>OZ014532.1:188928657-194344666 GCA_963966105.1 Volucella zonaria | reverse complement strand
CATTGTCTGAGTGATATTGTCATCACCTATGAGTTTTACCACACGGTTTTGGATCCAATCTAGCAAGTGCAATGAGGTTTCAGGAGCACCTGATCAGATGTGAGCATTTTACTCCAATTTCGGGCGGATAAATGCCTTATATGTTGAGGCCAGATCAGAGGGGGTAAAGTATTTCTTACCTTGCTTGAGGAAACCTAGACATTTCACAGTATTTCTGACGACATCGAATATGTGGTCATTCCAACGTAAGTTGTCATTGACACACAAACCGAGAGTGGAAAGTTTATCGGTTTCGACGATCCATGGATGGGTGTTTAAATTTCGCTTTAACGACAGCAGACAGCATTGTGTTTTGGAAGCATTAAATTCCACTCTGTTGATATGAAAAGCAGTGAGTACTGTCGTAAGTAGAGGAATATATTGGTTTAGAAGTAGCAGACAAGAGATCATTGATGAAAATTAAAAAGAGTGTCGGAGACAGAATGGAGCCCTGGGGCACACCAGCATTTATTTTGTGAACATGAGATTTGAAACCATCCATAACAACTTGAATTGAACGTTCCGAAAGGTAATTTCTAATCCATTGAAGAAGAGAGTCATCGATCCCAAAAGCACGCATTTTCGAGAAAAGAGCCTGATGCCAAACTCTGTCAAATGCCTTAGAAATATCAAGTGCAACTATCTTGATTTCGCCAGATTGATGTACGCTTTGGTTCCACTTTTCGGTGAGACATGCCATCAAATCACCAGTGGACCTGTTGCAACGAAAACCGTACTGCCGGTCATTAAGAAGTTTTCGTGTTTCGAGATATTTCATGAGCTGACGGTTTATCAGCGTTTCCATGACCTTAGAAAGAAGGGACGTAAGTGCAATATTTATATAAGCTATTATACGTATTTCCTATTTATAAAAAGGGCAACATATTAGATCCAACGAATTACCGAGGAATATCTTTCTGAACTCATCTTATAAGGTATTCACAAGACTTTTAAATGATCGCATGCCAGATTAGATTAATAACAATGAAGTTATCAAATAGTATCAAGTTGCATTTCAAAAGGGCTATTCAACCGTAGACAATACTTTCTGGTCTTTCATCGAGCAAAATATTTCTTCCTTTCGGAATTGAGATCACTGGAATTTTGATAAAAGCTCTCTTTTTCGCAAACGATGTGGTAATACTTGCAAATTCACCAGAATCCTTACAACTAATGATAAATCGTCTTGCTTTGTACTTCTAATTACGAAATCTTACCGTAAATCTCGAAATATCAAAATAATGGGTTTTAAAGGGATCTGGTGGCAGAATCTATAGAAACGAGAACTGCTATTTCAAACGAAAAATCCATTGAAACTGAGAAACAATACAGGTATCTTTGAGTGATTGAAAGTGATTGAATTTAATTGAAAGGCAGACTTATAAAATCAAAAAAGTGTCATAGGCGCAACCTGGAAGAAATGTTTTTCAAACAATCTGGTAAGCCATTGCGTGAAGTGACAAGTTTTTCTAGCAGTAGCTGAATCAATAATGATGTATGCAGCACAATCTTGGGGATACAAACAGTGCTTCATAGAGAAACGGTTAAGGTATTTCATCGAAAGAAACTTCAGTTTGCCGAGTGCAACGCCCAATTTCTCATATATGATAAAAATAGAATTCTCACCACTATTCATCGAAACCTGGAAATTGCAAGCGGGGACTACTACCTTATCTCTATAAAGTTATAGAGATCCCAGTTTACAGGCATCCAAAAATCATTGCAATGAGAACAATTGAAAGAAGGGCCCTGTGGTAAAAATTAGAGGAGCTTGCATCGTATTGCCGGAATAGAATTAAATTTCCTGAATAGAACTGGAAGATATGAATGATGTGCTCTATAATCGCATTGCAAAAGTGCATTATGTTTAAATATGGAAGCCAGATTCAGAAACCGAAATGCCACTCCTGGTGTCCACAAATTTTACTCTTTGAGTTTTATTTCCGAGCCGCAAAATCCAGTTTATTCGAGTTTCCTTAACAGAATATTGTGGGTTACCATATTGAAAGCTTTCGTTATAATCAACAAGTAAAATTTTAGAAATCAAAATTTGAAAAACCACTAGAATAAAATGAATAGAAGAGGGCATCCTCAGTAGAGTTAGCCTGTTGAAAACCAAATTGTTACGGACTGAAAAACATAGTCATGGTCAAAATAGATAATAATCTCTTGTTAACAATTTTTTTCAAACATCTTGCTAAAAACTGGAAGAAGTGAAATTGACCTATATTTAGACAAATCCTCTGTCGATATTTTTTATACAGTGGAATCACGTCAGGGCATTTGAGAGCATCAGGAAAAATTCTGGAAAACATGCTACGGTTAAAAATAATTGCTAGCACATCAACAACAAAAGAGCCAACGTTTGTCAAGACAATATTTGAGATACCATCAAAACCGCAAGCATTTGAATTTTGTAGAGAACCACTAGTCTTGAAGAGATCTTTAGCCGTAATGGGTTCAAAAGCAAAGCTATTACCTTGTAAGGTTCCACCACAACTACCAACGGGCAACTCAACGGGGCGAATGGTGGAGGTAAATTGCAGCATTTTTGAAGCGAAGTAACGATTGAAAGCAGTAGTAACTTCAAGTTTATCAGAGATTCTACAGTCATTTACACGAATTACTGTAGATTGTCTCCTAGGAGAAGACTGGTTGAAAATCCTATTGATCACGCGCCATTCATTTTTCAAGTTGCCTTCAGCAAAAATAAAACAGATTTCATAGTAAAATAATTATCGCGACAATTAGGTATTTCTGTTTTAAGTTGAGAGCATAATTTCTCAAACATTATTCTTAATCTTTTTTTTATAACATGGAACTATGTAACAAAGAACTTGAAAAGAAATTAATAAAATCTACAGAATTATATTCTAAGAAAAATTAGCCTATTACCATATATAGTTTGCAAGAAACAACGGAGTAGAAATTCCAAAAGCGAGTGGTGCGAAAAGTTGGTAGTCTAACGAGAATATTTGAATTCCTTCGCAAGTTCTGGGAGTCAGAAGTCGGACTATGTATATAACCACCTCTCATAAAAAAAAAACAATTTAAAACGTTTGTAGTAGTACAAGTGTCTAACTGGCAGAACTCTTCTAATTGTTGTAAAACAAGCTGTTGGGGAATTCTTTCCTGATAAGCGTCATCCCAACGGCTAATATCGTACTGCAGTCAGGAGTGAAATATTCCGAAGTAGACCATTTTAAAGTTTTTTATTACAAAATTTTTGAAGATGATAAAGGCTGAGAATTGAAGAGCGCATATATAATTTCATTGTTTAAATATACCCGGACTAATTCAAACGTTGGTTGATTATAAATATTTAAATTCATCTGCTATCTCAATTTCGAAACAATGATTGCCGCAAGGTACTCCTCTATCAGGCACTGAAAATAACTCTCTAAGGCAATTTGGATTATGGGAATGAATATTAAAATCCAGAGATTCTGGCGCTCTCAAGCAAAAATGCATCAGTTTGGCTTTGTTACATACATTTAGTTGGTGTTGAGTTCTTAGTAATTTTATCTAATCTTATCCTTGGGGTACAAATAGATTTAAAGTTCTAAAACTGTTCCCAACCTTAACTCTTTGAGTTTTGTCTTTAAAATAAGACTTACACTACTGCGAAAAATACCTCGGAAACCAGTATGATGCAATTTGCTAAGCAGAAATCTACGATCAACCATATCAAAAGCTTGGTAATGTCTACAAAAAGGCCGGTACAATATTTTTTTTCCATCTAAACCTTTATTAGTATGAGAACGAAATACTAGGGAAGCGTCTTCAGTACAAAATGACTCTGAACCCAAATTACTTAGGGCTAAAAGATTTACATTAGGTAACCAATCATTCTCTTCCCTTAATTGCTTTATAAAAATTTACCCTTTAAGGATAGGTACAACGTTAACATACTTTAGTTTCTCGTGGAAAACTTCACTTGAAATGCTCAGGTTGAAAATGTGAAAAAGAAAGTCAACTACATTTAAAGCGACATTCTTAAAAATGGTATTAGAAATACCGTCATTTCCACAAGCAAAGGATCTATTGAGGTAATTAATTGTCTGTAAGACCTCAATCCCAGTAATCGGCTCAAAATAAAAGCTTCCACTTCTGGATGCAAGCTCCACTAGCCCATTGAAGCATATACGGTATGAAGTGAAACTATTATTTGAAGCCTGACTAATTGAAGTGAAGAAGTCATTTAATTCGTTGGCTACAATGAAAGGATCTTTTATAAGAGCATATCAGTAATCAGTTCAATAGGTCTCGCTATATTAGAAACAATGCTATTGATTACACTGCTAATAGCTTTCCATTCTTTCCCAGGGTTGCCTTGTAAATTTCGTATCTTGGCATAAGCAGTAGAAGCAATTCGTTCAGAATAGACTTTGTGCCAATTTTCAAAGAGCAGTTGCGTATTCAGGAGATCAAACGATATCTTGGTTAAAGTGCGTTGCGAGTTAAGTTTAGCTTGCTTCGTAAATTGTAGGGCTCGGAACAAAATACAAGTCATGCAGTGATCAATTACATTGAGAACAAAGTGATATTGTAAATCGACCAAAAACATGGTCAAGGCAAGTAAAGGGTCTTTCATTAAGCGCTTCATATTTTTGAATTTAAATAAAACAAAGTGTGCGTGAGATATCATCGACATTTTTTATTCGTTTGACTTGCCTATCGATGCCAATATGTATGGAATATAACATCGTGCAAATGTCCGCCGCGGCTTCTCTGGGTGGCGCGCATCCGATATGGTCAATTTTTTATGACTCTGGCGCATTAATCAGGCTGAATTTGACCGATGGCATGGGTTATGTTGGTCGCATAGACTTGCGACTTAAAAAAATTCTCCAAAGAAAAGTCTAATGGGGTCAAATCGCACGATCTCGATGGCTAGTTTACATCACCTCCACGTGAGATGACCATACTCTCGAATCGCTCGTGCAGAACTTCCAATGAGGCCTGAGCTCTGTGGCACGTAGCTCCGTCCTGTTGAAACCACATGTCGTTTGTATCCATATGACCCAATTCAGGCCAAAAAAGTTGGTAATCATCGACCATTGACGGTGATGGCCTGGCCAACGTCGTTCTCAAATAAATATGGACCCATGATGCCGCCAGTTCAAAATCCCCATCAAACAGTGTCTTTTTTGGGATGAGTTGGACGCTCTTTGATCTTATGTGGATTGGTATCGTGCCAAATTCGATAATTTTGTCTGTTGACGTACCCATTCATCCAGAAATGGGCCTCATCGCTGAAGATGGTTTTTCGATGAAAATTAGGGTCAGTTGAATTTTGTTCGGGTGCAGGCCCAAGTCACGACGCAAAATTCGCCAAGTTGTGGTCTGCGAAAGACCGAGTTCTTGTGCGCGATGCGAAATCGACTGCCTCGGGTTCTCCTGCATACTCTCACGGACAGCGGCGATGTTTTCAGCAAATCATGCGTTTTGTCGTTTACTGAATCAGTGGACTCAAATTTATCTACCACACTGCGAATAGTCTTCTCGGTTGGACGATTATGACGACCGTAAAATGGGCGAGGCGCGCGGAACGTTGCCTGAATAGGACACCCATTTTGTTAAAACAATTTCATTATTTGCACGTGTTGTCGAACGATATGTCCATCCATGGTGATTTGGCAAAATAGGCTGAATAAATGACAGCCAATTTGAAAGATCTAGCTTCAACAATACGGCCGCTACAAACTGTATTTGCGATTGGTCGTGTTTCCTCATTTATAAAGGAAGTAAGACCATGCTTAGCTGTTAGAGCGAGGTAAGAGTCTGATGCGCTGTTCACTTTTGAGACATCGATATTCAAATCACCCATTATGACGAGATTTTCACATTTAGCATTTTAAAAAAATGTGAAGCTCTTTCATGAACGATTGGACATCATGGGAATGTAATCCATAAATACAACAAAAAGAAAAACATCATCGCGTATTTTAAATGAGATTCGAATTATGTCCGCACTCAACAGACTATGATAACTAACATTATATTCCAGTGAGTCTCGCAGAGTATGATTCATTCGTATTAGGACAAGAGGTATATCCAGGAATAGAAAAATTATTGCTTATTCAAAAATCCATATTTCAGATACAAATATTTGGTGAGCTAAGCACACAAATGCTTCTAAATTGCACATCAGTAAATCGCAATTTTGCCTCATGCTATGCATATTTTGGTGTATAACGTATAAGGAATTACAGATATTTGAATCATTGCAATAAAAAATATCATCACTTAGGTATATTATGTTTACAAAGAGAATCAAGAAAAAGTGAATAAAAAAGGGATGCATCAATTTCTGCGTAAACATCTTCCCAACACTCTTATAAAAGATTGCTTTTAAGCCTTGCGTAGTCAATTTTCGACACCAGTTTAGCAACATTGACGTCAGTAATATTTTCTTCGTTAATACCAATATTTACTAACAGACCGGTCATAGAGTGATCTATGATATTAAAGCTGAAAACACACTTCTCCCAGGAGCTCAATGAAAAATTGTCCAATTTACCATAGAAATGGTCTAGACACTTTCCCGACACCATCCTGGTAGGTTCATTACAACATTACACGAGTACATATGCATGTAACCGGTAGACACATAAAAAACATATTCAACGCAATTAATTTCAATAGAGCTTTAAGAATACCGGCGCTAAGGAAGTCGACACTTTTCGCTTCATTAAGAATGTACGAGTACTTCGTTTGTATAAAGCACCCTACACCAACAGCCGCGTTATTCTCATTAGCGTTCGCCAAGAAATTATAACCAGGCTGATGGTAATCGTTTTTTTTTTTTCAAAGCCATCAATTTCAGACACAATAACGACGTCTGGAATGTTTATAAAGAAAAATACAATAGGATGTGTAACAAGAGGAGAAAAGTTTTCCTTAAACTTCTAACATTCTGGTGAATCATGAAAAGTTTATCATTACAATAGGAACTATTGTATTAGTAAAAATAACATCACGGTTTATGCTATCATGGTTCGAGGATGGAGAAGTCTTTAATAATACACCGAGTTTTGTTTTTACAAGGTTTTGATTTAACACGGTCTAGAAAAAAAAATTGACTCCGTTTTGACACAATCTCATTCGATTTAGCGCAATTAAAAAAATCTATTTAATTGAAATTTTAAAGAAAAATATTTTTATTAACCGTAATCTTTTAGAAATATTTTTTTCTATCTGTTATTTATAAAATAGTTAAGGAATTCCCTTTTCCAATTTATTTTTATAGCAGCTTAAGTATATATTTTAATTTTTTGTTTAGCTTCAATAAAATTGGACGTTTTCTTATATAAGCCGTTGACTAAGTAACATAAAAAAAAAGTTAAAACTGATAAGAATACGGCTAAGCCATATTGCATATTCGAATTTTTTGATTTCTTTATTAAAATTGAAGGCCCTAAGAAAAATGTCGAATACTACAACTCCGAAACTCAAAAGTAAAAGTATTTCTTTGGAAACTAAAATTGGAATTTTAGACCGCCCTAAACATGGAGAAGGTTCAACGTCGTACCTAAGAGTTTTGGTCAGAACGAAGCCACAATAAGGACCATTAAACGAATTGAAGATGCTATTAGGAAATCTGTAGTATCTGGAACGAAACTATCTGCTAAGTCGTCATCAAACACTAGAAGTTCTGTTAAAGAAAAAATTGACATACAGAAAAAAGGATACCAGTTGATGGGAATACCATCAAGCAGAAAGCATTGAGAATTTATAACCAGATAAAGAAACTTGATCCATCTACATCCTCTCAAAGAAATTATGATAATAACTATAACATATATTCTCTACAAGTACAGGATGGTTAACAGGATTTCTCGAAAGGCACGCACTCCATAATATATTGATCAAAGCAGAAATTGCTTCTGAAGATGAGAAGACTGCCAAAGAATTTCCACCTAAACTTGCCAAAATAAAGTTTTCCTTTCATTAGCAGGCATCCTTCCTCTCATATCAATACTGCCTTTCATAACTGCCTTTCATCGCACTTGACCAGAAAAAGGAAGAACAGGCAATCGACTTACCCCTGGTGGAACAAAAAACTTACCAAACTTAGGACAGAGACGAGAAAGCTCTTCAATCGGGCCAAGCGTAATGGTGAATGGGAAATACGAGGGGCGTTCAAACTATTCTCGGTATCGGGGTGGAGCTTGTGGTTGTATATAAATTGACTTATTTATCAAGTAACACTATTATTTTAGTGTATTCATGTAAAATTTCATATAAATGTGATTATTAATTCGCGTTTTATCTCTAGTTAAACAGAATCATAATGGCAACTGAGACGATGATGGTGAAAATTGAGCATCGCGCTGTAATTAAATTTCTCACTAAGCAAGGAAAAAGTCAAAAAACTATTCATGAAGAGATGGTGGCTGTTTACCAGGGTTCCGCACCTTCATTATCAACTGTGCAAAAGTGGTCAAGTGAGTTCAAGAGAGGCAGAGAGAGCATTGAAGACGACCCCCGCTCCGGCGCCCCGGCTACTGCTTGTACGGGAGAAAGCATCAAAGAAGTCGAAAAACTTGTTCTTGAGGATACCCGAATAAAGGTGAAAATGATGGCAGAGATCACCAAGCTTTCAATTGGTACCATTCACACCATTCTTCATGACCATCTTAACCTTTCAAAGGTCAGTGCAAGGTGGGTGCCACGAATGCTCACAGCACCTCAGAAAAAAGTGAGAATCGCATGCTGTAGAGAGCTTTTGGAGATGTGTAGTGAGAACGCGGACGGTGTTATGGATCGAATTGTTACTGGGGACGAAACATGGGTCCACCACTATGACCCTGAAAGCAAACAAGAGTCCATGCAGTGGCATAAAAAAGGAACAGACCCCCCGAAGAAGTTCAAAGTCACTCCGTCTGCCGGGAAGCTCATGGCCACAGTTTTTTGGGACTCAAAGGGAATCTTGCTCATTGAGAACAAAAAAAAAGGTGAAACCATCAACGCCACATCCTACGCTTCCACTTTGCATAATTTGCGGGAGGAAATTAAAAAGAAAAGACGGGGTAAACTCGCAGCGGGTGTGTTGCTTCTTCATGACAACGGCGCGAGTTTCCAAGGCTGCTGCGATTGTGGTTTCGAAGAAATTGCCCCTAGTGATTATTTCCTGTTTCCGGATTTAAGAAAATGTCTTCGTGGAAAAAGATTTTCGGATGATGAAGAACTCAAGTCGGTATTTTGCAGAGAAAGAGGAAATTTATTTTTTTGAGGGTTTAAAAAAGCTTATCTCAAGATGTAACAAATGCATTGATGTTAGGGGAGATTATATTGAAAAATAAAAACAATTTAAATTGAATTCGCATTTTCCTTCATATCGATACCGAGAATATATTGATCGCCCCTCGTATGTAGAAAAACACTCACAAAGTACAACTAAGGAATTAGAAGGGCCAAGAGAGAATCGTGGGGAAGCTTCTGTAATCACAAGCTGTGCCCGCATTCATGAAATACTCTCTAAGCAGCACATTAATGCTATTGGTTCGATGGAAAAACCTGATGGCACATACGCCCAAAACGGGCTAAATACGCTTCAGCTCTTAGATGAAACACACTTCCCAGGCTCGACTACAATCCCAGAAGATCAAGAAAACCTTCCGCAGAGAAGGATAAACAGACCGAAATTTTTCATTTTTCAACCCTTCAAAGCGCCTGGTGAGGATGGAATATTCCCAGCCTTACTACAAAAGGGCATCCCGCAACTGCTACCTGGACAAATTAACATATTCAGGGCTAGTTACGCGTGGGAATATTTACCAAAAAAGTAGAAGGAGGTTGCTGTCAAATATATACCTATAGTAGGCCGGAACTACCAAAGTCATATAGACCAATCAGCCCCACTTCCTTTTTTCTCAAAACTATGGAAAATATCCTCGACAGACATATTAGAGATGGGGCACTACAAATGAACCCCCTTTACAGATCTCAATATGCCTACTAACCTGAAAAATCAACAATGATGGGTTCTATGTCGAAGGATATGCAGACGATCTCGGATCGCCTCCAGAGGCAAATTGGGTAACAAGATCGAACCCTATCGGCTTCCTACAACGTTGAATTCGAATCAAATTACCAGAATCTTGATCAAAAAGTTCCCGGGGGACACCACCGCGTGGCGCTCCCATTATTTCGATTTAAGTTCTATTTTTTTTTTGCTAAGTTAATCTGTTGTTGACATTCCCTCTAAATCTTAGCGTCATAACTTAACATTTGCAAAAGTTACGTAGCCAAGAGTACATCTATTTCCGTGTGTGTTGGCGATTTTTTACAATTTTAGAAATGGATTTAAATTTGCAACAACGAACTTGTGTTAAATTTTGCGTAAAAAACGGATTTAATGGTGCGCGAAAGTTGGAAATGTTGGAAAAGTGTTTCGGCAACGATTCTCTAAAGAAAACGGTCGTTTACCAGTGGCACGAGCGGTTCAAAAGTGGTCGTGAGTCAATCGAAGATGATGAACTCAGTGGCAGACCATCGACATCGAAAACCGATGAAAACATTGATGAAGTAAAGGAAATGTTGGTCAATGACCGCAAATTAACCATCAGAGAGATAGCAGAGGACTTGAACGTTGCCTATGGATCCGTCCAAGACATTTTGGTTAATGATTTGGGTTTCCGTCGTGTAGCAGCAAAGTTGGTGCCAAAAGACCTCAATTTCATGCAAAAAAGAGACCGCGTTGACGTCGCAAAAGAGATGATTTGCGAGGCTGAATCCGAACCCACATTCATCAAAAGGATCATTACTGGAGACGAGACGTGGGCTTATGAGTACTACACGCAATCCAGACATCAGGCAAGTGAATGGCGTTCACCAAATGAGCCGAGACCAAAAAAAACACGTCCTTTTCAGTCGAAAAAGAAGGCAATGCTCACGGTTTTCATGGATTACAACGGTGTAGTGTATCATGAATTTTTGCCAGAAGGCCAGACAGTAAACAAAGAGTATTGAGACGTTTACGTGAAGCAATTCGCCGAAAGAGACCAGAATTGTGGGCACAAAACTCGTGGACTTTGCACCATGATAATACACCGTCGCGGTCGCACACTGCCATCATTATTCGTAATTTTTTGACGAAAAATGCAACAAATACCATCCAACAGCCACCGAATTCACCTGATTTGGCTCCCTGTGACTTCTTTCTGTTCAATCGAGTTAAAAAACCACTACGGGCAACGCGTTTCAGCAGCCGAGAGGAAGTAATGGAAAAATCACAGGAAGCACTGATGGACATACCGAAAACTGAATATAAAAAA
Source organism: Volucella zonaria (assembly GCA_963966105.1). Taxonomy (NCBI): domain Eukaryota; kingdom Metazoa; phylum Arthropoda; class Insecta; order Diptera; family Syrphidae; genus Volucella; species Volucella zonaria. Next base: position 194,333,345 of record OZ014532.1, on the reverse strand, counting down.
TGTTTCGAGGATTGAATCAAGCGCTGGTTTAAGTGTGTTGCAGTCGATTTGGATTACTCTGAAGGGAACAATATAGATTTAGATGAATAAACTTGTATTTTTAATTTTCTGAATACGTTCCGGGAACTTTTTGATCAAGGTGGTATGCGACACTAGTTTTACAGATCTGCCGTTGCTGTGATTTTTCGTGTCGCTTTTGCCTTTATAGTTCCCCTAGTGAGGATTCTGATTTTCGACCATACTTTACGATCGGGTGCGACTGCACTTATGCCAAATCTACCGTTTCTTCTTCCTGTGCAACTTCCGAGAAATTAGTACTACGTGGGAGTTTTATATTTACTAATGCGTTAACGTTTTCTTTTCATTAGTAGGCTTCCTTCCTCTCATATCAATACTGTCTTTCATAACTTCCTTTCATCAAGCTTGCCCAGAAAGTGGAACAAACAACTAATCAAATTTAGAACAGAGAGTAGAAAACTCTTCAACCGGGCTAAACGTAATAGTGAATGGGAAATATGTAGAGAAACACTTAGCACGTACAGCTAAGAAATTGGAAGGGCCAAGAGACAGTCGTGGAGAACTTTTTCTCATACAGTCTATGGCACCAGAAGTTGTGCCCGCATTCATAAAATACTCTCTAAAGAACACACTAATCCTATTGGTTCGATGAAAAAACCTGATGGCACATACGCCGAAAACGGGCTAAAGACGCTTCAGTTCTTCGCTAAAAAACACGCTTCCCAGGCCCGACGATAATTCCAGAAGTTCAAGAAAAGCCTCCGCAGAGAAGTATAAACAGATCGCTCAGAGAGGACTGGAACAGATCAAAGGGAATTTTTCATGAAGGCAAAATTATTTTGGCATTCCCGGCCTTGCTGCTGCCTGTACTAATTAACTTATTCAAGGATAGTTATGCGTGGGATTATTTAGCGATAAAGTAGAAGGAGGTTGCTGGCAAATATACAGGGTGTCCCAAAAATCAACGTCAAGCCAGAAACGGGTGATAGGTCAAGTGGTGTTGGTTATCATAAAATTATAAAAAAAAATCTAAGTCATGCACTTTTAAAATTATTGGCACTCAAATAAAAAATCGAGAAATCTGACACCCTGTGACGATCTTTCAAGTATTGTGACCGCAAATCTTTACTCTTCTTCGATTTTTTAATTGTCATGTAACCCTGAATAACTCTTCTGTAAATTACAGTCCAGAATTGAAACATAACTACGAGTATATCGGTTGTAACTAAAATATTGCTTTTTTGTCCATCTATGTATCTGAAAATCATTAATCACCCAACTTGAACTGACTGTACTGACAAAAACATGTACTATGCCATTTTGGCAAGTAACTTTAAAAGATGGCGTATTTAGTCTGAATTCCAAAATGCTAGACTACGGCTTAATTAAGGACAAAAAAAATATTTCCTAAAAGAAACCCGATTCGTAGTTAATTCTTTTTAATATGTTAAAATGAATATTAAGTGTGAGCGAGACAGACAGTGACGCTGTGATTGAGACGGATAAACACGCCATTTCGACTATTATGAGTGAAACATATAGGAATGCCACCCTTGTCATTTCATTTCATTTGTTTCCCACCACAGAGCACACAAAACACTACGTTCTCTTGGTGTATACTCCCAGGATCGCTTTACACAATTGTTGTTTGTTGCGCGACTAAACACCATCTACCGATCTTGTATCTTACAACGAATGTTCAAACTGTTTGCCTTCAGCGGCAATGCAAGCTCTGCATCTTCTTGCAAATGATCTGGTAATAAGACGGGGATATCTTCTGGAGTTTATGTCTTCAACGGCTTCTGCAATTTTTTTGGCGCACCTCGTTTAAATTTTCTATCGGCTTAGAATAAATTTTTTCTTTTACTGCTCCCCATTAAAAAAATCGAGTGGATTTAAATCAGGAGAACGGGCTGGCCACGAAAATGTACCAGACCGCCCTATCCACCTGTTGGAGTATTCCCAATCGAGGAAATCTCGTACTGCGCGTGATTTAAACCTGGGCATTCAAATTCTGCGGCAGCAGGTCAATAATTCGACCATTCAAAGTTCCCGTCCACATGTTTACTTTAACACGGTACTGTGATCTATCTTCACGCATAAAATGTGGATTTTCCAGGTGCCACTCGCTCAAATCGAGGAGGTTCGTGTAACCGTCCCTTTGGAAAGTTGATTCGTCCGACCATAGAATTTTTTCGAAGAATCTCGGATCTTCTCTGAACCTTTGCAACATCGTTTGACAAAATTGCACTCTGTCTGGATAATCTCGGGGCAGCAGACTTTTTCCTTAGAATTCGGTGTGCTGTACTTTTGGACACTTCTATGCTTTCTTCAATTGCACCTACTGAGGTACTAGGGTCTTGTGAGACTGCTTGTAAGACTTCGTCCTCGTAAGGCATGACGGGTCTTCCCTCACTAACGATTAGATTTGGAAAGCGAACCTCTGAGAATGGCCGGTGCACATTTAAAAACACTCGATGATCCGGATGACGCTGAGAATTTGGGTATCTCTCATGATAAAGTCTGGTTGCAGCATTACACCTGCATTCCCCATAATTGGGGTGCATGTTAGCATATTCCTGAGCAGTGTATCGAGGTGGCATGATGGCATTCACACTACCAAATCACGGGATCAACGATCAACACTAGTCCAGAAGAAATCCAGGTTAGACAGAAACGATCAGATAGCAAATCAAAGTCGCAATGCAATGAAGTTCAATAAAGGAAGCCAAAGTTGTAAGCGCGAAATCAACACGAATACAGAATGCGCTGTAAGCGAAGGAGCGTTAGTCTAGCAAGTGTCATACCATCTTGGAATCCAGACTAAATACGCCATGGACAAAAAAGCAATATTTTAGTTAAAACCGATATAATTATGTTTTAATTTTGGACCGTAATTTACAGAAGCGTTACTCAGGGTTACGTGACAACAAAAAAATCGAAGAAAAGTAAAGATTTGCGGTCACAATACTTGAAAGATCGTCACAGGCTGTCAGATTTCTCGATTTTTTTTGGGTGCCAATAATTTTAAAAGTACATGGCTTAGATGTTTTTTTATAATTTTGTGATAACCGACACCACTTGACCGATCACCCGTTTCCATTTTGACGTTGATTTTTGGGACACCCTGTATACCTAAGGTAGGACGCAGACCGCCTGAACTACCAAAGTCATATAGATCAATCAGCCCCACTTCCTTAAAAATATGGAAAATATCTTCGACAGACAGTGCCCCAGAGATGGGGCACTACAAATGAACCCCCTTCACAGATATCAATACGCCTACCAACCTGAAAAATCAACAATGATGGCTTCTATGTCCAAGGATATGCAGACGACATTGCAATCAGAGGTAATCTCGAGGACACAATCTCGGATCGCCTCCAGAGGCATATTGGGTAACAAGATCGAACCCTATCGGCTTCCTACAAGGATGAATTCGAATCAAATTACCAGAACTATTAGGTGATATACCACTGCAACAAAGAACAGCCATTGTGTACTCGTATCATTGTGTAGGATGGCGCACCCGCACACAATGGGCATGCAGTTAGAGCGGGCTTGTATGACAATTCGAACAGGAAGGAGATTGTAGGATTGACGAGACAGCTGCGAAAGTCTGAGAAGACTTGGATAGAATGGACATTGTTTGAGCCCATGAAAGACGTGCATGCACAGCATTGGTTTGCGCTTTGAAAGAAAAAATAAAAATTTACAATCAAAATTTGTATTTTTTTTCCTAATTTAATGTTGTACCTATTTCGGAGCCCCCGCCCAATTACCAAGGCTTCGCCCATCAATGACGTTATCTAATAAAAAGTGGGGGCAGAGCATATTACTGGTCTTATCGTAAACATTTTCAGATGACGCCTCTGAAGAATGCCACGATTTAACCAGTTACAAGTTGCCGGTCATAGGTCTTATTGGCGGCAAGACAACCGGTAGTCCCTACCAGGACTTATATCACGGTAACATGGGAGTCTGAAGCCCCCCGGATTTCGGTCCGGACCTGACTTGTTGAGGTGGCTGTGGCGTCATGGTGGCTGTGGTTTAAACCCAAATCGCGGGTAGGGTCTTCCGGTTGGTTTGATCCATTGTAGAGTAGCAAATAAGTACTGGGTGCTGTGACCCTAAGAGCAGTAAGAGGTTTTAGATCGGCCTCGACCCATACCAAGGGTCGAACTTGTGCCTCCAACACAAGTTCTGCGTTGGTATTAGACTATTAATGTAGGTAAGCGATGGCAAAGCATATCCTTGCTCCCATGGATGTATGGGCATCCCGTAAACATAAGTCAAAATGACAGGTGGTTTACGTTAAAAATCAGAGACTATCTACCTATTTCAATAAGTTGGGTCATATCTTGAAAACTACTTCATCGAATCGAGATTAAAGGGCCGGACTTTTTATTGTTTGTAAAAGCTAAGTACACGCTTCAAAGTTGCAAAAAGTGGGGATTAATAAGATATTTCTCCGAAAAACATGATGACTTTTGACATAATAATTTTAGGGCAACTTTTACTTTGAAATAATTAAAGTACTCATAATTACAAGTTCAAAAACACCCCATTTATTACCATACACGCATAAATTTGGGAGATGTTATTTTAAATGGGAATTAAAACCCCCCGTTACCACCAATACCATTTTTTTCTCAGAATATATCAAGGAATATCCTCTTAAAGTTTTTGACACATTATTCAGAACACCCCGTGTAATGTAACCTCCGCTCTTTATTAACAAATTTTGCACTTTTCGTCGGCTTAATGCCTATGAGACGGGACATTGGAAGCAAGTGGTAGTGAATCTAACCCCGAAACTTATGCGTGGGTTCTCTGGATCGATACGTCTCGTGTCTATCATCACGAACGTGTAAAAGTGGGTTGAGGAAAAGAACACAGTTTAGGTAACTTATTCAGTTGTTGCGATGTAGAACATATTATCAAAGGAACTGGTATCGGATATCCAACGCCACAAAACCAAGAACCAATCCACGGATGTCGGATTGAAAAAGTTTATTTGAGAAGATTTACCTTGGCCTCTTCTCGTTGGTATGGGCATTAGAATCCGAGTACCTACATTCGATATGAGTGCATCAGTTCATTAAAAAATTGATTCAAACACTAGTCCTAATCTGTTCTTTTAATCCCAATAACATTAAGCACGAGAGTGTGTTTTTATATGAATTTGCCTCCTCACCATCTGTTTTGTGTTCCAATAGGGATCATCTTATCTACGATTAATAAAATGAGCAGTGCTGTTAACCATCACGTCAGTTGAGATGCGATGGAAAGTCGATGACAATATCATCGGAAGAATATGGCAAAGTTTTGAAAATCTAAACATCTATTTATTGCTTGGAAGAAAGCGGAAGGTCTTTCTCTTATTTGCACAAAGTAAAAAGCTTGGTCCACAGGGGTCAGAGTCACCAACTTATGTTTATTTTACCGCAGAATTGTAGAATGTTTGACTTGATGAACTCTCCATGTACTTAACGGATCCAAACAGGATAAAGAGGTGCACCATTCCCAAATAAATGAATGCGAACAAAGCCACAACTGAGGGCGAATTTCAAATTAAATTTAAAATACTCGTAATTGTTTGGAAAAATCCTAAGTTACTCGTAAGTATGCGGCAATATTTGATAAGCAATTAAAAGGATCGTAAACAAAAGTTTAATCCAAAGAAATTATGTGTTTCAGTATATTCGTATACATACAACCCTTCACTATTTCCAAGAATGCACTTTCATTGCCAATTGGCATAATTTAATTACTCCAAAATAATGATACAGCTGACAGACAAATTTGGCTGTAGTTAGTCATTTTTAGGGCATAATTTGATTAAATTAACACTGACGATGATTCATAAAACTAAAGGGCCAATTTCAATGCCGCAACGATCTCTGACGAAAAAAAAAGTTCCTGGAGCAGGTAAAAGATTAATTGCCTCGATTGAGTAAGCCATTTGTGCCCCATTTTAGCTGTAAACGAGCTTCTTTTACGCGACTATGTGGTAGAAGTATGCAGAAGCACCGATTAACGTGTGCAGGGCTCCATTATTCTTGATATATTGGGGTTTTTGACAAGGTCGAATTCATTTGTAGCCAACTTTTCTCCGATATCAACCAGGGCCATGTACATATATCACATTTAAGTAGACATGCATTTTTAACCTTCAATTTCATAGGCGCCCATTGTGACATTTTGTTCAAAACGCCGTTGTTGTATTTCCTGCTTCTAAAATAGCACGTTCTTAGTTTTGGTCTCGTTTACTGTGGTTCACTGTTTAGACACTTAACTCTCGATGCCCTATCCCTATATCTGCATCATATGCAAACAACTAAAGGTTGTTTGCTTTCATCCGGCAAAGTTTTTGCAGACGTATTAGTGCGGACTTTGTACCAGATTCTAAAACTACCTATTTTTCAACTAAGATAGCACTACAGTTCGGGACGGAATTGAGCCCTTACCATTAAGTTAGTTAGAGGGGTTTTTGGGCAACCCACCTCCATATGCACATTGAAAATTTATTAGGGTTCTTAAATACTTGTGCATGACAACATTCCGAGTTGGAATGGAATGCATTCGAGTCGGACTCTTGATATCTCTTCACTCTGCACTTCACAGATATCTTAGGGGACTGATCTGACCTACTGGTCGTACTGTACTGGTCGCAGAATTCATTGTTAATTCATTTCCTCTTCTTGCATTTAAAAAAATTCCAATGACATCTTCATCCGTTTTTGCTTAAAGCCACGCTGCCGTGCCATGAAACAGGATTGGGATATTGACGTATAGAGTTTTCTATATGTTTTGACAAGACTTAGTTAGCCAACTGGCTTCTTACGCCAAACAGCTCCAGGACTAGGTATATAAAACGGCGCTGCATAGAAGGACTTTAGCTGCTCACGAGCTCTACGAGCAGAAGAGGTGGAACAGCACCGGCTTCGCAGGAGGAACCAGAGGCGCGCGGTCGAGGAAACTGAGAGATGCTACTCCAGGAAAGAGACTCCGAGGTTTTACATATCGGTAAAAAAAAAACTTTCACAAACACAAACCCAGCCAGTAGGGACGAACAAATGAAAATGGTAGTAAAATCGCAGTCTATGCTTAAATGCTCGGAAAGAGCATTTCTGTAGACTGTATACGGCGAAGACGAACTAAATACCGCTGTTAGGCAGAATGAACCTTTCAACCTGGACGATGTAGCTTAATAATTCCGTCCACCAGACCTGAATGAAATGAAAATAACCATATCTAAGCTTAGGTCCAAAAAAGCTGTTGGAGCGGACTACCTAACTACCGAGGTCTTCAAAGCGGTAGACGATTTTTGTTTTTATTTAAATATAATGACCGCACGCTGAAGGGACTTGTGTACCCTTAAAATCTTTTTACTCAGCGCGGGCGAAGGAAATTTAGGGAGGACGAAAGGATAGGTACCGATGTACATTGTTTTTATAAGTTTGTAAGTTATAACGACCAGGAAATACAGAGATCGGCAGGGTATTCCATAAGTGAATTGTACGGCTTTGAAAAGAACCACGTACGTTCGAAAATGGGCTTGAGGGTATGCTGATGAGCATTCATAGCGAGACGGGTGTTAGGGTTGAAAGTTTGAATTGGCGGAATGCTGCTTGCGATTTCAATGGAGCACTGGTGGTGGAAATAGCGATAAAACAAAGTGAGACAAGAGACATTACGTCGGTGTTCGAGGGTGTCAATTGACTGGGTGATATTAGTATCACCAATGAGTTTTATCGCACGGCTTTGGATCCTATCTAGCCGGTGCAGAGGTGTTTTAGGAGCACCTGACCAGATGTGGGCATTATACCTCAATTTTGGGCGGATGAATGCCTTAAATATTGAGGCCAGCTCAGAAAAGTATTTCTTACATCATTCGAGGAAACCTTGACATTTCGCAGCATTTTTGACGACATCGAATATATGGTCATTCCAAAGTAAGTTGTCACTGACACACATACTGAGGATGAAAAGTTTTTCGGTTTCGATTATGTAAGTGCCATTCATGGATAATGGCTGGGTATTTAGATTCCGCTTTAATGACAGCAGACAGGATTGTGTTTTGGAAGCATTAAATTCTATTTTTATAGTGGTTCCCCAATTAGTTATACTGGTAATATCAGAATTGAATGAGCTTAACCTACGCTGCCGTTCCCGTTCTACAACCGAAGAGCAGGGACGTGAGTCCGGGAACGAATATGAAAACCAGAGAGTCGTCAGCAAAAGAATATATTGAATTAGAAGTAGCTAGCCATTGACGAAAATTAAAAAGAGTGCCGGAGACAGAACGGAGCCCTGGGACTCACCAGCATTTATTTTGTGAATATCATACTTGAAACCATCTAAAACAACTTGAATTGACCGTTCCGAAAGGTAGTTTCTAACCCACTGAAGAAGAAAGTCATCCATCCCAAAAGCACGCATTTTCGACAAAAGAGCCTGATGCCAAACTCTGTCAAATGCCTTAGAAATATCAAGTGCAACTATCTGGTTTTCGACAGATGACTGGATAATGATCTTACAGCATAGAATATTGTCAGATGAAAGTATATTCGAAGAACAGAACCTCAGCGTTGTTTGTCCGATCCTCAAGAAGGTCTTCTTCTGAGCTGCGCCAACTACAGAGGCATCGTACAACCTGATTCGCCCATATCAGTATGGCTTTAGGCCAGGATATGCCAGATCTTAGAAAAAACCCGTGAGTTCCAAATCGACACACACTGTCCATCGATTTTAAGGCCGCAAGTGACAGTATCTATAGAGACGAACTATACAGAGCAATGTCTAGCTTTGGCATCTCTGCCAAACTCATCCGTTTGTGCAGGAGGACGATGGAAAATGCACGCTGCTGCATCAAGATCGGTAAAGAACTCACCGAGGCCTTTGATGTCCAAAAAAGATTTAGAGAATGCGATGCGCTGTCATGCGATTTCCTTAAAATCATTCTTCAAGAAAGAGTGCTAGACTCACGCTCCGACACAAGAGGCACAATCTTTCAAAAGGCCAGTCAATTACTCAAATATGCTGATAATGGGATATTGACATAATCGGAAGAAAGCAGCGTGATGTCAATGGCGCTTTCACTGGTTTTGAGATAGAAGAGGCCAAGATGGGTTTAACAGTCTATGAGGGAAAGACCAAGTTCGTATATGCTATCAATAAGAAATGGCATCCAATACCAGACAGAACGTCACCCTCGACAGATATAACTTTGTCTACATAGGCTCCGCTATCAATTCAAAAAACGACACCAGCGCTGAGATCAAACGACGAATAACTTTTGTCAATCACTCCTTCTTTGGCCTAAAATGGCAATTAACTAGCAAAGCCCTTTCTAACCCTAATAATCCCAGTTCTGCTCTATGGCGCAGAGGTATGAAATTTATCAGAGGGTACTCTTGGCTGCTTTGGAAAGCTGCTTCGGATGATCGTTAGTTCCGTCTCCATAGGCGATGAGTGGAGGAGAAGATACAACGACACACTGTACGGGCTGTACAGTGACATCGACTTATTCAGAAGAGTGAAGGTCCAACGACTGAGATGGCTGGGTCATGTAGAGTGGATGAACATCAATGCTCCGGTCTGAAAAATTTTTGAATTCATCCCCAAGGGACAGCGCATTAGAAGAAGGCCGCGATTCAGATGGCGCATGCAAGTGGAAAGGGAATCTCAACCAACTTATCATACGAACCTGAAGATCGACCTTCCTTGTTAGTAGAGGCCCATGTCCACCTCGAACTATAGTGTCACCTTAAGTAAGTATGTCCCAATACTCACACGCACACCAGTGACAGCTCGCTAAACTTCATGTCAGTGTCATCAGTGCATGCAAGTATGTAGCAACACCGAATTGCGCAAACATTTTTTAGATATGGTGTTAAAAATGTCATATCATTTTAACTCTTTTTTGGCATCAAAGGTCTCGTTGGAATTTCTTCCGGACTTTACTTAGGAACGAGGATTCTCCAACTTCATTCTGCACAATGCTTAGCGGGGATGCCAATACAGGACATGTCTCTGTATGCTCCAACTCAAATGCGGTCTCAAAATCAATAAAGATGTTTCTAAGTATCGGTTTAGAGTTTAGACCTTTTAGATTTTCTCCAGAATCTGTCATAGAATGAATATTTGGCCAATTGTGAATATACAAAAAGTGCATATAAATGAACTCACAGGAGCAATCAGATTGCCGACAAATGATCTTAAGCGAAACTGATGCCTCTATAATTGGGGCATTTAAAGTGACTCTCCATTTCTGGCCCAGAAGTTCCATTTCGCAGACACAATTTATTCTGACAAAATTTTATCGATAAGTTGGTATGTTGGTATGTGTGTATTAGAAAATATAACACAAAACTTGTAAATAAGGTGTATGAGCTACTAAAGTACAATATTGCCTGTGGAAGTGGTAAATACGAACGTGTTGTATTAAAAGAAAATACGGTTACTTAAAGAATAAACTAACTAACTAGTCGCGTTTCCTAGGACGTAAGAAGCATCTTCCTTGCTTCTCTAGGAACTTTTTCGATGTTACCTCTCAAATCACTATTGATATGTTGCCCCAACCGCTTTTGCATGTAAGGTTTTGCCAAATACAAACCTAAGTTATGCGGAAAGATACTCCGCTTATATGTTTTATTTTTATAATTGTTACCGAGCGAATAAAGGACCATTGAATTGATGCCGGCTTGATCAAGCATAGCATAGCATAAAAATATCTGAGAGGCCACTTGCGAGTTTTCGTTGCGACTGAGTATTTATGAGCGAGTTGATCAAACGTGTCGACGCCTCCTTTTGTATGATTATAAAATTCTATGATCTCTGTTTTTTTGTTTGTCTCTGAAGTAATATCCTTATTTTTATGAAGGGAAGATACCAGCAGCACTCTATGGTGTAAAGGAAACCAAAGTTATTTCGTCTTTGAAAGCAAATTGAGAAGAGAGTACTTTTTTCTTTCGGTTGTGATAGAATTGTTTCCACCAACTGAATTAATGTGAATCAGTTGTTCATGGTTAAATTTCTTCCCGTACCATGACCTCTTCCGAACTAACTGTAGCGGAATGGGGTCATTTGATGTTCTTTTCTTCTTTTCCAATATAAGGAATCTCCGATATCAAGCCGTACTTATCGGGCTTTGATGGAGTATACATTTTGAATGGACAATCACCTCTGAAAAAGTTGCACATCAATCGTACAGTACTACGTGAGGAGCGATTCCTTATATCCCTGTCATCGAATCGGATACAATTCATTAGGAACTCAAACCAGTTGACTCGGATTATGGAAGATGGGTGAGCACTTTGTGGACCACATTTCACCTGGGCTTCTTCGGCCCTGTTTTTTCCACTCTAGCAATGTAGAGCAGTCCAATAACGGCGCAAATTTCTTTTTTGCTTATGTCAACCATTATCCCTGTAGTTGGAGTTGAGGGCGATGCATCGGATGGTGGAATACTTTTTTGCCGTTGATTGTTGATCACGATGTTAGTATTTCTTATCAAAGCCTCTAGTACAACTTCATCGAAAAAAAGATTGCATACCTGAACCGCAGATGTCAAAAAATTTAGCCACATCTTTCTATCCCCGCATTTTCAAAACAGTGTTTCTCGCTGCTGTCCGATCACTTGATAACGGAGGCTGTGTGGTCCAGCGAAATCCTTTTTTCCCTAGCGGAAGTCCTAAGTGATATCGTTCTTCTTGATTTTCATCATCTTCGCAGTGGCTGGCGGAAATTTCATCGTCCTCCTCAAAATCTCTCTCTACATCATCTGAGTAAGCTTCACCTTCATCGTCAGTATCGCTACCGATATCTAAAAGCAGTTGCCTTATTTCGTCCTCATTATACTTGGCCTTAGTTTCAAACATGTTGTCCAAATATTGGTTTATTTCGCACTTCTGCAAATAAGGAACGTTTTGTTACGCAACTCAACTCTGAAAGGATTCATTAACTGACCTTTTTAAAGTTCCAAAAATTAAAATTCTTTTTTTTTATAGCACTTTAAAAAAAATATCGCATTAACATACTCGTATATGGTGTGGCAGTACACCCCAGTTACCCCGATATCTTCAACAGAGAGAGAAAATGAACTAAACAACTTTCGCAAATGAAATACTAACGAAAGAAACAAAAGTGATGACAATCTACGAAAAGAAAAACTTTTATTTTAAAAATTTCAACGGTGCCCTAGCACCCCATATGCATTCTAGGGTTAAGCATTACGGAAGTCATCTTATCGACAATTCCAAATTGGAGCGATTCTGAAAGTCCAATGCCTTGAACTCGTTCGCGACTATCCTGGTAAGGAACTCTTACGTTGAGACAGTCGAACCAATCGTTCACCTGAAATGGTAAAGATATACTCGTAGATGACACATGATTTTGAAGGAAATTTGAATTATTACCTGTTTAAAAAATAGAGAACACTTAAGCCAGCATTCCGAACTTGGTTCCCCTAAACTACCAGCCGGCATAATAGCTTGAGACGCAGTGTGTGAGAATAATTTTGTTGCAAGTTTCATGTTCTGCACCTTTAACATATACTACGTTGATCCCGGAATGCATTCAGAAAATTGGAAACACAAGTTTATTCATCTAAATCTATATTGTGCCCTTCTGAGTAATCCCCATCGACTGCAACACACTTATGCCAGCGCTTGGTCCAATCCTCGAAACATTTTTTATATTCGGTTTTCGGTATGTCCATCAGTGCTTCCTGCGATTTTTCCATTACTTCCTCTCAGCTGCTGAAACGCGTTCCCCGTAGTGGTTTTTTAACTCGATTGAACAGAAAGAAGTCACAGGAAGTCAAATCAGGTGAATTCGGTGGCTGTTGGATGGTATTTGTTGCATTTTTCGTCATAAAATTACGAATAATGATGGCACTGTGCGACACGACGGTGCGTTATCATGGTGTAAAATCCACGAGTTTTCTGCCCACAATCCTGGTCTCTTTCGGTGAATTGCTTCACGCAAACGTCTCATAACGCCCGAAAAATACTCTTTGTTTACTGTCTGGCCTTCTGGCAAACTGGCAAAAATTCATGATGCACTACACCGTTGTAACGACGTGGTTTTTTTGGTCTCGGCTCATTTGGTGAACGCCATTCACTTGCCTGATGTCTGGAATGCATGTCGTACTCATAAACCCACGTCCCGCCTCCAGTAACGATCCTTTTGATGAATGTGGTATCGGATTCAGCCTCGCAAATCATCTCTTTTGCGACCCAAACAAGGTCTCCTTTTTGCATGAAATTGAGGTCTTTTGGCACCAACTTTGCTGCTACACGACGGAAACCCAAATCATTAACCAAAATGTCTTGGACGGATCCATAGGCAATGTTCAAGTCCTCTGCTATCTCTCTGATGGTTAATTTGCGGTCATTGACCAACATTTCCTTTACTTCATCAATGTTTTCGTCGGTTTTCGATATCGATGGTCTGCCACTGCGTTCATCATCTTCGATTGACTCACGACCACTTTTGAACCGTTCGTGCCACTGATAAACGACCGTTTTCTTTAGAGAATCGTTGCCGAAACACTTTTCCAACATTTCCAACGTTCACGCACCATTAAATCCGGTTTTTATGCAAAATTTAACACAAGTTCGTTGTTGCAAATTTAAATCCATTTCTAAAATTGTAAAAAATCGCCAACACACACGGAAATAGATGTACTCTTGGCTACGTAACTTTTGCAAACGTCAAGGTATGATGCTAAGATTTAGAGGGAATGTCAACAACAGATTTACCAACTTAACAAAAAAACAGAACTCAAATCGGAACAATGGGAGCGCCATACGGTGGTGTGGTGTAAATTGGTTAGTGATATTTTGTATGCAATACTCAAATCAGACTGAGTTGCTAGTCCAAAATAAAACCACCATAATCAGCGAAGTTGTTCCGGATGAGTTTTATGAGATGAGGCACATCACCGAACACATACACATCCCTTGATTCATCGGTTGGGTTTTGAAAAAACGATTTTGTAACCGTGATTTCAAGTTCACACAGCAAACCTTGATTTGATCCCCCGAGATCACAGACACACACTTTAAAACCACATTCACTTAATTGGTGAATAATACTAAATAGTATTTGTTTGGTCATCCGTTGGTCAAAATCGTAGAAATTTGGTTGTTACAATCCCATTATCATCGCCACTTGGACGTATTTCGCAGCTTTCAGAGTTTCATCCTTCCGTTTGTCGTAGACAATTTTCTCTTTGACTTTCATTTCGTCAAATGAAATTTTGTCGACTTTTTCCATATCGATGTTTTTCATAATATTCAACATGAATTGGATTACTCCCGGATATACCTCTAATTTTGAGCACCACTTTTTAAGTGTTATCACAGCTGGAAGAATGTATTGTTTTCGCAAGAGCAATCGGTAGTTTCGGGGGCCAGCTGCATGTATTGCGATCGCATTAGCTGTATGGTATTTGAGGACATTTTTGAGGACATTCTAAATTTCTTAATTGACCCTTGTCAAAAATATGAAAAACAGAGTCAATAGTTTGTTGCTGTTTCCAGTTTTCTGCTTTCAATTTTGCTATTTGCTCCAATAATTTACAAAATACAAAAAATGGTTGAAATTCTAAATACACTTAATTCGCATTACACTAATTTAATATGTCGTCTACTAACTGAGATTATGTAGAGTGGATTTCATCAGTTTGTGTACAATAGTCTACCCTGGAGGCATCAGTTTGCGTAGAGCAATCACACTTGTTTGATAGAAATAAATTCTCCACGGGGACTTCCAGATCTATGTTCTCCTTGTCATGCACAATTAGTGCATCACTGAAATAAGAAAACCGAGTGTTATTAGGGTAAATAAGGGTTATAATAATAGTTCTTCACATACCTTGGGATCAAAAGCCTATTTTGAGTCCGTAAATCCCTTGGGCTCGTCACTTCTTCATCATTTTGCAATGGTAACAAAAGTGAAGGAAGAGCATCTTTTTTAATTCTAGTTGTTTTCAGAACTATTCCATATTGCTCGTACAATGACAAAATCACATTTTTTTTAAATATTTGCCACAAATTAGCGCCGTTTTTGTATTTAACTTGTCTTTTCGGCGGCACAAAAAAACCCACTGCTTGCACATTTTACTTTATTTTGGAAACGAGTGATACGATATCTCCTCATCTCCAGTTTTATTTTTGCTTTTAAAGCTGTTAACACAACACCTGTAAACTTTGTTTAATTAATTTTAAATCAAAAAATCTATCGCAACCAAAATATTTCTGCCTTTGTCGTCACTGTGGTCGGCCATATTGCCAGAATTTGACGGATGCGCAGAATGAGACCAAAATAATTGCGCCAAGTATATTACCTTATCATATGTACCTTGGGTATGTACGATTTATCAGGCCATCGCCACATGCTCTAAATAGTGCAGCAAGTATGCCGTCCACTCCATAGCGGGACAGAATTATTGCTTGTCATGAGCGGTTAATTTTGGATGACACGAAATGCTAGTTGTCTGTGCCATTAAGCAGGATTGTACCTTCCAATTTTTGTCACTTTTTTTCTGCTCGCAGACATCATCAGCTGCCCTTGAGAAGAGTTGCTGTGTATACATCTGGATTTGCTTGTCTCTAGCTGTTTAGGGTGCCGTTCTCTTATTACACCAAAAGCAGCGTTTTTGGTAGTCGAATGGCAGTGGTGTTCTTCTGTATTCGATTCTGGGCTCATCGAGCGGACTGACTATGTTTCTTTCGGGCTCTAGCAGCCTTATTGTCGTGGTATCTAGGATATCCGCATCAGCACTTTTGCTACAATTAACGCCAACCTACTTCTCAGTAGAGATGTTCCTGCGTATGAGTATAACTCGGATAGTAATGTTGCTGCGAATTGTTTCCAAGTAGCTAATGACTTCTTCCTATTGTATCTGGTAGCAAATCCGCTTTTCAATGTGGTAATCACCGTAGTAGATGCCAAAATTTTGTTTTAGCCTCGCTAATAATACTCCACTTCATACATGTTACGAATACAGCGGCGAAATCGCCCCTATAGCACGCGGTACCTTAAGCTTACTAGTATTCCATGTATGGATTATGGACAATCGCATTATTTGCCAGTAAGCCGCGAGCCGCTTCTTTGAAAGGCATCACTGAATCATGTTGCCTTGAATTTTATTTTACATGCAATTTCATCTTCTGGAAATACCGCGACTTTGCCAAAATATGTTATATCCGTTTGTTTACAATACAGACGTTATAGGTCTCTATCTATCGCATCGTATGATACTTTCTAGCAATTTGAGCAATCAATAGCCGATAAATTGCTCAAAATCTCAGCACTTCACATGCAATGAAGTGAATGGGTATCTCACTTCATCAGATTGTATCCGATTCTTCGTGGGTGCTTCTCAAAATCGTTCCCTGCTGTGGAACATCATAGCTAATGGTGGTTTAGCTTTCCGTATTATTTCAAGTAGTGTGGGGAACAACAGATCCTGAGAAGTGAAATAAAAACTAGTAGAGTGACAACAAAATTGAAGATAAAATGTACATTCTACGCAACCCAATATTACTCATATCTTAATTGTATCTAATAGAGCTTGTGCGATACTCATGATTTTGAAATTATTTTCCAAGATTAAACCAAATGATGTTAACAGAGTAAAATGTGGTATATCGCTTACTATATCTGCCTGCTGTGTATCTGTTCTGCACTTTTATGTGTGCGCACAAGAGACAATTGTTCATGAGTGTTGTCCAAGTTTCATTAAAATTTTAATTAAACATTTCTCTCGTACGAAAATCACTTAATTTTAAAATAGAAACACTGACCCATAAGTACATCTGGCTTCGCACGTTTGGCTGCTATTCCTTTCACTGTCCGTCATAAGATTGTGCTCTGCAGTAGCTGCACTGTTGGCTAGAATCCAAGTTAACAAAAAGACCAGGCAACATAATTTATTTCGCACACATGTTCGCCCTTAAGATTTCCTCAAACGAAGAACAAAATAAATCTCTAACCAAATGCATCTTTTCTTTCAGATACAAACTGGATCGTCAATTACCACAAGTGGAATCTACTCCAGGAGTTTCAGAAGGTACAGATACGAGTACATTATTGTCCTATCCAGGAGAAGATAGATTTTAATAAATGCGCATATATTTTTGGTTAATATTTTTAGAATGGGGCTCCGGATGGAATGGAGCAGATTTCGTTGTCGAAGTACAAGAGACTGCATTGAACACAGACTATCAACTTGGCGACATCACACTGAATTCAACAAATCTTACAGAAGAAGGTAGGTTCTCTAAAATTCTCTAAGGACGTACCAAACACCACGGGTCACCACGAGACTAACTGGATAGGTGCAATTAAGCTCTAAAAAAGTATCCGCAAACTCTGTCGGCTATTAACATTTGCATTCCTCGTAAAACAGAAGCGCGGAGTTCAAGTGTTCACTTAAAAAAATTCCATAAGGGAGGCAAATAAGCCGGGCTATGACATGGCAGCGTTCGGATATGTATATTTTATGGTCAATTAAAATGCCACGCAGAAGAAGAACGTTTTCCGCCGATAAAGCACTTTCCGCCACAGATACGAGCGAGCACATAGACGGAAATGCTTTTCAAAGGGTTGTAAACGAATTAGGAGTGCTAAATCTTTTATTGTACTCTTTTTACTGCATAAATTATTCACCTGCGCTTTTGGTGTTTTTTCATTTGCTGTTTTGCAGGTCCGAAAATCATTGTCCGGACGGAAGAGGTTTTGATAGTTGGCTTGGTGCTGGTACTGTGGGTAGGTGCCATCGTTTTGTTCTTTAATCGTTGGGGTAAAATCCGAATGCTGGAGCCATATCAGCCAAAGTTTCAGCAGCAACATAGGTCTTCCTGCCCGCTCGTCGATTTGGATTCGCTACAATCACATCCGGTAAGTTGGCGTCAAATTGTGTTACAATATATATTTTTCCATGTATCGCATTACAGTGCGAATACACGTTTTTTTTTTAAATTTCCATTGAAACTTGGATTCGTGATTTGTGAAATGTCGTTTTGAACTTCATCACAAACAAAAAGAGATTTGAGCTTGACACAGACAGTTATTTGGTTGTTTATTTGTGTCTTATGTCGAATTGGGGGGGACGGATTTGTTTATGATTTACATTCAAAGGACACTTCCTTTTTTTTTCAGTCTGGCACATAATTAAATATGACTTTTGTCGAAATTAGGAAACTTTTAAGGACAAGAAGATTTAGTGAAGAAATTGGCAAGAAAAGTTTTTCTGGCGGCAAATGAGAGGGAATTGGACGAAATACGACTTTTGAAGATGAGAAGAAATATTCTGTGTTCAAAGGAGGATACGAATACGTGCGGGCTCTACTCATAATTCAGGCAAGAGGATTTGAAAACTTTGAAACAAAGGCACCCTCAGATACAATAGATTTGGCCGTGATTTTGAATAAGGGGACATCTTCAAGTTTGATTTGAATTTGAATTATTGTAAATTGAATTGATGTGTTGCAAATCAAAAAGTAAGGGAACATGGGCAGAAGGCACTCGTACATATCTTGTGAGGTTCCAAAGGGTATATTGGGCTTTGACCGAATTTGTGCCTCAGGTTTTTTTTTTTTGCGCGGGAAGGTGAAAACCTTGCCGACGCGACGGTTCGACGACCATTGGTAATGTCAGATTCTTACTGACTAAAACCACCTCCCGGGGAATCTTTCCTTTTATTCCCGCGCGGAACAGCTAAGTATTACTTCGCGAAGGACGGATTTGAGCTTCTTGCTTCGTCACGGGGTGCTTAGCGAATTCGCGTTCCTTTGCTGCATGGTTCACCGCAGCCCAAAGATTTTCAGATTTCAACACACGAGTATATTGAACTATGTTGGCCGTTCACCAAACTCTTCACACAATATAGCTCTTTCGTTTGCTTACCGCGCACATTCGAAGAAAACGTGCTCCATGTTCTCCACCGCGTTTACGCAGCGAGGACAGGACGGACTCGAATCACGGTTTCGCTTGAATAGGTAACCAGGTGAATAAGTTGAGGTGATAACAGTGAAGAAGGTTAAGTGGGAAAAGACGACTAAGTAAAGGACATTTAGAAGTGTGCATGGACGACATATCCACGTTAACCGTGCGACAACTGCAAGCGTTTCTTAAAAGAAAGGGTTTGATAGATCGAATTCGAGGCATGTCTGGTGGAAACATCAAGGCGGAGGACATCTTAAACTTTACAGAAGGAAAAAAGAGTGTTACGAGCAACGATCGACGTGAAAGAAAAAGCTACGGAAGAAGAGCAAGACGAACACACAGTCAGGGCCGACGAGGAACCTATTTTAGACTTCGAAGAAAAGGATTCAGAAGAACGAGAAGAAGAAACTACGGAGGAAGCCGAGAAAAAAGAAGAGGAACAACAATCAATCCAGAGTGAAGAAGAAGTTAGAATGACGAACAAAAACAGTTTTGTATTCCATGATGTGGAGGAATCGCTCAAGAAGTTATCAGGGGAGGAGGGCAGAAACTACCTGGGCTGGGTAAGGGAGTTTGAAGAAATTGCGACGGCCTGCGAATGGAATGACATGCAGAAATACCTTTACGCACGGCGATTGTTAACTGGAGCAGCCAAACTTGCTGTCGAAGCAATGGGTGGAGTTGCCAGTTGGAGTGGGTTGAAGGAACGGTTGAAGGGCGAATTCGGATGAAAGCAGTTCAGTCTGGAGACTCACAATTCACTGGAAAACAGGAAAAAGGCAGCATCTGAGAGTGTGCTCGAGTAACCCAGATTGCAAACAAGGGAAACCTCGACGAACCAAGTCTTATCGAGTACATCATAAATGGTATTCCAGACTCTGTGAACAACAAGACGATTTTGTACGAAGCGTCGACCATCGAAGAGTTAAAAGTTAAACTCGAGTGTTATAAAAGAATGCAAAAACAGATACCAAAGCAACGGGTTAAAAACACGCAGCCCAACATACATCGTAGATCGGACCAACCAGCAGGGCATTCCAATGCAATTAAACGGTGTCACAATTGTGGAGCTACATCACATCTGGCTATAAATTGACACCCGATTGGGCTAAAGGAGCAAGATGTTTCCGATGTAACCAATTCGGACACATCTCACCAAATTGCCCGAACCAAAAGGAAAGAGAGAATGACACGAGAGGAGTGTGCAAGGTGCAACGCATAAAAGCAGACGGAAATCACATTCGAGTCACCATCGCAGACATCGCTTACGACAGTTGGTTCCTGCCTAGTGGAAATCCAAGTAAAGACAGATAAGCATTGGGTAAATTTTCAAGTAGTGCCTGACGATTGGATGTCAGATAGAATTTTGCTGGGACGAGATTTTCTGAGCGAAGTTGAATAGTTCACGGAAAAATTAAGAGTGTGAAAAAGGTGTCTACGAGAAGTCTTGTACCAGATGCATATAACTTGGAGGAAAGCGACATAAGGAACATTGGAGTGATCTGTGACGAAAATGACAAAAGCAAGAATTCAGTGCGAATAGACAACGAGGAGTACAGTCTGACCATTTCCGATATCATCGCAACGTATCACCCGAAGAAGGCATCCAGATCATCCATCAAGATGAGCATCACACTGCAAGACGAGCACCCTGTATACCAGAAAGCGCCGCCGGAGAGAGAACAACAGGTCGAAGAGTGGCTGGAGGAGGGAATCGTTCAACACAGCCAGTCGGATTTTGCTAGCCCAATCGTACTGATAAAGAAGAAGGATGGTAGTAACCGTTTATGTGTCGATTTCTGCACACTAAACGCGAAGATCATTAAGGACCGATATCCCCTACCCGTGATGGATGAAATACTGGAGACACTGTACAGTGCGAAAGTGTTTACAACGTTAGATCTCCGAAATGGGTTCTTTCATGTAGATGTGGGAGAGACCAGCAGGAAGTATACGTCGTTTGTGACGCCCGACAGACAATATGAGTTCCTGAAAGTTCCATTCGGATTGTGTAACTCACCGGCAGTATTTCAACGTTGAAGCATCGCCGAGGAAAACGGTTTGGTGATAAAATGGGAGAAGTGCGATTTTCTGACCAGATCCGAGAAATTTCTTGGACACATTGTGGAGGACGGGAGTATCAGGCCCTCGGACGAAGATGGTAAAGAAATTTCCCAAGCCGATGAACTTAAAACAGGTGCAGAGTTTCTTGGGCTTAACAGGATTTTTCCGGAAGTTCGTGGCGAACTACGTCACATTGGCCAAGCCATTGTCGGATCTTACGAGAAAGGATAGTGCATTTGTTTTTGGAGTTGACCAGATCGCTGCGTTTGAGTCACTGAAGAATTTGCTGTGTGAGGAGCCGGTGCTGAAACTGTTCAATCCCCTCCTTGAGACGGAGCTGCACACGGACGCCATTCCATTGATTGGATACGGGGGAGTGCTGCTTCAGAAGCACGATACTCATTTTCATCCAGTCTTCTACATGAGTCTCAAGGCGACACCTGCAGAGAGGAACTACACCAGCTACGAACATGAGGTGCTGGCCATTATGAAGTATGTCAAGAAACTGCGAGTCTACTTGTTGGGATCAGTCGTTCATAGACCTCGATAGAGGACGAATGTGTTTCGGCTTCTTTTCAAGTGAAGTAGTGAAAGAGTAATAAAAAAAAACAATTACGGTGGCTCAGTAGAAGTGGTGTCCGACCGACAAAACAGGGGTCGTGGGTTCGATTCCCGGAAAAGTTACATCGACTTTTTATTTTTAAAAGTAAACACAAAAAAAAAACAGTAAAGTTGGTGGTAAAGTGTTGTTTATCACGTGATGGATTGCGAAGAGCGGTCCGCTATGCCTATAGCGGGACTTGCTGAAGTGTCAGGTGAGGCTTCGAGTGGTTCGAGCCAAACCCCGAAAATAAAGAGAAGGAGGAAGCTTCCAACTTCCAACTTAGTAAAACGGCCCACCCAATCAACGGCAAACAACTTCGCTTCATTGGCAGCAAGCGAATCTGATGATGAAGAGGAAGAAATGGAGGCCATATGTAGCAGCATAAAAATGCTACAGCAAAGAGTGCTGGCCATAAAGGAAAAGCAAATGCTAAGAAGGAAGAGGGAAGAGCAGGAGCAATCCCAACAACAGCAGCTTGCTCAAAAGCAGAAACAACAACAATACCAAACAAATAAAGTAGCACAAGTGCTACAACAACAAAAGATTAAGGAACACCAGCAACAACAAGAGCAGTCACAACACCGGCAACAGCTAAAACAGCAGCAGCCACAAAAACGGCAACTGCAAAAACAGCAGCAGCATCAGCAGCAGCAACAACAACAACGACAACAACAACAACAGCAGCAGCAGCAGCAACAGCAGCAGCAGCAGCAGCAGCAACAACAACAACAACAACAGCAGCAGAAGAAGAAGGAGAAGGTGCCGCCTATCAACACCTATAAATTGGAGGTAAATGCGACCAAGGACCTGTGTAAGTTGGTCATTGGTAATAATTTTAATATTAAGAGATTGGGGAACGATCGCCATGCCATCCACTGTAATACAGTGGAGGGCTACGCGAAAGTGAAAGAGCTCCTAAAGGAAACGACGACGGAGCACTACTCTTTCACACCGAAGTGTGAAAAGCCGCAATCGATGTTGCTGAAGGGGTTGGAACCGTCTTCTGATCCTGAGGAGATCTTGGCACTGCTGAAAGAGAAAGAGTGCGAAGGACTCAAGTTCGTGGGGGTAAAGCCATTTACCACAGCTAGAGCCAGGCGGGAGAAACGGAGTCTGCCGTTCTTCCTGGTGCAGCTCAGTCCCGAAAGCCGCCTGGATAGTCTAAGGAGTATTACTGTCCTAGACTACCAGGTGGTTCACTGGGAAAAATTAAAAAGGAGCGAAGGCGTTATACAATGCGTTCGCTGCCAGAGGTTCGGACACGCCGCTTCGAACTGCCATATGCAGCCTCGATGCGTGAAGTGCGCAAAGAACCACAGTTCCGAGGAGTGTACTCTGGGTAGGGACGGAGCATCCGATAGGACGCAGCTCTCGTGCGTATTATGTGGGAACGTGGGACACACCGCAAACTATCGGGGTTGTCCTAAGTTCGTTGATATTAAGAAAGAAAACAAAAGCAGCAGAGGGTGGAGGTCAAACGTTCACCTGCTAGGTTTCAAACACCAGCCGTCACGTCCCAAATTTCCTACGCCCAAATGGCAGCATGCACCTAACATGCTAGCCATCTTGCTCGCAATCCAAGGGCAGATGGCTCAGCTGCAAAAGCAGGTGCAAGAACAGGCCAAGCGGGTGGACCAGATCTACGCGCTGCTGCCGGGCCTAACGCAACACATGTCGTAATGGGTACGCACATGGTGGAGCAATCTTTGAAGGTCCTTGCGGTGAATGTTAATTCACTGATTAGGATCGAACGAAGGGCCGCGATGTTTAAATTGCTACAAGACCAAACTCCTGACGTGCTTTTCGCTAGCGAAACCAAGCTAACCGATAAGCACAAACTGGAGTACAATAATTATATTGTTAGAAGAAGAAACCGGCCCCGATCCAAATGTGGAGGCGGGGTCGCGATCTTCATTAAACAAGGTATAAAATTTCACAGAGTGTACAAGGGAGCGTTGCGTAGGTTCCGGGTGTTGGAGGCAGTCGTCATTTACATCCCGCTCCGCAGTGGAAAGCGGCTGTACTTGGCCTCTGTTTATGCACCTGAGGCTTCACAATCCACTTTATTCATTACAGAGCTCGATACGCTTTTTCGACTACTGAGGCTGGAATCGGGGGAGAATTATTTTATAATCGGCGGGGATTTCAACGCTAAACACCGAGATAGGGGAAATAATTTGCCAAATACTAGAGGGAACCTACTACTCGATTGGTGGGGTCAGCACGATGTCATGTACAGACTCGGCCTTAAAGCGACGGATAACCCGTCGTTTCCCAGAGGCGGGTCTTATTTGGATCTACTGCTGTACGACGAACGTATACGACTGACAGGTACGAACTTACAAACGCTAAACTGTCTGCGCACATTCGTGTATGACAGTGACCATTGCGGCTTTAGCACCGAAATTACAGTTCCCAACGAAATTGCGGAATTGGAGGAGTTTGTCCAAAGATATTCTTACAACTACAGTAAGACTCGATGGGCACGCTTCTCCGCAACATTGACAAGAGCACTCGCCTCAAACACGCTCCACCGTCCACCGTCCAATAGGAATTTGTCAAACGAGGAGATCGACAAGTATCTAAAACAAATGGACGAGACAATTAAACAAACTATGGACGCTACAATACCGCGTTATCGACATACGACTAACGAAGACCTGTTCCGCAATCCTACTATTGACGCACTGCACCGACAGAAAAGTAGACTTCTGTCAAGACTCAAAAACTTGTACAGACAGTTTACTGACAGACAAGACCCGGAGATTAGGACTGAAGGCGTCGATTAAAAATATTCAAACGTTAATAAAAGAGAATTACAGAATTTCTGTAAGTTCGTATTGGAACAACAGGGTTCGGGCTGTAAACACCAGCAACCCGAATATGTTCCCGCAAATAAATAAACTATTTCGGAGAAAAAATCAAAACGACCTTCAGTGTCTTAAAATAGCCCGGACAACAGACAACGAACGGTTACTGACAATAGCAGGTATTGATCCAAATGAGGCCGTGATCGAGGATCCACAGGAGAAGGTTGATGCCATAGGAGCGCCTTTCCAGGAAATATACAAGGCCACTGATACCATTGGCCCTAATTATGACCTGGACAATCGCGTCTTGGTGCACGACCTCTACATTCGAAATGAAGTAGAGAACTGGCAATCCGAGGGCTCTGGTTTCACCCGGTTCAGCGAAGAAAATATGGCAAATAATGTCATTACCAGAGAGGGTGATCTACCCCCGTTCATTTCGAAGGAAGAGCTCCATGAGGTCTTCGACACAATCAGGGCTAAGAAATCAGTGGGGACCGATGGTATTCCGAACATCGTGCTTCGACATCTTCCTCTAGAAGCGGTGGACATTTACACCACCCTGTTTAATAATGCAATGAATAATGCACATTATCCAGCGCATTGGAAAACGGCGGTGGTGCAACCTATCCCCAAAAAGGGAAAGGATATATCCAATCCGGCGAATCTCCGGTCGATAAGTCTCCTTCCGAATATCAGTAAGGTGTTTGAAAAAGTAATCAATAGAGCTCTGTCTAGGTGGGTTGAGGACAAACATATAGTTCCGGATAATCAATTCGGTTTTAAGGCGGGACATGATATCTCACATGCTGCGTCTAAACTGGTGTCCGATATCCAATGGAATAAAGGCAAAAACCAATGCACTGGTGCCTGCCTTGTTGACTTGGAGAAGGCCTTCGACACTGTATGGTTAGAGGGTCTTTTCTATAAGCTGACTAGGCTGGGGATCAGTAAACCACTCTTGTACATTCTTTTTAATATGCTAACCAACAGACAGTTCATCGTGAAAAATGGCGATATGACTTCTGATGGAATATTTCAAATTAAAAATGGTCTTCAGCAAGGCGCGGTCAATTCGCCGATCCTATTCAACATTTATACAAGCGACTTGATAGGTTCACTTCCCAATACTATTGCGTACGCAGACGATTTGATAGCGTACAGAACAGGTCCAAAAATCGAGGTCATTAATACTCTCTTGCAGCGTGACTTCGATAAGATAAGACGATTTTGCGATGACTGGAAGTTGAAAATCAACTTTCAGAAGTCGGAAACCATTCTCTTTAGGACGCCGTTGTCTGGAGCCTCTAGGGATACCAGAAAAAATTGGCGAAAGTTCTCGATCATTGGACAACGCGGGCAGCCTCTTGCCTGTCGAAATGTAGTCAGATACCTTGGAATCTGGCTAGATCAGTTTCTGTATTTTGACAAAAATGTAGACGCTGCTCTGGCCAGAGCTAAAGGCGCTTTTGCTCTTACAAAGAGACTGTTTTATAGCAGCCAACTCGATGCGAGGGTAAAGGTAATCTGCTACATGGCCCTTATCAGGCCCATGCTGGTATTCGGGTGCCCCGTGTGGTTCAATGTACGAGCAAGCTTAATGGAAAAGATTCGGGTGTTTGAGAGGGCTTGCCTTAGGGCTTGCCTTCGCTTGTACAGAACACCAGAGTCGGAGTACAAAAAATTTTATCGTAATGAGGTCCTTTACAACAGGGCGAACCTAATACGAGTGGACAACTTCGTAATTAAGCTGACTCGAAGGCACATTGCAAGAGCAATAACCTCGACGAATAACCTGATATCTGGGGCTTACTACCCCAATTACCTTTACCACGAGAGTGTGCGCTATGATGGCTTCGTTCCACCGGAAGCATTCCTTTACCTAGATCAGATAGGGTTGATCCAGGATAGATCAGCAGTCCCGTTAATCTTCCATGTCGCTCGGAGAGCTGGGGACAGGCGACTCAACTACAACAGAGACGTCGCACACGGCAGTGTGGATCGTCTCAGGTTCAGTAGGGCGGTGGGGAATCGCGATAAGAGGGATGTCGTTCGGCAGCACCAGCATTTCTGGTGGTTGAATGATGGAGAAGATGTTTCGTCGTCGTCGTTTCCGTCAATTACGGACCAGCCTCACTAATGAGGCAGAGCTGACCAATCTATTTGCTCTGCGAATAGCGATGGCCGGCTTGCATAGGTTTAGGTTAGCATTTAAGGAATACATATATATATTAGTATATACATAGTATACTAGTATATGTATGTCATTGTGAATAGTGTCTATGTGTATATATGTGTGTATTGTGTAGGTAGGTTAGGTAGACTAAGGTTTATTTTAAGTTAGATATTAAGTTTTTATAAAAAATAAAAAATTAAGTCCATATGCTAAGTTTTTTTTTAAATTCTTTTCTTAGCCTTAATCATAGAAAATAAGTATATATAAGTATAAAATGAAAACAAAGTCGAAAGACATAGATATAAGAATTTAGAGTAGCTTAGAGTGCCTGTGTGGGGCCAGTAAGTTAGTATAAGATTGTTAAGTAATTTTAAGCTAGCATTTAAGCATTTTTTGTTAGGATGTAAGAATTAATAATTTAGAAAATAAAATGCATTTAAAACAAAACATTTAAAACAATACTTGTTGGGATTAAAATTGAAAATCATTACCGACTGTAAAGCGTTCCAAGCTACCATGAATAAAAAAGACTTGTGCCCACGAGTGGCAAGATGGGCTATGCTCCTTCAAGAGTATACGTGTGAGGTGCAACATTGGGCGGGGACTTCCATGCGACATGTGGATACCTTGAGCAGATACCCAATGATTATGCGGCTGGAAGACGGTATTCTGCATAGGATCAAGAGGGCTCAGGGTAAGGATGAATTATACCAATTAATAATTAACATCTTAGCTGCGACAGGAACGAACAAGGATTTCGAACTGAGGAACGAGCTCTTGTACAAGTTCCACGAAGGAAGTTATTTACTGGTCGTCCCGAAAATAATGCAGAGGGACATACTTCGTAACATCCATGAGCAGGGACACATGAGTGCAAACAAAATGGAGACCATCGCTAAGCAAGATTTCTATATTCAAAAACTGGGAACGAGCATAGAAAGAAAACATGGCCAAGGTGAAGGATACCTGAATCCTATCGAGAAGAGTGATGTACCGCTGCACACCTACCACGTGGATCATATGGGACCATTGCCGTCGACTAATAAATTCTACAACTACATATTTGTTGTCGTCGACACGTTTACCAAGTTCGTTTGGATCTATCCGGTAAAGACAACGAAAAGTGAGGAGGTGATCAGGAAGCTCGAATTACAAAGCGAAGTGTTCGGAAACCCGTTTCGGATCGTATCAGATATAGGTGCAGCGTTTACTGCAAACGCATTCAAGGATTTCTGCGAACAAAAGAAAATAGTGCACGTACTCACAAAAACAGGAGTTCCACGTGGAAATGGACAAGTGGAACGAATCAATCGCATTATAATTGAAGTACTAGCCAAGATGACCGTACAGGATCCAACCAAATGGTATAGGCATATCAGCTGCCTCCAGAAAACGCTCAACTCAACAGTGCCACGGAGTACGAAAAGGAGTCCGTTTCAGGCCCCAAACATCGGGCCTTGATGAGGAGGGAAGGGAGTTACGAGCTGCGAAAACTACTCGAAGAAATCATAGTCGACGACTTTAGAAACGATCGAGATCTTATGCGGAAGGCTGCCAAAGAAGAGATCCGAAAAGTGCAAGAGGAGAATCAGAAAACATATAATAAGAAGCGAAAAGTACCCAGGAAGTATAATCTGCACGACTTGGTTGCCGTTCAGAGAACTCAGTTCTGGGGCCATACGAGGTGATCAAAGTGAAGAGGAATGACCGGTATGATGTTCAAAAAGTAGGGCAACATGAAGGACCGAACATGACGTCCACATCTGTCGACCACAAGAAGACGAGATGGAGCTGATGGACGACGAAGACCGTCTCGACTGAGGACAGCCGAGAATTCAAAGGGGGCCGAGTGTGGGATGTGTCATTAAGTAAACATAATGTTGTTGAGTATCATTTTCAGATCGTCGCCCGCCGACTGTATGACCACCGAGCCTCGCATTTCGGAGTCAATGTTTTATGCCCGCCACATATTGCCATGACTAATGTCCACAGACGAGCCATCTGGTTTGTTTACGAATCGAGTTACCGCCAAGCAAAGTCATCGCTTCGGTATCGATTGTGAGTAATTGATCCTGCATGATCCGTCGCACAGTGAACTGACCTGCATTTGGACGAAGATAAGAAGCGAAGGCGATTAACTAACAAAAGCAATAACACAAATGTTGTTAATGACAACATTGTGTTGAGCCTGGGCGGTGGAGCACTTGTGCTGACGTTGCTGATGAAAGTGTGGACATGGTACAATGTACTGAATGGGCTAGGGGTCTGGCACTGGTTGGAATAACATGGCGAGGGTATTCTAGTCCGAGTCTTCAACACTAACTAAATAAAGATTAACTAAATAAAGATTATACCAATCCCACTTAGATATTCCCGGAAACAACCGTGACCCGTCAAGAACTGTGTAAGATAGTAATTCAGTTCGCCGTGTTTTCGTTTTACCCAACTTTCAATTCTTGGGGTTAGTCCGTACGTCCATCTCCCTTTTTGGGACTCGTTCCATTGTTGTTGCCACGCTTTTATACTGCAGCCTACTTCGAATTTCTCCGCTTAATTTATGGATGGCCCGATTTGCATGCGATTTTATAAAGTCGTCTAGTTTCTAAAGCTAGGATATCGATTGGTACCACTGCTAGCTCGCAGTGTACATAATCTGTACACAGATCTGAATCCCTTCATGTGCGTCTTTTCATTCGTGACGTCAGACCATATTTGTGCCCCGTACAGCTGCATGGAGGCTACAACTCTCGCAAGCATTAATCGTTTGTCTTGTTTCGGGCGGCCGATATTCGACGTGAGTCTCGAAAGAACGCCTATCGCTTTCATCGATTTCTTGCAAGCGTATGCGAGGTGATGCTTGTAATTAAGCCGAGCATCAATCATCACTCCCAGGTATTTTATAAATGGGCTGGAAATAATTGTGTGCTCTCCGACTTTTATAGTTATCATCTCTAGCAGCCTTCTACTCGTAATGAGAACGGATTCCGTTTTATGATCCGCGAGGTCTAAACTCATATCGCGTAGTCAGTTTTTTATCAGTGATATTGCTTCGTTGCAATACAACTCGATTTCTTCAAGTCGTTTCGCCAGGACTACAACAGCAATATTGTCCGCGAAACCCGTAATTGCGGCTTCCCTGGGGACTGGGAGTCGTAGAATGTCGTCATACATCACGTTCCACAGTAGGGGACCTAACACTGATCCTTGGGGCACGCCCCCTGTAATTTTATATAATTTCGTCCCGTCGTCGGAGTCGGAGTCGGAGTTGGAGCAACCTATCGGTAAAGTAGCTCCTGATCAATCTTAATATGTACTTCGGTGCATTTAATCTTTCGAGGCATTGTAAAATACGCGACCAGTTCGCCGAGTTAAAAGCATTTTTCACGTCAAGTGTAACCAAGGCGCAGTACTTTTTACTGCCGCCTTTCCATCGTCTACCTTCTATGGTCGATTGAACTTTGTCTTTCTAAAGCCGTATTGATATTCCGCGAGTCCATCATTGGCTTCAATGATAGGCTGTAGTCCGTTGCATATAATTCGCTCTAGTATTTTGCCCATAGTGTCGAGCATACAGAGCGGCCGATAAGATGAGGGCTCCTCCGGCGGTTTTTTTCCTTTTGGTAATAATACCAACCGTTGGTATGCATGCTAACGAAAACGTCTAGGCAGGCCTCCATCGCTATTTTTAAAGCCCTATTTGGTATACCGTCTGGACCAGGGGCTTTCCGTTCTTCTACCCTCTCGATTGTAGCGGTGAGTTCATCGGTTGTTAAGGCAGGAATGTGTTTACATAGTTCTCCGATCTCGCTTAGTAGAACTTCGTCATGTTGAGAGGGAAACAGAGTTTCTACGATTCTGTTGAGAAATATTGGGCAAGTTGGTGCCGGTCTCTGAGGCGTTTTGAGCTTCACGGTTATGATTCTGAACGCTTTGTCCCATACATTTTCGGTCAATTGCGTGCAAGGATCCTTAAAGCACTGTCTTTTGCTAAACTTAATGGTGGATTTGAGTGCGGCGTGTGATTCTTTATACGCTGTCTTCGATATCAAATGTCTATCCGTATCGCGTCTAGACCGTTGGTATTTTCTTCGTGCCTTAAGACAGGCTGATCGAAGTTCCTTAATGTCTTTGTTCCACCAATACGTTGGACGCCGGCGGTTTTGTGTCCCTGTTCGAGCCATTGATATATGGCAGGCAGCGTGCAGTTGTCGCGTTACTTGACGTACGATCTCGTTAGCTGTTCTCCCTTTAACTAAAGCTTCAGCGATTGCCTACTCTAAGAGCTCCTCATCTAAGGTGTTTACGTTCCATTTCGCCTTGTTAGTTTGAAATTGGGTGTTTCGAGGTCGTGTAAGACTATGGCGATCGATTATACATAATTGCATTATGGTCACTGTGGGTGTAGTGATTGCTGACGCACCATGTCGTATGCCTAGATAAGCTACTACTGACGAACATAATATCAACAATCGAGCCTGCACCCGCTCTACTAAACGTGTTCGCACTGCACTGCATTGAACTGTGGGTAGTAATCTCGCATTTTAGATAAACACGCCTAAGTTCTGGATTTAAAACTAACAAAATTGACTTACAATCTTAAAGCGGGTGGTGGGAGGAGCAGGACGAGAGGTGCTGTTGACTCCCCGCAGCATTCTAGATATTGCTTCAAGGTATCCGTAATTTGTTCGGTGAAGGTTGAGGCGAAAGCGAGGCACGAACCTAAAATTAAGTACGTCAGAGCTTCAATTTTACCAGTTGAAATTAGATGAACAAAGAATACATATCGGCAACTTTTCAGCATGCAGAGGGAGGCTGAAAGTCAATAAATTTTAGTTAATCAATATAGGGTAGTCAGATCATGTCATCGGTACAGGGAAGTCCTCGTCAGGCGAATCGGAGAAACCTATGTTCAAAGGCTTCTACTCGGAGAATGGTGACCAGACCCAAGTCTACTTAAGAAGCGTACTCAAGAAGAGGGGGACAAATCTTACGTAGAGGAATATAGTGTTTGAAGACGCATACTGCGAGTTAAAGGCATAATTGCTTGCTTCCATCAGCACATTGACACGTAGACAATCCATTCCAGTTGACAATTCTACGTTCTTAGGAGCAACGGGTAGATCACATGATCTTCCGAAACACAAGCTAAAAACGTTCCATGCAGATCCTGCTGAGTGGTTGGAGTGGTGGGACATGTTTAATATGATGGTACACGAAAAGGTAGCAGATGCTCGTGATAAATTTCATCGGCTTAGAAGCATGTTGGAAGGTAACGCTTACGAAGCCATTAGGTCATTGGAATCCACTGCGGAAAACTACCCCAAAGCGCTAGACATTGTCAAAGACCAATACGACAATAAAAGGTATTTGTATCGCATTCATATAAGTAAAATAATAATTGAGAGCACTGCTGTCACTATCGTCGAAAGAGCAAGTTGCAGATGGTCTTTTGTTGGCACTAGTGTCCACCAAGCTTGATACTTCTACTTCGGCATTATGGGAGGAACATGCAACCTTACTTGCAGAGAAGAACTAAAAGACCCTGGACAATTCCAGAGATACGATATATCTACCAACCTGGGAGGATTTCTCGGAATTCGTCCAAAACAGATGAAGGACTTTGGAGCTTATAGAGTTCACCAATAATCAACAATCAAGTAGCAAACAGCAACATTCCCAGGGATCTCATCGTTCGCAGCGAAGACTTAAAGTATTCTCTGTAACCCAAACAGTCAAATGCCCATTTTGTTCAAATCAATGTCAAGCCGCTTTCAACTGTTCTCAGTTCCTGGCCAAGTCACCCAGTGAGTTATTTAAGCTGGTGAAATCGCTCAATTTGTGCATAAATTGTCTGAAGGGGGACACACTTGTCGCGATTGCAGCTCTAGCAAGTGCCGAACTTGTCACCGAAACCGTCATACGCTTTTGCATAAGGACAACTCAACTTCTGAAGGTGAAACTTATTCAGGTAATGGAGCTGAACCATCATCCCATTCATTTGCCTCAGCCGAAAATGCATCGCAGTCGTCTTCTTATCAAGTAGCCAAGCAACCAGAAAAGGATAAATCCAAAGGTCAGGTAATTTTGTCAACTGCTTTAATTGCAGTTAAGTCTTCAAACAACTCCTTCATTGTATGTCGAGCACTTCTCGACAGTGGCTTCCAACTTAATTTCATCACACATCGTTTGTCGCAACTACTGGGGCTAAAGCATCGGATCCTCGAACACAAAGTCAAGCTATATAACACACATAATTCTAAAATCAAGGGTAGATAGTTTCACTGCATCATTGGAAGCACATATATTGCCTAGCATCACTTACCAGTAAGCCGTTTCGATGTAAGCGATTTAAATGTGCCTAATAATTTACCATTAGCAGATCCATCGTTCAACCAACCGCAACGAATCGACATATTGATTGGCGCCGGTATCTTTTACAGTCTTCTTTCAGTGGGTCAAATACGACTCAAACAATCATCTGCAATTCTTCAAAAGACCCTGTTTTGATGGGTAGTATCAGGTGAGATAAAACCCAGATTTAATGCTTGTTGTTTAACAGCTTTGGATAAGTCACAATGCGACGAAGATGCTAATCTAAACCAGCTGGTATCGAGATTCTGGGAATTGGAAACCTGTACCCAGCAACGATTTCCGATGTCTTTGGAGGAAGAAGAGTGTGAGAAGCAGTTTCGCGAATCCCATCGTCGATTGCCCAATGGAAGGTTTGTTGTACGCCTACCTTTTCGAAAGGACCCTGCAGATATCGGTGATTCTTATGATAAAGCATATAAAAGATACGAGTACTTATGTTTAGAAAGAAAGCTCTTGAAAGATCCTAAATTGAGAGAACAATATACCAGATTTATCACCGAGTATCGCGACTTGGCACATTTAGAGGAAATTTCCATAAAGGAATTGCGTACTCCTAACTTTTTTCTTCCTCATCATCCAGTGATGAAATCGGAAAGTATCACTACTAAACTGCGGGTAGTGTTCGATGGTTCTTGCAAAAGCAGCCACAAGACCTCACTTAATGACTTTTTAATGGTTTGACCAAAGATCCAGGATGACATTTTCGAAATTCTGTAGCGTTTTCGACTTCATTTGTACGCAATAACGGCTGACATTGTAAAAATGTATCGACAAGTGCTGGTAGACGAACAGGACAGGGATATGCAATGCATTCTTTGGCACGACAACCTGTAAACATTTATCGCCTTCGAACAGTGACGTACGGCACGTCCTCAGCATCATTTTTGGCGATAAGGAGCATGAGGCAATTGGCAGTCAACGAGAAGCACAAGTATCCCACCGGATCCTATCATGTCCTTCATAATTTCTATGTTGACAACCTGATGACGGGAGCCAACACGATACAGGAACTTACTAACATAAAGAAAGAGGTTAGCAAACTTCTCTTAGAGGGACATTTTCCACTAAGGAAATGGTGTTCAAATGCAGATGAGGTTTTGGCTGACCTGGATGTCTGTGAGACAGAACCTCTGCTTAGAGTCAACGATGGGGATGTTATTCGACTACTTGGTTTATTGTGGAATCCATTTTCAGATACGTTTTCGTTTAGCTGCTTTGATAAAGCTATGAAGCACAAGTTCATTACTAAACGCATTGTACTTTCTATGATCCACTTGGCTTTATCAGTCCAGTCATCGTTAGCGGCAAACTATTTCTTCGTCATTTGTGTACAAAAGGAGTAGACTGGGAAGAAAGTCTGCCTCAAGAATTGGATTGGCGATGGAAAGAATTTCTTGATCAGTTACAAGATCTTCAGACACTTAAGATACCCAGGCTGAGGGTGATGCCTGGATTCAAAATACAATTGCACGGTTTTTCAGACGCCAGTATGAGGGCCTATGGTGCTTGCATATATTATCGTTGCGAGTGTTCCAGTGGTAATGTTCAAACATATTTCATCTGTGCTAAGTCACGCATTGCAGCAATTCTATGTGAATCGTTGGCTCGACTAGAGCTTTGTGGAGCTTTACTTCTAGTAGAGTTAGTTCAACGTGTCAAATCTGTTGTAAATATCAATTTTGACTCAACGTATCTCTGGAGCGATTCTACTGTTGTCGCCAATCAGTGGAGTATTTTTGTGTCAAACCGAATATCCAAAATTCAAAAATTGTCTTCGAAGGAGTCATCGCATCATGTTCCCTCTCAAGAAAATCCGGCCGACATCATCTCACGTGGATCTTTGCCTAGAGATTTCCTTAAAAATCAACGCTGATTTGCAGGCCCACCTTTTTTAAAGCTGGAACTTTCGCGATGGCCAAGGCTTCATCTAACGTCTACAGTAGAGTGTCCCGAAAAGAAAAGGCTAACATTTTCGTTCATATCCAAAAGGGAGGTGGACATATGCAATATAACTACTAGATGCAAATTCTCAAATTCATTTTATCGTTTAGTCATAGTTTTTTGCTATATTCCGCAGATGGCTGCGGAAAAAGAAGGATCAGATTGGACGAATTACAACTGCAGAGATCAACACCTTGGTGACATCAATAGTGAGGAATATTCAAGCGGTGCATTTTCAAGGAGAGATAGATACACTCGCCAGTGGAAAGGGCCTTAAATACAGCTCTTTCATTCGTCTAAACGTATTTTTGAACGATTCAAATATTCTACGTGTTGGCGGACGTCTTCGCAACTCAACCCTGCCGTATGATTCAAGACACCAAATGCTGTTGTCTTCGTCACATCCAATGGTGAATTCTATGATCATGTACTACGAGTATCATCTAATGTATCTTCATGCTGGCAATCAAACTGTTTTGAGCGTTTTAAGGAGACGTTTCTGGATTGTTAATGGTCCCCGCACTGTTAGTTCAGCTTTTAGAAAATGTTTAATATGCTTCCGTTTTCAACCATTGCTAACGACTCAAATAATGGGCGATCTACCCCCCGAGCGACTTACTCCTGCCAGGCCTTTTGCCATTACGGGAATCGACTATTGTGGACCAGTGTATCTGACTCAGAGGATTTGTGGACGACCTCCAAACAAGGCATACATTGTTGTGTTCGTTTGCTTTGTAGTCAAGGCAGTCCACCTTGAGCTGGTTCCAGACCTATCTACTGAAACCTTTTTATCGGCATTACGGCGATTTTTGTCACGCAGGGGTAAATGTTTAAAAATCTTTTCTGACAATGGTTCTAATTTTATAGGTGCCAAGAATGAACTAGAGAAAATATGTCCGACGCTATCCAACAGTTTTGCCAGAAATCTGGAATATGCTGGTCTTTCTTACCACCTAGAGCTTCCCATTTTGGTGGTCTGAGGGAAGCCGCAGTCAAGGTGGCCAGGACGCATATGCAGAAAATGATTGCAAGTGTGGGAAACATCGCGTATACATATGATGAGATGACGACTCTGTTATGTCAGGTGGAAACAGTGATGAATTCGCGACCAATGTCTCCGATGTCAAATGACCCAAACGAGGAGGAGGCGTAGACGCCAGCTTATTGTTTAGTAGACTGCTAAGTTCGAAGATAAACCGAATCTAATATATGCGCGACACATTCTGGAAGCGGTGGCGCCAAGACAATTACGGAACAAATGGGCTACTGACTCTCCAAACATAAAGATTGGTGACTTAGTACTTATTCATGATGACAACTTACCTCCGTTGAAGTGGAAAATGGTTTGGTTGGTCTACAGAACCAAAAAACTCTTTGGTTGTCAAATCATACACTAGACCTTCGTTTGATAAAGCCAAGAAGGCTTTCTTTATGATATTATCTATATAGCAACTGTTGGAAATATCGCTTTCAGCAATGCAACATCACATTAGTTATGCTTTTGTAATCCAGAATGTTACGAGTAAATTGATTTACCTGACAAAATTCGTCACCTTCCTTTTTCCTTTTCTCTTTCAACCTTCCTTCAAGGTCCTCGTAAGTCCCTGAATTAAATTTATGATCAAATTTTTTTTGTAATCCTTAATCGCTTTAATAAAACTTTTCGTAATTTGTTAAATAGTTTTCAGGTGTTTTTAAACAGAAGCTTATTTAGTATTTCTCAAAGGAACGAAAGTTGATATCCTTGTCACAGATTTCACTTAGATCACGCAATTGAGTTACCAAGATGACGGGCTGATTTAAGATTGAATAAGTGCGTGATGGACTTGGAAGGCGCTTACGAGCGTAGGTTATTGCTTGGGACTTGTTGACATTGAGCTCATGGAAATTCATTTGGCATCAAGTAGAAAATCTATCCAGATCATCCTGCAGTGGAAAACAATATCAACCTTTGATAATGGAGTTGACATGATTAATTGCTATAATGAATAATAAAGGCCCAAGATGGTTACTTTGAGGTACTCCAGAAAAGGCTTTAATGGGTTTGGAAACCATCGATGTATGTATGTATTGTAGTGTCGATATTCTAATTAGGATTTAATGCATAATATTAAAACTTGATTGAAAGAGCTTAGAGTTTCAGCAAAATAGTTTTAAGGGAGATTTTATCAAAAGCCTTGCTGAAATCGGTAGCAATCACGTTCAAGTTCTATCGAGTTTAATTACGCTCAAAGTATTTGACACGAATTCGGTAGGGTTTATAATTGTAGATCGCCCTTTTAGAAATCCATATTGATTTTGGAAAAAGATAGACTTGCAGTGAAAAAACATTGAGTCATGAATTACGTTCTCAAACAGCTTAGGGATGCAGGAGAGCTTAGCGATGGGTCGATAGTTAGAGATTTCGTCCTTGACGCCTTTTTTGTGCGGAGAAATTATGTAAAAATTCTTCCAAATCATGGGGAAGTTTCCTTGGGAGATGGAAAGCTGAAAGAGAGTTGCAAGGGGTTGAGTTAAATAATTTGCATATTTTTTCGGCAGTGTTGCTGGCAACCCATCCAGTTATATTAATTGATTCCAATGTTGTTTGCGAACAGTTACTTAAGTCAGAAAAGTAAAGATGGTTAGGCTTTTGGATGTGATTGGCAAACGACTGGCTGAAGAAGTCAACAAAAATATTTGCAATTACATACTTGGGGATTGGCAGAGGTTGTGTCAGAGAGCTTCAGAGAAGATGGATGGGTAGTTATTGAACTTTCTTTTGATGCTGATAGATTGAAAGAAACATTTGGGATCGGTATTGAGGGTGTGGCGCATTCGGTTCAAATAACAAGAGATTGACAAAGTTCAGGGAATTCGATATAGGTAGAGCGGTAGCAAACGAAATCAGCATTGGAGCGTGATCCAAAATGAGTGTACCATAGCGTAATTCTTTTATTGCGAAGTAAGTGTAGCTTTTTCTTCTAACAATGTGGTGAATGTGAGAAGTTTTTTATTAGGTACATGGTGAGATAGGCAGTTAAAAATCATGTGCATCATAGGGAAAGCTGAAATTGGCATAACTAACTAAGAAGGTTGTTTAGTTTACTGTAGTCTGTTCTATGAAAGCTGAATAATTACAATATTAGTTTTGGTTATTCAATCGATGCAGATAGAATCGGGCTTATTATGTAGGTGTGCAAGTTATAGACGAACATTTTCATTGAGAAAGAATGTAGCTGTCATTGTCACTTGAATGATGCTTTGTTAATTTTGAATTAGGAGGAATCATGGGTGGAGGAGGAGGAAATTTTCTAATAAAAAGCGAGGAAATGACTGGTTTCAGATGACGACATCGAAGCTTGAAGCGATTTGACCAGTTACAAGCTGCCGATCATAGGTCCTGTTGTGTGGCAGGATCATCGGTAGTCCAAACCAGGACTTTAAATGCGGTACCGTGGGAGTTTGGAACCCCCGAACTTCGGTCCGGGTCTGACTTATAGAGGTAGGACCCTTGTGGGAACGTCATTGTCGCTGTGGTTTAAAACTTAAAACGCAGAAAGTGTCTTCCAGTTGGTTTCGACCCAATAAAGAGTTCCAATAAGTAATGGCTGTTGGGACCTTAAGAACAAAAAGAGGTTAACGGGTAGACCTCGAATCAAACCAAGAGTGAAACCGTGCCCTCAACATAGTAGTGCTTTAGTATCTGAGGAAGGTGGCAGAGCGATGTATCTGAGGATGTATCTGAGGAAGCGATGACAAGGCATATCTTTGCCCTCAGTGAACTTAAGCCTATTTTAATTTAATTTAATTTTGGTGGGGGCCAAAGCCCCCATTTATTTGGCCTAATTCAAGCTTGAAAAACTCGGACTTAAAAACTATTAATAATTAAGGTTTTAAAGCTAGGGATGGTGAAGGAGATCGAATTTGAGGGAAAGAGTGCTGCGATAAAATCGAAAATGGAAAGGTTGAAGTTTACCTTATGGAGCATACGAGAGATTGGTTCATTCGAGCAATATGTGGTGCAGTGGATTGGTAGATAAAAGAGACGGGGGCTACGAAGATTTCGAGGGTTAGTGTAAAAGAAAATGGTGTTGTAAAGAGACGGGCAATCGACGGAGCCTGAGAGGAGTCGGTGAATGAAAAGAATGTCTGCTGCGTCCCTTCGTTCTTCGAGGGTATTCAGGTTAGTGAGTTTGACCCGGTCTCGTAAGATTAGATGATCGTTTCAAGGTAGATCTCGAAGAGTAAATCGAAGAAAACGACACTGGATGCTCTCAATGCGGGATACATAAACTCGTGGAAAGAGACACCACGCTTAGCTAGCGTACTCGAGAAGGAGGGGAACGTGAGTGATGTATAGTGATCTGGTCACGTACGGGTTGCAAAATTCTTTGGACCATCTTTTAACGAGTTTGCTTTAGTAATTAACTCATCAATATACGAGCGGATATTAAGCTCCCTGTCGCATAATATGCCAAAAACGCGGATAGACTCAACAAGGGATATAGATGGGTCGTGAAGAAGGTAATTTTGGGGAGTAGACTTGTAGCACTTACGTGAAAAGGTAATCGATTGACATTTGGTGACTTTGAGTTCTAATCAGTTCTTGATGCACCATGTGGAAAAACTATTTAAATCTACAGCGTGAATGACTCTAACTCCAACTTTTTAAAATTCTATAATTTTCTTATTTTTTGATAAATTTTATTGTGCCAAAGCAGAAAATGTTGGAAAATACATCAGTTTTCAAATTGTATCAGCAGTTTTCAATATGTCCACCCTAGGCGCCTTGAGACGGCCGAAGAAAGCATCGCACGCTGCACGCAAGTTGCTCTGCGGTATTTTGGCCCATTCCCGCCGAAGTGCTTGTTTGAGGTGGTCCAAACTTTGGTATTTTTTAGTGCCAACCTTCGCCTTCAGACAGAGAAATGCAACGGATTTGCACCCGGAGAATTGGCAATCCATTGTGTCGAAGAAATGAAGTGTGGAACATTGTTTTTTAACCAATCTTGGTTGACACGCGCTTTGTGAGACGGTGCCGAGTCTTGTCCACGGTCTCCAACCGAAAGGATTGTTTGCCAAAGGCTTCAATACTGCCTCTAAGACAGTTTCACGGTATACGATCGCATTAATTTTGACGCCACAGTCCAAAATATGAGCGGAGAGCGACCATCGGCGGTTATGGCGGCCCAAACCATCACCATCGGTGCTGCCTGCTTTCTGGTGGCCGTCCGAAGGTGTACATTTTCGAAGGACCTTTCTGGCAAGGTCTTTCATTTTTTTTGTTGACATATTGGTCGATAACAAATCGGAAAAAACCAAATTCGGCAACTCACCACTTTCGTGCAAGCGTAGCAACTCCTTCGCTCTTTCGACTCAAACTTTTTTCTGTTGCGGTGTAAGATCGTGTGCTTTTTGGAACTTCGATGGCTTGAGCCCAAGCTCATTTTTCAGTATGTGTTGCATCCGTTCCAACGATATGTTAAGCTCACGAGCCATTTTTCTTCCACTTCGACGCGGATTTAGCTCAATTCGAGCCTTCCGAACCATTTCTGCCGATGTTGCTGTTTTTTTATGACTACCTCCATGGCGTTTTGCTACGCTGCCAGTATCACTGTAACGAGCTATGGTTCGAGACACAAATGATTTATTCACGTTGAGGTGCTGGAGGGCTCTAACGATAGCTACTTGTGGTTTTCCAGCCAAATATATAGCAATCACACTATCACGTTTGAATTCCATTGCTGATAAAAAATGTTCAACACAACTGAGACGCAAATCGTTTAAAAGGCTTATAAATAATAAAATTATCTGTCATGTGTCAAAATTTGAGCTCACTGTCATGGCCGGTTGGTTGCAGTTCGAGTCATTCAGTGTGTATTTGAAGGAAGCTGAAGTTGTGTGTGAGGAAGTGGGTTCAAACAATTTGGCATCGTCAGCATAGACAGAAAGTGCTGAGTGGTGGATGACCTTCTCAAGATCATTAATGAAGAGAAGTGGCCCTAGGTGACAGCCTTGAGGAACACCTGAAGTGACAAAGAAAGGAACCGATAGGACAGACCTGAAACGAACACTATAAAAACGATCATCCAGGTAAGAAGATGTCTTTTTTAGCAAAATGGGTCCAGAGCCCAGGACGGACAATTTGAACAGGATTAGTTCATGAGCTATCTTGTCGAAGGCCTTACTGAAATCAGCTGTTATAACGTCAACTTCTTTACCACTTCCTAAGGCTGAGGGGACAGAGGACACGAATTCGACGAAGTTAGTGGTAGTTGATCTACCTTTCAGAAAGTCGTGTTGATTAGAAGAAATAAGGGATTTGCACTGGAAGCTTAAAGCTTCGTACAAAATGTCCTCGAGGAGTTTAGGTATGTGAAAGTCTAGCTATGGGACTGTAATTCGCTTTGCTCTTTAATCCCATTTTGTGTATTGCTGTTATGAAAGAAGACTTCCATATCTGTAAAAATTCACCTTGAGAGAGCGATAATCGGAAGAGATTTTCAAGGGGGTGAGAAATATGGACGGCAGGCCATCTGGGCCGGATAAGTATTCATCTTTAAGTTGTTTTAAATTATTTTCAATGTATGATCAGAACTTTCAAAAATAGAGGGTCCAATGGGGAAGTTAAGTACTTGAAATAAGAGGGATCTGGTACGAAGGAATTATCGGCAAAAGATTTCTTAAAAAATTTAGCAAAAAAGTTGGCTATAGTATGCGGATCGGTTGCTGACATGTTTTCGTATGAGAGGGATGGAGGAAAGCCGTCTGATTGTTTTTTTTTGTAGTTAACGAATTGTTAGAAAGACTTAGGACCATTTATATGCCTTGATTGCGCACTATCAAGGTATCGCTGGTAGAGAACCTTATAAAGCTGGGCGAATTGAAGGTATGACCCGAGATAGTTGGAATAGTCAGGGAAAGAATTTGATCGAAGGAAAACTGGCCATAATTTGTTTCTCTTGTTACCTAAAGAGCGAAGTTTACGATTATACCACGGGGGGCTCGTAGAATGGGTTTTATTGCGCGACAAGGGGGCATAGAGAGAAATAGAATTGAATAATTCTCTGTAGAAAATAGAGAGAGATATGCGTTAATTTTGAGGAAATTCGCTTTATGAAAGTCGTAAGAAGAGGCAGCTGCAGATATGGTGGGCTGGATAGGACGGTGGTGGAAAAAAGAAAGAAAGTTATCAGGAGCCGACAGTGATAGGGGACAGAGTGATACAGAGGAGTTAATAGGGAGACACCACTAACTTGGCATAAGTTGGAGTCTGTTCGCTCATCCAAGAAGAGGCATTCTTTACTCGAGTTAGGATTTGCGATAAAAAAAGATTCATCATCCGATTGAGTCCAGTGCAGTTGAGGTAGATTGCAATCGCCGAATACGATGATATCATCGAGCGGATCAGATAAGTTAATTATTTGATCAATTGCATCGATAACGAGTTGGTAGCATTTAATTGGTTGTGCCGGTAGGATGTAAAAACACATAAAATACAGGGACCTGCAGGGGACTGTTACCTTTTTTGAAACGTAGTAAAGCTTAGAATAGGCAGAAACAGCGATTGAAGAAGAATTTAGGTGTTTGTGGACGGCCAATAGGACACCTAGACAAGAAGGTCGAGGACTCCTGCTATAGGGGAGTGTTATCTTTTGGACGGGTAAGATCGTCGTCTCGGAAAACTTTAAAACTAGAGGGGAATAATTCGTGATTCCTTATATCGGGAATTAGATTAGTTTCGATCAGAACTTAGACCTCAAATGGGAGAACGTGAGATTGGCGCAAGACGGTATGGGTTTTAGATCGCAGTCCTCTTACGTTTTGAAAGTAGAAGTTAAGTGGAAGGTAATTTCGGGAGGGCGTGGGAGTGGATGGTTGAAACACTGGCAATGGTAGCACGTTAGGGACGAACAAATTTGTCATTGTCAGCTCCTGCATGGTAGGTGCTTACATGACATATCTATAAATGCTACCTACTGCAGATATTATACAGTTACTGCCTTAATGATTAAAGCATTATAATATTGGAATAAATCCACATCCAAAATCCTTCTCAATTAACTTTTGGCTTACTTTCAGTCAATCCTACGCCCCAAGAAACACACCTCTTCAACCAGCTCGATCCCATATTCCTAGCAGTCTCCAGTTTAGTACGCCGTCTTGGTGGTGTTCAGATTCTAAATGTGTGTGCCAATTTAGATAGATCTTCCGCAATTGCATTGCACCATTTGGAAGAATTCGAAAATCTTCCCCGGACTGCAGTATCCATGTGCCTTACTTGAGGTAACCTAGAATTGCGTACGAGTAGGTATATGTTAGAGAGTTAAATAGCTCATAAAACTCGTTAAAGGGCGAATTGCTGTCCAGTTTGGGGCTTCTGTAAATAAAGGACTAGTGGATAATTTGCTTACAGAGGTGGAATTTTAACCACATAAAATTGAATTCTGGACTGGAAGAGAGATTTTTTTTTTATACGAAGGCGGGTCCGTGATAAGTCCGTGACTTTTGGATTAAAACAGATTTTTTGATAAAAAAATAATTTTATTTTTCAACGTAGTCTCCCTTGAGCTCTATACACTTTGTCCAACGCTTCTCCAATTTTTTTATCCCTTCCAAAAAAAATGATTTGTCGAGGTCCTCAAAATAGGCCTTTGTTTGCGAGATGACTTCATCATTGGAGTCAAATCTTTTTCCACCAAGCTATTTCTTCAGGTTTGGGAACAAGAAGTAGTCGCTCGGAGCCAAATCTGGAGAATAGGGTGGATGAGGGAGCAATTCATAGCCCAATTCATGGATTTTTGCCATGGCAACTGCACATGTGTGCACCCTTGCATTGTCTTGATGGAAAAGAACTTTTTTCTTGGCCAAATGAGGTCGTTTTTTTTTCAAATCGTCATTGAATCGGTCCAATAAGTTGGCATAATATTCCCCATTGATTGTTCTTCCCTTTTGAAGGTAGTCAATGTGGATTATCCCGCGTGCATCCCAAAAAACAGTCGCCATAACTGACCAGCCCACCTTGGCCTTCTTTGGCGCCGATTCACCCTTAGAAACCCACTGTTTTGACTGTTGTTTGTTCTCTGGTGTGTTGTGATGGATCCATGTTTCGTCCACGGTTACAAAACGGCGCAAAAACTCCTCCATATTGCGATTAAACAACGCCAAACCTTCCTGTGAAGTTGTTACACGATTGCGTTTGTGGTCGACTGTGAGCAAACGCGGCACCCATCTTGCGGAAAGCTTTC
Organism: Volucella zonaria; assembly: GCA_963966105.1. NCBI lineage: Eukaryota > Metazoa > Arthropoda > Insecta > Diptera > Syrphidae > Volucella > Volucella zonaria. Next base: position 194,289,167 of record OZ014532.1, on the reverse strand, counting down.
TCATGCCCAAGTGATCATTCAAAATTGAAACCACTGAGCCATGCGAGATCCCTACGGCTTCCACAATCTCTCGCACTTTCAATCTTCGGTCGGCCAACACCATATCGTGAATTTTTTCGATTGTTTCGGGTGTAGAGACCTCAACTGGGCGTCCAGGACGTTCGGCATCTTCAGTGCTTGTACGGCCACAACGAAATTCAGTAAACCACTTTTTTACCATTGAAATCGATGGTGCAGAGTCCCCATAGTATTTATCAAGCTTAGCCTTGGTCTCGGTAATGGTTTTTTTTCGCAAGAAATAATGCTTAATAAGCACACGAAATTCACTTTTTTCCATTTTCTCCTCAAATTAGTGAGTAGTCTGATAAAAATAGCTGTCAAACACAAACTAACTGACGCAGCAAGTTTAAATTTTGACAGGAGTCAACTGACAGATGCCTGTTGACAGGAGCAGTGTTGCTGTTTCAGTAAAGAGGTCAGAAATTCTCGTAATTTTCGCGCGCTCAAGGGATCATTTTTTTAGTACCCTTAAAATATTTGCACATAGCGCTGGCGAAGGAAAATCAGGGAGGATGGATGGTGAACGTTGGTTTTAAATGCTTGAAGGTTATAATGACGAGGAAATAAAGAGGCAGGGCATTCCATAAGCGAGTTGTACGGCTTAGGAACGAATCACGATATTTTAGAGTACGTGCGAAAGTGGGCTTGAGGGTATACTGATGAGCATTCATAGCGAGACGGGTGTTATGGTTAAAAGTTTGAAGGGGCGGAATGCTACTGGCGATTTCTATGGAGCACTGGTGGTGGAAATAGCAATAAAACAGAGTGAGACACGAGGCATTAAGTCGGTGTTCGAGGGTGTCCATTGTTTAAGTGATATTATTATCACCTACGAGTTTTATCGCACGCTTTTGGATCCTATCTAGCAGGTACAGAGACGTTTTAGGCGCACCCGACCAGATGTGGGCATTGTACAATTTCCGGAGGATGAATGCCTTATATATTGAGGCCAGATCAGAGGGGGTAAAGTATTTCTTACATCGCTTGAGGAAACCTAGACATTTCACAGCATTTTTGACGACACCGAATATGTGGGCATTCCAACGTAAATTGTCATTGAAGCACATACCGAGAATGGAAAGTGTATACAAGTGCCATCCATGGATAATGGCTGGGTGTTTGAATTTCGCTTTAACGACTGCAGACAGCATTGTGTTTTGGAAGCATTAAATTCTACTCTATTAGTGGTTCCCCAATTAATTATGCCGTTAATATCAGAATTTAATGAGCTTAACATACGCTGGCGTTCACGTTCTACAGCCGAAGAGCAGGAACGTGTGTCCGGGAACGAATATGAAAAGCAGAGAGTACTGTCGTCGGCAAAGGAGTATATTGGATTAGAGGTAGCATACAAGAGATCGTTGATGAAAATTAAAAAGAGTGTTGGAGACAGAAGGCACACCAGCATTTATTTTGTGAATATCAGACTTGAAACCATCCAAGACAACTTGAATTGAACGTTCCGAAAGGTAATTTCTAATCCATTGAAGAAGAGAGTTGTCGATCACAAAAGCACGCATTTTCGACAAAAGAGCCTGATGCCAAACTCTGTCAAATGCCTTAGAAATGTCATGTGCAACTATCTCGCTTTCGCCAGATTGATGTACGCTTTGGTTGCACTTTTCGGTGAGACATGCCATCAAATCACCAGTGGACCTGTTGGTACGAAAACCATAGTTCCGGTCATTGAGAAGTTTTTGTGTTTCGAGATATTTCATGAGCTGAGAAGAGGGAAGTAGATTCGGCTCTTTTAGGGACTGGCTGGAGAAATCCTGTTTCCTATCTGCTCGGAAAGAGTCCTAAAGAGTAGGATCGATGAAAAAGCTTACGCAGTGGTTTTGCCAGCGTGGAAGAACACCTGTTCAGAAGAAGGGGGGATATACCATCTGGACCAGCGGATTTGTGAATGTTAAGATCTTTAAGAACTCTTTCTACTACACGAGTGCGAAAGTGGATTCGTCCCATTGTAGATTCGACGCACTCAAGTGTAGGCGGAGACAAAGCACAATTTAGGAGTGTTGAGCTAGCCGCAAACTGTGCAGCAAGCAGATTGGCCTTGTCCAAAGAGCTGACAGCTGGAATGCATTGTAAATGAGCGTTGGAATTGAGGATGAGGCAGAATTTCTAATGTTTTTGATGAACGCCCAAAAACTTTTACTACCTTTCTGACATTGTAGAATTTTTTCCTCAGTTTTTGGTCGTATAGAAATTTCACACGCTTGAGAAAGACGTTGAAGGCATTCTTGACTCGTTTGAACTTTTTTCGATATTCCTCTGTCGGATTGGTCTTATAAGACCGAAAAAACATTTCTCTAACCCCGACAGCCTCTTTACAGCTCTAGTCGTACCATGCCTTTCTTTTGGTTTGATACTCTTCACCCGATGAGGGATAAAGTTTCTCATTCCAAAGAGAATGGTGTCTGTGATCATATCAGCAGCGGCATTCACGTCGTTATCGAGGTGGAGTTTGGAAAGCTACATAACTACGCACATAAATGGTGAGACCGCGGTGAGAAAAGAATAATGAGACTAGTGCGTAGCTACGTAGATTCAGATCTGCGTGATCTGAGTGATGTGGGAGGGGATGTACCTGTGTATCACTGAGTGCCAAACCAGCTGGTCTGTATCAAGTGGTGGTTCCTTCTTAGCTCGCCTATATTTGCTACATCCATCCATTACTCCACAAAAATACAAACATCGACGATGCTAAGCAGAACTATGAAGTGAAAATTCTGACGTTGTTTTGCCTAACCAAATTATTGCAGATGTTATGCCCTTATAACAATAAGGAATAGTGTGCACTTTTTTCACTTATTTTACCTCAGGTCTGAAGGGAAAATAATGTGCTAATTGAACGGTCTAAAGTGGGAGATCATGTTTTATAACCGCAAAAAAGGCATTCTCATCTCCTTCATTTAATTTTTCAAATTAACATCGACCTTGCCGTACAGACTACAGACGGCCTCATTTTGCAATGGTGAACTAATGCAATCATCCACAAATTTGTGCCGCACTTTCAGCGCTGCTCATTTGCCAGGCGAAAATATTTGATCAATGCCAGAAAAGTGCGTTCTTATGTTCTTGCCTGTAAAGATAGACGTACTTATAATTGAAAGCTGTATTTCAAATTAACTTATTTTATTGTGAAGTCCTTTTTCTTTTTTTAAATAACCGTGAACTTTATTAAATTACTTTTTAAGTATAAAACTTATATTCAATATATTCTTCTATAAATACTTTCTGGTGATACAATTTTGTGTAGATATTAATTGATAGTTGAGAAACTTTCGTTTTCACGAGTAGTGACTATTTTTGTTTTCTTGTTTTTTAGCGAGCATCTGTATCTAGAATGTCAATGGGTATGCCTGGCCAATTCAATATACCAGCGTGCAAGTTTGCGACATACTCTCCAGCTATTTACACAAAAGGTAAATTGTTCCTAAATATTGTACGCATTTTGTTTTTTTTTAAAATCTGCATTTTGACCACTCCTACCGCTACCTTCCTGCAAAAACTCTATTTTCCAGATGCAGAATTATGCACATTAAGCAAAAATGTTATTTTTCAAATCACTCGAGTAGATGACGTCTAGGTGGACAAGGAAAAATTACCAGCACGCAATAAAAACTTTTCTTTCAACACATTGCAGTGCAATATTGGATGCAGTGTATCTGTTACTCGTGCATGTGTTGTATCACCTTCCTTCTGGAATTTGGCACCACAAAATGAAATTCTTCCATTTCTGCATTTCTGGGAGATAACTTCAACTATAAATGGGACCAAAATGCTTCTTCAGAGAAGTTGTTTTATTCTAAAACCTTCAGGCCATACCACAGCACAACATATCGCCATACACATCAACATACTCGTACACTAACATTTGGCATTATTGGTATCCTTGCGCCACAGTGGCTTGTTATTTTACGCCAATGAATTTTTGCGGAAAGAAATGCCAACGCGCTCAAATGGATGAAGGAAAACATTTGCAGTGAAATGACTCCTGAAATCCTCGGGTTATCCAACAGAAATTCGCTTTTAATGACGTGATTGAGCTTTCAATTTAAACGAATAGCTGCATTCAACTGTACGGATATGTGGTTTCACATAAAATGCTTTAATGGGTTGCGCTATGGGTTTCATGGACGGTTTCCTTCTTCGCTATTATTTGACGAGGAAAAAAGGATTATTCTGGAAGGAACTTGGTTTCAATTAGATAATTACAGCGGAATTTTCAAAATTCATTTGTTGAAAATACAGTCAAATTCATGGATGAGTGAATCTGTGAATCTCCGGGTTCTTTCTTGTAATGCAAGTCACGCTTTCTACATGTTTAAATGTGTGCAATTAAGAAATGCACATGGAACTTTTGTTTTAAAAAGCGGAAATCGATGGCAAGGGCTTTCATGTGTAGGAACACGAGAAGATTTATGGCCCACTAAGTGGCAAATAAATTTCACGTTCAGCTCCATTTCCAGATTTCATTTAACCTTGCGGTTTTACAAGCACATGGACGAGCAGGCACGGGTTTTCTAATGCGAGGTACTGCATGACATGGCCGATTTTATAGTGAAAATTTAAAGTCAATATTATTTTTGTTTCACTTAATTGAAATAACTTGAAGTGGAACTATATCTCATTGTGTATATGAAGTTGCACCATCTTGTTGGAATCACATGTTAGCCAAGGCTTAATCTTCAAAAACTGGTGTCAAAAAGTTATCAATTATCTTACTATAGCATCATCCAGCACATTAAACTCAAAAGAAATAAAGGCTAGTGACTCTTTCAAATCACAAAACGCTCCATGCTGCCACTTTTAATAAATGCAAAGATGACTGTTGGATAATTCGAGAATTTTCTACCGCCCAAAACGGACTATTTTTCCTCCAGACATCTGGATCTTTAGCTAGCTGCCTCCAGTTTCGCACGTTAAGTTGGCTGAGGTCCATTTCCACTTGCGTGCGCCACCTGATTTGCGGTTTGCTTCTTCTGCCCTGTACCTCGGGGGCGGATTCGAAGACTTTTCGGAGAGGAGCATTGATGTTAATCCGCTCTACATGACTCAGCCATCTCAGTGGTTGGATTTTCCCTCTTCTGGCTAAGTCACCGTCACTGTACTGCCCGTACAGTTCGTCATTGTATCTCCTCCTTTACTCACCGTCTTTACAGACGGGACCGAAAATCACCCGAAGAATTTTCCTCGCAAAGCAGCCAAGAGTACTGTTGTGTTTGTGGGTGGAAAATTAAGGACGCGTGCTTTTCTTTATAAACTATTTTATTTAATTCATTTAATGATAATAATTAATTACTGCTGCTGGGAAAACTCGTGGTTTCTGTTGGACGGAAAGAAAACGACTGGGGAGAAGCTTTGAAGGAAAAAGTATGGCGTATGTCAGGTGTCATTACAGTTCAGTGGAATTTTGACAAGTGACAGTGCGACCAAGTATAATAATACTTTTCAAACATTATAATAGTTTGTATTCTTTTAACAATTCAATTATAACCAAATTTTTTAACAGGTTTCCTTATTCTATTTTACCTACGTGAAGCTACAGGATCGTTTTTGATCGGGGTCTTCTCCACTGGGACATCTGCAATCTCTGTGTCCATCGTAGGCTGAGTTGTTAAATTTAGTGAAGTTGGCAGAAGACTCCTTTCTATTTCCATTCGTGCAGTTCTCTCCAAAACATCCGCAGGTTCGTTCAAATCATCCGCGGTTTTATCAAAAATGTTTGTGGATTTATGCCGTGGAGTTTCGCATTGTGGGTTTACGAAACTAGGTTGTATTGGGGTATCCTTGCCAATCTCTCTTATTTGATCCAAATGCCTGTGCCAAACTCTACCATCATCTAGCTCAACTAAATAGTGTAATGTGCCCTTTCCATTTGTTTTTCTTGTCAAAATAATCTCTAGCTGAAACCCTTGTCCCTACGCAGAAATTCTCTTAGGCTTCGTAGCACTATAACTAACAAGTTTTCCCTAGGTGATTGAGGAAGAACACATCTTAAACCTGATCTTTTAACTCGACCAAACATTAATTCAGAAGGGGACTGGTTAGTAACTGAATGTGGGGTTATGCGATAGTGCATTAAAAATTTTGCGAGGTTAAGTTCTCTATTGCTCCTATCACGCTGTAAACTACGAAGTGCCTTTTTAAGGTACGTACGTATCTTTCAGCGAGCCCATTTGTTGCTGGGTGATATGGGGCCGTTCGTTTGTGTAGAATCAAGTTAGACTTTAAAAATTCTTGAAACTTGTAGGCGGTAAATTGCGTACCATTATTCGTGACCAGTATTTCTGAAATTCCAAATGAGGAAAAAATTGATCTACAAATTCGAATAGTGGTATCAACTGTTATATTTGGAAGAAAATGAATTTCACGCCAACGGGTGTACGCATCGACCAAAATAAAATAGTACCCGCCATGTAACGGTCCACAGAAATCCGCATGCACTCTTGAAAAAGGGCCCTTAGGTATTTCCCAATTATGAACCGGCTCTTTAACCCTGTTACTTCTATATGTATGACATATAAAACATTCTTTCGCTAATGTTTCAATGTCGTGGTCTATATTGGGCCACCAACAAAAACTCCTAGCTAATTGCTTCATCTTAACTACTCCAAAATGCGTGGAATGTAATTCCGCTAACATCTCACGCCGTAATGAACGTGGAACAATCATTCTTTGAGCTCTCATTAAGCATCCCAGTAGAATGTTGAATTCGTTTTGATCAAGGTTAAAACGATGAATTCTAGGTGCTTCCTTTCCCATGCGTAAATATTTAATAAGCTGAATCAATTCTTGATCTGTTTTCATTTCTCGTTCTATTCGATCTGCTGTAATAGGAAGGGCTTCAATCCGTTTCAAAGCTACCACCTCCGGTTCATCATAAACGTAAAAAGATTCAGATTTCAATGGGAGTCGGGAAAGAAAATCAGCATTTGAATGCGAATCAGTGTTTTTGTACTTAATATTGTATTGATAGGATTGTAAAAACACTGCATAGTGTTGCATCCTTGTTGTACAAAGTGTAGGTAATGCCTTCGAAGGAGGCAAAAGTGGCTTATGATCGACAAACAGAGTGAATCGGTTGTCCCAGAGATACTGGTGAAAATGAAGTATACCAAAAATAAGCTTCCTTATCAATCTGCGAGTATTTTTGCTAAGTTGGCGATAAAGACTGTGAAGCAAATTGTATAGGACGCTCCGTTCCATCGGAATAGATGTGTGATAACCCGGCACTCACACCATACGGTGATGCATCCGTTGCTAGAACCAACGGCAGTTTAGGATCGAAATGAGCTAAAATACGATCGGATTGTATCTTCCGCTTAACCAAATCGAAAGAACATTGGCAATCCTTTGACCAATGAAACGTTACATCCTTTTTCAACAGCTCATGCAAAGGCTTTAATATTGTGCTTATGTCTTTCAAAAATCTTCTGTAGTAATTTACAAGACCGATAAATGCACGTACTTCAGTCTTATCTCTCAGTACCCTGGCTCGCTGTATGGCATCTATTTTCTTTTGAGATTTTTGAATGCCATGTTTAGAAATTATATAACCGCAATATACTCTATTTGGTCGGCTAAGAACGTACTCTTGCTCAAGTTAATATGTAAATTGTACTGCTTAAAAATTTGGAAAACGGATTCTAATCTTTGTAAATGTGTGTGAGTATCTGCCGCAGTGATACGGATATCGTCAATGAAAACGCTTATGCCAGGAATACCTTGAAATAACGTCTCCATTTCTCGCTGCCATATGGCGGATCCAGACGCCAGCCCAAACATCAACCTATTACATTTATATAGACCCTTATGCGTATTAAGCGTAAGGCATTCTCTATCCTCCGGCCGGACCTCTATATGTAAATAAGATTGATTCAACTCAATTTTGGAGAATCTTTCACCCCCTGCCGTTGTTGAAGTCAATTCTTCTATGGTTGGTAAAGGATATTCGTCAATAACCAAATTTGGATTAACAGTAAAGTTGAAACTACCACAAATTCGAATTTTACCAGAAGCCTTGACTACAGGGACAATTGGGGTGGCCCATTCCGACCGGTCAATTTTCTCTAAAATCCCCTGCTTTTCTAGATCGTGTAGTTCTCTCTCGAGTCTAGGTAAAATAGCAAACGAGCCTTGAAAAAGACTGGTTTTGTGTTTGGTTTCAAATGCAACCTGGTTTGCATACCAGAAATTTTACCAATGCTTGTTGAAAATATGTCACTATACTTTGTAATTAATGATATAACTTCCGAAGGTAATTGGGATGTATCTAAGTGGCCTAACGATTTTTGATTTATGTAAGCTGTGAACCTCTACTGGAGGTTCAAAGGAACCCCATGCTTGTAGAAAATCTTCAAACGCAAATCCATGATTATGTCTCCAAAGGTTATGCACGAAAATTAACTCAAACTGAGATCCACGACAACGTAGGTGGTAAACGAATTTGGTACCTGCCCATCTTCCCCGTCGTCAACCCAAATAAACCGTCAAAAGTACGCATTATTTGGGATGCAGCTGCGAGAGTAAATGGAGTTTCGCTAAACTCCTTGCTGTTATCTGGGCCGGACAACTTGCCGTCACTTCCAGAGATTTTGTTTCGCTTTCGTCAAAGAAAGATCGCAATATGTGGAGATATTAAAGAAATGTTCCATCAAATAAGAGCGCAGGAATCTGACCGGAAATTAAGCTCACAGTCGTATAATATGCCAAGGTCTTGAAGAGTCTGAACCAGGGGAATTGGTTAACCATGAAGAAAATAAAGTCGGAAAAGAGTCGGGTTGCATTTACGAGAGAAGGATATAGATTGACATTTGGCTATATTAACTTCTAGGCAGTTTTTGAGGCACCAGATTGAAAACCGATCAAGGTCTTCTTGAAGAAAGGCAGAGTCATGAGGAGAGGAAATAGTTTTAAAAACTGTTGTGTCGACAGCGCAAATGGAGAGGGAGGAGTGTTTAATGACTACTCACATCGTTGGTAGTAAGAATGAAGAGAACAGGACCATGATGACTGCCTTGTGGAACTCTAGATGAGGCCAGGAATGGAACAGAAATTGCGGATCTAAACCGAACACTAAAATATCGGTTTACCAGGTAAGAAGAAATCCATTTTAATAAGAGAGGCTCAAAACCGAGGGCAGACAATTTGAAGAAGATCAACTGATGAGATGTCTTATCAAACGCTTTAGTGAAATCAGTTGCGATAACATCGATTTCTTTGCGATTTTCTAAGGCTGAGAGAGCAAAAGACACGAATTCAACTAGATTTGTGGTAGTTGACCTCCCTTTTAGAAAACCATGTTGGCGGGGTGAAATAAAAGGCTTGCATTTGAAGCTTAAGGTTTCGTATAAAATGCTATCAATGAGTTTGGGTATATGAGAGAGCTTAGCAATGGGACGATAATTGGTAACTTCGTGTTTAGATCCCTTTTTGTGTATCGGGAATTTCTCCCTGTGTAAAGGATAGACGAAAAAGGTAGGAAAGGGGTAGAGACTGGTTGGAAGAGCATTTCTTAAGAAACATGGCGGGGAGTCCTTCTGGGCCAGGTACAAATTCATCCTTAAGATTTTGTAACTTTTCTTCAATAACTGCAGGATCGAAATTTTGAGTGAAAAAGGGACCAATAGAGAAATTTGTTAGATCAGTGAAGTAAGAGGGATCTGGTACGAAGGAGTTGTTGGCAAATGATTGCTTGAAAAATGTAGCAAAAATGTTGGCGATGGTAGGAGGATCACATGAAGTTTTGGTTTCGAAAGCGAAATTACTTTTGCAATTGACAAATTGAAAAAAGGACGTAGGGTCATTTATGAGATTGGTTTGCGCACTATTCAGGTAGCGCTGATAGAGAGAGTTATAGAGTTCAATGAAATGAAGATATGTACCTAGATAATTTGACTAGTCGGAAGAAGAGTGGGTGGGCGAAGGAATACCGCCCATAACTTGTTTCTTTTGTTTCGTAGAGAGCGAAGTCTACGATTATACCAAGGAGGGGATGTAGAAGAAGTTTTATGGCGGGAGTAAGGCACATAAAGGGAGATGGATTTGAATTCTGTAAAAAATGGGGAGAGATAGATTGGTAAACTCGAAAGAAGCTCTGCTTAGAGAGGTAACTATTGATTTTACGGAAATTAGCTTTGTGAAAATTGTAAGAAAATAGAACTGCGGGGATAGTTGTGGAAAAATGAGAGAAGAAGTGGAGGATGAAAGTTATCAATAGTTGAAAGAGATAGGGGACAACACGATACTGAGGAGTTGATGGGATTAGTTGTGAAGATAAGGTCTAATTGCCTTTCCATATAGTTGGAAACGCTACTGACTTGGCATAGACTAGAGTCTGTGAGCCGATCTAAGAAAAGGCATTCCTTAGTAGAAATGGGATTGGAAGCGATGAAAAGAAAAGAAAGGTCTTCAGATAAGGATATCATCAAGCGAGTCTGATAAGTCGGATTCGATAGGTTGCGCCGGAAGAATGTAACAACGGATATCATACAAGCATCTACGAATAAGTGTTATTTTAACCGACATAAAGTCGAGCTTAGGAGAAGATGAAGTTGCAGTGAGAGAAGAGTCCAGGCTGTTGTGAATAGCCAGTAGAACACCTCGACAAGGGGATTCAATCAAGGGGGTGTGCGATCATCATCCCGAAAAACATTAAAAGAAAGAGGGAATAACTCCTGGTTTTTTATGTTGGGGATAAGATTAGTTTCGGTCAGAGCATAGATATCAAATGGGAGAGCATGAGATTGGTGGAAAACAGCGTGGGTTTTAGAACGGAGTCCTCTTACGTTCTGGTAATAGAAGGAGAGAGGGAGGTTTTTGCATGACTTTTTAGGGTCGAAAAAATTTATAATGGTCAAGTCGACTGCGTTGGAGGTGTGAGACTCTTTTAGAGTGTACATAGTGGCGAAGAGCGGGCAGATCGTCAGCAACTTTTTGGGGGGGCGTATTGAAAATCTCGTGATACTTTGTATAAAGTTTCCTGAGACTGGTAACGTCGGTTGAGATGCCTTATTGCTGGATAGAAACCATGACGTTTGTTTTTGTTTTACCCTCGTAGCATACCGAGTCGGATTTATCGTGCAGATAGGCGAGATATAGACGTATATTCTCATATATCTTTTTATCTCTAAGCCTAGAGAGCGCTAGTTTGCTGCATTAATTTAGCAGTGGGTGGCTAAAGGGGGTCAATAGAAGAGGGAGTGGTTAATGAGTTTGGTGTCGCAACGGCTGGTTTTTCTGCAATAGGGTTTAAAATGTGAGAACCGATGAAATTGGGATACTTAGCTCCAGTTCTGAGGTCGAAATTAGGGAAAGGCGTGTGTGTTAGGGGTTGAGTGGTGGGAGTTTGAGTGGCAGGAGTTTGAGTTGTAGGGGTTAAGTCGAAAGAGACACGTTGACGTTGGGGCTTGATTTGGGGTGGAATAGGGGGAGTTGGAGTTTGGGTGGGAGGCTTAAAATTAGGAAAAATTTTAGTTTTAAAACTCCAATTGGAGCTGGGTTTGTTGTGGGAAGAGGAAGTGGGTTTTGGCAAATTGGATTTATTTACTAACTTATTTGTTGGTTTAGGTATAATGGACTGCTTGGCTTTATCCTGCTTCTTGGGCGTATTTTCCAACCATTTGCAGACACGCGGATTATGGAATAACCATTCGTATTTGGTTGGAAGATTGAGCTTGAAGCTGCGCTTGCTTCTGTGGTGAGATATAGGAAGCAAATTGCAGTGGCTAATGGTAATGCCATATTTCTTTTCGAAGAAATTTGAGATCCAATCAACATCAGCGTTTGGGGGGGCGCCTTTGATAAGAAGCGTAGTGACCAATTGATTCTTCGAAGCAAGCTTATCAAGTCTACGTTGCCATTCGGAAGGTGTCCAAGTTGAATTAAAATGATTGATAAGCTTCCGTGGGGCAGTAGACAAAAAAAAATAATGAATGCGAGCACTGGGGGTTATTAACCGGAAAATGCAATTTAACGAGATTTATAACTGAAAATTGAACAGGTGAATAGGGAGAACAGGAAAAACACGTCTAACTGGTTTGAGTCGCAATGAACATCATCTCCACTTAACAGGCGCTTAACATCTTTTGAGCCAACATTATCGACTTTAAAAAACTCGCGTACAAGTTCATTTAACTTTCCATCAGCTCCTTCTTGGCACTCACCTGTATGTACTGTTGGAAGGTATAGCCTGCACGATGCAGGGGACATTGTCCTGATCAATCAACCATCAACCAGATTGATCACATTGCAGTCGTCGCACGGCACTCTTCCAGTAATATGGATGTCCGAACGTTCCCAGGGGCCAACATCGACTCGGACCCCTACCAAGTTGTTGGCAAGGGACGGTTGCGGATATCCCAAACATCGCAAAGGGAAGATAATACTGTGAGGAAGTTCGACGTCGGAAGGCTACAATAGCAAGAGATCCCCAAATCTCTTAAGAGGTTCTATGCCGCCATCTCAAGCAGCGAAAACAAGTGGGAATATTGCCAAAAACCGCCACCACAATAAGAAATCGCTGGTTTGACGACGAGTTTCGGGAAGTACATGGAGCTAAGCAAGATGCATACAAGCGGCGCTGCATAAGGAACGAGGGCTGCTCAGAAAAAGAATATCGGCTTCCCAGTACAAAAAGAGGATGCATGAGAAGCGCGCGGCTGAGGACATTAAGCGATGTTATTCCAGAAATGAGAATCGAAAGTTTTACAAAAAAACAAAATGCCACGGACACAAACTCCGAACCGAAACCTGTAGCGACGAACAAGGGAACATAGTTATAGAGTAGCAGTCGATATTGAGAATTTGGGAAGAACATTTCTGTAGACTGTATATGTAGTGATGACGAATCAAATACCGCTTCCAGTCAGAATGAACGTTTCAAACTGGACAATGTAGACCAACAATTCCACCCATCCGACCTGAATGAAGTGTAGATAGCCATATTCAAACCTAAGTCCAACAAAGCTGCTGTAGCAGACTAACTAACTGCTGTGCTCTTTAAAGCTGCTAGCAATAACTTGGAAAGGAGCATACACCAATTTATCTGTAAAATACAGACGGACGAAAGTATGCCCGTTGAATGAAACCTCAGCGTTGTTTGCCCAATCCTCAAGAAAGGAGACCCGCTCAACTGCACCAATTATAGAGGCATCAGTCTTCTTAACATCGCCTACAAGATCATATCTGGTTCCCACTTCGACAGCTTTTTCCAGGGTCAATTCGTTCGTCTCCAAAAGTCGAGATTGTATGCGCCTGCTTGCGAGTCCAAACACGAACTGGTTTCGGAGCGCTGTTTGGAGATATGCACCGAATTTGCATGTGGTGCTCAACTTTTGAAGTGAGGTTATGTACTTTTGTATATTTTCTCCATCACGTTGCCTACGTTGATGAAATCTGAAGTTCTCTGCGATTTCCAATGGTTCCGGAACATAAAAAACTTGCATTATTTTACATAGCTCGCTGTAGGTCTTCTCTGTAGGTGAAGCTGGGGCGAGCTAATCGCATAGAATTCCGTAAGAGGCAGCTCCCATAAAATGCAGCAAGTAGTGTACTTTTAGGTCATCTTTCACTTGAAATACCTAGAATGCGCCTTCCAAACGTTGCACCCATCGAGTCCAGTTGGAATTTATTGTGTCAAACGTCTCGATGGTAAAGGTGGCATGAAGGACAGTGGTGTTGTTTGTGGACGTCGGCAGTTGTTGTGTTTGTGGGTGGAAAATTAAGGACTCGTGCTTTTTTTTATAAACTACTTTATTTAATTCATTTAATGATAATAATTAATTACTGCTGCTGGGAAAACTCGTGGTTTCTGTTGGACGGAAAGAAAACGACTGGGGAGAAGCTTTAAAGGAAAAAGTATGGCGTATGTCAGGTGTCATTACAGTTCAGTGGAATTTTGACAAGTGACAGTGCGACCAAGTATAATAATACTTTTCAAACATTATAATAGTGTAATATTAACGTAACAAGTACCCTCATTCAGTTTTGATAAATTTCATGCCTCTGCGCCATAAAGAAGGCGTGGGATTATTAGAATCTTATATAGCGTCACTTTTGTTGATCGAGAGAGGGTTTTGCTAGTCACTGGGCCTTCTTAGCCCAAAGAAGCAGCCATTGGTAAGAGTAATTCTTCGTTTGATCTTAGTTCTGTTGTCATTGTTTGAATTGATAGCGGATTCTAGACAGGCTTAACTACCTCAAAGTTATATCTGTCGAAAGTGGCGTTCTGTCCGAGACGTGGGTCTTTGGTTTTCTTGTTGACAGCATACACTTTACGAGGGTTATCTGAAAAGTTTCCGAACAATGATACAAGACATTTTTTCTCAAAATTTTTCTCCTTGTAACTCTACACACTTCTCCCAGCGATGCTCCCATCTCTCTAACCCGGGAACCCAAAGAAGTCGCTTGGAGCTAGATCTGGTCAATAAGGCGGATGGTCAAGCAGTTCAAAATGTAATTCATGGATTTTCGCCATGGCAACCACTGAGGTGTGAGACGGCGCGTTGTCTTGGTGAAACAGGATTTTCTTTTTCTGCAAATGTAGCCGTTTTCCGCAATTTCTGCCTTCAGATTGGCAAGTAATGATGCGTAGTATGCTTCTGTAATGGTTTTTCCTTTTTGAAGATAATCGATTAAGATAACTCCTTTACTATCCCAAAAAACAGTCGCCATCACTTTCCCAGCCGAAAAAATAGTTTTTGCTTTTTTTGGAGCCGGCTCGCCCTTTGCAGTCCACTATTTTGACTGAATTTTTGTTTCGGGCGTATAATGGTGTATCCCAGTTTCATCTTCAGTAATTAATCGACGCCAAAACTCGGATTTATTGCGCCTAAACTGCGCCAACAGAGGGTTGGAAATGTTCATTCGAACACGTTTTTGGTCTAACGTAAGCAGACGCGGCACCCAACGCGCGGACAGCTTTCTCATGCCTAAATCTTGATTTAATATATAACAAACACGTTCTTTGGACATTTTCATAACCTCTACCATCTCTCTCACTTTAATTTGGCGGTCGTCTAACACCATTTGGTGAACTTTAGCAATGTTATCGAACGTTCATCATCTCCCAAGCTCTTACGGCCACGTTTAAATTCAGCTGCCCAAAATTTCACTGTGATAAATGATGATGCAGAGTCCAACTCATTTTTGATTTGCGTAGTCATATTGCCTTTAAAAAACAAGAATTTAGTGACAGCTCGATGCTCAATTTTTTCCATTTTCACAAAAAACACTCACATCGACTCACTCAAACGACTGTCAAATAAAAACTGCGCGTCCAAAATGACTGAAACTTCGGTAAGTGACTGTCAAAAGATGCACAACTAGCATTCACTAGCTTTTATTGACGAGTGCCGCTATCTTTACGTTGCGGTCGGAAACTTTTCAGGCAACTCTCGTACTTAGTCTTGCTCTCATTGATCGTTAAACCCATCTTCGCTTCTTTCATCGCAATACTCTCGAAAGCGGCACTGACATCACGCTGCTTTCTCCCGATTATGTCAGTATCATCGGCGCATGGGAGTAATTGGACGGAGTTTTGAAAGATTGTGCCTCTTAGGTTGGCGAATGAGATTTGCACCCTTTTTTTCTTTCAAGAACTACGAGTATGTTAAAGATATCGCTTGACAACCCGTCGCCTTGTTTACATCCTTTTTTGACATCAAAAGTCTCGGTGAGTTCTTTGCCGACCTTGATGCAGCAGCATGTATTCTCCATGATCGTCCTGCACAAACGAACGAGTTTGGCAGGAATGCCAAAACTAGACATTGCTCTGTATAGCTCATCTCTATAGATGCTGTGATACGCGGCCTTAAAATCGATGAAAAGATGGTGTGTATCGATTTGAAACTCAAGGGTTTTTTTCCAGTATCTGTCGTAGTGCGAATATTTGGTCGATGGTGGGTTTTCCAGGCTTGAAGCCAAACTGATATGGACCAATCTGAACGGCTTGTGAAGTTCACATAACACGGCAGATATGATCTTGTAGGCGATGTTAAGAAGACTTATGCCTCTATAATTGGTACAGTTGAGCGGGTCTCCTTTCTTGAGGATTGGGCAAACAACGCTGAGGTTTCATTCAACGGGCACACTTTCGTCCGTCTATATTTTACAGATGAATTGGTGTATGCTCCTTTCCAAGTCATCGCTAGCCGCTTTGAAGAGCACAGCGGTTAGTTCGTTTGCTCCAGCAGCTTTGTTGAACTTAGGTTTAAATATGGCCATCTTCACTTCATCCAGGTCGGATGGGCGTATACATTGTCCAGGTTGAAAGGTTCATTCTGACTGGAAGCGGTATTTGATTCGTCATCACCGCTATACAGTCTACAGAAATGCTCTTCCCAAATCCTCTATATCGACTGCGACTCTACAACTATGTATGTTCCCTTTTTGGTCTCTACAGGTTTCGGTTCGGGGTTTGTGTCCGTGGCATGTTGTTTTTTTTGTAAAACTTTCGAATATTATTGCTGGAGTAACATTTCTCAATTTCCTCGGCCGCGCGCTTCTCATGCTTACTCTTTTTATCCTGGGAAGCCGATGTTAATCTTCTGAGCAGCCCTCGTTCCTTATGAAGCGCCGATTGTATGCATCTTGCTTAGCTTCATGTACTTGCCGAAATTCGTCGTTAAACCAGCGATTCTTATTGTGGTGGCGGTTTTTTTCAATATTCCCACTTGTTTTTGCTCCTTGAGATGGCGGCACAGAACCTCTTAAGAGATTTGGGGATCTCTTGCTATTGTAGCCTTCCGACGTCGAACTTCCTCACAGTATTAGCTTGCCTTTGCGATGTTTGGGATATCCGCAACCGTCCCTTGCCTACAACTTGATAGGGATCCGAATCGATGTTGGCCCCTGCGAACGTTCGGACATCCAGAATACTGGAAGAGTGCCGTGCGACGACTGCAATGTGATCAATCTAGTTGATGGTTGATTGATCAGGACAATGTCCCCTGCGTCGTGCAGGCTATACCTTCCAACAGTACTTATCATACAGGTGAGTGCCAAAAAGGAGCTGATGGAAAGTTAAACGAACTTGTACGCGAGTTTTTTAAAGTCGATAATGTTGGCTCAAAAGATGTTAAGCGCCTGTTAAGTGGAGATGATGTTCATTGCGACTCCAACCAGTTAGACGTGTTTTTCTTGTTCTCCCTATTCACCTGTTCAATTTTCAGTTATAAATCTCGTTAAATTGCATTTTTCGGTTAATAACCAACAGTGCTCGCATTCATTATTTTTTTTTTGTCTACTGCCAGACGGAAGCTTATCAATCATTTTAATTCAACTTGGACACCTTCCGGATGTCGTAGACTTGATAAGCTTGCTTCGAAGAATCAATTGGTCACTACGCTTCTTATCAAAGGCGCCCCCCCAAACGCTGATGTTAATTGGATCTCAAATTTCTTCGAAAAGAAATATGGCATTACCATTAGCCACTGCAATTTGCTTCCTATATCTCACCACAGAAGCAAGCGCAGCTTCAAGCTCAATCTTCCAACCAAGTACGAATGGTTGTCCCATAATTCTGCCAGCAACAATTTCAATCTTGGAAAGATGCGTGTCTGCAAATGGTTGGAAAATACGCCCAAGAAGCAGGATAAAGCCAAGCAGTCCGTTATACCTAAACCAACAAATAAGTTAGTAAATAAATCCAATTTGCCAAAACCCACCTCCTCTTCCCACAACAAACCCAGCTCCAATTGGAGTTTTAAAACAACAATTTTTTCTAATTTTAAGCCGTCCAACCAAATTCCAACTCCCCCTATTCCACCCCAAATCAAGCCCCAATGTCAACGTGTCTCTTTCGACTTAACCCCTACAACTCAAACTCCTGCCACTCAAAATCCCACCATTCAACCCCTAACACACACGCCTTTCCCTAATTTCGACCTCAGAACTGGAGCTAAGTATCCCAATTTCATCAGTTCTCACATTTTAAACCCTATTTTAGAAAAACCAGCCGTTGCGACACCAAACTCATTAACCACTCTCACTTCTATTGACCCCCTTTCGCCATCCACTGTTAAATTAACGCAGCAAACTGTCGCTATGCGCTCTCTAGGCTTAGAGATAAAAAGATATATGAGAATATACGTCTATATCTCGTTTATTTGCACGATAAATCCGACTCGGTATGCTACGAGAGTAAAACAAAAACAAGCGTCATGGTCTCTATCCAGCAGGAAGGCCTCCCAACCGACGTTACCAGTCTCAGGAAACAAAAAGTTGCAGACGATCTTGCCGCTCTTCGCCACTATGTACACTTTAAAAGAGTCTCACACCTCCAACGCAGTAGCCTTGACCATGATAAATTTTTTCGACCCTAAAAAGTCATGTAAAAACCTCCCTCTCCCATTCTATTACCAGAACGTAAGAGGACTGCGTTCCAAAACCCACGCCGCTTTCCGCTAATCTGATGCTCTCCCATTTGATATCTACGCTCTGACCGAAACTAATCTTATCCCCAACCAGGAGTTATTCCCTCTTTCTTTTAATGTTTTTCGGGATGATGATCGCACACCCCCTTGATTGAATCCCCTTGTCGAGGTGTCCTACTGGCTATTCACAACAGCCTGGACTCTTCTCTCATTGCAACTTCATCTTCTCCTAAGCTCGATTTTATGTCGGTTAAAATAACACTTATTCGTAGATGCTTGTATGATATCCGTTGTTACATTCTTCCGGCGCAACCTATCGAATCCGACTTATCAGACTCGCTTGATGATATCCTTATCTGAAGACCTTTCTTTTCTTTTCATCGCTTCCAATCCCATTTCTACTAAGGAATGCCTTTTCTTAGATCGGCTCACAGACTCTAGTCTATGCCAAGTCAGTGGCGTTTCCAACTACTATGTATGGAAAGGCAATTAGACCTTATCTTCACAACTGATCCCATCAACTCCTCAGTATCGTGTTGTCCCCTATCTCTTTCAACTATTGATAACTTTCATCCTCCACTTCTTCTCTCATTTTTCCACAACTCTCCCCTTCAGTCGCCTCCCCATACAGTTCTATTTTCTTACAATTTTCACAAAGCTAATTTCCGTAAAATTAATACCTATCTAAGCAGTGCTTCTTTTGAGTTTACCAATCTATCTCTGGTTGATGCCCTCTCCATTTTTTACAGAGAAATATTCAAAACTTCTTCTACATGTTATGGGCGGTATTCCTTCGCACCCACTCTTCTTCCGACTATTCAAATTATTTAGGTATATATCTTCATTTCATTGAACTCTATAACTCTCTCTATCAGCGCTACCTGAATAGTGCGCAAACCAATCTCATAAATGACCCCAAGTCCTTTTTTCAATTTGTCAATTGCAAAAGTAAGATTGATGGTTATCCTTCCTCCCTCGCTTTCGAAACCAAAACTTCATGTGATCCTCCTACCATCGCCAACTTTTTTGCTACATTTTTCAAGCAATCATTTGCCAACAACTCCTTCGTGCCAGATCCCTCTTACTTCAATGACCTACCAAATTTCTCCATTTGTCCCTTTCTCACTGAAAATTTCGATCCTACAGTTATTGAAGAAAAGTTACTAAATCTGAAAGACGGCCTTCCCGCTGTGTTTCTTAAGAGATGCTCTTCCAACCTGTCTCTATCCCTTTCCTAACTTTTTCGTCTATCCCTTACACAGGGAGAACAGATTTGGAAGACCTCTTTTATAATCCCGATACACAAAAAGTGATCTAAGAATGAAGTTACCAATTACCGTCCCATTGCTAAACTCTCTCATATACCCAAACTCTTTGAAAGCATTTTATACGAAGCGTTAAGCTTCAAATGCAAGCCTTTTATTTCAGCCCGACAACATGGTTTTCTAAAAGGGAGGTCAACTACCACAAATCTAGTTGAATTCGTGTCTTTTGCTCTCTCAGCCTTAGAAAATGGCAAAGAAATCAATGTTATCGCAACTGGATTCACTAAAGCGTTTGATAAGATATCTCATCAATTGATCCTCTTCAAATTGTCTGCTCTCGGCTTTGAGCCTCTCTTATTAAAATGGATTTCTTCTTACCTGGTAAACCGATATTATAGTGTTCGGTTTAGATCCGCCCTTTCTGTTCCATTCCTGGCCTCATCTGGAGTTCCACAAGGCAGTCATCTTGGCCCTCTATCTCTTCATTCTTACTATCAACGATGTTAAGAGTGTCATTAAGCACTCCTCCCTCTCCCTTTACGCTGACGACACAAAATTTTTTAAATCTATTTCCTCTCCCCAGGACTCTGCCCTTCTTCAAGAAGACCTTGATCGGTTTTCAATCTGGTGCCTCAAAAACTGCCTAGAACTTAATATAGCCAAATGTCAATTTATAACCTTCTCACGTAAATACAACCCGTCTCCCCCCCGACTTTATTTTCTCCATGGTCAACCAATTCCCCTAGTTCAGTCTTTTCAAGACCTTGGCATATTATTCGACTGTGAGCTTAATTTCCGTTCACATATCGATAAGATGATCCTGAAAGCCAACTCATCACTTGGCTTTATTAAACGGTGGTCCAAGGAATTTTCCAACCCGTATGTAACCAGATCTCTCTATATTACCTTTGTTCGCCCCCTGCTTGAGTATGCCAGTCAAGCTTGGTCCCCCTTTCACCGGGTTCATGTTTCCCGAATCGAGGGTATTTAACGTCGATTCCTCCGATTTGCCCTCCGTGGCCTGCCATGGAACGACCCTTTAATCTTACCTCCCTATCAAGACCGCCTCAAACTTCTAAATATGAATTCGTTAGAAGAACGTAGGAATATTGCTGACGTTCTTTTCATTCATCGTCTTCTCTCAGGTTCCATCGACTGTGCATCCATTTTGAACTCCATTTCCTTCAATACCAACCCCCGCAATCTACGTTGTCCTCGTCTCTTCTATCTACCGGTCCACCGCACCTCTTATGGCTCCAACGAACCTATCTCCCGAATGCTCCGAAAGGTCAACTCAAACCTCTCCCTTTTTCATTTCCACCTGAGCACTCCTCGTCTCAAACAAGATCTCCTCCATCACTTCCTTGGTCCCTAGCTCTTAAGTCTCTTTGTTAGTTTTTAAGTTAGATTAAGCTTGTATTAAGCCAATAAATGAGGGCCTCAGCCCCCACCAAAATTAAAATTCAGCGGTAAGATTTTGTGTACCATTGTTATGGAAAAGCGAATGCTTTGAACTTCCTGATAGTAGGCCTGCCGCAGAAGGTAGCATGTTATGCTTAGAAAAAAAACTTAAAAGGAACCCCATGCTTGTAGAAAATCTTCAAACGTAAATCCATGATTATGTCTCCAAAGGTTATGCACGAAAACTAACTCAAACTGAGATCCACGACAACGTAGGTGGTAAACGAATTTGGTACCTGCCCATCCTCCCCGTCGTCAACCCAAATAAACCGTCAAAAGTGCGCATTGTTTGGGATGCAGCTGCGAGAGTAAATGGAGTTTCGCTAAACTCCTTGCTATTATCTGGGCCGGACAACTTGCCGTCACTTAGAGAGATTTTGTTTCGCTTTCGTCAAAGAAAGATCGCAATATGTGGAAATATCAAAGAAATGTTCCATCAAATAAAAGTGCAGGAATCCGACCAACATGCTTAAAGATTTCTGTGGAGAAATGCAGATACGAGAGAGCTTGAAGACTACGTCATTCAGGTATTGACCTTCGGCTCCACCTGTTCCTCTTCTTGTGCGGAATATATAAAAAATAAAAACGCGCTGGAATACTTCTCAACGTTCCCCAGAGCAGCTGATGCTATAATTCACAACCATTATGTTGATGACTTTTTGGACAGTTTGGATACAGAGGAAGAAGCTATAAAATTAGCAAAGGAGGTGAAACATGTTCATGAGCAAGGAGGATTTGAAATCCGAAATTTCATGAGTAACTCGTCGAATGTAACGAAGGCACTTGGAAAGAATGCAGCTTCCTTTGTTAAAGATTTTAAACAACGTTCTGGTATTTGTGGGTCAGAAAACATTTTGGGAATGTGGTGGTCCCCAGGGGCAGATGAATTTTCATTTTTCAACAATTTTAACAAGTTTACCTCGGAAGTTTTAAATGGCGATGTTATTCCAACGAAAAGAGATATTTTAAAAATTCTCATGAGTGTGTTTGATCCAGTTGGTCTTATATCACACTACTTAGTTTTACTAAAAATTCTGCTGCAAGAAGTCTGGAGACAGCGAACGGAATGAGATGAAGAGATTCGTCATGATCAGCTTCAGTTATGGCGTGACTGGATTAAGCTATTACCCAAAGTAAAAGAAATTAAAGTAAAGAGACCGTATCTCAGCCTTTTAAAATTTGACAGCGGACGATCCGTTGAATTGCATATTTTTGTAGACGCAAGTATGTCAGCTTATGCCGCGGTGGCATACATTAAAACAGGTGAGGGTCCTAAAGCAAAATGTGCTCTCGTGCGTTCCAGAACAAAAGTGGGTCCCATCAAGCAAATGTCGGTACCACGCATGGAACTTGAGGCGGCGGTACTAGGTGTAAGGCTTGCTAAGACCGTGATAAAGGGCCATTCTATTAAAATTCATAAGCGTTATTTCTGGTCGGATTCTCAGTTGGTTCTTCGCTGGATTAAAAACGATAATCGAAAAACTAAGCAGTTTATTTTGTTCCGAGTTGGAGAAATCTTGGAGAACTCAAACGCAAGCGAATGGGACTGGATACCAAGTGGAGAAAACCCAGCAGACGATGCAACTAAGTGGAATTTAAAAATTGATTTCTCATCTGAAAGCCGTTGGTTCCATGGTCCTAAATCCCTATATCAACCTAAAGACACATGGCCATCAGTTTTACCTAAGCTTAATGAAACCGAGTTTGAAGTTTTCACTTACTCATTATTTCTACTGAAACCATTGGTGGAATATACCCGGTTTGCATGCTGGTTCATCAAGCTGAAAAGAAGAAAGCCAGAGGAGATGACGTTTGCGTCACGAAGAGATATCACTAGAGCTGAGTCATCTCTCTACAGACTATGCCAATTTGAGGCCTATGCAGCAGAAATCAAGGTGTTGAAGCAAAGTACCGATGATTCACCAATTCAAGGCGTAATAGAAAGATCAAGTTCATTGTACAACTTCAGTCCACACCTAGATGAAGACAGTGTATTGCGGGTAAAGGGTGTCGATGCGTCTGAGGAAGCCTCATTCAACTGCAAGAGGCCAATCATTTTACCCAAGTCACATTTTATAACAGAGTTGATAGACCAACATGTACACGAGCGCTAACATCATTCAAATTTTGAGACCGTAGTTAACGAACTTCGGCAATCCTTTTACATTCCACACCTGCGAACTGTTTTGAAAGGGATTCAAAATAGGTGCCAACGTTGCAAGATTAAGAGAGCTGTTCCAATTCAACCACTAATGGCGGACTTACCTGCAGCACGACTCAAAGGTTTTACACGGCTATTTTCTTTTGTAGGCATTGAATACTTTGGACCAATATTGATAACGGTAGGGAGACATAGCGAAAAACGATGGGGGGTACTATTTACAGCGACTCATGTATTTTGGCGATCCAGCGATTTTTAGTGAAAAGAGGAAAACCAATAGAGATGTGGTCGGACAATGGCACAAATTTTAGAGAAGCAGATTAAGAACTGAAGGATGCACTCAAGTTGCTGCGTAAAGATGTATTAACAAACAAATTTACTAATGAGGGAATCAAATGGAATTTTATCCCTCCAGCATCATCTCAAATGGGGGGAAGTTGGCAAAGATTAATCCGTTCTGTAAAACCAACCTTAACGCATATGGCTTGTGTTCGAAATCCCAAAGATGAACTGCTTTTAACAATGATGGCGGAGGTTGAGTATATAGTAAATTCAAGGCCTCTTACATACGTACCGGTAGATTATGAGAGTGACGAGGTGTTAACACCAAATCATTTTTTGATGGGGTCTTCGAGTGGTATAAAGCTCACAGGGGAGCTTAGTGATGATGGAGTCTTTCTTCGAAAAAATTGAATGACTTGCGAACAATATGCCGACAAGTTTTGGAAACGCTGGGTGTTGGAATATCTTCCTACACTTACGAGAAGAACAAAATGGTTTGAGGTAGCAAAACCTATATCAGAGGGTGACGTAGTGATCATTGTGGATGCGAACTTACCCCGAGGCACTTGGCCAAAAGGGAGGGTTGTGCAAGTTCACCGGAGCAAAGACGGACAAACCAGATCAGCTATAGTCCAGACGGTGGCAGAGATTTATAATCGGCCTGCATCGAAGCTCGCGGTCTTAGATGTTAAACGGTTTGGCGATGTTAGTGGTAACCTGGTAAGAAACCGAGTAGCACTTTTTGAGTGAAATTAGCCATCGCTAAATTGTCTTAAGCTAAGCCGGCTTAAGACTCTACGAAATCAACTCAAGATGGCAGACCACGGGAGATGAAAAAGGATCATTGAGTTACCAGCGAACCACGAGGACCAGCAAACGAAATTTTTAGTGCTTCTTTCGTCTTCATTTCAATTTGAAATGAATATAAAAATTATATACTAGAAATTCAGAGTAGTTTTCTTTAATTCGCGGTAACAATTACGAAACGCTCGTTGACAAGCCGGATACTCAAAACTTCTTGGCCAAGTCTACCTCTAACAACAAATCGGTATCCAAATAGGCGCGGCTTTTGCCGTCGACAGCAATCGACGTAGTATATGTCGCAGTTTTGCACCCTCTTTTTGTCGGGTCGTAACATAAAGGACCTAACATTTCACGTGCAGATCCGAAGTTCATTGTCCTTGTTTCGTTTACAGGGGTTGGCAACAGAACGTCCGTCCGTATCCGAGGCTTGTTGTTGCTCCATGGCCGGGTTGTGCCCACGGCCGCGGCACGAGGAAGTGATATGCCTGAAGTAGTGTTCAAAACAAAATGTAACCTACTTTTTACGACGAATAAAGATTTTTGATTCACAAACGAGTGTCACGTTCTGGTTGTTAAAAAAAGACTTCTAGAGCTCTTTATAAAAAAAGAAGATTGCATATCAAACATTCGTATTTCATTCGAATTTATGACTTAATAAAAAGTGTAAACGTTTTCATGGCCTCGGCTTGGCTTCGGAATACTTTCCGCCGAGAGAATGACTTCATTGCGGAAAAGGTAGTTTATTGGGAAAGCATCGGGAGCATACGACGGATTGTGAAGAATTAAAAAAAAAAATCAGAAAAAAAGATTTCTCACCATTACCCTTGATACATGGGGTGTCGATTCCGCACAATGTTGTTTGCAATTATCGTCTCCTCCAGAGGAAGAAAATAAAAGTGGATGGGTTTTTTAACGTCTACCAGATTGTCATCATATCCTTTTCTAGGAGGAAACTCGATTTCGGGATATGTTTTGACATTTCGTCTCCGTCCAACTACGACCCCTGTCTTTTGCGTTATGATCTTCACGTACAGTTGAAATATTGGTTTATTGGTTTGTTTTCCCTTCCAAGCCATTGGATTTCTCGTATTCTCAAGGATTATCCGGGTTGTCATCTGAAGGTTGCCACTTCATACTGTCTGCTGAAAGATATCCTTTGATTTCAAACAGTTCTGGGTTAGATTCATGATGATAATAATTGAAGTCAATGATTAAATCGTTGCTTTATGGCTTCGTCTCTTGGAATTATGTCATAAATTGAGAATAATCCGAACGTTTGTTTACTCTCATGCTAACCAACGCTTCCGCTGGGAATATTGTGCATTTGGGGAAGTTCTATAGCATTGTAAAAGCATTTGAAAGTTTTCTGTTACGAGTTCCCTTCAGCATGGTAATTTTATTGTGGATGAAAAGGTATTGTCTCGCGAAATCCAAGTATCCACGTATGACCAGGGATCCGGTGGTATTGGGAGTGATACCACGAGCTCTTCAACTGGAACTGAGACTGCTGTTGCACGTGCACTACATTCACGAATAAGATGAGTGATGTCTTTATCAGTATTTGAGCAGGATACAAAACTGCATATACGTGGGCTCAAACCCTGGATTCATCAGTGGGCGATATGCACTTACTATCTGTAACGAGATAGGCTGCCATTCTTCGTTCACAAGGATCAAGATGTCAGATGCGCTCGTTTTACTGGAGTTTTTCAGTCTTTCAAAAAAATATGAATAACCGCTTCAGTGTTAAAATGCGTAAAGCCCGATCATCCGCCACAATATTACCGATAGCCGCGCCTGATGCGAGTGTACATAGTGTAGGCAGGACACTTACAGAGAGTGCTCCGCGTTGGCGTCATCACTTTTGCGGCAAGTGTCGTAGGGTGCAAATATAGTGTCATATTGCGATGCAGTACAGTCATTCGTACTGAGGAACAGCAGGAAACTCGCTGACCTCACTTCAAACTCAAAGTCAATAAAAGCCCTAATCGATGAAACAGGCAGTCTCGCGTCGTAAGAAACTCTCCTCAGAGCCTTGTTTCGAAAGTTCACCCCAAACAAGATTCAGCGGATTTAGCCTTCCGACTACGTTCGTACGTAAGGGCTTACGTGCAGCTTCACTACAGACGCAAGTAATTCGCGGCCATTAGATTTTTTTTGGAGCCATCTGTGAAGACAAAACTACATTCTCATCCTGATTCAAATTCTTTATTCTCAAGAGCGTAGGACTATGCCTGAACACCTGTTCATTTTTTGAAGAACTAGTAAGAAAGGGCTCAGTGGTTGGCTTCCAATATTTAATGGCCGGACTAAATTGTTGCTGTTTTCTAGTCATGTCAGTCCGCTCATCTTTTTTTATTTTAGTTGGCTAAAGGAAGTAGTGTCTTTGGGGTCTGGTCGGGAATCAAACAGTTAAAAGTGCAGTCTATGACATGAATAGTAAGGGGATGGAGATTCATTAGCGCGTGTAGAGCAGACATGCTAGGAACAACTCCCATACAGTCGAAAGAGAGTCTGCTAAAAAGAGTAGTGACATATGAGTATTTTGTTAAAGCTTGTTCCCCAGGCAATAGATGCATAGGATATAGGCGGTCTTATCATTGTCGTGTAGATTTAAGGAACACTCTTCGGTGACATCCATGTCATGCCGAGAGCTCCTTTACAGTGCTGTCGACGGAGCATGTTCAGTTGAAATTCATTTTTTTTCGAAAAAGACCCTCAAGTACATTGCTTCATGAGAAAGAGGATGGTGATGATTGACTTCTAGTACATTTCTAGCACACTAATCGTCGATCACTTACAAGGCATGATCCCACAGACAGTATAGTTACTGCACCTATGTATGGCGCAAGCAGAGTCCTATTCATTGTCTAAGTATACGAGTGACACGTTGTCAAGAGCACCCTCAATGTCTGGCCAGCAGATTTTGAAGCGCAGTCTCGCAGGATTTTCTATTGTACCTTTCTATACATGTTGGTTCTTTGATAGAGGAAGCAGTCACAGGCAGTTTTGCTCATATGGAGCTCAATCGTACCTCCATACATTTAAATATAAACGAAGTCTGATTATACAATAATGGGTCGGAAGCTCTTGAAGCCTGGCGACCGGTGGCAACACGATCTTTTTGAATTTTCGGTATAGAGGCTATTTTAGCTCTTCGCCAGAGTCTCGGTGTGTGTGACAGTGCCAGGATAACAGAACGTACCTGGATTTTTAACGCAAACCACCTGTCATAAGACCTTATGTTTACGAGATGCCCATACACCCATTGGGAGCAAGGATACGCTTTGCCATCGCTAATAATACTCGCATTATATAAACTTATACCCGCTTATACATTATACCACAGCAGAACTTGTGTTGGAGGCACAAGTTCCACCCTTGGTATGAGTCGAGGCCGACCTAAAACCTCTTGCTGTTCTTGGGGTCACAGCACCCAGTACTTTATTTGCAACTCTACAATGGGCAAAACCAAGGAATACCCGTACCCGCGATTTGGGTTTAAACCACAGCCACCATGACGCTCCCACAAGGGGGCCTACCTCTAACAAGTCAGGCCCCGACCGAAATCCGGGGGGCTTCTGACTCCCATGGTACCGTGATTTAAGTCCTGGTATGGACTACCGGTGGTCCAGCCGCCAACAAGACCTATGATCGGCAACTTGTAACTGGTCAAATCGTAGCAACCATTCAGAGGCTGTAATCTGAAGATGTTTACGATAAGACCAGTAAGAATAATCTGCCCCCGCTTTTTATTAGACAACGTCATTGATGGGCGAAGCCTTGATAATTGGGCGGGAGCCCAGTGCCAGGATAACAGTTAGAATCCTCTTTAGAGCTGCCAATAGCTGGTATACATGTATATTTTTTCTCGTACTGTCTTTCATGTAATCGATAGAGTTCGGCCAATATCTGAGAATCCTCACAATGTTATGTACCGATGCTGGAGCCGATTGCACGTAGGTGCCGGAATCCTTTTCTTGGAACTTAATATAGGCAACGGTGGTGGATCATTAAACGCATTCCATATATCAATCTATAAACGTCTTAACGTAGAATATGTCTTAAGCAATAGAGCTTTTTTCTCCGCGTGAATATAGTTTGAAGTTTGAAGTTTCTGCGTATGAAAAAGACTCTTACTCTACTAACATTTGGAGCTAGTTCCTCTCTTTAACAAAAAAAAAATAAGCAATAGAACGGGAATATTACAGTAAGGTCCTTCATTTATATTTAACTTGAGTGTAGTGTGACGTAAGTTACGTTCCTCTAAAATAGACAGAACTGTGTGCACTAGCAAAACATGAAGCAAAGGATGTTGAAAACCTAGAATTTCTCATACATCATATAAGCTAAATGTTTCATAGCGACTGAATTTAACATATATCGGCAGTGATCTAACACTTTGACTTCCACGGGTATTCGAAAAACAGAGCACGATATTCAACAAGAATATAAAGAAATATAATAAACTGAAGGTACTCATATATTTTAGTTTTTTTTTTTTTTTTTTTTTATAATTTACGCGCGCCTAAGGGGTTATGATACCCTTTTACTGTTGCCTGGGCGCGGGCGGAAAGATAGAAGAAGGAGAAAGGAAAGCATTGTTGTGATGTAGCGGTTTGAAACTCAGGTGAGTTTGGTTTCGATATTGGCTCTCCAGGGGTGGGAGTCCGAATAGGACGGAGAGATTTTTTCTTCACTCGGAATGATTCAGGTTGTGAATTTTAACGGTCGTTTTGTGCTACAAAATCCAAATCTACATGTCAGTGTTATCCCTTCACACGCAGATTTTTCTGACTGAGTTCCAATACACAAATGAAAACTTTTGTCGTGGCTAGGATTCGAACCTTGACCCTCCGAGTGAGAAGCGATTGCTAGTTCAGTTTTTTTTTTTTTTTCAGTTTTTATGCATTTTTATTTATATTTCTTAATTTACTCCTACATGCTAGACAAAAAACGCTTAAAAATTAGCTTAAATAACTTAGAAACAATCTTATGCTAACTTACTGGCCCCATGCGGGCACTCTAAATTAATCCTAACACTTAAACTATGTCTTTCGACGGATCTTACAGTCTATATTTATTTTTATATATAACGAAACTAAAACTAAGAAAATCAATTTTAAGTAAAAACTTAGTATATGGACATTTTATTTTTTTTATAAAATTTAAACCTAAAAACCTACATACTACCTAAAAAATATATCTTAATCTACGAGTGCGGGTCAATAAGTCCTTTTTGAATTTCTGACTTCTTTACTGAAACAGCAACACTGCTCCTGTCAACAGGCATCTGTCAGTTGACTCCTGTCAAAATTTAAACTTGATGCGTCAGTTAGTTTGTGTTTGACAGCTACGAGTATTTTTATTAGACTACTCACTAATTTGAGGAGAAAATGGAAAAAAGTGAATTTCGTGTGCTTATTAAGCATTATTTCTTGCGAAAAAAAACCATTACCGAGACCAAGGCTAAGCTTGATAAATACTATGGGGACTCTGCACCATCGATTTCAATGGTAAAAAAGTGGTTTACTGAATTTCGTTGTGGCCGTACAAGCACTGAAGATGCCGAACGTCCTGGACGCCCAGTTGAGGTCTCTACACCCGAAACAATCGAAAAAATTCACGATATGGTGTTGGCCGACCGAAGATTGAAAGTGCGAGAGATTGTGGAAGCCGTAGGGATCTCGCATGGCTCAGTGGTTTTAATTTTGAATGATCACTTGGGCATGAGAAAGCTTTCCGCAAGATGGGTGCCGCGTTTGCTCACAGTCGACCACAAACGCAATCGTGTAACAACTTCACAGGAAGGTTTGGCGTTGTTTAATCGCAATATGGAGGAGTTTTTGCGCCGTTTTGTAACCGTGGACGAAACATGGATCCATCACAACACACCAGAGAACAAACAACAGTCAAAACAGTGGGTTTCTAAGGGTGAATCGGCGCCAAAGAAGGCCAAAGTGGGTTTGTCAGCCAATAAAGTTATGGCGACTGTGTTTTGGGATGCACGCGGGATAATCCACATTGACTACCTTCAAAAGGGAAGAACAATCAATGGGGAATATTATGCCAACTTATTGGACCGATTCAATGACGATTTGAAAAAAAAACGACCTCATTTGGCCAAGAAAAAAGTTCTTTTCCACCAAGACAATGCAAGGGTGCACACATGTGCAGTTGCCATGGCAAAAATCCATGAATTGGGCTATGAATTGCTCCCTCATCCACCCTATTCTCCAGATTTGGCTCCGAGCGACTACTTCTTGTTCCCAAACCTGAAGAAATGGCTTGGTGGAAAAAGATTTGACTCCAATGATGAAGTCATCTCGCAAACAAAGGCCTATTTTGAGGACCTCGACAAATCATTTTTTTTTGGAAGGGATAAAAAAATTGGAGAAGCGTTGGACAAAGTGTATAGAGCTCAAGGGAGACTACGTTGAAAAATAAAATTATTTTTTTATCAAAAAATCTGTTTTAATCCAAAAGTCACGGACTTATTGACCCGCCCTCGTATATCTCCCCTTCTTCTGAAAAGGCGTTCTTTTTTGTCGCGTAAGCTTTTTCATCAATTCTACTTTTTAGGACTCTTTCCGAGCAGATGGAAAACAGTATTTGTCCAGCCCGTCCCTAAAAAAGGCGAAACGTCTTCTCCCTCCTCCTATAGACCCATTGCACTTACGTCCTTTCTTTCCAAGGTCACGGAAACGCTGATAAACCGTCAGCACATGGAATGTCTAGAAACACGAAAACTTCTCAATGACCGGTAGTACGGTTTTCGTAGCAACAGGTCCATTGGTGATTTGATGGTATATCTCACAGAAAAGTGGAAACAAAGCGTACATCAATCTAGCGAAAGCAAGATAGTAGCACTTGATATCTCTAAGCCATTTGACAGAATTGGCATCATGCTATTTTGTCGAAAATGCGTGCTTTTGGGATCGATGACTCGCTTCTTACTTTTCGGAATGTTCACTGAAAGTTGTGTTGGATGGTTTCTGTGCAAGTCCGATATTCACAAAATAAGGGCTGGTGTGCCTCAAGGCTCCGTTCTGTCTCCGACACTCTTTTTTATCTTCATTAATGATCTCTTGTCTGCTACTTCTAATTCAATATATTCCCTTGCTGACGGCAGTACTCTCTGATTTTCATATTCGTTATCTGACTCAAATCCCTGCTCTTCGGCTGTAGAACGGGAACGGCAGCGTGCATTAAGCTCATTAAATTCCATTCCGATATTAACAGCATAACCAATTGGGGAATTATCAACCGAGTGGAATTTAATGCTTCCAAAACACAATGCTGTCTGCTGTCGTTAAAGCGAAATCTAAATACCCAGCCATTATCCATGAATGGCACTTGCATCGTCGAAACCGTTAAACTTTCCATTCTCGGCATGTGTGTCAGTGAAAACTTACGTTGGAATGACCCCATATTCGATGTCGTAAAAATTGCTGCGAAATGTCTAGGTTTAATCAAGCGATGTAAGAAATATTTTACCTCTGATCAGGCCCCAATATGTATGGCATTCATCCGCCCGACATTGGAGTACAATTCCCACATCTGGTCCGGTGCGCCTAAAACATCTCTGCACCTGCTAGATAGGATCCAAAACCGTGCGATAAAACTCATAGGTGATACTATGGAATATCACTCAAACAATGGACACCCTCGAACACCGACGTAATGTCTCGTGTCTCACTCTGTTTTATCGCTATTTTCATCACCACTGCTCCATAGAAATCGCCAGTAGCATTCCGCCCCTTCAAACTTTTAACCGTAATACCCGTTTCGCTATGAATCCTCATCAGTATACCCTCAAGCCTACTTTCGGACGTACTCTAAAATATCATGATTCTTTTCTAAGTCGTACAACTCGCTTATGGAATGACCTGCCGATCTCTATGTTTCCTAGTCGTTACAATTTACAAACATTTAAAAACAATGTACATCGGTACCTGTCCTTTCTTCCTCCCTAAATTTCGTTCGCCCGCGCTGTGTACAAACGTTTTAAGGGTACACAAACCACTTGAGTGCGCGGTCATTATAAAAAAAAAAATTTCAAATATGACATTATGTGTGGAATAGCACATCATTCAAATTTTGGATAACTCGGTCCAATATGTGTGGCGTTATTCCGGTAATAGCGCGTCGAATGTTGGCCTCGAGCTCGTCGAAAGTGGTTTGCTTGTTAGCGTAGACTAAGGGCTTGACGTAGCCCCAGAGAAAATAATCGACTGGTGAGAAATTGCATGATCGCGGTGGCCAATTTATGAATGCTCGCCGTGAGATGACCCAGTAATCAAATTTATTTTTCACTATTAGAGCATTGCGTCGCTTGTATGGCAGCTAGCTCCATCTTGTTGGAACCACAGCTCGGATATATCGATGTTGTCAAGCTCTGACCACAAAAAGTCGGTTAACATCGCTTTACACCTGAGACCATTAACGGTAACCGTGTCTCTCTCCTCATGCCATAAACCGCACCAAACAGTCAATCTTTGTGAATGCATTGATACTTGGCCGAACACTTGTGGATTTTCTTCACTCCAATACGGGCAATTTTGCTTGTTGACATAGCCGCTGAGCCAAAAATGGGCCTCGTCCGAGAAGATGATTTTTTGGCCAAAATCCGGATCTGCGGGCAACATTTCCAGCGCCTAATTAACGAACTCACAACGTTCTCTATAGTCATCCGACTTCAATTCTTACGTCAGCAGAATCCTATACGGATGTGGGCTCAAATCTGGCAATGTCGCCTTTTGGTAAATCTTGTTCTTAATCTAATTTACTCGTACATAAATCTCGTATAAAAATTTTATTATTTTGATTTATTTATTTTACCAAATGATCAATCGACGAGTAGTTTCCTATGCCAAAAGGCAGCGTTCACAAATTTGTGTAGTGTATTCCACTGGTCCCCAGACTTGCCCTCCAGTATTGACAGCACTTTGTTTTCTTCGAGGCAATTTTTTTTAGAAATTTTTAACTCACGTTTTCGTCCTCGTTCATGTTACATAAGTTGTCTTCTATAGTTGTTTGCCTCCAGTCCGAACAGCCCTGTTCTGATTTCAAAAGTCCAAGAATTGTGCGGGTTTTTGAATGCACATTGAAATATGTGTACCCTTTATGGTGATTTAATTTTTCATACAGGCCATGCGTGCTAATTTCCTAATTTGTTCAGTTCTCAAAGATTCCAACATTACCATTGGGTTTGTGCTCCATGTATCTGAGAGTAAGTCACAATGGCCCCAGTCTTTGCCTACATCACCGCCGATTTTTTGCCATTCTTTAAGCCAATATTTTCTCCTTTCTATGACATTCTTCAATAGCAGGTAGGGTTGGCGATGTACTTCATAATCATATTGGAAAATTGCTTTTTGAATGTACTACATGTGGAGTTTTAATGTTGACAGACGTAATCCGGGGGATTACCGTTTCTAGATTTAGCGCATAATTTGGGGTAAAATCCGGCAATATGAAAAGTTTTTTATAAAGTATCTCTGGATTTTATCAACCTCATCGAAGCTACTGAATTCCCATACCTGGGCCGCATAGCATTAAATACGAGTAGACGGTACCACAGCTTTGAATATTTTGAACTTTGCTGAAAGGTTAATATTCTTTTTAGCAATAAAATATTTCATGTGCTGTTCAGACTGGATTTAGCGACAATCCGGGGTCATTATTATTTCCAAGTATTTGTATTTATTCACCACTTCTCCGGGGCAAAGTTGCCGTTTCTCTGCATTGGCACTCTCTCCAGGTTTTCGAAATATCATTATTTTAGACTTGTCAATGTTTATATTTTTCTATTCGGTTTATCATTGATTGAAGTGTCTGTGTTTCGTCTGCCAGCATGATTAGTGTTTCATCGATGCCCAGGCGATGTCCATTGAGTTAGAGAAGGTCATTGAGGAAAAGAGTGAATAACATTGGACTGATTAGGCAGCCTTGTTCTACACCCATATTTGTATCACAATACCCTCATTTCCGTTCCACGCTGCTGCTTTAGTTTTCGAGTACCTACTCGTACTTCGCTGTAAATTCAGATATTTTGTTGTTATGCCCATGTTACTGAGTTCATGATGCATTCAAAAATTCCCACAGTTCATGGACTTTATTATGGATTATGTTAATAGGTTTTCGTCCACCTCTTTGGAATTAGCATACAATAATATAACTTATTTATCTTTTACAATACTACTATTTATGGGCACCCGCACTTCGTTGTTGCTAGCGAAGTTTAGATTTACGGGCTGCTTATGTTCAGATAGAATCGCAGTTGTCCTTTTTGTCTTTTTTCTTGCTTTTGGGGCAAGATTTCCATCGTCAGTAAGAGGACTTACTGTTGGGATTAGCGGATGTGGAAGATCGGTCTGATGAACCTGCTTTCAAGAGAGAAGGACGTACCGCATGGAGTTGATCGAAAACAATCGAGAGGCAACTGGTAGTGTTGAGTGAAATTTGGAAGGATTTTTGGTGGGTGAATTGAAAAAGAAAAGGCGAGTTGGGAAGAGTCAGTCAAGGGCATCGGTAGTAATGCAAATTAGGAGTTCAAAAAAAAAAAGAAAAAAAAGTGAAGTCGAGGAAAATAAACTTTGAGTTTAGTTCGGTAATCAGGGTGGCATTCGTTTAAAAAAAAAAGAAAAGTGTACTGATATAGGGAAAACAAAAGTATTGCGAAATAAAATGGAATTAGTGCCCACTTAGTGCCCTTGTTCGTAAAAGGGGAGAATATCAAACCCTTGAACGATACGGCAACAGGTAGCTGTTCGGTAGCGCAAAACAAAACAAAGCGAAACCTAAATTATTTTCTTGTGTGTGCATAAAAAGAAACAGATACAATAGAATAGACAGATGCTGTGAGATAATTTTCCTTGATAGCTGTCGATCGTTTGACATTTCGTGTTCTTTGCCCTATTTATTTTTTTTTTCGGAATTGTTACCAGCTTCATTTGGGTGGTTGGGTTTAAACAAGAAACAACTGGAGTCAACAAGAGGATCGGGACGAATCGAGTCTGGCTGGAAGCAGCAATACGTGCCTGTTGTGTTCAACCACACCAATTTATGATATACGAGGTCACCAAAAACATACAATAGCACAATTGCGTACGCCTGTTTGAACCTCTATTCCCCTCTTGCTTATCATATTACCTTTATGTGTAGACTGTAGAATAAGCAAAATTTTACTATTTAAGAGCAGTTCATTAGAATACACCTGGATGTTTATTGACTTGACTTCCCTCCACCAGCGGTAAGGGGTCAAAATAAGTAATTCAGTCAAACAGGACCAGATAAGCTTATCATTTTGTTTTATATACCATATACCATATACGAGGGGCGTTCAAGATATTCTCGGTATCGGGGTGAAGCTGTGGTTGCATATATAAATTTATCAAGTAACACTATTATTTTAGTGCATTCATGTAAAATTTCATATAAATGTGATTATTAATTCGCGTTTTATCTCTAGTTAAACAGAATCATAATGGCAACTGAGGCGATGATGGTGAAAATTGAGCATCGCGCTGTAATTAAATTTCTCACTAAGCAAGGAAAAAGTCAAAAAACTATTCATGAAGAGATGGTGGCTGTTTACCAGGGTTCCGCACCTTCATTATCAACTGTGCAAAAGTGGTCAAGTGAGTTCAAGAGAGGCAGAGAGAGCATTGAAGACGACCCCCGCTCCGGCGCCCCGGCTACTGCTTGTACGGGAGAAAGCATCAAAGAAGTCGAAAAACTTGTTCTTGAGGATGCCCGAATAAAGGTGAAAATGATGGCAGAGATCACCAAGCTTTCAATTGGTACCATTCACACCATTCTTCATGACCATCTTAACCTTTCAAAGGTCAGTGCAAGGTGGGTGCCACGAATGCTCACAGCGCCTCAGATAAAAAGTGAGAATCGCATGCTGTAGAGAGCTTTTGGAGATGTGTAGTGAGAACGCGGACGGTGTTATGGATCGAATTGTTACTGGGGACGAAACATGGGTCCACCACTATGACCCTGAAAGCAAACAAGAGTCCATGCAGTGGCATAAAAAAGGAACAGACCCCCCGAAGAAGTTCAAAGTCACTCCGTCTGCCCGAAAGCTCATGGCCACAGTTTTTTGGGACTCAAAGGGAATCTTGCTCATTGAGTACAAAAAAAAAGGTGAAACCATCAACGCCACATCCTACGCTTCCACTTTGCATAATTTGCGGGAGGAAATTAAAAAGAAAAGACGGGGTAAACTCGCAGCGGGTGTGTTGCTTCTTCATGACAACGGCGCGAGTTTCCAAGGCTGCTGCGATTGTGGTTTCGAAGAAATTGCCCCTAGTGATTATTTCCTGTTTCCGGATTTAAGAAAATGTCTTCGTGGAAAAAGATTTTCGGATGATGAAGAACTCAAGTCGGTATTTTGCAGAGAAAGAGCAAATTTATTTTTTTGAGGGTTTAAAAAAGCTTATCTCAAGATGTAACAAATGCATTGATGTTAGGGGAGATTATATTGAAAAATAAAAACAATTTAAATTGAATTCGCATTTTCCTTCATATCGATACCGAGAATATATTGAACGCCCCTCGTACCATATACCATATACATATATTATTATTATAATAAATTCTTCATACGCGGGCATATACAATAGTTGGTTCGTTTAATTTGATTATGCTGTCCAGATGTTGCTTTGGCCAGAGCCAAAGGTCCTTGTGCCCTTACAAAGAGACTGTTTTATAGCAGCCAACTCGATGCGAAGGTGAAGGTGATCTGCTGCATGGCCCTTATCCGGCTTATGCTTGTATTTGGATGCTCCGTGTGCTTCAACACGAGAGCTAGTTTATTGGATAAGATTCGGGTGTTTGAGAGGGCTTGTTTTTGGGCTTGTCTTCGCTTATACAGAACACCAGAGTCTAAGTACATAAAATTCTATCCTAATGTACATTAAGTTGACTCGAAAACACATTGCAGGAGTAATGACCTCATCGAACAACCTGATCTCCGGGGCATACTACCCTAATTGTATGTATCAAGAGAGAGTTCGATTTGACGTCTTTGTTCCTCCAGAAGGGTTCCTCTACCTTGATAATAAACGCCTGATCCAGCACATATTGGCGGTGCCGCTAATCTTCCACGTTGCTCGAACTGCTGCGAACAGGTGACTCAACTACGACAGAGTCGTCGCACACGGCAGTGCGAAGCATCTCCGGGTCAGCAAGGAGGTAGGGAGTAGCGACATGAGGAATGTTGCTTGGCAGCACCAACAATTTTGGTGGCTTGTTGAAGGAGAGGAAGCTTCTTCGTCGAATTCATCTAGTTCAAGATACTCGTAGCTTCACTAAGAAGTAAAGTCGGTCGTCAGTCTAGTTTATTAGCCGTGGCCGATTCACATAGTTTTAAGTATGATTAGGGTAGATTTAAGAAAAAAAATATATACAGGGTGTCCTAAAAATCAACGTCAAGCCTTCACTGTCTGTCTCGCTCACACTTGGTACTCATTTTAACTCATTAAATTGAATTAACTATGAATCGGGTTTGTTTAGAAAAATATTTTTATTGTCCTTCATTAAGCGTTAGTCTAGCAAGTGTCATACCATTTTGAAATTCAGACTAAATACGCCATTTTTTAAAGTTATTTACCAAAATGGCATAGTACATGTTTTTGTCAGTACAGTCAGTTCAAGTTGGGTGATTAATGATTTTCAGATATATGGATGGACAAAAAAGCAATATTTTAGTTACAACCGATATACTCGTAGTTATGTTTCAATTCTGGACTGTAATTTATAGAAGAGTTATTCAGGGTTACATGACAATTAAAAAATCGAAGAAGAGTAAAGATTTGCGGTCACAATACTTGAAAGATCGTCACAGGGTGTCAGATTTCTCGATTTTTTATTTGAGTGCCAATAATTTAAAAAGTATATGACACCAGTTGACCTACCACCCGTTTCTAGCTTGACGTTGATTTTTGGGACACCTTGTATATAAACTACTCAAAACAAAATAGGACCCAACAAAGATTTATTTTGATCTTTGTCTAATATTATCGAAGCGAAGTATTTAGCTGTATAGCTTGCATGTCTATGAGTATTTATCAATACTTTGAGCAATAGTTTTACCGTTGTCTCCAACTAAGTAGGCTCTAAAAAAACAACTAATACAAAATTTACTGTACTTGTTTTCTCAGTCTAATTCTAAGCGTTGTCGCTAAGTGTTACTTTTGTAATTGTTTTCTTTAACAACGTTATTAATTATGGTCAGCCTAGTTCTCGGAATAATATGGATATCGAAAACGCAGTAAGAGCAGTAAATTTTCTTCAAGAGGGAGTCTCAAAGGTCTGTCGCAATTCGTATCGGTACATCGCGGCGAGCTATCCGAAACGTCTCGGAACGCTTCCAAGAAACCGGGAGTGTAGCAAGGAGACCTGAACCAGGAAGAATCAGATTCACAACTGCGTAAGAGGAACGATACGCAAGAATAATTGCACGTCATACCGTAACCACTCGGCACTTACTTACAGGCACTCAAGTATAGTAAGTGATCAAATCGTACGTAATCGACTTCACGAAGATGGTCAACGGTCCACAGTGCACGCCATGTGGCCGAAACTGGCAAGTGCACATCGAGCAGCGCGCTTAAGTTACGCCCGTGAGCATTCGGATTGGACTATGGATAACTGGAGGCCTGTATTCTTTACAGACGAATGTAAGGTCAAGTTTTTTAGTAACGATAAACGAGTACGAGTATGGAGAAGACAAGGTGAACGACCGACCCATGCATTCATGGAAACGACCGCGAGAGCCTAAAAACTTGGTGGGCCCTATTTTGTTTTGAGTAGTATACATATATACACATAAGAGAACAAAGAGGTGGGTAACCTTTTCTAAAAAAAAGGGATAATCCTACCAAAAAAATAATAAAAAAAAAATTGTGTGTATGTGCACAATTAGATAGTTTAAGTAGATTAGGATTTATTTTTAGATAGTGTATAGGTTTAGTTTTAAGTTTTATATTATAACTAAATGTTATAATAACACTATTTTTGAGTTACTTAAGCTAATTTTCAAGGGTTTTTCTTTTGTATTGCTTATAAGTATAAATGAATTGATATAAATAAAAAATGCATATAAACTGAAACTAAACTGAAACTTCATTAGGCTGTGCCCTGTCGCCAACAATAGATAGCCTGGGTTCGTTTCCGCGATTTTAGTTATATCTTTAATTCTGATCCTGTTTTTTTTTTTATTCTACAGGGTGAATGACTCGAACTCCAACTTTTTAAAATGCTATAATTTTTTTATTTTTTGATAAATGTTATTGTGCCAAAGCAAAAAATGTTCAAAAATACATCAGTTTTCAAATTATATCAGTAGTTTTCCATATGTCCACTTTTGGCGCGAATAATGGCCTTGAGACGGCCGAAGAAAGCATCGCACGCTGCACGCAAGTGGCTCTGCGGTATTTTGGCCCATTCCCGCCGAAGTGCTTGTTTGAGGTGGTCCAAACTTTGGTATTTTTTAGTGCCAACCTTCGCCTTCAGACAGAGAAATCCAACGGATTTGCACCCGGAGAATTTGCAATCCATTGTGTCGAAGAAATGAAGTGTGGAACATTGTTTTTTAACCAATCTCGGTTGACGCGCACTTTGTGCGACGGTGCCGAGTCTTGTTGCAATGTCCACGGTCTCCGACCGAAATGATTGTTCGCCCAAGGCTTCAATACTGCCTCTAAGACAGTTTCACGGTATACGATCGCATTAATTTTGACGCCACGGTCCAAAATATGAGCGGAGAGCGACCATCGGCGGTTATGGAGGCCCAAACCATCACCATCGTTGCTGCCTGCTTTTTGGTGGCCGTCCGAGGGTGTAAATTTTCGAAGGACCTCTCTGGCAAGTAAGCTCGGTCATTTTGTTCGTTAACATATTGCTCGATAACAAATGGCGACTCATCGGAAAAAACCAAATTCGGCAACTCACCACTTTCGTGTGAGCGTAGCAACTCCTTCGCCCTTTCGACTCTAACTTTTTTCTGTTGCTATGCAAGATTGTGTGCTTTTCGAAACTTCAATGGTTTGAGCCCAAGCTCATTTTTCAGTATGTGTTGCATCCGTTCCAACAATATGTTGAGCTCACGAGCCATTTTTCTTCCACTTCGACGCGGATTTCGCTCAATTCGAGCCTTCACTTTCCGAACCATTTCGGCCGATATTGCTGTTTTTTTATGACCACCTCCATGGCGTTTTGCAACGCTTCCAGTATCACGGTAACGAGCTATGGTTCGAGACACAAATGATTGATTCACGTTGAGGTGCTGGGGGGCTCTAACGATAGCTACTTGTGGTTTTCCACCCAAATATAAAGCAATCACACTACCAAGTTTGAATTCCATCGCGGATAAAAATTTTTCAACACAACTGAGACGCAAATCGTTTAAAAGGCTTGTAAATAATAAAATTATCTGTCATGTGTCAAAATTTGAGCTCACTGTCATGAACGGTTTGGAAATTATAGCAGTCTGAAGTTGGTTGCAGTTTGAGTCATTCAGGGTGTATTTGTAAGTTATTTGAATTGCTAAGAGGTAGAATTAAGTAAGTCTGTAAGATTGATATTTTGTAATACTAAGTGAATTAAAGGAACCGAAAATTTGTAACGTTGGGAAAACATTTGTTTTTCTCTTTTGCCATTGTAAAAGAAACGCGAATCCTACATTTAGTCGCGATTCTGTGGATAGGCATTTAAACGGAAGATTTTACCACTTTAACCTACGACAATTCTACGAGGTGTTCTGGCACTCTTCCGGGGTATAACGCGTTGGGCGGAGAATTCGGCGATAACAACTTTTGAAAAAAGAACAGGGCTGATCGGACTGGACGCAACAACTATAGAAGAGCACAGGCCAGAAATCATGTAACATTGACGAGGAAGAAAACATGACTCACTTCATTGTATTGTTTCTATAAAATGTCCAACATTAGTAGAATAATGAGTTAAAAATTTCTAAAAAAAATTGCCTCGAAGAAAACAAAGTGCTGTCAATACTGGAGAGCAAGTCTGGGGACCAGTGGAATACACTACACAAATTTGTGAACGCTGCCTTTTGGCATAGGAAACTACTCGTCGATTGAACATTTGGTAAAATAAATAAATCAAAATAATAAAATATTTATACGAGATTTATGCAAATTAGATTAAGAACAAAATTTACGTACTGACGACAGACATGACAGACGGCTGAGGATTCAAAGGGGAAGGATCGACTTATTATTAATTAATTATATGTAAGCTTTATTTTATACAAAAATTGAGTATTACGAAAACAAAGAGCAGAAGCCCTCCTAGCCCGGTATTTTTAAATTTAACACCATTCTCAAGACATT
This sequence comes from Volucella zonaria, assembly GCA_963966105.1. Lineage (NCBI taxonomy): Eukaryota > Metazoa > Arthropoda > Insecta > Diptera > Syrphidae > Volucella > Volucella zonaria. The sequence goes on along the minus strand of OZ014532.1, from coordinate 194,247,388 downwards.
TTTAATGTTATACTCTTTAAAACAAACATATTTAAAAATCTAAAATATTTTGAATTTTACATTCGATTTCGTATCTTAAAACTCACATGTTCGTTTAATTTATTTTTCAGGCTACTCAGCATACTCAAGACCTCGCTTAAACTCGGTCTTTGTTGGACCGCAAGTATTGCTGCCAAAACCGCCTCGGAAAACTAGATCAGCTATGGACCTTCATTCGATGGTGCTGGACGAATCGGCGGAACATGTATAAATTTATAAAAACTACAAATTCAAAGCAAAATTCATTTAAAGGAGACCTCTGCGCCAAAGACTGCAGAAAGCTGTTATCTTCTTCGAAAATCAAAAAAAATACAAAAAACCAAACTCAAGCGGACCTAAAATTCAAAAAAAAACAAAAGAAAAAAATTGAAAGCTTTAAACTACACCTTCAATTGATAGATGAAACAATTTTGTATCTCCTAAAAAACCCTTTTTACAATTTCGTCGATATATGTGCTCGTATCTGTAATTCATACGAATATAAGCAAAAGAAATGAGTTTTTTACTAGTCAAGGGCAGGAAGAGGAGCAGAAACAAATGAAAAAAGAAAAGAATTATTAGAATAAGTATTCTGAAGATTTCCTTTTTGAAATCGTTTTACTGTAGCAAGCTGAGCCAACAATATATGTAGAGTTGTGCAAGGTGTCAGGAATTTGTAATTCTTATTTTATCCCTTATAAGGTTCATATTTGGAGCCGAAGCAGAACCAACAACAATTGCAAATGAGTTTGACTATAGAAAGCCAGAAGAAGGGTAATAACTCGTTTCATCTGCCACTTTCGTTTTCGTTTAAGGTGTCCTGAAGAAAATTTCATCCTTCAGGGGATCATAAAGCTCTTAAAAACATCCACGGTGCTAGGTTGATGTTATTGTCTTCGTTTATCGTCCGTATTTAAAGTAGCAACGGATACTTGCTAGGGGTGTACCGTGTACTAGGGGTAATCGGAAATGAGCTTGTAAAATATTAACAATGGCAATCAGGAATGAATCGCACCCAGGGGCCGAAAGGTGAGAAATGCGAAACCTTTTATTTTTTCAATGTTAAATTTGAGTAGGTAAGTGTCGATGAACCTTTAAACGTCCACACAAGCAGGACTGTTCAACTCAGACCTCAATTTAGGATATTTTTTACTGGGAATGGAAATTGTTATTGGTTTTGAAGTGCTGGTTTCTGCAAGGATACGAAAGGAACTCAGACCTTTATATCCGCTGCCTTGTTATTAGATTAGTTTTCGAAGTAAATTTTTGGGAATTTTTAAATTCCTTAATGAATATTAATTGAATATCTGGTGGTGACTGGTGACACTCCCTTCCCCACTTGACTTTCATTTAATGGGTTTCGGTGGTTAATTAAAGAAAAATTTGATAAAGGTCTTGGGAAATGCCTAGCTATACTGGCCTGCGACATGGAATGGAGACTACTTTTTTACAGTCGACACAGGGATATACTCGTATTTCGAGGTTTTTTTTTTTAATGTCGTATCTTTGGGGAAAAATAGCTTCAATAACTTTGAGGGAGGGTCTATTGCCCCCTTTTGAGTATGTCCATTTCTTTGTTCGTCGTCATAACAAATGCTTCCTAAGCTGAGAGGATAACAAAATGAAATACATTGTTATTTTGGAAGTTGTGTCAGTAAGTACGTACTCAGATTGTATGGCCACATGATTAATATGAGGAGAAAATTTGCAAGGCACGTCCACATCTAATTTCATTACATTAATAAAAGAGTGACACTGCTCTTGTACCCCGTGCCTTTTGCCCATGTCCTGGATGTGGGTACATTCGCTGTAAATACATATACGAGTACGATTAAAGGAAATAAATTGATGCGGCCTCCAACATGCTTGGATAGAGTTTGAGGAGTCCTAACTTCCGTCATATGTATGTACGTATGTATATTTGTTAATTTATGGATATTGTTTGGCAGGAGAGATATTGTGCTTGACTTCCTTTGAATCATAAATATGAAGACATCCACTCCAATGATGCTAAAACGTCTTTATGTAGAAAGTTTAAGTTTAGGTGTCATGTATAGAATCGTTGATTCAAAGCATCGTCCTTCGAGATTTCGGAAGCCTTTTGTCCGGGTATATTTTTGGAAGTAATAATTCTTTTGCAATTTTTTATGCGTTCGTCCTTGTACGAGTATTCGTTCTTGCGATGAATTGTGAATAAAAGTTTTGCTTATACAAATTTCAATAAAGTATCGTACTTGTTGCGTTGATATGAAGAGCAGAAGTTCAAGAGCTATTCAATTCTATTCCGTTTTAATTTCCATCTACATATACAGATATATGGACAAGATGGTGCAAAATTAATCACCGTGTCGAAAGATGGTACAATTTTTGCAAATGGAGTCGTACGTCAATCGCATTTGACATTTGTGAACTAAACAGCTGCAGCATACAAACCGACAAGCAATGGAATACTATACTTCGCAAGTCCCTTCTGTTCAAGGTCATGGAAACGCTGATATCTCGAAACACGAACACTTCTTAATGACCCGCAGTAGAGTTTTCGTAGCAACAGGTCCACTGGTATCTAATGGCATGTCTCACCGAAAAGTGGAACCAAAACGTACACCATTCTGGCGAAAGCAAGATAGTTGCACTTGATATTTCTAAGGCATTTGACAGAGTTTGGCATCAGGCTCTTTTGTCAAAAGCGATTGACGACTCTCTTCTTCAATGGATTAGAAATTACATTTCGGAACGTTCAATTCAAGTTGTCTTGGATGGTTGCAAGTCTGATATTCACAAAATAAATGCTGGTGTGCCCCAGGGCTCCGTTTAGTCTCCGACACTCTCTTTAATTTTCATCAACGGTCTCTTGCCTGCTACTCCGAATCCAATATATTCCTTTGCTGACGATAGTACTCTCTGCTTTTCATATTAGTTCCCGGACTCACGTCCCTGCTCTTCGGCTGTAGAACGGGAACGGCAGCGTATATTAAGCTCATTACATTCCGATATCAACAGCATAACCAATTGGGGAACTATCAACAAAGTGGAATTTAATGCTTCCGAAACCCAATGCTGTCTGCTGTTGTTAAAGCGAAATTTAAACACCCAGCCATTATCCATGAATGGCAGTTGCATCGTCGAAACCGATAAACTTTCCATTCTCGGTATGTGTGTCAATGACAACTTACGTTGAAATGACCACATATTCGGTGTCGTCAAAAACGCTCCGAAATATCATGGTTTCCTCAAGCGATATAAGAAATATTTCACCCCCTCTGATCTGGCCACAATATATAAAGCATTCATCCGCCCAAAATTGGACTACAATGAACACATCTGGTCAGGTGCTCCTAAAACATCTCTGCACCTGCTAGATAGGATTCAAAACCATGCGATAAAACTCATAGATGATACTAATATCACTAAAACAATGGACACCCTCGAACACCGACGTAATGGCTCGTGTCTCACTCTGTTTTATCGCTATTTCCACCACCAGTTCTCCATAGAAATCGCCAGTAGCATTCCGCTCATTCAAACCGTAACACCCGTCTCGCTATGAATGCTCATCAGCATACCCTCAAGCCCATTTTCGGACGTACTCTAAAATATCGTGATTCGTTCTTAAGCCGTACAACTCGCTTATGGAATGTCCTGCCTAGGTCTTTATTTCCTAGTCATTATGACCTTCAAACATTCAAAACCAACGTTCGCCGGTACCTCTCTTTCCATCCCACCTGATTTTCCGTCGCCCGCGCTGTGTGCAAACATTTTAAGCGTACCAAAAAAATAGTCCCTTGAGCGCGCTCAAATTATAAAAAAAACAAAAAAAAAAAGAGCGTAGAATAATTGTGTCGATATTTGTTTTTGACCAATAATCGGTCAGTGGTGTTAGCGCAGCGTGAATTGATTTCCTAATCGTATCGCGCCAACTGGGCAAACATTCCGGCGTTTAAGTACTCTACTCGATTAGAGTGGAACCACAGGAGACCATGCAGGCCGTGGCCGCCACCGGACTGGCCGTTCGGCGGAGAATATCGCGCCTGTTGCTGCCAATGTCACTGAGACCGAAGAAACATCAACCGGACGACGGCCCACGCAATTGGGCATCACCAGACGGTCCTTACAGGGAATTTTAGTGAAATACTTACACGTGTTCCCATATAAAGTGCATACAGTGCATCTGTTTATGCCTCCTGACCGTCAGCCACGAGTGAATTACTGTAAAGCCATCCTCAATCTCAACAACGAAGAGGACGATTTTGTGTCGAAAATCATCACGAGCGACGAGGCCCATTTCCACTTAAGCGGTTACGTCAATAAGCAAGATCTTTGTTTCTGGGGCACTGACAATCCACATGTGATGCACGAAGAGCCATTACATCCACTCAAGGCCACTGTGTGATGCGGCGTTTACGCGGGAGGAGTGATTGGGCCGTATTTTTCTGAGGACGCCATCGGCAATACAGTCACTGTTACTAGCGAACGCTACAGGGCCATGATAAACGACTTCTTACTCCCGGAATTGGAAGAGCGGGGCTTGGTGAACATGTGGTTTCAACAAGACGGTGCAATCGCGCACACAGCAAGAGGCACAATGGATATTGTGAAGCAAGCCCTGGTCGCGTAATCTTCCGTTTTGGCGATTTGGCATGGCCAGAGAGATCGCCCGATTTAACCATCCCAGACTTCTTTCTTTGGGGCAACTTGAAGTTGCCGGTTTATGCCAACAAGCCTCAGATAATTGCAGCCCTTAGAGAGAATATTGGACAGGAATGCGAACAGTTATTACCGGAAATCTTGTAGAAAGCCATGGAAAATGCGCTAAAACGGGCACAAAGGTGTATCAACACTGGCAGCACCCACTTGGCGGATATCATCTTTTCCACTTAACAGAAACAATTGTAAAGGTCCAAATAAAGATTTCCGTCACTCATAATCATTTTTTTTTCACGTAATGTATGGCAAGTTGCATCATTCTGTTGAAACTACGTGTGCTCCAGGTCCATTGCATCCAGTTGAGACATAAAAACCTGGGTTATCATTCCCTGGTACCTGTTGTTTGTCGAGGTCATTGCTTTTGCAACGAGTCTTCAAATCAGCTTGATAACGAAATTATTCGTCCTGGATATAATTTTATGTAATCCAACTCTGGTGTTCTGCAAAAGTGAAACAAACATCTAAGTTCTTTCTAATAAACTTTCTCTCACGTTGAACCATACGTGACATCCAAATATATGCATAGCTCGAATGAATGCGATGTAGCATAGGGTGAAGGTTACCCTTACATGGAGTTTCTACTTTGCTAGAAATATGTACTTTCAACTCTGATTAGAGCAACAACTACTATATATATTTGTTGGAATATAGACATTGTATTGTAGATCAAGGTATCTGAATACGTTTCGACGATATTAAGTGATTGCTCGTATTGTCCCCTAATCGAAAATTCTCGCAAACTCCTTGTGGTATTTTCAGATACTCAATATAAAGGCATGTTGATCGACTTCCAGTCATCCCGGTATTGTTCAATCATCTCTATCTTTGGACAAGAATTGTATGCGATCAAATAGCTTGCTTACGCTGTAGCACGGTGAGGTGATCATACAAGGTCGCTTGCGTAGATGTCAAATAGGATCGGAGCACTAACTGCATCTTATTGCCAACCGTTTCTAATGTCAATTATTCCAATTGTTACCACATGGCCATTCTTCACGATGAACTGTTTTTTGGTGAGCAAATTAAAAAAATAAACAGCACTGGCTTACGTATGCCCAGCTTATTCAGCTAGAAGAAGAGCCCTCTAACCATACACATTAGGCTTGAAGGTCTTCTTTGAATCAATGAAATAGGAACCCGACGATTATTTTTGGATTTCGTTCCATTGGATATCCGATACCAACTTAAACGTGGCGTGTAGAATATCATGTCCTGCCTTGTTCTCGACGCACTTAGTCAGTACTCTATTAATCACTCATCACCTCTTCGAATATCTTGCTGACATTCCTTTACCTCTTTTGAGAATAGGATCCACCGCCGCCGCTATCTTTCAATATATGGATCATGGGCTTTATTGGTCTAAATGTCCACCACTTCTTATGGGAACTGTGAGTACAATGTTTGGTACACCATCGATTCGCACAGACTTTTTACTTTTCAATGATTTGAGTACTGCATTGATACTCGTATCTGTTTTCGAAATGTACGGAGATAGATGTCCCTCCTCAGCGATGACATTATTTGTCATATTTTCGTCTCGAATTCAATGAAACTTGAGTTTCTAATGGCCAGCTCTCAATATCATTTCAAGTGTAGAAATTGTACAAACGGACCCGATTTTGCAGGTTGTGATCCTGGCCTTGTAAACTTCCTGAAAAATCGTTCCTACAAAAGTTTTCCATCATCGACAGCACCTCCTTGTTCGTCGTTCGAGCGGTCTGTAGACACAGAAGGTCATTTCGAACTTTGCTTGGACATTTATTTTATTTGCGAGAATATATTCGGGTTGCAGGTGCTTGAAGCCCGAAGAAGAAGCTCTGGAAATTTTTTTAAATAGTATTCGGAGGTTTTTGATCGGCGATTTTATGGTCATGCGTTACGTCATCTCCCCGTTTGACAGATTCGTATCGGACGGTGGGTATTTCTGAAATTTATTTCTCGTAAGACACATGTGAATCATGTCAATCATATCTAGTGCGGTAATTTTGCCCTGAAGATGATTTTGTCGGAAACCCATTTGGGGTAATAGGTTTGCATTTTTGTCTGAGTTGAATTTTATAAGCATGAAGATGGAAATCTTTTATGCATATGTTTCTTGAAACGTTAGTTCTTAATCACGATGCCAAATAACATAGTTCTCGGGCCTATTTTGGCGATCAGCCCCGAATTTTTCTGCTGTAAGAGTACATGTCAATGGTCTGACATCAGCAATTGATGTAATTTCCTCGAATTCCCAATTATTTTTTCACACTTGATGCCCACAAAGACATCATTGTTGTGTCGCAACTCTCTTTATAACACATGTACTAACTTAAATTTTGATTACAATGATTTTTCTTAATGTTAGTGGCATCGAGCTACTGCCGTTAACAGAGTATAGAACAGTATTGCTGAAACTAACAATAAGAACACAATTTGTTGGCAAACTCTACTTTATTATCATCATAGTCTCCTTTTTGAGTGATAGAATCATTTCAGGACCTCCAATATTGCTATGCCTTTCTTACATTTGTTTTTCCATTAAGAATTATACATTTTACTTTTTCAATAAAACACAGACTATTTGAGATATCGAAAGAACTTTTATTTTCCACTAAAGTACATCTGATACCAATGGAACTTGTCTCCTTTCAGCGCACTTGTGACGATCGATTCGTTGGAGCCAATTTAAGACCATTCTTCTACACATTTCAGCAGATATTCCGGCAATTTCGCGTTCAATGTTGGGTCTGACTACGTCTAACCTCTCTGGCTTGTTGGCATAGACCAATGACTTAACGTCCAGGGATGTCAGGGATGTCAAATCGCACGAGCGAGGCGGCCAATTGACTGGTCCATTTCTTGATATAACACTCACTCAACTTTGACTCGTTTGTCGGCGCGCTCTGTGGCAAGTGTTACCGTCTTGTTGAAACCACATCTCACCAATCTTCCTCATCACCAACGAAAAAAGTATGACCCAATGATGCTGCCGGCATGAAAACCACGCCAAAAAGTTAGTTTTTATTGATGTAGTGGTTGTTAACAAAGCCATTTCAAATGGTTATCTGGGTTTAGTTCTTGAGAGAGTTTGATCTTATACAGGTGTAAGCCGAGATAATTTCTCAAAATTCGCTACAATGTTGTTTGAGCAATGCCTAATTCCTGCGAACGTATATGCGTTCAATATTTTCAGTACTCCTTGCATTGCTTTCTCTCACTGGCACCGGTACACATTAAGCAGCCAAGATGTAGGGTCACAGCTTTGCACCACATTACGAATTGCCAGTTGGGTGGAGCGAATACAACGACCGAATATTAGCGTTATCGCTCTTAAAGTTGAGGCCACCGACTCTGACATATGGTTGCTTTGCTTAACGGTGCTTTCTATTAAAAAAAAAAGAATTTTTTTTCAGATTAAAGAACAAGTATTACGATAGGATACATGTGTCATCCAGTGTCACATTCCGCATGAAAAAATTCTCTTTATTTCGCTTAAACAGCGCGTTGTTGTTTATGGCCCAAACGCGGTACCCGCTTCGAACAGAGCTTTCGCATACTCAAATACTCGTGCAAAATATGATATACACGGTTCGCTGATGTCTTTAAGATGTCAGCCATCTCACCAACTTTCGCTTTATGGTTCTTCAAAACATTATGGATTTTTTTGATGTTTTCCGGCCTAATAGCCTCATTTGGCCGCCCAGCGCGTTCAGCATCATTTGTGCCTGTGACCCCGTTTGAATTCAGCAAACCAGCGACAAATGGTTGCTTCCGGTGGAGCAGATTTCCTATAATAAGCGGTTCTTGACTTTTAACTGTATTTTTTCCGCATCAAATAACAGTGTTTTATCAACGTACAAAACTCGTTTTTTCCATAGTTTTGAAAATATCAAAAAGTGCATCACTAAGTCCGTTATTACACGCTGACTCTTTTGAAATTACACAAGTGCAAAAGAGAAAAACCCTTTTAGTCGTGAGTTGAATTTCGATGCCTTTTTGTTGGCGTTTCGCTTTCTGCTTGTTCGTAATTTTTCTATTTCGCTTCATTTTTTTCGTAAGAAATTTATTGGTCAAAGGATATGTTAAATTAAAATGTTTGTTTAGAGAGCTCTATACACTTCACAGCCGAAGGGAAAAATAACAGAGAGTTGTCAAATTAGACGCATGGAAAATTCAAAAGAGCAAAGAGAAAAGAGTCGTGACGCAAGAGTCACAGTGTAATAGCGGACTAAGCCTATCTCGACGATTAATGGTCAAAATGGTCATCAAATTGTTACACCTACTGTTTGAAGGTTTGCACTAATTAAAGGTTGTATCGCCATCTATGTTCCAGTCTCGGCACTTTTGAAACAACCACAAGAAAGATGGCGACTTGGACTCAATGCCTGCCATTTGTGAACAATTGATATGGACCAATCTGGTGGATAAGCGATTTTGTGTAGTTTCAATATACGTGCTCGTATTTAACAAAAATATTTTATTCACTAAATTCGCTAAGATACATTTTTAATAGCTTTGTCATGTTCGATATTGGATTGCTGATCGTACTCGTAAAAATGCCAAAGAGTTGATGAAGGTTCTGTTTGTACGATTTCGGTGGTCATTAGTTAATTGACCTGCTTTAAAGAAAACTCTATCGGATAGAGCAGATGTGAAGGGTACATTAGTCTCTGGTTTTTAACGTAAACCACCTGTCATGTAGACTTATGTTTACGGGATGCCCATACATCCATACATCCATGGGAGCAAGGATACGCCTTGCCATCGCTCTCCGCCATTACTTTGATACCAATTCGGAACTGTGTTCGAGGCACAAGTTCCATCCTGGGTATGAGTCGAGGCCGACCTAAAACCTCTTGCTGTTCTTAGGGTCACAGCACCCAGTACTTATTTGAAACTCTACAATTTGTTAGACCCTTTCCCTCGATTTGGGTTTAAACCACAGCCACCATGACGCTACCACAAGGGGGCCTACCTCAACAAGTCAGGCCCGTGGTACCGTGATTTAAGTCCTGGTAGGGACTACCGGTGGTCCTGTCGCCAACAAGACCTATAACCGGCAACTTGTAACTGGTCAAATCGTAGCAACCTTCAGACTCGTCATCTGAAGATGTTTAGAATAAGACCAGTAATATACTCTGCCCCCGCTTTTTATTAGACGACGTCATTGATGGGTGAAGCCTTGATAATTGGGCGGTGGCCCTGTGAAGGGTACAGCAGAGTACTTTATGTTCAGCTTATATAGTAACTCGGGTAATAAATTTTTATGCAGTTTCGACAACTCAACTGGATTTCCAGTTCGCGGTTGATGTGGTAGTTCAAAATATTGTTTTAGCATCAAAATAACCGTTATAGCCAATTTTCTTCGAAACGAGACCATAAGGAATCCGATTCTCTTTCCTCTAGTGTTGCTATTCTAATTGAACTGACAGTTTCAGAATGAGGTGGTTATATTCTGGCTTCTAACGAGACTCATAAGCTCTTTTGTGCATTCCTCGCGTTGCATCTGATCCAAAAGTTTTCTTTAATTTTCCATCCAAAAGGGTTGTTTTTGAGGATATTTTATTGGATTCAAATGCACCAAAACATTTAAATACTATTTCTAACAAATTTGATTGTAGACTCACACCAGTGTGCCTACAAATTTTTATCTGAAGACCTCTCAGCAGTGCAATAACTAGTGACATGGTAGGACGATTTTCTCCAGACAGTTCTTTTACAAGGGTCTCAAAAGGTTTTCGAAGTTGAATACAATCTTATTACATTCCATTCCGGGTCAAATAAAATCTTCGAAACCCTAGACAAATCAGTTATGGGCTGTTCCACGAAAGATCGCCCGACGTTCTGAACGACCTACCTTCGATTTGGCTCAAAATTGGTAAAATTACTCATTGGAGTGGTACGAATCATTTGCAGAACTCGATATAGAATGCGTGCACTGGAAGTTTAAAAAGTGGGAAATAAATCAAAATTTAAGGTTTTTTCCATGTTTCAAAAAAATCTTAACTTTGGCTCTGCTCATCAAAATTTTCAAGGTTTCAAGATATTTTTTTTTTTAAAGGCCAGAAGATATTCAAGAATGTCCTTTTTTTATTTTTTGAATAACTCAAAAAATGGTATTTTACAATATTTTTTTTCCATTTTTCTATATATTATAGAGAGACTTGTCTTTTAAATTTCAAGTTGGGATATCTATGAGTTCGGCCAAAGTAATTTTTTGTAGAAATGACGTATCGTCTGATATTGAAAAAGTCAACATTTTAGAATTAAAAGATGAAAACATAAAATTAGTGCAATTGAAGGAAATATCGATCAACGTCGTCGTGTTGTATGTAATTTCTTGAAAGATCCCAGATCTTATGGAACTTTTAAGCGAACAACAAAATAACGAAATTTTTTTAAAGAGATGAGCGAAGTAGTGCTCGAGCGGCCATCAATTCGACCTTGAGCTGCACCAAACTCGCTGCGCTCTCACAGACAAAAGTGTCAAAAACCACGGTTTGTAGAGCCATTAACAGAAATCCAAACCTAGTGCGGCCTAAGTCGCCACAGAATCGCCATGTTCGAATTTGGCAAAAACAGTATGCCTACAGATTAGACATCTGTATGTGAATTCGTCGTTACATGTCGTAGGTACGCACTCTTATTGGCGAGATTTCCGAAAGGAACCGCAGTATTTCTCAACGAGGAATTCTGATGGTGGTTCGTTTATGATGCGGGGTGCATTCTCTTCAGAAGGGTGCTTAAAATTGCCCTTCATATCTTCAAAAATGAATAGTGTAGATTATATTCAAGTTCTCAAAAACAGCGTAATCCCATTTTTATGTCATAATACAGGAAAAAATTGGATTTTTCAACAGGATTATGCCAGGATTCACACCAACACTGAGTAGATGTACATAATGAGTTTCCCAGCATGCTCCCCTGACCTGATTCAAATACAAAATTTATATGGAATTTTGGTCAGAGCTGAAACAACCTCTTGTTCAAGAATGAGAACAAATTGAACCCACACTGCTGCAAAGCTTGATAAAATCAATGGAAAAGAGGTTATTTGAATGGATTCTTGCTAAAGGCTATCAACTAAGTTATTACCTTTATCCGTTTCTTTTCCTTTATTCAAAAAACTTCAGCATGGATTATAAATATGAAACGCCTGAGCTACATAATACTCGTACATTTTCAATAAATCACAAATATGTTTTTTGTTTATCGGAAAACGACATTCTTTTTATTTCAATTCGCTTGTGGACTCATGATCGATATATCCGTATTGTAAGTTGTGAGATATTAAAAAAAAGATAATATGGGTTATCTATTGATGGGACGCACTGTAAACAGCGTGTCCCTGTTGAAGAAATCACAGGAGTACCCAAAAGTACAGCACACTGAATTCTAAGGAAAAACCAGCTCCATCCGTACCATGTACACCGAGTCCAAAGTCTGCTGCCCCGAGATTACCAGATCATTTGTAAGAAGATGTAGAGCTTGCATTGCCGCTGAAGGCAAACAGTTTGAACATTCGTTGTAAGATACAAGATCGGTAGATGGCGTTCCTGGGAGTAGTGCTTTGTGTGCTCTGTGATGGAAAACAAATGAAATGAAATGTGCAAATTTGATGATGATTTTTTGTTTTATTATTGTTACTTTCATAAGACAAAAATAGTAAAACGTTATGTTAATTAGGCATTTTCTGGAGAAAAGTGACCTCAAAGTCGAAAATTAGCATGGGCAATTAATATGGAACTGGCTTAGAAATTGGATATCTAAAGACTCATTCAAGATATCAACTTTATCACATTTGTTCATTGCGACTCAAACCAGTTAGACGTATTTTTCTTGTTCTCCCTATTCCCCTGTTCAATTTTCAGTTATAAATCTCGTTAAATTGCATTTTCCGGTTAATAACCCCCAGTGCTCGAATTCATTATTTTTTTTTGTCTACTGGCAGATTTCAGTGCAAATAAAAGCCCCTATCTACAAAAAAAAAATAAATAAATAAATAAAAAAAAAAAATAACTCGACCTATATCTATACCTTCACTGACCTACACAACCAATTTGAATATGTCTTGCGGAATTGCCAATTGTGTAATCGATGACAGCAATGCTGACTGGGTAGCTTGCAAGAGCATTTGTGGGAACGCCTTTCATGCCGTTTGTGTCGGGTTAAATAAAAGAAACACGGTGTTTATTAAAGAATTTTCCGATAACCTACTTTTCTTCTGTGATGAGTGTAAGAGTATCTCACTTTCACACGTACTTTTGGCAATAAAATGCCTAAGTGATTCAAATGACTCCTACCAGGACGCACTCGCCAAAAAGATTACGGATAAAATTTCGGTAATAGAAAACAGTGTTAAAAGGGTTGAAAAGTTACGTAACTCAGTGCAGAACTCAGCCGATGTAATAAAATCCAAAGTAAAGCACATGGACAAACAAATTGCTGGTCTTATCGAGTTAGACTCCGGGAGATCCAGGAATGAAGAAACTCCCTTACGTCACCTCGATAAAGTGTTGATTGACATTAAAGCTATGTGTTCTGCGCAGGTTATCTCCAACCAAAAAACCTGCGAGATGATAAACTCCCTGCGTGACGACATAGACATTCGTTTTCAGTCCTCGTCACACAAACAACTCTCTCCCAAACACTGTGATCCCATGCTCGAAGTTATCTTCGATAAAGTGAACGATGTCGGCGACGAACTTACCGCGACTCGATCCCTCGTATGCGATATTGAACATCACATCGCAACAATAAACAGCAAAATCGTTGATACACAAAACTTGCCGCAGCCTTACCAGAATGTTCCCTACAATACATCACTCATGGCTGAATTAATGGAACCTGAAGTGGATTCACGCTCACCCCCACACATAAGTCATCTGCGGACGGTCCAACTTAACAGCAGAAAATATTTCTATGTCAGCTCCTCCAATCGCTGCCCCAGGGAAGCTTATCAGTCATTTTAATTCAACTTGGACACCTTCCGAATGGCAACGTAGACTTGATAAGCTTGCTTCAAAGAATCAATTGGTCACTACGCTTCTTATCAAAGGCGCCCCCCCAAACGCTGATGTTGATTGGATCTCAAATTTCTTCGAAAAGAAATATGGCATTATCATTAGCCACTGCAATTTGCTTCCTACATCTCACCACAGAAGCAAGCGCAGCTTCAAGCTCAATCTTCCAACCAAGTACGAATGGTTATTCCATAATCCTGAAAATACGCCCAAGAAGCAGGATAAAGCCAAGCAGTCCGTTATACCTAAACCAACAAATAAGTTAGTAAATAAATCTAATTTGCCAAAACCCACCTCCTCTTCCCACAACAAACCCAGCTCCAATTGGAGTTTTAAAACAACAATTTTTCCTAATTTTAAGCCGCCCACCCAAACTCCAACTCCCCCTATTCCACCCCAAATCAAGCCCCAACGTCAACGTGTCTCTTTCGACTTAACCCCTACAACTCAAACTCCTGCCACTCAAACTCCCACCATTCAACCCGTAACACACACGCCTTTCCCTAATTTCGACCTCAGAACTGGAGCTAAGTATCCTAATTTCATCAGTTCTCACATTTTAAACCCTATTTCAGAAACTCCAGCCGTTGCGACACCAAACTCATTAACCACTCCCTCTTCTATTGACCCCCTTTCGCGACCCACTGTTAAATTAACGCAGCAAACTAGCGATACCACCGAATGTCGCTATGCGCTCTCTAGGCTTAGAGATAAAAAGATATATGAGAATATACGTCTATATCTCGCCTGTCTGCACGATAAATCCTACTCGGTGTGCTACGAGGGTATAACAAAAACAAGCGTCATGGTTTCTATCCAGCAGGAAGGCCTCCCAACCGACGTTACCAGTCTCAGGAAACTTTATATAAAGTATCACGAGATTTTCAATACGCCCCCCAAAAAGTTGCGGACGATCTGGCCGCTCTTCGCCACTATGAACACTCTAAAAGAGTCTCACACCTCCAACGCAGTCGACTTGACCATGATAAGTCATGCAAAAACCTCCCTCTCACCTTCTATTACCAGAACGTAAGAGGACTCCGTTCTAAAACCCACGCTGTTTTCCACCAATCTCATGCTCTCCCATTTGATATCTATCTTATCCCCAACCCGGAATTATTCCCTCTTTCTTTTAATGTTTTTTGGGATGATGATCGCGCACCCCCCTTGATTGAATCCCCTTGTCGAGGTGTCCTACTGGCTATTCACAACAGCTTGGACTCTTCTCTCATTGCAACTTTATCCTCTCCTAAGCCCGACTTTGTGTCGGTTAAAATAATCCGTAGATGCTTGTTAGTTCCGGCGCAACCTATCGAATCCTACCAACGTGCTATTGCAGAAATTGACAATTTGATCGACTTATCAGACTCGCTTGATGATATCATTATCTTCGGCGATTTTAATCTGCCTCAGCTGAAGTGGACTCCATCTGAAGACCTTTCTTTTTTCATCGCTTCCAATCCCATTTCTACTAAGGAATGCCTATTCTTAGATCGGCTAACAGACTCTAGTCTATGCCAAGTCAGTAGCGTTTCCAACTATATGGAAAGGCAATTAGACCTTATCTTCACAACTAATCCCATCAACTCCTCAGTATCGTGTTGTCCCCTATCTCTTTCAACTATTGATAACTTTCATCCTCCACTTCTTCTCTCATTTTTCCACAACTATCCCCTTCAGCCGCCTCCCCCCGCAGTTCTATTTTCTTACAATTTTCACAAAGCTAATTTCCGCAAAGTCAATAGTTACCTCTCTAAGCAGGGCTTCTTTCGAGTTTACCAATCTATCTCTCCATTTTTTACAGATAAATATTCAAATCCATCTCCCTTTATGTGCCTTACTCCCGCCATAAAACTTCTTCTACATCCCCTCCTTGGTATAATCGTAGACTTCGCTCTCTACGAAACAAAAGAAACAAGTTATGGGCGGTATTCCTTCTCCCACCCACTTTTCTTCCGACTAGTCAAATTATCTTGGTACATATCTTCATTTCATTGAACTCTATAACTCTCTCTATCAGCGCTACCTGAATAGTGCGCAAATCAATCGCATAAATGACCCCAAGTCCCTTTTTCAATTTGTCAATTGCAAAAGTAAGACTGATTGTTATCTTTCCTCCCTTGCTTTCGAAACCAAATCTTCAAGTGATCCTCCTATCATAGCCAACTTTTTTGCTACATTTTTCAAACAAACATTTGCCAACAACTCCTTCGTGCCAGATACCTCTTACTTCAATGATCTACCAAATTTCTCCATTGGTCCCTTTCTCACTCAAAATTTCGATCCTGCAGTTATTGAAGAAAAGTTACTAAATCTGAAAGACGGACTTCCCGCTGTGTTTCTTAAGAAATGCTCTTCCAACCTGTCTCTACCCCTTTCCTACCTTTTTCGTCTATCGCTTACACAGGGTGAATTTCCCCAGATTTGGAGGACCTCTTTTATAATCCTAATACACAAAAAGGGATCTAAACACGAAGTTACCACTTATCGTCCCATTGCTAAGCTCTCTCATATACCCAAACTCATTGATAGCATTTTATACGAAGCCTTAAGCTTCAAATGCAAGCCTTTTATTTCAGCCCGACAACATGGTTTTCTAAAAGGGAGGTCAACTACCACAAATCTAGTTGAATTCGTGTCTTTTGCTCTCTCAGCCTTAGAAAATGGCAAAGAAATCAATGTTATCGCAAATGATTTCACTAAAGCGTTTGATAAGATCATCATCATCAGTTGAAGAGGGTCATCATCAGTTGACCCTCTTCAAATTGTCTGCTCTCGGCTTTGAGCCTCTCTTTTTAAAATGGATTCCTTCTTACCTGCTAAACCGATATTATAGTGTTCGGTTTAGATCTGCCCTTTCTGTTCCATTCGTGGCCTCATCTAGAGTTCCACAAGGCAGTCATCATGGCCCTGTTCTCTTCATTCTTACTACCAACGATGTTGTGAGTGTCATTAAACACTCCTCCCTCTCCCTTTGCGCTGTCGACACATCAGTTTTTAAAACTATTTCCTCTCCTCATGACTCTGCCTTTCTTCAAGAAGACCTTGATCGGTTTTCAATCTGGTGCCTCAAAAACTGCCTAGAACTTAATATAGCCAAATGCCAATCTACTATAACCTTTTCACTTAAATGCAACCCGTCTCCTCCCCGACTTTATTTTCTCCATGGTCAACCAATTCCCCTGGTTCAGTCTTTCCAAGACCTTGGCATATTATTCGACAGTGAGCTTAATTTCCGTTCGCATATCGATAAGATGATCCTCAAAGCCAACACATCACTTGGCTTTATTAAAGGGTGGTCCAAGGAATTTTCCAACCCGCATGTAACCAGATCTCTCTATATTACCTTTGTTCGCCCCCTGCTTGAGTATGCCAGTCAAGCTTGGTCCCCCTTTCACCGGGTTCATGTTTCCCGAATCGAGGGTATTCAACGTCGATTCCTCCGATTTGCCCTCCGTGGCCTGCCATGGAACGACCCTTTAATCTTACCTCCCTATCAAGACCGCCTCAAACTTCTAAACATGAATTCGTTAGAATAACGTAGGAATATTGCTGACGTTCTTTTCATTCATCGTCTTCTCTCAGGTTCCATCGACTGTGCATCCATTTTGAACTCCATTTCCTTCAATACCAACCCCCGCAATCTACGTTGTCCTCGTCTCTTCTATCTACCGGTCCACCGCACCTCTTATGGCTCCAACGAACCTATCTCCCGAATGCTCCGAAAGGTCAACACGAACCTCTCCCTTTTTCATTTCCACCTGAGCACACCTCGTCTCAAACAAGATCTCCTCCATCACTTCCTTGGTCACTAGCTTTTAAGTCTTTCTGTTAGTTTTTAAGTTAGATTAAGCTTGTATTAAGCCAATAAATGGGGGCCTCAGCCCCCACCAAAATTAAAAAAAATTTATTTAAACGCAGTTACAAAGGCTAGTATTTCTTCTAAAAATAGAATCCTACTCGAAATTTTCACCAATACTACTAACAGATTAATTTCCGTTAACATGGGTCAGGGTACACCAAAGTAAGCCTTTTCTTAAATCCTCGATAAATGTTTCGCAAATTATCGTTGACTAATTAGGGAACACCCTGTATATATGTAAAGAGAAACGTCTTGTTTTAAGTAAAAGTGGGAAGGAGTGGTGGAAGAAGATAAGACATTTTACTCACGTGGTTCATTAGTTAGTATGCAAATGCACCTTGCAGCGATAGAACGTATTTTGTGTCGCGGCAGCTTCAAAAATGACCTCAAGCGCGTATTACCTCAATCCCAAGCTTCCAGTAACAGCTATGAAGGTGATGACTTCGTAATCAGATCAGTAAGTTACGAACCATTCCTCATTAACACCAACGAATTACACGACTTAGTTAGAGATTTGTACCTGTCTAAAAGTGGGCACTTATTCAATATGTAGTTTAGTTTAGTCTAGTTTTATTTTGCAATCACATTAAGACATAAATTAGCTTATAAACTAGTGAAGCTTTAATATATTCAATACAAATTTAGATTCAAGCTAATAAAAAAGATTAAGGTAATATTATTACTGAGAAATAATGGTTATTTATATATACGTTATTATACAAACAAAGAGAAAAAAAAATAATCAAAGGTGTTAGTGTTCATGTAGAAGGACTTAAGTTCATTCCTAAACCTGGTGGTGCTATAAGACCTTCGGACATGCCGTGGTAAGGAGTTCAACAGGCCAATAGACGTTATGAAAAATTGTCGCTCAGGTGTTAGGCACGAGGGTTAATGATTTGTCGAGATCTGTCAGACTTGGTAAATCTCATCTTATTGAAAAGGTAACAAGGCTGACTGGTTTGAATCACATTTGAAAGCAATATAAGGGATCGATAGCGTATTAGTTGGTCAAGTGACATGTTAAAGAGCAATGAGATATAATAATATTTCGAGTAATGAGATATTCTATCAAAGCGTCGAAGATTAATAACATGACGCACAATATTGTTGAAAGCGTAAGTAAGATGCGAATTTTGTAGGGGGTGAAATAGTGTGACATCTAGGGCTGGCGTAACGTTCCATATACTTTACCAACTGTAGTATTGATATGGTTATTCCACTGAAGTTTTCTGTTAAAATCAACTCCAAGATTTTTTGCGGTGTCAACATATTCGATTTTTGAGCCATTGAGCATAATGTCTGGGTTTTATGAATGACGATACATTTAGTTTTGAGTGGGCTTAGAACAAATCCATTTTTTTCTGACCAGCTTGATATGTGCTCCAGGTCAGCGTTTAAAGTCATCTATCATACCAAGAGGGCAACTTCGATAGAGCTGAACTTCATCAGCATACATTTGATGAGATGAGATCACGAAAGTGGGAATCTTATTTACGTATGGCGAGAACAGAATAGGTCCCAGGATGGAGCCCTGTGGAAGTCCTCTAGTATTGTACATAAAACCGGACGAACTTTGACCAACAGAGATAGCTTGCTTTCTTAATTTTTATTTTAGGTAATATGATATGGATTTGTAGCTGAGCTCGAAAACCCAAACAATGTCAGCAGTTTGTTACACATGTTAGTGTGGTTAACTGTGTCGAATGCTTTCAAGAAATCCAAAAATACTAGAAAAGATACTTTGTACGCTTTGATACGCTTCCCTGATATCGTCTACAACTTTAATTATGGCCGTTGTACAGCTATAGCCTTTCCTAAATCCAGCTTGCATTGGAGAGAGCAAGTTGTTGGAATGAATATAGGAGTTTATTTGCCATTGAAGTACCCTTTCAAATATCCTAGAGAAGTAAATCAGTATGGATATCGGCCGATATTCCTTACTATTGGAACTCTTATTTATAGGAACTATTTTGGGACATTTCCATTGAGAAGGGTAAATGCCGGTTGCTATTATTAGGTTGAAGACATGGACCAGAGATCAAAGAATAACTGGCACCGTGGAATTTTCTTAAATCATAATAAAATAAGTGATCAAAGAAAGATTTTAAGATAGACTTTGCTATTGTAATGATGTGAAGGGCTTGTTTGAAGAAATTCATTCTGACTCGCGTCTGTTCATAGACAGTTTCGCAAAATGTTTAAAACCTGTCCTTCTCCACAATGGATCATATTGTATATAAGGGTGGTTCAATAAGCCCCTGCAAATTGAAATAAGAAACAATCTTAAAACAAATAAACGTTTAATTTTTCAACATAATCTCCTTTTAGTTTGATACACTTCGCCCAACGTTTCTGCAATTTTTTTGATGCCTTCCAAATAATACGATTTCTCGAAGCCCTCAAAATAGGGGTTTGTTTCATCGATGATCTCTGTTTTTCCTATAGACGCACCTTGACCTTTTTCGGCTTCAATTCATCGGGAGAAGTCCACTGTCTCCACTGTTCCTTGGTTTCTGGTGTATTGGTGGATTCGTGTTTCGTCCACGATTACGAAATTCGTTCGGATTCTGATTGAACACTGCCAAGCACACCTTAAAAGTTGTCAAATGATTGCGTTTGTTGTCAATTGTGAGCAAACGCAGCATCTGTCTGGCGGAAATCTCTGATCTCTGTGATAAACCTGTAGCCTCTTTAAGTTCCTGCACCTTCACTTGCCAATCGTCCAATATCAAACCGCAGATTCTATCGACCATGTCTTGTGTGGTGGTCTCAAGTGGGTGATTACAGTATTCGAAGTCACTTGTGCTGGTACGACCGCACCGAAATTGAGTAAACCAGCAGTGGATGGTTCCAATCGATAGAGAAGAGTCCCCATAATACTTTTTAAGCTTTTGTTTGGGTTGCATGATGTTTTTTTTTTGCTGCAAAAATTAATTTTCAATGAGCACACGAAATACACTTTTTTCCATTTTAATGAAAATTCTCGTGGACATCTGTTCAAATGGCTGTCACAATGAAACTGTTTGACATGTCTCTCGGAAAATGTGGGAAAGATGTTTCTTGGCAAGCAAAATGTTGGATTAGTGGCGGCAATGCTATCTGTTTTAATTTTCAGCGACTTATTGACCCACCCTCTTATACAGTACACCTGGCCAGTGATAGCTGCGGGTGTACCAAACAACAGGGCAGACAATTCTCATTACCAGCAGCACTCATAGCCTAAGCGAACCGAGCTCGAGGTAGGAAAACATAATGCTAAATGTGACCCAATTCTCGAGCTTGCTTCCCTTGCATATAAAATTAGGCCTTATGAAGGAATTCGTAAAAGTTATTCTTCAAGATTCTGAAACTTTTGAATGTCTAAAGAAATTGTTCCCTAAGTTATCCGAAACCACAGTAAGAGCTCATATTTTCGTATTTCGTGGCAGTATTTTTACAACTCAATACTCACGAAAGGCGAGCATTGGACAGCCTTGAAGTAGTAGTCCGCTTTGTAGAAGCTGAGAACTACAAAGAGCTGATTTTAAATATGCTTGAAGCTTTAAACTCATGGGTTGCAGAATGTTCCAAAAAGTGCATATGTTACATGCTCACTTGGACCAATCTAAAGGCAATTTGGTTGCCTATTCGGAAGAGCAAGCTGCGATGGATTTTGAACGTCGCTATCACGGCAAAAATCATGAGCGATTTTGAAAAAGCACTGATCATGGCTATGTAGCGCTCACCTTAAACAGTGACAGTTTGGCCCGCGCTATTCTAAGAAATAAAGTGGTTAACAGCACGCAATGCAATAACTTTGAGTGGATGTAGTGGCCCTTTGGGCATTACTCGTGGATTTTCAGTGCCCCGGAAAAATAAATTTTGCTTGGTCACGTATTCACAAAGGTGGAAAAGGGTCTCGTCACTCAAGACTATTTTTGACGTGAAATCGTCCACTTCGTTGTTGAGATTCAGGACACCATGAGCGTAGTTTAGAGGCAATTCACGGTCATTAGGTAACAGTTAATGGACTGTCTGTACTTTGTAAGGAAACATCTTCAAGTCTTTTACCAAAATGCGTGGAATGGCCAATTGCGTGGCACGTCATCTGTTCGATGTCTACGGAGCCTCTACGACATCTTCAGCCACGGCAGCAATATTCATAGCTGAACGAGAGATATAGGGCTTGCTTGTTCTTCCAGTCTCTAAGAGTCGTGCAGGTAAACGCCGCATTGAACGACTTGTGGGAGCCGGGCTGCCAGGAAATCGGGCAGAGAATGGACGTTGCGCCAAAATCACTGACGAATTGTTCATAAAAGCCATCGCGACGATTATCCCGCGTTTTTCAGAAGTATAACGTTCCATTGCTAATTCAGACAGATTCTAATTCTGTTGGCTTTACAAATGTCAAAACCGAATTGACATTCGACGCATTTGTAAAATTGATGGCACTTTAAGATAGGGTCGTACATTATGGCCCACCTGATAAAAAAAGGAACGTTTCTCAAAATCCGTATCTCCATTCTCACAGCCACAGCAGCATACAGAAATAAGAATCAGATAAACAAAACCAAGACTCAAAATTTGTGTTGACTGGTGTTGTAGATGATGCTGTGCTCTGATATCAATTTGTTTCGATTATAAGCAGATTCTGCTGCAATTCCTCCCGCTTCAACCGAGTATGCATCTTTTTAGATTGAAAAACTTTGCTCCTGCATTTGGATTTTGTTTACTTAATATCTAAAATATTTTCCGATTAGGTCGAGGAAATTACATTGACTAAGTGGCCGCCGCCAGAATTGATGACCATTCGATTTATGGCATTTCCCATCACTCTTGCCTGAACTTCCGGCGATAGGTCCTCGCAGTCTTGACAGATATTCTCTTTGAGGACTTCAAGAGTCTGAGGCTTATTGACATAGACTCGTAACTTCAAAAAAAAACCCACAAAAGAAGTCTGGAACGGTTAAATCAGGCTATCTTGCCGGCCAGTGTAAATCGCCAAAACGAGAGATTGGGCGAACCCGAATGGCAGTCCTCAGAATTTCGGTCGTGGCTCGTGCAGTATGCGTTGTTGCTCCATCCTAGTGGAACCACATGCTCTCCAGTCCCAATTGTGGAAGGAGAAAGACGTTGAGCATGGCTCTGTAGCGCTCGCCGTCCATAGTCGTCGTTTGGCCCTCGGCGTTTTCGAAGAAATAAGGCCCAATGATCTTCGGTGCCCCAAAAGCGATAATTTAGCTTATGCACATATCCACAGAGATAGAAATGTGCCTCGTCGCTCATGATGATTTTCGATGAAAAGGCTTGAGCATAGGTTACACGCGCTTGGCGGTCAACAGTTAATAGCTGATGCACTGTCTGCGTTTTGTGAGGGAACATCTTAAAGTCTTTCACCAAAATTTTCTGTAAAGAGCGCCGATTTATGTCCAATTGCGTGGCACGTGGTCTGATTGATACTCCGGCGTCCTCTGCGACATCTTCAACCACAGCTGCGATATTCTCAGCAGAACGGCTGCTCCGGGGCCGGATAGCGCTGGCAGCATCAGGTGTTGTCCCACACTGGGCTCCCGCCCAATTATCAAGGCTTCGCCCATCAATGACGTTGTCTAATAAAAAGCGTGGGCAGATTATTCTTACTGGTCTTATCGTAAATATCTTCAGATTACAGCCTCTGAATGCTTGCTACGATTTGACCAGTTACAAGTTGCCGATCATAGGTCTTGTTGGCGGCTGGACCACCGGTAGTCCATACCAGGACTTAAATCACGGTACCATGGGAGTCAGGAGCCCCCCGGATTTCGGTCGGGGCCTGACTTGTTAGAGGTAGGCCCCCTTGTGGAAGCGTCATGGTGGCTGTGGTTTAAACCCAAATCGCAGGTACGGGTATTCCTTGGTTTTGTCCATTGTAGAGTTGCAAATAAAGTACTGGGTGCTGTGACCCTAAGAACAGCAAGAGGTTTTAGATCGGCCTCGACTCTTACCAAGGGTGGAACTTGTGCCTCCAACACAAGTTCTGCTTTGGTAATATACTATTAATGTAGGTATGCGATGGCAAGGCATATCCTTGCTCCCTATGGGTGTATGGGCACCTCGTAAACATAAGGTCTTAAATGACAGGTGGTTTACGTTAAAAATCCAGGTACGTTCTGTTGTCCCACACTCTTCTAGGCGAGCGACTAGGCTTCGTTGTGTTTGCTCCGTTGGTGTCGCACGACCGGGAAATCTGCGCCGAAATTCACGATGCGCCAACACTACCGACCAAAGGAGTATAGCGATTCATGTCTTGTTGACGGTTATTTTGTATCTGTTTACTTCACGAATGTCAAATTAGAATTGAAATTTGCCGCCAGTTGCAAAAATTATTAGCATCTTCCGATGGGGTAATGACTTTTTCGTCACGCCACCTAGTAGTTCGAATACATGGCGTACTTTAAATAGGTTTGAAGCTGATTTAAGATGCATGTTGATGTTCATGCAAATGTTCATAAAGACAACCGAATTAAGGTGTGTGCATCTAATACAAAACAAACGCCCTTGCTTCTTCTGTTGTAGGTAGATAAATTGGTATCTCTTCAACTATATTACAACCCAATGTCAACTCAACTTTTATATCTTCAATACAAGAGATTCCTGAGACAGTCGGCATTAATATTAATTGGCGTTTATGTACCTGTCCTGTATTTTGTCCTCACTCATGCGAACAAACGTTGCATTTGAATGCAATTTGTGGCAATGTTTCCATTTACCATTTCATTGAACATTCTGTTCAATTAAGCAAATAAGTTTACTTTACCAACGATAAGCTTATCCTTTCCTTTCAAATTGGTTATTCGTATTTACTCATTGCGCCAGGTTTTTCCACTCAATCACTTTACCTTCTTGTCTGATGGCCAAAGGGTACACATTATGGTATCTTTGCCACAACTTCCATCCATTAACCCTCGCATATTCGTATTGTGCTCCCTCATAAATCGACATCGCCGCCTACCTTAAAGGTCCAATAAACTTTCCATTGTTGTACCTCAACAAATCCATTTCTGTAGGTGAAACTTTCTCAAAGCACAATTCCCCCATTGTCTGGACAGCAGACTTGGACAAATGTGAAATTATTTATCATCGCCTTTGTACACATATTGGCAGGAGCGGCATAGCACAGTCGATGTTATGATTAGTGAGTTTCGTCCTTGAACTCATAAAATAAGCAATAGGATGTTGTATTAAAAGTATCGTTTGGTAAATTTAGTCCTAAAGCGATTGACGACATTTTATTAGGAAATCCACTTGCGATGGGCTTAGAGAAGAACACTGTAACGAGTATATCCTTACAAAGCTGCAGGGGCATCATACGCAGTAAACCTTATACACTTTCCCCGGGACTACAAGTGTGACACAATGCAAATCCTATTTTATGAAAGACGAGGGGAAGGGGATGCCGTAAAATAAAATAAACTTTGTCCCTTTTTCAGAGCGAACATCCGAGGAATATAACTTTTCATTGTTGCTGATAGAGTGCCACACACCACCGAACTCTCGCGCGCCATATGTACGTACAGTGGTGGCCTTTGAAATAGACCTTTTTATAGAATTGTTGAAAATAAATTTATTGAAAAAAGCTGTGTTGGGTATATTTAATTTTTTTCAAGACGAAATGGAAGCTTTTAATATGAAGAAATTTCAAAATGGTTATCACGAGTTAATTCAACTTACTTACTTTTCCGCCCAGCGCCCCTTGGAGGGTCTGAGACCGAGCTAATGCCGCTTTCCATCATTCACGGTCCCGGGCATGTTGGTTCCAGTTTACTAGACCAAGCCTTCTGGCAATTAAGTGATCATTAAATCGGAGGTTCGATCTTACTTTTCTTCGTGAACCAGGTGGTTGGGATTCGAAGATTCTCTTAGCTGGAACATTCTCGCCCATTCGCTCAATGTGGCCGAGAAAATGCAGTCGACGGCATATAACAGCTCATAGAGTTCGCGGTTATACTCGTATCTTCTCCTCCATTCGCCCTCCTCGCAGACAGGACCAAATATTCGACGTAGAATTTTTCTTTCGAAAGACCTCAAGTTCTGCTCCGCTATCTTGATTATCGTCCAGCGTTCAGCGCCATAAAGCAAGACTGGCAAGATCAGGGTTTTACAGATCATGATTTTCGACCTTCGAGCTAGGAGTTGGGACTCCTAGGTATGTTTGGACAAACCGAAGTAGCAGCAGTTGCCTAAGGTTATTCTTCGTCGAATCTCCACTAGGGTGTCATTTGTGGAGCTTATATTTGCCCGAGGTACGAGTAGATAAACTCCCTAACTACCTTAACATTATTGCTGTCGATTGTTGGGTTCTGACCTAGACGGTGTTCGACAAATCCGTTTTTGTTCGACAGCATGATCTTTGTTTTATCCTCATTCATCATGAGGCCAACTCGTTTGGCTTGTTCTTCTATAGCAGTAAAAGCCTCAATAATGGCACGCTGCTGCAGCACAAGATTAAAGAAATCACACGACTGCGTGTCTCCTTGCCGAAACTCAGTGCATGTTGGGAATAATTCGGAGGTTTTGTTTCCAAGCTGCACGGTGAATTGCGAATTCTCTAGCGTGGCGCGACACAACCGGATCAATTTTCTTGGGATCCAGAATTCGGCCATCGCGTTGTACAGTATATTGTAATTCAGTGCGATGAACTCTGTCGTATGCGACTTTGAGGTCGATGAAGAGATGGTGAGTACCGACTTGGAACTCGTTGGTGTTTTCCAGGATTTGCCGCCGTGTGAAGATTTGATCTACCGTCGATTGGGCTGAAAGCCACACTGGCAGGTGCCGGTGAGTGTGGTGCAAAACGGCTTTAGTCATTCACACATTACGCTGGATGGGATCTTGTCGGCTACGTTAAGCAGGGATACGCACCAGTAGTTCTTATAAGACATAGGGTCGCCTTTCTTGAAGATGGAGCAGATAGAGCTGATAGTCCAGTCGTCGGGCATGTTTTCGTCCACCCATACTTTGCAGATGATCTGGTGCTTGCTCCTTACCAAAACACCGCCACCAGCTTGAAGAGCTTTGACGGCAATCTATCCGCGCCCGCGGCCTTATTGTTTTTCAGCTAGGACTTCGCCTAGGCTGGGTGGAAGAACTATTTCATCGACTGGAGTTGTGTTTTCTTCATACCCTATCACTCTCTTTTGATCATGCCCCTCAAGCCGCTGTTGAAAATGCTGCTTAAATACATCCACAATTCCGTGTGGGCCCGTTACAAGATTACACTCAGTGGTTCGAAGGGCCTGAGTTCCTGGTCTGTAGCCTGCCGCACCCACACTCTTCGATATCCATGAGCTGGGAGACTGCGACTCAGAGTAAGTTTTTCTTCTCCCTCCTTCTGGCTCTGTACTCATCCCACGTTGCCCGGGTTATTCTTTGGAACGCCTTCTTATATGCTTCATCTGTTCTTTTCTATTTCTGTAAGTACCCGTCATTATACCATGGATTTCTTGTCGGGAGTGGCTGGTAGCCTATAGTTGCTTCGGCTACTTCCTGAATAGTAGTAATCACGTCATGTTGTTGTTAGCGTTTATGGTAGGCAATGGCATATTGCAGAGTCTTTTGTCCAGTTGCTCTCTGTAGTCTCTGGCTATCTCCGGTGTGCTCAGGGATCCAAGGTTGTACTTCCTTGATATAGTTTGGCGCAGCTTTCTTTCATTGGATAGTCGAGCTATGAATCGGGATGCAACTAAATAGTTAAATAGTGGTCGGAGTCGACATTTGCCCCTCTAAATGTTTGTACATTTAGGATGTTTGACGAGTGTCTTGCGTCAATCATCACGTGGTCAATTTGGTTGGCGATTCTACCATCCGGAGTTAGCCAGATTGGTGTGCCGGATTCTCTTATGAGGGAATCTTGTGCTACTTATCACCGTATTACTAGCTGCCGCAAAGTCAGTGAGTCGGAAGCCGTTATTTGTTGTCGTTTCGTGAAGGCTCCTTACCAATTCTCGCTTTGAAGTCCCCGAACACGATTTTATCATCGATGCAGGTCACAGCCAGGCGATCGCTACTTGGTTTATAATCGGTGACCTTCGGTCTCAGCCGCTTTCCCACGACGAATCCGCATACTAATATGTGCAACCTTTTGTGGCAGCTGTAATATATATAGCATTTCTTTCTTTTCATCATTCCTGACCCTACCCAGCGCGCTTCCTGGCTCGCAGTAATTATACTACGAGAGGATATTTTCCAGTTTTTGGATAGCTCCTGGTGCGTATAATGTTCTAATCATTGTGCCGTGTCGTCGTTTTAAATCGGGTCCATTTAGTCCTCTCGTAACAATGGGTTTTTTTACGTAGTTGGGCTGTTAACCCCCGTCAAATCCGGTTGGGGTAGAAGAACGTGTCTTCTTGCCTAGAACAGGGTTGCATACATTAGTTCACTATTCAGCGGCTGCTGAGATAGCTATCCAGGGGCGCCACTTGGAGGGTGTATGTCAGCTTGAACTGTACAGTGACAAGGATCGTATCTGACATCTCTCCTAGTTGAGCGCGTTCAGAACTTTACCCTGTATGTACATTTCCATCCCATTGGAGGAGCTGAATCCACCAACCCACCTTAGGTGGCCCGTTAATTTGATTTCGCCCGCCCCAAAATAAATTAATTAGGAATATTAATTCCTAATATTAATAGTATGACTGTCGGGCGTTCGCTGCATGTAAAACATATCTAACCGGCCTTGTATATGACTCACTTTCACTTTAGTTTTTGAAGCTGGGTGATTAAGGGCCTTACCTAACCAACCTTTTCAACTTCAGGAGCTCAGTTGATATTAAGCCACCTGCATCATGTTGGTTGCACGCCGAGTTGGTTGAGGCTCCTACACTATTGTACATCAGATATTAACTTCGGTGCAGTCCGCTTGTGATGTATTTGCCTCTGGATTGATTAAATACCCTTTAGACGGAAGTACTAGCTTCCAAGCACTTCACGTGTTTAGGTCATCTCAGCCATATGTATGTCACAGGATTTATTTTTGAAAGGAGCCACATAGGAATATTCTCATCCGCTTGGACACTAAGTAGTCCATGCTTCTTGAGGTGAAGCAGAACTAGGATGATGACGGTCTTATTCAGAGTTGCATTGGTCAGTTGCTTTCTCATCCCATTGGCGATTGACAAGATTATGTTGAATTTCTGTGACGGTGTTGTTGTCAAAGCCTTTGAACTTATTCAAAGTCTTTCCCCCTCGATGCTTGTAAGCCTTCCATTGCCTCGTTTCTTTCTGATATCAAGAGCGTATGTGTAGTTTTGTCGATTTTAATAAGGCATGGTGCATTCTTCGCTGTCATTTTGCATACGAAGCTTACCTTAGCTCGACATAGCATTGGAGTCAATATAGTCTTCTATAGGTCTGCTAGCACCAGTTTCATTTTAAGTGTTTAGGCTCTAAGTTTTTTACGTGCGGTCCCGGCTTGGAACTGTTGAGGGCCTCAGCTTTATTATTCATCGCCTCATTGTTTCATAGCCGCCAACAAGCTTGATTGTTTTGTGATCTTGCGAGGTCCTGAAAGACGTAAACAAATTAAAAAAGCGCCGAATATATTTCATTGCTCACAGCATTCATTAGGAAGGTTCATAAATTTTTCCATCAGGCCTTAAAGAGTCGAGCATCATTTCGTTTGTAATGTAGGGATTGATCCAGAAAGTTATGTTGCACAGGTAACTGTCCGGTGGCGATTTATTTTTATAATTGTCAAACGCTCAAGGGGTTATTACAATAGTACGCTTAAAATGTTAGCACACAGCGCAGACGATGGATAGTTAAGGAGGAAAGGAGAGAGGTACCGATCCACGTTGGTTTTGAATGTTTGTAGATTATAATGACTAGGAAACCGAGAGGTCGGCAGGGCATTCCATAAACGAGTTCCACGGGTTAGGAAAAAATCACGATATTTCAATGTATGTCCGAAAGTAGGCTTGAGGGTAAACCGATGAGCGCTCATAGCGAGACGGATGTTACGGTTAAAGGTTTAAAGTGGCGGATTGCTACTGGTAATCATCGTTATGTGATGCAATATATTCAACCAACATCAAAAACGGAACTGGATTCTGCTCTGGGTTAGTCTGCTCCTTTGTTTACAACAATAAAAGATTTGGTGGCAGAGTTTAAGCGAAGCCATACGAGTTGCCAAGACGATATCACAGTGGTCGACCAAATGAGGTAAGTTCACCAGAAATGTTGAAAAAAATTCACAAAATGGTATTGGATGACCGTCGATTAAAAGTACGTGAACTTGCAGATGTGGTAGACATTTCAAAAAGCGAGTACATCGCATGATGGCTGAAAAATTGGGCATGAGAAGGCTATGCGCAAGATGGGTGCTGCGAATACTCAGAATGGAACAAAAACAGCGTCGTAAGGATGTTTCAATCGAGTGTTTGGCAAAGTTTCACAGCAATAAAGCAGAGTTTATGCGTCGATTCATAACCATGAATGAAACATGTGTCCTTCACTTCATCCCCGAGACGAAGGAACAGTCAAAACATTGGACTCAAAGGGGAGAATCGGCTCCAAAGGAGGCGAAGACAGTTCCATTTGCAGGCAAGATCAAGGTGTCACTTTTTGGGAATGCGCGTGGGATAATTTTCATTGATTATCTTCAGAAAGAAAAAACAATCAATGGGGTGTATTATGCGAACTTATGGCAGCGTTTGAAAGATGAAATCAAGAAAAAAAACTGCAATATTTAGCGAAGAAAAAAGTTTTGTTTCACCATTTTGGCGTTGGCCAAAATCAATGAGTTTAAGTTCGAATTGCTTCCTCATGCCCCCTATTCGCCAGATTTAGCCTCCTCTGATTAATTTCTATTTCCACATGTGAAGAAATGGCTCGCTGGGAAAAGATTTTCCAAAGATAAAGAGATGGAGCCTGCCGTTGATGCCTATTTTAAGGAGCTCGAGGAAACAGGGTATCGAAGCTATTGAACTAAAAGGAGACTTCGTAGAGAAATAAATATATTTTTTCCTATTTTTTTTTGTGTTTTCTTTACAAGGTCGGGTAGTCCTGAGGCTACCCTCAAAAGCTATATAGTGTGCTTTTTATGCTAAGAACCCTCCACATCCCTATAGGTCCCCAATCTTTTTCATGTACATACTTGAACGAAGTTTTGTTGTTCCAATTTTATGATCTACAATCTTTGTTTCCCCACCAAGTCTTCGACAATCGAAGTCATAAGACTTCCGAATCTCATTGAAATTTTCTGAAGTTTAAAAGACTAAGTCCTAAAGTCTGCATGCTCGCTCGTCAGCTACGAATAGCAAGGTGACTATGGGTTCCGTACAAGTATTCAGCTTGTTAAAAGCATTTTCTTCTATTGGATTATTCAAAAAGGTATAGAGTTTTTTTTTTTTGCAATAGATGGCTTCGACGGCGTCTATTTGTATCTGAGCGGGACATATACCTATGTCAAATGTTTGCACGCGTTTTGTTGTTGACACTTAGCCTACAAATAAAAAAAAAGTTGGTGCAATTCGGTCAAATTTTGTGCTTGCAATTTTGGTTCGAAGATGGAGAATTTTGAAGAACATATTCGCCATATTTTTGCTTTTTCACTTCAAAAAAGGAAAGGAAGCAGCTGAGGTAAGGGAAAAGTTGTGTAAAATTTACGAGAGAAATGTCCTCGAAAAACGCCAGTGTCGGATCTGGTTCGTCCGATTCCATGATGATGATTTTTCAGTTGAAGGCGCTCCGGTAGGCATTCCGAGAATAACGACGATAAAATCAAAGCATTGGTGCAAAAAAGTAAGAATTCGACTTTTTGAAAGATTGCTACAGCTATAAAAGCGTACATTAGAAGCATTTATGGCCACTTGATATTTGTCGCATAAACATCTACGATCAACTCACCAAACACGAAGAAAACGATCGATTCTTGAAGCGTATGATCACGGGCGACGAAAAATGGATAACCCACAACAATGTCAGCCGAAAAAAAGGTGTAGTAGAAGCGATGAAGCGTCGAAAAGACAAGCAAAGGCAGATATCCACCAAAAGAAGGAGGTGCTGCAAATCTGCTTGGATTGGAAGGGACCAGTCTTCCATAAGCTGATTCCAAAGAACCATACGATTAATTCCGATATCTACGATGAGCAGCCACAGAAATTTAGTGATTCCATCGTCCAGAAACATTCTGATCTGATCAATCGAAAGAGTGTAGTGTTTCACTACGACTACACCGGACTACACACAGCTTGGTTGGGATGTGTTGCCCAGATCTTGTGCTATCAAACTTTCACTTATTGTGCTCCTTGCAATGGTAGAGCGCTTGCTTCTGAAGACTTCATCAAACAGCACCTCGACAAGTTTCTTCCAAAGAAAGATAGGAAGTTTTATGAACGCAGTCTTATGAAGATGCCCCAGAGATGGCAGAAGGTCATCGAACGAAACGGTCACTACATGATTGATTAACGATCGAAATCAAATGAAAAAGACGGAATGACTTTTTGAACAACCCAATACATCCCAGATGACTCACAATATTAAATATTTCTTATCTTTAAACTTCTTGTGGTATTATTCCATCCAGTTTTATCAGTTTGTGTGTATGAACCGTCACCCAATGATCATTTGTATGAGAATTTATTGCGGTCTTTGGCCAACTTTAAAATTTCCTCTTACATGCCGGCGCTGTGTTAGACGAGGTTCTTCTCTGCTGCGTTGGGACTCGCCGAGAAACCGAAAAATCTTTGGGGCCAGAGTATTAATTTTGATCCGTTCGGCATATCTTAGACATGTTAAGCAACTGATTCGCACTTTTCTGATTAAGTCCCTGTCCTTATTCAGGTCGTAATATTTCCCTCTCCAAGGCCCATAACTCCAAGCGGAACCAAAAATCACTCGCATAATCTTGCGTTGAAGGCAAAAAAGAATATCTTCACAAACATCCATACTTCTCGAGCAAAGAGCAGGACAGGTGTGATAAAGGTCTTCTAAAGAGTCTTCGTAGCTTTTATTTTTTCTTGAAAAGTTCTAATTACTCAGTTGTCTTATTAGGTCAACAAATTCTGTATTTAATTTCTGAAGAGTTGTATTTCCAGAGCTAAAAGCGAAGCAGACGGAGACAGAATCCTACACTACCCCAGAATTGGAGTTGTCCTTTTGTGACATTCTGTATACAGTGATCTTCGTCGATCTTATACGTCCTTTCTTGCTGAAAGCGTTCAGTTGGTGGTCCTCATTTATAGCTGAAGTATTTTAATACTTGCAAGTGCACTAGTTGTACCTATATAGGCGCTTGGAAAACTGTGCTTCTGGTGTTTGTTTGTGAGTTTCGCACAATTTCCTCAATTAAAGATCCGACTTTTACGGATAATGGATCGTCCTCCACCGCCTTTCTGCATTCAAATTTTAGTTGAACACGATTGAAGGTGTTTAATACAAAATTACGGGAGGAAAGAAATTGTTCTGATTGTACGTCCTCTACTGTAAGCTGTCGACACGTATAGGGTGAGGGTTATCGTTGAAAACCCCATAAACTCTATGAAATGTTGGTTTTACGAGGTCCTTACTTGGGATGTACAATATATTCTTGTATAAACTCCTTTCGGGCGATTGTAGTTTTGATAGTTGGTAAACAGTTGCACTTGTTCATTGTCATAGTGGTTTATGTGGAGCATACTCGTAAAATTTTCAACTCAGTGGC
This sequence comes from Volucella zonaria, assembly GCA_963966105.1. NCBI lineage: Eukaryota > Metazoa > Arthropoda > Insecta > Diptera > Syrphidae > Volucella > Volucella zonaria. The sequence goes on along the minus strand of OZ014532.1, from coordinate 194,214,141 downwards.
CGTATTCACATTTGAATCACGTTCTATTTTTCAATCGCGTAAATAGTTCGATTAAATGAGTTGTAGCCACTATTTGAACCCCTCAACATAGTGGTAGCACGTGAGAGTCCTTGTTTCGGGATGTACTGGTATTCGCGCTCATATTGGTGCCAGTAACACGGATCGAAGCCACTTATGCAGTTGGCCACATAAAAAAGTGTCACAAGTAGTGTAGAACCACTCTTATTGCTGCATGTGACGTTAATTTGGTTTTCTGGGAGGGTTTTACTTCAAGTCAACTTACGATATAGAGATCCTTGGGGTTAGTTGAAACGATTTTTCGCCAGTGAAAAGGTCAAGCTGTAGAAGTGTGATAGAAATTAACTGCTAATCGGAGGGTGGTAAAGACTGTTATTCACTGCGTAACTTCCAGATTGTTTTTGTCTTTTGCCACCTGGGTCGCCCTTATTGGCTTCAAATTGACTGTCACGTTGGCAATAGGGATATTCCCTTCTTCCGTGGTATCCAAGTGGGGTATGTCATTCTCATCTTCTTCTTATAGTAATTATGTTAAATAAATTCACAGTTAAGTGTGACACTGCCTTTGTGCTTTTAGCAACTAGAGGTGTCCTAGAGATTCATTTGAATTTGTTGCGTGGTTCATAATTGCCGTGGCAGGGAGCACTTATGGCTTCTGAATACAAATTATGTTAAAAATATTTCGCACAGCAAAGCTTGTTTTTTAGCTTCAATGAATATGGGTAGGGTACAGAGGGGATGGAAAATTACAAAGGTACAATATTTTAATAGAAGTCCTACCTAAAAGACTTATGGGCATATAATGTTCCATCTTTTCGGCATGGGTTTTACATAATTTTTTAAGGGAGACTGCATATGGTTTTCTCCTTTTGTAGTTGACAGGAGGCTACATTTTTAAAATGATTGACATGGGGATTGAAAAAGATTTTGTAATCTTTCAGTTAAATTTGATTTTATATCATACTCGGGCAAAAGAGACATTTTGCCTTGTTGTTGAAAGGTCGCTTGGGGAAGATAAACAAATTAAATCAAAACGTTTGAAGGAGAACTACTACGAAGGATATCTAGAAAAGAAATCTTCAGACATAAGTATGGACATACGTTTATGTAATATATGCGGTATCCACTTTATTTAAATTCAGATATATAGGTACATCTTTTATTTCTGAGATTTGTTTTTTTTTTTTACACAGAACGCGTTTTGGTTTTTGCAATTTCAAACAACTCTTGCTGAATTAAAGCTCGCTTTTAAGTTCTTAAAGCTAACTAGAATATCCTCTCACATAAGTATGTATGATATTTGAAGCAAATATATGTACATATGTCTAGGGATTTGACCAAAATTATGGTTGTTTTACTTAACATTTTGATGGGCAAAGAATCCTTGTCTGCAACAACGCATGGTTAATCTTTGAAAAACGCGCAAAAGCACGATCAAGGCAAGTACCTGATATTGGTTTCTTAGTCTCATTTACATAAGAAAATAGACCATGCTCAGCCATTTTTTTTTCCTTTTGGGGGGAGGAGAAATGCTTTACGCACCCATAAGGAGGTCTGTTGGCGTTGACCATCCCCGTTTGCCGGCTCTCTCAGCATGCTTTTGGATCATACGGACTAAAACTCCTCCCAACCCTGTGGCTTCTGACACAACCCCCTGGGACCGCTCTTCGCATTAATTCAAGGGGCTGTGATCCTACACCCTTTCGGGTTTACGTGCTTTCCTGGTATTGTTCTTTTTCTCTTTTCTTTCTTCTGAGAATATCTTCCACAAACTGGCAAATTCTTCCCCAGTTCAGGTCACTCGTCAGCATTTTATCCTCTGTTGAAAGCACCAATGCTGTTTTCCAGTGCTGTGCGTTGGGCTTCCCATCTTCTGTAGGCAAAAAATGTGTGATGTACGTCGTCTGCTGGGGAGTCGCCATACTGGCAGGCTGGGCTATCCGTTTTGCCGATCCTATGTAAAAAAGCTTTGAAATTTCCGTGTCCGGTGAGGAACTGGGTGACAAAGTAGTTGAACTCCCCGTGTTTCTGGTCTTTCCACTCAGCTACTGGTCTTTCGCTGTCCACCTTCCTCTGCTTTCCGAGATCCAGCGCTCTTGCCACTTTCGTATCGTTTGCTGCTCTGCTTGGTCGATTGCCGCTTCCAATCCGATTTCCGCCTTGTTTTCGTGGACGTACTTCTTTTGGGTCACTCCTGCGACTAAAAGGACGGCTGGTTCCGACACCGTTCGGTAAGAGCTAGCCACGCATAGAGCTCCACGTCTTTGCACTGCCGCCATCTGCTTCCGGTACTTTTCTTGTCGAAGCGCGTCTGCTCAGATCTCACTTCCATATAGGAGAATGTCATGCGTTGTCGACATTAATAGCCTGCGTTTACTTGGCGTTGGACCACCTATGTTCGCCATTAATCTACTGAGTGATGTTGTAACTGTAGAGGCTCTTTTCGCTGCGTACTTTATCTGTTGCCAGAAAGTTAGTCTTGTGTCAAGCCTCAATCCCAAATACCTCACCGCGTCCTTGCCCTTAATGACTTAAGAGCCAATTTGGAAATCTATTTGCGTCGGGATTTTCTTCTTCGTCAGAAGGATTATCTCAGTTTTCTCTGTTGCCAAACTAAGACGGTGCTCATCCATCCAGAAGGTTGTTCGTCGCATGACTTAATTCAACTTTCTTTAAGCGTTTTCAGTGTCTCTTGCCGTTATCACTGCCGCGATGTCGTCTGCGTACACAACGAGAAAGGTGTCTTCGGGCATCTCCATCCGCAGTATATCATCATATGAGATGTTCCAGACGCCTGGTCCCAAGATTGATCCCTGTGCTGCTCCAGATGTTTCTTCTTTCCTTCGTAGGCCTTCTGGGGTCTCGTAGATCAGCTCCCGATCTCTGAGATAGTCCTTCATCATGTGTAATAGATAGGCTGCGATGTTGAATCTATTTTCTAGCGCATTTAGTATATCACTCCACCTGGCTGAGTTGAATGCAATTCTTACGTCCAGAGTTGCCAGAAAAACAATCTTCTTAGAGCGGCAACTTCCTTGTTGGGCGGTTTGAACAGACTTCACCACTTCTTCAATAGCTCCGACCGTGGAGCGTCCTTTCCTGAACCCGTACTGCCTTCCTGTCAAGTCTCCCGCTCTTTGTACTGCATCTGTGAGCCGTGAAATTACCTTTCGGAACATTCAATTCAAGTTGTCTTGGATGGTTTCAAGTTTGATATTCACAAAATAAATGCTGGTGTGCCCCAAGGCTCCGTTCTGTCTCCGACTCTCTTTTTAATTTTCATCAACGATCGCTTGTCTGCCACTTCTAATCCAATATATTCCTTTGTTGACGACAGTAGTCTCTGCTTTTCATATTCGTTCCCGGACTCACGCCCCTGCTCTTCGGCTGTAGAACCGGAACGGCAGCGTGTGTTAAGCTCATTAAATTCCGATATTAACAGCATAACCAATTGGGGAACTATCAATCGAGTGGAATTTAATGCTTCCAAAACTCAATGCTGTCTGCTGTCGTTAAGGCGAAATTTAAACACCCAGCCGTTATCCATGAATGGCACTTGCATCGTCGAAACCGATAAACTCTCCATTCTCGGTATGTGTGTCAGTGACAACTTACGTTGGAATAGCCACATGTTCGATGTCGCCAAAAATGCTGCGAAATGTCTAGAGTTCCTCAAGCGATGTAAGAAATATTTCACCCCCTTTGATCTGGCCTCAGTATATGTATATGGCATTTATCCCCCCGAAATTGGAGTACAATTCCCACATCTGATCAGGTGCTCCTCAAACATCTCTGCACCTGCTAGATAGGATTCAAAACCGTGCGATAAAACTCATTGGTGATACCAATATCAGGCAATCAATTGACACCCTCGAACACAGACGTAATGTCTCCTGTCTCACTTTGTTTTATCGCTATTTCCACCACCAGTTCTCTATTGAAATCGCCAGTAGTATTCCACCCATTCAAACTTCCAACCGTAACACCCGCCTCGCTATGAATGCTCATCAGTATACACTCAAGCCCATTTTCGGACGTACTCTAAAATATCGTGATCCGTTCCTAAGCCGTACAACTTCTTATGGAATGCCCTGCCGTTTCCTGGTCGTTATAACTTACAAACATTTAAAAACAATGTACATCGGTACCTGTCTTTTCTTCCTCCCTAAATTTCCTTCGCCCACGCTGTGTATGAACATTTTAAGGGTACAAAAACCCCTTGAGCGGACGCTCATTATAAAAAAAAAAAATCACCCGGCTTGAATCCCATCGAAAACCTGTTTGGTATCCTTAAAAGGCGTGTCGCTGGGCAACACTTTTCCAACAGGTTTCACCTATTCAATGCTTTGAAAGTTGAGTGGGCAAATATATTCCAGTATACACTTTCAAAGTTAATTACTTCTATGCCTCGTCGTTGTGCCTCTGTTATTCAAAATAAAGGATATTGCACAAAATATTAAAAAATTTGTTTAGGTTTTGCACAGCTCAATTTGGCTACTTTGTTGGTTTTTGCGTTTTTTTTTTAAATCTGAAGTCTTCTTACTTTTATAAAAAGTTGTGAATTTCAACATACACTCTATTACACATCATTACATATCCATTTCTTTTTATTTGGTAGGGTAGAAAGTTGAAAAAATTTACTATGAAGTGCTGACTGCAGATGGTTGCTTAGGTTTTGCACAGTACTGTATATTGATTTTCCTTTAGACCCATTTTCCCATTGAAATTTCATGACAAGTAAGATACGACGAACTGTGGCAATATTTTATAAGCTATTGCCCCTCGGTAGGTGGTTAGACTTTCTACACCTTTCGGTTATCAAATCAGTTGATTAGCCTTTAGGATTGGCGACGTCTGAGTTTAATTCTTTACAGAGGGATCTTCTTAAGATTCTTAAAAAGGTGGCTTTACTATGGGATTTCACTTCGACTTAACAAGAGAGTTATTTCTAAAGAAGGACTGAGGACTTTGTTTTCCACGTTGCTGCTGAAAACAACGAACTTCAAAACAAAATTAACTATATCTGGGAGATTCTCTCCTTCTACGAATAACATGCTTCTTCCCTGGACTCAAAATATAGTCAAACCTTTTGTAAGTTGCTTCACATCAGTTAAGGGGTCACTATGCAATATACAAATATGTATATTAGGACTGCTGTAAAAGAGAATTATTTACCTATTAGTGAACAACGAATTGTTGTATGCCAAGGTGTTAACTGTTTTAAGCTAGATAAAATGCATGAATTGAATAAATGAGAAACTAAATTATGTAAAACTAAAAACAATAGGATCAAAAACTCGTTAACTTTATCTATCTCTTAAACCTACGTATGTCTTGTTAAAGAACTTTGCATTTTCTATCTATCTACTAAGAATCTAGTTTTTCTATCCTAAATGTTTCACTTTCCTCTAAACTGTACTCGTATTTAAAAAAAAAAACAAAAAGCAAAGATACTAAAAATTGTTTACTATTTAACGCTATTTATAAAAATTTGTTTTTATTCTACTCGTAAGTAGTTATACATTTTACCCAAAATATTTAATATTTTACTTATAAAGTAAGCTGTTAATAGATTTAAATCGACTCTCCTCTATTAAATGTTAGCTTTATCTCTCAAACGAAAAGCGTTCAAATTTTGGATACAAGAAAAACAAAACAAAACTAAAAAAAAAAAAACAAATTTGTAAATATGAATTAACGTTTCACAAACTAACCAAACAAAAAGCGGATCAATATTGAAGAAGTAAGTATTTTTCGAAACAAAGATATTGCAACTATTTTTTACTAAATTGATATAAAATGTTGATATTTGAAAGTGTTGAAACTTGTTTAAGAAAAATAAATAAATAAAAAAACCAACTATATAAATAAATGATAAATTGTAAATCATTTTATGGAGAAGAAAAAAAAACAAATATATATAAATATATCAGTGGGAGAATTTAATTTTTTATAAATACATACATACGGATATATACATAGTTATATTGAATAATAAAACATATAGAGTTCGTATTTAAATAAATAAATTACATTTTGGACAGACAAATTGTTTTTTTTTTTTGTTTATTGTGGTGGGTGTACGTTTTATCTGCTGGCAAATGAGCGAAATCCATTCGTCTTATGAAAGGGGTATACTCGTAAATAAAAAACCTGGGGCAAGTATAAAGCCAGTTAGAGGAAGTACTGGAGCACGATATGTAGTGCTAAAAGACGCGTTCTACCTCAATACTGATAGCACACCCATAATGTGCTAGATTAACCCTCTAACCGCCAATACCGCAATTTTGAAACAAAGCAGTCGGGAATTTTTTTTTCTGCTAAATAATGGGCTAAGAAATCATAATTTGAAATCAGAATTCGAAAATATTCTTTTGATGGACCTACAGGTACAAAATAGGTAAGACTGTCTCCGGGCAGCTATGACCGTTTAAGTGAAAGTTGTTCTCCCGCCACTTATCATTGATTTCATCGTTTCACCTATTGTTTAAATATAAATGCCGATTTAAGAGCTTAATAAAAGTAAAATGTTCAATCTATTGGGCTTTTTTATTGTTTTCATTGAAACAGAAAGATAATAAATAGTAGAAAATGAAAGAGAGGATTACTTTCGATAATGGCAATCATAAAAACAGTTTTTGGCGTAAGAGCAGCATAGATGGAGGTCACATTTCAGGCAAATACATTATGTTTCTGATGTTTTGCACAATTTGCATTACTTTTTGCCACCTTCTTTATTCAGCCATACTGGAATCTGGTCACAGCCATCAAAACGTACATCTTGTACAGAAATCCCTGAAATACTCGGTTGAGACGGGCTCGATTCTCGGGGCACAACAAGAGCCGCAGCTATTTCTACTCTAAATTCTAGTAATTTCAGCAACTTCTCATCTTCAGAATAAATATTATTTGAATCACTACATTTATCGGCATATATGCGGCGACATAAGATGTATGCATTCGATGAAAAAACAAACGCATCATTGGATTCCGAGTTTTCTTTCGAATATGGTAGCGATCCATAAGACTATCCATAAGATCCACACCGCCCATATGGCTGTTATATTCGCGAATGATCTGTGGGCAATCAACTTCAATGAATTGCTTCTGTTTCCGATCATAACAAGCTGCCTTTGCTGTTTGTTCGTTTGGATTTACTTTAACAAATGGTTCGATGCCAACGTAAGTTGATGCCAATCGCACGCTCTTGCTATATTTCCACAAAACGGTGCTAATGTCAATGCCATACACAGAAGGAACATATTCGGTTGAATAGGCCCTTGAATCATCCTGTATATCCTTGTCCAGCGGAAGTTTGCAATTGGGTATTCGGTTTGCGCGCATTGTGCCCAAGCCATAAATTCCTCTTGAACGCAAATAAACCAAAAATGCACCGAAGTATAAAAATTGTCGAAGCAGACAATATGATACACGAGCTCCGGTATTGATTGCGTTAAACGTACAACGAAAATCGAAGTTGCACCAAGATCGGGTGTTCCAGGTAAAATAAAATTATCGCCTGCACCATTGTAAATTTCGAAACGATAAGCGAAACCGTGGGAATCACACAACACGAACAATTTTATTCCCCATTTATGAGGCTTATTTGGCACATACTGCCGAAGATGGCGTTTTATTTTTGTGCTGCACATCTGTTCGTCAACTCACGGTCGAGATGTTTTGAAAATAGAATCAAATTGAACGTTTAATTTACTCGCTAATTTCCAAAACAACCGGTCATATCCGGGCGCACCACTTCTTATCCGCTCCGTTTCATCTTGAAATGATAAAAGTTTTTTTATCGTTTTAAATTTTCTGATTGGCATAGTGTTTTGAATCGGCAGGAAAGCGTTTTTATCCCAATAGCTTTCCAAATTCGAATAACGATACACAGACATGAACATCAATATACCGATGTAGTGACGAATTTCGGACGAATCGGTGCTGAAAACTGTGTTTATGCTTTTCTGAAAGGCTGCTCTATTTGTTTCTTGAACAACCATATCAATTATTTTGTCCGTGAAGAAATACTTAAAAAGTTTCAGCGGTGTATCCAGCATTTTAAAACTGGAAGGCAGCTGCGGTTCACCTCGAAAAGCTACTTCGTTAACGTGTAGTCGCATCGATCTCCTTCGCCATATCAATTTCGAAAATTCCGTTGAGTCTTTTCTGATTTCATGCATGGCTGAAAAATTAAAAGAAATAGTCTAATTTTTAAATCGTTTATTCGAATTGTCAATAATACCTGAACCAGTGAAACCACCAGCAGAAGGCTCAACATCAGGACCACTATTCTCAATTGAAGGAAGAGGAGACCGGACTCTTTTTTTGTGGTTTGAAACGAGATGAAGTCGACGCTAATATTTCCGTTGGTTCTGTAATTTCCAATGTTTCTATAGCATGTGATGTATTTGCAACTGCTTTTATAGTTTCAACTATTTCCGCTGCTTCCACTGTTTCAACGAGCGTTGATAAAGCCGTAATAGGTAAATCATCAGTTGAGCTAACACTGGCTGCCAGGTTGATGGCTTGAATGAAACAGTCACTCGTTTCTCCTGCATTAATTTCTTTAATGGCCTGTGAAATGCGTAGCTCATTTTCAGCCGATATTTCATCAAAAATATAGTCTGGATCGTTGAATTCATCTCGACTGCTAAGATCACCGTCATCGTCTTCGTCCGTGTCCAGACACTTCATGAACTCTCTCAATTTTTCGTCGTCTATATCTGGTAGTTTGAAACGTTTACTTGTATAACGCTCTTTATTCTCCATTTTTATCTAAACCATAGGCAAAACGGTTATGGCTGCCCTAAGGCCGCCTTCGTATTTCGTTTCTCATTTTTATTTATTATTTGTTTTCTTATTATGAAAGTACATGAATACATCTACTTACTGCAAAATTCCCAAGTCTTTCGAATAATTGGAAGTATTTTATTTCTTTATGAGATTTTTTTTTTACGAGCAAAATGTCGCTTGAAGTATGATTGAAGGCATGCTAAATCGTTATAAAAATACAAAAATTCACACATGGAATAAATGGGCAGTAGGCGATAGATACCCTGAGGCAGCCTTAAACGATAGAGGGCTAAGAAGTTAAGTTTTATCCAAGAATTATCCCACTAATCTGCTGGGCCCACACCAAATTACAGAGGGAATGAGCTTCATCTTTACTCACTTACTTAAGGTGGCGCTACAGTCCCTGGTGGACGTGAGCCTCAAGCAATAAAGCTCGATCTTTAGCTAGCTGCTTCCAGTTTCGAAATCTAAGTTAGTTAAGGTCCCATTCCACTTGCGAGCGCCACCTGCGCCACGATCTTCTTCTATTGCGTTGTCCTTCGGGGCGAATTCGAAGATTTTTCAGATCGGAGCATTGATCTCAGTCGTTAGATCTTCACTTTTTCAGGCTAAGTCAATGTCGCTGTACAGTCCGTACAGTTCGTCGTGGTATCTACTCTTCCACTCACTGTCTATTCAGACGGGACTGAAAATCAGCCGAAGAATTTTCTTCGCAAAGCAGCCAAGAGTACACTCATACATTTTTTTGATAAGTTTCATACCTCTACGCCATAGAGCAAGACCGAGATTATTAAGGTCTTATATATGTACATACAGAAGCCCCAAACTGGACAGCAATTCGACTTTTAACGAATTCGATGCGTGGTCTGACTCTATTCAAATAATTGTATCCCTGTATCCCCATACTGAAATCGTTATTACGGGCGATTTCAATATACACAATTCTGGGTGGCTTCGAAATTCTGTAGAGACAACCCCGGAAAGACGGTGTGTTGAGATCTTCGCTGCGGAAAATACGAGTAACTTAACCACCCAGCTTGTAAGTGAGCCTACACGAATACCAGACGTTGGTAGTCATACCGCCAACACCTTGGACTTGTTTTTAATTTCACACTCTGATAAGTACACCGTTGATGTGCTCTCTCCTCTAGGCTCGACAAATCAGCTAATTTCTCGTACACCGACCACACAGTTAAAGAAAAGACTTCTTTAGCAATTGTAACTGGTTGTTATGTTTCCTCGATAACGACTTGAATGCCGCTGCTGATATAATCACCGACACCATTCTCTTTGGAATGAGAAACTTTATCCCTCATCGGGTGAAGAGTATCAAACCAAAAGAAAAGGCATGGTACGACTCGAGCTGTAAAGAGGCTGTCAGGGTTAGAGAATTGTTTCTTCGGTTCTATAAGACCAATCCGACAGAGGAAAACCGAAAAAAAGTTTAAACGAGCCAGCAATAACTGCAACGCCTTTCTCAAGCGCGTGAAATTTCTATCAGACCAAAAACTGAGGCAAAAAATACTACAATGTCCCAAAGGTAGTAACAATTGTTGGTCGTTCGTCAAAAACATCAGAAATTCTGCCTTATCCTCCATCCCAACGTTCATTTACAATGACATTCCAGCTGTCAGCTATTGGGACAAGGCCAATCTGCTCGCTGCACACTTTGTGGCCAGTTTAACACTTCCAGATTGTGCTCTATCTCCGCCTACACTTGAGTGCGTCGAAGGAGCAAGAGTACTTAAAGATCTCAACAACAGCATAAATCCGCTGGTCCAGATTCTTCTGAAAAGGTGTTTTTCCATGCTGGCAAAACCACTGCGTAAGCTTTTTCGTCAATCCTACTCTTTAGGACTCTTTCCGAGAAAATGGAAAACAGCATTTGTCCAGCCCGTCCTTAAAAAAGGCGAATCTTCCTCTCTATCCTCCTACAGGCCCATTGCACTCACATCCCTTCTTTCCAAGGTCATGGATACGCTGAAAAACCGTCAGCTCATGAAATACCTCGAAACACGAAAACTTCTCAATGGCCGCCAATATGGTTTTCGTAGCAACAGGTCCACTGGTGATTTGATGGCATGTCTCACTGAAAAGTGGAACCACAGCGTATATCAATCTGGCAAAAGCAAGATAGTTGCACTTAATATTTCTAAGGCATTTGAAAGAGTTTGGCATCAGGCTCTTTTGTCGAAAATGCGTGCTTTTGAGATCGACGACTCTCTTTTTAATGGATTATAAATTACCTTTCGGATCGTTCAATTCAAGTTGTTTTGGATGGTTTCAATCTGATATTCACAAAATAAATGCTGGTGTGCCCCAAGGCTCCGTTCTGTCTCCGACTCTCTTTTTAATTTTCATCAACGATCGCTTGTCTGCCACTTCTAATCCAATATATTCCTTTGCTGATGACTTTTCATATTCGCTGTAGAACGGGAACGGCAGTGTATGCTAAGTTCATTAAATTCTGATATTACCAGCGTAACTAATTGGGGAACCACTAACAGAGTAGAATTTAATGCTTCCAAACACAATGCTATCTGCTGCCGTTAAAGCGAAATTGAAACACCCAGCCATTACCCATGGATGGCACTTGTATACACTTTCCATTCTCGGTATGTGCTTTAATGACATGCGATGTAAGAAATATTTCACACCAGTGCTTCATAGAAATCGCCAGTTGCATTCAGCCCATTCAAACTTTTAATCGTAACACCCGTCTCGCTATGAATGCTCATCAGCATACCGTCAAGCCCACCTTCGGACGTACTCTAAAATATCGTGATTCGTTCCTAAGCCGTACAACTCGCTTATGGAATGCCCTGCCTAGCTCTTTATCTGCTAGTCATTATAACCTTCAAACATTCAAAACCAACGTCACCGGTACCCCTCTTTCCATCCTCCCTGATTTTCCTTCTCCCGAACTGTGTACATACAAACATTTTAAGGGTACTTATGTAAATCCCCTGAGCGCGCGCAAATTATAAAAAAAAATGTGTAGTATGCTTGTAATATCCTCAGAAACGATCTCAACAACCATGCATCCTGACCCTGACCTACTCTCTTTCCTTCATTTAGTTTTAGTTTAGGGTAAGATTTCATAAAGCTTATTACAATATGCTGTACATCTTTTAAATGTTTCAAGGCCAAATTCACATATTGCTGCAGTTTTAAATTTAAGTATTGGGTCTATAACTTAATTCGTGCGGTTTGCAAAGAGATGACGTAACTTGGATTATTCCATTGTTATTATTCCATTGGAACATGCGTTGGAAAGCTACTGTCATTTTACGTCATTTCAGTGTATGTCATTCATTTGAAGCGTAAACAACAATAATTTTTTTTTCACTCAAATATGTCGAACTTTGTGCCTGAAAAAGTGTTTTTGCGGGGAGTTCTTCTTCATGAAGAAAACTGCTGCCGAAGGTCATCGTATTTTGGTGGAAGTTTATGGTGAACATGCGCTAGCTGAGCGATCGTACGTTTGCACGATCTAAAAGTGGTGATTTTGGCTTGGAAGACGATGAACGTCCTAGGCTGCCAAAAAAGTTTAAAGATGAAGAACTGAAGGCATTACTCTATGAAGATTGTTGCCAAACACAAGAAGAGCTCGCAGAATCTTTGGGTGTCACTGAAGCAGCCATTTCAAAACGTTTAAAAGCAGCTGGATATATTCAAAAGCAAGGAAATTGGGTTCCACTTGGGTTGAACTCAAGCCGGCAGACGTCGAAAGGCGGTTTGGCATGTTCGAAATGCTGCTGGAACGCCACGGATTGTTACTGGTGATGAAAAATGGATCCATTACGACAACCCCAAGCGCAAAAAATCATATGTGAAACCCGGCCAACCAGCCAAATCAACGGCAAAGCCGAATATCCATGGCGCGAAGGTAATGCTCTGTATTTTGTGGGATCAGATGGGTGTGCTCTATTATGAGCTGCTAAAACTGTGTGAAACCATCAATGGACAACGCTACCGAACACAATTAATCCGTTTGAAGAGAGCAGTGGCCGAAAAACGCCCGGAATATGCGACCAGACACGAGGCAATAATTTTCCATCATGACAACTCTCGGCCCCACGTTGCTATACCGGTTAAGAACTGTTTGGAAGACAGTGGATGGGAAGCCTTACCCCACCCGCCTTATAGCCCAGACTTTGCCCCTTCTGACTACCATTTGTTCCGGTCGATGCAGAACGCCCTGACTGAAATACGGTTCACATCAGAGCAGAATATCAAAAATTGGCTTGATTCATTCTTGGCTGCCAAGCCGGCGCAGTTCTTTTGGGATGGGATCCACAAATTGCCAGAAAGATAGGAAAAAGTCAGAGCTTCAGATGGGCGATACTTTGAATAATACTATTTTACATGTTTTTATTAAATAAACGTTCAAATTTTGACAAAAAAACGCACGAAATAAATTATATACCCAATAAAATAGGCTCTCCGGACATAATGTCGTTTGACGTTCGCTGCCGATAAAATGCGGCAGCTCCTGTACTCATATATTATGCTTCTTATTACTAAGTGACTGGCATGGAAGAAATCGTCAAACCGTTCACCATTATTGTTTCGATGCCCAAGAAGCAGTGTACACTTATCAGGGTTACATTCTTCCATTCGGCGTCATGTTGTAAGTTGCGCTTAGTTGATCATGAAAATTCCCAGTTTATTCTCCTGTCGAGGTGAAACACTCCGTCTTCTTTCTTCGGCGTGAGTATACTCCGTCATTGTGTACTTTCCTTTCGCGTTAATTTTTTTTTGGAGCCATTATTGCATTACGATGCAACTTGTTGGGACACCGATTGAGAACAAAATCGTACATCCTGTTTTTTGAAGCACCTCGGACTCTCCGAAGAAATGTTCAGTTGGAGCCGTAGAGAGGCGTGAAGTAGCACCTACTAGGAGAGCTGCTAGGTAATTGGCTTCCGAAGATCTTTTTCGTGATTTAATAATACCAGTCGAAAGATGGTACTCCTAGTACTATGAGTAGTCATTATGCTAACATCTGCCTGAAATTAATTAACCAAGAGTATAGAATCTCGGATAGTTACTGAGTTGTTCTCCTATCGAATATATTGCTTTGATATACTCAGTTAAGATTGCTTATTAAGGACAAATAAAGTCTGCATATGAATTCGAATGGCAACACTGGCTTTCATAGTTTCCTGGACCCGTACTCGTATCTCTATAAATACCGAAATATTGACAGTGCCTATGTCATTGCTATAAAAAAAAAACCTTCAATTCGAATCGACCTACGGTATCTGAGTTGGGTTAGATAGTCGCTTTTCTATTACATAATTGAATATCAATTTTAGTTATTAATCTCGTTGGCTTCAAACGCTTGCCTTTTGGTCATGTGTGCAAATAGTTAAATATTCGCAGTAGGAATAAAAGAACAATCAGATACGAAGAGAAATTTCCTGGAAAACTCATTCCAAATTTCACTTGTATCTATCATATAATGACCGGCGTGGAACAGAATTACTGAGTGAATTCCATCCAACTGTTCATCAATCTTCACTGCCCTTTCACCTTTTTGGGATAGCTTTGGTCCTTCGTACAAGATGTTTCAATTTTGCAAAACGATGCGTGGAAATTGGGATTCCTGATTAAGAAATCTCTTCAGTGAGATTGTGTGGAATTTTGTACAACTCGAAATTGAATTCGTTTCCATGCGGGAAAGACACGGCATTCGGAAATCCGGAAATCCTGGGAATTTCCATGTGCAAATGAGGAGCAAAACATCGGCCAAGTGTTAAGAACACTCCCCAAATAATGCTCTAGTTTGGGTTCAGAGGTGTTTCTGTATCAGGTGTCAGCAAACAAAAGACATTAGGAAAACCAGTTTGCCAATATTCATATTCGAAGGTCTAAGCAAAACCAATGAAACCAAAGTAGTTTGGGTTTTCAATTCCATAAATTTCTCGACAAGTTAACTACGAGTGTGCTATTTAATTAAAGGAAGACTGCCAAAACTGTAAATATGCTCCAGTAATCCCTTAGGGGAGGGAAGCTTCCGAGGCATGACTGTAATAGAGTTACTTTGAGAGGCTGACGAGGATTTGTGAGCCTTTATAACTTAGACAGAACAGAAGCGTATGAGAGTAATCTGTGAGGGATTTGAATTTGAATGCTCCTTCGGAGGGCATTTGGCGGAAGCAGCTCTATAAATAAATCAACAAGACTTTTGGTTGTTGTACTCGTACATATCCGCATATAGCCTGGAGTAGGTTAGGGTGTGGTGTGCTCTGAAAGCAGTTTCGGAAGATATCCCTCATTCGTGAAATTTATACGACGCTGAGTAAAATTTGTATGCAAATTTCAAAGTAAAACGTATACCCCGTTCCTTTTGTGGATAATATCCTGACACTCGTTGAGACAACAAGTAATTTACGGAGATTGCAGCTTAGAACAACTTACATATGTACTGTGTCGATGTAAAACGAATTGTTTACACTTGAATTATGGCTTCCACATTCAGCGGGTTGGTATGCTAGGAAAGAACAAAATGTAAAGTATCACAGGGATACGAGTATGTATAAAATGTATTCTTTCTTAATTAGAAGATTAGTCTTGTAGAGGATTTCCAAGAACCTTTCATCCCTTGGAGCGTAAGTGGAATATAGTATGTGAAAGTTAAAGTTTCCTTTTACTAATGGAAAATGTGATTCGATTAGCAGTAATTACAAGTAATTACATCGTAACGTAGGAAATGTTTTAGTATTCTAGTAATTTCTAAAAATATGCACTGCCTTCATTATCGGCCGTTAGCTTTAACATTTATTTTGTAAATGTACGTCACATCTTTGTTCGTCGACCCGATGTAGGCTAGAGGGTGGAGTGTCGTTTGTCATTCGATCCATATGTCCTAGTCATATAAAACTATAGATTAATGTATCTCGTACAATTCGTGACAAACGAAGTACATATGTATACCAGCAGGACCATGCATCGTATAGAGAAATTTGCTCTTAATGGTTAAAAAAACATTAAACAACTGTTTTATGGCCATAAAACTGAAAACTGATAGACAGAACGCGAAATATAGGTAGTGCTTAGATACGCAGGTGGACAAAAATCTGAAAAATCTCTTAACCCTTTATAAGGTAGCTCTAGAAAAAGTGAGGTGGCAATAAGTTTGCCACTGCCTGTTGGTGACCGAAGGAAATATGTGACCTGCAACTATTTTTTTTGTTCATTTTATTTTTTATTTAGAAAACTAATTATTTAAAACAAAAAAAAATGTTATTTATGGAAAAGACCAAAGCATGGAGTAATGCATAGTGGTACTTGACAATGCGAGCATTGAATTTTTGATCTTTTATTGTTTGTCTTTGCAAAGTCTGCATCTGCGATAGGTCGAAATCTCCTCAGGCCTATGTACTCATACATTTTCCAATCTATGTTCAGCAAGTACACCAAATGATTTCCTTGTTGACTTGGCTGGAGTTTTTTTTTATGTTACGTGGCCTATTTTTTTACCTTGTTTGCTTGGAAGCTTCCAATAAGTTCTTGGCCAAGTAAAACCCTAAAATAAAAGTGGGATAGTTCTTGTGTCCTCACCCGGACTATAGAAGAATGCAAAATATGAGCATTTGTCACAGCCGCACCGACAAAAAAATAAAACATGTGTAACCACCAACGTTTACTTCGGCGTCCTACGCTATAGGTGGCACTCTTTTGGTCGAAAAGGTCGATGCTACCCATGCGGTTGGCATATTGTTGAACTGCCAACGGACAGTTCATCAATCAGCGCGCGCTCAAGGGGTTTTTATACCCTTAAAATGTTCGTACACAGCGCAGGCGAAGAAAATTTAGGGAGGAAGACAGTTCAGTTTCAGTTCAGTTTTTATGCATTTTTATTTATATTGCTTAATTTACACTTAAATGCTATACAAAAAAACGCTTAAAAATTAGCTTAAATAAATTAAAAATAATCTTATTCCATCTTACTGGCCCCATGCGGGCACTCTTTGTTAAACCTAGCACTTAAACTATGTCTTTCGACGTATCTTACAGTCTATATTTAATTTTATATTAACATTACAAGTAAAACTAAGAAAATAAATTTTGAGCAAAAACTTAGTATATGGACAGTTTTTTTTTAATATTAATATAAAAACTTACAGATTACCTAAAAATAAATCTTAATCTACTTAACCTACTTACATCTAATACATACATACACGTATGTATATATATATATATACATAATATATATATACTTAATATATAAATATATGTTCTTTTTTTTTTCTTTTTTTTTTTTATTAATTTTTTTGGTTTTTATTTATTTATTTTTTTCTTAAATCTAACTTAATACTACTTAAAACTATGTAAGCCGGCCATGGCTAAAAAAATTAGGCGACCCACTTTGCTTCGTATGAAGCTACCTATAACTTGAGGAATTCGACGACGAAGCATCCTCTCCTTCAACAAGCCACCAAAATTGCTGGTGCTGCTGAACAACATCCCTCCTATCGCGACTCCCTACCGCCCTACTGAACCGGAGATGCTCCGCATTGCCGTGTGCGACGTCTCTGTAATAGTTGAGTCGCCTGTCTGCAGTTGTTCGAGCAACGTGGAAGATTAGCAGCACCGCCAATCTGTCCTGGATCAGACCTTTGCTATCTAGGTAGAGGAACTCTTCTGGAGGAACATAGCCGTCAAAGCGAACTCTTTCATGATACATATAATTAGGGTAGCAAGCGCCAAAGATCAGGTTGTTCGACGATGTCATTGCTCTTGCAATGTGCCTTCGAGTCAACTTAATAACAAAATTGTCCACTCTTATTAGGTTCGCCCTATTGTACAAGACCTCATTGCGATAGAATTTTATGTACTCAGACTCTGGTGTTCTGTATAACCGAAGACAAGCCCTCTCAAACACCCGAATCTTTTCCAATAAACTTGCTCTCACGTTGAACCACACGGGACATCCAAATACCAGCATTGGCCGGATAAGGGCCATGTAGCAGATCACCTTCACCCTCGCATCGAGTTGGCTGTTATAAAACAGTCTCCTTGTAAGGGCAAAAGCACCTCTGGCTCTGGCCAGAGCAACATCTATATGTTTGTTAAAATACAGATATTGATCTAGCCAGATCCCAAGGTATCTGACTACATTTCGACAAGCAAGTGGCTGTCCATGTTGTCCGACGATAGAGAACTTTCGCCAATTCTTTCTGGTATCCCTAGAGGCCCCAGACAAAGGCGTCCTAAACAGAATGGTTTCCGACTTCTGAAAGTTGACTTTCAACTTCCAGTCATCGCAATATTGTTTAATTTTGTCGAAGTCACGTTGCAAAAGTGTATTAATGACCTCAATCTTTGGACCTGATCTGTACGCGATTAAGTCGTCTGCGTACGCTATGGCATGGTGAAGCGAACCTATCAGATCACTTGTGTAAATGTTGAATAGGATCGGCGAATTTACCGCACCTTGTTGCAGACCGTTTTTAATGTTAAATGTTCCGGCAGAAGTCACATCGGCATTCTTCACGATGAACTGTCTACTGGAGAGCATATCAAAAAGAATATACAGCAGTGGTTTACTAATGCCCAACCTTTCCAACTTGAAAAAGAGTCCCTCTAACCATACGGTGTCGAAGGCTTTTTCCAAATCAATCAGGCAGGCACCAGTGCACTGTTTCTTGCTTTTGTTCCATTGGATATCAGAAACCAGTTTAGACGCAGCATGAATGATATCATGCCCCGCCTTGAAACCGAATTGATTATCCGGAACGATATGTTTGTCCTCAACCCACTTAGTCAGGACTCTATTGATCACCTTCTCGAAAACCTTACTGATGTTTGGAAGAAGACTGATCGAGCGGAGATTCGCCGGATTGGAAGTATCTTTATCCCTTTTGGGAATGGGATGTACCACAGCAATTTTCCAATGCGCTGGATAATGGGCATTATTCATTGCATTATTAAACAGGGTGGTATAAATGTCCACCGCTTCTAGTGGGAGATGTCGAAGCACAATGTTCGGTATTTAATCGGTTCCCACTGACTTTTTACTTCTGAGTGATTCGAAGATCGTTTGGAGATCTTCCTTTGAAATGAACGGTGGTAATACCCTTTCGTTGGTGATGACATTGTTTCTCGTCACTGAACTGAGTGAAACCCGAGCTCTCGAATCGCCAATTCACAATTTCATTTCGAAGGCAGGTATTGTGCACAAGGACTCGACTCTCCAGGTCGTGGTTCGGGCCAATGATGTCATTCGCCTTGTACACTTCCTGGAAAGTCGCTCCTATAGCCTCTACTTTCTCCTGTGGATCCTCGATCACAAAGAAGTTGTCATCATCAATTGCCTCATTTGGATTAATGCCTGCTGCTACAAGTATTTGTTCGTTGTTCGTCGTTTGGGCGATTTTGAGACGTGGAAGGTCGTTCTGATTATTTCTCCGAAATATTTTATTTATTTGCGGGAACATATTCGGGTTGCTGGTGTTTACAGCCCGAATTTTGTTGTTCCAATACAAACTTACAGAATTTCTGTAATTTTCCCTTATTAATGTTTGGAGGTTGTTAATCGACGACTTCAATGTCATGATCTCCGGGTTATGTCTGTCAGTAAACTGTCTGTATAAGGTTTTTAGCCTTGACAGCAGCCTACTTTTTTGTCGGTGCAGTGCGTCAATAGTTGCGTTACGGAATATGTCTTCGTCGTCAGTGTGTTGATACCGAGGTATCGTTTTGTCCATAGTTCGTTTGATTGTCTGGTCCATTAGTTTTAGATATCTGTCAATCTCCTCGTTTGACAGATTTCTGTTGGACGGTGGGTAGAGCGAATTCGAGGAGAGTGCTCTCGTCAGTATTCTTGAGAAGTGTGTCCAACGCACTCTACTATAATTGTAGGAATGCCTTTGCACAAACTCATCTAATTCCGCAATTTCGTTGGGAACAGTTATTTCGGTGCTGAGACCGCAATGGTCACTGTCATACACGAAAGTGCGTAGACAGTTTGTAGTTTGTTGGTTAGTGCACGTCAGTTGTATTCGTGAATCGAACAGCAGGAGATCCAGATAGGACCCGTGTCTGGGAAACGACGGACTATCCGTGGCTTTGAGGCCGAGTCGATACATCACACTGTGCTGACTCCACCAATTGAAAATTAGATTCCCACTAGTATTTGGTGTATTATTTCCCCAATCTCTATGTTTGGCGTTAAAATCTCCGCCGATAATAAAAAAGTTCTCCTCCAATTCCAGCCTCAGGAATTGAAAAAGTGTCTCAAGCTCTGAGATGAATAAGGTGGATTGAGTAGCCTAAGGTGTATAGACAGGCACCATGTACAACCGCTTTCCACTACGGAGAGGGATGTACATGACGCATGCTTGCAGCACCCGAAACCTACGTACCACACGACTGTATATTCTTTGAAACGCAGTCCCTTTCTTACAAAGATCGCAACACCTCCTCCTTGAATGGAATTGGGTCGGTTTCTTCGTAATATTTCATATCTTCTGTGCCTCATTTTGTGTCTTTTGGTAAGCTTAGTTTCGCTAACCAAAAGCACATCAGGGGCTTGGTCTTTAAGCAACTTAAACAGTGCGGCTCTTTGTTCGAACCTAATCAGTGAATTAACATTCACTGCAAGGACCTTCAGGGTTTGCTCCGCCATGTACGTACCCATTACGACTGGAGGTGCGTTAGGCCCGGCAGCAGCGTGTATATTTGATCGACCCGCGTAGCCTGTTCCTGTATTTGACGCTGTAGCTAAGCCATCTGCCCCTGAATAGAGAGCAAGATAGCCAGCATGTCAGGTACAGGTTCTGGTGCTCTAGGCGCTGGGGCCTGAGAAGCTACCTTTGCTTGTTGTGCCGTGGTTCCCCTACCTGCCGCCATTTGGGCGTAGGTAACGTGGGAAGTAACGGCTGGTGTTTGTGCCTGAACGAGTGGACGTTTAACTTCCACTTTCTGCTGCCGAGCCAGATTTACTCTTTTTATGTATTGGAATTTGGGACAACCCCGATAGTTTGCGGTATGTCCCGTGTTCCCACATAAAGCACAAGAGAGTTGGCTTTTTTCAGACGCTCCGTCCTTACCTAGAGCGCATTCCTCGGATTTGTGGTTCTTTCCGCACTTCACACATCGAGGCTGCATTTCGCAGTTCGACGCGGCGTGCCCGAACCTTTGGCAGCGAACACATTGTAAAATTAATTTTTCCCAGTGTACAACCTGGTAGTCTAGGACTTTGATGCTCCTTAGACCATCCAGTTTGCTGTTGGGACTTAGCTGAACCAGGAAGAACGGTAATTTCCGCTTCTCCCTTTTAGCTCTAGCCGTGACAAACGGCTTAACCCCAACGAATTTGAGCCCTTCGCACTCCTTTCTTTCAGCAGTGCAAGGAGCTCCTCCGGATCAGTCGACGGCTCTAATCCCCTCAGCAGCATTGTTTGCAGCTTTTCACCCTTAGGGGTGTAGGAGAAGAACTCCGTCGTCGAGTCCTTCAATAAACTTTTGATTTTGTGGTAGCGCTCCACTGTGTTACAGTGGATCGCATGCCTATCTTCACTTAGTCTTTTAATAAAAGAATTACAGCCTATGGCCGACTTACATAGTTCGATAGTGTACTTTAACTCCAATTTAAAGGTGTTAATTGGTGGCACTTTTTGTTTGGTGGCTTTCTGCTCTTGCTGTTGTTGTTGTCTCTGCTGCTGTTGCTTGTGCTTATGTTGTTGTTGTTGCTGTTGTTGTTGTTGTTGTTGTTGTGGGAGCTCCACATTTATGTTTGGTTGTCCCTGAGGTCTCTGGAGTAGATGCTGCTTCTCCATCTCCCTCCTTGCCACTTGTTTTGCTTTTATAGCTAGCACTTTTTGTTGTAGCTGCTTGATACTACTGTACAGTGCCTCGACCTCCTCCTCTTCGTCATCTGACTCAGATGCAGCGAGGGATGCAAAGCTGTTGTCTGCTGCGCTTGCTGCTATCCTCGCAGCCCTCCCCCGCACTCTTCCATGCTGCATTTCCAGCGAAGCTGAATGCGCGCGCGTAATGATATTCGGAGTCGGCTCCAACTTCCTCCTCCTCTTTGTGCCAGTGTCTGTTATTGTTGTTGTTGTTTTTGTCTTTAAGTGGACTGGCTTAACGGCTTGATCATCAGACGACATCATGCCATCTGCTGACCCCGCTACTGGGATAGCGGACCGCTTAGTTCCACTCATCGAACTTTGCTTTATCACTTTATTATTGACACTAATTGTTTTTTTTTTTGTGATATTATCAGAGGTTGGGAAGCGAACCCACAACCCCGAGATTTGTTGACCGAGTCTCTACCACTTCGGCCACCGAACACTTCTAAGATTTATTACTTAAAAGTAAACTAATTCACTTTTAACACTTGTAAAGCCGCATACGAAATACTTCTCCTCTCTGAGGAGGTCAATGAACGACTGAGGGAGGAAGACAAGACAGGTACCAATGTACATTGTTTTTAAATGTTTGTAAATTATAACGACCAGGAAACGCAGGGCATTCCATAAGCGAGTTGTACGGCTTAGGAAAGAATCACGATATTTTAGTGTACGTCCGAAAATGGGCTTGAGGGTATACTCGTACTAATGAGCATTCATAGCGAGACGGGTATTACGATTGAAAGTTTGAATGGGCGGTATGGAAGCATTAAATTCCACTTGGTTGATAGTTCCCCAATTGGTTATGCTGTTAATATGGGAGTCTCAATTAATGTTGAGAGAAGTTGCCCCCAGGGGTCCATCTGTGGTCCATTTATTTGGAACCTGATGATGGATCCACTCTTGCGGCGGATAAACGAGCTTTGTGGGTGCTGCGCCTATGGAGATGACCTGCTCCTCATCCAGTCTAGGGCCGAAATCGAGGCAGTAGGAGAAAGAGCTCTAGCAGTCGTTGCTGAATGGGGAGAAAGCGTAGGGGTAAGTGTGTCGCAGGATAAGACCGTCTTAATGAAGCTCAAGTGCAAGTTGAACGTAAGACGTCGGGCTCCTAAGATACATTTGAACGGCGTTGGCATTAGATGTGTGACTGAGGTCACATATCTGGGCATAACGATGGGTGAGTGTATGAACTTCATGTCTCACCTGGTTCGTACTAGACTACGTATGCTGAGTGCCGTAGGCCACGTAAGGCGCATTTTGCGATCTGACTGGGGACTCAACGGGCGTTCTGTTCATATCATATACGATGGCCTATTTGTTGCCTGTGCAACATATGGATCATCGGTATGGTACGACAGAGTTATGACTGTTGATGGCCAAAGGCGGATCCTGACTTGTCAAAGAGTCGCCTTGCTTGGCTGTTTACCGGTGTGCCACACTGTCTCCACAGAGGCAATGCAGGTGTTGCTGGGAGTGCCACCTCTGGATCTGGAAGTGATGCGACGTGCTATTGCTTTCAAGATCAGAAAAGGTCTCCCTCTAAATGAGCGCGATTGGGTTTCCCCGGAAGAAGTGGATGGCCTATCCCTGAGGCAGCTTAAAACCTTGCTACACTCATGTGTTCTATCTAGATGGCAATCTAGATGGGATACTAGCGAAAATGGCAGGGTTACTTACGGCTTCCTAAGGGATGTGCTAACCATGCGAATTTTTCCTGAACGGAATTTTAACCTCAGCCTGGGCTTTCTGTTGACCGGGAATGGCTCCCTAAATGCATTCTTGCATAAGAGGGGGCTTATCGAGGTTGCGAGCTGCTCATGTGGAGCTACCTATGAGGACTGGCTTCATGTCCTATGTGAGTGTCCCAATTACGCTGACATAAGGAACTTGCAGGCTATGGGCATCACCTTTAATGGTGAGACCTACGATGTCAGTGGAATTATCACTGATACCGTACGGTTTGAAAGAACCCGTAGTTTTGCAAAAGACGTATTCAATAGAAGGCGCAGTAGGCAGCTAGCGGGTAGTTTGTAGATATTCAAATTGTTTCAAGGCCGCCAGTCCTGGGCAGTGAGGTGCCTAACTGGAAGTAACCTCGAGGTTGCGAAGCTCGACCGGCAGCTATATTCTGGTACCACGGGAGGTCAGGAGCCCTCGAAACTATGGTTCCGGCCTGACCTAGGAGTTGGCCCCCTTGTGGGAGTATCGTGGTGGCTGTAGGTTTAAACCCAAAATCGCGGGGAGAATGGACCGTATGGATCTTGGACCTCTCATGGCTTAGCATATGTTGTAGTGTACTACGACCGGTGCTGGGCCATGGGATTGCTATGGAACCAACTGGTTTATTCGATGTAGAGTTGCATTGCAACCGGGTGCCATGACCCACAGAATGGCTGAGGTATTAGAGAGGCCTCGACCCTTCACCAAAGGGGAAGCTCGTGCCTTACACACGACTTCGAATCTGGTACTGGTGGTAGTACTTGTACTACCCGATGGGTGCTTATCAACGCATTGTTTTGATATCTTGCCGTAGGCTTCAGCCCTCACGGCAGGTACCTACGTTAAACACAAGAGACATCTGTTAATATGGGAATTTAATGAGCTTAACATACGCTGCCGTTCCCGTTCTACAGCCGAAGAGCAGGGGCGTGAGTCCGGGAACGAATATGAAAAGCAGAGAGTACTGTCATTAGCAAAGGAATATATTGGGTTAGAAGTAGCAGACAAGAGATTATTAATGAAAATTAAAAAGAGTGTCTGAGACAGAACGGAGCCCTGGGGCACACCAGCATTTATTTTGAGAACATCAGACTTGAAACCATCCAAGACAACTTGAATTGAACGTTCCGAAAGGTAAATTCTATATCATTGAACAAGAGAATCGTCGATCCCAAAAGCACGCATTTTCGACAAAAGAGCCTGATGCCAAACTCTGTCAAATGCTTTAGAAATATCAAGTGCAACTATCTTGCTTTCGCCAGATTGATGTACGCTTTGCTTCCACTTTTCGGTAAGACATGTCATCAGATCACCAGTGGACCTGTTGCTATGAAAACCATACTGCCGGTCATTAAGAAGTTTTCGTGTTTCGAAATATTTCATGAGCTGACGGTTTATCAGCGTTTCCATGATCTTGGAAAGAAGGGACGTCAGTGCAATGGGTCTGTAGGAGGAGAGAGAAGAAGATTCGCCTTTTTTAGGGACGGGCTGGACAAATGCTGTTTTCCATCTGTTCGGAAAGAGTCCTAAGGAGTAGGGATTGATGAAAAAGCTTACGCAGTGGTTTTGCCAGCATGGAAGAACACCTCTTCAGAAGAATCTGGACCAGCGGATATATGCTGTTGTTGAGATCTTTAAGTACTCTTGCTACTACACGAGTGCGAAAGTGGATTCGTCCCATTGTAGATTCGACGCACTCAAGTGTAGGCGGGGACAAAGAACAATCTGGGAGTGTTGAGCTAGCTGCAAAGTGTGCAGCAAGCAGATTGGCCTTGTCGCAATAGCTGACAGCTGGAATGTCATTGTAAATGAGCGTTGGGATGGAGGATGAGGCAGAATTTCTTATATTTTTGACGAATGACCAACAATTTTTACTGCCTTTGGAACATTGCAGTATTTTTTGACTCAGTTTTTGGTCGTATTGGAATTTCACACGCTTGAGAAAGGCGTTGCAGTTATTTCTGGTTCGTTTAAACTTTTTTCGGTTTTCCTCTGCCGGGTTGGTCTTGAAGGACCGAAGAAACAATTCTCTAACCCTGACAGCCTCTTTACAGCTCGAGTCGTACCATGCCTTTTCTTTTGGTTTGATACTCTTCACCCGATGAGGGATAAAGTTTCTCATTCCAAAGAGAATGGTGTCTGTGATTATATCAGCAGCGGCATCCACGTCGTTATCGAGGAAACATAACGACCAGTTAAAATTCCTAAAGAAGCTCTTAAGACCGCTACAGTTGGCTTTCTCGTATTGCCATACGGTTCTTTTAGGAATCTTTTCTTTAACTGTGTGGTGGGTGTACGAAAATTTAGCTGATATGACACAATGGTCCGAAGAGTTAGAAGGGAGAGCACATCAACGCAGTACTTGTCAGGGTAAGAAGTTATAAACAAGTCCAGGGTGTTGGCGGTATGATTATCAACGTCTGGTATTCGTGTGGACTCATTTACAAGCTGGGTCAAGGTGTTTTCCGCAGCGAGGATCTCAACACACCGTCCTTCGGTGTTGTCTGTCCACGATGTCGTGGCCAAGCAGAATTGTGTATATTGAAATCGCTCGCAATCACGATTTTAGTATGAGGATTCAGGGATACAATTCGTTGTATGGAGTCAGACAACGCATCAAACTCGTTACAGGTCGAGTTGCTGTCCTGTTTGGGGCTTCTGTAAATAAAGCAGTAATGTGCTTACGGAGTTGGAATTTTAACCACATGAAATTGAATCCCTAATTGGAACAGGGACTACATTGTGGTGGAATTTGGTAAGCTACATCACTACGCACGTAAATGGCGAGACCGCAATGAGAGAAGAATAATGGCACTAGTTCATAGCCGGGTAGCTTCAGATCAGGGTGGTCAGAGAGGTGTGGGCGGGGATCTACCTGTGTTTCACTAAATGCCAAAACAGCTTGTCGGTACTTACAGACGTGGACGTATGCAGAAAAGTGATTACTTTTTAGCCCGCGTATATTGGCTCCGTCCACCCTGAATTCCCTAGGCAGAATTACAAACAAACACAGTAAACACAAACACCCACGATACTAAGCAAGGCTGCGAAGTGAAAATTCTGACGATGGTTTACCGAATCAAATTGCTGTAGGTGTTACGCCCTTACAACAATATGAAACAGTGCATCAACAGAGTTCACACTTGCAACTCGCTATCCATCAGTTGTTACATACAGTCAGTCACTGTCCGTACCGTATGATAAATACAGTAGCGGCAGTAACCAAGTGCAAGCAACAGTACTACTACCAGGAGCGGGAGAGGTGGGATACCCGCACGGTGTGATATTTTTGTTTTTTTTTTACTTCCACTGCACTGTTTTAGTTTGTTTTGTTTTTTGTGTGTGCAGCACAGGAGAAATTACGAGTGCAGAATGACGTGTGCACTCGTCGGTTGTCGCCACGGTACTGTTATTACGCGGTTCGTGTCACCACAAGCTTCATTTTCGGATCAAATGCAGTTGATAACAGATTTACCTGTTTCGTATCCATCCACCGTATAAACGCTACATTTTGCCGCTTCCTCCTCTTATATTCCCTTTTCATCATTTTGTTTTTTTGTGCTGCGATTTTTTAGGAGTCCCTTTCGATTTGACCTCACCGTTGTAGTTGCATAAATTTTGTTTTCGTACAGGTCTAGAAGCAACTGAAAAGATGAAAAGATATTGTCAAAGGCTAAATGAACATTAGTGCCTTTCAGTGAGTGACAAAGCTGTTGTACAACTGAAGCTCCTAATCCTAGCTCAGGCGTATTGTCTGTTGTTTTTGCCGGTGTATACATCGAACTGGTATAAGTATCCAGTTTGCGAGTCACACCTAGTCCACACTTTGAAGCCTCTTTTAATTGGCTTGAGTGGCATATACTGCTTAAGACTGTATCGGCCTTTGAAAAGAACCATGCACTCATCAATTGATTGGGATTTAGTTGCCACAGCAGAGCTTTGAAAACGGTAATTCAAAGATATCAGCAGCGGCCTTATTTTAAATAGGCGATCAAAATTAGCTTCTCCATATTTGGGTCTGATTGAATTGTTAGCCAAGTGAAAATCTTTTTAAATCTTTTACATGGCGTGACTGATGCACATCCATCAAAAAACTATTATTCCAAAAAATGCCTCCAGTTCTATTGTATTATATCAATGTTCTTCCAATTTTTGCTTTTGTTTTGCTGAGCATACAAACTGGTTTGATTGACAATAAGTTCAAATGTACTGTCTGTGAACATTTGCTTGCAAAAGTAAATTGGCCGACTACGACTTGAGCATGGAAATAGTAGTAGTTGGGCAATATTAATCGAATCAAAACGTTCACTTGACAAAAACGTCTCATTCGCAACACTTTTATTCCAAAGGGCATCCTCGTTTTCGTCTGCATTCTGGTCGTGGTTATCTAATAATGATAATGATAATGTTAATCTATCTAATAAAAACTATAAATGTTACCGGTATGATCGAAACGACAGAATTGGTGGTGGTGTCACGGTGATAGTGAAAAGATCAATTCAGCACAAATTATTACCTACCGTCAGAACACAAGTTGTTGAAAACATTGGTGTCGAAATACCTTTTAGTAATGGTAGTAGCTTGAAAGTCTTTGCAGTGTATTTTCCTGGAGGTTCTAGAAACTCCATTTTTAAACGGGAAGCCTTAAAAACCGATATGAGGAAACTAATAAATATTAACGGGCAGCTCCTTATCGGTGGCGATCTTAGCTGAGCTTAGGTCTCGGTATCCAATTTCAATTTTAGTAAAATGTTCCGTATTAGTGTCACCAATTTTCAGTGTCACTCGGGTCAAAGACTTCAATATGACTGATTCTGCACGGTATGCATCAGTACTGAAACGCAATTTGAGACATGTGTTTGGCGAAGAAAACGTGAGATTAGGCTCTCCGGATTCCATTGACCATGTACTTGAAACGTTAACCTCGTCAATTCTAAGCACCGTTGATGAAGTGGTTCCTAGCAAGGTTTTGTGTTTCAATGGTTCAACCAAACTGCCTAGATACATCCTACAGCTCATTAAGTTTTGCAACAGCCTACGCAGAAAATGGCAGCAACTTAGGATAGAAGACTACTAACATGCGACCAAGTATCTTACTACAAGAATTAGACAGGAGATATAAATGTTTAAAAATATTGAGTGGAACCATAAACTGAGAGACTTAGACAAATGTAGTAAACCCTTTTGGAATATCGTAAAAGTTATTAAGAACAAGCGAACGTTTATTCCTTTCTTGAAAACTTCCACTGCACAAGCTGTTTCCAATGCAGAAAAAGCTAATATATTAGCCAGTACATTTTTATCGAGCTGATAATATTGTTGAAGGTTCTTAACGACTGATAAACAACCAAACTCAGCCTTATGACGCTGATACTGTTGGTCTGACTGAGCTTAAATCGATTATCACTACTCTAAGAACTCGTAAGTCAGTCGGATTTGACGGAATTAGGAACATCTTTCTTAAATTCCTTCCCACGTTGGTTCTTAAGATTTTGCAATCAATTTTTAACGGATGTCTCAAAATAGGTTACTTTCCCTCTGATTGGAAATGCGCCAAAATTATCCCAATCCCCAAACCAGGAAAGCCCTTGAATGATACCTTAAATTATCTTAGTAAATGTTTTGAAAAGGTCATTAAAAATAAATTAATGCTTCATCTGGAAGAATCTAATATCTTACCGCCACAACAATTCGGCTTTCGCTCACGTCATAGTACTTCACATCAAGTTTACAGAATAAAAAAAACACGTACTTGATTCCTTTTCAGAAGGCAAAAGTACTGGCATGGTTCTCTTAGATGTCGAAAAAGCATTTGACACTGGTCTTGTCCATAAACTCTTGCAATTTAATTTTCCTATGTACCTCATAAAAACCATCCAATCTTTCTTAACGGCAAGGAGTTTTAAGGTATTTGTGAACCAGACTTCATCTGATATCCAATGAATTCCTGCCAATGTTCCTCAGGGCTCCGTATTGGGCCCCATTCTCTACAACATCTATACATCTGACTTTCCTTCACTTCCTGGATGTCATTCTGCAATTTTTGCAGATGATACATGCATTTATTCATCTGATTCGATAGGCTCGAATATTGAGTCTAATTTGCAATCTGGATTAGAATGCCTACTCAAATATCTTGCAGATTGGAAAATTAAAATGAATCCTCAAAAAACGCAAGCAATCTTTTTCTCTCGAAAAAGAAAATCTTGTTTTTTACCTGCTGGGTATTTAATAGTCTGCGGAAATCTGATTGACTGGGCACCATTTGTTAAGTATCTAGGAGTCTTTATGGACAAGAGACTGACTTTTGGCCAACATACAAATAATGTCGTTAGTAAAGTCAACAACAACATTAAAGTTCTATACGTCGCAAGTCTGAATTAAGCAAAGATAATAAGCTTATAATTTATAAATCTATCTTCCAAGCCATTCTGTGCTATGCAGCTCCAGTTTGGGGGAACTGCGCCAACTGTCACCTTAAAAAGTTGCAATTTCTTCAAAATAAGGTCTTAAAAATGATCCTAAAACTACCATGGTATTTTTCAACTTCAGAACTTCACGAAATAGCCAAAATTGGAACGGTAAAAGAAAGAATAGCTCGACTCTCTGAAAAATTTGTCTTTTCATGTAATATATCAGATAACCCTCTCCTTTCTAATCTTGTAAATGTTCTTTGATATTATTTGTTTTATTTATTAATCAATGTATTAAGTTATGCCATATATTTGTTTAATTCTATACATGCCTTGTGTGCCCACAAAGGACATACCCATATATTGGGTCTATAACTTAATTCGTGCGGTTTGCAAAGAGATGGCGTAACTTGGGTTATTCCATTGGAACATACGTTGGAAAACTACTGTCATTGTACGTCATTTCAGTGTATGTTATTCATTTGAAGCGAAAACAACAATAATTTTTTTTTCACTCAAATATGTCGAACTTTGTGCCTGAAAAAGTGTTTTTGCGGGGAGTTCTTCTTCATTACTTTAATATGAAGAAAACTGCTGCCGAAAGTCATCGTATTTTGGTGGAAGTTTATGGTAAACATGCGCTAGCTGAGCGAACGTGCCAAAAATCGTTTGCACGATTTAAAAGTGGTAATTTTGGCTTGGAAGACGATGAACGTCCTGGGCAGCCAAAAAAGTTTGAAGATGAAGAACTGGAAGCATTACTCTATGAAGATTGTTGCCAAACACAAGAAGAGCTCGCAGAATCTTTGGGTGTCACTCAAGCAGCCATTTCAAAATGTTTAAAAGCAGCTGGATATATTCAAAAGCAAGGAAATTGGGTTCCACATGAACTCAAGCCGAGAGACGTCGAAAGGCGGTTTTGCATATCCGAAATGCTGCTGGAACGTCACAAAAGGAAGTCATTTTTGCATCGGATTGTTACTGGTGATGAAAAATAGATTCATTACGACAACCCCAAGCGCAAAAAATCATATGTGAAACCCGGCCAACCAGCCAAATCAACTGCAAAGCCGAATATCCATGCCGCGAAGGTAATGCTCTGTATTTGGTGGGATCAGATGGGTGTGCTGTATTATGAGCTGCTAAAACCAGGTGAAACCATCAATGGACAACGCTACCGAACACAATTAATCCGTTTGAAGAGAGCAGTGGCCGAAAAACGCCCAGAATATGCGACCAGACACGAGGCAATAATTTTCCATCATGACAACGCTCGGCCCCACGTTGCTATTCCGGTTATGAACTATTTGGAAAACAGTGGATGGGAAGTCTTACCCCACCCGCCTTATAGCCCAGACCTTGCCTCTTCTAACTACCATTTGTTCCGGTCGATGCAGAACGCCCTCACTGAAATACGGTTCACATCAGAGCAGAATATCAAAAATTGGCTTGATTCATTCTTGGCTGCCAAGCCGGCGCAGTTCTTTTGGGATGGGGTCCACAAATTTCCAGGAAGATGGGAAAAGGTCATAGCTTCAAATGGGCAATACTTTGAATAATACTACTTTATATGTTTTTCTTAAATAAACGTTCAAATTTTGAAAAAAAAACCGCACGAAATAAATTATATACAAAATACAAAACTGTGATACTTTGCATGAAGCTTTTCCTTCGGCTCCTTTCTTTTGTAAAATTGATATTGTGCTCGTATTTCCATTTTTCATAAGTAAGGTAAACAATAACCATATCTATGTACATCTCAATTGTAAAAAATGTAAATTTTTGCTAATAAATAAATACAAATACAAATACAAAGCTTTCACTTGACAAAAACGTCTCATTCGCAAAACTTTTATTCGAAAGGGGATCCTCCTTTTCGTCTGCACTTTGGTCGGAACTAGAGCTGCAGCATGGCAGATCAGATATCATGATATCATCAGAATTTGTAAGTCGACTATCTTAACAATTTTTTATTTCTGACATGGGATCATCCACATCTTCAACCTTTTTCTGTCGGATCAGCTACATCAAAGTTCTGATTCTCGACATCCTCATCGTTTTCGAAATCGTCTTCGGAAGTCTCGCCATCAATTTCGTCATCATTTAGTTTTTCCTTAGACGTCTTTGCCTTACAAATATCTGTAACAAGGCAGTAACAAAAATTTTGCTACTCTGGAGAGGAATCAATCAATGTACCTACCCTGTATTATTTTTTAACTTTGTTTAGGGTTATTCTCTTCAAAAATATGTATTTAAATCTTTTGTAAAGTAAACTATTCACCAATTTGAACAACATTTTAAAAAAACGGAACAAAACAGCTGTTTTCAATGACCGTGTGCGGTGTAAAAATCTATCACTATACGATAAATGAATTTCAGAAGGTTATTCTTGTAGAAAATACATAGATGTCAGTGAAAGCACAAAAAAGATTTCAAAAATTGATGCAACAGATTGGATGCATTCAGGTACAAAGATGGGTGACAAATATATTGCCGCCAGCTTAAAAAGGGTTAAATGGTTTTTTAAGTGCACAAGCATGATATGCTTGGTCGGTCGTATCATAATTTCTGGGAAAAGGACTTAAGTAGATAACACATGCACCCTACCATTATTATAGATTAGTCTGGTGGTTAAAGAAATGACTATCTGTTCCAGCATAGAGAACGAAAATACCTTTGGCAATATTCTATGATTCTAAGATTCTATGAAGGCGTTAAAGAGCCTTACGATGGAAAGTAGTAACCCCTAAATCGATATGAGGGATGTTAAGCATGAGAACGTCAGAGATGCAGGTGAGGAAAGTATTAAATAGTTGTTGGCAACACAAAATATTTTGGTTTGCATTGTCCTCTCACACGCTTATTTGTTATGTGCACATGTGTCATATTCTCACTCTTAATAAAATTGCAAGCGTGAACGGGTATGTTTGCCTTCTTTACCTTACAGGAACATAACTATTTACAATAGAAAGATCACCAGGGCTACGCCACTCAAAGATATCACCAGGTATGAGTTCCTTATACATATATGGTACGGGCCTTGGAGTAGATGAACAATTCAAGGGTTTGACCAACCGTTATGTTCATATTGAATATCTCTACCATTATGTGGAAATAATCAGGAAAAAGTAGTAGCAAAATTTGGAAGAAGGATTTGTTTTCTATCAGAAAATCTATTGTATTTCTTGGATTTTCCTTTAACTGGAACTTTTCAGGGTTTCATAGAAATATGAGCAAATGTTGCCTACAGTACAAGCGCACATTATATGTATGTTAAGCGTCTGCAGCCTCATATGACCGTAGGCCAAACACGGAAAGATGTTTTGCCACCCATATCTAGCTCGGCAGGGCATTCCAAAAGCGAGTACGTCCGAAAGTGGGCTTGAGGGTATACTAATGAGTATTCATAGCGAGACGGGTGTTACGATTAAAAGTTTGAATGGGCGGAATGCTACTGGCGATTTCTATGGAGCATTGGTGGTGGAAATAACGATAAAACAAAGTGAGACAGGATACATTACGTCGATGTTCGTGGCTGTTGAATGACTGTGTGATATTGTCATCACTTATGCAATAAGGTTTTAGGAGCACCTGACAAGATGTGGGCATTGCACTCCAATTTTGGGCGTATGAATGTCTTATATATTGAGGCCAGATCAGGGGGTGTGAAATATTTCTTACATTGCTTGAGAGAACCTAGACATTTCGCAGCATTTTTGGCGACATCGAATGTGTGGTCATTTCAACGTAAGTTGTCGTTGACACACATACCGAGAATTGAAAGTTTATCGGTTTCGACGATGCAAGTGCCATCCATGGATAATGGCTGGGTGTTTCAATTTCGCTTTAACGACAGCAGACAGCATTGTGTTTTAGAAGCATTAAATTCTACTCTGTTGATAGTTCCAGAATTGGTTATGCTGGTAATATCGGAATTTAATGAGCTTAACATACGCTGCCGTTCCCGTTCTACAGCCGAAGAGCAGGGACGTGAGTCCGGGAACTAATATGAAAAGCAGAGAGTACTATCGTCAGCAAAGGAATATATTGGATTAGAAGTAGCAGGCAAGAGATCATTAATGAAAATTAAAAAAGAGTGTCGGAGACAGAACGGAGCCCTGGGTCACACCAGCATTTATTTTGTGAATATCAGATTTGAAACCATTCAGGACAACTTGAATTGAACTTTCCGAAAAGTAAGAAGAGAGTCATCGATTCCAAAAGCACGCATTTTCGACAAAAGAGCCTGATGCCAAACTCTGTCAAATGCCTTAGCAATATCAAGTGCAACTGTCATGCTTTCTCCAGATTGATGTACGCTTTGGTTCCACTTTTCCGTGAGGTATGCCATCAGATCACCAGTGGACTGGTTGCTACGAAAACCATATTGCCGGTCATTGAGAAGTTTCCGTGTTTCGAGATATTTCACTAGCTGACGGTTTATCAGGGTTTCCATGACCTTAGAAAGAGAGACGTAAGTGCAATGGGTCTATAGGAGGAGGGAGAAGAAGATTCGCCCTTTTTACGGACTGGCTGGACACATGCTGTTTTCCATCTGCTCGGAAATTGCCCTAAAGAGTAGGATTGATGAAGAAGCTTACGCAGTGATTTTGCCAGCGAGGAAGAACACCTCTTTAGAAGGAGAGGAGATATGCCATCTGGACCAGCGGATTTAGGTATGTTGAGATCTTTAAGTACTCTTGCTCCTTACACGAGTGCGAAAGTGGATTCGTCCCATTGAACATTAGACGCACTCAAGGGTTGGCGAAGATAAAGCACAATCTGGAAGTGTTAAACTGGCCGCAAAGTGTGCAGCGAGCAGATTGGCTTTTTCCAAAGAGCTGACAACTTTAATGTCATTGTAAATGAGCGTTGGGATTGAGCATAGAAATTTCACTCGCTTGAGAAGGACGTTGCCCTGGCTCGTTTGAACTTTTGTCGGTTTTCCTCTGTCGGGTTGGTCTTGTAGGACCGAAAAAACATTTCTCTAACTCTGACAGCCTCTTTACAGCTCGAGTCGTACCATGCCTTTTCTTTTGGTTTGATACTCTTCATCCGATGAGGGGTGAAGGATCTCATTCCAAAGAGCATAATGTCGTTATCGAGGAAACATAACGACCAGTTAAAATTCCTAAAGAAGTTGTTAAGTCCGCTCCAATTGGCTTTCTCGTATTGCCATAGGGTTCTTTTGGGAATCTTTTCTCTAACTGTGTGGCCGGTGAACGAGAAATTAGCTGATATGAGACAATGGTCCGACGAGCCTAGAGGGAAGAGCACATCGATGGTGTACTTACCAGGGTGAGAGGTTAAAAACAAGTCCAGGGTTTTGGCGGTATGACTATCAACGACTGGTATCCGCATCGGCTGATTTAAAAGCTGCGTCAAGTTGTTTTCCGCAGCGAGGATCTAAACACACCTCGGGTGTTGTCTGTCCAGAATTTCGAAGCCACCCAGAATTGTGTATATTGAAATCGCCCGTAATAACGATTTCAGTATGAGGATACAGGGATACAATTCCTTGAATGGAGTCAGACAGCGCTTCGAATTCGTTAAAAGTCGAATAGCTGTCCAGTTTGGGGCTTCTGTAAATAAAGCAGTAGTGGATAATTTGCTTTCGGAGATGGAATTTTAACGACATGAAATTGAATTCCGGATGGGAACAGGGACTACATTGTGGTGGAATTTGGTAAGCTACATCACTACGCACGTAAATGGCGAGACCGCAATGAGGAAAGCATAGTGGCACTAGTTCGTAGTCAGGTAGATTCAGATCAGAGTGGACTGAGAGGTGTGGACGGGAATCTACCTGTGTTTCACTAAGTGCCAAAACAGTTGGTCTGCACTTACAGACGTGGAGATACGCGGAAAAATGATTACTTTTTAGCCCGCGTATATTTGCTATGTCCACTCTAAATTCCTGAGTCATTTCAAATTAACAAACCCCGACGATGCTAAGAAAGGCTGCAACGTGAAGATTCTGGTATTGCTTTACCGAATCAAATTGTTGTAGGTGTTATGCCCTTACAACAATATGAGACAGTGCACCAACAGAATTCACACTCGCTATTCATCAGTTGTTGCATGCACTCAGTCGCTGCCTCTGCCCTCTGCTGTATGCGTCCTCCGATTCGTGGAACCACACACTGTTATTATTATTTTTTTCCACAAAATTTTGCACTCGCGCGTGGTTGGAATGCGCTGTGTTTTTTGTTTTACCATTTGTTGTTGTTCTGCACAAACCCAAATCCAGCGTACGAGTGCACTATATCTCGTGTGCACTCGATGGAGGTCAACTCGGCACTGAGCTGACCATTACGATGGCAGTAAGCAGTCTACAGAAAGTCACTGACCTCATGAAATACAATGGAAGAGACCAATGGGGTATCCTAGATAGGTTTTGAAGCTATCCGTGAAGACCCCGCTACATTCTGGTTGTACAATCATGCTACATCGTCTAGATTTGCTTGAACGTAGACAGTTAAAATGTTGAAGGCGGCAACCAATGAGTGAAGCAACATCGGCCATAGCAGTGGAGAAACGATGCCGCCTTGCTGGCAACTTCCATTTATCCTTGCCATCCCATCTTGTCCGCAGTGAGCATCAGGTTCCTATTCATCAGTATTACGTTTATCCAGAAAAACTAACCAGCAGTCAATCCAGCAGACTCGTCGGATTTTCCACGTTGATATACATATTGTCATATCCGCTCGAATGTGAACAGCACCATCTGTATTTGAAATGCAGAAGATTTCCATGTTAGACCTACGTACATCAAAGTCAGAATCGTATGCGAGTTCTCAGCCTTGTTGAAGAGGAGAAATCTCTCAATAGTCCGACAATGTTTCATCTAAACTAAGAATAAAAACAAAGGTTAAGAAAGCTTTCCAGATCCTCAGCGATGAACCCACTAAACACTTTGGTGAAGTGCATAGCCAGAAAACACTTCTGCAGATGGCCAGTTTCATGGCGGAACCTCGATTTGCAGCAACTCCCTAAGGAAATACGAAAAAGTCAATTAAATCTATGGACTGGATAAACGCTTTGATCTTTACATTCAAATTAAACAGAATATAAGAGGCTAATTCGAATTTTAAGAGTGCCTCCTATTAAGCCTTTGCAATCGAGACACTCGGTGATATTAGCAGACTGGTCCAAGACTTCAAAAGGGCCAGATCAGCCAGACAAAAATATAGTAAACCTAACTGAGACGAAAACAGATATTTTCTGCCTCATGCTCAAGACTCTTCAAAACTGTAACATAACCAGAAGCATTCGTTCTTTGCTGGTTTCATGTTGCCTGGCACCGACGCACGGCGTATATCGAGCAAGAGCCCGGGAAAATAAAACCAAAAAAACAAAATCAAGCCTGGAAACATGTATAAGCTCTGCAGGCTAAAATGTAAATAATTTTGTATGAAGAAACAGCTGAAGAACTCCCCATACTTCTCGATAAAGCCGAACGGTTTTCAATACTGCACGCGAATTATTGGTTCCCTTGATTGATCACGTCCAGCCGAACAACTAGTGGAGACCCTAGACTACACAGGAAATGCGATAGAATGAACCAGGTAAAAAAAGGATGAAAAACTGCGACGTACACTAAGTGAGACAGAAGACAAGTAGCTGTTATTCCGTGCCTCAAGTGGTAGTGTGTTGGCTTCCCAATCGGACGGTTCGGGATTCAATACCATCCGTGGCCGAAACTCGTTTCATCAGGCAACTAAGATCTCGTGAGATGAATGGTCGTCTGAATACATCATCAAGTCAATTTACACTAAAAATTTAGTCTCCCTTAAATGTTGGATACCGCCCATGGAACGAAACATCTTTCTTTCTCTTTCAGTCCCATTTTCCGAAAAACTTAACACATGCTTTGGCATCATAAGTGTAGTCATGCCCACTTGAGTGTTAAGTTCTTTTTTTTTTTTAAAAAAATCAGAATTTTTCGTTAGAGGTAGACTAAGTCAAGAAGTCTTGAGTTGCAGCAGCGCCTCATGACAGCCCTTAACCTAGCTCGCCACTCGGTCCGCATAGTATCTTATGCGAAAACCCAGTGGCTAAATCTGTCGTCGAAAATGCTTCCTTCAATGTGCCAAATTTCGAATGACAACTGGCGGGACGCTGCAAAGGTAAACTAGAGCGGCTCGTGAAATCTGAAGGAAGAAAAAGAAGAACGAGGAGCTCGAGATTGAAGAAATTGAGAGATGTTGTAGCAGAAAGCTGTTTGGAAATATTACCAGAAGGTAAAAATAACATGCCAGATCAACTAAGTACGAACCAAAGTCTATCAGAATGAACAAGGAAACTTGGTGGTAGATTCGCAGTTAAGGATATTTTAAAATGTTTGTGTGTGTACAAAAACAGAACTTATTCCTCTCAATACAATAGCTTCATTCAATACACGAGTATTGTAATTAGAATTTAACCGCTTTTCTCAACCATTTTTACTTTACGTTAACTTTTGCTTAAACCACTTTATCACTGCTCGTAACTCACCTTTCAAATTCCACTTTAGAACGGACTTGCACTTCTTGTGGGACGCTGCTAATTATACTCCCCTGACAATTTTCGAGAACGTTCTGTACTATACAGCGTTCCCAACAACTTTCCATTTTGCCAAAATATTCTCTAAAAGTGTTCCACTCTCCATTGTCCAATGGTAGGGTCTTCTGCTATTCGAATATGGAAATCTTCTCTATTCAAATATAGATGGCGTTGTTCGCATTTTAAGTGGTTATCATAATATTGTAAAACCTTTTTTGCAGACCGTGACGATCAATATTCAGCTATCAGGTAGAACAAACGGACAACATTTTCATTGTCCGAACGTATTTCCGTTGCTTAAAGTGAGGATAACCATAACCAAACTTACGTCTAACAGGGCTTGTCGGCACTGATGTCCTAGCTGATGAACCGTACAAGGCGGCTGGAGATAATTTTGCTAAGAACATGCACCAAATCATCTCAAAAGCATGACAAATAATTGGAACCTCATCATTGTATGTCAGATCCTAAAGAAAGCCACAAGAAAAGATCTTTTCAAGTATTTTTACTTGAATACGCTGATAACTTTCTTATGACTGACAGAACGCAACGCCCTGATGAGTTTTGACAGCGGCAAATATGGGTTAAGCTATGAATTAGGGCAATAGGAAGTACATATTCGTATATGCTATTAAGATGAAGGGACCCACGACATAAAGGAACCGCACAAAACATCATTATACGAGCAGATAGATGTAATTTAGCGGTAGTTAGGGATTTTGTCTTTGACATCAGAAGGCAAGTGAATAATATTTTATCCTTAGCGCCGGCGATCCGCGGACAGCCCTTTAACTTAGATTGGGCCAGCAGTGCAACCACCACCTCCCAGTGGTGGCCAAATCCTTAGTTATGCAGGCTAAAACGGCAAAGACATGCTTGACCAGTAGCCTACGCCGACATAGAGCTCGATTAAAAAAAAAGTGACGAACCAAATAATAGATTCGTCCGATCTTCACGTGGAATGTTCCGGTCCTTAACAGCCCGCTCTAACCAGACATAACCACCATCCAAGAAGTTCGATGGGATGGACCGGTCGAAAAGTGGATGAGAGACTGTCATATTATATTCTATGATGAATGTTACAGACAACATCCGAATGTTACGTTTATCCGGATGCAGAGTCGCCATCGAAGAAAGACTTAGGGAATAATATAAGCAAACGCTTGACGACGATTCGCATAAAGGGTCAGTTTCCGAGGATAAGCCACGTAAATGTCCACGCCCCTACTGTTTTTAGGAGCTCCTCGACAAAAACTACGGGCTTAATGTGATGTGGAAATTGTCGTTGCCGATTTTAATATCAACCTAGGCAAGGACGGAATTTCTGGGCAATACAGTGGGGAAGTACAACCACTATTCCATCACCTTCGGAAACGGACCCAGGCTTATTGATTTTGCGGCGAGACGTCATGTAACTAAAGCCTGCAATCAGGATGTGGAACCCTGATTTCCATAAAGGAACTTCGGCTGATTTGAGTGGCCGAAGGTTCCGAGCAACTAACCTCGATTCCGACTATTGCCTTGTTGCAGCCAAGTTACGGATGCGGATATCCGTAACAGCTTATAGCCAACGAACCATTGTGCGTAAGTTCAACGTCGAACGGCTACAGTCGCAAGAGACCGTCAGGTACTTTTCCGATTGAATTTCCAATGACCTCTCGAGGAACCCGATGCTGCCACAATCGGACGTAGAAGACTAGTGGCATCCTAAGGGTAGTCAGAGAGAGGGCCTCTGTTTTACACGGTTTCAAACCGACCAAAAAAGAAGCCCTTGGTTTGATGACGAATACAGACAAGCAAACCTGGAAAAGCAATTAACGGAGCGGCTCTGCAGAAAAGTACGCGAGGGGCTCGTGTGCTGTATGAGCAGAAAAAAGAATCAAAAAAGAACACGAGAAGCGCTCGATCTAGGCCTTAGAGAGGTGCTACAGGAAAAATGAAGTTCGGAAGTTTTTCCAAAGAAATTAGACGAACATCCCAAGATTATTTCTGCAGACAGCCGAGCGGCTTAACGTAGCAGCTGATAATTGGATATTAAACTTAAAATTAAACTTAAACTTAAACCTAAAACTAAGATTGGTTGGAGTGGTGAAGGAGAACGGATTTGAAGTAGGTGGAAGTCCAGGACGGTAGGGTTTGAATTGATTTTTCCTAGTTAGTGTTGAGGAAAATAGAGTTGTGAAGGGATGCTCATTCAACATGACCTAAAAGGAGTCAATGAATGAAAAGAAAGCCGGCTACATATCTGCGTTCCTCAAGGGTGCTTAAGTTGATAAGGTTGAGACAGGTTTGATAGGGGGGCAGAATAAAATTAACGTTCCAGGGCATATCGACAAAGTATCAAAGTCCTGTTAAAGGAGGAAGGAGTCATGGGGAGCGGAAATGGTTTTGAAAAATTTGGTATCGTCGGCGTAAAGGGAGACAGACGAGTGTTTGATGATTCTATTGAGATCGTATATGGTTAGTATAGAAAGAAGGGGACCGAGATGGCTGCCTTGTGGAACTCCAGAGGAGGCCAAAAATGGAGCCGATTGGGCTGACCTAAAACGATCACTGTAAAAATGGTTTTCGAGGTAAGAGGATATCCATTTTAACAGTATGGGTTCAAAGCCGAGGGCAGACAATTTGAAGAGTATGAATCGATGAGAGATTTTATCGAAGGCCTTGCTAAAATCTGTTGCAACCATATCGACTTGGTTGCCATTCTCTAGGGGAGAGAGGGCAAAGGATACGAATTTAATAAGATTTGTGGTAGTTGACCTAGCCTTCAGGAAGTCATATTGTCTAGGTGAAATAACTGATTTGCATCGGAAGCTTAGAGCTTCATACAAAATATTTTCGAAAAGTTTGGGTATATAGGAGAGAGGCGATAGTTTGTTATTTTGTTCTTTGATCCTTTTTTGTGGATCGGGGTTATGAAGGACGTTTTCCAAGTCTGGCGAAATTCTCCTTGTGAAAGGTATACACGAAAGAGATTAGAAAGGGCAAGGGAAAGATAGGAAGAACATTTTTTAAGGAATTTGGGTCGGGTATGAACTCGTCATTAAATTGGTGTAACTTATATTCGGTATAGAACGGGTCCAGGGTGTGAGAGAGTAGTGGGACATTGGAGAAATTCAGCAGGTAATTAAAATAGGATGGATCCGGTACAAAGGAGTCATTGGTGAAGGATTGTTTGGAAAAGGCGGCAAATAGATTGGCAATGTTGAGTGGATCGGTTGATGTCTTGTTGTTGAAAGCGAGGGAAGGATGGTAGCCATCGGACTTTCTTTTGTAGTTAACAAATTGGAAAAAGGACTTAGGGTCGACTATAAGAACAGTCCGAAAAGGACCCATACACCAAGCCATTTTTAAAATCTGGGTGGACGAAAGTATCCCCGGCGAATAGAATCTCAGCATTCTTTGTCCGACCCTAAAGAAAGGAGATCCCCTGAACTGTGCCAGCTACAAGGGAATAAGTCTCCTCAACATTGCGTCTAAAACCCTGTCTGCCGTATTATGTGAACGCCCATTACCCCTGGTAAATAGTCTGAACAGCCCCTGTAAGAGTGGTTTAGGGCCAGGCAATTTCTACTAGAGAATAAGTTTTCACATTATGGCAGATCCTGGCAAAAACACAAGAGTTCCAAATCGAAACACACCACCTCCTTATCGATTTCAAGACCGCACCTATAATGGCGAATTATGCAGAGGCAAATCTAGTTTTGGCATAAGTGTCAAGCACACTCTGGTATGCAGGATGACGATAAAGAATGAACGCTGCTCGGTAATGTAAAAACGAAACCTTCTATGCCAGAAAAGGACTTTAAAAAAGGCGATGCGTTGTAATGTGACTTTTTCAACATTGTTCTGGAAAGAGCTATGAACTCACAAGTCAACTCGAGAAGCACCATCTTTTAAACGTCTGTTCAGCTACTCACATATGCAGACGACGTTGACATAAGGAGAAGAACACAGCGAGCTGCCAATGGAGCGTTTGTGACTATTGAAGCAGAAGCTGTAAAGATGGGTTTAGCAGTTAACGCAGACAAAAAAGAGTATCTTTATGCCGTCCACAGAGAGGAACACACAAAATCGACGCTGAGGACAAAACGTCACCATAAGCAGCTACAACTTTGAGGTTGTATGGCACATTCATTATCTACCTTAGTACCGCTATCAACTCCGATACCAGCACTCGCTCTTGCTAATTGCTGCTTCTTTGACCTTAGGAGGCTATTGAGTAGTATAGTCTTTCTCGATCAACCAATAAGACATTATATGTAGAAGACACGAATCATCGCAGTCCTATTTTATGGACATCGACGAAAGTGGATGAAAATCCTCTTTGGCGCTTCGAGAAGAACGTACTTCGATTAATTTTCGGTCGTATTGCATTATTGGAGGCGGTTGGGAGAAGTTTGAAGACCGAACAGTTCGGGCTGTACAGCGGTCACGACCTCATCATAAAAGCTCCGATAAACCGACTTAGATGGCTAGGTCACCTTAAGTGCATGGAAACCAGCAGCAAGGCCTGGCGCACACAAGCAGAAGGGGACCTCAGCTAACTTCGTGTGCGCAACTGGAGACATGTTGCAAGCTATTGAGAAATGTTAAGAGTAGTTGAGACCCTGGTCCACGAAGTTAGCGTACCAGTTCTTCTTTATGGCGCAGAAATAAAGGTAAGCAAAGGCGGATTAAGGTATCCTTTGTCATTTTAGTCGCAAGATTCTTCGGGATCCGGTCTGAAGAACTTTCAATTTCTAATTGCCTTAAGGAAGTCAAACCATTAAAGAGGACGTCAACCGTCATAAAGTGCTCAACTAGACGCAATGGGCCGATTGGAGGCATTTTCATATTTTTTAAGCCCAGACAAAAACACCGCCTAATTGAGTAATAGTCGGCAATCAGAATCATAAAAGCGGCTGATACGGCCCAGCTCATCTATTTACTAGAGGTCGTTCAAAACCCATAGAAACTCGCGTTGACTTTGTAATCTGAAAAGACATATGCAAATTGGATAATCATCTTATGTACAAAACACAAAAGCTTATAGGGCTTCCAAACATTGTTTGCTCCTTTTACTTTGAGAATGAAAGGATTTCTTAGTGCAAATTCATTTCCATTTGGATTGTATAATGAAATATTCATCGGAAAGGTCGAGGCTAACAATAAGTTTCCCCAACCAATCGCGTACTAATCGGATATCCTTTATCCTAATTCTATGCAAAGTAAAACATTCGGCTTTGTACGTATGTAAATATATATTTGTGTATGCAGAAAGGACATTGGTATCTCTTTAATGCCTTTAACTCGTATGTGATTATAGCAATATTAACTCGGAATGACATGTAAATGCATTATGTTAAAAACCTGCCATTAAAGCATTCATTAATATGGACAAGGAGGACATCAGTTCGTCCAGTTGACTCCTATATTTCGGATTAATTACATCTTCTTCCTCTTCTTCTGATTCCTTCTTCAATTAGTTCTATGTCTTCATGTCTACTTGTACACTTAATGTTTTCTATTATTCCTTTACGACTACGTACATCTATGATGGTATGAATGCAAACTAACATTGGAAGTCCAACTAAGTGTCTACAGATAGGTGAACAAAGCAATCCTTAGATTTAGTGCATTTGAGGTTGGGAACACTAATGATTAAATGTGACCACTACCAGGTCATTGAAGATATTTAGCTCACTCATTAAACAAAATGAAAGCTGGTTTAGTTGAAATGAAAAAAATATGAGCTATAAGGACTCGTATATGTACAAACATACGTATGTACTCGTATCTTAAATTGTCAATCAGAAGTTGTGTTTTGAATTTTAAACAGAAGGAGTCTTAGGGTAAAAGGATCCAGCAACCATCACTCGAAAGCGTAAATCTTTCAATGTTCCCTCGCCCTGTCAAGGCTGTTTTTTGCGAGCCTCATTTAATTAATGGAATCGAGTACTTCTTATCCAAATTGGAAATTCTCCTGACGCGACGACGTGACAATTGTTAAAAAAAACTCTCTAATGCGATTGGTAGAAAAGTATCGAAGCTGCCTGATTGATGTTACGGAAAATCTGGGATTCGCACTTTGTAAATGCGATTTGAGATAAGTGCTGCGTTAAACCAGGTCGTCTAATAAAAAGAAAACATGACATGAGACCTTCGTCAATTTCATAGGTCGTGGCATTGCTATGCTCTGGTAATAGTGACGTCTTAAACAAGAAAAAAAAGAGGCGATTTTGGTGGATATAAATGGAATCTCTATGCAAGGACTCGG
This sequence comes from Volucella zonaria, assembly GCA_963966105.1. NCBI lineage: Eukaryota > Metazoa > Arthropoda > Insecta > Diptera > Syrphidae > Volucella > Volucella zonaria. The sequence continues at coordinate 194,169,523 of OZ014532.1, read as the reverse complement.
TGCCTTTAGGGTACTGCTCAGTAGCTGTTTTCCATATCTAGGAAGTATGGTAGCAGACGATGAGGGTACAGATCTGAAGAGTTCGATAAGCAAAAGTTTGATATACTATCTGGAGAAGCAATATTTCAAGCACAAAAACCAAACTAAGACTGTTCCGTGAAAGCAGTGCTACTTGGTGAATACGAAGAAGAAAATGGCAGTGGATGTATCACTCCTTACGGCACGGGGACAGTTTTACTACGCCATGTAATGGAATCCACTTACCCTATCAGGTTGGTGTGTAGGCCGCCCCACCAGTTATGGAAAAGGACAGTCGAGGACGAACCCAGATTTCTGCGGATTACTTGAAGGGAACTCAAGCGTTTTGAACACGATGCCTCACAGCTTTTCTTGAGCACAAAGGACCTCAAATACTCCGTCGGTTTAGAAAATATCTTTCATGGGTGTGGTATGAGTACTTTTCGCGATTCTTGAAGAGCTACTCGTATATGCGACCAGGAGAAAGATGGATAAAACAAGACTTCAATACTATCCCGCAATGGAAATGTAGAGTGAGTAAAGTTGAGCTGATTATCTTACAAAGCAGATAAAGGAGGCAATTTTTATGGGGAAAAGAGGGTTAATTTTGAGCATTATACTGATTTTTGAAATTCGAATTCTCATGGCAACTAATATTCACTTAAACCCTTCCAAAAACAAAAGGATCTCCCAGAATCAAGTTAAGATAAAATCTGGCACCACGTTTTACAATCAGTAAAAAATAAAACAACGAGCACTAGAAATTTATGGCTAAGATGTACGATAGATACGGCAGAAATGCAATTGCATATCGATAGGGTGGAAACTATGTAGTGTATGACTACGAAGTGATACTCCCTCACAAAACTGTGAAAATTCGTCACAGCAAGTCCAATAAATTTTCGGCAGGATGTTGTATCACTTATGTCCAGCATATTTAAGTGCTTAGCAAAGGTGTAATACCCCGTCATGGCGCCAGCAGTCTTTCCCACTGAGGCACAGGGGGAAGGCCGCTGACCACTTAGAGACGTTGAAAAGTATTCGTTTAGTCTCCCGGCTACCTGGACAGTCATGCCACCTGCAGTTTTTCTCATATGAAATTCAACTGTCAATGGAAGCCCTAATCGAGGAAGCAGGCGGACCTAACTTTGGTTCGGGTAATTTCATTTCCGGTGATCCATTTGTGACCTGGGACCGAGATAAGACTCAGTGAACTCAACCTTTCGATTGCATTCAGTGATGTTTAGCAAGGCTCTAAGCGCAACTTAGCTGTCGCTACAGTTGCAAATGCTTCGCTCCCTCTACTGGTTTTTCACAATATAGTTCGTTCTTAACGAGGAGTGATATCTAACGTTATCATCCTGCAGAAAAATACCAGCGCCGCATCCTATATCGGTTTTGGAGCCAACAGTTAGGACCCCACTACATTCCTTTCCTACTCAGAATCTAGCCGAAACCAGTCTTGAGCACAGGGAAAGCCGATTTCGTATTTTTTTCTGCAGCAGGAGTTCAGCTATCCATACGATCACTTCTTTTAAAAGGAAGATGGCTTTGAGAAAGCAGCTCATGATATGAAAATCGAGAGAACGGAGATTCATAAATTAGTCTGGAACGGACTTCAGCACCCCTATGAAAACCCCACATGCAGCCAAGACAGACCGTTCTTTGAAGTCTGGTAAAAGCAACAATCCTTATCATAGGGGTGAAAATCCCCCTTGTCATGCCGACAGTTCATTTGCCAGAAAGCCGACAGTGCCTTAGAGGCTTTCGACGTAACATGTTTAGTCCATAAAAGTTTTTTATTCTGGATGACACCCAAATACGTGTCGTAAAGATAACAACCTCCATTTTGAGAGGATTGACGGAAAGCCCATTTCTAGTGCACTAATCGTCGATCACCTCTAGGTTTGCATGCGCTTTAGAGCAGACCGTCGCTGGACACGACTCTACAGATAATATAGCTACATCATCTGCGTGTGCTTGTGTACAGACTACTGAACCATTGAGGACGTAGAGCAGTAAGTCAACCAACATGCAGCATAATATTAGAGACAAAAAGCCGCCTTGCGGGTAACACTGTTCACCAGCTTTGCTTTTAGTCACAACAGTAGTGATTCGTCTACGCCGTGTTGTCTGACCAAGTTCCACGAGACGTCAATGAAGAAGCCCAGCGCTTATTCCTTCTTGACAAGTGCGCCTTCAATTCCGCCTTGGTAAAAGTGCTGCCTCTCAGACAGACAGGATACATTCGCAAGACAGTGTTGGCCACATCCATCTCGACCATTCTCCCCATGCTCTTCAACATGAAGGAAGTGAAACTTATAGGTTTGAAGCTTTATAAAGGCTACTCTCAGTATTTGACATCTTCAATGACACCGGTGCGGAGGCTTAAGTCGCAAAAGACTCAACCGACTACAGTCGACTGAGGAGTGGCGAACTTAGAACTGCTATTCCTGATTCCAGTGGTCGTGTGAGCATATAGCAAACCGTGCCGAAGGATGGGAGGTTGGGGATCAAACCAACCGTCAATGCCGGATCACCGATGGATACGCTTCAAGGAGAACTTTCAGAACAGGGTATATAGTTTTCAAAGAAATCCTAGGAAGACAGATCACCTGCGATAATATTGTTAACTTAGATAGGGCGGTAGAAAATATTAATAAGGCACCAACAATGGCGTTCGAGAAAGCTTGCCCGGCTAACGAGCACCTAAAAGGGCTGAAACAATCTGGTGGAATTGGGAGATAGTTTTAAAAACGAAAGAGGTTAGGAAGCTCAATAATAGGGCGAAGCTTTCCAGAGTAGTTAGAAAGTCAAAAAGGGCTTCATGACAGAAGTACTGCGAATCTATCGCGGTAACAGATGAGGTTTCGAGGTTACGCAAAATGCTTTCAAAGGAAGCGAGCGTTCCTAGCCATATCAGGAAAAGTGACGGAACATTGGGAACATTGATCTCTCTCCCTCTCTCTCTCTCTCTCTGAATGAAAAGGAAATACGTGTTCTTATTAAGAGGAGAAAATTACGGTGGGCAATTCAGTCCTTTAAGCCGTACAAATCTCCCGGCCCGGATGGTATCCTATCGATCATGCTACAGAAAGTACCGGAGGTAGCAATCGAAAAAATTATGAAAATTCTTAGACAGTCTAAAAATAGGGTACATACCAATAACTTGGAGGGAACTTAAGGTAGTTTTTATACCTAAAGCTGGCAAACAGGGGCATATAACCGCAAAAGATTTCAGACCAATAAGTCTGTCATCATTTATGCTTGAAACCATGGAGCGATTATTGGAGATTCACATTAGGAATAGATGCAGTAATGGCTTTTTGACTGAGTCATAGCATGTATACAGGAAAGCAAGATCTCGAGAAACCGTCCTGCACGAGACGGTGTGGAAAATAGAGAAAAGTTTACACTTCGGAGAGTTTGCGATGGCGGCCTTCCTCGATATTGAAGGAGGCTTCAATAATGTGGTGGTGCTGGAGGTTCAAAAAACAGCTTCCATAGCCATTACAAGTGCGCTCCACCCCTACGGCAGCATTGGACACCTTTTTGCACCTAACACCGCTTGATTTATAGACCAAAAAACTTACTGGCAATAGTGCGATACGACTCACTAATCTCGGTTACTTCAAGAACAGTAGTTACGGACATGGCACGGCCCTAGTGGAGCTACTGCCAGGCAATCCAATTCTAATGGATGAAATTCCTTCCTTGGTCGACTTCGACATTAAGTATGATATAAAATATCCAGAGAAGGAGGACTGGCAAAAAATACAATAATCAGGCTAAATGAAATTGCAATTTTCACAAATGGCTCAAAAACAGAGGAAGGAACAGGTTCTGGTATCTTCTCAGAAAACCCAGAACTAGGAGATAAGACTACCGGAAGCAAGCAGTGTCTTCCAATCAGAGGTTCTGGCTGTCCTCAGGGCGGCTGAGTAAATGCAGATGAGATCTGTATCCGAAAGAGATATCGCTATTTACATCGATAGGAAGGCCGCACTCAAGGCAATGGAAGCAACCAAAGTCGACTCTGATACAGTCAAGGGCTGTCGCACAGTGTAAGACTGACTATGCAGTCAGAACCGGGTAAGACTGTGCTGGGTGCCAGGACACTGCGGTATTAAACGAAATGAACAAGCGGATGAGCCTGCAAGAAAAGGGGGGCTACTCGATAATAGTGAGGTTGCCTGCATCAAACCTTAGGTCAGTAATAGGAATCATGACAGGACACCGTCTCCTGTGGCAACACGCAAAGAGACTCAAATTGTCAGATACAGATATCAGCAGACTCTGCGGTGATCAGCAAGCTGTTGAGGACATAACACACATTCTGTTTGAATGCGAAGAAAATCGAAGAAAATTTTTAGGGAAATACCTTTTGGAAAACCTAGAAGAAACAAACGGCATGAACTTCAAAGGCCTTCTTGGCTTTTGTAGGGAAATTGGGTGTTTCAACAGAGAGATTGTTTTTTGCCATTTGAAGAGAAATTCAACTGGTTCCACGGGGATCGCGATAGGCCCGTTTTGTTATCTGGGTGTCTGTGTGATGGCATATCCATCATACCAATGTTTAACCTAACCTAACCTAGTGTGCAATAAATCGATTGTTTGACAGTTTGTGTGGGGCACGTAGCCCCATCTTGCTTGAGCCACAGCGCGCCGAAGTTCAAGTTCCCAATTTCATAAAAAATCGGTTATCGTGACTCGGTAGCGCTCTCCATAAATTGTAAAGTTTGGAAAAAAATGGGCCAATAATGCCGCCACTCCAAAAAACACACCAAACAGTCACACGTTCAAGATGCACTGACTTTTTTATGACTACATGTGGATTTTCCGAGGCCCAAATGTGGGGATTTTGCTTGTTTACGTAACCGTCGCGTCGAGACAAAAATGCGCCTTATCTGAAAAGATGATTTTTTTGAGCAAAATTGTCGTCAATTTCGAGGGGCTCTCAAGCTCAAACAGAGAAGCGACAACGAAGCGGGTGATCATTTTGCTTTAATTCCTGAGTCAAATGGACCTTGTAAGCGAATAATCCGAGTTCTTTATGCAAAATTCTGCCCAGGCTAATGCGACTGATGTTCGGTTGCTGAGATCTTTGGCGCATTGAGGCTTTTGGGTTTAGGCGGACACCTCAGCAACCGCTACAATGTTTTCCATTGGACGCACAGGACGAACACGGGGATATGTTCGGTTATCAATCAGCAAACGAGTCTCACGAACTTTCTTCACAAACTTGCGTACACCAGCTACAGTTGGCGCATTATTTCAAAGTTAGCCCTACAGCATCCACTTTGGAAGTATTTCCTAACCTTGGACATGCGTAAATCCATCCATTTCATACCGCGAAAATATAATACTGAGTTTCTCTGAGCGCATGAGCGCTTAAATCAGACGTGATTCAAAAAGAAACGAAAAGATGCCCCACCCTTTACTCGTATATCGAATTTACCTTGCCGTAGTACGTTTTCTAGTTCCGAACTAGGACCCACATTCCAGCTTGCGATTCGGAATTTATTTCTAAAAAGCCTCATATTGCTCGCCCCCGGAAACTGTTGAGCTACATATGACACGAATATTTCTGTTCGTTCCGGGATCACTACTTCGCTGTGCAGAGGTGCCCGGCGGGGTAGGGTACTCGTATTAATAGTCGTTCACTTCCATGGTGCCGTACTATCGTACTATTCTCCTTTCATTCGTGTGAAGATGGTATGCGGGAATGCAACCAGATCAAGCATGAAGACGAACACATTAAAGTGCCTCAAACTTTTCTTCTTTCTTTTTATAATTTGCGCGCGCTCGTACCCTTAAAATGTTTGCACACAGCGCGGGCGAAGGAAAATTAGGGAGGATAGAAAGAGAGGTACCGGTGGACGTTGGTTTTAAATGTTTGAAGGTTATAATGACTAAGAAATAAAGACCTAGGCAGGGCATTCCATAAGCGAGTTGTACGGCTTAGGAACGAATCACGATATTTTAGAGTACGTTCGAAAGTGGGCGTTAAAATTTCCAATTTTGATGAACGAAAACGTAAAATACTTGAATTATTCAAACTCCAATCAGGACTTTGAAAACGAATAATATACATACGAGTACATACCATGTGAATGTGCCCAGAATTCTAAACGTCTTTCTCGAGCAGTACGTTATAACACCAACTGGTATAAAAATCCTTTAATGAATACCAACACCATAGTCAAATTCCAATTTCACCCAAAAAATTATCTACCACCCTATCCAAGTCTCGTGACCCCGACTTGAACTTTTAAAATATCTCAATCCCTGTCAGGCAACACTTATCCCGATCCAACACCCGACAAATAAAAGTAATCTTTGTCCTTGTAAGTTTCCAAACAAATGGCAAATTAATGCAAGGACTTTCTTCTCATTCTGGTGAACCGCAATGAACTTCATTAGAACTGCGTTTCAATGGTCCCGTAGTTGTTTCTAACCCATTTCACCATTCCTAAAACGTTGGCGATTTGTATCTATCGGAAATTTCGATATCTCCAAATCCCCAGGACATAATGTTTCAAGTGTCCAGTACCATTGACAACCATTTATTTTTGGAAGAGAAAAAAAAAAAAGGACAACGTTTCGGTAGGTTTTCCAGCATCGTAGTCGGTTTGAATCTTATTTTCCACGACAGAACAGTAGAACTGGGGGCTGTCTGATGACTATTCGCTAGTAACTGATTACTGGTAGAAGATGATGACTAGGCGGGTTTAAGGACCGCCATAAACCAGCAGTTTACCCCTGGAGAGGTGGGAAAACCTATAAAATTGTACGTTTATCAATGGTTTGCTAGTAGTTTTCTTCCATGACTACAACCGACCATCGACAACCGACTATAAACGACCGACCGACGGGCGGTACTCCTGCTTTTATCGCTTTGGGTGTGTATTTCGACAAAAACATAAATCAACTTGGAAGGAGGTGGCAACTGGCAACGTGATTGAATACAAGTACGAGTAGATACGAAAATGTGTGATCAGATATTGGGGCCAAGGACAAATCGTTTGCCGACTACGAGTATGTTAGTAGGTTTTTTGTATCAATGGAATTCTTACGAGACGTCTTGATGTTGTGGCGCAGTTTTGAAATGCTCTTAAATGTAAATTATTTTGCCGGGTTGATGAATAGTTTCTTTCGTCCTAATATCCATGAAGACCTAGATAACTTATGCATAACTGTCCCACGTGATGATGTATTATGTGTCAAGGAAACATATTGTTGTTGGGCTCAATCAATTTATCTGATGAGTTGCAAAAGCATTTTTTTGTTGTATAATAAAACGGACTAATGTGGTTTTGGATTTCATAGAAGCATACGCAATCAATAGGAATTGCGTTGGTAAAATCGTTCCATCATGTGCGAACAATTCCAAAGGATAATGGCATATTTAACCACGGCCGTGTATGGCCATGATGTTGACTTTCTGAACAAATAGAAGTAATTTATCTTGTTTGTTTTAGATGACCACTAGAAAAAGTTACTTCATTACTTGGTCGTAGTGGCTTTTTAGTAAAAGTATTGATTAAAGGTGGTCGCAATGGGCAGAAAAGTATCTGACACGCTCTAGAATATTGTGAATATCAGGCAAGGGATGGTGATGTTTTATATTGGATGTGTCATATGTTTACGCTGCTTTCCTTAATGAAATTCTTTCTATCAGCACAAAATGTGAACAAATGCAGGATAAGTACAAAGCAGGATTGCTCTTCCTTCCCATCCGTTCAGCTGCTGCACTAGTCTTTGATGCTAAATTTTTAAGAAATTCGTTCTGTAGCACAGTGTCGGATCAAACCATTCGTAAGAAATAATCGTGCTCAAGAAGTCCCCGGCGAGCTTAGCCATGTCATCGGCTGGTGGTGTTGCATTGACCTAAGAATTGATAGGGTACTTAGCAAACGCATCGGCTATGTTTGCCGGACCAGCCCGTAAATCTTCTTCCATATCGCAATATGATGGGACATACCAATGGATTGGGTTGTGGTAAACAGCTTATAGTTTTAGATCCACGCCCTGATCTGTTCGGTCTTGAGTGCTTAATACTGACATTGAACTCAATTTCTGTACACAGACAGATGAGAGATTCCAGTTATCGATCCCTTTCCATTAGTTCTGAAATGCAGTTCTTGTTCCATGATATCGACAAAATGATGACTCCTTATAAGAGAATCAGTCGTCCTGCTTATTTGTGTAATCAATGATACGAGTTCCAATTATTTAGTAACGTAGCTCTATTAAGAGTCTACTATCCATGTACCGAGGACAGACAAACCATAACTACTTTGGTACGTTCGTTGAAATTCTCTTTCCATCTAGATTCGAGTTAATTAATTTATGCAGTGCAGAGTGCCAAACGTTGGCAAATGGCTGCTAGTGCTTGTCTAACGTGCTTTATTTTCAAGTAGTCCCTTTGCAACTCCTTCACATTATTAGAACACTAATAGAAATACTAATGATGCAGCTAAAAATCATGTTAAGCGCAGACAGGTGTCCAAAAAGCACAACAATCAAGAGACTACAGCACCTTGAGAAATATGCCTGTCAGGGTATCACAGGAGTCAGGCCAACTTGCCAGACACCAAGCCAGAGGCTTTAAACAGATTAGCTGAGCTAGAAATGATCAGCACGGTACACGACATACACAATGTTTTTTTTTTATATAATTGGCATGCGGTCCCTTTTCGTACCCTTAAAATGTTTACACACAGTGCGGGTGAAGGAAAGTTAGGGAGGAAAAAAGGAGAGATACCAATGTACGTTGGTTTTGAATGTTTGAAGGCTATAAACGAGTTTTACGTCTTAGAAAAAAATCACGATATTTCAATGTACGTCCGAAATTTGACTTGAGGTTAAACTCATGAGCATTCACAGTGAGACGGTGAAATGCTACTGGCAATTTCGGAGGAGCACTGGGGGTGAAAATATCAATAGAAGACAGGAGATACTTCGTCGGTGTTCGAAGTTGACTGGGTGATATTAGCATCACCTATGAGTTCATGGTGGCTGTGGTTTAAACCCAAATCGCGGGTAGGGTCTTCCTTTTGGTTTGACCCATTGCAGAGTAGCAAATAAGTACTGGGTGCTATGACCCTAAGAGCAGTAAGAGGTTTTAGATCGGCCTCGACTCATACCAAGGGTGGAAAATGTGCCTCCAACACAGTTCTGAATTGATATCAAAGTATTGGCAGAGAGCGATGGCAAGGCGTATCTTTGCTACCATGAATGTTTTAGGAGCACCTGACCAGATGTTGGAATTTTACTAAAATTTGGGCGGATAAATGCCTTATACCATATATTCAGGCCAGATCAGAAGGGGTGAAATATTTCTTACATCGCTTAAGGAAACCTAGACATTTCGCAGCATAGTGGTCATTCCAACGTAAGTTGTCGTCGACAAACATACTGAGAATGGAAGCTTTTTGGTTTCAACGATGCTAGTGCCATTCATGGATATTGTCCGGGAGTTCACATTTCGGTTTAACGACAGCAGACAGCATTATGTTTCGGAAGCATTAGATTTTATTCTGTTGCTGGTTCCGCATTTAGGAGTGCTGTTATTATCTGAATTCAATGGGCCTAGCATACGATGCCGTAGAATGACCGAAGAGCAGGGACATGAGTCCGGGAACGGACTCTGTACTGTTGTCAGCAAAAGAATGTATTGTATTAGAAGTAGCATTTACGCGTGCCTAAGGGGTTATGATGCCCTTTTACTGTTGAAAGGGCGCGGGCGGAAAGATAGAAGGAGGAGGAAGGAAAGCATTGTTGTGATGTAGTAGTTTGAAACTCAGGTGTGTTTGGTTTCGATATTGACTCTCCATGGGTGGGAGTCCGAATAGGACGGAGAGATTTTTTCTTCACTCGGAATGATTCAGGTTGTGAATTTTAACGGTTGTTTTGTGCTTGAAAAACCCTACAACAGCCAAATCTACATGTCAGTGTTATGCCTTCACACGCAGATTTTTCTGACTGAGTTCCAATTACACAAATGAAAACTTGCCGTGGCTAGGATTCGAACCTTGACCCTCCGAGTGAGAAGCGACTGCTAGTACCACTACACCATGTCCACCCCTATTGGTCATTAATGAAAATTCAAAAGAGTGTCGGAGACAGAACGGAACCCTGGGGCACACCAGCATTTATTTTGTGAACATCAGACTTGAAACCATCCAAGACAACTTGAATTGAACATCCCGAAAAGTAATTTCTAATCAATTGAAGAAGAGATTCGTTGATCTCATATACACGCATTTTCGACAAAAGAGCCTGATGCCAAACTTTGTCAATAGCGTTAGAAATATCAAGTGCAACTATCTTGCTTTCACCAGATTTTTGAAAACTTTGTTTTCACTTTTCGGTGAGACATGCCATCAAATCACCAGTGGACCTGTTGCTACAAAAACCATACTGCCGGTCATTAAGAAGTTTTCGTGGTTCGAAATATTTCATGGGCCGGCGGTTTATCAGCGTTTCCATCATGTTGGAAAGAAGGGACGTAAGTGCAATTGGTCTGAAGGAGAAGATGGAAGTAGATGCACCTTTTTTAGAGACTGGGTGGAGAAATGCTGTTTTCTATCTGCTCGAAAAGAGTCCTAAAGAGTAGGATTGATGAAAAAGCTTACGCAATGGTTTTGCCAGTGAGGAAGAACATCTCTTCAGAAGGAGGGGAGATGTGCCATCTGGACCAGCGGATTTGTGAATGTTAAGATCTTTAAAAACTCTTGTTACTACACGAGTGCGAAAGTGGATTCGCCCCATTGAAGATTCGACGCACTCAAATGTAGGCGTAGATAAAGCACAATCTGGAAGTGTTGAACTGGCCGCAAAGTGTGCAGCAAACAGATTGGCCTTGTCAGCTGACAGGTGGAATGCCAATGTAAATGAGCGTTGGGATGGAGGATGAGGCAGAATTCCTTATATTCTACTAGTCTCTACTACCTTTTGGACATAACAGTATTTTTTATCTCAGTTTTTAGCTTAAGAAAGACGTTGTACTCATTCCTGGCTCGTTTGCACCTTTTTCAGTTTTCCTCTGTCGGATTGGTCTTATAGGACAGCCTGAAAGCCTCTTCACACCTCGTGTCAAGCTTTTTCTTTTGGTCTGTGATTATGTCAGTAGCGGCATCTACTTCGTTATCAAGGAAACATAACGACCAGTTAAAATTCCTAAAGAGATGTTAAGTCCGCTCTAATTGGCTTTCTCGTATTATCATACACTTCTTTTATGAATCTTTTCTCTAACTGTCTGGGAAAAGTGTACGAGAAATTTGCTGGTATGACACAGTGGTCCGACGAGCCTAGAGGGGGGTAGCACATCGACTTATCGGAGTGAGAAGTTAACAACAAGTCCAGGGTGTTGGCGGTGTGACTATCAACGCCTGTTATTCGAGTGGGCTCATTTGCAAGCTGCGTCAAGTTGTTTTCCGCAGCGAGGATCTAAACACACCTTCCTTCGGGTGTTGTCTCTCCAGAATGTCGAAACCACCCAGAATTATGTATATTGAAATCACCCGTAATAACGATTTCAGTATGACGATACATGGATACCACTCTTTGTATGGAGTTAAGGGGTTAGCCCACTCTAAGATTTTCAAAAAATCTATTTTTTTTTGTATTGCTTTCAATGGTTCCTTAGGACCTTAAAAATGATATCCCAAAAGATTATGACCTCCAAAAATCTCCTCTTATGACCGAAATGAAGGACGGTATTCATGGTGCTCATGGCAAAAGGATAAAGCTATAAATATTTTGGCTGAGTACAAATATACTACCTTGATCAAAACGTTTTCGGAATTTTTTCGGAAAATGAAAAATACAAGTTTATTCATTTGTCCCTATATTGTCCCCTTCAAAGTAATCCCCATCGACTGCAACACACTTATGCCAGCGCTTGATCCAATCCTCGAAACATTTTTTATATTCGGTTTTCGGTATGTCCATCAGTGCTTCCTGCGATTTTTCCACTACTTCCTCTCGGCTGATGAAACGCGTTCCCCGTAGTGCTTTTTGAACTCGATTGAACAGAAAGAAGTCACAGGGAGCCAAATCAGGTGAATTCGGTGGCTGTTGGGTGGTATTTGTTGCATTTTTCGTCAAAAAATTACGAATAAATGATGGCAGTGTGCGACCGCGACGGTGCATTATCATGGTGCAAAGTCCACGAGTTTTCTGCCCACAATTCTGGTCTCTTTCGGCGAATTGCTTCACGCAAACGTCTCATAACGCCCAAATAATACTCGTACTCTTTGTTTACTGGCTGGCCTTCTAGCAAAAATTCATGATGCACTACACCGTTGTAATCCATGAAAACCGTGAGCATTGCCTTCTTTTTTGACTGAAAACGACGTGGTTTTTTTGGTCTCGGCTCTTTTGGTGAACGCCATTCACTTGCCTGATGTCTGGATTGCGTGTCGTACTCATAAACTCACGTCTTGTCTCCAGTAAGGATCCTTTTGATGAATGTGGGGTCGGATTCAGCCTCGCAAATTATCTCTTTTGCGACGTCAATACGGTCTCTTTTTTGCATGAAATTGAGGTCTTTTGGCACCAACTTTGCTGCTACACGACGGAAATCGAAATCATTAACCAAAATGTCTTGGACGGATCCATAGGCAATGTTCAAGTCCTCCGCTATTTCTCTGATGGTTAATTCGCGGTTATTGACCAACATTTCTTTTACGAGTACTTCATCAATGTTTTCGTCGGTTTTCGATGTCAATGGTCTGCCACTGCGTTCATCATCTTCGATTGACTCACGACCACTTTTGAACCTCTCGTGCCACTGGTAAACGACCGTTTACTTTAGAGAATCGTTGCCGAAACACTTTTCCAACATTTCCAACGTTCGCGCACCATTAAATCCGTTTTTTTCGCAAAATCGAATACAAGTTCGTTGTTGCAAATTTAAATCCATTTCTAAAATTGTAAAAAATCGCCAACACACACAGAGATAGATGTACTCTTGGCTACGTAACTTTTGCAAATGTCAAGCTATGATGCTAAGATTTAGAGGGAATGGCAACAACAGATTTACCAACTTAACAAAAGAAACAGAACTGAAATCGAAACAATGGGAGCGCCACACGGTGGTGTGGTGCGGAAACTTTTTGATCAAGATGGTAAAATACAGATACAGGGTGAATGACTCTAACTCCAACTTTTTAAAATGCTATAATTTTTTTATTTTTTGAGAAATTTTATTGTGCCAAAGAAAAAAATTTTGGAAAATACATGAATTTTCAAATTGTATCAGTAGTTTTCAATATGCCCACCTTTGGCGTGAGTAATGGCCTTGAGACGGCCGAAGAAAACATCGCACGCTGCACGCAAGTGGCTCTGCGGTATTTTGGCCCATTCCCGGCGAAGTGCTTGTTTGATGTGGTCCAAACTTTGGTATTTTTTAGTGCCAACCTTCCCCTTCAAAATACCCCAGACAGAGAAATCCAACGGATTTGCATCCGGAGAATTTGCAATCCATTGTGTCGAAGAAATGAAGTGTGGAACATTGTTTTTTAACCAATCTCGGTTGACGCGCACTTTGTGCGACGGTGTCGAGTCTTGTTGCAATGTCCACGGTCTCCGACCGAAATGATTGTTCGCCCAAGGCTTCAATACTGCCTCTAAGACAGTTTCACGGTATACGATCGCATTAATTTTGACGCCACGTTCCAAAAATACGAACGGAGAGCAACCATCGGCGGTTATGGGGGCCCAAACCATCACCATCAGTGCTGCCTGCTTTCTGGTGGCCGTCCGAAGGTGTAAATTTTCGAAGGACCTCTTTGGCAAGTAATCTCACTTATTTTGTTTATTGACATATTGCTCGATAACAAATGGCGACTCATCGGAAAAAACTAAATTCGGCAACTCACCACTTTCGTGCAAGCGTAGCAACTCCTTCGCTCTTTCGACTCTAACTTTTTTCTGTTGCGGTGTAAGATCGTGTGCTTTTTGAAACTTCAATGGCTTGAGCCCGAGCTCATTTTTCAGTATGTGTTGCATCCGTTCCAACGATATGTTGAGCTCACGAGCCATTTTTCTTCCACTTCGACGCGGATTTCGCTCAATTCGAGCCTTCACTTTCCGAACCATTTCTGCCGATGTTGATGTTTTTTTATGACCACCTCCATGGCGTTTTGCAACGCTGCCAGTATCACAGTAACGAGCTATGGTTCGAGACACAAATGATTTATTCACGTTGAGGTGCTGGAGGGCTCTAACGAGAGCTACTTGTGGTTTTCCAGCCAAATATAAAGCAATCACACTATCACGTTTGAATTCCATCGCGGATAAAAATTTTTCAACACAACTGAGACGCAAATCGTTTAAAAGGCTTGTAAATAATAAAATTATCTGTCATGTGTCAAAATTTGGGCTCACTGTCATGAACGGTTTGGAAATTATAGCAGTCTGAAGTCGGTTGCATTTCAAGTCATTCGGGATGTACATTACTTTTTTAATTTTTTAATTTTACGAGGGGCGTTCAATATATTCTCGGTATCGATATGAAGGAAAATGCGAATTCAATTTAAATTGTTTTTATTTTTCAACATAATCTCCCCTAACATCAATACATTTGTTACATCTTGAGATAAGCTTTTTTAAACCCTCAAAAAACAAATTACCTCTTTCTCTGCAAAATACCGACTTGAGTTCTTCATCATCCGAAAATCTTTTTCCACCAAGACATTTTTTCAAATCCGGAAACAGGAAATAATCACTAGGGGCAAGGTCTGTTGGATTTCTTCGAAACCACAATCTCGCGCAGCAGCCTTGGAAACTCGCGCCGTGTGAACAGGAGCGTTGTCATGAAGAAGCAACACACCCGCTGCGAGTTTACCCCGTCTTTTCTTTTTAATTTCCTCCCGCAAATTATGCAAAGTGAAAGCGTAGGATGTGGCGTTGATGGTTTCACCTTTTTTTTTGTACTCAATGAGCAAGATTCCCTTTGAGTCCCAAAAAACTGTGGCCATGAGCTTCCCGGCAGACAGAGTGACTTTGAACTTCTTCGGGGGGTCTGTTCCTTTTTTATGCCACTGCATGGAATCTTGTTTGCTTTCAGGGTCATAGTGGTGGACCCATGTTTCGTCCCCAGTAACAATTCGATCCATAACACCGTCCGCGTTCTCACTACACATCTCCAAAAGCTCTCTACAGCATGCGATTCTTTCTTTTTTTCTGAGGCGCTGTGAGCATTCGTGGCACCCACCTTGCACTGACCTTTGAAAGGTTAAGATGGTCATGAAGAATGGTGTGAATGGTACCAATTGAAAGCTTGGTGATCTCTGCCATCATTTTCACCTTTATTCGGGCATCCTCAAGAACAAGTTTTTCGACTTCTTTGATGCTTTCTCCCGTACAAGCAGTAGCCGGGGCGCCGGAGCGGGGGTCGCCTTCAATGCTCTCTCTGCCTCTCTTGAACAAACTTGACCACTTTTGCACAGTTGATAATGAAGGTGCGGAACCCTGGTAAACAGCCACCATCTCTTCATGAATAGTTTTTTGACTTTTTCCTTGCTTAGTGAGAAATTTAATTACAGCGCGATGCTCAATTTTCACCATCATCGTCTAGAGATAAAACGCGAATTAATAATCACATTTATATGAAATTTTACATGAATACATTAAAATAATAGTATTACTTGATAAATAAGTCAATTTATATATACAACCACAGCTTCACCCCGATACCGAGAATAGTTTGAACGCCCCTCGTATGTTGTTCTTAAGTTTGCATCAGCAGAAATTCAGATAAAGTTGTTTGTACATACTCGTAGTTAAATCATCTAGGGAAGATTTGTTGACAAAAGAATTTTTAGCTCACTGTCGTCCTTGCTCTTTCTTATGTAGACCAAACCATCACGGGTTCTTGCAGAAAAGAGAATACCCTCTTTACTTAACTGAAGAGCGAGACGTAATATAGAGCTATTCTCTGGCGTCAAACTCTCGTTAATGAAGACACGATTATTGTTTTTGTTGTTGCCATCCGAATCAAAATATAGGCCGTTAAGCTGTGCCAGTGTTAACCCCTTATTAGCACGGAAAGCAGCTAGCAATGCACGTTGCTCTGTGTGTGAAGAGAGACGGACGAATAACGGGCTGTGATCATCATCATCGGCGATTTTGATGAAAGATGGTGTCGTAAATTGGTGGCAAAGGTTTTTACCACGTCCGTGGGGCTTTCTGATGGTTTTCGTGGTATTCCACGAACAATGACATCTTTGAGTCGTTCTTTTCTCTTAAGATCAGCTAATTCTTCTCTTATTGATTTGTTTTCCTTGCAACAAGAGGAAATGGCAGCACTAAGTTTCTCATTAAAATTGCATTCAAATTCTTGGAGCATTGATTTCAATTTAAGCAATAGATTTGACTCTACTTCGTGAAGCTGTTCAGATAAAAATAGTTTTTTTTCTGAGGTTTTTGCATATGCATGATGATTTTGCTTTGAAATGCTGGTGGCTGCTGGACATTTGTCAGGGCCCAATGGAGAAAGTAGTGCTGATTTTTCTTTGAGTGCTTTTTGGCGTATTGTCATGGTTTTGGTTTTTAATTTGCACAAATTAACACGGAAAACTTAAATATGAATTTCATTTTTAATTTAGAGACAAAAGTTTAGTTTCAAATTCAGATGACTTAAATGTTTTCAAAAAAAAAACTGATAAAAAGTGGATAGAAGTGGAGCGAGTATAAAACACGACTATTCTCTAAACATTTCACATATGAATTTGGATATTTTTAATTGACTACTTCAGTGTCCTAACCTCCTCACAACTAAGAGTGTTCCTTAGCAGATTAACATTCGCACACAACACCCAAAGATCAGAGTTGAAATTTTTTGTCTAGAACTACGATGTTCACACGTAACTCCATCAAAAAGACCTGTAGTTGTGCCATTGAGAGTTATGGAACCTGGTAAACGGAACTAATGCTTTCTTATTTGAGCTTCCCAATACAACCTATCTGACACACCGCATACATTGCGTCCGCTTCAAACGGCCATTCAGACAATTCGAAACATACTGAATTAACAAAGGAATGAATAACAAATGTAAAATAACTTTTGAATCCCTGTATATGCGATACCTACCCTTAGGTTGCCATTGACATCAAAAAATAAATTCACATAATTCCCAGAGCCCATATCCATTAAGCGTTTCGTAAATTCTTTTATTAAAATTTGAATGGCCCGCAGTGTGAAGCCAAGTCAATATGAAACCGAAAAAGGAGGACATTTAATTCCAGCTCCGATCTCTGCTAATTGCGTTGGGAACGAATACAATTTATGTGATAAAAGCGAAGTCGCCAGACAATACCGTTGTTTCCATTAAAGAACGAACGAGTCTCCATTTTAAATGTAAACGCTTCAGCCATTATCATTAGGATGTCGCAGAGGTATGGGAAACATAAACGCGGCGAGGACATCCTTACGGTCAAATTTATAGCACGCAAAATTTCAATAGCCCCAGAGGTTGGGGCAATGTACGAGTAACTGAGGGTCCATTTCTGTCTCTGTCTCTGTCTCTGTTTTTGTTTCGTATTTTATTATTGTTGTTATTGTTGCTCGTCGTTATTTTATAACAAAAGCACAGGCACGAAGCATTAGCACTCAGTGATACAGTCTGTGGCGTTTGCAATAACACCATCCAAAAAATAAAAAATAAAAATAAAATGATCAGCTATCAAAGCAGCTTTTGGAGGTTCTCGTCATTGTTCTCGGTAAATGAGCATTTCATTGCGAATTGAATTTTTGGAAACGCCGGGAAAGTAATTTGAAATCATTTCATTGTTCGGGGATTAGGGGTAACGCTGGGGATTTGGATATAAAAGCTTGCAATAACTTTTGAAAGTGTACAGCAATGGATACAGCGCCTCTGGCTGTGGCACGCAAAATGAATTTGCTGTATCTTAGTTATGCTGAAAAGCATGAAATTGAAAAGGAATTGATTATTGATTTGATTAAGAAGTCAAAAGGGTCAATTGTAGAAAACTATCTTCTGGAACTCACGAAGTACATATTTGACATTTCTTTTCAGTTGGAATAGAGCATTTAGACACAGAAACAGACCATTTTACTCTTATACGTTAGTTTAGCGCAAAATTTCTTAGTCATTCGTAGGAAGATGAACACTTTAGTGTCTACAGTACCAGCAAACGGCACGTCAACGCCGAGTCGGACACTCACAGAATAAGTGCATCGTGGTACCTTCATAACTCTCACAGCTAACGTCGCAGAATGTTATGTCACTTATTGAGATAAAAAGATATATGAGAATGTACGTCTATATCTCGCTTATCTGCACGATAAATCCGACTCGGTGTGCTACGAGGGTAAAACAAAAACAAACGTCATGGTTTCTATCCAGCAGGAAGGTCTCCCAACCGACGTTACTAGTCTCAGGAAACTTTATACAAAGTATCACGAGATTTTCAATACGCCCCCCCAAAAAGTTGCAGACGATCTTGCCGCTCTTCGCCACTATGTACACTCTAAAAGAGTCTCACACCTCCAACGCAGTCGACTTGACCACGATAAATTTTTTCGACCCTAAAAAGTCATGTAAAAACCTCCCTCTCTCCTTCTATTACCAGAACGTAAGAGGATTGCGTTCCAAAACCCACGCCGCTTTCCGTGGGTTTTGATGCTCTCCCATTTGATATCTACGCTCTGACCGAAACTAATCTTATCCCCAACCAGGAGCTATTCCCTCTTTCTTTTAATGTTTTTCGGGATGATGATCGCACACCCCCTTGATTGAATCCCCTTGTCGAGGTGTCCTACTGGCTATTCACAACAGCCTGGACTCTTCTCTCACTGCAACTTCATCTTCTCCTAAGCTCGACTTTATGTCGGTTAAAATAACACTTATCCCCTATCTCTTTCAATTTTCATCCTCCACTTCTCCTCTCATTTTTCCACAACTCTCCCCTTCAGTCGCCTCCCCGGCAGTTCTATTTTCTTGCAATTTTCACAAAGCTAATTTCCGTAAAATCAATAGTTACCTCTCTAAGCAGGGCTTCTTTCGAGTTTACCAATCTATCTCTCCATTTTTTTACAGATAAATATTGAAATCCATGGCCCTTTATGTGCCTTATTTCCGCCATAAAACTTCTTCTACATCCCCCCCTTGGTATAATCGCAGACTTCGCTCTCAACGAAACAAAAGAAACAAGTTATGGGCGGTATTCTTTCGCACCTACTCTTCTTCCGACTATTCAAATTATCTAGGTACACATCTTCACTTCATTGAACTCTATAGCTCCCTCTATCAGCGCTACCTGAATAGTGCGCAAACCAATCTCATAAATAACCCCAAGTCCTTTTTTCAATTTGTCAATTGCAAAAGTAAGACTGATGGTTATCCTTCCTCCCTCGCTTTCGAAACCAAAACTTCATGTGATCCTCCTACCATCGCCAACTTTTTTGCTACATTTTTCAAGCAATCATTTGCCAACAACTCCTTCGTACCAGATCCCTCTTACTTCAATGATCTACCAAATTTCTCCATTGGTCCCTTTTTCACTCAAAAGTTGGATCCTGCAGTTATTGAAGAAAAGTTACTAAATCTGAAAGACGGACTCCCCGCAGTGTTTCTTAAATAATGCTCTTCCAACCTGCCTCTACCCCTTTCCTACTTTTTTCGTCTATCCCTTACACAGGGAGAATTTCCCCAGATTTGGAAGTCCTCTTTTATAATCCCGATACACAAAAAGGGATCTAAGCCTGAAGTTACCAATTATCGTCCCATTGGTAAACTCTCTCATATACCCAAACTTTTTGAAAGCATTTTATACGAAGCCTTAAGCTTCAAATGCAAGCCTTTTATATCGCCCCGACAACATGGTTTTCAAAAAGGTAGATCAACCACCACAAATCTAGTTGAATTCGTGTCTTTTGCTCTCTCAGCCTTAGAAAATGGCAAAGAAATCAATGTTATCGCAACTGGATTCACTAAAGCGTTTGATAAGGTATCTCATCAGTTGATCCTCTTCAAATTGTCTGCTCTCGGCTTTGAGCCTCTCTTATTAAATTGGATTTCTTCTTACCTGGTAAACCGATATTATAGTGTTCGGTTTAGATCCGCCCTTTCTGTTCCATTCCTGGCTTCATCTGGAGTTCCACAAGGCAGTCATCTTGGCCCTGTTCTCTTCATTCATACTATCAACGATGTTGAGAGGGTCATTAAGCACTCCTCCACAACACAACATTTTTTTAATACTACTCGTACTTCCTCTCCCCATTTCTCTGCGGTTCTTCAAGAAGACCTTGATTGGTTTTCAATCTGGTGCCTCAAAAACTGCCTAGAACTTAATATAGCCAAATGTCAATCTATATCCTTCTCTCGTAAATGCAACCCGACTCTTTCCCGACTTTATTTCCTCAATGGTCAACCAATTCCCCTAGTTCAGTCTCTTCAAGACCTTGGCATATTATTCGACTGTGAGCTTAATTTCCGTTCTCATATCGATAAGATGATCCTCAAAACCAACACATCACTTGGCTTTATTAAACGGTGGTCCAAGGAATTTTCCAACCCGTATGTAACCAGATCTCTCTATATTACCTTTGTTCGCCCCCTGCTTGAGTATGCCAGTCAAGCTTGGTCCCCTTTTCACCGGGTTCATGTTTCCCGAATCGAGGGTATTCAACGTCGATTCCTCCGATTTGCCCTCCGTGGCCTGCCATGGAACGACCCTTTAATCTTACCTCCCTATCAAGACCGCCTCAAACTTCTAAACATGAATTCGTTAGAAGAACGTAGGAATATTGCTGACGTTCTTTTCATTCATCGTCTTCTCTCTGATTCCATCGACTGTGCATCCATTTTGAACTCCATTTCCTTCAATACCAACCCCCGCAATCTACATTGTCTTCGTCTTATGGCTCCAACGAACCAATCTCCCGAATGCTCCGAAAGGTCAACTCAAACCTCTCCCTTTTTCATTTCCACCTGAGCACTCCTCGTCTCAAACAAGATCTCCTCCATCACTTCCTTGGTCCCTAGCTCTTAAGTCGTTCTGTTAGTTTTTAGTCCTAGTTTTTAAGTTAGATTAAGCTTGTATTAAGCCAATAAATGGGGGCCTCAGCCCCCACTAAAATTAAAATGCCTAGCACACTTGGGTGGTAAGCAAATGCATAGTGCTTTTATGACCGCAGTAACCAGTTTGCAGTCTTTCTTACAGACCTTTTAGAAACCTTAGGAAGCGATCTTTAGATCTGCCGACATCTGCCCACAGTTGTTCTCACAACAAACAGTCAATGGAAACGCGCTCCCAGGTCGGCTCCCAAAAATACCTTCTCTGAGCATTACCTAGTAATTTAGTAGACGACCTTGCTTCTCGCGATTTTATTGTGAGCTGAAACCCGAATAAGACTCAATGGCTTCACCCTTCCGATTGCTTTCAGAAAAGTTTTACATTTTCAAACCAGCTTGTAAGTGGTGAAAGCATTCAGCGAGGCCTTAGTATAGATGTAACTACTTTCCCCTTCCGCCTATTCTTCACAACATAGCTCAGTACCATCAGGGTTGCGTATATCTGCACTTGGAGGACAGACGTTTTTCTAACGGAAAGTGCAGTCTATGGTCGAATTTCCACACGATTTTGAAGCAATCCATGAAGGCCTAGCTCAATTTCTGGCCGAAACCATTCCTGAGCAAAGGAGAAGGCTATTTCGCACTTTGGTAACAACTTCTCCTCAGTGACAATGTCTACATCTTGACAGAAGATGCTCTACATTCACTGTCCGGAAGCGCCTTGACGGTTTTCGACATGACAAGTTTAGTCTTACGAGATTTGTTATCCAGAATGACACTCAAATACTTAGCTTCATTGGGAAGCCTTTTAGCTGTAAATACAATATCAACGCCTAGCTCAAAACGTCACGATGGGTAGTTACTACCTCAACTCTGCTATCAACTTTGACAAGGACACCAGAGCGGAAATCATGCGAATGATCATTCATTTCCTAGACTAAGAGGTAATTGAGTAGCAAATATCTCTTTCGAGTACAGGACACTGATCATCCCAGTCCTGCTGTACGGCGCAGAAGCTTGGACACGAAAGCCGATGAAAATGCTCTCGACGAATTCGGGGGGAAATTTAATGGAGACGTTTCAACAGCGAATTGTACGATTTGTACCGCTTAGAATACTAGGTCACCTTGAATATCTGGAAATCAGCGCCCCAGCCCAAAAACTAGAGGACGAACTCATCTTATGTGGCGCACACAAGTGGAAGAGGACCACAGCTTAATTCGTATGCGCAAATGGATGCAGATCGATCCCGGACTGTAGCTCCATCTAAGTAAGTAAATCTATGAATTGCGGAGAAAGGAGTCCACCTGTGTAGAGATCCGCTGCATATAGATAATCCGGTGGGCACCAGGAATCACAGTTTGCGACTGAGCTATGGTGGGTGGCAAGTCAGGGTGATTTGTTGATTGGATTGAGTAGAGCGATCAGGAATAGAAAGTTAGGTGCCTAAATGATTTCAGAACATGTTGCAATCTTTTTTTCCGCGCTTGTTGCAGTTTTTAATAATTATTCTAATTATTCAGTAGCCGGTCTGCCGGCAGGAATCAAACTTCAAAAATAAAAGCAAAAAAAGCGATCGCGAACCACACAGGTGGTGGTTAATTCGGTAATGGCGGATTGCAACAACGAAAAAAAAACCAAAAAGGGGAAATTTGCAACAGGCAGCAGGTTGAGTGCTGCCACTTTCGGCTGCTCAGCTGGAAGTGGGTTTATGGTTAAAAAAAAAACGGAAACAAAAGTATACGAAGGTAGCAGATCTCAAAAAAATAAAAATACACAAATGTGTCCGTAGGCGCGCCACGCAATCTTTTTAGTAAGGAATTGCGAAACCTTAAAACGATGAAAAAAAACACAACAAAAGTCGAAAGTCATAACGGGTGCTTTATTGATCGGACTATTTTTTTTTTGAAGAAAGGAATTGAGCGGTATAAGCGGTTTACGCAACAAGAGTGGGCCGCTATCGTCCGCCTTCCCGAACGATTGAAAATAATTTTTTTTTCTCTAGCGGGTCGCGGGAAAGGCAAACGCCCCTTTTTTTGTGGGGAGTAATAATTTTTTTCACGTCGGAGAAAGCCTACCGGGATCTCACTATACACTGTTACTACACAATACTTAGCTTTGCGTGGTATCCTTCTTTCCTCGTCTTCCCAGTTCTCCCTGTGGTTCCCTGATCCTGTCCTCTTTTCCTTTGACTTTGCACTTAAATGATTTTTTTTTTTTGTTTTTTTTTTGTTTAAATTTTCCTTCCTCTACTTCCTTTCTTTGTCACTTGGACCTAGATCTCTTTATTTTTTTTTCTTTTTAGAACCTCTATACTGCGTTGCGGTCAACCAAGAAGTGGCTGCCCTGAATCGACTTATGTCCACTCAGCCCATTGGTCACTCACCCACACATTCGTGCATTACATTTACTCGGTTAGCGGGCCCAATGTCTGGAGCGTGGCTTGGGACACCACTAGACCGCTCAAGTATGCCACTTTGACTGCCCAGATCCACGGGGAAATTTCCGAATTCTGGAACTCCCCTGAGTTGCCTTGGGTTCAAATAACCCCTTCTTTCCTCGAATTTGATCCCAGAAGTAAGTCTAAGTGACAAAGAAAGTTCCTTTTCTATTCAATTGCGATTTCGAATGGGGAACTAAGTCAGGATCTAGGGATAAGGGTTAAACTTGCGAAAAGTGACGGAGGAAGAAGGAAAGGTGGACCCGGTGGGCTTCCGTGCAGATTTTGGAGGGGGAGAAAAGGGAATATCAGATAGCGTTCCACTCTTCATTGTACAATTTGTTGTTTGTTTTTTTTTTCTGTTTCTGTCTTCTGTTTCGTTTGCTGTGTTTTTTTTTTTTTGGGTGTGTTGTGTGGTGTGTATTGCAGTCCGCCTGGCTCTAGGCAACGTGTGCGGGTTGTAGATGTTTCATTTACACAGAGGGTTCCAGACCGCCCATCTGGCTCTAGATGTGTAGTCCAACTAATATGACCGCCCGCCATATGTTCAGAGTGTTTCAGGCCGCCCGCCTGGCTCTGTCTTTCCCGGGTTGGGAAGTGACTGGTTGTCACTTCCGAGGAGCGTAAAGGCAGAAGTCCGGGATTGGAAGAATTCACAGGTAGCTTTCGCAAATACGTTCCTCCAAAGCGACAACGGACATAACAGACAAGGCGGGTCAAAAGGTGAAGGGGTTAGGAGCTGGAAGGATGGAGCGGATATCTTAGTTCTACTTAAGGCTGGAGACTACCCATTGGGGGAGACAAAACAACATTTGGGACAAAGGTCGGCTATTTAGTGTTGGATACCTATTTATGTTTCCCTTCCAAGATGCTGAGAAAGTGCACCGATGGCTGATGCGCTCATGGCTGCCCATCACACTCTCAGAATTTTGGACGAACAACTGTTACAAAGAGAAAGGTTCGAAGGAGTGAAGCGAAGGTTTCAAGGAAAAAGAGTTGTGGCAAATTTTACCGCAACAGACACATCTAGTGAAATTCTCGAGAATATATGTCCGTAAATCCAACACTCAGGTGGCCGTTCTCATGCCACTTCGTATTTTGATGTCATTTAATAACTTTTAGCTACATACACTCCTCTTACGGAAGCCAAACTACATAAATTATCTGTTGGCACTCTAGAAAGCGTCAAGGTGTTTATATTGGCGCCATTAAAGAGACACCATGACAACAATTATCCGCTGGAAGCAAATAAATTATTTTCTAAACTTCGCACTCGATAGGACTCCATTCAATGTGAAAATTTATTGTTCCCACTCTTCGCGAGAAGATTCGGATTTCCAGGCTTCCTGCAGGGGCTTCTCAGGTTGTTGTGGGCGCCTTGATAAATTTCATGATCTCCATCTCTACTGCTGGTGTAAATACGAAGGCAGTCAGTAACGCATCTTGATTTGGTAGCACCAATAAAAGAAATGGTCAATTAATTAAAAAACGACCACTTTCCATAGTTGTTCTCCCAATTTTATCTCACACTAAATTATCCTTCGAGCGTTAAGTCTGCTCCCTCATTCAGCCATCTTAACCATCATAATTACCCTTAAAGGATATCAATTTTAGTTAAGAAAACAAGGCCAAAAGTATCTACACGCAGTTGGGATAGTTCGCACAAATCGATTGCTAATGTACTGGCATTGACCTGTATAAGAAAGTTCTACGTAAAAGGCACTCAACTTATTGAACAAAGTGTCCTGAGTGAGATTAAATCCAAAAGCGAACAACCCAAACATCCTCCTAAGCTGGAGTTGGAGTGGCGAACTGAATGTGTAACATGAACTCTCTCTAACTTATGTGTCTGTTTTTCTTACGTCTTACGTCTCAATCAATGGTAGAATCTGAAGGATGATGGCTTCGAAGAGGGAGGCCCATGTTACTCAAGACCCATGTTTGTGTTGTAGAAGGAGAATTTCTTGGCAAACGCCGAAGGGATTCGTTCTGTTCGTTGATATGAGGGAGGTGATTCATATTTCAGCTGGGTAAGGATGTGTATGAGTCTGATGCTAAACGCCCACACTTACCAACCGCAGACAAACACATTTTTGTTCTTCTTCGTACCATGTCTAGCAAGTAGCATTGTTGGATCACAATCACAAATTGGGTGCTTGAAGTCATCGTCCTTCCAATACAGGACAGAGCTTGGGATTTGAGGAGGTTGATACGTTGTCTTTTGTTCTGGTTAGCTACATCTATTGCCCGTTTTGGATCGAGGACATGGATTTCCTTTTTATACTCATTACATACCATTTGCTTTAGAATCGTGATTTTTTTGTGTTTTTCTGGCACTGGCTTCTGTTAAGTCAACGAACGAAATCATAATCGAGGGTGGAACGAGAGTCACTTCCTACATATTCGATTATCGCTGGTGTAATTGTTTCAGCCTCAGGGATATATAAATTGGCCCAGAACGTACTCGTATCCTTTATTTTCATTTCGATGTCATTGTTGTAGCTGACAGTTTCCTTGCGGGAATGGATTTGTTGGTAAATAGAATAAATTTGTAATCAATACTTGATTGCAATGACCATGAATAGTTCGGATGGTCGTTTGGTGGCGTTTATTGGATCAATGTCTTATATCTTCCAATTCGAAGGACGTGAAATTTAATGGGACATCACTCATTTTTGTGTGGTAATAGGAGAGCTTTGGTAATTGCAGGGATGGTGATCAATTTTAAAGCATGTTACTCCATTCATTTGTGATGAAGCTCAGTGTCACTTCTTTGTTTTTAAAAAAAAAGTTGACAACTTCTAGGTTGTATGCCTCATTTGTTTTAGATATTTATCCTGTCAATCAACGGATTTGCAACCAGTTGTGAAGTGCAAGTAACTCCCTCCCACATGGTGTCTTCTCAAAACCGATCGGTTGCTAGAGTCTTTCTGCAAACAATTTTTATCAATTCGATTTGCATGAAAGTCGGCAAGAGAAGGCACTTGCTTGAATCCTTTTCCTGGCCACCAACTTCGGTTTTATTTGGACTTCAGGGATAGATATTATAGCAACCTTGTCACCAATATCCCGCCTATCCTATGGCCGACATTTTAGAAGGCGAAGTTAATATATTTTAATCAAATGATCGGAGCAGATCACAGCGCAAGTCTCTGCTCCCAGTTTATTTGATAAAGCTGAAGCATAGCCCTAGGGATCCGTTTCATAGAGATGGCTTAGTTTTGGAGAGCCTTGCATATGGAGCTACAAGAATTGTTGCTAGTCCTACTTGCTAATTCCCACCATACCAAGCTGCGACATTCAAGTTTAGCATATCTAGCCAGTTTTATTTGCGCGCTAAGTTTAAGTTTGTTATCAAGCAGTGCTATACTAAGAGCGTACTCAAAGCTGTTTTTTTAAATCACAGTTTGCGCCATTGAATGTGGAAGCTTTATGTTATAGATGCCAGTAGTCCTTGTATGCACGATTCACAAGTTATGATGGTTCTGATACTGCCCTATTTACTTCTTTCACCATTTTGACCTTCCGCCGGTTGGATTGTTTCCAACTGTACAACCTCTTCAACTCATTCTCGAAAATGTCGACGGGATCAATCCGGCTAGCACATTTTTTTTTTTTTTTACAATCAGCGCGCGCTCAAGGGGTTTTTGTACCCTTAAAATGTTCGTACACAGCGCGGGCGAAGGAAATTTAGGGAGGAAGAAAAGACAGGTACCGATGTACATTGTTTTTAAATGTTTGTAAATTATAACGACTAGGAAACACAGACGTCGACAGGGCATTCCATAAGCGAGTTGCACGGCTTAGGAAAGAATCACGATATTTTAGTGTACGCCCGAAAATGGGCTTGAGGGTATACTGATGAGCATTCATAGCGAGACGGGTGTTACGGTTGAAAGTTTGAATGGGCGGAATGCTACTGGCGATTTCAATGGAGCACTGGTGGTGGAAATAGCGATAAAACAAAGTGAGACAGGAGACATTACGTCGGTGTTCGAGGGTGTCAATTGATTGACTGATATTAGTATCACCTATAAGTTTTATCGCACGATTTTGGATTCCATCTAGCAGGTGCAGAGATGTTTTAAGCGCACAGGACCAGTTGTGGGAATTGAACTCCAATTTCGGGCGGATGAATGCCATACATATTGAGGACTGATCAGAGGTAAAATATTTCTTACATCGCTTGAGGAAACCTAGACATTTCGCAGCAATTTTGACGACATCGAATATGTGGTCATTCCAACGTAAGTTGTCACTGACACACATACCGAGAATGGAAAGTTTATCGGTTTCGTCGATGCAAGTGCCATTCATGGATAATGGCTGGGTATTTGAATTTCGCTTTAATGACAGCAGACAGCATTGAGTTTTGGAAGCGTTAAATTCTACTCGGTTGATAGTTCCCCAGTTGGTTATGCTGTTAATATCGGAATTTAATGAGCTTAGCATACGCTGCCGTTCCCGTTCTACAGCCGAAGAGCAGGGGCGTGAGTCCGGGAACGAATATGAGAAGCAGAGAGTGCTGTCATCAGCAAAGGAATAAATTGGATTAGAAGTAGCAGACAAGAGATCATTAATGAAAATTAAAAAAGAGTGTCGGAGACAGAACGGAGCCCTGGGGCACACCAGCATTTATTTTGTGAATATCAGACTTGAAACCATCCAAGACAATTTGAATTGAATGTTCAAAAGGTAATTTCTAATCCATTGAAGAGGAGAGTCATCGATTCCAAAAGCACGCATTTTCGACAAAAGAGCCTGATGCGAAACTCTGTCAAATGCTTTAGAAATATCAAGTGCAACTATCTTGCTTTCGCCAGATTGATGTACGCTTTGGTTCCACTTTTCGGTGAGACTTGCCATCAAATCACCAGTGGACCTGTTGCTACGAAAACCATATTGGCGGCCATTGAGAAGTTTTCGTGTTTCGAGGTATTTCATGAGCTAACAGTTTTTCAGCGTTTCCATGACCTTGGAAAGAAGGGACGTGAGTGCAATGGGCCTGTAGGAGGATGGAGAGGAAGATTCGCCTTTTTTAAGGACGGGCTGAACAAATCCTGTTTTCCATTTTCTCGGAAAGAGTCCTAAAGAGTAGGATTGATGAAAAAGCTTACGCAGTGGTTTTGCCAGCATGGAAGAACACCTCTTCAGAAGAATCTGGACCAGCGGATTTATGCTGTTGTTGAGATCTTTATGTACTTTTGCTACTACACGAGTGCGAAAGTGGATTCGTCCCATTGTAGATTCGACGCACTCAGGTGTAGGCGGATACAAAGCACAATCTGGGAGTGTTGAGCTAGCCGCAAAGTGTGCAGCACGCAGATTGGCCTTGTCTAAAGAGCTGACAGCTGGAATGTCGTTGTAAATGAGCGTTTGGATAGAGGATGAGACCGTATACTGAGGTAGTATTTTTTGCCTCAGTTTTTGGTCGTAAAGAAATTGCACGCGCTTAAGAAAGACGTTGCAGTCACTCCTGGCTCGTTTAAACTTTTTTCGGTTTTCCTCTGTCGGGTTGGTGTTGAAGGACCGAAAAAACATTTCTTTAACCTTAACAGCCTCTTTACAGCTCGAGTCGTACCATGCCTTTTCTTTTGGTTTGATACTCTTCATCCGATGAGGGATAAAGCATCTCATTCCAAAGAGAATGGTGTCACTGATCATATCAGCAGCGGCATCCACGTCGTTATCGAGGAAACATAATGACCAGTTAAAATTCCTAAAGAAGCTGTTAAGACCGCTTCAGTGGGTTTTCTCGTATTGCCATACTGTTCTTTTAGGAATCTTTTCTCTAACAGGTTGCTTCGTCTGAGATTGTTCGAAAACCGTTGATAAACCTAATTGCGGAGAGCATGCACGCTGACAGCATGTTCGTCCCGAACAACTTCGTCATTCGTCCTTCCATTGAAGTGACACATTCTATCCACATGGACCACTTTCATTTTCTTTCGATTCCCACGCTGAATCCGGTAGAAAACGTCATTAATGCTGGTTATCACCTTGTATGAACCTTTCCAATTAGGCAGCGGATTATACAGCCGCACCGTGCCTCCTTCGTTGAAGCCGGAAGATTTTGCTTTGATGTCGTACCTAGCGTTCATGCGATTGCTCGCTAGTTTAATTTTTTCTTCGAGGTTCTCCCCGATGACTGCTGCGCAAGTCATCCACATAGTCGCTCACCTCCTTAGGCTCCATTTCATTTCACTTGACAATGAACTGTTTGACAAAATAGGATGTCGGATAGTGTATATCCTATTGAATTATGGACGGCGTTTCGGTGGGCCATTAAGAAGAGAGGTACAGTGTTGGCCAAAACTAAAACAACTAAAATTGCAAGTCCGTGTTTCGCGATATATTTCATATAAATTTATTCCAGAGTTTAAAAAAAAATGTTCCCAATAGTTTGGAGTATTGTTGGTTAATTTATAAAATAAATGAGCAGCAATTTTACGGCATTAAAAAAAATACAGACATCCAATTGTATTCACTTTACTTTTCAGCTGGCCAAAACTAAAACAACTCAATTTGCTCCGTAATTGTTCCTTAAAGTTTTCCGTTCTAGAAAACCGTTGCTTTGACCAAACTACTCATATCTAAATTGTCAAGATAATTGACTCATTCGCGTGTATTAGTCTGCTGCAGCAAGTTCTAAAGATGTTGTATACAGTGTGTTTGGCAGAAGCGTGTCGCTTAAAAGAAAACAATCGCTTGACTTAGGGAAACAAAATTACTTATTTTAAAGCTTTTAAGATTTCCCTTAATGCGCAATGTACTTAATAAGTTGTCCAGTCTGCTGGAATTCCCACTTATCCCTTCGCACCTTTATCGACAACTTAGAGCTAATTTTTCTGCGTAGTGATACGGTAATTGTCGCCAAATTCTTTTCAAAAGCAGCTTAAGCAGTTTTATTGACGTTAAATTTTTTCGTTTAATCTTTTGCTTCATAAGTCTCCAGACATTTTCAATCAGATTGGTATCTGGAGACTGAGATGGCCAATCCAACATATTGACGTCATTTCTGTCTTTGAAGCCCTGACAGATACGACTACGATGTAGGGGACTATCCCGGTTTCCATATCCGAATGGCATTTCAGCGGATGGCAAAAATCCAAAGTGTCATCAATTCTCGGTAATGGGAAGCTGTCTTTTTTTTTGACATCGTTGAGACGTGGTGAGTCTACGCAAAACCTCGTGTTGCTGTCTTTTTTCTTGGCGAAGAAAACTGGAGATGCGCACGGACTCTACTATTCTTCCATCAGCCGCTCAGCTTTCATCTTCGACACTATTTGGGTAACTTCTCTTTGCCTTGCCAATGGAAGACGCCTTGCAGGTTGACGGACTGCCTGGCGTCTCCGGTGTCAATGTGATGTTGAAGAAGTTGAGCGCGTCCATATTTTCCATCTTGTGTAGCAAATATATCAGCGTGCCCACCGAATATTTTTGCTGCCAGGATACACTGCTCTTGATTCAGATTACTGAGGCTGACGACTTTGTTCTTGATTTCCCGGGGTCGTAGGCTCCTGCTCTCAACATCGCGGGGTATCCCGTCTGATGCCTTTGGGAAGTTTGACCGGCTTCTTGATAGGCGTTTCTGTCAATTTCTCCGTCTATTTGCTTATTACCGCAACCTTTTCGCCCTACCAGTTCCTTACACTGCCTTTGAAGATGTCCTAATTTCTCGCTATTCTAGCGGCGCGTTCTCTCCCCCATGGAATAAATCGTTCATCGGCACTTAGTCGTGCGCTGGAACATTCAATAGATGCTATTTTCCTACTGAAATGTTCCTTTCGAAGCCTGATTGACTGATTCCATCGCCAGAACGGAGGAAAGTGCTTCAGAAAGGGTTCATTTCCCAGCCATCCTTACTGCTGACTGTAGCTTCGAATCTGCGATTCCCCTGATGAATGCGTCCTTTGCCATTTCATCCATTATTTCCAGGCCTGTGGTGGTGTATGACAAATGTGCCAGTCTATTCACGTATACTTGGAGCTGTTGTAGTATAGTATTTCACCTGGTTGCTGCACTCGGCTTTGCAAAAGGACCTCTAAAGCACCTGCATGTGGCTATCCCCAAAAAGTTTGTCAATAGCCTATACGAAAGCCACATGGTCTTTATGCTTTTCGATGTCGATTGTTTGTAACCATTTTGCTGCTGAATCGTGTAAGGCCATTGTTAGGGCAAAGCACTTCTCTTCAGTGACCCAGTTGTTCGCACAAGCAGCCATTTCGAACTGCTTCTTATACATAGACAATGAGGTTTGGCCATCGAATGGGGGAGGCTTCAATTCCTCTCTCTGTGGGCCGCTTAAAGAACACTCTTCAAGTTTCTATTTTCGCTGATCTATTTCTATTTCTATTTTGCTGATGGAGTTAACTTCTTTTGTCCCATATCCTCCCGGAACCTTTCAACAAAGAATCTCAGCGTTGTTCCTTAGACGAGTTCTGCAGGGGTTAATATGATGCCTTCCTTAAAGCTGGTACGCAATCCCAATAAGGCAGTCGAGAGAACACTTATCCAGTCTGTTGTGTCTTAGCACTTGATCGATGATTTTGTGTTAACGCTTGTTCATTCCGTTAGAGGCTGGATGGTAGGCAGTTATCCTGTGCGTGATCCCGAAAGGTTTTACTAGTGCGTCAAACAGAGGCAACTCAAATTGGGATCCTATGCCGGTAATTGCTAAGAAACGTGTTGACAATCGTCTCCGCTGTGATGTCCTTCGGTGGTATTGCTTCTGGCCACCTTGTCGATCATCGTCAATATATACCTGTAGTCGAGTGTTAGTGGCATTTTGACGATATCGATGTGGACATGCTGGAATCAGTCGTTGATTCTGCATGCATGACCTGGCCCATGCGAGTATGTCCTTACGCATGGTTGGCAACGCGAAATTCGTACAGATTTGGTATTTTGTTGCTTTTCCGCGGGATGAGAAATTCTATGTGTGCCGCCGAAGACGTTCCTGGGTAGATTTTTTGGCACATAAGGACGATTGGCAGTGGCTCAAATGTCACAGTAAACGATGACGTCAGAGTTGCCAGAAGAAGCCTCAGCTTGTCGTCATCTTTCTGCATCTCAACCAAATCTGCAGTGCTGACTATATGACAACAGGCATTTGCCACAACGTTTTTCACACCTGGCACATATTTAATATTCTTTGAGAAACGGCCAATTTCCTCGAATTGACGTGCTGCGCGATGACAAGCGTGGTCTGATTTCTGGTCGAATCCGTGCACCAGCGGCTTGTCGTTGGTGAGGATGATAACTTCACGACCATCTATCAAGTGTCTTGCTGCTCTGTAGATGACTAATAGCCCCCGATCGCACATTTTTCTTGGACTCCTATGCGTTGCTCCAGAGTTGCTTCAACTGCAATGTCTGAGGCGTCACATCGCAGAACCAGTGACACACAAGGTTGTGGATGAGCAAGTTGAACTGCATCTCTCAACTTAACTTTACATTCTTCGAATGCTCTGTTCGCTTCTGGTGTCCGCAGAACATGTTGTTTATCGACTTTCTTCGCTCCGACCGTAAAGCTGAGTTTTTGATCTTGATACTAGGAATCTTCGTCCTGTGGAATGTGTTGGTGTTGTATCCCAAGAGTCTTACCTCACTTTCTAGACCGAATTGCTGTAACTTATCGAAAATTATGCGTCGGTGTTGTCGGCGGGCTTCTTCGCTTGCTGACGCACTGAGGATGTCGGAAAGGAAGCAGCACTGTTTCCATGCAGCGTTGCATAGTCAGACCGGCGTTGCACAAGCCAAACATCATGACAATTCAACGTCAAAGAGGCCGACAAGCCGTCTTTGGTCAATGCTCTGGTGCAAGAGTATCAGGTGGCAAGCGGTTGAGGTCCAGAAAGGTGAAAATGGTGCAACCAGCGAGTTGTTGACTGAAATCTCAAAGATGTGGTATGGAATACCTGCCCGGTCTCCAGATTCTGGGTTTCTTTTGCATCATTTGAAAAGGAGATGCCCCCTCGCTTTTGGATAGCTGGCAGGTCCCTCGTTGCATCATATCCTGGAACCCTTCCTTTGCCGCTTTGAGTTTTTCGCCTGCAAGCCGACGAGCTAATTGTGCTGCTAGATGCCTCCTGGCGATGATTGTACGCTGCACAGAATGTTCATGGATACTAGGGTTCTTACAGAGTGTGATACTCACAAGATCCTTGAGGATATCAGGAAGACTGTTTATTTCATCAATAGGTTTGATTGTTGGCTGCGAACTGTTGATTATGTTGCCTCGAACGCATAGGTTTGTGATGTTATCGCTGACAATTGTGCGACTTAACCGGATTGACAAATTAAAGTGGTGAATGAAGTCGTCACCGATGATTACGTGTCTGAAGTCGACAATTACAAAAGTCCAGCGGAACTCTCTGCGAAGTCCCAGATGGACTACTACAGTTTAAGCACAATATTTTGAAATAATAGCGCCGTTGGCAGCGTAAAGTTGAGATGAGATGTGTTTTGATATTGGCACACGTCTTGCACACGACGGAAATGTCTGCACCGATGTCAATTAAGTAAGATATGCCGCTTGTTTTGTTGATTATTTGTAGATGGCGACAATCGTTTTTGTTGTTGCTGTGGACAACCACCTGTACGCCCGATGGCAATCCTAGTTTTCCGTGTTCTTTGGATCACCGGCATCATCACCAAAGCTTTGATGAAAGCCGCAAAGTCTTGTTTCGCCGCTTCCGGCAGTCCTAGGTCTACTTTTTGATCTGTTGGAACTCTTTGCGCAATGCCTCCACTGACCGTTTGAGTTCAACCAACGTTGTTTCTCTGGTTTGTCTTGAAATCACATGAATCGCGTCTGGTTCTGATCCTGATGGCAACGAGGAGGAGTGTGAGACAGTGCAAAAGTGCTCGCTAGACATGTCAAAAATCTTGTCTTTGACTTAGACAAATTTATCCAGGTCGTCCTGACCTATTGCTAGCAATACCATGCACATGTTTTCTGGCAGTTAGTCGAAGCAGAGTGCGCCTATTATTGACGGGTCGCAAGATGTCTCATGTTTGACTGATGCCTTCTTACCGGACATGTCTTCACTTTCAAAGTTATTCGCATCCTGCTGAAGCTGAATCACCTGGGCTTTTTAGTATCGTTCCCAGTGACTTAGAGACTTGGATTTGTTTCAGCGAACGAATTGCCTCGTTTGCTTCTCGCAATTCCTCTCGTAGCTGGTTGATAACATCACCGTAGCAGGTCGTGGCAAAGCCATAGATGAACTGACTTAGATGGCAAGCTCTACTAATGCTTTAGCAAACAAATATTAACAAAATACGACTAACATTTGAAAAACTAACAATCACTCATTTTTTCGAATACGAAAATTGCAATCACTCACTGGACGCACTCTAGAGCACATTCTCACAAACGTGCATGCTGCCATCTTCCGTCGTCTATTAGAAAATACAAATTCAGGTTTATGCTTCGGATACTGGACAATTCTACAAAATTCGAAACGTAAAATTGAATAAAATCACCTTCTTGGACTCCAAAATAATGTAATATTTAATTAATGATCTATTTCCTAATTTTACAACAGAGATATTCGCAGGAAAATGAAAATAATTTCCAAATTACCTTCGACACTCGTTGTGTGTGTCATTCTGTCACATTTCGATAACACAGCTAGTTGACATGTGCGATGCTCACTTATCGAAACCAGCGCCAGCTTAATTTTGACTTTTACCACAGCAAGGTGTCGTTTGTCGCTGTCTCGCCGTAAAATTTTTCAAAAACTTTGCCAATTTACGTGCAAGTAAACTCGCTTAATCGTCGCAAATACATTTAATCAAATCTACGACCGAAATGCCGAACGAAACAATTAAAAAAGTAAGTCCAATCACACTGAAAATCACCCCATTCCCGTTGGTTATGTTTTCCCGCACAAACTTTCCCACATAGACAAAAAAAAAAAATTGTATTCTCTTGATGTTTCGTCGTCGCCGACATCCATTGCGAATAACTGAGTCACTAGAATGCTATTCGATTGTTTTATTCCATTTTCAGGTGCAAGACTACAAAGACAGTCTGGTTAAGAAGGCCGAACACCTGATCTTTCAGGGCTTCCCTGAGAAAATTGTCGAACTGAACGAATTACTGGCCACGTCCATGTTCAACGAACGCAATTTCGATGAGGTACACCAAGATTTGAACATTCCAGTTCCTGATCCGATTGTGGTCAATCATGTGGATGATCCTGAGGAGCCCAGCGCCAAGAGACCACGAAATGATTACTGCGTTCCTGGTACAAAGGTAATGGTCCTGCCCACAGGTACTGTACCTTGCAATGAACCCCTCTGCGAGATGATCAAAGTCGTTAAACCCATCATCAGGAAACTTGTCGAAGATTGTAAGTACAACTAACCCGAATCGACTACTCCTGTAACTGACTCTGTGTGTCTATTTGCAGCAAATCTTTTGAAAATGTGGATCTCATTCCTGATACCGAAGATTGAAGATGGCAACAACTTTGGCGTGTCCATTCAAGAAGACACTTTGGCTGAAATTCAAGCCGTTGAATCCGAAGCAGCTGCATTCTTCGACCAGATTTCCAGATATTTCCTTTCGCGTGCGAAAGTCGTCTCGAAAGTTGCCAAATACCCTCACATCGACGACTACAGGCGAGCCGTTGTCGAATTGGACGACAAGGAGTACCTCAGTTTATGGCTGGTCGTGTGTGAGGTAAGAAATCGCTACTCCTCGCTACACGACATCGTCATTAAGAACTTGGAGAAACTCAAGAAACCTCGCTCGTCAAACGCCGATAGTTTATACTAAATTCGGAGGGCAACAAAGATGGAACAACATCAACAACCACCATCCCTTCAGCAGCAATGCATCCTCAACAATAACGATCGAACATAATTCATAACGTGAACGATAAAAACCAGCAGCGTCCCAGGGACTACAAGAGTTTCTTTTTTCTTTTTTTTTTTCTTCTTTTGTTCTCTCTCCCAGTTAACATTTAAATTAAAAAAAAATTAAATATTTTGTTTCTTTCTAATTACACGGAAACACACACCCACATACACTTATGCATAGATATTCTCTGGCGGAGAAATAAATACAAATAAATAAAAAATCAAAAACCTACCTCCAAGCGCGTGCTTTTTGATAAGGGCGGACGGGTCGCTGTGTCGCATGGATTTTGTTGGGAAGGCAGTAGTTCGTTTCCGGACAATGGACCTGTAACGACAGGCAGCGCTCACTAATTTCAGAACTGCAAATGACTGAAATGTCGACGAGATCTTGCTATGCATTGAAAGAAGTTGGACGAGTCTGATTGAGTGATCGGGATGCCACATTTAGCGAGTACCAATAGGGCAACACAGAAGTCGGACATGTATTCATTCATTCACGCGTTCCAGCGCCACACGGAGAAAAACGACGTAGGACGTTGGAGCAATGACGTCTAAAAGTTTCGAACTAGAAGACGTATTAGCAATAGACGGCACTGAAACTGATATTGTTAGCGTCTATGCACTGCAAGTACGTAGAGAGCAATCGCAAAATGGATTATTTCTGCGCGACTTTTAAGGAGGAGTCGAACTATGAATACGACGAGCACCACGGAGGAAATGGTTTCGGAACCGTAGAGACTAAATCGCTCCACATAATTACGTACTGCAGTGGCGGCACCAAAACCAGCCTACACTGATTCATAAATAAATAAAAGATTTTGAATCCTTATTGGGCTATCCACTAACAAGTTAGCACGCACTTTGCTGACAACATTTTTCGTGAAGTAAGTAGGGAAAGAGCAACGAAAGTTGGCATCGGAGTGAAGAAAGAAGCCAGTTCTGGTTCTAAATTCTGCGAGAATGCCTCTAAACTGCCACAAGTAAAGGCGAATAACCAAGCGCGCAAGGCATTTGGAATAACTTCGCTGGCAAATGTGAGAAGAGTGCTCTCTACTCGGTGTTTTCAAATGCCAGCTCTTTATAAATAAAAAAAACGTGATGGCAGGGTGATGGGACCAACACTGTGATAAAGAGCAAAAAGCAAACCATTTAAGCGTAGTCTGAGTACAACCGAAATACCGTCTAGAATGAGATTATCAATGTTGCAAAAATAAGATGCAAGCAGCAGTGGCTAAAACAAGTGCGGTAGCAGCAGAAGCAAATAGATTTACTATCACGACATACGAGTATAAGCAGGCGACAAGCAGTTGCTGAATTGCAAAATCGAATTCTTTAATTTTGGTGGGGGCTGAGGCCCCCATTTATTGGCTTAGTACAACCTTAATCTAACTTAGAAATCAACAGAAAGTCTTAAGAGCTAGGGATCAAGGAAAAGTGATGGAGGAGATCATGTTTGAAACGAGGAGTGCTCGGAAATCAAAAGGGAGAGGTTTGAGTTGACCTTTCGGAGCATGCGGGAGATTGGTTAGTTGGAGCCATAAGAGGTGCGGTCGACCGGTAGATAGAAGAGACGGGGACAATATAGATTACGGGGGTTGGTATTGAAGGAAATAGAGTTAAAATGGATGCACAGTCGATGGAACCTGAGAGAAGTCGATGGATGAAAAGAATGTCAGCAGTATTCCTACGTTTGAGGCGGTTCTGATAGGGAGGTAAGATTAAAGGGTCGTTCCATGGCAGGCCACGGAGGGCAAATCGGAGGAATCGACGTTAAATACCCTCGATTCGGGAAACATGAACCCGGTGAAAGGGGGACCGAGCTTGACTGGCATACTCAAGCAGGGGGCGTACAAATGTAACATAGAGAGATCTGGTTACATACGGTTTGGAAAATTCCTTGGACCACCGTTTAATAAAGCCAAGTGATGTGTTGGCTTTGAGGATCATCTTATCGATATGCGAATGGAAATTAAGCTCACAGTCGAATAATATGCCAAGGTCTTGAAAAGACTGAACCAGAGGAATTGGTTCATGGGCGGAGACGGGTTGCATTTACGTGAGAAGGTACTCGTAGATTGACATTTGGCTATATTAAGTTCTAGGCAGTTTTTGAGGCACCAGATTGAAAACCGATCAAGGTCTTCTTGAAGAACCGCAGAGAAATGGGGAGAGGAAGTAGTACGAGGGCGGGTCAATAATTCCGTGCATTTTTGAATTTCTGACCTCTTTACTGAAACAGCAACACTGCTCCTGTCAACAGGCATCTGTCAGTTGACTCCTGTCAAAATTTAAACTTGCTGCGTCAGTTAGTTTGTGTTTGACAGCTATTTTTATCAGACTACTCACTAATTTGAGGAGAAAATGGAAAAAAGTGAATTTCGTGTGCTTATTAAGCATTATTTCTTGCGAAAAAAAACCATTACCGAGACCAAGGCTAAGCTTGATAAATACTATGGGGACTCTGCACCATCGATTTCAATGGTAAAAAAGTGGTTTACTGAATTTCGTTGTGGCCGTACAAGCACTGAAGATGCCGAACGTCCTGGACGCCCAGTTGAGGTCTCTACACCCGAAACAATCGAAAAAATTCACGATATGGTGTTGGCCGACCGAAGATTGAAAGTGCGAGAGATTGTGGAAGCCGTAGGGATCTCGCATGGCTCAGTGGTTTCAATTTTGAATGATCACTTGGGCATGAGAAAGCTTTCCGCAAGATGGGTGCCGCGTTTGCTCACAGTCGACCACAAACGCAATCGTGTAACAACTTCACAGGAAGGTTTGGCG
The DNA here is from genome assembly GCA_963966105.1 of Volucella zonaria. Lineage (NCBI taxonomy): Eukaryota > Metazoa > Arthropoda > Insecta > Diptera > Syrphidae > Volucella > Volucella zonaria. Next base: position 194,130,358 of record OZ014532.1, on the reverse strand, counting down.
TTGTTTAATCGCAATATGGAGGAGTTTTTGCGCCGTTTTGTAACCGTGGACGAAATATGGATCCATCACAACAAACAACAGTCAAAACAGTGGGTTTCTAAGGGTGAATCGGCGCCAAAGAAGGCCAAGGTGGGTTTGTCAGCCAATAAAGTTATGGCGACTGTTTTTTGGGATGCACGCGGGATAATCCACATTGACTACCTTCAAAAGGGAAGAACAATCAATGGGGAATATTATGCCAACTTATTGGACCGATTCAATGACGATTTGAAAAAAAAACGACCTCATTTGGCCAAGAAAAAAGTTCTTTTCCACCAAGACAATGCAAGGGTGCACACATGTGCAGTTGCCATGGCAAAAATCCATGAATTGGGCTATGAATTGCTCCCTCATCCACCCTATTCTCCAGATTTGGCTCCGAGCGACTACTTCTTGTTCCCAAACCTGAAGAAATGGCTTGGTGGAAAAAGATTTGACTTCAATGATGAAGTCATCTCGTCATTTTGAGGACCTCGACAAATCATTTTTTTTGGAAGGGATAAAAAAATTGGAGAAGCGTTGGACAAAGTGTATAGAGCTCAACTGAGACTACGTTGAAAAATAAAATTATTTTTTTATCAAAAAATCTGTTTTAATCCAAAAGTCACGGACTTATTGACCCGCCCTCGTATTAAAAAATGTTGTGTTGTGGAGGAGTGTTTAATGACCCTCTCAACATCGTTGATAGTAAGAATGAAGAGAACAGGGCCAAGATGACTGCCTTGTGGAACTCCAGATGAGGCCAGGAATGGAACAGAAAGGGCAGATCTAAACCGAACACTATAATATCAGTTTAGCAGGTAAGAAGAAATCCATTTTAATAAGAGAGGCTCAAAGCCGAGAGCAGACAATTTGAAGAGGATCAACTGATGAGATATCTTATCAAACGCTTTAGTGAATCCAGTTGCGATAACATTGATTTCTTTGCCATTTTCTAAGGCTGAGAGAGCAAAAGACACGAATTCAACTAGATTTGTGGTAGTTGACCTCCCTTTTAGAAAACCATGTTGTCGGGCTGAAATAAAAGACTTGCATTTGAAGCTTAAGGCTTCGTATAAAATGCTTTCAAAGAGTTTGGGTATATGAGAGAGTTTAGCAATGGGACGATAATTGGTAACTTCATGCTTAGATCCCTTTTTGTCTATGGGGATTATAAAAGAGGACCTCCAAATCCGGGGAAATTCTCCCTGTGTAAGGGATAGACGAAAAAGGTAGGAAAGGGATAGAGACTGGTTAGAAGAGCATTTTTTAAGAAACACGGCGGGGAGTCCGTCTGGGCCAGGTACAAATTCATCTTTAAGATTTAATAAGTTTTCTTCAATAACTGCATTATCGAGCTTTTGAGTGAAAAAGGGACCAATGGAGAAATTTGGTAGATCATTGAAGTAAGAGGGATCTGGCACGAAGGAGTTGTTGGCAAATGTTTGTTTGAAAAATGTAGAAAAAAAGTTGGCTATGATAGGAGGATCACTGGAAGATTTGGTTTCGAAAGCGAGGGAGGAAGGATAACCATCAGTCTTACTTTTGCAATTGACAAATTGAAAAAGGGACTTGGGGTCATTTATGAGATTGATTTGCGCACTATTCAGGTAGCGCTGATAGCGAGAGTTATAGAGTTCAATGAAATGAAGATTTGTACCAAGATAATTTGAATAGTCGGAAGAAGAGTGGGTGCGAAGGAATACCGCCCATAACTTGTTTCTTTTGTTTCGTAGAGAGCGAAGTCTACGATTATACCAAGGAGGGGAAGTAGAAGAAGTTTTATGGCGGGAGTAAGGCACATAAAGGGAGATGGATTTGAATATTTATCTGTAAAAAATGGAGAGATAGATTGGTAAACTCGAAAGAAGCCCTGCTTAGAGAGGTAACTATTGATTTTGCGGAAATTAGCTTTGTGAAAATTGTAAGAAAATAGAACTGCGGGGGGAGGCGACTGAAGGGGAGAGTTTTGGAAAAATGAGAGAAGAAGTGGAGGATGAAAGTTATCAATAGTTGAAAGAGATAGGTGACACCACGATACTGAGGAGTTGATGGGATCAGTTGTGAAAATAAGGTCTAATTGCCTTTCCATATAGTTGGAAACGCCACTGACTTGGCATAGACTAGACTCTGTTAGCCGATGTAAGAAGAGGCATTCCTTAGTAGAAATGGGATTGGAAGCGATGAAAGAAGATTGGTCTTCAGATGGAGTCCACTTCAGCTGAGGCAGATTAAAATCGCCGATGATAATGATATCATCAAGCGAGTCTGATAAGTCGATCAAAGCACTAGCAAACGTGCAAATATTGACAAGCCTCTCCAGCTAACTGCCTCCAGTTTCACCAAGTCGGTTGAGATACCTTCTACTTGTGCGCGCCACATTCGTTAGATTCGACTACTCTGCGGGGCGAAGCACTGTTGTCCATTGGCTCTGTTCTGACTAGGTCGATGTAGCTGTACAGCTCGTATAGTTCGTCGTTGGTCCATCCTTTCCTCCAAAGTCCGTCAACGTAAACGAGACCGAATATTTTTCGAAGGATTTTTCTCTCGAAACGACTGACGATATCTTCATCCGTTTTGGATAGAGTCCATGCTCCAGCCCCATAAAGGAGGATGGACTCTATCCTTTTCAAGGTCTTACATAGAACCTCCCTAGTTTTTCGGGATAGGGCCTTACTATTCAATTGTCTTCTTAGCCTAAAGAACTAGCGATTGGCAATAGTAATTCCTCGTTTTATTTCCGCAGGGGCGTTGTTGGCAGAATTCATAGCAGAGCCAAGATAGACAAAGTCAATTACTACCTCGAAATTATAACTGTCGATTGTTGTGTGTCCTTTCCAGTTGAAGCACATACGAGTTCTTGCTTTTGCCCTTTCGTTTCAATACTAGCGAGTTCTCCCAATTGTGTCAATATCATCAGCGTACGCTGGTAGTTGTACAAGCCTTTGAATGATTGTGAACTGCTTGTGAGTTCCGTACAATTCTTTCAAGTATGATGTTTAAGAAGTCACATTGATAGTGCGGTACTTTGTCTAAAGCCTTTTTTGACATCAAGGTATTGATGACCTTGACGGAGCAACGAGCGTCCTCAATCGCCGGTCTGCACAGATGGACGAAAGTTAGGCAGGGGTGCCAAAAACCAGACATGACTCTATATAGCTCGTGTTTATAAATCCGGTCATATGCGGGCTCTAAATCCATGATGGGTATCGACTTGAACTTCGTGAGTTTTTTCCAGGATCTGCCGGGGGTGAAAATTTGGTCGATTGTGGACTTTTCTGGTCTGAAGTCTCACTGATAGGGATCAATCAGGTTGTTAGCGTAGGCTTTCAGACGTTGACACAATATGGCAAATAAGATTTTGTATCCAATGTTGAGGAGACGTATACCTCTATACTTGGCGCAGTTAAGGGGGTCTCCTTTTTGTGGATCGGGTATATGGTGGCGAGATTTCATTCATCAGGAATACACTGCTAACAAGATCTGAGAAATGAGTGGATGCATGCTCTCCACAAAGTCATTTTCAGTAGCTTTGAATACTTCGGCCGGTAAGTTGTTAAGTCCAGCCGCTTTTTTGGATTGCAGCATAGATATTGCTATCCTTACTTCGTTTTTGTCAGCTGGACGGAAGTTTTGGCTATCATCGTCTAAGTCGAATGGTCGTTGGGATGTTGGGCTTCTTCACCACTATATAGTCTGCAGAAAAAGTTTTCCCATATTCTCAGCACCGACTGCGACTCTACTACAAGGTTTCCTTCTTCATCTCGACAGGTCTTATTGTCCTGACACATTCTTTTTGCCTATTGCTAAAACTTCCGTACATTATTCCTGGAGTGCATCCTTTCAATATCTTCGATCGCGAGCTTCTCGTACTCTTTTTTTTTCTTCTGGAAAATTTGATGTGCTTCCCGTCTCTTCTTCTCGTAGAGCCCACGAGCAGTTTTTGTCCTTCGTTGCAGCGTCGCTTTCTACGCTTCTTGTTTAGCTGCAAGTCCTTGCCGCCATTCATCAACAAAACAGTGATTTCTTAGTGGTGGTCAGGTGAAAACCCGGACATTAGTTGCAACGTCTCTGGTCGTCTTGATGCTGGCGGCATAGCAGTTGTTGAGAGATGTCGGGATACGCGTTCGATGAAGATCCTGGTGTTCTTTTGTGATTGCAGCTCTTCTAGCTTATATCTTCTCACTGTAGCTCTTCGTTGTTGTGGCGCTTGGGAAATCCACATTCGCACCTTGGCTGCAACAAGGTGGTAATCGTAGTCAATGCTGGCTTCCTGGAACATTCGGACATCCAAAATAGTAATACTGGAGGCATGTCTTACTTCTATCGCAAAATGATAAATTTATGTTAGCGTTTGATGATCCGGAGACCGCCATGTCACCTTGTGGATATTGAGACAAGAAAACCGTGTGCTTGCTATAGTGATATTTTGTCCCGCCGCAAAGTGAATAAAACTAAGTCCGTTTCCAGACGTACTGTTGTGTAGGCTATGCTTACGAACTGTTCCACCAAAGATGCCCACTTTTCCTATTCGGGCGTTTGAATCGCCTACTGCGATTTTAACGTCATTCCTCGGACATTGCTCATATGTCTTTTCTTTGGTATCGTAGTCCTTGTCTGCCGTAGGGGCATGGGCTCATATCAGCCTTCATGCGGATTGTCATAAGATGCCCGCTACCGCATATGACAAATCCGCATCCGAATAAGCGCTGTTTCTTTTCCCTACACCAATAACCATAGTATACTATACTGCTACCACAGCTTTGCATCCTCCTTAGGGCCTGCTCATCCCATCGCACTTTCTGGATGGCGATGATATTTGGCTCGTCACATATTTTAATCTCTTCCGTATAGGGTTGCAAGCCCTATGACGGCGTAGATCAGTATGATGTCCATGCCCTTGGCATTTTAGCCTGCATGAGTAAGAGTTTGCTCATGCAATTACCGGGAACGACTACTGGGAGGTAAGGCAAACATTTCGTCACGAACTTGATTGTTGCGCTGCTGTCCCAATCCAAGTTATCGGACATTTAGAAATTTCCCGATCAATCGCTATGCAGGCCCTTGGAACTCGAAATAGTTTTTGATAAATTTAGCAAGGTCGTGGACCTTCATAGAGCAGAGATCATTTAGATCTCGGAAGTAGTAACTGTAGTAAGGAATAGCATTCTGATGCATTTCAAGACAAGGCGGTGGCAAAGGAAGTGCGCCACATTTTTCTCCTCCTCTTCGTGATTCAATCGTTGCACCTTTCTCCTAATGGCGCAGGGCTCTGGATGGAATTATTTATCGCGTTCTTTTTCTGCTAAATGCATCGTCTAATCGGGAATTGACAGGAATTTTTCGATGAGCATTACTCCTGACTTTCCGATGCAGAAGGGGAGGAACACAACATTTCCGAAGACAATGATAGTGATGATAACGATGCAGATTTTTCGGACGCGGATGATCCCAATTATGGGCTAAATGCAGCTTTGCTTGATGTACGCATTGAACAAGCTGGTGATGATATGGAGGAAGACGCAGAGATGGAAATGCAACAGGATGTTGGAAGCAGGCGTGAGGAAGATATCGAAATATAACCTGTTGCACCCAATCGAGAAAAGTCAAATTCAATGACATTTGATACCTGAAGTATGTGAACATCGAATAGCCATTCGAAGTTTTGGGGAAAGAATGAACCACGTTCTGAGCTGTTCAAAAATATTTATGGGAAAAGCTGACGTTTTCAAGTCGTTGCTTCCTCCAAATATAGTTTCAAATATTGTGATTGAGACAAATAGGAAAGCTAAAAGGATTTATGAGGAAAACCGTTTGTCCAGCAACCCAAAGCAAATGCGCAGGTGGTACAATACAACTGAAGAAGACGTTTATGCGTATCTTGCTGTATTGTTGTATGCTGATGCTAAAAAGGCTTACGGAGTTGAAGCAAAGGATCTCCTTCACCAAAGTAATGTGGTATTCTACCGCGCAGTAATGTCTTTGGAAAGGTTTGAACAGATAAACCGTTTTATTCGTTTTGATGATGGAAGAACTAGAGCGTTTCGTCTTCAAACTGATATATTAGCTGCTTTCAGGTATGAAAGATAGGTTCATGTATACCATGTATAAAAAGTTCCTGGAATTTTTTCGGAAAATGAAAAATACAAGTTTATTCATTTAAATCTATATTGTCCCCTTCAAAGTAATCCCCATCGACTGCAACACACTTATGCCAGCGCTTGATCCAATCCTCGAAACATTTTTTATATTCGGTTTTCGGTATGTCCATCAGTGCTTCCTGCGATTTTTCCATTACTTCCTCTCGGCTGCTGAAATGCGTTACCCATACTGGTTTTTTAACTCGATTGAACAGAAAGAAGTCACAGGGAGCCAAATCAGGTGAATTCGGTGGCTGTTGGTTGGTATTTGTTGCATTTTTCTTCAAAAAATTACGAATAAATGATGGCAGTGTGCGACCGCGACGGTGCATTATCATGGTGCAAAGTCCACGAGTTTTGTGCCCACAATTCTGGTCTCTTTCGGGGAATTGCTTCACGCAAACGTCTCAATACTCTTTGTTTACTGTCTGGCCTTCTGGCAAAAATTCATGATGCACTACACCGTTGTAATCCATGAAAACCGTGAGCACTACCTTCTTTTTCGACTGAAAAGGACGTGTTTTTTTTGGTCTCGGCTCATTTGGTGAACGCCATTCACTTGTCTGATGTCTGGATTGCGTGTAGTACTCATAAGCCCACGTCTCGTCTCCAGTAATGATCCTTTTGATGAATGTGGGATCGGGTGCAGCCTCGCAAATCATTTCTTTTGCGACGTCAACACGGTCTCTTTTTTGCATGAAATTGAGGTCTTTTGGCACCAACTTTCCTGCTACACGACGAAAACCCAAATCATTAACCAAAATGTCTTGGACGGATCCATAGGCAATGTTCAAGTCCTCCGATATCTCTCTGATGGCTAATTTGCAGTTATTGACCAACATTTCCTTTACTTCATCAATGTCTTCGTCGGTTTTGATGTTGATGGTCTGCTACTGCGTTCATCATCTTCGATTGACTTGGGACCACTTTTGAACCGCTCGTGCCACTGGTAAACGACCGTTTTCTTTAGAGAATCATTGTCGAAACACTTTTCCAACATTTCCAAGTTTCGCGCACTATTAAATTCGTTTTTTACGCAATACGAGTACAAGTTCGTTGTTGCAGATTTAAATCCATTTCTAAAATTGTAAAATATCGCGATCACACACAAAGATAGATGTACTCTTGGCTACGTAACTTTTGCAAATATCGAGCTATGAAACTAAGATTTAGAAGGAATGTCAGTAACAGACTTACCAACTTAACAAAATAAACAGAACTCAAATCGGAATAATGGGAGCGCCACACGGTGGTTATTCCGAAAATTTTTTGATCAAGGTGGTATGTAAGCCAACATGGTATACCAGCAAAAAAAAGATGAGAAAAACGAAAAATTTTTTTGAAAGAACTAACATTAGAGCTTGCGGATATGCATATAAAAAATCGAATAGCTAAGACCACTCTCCAAACAAATGTGACAACTGGGATGAAGTTGATTGGCTATGAAATTAAAATTGTTACTACGTTACTTGAAGTTCGAAAAAATAACAAAAAACAAGGCTGCGAAACATGCAAAGGTGATAAAGAGGACAACAAAACTCCAGCCGTTTGGGACTGATGCTATACAGCAGCTTGCACAAAGCACTATACAGGGTGTCCCAATTTAGCAGTATAATCCTTTAAGAGCATATTCCCGAAGTTCAGCCTAACAAGTTACATTTCAAGTTACAGCCCATCAAAGTGGGTGACCTCTAATTTGGAGGTGTAACCACTTTAAACGCTATAATTTCTAAACTACTACAGGTACAAAAATAGTTTTGGACATTTTGGAAAGATAATTTAGTAGTGCATACAAGTCTTAAATTTTGAGTACATCTGTGCAGCAATAAAAAAGTTATGGCTCGTTAAACTCAAAATTATGGGAATTTGATGTTCCATTTTTTACTTAAAATGCATATTTCTTATTTTTACTTAAGAAATTTTCTGAAATTTTTATCCTTGCAAAATTTCCTAAAAATTATGTTTAGAAACTTTTTTACGTACGATCAACAGATTTTGTAGTAAAAGCCATTATTCGTCAAACAAAAAATTAAGTGAGAATAATAAACTAACGTACGTATGAGCAATGCAGTTATCAGTTAATTGTCGAATAGGAAGAAAGAATCGTAACGAAGAATAATTCTTTGTTAATCTTTTTTTTCAATTTGGCACTGTTTCAACCGATCTACAATCGACATTTTGCTCTGTAAGTGAACAGCCGATTGATAAGTTGATCTCCACAAAATGTATTCAAAACGTGCATTCGCGGAAATAGTGTTTGTATAATTTAATTTCAAATGAATTAGTAAATTTACTAAAAACTTTTTCAGTGGGCGGCGAAATTCTACAAACAAACCTGTTTTAGTGATGCGTTCTTAATTATATCGCCAAGCGAATACTGGACCAATATGCTTAAAAACCGATTTAAGCTGTTAAATACGAGTAATGTGCAATAATATCGATAGTAATAGTTTAATATGAAAAGAGACACGACTGAATAGATGGCCGTATTTTTGATTTTGGTTGCCATCTGTCTTATTATTGGAGGGATGGTGTTGCCAGTACTTACGATCGTTCTTAATTAGTTCGCCACAACTGTATATTTGTAGCCTTTGATCTCTTTGTTTCTATAGAGTCAAATAAGAACAAATGCGATGAAGAACTGTCCAATTCTCCAAACCTCACTACGCAGGAGTGGAGTAACAGATTGGCTGAAAAGTCCGTGCCGTTTCTAAGAGAGGGCACCACTTGAATTAAATCCATACCATTTTCAGTTAGTACCAACCTTTAAAAGATACGTGTATAAATTTGACAGCTGTCGGACGATTAGTTCTCGAGATATAGCCTTGTGAGTGAAGCAACTTTTGTTATTGTGAAAAAAAAAATGGATTCAAAGCAATTTCGTGTGTTGATTTATCATTGCTTTTTGATGGGAAAAAATGCAGCCGATGCAAAGAAATGGCTTGATAAGTGTTATCCGGACTCTGCACCAGCCGAACGAATCATTCGCAAGTGGATTGAAAAATTTAAAAGTGGTCATACAAGCACCGAAGATGATGCACGCAGTGGACGTCCAAAAGAGGCCGTTTCAGATGAAAACATCAAAGAAGTCCACAAACTGATTACGAATGACCGTAAAGTGAAGTTGATCGAGATAGCTGAGGCTCTGAAGATCATACACGAATATTTGGACATGCGAAAGCTGTGTTCAAAGTGGGTGCCGCGTTTGCTTACAGTCGACCAAAAACAACAACGTGTTGATGATTCAGAGGAGTGTTTAAAGCTGTTCAACCGCAATAAAGCCGAATTTTTGCGTCGGTATGTGACAATGGATGAAACTTGGCTCCATCACTCCACACCAGAGTCAAGTCGGCAGTCAGCTGAGTGGCGAGAACGCGACGAACCCCGTCCAAAACGACCAAAAACTCAACAGTCGGCTATCAAGGTTATGGCATCCGTATTTTGGGATGCACATGGAATAATTTTCATCGACTATCTCCAAAAGGGGCAGACTATCAACAGCGACTATTACATTACGTTGTTGGAGCGTTTGAAGGACGAAAACGGCCGCATTTGAAGAAAATGAAAGTGCTGTTTCATCAAGACAATGCACCGTGTCACAAGTCGATGAAAACGATGGCAAAATTGAATGAATTCGGCTACGAATTTCTTCCCCACCCACCGTATTCTCCAGATTTGGCCCCCAGCGACTATTTCCTATTCGCAGACCTTAAAAGAATGCTCGCCGGAAAGAGATTTAAGACCGATGAAGAAGTAATCGCCGAAACAGAGGCCTATTTTGAGGCTAAACCGAAATCGTACTACAAAACTGGTATCGAAAGATTGAAAAATCGTTTCAATCAGTGTATCGCCCTCGATGGCAACTACTCGTATATTGATAAATAAATTTGTGTTTTACTATAAAACGGCGCGGACTTTTCAGCCAATGTGTTATAAGCCACCTTATCTGAAATACGAGGGTTGTCCGAAAAGTTTCCGACCGAACAATGATACAAGACATTTTTTTTTTATTTTTGTACATAGTCTCCTTGTAACTCTATACACTTCTCCCAGCAATGCTCCCATCTCTCTAACCCGTCCAAATAGTACTTGGCGTTTTTCTCTGCAAAATAATTGTTCACGAAGGTGATTGCCTCCTCATTTGACGAAAATCTCTGCCCTCCGAGCGCAGTTTTTAGATGAGGGAACAAAAAGTAGTCGCTTGGGGCTAGATCTGGTGAATAAGGCGGATGGTCAAGTAGTTCAAACCGTAATTCATGGATTTTCACCATGGCAACCGCTGAGGTGTGAGACGGCGCATTGTCTTGGTGAAACAGGATTTTCTTTTTCTGCAAATGTGGCCGTTTCCCAGCAATTTCTGCCTTCAGCTTGGCAAGTAATGATGCGTAGTATGCTTCTGTAATGGTTTTTGCTTTTTGAAGATAATCGATTAAGATAACTCCTTTACTTTTCCAAAAAACAGTCGCCATCACTTTCCCAGCCGAAAAAATAGTTTTTTCCTTTTTATGGAGCCGACTCGCCCTTTGCAGTCCACTGTTTAGACAGAATTTTTGTTTTGGGCGTATAATGGTGTTTCCAAGTTTCATCTACAGTAATTAATCGGCGCCAAAACACGGATTTATTGTGCCTAAACTGCGCCAACAGAGCGTTGGAAATGTTCATTCGAACACGTTTTTGTCTAGCGCGGCACCCAACGCGCGGACAGCTTTCTCATGCCTAAATCTTGATTTTATATGTAACAAACACGTTCTGTGGACATTTTCATAACCTCTACTATCTCTCTCACTTTAATTCGGCGGTCGTCTAACACCATTTGGTGAACTTTAGCAATGTTATGGTCAGTGGTTGCAGTGTTTGGCCGTCCCGAACGTTCATCATCTCCCACGCTCTTACGGCCACGTTTAAATTCAGCTGACCAAAATTTCATAAATGATGGTTCAGAGTCCCCATACACAGAGTCCGACTCATTTTTGATTTGCGTAGGCGTATTGCCTTTCAAAAACAAGAATTTAATAACAGCCCGATAATCAATTTTTTCCATTTTCAAAAAAAACACTCACATCGACTCACTCAAACGACTGTCAACTAAAAACTGCGCTTCCAAAATGACTGAAACTTCGGTAAGTAACTGTCAAAAGATGCACAACTAGCATGCACTAACTTTTATTGACGCATCTTTATGTTGCGGTCGGAAATTTGGAACTCCTCCAGATTCTCTTTGTATTTTCCCCTCATTTTGTTCTAAAAGAGAGAAGATTCCCCTATTCCCCTTTCTTCAATTTTTGGACTGAAATTCTCCACGAAAAGGGGAATTCCCCACGAACTGGCAACACTCGTCTAGGTTTAAGCAAGTCAAACTGGCACGTAAATCTTCAAACATTCAATCCATCCTATTGTTTGCAGCATTAAACCTAATACAACCGCAACATGTATGGGACGTTGCCTGTTTTTCATTTTTCCCTTTAGAATTGCCAGGTCAGTTCAGTTGAGAAACATTCGTTGTGCGGGTTGGGTGTTGTCGGCTTACGCTCTGAAACCGAACTTTCTATCTATCTGTCGACCTTAACGTTTGTGTTTTTTTTGTTTTGTTTGTTTTTGGTCAAAAGATTGTAATGTGCCGACTGCCGAAGCTATTTTAATAGCTTAATTGTACGAAATCGAAGCAATTTTGTAGTTTGGATTGGATATCTACAGCCCAACAGCTGATAGTGTTGTTTCTACAAATTGCCCACGTCATTTTCCAGTTCCTCTTTTAATATAGTACTTTGGCGTACCCGTAGTCATAGTAGACGTCGTGAGTGTTGTATGCGATCGGAGTTAGCTTTAGCATTAGCATAGTGCGCTTAATAGATAGAAACCGAATACCATAGCTGTATCTGCGAGTACGTAACTGTGTATCAGTAGGTGCTAAGGTGGGCCCTACACGTCAACTAACGCGTGAAATCATCCCCTAATTTCGCGACCGCGTAGGCACTATCTATGGACAGAGGGGCCTTGTAAAACGGTGTTCGCCCCTTTGCGCTCCAATTTGTTTCTATTTGTAAATTTGGAATTCTTCGCGATACAACTAGAAAGAATAGATACGACACGGCAAGATACAAAGTGTGCACATATGTACATACATACGAATGTGTGATGATGTAATTGGTGATAACGTGGAGTGAGAGAGTGTGTGTTGTTATGTGTTTCTTTGAGCGGGAATAGGCGATACCAACTAAAATCTTGTTTAGCATTGATTTTTGCTTAAGAATATAAACATCAGTCACTGATAGTACGAGCGTATCTCATAGATTCAGCGGTTTATCTATGTATCTACCTGTTTCATAAATTCATCAATTGTTGGATGGGATGCGATATGACTACACAATAAACAAATGCTTATGGTGAGCCTGCGAATGCATTTGGAATGTTGAATTTTGGAAATGTGCCGAATGTCTTCAGAATTTTAAAATGAAATTCTCCTCCTTTAAGCAGCAGCTATCGGTGAAATCTTCTACAAGTGCCATGTCTGCTCTAAGCAGTTGTTTAGTGTTAAGTGTCTGTGTCTTTGTAGTGTTAATATTTAGTAATAACTGTGCATATGGATTCAATCTGGAGAATCGACTTCCGATCGTGAAGTATGGAGAGAGCTCAACCTACTTTGGATATTCAATAGCGACGCATGTCATTGGGGAATACAACATCGCGAATAACACTAAATGGTAAGTGGCTTTTTTTTTTTTTTAAAAAAAAATATTAACACTGTCATGAGGACAAACAGACAGACACGCCAGTAAGAGGTACAACAAAAAGTCGTTTTTGTGTTAATTCAAAAAGTGAATGTTCAGGACAAAACGGATACGTAGAGCCCTACTATTTGCAATACGTAACTTCTGCTTGGAATTGGCGAAAGTGAATGTTTTGTTCTTTAGCCGCAATCTGAGATCTGAGATCTGAGATCATACTATCATGGCCTTTAGTGAGTCATGCAGTAACGACTGCTGCCAACAAATCCATTACTCTTTTTCCCACTAATATGATTCAACGATTGTGATGAAATCAATACTCGTAGACTGTTACTATCTTAAAGCGGAATCAGAAGCATGACAAAAATAGGGACTCCTATCTATACACAGTAATCCGTTAGAACGGGTTGGTAATAAATAGCTGACTAGGCACTTCATTCTGAATATGTATCTATTCATAGGGATAGTTCCAGTACTGAAAAGACCCAACAAAGATACAAAACCTAGGGGAAATAAGCAGTAGTCTGACTAAAGAGATGTTCGATCTATGGATTGGAAGCAAAGATATCCTCTGAAGCACAGCCGAAGAGGAGCCCGAACAACTTCCAACGTGATTCACCCCAGACGCATTCATATTCTGAAAAAGAAGTGCATAGAGAAGAACGTCGTTAGAACGATTGCATTGCTACGCTAAATGCAGAGAGCCTTAGAATGCCAAGAAGTGGAGAAAAGTTCAAATACGCGAACAAGTCCTAAAAAAGGCTGAAGGGCCGAATCAACAACGGCAACGGCATTGGCATGCCCTTACACTAGACGGCAACCTGTTTTCTAGAAATGGCCACGTTAATTTTCTGTGAATAAGTACGTAGATGGGTGACCACATGGGAATTCGGTACTCCGCGTGCTGTTGACAAAAACGCTACATGGGCATAGTACCCAGGCGTTAAATCCCGGACCTTACAAATTAACTTGTATCGTTCCCTTGATAATAAATAAATAAATAAAAAATAGATGAAAAGACAATTCACCTGAAAAGAGGTCCTGGCAGCAACGAACTAAATAAAAACCAAGAAACCTACCGGAATTCAGTTGCGTGCAATGCTTACGAAAAGGGAGGAGTTCGATAAATTTCTACAGATGATGCCCTGGAAGAAAGGAACAAATTCCCACAGCCACCATCTTCGTACGTATGGGCCTCTATGTATATATTGTAGAACAAAGAATTGCATCCCTGTATCCTCATACTGAAATCGTAATTACGGACGATTTCAATACACAAAATTCTTGGTGGCTTCGACGAAGGACGGTGTATTGAGATCTTCGCTGCGGAAAATTAACTTGTAAATGAGCTCACGCGAGTACCAGATGTTGACAGTCATACGAGTACCGCCAACGCCCTGGACTTCTTTCAAACTTCTCACACTGTTAAGTACACCGTTGATGTGCTTTCTCCTCTAAGCCCTTCGGCCTCTATGTCATATCAGGTAATTTTTCGTATACTGATCACACAGTTAGAGAAGAGACTTAATATCTTCTTAAAGAATTTTAAGTGGTCGTTATGTTTCCTCGATAACGACGTGGATGCCGCTGCTGATATGATCACAAGCACTATTCCCTTTGGAATAAAATCCTTATGGGATGAAGTCTATTAAGCTGTAAAGAGGCTGACAGAGTTAGAGAAATGAGCCAAGCGTGTAAAACATCAATAAGACCAAAAACTGAGGCAAAAAATACTACAATGTCCCAAAGGTAGTAAAAGTTGTTGGTCGTCGAAATTCTGCCTCATCCTCCATCCCACCGCTCATTTATAATGACATTGCAGCTGTCAGCTCTTTGGATAAGGCCAATTTGCTTGCTGCACACTTTGCGGCCAGCTCAACACTTCCAGATTGTGCTTTGTCTCCGGCTACACTTGAGTGCGTATCGACCCTTCTTCTGAAGGAGATGTTCTTCTACGCTGGCAAAAGCACTGCAAAAGCCTTTTCATCAATCCTACTCTTTAGGACTCTTTCTCTCCCTAAAAAAGGCGAATATTTTTTTTTCTCTACTCCCACAGACCCATTGCACTTACGTCCCTTCTTTCCGATGTCATGGAAACGCTGATAAACCGCCAGCTCATGAAATATCTTGAAACTCGTAGCAACAGGTCCACTGTTTAATTTGATGGCATGCCTTACCGCAAAGTGGTATCAAAGTCTACATCAATCTGGCGAAATCAAGATATTTCTAAGACATCCGACAGAGTTTGACATCAGAATTTTGTTTTTAGAAAATGCGTGCATTAAGGATTGACGATTCTCTTGTTCAATGGAATAGAAATTACCTTTCGGAATGTTCAATTCTTGTTGTCTTGGATGGTTTCAAGTCTGATCTTCACAAATTAAATGCTGGTGTGACCCGGGGCTCCGTTCTGTCTCCAATACTCTAATTAATTTTAATCAATGATGTCTCGTCTGTTAATTTTAATCCAAGTCATTTCTATGCTAACGATAGTACTCTCTGCTTGTCGAATTCGTTCGTTCTTCGGATGTACAACGGGAAAGGCAGAATATGCTAAGCTCATTAAATTCCGATATTAACAGCATAACTAATTGAGGTGCCATCAACAGAGTGGAACCTAATGCTTCCAAAACTCAATGCTGTCTGCTGTCGTTAAAGACAAATCTAAATACGCAGCTATTATCAATGTATGGCACTTGCGTCGTGGAAACCGAAACACTTTCCATTCTCGGTATGTGTGTCGATGAATGACTATATATTCGGTGTCGCCAAAAATGCTGCAAAATATCTAGGTCTCCTCAAACGATGTTTGATATATGTTTCCCCCTCAGATCTGGCCTCAACATATAAGGTATTTATCCGCGTCAAACCGGGTCAGTTGCCCCCAAGACCTCTTTGCATTTGATATATAAAATTCAAAACCGTGCGATGAGACTCATAGGTGTTGCTCAATTGACAACCTAAAACACCGACGAAATGTCTCGTGTCTCACTTTGTTCTATTGCTATTTCCACTACCAGTGTTCCATTGGTATTGCCAGTAGCATTCCGCCCTTTAAAACCTTCAATCGCACCCGTCTAGCTATGAATGCTCATCAGTTTACCTTCAAGCCCACTTTCGGACGTATACTGAAATATTGTGATTTTTTCCTAACCCGCGCAACTCACTTATGGAATTCCATTATAACTTTCAAACATTTAAAACCAACGTTCATCGGTACCTTGCGCTATGTGCAAGGGTGCCGCAGAAATCTTTGAGCGCGCGCAGATTATTTAAAAAAAAACATCATCGACCCAAAGACCCGCATTAAGCACCTGGGAGTGCTTTCACATGCTAAGTTTTAGAGATAATTTTAATTGCGCAAGTAAGGAGTCCCAAGCAACAGTTTCCGCAGTATTCAGTCCAGTACAAAATATTGAACGGTCCAGGGATATTTGCTTGCAACCGACAACAAATCGCTCAAATATGCTGTGCGATGTGCATAAAGAATATATCTGAGGAGGCAATCACCGTGATATTCAGAATATTGCCTATCGGGCTGGACACGTCACCAGGTTGGCCATCTGAGAAACTGCTCACTAGCATGCCTCAGCCAAATTACGGTGAAAATGCTCATACGACTCTGAAATGAACCCTTTCGAGAATACGAGTATGTACTTACACAAATGTTCTTTTGGCAAACACCAAATCGCTGAGCATATGCTGTTGGAATGCAGAAATTTAAAAATGCTTCAAGGAAAGCGATAAGCAGGGATAAGTAAGTCCCTTAAGACTTACTCCTGACGAGGGAAGTATGAAAGACGGCAGTGTTATGATAAGCATTACGTAGGATTAACGGTGGCTAAATCGAACAGTTAGAACTAAATTAGACGCAAAATCTACAACACATAAAGGAAAAGACATGATCTTGAAGCGTGGGCGCTGTCGTGTGCGACATCTCTGTCGTAATTTAGCCGCCTGTCCACGGCTGGAAGATTAGCTGCACCGCTAACCTATCCTGGATAAGCCCTGATTTATCCAGATAGAGGAATGCTTCTGCGGGTACAAAGCCGTTAAAGCGCGGGCTAATAAGCCCCGAAGATCAGCTTGTTCTTCGAATTCACTATTCTAACAACGTGCCTTCGAGTCAACTTAATGACGAAATTGTCCACTCGTGTTAGGTTCGCCTTGTTGTACAACAGCTCATTAGGATACAATTTCATACACTGCGATTCTGGTGATCTGTATAATTGAAGAAAGCCCTAAGTCTGGCCCTCTCGAGCACTCGAATCCTTTCCATTAAACTTCCTCTCACGTTGAACCACACAGGACATCCAAATACATGCATCGGTCGGATAAGAGCCATTATTTTCAGCTGCTATAAAACAGTCTCTTCGGAAAAGCAAAGATGGTTAGAGCAACATCTATATCCCAAGGTATCTGAGAACATTTCGACAAGCAAGTAACTGCCCGTATTGTCCCATGATCGAGAATTTACGCCAGCTCTTTCTGATATCTGTAGAGACCCAGAAAACGGCGTCCTAAACAGAATGGTTTCCGACTTCAGAAAGTTGATCATCATCGCAATATCGTTTCATCTTATCGAAGTCACTTGGACCTGATCTGTACGCGATCATGTCGTCTGCACGGCATGGTGAAGTGAGCTCACACGATCACTTGTCTAAATGTTGAATAGGATCGGCGAATAAAGCGCATCTTGTTGCAGACCGTTTTTAATGTCAAATGTTCCAGCAGAAGTCGCATCCATGTTCTTCACGATGAACTGCCTAATGGTGACCATGTCATAAAGAATATACAGCAGTGGATTACTGGCCATCCAAACATACGGTTTCAGAAGTCTCCTCCAAGTCAATCGAGCAGACACCGGTGCATTGTTTCTTCATTTTGTTTCACTGGATATCAGATACCAGTTCAGATGCGCCTTAAAAGCGAGTTGATTACTCTACATTATATTTTCGTCCACAACCCACTTAGTCAGGACCCTATTCATCATCTTTTCGAAAATCTTACGGATATTTGGAAGGAAACTTATCGAACGGAAGTGCTTTTATCCGGATCATTGCATTATTAAACAGTGTGGTATAAATTTCTGCCGCTTCTAGTGGGACATTTCGGAGTACAATCTTTGGTTTTCCATCGGTTCCCACTGATTTCTTCCTTCTAATTGTGTCGAAGATCGTTTGGAGCTCTTCCTTCGAAATGAACCGGGGTAGCTCCCTCTCGTCGGCGATGACATTGTTTGGCATATTTTCGTCACTGAACTGGATGGTCTCGCCATTTACGTGCATAGTGATGCAGCTTACCAAACTCCACCACAATGTAGTTCCTGTTCCAATTCGGAATTCAATTTCATGTGGTTAAAATTCCATCTCCGTAAGCAAATTATCCACTACTGCTTTATTTACAGAAGGCCCAAACTGGCCCCCTGTATCCTCTTACTGAAATCGCGATTATGGGCGATTTCAATATACACAATTCTGGGTGGCTTCGACATTCTGGATATAGTCTCTGGTTTTTAACGTAAACCACCTGTCATGTAGGCTTCTGTTTACGGGATGCTCCTTGCCATCGCTCTCCGCCAATCCTTTGATACCAAATTCGGAACTGTGTTGGAGGCACAAGTTCTACCCTTGGCATTGGTCGAGGCCGATCTAAAACCTCTTACTGCTCTTGGGGTCACAGCACCCAGTACTTATTTGCAACTCTACAATGGGTCAAATGAACAGGAAGACCCTTTCCGCGATTTGGGTTTAAACCACAGCCGTCATGATGCTCCCACAAGGGGGCCTACCTCAACAAGTCAGGCCCGGATCGAAATCCGAGGGGCTCCTCACTCCCATGGTACCGTGATTTAAGTCCTGGTAGGGACTACCAGTGGTCTTGCCGCCAACAAGACCTATGATCGGCAACTTGTAACTGATCAAATCGTAGCAACCTTCGGTGGCGTCATCGGAAGATGTTTACGATAAGACCAGTAATATGGTCCCGACATTCTGGACGGAAAACACCCGATGGACGGTGTGTTGAGATCTTCGCTGCGGAAAATAACTTAACCCAGCTTGTAAATGAGCCCACACGAATACCAGACGTTGACAATCATACCGCCAATACCCTGGACTTGTTTTTAACTTCTCACCTTGATAAGTGTACTGTTGATGTGCTCTCCCCTCTAGGCTTGTCGGACCATTGTGCCCTATCAGCTAATTTCTCGTACACCGACCACACAGTTAGAGAAACGATTCCCAAAATAAGCGTATGGCAACACGAAAAAGCCAACTGGAGCGGTTTTAGCAGCTTCTTTAGGAATTTTAACTGGTCGTTATGTTTCCTCGATAACGACGTGGATGCCGCTTCTGATATGATTACAGAAACTATTCTCTTTGGAATGAGATGCTTTATCCCTCATCGGATGAAGAGTATCAAACCAAAAGAAAAGGCATGGTACGACTCGAGCTGTAAAGCGGCTGTCAGGGTTAGAGAAATGTTTTTTCGGTCTACCAACCCGACAGAGGAAACCCGAAAAGAGTTTAAACGAGCCAGGAATGACTGCAACGTCTTTCTCAAGCGCGTGAAATTTCTATACGACCAAAAACTGAGGCAAAAAACACTAAAATGTCCCAAAGGTAGTAACAATTTTTGGTCGTTCCTCAAAAATATTAGAAATTCTGCCTCATCCTCCATCCCAACGCTCATTTACAATAGCATTCCAGCTGTCAGCTCTTTGGACAAGGCCAATCTGCTTGCTGCACACTTTGCGGCTAGCTCATCACTCCCAGATTGTGCTTTGTCTCCGCCTGCACTTGGGTGCGTCGAATCTTCAATGGGACAAATCCACTTTCGCACTCGTGTAGTAGCAAGAGTTCTTAAAGATCTTAACATTCACAAATCCGCTGGTCCAGATGGTATATCTCCCCTCCTTCTGAAGAGGTGTTCTTTCTCGCTAGCAAAACCACTGCGTAAGCTTTTTCGTCAACCCTACCTTTTAGGACTCTTTCCGAGTTGGAAGACAGCATTTCTCCAGCTCGTCCCTAAAAAAGGCGAATCTACTTCCCTCTCCTCCTATAGATCCATTGGAAACGCTGATAAACCGTCAGCTCATGAAATATCTCGAAATATCACGAAAACTTCTCAATGACCGGCAGTACGGTTTTCATTGCAACAGGTCCACTGGTAATTTGATGGCATGTCTGACCCAAAAGTGGAATCAAAGTCTACACCAATCTGGCGAAAGCAAGATAGTTGCACTTGATATTTCTAAGGCATTTGACAGAGTTTGGCATCAGGCTCTTTTCTCGAAAATGCGTGCTTTTGGAATCGATGACTCTCTTCTTCAATGGATTAGAAATTACCTTTCGTTCAATTCAGTTGTCTTGGACGGTTTCAAGTCTGATATTCACAAAATAAATACTGGTGTGCCCCAGGGCTCGTTTCTGTTTCCGATTCTCTTTTTAATTTTCATTAATTATCTCTTGTCTGCTACTCCTAATCCAATAAAATCCTTTGCTGACGACAGTACTCTCTGCTTTTCATATTCATTCGTGGACTCATGTCCCTGCTCTTCTGCTGTAGAACAGGAACGGCAGCGTATATTAAGCTCATTAAATTTTGATATTACCAGCATAACCAATTGGGGAACTATCAACCGAGTGGAATTTAATGCTTCCAAAACACAATGCTGTCTGCTGTCGTTAAAGCGAAATTTGAACACCCAGCCATTATCCGTGAATGGCACTTGCATCGTCGAAACCGAAAAACTTTCCATTCTCGGTATGTGTGTCAGTGACAACTTACGTTGGAATGCCCACATATTCGGTGTCGTCAAAAATGCTGCGAAATGTCTAGGTTTCCTCGGGCGATGTAAGAAATATTTCACCCCCTCTGATCAGGCCTCAATACGTATGGCATTCATCCGCCCAAAATCGGAGTACAATGCCCACATCTGGTCAAGTGCGCCCAAAACATCTCTGCACCTGCTAGATAGGATCCAAAACCGTGCGATAAATTCATAGGTGATACTAATATCACTCAAACAATGGACACCCTCGAACACCGACGTAATGCCTCGTGTCTCACTCTGTTTTATCGTTTTTTCCACCACCAGTGCTCCATAGAAATCGCCAATAACATTCCGCCCCTTCAAACTTTTAACCGTAACACCCGTCTCGCTATGAATGCTTATCAGTATACCCTCAAGCCCATTTTCGGACGCAATCTAAAATATCGTGATTCTTTCCTAAACCGTACAACTCGCTTATGGAATGCCCTGCCTAGCTCCTTATTTCCTAGTCATTATAACCTTCAAACATTTAAAACCAACGTTCACCGGTACCTCTCTTTCCATCCTCCCTGATTTTCCTTCACCCGCGCTGTTTGCAAATATTTTAAGGGTACTTAATCTCTTGATCCCGAGTTCTCGCCAATCTCCATTTCATTTCGAAGGCAGAAATTTTGGTGAAAGGACTCGATTCTCTAGGTCGTGGTTCGGGCCAATGACATCATTCTCCTTGTACCTTTCCTGGAAAACTACTCCTACGACCTCTACTTTATCCTCGATCATAAGGAAGTTGTCATCATCTGCAGCTTCTTCCGGATTTGTGCCTGCTGTTATTTTGACGAACCCTTCTGGGATGCCTTTTCTTTTCAGAATTATTCTCTCTATCTTATTCCCATCAAGCAATTTCTGGAAATTCTGTGTAAATTCACTAAGTTTCCCTTCCCAGTGACTAGATTTTTGTAAAATTCACGAAGAGCTATATTCCGGGCTAAAAGCCAGCTGCCAGTTATTCAACTCCGATTTTATTGTCGTCTAGACTACATCCTCGATTGTGCGCTAGATCCGCTTTGTAAACGTTTATGAATCGTCGTGTCATGCCGGGTAGTTTCAAGTTTCTTCAAGGGTACTGCGATATCTAACGCCTCAATCCATTTACTATGTAGATGTCGTCTGAAAGGATGTCATGTCGTTATTGGGTAAGAAAAGAGAATTCGTGTTTCCTTACAAAATATAAAATTGTCCAGCAAATTTCAAAAGCAAGGCACTTTGATCATTATACTCATGCAAATCCTTCTCCAGATTGATGAAGATTATGAGATCTTTCCCGATAAAGTGACATGTGCTTTTCGCAGCCCTTTTGACTGTAGAGAGGCTACCAATTTTAAATTAATTTCTACCCTCAACACACAATTTGTTTTACTCCAATAGCTCACTCTGTTGAGACAGTACCTAATAACCATGACCTCAAGGACAGCCATACCTGGCCTGGTGTTTACAATTCCTTTGTATTCGCTGTACTCGTGCGTCAGTGGCACTATAAGTAATTGGATTAGATTGGCTTAAAATTCAACTGTTCTCAATTTTTCGATAACTTTTGAACTGGCATCTGTTCAAATATGTAACGACTCTTTGTTCGACCCTGGCCAACGAAAAGCGAAACAATTGGGAAATAATGATCTACCAAATGTCAGTCAACACCACTATCCAGAATGGGTCTATACTTCAGCTCTTAATCAACAGACTTTCCCACTGACAACCGAAGATAATTGGAAATTTATTTTCTTAAACATTTCAAACACGTACTCGTACGTCGTACATACCTCACTCGTAAATACTGAGGCGTGGAGGCATTTTCAGAAGTCTAGGGGTTGAATAATTCACCTGCAAAAGATGGCTGAATACGAGAAAAAAAAACAAAAAACTATCGAGTCCGTACTGATTAATGGTTGGGCATTAGCCATTTGGGAGATGGCAAATGCTCTTCCAAGAAAGATGATTCGCCTCTCAGATGCGATCCGAGCTGCCTAATGTGAATCACTTAATCATAAACAGACGAAAAAGATACCTCTTTCCGGAGTTCAAGTTCATCATACTGTTTACTGGAGGAGAATCAAGCTCCAACACATGAATACAAATACGAATTTGAATTGATACTCGTAATATGTGCAAATTTTATTGAAATTAAATCCCAAGAATGTTTGTATTTGAATAGGACAAACAGAGCAACAGCAACAGCAACAGCAACAAGAGACAAAATTGCTGAGTCTTTGAAACCGGTATCCGGACCGAGCTCTACAATCACACTTTTGTATTTCATATCTAAATGAGCTCAGAAAGGCGAGTTAGTAAGTAATACTCGTATACGGGTATGTACGAGTGTTGGAGTATCTGGGATGGGTAACACCAAAATAAAATTTCCAGATTACGGGCGTTTAACTGCGACGCGACTGATCATTTTTTTTTTGTTTTTTTATCTATTTTTCTTCTTTTTTTTTTCTTATTTCTTTCCGCCAGAAGCGAACTGAATTATTGTATCTCATAGGTACGTACCTATTCTCGAATACATACGAGTACTCGTATATCGAGTGGAATATTTACTCGCTGAGGTTAAATTTCCGCTGATTAAATCGAATTTGTAAATATTGACGTGACGGTGCATCATATCGTATAGGTATTCGTGCCTACATTGTAGTGATTAAGGTTTGTGGACTGTACTAGCTCTCGACAGGGTTGGTTTATGGAGAGCTAATTTTATTAAAGAGTGCAAGAAGAATGTGATTGTGACCTTGTTTCCCCAATTAGAAATTAAATATTGTTCACGAGACTATTCTCATTGGCTCCATGTGGGTTTGTAGGTTCAGAAAAACCGACAATGCAGATACCTATTCGGTCTTTGTGGGACTGATATTAAGAGTTACCTGGAGCACAGTAAAAGGCAAACGATTTATTCGACACTGAAGAGAAGCCAGAGTGGCCTGCATGGCGATTGATCGGGAAACTACTGACTGTTCAAAACATGGATTGGACCAGTAGTGCAACAATCAAGTTCGTAGTGTAGTGCTTGCTTTACCTCCTCGAGGTGGTCCCCGGGCAACTACGTGTATAAATCCTTATACAGGTAGGCCAAAATTGCAAGTGCGAGATTGTCTAGGGTCTTATGCCTAGACTTGGTAACCTGGGCCAGCAATCCGCGTTACCAGAACTAGCCCGCTATGGAAATGCCTCAGTTAAGGACGGATAACACGTTGCCGACCTTTGGCTATCGTACCCGGACTAAGATTGGTTTCTGGAATGTGAAGACGCTCCTTGATTGACTCTCAGAGTGAAGGATCACAGATATGCCACCTTGATCAAAAATTTTCCGGAATTTATTCAGAAAATTTGAAATACAAGTTTATTCATCTAAATCCATATGTAACCTTCAAAGTAATCTCCATCAACTGCAATACACTTATGCCAGCGCTTGATCCAATCCTCGAAACATTTTTTATATTCGGTTTTCGGTATGTCCATCAGTGCTTCCTGCGATTTCTCCATTACTTCCTCTCGGCTGCTGAAACGCGTTCCTCGAGGTGCTTTTTGAACTCGATTGAACAGAAAGAAGTCACAGGGAGCCAAATCAGGTGAATTCGGTGGCTGTTGGATGGTATTTGTTGCATTTTTCGCCAAAAAATTACGAATAATGATGGCACTGTGCGACGGTGCGTTATCATGGTGCAAAATCCACGAGTTTTCTGCTTCACGCAAACGTTTCTTAACGCCCAAATAATACTCGTACTCTTTGTTTGCTGTCTGGCTTTCTGGCATGATGCACTACACCGTTGTAATCCATGAAAACCGTGAGCACTGCCTTCTTTTTCGACTGAAAAGGACGTGGTTTTTTTGGTCTGCTCATTTGGTGAACGCCATTCACTTGTCTGATGTCTGGATTGCGTGTCGTACTCATAAGCCCACGTCTCGTCTCCAGTAATGATGCTTTTGATGAATGCGGGATCGGATTCAGCCTCGCAAATCATCTCTTTTGCGACGTCAACGCGGTCTCTTTTTTGCATGAAATTGAGGTCTTTTGGCACCAACTTTGCTGCTACACGACGGAAACCCAAATCATTAACCAAAATGTCTTGGGCGGATTCATAGGCAATGTTCAAGTCATCCGCTATCTCCCTGATGGTTAATTTGGTTTTCAATGTCGATGGTCTGCCACTGCGTTCATCACCTTCGATTGACTCACGATCACTTTTGAACCGCTCGTGCCACTGGTAAACGACCGTTTTGTTTAGAGAATCGTTGCCGAAACACTTTTCCAACATTTTTTACGCAAAATCGAATACAAGTTCGTTGTTGCAAATTGAAATCCATTTCTAAAATTGTAAAAAAATCGCCAACACACACAATGATAGATGTACTCTTGGCTACGTAACTTTTGCAACTGTCAAGCTATGATGCTAAGATTTAGAGGGAATGGCAACAACAGATTTACCAACTTAACAAAACAAAAAAACAGAACTCAAATCGGAACAATGGGAGCGCCACAGGGTGGTGTCCCCCGGGAACTTTTTGATCAAGATGGTATACCTTTCCAACTGTGGTTGCTACATAATCTGTTCAAGTGAGGTTTTGGTTGAAAATAAGACCCACATATTTAGCGGTTACCACGTACTTAAGAAGGAAATCTGGAAGTGTCGAATATGCGTTTGTAGATGGATAGTGTCTTAGATTGCTGTGGATGCATTATCAATGTTTATTGCATTATCAATATTGGTCAAATGTCAACCCTGGTATAGCTGGACATCGTCACCAAACATGTGAATTGAGCACTGTTTGACCAATTGTGGAAGTTCATTCACATACCTGGAGAATAGCAGTGGGCCAAGTACGGATCCCTGCGGTACACCTGCTCTTGACTTAAGAGAGGTCATATGGTTGGCCACTACCTCACATTGCTGTGAGGTCTACGTCGTCAAACGCGCTGGAAAAATTCGAGCAATGTGAGGAAAGTTCAATGATCTTTTTCCATAGCTTTTCGAATGTCATCGCAGTTTTGCAACTGTTTTTTTTTGCGAAAACCGGACTGTGCGGAGCTTAGTATTTCTTGAGTATTTCTTTTTCAAAGACTTTCGAAGGAAGCTATTTTGAGGTTTTGGTATTGCCAGTATTTTTGGTTTATTCCATGAGATAGGGTACTCGCAAGTTGTAAGTTTGGTGTTAAATGTGCAGGTGAGAATGTTCAAAATACACAGTAAAAGAAATTTAAGGGTTGATGTCATCTAATGCTGTTGCTTTTGATTTCACCGATAGAATTGCTTCGACTACGTGTTCATTAGTTAGATTAATGAATTTAAAATTTTGCGGATTGCCATCACCTTCGCTCACTTGTTGCGAGGTCAGTTCTAACTCAGCATTTGATGACGGCGTAATGGAAACAAACCGCTTATTAAGAAAATTGCAGTCCACATCAGCAGGTATCTGTTGTTTTCAATTTCCTAATTCTCGCAACTTTTTCGAAATACCTTTTCCGGACTGATATGGTAGGGCGGAGAAAATTATCCCGTTTCGGTGTTATATCGAGGATTTCGTTGCTAAACCAAGGTGCAGAGTTATGTTTTATGATTTTCGATTTTATAGAAACGTGTTGTTTGTTTGATCTTTCAAAATGGAAAACATCTTAGCGCTATCATAGGTGTCATCTCTGGATACTATCTTATAGGCAAGCATGCAAAAAGGCTTGCCGTTTTTACAATCGTCTTCTGCAGAAGCTGCATGGAAGAGGAGGAGCAGGAGGTAATCCTGTACATGCCCAGCTCACTCGCAAAGAAGAAGACTCTACTTAGGACCGATCTAAACAATGTAGACGTTAAGAGTTTCCTGCGCTTCGTGAGAAGCTCAAATTGGTTCCAAGAATAAGGGGATCACAAATCCACGCGGCATCACAGTGAGTCAATAGTCCTAAGTGCCAACAGCCACTCTTACCTAACCTAACCTAATCTAGTTCTTCCTCTTGGTTTATGGCAAATTTGACGCCGAGAACTGCCCTCTTTCCTTGGTTAAGTTGGACCAGTATATTTCCTAGACTGATGTCCGATGTCGTTGTTTTTTTTTTCTGGTTTCGTCACGAACATTTCAACACTATGTTTCTTCAACATATTTGCCCCACATGTGGGAACCTTTACAAACTTCATGCAGGCTCATCTTAGGTGTTAAAAAGCATGAATGTGATTTTTTAATTTAGTCGCCTTTTACGATAATTAGGGGAACGAATAATGCAGTATAATCCAATATCTTCATTTCACAGATAGACGTTTAACGTGAGCAGCTGGCGTAGAGACTTAAGTTCACGAGATACTATTACATTCATGGGGGTCAGGATATACGCCTGGATATCGTTTACCATGTTGCGCTAATACCAAGATCGGAACCTGTGTTGGGAACACAAGCTTAAAAAATGGTTTGAGTCGAGACCGATCTAAAACCTCTTGCTGATCTCAGGGTCACGGCACCCAGCACTTATTGCAACTCCATATCGGATCAACCAACTTGTGGAGGACCCTTACTTCGATTTTAGGCTTAAGCCATAGCGACCATAAGTCTCCCGCTATGGAGCCTATCTCTTCCAAGTCAGGCCCAGACCAAAGTCCTCCAGACACCGACTTCTCATAGTACCGCTTTTAAGTCCTGGTGGAACTACCGGTAGTTCATGCCGATCAACAGAACCCCATGACCGTCGTAACTGGTCAGCTCGTACCAATCTTCATTACGATAAGAGCAGTATTATTCTACTCCCGATGCCTTATAAGACTACTCGTACGTCACTGATGGGCGTAGCCTTTGTAATTGCGCGAGGGCCCTCATTTCATAGACATTAGTAAGGATGCTTGGGAGCTTATGGCTCGGCCGTAAACTGCACTGGCTCCGTTGGCGGAAGGCAAGCCATGAATAACATGCTACTTTTCTCCGCAAAACTACTACTAGGAGGAGACCTACTAGTGCCACACGTACACTGTCGTGAAGACGAATTTGCGTACCGTTGAAAGTACTCACAACTAAAGCTTCATTTGGGCGCGATGCGTTATCGTGAATGTATTTGGAATAAAGTCAGCACGTTTCCAAGTGCTAAGAAGGCCTATAGTTTCGGACGCCTAAACCAAATCTTTTGTGTAGTGCGTACTGCATATCTTTTTGGTATCTACAAACTTTTGTTTGTACATACCACCTAAATCATTTGATCCCACTAATGCCGAGGGTGCTATCACTTCGGGTGATTGGCGACAAGAGGAGATACATGGAACAATCTTCGCTTTGGCACCCTTATCAAACAGTTAAACGAATGCCAAAGAAATTAAGTTTGCCAAATTGTTTTTTTAAACGAGGGGGAATTGTAAGGACAGTACTTTTGCAATTGAATGATTTATTTTAGCATTTTTTGCTTTATTAAGATTTATTTCCCATTTGCTCGCAGTATTGCCCCAGAGTGCGATTTAGTCGCCATTTAGAGCAATCTTTTGCTCGCAAAAGTTGTCAATTTGTCAGGATTCAAGCAATTGAACAGTCTCTGATTAAAGAACTGGCAACGGATGTTGCAGGTGTTAGTGTTCCGGTGTAGGAGTGGAACTTGAAGCAACTGGTACGTCCATATCAAGTGGGCTTATCGCACTAAAATAGATGGAAACCTTGGAGAGCGAAACCGAATATTTTGGTCAAGAGATTTTTCATATTTATTGTCCAGAAATAGAAAGGTTCACTATCTAAGCTTGTATCTATATTTACACGATAACTTGGCGTATCACTTGGTACCTGCTATCTAGTTTCATAGTGGGTAGAACGAGCTGAATAAGCTGAGAACTTGGAAGGAAATGTCATATTTTTATACAGATGCCACACAAGCTCTTCAAGATGAGAAAATCTGAAGCATCCATGCACATTGGTTTTAGAGTTTTCTATCTGGTTTAGTTTATTTATGGTAGAAATGACGGTATTTTAATGAACCTCTAAATTTATGGGCATTGATAGCAGAATGGTACTGAGAATTTCTTAAGAGCACTTTAATCTGGTGGACGAATCGGTAAAATAGAGGGAGGGCGAAAAGTCGTTAATGCATTAGAATTTTGGTTGATTCCACTTTCCGGTGGTATCATAGATATCATCGATGCACTGGCTGACCCGTTGTAACCCATACTGCCGGTCATTAAGAAATTTTCTTGTGTCCAAGGCAACATATTTCATTCGACCAATTCATCATTACAAAGTTGCTGTGACCTTAAAAATAAAAGATTTGACTGCAATGGTAATGAATGTATAGAGAGCAGAAGATTTGCCATTCTTATTGATGGTCTGGGATATGCTGTATTGTACTCGCTAATTTGCTTACTTAGTCGGCGCCACAATAGGGCCTCAACCAATAGGCCTCTCCAATTAGAGCGGCCTTTGGCTAACTGCCTCCAGTTGCGCACTACAAGTTGGTTGAGGTCCCCTTCCACTTGCTTAAGAGTTTGCAGCAAGCACATCGGTCATGTCTTAAAAGCTGACAGCGGACATCAACGATTTCATCTCCAATTGGATTTCGTATATTGCCAAACGATTCCTTAAGGATCATTTCTCCCAACTATTTGGTCCGAATACGAAAATTCAGCCAAATTAAACAATAGTCTGACGTGCCTTTAAAGGATAATGTCATGTCATGTCAGGTTGATAACTAAAAGACAAATTCAGGATATAAGCTACTGACTATTAACATCAGGGATACAGTATACATTTTGGCTAATTTTCAAACTGGTTCCAGCGGATTTCTGATGGGAAGATTTCAACGTACCTTCCTTTGGGTTTTATCTGCCTAGAGTGTTGAAGGCCCGCAGAAATCACTCACAATAACCTCTGTTCTGTACGCCTTTTCCTCAAGTGATCATAATATCGGGTTTTCCAATAACGACTTGACAACTTTTTTTTTAAATAAAAGGCAAACCATTTGAGATATTTCAAAAACTTTATTATTGGCTTGAAGTATAATCAAAACATTTATGAATAGAACTCGACTTCGTTCATATGGCTACCGCGGGCACGTTTGCAGCGGTCGATTCGTTGGACCCAATTTTCAACGACTCGGCCACACATTTCGGCCGAAACTCTGGCTCTGAGCTCTTCCAACGTCGTCGGCGTGTTGGCATAAGCCATGGATTTAACGTAGCCCCACAGAAAATAATCAAGCGGCGTTAAATCGACTGGCCCATGTCTTGAGATAACACGCTCACCGTACTTACTCTTCAATAAATCGATTGTAACGTGTGCTGTCTTGCTTATGGCACCATCCTGTTGAAACCACATGTCGTCCAAGTCCACATCTTCCAATTCGGGCTAAAAATAATCGGTGATCATGGCGCAATAACGCTGACCATTCACAGTAACGTGACAATCGTTATCGTCGACGAAAATTTATGGCCCAATAACGTCGCCAGCATGCAAACCGCACCAAACAGTTATTTTTTGTGGATGAAGTGGTGATTCATGAAGCACATGTGGGTTTTCACCCGACCAATAACGCATATTTTGCTTATTAACGAACCCATTGAGCCAAAAATGAGCTTCGCCACTGAAGATGATTTTGAGATGAAATTCATCATCTTGGCGCATCTTCTCCAGAACCCAATCGGAGAACGTACGTCGCTTCAAATAGTCCATCGGCTTCAATTCTCGAGTCAACTTGATCTTGTATGGGTGTAAACCAAGACCCTTACGCAAAATACGCCATAATGTGGTCTGAGCGATGCCCAATTCTTGAGAACGCCGTGGAATTGACTGATTTGGATCATTTGCTACGGACGTCTGAATGGCAGCGATATTTTCGGCACTTCGACCAACCCGTTGTCTCACTGACACGATTATGTAGACTCAAATGGTTGCACTAAACTTGTTATTGCCTGTCTATTAGGGCGAGAATTACGACCGAAAATTGGAGTTAACGCTCTTAAAGTTGTAGTCACCGACACCGAATATCTGTAGAAAATTTTTATAATTTGCAGACGTTGCTCGTTAGTGTACTTTACCATGATGAAAATGTTGAGTTTACTAAATAAATTGACAGTGACAGTTTGATGATTAGTGAAAGAGTGCGTTCACAAACTAAATTCAAAGTTGTCAAGTCTCTATTGGAATATGTACATGACCAACAAAGTGCATTATACCGGCTACAGAATGAGTATTTCTCGGAATTATTTCTGCATGAATACGAAGATATGCTCCTACTCTGCACTGATAGCTCATGGATGTTCGGTCAAAACCAGAAGTCAATTTTTCCTCATAGAACTTATTGCTTTTAAATTAGAAGAAGAACCAGTGCAATCTACCTTACGTTACCTCTCTGCTTTTTGGAGCCCATGTAAGGTAAACTTTCGTCATAAGTTGTAATCCACTAGATGAATTTTTTTAAAGATTCAAACTAATGTCGATCAAAGGGTTGCATCGGTATAACCCACTTTAAAGCGCCTTTGAAGCTTGATCTACTCTTTGCTTAATTAAATATCGGTCTTTTAATCTAAAGCCATTTTCTCTAGAACTGGCGGGGCAGCGTTGCTTATCCACATTTTCATTACTCTAAAAGACCATCCTTACAAGAAAATATAGATCTTTTCACTCCAGGCGTAAATTAATATCATTTTGGAAGAACAAACAATATGTTTTGCTGCATGGAATGATTAAATTTTGCGTCGTCTATCCTATTTCTGGCGATCGCTTATTATATTTACTTTCGTATTGCTACTCAAGTTTTGATGAAACACAGTAGATTAGATTAGATTAGATAGATTTTTTATTTGAGAACTAAAAGGTTTGTTACAGAAAAACCGGCTGCCATAGCTTCGCCGTCAACCAGGCGGCAACTAACTTTAAATTCACGTAGATTATTCATTTAAAGGCCAAATACAAAATAAATTAAATTAGACTCAAGTATTATGTGTTGAAATGAATTTGTTCACGTATTAGAAGTTTCCATTCAGAATCCTTTCTCGATACTGTAATGCACTCATGCAATACCTGGTTAATTTTGGAACGTTTATTTCCTTAAAAACCCTAAAGACTTAATTTTTCGATATGTTATCCCCTTCAAAGATTTACCTCTTTGTCTCCTTGAAGATTGGACATTTGCCAAGAACGTGCAAAACGTCTTCCTTGTCTGTCATGTTGCACAAGCTACAAACTATCGGTAGTTCTTCTCTGTGTAGCTACAGCACTATCGTTCTGTGTTCATCACGGAAATAATTATTTTGCTGCAAATTGAGGCATTGTCAGCTGAAGATAATTCTATTGTATGTTGCGATCCTAACTCACTCTCCACAAACTCAACTTTGGCCCGCTCATCCACACCTGCGGTAAGCTAGTATAGTTTGGGCTTCCAGTCAGTAGTAAATATTTTCGAGATTTAGCTCTACCCTACATCCAGTAGCTAGCTCAATCCATTCTTTGCACCGTGCCGTTTTATGTCGTATTGCACGTAGAGCTGCTTTTTCTGGTAGTCGATAAACGTTTTCACGAAAAGTGGCAGTAGTCCTGCTTCCAACATGAGCATATAATTTGGCATGTTCGGTGGAAGATGAAATGCCCTCCACACATAACACAGCTTCAAACACTTTATACTTGCTACTATGGGCAATGTTTTTATTCCTGAAGCATTTCCGCTTTGATGGCTGTTTTGACTTCTCAGTAAAAACAAATATTTGTCATCGAATATGGCTTCGGTTTTCAAAAACACTCTCCAGGAAGATGAATATACTTTTGCATGAGTTTGAACAGATTTTTAAAACACTTTTTCCACTCCGAACGAGGCAACTCCAAAGCATGTGTCACAAACGCATTAACCGCTTCGTCAATCGTCGAAAAACGTCGACCTTGCAATTTATTTTTGATATGCGGGGATAGAAAGAAGTCAGGGGTGTACGTTGGATGACCCATCAATTCCATGTTTTGAGTGCTCAAAAAGTCACCTGTTTGGTTAATGTTCCGTCTTCGGCGATTGATTTTCCTTATTCCTTCAAAGACTCCTGCAAACAAATGGTGGTGTACTATTCCGAATTGACCGTTCTTCGTTGGCCGAATGCCATAGTGGCGACATGTCCGGTTTTTCTGAAGAAACAGGCGATCATTTACTTCGAAGGGTTTCGTGAGCGAACACCTTTTTTCAGTTTGGCTCGTCTTGAAGACCCATACATACAACTACTGTTTAGTTTCAGACTCATATGCATAGATCCATGATTCGTCGCCTGTCGGGATCTTATAAACGTCTTTTAAAACACCGCGAACGAATTTTTTCCACATTTCTATGGACCAATCGACACAAGCCTTTTCTTGGGCGATTGGCGATTGTTGACGGCCAAATGTTCATGCAATATTAAATGTATGCGACTGAAACTAATGCCCAAGCATGTCTAAATGTCATAATGGGTCATATGACGATCTTGCGATATCAGCTCCCATACAGGATCAATGTTTTCTGGCACAACAATCAATTTTTTACGACCTTCACAAAATTCGTCCTGGAGCGAACGATGACCACCACTAAATTCAGAAAATCAGTGAAACACAGCAGCCCGGGATGGTGTTTCATCACCAAAAGTCGAGGCGAGATGGTCGGCACACTGTTGTTAAGTTAATTCACTTCGAAAATCATGGAAAATCATCGCTTTGGCTGATTGATTTTTCAAGTCTCTGTAAAAATCGAAAATAGCACTCGTATGACAAAAGGGTCTCAGCTCGTGTACCATTAACAACGTAAAACTTTACGGTGCTGACATCAGATTTGACGTACCTATACCTATATTGCCATGTCTCAAAACTTAAGTAGCAACCTACGTATCTTGATCGGTTTTCCACCAGTCTTCGATGCGTAAACGGATGTAATCGTCGGCAAAACGAGCCGCTCATGGTCTTATTTGGATTATATAAATTAAGGGAAGGTATTAAAGAGCTTACAGTGCGATTGACAAGGGTGCGTGGGTCGTAAAAATTAAACCGTCAGCCGCAGACCATAAGAGTTTTTCAATTGAATTGCAATTACCATCTACTAAAGTCTAGTAAAATGTTACTTGAGTTGCATCTCGTTTTTGCAAGTAACAGCTGAATGCTCAAATAAGATTGTTGTTGCGCCAATGGCATAAAAATTAAGCTTTTACAAGTTGTCCGAACGAGGAAAAATAAACACCATTTCCAAAGCCGTTGAAAACAAAGTGCTTAAATTTTTTTGGAAAGAAAATTGAGAGAGAAAAGTAAGGTAAATGTTATTAGAAAGAGGGCAGTAGTTACTCGCACTTACGAAGCCATTGCTGTCAGGCAATCAACAAATCAAAAAAAGACTTAAGTGGCCTCACAGTTGCAAAGATATGAACTAGAAGATGACTATTCTCACTTGGAAGTTTATTTTAAACAATCCATTTGGAAAATTGATGACTTTCACGAGGAATCGCGATGCTCAAAGAATGATCCAAATGTAAAAAAAAATTTACCAAAAATATGTATCTAATTACATCCCCATCGCTAAGCACTCTTATATTGAGAGCATTGTTTACGACCTGATGTCCTTATAGTGCAGACCTATCTTCTCTCCTCATCAGCACGGTTTTCTAAAAGAAAGATCAAAAACTACGAATTTAACCGAATTCGTTTCTACTGCTCTCTGTGCATTGGAAGATGGAAAGAAAATCGATGTAATTGCTACCTATTTTAGCATAGCCTTCGACAAAATTTCGCATGCTTCCCTTAGCTTCCAACCTCTGTTCATCTTGTGGACCAAATCTTATTTGATATAGCGTCAATATATTGTTCTTTTTAGATCTTCTGTTTCAGATCCCATTGTAAATACATCTGGTGTACCTCAAGGAAGTCACCTCTTCCCTGTGATATTTATGGCAATCAATGATGTAGATTGCATTATCAAAGAATCTCGCATTTCCATCTATGCAGATGATATGAAAATCTATGGGCACATCTCAATACCCTCTGACTCTCAAGCACCACAAGATGATCTATAGCTTTTTAGCCTGGTGCGAAAAAAAATTGTCGGAGCTTCATGACAGGAAATGTCAAACTATAACTTATTCGGATAAACGTGTGCGGCCACTTAAAAGGACTTATTTCATTACACTCTCTGTCACCTTACTACGCGATTTAGGTTTTATATACGACAAAGAGCTTAATTTCCGGGCGTATATTGATAGTTTTATTACAATAACAAAGCTAATTCTTCACTGGGATTCGTTAAGGGAATTCATTAGGCCCATACTAGAATGTGTTAGCCAAGTTTGGTCCCCTTACCACAAAAGCCACTGCAAGCGAATTAAACCTATTCAACGCAGATTCATTAAATTTGTATTACGGGGTCTACCTTGGATAGATGTGTGTATATAACTTCCCCCGGTATAAAGAACGTTTGAAGCTAATAAATCTTCATGTTCATCAACTACTCAATGGATGTCCATCAATTCCAATCCACCTAACCTTAGGTCTGTACCCCTTTCGCCACCTAACGTAAAATTGACGTTAAAAGATATATGAAAATATACGTCTCTTTCTCCCATATCTTCATGACAAATTCGACTCAGTTTGCTTTGATGGGAAGACCAAAACAAGTGTCATGGTCTCCATCCAACAGAAAGGGCTTCCTACTGCTATAACTAGTTTCAGGAATCTTTACAACATGTACCAAGCAATTTTGCAACACACCTCCCCAAAAGCTAGCGGATGACCTCGCTGCTTTCGGAACAATGTACACTCTAAAAGGGTTTCCCACCTTCAGCGTAGCTGAGCTGACCATGACAAATTTTTCCGTTCCTGACTTGCATTCTTTGTCTGCATATCATCTACACTCCCCTACTGCTCCACGTAAAAAACTCCCTCTTACAATTTAGATCCAAAACGTAAGAGGCTTACGCTCCAAAACTCGTGCTATTTTGTCTAAATCTCATGGCCTCTTTTCCGATGTCTATGCCCTTACAGAAGCCAATCTGATCCCCGACACAAAGAGACAGGAGCTATTGCCATCTTCTTATAATGTTTACCGAGATGACTTCCACTCTTTCTCTATGGGTAATGATCCTGCTCTCCCTATATGTAGTTGGCCGAGGCGTCCTACTAGCCATTCTAAATAGTCTTCTATTAAACTTGACTTTGTTTCAATTAAAATAACATTCTCCAATAAGTCCCTGTACCTTACGAGTTGCTACATTCTCCCTGCTCATCCTTGCTATTAAAGCGATTGACTGACTTATTGAGCTAAAAGATTCCATATATCCGATATCGGATATCCTTATCTTTGGGGACTTTAATCTGCCTCTGCTGAAGTGGATTTGGATGATCAATTCTATTTTACCGCGTCAAATGCTGGTTCATCCAAGGAATGTCTATTCATGGGCTGTATAACAGACTCAAACCTATCCTAAGAAAGTGGCGTCTCTAACTCCCCCCTGCTTCTCCTCTCATTTTTCCATAACTCTCCATCACAGTCCACTTCTTGCCCTTCTTACAACTTCCATAAAGTTAATTTTCACAAAATTACAATAATATCTATCTCAGCAATTAATCTTCTTTTGATTTTACTATCTTTACCTGGTACTCTCTCCATATTTTAAAGTGAAATATTTAATTCTATTTATCTTTACGTCATCTTTTCTCTACATTAAACATCATCAACTTCCCCTCACTCGTATAACAGAATACTTCCCGCTTTACGAAACAAAAGAACAAAATTATGGGCGGTTTTTCTTGGCAGCAATTCCTATTCTGACTACTCTACCTATCTTGGAACCTACCTCCAATTCACACAGCTCTATAACTGCCTCTATCAGCGCTTTCTCGACACTGCGCAGACCAACCTTATTAATTACCCTAAGACTCTTTATTAATCATTATTTGCAGACAACTTCTTCGTACCTTATATAATATATTTTAATTTCCTCCCAATTTCTCCATTAGGCCCTATCTCTCTCAATCTTTTGATCCTATCCTTATCGAAGAAAAGTTACAAATTCTCAATGATGAATTTTTACCCAGGCCAGACGGGCTACCCACAATATTTCTCAAAAAGTGTGCCTTAGACCTTTCCCACCCACTTTCCTCCTCATTTCATCTATCCCTCACACATGGGGAATTCCCCCAATTTTGGAAGACCTCTCTCATAACTCCGATCTACGAAAAGAGATCAAAGAATGAAGTAACTAACTACCCTCCAATCGTTAAGCTTTCTCACATACCTAAAATGCTAAGTCAGCATGGATTTCTGAAAGTTAGATCAGTAACTACAAACTTAGTTGAATACGTATCCTCTGTCCTTTCAACCCGAGAAAATGGCAACGAAATCGATCTCATTGCTACAGAGTTTGATAAGGCCTTCTATAAAATATGTCATCAATTGATCCTCGGTTTTAGCCCCATGTTATTAAAATGTATATCTTCTTACCAGGACAACGGTTATTATAGCTTTCGTTTTAGATCAGCCTTCTCAACCGCGTTCTTATCTACTTCTGGTGTTCCACAAGGCAGCCGAAGCGGTCCCATTCTTTTCATTTTAACTATAAACGACCTTGAGAGGATTATTAAACACTGTCCCCTACCCATTTACGCCGACGACACCAAGTTCTCCAAAACTAATTTTTCACCGCAAGACTCTATTCTCCTTCAAGAAGGCCTCGATAGGTTTTCCACTTGCTGTCTAAAAAATTGTTTAGAGCTTAATGTCTCCAAATGTCAATCTATGACTTTGTCACGTAAGTCCAATCAATCTCCTCCTCGACAGGTTCAATCATTTCGCGACCATGGAATATTATACGATAGAGAGTTAAATTGATGAAATACTCCTTAAAATCCAACTCATCACTTGGTTTTATCAAACGATGGTCTAAAGAATTTCACAACCCCTATGTGACAAGGCCCGTTTACATTACCCTTGTCCGGTGCTTCTTCGAATATGCCAGCCAAGTGTG
The DNA here is from genome assembly GCA_963966105.1 of Volucella zonaria. Taxonomy (NCBI): domain Eukaryota; kingdom Metazoa; phylum Arthropoda; class Insecta; order Diptera; family Syrphidae; genus Volucella; species Volucella zonaria. Next base: position 194,092,749 of record OZ014532.1, on the reverse strand, counting down.
GTCCCCGTTTCAGCGAATTCATATATCCCGAATCGAGAACATTCAACGTCGTTTCCTCCTACCCTTTTATTCTAACTCCCCATCGTGACCGCCTCAAACTTCTTAACCTGAAACGTAGAGACGTAACTCACATCCTCTTCATTCATCGACCGCTCTCTGGTTCTGCAGATTGCCACTCCATTTACAATTCTATTTCCTTCAACACTGACCCTCGTAATTTACGATGTCCTCGTCTCTTCTATATTCCAACCTATCGCACCTCTTATAGTTCCAATAAACCAGTCTCTAAACCTCCTCGTTTTTGATTTTAATCTGAGCACTTCTCGTCTCGCCCTCAGTTCGTAACCCTTAATTTTCCTGAGATTTTAGGTCCAAATTTTTAAGTTAGGTTAAGCTGGTATTAAGCCAAATAAATGGGGGCATTAGCCCCCCACCAACAAATTTAAATTAAGCTTCGCCGAACAGATTACGGCTGTAACGAACCGAACCAGAATACTGCGAACTGCGAATAGCATAGTTAATGGATTCGACTCCAACATCAGCAAGATCAGTCTTCTTCCCCCAAGCTCTCATTGCCTTTTCCGTAGTGTTTAAGTCATATTAATGTTAGTTAGCACTCGTGAAGTAGCAAGAGTTCTTAAAGATCTTAATATTCACGAATCCGCTGGTCCAGATGGTTTATCTCCCCTCCTTCTGAAGAGGTCTTCTTTCACGCTGACATAACCACTGCGTAAGCTTTTTAATCAATCCTACTCTTTAGGACTCTTTCCAAGCAGATGGAAAACAGCCTTTGTCCAGCCCGTCCCTAGAAAAGGCGAATCTTCCTCTCCCTCCTCCTACAGACCCATTGCACTTACGTCCCTTCTTTGCAAGGTCATGGAAACGCTGATAAACCGTCAGCTCATGAATTATCTCGAAACACGAAAACTTCTTAATGACCGGCAGAACGGTTTTCGTAGCAACATGTCCACTGGCGATCTGATGGCATGTGTCACCGAAAACTGGAACCAAAGCGTACATCAATCAGGCGAAAGCAAGACAGTTGCGCTTGATATTTCTAAGGCATTTGACAGAGTTTGGCATCAGGCTCTTTTGTCGAAAGCGCGTGCTTTTGGGATCGACGACTCTCTTGTTACCTTTCGGAATGTTCAATTCAAGTTGTCTTGGATGGTTTCAGGTCTGATATTCACAAATTAAATGCTGGTGTGCCCCGGAGCTCCGTTCTGTCTTCAACACTCTTCTTAATTTTCATCAATGATGTCTCGTCTGTTAAATTTAATCCAAGTCATTTCTATGCTAATGATAGTGCTCTCTGCTTGTCGTTTTCGTTCGTTCTTCGGATGTGCAACGGGAACGGCAGCATATACTAAGCTCATTAAATTCAGATATTAACAGCATAACTAATTGAGGTGCCATCACCTAATGCTTAAAAAACACAATGCTGTCTGCTGTCATTAAAGCCAAATCTAAACACCCAGACGTTATCAATGTATGGCACTTGCATCGTAGAAACCGAAACACTTTCCATTCTCGGTATGTGTGTCAATGATAACCTATTGTACCTTGGAATGACTATGCATATATTCGATGTCGCCAAAAATGCTGCGAAATATCTATGTTACCTCTAACGATGGAAGCTATATTTTTCCCCCTCTGATCTGGTCTCAATATATGAAGCGTTTATCCGCGTTAAACCGGGTCAGTTGCCCCCAAGACCCCTTTACACTTGCTATATAGGATTCAAAACCGTCCGATAAGACTCGTAGGAGTTGCAAATATCATTCAGTCAATTGACAACCTGAAACACTGACGAGATATCTCGTGTCTCAGTTTGTTCTATTGCTATTTCCACCACCAGTGTTCCATTGAAATTGCCAGTAGCATTCCGCCCTTCCAAACTTTCGACAGTAACACCCGTCTTCGTTATGAATGCTCATCAGTTTCCCTTCCAGCCCAATTTCGGACTTCCTCGGAAATATCGTGATTTTTTCCTAGTCCACACAACTCGCTTATGGAATGCCTTGCCGAGCCCTTTATTTCCTAGTCATTATAACCTTCAAACATTCAAAACCAATGTTTACCGGTACCTCTTTTTCGATCCTCCCTGATTTTCTTCCGCCCGCGCTGTGTGCAAGCATTTTAATGGTACTTAAATTGCTTGAGCGCGCGCCCCCGAAGTTTCAGTTACTTTGGACGTACAGTTTTTAGTTGACAGTCGTTTGACTGAGTCGATGTGAGTGTTTTTTGTGAAAATGGAAAAATTGAGTATCAAGCTGTTATTCAATTCTTGTTTTTGAAAGGCAATAGGCCTACGCAAATCAAAAATGAGTCGGACTCTGTGTATGGGGACCATCATATATGAAATTTTGGTCAGCTGAATTTAAACGTGGCCGTAAGAGCTTGGGAGATGATGAACGTTCGGGACGTCAAAACTGCAACCACTGACGATAACATTGCTAAAGTTCACCAAGTGGTGTTAGACGACCACCGAATTAAAGTGAAAGAGATAGTAGAGGTCATAAAAATATCCAAAGAACGTGTTTGTCGGGCATGAGAAAGCTGTCCGCGCGTTGGGTGCCGCGTTTGCTTACGTTAGACCAAAAATGTGTTCGAGTGAACATTTCCAACGCTCTGTTGGCGCAGTTTAGGCCCAATAAATCCGAGTTTTGGCGCGGTTTAATTACTGTAGATGATACTTGGATACACCATTATCCGCCCGAAACAAAAATTCAGTCAAAACAGTGGACTGCAAAGGGCGAGTCGGCTCCAAAAAAAGCAAAAACAGTTTTTTCGGCTGGGAAAGTGATGGCGGCTGTTTTTTGGGATAGTAAAGGAGTTATCTTAATCGATTATCTTCTAAAAGGAAAAACCATTACAGGAGCATAACACGCATCATTACTTCCCAAGCTGAGGGCAGAAATTGCGGAAAAACGGCCACATTTGCAGAAAAAGAAAATCCTGTTTCACCAAGACAACGCGTCGTCGCTGTCCCACACCTCAGCGGTTGCCATGGCGAAAATCCATGAATTACGGTTTGAACTGCTTGACCATCCGCCTTATTCACAAGATCTAGCCCCATGCGACTTCCTTTTGTTCCCTTATCTAAAAACTGCGCTCGGAGGACAGAGATTTTCGTCACATGAGGAGGCAATCACTTTCGTGAACAATTATTTTGCAGAGAAAAACGCCAAGTACTATTTGGACGAGTTAGAGAGATGGGAGCATCGCTGGGAGAAGTGTGTAGAGTTACAAGGAGATGTCTTGTATCATTGTTCGGAAACTTTTCAGACAACCCTCGTAAATGCTGTTCGCATCGTACTTGTCAAGTCTTCAAGGAGCAAATGCTAACCCAATTCAAAATGCCTGGGGACTTATGAAGTAACGCAATGGTCACGATGAAGTTGCATGTAAGTTGTAGAAAATTTGTGAGGAGATACTTGGAAATGGACAAGAATGGACGACATTGTTCGCATTTTTCGGTTTAAAGAAATGTTAAAATATGTTCAAATAAATAATTTGATTTTTTTTTGTATCTATCATACAGGCTTCTGTCAAACACACTGTACCTATACTATTTTTCATCTAAACAGCGTCATTCTCTGAAAGCAGATTTTGCACCCTAAAAATGTCTTTCATGGTAAGGCTGCTGATGGATCTCTTCTGTAGATTCATGACGCCTATTGGATTTTACGAAATCTATATCCCGGTTTTTTTGACGGAGTCATCATCAGAACTGAATAAATTAATGTCATTGCACACAACACAGTGGACACCCAACGAAGCTCTATGACATGCTATTTTGTATTTTTAGGACTAGTTGAGCACTAGCAACATTGTTTAAACTCAAATTCAACTAAACGATTGACAATCCTCTCGATTGATGTTGATAAAAGCCGTGATATCATTTTGTTATCACAATTTCCACTATTCTAGATGTATTCGTAAAAGCTTTTTGAAATTACAAGCTGATAATGATTCCACAACATACTCGTACTTCTTAGATTCTTATATTTTTTTCTCTCTCAACTACTACTTTGACTTAACACAAATGGATGTGTTTGAAAAGGAAGTCAAGACAATGTTACTACGAAAACACTTTCAATGCCAACCATTCAGATTATGGCTCTCTTAGTTCAAAAGTCCGTGCCACGCAGTCATACTCTCTACTGTTGATAAAATATATTTCAAAGTTTTTTTAATTTAAGAAAGTTAAAATTGTCACCTTGTCGTTACGAAAGAAAATGAATAACTATCGATATCTTATCTTACATTGAAGAACAACAATGGGTCATTGATCGGTAATATTGATGTTTGACTTATTATCATTTCAGTATTTGAAAAGTCAATAATAGTTTGCTTTTTGATATACTCGTATGTATGTAATTTCCGGTCGCCACATAAACACATATTTAAAGTTCAACTGCAAAAGTCAACATAATTTGAGCGGGTTTGCCATTCCGTAGATATGGGCATTTATGGTATGTTATCGATTCACCTCTACATATCCATTCACCTATCATAAACATTTAATGTCTATTGATAGGAAAATATTACCAAATCGATCGATATTTGCAAATCGAAAATAGATAGATGGAGTGAAAAGTGACCTCCTTGGGAATTAAACATTTTGTTTTTTAAATGTTTTTTTATACTCGTAGTATTCAATATTTTGAGGTTTAGGAAGAGATAATAGTCCGAGGGATCCAAATCCAGTTACCAATCGACGTCAAAAGTCCGCCCGATTCCGCATCAGCAAGTCCAAACACTCTTTCGAAGTGCTCTCGCGTTCGTGTTTTTGGTCAAGCGCGGCACCCAGCGGCAGGATAACTTTTTTATATGCAGAATATTGCCCAAAATATGGCACGTGCGCTCAGTACTTATCTTTGTGGTATCTGCTAGCTGGCGCACCTTCACTTTCCGGTCAGCCAACACCATTTCATGTATTTTTTTGACATTGTCCTCTGTAACCGCATCGGAGGGCCTGTCGCTGCGGACTTGATCGGTAGTGGAGTTGCGGCCACCACGAAACTCTCGAAACCAATATTTGACGGTGTAATCTGACGGAGCATTAGCCCCATAATATTTATCCAACTTTTCTTTTGTTTCCTTCGCCGTTTTGCGTTATTGTGCACACTCAACATGATGCCAAACACGTCAAAAACAATCAGCTGTCAAAACAAAACTAAAGACAGTATCGCACTGAAATTTGGCATGTCTGCCTAAATATGAACAGACTTCAAGGCACCATAACCTTTTTTGCAGTAGCAGTGCATTCTGGCGGTCAAGGAGGTCACTTTTCACTCCATCTAGTATATGTTGTTTAAACGCGCAAAGTCTAAAAAACAAAATTGATGAGTACCATTATTTGTTAAGTGATAGTATAGTCGATGCTGTTTGTGTAACTGAGACATGGTTTGACTCGGAGTTAAAATTAAATCTAATAAACTTAAATAATATGCAGTTTGTTCCAGATCACAGATGCCGCAAAGGAGGAGGTGGTGTTGGTATCTATTTAAAAAAGTGTCATAAGTGTCATATTATAAAAAAATCTTCACCAACCGACTTATTATGGTACGTATTCATTGGGCTTAGGACTATTAACGAAATTTTCCTTCTGGGGTGCATATACTATATATGGCTCCGGATGTTGCACACCATACGCTAATAAGAGATGTGCTCGACGAATTATCTTCTTTATATTCCAAAATCGTTATATGTGGTGACTTAAACCTAAACATCTTGGAAAAGGAAAATAATGTTTTTAAAGAACTGATTGAGTCCCTTCGTCGGAGTTTCGTAAATAGTATCCATCCCACTCATTTTGCACCCAATAAAACACCCTCTTTAATTGATATTGCGTTAGTGTCTGAAGAAAATTTCGTGCTTCGGTACGATCAAGTTCCTATTCCAGCATTTTCGCATCACGACATGATTCTTTTAACAGTCAACATACCTTCAGAAGTAACGAATAATGATTTCTTCGAGTCATTTGATTATGCAAAACTTAATCTAGTAGTACTCTTTCATGACTGCCAGACGATAAATTGGCAGCCGATTTATGCAACAAATGATACCAGCTTTCAAATTAAATATTTCAATGAGAACATTTTATACCTTTTTAAAAAGCATGTACCAGTGGTATAAAGAAGGTCCAAGAAATGCACATTACCTTAGCTTACAAAAGAAGTCTTTGATCTCATGAAAGCCTGGGATATCCTATACATGAGATGGAGACGGTACAAATGTCCTGAAATACACACAGAATTCATTCCAAGTTGTTCGTAATGCAGTAACCTCATTAATCAGATCTAATAAAAGGTCATTTTATGCAAACAAGTTCAATGCAGTTACCTCAAACACCGACTTTTGGAAGACTGTGCGCTCACTCGGTTTGACTTTTGAAAAGCCAGCCCTTCCAAGCCTCATCAATTTAGACGAACTTAATGCTAAATTTGTTTCTGTATATGATATACATAATCTGACAAATATATCTGAACCGCAATGCAGTGGCGACGACACTTTCTCCCTACAATGTACCGACGAAATCAGTGTTGGTAAAACGATCCTTGACAATCGCAGTTAGATGGGATAATATCGTTCCCAAGTTCATAAAAAACCTGCTTCCAGTCATTCTCACTCATATAACCCATATTTTTAATTCAATACTCACAACTTCAACCTTCCCTGAAAATTGGAAAATTTCTTAAGTGGTGCCAATTCCGAAATCTCCATCGCGCCCAAAAACTAAATATCGACCCATTGCCATACTACTACAAAGTCTTTGAGACTGTCGTTAGTGAACAAGTCAAACATTATTTAAACGATAAACAGCTTATTACAAACTGTCAGTCGGATTTCCGTGCAAAGGATAATTGCACCACAGCTTTACTTAAGGTTTGCAAAGATATGCGTGAGGGCTTAGACCACAAAATGTTAGCACTAATTGTGTTTTTAGACTTTTCTAAGGCATTTGATTGTGTTGATGAAACTTCGGACCCAATTCTTGTTCGACCGGTCTCTATGTAATTTGGTGTCGTCATATCTAAGTAATCGGTCACAGTATGTGTGTAATGAGAAAAGGCGCTCATCTTGTCATTTTGTTCCATCAGGTGTTCCCCAAGGATCCGTTTTAGGACCCCTACACTTTATATGTTATATAAACGTCTTAGATGTGCGTCTTGTGAATTGTAAACGTCATATAGAGTGTATGCAGATGATGTGCAGATTTATTCTGTTTTTCCCAAATCCCAAATTAAGCAAACGATAATTAATCTAAACGACCAATTAGCAAAGTGGTCATTTGAAAATAAACTCAGTCTTAATCCAACAAACACTAAAGCAATGATCATTAATGCTAGCCGAGTTAAAGTAGATATTCCTCTTCTTTATATTAATCGAACTCCAATTGAATATGTTGAAACATTCAAAAATCTTGGGGTATACATGAGAGAACAATTTACCTGGAGGACTCATATTACAAAAACTGCATAGAAAGTTTACGGAGCCCTTAGAGGATTTAGTCCAACCTCCAACTATCTTCCCACCAAAGTTAAGTTAAAGCTTGTAAAATCATACATCCTGCCTATTCTATTATATGGGTGTGAAGTATACTCCGACATGCATTATGAATCTCGACGAAAGCTGAATGTTGCCTATAATAGCTGTGCGAGATACATATTCGGCATAGGAAGATTTTTACTCCCATCAGATTGTAGGTTTGTCAATCGACGAATTGAAGAAATACCGAATTGTACTATCACTAATATTAGAATGTTGCATTTGATCATTCCAAGATGCAAATATGTTAATACATTTAGACAATTTTTTGTTAACTCGATTCGTTTTTTGGAATAGTTTACGGCCAGAACCGCTTTAAGAAAAAATTGTTACTCCATTATGCTAATAATTCCTAATAGATTTGCCTACTTTCCTACCTCTTCTTTTCCTTATGTTTCTTTTTCGTGGTACTTTCTTTTCCTTATCTCTTTCTTTTATTTAAACTTAACTCCTTAAACTAAACTCAAATTAAAGTAATGTACAAAAGCTTGTTCTATTTTTTTAAAAGATGTGTTTTGTACACAAGTCTTATGTGAACAATGAATTCAATATTAATAATAACTAAAGTAAACTAAACAATTTGGCCTTACTTCTATAACAACGAATTGGCGTTACGAAAAAAAAATTGGCTCTCGTTTTCAAAAAATTCTTGTGTAAAAATAATTCGTCGAGCTATTTCCCTTTTTACCTGCATCATTGCAGGTGTTTCTGGTCTCCAGGAAGAAGGATATTCTTCCCAGAAACATTAAAGTGTTGTTCTTGTTTGCTTCTTTGCCATAAAGTACTCGGAATAGGATATTTCCTTTATTCGTTTATCCGAAAATCCGACTAACTATGATAATTACACGTGTTCCTCTTTGTACTGCGTGAAGGGAGATCCTTTGTTGCTTCAGCTGTTCGGCAGGTATTTTTGAAAGAAAAATTGAAATTCTGAAAAATCCTTACACTTGTTTCGTAGATTGTTTTTATGTAAAAGAAAATGTTCTGCGAAGTTGGGAAAAAATAACCTTGCTAGTAGGAAGATGGACGTGACCTAATAGCAAATTTATGAGTGTATTGAAACTCAATCGTTTTGCAAATTGACTTATAACGGCACGTTTCTTAATTTCGAAAACGCTTCACTCGTATTTATGGCGATTTCGAAGGCTTTTGCTTGCTTCATTTATTCCATTAGTAATGTATTCATAACCTGTTTAGTATTATTCAATTGTATGACTTTGGTGTCGAAATGTTTAATGAAGACAACAATTGACAGGCACGTACACTAGACTATTTATTGAGTTAATTAGGTTACCAGTTTGTCTTTTGTATATTTGCTTAAAATGCTTGGAAATGTCCTTAGCCTAAACATAAAAAAATATATAAACTCAGAAGTTTTTCTGTAAGCTGTATCAGTGCTATTTCGAGTGAGCACCATGTACAAATGTAATATTTTACAATAAACTTAATGCCTTAAGCAACTTTCAATATCAAGACATTTCAAGGGTGACAACTTTATATGATTGTCCCTTAAACCACTCCAAAAATAGAGGGCTCTTTTAACACCTTAACAAGATAATAAAACGATAGTTCTGAGAATTATAAGTTGAAAAGATGCCGAAATCTTGACGCACCTAAATATTTGTCCAAAATTAGGTGGTTTGCTTCGTTTTTGAAATCAAAAATACAATATTTCTCCATGACAGAAATATAATGAAACCCCAAGGTACTTACCAGGAGATCCACAATTTTGGACCAAGATCTTGCTGATGTTTTTTATTTGAGTATTCCAATCATCTTTCATTCGGACCTCACCTAGAACTTAAGCGTTTATTGCTCTTTGGACCGAGTTTTACGACGCCTTCATCCATTTTTAATAAAGTCCACGGCCCTGCGCGATTTGTATTTGAGCGATCAAATTATTTTTCATTTCGGATCTCGGCTAAAACTTAAGCGTGTATTGCACTTTTGACTGGATTTTAGTACGGCCTTCATTAAACTTGAGAAGCCAAAGAACTGAGGTTTTTCGAATATCGGTTTTTTAATGTGGAGAAGACGCGTATCTACGTCTAATTACACCATCTGGTGACATTCGTACCACTTTCATTTGTCATTTTTCCTTTATACTTCTCTTATATAGTCCAACATTGCGATACCTACATATAGTGCAATTGACTGTCGTCTAAAGCAAACATTTGGGCTTCAGCGACGCAAAATACTACAGCGACAAAAGACTACATGGCGTCTATGACATCCCACGCTTACTTTAGCATGATTCCTTCTAAATAGATGTCAGGAATTGGGTTTACGGGTTCGGAAGAACCGCAATACAGATATTCGGTCTTAGTACGACAGATTCGTAAGTCTCTATTTTCTTCGCCTTTATTCAGTTAATGACTAAAAGGCTGTCATATCGTTACTTATGATAGCGCTATCATCGGCGAAAAGAAAATAAGTCATTTCTGACTCGTCAGGTGGCTTAAGGTGGCATTACAGTCAGGGGTGGACCTGGTCCTTAACCAACAAACGTCTCCAGCCAACTCAATCTTTAGCTAGCTGCCTCCAGTTCCGCACGCTAAGTTGGTTGAGGTCCCCTTCCACTTGCATGCGCCACCTTAGTCGTGGCCTTCCTCTTCTGTGCTGTCCCTCGGCAACGGATTCGAAAATTGTTCCGACCGGAGCACTGGTGTTCATCCGCTCTACATGGCCCAGCCACCTCAGTCGTTGGACCTACACTGGCTAAGTCGATATCGCTGTACAGCCCATACAGTTCGTCGTATCTCTTCTTCCAATCACCGTATACCATATGCCGACGGGACAGAAAATCACCCGAAGAATTTTCCTCTCAAGGCAGTCTCATCTGTTTTTAATAAAGTTTGGAATAGGATTGGGATTAATAGGTTCTTATGTAGGGTCACTTTTGTTATTAAAAACCGATTGTCTACTTAGCCCAAAAACGCAGCGATTGGCAAGAGGCAAGAGTTACTCTTCGTTTGATCTCAGCGCTGGTGTTGTTGCTTGAATTGATAGTGGAGCCTAGGTAGGCAAAGTCCTTAACAACCTCAAAGTTTACATATGTATATCTGTCAAGGGTGACGTGCTGTCCGAGACGTCGGTGTTGGGTGTCTTTTCTAGTTGACAGATTGGTCTAGCCCTCATTCATCGTTAAACCCATCTTAGCCGCTTCCGTGTCAATACTTGCGAAAGTCCCACTGACATCACGCTGCTTTCTTTCGATTATGTCAATATCATCGGCGTATGCGAGTAATTGGACAGACTTTCGAAAGATTGTGCCTATTGTGTTGGCGTGTGAGTTTTGCACTATTCTTTTAAGAATGATCTTAAGAAATCACACGACAGCCCATCGCCTTGTCTAAATCCTTTTTTGCCATCAAAGGTCTGGGTGAGTTCTTTACCGACCTTGATGGAGCAGCACGTGGACGAACAAGCGGACGAATTTGGCAGAGATGCCAAAACTAGATATTGCTCTGCATAGCTCGTCTCTATATATGCTCCCATACGCGGCCTTAGAATCGATGAACAGGTAGTGTTTATCGGCTTGGAGCTGATGGGATTTTTTCAAGATCTGCTTTAGAGTGAATATTTTGTCGATTGTGGATTTTCCTGGTCTGAAGCCACAATGATATGGACCAATCAGAATGTTGGTGAACGGCTTCACGGGTCGTATTGTGTGAATGCAGATAGGATCTTGCAGGCGATGTTAGAAAGACTGATGCCTCTGTAGTTGGGGCAGTTCAGAGAGTCTCCTTTGTTTAGGATCGGATAAACAATTCTGAGGTTCTATTCATTGGGCATACTTCGTACGAACTTATTTTACAGATGAGTTGGTATATGATCCTTAGCACGTCATCTCCTACTGCTTTGAATAGCTCGGTAGTAAGGTGCGCTCCAGCAGCCTTACTTTATATATTTCATCCGGATCGAGTGGACGGAATTGTTGGTCTACATCGTCCAGGTTGAAAGGTTCATTGTTCATGCGTGATAGCGGTATTTGGTTCGTCATCGCCATTGTACCGTCTACAGAAATGCTCCTTCCATTCGCACCGACTGCGAATCTACAACTATGTTCCCCTGTTCCTTTCTACAGGCTTTGGTTCGGGGCTGATGCCCATGGCATGTCTTTTTAACTTTTGTTAAACTTCCGAATCTTATTCCTGGAGTAGTGTCTCTCAATTTCCTCGACTGCGAGCATGAAAACTCCTTCTCCGGTGTCCGTCCCTTCTCTTCTGCTCGTAGAGCTGTTGAGTAGCTCTAGTCCTTCTATGCAGCGCCGCTTTGCATGCATCTTGTTTAGCTGCATGTGCTTGACGGCACTCGTCCAGCGGTGACCCAGTGAAATACAGTATCTTAGAGGCGAGATCTCTGATGGTTTTTTTTGGCAATGTTGCCGCAGATCTTTAGTACTTGGTGTTGATGGCATAGGACTTCTTAAGAGATTAAGGAAGGCGCGATCGGATCGGAAAAAGATTTGGCGATGTCTTACGATTGTAGCAGTTCGACGTCAAACTTCCTCACAGTATTGTCTTTCCGATGGTCGGGATATCCGTAACCCTACCTTGGCTACAATAAGGTAATGGACCGAGTCCTCGGAACGTTCGGACATCCATGATACTGGAGAATTGCCTTGCGTTGATTGCTATGTGGTCAATAAGGGGACAGGAGATCTCCAAGTCCCCTTATGAATATCGAGATGCGGGAACCGCTTGCTAATTACGACAATATTTCGCCCCGCCGCAAAACCAATTATCCTGAGTCCATTATCGGAGGTGGTGTCGTGCAAGCTATAACTTCCGACAGTGCTACCAAAGATGCCGTCTCGTCGTAGCTAGGGCACTGCTCGTAGATCTTGTACAAGAGCTTGTAAAAGAACTCAAGAGGGTGTGACTACCCTTAAAATGCCGCAGCACGTGTTAAGTTCTTTTGGAAAATTGGATAGAGAGAGAGAGAGAAGACGTTTGGGGGCAGTGGTTGTTTCGCTCCATCGGTGGCATCCAACATTTAATGGGGAGACTAAATTTTTAGTGTAAATTGACTTGATGTTGCATTCTTCTCACGACATTTAGTTGCCTGAAAAAAAGTCTTTCGAAACCGGCTGGTATTGAACCCCGAACAGTCCGATTGGGAAGGTAACACACTACCACTTAAGCCACGTCTACCCTCGGTAGGAGCGTGCGCGAATTTATGGCTAATTTTGGCGAATTTAGCACGGATTGTTACGGGGCGCTCGTTAAGATGACGGAAAATCAAGACTTCTTGCTAAAGTCTGCGCTGTTGCTTTTGCCGTCGATAACAATCACCGTAGTAGATGTCGTAGTTTTTCATCCTCTGTTTGTTCGGCACAACCCATCGCATTTTTTAAACGGCGGTAATATCTGTTTCGCAGCAATCCAGGGCCTCCGCTGGTTATTCGGCTGCATGTGGGATATTAAGTTCGTTTGCAGAGGTTGTCAACGGTAGATCCGTCCGTGTCCGAGGCTTATTATTTCTTTGTAACTAGGGTTTTTTTTTCCACGGCCGAGGAGTTGCCAGACGGCATAACCCCCAACCTGGGGGGCCAGTTTCATTATACTTAGTCAAGTCATAAATACTGGGACACAACTGAACTCACTCATTACGAATGCAACACTGGGCGCGTCCATTTCGTATTTATTGCGATTTGACAGTTGATATTTATGCTTCATTGTGACGTAAAAAGTTTTTGACATTAATTGCTTACAATGGGGGCGACATCGCAAATCATATTGCTGTCTTGAATTCAACATGGTAAAAGGCTATACCTTTAGGACGTTGCGACCGCTTAGAATCACTCGCAAATTTGTGTATCGTGCTGTGAAGTTGTTTGAGGATACTGGTGGAGTACGAGATCGTCAAAGATCCGGCCGTCCGCGCACTGTGAGAACTCCAAAAGCGATCAAAGCCATGAAGAAACGAATCGACCGAAAACCGCTGCGAAAACAGAAAATCTTGTCGCGGGAAATGCAAATGTCGCAAAAATCCATGTCTCGCATTATCAAAGAAGATTTAGCATTCAGCGCGTACAGTCGACACACTAGACACCAGCTCACGGCCGCATTGAAGGAAAAACACAAGCGAAGATCGAAAGCGTTACTCAGCCGGTGCACGAAGAACGCTCACAGACAAATTCTGTTTACTGACGAGAAAATCTTCACCGTAGAAGAATTGTTCAATAAGTAGAACGATCGTGTGTATGCTCGATCATCCAGAGAAGCATCCCAACTCATTCCGACGGTTCAAAGAAATGGTATGGTGGGGAGTGTGCTACGATGGCGTTACCAAGCTCTATTTTTGCGAGAAAAGAGTGAAAACATCGGCCAAAGTCTATCAATCGACTGTCTTGGAACCCATTGTGAAGTCTCTCAACCAATCAACCAATTCAACAACAAGCCATAGACAATTCCAGCACGACTCTGCTCCAGCTCACAAAGCAAAAACGACTCAACTGTGGCTCAAAAACAACGTTCCGGACTTCATATCAACGGATGATTGGCCAGCTGGTAGTCCAGACCTCAACCCGTTGGATTACAAGTTTTGGTCCGTATTAGAGGGCATGGCTTGCTCTACTCGACACTCAAATATTGAGTCGTTGAAGCGAGCCCTTGTAAGTGCAGTGGACAATTTCTCCATGCATGAAGTTCGTCTCGCAATCGATGAGTGGCCACGTCGTCTTAAGTCATGCTGGAAGGCAAATGCTAGGTATTGTAGTTACTTCTAGGACGAGGGTTCGGCTAGACCGAATCCAGTAACCGGTTCGTGGATGTGAAGGCTACCGTTGGTAACCGTCTCTTTTCCAAGACCCTTACCAGCCTGATTTTACTCAACTACTATTGATTCCATCTGGGGAATTCATCCGATGTCCCGTTTATAATGCTGCTAATTTTGTCTGCTGGTCCGCACTCGGGCTTATAAGTTCGGCAATTTGATTCCGATGGTTGCCACTTGGAGATAAAATGAGCACATGAAGAAACAGGTATAACACTGGGCATCGACAAGTTGACACCTCTCAGTTCCTAGCCTGTATCTTCTACAGCACCCAACCCTGAGACTTAAGCTGAAAGATTTTTTTCTTTGCAAATGTAGTTGAGCGCATTACAGTCTTGTGGTGTCCTATGGAAATTATACAACAACTTGTATCGACATTTCTGAAATAAACAATAAATGGGCTGGAGACCACAATACCAGGTAAATTTGTCCGACCGGAGTTTGATAACAAGGTGTCTGTACACACCTGGACATATGTAGGTACCTCTAGATCACCAAAGTTGAAAAGTTATAACACACTCCAGGATAAAGGAGGACCATGTACCTAGGTACATACACTCAATTTGGAAGTAGTTTATGCACACGTTTTCTAATTACTGCCATAAGCACATTTATGTACAACTTTACATCAGTAAAGCCGTCAATATATGTATTTACATGTGTAGATATGTTTAAACAACATCCTCTTCTTTTTTTTTTGATAGCACAACAATATTCTCCATCCATCTGCCGATAAAGGAAAACAAAAAGAAGGCAGAAAAAAAATCCTAATTAAGGAAACAAACAAAGACTTCCTTTAAATCGCTTCAACAAAAAAAAAAAAAAATAATAATAAAAAAAGAGGAAAAGGAAAAAAATTGCCTCATTCTGCGGCCACATGTTGTTTGCCATTAGACTTCAAACAAAGCTACAACGATAAAACATCTGCTGAGCCCGGCCACATGGAAAAAGAACAAAACTTCTTTCGCAACGAAAAACAAACAAAGTCCCATCCAAACGTTTAAACGTTCTCATTAGTCGGCTTATTGTCTTAACCAGTGTGTGTCAAGGATTTTACAGCATCCCTAGGGACTGATTCTATTGTAAACTCACGTTCAGAGATGGATACGAGTTAAAATAACAATCACACGTGGATCTGGACAAGGGCCATAGAAACTTAAATTAAAGCATCAAATTTGGGGTGTGACCATGTACATACGTATGTATCTGGGAAGTATGGCAACGCCTCGAATGATTGATTAGGGGTGACACGATTTCGATTTCAGAGAACGTCTGCATAATTTGTTTCAACACTTGCAAGTCGCTAGTCTTGTTGCTCTGTCATTTGTTGAAAATATCCTTTTAAAGTGCAACGGTTACAGCTGAATGGACATACACGACTCCCACACGACTACTTGGATTTTGTTGTTAATCAGGATTCTTGCAACATGTTTTTCTGTTGCACGTGCATTGCTACTGCGGCTGTCAAAAAAAACATGCAGACAGGCGGTGGTCTATTATAGCAGGCTTTAGTTTGGCACACATGCATATGTGTGCACAAGACCAAACGCAGTCAAGAAGGGAATCGCTGAAATGTTGTACTTTACTCCAATGTGCAAGCAACCGGTTGGGCATATGTCAATCACTCAGCTAGCTACAGCCGCTAAGGTGTTACAAGGAACCATCTATGCACGTCTTGGCAAACTATAAATTCAAAATCGTACCACAGCGGGCACGCTTACGCTTAAGCTTAAGCACAGAAGGAAATGCTAGCATAAGTCTCTACATACGTCTGTATGCGCCTGTATGTCTGTCCATATCGATAGATGTATGCTTGTGGCGGAACAAGACAGGCTAAATTATGGACAATGAAGATAGGTATCCCGTGCGCGGTTTTCCCCTACATCATGTCATGTCCAATGGTCAGCACCATCAGGCGGCGAACAGGGCAACGCGAATTGTGGACACTTGGCCCTGTCCGTGGGCGATAAATTCCAATAGCACTCCCATGTGCACAAATTTGCCATCAATAGGTATACCAGTATATTTGACCAGATTGGATTGCGCGTGCAGTAGGCACAGAAAGGCAGGCGTAACGCGCCCATCACCACTCATTTACCCATTCAATTAGCCCAAACATACTCACACATGTATGCAACCACTCACATAAAGCCACGTATTGGCTCCCTGTGATTTGAATTCGTGGCACGAAATGCGGAACTAATTCCCAACCAACGGATGATGATAGCCCAAAGACACGACTTTGGTTTTGGTATTGGGAATGAATCTGGGATGGGTTCCGCTGACTCAAAGTCAATCGGCTGCGGTCGGTGGTCGGCGGTCGGCGGTCGTCGGTGTTATCAATCAGATTTACGAGTATATAAACGTACAAATCGATCCAAAGTGGCAATGTTGAAAGAAAGCCTCTACATAGGCGTGCTGGGAGGGCCTACCATAAACGACCTCGAAATCTGAAAAGATTTCCCCACACTGACACTCATTATCTCGATGTGTTCTAAAAACTAAATACGAGTGGTACCCAAGTGGTTTTACTTTCGTTGCATCGATGATGCGCCAGCTCTCAGAATATTTCCAAACACACTCAAGGGTCGATGTAGGGCCATCATTTTGACAGATTGCTTACGACTGACTACAAATGTGCACAACATGATGACGATGAGCCAATATTGTGAACGAACTGAAGACCTCACTTAAATAAATAATTACGATGACGAAGACAAACGAAATGCCAACGCTCCAACAGGGCAAATTGGATTCGGATCAGGGTCACCACTTGGTATTGTTGTATCTTATTGCTGTAAATATGTATACGAGTACCCTTTTTTAGAGACACATCCGAAGTGTCAGCTCCGAGATCATCCGTATTCGGTGAACTTTCATCGGTGTTGGTCGCTTGATTTAAGCTATAATCGATTTTTGAATTAGATACTGAGAACAGTGTTCGCACTGTACGAGTATGTTGGTATTTTTATAACTTACACATGCTGGCCATAAATATAAGTGAAGAGAAGAACGTGGATAAGATGTTGATTGTGGAAGGAGCAGATACAAAAACCGCTCCAAGAGCATGCATGATTGTGTAACCCTTTGACCGAGATAATCTTGGATGGTCTATTTTGAAAGGGAATCTATGTCAATTGTGATTGTTTTTGGAACACAGATTTGTGTGATTAGAATTAGTATTCTATTGCTGTGCCTAACATTTATAGGGCTAGAGCAATTACAATGCCGATCAGATGCAGAGATGAATGCGTAAGACACCAGCAACATTGTTAATCAATGAGTGTGTAGACTGTTTCCGGTTTGAAGTCCCCAGGACACATGATCTAGAATTTTTATCTGATTGTTTAAATGAAAAATTTCTGATTCATCATACGTACTACGGTAGGTTTTCGAATTGTTCACTCTACAGCAATTTTATACGAATCTAGGAGTTCGTGTGTGCATTTTCTATCAGACGCTATAAAGCTGAACTTTACATTTTGACCATAGCTTCGAATAGCTGACACCTTGACCTCGAATGGCACAGGAAAACTCAAATTCAACACCCAACATCGAATAATTAAGCTCCCTTCCGGAATCATTCTGCGTAGGTTGATTGCATGAAAAACAAAAGACCCACTGCTAAAGCCGGATTTTTACCAAGTTGAGCCACGATCACGCAACCATTATCAAATATCATCCCGCTAGGTTCATAACATAGAATTAATTAAATCTATTATTCGAACGACATATTGCTTTACGTTGGCGCTTGGGGCGTCTTAGTTCTCTACGTATCTATGTACACTGCCACGTTCGGTACAATGGCCAGTTCTTCTTATTCAGTTAGAGCATGTCATTTATGATAATATTGGGAGTTTTCCACTTTTCAAATGGGCTTGGCAGAGCCCTCCATTCTGTGTCCTATCGTGAAGAATTAAAAGAACGTTTTCTGCGTTTTAGAAAACAGTTTCGCCGATCACTGATGTGAGACGATGTGGATATTATAATTCGTTCTATTGTTGTTGTCGATGTGCAACGAATACTTTCATTTTTTTGTCGTCTATCCGGCTCAGTTATTTTGCTTTCTTCAGCGCGTAGATACGATATGTTCATCATCGTTCGAAACTGTTTAAGGACCTTTGAAGCAAAACGCTTTGGTAAATCAGGAGCTGGAGTGATTCGACTTTCCGCTCGTAATATGTACGAGTACTTAGCTTTAGGATACATATACATATAGTGAAGAGGCAGTACTGTTCCGTCTTGGAACTCCGATATTTTTCGTCGTCCTTTTAGGTGCAGTGCAGTGTAGTGTAGTCTTCAATAACATAACGAGTAACTGATGCGTAAATGGTCCTTTTTTTTCTGTCGCAACAGAACACCCAGACAAAGAACTGGTCCATTATACTCTTTGTAAGACCCTATTAATGGAATTTTTCAGTGCCTATAGTAGCAGCACCCAGCATGTCAAGGCTGAACGTAGTCGGATATTCACAGAGGTAGTGCTCCGCGGTGTAGTCATCATTTTTACAGCAAAGGCTTAGCAAAAGTGTAGTGCTCCGTCACGATGCCAGTAAGAAATCTCCAGGATTCCTGCTGAGGGACAACAGGACGGCCGGTGACCTCCTAGAGACGTCGGGAATCATACGTTTGATCTGCCAGCAACGTGGGAAGTCATGCCATCTGCAGTTCTGCTCATATGAAACCCAACTGCGAATGGAAGCCTTAACCGAAGAAACAACAGACTCAACGTAATTTCTGGCCCTGAAAAACTGCTTTACCGGCCCGCAAGTTCATCGGCGATTTCATTTCCCGTGATTGTAATCTGGGACCCAGACAAGTAGATTTAGCCTTCCAACTATTCTTTGATGTCTTATATTCTTGAACTAGCTTGGAACTATCAGTTTGGATATCGCTACACATGCAAATGCTTCACACCCCCACTGGTTCTTCGCAATATATTTCGTTGCCGTCAAGATTCCGTATATCTGCGCTTGAAAGACAGACGTAGGTTTTCCGAGCGAGCACTGAAATTTAAAGTTGTTGTCCGCCGCCGGTTTTGGAGCCGTTCATAAAGACTCGACTGCATTCCTTTTCTGGGTCCAATTCAGGCAGAAACCAGTCTTGGACACAGGGAAAGTCGTTTTCGTATTTTTTCCATAGCAAGAGTTTTGGTGTCATTGTATCAGACCGCATGTCCATATTACCAGAGTCATAAGACAGTTGGCGCAAAGCTCCAGCGCATGTTGTACTAAAGACCACTTCTTTTTAAACGGAAGATGGTTTTGGGAGTGCTGCCCATGATAGGAATATCAAGAGAAGGGAAATTCATTAAAGCGTCTAGAGCGGACCAAGGCGTATTAGGGAAAATTCCCATGCAGCCGAGGCAGATCGTTCTTTGGAGGCTGGTAAAAGCAGCAATAATATATTTTCGTAAGAGCTTACTACACCAGACAATTGCTCTTATCATGGGCGTGCAGCTCCCATTGTCTTGCCAACAGTTCATTTGCCAGCAAGCCGACAGTGGCTTTCGACGTAACATATTTAGTCCATAGAAGTTCGTTATCCACGATGATTATCCACACTTAGCTGCTTTGGAGGTTTGAATGGTCTTTAAGCACTAGATAGGTCAGACCAGACGAGAACAACAACGGGATTGACTGAAAGGCCATTTCTAGAGCACCAACTGTCAACTCAAAGGGACAGGCAGCCCTAGACATGATCCATCACACAATACAACTTACATCATCCGCTTGTCAGAACTATTGAGCGCGTTGAGCAGAGTCGACCAACATGCACCACAGCAGTGGAGATAGAACGCGGCCTTTCTGCCGACCCCTGTTTAACTTCGCCATCACGTATTGTCACATTGAGCATCCGCAATCAATGTCCTATTCACCAGCATTGCTTTTATCCACAAAATCAGTGATCCGTCTACGTCGTGTTGTCTGGCCGAGTTACACATGCTATTAAAAGTTGCGTTGTCGGAAGCACCATCAATGTCGATGAAAATGCCACCCGAGTATTCCTTTCAATTCCGCCTACCAGATTTTGATGTACATTCTCCACGTTGGTAGGCGTGCTGCATCGCAGACAGAGGATGCACTTGCAAGGCAGTTTTGCTCACATCGATCTTGACCATTCTCTTCAACATGATGGAAGTCAGACTTTTAAGTCTGAAGCTTTTGGCGGGCGTGTAGTCGTCTTTTTCGATTTTCGGTATAAAGGCTGCTCTCGCTATTCGCCAGAGTTTCGGCACGCAGATGAAGATTCTCTACAGAATTGACACCAGCTGATCTATACCTTTTTATAGCATATCTGGGCATATGCCATCTGTGCCAGTGGACTTGAATGGCCTCATTCGTCACCACAACCGATGAGGTATACCAGCTACGGCGTTTCGTGTTATTCAGCTCACTCCACCTTCGTTAATAGGAGTTGGTTGTGATCTGGTTCCGATTAGGATACCTGAAAATTAAGCCTCAAGCATGAGACGGAGACTCTCTGCTTTCAACTCACTTCTTTTACCCTATCTAGGCCTAGGTACATAAACCAAGACTTCTGATGAGTATAATCGTGGGTGCATAAACCTGGATTTTGGATGAGGATAATTAGTTTGAACGGCTCCTTTAGCATTGTATTAGCCGACCAACAATGCTGTGGAATTCGTATTTACAGTGCATATGCAACCTAAACATCCCATCCGATTTTCTGAATGACCAGCGTATTGGTTTCGCCAACAGTTCCGATATTCTCACAAAGGTACTCTTCAGAATCGTCATAAGCTTCTTACATTCTTTTTGCTTCGATCCGTAAAGACTCCAGTCTTCCTCCAAATCGGTCTTAAATTACCTGTTTATAAGTTTTCTGGTTTCTTTACGAAGACGCTGCAGATCTGCGTTGCACCAAGGAACGGCCGAACTGCAGGATTGCTTTCCATTATAAGGGTACCGTTCAAGCTTTGAACAATTTCCTCTAGTTTTTGTTTTGTCCTGAGCTTAAGGGGAGCGGTGAGAGGACTTGTCGAGCTCTTCCACAAATCGTGTCCAGCTCGTTTTCTATGGATTCCTCCTTGTTGAGACCTCGCAGCCGATTCTGGATTCGATATACCTTTGGTCTGACATGGAGATCTCCGATAACATTTTCCAACCAGTAATCTGCTTAGCATAACCTGAAGACGATTATTTGCTGTCTTACTCTCGTAATCATTGACTGAGACCCAACATTGTTAACAACCAGGTAAGTCGATAGTATGAAATCCAGGAGAAGATTGCTTCTCACGTTACATTGACTACTATTTTGAGGATTAGCATCGCAGCATATGATAAGTAACATCTTCCTGGAATCACGGTAATCGGTACGTTCTGCTACCGCCTTCGGAGGTGATCGTAGTAACAGGTTACGGTCCTACAGGCATCACGAGTATACTTTCTGTAGAAGCAATACCTTGGAATGGAATCCAAGGTGTAAAAAGAGTAGATCGACTAGAGCCTACATGGGGTTTAATGATTTTAGAGGAGACGCGTCAGTTTAAGCATTTCTGTACACAATGATGAAGAGCCAAGGCCCTGTCAGAGAAAGATGAACGAAAATAAGATTCGTAGTAATTTCGTTCCCAAATTACTTCCGTACATAAAGAAAAATATTGTAGTTTGGATTAGTGTTGGATCCTTGCATTTGTAATTGTTGAAAATGCAAGCCAGCAATAGATGAAATCAAGGGTCACATAATACAATTTTTGACGAACTGCTAAAAAAAAAGAAAGACATTGTCAACCGAGTTAAATTATTTATTAACGACACTCTCAATGACTTCTTAATTTTGACCAAGGCTCCTCTATTTAATTTACGAGTATGGTATATCGATTCATCCCTATCCCACTACAATTGGTAGTTCAAAAACTTACTCCATTAGGAGATGGCTTTTATAATTTTTGATGGCGCCAGAATATCGTATAAAATTTATTATCCTTCCGAATTTACTCGTTTATATATTACAGAAGCTCCTCCGTCTGGAATATTACATCCTTTTTCATCCCGAAAATGTACAGAAATCAATGTGTGTATGTTGAATTGTTATTCTGTCTCTTGTGGTAAATTGTGATCCTTCCTTTGGGGCTACAGAAGGAAAACATTTCACTTTCCGGTGAGTCAGCTTGGATGATGTCTCGCCAGTGGGAAGAAAACTTGAAGATGTTATTGAAAAACCTCACACTTATCATGTCTGGTGGTAGAGGCAACTTGGCAAGGATCCGAATTTATTAATTTTATTTTCCTTTTTTTTTGGAAATGGACTGTATAAAATTAAATGGGCAATGGCTTGAATAGGACTGATGTTGCCGTTGTCTGGAGTATGATTGGAGAAAGAAATTGTTAAGCTAGTAGATTTTAAAGGGGAGTTTTGGAAAATCCTGTCTCTGACTTGCGAGTTTCGCACAGTATATGACATCGCATCACCTTGCGCAAGTACTTTTTTGATATCAAAGGTCTTGGAGAGATTGTTTCCATTGTCATTCTGCACAATCTGACGAGTTTAGTTGGGATACAAAGGCTAGACATGTCTCAATATATTGAGCTCGTCTCTATTGATTCTGTCATACGCGGCGAGGCCTTAAAATCCATAAAGAGAAAATATTTTAGCTAATTTTTTTTCCCAAACGAAACTTGGGTGTACAGCGATGAATTAACGAGCTCTAAGGTTCCTGGTTTTGTTTCGTATGGCAAGCGGTATTAATTCTTATAGTGCAGGTGGTGTGAAACTATTTATTAAAGAAAATATAATTGTGATGAAGTCAAGTGTTTTAATTTGCGTAGCACTTACGTCGTAACAATCTCTTGCAAAATCAAAAATGAAACTTTTACTTTTCTTTAAAAAGGATTTCATAGAACAATTGGGTGGTATCCTGAAAATGCTTCTAGGAGACCTTAAAATTGGCATACTAAAATCTGGAAATGATTGTGACAATTTTTTGAGTCCTATGTCGTCACTTGAGCTAAAGTCTCTTGTTAATGAACCAACCCACATTGTCGAGGAATCTCAATCGTGCTTAGATAACACTTTTATAAGGTTATGGTGCCTTGAAGTCCCTTCATATTTAGACAGACATGCCAAATTTCAGTGCGATACTGTCTTTAGTTTTGTTTTGACAGCTGATTGTTGTTGACGTGTTTGGCATCATGTTGAGTATGGACAAAAACGATTTTCGTTCTCTCATAAAACATTATTTTTTCAGAGGCAAAACGGCGAAGGAAACAAAAGAAAAGTTGGATAAATATTATGGGGCTAATGCTCCCTCAGTTTACACCGTCAAATATTGGTTTCGAGAGTTTCATGGTGGCCGCAACTCCACTACCGATCAAGTCCGCAGCGGCAGGCCTTCCGATGCGGTTACAGAGGACAATGTCAAAAAAATACATGAAATGGTGTTGGCTGACCGGAAAGTGAAGGTGCGCGAGCTAGCAGGTACCACAAAGATAAGTACTGAGCGCACACGCCATATTTTTGGCAATATTCTGCATATGAAAAAGCTATCCTGCCGCTGGGTGCCGCGCATGACCAAAAACACGAACGCGAGAGCACTTCGAAAGAGTGTTTGGACTTGCTGATGCGGAATCGGGCGGACTTTTGGCGTCGATTGGTAACTGGATTTGGATCCCTCGGACTATTATCTCTTCCCATACCTCATCAATAAAAAATTCAGCTCACGCGAGGAAATCATCGACGCCACGGAGGACCTTCCATAAAATTACTTTTCGGACGGAATCAAGAAGTTGGAAAATCGCTGGAATAAGTGTATCAAACTAAAAGGGGACTATATTGAATAATACAATTTAAAAAAAAACATTAAAAAAAAAAATTTTTAATTCCCAAGGAGGTCACTTTTCACTCCATCTAGTATTGCCGT
This sequence comes from Volucella zonaria, assembly GCA_963966105.1. Lineage (NCBI taxonomy): Eukaryota > Metazoa > Arthropoda > Insecta > Diptera > Syrphidae > Volucella > Volucella zonaria. Next base: position 194,068,529 of record OZ014532.1, on the reverse strand, counting down.
TGTGGAGCGCAGTGTTGAGGAGAATCCGAATGAGTCGATTCGCCATCGTGCACAGCAATTGGAGCTATGCCCATCCACTTTTTGGAAGATTTTACGAAAAGGTCTTGGCTTAAAAGCTTGTGCAAGAGTTGAAACCGCGTGACCATTACACGCGTCGTAGGTTCGGTGAATGGCCCGAAAACATGATTCAGCTCGATCCTCATTTTCAACGCAAAACTTTGTTCTCCGATGAGGCCCATTTTTGGTTAAATGGATATGTAAACAAGCAGAATTCCGAATTTGGGGTGGAGAAAACTCAGAAGCCTCTGTCGAGACGCCGTTATAACCACTAAAACTCACTGTTTGGTGTGCTTTATGGGCTGGTGGAATCATCGGCCCATATTTCTTTAAGAACGATGCCGGCCAGAATGTTACTGTCAATGGAGAGCGCTATGGAAACACGATTCCTGACTTCTTCGTTTCTCAGTTGAATGTCATTGACGTGACAGAGCTTTGGTTTCAACAAGATGGTACAACACGCCACACCGCGCGCGACACCTTTAATTTTTTGCGGGAAACATTTGCTGAGTGCATAATTTCGCGTAATGGACCTGTGAACTGGCCTCCACGATCCAGTGATCTCACACCTTTAAATTACTTTCTTTGGGTGTATGTGAAGTCACTAGTCTATCTCGATAAGCCAGAGACGTTGGACGATTTGGAAGTCAACTTTCGCCGTGTTATTGCTGATATACGGCCCTGCTGATTCACGATTGCGCTTCATTCAGGCTAGCCGTGGCGCGCATATGCCCAATATCATATTTAAGCGCTAATGGCATAAAATTATCTATTTTTGAAACGCATTGCCTACTACGAAACTGACGTGCTAAAAATGTTGTTTAAGAAAAGTGTTAGGAGTGGTTGTTTTCCGCCTTTATTGAAGGTTGCTGAGGCCCTACCACTTTTTAAAAAAGCTAATCGGTGGTTAATGAATAACCATCGGACTATCTCTATAGTACCGACATTCTCTAAACTCTTTGAAAAATGCGTAAAAGATCGCATTTGAACCAGTGAAATAAACGAAGTATTTGATAACAGAAAACGGACCATGGCATTATTTATCGACATGACAATTCAGTTGAACAAACTCTACAAAGCTGGTTTCACAGAGTCAACTCATAATTGGTTTAAGTCCTATCTGAAGCGACCGAGGGTAAAATTCATTGGAGTATTTACTAAGGAGCTTGAAACGAGTACCACAGGGGTCCGTCCTAGATCCTGTTCTATTTTTAATTTATATAAACTCAATATTCAAATAAAAATTTAACAAACATTTTTGAGTAGGTACTTAGTTTTGGATTAGAAGGAAGCACTACTTAACAAGATTAGAAAGTATAATATAAAGACATTAAATAACATAACAGGACTTAATTTTGTTTTTATAATATTGTACAAATGAAAAAAAACAGGGAAAAACAAAACTTATGCGAAAATTTATTTAGAAGTTTCCTCAAAAAAATATCACCTTCCTTTTAGATGGATCAAGCTTAAAATTGTGGTAACGTCGGCCTCACATTGTTCAGTAAATTTTTGGCAGGTGTTAATTGCCGAAATGACCTATACTGGCTTGATGTCACTGACATCGGTGTTTTCTTCTGCACTGCTCTCTGAAAATGCAGGGTCTTTTTCAATATGAAGAACACATCGTCATTCCAGTCTCTTATATCATCAAATGTGTATTGATCCTTTGAACGAAATTTAAATAAGGAATGGGATTAATCGAAAATGGTTTATTCACATTGGAAAAAAAGTTCTTGAATCATTTTCAACGCTGTAACTGAAGCCTCGGATACTTCCTCGGATCTCATCTTCCACTGTTACATAGCAAGAAGAACGATCTTCTTCTTCGTCATCAGCAACAGATTTAAAAAGTTTGCACCAACACTTTCCGATGACTGACGGTGTTATTTTATCCGAAGCTCTTTGCGGGCTCCAAGATTTCCTCAACGTCTCTACCCTTGGAAATAACATCAGATAAGGGACTTGTACGATAATCCAACTATGTGAGTCGAATCACATTTGGATCCATTAGTTGGATAAGAGGCGTTGTATTTGGAGGCTTAAACATTGTTCGAATGCAACCATCATCGCTTTGCAGCTCGTTTACCGGTGGATGACCTGGGACATTCTCAAGAATAAGCGACGCCTTTTCTGGTAAATTGTTATTTTTCATATATTTCTGAACATAAATAAGCAAATGATATTAGACGATAAGTCAATTTAAAGCATAAATTACCTGGGGTACAAATTCGGCATTAGACTAATTTTTGAAAATATCTTTTGTCATCCATGCAGTCTGCGAGGGCTTACAATTTTTGAAAAGCCGGGGATTTCGCCAGCTTGCACAAACGTTTTGCTTGGGATCATCCGCCAGAAAAGACCGCTTTTATCTGCATTATAGACTCGGTTTCTGGTTAGACCAAGCTCAGCCGTTTTCACACCCAACGATGTTTTTCTCCTCTGAATGCTAACTGTCGAATTCCAAACCTGGCTGTGAACTTTGTAATCCAGCCATTCACTTGCGTTAAATGATTCTGTCTTTTTGAGGACAGAAGGCAAATTTTGGCTTTTCTGACATTGCATGTTTTCTGACACTGAAACATTACGTTCACGAACTTTCAGGAACTATGGATACAAAGCAGCTTCCATTTTCGGCATTTCTGCTTTATGTGAAGTTTTGCGTTTCCCTACACCTGTGATTGATGTTTTGAAAAACCTGGGAGAAATCTAAAGATTCTACTGCCCTAACTTTCATAAAAACCGTCTGTTTGAGTCGGTTATATATATAGTCCTGCCATAAGTTCTGTTACAAATATAAAACATAATTTTTGAAGGCTTTCCAAATTTCTGTGGGAAGTCCTGCAGGCCATGTTCTCCAATGCTGATCTAGTGGATTCAGATCTGGACTCCCCTGTGGCCAATCTTCTGCTGCAACAAAGCCAGAAATACTGACTCTGAGCCACTCCTGTGTGGTTTTGGTTTTGTGCGCTGGAGCAGAGTCCTATTGGAAGATCCATCTGTATCCATTGAAAAGGGTATTGGTCAAACCCTTCACAACACCCTCTAGCACGTTTTCTTAGTAAACTTTTGCACCAGTTTTTACGCCTTTTTCACAGAAATGGAGGGATGTGACACTATGGTGAGAGACCCCCCCAACAAACCATTACGGAAGCGAGATGATGTCCACGTTGAACCCTTGAAACAACTTTTTTCGCTTCCTTAGATGAAGTGGCATCAATTTTGTCATTTTGTTTGTTGAAAACTTCTTCCACGGTAAAAATGTTCTCATCCATAAACAGAATGTTTTCATGGCCAGTGTCCCCATGCCACTGCAAAAGTCGCTTGCAGCTTTCCAGCCAAAATTTTTTTAGTTGAGGAGTTAGAAGACGACCCGTGGACCGACGATAGGCTTTCATATGCAGATCATCCCGAATCAGCCTAGACATGGATCTAGTTGATATATCCAATTCCTGACATGATCTTCTGCTTCCTAAAGGGATTTCTCCGAATTCGTTTACGCACTGGGGACCACTTTTTGGCCGGTTCTCTGCTCCCGACAATTTGCCGAAGCGAGCAATAGCCCATTGAACGAATATTCTCCATATCCCGAGTGGTTGTAGCAACTCGAAAATTTGGCCAGCACTCTTTCCGTACTTATGCAACGCTATTACAGCGACTCGATCCTCTTTAACGCCCCACTCCATGTTCATAGTTTGCAATCTGAAACCAAATTGACTAGCATTCTACACTGATCAGTGCATGTGTTCCGGAAAAAAAGTTAACGGTTCTATTCCCGCAAGAAGTTTTAAACGATAAGCGCTGGAAATTGTGAAACAGAACTTATGGCAAGACTAGGTACAACTGGTGCAGCACTTGCAGCTCTTAAAACAATGGTACGCAACACATGAGCTTATTATAAAAAAGAATGGTTTGATCTGTATTCTAATATAACGGGTTCTTCCAATTGTTATGTTTCAGCAGCTGTCAGAATTACCAATAACATCCTGCTGTCAAAATATTCAGCAAGGTTTGCCATTTCATCATGCATCGTCTTAGGCTTACCGAACGTGCAGAAATTATTAAAAAATGCAATATGATCAAAGTTCCGGCTCAGTTGCAAATACGCAACGTGAATTTCGTCGTGAGGTCGGTCGTCATCATGGCTTCAATGTGTGGGCAATTCATCCCACCGTGTAAAAGTTTGAGCGTGAGTACACTCCTTTGGATCTTAAGCCACCAATCAGACAGAAATTGGTGCGAAATGAAAAAAACATAGCCACCGTAACGGCCAATATCAGAAATGTCGATTCGGCGCCAATCAACTGAATTGGGCATCGCCAGAGAGTCAACCCGGCTTATTTTGCGGTTGGATTTAGGCCTACTTCCGTATACGAGTAAGATTGTGCTGACTTAAGAATTGAAGCCGGACGACCATAGACAACGTCGTGAGTTCTCTAATTGGGCGTTGGAAATGTTGACCGGAGATCCGGATTTTGGCCAAAAAATCATTTTCTCGGACGAGGCCCATTTTTAGCTCAGCGGCTATGTCAACAACCAAAATTGCCTTTTTGGTGCAGTTTATGGCATGGCGGCATCATCGGACCTTATTGCTTTGGAAATGAGCAAGAAGACACGGTTACCGTCAATGGTCTCAGGTATAGAGCTATGTTAACCGACTTTCTGTGGTCAGAGCTCGAAAACATCGATATATCCGAACTGTGGTTCCAACAAGATGGCTCTACATTCCATACAAGTGACGTAATGCTTGAAGTTGTGAAGGAGAAATTTGGCGACTGGGTCATCTCACGGCGAGCGTTCATCAATTTGCCGCCGCAATCATGCGATTTGACACCACTCGATTATTTTCTCTGGGGCTACGTAACGCTACGCTAAAAAGCCAACCACTTTGCATGAGCTCGAGGCCGACATTCGACACGCTATTGCCGGAATAACACCGCACATATTGGACCGCGTCATTAAAAATTGGACCGACCGCTTGAAGCCAGCAAAGCCATTTGAATGATGTGCTATTCCAGACATAATGGCATGAACGTAGCTTCAAAATAAAGCCAGAATCAATTTTATATCTCACACCGTTGTTGTCTTACTGAATTTTATTTTCCTATCGTTCTGACCTGTTCTGATGGCTGCAACTCGCCAAACGTATAATCTATGACCATATTATCTAAATAAATTACTCACAATGATTTATTATTGGCTTGTAAATTAAAAGATAAAGCGTGGTATAACAAGTTGGGGAGGGAGTTATTGTAACACACTTGAACCTCTTAGTATAGTTCAGAAGCATATTATCAGAATCATAGGTCGCAGAAATGGAATGTCAAGAAGCTGGCCCTTGTATCATCCGTTGAAACACCTATGCTTCTAAGTAGTTGGTGCTGAAAATATTCTTTTTGCGAAGTCCACATAGTATCATTCTCCGCTCCTCAGATTCATACGGCTTAAGGACGGACGTCTTGAAAACAGCTGCAAATACAACACAATTCATAAACTTTTCAGTAAGTTACCATGCGAAATAAGAATTTTAAGAGAAGAGAATATATTTTTAAAGAAAGTTAAGGAGTGGGCATTGTACGATGGATAATTTAACTGTCAAAAATGTATTACTAGTTTAGGCTAGGTTAGGCTACGTTAGGTTAAACAGGGGTATGATGGATTTTTCATCACACAGACAACAGACACCAAAAAGGGCCCATCGTGATCCCTGTGGAACCAGTTGAATTTGTCTTCAGATGGCAAAAGCCTAAACAATCTCCCTGGTAGAACACCCAATTTCCCTGCAAAAGCCAAGAAGGCCTTTGAATTACGTGCCGTCTATTTCCTCTACGTTTTCCAAAAAAGTATTGCTCCAAAAATTTTCTTCGACTACCCGATATTACCTTGCATTCACACAGTATGTGTGTTATGTTCTCAATAGCTTGCAGATCAGCGAAGAATCTGCAGATATCCGTATCTGACAATTTGAGTCTTATTGCGTGCTGCCGAGGAAGACAGTGCCCTATTACTGTCATAAGCTTATCCCTGTTTAATTTTATTAACTTCCTGGATCTTTTGCCGTCAAAAAGCGGCCAGCGAGCCTTGGATACCCTTTGTCCTTCAAGACTAGACCACCTTAGGTTGGCAGTCTTTGTGATTTTTTCCTCGATAGTGCCCCTTACTATGCATGCAAAGTGGTGGTTTGATGTTGGCGACCTCACTATTGTCGAGTAGCTCTCCTTTTCTTGCAAGCTCTTCCGCTTGTACATTTGATTTAATACCGCAGTGTCTTGGCACCCAGCACAACCTTACCCGGTTCTGACTGCATATTGCCTTGAGCACAGTGCGACAGCCCTGACTGTATCAGAGTTGACGTTAGTTGATTCCATTGCCTTGAGTGCGGCCTGGCTATCGATGTAGATAGCGATATCTGCATTAGCTCAGCCGCCCTGAGGAGAGCTAGAACCTCTGATTGGAAGACACTGCTTGCGTCCGGTAGTTTCATAGACACTCCTAGTTCTGGGTCCTCTGAGAAGACACCTGAATCTGTTTTTTCCTCTGTTTTTGAGCCATCTGTGAAAATTGCAATTACATTCGACCTGAATATTGGCTTTTTTCCCAGTCCTCCCTATCCGGATAAACTATATCGCACGGGATGTCGAAGTTGACCAAGGAAGGAATTCCATCCGTTAGAATTGGATTGCCTGGCAGTAGCTCAGTTAGGACCGTGCCATGTCCGAGACTACTGCTCTTGAAGTAATCCAGATTAGTGAGTCGTATCGCACTGTTGTCAGCAAGGTTTTTGATCTGTAAATCAACCGGTGTTGAGTGCAAAAAGGTGTCCAATGCTGCCGTAGTTGTGGTACGAAGCGCACCTGTAATGGCCATGGAAGTTCCTTAATCATTTTCTTGTTTGTCGCTTTCCATCATACTAGTGCGCCGTATGTAAGTATGGGTCTTACCACCACCGTATACAGCCTGTACACCATAGCAGGTTTTAAGCTCCAAATCGTTCCTACTGTTCTTTTGCAGATAAAAACAGCATTACTATATATGCCCTTTTAGTTCTTTCTGCTACTTTAAGATTCCGATTCAGTTTTTTGTCCAGAATTACAAACAGATTCTTCGCGCTTTTCGAAAGGGACAATTCCACTCCGTTGAGTTTTGGGAATTTGAATGGCGGTATCTTGTACTTTCACGTAAAAAGAACCAGTTCCGTTTTGGAAGGGTTGGCATTGAGACCACAGCTTTTTGCCCAAGTGCCGATCGTCTTCAGGGCAACCTCCACAAATGTATTGCTATTGTAAATATGACTTAAAAATTCAAAAAGTTCTCAGACAAGAATCTAAAACAATTTAAGCATAAAGCTGAATTAAAACAAAAAAAGAAAACAAAACTATAATTCTATTAGTTTGTTAATTTTTCTGATATGTATCTACCCCACAACTGTAAGCTTAATTATGAATTAATTTAGCTGACGATTCATTCGCTTCTAGTCACTTTAACCGGCTAAAGAATGATAACTATTATTACGAATAACGTTGAATTTCTTTTGTATCTAGAATTTATTATGTAAACTTAACCATGTACCCGTCCTTGATTAACAAAATAATCGCTGCTTGCCTTATAGAGTAGAAAATTTATTATCATGCCGCTCCATTTATGCTACCTCACAGATTACAACCTCAAACTAGTATGAAGCTGAACTTCCAAATAGAATTCTCTGTATTTCTTTGTAGGTAAACTCGAGTGTTTACTAAAACGACGCGTTTCGAGATATTATTTTTGAGATAAAGTCGTTTTTTGCATGTTTGTTTGCACCTCTTTTCAACTACATATTTCATATCTAAATACGCATATCTATCTTTTCGCTGCCATAACTTTTGAATTATGAGCCTCAAAGGTACTACAAAGGCAATCAACTACTTTGTCCTTTATTAACTGGGAAAGGTATTGTAATTAAGTTATGAACTTTCGGAACATTTTATTGGCCCATCCCACACACATAAAATCTTAAAACTCCGCTGAGATACCTACCTGTTTCGTGCAAGAATGCCAGTTTTTCGTAGTTTTTTATGAGGCGTCCATGCGAAATTGTTGTCACCTAGCTTAATATTGTCGACAAGTTGCACTAATTTCAAAAACTAATTGATTAATGGCCTAATTATGATTACAAAAATTTACATCTGGGTTATGGTGGCTGTAAACATGTAGTCAGTATGCAAATGAGATGGATATTATGGGTATTTTACGCCAAGATCAGTCGTGCGTATATTGGAATGGTACTACCTACATCCATACATCTGTGTGTAAAACGTCATACGGATGATATATTACCCAAAAAACGGCAAAAGAAAACCCCCACAAAATGCCCCAACCGAATAAGAGAAAGTTGTAAATATTTACAAGAAGAGAAAAATACTATGAACGCAAACCATGACAACAAACTGTGATTACAATCAAAAGGCATTCAACGTAGAAAGTAAATTTTTAAATTACTATCTAAATTTTTAATTCTGTTATTTATGTAAAAAAGAAAATTATAAAGCTGTTGCAAATCAGATCGAAATTACTGGTCTCATAAGCCACTCGTATCATAGGTTTTGCCGGCGATCAAGAGCCTAAAATTCGAAAAACTTAAGCGCGGTCCTTTGGTATGTGGGATTTTTTTTTTAAATAAAACGGACAATTGTTGAGATATCTCTGAAGCCGTTGTTGCTTTATAAAGTAGACACATGGGAATTACATATTTATGGAACACATACCTTCCAAACGACCGCTTCGGCTCTGCTTGCAGAAAATTGGGGCTCTATCTCGGCAACCGCGACTTCAATGCTCGTTTTCAGAGCTGAAATCGTTTACGGATGGATGTCGTAGACCTTGCTTTTAACATAGCCCCAAAGCAAGAAGTCTAATGGTGCTAAGTTGCCTGATCTTGGCGGTGAATGGCTGTCTCCGAACAGCGAATTTATGCGTCCAAGAAAATTCGTGCGTAATAGGTGGATTGTTTCGCCACTTGCATGGCACGCGCCACCATCCTGTTGAAAGTAGAGGTTGTCCGAATCCGTATTCTCGAGTTACGGCCACAAAAAATTGTTTATAATGTCTCGGTAGTGCTCTCCATTGGCTGTTATGCTTTTTCTGGCCTGATTTTTGAAAAAGTACGGCCCTATGACACCTCGAATCTACAGGGCGAAGGACTCGAACTCCAACTTTTTAAAATGCTATAATTTTTTTATTTTTTGATAAATTTTATTGTGCCAAAGCAAAAAATGTTGGAAAATACATCAATTTTCAAATTGTATCAGTAGTATATTCGCGCCAAAGAATAATGGCCTCGAGAAGGCCGAAGAAAGCATCGCACGCTGCACGCAAGTGGCTCTGCGGTATTTTGGCCCATTCCCGGCGAAGTGCTTGTTTGAGGTGGTCCAAACTTTGGTATTTTTTAATGCCAACTTTCGCCTTCAAAATACCCCAGACAGAGAAATCCACGAACTTGCATCCGCAGAATTTGCAATCCATTGTGTCGAAGAAATGAAATGTGGAACATTGTTTTTTCACCAATCTTAGTTGACGCGCATTTTGTGAGACGGTGCCGAGCCTTGTTGAAATGTCCACGGTCTCCGAAGGAAATGATTGTTTGCCCAAGGCTTCAATACTGCCTCTATGACAATTTCACGGTATACGATCGCATTAATTTTGACGCCACGGTCCAAAAATACGAGCGGAGAGCGACCATCGGCGGTTATGGCGGCCCAAACCATCACAATCGGTGCTGCCTGCTTTCTGGTGGCCGTCCGAAGGTGTAAATTTACGAAGGACCTCTCTGGCAAGTAAACTCGGTCATTTTGTTTGTTGACATATTGCTCGATAACAAATGGCGACTCATCGGAAAAAACCAAATTCGGCAGCTCACCACTTTCGTGCAAGCGTAGCAACTCCTTCGCTTTTTTGATTCTAATTTTTTTCTGTTGCGGTGTAAGATCGTGTGCTTTTTGGAACTTCAATGGCTTGAGCCCAAGCTCATTTTTCAGTATGTGTTGCATCCGTTCCAACGATATGTTGAGCTCACGAGCCATTTTTCTTCCACTTCGACGCGAATTTCGCTCAATTCGAGCCTTCACTTTCCGAACCATTTCTGCAGATGTTGCTGTTTTTTTTATGACCACCTCCATGCGTTTTGCAACGCTGCCAGTATCACGGTAACGAGCTGTGGTTCGAGACACAAATGATTTATTCACGTTGAGGTGCTGGAGGGATCTTGTGGTTTTCCAGCCAAATATAAAGCAATCACACTATCACGTTTGAATTCCATCGCGGCTAAAATTTTTTCAACACAACTGAGACGCAAATCGTTTAAAAGGCTTGTAAATAATAAAATTATATGTCATGTGTCAAAATTTGAGCTCACTGTCATGAGCGGTTTGGAAATTATAGCAGTCTGAAGTTGGTTGCAGTTCGAGTCATTCAGGGTGTATAAGTCGCCTCAAAGAGTTACTCGTTTTGGGTGCATTGGCATCTCCTGAATCACTCGTGGATTTTCGTTGGCAATTTCTTCAAAATTCAGTGCAGTGTGGCTGTGGAGCTCCTGAGAACGGTGACGAATGGATGTGTTTGATTCGTTTTCCATACTTACCTTTACCTCGGCGAAATTTTCCACTGAACGTGAACGATTGAACGTCAATTTTCGAAATAATGTTTTTCTCCGTGGCATGTTTTTTGTACCTTTTGGTAAAACTTCCAAATCTCATTCCTGGAGTAGCATCTCTGAATTTTCTCGACCGCGCGCCTCCCATGCACTTTCTTTTTCTTCCTGTTCGCCTCTACTCTTCTCCTCGTAGAGCTCGTGAGCTGCTCTGATTCTTCTATGCAGCGCAGCTCTGTAATGGATATTGCTCAGCTATATCTCTGATGGCTTTTTGCCACTGGTCTTCGATACTTGATGCTGGCGGCAAAGAACCTCTCAAGAGATTAGGGAGACTCTTGTAGTTGTAGCCGACGTCAAACTTCCTCAAATTTTTAGATGATGTTAGGCATATCCGCAACCGTACCTTGGCTACAACAAGGTATTGATCCAAGGCGATTTTGGCCCCATCAAACGTTCGGATGTCCATAATATTGAAGGAGTGCTTTGCGTCGATCAGGATTTCTACAAGTTCCCTTATGAATATCGAGATGCGGGAACTGCGTCCTAGCTTTGAACTAAAATCACTAAGGACAATTTTAGTGTCATAGCCAGACCACTGCCCGTAGCTCTTGTCCAAGAGCTCGAAGAAGCTACATATTTTGGGTGTCGTCATATGTCTCCTTAGTGGGGGTGTGCGCACATATAAGGTTAATGTTAGCAAATTTAATCTTCATACAGATTGTTACGAGGCGCTCGTTAACATGCCAGAATTCCAGGCTTCTTGCCTAAGACTGCCTCTAAAAACAAATCCGCATCCAAATAGGCGCTGCTTTTGCCGTCGATATCAATCGCCGTAATAGATGCCGCAGTTGTTCATCCTCTTTTTGTCCGGCCCAGCTCATTACACTTTCCAGGGCCTCGCTAGTTGTTCGGCTGGTTTCAGCTCATTAGCATTTCATGTGAATTGCAGGTGTTGCGAGCAGTAAATCCGTCCATATCAGAGGCTTATTGTTGCTTCGTAACTTAAGTTTTTCTTTCACATGACTGTGTATTTATCCCAACCTGGAGGGCCAGTTCGATTATAGATACCCCTAGGACGAGATGAGGGTTAGACCGAAGCCAGTAGCCCATTCGGCGATGTGAGCACGACCGTTGGTCCACTAAGGGCCCATCCGCCACCATCGCTTTTCCAAGACCGTAACCTAGTCTCGGAAAGCCTTACCGGCCTGAACTCCAAATATGTCGGGATATCCCAGATAAGGTATAGAATGGTATAATGTTTGGAATTGAGAGCTGTTATGGTGATTTTTCTTATTACTCAGATGTCTCTTGTGTTTTACGTAGGTACCTGCCGTGAGGGCTTAAGCCTACAGTGCGTCTGCGCACAAGATATCAAAACAATGCGTTGATAAACGCCCTTCGGGTAGTACAAGTACTACCACCAGTACCAGATTCGAAGTCGTGTGTAAGGCACACGACCCTTTGGTGAAGATTCGAGTCCTATTTAATACCTCCGCCATTCTGTGGGTCATGGCACCCGGTTGCAATGCAACTCCACATCGAGCAAACCAGATGGTTCTATATCAATCCCATGGTTGAGCACACTACAACATATGCTAAGCCATGAGGTGTCCAAGCTCCATTCGGTCTACTCTTCCCCGATTTTGGATAAAAACCTACAGCCACCACGATACTCCTACAAGGGGGCCAACTCCTAGGCCGGTACCATAGTTCCGGGGGCTCCTGACCTCCCGTGGTACCAGAATATAGCTTCCGGTCGAGCTTCGCAACCTTGACGTTACTTCCAGTTGGTCACCTCACTACCCAGGACTGGCGGCCTTTCAATAATTTAAACAAATGAATTCAAAATCCTATGATTTACCCGCTAGCTGCCTACTGCGTCTTCTATAAAATACCTCATTTGCAAAACTACGGGTTCTTTCGAACCGTACGGTATCAGTGATAATTCCACTGACATCGTAGGTCTCACTATTAAAGGTGATGCCCATTGCCTGCAAGTTCCTTATGTCAGCGTAATTGGGACACTCACATAGGACATGAAACCAGTCCTCATAAGTGGCTCCACATGAGCAGCTCGCAACCCCACTAAGCTCCGTCTTATGTAAGAATGCATTATGAGAACCATGCCCGGTCAACAAAAAGCCCAGGCTGAGGTTAAAATTCCGTTCAGGAAAAATTCTCATGGTTAGCACATCCCTTAGGAAGCCGTAAGTAACCCTGCCATTTTCGCTACCATCCCATCTAGATTGCCATCTAGATAGAACACATGCGTGTAGCAAGGTTTTACGCTTCTTCAGGGATAGGCCATCCACTTCTTCCGGGGAAACCCAATCGCGCCCATTTAGAGGGGGACCTTTTCTGATCTTGAAAGCAATACCACGAAGTATCACTTCCAGATCCACCTGCATTGCCTCTGTGGAGACAGTGTCTCAAACCGGTAAACATCCAAGCAAGGCGACTCTTTGGCAAGTCAAGATCCGCCTTCGACCATCAACAGTCATAACCCTGTCGTACCATACCGATGCTACATATGTTGCACAAGCAACAAAAAGCCCATCGTATATGATACGAACAGAACGCCAGTTGAGTCCCCAGTCAGATCGCAAAATGCGCCTTACCTGGCCTACAGCACGCAGCATGCATTGTCTGGTTCGAACCAGGTGAGGCCCAGATATGTGACCTCAGCCACACATCTAATGCCAACGCCATTCAAACGTATCGCAGGAGCCCGATACGTTACATTTAATTTGCCCTTGAGCTTCATTGAAACAGTCTTATCCTGCGACACACTTACCCCAACGCTTTCTCCCCATTCAGCAACGACTGCTACAGCTCGATTTCGGCCCTAGACTGGCCTTCGAGGATGATGAGCAGGTCATCTGCGTAGGCGCAGCACCCACAGAGCTCATTTAGTCGCCGCAAGATTGGATCCATCATCAGGTTCCAAATAAAAGGACCACAGATGGACCCCTGGGGGCAAGCTCTCTCAACATTAATTGAGACGCTGCCGTGCGTACTTACCACACTCGCTTTTCTGTCGGAAAAGTAGGTTCCCCAAAGCCCAATTTCCCGACAGCCCAATTTCTGCAACCTGGTTACTATTTTCTGCCAGTTCAAGTTATCAAAGGCACCTTTAAAATCAATAAAGATGCCTATAACCACACTGGCCTTGCTCTTGCTTCTGAGGACTCTGTCTTTTAGAAAAGACCGTGCATCCTCGATACACTTGCCTCTTGTAAAGCCGAATACGAGAACAGCTTAAAAACCAAACCACGAACATGAGATCTATTTTCATAAAATAAACGATTAAAACTGGTTGGAGTGCCTACCTACATATTCTTGGCCTCATTCGAGATCCAACATTAAAATTTAAAAAAAAAGAGACTCGTCCTGTCCTACGAAGAAGCTGCCCAGGTTGTTTTAATCTAAAAAAAAACCCTCTTTGTTGCTGCTATTATGAAGAAAGAACTCCAAGAGACTATAAATTCATACAGCTAAACCAAACAAGCTGGCCCATAGACCGGATACAAGAATGATAAAGAAAAAAACCCCTTCTAAGGATTAGCGTATGTAATGTCAACTTCAACGAACTATGACAGGTACCCAGTCAGCACCTAGGCAGCCATAATCTCTTATAACTTACTCGTAAAGTAGTTAACCCCACATTTGAGACACTTCATTACGATAAAAACCGACAGTAAGTAGAAAACCTGTTTTCTCTCCAAACAAATTCCAATGACAAATACAAATATTCCGCATCCGATGCTAACTACGGACCACGACTACAACTACGACTACGACTACGACTACGAGTATCTCTAAAATTTATTTTTGGTGTTCCAAACAGCCACGAACTGATAAGAGACGAGACTCAGACTTCCCAAATAGCTTACATTCTAAATACGAAAATTGAGCCAAAAAAACACTTAAACAACAACAAACAAAAGCAGAAGAAAAAAACATCACAAGTTGAACTGAAAGACAAGACAATTTCATTGCTTTTAATAAAAGTTTTCCCTTTTTTTTTTTATGAATTTCTGGTGCACTAAGCGAACACAAGCACATGGAACGCAACGCAACGCGAGGCACGACGTACACGATCAGATGAAGAGCGAAAGACAAAGTGCAGGCATACGAATATAAACGAGCTTATGAAGTGTGATAAAGTCTACAATACTGTAGCTGTAGCTCGAATGCTGTACCTGTCGACGCGAGTAGCTACGAGTAAGCGCTACATACCCGTAGTGCTCGTATCTACTCGTACCAGTACTTGTAGCCAGTAAATGGACTCGTTCAAAGGTGCAATGTTTGTTCAGGTTGTTTGTGACGTTTCGGTATGCTTTCAACCGACTTTTTCTTGACTCTGTTCCACCGAAGCACCGGCCACAATGTTAGATGCGGATACTTCATACCACTGCGCACCCATCTGTGCATCTGTGTGGAGACCGAGAGTGCATCATCTTCATGACGTTTTCCTATGCACAGGTGCAGGTGATTGACGTCTCGAGACAACCGAACGCATTTGAAAGATAAAAACTCACGTGCAACTGAAATTCGTAACGACTTTGTGTGCCGAATTACGAGTATAACATGATACAAGTTGAGAAGGAGAATTGTGACACGTGACATGCTTTTGGAATGGAAAATATATTCATACATACGAGTATGTATCCCTGTGTTACCATGTATCAGTCGTTGATGCATATTCATAATACTCCGTCCTTATAAAATTGAATTGGACATCTTAACCAAACACTTGACATTCCGAATCTCTGGACCACCTTGCCGTCGCGTCGTCGGGGTGAACCAGGTAGCGCGATCGTTGTTGTCAACCAACCCAACCCAATGCTATTCCGTGATGCGCCATACATGGCGAGATGTATTCATATTTCCCTTGCCCATTCAAACGTCAAGTTGTGACGAAGTATTTTAATTTAAATATCAACCGACGATGGCGATGTCGTCTTTAATTGGCATACAGATGTATCGGATCCCAGATCAATATATCGATACACTGTATGTATCCACATGTACTCGTTGTTTCTCAAGTGATTAGCATGATCTGTACCTGTACGGGTAAGAATCCTTGCACATTTCACATGTCACTTATGGATTCTTAATTAACTCCGTTTTAGGATGCCAATGGATGAGTCCAAGAGTCAAACAGTCAGAGCTACTGCCACTTGAGATCGTACTCTCGAGAAACGTTGCGCATTTCAATATTCAAATGTCTGTTTGTACATACGAAGATTGCATAGGAACGATAGAGCAGCAACCTTCATCTGTTCCTACAACCAACTGAAGTGTTCAACTATTAGTTAGGGTTGCCGCTTGTCCATTTAGGTTCCTGCTTGCTCCTTTTGTTTGAGACCAGCAATAGTTTTCATATTACCGCAAATCTTGGAAAAAACTCAAGAGGCCTAAATCGACATCACCTTTTCATCGATTTCAAAGTCGCTTATGTCAGCTTTTATAGAGACAAACTATACCGAGCCATATCTGGCTTTGTTAACCCTGCCGAGTTCATTGGACTATGCAGGATGACTATGAGGAATGTAAGCTGCTCAGTACTGACAAAACCGAAAGCTGCAATGTCAGAAATGACTTTTTCAACATTGTTCTTGAAAGAACTCCAGAGGCACCTTCTTTTAAAAGCCTGTTCAGATACTCGCTCACGCAGACCACGTTGAGTTAAGCGGTCAACGAAGCTGATGCTGTCAACAAGGAGGGTCACCCAATGTCACGATAGGCGGTACCAACTTGGATGTAATGACGATCTTTATTTATATCGGCTCCGCTATCAACTTCAACAACGACACAAGTTCTTTCGAATCGCTTCTTCTTTGGGCATAGAATGGAACTGAGTAGTAAAGCCCTCTCTCGAGCAACCAAAAAGACTTTTATACAGAACCTAGATCATCCTAGTCCTGTTTTACATAGACATAGACCGAAAGCGGATGAAAATGCTCTTGGGCGCTTCGAAAGATAAGTTCTTTGGTTAATCTTTTGGTCCCGCTTGCATCAATGGTGAATGGAAAAGGCGAACTGTACGGCGATGCCGCCTTCATCAGAAACCCGGCTTAATGACCACGTTTAATCGCTAATTTTCACCTTGAATAGTCCGAAAAGATTTCGACTTCAACCAAGCGAGACAACACGGAAGATGACGACCCCATCCTAGATAGTGCGTGGAAGGTTACCTCAGCAAACTATCGGCAGCTGGCAAAAGACCACTCTAGCTGGAGAGAAACATTAGTTGAGGCACTGGTTCAACCCAGATTGTGGCGCCATCTAAGGAAAAAAAGAAGAAAGCACTTAAAGACATGCGACAGACTTTGTGGTAAACTTGTCTTTATCTTCTATCTGAGAAGCATGAGAAGTTATTAATGAGAATATCGTCTTTGATAGTTTTTAAACCTGACCTGACCAGCCTTGACTAATGTGATCAATCTTTCAAGTTTTATTAATACGAAAGCACTGCCTTTGACATCATCCTAACACTGCAACAAACAGACTTTTCGGAAACTCACACCGCTGCGTATCTAATTTATTTTTTAAATCTAGGTGTTGGCGCAGTATGTGGAAGTACCAATTTCAGGGTGATCTTAGAAACTTTATGCACCTACTCAAGGTATCCTTCTTTTTATCAAGGGAGTTGAGTACCCTTTCGCCACCTACTGTTAAATTAATGCAGCAAACTAGCGATACCACCAAATGTCGCTATGCGCTCTCTAGCCTTAGAGATAAAAAGATATATGAGAATATACGTCTATATCTCGCTTATCTGCACGATAAATCCGACTCGGTGTGCTGCGAGGGTAAAACAAATACAAGCGTCATGGTTTCTATCCAGCAGGAAGACCTCCCTACCGACGTTACCAATCTCAGGAGACTTTATATAAAGTATCACGAGATTTTCAATACGCCCTCCCAAAAGTTGCAGACGATCTTGCCGCTCTTCGCCACTATGTACACTCTAAAAGAGTCTCACACCTCCAACGTAGTCGACTTGACCACGATAAATTTTTTCGACCCTAAAAAGTCATGTAAAAACCTCCCTCTCACCTTCTATTACCAGAACCCACGCCGTTTTCCGCCAATCTCATGCTCTTCCATTTGATATCTACGCTCTGACCGAAACTAATCTTATCCCCAACCAGGAGTTATTCCCTCTTTCTTTTAATGTTTTCCGGAACATGATCGCACACCCCCATTGATGGAATCCTTTTGTCGAGGTGTCCTACTAGCTATTCACAACAGCCTGGACTCTTCTCCCGTTGCAACTTCATCTTCTTCTAAGCTCGACTTTCCGTCGTATGAAATAAGACTTACCCGTAGATGCTTGTATGTTATGTGTTGTTACATTCTTCCGGCGCAACCTATCGAATCCTACCAACTTGCTATTGCACCAATTGACAATTTGATCGACTTATCAGACTCGCTAGATGACATCATTATCTTCGGCGATTTTAATCTGCCTCAGCTGAAGTGGACTCCATATGAAGATCTTGTTTCGTCGCTTCCAATCCCATTTCTACAAAGGAATGCCTCTTCTTAGATCGGCTAACAGACTATAGTCTATGCCAAGTCAGTGGCGTTTCCAACTACTATATATGGAAAGGCAATTAGACCTTATCTTCACAACTGATCCCATCAACTCCTCAGTATCGTGTTGTCCCCTATCTCATTCAACTATTGATAACTTTCATCCTCCACTTCTTCTCTCATTTTTCCACAA
This sequence comes from Volucella zonaria, assembly GCA_963966105.1. Classification (NCBI taxonomy): domain Eukaryota; kingdom Metazoa; phylum Arthropoda; class Insecta; order Diptera; family Syrphidae; genus Volucella; species Volucella zonaria. The sequence goes on along the minus strand of OZ014532.1, from coordinate 194,050,107 downwards.
CTCTCCCCTTCAGTCGCCTCCCTCCGCAGTTCTATTTTCTTACAATTTTCACAAAGCTAATTTCCGTAAAATCAATAGTTACCTCTCTAAGCAGGGCTTCTTTCGAGTTTACCAATCTATCTCTGGTCGCTGCCCTCTCCATTTTTTACAGATAAATATTCAAATCCATCTCCCTTTATGTGCCTTACTCCCGCCATAAAACTTCTTCTACATCCCCTCCTTGGTATAATCGTAGACTTCGCTCTCTACGAAACAAAAGAAACAAGTTATGGGCGGTATTCCTTCGCACCCACTCTTCTTCCGACTATTCAAATTATCTTGGTACACATCTTCACTTCATTGAACACTATAGCTCTCTATAAAACAGCGCTACCTGAATAGTGCGCAAACCAATCTCATAAATAACCCCAAGTCCTTTTTTCAATTTGTCAATTGCAAAAGTAAGACTGATGGTTATCCTTCCTCCCTCGCTTTCGAAACCAAATCTTCAAATGATCCTCCTACCATAGCCAACTTTTTTGCTACATTTTTCAAACAATCATTTGCCAACACATCCTTCGTACCAGATCCCTCTTACTTCAATGATCTACCAAATTTCTCCATTGGTCCCTTTCTCACACAAAATTTCAATCCTGCAGTTATTGAAGAAAAGTTACTAAATCTGAAAGACGGACTCCCCACCGTGTTTCTTAAAAAATGCTTTTCCAACCTGTCTCTACCCCTTTCCTACCTTTTTCGTATATCCCTTACACAGGGAGAAATTCCCCAGATTTGGAAGACCTCTTTTATAATCCCGATACACAAAAAGGGATCTAAGCATGAAGTTACCAATTATCGTCCCATTGCTAAACTCTCTCATATACCCAAACTCTTTGAAAGCATTTTATACGAAGCCTTAAGCTTCAAATGCAAGCCTTTTATATCGCCCCGACAACATGGTTTTCAAAAAGGTAGATCAACCACCACAAATCTAGTTGAATTCGTGTCTTTTGCTCTCTCAGCCTTAGAAAATGGCAAAGAAAACGATGTTATCGCAACAGATTTCACTAAAGCGTTTGATAAGGTATCTCATCAGTTGATCCTCTTCAAATTGTCTGCTCTCGGCTTTGAGCCGCTCTTTTTAAAATGGATTTCTTCTTACCTGGTAAACCATTCCTGGCTTCATCTGGAGTTCCACAAGGCAGTCATCTTGGCCCTGTTCTCTTCATTCATACTATCAACGATGTTGAGAGGGTCATTAAGCACTCCTCCACAACACAACATTTTTTAATACTACTTCCTCTCCCCATTTCTCTGCGGTTCTTCAAGAAGACCTTGATCGGTTTTCAATCTGGTGCTTCAAAAACTGCCTAGAACTTAATATAGCCAAATGTCAATCTACTATAACCTTCTTACGTAAATGCAACCCGTCTCCTGCCCGACTTTATTTTATCTATGGTCAACCAATTCCCCTGGTTCAGTCTTTTCAAGACCTTGGCATATTATTCAACTGTGAGCTTAATTTTCGTTCGCATATCGATAAGATGATCCTCAAAGCCAACACATCACTTGGCTTTATTAAACGGTGGTCCAAGTAATTTTCCTACCCGTATGTAACCAGATCTCTCTATATTACCTTTGTTCGCCCCCCTGCTTGAGTATACCAGTCAAGCTTGGTCCCCCTTTCACCGGGTTCATGTTTCCCGAATCGAGGGTATTCAACGTCGATTCCTCTGATTTTCTCTCCGAGGTCTGCCGTGGAACGACCCTTTAATCTTACCACCCTATCAGGACCGCCTCAAGCTCCTAAATATGAATTCGTTAGAAGAACGTAGGAATGCTGCTGACATTCTTTTCATCCATCGACTTCTCTCAGGTTCCATCGACTGTACATCCATTTTGAACTCCATCTACGTTATCCTTGTCTCTTTTATTTACCGGTCCACCGCACCTCTTATGGCTCCAACGAACCAATCTCTCGAATGCTCCGAAAGGTCAACTCAAACCTCTCCCTTTTTGATTTCCACTTGAGCACTCCTCATCTCAAACATGATCTCCTCCATCATTTTCTTGGTCCCTAGCTCTTACTGTTAGTTTTTAGTCCTAGTTTTTAAGTCAGATTAAGCCAATAAATGGGGGCTTCAGCCCGCACCAAAATTAAAGTATCTGCACACATCGCGGGCGAAGGAAAATTAGAGAGGAAGAAAAGAGACATACCAATCTACATTGGTCTTGAATGTTTGAAAGTTATAATGAGTAGGAAAAGGTGAGTTTGGCAGGGCATTCCATTCCAGTTGTACGGCTTAGGAACGAATCACGATATTTCAGAGTACGTCCGAAAGCTGGAGGGTATACTGATGAGCATATCAAGACGAGTGTTGCGGTTTGAAGCGGTTTGAAGTGGCGGAATGCTACTGGCGATTATAGTGGAGCAAAAACTTGGCTTTTTCATTTCCGATGTTCTAAGGGGAGAGAATGGCACTATTTAGGTTCAACTGACATTGGCATATATATACAATAGTACGACTGGGATATTTAAACTCATCTTCAATCTCACTGTTTTGCCAAAGGATTACCTGTAGACCTGATAGATTATGCACAATCCTTTTGTCTGGCGCTTCATTTTTTATTTCATTGAAGTTGAAGTAGAAAACACTTTACTATAAGTGCACTCTAGTGCCAGTTGTAGAGTTTGACAGTGGGATTTATGGATTTATTTAATAATCAGGAGCCAAGGTATGGTGAAAACATTGTCACCTCAAACTTTCATCACCCAAATCAGAGGTTCCCGAAAAGATTTAGTATAAAAGGAGTTCGAATCGCCCTGTAGATTCATTGTATTTACTACCAAATTCTATAATGCGAATATCTCTCTTGTTAACTTGTACGCCCACCATCAGTGATTGGAATCTTTTTGCAAAAAAGGGGACTCCTTTGTCCCCTGGGCTCCTTTTTGAACCCCATCAATGGCAACTCTACTATAAGTATCTCGTACTCCTTGGAACCGTAGTCGTTTTCAAGTTTGTACAATCACGATTGTGCTTCTCTTGAAAGATTCGGGCGCGTATTATGCTTTGTAACCGTAACCGTATCGACTGCTTGCCTTAGTGTTGGCCTTCTTTCCCATAATTCCATTGAATTTGCCCAAGAGCCGACATACTCGTAATAAGCGATTTCTATAGCACTGTCAGCTATGCAATTTTGCAGTTCAATAGACCTCATATCGAGAAAGGCCATCACTTTAAAGAGTGGGACGTGGACTTAATCGCAAAGGAAGCCAATAGTTTCGCGCCTAACTTCGATTGTTTAGAGGTTTTTCTTCCAAAAGTGGCAGCGTACCTACTCGTACTTCTGATTAAATCTTCTTCTCCTCGTCATTCACTTTAATGAAGTGACTTCCTAACCTGGTATAACATTTAGCTGAGGGGGCATCTGTTCCATCTCGTTAGATGTTTGTAATGAGAACGATGACTTGATCGCAATTAAGTCGAAGAGTAAACAGAATTTGTACACAAGTACTCGTACGTATTTCCTGGAAGAACGTTGGTGCCAATATAATAAGTCCAACTCATCGCAATTGGGATTATGACTTCATGAATCACAAAACAAATTGCGGACCGAAGCGTCGCGGTCGCAACGGACGCTTGGCGTCTTCAAGGAGCTTCATTGAAGCGATTTTTTCATAAATTTTATGATTTTTAAGATTTCTTTCGCTTTGAGACTACAATGTCCGGTCTTGTCCCAGTTTATTTAGATTCTTGGAATGCGTACGTACGCAAACGCCGATATGGTCGATGGGGTATGGCTTTTGGGGTTTTCGAATGATTTGCTTCGACGACCAACGACGACAACAACGATGACGACGAAGCGCCGAATGCTGAAATATCTAAATTTAGCATAAGAATTGGAAACGATTTTATTTACACACAGACAGTGATCTAACTTCGAGTTGCGGATGTTTTTATTTGTTTATTTCGATTTTTTTTTTTTTTCTGAAAAATTCGCATTTTGGCAATTTGTCACTGAACAACTGGGTGGGTGTCTGGGTTTCTGGGTGAATGCGTGCATTCTTATAATGAAGCCAGATTAGTCATATGATATATCTCCTCGAATTGCTGACCATCTGGCGTGCAATATTTTGTGTCGAGATTTTGAATATATTTTCGGGACCAAAGTGTGCCTATTGTCCTTTTGAGGTCAGGCGAATTCTTTAAAATGGGACAGATGTTGTGGTGATTTTCGAGAGCCCATCACTAATGCCGAAACAAAAGATTTTCTTCTTTTTTTTTTCGGGGTGTGGAAGTGCCCATTTTCAAGTAACCTAAATGAGGCTACCGTAAATGGGTATGCAATAGATTTGAAAAGATTTTTGTTGCTGAAAGTAATTGTAAATTGTTAACTACAAATGACATTCAATGGGCCGTGAACATTCACTGCGAGAGAAAAAATCAATTTGCTTGGAAATAGTAAGATCCACTCAGAAACAAAAAAAAAAGCAAACGTTTTAAGGAGTGCTCCTGCGATTCAGATGAGTAATGTACGAGTACAATAAAAAGGCAGATGGCTACGTACGTCATTCGTAAATTAACTTCAGGTATTCAATTTCCAAAAATTATTCCATGAGCTCAGTTTAGTGCCTTTTGTTTAAATTAATTTGCAAAGCAGCGATGCTTGTTTCGACAATGTTGATGTTGCCAGTTCATTTTCGAAAAATGTCTCAATACCCAATGAAGCGATGAGGATGACCTTTCCCACAACAATAGAATGTGCCCCACATTTCGCACTGCTATAAGGAAGTTCGATGTGACCCAAAAAAACACAGAGTTCATCTATGTACATATGTCCTTTAGTGGCGATATGAAGGCATTCAAAGACGTGCTCTGCATATTTATTCATATCTCAGCGCTGGGGGATGTTTCCATGTTTTGATCAGCAGAATTATCCGCCAAGGCATTCGTATCCTGTCAACAACTAGGTTGAACAAAACTTTACTTCCACTGGGTAAAGCCCAAGTCACGTTTTTAACATGGTAATGAACTTGAAGATTTATTGCCTGTTTATGAAAGTGACTTTAACGCTGTTCCTCCTTTACACAACAATTTTTCAGTTTATGATATCCTGTAACATTCCAGTGGTGGTGGATGAATTCTTGTGTTGAATACTGATTTGAACCTGACCTATTTGATTAGGTCATGTAGACGTAAAAGACAAATACAACAGACATTCTTTTAGGAAGGACCTAGGCATAAGGTTGCGTAGGACATGAACTAATCACACTGCGAAACATACCACCTTGATCAAAAATTTTCCGGAATTTATTCAGAAAATTTGAAATACAAGTTTATTCATCTAAATTTATATTTTCCCCTTCAAAGTAATCCCCATCGACTGGAACACACTTATGCCAGCGCTTGATCCAACCCTCGAAACATTTTTTATATTCGGTTTTCGGTATGACCATCAGTGCTTCCTGCGATTTTTCCATTACGATAGCTGTGTTCATCCATAGGATAGTCTTGGGGTTATGTTCCCATTTGCTTTCGTTGCTTTCTTTACACATTCTTCGACATTGAGCTCCAACTCAGCTTGCTTTCTAGTACGATACCTAGGTGCTCAGCACTGGTGGATAGACGGAGAATTGTCCCATCTATGGAAGGAAGGTCAAATGTTGTGTGTGAATAGAAAAAGCTCTGTTTTTTGCGGGCTGATTCCCAACCCACAGAGATTGGTCCATTCTCCAAGGATTCTAATGTCATTGTTTAGAATTTCACTGATAGCGGTGATCTTATGCCGGTGGCCATAAGAACCACATCATCCGGGTATGCAGTGGCTTTTATTCCTTCCCTTCTTAGATTCGGAAGTAATTCATTAACAACTACATAGGATCCACAGAGGAGACGATATCACTCCTCTTTGAGGGATGCCTCTTGCGGTGGTGATCCTTAAAACCGTGCTACTTAGTATTGCATCAGATAGATATAGGTTATCAGATTCGTTAATGCAGGATGAACTCCAGCATTTCCTAGGTTAGGTTAAACAGGGGTGTGATTAATATGCCATTGCACAGACACCAGCCACCAAAACGGGCCCATCGCTATCCCTGTGGAACCAGTTGAATTTGTCTTCAAATGGCAAAAACCTAAACAATCGCCCTGGTGAAACACCCAATTTCCCAATCCAAAAGCCAAGAAGGCCTTTGAAGTTCATGCCGTCTATTTCCTTTAGGTTTTCCAAAAAGTATTTTTCCCTAAAAATTTTCTTCGACTACGTATCTGACAATTTGAGTCTTATTGCGTGCTGCCGAGGAAGACAGTGTCCTATTACTGTCATAAGCTTATCCCTGTTTAATTTTATTAACTTCCTGGATCTTTTGCCGTCAAAAAGCGGCCAGCGAGCCGTGGATACCCTTTGTCCTTCAAGACTAGACCACCTTAGGTTGGCAGTCCTTGTGATTTTTTCCTCGATAGTGCCCCTTACTATGCATGCAAAGTGGTGGTTTGATGTTGGCAACCTCACTATTGTCGAGTAGCCCTCCTTTTCTTGCAAGCTCTTCCGCTTGTACATTTGATTTAATACCGCAGTGTCTTGGCACCCAGCACAACCTTACCCGGTTCTGACTGCATATTGCCTTGAGCACAGTGCGACAGCCCTGACTCTATCAGAGTTGACATTAGTTGATTCCATTGCCTTGAGTGCGGCCTGGCTATCGATGTAGATAGCGATATCTGCATTAGCTCAGCCGCCCTGAGGAGAGCTAGAACCTCTTATTGGAAGACACTGCTTGCGTCCGGGAGTTTCATAGACACTCCTAGTTCTGGGTTCTCTGAGAAGACACCTGAATCTGTTTTTTCCTCTATTTTTGAGCCATCTGTGAAAATTGCAATTACATTCGACCTGATTATTGGCTTTTTTTCCCAGTCCTCCCTCTCCGGATAAATTATATCGCACGGGATGTCGAAGTCGACCTGGGAAGGAATTTCATCCGTTAGAATTGGATTGCCTGGCAATAGCTCCGATAGAACCGTGCCATGCACGAGACTACTGCTCTTGAAGTAATCCAGATTAGTGAGTCGTATGGCACTATTGTCAGCAAGGTTTTTGATCTGTAAATCAACCGGTGTTGGGTGCAAAAAGGTGTCGAATGCTGCCGTAGTTGTGGTACGGAGCGCACCTGTAATGGCCATGGAAGTTCCTTAATCATTTTCTTGTTTGTCGCTTTCCATCATACTAGTGCGCCGTATGTAAGTATTGGTCTTACCACCACCGTATACAGTCAGTGCACCATAGCAGGTTTTAAGCCCAAAATTATCCTACTGTTCTTTTGCAGATAAAAAGAGCATTACATGCCTTTTTGGTTCTTTCCGCTACATTAAGATTCTGATTCAGTTTTTTGTCCAGAATCACACCCAGATACTTCGCGCTGTCCGAAAGGAACAATTCCACTCTGTTGAGTCTTGGGAGTTTGAATTGCGGTATCTTGTACTTTCTGGTAAAAAGAATCAGTTCCGTTTTGGAAGGGTTGGCCTGAGACCACAGCTTTTTGCCCAAGTGCTGATGGTCTTCGGGGTAAATTCCATTATGTCGCTCAAAATATTTAAGTACTTTCCCTGCACTATTATGACCACGTCATCTGCGTATGCCGTGACACTTATACCCATTGTACTAAGCTTTCTGAGGATGTCATTGATACACAACACCCACAGGAGTGGCGATATAACTCCCCCCTGAGGGGTTGTCCTAGTTACGGACAAGCATGTTGCAAACCCGGTTTGTACTCGTAATGCCCTGATCAATGTTAGTGTCTACTAGAGCAGTTTTAATGGCGGTGCACTCCACGTTATTGAAGGCTCCTTCAATATCGAGGAAGGCCGCCGTCGCAAACTCTCCGAAGTATAGACTCATCTCTATTTTCCACACCATCTCGTGCAGGGCGGTTTCTAAAGATTTTGCTTTCATGTATGCATGCTGTGACTGAGTCAAAAAACCATTCCTAATATGAGTCTCTAATAATCGCTTCAGGGTTTCAAGCATAAACGATGACAGACTTATTGGTTTGAAATATTTTGCTGTTATATGCCCTCCAAGAGGGACTGTTAGGAATACCAACGCTCTTAGACCTATTGGCCAGTTGTGATGACACGTGGATCTATGATCCTCTTACTAATGGAACCAGTTTGAGCTTATGATGAAGCGTAGGAGACTGTTTGCGTCAACATTTTTTAGATCGTTTAGGTCCTAAGTGAAGTTTTTTTCTCTGCAAGAGAACTGGATATGTACAGAGTAGGTGGAGAATTGTCTCCTCCTCTTCCTCGTCCATGCAGCTTCTGCAGAAATCGTTTGTATAGGCGCCAAGCCTTCTTGCGTGCTGGCCTATGAGGCAGTGTCCAGTGATGACACTTAGGATGGCGCTGAGATATTTCTTGTTTAGAAGAATCAGACACTTAGAGCAATTCAGATCCGTTTTTGACCAGATCTGTTTGGTTGCTAGACTTGTTGGTCCAACAGTCCACCTAAGGTCTATTCTTTTATTGGCATCCCGCTTTAATGTTAGTTTGCACGTAGCGATTGGTATACCTAAGCTACCTTCTTCCGATAGAAAAGTTAGAGTGCCTCCAATTTTGGCGAGTTCATCGGCTCTACAGTTCCCTGGAATGTCTCTATGGCCCGGCACCCAACAAAGGTGAAGGTTGAACTGCTCTGCTATTTCAATAAGAGATGATCGGCATTCAAGGGCGGTTTTAGAATTTAATGAGACCGAGTCCAGGGATTATCCCAAGAGATGCAGATATCCTTTGCAGATATCACGTTTTTCTTCAGCCAGGATAGAGCTTCTTTAATTGCCACAATTTCAGTCTGGAGCACGCTATAGTGATTTGGAAGACGGAAAGAGATGCTTAGATTTAGCTTATCTGAGAAAACACCGCCACCAACCCCAGATCCACCCGTGTAGAAGTGGATTGACTTGTCCTCCATGAAAGCATCTTCCTCCCAGATGAATGTAGAGGGGAAGCTTGCATGGAGGTCTTTGTCAAAGAAAAGTTCAGGTATGGTGTAATCGATGTTCTTTGTGAGGATTCTTAATGTCTTAAGAATGTTAGCGTGTCCAAATTAATTATTTGCCCACTGTGTAGTCGCTTTAAGGCGAATAGCCACAGCCGCAGCTACTTGCCTGCTGAAGATATTGAGTGGTGTCAAGTGAAACAGAATATCTAATACCGCAGAGGGAGTAGACCGTAAGGCTCCACTTATGCACAGACATGCTGTTCTTTGAACTTTGCTTAGTTTACTTCAGTTACCTGCATTGTCTAAGGCCATCCACCAGACGACCACCCCGTAAGTGAGTATCGGTCTTATGAGCGAGATGTACACCCTGAATGACTTGAACTGCAACTTCAGACTCCTATAATTTCCAAATCGTTCATGACAATGAGTTCAAATTTTGACACATGACAGATAATTTTATTATTTACAAGCCTTTTAAACGATTTGCGTCTCAGTTGTTTTGAAAATTTTTTATCCGCGATGGAATTCAAACGTGATAGCGTGATTGCTTTATATTTGGCTGGAAAACCACAAGTAGCTATCGTTAGAGCCCTCCAGCACCTCAACGTGAATAAATCATTTGTGTCTCGAACCATAGCTCGTTACTGTGATACTGGCAATGTTGCAAAACTCCATGCAGGTGGTCATAAAAAAACAGCAACATCGGCAGAAATGGTTCGGAAAGTGAAGGCTCGAATTGAGCGAAATCCGTGTCGAAGTGGAAGAAAAATGGCTCGTGTGCTCAACATAACGTTGGAACGGATGCAACACATACTGAAAAATGAGCTTAGGCTCAAGCCATTGAAATTCTAAAAAGCACACGATCTTACACTGCAACAGAAAAGAGTAAGAGTCGAAAGAGCGAAGGAGTTGCTACGCTTGCACGAAAGTGGTGAGTTGTCAAATTTGGTTTTTTCCGATTAGTCGCCATTTGTTATCGAGCAATATGTCAACAAACAAAATGACCGAGTTTACTTGCCAGAGAGGTCCTTCGAAAATTTACACCTTCGGACGGCCACCAGAAAGCAGGCATCGATGCTGCTGGTGATAGTTTGGGCCGCCATAACCGCCGATGGTCGCTCTCCGCGCGTATTTTTGGACCGTGGCCGTGGCGTCAAAATTAATGCGATCGTATACCGTGAAACTATCTTAGAGGCAGTATTGAAGCCTTGGGCAAACAATCTTTTCGGTCGGAGACGGTGGACATTTCAACAAGACTCGGCACCGTCTCACAAAACGCGCGTCAACCAAGATTGCAAATTCTCCGGATGCAAATCCGTTGGATTTCTCTGTCTGGGGTATTTTGAAGGCGAAGGTTGGCACTAAAAAATACCAAAGTTTGGACCACCTCAAACAAGCACTTCGCCGGGAATGGGCCAAAATACCGCAGAGCCACTTGCGTGCAGCGTGCGATGTTTTCTTCGGCCGTCTCAAGGCCATTATTCGCGCCAAAGGTGGACATATTGAAAACTACTGATACATTTTGAAAATTGATGTATTTTCCAACATTTTTTGCTTTGGCAAAATAAAATTTATCAAAAAATAAAAAAGTTATAGCATTTTAAAGAGCGGGAGTTCGAGTCATTCTCCCTGTGTATAGCCAGTGTGTTATCTGAGGCTGAAAGCCCCATTTATTCCCAATGGCTTTTTTGCAGGAGAATATAGCTACTGTAGCTTTTTTGACTCTTTCTTGAATGTTAGGTTTCCAGTTTAGTTTTCTGTCAAGCATGAGACCTAGATATTTTGCTGTATCGGAAAATACTAAACTGGTACCGTTTATTGAAGCCCTCCTATAGTTTGTATTTCTTGTAAAAGAGGACAAGATCAGTTTTATGGGGGTTTATTCCCAATCCACAGCGATCTGCCCAACGGGTTAACCTATTGAGATTTACTTGAACGAGTTCTTTACTGGTATTAAGACACTTACCTGAGACGGCTATAGCAACGTCGTCCGCATAGGCAATCAACCTGCTACCACCCGCTTCCAGGTATATCCGCGGTTCATTAACCACTAAGTTCTAGAGAAAAGGGGAGATGACACCGCCTTGCGGCGTACCTCTGCTGCTACATCTTTTAGCAGAAGTCCTACCCAGTTTGGAGTTGATTATCCTGCTTTTTAGCATAAGACTGATCTGCTCCCCAAGTGAGTTGTCTACCTGCAGAGTTGATAGCGCAGTCGTGATTGCGGATGTGTTAAAGTTGTTAAAGGCACCCTCTATGTCCAGGAAATCAACCATTGTGTACTCTTTATATTGTAGGGATCGTTCAATGTGGCTAGTCAATGAATGCAGAGCCGTTTCCACCGACTTTCCTTTACAGAAGTCTTGGATCACTTTTAGCTCGTATAAGGATATCAATCAGCCGTTCTAGAGTTTTTAGAAGGAAAGTTGATAGACTTATAGGTCTGAGGTAATTTGGGACAACATGAGAACTAGACTGTTTCTAAGAATTTCCATAATTTTTTCGATTGCTTTCTGTAGCATGATCGGTAGAATGCCATCCGGACGGGGAGATTTGTACGGATTAAAGGACTGAATTTTTTCCTATTAATAGGAACACCTATTTCCTCTTCGGAGAGAGAGCGATCAATGTTCGCAGTGTGCCGTAACATGTCAGGGTCATCTGTTACTGTTTATCCTGGAAAGTGGGTTTCCACCAGTGTTACCAGAACCTCTTGGCTACTTTCAGCCCAGGTTTCTTTGAAAGCAGTTTGCGTAACCTCGAAACCTCGTCTGTTACCGCGATAGATTTGCAGTACTTCTGCCATGAAGCCCTTTTTGACTTTCTAACTAGGTACTTCAATTTTTATCTTACATTCGTAGTACGCATTCCATGTACTGTCGCTTCCGAAAAGCTTCGCCCTATTATAGAGTTTCCTGACCTCTTTCTGTGGCAAGCTTTCTCGAATGCCAGCATTTCCTAAGCTTATACTTATAGCGGGAATGTCTACATTATTGAAGGCTCCTTCAATGTCAAGGAAGAGTTTTTCCAATCGTGCTGACAACTTCATGTAGGGCCGTTTCCGTGCCTTTAAATTTTGTATACACATTCTGGTTTGAGGCTGTCTTCTGGGTGCAGATTACTTCGAATATGTTTTCCCAAACTTTTTATAATGAATGGTGCTAGGCTTCTAGGATGCAAGCGCTGCTGTTAATCAAGGGGTTTCGTTCGTTAATATCTCTTTTGCGAGATCCTGGTGTACGTTAGTTTTGATGTTCATATGTAGGTAGTACCTTTTCCCGGCTGTAGATTGGACCTTTGAAGTTAACATAATACTTTGGATTGCATCCTATCTTCTCATACGAATATTCATATACTATGCCTACACGTACGAGTACATTTTTCTAGATGAACCATTTTCGAAGTTAATTTGCTATGACCTCAGTTACGTCTTAGATTAAAAGTTATGATACTGCTTGGCATATTGTTAGCATCTGAACATGATGAAGGTGAAGAGTCTGTCAATCAAATCTTATCCTTGCTTGCTTTATCTTTTTATCCAATTGAGCTTTGAATTAGAATGGAGCAAAGTTCTACGTGCACCCATCTTAAACTGAAATCGCATTAATCATTCAAGATAAAATGTAGCAGAAATGAATGTGCATAGCATACTTACTGTACTCGTTCTAGAAGGATGGAGTTGTACATTTCCGCTGCGTTGTACTTTAGGAATGCTGCTGAGGCAACAAATGACTTGCAATAAACCAATTTTTGCGCTTCCTTGTGGAATTGTTTATTACTCGTAAACAGACATTTTTCTACTTAAGTTTATAGGTATTGTACATTCACACTTCTTGAAATATATGTACGAGTAAAAAACAACATCATCACTTAGCATGTGCATCTAATGAGTCATAAACTATTTCAGCACAACCAAATCACGTCTCTTCCTAGGCGTCGCGTCTTATTACTCGCGAAATTGCTGAAATATGAATACATTTGTGTGCATGAGCACATCAATGCTGTTACCTCTATCACGAATCCAATAATTATCAAGGAATCCATAATGCTTGGCACAATTCCTAAACTCCAGTCAAATGCATCAGCATGCACTGAGGATTTCAAAAAAAAAAAAAAAAAAAAAAACACGTCTAGACCACCAGACTAAACATTCAATAGTTTTTCTAATGGCTGCAACACACGCCAACATCAATATTGTCGATGATGATGAGGAAGATTAAGGCGTGCAGCACACCGCCCGCATCACTAAAGTCAATTACTCTACCGTCCGGCGATCTGAGTATTGAAGAATGCCTGCACAAAGATACGAACCCATGACATCTGCAGTTGAAGGGTACCGTCAAAAAGCCGCATTTATGGGTCAATGCTGTCATAAATTGTTCCATTAGCGTGTGATGGCAGCAGTCTTATCAAAAACGGTATTTCAACCCTTGCTAGATGGAATAGGGGTTCAAAATTTGAAGAATCCCAGCACCCGAATGTAAACACTATTTCCGCAATCGAATGTACCCGTAGTGTGAATTCTGACACCCCAGGGTATACGGTGTGTTAAAAGTTTCTATCTCTCTATTTGCAGTGTGATTTCTCAAAATGCTAATTGCTCTAACCAGTTGTAGATAATAGTTATAGTTGCTTGCAGCTGCAATCAGCTCTGTTTGATTAAACTCGAAACAGAGACTGTACCATGTCGGAATTTCCTTGCATCACTAGAACAATGCCACTTGGTTTGATTTTCCGCCATCGGTTGGTAGTTGGACGATATAAAGTAGAGGTTTCCGTACCATGTGCATTCAATTAAATCCAGATGGCTATCACAGCAGCTTAGAATAGACGGGAGAAACAAAATGTGGAACAACTTTAATTTCGTGTAATTGTTTCTGGCTTTCGACCGAAACGTGTGTAGGTTGACACAGAATAGAAAAAAGGAAACAAAAAAAAAAAACAGACCCAAACGACACAAGTACCCAAGTGAGTCTTGCATAAGTGCTAAGAGAACAACCCATGGTTTGGTGGATGTGAAAATTAAAATTAAATGATGCGTATCCACTTATGTATATCCTACCTACCTACCTACCTACCTACCACCCACTCATTCAAATGATCGTTTCACCATAGCAGACTTTGTGTAGACACACCTTAGAGTGTCTGTGTGCAAGAGAGGGGGTCCTTTGTACTCGACTAGGTAGTTTTGTTCATAATCCAGTCCTCCCTCTGTGGATCATAATTAAATTCGTGAGCGGCAATCCCCTATTATCCCAAGACACTCTTGGTTCTTTAGCTGCAGAAGAAAGACATCCAACCGTCAAGCACTCACTCAGTGGTTTACCATAACAAAGAGTTGTCCTTTTATTTCATCGTTTATGGATTTTTCAAGGTTCCCTTCGTAGTAATCACAATATCCATCCAAGTACGAGTGTGTGCATTTATATGAGCAGCTATGCCAGAGGCCAGAGGGTCATATAAGCAAAGGTAAACCATGCCATGCCACACAAGAAGCGACACGCAGGTATAACGAACAAAGGCAAGGAAACCGATGACCGGCAGAGTTGCTTTCTGAACGTACGACTATGTACGAGTACATCCGTGGAAGGACAGTCTTTGGACAAACTCAAATTTAAGTTTCATGATATCTTCCTTCAGATACGAGATATCACACATGGTAATCAAATTAATTGCTGTCTCTTTGCAGTAGCGCAGATACACATACTCGTGCATTCTCTCATGGAAGTGAAGAGTGCCTGTGCTCCATCATTTCTCTCGCTTGGTTATTACCATATATGATCAGTGTGACCAGATGAACTATTTAAATACATTTTGGCCGACTATAACTATACTTAAAACTGAGTGGCGGGACGAGACGCCTAAGTGGAGTAGAGGACGTTCTTTTAGAGACAGTTTGTTCAGGTGGAAGTCAAAGAGAGGTTAGACATCTTTGCCTTCCCGCAGCATTCTAGGCATTGGCTCAAGGTATCTGTAATTCGTTCGGTGAGGCTTGGTCTATCAATGGCACCAGCTAAAATCTCAAACGTTTCGTTGCATAGAGACGGGCTATAAGTCTATAAGTTGCAGTCGATCAACGTAAGGTGGTGAGTTTAGGTAATCAGGTCAGAGAAGTCCTCGTAAAGCGAATAGGGGAAACTTGCATTATACAGCTTTTACCCGGGGACTGTGTGTGGTTTAATAAGGTGACCAAGCTTGAATACGGTAATCAATAACAGGGCCGACAAATGTTATGTAAAGGAGAATTCCTTAGACCAGAAGCGGAATGGGAACGAAAATTGAGTTCCCTATCACAGATTACACCTACAGTTACCAAAGCAAGGCGTTGATTTAAAATTGAATAAGTGCAAGATGTGGCTGACAGGCGCTTACGCGTGTATGTTATTGCTAGAGACTTATTAACCTTGATTTCAAGGAAATTCATTTGGCACCGGGTAGAAATTTCTTTAGATCGTCCTACAAAGAGAGAGAGAGAAGAGAAAAGGTTCAGGTCAACGAAGACGGATATATCATACGAGGGTTGTCTGAAAAGTTTCCGACCGCAACGTAAAGATAGCGGCACTGTCAATAAATGCTAGTTGTGCATCTTTTGACACTTACTTACCGAAGTTTCAGTCATTTTGGACGCGGAGTTTTTAGTTGACAGTCGTCTGAGTGAGTCGATGTGAGTCCTTTTTTTTGTGAAAATGGAATGGGTTGAGTATCGAGCTGTTATTAAATTCTTGCTTTTGAAAGGCAATACGCCTACGCAAATCAAAAATGAGTTGAACAGTGAAATTTTAGGCAGCTGAATTTAAACGTGGCCGTAAGAGCTGGGGAGATGATGAGCGTTCGGGACGTCCAAAAACTGCAACCACTGACGATAACATTGCTAAAGTTCACCAAATGGTGTTAGACGACCGCCGAATTAAAGTGAGAGAGATAGTAGAGGTTATGAAAATGTCCAAAGAACATGTTTGTTACATATTAAATCAAGATTTAGGCATTAGAAAGCTGTCCGCGCGTTGGGTGCCGCGTTTGCTTACGTTATACCAAAAACGTGTTCGAATGAACATTTCCAACGCTCTGTTGGCGCAGTTTAGGCGTAATAAATCCGAGTTTTGGCGCCGATTAATTACTGTAGATGAAACTTGGATACACCATTATACGCCCGAAACAGTAGACTGCAAATTACGAGCCGACTCCAAAAAAAAACGAAAACTGTTTTTTCTGCTGGGAAAGCGAAGGAGTTATCTTCATCGATTATCTTCAGAAAGGAAAAACCATTACAGGAGCATACTACGCATAGTTACTTGCCAAGAAATTGCGGGAAAACGGCCACATTTACAGAAAAAGAAAATCCTGTTTCACCAAGACAACGCGCCGTCTCACACCTCAGCGGTTGCCATGGTGAAAATCTATGAATTACGTTTTGAACTGCTGGATCATCCGCCTTATTCACCAAATCTAGCCGCAAGCGACTTCTTTTTGTTCGATCATCTAAAAACTGCGCTCGGAGGACAGAGATTGTCGTCAAATAAGGAGGCAATCACCTTCGTGAACAATTATTTTGCAGAGAAAAACGCCAAGTACTATCTGGACGGGTTAGAGAGATGGGAGCATCACTGGGAGAAGTGTGTAGAGTTACAAGGAGACTATGTAGAAAAATAAAAAAAAAAATCATTGTATCATTGTTTTCAGACAACCCTCGTAGGCATATACATTTTTCAGAATGGAATCGGCATCATTGATTGTTAGAAGGAATAATAAGAGTCCGAGATGGCTACCCTGAGGTACTCCAGAAGAAGCTTTAATAGGGTCGGAAACCATTAGAACCACGTAGGATTTAATCCACATAATAAAACTTGAGGGAAGGTTAGAGCCTTTAACGCTGTGGTAAAGTAAAGAACCGAGCGTTCTTTTACACACAACGTACCTGACACGAATTCGGCAAGTTTTCCAGTTTTACCTATACATCAACCTTTAATAAATCCATGTGGATTATGAGAAAAGATAAAAGATTGAGTTGGAAAGATTAGCGATCGGAGTCTTCATAGATTTCATCCTTGAAGCCTTTGTTAGGAAGAGGAATTATGTAAGAATTCTTTTAAATCATGCGAAGGGTTGCTTAGGAGACGGAAAGCAATACTATGTCGGGCAACCTATCAAGTGGACTATTCATTATTGACATTTTCTAATTTCTTACTAACTTGTTTTAAAGTTATACAAGGTTCTCCACTTCTTGACGGATGTTCTCATTGAAAGTTGCCAGAGTTCGTGGCTAAGCCCGCGACTTTAAATAACCCCATAGAAAGAAGTCCAGGGCAATCAAATCCAGTGATCTTGCGGGCTAGTGGAAATCGACAAAACGCAATATCAGACGACGAGAAACTCCTGCTGTAGAATGTCAGTTGTTGCTCATGCAGTATGCACCATTGCTCCGTCCTTCTGGAACCACATGTCATCCAGTCCCAATTCATCCAATTGAGGAATGAAAAATTCATTGATCATTGCTCGGTAGTGCTCACCATCTATATTGACCGTTTGAGTCGCCCCGTTCTCAAAAAAAAAAATGGTCCAGTGACTCCTCCAGCGTATACAGCACACCATGCAGTGGAGCGTAATGGCTCTTCGTGCATTACTCGCGGTTTTTCAGTGCCCTAGAACCACAAATTTTGTTTGTTAACTTTTGCACATATTGTCCATAGGTGAAAATGGCCCTCGTCACTCATCATCATTGTCAACCCCTGTCAGTTGATGGGCTCTCTGCACTTTCAAGCCTTTCACTAAAATGCGCCGCAGAGACATGCGTGGAATGGCCAATTGCATGGCATGTCGTCTGGTCGATGTCGACGAAGCCTCTACGACATCTTCAACCACGGCAGCGATATTCTCGGTCGAACGAGAGGTACGAGGCCTTCCAGGGCTCTATCAGTCCCGTGTTATTCCGATTTCTAAGAATAGTGTGATTAAACACCGCATTGAACGACAGGAATTCGGGCACGAATTGCTCTTTGTGCCAAAATCTTGACGATTATTCCATGTTCTTCAGGAGTATAGCGTTCCATTGGTTACTCACACAAATTCTAATTCGGTTTGCTTCACAAATGTCATTGACATTCGGGGCCATTTATAAAATCGATGGCACTTTCCGATAGAGTCATACATTATGGCCCAACTAGTACTAATTGATTTCAACCTTGTTTGCATTGTAATATTTTCTCTCATTGGGTAGTCACTAACATATTGCGCATAGTGAGCACGCTACTTTATAGAGAGCGTGGCAGATCTTGACTCATCACGGTAACAGATGGGTCTTCAATAGTGATATTTTTTGGGTATACAAACTTTTCAACTGTCTCCTCTATTTTCCATTTAGTTGAAATCCTTTATGGAGTATCTAAGCATTGCTGCTCTCTCCATTGGATTTAAGCAGTGGTTGCCAATAAAGGCCTCGCGTATAGTAATGCTTGTTAGAAGAAATAACACTTTATTTCAGGGTCCTAATAAATAAGCAGCTTTCCTTTGATAGGGGGACTGCTATTTGTACGTATTATTGAGAAATCAATTTGGCTGTGAAATGAATTCTGGCTTTATTTAATTAAAGTCCTGGCTATTTATTGACTACACAAATTGCTTATCCAAAGTTTGAAGGGCTTTAACTATGTCATCGTTGTTGGCTGAAGCGGAAATTTGACTTGCTTATTCAGTGGGTCACGTGCGGACTGCAGCCCAACTGTTGATTCGTTATATAGATTACACAAGTAAGTATCTGCCCAAAGGAGACAGCGTACTGCAAAACGGATAAATCAGCGTTGAAGTGCTTCAATCCGAATAGAGTGACTTTCGTAAGAAGGATACCAAATTTGACTTGCATACTTCAGAATGACCCTAAAGATAATGCGGTGAAGGAGAGCATTGAAATGTTCTTACAGATTTTTATATCATCTACATGAACAGAAATCTCAGATAAACATCAAGGGACCGAGATGGCTTCCTTGGGATTACCCAAGTTTGTGAAGGATGATTTCGGGTGATCTCTTTTCCGTCTTCCAAATTACAGCGCGTATTAGGAGCAAATTCCATTGAGTAATGGCTGTTGTTGAATTGCCTTAAAAAAACGTACTAAGTGGGAAAAAAGAGTGAAAAAACATCAGAGCATGACCTATACTTCCGAAAAGTTTAGGCGTTCAAGAGAGTTTAACTACGGGACTTTTATTAGATACTTAATTTTTGCGACCATTTTTAGGCAACGGGTTTATATGGAAGCTCCTCAAAACAACCGGGAAAATGTTTTGTGAAATACGGAGTTGAAAGACGGCCGAAAGGGGCTGTACTAAGAGACACATTATTTTAGGATGATGGCAGCCAGACTATCGAGACCGGGAGAGTTGTGCGTCTCTGAGTGAATTTTTTTAACCATAACTTGTGCTATGGATATATTTGATTTGATTTTGATTTGCGGCCCGGGTCAACCCCGGACAGATTTATTAATGCTTGTTGCAAGCTTATTCTTAAAACTAACAATTTTCACTTAAAACTAAAAATAAAACCTAAAGGGTGGGAGCGGTTAAAAAATGTTACGAGGTGAGGCATAGGTGGAAATAAGACTGTTCTTAAGAAAGAGTTTGCTGAGATAGTAGTCGAAGAGAGGCAGAATATCGTTAACTTCACGAAGCATTCTAGACATTGGCTCCAAGTGTCCGTAATTCGTTCTGTGAAGATTGAGCCGAAAAAGTGGCACAGACCTAAGATATCGTGGGTTAGTGTTAAAAGAAATAAGTTGAAGTAAAGAAGGACAATCGATATTACCAACTAAAATTTCATGAATAAAGAGAATGTCGGCATATAGAAAGGGGTTGTAAATTTATAAGTTTCAGTCGGTCAGTATAAGGTGGTACGTTTTGCCTATCATCCCAGGGAAGACCATAAACCTGCGTTGAACAGCTTCTATCCGGAGAATGTGTATTCTATAGTAGGGTGACTAAACTGGGTTTGCATATTTAAGAAGAGGCCTAACAAAGGTTACGTAAAGAGATTTGGCAACATAAGGATTGGAAAACTCCTTAGACCAGCGCTTGATGAAGCTAAGGGCAGAGTTGGCTTTTTTTTATATGAGAACGGAAATTGAGTTCCTTATCACAGATAACACCTAAATCACGTAACTCATTCACTAAAGAAACAGGCAGATTAACGATTATATAGCAGCGAGGTTAAGTAGGGGACCGCTTACGGGTATACGTTGTAGCCTGACACTTATTGACTTTAACCTCAAGAAAATTCTTCTACTCGTACAAAATCTGTCAAGATCTTCCTGCAGTGGTAGGCTGTCTGAGGAAGAAGATATTGTATATATCTAAAGAATTTCATATCGTCTGCGTAAACAGTTATGTACATATGAAGTATATTGATTGAGGTAATAAAGCTCAGATCTACTGTTCTAAGAGAAGTTGCTAAATAGTGCGCTATTCACAATACGCGCAGTCAAAGACTAACATTCAGGTGTTGGTGTATTGGAAGTTTCGGGCAAGCACAAAATTTTTCATATGAGCTTATTGCGCATTTAATCGTCTTACGTAAGGTGGATAGATCTTGTCAACTAGATGTGCTTTTGAACTATTGTCCATATTTGAAAAATAGAAAAACAACACTAGTATGCAAGTAATCACATCTAACTTGGCATGCACAACTAGAGTCGGTCGGACGATTGGTTACGGCTCAGGTTAACACCAGTCTATCAGGTAGAACAAAGAGGCTGAAATTATATCTAAAAAGCCTATCTTGTTGTAAATTCCGATAGGCTAGAATATGCTATTGAAACCAATTGCACGATCTCGGTGGTCAATTCACATCACCTCCACTTGAGATGACCATGCCCTCGAATCGCTTGTACAGAATTTCCAATGTGGTGTGAGCTGTGTGGCACGTAGCGCCGTCCAGCTGAAACCGCATGTCGTTGGTGTCCATATCATTCAATTCAGGCCAAAAGAAGTTGGTAATCATCGACCTATAGCACTCGCCGTTGACGGTGATGGCCTGGCCAACGTCGTTCTCAAAGAACTATGGACCGATGATGCCGCCAGCCCAAAATCCACACCAAACAGTGACTTTTTCGGGATGCATTGGACTCTTGGATTCGACATTTTGTTTGTTAACGTACCCATTTATCCAGAAATGGGCCAAATCGCTGAAGACGATTTTTCGATGAAAATTATGGTCAGTTTCCAACTGCTCATAGACTGAATAAATGACTGCCAATTTGGCAGATGTAGCTTCAACAATAATGCTACTATCAACTGTCAAAGTTCGGAAGTCCCTATTGGAAGACTCTGTATATTGTAAACGTCATTAAATTAGTCTTTCTCTTAGGAGTTTATCAAAAATAAAAAAGATGCTTCGGGAAAGATACGCTCCACTCGGTACTTGTCGTTCTTTACATTTAAAATTCCCGAATGTGAAGAGATTTTGTTGCAAAAGAAAAGAAATAACATGCCAGATGGATGAAGACAATCTCTCTTATGGTCACACTGGCACGTAATGTATCCGTTTCTGTTGATTCAAGTGTGAAAATGTTAAACAAAATAAGGGTTGCTAGACAAAAGATCAATAAATTCAGGATTTTTGATTTGTCTATGGGGTGCCTACTTGTAGACGGGTTCTGAAGTTTTCTCACGTCCTCCGATAATTACCGTAACGTTTGCTAACACTCGCCAGGAAGTCGAAAACAAACATAGATTTCGAAATTAAACAAAAAGGGACGCAAGAGGACTACCACAAATATTTGCTGCTTGGTCTTTTGGATAGGATACGAGTACAAAACCCAATACCTCCTCAATCCAAATCCAAACAGAAGCTCTCCAGAATAAGATAAACAACATTTAAGAACGTAATTGACCTAGAAATATCGAAAACCTTTTGGCTCAAGAGTATTATTGGGCAGACATGTGATGGTGAAGACGGATGGGAATGAAGATACGAGTGCTTCTAAGCGGATCGTACATATTAAGGCATTCAACAGTCAACGGATCTTAAATGAAATCAATGACAGGCGACTGGCATCGGTTGGACTTTGTCATTCGTCATCTGAATATGCACCACACTCGGTGACTTCATGGAATCTGTCATGAGTTGTTTTTTTTTTAATTCTTCGTTTTGTTGGATGCAACGAAACGCGGCGGTCAGCGCATCGTCATCATCATTTGTAAATGTCCAAACGGATGGCAGTGGTCGGCATTTATACCATATAGACGGTTAGGCAGGCTTTACTACTCGTCATCTTTGCTCAGGCTATATGACTACGACCACTATGATGTGCATTAATTTGAAAATTGCATTTGTATCCGAACCGGGTAGCAGCAACAATGAGTACTGGGAGTTGCAGCTAGGAGTTAACAGTGTTGGGCGGCGCGTGTAGGTGTTTAAGAAATCGCTAAGCAATCAAGCTATACATCATTTTACGCGAGGATACAATGACGGAAGTGAACCCCATTAACCCAGAAAAGAAATATAAGAAAATGAGTAGTTTGACGGACCGTGGGCGATTTATCTGATTGTTGCAGCTGGAAGAGATGGATTGTTTTATTAGAACTCTAAGTACATACAAGATACATTTGAGGCTTCATAGTTTCATAGCTTAGGTTAATTGATGCTATTTTGTACTTGGTCTCTGTTGGGGTTCCTATTGAACGGGGGAAACACGGGTATTAACAGACAGATGTTGGGCAATAATAGGGCAAGTCGTCGTTATGCAAAGTTGTGTACCTAAACAAAACATAGCGGACAATCTGGAGGTTTGTTTGAATAATTTTCTGTTTACAAAGAGTCAATGTTACATCTCTGTTGTATGTTTTGAAAGTTTGTATTTATGTGATGGGCTGTGAGGTTTTGATTTGAATGTTGGTTGCTGCTGCAAGCCTTGACTTGAGGCATTTATTCTTTCACACTTAGTTGGAAATTAGAGATTATGTAAATTTAGACGAATGAGTGTGTAAAAATGATGAGTTAGGTTGTGGGATCGTGGCCAATATGTACACACATACAATGTACATGTGTATAATACAAAAGAGATACTTTCTTTATCTTGTTTAGGGCACTTTCACGTATCTACATCAGAAATTTTCTGCCCATACATGAGAACAACTATAGTATCTACTGCTTGAGTGGGATTTTTGTCGCATCAAATGCTGGATTCTAATTAAGAACTCACGCTGTGTTAAATGTCAACAGTTTAAGAAAGAAATTTATTTTCTGAGAGACCCGTATTCTTCGAGTAATTTTGATTTGCGTGCTGACATATTTAACTACGACTTATCACATTCTGAGTAAAATAGTTCTCCAAGCTTGTTGAATAGCTGCTGATTATATGTGCATATGTAGGTATGAGAATGTCTACACTCTACTCCAATATGTAGGTCTTGTGACAAATTTCCAGCTTTGGTAACAATTGATTCTAGGGTTTTGGACGTTTTTGCACAAACCTATTTCACTGCGGACTATAAAGAATGAACTACTCGACAACTGCACTTCGTATTATTGACACACGTTTCGAATTGATGTAAATATCTGCATCCTTGTTGCCAGTTAATCGGTGATCTTATTTTCTGCAATTCTATTGTGACCTGGGACTCCTACAGGACTCAATAAATTCAGCTGCGATAACAAAGATTCCAGAGGCACATCCGGTGCCATCCGGGAAGATTCGACCAAAAGCGGCCCTATTCCAGTGAAAGTTTCACAGTAATCGGAGTTCCGATATCAATTTCCTATGCTTTCCTAAATTTCTATAAAACCACAATGCAAAGTCAAGTCAATGGCCGCGCAAGGTCATCGAAAATTGAGTGAACATTTTACCAAATTCGGAAGGTGCACCTCAGGATATAAGTACCGCTGAGAGGAAGATATACATATTATTGTATTCAGGGTGGAGATAGGCATTTTCAGTAAAGTCCCAATCTTTGGAGTTTATTCCTTATTGTACTAAACATCTGACGCATAGGATAAAGTCTAATCATAACGCTTACATTGCAATTGCTATTGCCTATGATATAACATACTCGAACCCTTCTTGTTAAATCCTTTCGTATCAGTGAAGCATAGTGCGTCAAAAAGGCCCGCGGGCCGTCCGTTTCGAGACTCTGCAATGTGTTTAAGCTAACTCCTTGATAAATCTATGGAGCTACATTCTTTCTCGACTGTTTTCTTAGGGCAGCCCGCTTTTCTGACTGAATGCGCCGTATGATGTGACCGATCCGCTATCAGTTTCTCCTTCATCTATTGATGTCCACAGATTTGGAGCCCATTGTCGCTGGTGCAATTTAGGCAGAAAATCCTTAAAACGGTTGGTTAGGTTAGGTACTCGTAACTGTTAACTTGTATTTCAGTCATAATCATGCTTTGGAGTAACGAGCAGCAACGGCCGTTCGGTGGTTTCAACCCAGCGTGCCTTCCGAAATCACTTGAATATTGCGCCATTGGGTCCTGTCCTGGAACGGAAATCAATTCTTTTATGAGTCACAACGTTCAAGGAACAGACTGTCATAGTCCTCAATTCAGACCGTTATGTGAACTTGCTCGAAGAGCTTTTTTTTGTCACGACTTGATGGAATGGATTTAAGAGCATATGGTTTTAACAGGACGGAGCAACGGCCCATACTTCAGGGGCATCGATGGCTGTGTTACGACAGCACTCCTTAGGGTGGCTCTTCTCCATAAGAGGTGATTTGGAGTGATTGGCGCGTTCACCCGAATTGGCTCCTTGTACTCCTTGAGCAACCGCCCATAGATTTTGGACGAGCGGAAAAGAAACAGGCTTCTATTAAGTGCGATCAAACTCTTGGAGCGATTCAGATCCAGTTTTGGCCAGATCTGTTTGGTCGCTAGACATGTTGGTCCAACAGTCCACCTAAGGTCTGTTCTTTTATTGGCATCCAGCTTTAATGTTAGCTTGCACGTAGCGATTGGTATACCCATGCTCTTTTCCGGTAGAAAAGTTAGAGTGGCTAAAATTTTGGCGACTTCATCGGCTCTACAGTTCCCTGGAATGACTCTGTGGCCCGGCACCCAACAAAAGTGAAGGTTGAACTCTCCATAAGAGATTATCGGCATTCAAGGGCGGTTTTAGAATTTAATGAGACCGAGTCTAGGGACTTGATAGCGGCCTGACTGTCCGAAAAGATGCGGATATCACGTTTTTCTTCAGCCAGTACAGAGCTTCTTTAATCGCCAAAATTTCCGCCTCTAACACGCTACAGTGATTTGGAAGACGGAAAGAGAGGCTTAGATTTAGCTTATCTGAGAAAACACCGCCACCAACTCTGCTATCGGTTTTAGATCCACCTGTGTAGAGATGGGAGGACTTGTCCTCCATAAAAGCATCTTCTTCCCAGAAGGATCTAGAGGGGAAGCTTACATGGAAATCTTTGTCAAACCAAAGTCCAGGTATGTATTAAGAATGCTGGCGTGGCCAAATCCATTATTTGTCCACTGTTTAATCGCTTTAAGCCGAATAGCTGCAGTCGCAGCTATCGAGGGTGTCAAATGAAACAGAGTGTCTAATGCCGCAGAGGGGGTAGACTGTAATGCTCCGCTTATGCATAGACATGCTGTTCTTTGGACTCTGCTTAGTTTAATGCAATTGACTGCACTTTCTAAGGCCGTCCACCAGACGTCCACCCCGTAAGTGAGTATCGGTCTTATGAGCGAGATGTTTAGCCAATGGGTTATCCGAGGTTGAAAGCCCCATTTATTCCCAATGGGTTTTTTGCAAGAGAATAAAGCTGGAATAGGTTTCCTGTCAAAAATGAGACCCAGATATTTTTCTGTATCGGAAAATACTAAACTGGAGGAGGGTCTATAGTTTGTATTTCCCAATCCACAGCGATCTGCCCAACGGGCTAATCTATTGTTAAAGGCACCCTCTATGTCCAGGAAATCAACCATTGTGTACTCTTTATATTGTAGGGATCGTTCGATGTGGCTAGTCAGTGAATGCAGAGCCGTTTTCACCGAACTTCTTTTACAGAAGTCTTGGATCACTTTTAGCTCGTATATGGATATCAATCAGTCGTTCTAGAGTTTTCAGAAGGAAAGATGATAGAGTTATAGGTCTGAGGTCCTTTGGGACAACATGAGAACATTTTTCGGCTTTGGGAATGAAAACTACATTGACTTCCTTTCCATGACAATGGAATGTACGTAGATAAGTTCTACACAGCTCCTCATAATTTATCTAACGCAGGCAGAATAATATTTGAGGACCTCTGTAGGTCGGCAGGTATTATACCGTCCGGACCGGCAGACTTGTATGGTTTGAAGCTATGCAGCGCCCAGAGCAGTTTGTCTCTTGTGATCAGACCTTTTGGTCCCGGTTGCAGTAGGCCTGTCTGAGTTGCTACTGGCCGCGAATTGACAGCTACCTGGGAAGTGGGTGTCCAGTATCAGGTTGAGTGATTCATCACTTGGGGTTGTCCAAGAGCCATTGATTTTTTTCAAACAGCTATGCGTCATAGGATTTGTAGAGAGGATTTTTCTTAGCCGCGATGCCTCAGCGGTTTCCGTGATTTTGTCACAGAAAGACCTCCAGGATTGTCGCTTTGCCGTCCTCAGTTCTTCTTTGTATAATTTGAGGGATTCTTTGTAGGAGTCCCAGTCAATCACTTTTATTGTGCTCTTAGCTACGTCGAAAAGTTTTCTGCAAGTGTTTCTGAGCAGTCCCAGTGCTGATGTCCACTCATGTGGCTTTTTCTTGCCTCTAGGTCGAATAAGAGGGCAGGCAGCGGCCATAGCCTGATTGAGAGTCAGGGTGAATTCCTTGACTTTGATGTCAAGCTCGTTGGTGTCACGCGGGCTGTTGGAGAGTTCAGAGGATAGCGTTTCTAACAGTATTCCGCTGTATTTTGGGCAATCAGTTTTCCGATAATTCCGGAATGCTGGTTGGCTGGGAGGAGCATCACTCAGGCTGAATTGGATGTATCTGTGGCCTGAAAAAGAGTGTTCAGACGAGACAAGAGTGATGTCTAGCACTTCCTATCGGTTTCTAGTTATAAAAGTGGGCTCATTGCCAATGTTGCAAATAAAGAGGTTAGTACTTAGAATATAGTCAAAAAGTGACTCACCTCTATTATTGATGTCGGTACTGCCCCATACCGTGTGATGAGCGTTAGCGTCGCATCCGATGAAGAGGACAGTTTTTTGCTTTCCTGCCTCCAGTACCACCCTTTCTAGGTTATCACCACACCAGGAAGAGGGCCCACATAATCGTGGCCAAGGTATGGCGATGCCAACCAGTAGGAGCTTTTTACAGTCTCTAGTATGGCAACGGTTAAGTCGGGGTCGCTGCGATTAGGAAGTAAAAGTGCATTAAGGCTACGTTTCACTAATATACAAGTTCTGATCTTACCTTTGTCTCTTGTATAGAGCGGAGCGTATACGGGTGTCCTAATTCCACGAACCACGCCTACTACAATCCATGGTTCCTAGATTAGGATAATATCTTCTGCGTTTTTTGAAAGACGTAGAATGAGTGCGGCTGAAGCCTTTTTTGAGTGATGGAGATTAATTTGGAGAAACCGTGTCATTGCTACAGTTTTCCAGAGTAGCCACCACTACGGTGCTGTTCAGATCCTCCGATTCTGAAGATGTGCCCAAGAGCTCATCTTCTTCCTCTGATCGTATAGGACATCTTTTTGCTTCGTCATCGGTTTCCATTTCCGATAGGGTGTCAGAAGAGGAGACCGACGGCTTGATTGTCACCTCGGATAGATTGGAGTCGTCGCTTTCCATTTCTGGAATGGATATCGATGCTCCAGGATCAAAGGTTGTATTTGGTGGTGTCTCCGTTAAAGGAGGAGGAGGTTGCTTATCAGCATCCAGCTCATACTTTTTGGAGACCCTTAGATGAATTGACTCGAATCCGAACCGAATCATGCCTTTTGTCTGCGCTAGAGGGTTAAGGGAGTCCTTATTGATCATGATCAACGCGCATCTATAACAGTCCCTTAGTTCCTGCAGTTTCGCGACTTTACAGTCATGAGTCGGAAGGGTCGGGTTACTGAGTCTGATGATTTCTAGAATGCTTTCTGGGGAGGAGGGTTCGGCTGGCATCTAGGTACGAGTCTTCCTTAGACACGAGCTCGAGTTTTGCACCTGGCCAAATCTCTCCTAAACCACCTATGGCCTTAGTGAAGAGATCGAGACATTTCTAATTGGCACATGCGATGACCCTGACGTGGCCTTGGTGCCAGCCAGCGTCGCTTGTGATGGGAGGTGGTCCGGGGTTTTCCAGCATGATGGCCAAGAAGTTGCTCGAAAGCTTCAGCTTGACCAGCTGCCACCGTTCAGGTGTTATAGAACCGTCGGTAACATTCCTATCGATTACCGCGACTAATATTGCGTCCTTTAGGGCTTCACTGAAAGACTTGAGAGATGTGCTGTTGAATGGCCCAGGGGTTTTGGCGCTGTGGATTTTGGGCCTCTTGGGAACCAGTACGGTTTCCTCCAACGATCTCTGACGCTTGAAGGAGTCTTTAGGTGTTTTGGGCGCAATGGAAGCAGTGGGTAATCTGTTTTTTAGGATGTTGTTAGCCCACTTAATCTTGCTCTTTATGTCCGCACTTCTCTCAACCTCCGGAATGGATCCGAAGGTTTTGATGATGCGTGAAGCATTTCGGCGTCTTAGGTAGAGCACCTTAGATGGAGCTTGCCGATGCGGCTATACTCCAGATTCCTCCTTGGGGAGAGGAGTTTTGGTAGCAGCGACAAGTCCGTGGCCTGCCACAAACTTGCTGCTGCTAGGGTTGGAGGAAGTGACACGACTATGGCTTGCCACAGTCCTACCACTCCCTGAAGATTTCTTTTTAGGCTCGTTGCGCTTGCCTTTAGAGGATGGTGCACCATGGCCTGCCACAGTTTTACCTCCTCTGGACAATGCAGAAGCCTTGCCGGTAGTCAGTGCAGTCACCGTTCTACCGCCCGGAATTAATGGAGTAGTTTGCTTTGTTTAGTGTAGCGGAGAAAGGGTGGTCCATCTGTACAGAGATCCGCCATATATAGATAAGTCTAGCTAATACGGAGGTCGCCAGGTATCCGGATACTCCGTTCGCGATTGAGCTGTTTTTGGAGATGCTGCAGCTTCATCTCCGACAGAGGTCGTATGACACCTTGATCCAGCCCAGTGGAAAAGAAGTGGTCGGGTGGGAAGGGGAGGGGGAGAAGTATCCTTTGGTTTCATGACTCGTCTGGAGAATTTCTCGAGATTCATTGACAAGTTCGATGCTCGCGGTAGAGGGTTCCTAATTTATTTTTCACGCTGGATTAAGTAATCCCTTCGAACGTAATAGACCGATCTACCGTCACCTTCATAGTTCAATTGTTGTGCTCCTAACTTTCGACTTGATTCGGTCATTAACAAGGCAGAAACCAGCAAATCCTTCACCGTTGTCGTTTTCGTTATCTAAGCTGTCTTGTTTCTAACATATGCTTTAGTCTGTCATCGTTGTTTCCCGCCTTTTCAAGTTTCCTATACCACCTACGTGGTGAACCAGTTGCCTTTTCCAGATTATACATATACGAGTACATACTTAGTATTTGGTCTTTGGGACGATTTAGCATACAATTGTCTACCGGATTCCTCTCTAATGCACAACGCCTTGGTAATTGTCGTTAATAGATGTTAATCCGAGAACGAGACGTGTCTCCAACTCGTAGCACCCAGAAGGGACCTGGAGTACACCATTACGCTTTAATAATTGATTTTGAAGAAGTTAAATTGAAAATCTCAATAAACTCTGACAGTTAACGTCTTGAATCCCACAGGGATCATCTTTTTGTATTATATCCACATACTCGTACTCGTACTCGTATGTACAAGTCTATGTATAGTGTGACTGTCACACTTCATAACTTTAATATTCGAAATTTATTTTCTTGCCCCGTCGGTAAATAAGAAACCGAATCGGATTAAAAGATAGCAAACAGACGCCCACTGAAGCCGCATGGCGGCGGCTGCAGCGGCATTCATACAATATATACTCGTAGACGACTATTCCCTGCACGAATAAAATATTCCTGTCCCCAGAGTCATGCAGATAAGCCCTCTATACTTTGATCACTGTCCATGGCAATGGTCTCGAATTCCGAGAAAATGGATCCACCATGTGTCCGACTCCACCAAAAAAAAAACAACAAAAAGAACAACAAAAAAAAATTGTATCGAAACCGTTCGAAGAAGGTATAAAGCGATCCAATGACGCCCCCCATATGTTCAAACAGGATACCGCGTCGAAGCATTCACGCTTCATCATATCATATAATAAATTCAAATGCCCTCTGATAGCCGGCTCCGGCAATAGTGGTGCAGATTCACGGCGCGTTTTCGGTTTCTAGATTTACTTTCTCGGCTTTTGCCACTCGCATTCAATCGGAATCAAAGTATACGAATACGAATACGAATACGAATACGGGATCACATCGGTAGATATGGTGTGGGGGGGGGGGGGGGTACAAGGGCATTACCATACAAGTATACTCCCAAGATGAGCCCTATACTCGTTTCAACTCCTCCGGACCATTCTCTGTTGTCAACGAGTTTGGTGATCTCTTCACGGTTAGATTATTATGGGACAAGGTTATGAAGTTGTGTGGCAAAAGATCTCAAGTGAGACCTAAACCGCGCGACTAGCTGCACACCGATCATCATTTGTGATGTGATGTTGTGATGTGCTGATGATGATAGTGATGACGAAGATGACGATGATGCTTGCCAGTAACGAGAGGGAGCTGAATTTTTAATTAACAATAAATAAAAAATTTAAAGCGGTTGGCATTGTTCCATCAGACGTTAGACAAGATCACTTTACGCCTCGGTTTCATATGACAAGCAAGCGCATAGATTATGATGCACTCTACAGCTTTACAAGATGGCATATGAGTGCAACGACGGATACTACCGCTGTTGATTCCATTTTCCTTACAATTTCTGGCCGGGTTTTCACTTTCGAATTGTTGACAGATACTTGCATACACCGATAGATACATGCATACACATTACACACCAAGAAAGGGCATCTCTATCTACGAGTATTAGTCCATATAGCTGGTTTTGTCGATCTTGTTAATTATAATTAATGTGGAACATTAATTATTGTCACCCAAAGGCTGGGCCGCTGAGCTGCTGAGCTGCTGAGCTGCTGGGCCGCTGGGCCGCTGGGCCGCTGGGCCGGCCTGGGTGATTACAGTGAAATAGTGGCGTCCTACTGTAAATGGTAACCAAAGACCTCTTTCCGGCTGGCATGCGGTGGTGATGAGCGACAATTTGTATTATGAGTTGTGTCTATGTGATGATCCAGAGTTGGATTGGGTTTTTGTTCGTTTTTATTTTATTTTATTTTATTATTTGCGGTCAAATTAAACGCATGGCCAGTCATAGCAACTTTTAGTGATGTGGTTTTATGAGGCGGCATGGCGTTTTTGTTTTGTTTTATAAAAGGGGTGTTCGTAGAAAAGCAGTTCCCGGGTTTTTCTCTCAAACTCTCAGATATGACAAGTTCTTGTAAAAGAAATAAACAATTTTTCTGGATTATCTGAATTTAGAGTCGACAGATTAAGTCGTGTCTGGGGAAAACGATGAAGAAAACTAAAATGTAGTGCTTCCGGACGCCATGGCGTTTACATTAATTAAACAAATTGTACGAGTATGACTACGTTTAAGCCAAATTTAGATCCAAAATGTTACATCCAACGTCTTTATACGGTCAATTGAATAATCACAGAGACGAATAAAAGAATACGCTTATGAATAATGTATTTCCAAAAATCATAAAAATTAAATTGTAAGATAAATCGAACTATTCGTATGCGCGGAATGCAATAAAAACGGCCTTGAATAAGATTGATGTAACCATTGACGGCTAACTGCAATGTGCTTATGCCTATGGCAACTTAGGGCCCCGAAACAGATGTTACCAAACCGAGAAAGACATCGTCACCAAGTGGATAGATGAATAATTAAGAAGCATTTTGCCATTAACAA
Source organism: Volucella zonaria (assembly GCA_963966105.1). Taxonomy (NCBI): domain Eukaryota; kingdom Metazoa; phylum Arthropoda; class Insecta; order Diptera; family Syrphidae; genus Volucella; species Volucella zonaria. The sequence goes on along the minus strand of OZ014532.1, from coordinate 194,018,120 downwards.
CCACATCAAAACGCGAACAAAGACTATCCGCATTACAATCTGAACAGATTGCTTTTAGCCGTTGGATTCATTCATTAGCAGAGTCGATTTGATTCACAGATTCACTGCCATCATTTACATTTCGAACTTACTAGCAATTGTAAATTGGTGGAATTATTTGTGCTACTTGTAATTTAAAGCTGAAGTAAGCGTGTTCACTTTTGGAGATTCTGGCCAGTTTAATTGGTGTTTCTTACGCGTAGATATCGATGGACATGAAGCACAACTTTCAGGGGAATGATAAAACATAGCAAAAAAGAGCACCATGAAGACCTTATAAACAAAATAACCTTTTACATTTTACACGAAAGCTTGACGGGTTCCTCCTTAGTGTAATCCAATCTGTGATTCGGATTTTGATTGCATTTTTTTATTTTTACTGAAGGCATCCACATGTTCATTCAGCTCATTCCTTCATTTCTTGGGTTCAAGTACCCATCAGGCCAATTACTTTGTTTCCATAGCGATAAAGCCCGAGGTTTACCATGGCTTCAACCACTCAACCTCTCAACAACGTGCGCCCATCACCATTAGCTGTGATCTTCTGCTGCTGCGTCGTTTGTTTGGGTTGGAATCAACCATTTTTGTGCGCTCAACATGTTCTAGCCAAATTTGTAGACTGCTTCAATGTCCTACGAGATTATCCTGCATTATGAAGCAACAGCTCTACCGAAAGATACATAGGTGACGAATACTCCTATGGTATCACAAACAGTTTAGAAAATGAAAAAGAACTGTCATTATAGGGGAAAATGCTGGAGAAAACTATCTATCCGCTGAACAAAGCTTAAGGTGGCGCTGCAGTCCGAGGTGAAGCCCAGCTCCATCTTTAGCTAGCTGCTTCCAGTTTCGCACGCTAAGTTTATTGAGGTCCACTTCCGTGCTCCACCTGAGTCGCGGTCTCTACTTTCGATCCGCACTTTCTTTTCCATTCCTGGCCTCATCTGGAGTTCCACAAGGCAGCCATCTTGGCCCTCTTCTATTCATTCTTTCTATTAACGATGTTTACGCTGACGACACAAAATTTTTTAAAACTATTTCCTCTCCCCATGACTCTGCCCTTCTTCAAGAAGACCTTGATCGGTTTTCAATCTGGTGACTCAAAGACTGCCTAGAAGTTAATATAGCCAAATGTCAATCTATAACCTTCTCACGTAAATGCAACCCGTCTCCTCCCCGACTTTATTTTCTCTATGGTCAACCAATTCCCCTGGTTCAGTCCCTTCGAGACATTGCCATATTATTCGACTGTGAGCTTAATTTCCATTCACATATCGATAAGATGACCCTCAAAAAGAACACATCACTTGGTTTTATTAAACGGTGGTACAAGGAATTTTCCAACCCGTATGTTACCTTTGTTCGCCCCCTGCTTAAGTATACCAGTGAAGCTTGGTCCCTCTTTCACCGGGTTCATTTTTCCCGAATCGATGGTATTCAACGTCGATTCCTCCGATTTGCTCTCCGTGGTCTGCCGTGGAACGACCCTTTAATCTTACCTCCCTATCAGGACCGCCTCAAACTTCTCAATATGAATTCGAAAAACGTAGGAATACTGCTGACATTCTTTCATTCATCGACTTCTCTCAGGGTCCATCGACTGCGCATCCATTTTGAACTCCATCAACGTTGTCCACGTCTCTTTTATCTACCGTTCCACTGCAACTCTTATGCCTCCAACGAACCAATCTCCCGAATGCTCCGAAAGGTCAACTTAAACCTCTCGCTTTTTGATTTCCACCTGAGCACTCCTCGTCTCAAACAAGATCTCCTCCATCACTTCCTTGGTCCCTAGCTCTTAAGTCGTTCTGTTAGTTTTTAGTCCTAGTTTTTAAGTTAGATTAAGCTTGTACTAAGCCAATAAATGGGGGCCTCAGCCCGCACCAAAATTGGATTGAAAATTTTCCGGAGCATTGGTTTCCATCCGCTCTACATGATCCAGTCACCTCAGTAATTGGACCTTCACTCTTCTGGTTAAGTCGATGTCGCGGCAAAGCCTCTACATCTCGTCGTTGTATCTTCTCCCCCACTATGCCGGCGGGACTGAAAATTACCCGAAGAATTTTCTTCTAAAAACAGCGAAGAACACCCTCAACCATTTTTGATAAAGTCCGTGCCTCTTCGCCATTCTGTCCGAGACGTCGGTGTTGGGTGTCCTTTCTGGATGACAGCATATACTTGATCTTGCTTTCATTGACCGTTAAACCCATCTTCGCTGCTTCCGCCTCAATACTCACGAAAGCCACACTGGCACCACACTGCTTTCTTCCAATTATGTCAATATCATCAGCGTATACGAGTAATTAGGCGGACTTTTGAAAGATTTGTGCCTCTTGTGTTGGCGCATGAAGTTTGCACTATTCTTCCAAGAATGATGTTAAAGACATCGCATGACAGCGCAGCGTCTTGTCTAAATCCTTTTTTGTCACCAACGGTTTCAGTGAGTTCTTTACTGACCTCGATGGATCAGCGTGCATTCTCCATCGCTATCCTACACAAACGGACGAGATTGGCAGGGATGTCAAAACTAGACATTGCTTGGTATAGTTTGTCTCTATAGATAATGTTACACGCGGCCTTAAAATCGTTGAATAGGTGGTGTGTATCGCTTTGGAGCTCATGGGTTTTTTCCAAGGTCTGGCGTAGAGTGAATATTTGGTCGATGGTGGACTTTGCTGACCTAAAGCCACACTGATGTGGACAAATCAGGTTGTTGACGAACGTCCGCACAATATGGCAGATAGGATCTTGTAGGCGATGTTAAGAAAAATGATCCCTCTGTAGATCCCTTTGTTTAGGATCGGCGGACAAACAATGCTGAGGTTCCATACATCGGGCATACAGACATCCGACCATATTTTGCAGATAAATTGGTGTATGCTCCTTTCCAAGTCATCGCTTCCCGCTTTGAGGAACTCGTTAGTCAGGCTGTCTGCTCCAACAGCTTTATTAGACTTAAGCTTAGATATGGCTATTGTCACTTCATCCGGGTCGGGTGGACGGAATTGTTGGTCTACATCCTCCAGCTTAAAAGGTTTATTCTGCTTGACAGTGGTATTTGATTCGTCTACTGTCGATAGAAATGCTCTTTCCAAAATCATCAGCCTTGACTGCGACTCTACTACGACATTCCCTTATTCGTCTCTACTGACTTCGATTCGGGGTTTGTATGCGTGGCACGTTTTTTTTTTTTCACTTTCTGGTAAAACATCTGAATCTCGTTCCATTCTCTCAGTTTTCTCGACCGAGCGTTTCTCATGCTGCACGTCTCTCCTTTCCTGCTCGCAAAGCTCGTGAGCAGCTCTAGTCTAGCACCGCTTTGTACGCATCTTGCTTAGCGACATGCGCTTGCCGGCACTCGTCGTCAAACCAGGGGTTTCGTTGTGGTGGTCGAGTGAAACCCAGCACATAAAAGGCGATATCTCTGATGGCCAGTTGACAATGTTGCCACTGATTTTTGTTGCTGGCGGTATATAACCTCTAAGAAAATAGAGCAGACTCGATGGGAAAAGGATTTAGCGATCTCTTGCTATTGTAGCCGTCCGACGTCGAAATTCCTCATCGTATTAGCTTGCCTTGTACTGTTCGAGATAACCGCAACTGTACCTTGGCTACAACCTGGGAACGTTCGGACATCCGTAAAACTGGAAGAGTGCCTTGCGACGATCACAGTGTGATCAATCTGGTTAATGGTTGATTGATCGGGAGATCTCCAAGTCCCCTTGTGTTGGTTTGTTTCGCCCCACCGCATAGTCAATTAGCCTTAATCCATTATCGGAGGTGGTGTCGTGCAGGCTATACTTCCCCACAGCACTACCAAAGATTCCCTCTCTTCTTAGCTTTGCAGTAAAATCGCAGCGGACAATTTTAATGTCGTAGCTAGGGCACTGCTCGTAGGTTTTGTCTAGGAGCTCATGGAAGCTATCTGTCATGTCGTCATCTTTTTCCTCTGTGGCAGTGTGTTCGCATGTGATGCTTATGGTGGGAAATTTAGCTTCAATACGGATTCTTACGGGGCGCTCGATCACACGGCGGAAACTCAAGTCTTCTTGTAGAAATCTGCTCCAAAGAGTGGCCTTGCTTGGTTGTTTGCCTGTTGGCCGTAGTGTCTCCACGGAAGCACTTCAAGTTCTCGCCTCTCAACCTGGTGGCGATCCGACGTGGAATAGCCTTCAAGCTAAAGAGCGGTATCCCCTTAAGTGAGAGAGACTGGTTGGCTGATATTGAAGTCAACCGGATGTCTTTACGGGAGCGTAAAGCCGAGCTAGACGAATGCGTCACGATAGCGTTAACAGTAGGGTAACTTACCGCTTCCTGAAGAATGTCTTGTTCATGCTGGAGCGGCCGGAGCTGGGGTTTAATCTCAACTTGGGCCTTCTTCTTGGACATGATTCCTATAATGCATTTCTGCATAAAAAGCGTGGAAGGCTGCTCGTGTGGAGCTTCTTTTGATTCTGTGTGAATGCCCCTTGTATGACGATGCCAGGGATCTTCGAGCTATGGGAGTAGGTTTTGAAGACGGTGTTTGCGACGTTGGCAGCGCTCTAGATGACAATGAGCAAATAGCAAGGATTCGGGGCTATGCGAACATAGTTTTTTGTAGACGTCGATTTAGGCAACTATACCCTGATAATTAGTAAGGATGGTTAAAAGCGGCTAGTCCTGGGCAATAAGGTGACCCAGTGGATGTAACCGCAAGGTTGTGAAGCTCAACCGGAGGCTATGTTCTGATACCACGGGTGGTCAGGATCCCCAAGAGCTATGGTTCCGGCCTGACCTAGGAGTCAGGATACCCCCTTGTGGGAGTATCGTGGTGGCTGTCGGTTTATACCCAAAATCTCGAGGAGACTAGATCGACTGGAACTCTGACACCTCATGGCTCAGCACAGGCTAAGTATGTTCAACCATTTGATGGCTATGAAACCAATCGGTCTGCTGTGAAGTTGCACAGCAACCATGACCCACAGAATGGCAGAGGTTTTCGATAGGCCTTAGCCCTTTACCAAGCTAGGAGATCGTGCTTTATACACGGCTTCCAGTAGGTACTAGAGGTGGTTTTAATATCATCCGAAGGGCGTTGATTGACGTATTGTATTAATTCCAACATGAGCGTAGGCACTCCATGGAACAGGGCCTACACGGCAGGTGTGCACGCAAAATACATGAGACTATCTGTAGAAATCTGCTCTAACAACAAATCCGCATCCAAATAGGCGCTGCTTTCATCTGCTTTACAGCATTCCAGGGCCTCCGTTAGTTGCTCGACTGCACGTGGATTATTAAGGGACCCAACATTCCACGTACAGATCTGAAGTTCGTTGCCCTTATTTCGTTTTTAGGGGGTTTCAACAGTAGATCCGCCCGTATCGTAGTCTTGTTGCTGCTTCGTAATTGTGAGTTTTTTCCGCGGCCGGGTAGTTACCCTGACGGCACAAACCCCCAACCTGGAGGGCCAGTTCCATTATATGTAGAGGTCCTTAGGAGGAGGATCGGTTAGACCCAAGCCAGTAACCATTGCCATTGGTCCATTGAAGGTTTATCCACTGCCATCTTGATCTTGAGTTAGTCTCAAATAAGTCGGAGTAGCCCAGATAAGGTCTTATTTGTTTTACTCCGGGTGTTACTTCGCCGTTGATTCCATCTGGGGAATTCATCTGCTCTCCCGTTTATAGTGCTGCTATTTTTGTCTGTTGGTCAGCACCCAGGATCTTAACTGCTGCTTAAAACACGTTGGCTTGTATTGGCTAGCTTTTTGTAATTTTTCGACGACGGGAAGTTGGACGTATGTTCTATTTAACCAAAAATGTTCTTTCGAAATTCATAGCATGAGGGGTGAGTATGTTGAAAGGTTTTTGTGGCTCTTATTAGGGATTCGTTTCCCTGGAATGTTCTTTTTTACTTGGTGATAAATCTTTCGAGCGTCATTCCTTCTGTAACTATCTCAATACCAATGCGGAATCTGTACTTTTTAAAGGTGAGCAGTGGTGCTTTATTTATTTGTGCAAACTGCCATGTCGGCAAAGGTTTTCCCAGTCTCTTGTGATAATATCAGTCTGAAGTGGAATTTGCTCCTCGTATTTAGCAATTTTCTGATCTATCAGCGATCCAAGTCGATGTTTTAGCTCAGAAGCTTTGAACATGCAAAATACTGTAGGTATGACCGTCATTGATAACCCACATGAGCTTGTGATACATGCTCGTATATCAGAAAATGGAAGCACAAAATTCTCCCAGGTGTACTACACACAATTCCTATCCTTCAAACCGACGAACGTACAGAGCTGAAGTATCTCTGGGGATAAGTTCATGTGTAGCTAGCTAGCAAGTAAAAAATATTTTCACATTCGAATTTATTTATTATTCAAGAGCATTTATTCCTTTTTATCGAAGTGGCCGTCTTCAAAATCTTGTTTTGAAAACGTTTCCTTAAAACGGTGTACGAAAAACAATTTGTAGTGGTGTTATTATTATTCTACGGAGTCTCCATACTCCTCCATCACATAATCGATCCAATTAATGAAGTTGGCCACTTCAGTGAATACGCCAGGATACGGCGCAAGACCACATGGCTTCATACTCCATGAAGATATTCCAACCTGACGACCATTTACTAACAATGGTCCTCCAGAATCTCCATTACACTGACCCTTACCACCACCTTCGACGCCGGCACAAATATTGGTTGGATGAATTGGAAAGATGTGTCGCTTATCACATTCCTCCCTAGAGTAAATTCTAAGCCCTACCTGTTGCAAATCCTTTTGGACTGTTCCTCTAGACTGAAAATATTGAAAAATAAAGCAATCATGCAGCAAGGATGAAGTCTTTACTTACCTTATCCAATCCCCAGCCGATTAGAGTAGCTGGTGCATTTTCCGGCGTAACCTGATACATTCTTGGCAATTTTACTGGTTGCACCGACTTACCAAACACGAAAGGTATCTGCACCTTCAACATGGCTATGTCATTAAGAACAGCTGGCACAAAATATCCTTCAAACACAATCACTTGGGTAACCTTATCAATATGGGGGCCGGAACGGGAAATTGTCGTAACGCCATATTGGATGTTCAGAAACTCAGGTTTGATGCCTGCCACACAATGACCGGCGGTGAGTACCCATATGGAATTGAGAATGGTTCCACCACAAACGTGTGTATTGGTGTAGGCACGTCGAATGGAAACCATAAAAGGAAACTCTTTAGTTTCGACTCGGGATCCATTCACAATACGAAAATCTATGTCGAATTCAAAGGTGCTTCCTAGCAAGGTTAAAAGAGTGAGTACTCCTAGCATCGACATGATGCAACTACCTCTTCCTAAAGGATGGTGACTGATCTTATATACTTAAGACATATTGCACTTGTGGGCCGTTCATAGATTAATGCAATAATTAGGCACAAATCCGTGACTTTGGGTTAATAATCAGCTAAAACTCGATGAGAAGCATTATGGAAACAATTATTACAAATTGTCAAGTGTCGTGTTGACCCAAGGTAACCCGTGTGATAAGTACGGGCCATTACGAGATGTGGTTAAGTAATTAAATTCAGAGAACCTGGAACAAATGGTCAAGTTTATGATACAAAGCATAATGAAACAGAACCATCCAAGGCCACTTAAACTTGAAATGCAAATGAGAATTCTTGCCTCTAGCAGTTAGACGGAGAAAAGTCTCTACAAAATTGTAGAAAATAAAGCTTACTGGGTTCCAGTTGTTTGCAGAGCTATTAAAGCAATAAAAATGTGTGAATGATACAAAAAAATACTAAAAACCTTATCGCATCTACGTCTTAATCGTTGGAGAGTACCTCCAACTGCGAAGATTTGAGTGAGCAGTTCACCTGCGATTGAATAATCTACTTCGGACTAATAAAGTTAAGTAGATTGTTTTATTACGAAGAATCACTCTCAAGGTGTGAGAAAAGTCATCATCATCTGCTGCGAATTTATTTGGCGTAATCCACATCTTGCAAATCGCCTTCAAGAGGCAGTAAGAGACCGACAGCGTCTATTGGAAGCTCGCGATAGCTTGTGAGCAAGTAGAGAAAATGGGCAGTGAATTCAAAATGTCCTTTATTGTATTTTCTAGATTAAGTCCATTATGTGCCATTTTATTTCCTTGTTTCGGGCTTCTTGGACATCTTTGATAGACGACGTACGAAACAATTTCTGGGCAGTGGATTAAAATTGTACAAGTGTACATATATTGTAAAGGATGAGCCAACAGATGGTGTGGGTGTTGGCTGTCATTTACTGAATTCAATGTGCTTGATCTTTTTGACAGATGTCATACAATCTTTGGCAATTTTACCCATGTAGTCGTTTACCACGCAACAACGCATTTTTGTTATTTAATCTTAGTACAAAAATGGGCGATCTCTAAAAGTAGCATTTCATAAAATTTGTGAAATTTTCGGGCAACATACGAGTAGTCCCCTAGTGATTCCGGAATTCCTGCAATGGTGAAGCATTTTGAAGAAACTGGTTCGGTATCGGGTCAAACTCCATATCAGCATGCTCGGCCAGCATGTGCTCACATCGACATTTGACGCTGGCCAGGCAGTTGGACGACAGATTTTCGGAAGGAAAGGTGCAGTACAATCTGGGGAATATATACTCTTACCATGCAAAGGCCAAACACATGGATCAGCGAAATCTTCGCAATTTTTCGGACGAAGAAAAGGAAGCGCTCACTAAAGCGAGTGAATAGTATCAGGACAACTTGATGTTGATGTATGAACTCGGCGATCGGGGTGCACAGAGTCGGGTTTGTGGTAACTTGGGCAACACTTACTATCTGTTGAGTGATTTTCAAGCTGCAATCGAGCATCATCTGGAGAGACTACGGATTGCTAGGGAATTCGGAGATAAAGCTGCTGAATAGCAGTCTGCGAAGCTCGCACATATTCTTGGGGAGGTTTGAAGAAGCAGCAGAACTCTACAAACGTACCTTATCGTTGACCGTGGAGTTGGAGGAACGTGAAGTAGAGGCACAGTCATGTTATAGTCTTGGAAATATTTACACCCTGATCAAAGAATTCCCCACAGCCATTGATTGGGAGTTGGGCGACTGAGTGGGTGAGGCGCGTGCATGTTGGAGTCTGGGCTATGCATACTCTGCAATTGGAAATCACGAGAAGACCCTGCACCTTGCATACTCCCACTATAGTCTAGCCAAGGAATTAAGCTACCCGGTTGATGAGTCCACTGCCAAAGTCAACATTGCTGATCTGCGGAAGCTGCTCGGACTACCCCGGCTAAATGAAGACGATGCTGAACACTCAACTGATTCGGATAATACTCAAGTCAACGGTGGTGGGAACTCACGTATGGAACAATTCGATCTAATCAAAATCACGCCTGATGGCAAACGTGCAACTCAACCTGGAGCGACGAAACAGGCCTAAGAACTCACAACAGGCGGTGTCAAGATGAAAACAAATGAAGATGACTTTTTCGAAATGTTATCACGTTCATAGTCGAAACGTATGGACGACCAAAGATGTTAAATAAAAATGACCAAAAAAGAGATGCAGAATTTCTCGCAGCAACAGCAGCAGCCATGTGGGCCACTCACTTAAGAAAACACGTTATTCTCTTCCAATTTTCCAAAGGAATGTGAGGGTCTGCGATAACTACTCAGCCAGACGACACTTTCCTTGACATGCTAATGCGCTGTCAGGGCTCGTGCATAAAAGAACAACGATCTGAACTACTAATTCCAACAACCACAATGGATGCCGAAACAAACAACCCACATCGTCAGCAACGTACTGGCGCATCCAATAGGAACAGCCGTTCTCGATGAGGATTTCTTCTCGCCCATTATGAAAGTGCAAAGTGGTCGCATGGAAGATCAACGAGCGGCTATCCCATTCCAGTCGTCAGTCAATCGTCTGCATCCACTTCCAACTTAAATTCCAACTCCAACTCACAGGGATCTTCCAAAGCAGCAAAGTATAGCTTGATCGTTCGTCTCTATACAACCAACCAACTGTACGAGTACGTCAAGTCAAAATCAATTTAGACTAGACACCGTTATACTGTTTTAAACCCAAAACTGTCCATGCCACTTAGTGTCCAAGGGAAAACCCTTTTTTCATTAATCTAAACTGAAAAAGGTTCTCACTTTTCACTCAACTGTCCGAGGAGTGTGATTAGCATTTTTTTGTTGTTGTTTTTTGTTTCTTATTTGGAAAGATTGTAAACGTATCTAGATAGCTCAGAAATTTTAAGAAAATTGATTGGTTTAAGTACCCTTAAAATGTTTGCACACGATGGAAAGAGAGGTACCGGTGAATGTTGGTTTTAAATGTTTGAAGGTTATAATGACTAGGAAAGAACGAGCTCGCAGGCATTCCATAGCGAGTTGCGCGGAATAGGAAAGTCCCATGATATTTTAGAGTACGTTCGAAAGTGGATGAGCATTCATAGCGAGACGGGTATTACGGTTGTAGGTTTTAAGGGGAGGAATGGTACTGAAAATAGCTTTAGAACAAGGTAAGGCAATAAATATAACGCCGAGGTTCCAGTGTTTCAATTGATTGCGTGATATTAGCATCACCTATAAGTCTTATCGCTCGGTTTTGAATTTAATCTAGCAGGTGCAACGTGGTTTTAGGACCACCTAAACAGCAGATAGCCCTGTGTTTTGCAAGCACGAAGATCCACTCAGATATCATAATTTAATGAGCTTAATATAGAGCCCTGGGGCATACCAGAATTTATGCCGCAAATATCAGACTCGAAACCGTCCAAAACAACTTGAATTGAACGTTCTGAATGGTAATTTCTAATCCATTGATGAAGAGAGTCGTCGATCCCAAAAGCAATAAATATCGACAAAGGAGCCTGATGCTAAACTCTGTCAAATGCCTTAGAAACATCAAGTGCAACTATCTTGCTTTCGCCAGATTGATGTGCGCTTTGGTTCGACTTTTCGGATAGACATGCCATCAAGTCACCATCTTTCGTGTTTCGAGATATTTCATGAGCTGACGGTTTGTCAGCGTTTCCCTGACCTTGGAAAGAAGGAACGCAAATGCAATGGGTCTGTAGGAGAAGAGAGAAGAAGATTTGCCTTTTTAAAAGACGAGCTGGACAAATACTGCTTTTCATCTGCTCAGAAAGAGTCCTAAAAGTAAGACTTATGAAGTGGTAGGATCGAGAAAAAAACATTTTTCTAGCCCTCCTTAGAGCTCAAGTCGTACGACGTCTTTTCTTTTGGTTTGATACTCTTAACTCGATAAGAGATAATAGATCTGATTTCAAAGAGAATAGCGTCTGTGATCATATCAGCATCGTTACGGAGGAAACATAGCGACCAGTTAAAATTCCTAAAAAAGTGATTAAGTCCACTCCGATTACTGACGACTTCCTGACACTGATGTGCCTAATCATCAACTCTTAATGCAGATTGTAAGGGAGTTATCGAAAAGTTGTGAGATACCCGATCGGCAGGGGTCCTGGCCGTTCTGTGCTAGTTCAACGTTAAATTCCCTCATAGTATCTCCGTTGTTGTCGTGTCTGAGATATTTTAGACTTAGAGTTATTTTGCCTGCAACTATCTAATGATCCGAAACTCTCATATAGAGTAGCTGGTCAGAATATTCTGACATCTATCGCATCTTTCATTAAGTGCTTCCTGTCTTTAAATTTAAATAAAACAAAGTGTGTTTGAGATATCTTCGAAATTTTTTATTCGCTTGAAAGGCCTGTCGATGCCATTATGTATGGAATATAACATCGTTCAAATGTCCGCCGCGGCTTCTCTGGATGGCGCGCATCCAAAATGTCCAATTTTCCATGACACGCATAAATCCGGCTGAATTTGACCGATGGCATGGGTTATGCTGGCATTGAGGGCCGCTGTGGCTTGTGGCTTATCCGCATAGTCCTGCGACTTCAGAAAATCCCACAAGAAAAAGGCTAACGGGGTCAAATCGCACGATCTCGGTGGCCAGTTCACATCACCTCCGCGTGAGATGACCATGCCCTCGAACCGCTCGTGCAGAATTTCCAATGTGGTGTGAGCTGTGTGGCATGTAGCGCCATCCTATTGAAACTAACTTACATGTCGTTGGTGTTCATATCATCCAATTCAGGCCAAAAGAAGTTGGTAATCATTGACCTATAGCGCTCGCCGTTGACGGTGATGGCCTGGCCAACGTCGTTCTCAAAGAAATATGGACCGATGACGCTGCCAGCTCAAAATCCACACCAAACTGTGACTTTTTCGAGATGCATTAAACACTCTTAGATCTCATGTGGACTGGTATCGTCCAAAATTTGACAATTTTGTTTGTTGACGTACTCATTCATCCAGAAATGGGCCTCATCGCTGAAGACGATTTTTCGATGAAAATTAGGGTCAGTTTCCAACTGTTCCAGAGCCCATTCAGCGAACACACGTCATTGTCTATGGTCGTTTACCTTCAGCTCATAGGTCAGTTGAATTTTGTACGGGTGCAGGCCCATGTCACGACGCAAAACTCGCCAAGTTGTGGTCTGCGAAAGGCCGAGTTCTTGTGAGCGACGCGAAATCAACTGCCTCGGATTCTCCTGCATACTTTCACGGACAGCGGCGATCTTTTCGGCACATCTTGCGTTTCGTCGACGTACGGGTGTTGGTTTGTAGTTTACTGAACCAGTGGGCTCAAATTTGTCCACCACACTGGGACGATTATGACGACCGTAAAATGGGCGAAGCGCGCGGAACGTTGCCCGAACAGGACACCAATTTTGTTAAAACAATTTTATCATTTGCATGTGTTGTTGAACGCTATGTCCGTCCATGGTGATTTGGCAAAACAGACTATTTATTCAGACAGCCAATTTGACAGATGTAGCTTCAACAATATGGCAGATATCAACTGTCAAAGTTCGGAAGTCCCTATTGGAGGACTCTAATCATCAATTGGGTTAACTGTTTTATGATCCATGAACATTTTCAGTTCGCACATAATTCGCAACATCTGCTAACAGCACGCGGGATTGGTACAGAGCCCGTGCGGTCATCCATCTAGGTACTTGCTGCGCCCAACGCTGCGTGATTTCGGTGATCACCGATGCTTTCAGTGTGGCGAGAGGCCGTTGCAATATTCCTTTGTGAATATTGAAGTGTCCTAACTTTATTCAGTCCTGCAGAAACGTCGTTTCTTAATTTAACGTTTAGATTACTTAAAACGATTTAAACGTTATACTCAGTGCATTGCTTATAGGTTTTATCGAAGAGCTCGAAGTAACATTCTTTAGTAGCATCATCTGTTTGTTCTTTTGCGCGTGATCAAATGTCAGGCTTATGTTGGCAAATTATGGCTTGATATTGCTTGGTCAGGTGCCGAAACCTTAATACTTTTTGCCTTACAGAAAATCCGCACATACACACATAAATGGGCGATGTATTTGTTCTATGTAGCAGCCACCGTAATTCACGTCACAGTGTTTCATTCTCCTTTTATCCGACGATATCCGCTATTTGGCTGTTCACGGTCCAAACGTTCTATGTTCAGATCCGTACGTCATTGTCCTGTTTTCCTTTTGCTGGGTCATCAACAGTTAATCCATCCTTATCCGAGAATTGATTAATTTCCTCAGAATAGTAGGGTCCTTTGTAAAATCTCTAACATGGAAGGCCAGGCTCTTTCTTGGACTCCTTGGTCGAAAGGGTAGTCAGCATCGGAGATATGGAAGCGCTGTTGAAATATAGGGGGTAACATCTCTGTTCCAGTGCTCTGCCTCGTCAAGAAAAATCCTCAGCTCCAAATACATTTGTTAGGAGTCTGCTATGCTGGGTATTCACGCCTCCTTCTGAGGTTTAACCATTACTAATATAAACAACACTGAACTTAATAGTGATGTTATTGTCTCCTGATTATAAGTTTGGCTAGTCAACGACGAGGTAAAAGGAGCACAATTGGTAGGAAGGCATACTTAGAGCTCTGAGCATCGCTAGTGCATCCACTGATCCAACCAAAAAAAACCAATCAGCTTCGATAAGCTCTCATATAAGCTGCCCCATAGAACTTAATTGAAAACCGCCTTCCTACGCAGCAAAACAAAAACTGTATTTCCTTCAGTTCCTTATAAGTAACTACAATATTTAAAAAATCTTCATACTCATCTGCCTAATTGGAAAACCATTAAGCACAAGTGTTTTCCGATGTTCCACATTGAGTAACCCACCCTCGAATTCCATGGCCTCATTATAATTGCAATTCCAACTTCCACTGATACTTATCCTTAATGGCACCGACCGTAAAAACGAAGAATTTACAAACTCAAAACTCTAATTAGGTCGAAACGTCCTAATTAATGAGAACACAAAACATATGAAATTCCACTCGATCCTTGTATGGAATTCTTGAAATCTCGATCCATGTTTTGCGCTTCGTTTGGGTTCTCCTAATTGAAAATCTGAAAACACTTGGAGTGCCTACACTTCTTTTTTCCCCTCTGTAGTTCCATTGGAGGAAATACAAAAAATTCCTTTTGTCTTGTACGAGTGAAGTGAATGTGAATGCCGCCGATTGCCTCTCACCATCTTAAGCCCAATAGCTGGTGTCTTTTGTGGAAGCGGCAAACGACAATATGGGATCAATTTAGTGTCTGTGGTTTAATTAATATCTCCCGCCTTTGGCATAAATCACCGAAGAGTGCTGCTATGAAATATCGATTCTACAAAATTTTGTAACCAGTAACAGACAGGCAATACTCCCGACAGCATCCTTAATCCAGGTATAAAGGTGTGACATTTTCCTCCCTTGGGATAGTGTTTATATTTTCGGGGAAAATGTACAACTGCCGGAGCATTGTACGGACAGGATGGAAAACGGTCTCTAATCAAAGAACAGGTATACAAATGCGAGTACAAAAGTGCCTTCATCTGTGTATCTAGCATCAAGTATCCACTTATCCAGCTGCGCTTGCTGTTGAAAATGGGAAAACAACAATCTGTCTTAGTAGATTCATATCTCTGACGCGCTATTCTTGTTCGGCATGGGATTCGGGTTTCAAAATGTTTATAGATCCAGATCTGGATCCAGTATTCTTATGACTACACACATACTGGCATTTACTCGGTATCACCACTGCACGTAGGGGAACAGGACAACAGTGTTATACAGTGGTGCTAGTAGTGATACGAGATCTCGATTCTCGTTTCAACGCATCCCACTGCAATGAGTTGAGCTGAGGTCCTTTTGCTTGTTGCTCAGTGTTCAGTAAGACAACTTTGAACAAAGTGCGAGGGCATATTTCGAGTAGCACCACGCAAAAAGAAACAACAAAAAATATGCTCGTACATATAAATGGTTGTGCCTCAGGCTTGACACACTGTAGTCTGGCTAACAAGAGTATACACAATCAGATAATTTAGACATGCAGAAGGTGTACTTTCCACACGAATGACAATCGCAGGGATACGTCCCCGCATCTGTACACTGTGGGCATTCTGTGGCACTAATCAAGTACGTCAGTATCTTATGCATAACTGCAAGGAAGTGTAAGTACTCGCATATACTTGTGGGTGCTTAGGCAGGCAAGATCTTTAAAACCGTGTTCAGGAAAGTTGGTGACAGAAATTTAAATGAACAGTGATTTGGTATAAGGAAGTTACGTAATACAAATTATTTATGGTTAACCAGTTAATTGTAACAACAACAGGGTGTTTAGGGTATTAAAGTAATTCACGTACACCTAAGACGCTATGAAATAGAAAATCAGATTGACTGCAGATGTAGACTTTAAAGAAGTGTAGACTTTAAAGAAGTTACGAGCAGCTTAAATGAGCCATGATACATACATACATATATGTACATGTATGTATATTTGTGGAAGCTGAAATCTTAGGAAAAGTAATGTAAACCAATATCAATTCCTGACAAGAAGGATTATCGTCACAAAATTAATCCGAAAGCATACACAGACAAGTCAGACAAGGGCACTTTAAGTTGTGTTGCTTTCTGAATTACGCGTACAGTGGGTCTGAGTTGTCAAGAAAACATTAATACTTCTGGAAAGGGACTACATATCGGTTGGTATCACAAACAAGCACCCGTATACTATAAGAGACTTAATTGAGAAAGACTTTTATACACTCTTACATTCAAAAGTGTATCCTTGGCGTCAGATTTAATAAAATAGACCTCTTCCTCTTCATGAACTTAGGTTAAACTGGGGTATGATGGATATGCAATCGCACAGATACCAGTCACCAAAACGGGGAAATCCCGATCCTTGTGGAACCAGTTGAATTTGTCTTCAAATGGTAAAAACCTAAACAATCGCCCAATTTCCCTGCAAAAGCCAAGCAGGCCTTTGAAGTTCGTGCCGTCTATTTCCTCTGGGTTTTCCAAAAAGTATTTCCCTAAATAATGCCTTCAACTACCCGATGTGTCTTATGTCCTCAACAGCTTGCAGATCACCGCAGAATATGCAAAATATCCGTATTTGACAATTTGAGTCTCTTTGCGTGTTTCCGCAAGAGACAGTGTCTTGTCAAGATTCCTATTACTGCCCTAAGCTTATTCCTGTTAAATCTTATTATCTTCCTGGATCTTTTGCCGTCAAAAAACGACTAGAGAGCCTTGGATACCCTCCTGTGTCCTTCAAGACTTGGCCACCTTAGATTGGCAGTCTTTGTGATTTTTTTCCTCTGTAGTGCCCCTCACTAGCAAAGGGGTGGTTTGAGGTTGGCAACCTCACTATTGTCGAGTAGCCCGCCTTTTCTTGCAAGCTCATCCGCTTATTTATACTCTTTAATACCGCAGTCTGCTGGCACCCAGCACAATCTTACCCGGTTCTGTGCGACAGCTCCTGACTGTTGACGTTGGTTAATTCCATTGCATTGAGTGCGCCCTGGCTATCGATGTAGATAGCAATATCTCTTTCGGAAGACACTGCTTGCGTCCGGTAGTAGACACTCTTAGTTCTGGGTCTTCCGAGAAGATACCAGAACCTCTTCCTTCCTCTGTGTCTGAGCCATCTGTAAAAATTGCAATTTCATTTGGCCTGATTATTGCCTTTTTCCCCAGTCCCCTCTCTCCGGAAAAATTATATCATAAGGGATGTCGAAGTCGACCAAGGATGGAATTTCATCCGTTAGAATTGGATTGCCTGGCAGTAGCTCCGCTAGGACCGTGTCATGTCCGAAACTACTATTCTTGAATGAATCCAGATTAGTGAGTCATATCGCACTGTTGTCAGCAAGTTTTTTGATCTGTAAATCCAGCGGTGTTAGTTGCAAAAAGGTATCCAATGCTACCGTAGGGGTTGTACGGAGCGCACCTGTAATGGCTATGGAAGTTCCGTAAATCATTTTCTTGTTTGTTGCTCTCCACCATACTAGTGCGCCGTATGTAAGTATGGGTCTTACCACCACCGTATACACCCAGTACACCATAGCATGCTTTAAGCCCCAAATTTTTCCTACTCCGCTACTTTAAGATTCCAATTCAGTTTTTTGTCCAGAATCACAGGCAGATACTTCGCGCTGTCCGAAAGGGACAGTTCTACTCCGTTGAGTTTTGGGAGTTTAAATTGTGGTATCTTGTACTTTCACGTAAAAAGAACCAGTTCCGTTTTGGGAGGGTTGACATTGAGATCACAGGTTTTTACCCAAGTGCTGATCATCTTCAGGGCAACTGCCATAACTCATTAACTTACTACTCGTATGTCCGGAATCCAACTAGAATCTGGAAAATATTCAAAATTTGAATGGACTGAAGTGGAAACGAAATATTCAGCAACGTGTGACATACATATGATATGACAACCCCAAATCATTTAATTGCTTTATTATTCGATCATTAGACCCAAACTTAAGTATGTTATAGCGGTATGGTGTCCAGCCCTAAGTAAATATTTAACCTGTAAGTCTTTTAAGAATGCGCAAAGATTAGCCTGCATTAGTGTCATCGGTGATGCTTTACGATCTTTCCTTACGGCTACGTTAGATGGGTATATGCACTTTCATCCCGTACTATTTTACATGGATATATAGAAAGTAGAATGCGGCCTATACTGCCATTCATCTTAAGGCTACTTCACAGTGGACCAATCTAAAAACAGATAGTTCGTCCATCTTAAGGAGCAGTAGAAAATCAGTCATAATTTTGACCAGATCATGCCTTCCTCTAGTTTCGACAACTGTGTCACAGTTCGCCTAATCAATTCCCGCCCCCAAAAAGGGTGTAATGGAATCAAAAGTATAGTCAAGCGGCTAAAAAATCGTTAAACTCTGTTCTAACGTCTATATATATTGGGTCTACAAGTAAGTTTCCAGCGTTTGTCAGAGATGGCGCCACCAGTGGATCCCGGGCAGAAATGTCAGACCCCATGTGTTTTATTTGTAGGTTTTGTATCTGTCAACAACTTTGCAGCGTTATATCTGAGCAGTTCTATCGGTGTCGTACTTTTTATCGAGCAAAATCATGGTAAGTTTCCAGCCAAATAAACGTCATTTGCGGGAAGCGCTGCTTTTATTCTTTAATATGAAGAAAAGTGCGGCTGAGGCCTATCGTTTGCTTTCGGAAACTTATGGGGCGGAATGTATTGGTGAATCGACGTGCCGCGAGTGGTCCAAACGGTTCAAAAGCGGTGATTTTGGAGTTGAAGACAAAGATCGCCCCGGAAAGCCGAAAAGTTTTGAAGACGAGGAATTGGACGCTTTACTGGATGAGGATCCGTGTCAGATTCAAGAAGAACTTGCTGCATCATTGGACGTCACGCAACAAGCCGTTTCCCTGCGCCTAAAAGCACTTGGATTCATTCAAAAGGTTGAAAACTGGGTGCCGTACGAATTGAAGCCAAGAGACGTCGAACGGCGATTTTGCATGTCCGAAATGTTACTGCAGCGGTATAAAAATAAATCATTTTTGCATCGTATTGTCACTGGTGATGAGAAATGGATTTATTATGATAATCCTAAACGCAGAAAATCGTATACAAAGCCTGGCGAGCCCGCCCAATCGACGCCGAAACGAAATATTCACGTGAATAAGGTCATGCTCTGCATATGGTGGGATCAAAAGGGTGTCATATCCCACGAACTGCATCCGAGTGGTGAAACCATCAAAGGACCATTATATCGAACCCAACTAATTCGTTTGAAGCGGGCATTAAAAGAAAAATGGCCAGAATATGAGACCAGGCATGAGTCCGTCATTTTTCATCACGACAACGCTCGGCCACATGTTGCGGTTTCGGTGAAAAACTATTTGGAAGAGAGAAATTCTGCCTCACCCGCCTTACAGTCCAGACTTGGCAACATCTGACTACCACTTGTTTCGTTCGGTGCAGAACGCTCTTACGGGAATACGCTTCAGCTCAGTAGAGGAAATCAAAAATTGGCTCGATACGTTCTTGGGCTCGAAAGACGAGAAATTTGTTTGGTCCGGAATTCATAAATTGCCAGAAAGATGGGGGAAAGTTGTAGCTTCCGATGGACGATACTTTGAATAAAGCATTGTAACTATGTTTTCATAATAAAACTTCAAATTTTGGAAAAAAAAACGCTGGAAACTTACTTGTAGACACAATAGATCTGGTGCGAACCTCATCACAGAGCTCAGAGAAAACTGCAAAGCCGGTGAACATATTAAAAGTGACACAGACTCGGACATTTATTTAATCTCTAAGAGAAAAGGATTGCCACTAACTGTAATGCTTGCAAATTTATGCTTAAGCTTGATACGGTTGACAAAATTATCGGAGACTAAGTGAAGCAAATATCATTCTTCATCTTCTTCTTCCGAGGATGATGAGCGCCATGGCTTCATGTAATCTGCACTTTTATATGTAGTGTGTGGCCCTTCCTGGTTTCCTTCCTTCCTTACGTCTTAGCGGTCATGAGGTAACATTTTTGTGATCTTGCAAGGTCGCAGGAACTTAGGATAAAGCTTTATATTAGCGCCAAATTGAGTTCGTTTTATGGCCACCAAATCCCCTACATCACACTTCTTCGGCGGTTTTCTTCTCTTGTCGTATGTAGATCTGTTCTCATCCTGCACTTTCTTGATGCTTTTTCTCGCATCCTTTATCACGTCTTCTCGCTTTAATGTGAAAGCACTGAGCTACTTCTCCTTAACTGCTTCCGCTAGCTCCAGATCGTTGTTCATCCGCATCCTTGTGCCCACTAGGAGCTGAAATGGATTCCTGTTGATGCTTCGGTGCCATGTTGGTTTAAACACTGCTGGAGCTTTGACGTGTGCCGATACCACTTCGTGGGATCATCAGTACTTAGTTTGCTGATATTATCACCCGATTCACTCTCTCCACCTGTCCGTTGGTACGCCTGTTGTTATGGTCAGTAGCTGTATTTTCTCCATTTCGCAATAGTCCTTAAAAGTATTGGACGTGAACGCTGCGCCTTTGTCTGAAATTATTCGTTCGGCGTTGCCAAAAATCGTTTTTTGAATCTCTAGCTTCAGAACTTTTGCCGTTGTTGTGGTCTTTACGGGGCAAATCCAGGTAAACTTGGTAAACTTGGGAAAAGCATCTATCACACAAAGGATATAGGCGTATCCTTTTCCAGTAGGAGAGGGTGGACCTAAGTGGTCGATGTGATAAGTTCTCAATGGCGCATCTTCTTTGTCTATCGAATTGAGGAATCCTTCCTGATGTTTGACTTTTCGCTCCGAAAGTATTCAACTAATGCAGTTCTTCCTGCAAATTTCTAGCTTGCCCCGCAGCTTCGGTATAAAGTAGTCCCTGCTCCTCCCTCTTCTTAAGATCATAGTGACCATCGTTGTGTGCCTGTTTTATGATTTCATCCTGCATTTGCCTAGGTACACAGAGCAACTTTCTTCCTTCTTTGTCGGCCTTGTAAAGAATGTTGTGTTCTATTATGAAATCGTCGTAGCTCTATCCTGTCGCTAGCAGCTTCTTAATCGGCTTAAATGTTTCATCCTTCTCTTGGGCGTCTTCGATCCTCGTCGAAATATGGATACAGCATGGATTTCGACTTAAAGCGTCCGCGTGTTTAAGTTTTGCTCCAACTGATAGTCGTACTCCTGTGAGACGAGAGCCCATCCTGCAATCCTTGTCGGTAATTCCATACGTTCCATCGTCCCCATGAACGTAGCACAATCGAATCGAATTCCGAGCAGTTTCTTAACTGCGGAGACAATGGCCAACACTTCTAGCTCATAGCTGCTGTAATTCTGTTCCGCCGGTAAAGTCTTTCTGCTGTAGTAGTATGTAGACAGGATGGAACTCAGCATCATGCTTTCAAAGCAGCACCGCCCCGTAACCCCACTTGGATGCATCAGTATGCAGTTCCGTTTCCAAATCTCGCCGATAGAGTCGCAGAACCGGTTTCGTCGCAAGGATATCCTTCAGTTCTTGGAAAGCTGCTTTCTGATTCGCACTTCACTCCAACGCGGCGTCTTTCTTTAATAGGTCCGTCAATGGCCTTGCCACCAGCGAATATCCAGGCACAAACTTCCTGAAGTATCCGCTAAGTCCTAGGAATCTCTGCACCTTTTGCTTTGTTTTTGGTTCAAGAAACTTCCTCACTGCCTTCGTCTTCACCTCTGCTAGAGCTACACATCCTCGATTGTGAGTCCCAAATAGTTAATGCGTCGGCAGAGAAACCGATACTTCTTCCACTTGAACTGGAAGCCATATATGCTCTCAATTTTGAGTATCTCCTCTAGGTTCCTTAAGGCCTCTTCTTCGTCTTTAGCGAACGCCACTAAATTGTCCATTTATAGCATCACTTTCTTTTTCTATAACAGAGGCCTGAAAACTAAGTTGATGTGACGCGGAAACACTGCTGGGGATGTGCATAATCCGAACGGGACTTTATTTAATTCGTACTGCCCAGAGGGTGTAACGAATGACGTGTACTTTTTGCTTTCTTCGGCGACTGCGACGTGGAAGAAGCTATTCTCCAGGTCCAATGACGAAAATACTTTGGGTTCGTTCTAGGCACCTATTTGATCCTCGATCAGTGGCATTGGATAATGATCCCCTAATCCTCCGGTAGTCCACACAGACTCGCTTACTGCCATCCTTCTTGTTGGCTAG
This sequence comes from Volucella zonaria, assembly GCA_963966105.1. Taxonomy (NCBI): domain Eukaryota; kingdom Metazoa; phylum Arthropoda; class Insecta; order Diptera; family Syrphidae; genus Volucella; species Volucella zonaria. The sequence goes on along the minus strand of OZ014532.1, from coordinate 193,996,049 downwards.
TACAATCGGACTTGCAAAGTCCGAACAACTCGGCCTGATCATACCATCTTCCAGCCACTTCTTCACCTGCTCGTCCACGATATCCTCTTCTAGTGCCAATCTTCTAGGACGTTGGGCAATCGGTGTTTCGTTTTGGTGCACGATCCTCATCTTCACGTTCGTTTGTTTCTGCAGTATAGGATCGTAACTCTCAACCAACCCTGTGATCTCTTCCTCGTAGTCTGCGTTGACGGACTCGAATTTTGCTTCTGGCCGCATGGATAGGTTAAAATACCCCCGTAAAATTTAGTCTTGGGACACAGTAACGTTGTTTTCTAGAATCCTGATTGTCGTCCCCTTCAAAATGTCTTTTCCTATGACTATAGCCTGCTCCATGTAGGTCCTTGACAACTTTTAAATCGTACTCTTAAGTTAATAGAAATAATTTTTTTGTTCTTACGGGATGACGGTGGTAAGGCTTAGCTCTGTTGAAGGTGTTACTACTGACGGTGGAACATGGTGAAATACAATTTAACCGCTGAATGTTGACAAGAATTTCATGACAACGTCCTTGAGTTTGGCATCTACAGTGTCGGAGATCTTGCCTTCCGAAGCGATTTGGTTAAGAAGACCTTGTTCGGTGGTCTTGATGTGTTGTAAGAATTCCTTCTCGAATTTTGTGATCTTAGCTGACCACGAACACCGCAGTAGATGCCAGCGACTTGATCTTCAGTGGACATTGGCACGTATTGTCCTTGTTTCAACAATTGTTGAGTGGCAGCATCCAAATCGGAACCGAACTGAGCGAAGGCAGTTACTTCACGGTATTGAGCCAATTCCAATTTCATGGAACCGGCGACCTGTTTCATGGCCTTGGTCTGAGCAGGTGAACCGACACGTGATACAGACAAACCGACGTTAATGGCTGGTCGGATACCCTTGCAGAACAATTCGGTTTCCAAGAAGATCTGACCGTCAGTGATAGAAATAACATTGGCTGGAATGTAGGCAGACACATCACAGGCTTGGGTTTCAATAACAGGCAAAGCAGTCAATGAACCACCGCCCAGGGCTGGGGACATCTTGGCGGCACGTTCCAACAAACGTGAATGCAAGTAGAATACATCACCGGGGTAGGCTTCATGATCTGGGGACGACACAACAATAGAGACATTTGACGGTAGGCCACAGCTTGTTTGGACAAATCGTCATAGATGATTAAGGCGTGCTTGCCCTTGTCATGGAAATACTCGCCCATGGCTCAGCCAGAGTATGGGGCCAAGTATTGCAATGGAGCAGCATCAGAAGCAGAAGCTGATACAATGACAGAGTAGTCCATGGCTCCGGTACCAGTTAAACGCTTCACAATCTGAGCGACAGTGGAACGCTTCTGACCAGTAGCAACGTAGATGCAGTACAATTTCTTGCTCTCATCCTGACCATCGTTGAAGCGCTTCTGATTGATGATGGTGTCAATGGCCAAAGCTGTTTTACCTGTCTGCCTGTCACCGATGATCAATTCACGCTGACCACGACCAATGGGTACCAATGAATCGACAGCTTTGATACCAGTCTACATAGACTCGCGCACAGACACACGTGGAATGATACCGCTAGCCTTGATGCCCACACGGAAGCGATCCTTGGTGTTGATTGGTCCTTTACCATCAATTGGGTTACCCAAAGCATCAACAACACGACCCAAAAGCTCATCACCAACTGGAACGTCGACAATAGCACCGGTACGCTTGACAATATCACCCTGTTTGATCAGTTTGTCGTTACCGAAGACGACAACACCAACATTATCGGGATCCAAATTCAAAGCCATAGAGAATTCCACCATCTCGTCGGCTTGGATGTTGTTCAAGCCATAGACACGAGCAATACCGTCACCAATGCTCAATACACGACTAGTTTCTTCCAAATCAGCCTTTAGGGCAACACCCAAGATCCTTTCTCTACAAAATAGAAGAGATCTCAGCGCTGCGCACCTGTGATGAGACATGCAGTTTATGGGCAGCTAGAGAAGCACGGGCCATGGGGGAGCCCAAATGTGCGGATAAGACTGACATTTTTCCAAAATTGATGTGAAAAAATTCCAACTGTTCACTTCTCTAGTATTTTTCAAACAAATAAAGACAAGACGAAAATGCGGGCCTTGTAGTCCCGTCCATCGATCATCACTATTCCTTCAAAGTACCCTGGGGATTCTGCTGGTTCCTTTGCTACGGCGTCGAATTTCAATGGGCAGTCCTGTAGGTCCGGTGGGTTCATGGCGACGTATTCGTCGTATCGCATCGCCGTGATAGAGCTACCAGTGTCGATATGGGCAAAAATTGGTTGACCTTCTTCCAATCCTTCGTTGTCTCTCGTTGTCCCATAAAATTCATTTTTGGCCGTCCGCTGTAGTTGCTACCCTTAGTACTTGTTGCGTTGGTCCTTGCAATTTGTGGTCCATTTTTCCGCAGTTGAAGCATCGTGGTCCTGTTTTTGTTTGCACTTCGTTGTTTCTGGTTAGACCCGACCTGTTTTCTCTGGGAAGTAGAAACGCCTGAAACGCCTGTAGTCGTTCAACTTTTCCTTGAACTCCTTTATGGTGTTCCTTCCATACACAAGTAACTTATTTCTAGGCTCGTCCTCTATTCCGTCGATGACGTATTGGATCACTGTCTTGTCGTCGAGTTGACCCTTTGCCCCCAGTTCGCGCAGATCCCGGTTGAACCCCCAATTTGTAGGGATCGCGGAGAGGCAAAAACAGTAAAACACGATTTATCCCTTTTGAAAAAAACACAATACAGGGTACACAATATGATAAATGTTCACAACTCGCGCCCGTCTTTGGTGACGTCTTTACGTAGTTCTCCTTTCATCTGTATCAGCTTCTCTTGTTCCGTCTTCTTCTTCGTCGTCGTTGTACTCATTGTCGTCGTCTTCGAGTTCGACCCCGCATGTTCCATTTCCAGTTGGTGAGCGTTCCAACACGCGAACAACCCTAAGGACAGTGCTTTCACTAGCCCCAAGTCAAAAACGGTTACTGATTGCATAGGTAACGTTTAAACGTAAAGATCGTATCTTCTTCTTCTCCTCACAATCATCAATTTGGATCGATATAGGGCTTAAACTTAAGCCACAAAACTGCTCCCGCAGCAAACATTTTCAATCAAAGTGTTAGCAACGAACTTCCACTCAACTTCCAAGTCCAATTCCGACTCTATCTCCAGCTCCAGCTTCAACCGCAGCTCTTGTACTCATTCCCATCAGGAAACAACTCGAAGGAAACCAATGCATCCCACGTTTTATCACCGCTTTCTTCTCTTTGAAATTGTTATGCAATAAATGGGATTATGATTTATTCTTCGATTCAAAATAAATTCTAACCGCCTCCTCTCAAAGCCATCTTTCATTTGTATTTTTTCCATGAAAACCACGACTGCGAGATCCTGTAGCAGCCCAAGGGAAATCACGATACATCACCGTTGTTTGCCGCAAGTTGAAATGAGAAACATTCAAAACTGAAAATCTAAATAGCCTCTTAGCGCTCCAAAAGCAGATAAATTCTTAAACAAAAATACAAAAACTACAAAAAATACGAAAAAAAAAAAAACGAATCATCAAAGATAATGATGCGCAGTCCAAAATATCACCACTCTGGAAGCTGCCTCAAGATCTCCACCATCTTCATTGTCATGCGCGCTGATCTTTCCTGGAACAAGAGCCGCTCGCCTCTTGTAACATTGAATTGAAAACATTTTTTGGAGACCCGTGATATGCCACTAACGAGCTGTTGTGTTCTCTACAGAACAGTCGATCAATGGTTGTGATTTTCATAAAAGGCAACAGCGGCTGTAGCAGTGTAGCAGTGGCAGTGGCATCAGCCAAAGCAACAGAATCCACATTAAGGATGCTGCCATTGTCGTTGTCTCTGCCATAGTCACAGCCAACAGCCAAAGTCGCAGCCGCTGCACTGGTTAACCCACCAGGAAAGTGGAAAAAAGGATTTCGTTTTAAAATTCGTTTCATAGCTGCGCGCACCTCGTTAGCTCTGCTAGCGTTCTGTATCCGTTCACAAAAACCAAAAAAAAAAAAACAAAATCATACGAACGTTTGTAAAGTTAGAAACCGGAGGCGGACGATGAAGCCGACGACGACGACGACGACGACGACGTATTTATTTCAACAGAAGAAAACTGCATAGGAATGCGAGTATCTGGCAGTTTTCTGTTAATTGGAATCGAATAATCTAACTTTTAATGATTATTCCTTTTCACTGTGAATTCAGTCGTTGTGTATGCGTCTTGTGATCTTTCTGCATGGCTCCAAGACCAAGACCCACGACTAGGAAGAACGTAAATGCAGTTTGACGTCAACACTATGATACATGTTATTCAACTCTCCTGAGCTGAGCACCTCGGTTACATCAAGAAGACAGGGGAACAATTCATTGAGACTATACTAAACAACGGTCTACATATTCGTAACATACTCGTATACCAGTACGTGCTTAAGAATCCATAGCGATAGTAACTGCCTGCAACAGTGTGTTGTTATTTTTCCATGGAGAATCTACTGGTAGTTGTGGCTCGGTTTTTGCTTTGCTTCTTACCAGTTTTATTCTTCTTTGCTGGCCTTTGTCTTCGGTTTCATCTGTTTGCGTTGTTTGAAAGTACAAAGTGTACAAAGTACTTGAATTGCAAAGACAATCAAAAGTCTGTCTTTGCGGCTAAGTGCTGCAGAGTCAGGGACTAGGGGCAGCCGCAGAATCTGTCATTCTTTGAGACTGCAAACGATGCGATATCATCCATCCACTTGAACCGTTGCACTATATAAACAATCAATTTGATGGCCATGGAATGTACAGAAGGAAGATAAACACCACTTGTTTGAGTGGAGCTGAGGAGTTGGGCAGCTGTGGAGAAGTGGAAAGAGTGGTGCTTGCAGTGCAGTCCAATAACCAATGCCGGTACTGCTTGATGGAGGTGCACGTGATGGATGAACTTTTTTCCATTTCATTGTGCTGAAAACATATGGAAAAATTGATTGTCATCGATACGTTTGGGGGCAGAGAAGCAATGATAGTCAGTTGTATTGCATCCGTCATAACGGAATTGGGCTGCCATCGATATTTCCTTAACTATCTCAGAACCTATGGCCGCTTATACGAGAGTTTTAAGAATATCTTACTGACTTACTTAATGTAGCGCTATACTCGTATACCTGGGCATCAACATCAAGCGTCTCCAGCCAGCTCGATCTCTAGTTACTCTTGTTGTCCAAGAGAGGACTTTAATAGTCAGCTGCCTTCTTACCCCAAAAAACCAGCGATTGGCAAGAGTTATTCTTCGTTTAATCTCAGTGCGATGGTGTCGTTGTCAGAATTAATAGCGGAGCCTAGGTAGATAATTGTCCGTAGCTACCTCAAAGTTATGCCTGTCGAGGGTGACGTTCTGTCCGAGACGTCAGTGTTGGGTGTACTTTCTTGTTGACAGCATATATAATGCTTGATCCTGCCCCATTGATCGTTAAAACCATCTTCGCCGCTTCCATTTTAATACTCGCGAGAGCGCCACTGATATCAAACTGCTTTCTTTCGATTACGGCTCTGTCAATATCGTTGGCGTATCTGCGTAATTAGACGGACTTTTGAAAAATTGTGACGCTCGTCTTGCCTAATGAGTCATGCACTATTCTTCTAAGAATGATCTTAAAGAAATCGCATAACAGCGCATCGTCTTGTTTAAAACCTTTTTTGGGATCAAAAAAACCTTGATGGAGCAGCGTGCATTTTTCGTCGTCATCCTGCACAAATGGACGAGCTGAAACTAGATACTGCTCTGTATAGCTCGTTTCTATAGATGCGGCCATACGCGGCCTTAGAATCGATGAATGGTTGGTGTGTACCGATATGGAGCTCATGGGGTCCTTGCAAGGTCGACGTTGGACTTTCCTGATGGACCAACCAAGTTGTTGACGAACGGCTTCAGGCGTTCACGCAACACGGCAGGTAGGATCTTTTATCCGATGTTAAGAAGACTGATGTCTTTGTAGTTGGCGCAGTTCACAGGGTCTCCTTTCTTGATAAACAAGGCTGAGGTTCCATTCATAGGGCATACCTTCGTCCTACCATATTTTACTTAACAAGTCATCGCCTGCCCCTTTGAAGAGCTCGGTGGTCAAGCCCTCCGCTCGGGTCGGGTGGACGGAACTGTTGGTCTACATCGCCCAGGTTGAAAGGTTCATTCTGCCTGTCAGCAGTATTTGGTCCGTCATCGCTGTTATACAGTCTACAGAAATACTCTTTCCGAATCCTCAGCATCGACTGGAACAACAAGGGAACTACGATGTTCCCTTGTTCATCTCTAAAGGTTTCGGCTCGGAGTTTGTATACATGGTATGTTTCTTTTACATTTTGGTATTTCATTCTTAGAGTAGCTCCATCTTCTTCCTCCTGAAAAGCTCTCCTCTTCTGCTCGTAGAGCTGGTGAGCAGCCCCGCTTTGTACGCCTCTTGCTTACCTGCATGTTGTTGCCGGCACTCGTCGCCAAGCCAGGGGTTTCGTTGTGGTGGCCGAGTGAAACCCAGCACATCAGAGGTAGCATCTTCGATGGCTTTCTGGCAGTGTTGCCAATATACTAAATGCTGGCGGCATAAGACCTCTTAAGAGATTAAGGGAGACTCGATCGGAAAAGAATTTGGCGATCTTTTGCGATTGCAGCCGTCCGACGTCGAACTTCCTCACACTATTAGCTTGCCTTTGCGATGTGGGGGGTATCCGCAACCGTCGTTTAGCGACAATTGGGTAATGGTCCGAGTCGATGTTGGCCCCTCGGAACGCTCGGACATCTATAAAACTGGAGGAGTACCTAGCGTCGATCGCAATGTGGTCAATCTGGTTGACGGTGGGTTGATCCAAGACCCTTTGTAAATATCGCGAAACGATAATGTTTCGGGCTGCGTGAAAGTCGATTAGCGTGAATCCGAGAAGCACTATCAAAGATACCCTCTCTTGTTAACTTTGCTTGAAGAGGACAATTTTAAGGTCATAGCTAGGGCACTGCTCGTAAGCCTTATCCTAGAGTTCGTAGACTCTATGTTTGGTGTCATCATCTTCCTCTTCTGCGGGGGCGTGCGCGCATATAAGGCTAAAGTTGGCAAATTGAGCTTTTATAAAGATTGTTACAAGGTACTCCTTTACTTCTTGCCTAAGTCCGCCTCTAACAACAAATCTGCATCCAAATAACCGCTACTTTTGGCATCGATAATAATCGCCGTAGTAGGTGTTACAGTTTTTCATCCTCCTTTTGTCCGGTCCATCCCATCGCATTGCTTGGATGGAGGTAATATCTGCTTTGCAGCAGTCCAGGGCCTCGTTATTCGGCTTCGGTTATTCGGCTGCACGTAGCCTATTAAGGAACCTAACATCGAAAGTTCGTTGTCCTTGTTTTGTTTGCAGGGGTTGTAGCCTGATGAGAATTTTGCACAAAGATCTCACAAAGAATTTGGCCCAACAATTATTTTTTTCTGACGAGGCGCATTTTTATCTCGGCGGCGATGTTAACAAACAAAATTGCCGCATCTGGGGATCGGGAAACCTGCACGTCAACTGAGAGCGCTGGACATGGACTTGGACGATTTTTGGTTTTAGCACGATGGCGCGCTGTGCCACACAGCCTATCAAGCAATCAATCTTTTGTGCGCTGAGTGCGGTAATCGTATTATCAGCCGCCATGGCGATGTCCGCCTTGGAGCTGCGATTTTTTTTTTTTGCGGGGTGCAAAAAATCGATATTACGCGGACAACACGGAAACGATTCAAGTCCATAAAGCGAATATGGTCCCAGCCATTCGTGAGATAGAACTAGAAACAGTCAACAGGGTCTTGGAAAATTGGGTTGACAGGATGTGCTACTACGAAACCAACAGAGGCAGCTGCCTGAATGAACTCGTATTCCGTAACAGTTTGGAATGCTCGCTTTTTCTAATAAAGTCATAACATACCGCAGATAATTCATTTTCGTTTATTTTAATTTATTTTTAAAAAGCAGCTGGTGTTTGGACCACTCTGTGCATTAAGGCAGCGCAACAGATACTCGAACGTCGTCTCTGATCGCTTACTGACGATTCTGATAATTGTCCTCTGCGCTTGATTCGGAGTACTGAAGTATTGGACGCAGCTCAAATCAGTTCAGAACAGAGCCAACATTTGGCGTTGTCATTGACCTCGTGCAGGATAATTTCTTCGCCGAAACGTCTGAAATAGGCTCTTCACAGGCATATTTATGAAGTCCACCCAGATCTGCTTACGTAAGTTGGTGTGCTCCTTTACATTTGCACAGAACAATGAAAAGCGGGTGGCAATGATATTTTCTATGATTTCTATGGTTCCTCCTTTCTTGATGGCTCTTTGGATCGACAGGGGATCTGTAAAAAAAAAAACGAATGACAATACAATCGCATATTTTGTGGTACGCAGACGAATCGTAACATGTTTGTGATGACCCTATCTCATACCGAGCAAATTCAATTTTTCTATGGAATAGGGCAATTATTTGATGAAAATGACCGCCATATACCAAGGATATGATACGAAATGAAAACATTTTTTGAGCTTCTTGATAGAACTAAGCAAAGAGACCTGAGCTTTCGAGTACGCTATTTCGATTCTTGAAGATTTTATTGTCATGAAGGGAATATCTAGGACCAGGCTTTTGTAATACAATATCACTTCAGCAAATATGCTCAAATGGATCAGAGATAGATGTATGTTCCAACTTGCCAGGACACTAACCTACATCATTACTTAAAGTTACTCGTGTACTAATGTCAATACGAGTAAGTCGATATAATTTTCGCAACAGAGTTCTACAACGTTAAATTGAAAAGTGACATTATGGCAGAACTACGAGTAACAGCACACGCATTCGCATTGGTTATGACTATTCAATAGTCGTTGGCCTAACTCAGTTACCTAGATACGAGTACTTGAACAACTCGTTATTTTACTGCCATATCTCACCCAGTCTACTAATTTGTAAGATACACACATCTATTCTGTTGGTCTGTTGGTCTTGTTGCTCTGCCTGGTTATGCTTTTATGGCCCTATCCGACGATGACGATCGTTTACCATTAAAACGAGAATCTTGCACGAACGTCAGAGTACACCGATGAGATGGTGGTGATGTGTCTACAAACTGTCGTTGCATGAGTAAACCATTAAATTGAACATCTTGCCACCTGCTCTACATTAAATCCCTGGCAATTATTTGTTATCGCTTGGTCACTGCTGGATGGCATAATACCATATGCTAATCACTTGAACACCCAAGACAAGCATAGAGGGAATGATTAGGATGCACGTCCGATTCAAGGGCAACAGCACATTGACTGGACGAAAAACTGGCTTTTCCAGGCGGCAGGCTCCAGCTTTAGCTTCAGGTCTTCTCGTGTAATTGTAATTTACGATTTCGGTTGGCATTATCTTTGGCTCCAAGTAAATTATGCAGTAATCAGTTTTTCGAGCGCAAATTGCTTGCGGCCGCATGATTTCCATTTGCATGATCATCAGTCGGGTCAGTCTCAGGATCGAACTGAGGCTAAAACTGAGACTGAAATCGAAAACAGAAACGAAGACTCTTGTGATCCTTGTGGCAACTGCGCTAGTCACAGCATCAGTGCATCTTTTAGAGCGAATTCATGTTTTTAACTTGAAACATGCAAATGGGATTGTCTTCGAAAGAGTAACAAGTTTTGCTGGGAAGAGCGTGTAGCCTTGGGACATGGACCAAGTCAAAGTCATTGGCTGGGTTTCATCTTTAATTTGAGAATGATTGGATTTGTGACTGCGGGCTGCACTCGTACCACTCATCTAGGTGGCGCTAGGCCTTAAACTCACTGGATCCGTAGTTCCTTGTCATTTGAATTATATTGCGTGTGTGTGGGCACACATTCCATTCAATTACATAACATAAGTCAGTCCTTTAGTTGCCCCCAGAGATTGCCATAGTTGGCAATTACGAGTATGTACGATGGGGGTTCTTCAGATAATCCAATCACGTATCCGTTATGACTTGACTGAAACAACTTCATCATTCACTGGGCGAAATTACATTTGTTTATTTGATCACCATTTTTATTTGTTGCCAAAAAAAAAAGAAGAAAAACTTAACTAATTTGCATTTTTTTTCCCCCCTCTTCCTCTGTCGTTTCAGGTGAGTAACATGAGTTTAAACGCGCACACCGAAGAAGGAGTGCTTCGGGCCTGGGGAAGGTGCATCTTAGTGCATTTCTGTCACCAGAAAAGCTAATTTACATCTTGTTGGCTTCGACACTGAAGTACTGAGACACGGAGACACGCTGTCATTGTACCCATATAGCCGGTATGGCGAAGAGTTGGGTGTTGTTTTTGAGACAACATTCCTGCCAAGTGAGTACGTTTGCGTTGCGGTGGATATCTTCAGCAGGAGTATGTAATTATTCCAAGGAATCCTCATTTCAATGCTAATTTTTCATCAGCGAACCTGGTATTTATGGTGCACGTGATAATTGAGTATGGTACAGAAGGGGGATTTTGAGGTTTTAAGTGGTATGCCACGGGATGCAAAGCAAAGAGTTCCTTGATTTTATTTTGTTTTTTTTTTTTTTTTTGTATGACAACATCGTATTGTTTCAAGACATTCTGGAATTATAGGGTAAGTGCAATCACGTAATAAGTTCAAGGATCATACAAAATCTCCGCGCAAAGGTAATTTAATAAAAGTGGGTAATTTTCTTTTGCACTGATTTGGTAGGAAGTTCTTCTTAGCAATTTACATTTACCCAGCGCCTTCAATATGCGAGTTGTTGCTTCATTCAATTCTTAGCCGGAATGCAGAGCTTCAAGCGGATAGTTTTAATAGAAGAAGAGCTTGGTAAAGTTTTCAATTTCATTCTTTAATCCACTTTAAACCTCTTTAGTTTCTTCTTCGTTAATACTGCCGTTTTTCCGCGCCCTTTTCTTGTCACACATGTAGTTTTAGGTCTATGGGCTGTCATTTGTTATTTTGGCAGAGTTACCAACACAAGTGTCGATTCGGAAAATTCATTTTCATTTAACTTCCGAAGAACCGACAAACTTAAAAACCTCATCAGCAACATTAACTATGACTTTATTGCTGAGACAACTAACATTGATCTTGCCCTATCAACGTTCTATTCGTTAATTTTCTCCTGCTTTGCCCAATCGGTTCCATATACCTTCCGAAAGGACTGCATGTCAGCTCCTCCCTGGTACAACAAGGATTTGCGCTCTCTCCGTAATTACAGAAACAAGTTGTAGCATAAATTCTTTAGAACTCGATCTGATTCCGACTACAGTAATTATCAATTGGTATACAATCCTTTTTCTGAACTTTGTGAGTCTCTTTACCTTGAGTACCTCTTAACTTAGTCTCGGATCCTAAACGCTTCTACCAGTTTGTTAATACCAAAAGAAAGTCAGACTGCTACCCATCTACTCTCAAATTTCTTAGTGAATCTTCTGCCGACCCGAAAACCATTGCACATTTCTTTGCCTGTCATTTGAATAAATGCTTTTCTAAGAAAACAGCTGAATCCGATCCTAGTTACTATGAGAACTATCCTGAGACATCATCCATTTCACTAAATATAACAACATCTTTGGTATCTGAAAATATTACCAGACTTAAAGATGATTTTTCGTTCGGCCCTGATGGCCTTCCACCTATAGTATCGTAATAAGAGAGTGTGTTAACCATCTCGGTCCTCCCCTTGCTGCCCTATTTAACTTGTCTGTCTCAACAGGTACTTTCCCTTTCCTATGGAAGGAATCTTACATCATCCCTATTCATAAAAAAGGAAGTAAGGCCAAAGTCGATAATTCTAGGCCCATAGCAAAACTCTCTTGCATACCTAAACTTTTTGAAAGTATAGTCTATCAACAACTACTTCCGTACTGTAGGCCAACTATCTGTACAAATCAGCACGGTTTCATGAAAGGTAAATCAACGACCACTAACCTAACAGAGTTCGTCCCTAGGACGCTTCATGCTTTAGAAGACGGTGATGAAGTCGATTCAATTTCCACTGATTTCAGCAAGACATTCGATAAAATTTCTCACCAACTTATCATTTTTAAACTAAAAAAACTTGGATTTTCCCTTATTTTGTGGCATGGACCAAATCCTATTTAGAAGACCGAGAATACAGGGTCATCTTCAGATCTTCAATATCTGACCCCATTAAAGCAACATCTGGTGTTCCTCAGGGTAGTCATTTTGGACCAATCATCTTTATCCTCACGATTAACGACATAAATCTAATTTGAACGAATTGTAATCTTTCTATTTTCGTTGATGACATGAGAATTTCCAAAGTCATTTCAGTGCCTTCTGACTCCCACTGCCTGCAAGATGACTTAAATAAGTTTTCGGTATGGTGCAAGGAAAACTTTTTTTAGCTTAATGTCAGCAAATGCCAAGCGATAACCTATTCCCGCAAACGTCTACCTCCTCCTCCAAGAAATTTGGGTATATAACCTAATTCGTGCGGTTTTTTTTTTTTCAAAATTTAAACGTTTATTTAGGAAAAACATGTACAATAGTATTATTCAAAGTATTGCCCATCTGAAGCTATGACTTTTTCCCATCTTTCTGGCAATTTGTGGATCCCATCCCAAAAGAACTGCGCCGGCTTGGCAGCCAAGAATGAATCAAGCCAATTTCTGATATTCTGCTCTGATGTGAACCTTATTTCAGTGAGGGCGTTCTGCATCGACCGGAACAAATGGTAGTCAGAAGGGGTAAGGTCTGAGCTATAAGGCGGGTGGGGTAAGACTTCCCATCCACTGTTTTCCAAATAGTTCTTAAACGGAACGTGGGGCCGAGCGTTGTCATGATGGAAAATTATTGCCTCGTGTCTGGTCGCATATTCCGGGCGGCTCTCTTCAAACGGATTAATTGTGTTCGGTAGCGTTGTCCATTGATGGTTTCACCTGGTTTTAGCAGCTCATAATACAGCACACCCATCTGATCCCACCAAATACAGAGTATTACCTTCGCGCCATGGATATTCGGCTTTGCCGTTGATTTAGCTGGTTGGCCGGGTTTCACATATGATTTTTTGCGCTTGGGGTTGTCGTAATGGATCCATTTTTCATCACCAGTAACAATCCGATGCAAAAATGACTTCCTTTTGTGGCGTTCCAGAAGCATTTGGGACATGCAAAACCGCCTTTCGACGTCTCTCGGCTTGAGTTCATGTGGAACCCAATTTCCTTGCTTTTGAATATATCCAGCTGCTTTTAAACGTTTTGAAATGGCTGCTTGAGTGACACCCAAAGATTCTGCGAGCTCTTCTTGTGTTCGGCAACAATCTTCATAGAGTAATGCTTCCAGTTCATCTTCAAAATTTTTGGCTGCCCAGGACGTTCATCGTCTCCCAAGCCAAAATCACCACTTTTAAATCGTGCAAACCACTTTTGGCACGTTCGCTCAGCTAGCGCATGTTCACCATAAACTTTCACCAAAATACGATGACTTTCGGCAGCAGTTTTCTCCATATTAAAGTATTGAAGAAGAACTCCCCGCAAAAACACTTTTTCAGGCACAAAGTTCGACATATTTGAATGAAAAAAAATTATTGTTGTTTACGCTTCAAATGAATGACATGTACTGAAATGACGTACAATGACAGTAGTTTTCCAACGCATGTTCCAATGGAATAATACAAGTTACGCCATCTCTTAGCAAAGCGCACGAAATAAGTTATAGACCCAATACTTCATCTGCGATGAGCCTATTCCTTCCACTACCCAAGTACGAGATCTAGGAATAAACTGTGACAGAGAATTTAATTTCGACTCACACATTGACAGCATAATAAATAAAGCTAACTCTGCACTTGGTTTTATCAAACGCTGGTCAAAAGAATTTTCCAACCCTTACGTTACAAAGTCCCTGTACATTACTTTTGTAAGGCCTCTTCCCGAATATTGCAGCCAAGTTTGGTCACCTTATAAACTAATCCACATTCAAAGAATAGAAGCAGTCCAACGCAGGTTTATCCATTTCGCACTTCGTGGTCTACCCTGGGCCGTCCCATATTGATCACCCTCCTATGAAAATAGGCTAAAACTAATTAGCAAGCAGACCCTAAAAAAACGTCGTGAAGTCGCTGATGTACTTTTTATCCACCAGTTACTGACTGGAAACATCGAGTGCTCGAGAATAACGCAAAATATTGCATTCACTCCCAATCCCCGTAATCTAAGATCTGTCCCACTCTTCCTGATCCGAACTCACCGCACCAACTACGGTCACTTTGAACCCATATCTAGAATGTTGCGTATAACGAACAACTACGCCGAAGTCTTTAACCTAAATAGCAGCAAAACACGAAATAAAAAAAAAGGACTGCTCAATATGCCACTCCCTTAACATCGTCCTCGTTCACCATTTCTCCTCGCCCCATTAGGTTAAGAATATTCTTTGTTAGTTTTAAGTCTAGCTTTAAGTTTTTGCTTGTTAATAAGCTTAATAAAGTTGTCCGGGGTAGACCCGGGCCAATAATAATAATAATAACACTCCCCTCCGGTATGGCGGTCTTCACGTTCGACTTACCATCAGTTCTATTAGCTCTGATGTCTAGAACAGCAAGTTTTACTGAAGGTCTCACAAAATCTGTTTGTATCACAGCTCGGGCCCCCGCTCAATTATCAAGGCTTCGCCCATCAATGACGTTATCTAATAAAAAGCAGGGGCAGAGCATATTACTGATCTTATCGTAAACATCTTCAGATAACGCCTCTGAATGGTTGCTACGATTTGACCAGTTACAAGTTGCCGGTCATAGGTCTTGTTGGCGGCTGGACCACTGGTAGTCCATACCAGGACTTAAATCACGGTACCATGGGAGTCAGGAGCCCCCCGGATTTCGGTCCGGGCCTGACTTGTTGAGGTAGGCCCCTCGTGGGAGCGTCATGGTGGCTGTGGTTTAAACCCAAATCGCAGGAAAGTGTCTTCCTGTTGGTTGACCCATTGTAGAGTTGCAAATAAGTACTGGGTGCTGTGACCCAGCAAGAGGTTTTAGGTCGGCCTCAACTCATACCAAGGGTGGAACTCGTGCCTCCAACACAGTTCCGAATTGGTATCAAAGGATTGACGGATAGCGATGGCAAGGCGTATCCTTGCTCCCTATGGATGTATGGGCATCTCATAAGCATAAGGTCTCTACAGACAGGTGGTTTACGTTAAAAAACAAGAGACGTTCTGTATCACAGCTCTTCTTACCTGGCTATCTTTACAAATTACCATTTCCAGAACCAAGATCGGACTTGGGGGTGTGTTTTTGTTTTTCATCTGCATCCAACCACTGCCCAGGTCTTTTACGATTATCATACAGCATCCACTTTTCATCACAGGTGACTATCCGGTTCAAAACCGGCTCAGTTTGGTTTCTTAATGTAAGGGATGCGCAGATTTCGAGACGCCGTAGTTTTTGGGATTCATTCGGTTCATGAGGTACCCACTTATCGAGTTTCTTTACCTTTCCTATAAGAGACAGGTGTCGACTTATTATCATTGGGGATATTCCCGTGCTTAGTGCAATCTCCCGCACCGATTCCGTTGAGTCCGCATACACCGTTGCTCTTAAAACGTCAACTAACGTGTCCGGCTTCCTACGTGGTTCATTTTCGAGGCTATTCCTGTTCCCGAACATAGTGCGGGATTTATCACTACATCCTCAAATGCGTCATTAATGTTTTTCATTGCCAATGACGCATTATGTCCCATTTTAAATTCGTAAAGGAAGAGGGTTCGAATTTTAACCGCCGACAGCATGGTAAATAGTTCCTAGAAAAAAAAAATAACGAACCCTAACATTCTCACGCGTCAATCACACGTAGCAGTTTATTTTATAAAAAAAAAAATAAAATTTAACGTTCTGGCACAGAACGTCTTATTTCCAACTGAGCGAAAATCGGACATTTCATGTGGTGCAACCCAATAGTTACATGCGAGAAATATATAATGCTTTTGAAAGTCCCAATTGTGCCACCTTTGACAATTGTTTTCTCTTATAAGATCATCCCATTCAATCGTAGATCTCCAGATGTCCTGTAACGGGATCTTAATGTAAATGAAAACGTTGGCCAGCAGACCCAGCGGGCCGTAGACGCTCATTAAACTTCTCCCTTCATCGGATGCTGAGCCACTGAAGCGCCGTGAAAATTCTGGTCAATTTGAAATTCAGTTTCATATCTCAAATCCAGCTTTCGTGTGAATATACTCGTATTACACCAAACGTGCCAATTGTACATCTTCTAGTTCCGTATTCACACTATCCGGTCGTCGACATAATGATTCTCAATAATGTCTGTCGCTGCCCTTGGACATGGCTTGGCCAACATCATTGCATTCTTGTTTTTAACAAATTTAGCAGTGCTGGGTGAGCGAGCTGCTCCGAAAGTCATAACTTTCGTATTTCTCGATATTTGGTTTTGTGCCGTCGGTGCGTCAGAGAGATCTTTGAGCATGTTGGTCTTAGTTTTATCAAGCACTTGGTGGAACATTTCCTTATATTTCCACAGATTGTTATGCGTTTCTCCCTAAATCTGTGTAGTATCGAGATCAATGACACCAGTTGGTCGGCTTTCGTTAGAAGAAAGGAATATAGTGGAATACCTTTTAGCTTAGCAGCGGCATCCCATACTATACGAAACTGTCCTCGCTTATTAGAATTTGCTACAGGAAATATGGGAAGGTACCACGTATGTGGAAGGACTTATCCTCGGATAGTTTTCGAACATACCCTTTGTCTATAGTCCGCAATGTACCTTCTTTGGGGATTTGAAGTCATTCTCTTTTCCAGACACTCGAAACGCTTTTTGGCTATAGCTATCCGGAAAGGACAGCCTGGTCCTATCTCCACAGTAAACCTATGTACTTTATATCTGTTACCCTTTCGTTGAGTTCTATTCTTTAGTACATTGACAGCTTTCTGGTCATACCCATACTTTTGATGAAAAAGTGATTTTTCACCATTTCGTGTGCATGCAAAAGAGAATGGATTCAGATTCCGATGAATAGGAATTGGGATTTAATGTAGAACATTTAGAATTACCTTTATAGAACTATTTAAAACCCTAGGTCTTTTAACAGAAAACATTCGCTCTTCTATGGAAATAAACCATCTTTCACCGAAAACGCTTTAAGACAGGATTTTTCTTCTATATCAACATAAAGTGTGTTTTCTTTAGAAATTTGGTTTTTAAACTGGCAACACTGTTTCTACAGACTGTCAGTTTGACAATTGAAAGTTGATTTGTGGTTAGTGCGTTTTGCCACTTTATGGTGAATGGATTAACACCAGATCAACGCGTGCAAATTGTGCAAACTTATTTTAAAAACCATGGTTCGGTTCTCCAAACTTATCGTGCGCTACGTCCATTTAACGGTCGGCATAATTGTCCATCTGAGCAAGTTATTCAGAACACGATGAATCGTTTTCACACCAAGTACACTCTAGTGGATAATACGCATCCCCAAAGACGACAAACAGTGAGAACACAAGAAGTTATTGCCGTTGTGGAGCGCAGTGTTCAGGAGATTCCGAATGAGTCGATTCGCCATCGTGCACAGCAATTGGAGCTATGCCCATCCACTTTGTGGAAGATTTTACGGAAAGATCTTGGCTGAAAAGCTTATAAGATCCAGCTTGTGCAAGAGTCAAAACCCCGTGACCATTATACGCGTCGTAGGCTCGGTGAATGGGCCGAAAACATGATTCAGCTTGATCCTCATTTTCAAGGCAAAATTTTGTTCTCCAATGAGGCCCATTTTTGGTTAAATGGATATGTACGAGCCAAATTGCCGAATTTGGAGTGGAGAAAACCCAGAAGCCTCTGTCGAAACGCCCTTACAACCATTAAAACTCACGGTTTGGTGTGCTTTATGGGCTGGTGGAATCATCGGCCCATATGTTACCGGCCAGAATGTTACCGTCAATGGAGAGCGCTATAGAAACATGATTTCTGACTTCTTCATTCCTCAGTTGAATGGCATTGACGTGACAGACCTTTGGTTTTAACAAGATCGCGCAACATGCCATACGGTTGTGAACTGGCTTCCACGATCCTGTAATCTCACACTTTAGATTACTTTCTTTGGGGGTATGTGAAGTCACTAGTCTATGCCGATAAACCAGAGACGTTGAACGATTTGGAAGTCAATTTTCGCCGTGTTATTGCTGATATACGGCCCCAGTTGCTCGATAAAGTTGTCGATAATTGGACTTCACGATTGCGCCTCATTCGAGCCAGCCGTGGCGCGCATAGGCTGTACAACGTATAGAGTTCTGGGTTCCACTAAAGTATTCCTCCATTCATCTACATACTCGTAGATGAGGCATCGTTTCAGGGCAATGAATTATTTACATCATACTTTAGAAGTAGTTGTAAAGTCGAAGTTGGAGTGGTTAAAAGGTACGAACCATGGTGAAATAAGCAACCAGAACCACTACGCAGAAGGTCATCCTGAATCAGTGTGGCAAAAGGAACAAACAATGAATTTTCACGAAGAAGATCAGCCTGGCATTCGCTAAATCGAAACCTACAGTGTACAACGATGTTTTCCCTCTTTCCGATGAATTGCCATATAGTGATGTGAAACCCCTTAAACATCTGAATCCTTCTGTATGGTTATCATTTGTATTTAACGGTGCTTATTTGAAAATAAAATAAATAATTAACGCTTCCAACGAATTGGACAGCGGAAAGCCACCATCAAGGTAGTTTCTCATGGTGAATTTAACCGCATTAACCGGCTTCCGTCCACTAGACCACCTTTGATGGTTGCAGCGCCGGTTTCAAACGGCCAACGATTGCGAAAGAATTTATCGGGGCAGTTTTGAAAACTTGATCTGTTTCAGTCAGTGTCATTTTTAACGATCTTTATCGTCGTCTCTGGAGGAATGAGATTTTAGCATTTGCGCCGTGTTTGGATCACGCTTTCTTCTCTTGTTCAACTGCTCGTTAGACCATAATCCTTTAAAACGTGTCTATTCCAGAGGGCGTTCGACCTTTCCCAATTTTCAGCAGCAATTTGACCAACCACCACCATTTAGATGGTTTCACCCTAACAGGCATGAGTCCTCAGAATTCAAAATTTAGCAACTCCTGGGTCAGCAGTTAAATCGGTGAGGAGTTTGGTAATATTTTGGTGGGGGCCTCCAGAATCATCCGGTCATCATCAAGGGTCATCCTTATATTTTTGGACAGTTCATTGTCGAGTTTTTACATTTATGGTGCTTAGTTTAATATCTTAGACTCTTAGGACGACAAAAAAATTAAGGAAAAGGAAGGCGAATCATTTCCGCAAGTCCTCTTAAATAAGCTAAAGTAGATACTACATATATCCCCAGTAGACTACTCGTATGAATGCGGATTTTGACTATTTAAGAGCTAAGTTGTCTTTTGCACAGCGTTTGCTAAAGACGTTCGAGGCAACTTTAGAGCAGTGTAGGTTGCCTTGGAGTGCTTTCATCTTTTGCGATCATACTCCGGGTTGCGTGTGCAACAGTAGGTTTAATGTAACCTCTCCGACGTACGTAACAATCTCCGAAAGAGTGGCCCTGAAATCTACTCTTTGTAGTACGTACTACGTTTGTGGCCTTTGGTCTATTAAAGGAGGTTGCTCAAGGCGGTGGATGACTCCTAGTGTTGTTGGTAGCTGCAGTGAGGTCAGGTGCTCCACTATTGGCAGCAATGGTCGACTTGTTTTCTATACAATCCTTTTTTATTGCTGGTGTTTGACTTTTCGACAGTTGCTTGTGTTTCATCGGAGCTTTTGAATATGACCCTCAGCTTACCGAATCAGTGACCCTTAGGTAGGGTAATTCAACCACTTCGTGGAACTGTCACTGTTTTTAATTTTTCTATCAGTCAGTCAGTCAATTAATAGTAACGTAGCTTTCTCTATGACTATCCTTGTTTTCATTATTTTTTTTGATTTTAGCACGAAACAAAAGGGTAAGGTTTTGAGTGAGCAGCAAGGTCCAACACATCCCGATGAGCTACAGCTTCATGACTGACTACCAGGGGTACGCATAAGTATTTTCCGGTTTAACAAAGAGATGGCGCCGTCGAAAAGTACGCAGCGTATTAATTTGACACATACGTCATTTTATTTGTTCGACATTTAACTAGAAACACACAGAAGTTGAGTCCGCCAAAAACTTGCTTCTTTGTTTTATCGCTCAGTGATATGTCGAGTTTTGGGTGTTGAAAGTCATGGTTTGCTAGTAGAAACATATGGTGAACACGCTCCATGAATTAGAACATGTGAGATATGGTTTCAACCATTTAAAAGTGGTGATATCAACGTGAAAGACAGTGAGCACTCTGGTAGACCACAAAAATGCGACGGCGAGGAATTGCAGGAGTTATTGGATGATGACCCAACTCAAACTCAACGGCAATTAGCAGAAGCATTGCATGTGTCACACGAAAGGATCAGCAGACGTTTACTAGCAATGGGGAAAATCAATAAACTCAGTAAATGGGTCCCACACGATTTGAATGAACATTAATCCTACACTTTAGGAGTCTTTCCGAACAGATGGAAAACAGCATTTGTCCATCCCGTCCCTAAAAAAGGCGAATCTTCTTCTCTCTCCTCCTACAGAACCATTGCACTTACGTCCCTTCTCTCCAAGGTCATGGAAACGCTGATAAACCGTCAGCTCATGAAATATCTTGAAACACGAAAACTTCTTAATGACCGGCAATACGGTATGGCATGTCTCACCGAAAAGTGGAACCAAAGCGAAAGCAAGGTAGTTGCACTTGATATTTCTAAGGGATTTGACAGAGTTTGGCATCAGGCTCTTTTGTCGAAAATGCGTGCTTTTGGGATCGATGACTCTCTTCTTCAATGGACTAGAAATTACCTTTCGGAACGTTCAATTCAAGTTGTCTTGGACGGTTTCAAGTCTGATATTCACAAAATAAATGCTGGTGTGCCCCAGGGCTCCGTTCTGTCTCCGACACTCTTTTTAATTTTCATTAATGATCTCTGGTTTGCAATTTCTAATCCAATATATTCCTTTGCTGATGACAGTACTCTCTGCTTTTCATATTCGTTTCTGGACTCACGGCCCTGCTCTTCGGCTGTAGAGATCATTAAATTCTGATATTAAGAGCATAACTAATTGGGGAACTATCAACTGAGTGGAATTTAATGCTTCTAAAACTCAATGCTGTCTGCTGTCATTAAAGCGAAATCTATATACCCAGCCATTATCCATGAATGGCACTTGCATCGTCGAAACCGATAAATTTTCCATTCTCGGTATGTGACAACTTACGTTGGAATGTCCACGTATTCGATGTCGTCAAAAATGCTGCGGAATGTCTAGGTTTCCTCAAGCGATGTAAGAAATATTCATTCGCCCAAAATTGGGGTCCAAAGCCCACATCTGGTCAGGTGCTCCTAAAACATCTCTGCACCTGCTAGATAGGATTCAAAACGGTGCGATAAAACTCATTGGTGATACTAAGATCAGTCAATCAATTGACACCCTTGAACACCGACGTAATGTCTCCTGTCTCACTTTTTTTTTCGCTATTGTCGTGATTCTTTCCTAAGCCATACAACTCGCTTATGGAATGCCTTACCGATCTTGTGTTTCCTGGTCGTTATAACTTACAAACATTTAAAAACAATGTACATCGGTACCTGTCTTTTCTTCCTCTCTAAATTTCCTTCGCCAGCGCTGTGTACGAACATTTTAAGGGTAGAAAAACCCCTTGAGCGCGCGCTGATTATAAAAAAAAACATTGTAAAAAAAACGCGCCGTCTCACACATCAAAAATAGTGAAAGACACATTGAAATCGCTTGGATGGGACATCCTTCTGCACCCGCCGTACTTCCCAGACTTGGCGCCATCTGACTATCATCTCTTCGCATCAATGAGGCACTCGCTCGGATAGCAGCTCTTCAGCGATTTCGAGGAAGTTGAAAAATGGCTCGACGAATGGCTTGCCGCAAAAGACAAGCAGTTTTTCTGGCATGCTATTCACAAATTACCTGAAAGATGCGCAAAATGTGGCCTCTACACATTTTAAATAAAAAAAAATTTCCCTGGAAAATTACCAAGAAAAACCGGGAAAAACTTATGCATACACCTGGTAAACTCTTTACAAGTCTGAGTCGTTCAGAGGGGAAGAATTCACTTCTTCTCTTCTTATCTCGGACTCGGAAACTTCAGGACCGGTCCAATCGACGCTCGGCTTCACGATACTGACAGAAAGCGCAGTTTCGCCTCTGAAAATCCATGCAACTAGAGTGTCATCGGTTTCTATGGTAAGGCCCGTTTTCCTGAGAGGAGGGCTGAGATTCAAATCCGAGGTCGCTTGTATTCCGAAGTTTGCATACTAGTGACCAAGCATCCTCATAGCCATGTATCCCTCGGCATATGCTTGGTTTAGGGATTTTTTCAAAGGGATTCACTTCCCACGTTGCTCACTTTAGCCGGAAGTCATGTTGCTCGTTTACTGCTTCCGGAAGAATTAGCTTCGATGGTGATCAAATCGTTGTCCGGTGTCCGCCGCGTAAATGTAGTTTCGTTCTTCAGCGATAATAATAGGCCTTATCGGACGACGACATACGAGTACCTATAAGGCATTGATCGCTTTATTTATTTTATTGTTAATGTGGATGTTTCTATTGAGTTTCTTATCATGAACAACTGCTAGATTCTTCATTGAGAATCACTTTCTTTTCCCTGAGTCTTCGAGTTATCGTTTTCGTAGAGTCCTTCTTTGGCCAAAGAAATAGCAATTGGCAAGTATAACTCTTCGCTTGATCTCTGATGAGGTGACATAATCGGAGTTAGTGTTATAGATATCTATTACAACGTTCTCATTGAAAACTAAACCTATTTTTGGTGCCTCTGTTGTAACATTTGTAAACACGCCAGTAACAGCGAAATATTCGTAAACACTGTTTCGAACTAGAGGATGCAAGCAAATTGTAGAAATGCAAATCAAATTTTCCACGAAGAAAGCTGCAAATCTATCCCAGAAAAGCAAACCCGCAATTTTGCATTATGCCATTCGCAAATATTGGTTTGCATTAGATCCAGAAGAAAAATCTGTAATTAAACAAGTTCCAATTACCGCAAAAAACCAAGACCAACCGGCAATTTACAACATCGCCCACTTATTAGACTTGAGAAAGAAATTATATCTCTGTGGCAGTACAACATTGAAAAACCCCTTATTGGCAATTAGAAAGGCGGGAAGAAGGATATAGTATTACTAATTGGTTCAAAAAAATGTTCCGTAGGCCCCTTTAGCCGCGAGTATTAGTGCCCTGTTCCAGTCGTAACAAATCAACTATTTAACGAGGGGAAAAAAAATTATACTCGTACTTCTATTGGTTGCAGTTGAGTTAGAAACTGCAGTTTACTGCGCTCTTAATGCGTACTGCATCCGTGGCTTCTTCCAAATTAGTTTCGTCTCAGTAAGTCCTGTCAGCGAGTACACTGAATTAATGATCTTTCACACAACCATGATTGCCCATGTTGTGTGCATTAACCCAATCTAGACACGTTCACGTCCATGATTAAAGGCTGCACTTAAAAAGACGCCAGATAGCTAGACTAAGTAGATTGGTAGATTGGGTCCAGGCGACACTAAAAATGTTTAATCGTCAACGCTCTCATCACCTTAGCACAAACAGTGGCTCGTTGTTATTAAAACAAGCCACCAGCACCACGTCGACAAGACATGCTGCAACTTTTTCGTTCAGTTGCCAATTATTTTTGATATTTCCCCGAAGCACTGCCAACATGGACGACAGGCAACATATCTCCTCCTAAGAGCACACACATTAGGATGACACGAGTAAGAAGGAAAAAAAAAAAAAAAGTAAGAAATCTCCAAACACAGAGACAGCGCTAATAAGACAGTAGATTCCTCACTTTGCTCTATGAAGGAATCAGACAGCGGCCGGCGCTTAGTTAAAGCCATTAGCTCTGAAAGTACTCCTCTACCGTTGTCACCACCACCGCCGACGCCGTAAAGTTCCACGCACATTCATCGAGGAAGTTACGCAGGCTCATTACCTGGTTGGACGGCTACATTACCTTTGTTCCCCTTCAACCATGTGCGCCGCCGTGAAGGTACGGCTTTTATTTGGTTTGGACACTATGCACTCTCCGTCATCGAGCTTGTTGCCTGCCATTTATAGAAGATTTGTTTGCGTTTAATTAAATTTACACAGTTTCTGTGCTCTGTGCTCTGTGCTCTGTGTACTGTGCTCTGTGCTGTGTGTGTTATGCTTGCATCCTTCACTGTACTCTGCATTTTTAAGTACTGTGTGTGTGCATGTTGAGCGTGTTGTACACGAATCGACCCCAATGCTCCATGCTCGCTATATTTGGTCATCTGTTCGTGACTAATTAAAATAGTTAGATACGACTTAGCGCCTTTACAATTAACAACAGCGTCGAACATACATTATGACTGCCCGTTTTGATCCTGGTTACGGTTTCATTACAACACCTAGCCGTGATCTTAATTGATCTTACTTTTGGAGGGGTCATCCATGTAGGGTGAGAGCCAACCGGGAAATTTTACCCAAAAATGGTGCCTCTGCCTACATGCAACATGCTAATTAGAAGAACTCACAATGCATTAGCTGCACTCACTATAAGCCATTGAACTCCGATTCCAGGAAGATGGGTTGGGCACTATACCAGCACCCACATGTCGTCATTCCACCCAAAGCCAAGCGGTAGCGCAGTCAATTTCATCAAAATTTATTGCTTTGGCCATTTGTGGGATCAATAGCTCCGATAGTTCCGTTTTGATTGGTGGCCACTAGCTTCTCCTGAATGCCAATGCCTACTACAATACACACATTAATCTGTGAGTGTTACTGTTGCGAAAGTCATAAACATTTCGTTTGTTGAAAGGAAGAACGTTGCCTTATCCAACAGCTGTGAGTGTGATTTCGTGTGGTGTGCTGGTGGTAGCCTCTGGTATAATTGAATTGATGTCCTATCTAGCCCTCGTCAAATTGCAGTTTGACTTAATGGTCAATCACGATTCCACAAAAGACAAGGGTGAGAGGTCAAGCAATCAGCGTAAATTGCCTCGACCGGAGAACAACAAACACGAAAAATGCCATAAAAGGACACTCGACAGCGAGGGTGGAAAGTGGGAATGTTCCTCTTGCGCACTAAAAGATTTAACGAGGCAATTTTCACACTCGAAATGTTCTGCTGGCGATGCTATTGTCTTCTCCAGCTAGAGTTTCTATGTATATTTTACATGTTCATACTCGTACATGTACATCCCTAGGATCGTATCGATTTCTTCTTGTCATCGGCGTGCGAAGTGATGTTGTGCTTTCGAACTCGATGTAGTCTATGTAGATGACAACAATGCAGTTGCTGATGGAGACGAAGAGGGTGGTGCGTTTGCATTGCTAATCTTTGGCACGACTCTTTTTGTCAGTTGCCACACCAGCTAGGATTATGTACATAGAACAGACCCTAAAGTAGAGCCTTGCGACAGAGTACCGAAGAGAGGCCAAACGTTTTAATGGTTCACGTTTTTTTTTGTACGTTTTCTGCTAGTCTTCCTTACCATAGCAAGGGCTACGAGGAAGAAGGATACCATTAAGGCACGACTATGGCGCACTAATTTGTTTCGTGCCTCAGGCAGATTCTAAATTTCTATTCGAGTTTTATGTAAATCCTCACGCGTTGCATTTAGTTTGGATTTTTTTTTTATAGCGACTACTTCTTCGCTGCATTGGAAGGATAGAATGTAAAGTAAAAAAGTTCAGAAGTTATGTAGTGAAAGGTGAAAATGGAAATTTAATAGCTGCGCATGTGAAACGAGCCAGATGGACACTTCAAACCAACTTTAGGAGGCAGAGTGAGTTTTCGTTGCAAGGAGTACAGGTTTTCGATGCCAACGATATCAACCAGATGTTAAGAATGAATGACCACAGTAGGTAATTCTGATCTGAAGGACTTGTATGAGTATTTTCACTTGTTATTTTAACTACTATAGCATGAAGGGAGCAGTGTAAGTTATTGAGAAGTGATATCAGATATTTCCAGAGATCAGAGATTCGTACTTTACCGGATAAGCTTTAGGCATACTTGTATATCATGTTGACATCCGTTTGGCAGAAGGCGATGCAACGTCCTATGGAGGAAAACCAGTTGCGGCGAAATGAAAGGCCTTAAGAAAATACAACCCAACCCATCGCTGTATTATTATTATTGAGTTGCAATGCTTCCCAGCTTCGATGAAGTTGAAAACTACACCCTGAATAACTCGAACTGCAACCAACTTCAGACTGCTATAATTTCCAAACCGTTCATGAGAGTGAGCTAAAATTTTGACGCTTGACAGATAATTTTATTATTTACAAGCCTTTTAAACGATTTGCGTCTCAGTTGTGTTGAAAAATTTTTATCCGCGATGGATAAAAATCAAACGTGATAGTGTGATTGCTTTGTATTTGGCTGGAAAACCACAAGTAGCTATCGTTAGAGCCCTCCAGCACCTCAACGTGAATAAATCATTTGTGTCTCGAACCATAGCTCGTTACCGTGATACTGGCAGCGTTGCAAAACGCCATGGAGGTGGTCATAAAAAAAACAGCAACATCGGCAGAAATGGTTCGGAAAGTGAAGGCTCGAATTAAGCGAAATCCGCGTCGAAGTGGAAGAAAAGTGGCTCGTGAGCTCAACATATCGTTGGAACAGATGCAACACATACTGAAAAATGAGCTTGGGCTCAAGCCATTGCAGTTCCAAAAAGCACACGATCTTACACCGCAACAGAAAAAAGTTAGAATCGAAAGACCGAAGGAGTTGCTACGCTTGCACGAAAGTGGTGAGTTGCCGAGGTCCTTCGAAAATTTACACCTTCGGACGGCCACCAGAAAGCAGGCAGCACCGATGGTGATGGTTTGGGCTGCCATAACCGCCGATGGTCGCTCTCCGCTCGTATTTTTGGGCCGTGGCCGTGGCGTCAAAATTAATGCGATCGTATACCGTGAAACTGTCTTAGAGGCAGTATTGAAGCCTTGGGCAAACAATCATTTCGGTCGGAGACCGTGGACATTTCAACAAGATTCGGCACCGTCGCACAAAGTGCGCGTCAACCAAGATTGGTTAAAAAACAATGTTCCACATTTCATTTCTTCGACACAATGGAAATTCTCCGAATGCAAATCTGTTGGATTTCTCTGTCTGGGGTATTTTGAAGGCGAAGGTTGGCACTAAAAAATACCGAAGTTTGGACCACCTCAAACAAGCACTTCGCCGGGAATGGGCCAATATACCGCAGAGCCACTTGCGTGCAGCGTGCGGTGTTTTCTTCGGCCGTCTCAAGGCCATAATTCTCGCCAAAGGTGGACATATTGAAAGCTACTGATACAATTTGAAAATTGATGTATTTTCCAACATTTTCTGCTTTGGCACAATTAAATTTATCAAAAAATAAATGTTTATCTAGATAATCCCATAAGATTAAACGACGTTAAGGAAGTCGTTGGAAGGTCTAGGTGAGGTGATGAGGTATCTGGAGCTGAGTCCATTCTATACCTCAACACACTAAGTTCTATGTAGACCTATCGTAATGTCCGGGTGAGGGAATTTCCGCTTATCGCGTTCGATCCCTGAGGGTGTCTAAGCCAACTTGTTGTATCCGCTAATCTGAAACGAGATTTAAGTGAAGCAACAGATAGTTCTGATAGGTTGTGGAAGTAATAACTTCCTAAAGTTCTTTGCCTCAAATTACTGAGGCTGGGAAAGTGGTACAAAAGTGGCCTCCCGTGGGCGTATGTTCCCTTAGCCTCGGCAGAAGTTGTCGTAGGTAATGCGCAGCTTTATTGCATGCGCCCCCAGAAGATTATGCCCTGTGAGCAGCAATCCAGCCCTGCTTTTGAAGACAACCTTACTTGTTCTGGATTTGCTGAGTTCCGGCCATAATTGTCTTCAGGTCTCACAGATTGGAAGGTTTTTTCACCATTTTATTTGTATCGTTCGCCCTACTTGTATTCTCCGAGTACAGACTGGAGGTTTGGTACTTTAATCCGCCAATTCCCTTTTTAGGGAGGATCCTTTACGAGCTAGCTCAATTGCATGCTCATTGCCAGCAGTAGTCCGGCAGGCGTCATGAGCAGTGTAAGTTCAATTGATCCGAGAAGATTCCAGGGCCGGTTCCTATTTGGTTGCTGTCCTGTTCATCTCTGCTTGGTAAAATGCAGGCAAATGATGTTTCAAAGTCGTAATGGGGTATTATGTAGTCCGCATTGGAACACAAACCCAGCTCACTTATAAGGATCGAAGCAAGGCCTTTAGGGCTTGATTCCCACCCATTAAACTGACTCTATATTAAGGTGCTTTTCGCTACAGGTTCTTGCATGTATAAATCTAGGGGCCAAGTGTATTTTCCAATACCCAGAAGAGGTAGCTCAAAGCTTCTGTAGATCAATACTTTTTCCGATTCACAAAAAAGGTGATACAAATGCAGCGGAGAATTATAGAGGCATATTGTTTCGCAACTGCTTGATGAAGATTTTTGTTTCAATTACATAGAATAGACTCACATCTTGGGCTAAAAGTCCAAATTTGCTATATGACTTTTATTCAGGATTCAGGAAAGGGCATTCGACCATCGACCAAATCTTCGTGCTTACAAATATTGCTCAATCATTTGTAGGCAAAGGAACTAACTTTTATGCTTTTTATATGGACTTTGAGGCTGCATTTCATTCCATTGACCGAAGACCACTATTCTATATATAAGGGTGAAATAGATTTTGAAGACTGAACTTAAAGCAGGCAACAAAGTTTACGCAATCAACACGTGGGCAGCGTATGTCCTAGCGAACTCCTTTGGGGTGCTTAAATGGTCGGACACGGACCTGGAACAGATTGCCATGTCAGTGAGAAAACAATTCCCTAGAGCCCAATCACATCATCCTAAAAGTACTTTTGAAAGAATGATATTACCCCGACACCAAGGCGGGAGAGATTTAGTCGATATTATTGCATTACAACATCAACGAAAGCTAAACCTCAGAAACTATTTCACATCGACGTCCGAAGAACTGATAAGGGTCGTTATACAAGCAGACAACAAATATACACCATTAAACTTGAGCGCAAATAACCTCTCTGTACCCGCAACGTTAAAAATACACGGGAACATATAGAGTCTTGGAAATCGAAAGTTTTACATGGAGTACAACCAAAAGATCTAGCTGAGAGTCATATCGGTGGTTACAGCTCAAATCTGTGGCTAAAAAAGGGATTGTTATACTCAGAAACCGAAGGATTTGCTACTGCTATCCAAGATAAGGTAATTCCAACAAAAAATTATAGAAAGCATATTTTAGGTGCAACCATTCCTTGTGATGAGTGTAGGCGATGCGAAAGAACCTATTGAACATATCATAGCTGGTTGTACCACCCTGACAAGTTATGATTATACAAACAGACACAATAGTGTTGGGAAAATTTTGCATCAAGATCTTGCAATGCATTTTAATTTCATTACAAAGAGACCGTCGTACTATAAATATGAGCCCCCAGCCGTACTACTTAGAAAATTCAGCTGCTGTAATCTACTGAGATTGAGAAATAATAACAGATCGGACTATCCTAGCAAACAGGCCTGATATTGTCGTATTTTGTAAGGGAAAATACAATATAATATCGAAATATACGACATTGCGATCCACCTGAACCATAACAACATCGGAGTTAGCGATGGAACTGCAAAAAATGTACAGAACCAACAACGTCAGAATTAAACCAATCGTTGTTTCAGCAACAGGGTTGGTCCCAAACTCGGAATCTGAAACTCTTAAAAAGTGAAGCGGTGATACTGCCGACTCGCAACAAGACGGTTTATGCAATAATACATTTGTGACATTTAATTAAAAAAAAAAAAACAACTTAAAATAAAATCATCAGAGCCTAAAGATGCCAAGCGAGGCATAGCCCGGGATAGGTATTTTCCATCCTCATAGAGGTTAAGAAATGTAGAAACTCAATAACAATAATAATAAATATTGAACCAGCACAGCATAGAAATCGGAAAATTGAAGCAGTGTTTTATGGAGATTTAAACCAGTAATCTAAAGTACCAAATTATTATGCGAATGGACGAAAACTATACCCCGTTAAAGCTAGGACAGCCAGAATATCACTCGCAAATTTTATCAATAGATAAACGGATCGGATTAATTCAATTAAAATTGATAAGAATAACTTAACAGAATCCCTTCAAAGAGGTCAGCTGTTTCCCGAAATAGAAGGATTTGTCATAGCCATTCAAGATGGAGTCATCGCAACGAGTCAGTACCGCCTCTTCACGAGGATATTGACAATATGTATCGTGTGCACATAGAGTCAATTGAACATATTGTAAATGGATGCTGAATACTAGCAAATCATGAATACCATTAAACGCCAAAACGATGTTGCGAAGATTGTTCACCAGGAATTCGCCTTGAGCACGAAACTTGTGAGCTGCAAGAAACCATACTACCAGTACCAAGCTGATGATATCCTTTCCATCAACAATTTCAACTTTATTGGGATCGTCAAATGAGTATAATTGCGAACCGCCCGGACATTATGTGGATCATAAGAGATATAGCGCTTCCATCTGTAGCAAATATGGGGCGAACATTTGAGGAAAACATATCAAAAATGTTCTAGTGTAGCTCATGAAATACAGCAACGCCAAAGACTGAGAACTATACGAATTGTGCCAATTGTTGTATCCAGTACGGAAATGATTGAAAAAAAAGTAGATGAAGAACTTAATAAAGTGCAGTGCAATCATTCTTTGCACGAAGTTTTAAAGTCGAAGAATTTATCATCAGAGCCAGGGTGAACGACTCTAATTCCAACTTTTTAAAATGCTATAATTTTTTTATTTTTTGATAAATGTTATTGTGCCAAAGCAAAAAATGTTGGAAAATACATGAATTTTCAAATTGTATCAGTAATTTTCAATATGTCCACATTTGGCGCGAATAATGGCCTTGAGACGGTCGAAGTTACGCGCACGCAAGTGGCTCTGCGGTATATAGGCCCATTCCCGGCGAAGTGCTTGTTTGAGGTTGTCCAAACTTTGGTATTTTTTAGTGCCAACCTTCGCCTTCAAAATACCCCAGACAGAGAAATCCAACGGATTTGCGTCCGGAGAATTTGCAATCCATTGTGTCGAAGAAATTAAGTGTGGAACATTGTTTTTTAACCAATCTTGGTTGACGCGCACTTTGTGAGACGGTGAGGATTCTTGTTGAAATGTCCACGGTCTCCGACCGAAATGATTGTTTGCCCAAGGCTTCAATACTGCCCCTAAGACAGTTTCACTGTACACGATCGCATTAATTTTGACGCCACGGTCACGGTCCAACAATACGAGCGGAGAGCGACCATCGGTGGTTATGGCAGCCCAAACCATCACCATCGGTGCTGCCTGCTTTCTGGTGGCCGTCCGAAGGTGTAAAGTTTCGAAGGACCTCTCTGGCAAGTAAACTCGGTCATTTTGTTTGTTGACATATTGCTCGATAACAAATGGCGACTCATCGGAAAAAACCAAATTCGGCAACTCACCACTTTCGTGCAAGCGTAGCAACTCCTTCGCTCTTTTGACTCTAACTTTTTTCTGTTGCGGTGTAAGATCGTGTGCTTTTTGGAACTTCAATGGCTTGAGCCCAACCTCATTTTTCAGTATGTGTTGCATCCGTTCCAACGATGTGTTGAGCTCACGAGCCATTTTTCTTCCACTTCGACGCGGATTTCGCTCAATTCGAACCTTCACTTTCCGAACCATTTCTGCCGATGTTGCTGTTTTTTTATGACCACCTCCATGGCGTTTTGCAACGCTGCCAGTATCACGGTAACGAGCTATGGTTCGAGACACAAATGATTTATTCACGTTGAGGTGCTGGAGGGCTCTAACGATAGCTACTTGTGATTTTCCAGCCAAATATAAAGCAATCACACTATCACGTTTGAATTCCATCGCGTATAAAATTTTTTCAACGCAACTGAGACGCAAATCGTTTAAAAGGCTTGCAAATAATAAAATTATCTGTCATGTGTCAATCTGAAGTTGGTTGCAGTTCGAGTCATTCAGGGTGTATGTATACATATAATGATTTACGAATATTTAGCTTAAGGATATGTTCCAGTTCTTGTCGAATTTGGACTTAACCATGAATACTTCTCATTAAGCGCGATACTGTTTCAACCGCATTCAATTACGAACACCAAGTTGGTCAAAAAACCTCTTATTCTCCGCCAAAAAAATCATAGGTCCCCCTTTCTATGCACAAATTGGCAAGACAAACAACACAGTATGAATAAATGAAGAGAATACGCGTGCGGCCTTAGACAATCCTTTATCGATATATCTCTGGGGAATCGAATGACTTTTCAGGCCGAAGCTATTAGTGCTCAATTCGGTCCATATATCCTAGCCATCGAAGGCTGCTGATTCGTTCTTCTCTGATCAGGTTGATGTACCTGTGTAGCTCGTAGATTTCGCTGTTTTATTTCTTCTCTAAAGTCCATTAATGCAAATGGCAATCGCTCAAAGAATCTTGAGTTCAGGAAGTGCAAGGATATCTTCATTCGCCTTTGGTAGCGTCCATGCTTCTATGCCATACAACAAGACTGAGCATTCTGTCCGATTCTTCATCTTGACTAAACAATTTTTTGACATTGATCTAACCGTCTTGAATTTCCTGCGGTTGGTCAACTATGGACTGCTTTTTGCAGTCGAGCACTCAGACTAGGACTGAAATTTCTCAGTCTTTCGTAAAAGAATGAGTAAACGCTTCAGTAATCAAATCCCTACAGTACCGACAACCCTTAGTTCAGTGCCAAGAAGCTGCAGGCTAATGCAAGCGTATGTCGCGTACTAATAGACGAAATGCTCCGCTGTGTCACTCTTACACAAAGATTCGCAAGATATAGTGACACTTATGCCTAGCACACTTAGGTGCTTAACAAAGTATAGTGTCCCGTGATGACGCCAATAAACAGTGCACAGTCTTTTCTACTAATGGATAGCAACAACGTCGCTGACCTTTTAGAGGAGTCGGAAAGTATTCGTTTAGTCATGGAGAATGATATAATTTGCACTTATAACGCAGGGTAAGGTCCTGAGGAACTGTCTTCTGAGCATTGCCTGTGACGTACACAGTCCACGCTGTGTGCAAATATTTTACTGATACGAAAAATCCCTTGAGCACTTGCCAATTATAAACAAAAAAAATGGTCAGTCTAGAAAGCTAGGTGATAGAAGTTCCTGAAGCTCGATAAATAGTTAAAAAAGTTTTCTGTGATAAGAGAAGCCATTTTTCATTATTGAAAGCTCACTTCTTTATAGCCTCAGTAACCGCGACACAATATGTAAACTCGATAAGTAACAAATGCTGCATGACTGATGACATATGTTTGAGATACTCTACAACATAGCTAGTTCATGAGAGCTCGCCATACTCATACGAAAGCAGCCATGACTCTGTGTGCCTATACTCGTGTCTACACGAGTAGTACGGGAAGGAGGTCGGAATCCTGCGCGCGAGTTATAAATAGTCCAGCCCTTACAAATAAAACACAACTTATTTGAATGATGGCTTTTTACTTCAAGGTGTTTCACACGACAGAGTCCTTATCGTAGCATAATACCTAGAATAATACAAAGCATTATACATACAATGAAGGGTTGATAGCCACAATCAACAGTTAACAGCTTGCAACCATGTTGTTTTGCTTGCATTGTTAATGCCGTTATTGCCGAACTAGGTCAACCGATGTCGTCGGAGCAATATTGTTGCTGGGCTGTTCTATGCTGCTTATCTTGTTGGCGTTGACAAAAAAAAAGCCAAGCCAAGCCAAATTTTGTTGTTAAGCTGAATTTTTCCGTTAAAGGTTAAAAAAGCTTTTGGTGTTGTTACCATGTAATGTCTGGGTAGGTATTTTGACGATGGTAACAATGATGATGACGACGCTGATGTTTGTGCTATGCACATGACTCGTGTATTTTGCACTCACCCACAACGCCCCCTTTACTGGTCATGGCTCATTCCGTCTAAGTTAATGACCCACCGCGCACGTTACCCACTCTTTTTTTGTTCCATACTCAGAATCTGTCGCCTTTTCGTTCCTCTCCCATGTCTCATTCGGCCCGAGCTGCCTCACCAAGCGCGCTACCCCCTCACGTTTCCTGTCGCTTTTTCGTTTTATCAAATTTTTAGTATTCACAACAAGATGGGTGTTAAAGAGAGTTTGAAGTGGAATAATTTTATTGACGACTAGGAACACTACTGGTGGAAATAGTGATACAACATCGTGAAGCAACGAACACTTGATCCATGTTGGATAGCATTAGTGTTACTTACAAGTATTATCGAACGGTTTTGAATGTCATCTAGTAGGTGCAAAAGGGACTAAAGATTCGTTTCAACGGAGTTCGGAATAACCTCCTGTCGTTTTTTCGTTTCATCGGCGTTCGGAATTACTGTTCAACGAGCGATAAACAGTTTCACTTAAAAAAAAAATTCCCTTGATCTGGGACCATAATAAGACTAAGAGAATTAACCCTTCTGGTTACGTTCAGAGAACCCGTGCATTCTTGGACGGTTCAACAAGGCTTTTAGCGCACCTTTGCTGTCGTTACATACGCAGTTATGTACTTTGCCCTCTCCATCGGTTCTTCACGGTATACTTAGTTGATTGCCATTTCCGTTTTGATGACAGACGTAAGTTCCTATTGAGGAGTAGAATCTAACATCTTCGTCCGCAAGAAACAAGGAATGTCAACTTCGCAACAACGGGAGTTGTGATGTCTTTGCGTCAGGCGGCAAGCCAAAGATCAGGTAGGAATAATTGGTGCATCGGAATTTACGATCTCATCACTAAGCTGAACTTTAGTGGTGTCATCGTTTACATACATAACACACGTGTTTTACCAAAGACCACTTTTTTTTAAATCGAAAACTGCTTTAACTGCAAATGCTCTGCTCTGCTCTGCGTCAGAGCCAGACGTGCTCTTGGAGGGGGCGAACAAAGGTAATATAGAGGGACCTGGTCACGTATGGGTGGGTGAATTCTTTGGACCACCGTTTTACAAAACCTAGTGCAGAGTTGGCTTTAAGTATTATTTCATCCATATGTAGACGGAAGTTGAGTTCCCTAAAACACAAAATGCAGAGGTCGCGAGAAGATAGGTTGGTTGTGGAGAAAATAGAGTCGGGGAGGAGATTGGTGCCGCTTATATGAAAAGGTGATGGATTGGCATTTGGGGATGTTAAGTTCCAAACAATTTTTGAGGCACCAGATCGAGAAACTATTAAGGTCTGGTTGAAGGAGGAAGTAGTCAGGGGGAGGGGAAATGGTTTTGAAAAATTTGGTATCGTCCGCGTAAAGAGAGATAGACAAGTTAGCAATAGTGCCTATTCCATTAAACAACTTACACATGAGATGACAAGGTCAATGTCCGGCCGAGAGCTACCTTACACTATCAGCAGGCCCAACGCAACTTTGAGTTCTTCAAGGCGACATGTTTAGTCCAAAAAGGTGCGTTATACAGAACCACACCCAAGCTTCATCTCGGAAACTCACCGAAAGCCCATTTCTAGTGAACCAATCGCTGATCGCATCTAGGGCTGTCCAGTGCCTATGCTTTAGAACTGTCGCCGCGCGTCTACAGAAAGTAAGAAATATCCCATTAAGACCGCCATTTTTTCTGTGTCGGTCGTACAGCGTTGTTGTTTGACAACTGTCATGAGTAAACATTAAGGTTTCGTCATGGAGCATTACACGGATACACAACGCATAGAAATTGCGGAAACCCGCTACCGAAATGATGAGATTTGTTGGAAATTGTCTTGGATTTTTCGGTCACCAGAATGCAGGGGTACAGTGGTCCGATTAATCGAAAAATTTCCAGTGATTGGGTCAGTTCCTAGTGAGAGTGTTGACCAGAATCCTTCCACCTCGATTCGCCATCAGCAATTGAGACTTTCAAAAAGCAGATTACAGCGAATTTTAACTAAAAATTTTCGACACAAGCCAGTAGACCATACGCAACGCCAAACGTTCACGTTCTTACAGCAATTACAAGTGAATGGCGATTTTTCGAAGTAATTCATCTTTTCCGATGAGGCGTATTGCGAACTTTGATGACTACTCGTATATCAACAAACAGAATTGTTACTTTTGGGGAACTAAGAATCCAACAGTGATCCATCAACATCCTAGGCATCCACCACGAGGCACTATTTGGTGCGCATTTTGGGCTGACGGAATGATTGGACCTTTCTTCTTCGAGAATGCGGCTGACAAGGCGGCCACCGTCAACGGCGTTCATTACCGTGAGATGTTAACCAACTTCTTCTAGTCTGAAATTGCTTAAATGGATCCGGAAGACATGTGGTTTTAACAGAACGGCACAACCTACCACACATCGATCGAAACAGTGGGGTTGATCCAGACGAAATTTGAAGGGAGAGTCATATCGTGTGACGGCGGCGATGTGAGTTGGACACCAAGATTATGCGATTTCTTTTTTTGGGGGTTTTTGAAAATAAAAGTGTATGCGAATAACCCTAGAACATTTCGTGATCTGAAAGACGAGATTCGATGGACCATGGATGAAATTGAGTGGACACTATGCAAAAATGTCATCAAAATGACTATCAGTCACGAGGCGGCCCTTTATCGGATATTGTGTTCCATACATAATCTCCACTCTTCTACACTCTTTACACTCTTTATAAAAACATCAAATTTCAAAATAGGCGGCCTTAATTGGGCTGGAGCACGCTTTACAACTGCATCATCTGCATATGCTTAAGCGTAGAGGATAGAGTTGTTGAGAGCATTAAGTGAAGAGTCGACCAAGATGCATAATGGGAGTGGAAAAAGATGGCATCCTGCGGACAACGCCTACTTATCTCCTCTCCATCATTATAGTTGGCTCAGATCTCCTTTCTTGTGGACCCGGCAAACGATGCTGATGAGGTTTAAAAAAACTCGGCAGGCAGACCGTCCGGTTCTTCTTCTGGTATCTTCACTTCATTGTGGGTGGGTGAGCGGACATTTTAGGTTTATCGTCCAAGCTGAATGGTTCGTTCTATCTGACAGCGTAGCTTGGCTCGTTTCTGCTGTTTAACAGTCTGCAGTCCTTACCGACTATGACTCTACTATTAAATTTATGTGCGCGTCCCAAAAGATTTCTGTTCAAATCTTGACGCGTTCTTTTAACATTTTGAAAAACTTTCAAATATTGTACTTATAGTAGCGCTTCTTCATCTTTGTTCTGTGTGGTTTTCATGTATTTCAAATACAATAGTATCTCCCAATAGATATATTCTTGGCGAGATCTGTATCACAAACAAAGGAGGGGACGTAATTAGCTGTTTTTCTGAAACAATTATGATACAGACAACTTTAGAGAGCATGAAACTTTGCGCTATCAGCTTATGTGTTATCGCCAGTTGGAGGTTGCTGACAAGCATTATAAACAAATCTGCAAATCATGTCAAGTACTGCCAGCAATATTTACAATAATCTAGCCACAATGATTTGGATGTTCATCTCGACAAAATTGCTGATAAGTTAGTCGCTTTCTGATGCTCCTCTTAGGAAACCTAGATAAAGATACGAGTAGTTGAAAAGAGTTACATCTGCGAATGCCTTCCAATGATACATAGTTACAGTCGATTTCAATTAGTTGCAAACTGCAAGTAATGTGCAAAATATTATAGTTAACGAACATTTTCTTTATCTCTGCGCCGAAATTTACGACCCTAGACAACAGATACAGATTTAACCGCAAAACAACTCATCATAGCGCTTCCTCTTCTCGGTTTTTAGCCGCTCGCTTGCCATCATAAAAGTCAATCGTCACTCATGCTGTGCAACGGTCCTCGTTCAAAGTTTCTATGTCTGTACGTTTGTCAGTTTAAGTGTATCCACGTTTTTATATCTGCCGCTCAATCTTGTCACCTACCTACCTTAAAAGGCGAAAGAAAGCAACTTTCGGTTGGCGGCAGTGCAACGTGTAATTTGCGTCTGTCATAAATTAAATCGGCATTCAAGTATTGTGGGCGTCAGAACCGTTCACTGACATCTCACCTTCGTGTTGGACGCATTGACGATGACGGCGCACCGAAGAGCCAGAAGAAGCATGACATAAAATTTAATGACAAAAAATCACGATCAGCCGTTGCTACAAACAGCCAAAGCACCCAACCAGCCAACCAGCCAACCATCGAGAGTCGATATTCCTGTTTGGCGGTGTGTTGTTGGTTACCTCTTAGCAGATTGGTAAATTGGTAGGCAGCATCCAGAACATGAAGGCGCTGTAACATAAACACCATCACCATTACCAACAACACTCTTACAATAAGCAACTGCGGTAAATTTAAGCAAATACTCGTACGAATGCCATATTCTGTTTTCCGTTCGGATTTGGAGCCATAGTGAGTAGTTTAAGCGCAAGAATCGCGACCGCAGTCGAAATGCAAATCTGATGAAAAAAAAAAAAGAAAAAAGGAGAACGCTAAGGATCGAGGAACTCTGCCAGATTGCACTCCCTTGGGCAGTGGAACGAAACCAAATCCAATCAAACATAATGAGTTGCTCGTACATCAGAGGAGCGACAAAGCAACAAAAAAAAAAAAGGCCAAAATCCATCCCATCTCGTCTGCCTACGCGATAATAATTGCAGCGCAGCGGTTAAGCGGGCTTTCTCGAATTGGTTTCTACCACGAATGCTGCGCCGATATCTCTGAAGATCTTCGATTTTGCGTTGGATCTATGTAGTGTCCCATGAAGTCGACCAAAGGAATGAATACTCTCGTACATCTGAGATACTGGCAAAACACAAAAACCAAACGTTTGTCTAACGCCTCCTGATAGTTGGACTATTGGCGGATTGGCTGCTTGGCTGCTTGTCGTACCGCTCCTCCCGATCTATAAATCTCACCTCTGAAGCTAGTTCTACATCGTCCTCCATCGAAGAGATAATTTTACCACCGCGGGCAATTTGTCGTTGCTTTTGTGGCCAATCGGTGATTGAGAGTGAGCCCAATGTGTAGTCGAAAAGATTTATCTTGCAATCGCACAATGTCCTTACAAATGCTCCCCTATAATTTGGTATGCTGTTTCTAAACACTTCCAGCATTGATCAAAATGATAGGATTACGAATGTCAGTAACGATTCCACCTCAAGTGCGTGGTCGGTCGGTCTCTAGTCTCTAGATCACCATCGATTAGTACTGGATTTCAATCTGGATATGCCATCGGGCATTGCTCGATACGCAAACAATTGTAATTACGGGCAATCACACTGCGATTTCTCAGCTCAATGGGACAGAACACCACATGTTCAGATACCACCCACTGGCATCTCGAGTAGAAACATTTGGCGGAAGAAGAAACCCATACTCGCATTAATCGACGCGACTGGTAAATAGAAATCTCTGCGATTGTTTGGAGCATTGTTTACTATGAGTACACTCGCGCCTGGCAGAGGTGGTCTGCGGTCTGCTCTGGTTCCTGGGTTGAATGGAAAAAATGCGAACGCCTGCTTGTGATGCAGATGGGGGAAGCTCTTTGGTGGTTGTTTACGTCTGGTCTGCTTTATGCATGCAAGTTTAATGACCCGAATTGGATTTGCTTTTCTTAGATACGAATACGAACGTTAATTCATCGATCAGAAATCATGGCTGCGGAGTGTTAAACGACGAAGGCAGGGTAAAGTGGTTTTTGTGGATACACAATACGTTTTTTTTTTATTTTTTTTTTTTAATTGCACTGCAGCTTGCCACCATGTGGACGCGTACGTAGGAGGGTTGTTTCTCAACTTGTTTTGGGGCTCGGGAAAGATTATTATTAATTTTTCAAATAAGGAGTGCTATTTTAAGACAGAGCAAATGAGCTTCAACATTTTTTCCGGATGATTTATCACAATTGACGCTGGAGAAGTATGAA
The DNA here is from genome assembly GCA_963966105.1 of Volucella zonaria. NCBI lineage: Eukaryota > Metazoa > Arthropoda > Insecta > Diptera > Syrphidae > Volucella > Volucella zonaria. The sequence continues at coordinate 193,956,007 of OZ014532.1, read as the reverse complement.
TGTATGTCAGCAGTACCTACTTCGAATTGTTTACAACTAACAATAGAAGCCAGACGGATTTATTGTTTGCTGCTGAAGTGTATTCAGTGGGTTAAGGAAGGTCGCTAATTTGCTAGATTACGAATTCGCAGTATGCGTACAAAGATACAATCAGTTATGAATGGGGCGAATGAGGATGCAACGAAACAACATGGGAATACAGAATTAGCGCTGCAATTATGAGCTAGCTTATGTGTTAGAGAGCAAGGGTTGATACTCGTAGCATAAAGAAGCGGCCAGTTAGGAGAGAGCAGAGCATGTATAGGAAAGATAAAGGAAAGTGTTGTCGAACCTTGCAGGCGGAGAAATAATTAAAACTCCAAATTTGTCGCGAATAATGGCCTTGAGACGACCGAAGAAAGTATCGCACGCTGCACGCAAGTGGCCCTGCGGTATTTTGGCCCATTCCCGGCAAAGTGCTTGTTTGAGGTGGTCCAAACTTTGGTATTTTTTAGTGCCAACCTTCGCCTGCAAAATACCCCAGACAGAGAAATCCAAGGGATTTGCATCCGGAGAACTTGCAATCTATTGTGTCGAAGAAACGAAGTATGGAACAGTGTTTTTTAACCAATCTTAGTTGACGCGCGTTTTGTGAGACGGTGCCGAGTCTTGTTGAAATGTCCACGGTCTCCGACCGAAATGATTGTTTGCCCAAGGCTTCAATACTGCCTCTAAGACAGTTTCACGGTATACGATCGCATTAATTTTGACGCCACGGCCACGGCCCAAAAATACGAGTGGAGAGCGGCCATCGGCGGTTATGGCGGCCCAAACCATCACCATCGGTGCTGCCTGCTTTCTGGTGGCCGTCAGAAGGTGTAAATTTTCGAAGGACCTCTCTGGAAAGTAATCTCGCTCATTTTGTTTATTGACATATTGCTCGATAACAAATGGCGATAACAAATCGGAAAAAACCAAATTCGGCAACTCACCACTTTCGACTCTAACTCTTTTCTGTTGCGGTGTAAGATCGTGTGCTTTTTGAAACTTCAATGGTTTGAGCCCAAGCTTATTTTTCAGTATGTGTTGCATCCGTTCCAACGATATGTTGGGTTCACGAGTCATTTTTCTTCCACATCGACGCGGATTTCGCTCAATTCGAGCCTTCACTTTCCGAACCATTTCTGCCGATGTTGCTGTTTTTTTTATGACCACCTCCATGGCGTTTTGCAACGCTGCCAGTATCACGGTAACGAGCTATGGTTCGAGACATAAATGATTTATTCACGTTGAGGTGCTGGAGGGCTCTAACGATAGCTACTTGTGGTTTCCCAGCCAAATATAGAGCAATCACACTATTACGTTTGAATTCCATCGCGGATAAAAATTTTTCAACACAACTGAGACGCAAATCGTTTAAAAGGCTTGCAAATAATAAAATTATCTGTCGTGTGTCAAAATTTGAGCTCCCTGTCATGATCAGTTTGGAAATTATAGCAGTCTGAAGTTGGTTGCAGTTCGAGTCATTCCGGGTGTATACTGGCTGTTCTTTCGAGCCTTTTTAGTTTCGTGAGGTTGTAGCCTTTGCTTAACGCGAATGACCCATAGCTGAGTGTTGCGGTGAATTATGACGCCATGTTGTAAAATTGCTGCCGCCTTCATGTGGATTTTTAAGCCATAAGACACGTTCGGTTTTAGCCACAAGGGTGAAACTTCCCTAAATTCTTGTTCCCAGCTTATACTATAGACTGTTCGCAACAGTGAGAATTGGGCACACAGCCAACGTCATCTTTGGCTGAAGTCCCCACTTCTTTCTAAAAGTTTTGCTGCAGTAATATAAGGCGACGCATGCCTTCCATAGCCTGTGTTCGATGTTTTGCTTCCAGTTAAGCTGTGGATCAAGCATGATACCCAGGTATCTAGTGCTGGAGGGTAACATCAGATATTTTAGTTTTGGCAGCGAATAGCATCAATTCAGTTTTGCTCGTATTGACATCAAGACCATAACTTGCAGACCAGGTGTTTACCCTATCTAGAATAGTTTCCATGATTTCACTTATCACGGAAGGAAACTTCTCTGACACTATTATCCACATACCCGGCCACTTTGGCTTCTTTTCTGTCTAGTCTTACAAGAATTTTATTCATAACCATTAGTCAGAATAAAGGCCTCTATGAGCCGATTTGGTTAAGTGACTGTTTAGTAGTGTTGCCTGAATAATTCTTGTACTGAGCATAGTGACTAAAAAATTCCGCTTGATCAGAGATTTGTGAATAGCTTCAGTGTGCACCTTGTTAAAGGCTCCGTCTATGAAGGAGGCTGGATATATTCTTTGTAGATGTCTAAGACACGCTCTAGGGTTTTAAGTACAAAGGAGGTTTAATTAATTGGCTTGAAATCCTTCAAGGACTTGTATCCGCGTTTACCTACTTTCAATTTAAACTTCACTCGAGCGCGTCTCTAAGAGTAGTGTACCTAGTTCAGTATTAAACAGCTTGACGCTAGCCAAGGTGTTGTTAGGTTTTGCGTTTTTTGTAGCATGATAAGTAGTATGCCGCCATGGCCCGGAGACTTGAACGGGCAGAAGCTGTAAATAGCCCATGAAATCTTTCCTCGGAAATGATTGAATTGATATTGCTGTGGGATGCAAATAGTACTTGCCGAGATCTTCCGGGTTCTATACTGATATCACTGCATCCGGAAGAGTGTGTTTTCATCAGGAGTGCCAGGGTGTCCGCAGACAATTCTGTTCATCGTCCAGCTGACCTTCTTAGAAAGGAAAGGTTGGAATGTTCCTTAGACAGAATTTTGCTAAGCCGGGCGGACTCCTTGAGGGTTTTTTATTGAATGGCAATAGTCTATCCAGGGCTGCTTCTTGGATGTCTTTATAGTTTTCTTCTACAGACTTAAACAGTCCTTCTAAGGCTGCGAGAAATTGTTTTTGTAGTAGATATTGAAAATCGGTCTGGTAATCTGCCTGTGATTAGAGAAATCCGCACTCCACCATGGAGGAAGTGTTTTTTTTTTACTACGTTTAACTGGAGTCAAGACTTTGTATGCAACGTTCGTTGCCTTCTCGAAAGTCTGTACATTTGCCTCCAGTTCTTCGATTGCTACGCTGTTTATTTCCGGTATGTTTTCAAGTTTTGTCTTAAGGACTTGACCAAAGTTGGTTCAATTAGGGTTAAACGGTTTAGTGATCTCGGCTTCGAGATTTGTCGAGAGTTGTCATTGTTTGTTTTGAGTGTAATATCTAGAACATTTTCCCACGTTCTGAAAATGTTCGTACTAGATTGGGGCCGTGCCCATATTGCAGACAGATAGGTTAGTGATTAGAAGAAAATCGAAGAGTGACTCACGTCTTTCATTATCTTCTGTGCTTCCCCATCCTGTATATCTCGCGTTGGCATCGCAGCCCATCAGTAGGTTGTCTTTCTTTGTTATGGTGGCTATAAGTCGATCCACTTTCTCTGGTGGTACTGGTCTCTCCAGGAGCCAGATTCCAGTTTAACAACTGCTAAATCATTCCATCTAGGTTGAATGTTCTGTTTGTAGAACAAGTCATATTGTTTGTGTTGAAGCTTCTCTGTGGCCGAGTCTCTCACCCAGGGAGAATATTTTATATTACCCGTTTTTTTCGGTTTTGACGATGTCCACATCGTCCTCAGGGCCCAGAGATAGGAAAACCCTAAGCTTGGCGTGCCTGATGCCAAATCTAAGTTTAAGGTCTGCTTTCTCTAGTGCTGCCAGGCACTCGTTCTTGATGAGGAATAGGAAGGATATATTGTTCTTATGTGGTTCCTCCGCCCTAATGCCCAGTCAACCATTAGAACCGCCGGGCTAATAAATTTAAGAGGCTCCTCCATCCCCCCATTTATCTTCATATTGGCCAACCAAATGTGGGCTCTGGCTCTCCTTGGAATGTCATTAGATGGGATAAGCTTGAGCTTCAAGCCATCCCAGGCGTCGCTAGCCTTAGCAATATATTCACCAAGGAAGTCCTTGGAGAAATGGTGATCAGTCACCATATTGGAAAACTCGGCTTCAATGCTTTTCCAATCTCCGGCTATGGCTTTCTCGTTTGTGGAGAGCTCGTCTACTAGTGCAACCTAGAGGTAATCTCTGGCCATCTTGGTGAAGGGTCGCTTTTGGACAGCACTGGTCGACGACGTTGTTGGTTTAGTTGTGGCAGCCGTACCTACGCCAACCTTCATTTTCGTCCTGGCTGAGCGTCTAGAGACCTGTTACGCTTCGTGGCCTGTCTTTGTTTTTTCTGCAGGTACTCGTTTTACTGATCAATGATTACCTGGTATTTCACCTTGTCCGCCTGGTCCTTTTGGCGATCTTGCCTAAAACGAAGGGGGCCACCTGGTACTTGCTCTTATCTTGTGTTGGTTTGTTAGTTGTCGTAGTGCTAACTGATGAGGTGTCAACCTCTGGCAACCTCAGTTAGATTTTTGTTAGATTTTTCTCTCCTTCTTTTCTATTCACATATTTCTTTGTTTTTTTTTTTAATTTTGTTCCCAAGGAAGGGGGATCCACTTACTGGCCATGCAGCCTTCATCACGGGTGCCTCAATAATTTTGCCTTAAAAGCGAGATTTTGAACGGGGCTTACTTCCGGCACCTTAATTTAACGGTTGGGTTGTTCTTAGTTTCATTCTAGGGACAATTGAGTGTCTGTAGGCATTCAGGGGGTGGTCTTGCGACCGGCCCTCTGTTGTTAACACCTCCCACATGTCCCGTAGAATTACTATAAGCCCTTCCCCCCAACAAGGCGGCAACCGGACGGATGAGCCTTGCTAATCTACTGTGTGATTGAATTTTGGGGAACAATCGGCCTTATGACCAAGACTTGTATCGAGTGAATTACTTGGGGCTGTAGAACCCATTTGGCTTTCTTGGAGAGCAAGAGTGCTATTGTAGCAGGTTTAACTCTTTCTTGTATGATAAGTTTCCATCTCAGTTGTTTGCCTAAAATCAGAAAATGTGAAGTGTGTGTCACTAATGAAGGGATGGCGAATGTATGAAATTTTGTGTTTCCTAGGACTAGTTCGGTTCGCCCAATCCACACCGGTCTGTGCATCTTGTGAGCTTGTTGAGAGCGTATTGTGGGAGCTACTTTAAGGCATAAGAGTGATACAGCAATATCGACGTTATCGGGGTTGCCTTCTTTGCAACCCTTCGTTTCCAGGCATATCAGTAGCTCGTTGCTGTGCTCCTCTACTGACAGATCTTCGACAAGTTGTCATGGAGATTTTTGCTTTTAATATCCGCCTAGTGAGGAGAAGAATTATAAGCCCAACTTCAGAGTAGTCTATTTAACACTGACCATCGCAGTCGTAGGGTTATAGGCTTTATAAAAAAAAGAGATGAGGAGACGTTTGGTTGTTCCGATAGAAAAGAGCTTCAAGTGATCTATGGGGCTATCTACATCAAGGAAGAGGGGATTTAACCGAGAACTGTATGTGCCTAATAGTGACATGGAATTCTTTGAAAGACCCATAATTCAAATGGCTGGGTTATGTACAAGGAACATTCAGATCGGAAAATCTTCGAATCCATCAGCGAAATAAAATGCAGCAACATAGGTGGCCTGCGCAAATGGAGAGGACTTCAAGCAATTTGGCTTGAGAAATTGCAAGCAGCCACGAATCTCGCTTTTATGAACCTTACAATGAATTACACAATGCAATCGCTGTTAATTAACAGCATGCAAATGTTTTTGAAAGTATCAATGAGAGAAATAACGCGATAGCTCCGCTTTTGGAAAGTTTTGCCACTTCTGTGACACGATCAAGCCTTACACCTTTGTGGTTGATGACTTCAGGAAAGTCTTAGGCTTTAATATTTCCATCTGTTCTTCACAGTACATGTAGTTCATTGCTATTGTATAGTGCATCCTCTTCGAAAACAGAAATAGGGAGGAGTGAAGTCTTCGGATTTTTTTTTTCTGAATAATCAAAGCAAACAATAGAACGTAGAAGACTATGACTTCTAGATCCATGGGACCATGTCTTGCTGAAAGCACCATTATTGTGGAGTTTTCGTAGGGACATAATTATTCCAAGTTCTTATGTAATAAATTGAGCCAGACTATTTAGCTTCTTTCTCCTGGCAAATGAGGATCTTTTGCTTTTGAAAGAAATTGCCTGAGAGCTCAAACTTAATGTGCCAGTCTTTTAGTACGTACAGGAATGTTGCCGCTTTAGAGCAGACATCATCTGCATATTTTTTAATGAATAAATTTTCTATCCCGAGAGCCGATTAGACTAGGAAATCCTGCTCCATTTCCTACCTGTTAAGTACCACACTTAGGTATATGAAATTGTCAGAAAGGTTACACACCTATGTGTCTTTTAGTGGAGGCCCGCTTTGGTAACTCATCGGCTCATTAGTTACTCAATGTCTCTGTAACCTGGGAACCAATACTCAAGTGACTTAGCAGTGCAGCTCTTGCTGGTTGTATTGTACAGGGTGAATGAGTCGAACTCCAACTTTTTAAAGCAAAAAATGTTGGAAAATACATAAATTTTCAAATTGCATCAGTAGTTTTCAATATGTCCACATTTGGCGCGAATAATGGCCTTGAGACGGCCGAAGAAACCATCGCACGCTGCACGCAAGTGGCTCTGCGGTATTTTGGCCCATTCCCGGCGAAGTGCTTGTTTGCGGTGGTCCAAACTTTGGTATTTTTTAGTGCCAACCTTCGCCTTCAAAATACTCCAGACAGAGAAATCCAACGGATTTGCATCCGGAGAATTTGCAATCCATTGTGTCGAAGAAATGAAGTGTGGAACATTGTTTTTTAACCAATCTTGGTTGACGCGCGCTTTGTGAGACGGTGCCGAGCCTTGTTGAAATGTGCACGGTCTCCGACCAAAATGATTGTTTGCTCAAGGCTTCAATACTGCCTCTAAGACAGTTTCACGGTATACGATCGCATTAATTTTGACGCCACGGTCCAAAAATACGTGCGGAGAGCCACCATCGGCGGTTATGGCGGCCCAAACCATCACCATCGGTGCTGCCTGCTTTCTGGTGGCCGTCCGAAGGTGTAAATTTTCGAAGGACTTCTCTGGCAAGTAAACTCTGTCATTTTTTTTTGTTGACATATTGCTCGATAACAAATGGCGACTAATCGGAAAAAACCAAATTCGACAACTCACCACTTTCGTGCAAGCGTAGCAAGTCCTTCGCTCTTTCGACTCTAACTTTTTTCTGTTGCGGTGTAAGATCGTGTGCTTTACGGAAGTTCAATGGCTTGAGCCCAAGGTCATTTTTCAGTATGTGTTGCATCCGTTCCAATGATATGTTGAGCTCACGAGCCATTTTTCTTCCACTTCGACGCGGATTTCGCTCAATTCGAGCCTTCACTTTCCGAACCATTTCTGCCGATGTTGCTGTTTTTTTATGACCACCTCCATGGCGTTTTGCAACGCTGCCAGTATCACGGTAACGAGCTATGGTTCGAGACACAAATGATTTATTCACGTTGAGGTGCTGGAGGGCTCTAACGATAGCTACTTGTGGTTTTCCAGCCAAATATAAAGCAATCACACTATCACGTTTGAATTCCATCGCGGATAAAAATTTTTCAACACAACTGAGACGCAAATCGTTTAAAAGGCTTGTAAATAATAAAATTATCTGTCATGTGTCAAAATTTGAGCTCACTGTCATGAACGGTTTGGAAATTATAGCAGTCTGAAATTGGTTGCAGTTCGAGTCATTTAGGGTGTAGTATCGGTTTCATTGAGACATTGCGTACAAGAAAACTTGCAGGTGTTTTCGACAAAGGATATAACCCCATTGTAATCCACAAAACTGATGCGATTTGTAGCTATTTGTAGCGTTAGTTTTATCAGCCAATTGGCGGATACAGGGAGTTTCTAAGCCGTCTAACTCTGCTCGACAGAGAGCTAAAAGAGGTAGCCTCTTTTGAGTGCGAAAGATTGATCAAGTTCTCTTGGACAGACTTCTGCCGACCTGTTTCTTTTTATCATCGCAACCAAAGAAGTGCTTTGCGCCCTTTTAGTCTCTTTTATTGCCTTAAATCTGATAACCTAAAAACCGCAAGCGGTTTGCTGTCATTGCATTGATCTAAATACACTTTGAAAGAAAGTACTCGTAAGTGAATTCAACAGACTCGACAGGTGCCAAGGCAACGCAATATGACAACTTTACCATCATCTACTACAGGAAAAATAAAAAAATATGTATGATCCAAGCCAGGTAATGTAGGGCAAAGGCAATTTAGGCCAGCAACCTGTTTATCTCATCATCGATATGCTCTAGTTCTAAAAGTCTACATACATGTGCAAGATAAGTCCGTACATTGAACCGACATATTTCTGTTCACCTAGCTTTACTTTTGCCCAGATATTGATCTGCTTAACCCGCTTTCGTGTCGTTTACTTCACGTTGTGGTACAATTATGTATCCAATTTCTCAGAACACTCATCAAAACAAGCTTACATCGGTTTTTCAATAATGCTGACTTCAACAACAAAGTAAGTTAATTTTAAAGATCATTAAATTCAATATGGGTAGCGCTGAATGCAAGTATGTAAGTACGAATACAATGAGGAGTACCCAAATCAACAATAAGCACGCCTGTGAAACTGAAAGTCGCCATGCCCGCGCCCACCGCCACACCAGACTTTAGAACGACCAGAGGAGTAATTAAATTTCCATTGTCCGCAATTCGGGGTTCAATCGAATAGACTCATGAGTCGTAATGAATATTTAACTTGCTGACTGTGAGAATTAATTTTGGAGGGAAGTGCGATCTGCTCTATGCCACAGACAAAATTAATTAACAACGGCTTAAACGACGGACGGATGGACGATCGGACGGACGGTCGGACGTCCACACGAGCTTAACGAACTTAAATGCCATTGAACTTGGTCTTGCCGCTGATCTACGCCTATCTTTTAATGCTACGAGTAGTGTTGCTCCGCATTCAATGACATGATGTACGAGTACGATACTCGTGTCTTTGACGTAAGAGTATCTTGTGGATCTCTTCTTCGATCCGATCGTACGTTGATTGTCATTCCTCGTAGGTTGGCCATTAATTGGATTCCGATAATGACGAACGCTTACGACCAACTGGCTCGAATTCGAATTTAATTCGAATGTCCTTCTAGATAAGCGATTGCTTGCATTCTACCGAGTAACCTCGATTTCAAAGCGCGATCGCCGACATACTCGTATTGTTGATATTTTGAAATTCATATCGATCGCGATTGAGTACAGCTGACAGCAGTCAGAGCGAAGTATGTTCGTTCAATAATGTGTGCCGCTGGTATTACTCAGACTCGTACAATAGACTCAGACTTGTACTCGTATCTGGTATGGCTTTAGCATTTTCCAATTAACTAGAACGACCTCGTTTCGACTGTCACTTAACCTGATTGTGAAAGAATACGCATAAGCAACAATACGAGTACGACATGAATGGATTTAGCTAAGCAACCATCTCTGTGCATCGAGAATAGTTGACTGCCGACGCTTATCATTCTGAACTTGCTCTCCTCAGACAGTCTAATGCACTTCCCCGGTCTTATCAGATGCATGCATAATTAAATCCAAACGCATGTTTGTTCCTCTTTGGTTATCTCGAAGGGTACACTCACATTCTAGGCACACACTAATTCTTAATTGCCAAGTGGTTCTTGTTGCTTTATCAGTTGTACTTACGAATATGTATTGCCTAGTGCTATGCTATGGTGAAGTGCAACATGCACTCTTTCTAATGTTACACGCGTTCCAGATTCTGGTCCTCGTTCTTGTTGTTCAATGTCTAAACACCGGATGCAATTATGTTGGGTTTCCCGGTGTCGCCGCTCGTACAAGTACATACAGTGAAGTTGTAGTCGTCGTTCGTATAAGGTCTGACGCTTTTGATTAAAGCGCGCACTGTGTCAACTTGAAACTCCAATTGAGCGGAGGAAGAAGCTGATCAGACTCCGAAATGAGTTAGCGTCCGCACTCCAATCTAAGCTAATTGTTGTGTTGTTCATCTGTTGGATGGACTTTGAGTTAAGACTGAGTCTATGGGTATCTCTGAGTTGCGTCACGCGATTGAATTCAAAAATTTCATTTAATTTTTTGTTTTTTTTTTTTTTATTTTGTATCCATGTCCATGTCCATGTCCATGTCGATTAAAGACCAACGAAAGCCGGAGGCTCCGATTCGATAGTGTTTGCCCGTTGTCCCCGTTGTGCTGGGAGTTTTCTTCGAATTTTATGGCAATTGTCGTGCTGACTTGTGGTAATCTCTAATCGCTATCATACGAGTACAGTTCACAAATTTCCTCCTCGTTACCGAGTACTCGTACGTACGAGTACATGTGTTGCGGTGCGGTTTTCCTTGTTTGTCGCGTGCAACTGCTAACTGATTTGACTTGAAGACTCACAGACTAGTACCGGCTAGGTAGACATCTCGGTGCCCGGGTCCATATAAGGGGTTGGTCACATTCTTGGTTTGGCACTGATTCATCCGGCCAGTTAATGCCGGCAGTACATTGCTTTCGACTAATGTGTTTGTTTCAGTGTCATGGTCAAGGGGAGCTTACTATGAATGAGTAAGCTGCCTGCTGAGTTGGGGGTTCCTTAGTCATTTGCGACGTATGGACGGATGTCGGACAACAGACTATGGATATCGGACATAAATAAAAAGGGAGTGATTTTGTTTTTTTCTGATTTCAGCCAAGCAAAGGCGATTGGAATGTCTAAGAATAAAGAAGTGGGTGTGGGAATAATATTTTCATGATATAGAGTTGTATAGTTGTCCTGATAAAGGCAATCTAATGCTATGTACGAGTAATTCTATTTGAAAATCTGGTAATGCGTTCATTATATTGTAGATAGTGTAGTGTTTTTTTTCAACTACTTTTGCTCAAAACCATAGATTAATCACGACGCGGTTTATTCTTTTTTTGAAAGGATAGGGCAACCAATATAATAGGCAGTGAGGTACCAATATTTTGTAAATCCCCACTCAAATACCAAGCAATTGTCAATTATCAGTTGCAGATTATCTAATTGTTGAGATTCATGATGAAAGTATTAAGTGTAGTGTGTCGTGTTTGCATACCAAAACTGTTGAGCCCGAACAGAAATCTGCAAGGAACCATAGCTAGAAAGATTATTTCCCTAGAGTGTAAAATGGACTACAAGCTTTGGAAAAGGGTGGATCTTCTGTTGATAACCCCTGCAAGCGAAACATGGACAACGAACTTTGGATCTGCACGTACAATGTTGGGTCCTTAATACGCTACGTGCAGCTAAAAAACTAGCGGAAGCTCCGTACTGCTGCAAAGCAGATGTTTCCGCCATCCAAGGAGTGCGATGGAAGGCAGGACAAAAAGAGGATGACAAACATCTACTACGGCGATTGTCATCAGCGCCTATTTGGATGCAGATTTGTTGTTAAACAAACTTAGGCAAGAACACTTGAATCTTCGTCATTTGAACGAGCACCTCGTAACAATCTGTATCAAGGCTAAATTGGCCAACATTGGCCTTCGAGCTTCTACGAGCTCTTAGACAAGACTTACGAGCAGTGTCACAGCTATGACATTGTAATTGTCCTGGGCGATTTTAATGCAAAACTAGGTAAAGAGGACATCTTTGGTAGTACTGTCGGAAAGAATGGCCTTCACGACATCACCTCCAATAATGGATCCGGGCTAATCGACTTTGCCGCGGGGCGAACATTGTTGTAGCTAGCACGCGGTTCACACATTTCTATATTCACAACGAGACTTACAGAACTCCTTATCAATCAACCAGATTGACCACGTTCCGATCGACACAAGGCACGGATGTTAGATCGTTTTAATTCGGACCATTACCTTGTTGTAGCCAAGGTACGGTTGCAGATATCCCGAACTCCGCAAAGGCAAGCTACGAGTAATACTATGAAGAAGTTCGATGTCAGACGGCTATAATCGCAGAAGATCCCCAAATCCCTTTCCGATTGAGTCTTCCTTTATCACTTAAGAGGTCCGCTGTCTCCAACATCAAGTATTGGAGACCAGTGGCAAAATTGCCAAGAAGTCATCAGGGATGCCGGCTCTAATGTGCTGGGTTTCACTCGGCCAGTATTATACATATAACCCAGGGTTTGACGACGCGTGCCCGCATGCACATGCAGCAAAGGAAGAGGGATAGGAAGCGGCGTTGCATAGAAGGGCTAGAGCTGTTCACGATCTCTACGAGCATAAGATGAGAGACGAACACCGGCTTCTCTAGAGGATAAAGGAGCATGAGAAGTACGCTATCGAGGAAAGCGAGAGATGCTGCTCCATGAATGAGATTCGGAAGTTAAAAAACATTCCACGAACACAAACCATGAACCGGAATCTATAAAGACGAACAAGGAAAAGAGTAGTAAAGTCTCAGTCGGCAGAATGAACCCTTCAACCTGAGCGATGTAGACCAACAATTCCGTCCACCCGACCCGGATGAAGTGAAGATAGCCATATCTAAGCTTAGGTCCAACAAAGCTGCTGGAGCGGACGGCCTGACTGCCGAGCGATGATTGTTTTAAGGAGCAATACACCAATTCCTCAGTAAAAAATGGTCGTATGAAAGTATGCCCTACGAATGGAACCTTAGCATTGTTTGTTCGATTCTCAAGAATCAAGAATCCCCTCTGAACTGCGCCAACTATAGAGGCATCAGTCATCTCAATATCGCTGTCAAGGTACTACCTGCCATGTTACGTGATCGCCTGAAGTCGTTCGTCAAGAACCTGATTGGTCCATGTCTGCGTGGCTTCAGGCCAGTAAAGACCACCATCGACCAAATGTTAACACTACGGCAGATCTTGAATCGATACACACCACCTATGTACCGATTTTATGGCCACGTATGACAGAGATGACCTAAGCAACGTCTAGTTTTGGCATCCCTGCCAAACTCGTCCGTTTGTACAGGATGATGACGGAGAATGCACGCTACTCCATCAAGTTCGGTAAAGAACTCACCAAGACCTTTGATCTCAAAAAGGGGTTTAGACAAGGCGATGCGCTGTCATTCGATTTCTTTGACATCATTCCTGAAAGAATAATGCAAAACTCACGCGCCAACACAAGAAGCACTATCTTCCAAAAGTATACTCGGGTAAGCCGATGACATTAACATACTCGTAATCAGAAGAAAGCAGCGTAATGTCAGTGGCGCTCTCGCGAGTATTGAAAAGAAAGCGGCGAAAATGGATATAGCGGTCAATCAGGGCAAGACCAAGTATATGCTGTGAGCAAGAAAGGACACCCAACACTGATGTCTCGGGCAAAACGTCACCCTCGACAGATATAACTTTGAGGTAGTTAAGGACTTTGTCTACCTAGGCTCCGGTGTCAATTCAGACAACGACACTTGCGCTGAAATAAAACGAAGAATAACTCTTGCCAATCGCTGCTTCTTTCGGCTGAGAAGGCAATTGACTAGCAAAGCCCTTTCTCGAACATCGAAAGTGACCCTATATAAGACGTTAATATTCCCAGTCCTGTTCTGTGGTGCAGAGACATGAACTTTATCAAAAATGGATGAGGGTGCTTTGGGACGAATATTCTTCGGTTAACAGGAGAAGATTCAACAACGAACTATACGAGCTGTACAACGATATAGACTTATCGGATGAGTGAAAGTCCAACGAATGAATTGTCTGGGTCATGTGGAACCAATGCTCCGGTCCGAAAAGCCTTCGAATCTGCCCCCAAAGAACAGTGCAGTAGAGGAAGACTGCGACCTCAGGTGGCGCACGCAAGTGGAAGGAGACCTCAACCAACTAAGCGTGTGAAACTGGAGGCAGCTAGCTGAAGATCGGGCTGGAGACGCTTGTTGCTAGAGTCCCAGTTCTACCCAGGATTGTAGCACCACCTTAAGTAAGTAAGTAAGATGTGACCATATTTCTGAATACTCGTAGAAGGTTCTACGAAAATGATGAACATTTCAAGGACCTATATTTTCTTTTAGTGTATTTCCCTTTATCTGTTCTGCGGTCGGTCACAGTCGACTTACTGCTTGACGCTCTCAATAGCTCTGAAGTCTACGCTTATGGCTGCAGACGATGTAGATGAGCTGTTGGATCATGCCTGGGTAGGTAGGTAAAGTGGCTGCTGGAAATACCAACCCACTTAAGCCTATTGGCCCATTGTGATGCCACGTGATAGAACCAGTTTGAGCTTACGATGAAGCGTAGGAGACTGTTTACTTCTATATTCTTTAGATCGCTTAGGTCATTATAGAAGAAAGCTGTTAAGTGAAGTTCTCTTCTCTGAGAGAGAGCTGTACATGTACTGAGTAGGTGGAGGATTGCCTTCTCTTCCACCTCATCCATGCAGCCTCTACAGAAATCGTTTGTAAAGGCGCCAAGCCTTCTTGCATTCTCGCTGAGATGTTTCCTATTTAGAAAGATCAGACTCTTAGAGCGATTCAGATCTACCTTTAGTCAGACCTGTTTAGTCGCTAAACATGTTGATCCAACAGTCCACCTAAGGTCTGTTTTTTTATTGGCTGCATCTAGTGATTGGTATACCTATGCTACCTTCTTCCGGGAGAATGGGTAGAGTTCCAATTTTGTCGAGTTCATCGGCCCTACAGTTTCCTGGAATGGCACGGCACCCAGCAAAGGTGAAGGTTGAACTGCTCTGAAATCTGAGATGATCGGCATTCAAGGACGGTCTTAGAATTTAATGGGACTAGTCCAAGGACTAGACAGCGGCCTAACTAAGCGAAAATATTCGGATATCCTTTGCAAATATCAGCCAGGACAGAGCTTGTTTAAACGCCAAAATTTCCGCCTGGAACACGCTACAGTGATTTGGAAGACCGAAAGAGAGGCTTAGATTTAGCTTATCTGAGAAAACACCCGCACCAACCCCGCTATCGGTTTAGATCCATATGTGTAGAAGTGGATTGACTTGCCGCCTATGAAAGTTTCTACCTTCCAGGAGTATCTATTTAGAGGGGAAGCTTAAATATAAGTCTTTGTCAAACCTTTGTTAAGGTATGGTGTAATCGATGTTCTCTGTATTAAGAATGTTAGCATGGCCAAAGGAATTATTTGTCCACTGTGTAGTGGACAGCTACTTGCCAGCTGAAGATATCGAGGGGTGTCAAGTCAAACTGAATGTAATAATGCCGCAGAGGGAGTATATCGTAAGGCTCCGCTTATGAATAGACATGCTGTTCTTTGGACTCTGCTTAGTTTACTGCAGTTGACTGCATTGCCTGAGGCCGTCCACCAGACGACAACTCCGTAAGTGAGTATCGGTCTTATGATCGAGATGTATAGCCGGTGGGTTATGCGAGCTTGAAGGCCCCATTTATTCCCAATGGCTTTTTTCCAATGGAAAAGACAAAACTGGTATCGTCTATTGAGGGAGGACAAGATCAGTTTTATGGGGGCTTACTCCCAATCCACAGCGATCTGCCTAACGGGTTAATCTGTTGAGATTTAGTTGACGGTGTTCTTTAATGGTATTAAGATGCTTACCTGAGACGCCTATAGCAACGTCATCCGCATAGGCAATCACCCTGCTACAACCCGCTTTCAGTTCAGGTATATCAGCAGTTCATTAAGCACTAAGTTCCTGAGAAGGGGGAGAAAACACCGCCTTGTGGCGTACTTCTGCTGACACATCTTTTAGAAGAAGTCTCACCCAGTTTGGAGTTGATTATCCTGCTGTTTAGCAAAGACTGATCAACTCCCCAAGTAAGTCGTCTACCTGCAGAGTTGACAGCGCAGTCGTGATTGCGGATGTGTTGACGTTGTTAAAGGCACCCTCTATGTCCAGGAACGCAACCATTGTGTAGTCTCTATATTGTAGGGATCGTTCGATGTGGCTAGTGAAGCAGTGAATGCATAGCCGTTTTCATGCCCAACACTATCTGCTCTAAAGCATGTATCGTCCTGGGTAAGAAACTTCTTTGGACAAAGAAGCCCGCTGTCCTACGGTTGTCTGATCGACCAAGCTGTAACTGCTGCTTTTACCGGGCTCCGACGTAAGGTTAGTCCGGGCAGCATGGGGACTTCTCCTACCACTTGCTTCAATTGCAATGACTTTGACCTTCACATTAGGGCTTGTCACCTAACAAGGTCCTCTGAATCTACACGACTACTGTAAAATGAAACAAGCTGTCACTGCCGATTTTCCCGGGCTCCGATAAAAGGTTTATCTCGTCTGCATGGAGATCTCTCCTAGCACTTGCTGGAATTGCAATGATTTTGATCTTCAAAAAAAAATTTTTCTTGCCTCGTGGACAAAACTCCTGAGGTTTGGAAAATACCAGATCAACACTCCCTATACCCAGCAATACTTTCGGATTATATCTGAGCCAGGAAAGCAATCTACTCGGGTAGAATGCGGTGCTGGCGCTGGTGTCTCCCTTTAGGACGACGACGTCAGATGTCACTCTTTGTTAGAAAAACTTGCTTCTCGGGCATATACGGGTCCTGATGGCAAAGAACTACGATATATTCTGAAGAATCAGTGAAGCGGGCGAAGTAATTGCGCTTGAAGGTAAGCCTTGCTTATCGCTTTTACGACTTCCAAGCTAAAGCGGCATGCCGGCAGACCAAGCGAATGCTTCCCGACGTCTCAAATGTCTAATGTCCTTCAGTAAGGACAACTATTGACTGCTTAATGGCGTTGTGACAGAGTACTACGACTTTGCTTAGCACCTACGTGTGCTAGGCATAAGAGATAATGACACTGCGAAGTGTCCCAACAGTGTTCGCATCAGTTTACAGATATTCGTCGCTGGGGGTAATGCTTCCGTAGATATTTTACTGAAGCGTTTACTCTTTTTTCTATGGAAGACTGATTATATACAAGGAGTACAATCGACTAGTCCTTCGTCTATGTATTCTGTTCTGGCAGAAAAAAAAAGATATACAGGGTCTTCCAATAGGGACTTCCGAACGTTGACAGTTGAAAGCTGCCATATTGTTGAAGCTACATCTGTCAAATTCGCTGTCATTTATTCAGTCTGTTTTTCCAAATTTATATCGACGTTCATAGCTTTCAACAATATGTGCAAATGGGCGTTCTGTTCGGGCAACGTTCCGCGCGCTACGCCCATTTTACGGTCGCCAACACCCGTAATGCAAGATCTGCAAATATCGCCACTGTCCATGATAGTGTGCAGGAGATTTCGCATCGCCCACAAGAACTCGGTCTTTCGCAGACCATAACGGGGAATTTTGCGTCGTGATTTTCGCCTGCATCCGTACAAATTTCAACTGACCCAGGAGTCGAAGGTAAACAACCATAGACGACGAAGTGTGTTCGGTGAATGGGCTCTGGAGCAGTTGGAAACTGACCCTAATTTTCATAGAAAAATCGTCTTCAGCGATGAGGCTCATTTCTGGGTGAATGAGTACGTCAATAAACAAAATTGTCGAATTTTGGGCGATACCAAGCTAATCTCCACCTTTGTCTTGCCTGCATAAACTGTTACACGGAGCCAAATCAAGTGAATTCGGTGGCTGTTGGATGGTATTTGTTGCATTTTTTGTCACAAAATTACGAATAATGATGGCGCTGTGAGACAGTGCGTTATCATGGTGCAAAATCCTGGTCTCTTTCGGCGAATTGCTTCACGCAAACGTCCCAATACTCTTTGTTTACTGTCTGGCCTTCTGGCAAAAATTGATGATGCACTACACCGTTGTAATCCATGAAAACCGTGAGCAGTGCCTTCTTTTTTGACTGAAAACGACGTGGTTTTTTCGGTCTCAGCTCATTTGGTTTTTTTTTTTTTTTTTTTTTGGTGGGTAGGTGTGAAAATCTTCATAGACACTATGAACCCGTTGCTCATAGTAGTGTGAGATTCTTACTCACTAAAAACACGCCTCCCTCCTTATCGACTACAACTAAGTTAACTTATCAAGTAGTTTCCGTTTCAAATAATGTCCGCGTGGGGCAGGTAGCTTTCCAGCAAAAGCACCTGCTAGTACCGCTATTATATGCGGATAGTCCTTATCGCGCCAGATCGAATGGTCTCATTCTTTGTAATCGACGCACTAAGTTTGTCTCGTCTAGAATTTGGAGTATTTTATTATTACAATGACCATGAAGATGAATACGACTGAAGTATCTGTAGCTAGTATCGCCGTGTCGTCCCCGAACGTGGCTACTATGGTGCCTGATTCTTCCGGTATGTCTCAAGTATAGAGTAAAAACAATACCGGTCCAAGTACACTTCCTTGCGGAACTCCAGCAACTATCTCTTTAAATTCCGAATATTCGGTGCCATGTTTAACACGAAAAATTCTGTTTTCCAGGTACGATTTCAGAATCGCATGCAGCTCTCTCGGAAAACCTGGCTTAGCTTAAAATTTAGGCCTTCGTGCCATACCTTATCGAAGGCTTGAGACACGTCAAGAAGCACGCTAGAACATATCTTTTTCCCCTCTAAGGCTCTCTCAATTTCATTCGTAATTCTAAAAACCTGGTTAATTGTGGAGTGCTTAGTTCTAAAACCGAATTGATGTTCAGGAATTAGACGTCTCTCTTCAATAATCGGTTGCAAGCGCTTCAATAGGAGTTTTTCAAATATTTTAGATATTATCGGCAGAAGCGATATGGGTCTGTAGGACTTTTTTTCATTTAGAGATTTGCCTGGTTTCGGGACCATTATAACTTCGGCAACTTTCCATTGGCTTGGAACGTTTAATAGTCTTAGCGCGGCATTTATAAGTTGGAGCAGTTTGATCAGGGCTTTCTTTGGCAGCTCCTTGAGAATTTGAGCAGTTATTAAATCATAACCAGGGGCTTTGTTATTTTTAAATTTTTTAATTGCTTGGTTAAGTTCTCATAGTGACACTGTTTTTATTCTAAAATTGTCCTGTGCCGTAATTTTATATAATTAGAACCTCCTGTTAACGCCTGTCCATAAAAAGGCTTAAACGTTTCTTCTAGGTGCTCGGCAAATACATCCGCCTTCTCTTTATCTCCTTTTGACCATTCGCCATTAATTTTTCTTATGGGAGGAAATTGCATTTGAGGCTTTTTGATTACCTTCATGGCTTTCCAGAGGGAGTAATTTGAACTTCCAGTCAGACCTTCGAGTTATGTAGAGATATTCCGATTTTTGTAATCTAGTATTGCTTCTTTCAATTTGTTGCATAAGTGGTTTAAGTATGTTTTATGCTGGGGAGCACGGGATTGTTGCCATCTGTTTTATTTCAAAACTTGTTTTCTCTTTTCTTGTTGGAGTTGGAGTGTTGTTCCAGGCAGCGTTCTGCAGGACTTTGATGAATCTGTCGACTTCGTCTTCTATTTCGTTTTGTGTTTTTAGCGACACGTTTAGAGCAATATGTTCATTGCAGTAGTTTCTAAAACCGTCTCAGTTAGTCTTGTTATTAGTTAATCTAGGCGCCACTTCTTTCTTAATTAAGAGAATGCTTAGTGTTAAAATGACTGGTGAGTGATCTGAGGAGAAATTTTGGCTGCTCCCTTTATGACAAAGAAGTCTACAAGATCGGGGATCTTTGTTATATCCGAAGGCCAATATGTTGGTTTTCCTGTCGAGAAAAAGTCAACTTTACATTGCATACCGGCTTCATAGAGTTGTCTGTCTTTCTTTGTATTACATTTTGAGCCCCAAAAGGTATGTTTCGAATTAAAGGCTCATTTGGTGAACGCCATTCACTTATTCACTTGCCTGATGTCTGGATTGCGTGTCGTACTCATAAACCTACGTCTCGTCTCCAGTAATGATCCTCTTGATGAATGTGGGATCGGATGCAGCCTCGCAAATCATCTCTTTTGCGACGTCAACACGGTCTCTTTTTTGCATGAAATTGAGGTCTTTTGGCACCAACTTTGCTGCTACACGACGGAAACTCAAATCATTAACCAAAATGTCTTGGACGGATCCATAGGCAATGTTCAAGTCCTCCGCTATCTCTCTGATGGTTAATTTGCAGTTATGGACCAACATTTTTTTTACGAGTACTACATCAATGTTTTCGTCGGTTTTCGATGTCGATGGTCTGCCACTGCGTTCATCACCTTCGGTTGACTCACGACAACTTTTGAACCGCTCGTGCCACTGGTAAACGACCGTTTTCTTTAGAGAATTGTTCCAACATTTCCAATGTTCTCGCACCATTAAATCCGTTTCTAAAATTGTAAAAATTCGCCAACACACACAGAGATAGATGTACTCTTGGCTACGTAACTTTTGCAAATGTCAAGCTATGACGCTAAGATTTAGAGGGAATGTCAACAACAGATTTACCAACTTAACACAAAAAAAAACAGAACTCAAATCGGAACAATGGGAGCGCCACACGGTGGTGTGGTGCGGGAACATTTTGATCAAGGTGGTATATAACCTTCTACATATAAAGTGGCTATTCTGTAATCCAGTAAAGCCAAAAACACGCGGCGAATTTCTAAATGTTTTTACCATGACACCAACTCGTATCAGAAAAGAGCTCCATTGCAAGTGAAAAGGGAGACGCAAGATCTGTAGATTTCTAAGTCGCGAAAGGATTGCAACGACGTGTGGGTCTGGATGGTGTAGTGAAAGTCGGTGTTCAATCGATGCACGCAATATTTTTGCGCCATAAGACCCCCAAGAACTCTGAGACCTTGAAATCTATTATGGGAGATAACACCCTTATTGTAGCGCTATCTTAGGTCAATTTAGTGCGTTCTGTTGCGTAAAAATGTTGACTATAAACCAAGTTAAAGATTAAAATTGAAGATAGAACCCCATCTAATGGATTATCAGAAAGCATAGTACCAATTCGAATCCAATCAGGCTATCTCTTCCGGCTTTCGAAATTTAAATTTAAGCTCATCGTGCTTGGAACTAACCTACCGATTACCAACATTGAATAAGTAGACCTTATCCAATCAAACCTTTTTATCGTTTAATTTATGTCTATTGCTTCATGTGATAATCGTTAATAGTGCCGTCAATTTTGTCTTTACGAGTTTTTAATCTCTTCTGTCTAGTGTAAAAAGAAATAATCGCCTTAATTCCACAAGCATAAAAAACCAACAATAATATACAAACGATAAATAAAACATTTCAAATGCAAAAACACAAACTAATATCTCTGTGATGTCTTTTCTGACGTTGGTCTCTGGAATACCTCGGAATATTACCACCATTCCAGCTGCGTCAGAAGAGTTGAGTTGCCCGGGGTGCTTACTTCTCGGCGGCACTAAATTACTTTTTTTTTATTATTTAAACCCATAACCAGTCATTTAGTTAAAAAATTGAAGAGGCCCCTTGCGTTTGGAAAGGCTTTCCCTTTTTTTTTTTTTTTTTTTTTTTTCAAAAATAAAACATAATCTCTCTCATTTTACCATACATCACCGACAAGTGGAAGAGTATGAATTGTTTCAAGTGGCAACACACTTCAATCCATTGAGTCTTGGAGGCAAAAACACAATAAATTAATGGATGACTGGACATGCATCTGGTGCTCCTTTTCAATAAAATCGAAGAAATCCAAAACTCTCAATTGAAATTTGATATTTTTCCATTTTGGAGTTCAATTTGAATTTGTGTTTCCAATTTTAGGGCTTGAGGAGATGGCGCGTTTGTACGAGTACGAGTACCTAGACATGCGGTTTGTGTGGAAACTCTTACACGGTCTTGTAAATCCCCAAATAGATCACGCTCCTGTGGCAGTAATTAGTCACACTTTGAACAGTAGCTCGACGTAACCAAACTAATCGGCAACACGAGTCGTGACACCAAATTGGAATACTTACACCGATTGCCACCGTAGTTAGGATCAGATATCATCTTGGGTATCGAACTCGTAGTTTGAAATGTCACAATTAATCTGAAGTTAGTGCGCCGCACGTACACGTACAGGTGTATCGCCACGTTAATTGCTTAACTGTTCACTTACTATTAAATTTGTTGTACTCGTAATTTCTTTCCTTTTTTTTTTGAAATCCAGTACGGATACTGTCTGTCTGTCTGTCTAAAATCTAAAATCACTGAAAGTACATTGGCGCTATTTTTCTTTCTATTTTTAGGTTATTGGTTGGTGCGCCGCTGGGGAAGAATCTGCAGCCTCAATCGAATCACTCTGGTGCATTGTACAAATGTCCAATAACCCAGAACCAGAATGACTGTGAACAAATCATCACAGATGGCCGTCGATGTAAGTTTTAACCCAAAAAAAAACGAAAAAAAAAAAAAAACAAATCTTAACTTAAAGAAAAGAAAACATCTCTTTCGGTTCGTAAGATGAACATTTTGTCATTTGTGTAATTTTTTCGTATTTCCAATTCGAAAACTGGTGAAGGGCTTTTCAAGAACTATCGCTAGCATTTGTTACGTTACAGTCCATGTAAATTGTGTCTAAGGACTTAAAATTTAAATAAATTGCAGAAGTAAGATTGAACGAGAAATTGCGATTTTCTTTTGCATCAAAAAAATTTGTAAATAATATTTACTAGAACATTTTACTTATTTTTAGTAATTTTTAATTGTAAATTTAAAAAAAAAAATCTTTTCCTTTTTTGTAAATAAGTAAAATTTCGTATAGGGTTTGGTTTAAACTACTTTTTTTTTTGTTTTTGTTACTAGCTATAGAGAGAATAAGATATATTGTTTGTTATTGTTTGGATAGTACTTTCAATTTATGTTTTAAATTTTAAAATGTTTTGTTTTTTTTTTATGTTATAAAAGACAAAGTTAACTATGTTTGTTTTTAATACAAATAAAATACTGAAATGCTGCTTTGTATTGCATTTCTAAGTGGATGCGGAGTAATAGTGGAAACATGTGTCAATACCACACTTTTCTTAACCCATTTACTACCACTGTTCCTGTTTGGGTACAAAATATTCATATACTTTATCACTTTATCATCAACCTATCTGTCAATTTTTTTAATGAGGTTTGAATATACGAGGGGCGTTCAACATATTCTCGATATCGGGGTGAAGCTGTGGTTGTATATATACGAGGGGCGTTCAACATATTTTCGGTATCGGCGTGAAGCTGTGGTTGTATATATAAATTGATTTATTTATCAAGTAATACTATTATTTTAGTGCATTCGTGTAAAATTTCATATAAATGTGATTATTAATTCGCGTTTTATCTCTAGTTAAACAGAATCATAATGTCAACTGAGGCGATGATGGTGAAAATTGAGCATCGCGCTGTAATTAAATTTCTCACTAAGCAAGGAAAAAGTCAAAAAACTATTCATGAAGAGATGGTGGCTGTTTACCAGGGTTCCGCACCTTCATTATCAACTGTGCAAAAGTGGTCAAGTGAGTTCAAGAGAGGCAGAGAGAGCATTGAGGACGACAACCGCTCCGGCGCCCCGGCTACTGCTTGTACGGGAGAAAGCATCAAAGAAGTCGAAAAACTTGTTCTTGAGGATGCCCGAATAAAGGTGAAAATGATGGCAGAGATCACCAAGCTTTCAATTGGTACCATTCACACCATTCTTCATGACCATCTTAACCTTTCAAAGGTCAGTGCAAGGTGGGTGCCACGAATGCTCACAGCGCCTCAGATAAAAAGTGAGAATCGCATGCTGTAGAGAGCTTTTGGAGATGTGTAGTGAGAACGCGGACGGTGTTATGGATCGAATTGTTACTGGGGACGAAACATGGGTCCACCACTATGACCCTGAAAGCAAACAAGATTCCATGCAGTGGCATAAAAAAGGAACAGATCCCCCGAAGAAGTTCAAAGTCACTCCGTCTGCCGGGAAGCTCATGGCCACAGTTTTTTGGGACTCAAAGGGAATCTTGCTCATTGAGTACAAAAAAAAAGGTGAAACCATCAACGCCACATCCTACGCTTCCACTTTGCATAATTTGCGGGAGGAAATTAAAAAGAAAAGGCGGGGTAAACTCGCAGCGGGTGTGTTGCTTCTTCATGAAACGCTCCTGTTCACACGGCGCGAGTTTCCAAGGCTGCTGCGCGAGATTGTGGTTTCGAAGAAATCCAACACCCACCCTATAGTCCAGACCTTGCCCCTAGTGATTATTCCTGTTTCCGGATTTGAAAAAATGTCTTCGTGGAAAAAGATTTTCGGATGATGAAGAACTCAAGTCGGTATTTTGCGGAGAAAGAGGAAGCTTTTTTAAAAAAGCTTATCTCAAGATGTAACAAATGCATTGATGTTAGGGGAGATTATATTGAAAAATAAAAATAATTTAAATTGAATTCGCATTTTCCTTCATATCGATACCGAGAATATATTGAACGCCCCTCGTATTTCTTTTCTTTGACATTTCACAAGTAAGTGAAACCAATGCTCATTTGAGCGGTATTTTTTTTTTTGAATCAACTGGGATTGTGTTGTTCAATTTTCCGATATTGCGAGGTTGATTTTTTTGTTTTTCGTCAAAATTTCTTATTTCACTTTCTTATCAAACAGTTCTAAAACATTGTACAAAAACATTTAAAAGTGGAAAAATAAGTTAAAAGTTGTAATTACCCACGGTAAGTAGCTTAGATGTGAGGTGTACCCGCTTGGGTACAATGGAAACATATGGAGTCATTTTTGCATTATTCTCAGAATGGATTTCAAGAGTTTTCCAACAGGTTCCTTTTACGGGAGAAGATTCGATAGTCTTACAAATGTAGTTGAGGCAATAAAAGACGACGAGAGAGGTCCCATCTATGATATACCCGTGATACCAACTGACGCTGATGTTATCACAGACGAAGAGGAGATTGATATCGTCTGTAAGTTTGTATTGGAACAACAAAATTCGGGCTGTAAACACCAGCAACCCGAATATGTTCCCGCAAATAAATAAAATATTTCGGAGAAAGAATCAGAACGACCTTCCATGTCTCAAAATCGCCCGAACGACGAACAAATACTTGTAGCAGCAGGCATTGATCCAAGTGAGGCCGTTGATGATGACAACTTCTTTGTGGTCGAGGATCCGCAGGAGAAGGTAGAGGCTATAGGAGCGACTTTCCAGGAAGTGTACAAGGCGAATGACACCATTGGCCCGAACCACGACCTGGAGAGTCGAGTCCTTGTGCACAATTTCTACCTTCGAAATGAAATTGTAAATTGGCGATTCGAGAGCTCGGGTTTCACCCAGTTCAGTGACGAGAATATGGCAAATAATGTCATCACCAACGAAAGGGTATTACTACCGTTCATTTCGAAGGAAGAGCTCCAAACAATCTTCGAATCACTCAGAAGTAAAAAGTCAGTGGGAACCGATGAAATACCGAATATTGTGCTTCGACATCTCCCACTAGAAGCGGTGGACATTTATACCACCCTGTTTAATAATGCAATGAATAATGCCCATTATCCAGCGCATTGGAAAATTGCGGTGGTACATCCCATTCCCAAAAGGGATAAAGATACCGAATCTCCGCGAATCTCCGCTCGATCAGTCTTCTTCCAAACATCAGTAAGGTTTTCGAGAAGGTAATAAATAGAGCCCTGACTAAGTGGGTTGAGGACAAAAATATAGTTCCGGATAATCAATTCGGTTTCAAGGCGGGGCATGATATCATTCATGCTGCGTCTAAACTGGTTTCTGATATCCAATGGAACAAAGGCAAGAAACAGTGCACTGGTGCCTGCCTGATTGACTTGGAAAAGGCCTTCGACACCGTATGGTTAGAGGGACTCTTCTTCAAGCTGGACAGGTTGGGCATTAGTAAACCACTGCTGTATATTCTTTTTGATATGCTCTCCAGTAGACAGTTCATCGTGAAGAATGGCGATGTGACTTCTGCTG
The DNA here is from genome assembly GCA_963966105.1 of Volucella zonaria. Classification (NCBI taxonomy): domain Eukaryota; kingdom Metazoa; phylum Arthropoda; class Insecta; order Diptera; family Syrphidae; genus Volucella; species Volucella zonaria. The sequence continues at coordinate 193,930,286 of OZ014532.1, read as the reverse complement.
GAACATTTAACATTAAAAACAACAAGGTGCGGTAAATTCGCCGATCCTGTTCAACATTTACACAAGTGATCTGATAGGTTCACTTCCCCAGAGCATAGCGTACGCAGACGACTTAATCGCGTACAGATCAGGTCCAAAGATTGAGGTCATTAACATACTTTTGCAACGTGACTTCGATAAAATTAGACAATATTGCGATGACTGGAAGTTGAAAATCAACTTTCAGAAATCGGAAACCATTCTGTTTAGGACGCCTTTGTCTGGGGCCTCTAGGGATACCAGAAAGAATTGGAGAAAGTTCTCGATCGTCGGACAACATGGACAGCCACTTGCTTGTCGAAATGTAGTCAGATACCTTGGGATCTGGCTAGATCAATATCTGTATTTTAACAAACATATAGATGTTGCTCTGGCCAGAGCCAGAGGTGCTTTTGCCCTTACAAGGAAATTGTTTTACAACAGCCAACTCGATGCGAGGGTGAAGGTGATCTGCTACATGGCCCTTATCCGGCCTATGCTTGTGTTTGGATGTCCCGTGTGGTTCAACGTGAGAGCAAGTTTATTGGAAAAGATTCGGGTGTTTGAGAGGGCTTGCCGTAGGGCTTGTCTTCGGTTATACAGAACACCAGAGTCTGAGTACATAAAATTCTATCGCAATGAGGTCTTGTACAATAGGGCGAACCTAATAAGAGTGGATAATTTTGTTATTAAGTTGACTCGAAGACACATTGCAAGAGCAATGACATCGTCGAACAACCTGATCTCTGGGGCTTACTACCCTAATTATATGTATCATGAGAGAGTTCGCTTTGACGGCTATGTTCCTCCAGAAGCGTTCCTCTACCTTGATAGCAAAGGTCTGATCCAGGACAGATTGGCTGTGCCGCTAATCTTCCACGTTGCTCGAACAGCTGTGGACAGGCAGCTTTGATTACGATGTCGTCCAATTAATTTTAGATCAAACTCGATTGATCCCAACAAAAACATCACAATACTAGATGAAGTGAAAAGTGACCTCCTTGACTGCCAGAATGCGCTGCTACTGCAAAAACGGTTAATGGTGCCTTGAAGTCCATTCATATTTAGCAGACATGCCAAATTTCCGTGCGATACTGTCTTTAGTTTTGTTTTGACAGCTGATTGTTGTTGACGTATTTGGTATCATGTTGAGTATGGAGAAAAACGATTTTCGTTCTCTCAGAAAACATTATTTTTTGAGAGGCAGAACGGCGAAGGAAACAAAAGAAAAGTTGGATAAATATTATGGGGCTAATGCTCCGTCAGATTACACCGTCTAATATTGGTTTCGAGAGTTTCGTGGTGGCCGCAACTCCACTACCGATCAAGTCCGCAGCGGTAGGCAAAAAAATACATGAAATGGTGTTGGCTGACCGGAAAGTGAAGGTGCGCCAGCTAGCAGATACCACAAAGATTAGTACTGAGCACACACGCCATATTTTGGGCAATATTCTGCATATGAAAAAGTTATCCTGCCGCTGAGTGCAGCGAATGACCAAAAACACGAACGCGACAGCACTTCGAAAGAGTGTTTGGACTTGCTGATGCGGAATCGGGCGGACTTTTGGCGTCGATTGGTAACTGGATTTGGATCCCTCGGAATATTATCTCTTCCCAAACCTCAAAAGATGGCTCATCAATAAAAAATTCAGCTCACGCGAGAAAATCATCGACGCCACGGAGGAGTATTTTGCAGACCTTCCGGAAAATTACTTTTCGGACGGGATCAAGAAGTTGGAAAATTGCTGGAATAAGTGTATCAAACTAAAAGAGAACTATATTGAACAATATAAAAAAACATTTAACAAAAAAAAAATTTAATTCCCAAAGAGGTCACTTTTCACTCCACCTCCAAGTTTTTATCGGCTTACTATTTTATAGTGACTACCATTCAATGCCAAGGGACGGGGACACACGACTTCCAATAGTTGCAAACAATATGTCCCGGAAGAGATGTTTTTTGAAATAAAAAAAGTCTATTCACTTGGTGGACAATAGTCAAGCCGTCAAGATAAAATGGCTGAAATAAGATCCCTTATGAATTTGTCTTGTCAGAAATTTCTAAAATGGGGCTTTATGCACAAAAATTTATCTATTGATGAGGCCATGATAAAATATTTTGGACATCAGTCTTGAAAGCAATTTATAAGAGGTAAACTAGTTAGATTTGGATTTAAAAATCGGATGCTTATAAGTAGTTGCGGCCATTTATGTATATAACTTCGACACATACTGCGGTGCAAAAAATGTTCCTCCAGAAAGATCTCATATGCCATTAGGTTCTCGAGTTATTCTTGAGCTATTAGAAACTGTAAAAGTCCCTACTGACAACTATTTCTCTTCCAACGAGTTATTGCGTTTGGTGACAATGAAAGGACTTATAGCAACTGCAACTACTAGAGAAAATCGAACAAAAAAATTTCGCTTGCAAATAAAGAAAGAATTCAAGAAAAAGAAAAGAGGACACTATGAGAATTATTTCGATGCCAACAACAAACTTCTCTTCGTAAAATGGAATGACAATAGTGTTGTCACTATGGGCGCAAACTTCGATGACGTAGAACCATTACATTTTGTGAGACGTTGGTCGTCTGCCGAGAAAAAAAAAGGTCCTCGTACCCCAGCTAAAAGTAATCGCTAATTACAATAAAGGTATGCGGGACGTTGATCTACACGACCAAGCAGTAAACGCATATACTCGTAATATAAAAATAAGAGGCAAAACATGGTGCTGGCCGCTTTTCACATCAATGCGTAGTTCCACATTGGTAAATGCTTGGAAACTGTTCAAAGTTGCAAATAATTCTCAGGATGATTTACTGTCTTTCCGAAGAAGCATTGCACGACATTATCTAAGAAACCCTAAAGAATCCAACAACAAAACGCAGTATTGCATCAAGCGTCGCGTATGCCGAAGGACCCCATTTTCCTCAAAGGATTGAGAAACCCCTAATGTCATATGAGGCTAAGGTGGAACTGTGAGCTTTGTGCTATTGCCCTATGTCTGGAAAAAAAAAATTTACAAAAAATTCCATACCAAGAACAATTTCGAACCCACACCTTGCCATTATACTCGTTTGGGCACAGCTCCAAAAACCTTTAAATTGATTTATAAAAAACAACACTTTAACTTATTTTTATTATAATTATAGTATTTAATTAAATTATAGTATGTCGAAAAAAAAACTTAATTTCACACTTTAAACGACTTTGGTTTTAAATGGGTTAAGATAGAAATATTTAATAATTTACAAAGATATAGTGTAATTGTTTCGTGATTGTCAGATTGTCAGACAAATTGAAATATCGATCAATAGCAATTAATTCGCAATCACAAACGGCGACAAGACATGGAAACCAGTGTAATTGATGCTGCTTGATTGATTCGAGTACAACACATCATCTGATTGGAATCTTTTAGAAAACTTGTTAAATTGTTAGGAGAAAAATCCGTTTCCAATAGAGTTACAAGGAAATATGATAATGTAAAAAAAACACATTCGGCAACTAAGAAGTCACCTTGATCACGCATAGCTTGTTGAGCGCAACAATAGTATCACGATTACTAAGTATTTTATTTTCACTTATAATTACAATCACATTATTCTACGGGACCTTTCGGGACTTGCCAATAGCAGTGAATTAAAATTCGTCAAGATCAAATGACAAGCTTTTTATGTTATGCCTGAAACCTTCTCCTTCTCCAGCTAAATTGAAAGTGGACAAATTTAGCAAGTTTTAGAACTAAAATACATTTTCACCATATCTTCTGACAATTTCTTCCAAGTGTCCTTTTGGCATTTTTCATCTTGATATGTTGCCATAGTTGTTAAAAAATATATGCCGTTAGTGTTTAAATATGATATCGGGAATATGCGCCCCACGGCTGGCTCGAATGAGGCGCAATCGTGAAGTCCAATTTTCGACAATTTTATCGAGCAACTCGGGCCGTATATCAGCAATAACACGGCGAATGTTGACTTCCAAATCGTCCAACGGCTCTGGTTTATCGGCATAGACTAGTGACTTCACATACACCCAAAGAAAGTAATCTAAAGGTGTGAAATCACAGGATCGTGGAAGCCAGTTCACAGGTCCATTACGCGAAATTATGCGCTCAGCAAATATTTCCGCAATAAATTGATGGTGTCGCACGCCATGTGGCATGTTGCGCCATCTTGTTGAAACCAAAGGTCTGTCACGTCAATGCCATTCAACTGAAGAACGAAGAAGTCAGAAATCATGTTACTACAGCGCTCCCCATTGACAGTAACATTATGGCCGGCATCGTCCTCACCGAAATATGGGCCGAATATTCCACCAGCCCATAAAGCACACCAAACAGTGACTTAATGGTTCTAAAGGCGTCTCGACAAAGGCTTCTGGGTTTTCTCCACTCCAAATTCGACAATTCTGCTTGTTTACATATGCATTTAACCAAAAATGGGCCTCATTGGAGAACAAAATTTTGCGTTGAAAATGAGGATCAAGCTGAATCATGTTTTCGGCCCATTCACCGAACCTACGACGTGTATAATGGTCACGCGGTTTCAACTCTTACACAAGCTGGATCTTATAAGCTTTTCAGCCAAGATCTTTCCGTAAAATCTTCTACAAAGTGGATGGGCATAGCTCCAATTGCTGTGCACGATGGCGAATCAACTCATTCGGATTCTCCTCAACACTGCGCGTTCCACAACGGCAATAACTTCTTCTGTTCGCACTGTTTGTCATCTTTGGGGATGCGTATTATCTACTAGAGTATACGTGGTGCGAAAACGATTCATCGTGTTCCGAATAACTTGCTCAGATGGACGATTATATCGACCGTAAAATGGACGTAGCGCACGACAAGTTTGGCTAACCGAACCATGGTTTTCAAAAAAGTTTGCACAATTTGCACGCGTTGTGCGTGTGGCAAAACGTACTAACCACGAATCAACTTTCAACTGTCAAATTGACAATCTGTAGCAACAGTGCTGACAGTTTTAAAATCAAACCTCTAAAAAAAAACACACTCTTTACATAGTTGTTAAACCGTTTTTACAATTCTGTTTCAGTGGGTCGGTCGGTTGGTGTTCATATTAACAAAGGAAACTCACTGTTTTAAAAATTCGACGTGGATGCATTTTCCGAACTCTGAAAACCGTCTGCAATTCTTGTATATTTCAAACTTTTTAGTTGGACAAATCCTTCTTTTTCTCTGTGTATAATAGGCAAACGAGAAGGAAAATTGTTTTTCTGCTCTAAAGTGGGAGTTTGCAAACGCAATAGTGGAGTCTGACTCTTTTCGAGCCAGAAATCCGGGAAAGTTTTTATCAACATTCTCACTCCCAGTCAGAGGGAATTTCCCAAGTTTTGGAAACCATGTTTCACGGTTAGTCCAACGTCAGTAAGTCCCTATTTAAATTCATTTAAGCTAGTGCTACAGATCTTGGTGAAACAGTTCTCCCCATTCAGCATGATCTTGCACTAGTCCCCTCCATTTGTTCAATTGGTTGAAGTCCATTTCCACTAGTGCGGATCACCAGAGGCGATGCCTCCTTTGTTGGTTGGTGTTAATTCACTGAACATTCTTTCCCCCTAAACCGATGAAATCTTATCTTTCTGGCAAGTTCTTGTTGATTCTTTTGTGAGCCTATCTGTTCTATTAATGGACGGAATCTTTGTTTGTTGTGATTTGTCCTTCAAAGTCATCTTAGCAATGTTACTTCAGTGAGGAATATTGAGATCGCATTCATCAATCATGTTGATGTGTTTTTCATGTCCAGAATCCACGCAAGTACATATCTGGTAATCGACTGAGCGCATCCGCGTTGCAGTTTTTATCACCATGCCTATGTATTATTCTGAAGTTAGCTTCGTTCAAAAACACGCTCCATCGAAGCATCCTAGGCGACAGGATGACTGGTGTAGACTTGTCTGGATTAAACAAAGCAATTAATTATTTTTGGTCCGTAACAATTACGAATGTTCTACCACACAAGTTGTGTAATTTCTTAACGCCCACAATATTTACCAGCGGTTCCTTATCTACTTTCGCTAATTTTCGTTCTGTCGTGGTTAGAGTACGAGAATAGAAAGGGATGGGGTGCTCTTCTCCACCTATTCCGCGTGAAACTTTGCAAACCAATAAAATCGGCAACTTTTCGCCATATTTGTTCAGGATATTCTCTTCTTGAAACAGCTCTTTGAGTCTTTTAAAGGCCATCGCATTTCTGCTTCCCCACTTCCACGTCACTGTCTGGTCAATTAACCTATGTAGCGGTTGTTGCTTTGTTTTGTAAGGAATCCGTGGTAGAGGCATAGAAAAGCCTGCAATTATTTTTTGTCTGTTGGTTCAGGAGTTTCGCTGATGGCACGGACCTTATCAGCTGATGGGCGAATTTCTTGATAGTCTATCGTCTATGGGGGAACATTGCTGACCAGAGATCAGACAGGCACTTGTCCTTTCGTAATTGTAGTCCAACACACGCGAGTTAAACTAGTTGTTTACATGGGTTAGTATATCTGTAGACGAGAGAGTGAACTGGTAGCCAACTAGAAGCTTTAATAGCAGATGACTTTTGGCTGCAAGTAGACTACTAGTTGGCCTGCTATTAAAAAAACACCGACGCCATGATACTACTCTACTAGCTTAACTCGCGTGAGTAAACCCTAGGTTGGCTGTCGAAATACTTCTTCTAAAATTTCTACTAAATGTGAAGGATTTATCCCAATGAGGAAAATGTCGTCAAAATACACCGCGACGTCAGCTATTCCTCGCAGAAGATCTTCTATGCGTTTTGAGAAATGCTTGGTGCCGTCGAAATACCATTTTAAAGCCGCTTAACGCGGTATGCGCCCTTGTGAGTTATTAACATGAGAATTTTTGACTCTTCGTCATCCATTGCCATCTCATGATACGCCTGGGGCAAACCTATTTTCGCAAATTTTTCTCTTCGAGGAATAGAAGTAAGTGTATCGATAATCGAAGGCGTCTGAACACAGTGTGATGTGCTTCGGTAGCCACCACAAATTCGCACAGATCCATCGACTTTTGTCACATGTATTCAGCCGGTTCTAGAATTCCCATTTTAACCTACTTATCTAGCTCCTCTTCTATAGACTGCTGTTGTGCATAGAGGTTAGTAGCTTATTTGGAGGAATTCCTCGGTCAAAAGTTAATGTAATGTTTTTGCTCTTGTTAGACCATAGTTCATCAGAAAATAACATCGCGTATTTGTTGAGCAAGTTATCGATTAAAGAGCGAATGTGGTGGATACCCTATACCACAATGCCCAAATGATCGAACCAGTTACACCCAAGAATGTTTGTTCGCTATCCCTTAGTGATGTACAGAGGAAGGTTGTGAATTGTATTTTTATTGCAGACAATATCGACGTATTGGGAATACGATTATTTTCATAATCAAACAGATCCAAACCTGGATGTCCGATATCGCATATTGTTAGAGCCCGGGTCGACCTCGAACTCGCATTGGACTCCGCGTTGATTGTTGTTGTAGCTACTCTCTTCGAATTTTGTTGTAGTTGAATGGCACTAACTTGCTGAAGCTTTGTGTTCTTACCACCGTAAGAAGAATATGCGTTCTCCTTGGGTTGACAAATCCTTTTAATATGGCCTATACGGCAAAATCTGTTGCCAGCCCTCCTCGGGTGTTTATTACCACAGCCATAAGAGCTGAGTATTTTTGGAGTAGTGTCATTCTGGTCTTGGTATACTGTACACGCGCAGTTGATGCATTTTCCTGGATCACTGGCTGGTCTCTGCAATCACACAGTCTTGTACGGGTTGAAGAGTTAGTTTACTCTCAACCTATATAGCTCGTTGCAGACCATTATTCCCTATCCCGCAAACAGGTCGATTTCTATGATTACGTGACTGATTCTGAAATACTTAAAAAACGAGGCGATTTCTGATAGCGTATTGTGTATTGTGAAATGGTTTGTCAAATGGTTTTTGGCGAGTTAAGTGACTCTAGCACGCCGAAACACAGTAACATGCAAACCGCTTTTTCTACTCCTCGATTCCATTGACTAGAAGGAACATTTGAAAGCGGCTAGGTTTGCAATGCCAAGTGGTTCTATGGATCTAATTGAAGCCATTGATAAAACTTGTTTGACGATTTTGTAGAACCTGTATTCCCTTGTGATTTCACTTTATGTTTCGATTTTACTGGCCTATCCATGTGATTTTCGCCAGTGTAAAATGACTGCCAAAACTTGTAGTAAAATGTCATCCTCATCGCGTGATTTATTCAACATTTACAAAAACAACTTTGTTAATTCAATTAATTATTCTTACAATTAAACTGCAATATATATTTTTTTAAAAAAGAAAATGAAAAAGGGAAATTCCCCTCTAACCCAGAAGCGCGAAAACAAAAGTGCAACCACATTTTCCCACTGACAACTGGTGGCTGTCATTTCTGACGTCTGATGAAATGGCAGAGTTCAGACGTTAACTCTCCTAGTAAGCCAAAGTTAATAGTCTTCCCCTTTAACAATTTGATTCGAGAAAGAAAATCCTCATAGGATTGGAGCAGTTCGAACTCGAATTCTTCTGCGGTGTTTTGAAGTTCGGGTTATCCGCATTCCTGCGAGTATTTTGCCTGAAACAAAGTAAGAAAATCCTCATGGAATTGCAGCAGTTCGAACTTGAACTCTTCTGAGGTATTTTGACGTCCTTGCTATCCGCTTTCATACTATGTCTGAAACAAATCAATGTTGGCTTCTGTGAAAGTCCAGGAAATTGAATAGTAGAACTTTGCCTTGCTTTGATCGCCACATGATCAGTCTGTTTAGCGATTTTCTTTTTAATCAAAACTTGGGAACGCCAAGTGCTTTTACATTTCACCTCTCCCCTAAGGCAATTTACATTAGTCCGTCTTCAAATGTTGTATCCATATCAAATCCTATGTTTTCTAACTCAGTTGGTGAATTTCGACTTGATACGGATCGTAACCGTTTAGCAATCGCTATGAGTGGTGTCATACGAGTAGTCTTTCATCCATTTGTTCTCTATTCTATCCCTTTGGACTTCCTGCGCGTCAGTGACATCTAAGCTTTCCGCTCATTGTTCGACTGTAGATATGTATTCCATTAAGGATCCAGCAATTCACGTGCATTGCCGAGCGTTAGTGGGGTTTTACGTTTTTCGATGTTGTGGAAATGGTATCAGTTCGCTAAGCAAGCCTCCGTCATTCTATTTCGATATCCTGGTTAAATGCCAACGAATCTCATTGACCTGAACTCCGAATATGTTCAACTAGCTGAAATGAAATTACGGCAAAAGCGATTTTGGAACTCAATGGTGACCCGATCGACATACATAAACAAAATCTTTTGCCAAACATACTTCCCACAGCCCAGGTCCGAATACTTAGTTCAATCACCATACTGCAATGCGTCTCTACATGTTATATTCCGCGGTTTGCCTCCTTTTTGTCTCAACCACGTCGATCGTGCGAGTAATAACTCGAAGGATTGTCACAGTGGTTTATTAGATTAACCTTGTTGCAATCTACATTACGTTAAAACTTCGGCAGGAAATATTTCCGGTCTAAGATTATACACGCATAACTTTTGAAAGTTTCTAGTTGAATTTGAAAGGGTCTAAGAGCCTAAGAATTTAAATGACTCCTCTTAAACAGGGTTTGTGGGTTGAAAAAAAAGGCAATGCGACATTCGGTCTTAATACGACTAATTCGTATCCCGTCATATTCTAAGGTCTTCATCCAATTATTATTAAGAGTTACCTGAAACGGAGTCATGTTGTTGAGTCGCTCTGAACTCAATAATGTGATGCTTTAATGGAAAATTTTCCACGACATTAAAAAGCAACTGCCTTGTTGAACTCGAAAATTAACTTCGAAGTCTGCGGTAATTCTCGTTGTGCATTTGACTTTTGTTTTAACGTAGCATGTCTCGAATACATTTCAGGGGTTTTATTGTATGTATATGGAGTTCGCTATAAGGTCTTATTGAACGCTATTGAAACATCCCCATATTTTTTCGTCACTATTAGTTAACTTTTATTCGCGTCATGCATATATATGTCAATCTTCCTCCAACAAGGACGCATTGACTGTAATGGAATTTAATAATATTAAATTTTCGACTTGTCTAAGACCCTCTCGTATGCGTCATTAGTTTCACTGATCGATAGTTGTTGCAAATTCTTGTGACGCCTTGCCTTTATAGAGTGAAACAGAGAAACTCTTCCTCCTCTGTAGAAGACAACTGATCGGCTCTCGTCATTTTATTCAACAAAATCGGAAATCGTCCATACTTCGGAGAGTATGCGATCCAGTTCACCCGCACATTCCTTCTTCATTCTTTTTACACTTTGCTATTTTCGGCTTCTGTAAAATTTGATGGTTTCCGTGGCCGAAGAAATGGCACTGCGCTGGAATTCTTCATTAAGTAGCGCGATACTCGTAAAGTAGTCTTTACACCTATTACAAATTTGCCTTTTAACAGCTGCCTTTGCTCGTCGTCAATATACACTGCAACCAACTTCAGACTGCTATAATTTCCAAACCGTTCATGACAGTGAGCTCAAATTTTGACACATGACAGATAATTTTATTATTTACAAGCCCTTTAAACGATTTGCGTCTTAGTTGTGTTGAAAAATTTTTATCCGCGATGGAATTCAAACGTGATAGTGTGATTGCTTTACATTTGGCAGGAAAACCACAAGTAGCTATCGTTAGAGCCCTCCAGCACCTCAACGTGAATAAATCATTTGTGTCTCGAACCATAGCTCGTTACCGTGATACTGGCAGGGTTGCAAAACGCCATGGAGGTGGTCATAAAAAAACAGCAACATCGGCAGAAATGGTTCGGAAAGTGAAGGCTCAAATTGAGCGAAATCCTCGTCGAAGTGGAAGAAAAATGGCTCGTGAGCTCAACATATCGTTGGAACGGATGCAACACATACTGAAAAATGAGCTTGGGCTCAAGCCATTGAAGTTCCAAAAAGCACACGATCTTACACCGCAACAGAAAAAAGTTAGAGTCGAAAGAGCGAACGAGTTGCTACGCTTGCACGAAAGTGGTGAGTTGCCGAATTTGGTTTTTTCCGATGAGTCGCCATTTGTTATCGAGCAATATGTCAACAAACAAAATGACCGAGTTTACTTGCCAGAGAGGTCCTTCGAAAATTTACATCTTCTGATGGCCACCAGAAAGCAGGCAGTACCGAAGGTGATGGTTTGGGCCGCCATAACCGCCGATGGTCGCTCTCCGCTCGTATTTTTGGACCGTGGCCGTGGCGTCAAAATTAATGCGATCGTATACCGTGAAACTGTCTTAGAGGCAGTATTCAAGAATTGGGCAAACAATCATTTCGGTCGGAGACCGTGGACATTTCAACAAGACTCGGCACCGTCTTATAAAAAACGCGCGTCAACCAAGATTGTTTAAAAAACAATGTTCCACACTTCATTTCTTCGACGGCAAATTCTCCGGATGCAAATCCGTTGGATATCTCTGTCTGGGGTATTTTGAAGGCGAAGGTTGGCACTAAAAAATACCAAAGTTTGGACCACCTCAAACAAGCATTTCGCCAGGAATGGGCCAAAATACCGCAGAGCCACTTGCGTGCAGCGTGCGATGCTTTCTTCGACCATCTCAAGGCTATTATTCGCGCCAAAGATGGACATATTGAAAACTATTGATACAATTTCAAAATTGATGTATTTTCCAAAATTGCTTGCTTTGCTACGGCGATTGAACCCTTTCCGAGTATTTTCTCCAATTGGGGACAGTCTTAAAATGTGCTTTGCTCTTATTCTATTGCTTTTCGCCTGCTTATAGGTTGCGAGTACATATTCTTATTCCCGATGCAATTCTTCTAGTCCAGTAGCTACTGCTTTTTTTTCCACTTTTTTGCAACTTCCATGATCTAATTCAAGACGCACTTAATCGATTTCACTATTTCCGCTGTATCTAGTTCACACGTTCCTTAGAGAACCTCCCAACGAACGCCAGTCAGTTATCATCTAATTTTTACTGGTCAAGTGAATTAAAAAATAAAAGATAAATCAATCCTAAAAATACAAAGCAGAACTCAGATAAAATAAATGTGCTTGATTTTGTTTTATATAACAATATAAATTAAAGAGAATAAAAATCAACTTTGTTCTAACAGCAATACAAATAAAAATTGTTCTAACAAACTATCCAAACTTATATAAATTTGTAAATAAAATCGTACAAAAAAATAAACAATTAATTCAAACAAACAAACAAACAAACAATTATAAAATATATTTTTTAAGTAAACTTTAATAAAATTATTATTTTTTTCTTTCTTTTTTTATTGTCCTTTTCCCTCTTCGTTTCCGGTCTTATAATGGATTTTCGAAACTACCTACAAAATTCAAAATATAAATATTTTCACAATTTTATATAAACTATAAATAAAAAAAAAAAAAAACAAATAATGTCTATATGAAAAAAAAATTTTAGCGCCTGGCGGAGCTTATGAACCTTGTAAGTGGTATGGGTGCTTTATTTGTTACACGGACTTGATTGTCTAATTTTTAACCGTTTTTTTTGTTTTATTTTTATTTGTTTTTAAATTTTTTGATACGAAAACAAATTGGCTAACCATCATTAACATTGCATACCTCTTCATTGTTATTTAACTCATATGGGAATACGTTCCACAATTTTAACTTCAAAATTTATTAATTTCAGTTTTTAGTTGTTTTATTTTGTTTATTTTTTTTTTTAGTTCTTATTTAAAAAATGTGTCATGCAGCCATATCGAATACAGTGTTATTATTTCTTGATTATCGAAGCTTCTATTTGCTTTCGATATCAATTCAGCTTGATGTTGACGATATCAATCAATCAAAAGCTTTGTATGTGTGCTTATATACAGTGGTGGGCACGAATTTAGCACACTCATTGAAGAAAAAAGAAACTGTCTTATTTTTCATATGTTTTTAAAATAAATTTTTAATATTCATTTTCTTTACATTATACAAAAATAAAAAAAATAGATAAAAACCTCAATCTATTAAATTGGACACGAATTTAGAACACTTATAAGTTTCAGAGTTAAACGGTTGATTTATGGTACTTACCGTTTCCACTGCTACAATATTTGTTAGTATTTGGTGGGAAATCCTTTATTTTTAATAACAGCAGCGATTCTTCTTGGTAAACTTTCCACCAAAGACTCGCATCGTCGCTTCGGAATGGCATACCAAACGTTCTGAATTTCCTGCCATAATTCAGGTAAATTTTTAGGCTTTTTGATTTCAATGTGGCGTTCAACATCATTCCATAGGTTTTCGATCGGGTTAAAATCGGGTGATTGCGCGGGCCACTTCAAAACATTAATTTGATTCGTTTCTAAGCAACTCTTCACTAGTTTTGAAGTGTGCTTAGGGTCATTGTCATGCATTAAGCGCCACGCAATCGGCAATTTCTCCTCCGCATAAGATATCGTATGGTCCACAATAATGCCTTTATAACACATGGGCTGAAAAGTCAGTGCCGTTGCTAATAGAGGGCACCACTTGAATTAAATCCATACCATTTTCAAAAGATACGTGTATAAATTTGACAGCTTTCGGACGATTAGTTCTCGAGATATAGCGTTGTGAGTGAAGCAACTTTTGTTATTGTGAAAAAAATGGATTCAAAGCAATTTCGTGTGTTGATCTATCATTGCTTTGTGATGGGAAAAAATGCAGCCGAACAAACCATTCGCAAGTGGATTGAAAAATTTAAAAGTGGTCATACAAGCACGAAGATGATGCACGCAGTGGACGTCCAAAAGAGGCTGTTTCAGATGAAAACATCAAAAAAAGTCCACAAAATGATTACGAATGACCGTAAAGTGAAGTTGGTCGAGATAGCTGAGGCTCTGAAGATATCAAAAGAGCGTGTTGGATATATCATACACGAATATTTGGACGCGCGAAAGCTGTGTTCAGTCGACCAAAACAACAACGTGTTGATGATTCAGAGGAGTGTTTAAAGCTGTTCAACCGCAACAAAGCTGAATTTTTGCATCGGTATGTGACAATGGATGAAACTTGGCTCCATCACACCAGAGTCAAGTCGGCAGTCAGCTGAGTGGCGAGCAGGCGACGAACCTCGTCCTCGGCTGGTATTTTAGGATGCACATGGAATAATTTTCATCGACTATCTCCAAAAGGGGCAGACTATCAACAGCGACTATTACATTGCGTTGTTGGAGCGTTTGAAGGACGAAATCGCAGAAAAACAGCCGCATTTGAAGAAAAAGAAAGTGCTGTTTCATCAAGACAATGCACCGTGTCACAAGTCGATGAAAACGATGGCAAAATTGAAAGAATTCAGCTACGAATTGCTTCCCCACCCACCGTATTCTCCAGATTTGGCCCCCAGCGACTATTTCCTATTCGCAGACCTCAAAAGAATGCTCGCCGGAAAGATATTTAAGACCGAATCGCCGAAACAGAGGCCTATTTTGAGGTTAAACCGATATCGTACTACAAAACTGGTATCGAAAGATTGAAAAATCGTTTCAATCAGTGTATCGCCCTCGAAGGCAATTACGAGGGCGGGTCAATAAGTCCGTGACTTTTGGATTAAAACACAGATTTTTTTGATAAAAAAATAATTTTATTTTTCAACGAGCTCTATACACTTTGTCCAACGCTTCTCCAATTTTTTTATCCCTTCCAAAAAAAATGATTTGTCGAGGTCCTCAAAATAGGCCTTTGTTTGCGAGATGACTTCATCATTGGAGTCAAATCTTTTTCCACGAAGCCATTTCTTCAGGTTTGGGAACAAGAATTAGTCGCTCGGAGTCAAATCTGGAGAATAGAGTGGATGAGGGAGCAATTCATAGCCCAATTCATGGATTTTTGCCATGGCAACTGCACATGTGTGCACCCTTGCATTGTCTTGGTGGAAAAGAACTTTTTTCTTGGCCAAATGAGGTCGTTTTTTTTTCAAATCGTCATTGAATCGGTCCAATAAGTTGGCATAATATTCCCCATTGATTGTTCTTCCCTTTTGAAGGTAGTCAATGTGGATTATCCCGCGTGCATCCCAAAAAACAGTCGCCATAACTTTATTGGCTGACAAACCCACCTTGGCCTTCTTTGGCACCGATTCACCCTTAGAAACCCACTGTTTTGACTGTTGTTTGTTCTCTGGTGTGTTGTGATGGATCCATGTTTCGTCCACGGTTACAAAACGGCGCAAAAACTCCTCCATATTGCGATTAAACAACGCCAAACCTTCCTGTGAAGTTGTTACACGATTGCGTTTGTGGTCGACTGTGAGCAAACGCGGCACCCATCTTGCGGAAAGCTTTCTCATGCCCAAGTGATCATTCAAAATTGAAACCACTGAGCCATGCGAGATCCCTACGGCTTCCACAATCTCTCGCACTTTCAATCTTCGGTTGGCCAACACCATATCGTGAATTTTTTCGATTGTTTCGGGTGTAGAGACCTCAACTGGGCGTCCAGGACGTTCGGCATCTTCAGTGCTTGTACGGCCACAACGAAATTCAGTAAACCACTTTTTTACCATTGAAATCGATGGTGCAGAGTCCCCATAGTATTTATCAAGCTTAGCCTTGGTCTCGGTAATGGTTTTTTTTCGCAAGAAATAATGCTCCTCAAATTAGTGAGTAGTCTGATAAAAATAGCTGTCAAACACAAACTAACTGACGCAGCAAGTTTAAATTTTGACAGGAGTCAACTGACAGATTGATAAATAAAGTTGAATTTTGCAAAAATTTTGTGTTTTACTATAAAACGGCACCGACTTTTCAGCCAATGTGTTAAATGTGCTGGTCCATTTTGGTGTCAATTGTTATGGGACCAATACCATGCCAGGAAAAAGCACCCCAGACCATTACGCATCCACCACCGTGCTTGACCGTTTTGATCGTGTAGTTTGGGTAGTGCTGCATGTTTTGCGGACGCTAGACATATGTTCTTCCATCAGATCCGAATCGACAAAACTTGGATTCATCGCTCCAAAGCACATTTTTCCAAAAATTGATAGGTTTATCCAGATGGTCTTTGGCAAACTCTATTCTGGCCCTCAAGTTGTTTTTTGATACGAGTGGTTTATGCCTCGCAATGCATCCACGCAATTCCTTTTCATTTAGCCTGCATCTTATAGTTCTTGAAGACACAGTTATATCATATTCCGATATAAGCTCGCTTCGAATGTCGCTGGAACTTTTAAATGGGTCTTTGGCTGAAGTGCGGTAAATGATTTGGTCTTCTCTTGAAGTTGTCTTCCGCGTACGACGAGCTTGTTTGATATTTTACGTCACTCCAAAAGTTTCAAAATGCTGAAGTCAGTATACACCATCTTCCTAGAACACTCTAACAGCTTTGAAATTTCAGACACTGTCCGGCCTTTTGATTTCATCTTTAAAATGTGACCTCTTTTCTCCTCTGAGCACCATTGTCCTTTTGCCATGGCTATTTAAGTTTCTTTTTATTTATTTGTGTATTGAATTCTAGAAAACGTTTAATTACCTCGAAATTTAATCCGTTCTTTTTGAAAAAATCACAACTTTTAAAAATAAACACAAAGATTGAGGAGTGTGTTAAATTCGTGTCCGACTTGAAACCGTGTCGACTTGAATGGCAACAATTGATGTTGTTTTCCAAACCGGATAATAATTCCACATTTAAAGTAACGGATTTTTTTTTTGCATTATTATCAATGTCTTCATGGAAATTTACCGTTGGTTGGAGAGAAAACAAAGAGAAAATTCAGAAGTAACTCTACTAGTGCAATGTGTGCTTAATTCGTGGCCACCACTGTATATTTCCGATCACTCCAAATAACGTCTGATAACATATCGACATATAAAGAGCTTCAATAGATTTAAAAAAAAGATTATACCATACATGGGACGATCTTCAGGTCTTTCAAAATTGTGAAGTTGAAATGTCTGCTTTTCGTGATAAGGCAA
The DNA here is from genome assembly GCA_963966105.1 of Volucella zonaria. Classification (NCBI taxonomy): domain Eukaryota; kingdom Metazoa; phylum Arthropoda; class Insecta; order Diptera; family Syrphidae; genus Volucella; species Volucella zonaria. The sequence continues at coordinate 193,913,306 of OZ014532.1, read as the reverse complement.
AGGAACCTTCTCATCCTTCTCTTCTACCAACACTTTGATTCAGTCGGATTTTAACTTTAGCAAAATGGAATGAGGTTGTAAATGGGGATATGGAAAGTCAAACATTGTCAACGAATAACTCACTCAACGATCGACGTACTGCGCCACCATGAGCAAAATCTTTATTTACAAGGGCTCTTGAGCCCGGAACCCTGAAGCCTTTCCACTCTATGCATCTAAGCTATAATACTCCGTTTAATTACGTCGCAGTAAATACGAGTATATAGGTCATTTAGTACGTTGTTAAAGCGCTTTGTTCACCAAGTCGTAAACGGTCCCAAATGTGCTCTATCTTTTCTCGCAACGAGCAAAACTGTGGTACATGACTTTTTCAACACTATTGAACCTAAGTCTACATACACCTCCAATTGATTGCCGATCGCGTATCGCTCAACCTCTCAAGAAGTCCTTTACAACCAGAATCAAGTGCTGAAGACCAGTGGCTTAGATGCCGAGAAGCCAACAGAAATGCCACCCGCCCACCAACACGAAACCTCTGGTGTTGAGGGGGCATCGCTTTTCCTGGTAATCGGGGGTACTCGCACAATTGTCGATATTTGTTAACTTATTTACTATACAAATTTCAGCAATACGTAAGTTTTAATTTATGAAGTTATTGTTGGATAAGTGCCTGCAATACTTTCCATACTAGTACCAACATTTCAATTAAAGAACTAAAGTGACTGTAGTAACCGCCTTTTCTAATAAATTCATTGGAAAGAAAGCACACAAAGCTTTACAACAGGGCGAGTAATAATACCTTTCCGTGTCTTCAAGTCTACCACTCTAACTCTTTTATCAGGACCAAAGTGAGTTTTAACTACCCTTCCTAATCGACATTCGTTTAGAGGGAGTTGTTCTTCCCGAACGATAACGAGATCTCCTATTTGAATATTTGTTTGGGGGTACTTCCACTTGTAGCGTTTGTGTGATTCCTTTAAATATTCTTCCTGCCATCTCAGATTAAACTGATGATGAAGAATTTTGAGTTTTTCCCAACGGTTGATATAATTTATGAACCTAACTTCGAATGAAGGTTCAGGCAAACTAAGTAAGGGACCACCTTTCAGAAAATGTCCAGGAGTTAGATCTAATGCATTTCCCGACATTGGGGAAATTGTCCTTGAAGTAAGACACGCCTCGATACGAGCTAGTAAATTCTTCAAACGTAAATTTCATATTACCAGCAACCTTACGGAAGTGGGTCTTAAAACTTTTAACTCCTGCTTCCCATAGACCACCCATATGGGGTGGTCCCTGGAGGGATGAAGTTACACTTGATTTGAGAAAAATTACAATCTGCAAGAGAAAATGTTTTTAGAGCCTTTTGCAAATCTTGCAACAGACATTTAGAAGCGCCAACGAAATTTGTACCGAGGTCGTAAAATATTTGAGCAGGCAAGCCTCGACGCTCTACGAATCGCGAAAAGGAAGCTAGAAAAGCTGTGGTTGTTAGAGTGCTTACAGCTTCTAGATGAATAGCCTTCGTAGAGAGGCAAACGAATAGCTCTTCCGTAATAGATTTTAATGGGAAATGGGCCGGCGAAATCTACACCAACATTGATAAAAGGTAAAGTAAATGTCGTTCTTTCAGGTGGAAGCAAACCCATGAGTTGCAGTCGCATTTTCCTATTGTATATGACGCAAACTTTACACTGGCGAATACTCTTCCTTACTAGACTTTTCAGGCGAGTTATCCGAAACTCGGAACTAATGATTCAAGCCCCATGAGTTGGATCTCGCCATGTATAGAAAGAAGATGTACATAAGAGATGTACAGATGAGAGAGATAAGACTTACATGGAAGCAAAATTGGATGACTCTCATTGTATGTGAGGGTAGAGGAAGTTAGTCGGCCGTTTGCTCGAAGAATGTTGTCGGTGTCTAACTACTTCTAGTCTTCAGTGGCTTGTCATGCAGTAAGGCTTCATATTCATATTAGGTGTTACACCGCGTGTTGCCAAATTAGCAGGATTATCTTAGGCCGATATATGACGCCAGGGTACAGCTTTAACATTTGGGAAACCCTGTTGACACGCGGATTTTTTGAGCCATGATAACATGATAGTGGAGTCTGACCATGAGAAAATTTCATGGTTTTCAACAGAATGAAGCTTTTGCTGAGCTATTCGGATAGTAAAACGGCTCCTAGCAATTCTAAACGAGGCAATGGAAATGAACGAGGGTTGTCTGTCTGAAAAATTTCCGAACAATGATACAAGACATTTTTTCTCAAAGTTTTTTTTTATTTTTCTACATAGTCTCCTTGTAACTCTGCACACTTCTATCAGTGATGCTCCCATCTCTCTAACCCGTCCAAATAGTGCTTGGTATTTTTCTCTGCAAAATAATTGTTCACGAAGGTGATTGCCTCCTCCTCATTTGACGAAAATCTCTGTCCTCCGAGCGCAGTTTTTAGATGAGAGAACAAAAAGAAGTCGCTTGGGGCTAGATCTGGTGAATAAGGCGGATGGTCAAGCAGTTCAAACCGTAATTCATGGATTTTCGCCATGACAACCGCTGAGGTGTGAGACGGCGCGTTGTCTTGGTGAAACAGGATTTTCACATAATTTCTGCCTTCAGCATGGCAAGTAATGGTTTTTCCTTTCTGAAGATAATTGATTAAGATAACTCCTTTACTATGCCAAAAAATAGTCGCCATCACTTTCCCAGCCGAAAAAACAGTTTTTGCTTTTTTTGGAGCCGGCTCGCCCTTTGCAGTTCACTGTTTTGACTAAATTTTTGTTTCGGGCGTATAATGGTGTATCCAAGTAATTAATCGGCTCCAAAACTCGGATTTATTGCGCCTAAACTGCGCCAACAAAGCGTTGGAAATGTACACTCGAACACGTTTTTGGTCTAACGTAAGAAAACGCGGCACCCAACGCGCGGACAGCTTTCTCATGCCTAAATCTTGATTGAATATGTAAAAAAACAGTTCTTTGGACATTTTCATAACCTTTACTATCTCTCTCACTTTAATTCGGCGGTCGTCTAACACCATTTGGTGAACTTTAGCAATGTTTTCCTGAACGTTCATCATCTCCCAAGCTCTTACGGCCACGTTTAAATTCAGCTGCCCAAAATCTCACTCTGGTAAATGATGGTGCACAGTTCCCATACACAGAGTCCAACTCATTTTTGATTTGCGTAGGCGTATTGCCTTTCAAAAACAAGAATTGAATAACAGCTCGATACTCAATTTTTTCCATTTTCAAAAAAAACACTCACATCGACTCACTCAAACGACTGTCAACTAAAAACTGCGTCCAAAATGACTAAAACTTCGGTAAGTAACTGTCAAAAGATGCACAACTAGCATTCACTGGCTTTTTTTGGCGAGTGCCGCTATTTTTACGTTGCCTTTACCTTCCTTCCTTTGAAGTTACGGACAAAACCGGTTCCCCATCCTCAGCTTCATCATGATTCGAGTTTTCTTCCCCAGATGATAGTATGTCTGCATCCGTTGGTTCTCCAGTGACTGCCAAGTTTTTATCAAAGTGGACAAACTCTTGCAATGAGACTGGGATTTCTTTGGAATGAGCTAGGAAATTCCATCCGACCTGTATAAAATCGATTTCCTGTTCTTCTTCAACTTGAGCTTATTATGATTCTTCCTGGAGAAAGCCACAAGTTCTAAAACAATTGCCAATTGTACCTTTGGTAACATTCTTCCAAGCTATATCAGCCATTTTCATTGCAAGCAGCACTGGTATGTTGGTCTCATTCCTTTCTTCTATACAATCTAACATTCTTGTAACCACTTCCTTACGGTACAGTGTCTTGAAGTTATTGATAATGCCTTGGTCAGGTGGTATTCGCTGGCGAAAATTGTATTTTGACGTTGGTAAGACATGACATGTCACTGTGAGCAGTGCAGTTATCAATGAACTTAAGGATTTTCCGCTTCTGCTTTTTCATTTCCACATCGAACCTCGTTAGCCATTCCCTAAATAGTTCAGTCGTCATCCACGCTTTTTTATTTGAACGATAAGACATCGGAAATGATTTTATGTTCTTAAAACATCGTATATTTTCCTTTCATCAGCGGTTTCAATATTTGGGACCCATCCATATTCGCCGCTAACAATAATTTGATTCGCTTTTTGCTGTTTTTTCCCCTGTGACATTTTTCATTTTTAAACGACACTGCGAGACATTTAAAAAAGAGTCCTGTCTCATCAGCGTTAAAAACATTTTGCGGTTCATAGCCTTCTAACAGCCCTTGTAGTTCATTTTTCCAATCTGAACAAATACCGTCATCAACGCTTGCACTTTCACCGCAGATTTTCCAAAGCACGATGCTGTGACGTTTTTTAAATTTTTCCAACCGTCCCTCACTAGCTTTAAAATCCGTAATCCCCAAACGAAGTGGAAAAGATTTTGCTTTTTCTTTTAACATAAGACCTCCGGCAGGAATATTTTTATGTCTACATTGCGTAAACCATTTTAGCACGTTTCTTCAAGCTGAGGGAACACACCTGGCCTACTTCTTTTTCTTGCCTTATGTGATCTGTCTGCAACAATTTTATCTTACGGAATTCCGTAACGTGCCGCTACGTCTTTTTTCTTTTGTCCTTCTTCTACGGCCTGTACAATTTTCCTCTTCTCAGAGATAGGCAAACACTTGTACTTTTTGGAACTCATTTCTATATTGCGTCACGGGTAAAATAATCGAGATAAGAACGAAGAAATAAAGATTTGAAAAAGGATTAAAATACCGTTAAAGTACCACTAGTCCAATTTGATTGCGTCTTTTAAAATAAAAAAATTGCTAACTCTACTGCCAACCATCTGCAATAAAAAGGCACGGGCATCTCTCAAGCATTTGTTTTCATGGTCTCCTTTCGTCACATATGCACTTCAATGAACAGTTGAAGAAAACCAACAACAAGACTTGACTTCGAATTATAGAGTTAAAAAAGCCATCATTTTCGAATTATAAAGGTTTCCAAGACAACAGTAAATTCGAATTACCGAAAGGGATAAATTGCGTAGGTTTGCTTTGATTAACAGAGGTTTTTCATGAGACTGAGCAAATGCTTCCATTTATAGAGGTTTTCGAATTATGGGGGTTTGAATTATCGAGAGTTCACGGTATTTATCTTTACTCGCAACGAGCAGAACTGTGGTACATGTCTTTTTCAACACTACTGAACATAAGTCTACATACACCCGCAATTGATTGCCGATCGCGTATCGCTCAACCTCTCGAGAAGTTCTTTGCAGCCAGCATCAAGTGCTGAAGACCAGTGGCTTAGATGCCGGGAAGCCATCAGAAATGCCACCCGCCCACCAACACGAAACCTCTGGCTTGATGAAGCGTGCCGGTAAGCACATGCAGCAAAACAATATGCCTACAAAGCGGCGCTGCGCAAAAGGGCGAGTGCGCCTCATGAACTCTACGAGCAAAAGAGGAGTAAAGAACATCGGCTTCTCCGGAGAAAAAGGAAAGAGCATGAGAAGCGCGCGATGAGGAAATAGAGAGTTCCTACTCCAGGAATAATGTTCGAAAGTTTCACCAAAAGGTAAAAAGAACGTGTCAGGGTAATAAGACCCCAACGGAAACCTGTGGAGATGAACAAGGAAACCTTGTAGTAGAATCACAATTGGTGCTGAGGGTATGGAAAAAGCATTTCTGCAGACTGCTAAACGGCGAAGACGACACAAATTCCGCTGTCAGGCAGAGCGAACCATTCAATATTGACGATGCAAGTCAAGACTTCCGTCCACCCGACCAAAATGAGGTCGGACGGCCTATCCGCCGTACTATTTAAGGCAGTAGGAGATGACTTGATAGAGAGCGTAGACCAACTTATTTCCAAGATTTAGTCGGTATGCCTGATGAATCGAACCTCAGCATCGTTTGCCGGTTTACAAGAAAGGAGACCGTCTAAACTGCGCCAACTATAGAGATATCAGTCTCCTAAACATCGCATATAAGATTTTGTCTGCCGCATTATGCGAGCGGTTGAAACCATTTGTTAACGATCTGATTGGACCCTATCAGTGCGGTTTTAGGCCCGGTAAGTCCATAATTGACCAAAGATTGACACTACGGCAGATCCTGGAGGAAACCCAAGAAATTCAGACCTTTTTATCGATTTTAAAGCCTCATATGACAGTATCTACGGAGACGAGCTATACAGAGCCATGTCTAGTTTTGGCATCCCTGCCAAACTCGTCCGCTTGTGAAGAATGACGATGGAGAAAGCTCGCTGGTGCATCAAAGTCGGTAACGACCTAACCGAAACCTTTGATGTCAAAAAAGGACTTAGAGAAGCGACGCACTGTCATGTGACTTCTTCAACACCGTACTTGAAAGAATTGTGCCAAACTCACAAGCCTTTCAATTGATTGCATACGCCGACGATATTGATATTATTGGTAGAACACAGCGAGCTGTCACTGGTGCATTTGCGAGTATAGGAACAGAAGCGGCAAAATGGGTCTAGCACTAAACGAGGGCAAAACAAAGTATATGTTGTCAACAAGGAGGGACACCCAACATCGGCCAGAATGTCACAATCGACAGCTATAACTTTGAGGCAGTAAGGGACTCGGCTCTGCTATCACATCTGAGAACGACATCTCGAAGAATAATTGGACTGAGAACGCAACTGTGTAGTAAGACCCTCTCCCGAACAACAAAGGAAACTCTATATAAGACCCTAGTAATCCGCATCCTGCTCTATGGTTCCGAAGCATGGATACTTTCTAAAGCAGATAAAGAAATCCTTGGTCGTTTTGAGAGAAAAATTCGTCGTAAGATATTTAGTCCCGTATGCGTTGACGGGTTGTGGAGGAGATGATTGAACGATGAACTTCTACGAGCTGTACAGAGATATCGACCTGGTGAAAAAACTGCTCCCTGGGCATTTGAGATGGCTGGGACATGTAGAGCGAATAAACACCAACACTCCAGCCCGCGGAATCTTCGACTCTAGTCTGGAGAGACAACGTAGTAGAGAAAGGCCTCGCCTTAGATGGCGCGCGCAAGTGGAAGGGGACCTCAACCAACTTGGAGTGCGCAACTGGAGGCAATTAACCAAACACCGCACTAATTGGAGGACCCGTCTAAGTAAATAATATTTGACAACAATTTCGGGCGTATGGCAAACCCCGCTGTCTTATGAAGGCCATCCCATCCGTCCAATTTTGCACCGCTTTTTCCAGCATAGCCGGCCTTGTTTCGGTAATAACGCGCCGACTATTGGCTTCTAAGTCGTCAACTGTAGCTGGTTTATCAACATCACGAGTGACTTGACGTACCCTTACAAAAAGCAGCCTAAAGGAGTCAAATAACATGACCTAAACGGCCAATTGGCAGGTCCATTTCTTGAGATGATTCGCTCACCAAATGTTTGTGCAATCAAAGTTATGGTTTGACCTGCTGTATGGCAGGTTGCGACGTCCTGCTGAGACCATTGACACAGGGAATCAAAAAATAGCGAATCATTTTGCTGTAGTGCTCGCCATTGACGACGATGTTGGCTCCATCTTTGGATTTGAAAAAATGGGCCAATTATACCACCGACATGCAAACCGCATGGTCTTGAGAGTCTCGTGAGGATTGTGCTCAGTCCGAAAGTGGCAATTTTGCTTGTTAACTAAGCAACTAAGCCAGAAATGAGCGTCATCACTGAAGATGATTTGACGGTAAAAACCCGGTTCAACTTGCACTTGATTTTCAACCCATTCACCGATTGCTCCACCAGTTGGATCTTATACGGGTGTAGGCCATAATCTTTCCTCACAATCTTCCACGTAGTAGACGGGCAGAGGCCGAGTTGCTGGGAGCAGCATCGAATCGATAAATTTGAGTCCTCGGTCATACTCACGTCAACAGAGGGGATGACTTTTTCGGTACACACAGTACGAACTCGTGTTGGGGGAATACTATTCACAAGAGTATGCGTAGACATAAATCGGTCCATAGTATTGCGTATAAGCTGTTCAGATGGACGATTATGGACACCATCAATTGAGAATAGTGCTGTATAAGTTTAGCGCACAGACTTTGCATAAGTAACATATGTTACGTCAAATTATTTACTAACAACATAACTTCCCCTTACACCTAATAGCTCATCTCTATAGACAGTATCTAATGGCCTCTTTCAAATCGATGGCTAACATCGAATTGGTCTTCTTGAGATTTATCTGGGCTCGGAATGACACTTAAACCCGTCCTATTGACAAGGGGTCTAAAGAGTTTGGTATAGAGACGACTGATACATCTGTAGTTGGCGTCATCCAAAAGGTATCTCTTCTTTCGATTATCTGTTCTATAATGTTCATAATTTATGTTGCGGAGCATACGAGTATCCAACAATTCACGCACCCGACATGTCAAGTAGTTTTTAATAGCCTACCTGTTCGGGAAACAATCACTTTTATGAAATTACTTATCGGCGTGACTAGACAACTAGAATAGCGTCATTGTTATTGACTATGAATTATTATGTGTATTTTATGTATGCCAAGCCTCCAATTCTGGTGATTAGAATGCGACGAATTCCGATAAATTTTGTCAGCAACGACTATTTGTCGCCGGAACAAAAATAAATTACCAATCTTAATAACTACACATTCGATCGTCAATTTAAAAGAATGTTGCTCAAAGGTTGACAACCTCCTATAAAAGCCCATGTAAAGCACTTTTCAATACGATGTATCTAAACGTTCCTTAAAGTGGATGAGAACAAGAAATTCCTGGAAAGAATGAACCCTACTTACGACATAACTTTCGTAAAAATCACGGTTTTGAATTCTGATACGAGTACACTGCCTTGGAATTTGACAATCGGGAAAACCACGTTCGGTGGAGCAGACAAAATCGAAATCTCTACGTTGTGTCCTATTAGCAAGGTCATTTAAGATCTCAAATCAGCATGCTTTGGCAATGCAGTTGAATGTTTGGCCAAATTTTGGGCTGATACAGGTAAATACTATAAATACCACACATGCTTAGATGGCTCATTAAACATTAGGGCTGCTAACCATATTTTAATTGTGTGACCTAGAATAGTCAAAATCGTCAAACAAAAGAGTATGCTAGGTTATAGCGTATACCCTGGCCATTATGTCTCACATATATACACAAAAGGAACTCTTACTCCTTATTTCTTACACATTTCCCAATGTCTTTATATCGAGTTAAGCCGACAAAACAGTGTTTCGTGGAACACTTCTTTGTAACTTTTAATGTTAACTCCCAGCCAGCATTTGTTACGAAAGTAAGACTGTAAGTAATCGTCGTCATGCTATCCACTTTTCTTATTAGTATCCTTAAAATGTTTGCGCAGAGCTCGGGCGAAGGAAAGTTATCGCGAGATACCAATATACGTTGGTCTTAAATGTTTGCAAGTTATAATGCCTAGGAAATAAGGAACTCCGTAGGGCATTCCATAAGCGGGTTGTACAGTTTATGAAAGTATCACAATACGAGGGTTGGCTGAAATGTTTCCGACCGAATACAAGACATTTTTTCTCAATTTTTTTTTATTTTTCTACATAGTCTCCTTGTAACTCTACACACTTCTCCCAGCGATGCTCCCATCTCTCTAACCCGTCCAAATAGTGCATGGCGTTTTTCTCTGCAAAATAATTGTTCACGAAGGTGATTGCCTCCTCATTTGACGAAAATCTCTGTCCTCCGAGCGCAGTTTTTAGATGAGGGAACAAAAAGAAGTCGCTTGGGGCTAGATCTGGTGAATAAGGCGGATGGTCAAGCAGTTCAAACCGTAATTCATGGATTTTCGCCATGGCAACCGCTGAGGTGTAAGACGGCGAGTTGTCTTGGTGAAACAGGAGTTTTCTTTTTCTGCAAATGTGGCCGTTTTTCCGCAATTTCTGCCTTCAGCTTAGCAAGTAATGATGCGTAGTATGCTCCTGTAATGGTTTTTCCTTTTTGAAGATAATCGATTAAGATAACTCCTTTACTATCCCAAAAAACAGTCGCCATCACTTTCCCAGCCGAAAAAACTGTTTTTGCTTTTTTTGGAGCCGGCTCGCCCTTTGCAGTCCACTGTTTTGACTGAATTTTTGTTTCGGGCGTATAATGGTGTATCCAAGTTCCATCTACAGTAATTAATCGGCTCCAAAACTCGGATTTATTGCGCCTAAACTGCGCCAACAGAGCGTTGGAAATGTACACTTGAACACGTTTTTGGTCTAACGTAAGAAAACGCGTCATCCAACGCGCGGACAGCTTTCTCATGCCTAAATCTTGATTTAATATGTAACAAAGACGTTCTTTGGACATTTTCATAACCTCTACTATCTCTCTCACTTTAATTCGGCGGTCGTCTTGTGACTGGTGAACTTTAGCAATATTATCGCCGGTGGTTGCAGTTTTTGGACGTCCCGAACGTTCATCATCCCCCAAGCTCTTACGGCCACGTTTAAACTCAGCTGCCCAAAATTTCACGTTAGAAATGATGGTGCACAGTTCCCATACACAGAGTCCAACTCATTTTTGATTTGCGTAGGCGTATTGCCTTTCAAAAACAAGAATTTAATAACAGCTCGATACTCAATTTTTTCCATTTTCAAAAAAAACACTCACATCGACTCACTCAAACGACTGTCAACTAAAAACTGCGCATCCAAAATGACTGAAAATTCGGTAAGTAACTGTCAAAAGATGGGCAACTAGCATTCACTAGCTTTTATTGACGAGTGCCGCTATCTTTACGTTGCGGTCAGAAGCCGACTTAAGGTATGCTGATGAGAATTCATAGAGAGACAAATGTTACGGTTGAACGTTTGAAGGGTCGGAATGCTATACTGGCAATTTAGGTGGGCCGCTGATGGTGTGAATAGGGATAGAACAAGATGAGGCCGGAGATATTACGCCGGTATTCGAGGATGTCAATTGGCTGTGTAATATTAGCGTCATCTATGAGTTTTATCGCGCGGTTTTGAATCCTATATGGCAGGTGCAGAGAAGTTTTAGGCACACCTTACTAGATCTGGGCATTGTGTTGCAATTTTGGGCGGATAAATGCCTTACACATATGTACATTGAAGCCCGATCAGAGGTGGTGAAGTATTTCTTAAGTCGCTTGAGGGAACCTTGACACTTCGCATCATTTTTGACAACACGAATATGTGGTCATTCCAATTTATGTTGCCATTGACACACATACAGAGAATGAAAAATTGTTCGGTTTCGCCGATGCAAGTGCCATTCATGGCTGTCGCTCTAACGACATCAAACAGCATTGTGTTTTAGAAGTATTCAATTCCACACTGTTGGTGGTTCCCCAATTGGTTATGCTGTTAATATCGGAATTGAATGAGCTTAGCATACACTGCCGTTCCCGTTCTACAGCCGAACAGCAGGGACGTGAGTCCGGAAATGAATATATCGGATTAGTAGTAGCACACGAAAGATCATTGGTGAAAATTAAGAAGAGGGTCAGAGACAGAAAGGAATCCTGGGGTAGAGCAGCATTTTTTTATGAATATCAGACTTGAAACCATCCAAGACAACTTGAATTGCACGCTCCGAAAGATAATTTCTAATCCATTGAAGAAGAGAGTCGTCGATCCCAAATGCACACATTTTCGACAAAAGAGCCTGATGCCAAACTCTGTCAAATGCCTTAGAAATATCAAGTGCAACTATCTTGCTTTCACCAGATTGATGTACAGTTTGGTTCCACTTGTCGGTGAGACATCCTATCAAATCACCAGTGGACCTGTTGCTACGAGAAGTTGTCATTGAGAAGTTTTCGTGTTTCGAGATATTTTTAATGAGCTGACGGTTTATCAGCGTTTCCATGAATTTGGAATGAAGGGACGTAGATGCAATGGGCCTGTAGGAGGAGAGAGAGGAAGATGCACCTTTTTTAGGGACAGGCTGGACAAATGCTGTTTTCCATCTTCTCAGATCTAGTTCTAAAGAGTAGGATTGATGACAAACATTCCGCAATGGTTTTGCCAGGGTAAAAGTACACCTCTTCAGAAGAAAGGGAGTTATACCATCAGGGCCAGCGGATATATGATCTTTAAGTACTCTTGTAACAACACGAGTGTGATAGTGGATTTATCTCATTGAAGTTTCGACACACTCAAGGGTAGTCGGGGCCAAACCACAATCTGGAAATGTTTAGCTGGCCACAAAGTGCGCAGCAAGCAGATTGGCCTTGTCCAAGGAGCTGTCAGCTGGAATGTCATTGTACGAGTAAATGAGCGTTGGGATGGAAGATGAGGCAGAATTTCTGATGTTTTTGACAAAAGACCAAAAGCTTTTACTATCTTTGGGACATTGTAGTATTTTTTACTTACTTTTAGTCATATTTAAATTTCACACGCTTAAGAAAGACGTTGCAGTCATTTCTGGCTCGTTTAAACTTTGTTCGGTTTTCCTCAGTTGGGCTGGTCTTGAAGGACCAAAAAAACCTTTCTCTAACCCTGACAGCCTCTTTGCAGCTCGAGTCGTACCATGCCTTTTCTTTTGGTTTGATAATTTTCATCCGATGAGGGATAAAGGATATCATTCCAAAGAGAATAGTGTCAGTGATCATATCAGCAGCGGCATCCACGTCATTATCGAGAAAACATAACTACCAGTTAAAATTCCTAAAGTTGATGTTAAGTCCAATAGCTACGATTAGGTGATTACCGCCTGAAAAGTACTATCGGATGTTTCTACGTCAGACCATAAATACATCGAATTCAGAATCAGTTGCTCACTCAATTCCCAAATGACTTAATCAGAATCAGCTCACAACCGGGTCTTATAAACGAAGCTGCTTCTCTGCTGTTTTTACCAGACTCCAGAGAACGTTTTGCCTTGGCTAAATGGTGGACTTCGCTACTCGTAACAAACACTTCAATTTCGATGACCTTATCCGCCGATTGCCTTTTGGATGTGCTTTCATACCGCCTGATGAACTGACACCATAACTCCTTTCTAGAGGATGACATCTATGCTCGTTAGAAAAACTGGCATCTGTCTTCCAAGCTGAGATAAACGCAATCCGGATGCCAACGAACTAAGGTGGTTCCCGAGACTAACATGTAGAAACACATTTTTTGGGGAAATTCGACTTTATTCATCAACATGGTCTCCTTCTAGAGTGATGCAATCATTTCAGCGTCCCTCTAACATTTCTACGCCTTTCTCATGGAACGGGTTTGACAACCCTTAAAATACGCTTCAGTTTCGGCGATCACCTCTTCATTGGAGCCATATCACTTTCCGGCGTGCATGTTTTTGAGGTTTTCGAACAGGTAATAGGATCAATGTTTCAGCCACTATCACATACCGCTTAAACAGCTATAAGCGGCGCTGTGAATCATCAACAGGTTGAGCTTTCACATACCGAAATACTCGTGCAAAAGGGTTTATTGCTATCTTTACGATGTCAGCTATCTCACGCGCTTTCGCTTTATGGTTATTCAAAACGATTTTGTGGATTTTTTTGATGTTTTTCAGCATCATATGTGTCTGCACAACCGCATTTGAATTCAGCAAACAAGCGACAAATGATTGCTTTCGACGTATCACTCACTCACTCACTTATGACGAAACTTTTCATGCCATTTATTTACTGTATAAAAACGTACATAACTCTTTTTTTTCCATCTTATTAAAGTCGCCATCTATGTGTCAGTCTTAAAACGATTTGCATCTCTAGCGACAGCAAAGCCGCGGTCAAAGCCTTGCTGAATACTCTCATGGCTTCCGAGCTAGTTCGACAATGCAAGACTTTCCTGAACGCTATCGGAAGGGTGAAGTCACTGAGTCATGTTTGCGTCCTAGGTCAGGGGGAAATAAAATCTCCTATGAACTTGCCGGACAAGGCTCAGTCCAAAGATTTTCAAGATCCGAACCTGCGTTATAATTGCCTGTGTACTAGTTTCATACGAGCTTAACCGAAGATAACATGACTCTCCAGGTCGCCGGAAGACCACAGGCATTCTTCCCGACGAGTGCAGTGAAACAAGATCATACGAAATAAGGCCATATCGCAATTGTGAAACGAAGCCATATTTCAAAATATGGCCTAATTTCACTTTGCTGAAGTGAGATAAGGCCAATTTGGCTTTATTTCGCTTTGAGCTCATTTCACTTTGAAGAAGTGAAATAAGGCCAAATATGGCTGTCCTGAGCTAACTTGTTTTTCCTTATTGAAGTACAGTCTCGTGCTTCCTCTCTCAGCATTTGCCGTTATTTTACTTTGCAAAAGTGAAATAAGGCCATATTTTACCGTATGGCCTTATTTCACAAACTGATTTGGCCTTATTTCACTTTAGCAAAGTGTTGTTGAAATATGGCTTTGTTTCACAATTGCGAAGTGAAATAAGTCCATATTTTCAGATATGACCTTATTTCACGGCACCTTCCCGACGTCTGTAAAGAGGACAGCGACTTTCTTAGTGTCAGTAGCAAAGAGCGCAGGCTGCTCACTGTCGTCGTAACAGGGAACTACGAAGCGGCACCATATCCCGCGACTCTTGCTGTAAAAGTGATGACGACACCGTTGAGCAATACCTCTATGAATTTTCGGCCTGCGATGGATCAGGCTGCAGGTACTCGGCGCTGATGTGGTGACACGTTATCACTGAAGAGCTTACTTATCTTTCTATGAAAGTCTGAGAAAGTTCAGTTAAATGAATGTACATGGACTAGTTCTTTGTCTGAGTGCTCTGTTCCGACAGAAAAAAAAAATGTTCGTAAAGGGTGTAGGGGTAAGGAATCAGCATAGTTTCCCAGACCTATTTTGTCAAGTACAATATTTATGTTCAGATCTTACAGGGTTACAATAATTTCTGTTTCTATGTAGGTTGGCGCTAGACCTACCTTTGAGCTGTCCAATGTGGATGTACCATAATGTTTCCAAATGGCGTCAAGTGTCATTCTGCTTTGACATTTAAGTTGTAAACAGATAGAGAATTAGTTGACAGCAAGCAATGGAGCGATACACACCTGAAGGACGTGGAATTATTGTTACTGCTTGTTTGACCAATTTCCGGTCTGTTGTTTGAACGCAGCGTGAATTTCGTCGTCGGTTTCCTCGTCGTACTGCAACATTTGCGTGAACAATTAAGTTTAGCTGAGCGTCTCGTGTAAACTGAGTCCACTAGAGAGGTCGCAAGAAGTGGTGCCGTATTGCTCGGTCGACGGATAATATCACTGCTGTGGCCGAGGATGTCCAATAGTCCGCAAAAATCGATGAGACAACGATACAGGCAATTTGTATGATTTTAAACGAGTTTTTTTTATCGCCAGTTGCTGAATTGGATCTCGAGTATTGTTAGTTCCAGCAAGACAGAGCAAACGCTCCCACAGCTCGGGCAATGATGGAAATTTTTATTCACCCATTTTCAGGTCGTGTGATCTCCAGCAAGATTACTAGATCTGACGACGTCAGATTTCTTTCTTTGGGGCTAGGACAACAAACCACAAACATTGTAAGTCTTGAAATCTAAGATTGAAGAAGAAATCACAAATTTGGAGCGCGCAAATGTGCATCAACTCAGGGGGTGTTCAGTTGACCGATATCATATTTTCAACTAAGTGTCATAAGTTGTACACCTTCAAATAAACTTTACGTGAAAATAGAGCCCTTCTTTTCATTTCTACCACAATGGCAGCTAATTCATATTATGACATGAATTTTGCCCCACCTTGTATTACAAGTATGCTGCAGGATCCTACTCATAATTCGACCTAGGTCACAACTGTTGTCTTAATACTCCAATCGTAGAGTAGTAAACCTTCTTAGAAGCATTAGGAACAGGTCTTAACTGGATATAACGGTAAATATGTTAACTCGAAAATATATCCGCATATGCCAATTATAATAATACAAAATTGTGAAGCGAATATTCAACAAACTATGGACTTATTCCGGAACTATCGTGCTCCTTCTGACTCCGTATTGATCCATTCAAATATACAAACCACGGACTTGTACATCTCAGGCAGCAGCTACTTGCAGCGTTTTGCATCTGGCGGCATCGATTTCATTGTGCCACGGTCTGCTGTAAACCAAATGCTTTCTTGAACCCACAACGAAACACTATAGCTCCTACTGGGAGCTGTTGTTGTCGTAAAATTTATGACCAATGCTAAACTGCGGCAGAAACAAATTTTCTATTGCTACCTCGCGCTGGATGTTGACGACCGCAGCAACCGAGTCAGATTCACTTCTCCAATTGATTAAAGATACGAGTATACCACTCGTACATTGCCATTTGAGGGCTTTCCACAAACAATATCCAAACACAAAGTGAAAGGGCTACAGCAATGACTGTAACTTCAACTCTAACAATTCTCCAAGGTCCATTAAGTTTGCGACTCTACTATCTCGGTTTTAATTGAATTTCAATAGACCCCATCGGGAACAGCAAACGCAAATGCAAAACAAAATGCTGGACACGAGTGGTCATTACTCAACCAAGTGTCACTTGGAACTTGGAGGTTTCTATGGTTTGTGTGTGCCCATGGAGCATGTCACAAACTTCATGTACCTACATATGCTGATACATACGAGTACTTGGGACTTGCATCGCTCATGCAGAGGTTGACATGTGTTTTCTGGGAACGCCTACGCACAGCTTTCAGCAAAAAAAAAGTTGTTTTTTTTTTTTGTGATAACCATGAGAGGAGGATCCATTTACCACTGAGTGCACAATTACCAGGCACCAGAGTACCTATGCACCTCTGGCAACGAAAAATCTTCTAACGTCTCGGACCCAGATTAAGACGAATGGAATGGATCTTCCAAAGCGTGGGCATTTTGTGAGAGGTTTATGGTCAGCAAATTGGAACTCACTTCGTACTCGTAGTTCATTTAAAATGTTCTCAGTTAAAAATTCGCAACACATTGCCTAATGCATGCTAATGACTCACCCCGACACCAGTGTTCTAAAGTGTTCCCATGTTGTCCTAGTTTTTTTCTCTGTTAAGTCAGAGACAGAAATGTTGAAGCAGAAGACCGACCAAACAACAAACCCCATAGAATCTATAAATAACTCATGACATAAATACTCTCGACGGATAGGGTGAGCAAGGCAGCAAAGTACCAAAGAAAAAGCAGACTCCTCTGCTGTGTCCCGAAAAAAGCGGATAGAGTCTTCGGGATACGAGGGGAGCTTGATGGGAGTCATAAATTACTTGAAGGCGAATTCCTCTTTTGCCATGCCGGTCGCCAAAACTATGCGGATGAGCATGATGTAGCATGAACAAAACAAATAGAAACGCGTCGTCATTCGCAACCATGCTGAAGGATTTTCAGAATTTCGTTAATCGCTTGTAAGTGTCGATCGGGCACCACGGGAACGGAAACATCGGGTACGGGTACGGGTACTGGTACGGGTAGGAGTACGAGTGTAACTGGAAAAGGAGATAGAACGGCGCCTCTTGGAGTCTTGGGGTGCAGTTCATCTTTCGGGTGCCTGGGTATTTAGTATTCTGTGTTGTTTGGGAATTTTTTGCGCTTGGGTGCACATGTGGCGTGCCCCATCATTTGGATTGACGGCATAACGCTTAGCTGAAGCTGTAAATGGTGAAATATGTGCTGCAACAGCAGGGAATGTGAAATGAAAATCTAGGCAATGTCTGACAAGAATTTGAAGACCAGTTTTTTTTTTTTTTTTCGTGTGTTGGAAAGCGATGCGGAATTGCAGGGTACTCGTATGAAGTCATGACTCATGAGTTTGTTTTGAGTTTGGCAGTACAAAATTCTAAATAAACAACGTGCAGCTTTGCTCTGTGCAAACACTTTGCGAAAGTGTACTCGTCCTACACGAAGAGCTAAATAGTGTTTTAGTAACCACAGAAATAATAATCGAATATTCTGGTCATACCAGACCATGTCATTTGTATTTCTGACATCAAGTCAGGCTCTGATTTGAGTCAGACTCTGATTTTGCTCACGATAAGCTGTAGTATAATCAACAGATGGTTTTAGCAAACAAATGTGCTTAACCACAACGTATCCTCGCTACAGAGGTTGTGTGACACACAATACTAGTTTTGTCCAAAGATTCAATGAGTTTCTGTTCCTAAATCATTTCAATAAATATTAGTCAGCTACTAGTATCGAATAGTCTTCGTCATCGGTACGAATAGTTGGTGTGTCAGTCGCTAACTTTAAAGATGTTATTACGAATGCGAATAAATAAGTCCGTAACTTTTTGAAATTCCCGCGTTGTAATTACAAAAAGAACACTTGTCCTGTAATACCTCCCTATAACCTTCGAAGATACCAGTAACCCGTGCCACTAGCATGCGTGCTTCGCTAGCCTGATTTCCGGGAACAAGTCTTCGTACCAAACTACGCCCTACACACTTTAACAACACTCTCCGCGAGGCTGCCACAATCTATATTATATCTTCTATATTTGCTGCATCTGCACGTCTTATTCTTTCGATCTTTAGCAGCTCGTTTTGGACGTTTGTTAGGAGTGTCTAAATCTCCATCCAATTATCTTTGGACCGCAACATATGGTCATTTATTGACTGTGGGCTTGGTATGTCAGTTCTCCATCCCAGAAAGCGTATGGAATGCATACTCTGTGTCTTTCTGCTGATTTGGGCGGTCGGGGAAAAAAGGATATTTCCGATATCCACTGTAACCTGATAGGAACTGCGTTAGGTGGTAGTTACAGTTTTCGACTTATCCAGATTGCCGGTATTAATTTAAGCGTCCATCTGCCTTTTATTGTATTAGTCACCGGGCCTGCCAAATAGTTATTGATGCTGCCTTTTTTCAGCTGCCTGAGCGTCTCGTCTGAAAGGTTGTCAATTGGGTCCATTCCAACTATGTAGCTAGTAGGGACATAAATACTGTTACACAGAAAAATCAGCGCCAAATGAATACGGCTACAAATCTTAGAACAACTTGTTCGAAATGACTTCCATTTCCCTTCCAGCACGACTTAAGACGATGTGGCCACTCATCGATTGCGAGACGCACTTCATGCATGGTGAAATTGTCCACTGCACGGCCAAGGGCTCGCTTCAACGACTCAATATTTGAGTGTCGAGTAGAGCAAGCCATGCCCTCTAATACGGACTAAAACTTGTAATCCAACGGGTTGAGGTCTGGACTACCAGCTGGCCAATCATCCGCTGATATGAAGTCCAGAACGTTGTTTTTGAGCCACAGTTGAATCGTTTTTGCTTTGTGAGCTGGAGCAGAGTCTTGTTGGAAAGTCCATGGCTTGTTGTTGAATATTGATTGGTTGAGAGACTTCACAATGGGTTCCAAGACGGTCGATTGATATACTTTGGCCGATGTTTTCACTCCTTTCTCGCAAAAATGGAGCTTGGTAACGCCATCGTGGCACACTCTCCACCATGGCCTCTTTGAACCCTGGGGATGAGTTGGGATGCTTCTCTGGATGACCGAGCATACACACTATCGTTCTGCTTATTGAACGATTCTACTACGATGAAGATTTTCTCGTCAGTAAACAGAATTTGTCTGTGAGCGTTCTTCGCGTACCGACTGAGTAACGCTTTCGATCTTCGCTTGCGTTTTTCCTTCAATGCGGCCGTGAGTTGGTGTCTAGTGTGTACGCCTGTACGCGCTGAGTGCTAAATCTTCTTTGATAATGCGAGACATGGATTTTTGCGAAATTTGCATTTCCCGCGACAAGATTTTCAGTTTTCGCAGCGGTTTTCGGTCGAGTTCCCACAGTGCGCGGACGGCCTGACCTTTGACGATCTCGTACTCCACCAGTATCCTCAAACAACTTCACAGCACGATACACAAAATTGCGAGTGATCCCAAGCGGTTGCAACGTCCTAAAGATATCGCCTTTTTCCATGTTGCATTTAAGTAGGCCAACTACAAAAATACAAATACAATTAATGTCAAAAACTTTTTACGTCAACTGTCAAATCGCAATCAATACGAAATGGATGCGCCCAGTGTTACATTCGTAATGAGTGAGTTCAGTTGTGTACCAGCATTTATGACTTGACTAGGTATATCTTTGTCTGAGATAGTTCGAATACCGCTAATTGTACTTAGCGCGCAGAGTCAGTATATTGACGATAGTTTCCCTTCAGACTTCTTCGTTCTTAGTGCCTCTGCCCAGACTGGGGCGGCATACAGAAGGATTGATGCTGTTACTCTAGAATGTAGGATCCATCTAGTGTACCCAGGTCCATCGATATTAGGGACTATACGCGACAGAGCTGCCTGTACTTTCGAGGCTCGTTCACATACTTATATACTCTTAACGCAAGTGCTTTTTGTACTACAGTTTTTGTTTTTGTTTCTTGGGACGTGGGAATTTGGTTACTGATCTAAAAATTGGCACGAATTCAACCCATTTTGAGGCCAGCTCCAATCCGGCGGAGATAAGCCATCTTTCATCAGAGCGATTGATTCTGGCTACTGAATTTGTCTGGCTACTACCACCCCGCCATTGTGGTCGGTTGACGAATCCGATTATCGTCATAAGACTCCGTCATACATGTTCCATAACAGTGGCCTTAATACCGATACCAGTGAGACCGCCATACTAAATTTATGGTATTTTAAGCCTTCATCCGAATTGTACCTCAGCTTCATGTTTTTGAAATATTTCGTCAGTACCCTCACCAAATATTGTAGTACAGTGGGTCCATGCTAGCAAGTGCCCTTCTAAGTTAAAAGCATTTTTCATGTCCAGTGCAACTACTGCACAGTACTCCTTTGTGTAGTAGAGCCATCATTCTCCCTCGATGGTACCCTTTGCGATATCAACTACCGCTCGTATGGCATCAACAGTTGAGAGCTCTTTTCTGAAGACTGGTTGTCTTCTGCTACTATTATCAGGGTATTATAAATTATCCTTTAGGGAATCTTTCAAATTGTGTCCAAGAGACATAGGCATATCTATAAGGATATGGCTCACCAGGGGGCTTCTTTCTTTTTGATAGCAGAACCAAATGCTGTGTTTTCCATCTTTCGAGAAAGGTTCCTTCTTCTAGACACTTCTGGCATTATTGCTATGAAAAGGTCCGATTTATTTTTGACGGGATACCATCAGGTCCAGGGACTTTGGTGTCGCCTATCTGTATGCATATCCTCAGCAACTCTTTCAAGGTATTTAGTTCTCTTATGATGTTGCACATAGTGGCTGATGTTTGTGGGAACAGCAGGGTATCTTGTTTTGGCGCGTAAGTTTTGCATAACAGCGCATCGCGCTGTCTAAATCATTTTTTGACATCAAAGGTCTTGGTGAGTTCTTTACCGAGCTTGACGGAGCAGCGTGTATTCTCAATCGTCATCCTGCACAAACGGACGAGTTTAGTAGGGATGCCAAAAGTAGACATTGCTCATCTCTATAGATACTGTCATACGTGGCCTTAAAATCGGTAAATAGGTCGCGTGTATCGAGTCAAGATCTGCCGTAGTGTGTATATTTGGTCGATGGTGGACTTTCCTGGCCAAAAGCCACACAGATATGGACCAGGTTCTTGATGAATGCTTTAGGCGTTCACACAATAAGTCAGATAGGATCTTTTAGGTAATGTTAAGAAGACTGACTCTGTAGTTAGCGCAATTCAGGGAGGTTTCCTTTCTTGAGGATCAGACAAACAATGCTGAGGTTCTATTCATCAGTTCGTGTATCACCTGTCCAAATCACCTTACCAAATCATCACCTGTCGCTTTGAAGAGCTCGTCAGTCGGACCGTCCGCTCCAGTAGCAAACTTGTTTGGATACAACATATTGATTCGAAAAATTTCAGGGCAAGGAATTTTCATACGAAGGATACTTTGTATTTGGTGCGGAACTAAGTTATCTAAGTTTTTGATGAGAATGCAACTTTATTGTGAAAGAATGGTTACAAATGAATCATTCAAAGCATTACCCATCGTTAGCTACAACCTTTCCCATCTTTCTGGCGGAGCTCAAATACCGTTACGGTGAAAGTGTTCATCTTTTGAGGCTATCAACGAATCAAGCCATTTTTTGATGTCTTCATATGAGCGGAACTGCTGACCAGCCAGACCATGTGCCATCGAACGGAACAAGTAATAATCGGACGGCGTAATACTGGGGAATATGGCGGATGGGGTAGGACTTCAAATTTGAGCGTTTCCAGGTTTTAACGGGTTTAGCAATGTGAGGCCGAGCGTTGCCATGCTGTAGAATCACTTTTTCATGCCTCTGCTCGTATTGTGGCCGTCTTTCACGCAGTAATCGCCTCAATCGCTTCAATTGAATTCGATACCGTTCTTTAGTGGTGGTTACGTTGGGTTCATAATAAATAACACCGACTTTGTCCCACCAAATACACAACATAATCTTCGCAGCATGAATATTCGGCCGAGTCGATGACGTAGACGACTTTCTTCTCTATGGATTGCTGTAATGAATCTATTTTTCATCACCCGTCACGATGCGATGAAGAAAACCCTTCCTCTTTTGCCGCTGCAGCAGTTCTTCACAGACGAAAAAATAACGCTAAACGTCCCTTGGCTTCAAATCATAAGGAACCCAAGTTCCTTGCTTTTGAATCATTCCCAACGCATGCAATCGCTTTTAAATGGCTTGGCGGGTAACTCAAGCTCTTGTTGCATTTGACACGGATCCTCATCGAGCAATGCCTCCAATCCAGCGTCTTCAAAGGATCTTGGCCTTCCTTAACGCGGACGGTCGTCAACATCGAAATCATCGTCTTTGAAGCGACGAAACCAATCACGACACGTTGTTTCACTTAGAGCAACATCTCCGTAAACTTTTTGGAGCTCTGGATATGCCTCAGCCGCCGTGTTCTTCTAATGAAAATAGAAAATCAACGCTTCCCGCAAATCACGATTATTTGGCACAAAATCAGACATCAGACAAATCAGTAAAGGATGTTTTTTTTAGAGATATAAAAATTCAATATGAAATAAAACACTTGAAGCTAATGTTACTGTTTATGATATTAGCTTTATTTAAGAGATAATCTTATGCCATTAGTGCTTAAATATGACATCGGGCATAATCGTGCCAAGGCTAGCTTGAATGAGGACAATCGTGAAGTCCAATTTTCGACAACTTTTTAGAGCAACTCGGGCCGTATATCAGCAATAACACGGCGAATGTTGACTTCCAAATCGTCCAACGTCTACGGTTTATCGGCATAGACCAGTGACTTAGCATACCCCCAAAGGAAGTAATCTAAAGGTGTGAGATCACAGGATCGTGGAGGCCAGTTCACAGGTCCATTACTTGAAATTTTGTTTCCCTCAATAAATTGATAGTGTTGCGAGCCGTGTGGCATGTTGCGCCAACTTGTTGAAACCAAAGGTTTGTCACGTCAATGCCATTCAACTGAAGAACGACGAAGTTAGAAATCATGTTTCTATAGCACTCTCCATTGACGGTAACATTATGGCCGGCATCGTCCTTGAAGAAATATGGGCCGATGATTCCATCTGCCCATAAAGCACACCAAACAGTGAGTTTTAATGGTTGTAAGGGCGTCTCGACAAAGGCTTTTGGGTTTTCTCCACCCCAAATTCGGAATTCTGCTTGTTTACATATCCATTTTACCAAAAATGGGCCTCATCGGAGAACAAAATTTTGCGCTGAGAATGAGGACCAAGCTGAATCATGTTTTCGGCCCATTCACCGAACCTACGACGCGTATAATGGTCACGCGGTTTCAACTCTTGCACAAGATCTTTCTGTAAAATCTTCCACAAAATGGATGGGCATAGCTCCAATTGCTATGTACGATGGCGAATCGACTCATTAGCATTCTCCTCAACACTACGCGCTCCACAACGGCAATACCTTCTGTTCACACTGTTTGTCCTCTTTGGGGATGCGTATTATCTACTAGAGTGGACGTGGTGCGAAAACGATTCATCGTGTTCCAAATAACTTGCTCAGATGGACGATTATGTCGATCGTAAAATTGACGTAGCGCACGCTAGGTTTTGCGAACCGAGCCACGGTTTTTGAAATAAGTTTGCACAATTTGCACGCGTTTTTCTGGCGTATTCGTCGTAAAATGACAAAACGTACTAACCACAAATAAACTTTCAGCTGTTAAATTGACAATCTGTAGCAACAGTGTTGCCAGTTTAAAAATCAAACCTCTAAAAAAAACTCCCTTTATATGACGCCAAAACAAAATCAACGGTTTGTTTACCATATGTCTAAGCTTGGTTTATCACGTTGTGGACATGTCAAAATCGACCAGCACTTACTGCTGGAGCCATCTATTGACAATTGCCGAGAATTTAGTTTAGGTAGAATGAAGTTTCACGTAAGACTCAAAGAAGTAGTTCATCTCGATTAGATAGGGGCTTTTCCTAACTCGTTCGCTCAGCTCTAGATGCACTGATCAGTCCCTCTATCCTCGATATTCATATCATCGACTGCATCTGAGAGCAGTTTTGATTAAAAAGAACTTGCACAACTCGCATTGAAGTTTCGATAGCTTGCGAACCCACTGTTACGCGTTGAAATAACCCAAAGATTTTGTATGAAATTTTGCAATCGTATAATTTTTGAGCGCAATCAAGCATATAACGCATGTAAGCTGGAAACCTTTAATTTTTCGGAGAATTAAACGAGGGACGCAGTAAATCGGGTGTCAATTATCCGGGGAGTACTGTGAATTTCGCATCTATCAGACATTCTTTCCTTAACTTAAAATTTTCTGTTTTCCAAATTCACTTAGCAAAAAGTGCTGTTCATCTTCAGGATAAAATCTCAACTATGTATGTATATAAATATTGTATAAATCACAGAAACCACCATGTACATATGTATCATATACGCTCATTATACTCGTACCATATCCACGTATGCCTCACTGTTGTCTTTTTGTTTGCCATTTTTGCGGTCTATCTTTGCACTCATCACATTCATCATCTGAAAAAGCGTTTCCTCCCAAATTATTCAATCCGTGAGAAATGCGGGACCAGGGTCTTGTGGAGCAAGCACTTTGAGTATGGTACGACCATGTCCTAAATTGGACCAGCATATGTAGATGTCTGAAAGGGCTAATGCAAACGACTTGCTTTGTAAATGGTTGTATTTAAGAACTCTTCTTCGTTGTTTTTCTATTTTTTTGCTTTTAATTTTAATTAACGTATCTTATTTGATATTTGTAGATGTGTATGTAAGTTTCTGCTTTATACGAACAATTTCCTACTAACTTAGCGCTTCTACTAACCCAATGCCTTGTTTGTAGCTTTTGCTTAATTTGTAAATACATTTTGCATTAACAAATTACTCAGTTAGTTCTCCTTCAATCATCTCTTTCTCTTTGTCTTCGATTTTTGTTGATACATATTGTTGTTATTCTTCGTTTTGGTTTTTTTTTTTTTTTTTTTTTTACTTGTATTTGATTTTAATTAACATTTATCTCCGCATCCAATACAACTGCTAACGTCTTATTTGCAACAGCGTACGATAGCGATGACATTGAGGAACTATCGCCTGCCTCGGACGACGAGATCAAGGAGGGACAATGGCTTGGGGTGACAGTTCGATCACAGGGTCTTGGAGGCAAGGTATGTATGTGTATGCGTGTAGGTAGTACCTATACACCAGCAGCACCACACGAACACGATCATCGATAACTGATTATCGCGTTGGTTATCGAATTTCGTGGTGATTGAGTGCTTTTTTTAGTTCTCGGATTGACATGCGGACCCTTGGGGTAGTCATGGCTTTTATTACTCTATCTTTGATCATCAGATTCATCCAATGCATTCGATTATCTATTGTTTTTGTTTGCTTGCTGTTTTTTAGGTTCTGGTTTGTGCCCATCGATATATAACGAAGATTCGAGACAATCAATACGGGCAAGGGCTATGCTACGTGCTGACGAACGATCTAAAGTATGATGAGGTCTATGAGCCTTGTAAGGGCCGCACCGTTCAGAGGTTTGTATTGTACTTGTATATCGAATTTCTTTTGATTGTTTACACATATTCGGAATGGGAATTGGTATTCGGTATTTGGTATCTGGTATCTGGTATTTGGGAACTGGAAATTGGGAATTGGGAATTTTATGACAGCCACACATAGCCGGCCGTGACGATTGAGATGAATGATTAATTTAATTTTGGCCTTTTATTTGAGTAGAGCATTTGTCAAACGGGGAAGATGTTCATGGGAAGGTAAACGACCCCTTTATTGGTTGAACGAATGAGCATTAATTGAATAACTTACTTTTTTTTTTAATTGGATTACAATTGAGTGTTACTATGATGGTTGGCCTTGAGTATTTTCTATCATTTGACATGTTGGTCATGTCATTAATTCTACTTACGATTTGCATAGAAGTCAGTTCAATGGGGTTTGCATGAAAAACAATTCAGGCTAATTTAATTTGGTTGTATACGAGTACAATAGATTTCAGTCTTTGCATACTCTCGCGGACACCTTTTAAAAGGCCGAGGCCAAACCAGACCCCACTCCGTATTGACGAGCATTTAAGTGCGTATTTACGCTTTTCGAAGTTAAAAAAGCAGCCGATTCATCTAAAGTGAGGAAATCTCCAGGTGATAGAGTCAAGGATTTATCTTGAATACCTGTCGTGGAGACTTACTCTCACGGGAGCAAGAATACGCCTTGCCATCGTCTGCCGCCTTTCTGAGTACCAATCCGAAACTGTGTTGAAGGCATAAGTTCCACCCTTCGTATGAGTCGAGGCCTCTTGCTGATCTTAGGGTCACAGCACCCAGTACTCATTTTAACTCTACATTGGGTCAAACCAACAGGAAGACACTTCCCGCGATTTGGATTTAAACCTCAGCCACCATGACGCTCCCACAAGGGGGCCTACCTCTACAACTCAGGCCCGGACCGAGATCCGGGGGCTTCTGACTCCCATGGTATCGTGATTTAAGTCCTGGTAGGGACTACTGGTGGTCCTGCCGCCAACAAGATCTATGGCCGGCCACTTCTAACTGGTCAAATCGTAGCAACCTTCATCTGACAACCGTTATGATAAGACCATAAGACCCGCTTTTTATTAGATATTGATGAGCGAAGCCTTGATAATTGTGAGAGGGGGCCTCAGCTGCAGGTGATAATCGGATTCCTTTCGAGTTTCACAGCAAGAGCTCTACTTACGAAGGAGTTTGATAGAATTTTTGGCACATCCAGGGTTTTAGAAAGCCTTAAAGGAGCGATAATCCAACAAACTACCAGGGCTATAATTTTTAATAGGCTTACGCAATGGTTAACAAACAACAAGATCTTAAACCAATACTAATCGGGGTTCAGGAAGCATTACTCATCACTCTATCACATTTTTACCAACGAAGATTCGGTCACTCCGAACCTACGAGGGTGTATCGAATATATAACATATGTATAATAAATTTATTGAAAATTCCGGAAGGATCCTAGATCCGGAAGGGGTTGATGCGCAAGTAGTCCGTACTGTTAGAAAGAAGGGAGAATTAAGAGCAACTCTATCGAGTGCCTTTAGTATCAAAAGAAACCATGTCTCCGTGGAGCCGCGGATTATCATATAGTTTTTTCCAAGGAGAACTTGAACCCAACCGATATTTTTGCATGAATTATTGGCACAAAGGACCTTCTGGAGGACGTTAAAAGATCGGGAACGAGAGTCACGACCGCCAAAGAAGGACGGACGAGGCGGTCCGAAATCTTATAGAGGAAAATTAGTGCATAGCCCTCTTCTATATCGCTGAGAAAGTGAAGATCAGTTACGAGAGTATCCAAAGGACCATGACGGATGACTTGCGATTTCGCACAGTATTCGCAAGATGGGTTGCACGTCTGTTATCGGAGGATCACAAGCGACATCGATTAGAGGTTTCGAGGTGAATCTCCAATCAATTCCAGAAAGGAGGTGAGGCCTTTTTTATAAAACTTGTGTACGCAACTACACGTCCGAGTCGAAACAGGAGAGTATGGAATTGAGAGTGGAGTGGAGCGGCGAGAGGGCAGCCGTTTTTTTTCTTATCGACATGGTGCTTTTAACATTTATTTCAACAACGATCGACATTCAATTAATACACAACATCTCGAAGGAAAAGTAAAAAGCCAGGCCTCATGCGGCTAATACTGCGATGCAAAAACTGGATGCATTAGAATGGAAACCGCTGGAGCATGCACCCATAAACCAGACTTATCAGTTGTGATTACCATATTTTTAGACCTCTCAAAGAAAAACTTGGACAACGTCGACGAGAACGAAGCAGTGGAAGCGTTTGTGTCGTTCGAATAAGTTTTACGATGATAGAATAAAACCGCTCTCAATTCGAAGAGTATGTAGAAAAATAATATGTACTTGTATTTTAAGCTTAGTTAAATAAAGTTAAAATTTTTTAAATACGAGTCCCGTTTATATTTAATACACCCTCGTATATGGATATATAATGCCAAAGCAGGTGAATAGAATGCGTATGTGCCTTACTAGGGAGTATTTTTCGACATAATCTCCTTTAAACTCGATAGACATCGTCGAACGTCTTTTCAATCTGTTGATGCCTTCCAAATAATACGATTTCTCGAGGTTCTCAAAATACACGTTTGTTTCATCGATGACCTCTTCATTCGACTCAAATCTGTAACAGCAGAGCCATTTCTTCATGTTTAGGAACAGAAAATAGTCGCAGTGGTCTAAGTCTGGAGAATATGCTAGATGAGGAAGCAATTCGTAACCTAATTCATGCAATTTTGCCATTGCGACTGCAGACGTGTGCACCAGTGCGTTATCCTGGTGGAAGAGAACTCTTTTCGTCGCCAAATGCTGTCGTTTTTGATTCAAATCGGGGCCGAATCGATCCAACAGTTGATCCAATCGATGTAAATGACACCGCGCGCATTCCAAAAACTTGTCGCTATGACCTTGTTGACCGACAGACGCGCCTTGTTCTTCTTCGGCTTCGATTCACCAGGAAAAGTCCACTGGTCTCTATTGGTCCTTGGTCTCTAGTGTGTTGTGATGAATCCATGTCTCGTCCACGGTTACGAAACGGTGCAAATACTCTTTCGGATTGTCATTGAACATCGCCAAACACTCCTTTGAAGTTGTCAAGCGATTGCGTTTGTTGCCAATTGTGAACAAACGTGGCACCCATCTAGCGGATAGACTTTTACTATCCAAGTATTTTTGCAAAAGTGAAATCACTGATCCATTTGGTAAGCCGGTAGCCTCTTCAAGTTCGCGTACTTTCACTCGCCGATCGTCCAATATCATACAATTGATTTTATCGACCTCAGTTGGGCGACCAGAACGTTCGGCGTCACTTGTGCCGGTAGGATAGCACCGAAATTGAATAAACCAGTGGTGGATGGTTCCAATCGATGGAGAAGAGTCCCCATAATACTTTTCAAGCTTTTGATTGGTTTGCGTGATATTTTTTTTTCCGCAGAAAATAGAAAATTTTTACGAAAATTGTCGCAGACGTCTGTTTTCAATGGCTGTCACAACAAAACTATTTGACAGATCTGTCGGAAAGGATGGGGGTGTTTCATTACAAAAATGTTTCCAAAATTGAGTATAGAAAAATTTTAAATGACTCAAATTTCACCAATTGCATGACAATTGTTGAAAAATGTGTTCGTTTGGGTATTGGAAAATTTCTTGGGAAATAAAAAGTCGGCCGACATTGAGCAACTAATGCTGCACTTTTAGCAACTTGTATGCAACATGAGCATTAAGCTAAAAGGTTAGCTAACAGCTAGTGTGGAAGTTTTCATTAAATTAAACACGCATTTATTGTGAAATCAATGTAGAATTTTATTGATTACTAGAGTCCGGTATATGGCAATTATGAATGGAGCACAACGTCGTTCATGTAATCACCACGGCCTCAGTTGCAAGCGACCATCGGAAGGTCAAAACTATCAATGACTTTTGAAGAATAAGTGGGTCAATGGCCGCAATTTCAGTTTGGATGTTATGTTTGAGATCCTGAATTGTCGCTGGATTATTAGCATTGTCCTAACTCTTCAAATAACCCCACAGGAAGAAGTCTAAAGGTGTCAAATCGCATGACTTTGGAGGCCAATCCACTCTACCTCTAACCGAAATAATGCGATCTTCAAATTTCGTATGCAATAAATTGATTGATTAATGGCTTGTGTGGACGGTAGCACCATCCTGTTAAAACCAGCCGTTGCGGTAACGTTCTCCATTCACTGTACGTGCCAATGATGCCACCAACCCATAACCCGCACCACACACTTTTCTTCTTTTTTTTCTAATCGGCACGCGCTCAAGGGGTTTTTGTACCCTTAAAATGTTCGTACACAGCACGGACGTAGGAAATTTAGGGAGGACGAAAAAACAGGTACCGATGAACATTGTTTTTAAATGTTTGCAAGTTATAACGACCAGGAAACACAGAGGTCGGCAGGGCATTCCATAAGCGACTTGTACGGCTTATGAAAGAATCACGATATTTTAGAGTACGTCCAAATATGGGCTTGAGAGTATACTGATGAGCATTCATAACGAGATGGGTGTTGCGGTTAAAAGTTTGAATGGGCGGCATGCTACAGGCGATATCTATGGAGCACTGGTGACAGGAGACATTACGTCGGTGTTCGAGGGAGTCAATTTATTGACTGATATTAGTATCACCAATTAGTTTTATCGCACGGTTTTGAATCCTATCTAACAGGTGCAGAGATGTTTTAGGCGCACCTGACCAGATGTGGGCATTGTACTCCAGTTTTGGATAAATGCCTTATATATTGTGGCCAGATCAGAGGGGGTAAAATATTTCTTACATCGCTTGAGGAAACCTAGACATTTCGCAGCATTTTTGGCGACATCGAATATGTGGTCATTCCAACGTAAGTTGTCACTGACACACATACCGAGAATGGAAAGTTTATCGGTTTCGACGATGCAAGTGCTATTCATGGATAATGGCTGGGTATTTGAATTTCGCTTTAATGACGGCAGACAGCATTGAGTTTTGGAAGCATTAAATTCCACTCGGTTGATAGTTCCCCAATTAGTTCTGCTGTTAATATCAGAATTTAATGAGCTTAACATACGCTGCCGTTCTCGTTCTGCAGCCGAAGATCAGGGACGTGAATCCAGGAACGAATATGAAAAGCAGAGAGTACTGCCGTCAGCTAGGGAATATATTGGATTAGAAGTAGCAGACAAGAGATCAATGATGAAAATTAAAAAGTGTGTCGGAGACAGAACGGAGCATTTATTTTGTGAATATCAGATTGGAAACCATCCGAGACAACTTGAATTGAACGTCCCGAAAGGTAATTTCTAATCGATTGAAGAAGAGAGCCATCGATCCCAAAAGCACGCATTTTTGATGCCAAACTCTGGCAAATGCCCTAGAAGTATCAAGTGCAACTATCTTGCTTTCGCCAGATTGATGTACGGTTTGGTTCCACTTGTCGGTGAGACATGCCATCAAATCACCAGTGGACCTGCTGCTACGAAAACCATATTGCCGGTCATTGAGAAGTTTTCGTGTTTCGAAATATTTCATGAGCTGATCAGCGTTTCCATGACCTTGGAAATAAGGGACGTAAGTGCAATTGGTCTGTAAGAGAGGGAAGAAGATTCGCCTTTTTAGGAACGGGATGGACAAATGCTGTTTTCCTCCTACTACGAAAAAGTTTTAAAGAGTAGGATTGATGAAAAAGCTTACGCAGTGGTTTTGCCAGCGAGGAAAAACACCTCTTCCTCTGCCATCTGGACCAGCAGATTTTTGGATCTTAAGATCTTTGAGTACTCTTGTTACTACACGAGTGTGAAAGTGGATTCGTCCCATTGTAGATTCGACGCACTCAAGTGTAGGCCGGGACAAAGCACAATCTGGGAGTGTTGAGCTGGCCGCAAAGTGTGCAGCAAGCAGATTGGCCTTGTCCAAAGAGCTGACAGCTGGAATGTCATTGTAAATGAGCGTTCTGATGGAGGATGAGACAGAATTTCTAATATTAACAATCTAACAGTGACTTTTTAGAGATGCATTGGTTTTTCGTGAATCGCGTATGGGTTTTCCGGTCTCCAGAAACGACAATTTTGTTTATTTACGTACCCATCCATCCCAAAATGGGCTTCACGGAAAGATCAAATTCGATGATAAATCGTCCAGGCGATCCAAAATACAGTTAACAAATCGGCGACGTCGTAGATGGTCCAAAGGCTTCAATTGTTGTGTAATTTGGATTTTATAGACGTGCAAATGAAGATCAACTTTTGTACGTGCTCGCCGAGCATGCTTATATGGAGTTTGACCCATTGTACGAATTGCAGAATTACTGTAGCGATTATGTTGACCGAAATATTCACAAATTTTACGAAATGTTACTTTTACAGATCGCCCATTTTCGTAATAAGATTATATAATAAAAATGCGTTGACTCCATGACTAAAATTGCCAAAGATTATACAACATCTGTCAAAAAGATCAACCACATTGAATTCAGTAAATGACAGTAATTGATTGACAGCGAACATCTGTTGGCTCACCCTTTATATTTCCTCTTCAGTCATTTAGATTGTTTTCCTAAAAATCTTGGTGATTTAAGTGAAGAGCAAGGAGAACGATTCCATCAGGACATTCGCATAATGGAACAGCGATGCCTAGGTGGAACGCCAATATGATGGCTGGAGCATTCAGAGTAGTTTTCCTGGGTCGACTCATCCAAGAAAGTCGTATACATATAAGAAAGTCTTATTCAAATTAATTTTGTGTAATAAAAGATTTTAGCTTGAAAACTGGTATATTTTTTGCAAAAATCTCTCCCCCCTATATCTAAATAATTAGAGCGGCTATTGCAAAAGCAACTTCAAGTTTGAAATCAGCGAGGCAAATACATTTAGCATTGATGCAACGACCTTCATTATGGCTTTCTCCGCTGTTTTTGACAAAACGCATCCTATCAGTCCCATCGAGGCCTAATGTTTCGAGCACTTAGGGCCCTATTCCTCTCAATATTGTCTTTCAAGGCCTGAATAGTTTGGAGTGTATCAGCATATGCCAAAAAGAAGTAATCGACTGGCTTTAGTTAAGGGCGCTTGAGGAAAATCACAGAAATATTAAATGTCCTGAAAGAACATTAAGAATAAAATATATTCCTGTGTTGACAACTGTGTAATCTCTCTCAATCATTGAATTTTGTCCTTAAACAGTAAATAACGAACTCATTACTAAGAAACATCGGAATCGGCTCTGAGAAAATATCAAATCGGCAAGAAGAACACTTTAGGGGTGAACAATTTCAGTCTAATAAAAGTGTCACACCAATATCTTGTTCAAAAATTCATTGTAATGTAGGTTATGTTGAAATTTCCGTTAAGTTCTCAATGCAGCACGTGTAACTACCCTTCCCCAAAAAACCATGACCCCGACAAATCAAATACTCGCACTATTGCTCTTAGCTACCCAAGGAGTGGTTTCTAACAAAGGCCAGAATGTACGAGTATTCCAAACCATTACCTTCATATGCTAACCAGAATTGTTCTGTTATTTCGCATGACCTGTGCACAAACCTATTTGGGATAACGATGACAAAATTTGTATAATTATCGCCGCCTTACTCCAAGTGGAGTGGGCCTAGTGACCACTTTAATTCTTGGTAAACATAAAGCTGACAGTGAGTCGTGCTATGTTGAAGTTTCATGCAAATTAAAGTGAAATTAATGTGTGCACAGAAAAAGGGTGAGGCACATCGTCCTTGCCATGAACAACAAAGGACAACGAACAAGACAACAAACTCTAATGTCAGGTCAGGTGATAAATAACGAAAAAAATTAATTGTGTTTATTTGCAGAGCTCACGAGGACTATGGCTTCTGCCAAGTTGGAACATCTGGGGCATTGTTGGATGACAACACCATGGTGTTGGGCACGCCAGGTCCATTTACGTGGCGTGGTACAATATTTGTCACGGAAATTGGAGGAGAATACTTAGAACGGGATAAGAATATGTACTATGGTGACCATTCGGAGAGTTCTTCACCTGTAGATAAGTATAGTTACTTAGGAATGGCTGTGACTGGTGGTCGATATTTCGATGAGAGAATGTCTTATGCTGCTGGCGCTCCTCGAAGCAATGGTCATGGTCAGGTTGTGATCTTTAATAAGGCCAACTCGAATCCGATTCCAGTGAAAATGATACTCGAAGGAGAACAATTTGCCTCCAGCTTTGGCTATGAACTTACCACTGCTGATGTAAATGGCGACAGTGAACCAGATTTGATAGTGTCAGCACCATTTTACTTTACCAAGAACGAAGGTGGAGCTGTTTATATTTACCAAAATAAAAAAGGGGTGCTGCCCAATGAACCTACTCTTAAGCTGACGGGTGTTCCAGAAAGTCGATTTGGTTCGGCATTAGCTAATATCGGTGACATCAACAAGGATACCTGCGAGGATATTGCTATAGGGGCACCTTATGAAAAGCAGGGAGTTGTTTACATTTACTTAGGATCCCGACTCGGGCTATCGAAAAAACCCTCTCAGATAATTCACGCTTCTGACTTGGGTAACATTCCGAAACCTCTCACAACATTTGGCAGTTCTATAACTGGAGGAACCGATTTGGATGAAAACTTATACCCAGACATTGTGATTGGAGCATATAACTCTTCGGCAGTAATTGCACTCTTATCGCGACCTATAATTAGCATTCAGACTAAAGTTCGTAGCTCCGAGTTGAAGAATATCGATCCAACGAAAGAAGGCTGCCCCACAGATGTATCAACGAACCTAACATGGTGAGTAAGAATGCATTACGAATAGCTACATTGCAATAAGGAGAACCAATTTTCTTTTTCTTACTTTTCAGTTTTTCATTTGAAGCGTGTTGCTCTATTGATCCTTATGACCAAACGACCAAGCCCACCGATCTAAAACTCATATTGACTGTGGAAGCTGAAACATTTTCTACCACTAAAAAGTTTTCTAGAGTCTTCTTCGACCGGGACAATAGACGAAGCAACGTTGTCAAGCGGGAAGTTACTGTAAGAACTAATGGAATGTTAGACTGTCATCGTGTGACTGGTTATATAAAGGAAAACACTCGGGACATCCAAAGCCCCCTAAAATTTAGATTGAACTACACTATTGTTGAACTAGAATTACCTGATTCAGGGTTAAAATCTCTAAATCCTATACTCGACCAAACTCAAGCAGATATTGAATTTGAAGGAACATTCCAAAAGGACTGCGGCGAAGACAATATTTGTGAATCAAATCTTCAACTGCATGCCGAGATCGACTTAGACAAAGAGAGTAAGTTCCTATTTCGCATGCTATTTGTGGAAAATCTAATTCAATTTTCCTATTTTCTTTTATTAGATGACAACTATGCTCTGATTCTTGGTGAACGTGCGGAACTAAAACTAAGCGTCAATGTGAATAACTCCGCAGATTCTGCATACGAATCACAGTTGTTCATTGTACATCAAAAGAGTGTAACATACATTGCAGCCCTTAAATCAGTAAGTTCTTCCTTAAACTCAAAAAGCCTTATTTAATATGCTATCACCCTCCTTTTAGAATACTGCCATATGCAATCGATTCAACGAAACGGTGGTTTCATGCAGTCTGGGTAATCCGATGAGGAGAGGCTCTGCTGTGCATGTATCTCTTCGTTTCGACCCGAGTGGCTTGGAAGATGAAGAAACCAAATTTACTTTCGATATATTTGCAAATACTACATCGAAACTTGTAGGCGGTACGCCGTCCAGTAAACAAATTGTGAGAGTTGTGAGGCGAGCTGATTTGAGTGTAAGAGGATGGGCTCGACCCGAACAGTCATTCTATGGTGGCGAAGTCAGGGGTGAAAGTGCCATGGAGCATCTGGAGGACATAGGAACACTAGTCACCCACACATACCAGGTTAAATCAAGATGTGTAGTTTAAAATTTAAATAACTTTCAAATGTTATACTTATCTGTAGATATACAACGATGGTCCATGGAAGGCTCCTAAGGTATTTCTTACAATCTACTGGCCTCATCAAGTAGCAAACGATAAAAAGCAAGGCAAATGGTTGCTGTATCTGGAGGATTTACCTATTGTTGAAGGTAAGGTCACGTTTATTTTGTAAATTTATTTAGTAAATACATTAATTGAAGATAACTTTTGAAAGCGTTGCACGTTCTTTATACAATTTAAAGGTTCATTGGGGAATCTTCTGTAACAATCAATCAACTCCTGCTTTGCTTGATTAAAGTCCTTAGATGAGGAAACTCTTTCATAGCATTTTAGCATTGATTCTACTTGAGTGACTGTCGAGTTAAATTGATTCTCCATAAGTTCATTCGACTTCTGATGCAAACGTTCGATTTCTTCACATTTTTGCTCATACCCGTTCTTAGACAGCGAAGCAGTAGGGTCTCCGTGCTGTTCAGCAAAGTTGCTGAGCTGCTGGTCGACCTTTGGTGAAATGATAATCACATTCTGTTGCGGTAATTTTGAGTTTTCTATTGAAATCGCTCTAGATTCACAATTGCCCATTATATTGTATGTAGTTTCGAATCAATTATTTCCAAGTCAAATTTGATTTATAATTCAGAGCAACCATGATTGGAGAAGAAATCAATTCAGAAATGTCGGCTACTATTCGTTTGCCATCTAGTGCGCTCTAAAAGCAGTATTTTGTGTTCGCTGTCAACTAATGCTGCCCTAAAACGAGTTAAATTTTTCATTTCTTTAGTAATAGCTGGCGTCTATTCCACAAATTCGATACAAGTTTGTTAAAAATGAGAATATCTGTTTCTAAATTGCTGATGTGTTTTCTTTAGAGCCAAGTAAGCAAGTTGATACGTGTTTGTTATACAAACGCAAGAAGGCAATATACAGAAAGCCCCAAACTGGACAGCAATTCGACCTTTAACGAGTCGAAGGACCGTGTGTTGAGATCTTCGCTGCGGAAAACAACTTGGTCCAGCTTCTACTCGTAAATGTTCCCACGCCAACATCCTGGACTTGTTTTTAACTTTTTACCCTGATAAGTACACTGTTGATGTGCTTACCCTCTATGCTCGTCGGAAATTATAACTGGTCGTTATGTTTCCTCGATAACGACATGGATGGCGCTGCTGATTTGATCACTGACACTATTTTCTTTGGAATGAGATCCTTTATCCCTCATGGGATGAAGAGTATCAAACCAGAGAAAAAGGCTTGGTACGACTCCAACTGTAAAGAGGCTGTCAGGGTTAGAGAAATATTTTTTCGGTGCTACCAATCCGTCAGAAGAAAGCCGAACAAAATTCAATCGTCCCAAAGGTAGTAAAAAGTTTTGGTCGCTCGTCAAAAACATCAGAAATTCTTACTCATCCGCTGTCCCAACGCTGATTTACAATGACATTTCAGCTCTCAGCTCTTTAGGTAAAGCTAATCTGCTTCCTGCACACTTTGCAGCCAGATCAGAACTTCCAGATTGTGCTTTGCCTCCGCTTACCCTTGAGTGTGTCGAATCTTCAATGGAATGGATCCACTTTCACACTCGTATGGTAGTAAGAGAAGATCAAATCCACTGGTCCTGATGGTATAACTCCCCTTCTTCTGAAGAGGTGTTCTTCGACGATGGCAAAACCACTGTGACCTCTGATCTGGTCTCAATACCCACATCTGATGCTAAAACATCTCTGCACCTGCTGGATAGGGTTCAAAACCGTGAGATAAAACTTGTAGTTGATGCCAATACCACTCATTCAATTAATACCCTCGAACACCTACGTAATTACTTCTGCCTCACCTTGTTCTATTGCTATTTTCAGCACCATTGCTCCACCGAAATTGCAAGTAGCCATTCCGCCCCATCAAACCTTCAACCGTAACACCCGTCTCGCTATGAATGCTCATCAGTATACCTTCAAACCCACTTTCGGACGTACTCTGAAATATCGTGATTCGTTCCAAAGCCGTTCAACTCACTTATGGAATGCTCTGCCGAGCTCTCTATTTTCTAGTCATTATAACTTGCAAACATTTAAAACCAATGTACATCGGTACCTCTCTCTTCTTCCTCCCTAAGTTTCCTTTGCCCGCGCTGATTGCAAACATTTTACGGGTACTAAAAACCCCTTCAGCGCGCGCTAGATTTATGAATCCACAATACAGAAAGAATGTCCGTTTTTAAGCTTTGCGTATCTAGGTTTAGAAATAGACAACGATACTCTCACACGACATCCTTTGAGAACATTTTGTTCACAGAAGCCTTTGGGAATATTATGCTATGGGCCAGCGCAATCAAAGTTGCAGTATAATTTACTTTCACTTGTTGCTCAAAAAGACGTAGGCAAAAGTGTCTGGACAAAAGTGCGCCATGGAAGTAGTTTGTTTATTTACTTTTTGCCAAGCCAACAAGTGGGTGGTAATTCTTTTAGAGAGAATCTAATTAGAATATTTAAATTATAGAATGTGGGCGCTTTCCGAAATATGCATTTTATAGTACTTACACGTTTAATTTAAGGACCCCGTCTAGACGGTACACCTACGAGTACTTTACTTAGAGCGTTATTACGATTCCAAGCCAAAACTATTTCTTGATATTGCCGTGTTAGCCACCTAAATGTGAATTTATCCTCCTTTTATTCACTTTTGAAATACATTTCCAGTATAAATACAGTGTGTTCCACAAAAACGTGCACTAAATTGCTTCACAACATTACACACAATGTCGATTATGGGTCAGATGCGGGGACCAAAGCCAGAATATCCAGTATGGACAATAATATAATTTGTGGATTGATTCGGAAAAAACCCAAAATTGGTCTAAGGAACGCAAAAGAAAAGTTTCCAGTAAAGAAATTAAAGTGTCTACCCACACAATACGGCGCCGTTTGGCAGAATTCGACATCAAAAGCAGGAGTACCAAACCTACACGGCTACTGACCGAAAGGCATATTGAAAAGAAGCTAAGTTGAGCAACGTAGAATTTAGACCCTTATTTGAGAAACATCATATTTAGAGATGAGACATCTTTTCTTGTTTTTAATTATTAATGGAAGTAATCCTTGACAAAAAAAAAAGATGAAAGTGTCTGCAACACACCGTAAAACATCCAGTAAAAGTCCATGTTGATGGATGCTTCTCGGCCAAAGGATTTGGAAAGTTAATAGTATTCACACCTG
This sequence comes from Volucella zonaria, assembly GCA_963966105.1. NCBI lineage: Eukaryota > Metazoa > Arthropoda > Insecta > Diptera > Syrphidae > Volucella > Volucella zonaria. The sequence goes on along the minus strand of OZ014532.1, from coordinate 193,874,234 downwards.
GATGCACAATTCATGGTAAAACATCGGGGTCGTCCCTCCACGTGTTAGAAAGAGAAAATGGTATAGTGCCGTTAGAAAATGTGTAATCTATAATGAAGCAAAGGCTTAAGGGGACAAAAATAGCCACGATAAAACAACTTGCAAATTTGTAGAGGCCTAAGTTTAGAATATGCACAAAACTTAAGTGAAAGTTGCACTAGGCGATAAGAAGCAATTATAAATAATAATAGTGACTGGACTCCCTAGCAAATCATTGCACAATTCGTTTTGATACATACTTTAATAAAAAAAAATTATATTCTTCATTGCTGTTTATACACACGTTTTTGTTGAACACACTGTACCTTTAATGCTAAATATGTATTTCGCACATGTATCTGCATCGCTAGCGCAAAGCTTTTCAGGTTATGATATTATTCGGAACGTAGTATCATTCTACAGACAGTTAGTTTTGGATTATCTCGTCAGTGAGGTCGACAGTTTAATGACGAATTTGCAATCAATTATTATTCGTTCGACCTCTATTGCTACTTTGACAACTTTCGTTGAACTTGTCAATACCAACTTATTCATTCAGCCTAAAGATTGCCCAGTATCGGTTTCTAAACATAAAGACTTCCTCGAATACCTACACTTCTTATTAAATAAAGTTTTGTTTTGTATTTCTCGTACACCTTCGAGCACTGCAATGCGTATGTTAACATCAAACTCCAACGTTAACTTCAAATTCTCCTGTTATCCCGCTCTGCACTTTACTTTCACTTAGACGTCATCGTACATATTACGTAACATAAAGGGTTTTTAATACAAACGCACTCTTAAACTTTTTTTATGATCTGTCGACGTCAACATGTCAATCAAAAGTTACATTTTTATCATGGTGAAGTTCACGAAGGAGCAATGTTTGGAAATTAAAAATTACTACCGAAATTCGGAGTCGGTGGTCGCAAGTTTAAGAGCGCTTACTCCAATTTACGATCGTAATAATCGTCCCACCAGGTAGGCTGTGCGTGCTATAGTGGATAAATTTGAGTCAACATACTCACTATTCAATGTTCCTGTGGCAGTGAAACAACGCACCGGTCCAACTACCGAAAATATCGCAGCCGTAAGTGCTTCTGTTCAAATTGAGCCAAATTAGTCGATTCGTGGAATCGTTTACAGAAATTGAGAATTTTTCAATCCATATTGTGTAGCCTGCACCCTTACAAAATCAAACTAACTCAAGAGCTAAAGCTTGGAAAGAATCCTGAATTTCATTGAAAAATCGTCTTCAGCGACGAATCTCATTTTTGGCTTAATGGCTGGTTTATTCGACAGCAACCAACCCACATGTGCTTCAAGAGACTCCATTGTATCCAAAAAAAAAGGGACCGTGTGGTGTGGATTTTATGCCAGCAGCGGTGCAATTGGAACGTTTTCGGTATCAGCAGCATTTAGATGGTAATAATTAGAATAAGAAATTTTATTTTATATCCAAGCGCTGTCCATGTAAGATTTCTGGAAACCGTCTCAAATGCTGTCGCCAATGCCAACGCTGCTACTATGATACTCTTAATCAATCAATGGTTCCATAGATTTTAAAAGTTCGCTTTTGATTCACCCATCTAACAGCAAATTTGTGAAGATACTCGTAATATCCATTCTAATATTTTATTGCCCATATTTTCTAATATCACCAGAATGTTATTTAACTAATATTAACTTACATACTCGTATATTTCCAGGTGCACGTCAAGGTGAGTGTACAGTAACGCCGAATATAGTCAATCCTCTTAAGCTGTCTCGCCGGGTAAGAGCATCCATGACCCATGAAGACCTACGCTATGTTCCAGAACCATATATCCTCAAACCAACCAACAAATCGCACTATTATAACCGTCATAACTACTTTGAGAAGCCAGAAAAGCTAGATTCTATCGAGAAATCCTCAAACCCAGCGCATCTAAATCGGGTACGCCGGGACAGAGCTAAGATTATACGTGCCGAAAGTCTTACAGATGAAGATGGTAAAAAGCATGACGTCGTCGTAATGGATTGTGAAAAAGGCACCGCATTTTGTATAAAAATCAACTGTGAAATCTCCAATATGCCACAGAAGACAGAAGTGTATGTTCATGTGAAAGCTAGGCTTTGGAATTCGACATTTGTAGCTGATTACCCACGAGTGGATCTGGTGAAAATTGTTTCCAGAGGTCACGTTCGTATACCAACTGAGTATGCAGTTGAACAGATCGACTCTGATGACCGTGACTCGGTAAGCAACATTATAAAATCATATTTTAAGTTTCTATATTAAAAATAACAAATCTATTTCTAGGTGGAAACACGAGCCTATCCAGAACTACTTGATCAAGCGCGAGACACAAAAACATCTCTCGAGATCATTATTGGGTCTGTTATTGGTGGCCTTTTAGTATTAGCAATAGTCACATTTATTATGTACAAATATGGCTTTTTCAAGCGAAAAAGACTACACGATCTAACGCTCAGTGGTAACATTAAGAAAATGACGGACGATGAAATGCCTGAGGAGAAGCCTTTTTTAAAAAATAAAAATAAACGAGGTTTCTAACGAACACGTTATGTGCACATACCATTGGCAGGGTACTTTTAGGAATAATAACGTGAAGAGTAATTCATTAATCAAAAGACTTGCTGTGATGATGGTATAGACCATTGTTAGAGTACTTTTACTATTCCCGATCAAATAACCGTTGGACTTTTGCCTTTAAATTCATAAATTGTAAATAATTCGAATAGTCGTGTTCATAAATAGCAAAGACAAAACAAAACAAAAAAACAATTAACACTGTCAAAAACATTTAGTTAGAATAAGGTAGATCTGGTTGATGTTCTTATGATATTCCAGCCGAACATAAGGACAGTAAGGCTTTGCTTTTGCTTGTCAACAATATAAAATATTAGAATTTATTATCTGCTTCTCCCTTACAAATTAAAATGAATTTCCGGTTTCTCTTTTTTCTCAAAATTAGCGTATTTTGTCGGTATGCAATTGCCGATCTACTGCCGATCTACTGATCATAAAGTGATCACCACAGTAAAGTTCTATCCTATTCTTGCAAACGAGATTATGTTTTTTGAAGAAGTGTAGTTTAACCTATTTAGTTTTTTTTTTCTACGTGCAGTATGCTTTCACCAATGCATTTAGGAGAATGTTTCCTTTTCAACTCAAGCTGCAGTAGCGTAGAAAATAAACCTTGCTTTTGGTTTGGCTCCGTGTCACAGAGAAAACAGCTCGAAACTCGTTTATGAAGTTCGGCAAAGGATCGAGTTTAGCTAAAGGGAAGCCCAGAGGAGATTATATATGAAAAACCTCCAGCTACGAGTATAAGTGTTCCTTTTTGTATTGCAAGTCTCGAAAAGGTAATGATGGAAATATAGTGACTGAGTGATGAAGTTGTGGATTATTCGTTTCTAAAACGCGAAAAACTATCGCAGCCGAGTCATATTGTAGAGAGATCGATACAATGCTGTGAAAATTCAGCCAATAATAGGCTTCACCGGTAAATAGGCATAGTCCCATTCTGCAAAATGATAATGCAAGACCAACATGCAGCACAGTAAACGCTCCTGAAGTTAACACGGTTGGGATATGACGTTCTGCTCATCCACCCTTCTCACCAGACTTACCCCCTACTCAATATCACCTGTTTCGAAACAATAACCTTAAAAATAGGCAGTTTTTAGATGAGATGAACACATTGAACACTTTTTGATCCAATGGGATACGATTTTGTTTAAAAAGCGCCATATTTGCAAATGTAGGTTAGTTTATAAAATAGATATTAGCGCTGCTTAATTTTCCACGACCTAATACATACGTGTCTACCAACTTATTACTTTCATTTGTTAGATATATTGATTAATGACCTTTGATAATGACTTTGCTAAATTATTTTGCAGCACCCCACGCAACGCTTCTATATTCAAATTTGTTATTTCTGCACAAAATAAGGTTTGTTTGAGCTTTATTCATGAAAATCGGTCACCGGCGGATCTAAGAAACGGGGACGCCAAACGAAATCTACATTTTTTCAAAATAAGCCGGTCACCGAGAGGTTCTCGAATTAGGATTAGATTTATACTAAACTGACGTCCGTAACATAAATTCTCTACCAAGATCCGGTACATAGACCTAGCAAAGGTTTATGGATGTTCGTTATCATTTTCCAAAAATTATAGACCGATGACTCTATCGCCCATAATTCGACAGCAAAAATTGCATCTTCTTAGATGGTGCTACAATTCGGGCTAGTTGCGCACTCCAAGTCGGTTAAGGTCTGAGGTCACCTTTTACTTGGGAGAGCCACCTAACGTGAGATGTTCCTCTACTGCGTTGTCCCTCGGGGTTGTTAGATTCCAAGACTCGAAGCGTTGGTATTCATTCGCTCTACATGCCCCAGGTATTTCACGCGACTGATGCGCAGTTTTCTGACAAGGCCAATGTCGCTGTACAGTTCGTATAGTTCGTCGTTGAATCTTCTACTCCGAAGTCGGTCAACTCAAACCGGACCGAATATTTTTCTCTCGAAACGACTGAACCTCATCTGCTCTCGATAGAGTTCATGTTTCAGTGCCATAGAATAGAACTGGGATGATCAAGGTCTTACATAGAGTCTCCTTAGTTTTTCGGGATAGATCGGGATAGATCCCAAAGAAACAGTGATTGGTTCTTCATCTCATTGTTCAGAGGTGTTGTTCGCAGAATGTCTGTGCCTCTATCCGTGTGTGAATACGTGTGAATTGTCATTAATGTCAATTCTCCTAGCATTTCACACATATACGTACATAGTGAGTAAATTTTACGTGTAAATTGCTGTCATTCTAACAAATTTTAGCAGTTTACATGCTCGGACAAGTATTGGTAGTTCACTTACAGTTTATTTGTGAGGAGTTTAAGGGATTGCAAAAGTATTAGTTCAGTTTGACATACATATATGTTATAGCACAGCCTTTTGACTTGTGAGTTTCGCATAATTCTTTCAAGTATGATGTTAAGGAAGTCGCATACCAGCCCGTCACCTTGTCTAAAACCTTTTTCGACATCACCAATACGGACAAGTCCAAAAACAAGACTTGGCTCTAGATAGTTCGTCTCTATAAATGCTGTCATATGCGGCCTTAAAATCGATGAAAACCTGGTGGGTGTCGATTTGGACTTCTTCACTTTGTTCCACGATCTGCGGGAGTGTGACGATTCTGTCGATTCTGGACTTTCCTTATCAGAAACCACACTGATTGGGTTAATGGGGCAGATAGGATCTTGTACCCGATGTTGAGAAGCCTTATGCCTCTGTAGCTGGCGCAGTTATGGATCGAGTAAACGATGCTGAGGTTCCATTTATCAGGCCATTCTTCTGACAGGATCTGAGAAATGAGTTGGTGCATGCTCTCCACAAAGTCATACCCAGCTGCTTTGAATACCTCGGCCAATAAGCCGTCAGGTCCGTCTGATTTGTTGGATTTTAGCTAAGATATAGCTATCCTCACTTCTTTCTGGTCAAGTGGACGCGAATTTTGGTTATCATCGTCTACATTGAATGGTCTATTCTACCTGCTGCAGAAAAAGTTTTTCCATGTTCCCAGCACCGACTGTGACTCTACTAGAAGGTTTACTTCTTTATCTCTACAGGCTTCGGTACAGGTCTTCTTGCTTTGACACGTTCTATTTATCTGTTGGTAAAACTTCCGCTTCCTTTTCCTGGAGTGCACCCCTCCAATATCGTCAATCACGCGCATCTCGTGATCTTTTTTTTCTTCATCTGGATTAGCCGATGTTCTTCCCGTCTCATCTGCTCGTAGAACTAACGAGCAGCTCTCGTCCTTCGTTGCAGCCCCGCTTTGTAAACTTCTTGTTTAGCTGCATGTGCTCGCGGGCATTCTTCATTAAACAAGACAGTTATTGCTGGTGATCGGGTAAAACCCAGCACATCAGTTGCGGCGTCTCTGATGGCACCTTAAACGAGTCAGAAATGACTGAAACGTCTCTCTCATGCGTGTGAAATTCCAATACGAGCAAAAACTGAGACAAAAAATACTGCAATGTCTCAAAAGCAGTAAAAATTGTTGGTCGTTCGTCAAAAACATTAAAAATTCTGCCTCATCCTCCATCGCAACGCTTATCTACAATAAAATGACATTCCAGCTGTCAGCTCTTTGAACAAGAACACTCAAGTGTTGGCGGGGACAAAAGGACGCATCCACTTTCGCACTCGTGTAGTAGTAAGAGTTCTTAAAGATCTTAACATTCAGAAATCCGCTGGTCCAGATGGTATATCTCCCCTTCTTCTGAAGAGGTGTTCTTCCACGCTGGCAAAACCACTGCGTAAGCTTTTTCATCAGTCCTACTCTTTAGGACTCTTTCCGAGCAGATGGAAAACAGCATTTCTCCGGCCCGTCCCTAAAAAAGGCGAGTCTACTTCTCTTTCCTTCTACAGACCCATTACACTTACGTCCCTTCTTTCCAAGATCATGGAAACGCTGATAAACCGTCAGCTCATGAAATATCTCGAAACACGAAAACTTCTCAATGACCGGCAGTACAGTTTTCGTAGCAACCTGTCCACTGGTGAATTGATGGCATGTCTCACCGAAAAGTGGAACCAAAGCGTACATCAATCTGGCGAAAGCAAGATAGTTGCACTTGATATTTGACAGAGTTTGCCATCAGGCTCTTTTGTCGAAAATGCGTGCTTTTGGGATCGATGACTCTCTTCTGGATTAGAAATTACCTTTCGGAACGTTCAATTCAAGTTGTTTTGGACGGTTTCAAGTCTGATATTCACAAAATAAATGCTGGCGTGCCCCAGGGCTCCGTTCTGTCTCCGACACTCTTTTTAATTTTCATCAACGATCTGTTGTCTGCTACTTCTAATCCAATAAATCCAGTACTCTCTGCTTTTCATATTCGTTACCGGACTCACGCGCCTGCTCTTCGGCTGTAGAACGGGAACGGCAGCGTATGTTAAGCTCATTAAATTCCGATATTAACAGCATAACCAATTGGGGAACTATCAACAGAGTGGGATTTAATGCTTCCAAAACATAATGCTGTCTGCTGTCATTAAAGGATATTCAAATACCCAGCCATTATCCATGAATAGCACTTGCATCGTCGAAACCGATAAACTTTCCATTCTCGGTATGTGTGTCAGTGACAACTTACGTTGGAATGACCACATATTCGATGTCGTCAAAAATGCTGCGAAATGTTTAACTTTCAAACGTAACACCCGTCTCGCTATGAATGCTCATCAGCATACCCTCAAGCCCATTTTCGGGCGTACTCTAAAATATCATGATTCGTTCCTAAGCCGTTCAACTCGCCTATGGAATGCCCTACCTGTGCTTCCTGGTCGTTATAACGTACAAAGATTTAAAAACAATGTACATCGGTACCTGTCGTTTCTTCCTCCCTAAATTTCCTTCGCCCGCGCTATGTACAAGCATTTTAAGGGTACAGAAACCCCTTGAGCGCGCGCTCATTATAAAAAAAAAGTACTTGATGCGGCATAGGAGTGGTTCAAATATTTTGGGATACGGGTTCGGCGAAGATTCTGGATTATTCTTTGTAGTGGCGCTTGGGAAATCTGCATTCGCACCTTGGCTGCAACAAGGTGATGATCAGAGTCAATGTTGGCTGACCGGAATGTTGGGATGTCCAGAATACTGGAGGTATGTCTTACCTCTATGACAAAATTATCGATTTGATTCAGCGTTTGATAATCCGAAGACCGCCGTGTCCCCTTGTGTATATTGAGATGAGGAAACCGTGCTTGCTATAATGATATTTCGTCCCACCGCAAAGTCAAAAAGATTAGTGCGTTCCCAAGCGTGGTATCGTGTAAACTACTTTACCAACTGTCCTACCAAGGATGTCCTCTTTTCCTACCCTGGTGTTAAAATCGATTTTAAAGTCATACTTCCGGCATTGCTCATACATATGTCTTGTAAAAAATGTAAAAGTGCATCTAAGAGGGTGTAATATATGCAGCACTCTTGGATTCGACGTACCCAAAATGTTTGTAAGATGCGCTTTTGAGTACCACGTCTGCGAGTAGACATCGTCGTTGACACCCCGTCGTACAATCTTCTTCATTTGCGAATTGGCCTATGAATATTTGGTCGTGATAGGTCAGATGCAGCACCCCGCTGCTCGAGTGATTGGATTTCTTATCATATTTTTACTAGGGCCTGTTGTAGCATTAAAATGTCATCAGTATTTACTTTGCGAGACATAATAAAATTTAATAATTCTAACGCGTACTTACACATCAAATGTATTGTAGCTACTATGAATTTCAGTAAAGTTCTATAAGTTACACATTTTTAAAAAAACAGTCGGCCAGAGATGGCCCACCCTACAATACTAATTGCTCAAATTCAAAGCTTTTATCAGCATTTTAAAGCCATAACTTCTGTTCAGAAAGAAACAGTAATGAGACCTGTTCCAGATCAGATGCTTCCTAGTATGGCTAACATGCTATTTTCTGACAAAATTCTTCTGTGATAAGAAGTCGAAAGCAAAGCCTTGCCGTTTTGGTTAGAATCGTGACACAGCATAAACTAATTACCTAATCTAATCTAATTTATAAGCAAAAACCAATGGATTACTTAATTATGAAGGTAGCTACATACTGCTATAAAATGCTTCTTATTTTTAATTTCTTCACGGATGCCTTAAACTTAAAACTTTATGTTGTAAATAAAAGTAAGCATTTATGATTTAATTTGTTACATATATGATTTGTATATTGAACTCGAAAGTATTACTATTTGTTTTTTTTTTCTTTAGAAAATTTTAATAATATTTGTACAAAGTTAAGTTTTATATGATTCAATATAAAAATAAACTGCTTATAAGCGAATTTAAGATTTTAAGTCGTACGAACGTTGAAAATATTCAAGTCAAGATTAAATGTATTGGATTTGTTTTAATACAATATATGTAATGTAAAATAATGACCGAATCCCGAACTCCGTATTTGTGCTTATACCGAATCGATTTGATGCTGGTGTTATTTGATTTAATAATTTTATAAATGTATGTTTCTAAAACAGTGTATTAAGTTATTTTTTTAAAAAGATAGCAAAGTAAATTTAGCATACCTACTAAATTTAGTTCGAAAGTAAGATTGTTAATTAGTAAAAACGAAAATTTTATGATGTAAATACACGCACAATAAGGGGAAAAAAAACACAAGAGAAAAGGAAATAAATTAAGTATAATTTTTTAAATAAAATCGTCGAATTTGTTTTATCTCAAAAATGAAAAAAAAGTCGTCGCTTTGTCGAAATCCTTTATTGACATTAGATTCCTCTCCATTCACAACCTACACAGACGAATGAGCTTGGCAGAGATACCAAAACTTGGCATGACTCTACATAGTTCATTTCTATAAACGATGTCATATGCAGCCGTAGAAGATTTTTTCCAAGATCTGCCATAATATGTGGTCAAGTGAATGTGTGTGCTGAGGCAGGATTACAGCGCCTGAGCATCCAGCACATATGCCATAGACTTCGATTAATGCCAACAAACAGCAGATGCAGAATCACACAATCGTCAAAGAAGTTATCGAGAAAAAATCCAGTCGAACGATGTAGGATGCGTCTGGAGGGATTATTTTGGTGAAAAGAATTCATGCCATGAAAATCCAATGTCCCATTTAAAAATGATTCTATATGTTGCAAAAACGACTGAGATAAAAACTTTTAACTTGGAACTCGAAACTAATGGTCTACTAAACCCTAATCCTATCATTTATTTGTATACTCTAGAGTACTATTGGTTGATAGATAAACTACAAGAGTGGAATCGCTATTGGTTCTTGAAAAAAAAACGTAAAGTACTGCGATTAGAGGTTCAAGGCTTTAATTAAATGGAAGTCAGAAAGATCGGTATATCCAACTGCAGACCGTCTAGCATTTTAAATTTCGGACAACTTTCGGTTTACTCCTCTGGCTCCTAAAAACTCTGCAAAAGGGACTATAAGGGAGACCAAATCAATTGGCATTGTTACCACTTATAAAGTAGTTTTTAATGATGCCCAATTAGATGGCCTTGCCGCAGATCCTTGTATCCCTCAGATCTATTACACCATGATCAAAATTAAGCTTTAAATTGTAAGAGGTGAGCAACTAAGTTTTGATGAAAATGCAACATGAAAATGGTTACAAATGAATCATTCAAAGTATTGCCCATCGCTAGATACAGCTTTTTCCCATCTTTCTGGCAGAGCTCGAATACCGTTACGGTAAGTGTTCATCTTTCGCTATCCACGAATCAAGCCATTTTTGGGCGGAACAGCCGATCAGCCAGACCATGTCCCATTGAACGGAACAAGTAATAATCAGACGGCGCAATATATGGGGAATATGACGGGTGGGGTAGGATTTCCCTTTTGAACATTTCCAGGTAGGTTTTAACGGCGAGGCAGAGCATTTTCAAGCTCTGCAATCACTTTTTTGTGCCTCTGCTCATACTGTGGCCGTTTTTCGTACAGTGCTCGCCTCAATCGCATCAATTGAAGTCGATACCGTTCCTTAGTGATGGTTTCGTTGGGTTTCAATAGTTGATAATAAATAACACCGACCTGGTCTCACCAAATACACAGCATAATATTCGCAGCGTGAATATTCGGCCCAGCCGATGACGTAGACGGCTTTCTTCTCTTTGAGTTGCTGTAATGAATCCATTTTTCAACACCCGTCAAGATGCGATGAAGAAAGCCTTTTTTGCCGCTGAATCAGTTCTTCACATGTGAAAAAACGATGCTCAACGTTCTTTGGCTTCAAATTATAAGGAACCCAAGTTCCTTGTTTTTGAATCATTCCCAACGCATGCAATCGCTTGGAAATGGCTTGGTGGGGTCCTCTTCGAAATGCCTCCAATTCAGCGTCTTCGAAGAATTTTGGCCTTCCTTCACGCGGACGGTCATCAACATCGAAATCCCCGTCTTTGAAGCGACGGAACCAATCACAGCACGTTGTTTCATTTAGAGCAGCATCTCCGTAAACATTTTGGATCTCTGGATACGCTTCAGCCGCCGTTTTCTTCTACTGAAAGAAGAAAATCAACACTTTCCGTAACATAATCAACACGATTATTGGCACAAAATCAGACATTTTCACGCAACCAAAAGTATATGATGCCAAAACAAAATCACTAATGTGTCAAAACGGTTTGTTGGCCATATGTCTAAGCTTGGTTTATGACATTTTGGATATGTCAAAATCGACCAGCACTTAGTGCTGGATAATTTAGTAGTTGCACACCTAATACTATCGGATTACCAGGGGCCTATAGCACAAAACTACAAGTACTTGTTGATCAGTTCAATTTAACAAGTGTTGGAAAATTGTGTAGCATCCTAACGAGAGTTGTAGAATCTTTCATCAAGCGGAAAATTTCTTACACTCAACATTTCTGTAACTTCAAGCAGTGTTAAGATAGAAAAAAATATATTTGGTTAATACAATTTATCTTCTTAAAGGTGTTTTTCTTTGATTCTGAATTGGAACGTGACAGATATGTGTTTGGCCTGGGTACCTGCCGTGACGGCTCACGCCCACGGTGCGTCGCTGCACGAGAAATCACATAATTTATCAATTAGCGACCTTCTAGTTAGTACAAATGCCACCTCCAGTACCAATTTCAGGTTGTGAATAAAGTACGAAGGCCCCCTCAGTAGTGTTTTTGGGACACAGTGCCCAGTTGCAATGCAGTACATCTGCATATCCAGTCGAGGGATGTTCTGTTTATTTCGTGATTCGTCACAATAATAACGAGCTGCAGATTATGGCGAGCCACAAGAAACTTAGGTTTTAGTCAGCAACTTGGGAATACCATAGCCACGAAGACACTCTCACAATGGGGCCAATCGCGCGGCCAGGGTGGAACTGAAATTTAGGGACACCTGATATCCCGTGGTAGCAGACCTAGGCTTCGCAAGCTTGGGTATGCTACCAGTTGGGCACCTCACAGCCCAGGTGTGGCTTCTAATTCACCGATCATCGGTTTACTCTCACGAATTTCCAGCATCTAACTATCTAGGTATATCGTCCTCTAAAAAATACTTCATGGGCACAGCTACGAATTCTTTCGAATAGATAGAATAGATGGGAAACCGAATATATGGAAAATGTATTCAATTACAATACAATATGAAGGGAAGTCCCGCACGGGCGGTTTTATTCTCGCTTAGACCTCTAGTTCTCGCTTAGAGCTAATTATATTTCTGTCGGTCTATTTTTTTTTTTAGTTTAAACCACTTATAACATCAATTCGTTAACTCTTTTACACGTGCTCAATCACTTGGAAGATGTATACACGTGATAAACTTGTTCACGTGGTTACGTGAGATCAAAGGTTCTCGTTGTGATATTTCCTTCACTTAGTCTCCAATAATTTTATCGGTCGCATCAAGCTTAAGAATACATTTACAAGAATTACAGCAAGTGGCATTCCTTTTCTCTTAGAGTTTAACTAAATGTCCAAGGCTGTGCCACTTTTAATATGTTCATCAGCTTAACGATTTTTTAGTCGCTTGACTATCCCTTTGATTCCGTTACACCCTTTTGGGACCGGGTGTGACACAGTAGTCGAAACTAGAGGAAGATATGGTCTGGTCAAAATTATGACTGATTTTGATCTGGCCCTTAAGATGGACGAACGACTTGTTTTTAGATTGGTCCACTATGAGGTAGCCTTAAGATGAATGGCAGTATAGGCCGCAATCTACATTCTATATATCCATGTACAATACATAGTACGAGATGAAAGTGCATACACCCATCTAAGGTAGCCGTAAGTAAAGATCTTAAAGTGTCACCGATGCCACTGATGCAGCTCGGGCTCACACACTGCGTAGTTAAGCACTCCTTTTAAACTCCACTGCCGTAGCTGTAACAGCTCACACGAAAAGGAAACGATTTTCCACTCTCTCTGTGTCTGTCCGGCAGTAGCTAGAACGAGGCATCGGACACACCCGGCCCAGATGGCTTTCCTGCCATATTTCTTAAAAAAAATTTCTTCCTCTCTTTCCCTTGCCCTTTATAGTCTCTTTCGGCTATCCCTTTCACAAGGAGAATTTCCTCAGGCTTGGAAAACCTCCTTCATAACCCCGATTCACAAAAAAGGATCAAAGAATGAAATAACAAACTATCGCCCAATCGCTAAACTCTCCCAAATACCTAAACTCTTCGAAAGTATTTTGTATGAAGTTTTAAGCTTCCAATGCAAACCACTTATTTCCCCTAGATAACATGGCTTCCTGAAGGGTAGGTTAACCGCCACAAGTCTCGTTGAACTCGTATCCTTTGCGCTCTCTGCCCTAGAGAATGGCAACGAAGTCGATGTAGTTGCAATCGATTTTAGCAAGGCCTTCGATAAAATCTCTCATCGATGAAAACTCTTCAAATTGTCGGCTTTGAACCACTGTTAAAATGGATATCCTCTTACCTCGAAAACCATTTTTACAGTGTTCATTTGGGCTCAGCCCACTTGGCTCCATTTTTGGCCGCCTCTGGAGTTCCACAATCAAGCCATCTCTTTTTATATTAAGCATAAATGATCTCTTTAGGATCATCAAGCACTCGTCTGTCTCCCTTTACGCCGACGATACCAAATTTTCCAAACCATTTCCCCTCCCCATGACTCCTTCCTTCTTCAACAAGACCTTGATAGTTTTTCGATCTAGTGCCTCAAAAATTGTTTGGAACTTAATATACCCAAATGCCAACCCATCACCTTTTCACATAAGCGGCACCAGCCTCCTCCCCTGACTCTACCTTCTACAAAACCAAACTATCTCCCCCGTTCAATCTCTTCGCGACCTCGGCATTTTGTAAGATAGGGAGCTCAACTTCTGTTTACATATGGATGGGATAATCCTTAAAGCCAACTCTGCACTAGGTTTTGTAAAACGGTAGTCCAAAGAATTCACCACCCCTTACGTGACGAGGTCCTTCTATATTACCTTTGTTCGCCCCCTTCTAGAGTAGGCCAGTAAAGTGTGGTATCTAGCGCCGTTTTCTTTGATTTGCTCTTCGAGGTATGTCCTGGAACGATTCTTTTATTCTGCCCCTCTATCGAAACCGTATCAACCTTTACAACTTAAACGGTCTTGAGGAACACAGAGTTGCAGCCGATTTTTTCTTCATTCATCGACTCCTTTTAGGTCACATTGAATGGGCATTCCTTCATAACTCTATTTTCCTCAACACTGACCCTCGTAATCTACGTACCCCTAATCACTTCTTTTTACCAACCCATCACACCTCCTATGGCGCGAACGAACCTATTTCCCGTATGCTACGAAAGATCAATTCAAACCTTAGCATCTTTGGCTTTAACCGCACCACTGCCTGCCTCAAATCCGATCTCTTTCACCACTCCAACCAACCTCAGATTTAAGTTTAAGTTCAAGTTAGTTTAAGATTGTATAGCTTGTATTAAGCCGAATAAATGGAGGCCTTCGCCCCCACCAAAACTTGGCAAACCGTTTTTCAAGGAGATTTCTGACATAAAACTTTGCAACATTATTAATTTTCTGAACCCCACAGGATGAATCTAAAAACTACGCTCTTAGCAACACCCTACGACATCCAGGTCACGTGAGTTGTGATATCAAAACTCTGCATGTTTCCGGTACGACTTTACCAGACAATGTGTCGTTTTTCAAGTTTTAAAATTGGCAACTGAACTAAATAGTAAAAATAGTTAGAGTACCACGGCAACTCTTGAAAACAAAAATACCCTGACATTCAAAAGCTCTTGCAAGCTCATGACGTCACTCAATCAGCTGTTACAGCGAACTTGTTATCTTTTTAATTTTTTTCCAAACGATTTCTTGACAGTTGACCATTTGTTCCGCTCTCAGTATTTTTGACCAAATTTTCGTGATGTGATTTTGTGCCAAAGTATCTCCTGCGATTTCCCTCAAATTACCTATCACATTTATCAAAGAAAAACATCTGAATCTGTGATTTAATCTAACAGTAATGTGCCAGTGATTCGCGACGTGTGGTAAGAGAAATTCTAAATAAAAAAATTCATTTTGCTTTCTATGTATTATCGGGTCCTTGGCTGGGTATCTGGAATCGCGTTTTTTATTGTGTTTATGTAACGAGTTATCTATCTCATTGTTATCATGGAAATTTTTCTTCTTAAATTTACAGTGCTGAATGACAGCGCATATTTGAATTGGATTTCAAAGAACTGTCGCGTATTTGATCATCCAATTTCGCGGAAATTGAAATCTGCGTGAAGTGAGTGGGTGCAACGTAATTCAAGGTCGCACACACGTGCTTGAGCTTTTGTAGTTCCCCTTCCTGTTTCGCTTTGTTTACAGTCACCTCGATCTGTGTCGTCACATTTAGCAATTTGGCTCTATGCCCGTTAGTGTGACCAGAGTATTTCAACGAGAACGAAATTCAAAGTTTTTACGAGGCAACGTTACATTCGATACAAAAATTCTTAAATCTAATTTGACAACAACCGTTACTTATTCTAGCGTTACTGAACGCTCTAAATTTAACAATTTCATTTACCTTTTGCCTTTCGGCCTTAGAAGTATCTTACGACTAATCTTATCTGTCAACTACACAATATATAAAATTTCTAAGAAAGTTTTCTAGTTTTAGAAAAAATATAAGTTTTTTCTTTTCAAATTTATATAAAACTTAAAACTCTGTCCCTATTCTACTTAACCCACGTAGGCTACTTAGCCTAACTTAACTGTGATAGTCACCATCCCAGTTGCGATTTCGGGAGGCTGGCATTCGTTAACATTGTGCACAGGCACCACCTACCCTAAACCATACCAAAGAACGCAGTCTTTCTACGAAACCCCCCTTACAACTAGGAGGAGTATGTTATCTTAGTAACGTACCGAGCTAGGAGTGCAAGCCAACCCTCTCCCCTTCTTGAAACCACCAGAATTTGGTGTACTACAATATTTTTCGACGACCCGCTCGTCGTAGATGAGCCGTTGATCTCTCTCACCGCGATGGCGGTGGTATATTACCGGAATACCATCCCTGCTTTAGCATCAATATGGAGAAAAGCTTCTGGCATGATAAAGCCAGATAGAAGTGAGCTCTTGTGGTACCTTTCATTGGCGTAATAAGCCCCAAAGGTCAGGCTATTGTTGTTGGTCATTGGCCTTGCAACGTGTCTTCGAATCACCAATCTGATACTGCGCGACATTGAACCACACGGGCGGGACAATCATACGCGATGACTGGCCTGATTAGGGCCACATTGCATATGACCTTCACCCTGGAGACAAGTTGACTGCTGTAGAACAGCCTTCTTGGCCCCAGCGAGACAAGCATCTGTGTGTTTGTCAGAATACAAATATATACTTATTATATATATACTACGCTTCTCACCGCTAATGGGAGTCCGTGCTGTCAAATGATGGCCAAATTTCGCCAGTTGTATCCCTAGAAGCCCATCTCAATGGAGTTCTAAACAAGATTGTTTCTAACTTTTGAAAATTGGTCTACAATTTCCAATTGTCGTAAAACGACAGAAGAGTATTGGTGCTTTCGATTTTTGGACCTGATCTGTACGCCACTAAATCGACTGGGCATGCTATGGCGTGATCACTTTGTAAATGTTAAACACTATCGAAAAAATCACACCGCCCTGTTGCAAGCCGGTTTTAATGGCAACGGTCTTGCTAGAAATGACGTTGCCACATTTAACAACGAACTTCTTTCCCATAAGTATGTGGTAAATTATATATAGCAGAGCTTTCGGCATGCCTATCCTGGTCAACTTATAGAAAAACCCCTGTCGAAGGCCTTCTCAAAGTCAAAGAGGCAGGCACCAGTACACTGGTTCTCGCTTTTATTCCGCTTGTATGTCGGAGACCAGCTTTGATGCAGCATGAACAGTGTCATGCCTCGCCCTAAAACCAAACTGATTTTCCGGAATTATATTATTTTCGTCAACAGCGCTATAGTGACCACTTTCTCGAATAGCTTTCTAATATTTGGAAGTATACTAATTGGCAGAAGATTAGCGGGGTTAGGTCTAACTTTATCCCTTTTCGGGATTGGATGTAATACTGCTGTTTTCCAATGCGTCGGATAATATGCATCATTCATATATCCACTGGTTCTTTTGGAATACCGTCTACTTTCGACGATTTTTTGTTTTTCGAAGCCTCAAAGATGCACAGGGGTTCATCTTTTAAATGCGAAGAAGCTCGTTCATCGGCGATGAACGTTGGTCGCAGAAATCGTCGTTATCTTATCTGGGTGCGCTCGTTAACTATGTACATTAAGTTGCACTTCACAGCGACACTGTAGGCGAGGTTTTATTCTGTACCCTATTTAGCATATGGGATGGATGCGAAAACTTGAAGACATGTCCCAGCAGTGTCAGTCGGTAAACTCGAGCCTATATCGCAAGGTCATTATCTCTGTATAGCCCTCATTATATATATTATTGTTGTATCTGTTCCTCTAAGTCTCAATTCTAAGTGATTCTTCGGTAACTTTTTACAGTCGCATTGTCATTTGAGTTGACAAGGGACCTCAGGCAGACTAATTGCTTACCTACCTTTGTTTTAATTTAACAGTTGTAGCCAATAAACACGTAATTTATTTTGCCCCCATTTTGATTTCTTCCCAGGATTGCAATGTCATCAGCGTATGAGAGCAGTTTTGGGATATTATGCTCTTGACGTTGTAACGGATGGTACACCCAGCCACTTTCAAATATTATCACCACCAGGCTTGTTCGCTGACTGTTCTAGTGTCACCCTGCACTAGGAGGATGTCATCAAATTAAGTATTCTTGGCATCTCGGGCACTCTTCCGAACCATTCGATTTCGCAATCTCAATTGAAATTTAAAACTCTGGCTGTTCTTTTTTCTTACCCGCGCATTAGAGTGAACGAAAAACAGAGTTTCAAGTGCACTGTTAGTACGAAACTGGTTGACAAAGAAAACAGAATTGAGTTTTTAGTGCACGTACGTGGTAGAGCTGACAGCAAACAAAGCTACCTTGTCGAAATAATTTTTTGATGTTAGGAGTCCCAGTAGTGGAATTACCGACTTTCTTGTCCCAAGACCAGAACACGTGGAGAGGAGGGTGCTTTTGTTGGCGATGCCAAAACTGAAGTTCGCACCAAAATTCCTCGCGCCTGAGCAAATTTTCTCTAAATCTGCCGAAATGTCTACTAACACACTTTTAAGGACCTGATAAGATTAGATCTCGTACACAAAGTTAAGAAGGTTTAACCCTATGTAGCTGGCGGAATTCAGAATTGAGAAAACGATGGACACTAGTAGACCTCTACTATTTCTTCGGTGTTTTAACGTCCGAGATATCTTCATTCATACCTGGTCCCAGTTTATGTTGGTTCCTAGAGACGTTTTTTTGTCGGGAGACCGGAGGCTCAGTTTGCAAATGTTGAGGTTCGAAAAAAGAGTGCTAACTATGCGGACATTTCGCTCTGCTTTGAATTCGTTTAGCTGTAATCCGTTTACTGGGGGCGTTTATGCAGTATATGTTTTTTAACTGCACCCTTTCCCTAACCTTGCGGGAAAACGCTAAGTATGATTATAACATGGTCCTTAGGGTATTGCCTTTGATTGATACTTAGGTGACGCCATAGTCCGGGGTGAACCTGGGCCTCAACTAACAAGCCTCCCCAGTTAGTCCTGTCTTTAGCTAACTGCCTTCAGTTGCGCACCCCAAACTCCGTCAACGCAAACGGAACCAAATATTTCCCGAAGGATTTTTCCCTCGGAACGACTTTTTTTTTTTTATAATTTGCGCGCGCTCAAGGGATTAAAGTGTTCGCACACAGCGCAGACGAAGGAAAGACAGGGAGGATAGAAAGAGAGGTACCGGTGAACGTTGGTTATAAATGATTGATGGTTATAATGACTAGGAAATAAGGAGCTAGGCAGGACATTCCATAAGCGAGTTGTACGGCTTAGGAACGAATCACTATATTTTAGAGTACGTCCGAAAGTGGGCTTGAGGGTATACTGATGAGCATTCATAACGGGTGTTACGGTTAAAGGTTTGAAGGGGCGGCCAGATTGTGGCCAGATCAGAGGGGGTAAAATATTTCTTACATCGCTTGAGAAACCTAGACATTTCGCAGCATTTTTGACGACACCGAATATGTGGTCATTCCAACGTAAATTTTCATTGACACACATACCGAGAATGGAAAGTTTATCGGTTTCGACGATGCAAGTGCCATTCATGGATAATGAATTTCGCTTTAATGACAGAAGGCAGCATTGTGTTTTGGAAGCATTAAAATCTACTCTGTTAGTGTTTCCCCAATTAGTTATGCTTTTAATATCGGAATTTAATGAGCTTAACATACGCTGCCATTCCCGTTCTACAACCGAAGAGCAGGGGCGTGAGTTCAGAAACGAATATGAAAAGCAGAGAGTACTATCGTCAGCAAAGGAATATATTGGATTAGAAGTGGCAGAAAAGAGATCGTTGATGGAAATTAAAAAGAGAGTCGGGGACAGAACGGAGTCCTGGGGCACACCAGCATTTATTTTATGAACATCAGACTTGAAACCGTCCAAGACAACTTGAATTGAACGTTCCGAAAGGTAATTTCTAATCCATTGAAGAAGAGAGTCGTCGATCCCAAAAGCACGCATTTTCGACAAAAGAACCTGAGGCCAAACTCTGTCAAATGCCTTAGAAATACCAAGTGCAACTATCTTGCTATCCCCAGATTGATGTACGCTTTGGTTCCACTTTTCGGTGAGACTTGCCATCAAATCACCAGTGGACCTGTTGCTACGAAAACCGTACTGCCGGTCATTAAGAAGTTTTCGTGTTTCGAGATATTTCATGAGCTGACGGTCTATCAGCTGTAGTTTTGCCTGCGAGGAAGAACACCTGTTCAGAAGGAGATCTTTAAGAACTCTTGCTACTACACGAGTGCGAAAGTGGATTTGTCCCATTTAAGATTCGCCGCACTCAAGTGTAGGCGGAGACAAAACACAATCTAGGAGTGGCCTTATCCAAAGAGCTGACAGCTGGAATGTCATTGTAAATGAGCGTTGGGATGGAGGATGAGGAAGAATTTCTAATATTTTTGACGAACGACCAAAAATGTTTACGACCTTTGGGACATTGTAGTATTTTTTGGCTCAGTTTTTGGTCGTATTGCGGATATCTTCATCCCACTTCGATAAGGTCCATGCTTCAGCGCCATTCAGTAGGACTGGAACGATCATAGAGTCTCCTTAGTTTTTCGGCTTCTTAGCCTAAAAAAACAGCGATTGGCAAGAGTGATTTGAGATTCCCACTGTGTATATCGAGATGAGGAAAGCGTGTGGTTGTTTTAATGACATTTCTTCCTTATAGGGTCGTGAGCCCTATAACGGCGCAGGCCAGTACATTCAACAGTTTCCCGATCAATCGCAATGCAGGTACCGCTGTATGATACTGGGATATTTTACCCAGTCGCAGGTCCCCGCTTTTGGAAGCTATGATTGCGTAACCGTTCCTCTTTTCTATGGATACATGAGCTCCATATCTTTTTTGCCAATGTGGGTCATGTTGATGAAGCAATTCAGTAATAAGAAGCCGGAGTAGGAGCTAAGTTTAAGAACGAGGTCGATATTGATTTGTTCTGCAATGGTCGGTATTATCAGGTCTCTATCTAAAATAGTAAGGAATTTTGGAAGTGTCACCATGCACCTATTGATTATTCTGAACTGGAACCGTTCCAGGAATCCCAAGTTGGGGTTGTTTTCTGAAAGAGCTGTATGACATATGTATTGTATGTCCATATTGGCTTAAGTATGGCTTTTTTGAGATGGACTTTGTTATCTAGACTTATGGTGGAGCATTTGTCAATCATTCAGTGCAGATTACTCCCTTTTAGCTTGATTTGGTTTCGTTTGGATTCAACGAATTTTTTCCAGATAATGATTCAATCGATGTGGATTCCGGGGTATTTTTAGATTGACTAACAGGAATCATTTTGGGTCACAAAAGTGGACATGGTTAACCTATCATTCGATGGAAGATCTGACGTAAATAGTGTGTGTGACTAAAAGTACGGACTACTGCTCTTAAGCTATACATAGACTTGTTTATTTTCTGTATAAGACCATGATGCCAAACTTTGTAAAACGTCTAGAAACACGACCGTGTGTTTTTTGGGAAGCTCTTATAGCTTCGGCTACTATCCAGCGAAACTGTGGGCTTGATTGTCCAAATTGATGAGTAGAAATTGTTTCTTCTTTTGGCAAGTCTGGAGTTTTAAGTATGAAGTTTCTTGAATACCTTAGATAGTAAGGCCTATAACTTGATGGGTCCGGTGTTTGCTGATCATAATTATGATATTTTGGAAGTGGTAGTATCCTGATTTGGACTTGTGGTAGTATCCTGACTTTAAAGTCTAGCTGAACACACCAATTAAGCATTCAACTGCTTCTACTGGAAAGTGCCTTCTTGGTGTTTAGTTCATGTTTTAGAAGGTGGAGCGCCTCCTGATTCTCAAAAACGATATGTTTCCTTGCCAGAAATATTCGTGGGACCTATTATTGATCTGAGAAGTTTCTGAATTTTTCACGTGCATAGCCGAAGATTGTTATCATTTAGCAAATCTTTTGTCGAAGTAAGGTTATCCAAGTCCGAGGCTGAACTAATTTTTCGTGGTCAGAGAAGGATTGTACCGGATGCCCACCATAGCTAGTAACTCCTCTGTCACCCTTTTTATTCATACATTCTGACTAGCTGCTGAAGAATCCTCACATGACAGTCAAAACGAACTTGCTCCTTGTCTGTAACTAAAGTTCACCCAGCTTCGAGGTTCGGGCAGGTTCGAGTCTTCAGTTACAAATCAGACTCAGCAATCCTGCAAACCAGCCGGTGGTGTTTCATTATGTAGATCACGTCCTCCTGAGTTCTAAAACAAATATAAACATAGCATATGTGTATGTAGAATAATGGATAGTTCCCCGCAAATCAGACCCCTTCCCAGAACCCAAGAATTACTCCAATTTACTACTATTTCATGAATTTTTAAATTTTCTTTTTAGGTACACTTCTTTGGGGACCGGTTAAAAGTTCCTAAGTGGGTGAAAGTCGAAAAACATACCAAAAATAATGGCATCAACGTTAATAGGTAAATTTAGAGTAATCACCACGCGGTATCCCATGATCAAGGGAATGGTCTCATATGCAGTTCTCTGGCCTTGCGGTAGTATGTTCCAACAGCTGATTGAGGGTAAAACACTTGGTAAGAATATTTTTCAATCCCCTAGACTTAGTAAATACCTTTATCGAAAGCCACTTTCGACTGGACACGATGCCTGCGTTTCAGCATATTCGGTTGCTTCTATGTTGCTCCAACTCTTTACGGCTGGGTACGATTATCAAGTGCGATGTGGCCTACAACTAGCTTCAAGGCTGCCATAACAAAGGTAAGAACTTATTTTAGCTTAATTGAAAATTTAGAAATTTTGCTATCAAACGCATTTTTGTAGGCATTGGTGGAGCAGGTATCCTATGGTCCCTTTGCTATGTCTAGCTTTTTCATCGGCATGAATTTATTAGAATTTAATAGCTTCGGCGACGGTGTTGCTGAGTTAAGGGAAAAGTTCATTCCAACGTTAAAGGTAGAATTGTCTTTTATAACCTACGACTACAATCTCGTTTTTCTTTAATCATTTCCATTTCAGGTTGGAATTTGTATCTGGCCGATTGTGCAGACAATTAACTTTTCTCTTGTGCCCGAACGTAACAGAGTTGTGGTAGTAAGTATAGTAAGTGTTTTATGGACGACGTTCTTGGCATATGAAAAACAGCTGAAACTAGAATCAAAGAAGCTAAAATCCCAACAATCAACCACAAAGGATCTATAAGTAAACGTGTGTAGGTAATGAGGACAAATGCACAACTATTAGAGAATTTTATGTATACCAACGATTTTTATGTATAAGTGTTATGTAGATAAATATATTAGAGCATTTATTTTACAGAAAATTTTTATTGTTTTCAATGAAATCAATTCAAGTCTTCCATTGACTTTGTTGAACTTTATAGCTTTATTTATTTAAAAGTAGTTTTATAGTCTTTACAAAGGAACCAGCGTGAACGCCAGAGAAAAACGAATGATTGAAAATCTGGAGGAAAATTACTCTAAACGTTAAAATTCAAAAATGACATTAAAAATATTGTCATACAATATACCAGAGCACTGGTTGAATTATTGATCTCACACGCCTTCCTCATACAGCGCGCTTTAACATGCTGTCATCCCGATTTCTCTCATACATCGATAGTGTGTTGGGCCACGTAGTGGCTTAGTGAACTGGCATCCTTTCAGTTGGAGTGTGTACGATCGCTATTTTTCCGTCTCTTAACAGTTGACGTACAAAATGATATCTGGTTGCAATGTGTTTCGTACGCGAATGACAAACTGCATTCTCAGCTATGTGCTTTGCTCCTCGATTATCTGTCCCAATACTTACACCAGCCAACTCAAGAAAATTCATTTCAGTCATCAGGTTTCGAAGATACGTTGCATCTCTGGATGATTCAGATAGTGCAACATATTCTGCTTCCGTTGTCGATATAGCCACTGACCTTTGCTTCTGAGAACGCCAGGTGATTGCTGCTCCACTTAGCGTGAAAACATATTCAGTGTACGATACCCTGTCTATCTCTCGCATGGTTAGCATCTGAAAATAGTTCTCTGTACATCGCCAGCTGACCAATGCATGTCTTGATAACACTCGTTGAACTGTGTCAGTCGATTCATGGTAAAAGCGATGTCCCCCTCTGGTCGCAATTGCAAGGTATATAAGCGACCCAATGAGCTGCCGATATGGTTTTCCGGCTTGTTGTCCTTTACTACGACGCTCTCCATTTGGCAATTTCGCCTTTCGATCATTCGGTGTGCTTATCGGTTTCGACTCGTCCATCTTAAATTTCTTAAATAGTTTCTTGACGTACGCCTGCTGTCTTAGTTTGATCTCACCGTCTCCTTGAATTTTCTCGACGCCCAAGCCGTACCGTGCCAATCCGAGATCCATAACTTTGAAAGCAGTTGCAAGTCCCCTGCGGATACTGTCCAGTGTCATCTGACTTCCTGATGCATACAAAATGCCATCGACATACGCTGCAACGACTGTGAATTCTTCCTTGTTTGATCCATAGTAAAGACATGTATCGTTAGTCGCAGGTTTCAGGCCTAGATCGCGAAGTGTTTTGTCTAGTTTCTTATGCCACTGACGCCATGCCTACCGAAGACCATAAAGTGCTTTTCTCAGACGACAAACGCTGTTACTTTCTCTGAGCTTCTGGAGCATCTTTTCGGCCTGTCTTCCTGCTCCATCTTTTGGCCCATCTTCTTTTACTATCTGAAGGGTCCATGTAAATCTGCTCCTCTAGGTCGCCATTTAAATAAGCCGCAACGATGTCCATTTGGTAAATTGCCAAGTTTTTACGAACAGCTAATGCCATTAGGAGTCTGATTGATTCAAGACGAGCTACAGGTGGAAAAGTTTCTACGAAATCTATTCCTTGGCGTTGAGAAAATCCTCTGGGAACAATTCGAGCTTTCTTCCGATCCAGCAATCCATCCTCTTTGCTCTGCTCTTGGAACTTAGAGCTAACTTTTGAAACTCGCTTATTATCCTGTGGTACAGTCCCTTCCTCGGGCTCTTTATCTTCATCTAGTCGTTGCGTCGGTATCTGAATTGAAGTTGATCCGTATTCGCTCTAAAATTCTTCACCAGGAACTGCAAAATATTTTTCTTGACGCTCCACGCCGATCAGCTCGTTTTCTATAAACTTGACGCCCCTGGTAATAACCACATTTCGTTATTCAGGAACCCACACTCGGTACCCCTTGGATGCTTCAGAGTATCCGACCATGATCCCTTCAGTTGAGCTCGCCTCGAACTTTCCCTTACCAGGAGCTTGGTCCAATACAAATGCTCTTCCTCCAAACACTTTCAGATGACTCAGGTTTGTCAATCTCTTGTTCCAACATTTAAACAGTGTGTGGCCATCAAAACTGACGGTAGGACATCTATCTCTCAGGTAATTTGACGTCGCTACAGCTTCTGTCCAAAACTCGTGTCCAATACCTGATTGAATGAGCATGCAGCTTGCCATTTCGACGAGAGTCCGGTTTTTGCGTTCCGCCACCCCATTTTGCTGTGGCGTGTGTGGAACTGAAAGTCGTCGTTTTATAACATTTTTTTGGAGGAACTCTTCAAACTTGTGGTTACGGAATTCTCGCCCATTATCCGACATCAAACATTTAATTTTGCGACCAGTTTGTGTCTCTACGCGAGCTTTGTATTTCTTGAAAGCGCTGAAAACGTCACTCTTTGGTTTCAAAAAGAAAACTTGGCACCATCGGCTACTATCATCATTGAAAGTGATAAAAAACATCGATTGCGCCAACGATTCTGTCCTGGAAGGTCCCCAGACATCAGTGTGCACCAGATCTAAAATCTTTGTACACCTCTTTGACTTCTTGGGAAACGGCAATAAAGTCATTTTTCCTCGAAGACAAATGTCGCATGATTCACGCCTTCCGTCTTCGATGATCTCTAGTCCAGTCAACAATTTTCTCCGAGACATGTCCAACATATCTCTTCCGTTTAAATAGCCAAGCATGCGATGGCACAACTCAAAATTCGATGCCTTCTGACTGACCACGCACGCCTGGACATAGTACAAATGTCCAATTGGGTTCGAAATCACCTTGATTTTGCCATCATTTCCGCGAACAATCGCTCTCTCCTTGTTGAACGTGATGGTATTTCCGTGGTCCGTTATCCTCGCAACAGAAAGAAGACTGGTCCGAAAGTTTTTTACTAACAATGTATTTTGGAGTTTTACTGACCTTTCAACCTTCCCGTCTGTAGTGACAATCGCAGCTGTTCCTTTTGCCTCGACCGTCGCACAAGCATAGTTTGTCAGCAGCAGCTTCCCTGGCACTAACGGAGATGACGATGAAAACAAACGTTCGTCGTTGCATATGTGTGACGTGCAATCACTGTCCAAGCACCATCGTCCTCTGTCGCCACTCTTCAGAATCCCCAAAGAATGATCTTCCACTTCGGCTGTGTGGAAAGTACTTTCAGCCTTTGAGTAGCTCCGTGGTTTCTTATTTTCCGGACATTCAGACGCCTTGTGGCCCACTTTATGGCATCTGTAGCAATTATACCTGAACGTTGTGTCGCCTGTCACTTGCATTGCGATAGTTTTTCCTATGATGCGCAGCACCTCGTTGAAACTTTGACCTGTTCGGGCGTGTGCCTCGATGGACATATGTATGTACATCGCTTTTGTATCACCGTCCACCTTTTTTTTTTTCTTATAACCAGCGCGCGCTCGAGGGGAGGAAGAAAAGACAGGTACCGATTGTTTGTTTGTAAGTTATAACGACCAGGAAACACAGAGATCGGCAGGGCATTCCATAAGCGAGTTGTACGGCTTAAGAACGAATCACGATATTTTAGAATAGGTCTGAAAATGGGCTTGAGGGTATACTGATTAGCATTCATAGCGAGACGGGTGTTACGGTTAAAAGTTTGAATGGGCGGAATGCTACTGGCGATTTCAATGGAGCACTGGCGGTGGAAATAGCGATAAAACAGAGTGAGACACGAGACATTACGTCGGTGCTCAAGGGTGTCAATTGATTGACTGATATCAGTATCACCTATGAGTTTTATCGCACGGTTTTGAATCCTACCTAGCAGGTGAAGAGATGTTTTAGGAGCACCCGACCAGATGTGGGCATTGTACTCCAATTTTGGGCGGATGAATGTCTTATATATTGTGGCAACATCAGAGGGGTAAAATATTTCTTACATCGCTTGAGGAAACCTAGACATTTCGCAGCATTTTTGACGACATCGAATTCCAACGTAAGTTGTCCCTGACACGCATACCGAGAATGGAAAGTTTTTCGGTTTCGACGATGCAAGTGCCATTCATGGATAATGGCTGGGTACATAGATTTCGCTTTAACGACAGCAGACAGCATTGTGTTTTGGAAGCATTAAATTCCACTCGGTTGATAGTTCCCCAATTGGGTATGCTGTTGATATCGGAATTTAATGAGCTTAACATACGCTGCCGTTCCCGTTCTACAGCCGAAGAGCAGGGACGTGATTCCAGAAACAAATATGAAAAGCACAGATTACTGTCGTCAGCAAAGAAATATATAGGATTAGAAGTAGCAGACAAGAGATCATTGATAAAAATTAAAAAGAGTGTCGGAGACACAACGGAGCCCTGGGGCACACCAGCATTCATTTTGTGAATATCAGACTTGAAACCATCCAAGACAACTTGAATTGAACGTTCCGAAAGGTAATTTCTAATCCATTGAAGAAGAGAGTCGTCGATCCCAAGAGCACGCATTTTCGACAAAAGAACCTGATGCCAAACTCTGTCAAATGCATTAGAAATATCAAGTGCAACTATCTTGCTTTCGCCAGATTGATGTACGCTTTGGTTCCACTTTTCGGTGAGACATGCCATCAGATCACCAGTGGACCTGTTGCTACGAAAACCGTACTACCGGTTATTGAGAAGTTTTCGTGTTTCGAGATATTTCATGAGCTGACGGTCTATCAGCGTTTCCATGACCTTGGAGAGAAGGGACGTAAGTGCAATGGGTTTGTAGTAAGAGAGCGAAGAAGATTCGCCTTTTTTAGGGACGGGCTGGACAAATGCTGTTTTCTATCTGCTCGGAAAGAGTCCTAAAGAGTAGGATTGATGAAAAAGCTTACGCAGTGGTTTTGCCATCGAGGAAGAACACCTCTTCAGAAGAAGTGGAGATATACCATCAAGACCAGCGGATTTATGTATGTTGAGATCTTTAAGTACTCTTGCTACTACACGAGTGCGAAAGTGGATTCGTGCCATTGTAAATTCGACACACTCAAGTGTAGGCGGGGACAAAGCACAATCTGGGAGTATTGAGCTGGCCGCAAAATGTGCAGCAAGCAGATTGGCCTTGTCCAAAGAGCTGACAGCTGGAATGTCATTGTAAATGAGCTTTGGGATGGAGGATGAGGCAGAATTTCTAACGTTTTTGACGAGTGACCAAAAATTGTTACTACCTTTGGGACATTGTAGTATTTTTTGCCTTACTTTTTGGTCATGTTGGAATTTCACACGCTTGAGAAAACTTTGCAGTCATTTCTGGCTCGTTTGAACTTTTTTCGGTTTTCCTCTGTCGGGTTGGTCTTGTATGACCGAAAACACAATTCTCTAACGCTGACAGCTGATATGACACAATGGTCCGACGAGCCTTGTGTTGGTTTTGTGCGTCGTCCTTCTCAGGGGTTTTCACTCTCAGGACTTCAGGTTTCAGCAAATTGTCATGGGATATCGGAACAACTCGAAGCTAGGTGGAAGTCCGTTCAGCAGAAGTATCGCCAACAACTCTTCGTGTATGGTATACGAGGGCGGGTCAATAAGTCCGTGACTTTTTGAATTTCTGACCTCTTTACTGGAACAGCAACACTGCTCCTGTCAACAGGCATCTGTCAGTTGACTCCTGTCAAAATTTAAACTTGCTGCGTCAGTTAGTTTGTGTTTGACAGCTATTTTTATCAGACTACTCACTAATTTGAGGAGAAAATGGAAAAAAGTGAATTTCGTGTGCTTATTAAGCATTATTTCTTGCGAAAAAAAACCATTACCGAGACCAAGGCTAAGCTTGATAAATACTATGGGGACTCTGCACCATCGATTTCAATGGTAAAAAAGTGGTTTACTGAATTTCGTTGTGGCCGTACAAGCACTGAAGATGTCGAACGTCCTGGACGCCCAGTTTAGGTCTTTACACCCGAAACAATCGAAAAAATTCACGATATGGTGTTGTCCGACCGAAGATTGAAAGTGCGAGAGATTGTGGAAGCCGTAGGGATCTTGCATGGCTCAGTGGTTTCAATTTTGAATGATCACTTGGGCATGAGAAAACTTTCCGCAAGATGGGTGCCGCGTTTGCTCACAGTCGACCACAAACGCAATCGTGTAACAACTTCACAGGAAGGTTTGGCGTTGTTTAATCGCAATATGGAGGAGTTTTTGCGCCGTTTTGTAACCGTGGACGAAACATGGATCCATCACAACACACCAGAGAACAAACAACAGTCAAAACAGTGGGTTTCTAAGGGTGAATCGGCGCCAAAGAAGGCCAAGGTGGGTTTGTCAGCCAATAAAGTTATGGCGACTGTTTTTTGGGATGCACGCGGGATAATCCACATTGACTACCTTCAAAAGGGAAGAACAATCAATGGGGAATATTATGCCAACTTATTGGACCGATTCAATGACGATTTGAAAAAAAAACGACCTCATTTGGCCAAGAAAAAAGTTCTTTTCCACCAAGACAATGCAAGGGTGCACACATGTGCAGTTGCCATGGCAAAAATCCATGAATTGGGCTCTGAATTGCTCCCTCATCCACCCTATTCTCCAGATTTGGCTCCGAGCGACTACTTCTTGTTCCCAAACCTGAAGAAATGGCTTGGTGATGATGAAGTCATCTCGCAAACAAAGGCCTATTTTGAGGACCTCGACAAATCATTTTTTTTGGAAGGGATAAAAAAATTGGAGAAGCGTTGGACAAAGTGGATAGAGCTGAAGGGAGACTACGTTGAAAAATAAAATTATTTTTTTATCAAAAAATCTGTGTTTTAATCCAAAAGTCACGGACTTATTGACCCGCCCGTATCAACACCCGTACACTTCAATTGTGAAATTACGTCGAAGAACTCCATTAGATTGTTCCGCAGATCGTCACCTTCCTGCATTTTGTAGGTTGTCACACGCTTCAGCAGTGTCGCCTTCTTGACTGCTCCCGTGGAGGCGAATTCTGACTTCAATCGCTCCCAGAGACTCTTGGCCGTGTCCAAACCTTTCACCAGCCGCAATAGACTCAGGTCGATTAGCTATTATCAAATCTGACTTTGCCTTTGCGACATCTTCTAGCAACTTCGCCAGTTCGTTTTTGGAATTCTCGTCCCTATCCTTCAATTCGGGTCTCTGTGCTGCTCCGTTGACGTGCTTCCATGTCCCATATTTGGTCATCACCGCCTCAATTTGCATTACCCATGTGTCGTAATTTTCGCTTGTAAGGGGCTTGATCGCGTTCATGTTCATCGACATCTCGCACTTAAATTTTCAGCAGTAATTACGAGGTTTTATAGTCTACAAACGAACCAGCGTGAACGCCGGAGAAAAACGAATGATTGAAAATCTGGAGGAAAATTCAAAAATGACAATAAAAACATTGTCATACAAAACAAGATATGATTACATGAAGAATGCGGCCAGAGCACTGGTTGAATTATTGATCTCACAGACTTAAAGACACTTTTGCTTGATATGTCTGGAATCGTATCTTTCAAAAGTGTCCCCCAGCAATTCATTATGAGTAATTGTTTGGCTTCGGAGCGACTCGTTCGCCCCCATCTTATTCGAGTCCGAATCTAATATACAATACCACCTATTATTTCCTTGACCTAGAAATATTGTCCTTTAATTAGTGTCCTTCAGCCAGCATGACGTCCGCCACTTCCGCTAACGTACTTGTATCTTACAGCAGCATAAATATTCGCGCAACGACTGCAGGCACGTGTTTACGAAAATAACCGAATTTTTCGAACACAAAAAATAAAAAAAAATAAACTTTCGCAAGCTCTTCAGATGTAACTAGTTCAAATTAAGATAGATTTGTGCAGTCGGGCAGTACTTGAATCTCTGGCCGGAAGGCTGCATTTCACTGCAAGTGTACTCGTGCTCGTATTTTATCTGAAAAGTTGGTTGAATAACGTTTACATTGATTGTCCATTAAAAAGTGAATAATTTACTGTGTATGATAAGATAGTTATTAAAAGAAGCCCTCTTTAAAAAAAAAATAGATGATTAACTGCACCATTACCCCGGAAGTGTTTGCAATTGAAATAGTGGCCTTGACGTTTTCACCTTGCACTTGAATCAGACAGTGTGACTATAGCTGCTGAAGGGTAAAGTGCAACCCATCCACTATCGAGTAAAAATAGCTTTACCCATGCGGCAGGGAAGCTTTTAAGTGAATGAAATCATTTGTGAATTGCAACAGATGTTTCTATTTACTTGCTGTTGGCTGAACCGTTTTTGTTTTTTGTCATTTTCGCGCGATTTAAAAATTGAAAATCTTTAATTTAAGCAGGATCTTGTGTAGTCTCTCAAGCAGCAGACAAAAAGACGTTGATTTGGCCTTTGGTGTGTAACCAGGGTGTAGTGGGTGTTGAGTTGTGAATTTTAAAACTACTCGTATTTGACGTAAGAGTCAAAAGTGTATGGTACAAAGAAAACTATTATTCGGTGCCAAATAACAAGTCTAAAATCGTGCTTAGAACCAGCCTTTTTCAAGGAATATATTGGTAGCAAAAGCGAAGGTCCTCCTTATACTAGATGGAGTGAAAAGCGACTTCCTTGGAAATTAAAAAATTTTTTGTTTTTTAAATTTTTTTTTATATTATTCAATATAGTGCTCTTTTAGTTTGATACACTTATTCCAGCGATTTCCCAACTTCTTGATCCCGTCCGAAAAGTAATTTTCCGGAAGGTCTGCAAAATACTCCTCCGTGGCGTCGATGATTTCCTCGCGTGAGCTGAATTTTTTATTGATAAGCCATCTTTTGGGAAGAGATAATAGTCCGAGGGAGCCAAATCGGGCGAATACGGTGGATGCGACAGCAATTGGAGCCGTAAGTCATTGATTTTAGCCGTGGTTGCGATGCTCTTGTACGCCGGCGTATTCTCTTGCAAAAACAAAATTTTTTTTCGCTTCATATAAGGCCATTTTGCAGCGATTTCGGCCTTCAATCGCTCCAATAATGTACAGTAATACTCGCTGTTGATGGTTTTTCCTTTTTCGAGGTAGTCCACGAAGAGTATGCTATGACAATCCCAGAAAACCGACGCCATAATCTTTCCGACACAGAGAGCCTCCCTCGGCCGCTTCGGAGCACTCGTGCCGGTTTCAGTCCACTGTCGGGCACTCATTCTATTCTCTGGTGTGTAATCTTTGTGGTATCTGCTAGCTAGCGCACCTTCACTTTCCGGTCAGCCAACACAATTTCATGTATTTTTTTGACATTATCCTCTGTAACCGCTTCGGAGGTCCTGCCTCTGCGGACTTAATCGGTATTGGAGTTGCTGCCACCACGAAACTCTCGAAACCAATATTTGACGGTGTAATCTGACGGAGCATTAGCCCGATAATATTTATCCAACTTTTCTTTTGTTTCCTTTGCCGTTTTGCCTCTCAAAAAATAATGTTTTATGAGAGAACGAAAATCGTTTTTGTCCATACTCAACATGATGCCAAACACGTCAACAACAATCAGCTGTCATTTTGACAAAACTAAAAACAGTATTGCAGTGAAATTTGGCATGTGAACAGACTTCAAGGCACCATAACCTTTTTTGCAGTAGCAGCGCATTTTAGCGGTCAAGGAGGTCACTTTTCACTCCATCTAGTAGATAGCGAGCAGAATGTGTCAAGTTGCTTAAGCGAAGTAGTATATTCACCCATGATATTTCCATTAAAGGAGAAACCGTTATTCATTCATGTGTGGGCTTCATTTCAATTTTCTTGGGGTAATTCAACTTTGACTCTGAATTCTCTGGATACATCCGCTGTACAATTGCCTTTCGAAGGGGTAGTACATGTTCGCTACTTTTTGAATTCTTAACCCGTCCAGGTATTTTCTGAATCCTGTCAAACGTTTTCACTAGATCAATGCATATAAAGTGTAGAGCTTCCGGTGCGCAGTATCTTTGGACAAGGCCAATCTGCTAGCTGCACACTTTGCGGCCAGCCTAACATTCCCAGATAGTGCTTTGTCCCCGCCTACACTTAGTGCGTCGAAGCTTCAATGGGACGAATCCACTTTCGCACTCATGTAGTAGCAAGAGTACCTAAAGATCTCAACATACATAAATCCGCTGGTCCAGATAGTATATCTCCCCTTCATCAATCCTACTCTTTGGGATTCTTTCCGAGCAAATGGAAAACAGCATTTGTCCAGCCCGTCCCTAAAAAAGGCGAATCTTCTTCGCTCTCTTACTACAAACCCATTGCACTTACGTCCCTTCTCTCCAAGGTCATGGAAACGCTGATAGACCGTCAGCTCATGAAATATCTCGAAACACGAAAACTTCTCAATAACCGGTAGTACGGTTTTCGTAGCAACAGGTCCACTGATGATCTGATGGCATGTCTCACCGAAAAGTGGAACCAAAGCGTACATCAATCTGGCGAAAGCAAGATAGTTGCACTTGATATTTCTAAGGCATTTAACAGAGTTTAGCATCAGGCTCTTTTATCGAAAATGCGAGCTTTTGGGATCGATGATTCTCTACTGGATTAGAAATTACCTTTTGGAACGTCCAATCCAAGTTGCCTTGGATGGTTTCAAGTCTGATATTCACAAAATAAATGCTGGTGTGCCCCAGGGCTCAGTTCTGTCTGTGACACTCTTTTTAATTTTTATCAAAGATCTCTTGTCTGTCACTTCTAATCCAATATATCCCCTTGCTGATGACAGTACTCTCAGCTTTTCATATTCGTTCCCGGACTCACGCCCCTGCTCTTCGGCTGTAGAACGGGAACGGCAGCGTATGCTAAGCTCATTAAATTCCGATATCAACTGCATAACCAATTGGGGAACTATCAACAGAGTAGAATTTAATGCTTCCAAAACTCATTGCTGTCTACTGTCGTTAAAGTGAAATTTAAACACCCAGCCATTATCCATGAATGGCACTTGCATCGTCGAAACCGAAAAACTTTCCATTCTCGGTATGTGTGCCAGTTGGAATGACCACATATGCGATGCCGCCAGAAATGCTGCGAAATGTCTAGGCTTTCTCAAACGATGTACGAAATACTTTTCCCCTTCTGATCTGGCCTCAATATATAAGGCATTCATCCGCCCAAAACTGGAGTATAATGCTCACATCTGGTCAGGTGAGCCTAAAACATCTCTGCATCTGCTAGACTGGACTCAAAACCGTGCGATAAAACTCATAGCTGATACCAATATCACTCAGGCAATGGACACCCTCGAACACCGACGAAATGTCTCCTGCCTCACTTTGTTTTATCGCTATTTCCACCACCAGCGCTCCATAGAAACCGCCCCTTCAAACCTTTAACCGTAACACACGTCTCGCTATGAAAGCTCATCAGTATACCCTCAAACCCACTTTCGGACGTACTCTGAAATATCGTGATTCGTTCCTAAGCCGAACAACTCGCTTGTGGAATGCCCTGCCGAGCTCACTATTTCCTAGTCATTATAACATTCAGACATATAAAACCAACGTACATCGGAGCTATTTAAGTGGTAGTTTTCCAAGTTCTCCTTATCTCGAAGGGAATGTGATCCAGTCAGACAGAAGCAACTACGTCGCTTTTGAGTATTGTTCTCATACTCGTCAACAGCGAATAATGTTACAGCTAAACATTTGTTCGCTAAGTATGTAACGCGTTAGATTCCACATTAAACTTCTTGAAAATGGTTCATTCATTGTTCCACTAAAAAACAGCCTATATTTGAGGAATTGAATCGTTGGGCCGCAGTTTTAAAAATATAATCCGTTTGCTTGTTATTCGACGTAACACCTCTTCTGATGCTTGTCGCATGCTTAGAGATTAAGAGCGGACACCTTCGAAAAGTCTCTGCTGCTACGCGCCTACCCTTGCTACTGCTTGCGTATTTTTCTTTTTCACGATGTATTGTATATTCAAACTCGTTATCTTCCCTGTACTAAGTCCACGCCTGACAAGCTTGTCTTTTGTCGGTTGTCTTTTTCGTATCATCGGGGCATCAACATTTTACTTATAAAAAGTTTCTTAAGCTATGTAGCAGATGACTGCACACAAAACGGAGATCTTGGGTATTTTAACGCATTATGTCCCTCTTTGGATTACGGAACGGAATCTAAATTAGAATTCGCCATCTACCCAGTCCCACTAGTGTCAACCGCTGGCACTGAATCCTACAACTCTATCCTCTATAATTCACACAACAATGGAGCATTTTAAATGTTTATGGTCTACAACTAAGCCCCAATGATATCTGCGTGAAAACATAAGCATCGAACGGACAAACCTACACCAACTTGAATCATTTGATTCGCAAACATGCTTTCGTCCATTAGCACTCGTATGTCAGCGACGGTATGGAAGAAGATGAATTTTAAGAATCCCGAAAAGATTTGGACGCTCGCAAGGAGGGTTACGTCGAAGTCGACATGGACCCCGATGAAGGTGAAGTCGAGTGTGCTGAAGAATATTAAGCCTTTTCCTCAAATGCCAGGTATTCACGAACAAAAAAGTATAAACGCCCACCTGAATCTTTCGAATCATGAGATTCCATTGCTAATTTGGACGAAACACTTTCTTGCATAACAAACCTTGAAACTAAGCATCATTTTTTTGTCACAAAATCATCAACATCGTCTGCTCCAAATTCTTGTAGTTAACGACAGAGCCTAAATATTTAAATTTTTTTCACTTCGACACGATGTCTCCATCTGAATAGATGTCGAGAGTTGGTTTGGATGGTTCGCTAAAATGACAATGCCGAGTTAACACCTCTGTCCAATTATTAAGAATTGCCTGAAGGGCAGTTATATTATTGCTTATGACAGCGCTATCATCGGCGAAAAGAAGACAATTGTTTCACTGATAGGAACAAGAAAACTCTCCTTCAACAAGGTAGGCATGCGATCGTCTCTTATCATTTTACTGAACAAAATCGCAAGCCATTTTAACCCAACATTTCCGACTGTCATCTATACTTCGATTTCCTTCTATTTCGTCTTTCTTTATGTATGTGGCCCAAAACTGGCCTCTTTCTTTATTGCAGTTGTCCTGTCTTGCTTCTGTTATTCCAGAATACTTATTTACTTACAATCCGGGGCGGACCTGGGCCTCTCCAGCCAGCTGCTTCCAGTTTCACACGCTAAGTTTATTGAGTTCCCCTTCCACTTGCGTGCGCCTCGAACACTTTTCGGACCATTGGTTTCATCCGCTCTACATGATCCACCCACTTTAGTCGTTGGACCTTCACTCTTCTGGGTAAGTCGATGTCGCTGTACAGCGTATATAGTTCGTCGTTGTACCTCCTCTTCCACTCACTGTCCATGCAGACGGGACCATAAATCACCCGCAGGATTTTCCTCTCAAAGTAGCCAAGAGCAGCCTCATGCATTTTTAATAAGGTTCTTGCCTCTGCGGCATAGGACAGGACTGGGACTATTAGGGTGTCATACCATATAGGAACACTTCTGTTGTTCGAGAGAGGGATCTACTAGTCAATTGCCTTCTTACTCTAAAGAAGCAGCGATTAGCAAGAGTTATTCTTCGTTTGATCTCAGCGCTAGTGTCGTTGTCTGAATTGACAGCGGAGTCTAGGTAGACAAAGTCCTTAGCTACCTCAAATTTATATCTGTCGAGAGTGACGTTCTGTCCGAGAACCTTGGCCACATTGAACCTTAAACCATCTTCGCCGCTTCCGTCTCAATACTTCCGAAATGCCACTAACATCACGCTGCTTTATACCGGCTATGTCAATATCATCAGCGTATGAAATTAATTGAACGGACTTCTGAAAGATTGTGCCTTTTGTGTTGGCGCGTGTTTTGCACTATTCTTTCAAGAATGATGTTAAAGAAATCGCACGACATCAAGGGTCTCGGTGAGCTATATACCGAGCTTGATGGATTGCATTCTCCATCATCATCCTGCCCTAACGGACGAGTTTGTGTCATATGTGGCCTTAAAATCGATGAACAGATGATATGTACCGATTTGGAGCTGATGGGTTTTTTCCCCCAAGATCTGCCGTAGTGTGAATATTTGAACGATGGTTGACTTTACTGACCTAAAGCCACACTGATATGGATGAATCAGGTTGGTCGACGAACGGCTTCAGGCGTTCACACAATACGGCAGATAGGATTTTGTAGGTGATGTTAAGAAGCCTGATACCCCTCTATCAGTTCAAAGGGTTTTCTTTTTTGAGGATCGGACAATCGGTCATACTTTCATCTAACTATACTTTCGCCCTTACCAAATCATCGCCTGCCGCTTTGAAGAGCTCGGCAGTCAAGCCGTATGCTCCAGCAGCTTTGTTTGACTTCAGCTTAGATATGCCTATCTTCACCTTATTCGGATCGGGTGGACGGAATTGTTGGTCTGCATCGTCCAGGTTGGAAGGTTCATTCTGCCTGACAGCTGTATTTGGTTCGTCATCGCCGTCACGAGTATACAGTCTACAGAAATCCTCTTTCCAAATCCACCGAATCGACTGTAACTCTACTAGTAAATTCCCTTGTTCGTCTCCACAGGCTTCGCTTCGGCGTTTGTGTTCGTATCATGTTTTTTTTACTCCCGAATCAAGTTCCTCGACAGCGAGCTTCTCATGCTCCTTCTTTATCCTCCTGAGAAGCCGGTGTTCGGCTCTCCTCTTATGCTCGTAGAGCTCGTGAGCAACTCTAGTCCTTCTATACACTTCCGCTTTGTAGGCCTCTTGCTTAGCTGGATAATGGATATGCATGCCGGGATTAGTCCTCAAACCAGCACATCAGAGGCGGCATCTCTGATGTCTTCTTGGCAACGTTGCCACTGGTCTTCGATACTTGATGCTGGCGGCATAGAACCTCATAAGAGATTAAGGAAGACTCGATCGGAAAAGAATTTGGCGATCTCTTGTGATTGTAAACGTCCGACTCTGCGATGTTCGGGATACCCAAAATCGTAACTTGGATGCAACAAACTGATGGTCCTAGTCGATGTTTGACATCCATATTACTGGAGGAGTGACTTGCGTCGATCGCAATGTGACCAATCAGGAGTTCTCCAAGTCCCCTTGTGAATATACATCCTACCACATTGTACTTTCCGGCCGTACTACCATCTTGTCATCTTTCTACTCTGTGGGACGTGCGCGCATCTAAGGCCAATGTTGGCAAATTAGTGCCGGTGCCGGAAACTCAAGACTTCTTTCCTAAGTCTGCCTCTAACAACAAATCCGCTTTTCTGTCGATAACAATCGCCGTGGTAAATATCGCAGTTTTTTATCGTCTTTTTACCCGGCCCATCCCATCGCATTTCTTGGATGGCGTTAACATCTGCTTTTCTTTGTTCTGAGTCTCAGCTGCACGTGGTCTATTAAGTGACCTAACATTCCACGTTAGGTGATCGAACGAAGATCGTTGTCCTTATTTCGTTTGCAGGGGTTCTCAACAGTAGATCCGTCCGTATCCAAGGCTTATTATTGCTTCGTAAATGTGTTTTTTCTGTGGCCGACAGTTGCCCTTACGGCACAACCCCAAACCTGGAGGGCCAGTTCCATTGCAGATACCCTAAGAACGAGGGAACGGTTGTACCGAAGCCAGTAATCTGTACAGGGATGCGAGCACTGCCGTTGATCCATTAAGAGCGCATCCGCAATCATCTCCTTTCCTGAAATCCTTAGCGGCTTGAGCTCTAAATTTGTGGAGTAGCCCGAATAAGGTCTTATTTGCTTTATTTCATCGCCCTCCCGTTTATGGTGTTGCTATTGTCGTCTGCCGGACAGCACTAGCGTTTGTATGTTTGGCATGTCGAGTCCGGATGGACAGCAGTAACCGATAGTTACCACTTGGACTTAAAATAAGCTGAATTAATGTGTAGAAACAGTTACAACACTGGGTATCGCCAGGTTGACACCTCTCAGTGCCTTCCCTGTTTCTGCAGCACCCAACCACCATCTCATTCATGTATCTTATCAAAATGTATTCCCACGTGTGTCCACAGTTTCCCGTATCATTTGGAGATGACCCTCAATCCATAATTTCGCTTGATATCGGCAATTCGGCAATTACTTTTTGTATAAATACCTAATTGCAATAGAACATTAATCATAATGAGTACGAGCAGCTTTCTGAACCGAATAAAAGTATTAGCCACAAAATATCCCATGGTAAGGGGTATGGTATCCTACAGTCTCATATGGCCAACGAGCAGTATTATTCAGCAGACAATTGAAGGCAAGAGCTGGGGTGAGTACACAGTCAAAATTAAATTGATTTTAATTTTAAACAGAAACTTACAGGAAACTACGACTGGTGGCGATGCCTACGATTTAGCCTCTACGGTGGGTTCTTTGTAGCCCCAACACTTTACGGCTGGGTCAAAATCTCGACAGCAATGTGGCCTCAGACTTCATTCCGAACGGGCATTGTGAAAGCTGTTGTTGAGCAAATTTCCTATACACCAGCTGCCATGTGTTGCTTCTTCTTCATCATGAGTTTGCTGGAAATGAAAACAGTGCGAGAAGCAGCCGCAGAAGTGGGAAACAAATTCCTACCTACATATAAGGTGAGTTTATAGACATTAACTGCAAATATGAAGGGTAAAACATTTTTCTCTTTTTCTTAGGTGGCTTTGTGCGTTTGGCCTGTACTGGCAACAATCAACTTCTCGTTGATACCCGAGCGTAACCGTGTGCCTTTCATAAGCGTCTGCAGCTTGATGTGGACGATATTTTTGGCTTATATGAAGCACCTACAGCATTCGGAGAGCGAATCCAAACAAACTTCGTCTTAATTGAGTGTTAGTTAGCTAGTCACGTTAGTTGTTTTATTTTTTGTTTTATTTAAAATAAGTTTAACCTATGCTAAGCCAAATATAATATATGATACCGCATCTAACAGACGTTTTTTTCATTCGAGGCTACTGTGACTGAGAGCACGGAGGACAGAAATCGGATCCATCCTTTAAGGTCACTTCACATAATTCGTGTTCAAATAGCCGGGGACACAACTTCATCTCGTCGATTTGAGAAATCATTTCCGACAAAGCCTCTGTTGAATTCAAATCGAATATAAGGCTTTGCTCGTTGACCAAACGATTGCCGAGTAAGATTTTAGCTTGACCTTGACAATTAACGGTAATCATCTTTGTTGTGCGAAGAACAGATGGATCGACGTAGGAAAAGAAAATAGCACTGCGCTCGGGGCATCGGTGAACACCCCACAGTGTGTTTGGGAGAACAACTTCATATATATCATCGTAGAGGTGCTCGAAGAGCTCTTGAATGTCTTCTACTCCTTGTATTTCTATTGTTTCCAAGTGTTCCATTTCGACTTCGGGTGCATTTACTGGAGCTTTGGTAGTGGTGCCATTTTCGGTTGGAACTTCTTGAATTTCGTAAACTTCTTCTATCTCTATGTGCTGATCATCATTCAGAAATACTTCTTCATCCTTTTCTTGCGACGAATTAACAGGTACAACTTGTTTAGCATGCTGCAAAGCTGGAGAATGTGCTTTCAACACTTTGCGACGTCTCTGTGTGACGACCTGCAAAAGATTGAATTCAAATTCGGATTCAAATGGATAATTCTATTTCGTACCACATCGGTGCCGAGATTGCGACAGGGAACTGCTTTCAGCCGAAGTCTAGGTCGCCCCCGTTCGATTTTGTATACCAAACCATTGATCACATTGTCGTAGGTTGTGTAGACGTCTTCTTCGTTAAAATGCCTGTCACATACTTTGTCATGACTCTTGAATGGTCGGACATTTGGAAGAACAGCTATCCAGGCTTTCAACAGCTCCTTGTCCTTTACAAAAAGAAAGGAATCATAATTCAAAATCAAGTGAACTAAATTGTCTCAATAGTGGATTTTACCTTTGGGGCAGAGAACATCCTCCGTTTAGCTACTCCTTTGCAAAGTTGGTCACATCCTGGTATGAAGCAATTCCGCATCTTGTTTTAATTTATAAATGTTTAAAAATCGGTTGTAAATGATACGAGTACGCCGTGCTTTCGTAAAAATATTTCCGTTCCAAACAATTTGTTGATAAAATCTCTTGACAATTGTTTTTGACAAATCGCATCGCATATGACGCTTGCAATTGCTCCCAAACTGTACGGTAGTATGGAAATGGGTTGCCAAGATCTTGTTTTTGATGTTTAAAATTTGGTGGAACCACT
Source organism: Volucella zonaria (assembly GCA_963966105.1). Classification (NCBI taxonomy): domain Eukaryota; kingdom Metazoa; phylum Arthropoda; class Insecta; order Diptera; family Syrphidae; genus Volucella; species Volucella zonaria. The sequence goes on along the minus strand of OZ014532.1, from coordinate 193,833,167 downwards.
ACTCAGAAAAGCGTTTGCAAAACGTGGCATATTTCAAATGTTTTAAACCCTCAATTCGTTTTTCAATGGAAAATGCAAATGACGATATAACCTCGGTGAATCTGTTGCCCACCTACGATTGGCTACGTCTAATTTATATGCATCTAGCTCTAATTGATCAGAGAATTAGAATGTACGAGTATTAAAAAGCCCACGTTAGTTTGTATTTGGACTGGTGAAAAACTAGGCACTCTAGCAGTTTTACCTACTTAATTAGAAAGCGTTATATTTTGTCGCTTACTGCAGATCCCGGGATAAAAGAAGAAGAACACATTTTGGGATAGAGCTGGGCCTCAACAAATAAACTTCTTCAGGTATTGCGGTCTTTGGCCAACTCCAGTTGTGCACTCGATGATGGTTGAGGCCTTATTCCACTTTTACATCGCGTCTTAGGCGAGGTTTTCTTTTGCTGTCTCTCGAGTAGGAGTTGAAGACTCTTCGAGCCGAAGCATTAAATCTAACTGACCATCTCAAGCGAGCGATGCACACTTTCCTGATCAGGTTGTTGTTGCTCTAAAGCTTGCAGAGACCGTCTATAATCAGCTTATGCAAGAAATTCTCGAATTATTGGAAAATTGTACCACTGCCGCTGGCTTGCACTGTAGCCACATCTTAACGCATCACCTTATCTAAAGGCTCTTTTGACATCAACTGTCTGAGTAAGATTGCCTCTGATCTTTACGAAGCAGTAAATGTTCTCGATCGCCATTCTGCACAATGCAATGTGATGAACTCGGCAGGTGACAAGACGTGACTTATAAATATTTTCTTATGCGCCCATAAAATCGATTAAGATAAAGGGTATGGTTCAGTGTGGACTTCTTAAGTTGTTTTTAGTACTCGTATCAGCCAAAGGTGAATATTTAATCAATTGTTGGCTAACCACACCTAAAATCGCAATCAAATCGTTGGCAAAGATATTGTAGATAGACATTGTCGAGACTCAGTAGTTAGCGCAGCCTCCGTTCTGGCGGATCATCAGGCATTCTTTTCCTATACTTAGTCGTTGCTATCTTTACTTCACTTTGATCGGGTGGAAATAAATCTTAGCATGAATTTTGAATTTGAGTTGTCCGTCTTGCTTAACAGTGTGCAGAGAGGGTTAGTACTTAGTCTCATTGTACATCTCTCCAAGTCTCTGATCACGTCTTGGTCCTTTAACACGATTTTTTTTTTTCATTTTAGTAAAATTTCTGAAAGTTGATCCTGAAGTACCATCGCTCGCTTCTCTAGTTCTTTCTTTCTTCCCTGCAGAATCCGATATTGTTTTTTTAGTAAAGCAAACGAGCTGCTCTTGACTTAGCAACTGCATCTCCGACACTTAATTCAGGATGTAAAGACATTGATGAGAGGTTGATGTAACGATTTTGACGGTTTGTTGCTATTGCAGTCATTCAGTGTAAAATCTCCTCACTGTATTTATCAGTTGTGGCAAAGAAGAAAAACAGTTCAATCGATGATCTTCAACTTCCGGAATGGAGTGGAAATGTTTAGAAGAAGAATGTTAGGTTCAAACTAACCTGATACTCCCTAAAAAACACTTAACGTGGCTTTAATCAACCCTGGGACCGCGTTAGTATTACTTGAGGGTAGAGCCACCGTTCCGGTTCTTAAAACCGCGCAACAGCAACGAGGAAGCTCGTCTCTCATTCTAAAAGACGACCACCTCAAATACCTCGGAGGGTACCGTGGTCTCTTATCGATGGGCTTCTATTCAGACCTCCCATAGCGACTGTTCGTTCCGGTGTTTCACCCTGCTGCTAACCCGGAGGTGTCAATTCAACATAGCGTTAACGACATTTTCGGGCGTGATCATTCGTCCCAGCCTGTGCTCTGCAGTATCCTCCACCGCTGTCTCATCTTAATGATGATTTAACCTCCTTTTTTTTTTTTTTATAATCGGGGCGCGGTCAAAGGGTTTTCGTACCCTTAAAATGTTCGTACACAGCGCGGGCGAAGAAAATTTAGGGAGGAAGAAAAGACAGGTACCGATGTACATTGTTTTTAAATGTTTGTAAGTTATAACGACCAGGAAACACAGAGATCGGCAGGGCATTCCATAAGCGACTTCTACGGCTTAGGAAGGAATCACGATATTTTAGAGTACGTCAATAAGAGGGCTTGAGGGTATACTGATGATCATTCTCGCGAGACATGTGTTACGATTAAAGGTTTGAATGGGCGGAATGCTACTGGCGATTTCTATGGAGCACTGGTGGTGGAAATAGCGATAAAACAGAGTGGACACGAGACCTTACGTCAGTGTTCGAGGGTGTCCATTTGACACCCTTATATATTGAGGCCAGATCAGAGGGGGTGAAATATTTCTTACATCGCTTGAGGAAACCTACACATTTCGCAGCATTTTTGGCGACATCGAATATGCGGTCATTCCAACGTAAGTTGTCACTGACACACATACCGAGAATGGAAAGTTTTTCGGTTTCGACGATGCAAGTGCCATTCATGGATAATGGCTGGGTGTTCAAATTTCGCTTTAACGACAGCAGACAGCATTGTGTTTTGGAAGCATTAAATTTCACTCTGTTGATAGTTCCCCAATTGGTTATGCTGTTGACATCGAAATTTAATGAGTTTAACATACGCTACCGTTCCCGTTCTACAGCCGAAGGTCAGGGGCGTAAGTTCGGAAGGAATATATTGGATTAAAAGTAGCAGACAAGAGATCATTAATGAAAATTAAAAACGGAGCCCTGGGGCACACCAGCGTTCATTTTGTGAATATCAGACTTCCAAGACAACTTGAATTGAACGTTCCTAAAGGTAATTTTTAATCCATTGAAGAAGAGAGTCATCGATTCCAAAAGTACGCGTTTTTGACAAAAGAGCCTGATGCCAAACTCTGTCAAATGCCTTAGAAATATCAAGTGCAACTATCTTGCTATCCCCAGATTGATGTACGCTTTGGTTCCACTTTTCGGTGAGACATGCCATCAAATCACCAATAGACCTGTTGCTACGAAAACCATATTGCCGGTCAATGAGAAGTTTTCGTGTTTCCAGATATTTCATGAGTTGACGGTTTATCAGCATTTCCATGACCTTGGAGAGAAGGGACGTAAGAGCAATGGGTCTGTAGGAGAAGAGAGAAGAGGATTCGCCTTTTTTTAGGGATGGGCTGGACAAATCCTGTTTTCCATCTGCTCGAAAAGAATCCTAAAGAGTAGAATTAATGAAAAAGCTTACGCAGTGGTTTTGCCAGCGTGGAAGAACACCTCTTCGGAAGAAGGGGAGATATACCATCTAGACCAGCGGATTTATATACGTTGAGATCTTTAAGTACTCTTGCTACTACACGAGTGCGAAAGTGGATTCGTCCCATTGTAGATTCGACGCACTCAAGTGTAGGCGGGGACGAAGGACAATCTGGGAGTGTTGAGCTAGCCGCAAAGTGTGCAGCAAGAAGAATGGCCTTGTCCAAAGAGCTGACAGCTGGAATGTAATTGTAAATGAGCGTTGGGATGGAGGATGAGGCAGAATTTCTAATGTTTTTGACGAATGACCAACAATTTTTACTGCCTTTGCGACATTGCAGTATTTTTTGCCTCAGTTTTTGGTCGTATTGGAATTTCACACGCTTGAGAAAGACGTTGCACTCATTTCTGGCTCGTTTAATTTTTTTTAGGTTTTCCTCTGTCGGGTGCATGCGGTGCAAATATGCGTTAAACTGAACGTGTCCAAAGAAAAGTAAGATAGGATAGGTAAGTTAGATAAGATAGTAATTCACCCCAGCATGACTTCGCTCCAGCCGCGAGCTCAACACCGGTATGAGTCGGTGTGTCCACCTGCCAACAACCTCGTCATCCTCGTCATTCTTGCTGCCAGCACGCCAATATTCTGTTTCTCCTGTCGCTATCTTCTTCGGATTTCGGGGACCAAAATTTATCTCTGGGTACCCCCACGAGCATGGTTCCTGCGACCACCATAACGGCTGGTGCGGAGACCGTGCGATTCAAAGGGACCAAATGCGTTGAACAGAGGTAAGTCGCTTTCGGAGACCCCGTCACGACAACGCATCCTCCCGCACCTCGGCGCCGTACAACAATATAGAATTGGCGACCGATGCTAGTGCTCTTCTTTTGGCCTCTCTCAGGCCGCCAACATTGGGCATCACCCTGAACAATGCGACTGCTACCTTGATGGATTTATCAGCCGCCCTCCCTGTATTCTCTTGAAAGGTAAGATGTGTGTCGACCCACAATCCGAGATAGATAGCCAAGTACTGGGCACGCGCGGACTACTGCACTCGTGACGTTCAAACGGAAGTCCCCGCCGAATCATCGTTGCCTAGTGAGGATAACAATCTCCGTATTCTACGCTCGGCCCGGTCTGACATCCGGAGACATTTCTACGCTCGGGAGCCCATTGTACACGAGTCCCCAGTGCCGAGCCCTGGGCTACAAGTGCTGAACTGCTTCACTCTTTGTCCTTCCGTCGTGTCATATCGGAGTTCTCAATATTGGGGATACTCGTAGCTATCTAGTGTTTTTCTTAGGTAGCCCTTCCCGAGTTAAATCTGTTCTTAACGTCGAGCGCGACCAAGCTGTCGGCACACTGGTCTTTTGGGGAACCTGCCAAGCCTGCTTCACAATCTCTAGAGCCTCGGCAATCGCCGTACACGTCGAGCGGCCCTCGCGGACCCCATACTGATTATCAGAGAGATTTCAGCTTTCTTTTATGCTCGTTCGTAGTATCTTCTCGATGGATGGATGGAACTAAGTGGGGTGGTTTGGTTTTATCCAAAACAATTAGGCGTTTGAGTTTCCAGCGCCCACTGAATAGTTCGCGACGTAACACGCATTGAATATGTCCAGAAGCACATGTGGTGGGAAGACCATGTGTCCCCCAGCAGTCTACTTACTGAAGTGGTTCGTGTGGACTATGCTTACCGATTGTGTATTGAAAAATATCCTGTCTTCCCATATAGGAGCTAAAATCGATTTAAATGTCACACGTATGGCATTGCTTGTAGGTTTTGTCGAGGAGATCATAGAAACTTCCTCTGGCAGTACAGTCTATTTGTTTTGTGAAGACGTGAGTGCCTATTTGACTGCTGTTAAACGTTTTGTCGGTTTGAACGGTCCGTTCAGTCATATGGCACAAATCCGCACCCAAATACGAGCATACACTGCTTTTATAATCTGCAATCATTGTCGTTGATATCTGCTTTATAGCAGTCTGTAGTATCCAGTAGCCCTTCGACTGCACTCGGATTGTCTGAAGTTTCCATACACCGAAAGTTGCTGTCCCTTTTTGGGGTTCGTCATTACAATGAATCCGTCTTTATCAGAGGTTTTCGGTTGTTCTGCAACTGAAGCATTTATGTGGCCTGGCAGATAACCCCATGCACAACCCCCAACCAATAGGATACGGTCTTTTCTTGGAGCACTTTTGCCATAAGATCCGGATATTCCGATGCCAGTAGCACTCTTCAGCTGACTGTTGACGCCATCGTTGAATTAGTTACTCAAATATATCTTTCTGGTGCTGGGCCGTTTTAGGTAAGTCGTTAGTGTTGCTATTTTTTTGCTGTTCAATACTTGTGCTCATAAGTTTAGCACCCTAAACCCGGTTGAACGAGATCAAGAGCAGTACCAGATGGCTACAACAGTTAAAGGACCTACCGCAGCCAAGTCGACGCCGCTCAACAGTCTAGCAAACAGTTTATTCCATGCGGAAAAGTAAAGATAATATCTATGTGGGTAGAATCTAGCACAGGGTGTTAGTGAAGTATCAGAAATTAAAAGAGAAAAAACTAAAACAGAATGTTGTCTTTAATAAGTGTGTCACATGAACGCTGAAACTTTGTTTTCAATAATACTCAGAGGCACCGTAAAAAATATATAAAAGAAGTCGTCTTTCAGTAAAAAAATAAAGAATATAAAAAAATCCGGAAGATGAGGATCAAAGCAGTCCTAAATACAGTTCATTACGCATAATGTAGTCACTTGCTTGCGCTCTCATTTACCGCCCACCTTCATTGCGGCGAATTCATTGCTCAGCAGCTTCATAACATCGGCATGTTTGAGATCGGGCCGCTTAAACTCCTTGTACTTGTCCTTGACAAATTTGGCAAAGCCAGTTGGCTCCCTCACTGGAGTAGCTACAGTGTTGCCCTCCTTATCCTTTTTGTTGAGGTAGACCTCAATCGCGCCGTGGCAGTAGGAACATCTAATGTTTTCCACTTTCTTTGACTTGGAATGCGCATGTGACCTGGAGTTTAGAAAAATTTAGTAACTCTTTCTTAGAATTGTTAAGGCTTTTGGCAAGGAAATTGCTTACTTAGCTCCACACAAGGTGCACTTGTAGGTGTACTTGTATTCAATGTCGTACTGATGGCACACACCAATTTTCGGCAACTCAGGAAAGACTTGATTTGCTTTGCGAGCCCAGGCTTTCCAAGTTGCTCCGTGACCTCCTTCGCCGTTCAAAATCCATGTGGCTGCATGGCAAAGTTCGTGGATAAGTGTACATCGCAGTCGATCAGCGCTGGTCAACACCTTTTCACTGAGTTCAATCACACAAGTTCGTTCTCCCAGTCTAAAAAGAAATGGATTAATCTTTTATCGATGGGGTGGAGGGTGAGAGATAACCTTGGCTTACCTCTTTTTATTCATACAACGGCCAGCCGTGTTTGTCAGTTTCTTGTTCCACTGAATGGGTACGTCCAACTCTCTATTGAAACACTTCGTTATGTAGATCTCATAAAGCTTGTTTGCTAATTCGTCTTTCTTCGAGCGAAAATTGTCTCTATAATACAGTGCGTCCGGATGGCATAGTGATTTCCCAACACAAACTGAAGTGAAGTGAGAAAAATCTGAATTACTGGACACTCGTTGCTTGTACAAATGAACTTACCGTCGAGCGATTTGAGGAAGCCATACTTGTCCTTGGGAGTAGCACATAAGTCGCCAATAGCTTTCGGTTCTTTGAAAGCCGAATTTGGTGTTTTCGGCACACTAGGGCTGCTGTTATCTTCAATGGACTTCTGTCCTTGATTGCCTTTGGTCTTTGGCGTTTGAATTTTAAAAATCGGGTGTCCTGTCTTCACCGACTCCAAGTACTTATTGAATGGCTCGAATTTGGCAGGCATTAGGACGCCAGAAATAGACACGCTTTGCTCGTCTTTGTCAATGTGTTGCTGGCGTTCTTTGGGCGAATCAAAGGGCGTCACCAAATTGTCGTCATCGTCATTGAGGTTGGCAGTGAATAGTTTGCGTTTTGTTTTGCCACTTGGAGTCCATTCTAGTTTGGGTTTATCCTCAAATTTGCAACTTTTCAGGATGTTTTCGAGACGACGGTTAAATTTTTCATCTGGAAAGAAGCTGTCAGAAAATAGACAGAGTATACGAATTGAAAGCCAAATTTACCATGATTCGCTGGTGGACTATTGGAGACGTTGTGTTGAATTTCCACTTCATCTTTGCTTAGGTCTAAGTACACTAGGTCATCGTCTTTCTTTCTACGCGATGAATTTACTTTGCCCTTTGCACGTGTGCCTTTGGCCGGGCTCTTGTTTTCGAGATCACTTTTGTTAGACGTATCCCAGGATTTGTTACGATCACGAGAAACGTTTTTACCCTCAGACTCGGTGTCACTGTCTAAAACAACCCGTCGTCCTCGTCTACCAATTGGGGGCTTTGCTGGACTAATTTTCTGAGGTTTTCGGGTGGATTTGAGCTTAATTTCCTCTTCTTCTTCATCTTCAGTTTCGTTATCGCTTTTAGAGAGGCTCCAAGACTTGTCATTATCCCCAGAGGCATTCTCCCCTTCAGACTCAGTATCACTGTCGACAATACGTCGCAACCTCTGATGTATTTGTCGACCACTTTTAGTGGTTACCTCCAATTCGGACGCTTTCCGAGGGCTAGACTCTTCTTCAACGATTCTCCCGGGCCTGCGAGCAGACCTGGATCCAGTTCGCAGGGTCTTTGGAACCTTAAAGATCGACACAGGTGTAAATGGCAAACGTGTCGAATCCAAGTCTTGTGGGATGTTTTTTCGGACTACGGTGACGATAAGTTAAAAGAGCAAATCAGGAGGAAACCAAAAATACTTACAAATGGAGAAATCCACGAGATTGCTTTCGTCCTTCGATGCAGGTCCTGGTTCAGGATCAGGTATGGGATCTGGATCTGGATCTGCTGGCTTAGGGTCAGGAGATGGAGATGTATGGACCTTTTTGTTTGTAGATTTGCTTTGAGCGGTGGTTTTGAGGGAACGTATCACATCAGGTGTCTTCCAGCTGTCGCCATACAGCTCGTTGAGAAGTCGCTCCGCTCTTGTCATGAAGTTGACTGGTGACTTTTCTTTTGGCTTGGGTGACTCCACGGGGATGTCACGTTCCGGTGGAGAGTGTATAGGGTCCTTTTCTGGCGGTGAATTAGAAACATCTCTTGCAGCTGTTGGCTGCGAATCGTTTCTTTCTTCTCTATCGATGGAAGCTCGAGAGTTTTCCCTTTCGGAAGATGAGTTTGTAATTTCTTCTATCGCCATCGAGCGAGATTTTGCCTTTTGGGCGCTACTTTTGGGTCCCTCGTCCGAGAGGTCACTTTCCGATTGATTGCTGCTAGAGTGTGCTGTAGACTCAGACGTGGTGGTGGACTCTTCCAGTTGCTGTGAGACCTGGATTTGTATTTTAATTTTGGCGGAGATATTTATTTTGAATTGAGGGTCGTGGTCCGTCGACAGCGAAGATTCTTGTGATGTTTGGACAGATGGTGAGCCGCTAGGTCTCAGTGCACTTTCGGTTCCCTCTCCAGTCTGCTCTGCTCTCTCTTTTTCTGGTTTTTCCTCCATTTCCTCTTCTGAAGTCTCGGCAACGGTCAAGGAGTCTTCTGGTATGGAAGTTGACGACTTATACATGCTGTCATCAAGCAGTTCTGGCGCAACGTTCATCACAGGATTGTAATGTGGAGGGCTCTGCAAAGTGTAGCTCATATCTTCAGTATCGTTCTTGGCTAGATTTTTGTTAACTGAAACGTTTTGAGGCGTTCTAATCGGCTGCTTTATAGAATTCTCCGCATCTATACTCATGGACTCAGTGTCTGCTTTCGCTATCTGTCCCGCAGTTTCAGCACTACGCGAGTCACTATCCATTGTCATGGGTTCGGTGTCGGCACTGGCAATTTCCTTTCGCCTTCTATCGAACTCTCGATCTGGGGAATCAACAGGCAACCCATAGTTCCTTCGTACATCACGTAAAAAAGCTGCCATCCGATCAGCTTTACCCGTTTCTTGAGATTGTGGTATATTCGTTGCTATGTTAGGTGTTACATTTGGTTCGAAGTCGCCATCTTCGTCGGAGGAATCTGAAATAGTAATCGCTTCGTCGCTATTTTCACTGGAAGATGGAATTGATATGAGAGTTGGGGGTTCGTTTTTATTCTTCATCCGCAACAAATCGGAAAATCTCTGTGCATGACCCATTTTTTGGCTCTCCGTCGATATAATTTGACTGACCTCAGTCGAACTGATTGTTATTGGAGCTGCCGATGACACAGTCAGAGAACTTACCCGGGTAGACAACTTCTCGATCATGTCGTTGAACTCGGCCTTTGCTTGGGTGTTTTCCATTCCACTTACCAACAATGGCTCCATTTCTGTAGATTTTTCAAAGTCCTGTACTACCTCTGAGCAGTTAGTTGTGTCTGTAATGTTGAGACGTTTTTTGGATGCGGAATTTGAGGAATCTGTCCGCAGCAGCATATTTTCGGTGGGCCCTTGTGGCAGTGGTTTCTCATCATCAGATTCATCATCAGTCATTAGTTCGCTCAGCAGATTTCTGCTCACATTCGAGCGTGAAGCCTGTTCTCTTATTTGCTGCTGCATTTCAGTGTCCTGTTGCTTCTTTTTGTTTGATGAAAGTGTGAGGTTTGCGAACTCTAGCGAAAGGTAAGGAAGACGCTTCTGATTAGCTGAGGTTGTTGTTGGGGGTTATTTTGAGATACTTACTTTCTTTGATTTTGGCGCGGCACTTCGTCGGATCAACCGAGTGCACTAGCTTATAATTAGTGTCCATAAAATAATAAAAACTAAAATAAAACCAATAAAATTCAATGAGCTTGCACCAATTTTAATTTGAACTCGTTAAATTTTATAGTCAAAACAAAACGGTTGCCAGTTTTTCACAAGCCGTCCAGTCTACATTAATGGAGAGTAACAGAGGCTTGCAAACTGTGAAGTTGGTAGTAGATCTCTGTTTTCTAATTCTTGAATTTAATATATCCTGTTAAAATAATTTTGGGGTAAATGTATGTATCAATTCATTCATAAAACACGGGTTACTTATTTAATTACTTATCAAACTGGTCCCGGGCGTGCTCCTTCCACTTGGAACGACCAAGCTGCTTTATGATCACCATCGCCTGATCTTTAAACCGGAGGTTCGGTCTTTCTTTTCTTCTCGAAACTGGTGGCTTGCATTCGAAGACCCTCTTAGCTGTAGCATTATCGTCCATCCGCTCGATGTGGCCAAGCCAATGAAGTAAACGGATTTTTGCATTCCGTAGTATGTCCACATCTTTGTGCAGCTCATAGAGTTCGTGCTTATACCTTCTTCTACATACGCTCTCATCAAACACAGGGCCAAATATTAGACGAAAGATTTTTCTTTCAAAAAAGCCTAAAACTTGTTCTACTGTCTTACTTATTGTCCAATTTTCGGCTCCATAAAGCAGGACTGGCAAGATTAACGCTTTGTACAGCATGATTTTGACCCTCTGCGTTAGGAATTTTGATACAAGTTGTTTCGACAGACCGACAGACCCAACGGGTGCCTTGGGTTACTTTTCGTCGAATCTCCACAATGATGACGTTTGTGGAGTTAACCTTCGCCCCGAAGTAGGCGAACTGTTTGATTACTTCAAAGTTGTAGCTGTCGATAGTGCGACGGAGCGGTTATTAGTCGATAGCATAAATTTAGTTTTTTCTTCATTCACTTTAAGACCAACACGTTCAGCCTCTTTTTCAATTGCCGAGAGGCTTTAATTACGGCACGCTGGGAAAGTGCGATTATATCAGTATCATCCGCGTATCCTGGACGGACTTGTAGAAAATAGTTTCTTCCTTGTTGACATTTGCCCGTCATACTATCTGCTCAAGTACTAAATTGAAGAAGTCACACGACAACGCGTCTCCTTCCCGAGATCCGGTGTAGGCTTGGAATGAATACTTTCACACTGAACGTCGCATCGCCAGTTTTCCAGTGTTGTGCGACGCATTCGGATCAGTGTTCCCGGGATCTCGAATTCGTCTATCGCATTATATAGCCCTGTGCGATGAATGCTGTGATATGCGGCTTTGAAGTTGATGAAGAGGTGGTGTGTGTCGATTTGGAATTCGTTGGTCTTGTCTAGGATCTGTCTTAACGTCTGATTTCGCCGGGCCGGAAGTCGCACTGGTATTGGCCGATTTGTGCGTTGCATTACGGTTTTAGACGATCACACAGTACACTGAATAGGATGTTATAGGCGACGTTAAGTAGGGATATGCCTCGACAGTTGTTATAGGGCATAGGATCACCCTTCTTGTAGATGGGACAGATAGAGCTTATATTCCAGTCGTTGGGCATGCTGTCGTCCTCACATGCTTTGCAAATGATCTGGTGCACGCTCCTTGTTAAAACATTGCCTCCGGCTGTGGAGAGCTCAGACAGCAGGCCATCCGAGCCAGCGGCCTTGTTGTTTTTCAGCTTTTGTATAGCAGTGCCGACTTCTTCTAAGCTGAGCGGGAGTACTAATTCTTCGACCGGAGGTGTGTTCTCTTCTTGCCCTATCACTCTCTCTTGATCATGTCCATCACTGTATTACTAGCTGTCGCAGAGTTTGTGAGTCGGAAGCCGTTATCTGTTGTCATGTCATTGAGACTATATTTTCCGACCGCTGCGACAAAGTTGTTCTCTTTACCGATTTTAGCATTGAAGATCCCGAGTACAATTTTAACATCATACTTCGGACAGGCTCCGTCCAGGAGGTCAACAAATTCCTCCTTGTTGGGTGCTTCAGCCTCGCTGGTTGGGCCGTGAGCACATATGAAGCTGATGTTATAGAATCTAGCATTGACGCGGATTACAGCCAGGCGATCACTGATGGACTTAAAATCGATGACCTTCGATTTGAGCCGCATTCCCGAGAGGAATCCCCATCCCAATATGTGTAACTTTGCGTGATAGCTGTAATAAATGTCAAATCGTAGTACTTCTTCGAGCTGTGTTGTCCTTGATTAGAGGGTCCGTGTGTATCCGAGGCTAGATTGTGTTCATTCATAACATTTGTCTTTTTTTACGTGAGTGGGTCGTCAGCCCACAGTACAACTGCCATTCTGGTCGGAGAGGGGTCGCTGCATGCTTTAGTTCACTACCCAGCGGGTGCCGGAGTAGCTAAGCTATCCAAGGGCGCCACGAAGAGGCCTAGGCTAGAATTGGACGGTGACAAGGATCTCTCTGGCCTTCATCCGACTGAAGGCAATCAGGAGCTTTACCGTGTATGCTCGCCCCCAGTCGCACGGGTAAGACTGTTTTATTCGCAGAAGAAAGGACCAACAATGAAGTAACTTCATTTACAGCATGTAAAAGGCAATATTTTATACAGCAATGTGTGATAAGTTTACAAAAATGCGCTTTTCTCAAAGAAGGTTGACCTTACACAATTATTAGGCAGTGTAGGTTAGATTATGTTGTGACCACACTGATGAAACCAGTTTTAAGTTCATTGTGATGCCACTAACAGACCGTAGAAGTGTGATGGCCTAGCTACTTTTGGAACCCAAAGATTTTCTTGAACCGTGATCTTCATAAAGCTGAGATCTTTTAGGCTTATCGAGTTCGTCATCAGCTTAATAGACCGAATAATCGTCCATTTGGTGGTTGGGTGCTGTAGAAATCGGGGAGTCACTGAGTGCTGTCAACTCGGCTCTGCCCAGTGTTGCAACTGTTTCTACACATCGAATGTGCTAACCATCGGTTACTGGTATACGCGCCAGTGCTGACCAGCAGGCAAAAAATAGCAGCACTATAAACGGGACAGCGGATGAATTCCCCGCTGGAATCAACGGTGAAATAAAGCAAACAAAACCTTATTCGGGATACTCCGATATATTTTGAGCTCAAGCCGGTAAGGATTTCCGAAACTAAGTCAGAGCCTTGGAAAAGAGGTGGATGAGCTCTTAATGGACCAACGGCAGCGCTCACATCCCCGAACGGGTTACTGGCTTAGTCAATAACCCGATTGGTTCATCAGTGTGCCTTCAGGCCGGGAACTTCCACCATCTACCAAATGTTCATACTACGACAGATCTTGGAAAAAACCCATGAGCTAAAAATCGATACACACCATTTATTCATCGAATTTAAGGTCGCTTATGACCGCATCTATGGAGACGACCTATACAGAGCAATGCGCGTTTGTACAGGATGACGATGGAGAATGCATGCTGCTATGTATATCAAAGGACACCCAACACCGGTCTCGAACAGAATGTATCCTCGATAGATACAACTTTGAGGTAGTTAAGGGCTTTGTCTACCTAGGCTCCGCTATAAATTCAGACAACCACACCAGCGCTGAAATCAAACAAAGAATAACTCTTTTCAACCGCCGCTTCTTTGGAGTAAGAAGGCAATTGACTAGTAAAGTCCGCTCTCGAACAACAAAAGTGATTTAAGACCGTAATAATCTCAATCTTGTACTATGGTGCAGAGGGATAGATCTTACAAAAAATGGATAAGGGTGCACTTATCTGCTTTGAGAACAAAATTCTTCCGATGATTTTCGGTCCCGTCTGCATAGACGGTGAGTGGAGGAGGAGATACATCGAAGAACTGTATGCGATCTAGAGCGACATCGACTTAGCCAGAGAGAGATTGAGGTGACTGGGTCATGTAGAGCGGATGGACACCCATGCTACCGCCCAAAGAGTCCTCGAATCCGCTGCCGAGGGACAGCACAATAGAGGTAGACCGCAACTCAGGTGACGCACGCAAGTGGAAGGGGAGCCCAATCAATTTAGCGCGCGAAACTAGAGTCAAGTAGCTAGAGATGAAGCTGGCTAAAGACGCTTGTTGGTTGAAGCCCAGGACCATCCCGGACTGTAGCGCCTCCTTAAGTAAAGAAGTAGTTAAATTGAGAATTTTGGGAGTTGGAAAGAGCTGACGATTAAGGCTCACGTCTAGGACCACAGCGTAAACTTAAGGTAGTAAAGAAGGAAATAAGATGCGAGCACTGGTCTTGTTGCATCAGTTATTTAGGGACGTTCGGACTTACTTTTCGCAGATGTTGCTGGTAAAACTTCTGACAGAGACTTTTTTGTTCAACACTATTCTCTTAAATATTTTCCTATATTTAGAAATTACTCGCAGACATGTCTTAAGTTGTGATTTATTATTGTAATTTATCTTATTTTTCAGTCATTCAAGAATTTTAAACATTAATAAATATTTAATTTTTTTTAATCACCTAACAAAATGTCTATGACAATTTTATTTCAAATTGTAATAGATTTCTATTGCGATTGGAATTTCCATGTGTTTCATTTCCCCTATTCGATTAAAAAAAAATCACTTTGACACTTCTACCATTTGACAGCCGCCAATTCGACTTTTGCTTGTTTTGCTATTTAGGACGCAACATTTTCTTTTTATGTAAATTCTGTAGAAAATTAAAAAAATTAAGACATGGGCCGACGTTCAATAAATACCACTAAAAGTGGTAAATATATGAATCCAACCGATCAAGCGAGTAAGTTCCACGGAATCATTTAAAATCTCTGTTCCTTGTTACAGGCTTTTTGTTTCAGGAAAAGAAGCCCGGAAAAAGGAGCTGAAGAAAAATAAACGCCAGAGGCAAATGGTTCGGGCTGCGGTCCTTAAAAATAAGGATCCAGCCCAGATTCTAGAGGAAATGGAGAAAATCGATGAAATGGGTAAGTAAGTGCCTAACACCAGTGATCTCTCCTGACTCTCGTTTTGCATCAGAATACAATGTCCTACAGCCGTCACCCCTGAACGAAAAGGTTCTCCGAGATAAACGCAAAAAGCTGAAGGAAACTTTCGATCGTGTAATGCGGCTTTATGTAAGTAAATTGTCCAGAAATTTCTCATTTTGTGATGAAGTTCAGTGAGATGCGCGTTAATAACATCTTTTGATGCAGCACACTGATGATCCCGAGCACTGGGCCGACTTAAAGCGGAAAGAGGTCGACTATGAGAAGAAACGCTTGAAGAAGCAGCAATACTACGAAAGTGTCAAGCACGCACAAAGCGTTCAAATCGACGAGATCCCTCTGCCAACACAGGTTGGTAGTTGTCTCATATATTCTCGGCAGTTTGTTATTGTATATTTTATTTTAAGGGCAATGCCGTCCCTGGTGTGATTTCCTTCCCTGGACCCCCAAACCGTTTACCACCACCACCGACAGCTTTGTCACTGCCACCCTTTGCACCTGGTGCGCCTCCAGGAACTCTGCGGAAACCAAACGAATTGGTGGGCAACCAAATTAACACATCATGTTTGTCTTCTCTAATTAGAGCTTAATACCTCTCTCTTTGTAGCAGCAGCAAAAGTCTGAAGAAAAGCCCGCGGAAAATAAGAAAACAGAACCGCCTGGAGTGCCCCCAGGTCCTCCGCCCAATCTTCTCGAAATGTCAGATCTCGATACCGATGCTGAGGACGACGAGCCACTGCAACGAGAGCCCAGTAAAAAGCCGCGAACTGACGGCTCCAAGGGCAAAGACGGTGAGGATATTCCGAAGCCCAATGCCCTCCAACAGCGAATGCTGGCTATTTCTGGTCAAAACATTGACGACTTTATGAAGGAAATGGAAAATGTGCACAAAAAGAAGGAAAAGGAACGCGCAGCAGAACGCAAGGGCAGTGAAAGTGACACCAAAGAGGACACCGACGAATCCGATGACAGTTCTAGTGATGACAGCGATTCCGACCAATCGAAATCCGATGATCCTAAGCCTGATACATCACATGTCGCTATACCGCTACCCCCAGCAATGCCCGCAGCTGTGCCAGTTCCGCCGATGGCATTACCAAGTGGACCACCACTTCCACCACCAGGCGGATTGCCACCGCCGATGTTATTCCGACCCCCGCCTCTGCGACCTGGTATTCCACCAAACTTTGGTATTCGCATGCCACCCGGACCACCACCTGGTCGCCCAACTCTGGGTGGTATGCCTCCTCGTATGAATATCCGCATGCCTCCTGGTCCACCGCCTGGCCTTCCACCGCGCATGATGCATTCAAAAAATCTGCCACACAAGGACACAAAGGGTGTGACGACGATTACGGCCAAACCTCAGATAAGGTGAAGTCCAACCATCTGTGATACCGTAAATATTTGTGACAGGTTTCCTTCTCTTCTTTTCATATAGAAATCTGAGTGCGGATGTTACAAGATTTGTCCCCTCTACGTTGCGAGTGAAGCGTGAAGACAAACCAAGGAACAGCAACAAGACAAAGCAGTATACACAGGAACCTAAGCCAGCAATGGAATTGAATAAGGGAGCCACCAAGGACGATGCTTATATGCAATTTATGAATGAAATGCAAGGGCTGCTGTAGTGCTACCAATTTTGCGGCACACTTAAGTTAAATGAATCTAGTGGATGTACAATAAATTTTCAAACTATCTTAAGCTAAATGTTTCGGTGTGTCGGGTCTTTATTGTTGGAGTTATGAACAAGTGTTGACGTCCTGCGTAAGAACTGGAAGCTGATAAAGTTTTGGGCTATTTGTGCTAGGCTTGCCGTGACCAAATACGCAGTGTAGTTAGGCGGTTACCTGCTATTGCCAATCTCTAGCTATATCGCTCCATGTTCAAGGGGGCAATTGGAAAGAAAGAGGAATCCTTCGTTTGGTCTCTTAGGTGGTGTTATTTAAGTTAACAACAGAGTGCACATCGTTGGTAGAATGATTACAATTTTGGCGAGTTCGTCGGCTCTACACTGTCTCTGTGGCCCAGCACTGAACACAGGCGAATGTTGAACTGTTCTACCACCTCCCTAAGAAATGATGGGCAGCCAAGTGCGGCTCTAGAATTTAGTGAGATGGAGTTCAGGTACTTGATAGCGGTCTCAGCTACTTGCCTGCTGAAGCTATCGACGGGTATCAAGTGAAACAGAATATCCAGTGCCGCGGAGGTAGTAGCACGTAGGGCTCCGCTTATGCACAGACATGCTGTTCTTTGGACTCTCTTGAATGCATTGTCTGATGCCGTCCCCCAAACAGCCACTCCGTAGGTAAGAATCTGTCTTATGACCGAGAGATATAGCCAGTGGGTTATGCAATGTAGAAGATCGCATAAAATGTGTCGCTGTAGCGGAAAAGTGTAAGGTGGAGGGAGGGTCTATGATTGGAATTTTATATTTCCTTGAAATGAGGGCAATGCCCTGGGAATGAGGACCAATCCACAGCGATCCGTCTAACGGGTTAATCTATTAGGACTTAGCTGAAGGCGTTCTTTAATGGTAATAAGATACTTACCTGAGATAGCTTTAGCAATGTCATCCGCATAGGCAATCACCTTGCTACCACCCGCTTCCAGCTATATCAGCAGTTCGTTGATCACTAAGCTCTAGAGAATGGGTGAAAGGACACTGCCGTGCGGCGTATCTCCGCTGACGCATCTTTTAGCAGACGCTGTACCCAGTTCGGAATTGATTATCCTGCTATTTAGCATAGGACTGATCAACTCCCTCAAATGAGTCGTTTACCTGCAGAGTTGACAGCGCAGACGTGATTACGGATGTTTTTGACGCTGTTAAAGGAACCTTCTAAGTACAGGAAACCGATCATTGTGTACTCTCTATAATGTATCGATTGTTCGATATGGCTAGCCAGTGAATGCAGAGCCGTTTCTATCGACTTTTCTTTACAGTAGGCATGTTGAGTCGTAGACAAAAGTCGTGAATCAATCCTAGATCACATATGGATATCAATTAGTCGTTCTAGAGTTTTCAGAAAGAAAGATTATAGACTTATAGGTCCGAGGTCCTTTGGAACAACATGAGAGCATTTCCCGGCTTTGGGAATGAAAACTACATTAACTTCTCTCCATGATATTCCCTAGCGTAGGCAGGATAATATCTGAGGCTACAAAGGTCCAATGTTAGATATTATACCACCCGGACCAGCAGACATCTATGGTGTGAAGCTATGCAGCACCCAAAGAAGCTTGTCTCTTCTAATCAGACCGTGAATCTTAGTCATGCTTGCAGTAGTCCTGTTGTGGTTGTTACTGGCAGCGGATAGTGAGCTATGTGGAAAGTAAGAGTCCAGTAACAGGTCGAGTGATTCATCACTTAAAGTCGTCAAAGAGCCATCGGTTTTTTCAAGCAGGCAGACAGGATTTTTCAGTGATGTCTCAGAAGTTTCTGTTATATTGTCACAGAATAATCTCCAGGATTGCCGCTTTGCTTTCCTCACTTGTTTTTTTTCTATATTTTGAGGGATTCCTTGCATGAGTCCCAGTCTGTTATTTTTCTTGTTGCTTTGCTACGTTAAAAAAAGGAGATCGACTTAAATTAAAGGAGGAGGGGAAGGTTTCTTATCAGTCTCCAACTTATCCTTTTAGTTAACCCTTAGGGATATTAAATCGGATCCGAACCAAATCATGTCTTTAATCTGCGCTAGAGGATTAAGGGATTCCTTACTGAGCACAATTAACACGCATTTATAAGGGCCTTTTAGTTCCTCCAGTTTCGCGACTTTCCAGTCATGGGTCGGAAGGGTCGGGTTCCTGATCCTAATGACGTCCAGAATATCTTCTGGGGATGAGTGTTCAGTAGGGATCCAGGTGCGGATTCTAGGTCTGCTAAGGATATCCTTCTTAGCCACAACCTCGAGATTTACCAGACTTCTCCCAATCCACCTATGCCTCTTGTGTAAAGACCAAGATCTTGGTCGGTACAAGTGATAATTTTGTCGTGGCCTTGGTACTAGCCAGCATAGTTTGTGATGTGAGGTGGTCCGTGGTCTTCTCGCATGATGGCCAAGACGCTGCCCGAAATTGATCCGTTGGTGTCGCATTTATCGATCACCGCGATCTTTCTTGCGTCTTTTAGAATTTTCCCAAAATGTGTGACGTTGGAAGGCCTTTTGTGAACCGGCACGGTTTCCTCTAACGATCTCTGGCCCTTGGAGGAATCTTTCAATTTTTTGGGAAGTGGATAATCTGTTAGCCCACTCTATTTTGCTCCTCATGTCCGCAGTTTTATCGATCCACGGAACGGATTCGAGGGTTTTGATAATGCGTTCGGCATTTTGACGTCTTGTGTAGAGCAGCTTGTATGAGACTTACCGACGCCGCTAAGCCTTTGATTTCTCTATTGAGGGAGGAGTTTTAGTAACATCAGGAGTGGCGTGCTGGTATGGGGGGAGGAAGTGGTAGGACCACCGTATTACTGTCCGGTATTGAAACAGTACCGCTCTTGAATTTTGTTTTTGTTATAGAAATTAAAGATTCCATATTCTCCTGAGTAGGGGAGAAAACAAGGTCCAGCTGTATAGAGATCCGCTGTATGCAAATAAGGTTAGCTAGTCCGTAGGTCGCAAGGTATCCGGATAGTCCATTCACGACAGAGCCATTTTTAAAAATAGTAGGCCCTTAGGCAGGCTGATGCTCGGCACGGGTCGTGTTATATCTTGATTCAGCTCAGGGAGAAGGAAAAGGGAAGGAAGGAAGAAAGTGAAGAAGAGAAAGAGGAAGTGGGAATTGAGTGGGGGCAACCCTGAGTTTTAGGACTCATTTTGCGAACGTCTTGAGAGTCATTGACCTTACTCAGCTTCTATTGTACAACTCGACAATTTTTATACTCAGAGTATGTACATATATTTATCGGAATCTTTCTTTGTGGCAAGGTGAGCAGCTCACGTAATTCTCCCCCGCTCTTTGGGTTTTGAGCCACTCGATGGAAAAACACTCTGGCTGTCGTATACGATTGCAGCTGTTGGACTTCGAATTTCTTAATGTCCGTAGTCAACTTCGTACACATTTATTAATTTAATATTCAATCCATTTAGCTCTTATGCATGAAGTTCTAAAATTTTTTAAATTAACGCTTTGGAGATGTTTCGAGATCGTTGTTCAACGCATGCCTTAATAAGTGAACCGCTAGTGAATGCGTTGAGTAATAATTTTGAAGCACTGTTCTGGAAAATTTATAAACAACGTGGACGAGGCTTTTCAACAATGGAATGGGTCGATCTACGAACGAGGCTCACAGTGCGTTCAACACGGCGATGTTCAGTTTTCAATCAAATTGCTTTGATGTTCGTGAGCGATATGACTTTGAGTATAGTTGGACGACGATCAAAATAGTATTTTAAACTGTTTTCGTATCAGGAATATCCGCATTCATACATACAATACTGCAATGTTCGTTATTCAGAATACAAAATTTCGGTTTTATGTGAGTGGTCTTCCCATAGCTGCGACGGCCACGAGAATTCCTGGGGTTCCAGCAGAATCGCTTATCTCAATCGCTCTACTGAACCGGAGACGCTCTGCACTGCAGTGCTCGACGTCTCTGTCGTAGTTGTTCGCAGTGACGAGGAAGATTAACGGCAGCGCTAATCTTTTCTGGATTAGACCTTACATGTCTAAATAGAGAAAGGCTTCTGGATGAAGAAGAACACTACGGAGAGAGATGCACACAATGCATGCCTCCAGCACCTGGTACATACGCACTACACGGCCATAGATTTTTTTTTTAAATCGTTGCCTTTGCGGCTTATGGTGACGAGTACGTGCACGTGTGCAATCACGACGGGACCTATATACATTCCAATCTTTTGAAAGTTTCGAGAATTGACTCATCGGTTTCATCGATTCATCGAGCTGGAGCCCGCTTGAAATAGTTGGGCAATGGGTAAGATCGGTTTCTAGGTTTTCTCTTTCCCTAAAACTGTCAAATATGTTGGCTTTCTAACTTTTGTAACGACTCCTCACAATAGGATATGCTAGAGCGTTACTGGCAAAAAACATAACGTTGAAATGGTAGTGAACTAGGTACAGCAATGCCAAAAGAGGAATATACATATGTTGCAGACTAAATAAATAGTTACCATCAATCACTCCGCTTTAATATTAAAAGGTCAGCAGGAGAAAGACTCAAAATACAGAAAGAAGTAATTCGCCATTTTATTCAAAGTTCCAACATAAAGGTCCTTCACGGAAAGTATTACACTCATCCATAAAATTGAAGGCAAACGCAGACGTACTATGTTTCATATATATGACCGTAGGAGTACAGGACACACTCACGCTTCTTGTATGATTCATGGGATTGTGAAAGTGTTAATATTACGAACGATGAACATGTTATCGGTTGCTTCTCATTTTTGTTGTTAACGCTAAGGCATCCACTTGACTAACGTAACGATAAGTGCTCTTCTCTACGTAGCACAAAATTAAGTACATACTCGTATATGTACATATTAATGGGTTGTATGTTGTTGTCAGCCGATGCCACATCCGATTACACAACGTCGTATCATATGCTCCATACTCGTCAACGCAACTTAAGTTTTGCTTTTTTTCACTTACATCCAATTCACCTGCCTGTAAAGGTAAACCTTGTTGAGTTTATTTTGGTGAACAATGCCAACAGTAGCTTCAAAAGACGAGATAGAGGGTGTAAAAATAATTTGATAGAAATTACCACGTTGTGAACCTTTGTCACGAATGTATGACTGAAGGGTACTAACTCAATTAGGCGGCGGTACGTTGCGGGGTGAACCTGTTCTCTACGCTGATTGCCTTCAGTTGCGCACTCCAAGTCTGCTGAGGCATCTAAGGTGACACCTTCCTCTAATTCGTTGTCCCTCCGGCTTAGAAACGAAAACTCTGCGGGCCGGAGCATTGGTGTCCATTCGCTCTACATGCCCCACCGACTGATGAGCAGTATTCTGACTTGGTCGTTCGGTTAGTTCGTCATTGAATCTTTTCCTCCAAAGGCCGTCAACTCACAGGACCGAATAAGTATTGTACGAATAATTTTTTTTTCTCGAAACGGCTTAGGATATCATCAACAGCCTTCGATAGAGTCATCCGCTTTCGATAGTTTCCATTCTTCAGCGACATAAAGTAGGACTAGGAATTGGATGATCAAGGTCTTATATACAGTTTCCTTAGTTAATCGGGATAGTCTTATTGCCTCCTTAACCCAAAGAAACAGCGATTAGCAAGAGTGATTTTCTTTTTCAAGGTAGACAAAGTCTACCTTTGTTGGCTTTGCCTTCATTTACCGCTAAGCCCGTTTGGGTAACACACCGGTGACAGCCCGCTGAGTTCTCCCAATTATGTACAATACAAACATACTCGTACGTCAATACCATCGGCGTACCCTAGTCCCTAGTATTGGCACAGGTTTTTAAAAGATTGTACCTCCAGTGCCTACGTGTGAGCTTCGCACAATTGTTTCAAGTATGATGTTAAAGAAGTTACACGCCAGCGCGTCACCTTGTCTAAAACCCGTTTCGATCTCAAAGGTCTAAGTTAAGTCGTTACCGACATTAACAAAGCAGCGGGGAATCCCAACCATCATTTTGCACAGACGGAGAGTTTGGCAGGGATGCAAAAATTAGGCATGGCTCTATATACTCGTAGCTCGACTCTATAAATGCTGTCATATGCGGCCTTACAACCGATGAAAACATGGTTGGTGTCGATTTGGATTTCTTGTGTTTTTTCAAAGATCTGCCAGAGTGTGAAGATTGTGGACTTTCTTGGTCTGAAACCGCACTGATATTGATCAATCAGGTTGTTGACAAAGGGTTTCAAAGGTTCACACAATATGGCAGATAAGATCTTGCATCCGATGTTGAAGAGATTTATACCTCTATAGTTGGGACGAGAATTTACGGCTTGAGATCAAGTTATGATATGTACATACCATAAAGGACTTTCCAATGGAAGGTTTAATTTTGATTCAACAAAGGACACGAATTTTTTTATTAAATGAGATTTTTACTTTTATCGATAGAAGAAAGGTTGCCATTAATACGGTAATGGAAAACAATATCAGCCAATGATGTCCACGACATCTGTTGTACATCCAGGCTCTTTTTATAAATGTTAGGGCTGTTTCAATTGACCGCGAAACGTTGGCATAAGCCTTGTCTTTCACATGGTCAAGAGGAAAAAAGAAGTACGATGTTAGATCGCATGATCGCGACGGCCAATTTTGATCACTATTTCGTGAAATGATTCGGTCAGGAGACTTTTCTCGCAAAAGAACGTTCATTAAGTTCCGGGGGAAAAAAATTCATTTATAACGGTTCGATAGTGCATTCCATACACGGCAACAGCCACATTAGCATAATTTTCGAAGAAATAAGGTCCAATGATGCCAATGATGGCCATCTTGCGGATGGAGAGGCCTCTCGACAGTCATTCTTGGTTTCCTAAGCAAGTCTAAAATACGGCAATTTTGCTTATTAACACAGTCCTGAAGATGGCAATGTGTCTGATTTTTCTGTTAAATTCTTGATCAATTTCATGCATGTTCAACACCCGATTGTCAAAGTAAAGACACTGCTGATGATTGGAGAGGATAAAGTTCATAGGTCACTTTAACCTTATAGGCCTTATAACCCCAGTCTTTAAAATTAGCTGGAGTGACTTGCCCAATTCCGGAGATTGACGTGGAATGGACAAACTTGCGTTTTCGGCTACTCTTCGAACAACAAAATCAATATTCTCAGTTGCGCTTGCGCGATGGGCACGATTTTTTTTCTTCACAGCATTATGAGTAACCTGTCTGAAGAGCTCAGATTTTTAAAGTCCTTTCTACATAGTCCCCCAGAAGGCTCCCTCTGGAATTTCTAGACAACGGCATGTATGAGTGCGGGATGGCTGACCCGCTGGCACTCATTCGCTGCAGCAGCTGGCACTTTTTCAGGTTTTTGGGCCCAATCGGAGTCCGTAGTGAATATTGCCTGCTGAGCTCGAGTTCGCTGAATTATTGGCCGAAAGTACGTGATAAAATCACTATGTGACCTGTCTATCGCGTGGAAGACAAAGTGTTCATGTTTCAAATATGGTGCACTGGTGCATGCATTGTGGAAAAGCGATATTGTATAGCGGAAAACATGTTCCAAAAATATTTAAGTAGCTCAACTACGCTATGAACTTATTGATGAAGCACTGTGCATGCGGCTAGATTAAGTCCGATGTGTCTGTGATAAGACAGAACTCTGCATATGCTATGGGATAAGCAAACCGTACTCCTTGACCGAGAAAAAGGCGACAATTGTCAAACGCCTTAATTGTTGACTCGATCCACGCAAGAGGAGTTTTGCGCTTTCGCTCTTGCCGTTTGCTATCACTTTCTGCGTACGTAAACTTATGTATTGTAAATACAGGCCAGCTGTTTTGGCACTTAATGAAACAAAGGTAGATCCCCGCCCACACCACTCAGATCACTCTGATCTGAAGCTACCTGGCTACAAACTAGTGCCACTATTCTTTCCCCTTCGCGGTCTCGCCATTTATGTGCGTAGTGATGTAGCTTACCAAATTCCACCACAATGTAGTCCCTGTTCCAATCCGGAATTCAATTTCATGTGGTTAAAATTCCATCTCCGTAAGCAAATTATCCACTACTGCTTTATTTACAGAAGCCCCAAACTGGACAGCAATTCGACCTTTAACGATTTTGATGCGCTGTCTGACTCCATTCAAAGAATTGAATCCTTGTATCCTCATACTGAAATCGTTATTACGGGCGATCTCAATTCTGAGTGGCATCGACATTCTGAACAGACAATACACGAATGACGGTCTGTTGAGATCTTCGCTGCGGAAAATAATTTAACCCAACTTGTAAATGAGCCCACACGAATATCAGACGTTGATAGTCATACCGCCAACACCCAGGACTTGTTTTTAACTTCATAGAACTAAATACAAGATCAATGTCGTATCCGCTCTAGACTCGTACACCGACTACACAGTTAGAGAAAAGATTCCTAAAAGAACCGTATGGTAATACGAGAAGCCAACTGGAGCGGTCTTAACAGCCGCTGCTGATATGATCACAGACACCATTCTCTTTACAATGAGAAACTTTATCCCTCATCGGACAAAGAGTATCAAACCAAAAGAAAAGGCATGGTACGACTCGAGCTGTAAAGAGGCTGTCAGGGTTAGAGAAATGTTTTTTCTGTCCTTCAAGGCTAACCCAACAGAGGAAAACCGAAAAAGGTTTAAACGAGCCTGGAATGATTGCAACGTTTTTCTTAAACGTGTAAAATTCCAACACGACCAAAAACTGAGGCAAAAAAAAAATACTACAATGTCCCAAAGGTAGTAAACATTTTTGGTCGTTCGTCAAAAATATTAGAAATTCTGCCTCATTCTCCAACCCAACTATAATGACATTCCAGCTGTCAGCTCTTTGGACAAGGCCAATCTGCTTGCTGCACACATTGCGGCTTGCTCAACACTCTCAGATTGTGCTTTGTCTCCCCCTACACTTGAGTGCGTCGAATCTTCAATGGGACAAATCCACTTTCCCACTTGTGTAGTAGCAAGAGTTGTTAAGATCTTAACATTCACAAATCCGTCGGTCCAAATGGTATATCTCCCCTTCTTCTGAAGAGGTGTTCTTCCACGCTGACAAAACCACTGCGTAAGCTTTTTCATCAATCCTACTCTTTAGGACTCTTTCCGAGAAGATGGAAAACAGCATTTGTCCAGCCCGTCCCTAAAAAAGGCGAATCTTCCTCTCTCTCGTCCTATAGGCCCATTGCTCTTACGTCCCAAGGTCATGGAAACGCTGATAAACCGTCAGCTCATGAAATATCTCGAAACACGAAAACTTCTAAATAATCGGCATGTCTCACCGAAAAGTGGAACCAAATCGTACATCAATCTAGCGAAAGCAAGATAGTTGCACTTGATATTTCTAAGGCATTTGACAGAGTTTGGCATCAGGCTCATTTGTCAAAAATGTGTGCTTTTGGGATCGATGACTCTCTTCTTCCCTGGTATAGTAACGAAATTCAACGTAAGATTACTGAGCGTGAGCATATTTTTAAAAAAATCTAACGAAATCCTACACTGGAAAATAGACAACAATACTGTATTGTACGCAACGAAGTTACAACTCGTATCCGTAACTCTAAAAGGTCTTATTTTTTAAAGAAACTTGATCCTAAATTAGGGTCTAAGCAACTGTGGAAGAATCTGAAAGGTCTGGGTGTAGTGACTGATAGTAAAATATCCATGTGTTCATTATCTCCGAATGAAATGAGAGCGTTTTTTTCTCCGGATCCTCCTGGTCCCTCTCCTCTTAACCTAGATCTGTGTTCTCCTGAATTGTGTCCTAATTTCGGTTTTCAATGTATTACTGAATTCGATGTATTCAAAGCAATTAACTCTGTTAAATCTAATGCCACAGGACCTGATGGTATATCACCTCGATTTCTTAAGCTTATACTACCTCATGTCATTTGCTACATTCATCATATATTTAATTACGGTGTATACAGCTCCCAGTTCCCAGATAGTTGGAAAATAGCTAAAATTATTCCTACACCCACAAAGACTAGTCCAAAATGTCCTGCCGACTACAGACCAATTAGTATTTTGTGTTTTTTGTCAAAAGCTTTTGAAAAGGTTTTATCTCTCCAATTACAGAAATTCCTGGATGATAATAATAAGCTCTCGAAACGGCAATCCGGTTTTCGAAGCAAACACAGTTGTGAATCTGCTGTTCTAAAAGTGACTACTGATATTCGATCTGCTTTAGATCGTAACGATATCTGTATAGCAGTTCTTCTAGACTTTTCCAAAGCCTTCGACTGTATTGATCACTATTTATAACTAACAAAGGTTAAAAATAGCTTTAATTTTTCAAACTCTTCCACAACGCTATTAAGCTGTTATCTATGGGATAGAGTACAGTCGGTCGCCACAGAGCTTGGTTACTCAAACTCTAAAATCATTCACGAAGGCGTTCCGCAAGGGTCTGTTTTGGGACCACTTCTGTTCTCCCTTTTTAACAATGATATCCCAGGTATTGTTAAGAATTGCAAAACTCACATGTACGCTGATGATGCGATTATATATTTTTCGCGTCCTATTGGTCTTATAGAAGATTGTGTTGCCAGAGTGAATGAAGATCTTGATATCATATCCTGCTGGTCAAAAGGTAACAAATTGAAGTTGAACCCCGACAAGACAGTTTGTATTGTTTTTTCAAATAATGGCTTTTGTTCAAATGATTTTTCACCTGTTGTCCTTGATGGCAACCCCGTTAAAGTTGTAAATTCTGCTAAATACCTTGGTTTCCATATTAACTCTTCACTTACCTGTTGTGATGCTATAAAAGACACCCTGAAAAAAGTTTATGGTGGACTCCGCAGATTGTGGTACTCGACGAACTACTTGCATCACCTAGTAAAAACAAGATTAGTTAAAACGCTTACAATGAATTACATTTTGTTTAATTGTTCTGCGTTCCCTTGCCTTGACTCTGTTTGTAAGAATAGACTAAAAGTTGCGTTTAACGACTGTATCCGTTTTATTTATAATATTCCTAGGTTCAGTAGTGTGTCCAGTTTCACATCCTCAATTTACGGTCTGAGTCTTAATCTGTATTTAAACTACCGCAATATATTAAAACTATTTAAAATTATACAAATTAAGTCTCCTAGTTATCTTTTTGGAATCCTTCATTTTGCACAATCTAATAGAGGTAAAAAACTAATTATACCTTCATTTACACATTGCATTAGAGAGCGATCCTTTTTTGTATCTGCAATTCTCGCCTGGAATTGTCTTCCATATGAATTGCAGGTAATCAACTCATATGCCGTCTTTCAGAAAAAGCTTTTCCTTCATCTTTCCGATAACCGCATCCTAACTTAGACATGACCTTTCTTCTTATTTTTTATTATCTTAATTGTTCTCAAAATGTATCTTAGTTGTTAATATATCGTATAATCTGTAATGTCTGGAAAACTATGCTTTTAAAAGATATCCCATTTTGTAATATTAATGTAATTTTAATCTAAATACAAATACAATACAAATGGATTACAAATTACCTTTCGGAACGTTCAATTCAAGTTGTCTTGGATGGTTTCAAGTCTGATATTCACAAAATAAATGCTGGTGAGCCCCAGGGCTCCGTTCTGTCTCCGACTCTTTTTCTAATTTTCATCAACGATCTCTTGTCTGCTACTTCTAATCCATTAAATTCCTTTGCTGACTACAGTACTCTCTGCTTTTCATTTTGGTTCCTGGACTTACGTCCCTGCTCTTCGGCTGTAGAACGGGAACGCCAGCGTATGTTAAACTCATTAAATTTCGATATCAACAGCATAACCAATTGAGGAACTATCAACTGAGTGAAATTTAATGCTTCCAAAACACAATGCTGTCTGCTGTCGTTAAAGCGAAATTTGAACACCCAGCGATTGTCCATGAATGGCACTTGCATCGTCGAAACCGAAAAACTTTCCATTCGCTGTATGTGTGTCAGTGAGAACTTACGTTGGAATGACCACATATTCGGTGTCGTCAAAAATGCTGCGAAATGTCTAGGTTTCCTCAAGCGATGTAAGAAATATTTCACCCCCTCTGATCTGGCCTCAATATATAAGGCATTCATCTGCCCAAAATTGGAGTACAATACCCACATCTGGTCGGGTGCGCTCAAAACATCTCTGCACCTGCTAGATAGAATCCAAAACCGTGCGATAAAACTCATTGGTGATACTAATATCAGTCAAACAAATGGACACCCTCGACACCGACGTAAGGTCTCGTGTCCACTCTGTTTTATCGCTATTTCCACCACCAGTGCTCCATAGAAATCGCCAGTAGCATTCCGCCCCTTCAAACTTTTAACCGTAATACCCGTCTCGTTATGAATGCTCAAGCCCACTTTCGGGCGTACTCTAAAATATCGTGATTCGTTCCTAAGCCGTGCAAGTCGCTTATGGAATGCCCTGCCTAGCTCTTTATTTCCTAGTCATTATAACCTTCAAACATTTAAAACCAACGGTCACCGGTACCTCTCTTTGTATCCTTCCTAATTTTCCTTCGCCTGCGCTGTGTGTAAACATTTTAAGGTTACTTAAATCCCTTGAGCGCGCGCAAATTATAAAAAAAAAAAAAAACAAGAAGGTCTGTACACATGCAGCGTTTGGTATAAATTTCCGGTATGTATTAATGGTAGCAAAAAAGCCTTTTAGCTGTTTTGTTACTGGAGGGCGTTTGATATGCTGAATGGCTATTTCGATTTGAGTGATGAGTTGGCCGATAAATTTCAACTCTGATTCTTCACAAACGAAATTGGCGAAGTTTATTGGTAAATCGTTTTCCGCGAGCCTTTTAAAACTTCCAAAAGATGTCGGCGGTGTTCTCCAATGCTTGCTGACACGGCATAAATGGATTCGCAATCCGAACGTCATACTACCTTGATCAAAAAGTTCCCGGAATGTATTCAGAAAATTGGGACTACAAGTTTATTCATCTAACATAAATCTACATATATTGTCCCCCTCAGAGTATTCTTCATCGGCTGCAACACACTTATGCCAGCGCTTGCTCCAATCCTCGAAATATTTTTTATATTCGGTTTTCGGTATGTCCTTCAGTGCTGCCTGCGATTTTTCCATTACTTCCTCTCGGCTGCTGAAGCGCGTTCCCCGTAGTGATTTTTTTTAGCTCGATTGAATAGAAAAAAGTCACAGGGAGCCAAATCAGGTGAATTCGGTGGCTGTTGGATGGTATTTGTTGCATTTTTCGTCAAAAAATTACGAATAATGATGGCATTGTGCGACGGTGCGTTATCATGGTGCAAAATCCACGAGTTTTCTGCCCACAATTCTGGTCTCTTTCGGCAGATTGCTTCACGCAAACGTCTCATAATGCCCAAATACTCTAATACTCTTTGTTTACTGTCTGGTCTTCTGGCAAAAATTCATGATGCACTACACCGTCGTAATCCATGAAAACCGTGAGCATTGCCTTCTTTTTG
Source organism: Volucella zonaria (assembly GCA_963966105.1). Lineage (NCBI taxonomy): Eukaryota > Metazoa > Arthropoda > Insecta > Diptera > Syrphidae > Volucella > Volucella zonaria. The sequence continues at coordinate 193,803,103 of OZ014532.1, read as the reverse complement.
ACTGAAAGCTGCGTGGTTTTTTTGGTCTCGGCTCATTTGGTGAACGCCATTCACTTGCCTGATATCTGGATTGCGTGTCGTACTCATAAACCCACGTCTCGTCTCCAGTAATGATCCCTTTGATGAATGTAGGATCGGATTCAGAATCGCAAATCATCTGTTTTACGACTTCAACACGGTCTCTTTTTTGCATGAAATTGAGGTCTTTTGCCACCAACTTTGCTGCTACACGACGGAAACCCAAATCATTAACCAAAATGTCTTGGACGGATCCATAGGCAATGTTCAAGTCCTCCGCTATCTCTCTGATGGTTCATTTGCGGTTATTGACGAACATTTCTTTTACTTCATCAACGTTTTCGTCGGTTGTCGATGTCGATGGTCTGCCACTGCGTTCATCATCTTCGATTGATTCACGACCGCTTTTGAACCGCTCGTGCCACTGGTAAACGACCGTTTTCTTTAGAGAATCGATGCCGAAAAACTTTTCCAACATTTCCAACATTCGCGCACCATTATATCCGTTTTTTTTTCGCAAAATTGAATACAAGTCCGCTGTTGCAAATTGAAATTCATTTCTAAAATTGTAAAAATCGCCAACACACACACAGAGATAGATGTAACATACTCTTGGCTAAGTAACTTTTGCAAATGTCATGCTCTAATGCTAAGATTTAGAGGGAATGTCAACAACAGATTTACCAACTTAACAAAAAAACAGAACTCAAATCAGAACAATGGGAGCGCCACACGGTGGTGTCCCCCAGAAACTTTTTGATCAAGGTGGCATATAAAGCAGTGGTGTGGTGAGACGAAACTTTTAAGCAAATTGAAGGTGAAAATTTTAGTAGCTTAGGCTCACTGAAATGAATGCGATCGACCCGTCTGTTATTGCAAATAAGCTGTGAGCCCTAAGTGATTTATCTGTCCATATTTAGAAATTTCGTTTGACCGCAAGGCTATAACTTTATTCTTTATTTCGAAATACTTTTCACTACATTGCATTTGTCAGTTAAAATAAAAATGATTTGGAAAAAAGCGTTTAAAGTTTATTGCTACCAGCTCAACTGCCGATTTCTCTTCCCTACTGCTGCAGGCAATTTGTAAGTCCCACCTCCCAGATACCTCAAATGCTGACATTCAAAAAATTTTTCCATAACTTTCGTTCGTGGATAACACTGTCTTCAACAGACCTTGCTTTTCATTCAGTTTTCAATATTTCAGTCTTTTCAATGAGCACTCACTGGTAGCTGGAAAGACCGATCCATTTAAAAATGGATAAATTTGAAAAATCGCTGTTTCGGCAGTAGGAAGATGTATTGTGAGTAAGCGTTGAAAAGGTGGAAAATGTTTTTGACTTTTCTATTTCAAAACCATTCGCTGGTAATAAATAATAAATAATGTTACGGTACATGTGTGTCAACAGCATCGTTAAAAAAAAAAGCCTTCTGGTTGAAGAACTGCTTTTTTTTGTTCCTGATTTTTACAGCACGTGAAATAACTTTTTGGCGACGTGCTAGATATTATCCAGCGTATGTTTTCTATTCTTCTTACCTTACGAGGACATTATTTTCCCCTTTTAGGTTTTTTGTTTCTTAAGTACACATATCCACCGACATACATATGTATATTTATATACGCACATGCCATATATTGTATTATCATTCTGCATCTAGATACGGTAGTCACTGTTTACATAAATGTATCTCTTCATCTTTGGGTAGTAAAGGTGAAAAGCTTTTTATGTCATCGTGTCCCTTTCCATTGGAATTCTCATGCTTTTAAGATGTAAGTAACGTTTTGGGCAAAGAAAACTTCATGGATGACATACTACCCTCAAGAGAATAGACACGTGTGGTTTGATCAATGTAACTCTCCATTTGGTATGAGTCAGTCAGGTAGTTGTTGCGTGTTATATGTTTATGTTAATATCAAAATAGAATTCTTCGAGTTCAAGGCCGAGGCGTTTAAATTAGCTTAAAATTGAAAATACATTACTGAGCCGTAAAAGCCGTTTACCTTCAAAAGAAACTGCTACCAGTCAACAGCGAACTAATGAACGCTTCAGCAAACTACTATGCTAGCCTTCAGATGCTTACGAGTAAATGGAATCCGATATCGACATTTGGTATTACCTCCTAAATTCGTTTTCTCGTGTATGTGCTCACAACTGCCGCCGGCTGATATAAGAAAGCTATGCCGCATCGAATCGGGACTGGTATGAAACGATTACATACGAACCCAGTTAACTAATCACTTTGCCGACAGGCTGCAGAATCGTAGTTCCTATGACATACCCCTAAGTGACAAGAAACCAAGCCACTACGAGATGATCCAGACGCAAATAGGCGCCCTGAACGAACAGGTACTCCTGATTTGTGGGCTTTGCGCCCCTCCCTCTCTGTTCATTGCATGACTATTAAGGTTAAAGGAGAATGTATCACCTAACCTACTTCTTTAGTCACTAGTGACCACTTAAGCCTAGTGAATTCCTCCCCCTCCTCACCTGAAACCGTTCGCTTAATTGTTGAATTTTCTAGATCGCACTTAACATGCACTCGCACACCATCACCTCACCTCACACTATAAAGGACGAGCGGTCCACTAAGTTTCACCCAAACTCGTTGGCTACCACCGGAAAAACTAAAGGCTACTCATGCGCAACGCCATATGGTATGTTGGCCCTCGAAGTTAAATTGGTAAAGCCAGCTCATGCTCTGCAATCATTCTTCCAGATCGCTCCTCGCTCCCCGTACCTCCACGACTTCACCAATATCATGCTTGGTTACCTTTTTTTTTTACTAAAAAGTGACAACAAACAGCTTTCCACCAAGTTCGGTCAACTCATGCGGACGTGGAAAGAGGCCAGAACTTTGGGAATGTACTGATCAAAAGTTCCCGGGGGACACCACCGTGTGGCGCTCCCATTGTTCCAATTGGAGTTCTGTATTTTTGTTAAGTTGGTAAATCTGTTGTTGATATTCCCTCTATGTCAAGCGTTATAGCTTGACATTTGCAAAAGTTACGTAGCCAAGAGTACATCTATCTCTGTGTGCGTTAGCGATTTTTTAAAATTTTAGAAATGGATTTCAATTTGCAACAACGAACTTGTACTCGTATTAAATTTTGCGTAAAAAACGGATTTAATGGTGCGCGAACGTTGGAAATGTTGGAAAAGTGTTTCGGAAACGATTCTCTAAAGAAAACGGTTGTGGCACGAGCGGTTCAAAAGCGGTCGTGAATCAATCGAACGTAGTGGCAGACCATTGACATCGACAACCGACGAAAGCATTGATGAAGTAAAATAAATGTTCGTCAATAACCGCAAATTAACCATCAGAGAGATAGCGAAGGACTTGAACATTGCCTATGGATCCGTCGAAGACATTTTGGTTAATGATTTGGGTTTCGGTCGTGTAGTAGCAAAGTTGGTGCCAAAAGACCTCAATTTCATGAAAAAAAGAGACCGTGTTGACGTCACAAAAGAGATGATTTGCTAGGCTGAATCCGATCCCACACTCATCAAAAGGCAAAAGGATCATTACTGGAGGCGAGACGTGGGTTTATGAGTACGACACACAATCCAGATATCAGGCAAGTGAATGGCGTTCACCAAATGAGCCGAGACCAAAAACACCACGTCGTTTTCAGTCAAAAAAGAAGGCAATGCTCACGGTTTTCATGGATTACGACGGTGTAGTGCATCATGAATTTTTGCCAGAAGGCCAGACAGTAAACAAAAAGTATTACGAGTATTTGGGCGTTATGAGACGTTTGCGTGAAGCAATTCGCCGAAAGAGACCAGAATTGTGGGCAGAAAACTCGTGGATTTTGCACCATGATAACGCACCGTCGCACAATGCCATCATTATTCGTAATTTTTTGACGAAAAATGCAACAAATACCATCCAACAGCCACCGAATTCACCTGATTTGGCTCTCTGTGACTTCTTTCCGTTCAATCGAGTTAAAAAACCGCTACGGGGAATGCGTTTCAGCAGCCGAGAGGAAGTAATGGAAAAATCGCAGGAAGCACTGAATGACATACCGAAAACCGAATATAAAAAATGTTTCAAGGATTGGATCAAGCGCTGGCATAAGTGTGTCGCAGTCGATGGGGATTACTTTGAAGGGGACAATATAGGCTTAGATGAATAAACTTAAAAAGTTACAATAAGTGCTGAAAAAATGCATTTTTAAAAAGTGCTGTGTGTGTTATTTCTAATATATGGTATACTAGTATAAAATGGCATTCTGTATGCGACCACAAAAGGCATTTAGAGCATTTTATCCAGGATTCGCCAGGCCTCGATCGACTATATATGTCGTTACATCGCTGGCTTGAAAATCTTGTTGGGAATCGCTATCACACAAAATTTTTATTTTCTTTTTTGCTACTTTTCTAGCTTCGATTGATTTCTTTTCGGCAACTTTTCCCTTGACTTCATCTACGTATGGAGTGCTAGTTAAAATTTGACTGCCTTCAGCTTTCCGCTTTTGCATGTTATCGCCAGAAAAATGTGGTACAGCTAAAATGTTAATTGGCTTAATGTGGAAGCCTGTGTTGGAGGAGCAATGCGTCGATGTGGTTTCCAAATTTGTTATATCCCTTAGAGGTGAGGTCAGAAAACTGTCAATATTTGTCTGAAGAAGATATTTAATGTTTCAATAGGTGGTGGTGTATTTTCATCAACAACCAAATTTGAACTGTCAGTAACTGGAATATTTGTAGTTTCAGCTGCTGCAAATAAATGATCAGGAAAAGAATCTTTATTTAGTGGCCATATGCCAACTTTTTCAAAACCACTGACAGCATTTCTTCCATATTAAAGCGATGCAGAATATTATTTTTGATGGCTAGTTGGAAAGCAAAGCAGCGAATGTCGCGATTCTAGAAGCACTATATGTTCAACTAGCTCTTCCTCCATTACTACGGAAAATATATTGTTAAACCTTCCTAAACCCTTTTGTGCGCCTTTTATTGCTTTATTTGTATTTCTTGTTCGCATTCGTAAGGTACTTTTTGGAACCCCAAACGATCTGGAAGCTTTCAACCAGCCCATCTCATCATTTTGAACCGTCTGTATAGCTTGCGTCATGGATTCCTCTGTCCAGGACTGCCTGTTTGTTTGGCGAATGTGTCGCCCAACCATGATTGCCTGGAAATCAAAAGAAAACATGTGTGTATAAAATAGCATACTGTTCCATTTTAGGCGAGAGCTCAGTGTGCCATTTTACCTGTTCGAAGTTACTTCTTGCAACTGCCAGTATTAATAAAAATTAAACAAATTTTGGACAACTGATATCTCTTAAATATAAATAACCATTCTATACTTACATCCACATTCACTTACATCTTAAAATGGCGTATTTGTTGTACAAATTTTATCACAAACACCGAGTAAAAATACACCAAGGGCTAACAAAATGGCAGTTCTACAGAAAAAGTGATGTCATGGGTTATTCAACAGCTGGAGCTTGTCAATATTTCGTTTGTGTCGGTGGTGCCAGGTAAGCCAAAGGGTTGTGTTCAAAAACTAGTGAAATTCTATTCTATTTGGATTTTACTTCAAGTGTGCCATTTTACCCTGGTGTGCCATTTTAGGCCAGGTTCCCCTATATATGGTATTTCTTTTTTTTTTTTCTATACTGAGGTTTTAGTACAATTTTTTTCCTCAAAATGTTAAATTCAAATTCAGATTACCTATTTCGTAGAACCAATTTCAGTAGGAAGATATTCAAGAAGGTACCAAATCCCTGTGTAAGATAATGTGCGGTAACTCAGACTAAATTAATTGTTGTTTTTTATTTTTACTGAGCAAACAATAAATTAAATTGTAAGGAACATGTAAATAAAATAAATCAATAAACAAACAGAACTGTCGCACCTGCGAATCCGAAAACCCAAGAGGAATAGTGGAATAACCTCTCCATCTACAACGAGTGACGGTTTGGTGCCATTAGACCTTATCCTTTGGGGCTCTATTAAAGAAAAAGTTCAGACCAATGCTGCACCAACGATTCACGCACTGAAAGAAATATCAGAGCTGTTATTCGCGAAATACAGTCGCAAATATGGGAAACATGATGTAAAAATTTCCCAAAAGAATAACTATTTGTAGGCAAAGCCGAGGCCGACACTTGCGAGATACTCGTATTGTATTCCATTACTAAGAGTCTTTACTTAAGATTAAAATGCAAATTTATCCACTTTTTATAAAAAAGTGTTTCGTTTTTCTATTTAATTAAAATGACATTTCTTATTGGATGACCCTATAAAGGGTGTTTTTTTGTAGAGGTATACAGATTCAATATAAAATAAAATACTTTAAACTAATGGTAATGTCTATGGTATCAGCTTTATTTCATAGATAATTTTATGCCATTAGTTTTAAAATGTATATGTGTATGTGCGCCACGGCCAGCTCGAGCAACTGGAGCCGTATATCATCAATAACACGGCGAATGTTGACTTCCAAATTGCCCAACGCTTTTTTTTATAATTTGCGTGCGCTCAAGGGATTAAGTACCCTTAAAATGTTTACACACAGCACGGGTGAAGGTATATCAGGGAGGATGGAAGGAGAGGTTCCGGTGAACGTTGGTTTTAAATGTTTGAAGATTATAATAACTAGGAAATAGGGAACTAGGCAGGGCATTCCATAAGTTAGTTGTACGGCTTAGGAACGAGTCACGATATTTCAGAGTACGTCCAAAAGTGGGCTTTAGGGTATATTGATGAGCATTCATAGCGAGAAGGGTGTTACGGTTGAAAGTTTGAATGGGCGGAATGCTACTGGCGATTTCTATGGAGCACCGGTGGTGGAAATAGCGATAAAACAAAGTGAAACAGGAGACATTACGTCGGTGTTCGAGGATATCCATTCTTTGAGTGATATTAGTATCACCTATGAGTTTTATCGCACGGTTTTGGATTCTATCTAGCAGATGAAGAGATTTTTTAGGCGTACCCAACCAGATGTGAGCATTGTACTCCAATTTTGGGCTGATGAATGCCTTATATATTGTGGCCAGATCAGAGGGGGTAAAATATTTCTTACATCGCTTGAGGAGACCCATTTCGCAGCTTTTTTGACGACATCGAATATGTGGTCATTCCAACGTAAGTTGTCACTGACACACATACCGAGAATGGAAAGTTTACCGGTTTCGACGAAGCAAGTGCCATTCATGGACAATGGCTGGGTGTTTAAATTTCGCTTTAACGATAGCAGACAGCATTGTGTTTTGGAAGCATTAAATTTCACTCGGTTGATAGTTCCCCAATTGGTTATGCTGTTAATATTGGAATTTAATGAGCTTAGCATACGCTGCCGTTCCCGTTCTACAGCCGAAGAGCAGGGGCGTGAGTCCGGGAACGAATATGAGAAGCAGAGAATGCAGTCATCAGCAAAGGAATAAATTGGATTAGAAGTAGCAGACAAGAGATCGTTGATGAAAATTAGGAAAAGAGTCGGAGATAGAAGAGCCCTGGGGCACACCAGCATTTATTTTGTGAATATCAGACTTGAAACCATCCAAGACAACTTGAATTGGACGTGACGAAAGGTAATTTCTAATCCATTGAAGAACAGGGTCATCGATCCCAAAAGCATGCATTTTAGACAAAAGAGCCTGATGCCAAACTCTGTCAAATGCCTTCGAAATATCAAGTGCAACTATCTTGCTTTCGCCAGATTGATGTACGCTTTGGTTCCACTTGTTGGTGAGACATGCCATCAAATCACCAGCGGACCGGTTGCTACGAAAACCGTACTGCCGGTCATTGAGAAGTTTTCGTGTTTCGAGATATTTCATGAGTTGACGGTTTATCAGCGTTTCCATGACCTTGGAAAGAAGGGACGTAAGTGCAATGGGTCTGTAGGAGGAGAGAGAGGAAGATTCGCCTTTTTTAGTGACGGGCTGGACAAATGCTGTTTTCCATCTCCTCGGAAAGAGTCCTAAGGAGTAGGATTGGTGAAAAAGCTTACGCAGTGGTGTTGCCAGCGAGGAGGAACACCTCTTCAGAAGGAGGGGAGATATACCATCTGGACAAGCGGATTTGTGAATGTTAAGATCTTTAAGAACTCTTGCCACTACACGAGTGCGAAAGTGGATTTCTCCCATTGAAGATTCGACGCACTCAAGTGTAGGGGGAGACAAAGCACAATCTGGGAGTGTTGAGCTGGCCGCAAAGTGTGCAGCAAGCAGACTGGCCTTTTCCAAAGAGCTGACAGCTGGAATGTCATTGTAAATGACGGTTGGGTTGGAGAATGAGGCAGAATTTGATATATTTTTTTGACGAACGACCAAAAATTGTTACTACCTTTGGGACATTGTAGTATTTTTTGCCTTACTTTTTGGTCGTGTTGGAATTCCACACGCTTGAGAAAGACGTTGCAGTCATTTCTGGCTCGTTTGAACTTTGTTCGGTTTCCTCTGTCGGGTTGGTCTTGTAGGACCGAAAAAACAATTCTCTAACCCTGACAGCCTCTTTACAGCTCCAGTCGTACCATGTACTTTTCTTTTGGTATTGTCCGATGAGGGATAAAGTTTCTCATTCCAAAGAGAATGGTGTCTGTGATCATGTCAGCAGCGGCTGTTAAGACCGCTCCAGTTGGCTTCTCGTATTACCATACGGTTCTTTTAGGAATCTTTTCTCTAACTGTGTAGTCGGTGTACGAGTCTAGAAGGGATACAACATTGATCTTGTATTTAGTTCTATGAAGTTAAAAACAAGTCCTGGGTGTTGGCGGTATGACTATCAACGTCTGATATACGTGTGGGCTCATTTACAAGCTGGGTTAAATTATTTTCCGCAGCGAAGATCTCAACAGACCGTCCTTTGTATTGTCTGTTCAGAATGTCGAAGCTACTCAGAATTGAGATCGCCCGTAATAACGATTTCAGTATGAGGATACAGGGATTCAATTCTTTGAATGGAGTCAGACAGCGCATCGAATTCGTTAAAAGTCGAATTGCTGTCCAGTTTGAATGAAATTGAATTCCGGATTGGAACAGGGACTACAATGTGGTTGAGCTTGGTAAGCTACTTCACTACGCACGTAAATGGCGAGACCGCGGTAAGAGAAGAATAATGGCATTAGTTCATAGCCATGTAGCCAGTGATCTGAGAGGTGTGGGCGGCGATCTACCTATGTTTCACTAAGTGCCAAAACAGATGGTCTATATTTACTGACGTGGACGTACGCAGAAAAGTGATTACATTTTAGCCCGCATATATTGGCAATATCCACTCTGAATTCCCAAGTCATTACAAAGTAAGACACACACAAAAAAACACAAACACCGACGTTACTAAGCGCAGATGTGAAGTACAAATTCAGAGTTGGTTTACCGAATCAAATTGTTGTAGGTGTTGTGCCCTTACAACAATACGAAATAGCACACCAACAAAATTCATACCCACAGCCCGCTATCCATCGGTTGTTACATACACTCACGTTTCTGGTTTATCGGCGTAGACTTAGTGACTTCACATACCCCCAAAGAAAGTAATCTAACTAAGTGTGAGATCAGAGGGTCGTGGAGGCCAGTTCACAGGTCCATTATGCGAAATTATGCGCTCAGCAAATGTTTCCCGCAATAAATTGATGGTGTCGCACGCCAGCTGACAAGTTACGCCATCTTGTGGAAACCAAAGCTCTGTCACGTCAATACCATTCAACTGAGGAACGAAGAAGTCAGAAATCATGTTTCTATAGCCACTCTCCATTGACGGTAACATTCTGGCCGGCATCGTCCTTAAAGAAATATGGGCCGATGATTACACCAGCCCATAAAGCACAACAAACAGTGAGTTTTAATAGTTGTAAGGGCGTCCCGACAAAGGCTTCTGGGTTTTGTTCATTCCAAATTCGGCAATATGCTTGTTTACATATCTATTTAACCAAAAATGGACAACCATCGGAGAACAAAATTTTGCGTTGAAAATGAGGATCAAGAACTTACGATGCGTATAATGGTCATGGGGTTTTGACTCTTGCACAAGCTGGATCTTATAAGCTTTTAAGCCAAGATCTTTCCGTAAAATCTTCCACAAGTCGATAGGCATAGCTCCAATTTCGGTGCACGAGTGCGAATCGACTCATTCGGATTGTCCTCAACACAGCGCTCCATAACGGCAATAACTTCATCTGTTCGCACTGTTTGTCGTCTTTGGGAATGCGTATTATCCACTAGAGTGTATGTGGTGGGAAAACGATTCATCGTGTTCCGGATAACTTGCTCAGATGGACGATTATGTCGACCGTAAAATGGGCGTAGAGCACATAAGTTTGGCGAACCGAGCCATGGTTTTCAAAATAAGTTTGCACAATCTACATGGATTGTTTTGGCGTTAACCTATTTCGTGAATTTTCAACTGTCAAATTGACAATCTGTAGAAACAGTGTTGCCAGTTTAAAAAGCAAACCTCTAAAAAAACATCCTTTACATACTTGGTATTCATATTTATATACTCGTAGATCGATAAACGAATATGTACTCGTATTCATTCTTTTATTTTCACAATCTCAAAAACCATTAAATCGTTTTCACAATTGTAAATGATTTCCACGTGTGCTCACAAGCATACTCGTGGCATTGAAATGCGGATAGTCCTTGGGTCCTCATATCATGCACATACACACGAGTATGCAATGTATACCTACACTTAGTAGGAATATCAATTGTGATACTATTGAAGTGTGGAACAACAATAGAAATAAATCAAAAATGGGCTCCGACAGGAAGTTGCCATAACCAATTTAAGCAGTGCCAAGGAGAGGGTGATTAAATTGCCTAAACGAGGTTCAGCTAGGCATGAAAAGATTAACAACAACTTGATATCGTTTAAATCTCCACCAATATGGTCTCGAAGGGTATTCGAATGAACATTAATATGTAGGTGCTCGTACACGGTATCGACAGTTTTATTGGAAGATTTACGTGGGTAATTAAAATTTACATTAGGACGATTCATTTCACATAAATCTATCGTAGGTAATCGCGATATAGATTTCGCTTACATTGGAAAATGGTAATTACCAATAATCTATAGGGCACACTCGTAGATGGCAACTTAAAAAGATGTCACGTATTTTATTGCCAAGTCACTTATTCGATAGTAGAACTGATTTAATATTTGTTTAATGGAGCTAAGAACAATAAAGTTTTAGTCTCCGATAAGAGTTTATTCCCTTTTAATGATACCTAGTATATTTTTAAATGGGACAGCTTACGTAAACAATCCACTTTCATTAATTTATTTATTTTATCGTCACCTCGGGCAAGCTGGATTAGATAAAATGTACAATAGACAAAATGTCTAAAAGACATGCAACTTGTTTTGCCTCTTGGGGAAATGAAATCCTCATATTTAGGAATATTTATGTATAGACTTAGGTAAGCACAATAAGGTAGTGTTCCCATAAAGTTTATTATAGTTCTTGCTGAAGATCATTGTCATCGCTCCTAACTTGTGCTATGTCATGCTGCCTACAACTTTTGTAAAGAAAAATATTGTGATAAAAGTTCTGATATACAACTTAAGGATTAAAATTTTATATCGCAGGCACAGTTCAATTTGTGTGCACCAGCTAGAAGTTTGATGTGCCAAATTTAGTCTTTAATTTGGATATGGGTTGCCATTAAATGGCATTTACTGCAGATTTTTATGACAGATGTCTAATACAAACTAAGGCGGAGTCGTTTACCACACAACAGCTCATTTTCCTTATTCAAAATACAGTTCGCAAGATTGTCGACCTCTTCTGAGCCTGGAATATGCGTAGTGGTTAATCGCTCCAAAGAAAATGGTTCAGCAACATATTAATGTGCACGGCAAACACATAGACCGCAAAATGTCACTACTGTAAGCCAAAGTGTTCGGCGAAGTCAACACCAGGCCGTTGCGTCACTTTAGGTAGCGTTTTTTTGGTTGTGGTATATTAGGTTGTGTCGTGTTTATTCATTGACAGCTACTTCACAATTGCTTTTCATAATACAAATATTAATACTAATAGAGCAATGGGGTGTGTTCATTATGTGTACATCACCTCCTCTTCTAGATTACTACCATTAGAATACATAACTTAATCTCTCTCTTATTGCAATTACTTATAACAAATTATTTAATTCACTGCAATTTTAATTCAATAATAGGTACGAATACGTATATTTTCCCTTATCAGTGTGTATGGCATGGAGTCTTTTAGGTGGTTTTCTGGTTCGAACTGGTCCTTGCGGACTGGCTGGTTGTTTACCACTTTGGTACTTGTCGAACTGTTGTTCTTCGGCTTGGTATTTGTCTATGGAATAAGGCTCCTCAATTTCATCTTTCGCACTCGTGTAGTAGCAAGAGTACTTAAAGATCTTAATATACATAAATTCGCTGGTCCAGATGGTATGTCTTCCCTTCTTCTAAAGAGGTGTTTTTCCTCGCTGGCAACACCACTGCGTAAGTTTTTTCATCAATCCTACCCTTTAGGACTCTTTCCGAGCAGATGGAAAACAGCATTTGTCCAGCACGTCCCTAAAAAGGCGAATCTTCTTCCCTCTCCTCCTACAGACCCACTGCACTTATGTCTCTTCTTTCCAAGGTCAGGGAAATGCTGATGAACCGTCAGCTCATGAAATATCTCGAAACGCGAAAACTTCTTAATGACCGGTTGCTACTATGGTAGCAACAGGTGGTGATTTGATGGCATGTCTCACAGAAAAGTGGGACCAAAACGTACATCAATCTGGCGAAAGCAAGATAGTTGTATTTGATATTTCTAAGTGATTTGACAGACTCTTTTGTCGAAAATGTGTGCTTTTGCAATCGATGACTCTCTTCTTCAATGGATTAGAAATTACCTTTCGGAACGTTCAACTGAAGTTGTCTTGGATGGTTTCAGGTCTGATATTCACAAAATAAATGCTGGTGTGCCCCAGGGCTCCGTTCTGTCTCCGACACTCTTTTTAATTTTCATCAACGATCTCTTGTCTGCTACTTCTAATCCAATAAATTCCTTTGCTGATGACAGTACTCTCTGCTTTTCATTTTCGTTCCCGGACTCAGGCCACTGCTCTTCGGCTGTAGAACGGGAACGGCTCATTAAATTCCGATATTAACAGCATAACCAATTGGGGAACTATCACCGAGTGGAATTTAATGCTTCCAAAACTCAATGCTGCCTGCTGTCATTAAAGCGAAATCTAAATTCCCAGCTATTATCCATGAATGGCACTTGCATCGTCGAAACCGAAAAACTTTCCATTCTCGGTATGTGTGCCAGTGACAACTTACGTTGGAATGACCACATATTCGGTGTCGTCAAATATGCTGCGAAATGTCTAGGTTTCCTCAAGCGATGTAAGAGATGCTTTACCCCCTCTGATCTGGCCACAATATATAAGGCAATCATCCTCCCAAAATTGGAGAACAATGCACACATCTGGTAAGGTGCTCCTAAAACATCTCTGCACCTGCTAGATAGGATTCAAAACCGTGCGATAAAACTCATTGGTGATACTAATATCATAATATCAGTCAATCAATCGACAGCCTCGAACGTAATGTCTCCTGTCTCACTTTGTTTTATCGCTATTTCGACCAGTGCTCCATTGAAATCGCCAGTACCATTTTGCCTGTTCAAACTTTCAACTGTACCATCAGTATACCTCAAACTCATTTCCGGACGTATTCTAAAATATCATAATTCTTTTCTAAGCCGTACAATTTGCTTATGAAATGCCCTGCCGATCTCTGTTTCCTGGTTGTTAAAACTTACAAACATTTAAAAACAATGTACATCGGTACCTGTCCTTTTTTCCTCCCTAAATTTCATTCACCCGCGCTGTGTACGAACATTTTAAGGGTACAAAAACCCCTTGAGCGCGCTTTAAAAAAAAAATCTTGGTCGGAACTGGTTATTTCGGCTGTTTTGTTTGTTCGTTCAATATCCTTGGATCTTTTCCTCCCTCTTCTTGGAATCCTGGACGCTGCAAAAAATCGACTGCATTGTAACTCATGTTTGCGTTATACGAGTGTCTACGCCTTAATTGATTGGCATATCGTCGCCAAGATTTATTTCGGCCGGAAATCCTTTGTTTGAATACCGTGTTTAATATTGAATTTCTCCTCCATGGCCTTGTTTGCAGTTAGAATTTCATGAGTCGGCGGGTAAAGCAAGTCTAATTTTGTTTTAAGTTTCTGGCCTTTCATTATTTCAGTTGGTGTCAAACCGTCCGGCAGCTGGGCATTTGGTGTTGTACGGTAGGAGAAAAGTAATGTTGGCAGTACGTTATGTTGACCTCTTGCCTCTGGAACTTTTCAACTTGGCCGTTGGATTGGTTGTGGCTAAATGTGCTGAATATCACTTTCGGCGCAAAATCCGGAAAATTCACCAGACACGAACTGGTTCTCGTTGTCTGATACCACTAGGTCCAGATGCCAAAATCTGGGAAAAACTTCTGCAAGTACTTCGGTAATTGCTCTGGCTGTAGTTGAGTTCAGAGGGAAAATTACTGACCATTTCGAATAAGCGTCGACTATGATTAGGTATATCTTCCCTTTATATGGTCCCGCTAAATCGAGATGAATATGTGGCCATGATTTATTTGGTTATTTCCATGATTATAACGGAATTTTGGTGTTGCACAGGCCGTATATTCTCGGACTATTCTTGTGATGTTATTGCCAATATTGGGCCAGTAGACGTAACTATGCGCCAAGACCTTCATTCGGACTATCCCCAGATAACCTGAGTGTAACTGCTTGAGTACCGTAACATGGGGTTACTTTGCTCCATTTTGTTTACACTATTTTTAGAATCCTCTTAAAAATGGTACATAATTTTGATCTATTTTTTTTCACCCCGTTTCATTAATAAAATATGAAATAATGCAGTTATGCTATGAAAATTGTTTAAATAATAAATAAAATACTTTTTTTTGTGGTTGAAAAATGGGGCAAAGTTGTCCAAGGGACGGGGTTACTTTGCTCCATCTGAAACTTTTAACTATGTTTCCTTTATCTAAAGAGCTGGAGCAAAGTTAGTATTTTATTTCAATACTACTTATTGACTCTTCGGCGGACGTACTCATATGTATATAATATTTTGAAGCGAATGCTAAAATCTTTATTTTAAATTAGTATAATTCAATATAATAAAATCCATTTACTTACATTCGTGCCGTGTCCGCCCAATGGTCAATCAGAAAAGAACGAGAATATTTGACGTTTAAAGTTACTGGGAGAAAAATTCTTTAAGAGAAAGAGATAACAGCAACCATTGTGCAGAGACGACACGAGTGTATTACAATATACAGTGCTGCCAAGTAATGGCGCAACATTCCCCCCTTCGTAAATGTCGCGCGTCTAAGCGTGATTTTTACTGCTCCTTCTTCAAGTCGAGTTTCGCCAACTTCACGATTGGACGAGTCATCAGCCCGTTCGCCGTCCGCACCACTGCACTGCGAGCCTCACCGTCTTTTGCGTATTGTAAGTCCATGACTACGCCCTTTTTCCAGTCATTCCTTTTACTGCTCTCGTCAACGATTATAACTAGGTCTCCTAGAACTATCGGATCTGGGGCTGGTTGAAACCATTTATGGCGCCGGGTTAAGTACGGGAGGTATTCCCGCAACCAGCGCTTCCAAAACTGATTTGCCAATTGGTTTGATAGAGCAAAATTTTTACTCAGCGTAGGTCCGCTGTTGTCCTCACTGCTCCGCTCCCTTATGCCACTTGAGCTTCCGACCAGGAAGTGATTTGGAGTGATCGCTTCGCTCATTGGTGAGTCTAGAGGGACGTATGTTAAGGGTCTGGAGTTCAGGATGTTCTCCACATCAGCCAGAGCGGCTCTCAACACCTCTTCTCTAAGCCCATTGTCCGGCAGGATGTCCATCAGAATCGATTTGACCGAGCGAATCATTCGCTCCCATGCACCACCCATGTGGGGCGCCGCCGGTGGTATGAAACGCCATTCAATTTCTGGATAGGCCTCCGCTAATTCGCTTGATGAAACCCTCTCAATCTCCTCCGCTAGCAGACGACTTGCACCCCGAAAATTTGTCGCGTTATCCGACACAATTCGTCTCGGTACACCTCGTCGGCTAATGAACTGCTTCAGTACTAGCATGAAGGATCCCGTCGACAGCGAAGGGGAGATTTCGAGGTGAACTGCCCTCGTGGTGAGACAAGTGAAAATCACACCCCATCGCTTCTCCGTTCGTCGACCAACAACGATGCTAAGGGGTCCAAAGTAATCCACGCCCGTATACGTGAAGGGTAGCGTGAATGGAGCTAAGCGCTCCGGTGGTAAGTCACCCATGCTCGGAGGGACAGGAATTGCACGTCGGTTCTTGCACGCTTGACAGCTTCGTGCGACAGCTCGAACTAAAACTCGGAGACCGCTCACATAGAATCGCTGACGCACCTCGTTGATGATAATCTCGTTGTGGTGGTGATGAAACCTCCGGTGATAGGAGTCAATTATTAGCCACGTAACTCGATGACTTCGGGAAAGTATAACAGGGCGCTTGACGCTTATTGGCACTCCCTGAACAGCATCCACTCGTCCCCGGGCTCGCAGCAGACCAAAGTCGTCTAGATAAGGAGAGAGTTTAAAAATCGAACTTTTTCGACCTACCTTGTTCGGCGGCGATAACAAAGACTCCAGATCTTCTAAAAACGCCTCTTCCTGGCAAGTGCGGATAATAGCACACTCGGCGCCAGCCATAGCATCCATATTGAGAAGTGTTGAAAGCTGCTTAGATGGTGAGAAATGTCTAGCTGTCTTCCGAAGGAATTGTAGTACATACAGCTGAGATTTTCGTAACTTTTCCCATTTGCTGAATCTTTTCGGGTCTGGAGCAATGACGGCCAAACTTGCTACCGTGGTATGTACTGTAATATGACAAACTGTTTCAGTCTCTGGAACTGTCTCGCCTCCCATTCGTGCTGAGGGCCACTTCTCTTCTGAAGCGTAGAGGAAGTCGGGACCGCGAAACCAGCGAGAATGTACCCCAATGTCTGAGTCTATCTTCCATCTTGTCCCGTCATCTGCTACATTTAGTGCTGTCGGCACCCACCTCCACTCGGTGACTTTGGAGTCTTCCAGTATCTCGCCAATACGTAGAGCGACGAACTGATGAAACTTCCTTGCGTCGGATTTGATCCAGCATAGCACGTTTCTGGAATCGGTCCAGAGGAAACGCCGATTTATTTTGATTGAAGATTCAGCCTCCACAAATTTTGACAATCGCAGACCGAGGACCGCAGCCATCAACTCTAGTCTCGGAATCGATACTGGCTTAAGTGGGGTAACACGCGTCTTAGATGCTATCAGCGAACAACAGACTACTCCATCTCTTTCAGCTCTTACGTAGCATACTGCCGCATAAGCCCATGTGCTTGCGTCGACGAATGTGTGGAGTTCGATGTTGCCACCGCCACTCACCAAAGGAAAACATCGAGGAATACTAATTGTGCGAATGAGCGGGATTTTACTCACCCATTGCGACCATGTCTCTCGCTCAGCGTCTCGAATAGGCTCATCCCAGCTGACTCCAGAGCGCCAAATGTCCTGAAGTATAATTTTTGCGCGGACGACGAAGAATCCCAGAAGACCAAGTGGGTCGAAAATTGTCATCACGGTCCGCAAAATTTTCCGTTTCGTTTGGACAGCGTTTTCGTCGAAAGCTGAATCGCCGAGATTGTTGAAGAATGAGAATTCATCTATAGCCGGTCGCCACCAGAGACCCAAGACCTTTTCACTGATAGAGTTAAACTCTTCGATGGACCTATCGAACTGCACGTCGGAATTCGTTAGAGCTGCTAGGACGCGTTTGGAATTAGATGACCAGTTGCGCATCTCGAAGCCACCATCGCTGTGAATCAATCGCACCCTCTTCGCCAGCTGGATCATTTCATCTTCGGTCTCTACGCTCTGCAGCCAGTCGTCTACATAAGTGTTGTTAACGATGGCATTGACAGCTTCCGGGTATTCTTGTCTCCATCTATCCGCATTCTTGTCTCTAATAAAATTGGCCAAAGATGGAGAGCAAGATGCACCAAAGGTCATGACACTCATCGCATATACAATGGGATGCTTCGAGCAATCACCCTCACGCCACAAGAACTTCTGCGCCGACTGATCTTCCTTTCGAACTAGAACTTGGTGGAACATTTCCCTTATGTCGCCACAGAGGGCTATTGGCCTTTCCCGAAAGCGAATTAACACACCAACGAGAGATGTTAAGAAGTCTGGTCCCTTCACCAGGTAAGTGTTTAATGCGATGTCGTCGACTTTAGCGGCAGCGTCCCACACGAGCCGCATCTTCTTTTTGTTAGGATTAGTCACTGTGAACATCGGTAAGTACCAAGACCTTCCGCCGGAATAGATCTCATCCTTCTCCACCTTTCTGACGTAACCTCGTTCCTCGTAGCCCTTGATAGTATCCACCAGAAACTTCTTCAAAGCTGGATTGCGATTCATTCTGGACTCCAGGCACTGAAGTCTCCGTCTTGCCATCGGAAGAGAGTCGGGTAAGTCAATGATGTCATGTTTCCACAAGAGTCCAGTCTCCCATCTTTTCTCCGAAGGAATATACTTGGTTGTCGACTCCATGATACGTAAGGCTCGTTCGTTTTCCTTGGATTGAAGAGTGGAATTTTTGGCCACAACCCCCACTGCGTCCAAAGAGAACCAGAACTTAAGCATCTCATCCATTTTCTCTTCCACAGCGCCGGTACAAATGTGCAGTACTCTTTTTGTAGCTTGATTATTCGATCCGTTGCGTCCATATACTGTCCAACCCAATCTACACTTCGCAGCAATTAGCTCATCGCCAGAAGCTTCTCGAGTTTTTAATGGCAAGCCAATCTTAACATTGTCCAAGCCGATGAGAACACGCGCTTGTGCATCTTGATATGGAAGAATTGGCAATTTTCGTAGATGTTTGCTTTGTTGTATCTCTGCGCTATCCAAAGACTGGATCGGTAAATCCAAACTCGATACAGTACGAACATTTTGCAAATTGAACTTTCGAGCGCATACGTCACGAGATGATATGGCCAAATTCACTATCTTGGATTCTGCTTCCTTTTGACTGATGTCCCCAGTCCACTTCAAGCACAATTCTTCTGCGGGTCCTTCCAGTCCGAGCTCAGTCGCGATGCTGCTCTCCAGAAGTGTGCACGCCGATCCTTCATCAATTAGAGCAAATGTGTCCAGGTATTTGTTTTTCCCATGAAGCCTAACGGGAACGTATCGGAAAACTGCCCTCTTACTGTCCACGGTGTGGAAGGAAACAACTCGATTTTCTTCAGTTCGTATGCCGGTTGGCTCTTGCCGCAGGGAATGAAGGAGAGGATGGTGGGGCATCCTGCAGCCATCAACACCACACTGTTTTCGCAAGTTGCAGCGCCTCACTGCGTGTTTCTTAAGACAACGTAGACAAATTCCCTTTTGGCGTATAAAGTTCCATCGTTCGGTGATGCTTAGCGAGATGAATGCATTGCATTGGTTGAGGCGGTGGCTGCCGCTGCACTTTGCACAGGAAACTTGCTGAGAGGTTGAATTGCACCTCCCGTCAGAGACATCGTGCACAAGTATTCGGTGCTTTAGTTGTCTACAAGGGCTCTTCTCCTCACTGTTGGGTAGTGGCTGACTGATGGTTGTTACGTGGCTAACACATGTGGCGAGATTAAATAACCAACCGTCGAACGTCTTGATATTGGCTTTCGGAAAAAACATCTGATGTCGGCACCAGTCGAGCTTTAGGTCAGTAGGCAACTTCCCCACTAGGTCGTTCAACAGCACTGGATCATTTAAATAGTCCCCAAGACCTACGGCTTCAATTGTACAACAGTAATTCTGAACGGAAAGAGCAAATTTTACAAGATTTTCCAACTTATCTGATCGTATTGGAGGTTCCTGCCGCAATTTGCGCTGCATTGTCTGATGGATAACGTCTGCTCGGCCAAACAGCATTTTCAGGGTATCGATAGCAGCTGGAACAGTACTGGGCATCATTAATTTCCCCCGAACGGCTTGCAAAGCTTGTCCCTTGAGGCTCTTTTGGAGACGTAGAAGGTTTTCCTGGTCAGAAAACCCACATCTTTCAGTCGACTGGACGAAATTGGTGATGAAGATCGGCCATTCCTCCGGTATTCCAGAAAATGTTGGTAAGTCCTTCACGATGACCTGTCTTGCAGCGATCTGTGATGACGACAAGGTACATTCTGACGTCATGTTGGGCAGGTGTGAAAAGGTGAGATGATTTTGAGGTACAGGTCCACAGTTGCTAAAGTTGTTTGATGTTATTGGAGCTGTAATTGGCGATGGCACAGACATGACAGATGGTGGCAAACTGTAGAACCAGTTGCTTGAGCCGGGTGATGGTGTTGTGCTAACAGCGGAATTCACATAGGTGTTATTGGCGACAAGCGGATAAGTGTTTTCGGGCGATGGTCGCACATTAGGGAATGCCAATGGCTTCGTCCAAACTGGAATTGTATTACAACCGGGAATACCGTATGTTGCTGGTGGGGGGTAGAACACACTCCTGTTGGCGGCCCGTGGATCGGAAAATAATTCTTGTGTCGACGAAAGTGCCCCACTGAAAATTGCTGGTGCAGTGTTGTTGACATAAGTAGAACGAAGCATGTTATCCAACGATGACTGGTCATTGGTGACTTGTGTACCCGTGCCTGAGGAGGTTAGGCAGCTACTTGCCGGGGGCGTGTTGACGATTGCGGCTGAAATCGATGTAGCTGGAGCAGTGGTGGTATGTGCTATTGGACTGAGCACTCCGGACGGCGTATTCTCAGCAGTTGCTTGTGCGCAATGAACGCTTTCAGCTGTGCCGGTCACGTTGTGTCGGTTCGCATTTGCACGTAGGTCTGTTCCAGCGCTAAGATTGTATCGGCGCGCTAGGTCGTCGGCAGCGGCAACCAAAGAATGTTCCATCGTTGCTTTTAGTCGAAAAGGATTTTCGATTGCTTCGATTTTTTTGGATTTGTGGTACTCCTTGCGACGATGTCTTACCAGTCGAAGTGTGCACACAGAATGGCCACAATTCTTTTCGAATGGCGAGAATATTTTAGAGTATTGACTCTTCGGCGGACGTACTCATATGTATATAATATTTTGAAGCGAATGCTAAAATCTTTATTTTAAATTAGTATAATTCAATATAATAAAATCCATTTACTTACATTCGTGCCGTGTCCGCCCAATGGTCAATCAGAAAAGAACGAGAATATTTGACGTTTAAAGTTACTGGGAGAAAAATTCTTTAAGAGAAAGAGATAACAGCAACCATTGTGCAGAGACGACACGAGTGTATTACAATATACAGTGCTGCCAAGTAATGGCGCAACACTACTGATTCAAAGGGTCATATCTGTAAAATAAATAATAAAATTTTACAAAAAAAAAACAGCCTTTTTTAATCCAATTAAATGCTTATAAATTAAAGTATAAAAACAAAAAAACTTTATTAATTCTATTTGAATAAGTTTAAAATAAACATAAATAACAATTTTTAGCAAAACAAAAAATAATTCACTTTTAAAAACAATAAAAACATAAGAGATTTTAAAAATAAAAAGAATTCAAAATAGTACCTAATTATAAAAATAACAAGTTTTACGTAAATATTGAATTAAGCTCCTCGACGGAAAAAGTGCCTCTTGTAGAAACCTGTTTTGGTGGTTTAATAGACCCTATAACATCGCTCCAAGGGTAAGTCAGTTCATTTCTTTGAGAGGGCCATTTCCAAAGCTTAAGACATCTGGCATTGAGTTGATGGTAACCGCTTTTTCGTCGAATGCGACAATTTCTCCGGGATATATTTGGCCCTCATATATGAAGGCAACAAACTTTCCTAGCTCTCGAACAACTTTCTTCAAAATGACTTCATTGAGATCGCCTGTAGATCTGCCTTCTACAAAATCGATAAATCGGTTTTCATCTTCGTTCTCGTTAACAACATCCTCGAAATTTATGTCATCACAAGAGCCATCATCGAAAACCATGGCTTCTTCCATCACATAGTGAGATATGGTAGGCTGATTGTCACGATCCTGCTGCCTGTGGTAAGAAGTACTGGGATCATCCTCATCAATGGTAACTGGAACTTCTCCAGAAGTCGGGTCGTCTTCGGGGGCGCAAACGCTTTTTCCAGCCGGAACGTTAATTTTTTTTCTCCGGGCTTTGACAGTTGCAGTAACCTCTACCTTTCTCGATGCAAGGGATTCAAGAAATGTTGCCTGCATTTCACTTTCATCGCAAGTATTTCTTAAAACTAGATTTCAAATTAGCTTCAGCGGTTTCATCAATTATTTTCATCAGCTTTGACAATAATGGTGGAAAGTTTTCCTTTTGTATGTTGGTACTACGAATTCCGTCAGGAGTATCCTTCCATTCTGCCAACACTTTTCGCCAAGCTATTTTTAATGGCCGGAAAAATGCAACATTGAGCGGCTGGGTCATATGGGTACTGTTAGGTGGAAGAAAAATTAAGTGCACTTGGTTTTCTCGACACATTTAAAGAGCATCAACAGTTATGTGTGATGATAGGTTATCACAAATTAGCACAATTTTTCCTTCAAGTTTTCTGAGTCTTGGTATCATCTGAAATTGTAGCCAGTCTGTAAAAATGTGTGCATCGAACAATCCAGATGTACTAGCATTATAGCGGCAGCCTTCGGGACCACATTCCGTCCATGTCATCCACATTTTAGAAGCCCTATAAACTACAAAACATGACGGACCCAGACGTTTTCGAAGCGTTCCTTACTACCTCTGGATAATAAAAAGGTTAACAATTATCTTTTTCTTTCCAGGGTCATCTGTAAGATTTGTCTCGTCAAAATTCCAGATATTTGTTGGAGGCACGTCCTTTGTGTCATTTGCCAAGTTCTCAAAAAAACTTCGTAACATTGGTTCACCCACAGCCGCTCGAGTACGTTTGATGTTTTCTGCAAAACGCACGGAAATTTCCGAGTGTCTAGCAACAAAAGCCTTTGTTCAGTCTAAGCCAGGAAAATTATTATCAAATATTTTCACTGTCCGCCCACAGCGGTTAAGGTAGCTTTTAATGATATGCCGCAATTCGCCAGTATTTATGGGAAATTCATAGTCCGCCAGGGAAAGTAAACAATCAATGACTTTCGCTTCTATTTCTGAATTGAAAACATACTGTTTTCCAGGCTTCTTTAAGTGCCAACCCTTGAGTTTGTTTAAGATTGTTCTTCTCGGAATTTTGTACTTTTCTTCCGCCTTTCTGTGAGAAATTTTTGCCTCTTCTTATTTCTTCCAGACATTTTTGTAGGGAATAGTCGGTGTAATCGGCATACCTTCTTGTTCCCAACACCCTTGTATTGCTTGTTTCTTGGCATTTCTAGATAAATAAGGTAGCAATTTTTCAATAAATAAATATAAAATCAAAAAAAACTGCATCGTCACATAAAAAAAAATTCAATAATTATTATTTATTTATTAAACAAACAACAACATGCGTAAAGTATTAACAAAATAATATTATATTGGGTCTACAAGTAAGTTTCCAGCGTTTGTCAGAGATGGCGCCACCAGTGGATCCCGGGCAGAAATGTCAGACACCATGTGTTTTATTTGTAGGTTTTGTATCTGTCTACAACTTTGCAGCGTTATATTTGAGCAGTTCTATCGGTGTCGTACATTTTATCGAGCAAAATCATGGCAAGTTTCCAGCCAAATAAACGTCTTTTGCGGGAAGCGCTGCTTTTATTCTTTAATATGAAAAAAAGTGCGGCTGAGGCCTATCGTTTGCTTTCGGAAACTTATGGGGCGGAATTTATTGGTGAATCGACGTGCCGCGAGTGGTTCAAACGGTTCAAAAGTGGTGATTTTGGAGTTGAAGACAAAGATCGCCCCAGAAAGTCGAAAAGTTTTTAAGACGAGGAATTGGACGCTTTACTGGATGAGGATCCGTGTCAGATTCAAGAAGAACTTGCTGCATCATTGGGCGTCACGCAACAAGCCGTTTCTCTGCGCCTAAAAACACTGGGATTCATTCAAAAGGTTGGAAACTGGGTGCCGTACGAATTGAAGCCAAGAGACGTCGAACGGCGATTTTGCATGTCCGAAATGTTACTGCAGCGGTATAAAAATAAATCATTTTTGCATCGTATTGTCACTGGTGATGAGAAATGGATTTATTATGATAATCCTAAACGCAGAAAATTGTATACAAAGCCCGGCGAGTCCGCCCAATCGACGCCGAAATGAAATATTCACGTGAATAAGGTCATGCTCTGCATATGGTGGGATTAAAAGGGTGTATACTACGAACTGTTTCCGAGTGGTGAAACCATTAAAGGACCATTATATTGAACCCAACTAATTCGTTTGAAGCGGGCATTAAAAGAAAAACGGCCAGAATATGAGACCAGGCATGAGTCCGTCATTTTTCATCACGGCAACGCTCGGCCACATGTTGCGGTTTCGGTGAAAAACTATTTGGAGAATAGTGGATGGGAAATTCTGCCTCACCCGCCTTACAGTCCAGAATTGGCACCATCTGACTACCACTTGTTTCGTTCGATGCAGAACGCTCTTACGGGAATACGCTTCAGCTCAGTAGAGGAAATCAAAAATTGGCTCGATACGTTCTTGGGCTCGAAAGACGAGAAATTTTTTTGGTCCGCAATTCATAAATTGCCAGAAAGATGGGGGAAAGTTGTAGCTTCCGATGGACGATACTTTGAATAAAGCATTGTAACTATGTTTTCATAATAAAACTTAAAATTTTGGAAAAAAAAACGCTGGAAACTTACTTGTAGACCCAATACAATAATTAGAAAATTTGTACTTACTTTGTTAAAGTTCACACAATTGTTTATACATACCAAAATTTTCCACTTAAAAAATTCAACAAATTAGCTACTTAAACTACACAGGCCAATTGCTGCTTACCAACTGCCGGCAGACGGTGCGTTGCAACATGTGGCAGATGTAATTTTAATTTAATGTGGGAGCGTAAATCAAGAAATCAACTCTTTTCATCAGTGGCGAAAAGTAACACCTGCTGGGGCAAAGTAGCCCCATGTTACGGTACTAGTTTCGGCAACGACAAAGTGATTACTATTTTATTTTGCAATAAGATACAACCATTTGACAAAACCCTCAACAGATCATCCTTAATAGTTTCTGGCCACGATGTGCGAATATATTTTTGGACTTTCCTTAACAGAACGTCTCGAGCGCTCTCTTTATGGACCATTTCAAAGGTGACTGGCAAATGTGAAAATGCATCCGCCATAACTGAATTAACCTCAGAGTTAACGTGAATAGCGGCAATGACTACATATTCTTCCGTGAGGGCCACACCACAATTTATCAAGAGCGATAGCGCGTCGGCGTATGCAAACTTGGAACTGCTGATGAACTCTACGCTATAATCATATATGAGCAACGTTAGTGCTCAACGCTGAAGGCGATGTGCGGGTAAACTTTTTTGCTCCAAAAATTGTCAATAGAGGTTGCCAATAAAATGCCTGCCGTATACAAACCGGTGGAACTTCTTCACACAAAACACCAGTGCAAGTGATTCTTTTTCCGATTGACTACAACTTTCTTCTGACCTTGACCTTGACGTATGAAACGAGGATATCGTCTGGAACTGATTGGCTTCCAGCGCGTTGTTTAAACTAGATGAAAAATCTCCGCAGATTCTACAGCTTCCATTCGCCTTTTATACTGCTACAATTGCTGCTGCCCATTGCGAGAAGTCTACTTGTTTGATGACCTTAAGCTGTTCGAGGCGATCAATTTCGTCGTTGATTATTGACATTGTTGCGTATGGTACTGGGCGCTTTGGCTTGAAGCATGGGGTGATGCCGGGCTTGAGGAGCAGAATTGCATAGTCCCATTGATCCATCAAAGAGATTGTGAAAACTTCAATTTTGTTCTGAAAATCTCCAGTGACATACTTGAGGATGGAGCTAGTGCCGATTCTGGTGTCCTCACTACTGAGCAGATCGCGTTGATTGGTAAATCAAACAGTTGTAGGGTGTCCATCCAATCTAGTCTCAGATTATTAAGTTCGTTCAGTTTGGTGACATAACAGATTCCGCTAGATTAAACACCCCTAAATGGCATTTGGACTTTGAATTGTCCATATAGTGGAACGGACTGTCCGGTGGTGCTCCTTGCCGACTGCTGTGTGGTTTTTAGAGTTGGTTCACTTAATTGCATCCAAACTTCCTGGGACCGGATGGTTATGTCCGATGCTGTGTCGATCTGCAATCGAATAGGATGTCTTTTAATTCTATGGATGACTCGCCCCTGTATTTTTCTTTCAACGGGCCTTTGTTCTTGATGCACTTCTTGTTCTTTTTGTTTTGCTGTCTAGTTATCGAACTTTCACAAAACCCTTCCTTATGGCCCCGTCCATATTCAGTACGTTTACGGAGATTGAGGTTAATTTAAAAAGTTCACATTGCTTATTCACAATCCCTGCAAACGTTTGAAAATCATCGGTGCTTTTCTTTTCTACCTGAACGCAGTTATAGCGGGTCGCAAATAGAGAAGTTTTGCGTGGGCAGATCAGCTTCCGCGTTCTTTTTGGCAGAATTAGACTTGCAAATCATCTAACTTTCTTAAAAGGAGTCTCACTTTGTATGAATCGTCCAATTCCTTACCTTCCTCTTTAAAAACATCTTCGTATCGAGAGTTCCATTCACAGAAAGTCAATCCAATGCCCGGATCGTAGACAAAATTTTGCATGGAATTTGCCAAAGTTTCCACGACTCTTTCAGAAGATGATTTGATTGTAGTAGATGCTGCTGCAAGACTTGTGTTGAGCGTATGCTCAGTTAAGGATTTGATAATTTGTGGTTGCTGTTGTAAAATATCCTGTTGGCTTTTCAGGAATGCTGTGAATTGCGTTGCATCCATTTTCTAGGCTCGAATAAAATCCGAATTGTCGTGTTTATTCGTTGACAGCTACTTCGCAATTGACTTTAATAATACTAATAGAGCAATGGGGTGTGTTCATTATGTGTACAACAGTTGAACTCTAAGTATTGCACCGCTTTTGAATGTCTGTTTAATGTTAATTAAGTTGCTCCAAATGTAAAAATTTAGTCGTTAATGTAATAAAAAAATATCCCAAATCTTGGACATTATCCCGAGATCTAATATTTTTTCAATCAAGGAAGTTTTGTAGACTTCGGAACAGAGTTTTTTCTTTACCAAACTCCTGTAATGGGCAGGTGGTTCTAGTGAGCGGGCGTTATCCTGATAGAACAGAACACCCCTTCCATTAAACAGACCTAGCTGTGTTACTATCATTGTATGTTATATAAGCTGTCATTCAGTTATTTAGTATTTACTGGCAAGCTAAATCCATGTAATTACCGCAAAACAAAAAATTGTGAACTTTTTGTATTTTTGTTGTTGTAAAGTAATTTGACATTATTCAAGCTCGTTTCTGCTTAGATCCTATATTTCATGGCGACGAGCTGTATTTATATCCTACAAACTGTATGAGACATATGAAAGCAGTTCTAGGCATTATCAAGCGGTTGCCATTATACGTAATAAGATTATTGGTTTTGCAGGCCAAATTTTTGGCATCCTTCAATACGGTTCTTAGTTTTAAGGCGATAATTTTAATAAGATGGTAAATGGTGACCAGATTTTTTTCCAATTGTTAAATTTCAGCAGCTGTCAAAGTTACCAAAGTTACATCCAGTTGTCAAAATATTCAGTAAGATTTGCCATTTTATCGTGCATCGTTTTACGCTTGCCGAACGTGCGGAAATTATGAAAAAATATTATTATCGGAAGTCCGGCTCCGTTATAAATACGCAACGTGAATTTAACCGTGAGGTCGGTCGTCATCATGGCTTCGTCGCACCGTGGAAAAGTTTGACCGTGAGTACACTCTTCTAGATGTTAAGCCACCAATCAGACAGAAATTGGTGCGAAATGAAGAAATACCCATAAATACCGATTCGGCGCCGATCAACTGAATTGGGCATCGCCAGAGGGTCAACCCGTCTTATTTTGCGGTTGAATTTGGGTCTACGTCTGTATAAGATTGTGTTGACGCAAGAATTGAAGCCGGACGACCAGAAACAACGCTCTGCGTTCGGTAATTGGGTACTGGAAATGTTGGCTGGAGATCCGAATTTTGGTCAAAAAATCATCTTCTCCGACGAGGCCCATTTTTGGTTCAGCAGCTATGCCAACAAGCAAAGTTGCCGTTATTGGAGCGAACACAATCCACAAGGGTTCGGACAAGAATCAATGCATCCACAGGAATTGACTGTTTGATGCGGAGATGCCGCTACCGTCAATGGTCTCAGATATAG
Source organism: Volucella zonaria (assembly GCA_963966105.1). Lineage (NCBI taxonomy): Eukaryota > Metazoa > Arthropoda > Insecta > Diptera > Syrphidae > Volucella > Volucella zonaria. The sequence continues at coordinate 193,774,743 of OZ014532.1, read as the reverse complement.
AGCGATGTGAACCGGCTTTCTGTGATCAGAGCTCGACAACATTGATATATCCGAGCTGTAGTTCCAACAAGTCAGCGCTACATGCAATACAAGCGACGCAATGCTCGAAGTTGTGAAGGAGAAATTTGGTAACTGGGTTATTTCACGGCGAGCGTTCATCAATTGGTAGCCGCGTTCATGCGATTTCATACCACTCGATTATTTTCTCTGGAGCTACACTAACAAGCCAACCACTTTGGACGAGCTCGATTCCAACATTCGACACGCTATTGCCGGAACAACGCTGCACACATTGGACCGAGTCAGCAAAAATTGCACCAACCGCTTTAAGCACTATCAGCCAAGCCGAGGCGAACATTTGAATGATGTGCTATTCCACACATAATGGCAATAAAGTCAGAATTGATTTTATATCTCACACCGTTGTAGTTTTATTTAAATTTTTTTCGTTATCGCTCTTATCTGATCACCCTTTACAATACCGATTCTGGATTTCTGAAACCTAATTCGCTTCGGAACCGTACCGGGTTTACACCACTCTTTAGCCTCATATTTTGTAGATGCGATGTACAAAATCCTTCTTATCCTTTCTAAAACGCTCCAAATGTTACTGAGAAAGTCGCATTCGAATGCGTTTTTATTCCATTGTTAACGAATGTGGCAGCCAATGTGCAACCAGCTTTCTGAAATCCAAAACTTCTATTGCTGGCACTGCCTAAAAAGACGTCTAGGGTTTACTATGAGTAAGGGTTTACTCATGCGGTTATCGAGGACCACCACTGGGAGCTAATATATGCACTTCGCTACTAACTTGATTGATGCAGTGTTGGACCAATCCAAGTTATAGGACACTCAGCAGTTTCCCGATCAATCCCCATCATCTAGTGAAAAATACTGTATACCGATTATTGTACTTAGTTACTTTGATGACTGAGGACAACTTCCACTTGTGTGCCTCACTTAAGAGGAAGTCGTCTTCTACTGCGTTGTCCCTTTATGTTGCAATCGAAAACTTTACAGGCCGAAACGTTCAAGATGATCTTGCCATCTAAGCCAGGCTATCCAAGCTTTTCTGTCGACGTTAGTATTGCTGTTGAAACGTCTTCTCCATTTATACAAACGGGACTAAAAAAGCACCCGACGGCATTTTCATTCACTAGGAATTCAATATGCAAGCTTCTGCGTTATAAAGCACTACAGGGCTGATCAGAGTCCTGTATTCAGTTTCTTTGGTTACTCGAGAGAAAACTTTACTACTGAGTCGCGTTTTAAGCCCCAAGAAGGAGCGATTAGCAAGAGTGATTCTTCCAATGATTTTGGTGCTGGTGTCGCTTTGCCAGTTGATAGCGGAAATGAGGTAGATAAAGTCCCTTATCACTTCAAAGCTGCAGTTGCCTATAGTGACGTTTGTCCTACACTGTCTTCTTTGACCGGTAAATCTACTTTTGCCGCTTCTGCTGCAATAGTCGCTGAATTGACAGCTCGCCGTCCTTTTCCCATTATGTCAATGTCGTCTGCGAATGCGAGGAGCTGAAGAGTGGTGCCGATGGATTTAGCTTGTGAGTTTCCCACAATCCTTTCAACGATGTTGAAAAAATTAAAAAAAAGAAGATAAAGCATCGTCTTGTTTAAGTCCTTTTCTAATTTTGAAGGTCTCGGTTTTGTCATTATCGACCTTGGCATCCTGGACAGTCGAATGAGCTCGGCATAGAATGGCAAAACTAGACATGGCTCTGTATAGAATTCGTTTCTATAGACTCTTGTCTTTGAGGTCAATGAAGTGCTTTTGTAAATCGATTTAGAATTATTAGGCTTTTTCCAAGATCTGCTGTAATGTTAAAATTTGAGATAAGGTGGACTTTCTTGGCCTAAAACCAAACTGATAGGGGCGGATCATACGGCAGACAGAATATTATATTATTTATTTTATTTATTTATTTATTCTGTAAATTTCTTGAACAATATAATTCAAAATAAATTCATTTCTATTAATCTATATAATAATAAAAATAGATAAGAAATTCATTTGACATTCTGTATTTTCTATACCACGGTAATGAAAATAGTGTCGAATGCCATTACATTGAGAGTGAGATATCAAATAAATTATATATGAATGGGTGGGGTGATCCTCAAAATAAAAAAACTGATACAAATATTACTCAAATATTATTGGATCTATAACTTAATTCATGCGGTTTGCAAAGAGATGGCGTAACTTGTATTATTCCATTGGAATATGCGTTGGAAAGCTACTGTCATTGTACGTCATTTCAGTATATGTCATTCATTTGAAGCGTAAACAACAATAATTTTTTTTCACTCAAATACTCGTATGTCGAACTTTGTGCCTGAAAAAGTGTTTTTGCGGGGAGTTCTTCTTCATTACTTTAAGATGAAGAAAACTGCTGCCGGAAGTCATCGTATTTTGGTGGAAGTTTATGGTGAACATGCGCTAGCTGAGCGAACGTGCCAAAAGTGATTTGCACGATTTAAAAGTGGTGATTTTGGCTTAGAAGACGATGAACGTCCTGGGCAGCCAAAAAAGTTTGAAGATGAAGAACTGGAAGCATTACTCTATGAAGATTGTTGCCAAATACAAGAAGAGCTCGCAGAATCTTTGGGTGTCACTCAAGCAGAAATTTCAAAACGTTTAAAAGCAGCTGGATATATTCAAAAGCAAGGAAATTGGGTTCCACATGAACTCAAGCCAAGAGACGTCGAAAGGCGGTTTTTCATGTCCGAAATGCTGCTGGAACGCCACAAAAGGAAGTCATTTTTGCATCGGATTGTTACTGGTGATGAAAAATGGATTCATTACGACAACCCCAAGCGCAAAAAATCATATGTGAAACCCGGCCAACCAGCCAAATCAACGGCAAAGCCGAATATCCATGGCGCGAAGGTAATGCTCTGTATTTGGTGGGATCAGATGGGCGTGCTGTATTATTAGCTGCTAAAACCGGGTGAAACCATCAATGGACAACGCTACCGAACACAATTAATCCGTTTGAAGAGAGCAGTGGCCGAAAAACGCCCGAAATATGCAACCGGACACGAGGCAATAATTTTCCATCATAACAACGCTCGGCCCCACGTTGCTATTCCGGTTAAGAACTATTTGGAAAACAGTGGATGGGAAGTCTTACCCCACCCGCCTTATAGCCCAGACCTTGCCCCTTCTGACTACCATTTGTTCCGGCCGATGCAGAACGCCCTCACTGAAATACGGTTCACATCAGAGCAGAATATCAAAAATTGGCTTAATTCATTCTTGGCTGCCAAGCCGGCGCAGTTCTTTTGGGATGGGATCCACAAATTGCCAGAAAGATGGGGAAAGTCATAGCTTCAGATGGGCAATACTTTGAATAATACTATTGTACATGTTTTTCTTAAATAAACGTTCAAATTTTGAGAAAAAAACCGCACGAAATAAATTATATAAATTATATATTATATAAGCAAGCTTTAGGAGACACATAATTAATTAAATTTGCTATAGAGTATCAAATAGATGATAAGTATATATCTTGTTTCATTGGTTATACCAGATTCTAAGCTGGTGAAGTTGAAATTTAGAAGCCAGCTTTTTGGTATGAAAGGGTGGAACAGATACGAAGTATGAAAAGTTTCCACGCAGGTTAAAGTTAGAAATCAGTCGGAAATTCCGATTACCAGACTTCGTAAAAAAGGTACCTTAAAGCAGTATAAATGTCTGACGGGAAGAATTTTTAAGTCGCAGAAAAGCACCTTCCCAGCAAGTAATACCATATTGTAATTTTGAGTGAAAAATACCATAATAAATAATTTTTTACAATTTAGTAGAACAGATATTTCGCAAATGGAAGAAGTGCCTAAGCGTGCAACGGAAATAGTTCCTCAAAGCTTCTACATGCTTAGAAAAGCTCATTCTAGAGTCTATAGTAAGTCCAGGTATTTGAATTCACTAACAATATCGATAGGGAAACATTTATCACTACAATTCATGCTGTCATCAAAAGAAGGAGAAGATAAGCCAGACCCACATTTACAACTTGCAAACAGGAATCTTAGACACTCTGGAGAGTAAAAATAAACATTCAGATCCAGATCAAGATTGATCGACAAATTAAAAATTATAATCTTAGTCTTAGGACTTAAAAGCAAGTAATGTTTATAAAACCATGTTCTTATAAGACTAAGGTCCCAATTTAGGTCGGAAACCAGATCTAGGCGACTATTTGAACCATAGGAGAAACCTATATCATCTGCAAAAGCCGTTGGAGCACCTTTAAAATTAAGTGTAAAAAGTGAGTTTATGTAGATTAGAAAGAGAATCGGACCTAGGACAGAACCTTGGGGTACCCCTAAGTTGAGAGTCATAAGATCACTCCTGATTTCTTGAATTTTTACTCTTTATGATCTATTTTTTAGGTAAGATCTAAACCACTCTAACATAAAGCCACGAAAACCTGCTTTTTCAAGTTTATCCAGTAGAATAAGATGATCAACCATATCAAACGCTTTGCTAATATCAATAAATAAACCAGCAGTACACTTTTTACTATCTAAGTTTGACATTATTTTCCCACAAAACTGCAGAAGTGCATCCTCAGTTGATTTTCCCTTTTGAAAGCCAAATTGTGTAGCATTAAAAAACTTAGCTTTTGTGAGATAACTCACTATCTTATTTTTCACAAGCTTTTCAAAGATTTTGCTTGGAAGAGCGAGATGGGCCTATAATTACACATGGGATAACATCAGCACACTTGAGGTCTTCAGGAAAAACTCCCTCAAATATGCAGCGATTAAAAATGTAAGCAAGGACATCCATTATATGACAAGCAACTTGTTTAAGTAGGATATTGGAGATACCGTCAGCACCACATGAATAAGTATTTCTTAAAGTGCCGATAACTTTTAAAACTTCAAGAGGAGTAATGGGTTTAAATGCAAAACTATTAGAGTACATTGGTTCAGCAAAGCAATCAGTAGTCGAACAGAAATGACAATTAGGTTGAACAATACATGGTTGCGCGCTGGTGGGGCTATGTTCGTAAAATAGCAGTTAAATGCATCTGCAATGACTAGTTTATCAGATACAACACAGTCATTAACACGAATAACAGTCGGTTTTATTGCAGAAGAGGATTTGTTTAAGATACTGTTAACAATTTGCCATTCACTTTTTAAGTTACCTCTAGCAGAATTGAACCTAGAACGGCAATAGTTGTCACGGCAAATTGGAATTTCCCTTTTAAGTTCGGTACACAGATTTTTGTATTTGCTTTTCAAACACAGATTACGAGTACCAGGGTGTTTATAGCATTTAGTTCTAATTTTGTTTTTAGCCTTAACTTTGTTCAACAAGTAACTGGAAATCCAGGGTTTAAGACTTCTAGAAGATCTTTTAGGACTAAAAGTATAAGAGCAACTCAGAATATGCTTCTTTAGACAATCAATAAGCATTGAAAAGGAAGCAGAAGCATCAGAACACAGATAGACATCTTCCCAAAACTCACAAGAAAGATTGTATTTGAGATTGTTGTAGTTTATCTTCGTTACCCTGTCAGGAGGTACAGAATTCAAATTGGATATTCTATCAGTAATATTAAACAAGAACCCAGTCATAGAGTGATCAGTATTCATTAAATCAATAACACATCCAATTTTGAGGATACTTATTCCCTATAGTTGGCACAGTTCAGTTGATCTCCCTTCTTTAGGTTGGACAAACAATGCTTAAGTTCCAGTCCTCGGGCATACATTCGTCGATCCAGATTTTAGAGACGAACTGATGCATGCTCCATATCCAATGATCACCTGCTGCTTTAACCAACACCGAATAGTTTCTGCAACTAGTAAAAGGCTATAAACAAACGCAAGACTTCATCGAAGGTGAATGCCAAACTAGTTAAAAGGCCATTTCGAAACATTACGTAGTTGAGCGTGAGCTGTTTCACTGACACCCATTTCCTTAATATTACTCAGTAAGGTCATAAATGCAGACTTACATTTTGAAGACTCAGCTTTCCTTTGTATTCGAAAATTATTTACTCAAACGGAAATATCACCATCTTCCTGTTTCCTTAAAAATTCCTTTCTTTTTTTTTGGCTTGTAATTTGCATGCATAACCCCGACATACATCACAGTTGTGTACGAGTATTATATGGACGTGCCGTCATTCAAACCATCTTCAGTTACGTATTCTGCTTTATTTGCTGTAATAAAAAATATTTAAAGAAAAAAATGTTAAATTGCGAAACGAAACATTCTGTTGGAATGTGAATGTGAAAATGCCAAAGCCTCTTCAAGGAAAAGGAATAATGAGCATTAAGGTTGATTTACTGTTTGCTTTGTGGTATGCGTTATTGCTTTAAGGGGATAACTTGAATCGTTAGAAGTAAACAAACACTGGCACAAGGGATTCAGCGCAATTTTTTTCCCAAATCTACTGGAGTAGCTACAGATGGAAGGATATCTGCACCAACTTGACATTGGGTCAAGTCGAATCCATGGACAGCTTAGGGATGGTTCAACTCAAAGCACTGTGACATGGATAATGGGTGCTGGTTCTTTTTTAATTACAACAGTTGTTTGCAAAGTAAATTTTGTGGGGCATCATTAAATTCTACCCAAATTTTCATCCTGGTCTGGCCATGGACAACGGGGAGATTAAACTAGAAACAGAAAATAAACACGACTGTTTAAGGTTGCATAAGTACCTAGATAAGGTTAATTAAATTTGTAAAATGTGCGTATCATCATTTTGGCAATGACTTGAGCAACTAGGACTTGAGGTTTTGGCAGAACAAATAGTAGCATGTGGGAGTAGTGAATATTAGAATGGTTTCTTGCCAGCTGTTGTAGGTTCTTTTAATTATTGCTGCCGGGTGCTAAACGGGGGAAACATCAACAGAGAATTGACGCTGTGGCCTTGGGCTTAACTGGCTATTAATTCTTTGTGCTTTGCAGGAGAGAATATTCATAAAAAATTGATAAAAGAAGATTTAGATACTCTGAAGCAACTGTTTCTCCGCACCTTAAATGCAGCTTGTTACCCATATGCTTAAGGATGATATCGTGCTTTAGAGAGAAATTCAAAAATAATACCCTCCAAATGTTATCCCATTATTGTTTGTTATGTACCGTTCACAAATTTATAAAAAAAATCCGTCGACTCATCAAATGTATCTTAGACGCGTTGTTTACTTTATTATTGGAGCAATTTCTCCCTCTATGTGGTTTAGGCATGCTATGCGAATTCGTCATTCGCCTTTATGATTTTATAATCAATAAAGTAAATCCTTTTGCACGACTACATTTACCCAGATAAAGATATTAGTTTTTTTAGAATGCTAAGGCTTCTTTAGCTTTCTCCTCCAATTGGGCTTTCAACGCACAACCGAAAAATACAAGAAATCACAATGGTGAAGTAAATATTAAAAGGACGTGGATATTCACAGCTCAAGTAATGGGAGGGAACAAAAGGATACCAGAGGAATGTCGGTCCTTTTTTTTTTTTTCATTTTTCGCATCCCATCTTGTACTCTTTGCCTTAAAACAAATCGGTTGAACCATTTCCTGGATGCCTATTTTGAACAAGACAATGAAGAAATATAATCTGACAAACGCCGGAGAAAAGGGTTAATAACATCCTTTGGCGAGGGTTTTGCAAGATTTGAAGATTTTAGACTCCCACGAAATTTGGGTTTCCCTTTGTTTCTTTTTTGTTTTGTTAAATTTTCGGCTTTACAGTTGGATTTTTTGTCTTTGAAGCGGAGTTAAGGATAATTGCAAAAGGGCGATATTAAAGAGAGATATTCATAAAACCTTCTTTGAGATGAATAGTCGCATTGAATTTTAAAAATTCTTTTGTCGACCGCCTGCTTTTGTCTAGGGGATTGGAATTTTGGATTGGATTCTGCGAATCCGGAGGGCTCTAACGACATCGAACAAATTTGTGTTCAGTTTTCCTTAGCTCCTATTTATAAATCATATAAGAAAATGCTCACAAATTTAAACCCTACTTATGCAGGCTAAAATGGTAAGAGCATACCCGGCTAGTAGCATAAAAATACATTGGCTTACTCCATCACAACCAACCAACTAATGGCCTCGGATAGAAATAGACTCACTGTTTAAAGGACAATGACCTGGGGATCTGCACGTGGAATGTTCGGACACTTAACAGACTACTTGCAGTCGAATAATTAGACGAGGCCTTTGACTACCATCACACAGATATCACCGCCATTCAGGATGTGGGATAGGACGAACCAAACAGAAGGAGGATGAAAAACTGTGATTGCTATAGCGAAAAGTAAATAAATCTTTTTCTGATGCAGATTTGCCATATGCGGCAGACTTAGGCAAGAACACTTGAGCTTCCGACACGTGAACGAGCATCTCATGACAATCCGCATTAAGGCTAAATTATGCTTAATATGTTTCGGCGAGCTCCTCGACAAGACATATGAGCAATGTTTGAACTATGACGTTAAAATCGTACTTAGTGATTTTAACATCAGGATAGGGAAGAAGGACGTCTTTGGAGGACAATATGCATTATTGATCATCAAACACTAATTCAAATTCATCATTTTGCGATGGACGTAAAGCATGATTCCAGTATTCCAGTATTCCGAACGTCCGAACTTTCAGGACAGTCAACATTGACTCGAATCACTTCCTTATTGCAGCCAAGGTACGAAAGCGGAGTTTCTAAGCCCCACTACAAAGAAGAACTATTAAGAGAAGATATAACGAACAAAAGGTGTGAGAGCAAGAGACAGCCAGAATCTTCGCCCAACTCGTATCTCGAAATCACTCAACAAGTCTTATGCCGCCACTGCGTAACATTTTTCATCAATCCTACTCATTAGAACTCCTTCCGAGCAGTTGGAAAACAGCATTTGTCCAGCTCGTTCCTAAAAAGGCGAATCTTCTTCTCTCTCCTCCTACAGACCCATTACACTTACATTCCTTCTTCTCAAGGTCGTGAAAACGCTGATAAACCTTCAGCTTATGAAATATCTCGAAACACGAAAACACGAACTTTTTTATGGCCGGCAGTATGGTTTTCGTAACAACAGGTCCGCTTGTAACCTGATGGCATGTCTCACCGAAAAGTGGAACCAAAGCCTACATCAATCTGGCGAAAGCAAGATAGTTGCACTTGTTATTTCTAAGGCATTTGACAGGGTTTGGCATCAGGCTCTTTTGTCGAAAATGCGTTCTTTTGGGATCGATGACTCTCTTCTTCAATGGATTAGAAATTGCGTTTCGTAGCGTTCAATTCAAGTTGTCTTGGACGGTTTCAAGTCTGATATTCACAAAATAAATGCTGGTGTGCCCCAGGGCTCCATTCTGTCTCCGACACTCTTTTTAATTTTCATTAATGATCTCTTGTTTGCTACTTCTAATCCAATATATTCCTTTGCTGATTACAGTGCTCTCTGCTTTTCATATTCGTCCCCGGACTCGCGCCCCTGCACTTCGGTTGTAGAACTGGAACGGCAGCGTATGTTAAACTCGTTAAATTCTGATATTACCAGCATAACTAATTGGGGAACCAATAACAGACTAGAATTTAATGCTTCCAAAACACAATGCTGTCTGCTGTCGTTCAAGCGAAATTTCAGCACGCAGCCATTATCCATGAATGGCATTTGCATCCAACTTATGTTGGAATGGCCACATGTTCGATGTCGCCAAAAATGCTGCGAAATGTCTAGGTTTCCTCAAGCGATGTAAGAAATATTTTACCCCCTCTGATCTGCCCACTTTGGGCATCTGCCCAAAATTGGAGTACAATCCCACATCTGGTCAGGTGCTCCTAAAATAACTTTCGACCGCAACACCCGCCTCGTTATGAATGCTCATCAGTATAGCCCATTTTTGAACGTACTCTAAAATATCGTGGTTCTTTCCTAAGCCGTACAACTCGCTTATGGAATGCCCTGCCGATCTCTGTGTTTCCTGGTCGTTACAACTTACAAACAATTGAAAACAATGTACATCGGTACCTGTCTTTTCTTCCTCCCTAAATTTCCTTCTCCCGCTCTGTGTGCGAACATTTTAAGGGTACAAAAACCCTTTGAGTGTGCGCTGATTACAAAAAAAAGAAGAAAAAAAAGCATCAAGTCCCGAAGACCAGTGGCAACGCTGCCAACGTGCCATGAGAGCCGTCGCAACTGGTGTTCTAAGTTTCACCAAGAAATCAATGGTTTAATGAAGAATGCTGCCAAGCACACGCAGCTAAACAAGAAGCCTACAAACCGGCACTGCAATAATGGATGAGAGCTTTCCGAGCAGTAGAGATGGGAAGAACATCGGCTTCTACAGGAGAAGAGCATAAGAAGCGGCGCCCGATCGAAGGTATTGAGAGTTTGTACTCCAGGAAGAATATTCGTACAAAAACTTATAGAGATGAAGAAGCAAAGTCGGTGGTGAGAATATGGAAACATTTAATCTGCAGATAACGGCCAAGAAGTTCATTATCCCGCCAACAGGCAGTTATCTAAGCAACAGTAATATCTAAGCTAAAACCCAACAAACCACAAGGATCTTACGACCTATCGGCCAAGGTATTCAAAGCTGCTGGAAATGACTTTATGGAGAGCATGCACCAATCCATTTTTCAGATCAGCACCATTTGCCCGATTCACAAAAAAGGAGACCCTCTCAACTACGCCAACTATAGAGGCATAAGCCTTCTCAACATCGTATACAATATCCTATCTGCCATATTGTGTGAACACCTGAAACCCTTCGTCAACAAATCGACAGAATCTCCAAACTCCGGCAGATCCTGAAAAAAGCTTAAGATGTCCAAATTAGTTCCCACCATCTTTTCATGGATTTTAAGGCCGCATTTATGGAGACTAGCTATATGGAGCCATGTCTAGTTGTGGCATTCCTGCCAGACTTGTCTGTCTGTACGGGATAACGATGGAGAATGCACCCTTCTCCATCAACGTCGGTAAAGAACTCACCGAGACCTTTGATATCAGAAAGGGATTTAGACAAAGCGACGCGCTGTCATATGACTTCTTTAACAGCATACCGACTACTAGTGTATGCCGTTAATTTTGACAGAATTGGCAGAATTCAGCGGGCTGTTATCGCTGCGTTCGCTAGTATTGAAACGGAAGTTGCCAAAATGTGTTTAGTGGTAAATGAGGGCAATACCAAGTACATGCTCTCGACAAGAAGGGGCACACAATATCGACGAATTAGATAGAATGCCAGCCTTGACGGTTGTAAATTTGAGGTAGTTAAGGCTTTTCTACCTTGGCTCCGCTATTAATTCAGAAAATAACAGCAGCGCTGAGATCAAACGAAGAATAACTTTTGCCGATCGCTGCTTTTTTGGGCTAAGAACGCAACTGATTTGCAAAGCCCTCTCTTGAACAACAAAAATGAAACAAAATAAGATCAGTCCTGGTGTATGGTGCAGAGGCATGGACTTTATCAAAAATGAATGAGGTTGCATGTACGGTAAGTGGAGAAGGACATACAACGACGAACTGTACGGGTTTAACAGCGCGACATCGACTTAGCCAGAAGAGTGAAGGTCCAACGTCAGAAGTGGCTGGGTAATGTAGAGCGGATTGACACTAATGATCCGGTCCGAAAAGTTTTCGAATCCACCCCAGAGGGACAGCGCAGTAAAGGAAGACTGCGACCCGGTACACGCAAGCGGAAGTGAACCTCAACCAACTTGGCGTGTGAAGCTGGAGGCAGCTAGCTAAAGATCGAGCTAGCTGGAGACGCTTGTTGGTTAAGGTCCAGCTCCACCCCGGACTGTTGCGCCATCCGCAGTAAGCAAGTAAAAATATTCTACCATATTGTAATTTCGAAATAAACTTCTTTCCGGTTATCATGTTCAGGACACTTTAGTCATATATATGTGAGCCTACACCCTTAAGGATTGAACAACAAAGTATCAACACATATGTACATGTGGGTGAACCCTTACGAACAAAAAAAGAATAAATGAGAAAAGAAAACAACACTGCCAAGGATGCATGTACAGGGTCTTCCAATAGGGACTTCCCAATTTTGACAGTTGATAGGGGCCATATTATTGAAGCTACATCTGTCAAATTGGCTGTCACTTATACAGTCTACTTTGCCAAATCACCACGGATGGACATAGCATTTAACAGCACGTGCAAATGGATGTTCTGTTCCGGCAACCTTCGACAACGAGAGGACTATTCGCAGTGTGGTGGATAAATTTGAGTCCATTGGTTCAGTAAACAATAAACCAACACCCGTACGTCGACGAAACGCAAGATCTGCCGAAAACATCGCCACTGTCCGTGAGAGTGTGCAGGAGAATCCGAGGCAGTCGATTTCGCATCGTTCACAAGAGCTCGGCATTTCGCAGACCACAACTTGGCGAATTTTACTTCGTGACTTTAGCCTGCACCCGTACAAAATTCAACTGACTCAGGAGCTGAAGGTAAACGATCTTAGACAACGACGTGTGTTTGCTGATTGGGCTCTGGAGCATTTGGAAACTGACCCTGATTTTAATAGAAAACTGATCATCAGCGATAAGGCTCATTTCTAGATGAATGGGTACGTCAACAAACAAAATTGTCGAATTTGGGACGATACCAATCTACATGAGATCCAAGAGCGTCCAATGCATCCCGAAAGAGTCACTGTTTGGTATGAATTTTGGGCTGGCAGCGCCATCGGCCAACATTTCTTTGAGAAGATGTTGGCGATGCCATCACCGCTATATGTAGATCGCGGCTTCTTTTGGCCTGAATTGGATGATATGAACACCAACGACATGTGGTTTCAACAGGACGGCGCTATGTGTCACACATTGGAAATTCACCACTAGCGATTCGAGGGCATGGTCATCTCACGTGGAGGTGGTGTGAGCTGGCTACCGAGATCGTGCGATTTAACCCCGTTGGACTTTTTCTTGTAGGGTTTTCTGAAGTCGCAGTTCTATGCGAATAAGCCACAAACCACAGCCGCCCTCAAAGCCAACATAACCTATCCATCGGTCAAATTCAGTTTGATTTATGCGCCTGAGTCATGGAAAATTCAACGGATTAGCACCAGAGAAGCCGCGGCGGACATTTGGACAATGTTATATTTCATACATAATGGATAGGCCTTTCAAACGAATAAAAAAGCGCCTATTCAAAGACCCTTTACATTCGGGCACAGTGTTGCTTTATAGTTAGGAATAGTTAGCTCTTCCTGGTTACTTTGAATTCAGGTGACAGTTTTCATCTAGTAGATAACGAAAAGTGAAAGTCCCTGTCAAAGTAAACAATTTTAAATTACAAATTAACAATGTTGTTAATGTTAATAGTAATAACTACCATTGCATTCGGCTACAGCTCAGAGTAAAAAAAATGTATGCGTTCGTTGCTTTGAAATAACATATGTACGAGTATATTGAACAGGATCACTGATGAATTTAATATAAAACTTTCAATAGTTTCCTTCCTTTGTAATGGACGTACATATATCGTGTCGTATATCATACAAAAGAAAAACGAAATTACATTTTACAAGTCCTTGAATCAAGGAGATATTGATGGCATTGTTGTTCTTCGTTTGACAAAGGAGTCGTTTTGCTCTGAAAAGAATTTGAGAACTTTGAAACTTATCATTCTTCTGACTAAGACTATACGTTGGGATGTACTTATGTACGATTATTTATTACGACTACGAGTACCTATCTAAATACAGTACGAACAAATGCATGTTTACTTTCCAGAAACGACATTTAAATGACTGAATACTATCGATAAATGGTGGAAATATCAATAGCGTGCACTTGGATGCAATACCATGAACCATTGAAAGCAATTTGCAATTAATTACTCAACAATCTACCATCGGTGGTTATTCGTTTTTGCCCTAGTAAGCTCATTGATCGCGTTTTCGGCGCAATACACTCTGATTTTCAGCGAAAGTTGTACTCCTTAACAAATCGTTGCAATATTGCCACAATGGGATTGTTAGGAGAATAACTAATGGACATCGTCTGAGCATTAAAATCCCAGTAACGAATGCAATCATTTGGTACTTAACCCCCGGGAACTGAAGCCCCTACTTAATTCTCACCATCCTTAGAGTAGTGGCCGGACGAAACGAATACTACGAGTACATATGTCGCATAATGTGCTTTGGACGTGGATTGAATGTGTTATAGGGTTGGAGATAATTTTGGAATATGCGAATATCGGAGGCTGACATAAGGGGTGGTTTTTGCTGGGTTTTGCTTCCAAAATGCTACTACGAGTACTTCCCGGCGGGTATGTTCTAGTTGAATGTAAGCTGTAAAAACGATGTGCATATATTCGTATATGCTTTAATGGTGGATGAACTGAGAGGAAACCGAATGAATGACTAAGCAAAGGGGTAATTAACATTTGAAAGTCTGAAAAGGCAGTCAGGGATATCCTGGCCCCTAAGGGAAAATGCGGTTAGGGGTTGTTGATAAAATTAAGTAACTCTTACAGATTTATAGACAAATTTTAATTCGTACTCATACAGTCAATAACACGATTTTAGGGCTAAACTTATTTTTTATTCGTTTTAAAGGCTAAATGTTGTCCTCAACGTGATTGGCTCGGTTTACCTTTAACCTTCGAAACTTCGATCGCATCTTAACGGTGCTGAGTTCAATTATTGAAAATTATTCTGTATATCATTATAGGACTACTCAGCCATGCCTGCTTGACGTCGCAAAGGCAATTTTTCATATATGCTGTCAGGCTGGGGAATAATCTGCCAAATCATATGAAGTCTATAATCAAATTCAGACAATTTTGCTCAACTTGCCGTGAACCTTTCTCCATTCTAAACTGGCTTCTTTGTACCCGTCTATGCTCATCCCTCTTTATTCCCTACTATCATCCAAACGGCTGGGTGGATTTCAATAAATGAGGCGTCATTAGATTTTTGTGAATCACGAGAGTGACATAGGGTATATCAAGTGTGAAAGATATGATATGGCGGCTGCCAGACGCCGCGATGTTTTGTTTTTTATTATGTTTTTTTTGTTAACATGGGGCCACTACTATTCAAATCAATTAACTATTAATCAATTATAAAAAAAAATATCGGACGCTGAAATGCCTTACGCATTATCAAAACCTTCGTATCCACTCCGGAGGCTGAGAGAAGTGCAGATAAAAAGACCAAAATGGAGTGGACTAACAACATACTTAAAGACGGATTACCCACTGTTCCCCAAAAGCTAAAGAACTCCTCCAAGTGCCAGAAATCGTTGGAGGAAACAATGCCGGTTCCAAAGAGGCCCAAAACCGAAAACACCGAAACCCCCCGTGGGGCATCCAACATCACATTTGTGGGGTCTTAAAGGATGCAATAACATTGGCGGTAATCGACGAAAAAAACGCAGATGAATCTTTTGGGCAACTTCTTGGCCATCTTGCGGGAAAATTCTGGATCACTTTGTCCGAACCAAATTGTTCTTAGTTTACGAGTAAAGTTGTTGCCCAAATTAAAATTCGGAACAAACTTTATAGCAAATGGAAGCACAACCCCTCCCATTCTAAATTGGCTGCATATATTGGAAAAGAGCACGTAACAACACAACCTTAGTCATCTGGACTGTCAAGCGAAACTATTATGCTTCTATGTTGAGCACATCACTTCCATCTAAACAACTTTGGACTAACTTGCCTCGAATTTGTGTCCCTAGTAGTGTGAACAGCGCAAAGTGTGACCTAGATCCCGATGTCCTTAATGACTTCTTCCTGGGAAGTAACCCCGACACGCCCGACTTTCATCTAAATGAAATTTCTGGTCCGATTATTCATATGTCGGGTGATTTTAAAGTTGTTACCGATGGTGAAGTTGTTGACTGTGTTATGGCTATTAAATCTAGCTCGACTGACGTGGACGGTATACCCATTCGCTTCATTAAGCTTTTATTACCCGAAATTATAACCCACCTGATTCATATTCTTAACCACTGACATGATATTCACATTTTTACAGTCCTTGAAAATTGCAAAGGCTATAGGCAAAAAATCGAATGCAACCTCCGCCAGTGACTTTAGGCCCGTTAACATTTTACCGTATCTTCCAAAGGTTTATGAGAAAATTATATCGAAGCAGATAATAAGGCATCTTTCTTTTAATAGTCTCTTTAACTCTTTCCAATCTGGGTTCAGAAGTACGAGTAGTCATAGCTGTTCCTCGGCTATGATTAATGTCAGATGATATTAGGCATGACTTTGATAAGGGATACGTAACACTTCTTTGCTTACTTGATTTCTCAAAAGCCTTTGATAAGGTACATCATGACATTCTATGCTGGAAATTACATAACTTGTTTGGCTTCAGTGAACAAGTTGTTCAGCTTCTTAGAAGTTATCTTTCCATTAGATTGCAAAAAGTTGTCATTGGTGGCAAATCCTCAGCCTTGAAAATAATTACACATGAACTTGCGTTAAAATTGTTGCTTAACCCATCGAAATCAAAAGTTCTCCCGGTATCTAATCGAAAATTTAACGTTGATATCGTACCAGACTTATGGCTATCTAACTCTAGGATTAAACGTGTAGAGTCAGCAACAAGTCTCGGTTTTGTCTTAAGTAGAATCTTATCTGGGAACGATCATAAAAATCTTGTCATAGGTCGCATTTACGGATGTCTACGAAAGCTCTGGCTAACAGGTAGCTTTACCCCAATGGCGACTCGACAGAAATTGGTAAGGAATTTCATTATACCTTCAATAAGCTATTCTGAGGTGGTGTACAGTGACCTTGATTGCTTATCTCAGAGAAAACTTCAAGTAGCTTTCAATGACTCAATGCGATATATACAGTGTTGTACAAAACATACCGGATTTGTATCGAATATATTTCTTTGGTGAATTTTAGGGAACAGAAAGAACCTAAGTAAAATCTATTGTCAATTTCAGAAAACTAAGTCTAAGCTTACAAATAAAAGAAAAAAAAAAGGTTTTGCGAATGTTATTTTTATTATATTGGGTATATAACTTAATTCATGCGGGTTTTCCCATCTTTCTGGCAATTTGTGGATCCCATCCCAAAAGAACTGCGCCGGCTTGGCAGCCAAGAATGAATCAAGCCAATTTTTGATATTCTGCTCTGATGTGAACCGTATTTCAGTTCTGCATCGACCGGACCAAATGGTAGTCAGAAGGGGCAAGGTCTGGGCTATAAGGCCGGTGAGGTAAGACTTTCCATCCACTGTTTTCCAAATAGTTCTTAACCGGAATAGCAACGTGGGGCCGAGCGTTGTCATGATGGAAAATTATTGTCTCGTGTCTGGTCGCATATTCCGGGGGTTTTTCGGCCACTGCTCTCTTCAAACGGATTAATTGTGTTCGGTAGTGTTGTCCATTGATGGTTTCAACTGGTTTTAGCAGCTCATAATACAGCACACCCATCTGATCCCACGAAATACAGAGCATTACCTTCGCGCCATGGATATTCGGCTTTGCTGTTCATTTGGCTGGTTGGCCGGGTTTCACATATGATTTTTTGTGCTCGAAGTTGTCGTAATGGATCTATTTTTCATCACCAGTAACAATCCGATGCAAAAATGACTTCCTTTTGTGACGTTCCAGCAGCATTTCGGACATGCAAAACCGTGCTTCGACGTCTCTCGGCTTGAGTTCATGTGGAACCCAATTTCCTTGGTTTTGAATATATCCAGCTGCTTTTAAATGTTATGAAATGGCTGCTTGAGTGACACCCAAAGATTCTGCGAGCTCTTCTTGTGTTTGGCAACAATCTTCATAGAGTAATGCTTCCAGTTCTTCATCTTCAAACTTTTTTGGCTGCCCAGGACGTTCATCGTCTTCCAAGCCAAAATTACCACTTTTAAATCACGCAAACCACTTTTGGCACGTTCGCTCAGCTAGCGCATATTTACCATAAACTTTCACCAAAATACGATGACTTTCGGCAGCAGTTTTCTTCATATTAAAGTAATGAAGAAGAACTCCTCG
The DNA here is from genome assembly GCA_963966105.1 of Volucella zonaria. Lineage (NCBI taxonomy): Eukaryota > Metazoa > Arthropoda > Insecta > Diptera > Syrphidae > Volucella > Volucella zonaria. The sequence goes on along the minus strand of OZ014532.1, from coordinate 193,756,765 downwards.
CAAAAACACTTTTTCAGGCACAAAGTTCGACATATTTAAGTGAAAAAAAATTATTGTTGTTTACGCTTCAAATGAATGACATATACTGAAATGACGTACAATGACAGTAGCTTTCTAACGCATGTTCCAATGAAATACTCGTAATAACAGTGGAATAATACAAGTTACGCCATCTCTTAGCAAACCGCATGAATTAAGTTATAGACCCAATACAAAAAAAAACTTAACTTAGCTCGGTAACGCCCTGTGTAAAACATACCGGGTTTTCATTATACTTAATATTTTGTCCAGTACCAGTTGTTTTTTAAGACCTCCTCTCATCTTTTAGGCATAGACGACACTAAATTCTCAAAAATTTCTTTTAGAATGTTCTTCCATTAATTTTTTAATGACGTCATAAGTGAGTTTTTGAATGTGTGCGTCTTTGACCCTACCTGTCTTTTTAGAATGGCCCACAAGTTCTCGATAGGGTTTAGATCGGGCGATTGAAAGGGCCATTCCAACTCATCAACATTTTTCTGCACAAGCCACTCGATAACCAACTTTGATGAATGTTTTGGGTCATTATCATTTTGATAAACCCAACGCAGTGTCATCTCCTGCTCATTACGGATTCCAGTATATACCAATACTGAAAATGATCCATAATAACACTAATTTCACGTATTGGTCCACATCTCGCACCAGAAAAACAACCCCACACCATAATTGAGCCTCCTCCATGCTTCACGGATGGAAGACAATGGCGTGGCTGAAGACGTGACCCTTCTTTCGTCTAAGATGAATACTTCCATCGGAAGCAATCAAGTTGAACTTACTCTCGTCGCTAAGAGTACAGTTTTCCACTTCGTTGCTGACCAATCCGAGTGGTTTCTTGTCAATTCCAGTCTGGGTAATGATTAGAGTTAGCAAAGTAATCAAGGACTTACTAGAGGAATAAAATGGTACTTTTCTTGTCTATGCTTAGTAGTAAGTAGAGCCTTTTTGGCTGGTGGAAAAGAACAAAAACCAGCTTCTCTTAAACACCTGCGTACGGTGCTTGCTTCAATTGAAGGATTGAGCTTACTAACAATCTTTATTGAAGCCAAGAAAGGATCGTTAAGAATTATATTCTTAATTTTCCCGTCGGTACGGAGTGTAGTTTTTCTGGGACGTCCTCTACAATGAATGGTTCCGACCGGTTTTCCATTCCGAAACTTTTTTATAATGTCACACACTGTCGATTTTATAGTTTTTGGCTATAGATTTTTCTTTTAGCCCTGCCCTGAAATCCGCTACCACCTGATCTTTGACCACACCACTGTATTTATTTTTAACCAATTTATTAGTAAACAAATTGGAGACACCTGACCTTTTAAGTTTTGTTAAGTCTACAACTCACTTCAAATGACAGCCAAAACCATTAACAGCAAGTTGAAGAGAAGGAAAATACGGTACTTTTGTAAATCCGGTATATTTTGCACAGGGATGACATTGAGTTGGGCTACAGTTTTTGGCAAACCTCTAAAAATAATGATAGCAATGCCTTGTTTTGTAAACTTATTCAATAGGTTTTCTTAAATTGCCAAACAAATGTACCTACTGTATTCCTGTCCCCTAGAATTCTTCAATGAAAAATGTTCAGGAAGAATCCAGTATGTTTTGCACAACACTGTATATGGGCTTCGTATTTCTGCATGCTTATTCAAATGTACCTTTAAACGATACGAGTATCTCAGTGCACAAAACTGCATTTACCTACATCAGGTCAATAATATTAATATTAAATCCCCACCGTACCTTTATATACAATTTGCGCGATCTCAAAGAACTAAAAACCTTATACAACCTGTCAAGTCTGTTTTTTGTTCACTCTATAAGACTACGGAATTCCCTTTCCCAACACATCCGGGGTATTAAAAATGCCATACACTTTAAAAATGCAATCCTCTTACACTTTTCTCATCAATTTTAACTTCTACAGTGCCGTTCGAAAAATTTTGGTCACACTTTTCTTACGAATTTTGTCAAACTTGTTGCAATAACTACATATTTTTTAATGGTGATTTGTTTTCTTATCCGGTTTCAATCGTTTCATAATACATTTAGAGTGTTAAAACTTTTCACACGCGGTCACGGGAGCAAAAAGTTGTTAGATCGAAAAATGTATTTTTTAGGTACCTGCTCCATTTTTAGGGACCAATGAAAAATGCTTTATCGGTGTGGTTGTTTCGTTTTCTTATTGCTTCTCAGAAACATTCTCACATTTATTACAGCTGCATATTGGCGAGACATTGTCTCATATAGGTTTTTTCATGTGGAAGCAGGTGTGGTGTTCCAGGTCCGGATAAGTAAATTCTTTAGGTTTTCAATTAACTCTGGACGCTTCTTCGCAACCTTAAGTTTTATTATTGACCAGATATTTTCAATTGGATTGAGAGCTGGACTGTAGGGAGGACAATTTAATACATCGAAATTATTTTCTTTTTAACTTAAGAAATAAAAAAAAAATTCAAATATTATTTTTAGTCATAAAAGTTCTAGCTTTCATATTAAAAAACTAAAACAAGTTCATACTTACAATTTTGGCTGTATGGGAAGGAGCATCGTTGACAAATGAACCTGCAAGTGTCACCAAAAAGCTCCAACGCAGAGGGCTCTAATACATTTTCCAAAACTCGTAGGTAAACTTCTGCAGTGACTTTCTATTCTAGGTATACCATTCTACCTTTTTCATCTCCAGAGAACCTTCCCCAGACCATCACACCTTCAGTTTTGGGGGTCATCCGTAAGATGCATTCAGAGCTCAGTCTTTCTTTTGGTTCACTTCACGCAAGAATCTTCCCATTTCCAAAATGCAGCTTAAACTTTGATTCGTCGTAAAAGATAACATTGTTCCACATGTCTTGAGTCCAATTAAGATGCTCTTTCTGGAAAATCCGGCTTCAGAACTGGCTTGAGTGCTCTAAGTCCAGCTTTCTTGAGCCTTTTCCTCACTGAGCTTGACGAAATTATTTTTCCTGTAGCTCGACACAGATCGTTTTTAAGATCCACCGAAGTCTTGAACTTATGCCGATGGATGTACAGCGCCAAAAAACGATCTTCCACTGAGGTCGTCTTTTTTGGCTTCTCTGAGCCTTTCTTTTCGTTGGTAGTCCCGGTGCTACGATATTTTTTAAAAATTCCATGCCACAGTTTGTTGAGCAACATTTAATATTCCATAAATTTCACGTGATATCAAATTGAGATGTGACAGACACAAAATATTAACTTTGCAATCCGAATTGATTTGTCCCATTTTTTTTTCAATAAATTACTTCGGTTCGTTTCAGACTGCTATCACGAGCTAAATGCACCTCTTATTCATAATAACATCGACTTGTATGCACTATTTGAACGACATTTTGCTACATAGTGCAAAAAAACCCCGTAGCTCTCATTAATTTCAAGAACTGCGCCCGAAAAGGGCAATAAAATGTTTGAACGAAATTTTTCGAATGGCACTGTACATCTTTAATTTCCTCAATTCCTTGTGTGTTCTCAACAAACTGGGCTCTTTTCAGGCCATGGTAGAGACTCTATCCCCAAACTGTCTTTATATTTCTTAACCTACGCAAAGGAAAAAAGTTAATTAACGTTAATTTTTTCAAGAAAATTTAAGCCTCTTATATGGCTAATGTCCAATCTATCCTACTGATTTCGATCGATGACATGGTGCAGAATCCTCTTGAAAGACCACTGTTTCTAAGTGTTCAGTTAAAGCCTCGATTGTGGGCAAAACGCCTTTTTTTATAATTTCTATGTAAGCTGCCGAGTTTACACTACCTTTTAGCAATATAATTTCTCCAACACCATGACTGGTTATTGCTCCCCAGACCATAATGTATGGCGAATGCTTTACAGTACTCTGTACACATTCATCACTGTATCGTTCATTCTTTCTACTACGCACTTTGACTCCTGAATCTGGACCAGTCAGATTCATCAGAGAAAATTATCTTAGCCCAATCATCTACTGTCCAATTTGTCCTTTTATTACACACATTTAGCTGGGTAGACTGCATTTTCGCTGTAAGAAGCGAGTTTTTTTGCATGCTTGGGCATTTAAATTATTTTCCTTTAAACGACGTTTTACAGTTGAGCTACTTATTTAAACATTATGAACATGTTTCAGCTCTGCCGTAATTCCTGGAGCAGTTTTAAAACAATTGCGGAGAGATATTCGAACTAAATTTCTGTCCTCACGTTCATTCGTCTTCCTTGGACGTCCGCTGCCTGACTGCTGCACTAAGCTCTGCGTTTTCAAAAATGTTGCCCAAAATCTTCTTACCGATGACTCGTTGCACTTAATTTTGCTGGTCATATTTAGCTTTTTATAAACAATTATGTAATTTTTTTGCTTTTCTGTTAAAACCATCGTTTTGAATAAACACAAAACAACACTGTATATCTTTAATTTCCTTCCTGTGCCGCAGAGAAGCACTTATACGGAAAAAAATGTGGCTTCGGCTTTTTTTTTGGGCGATAGTGTACACTTCAAATATGCCAATAACAATAAATTGTAATTTAAACTGAAATTGAAATCAAATCAGAATAAAACCGTTTATTAAAGTGTTGCGTATGGGTGGACGCTATGGTCAGGAACGGTTTAAAGGACAAGCCGTATCGTTTCCTCAGGAAGTCGAACAGATAGCAGCACAGTTTCCTTTATCTGGAGCAAATATGGACCTCGCTCTTGTGACAGCAAGTCTTGACAACATATTACTTGGCAATAGGAGATATTGCGCTGATGTAGAAAAATAAAAAATAAATATAAATATTAGTAATGAAGGATTGCATCACAGTACTCTACACCTGTAATGATATCAGTATCTCAGGGCGAAACTAATCTCATCCAAACGCCACACAAATTCTTTTTAAGCAGATCAAGAATGAGAAGAACATTTTACGGGGAAATTTCCATCAAGGCAATGAAAGATTTGGGCGCAAGCGTGGACGTTAATGCACAGGCATGACTACTACAGCTATTGCTTATTCAGAATTGATGCCAAACTCAGATTGGAATACAACTGACGTCGACCGTGTTCTATTATCAGAAAATATATATGTATTTCATTCGATGCTTTTCCAAACGAACCATAGTAGCTGATGGCTCAGGAGCTGGTCTCCACAATAAGTATCAACAGTACAGAGCTGAATTTAGATATCAATACATACATTCTGACGTAGTTATCAGTATACATATTAAATAAATGGGCACCATCTGATAAGCTAGGTTATTTTAACGAATTAACGAATTTTAATAATTAACGAATTTTTTCTTAACCCAGGTTGTTATAGTGATTAGTATTTATTCGACTCTCATGCTCGGGGCTCTAAGGGCCACAGCGCTAATAGAAATGATACAGCGATGGTCATGAAGTTTATTAGTAACGAGAATCTGCGTAATCATCTTGCTATTGTGTAGAGATGCGCAGCCGAAAAAACTTGCAATATTCTATTACAGCATATCCATGGTAAGTTTACGGCCCTGCTAAACGTCGTTAATACAGCTGTTGCAGAAATAGATTTCAGCGAGCATATTCATGATGGGCAAGTGGTCACTACATCTCTTATACACATTGATTCTGCTATACCAGCTTTAAATGATGTGTTGTTTAGTGACAATATGGACGACGAAACGGTGCCTATTTACAATTTAAAACAGAAGTCTGCACTACCGATCAGAGTCTTCAGAGAGCAAAGAGCTCAAGAATTTGCATAGGTGAAGTTATTCCTAGAAGGCACACGTGATCTCAGAGAAAACAGGTCATTTTTCATAACACCGCTTGATTACTATCAGACGAGGATCATCATGAGCAACGAAAAGAGGTTCCAAAATAACGAATATCTGTTTTGTGCGCTTTCATTTGTGGAACTCTATAAAGCTCAACAAAATGTTTCAGTTTATGCAAAATTATATCAGAATGGTGTACAACCTTATGATGTAGTGCAAAATGTTCATTTGAAGATGCGAAATATTCGTGACACTTCATCATATTGGCATAAAGCTTATACAGACTTTCTTGCTATAGTAAAGAACTTAGGGCCTCCACACTGGTAAAGGTACATAATATTCTCGTGTAAAGACCTAAACTGGCCCGGTATCTTGAAAACCCTTCTGGTTAATTGGCAATAAAACGGGCCCAGTTTGCTCTAGATTTAACGCACTAGAAGGTATAACTACATAATTGTTGGTATCTACTTCTCTGAAGGTACTTTCTTAAATATTCAGTGGGTGTTGAAGATAGACTTCCGCTCTCCCGATTTTTTTCATAACGTGAACCAATGAATCAGATCACTCAATATCTTTATCCCAAACCATACCACACTCCATATCAATTCTCTTCTCAAACAGCGATTCAATGGCTTAGCCAGTGCATTTGCTGTTGAAGCAACTTTTACGTACGAATTCTATAACCCATTTGAATACATTGCTAAGATTGGACAAGACTTGGAGACACTAAGACTATGGTTTACAGCACACAAGTTAGTAAGTTAGTGATCAATGAAAAAACTAAACTGATAAACTTTAAGATATCTGGTAACATTTTAACTGATATTTACATATTTGGTTTGGTTTTTAAACTGGCAACACTTTTCCAAACTGTCAATTTGACAATTGTTAGTTGATTTGTGTTAGTACATTTTGCCATTTTATGATGAATAGATTAATGCCAGAACAACGCGTGCAAATTGTGCAAACTTATTTTGAAGACCATGGTTCGGTTCGCCAAACTTAGCGTGCACTACGTCCATTTTATGGTCGACATAATCGTCCATCTGAGCAAGTTATTTAGAACACGATGAACCGTTTTCGCACCACGTAGACTCTAGTGTATAATATGCATCCCCAAAAACGACACAGAGTGCGAACAGGAGAAGTTATTGCCGTTGTGGAGCGCAGTGTTGAGGAGAATCCGAATGAGTCGATTCGCCATCGTGCACAGCAATTGAAGCTATCCCCATCCACTTTGTGGAAGATTTTACGGAAAGATCTTGGCTTAAAAGCTTATAAGATCCAGCTTGTGCAAGAGTTAAAACCCCGTGACCATTATACGCATCGTAGGTTCGGTAAATGGGCCGAAAACATGATACAGCTTGATCCTCATTTTCAACGCAAAATTTTGTTCTCCGATGGGGCCCATTTTTGGTTAAATAGATATGTAAACACGCAAAATTGTCGAATTTGAAGTGGAGAAAACCCAGAGACGGTATTACAACTATTAAAACTCACTGTTTGATGTGCTTTATGCGCTGGTGGATTTATCAGCTCATATTTCCTTAAGGACGATGCCGGCCAAAATGTTACCGTCAATGGAGAGCGCTATAGAAATATGATTTCTGACATCTTAGTTATTCAGTTGAATGGCATTGATGTGACAGAGCTTTGGTTTCAACAAGTTGGCGCAACATGCCACACGGCTCGCAACACTATCAATTTATTGAGGGAAACAAAATTTCCAGTAATGGACCTGTGAACTGGACTCCACAATCCTGTGATCTCACACTTTTAGATTACTTTCTTTGGGGGTATGTAAAGTCACTAGTCTATGCCGATAAACCAAAGGCGTTGGACGATTTGGAAGTCGACATTCGTCGTGTTATTACTGATATACGGCCCCAGTTGCTCGATAAATTTGTCGAAAATTCTACTTCACGGTTGTGCTTCATTCGAGCAGGCCGTGGCACATGTCATAAAATTATCTATTGAATAATTAGATATTAACATTAGCTTAAAGTGTTTTATTTCATATTGAATTTGTATATTTCCAAAAAAACATCCTTTATAAGACCATTCCTATAACAAAATCGTATCTAAAGTTTATTAGGCTCCCGCACACTCGAAGTTGCAATATGGCATTACCAGTTCGGGTGGATCGTATTTTAGATTCCAACCTTTGTTGACCGCATAGAAACAATTAGGTCGCATTCTCTCAAGCTATAATCATACAATTTTACCAATAAGGCGTAAGGTTCTAAGGAAATTTTATGAGCAAAATGGTAACATTCCCAGTAGAAATAATGGTGCTTACAATTTATGAATAAATAACATGGCCCTTATTAACATACTAATTGCTGTACGTCTCATTTTTCATATTTCTATACAACGTATTTCAATAAATTACTTTATTCCATTAGACTAACACGCAACTTAAATGTTTACACAAAAAAGAGTTAAGGACTGGCTACGTAGTATTGTTGTTGGATATGACCCATGGAGCAAAATAACCACTGAACTCCCACCTCTTTCTCTTTCCCCTCTATTCAATGTTCTGAAAAATCAAACATGTGTGCCGGCACCATCTTGGGTGTTAAGTTATTTAAAAAAAAAAATATAGAATCTTATTAAGACTAATATCTTAATAGGCGACAAAGTAACTGTGACTCAAATCAGATCGAATAAAACAATAATAAAAACTAATTTAACAAGAAACGCTCTATTTGCTTACTTATAATTTTTAAACAATTTCTTAGATAATTACACTTCTTCTGAAAACCGAACCATTGACTCCTTCGTGCAGTTCCGGTTTTCTCATCTCTTTTCTTACACATACAGATGTACAAATTAAACAATTATAAAAACAATTTGTTAAAAAAAACACGTCTTTATTATAGTATATTGCTTGAGTTTTTACAACTGATTTCTTAAGCTAAACTTAATTATAATATTACCTATGTTTAACCTATTGCATCCACAGAGTTAGTTGTTCCCACGATAGTCGCCAAGTGCAAGGTTGCACTTGTGCAATGTTCGGTGCTCAGATGTCGCACACTGGGGCAGGGTACTCTCATACCTGCCATCAAATAAACCAGAAATGTTAGACCTTCTTTGGTAAGGAACATTATTTTTATTGTTGAAAAATCAAATAAGCACATCAAAGAATTTTATTTACTTAAAGAGAACTTTTGCATTGTACATATGTCATATAATACACACTAAATTCATCGGGTAATGCTCAATATAAGAATTATAAGTGCTCCTGACTTTCTTCAATACGTATAATGTTAATTATTGAAGATACACTAAAGCACCATCATCTTCATCACCTTCATCATCATCAACTGTTGCATTATCATCTGATTTATTTAAAAATGGAACTTTTAACATTAAGAATGCTTCTCTGGGAATATTTTTAACTTTATTTTTGACAGGCTTTTGCTTACTAGTGATAACTGGATCAGAGCTCAGTAAAAAAAATTTAAAATATCCCTGTTAGATTTTTCTCTGCTACATTTTCTGGAATTATGCTCGCTGTAGTCCTTGTTTCTTGCCTCCTGTGATTCCTCCGTTAATTGTCCGATAAGAAGAAGTGCAAAGGCTATTATTTCCGGGCCGTGAATCAAATACTTATGTAAAGTGGCATGTTGTACCATGGGTATAATGACACAAAATACCTCGCAGTATTATGTGCAAACAGACTGTACTTTTCAGGATCTACATCAAATCCACTTGATATCGTGATCAAAATAATGTGAAACTTTTTTATTAAGTTAATGTCTATATTTGTAATTTTTGCGGACAATTCAGGGTTTTTGAAAAAAACGTCTGACGGTGTTTCCATCGTTGCTACTGCCAAAATCGGGTTTTGGTTTGTCTACAATAAGGCCAAACTTTTCTCTAAACTCTTTCTGTATCCGAGCTTTATTTTCTAAAACGATTTGTTTGTCTTGGTCCCCACGAATCCGCCATTTTGCTATAGGCAGCTTGTATGCCAAATGTAATAGACATTCGAAGAATTGAATCCAACCATGAAAATCTGGCCAAATCTGAAATTTTCTGTGTTCACTTCCCTTGCAACCATTTCATCTATTTTATTAAATTCTTTTAATGTTGCACCACACAAAAAGCATTTCATTGTTGAGGTAGTTTCTGTAAGGGCATTACACACCTTTCCGTCTACCATTGATAAAATTAATTCATGACGAATTTTTAATGTGTTTGCACCAATATTAATAATGCTTTCTTGAAGATTTGATATCTGATTTGAAGATTTGATAGATTCCTTCCGAAATTCAATACTTATTGGCCTACAATACCTTTTAGATGCAAGACTGGGGTTTTGCCATATAATTACATCTTTAGCCATTAATCGAAGCGATCCAAGACATATGATAAAAACAGCTGAATCACTACCTTCAGAGTCTTGAAGGGCTTGTTTGTAAGAGCTATGCCCCGACGACCCATCAAATCCCCATTTAGTGATAAGGCACATTTTCTCAAGTTGGTCACCTTTTAGGGTATTGAAAACGATTCATTTGCAGTAATGTCTGCTGGGTAGCATAGGTTTTTAGCTTCCTGTATTAATTTGTAAGATTTAAATTTTTCTGGAGCACTTCTTAACACATCATACTGTTCACGGGAAAGTTTAGCTCAATCAGGACGGATAGTGCATCCTCGGCTGTGAATTTAAGGTTTTTTGGTAAGCTTCTTAATACTCGTAACACTTAGCATGTTCAGGATATTTAGAAAAATCTTTTAAAAGTTTCGAAGCTTGTGTATGACCTTCAGGTCGTAAATTCATGCAAGTAGCGTAAGCTAATTCTGGGGTTGAAGTTACTTCACGCAGTTGCTTGGTTTTAGCACGTTTGCTATTTTCCGAGGAATTTTCAAATGAAATAACCGATCGGCCGCGCTTAGCTTTTGACACAACGCATGGGAAAGGGAGTGATGTCAGAAGCCACTTTTTATTATGTTTATTAAATTTTTCTTCTATTCTCCTCGCTTTTATCCATCTTGAAACTTGAAAGTACTCAATTTCTGTTTGAGATTCTTGGCCCGGCAATTTGTTCGTTTTTCTAGCTCTTTAATCAAATACTCCCTGAATAACTCGAACTGCAACCAACTTCAGACTGTTATAATTTCCAAACAGTGAGCTCAAATTTTGACACATGACAGATAATTTTATTATTTACAAGCCTTTTAAACAATTTGCGTCTCAGTTGTGTTGAAAAATTTTTATCCGCGATGGAATTCAAACGTAATAGTGTGATTGCTTTATATTTGGCTGGAAAACCACAAGTAGCTGTCGTTAGAGCCCTACAGCACCTCAACGTGAATAAATCATTTGTGTCTCGAACCATAGCTCGTTACCGTGATACTGGCAGCGTTGCAAAACGCCATGGAGGTGGTCATAAAAAAAACAGCAACATCGGCAGAAATGGTTCGAAAAGTGAAGGCTGGAGTTGACCGAAATCCTCGTCGAAGTGGAAGAAAAATGGCTCGTGAGCTCAACATATCGTTGGAACGGATGCAACACATACTGAAAAATGAGCTTGGGCTCAAGCCATTGAAGTTCCAAAAAGCACACGATCTTACACCGCAACAGAAAAAAGTTAGAGTCGAAAGAGCGAAGGAGTTGGTACGCTTGCACGAAAGTTGTGAGTTGCCGAATTTGGTTTTTTCCGATGAGTCGCCATTTGTTATTGAGCAATATGTCAACAAACAAAATGACCGAGTTTACTTGCCAGAGAGGTCCTTCGAAAATTTACAGCGGTTCAAAAGTGGTCGTGAGTCAATCGATGATGAACGCAGTCGCAGACCATCGACATCGAAAAGAAATGTTGGCCAATAACCGCAAATTACCCATCAGAGAGATAGCGGAAGACTTGAACATTGCTTATGGATTCGTCCAAGACATTTTGGTTAATGATTTGGGTTTCCGTCGTGTAGCAGCAAAGTTGGTGCCAAAAGACCTCAATTTCATGCAAAAAATAGACCGTGTTGACGTCGTAAAACAGATAATTTGCGATTCTGAATCCGATCCCACATTCATCAAAAGGCAAAAGGATCATTACTGGAGACGAGACGTGGGTTTATGAGTACGACACGCAATCCAGACATCAGGCAAGTGAATGGCGTTCACCAAATGGGCCGAGACCAAAAGAACCACGTCGTTTTCAGTCAAAAAAGAAGGCAATGCTCACGGTTTTCACGGATTACAACGGTGTAGTGCATCATGAATTTTTGCCAGAAGACCAGACAGTAAACAACGAGTATTACGAGTATTTGGGGGTTATGAGACGTTTGCGTGAAGCAATTCGCCGAAAGAGACCAGAATTGTGGACAGAAAACTGGTGGATTTTGCACCATGATAACGCACCGTCGCGGTCGCACATTGCCATCATTATTCGTAATTTATTGACGAAAAATGCAACAAATACCATCCAACAGCCACCGAATTCACCTGATTTGGTCCCTGTGACTTCTATCTGTTCAATCGAGTTAAAAAACCACTACGGGGAACGGGTTTCAGCAGCCGAGAGGAAGTAATGGAAAAATGGCAGGAAGCACTGAAGGACATACCGAAAACCGAATATAAAAAATGTTTCGAGGATTGGATCAACTGCTGGCATAAGTGTGTTGCAGTCGATGGGGATTACTTTGAAGGGGACAATATAGATTTAGATGAATAAACTTGTATCTTCAATTTTCTGAATAAATTCCGGGAACTCAAGGTGGTATGAATTGACACTTCATTTAACTTTCTAATATCACATCAAGTACCCTGCTTAAAAGTCCCACTGCCTGTATCTTAAAAACTTCAAATCCTAACCAAGGACTTTCAAAATAAATTCCTTTAGGGCTCAGATAGCAACACTACTTTGAGCTTTGTCAGATCACACATTTCCTTATCACTACTCTTTTATAGACACTATTCGTATCTACTTCTTTCCAACCTTGAAGTGGATATCATAGTGTGATAAGCATCCTATTCACATGCTTTGTCATACAAAGTAGGTGATAATGTGGGGTATTTATCTCAGTTCTATTTTATGTCCTTACAAAAGAATCAATGAACCTGCTTCGTATCCTCACCATAAAAGTCAAGCCACATGGCATTGAAATTCTGTGTACATTCTAAATGGTGATATGATGATGATATATCTACGAGTAACATATAACAGAATACCACCCAGATTCAAGAAAATGTAATTCTACATTACCTTTCCGTTGGGATTCACGTTTTCAGAAATATTATTGTCCTGTAATCGGGAAGCAAGTGGTGGGACAACACGTAAGCACATACTAAGCCCGGCAAAATATTGTATTTATGGATACCTTGTTTTGAAAGGCATTAATCATGTGATTCATATGCTTCCCGAGGGGTTTCTGGTTTACAGATCGACCTGAAACTTGGAACATCCCTTCAATTGTGTAGTGGTCTTGAAGTCACGTTTGGAATTTGTTTATCATGTGATTGATTCAGATCTAATTCAATTTGTTCGTTGGTTTTACGTGTTTATCCAGAGATTTATATCCAAATCGTGTTTTTTTTTTATTTATTTGAGAAAAAAAAAAAAACTTTTTAATTGCAGCCGTACAGGTTTTACAAATGGCAAAAATGGACTAGAAAAGTAAAATGTAGAAATGATTTTTATTTCTTAGAAAAAATCACTAAAAAACTTAAGAGCTAAATCACCTGATAAAATACCAAGCTACAGGATTATATGCGCAAGTATCCATTAAAATAGATATCGGAGGTGGCAGTTCCAAGTTCTCAGATAATGGTTTGGTTATTCGTGAACTGTTTCCTACTGGTACCTTTAACCAATTATTAATGCCCGATTTCACAGTACGAACTTAAGTATCGATCCAACGATCAACTCAAGATTAAGACAAATTTGTTTTTCACAATGCAGACTTAACGATAAACATCACTTAAATAGTGGTTTATGTGGTTAAGTGGGTTAAGCATTAGTGCATTAAGATAATATTTACCCCAAAATGCTTCAGAGAAAACCAAATAAGCAACAATATATTATTGTTTCGGCAGGATACTTTGCGAAAAAGATAAAAAAGCTAAACTGCGACAGATTTGTCTCCGGTGCCGATTCAAATTTATGCGGACAGAACCGAGATCAATTTAAGTAAGCGCATTAAATGATGCAAACTACTCGTATGTAAATCAAACAAATTATTTTTTTTGCATTTTTTTGACCGTACTGTCACCTTTCTTGCTCAACTTGCAATGACGTTTGCTGCTTCATCCATAAGGAAAATTTCCTGGTCCAGCTAATTTTTTATTTTTTTTTTTTATAATTTGCGGGCGCTCAAGGGATTTAAGTACCCTTAAATTGTTTGCACACAGAGCGGGTGAAGGAAAGTCAGGGAGGATGGAAAGAGAGGTACCGGTGAACGTTGGTTTTAAATGTTTGAAGGTTATAATGACTAGCAATTAAAGAGCTAGGCAGGGCATTCCATAAGTGAGTTGTACAGCGTAGGAGCGAATCACGATATTTTAGAGTACGTCCGAAAGTGGGCTTGAGGGTATACTGATGAGCCTTCATAGCGAGACGGGTGTTACGGTTAAAAGTTTGAAGGGGCGAAATGCTACTGGCGATTTCTATGGAGCACTAATGGTGGAAATAGCGACAAAACAGAGTGAGACACGAGACCTTACGTCGGTGTTCGAGGGCGTCCATTGTTTGTGTGATATTAGTATCACCTATGAGTTTTATCGCGCTGTTTTGAATCCTATCTAGCAGGTGCAGAGATGTTTTAAGAGCACCTGACCAGATGTGGACATTGTACTCCAATTTTGAGCGGATGAATGCCTTATATATTGTGGCCAGATCAGAGGGGGTAAAGCATCTCTTACATTGTTTGAGGAAACCTAGACATTTCGCAGCATTTTTGACGACACCGAATATGTGGTCATTCCAACGTAAATTGTCATTGACACACATACGGCTAATGGAAAGTTTATCGGTTTCGACGACGCAAGAGCCATTCAAGGATAACGGCTGGGTGTGTAAATTTCGCTTTAACGACAGCAGACAGCATTGTGTTTTGGAAGAATTAAATTCTACTCTGTTAGGGGTTCCCCAATTGGTTATGCTGTTAATATCGGAATTTAATGAGCTTAGCATACGCTGCCGTTCTCGTTCTGCAGCCAAAGAGCTGGGACGTGAGTCCGGGAACGAATATGAAAAGCAGAGAGTACTGTCATCAGCAAAGGAATATATTGGATTAGAGGTAGCAGACAAGAGATCATTAATGAAAATTAAAAACAGTGTCGGAGACAGAACGGAGCCCTGGGGCACACCAGCATTTATTTTGTGAATATCAAAGTTGAAACCATCCAAGACAGCTTGAATTGAACATTCCGAAAGGTAATTTCTAATATATTGAAGAAGAGAGTCATCGATCCCAAGAACAACTATCTTGCTTCCGCCAGATTGATGTACGCTTTGGTTCCACTTTTCGGTGAGACATGCCATCAAATCACCAATGGGCCTGTTGCTGTGAAAACCATATTGCCATATGGTCATTGATAAATTTTCGTGTTTCGAGATATTTCATGAGCTGATGGTTTATCAGCGTTTCCATGACCCTGGAAAGAAGGAACGTAAGTACAATGGGTCTGTAGGAGGAGAGAGAAGAAGATTCGCCTTTCTTAGGGACGAGCTGGACAAATGCTGTTTTCCATCTGCTCGGAAAGAGTCCTAAAGAGTAGGATTGATGAAAAAGCTTACGCAGTGGTTTTGCCAGCGAGGAGGAACACCTCTTCAGAAGGAGGGGAGATATACCATCTGGACCAGCGGATTTGTGAATGTTAAGATCTTTAAGAACTCTTGCTACTACACGAGTGCGAAAGTGGATTCGTTCCATTGAAGTTTCGACGCACTCAAGTGTAGGGTGAGACAAAGCACAATCTGGGAGTGTTGAGCTGGCCGCAAAGTGTGCAGCAAGCAGGTTGGCCTTATCCAAAGAGCTGACGGCTGGTACATCATTGTAAATGAGCGTTGGGATGGAGGATGAGGCAGCATTTGTAATACTTTTGACGAACGACCAAAAATGTTTACTTGAAGACCAATCTTAATCCAGTCAACAACCCCTTTGGTAATAGCGGATTTTCTATGCAGCTACCGCAAACTATAGGCGTGTTTTATTCAAAAGTACTTAGCCACTTTTCCAAAAAAAACGCTGCAACTCACTTCTGTACTCACTTTTACATATAATTTCAAAGTTGGCAGACTCGATTTCAGTTTCACATTAAATCTCGCGGCTATGTTCGCAGTGTTGGTTTCAAAGTTGCTTTGAGTGGCTTTCCATTGGGCGAATTCAATCGTACATTAAATTTCATTTAGTGCATTTGCTTCAGTTTTATATGAAGATTTTAGTTTTAAAGATTAAATTTTAAGCTATAAGAAAATTAAAAAAGCGTGTTGATGCCTATAAAAGCTGGAAGAAATACCGAATGGATGAGTATACTATCGATCAAATCAAACGCTATGGGACTCGACGAAATCCACCCAAAATCTGTTAAGCTTCTGCTTCCATATTTACTGCCTTTTATAACGCACGTCTTCAAGTCAATTTTAACGACATCAGTCTTTCCCGTTCATTGGAAATACGCTAAAATTATTCCTATTCCTAAGAAATCGAATGAAAATACGGTGGAATTCAGACCAATCTCAATTTTGCCATTCCTTTCAAAAGTTTTTGAAAAATGCATTCTAATTCAGACACAAAACTATCTTTTGACTAAAAAACTGCTCTGCGAGAACCAATCTGGTTTCCGTCAAAAACGAAGTTGCAAGACCGCGTTTTTAATGGTCGTCGATTAAATTAGAAAAGCTGTTGATGAAAACCGTGTTACAATCCTTACGTTACTTGACTTTTCGAAAGCATTCGAAAACATTCTTTGGTCAGAGCTTAGGGAAGAATTTAATTTTTCATTGCCCTCCACAAAACTTATATTTTCCTACTTAGAAGGGAGACAGCAACGGGTTGTGGCGAGTAACCGATGTTCATGTCGTTTGTCAGTAAAGAGGGGGTACCGCAAGGCTCTATTCTTCGACCATTGCCTTTCTCGCTCTATGTAAATGAACTGCACAAGATTGTTGAGCATAGCGCAATCCACATTTTCGCTGATGATGCCCAGATCCACTTAAGCTTTCCAATGAATTTAATTCACAAAGCCACTGCGCAGGTAAATGAAGATCTCCAGCGTGTACTTGTTTGGTCGGCTAAGAATGAACTGCGTCTTAATGCGCAAAAGGCAAAAGCACTTATGATCCATAAAAGAAAATTGGATCTTACTCACTTTCCATCAATCCAGCTACCTCAAAGTCCAATAGAGTACGTTGACTCCGCCAACAACCTTGGTCTGATATTTAACCGGACCCTTACTTGGTCTACCCACATAAACGTCATTAAAGGTAAGGTATACGGTGGACTACGTGCTCTCTGGACTACTCATCGCTTTATCCCTACACGGACAAAACTTTTGTTAGTGAAAACCCTACTAATGCCGATTCTGTTCTATTGTTCTGAGATCTTTTGCTGCCCAGACTACGATTCCAGAAGAAAGCTCAATGTCGTATATAATAATATTGCCCGCTTTGTATTTAACCTGAAACGTTATGACCATGTTTCCTTTTACTCAAAACAAATCAGCGGATGTACATTTGATAACGTGCTCAAATATAGAACCCTTAGTCTCTTGCATGATATAATTCAAACTAAGCAACCGACATACCTATTCAATAAGCTACGCTTCCTTCAGTCAGGTAGATCATGTATGCTTTTTCAAACGAGCTATGCCTGCTTGACTTCTGAACGCCAATTTTACGTAAATTCTGTACGGCTGTGGAATTCCTTGCCCATAAATATTAGGAAAATTAGAAGCACTAATAAATTTAAGTCATCTCTCTTAAAATATCTGGCCAATGAAACAATTAGAATTTAAAATGTTAAGTTTGTTGTAATATCAACCGTCTCTTTCTGTTTTTTGTTTTTGTTCTTTTTTATATATAAATTGTAAATTTACTTCTTCTATCATTACTATTATTTTTATACATACACATGCTTGCACATATTTGTATCTAATACTTTTAAAAAATTTAAGGCTTTCACACTTTAAAAGATTCCATTATCTTACCGTGTAAGCGATACTTACTTAATAAATACAATACAATACAAAAAGAGTAACTTTGTCGCGACATTATTAAAAAAATTGCAATTATGCGACTGACTTAAAAGAAAACTGATCAAAGCCAATCACTCAAGATCAAAAACAAAGATCTTACAACATTTCATATATAATCGGACTGGAAAAGTACTGTTAGCTATTTTTCTTACAGTGGGTTACAAAGTTGCTTAGGTTTTGCACAGCTCAATTTGGCTACTTTCATAAGAAAAAAAATATATAGTAAAACGTTATGTTAATTAGGCATTTTCTGGAGAAAAGTGACCTCAAAGTCGAAAATGAGCATCGGCAATGAAAATTGACCAGGCTTAGAAATTGGATATCTAAAGACTCAAACAAGACATAAACTTTATTTAAACGCTGTTATAAAGGTTGGTATTTCTTCTATAAATAAAGTCCTACATGAAGTTCTTACCATTAGTACTAACAGAGCAATTTCCGTTAACATGGGTCAGGGTACACCAAAGTAATCCTTTTCTTAAATCTGCGATAAATGATATCAACATTGGAGATAGACCGTAGACTGTAGAACGATTTTTTTCTTTGAATATGCCCAGGAATAATTTCCCAAATTATTGTCAACGAATTAGGGGACACCCTGTATAACTTCTTAGAAAATAAATAATTGCACGTTCTACCGTTCCACACAACAGTTTGTTTCAATCACTTTTCGGCATCTGGCGGTGGGAGTAGATGGCATTCCAGCACCTTCATTTTTAATTCATTCTTTCTTGAATTTGGAGATTATGATCTAGGCGGTTATGGTATGTACATTTGCTCTTCTGCTATTTTAATTTTTATTTCTGCTAACTCGTGCAGAGTCTCGTTCACGTTGCTTATATTTGAATCCTGCGGCCGGAGGAGGCCTTCCTGTAGCATAAATATTTATTTTTTCATTAGTATATTTCTGCTTCGTTGTTTTTTTCAAGTTCTCATATTTTTTCTTCAAAACACTGGCCCTTCTGCATGTATTCCCGTAAGTACAATCGAATTAATTATTTTTCTATTTCTAGGCATGCAGTGGCTTTTTCATTCGCATTTCATTCTGTGCGTGCTTTTGTTTTCTATTACATTTCGGTGTTTTACCAACACTTCACAACCCTCAAATTAGCGCTTCTTCTTTTTTCCTTGATGTTCATTATTTAAATTTATTTTTCACACAAAAAGCACTTCAAACAAGAATTAATAACGAATTTGGTTTGACATTTTGTCCTCAATCACAATGACTAATTACCATAAATGGTTCACAATGACACTCAATTAATGACTTAACTAAACCACTCTTAAATATCGACTGTGAAAACGAAAACTTCTTAAGTGAAGTTTATGTTGAAGCCTGCACTTAACTAAACCAATACTTAAGCTAGCATTGTGAAATAGGGCATAAATGTTGACTTGCCTGAAGGATGAAATAATAGAAAATCATTCGTCTCGGGGTTGTTTTAGCAAAAATTCCTTCTCAACCTCGAAAAGCAATGGACCTTTTATTATTATTATTATAAGCTTTTATTTGAATCGGTGATTGCTAAAACAACATAAGTAACATTTTTATTTTTTTACAGGAGAGACAAAAAACGCTATATTCCTCAGATAATTTTAATTTAATTTAATTTGTTTAGGGTTAGTCTTGTGAGTTATAAACAGTGAATAGTTTAAAAAAAAATTTTACCGTAGGAGATTTGAAGCAAACAAAATTTTTTTGCGCGTTCTAACGCTCAACAGTTTAGTGAGAGTCAAAAGGATTTAAGTACTTCAAGTTATGCTGTTTTAACACTAACTTTACTTCCTGGACTTTAGCAAGATTGACTGAAAATAAATAAAAAAACATTTTAAGTTAACACTTTATTGTAGAAAAAAACAAGGTTATGCTTGTAGATAGTCTTGATAATTAAGTTAAGGCTTCATTAAAAAAATAGGAACAAAACGCTGCTTCAAGCCAGAAATTCATTTAAAGAAATAATAAAACAAATACAAATCTACTCTTATTCTTAGTTAAAAAAAAAACTATGTTAGGTGTCATAACATTGTTATTGTTCTAAAATATGTACTTATACGAATGTAACCGAGGTACAGGTTTCAAATCCAACGACTGCAGCCAGCCGTCATTTTGACATTTCCAAAACTCATCGAAACAAGCTATTTGACAGCTCCTTTAAAATACGCGCGAGAACAGGTTTTTTGCCTTCTTTGTCCTTCAAACACGCCAGGAAGCAGTTGAGTCGTTGGAATTGGAACCCGTGCCAAGGAATTACTAAAAAGAGTAGGTACTTTAAAACTTACAATTGATAATGTTCTACATTTAAAACCCTTACAGAGAATAAACTCTACATTGAATTTATCAAAAAGGAGTTTTATTCAGAACGTGATTTCATCCTTTCCAATAAAATTTTATTCTTCTTTTTATGGGTAAGACCCCTTTAAAAGGAAATATTTTTCGCCGCCTATATAACCCTGTTGACGCCGCCACTTGCGTAATCTTATTGCCGCCTGCGACAAAACTCCAGCCAGGAGAATATTACCGGCCTGCGAAACACTGTTGCCGCCTGCAACAAAACTCCTGCCAGGAGAAAATAGTCCGCCGTCCAGCCACACATACATATTATATATATACGTATGTCGACCAGTAAGCAGCCAAGAAGAAGCCCGCGCACAGCAACAGAAACAGTACAGCCAAATTTACCAGAAGTACAGCTCGACACCGTTACAGAACATTCTGAATCGTATAGCGTTTCTGCAGAAAGTCTTGAGAAAACATTCGTCGATACACTCGGTCAAATGGAAGAGCCAACGACAGCAAAGACAATGGAGGAACTATTGAAATAGGTAAATGAATTGCGTTCACAACTTATAGCAGTAAATTCTAGTGCCGTAGCCGAAAAAGCTGAACGCATCCGCCTGCAGACAATTGTAGCACAAGTGCAGAACACGTCAACTGCAAGAGAAGCTGCAACAACTAATTCCGCTATCCCAGCTGCTGTTCGTATACCAGCGACACCATCGATAGCTCCGTTAGTAACCGCCGCAATAACAACAACAAGTTCCAGTCTGAACGAGACAACGACAGTGAGTGCATCCGCTATATACAGCTCCATGGGATGGCCAAACCACAGTATGTACACGACTCCGGTGTCAATCTATCATCCGTCGCCCCCACCCCGAACTGCATTGACAACAACAACATCCACTTCTTATTCATATGCAATGCCTACGTTTTTGCCGCCTTTAAGTGCATCGCAGCCATACAGCCAGCAGTTTGTACCGCCGCAGTCATTCACTCCACTCCCAATTCTTACACCAAGCCATTCTTCCCAACAGTATGAAAACGTCAGCCATGAAAATGGTCGAAAGCTACAGGATTTACCTCCGTTTACTGGTAGACCTGAGGAATGGCCAATGTTCTCAATCGCATATAAAGAATCGACGGCAATGTTTAATTATTCGAAAGTGGAGAATCTGTTTCGCCTACAAAAGGCAATCAAACAAGATGCCAAGGAAGTTATGGAGTCTTTACTAATCCAACCTGAAAATGTGCAACAGGTGATGGCCGCTTTGGAGTTTAGGTTTGGACGTCTCGAATGCCTGCTGCGAAGTCAATTGGGAAAAGTGAGATCAATTTCACAAATAATGGAACATAAACTGGAAATGCTGGTACCCTTTGCCACAGTGGTGCAAAATTTATCGACATTTTTGGAGGCAAGCGGTTTACACCAGCACATAGCAAACCCAGTGCTAATTGAGGAGTTAGTGAGCAAGTTACCTATGAATAAGCGATTAGAATGGGCTCAACGGAGCATTGCATTGTGCCATATCCTACAGTTCGCCATTTCGCTGAGTGCGTTACTGATGTTGCTAGACTGATATGCTTGGTGACATCGACTTCTTCATTCCCGCCAGTTCAATTGGAACAAAAGTCGCGTCCCAAGAAAGTCCTCCATATGTCTGGACGAGATGCTTCCCCCAGAGGCAAGTGCTGCCATTGTGAAAATACTCGTAAGCAGCATCCAGTCGTGGAGTGCGATGCTTTCGTAAAACTTCGTATATGTCCAAGCGAAGTGGGATCTTGCCAAAAGAAATAGACTCTATTTTATTGCCTGAAGTATGGTCATATTCTTCGCTCATGCAGAATTCGAAAGAAGTGCGGACTCGATGGTTGTTTTAAGATGCACCATCCATTACTACACGAGTCGGTGATGTCAGCAGTGGCCACAGAAGCCGACCTCGGACGATCAAGATCCTTACTTAGTTGTCACGCTAATGCCAACGCTAAAATTCTATTTCGCGTATTACCCGCTAGGATTTGTGGTAATAACATTATTTTATCAACATATGCATTTTTAGATGAAAGTTCTTCAGTCACTATTATGAGTGCAAATTTGGCCAGACAATTGTGTTTGAATGGATACTCAAAGCCATTGAGTCTACAATGGTTTGGGATGGAGACCATAGAGAGGGAATCGTTTGTTCTGGATGCCGACATAAGTGCAGGTAAAGAAGGTGCTACGCCTCACGAGGGGTGGGATGTTATAAAATATATACTTATACGAATGTAACCGAGGGACAGGTTTCAAATCCAACGACTGCAGCCAGCCGTCATTTTGACATTTCCAAAACTCATCGAAACAAGCTATTTGACAGCTCCTTTAAAATACGCGCGAGAACAGGTTTTTTGCCTTCTTTGTCCTTCAAACACGCCAGGAAGCAGTTGAGTCGTTAAAATTGGAACCCGTGCCAAGGAATTACTTAAAACTTACAATTGATAATGTTCTACAATTAAAACCCTTACAGAGAATAAACTCTACATTGAATTTATCAGAAAGGAGTTTTATTCCGAACGTGATTTCATCCTTTCCAACAGTTATGTTATCAGTTATAATTATATGATCCCATAATTGATCACATGTTTTATATTTCTGCGTTGTACTCTTATTTCACCGTTGTTAAGTTGCGTCACTCGATTGCTTATATGCTAAAGTCTGCTATTTACGCAACTGGCAATATTGTTGCAACTGTGCTGCAAAAAAGACCTACATCCGATTTAATTGGACTTTCGATGTGATCAATTTTATGAGTTTTGATATTCTTGTAATTAAAATGAAAAGAACTTATTGTAAGTAGCTGTAAGTAAAAAAATTACAGCATATGTACGTGTGATCAATTTTTCAAGTTTTAAAAGAAAATGACTTACAGGATGAGAGCTATACAAACCGACGTAAAGATGGGGATTAAAAACGACTTAAAAAAGGCTTAAGTCGTCAAGAAATCTCCAAAAAATTTAAATGTTCTGTAGGCTTCATCAGCAAACTAAGAAAAACACTAAGCTTGGAGATTAAAACAAACCCAAGTGGAAGAAAGCAAATCCTATCCCAGTCTTGTCAAAGAAAACTTGTACGACAAGTACTTTCTGCAGAGTGTATTAATGCTGTTGAAGTTCAACACTCCAATGATAATGTTGCTATTAGTGCTGAAACTGTAAGAAGATTGCTTCGAAAAGATGGCCTGAAGGGTAGAGCTAAAGTCAAAAGGGCTCTACTAACAAAACGGCACATGGCTCTCCAAAAAGCGTTTGCTAACAAATATAAATTATTCACAGAAGAGGACTGGGCTAAGATCATTTGGTCAGATGAGACCAAAATAAACCGATTTGGTTCAGACGGCCGCGAATGGGTATGGAAGAAGAAGGGACAACAACTTTCAAAGAGGCTGGTTAAAGAAACGGTCAAATTTGATGGAGGTAGCCTTATGCTTTGGGGGTGCATGACATCTCATGGTGTAGGCATGTGCAAGAAAATCAAGGGACGGATGACCGCGCAGATGTACACAGACATTTTGACATCTTGGTAGAACCAAGTGTACAAAAATGGGATAAATCGGTTTTGGGCGTTACGTTTCAACACGATAACGATCCCAAAGACACAGCCAAAACCACAAAAGGTTGGCAAGAATGTCATGGGTTTGAAGTTTTGGAGTGGCCCCCTCAATCTCCAGACTTAAACCCAATAGAACACCTTTGGGGCTACATTAAAAGGCAACTGTTTAAGTATGGTGCTGCGGCTAAGACACTGGAAGAATTATGGTCCAGAGTTCAGATTGAATGGGATAATACGAGTATTCTACCAGAGGTATGCACAAATTTAGTAAACTCCATGGCAAGAAGAGCTATAAGTGTTTTATCCACTAATGGAGGCCACACAAAATATTAAAACAGTAAGAAGTCTTAAAGTAAGTCCAACTCACAAAATTGATCACATGCTTCTTTTAATGAATTGTCTTTATTTTTTTTTTTTTCCGAAACATGCATTCAGCAATCAATTTCGATTTTTTTTAACATTGAAGCCCAACGAGTTTATTCACTTTTGTTTTATAAGAAAACCCATTTACTTTGTTATTTTTGAAAACATGTGATCAACTATGTGAGTCACTGTAAATCAGTAATTAGTTTCGCCATCATTGTGGCCTTTCAGGCCAGTTACAGTGGACCAGTATTTAATATCATTATAAAATAATTGGTTCTTTTCAGGGACATATGGTTATGATGTCCGCTATCTTTTTTTCGTTAATCGGTCTCTTGCCCATGTATTCCGTTTCTGTCGGAAAAGTTAGAACTTCTTGATCACAAAAGGTAGCCTTAAAACAAAAGTGAATTCCTTGCATATAATTTCAACAATATTATCACTCTCGGAAAGATACTTTTTTGTCTTTAGGGATAGGCCTTTCATAAGAATAAATTGATAAGCATGTCCTTTTGTATAATTTCGGCCACCAATTTTTGAATTGTAATACATCATTTCGTTGAATCAATTTCACAGCGAAGTTTTTATGTGAATCAACAATGATCGCAGTGAGTTCTTGTAAATCGTAAACCCCGTCATATTTTTTAAAATTTCTTTTGATCCACCCAAATGCGCTATCACATAGCAGAAATTAATGTCTTCTTATAGGATACCACCTTGATCAAGTTCCCGGAATTTATTCAGAAAATTAAAAATACAACTTTATTCACCTAAATCTATATTGTTCCCTTCAAAGTAATCCCCATCGACTGCAACACACTTATGCCAGCGCTTGATCCAATCCTCGAAACATTTTTTATATTCGGTTTTCGGTATGTCCTTCAGTGCTTCCTGCGATTTTTCCATTACTTCCTCTCGGCTGCTGAAACCCGTTCCCCGTAGTGGTTTTTTAACTCGATTGAACAGAAGAAGTCATAGGGAGCCAAATCAGGTGAATTCGGTGACTGTTGGATGGTATTTGTTGCATTTTTTGTCAAAAAATTACGAATAATGATGGCACTGTGCGACGGTGCGTTATCATGGTGCAAAATCCACGAGTTTTCTGCCCACAATTCTGGTCTCTTTCGGTGAATTGCTCCACGCAAATACTCGTAATACTCTTTGTTTACTGTCTGGCCTTCTGGCAAAAATTCGTGATGCACTACACCGTTGTAATCCATGAAAACCGTGAGCATTGCCTTCTTTTTTGACTGAAAACGACGTGATTTTTTGGTCTCGGCTCATTTGGTGAACGCCATTCACTTGCCTGTTGTCTGGATTGCGTGTCGTACTCATAAACCCACGTCTCGTCTCCAGTAATGATCCTTTTGATGAATGTGAGATCGGATTCAGCCTCGCAAATCAACTCTTTTGCGACGTCAACACGGTCTCTTTTCTGCATGAAATTGAGGTCTTTTGACACCAACTTTGCCAAAATGTCTTTGACGGATCCATGGGCAATGTTCAAGTCCTCCGCTATCTCTCTGATGGTTAATTTGCGGTCATTGACCAACATTTCTTTTACTTCATCAATGTATTCGTCGGTTTTCGATGTCGATGGTCTGCCACTGCGTTCATCATCTTCGATTGACTCACCACCACTTTTGAACCGCTGCGCTCGTGCCACTGGTAAACGACCGTTTTCTTTAGAGAATCGTTTCCGAAACACTTTTCCAACATTTCCAACGTTCGCGCACCATTAAATCCGTTTTTTACGCAAAATTTAATACGAGTACAAGTTCGTTGTTGCAAATTTAAATCCATTTCTAAAATTGTAAAAAATCGCCAACCCACACAGTGTTAGATGTACTCTTGGCTACGTAACTTTTGCAAATGTCAAGCTATGACGCTAAGATTTAGAGGGAATGTCAACAACAGATTTACCAACTTAACAAAAAAAAAAAAACAGAACTAAAATCGGAACAATGGGAGCACCACACGGTGGTGTCCTCCGGGAACTTTTTGATCAAGGTGGTATACCAGATGGAGTGAAAAGTGACCTCCTTGGGGATTAAATTTTTTTTTTTTTAAATGTCTTTTTATATTATTCAATATAGTCCTCTTTTAGTTTGATACACTTATTCCAGCGATTTTCTAACTTCTTGATCCCGTCCGAAAAGTAATTTTCCGGAAAGTCTGCAAAATACTCCTCCGTGGCGTCGATGATTTCCTCGCGTGAGCTGAATTTTTTATTGATGAGCCATCTCTTGAGGTTTGGGAAGAGATAACAGTCCGAGGGATCCAAATCCAGTTACCAATCGACGTCAAAAGTCCGCCCGATTCCGCATCAGCAAGTCAAAACACTCTTTCGAAGTGCTCTCGCGTTCTTTTTTTTGGTCAAAAGTGAGCATTTGTGACACCCAGCGGCAGGATAACTTTTTCATATGCAGAATATTGCCCAAAATATGGCATGTGCGCTCAGTACTAGTCTTTGTAGTATCTTCTAGCTCGCGCACCTTCACTTTCCGGTCAGCCAACACCATTTCATTTTTTTGACATTGTCCTTTGTAACCGCATCGGAGGGCCTGCCGCTGCGGACTTGATCGGTAGTGGAGTTGCGGCCACCACGAAACTCTCGAAACCAATATTTGAAGGTGTAATCTGACGGAGCATTAGCCCCATAATATTTATCCAACTTTTCTTTTGTTTCCTTCGCCGTTTTGCCTCTCCAAAAATAATGTTTTATGAGAGAACGAAAATCGTTTTTGTCCATACTCAACATGATGCCAAACACGTCAACAACAATCAGCTGTCAAAACAAAACTAAAGACAGTATCGCACTGAAATTTGGCATATCTGCCTTAATATGAACGGACTTCAAGACACCATAACCTTTTTTGTAGTAGCAGCGCATTCTGGCGGTCAAGGAGGTCACTTTTCACTCCATCTAGTATAATACTGGAATGTGCATGTGGTCTGCCCTTTTCATTTAATTTAATATTCTTTATGTAACATGAGTCAATTACAGAATCACTAGCATAGCAACCTCTCCATTCACTGCATTTAAGAGCGTACACACTTTCTCTTTGACGTTTGCGTTGTTGACAACGCCAATATTGACCGCACACTGTTTCTCTCTTTGCTCTAATATGTTCACCTTCATTTCAAGTATGTTGATCTTTTTATTAAGAGCGGCATTGTTGTCTTCAAGAGATCTCAGCTGCTTGAGTGCATCTGTATTTTCTTGCCTGAGATGAACTATTTCGGTGTACAGCAACTGTAACATAATAGTTTGTTGACCCGTATTATTGTCGTCATGGAATGCTGTTGTTAAAGCTGCTAGAACAAGAGTTAATGCAGATGTACTTGGAGTGTTATAGTCCTTGCCGGCATTTGCAGTAGCAGAAGGAGTGGAGCTCTTAAATGAAACGATGTTAGATACCTCTTGCATCGGTATCTGAGGAGGGGAAATATTCAACGTACAGTCAACCGCAATACCAAGAACGGAGTCATCATATTTTGGACTTTTATTGCCACACAATGTTGTGACTTCTTGAAGCTTATGATAGAATTTTTTGCATCTTCTCTTATGGACCATCAGCTCTGCTTCTGTCCATCTCTTTGCAACTTCATTCAATGACGGAGATTTTATTTTTCTAGTAATTCGCATGTAACGCAGGTGTCAACTTGTGGCCTTCCAAAAGGTTGATTAAATCTATTACTAAATTTTTTTAAGTAGAACTCATGTTTCACACTACTGCTTGGATATTGTTCCTTAAATAAGGAATGCATCTTTTTTACATTAAGTTTGGCATCCAAATATCCACCTTCTTTTGATGAATAATGGCTAACTTTCTGTGGAAAAGACTTTATATGATCTTCGATTTTAAGACAAATTTCACCAGATATCGCGTTACTGCAGGGATGTTTTTTTTTGTCATTGTGCAGTTTATCTTGTTTCAATAAGTTACAAATTCTTGGCAGTCTTTCAGATGTTACAGCAAAAATGTTTTGAAATGCAGTTTTGCAAACCGGAGGATGAACTTTGTATGTTCTGGTAAAATGGTAGTCTTACAAAATATTAACAGACAAATCTTCAGTTTACCAACATCCTTAGTAGATAGAAAATAGTGGTACGTACGAGTAGCTCCACGAATTCTGGTCTTTCGAACAATTTTTCCAAGTTGTTGTTCATGGCTTGCAGATTGGGTGGGCGTTTCAGCCCTTGAAGGGGGTTCTGATTCAGCATTGTGATGAGGTTGTTCTTCAAGGCCTGGAGCTAGCTGTTGCTTGGTTCGGCGAGTTACGCTAACTTTTTCAATGTTCTATTGAAGAAACAATTCCTGCTAGTTCTTCGTTTCCAATTGATGATCATCCATCGCCTCGTCGTCATCAATAACACTGTAACAATGGCGTTTGCATCCTAATTAGGAAGCAATATTGCAACAGCCAATGTAGAATGAAAATAAAATAATTACCTGCAATCTGAACCCATTTGCAATGCGTTCACAGGTTTCCCTCTGTGAGTGGTGTAACCGGCTCCACATATGAGCGCCTTTTTGATAACATTTCTTTTGCATGAGGTTGCATTTTTTGTTCTCTTCCGTGGCCTTAACTCCACCTCAGAATTTCCACTATTGTTTGTTATTTTTTAATAAATCTCTATTTCTATTCTAGTTGAAAGACCGTGAACAAATGACAACAACAGTCGGCAAAAACTGCATAAAATGACATCTGACAATGCTACGTGTTGCCAGCGTTGAGTGTAAAAACAAACTTATAATGGTAGAAGAGAACTCGGGGAAAACTCTTGTGTTGTCCAAAGAGACAACTGCACCAGGCAGAAAAACCAGCAAGGAACGTGTGACTTTTTTGGTATCAACAAATGCGACTGAAACGCTCAAATTAGAACCGGAAAGTCCAAAAATCCCAGGGCGTTTTCTGGATTTAATCTGTGTTGTACAAGTCAAGTAAAAATGCCTGGATGACAACAGAAATTTTCCTAGACTGATTTCATAATAATTCCGTAAAGAAGGCCTTCTTCTCTCTCAATAACGAACCATAAGGTTACATAATTTTTTTATAGGCTACAATTTCTTTTCGGGACAATAACTTACGAAAAATAGCATTGCTTCTGTTGGATAATGCATCTTGTCACGACAAAGAAGACAACTTAATTAGCATCGATGGAAACATACCAGTTATATTTTTTCCACCACACGCTACTACTTCGATCCAACCTATGGATCAAAATGTAATTAATCTTTTGAAACTTGAATACAAGAAAATTGTTGCCACACAAGACAAGGACAAGGACAAGCTTTAAAGAAGTTTAATTTATGAAATGCTTTAAGCATTTTGTCGGAGTCTTGGAAAACAATTTCGGTGGCAGCCATAGCAAAATGTTTCAACAAAATCCTACCAAGGCAGTCGAATTCGGAAACAGAAGACCTAATTCCGTTAAGTCGTTTCCACGAGCAAGATGAAACTACCTATTTTGAAAGTAAATTTCAGCACGTGGGTAATCTTTTAAGACGTGTTGATGGTTCTGAGGATAATTCAATCGTGGATATACGATTTTGGGTCGTCGACGCTGAAGATGAGATAAACGAGGGGACAGCTGAAGAAAACGTTGAAGATGTGGAGACTTCTTATATTGAAGAAATACATAATGCTCAAATATCTTGTTGGATTGGGCTTATGAAAATGAAATGAATGCGGATGTCATATCAACTATAAATAATATTAAAAGTATGGCAATCGAAAAATCTACGTCTTGCGTTTTCAAACAAAGATCATAAATTTGTTTGAATAATAATTTACATATGTATGTGTCTATTAACTTTATTTTTTCCTTTCTTTTATTTATTTATTTATTTATTATTAAAATCAAATATATCACATTAAGATTACAACCTTATTATTTGTGAAGGCTTAAAGGATTTCAAGTGATTCAAAATGACATAAGTGTCTTAAAGTTAATAAGCCAAAAAAGAGATTTCAACTTTATGAATGCTAAAATGACATTAGATGCTATACCCATAATCGGCCAAACCCTAGAAAACTTATTTAACTTGTCTATGACAAGAGGTTCATTTCCCTCCACATGGAAGGAATCAGTTGTTACACCTGTATCAAAAGTCAAAGGATCAAATAAATGTGAAGATTTCCGGCCAGTAAACGCCCTTCCAGTCTATGAGAAAATATTAGAAAAAATTGTGCAAATGCAGCTCGAAGAGTGTTTCGAAACTAATGGATTTTTCCTTGAAAACCAATTAGGATTCCGAAGGAAACACTAGTGTGAAATTGCACTAAACAATGTCCTGATAAGCTGGAAAGAAGAAATCGCTGCTGGAAACTATGTGATTGCAATTTTCTTGAACTTTAAAAGGGCTTTTGAGACCATTGACAGGGATATTTTCTTGTCGAAACTTCAGGGATTTGGAATTAGGGGACAAGAACTAAAATGGTTCCGCTGTTACCTTGCTGGACGATCTCAAAAAACAAGCGTGAATGGAGTGCTGTCTAGTAGTGTTGAAACAACGCTTGGTGTTCCACAGGGATCAATACTTGGTGTTTATTATATATATAAATGACATAGATAGTGTACTTAATTACTCCCAGATCGCTGATGATGCACTTATCTACATATCAGGAAAAGACCCTATTGAATGTACAAGATTGACTCCAGATGACATATTAAAATTGAGCTTATGGCTGAGATCGAATAAGACGAAGCTCAATGTAAACTTAAGTATAACATACCATTAAATTTACAAATGGAAAGAGAATTTCTAGAACAAGTCAATAAAATAAAATATCTAGGAATTATTATTGACGATAAATTGTCATTTAGCATTCACTTAGAATATATCTTTAAAAAAGTGGCTAAAAAAGTAGTTTTTTTCGGTAGAATAAGAAAGAAAATATCCTTAATTTGTGCAATAAATATCTATAATGTAATGATTAAACCACATTTTGAATATTGTTCGTCTATATTATATCTGTGTAGTGATACTTCGTTAAATAAATTACAGCGCCTACAGAATAGAGCCATGCGAATTATTATAAAATGCAATCGTTATACCCCTGTGATTTGCTGTTATGGTTAAGTATAAAACAAAGGATTCTTGTTAATGTATTGTGCTTGGTTTTTAAAATTAAAAACTCAATGCTACCAAATTATTTAAAAAAATATTTAAGATATGTGGGTGAATCCCAACCCTATCAATTAAGAAACAGAGAGGATTTCAGATTACCATATTATGTTAGTAATTTAACGCAAAATAGTTGAATGCACAAAGGTTGCCACTTATTTAATACGCTTCCGAAATTTATAAAAACTGAATCAAATTTTAAAATTTTTAAAAGAAATGTAATTGCATTCATAAAGCTAAAATACCCTCATAATAGAAATTAAAATATTGTATATTATACCTTATACTTAAGCTTAAATCCAAATTGTAAAATCAAAATAAATTAATTTAAATAGCAGAGTTCTGCTAATAAATAAAAAAAAAATGTTAGGTTAACTGATGGCTTGAATTTGGTAAAGAAAAATAAAGTAACAAGGATTTAATTTTTAAGTCATTATTATTGGGTCTACAAGTAAGTTTCCAGGGTTTTTTTTTCCAAAATTTGAAGTTTTATTATGAAAACATAGTTACAATGCTTTATTCAAAGTATCGTCCATCGGAAGCTACAACTTTCCCCCATCTTTCTGGCAATTTATGAATTCCGGACCAAAAAAATTTCTCGTCTTTCGAGCCCAAGAACGTATCGAGCCAATTTTTGATTTCCTCTACTGAGCTGAAGCGTATTCCCGTAAGAGCGTTCTGCATCGAACGAAACAAGTGGTAGTCAGATGGTGCCAAGTCTGGACTGTAAGGCGGGTGAGGCAGAATTTCCCATCCACTATTTTCGAAATAGTTTTTCACCGAAACCGAAACATGTGGCCGAGCGTTGTCGTGATGAAAAATGGCGGACTCATGCCTGGTCTCATATTCTGGCCGTTTTTCTTTTAATGCCTGCTTCAAACGAATTAGTTGGGTTCGATATAATGGTCCTTTGATGGTTTCACCACTCGAAAGCAGTTCGTAGTATACGATACCCTTTTGATCCCACCATATGCAGAGCATGACCTTATTCATTTTATTTCGGCGTCGATTGGGCGGGCTCGCCGGGCTTTGTATACGATTTTCTACGTTCAGGATTATCATAATAAATCCATTTCTCATCACCAGTGACAATACGATTCAAAAATGATTTATTTTTATACCGCTGCAGTAAAATTTCGGACATGCAAAATCGCCGTTCGACGTCTCTTGGCTTCAATTCGAACGGCACCCAGTTTCCAACCTTTTGAATGAATCCCAGCGCTTTTAGGCGCAGGGAAACGGCTTGTTGCGTAACGCCTAATAATGCAGCAAGTTCTTCTTGAATCTGACACGGATCCTCATCCAGTAAAGCGTCCAATTCCTCGTCTTCAAAACTTTTCGGCTTTCCGGGGCGATCTTTGTCTTCAACTCCTAAATCACCACATTTGAACCCTTTGAACCACTCGCGGCACGTCGATTCACCAATACATTCCGCCCCATAAGTTTCCGAAAGCAAACGATAGGCCTCAGCCACACTTTTCTTCATATTAAAGAATAAAAGCAGCGCTTCCCGCAAATGACGTTTATTTGGCTGGAAACTTGCCATGATTTTGCTCGATAAAATGTACGACACCGATAGAACTGCTCAAATATAACGCAGCAAAGTTGTTGACAGATACAAAACCTACAAATAAAACACATGGGGTCTGACATTTCTGCCCGGGATCCACTGGTGGCGCCATCTCTGACAAACGCTGGAAACTTACTTGTGGACCCAATATATTTCATTCATGTATCACTGGCCAAGTGTTTAAAAAGATGATTTTTGAATATATGTATTTGTATTTTTGATTTTCCTTAGTGTTACTGGTAATGAGTTCCACAAAAGAGTAGTATGGACAAAAAATGTACGCTCGGGTTGCAGGCATACCAAAGGATAGGTAAAAGAAGTGCTTTGGTCAGCAACATCTTACTTTTAATAGACACATACCTCTGGGTTGACCATAGCAGATGGAGGCCGCTGTACACCTTGCCGATTGTGGTAACTGCGTGATCACTCCACGTTAAGGTCTCATTAAAGGTTACCCCTAAGTTTCTAGCGTAATGGACGTACTCAATAGTTGACCGACCTAATTTAATCAGTAGGAAGTTTGTTGTATCTAATTTCCGTTTGAAAATGCATATGGTTTTTGACTTTCCCGGATTAAGGGACAAGTTATGCTTTAATGTCCACTGCTGAATAATTTGAAGGTCTTTATTAATCTGGTCGACACGATTTCTTATGCTACCTAACGGACAGTGCAAATACAGTTGAACGTCATCTGCAAACATGTGAACATAACAATGTTTGAGTAGTCGGGGAAGTTCACTCACAGTGAAAACAGTATCGGTCTAAGAATGGAACGCTATGGCACCCCAGAAGGAACTGAGAGAAAAGAGGATATCGAATTTCCCACTGCCACACATTGCTGACGACCTATTAAATAGGAGTGCAAGATTTTAACAGCGAGAGGAGAAAATCCGAATGCTTTCGAGAAGTCCAGCAACGTTAAAAAAGTAGCACAGTTTGCGTCCATGGCAATTCGTATATCTTCGACTATTAGTAAAAGTGCAGTTTTGCAACTCCTATTCACACGAAATGCCGATTGGACAGGACTTAAAAGTTCGTTACAATTTAAGTGCTTTTGCATTTGCTTTAGAATCGCCTTTTCGAATACTTTCGATAGAAATGGCACGATGGCAATAGGTCTGTATTCGGGCCTGGCACGATTGTTCGACTTAAGTATCGCTAGTACTTTAGCATTTTTCCATTAGCTCGAATACTCACAGGTGGTTATTATTGAGTTGAAGATGTAGGTTATGAATTTTAGAACTTGAGGGAGAAGGATATTAAAAAAATTTGGGATTTATTTCGCTTATACCTGTTGCGTTCGATTTGATAGACAATACAGCTATAAAGTGAGTGAAATTAAAATATTCTTCAGTGGCACTTTCTTTACTAGTAACGTAATGCACTAAGCCACGAAAACCAGTATTCGAATTTTGTGCTAATGCGACAGATACAGATACGAACTGAGAGTTTAGAAGGTTGCAATCTATGTCGGTTGGTGCCTGTAACCGTTGTTTACCATTTCCGAGCCCACGCAATTTTGCCAAAGATCTCTTCCAGACTGAACGCTAGGACTCAACAAATTTTCGTAGTAAAGCCGTTTTGTAGATTTAATACGAAGCACTGCTAAATTACGAAGGGAACGATAAGTGCCATAGAATACATTCAATTTATATCGCTTCTAACCAATGTACGCGATATTATGTTCTTTAATTCCATCAAGTATACAACCATTAAGCCAAGGAGGAGAACTACTTTTTTCTTTTTTTTTTATAATTTGCGCGCGCTCAAGGGATTGGAAAATGGAAAATCAGGGAGAATGGAAAGAGAGGTACCGGTGAACGTTGGTTTTAAATGTTTGAAGGTTATAATGACTAGGAAATAAAGAGCTGGGCAGGGCATTCCATAAGCGAGTTGTACGGCTTAGGAACGAATCACGATATTTTAGAGTACGTCCGAAAGTGGGCTTGAGGGTATGCTGATGAGCATTCATAGTGAGACGGGTGTTACGGTTAAAAGTTTGAAGGGGCGGAATGCTACTGGCGATTTCTATGGAGCACTGGTGGTGGAAATAGCGATAAAACAAAGTGAGACACTAGTCATTTCGTCGGTGTTTACGGGTGTCCATTGTCTGAGTGATATTGGTATCAGCTATGAGTTTTATTGCACGGTTTTGAATCCGATCTAGTAGATGCAGACATGTTTTAGGCGCACCCAACCAGATGTTGGCATTGTACTCCAATTTCGGGCGGATAGATGCCTTATATATTGAGGCCAGATCAGAGGGGGTAAAGTATTTTTTATATCGCTTGAGGAAACCTAGACATTTCGCAGCATTTTTGACGACACCGAATATGTGGTCATTCCAACGTAAGTTGTCATTGGCACACAAACCGAGAATGGAAAATTTATCAGTTTCGACGATGCAAGTGCCATCCATGGATAATGGCTGGGAATTTAGATTTCGCTTTAACGACAGCAGACAGCATTGTGTCTTCTAAGCATTCAATTCTACTCTGTTAGTGGTTCCCCAATTAGTTATGCAGGCAATATCAGAATTTAATGAGCCTAACTAACGCTGGCGTTCCCGTTCTACAGCCGAAGAGCAGGGACGTGAGTCCGGGAACGAATATGAAAAGCAGAGAGTACTGTCGTCAGCAAAGGAGTATATTGGATTAGATGTATCAGACAAGAGATCGTTGATGCAAATTAAAAAGAGTGTTGGAGACAGAACGGAGCCTTGGGGCACACCAGCATTTATTTTGTGTATATCAGATTTGGAACCATCCAAGACAACTTGAATTGAACATTCCGTAATTTCTAATCCATTGAAGAAGAGAGTCGTCGATTCCAAATGCACGCATTTTCGACAAAAGAGCCTGATGCCAAACTCTGTCAAATGCCTAAGAAATATCAAGTGCAACTATCTTGCTTTCGCCAGAATGATGCACGCTTTGGTTCAACTTTTCGGTGAGACATGCCATCAGATCACCAGTGGACTGGTTGCTACGAAAACCGTACTGCCGGCCATTAAAAAGTTTTCGTGTTTCGAGATATTTCATGAGCTGATGGTTTATCAGCGTTTCCATGACCTTGGAAACAAGGGACGTAAGTTCAATGGGTCTGTGGGAGGAGAGAGAAGAAGATTCGCGTTTTTTAGGGACGGGCTGGACAAATGCTGTTTTCCATCTGCTCGGAAAGAGTTCTAAAGAGTAGGATTGATGAAAAAACTTAGGCAGTGGTTTTACCAGCGAAGAAGAACACCTCTTCAGAAAGAGGGGAGATATATGTACAATCTGCACCAGCGGATTTATGTATATTAAGATCTTTAAGAACTCTTACTACTACACGAGTGCGAAAGTGGATTTGTCCAAATGAAGATTCGACGCACTCAAGTGTAGGCGGATACAAACCGCAATCTGGGAGTGTTGAGCTAGCCGCAAAGTGTGCAGTAAGCTGATTGGCCTTATCCAAAGAGCTGACAGCTGGAATGTCATCGTAAATGAGCGTTATAATGGAGGATAAGGCAGAATTTCTAATATTTTTGACGAACGACCAAAAATGTTTACTACCTTTGGGACATTGTAGTATTTTTGGACTCAGGTTCTGGTCGTATTGGAATTTTACACGTTTAAGAAAGGCGTTGCTCGTTTGAACTTTTTTCGGGTTTCCTCTGTTGGGTTGGTCTTTAAGGGCCGAAAAAGCATTTTTTAACCCTGACAGCCTTTTTACAGCTCGAGTCGTACCATGCCTTTTCTTTTGGTTTGATACTCTTCATCCGGTGAGAGATCAAATCACCAGCGGCATCCAAGTCGCTATCGAGGAAACAAAACGACCGCTTCAATTGGCTTTCTATTGTTGTTGGTGGAGTTGTCCCGCGGAACACCTCATGTAGGCGATGTAGCTTGTAGGTTTTTCAGATTGTTTTTTTTTTTTTTTAGCTAAACTGCATCACACCCACCAGGCTTAATTTGCACCTCCTGTGATCTTAATTTACACCACTGAATCACCTTTATACGTAGGTGTAATTGGTAATGGGGGTAGTTCAAAGAAATTGGACTACTTGGCTTTCAAAATTCTTTTTTCTTTGTTTTTTTACTTTGGTGTTGTGGTATTTGTGGAGGAATTCACCCTACCGTTTTCAAGTCTTCGACGCATAATCAGCTGTTTCAAATCCCGCAAAGGCTGCGGATCAATTTGTTTTTGTTCTCTAAATATCCCTTTTCTTTCTTCTCCTTTATTCGGCTTTGACTTCGCTTTCTATCTCATCCTGTTCCTTTACTCGATCCCTACCGTACAATATTTCTTCCAAAAATAGATTACTGCCTAAATTAATGTCCTCATCAAAGCGAATAACCTACATACAGACAGCTATACATACTTAACCTACTCCCACATGATCTGCAAACTTAGCAAAGCTTTCCACCTCCTGTATCTGAATTTATTGTAGGATGTCACCTCAACTCTCTCTAGGACAAAAGAAACCACTTCGTCAACGAAACAAGAGCACAGGGAAATAGGGAGCATTCCAAGAAAATGGGATGAGGGAATTCGAAATTAGAGGGACATTTGGTAGCAACAGGTTGTATTGTGAGTATTCAAGAGAAGTTGGTGGGCTTAATTGAATGATTGGAAAAGGAAAAGGTCTATTTTAGACAAGGGGCCAATTTATTGGACTTGGCACAGTGAAGGGACACAAATATGAACACCACAAATGCGTATATATGTTTTGTTTCAAAATTCTGACACTACACCTCCCACAGAAGTCGCCATCGATGTTTATTCTGCGCCACATGTATCCAGTTGTTTATGTGATTTCGGATGTCGTCTCGCCTTCTAATCTGTGGTCTACCAATTTTTCTGTGTCCTTCGTACGGTGTTTTATTTGTTGGTCTAATTGTCCATCTGTTGTCGTTCAATCTCATGACATGTCCTGCCCAATTCCAATTCCATTTCAATTCCTTTGCTGTTTTTAATACGTCTGTCCACTTTGTTTGTTACCTAATATTTGCATTCTTAATCTTTTGTTTACCGTTGTCTGTTCTACCGCTTTTTGACATATTTGCAGTTTTTTTGACCACTTTTGTATTTAGGGTCCATGTTTGTGCACCGTATGTTACGACCATAGATAAACTAAACATAATTGTGAATTGGTTGGGATGAGCGAATGTAGAGTCATATTATGAAAAGATTGCAATTGGGGACTGTAATTTTTGCAGAAACATATTTTAAGAGTCCCGACAGGTTTAAGGTCAAGACTAATACGGGTTGCCAACAAAACGCCCCGACCATAAGAATCATTCATTCATAACCCCTTCGGGTTAGGGGTTAGAATATACCCGAGGTAAGGCATGCCTGTCGTAAGAGGCGACTAAAATCCACTGGGCCGGATTAAGGTGTTAAGCGACCCGTGCCAGAATCGACCAGGTTAGAGGCCCAGTATAAAAATAGCTCAATCTCTAACGGAGCATCCGGATACTTGGTGACCTCCGGATCAGCCAGCCTTATCTGTCTAATGCGGATAAATGAGTTCAAATAATATTCAAAATAATACAAATATAAACCAGGACCCCTTTAAAAAATGCTCAAGGGTCACGAGATCTCCAGCACGCGAATCGCTAGGAAAATCACGCGAAAGCAAAGACCAAGCACAGTCGGTAGCTCAGGGCAATAGAATTACACCGAATGAGCTACAAAATCTCGAACGCGAAAATTCTGATCTCCGCGCCAGACTCCAAAATATGGAATTGCTCTGTGCCGAACTAAAAAAGCAACTAGATGCCATTAAGCCGCAATCTAAATCTGAGTCTGAGTCTGTTTTGCTACTTGACCGCCCCGAAAACTCGAGTTTTCACACGGACGAAGAAGAGCTAGTCCGCGAAAAGGACTGGATACTTAAAAAAAAGCCAGGTAAGAAGCGCAAAGCTACTTACCCGCCTGATATCGAACAAACAAAGAAGCAAGCCAGCTTCAACACGGCTGAGGTCGATAAGGCAACAAAGCAACCCAAACAAAGACCGCCGCCGCCAATAAACGTTTTTGGAATCTCGGACTACAACAAGTTGCACATAATCCTGAAATCACTGTGCTCAACCGATTATAAAGTAAGATCTCGTAATAATGATACATGGACTATTAATGTCCTTAATCCAGACAACTACCGTTCGCTTTCGCAAAAATTAAATGCCGAGAAGATTCAATGGCATACGTACGAAAATAAAACGGAAAGACCCATACGCGTCGTAGCTAGAGGATTGCATCCCTCTTGCCTTAAAGAAAACATCGTAAATGACCTTAAAAATAAAGATTTTAAGATAATCGACGCAGTTAATATACTTGCGCAAAAACAGCACAATGTTGAAAGCGAGAGGACTACCCCAAGACGTGGTCTTCCCCTCTTTAAGCTAACTTTCGACAAAACCGAAAGCCTAGAAAGAATTTATACCATAAATTCAATTTTGGGACTTGTTGTCAAAATTGAACCTCCGCGGAAAAACTCTAGGCTGATTCCCCAATGTACACGTTGCCAGGGATTCAGCCATACTCAGGCCTACTGCCAGAAGGAACCTCGCTGTGTAAAATGCGCTGGCAAACTTCTGACTCGAGAGTGCAATGCCGCGAAAGAGTCCCCAGCGATATGCATTCACTGCAAGGGAAAACATCCAGCTAATTATCAAGGCTGCGAAGTCGCGAGGGAGTTGCAAAAGCTACGAGATCAATCAAAAACGAAGCCTTTGAAAAACGCAGGGACAGCTAGAATTAGGACCTCCAAAGCCTTTAAAGACGGTAATGGTGACAAACGCTAAAATCACCAATAACAACAACGTCAAAAATAACAATGCGCCAGTGGAAAGTGGAAAAACTTACGCGCAAATAGCGGCGCGAGTAAATATGACTGACTGTACATCACCGGATCCTGCCTCAAATGTGTTCACAGTAATTCTCGAGAGACTAGAAGAACAGACTAAAATAAATAAGATAATAGTCGAACGGCTTCTTAAGTTCGAAGCCAATTTCTGCAACTAATTATGGCAAAGAGGCTCATTATACTTGCGTGGAATGCCAACTAACTACAGAAAAGGCTTGATGAACTAAATATAAAGGTTACTGCGACTACCACGCTCATCATCCACCGGGAAACGCAAGAGGCGGGTCATCCCTATTCATAAAAGATTGCATTGAACATACTCTGGAAGTAATAATTGGACTTGACAAATTTCAAATGACCGTATTGCGTGCTAAAAATAAAAATTACTCTTTCTATTCAACTCTCTTTTACCAATCTTCATTATTAGTGGCGACTTTAACGCGAAGCACACATTTTGGGGCTCAAGATGTATATCTCAAAAAGGCAAAACTCTTTACAGGGCTAGTATGGAATGTGGTTGCTATTTTTACTCAACAGGCAAGCCGACATACTGGCCCTCGGATGTCGCCAAAACACCCGATCTAATAGACTTCTTTATCGGAAAAGGAGTAAACGCGAGTTACGTCAAAGTTAAAGAGGGCTTCGATCTTTCCTCCGATCATTCTCCAGTTATCCTCTCACTGTGCGCATCCTTGGTTAAGAAACAAAGACCACCCAGATTAACCAACAGCAAAACTCACTGGGAAGATTTCCGAATAGACGTTGTAGACAATACTGAGTTGAAAGTAGCACTTAGAACGCCATATCAACTTGAAAAAGAAGTTGAATGTTTTGTTGAAGTCATGCAGCAAGCGGCCTGGAAGAATACTCCGAGCGAATCGAACAAAGTTCACAAAGTCGGCATAAGATACCCACCGGAAATCAGAGAAATGATAAAGAAGAAACGAAGATCGCGGGAAAAGTGCCATAAAACCCGGGCACCACAAGATAAAACGTCCTTCAATAGGCTCTGCAACTTGTTGAAAAAATCGATCAAGGACTTCAATAATCAAGGTATTAATAACTACCTTGAAAGACTCACAGCGACAAAGGATACCAACTACTCCCTATGGAGAGCCCTTAGAAGTGTTCGAAAGCCCCAAATACACGTGGCGCCTATAAGAAGAAGCCAGGATGACTGGGCGAAGAAAGATAAGGAAAAAGCTAATGTTTTCGCCGACCATCTTGCAGAAACGTTTTAACCATTCGAGGGGGAAATGCTTCCAGAGAATGTCAATACGCTAGACGTGACGACAAACTTTATAGTAGAAAAGGCTACACTTAGGGAACTTAGACAAGTTATAGACACGCTTAAGCCCAATAAAGCCCCGGGATATGACTCGATAACGGGAGAGATACTCAAAGCGTTGCAGAAAAAAGGTTTGCTAAAGCTGCTCTATCTTATAAATGTCAGCATTAGATTAGAGCATGTTCTGCACCAGTGGAAAGTAGCCGAAGTTATTATGGTTCCGAAACCCGGTAAACCGCTGACTGAAGTCAAGTCATCTAGACCAATCCTTCTTAATCGTCTTAAACCAATTACCGACACAAATTCCCTCTTGCCTGATCATCAATTTGGCTTTAGAAGTCTACACTCTACAGTTGACCAAGTGCATCGAATAACCGATGTAATTGAACGAGCAATCGAGTGTAAGTTAGTCTGTTCAAGCGCATTCCTTGACGTTTCGCAAGCCTTTGATAAGGTATGGCACGAAGGCCTAAAATATAAACTTCGACAAGATCTACCCTAGCAATTGTCTTGTATTTTAGGTTCATACCTGGAAGACCGACTCTTCCGTGTGAGACACGGAAACGAATATTCCACTTTTAAGACAATAAAGGCGGGGGTGCCGCAAGGAAGTGTACTTGGCCCTCTGCTATATTTGCTTTTTACCCGCGATATATCGCAAACGAACGACACTGTCCTAGCCACATTAGCTGATGACACTGCCATTTTGGCAACGGCTAAAACAGTCGAAGAAGCAACTGCCAAGTTGCAACGTGCCCTTACACTGATTAACAATTGGATAAAGACTTGGCGAATCGCGCTTAAAGAACTTCACTCTCAAGAAAATTGAGAATCCACCGGTGTTTATCAACGCAGTACGAATTCCTTACGCGAACGAGGCCAAATATCTCGGTATGATACTCGACGCTAAACTAAAATGGAGAGCACACGTCAAGAAAAAACGTTAAGAGCTTGAAATCAAATATAGAGATATTTACTGGCTTATTGGAAAGTACTCCGAGCTTAGCTTAGAGAACAAACTGCTGTTATACAAGCAAGTGCTAAAACCGATCTGGACATATGGTGTACAACTTTGGGGTTGTACTAAAAATAGTAACATTAATGTATTGCAGACATTCCAAAACAAAGTTCTTCGAGGTATTGTTAATGCGCCGTGGTACATTAGAAACGATGATATCCACAGAGACTTAGGGGTCAAAAACGTTCAGAACGTAATTAAAATGTTTGCGCGAAAACATAATAATCGATTACAATGTCATACGAATATTTCTGTTCAACAGATCCTCGACGAGACAAATTTATTGCGCCGTCTGAAAAGGACTAAGCCTCTCGATCTAGCGCGGTGATTAGCAGCGCGTAATTTTTCTAAAGTACGAAGGAATTTTCAATGGAAAATCGCCTGCAGGATATCTTATAAAAACAAAATAAAATGCGATAGAAGAACTGCTTGTTGAGTGTGAACTCAGTCGTGGTTTGTAGAAGGGAGGTGTTTTTTAGTGAGTAAGAATCTCACACTACTATAGGCTCCGGGCCTATAGTGTCTATGAAGATTTCTCACCTTCCCACGAAAAAAAAAAAAAAAAAACTCATGTTATCGAGAGCTGCGTTACGAGGAACTTTAAAACCTGATTGTTGACCTGGTGTCCATTGTTTGAGTAATATGGGTATCAGCTATGAGTTTTATCGCACGGTTTTGAATCCGGTCTAGTAGATGCAGACATGTTTTAGGGGCACCTGACCAGATGTGAGCATTGTACTCCAATTTTGGGCGGATGGTTGCCTTATATACTCAGGCCAGATCAGAAGGGGAAAAGTATTTCTTACATCGTTTGAGGAAACCTAGACATTTCGCATCATTTTTGGCGACATCGAATATGTGGTCATTCCAACGTAAGTTGTCATTGACACACATACCGAGAATGGAAAGTTTTTCGGTTTCGACGATGTGCCATTCATGGATAATGGCTGGTGTTTAAATTTCGCTTTAACGACAGCAGACAGCATTGTGTTTTGGAAGCATTAACATCCACTCAGTTGATAGAAAACCATATTGGCGGTCATTGAGAAGTTTTCGTGTTTCGAGATATTTCATGGGCTGGCGGTTTATCAGTGTTTCCATGACCTTGTTGAGAATGGGTCTGTGGGAGGAGAGAAAAGAAGATTCGCCTTTCTTAGGGACGGGCTGGAGAAATGCTGTTTTCCATCTAATCGGAAAGGGTCCAGTGGTTTTTCCAACGTTGAAGAACACCTCTTCAGAAGAAAGGGAGATATACCATCTGGACCAGCGGATTTATATATGTTGAGATCTTGAGATTATAATCGCCTCTTGTTGCCTTTTCATTCTTAATGTTTTAATTCATATTTGTATCTTCTTTAGGTATTAGGGCGTTTGGTCTAAAGTCCTCACGGACAGATCTTTAACAATGCCATATCGCATAGCATTTGTAAATGCGGTTTAGGAACTTTTTGAGATTTAACCGACATTACTCTTTCCAGAAAAATAAAGGTCGCGGGGTCGTATTGTTTTTCCATCGTTATCTGTATGGTTTGCACTGCGTTTCATATCTTGACCATCAAATCTAGAACTCATTCGTATATGTTCGCATTTGCTAAAAGTGAAAGAAAACTCTCTTCTTCGCTTCTTATGATTTTCTAGGAAATGTCCTTCGTTTTGCCACAACCAACCAAATTGTTCAAATTTTTGGCCCTCTTTGTTGTCCATGAATGCCTTTATAAAGGCATGTTTGTAATCCTGAATTGTAGGTTCGTTGAACTTTTCCACACCCTTGCAGGACAGCTGGGGATATCAATTTTCGATAGAAGCTTTAAATTACATATTCCTGTTGGCACTATATTTAAAAACACCATATTAATCACTACTTTAAAGAGAACTACCTTCCATATATGTGTTTTCCTTTTTTTCGCAGAGCCAAGTGGCACACTTTAAACTGTTTTTTGCTTTTTAAAGGACTTAATACTCAAGACGGTATGAATACACTTATAATGCCTCAGCATGTGTTAAGTTATTTGGATAGAGAGAGAGAAAGGAAGACGTTTGGACTCAGTAGTTACTTTTCTCGATGGGTGGCATCCAACAACAATGGTAAATAGCCAGTCCTTAGCTTTTTCTATGTAAACATTTAAGACGTGTTACTCGGATGGGGTAAGGTAATTTAGTAAAATATGTTGGGGCTTTAGCTGTATAGAAATATGAGAAATGAGTTGTA
Organism: Volucella zonaria; assembly: GCA_963966105.1. NCBI lineage: Eukaryota > Metazoa > Arthropoda > Insecta > Diptera > Syrphidae > Volucella > Volucella zonaria. The sequence continues at coordinate 193,712,510 of OZ014532.1, read as the reverse complement.
CGTGTAATTTTTTGCTCCGTTGGTGGCATACTACATTTAATGGGGAGACACAATTGCTCAATTGTTAGTGGACGTTGGCTTGTTGTTGTTTTCTAGTCAAGTACTCATCTTGCTTGATTTTAGTTAATTCAAACATAAATGTCTTTCGGGCGCGGTTGGGATCTGAACACCGAACCTTCTGATTTGGAAACCAGTTCACAACCACTTGAGATACGGCCACCCGTAAAGTTGTTTTGTGGGCGGCACTTAATACAAGTTGAAGACCTTTTGAACCGGAGCTTTAATATCTTGTTGACTTCATGCCGTAGCTGTTGTATGAGTATGGTGAGTACTTTTCTGACCTAGGTGATTTAGCTTTACAGCTTGGTGGCATACCACCTTGAACAAAAAGTGTGGCGCTCCCATTGTTCCGATTTGAGTTCTGTTTCTTTTGTTAAGTTGGTAAATCCGTTGTTGATATTCCCTCTAAATCTTAGCATCATAGCTTGACATTTCCAAAAGTTACGTAGCCAAGAGTACATCTACCTCTGTGTCTGTTGGCGATTTTTTACAATTTTAGAAATGGATCTAAATTTGTGACAGCGAACTTGTATTCAATTTTGCGAAAAAAACGGATTTAATGGTGCACGAACGTTGGAAATGTTGGACAAGTGTTTCGGAATACGGTCGTTTAACAGTGGCACGAGTGGTTCAAAAGTGGTCGTGAGTCAATAGAAGATGATGAACGCAGTGGCAGACTATCGACATCGAAAACCGACGAAAACATTGATGAAGTACTCGTAAAAGAAATGTTGGTCAATAACCGCAAATTAACCATCAGAGAGATAGCGGGGGACTTGAACATTGCCCATGGATCCGTCGAAGACATTTTGGCAAAGTTGGTGCAGAAAAGAGACCGTGTTGACGTCGCAAAAGAGATGATTTGCGAGGATGAATCCGATCTCACATTCATCAAAAGGATCATTACTGGAGACGAGACGTGGGTTTATGAGTACGACACGCAATCCAGACATCAGGCAAGTGAATGGCGTTCACCAAATGAGCCGAGACCAAAAAAAACCACGTCGTTTTCAGTCAAAAAAGAAGGCGATGCTCACGGTTTTCATGGATTACAACGGTGTAGTTCATCATGAATTTTTACCAGAAGGGCAGACAGTAAATAAAGAGTATTATTGGGGTGTTATGACTAGAATTGTGGACAGAAAACTGGTGGATTTTGCACCATGATAACGCACCGTCGCGGTCGCACAGTAATTTATTATTCGTAATTTTTTGACGAAAAATGCAACAAATAACATCCAACAGGCACCGAATTCACCTGATTTGGCTCGCTGGGACTTCTTTCTGTTCAATCGAGTTAAAAAACCACAACGGGGAATGCGTTTCAACAGCCGAGAGGAAGTAATGGAAAAATCGCAGGAAGCACTGATGGACATACCGAAAACCGAATATAAAAAATGTTTCGACGATTGGATCAAGCGCTGGCATAAGTGTGATGTGATGCAGTCGATGGGGATTACTTTGAAGTGGACAATATAGATTTAGATGAACAAACTTGTATTTTTAATTTTCTGAATAAATTCCGGAAAATTTTTGATCAAGGTGGTATGTTCAAACCAGACCCATCACAACGCTCCCACAAGGGCCCTACCTCTAACAAGCCAGGCGGTCAGAAAGACTTAACTTACAAGTAAGACACCCAAGCCTCAAGACTGACCACAGAAATCTTTCAAAAAAGTAGCCGGTCAAATGCGTTATTCATCAATCGAAAGTCAGATGTCCATTTGCCATACCAGCTAATGCTCTTACAACGTTTCGTATCAGACTAATCCATTGAAAAGAAAGGAAAACGAGTCATGGGTTTAACGTGAAGACCTCTCGGGAAGACTTAATTTCACGGCATGACTATACATACATGGGAGCAATGATACAACTTGCCATCGCCTGCCGCCTTCCTGAGTACCAATTCGAAACTCTGCTGGAGGCACAAGTTCCACCCTTAGTATGAGTCGAGGCCGATCTAAAACCTCTTGCTGAGCTTAGGGTCACAGCACTCAGTACTTATGCTGTACTGTAGAACGGGCCTAGGATCCTTCCAGCGATTTGAGTTTAAACCTCAGCCGCCATAACGCCCCCACAAGGGGGACTACCTCAACAAGTCAGGCCCGGACCGAGATTCGCAGGGTTACTGACTCCCATGGTACCGTGACTTAACTCCAAGTAGGGTGGTCTTGCCGGCAGCAACCTTCGGTGGCTTCATCTGAAAACCATTACGATAAGACCATTACTTTGCTTAGCCCCCGTTTTTTATTAGACCACATCATTGATGGGCGAAGTCTTGATAATTGGGTGGGCGCCCCACTGCGGATAACCACTGAAGTTCGGAAGCATCTGAGAGAGTGCTGCTCGTACCAGTAATTCCTTCCTGCTGCCGTCCTTGGCGTATGTTTTAAAGCGCAGCCTTGGTGTTTTAAGAACTCTTTTGATGTGATTGTTTGGTTTCCGACTCGGAAGTTCACGAATTCTGGAGTCTTGCGGCCTACACCAACTACTCCGTGGTACACGCAACGACTTTATCCCCTGGATGGGCTTCGGTACGGCGATTTCGGCGATCTTGTCAGTGAATCTTATCACTAGTCGCAGAACTCCATTGCACATTATGTTCGCGGCTAAGTTCCCCTGTCAGACTTTTGTATGTGGAAACGATATTGTATTTAGCGCCATCGTCAGTATGATATGTTGGCCTTTTGTTGCTAAGGTAGTCTAGTAGTCAGCAGGCAGTATGTTGTTTACATTCTGATCGAGGATATCCTAATGAATGACCAGCGAAACGGGAGAAAGGCATTCTTAATGCCAAGCGTTATTACTGCATAATACTTCTTTATCACCCGTCTCCAAATTATCTTCAGTATTGCTTCAGCTACAGTATCTATTACCGCCTTAACTGTATTGACGGGAGAACGTGATTTCCAGAAGTCGTCCTGATGGTGCTCCATTTGCTTCTACCAACGCAAGAAGTCTGCCATATATGATGCATTCCATGATCTTATGAAGGGTATTTAGAAGATTGAGTGAGCGACACGTCGAAGGTTCTCCAGATGGTTAATTAACTTTTGGTAGTAGCGCGAAAGTAATATCTCGACCGTGTGGGGAGACCACCGCTTTTGGGCCAATTAAGCGAAATCGCTGCGATGTGCTAAGAAAATTGTAAAACTTAGATGAGGTCAACTTGAACATTAGAGGGCAGTTGTTTCTAGATAATAAATTAACTACCAAATGTGCAACGGAACATTATGCCATGGTCTTATTATCAAAGCATTGAGCATTGTCTTCTGCGGTTGTTAAGAAAAAATATCGTAGTATTGCACTTCCTGTGCACGGGTACTCCACTCGTTAAAATGAGGTAGGCGGGCGGTACAGTTTGCTCCCAGTAATAGCACAACGCACCTTTCTTGCTTAAAGTGCAATATTCCGAGACCCTCATCAAACAAATCGTATGGCATGGATACGTGTCTTTAAGTCTTTAAGTACCACCTTAACTTAGTACTTTCGAATATACATTAAAGGAATTGATCAACTGTTCTGTTTACCAACACTTGCATTTGCCACATCACCAGGTTAAAGGGCGTCGATAAAGAACGGTGTTCAATGGATAGCTGTTACACGAAGCGCAATTGACTCCAAGGTAGTTTGGTTCCAGCTATTATTATTTTAGTAACACCTTGCAACAAATATTAACGAGAAAATATTACGATGAAGTTATTTTGTAATGGCAGTAGTTGAAGGAAAACTCCATTTCTCGGTTCTTTTACTTACCCACGTATAATTTCCTTACTTTCCGGGGCAACGTGCAAGAGATACTTAGTATTATTGGTTCCGATTTCAACTTTGAAAGTGTTTCCACAAACCCATTTAGGATAGTACGTACGAGTATATTCAATAAAAAAAAAGGAAAGTCTCCCGACCAAATAGAAAACATAACGAGAATCCTTATCCAGAAGCTATGTCTTCAATTAATTGTCTCAATTCGTAATTGACCTAAATCAAGTGTTAGATCAATGACAGGGAAAGCTGTTTTGCATAACTGAGTACCAGTACGAGTCTGGGAATCTGAGAAACCAATTTGTATAAAGAAGCTCCAAGTGTATGCAAACCAAACCAGATTGGGTTGTCATGTGGAAAATCTCCTGTTTTGTCATTTGATATGTGGCGAAAAGGACCTCGTTTTCTAAAACCAAAACATGAAACACTCGCAAGGAGCTTATGAGAATATATTTTCTGAATAAGTCGAGCTGAAACCTTCAAGCTATGCAAAATGTCTTGTGCCTTTTTTACCTTTCAGCCAGATAACGAATGACATATGTAAGCCTTTTCCTTTTAAGTTAAATTATTCCCCAATCGGGGTTTTATGTAAATTAAAGTTCGCTTTCCAAAACCGAAGCAATGGAGCATATAATATGACGATTTATTTATGCTTGTCTATATAAGGTTCATACATATGTACTCGTACATGCGTCAAAGTGAAACTTCGCTCAATCAATGGAAGGAAGGAGCAAAATCCTTGTAATACACGCGGCAATTTCAGAGAAGGATCATCAGTACAAATGACACAAAAAGAATCCATTAAGCGAAGTAAAGTGTATCATAAAGCAACATCTGTGGTGGAAGTATGATACAAGTATCTCTATGTGGAAATCCAGTTTATTTTTGGCTTTTCCCCAATTTTTCGCCGCCACAAAGTTGGGGTTTGATTGTGGAAAACATATTAAGCGCGTTCTTTGGTCTTGATTTCAATTTAAATTTAAATTACTGATTTTATCCTTAAAATTGCTCCTTGACACCTTCAAGCTGCCACGATAAGTACGAGTAAAATTAAAATACAAAAAAAAAAAAAAAATAGAAAATACCTACAAAGAAATAGGAGATTAAATTTATGGGTGACAACGTACATTATTATTTGCAATTAAATGTTGCGTCATCTATCTTATAAACCGGAGAGAAAAAGAAGGGGGATCTATTTTAATCCAGGAAGTAGTACTCGCTTAAATAGCTGTAAGCACTTTGCATAATTTTATCTATGGAGAAACGAGAATGTTAATAGGGTCGATTAATTAAAGTTCGTGAGAAAGCAAGCAGACCTAGCTGGTAGAGTAACACTCGTCCTTGAATACGTACTTACTTCCTGTTACCCCATTTTTTGTAACACTTTATAGACAAATAAAGTGCAAATTTTAGGGATGCTTATTCGCCAGTGGAAAATCGATAGCTGATGAAATTGGGTTGATATGACCGTCATTCCGAACTCAATTTATTCCAGAACGCGTAAGAGTTCTTGTTCATTTCACATGTGGGTGGCTGTGGTTCAAGTGGTAGTGTATTGGCTTCCCAATCCGACGGTTCGGCGTTCAAATTCCAACCGGGTTCGAAATATAATAATTTTTTCCAATTAATTTAAATCATGCAAACTGAGTAGTTGATGGGAAAACAACTAGTCAAATTACACTTATAAATTAATCCTCACTATTAAATGTTGGATACCAGCCATGCATCGAAATATTCTAACTACTAAGCCCAAGCATTTTTCTCTCTCTCACTATCCAATTTTCCGAAAAACCTAACACGTGCTCAGCATTTTAAGAGTAGTCATACTGGAATCCTCATTCTGAAATCGTTATTTCGGGCGATTTCAATATACACAATCCTCGGTGGCTTCGACATTCTGGACAGACAACACCCGAAGGACGGTGTGTTGAGATCTTCGCTGCGGAAAATAAATTAACCCAGCTTATAAATGACACCATACGAATACCAGACGTTGATAGACATACCGCCAGCATCCTGGATTCGGTATTAATTTCTCACCTAGAAAAATAGAAGGGCAATGTGCTATTCCCTCTAGGCTCCTCGGACCACTGTGTCATATCAGCTAAATTCTCGTACACCGAGCAGACAGTTAGAGAAACGATTCCTAAAAGAACCCTATGGCAATACGAGAAAGCGAATTGGAATGGACTTTACAGCATCTTTAGGAATTTTAATTTGTCATTATGTTCCCTCGATAACGACGTGGATGCTGCTGCTGATATGATCACAGACACTATACTCTTTGGAATGAAATCCTTTACCCCTCATCGGATTAAGAGTATCAAACCAAAAGAAAACGCACGGTACGACTCGAGCTGTTAAAAGGGTGCCAGGGTTTGACAAATGTTTTGCGGTCCTTCACGATCAACCCGACAGAGGAAAACTGAAAAAGCTTTAAACGAGCCAGGAATGATTGCAACGTCTTTCTTAAGCATCTGAAATTGCAATATGACCAAAAGTTGAGGCAAAAATTACTACGATGTCTCAATTTTTGGTCGCCTGTCAAAAATACAACCAACATTCGACAAAGTTAATACTAGGTGACTTCAATAGCTGGGGGACCAGTTGGGGCTCATCTTCTTACAACACCATAGGGAAAATAATTCAAGCATTTCTAAACAATTCGAACTTAATTCTCCTTAACGACAAATCTCCCACCCATTTTTCTACCCACAACACATTCACATACATCGACCTCTCATTCTGCTCACCCGAACTATCAATAGACGCAAATTGGACTACAATCGACTTTCCCATTCTCATTACTCTCTTTAACACTAGTGACACCCAAAATCAAAGCAACCACAGTAAACCAATCTTTAAACTACATCTGGCAAACTGGGAAAAATACACCGAACTGATAAAGCATTACAACAACATAATCCCACTTTCCGATAACATTAATAAAGAAACACCCAACATTAATAAAATAGTCCTTCAAAGCGCTCACCACTCCATACCACAAAACTCTCATATCTTACACAAAAAAGTGCCGTGGTGGAACAAAACCTTAGAAAAATTGAGAAATGATAAGATGCAAACATGGCAAGCCCTCAAAAAATCAATATCCGGAGAATATAATATATTACAAAAAGGCAAAACTGCCAAACAAACTGCCATTTCAACATTTACATCCAATATTCAACCTACTACCACATGCAATAAAATTTGAACCAACATTTGACGACTCTGTGGACTAAATAACATAAAACACATCCATACCATAATAAACCCAGAAACCAACCTACCGATATCAGAAAAATTTACAATATCCACCACTTTTGCAGCACATTGGTCTAAACTAGCCGATAACAGCAACTTCTCTCATATATTCATCAAAGCCCAAGCCTCTATATCTCACACTCTATCGCCTGCATCCAAAACAGCCCAACAAATAGAAAAAGAGATCAGTATGGTGGAACTGCTACCAGCACTAAAATCTTTAAAGGGACATACCCCGGAATTAATAGAATTTCATACCCCATGATACAAAAAAACCCCACATATGTTTCTAAATAGAATCCTCATACACTACAATCACATTTTTGAATCATTCATCTCCCGAAGCTACAAAACCAGCCTCTCCATCCCGATTCCCAAACCAAGCTCAAACAAAATAGATATTAACTCATACCGCTCAATAGCCCTAAACCCCTGCTTCAGTAAAGTCCTTGACAAAATTATAGCTAAACGTTTATGGTGGTTTGTCAACAAAAACAAATTTATCCACACTAATCAAACCGGCTTCAAAAGAGGTAAATCTATTACAGACAATCTACTCTACATAGATCATCTCATAACAGACTCACTCACATACAAAAAAACACTTATCAATAGTGTCACTGGACTTTTCAAAAGCATTTGACCGTATCGGCATACACGCAATAGCCACCCAACTCAAAGAATGGAACACTGGTCCAAAAATATTTAAATACATCATTAAATTTATGTGCAACAGGAAAATTAAATGCCGTGTATCCAATTCACACTCCGACCCATTTCCTTACCAAAACGGTATACCCCAAGGATCCCCCATCTCGGTCATATTATTTCTCACTGTCTACAATAAGCTCGCGAATATTATACATCTACACAAAAACCTCAGTTTCACAGCATACGCCGATGACTTTCACATACTCGTAAAATTCAATAAAAATCAAAAAAACTACCAACACAATCTTGACCTATTATTCGCACACATAAACGATTAGTGCTCCTTCTCAAGAGCATCCCTATCAACCAGCAAATGCAAGCAACTACACATAAGTCGAAAATATCACTGCAATTGCAAAAAACAACAACACTAAGAATCCTCGGTTTAATTTAATTTAATAATAAATATAAATGGAACGACCACATCAGTAACTTGACAGCATCATTCAACAAAAAACTGAACATACTTAAATGCCTATCTTGTACAAGATTTAACTGTAACACCAATACGCTAATAAACACACTAAAAACAATCCTTGTATCTAAAATTGACCATGGTCTTATCTTCTATGGAAGCGCTCCAAAAACAGCTCTGCATAAACTCCAATCTATACTCAACACCTCTATCAGGATCGCATTCGGAGCTTTCCGAACAACACCCATTAACCACCTACTTCTGGAAGCTAATATAAACACAATTACCGAACGCCGAGCATTTCTTACATCTAAATTAATAAAAAACCTATCGTTAGCAACAGAATCACCCATACACAACATACTCAATAAACTTAACGCAAAAAAAAAATAATACAAACAAAATACCATCAGTAATATGCAATAGTCTAAACCTTTGCTCAAAACACAATATCCAACTTACATTACTACCAGAAATAATCCCATCAAAACCCCCCTGGACCTTACCCACTAACGCAATAATCCTTACACTCTCCCATCTTAACAAAATCAACACCTGTCCCGCTAACACTTCCTAAAAATAAAAAACACATATCGGAACCACAAACTTATCTTTACCGACGGATTCAAATCTGATCATAACACCTCCTATGCCATAACCGATGAAAAGGGGAATACTACTGGACTTCAGCTCAATCTCAGCTGAAATTATCGCCATCCACGAAGCAATACAACTGATAAAAGGCAATAAAACAAAACACATTATATGCTCCGATTCACTATCAGCACTTAAAGCCATCATTAACATTAACAATACTAACTACTACGAAACCTCAATCCGCAATTATCTTATACAATACCCAAACATCAAACTATTATGGGTCCCAGGACACCAAAATATAAAAGGGAACGACCAACATGCCAAATTCGCCCCCAAATATCCACGCATCTATACGCAAAACTCCAACCTAACCGATATTACAAAACTTCTAAAAATTGAATTAGCTGATCAAAGAAGTAACCGTCTAACTCAAACCTCAACCTGGTACCAAAATCTAAACAGAGCACAAAAAACAGCAGAACAATTTACAACACTACTACCACAAGATAAAATATCAAGATTAATGCAAACAAAAAGTATTAGACTACGCCTAGGACATACAAAACTCACACATAAACATTATATAAACAAAGCCTTGTCGTACTCGTATATCTGTCCATATTGCTCAACCAATACACAAATATCCATCTCACATTTATTAACCGAATGTCCAACTTTTACAAATCACCGGCTAACAACTTTCCAAAATAATGACCCCATATCTATGTTAGCTGAACCTACAATAGAAAATATACACAAAATAGAAAAATATTTAAAAATTACGAAACTAATACATGAAATATAGATATCCGATAACGTAAACACTCCTGGCAACACCATCTTACAAATACATACATCTAAGAAATTTAGCTGAAGGCCCCGGAGCCATGCTAAAATACTTAAGTTAGGTTATTAGTTTTAACTTTTACTTTACTGTAATAATAAATAATAAATAAATAAATAAATACAACCTTGATCAAAAAGTTCCCGCACCACACCACCGTGTAGCGTTCCCATTGTTCCGATTTGAGTTCTGTTTTTTTTGTTAAGTTGGTAAATCCATTGTTGACATTCCCTCTAAATTTTAGCATCATAGCTTGACATTTCCAAAAGTTACGTAGCCAAGAGTACATCTACCTCTGTGTCTGTTGGCGATTTTTTACAATTTTAGAAATCGATCTAAATTTGCGACAGCGAACTTGTGTTCAATTTTGGGAAAAAAACGGATTTAATGGTGCACGAGCGTTGGAAATGTTGGAAAAGTGTTTCGGCAACGATTCTCTAAAGAAAACGGTCGTTTAGCAGTGGCACGAGTGGTTCAAAAGTGGTCGTGAGTCAATCGAAGATGATGAACGCAGTGGCAGACTATCGACATCGAAAACCGACGAAAACATTGATGAAGTACTCGTAAAAGAAATGTTGGTCAATAACTGCAAATTAACCATCAGAGAGATAGCGGAGGACTTGAACATTGCCCATGGATCCGTCAAAGACATTTTGGCAAAGTTGGTGCCAAAAGACCTCAATTTCATGCAGAAAAGAGACCGTGTTGACGTCGCAAAAGAGTTGATTTGCGAAGCTGAATCCGATCTCACATTCATCAAAAGGATCATTACTGGAGACGAGACGTGGGTTTATGAGTACGACACGCAATCCAGACATCAGGCAAGTGAATGGCGTTCACCAAATGAGCCGAGACCAAAAACACCACTTCGTTTTCAGTCAAAAAAGATGGCAATGGTCACGGTTTTCATGGATTACGACGGTGTAGTTCATCATGAATTTTTACCAGAAGGGCAGACAGTAAATAAAGAGTATTATTGGGGTGTTATGACCAGAATTGTGGACAGAAAACTGGTGGATTTTGCACCATGATAACGCACCGTCGCGGTCGCACAGTGCCATCATTATTCGTAATTTTTTGACGAAACATGCAACAAATACGAGGGGCGTTCAATATATTCTCGGTAACGATATGAAGGAAAATGCGAATTCAATTTAAATTGCTTTTAGTTTTCAATATGATCTCCCATAACATCAATGCATTTGTTACATCTTGAGATAAGCTTTTTTAAACCCTCAAAATAATAAATTTCCTCTTTCTCTGCAAAATACCGACTTGAGTTCTTCATCATCCGAAAATCTTTTTCCACGAAGACATTTTTTCAAATCCGGAAACAGGAAATAATCACTAGGGGCAAGGTCTGGACTATAGGGTGGGTGCTGGATTTCTTCGAAACCACAATCTCGCGCAGCAGCCTTGGAAACTCGCGCCGTGTGAACAGGAGCGCTGTCATGAAGAAGCAACACACCCGCTGCGAGTTTACCCCGTCTTTTCTTTTTAATTTCCTCCCGCAAATTATGCAAAGTGGAAGCGTAGATGTGGCGTTGATGGTTTCACCTTTTTTTTTGTACTCAATGAGCAAGATTCCCTTTGAGTCCCAAAAAACTGTGGCCATGAGCTTTCGGGCAGACGGAGTGACTTTGAACTTCTTCGGGGGGTCTGTTCCTTTTTTATGCCACTGCATGGACTCTTGTTTGCTTTCAGGGTCATAGTGGTGGACCCATGTTTCGTCCCCAGTAACAATTCGATCCATAACACCGTCCGCGTTCTCACTACACATCTCCAAAAGCTCTCTACAGCATGCGATTCTCACTTTTTATCTGAGGCGCTGTGAGCATTCGTGGCACCCACCTTGCACTGACCTTTGAAAGGTTAAGATGGTCATGAAGAATGGTGTGAATGGTACCAATTGAAAGCTTGGTGATCTCTGCCATCATTTTCACCTTTATTCGGGCATCCTCAAGAACAAGTTTTTCGACTTCTTTGATGCTTTCTCCCGTACAAGCAGTAGCCGGGGCGCCGGAGCGGGGGTCGTCCTCAATGCTCTCTCTGCCTCTCTTGAACTCACTTGACCACTTTTGCACAGTTGATAATGAAGGTGCGGAACCCTGGTAAACAGCCACCATCTCTTCATGAATAGTTTTTTGACTTTTTCCTTGCTTAGTGAGAAATTTAATTACAGCGCGATGCTCAATTTTCACCATCATTGCCTCAGTTGCCATTATGATTCTGTTTAACTAGAGATAAAACGCGAATTAATAATTACATTTATATGAAATTTTACATGAATGCACTAAAATAATAGTGTTACTTGATAAATAAGTCAATTTATATATGCAACCACAGCTTCACCCCGATACCGAGAATATCTTGAACGCCCCTCGTACCATCCAACAGCCACCGAATTGACCTAATTTGGTTCCCTGTGACTTCTTCTGTTCAATCGAGTTAAAAAACCACTACGGGGAACTTTTTCAGCAGCCGAGAAGAAGTAATGGAAAAATCGTAAGAAGCACTGATGGACATACCAAAAACCGAATATAAAAAATGAGGATTGGATCAAGCGTTGGCATAAGTGTATTGCAGTCGATGGGGATTACTTTGAAGGGAACAATATAGATTTAGATGAATAAACTTGTATTTTTAATTTTCTGAATAAATTTTTGATCAATGTGGTATTAGAAATTCTGCATCATTCTTTATCCCAAAGCTGACATCCCATATGATAAATGACATTCCTCCAGTTAGCCCTTTGGAGAATCTGCTTGCTGCACACTTGTGGCCAGCTTAACACTTCCAGATTGTGCTTTGTCTCCGCCTACACTTGAGTGCTTCGAATCTCCGTCTAGTAGCAACAGTTCTTAAAACATTCAAAAATCTACTGGTCCACATGATATATTTCCCCTTCTCCTGAAGAGGTGTTTTTCCGAGCAGATGCAAAATAGCATTTGTACAGCCAGTTCTTAAAAAAAGCCAACCTTCTTCTCTCTTCTCATACAGACCTTCTTTCTAAGGTCATGTAAACCCTGATAAACGGTCAGCTTATGAAATATGTATCTCGAAAAACTTCTCAAAGGTCTTCGGTATGGTTTTCGTTGCAACAGGTCCACTGGTGATTTCAATCTGGCGAAAGCAAGATAGTTGCACTTGATATTTCCAAGGCATTTGAAAGAATTTGGCATCAGCCTCTTTTGTCGAAAATGTGTGCTTTTGGGATCGATGACTCTCTTCTTCAATGGATTAGAAATTACCTTTCGGAACGTTCAATTCAAGCTGTCTTGGATGGTTTCAAGTTTGATATTCACAAAATAAATGCTGGCGTGGCCCTGGGGTCTGTTCAGTCTCCGACACTATTTTTAATTTTCATCAACGATCTCTTGTCCGCTACGTCTAGGTTCGAGAAAAATTATCATGATGCAACCACGTTGGTGGTGTGAGACTCTTTTAGAGTATACATAATTGCGAAGAGCTGCAAGATCGTTTGCAACTTTTTGGGGGGCGTATTGAAAATCTCTTGATACTTTATATAGAGTCTTCTGAGTTTGGTAACATCGGGAGGGAGGTCTTCCTGCTGGATGGAAACTACGAAGCTTGTTTTTTTATAATCATTGTATATTATATATGTACATGAGCAGGGGTTCACCACCTACTGTAAAAACCCTATAGCATGTTTTTTTAAGAACTTAACACTTAAGAGGGTATTACTACTCTTAAAATGCCGGAGCACGTGTTAAGTTTTTCGGAAAATTGGATAGAGAGAGAGAGAAAGATTTTTGGGCTCAGTGGTTATTTCGCTCCATGGGTGGCATCCAGCATTTAATGTGGAGACTAAATTACTAGTGTAAATTGGACTTGATGTTATATTTAGGCAACCATTCATCTCACAAGATTTTAGTTGCCTGAAAAAAAGTCTTTCGGTCACGCCTGGTATTGAACCTCGAACCGTCCGATTGGGAAGCCAAAACACACTCCAATTTGAACCACGGCCACCCTCTTTGGGCTTGAGGGTATACTGATGAGCATTACGTCGGTGTTCATGGGTGACAATTGATTGACTTATATTAGTACCACCTATGAGTTTTACCGCACGGTTTTGAATCCTATCTAGCAGGTGCAGCGATGTTTTGGGCGCACCTGACAAGAGCTAGGCACTGTACTCCAATTTCGGGCAGGTAAATTCCTTGTATATTGAGGCCTGATCAGAGAGGGTGAAGTATTTCTTACATCATTTAAGGAAACCTACAAATTTCGCAGCATTTTTGACGACACTGAATATGCGGTTATTCTAACGTAAGTTGTCATTGGCACACATACCAAGATTGGAAAGTTTATCGGTTTCGACGATGCAAATGCCATTCATGGACTATGGCTGGGTGCTTAAATTTTGCTTTAACGACAGCAGACAGCAGTGTTTTGGAGGTTCCTCATTTAGTAATGCCGCTTATATCGGAATTTAATGAGCTTAGTAGATGCCTTCATTGCCGTTTCACAGGCGAAGAACAGGAACGTGTTTCCGGGAACGTACGCATCCCTACTGTCATCACCAAAGGAATATATTGGATTAGAAGTAGCAGATAAGAGATCGTTGATGAAAATTAACCCTGGGGTACACCAGCATTTATTTTGTGAACATCAGACTTGAAACCATCCAAGACAACTTGGATTGAACGTTCGGAAAGCTAATTTCTAATCCAAGGAAGACGAGAGTCATCGATTCCAAAGGCACACATTTTCGACAAAGGAGCCTGATGCCAAATTCTTTCAAATGCCTTGGAAATATCAAGTGCAACTATCTTGCTTTCGCTAGATTGATGCACGCTGCACGCTTTGGTTGCACTTTTTGGTGAAACATGTCATCAAATCACCAGTGGACCTGTTGCTAGAAAAACCATCCTGTCGATCATTGAGAAGTTTTCGTGTTTCGAGACCGCAACGGCTTATCAGCGTTTCCATTATCTTGAACGAAGGGGCGTAAGTGCAGTGGGTCTGTTGGAAGAGAGAGAATAAAATTCGCAGTTTTAAGGGACGGGCTGGACAAATGTTGTTTTCCATCTGCTCGGAAAGTGTCCTAAGGAGTAGGACTGGTGAAAAAGCTTACGCAGTGGTTTTACCGCTTGGTTTACCTCTTCAGAAGAAAGGGCTATACATCATTTGGACCATCGGATTTGCGTATGTTAATACATGTCTTTGAGTGGTCTTGCTACTATGCGAATACAAAAGTGGATTTGTCTCATTGAAGATTCGACACACTTTGGTGTAGGCAGAGACAAGGCACGATCTGGAAGCATTGAGCTGGCCGCAAAGTGTGCAGCAAGCAAGCTGCCCAAAGAGCTGACAGCTGGAATGTCATTGTAAATGAGCCTTGGGATGGAGAATGAAGCAGAATTTCTAAAGTTTTTGACGAACGACCAACAATTTTTAGTTCCTTCGAGACATCCCTGGCACGTTTGAACCTTTTTCGGTTTTCCTCTGTCGGGTTGATCTTATAGAACCGAAAAAACATTTCTCTAAGGCTGACAGCCTCCTTATAGTTTGAATCGTACCGTGCCTTTTCTTTTTTGACTTGGTACTCTACACTCGATTAGGGATAAAGCATCTCATTCCAAAGAGAATAGTGCCTGTGATCATATCAGTTGCGACATCCACGTCGTTATCAGGGAAGCATAACGACCAGTTAAAATTCCTAAAAAAGTTGTTAAATCCGTCCCAATTGGCTTTCTTTTAGGAATCTTTTCTCAGACTGTCTGGTCGGTGTACGTTAAATTGGCTGATATGACACAATGGTCCGACGAGCCTAGAGGGGAGAGCACATAGATCTTGTATCTGTCAAAATGAGAAGTTGAAAACAAGTCCAGAATGTTGGTGGTATGATTATCTGGTATGCGTGTGGGCTCATTTACAAGCTGGGTTAAGTTATTTTCCGCAGCGAAGTTCTCAACACACTGTCCTTCGGGTGTTGTCTGTCCAGAATGTCGAAGCCACCCAGGATTGTGTATGTTAAAATCGCCCGTAATGACGATTTTAGTATGAGGATACAGCGATACAATTCTTTGAAAAGGGTCAGACAGCGCATCAAACTCATTAAATGTCGAATTGCTGTCCAGTTTGGGGCTTCTGTAAATAAAGCAGTAGTGGATAATTTGCTTACGGAGATTTGCTTACGTTTGCAGAACGAGCACAACAAAGTCAAACGAAAAGCATGTGCTCTTCAACACGGATGACTACTGCGTAGATACGATTTCTACTAATTTTAAGGTGAGAGGTGAGCTACTTTAGTTGAATTATATGCCACACCAACCCCGTTAGAATGCGGAATGTACGATTTGCAACCAAATAACGAGGGAGGAGTATGTCTATCTCTTAAAGCTATTGGATGTAGTCATTGGGGAAAAGATTGTTTATTACGCAAGGAAATGCAAGGTATACTGAACGGTTAGAGTTGGTCCTTACTGGTCAGCAATAATAAAACTGCTTATGAGTATCGCACGTAAATTATTAACGAAGATTTTTAAATTCTTTAAAATTAAGTTCACACTTTGAGTCTTAAACGTGAGCTAGTAAACTTATTTGTTGTCAATTTCCTTCTCTTTTAAATTGTAATAGAATTACATCTTCTGAATCTGCTGAATACTGAATACTTTAGCATTTACTGGACAACAGTGGCAGTGACATCGGGCAGAAATCGCTTATCACACTAACAATGTAGGCGTCTTTATGGCATTGTCTAGGGCTGCTAGGGCCATAGATATGAAATGCATTAAACAGTAGGTTCCTCGCAAAAATAGTCGGTTTTGTTAAAACTCGGAAAGATTTGTATCTGGCATTGGTGAAATTTAAAAATTTTCCACTTGACATCCTTTCTTTTTCATTCCTGTTATTGTCTCTTTATAACGAATAGGACTTTAGGATACATCCTTGTAGTGCTGGTTATTTAAAAAAACAGTAATTTCCGCTTGTAAGTTTCGTTTGTAAAAATGTAAATAAAAAGTTCGCAGGATGTATTCAGAAGTATACACAACTGTTGATGTACGTAAGTAGAGAAAACAAAAAGATTCACCTTTTCAATCAAGTTCTGTGCCAAAGGATGCTATACTTCCTGTTGAGAAGTTTAAAAGGTCACTGTCATTTTCAAAATGTTTTGTGAGTAAATCCATTTGCGAAATATTTGTCTGACGAATGTATAATACTTCAGATACATTTTATTTACATAAATGATGTCAAATGTGTCTTTTCATTTCTCTTGTAACCTTCAAGAACAAAACTCAGGTCCTTCCATTAAATAGTACGGAAGCTTGTGTAAAGATGATTTGGTTGGCTTTCTCTGACAAATATTGGTTAACCAAAAAAGCCAAAGGCCATGTAGTTTTGCTGGTAAGTCCTATCTATGCCTCCTCATTGGCGACGTTTGGAAATTTCTTCTGAAAGAATTTACCATAAGTGTGGGCAACAATAAAGTGTAAGTTGCGATGGCCCTTGGCACAGTGATCGGCAACATAAAACAATATTGTACTCGTAAACTGCCGCGAAACTTTACAAAACGTCTCGGGAGTTGATGAATGGATTTATTGGTGATTTAAAGACTAACAAGTACAGACAACGATCATATTCTGGAGCATGACTCGTTGACTCACAAACGGCAGATTTCGAGAAGTAGGTCGAAAGAGAGCTTGTGTGGAACAACCGATTAGTGATGTGGTCGGATGTCTCCACCACCTTGTATAAACGGGTACTTGGTTCGTATATTAGGCACCGTGGAATGGCTACTGACGGCAAAAGATCAACGTTGCACGGCGTTACACATCAACGGAAGTCTGAAAATTCTAGTAGCAAACTTCGCCGCCAACAAACTAATGGCTAACGACGTTATTCTAATCAGGAGGGAGATTATCCCAAGGTAGGATGAGACAATTCCGAAACTGACTTGACAACTGTAAACGGCCTATCGATCTTCCAATGCATTTCTCAATTGGTCTATCGATTCGCGTGCTGTGTGTTATGTAGCGCCGTCTGGCTGGAACCACATGTCGATTAGGTTCAGCTCGCGCATTTTGGGCAAAAACAATCCGTCAATCCTTTGATACCAATTCGGAACTGTGTTGGAGGCACAAGTTCCACCCTTGGTATGAGTCGAGGCCGGCCTAAAACCTCTTACTGCTCTTGGGGTTATAGCACCCAGTAATTATTTGTAACTCTACAATGGGTCAAATCAACAGGAAGACCCTTTCCCGCGATGTGGGTTTAAACCACAGCCACCATGACGCTCCCACAAGGGGCCTACCTCAACAAGTCAGGCCCGGACCGAAATCCGGGGGGCTCCTGACTCCCATGGTACCGTGATTTAAGTCCTGGTAGGGACTACCGGTGGTCCTGCGGCCAACAAAACCTACGACCGGCAATTTGTAACTGGTCAAATCGTAGCAACCTTCAGAGGCGTCATCTGAAGATGTTTACGATAAGACCAGTAATATGCTCTGCCCCCGCTTTTAATTAGACAACTTCATTAATGGGCGAAGCCTTGATAATTGGGCGGGGGCCCACTATAGCGGGCAATGCATCTTCCTACAGCTTTTCTAAGGCCCACTCACCGAAAATTCGACGCTGTGGTAGATCGTTCGGCTTCAGCTCTTGCACGAGCTGTATTCTGTAAGGCTTTGTATCAAGATCCTTGCGTAGAATCTGCAACGTAGTCGAGTAACACAATCCCAATTGCTGCGAATGACGACGAATGTACAAATCACGGTCTTCATTAACACTGCGGATGCGGATACATCATTAATATATTTCTCTGTACTAACACTACGCATACGGGTAGGTGGCTTGATATCCAATAGCGTAAAATTGGTGCGAAATTTGATCACTATGGCTTGAATTGCTTGCTCAGTAGGTCGATTATGACGATTGTAAGCGGATGTAAGTCTTTCCATGATGAAATGGCAATGCTAATTGAGCATGTTTGACTTTGACATATGTTACAAATCATGCGTGAGTTGTCAAAAATAGGACACTGAAAAACTAAGCACCAAAAAATCACCCTTTATGAACTCGAAGCACAGTAAAACAGTGCAAGACGTGATCATATTAATATTTTAGCTGCAGAGCTTGAGCGTGCAGCTAACCTAAGAAATAGTAGTCAGTGCCAGATAATCTACGTCATAGATAGCTCACTGGAGGATACAGCTAAAAGACATTTTCCCCGATAACCTTAAATGATGTCTTGCTGATGTCGGAAGAGTATCAGCTCAGGCGATGCAGGGAACCTTTCGCGATACTGTTAAACCATCTGGGCGGCTATGCAGTGTTCCCGAATATAACTTAGCGTAATAATAATAATATGTACAAGCCTCCATAGAAACCCAAAGATTGCAACGGCGATTGAAGCCATGTAGAACACTACGAGTCTTCTAAATTGCGCAAACTACATACATCGGCAGAGCTACTGAGTTCCATAATGTCTAGGTAATTTGATAGCTTACGGCAACGGCAACATACTATATATCTTCTTCTGGCTGTAACCAAAATAGTAGCTGGACAGGATCATATGGGCCTTGTATTCAACTTTCGATACCGAACAAGCAGGCTGACACTTTGGATTTTTCTGCGTCAACCAAATAAACATTTCGCGAAACATTACAGAGCAATACGTAAAAATATCCGCTCCACCTGATTTTTATTGATTTTGAAAGCTTGTAGTTTTTTATAATTGGAACATGCCCAGCGGACTTGGTGTACCCTTGAAATGTTTGTAAACAGCACGAGTGGAGACAAAGTAGGGAGGAAAGAAAGTAATCTAGGTCGCGTTGGTTTTGAATGTATGCGGGTTGCAATGACTACGAACTATGTAAGAAGCTCTTGAGGGCATTCAATGAGTGAGTTGTAAGGTTAAGCAAGAATCGTGATATTTCAGAGTTTATCCGAAATTGGGCTCATAGCGAGTGTTACAGTTGAAGTTTGCAGAGGCGGAGTGCTACTGGCACTTCTGATGGAGCAGGTGGTGAGAAAAAAAGACAATAAGGTGAGGCAAGCGACATTACGCAATATTGGCATCATCTATGAGTTATTTGACACGGTTTCGAATCTTATCTAGTAAACGCATAAAGTTTTTGGGAGCACTGCTTGGAGATTGATAAGGAAATTTTTGACTCTTCTATAACTTGGATTGGGCCGGCAGCGCAGCAATCAAGTTCGTAGCAAAGCGCTTGACTTACTTATCAGTGGTGGTTCCCGGTAACGCCTAAAATAGCAAGGGCATGCCCGGGCAGTAGTATTATACTGGCATACGCCGTCATAGGGCTCACAGCCCTATACGGAAGAGATTAAAATATGTGACGGACCAACTAATGGTCTCGGATAAAAATAGACTCTCTGTCGACGACCCTAGAAAACGTTTAAAAGGCTACGACCTACGGATCAGCAGTGGAATGTTCGGACCCTTAACAGGCCAAATGCAGGCGAACAATTAGTAGAGGCTCTTAACTGGTATCATGCAGACAACTGTGATATAAGCTATGGTGATTGAAAAAGAAAGGGGGAAAGAAACAACGCTTATTTGGATGCGGTTTTACCATATGCGGCAGATTTGAGCAAGAAGTTCTGAGCTTCCGACGGAAGACAAGGATAACTCCACCGAAGAATGTTTCTAAGAGCTAATGAACAGAATACTGTTACCGTCCGAGGTAAGGACGCTTTTGTGGGATTTTAACGACGGCAAGAACTTATACACTTTGGAACACAATGACAACATCAATGCTATGTGCTTCATTTATAGTCCATCCATCAAGATCTCGAATTTGGCATAGAAAAAGACCGTCGAGGAACTTCGCCCAGAGGTTGTTTCGCAAACATCAAAGGCCGACCAAGCATAGTGCTTAATACTCTAACAACACAATCCACGTATGGCAAGTGTCAGTCTTTGCTCACTAAGCAATCGATAGGAACGATCAACAGTACAAGACTCTTTCTTTCATTTGTATTACGTCATTTGTTTAAGACATATCAGCAATGTATGACGAAGTATGACGATAGTATCATATTAGGCGATTTTAACGCCAGGATAGGAAAATAGGACATGTTTGGTAGGACAATTGGTAACCATAGTCTACACGACACAACATCTGGCAACAGAGTTAGGCACATTTGGTTTGCGAGCACATGATTCACTCATCTCAAAATACACAAGGGGGCATGGCGGCCTCCGGGACTTCAAACGCTAAATCAAACTTATAATTTTACTATAGTTGTAAAGCATGCCTCCAGTATTCTGGACGTCAAAATATTTCGGACAGCCAACACTGTCTCTGCGAATGCGGATTTTTCAAGCGCCACAACAAAGAAGAACAACTGTGAGAAAACATAACGTAGAAAAGCTGCAGTTGCAACATACTGCCAGATCCTTCGCCGAAAGCATATCCCGAAATCTCTTAACTTCTATGCTGTCAGCTTTAAGTACCGAAGACGTGGCAACGCCGCCAACGCGCAATCAGAGACGCCGCAACTGATGTGCTGGGTTTCACCCGACCTTCACCGAGAAATCCCTGGTTTGATGAAGAATGCCCGCAAGCACCTCCAGCTAAACAGCTCCAAGCTGCTTACAAAGTGGTGCTGCTCGTGAGCTCTACGAGCAGAAGAGGCACTAAAAACATCGGCTTCTCCAGAAGAAGAAACAATAGCATGAGAAGCGCGCGATCAAAAATATTGAGAGGTTGTAATCTAGGAATAACGTAGGGAGGTTTTACCAACAGGTGATAAGAATGTGTCAAGACAGGAAGACCTATACAGAAGACTGCAGAGATGAAGAAGTAAACCTTGTAGTAGAGTCAGAATATGGAAAAACTTTTTCTGCAGACTGTATAACGGAGAACAAGATCAAATCATGTTGGCAGGCGAAATAGACGATTGAACCTAGATGATGATAGCCAAAACGTTCGTCCACTTGACTAGAAGGAAGTAAGGATAGCAACATCTAAGTTAAAATCCAACAAATCAGCTGGACCTGGCGGTTTACCGGCCGAGGTATTCAAAGTTGCTACAAATGGCTTTGTGGAGAGCATTCACCAACTCATTTCTTAAATCTGGTCAGAAGAGTGTATGCCTGATGAATGGAATCTCAGCACTGTATGCCCGATCCACAAAAAGGAAAACCCCATCAACTGTGCCAGTGCACAGAGCGGATTCAGACCAGAAAAATCCACAATCGACCAAATCTTCACACTCCGGCAGATCCTGAAAAAATCTCTAGAAGCCGATATCGATACCAACCATCTTTGCAACGTTTCTAAGTTCGCATATGATACCATTTATAGAGGCGAGCTACGAGTATATAGAGCCATGTTTAGTTCGGATAGAACTCAGGGGGCTGTTACCGGAGCGTTCGCTAGTATTGAAACGGAAGCTGCCAAAGTAGGTTTGGCAGTAAATGAGGGTAAATCAAGTTAACTTCGAGGTAGTTTTGACAATTGAATAGTAAGGCTTTACCCGAACAACTAATGAAACCTTACTTTGTGGGGCTGAAGCATGGACTCTATCCAAAGCGGATGGAGATTTCCCCAGTAATTTCGGGAGAAACATCCTTCGAAAAATAGTCAGTCCCATTTGTGTTGACGGGCTTTGGAGGAGAAGATGCAACAACGAACTATAGGAGCTTTATAGCGACATCCATCTAGTCACAATGCAGCAGTCGCCTGAGGTGAGGTAGGACATCTCAGGCAAAATGAAGCAGAGGATTTAATCTGATGTTTCCATCATCCAAATCGGAGTTGAAAGAAACCACTGGATTGGTTTACTTGCAATCCTTACACAGGTGGATATCGCATATTTGGATTGGCATCTACTCAGAAGACAGAGCTCTTGGTTACGATTTCTTCCAAACCAAAATAACTTTTGTGCCATCAGATTCTTTCATTCAATGCCGGAAATAGACTGAAGATTATACACATAACGCTACGAGCTCAACCAGCAAATTATTATAAGCGATGTGCTCAGAATTAATGGTAATCTCACCGAATGTCAGGAGTTGGTGTCCTTCTTGTCGCTAACAATATCCCTCACAAACTCTTGACAAGCGTTCCAACACATTTGCATCATTCTCAATGGATTTAGAGTATAAAGAACGGAAGGCGATATCCATCTAAATGGCTGCCAATTTATCACGGGTTAACCTTTTACCCCCAACATCCTTAGTAAGTCCTTTTATATGCTGTTGTCATTTCTGTTGCAAAGAAAAGAAAATCTCTTCCATTTTGGTGAAAATAAAAACATTCGTGTGAGGCTCTAAAAGTGCGTGAGAACGAGGCATAAAAGCTACGACCCGGTCAGCAATAAATCTTGTACGGATGTACTCGTTGCAAAACTTGCCCGGGTGCGGGAGAAGCTATAGATGAAGGTCACAATGCCAGGCCTATAAAACCAGACATTCAATCTGAATGGTGTTAATTTGGAAGTCTCTCTCTGCGTTTCTTACACTTTGTTGCTGATGTTGCTGTTGTTATTGGGAGTTAGATAGAAGTTTAGGAAAGCATAACTCAAGTGATAACCGAGAAAAGCTCATGAATAATTTACATCGGCAACAATGGTGCTTTGTTGTACTACGAGTATATAGGGTTATGAGATATCCCGACCAGAGTCAATGGTTGAGACAACTGAAATGGTTGGGTACTATTCTCCAAGCGATTAATCCTAATTGCAATGCAAAAGAGTTGCGTAGATACTCGTACATAAGTTGTTTTGTGGGGGTTGGAATCCATCCATTTAGGTTGAACGTCCTAGAACTAAAACTCAATGGCAAGGTCAGGGGTAGTGAATTCTAAGATGTTTTCACTTTCATTTCGTGTATTGTATAAGTTGGTGGTTGTGTAGGAGACTTACATTTGGAAGTGTAAATCCCTCCACATTGTCCGGGTGTTATGGTGCAGAAAATGAATGCTGGTCTCCGAAGCAAGGTCGGAAAATGAATTTAGAGAATTTTCATAAGGCATTCTGGCTGGGGATGGCGATATTTGGTGGTCTAAATAAATTATCAAGTTGGGTGAGAAGAGGCAGGATTTTGTTCGGATATGCCAGTGTGTTGTGAGTTGTTTTTTTTTTTATTCCGATTGTGCATATGTATTTTGAAGTGGTTGTGAGGTTAGGTAGCAGGTGCTTTTACTTTTGTGAAGCCTTAAAGCGAAATTATTATCGGGTTATAAATTATCGATAAAGAAAGGGTATGTTTCATACTACGGTCGAATGTTGTAAATTATTAGGTTCCACTATTGGCAGGTGCCTTAGTAAAAGTCGTAAGCACAAACGCAATAATATGCTTCATTTACTTCTTGAGGAAAAAGAAAGGTCTTGGGTCTTAAACAAACCATGTATCTACACATACGATGAGAACAAAAATGTGCGCACATATGTTTGGTATCTTAAATTTGTTTAAGAAAAAAATACCCTGTTAACTTTTTTGGTATGAATTTGTACTTGGATATAGAGAGAACATTTTCCACGAGGCTTTAAGTTACACACTGTCAAGATTTTAGCGTGATAATTCTTTTAAAAATGCGTTTCAACTTTTGTTAGGTTTTAGCTAATACCTCTGATTGCTCTTCTACTGTTCTGCACAATATGTACTTCTTCCATCCTGAACAAGAGGATCAGATTAGGATTGGGACATTGTGTGACGTGCAGTGAGGTGTAGTCTTTTTGAAGTCATATCTGTCATCAGACTGCGATGCTTATGGATTTCCAGCTGCTGGATCAATCATGGGTTAACTCTTGCATATCTTGAATAACTAATTGTAGATTCTGACTTGACCTTAGGCCGAGACAATACTTCTAGGGTATTGGAAAACTTGATGTTTCATACCGATGGTGCTGCGAACGTAATTTTGTAAGGATGGGGTTGTTGCTAGGTTGATGATTTCTGTCCTACTATTCGCTTCTATTCACACGTTGAAGGCCGAGTCGACCACCGACGAGTGCACGCGTCAACCAGTGCACTCATAATTTCTCGTATCCTGCACAAAAAGAAAAAAAAAATTACCGCGCGCGTGAGCAAAAAAAAAAATTGTGCAGTGTAGTGACAGTGCCTATATCTCCCGCTCCTGGTCGAAGTACTGTTGCTTGCACTCAGTCACTGCTATTACTGTTTTTATCATATGGTACGGGCAGTTTTTTTTTCAGTTTCAGTTTATATGCATTTTTATTGTTTCACTTAATTTACTCTTACTTGCTAGACAAAAAAATGCTTAAAAGTTTGCTTAATTAACTTAAAATTATCTTATTCTAACTTACTGGCCCCATGCGGGCACTCTAAGTTATATCTAACACTTAAATTATGTCTTTCGACGTACCTTACTACTATACTATACTATTTCTATTCCTTATAATTAAAACTAAGAAAACAAAAAATCCTACAAACTACCTACAAATAAATTTTAATCTACCTACTTACATACATCTAATACATACATATACATATATATATACACACATAATATATATATACTTAATATATATATATATGTATATATATATTTATGTATATGTTGTTTTTTTTTTTTTAATTTTTTATTTTTATTATTTTTTTTTTGTTTTTATATATATATTTTTTTCTTAAATCTAACTTACTCATACTTAAAACTATACAAGCCGGCCATGGCTAAAAAAAATTAGGCGACCCACTTTGCTTCACATGAAGCTAACAAGTATTGGAGGAATTCGACGACGAAGCATCCTCTCCTTCAAAAAGCCACCAAAATTGTTGGTGCTGCTGATCAACATCCCTCATGTCACGACTCCCTACCGCCCTACTGAACCGGAGACGCTCCGCACTGCCGTGTGCGACGTCTCTGTCGTAGTTGAGTCGCCTGTCTGCAGCTGTTCGAGCGACGTGGAAGATTAGCGGCACCGCCAATCTGTCCTGGATCAGACCTTTACTATCTAAGTAGAGGAACGCTTCTGGAGGAATAAAGCCGTCAAAGCGAACTCTCTCGTGATACATATAATTAGGGTAGTAAGCCCCGGAGATCAGGTTGTTCGACGAGGTCATTGCTCTTGCAATGTGCCTTCGGGTCAACTTAATGACGAAATTGTCCACTCTTATTAGGTTCGCCCTATTGTACAAGACCTCATTACGATAGAATTTTATGTACTCAGATTCTGGTGTTCTGTATAAGCGAAGACAAGTCCTAAGACAAGCCCTCTCAAACACCCGAATCTTTTCCAACAAACTTGCTCTCACGTTGAACCACACAGGACATCCAAATACAAGCATGGGCCTGATAAGGGCCATGTAGCAGATCACCTTCACCCTCGCATCGAGTTGGCTGTTATAAAACAGTCTCCTTGTAAGGGCAAAAGCACCTCTGGCTCTGGCCAGAGCAACATCCATATGTTTGTTAAAATATAGATATTGATCTAGCCAGATCCCAAGGTATCTGACTACATTTCGACAAGCAAGTGGCTGTCCATGTTGTCCGACGATAGAGAACTTTCGCCAATTCTTTCTGGTATCCCTAGAGGCCCCAGACAAAGGCGTCCTAAACAGAATGGTTTCCGATTTCTGTAAGTTGATTTTCAACTTCCAGTCATCGCAATATTGTTTAATTTTGTCGAAGTCACGTTGCAAAAGTGTATTAATGACCTCAATCTTTGGACCTGATCTGTACGCGATTAAGTCGTCTGCGTACGCTATGGCATGGTGAAGTGAACCTATCAGATTACTTGTGTAAATGTTGAATAGGATCGGCGAATTTACCGCACCTTGTTGCAGACCGTTTTTAATGTTAAATATTCCAGCAGAAGTCACATCGCCATTCTTCACGATGAACTGTCTACTGGAGAGCATATCAAAAAGAATATACAGCAGTGGTTTACTAATGCCCAACCTGTCCAGCTTGAAGAAGAGTCCCTCTAACCATACGGTGTCGAAGGCCTTTTCCAAGTCAATCAGGCAGGCACCAGTGCACTGTTTCTTGCCTTTGTTCCATTGGATATCAGAAACCAGTTTAGACGCAGCATGAATGATATCATGCCCAGCCTTGAAACCGAATTGATTATCCGGATAGTCAGGACTCTATTGATCACCTTCTCGAAAACCTTACTGATGTTTGGAAGAAGACTGATCGAGCGGAGATTCGCCGGATTGGAAGTATCTTTATTCCTTTTGGGAATGGGATGTACCACCGCAGTTTTCCAATGCGCTGGATAATGTGCATTATTCATTGCATTATTAAACAGGGTGGTATAAATGTCCACCGCTTCTAGTGGGAGATGTCGAAGCACAATGTTCGGTATTTCATCGGTTCCCACTGATTTCTTACTTCTAAGTGATTCGAAGATCGTTTGGAGCTCTTCCTTCGAAATGAACGGGGGTAGTACCCTTCCGTCGGCGATGTCCCTATTTGCCATATTGTCGTCACTGAACTGGGTGAAACCCGAGCTCTCGAATCGCCAGTTTACAATTTCATTTCGAAGGTAGAAATTGTGCACAAGGACTTTTCCAGGTCGTGGTTGGGGCCAATGATGTCATTCGCCTTGTACACTTCCTGGAAAGTCGCTCCAATAGCCTCTACCTTCTCCTGCGGGTCCTCGACCACAAAGAAGTTGTCATCATCAATGGCCTCA
This sequence comes from Volucella zonaria, assembly GCA_963966105.1. Lineage (NCBI taxonomy): Eukaryota > Metazoa > Arthropoda > Insecta > Diptera > Syrphidae > Volucella > Volucella zonaria. The sequence goes on along the minus strand of OZ014532.1, from coordinate 193,685,256 downwards.
TTTGGATCAATGCCTGGTGCTACAAGTATTTGTTCGTTGTTCGTCGTTCGGGTGATTCTAAGACATGGAAGGTCGTTCCGATTATTTCTCCGAAATATTTTATTTATTTGCGGGAACATATTCGGGTTGCTGGTGTTTACAGCTCCAATTTTATTGTTCCAATACAAACTTACAGAATTTCTGTAATTTTCCTTTATTAATATCTGGAGGTTTTTAATCGACGACTTCAGTGTCATGATCTCCGGGTTATGTCTGTCAGTAAACTGTCTGTACAAGGTTTTTAGTCTTGACAGCAGTCTACTTTTATGTCGTTGCAGTGCGTCAATGGTTGCGTTGCGGAATAAGTCTTCGTTGCCAATGTGTTGATACCGTGGTATCGTTCTATCCATTGTTCGTTTGAGTGTATCGTCCATTAGTCTAAGATACCTGTCAATCTCCTCGTTTGACAGATTTCTGTTGGACGGTGGGTAGAGCGAATTCGAGGAGAGTGCTCTAGTCAGTGTTCTGGTGAAGTGTGTCCAACGCACTCTACTATAATTGTAAGAATGCCTTTGAACAAACTCGTCCAATTCCGCAATTTCGTTGGGAACAGTTATTTCGGTGCTGAGACTGCAATGGTCACTGTCATACACGAAAGTGCGTAGACAGTTTGTAATTTGTTGGTTAGTGCATGTCAGTTGTATTCGTGAATCGAACAGCAGGAGATCCAGATAGGACCCGTGTCTGGGAAACGACGGACTATTAGTCGCCTTAAGCCGGAGTCGATACATTATGCTGTGTTGACCCCACCAATTGAATAGTAGGTTCCCTCTAGTATTTGGTATATTGTTTCCCCAATCACTGTGTTTGGCGTTGAAATCTCCGCCGATAATAAAATAGTTGTCTTCCAATTCCAGCCTTAGGAATCGAAAAAGTGTCTCGAGCTCTGAGATGAATAGGGTGGATAGGTGCATAAACAGACACCATGTATAGCCGCTTTCCACTACGGAGAGGGATGTACATGACGCATGCTTCCAGCACCCGAAATCGACGTACCACACGACTGTATATTCTTTTGAAACGCAGTCCCTTTTTTACAAAGATCGCAACACCACCTCCTTGAATAGAATTGGGTCGGTTTCTTCGTAATATTTCATATCTTCTGTGTCTCATTTTGTGCCTTTTGGTAAGCTTAGTTTCGCTAACCAAAAGCACATCAGGGGCTTTGTCTTTTAGCAACTTAAACAGTTCGGGTGTTCTTTCGAACCTAATCAGTGAATTAACATTCACTGCAAGGACCTTCAGGGTTTGCTCCGCCATGTACGTACCCATTACGACTGGTGGTGCGTTAGGCCCGGCAGCAGCGCGTATATTTGATCTACCCGCGTAGCCTGTTCCTGTATTTGACGCTGAAGTTGAGCCATCTGCCCCTGAATAGAGAGCAAGATAGCCAGCATGTCAGGTACAGGTTCAGGTGCTCTAGGCGCTGGGGCCTGAGAAACTACCTTTGCTTGTTGTACCGTAGTTCTCCTACCTGCCGCCATTTGGGCGTAGGTAACTTGGGGAGTAACGGCTGGTGTTTGTGCCTGAACGAGTGGACGTTTAACTTCCACTTTCTACTGCCGAGCCAGATTTACTCTTCTGATGTATTGGAATTTGGGACAACCCCGATAATTTGCGGTGTGTCCCGTGTTCCTACATAAAGCACAAGAGAGTTGGCTTTTTTCCGACGCTCCGTCCTTGCCTAGAGCGCATTCCTCTGACTTGTGGTTCTTTCCACACTTCACGCATCGAGGCTGCATTTCGCAGTTCGACGCGGCGTGCCCGAACCTTTGGCAGCGAACACATTGTAAAATGTTTTCGCTCCTCTTTAATTTTTCCCAGTGTACAACCTGGTAGTCCAGGACTTTTATACTCCTTAGACCATCCAGTTTGCTGTTGGGACTTAGCTGGACCAGGAAGAACGGCAGTTTCCGCTTCTCCCTTTTGGCTCTAGCCGTGACAAATCGCTTGACCCCCACGAATTTGAGCCCTTCGCACTCCTTCTCTTTCAGCAGTGCAAGGAGCTCCTCCGGATCAGTCGACGGTTCTAACCCCCTCAGCAGCATTGTCTGCAGCTTCTCCCCCTTCGGGGTGTAGGAGAAGAACTCCGTCGTCGAATCCTTCAATAAACTTTTAATTTTATGATAGCGCTCCACTGTGTTACAGTGGATCGCATGCCTATCTAATGATAATCTTTTTATAAAAAAGTTGTTCCTATGGCCGACTTACACAGTTCTATTGTCTCTTTGAGTTCCATTTTGTATGTATTCATAGGTGGAACCCTTTGTTTTGCAATTTGCTGTTTCTGCTGTTGTTGTTGCTGTTGCTGTTGTTTTTGCTGCTGCTGTTATTGTTTCTGCTGCTGCTGCTGCTGTTTTTGCTGTTGCCGTTGTTGTGGTTGCACTTGTTGTTTTTGCTGTTGGTTTTTAAGTTTTTGTTGGTGTTTGTGTAGCACCTGCGCTATTGTGTTTGTTTGTTGTTGTTGGCTCTGATTTTGAGTTAGCTGCGTTTGTTGTTGCTGCTGGGATTGCTGTTGCTCTTCGCTCTTCCTTCTTAGCATTTGCTTTCCTTTAATGGCTAGTACTCTTTGTTGTAGCATTTTGATGCTACTACTAATTGACTCCATTTCTTCCTCTTCGTCTTCCGATTCGGTTGACGCCAAAGAAGCGAAGCTGTTCCCTTTCTGATGCTGGTGAACATCTGAAACGAATGGGTTGCTGTCGGTAAATTGTCCGGGCGTTGATTGCGCCCCTTCCCTCACTCCATCAAGCAGCTTTAGAGTGGAAGTTGGTAGGTAGGGACGTTGTGCTAAGGTGGAAGTTGGCCTTAGCGCCCTCCTTCTCTTTGTCTTCGGTTCTGTTTGGCTTGAACCGCTTGACGCCTCGCCTGATTTATCTGCGGATCCCGTTACTGGCATTACGGACCGCTCTTCACCATCCATCGCGTGATGATTTTTAACACTATCACTCTATCACTTTATTTTGTTTTTTAAAAAAAAAGTCTATTCGACCCTGAGTCGAACCTGCAACCTTTCACTTGGTAACCGGGCGCACTACCTCTGGGATAATTGGAGCCCTATATGAATTCTGTCTAATTCTTTTCTATTGGTATGACTACACAACCGAAAGCCGAAACACGTCAATACTCTACGGAGCTCAATGAACGACTGATATGGTACGGGCAGTGACTGAGTTTATGTAACAACTGATGGATAGCGGGTTGTGAGTAAAAATTTTGTTGGTGCACTGTTTCATATTGTTGTAAGGGCACAACACCTACAGCAATTTGTTTCGGTAAACCAAGGTCAGAATTTTCACTTCGGAGCCTTGCTTAGTATCGTCGATGTTTGTGTTTACTGTTTTTGTTTGTTAATTACAAACCAGGGAATTCAAGGTGGACGTAGCCAATATACGCGGGCTAAAAAGTAATCACTTTTATGTTTGGGCACTTAGTAAAACACAGGTAGATCCCCGCCACGCCTCTCAGATCACTCTGATCTGTGGCTACCTAGCTACGAGCTATTGTCATTATTATTTTCGCCCCGCCGTCTCGCCATTTACGTGCGTAGTGATGTAGCTTACCAAACTCCAACACAATGTAGTCCCTGTTCTAATCCGGAATTCAATTTCATGCGGTTAAAATTCCATCTCCATAAGCAAATTATCCACTACTGCTTTATTTACAGAAGCCCCAAGCTGGACAGCAATTCGACTTTTAACGAATTCGATGCGCTATCTGACTCCATTCAAAGAATTGTATCCTTGTATCCTCATACTGAAATCGTTATTACGGGCGATTTCAGTATACACAATTCTGGGGGGCTTCGACGTTCTGAACAGACAACACCGAAGGACGGTATGTTGAGATCTTTGCTGCGGAAAAAAAACTTAACGCAACTTGTAAATGAGTCCACGCGAATACCAGACGTTGATAGTCATACCGCCAACACCCAGGACTTGTTTTTAACTTCTCACCCTGCTAAATACTCCGTTGATGTCCTCTCCCCTCTAGGTTCGCCGGAACATTGTGTCATATCAGCTAATTTCCGAGAAGCCCAATTAGAGCGAACTTAACAGCCTCTTTAGGAAATTTAACAAGTCGTTATGTTCGGATGAAGAGTATCAAACCAAAAGAAAAGGAATGATTCGAGCTGTAAAGAGGCTGTCAGGGTTAGAGAATAGTTTTTACGGTCCCACAAGTCCAACCCAAGACAGGAAAACCGAAAAAAGTTCAAACGAGACAGAAATGACTGCAACGTCTTTCCTAAGCGTGTGAAATTCCAATACGACCAAAAACTGGGGCAAAAAATACTGCAATGTCCTAAAGGCAGTACAAATTTTTGATGGTTTATCAAAAACATTAGAAGTTTTGCCGCATCCTCCATCCGAACGCTCATTTATAATGGTATCCCAGTTCTCAGCTCTTTGGACAAGGCCAATCTGTTTGCTGCAGATTGTGCGTTGTTTCCGCCTGGGAAAAATCCACTTTCGAACTCGTGTAGTAGCAAGAGTTCTTAAAAATCTTAACATTCACAAATCCGCTGGTCCAGATGATGTATCTGCCCTCCTTCTGAAGGGGTGTTCTTTCACGCTGGCAAAACCACTGCGTAAGCTTTTTCATCAATCCTACTCTTTAGGACTCTTTCCGAGCAGATGGAAAACAGCATTTGTCAAGCCCGTCCCTAGAAAAGGCGAATCTTCTTCTTTCTTCTCCTACAGACCCATTGCACTTACGTCCCTTCTCTCCAAGGTCATGGAAACGCTGATAAACCGTCAGCTCATTAAATATCTCGAAACACGAAAACTTCTTAATGACCGGCAGTACGGTTTTCGTAGCAACAGGGCCAGGGGTGATTTCATGGCAAGTCTCACCGAAAAGTGGAACCAAAGCGTATATCAATCTGGCGAAAGCACATGGTTGCACTTGATATTTCAAAGGCATTTGACAGAGTTTTGCATCAGGCTCTTTTGTCGAAAATGCGTGCTTTTGGGATCGATGACTCTCTTCTTCAATGGATTAGAAATTACCTTTCGGAACGCTCAATTCAAAAATAAATGCTGATGTGCCCTAGGGCTCCGTTCTGTATCCGACACTCTTTTTAATTTTCATTAATGATCTCTTGTCTGCTACTTCTAATCCAATATATTACTTTGCTGAGGACAGCGCTCTATGCTTTTCATGTTCGTTCCGGGACTGACGTCCCTGCTCTTCGGAACGGCAGCGTATGTTAAGCTCTTAAAATTCTGATATTACCAGCATAACTAATTGGGGAACCGCTAACAGAGTAGAATTTAATGCTTCCAAAATACTTTTCCCCTTCTGATCTGGTCTTAACCAAAATTGTAGTACAATGCTCACATCTGGTCAGATGCGCCTAAAACCTCTCCGCACCTGCTAGACCGGATTCAAAACCGTGCGATAAAACTCATAGCTGATACCAGTATCAGCTGGACACCCTTGAACACCGACGTAATGTCTCGTATCTCACTTTGTTTTATCGCTGTTTCCACCACCAATGCTCCATAAAAATCGCCAGTAGCATTCGGCCCCTTCAAGCCTTTAACCATATCACACGTGTCGCTATGAATACTCATCAGTATACCCTCAAGCCCACTTTCGAACGTACTCTAAAATATCGTGATTCGTTCCTAAGCCACAACTCGCTTGTGTAATGCACTGTAGAGCTCTCTATTATAAACTTCAAATATTTAAAACCAACGTACATCGGTACCTATCCTTTCCTCCCTAAATTTCCGTCGGCTTGAGCTCGCGCTATTTTATCAAAAAAAAAAAAAAAATTAATATTTTCCTCGATTTTGCTTGTCACTTGTCTTGTTCGAGAGAGGGCCTTGCTAGTCAACTGCCTTCTCAGCCCAAAGATTAGCAAGAGCTATCCTTCGCTTGATCTCAGCGGTTGATAGCGGAGCCTAGATAGACAAAGCTCCTAACTACGAATACCTCAAAGTTATATCTGTCGAAGTTGACGTTCTCTCCGTGACGTCGGTGGTGGGTGTCCTTTCATGTTATTATTCATATACTTATTTGGTCTTGCCCTCACTCTCCGTAAAACCCATCTTAGCCGCTTCGCCACAATACTGGGGAAAGCGCCACTGACATTACGCTGCTTTCTTCCGATTATGACAGCATCATCGGGGTATGCGAATTTTTGGGCTGACTTTTGAAAAATTGTGCCTCTGCTGTTGGCGCGTAGTTCCGCAATATTCTTTTAGAGAGACAGCGCATCTCCAAATTGTCCAAATCCTTTTTTGACATCAAATGTTAGTATGAGTACATTCTCCTTACCAGTCAGGCCGTCCGCCCCAGCAGCTTTATTGGACTTAAGATTAACATAGATATGGCTACTCAGTTCATCCAGGTCGGGTGGACGGAGTTTTTGTTCCACATTCATATTGTTCTAGGGTGAAAGATTCATTCTATTTGATTCGTCATCACCGTTATACAGTCTACAGAAATGTACTTTCCAAATCCTCACCATCGATTGCGACTCGACTACTATATTAGCTTCTTCGTGTCTACAGACTTCGGTCGGGGGTTGTGTTCGTCGCATGTTTTTTTACCTTTCGGTAAAACTTCCTGGAGTAGCATCTCTCAATTTTCTCGACTGCGTGCTTCTTGTGCTTCTTCTTTTTCGTCCTTCGTCTCTCCTCTACTGCTCGTAGAGCTCGTGAGCAGTTCTATGTAGTAGAAATACTACCGTATACGCAGTGCCACTTTGTATACCAAGGCATTTGTCATTAAACCAAGAGTTTCGTGGTGGTGGCCAAGTAAAATCAAGCGCACCAGAGGCTTTTTGACAATGTTGCCACTGATGCCTGGGATCATAGAACTTCTTAAGAGATTAACGGGGAATGGATCGGAAAAGGATTTGGCAATCTCTTGCCAAATTAGCTTGTTTCTGTGATGTTCAGGATATCCGCAACCGCGACTTAGCTACAACAAGGTAATGGGCGGAGACGAAGTTGGCTCCTCGAGAGGTTCGGATATCCATAATACTGGAAGAGTACCTGCCTACCGGAATTTGGTCAATCTGGTTGGCGGTTGATTGATCCGGAGCTCTCTAAGTACCCTTGTGAATAGCGATATGCGAGAACCGTGTGCTCGCTACGACAATGTTTAGTAACGCAGCAGGGTCTGAATTCGTTATCGGAAGTGGTTTTATGCAGGCTGTAGCTTCCCACTGCGAACTGCGTTAACCACAGGTGTGTAGGTCTATTAAATATCGCATACAAGATCCTTGCTATCATATTACAGAATGTCTTAAGCCGAGATTCAACAGCTTGATTGGTTCATATCAGAGCGGTTTTAGACCTTATAAATCCGGCGTTGACCAAATTTTCACTCTGCGGCAGATATTGAAGAAGACCCGAGAAATTCAAGTCGGTATTCACCACCTCCTCATCGATTTTAAGGTTGTATCTGATAGTGTCTATAGAGACGAGCTACGTATACAGAGCCATGTCTGGTCTTAGCATTCTAGCTAAGCACGTTCGACTATGCAGATGGGGAACTCCCGCTGATTTGTCAAAGTCGGATGAAACATCACCGAATTTTTTGATGTTAAAAAGGGTTTCAGGTACGTCGATGAGCTGGCATGCGACTTCTTAAAGTTTTGTGTACAACTTAGAAGCCAACACCAGAGCACCATATTTGAAAAATCTGTCCAACTGCTCGCATATAACAGATAACATTGGCATAATAGAGAGAAACAGCGGGATTACAGTGGCCAAACAAAATATATTACCTCGTCAAAAAATTTCCTTGATTGTAGTTGAGGACAATCAGCAGTGACGCTTTAGGAAAAATATTAGTAAACTAATAATAGTTGTTGCCAACCGTTATTTCTATCGGCTAATCTCTATCTAGAACAACGAAGAAGACACGAAAGAGGATCCTCATCATTTCTGTCCTGTTGTACGGCGCAGAGGCTTGGTCACTCTCTAGAGAGGGCGAAAGCTCTTTCAGTTGCTTTGAGCTAAAAATTGTTTATGTCATATTTGGACCTGTTTGCGTTGATAGAGTGTGAAGGAGAAGGTATAATGAAGAACTATATCGGCTGTATAATGGCGTGGATTTGGACAAAAGGCTTCGCTTTAATTAAGATTAATGGGTCATATAGAGCGCATGGATACCAGTGCTCCAACCCGAAAGATCTTCTATTCAATCGCAGGGATTTAGTTTTCTCTAGAGGCATGTTGGCTCAGGACCACCCCGGACTATAATATGGCATCTAAGGTAATGCAAAATCGTCCAAATAAGATCTGTGTCGAAAGATTTGTACAATTCAATTAAGGGAAAATATGTAGATCTTTCGAAACTTTGCGATGTTTTTTTTAATTAACCACAAGTCTTGAATCTGGTTATATATCGACCTGTCTCCTACTAAGTCGCATTGACTACTATGGAGTATGGAGTGTAATATTGCGTTGTCGGCTGACCAGGATTCTCTCATATTTTCATAGTATGCGACGTAAAATACACCAGAAATATAAGCACGCTCTCTTTCCTCTGATAGCCTCTTACCATTTATTGAAGAAAATCGCTACGTAATATACTCGTAGGTATAATCCAAGATTTCTAATTTGCGCCCATATTTTGGAGCACATGTGACCCAATCTGACTGCTAACTCCCATTTCATTCTTTATACTGCTTCGTTTACTTGGACTTCCGTCAAATTTGCGGCTTTTTTGTGCGCAACAACTGAAGAAATCGTCCATTCCGAGGGTAATTTGTTGTCCTTGAATCGATTGTAGCACTAGGCGATTAGCCCAACTCCTTAAGGCTTTCTCTCAGTCAAGATCCATAAAGCGTGAGTCTAAGTGGTTAGAGAAATGCATATTGGGTTCAACTTCAACTGTGTGCAAGAGCTGTAATCTTTTTGGAAGAGAATATAAATTTTTTTAGTTGGACTCAATCGCTGGAATACGCTAACCATTTCTGGTGTGAAGTTTGTCTATACTGAAGGCTTATAGGCAAAAAGACGTACAAAAAATAAGAGTTTTCATAGAAGCTGAAGCGACAAGCAACAAGGTGTATGGCTGCCTGCACTCTTCAAAATAAAAATAAGGATTCATCCTAGCTACCACGTCACAGAGCAGGATGACAGGCATCATATTGAAACACAGGACCTATTAAAATTGATATCATTATCTATGTGGTACCAAACAGTTTGTCTTCATGAGAGCACACAGAGAGAAAACAAACTTTGTGTTGTGCACAATTCGACTATTAACCTATTACTGGGTTCAATAAATTCTGCGGATTTTTAAGGGTTAAAGTTAAACACAGAGTTTTGGTGTAAAAGCTTATATTCAACCCATCAGATATTGCCCGTCATTGTCTATTACTTTCTTCCAACGTTCCGGAATAATGCTTCTTTTATAAAACTCAGTAGACTTATGGGTTTTCCCTTCCATCCAAATTGTTTTGGAGAGAGCGAAACAGATGGTAATCAGAAGACGCAAAGTCTGGAGTGTACGGTCCGTGCTTGCATAATTTCCAAGCTAAATGAATTTAGTTTTTGTTTTGTCACTAAAACTGTGCATGGTCTGGTACTGTCATGATGGAAAAGAACGCCCTTGCTGTTCGCCAACTCTGACCGTTTTTGAGAAAAATATTTAATCGCATTTATTGTCTGGATGCAAGTCAATGTAAAGGATACCTCGCCAGTCCCACCAAATACTCAACATGACCTTTTTGGGATGCAAATCTTGTTTACCGACCGATTGTGGTGTTTCACCAGGAGCGCACCATGACCTCTTACGCCGAATGTTGTTGTAAACCACCCATTTTTCGTCTATCGTAACCACTCTTTTCAGGAAAGCATCAAGCGAGTTGCATCTCAATAAAGACTCACGGACCATTATGCGATCCATAATGTTTCTTTCATTGAGTTCGTGAGGAACGCAAATATCCACCTTTTTCGACATTCCAAATCTTTTCAGTCTCTGCGAAACGGTTTCATGGGCGGTGTTAAATCGCCAAGCGATTTCCGATGTCGTCAAATGTCTTTTAAACGCTAAATGCAGCAAAGATTTGATCGTCGTTTGTGGTGGGTGGACGTCCAGAGCGAACAGCATCGGCAAGGTCTGTTAGAGTTTTTCTGAAACGATAAACACTACATCCAAGAAAACACGGCAGAACTTATTAAACAACCTATTATTAACAACAAACAATTATAAGATATGTTAGGAAGCAGAAAAATGTTTGCTTTGAATGTTACCCTCAATGCTACGCCGTGTGCAAATAATGCATTGCTTTCATAACATTGTTGTCTAACGTATAATATCCTTTGGAACCCTGGAGAAGGCTGTTGGCTTTGATTTATTTTAAATCATATACGGAGTCCTTAAAGAAGAGGACAATTGCAATTGAGTTCACATAAAATCTGGTCTTTGCCCCCTGGACCTTAATTTTTCTCATATTTTGCAAATAGTCCTTACTTGAAACATTCCTTGTCTTGCTTTATCTGATATAATGTGTAACGATTAACTTTCTTCGTATTGATGCCCATTTCTACTCAGGGGAAAAGTGTTCATCTCCTATTCTTTATAAACATGATCAATGGCCAGATTCAGCTCATTACGACTATATTCTGTCTGAGGTTGAACTGAGATATACAAACTCCCTACGGCATAGTCTGCTGGCGTATATCAAGTTCCATTAGCTCATTTACTGGCTAGAAACTTTTCCTTTTTCGATAAATTTCTAAGAAAATATGAATTTCTATTTCAACAAGAATATCTTCCTAAAAGTTGGAATAATTTTCTGTCTGAATCTATTTAAAATTTGCTCCGAAATCTCTCCGATTCTAAGAAATTCCAAGTTGATAAGATTGTTTGTACACAGAATGAGCAAAGTACGAGTATAAAGTACTTTTGTAGTCGGTTGGTTTTTAAAATATTCGGCATCTTTTCGACCCATGCTACTGATTTAGGGTGAATGATACCAAGTGTGTGCTTATAAATTAAATTATTTTATTGGGAAATTTTGTGAAACCCGGTGTGCTGGGAGGTGTACCGACAATATTCGTAGTAAGGTTGTTCAGTTTAATTTACAAAATGCAAATTTATTTTTCTATTTCTAAGTAAATTCCAAAATAACAAGCTCTGGGGATTTACCTAGGAATTATGTTTTCGAAGAGATATTGTACTTGCTACTAAAATCTGGAATAGCTCTGCTTCTAGGTATTGGACTTAAATTCCGGAAGATTGATTGTATGATAAATGGGAAGATAACTGAACGCTTCGTTGGGAAGCGAAGAAGTTAAATGAATTTTAACCAATTTTCAGGTGACAATGGAAGAAATTTCGGTGTAAGCGGTTTAGACCAGGAGTAACTAGCGGGAAGAGTCCTGGAGGTTGAACGTGCACCAAATTCAGAACATTGATAGTAGTGTGTTTAAACACCAGAAAATACTACATCTCAAAATAGTAAATGTATATTATGCATTTATTATGAAAATCAGATAATGTTGCACGATGAAACAACACAGGTGTGGGTTTCGTATCCCATGCAGATCCTTGACCTTACTGCCATACCCTAGTTTATTACTTGTGAGCCGCAGTGTTCAGGAGATTCCGAACTAGCCGATTCGCCATTGTGCACAGCAATGGGAGTTATGTCCATTTACTTTGTGGAAGATTTTACGGAAAGATCTTTTCTTAAAAGCTTATAAGATCCAGCTTGTGCAAGAGTTGAAACCGCGTGACCATTATACGCGTCGTAGGTTCAGTGAATCGGCCGAAAACATGACTCAGCTTGATTCTCATTTTCAACGCAAAATTTTGTTCTCCGATGAGGCCCCATAAACAAGCAAAATTGCTGAATTTGGAATAAAAAAAACCCAGACTTGTCGAGACGTCCTTACAATCATTAAAACTCACTGTTTGGTGTGCTCTATGGGCTGGTGGGGTTGGCCGTGGTGTAGTGGTACTAGCAATCGCTTCAGTCGTTCACAGACCTTGATAGAGGATAGACGTGTTTCGGCTTCTTCTAAAGTGAAAGAGTAAATCAGAAGTGATAAAAAAATTATTAGAAACCCTACTGCGAAGTGCTTCGGTGGCGCAACGGTAGTAGTGTCGGCCGACAAACCAAGGGGCGTAGGTTCGATCCCCGGAATAAGACGTACTTCTTTTTTTATTATTTTTTTTTCATAATAAAACGAATAAATATAATATAAAAAAAATAAATTCAATAAAACCCGAGGATGAGCGGTGGTGAACGGTCCGCTATCCAAATAGCGGGTCCGGGACATGGCGCGATGTCCTCTGATGACCAGACCGTAAAATCGGCCCGTTCGGAAATTACAGCCAAGAGGAGGAGGAAGCTGAAGCCTACTCCAAATCTCGTGAAACGCCTTTCCCTATCAGCATCTACTGAGAAGCTGCCTGGTGGAGCAAGGGAAGAGGCGCCAACAACTTCAACAGCAACACAACAACAAAAACAGCCAGACGAATATCCATATGTGTCTGACGGCGGGGAAGGCCACTATATGGGTGGTGAGAATACTTTCCAATCTCTGGCGGCCACAGAGCCAAAGGATGAAGAAGAAGAGGTGCATGCACTAAACAGCACCATCAAACAGTTGGAAAAAAAAGTACTGGCTATTAAAGCCAAACAAGTGGCAAGAAGACAAAAGGAGCAACAACAACAACTCCTGAGGTCTCAGCAACAGCCCACAATTAGCGAGGTTAAACCAAAAGAACAACCACTATAACAACAAAAAACAGTACAAGTGCCAACGAAAAAACCTGCGCAGACACAACAAAAGCAACAACAACAACAACAACAACAACAACAACAACAACAACAACAACAACAACAACAACAACAACAAAAAGCACAACGGCAGCAACAACAACAGCAGCAACAACAACATCAGCAACAACAACAACAGAAACAGCAGCAACGACAGCAGAGACAACATCAGCAGCAGCAACAACAACAGCAACATCAGAAAACAACCAAACCACGGGTACCTCCAATCAACACGTTCAAGATGGAGTTGAAAGACACGATAGAATTATGTAAGTCGACCATAGGAAATAATTTTTTTATTAAAAGACTTAGTTTAGACAGGCACGCGATCCACTGCAATACAGTGGAGCGCTACCATAAAATTAAAAACCTTTTGGGGGATTCGACGACGGAGTTCTTCTCCTACACCCCGAAGGGTGAAAAGCTGCAGATAATGCTGCTGAGGGGGTTAGAACCGTCGACTAATCCGGAGGAGCTCCTTGCACTGCTGAAAGAGAAGGAGTGCGAAGGGCTCAAATTCGTGGGGGTCAAGCCATTTGTCACGGCTAGAGCCAAAAGGGAGAAGCGGAAACTACCGTTCTTCCTGGTTCAGTTAAGTCCCGACAGCAAACTGGATGGTCTAAGGAGTATCAAAATCCTAGACTACCAGGTTGTACACTGGGAAAAATTAAAGAGGAGCGAAAACATTTTACAATGTGTTCGCTGCCAAAGGTTCGGGCATGCCGCGTCGAACTGCGAAATGCACCCTCGATGTGTGAAGTGCGGAAAGAATCACAAATCCGAGGAATGCGCTCTAGGTAATGACGGAGCGTCTGAAAAAAGCCAACTCTCTTGTGCTTTATGTAGGAACACGGGACACACCGCAAACTATCGGGGTTGTCCCAAATTCCAATACATAAAACGAGTAAACCTGGCTCGGCAGCAAAAAGTGGAAGTTACACGTTACAGGCTCAAACACCAGCCGTTACTCCCCACGTTACCTACGCCCAAATGGCGGCAGGTACGGGAAATACGGTACAACAAGCAAAGGTAGCTTCTCAGGCCCCAGCGCCTAGAGCACCGGAACCTGTACCTGACATGCTGGCTACTCGTATCTTGCTCTCTATTCAGGGCCAGATGGTTCAGCTTCAGCGTCAAATACAGGAACAGGCTAAGCGGGTAGATCAAATATACGCGCTGCTGCCGGGCCTAACGCACCTCCAGTCGTAATGGGTACGTACATGGCGGAGCAAACCCTAAAGGTCCTTGGTGTGAATGTTAATTCACTGATTAGGTTCGAAAGAAGACCCGCACTGTTTAAGTTGCTTAAAGACCAAGCCCCTGATGTGCTTTTGGTTAGCGAAACTAAGCTTACCAAATGACACAAAATAAGGCAGAGAAGATATAAAATATTACGGAGAAACCGACCCAATTCCATTCAAGGAGGAGGTGTTGCAATCTTTGTAAGAAAGGGACTGCGTTTCAAAAGAATATACAGTCGTGTGGTACGTCGATTTCGGGTGCTGGAAGCATGCGTCATGTACATCCCTCTCCGTAGTGGAAAGCGGCTATCCGACTTACATAGGTTAGGGTAGTTTTAAGTGTTTGAAGTTAGCAACCTTGGGTTAGCTAATGATCAGATTAGCAACTTTAAGTTTGCTAACAATTAGGCTAGGTTAGATTGTATAGTTAGGCTAAGTAGTTTAAGGTTAAAATATAAGTTTTATATAAATACAAAAAAATTGTTCGTTCACTAAGTTTTTTCTAAATACTTATTTTCTTAGTTTAAATAGATGTATAAGAATAATAATTATTATTTGTAATGACGTCGAAAGACACAAAACAATAATATAGTTTAGCTTAGAGTGCCCGTTTGGAGGGCCATTAAGTTAGTATAAGTTCGTTAAGTTATTCTAAGCTAATATTTAAGCATTTTTTCTGTTAGCATGTAAGTATAGTAAATGTAAGAAGTATAAAATAAAAAAAAAAAAAAAATGGAAAGCGGCTATACATGGTGTCTGTTTATGCACCTATCCACCCTATTCATCTCAGAGCTCGAGACACTTTTTCGATTCCTAAAAATGGAATGGCGGAGATTTCAACGCCAAACATAGCGATTATGGAAATAATATACCAAATACTAGAGGGAACCTATTATTCAATTGGTGGGGTCAGCACAGCATAATGCATCGACTCGGGCTTGAGGCGACGGATAGTCCGTCGTTTCCCAGACACGGGTCCTATCTGGATCTCCTGCTGTTCGATTCACGAATACAACTGACGTGCACTAACCAACAAACTACAAACTGTCTACGCACGTTTGTGTATGACAGTGACCATTGCAGTCTCAGTACCGAAATAACCGTTCCGAACGAAATTGCGGAATTGGACGAGTTTGTTCAAAGGCATTCCTACAACTATAGTAGGGTGCGCTGGATGCACTTCTCCAGAACACTGACGAGAGCACTCTCCTCGAATTCGATCTACCCACCGTCCAACAGAAATCTATCACATAGGAGATTGACAGATATCTAAGAGTAATGGACGAAACAATCAAATGAACAATGGACAAAACGATATCAACATACTGACGACGAAGACTTATTCCGCAACGCAAGTATTGACGCACTGCACCGACAAAAAAGTAGGCTGCTGTCAAGACTAAAAACCTTGTACAGACAGTTTACTGACAGACATAACCCGGAGATCATGACACTGAAGTCGTCGATTAAAAACCTCCAGATATTAATAAAGGAAAATTACAGAAATTCTGTAAGTTTGTATTGGAACAATAAAATTGGAGCTGTAAACACCAGCAACCCGAATATGTTCCCGCAAATAAATAAGATATTTCGGAGAAATAATCAAAACGACCTTCCATGTCTTAGAATCGCCCGAACGACGAACAACGAACAAATACTTGTAGCAGCAGGCATTGATCCAAATGAGGCCGTTGATGATGATAACTTATTTGTGATCGAGGATCCGCAGGAGCAGGTAGAGGCTATTGGAGCGACTTTCCAGGAAGTGTACAAGGCGAATGACATCATTGGCCCGAACCACGACCTGGAGAGTCGAGTCCTTGTGCACAATTCCTGCCTTCGAAATGAAATTGCGAATTGGCGATTCGAGAGCTCGGGTTTCACCCAGTTCAGTGACGAGAATATGGCAAATAATGTCATCACCAACGAAAGGGTATTACCACCGTTCATTTCGAAGAAATGAAGAAGTAAGAAATCAGTGGGAACCGATGAAATACCGAACATTGTGCCTCGACATCTCCCACTAGAAGCGGTGGACATTTATACCACCCTGTTTAATAATGCAATGAATAATGCACATTACCCAGCGCATTGGAAAACTGCGGTCGTACATCCCATCCCCAAAAGAGATAAAGACACATCCAATCCGGCGAATCTCCGCTCGATCAGTCTTCTTCCAAACATCAGTAAGGTTTTCGAGAAGGTGATCAATAGAGTCCTGACTAAGTGGGTTGAGGACAAACATATACTAGTTCCGGATAATCAATTCGGTTTCAAGGCTGGGCATGATATCATTCATGCTGCGTCTAAACTGGTTTCTGATATCCAATGGAACAAAGGCAAGAAACAGTGCACTGGTGCCTGCCTGATTGACTTGGAAAAGGCCTTCGACACCGTATGGTTAGAGGGACTCTTCTTCAAGCTGGACAGGTTGGGCATTAGTAAACCACTGCTGTATATTCTCTTTGATATGCTCTCCAGTAGACAGTTCATCGTGAAGAATGGCGATGTGACTTCTGCTGGAACATTTAACATTAAAAACGGTCTGCAACAAGGTGCGGTAAATTCGCCGATCCTATTCAACATTTACACAAGTGATCTGATAGGTTCACTTCGCCATGCCATAGCGTACGCAGACGACTTAATCGCGTACAGGTCAGGTCCAAAGATTGAGGTCATTAACATACTTTTGCAACGTGACTTCGATAAAATTAAACAATATTGCGATGACTGGAAGTTGAAAATCAACTTACAGAAATCGGAAACCATTCTGTTTAGGACGCCTTTGTCTGGGGCCTCTAGGGATACCAGAAAGAATTGGCGAAAGTTCTCTATCGTCGGACAACATGGACAGCCACTTGCTTGTCGAAATGTAGTCAGATACCTTGGGATCTGGCTAGATCAATATCTGTATTTTAACAAACATATAGATGTTGCTCTGGCCAGAGCCAGAGGTGCTTTTGCCCTTACAAGGGGTGAAGGTGGTGTGCTACATGGCCGTTATCAGGCCCATTCTTGTATTTGGATGTCCTGTTTGGTTCAACGTGAGAGCAAGTTTATTGGAAAAGATTCGGGTGTTTGAGAGGGCTTCTCTTAGGACTTGTCTTCGCTTATACAGAACACCAGAATCCGAGTACATAAAATTCTATCCTAATGAGGGCGAACCTGATAAGAGTGGACAATTTCGTCATTAAGTTGGCTCGAAGGCACATTGCAAGAGCAATGACCTCGTCAAACAACCTGATCTCTGGGGCTTACTACCCTAATTATATGTATCATGAGAGAGTTCGCTTTGACGGCTTTATTCCTCCAGAAGCGTTCCTCTACCTAGATAGTAAAGGTCTGATCCAGGACAGTTTAGCGGTGCCGCTAATCTTCCACATCGCTCGGACAGCTGGGGATAGGCGACTCAAGTACGACAAAGACGTAGCGCATGGCAGTGAGGAGCGTCTCCGGTTCAGTAGGGCGGTAGGGAGTGGCGACATGAGGGATGTTGCTCAGCAGCACCAACAATTTTGGTGGCTATTGGAAGGAGGGGAAGGTTAGGACAGATGTGGGTAACACAATCTGAAATAAGGGGTAGTTTAAGTAGGATTAAGTAGATTAAGATTTATTTTTAGGTAGTTTATAGGTTTAGTTTTAAGTTTTATATTATAACAAAAAGTCCTGATACTAAGTTTTTTTTAATTAAAATTCATTTTCTTAGTTTTAGTGTTAATAAATGTAAAAAACAAAATAGACTGTAAGCAACGTCGAAAGACATAGATTAAGTATTATGTTTAACCTAGAGTGCCCGCATGGGGTCAGTAAGTTAGAATAAGATTACTTTTAAGTTATTTAAGCTAATTTTTAAGCGTTTTTTTGTATAGCATATAAGAATTAACTAGTGAAGTCTAATAAAAATGCATTAAAACTGAAAAAAAAAACTGAAAAACTAGCAATCGCTTCTCACTCGGAGGGTGAAGGTTCAAATCCTAGCCACGGCAAGTTTTCATTTGTATAATTGGAACTCAGTCAGAAAAATCTGCGTATGAAGGCATAAGACTGACATGTAGATTTGGCTGTTATAGGGTTTTCAAGCACAAATCAACCGTTCAAATCCACAACCGGAATCATTCCGTCCGGTGTTAATGGCCAAGTTAAATTCCTACCGGAACAGGCACTAACTTTATTTGGAAAACATGTTCCTTAAAAAAAAACGATTGTTAGAGCTGCCTCGCCAATCTGGTTAGCGTCTGAAATACTCCAGCCAATTTATGACTGCCTCATAGGGAAGAAAACTATTTAACCCGTACCTTCTTACAGGCATACACACAGGCATGGGATGACTGGTCAAAGAAATATGTGTGAACCAATATTTTCACTCAATTTTGCTCATTTGGCGATATGAAAAGCTAGAAGATCTTGCGCTTGCTGTGTCACATGCTATAGGTGCAAGTTTAGTTTAAATTTTAACTGCCCTTATATTGGACACAAAAATATTGTAGATGTGGGATAAATAAAGCGTATAATACAACCATTAATTGCAGTTAGCATAGACTATTTTGAAGGCAAGGTCTAGTGACGATGAATTGTCGAGGCACTAGAGTCCTCCGAAAATTTTGTGGCAAATGCTCTAAAACCCGTCAAAGCTGTGGCAAATCGAGGAAAAGTCAAACAATTTATACCAACTACATACCTCAGCATAGTGCCGTGAGCGAAATTGGATCCCTTTGTTTCCTCGACCAACAACTCCAACATGCCAACCTTCAGGGTAGAGTTACATGAAAAACGCCTCTATTGCAAGCAAGAGATTTAGGCATTCGCAAACAATTTGGTGCAAGCCATCGTCTTTGGAGGGGCCCTTTGATGAAACTATGGACAATTTGTTCTCGCACGCAACCTTCGAAGTCTTAAAGGAATTGAATCTCATGAACGCTATACGAGAAACAGAGTGAAGCGCGGAGGTGGAAATATGATATAATGGTGTGGGTTTGCTTCTTCTGACAAGATTTTGGTCCTATTTTTCGAATTCGCGACATTATGACAAGACTACTTACATTGCTTACAGCCGTGACTGCTGACAGCGGTTAGATGGTGAACCACATCAGAACACCGAAATCTGTACACATCAGTTGTGCTTATTTTACCTAAAATTGGATAGCATTCGGACTCGGCTTGCCAAACTTATAAGCGCGAGTGCTGACCATTAGACAAAAATAGCAGCGCTATAAAGCGGATGACTTCCCTGTATGGAATCAACGGTGAAGCACCGTTGATAACACCTTATCCAGGGATACTCCGACATATTTGCAGCGCTGGCTGGTAAGGATTTCCGAGACTATGGTAGGGTTGATGAGCCTTTAATGGAACAACGGGATCGCTCACATTCCCAAAGCGGCTACTGGCTTCGGTCTAACCGACCCCCCTGGGCCACCAAGTTGGGGGGTTGTGCCCCCGGGGTAACTGCCCGGCGATGGCAAAGAAAGTTAGGTTACGAAGCAATAGAAGCATTGGATATGGACGGGTCTACTGTTGATAACCCATGCAAACGAAATAAGGACAACAAACTCCTGATCTACGAGTATATGTGGAACATCTGGCTGAGGCCTTGGCTTCCTACAAAGCATATATTACCGTCATCCAAGAAGTCTTGAGTTTCCGGCATGTGAACGACAGCAAAGATAGTTTATACGATGACACTAGGAAGAGAAGGCATACTTGGTAGTACTGTTGGGAAGTATAACTTGCCCGACACCACCTCCCTTTAACGGATTCAGGCACGCGGTTATCACATCTCGATATTCACAAGGGGACTTGAAGAGCTCCTGATCAATCAACTGTCAATCAGATTAACCACATTGCGATCGTCACAAGGCACTCCTCCAGTATTACTGATTTCCGAGAAAGTTCGGCGTCGGTCGCCTACAATCGTATGATATCGCCAAACACTTTTCCCATCGAGTCTCCCTTAATCTCTTAAGAGGTCCTATGCCATCAGCATCAAGTATCGAGGACCAGTGGCAACATTGCACAAAAAGCCATCAAAGATACCGTCTCTGATATTTTGAATTTCACTCGACCACCACAACGAAACGCCCTTGATTTGACTACGAGTGCGGGCAAGCTGCTAAACAAGATGTGTACAAAGCTGGGAGACGAACAACGGCTTCTCAAGAGGAAAAAGAAGGAGAATGAAAAGCGCCCAGTCGAGGAAACTGAGGGAGACCACTCCGGGAATGAGATTCGGAAGTGAAAAAACGTGCCACGGGTACAAGGCCTGTAGAGACGAACAAGGGAACACTGTATTAGAGTCGTAGTCGATGCTGAGAATTTGGGAAAAGCATTTCTGAAGACTGTATAAAGGTGATGACGAACCAAATACCGTTGTCAGGCTGAACGAACCTTTCAAGCTGGACTATGAAGACCAATAATATCGTCTACCCGACCTGGATGAAGTGAAGAAATCCACCAAAGCTCTTGGAGCGAATGGTAAGGAGCATACACCAAATCATCAGTAAAATATGATCGGACGAATGTATGACCGGTGAATAGAACTTCAGCATTGTATGTCCGATCCTCAAGAAAGGAGACCCTCTGAATTACGCAAACTACGGAGGTATCAGTCTTCTTAACATCGCCTCCGAGGTCCTCTCTGCCGTATTGTGAGAACGCCTGAAACCGTTCGTCAACAGTCTGATTGGTGCATATCAGTGTGGCTTTGGATCAGAAAAGTCAACCATCGACTAAATATGTACTCACACTACTGCAATTCTTGGAAAATATCCATGAGCACCAAACTGATACACAGCGCGTATTCATCGAATCTACGGCCGCGTATGACAGCATTTATAAAGGCAATCTATACAGAGCAAAGTCTAGCTATGGCATCCCTGCCAAACTCGTCAGTTTATGGCGGATGACGATGGAGAATGCACACTGCTCCATCAAGGTCGTTACAGAATCCAGCGAGACCTTGGATGTCAAAAAATAACTTAGACAAGTCGATGCGCTGCCCTGCGATTTCTTCAACATCATTCTTGAAAGAATAGTGCAAAACTCACGCGCCAACAGAACAGCCATAATCGTTCAAAAGTCCGGCCACTAACTCGCATATGCCTATGATACTGGCAGAATTGGAAGAAAGCAGCATGATGTCAGTGGCGCTTTCACGAGTATTGAGACGTCCATGAGGACAAATCTAAGAATATGCAGTCAACAAGAAAGGACACCCGACGTCTCGGACAGAATGTCACCCTTACTTTTGAGGTAAGCCCTAAACCTAAGTTCCGCTATCAATTTACACAATGACACTAACGCTGAAACCAAACGAAGAATAACTCTTGCCAATCGCTGCTTCTTTGAAGTAAGAAGGCAATTGACTAGCAAAGCCCCCTCTCGCACAACAGAAGTGACATATAAGACCTCAAAATTCCCAGACCTGCTCTATGGCGCAGAAGAATGGACTTTATGAAAAATCGATGAGGGCGCTCTTCCTTTGAGAGGAAAATTCTGCGGGTGATTTTCTGTCCCTCCTGCATAGACATTGAGTGAAGGAGGAAATACAACGACGGACTGTGTGGGCTGTAGAGCGAAACCGACTTAGTCAGAAGAGTGAAGATCCCACGACTAAGAAGGCTGGGCCATGTAGAGCGGATGAACATCAATGTTCTTGTCCCAGATGTCTTCGAATCCACCTCCGAGGTAGAGGAAGACCGCGAATTTGGTGCCGCACGCAAGTGGAATGAAACCTCAACCAACTTATCGTGTGAAATTGGAGGCAACTTGCTAAAGATCCAGCTGGCTGGGGACGTTTATTGATTGAGTCCCAGGTCCACCCCGGACTGTAATGACACCTTTAATATGAAATGCAATGTGTTTTGCATCGGCATTATATTTTAGATTTTCATGGCATCAATTAATGCATTAAAGAAAGACTGCATTACTTCCATGTCTGCAGAATTCGAATACTCGTACAGGGACATATTGGAAAATATCATGCTTTCTTGCGCTGAGGAAACATGCCCCTCATATGGCTTTTCCAACAAGATAAGGATCCGAAACCCACATCTGGTCTTGTAAAAGGCCAGTGTCAGTGTCAGTGTCAATCAAAGTCAATCTCCAGATCATAATCCAATTGAGAACTTGTGGCATGAGCTGAAGAGGAAATTGCCGGGTCAATATTTTCTAATAAAGATAAAATGGCGTACATTAGTTGAGTCAATGCCCCGGCGGCGGATGGAAAAACTCCAATCAAATAATGGTAAATATTCGGGGTACCGACGTAATTAAAATAGACAAAATTTTTGGTTAATAATGGAATTATTCCCATTTTAGCAGAGCACACATATTTTATTGACCATTGACCAAGCACTGAAATAAATTTTAATTTATTCATAATTTTATTCGCTTATACATATTTATGAATTTAGTTCCTTTTGAATTTGTAAGATGCTCTGTGAAACGGATCTACTGTAATTTGAAATAAATAAAAAAAAGGCGAAATAATTAAAAAATCGTAGGAGTTTTTGTTCACATTGAGTTCACTGACCAGCTACGTATATGGGAGGGCTGAACGACCGCTGGGTATTGTGGACTTTTCTTCATAATTTTGTTTCTGTTTTTCTTTGTGGGGTTAGGGGTTCGGTTTCGGTTTGGTTTATGTTGTTCTTTCACGGGATAATCTCGAGCATTCCGGATAGTCCGTCCGATTTCGGTTCTATCCTTGGGGTACCTAGAGTCACCTCTGGAGCGGTAAGCAGAACAAATAAACTGGATGCAATAGAATCAAGTAAATTCAGCCTGTGCCTTGGCTCCACCACCAGAAAGGAGAACGGAGCAACCCAACAGGTAACAAATGGGAGTGGAGGGTTTTTGGAACGCTATTTGGACCATAAAAATTATTCTGAGCATTAGAATCGCTGCATGTGATAAACCCCATCTTCCAAGAATCACTGTATTAAATGAGTTTGGTTTGGTTACTATCTGTGGTCGCAACGACGAATGTAGCTTACACTAGTCGGCATAAGTATTTTGACAAAATAAAAATCGTGCATTTAAATGTTTAACTTTTAAACGGCTTTATAAAGAATTCTTCTTTAATTTTTCGTTTTTACATATAACTAATGCAAACTTAAAAATAAGCAACCAAATATATTTTCATAGATAATTTTTTTTATTTTTTTTTTTAAAGGTTGCTTTATTTCACATTTTCATTAACAGATCTTTAATTTTACAAATTCATTGTTTAAAAAAAAATAAAAATATGAAATAGTAGGTACAATCTATTGTCCAAGTGACAAGAGTTGAATGTACCAGTCTACATACAAACATATAATATTGATATTGATGGGGAGATTCAAAATGAAAGCAAAAGATATTAGATACAGTATTTTAAAGACCAAGATATAAAGAAATAATTAGACATTCAAAGAACAAAATTCATTAATAAATAAACTATTTATAGCTGAGTAGTCAAAGGACAGTATCCATTTTTTAATATCATTAAGAAATACATTTTTCACTCTTTCACATCTCATATTATCTGGAAGTAGGTTAAACAGACGGGCTACTGAGGCAAAGTAAAATCGTCCAAAATGAACTTTACGAACTATAGGAACGGTTACAAAATTTCTAGTATTTCCTCGCAAACCATAGCTATCGATATTTTTAATTGCGTAAAAACCCGCATTTTGAAAAAATATTTTTAGTACTTTATAGCAGTAAAGATGCCTTAGAGGAAGAGCTTCAAGGTTTCTGAACAAATTCAAACTTGGAGTTCGGCGATTTACTCTGTATAAAATTCGAATTGCGTGTTTCTGTTTTATTAATAAAGGTTCAGTTTTATTAAAAAAAGCTCCACCCCACAACGAAATACCATATTCCAATTTAGATTTTAATAGACCGTTATATACAAGTCTTAAGGTTGATTGTGGACAATAAAGGCTAAGGTGATACAGTTGTCTTACTACTTTATTAAGATATTGTTTGAGATAATGTGCATGATTGCACCAACTAAGCTTGTTATCTAAGATAATACCTAGATATTTAAAATTGTCGACGCACTCAACCTTAAAACAATTACTGCAACAAGGCGTTAAATTGTTAAATGAAAAAGTATTATTGTCGCGATTAAATAGGGGAAAGGTTCTGCAACTCGGAGAGTGGTAAAATAAAAAAATCATCACAAATTTTACTGTTAATACTGAATATCATAAATTTCTCGCTGATTTTGAGCTTGTGTATTGAAAACCATTTTCTCAGTAAATCGAGATCATGGTTTACATCCGAGCAAATATTTAGCAAACTTTTACTTGAGTATGAGAGCGCAGTATCATCAGTAAATGCAGTAACTTTACCTTTAAAGGGTTGTACAAACAGAGAATTTACATATATTAAAAACAGAATAGGACCTAAAACTGAACCTTGTGGAACACCAATCTCGATATTTTTCGGAGAGCTGTAAATTTTCTTGATTTTTACAATTTGCTGGCGGTTTTTTAAATATGAAACAAACTAATCATATATATAACCTCTAATACCGATATGGAACAGCTTATCTAATAATATTGAATGATCCACCATATCAAAAGCTTTACTGATATCTATAAACAAAGAAACTGGGATCTCTGATGAATTAATGCTGATATAATTCCCCAGTTAGTTTTAGCAATGCAGTTTCAGTGGACCTTCCACTTCTAAAACCGAATTGACAACCACTGAAAAAGTGTCTTCTTTCTAGAAACGACAATATTCTTGATTTAATACCCCTCTCAAATATTTTTGAAAATACTGATAATAAAGATATAGGACGATAGTTATTTAAAATAGTATTGTCGCCCTTTTTATAGAGTGGCAATACTATTGCCGTTTTTAAAGATTGTGGAAAAATTCCTGACTGTATACTGCTATTAAAAATAAAACATAAAACATCAGAGATTTGAAACGAAATTTTTTTCAACATAAAACTTGAAATCTTATCACAAGAAGTAGAATTGGATGTTTTAAGAGAATAGATTATCTTGTGGATCTCTAGAGCAGTGAATGGTTCACAGAAAAAACTCTCTGCTTGACTTTCCATATACACTAAATCAAAACTACTCCTGTAAGTGAAATTGTTGTTGGGTGCGTTTTGAGAAGAACTAATGTTGCAGAAGAAATCATTAAATAATTCAGCAATTTGCAAATGTTCGGAGATGGTTGAGTTGTTAACATTCAAAACTATTTCCACTTCTGAAGCTTTTCTATTAAGCATTTCATCAACAGTCCGCCATTCTTTTTTAGAATTGCCAAGACTTGCAGTTAATTTTTTACGAAAATAATTATCTCTGCAGTATGGGACTTCCACTTTAAGCTCTTTATTTAGCTTTTCGTAATATTGTTTTAACCTAGTATTATTTGGGTATTTTCTGCAACGAAGACAGAGTCTATGTTTTTTTCGGATTTTTTTCAGGATTGAAAGAGTCATCCACGGCTTCAGACATTTATTTTTATTGCTTATGACACTTTTTATATGTTTGCTATTCGTGATATGAGACTGAAGCTTCATTAAAAATATGTTAAAAGCTATTGACGGATCAGCTGTGCTAAAAACTTCTTCCCAAAATTCAAAGTTCAAACGGTTCTTGAGGACATTATAGTTGATCTTATCGAAAGTGACACACTCAGCTGGTTTGGTACGAGTAACATAACTATCCATTTGGATACTTGTTAAGTGATGGTCCGTTAAATTCAGGTCAAATGACGCAGTTTTGAACTTCATTTTGTTATTACGGTGAACCCTCGCAAATATGTGGTCCAGACACGAGTTCAAACGGGTAGGCTGAGACAGCAAAGAGTCAAAACCGAACGTAGGTAGAGTCGTTAAGAAGTGATCGACGTCTGAAGAGTCAGAAAGAATATTAATATTAAAATCACCAAGCAGAATTATATTTTTACAAGTTTGAGATTCCAAAAACCCAGAAAACTCTTCAATATAGGATTTTACTGAACATTTATGTACTCTATAAACGCAAATAAAACAATAATGGGTACCAGAAATTTCACAACTGAAGCTAATTACGTCAGCACTTTGCAAATTATATTTTTTGATTTTTTTACCTACTATGTCACTTTGAAAAAATACTCCAACACCACCAGCTGCATATGAATCATTGCATGCTGCATCAAATAAAAAATTAGGAATAGTCAAATCTGAAATAATTAAAAGGATATAAGTTAATTAGTAATTACATGTGTTGGCATAAGTATTTTGACAAGAATGTAATACTAAAAAAAATTTTTTAAACTTAACAACAGATAAAAAATAAAGAAGATGTTAGTGAAATGTATATCCTTCTTTGGCACCAATAACTTTTCGAATGCGTCTTGGTACTGAATCCACTAATTTTTTAAGAATCTCTGGAGGTATCTCTTCCCAAAGTGATGTGACCTCAGAAATTGTCTCCTCTCTGGTTTTATTTAGCGAAATTGTTCTTTTGCGCTTCAAAAGAGACCAGATATTTTCTCTAATATTTCCTAATGTGTCCAAAGTTTCAACACCAACATCCTTCAAAAATTTGGTTATCATCCGGGCTTTATGGCAGGGGGCATTATCCTGTTGCAGAATTAATGATTTCCCAATAAGCCTATTCGCAGAAGTAAAGGCATTTTCATTTAGGGTGACCAAATATTGATGTTGATTCATCGAGCCGGTGACAGGAACCAAGTCACCCAGCCCATTATACGCAACACATCCTCAGAACATGACAGAGCCTCCACCATGGCTCACTTTTTGGCAAACGGGCCGTTTCTTTTGCTTTACTACCTTTGGCAATCTTATAAAAATGTGTTTTTTGATGAGTTATACTCAAAGGAGCTGTCCATAAAACGTTTCTCCAGAACTCCTTTGGCTTGTGCAGGTGTTCCTTTGCAAAGGCCAGTCTTTTAAACTCGTTTGCCTTATACAGGGTGAGTTTTTTAACTTGAGACATCCAAATTACTCGAAAAATACGCGATATAGCGAAAAATGTTTCACACAAAAGTCACAAGGTTCTGAAGGGGGCATAGATGGTGACCACGAGTTTGACCTTGAGACCCATTTTCAAGATCAAACGATGGTAACTTTTGATTTTTCAAATGATAATTTCTGATTTTCATTGAATATTGCGTCGTATTGCTAGTAGGCTTGTCATTTGTTTTTACATACTGCGTTTAGCATAACCCAGAAATAACGACGTGGACGTATCAGTATTTTGTTTCCTTCGGGGTGATTAATTAGAGTGGGTCCCCTTGCCTCCCACTGTTGAATCATTGAATTCTTCCCATTTCGACGTTTATTTCCCGTGACTATTTCAACAACTGCTCGAAAATGTGACCATCCACTTCGATCCACTTGTCTATCCGTGCTCTAAATGATCCGACAGAACTGAGAAATATTTCTGGCGTAATCTTCCAGCAAGCCTCAGTTATTCGTCTTTTCATGACCTCACGTGTTGTTGGCTTTTTTCTGTAAGCGTCACTTTTTAAGTAGCCCCACAAGAAGAAATCAAGTGACGTAAGATCAGGTGATCTAGCAGGCCATTGCCTCGGACCCCCTCGTCCGATCCATCGTTGATGGTAAACATTGTTTAGTACGCTACTTGGGAATAATGGGCTGGACAACCATCATGTTGAAACCACATTGTTTGTCGCAACTCCAATGGCAGTTCTTCTAGTAATACTGGAAGATGGCCCCGCCAGAAGTTTGCATAATTTTCGCCATTCAAGTTGCCTTCAATAAAATATGGACCTATTAGTTTATCCCCAATAATTCCCGCCCAAGGGTGCTGGCGTTCAACTTGTCGCCACCAAAAAGGGTTTTCGGTAGCCCAGCAACGCATATTATGTTGATTGGCCGTACCGTGATTGGTGAAAGTCGACTCATCAGAGAATAACACCTTGGCGAAGAAAAGGGGGTCTCGTTCAATTTGCTGAAGTGCCCATTGACAAAAGGAAACCCGATTGCGAAAATCCTCACTAGAAAGTTGTTGAAGGATGGTATTTATGCCGATGTAATATTTTACAGACAGTCGTTTGAGAAATTCCTGATTCACGACTTATTTGGCGAGTGCTAATGTGAGGATCGTGTGCAACGGCAGCTAACACTGCTATTTCATTGTCCTCAACAGCCGCCCTATCTGACCAATTCCTTTTCTTTGGTTGCACACTTCCTTCACCAGTGAATTATTGGATGACCCGATAAAAGGAAGCGCGCGATCGTATCTAGTGTGGGAAACGTTGGGCGTAAAGGGCAACAACATTTCAATTTTCTCTTGAATTGAAATAGCCTGCATTATTAATCTGGAAAACGTTACTAATAATAATCAGTTCCTCAAAACAAATATCGAACTTCTAACACCCTAACAACGTTGGAAACCGATTAATGATTTAGGCGTGCCAGTGCAGTGGTATCTAGCACAGAATAAATAAGACCTTTGAGACAAAGTCGTGTGCGCCATTGAGGACTACGACTGAACAATGAAAATCAGGACCTGACCTGACCTTCGTTTAACCTTGAAAATGGGGCTCAAGGTCAAACTCGTGGTCACCATCTTATGTCCCCTTCAGAACCTTGTGACTTTTGTCTGAAACATTTTTCGTGATATCGCGTATTTTTCGAGTAATTTGTCAAGTTAAAAAACTCTCCCCGTATGTCTCTATTAACACGGAAAATGTATCTTCTGAAGCCATACTGCTCGCAAAGAATACTTTCAATGCTTTATTACGGGTTAGTACAGTCAAAGCTTCAATATGGGATTGTTAGTTGAGGAGTCTTAGTACCCTAAGTGCACTAGTCGTTGCCCAGTGGCAGTGTGCTGGCTTCCCAATCGGGCGGTTCGGGGTTCAATACCAGCCGTGACCGAAAGACTTTTTTTCAGGCAACTAAAATCTTGTGAGATGAATGGTTGCCTAAATAAAACATCAAGTCCAATTTACACTAGTAATTTAGTCTCCACATTAAATGCTGGATGCAATCCATGGAGCGAAATAACCACTGAGCCCAAAAATCTTTCTCTCTTTCTCTATCCAATTTTCTGAAATCTTAACACGTGCTCCGGCATTTTAAGAGTAGTAATACTCTCTTGAGTGTTAAGTTCTTTAAAAAAAAAGAAGCATTATGTGTGGCAAATATCGATATACGGAAAGTTGGCCACTTTTTACAAGTCTTCAGATATTGCCACTCAGGAATCTATACGTTTTCAAGGTACTCAAAGAGTTCTTTAAACGAAGCGGTAATGTTCCTTTTAGGAAATCCTCGGCTTACAACTTGCGAGTAAACAACATGGTACTTTTTGACATCTCACAAGTGCACAAAACACTAAACTAAAAACTAAGCTAAGCTAGCTTCAATAGTCAGAAAAAGTTCGTCAAAATTCTTATGCCGTCTATTGTATGTTTATAGCAATCAAATCTTAATAAATCTTGCATAATTCGATACAAAAGGACTGGTTCCCGGTCCTTCCGATCGCTCGCCATATAGTTAAACATTCGAAACCACAGACGCGTTTTTGTCCACAACTATGGTTACTATTTCGATATCTTGTGGACTGACTCCTAAGATCATGACGCTTTTTACAGCAGAGAAATCATCTAGCGGAGCGTCTTTGCCAACAGACAAGAGTTCAATGGACCATTGTCAAAGAAAAAAAAAGAACTTCTATGTATAACCTTTCGTATCCAATCCCTAAGTATAGTCACAATACAGGTGGCCCAGTTCACATCAGAAAGTATCAGTCACCCACATCGGAGTTACTCAAATCCGCCCATTTCACCAGCTATGCAAAACAAGGTCAACCTGCACGAATCCACCGAGCGAAAGAACACAGAATTTCCATATCAAACAAGCCTGACATTGAGCGCACTTACTATAGATATCCGCAGTTCAACTTGCACCCCAAGTAGCAATGGAACGGGCGTAAATAAACTTAAATAACTCAACACCTGCAATTGCTCAAAGAAGCCTTAACATTCTTTTATATATAGAACGCATTTTCCAGGTCAAGTTCACTCGCGAAATAGAACACTGCGGTGGAGGCAAGAGTCGAGCACCTACTTTGTGCCACTGTCGGTGGTACAAAACGTTTTCCAGCGCCGGCGCATCAGGAAGCAAACATAGAATTATTCCCCATCCGGATTTGACTGAAAAGATATTGAATGAAGTTAGTGTTGCTGCCATTCTATTGGGGACCTTGCAACGGGAATCATGGACAAACTCTATACAATTTTTGGGACTGTAAGAGTACCCATAGTACAACTGTAGACTGCCTCGTTTGACTATGTATGATGTCAAATTGTAATGGTCTTTTTAAAAGCACTTCCGCATGTCAGCATCATGTTTTTATGGCGGAAGTACCACCCTTTTCAGAGAATGAATACACATTCCACTCGTAGTTTTCATTAGGAAAATGAAATAACATTGTTGGAGACTGTTGATTTTGTAGTGTGCTCGGTAAGTACCATTAAAATGCCAGGATGTGGGCTCTGTAAACTCAGCTATGCTTCATTAACAATGCCAGTGAATTTATTTGCTAGGTTATTGCCAATTGCTATAAAACACGCAACAACTCCGGATGGATGCCTTGTGATGGCTGATGTTCTGTCTTGTATTAAGTGACCTACTCTTTCTATATTGAATAAATAAACTCGTATTTATATGTACATTCTACATGCGATAAAATTATACAGGATGTTCAGAAGACATCCAATTACTTCCTGTTTGCCACTCGTCTTTTTACGGCAGGGGCTGCAATAAATTTCGCTAAAAGTGCGACAATTTTTTTATAGCTGACAACACGATGATACATCGATTTGATTGCTGTATTTTAGCATTTTAACATTGACTGACATTATTGTGAATCTTGTAAAAACATTACCAACATGGAACAGACCTCGAGTTTTGCCACTTGGAGTATCAAAATCGTTAAATGTTGGTGTAATAAGGATGATGCTGACGGATGGGTTTATTAGACATAAATGCGAATGGTGATTCGTATCTAAATATTAAAGCAGCTAAAAGGACTCATTAAGGGATGAAAAATTGTGATTTAGGTTTCTCTTTAAGAAGTGTTAAAGAATTGAACTTGAAGCAGCCAAAATTATCACAAAAAGGATTTAAGAAATGACTAAATGAGGTCTGGCTGGTAGCTTTTTTTCTTTGGTGCGACTGAGTGCAAAAACTTTAGCGTCATTATAAAAGCCTCGACTAAAGGTTAACCTAATACACCAGAAGCTGGAAAAGGAGGAAATTAAAAGCCAAAAATTATCGGCTATAGAGTTCAAGATTCAACAAACAAACGTCTCCAGTCAACTCCATCTTATGACAGCTGCCTCCAGTTTCGAGCGCTAAGTTTTTTGATGTCCCCTTCCACTTGCGCGTGCCACCTAAGTCGCGGTATTCCTCTTCGACGCTCTCTTTGGGGGCATATTCGAAGATTTCTTGGACCGCAGCATTGATGGCCATCCGCCCTACATTAATCAGCCACCTCAGTCGTTGGACAGTTATAGATGCAAACACGAGTTTTCTTTAAAAAAAAACTTTATTTACTTGTCAACTTTCACTTAAAAAACTAAACTAACAATCAGTTTCTACCTATACTTATAGCTACAATTTTGCAAACGTCATCGTATTTTTGTGGGAAAGGAATTTGTATGCTCTTGGCTTGTTACTTGATTCCAAGCGTATGCACTGATCGTGCACTATTGAGTGCAAAGTGTGCATGTGGGGTATGCGTGATCATTTACCTGAGTGAACAGACGTAATGCATATTTGCATGGTGGGATTGGGATGATGGCGAAGTAACGGGATAAAGGGGGAGGTGGCGGTTCCTTCCATTCAAAGCCTTTATCATTGGTTAAATTGGGAAGATGGCGAAGTAATGGCGATGGCTGTTCCCTTAGGAGCTGTATATCATATTGTATTTGAAATACCTGCTGCATGTGTGCGATTTCTGAGAACTCTCTGTTGATTGCATTTCCTAAATTTTTTAACTGTCCTTTAATATGTCTGTCTATTAATATGTCTTGTAATGTTTTCTATAGCTTCATTGAAATGGTAATTAATGTTGATTTGTTCATTTAGTCCATTAATTAAATTCTGACTACTTCTTTCGTTGGCTTCCAGACTCTTTCTTATTTCTTGTTCATCTTCAGAGTCCATTGTTCCTACCAGGTATTTTAAACCTTTTCCGACAATATTGACTAATCCCCTTCTGACTTTATGCCTATTCCTATATGAAATATTTTCTATCTCTTGTGCCAAAAGTTTAAAGCTATGCATTAAGGTCGGGTATTCATTTTTATTATTTAATTTGTTAATGTTGTGTTCAATAATGTCTAAGTTTTCTGTCCATGATGTTAGGTTAACACAGTGAAGTAGTTTCGTATAGCCTTTTATTACTTGAAGCTGTTCGTCTCTTATTGTCACGTATCCTTGTCCATTTCTTAAGTCTTGTACGTCAATTTTTTGTCCATATATGATGGTCATTGTAATATAAATTAAAAATATTTTCTGAAACATTAAATATATTGTTATTTTAATCTGAATTTTCATATTTGTATTTGCGTTTAATTTGCGTCTTGTAAAACTTGCTACCTTTTTCATCCACAACGTGGTCTTTGTCTAAAATGTCTAGGTCTGTTTTCTTATGTATTGGTTTAAGCTTATTGTAACCTCTATTCTTCAAAAATGTATGTTTTTCTTTTGTTAAGTCTATGTCTTTCCTATCTTTATTGAGTTTATTTGTGTACTTTTCTTTATTCTTCTTAACTATTTCTATAATTTTGGAAAAATCTTCCTGGGTTAGGGTTCCGTTAAGGAAATTGTTTGGTCTCTGTTTGGTTGTAGAGTGGATAGTATTGTTATAAATTTTAACTGCTTCTAAGATTCTATTTCGGAGTGTATCTTTATTGTCTTTATCTGCTGCAAAAGTTCTAATATGTTCGTTTAACGTCGAGTGAAACCTTTCTACATCTGAGTTTCCTGTTTTATTGTAAGGAGTTGTAATATGCAATTCTACATTGTTCTCTTTAAGGAATTCTTTAATAATAATAGATGAGAAACCGGATTCGCCATCGGTTATTATTTTTTTTGGAATGCAAAAGTTAGCAAATCTATATTTTAGGGTATTTAAAAGAGATATCCAAGTTCTATGTTTTATTTCTTGGACTGTCACATGCTTGGAAAATTTATCTATCATAGTAATAAACATGAGATTAATATTTGCATACCAAATGTCGATGTGTAAAATCTGGTAAGGTTTTTCTGG
Organism: Volucella zonaria; assembly: GCA_963966105.1. Taxonomy (NCBI): domain Eukaryota; kingdom Metazoa; phylum Arthropoda; class Insecta; order Diptera; family Syrphidae; genus Volucella; species Volucella zonaria. Next base: position 193,651,954 of record OZ014532.1, on the reverse strand, counting down.
AGTAGCAGTTAATTTTAGAGGTATTTTATTCGGAAGTCGTTCGTATTTGGCCTTGTTACATATTTCGCAATTGTTTATATATCTCTGGATTTTATCCTTAAGATTCGGAGCATAATATATGTCTTTGATTTCCGCATATGTTTTGTTAATGCCTCTATGGTTCAAAAGCTTATGCGTGTTTATAATTACTTTTGCTACTTTTTCTTAGTCGTTGAGGTCTCCTAGAAATTTACTGAATTTTATTGTTTTAATTAATCGATTTTTACTGAAATATTTAATATATGTGTCTTGAAACTTTGCAAATAAATGGTCGTAATTTGAATATATAGCTACTATTCCTTTAGATGGAATAAATTTTTTCAAAATATCTAAAACGTAACTTTCTTTGAACTCTTTTAATTCTATAACAAGTCTTCTTTTGCCAATTTCTGTATATATTTTATGTGTATTTATCGAGTCTGAGTTATTTAAAATGATTTGAGATTTGTAAATATTAACTGGTGTCTCGACAATCGGGATGTAGTCGCTACTATCTTCGTTAGCGCTATGGATTGTGGCTATGACAGATTGGTCATCGAGATTTATACGAGTATTTTCTGCACTTGTGGTTTTGTTGTCTTTGCTGAGGTTTTCCAAATTCGTTACATTTTCGCTGTAATGAATTTCTATCCTTGACAATCCATCTGCAACTTGGTTGTCTTTACCTTTTACATACTCAATGTCGAAGTTATACTCTCCTAATTTGATTTTCCATCTTTGAAGCTTAGCGTTTGGTTCTTTCAATGAATTGAGCCAGACTAATGGTCGGTGGTCTGTTCTTATGGTAAACTTCCTGCCATAGAGATAAGGCCTAAAATATTTCGTGGCCCATACAATGGCCAACAACTCCTTTTCTATGATGGAGTACCTAGTCTCATGATCATTTAATGTACGGCTAGCGTAGCTTACTGGATGGTTTTCTTGTGTCAGTACGGCTCCCAAAGCATGGTTGGATGCGTCTGTTGTAAGTGTAAATTTTTTGTTAAAATTTGGGTACTTCAGGATGGGATCTGAAGTTATTAACGCTTTCAAATTTTCAAAGCTCTCAATATATTCGGGACTATTCACATCAATTTTTGCGTCTTTTTTGAGGAAAGCTGTCATAGGTTTTGCCACCTTTGAATAATCTTTAATGAACTTTCTGTAGTACCCAGTAATGCCTAAAAAGGATTTGATTTGCTTTGTTGTTTTTGGGATTGTATAGTTTTTTATGGCCATTATTTTGTTAGGGTTCGGTTTAATGCCTTCGGTTGTTACTATATGGCCTAAGAATTCAGTTTCTTTTTTTAAAAACTCACTTTTGTCGAGTTGGACTTTGAGATTGACTTCTTTTAATCTTTGAAAAATTTTCTTGAGATATGTAAGGTGTTCCTCAAGACTGGTAGAAAACACGATGATGTCATCCATGTATACTAGGCAAACTTTCCCAATGAATTCTGCTAGAACGTCATTCATTAAGCGCTGAAAGGTGGATGGTGCGTTTTTTAAGCCAAACGGCATTCGAATAAATTCGTAATGGCCGTTGTTCCTAGAATTACCCTGATTTGTTCTGAAATTTCTATTGGTATTATTTCTGGACATGCCAGAGGTATTATTATTATTATTACTATTATTAATACTATTCCTTTGATTATAATTACCGAAATCATTGCTATTCTATGGTTTGTTATTTTTCCTAAAATTTCCTGACCCATTCTCCCGAGATTGGTGACTCTCTTCTTGGTTGTCTGTTTGTCGCTTGTTATTTTGCTGTTTGTTATTTTTATAACTAGTTTGTTTATAGTCCTGACCGTAATATGCGTATCCTGTCTCGTGCAGAATTTGCATCGCCTCTTCTAAGTTACTAGGATTCCTACAATATAGTAGTCCTTTCAAGGGCTCTGGTAATTTGCTAATATAAATGTTCAAAGCGACTTTGCAGTTTTGTTCCAGTTCCGAACTATTGGCACTTCTATTTATTTTTGTTTTGTTATTAAGACGTCTAAGGACTACTTTTATATCATTATAGAATTCCTGACAATTTTTCTTGAATTGTATCCCCCTTAAATCTACTGATTTCCTATCCCCGAAGTACTGGAAGAATATTTTTTCAATTGCCTCTCTAGCTTTGCCTACTAATTTACTTTTTATAAGATCAAAGAAAATAAGCTGGCTTGTCTCGTCATATTTACTAAGAGTTGGAAAAATCCTATCTACTAGATCAATGAAACTATGAAGATTATTCCTATTACCATCATAAGGAGGTAAATTGCTTAAATACTTAATTGGATCAATGCTTAAAGTTAGGGGGCTTACTGATGCTGGTTCCTGTGTCGCCATTTCCAAATTTCTTCTCTGTTCAAGCAGCATCCGTCGGTGTATTTTCCTTAATTTTTCCAGGGCTTCTCACTTTTTAGATTTATTGTTATTATTGTCCTCTTTTTTATTTTTTTATTTTTGTATTCACATTCACTCTGTTATTTTTTTTTGTTTTGTTTGTTCACTTTTAAATTTGTTCAATAATTTATTTTCTTTTTATTTTCTTACTTGTATTTTATTATATATTGTTTCTTCAATTTTTTTGCAGAGGGGGAAAAAAAAAATTTTTCACTTTTTTTTTTCTAAATAAACTCGTTTTTTTTTGTCTACATGGATTTTACACCTTTTCTGCACTAATAATGTTCTTTAAACAAATCTTTTCATTTTGTTGTATATCCTTTTTTTCACTTTTGGCGGCGTTTTTGTCCTTAAACGGATCTTTTCACCTTTTTTAATTATTTCTCCTTTATCGGAGTTTCATTTCTTTCTCCTTGAACGGAGGACCGACTGCGCCAGTTATAGATGCAAACATGAGTTTTCTTTAAAAAAAAACTTTATTTACTTGTCAACTTTCACTTAAAAAACTAAACTAAAAATCAGTTTCTACCTATACTTATAGCTACAATTTTGCAAACGTCATCATATTTTTGTGGGAAAGGAATTTGTCTGTTGTTGGCTTGTCACTTGATTCCAAGCACTGATCGTGCACTATTGAGTGCAAAGTGTGCATGTGGGATATGCGTGATCATTTACCTGAGTGAACAGACGTAATGCATATTTGAATGGTGGGATTGGGAAGATGGCGAAGTAACGGGAAAAGGGGGAGGTGGTAGTTACTGCCATTCAATGCCTTTATCATTGGTTAGATTGGCTAGAGGAGGTGGGGAGACTAACGGGATTAAAAGGGAGTGGTCTTTGAGACGTAACTGGACCTTCAATCTTCTGGCTAAGCCAATGTCGCTGTACAGCCCGCCCAGTTCGTCGTTGTATCACCTCCTCCATTCACCGTCCGTGCAGACGGGACCGAAAATCACCCGAAGAATTTCCTTCCAAGCCAACCTCATCCATTTTTGATAAAGTCCATGCCTCTGCGCTACATACATAGGAGGATTGGTCTTATATTGGGTCACTATTATTGTTAGAGAGAGGGGTTTGCTTATCAAATGCCTTCTTAGTCCAAAGAGCCAGTAATTGGCAAGAGCTATTTTTTGATTGGTTTTACCGCTGGTGTCGTTGTCTGAACTAATAGTGGAGCCTAGGTAGACAAAGTCCTTGACTACCACAAAATTAATATATATCTGTCGAAGGTGACGTTCTGTCCGAGACGTCGGTGTTGGATATCCTTCCTTGTTGACTGCATATTCTTGATCTTACCCTGATTGATTGCTAAGCCCATATTTGCCGCTTCGGGTTCAATACTATCGAAAACTCCACTGACTTCGCGCGTCCTTCGTTCGATTATGTCAATATCATCGGCGTAAGCGAGTAATTGGACGCATGTTTGAACGATTGTGCCATTCGTGTTGGCGGGTGGATCTTGCACTATTGTTTAAAGAATGTTGCAATCGCGTGACAGTTCATCGCCTTGTCTAAATTCTTTTTTAACATCAAGGCCTCGGTGAGTTCTTTACCGACCTTGATGAAGAGAACTCACCGAGACCTTGATGGAGCAGCGTGTATTCTTGATCTGGATTTATCGATTATTGATTTGGAGCTCTTGAACCCTTTCCAAGATCTGCCTTAGTGTGAGTATTTGGCCATTGGTGGACTTTCCTGATCTAAAGCCACACTAATATGGCCCAATCATATTGTTGACGAATGGCTGCTTCGGGAGTTCACACAATATGACAGATAGGATCTTGTAAGCGATATTAAGAAGGCTGATGCCTCTGTAGTTGGTGCAGTCCGGAGGGTTTTTTTCTTGGCTGACCATATTTTACAGATGAGCTGGTGAATGCTCCTTACCGTCCGCTCCAGCAGCTTTCTTGGACTTAAGCTTAGATATGGCTATCTTTATATTATCCAGGTCGGGTGGACTGAATTATTGGTCTACATAGTTCAGGTTGAAAGGTTCATCATCGCCGTTATACAGTCTACAGAAATGCCTTTTATAAATCCTCATCATCGACTGCGACTCTACTATGATGTTCCCTTATTCGTCTCTAGAAGCTTCAATTCGGGGTTTCGAGGTTTATTTTTTGTTGCTTAACTGTGTGTGTTTTCCAGCACTTATTGTAAAACCATGGGTTTCGTTGTATTGGCCGAGTGAAATCCAGCAGATACGGCGTCTCTGAAGGCTTTTGGCAATGTTGCTGCTGCTCTTCGATACTTGATGCTGCATATGTTAGATCCACATAAGAGATTAAGGGATACTCAATGGAACAGGATTTGGCGATATATTGCGACTGTAGCCGTCCAACGTCGAACTTCCTCACATCAATAGCTTGCCGTTGCCATGTTCCGGATATCCGCACTGGAGAATGCCTTGCGTTGATTGCGATATTTTCAATCTGTTTGACGGTTGACTGTTCAGGTGATCTCCAAGTCTCCTTGTGAATATCGAGATGTAGGAACTGCATGGTAGCTACGACAATGTTTCGCTCCGCCGCAGAGTCGCGTAGCCTGACTTCGTTATTGGAGGTGATATCATTCAGGCTATATCTTCCGACAGTACTACCAAAGATGCTCGCTCTTCCTAGCTTTAAATCGCCCAGGAAAATTGTAATATCATAGCTAGGACACTGGTTGTAGTTCTTGTGCAAAAGTTCGTAGATTCTGTCTTTGGTTTCGTAATCTTTTTCCTCTGTGGGGGTATGCGCTCATATAAGGCTAATGTTGGCAAATCCATATACTGACGGTAATCTTGTCACTAACCCGCAGGGAATTGTGCATGCAAATTATTAAATTTCTTTTACTAAAACTTCATTAAAAAAGAAATATCAACAGAGTGATTGGTTGAAGTTACAGAATAAGACTTAATCTACTACTCTACTTTGCGAACCTATTTATACATGGATTGTGATGAATAAGTTTCCGTGGCTGTGGTGTTCTGATGGTCTGCGGCTGCTTCTTGTTTATTGTACGAGTAATTCTATAGTTTTTGTAGAAGAACTTCCGTTGCTGTGTTGAAGTTCTTATTGGCTATTGCAATTAAGCAGTTTCTGTCATTAATGCTGGTGATGATTCAGGGTGTTATCTTGCATTAAGCAGCATTTCAAACAGCTGCTTGATTGACATGACCAGGAGAAAGTGATATGGCATGAATAAAACTCAACTCCAGTCGATGAAGTAGTTCTCCCATCCATCCACGAAGTCGACACAGCCACTAAAAAACTGAAGAACAATAAGGTCGCATGCATGCATCAGATCATCTGCAAAGTATGGGAGGACGAAAGCATGCCCGATGGCTAGCCTATCAGCTCTATCTGCCAAGGCTATCTTATATCTTCTAAGAACTATCGGGGCATATCCCTGCTTAACGTAACCTACAAGATCCTATTAAGTGCACTGTGTGAACGACTAAAGCCATTTTGCATCACACTCTTCGGCACCTCCCAGTGTGACTTCCGGCCCGGAAAATCGACCATAAGCCATATCTTCACACTGCGGCAAATCCTGGAAAAGACCAACAAGTTCAAAGTCGATACTCACCATCTCTTCATCGACTTCAAAGCTGCATACGACAGCATTCATCGCACTAAATTATATAACGCGATGGCCGAATTCGGGATCCCGAGAAAGCTGATCTGGTTGTGTTGTGCGACACTAGAGAACTCCCAATGCATCGCGCAGCTTGGAACCAAAATTATTCACCGGATTCCGACAAGGAGACGCGCTATCGTTTAATATCTTTAATTTTGTGCTTGAGCAGATAGGGCACAAAGCCGGCGTAAACACAGAAGGCACTCTAGATGGATTTATAAAATCCATTATTGAAACTTTTACTGCTATAGAAGATCAAGCCAAACGATAATGAGTGAGGATAAAACAAAGTCCATGCTGTCGACCAAAAACTGATCCATCGAACACGGTCTAGGACAGGACCTAGCAATCAACAGCACTGGCTCGGCCACAGAATGCCTCACCTAAGAGAATCTTCGAATCCCAGCCCCAACTTCCAGTTTAAAGATCAAGTAATCGCGGACGCCAGAAGCCATAGTCTAGTAAAAGGGAAGCAACGTGCCCGGGACCGCGAAGTGTGGGAAGTGACATTAACTCAGGCTCAGACCCTCGCTGCCGGATAAGTAAGTAAGTAAGTAAGTTGGACAATTTTGTCTTAATACGGATTGTTACGAGGGATTCGTAACTCAACTCAAGACTTCTTGCCTAAGTCTGCCTCTAACAACAATTCCGCATTCTAATAGGCGCTGCTTCTACCCTCGGTAACAATAGCCGTAGTAAATATCGGGCCATCCCATCGCATTTGCTGGATTGCTTTAAAATCTGCTTTGTTTTAAGTGACTTGATATTTCGCGTACAGAAACGAATACATTTGTCCATATCCGATACTTTGTATTGCTTCGTAACTAGGTTTATTTTTTCACACCCGGCGGCATACCCTCAACCTAGAGGGCCAGTTCCATTGTAGATATGCCTAGGACGAAGGGTCGGTTAGACCGAAGCCAGTAACTCGTCCGGGCTTGGTCAATTAAAGGGTCATCCGTCACCATCTCTTTTCTTAGGCCCTGACTAAGTCTTGGAAGTCTTGGAGCTCCAAACATGACGGAGTAGCCAGGAAACTTCACCGTTGATTCCATCTGAGAAATTCATCCCCTGTCCCGTTTATAGTGTTGCTATTTTTGTTTGCTGGCCAGCACTCGTGGTTATAAGTTTGGCAAGTCGACCAGTACCCGATGACTACCACTAGTGTATAGAAACAGTTACAGAATTGGATATCGCGAAGTTGTGATCCCTATTTCTACAGCGCTTAAAGACTTATTTCTACTTTTTTTTAAATCCACTTTGGCACATGAAATGCAGTATGCACCTACGTTAATAAGCGAAGATGAAAATTTGTGTAAACCAGCATCAATGGAAGAGTTAAAATAGACTTTATCGATGGTCAAACTTAATACATCTCCTCTGGAAGACAGGATATCATGAATGTATCATAGATGATAGATTATATGGATAAAATTACATGAAAACAAAAAAGTGTACGCTATTTTCGTTCATGTTAGAGCCGCGTTGGATGAAGTAGCGAAAGCGAATCTAATTTTTAAATTTCATAATATTACATAACAACAGGAGAAATTAGCAATCAAGGTATTTAGAAAAGTTGGAGGACTATCGAATAAAGAAAAATTACTATTTAAAGGTGATCAAGTCAAAACTGTGTCCGAGTATTGCTTCCTTGGAATAATACTTACCCTAAAAATGTGATTAACAAAGCATGCTGAAAGCAGAAACACTTCAGTAAAAAATAGAATTAAGACCACGTGGAATATTCCCCAAAGCGAAGTGGCCAATCGGTAGAGCAATTCAAGCTTACGCAACACAAATATGCGGGTATAATCATTTTTGAAGTGATTGATAAATTGCAGTGGTTTTTCCTTAAAAGTACACTGCGGCTTCCAGATAACTCTTCAAGTTATGCTCTTCATATAGAAACCGGAATAGATTGTTGTGGACATTTTTACACACTGCAAGCCATACACAAAACATTTTTATTTTTTTTTTTCGGGGGAAGGTGAGGCCCGGAGTAGTGTGAGATCCTTCTGCAAACCACGACTGAGTTCACACTCAACAAGCAGTTCTTCTATCGCATTTTATTTTGTTTTTATAAGATATCCTGCAGGCGATTTTCCATTGAAAAATCCTGTGTACTTTAGAAAAATTACGCGCTGCTAATCAGCGCGCTAGATCGAGAGGCTTAGTCCTTTTCAGACGGCGCAATAAATTTGTTTCGTCGAGGATCTGTTGAACAGAAATATTCGTATGACCTTGTAATCGATTATTATGTTTTCGCGCAAACATTTTAATTACGTTCTGAACGTTTTCGACTCCTAAGTCTTTGTGGATATCATCGTTTCGAAGAACTTTGTTTTGGAATGTACACCATATGTTCAGATCGGTTTTAGCACTTGCTTGTATAACAGCAGTTTGTTCTCTAAGCTAAGCTTGGAATACTTTCCAATAAGCCAGTAAATATCTCTATATTTGATTTCAAGCTCTTCACGTTTTTTCTTGACGTGTGCTCTCCATTTTAGTTTAGCGTCGAGTGTCATACCGAGATATTTGGCCTCGTTCGCGTAAGGAATTCGTACTGCGTTGATAAACACCAGTGGATTCTCAATTTTCTTGAGAGTGAAGTTCACGTGGACAGACTTGTTTTCATTAAGCGCGATTCGCCAAGTCTTTGTCCAATTGTTAATCCGGGTAAAGGCACGTTGCAACTTGGCAGTTGCTTCTTCGACTGTTTTAGCCGTTGTCAAAATGGCAGTGTCATCAGCAAATGTGGCTAGGACAGTGTCGTTCGTTTGCGGTATATCGCGGGTAAAAAGCAAATATAGCAGAGGGCCAAGTACACTTCCTTGCGGCACCCCCGCCTTTATTGTCTTAAAAGTGGAGTATTCGTTTCCGTGTCTCACGCGGAAGAGTCGGTCTTCCAGGTATGAACCTAAAATACAAGACAATTGCTGGGGTAGGGCTTGTCGAAGTTTATATTTTAGGCCTTCGTGCCATACCTTATCAAAGGCTTGCGAAACGTCAAGGAATGCGCTTGAACAGACTAACTTACACTCGATTGCTCGTTCAATTACATCGGTTATTCGATGCACTTGGTCAACTGTAGAGTGTTGGCTTCTAAAGCCAAATTGATGATTAGGCAAGAGGGAATTTGTGTCGGTAATTGGTTTAAGACGATTAAGAAGGATTCGCTCGAAGACCTTCGATGTAACCGGCAGAAGCGATATTGGTCTAGATGACTTGACTTCAGTCAGCGGTTTACCGGGTTTCGGAACCATAATAACTTCGGCTACTTTCCACTGGTGCGGAACATGCTCTAATCTAATTCTGGCATTTATAAGATAGAGCAGCTTTAGCAAACCTTTTTTCGGCAACGCTTTAAGTATCTCTCTCGTTAGTAAGTCATATCCCGGGGCTTTATTGGGCTATAACTTGTCTAAGTTCCCTAAGTGTAGCCTTTTCTACTGGAAAGTTTGTCGTCACGTCTAGCGTATTGACATTCTCTGGAAGCATTTCCCCCTCGAATGGTTAAAACGTTTCTGCAAGATGGTCGGCGAAAACATTAGCGTTTTCCTTATCTTCCTTCGCCCAGTCATCCTGGTTTCTTCTTATTGGCGCCACGTGTATTTGGGGCTTTCGACGACTTTAACGGGTCTCCATATGGAGCAGTTGGTATCCTTTGTCGCTGTGAGTCTTTCAAGGTAGTTATTGATACCTTGATTATTGAAGTCCTTGATCGATTTTTTCAACAAGTTGCAGATCCTATTGAAGGACGTTTTATCTTGTGGTGCCCGAGTTTCATGCCACTTTTTCGAACTTTGTTCGATTCGCGGGGAGTGTTCTTCCAGGCCGCTTGCTGTATGACTTCAACAAAACATTCAACTTCTTTTTCAAGTTAATATGGCGTTCTAAGTGCTACTTTCAACTCAGTATTGTCAACAACGTCTATTCGGAAATCTTCCTGGTGAGTTTTGCTGTTAGTTAATCTGGGTGGTCTTTGTTTCTTAACCAAGGATGCGCACAGTGAGAGGATAGCTGGAGAATGATCGGAGGAAAGATCGAAGCCCTCTTCAACTTTGACGTAACTAGCGTTTACTCCTTCCGATAAAGAAGTCTATTAGATCGGGTGTTTTGGCGACACCCGAGGCCAGTATGTCGGCTTGCCTGTTGAGTAAAAATAGCAACCACATTCCATACTAGCCCTGTAAAGAGTTTTGCCTTTCTGAGATACGAGTATACATTTTGAGCCCCAAAAGGTGTGCTTCGCGTTAAAGTCGCCACTAATAATGAAGATTGGTCCAAGAGAGTTGAATAGAAAGAGTAATTTTTATTTTTAGCACGCACTACGGTCATTTGAAATTTGTCAAGTCCAATTATTGCTTCCAGAGTATGTTGAATGCAGTCTTTTATGAATAGGGATGACCCACCTCTTGCGTTCCCGATGGATGATGAGCGTGGTAGTCGCGGTAACCTTTTAGTCCCACGCGCGATTCTGTCGCCAGGTGAGTTTCAGAAATTAAACATATGTCAATTACTTTTTCCTGCATGAAAATATTTAGTTCATCAAGCCTTTTCTATAGCCCGTTGGCATTCCACGCAAGTATATTGGGCTTCCTTGCCATAATTAGTTGCAGAAATTGGCTTCGAACTTAAGAAGCCGTTCGACTATTATCTTATTTATTTTAGTCTGTTTTTCCAGTCTCTCGAGAATTACTGAGAGCACATTTGAGGCAGGATCCGGTGATGTACAGTCAGTCATATTTACTCGCGCCGCTATTTGCGCGTAAGTTTTCCACTTTCCACTGGCGCATTGTTATTTTTGACGTTGTTGTTATTGGTGATTTTAGCGTTTGTCACCATTACCTTCTTTAAAGGCTTTGGAGTAGGACCTCATTCCAGCTGTCCCTGCGTTTTTCAAAGGCTTCGTTTTTGATTGATCTCGTAGCTTTTGCAACTCCCTCGCGACTTCGAAGCCTTGATAATTAGCTGGATGTTTTCCCTTGCAGTGAACTCTTTCGCGGCATTGCACTCTCGAGTCAGAAGTTTGCCAGTGCATTTTACACAGCGAGGTTCCTTCTGGCAGTAGGCCTGAGTATGGCTGAATCACTGGCAACGTGTACATTGGGGAATCAGCCTAGAGGTTTTCCGCGGAGGTTCAATTTTGACAACAAGCCCCAAAATTGAATTTATGGCATAAATTCGTTCTAGGCTTTCGGTTTTGTCGAAAGTTAGCTTAAAGAGGGGAAGACCACGTCTTGGGGTAGTCCTCTCGCTTTGAACATTGTGCTGTTTTTGCGCAAGTATATTAACTGCGTCGATTATCTTAAAGTCTTTATTTTTAAGGTCATTTACGATGTTTTCTTTAAGGCAAGAGGGATGCAATCCTCTAGCTACTACGCGTATGGGTCTTTCCGTTTTATTTTCGTACGTATGCCATTGAATCTTCACGGCATTTAATTTTTGCGAAAGCGAACGGTAGTTGTCTGGGTTAAGGACATTAATAGTCCATGTATCATTATTACGAGATCTTACTTTACAATCGGTTGAGCACAGTGAATTCAGGATTATGTGCAACTTGTTGTTGTCCGAGATTCCAAAAACGTTTATTGGCGGCGGCGGTCTTTGTTTGGGTTGCTTTGTTGCCTTATCGACCTCAGCCGTGTTAAAGCTGGCTTGCTTCTTTGTTTGTTCGATATCAGGCGGGGAAGTAGCTTTGCTCTTCTTACCTGGCTTTTTTTTAAATATCCAGTCCGTTTCGTGGACTAGCTCTTCTTCGCCCGTGTGAAAACTCGAGTTTTCGGGGCGGTCAAGTAGCGAAACAGACTCGGACTCAAATTTAGATTGCGGCTTAATGGCATCTAGTTGCTTTTTTAGTTCGGCACAGAGCAATTCCATATTTTGGAGTCTGGCGCGGAGATCAGAATTTTCGCGTTCGAGATTTTGTAGCTTATTCGGTGTAATGCAATTGCCCTGAGCGACTGACTGTACTTGGTCTTTGCTTTCGCATGATTTTCCTAGCGATCCGTGTGCTGGGGATCTCGTGACCCTTGAGCATTTTTTAAAGGGGTCCTGGTTTATATTTGTATTATTTTGAAGATTATTTGAACTCATTTTAGTTCCCACGAGTAGCGGAGAAAGGGTAGTCCGTCTGTCCAGAGATCCGCATTAGACAGATAAGGCTGGCTGATCCGGAGGTCACCAAGTATCCGGATGCTCCGTTAGAGATTGAGCTATTTTTATACTGGGCCTCTAACCTGGTCGATTCTGGCACGGGTCGCTTAACACCTTAATCCGGCCCAGTGGATTTTAGTCGCCTCTTACGACAGGCATGCCTTACCTCAGGTATATTCTAACCCCTAACCCAAAGGTGCAATACACAAAACATATTCACGGTTTGAATATGATGGCAGAAGATTATCTCATATACATATTATCAAAGTAAAGTATAAAAAAAAAACATCTTTTCGGTTAAAGAAGTAAATACAGTTGCTGAAGATGTTAAGGCAAATGAAATGGCGAAGTATGCTACAAAATGTATCAAAGAGTGCATATAAATGTAGTCACAATAAAATGTCATGGATCCTTAAAGCACGCTGTGACCTAATTGGAAACCGGGCTCACTGTGCAGTATGAGGAAAATAGAAACATTCCAACAATTATGGGCAGATGTCCGATTTTAAATTAATTTGGCTACAAATATTTTATGAAAACAACCCTTAATGATGAGGACGTAGCTAATTAACGTTTTAAATGGAGTTAATGATGAATTTTGGAATAAATTTAGTAATTTCGTTATACATACATACACTGGTGATCACTAGGATGAGGCCATACATTTTGCAATCGGTTTTCACTCTTTATACCAGTTTGAAATTGTATACCAGCAAACTTTTACTACCTGTGCGCAGGTACATATTTTCTCAACAGGAAGTCATAAAATTAAAGGGTAAAGAAGAGACGACCGTTGGAATTTCCCAAGATCAAACAATGACCTTCTTGAAAACCGTATAAAAAGATGCGCCACTAGGATGAGGCCACATGCAAAATCTTCGAAAGAAAGGAAAAAATTAATAAAATGTTTACATTTTATGGTTTTAAAACATTTTTTTATTATCTTTTTCTACATTAATAATGACTATGCCCGCCATTTTTGGATATGACCTCTATAACACCATTTGGAATAGAATCATACAGTTTTTTTTAAATAATCAAGGTAAATTTGGGCCCGGCATCACGAATAGCTTCGATTAAAGTGTCCTTGTCTTCGAATTGTCTTCCACACACATACACTTTACGAGATAACCATGCCCAAACATTTTCGATTATGTTTAAGTCCAGTGAATAGGGCGGCCATGGCAAAAGCTACACGTCTTATGATTGAATCCAACTTCTAACAACACTGGAAGTGTGGATGGGGGCATTGGTTTGTTGGAATATGCAAGGCAAGGGTCCGAAAATATTTTTCACTTTGGAAATTACCGTTCCATTTGTAGTTGTTTCCGTTCATTGTTGTGGACAAAAGCTCCAACTGGATTGCGCCATAGTAGGTAATAGCTCCCCACACCATTACACCTGATGTACGGCTGTGGTGTCTTGCCAAAATAATCTCCTCCTTTCTTAGATCATGGAAATAAAAGTTGTAACCACCGGGGCCGTCAGGGTTAAACTTTTTTTCATCTGAAAAGACAACGCGTTTCCATTCACTGCTCCAAACGACATGTTCTCCTGCAAAATTCATTCGATGCTCCTTATGTTCTTGCCTCAAAACAGGTTTCTTTTTAAGTTTTTTTCTCTGTATAGTATCACTTTTTCTTATTATTCTTCGCTATGCTATGCTGGCTGATACTCCGCTGTTGGCCCTTATTTTTGTCGCTGGTAGAGTAGAATTTGAGGCACGCCGTAGAATTAACCGTTTTTCTCGCAATGATGTTCCTTCTGCCGTGCGTCCTCTTTGATTTTTCCTATAGTTTTGTGGATCCGCAAGATAACTGTTTACAACAGTCTTACTTGTTGTAAGCCTCCTTGCAATTTCTTAGCCTGGGAGTCGTAACTCATTGAAAGCATCTATTTTTCCTCTTTCTGTCGCTGTCAAAGTATTTCCGGAACCGGTTTTTTTTTTTAAAGTAAATTATTATTATTAGTATCAAGGGAACCATACAAATTAATTTGTAGGGTCCGGAATTTAACGCCGTGGTACTATGCCCATGTGAAGCGTTTTTTCAACAGCACGCGGAGTACTGAGTTCCCATGTGGTCAAGCACCTACGTACTCATCGCACCCAACACTGCTTAATTTCGGTGATCTAGCGGGAACCGATGCTTTCAGTGTGGCGAGCCCGTTGACTTCTTAACAAAACTTTGAAAAAAATCGCTGATGTGAACTCCTGCAACGAAATGTCTATTCGCAATGGCCTCATCCTAGTGGCGCATCTTTTTAAGTATGCTTTTCAAGGAGTTCATTGTTTGATCTTGGGAAATTCCAACCCTTTAATTTTATGAATTCCTGTTGAGAAAATATGTACCTGTTCGCAGGTAGTAAAAATTTAAGGGTACAAAATTTTAAACTAGTATAAAGAGTGAAAATCGATTGCAAAATGTATGGCCTTATCCTAGCCAGTGTATACAGGGTGAATGACTCTAACTCCAATCTTTTAAAATGCTATAATTTTTTTATTTTTTGATAAATTTTATTGTGCCAAAGCAAAAAATGTTGGAAAATACATCATTTTTCAAATTTTATCAGTAGTTTTCAATATGTCCACCTTTGGAGCGAATAATGGCCTTGAGACAGCCGAAGAAGGCATCGCACGCTGCACGCAAGTGGCTCTGCGGTATTTTGGTCCATTCCCGACGAAGTGCTTGTTTGAGGTGGTCCAAACTTTGGTATTTTTTAGTGCCAACCTTCGCCTTCAAAATACCCCAGACAAAGAAATCCAAATCCCGAGAATTTGCAATCCATTGTGTCGAAGAAATTAAGTGTGGAACATTGTTTTTTAACCAATCTTGGTTGACGCGCGCTTTGTGAGAGGGTGCCCAGTTTTGTTGAAATGTCCACGGTATCCGACCGAAATGATTGTTTGCCCAAGGCTTCAATACTGCCTCTAAGACAGTTTCACGGTATACGATCGCATTAATTTTGACGCCACGGTCCAAAAATACGAGCGCAGAGCGACCATCGGCGGTTATGGCGGCCCAAACCATCACCATCGGTGCTGGACTTCTCTGGCAAGTAAACTCGGTCATTTTGTTTGTTGACATTAACAAATGGCGACTCATCGGAAAAAACCAAATTCGGCAACTCACCATTTTCGTGCAAGCGTAGCAACTCCTTCGCTCTTACGACTCTAACTTTTTTCTGTTGCGGTGTAAGATCGTGTGCTTTTGGGAACTTCAATGGCTTGAGCCCCAGCTCATTTTTCAGTATGTGTTGCATCCGTTCCAACGATGTGTTGAGCTCACGAGCCATTTTTCTTCCACTTCGACGAGGATTTCGCTCAACTCCAGCCTTCACTTTTCGAACCATTTCTGCCGATGTTGCTGTTTTTCTATGACCACCTCCATGGCGTTTTGCAACGCTGCCAGTATCACGGTAACGAGCTATGGTTCGAGACACAAATGATTTATTCACGTTGAGGTGCTGGAGGGCTCTAACGATAGCTACTTGTGGTTTTCCAGCCAAATATAAAGCAATCACACTATTACGTTTGAATTCCATCGCGGATAAAAATTTTTCAACACAACTGAGACGCAAATTGTTTAAAAGGCTTGTAAATAATAAAATTATCTGTCATGTGTCAAAAATTGAGCTCACTGTCATGAGCGGTTTGGGAATTCTAGCAGTCTGAATTTGGTTGCAGTTCGAGTCATTCAGGGTGTATACAAATGAATTAATTAATCATCTTAATTATTGTAATCAAAACTAAAAATTATTGTCAGTACTATATATAAGATATAATTTTTAATAATTATAAACTCTAACAACTAAAACTTGAATTAAGTTATAAATAATACGCCAAACTACCGACAGACGACGGAAAGTCATAGTCGAATCGAATTTCAATTTAAACATACGAGTGAATATTAAAATGATTAAAAACGTTTTTCTGAATAAAGAATTTTTACATAGGTACAAGGAATATAAAGGCAAAAATTTTGAAATATTATCACGAGGTCATGTGAAGTGTCATCACCAGGAAATTCAGACTAAACATTCTTCGGTTCAGGGTAAATTCCCCGAAAATGCAAAAAAATACCAGTCCACATTTCGCAATTGAAAAGAATTTTCTGGCGCACACAGGAAGTGGTACCATATTGCCTGGATCCAAAGCCTTATGATGGTTTTATTTTTGCAATAAAAAGGTGTGATTTTTAGGAGTATATGGAATTTTGACCCTTTTTCTTCTTTTACCAACCGCTGAAATATTTAACTGGCATGATCGCATCTGGTACCATATACGTGCATATTTCTCTCATGTACAATTATAAAATTATAAAAGGGCAAAAGATATGGGGATTTATTTTTAGGTAGTTAGTAAATTTTAGTTTTAAATTTTATAATGTGATAAGAAAGTAAAAAATTGTTTTCTTAATTTTAATTTTAATAGATACAAAAATAAAAGTCTCGGCTGCATGGGGCTTTCCATAGCATTTTTGGCTCCTCTCTAGACACATTGATGAATCTCCCTAACCTTCATATTTTTATCATTGGATGCACTCACAAAGCAATCTTTCGTTTAAAACGTAGTTCTCTTTGGTACAACACGCACTGGAGCTTTGATAACCTTGCGCGCCGGCAGTCTTATGACTCTGCTCTTATGGACGTGCCATCTGATGCAATGACACCAAAACTCCTGCTGCGGAAAAAATACGAAATCTACTGTCCCTGTGCCCAAAACTGATTCGGCCAGAATCAGGCCGGGTGCGCCCAAAACATCTCTGAACCTGCTAGATAGGATTCGAAACCGTGCGATAAGACTCATAGGTGATACTAATATCACTCAAATAATGGACACCCTCGAACACCGACGTAAGGTCGCGTGTCTCACTCTGTTTTATCGCTATTTCCACTAGCAGTGTTCCATAGAAATCGCCAGTAGCATTCCGCCCATTCAAACTTTCAACCGTAACACTCTCCTCGCTATGAATGCTCGTCAGTATACCCTCAAACCCATTTTCGGACACTCTATAATATCGTGATTCTTTTCTAAGCCGGACAACTCGATTATGGAATGCCCTACAGATCCCTGTATTTCCTGGTCCTTATAACTTACAAACTAAATTTCCTTCGCCCGAGCTGTGTGCAAGCATTTTAAGATTGGTGGCCTTGTTTTGTTGCCTGTGCAACATTTGGTGTTTCAGTGTGGAAAGATCCTCTCTTGCCAAAGCTTGGTTTTACTTGGCTGTTTGCCTGTTTGCTGTACTGTCTCCAGAGGCACTGCAGGTGTAGATGGGTGATGGGGTGTTGACTTGGAGGCTATGCGACATTAAATAGCCTTTAAGGTAATGAGAGGTATCTCCTTAAGAGAACGTGTTGGATGTCTGACATTGCAGTCAGCCAGATGTTCTTACGGAAGCGTAAGGCCCTGCTAGACGGCCAGTTCGGGGCCCCACTGTAAGTAACCGCAATGTTGTGAAGCTTGACCGAAGGCTATATTCTGGCACCACAGGAGGTCAGGAGCTCCTGGACCTTTGGTTCCGGCCTGAACCAAGATTTGGCCCTTTGTGGGAGCGTCATGGGGGCTGTAGGTTTATACCCAAAGTTGCGAGGAGGGTAAATCGACTGGAGCTTGTTCCTCTCATGGGTCAACATAAGTTGTAGAGTGTTGTACGGCTTGTGTTAGTGAAGTAAAGACTGTAATTCGTGTTCGTTCGGCAAGGTCTGCTGAAAATATTGCAGCAGTAGCTGAGAGTGTGGCTGAAAACACAGGTGTGCCCATTTCGAAACGATCACAGGAATTGGGCCTATCCTCAACCACCACATCTTGGCTTCAATGCTTATAAGTTACAGTTGACATAAAAATTTAAGCCAGCAGGTCACGCACAACGTATTACTTTCGCCGACTTTCATGACTTTTTACACAAAATTATTCTGAGAGATGAGACTCATTTCCATATTGCTGGGTACGTAAACAAACAAAACTGTTGCATTTGGGGCTACAAAAATCCAAGAGATATAGTGGAACAACCTCTCCATCAGAAGGAGTAACAGTTTTGGTGCGGTTTTTAGGTTGGCGGTGTCATTGGGCCACGGTTTCAGTGAATGGGTTGTGTTACTGAACGAGGTTGACTGACTCTTTTTGGATGACGTTTATTTTCAGCAGTGCCGCGTCACGTGCAACACAATGACTCTACTGCGTGACGAATTTCCTGGACGCGTAAGTTCTCAAAATGGAGGCTTCAACTGGCCGTCGCGACTTTTTAGACATTTCCCTCTGGGGTTATGTTGAAGATAAAGCCTACGCCAACGATCTACCAGCGATAAAAGAAAATATCAGAGAGAAACGAAGTCAGCACGAATCTTTGTTTGCCAAGATTATCTATAAAGTCTGTGAACGCTTCCTTTACTACTATCCAGTTGCTCAGACAACATTTTAGTCTCGCGGCTTAGAAAGTGGAGAGGCGCCCCTCTTTGGGAAACCATGAAATAAAATTGAATGTTTTAAAAAAACATACACTCAGGCCTGTCCTTTATTGTTTTAATCAAACTTAAGACTAAATTCCATACAACACTTCACGCGGATTTATAAGTTAATTTAGCAAGTGAATGAGTTCATGCTTGTTATTTCCATGAAATTCGTCTGGACGGAATATAGGTCGTGGAAATGCCCGGTGGGAATTCCAAATTGAAAAAATAATCTATTTTGTATTTGAGCTTAGGCTCAAGCACTCATCACCATACCCAGTTTACGACATGTCAAACATTTCCATTGCCGTTTTATCCAATTTAAAACAAAATTTAATGGCAGCTGTTTTTTCATTGTAAAAAATCTGAGACGACAAAAAAATGCAAGCATTTCAAAAATTTATCGTTGGCTACTTAATAAAGTTGATATGTTGAAATTTACACGCTTGTTTAAGAAAGAACGAAGTTACATGGTTCCATTCGCAAAATACTGTAGCGCCACTCCTAAATTTTACATAAACTTAGTCCCGGAACCTTGTGAATAAACTGGGTATGAATCCGACTTCAATGTTTCTTGACCTTCCACTTCTTTGATGGTATTGATGTCTTACTTGATGGAACGTCTTTCTTGAAAAATGCAAATTGAAATTCGTGTTCTACTCAACGCTGTTGTTGAAGACTACAACACAGTCTTGATAACACTAGAACGTTTCTATAGTGTCTTGAAGGTCGACTTGATGGAATTTCAAATTAACTTGGTATCTTAGCTATGTAACATATCTACGGGTACTTCCCTTTGACCATTTATGCTACTCTCATCCATGCCGAAGGCCTATCACAAGTAATTGTGAGTTGTTGAAATTTCAAACGCTTGTTTCGGCCCAGTTTATCGGATGGTGAAGTGAGATCCTCATAATGGCAAATACATTGTCTGCTGTATGTTGTACTTTGGTGATGTTCCAGGATGTCAACGCTGCCTTTGTTGCCATGAAGTGGACCATCCCTTTCGTTAGCCGGTGAAGCTCAACTTCAGCAACAACTTAACGCCTCCAACTGTGATTTGGCCAAGGTTTCGCGCTGTCTGCATATTTTCAACACGACAGCCACAGCTGGAGATTAGGCGCGTTCTTCGGTAAAAAGTCTGACTTAATATACACCAAGTATACTACGAAGGTTTGGAAGAAGGTGAACTCTTAGAAGCTCTTAAAGATTTGACTACTCTTCTGATGGATTACGAAGAAAGTTGGCATGGACACCAGTGACGGTGTGAGGGTGTTGAAGAATTTCTTAAATTCTGGAAATTCACTAAAAAAAAGTAAAAACGCTGAATCTTTCGAATCGTGAGATCGAGATTGCATTTTCATCGCAATTTCCTTGGTGGTTAATTTCAGAGCCTGCTCCTTCCTGGCAGACGGTGAGTTTGTGGCTTCAAAAACTGGCAATGCAGATGTGTATTACGCCCTATTAATGTAAATAACAATAAGTGGGAGTGTTGAAATTGGATTATTGAAATTCAGTCATACTTGAGATACCCACGTGTTTCGTTGCACTTTATTACCTGTGTACTGGGTGACCAGATAAGAACGAAAGGAAAAAAACGCTAATAAAACAACAACGGTGTGAGATATAAAATTGATTCTGGCTTTATCCTGAAGCTACGTTCATGCCATTATGTGCGGAGAGCACATCATTCAAATGGCCACCTTGGCTTCGCTAGCAGTGCTTTAAGCGGTCGGTCCAATTTTTGATGACAGGATCCAATATTTTCGGCGTTATTCCGCAAATAACATGTCGAATGTCCGCTTCGAGCTCGTCCAAAGTGGCTGGCTTCTTAGCGTAGACTAAAGACTTGACGTAACCGAGTGGTGTCAAATCACATGATCGCGGCGGCCAATTGATGATGACTCTGTCGACAAATTTCTCCTTCACAACTTCGAACTTTGCGTCAGTTATATGGGATGTAGCGCTGTTTTGTAGGAACCATAGCTTTGATAGATCGATATTGTCGAAGTCTGGTAACAGAAAGTCGATTAACATCGCTCTATGGTATACCTGAGACCATTGACGGTAACAATGCATTTTTCCTCATTTCGAAAGAAATAATGTCCGATGATGCCGCCATGCCATAAACCGCACCAACAGTCAATCTTTGTGGATGGATTTTGTTCGCTCCAATAATGACAATTTTGCTTGTTGACATAGCCGCTGGGCCAAAAATGGGCCTCGTCCGAGAAGATGATTTTGTGGCCAAAATCTGGATTTCTGGTCAACATTTTCAGCACCCAATTAGCGAACTCACGGCGTTGTCTATGGTCGTTCGGCTTCAATTCTTACGTCAGCAGAATCTTATATGGATGTAGGCCCAAGCCGAACCGCAAAATAAGCCGAATTGACTCTTTGGCGATTGCCAATTCAGTTGATCGGCGCCGAATCGATTTTTATGGGTCTTCTTCGATAGGACGCTACGGCGCGGCGGCTATGTTTTCTTCATTTCGCACCAATGTCTATCTGATTGGTGGCCTAAGATCTAGAAGAGTGTACTCACTGTCAAACTTTTCCACGTCGAATTGCCTGCACACTGAAGCCATGATGACGACCGACCTCATGACGAAATTCACGTTGCGTATTTACAATGCTGAAACATAACATGTATATCTACATCACTTGTTTTCTGTCATGAGAACGGTTTGGTTTTTGGTCCACTCTATTAACAGTCGTCCCTACATGTAGGAATCGACTAGCCCCTGGTGCAATAACTGGAACATAGACCTTAGCGAAGTAAAGTTACTCGCGTTGTGGGAAATGGTATGGAATAAAGATGCAAGGCTTGTACCAGAATTACATTGCAACGCTTTATAAATTATTTCCGTTCATCGTCCGTGCCCTTTGAGAACTTAAGCCAAAGCGCTTTGCCTACAAAAAGCATCCCCTAGTGCAGCGAATGTTTAAAAAATTTATTTTAAGAGATAGTAAACATGTCGAAATACCGTGATATGTGAATTGATACAAGTGTGAACCTGAAAACCCATGTAAATCCCTGGGAATTTTCCTGCAGAGTTCTGCAATATACACAACACAACTGGATAGGAATTTTTCTGCCTCTTAAATAATAAAACAAGTAAATCCGGCCTCCTGTCATTCCTTTCTCGTACAACTTGAGTTGTTTGAGTGTTTACCGGCTTAACTCACCCTCGGTTGCTGTTTGGATATAATGCGCGGTTATATTCAACACGAAATGTGCGCGATATTAAATGGCAGTTGCGGCCCCCGGGTGTGGAAGATGGTGATAAGTTAACATCGTAGACAAGTACCGGGTTGAATACTTTACGGAGTGCTATAGTAAACTTTGGGCCTTTAAAATGTGTGTTCTTAGTTTGAAGGCTATTGGAAACAGATCCTTGTTACGCACATCTACTAGAGTAAGAGTTTAAATTGGCTTGAAGGTGTTAAATTGATGTGGTAAACTGAGTTAATTGGATATTTCGGATTATTCTTATATTTATTTATCTGTTCTTATGACTTTAAGTTTAAATGGTCCCTGCATATCGTGGGGCATTCTTGTTGTCTGTATAGAAGTTGTACATACTTGAATATAATTTACAATTTATATACATCGTTACGTTACAGAAAATGGTTTGATATCACCGCCGATTTACTGCATTTTGTATTGTTGTCCTAATTGAGCTTGGTACGAGTATATCATTCTTTGTATCTTTGGATGAATATCTGCTCTGTTGTGGAGTTGGGGTGCATTTCCCCTCGCAAGTATTCCATATTTTGTATAAGGTTTGACCTGTCTAGAGTTACTTTGGCGTAGAATATCTTCTGGCGAGGATAGTTAAGGTCCAATAAAGCGTTTACATTATGCCCTATCATTAAGCTCCTTAATATGGAAGCTCAATTTTAACTTAAAGTTGACTGTAACTCCAAGAGAACTTGTGAGTCGATGTGATTCCAATGAAGGTTGGGAAGCTGTCATTATTTTGCCGATATAGATAGTTTTCTACTCCATATAAGGCAAGAGGAACTCTACACATAGTCTTCTCGTCCTCGTTATAGATCCGTTCATTTAACTATCTTTCGCACCATATAGAATGGTGGTTCTGAATTTTTCTAGTTGGCTTAAAATATTTTCAGCTGGAATCACTCAGAAAATCTGATGGCAACTGTACTATGTCAAAAGTAGAGAAACTCTCCGTCTCACACTTGAAACTCACTTCCCAGGTAGCCTAATCAGACCCAGCTCACATCTAGCTCACATCTAGCTCATATCCACAACATGCCATAGTTGGCATATCTCATCGTTCGTGGTGGCGGACGAAGCTATTAAACATTTTGTTGCTTCCGTTGATTGCTTCAAGTCACCTGGCACCGATGATATATGGTATACCCAGTTATGTTACAAAAATGTATAGATCAGCTGTTGGTAGCTCTGAAGAGAATCTTCGCTGCCAGGCTGGCAGTGGCATACATACCGGAACCCTGGCGAATATTGAGAGTAGGCTTTATACCGAAAATCGGAAAAGAGGACTACACGTTCGCCAAGAGCTTCAGCCCTATAAATCTGATTTTCCTGAAGAGAGAGCACAAAATTGTCTTGAGAATACATCCACTGTCTGCGATGCAACTTGCCTACTAATGCGGAAGATCCTGTAAGAGTGCGCTTCAGAATCTGATAGGCGCAATTGAAAGCACACTCGACAAGAAGGAATAAGCCTTGGGCATTTTCATTGACGTTGAGGGTGCTTCGACAAAAGAACTTCCGAAAGCATGTGTAACTCGGTGAAACAATACGGCGTAGACTAATCACTAGTTTTATATGTATATAAAAGCAACGCCTAGGAATAGTACATTGGTTGCTGATTTTTTTTTTTTTTGTGGTTGCGTTCAAGGATGTGGCCATCTTTCAAAAGATACTAATAGCCCGGGCTCTCAGCATGAACGAGTCACAAACCCCAGGCACTCGATTTGGGGGGTGCGCCTAGGTACTAACCCACACCCTGCACTCTTCTACCACTCTCACCGTGGAACTGCCGTTAAGTACTACTCCTCGGGGCTTTCAGTTCAGTTTATATGCATTTTTATTGTATTACTTAATTTACTCTTACTTGCTAGACAAAAAAATGCTTAAAAGTTAGCTTAATTAACTTAAAGTTATCTTATTCTAACTTACTGGCCCCATGCGGGCACTCTAAGTTAAACCTAACACTTAAATTATGTCTTTCGACGTACTTTACTGCTATACTATACTATTTCTATTCATTATAATTAAAACTAAGAAAACATTTTTACAAAAAAAAAACTTAGTAACATGACCTTTTTTTCTATTTTATTATAAAACTTAAAACTAAAATCCTACAAATAAATCTTAATCTACTTATATCTAATACATACATATATACATATATATATAAATTTTTATTTTTTTTTCATTTTTTATTTTTATTAATTTTTTTTTTGTTTTTATATATTTTTTTTTCTTAAATCTAACTTACTCCTACTTAAAACTATATAAGCCGGCCATGGCTAAAAAAGTTAGGTGACCCACTTTGCTTCACATGAAGCTACCAAGTATTGGAGGAATTCGACGACGAACTCTCCCTTCCTTCAACTAGCCACCAAAATTGTTGGTGCTGCCGAGCAACATCTCTTATGTCGCGACTCCCTACCGCCCTACTGAACCGGAGACGCTCCGCACTGCCGTGTGCGACGTCTCTGTCGTAGTTGAGTCGCCTGTCCGCAGCTGTTCGAGCAACGTGGAAGATTAGCGGCACAGCCAATCTGTCCTGGATCAGACCTTTGCTATCAAGGTAGAGGAACGCTTCTGGAGGAATAAAGCCGTCAAAGCGAACTCTCTCATGATACATATAATTAGGGTAGTAAGCCCCAGAGATCAGGTTGTTTGACGAGGTCATTGCTCTTGCAATGTGCCTTCGAGTCAACTTAATGACGAAATTGTCCACTCTTATCAGGTTCGCCCTCATTAGGATAGAATTTTATGTACTCGGATTCTGGTGTTCTGTATAAGCGAAGACAAGTCCTAAGAGAAGCCCTCTCAAACACCCGAATCTTTTCCAATAAACTTGCTCTCACGTTGAACCAAACAGGACATCCAAATACAAGAATGGGCCTGATAACGGCCATGTAGCACACCACCTTCACCCCTTGTAAGGGCAAAAGCACCTCTGGCTCTGGCCAGAGCAACATCTATATGTTTGTTAAAATACAGATATTGATCTAGCCACATCCCAAGGTATCTGACTACATTTCGACAAGCAAGTGGCTGTCCATGTTGTCCGACGATAGAGAACTTTCGCCAATTCTTTCTGGTATCCCTAGAGGCCCCAGACAAAGGCGTCCTAAACAGAATGGTTTCCGATTTCTGTAAGTTGATTTTCAACTTCCAGTCATCGCAATATTGTTTAATTTTGTCGAAGTCACGTTGCAAAAGTGTATTAATGACCTCAATCTTTGGACCTGATCTGTACGCAATTAAGTCGTCTGCGTACGCTATGGCATGGTGAAGCGAACCTATCAAATCACTTGTGTAAATGTTGAATAGGATCGGCGAATTTACCGCACCTTGTTGCAGACCGTTTTTAATGTTAAATGTTCCAGCGGAAGTCACATCGCCATTCTTCACGATGAACCGTCTACTGGAGAGCATATCAAAGAGAATATACAGCAGTGGTTTACTAATGCCCAACCTGTCAAGCTTGAAGAAGAGCCCTCTAACCATACGGTATTGAAGGCCTTTTCCAAGTCAATCAGGCAGGCACCAGTGCACTGGTTCTTGCCTTTGTTCCATTGGATATCAGAAACCAGTTTAGTCGCAGCATGAATGATATCATGCCCCGCCTTGAAACCGAATTGATTATCCGGAACTATATGTTTGTCCTCAACCCACTTAGTCAGGACTCTATTGATCACCTTCTCGAAAACCTTACTGATGTTTGGAAGAAGACTGATCGAGCGGAGATTCGCCGGATTTGGGGATGGGATGTACCACCGCCCGCAGTTTCCCAATGCGCTGGACTATGTGCATTATTCATTGCATTATTAAACAGGGTGGCGTAAATGTCCACCGCTTCTAGTGGGAAATGTCGAAGCACAATGTTGGGTATTTCATCGGTTCCCACTGATTTCTTACTTCTAAATGATTCGAAGATCGTTTGGAGCTCTTCCTTCGAAATGAACGGTGGTAATACCCTATCGTTGGTGATGACATTATTTGCCATATTCTCGTCACTGAACTGGATGAAACCCGAGTTCTTGAATCGCCAATTCGCAATTTCATTTCGAAGGCAGGAATTGTGCACAAGGACTCGACTCTCCAGGTCGTGGTTCGGGCCAATGATGTCATTCGCCTTGTACACTTCCTGGAAAGTCGCTCCTATAGCCTCTACCTTCTCCTGCGGATCCTCGATCACAAAGAAGTTGTCATCATCATTTGGATCAATGCCTGCTGCTACAAGTATTTGTTCGTTGTTCGTCGTTCGGGCGATTCTAAGACATGGAAGGTCGTTCTGATTATTTCTCCGAAATATTTTATTTATTTGCGGGAACATATTCGGGTTGCGGGTGTTTACAGCCCGAATTTTATTGTTCCAATACAAACTTACAGAATTTCTGTAATTTTCTTTTATTAATATCTGGAGGTTTTTAATCGACGACTTCAATGTCATGATTTCCGGGTTATGTTTGTCAGTAAACCGTCTGTACAATCTTTTTAGTCTTGACAGCAGTCTACTTTTATGTCGGTGCAGTGCGCCAATGGTTGCGTTGCGGAATAAGTCTTCGTTGTCAGTGTGTTGATACCGTGGTATCGTTTTGTCCATTGTTCATTTGATTGTTTCATCCATTAGTCTTAGATATCTGTCAATCTCCTCGTTTGACAGATTTCTGTTGGACGGTGGGTAGAGCGAATTCGAGGAGAGTGCTCTCGTTAGTATTCTTGAGAAGTGTGTCCAACGCACCCTACTATAATTGTAGGAATGCCTTTGAACAAACTCTTCCAATTCCGCAATTTCGTTGGGAACAGTTATTTCGGTGCTGAGACCGCAATGGTCACTGTCATACACGAAAGTGCGTAGACAGTTTGTAGTTTGTTGGTTAGTGCACGTCAGTTATATTCGTGAGTCGAACAGCAGGAGATCCAAATAGGACCCGTGTCTGGGAAACGACGGACTATCCGTCGCTTTGAGGCCGAGTCGATACATCACACTGTGCTGACCCCACCAATTGAATAGTAGGTTCCCTCTTGTGTTTGGTATATTATTTCCTCAATCATTATGTTTGGCGTTGAAATCTCCGCCGATAATAAAATAGTTGTCTTCCAATTCCAGTCTCAGAAATCGAAAAAGTGTCTCGAGCTCTGAGATTAATAAGGTAGATTGAGTAGCCTTAGGTGCATAGACAGACACCATGTATAACCGCTTTCCACTACGGAGAGGAATGTACATGACGCATGCTTCCAGCACCTGAAACCTACGTACCACACGACTGTATATTCTTTTGAAACGCAGTCCCTTTCTTAAAAAGATCGCAACACCTCCTCCTTGAATGGAATTGGGTCGGTTTCTTCGTAATATTTCATATCTTCTGTGTCTCATTTTGTGCCTTTTGGTAAGCTTAGTTTCGCTAACCAAAAGCACATCAGGGGCTTGGTCTTTAAGCAACTTAAACAGTGCGGCTCTTCGTTCGAGCCTAATCAGTGAATTAACATTCACTGCAAGTACCTTCAGGGTTTGCTCCGCCATGTACGTACCCATTACGACTGGAGGTGCGTTAGGCCCGGCAGCAGCGCGTATATTTGATCTACCCGCGTAGCCTGTTCCTGTATTTGACGCTGAAGCCCATCTGCCCCTGAATAGAGAGCAAGATAGCCAGCATGTCAGGTACAGGTTCAGGTGCTCTAGGCGCTGGGGCCTGAGAAGCTACCTTTGCTTGTTGTACCGTCGTTCCCCTACCTGCTGCCATTTGGGCATAGGTAACTTGGGGAGTAACGGCTGGTGTTTGTGCCTGCACGAGTGGACGTTTAACTTCCACTTTCTGCTGCCGAGCCAGATTTACTCTTTTGATGTATTGGAATTTGGGACATCCCCGATAATTTGCGGTGTGTCCCGTGTTCCTACATAAGGCACAAGAGAGTTGGCTTTTTTCCGACGCTCCGTCCTTACCTAGAGCGCATTCCTCTGACTTGTGGTCCTTTCCATATTTCACGCATAGAGGCTGCATTTCGCAGTTCGACGCGGCGTGCCCGAACCTTTGGCAGCGAACACATTGTAAAATGTTTTCGCTCCTCTTTAATTTTTCTCAGTGTACAACCTGGTAGTCTAGGACTTTGATGCTCCTTAGACCATCCAGTTTGCTGTTGGGACTTAGCTGAACCAGGAAGAACGGTAGTTTCCGCTTCTCCCTTTTAGCTCTAGCCGTGACAAACGGCTTAACCCCTACGAATTTGAGCCCTTCGCACTCCTTCTCTTTCAGCAGTGCAAGGAGCTCCTCCGGATCAGTCGACGGCTCTAATCCCCTCAGCAGCATTGTTTGCAGCTTTTCACCCTTAGGGGTGTAGGAGAAGAACTCCGTCGTCGAATCCTTCAATAAACTTTTGATTTTGTGGTAGCGCTCCACTGTGTTACAGTGGATCGCATGCCTATCTACACTTAGTCTTTTAATAAAAAAATTACAGCCTATGGCCGACTTACATAGTTCGATAGTGTCCTTTAACTCCATTTTAAAGGTGTTAATTGGCACTTTTTGTTTGGTGGCTTTCTGCTCTTGCTGTTGTTGTTGTCTCTGCTGCTGTTGCTTTTGCTTATGTTGTTGTTGATGCTGTTGTTGTTGTTGTTGCTGTTGATGTTGTTGCTGTTGATGTTGCTGCTGTTGTTGTTGCGGCTTATTCTTCTGTACATTTTGTTGTTTATGTTGTTGCTGAGTTTGTACATCTGTTTTTGTTAATTCCTGTGCCGGTTTCTGTGTTTTTTGTTTTGCCAGAGGTTGTTTCTGTTGTTGTTGTTGTGGAAGCTCCACATTTATGTCTGGTTGTCCCTGAGGTCTCTGGAGTAGTTGCTGCTTCTCCATCTCCCTCCTTGCCGCTTGCTTTGCTTTTATGGCTAGCACTTTTTGGTGTAGCTGCTTAATGCTACTGTGCAGAGCCTCGATCTCCTAGTCTTCGTCATCTGACTCCGATGCAGCGAGGGATGCAAAGCTGTTGTCTGCTGCGCTTGCTGCTATCCTCGCAGCTCTCCCCCGCACTCTACCATGCAGCATTTCAAGCGAAGCTGAATGCGCACGCGTAATAATATTCGGAGTCGGATCCAGCTTCCTCCTCCTCTTTGTGCCAGTGTCTGTTATTGTTTTTGTTGCTGATTTTGCGTGGACTGGCTTAACGGCTTGATCATCAGACGACATCGTGCCATCTGCTGACCCCGCTATTGGGATAGCTCATCACACGATCGATCTCACTTTTTGTTTATCGAAATTGTCTATTCAAT
Organism: Volucella zonaria; assembly: GCA_963966105.1. NCBI lineage: Eukaryota > Metazoa > Arthropoda > Insecta > Diptera > Syrphidae > Volucella > Volucella zonaria. The sequence goes on along the minus strand of OZ014532.1, from coordinate 193,622,813 downwards.
TAAACTTAATAAAAATTAAAAATTCGATGGAAATTTTCCGGGAATCGAACCCACGACCGCTGCTTTGTCGGCCGACACCACTACCGCTGTGCCACCGATGCACTTGGACAAAATGTTTCTAATAAACTTTTTTTTTATTTATTTATTTATTTTTTTTATTTTATTTATTTTTATTTATTTATTCATTATCATAAACTTAAATATTACTTAACTATTATTATAAATGAAATATTAGTTATCATTCCTTAACTTAAAAGTTAGTGGTGAAAGACACATCTAGATTTATATTTCAGTTGATATCTGATGTGGGGTGACAATTAGTAGTAATTTATTCATTTCACATTTTTTTAGATTGGATAACAAAAAAAGTAAAAAAAGAAAAAAAAAAAATAAATAAAAAATTTGTGATATTCGGTCATAAACATAACAATTCATCATTAATATACCTATTATGTAATTGTGCTGTTGATGAGAAAAAATAATAATTTAAAGAATTTTTTTTTTTTTTTATTTACTTCTTCACTTTGAAAGCCGAAACACGTCTATTCCTCACTGAGGTCTATGAACGACTGACTCCTCGGGGCTGGTATGCACTTTATGACCTTCTTTCTCAAACCTGTATAGATATGATTGAAAGCAGCCATGTCCAGTTAGGAGCTGACTTAAGTAAAAATCTACTTCTCCGTAATTACGTTCTACCCATTTACGAATATCGGGTAGTAGTTGGTAGGTCCATCTCCCCTTTGTAGATTGACCTCTCTTGCCACGCACTTGTGCCGCGCTGCTTTTCTTCCAGCTTGATATCTTTGCAGCTCAGTAGCCAGTATATCTTCTGGTAGCATTCCCGCAATGACATATATATATAGCATCATCTGACACTATCCGATATGCACAGCAAACTCTCAGAGCACTTAGTCAGTTGACAGAGTTAGTCTTTCTTGGGTATGACTTAATTTTCAATGCTTTCGCCCATATTGGTGCCGCGTACATTGTGATTGGCTGCACCACCCTCGACAGAACTAGTCTCATTTGTTGTCTGGGTTCTCCTATGTTTGTCATTATTCTGGATAAGGGAGCGCTCACCTTTACGGCTTTGTCGCACGTTCTTTCAAGGTGGTCCTTGTAAGTGAGCATAGCATCGACCATCATACCTAGGTATCTGATAGCCGCTTTTGATGTTATATCGTGGTCGTCCACTCTGATGGTGATTGTCTCTCTTTCCTTGCGACTGGTTACTAGAGCTGCTTCCGTTTTATGTTCTGCCAGCTCTATCCCAACAATTGCCATCCGCCATCTAACTTTTCGAATACATTCATTGCCAATGTCTTCTATTTCTTCCAAGTATTTCGCCGCCACAACGATTGCAATATCATCTGCAAAGCCTATGATTTTAGCCTCAATCGGCATTCCAAGTTTTAGAACTCGTATATGCGAGTAATGTTCCATAAGAGAGGCCCTACTACCGATCCTTGTGGAACTCCGCCAGTTTTGTGGTACTGCCTTACTCCATCGTCGGTGTTGTAGAGTAGGAACCGATTGTCGAAGTAACTTAGCATAATTTTTATTAAAAACCATGGCACCATCATTGACCTAAGAGAGTGAACTATAAGCCCCCAATGTGTAGAGTTGAACGCATTTTTGACGTCCAACGTTAATACGGCGCATCTGGTGGTTTATTCCCTTTAGGCAGCAGCACAAGACGTTGCTTCATCCATTTGTCTGGAAAAACCCCTACTGTTAAAGACTTGTTATACATTTCCACGAATTCTTCTGTGTTTATCTTGTATGCCGTCCAATCCAGGCGATTTATTATTGCTAAATCGTTTGCATACATCCAGAAGTTCCGCTTGAGTAGCTGGTGGAATCTCTCCTATTTCCTGCGGTGGTTCTATATGCTCTGTTGTTGGCGCCGCTCTGTCTCCACTGCTATGGTGTAAGTTTTTCAACGCACTGCGGAACGAGCTCAAAAGTTCTTCAGTCTATACACAAGAATACGTGGATGATGTACGAGTAGCTGTACTATCTGTTAGATCGCGTCTACCAATTGTCTGCTCCAAAGTGCAGGGAGCACTAGACGTGACCGACGATTGGTGCACCCTCTCAAAACTGAGGGTGTTCCCTTTACGAAGAGAGGAACTGTCTGGTCTGAATCGTCAAGTGATTAAAGGCATCAGCGTTCAATCCTGGATAGAAAATATCAATGGACTAACCATGTTACATCGAACGCCTCCAAGGCGCTGTAGGCCTTCTGGCAGTGCAAAGGAGCTGTTTACAATATATGGGGCCTCTCACTGAAGGGTCCTCTGAGTCTATATGGCCATGATAACGTCAATTATATTCTATGCGTAGGTTGTCTGGTGGAATAAGTCCTCAGAAAAACACCAGACGGTCAATCTCGGCTGCATGGGGCTTTACCTAGTACGCACAGCTCCGCTCTAGACGCATTGATGAATTTCCCTCCCCTTGATATTCATACCATGGGCTGCACTCTCAAAGCCATCTTTCGTTTAAAAAGAAATACTCTTTGGTAGCACTGAAGCTTTGTTGACCTTGCTGTCTTTTGATTTTAGTCTTATCGAAATGCCATCTGACGCAATTACACCGGAACCCTGTCCCCATCACCGTTTTCGGCCAGAATCTGACTTGGAAAAGAATGGAGGACGACAACGTTAAATTTCACTGCTCGTTAGAAAAACTTTCATCTGGCTTTCAAGCAGAGATATATACAATCCTAATGGCAACGAACTACGAGTATATTGTGAACAAAAGGTGAAGGAGGCGAAGCATTTACTTACATCTGTTGCGATAGCCAAGCTGCGCTTAGAGCCTTGCTGAACCCTTTTATGACTTCCAAGTTAGTTCAAGAATGCATAACATCACTGAACGCAGTCGAAAAGCTGAATTTACTGTTCTGGGTCCCATGTCACAATGGGATGACGTGAAATGATATCGTCGATGTACTTGGCAGGCAAGGTTCAGAGGAGGGTTTTTCTGGAGCCGAACCTGCGATAGGTCCGCCTGCTTTCTCAGTTAAGGCTTCCATTGACATTTGGGTTTCATATGAGTACAACTGCATATGGTGAATGAATGATTCCCGACGTCTCTAAGAAATCTTGCTGTCCCTCAACAGGAAAGACTGTAGGTTGCTTATTGGCGTGCTGGGTATAAGTGATACAACACCCTGCGATGCTTGCTGTGAACGTCATTATGACATGGAGGAGTACTACCTGCATCAGGCTGCTGGGTGCTGGTACTGTAAGCACTTTATCACTGAAGCGATTACTCATTTGTTTCCGAAAGAGATCCCCACTAAAAGGAACTTACAAGGAGTACATTGGACTAGTACTTTGTCTGAGCGCTCTGTTCCGATAAAAAAAAAAAAGATTTGCTCGGTAAGTATGCTTGAAAAATACAATAGACGTTCAGCACGTTTACACTATCCACAACAGAGAAAAATACCCTTAACATCGCCATCTCATATGACCGTCTGAAGTTATTTACTAACGATCTGATTGACTCGTAACAGTGTGGCCTTCGGCCTGGTAAGTCCACAATTGACTACTACGGGAGATACTGAAAAAAACCCAAGAAGTTCAATTCGATAAACAGTACCTCTTTATCGATTTTACGGTCGCATACGAAAGCATCTATAGAGACGTGCTATATAGATCTATGTCTACCCTTGGTATCCCTGCCAAACTCTTCAGGTTGTTGACGATGGAGAATGTTCACTGGAACAGAAGCGGAAAAAACGAGTTTTATCGTGAGTGAAGGCAGAACTATGCTGCCAACAGGAAAGGACACACAAAATTGACAAATCCGACAGAATGTCACAACGGACAGCTATGAGGTAGTCGGGGATTTTGTATACCTCGGCTCCGCTTTTAAATTTCAAACGAAGGGTCGCTTTTCCCAATCGCTGTTGCTTCGGGTTAAGAAGGCAAACGAGTGACGAGAAACACTAAGAAGACTCTTTACAAGACCCTCATCAGCCCAGTCATGGTTTATATTGCAGAGCACGGACCTTAGCGAAAATGTCTGAAGATATCCTTCGTTTTGAACGTAAAAGAAATGGTTCGTAAATTTGTGGACGTTTTTAAATCGTTTTTATGATTTTCGTAAGTTTAGGCTTTTTTTATGATTATGATTTCCTATCGTGGAAGTTTTCTCATATATCAGGTAATAGAATCGAACCTTATGCCAGTCGCACCCTAAGGTATTGTCTCTAGCTGATTCCATCACGGAATCAAAGGCGCAAGTATGTTGATTTATTAAAAGCAACGCGCATCATCCAGGGTTTGGGTGAACCTGGCTGGTTTTGAATACTTTCGCTTAAAGTGGTGATGTTTTGGCATGTACGTGCTGGCCGAGCATGCTGATATGGAGTTTGACCCATACCGAACCAGTTTTTTCAAAGCGCTTCACCATTCTACGAATTCCTCAATCACTGTGGCGATTATGTTGACCGAAGAATTCACGAATTTTACGAAATGTTAGCGGTCGGTTGTTTCCTCGATATAAAAGGAGCATTTGACAACTCAGAATTCTCCCAGATATATAGAGGCATTCGAAAAACGGGAGTTGACGACATCACATGGAAATGAATAAAATGTATGCTAGAGGATAAAACAATATAACCGTCATTAGGCACCAGTAAACTCAGTGTGATAGTTACGAAAGGATGCCCCCAGAGGGGAGTACTATCACCCCTACTATGGCCCATTGTAGTTACCACTGATTATACTCAGCAATGATGGCTTCTATGTCTGAGGATATTCAGACGACACAATCTCGGATCGGCTCCAGAGCGCTCTGAACCAGAGGTGAATGGTGCACTAAAGTCAATCCAACGAAAAGTACCATTGTCAGATTCACCAAGAGAAGAAAGGGAGGAAGACCAAGAAATGCTACATTCTTCAATGAAATAATAGAGTTCTCAATGGAAGTCAAATATCTAGGAATCACACTGGATGAAAAACTTACGTGGAACACTCATCTTTCTAAAACTTTTGACAAGGTCAGGATCTCACTATGGACCAGCAAAAGTCTAGCCGGAAAAAATTGGTGACTTAATCCGAAAATTACACTATGGATAACGAGACCTATCATCACGTATGCAAACGCCGATTAGTGATATAAAGCAACCCAGAGGCCTACACAGGCCAAACTCAACAAATTACAGAGACTAGCCTGTGTCTGTCCAATGAAAATCGCACCAACTGCTGCGCTTGAAGTTGTCCTAAACATCCTACCACTTCATCTGGAACTCATGAAAGAAGCAATGGCAATTCATCACAGAAGATGAATCCAATTCCAAACTAGTTCATTCTGTAATCCTTCCTGAATTAAAAAAAAAAACGATCTATTTGGAATACACTTAATAGACAAATGTCTACCACTATATATAGTAACTTTCGGCACAGCTCTAAGGTTATATTTCGCAACCGTCTTAACTGGGAACAGAAAAAACCAACATTTGCCGAGGACTCACATGTATGACACACAGACGGATTCAAAACAAATGATGGGGTTGGAGCCGGAGTATACGGTCCTAAGACATCCATACATGCCAGTATGGATACAAGCAGCTCCGTATTTCAGGCTGAAATCCATGCAGTAGGGCTTTGAATTCGAGGGAATCGAAACAGATATATGTATAACAGACAAAAACATTTACATTGTCTCCGACAGCAGGACAGTCCTACTTGCAATTAACGCCTTTGAAATCAAATCTAAACTGGGTTGCCTTCAACTCCTACAACTACTCCCCACCTCAAACAAAGTCCATCTGATTTGGGTGCCAGGACATAGTGGATATGAAAGCAATGAAAATGTAGACGCAACTCAATTCATGACGCCAAGACCATTCTGTGGGCTATCAATAAACACCATAAAAGGAAGTATAAAAACCTGGCTAGAGAAAAAGAAGCTTCGGAAACCGAAGGAAACAGACAATCCAAAAACTTTATGTCAAGCTGTTGCCACAAAAAAAAAAAACAAAACAAAACTACTACAACTAAGTAGAAGTCAGATTCGAGTGACCACAGATTTATACACAGGACACTGCCGTGTAAAAAAATACCCGATGACCACGCAGATTGTGCAACGAGGACGTGGAAAGAGCAGAATACATACTATGTGACCGAAAGAAGTAGCCGCCACCTTCACAAATTGTGGCATCATGGATGAGCTCTAAATGCAGGACGTCACCATAGGTCCATCTGTGGCCGCAGTGATATGGGATCCTTTGTACCACCTCCCACAACAATCTGAATCTAAATCATATCTAGTTAGGTAAGACAAGATTTATGTTCGATTATGCATACCTTGCTGCTTAAATCTCTTTCCAAATGCGTGCGACACCTCAGCTACGGTCTTCCTATTCTGTGTTGACTCACTGTGGAGATTTTAAATATTTTTTGAGCTAAAGTACTAGAGTCCACGTGATCTATGTATATGACTTTGCCTACTTAATCGCTTCCTTCAAAGCCTTCGGACTAGATCTTCGCCGATGTACACGTCTTCGTTTTAAAGGGTTTTTCAATAGGGACATAACAATTTAGTATTTTAATACGAGGGCGGGTCAATAAGTCCAACACTGCTCCTGTCAACAGGCATCTGTCAGTTGACTCCTGTCAAAATTTAAACTTGCTGCGTCAGTTAGTTTGTGTTTGACAGCTATTTTTATCAGACTACTCACTAATTTGAGGAGAAAATGGAAAAAAGTGAATTTCGTGTGCTTATTAAGCATTATTTCTTGCGAAAAAAAACCATTACCGAGACCAAGGCTAAGCTTGATAAATACTATGGGGACTCTGCACCATCGATTTCAATGGTAAAAAAGTGGTTTACTGAATTTCGTTGTGGCCGTACTGAAGATGCCGAATGTCCTGGACGCCCAGTTGAGGTCTCTACACCCGAAACAATCGAAAAAATTCACGATATGGTGTTGGCCGACCGAAGATTGAAAGTGCGAGAGATTGTGGAAGCCGTAGGGATCTCGCATGGCTCAGTGGTTTCAATTTTGAATGATCACTTGGGCATGAGAAAGCTTTCCGCAAGATGGGTGCCGCGTTTGCTCACAGTCGACCACAAACGCAATCGTGTAACAACTTCACAGGAAGGTTTGGCGTTGTTTAATCGCAATATGGAGGAGTTTTTGCGCCGTTTTGTAACCGTGGACGAAACATGGATCCATCACAACACACCAGAGAACAAACAACAGTCAAAACAGTGGGTTTCTAAGGGTGAATCGGCGCCAAAGAAGGCCAAGGTGGGTTTGTCAGCCAATAAAGTTATGGCGACTGTTTTTTTGGGATGCACGCGGGATAATCCACATTGACTACCTTCAAAAGGGAAGAACAATCAATGGGGAATATTATGCCAACTTATTGGACCGATTCAATGACGATTTGAAAAAAAAAACGACCTCATTTGGCCAAGAAAAAAGTTCTTTTCCACCAAGACAATGCAAGGGTGCACACATGTGCAGTTGCCATGGCAAAAATCCATGAATTGGGCTATGAATTGCTCCCTCATCCACCCTATTCTCCAGATTTGGCTCCGAGCGACTACTTCTTGTTCCCAAACCTGAAGAAATGGCTTGGTGGAAAAAGATTTGACTCCAATGATGAAGTCATCTCGCAAACAAAGGCCTATTTTGAGGACCTCGACAAATCATTTTTTTTGGAAGGGATAAAAAAATTGGAGAAGCGTTGGACAAAGTGTATAGAGCTCAAGGGAGACTACGTTGAAAAATGAAATTATTTTTTTATCAAAAAATCACGGACTTATTGACCCGACCTCGTACTAAAGATTTTTTAATTTTCTCTATTGCTTTTGTTAAAGGTCTGAACTTATGTTATTAACTTCAGTGGACGCGTGGTCTGCAATCGTAGGCCATTTTAATTTTGGTGTTGAACATGCTGCGTTGATGTTTTATGTGCAAATATTTATTCAGTAAGCATATTGAACTATTATCAATCACATCTAGTTGTTCCAAAATGAATATATTTATCTACTGTTAAATGAAAATTAAAAACAATGTAATCTCAATTTTTTAAGGTTTATTGTTATAACAAAGCATAGACACCATTCATAAAAAAATGCAAAAACAAAGAATAAGTAAACAATTAATAAATTATTAGACCTTGAAAAATCGTATTTTTTTTTTAGTCGCATAGGCGTGCAAATATTCCGAATGGGATCTTTACAAGCACAGTGTCCGCATTTCACACAGAACATCCTTGTTTCGTTTGAGTGGACAAATTGAATAACGACCGACCTAACTTCCGACTCTATTAACGGGGGGTGAAACGTCCACTATTCCCAATAGGAGTTTCAATCATTAGCTTCTATGCGCACTTTTCAATAAAACTGCTGCGTACTATTGCTTGTTCTGGATTATTTGCCCTATGCACGCAAAGAGCATTTATGCCAGAAATATTGACCAAATCATAGAATGCTACCATTGGCCAGCAGCGCATATTTCTTGCAACATTGTAACTCTGGCACTGCTGGTCTACAACATCTACACCAATTTTGTTGTGATTGCAGTTATTATCACTGGCTTTCTTTCTTCTCCAGTTTCTTCATCTATTGTATTGCCATGGTGCATAGACCAAATTAATTTGTTGGCTGAGGCCCCCATTTATTGGCTTAATACAAGCTTAATCTAACTTTTAAAAACTAACAGAAAGACTTAAGAGCTAGTGACCAAGGAAGTGATGGAGGAGATCTTGTTTAAGACGAGGAGTGCTCAGGTGGAAATGAAAAAGAGAGAGGTTCGAGTTGACCTTTCGGAGCATTCGGGAGATAGGTTCGTTGAAGCCATAAGAGGTGCGGTGGACCGGTAGATAGAAGAGACGAGGACAACGTAGATTGCGGGGGTTGGTATTGAAGGAAATGAAGTTCAAAATGGATGCACAGTCGATGGAACCTGAGAGAAGACGATGAATGAAAAGAACGTCAGCAATATTCCTACGTTCTTCTAATGAATTCATATTTAGAAGTTTGAGGCGGTCTTGATAGGGAGGTAAGATTAAAGAGTCGTTCCATGGCAGGCCATGGAAGGCAAATCGGAGGAATCGACGTTGAATACCCTCGATTCGGGAAACATGAACACGGTGAAAGGGGGACCAAGCTTGACTGGCATACTCAAGCAAGGGGCGAACAAAGGTAATATAGAGAGATCTGGTTACATACGGGTTGGAAAATTCCTTGGACCACCGTTTAATAAAGCCAAGTGATGAGTTGGCTTTGAGGATCATCTTATCGATATGCGAACGGAAATTAAGCTCACTGTCGAATAATATGCCAAGGTCTTGGAAAGACTGAACCAGGGGAATTGGTTGACCATGGATAAAATAAAGTCGGGGAGGAGACGGGTTGCATTTACGTGAGAAGGTTATAAATTGACATTTGGCTATATTAAGTTCTAAGCAGTTTTTGAGACACCAGATTGAAAACCGATCAAGGTCTTCTTGAAGAAGAGCAGAGTCCTGGGGAGAGGAAATAGATTTAAAAAATTTTGTGTCGCCAGCGTAAAGGGAGAGGGAGGAGTGCTTAATGACACTCTCAACATCGTTGATAGTAAGAATGAAGAGAAGAGGGCCAAGATGACTGCCTTGTGGAACTCCAGATGAGGCCAGGAATGGAACAGAAAGGACGGATCTAAACCGAACACTATAATATCGGTTTACCAGGTAAGAAGAAATCCATTTTAAAAAGAGCGACTCAAAGCCGAGAGCAGACAATTTGAAAAGGATCAATTTATGAGATATCTTATCAAATGCTTTAGTGAAATCAGTAGCGATAACATCGATTTCTTTGCCATTTTCTAAGGCTGAAAGAGCAAAAGACACGAATTCAACTAGATTTGTGGTAGTTGATCTACCTTTTAGAAAACCATGTTGTCGGGGTGAAATAAAAGGCTTGCATTTGAAGCTTAAGGCTTCGTATAAAATGCTTTCAAAGAGTTTGGGTATATGAGAGAGTTTAGCAATGGGACGATAATTGGTAACTTCAGGCTTAGATCCCTTTTTGTGTATCGGGAAATTCACCCTGTGTAAGCGATAAACGCAAAAGGTAGGAAAGGGCTAGAGACAGGTTGGAACAGCATTTCTTAAGAAACATGGCGGGGAGTCCGTCTGGGCCAGGTACAAATTAATCTTTAAGATTTTGCAACTTTTCTTCGATAACTGCAGGATCGAAATTTGGAGTGAGAAAGGGACCCATGGAGAAATTTGGTAGATCATTGAAGTAAGAGGGATCTGGTACGAAGGAGTTGTTGGCAAATGATTGCTTGAAAAATGTAGCAAAAAAGTTGGCAATGGTAGGAGGATCACATGAAGTTTTGGTTTCGAAAGCGAGGGAGGAAGGATAACCATCAGTCTCACTTTTGCAATTGACAAATTGAAAGAAGGACTTGGGGTCATTTATGAGAATGGTTTGCGACTATTCAGGTAGCGCTGATAGAGAGAGTTATAGAGTTCAATGCAATGAAGATGTGTACCAAGATAATTTGAATAGTCGGAAGAAGAGTGGGTGCGAAGGAATACCGCCCATAACTGGTTTCTTTTGTTTCGTTGAGAGCGAAGTTTACGATTATACCAAGGAGGGGATGTAGAAGAAGTTTTATGGCGGGAGTAAGGCACATAAAGGGAGATGGATTTGAATATTTCTCTGTAAAAAATGGAGAGGGCATCAACCAGAGATAGATTGGTAAACTCAAAAGAAGCACTGCTTAGATAGGTATTAATTTTACGGAAATTAGCTTTGTGAAAATTGTAAGAAAATAGAACTGCGGGGGGAGGCGACTGAAGGGGAGAGTTGTGGAAAAATGAGAGAAGAAGTGGAGGATGAAAGTTATCAATAGTTGAAAGAGATAGGGGACAACACGATACTGAGGAGTTGATGGGATCAGTTGTGAAGATAAGGTCTAATTGCCTTTCCATATAGTTGGAAACGCCACTGACTTGGCATAGACTAGAGTCTGTTAGCCGATCTAAGAATAGGCATTCCTTAGTAGAAATGGGATTGGAAGCGATGAAAAAAGATAGGTCTTCAGATGGAGTCCACTTCAGCTGAGGCAGATTAAAATCGCCGAAGATAATGATATCATCAAGCGAGTCTGATAAGTCGATCAATCAATGTCAATTACTGCAATAGCAAGTTGGTAAGATTCGATAGGTTGCGCCGGAAGAATGTAACAACACATAACATACAAGCATCTACGAGTGAGGGTTATTTTAACCAACACAAAGTCGAGTTTAGGAGAGGATGATGTTGCAACGAGAGAGGAGTCCAAGCTGTTGTGAATAGCCAGTAGGACACCTCGACAAGGTGATTCATCATCCCGAAAAACATTAAAAGAAGGAGGAAATAACTCCTGGTTTTTTATGTTGGGGATAAGATTAGTTTCGGTCAGAGCATAGATATCAAATGGGAGAGCATGAGATTGGCGGAAAACAGCGTGGGTTTTAGAACGGAGTCCTCTTACGTTCTGGTAATAGAAGGTGAGAGGAAGGTTTTTGCATGACTTTTTAGGGTCGAAGAAATTTATCATGATCAAGGCGACTGCGTTGAAGGTGTGAGACTCTTTTAGAGTGTACATAGTGGCGAAGAGCGGCAAGATCGTCTGCAACTTTTTGGGGGGGCGTATTGAAAATCTCGTGATACTTTATGTAAAGTAAAGTGAGACTGGTAACGTCTGTAGGGAGGCCTGCTGGATAGAAACCATGACGCTTGTTTTTGTTTTACCCTCGTAGCACACCGAGTCGGATTTATCGTGCAGATAGGCGAGATATAGACGTATATTCTCATATATCTTTTTATCTCTAGGCCTAGAGAGGTGGTATCGCTAGTTTGCTGCGTTAAGTTAACAGTGGGTGGCGAAAGGGGGTCAATAGAAGAGGGAGTGGTTCATGAGTTTGGTGTCGCAACGGCTGGTTTTTCTGAAATAGAGTTTAAAATGTGAGAACTGATGAAATTAGGGAAAGGCGTGTGTGTTAGGGGTTGAATGGTGGGAGTTTGAGTTGTAGGGGTTAAGTCGAAAGAGACACGTTGACGTTGGGGCTTGATTTGGGGTGGAATAGGGGGAGTTGGAGTTTGGTTGGGAGGCTTAAAATTAGGAAAAATTGTTGTTTTAAAACTCCAATTGGAGCTGGGTTTGTTGTGGGAAGAGGAGGTGGGTCTAAGCAAATTGGATTTATTGGTTTAGGTATAACGGACTGCTTGGCTTTATCCTGCTTCTTGGGCATATTTTCCAACCATTTGCAGACACGTATCTTCCCAAGATTAAAATTGTTGCTGGCAGGATTATGGAATAACCATTCGTATTTGGTTAGAAGATTGAGCTTGAAGCTGCGCTTGCTTCTGTGGTGAGATGTAGGAAGCAAATTGCAGTGGCTAATGGTAGTGCCATGGGGGGGGGGGGGGGGCGCCTTTGATAAGAAGCGTAGTGACCAATTGATTCTTCGAAGCAAGCCTATCAAGTCTACGTTGCCATTCGGAAGGTGTCCAAGTTGAATTAAAATGATTGATAAGCTTCCGTGGGGCAGCGATTGGAGGAGCTGACATAGAAATATTTTCTGCTGTTAAGTTGGATGAAACTTCGCAGAAATCAGTGGGTTGAACAGTCCGCAGATGACTTATATGTGGGGGTGAGCGTAAATCCACTTCAGGTTCCATTAATTCAGCCATGAGCGATGTATTGTAGGGAACATTCTGGTAAGGCTGCGGGAAGTTTTGTGTATCAACGATTTTGCTGTTTATTGTTGCGATGTGATGTTCAATATCGCATACGAGGGATCGAGTCGCAGTAAGTTCGTCGCCGACATCGTTCACTTTATCGAAGATAACTTCGAGCATGGGATCACAGTGTTTGGGAGAGAGTTGTTTGTGTGACGAGGACTGAAAATGAATGTCTATGTCGTCACGCAGGGAGTTTATCATCTCGCAGGTTTTTTGGTTGGAAATAACCTGCGCAGAACACATAGCTTTAATGTCAATCAACACTTTATCGAGGTGACGTAAGGGAGTTTCTTCATTCCTGGATCTCCCGGAGTCTAACTCGATAAGACCAGCAATTTGTTTGTCTATGTGCTTTACTTTTGATTTTATTACATCGGCTGAGTTCTGCACTGAGTTACGTAACTCTTTAACACTTTTAACACTGTTTTCTATTACCGAGATTTTATCCGTAATTTTTTTGGCGCTTAGGCATTTTATTGCCAAAAGCACGTGTGAAAGTGAGATACTCTTACACTCAACATAGAAGAAAAGTAGGTTATCGGAAAATTCTTTAATAAACACCGTGTTTCTTTTGTTTAACCCGACACAAACGGCATGAAAGGCGTTCCCACAAATGCCCTTGCAAGTCAGCATTGCTGTCATCGATTACACAATTAGCAATTCCGCAAGACATATTCAAATTGGTTGTGTAGGTCAGTGAGGGTATAGATATAGGTCGAGTTATTGTTTTTTTCTATTTTTATTTATTTTTTATTGTAGATAGGGGCTTTTATTTGCACTGAAATCTGCTAGTAGACAAAAAAAAAAAATGAATTCGAGCACTGGGGGTTATTAACCGGAAAATGCAATTTAACGAAATTTATAATTGAAAATTGAACAGGTGAATAGGGAGAACAAGAAAAACACGTCTAACTGGTTTGAGTCATAATGAGGAATCTGTACAGAAAAGAAAAAAGGAATTTGTGAGAAAAGTACAGTCAGCTTGGAAACCGAAGAGAGATGACTTTTCTTTTCGATCCTTTTTGGGCAGAAACTCTGAAGGAACCTCGCTTCTATTTTGCATATGGTACCAACATGTGTGAGCTTTTTATTCTTCAAGTTATTAACAAGCGATAGACTGGTGAACCAATTATCTGCAATTATTTTTCGATTGGTATTTTCAACCGGCTGTACCATTCGCAGAATAATATCTTCTCCAGTGTTTTTAAAGTTATATGGACACTCGGCCTTGGGTTCAAACATACGTTTCTAAATTAAACGTGTAGAATGGCTTAGCGTCCACCAGCACAAATATCTTTACACCATATTTTGCTGGTTTATTGGGAATATATTGCTTAAATGCACAGCGTCCTCTGAATGCTAACAACTGTTCGTCTATCGTCAGGAACTCACTGGGAATAACGTTGTTTTGAAAATTGGCCAAGAAGTTTTCAAAAAGCTCCCTAATAGGTGCCAACTTATCTATTACTTTCCGTTCAGAACTCGTAAACGCGTCAAAAAATTTCAGAGACCTCAAGAGAAATCGAAACTGCTTTTCTCTAATTGCCAATTAACACGATTCTAATCCGTTTCCTTCGGAATTGTCCCAAATCTTTTGCAAATTTTCTCTGGCACATCTGAGAGTACCAATCAAAAACAATATTCCTATCAGAGCACCAATTTCTATCTCATTAGTAGTCCTGGAGTCCCGATCTCTTTCGTATTTGCTTCGAACTTTTTGATGTGTATATTCGATGAAGTCGTTATAATTCTTATGACGGTCTCGTTTAGAACCAACTTCGGCATTGCGTTTATCACCTTTCGTTCCGTGAAGAAGTCTTATGATATTGTGGGAACGCACACGAACTTGCTGACTAGGCCTTGTCGTTTTCCATTTGGTTAGTTTATCTTTCCCGGGAAAATAATTGGAAACACGATCTTCACCAGAATCATTTTCAGACAATATTTCATCATCTTGGTCCGGTAAGCCTTGTTCAGATTCTGTGTCGTGTTCTCCGATTCATCCTCATCTTCTTCGTCAATGGGACTTTTTTCCCCACTTAATAACTCGTGAAGCCATCTGTTTGAGTTTGAAGTATTCCATTTTGGATCAGCGTGACGTCGTCCTATGATTTCTCGTATTGAACAATGCTTGAGAGATTGTCAATTGACTCCCACCACTTGTCATGTTTTTTTTTTGTTTTGAACTGGCCACTTGGATTAACTAACTCGCCCCGAACAGTCATCATTGCAACATTTTTTAAATAGAAAATAAAACGAAATTTGGTTTGAATTTATAAAATAAAATAACTCAGAGTTTCTTTTCAAACATATTTTGGTGTCTCCTGTGAGGTCTGACGCTTATGCTCGAGGATCTCGCATTTGCGGCTGGATTTAAATTACAACATACCAAGGATTTTTGGAGTGAAAAAACGTGGTTTCCCAATCGCTATTGGGTGGTATATTTTGTAGATACGCTTAAACTATTTTAATTCTTTTGAATAATGGCAGAGTTGAACTTAAGGAAGGCAGCGATTACAGCTCTAAACAGAATAAGTGATCGAGTTAAGGAAGCGGACTTTTCGACATGTGATTCTGCGCAATTGGAGCAGGAGCTCAAATCTGTTACAGTGCATTTTCAACGTCTTGTGCAGAACCATGATGTGTTAGTTGGTGCTGCAACTTCCGAGGAGCTTCTTGTTCATGACAAGTTGTGGGAACAGGTGGAGACTACATACAATAACACATGTGTGCTGATCAATCGAAAGCTGTCGAAGTGCAAGTCCTCTTCAGTCCCACCCTTAGCACATGTCCCTTCAAATTCATCGAACGCGACGACATCATTGGCATCTAATGTGGACATAAAATTAGATCCGGTTTCGATACCTGAATTTGATGGATCCTACGCAAACTGGCTTGCATTCAAGGACTTGTTCGAAACCTTAGTTCACAACGCGAACTTTCCAGAAGCGTACAAATTAACCAAACTTCGCCAAGCAGTCAGTGCTAGTGTGGTGCCATTAGTTGGTGGGCTGTACTCAGGTGGATACGAAGAAGTATGGAAAGCCTTGAAGAGTCATTTTGACAATAAAAAGCTGCTGGCTGAGATCCATGTCTCGAGGTTCATCAACATCAAAAACGCTACGGATGAAACTGCAAAGGCTTTACTGACAATCGTGGATACAGTCCAAGAATCTCTTCGTGCGTTAAAGGTGATGAAGCTTCCGGTCAAACAATGGGATGCATTAGCAGTGCTTTTAGTTGTGTCGAAGTTACCTACCCTTACTCGACGAGAATGGGTAATGAGTTGTGACTCCACCGAAATTCCTTCTTTGGACGTACTTCTAGCCTTTTTGGAAAAGAGAGTGCACTGTCTCTCCACAGAAATTCTTCGCAACTCTTCCCGCATGGATTCCACATCATCAACTCGACAACAACATCGTAGTCAAACCCACGCCCGGTCTTGTATTGCGGTAACAGATGGTGGAAAGTGTGGTTACTGTAGGGGACAACATAAGATTTCAAGATGCCAAAGCTTGATGACTTTGAACACAGAACAACGCTTTGAAGCGTTGAAGAACTTTGGTCTTTGCTTCAACTGTCTTAAAAACGGACACACATCAAAGCAGTGCGCTTCTGGTGGATGTCGACAATGTGGACGTAGACATCACACTCTGTTCTGTCGTCGTACAAGTCAAACGTCAGAGATTCAGTCCTTACAGATGCAAGCATCAGGGAATTCAACATCAACCCAAGCAGCTCCGAGTTTATCGGGCCCAACATCCAATTTATGACTACCATCATCTATAACATGTATAACTAGAGGTGATCGGACGATATTACTTGCCAAAGCACGTGCATATGCCAGCGGATCACCTTTACAAGAACGCCTAATTCGCATACTCTGCGATCCTGGATCGCAGGTAAGCTTTATTACAAATCTATTAGCTAATCAATTTCAGATTCACAGAGTTAAGTGTGAGATGGCTGTGGAAGGCATTGGTGCACTTTCTAATACAATAACTACCGGCAGTGCTTCGCTTCGACTCAAGTCGACCTACTCGGAATTCTCGTTAGACATTAACGCTTATATCATCCCATCAATTACGTCTATAACCCCCGCGGTGCACGTAGACGTCGGTCAATGGCAGCATTTGGCAGGTCTTCAACTGGCCGATCCGAATTTTGGAACACCTGGTGAGATCGATGCACTTATAGGTTCGCATTTCTGGGGTTCAGTGGTCAGAGGCGATATTGTCAGCTGTGCAGAAGACGAACCACATGCGCAACGTACCCGATTTGGATGGGTTGTCTTCGGCCCAGCTTCAACAGGACAAAAATTATCGCCAAGTCTTCGAACGCTTTTTGCCCAAGTGTCCGAGGAAGAGCAGAACCTAGAGAATCTTATTCGCAACTTTTGGAAGCTCGAAGAGGTGCCTGAAAATGACTCTAAGGAGGACGAATGTGAACGCATTTTCTCAACAACTCACTCACGCACTTATGATGGAAGATACATCGTTCGCATACCATTTCGCAGTGATCCAGAAAAACTTGGATATTCATGCAGTTACACATAAGTTTCGCGTCGTATTTAATGCATCAGCTCGCCTCTTGGGATGCGCCTCTTCCTTCAGAACTACTTCCACAGTACTTCCAGCACTCAATGAATTCCGTGTACCTCGATGGCTAGGCATGTCCGACGGTAAAATTACTTCTCTCCATGGATTCTGTGATGCCAGCAGCCGTGCTTATGCAGCTGTTATCTACACAAGGACAATTTCGTCAAATGAATCGCCGCAAGTTATGTTACTGACTGCTCGCACAAGGGTTGCCCCACTTAAAGGCGCTACTATCCCTCGCCTGGAGTTGTGCTCAGCGCATCTTTTGGCATTAACTCTAGAGAACGTTCGTTTTGCATTAGCGGCTCAAGAAGCGCCGTACTATTTGTGGTCGGATTCGAACATTGTGCTTTGTTGGCTCCGTAAACATACATCAATGTGTCAAGCCCTACGTTGCCAATAGAGTTCGTCAGATCCAAGAGCTTTCAGCACCCGAACGATAGCACCATGTTCGTTCAGCCCAAAATCCTGCCGACTGTGCCAGCCGTGGAATTTCAGCAGAGGAACTTTTAAGACATTGATTATGGATCTACGGACCAGATTGGCTTATGGATAAGGTGATTCTTTTTGGGGATGGCAGTAAGCCCAGCAAAGAGGAGCAGCTAGCTGTACAAAACGAAGAGAAGATACCAGTTCAAGTTTTGATTGTTACGGAGACACTCGAGCTCACCACCAGAAGGCAAGATGGTGTAAGAATTTCAATCAATGAGCGGTTCAGTTGCATTCAGCGTCTACTTCACACGTTGGGTTATGTTTTACGTTGGTGTCCAAGACGTCGACACTTGCGAAAAAACATCATCAGTGCTGATGAATTAGCAGACGCAATGAAGATTATTCTTCGAATTGAGCAAGGCAAATCTTTCTCATCTGAAATCCGTCAACTTCGTAATGGTTCAAGCTTGTCCAGTGCTAGTCGTTTGCTACCGCTAAGCCCGTACTTGGATGAAGATGGAATTTTGAGAGTTGGTGGTCGTTTAAGCGAAGCATTGATTACGAACGATCGTCGATACCCAATTATTTTACCAAAGGCTGGTGCCTTAACTTGGCTTCTTATTAAGGACGCACACGAGCGTACCCTTCATGGCGGCACACAGCTCATGCTCCAGGCACTTCGCAGTCGGACAGGCAGTGAGGAGTTATATCCATAATTGTGTCGTATGTCGACGTCATCGTGGAGCTACACTTACGCAACAAATGGCTTCGCTACCTAGACAACGGGTTGTGCCCTCTCGACCATTTTCGGCTTCTGGTGTTGACTATTGCGGTCCATTTGCCCTTCGATGTGGAACTAAACGATCTAGAGTGACTGTTAAGGCTTATTTGGCGATCTTTATATGTATGGTAACAAAGGTGGCGGACGATTTATCTTCTCAAGCGTTTTTGGATGCCTTCACGCGCTTCACGGATCGACGTGGGCCCTGCCTGAACCTTTACAGTGACAACGTCACAGCTTTTGTAGGTGCCAACCGAGCTTTGCAAGAAGATTTAAGTGCGGTCCAGTGAACTAAACCAACAGACACTAGCAAATCATGGAACTAGATGGCATTTTATAACCCCCCGTGCACCCCATCAAGGTGACTTATGGGAAGCCGCGGTTAAGTCAGCAAAGCGACATCTGCTTCGCTTAGTTGTAGGACAACATTTGTTGTATAGCCAGCTACAAACGTTGGCCGTTCGCATCGAGGCATGTCTAAACTCCCGTCTAGAGGACAAATTTGCCCTAATACCGGGAGATTTTCTTATTGGCTGCCCCTGCTTGCTGTTCCAGAGCCCAGCCTTACGGAGGTGCCCATAAATCGTGTTAAGCAATGGCTGCGCAAACTACAACAACACTTTGGCAACGTTGGAGTGAGGAATACCTGTCGACTTTACAAACAAGGGACAAGTGGAAGCGGCAATTGGACAACGTCCGCATTGGAGATATCGTTATAATTCGCCAGGAAAATCTGCCACCAACCTATTGGCGTTTGGGACGGATCTCGGAAGTTCATCCGGGCAGTGATGGACTAATTCGCAATGCTACTGTACGGACATCAAATGGAGTATGTAAGCGTGCGGTACAAAAGTTATGCAGGCTTGTGGAAGCTATTGAACCTGATGGTCCAACCGGGCAGGATGTTTGAGTTTGAAGTATTCCATTTTGGATCAGCGTGAAGTCATCCTGTGATTTCTCGTATTGAACAATGCTTGAGAGATTGTCAATTGACTCCCACCACTTGTCATGTTTTGAACTGGCCACTTGGATTAACTAACTCGCCCCGAACAGTCATCATTGCAACATTTTTTAAATAGAAAATAAAACGAAATTTGGTTTGAATTTATAAAATAAAATAACTCAGAGTTTCTTTTCAAACACCATCGCTCCCATACTTCAGGGTTCCTACTGCTATGTGCACGTTTTTAGACATTTCCTTATCCAAATTGTCTTTTTTTAAATCACATTTGCTAAAAACTATTGTATATTACGTACCTAAATTTAACAAAATAATAAAAATAGAATTCTTGATGGAAGCAAAAATTGTTACGTAGTTGGGCGCGTGGTGTAAGTACAATCGTAGACCAGTTCTGTTGCAGTAGTTATAATGTTCACGTTCGCATTTAGAAACTGCTAAACACACACTAATTAGGTTATTCAAACAATTATCAACGGCTACTGAGATGCACGCATATAAAAATAAAATTTTCTTTAGAACTGCAGCTATTTTAAAAAGTGTGGTCTACGATCGTAAACCACGTGCCCACTGAAGGGCGAATAAAAGAAAATATCTACGTCATTAAATATGAATGTAATAATAAATGTTTGCTGTGAGCTTACTCCTTTTTAAACTTCCATTTTTAGCCCCGTAATTTCTTTAGGTAAAAGCCCTTTCTACATATTTTCTTACCATTTCATATTCCAATTTTTTTTTAGTTTTTTCTTCTCCCTACACCCTTTTTCCTATAAACTTTGTAGTTATTTTCCTCCGACTTATTTTCCGTTAATCTCAATTAAACCTACTCGTATTTCTTAGATATAAATAAATCCACTCTTAAATTAAAAGAATGAAAGAAGTTCTATTATTGGACCCTCATCCACGTTCACCTTCAATTTTTGAGGACATTTCTAAAAGAATCTTCGATCAAAAACTTGAACAAAAGTTTGGAAAATCAAATCACGTCAGCATTAAATTTTTAATTTTTTTTTTTTCTAATTTTTTTATGAATCGAATTTCCTACAATTTCCCCCAAATATTGGTAGTGTTGGGGGACTTTGTCCTTGGAGAAGCCGAGCAATTATTTGATTAAATGTCAATACTGTTTTTGAAGGCACTTCTCCGCTTACCTGTTTTCAGATATACAGCTACATGCACACGGAAACATGTTAGGCAAAGGAAAACAAAAGTTGTTATGTTTCCATGGCTTACAACACAAACAAAACATCAAATGAGACGAAACCGATTTTTGCGTTGTAAGGAAAAATTTTAACCACAATCTCTGGCGGAAAATGTTAAACAAACTGATGACATGGTTTGAAGTTTTGATAGTTGTCAGCAAAATTGTACAAACATGGGTGTAGGCATTTTGAAATGAACTAAAATTTAGAGATATAACGTGAAAGAACCGTTTTCACTTGGAATGTGATGTTTACGATCTCAGTTATGTGGAAATAAAGTAATAACTACTCATTTGAACTTAACCGGTCTTGGGTAGGAATAAATCTATTTTTTTTTTTTTTTTTATAATCGGCGCGTGCTCAAGGGGTTTTGTACCTTTAAAATGTTTGTACACAGCGCGGGCGAAGGAAATTTAGGGAGGAAGAAAAGACAGGTACCGATGTACATTGTTTTTCAATGTTTGCAAGTTATAACGACCAGGAAACACAGAGGTCGGCAGGGCATTCCATAAGCGAGTTGTGCGGCTTAGGAAAGAATCGCGATATTTAAGAGTACGTCCGAAAATGGGGTTGAGGGTATACTGATAGCGAGACGGGTGTTACGGTTGAAAGTTTGAATGGGCGGAATGCTACTGGCAATTTCAATGGAGCACTGGTGGTGGAAATAGCGATAAAATAAAGTGAGACAGGAGACTTTACGTCGATGTTCGAGGGTGTCAATTGATTGACTGATATTAGTATCACCAATGAGTTTTATCGCACGGTTTTGAATCCTATCTAGCAGGTGCAGAGATGTTTTAGGAGCACCTGACCAGATGTGGGCATTGTACTCCAGTTTTGGGCGGATAAATGCCTTATATATTGTGGCCAGATTAGAGGGGGTAAAATATTTCTTACTTCGCTTGAGGAAACCTAGACATTTCGCAGCATTTTTAGCGACATCGAATATGTGGTCATTCCAACGTAAGTTGTTACTGATACACATACCGAGAATGGAAAGTTTATCGGTTTCGACGATGCAAGTGCCATTCATGGATAATGGCTGGGTATTTGAATTTCGCTTTAATGACAGCAGACAGCATTGAGTTTTGGAAGCATTAAATTCTACTCGGTTGATAGTTCCCCAGTTGGTTATGCTGTTAATATCGGAATTTAATGAGCTTAGCATACGCTGCCGTTCCCGTTCTACAGCCGAAGAGCAGGGGCCTGAGTCCGGGAACGAATATGAGAAGCAGAGAGTGCTGTCATCAGCAAAGGAATAAATTGGATTAGAAGTAGCAGACAAGAGATCGTTAATGAAGATTAAAAAGAGTGTCGGAGACAGAACGGAGCCCTGGGGCACACCAGCATTTACTATATTTTGTGAATATCAGACTTGAAACCACCCAAGACAACTTGAATTGAACGTTCCGAAAGGTAATTTCTAATCCATTGAAGAAGAGAGTCATCGATCCCAAGAGCACGCATTTTCGACAAAAGAGCCTGATGCCAAACTCTGTCAAATGCCTTAGAAATATCAAGTGCAACTAACTTGCTTTCGCCAGATTGATGTACGCTTTGGTTCCACTTTTCGGTGAGACATGCCATCAAATCACCAGTGGACCTGTTGCTACGAAAACCATATTGCCGGTCATTGAGAAGTTTTCGTGTTTCGAGATATTTCATGAGCTGACGATTTATCAGCGTTTCCATGACCTTGGAAAGAAGGGACGTAAGTGCAATGGGTCTGTAGGAGGATAGAGAAGAAGATTCGCCTTTTTTAGGGACTGGCTGGACAAATACTGTTTTCCATCTGCTCGGAAAGAGTCCTACTCTTTAGGACTCTAATGAAAAAGCTTACGCAGTGGTTTTGCCAGCGTAGAAGAACACCTCTTCAGAAGAAGGGGAGATATACCATCTGGACCAGCGGATTTATACATGTTGAGATCTTTGAGTACTCTTGCTACTACACGAGTGCGAAAGTGGATTCGTCCCATTGTAGATTCGACGCACTCAAGTGTTGGCGGGGACAAAGCACAGTCTGGGAGTGTTGAGCTAGCCGCAAAGTGTGCAGCAAGCAGATTGGCCTTGTCCAAAGAGCTGACAGCTGGAATGTCATTGTAAATGAGCGTTGGGATGGAGGATGAGGCAGAATTTCTAATGTTTTTGACGAATGACCAAAAATTTTTACTGCCTTTGGGACATTGTAGTATTTTTTGCCTCAGGTTTTGGTCATTTTGGAATTTCACACGCTTAAGATAGGCGTTGCAGTCATTTCTGGCTCGTTTAAACTTTTTTCGGTTTTCCTCTGTCGGGTTGATACTGTTGAGATTTATGTGGTAGCCATCCGCGTTTTATTATTAAGGACATGTTATAGTTGTTGATGTTATTTTTGTTTGAAATTTTGAAATTATCCCTGAAAATTGACAAACACTCAGGGCAGCGGAAAGTTCATTATGTCCATCTGACGTAAGGATTGCTCCCAACAACAGCCGCAGTTCCGTCTGCACTATTTTGAGCCTCTGTTTCGAGCCTTTAGTTTACCAACAATGAGTTGAATACTGGCCTCGAAGGTCTGAATTGTTTTCGGTTTATCATCATGCATCTAAGTCATAACATAACCCTAGAAGAAGTAATCGGGTGGCGTCAACCCGCAGGATGTTGATGACCAATTCGCAATGTGTACATACAAGTAAACTCATATGTTGTTGCACTTTTTCCCGATTGATGCAATTTTTTTTGAATTTTTATTATTATTCGGTAGCCGGTCTGCCGGCAGGAATCAGACTTCAAAAAGAATCGCGTACCACACAGGTGGTTATTTCGGTAATGGCGGACTGCAACGCCAATAACGAAAAAAAACCAAAAGGGAAAATTTGCAACAGGCAGCAGGTTGAGTGCTGCCACTTTCGGCTGCTCAGCTATGGGTTTATGGGTAAAAACAGGAAAAAATCTACGGAAGTAGCAAATCTTAAAATAAGAATACACAAATGTGTCCGTAGGTGTCACGCAATCGTTTTAGTAAGGAATTGCGAAACCTTAAAACGAAAAAAACACAACAAAAGCCGAAAGGCACAGTATAACGGGTGCTTTATTGGTCGAACTTTTTTTTTTGACAAAGGAATTGAACGGTATAAAATGCTTACGGATTAAGACGAGTGGCAGTTAAAACTACCGTAGTAGAAACCGCTTAAGAGTGGGCCGCAATCGTCTGTCTTCCCGAATGATTGAAAATAATTCTTTTTTGTGTAGCGGGTCGGGTGCCCCTTTTGCCTTTCTTTTTATGGGGTAATAACTTTTTTTTGTTTTTTTTTTTCTCGTTGGCGAAAGCTTACCGGGATCTCACTATAAACTCTCAGTTTTGCCTGGTATCCTTCCTTCCTCGTCTTCCCAGTTCTCCCTGTTGTTCCCTGATCCTGTCCTCTTTTCCTTTGACCTTCCACTTCAATGTTTTTCTTTTGTCTTACTGTTTAATTGCTTAGCAGCGCTAGACCGCCCTTTTCTACACTCAAGTGTGCCACTTTGACTACCCAGATCCTGCCTGACTCTAGCAACCTCAGTTATGCTGATTCTCAAATTAAGAGGTAAAAGTAAGCCGTCTCTCTATAACCACAGCATTAATAACAGGGCCTACATGACTCACTATCACCGGAGCAACGAACTTCAGAATTGGCGATTCGAGAACCAAGGTTTGACTATATTCAGTGAAGAAAGCGCGGTAGAAGTCATGGTCAACGAGTTTCCTCGCATTTGTTCGTGCGAAAAGATGAACTCCTTTGTCGAGACCTCTGTTACACATATATGAATTACAATGTGCTCATGGGAAAGAAGTTCCTTATGAAATATGGCAACGCCATTTCGAGCAAAATTTTTGACATTAAAAACGGCGATCTCTCCGATACTGTTTAACATTTACACAAGCGATCTAAGTTCCCTCAATCACGCTATAGTACACGCAAACGGTTAGGTCCGAAAATCGAAGTCATAAACACTGTACTGCAGCGTGATTTTCAAACATATTAAGGTGTATTGCGGTGGTTGGAAATTGAAAGTCAATTTTCAAAATTCGGAAACAGACTTGTTTAGAACTCCATCGAGATGCGCTTCTAGGGATACCAGAATAACTTCGATATCCGGTCATCATTGGACAACACGGAGTGTAATTGACGGTGAGAAGCGCAGTTAGATATTTTGGCATCTGGTTCGATAAGTTTATGTACTTTGGCAAACATGGTTGTCTTGCAGGGTTCAAGAAGACTGCAGCTCTGACAAAGAAGCAGCAACTTGCCTCCAGGGTGAATGTTATATGCTATGTCGTATATCTTATCTCTTATTATGTCTTATATGCCAACGTCTTATGAGTTTTCGAATCGATGCTAAGTTCGTTAACATAAGCCTAATATGGGCTCATGCCCCTGCGGAAGACAAGGATGATTCTTCCATCAAAAAATATCTCTACAAGCTTTCCGACAAGGCATATGAGCAATGTCCGTAGGATGACATTAAAGTCATACTAGGAACTTTTAACGCCAGAATTGGAAAGGAGGACATCTTTGGTAGGACAGTTGGTAAGGATAGACCACACAACACCACGTCTGGCAACGAAATTGGCTTATTGACTCGGCGTGACGAAATATCACTATGCCAAGTGCAGGGTTCCCTCTTCTCAATATACACAAGGGGACATGTCGGTCTCCGGATCATGAAACGCTAAATCAAATTGATCATATTGCGATAGATGTAAGGAATGCTTAAAATGTTCTGGACGTCCAAACGTTTCGTGAAGCGAACATTGATTCGGATCACCACCTTCTTGCAATCAAGGTGTGAATGCGAATTTCGCAAGCGCTACAAAAAAAAAAAGAACTACGTGAGAAGATATAATGTAAAAAAGAGACCGCCTGAATTATCGCCGAACGCGTACCTCGAAATCTCTCAACAACTCCCATGCTGATAGCATCGAGTACCGAAGATCAGAAAAGATTTAAATGATGTGCCGAGTTTCACTCAGCCACCACCAAGAAATGCCTGGTTTGATGAAGTATACCGGCAAGCACGTGCAGGTAAACAATTTCTGTTGATCTTTTTTATTTGCTTATATGATAAACAAATAACGTAATACAAATGAAAGAAGGAATCTTGTACTGCTGACCCTATCGATTGCTTAGTGAGCAGAGGCTGACACTTGCCATACACGGATGGTGTTGTAAGAGTAGCCAGCGAACAAAGTCTGTCCATCGGTCGGCCTTTGATGTTTGCGAAACTACTTCTGGGCGAAGTTTCTCGACGATCTTTTTGCATGCCAAATCCCAGACCTTGATGGATGGACCATAAGCGACGCAGAGGTTTGGTGAGAAGCACAAAGCATTGGTGATGTCATTGTGTTCCAAAGTGTACAAGTGTACAAAGTGTACAAGTTCTTGCCGTCATTGAGATCCCACAAAAGAGCCTTGGCGTCCTTGCCTCCGGAGGTACATAGGGAACCATCGGGCGAAACGGTAACAGTATTCAACTAGGCACTGTGTCCATGGTGATTGTTCTTCAGCTTGCAATTGGTCAAGTTCCAGAAGTTTTACCAACAGGTAAAAAGAACGTGTCAACACAAGAAAACCCATACAGAAACCTGTAGAGATGAAGAAGGAAACATTCCGTTATAGTGGAGTCACAGTCGGTGCTTTTCTTAATACCTTTTCTGCAGCCTGTACAACAGCGATGAAGTCGAACATCCCGTCGTCAGGCAGAGTAGATTATTATTCAACTTAGGCGATGATAGTCTGAAATTTTGTCCCCCTGCGTAAGCTTGTTGCATAAGCCAAGCTGCTGGAATTGACTTGGTGGAGTGCATACATCAACTCATTTCTCAGATCTGATTAGAAGAATGCCCGATCCACAAAAACAAGGAGACCCCCTCAACTTCGGCAACTGTAGTGGTATAAGTATCCTCAACATCGCATACAAGATCTTATCTGCCATATTGTGTGAATGTCTGCAATCCTTCGTAAACAATTTGATTGATCCCATCAGTGTGGTTTCAGACAAGGAAAGTCCACAATCGACCAAATTTCACACTCCGCCAGATCCTGGAAAAGACTCAATAATTCCAAATCGATACCCACCATCTCTTTAAGACCGAATACGACAACATTTATATTGATATATATAGCCATGGCTTGTTTCAGCCAACTTGTCCGTCTGTGTATTATTGAATGACGATGGATAACGCTTGCTGTTCTTTCAAGTTCGGAAACGGCGATATCGAAAAAGGTTTTAGACAAGGTGATTCGCCGCGGTTATATTGCTTCTTTAACATCATACATAAAGAATTGTGCGGGACTCAGAAGCGAACATCGGAGGCACAATCTCTCAAAAGTCTGTACAATACTAGCGTAGGCCCATGATGTTGACATAATTGGGAGAACACAGCGGGTGTCACCTATGCGTGCGCTAGTATTGAAATGGAGGCTGCCAAAATTAGTTCTATCGCTACCGCTAAATGAGGACAAAATAAGTACATATATGCTGCTAACAAGAAAGGACATCATCGGAGAGGACGTTACAATCGAGGTTGTAAAGAGCTTTGGCTACCTTGGCTCTGCTAACAATACCTCTGTAGAAAAAAAAACGAAGCCTAACAGTCGTTCCAATGGCTGTTTCCCTGAGCTAAGAATGCAATTGAGTAGTAAGGGCCTATTCCGTACAACTGAGGAGACACCATATAAGACCTTGATCATCCCAGGACGCTATCGAATGCGAATGAAGATATCCTCAGCCGTTTTGAGAGAAAAATTCTTGGAAAAATATGCGTTGACGGGAGGAGAAGATTCAACGATGAACTAGAGCGAACGGACACGATACTCGAATCAAACCGGCAATGGATCTCAACTTAGTAGAAGGGGATCTCAATCGACTTGGAGTACACAACTGGAGGCAGTTAGGTAAAGACTGGGCAAACTTGACAGGCTTGTTAATTGAGGCCCAGGTTCATCCCGAACTGTAGCGCTACCAAGAGAATGCTGATGGGGGATTTCGCGGAGAGGCCGTCTCGGTAGCACGGAGTGCCTCTGGGAAACTACATGTTGTTTGTGGTTTCGATTAAGTCCCAGCGGTGTATGTGCGTGATGTTGGTGACTGCCAGGTGCATGAAAATGCAATTAGGATGATCACCATGCCGGTTACAGTTAAGTTAGACTAAGCAGGTTAGATAGGTTAATACAGACTTCTTTAAAGTTCTTTACAGAGCTCCTTAACTTCGCTCTGCACCTTTTTCTTTTCGTCTCAGTTTATTGTCCAGCATGAGAACTTCCGAGAAACTTCCCTTGTAGATTTATGACCCTGCTATAGAAAATGAAGTTGATGACGCTTCAGAGACAAAATCAATTATATTCAGTTCTTGAAGTGAGTTGACGATGAAGGATCTGTCAACGACGCTGTTGTTGAAAGCTCCCTGGATATCGCGGAATGACACCATTCTATACTGCATGAGGTAGTGATTTTTAAACGGTCCTAAGAGGAAGTGAAATATGGTGGAAGGCTTGTTAGCATTTTGACAATGTTCTGTGATTGAGACACCACTTTGATGTGCATTCTCACTAGGATACCCTTAGTATTAAGCGTCTGGATGTTTTCCCACTGTTGAGTTACCTTAGTCCAGGCACTGGGACTAAGAACTAAACATAGTTTCAGAATGCATAACAGGATGTCCTTTACATGACTAAAAGCATTACCTAGTTGTGTAGGGAAGGTATCATCGCTTCCTGGAGTCATGTGGGGTTTGAAGATGCTTTTCAACACAGATCATGTCCGGGTTTGTCCGCGGATGGATAGGTTTTCTCGATAAAGTACTGCACACAAGGGATTTAAGTACCCTTAAAATGCTTACACACAGCGCGGGCGAAGGAAAATCAGGGAGGATAGAAAGTGAGATACCGGTGAACCTTTCTTTTTAAATGTTTGAAGGTTATAATGACTGGGAAATAAAGAGCTAGGCAGGGTATTCCATAAGCGACTTGCACGGCTTAGGAACGAATCACGATATTTTAGAGTACGGCGGAATGCTACTGGCGATTTCTATGGAGCACTGTTGGTGGAAATAGCGATAAAACAGAGTGAGACACGCGACCTTACGTCGGTGTTCGAGGGTGTCCATTGATTGGACATCTAGCAGGTGCAGAGATGTTTTAGGAGCACCTGATCAGATGTGGGCATTGTACTCCAATTTTGGGCGGATTGCTTTTTATTAATTATAACGAAATTCTGCTTCCAAAATTCTAAACCTTATGATTGTATTTTTCTACAGCCCACGTGTGGAGAAAAGTTGTCAACGCAATTATGGTTGTGTAAGATAGATTTTGCATTACTCACCTAAAGGTTCCTTTTCTTTATTACCTTCTTCGTCAGACACCAGATCCATTAGGGTGCGATATACCATATAAGCCATAGTTTCTTGATGTGTCTGAAATTAGACTGTTTTAACGGTTATGCTCCATGGCCACAGCCTCAATTTCTGTGTGATGTAAAATCAAATTTAGGGTATCCTGTCATTCTCTTTAATAGTTTCCTGAAAACACGCCGTATTACGCGTTGAAGTCTGAATTTGGTCCGCAGCTATCTAGAATTTTGTTGTCTTCCAATGCCGAGAACCGAGCTAACATAATCTATAACCTACATTTTGTCGTCAAATAAGAGTTTACGTGAATATACATGGATGCACGTGCAAAAGTGAATTGTCGGTCTACTGATCCAATCGACTGGCTACGTTTTACATTTGCTCAAACAAATGAAACCCAGTGTCACAAGAAATCAACATACGAATATATGAAATGGAGTTTAAAAAACACCTTTTTAGTAACTGAAATATTTAGGACTCTATTAATATCTGCGTGTACATATTTTTAAGCAACTAGAGTTCCTGGAAATGCAATTAAGGCTGATTATGATTAGGTTAATAAGGAAACGATTTCTTAAGTAACAAATCATGAAAATTTTCTCTGTTTTTAATGAAATCCAGGACGCAAGTATTCGAGAACTCACTTGCAAAGGCCCATTACATCTATAGCCATCCCGCTCCGATATTTATTTTTATTTAAGTGTGTAGGTATCTCGTTCTTGCTTCTGATAATTAACTTTTCTATTGCATTTGCTAAATTGGTGCAATAAAACTTTTAACAAAGGAAATTCCATGAATACAGTGTTGGAGTTCACATTTGGTTAATTGAATTTAACCATCGATGTCACTCTGGCACTTCTGATATAAAAAGAACTACAAGTTCCATTTTTCAACAGTTCACTTGTCATATTTGTTCTGACATAAGGTTTATTTTGGATTCATCAATAATGCACCGCGAGGATAAGGTCTCTATCGCATATCATCTATTTACTTACCAACAAGAAAAACGGCGTCAGAAAGGACAGACTTTAAGATCCTGTAAGGCCAAATACGAGCTTATTAACGATCTGCTCACTTTTACTTTGGACAACATCTTCTGCTATAGCAAAGTGGAGCGCGAACGTCTGATTGATGTTATTTTTTACAAAAACTATCTCAGGGATGTGATCGATAAAAAAATGAAAAAAAAGAATAAGCGTTTCTCAACGATGGAGTTAAGAAATATTGGTTATTGAAAATTGATATGCAACATACAAAGATTTTGTACTTTAATATTTAAGGCGTAGAGTGTGATCTAAGTTTCTATTTTAAACATAATGGTCATTTGATTAAATTTTAAATTTAAGTAATTTTTGTACGCAAATATATGTAGATGATTTCTTATTAACTATTCAAAGACTTTTGGACTTAATTTGATATAGAGGTCTCATTTTTAGGTAAAATATATAAAGTACAAAAGAAAGGTTTGAATGGTAATGCAGTCATATTTTCTGGTATCTGTTAACCGATTGTTGTTGAAAGTATCGGTTCATTTTATGTGTGAAGAGATTGCTACTTCAAGACATTACCATCAAGATTCTGCCTGAAAATGATACGTGTTCTTTACTTATGACATATCTGACGTCGATGAAAACAAGGACAGCTATGTGCTGGACATATCAGACGCCTTATGAGCGTCTGGATGGAGCATCTGAGATGATGGACACATGATATTTTTCATAATATTCTACGGTAACTGCTGAAAAGAAAAGAAAAAACTCTATTTTTTGTAGATTTGTTGTACGAGTATTATGTGACAGATTAATTAAAAACGTCTCGAGTTTTCGACATGTGAACGAACGCATTTTAACAATCCGCATTAACATTGCCTGATATGCGCTTGTATTGTCACGTTACATGCATCCAAAACAGACAATGCTGTCTGATGTCGTTAAAGTGAAATTTAAATACCCGCCCATTATCCATGAATGGCATTTGCATCGTCGAAATCGAAAAACTTTCCATTCTCGGTGTATTGGTGACAACTTAAGTTGGAATGACCAATTCGATGTCGCCAAAAATGCTGCGAAATGTCTAGGTTTCCTCAAACAATGTAAAAAACACTTTTCCCCTTCTGTGCTGGTCTCAATATCTAAGGCATTCATCCGCCGAAAATGTTAGTACAATGAGAAACATCTGGTCACGTGCGCCTAAAACATCTCTGCACCTGCTAGATAGGATTCAAAACCGTGCGATAAAACTAATAGGTGATGCTACTATCACCCAGTCAATAGACACCCTCGAACGCCGACGAAATGTCTCGTGTCTGACTTTCTTTAATCGCTATTTCCACCACCAGTGCTCCATAGAATTCGCCAGAGGCATTCCGCCCCTTCAAGCTTTTAGCCGTAACACCCGTCTCGCTATGAATGCTCATCAGTATACCCTCAAGCCCACTTTCGGACGTACTTTGAAATATTGTGATTCGTTCCTAAGCCGAATAACTCGCTTGTGGAAAGCCCAACCGAGTTCTCTATTTCTTAGTCATTATAACATTCAGACATTTAAAACCAATGTACATCGGTGCCTATCTCTCTTTTCTCCCTAATTTTCTTTCGCCCGCGCATATGCAAACATTCGAGATGTATTCCATTCCCACGGGAACAAGGTGACGCTCATCTTGATATTCTTCTTGACGCTTTTCTCCTAATCATCCTCCAATCATATTTGATGATATTATGGTTTCCAACCCTTAATGGGGTTCAAGACCAGGTTTCTTTGGCCGGTATATCGGATCATGACCTTATATTCTGTATATACTTGACTTGTGTCGTCTTACAACACCGACAACATTTCAGTTCAGAGGCTTTTTCTGTTTTTCTGTTGCCAAACTCTGTGAAATACAACTATAGGGACGTTCGAAATTTGTGTGGTTATAGTGGCCATGTTGTTAAAGCAACATCTAGCAAATTTGTTGTGAATTGTTTAGTAGTGTATAGAAAATATCAATGGAAGGTTATAGTGTCGAACAACGTCTGCAAATCATCACTTGATTTGCTCTGGAGCAGTTTGAAGTTGACTCATCTTTAGCGACGAGGCCCATTTTTTGAGGAATGGATGTGTGAACAAGCCAAATTGTCGGATTTGGGACAATATCAATCCACATAGGATACACCAGCGCAAA
Organism: Volucella zonaria; assembly: GCA_963966105.1. Taxonomy (NCBI): domain Eukaryota; kingdom Metazoa; phylum Arthropoda; class Insecta; order Diptera; family Syrphidae; genus Volucella; species Volucella zonaria. The sequence goes on along the minus strand of OZ014532.1, from coordinate 193,590,561 downwards.
ATGTCTTCCGAGAAAGTCACTGTTTTGAAGGAATTTTCTTCCAAAACCCAAATGGTACTGCCATAACCGTCAACGATGCTCGCTACACATCGATGATAAGCAACTTCTTGTGGACTAAACTGGATGATATGGATACCGAACGTAGGTTCAACAGGACGGTACTATACACCACACAGCGTATGTCACGGTGGACACTTGGAACGAGCGATTTGAGTGCATGCTTATCTTGCGCGGCGACGACAAGAACTGGCTACCGAGATCGTGCGATTTAACGGCGTTAGACTTCTTCTTTTGGGGCTATCCTAAATGGCAGGTCTATGCGAATAAACCGCACACAATTGATGCACTCAAAGCCACTCAATAAATACCAACCACCAAATTTAGTCAGATTTATGCGACAATGTCATCGAACCAAGCAAAGCTATACTTAATACCATAAAATGTTCTTTAAAATACAGAATATATGAGTGACTATCATGTACACAACTTGTTTTATGTATTTTGAAAATCGGTCGTCCTTCTTGAAAGTCTTTATATGTATTTTGCCTTCACCAGATTGTAGACTAATGGGTGAGCCAACAGCTAATATGGAAGTTTTCATTAAATTAAACACACATTTATTGTGAAATCAATGTAAAACTTTATTGCATAATAAAGCTAAGTCCATGGCAATTATAAATGGAACACAACATTGGTCATGTGACTACCACGGCTTCTGTTGCAAATGACCATCCGAGGGTCAGATTTATCAATGACTTTTTGAAAAATAAGTGGGTGTTATGTTTGAGATCCTCAATTATCGCTGGGTTATTGGTATAAGCCTTACTATCCAAGTAACCCCAGAGGAAGAAGTCTAAAGGTGTCAAATCGCATTACCTTCGAAGCCAATCAACTTCTCTAACCGATAGAATGAGATCTTCAAATTTCGTACGCAATTAATTGATGGCTCGTTTTGGCGGTAGCACCATCTGGAAACTAGAGATCGTCGATACCAAATTCATTCAATTTTGGAAAAGAGATAGCCGGTAACGTTCTCCATTCACTGTAACTGTCTCTCCAGTCTCATCTTCGAAAAAGTACGAGCCAATGATCTCGCCAACCCATAATCCACAACATACAGTGACTTGTTTTTTGGGATGCATTGGGTTTTCCTGTATCTCCAGAAACGACGATTTTGCTTTTTTACGTACCCATTCCTCCAAAAATGGGTTTGATTGGAGAAGATCAAATTCGATGACAAATTGTCTTATTATGTAATTTGGATTTTATAGGCGTGCAAATGAACATCAACTTTTAAGTGCAATAAGTGAGGCCCAATTGTTACTTTGGCGACGAATTGAGGTGCCTGGGTGGTTTTGAACACTGTCGCTGTTGCTGATATGGAGTTTGACCCGATACTTCAACGAGTTACGAACGAGTTACTTCAAAACGCTTCACCATTGCACGAATTCCGGGCTCACTAAGGCGATTATGTTGACCGAAAAATTCACGAATTTTAGGAAACGTTATTTTTACAGATCGCGCATTTTCGTGGTAAACGACTCCATAACTAAAATTGCCAAAGATTGTATGACATCTGTCAAAAAGATCAACCACATAAAGAATTCAATAAGTGACAGTAATTTTCAGCCAATATACACACCATCTGTTGGCTCAACTTTTATGATTCTGCTCTTTAGTAAGACATGTCATCAAATCAACGCTGGCTTTCTTGCTACGAAAACTGTGCATCCGGTCAGTGAGACGTTTCATGTTTCGAAATATCTGATGAGCCGGCGGTTTAAGATCGTTTCTGTGACTTTGGAAAGAAGAAACGTGTGTAAGTAGAAGTGGTGAAAAAATGCTATTTTCTGTTGTCTCCGAAAGGCCTACGCAGGGGTTTTGTCGGACACATTTGCAGGAGAAGAGGAGATACCGGAGCCTCGAATTTATATACATATGGTATATTGAGATCATTGAGTACCCTTCCTACTGCAGGAATGAAGTATGAAATTGGATTCTTCCCATTTGTCCCGTTCGACGCGTTCAAGTGAAGGTTGGGACATGACACAATGCCGAAGCATTGAATTGGCTGCGAAATGTGCAACTCTGGGCCACGGTAGTTTCGTTTACCTCCTATCGGAATTTCACACGCTTATCAAAGTAATATCAGTCATTCCTGGCTCACTTGAACTTTTTTCCGGTTTCCCTCGATCGGGTTGGTCGTGTAAGACCGAAAACCAGTCTTCTAAATCTGAAAGTCTAGTTGTACTACATCTGGAGTTTGGCTTTGATACGTTTCATTCGATGAGGGATGAGGATATCACTTTAAAGAGAAATGTGCTTGTGATTAAATCAGCAGTGGCATCCACGTCGTTATCCTGTCGAAATTCCCACAGAAACTGTTAAGTTCACTCAAATTGAGTTTGTCGCATGACATAAAGGGGTTTTAGAAACATTTTTTCTAAGTATGTAGTTGAGACAGTGATTCGACAACCTTAAACTAATCAGGGTGAAGAGTTTGCATTAAGTCCAGGGTTTTGGAGTTATAACTATGAACATCTGGTATTTGCGTGGGCTGATTTACAGACTGGTTTAAGTTGTCTTCCGCAGCGAAGAGCTCATCACACTATCCTACGAACGTTGTCTGTCTGGAATGTTGAAACCACTGGAGATTGTGTATAATGAAATTGGCCGCAATGACGACTTCTGCATGAGGATGCAGCTAAAGGTCGAACTATATTTTGACGGGAATGGAATTTCGGAATTTTAATCACACGTAATTCGGGATTGGAATAGAAATCACGTTCTGTTAGTGAGTAACTCCATTCCGCGAGAAAATAGCGAGACCACAGTGAGGAAAGCGTAATGGTACTAGTTCGTATCCAGACAATTTCAGATCTGTCTGATCTGAGAGATGTTAGCGGGCATCTACCTGTATTTCATTAAGTGTTAAAATAACGACCGTTTTTAGAGACGTGGAACTATGAAAAGATGTGGTTAGTTCCTAGCTCGTGTATATGTATTTGCACTATCCACTCTGAATAACCGTGCAATTACATTGAACAAGTAGGCAATATATTACTCGGATAGTGTCTTACAGGGTCTTCCAATAGGGACTTCAGAATTTTGACAGTTGATAGGGCCCATTTTATTCAGTGCGTTTTGCAGAATCACCATTTTTTTTTTTTTTTTTATAATTGGCGCACGCTCAAGGGGTTTTTGTACCCTTAAAATGATCGTACACAGCGCGGGCGAAAGAAATTTAGGGAGGAAGAAAAGACAGGTACCAATGTACATTGTTTTTAAATGTTTGTAAGTTATAACGACCAGGAAACACAGAGGTCGGCAGGGCATTCCATAAGCGAGTTGTACGGCTTAGGAAAGAATCACGATATTTTAGAGTACGTCCGAAAGTAGGCTTGAGGGTATACTGATGAACATTCATAGCGAGACGGGTGTTACGGTTGAAAGTTTGAATGGGCGGAATGCTACTGGCAATTTCAATGGAGCACTGGTGGTGGAAATAGCGATAAAACAAAGTGAGATAGGAGACATTACGTCATTGTTCGAGGGTGTCAACTGATTGACTGATATTAGTATCACCAATTAGTTTTATCGCACGGTTTTGAATCCTATCTAGCAGGTGTAGAGATGTTTTAAGAGCACCTGACCAGATGTGGGCATTGTACTCTAGTTTTGGGCGGATAAATGCCTTATATATTGTGGCCAGATCAGAGGGGGTAAAATATTTCTTACGTCGCTTGAGGAAACCTAGACACTTCGCAGCATTTTTGGCTACATCGAATACATGGTCATTCCAACGTAAGTTGTCACTGACACATACCGAAAATGGAAAGTTTATCGGTTTCGTCGATGCAAGTGCCATTCATGGATAATGGCTGGGTATTTGAATTTCGCTTTAATGACAGCAGACAGCATTGAGTTTTGGAAGCATTAAATTCCACTCGGTTGATAGTTCCCCAATTGGTTATGCTGTTAATGGCGGAATTTAATGAGCTTAGCATACGCTGCCGTTCCCGTTCTACAGCCGAAGAGCAGGGACGTGAGTCCAGGAACGAATATGAGAAGCAGAGAGTACTGTCATCAGCAAAGGAATAAATTGGATTAGAAGTAGCGGACAAGAGATCATTAATGAAAATTAAAAAGAGTGTCGGAGACAGAACGGAGCCCTGGGGCACACCAGCATTTATTTTGTGAATATCAGACTTAAAACTGTCCAAGACAACTTGAATTGAACGTTCCGAAAGGTAATTTCTAATCCATTGAAGAATAGAGTCATCGATCCCAAGAGCACGCATTTTCGACAAAAGAGCCTGATGCCAAACTCTGTCAAATGCCTTAGAAATATCAAGTGCAACTAACTTGCTTTCGCCAGATTGATGTACGCTTTGGTTCCACACCTCGGTGAGACATGCCATCAAATCACCAGTGGACCTGTTGCTACGAAAATCATATTGCCGGTCATTGAGAACTTTACGTGTTTCGAGATATTTTGCGAGGTGACGGTTTATGAGGGTTTCCATGACCTTGGAAAGAAGGGACGTAAGTGCAATGGGTCTGTAAGAGCAGAGAGAAGAAGATTCGCCCTTTTTAGGGACGGGCTGGACAAATGCTGTTTTCCGTCTTCTCGGAAAGAGTCCTAAAAAGTAGGATTGATGACAAAGCTTACGCAGTGGTTTTGCCGGCTTGGAAGAACACCTCTTCAGAAGAAGGGGAGATATACCATCTGGACCAGCGGATTTATGCATGTTGAGATCTTTAAGTAATCCTGCTACTACACGAGTGCGAAAGTGGATTCGTCCCATTGTAGATTCGACGCGCTCCGGTGTAGGCGGGGATAAAGCACAATCTAGGAGTGTTGAGCTAGCCGCAAAGTGTGCAGCAAGCAGATTGGCTTTGTCCAAAGAGCTGACAGCTGGAATGTCATTGTAAATGAGCGTTGGGATGGAGGATGAGGCAGAATTTCTAATGTTTTTGACGAATGACCAAACATTTTTACTGCCTTTGGGACATTGCAGTATTTTTTGCCTCAGGTTTTGGTCATATTGGAATTTCACACGCTTCATTGCAGTCATTTCTGACTCGTTTAAACTTCTTTCGGTTTTCCTCTGTCGGGTTGGTCTTGTAGGACCGAAAAAATAATTCTTTAACCCTGACAGCCTCTTTACAGCTCGAGTCGTACCATGCCTTTTCTTTTGGCTTGGTACTCTTTATCCGATGGGGGATAAAGCATCTCATTCCAAAGAGAATAGTTTCTGTGATCATGTCAGCAGCGGCATCCACGTCGTTATCGAGGAAACATAACGATCAGTTAAAATTCCTAAAGAAGTTGTTAAGTCCGCTCTAATTGGCTTTCTCGTATTACCATCCGGTTCTTTTAGGAATCTTTTCTCTAACTGTGTGGTGGGTGTACGAGAAATTATCTGATATGACACAATGGTCCGATGAGCCTAGAGGGGAGAGCACATCAACGCAGTACTTATCAGGGTGAGAAGTTAAAAACAAGTCCAGGGTGTTTGCGGTATGACTATCCACGTGTGGTATGCGTGTGGGCTCATTTACAAGCTGGGTTAAGTTATTTTCCGCAGCGAAGGTCTCAACACACCGTCCTTCGCGTGTTGTCTGTCCAGAATGTCGAAGCCAACCAGAATAGTGTATATTGAAATCGCCCGTAATCACGATTTCACTATGAGGATACAGGGATACAATTCCTTGAATGGACTCAGACAGCGCATCAAACTCGTGAAAGGTCGGGTTGCTGTTCAGTTTGGGGCTTCTGTAAATAAAGCAGTAGTGGATAATTTGCTTACGGAGATGGAATTTTAACCACATGATATTGAATTCCGGATTGGAACAGGGACTACATTGTGGTGGAGTTTGGTAAGCTACATCACTACGCATATAAATGGCGAGACCGCGATGGGGAAAGAATAGTGGCACTAGTTCGTAGCCAGGTAGCTTCAGATCAGAGTGATCTGAGAGGTGTGGGCGGGGATCTACCTGTGTTTCACTAAGTGCCAAAATAGATGGTCTGTATTTGCAGACGTGGACGTACGCAGAAAAGTGATTATTTTTTAGCCCGCGTATATTGGCTACGTCCACCCTGAATTCCCTAGTCATAATTAAAAAATGATGAACATAGCTTTCAACAACACGTGCAAATGATAAAATTGTTTTATCAAAATGGGTGTTCTGCCGGGGAAACTTTCCGTGCGCTTCGCCCATTTTACGGTCGCCATAATCGTCCTACCAGGAGGACTATTCGCAGTTTGGTGAATAAATTTGAGTCCACTGGTTCAGTAATCGATAAACTAACACCCGTGCATCGACGAAACGCAAGATCTGCTGAAAACCTGGCCGCTGTCCGTGAGAGTTGGTGAATTTTGCGTCGTGACTTGGGCCTGCACACGTACAAAATTCCACTGATCCAGGAGCTGAAGGTAAACGACCATAGGCAACGATGTGAGTTCGCTGAATGGGCAGTTGGAAACTGACCCTAATTTTCATCGAAAAATCATCCTCAGCGACGAGGTCCATTTCTGGATGAATGTGCACGTCAACAAACAAAATTGTCAAATTAAGGACGATATGAATCCACCTGAGACCCAAGAGTATTCAATGCATCCCGAAAAAGTCTGTGTTTGGTGTGGATTTTGGGGTGGCAGCGTCATCGGTCCATATTTTTTTGAGAATGACGTTGGCCAGGCCATCACCGTCAACGACGAGCGCTATAGGCGATGATTACTAATTTATTTTGGTCTGAATTGGATGATATGGACACCAACGACATGTGGTTTCAACAGGAATTCTGCACGAGCGTTTCGGGGACATGGTCGTCTTACGTGGAGGTGATGTGAACTGGCCACCGAGATTGTACCATCGGTCAAATTCAACTTGATTTATGGGCCAGAGTCATGGAAAATTGGACATTTCGGATGCGCGCCATCCAGAGAAGCCGCGGCGGACATTTGAACGATGAATTATTCCATACACAATGGCATCAAAAGGCCTTTCAAACGAATGAAAAATTTCGTTGATATCTCACACACACTTTGTTCTATTTAAATTTAAAGATAGAAAGCGCTTAATGAAAGACCCCTTATGTATAGTAGAAATGCTTCCAGCAGAAAAGTGCTGGTTCGGAGTGTATGCTCGAGGTACATTTCATTTGCGAATATCTGCATAACTGAATATCTGCGTTGGCGGAAACACAACAATTTCCGACATCTATATAAAAAGTGCTATCACCCAGAAGAGCGCAAATTCTGTTTCTTGGGGTCAGTTGAGGAATTGGGAGAATTAGCGTGGGGTAAGTAGTTGAAATGTCAACAAGACTCAGGTGGACAGTGTACGAGGATTATAAAGATAAAAATACAGCCGAGGGAGTAAAACATGACAGCAGGTATGACTATGAAAGACGTACGTCTGTTCGTGAAAGAATCCACATCAGAAAAGCGGTACTTAAAAAGCTCCAGGTTCTTTCGAAGAATCCGGTCTGGAAAGTAATTAAATCTCGAATTTCAACTTTAATTCCAAGAAAAGAACAAGGGAAAATTAATTGCATCACTCAAATGCAAAAGTATCAACAAATTTTCGACCTCACATACGGGGTAATCCAAAGGAGTTCGGCGAGTCGAACGGTTTGGATTAACATCCGCAATCCTGGCCAATCCTACAAACCATGTGCGGAAACAATACAGATAAACACGGAGGGGGAATTCCTTACACTAGATGTGTTATATTTATATAACTCGTAGAAGAAGTTACCGCAATTTCTTGTGACATACTTATTTTTCATTACTTTCAATTATGTCTAAACATCTAAACACATTTATGTTAGAAGCCCCTAAAGACCTGATAAGTTTATTCATCCCTTTAATCTATTTATATCTGTTTCATCCGGAAAAGTTTGCGCTGGTATTCTCCCCAAGAGTAGTATTCCCATTTCATCCCTATTCAGTCCCTAAGAGAACAGTTTAATTTAAGTAATTAAATCCCCGGAAACATCTCACCGAAAACGGAAGTGCGTCAAGAACGTTTATTGTTTAGTTGAATTCGCGTCTGAAATTTCGTAAAATTGGCTAAATGCCCCCTCAGCCGGAAGCGGAAAGAAGTGCTTCTCGTTCCGATTTCATTCAAATACTAGGGACATCCGTACTCCGTATTGAGAGGTTTCTGCTAGGATTTTCCTTTTAAATTTTATCTTTCAATGACTTTAATATTGTCATTCGGACGGTTGTTTCCGCTTAGGCGAACTCGAGGGTAAAGAGGAAATTGGCAAAAGTAAATTATAATTGCCTTGTTGGTTGTAACTCAACGGTCTACGTAATATTATGAATAGAAGTGAACGCTGGAAAATTCCAATAGGCATTCATTTTAGAAGGTACTATGAAATGATCAGTTGAAGGAGTCAATCACCAAAATGTGAAGTCCAAGGGACTACGGTTTGAGTATTTTTGAGAGGTTGGTATTGGCTGTCGGATGGTAAAATTCATAAAATCAAATTTACTGAGTGGAAACGATAATTTGATGATGTGAACAATGAAAGTAGATTTTTAAGATCTTCATATTGAGTCCAAGTTCTGGGAATGAAATTAAGAGCCGGCATTTAGACAGGAAAGTGTTTTGAATTGATAATTCAAAGCAACTCGGCCAGGTGTGGGGTTATGGTTAACTGAAAGAAAAGAGTTGATCTAAGAGTAGACTTACTCACTTACTTATCCGGCCAGCGGCCCTTGCAGGGTCTGAGCCTGAGCTTTCCATCCTTCACGGTCCCGGTTTACTAGACCGAGGCTTCTGCCGTTCGCGATTACTTCATCTTTAAACTGGAGATTCGGTCTTACTTTCCTTCCTTCGTGGAGCAGGTGGCTGCGATTCGAAGGTTCTCTTAGGTGAAGCATTCTCGTCCATTTGCTCGATGTGGCCGAGCCAGTGTAGTCGACGGATTTTTATCTTCCGGACTACTTCCACATCTTTATACAGCTGGTAGAGATAAATATTTGACGTATAATTTTTCTTTCGAAGGATCCCAAGATCTCCTCGGCTGTTATGCTTATTATCGTCCAGAATTCAGCTTCATAAAGCAAGACTGGCAATATCAGGGTTTTGTAGAGTTAGGAGTCTGGACAATAGTTGTTTGGACAAACCGAAGTGGCAGCGGCTGCCTAAGGTTATTCTTTATTGAATCTCCACTAGGATGTCATTTTAGGCCTTTATATTCACTTTATAAATTATAGTTGTCGATTGTTAGGTTCTGTCCTAAACGGTGTTCGACGGATCGGGTTTGTTTCCAAGCTGCACGGTGCATTGCGAGTTATCTAGAGTGGCGCAATACAACAGGATCAGTTTTCTCAGGATCCCGAATTCCGACATCGCGTTATATAAGTTAGTGCCGTCGTATGCGGCTTTGAAGTCGATGAAGAGATGGTGAGTATCGACTTGGAACTCGTTGGTCTTTTCCAGGATTTGCCGCAGTGTGAAGATTTGGTCTATGGTTGATTGGCCGGACCGGAAGTCACATTGGTAGGTGCCGATGAGTGTCGTGCAAAACGGTGTTAGTCGTTCACACAATATGCTGGATACGATATTGTAGGCTACGTTGGGCTCCCGAACAATTATCAAGGCTTCGCCCATTAATGACGTTGTCTAATAAAAAGCGGGGGCAGAGCATATTACTGGTCTTATCGTAAACATCTTCAGATTACAGCCTCTGAATGGTTGCTACGATTTGACTAGTTACAAGTTGCCGGTCATAGGTCTTGTTGGCGGCTTGACCACCGGTAGTCCATACCAGGACTTAAATCACGGTACCATGGGAGTCAGGAGCCCCCCGGATTTCGGTCCGGGCCTGACTTGTTAGAGGTAGGCCCCCTTGTGGGAGTGTCATGGTGGCTGTGGTTTAAACCCAAATCGCGGGTACGCGTATTCCTTTGGTTTAACCCATTGTAGAGTTGCAAAAAAGTACTGGGTGCTGTGACCCTAAGAACAGCAAGAGGTTTTAGGTCGGCCTCGACTCATACCAAGGGTGGAACTTGTGCCTCCAACACAGTTCCGAATTGGTATCAAAATAATTGTGGCGAGCGATGGCAAGGCGTATCCTTACTCCCTATGGATGTATGGGCATCTGGTAAACATAAGGTCTTATGACAGGTGGTTTACGTTAAAAATCGAGGAACGTTCTGTAGGCTACGTTAAGCAGGGATATATGCATCGGTAGTATAGTCTTCGGGCATGCTTTAGTCTTCCCATACTTTGCAAATGATCTGGTGCATGCTCCTTACTAAAACATCGCCTCCAGGTTTCAAGTGCTCTGATGGCAATCCGTCCGAGCGCGCGTTCTCATTGTTCTTCAGCTTTTTAATTCCTGTGCCGACTACGTCTAGGCTGGGTGGGAAAACTACTTCATCGACTGGAGTTGAGTTTTCTTCATACCCTATCACCCTCTCCTTGTCATGCCCATCAAGCAGCTATTGGAAATGCTGCTTGAATACATCCACAATTCCCTGCGGATCGGTTACGAGATTACCCTCAGTGTTATGAAGGGCCTGAGTCTCTGGTCTGAAGCCTGCAACCAGGATTTTAGCTTTTTTATCAAAGTTTCGCATCTTGTTATTACTCCTGCACGCTTCGATATCATTGCGCTGGGAGATTGCGAGGGCTCTTTTCTTTTTCCGTAGCAACTTTTTCTCCTCCTTCCTTCTGGCTCTATACTCGTTCCACTTTGCCCGCGTTGTTCTTTGCAACGTCTTCTTGTATCTTTCAACTGTTGCCTTCTTCTTCCGTTTGCACTCATCATCATACCGTGGATTTCTTGTCGGGGGGGCTGGTAGTCAGAGTTGCTTCGGCTAGTTCCTGAATAGTAGTGCAGCATTGTAACCACATGTTGTTGGCGTTTGTGGTAGGCAATGTCATATTGCAGAGTCTTTCGAGCAGTTGCTCTCGGTGGTCTCTGGCTATCTGCGGTGTGCCCAGGGATCCAATATTATTTGGAGCAGCTTTCTTTTATTGGATAGTCGAGCTCTGAATCGGGCTGCACCTAAATAGTGTTCAGAGTCGACATTTGCCCCCAAAATGTTTGCTCATTTAGGATGTTTGACGAGTGTCTTTCGTCAATCATCACGTGGTTAATGTGGTTGCTGGTTCTACCATCCGGAGTTAGACAGGTTGCTGTGTGGATTCTCTTATGAGAGAATCTTGTGCTACTTATTACCGTATTACTGGCTACCGCAAAGGCTGTGAGTCCGAAGCCGATAACTGTTGTCGTTTGGTAGACGCTGTGTTTTCCGACCACTTCGCCAAAGATGTGATCCTTAAAAATTGTGGCATTGAAGTCCCCGAGCACGATTTTAACATTGTACTCCGGATAGGCTCCGTTCGAGAGGTCGTAACAAGCGTCTCCAGTTAGCCCGGCTTTTAGATAACTGCCTCCAGTTGCGCACTCCAAGTCCTTTGAGGTCCCCTTTTACTTGTACGTGATACTTAAGGTGAGCTCTCGCTCTACTGCGTTGTGGGCCCCGTCCTATTAAAACACGGGGGTAGATCCATACCAGTCTTATCATAATAGTTATCAGATTTTAACACCATTGAAGGTCGCTACGATTTGACAAGCTACAAGCGGCCGATCATAAGGTATGGTTAGATTACAGGACTACCTATAATTCCACCAGGACTTAAAAGCCGATACCTAGGAGTCAGGGCCCACGGATGGTGGTCCAGGGCTGACTTGAAATAGGTAGGCCCCCTAGTGGGAGCGTCATGGTCATGGTGTCGGTGGTTTAAACCTAAAGTCGCATGAAGCGTCTTCCACAAAATTGAGTGACCGGTTGTGGAGTAGCAAATATGTGCTGAGTGCCTTGACCCTATGATCGGCAAGAGGTTTTAGATCGGCCTCGACTAATGCAGCTTGTACCCTCAACACAGGTTACCACTTGGTATTACTAAAACACGTAAGCGCTGGCCAGCATCTATATTTTGGTCCCCATGAATGTATGGTTATCCCGTAAAATCAAATCAGTAAATGACAGGTGTTTACGAAAAACACATGAAATGCTCTACTGCGTTGATTCTCCGGGTTAGATTCGAAGACTCTGCGGGCTGGAGCTTTGGTGTCCATTCGCTGTATATGTCTTAGTCATCTCAGGCGACTGGTGCGCAGTTTTCTGATAAGATCGACGTCGCTTTACAGGTACTATAGTTCGTTGTTGAACCTTCATCCCCAAAGCCCGTCTAACCCAACGAGACTGAATAGTTTTCGAAATATTTTTCTCTCAAAACGACTGAGGATATCTTCATTTACTTTTAATACTAGATGGAGTGAAAAGTGACCTCCTTGACCACCAGAATGCGCTGCTACTGCAAAAAAGGTTATGGTGCCTTGAAGTCCGTTCATATTTAGGCAGACATGCCAAATTTCAGTGCGATACTGTCTTTAGTTTTGTTTTGACAGCTGATTGTTGTTGACGTGTTTGGCATCATGTTGAGTATGGACAAAAACGATTTTCGTTCTCTCATAAAACATTATTTTTTGAGAGGCAAAACGGCGAAGGAAACAAAAGAAAAGTTGGATAAATATTATGGGGCTAATGCTCCGTCAGATTACACCGTCAAAGAGGTTTCGAGAGTTTCGTGGTGGCCGCAACTCCACAGAGTTACAGGTTACAGGGGACAATGTCAAAAAAATACATGAAATGGTGTTGGCTGACCGGAAAGTGAAGGTGCGCGAGCTAGCAGATACCACAAAGATTAGTACTGAGCGCACACGCCATATTTTGGGCAATATTCTGCATATAAAAAAGTTATCCGCTGGGTGCCGCGAATGCTCACTCCTCACCAAAAACATGAACGCGAGAGCACTTCGAAAGAGCGTTTGGACTTGCTGATACGGAATCGGGTGGACTTTTGGCATCGATTGGTAACTGGATTTGGATCCCTCGGACTATTATCTCTTCCTAAACCTCAAAAGATGGCTCATCAATAAAAAATTCAGCTCACGCGAGGAAATCATCGACGCCACGGAGGAGTATTTTGCAGATCTTCCGGAAAATTACTTTTCGGACGGGATCAAGAAGTAGGAAAATCACTGGAATAAGTGTATTAAATATTGAATAGGAGGTCACTTTTCACTCCATCTAGTGGAGTTCACGCTTCAGGCCCATATATTAGGACAATCGGGATCTTATATAGACACTTGTTCGGGATGGGACCGTACTACTCAATTACTACTGAGGTGTTGTTCGCAGAATCGATAACAGAGCCAAGGTAGACAAAGTCCGATACTATCACAAAGTTATTGTAGCCGACTGTGACGATCTACCCAATTCGTCGACGCTGATACCATATACATATTTCAATACTAGGGAATGCCCCGGTAATAGCTCTCTATGTTCTCCCAATTATTTCGATATCATCAGCGTATGGTAGTAGTTGGAAAGACTTTTCAAAGATTGTGCCTCCAGTGTTCGCTTTCAAGTATGATGCTCAAAAAGTCATATGACAGCGCGTCACCTTGTCCAAAACCTTTTTTGACATTAGAGGTCTCCGTTAAGTCGTTACTGACCTTGATGGTGCAGCGAGCGTTCTCCATCGTTAGTCTACATCGACGGATGAGCTTGGCAGGGATGCCAACACTCGTCTCTATAAATGCTACCATATGCGGGCTTAGAACCGATGAAAAGACGGTGGGTATCGATTTTGACTTCTTGAGTTGTTTCCAGGATCTGCCGGATTGTGAAGATTTGGACGATTGAAGGCTTTCCTGGTCTAAAACTGTACTGATAGGGACTAATATGACAAACAAGATCTTATATCCGATACTGAGGTAACTTATGCTTCTATAGTTGGCGCAGTAAAAGCGGTCTCCATTTTGTGCTGAGATTCCATTCATCAGACATACACTCTTCTGAGCAGATGTTGGTACATGCTCTTCACAAAGTCGCTTTCAGCAGCTTTGAATACCTCGGTTACTAAGCCGTCATGTCCAGCAGTTTTGTTGGATTTCAGCTTAGATATTACTGTCTTTACTTCGTTTTGCTCAGGTGGATGGAAGTTTTAGCTATCATCGTCTAAATTAAATGGTCTACTCTGCCCTATGACTGGATACTTGACTACGACGCCGTTATATAGAATGCAAAAGAAGTTTTTCAATATTCTCAGCATGGACTACTGTATAACTCTACTAAAAGGTTTCCCTCTTCATCTCTATAGCTTTTTATCCGGGTCTTGTTGCCTTGATACGTTCTTTTTGCTTGTTGATAAAACTTGCGTATATTATTCCTGTTCTCTAAAGTACAAACTTTCAAAATCTTCGATCTTCCCGCGTTCTTTTTTCTTCTTCTGAAGAAGCCAATGTTTTCCCCATCTCTTCTGCTCGTACTCGTATAGCTCATAAGCAGCTCTCGTCCTTTATTACAGCGCCGCTCAATAGGCTTCATGTTTAGCTGCATATACTTACCGACATTCTTCATCAAACTGCGCAACAGTTGCGGTTCTCTGATAGCACGTTGGCAACGTTACCACAGGTATTCGGTACTTGATGCTGATGGGATATAAGTTATTGAGAGATTTCGGGATACCCGTTCGGCGAAGATTCTGGTAGTCTGTTACACCTTGGTTGCAAATAGGTGGTGATCCGAGTCAATTTTCGCTGCCCGGAACGTTCGGACTTTCAGAACTCTGGAGGTCAACCGCAATGTGATCAATTTGATTTAGTATTTCATGATCCGGAGAACACCATGTCCCCTTGTGCACCATATAAGGGAACTCTGCCCTTGCTATAGTAATATTTTGTCCCGCTGCAAAGTCAATAAGCCTAAGTTCGTTGCCAGAAGTGGTGCTGTGTAGGCTATGCTTATTAACTGATCTACCAAAGATGTCCTCGTTTCCTATTCAGTCGCTAAAATAGCCTAGTACTTGGAAGTTTATCACATGTTTTGTCAACGAGCAACATTCTTTAGCGGCGTCATTCTTGTCTACGGAAGACAGACAAAGCAAGGGCGTATATCAGGCTTATGTTAGCGAACTTCGCCTTGATGCGAATTGTCAAAAGACGTTTGCTGACGTGTCGGAAGTCCACCACTTAGAGGCAAGAAATTCTGCTGCATATGGCATAAGTACATGTTTACATATCTGCGTGATTGCAGTCACGGGATTCTGCTAATTGTTTGATTCCACGTGGCCTGTTGAGGTTAAGAAAATTCCACGCGCAGATCCGCAGGTCGTTGTCCTTTATAGGTTGGCAAGGTTCGTTAGTAGAGATTTCATTAGTTGGTTTATCGCATCCTTTCAATCTGTTTTGTGTAGGACTGCGACCCCTACGGCGGCATATGCTACTGACCGAGCATAGCCTTGCCATTTTAAACTGCGTGAGTAAGTGTTCACTTATGCAGCTACCGGGGACCACAACTGAGAGGACAGGCAAGTACTATGCAATGAACTTGATTATTGCGCTGCTGGACCAATCCAAGTTATATCACAGTCAGCAGTTTCACGATCCATTACCGCGCAGATTCCCCTATTAATATCATTTTAAAGATGTTAATCTGGAAAGAGAAGTGTAGATGGAAAAGCTAAGTCTTGAGGGCCGCATTGTTGAGGTTTAATTCAGAGAGAGATTAAATATCGTTTCCGTAGCATTCTATTGAGGAATTACAGTGAGACTACGCTACCAATCCCGAGAGCTCCCCATAAAGCAAGTCGGAGACACTGTTTTGTAGTTCCTGTCCAGAAAGTGTGTGGTGTAATAAGGTGGCCAAAATTATTTAACGTATTCAAGATGAGGCCAATCAAAGAGATTTAACGACATAAGGCTTGGCACGTTACAAAGGCTTCCATTATAAAATTATCAATTCGGGAGCCAAATTTGAGTCATGGAAACGCCGAGAAGTTTTCAGCCTGAGAAATACCTAGAGATACAAAAACTCTTCGTAATGGTTGTCAGTTTCGTAGCAATAAGTTCAGTGATGGTGTAATGACAGATTTAAAGAAAAAGTGGAACCAAAAATAGAGCTCCCGCTCCATAAAAATTAATGATTAAAGAAAATAATGTCGACAAGGCGATGCGTACAAAAGTTTTAGGAAACATTACATCCGCAATATATCAAAGAGGCTGGTCGTGTTTGCTTGGAGAGAAAATTTTTTCGAGTGCTACGCGTTCCTGTTTGTGTTAACAATGTGAGAGGAGCCGGTTGAGGTCCAGCTCTACCAATGGCCAAAAACTACTATTCTCCCAGCCTCAGCCAGTGCCTGTATGGTGCAAAATATATCGCTCTTCGGTAGCCATTTGCATGGTCTATAGCTTAACCAACGTTACCATTTTAATTGCTATTCTGAAAAATTCATTTTAACTTTCTAATTTCCTTGTAAAGGTCGTATGCTATCGCTTTTCATGGCGTTGTTAAAGGCATTTTATTGTAGATTATCTATAAAACGGATACTTGCAGTTATTGTAGCTCGTTATACCTTACTCTTGATTTAGTCCCTATTGACGTCGTATAAATACGAGTATATGCATGTGTACCTTTTTAATTTTTCAAACTCTTGCGATATTAATTCGAAATAATCTGTGCCCTATCTACAACAAGTGCCTGTAACTCGAAAGTCATTACTACCTGGAACCATGCTCCATTGCAGCACAGCTTATTTTTCCTACCTGCATCCTGATATTCTCGGTTAATTACTACATGATTATGATTATGATGTCTATAAATTTAAGATGGCATCCTATTTCCTTAATTATGATAACAATTTCAATTTAGCGCCATAGATCACATCCTCGTGACAGGTATTGGGATTATATCTTCACACTGCGATATAAATCAAGGAACAATTTTGTCTTTATCATCAGTGCATAACCTTTTCTAAGAACAACAGCATCCTTAAGATGGCTGAAGAAAACTCAACACATAAATCGAAATACCCACAAATTACGCCGTACTTGCTATTTTTGTACAAACAGGAACTGCGAAAGCAATACAAAGTCTTATCCAAAGCCCAATTCGTATATAAGAAGGGAATCAAGTTCGGCCTCACAAAAGAATTATTGCGCTCCAATGCACTAATTGCCCAGAAAGCAGTGGTTAAAAAGGAAGTGAGGCCTGATCATGCGAAGGATATCCTCAGAATATGGCAGAAGTATCATGACGAAAA
Source organism: Volucella zonaria (assembly GCA_963966105.1). Taxonomy (NCBI): domain Eukaryota; kingdom Metazoa; phylum Arthropoda; class Insecta; order Diptera; family Syrphidae; genus Volucella; species Volucella zonaria. Next base: position 193,573,416 of record OZ014532.1, on the reverse strand, counting down.
ACTGAAAATGGACGAAGCTTTGAAGCAGGAGAGCAATTCTAAGAGGAAAGGATAGTTATCACAACAGCGAACCACTATACAGTGGAGTGTTTGAGATTTTGCGCATTACATTTTAGAAAAAAACATATCATGTTAAGTATTAACATTAACTTACGAGAATGTCTAGATAAACAAACAATTTTTTTGTGGAAATAAATTGTGGATTAAGAAAAAACTAAAAGACTTTATGGATCTTGTTCTAAAATTGGTCGAACTTAGGCTTACGATGCTTAAATTTGATATACCACCTTGATCAAAAAGTTTATTCAGAAAATTATAAATAAGTTTATTCATCTAAATCTATATTGTCCCCTTCAAAGTAATCCCCATCGACTGCAACACACTTATTCCAGCGCTTGATTCAATCCTCGAAACATTTTTTATATTCGGTTTTCGGCATGTCCATCAGTGCTTCCAGCGATTTTTCCATTACTTCCTCTCGACCAAATCAAGTGAATTCGGTGGCTGTTGGATGGTATTTGTTGCATGTTTCGTCAAAAAATTACGAATAATGATGGCACTGTGCGACGGTGCGTTATTATGGTGCAAAACCCACGAGTTTTCTGCCCACAATTCTAGTCTCTTTCGGCGAATTGCTTTACGCAAACGTCTCATAACGCCCGAATTATACTCTTTGCTTACTGTCTGGCCTTCTGGCAAACAGGCAAAAATTCATGATGCACTAATCCATGAAAACCGTGAGCATTGCCTTCTTTTTTGACTGAAAACGACGTGGTTTTTTTGGTGTTGGCTCATTTGGTGAACGCCATTCACTTGCCTGATGCCTGGGTTGCGTGTCGTACTCAGAAACCCACGTCTCGTTTCGGTAATGATCCTTTTGATGAATGTGGGATCGGATCATCTCTTTTGCGACGTCAACACGGTCTCATTTTTGCATGAAATTGAGGTCTTTTGGCACCAAATTTGCTGCTACACGACGGAACCCAAATTATTAACCAAAATGTCTTGGACATGGATCCATAGTCAATGTTCAAGTCTTCCGCTATCTCTCTGATGGTTAATTTGCGGTCATTGACCAACATTTTTTTTACTTCATCAATGTTTTCGTCGGTTTTCGATGTCGATGGTCTGCCACTGCGTTCATCATCTTCGATTGACTCACGACCACTTTTGAACCGCTCGTGCCACTGGTAAACGACCGTTTTCTTTACAGAATCGTTGCCGAAACACTTTTCCAACATTTCCAACGCTCGCGCACCATTAAATCCATTTTTTACGCAAAACTTAATACGAGTACAAGTTCGTTGTTGCAAATTTAAATCCATTTCTAAAATTGTAAAAAATCGCCAACACACACAGAGATAGATGTACTCTTGGCTACGTAACTTTTGCAAATGTCAAGCTATGACGCTAAGATTTAGAGGGAATGTCAACAACGGAATTACCAACATAACAAAAAAAAAAACAGAACTCAAATCGGAACAATGGGAGCGCCACACGGTGGTTATTCCGGGATCAAGGTAGTATTTGTACATTATTTACATATAGGAAAGGGTGACCAGATAAGAACGATAGGAAAAAAAAATTAAATAAAACAACGACGGAGTTAAATATTATTTTGAAGCTACGTTCCATTATGTGTGAAATAACTCATCAAACGGTCGGTCTAATTTTTGATGATTCGGTTCGATATACATATGTGTCGTTATTCCGGCAATAGCGTGTCGAATGTTGGCCTCTAGCTCATCCAAAGTGGTTGGCTTGTCGGCGTTGACTAAGGCCAAATTTCACCTTCACAGCTTCGAGCTTTGCGTCGTATGTATTGCATGTACCGCCGTCTTGAAAGAACCACGGCACGGATATATCGATGTTGTCGAGTTCTGAATACAGAAAATCGGTTAACATCGCTCTATACCTGAAACCATTGATGGTAACGGTGTCTCATCTTCATTTCGAAAGAAATAATGATGCCGCCATGCCATAAACCGCACCAAACACTCAATCTTAGTTGATGCCTTGGTGCTTGGCCGAACACTTGTGGATTGTGTTCACTCCAGTAATGGCGATTTTGGTTGTTGGCATAGACGCTGAGCCAAAAATGGGCCTCGTCCGAGAAAATGATTTTTTGGCCAAAATCCGGATCTACAGCCAACATTTGCAGGGCCTAATTAGCAAACTCACGGCGTTGTCTATGATCGTTCGTCTTCAATCCTTGCGTCAGCACAATATTATAATATTATACAGATGTAGGCTTAAACCCAACCGCAAAAGAAGTCGGAATGACTCTCTGGCGATGCCCAATTCAGCTCTGAATATTTTGACAGCTGGATGTAATTAGTAGTTTTGACAGCTGCTGGAAAAACTATCTATCTATCTGTCCACTAGTTATTTTATGCAACAAATCGCAATCACGCAATATTGTGATATGATGGGCATATGTATCCAGCGGTTGAGAGGATATGTAAAGTGTGTTTCTTTTTAATGAAATTAGCTTGGTTCATTCAATTTCTTTCGAAAGATTATTTCATGCTATTTAATATTTGAAAATATGTAGTTTTGGGCATATGGCTACTATGGCTGTCCCTTATAAAGCGCATTCTGCAACTTACCATCACGAGAAATTGGGGGCGTATGTCGCGTATTACTCGAACAATGTTCTGCCCCAATGCATCTATCAGCATGAAATAGTGACTTGAGTGCAGAGAATAGTGCAATGGCGTCAAATTGCGCGGTCATGATGACCATTTGACGGGTCCATTTCATGAAATGATACCATGTATAGATAAATCGTGTCCTTAATAAAGCTATGTTTTCGTTGGTAACATGGGATGGAGCACCATATTGTTGGGACCATAGTTCTGCCACATTGATGTGGGCAAATTTTGGAACAAATAATCATTGCTCCTCGCATTTCAGCGGTATTTATTGACAGTAACTTGACCTGCGGCTTCATTTTTGAACAAATAAGGACCGACGATGCAACTGACACATTTTTCTCGATGTAATGGCATCTGACGAATTTCTTGAGGAATGTCCTCGCTCCAAGTACATATAGCAATTCTGGTTATTTACGTTGTCGTTTAATCAGAAATGTGCCCGAACTTTCAGTTGACTTAAATCCTCATTCACTATTCAATGAATCCGTCATAATCAATTGTCACGCGGCTTTAGCTCGTGCATCAATTGGATCCTATGAGCCTTTGCGCAAAATTTTCCGGATAGTGGATAGACAAAGACCAAGTTGCTCCAAATGACAACAAATGAATAAATTAGGGTCCTCCGAATGCACTGTTATTGTTTTTGTTAGTCTGTGAGTATTCAATAGACTGAATTGGGTGCAACTTTTTTCAATAATTTGATAAATACCACGTTCAGATGGCCGACGATGTCCACCATACATTTCACGAAGTGCTCCATAAGCTTCGCGAACAGAGCTTCCATTTTGGATATAGATTTCAACGACTTGCATGATGAAAAGTCTAGCTGTGGCAGCGTGGCAGCTCAATTTGACAGCTTATTTGGCAATAAATCTCTACTGAAAAGTCGGTCATTGCAAAAAAAACACCCATTATGTGGATCGAAAAGCGGTTGTGTAAACTTCAATACATTCATATAGTCTTTCAATATGTACAAGGGCTGTCTGAAAAGTTTCCGATCGAACAATGATACAAGACATTTTTTTCCAAAATTTTTTTTTATTTTACTACGTAGCCTCTTGTAACTCTACACACTTCTCCCAGCGATAGTACTTGGCGTTTTTCTCTGCAAAATAATTGTTCACGAAGGTGATTGCCTCCTCATTTGATGAAAATATTTGTCCTCCGAGCGCAATTTTTAGATGAGGGAACAAAAAGAAGTCGCTTGGGGCTAGGTCTGGTGAATAAGGCAGATGGTCAAGCAGTTCAAACCGTAATTCATGGATTTTCGACATGGCAACTGCTGAGATGTGGGACGACGCGTTGTCTTGGTGAAACAGGATTTTCTTTTTCTGTAAATGTGGCCGTTTTTTCGCAATTTCTGCCTTCAGCTTGGCAGGTAATGATGCATAGTATGCCCCTGTAATGGTTTTTCCTTTTTGAAGATAATCGATTAAGATACTCGTAGCTACTTTACTATCTCAAAATACAGTCGCCATCACTTTCCCAGCCGAAAAAACAGTTTTTGCTTTTTTTGGAGCCGGCTCGCCCTTTGCAGTCCACAGCTTTGACTGCATTTTTGTTTCGGGCGTATAATGGTGTATCCAAGTTTCATCTACAGTAATTAATCGGCGCCAAAACTCGGATTTATTGCGTCTAAACTGCGCCAATAGAGCGTTGAAAATGTTCATTCGAACACGTTTTTGGTCTAACGTAAGCAAACGCGGCACCCAACGCGCGGACAGCTTTCTCATGCCTAAATCTTGATTTAATATGTAACAAACACGTTCTTTGGACATTTTTACAACCTCTACTATCTCTTTCACTTTAATTCGGCGGTCGTCTAACACCATTTGGTGAACTTTAGCAATGTTATCGTCAGTGGTTGCAGTTTTTGGACGTCTCGAACGTTCATCATCTCCCAAGCTCTTACGGCCACGTTTAAGTTCAGCTGCCCAAAATTTCACTGTGGTAAATGATGGTCCAGAGTCCCCACACACATAGTCCAACTCATTTTTGATTTACGTACTCGTAGGTGTATTGCCTTTCAAAAACAAGAATTTAATAACAGATCGATACTCAATTTTATCCATTTTCACAAAAAACACTCACATCGACTCACTCAAACGACTGTCAACAAAAACTGCGTGTCCAAAATGACTGAAACTTCGGTAAGTAACTGCGAAAAGATGCACAACTAGTATTCACTAGCCTTTATTGACGAGTGCCGCTATCTTTACGTTGCGTTTGGAAACTTTTCAGACAGCCCTCGTACATATGGTATATTGAAAATCTTATATGTGAAACTGCCCTGAGATGTTCCTTACCGCTCATCTTTGTGCTGAAAGCAAACCCAACAATGCCTCCCACTGCATTGCGTAGAAGTAACATTTTCAAAATCTGATCCAAGAATTCCCTTCACATCGTTTGAGGTGAACGAAAGAGGGCTGAACAAGCCTTCAGCCGAAAAGAGGTGGCGAGGCTAAAATTGTATTAAGGGAGACTTCTACGAGCTTCTTATAAGTAACATTCGATTGACAAAACTTCAGATATAAGCAGCAATCGGGCTTCTTCAGATGTTGTAACTGACAACCAAATCGGCCATGTGTTAGTGATTTGCAACACACTTCCGGCATATACTCGTATGTGTCCACTTTTAAAGTAACATGCGTCAAATCGTAAACGTTTTCAAGCCCAACTGCCTAACGAAAAGAAGCTCCAAATGGCCCCGAAATCTTAACTTAAAATTTGTTTAGCACGTGTGGAAAAGCCAATGGGGATAAAAGGGGCACTTGAGTAAGAAATGCCTTACTGCACACTCTCACTCATTGACGAAGACAGTCTGTGGATTTGGTATTGCAACATTGCAAAAGAGGTCGCTGAATCTATGTATGTACGTAAGATTATCAGGAAGCCATGAAAAGATGTACGTGGTATGAAGACTACTGAAAATACCGTTGAGCTTAAGGCGCTGCCAAGGAATTTAAGAGTAGAGAGGGGACTTATCGAACAAGGATGAGGAAGAAAACTGGTAAATACGAAAAAAAAAAATAAAGTCAAGAAAGTCTAATCACCGACACAATTTTCAATTTAATTTAATTTGAGGCCCGTGTTAACTCTGACGGATTTATTGTAGCCTATTACAAGCACAAATCACGCTTAAAAATTTGACTTAAAACTAACAAAATCAACTGAAAGTTATACTAAGTGGTTGGGAGATTGGGTCGAGGGGGAAATGTAGACCAATGGATGGGCCTTAGAGAAATTTTGTTAAGGTAGAAATCGAAAAGGGTTTGGACGGCGTTAGTTTCCCGTAGCATCCTAGATATTGGTTTCAGGTATCCATAATTTGTTCGGTAAGGATTGCGTCGGAAGAATGGTACAGACCTCAGATTACGTGGGTTGGTGTTAATAGAGATAAGTCGAAGTAAAGATTGGCTGCCGACGGTACCAGTTAGCATCTGATGGACAAAAAGAACATCGCAAACTTTCTTACGTAAGTCTACAAGTTTCAGTCGATTTATGTGCGATGGTAAATTTAAGTTATTAGTCCTGGGGAGTCACCGTAATGGGACGTTATACGGCTTCTACCCGGAGAATATGGATGCTATAATGAGTTGACCAAGAAGAGAGCAAACAAAGGTTATAAAAAGGGGCTTAGCAGCATAAGGTTTGGATAATTCCTTAGATCAGAACTTGATATAATCACTTGATATATTCACTTGATATAATCAAATGCACGTTGGTTTTATTTATGACACTGTCAATATGTGAATGAAAATTGAGTTCTCTATCACAGCGCTTACGAGTGTACGTTATTGATTGGCATTTAATAACGTTGAGCTCAAGAAAACTCTTTTGCACCAAGTAGACAATCTTTCCAAATCATTCTCCAGTAAAAGGCAATCAGAGTAGGATAAGAAATATTTGATACGATCAACATCATTGAGTGTTAGTATAAATAGCACAGGAACAAGATGGCTACCTTGAGGTACTCCAGAAGAGACAAATACGGGACCTAAATAAAACATTATGTTGTCGATCTTCTAAGTAGGGTTTAATTCACATAATGAAGCTCGATTGGTAGCCAAGAGCTTTTAATTTGAGCTAAATGATTTTACGAGAGATTTTGTCGAAATTAGTGGCGAAAAGTCAACTTCAATCCCACATTCTAGTGCCCACAAGGCACTTGAGATGAATTTGATAAAGTTTGAGATTGTAGACCAACCTTTCAAAGATCCGTGCTGGTTTGGGAAAAGATAGACTTGTAATGAAAAAACATTGAGTTATAAACAATACCTCAAATATTCTAGGAACACGGCCGTACTTAGCAATGGGTGGATAGTTAGAAATCATCATCCTTGCGACCTCTTTTATGAAGTGGAAGTATGTAGGAATTCTTGCAGATTATGAGAGAAGTTCTATGGGATATAGAAAGCTGGATGAGAGCAGTGAAAGGCTGAGCTAAATAAAGTGTTATGTTATGCGAGAATAGCGCCCATTTCCAATCAACGGAGAAAACTGGCGAAACGAGTTGGCTTTAATGTTAATGAGGATTAAGTCAAGAACATGTTATCAAGTAACAAACGATCATCCTTCTACTGCCTACGACCAAACGCCATAGTTAGTAACAAAAAATATAAGATACTCGTAGCTAAGGAGCTTACCTACGTGAGAATAAATACAAACACCACGAATAACGCCCTGGTGGAGACTTACTCTACAAAACCTCTACCACCTCTATTCACCAAAATATAGGCATAAGAAACAGATGAGATAAATATTAGGATCCTTAACAGACCACCTTGTGCCAAACCACTCATGGAGTCCTAGGACATTCGAGAGAAGCTGAGAAAAGAGTGGGACCCTAAATAGTTATTTTTTATTTTAAATAACTGTAAACGAATTTTAAAAAATATAGTTCCTAAAACGAATACAAATTATTCGCGTGGACCATTACAAAATAATTTCTTCTTTGCTATGAATCTTACAAATTTTAGTAGAGTCACAGTAGATGCTGACAAATGGAAAGAAGACCCCTGCAGACTGTATTATGGTCATGATGGTCGGAATAGAATGAATTATTCACGCTGGACAAAGACGACAGAGAATTCCGTCAGCCTGTAAGTCTGAAGTCTAATTATGGTGCTGGGGCAGATCTAAGTTCATACTAGCTTTATTAAAGGTCCTTACCATTCAGATCCTGTTCTACGGCTTGGACCTTGTTGAAGACAGATAAAAAAGGACTTGCCCGGATCCAACATTTGATATGACTGGGCCATGTTGAGCGAATGGGTGCTTTCGGCCGAAAGAGTCTTGGAATCTAACCCCGAAGGACGGCTCAGCAGAGGACGATCTCATCTAATGTGGTGGACGCAAATGGAAGGAACCTCAACTAACTCGGATTGCGCCACAGGAGGCAACTGGTGAGAGATCCCGCTGGAGAATCTTGTTGGTAGCGTATTGTAGCCCTACCTAAGTTAGTAAGTAGGTAATATGGAAGACATATTACATGCGCTCCCCAAAACGTTGATCCTGATCCTACACTATGCCGAGTGCTAGACGATATGCTGGAAGGCGAAAAGGCGATATTGATCCATTCCTCAGTGCTGGTCTATTTTGTATACCCAGATCAAGCTTCAACATTTCAAGTCTGATCTTCATCCATATGTAGGAAGGAGGCTTTCAGTGTTGAATACAAAAGTTCACATAATATCCATACAGGGACGATGACTGTGGAATAAACGTATCTGTGGTTTCGGATGAGCGATTGGAAAGACCGAGAACTTGTTTTTATCTGCCCAACTCACTCTCACCATCTGAACTTGGGCAATTTTGCTACCATAATTTAGGTGCTGTAGACATAAGCTACGAAACGAACGGAGAATGGCATAAATTCGTGGTTGCGTCTGGTTATTTTCGTTATGATTCTTTATTACCACCACCACCGAAAGCAGTTACCGAACTCATTTAATAGTGTGATTCCAGGAAGATGCGACTTATCATATGCTGCGATGCAAATGCCCAGAATATTTTTTGGGGCTGTAACAAATGCAACGTGAGAGGCAATCATCTCCTGGATTTCATACTATCGTCTGACTTGGTTATCAACAATGTTTTCTCGCAGTCAACTTTTGTTTGCGAGGGTAAAACAGCAAAAAATCGACTTAACCTTAACCAGCAGGTATGTTAAGGAGATTATTGGCTGGAAAGTAGCCTGGCACTGGCATACTAGATGGAGTGAAAAGTGACCTCCTTGACCACCAGAATGCGCTGCTACTGCAAAAAAAGGTTATGGTGTCGCTCATATTTAGGCAGACATGCCAAATTTCAGTGCGATATTGTCTTTAGTTTTGTTTTGACAGCTGATTGTTGTTGACGTGTTTGGCATCATGTTGGTATGGACAAAAACGATTTTCGTTCTCTCATAAAACATTATTTTTTGAGAGGCAAAACGGCGAAGGAAACAAAAGAAAAGTTGGATAAATATTATGGGGCTAATGCTCCGTCAGATTACACCGCCAAATATTGGTTTCAAGAGTTTCGTGGTGGCCGCAACTCCATTACCGATCAAATCCGCAGCGGCAGGCCCTCCGATGCGGTTACATGAAATTGTGTTGGTTGACCGGAAAGTGAGGGTGAGCGAGCTAGCAGATACCACAAAGATTAGTACTGAGCCCACACACCATATTTTGGGCAATATTCTGCATATGAAAAAGTTATCCTGCCGCTGGGTGCCGCGAATGCTCACTTTTGACCAAAACACGAACGCGAGAGCACTTCGAAAGAGTGTTTGGACTTGCTGATGCGGAATCGGGCGGACTTTTGGCGTCGATTGGTAACTGGATTTGGATCCCTCGGACTATTATCTTTTCCCAAACCTCAAAAGATGGCTCATCAATAAAAAATTCAGCTCACGCGAGGAAATCATCGAAGCCACGGAGGAGTATTTTGTAGACCTTCCGGAAAATTACTTTTCGGACGGGATCCAGAAGTTGGAAAATCGCTGGAATAAGTGTATCAAACTAAAAGGGGACTATATTGAATAATATAAAAAAACATTTAAAAAAAAAATTTTTTTAATTCCCAAGGAGGTCATTTTTCACTCCATCTAGTACATATCGGAACCCTGGCGAACAGTGAGAATAGCTTTATACCGGAAATCGGAAAAGTGGACTACACGCTCGCCAAGAGCGTCAGACATATAAGTCTGACTTTCTTCATGTTGAAGAGTATTTGGCTGTCATTCTGGATAACAAACTTTTTCGCACTAAAACGAAAGCTTCGTCCTTCTGGCAATGCAAAGGAGCTCTCGGCAGGCTATGGGGTTTGTCACCGAGAAGGATCTACGCGGCTATGTTCCTATGCTATGCGTCGGTTGTTTGCTGGAATAAAGTCAACCATAAATACGTTATTGCGGCTTTTAAGAAGACTCCAAAACAACTGTCTGAATCGGCTGAATGGGCGTTTTTCCTAGCACGCCTGGCTCCGCACTATACACATTGCTACAGAAAAAATACGAAATTTCCCTTTCTTGTGCCCAAGATTGGTTTCGGAGAGAATCTAAGCGGGGAAAGGAATGTAGTTGTGTCCTCACGGCCGCCTCCAAAACTTATTTGCGGATGAGACACTGGTGTCTTCTGGATGGCGACAATGTTAGATTTCACTTTTTGTTAGGAAAACTTGCGCCTGTCTTCCAAACGGAGATATACGCAATACTGACGGCAACGAACTACTGATATATATTTTGTGAAGAATTGATGGAGGAGGTGAAGTCTTTGCTTCTATAGCGACAGCCGAGCTGCGCTTAGAGCCTTGCTGAACCCTGTTACGATTTCGAAGCTAGTTCGAGAATACAAGATTTCACTGAATGCAAGCGAGAGACTAAATGCCCTGAGTCTTGTCTGAGTCTCAGGTCATAATGGGATCACGCGATATGAATTCGGCGAAGGGCAAGTCTTAGAAAACAATTTCATTAGTATGAGCACAAATTCAGACGGTATAACTTCCCAGATTGCTGGCAAATCAAATGAATGCTTCGCGGCATCCCTAAGAGGACTGCGACTTACGTGCTGTCCCTCAGTAGGATTGCAGACTAATTATTTGCATCGCGACTGGGGACTACGATTGCGACAAGCACTTAAATGTACTGGGCATAAGTGATACAACATCCTGCGACGCTTGTTGTGAAGGTGATGACGGCACCGCAGAGCAATACCACTGTGATTTTTTTTTGAATTACAGTGCTCAAGGTACAGTACCCCTAAAATATTTGCACACAGCGCTGACGAGGGAAAATTAGGGAGTGGGGGAAAAGAGGTACCTATGTACATATTCGTATAGAGAGCTTGGCAGGGCATTCCCTAATCGAGTTGTATGGCTTAGGGGGCCCCCGCCCAATTATCAAGGCTTCGCCCATTAATGACGTTGTCTAATAAAAAGCGGGGGCAGATTATTCTATAACTGGTCTTATCGTAAACATCTTCAGATTACAGCCTCTGAATGGTTGCTACGATTTGACCAGTTACAAGTTGCCGGTCATAGGTTTTGTTGGCGACTTGACCACCGGTAGTCCAAACCAGGACTTAAATCACGGTACCATGGGAGTCAGGAGCCCCCCGGATTTCGGTCCGGGCCTGACTTGTTAGAGATAGGCCCCAAATCGCGGGTACGGGTTTCCTTCTTGGTTTAGTCCATTGTAGAGTTGCAAATGAAGTACTGGGTGCTGCGACCCTAAGAGCAGCAAGAGGTTTTAGGTCGGCCTCGACTCATACCAAGGGTGGAACTTGTGCTTCCAACACAAGTTCTGCTTTGGTATAATATATAAGCGGGTATAAGTATATATTAAGCGAGTTATTAGCGATGGCAAGGCGTATCCTTGCTCCCAATGGGTGTATGGGCATCTCGTAAACATAGGGTCTTATGGCAGGTGGTTTACGTTAAAAATCCAGGTACGTTCTGTATGGCTTAGGAAGGAATCACGATATTTTAGAGCACGTCCGAAAGTGGGCTTTATGGTGTATTGATGAGCAATCATAGCGAGACGGGTAATACGGTTAAAAGTTTGATGGGGCGGATTCGGTAGAGTACTTGCGGTGAAAATAGCGATAGAACAAGGTGAGACAAAAGACATTATGTCGGTGTTCGAGGGTGTCAATTACCTGTGCTGTGACCTTACATATGAGCTTTTTCGCACGGTTTTGGATCCTATATAGCAAGTGCAGGCAGTTCTTAATGGTACCTGACCAGTTATGGGCATTGTACTCCAATTCTTCATGGATGAATACGTATATATTGAGGGCAGATCAGAAGGGGTGAAATATTTCTTAAATTGTTTAAGGAAACCTAGACATTTCGCAGCGAGTATGTGGTTATTCCAACCTAACGAGAATGGCCACTTTGCCATACAAGTGCCATTCACGGATATTGGCTGTGTGTTCAATTTTCACTTTAAAGAGACGGCAGACATCACTAAATTCTACTCTGTTGATTTATATCAGAGTTTAATGAGCTTAGCATAAGTTACCATAGGGACGTGAGTCCAGAAACGAAAAAGAAAAGCGGAGAGTACTGTTGTCAGCCAACGAATATATTGAATCAGTAGTGGCAGACAAGAGATGGCTGATGAAAATTGAAAAAAGTGTCGGAGACAAAACGGAGCCCTGGGGTACACCAGCATTTATTTTATGACTATCAGACTTGGTTACACTCACATCAGACTGCACGTACTTGGCGTCTACGTGGTAGTTGTTAATACCTCAGGCGCTTTCTTACAGAAGCGTTTACTCATCTTTCTTCACATGACTGAAAGATTCCATTAAACTGAACTTACAAGGTGTAAGTTAGTTGTTTGAGCACTCTCTTCCACCAGAAATAACAAAAAAAAACAAGAAATGTATACAAACAAAACGAATTCTCACCATCTGTGTATCAGCATTACTCTCACTGTGGGCACCGAACTCTGTGGTACATATTGTGTTAGTAACGTGATGGCAACCCCACGTAGGATTCCCTTTGTGCTGATACCCCTATGACGCATTCAACATACAGAACTTTATACAACCAGACAAAGGATAAGGATGTCACCTAGTTAAAAAGACTTTTGAATTTAAGAAAGGACCTTGAGGCAATATAAAGTAAACTGTACGACTCTGAACAATTGAAATTGTTGGCCTAGTTCTAAAAATTACATTATTCCATTTAAGGTCAAATCAAGGTTAAGGGTGAGTGGTTTCTGCTTCTTCGAAAGTGTATCCAACTGGGGGAATAATGAATCAACTCCAATTAAGTCTTACCAAGTTGGTAGTCTGAATATTTATTCCCCAAAAATAGGATACTAAGTAGATTAAAAGTGCTTTCTCCAAATATGGTAATCAAGTCTGCGTACGTATGTAAGTGAATTCATTACTTCCAGTAGTGCTGTCGAGATGTGCATTTAGGATAGTTATATACATATCAGCCAACAGTAGTCAACTGAATTGAAATGTTCTACTTGACATCTTTGAGTTACAAGAAACAGCATGCTTCATATGGATATGTGTCACCTCAATAAAATATCATCAAAATCCATCTTTGGCATCTAACTAATTCGCTTCTAATGTCGAACCACCCAGCCTATGCTCTGTTCATTATGATCAAAGGTATTAAATTGGCCGCTTCCTTTATCTGTTTATTTTCTCTAGTAACAGCAACAATATGTAAGTAAGTGTTAGGAACTGATTTTAGGAATATGTAGCTCTGAAGTAGCTCTAGGCTAAATCAAATCCGACCAAAGCTTTCCATATTCAAACGTTCGTTATGCAGATTTTATGAGAAACAAAACCACTTGGGATACGAGTAGATTTTCCCGGAGGCATTTCGTGTTATTTGCCTCGATAAGAGTATATGTGCGATATCCTGGGAGAAGAAACTGAGGTGGAAATTACTACTACTTACGCATGAAGCATTAATCGTAACAACAGCGGAAGTGTACGTAAATTTAGCAACACTCGAATAAATAAGTGGCCGAAAATTAAATCAATTATTGATGTACTCAAAGAAAATAATATAGTTCAACAGCCAAACGTAAGGAGTGGGTGTTTAATGGGCAAAATATCTGCAAAGATATTCCACCAAAAAGCCAATAAATACTTGTTCAAGAAGTCATGAGATGGCTTTGTATGAAATGGTATCTCTAGGATACTGTGACTGAAAATAGTTCAGCTTTATCTGTAGAACAAAGAAATTCCTGAACTTAGATTTCTACGGAATTTACGAGTAGAAGGTATTACTGCCTAGGAACGACAAGCAGCATTTTGAGGGAGATAAGAACAGTGGCACTTGCAAGTAAATAAAGTTTTGTAAATACCGTCACTTGTCCAGGATATATTTCTGAAAATAATAAACATAAAGAGTTCATTTAATGGCCTTTAACTAAACCTGTGCAACATAGTATTTTATATTGCCATGGAATCCTTACCAAGAAACAGTGGAAAATCGTGTAATCTAGCACAGGACGGTCTTCTAAATGTCTTGCTTAAATTATCAAGGCATAATTGCCCATAATTAAATTAAGAATGAAGGTAAAACAGTTAAACGAAGCCCTGTCAAAGAAAAGTTAGATTTGGACAGAGTGAAACCGTCTAAAATAAGGGTAACTTAGAATAGGGTGAACCATTAATTAGGGTCGGATGAAATATTTTTTGCAGAAATTCAAAATAGAATCTAAAATATAGCTTTACCGTGCCTATCGAGGTGAAAGTGGTTTTCGTACCGAAAGCAGGAAGACGTAGAAATTTGTATCCCAATGACTTGAGATCTATCAATGTGTTATCATTCTCCTTATGCATACTAAAATTCAAGGGTAGCAGAAATCTGCGCACATTCAACAATTGCAAAACAGAAATGATAATGGAACTGGCAGATCTAGGAGTAGAGAGCTTACAAAGCAAACTGTTAAATTAAGTTCTAACAAGAAGAACCATCAGCGCAAAGCTATGAAGATCCTCAGTGCGGAGACATATCAGTTGGGCCACACTCTAACGAAGTTTTATTTTTCTCCTTCTACGGGACATGACAGCTAACAAAACAACTTACACTTAGAAGGGCAATCCTGTAAAGTGTTTTCTTAGGTGAATGACACTGAAGTTTGTATTACTGCTAAACATTTGGATACTTTAAAAGACCATATTAAACAACCTGGGTCTCAACTAACAAGTCTCTCCAGCCCCGTCTTTAGCTAACTGCCTCCATTTGCGCACTCCAAGTTGGTAGAAATTTGAAATCCCCTTCTACACTTAAGGTGAAGTCTCTACTATACTCTATGTTGGAAAACACTGTAAGTTGGAGCATTGGTGTCCATTCACTCTATATATCCAAGTCATGCCAAGCGGCTGATACGCAGTTTTCTCACGAGGTCGATGTCGCTGTAAAGCTTGTCGAATCTTATCCTACAAAGAAGATTAATGGAAAGGGGGTCGATCAGTTTTCGAAGGATGTTTCCCTCGATAGAGTGGCTGTTGGAAATATCAATCCACTTAGGCCTATTGACCCATTGTGATGCGACGTGGATCTATGATCCTCTTACTAATGGGACCAGTTTGAGCTTATGATGAAACGTAGGAGACTGTTTACGTCTATATTTTTTAGATCGTTTAGGCCGTTGGAGAAGAAAGCTCCTAAGTGAAGTTTTCTTCTCTAAGAGAGAGCAGGATATGTACAGAGTAGGTGCAGGATTGTCTCCTCTTCCTCCTCATCCATGCAGCTTTTATAGAAATCGTTTGTAAAAGCGCTAAGCCTTCTTGCATGCATGACTAAGAGGCAGTTTTCAGTGATGACACTTATGATGGCGCTGAGATGTTTCCTATTTAGAAGGATCAGACTCTTAGAGCGATTCAGATCCAGCTTTGGCCAGATCTGTTTGGTCGCTAAACATGTTGGTCTAACAGTCCACCTAAGGTCTGTTCTTTTCTTTGCATCCAGATATAATGTTAGTTTGCACGTAGCGATTGGTGTATCTACGAGTATGCTACCCTTTTCCTGCAGAATAGGTAGATTGGTTCCAATTTTGGCAAGTTTATCGGCTCTACAGTTCCCTGGAATGTCTCTGTGGGCCGGCACACAACAAAATTGAAGGTTGAACTGCACAGCCAGATAGCTAATTAAATGGTGATGAATGTTGTTAACGAATACCTTGTCATGCAATTTTGGGAGTATCTGAGCCTGCAGATCGGCAAGTTGACCTTGAAGAGTAGTTAGTGATTCCAGGGAGGTGTTGTGGTGGAGTGCTGGAGTTAATTCCAGTGCGGCCTGAACTTCGCTGAGTCTGGCAATTGATGAAATGTTTCCGAAACTGATGTAGGAGGAATGCAGCGTGCTAGTCCCCATATGATGTCCTTGAATGGTGACTCGATTGTTTCTCATTATGCAGTCATTTCTGAGTGTAAGATGCCCGGATCCAATTAGTTCGATTTGTACTGTATCTGCTTTACATACAGCGGTGAGATGCATGACCTGGAACGTGCCGAATATCCACTGGGTGTTGCTGCTCAATTGAGGCCAGATCATGTTGTTGTTTGACTTCATTATAAATTCACAGTTGCATGCCTGTGAACCAGCATGGTACCTTGCCTTCTTGTTGGAACAGAAATAATGTGTGTCCTTGCTCTTGTCGCAATCCTTGCGTTCGGCTGGTGTCATTGCAAAGTATTGATCTCTGTGACGATTTGTAGCCAGAAACTCCATTAGTGGATTGATGATGACGAAGGAGCCATTGATCATTGCTGGAAACGGTATGAGTTGAAATAAGTCAAATGGATCTTGCTCAACCAGTGGGAATTTGATGACGAACATAAGATGATTGCCAGTTGCTCCTCATTTCGTTGTTAGAATCTTATACTCGTAGAAGTGGAGCAAGTCTTCTTGTTCGAATGGAAGTGTTTGAGACTGTGGTAGGTGATTTTTTATATTTATGATTTCTGACCTTAGTTGAGCCGGAGATAGCAAAAGCGGGCTGATGATTCCATAGTGCGCATCTGTTAATGTACTTAAGATTGCGGTTTCAATTCTTTGCAGGTTGGAAGCCACAATAATTAGTTGTATTGTCAAAGACATGAAGATTTGGAAAATCTTGCTCTGTTCAGAAGCTTCTCCAATTCGAGCCATAATCTGTTTGGATTGGTTTTGAAGAGCGTTCATGCGTTCCCTTGTCTCGAGTTGACCTTGTTTCATGATGTTAATTGTGGAGTCTATTATGGATGTCTGGTTTTTCAGCATCGTTAGTAACTGTACCTCGTTGCCCTATGCGGTGTGTTGTGAAATACGCATTGCTTTGTTTGGCCTGAACAGATGGATTGACTTGTCCTCCATGAAAGCATCTTCTTCCCAGAAGGATCTAGAGGGGAAGCTTACATGGAAGTTTTTGTCAAACCAAAGTTCAGGTGTGGTGTAATCGATGTTCTCTGTGAGGATTCCAAATGTTTAATGCAGTTAACGCACTTTCTAACGCCGTCCATCAGACTACCACCCCGTAAGTGAGTATCGGTCTTATGACCCAGTTGGATGTATAACCAGTCGGTTATCCAAGGTAGAAAGCCCCATTTATTCCCAATAGCTTTCTTTGCAAGAGAATAAAGCCATTGTTGCTTTATTGACTCTTTCTTGAATGTTAGGTTTCCAGTTTAGTTTCCTGCCAAAAATGAGACCCAGATATTTTGCTATATCGGAAAAGACTTAACTGGTATCGTTTACTGAAGGAGGGTCAACAGTTGGAATTTTGTATTTCCTGGAAAAGACGACAAGACCAGTTTTGTGGGGGTTTATTCCCAATCCACAGCGATCTGCCCAACGGGCTAATCTATTGAGATTTACTTGAAGGAGTTCTTGAATGGTATTAAGATGCTTACCTGAGACGGCTATTGCAACGTCATCGGCATAGGCAATCACCCTGCTACCATCCGCTTCCAGGTATATCAGAAGTTCCAAAGAAGGGGAGAGAGAACACGGCCTTGCGGCGTACCTCTACTGACACATCTTTTAGCAGAAGTCTCACCCAATTTGGAGTTGATTATTCTGGTGAGTTGTCTACCTGCTGCCTGCAGAGTTGACAGCGCAGTCGTGATTGTGGATGTGTTGACGTTGTTGAAGGCACCCTTTATATCCAGGAAGGCAACCATTGTGTACTCTTTATATTGTAGGGAACGTTCGATGTGGCTAGTCAGTGAATGCAGAGCCATTTCCACTGACTTTCCTTTACAGTAGGCATAGATTGACAGAAGTCTAGGATCAATTTTAGCTCGTATATGGATATCACTCAGTCGCTCTAGAGTTTTCGTAAGGAAAGATGATAGACTTATAGGTCTGAGGTCCTTTGGGACAACATGAGAACATTTTCCGGCTTTGGGAATGAAAACTACATTGACTTCTCTCCATGGAATGTGGATAAGTTCTATACAGCTCCCCATAATATTTTCTAGCGCAAGCAGAATAATATCTGAGGACCCCTGTAGCTCGGCAGGTATTATACCGTCCGGACCAGCAGACTTGCATGGTTTGAAGCTATGCAGCGCCCAGAGCAGTTTGTCTCTTGTGGTCAGACCAGGAATTTTGGTCCCGGTTGCAGTAGGCCTGTTTGGATTGGTACTGACCGCGAATTGAGAGCTACCTGGAAAATGGGTGTCCAGTAGCTGGTTGAGTGATTCACCACTTGAGGTTGTCCAAGACACATCGGTTTTTTTCAAACAGCTAGGCATCATAGGATTTGTAGAGAGGATTTTTCTTAGCCCTGATGCCTCAGAGGTTTCCGTGATTTTGTCACAGAAGTCGCTTTGCCTTTCTCAGTTCTTTTTTGTATAATTTGAGGGATTCTTTGTATGAGTCCCAGTCAGTCACTTTTCTTGTACTTTTTGCTACGTCGAAAAGTTTTCTGCAAGTGTTTCTGAGCAGTCCCAGTGCTGGTGTTCGCCAATGTGGCTTTTCATGCCTCTAGGTTGAATAAAAAGGCAGGAAGCGGCCATAGCCTGATTGAGAGCCAGAGAAAATTCCCTGACTTTCATTCCGAGCTCATTGGTGTCACGCGGGGGACTTGATAGTTCAGAGGATAGCGTTTCTGATAGTATTCCTCTGTATTTTGGCCAATCAGTTTTCCGGAAGTTCCAGAATGATGGTTGACTAGGAGGAGCATCATTCAGGTTGAACTGGATGTATCTGTGGCCTGAAAAAGAGTGTTCAGACGATACCATCCAGTCCGTTAGAATTTGAGTGATGCTGTCGGAGACAAGACTGATATCTAGCACTTCCTGTCGGTTTCTAGTTATAAAAGTGGGCTCATTGCCAATGTTGCAAATAAAGAGGTTAGTAATTATAAAAAAAGTAAAAAAAGTGACTCAGCTCTATCATTGCATCCGATGGTGAGAACAGTTTTTTGCCTTCCAGCCTCCAGTACCTCCCTTTCTAGGTTATAACCACGGAGAGGGGCCACATGATCGTGGACAAGGTATGCCGCTGCCAAATGTTCCAGTAGGAGCCAGTAGGAGCCTTTGGCAGTCTCTAGTCTGGCAACGGTTAAGTCGGGGTTGCTGAGATTAGGAAGTAAAAGTGTATTAAGGCTACGTTTCACTAATATACAAGTTCTGATCTTACCTTTGTCTCTTGTATAGAGCGGAGCGTATACGGGTGTCCTAAGTCCACGAACCACGCCTTCTACAATCCATGGTTCCTGGATTAGGACAGTGTCTTCTACGGTTTTTGAAAGACGCAGAATGAAAGCGGCCAAAGCCTTTTTTGAGTTTTCCAGAATCGTCTTCACCACAGTGCTGTTGAAATCATTCCATTCTGAAGATGTGCCCAAGGGCTCATTTTCTTCCTCTGATCGTATAGGACCTCGTTTTATATACCACAGAGTCCCTTTAGTTTTTCGGGATAGGGCTTTACTTCACCAGTGCCTTCTTAGACCAAAGAAACAGCAATTGCTAAGAGTGATTATTCGTTTTATTTCTGCTGCGGAGCTGTTGGGAGAATTCGTAGCAGAGCAAATGTAGATAAAGTTCCTTACTACATCAAAATTATAGCTGTCGACTTTGAGGTTTCGTTGAATGTTGCTTGTCCTTTCTTGTTGACAGCATACACTTGGTTGTGCCCTCATTTACCTTAAAACCCATTTCGGCAGCTTCTGTTTCAGTACTAGCGAACACACAGGTGGCAGCCCGCTGAGTTCCGCCAAACCAAGACATGACTCTACTTATGTAGCTCGTTTCTACAAATCCTGTCATATACGGTCTTAAGACCGATGAAAAAATGCCAAATTTGGAGTGGAGAAAACCCAGAAGCCTTTGTCGAGATGCCCTTACAACCATTAAAACTTACTGTTTGGTGGATTTTATGAGCTGGTGAAATCATCGGCCTATATTTCTTTAAGGACTATGCCGACCAGAATGTTGCCGTATATGGAGAACGCTATAGAAACCCGATTTCTGACTTCTTTGTTGCTCAGTTGAATGGCATTGTCATAACAGAGCTTTGGTTTCAACAAGATGGCGAAACTTGCCACACGGCGCGCGACCCCATCAATTTATTGCGGGAAACATTTGCTGAGCACATAATTTCGCGTAATTGACCTATGAACTGGCTTCCACGATCCTGTGATATCACACCTTTAGATTACTTTCTTTGGTGGTGTGTAAAGTCACTAGTCTAAGTCGATAAATCAGAGACGTTGGACGTTTTGGAAGTCAACACTTGCCGTGTTATTGCTGATATATGGCCCCAGTTGCTCGATAAAGTTGTCGAAAATTGGACTTCACGATTGCGCTTTAATCAAGCTAGCTGTGTCGCGTATATGCCCGATGTTATATTTAAACACTAATGGCATAAAATTATCTATTAAATAAAGTGAATATCATAGATAATAACATTAGTTTCAAGTGTTTTATTTTATATTCAATTCGTATACCTCTAACAAAAACACGAATTACCTCTATATTTGGCGCAGTTGATCGTGCCTTCTTTTTGTGGGATGGGCGAAAGATGCTGAGATTCCATTCATCTTCTGACGAGATCTGAGAAATGATGTGGTGCGTGCTTTCCATAAAGTCATTTGCACAGCTTGGACTACCTTTGTTGGATTTCAGCTTAGATGTTGTTATCCTTACTTCGATTTGGCCAGGCTTCTAGGCTTTTGTGTTATTCCTGAGTGTAAATTCTCGATACCTGCTCAATTTTCTTCTTCGGGAGAAGACGATGTCCTTCCCATCTCTTCTGTTCGTAGAGCTTATAAGCGACTCTCGAACTTCGTTGCATCGCCGTTTTAAACGCTTCTTGTTTAGCAGCACGTGTTTGCCGGTGCAAACCCAGCACGTTGGCATGGGCCGCCACTGGTGTTCGGAACTTGATGCTGGCGGCATATGAGGAATTGAGAGACGTCGGGCAACTTTTTCACTCTTTTCTTTGTGGTGGTGCTTGTGAAATCCAGATTCCTACCTTGGCTGCAACAAGGTGATGATCCTAGTCAATGTTGGTTGCTCAGATGATTCGGACGCCCAGAATATTACAGGCATGCCATAGTTGAGTCACTTGTCCTCGTTGGTCTTGTCCAAGAGCTCGTAGAAGCTATCTTTGGTGTCATCATTTCGTTGCAAAATTTAGCCTTAATAGCAATTTGTTACGAGGCGCTAGTTAATTTCACGTCTACGCCTGCTTCTAACAACAAATCCGCATCCAAATGTGTGCTCCTTTAGCCGTTGATAACAATGGCCGTGGTAAATGTCGCAATGTTTCCTCTTCTTTTTGTCCGGACCATCCCAACGCATTTCTTGGATGACGGTAACATCTACTTTGCAGCAGTTCAGGGCCTCCGGTAGTTGTTCGGCTGCAAGTGGCCTATTTAGAGACCTAACATTCCACGTGCAGGTACGAAATGCGTTTTCCCTATTTCGTTCGCAGGGGTTGTCAACAGTAGATCAGTCTGTATCTTTGTTGTTGGTGCTTCATAACTTGACTATTTTTTCCATGGCCGGGCAGTTACCCCGACTGCACAACTCCCACCCTGGAGGGCCAGTTCCATTGTCGATACCTCTGGGACGAGGGGTCGGTTACACCGAATCCAGTAACGCGTTCGGGGATGTGAGCGCTTCTGTTGGTCCATTAAGGGCTCATCCGCCACTATCTCTTATCCAACACCATGACTTAATCTCGGAAATCCTTGGCGGCCTGAGCTCCAAATATGTCAGATTAGCCCGAATAGGTCTTATTTGTTTTATTTCCGGCTTTTACTTTGCCGTTGATTTCATCTGGAGAATTCATCTGCCGTCCCGTTTATAGTGCCGCCTTTTTTTGTCTGCCGGTCAGCACTCACGCTTAGAAGTTTGACAAGTCGAGTCCGGATGGACATCGACCGGTACCCGATGGTTACCACTTGGAGGTAAAATGAGCACAATTAAAGTATAGGAACAGGTACAACACTGGACATCGCAAAGTTGACACCTCTCAGTGGCTACCTTATTTCTGCAGTACCCAACTATCCTGCGAGAACAACCCGAATTCGGCTGTCAAACAAAATGAACCATTCAATCTGCAAAGTAAAAGCCAAGAGATCCATTCAGTGATCCCACCCAAAATAAAGTGAGGATAGGAGTACCCAAGCTTAAGTACAGCAAGGCTGCTGAACCGTAGAACCTATCTGCTGAGCTATTTATGGCAGCGGGAGACGACTTGGAGCAACTCATTTTCAAGATTTGATTGCCAGAATTCTAGTACCGTTTGCCCGTTCTGCAAGAAAGGCGGCTCTTTTAAAGAGACATCGGCCTCCTCTCTGCCATTTATCAATGACCTGATTTCCCCTTTTCAGCGTGGTTTTAAGCGCGGTAGACCCGCAACCGACCAAATCTTCCCACTCCTACAGAGACTGGAAGAAACTCGATACCGACCATCTTTTCATCAAATTTAAGGTCGAGTATGATAGCTTTTGTAGAGACGAACTACATATATAGAGCTATGACTCAATCGAGACCTTTAATGTCGAAAGAAATTTCGGACAAGCTGACAAGCTGTCAAGTGAGTTCTATAACTATGATGTTGTTGAGAGAATTATGCCGAGCTCTGGGGCAGAATCTTTCAAAAGTCAGTGCAGCTCTTAGCGCCATCTAAGTCAGGGAGCAGACCCATCTTAATTCGTATAAATGTCATCCTTCTTTTGAAAGAACATCGTCCGGTAATGATCTTAGTCAAAAACAGCGCTATTTCCAGCTAATGAGCGCCGATAGCTTGATAAGCGTGCTGACAATTTGCGCAAAATATTCCAAATGAACACTTCATATGCTGGTAGTTCTGTCAAGTTTGACAGTTATCCATAGAATTGGGGGCTGCTAATATATCTGTCCTGACTATAAGCTATTCAGTCTCTCGCCTGACTTCCCAAGGCATTAGCACAACTCAAGAAGAAGTACTCGTACTTCATCAGACCCGAAAATAAGTGGTCTTTGCCATTCCATAAATATGAGTACGCACGGATTTATGTAGAAATTATTCCTTCAAGCTACTAGCAATTACATGGATATTGTTTATGGTATTCATGTTTTCTAGTACACTCCATTCGAGCCTTGGGTGTCATTAAAATTTGCCATTTCGATTCAATTTTCGTGTTTATGTTTCGGCCTCACGCACTATTTATTTTTGGACAAGTCCACACAACAAAATTTCAACATAAACCCGGGTAATGGCTTGATTTAACCATGGATCGGCTAATTGCTATATTTGTCACAGTAAACGTAATTAGCTGGCTGTTGCGACGTAGGTGAGCAGCACGCAAATATCCTTTTACATAAAATCACCGTCAACGTTAAATATTCATACGTATGTACGAATGTACATCGCCTGGGTTATGTAATTGTTTTTACCCATTCAACTTAAGTCATGTGTTGATAATTAGATACGAATACCTGATTAGAAAGATGTTGAGTCGTTGTATTACCCCCATGGGGAATCTTACAAGTCAGAAACAGAAATACGGCCCCCATCGGAGTGATTTTATTCAGTAAAATTTCGATTTCACAATAGTTTGTGCTTTGTTAGAGATGAAGTTCAACACTTGATGAGGTAAAAGTTTTTTAATGAGTTTTTGCTTTGATCCTAGGGGTGAGTGAGGCATTGGAATCGTGGCTCTCTTAATGGTTTCTTGCTCGAAGTGAATCATAATTAAAATATAATGAAGAAAAAACTTCTATTGCTTTCTATTTAAAATAATTAAACATTGTGTTGAAGGAGGATATGATGTGGAAGGAGGATAATTTAAGTTGCCGTGAAACCGTTTGAAGATTTGAATTTCATTAGGACAAAGACTGCTTCAAACTTCCGACAACTGGCTAAATTAATTTTATTTTTGATGGACATCCTACAGACTGGGGAGGTGTGGATTCTCAAGCAACATGCCGTTATGCGCACTACTTGGGTGGATTCCAAGGGCTGCAGTACAGGTAACAAAGCGTTCTGTATAATCTACCCATCTTAAACGCTGTAAGCGAAACTGATAAACCATATCCATGTGACCCTACAGCTGCTATAGTTCTACTCCTAAACACTTTGTCAATGCAGGCGGAAACGAAGATCACGAGGAAGACTTTTGAATCAAAGCAGATAAGAAAGCCTTCAGCTCTCTATTCAAGGCTCTTCGCCGTATAATAGGACAGAAATGATGAATTTTCTTCTTTAGTGCACCGGATAAGGCTTTGCTGCACAATTGTCTTCTTAGCCCAAGAGCTTGACAGAATCCAGATAGATACATTTTAGATGTCTACTGTTACGTTTTGCCTATGGCAAAGGCATATATCTGTTTTTCCTGGGTCATATATGCTCTACTCACATCCTTAGTGTCAACATATCAGTAAGATCTGAATATAGACCGTGCAGCCAAAGTCAAAGGAGACTCCCTACACAAATGAAAGGGTTTGGCAGTCTCTAGTTTGCGATCTTAAAATACCGGGCTAGCCCCGATTTAAATCCTCAGGCTTCCTCCCAGCAAAGCACTGGTCACTGCTGTTGGGTGACTTTCCTATCCCGATTACTCGTGGTAATCAAAATTGATCCAATAAAAGATTTAATCATAGAGATGATTCATCTTTAACTTCTAGGGACTCTAGGGACAGAAACTGTCGAGCAGACGTCTGCTGCCAACTCTGACGCTGAAATGAGAAACGAGGAAGGCAATATGTCCCTTTTGAACTACTCAGATTTAGACAAGTAAAACAGCATGCTATCGGTTGAGCTATGCGTACCATCCATTAGCACAAAAGTGGCCGTAGATTTTGAAAAAAAATTACAAAAATCTACCGGCTACATTAAAGCCAGACCTTCGCCTCGGAGACGGTGCAAACAAGTCCAGAAATAAGGTAATTCTGGGATATGTGCTCTAGACATTGCCACTGCAAAAACCATTAACAACGGCACAGAGGCTAAACGAACCTAATCCGATAACTCCACTACCCCGACATCGGAAACTATGAGAGCCCGAGCAGGAAACGCCACTGTCAACAAGGTTCCATATAGAAATTTACTGGGCCGTGTCAAGCTGGGTGTAGTCTCGAAAGGCATCAATCTCAACCAATTGATATTGCGCAGATGGCCCTAATATTGGAGGGAGTTATCTATCTTTCGATAGAGCTTCGAGACGAAGAGGTGAAGCCGCCTTTTGACAGATCTTCAATTAGCGCTGGCTGGGTCGTGTGTTTGCTCCAATGAAGGTGATGTTAGTGGATAGAGATTCACTTCCGAAACCACACATCACAAGGTAGTGCTATCCGCAAAGTATCAGCCTAGCTAGCGAGAAAATTCTGCCGTCTTTGGATGCACAGAACCCAAGTCTAAATACCAGGATCTGGAGAGTCCTCCATAGAGGGGAAGAGAAAGATCTCGTTCACATGGCCTTTGCCATAAATGAGGATGCGATGAAACGGCTAAACGATCCTAAAGGTCATGTCGTTTTGGTAATCTGAGGTTCATTACAAAGAACTCAAACCAAACTTGGGCTACCTCCAATACAACCAACACCAGTAGTATGTCAAAGAGACTATAAAACAACACCGTGAACACGGCTGCTGCTAAGGATGATAGTGCACTTGAGCTCCCCTCAACTAGCCGATTAACACAAGAACCAGCTGCGAATAGACCTTAAAGTAGAGTTCCTGTACTTCTACCGAGGAGTCGAACGGCAGAAAAAGCAGCTCGTCCTGCGAGAGTGAGGCCAAAGGGTCGTCACTTTGGCGAAGTTCCCATAGCCGCAAACTATGTAGGCTACACTTAAGATTTGGAAGGGAAACCTGCACCATGCTAAACAGCAGGACTAATTCAAGAATTTTGGGCTATTGAACGTAATTTTCCCGAGGAGATATTAGACCTAGGGCTGCTTTACTGATCAGTTCCAAAATGGAATATCTTTTCATCCCAGGTTTCAACACCAAAGATCTAGTGGCAGCGATCATCGAACTACCTCAGGGGAATCCATTGCAAGAGTTCATATGCGCCTCATCGCCACTTCCCTTTAGACATAATATAATAGATGCAATTCCTTCTGTTCTTGTTCAGGATCTCATCGAACCGTGTCATGGATGTTATGGAAATGACCACAACAACATCTGGGGTAGCACAACAACAATAGGGGTGAGTTATGTACTTTGAAATTATATGTTTACCAAATACCTACTATGTTATTATCGATGATGAGGTGGTGAGTATTGGTTTAGTATTTTTGAGCCATCTTCTTCAAGATGTACCGCATAGTGAATATTTGGTCGATGCCGGATAACCACATTAGTTCACAGTTTAGTGAGGATCTTCTATGTAATGTTTGTTAGACTTATGCCCTCTAGTCGATTTTTGTTCTCGTTTTTGTGAACCAATTAACGCCACTTCGAGTGTTCCACAAGGCAGTCACCTTGGTCCGTTAATTTTCATTAATATAAAGATTATAAAGAATTTACACATACTAATATCTGTCTATGCCGATGATATAAAGATCTATAAACAAATCCACTTTTTCTGAGCTCAACGCAAAGAAATGACAAGCCATCTCATACTTCCAGTTCTGACCGAAATTATTCTATTATACAGTGTATCTCATAATTCATTGACGATAATTTGAGAAATGATTCCTGGGCATATTCTAAGAAAAAAAATCGTCCTACAGTAAGGGTCTATCTACAATGTCGACATCATTTATCGAGGATTTAAGAAAAGGCTTACTTTGGTGTACCCTGGCCCATGTTAACGAAAATTGCTCTGTTAGTGCTAATGGTAAAAACTTTGTGTAGGACTTTGTTTTTAGAGGAAATACCAGTCTTTATAACAGCGTTTAAAGAAAGTTGATATCTTGTTTGAGTCTTTAGATATCCAATTTCTAAGCCTAGTCCATTTTCATTGTCCATGCTAATTTTCGATTCTGAGGTCACTTTTCTCCAGAAAATGCCTAATTAACATAACGTTTTACTCTTTTTTCTTATGCAAGTAACAAAAAGCATCATCAAGTTTGCACAAAAACCCACAGATTTTCTGATACTTGGAAAAACCTTCAGCAGTTAAAATTTATAAAAAAGGGTTTTTTGCTTTAAGCTACAAAGCCTATGAATATAAAATGATTTTGTGTGGTCTTAGGTGGTTTTTATTTTATGTGTATACAAAAACAGTTATAACAGGTGCTCAAAGTGTCCTCCTTGGTTTTGTATGCATGCTAGAGCCTATTTTTGGATTGCACTGCGAATGTTTATTGGTGCTAACTGCTGCCTCACTTTTGATGACGCTTCGAGAATACGCTCTTCCAATTCAATTTAAGTTGCTATTTCGGTTGAATAAACAAATTCTTTCATTCTTCCCCATACAAAAAAAATCCAATACCATAAGGTCGATCTCCTGACCTGACCTCCTGCAGGCCAGTGAACTGGTACATTTCTTCCTATCCAACGGTTAGCGTACTCTTCATCTACCAAATTCTTAACCTCACGACCATAGTGGGCTGGAACACCATCCTATTGAAAATATGATGAAGCTAATTGAATCAGTGGATTGTCCCCCAATAGTTCTGGTAAATCACTTCGCAAAAACTCCAAATAGTTTGTAGAATTCAGCCTAGGTGGTAGTTTGAATGGGCCGATTAACTTGTTTCCAAGTACTCCTGCCCACATATTGACGCTGATTTTGTATTGAAATGATTTATGTCTCATTGTACCTATGGGGATGGTCCGCAGCCCACGTATGAAGATTTTGAAAATTTGTGATCCCATCTTCATTCCGTTACTAAAATCAGTAAAAACATTTCACTTTTGACTAAAAATCTTATGAAAATTCAAAGCATTTGGCTTAGAAAACTTAAAAGAATTTTCCATAGACATTTAAACAGGGTTAACACGGAATATAAAGAGTTGCACTCTAAGATAGAGTGTCTTAATAAAATAATACTCGTACTATTTGCAAATTGTGAAAACCTCGTGGTGTGATTTTTCGGTGTTATCGTATGGAGACATTGTTTTTTTTTTCCTTTTTAATCATCAGATCGAATTGCAGCGGTGGATAATAAACCTCACTTAACACCTACCCCAAAGTTTCATTATCTCAAATCGTTCTTGCGTGATGATGCAGCCAACTTCGTGAAACATATACCCATTTCGGATGCGAATTATATCGAAGCATGGGAACGTCTCGAAAGGCGCTACGATCGGGTAAATCTGATAGTACAATCGTTAGTACAAACCTTCTTAGCACTTCCGTCAATAAGCGTTTCAAACGTTCAAGCGCTTAGAAAAATTACAGACGGTGCAGACGAAGTAATTCGCGGTTTATGTGCTCTCGGTAAAAATAATCGCTATCCGTGGCTAATATATCTCCTGCTTAGTAAAGTCGATGCTGATACAAAGCACGCGTGGGCAGAACAAGTGGGCTCTCGCGACGATAACACGATAACCGATTTAGTGGAATTCTTCGAACTCAGGTGTGATGCCCTTGAATCTTGTCAGTCGTTTAACCGGACAACCACAACGCTGTCAAAACCATCAAACCAAATTCGAGCTCACTTGGTCAAAAACACTGCAGACAATATTGCGCGGTGGCCAATGTGCAAGCGTGACCACAATTTACCTCAGTGCCCGCAGTTCCTTGAAAAGGACATTCTAACGCGTAGAACATTAACGAAAACTTTCTCGATATGTTTCAATTGCCTAAGACCCGGTCATTCTTCAAACAAATGTCGGTCGCCGTTCCGGTGCCGCGTAAGCAAAGGTCGCCATCATTCTCTTGTACATCACGATGATCCTAGTGCTTCGTTAGTTGACACACCCTTCAACAATCCTTCCGTTTCATCTTTTTCGAATCAGCCGCACTCGCCTACAACTCCGTGAACTTATCATTCAAGTGTTTCATTGGTTAATAGCCACTCGCTTGAGTTTAGTTTTCGAAAGCAAACTCTCTTACCAACCATTTTAGCTAAACTTCAAGACAATCGGGGGCAACTTGTGAATTGCCGCGTTCTGCTGGATACGGGGTCACAATCGTCGTTCGTTACGGAATCGTTGGACTTCAACGGACACATGCGCGAATTCCTATCGTAGGATTATCTTCTCAAGCTGCAGGATATCCTAAGGGATGTGTAAAAATTACTCTTGTTTCTCGTTTCAATTCAACTCGGCTACCGGTCGATGCATTCGTGTTAAGTAAATTGACGTCGAATTTACCCTCAAGATCCTTTGATGCATCGGTATTGGCACATTTTCGGGAGTTAGATCTTGCTGATTCTGACTTTAATACATCAAGCTCTATTGACATCCTTCTCGGTGCGGACAAGGCCTAGCACATTTTAAAACCAGATCAAATTCGTGAACCATAAGGTTCCCCAATAGCTCAAAATACGACTTTCGGGTGGGTTATCACTGGTGAACTGTTCGATACAAAGTACATTAACAACCCCGAAATTAAACAATCTTCATTTCATTCAGCATTAGACGTAGATGCCCTTCTGCAACGGTTTTGGGAGCTGGAGGAAGTTCCTTTGTTCAACACTCGTAACATCTATAACGATCCAGCTGAAGAACAATTCAGATGAACTTTTTCTCGTGCTTCTGATGGGAAGTATATCGTATCCCTTCTATTTAAGACTCCTTTCCCAACTTTCGGAGATACGAGTACGCTTCAATCCGCTGTTTCGCGTTTGCGGGCAATGGAACGTCGTTTCCAAACTAACCAAGAACTTTATCGTCAGTACTGCAAATTTATGGAAGAATACCTCGAACTTGGCCATATGGAGCTTATACCATGCGAAGATATGGCTAGCAGCTCTTCCCGACAATTCTACCTACCCCATCAAGCGGTACATAAGCCAGAAAGTTCGTCAACAAAACTTCGCGTAGTGTTCGATGGTTCGGTAAAAGACTCACTCCGACAATCATTAAATAACCATCTCTTAATCGGTCCGCCTATACAGCGTGATCTTATTGGTGTTTGCCTTCGCTTTAGACAATATCGCTTAGTTTTTACTGCGGACATAGTTAAAATGTTCCGTCAGATTTGGGTTCGAGATATTGAATTGGCGTCAAAACCCTAAGGAACAAATTCAACACTATCGCTTAAAGACCGTAACGTATGGTACCGCGTCGGTTCCGTTTTTGTCGGTTCATGTATTGCAGCAGATCGCCGAAGACTACAGATCAAAATATCCATCTGCAGCTAGCATATTACTTAACGATGTCTACGTCGACGACATTATGACGGGTTCGAACTCCGTTGAGTCATTGCTCAGTTTACAGTCTGAGTTAGTAGCGCTTCTATCAGAAGCCGGATCTCGTCTTCAAAAATGCAGGTCCAACTGTTGGGCTCTACTGGCAAATCAATCTCCGGAAGATTGTGAATATTCGTTTGTGGATCCTGAACGTTCAAATTCTCTAGTTGGAATCCGTCTTCTGACGTATTTTCATTCAGTTTAAATTTAACTAAATGCTGTAGATCGGTAACAAGAAGACATTTACTATCGGAAATATCAAGGATTTTCGATCCGCTCGGATTTCTTGCTCCGTCCGTTGTTTTATTTAAAATCTTGTTTAAGAAACTTTGGTGTTCGGAACTAAAACTAGACTGGGACGACCCATTGCCCTCAGAACTTAGTGAGAAATGGATTAGCTACAGCGAACAACTACCATATTTTAAACAAGTGCGCGTTCCTCGGAATATATTTTCATCTGAACAAACTGTGGAACTTCATGGCTTCTCAGATGCTTCTTCTATTGCTTATGCCGCCGTAGTATATGCGCGTTCGAAAGCTCTCGCTGGTGATATAACTATAGCAATCGTTATGGCGAATACAAAGGTTGCTCCCCTTAAACCCGTTTCTATCCCTCGTCTTGAACTGTGTGGTGCGTTGTTATTAACTCGGTTGTTAAATATCGTAAAATCGTCGGTTAATTTACAAATTCAGAGGACATTCGCCTGGTGCGACTCCGAAGTAGTGCTGCATTGGCTTTGATCACCTCCTCGACGCTGGACAACTTTCGTAGCCAATCGTACTGCCACCATTTTGGAACATATTCCTAGACACTCTTGGAAATATGTGCCGTCAGACTCAAATCCTGCGGATTGTGCTTCGCGGGGAGTCACTCCAGCAAATCTGTCAAATCATTGTCTCTGGTGGACAGGCCCATCCTGGTTGTCGCTCTCAGAGGAACACTGGCCAGTGTCGCAGTTGTCGCCAAATCTTCCTGATTGCGAATCAGTCACAAGGGACGAAAGAGCAAGTTCAAGACATGTATTGATCACAACCTTAAGCAGCCATATCTTTGAAGACCTAATTGCAAAAATATCGTCGTGGACTCGTTTACTTCAAATCATTGCGTACTGTTTCCGCTTTGTATTTAACTGCCAACCAGCAAAATATCCGCGATCCGTTCATACGTTAACCTTCTCCGATATTTCCAAAGTTAAAATATCCCTTGTAAGTCAAACCTTTTACGTTTCTCAGCCTTTTTGGACAACGATGGACTTATTCGTGTGGGTGGTCGCATCAAAAACTCGAGTGTATCCTTCAATATAAAACACCCTATAATAATTCCAAAATATAACTTACTTTCATCTTTTATTATCACAGATATTCATCATCGTTACATGCACTGCGGAATATCAGAAATGTTTGCTTTCGTCCGTCAACAAGATTGGATAATGGGCAGCCGAAACACCATTAGGAGAATCATCCACAAGTGTAAGACTTGCTTTATGCAGCGCAAGCTTACCAGCACGCAATTCATGGGGAACCTGCCTTCTGTTCGTATTGAACCAAGCCGTCCATTCACAAATACCGGTTGCGACTATGCAGGTCCATTGACGATTAAGCTATCCCGTTGTCGCAAACCGAAGTTGTCGAAAGCCTACATCGCCTTGTTCGTGTACATGGCAACAAAAGCAATCCATCTGTAGCTTGTAAGTGATCTCACCACGGATGCCTTTCTTGCTGCTTTAAGAAGATTCGTTTTACGCCGCGGCAAGTGCACCAACATATACAGTGACAACGGGACAAATTTTCATGGAGCTCGTCGGTGTCTCACGGAAATGCATCAATTCGTTTCAGCCCAAACTCATAATGACATTATCTCTACTGCGCTTGCCAATGATGGGATTACTTGGCACTTCATCCCTCCTTCCGCACCCCATTTTGGCGGTCTATGGGGGGCTGGCGTCAAGTTAGTAAAACAGCATTTGCGTCGTGTTGTTGGAGCCTCAGTTCTCATATTTGAGGAGTTGTATACTGTCCTAACCCAAGTAGAAGCCACCCTTAAATCTCGTCCTCTTTGTTCTATATCCGATTTCGATTTAAATCCGCTAACCTCCGCACATTTTCTTGTAGGTGAGCCACTAACAGCTGTTCCGGAACCCAACCACCTAGATGCTCCAGTAAGCCGCTTGTCTCATTGGAACCATATCCAAGGTATGGTGCAAGGTTTTTGGAAGCGATGGCATTCGGAGTATCTTACATGTTTGCAAGAGCGACGCAAATGGCAAAGAACTGGTACCAACATCAAGGAGGGAGATTTAGTTGTCATCAAGGAACCATGCCTTCCGCCAACCAAGTGGGTATTGGGTAGAATTGTATCCGTTGCCCCCGGTGTCCTGAAACTTGTTCCAGGGGGGTCGGGATGTTTGAGACACACTCAACAAACCACACATCAGACATAAAAAAAAACAGTTTTTGTTTTTAAACATAGATATGTATAATATATACATTCAATTTCACTTTTTTACATACTTACATACTTACATGAATACATACATTTTATTTCTCTTTCTTAATTGTTTAATGATAAAGTGGTCTGCGATGTGGTGTAGTTAATATCTTTTTGTCTCTTCGAACCAACACACCCGCAATTGAGTGTACAAAAAATCTGGATGAGTAGGCGAGAGTACGCATGCAGGTTCGATGAATCGATCTTACATGCACTCGTCCACTTGGATTGTAACATTGACACGGGCAACATCACATCACATCAGGGACCACAAATACCAATAAGTATACTAAATCTATAAACTAACATATATTAAAACCATTAATTTGAAATATATAATATTATACCTAATCTTAAACCTACTCGTAATTAAATTCTTAATATCTCATAAAACAGGGTACTTTCCCTCAACGTGGAAAAAATCTAAACTTATTCTTATAGCAAAGAAGAAAAGTGGAAAAGAAATCAAAGACTTTTGCCCTATATCATTGTTATCTAACGTTGGAAAGCTTTTTGAAGGAATTTCGGCTGATCACCTAGACAGTTTCTGTGAAAAAAAAAATATTGTTCCAAATAACCAATTCGATTTCAGGAAAAATCATTCAACCGAGCACTAAACGATGCTAAAACTCAAAACCTTAGGAATAGAAAATGCTCTGTTGTTCTTGACTTAGATCTGCAGGCCGCTTTTGATTCCATTTGGCACAACGGACTTATCTTCAAACTGATAACGCTGGATTTTTCTGAAGTTTTCATTCGGATGATCATCAGCTTTTTGAGCTCTAGGACAGCAGTAATCTCTATTGCTTCTGAATACTCTGAAGAGTTTCCAGTACTTATGGGCGTGGCTCAGGGATTATTACTTGGTCCAAAACTCTTCAACATTAGGATTTCAGTTTGAATAGCCAGGTAGATGAGACTGAAGCCTTTTTATATGCGGACGATACTAAGATATTAGCAAGTGCAATGTGACACCACGATGCACTTAACAAATTGAAAAAATGTGTGCCCTCATTAACATCTTATTTCAACTCTTGGGGATTAGTATTAAACTCAGGAAAGAGTAGTATTACATGCTTCAGAAACGTACGTTTATGGAAAAGGGCACCGTAAAGCAGTCTAGGAGAGTAAAACACTCTTACTAGAAATCGATAATGTACCGATCCCAATGAAGACGGAACCAAAATATCTTGGTATATACTACCAAAAAAAATTAAAATTAAATAAGCATACCAGGGCAGTGCTGAATAAAGCCAAAATGGCTTCTGGTCTGCTTAAACAACTTTTATCATCGAGTTCTATTTCAAAGAAAACCAAACTGCTTATGTACAAAACGCTTATAAGATCTATAATTACATATGGATTTGGCTGTTGGTTTAGTGTTTCACCAACAGCCACAAATGAGTTAGAAAACTTCGAGCGAGAAATGCTAAGATTTTGTTGTGGAAAGTTCAGAAAACCAAATAAACAATGGTATTCAAATGCAACAATATATAGAGAAAATAATATTAAACCTCTTTGCGTATATATGGTTAAATTACTTAAAAACAAATTAAAACCTGCCTCCAATCACCCCAACCCAATTATAAAAAATATATGGGACAGAAACATCAACGAAAGTGTGCTAGATAACAATTTTTACCTTTCCCCTATTAATATATTAAATTTAGGATCACAATCATTATTTGAACCATCGTCCAGCTCCAACTTAAAACTTCCATTTTGTGAAAAAGCAAAAGCCCAATACCTTTCAATGGGACGGCACTGTGGAACATTGGGCGGATTCATGTCTCTTGGGACAAAGTCGATATTTTTGGCAACAAGAAAGCTCAACTTCGCATGAGCATAGTGAGCTGAAGCTAAATCTGGCCAAAATAATGTTGAACCCTCGAGTTTGTTTAAGAAAGCAATCAACTGTTTTATTAGGCACTCGTTAATGTACACTTCTCCGTTAATTGTTCGCGTTGTAATAAACAATGAGCACAGAAGCCCACGTTGGCAAATGGCCTGCCAAACGAGATATTTTGACCCGAATTTTTCCATCCCATTCGATGTTGTAGATTGCGGAAGAACCTCAGCTTCAAACAGTTGTAAAACTGCGCACCTGGAAGAAGAGTAAAGTCGGCTTTGACATAAGTTTCGTCTTCCAAAACCAAGCACGCTTTCTTGTTGCCGATCAACTCGTATAGCTTTATGACTTTTTTTTGCTTTTCAGTAACTTTTGGTATTTTTTGTTTTTTTGTGTTTTTAGACCGTTAGATTTTTGTACCATTATTTGGTTGGTATTACATTTCCGAGCAACATCTCTGGATGACATAGTCCGGTTTTTTACGATGGTACCCGCTATTTTCCTGTCCAAATTTGCATCGTGTGCTCCACTTTAAGCTCCACTTTTCTGTTTTCGCTTAACTGTCAACGTCTCCAAATATCGTTTAAGAACAGAATCCACTGTACTGTGTGCTATGTTTAAGCTTTTTGGGATGAAATGGTTTGGACGGGAAGTATTTTCCATCCATTTGTCGATGATCTTTTTACGGCTTTCTTCTTGACACATATTTTATAAATATTTTAAACCGCATCGAACTAAAATTAATAACAAACTGAAACTAATATACAGGAATATACAGGCTAATTTGGGTACAAAATGGGATTGCAATCTTTACGCATTGGAAGTATAGCCCGTATTAAAATTTACAGATTTTATTCATTTCAGTCCTTAAATTTAATATTTTCTCGATAAAAACATAAAAAAACTTTTTTCTTTAATTTTATTTTAGAAATAGGATTTGTTCAGCCAAAAATCGAAGATACTCTGAATTCTGTTTGCACTTTAAGAATATTCTTTTTATTAAATGATTTTGGGGACAACGATTTTACCGAAAATCTAATATTAATGGAAAAAGTAATTGGAAAAAAGTTTATAGAAAAGAAAACTAAGCAATTGGATATTTTTAATAAATAGTAAACGTATATTTGTACATATGTATACATATACTTGTATGTGCCTCAAAAATAAATAAGAATCATGAAAAAGGAATTAAAAAAAGGATCGCTATTTGAAAACAGATTAATTTATATACATAGGTACCTTGATACCGGTTATAGCGACCTATCGCTTATAACGACCAAATTCGTCAGTCCTTGAAGGTCGTTATAGCCGATTTTGATTGTATTTTTCCATCAGCCGAAATCCTTCTTACTTGTGGAGTTCCCGCATTCGGTCGTGTATTCGAAACTGATCCCGTTTCTCGAAGCCTTCGATACGTATATAGAAATACTATTTTATTAGGAAGTCGTCGGTTAGGATAAAGTTCATGGTATCTGTGATGCTTTGAACTTCTATTGCATAGCCCATAAACGTAAATAATGTCTGCGTATTCTTGGTTTGTAAATGCTGACATTTCAAACAGCGTTTCTAAGCAACTGTTACCTAGCTTAAAAAATTAAACTGAAGAATGAATTTTTTTTACCTAATCTTTTATACCATTTTTCTAAGGCATATTTTCCAAATAGGCCTTCATACCCTAAACCTAACTCTTCTGAGAACTTTTAGCGAACAGGGTAAGGAAATGAGGGTTTTGACAGATAGTCAAATAAAAGAGCACGCTTTAAAACTCTTTAATAGCTATGCAACTTTAAAAAAAATATTGGAAAATTAGTAATTCGTGGAAAACCACTCCTACGAATATATACTACTAGATGGAGTGTAAAGTGACATCCTTGACAGCCAGAATGCACTGCTACTGCAAAAAAGGTGATGGTGCCTTGAAGTCCGTTCATATCTAGGCAGACATGCCAAATTTCTGTGCGATACTGTCTTTAGTTTTGTTTTGGCAGCTGATTGTTGTTGACGTATTTGACATCACGTTGACAAAAACGATTTTCGTTCTCTCATAAAACATTATTT
This sequence comes from Volucella zonaria, assembly GCA_963966105.1. Taxonomy (NCBI): domain Eukaryota; kingdom Metazoa; phylum Arthropoda; class Insecta; order Diptera; family Syrphidae; genus Volucella; species Volucella zonaria. Next base: position 193,536,664 of record OZ014532.1, on the reverse strand, counting down.
TTTGAGAGGCAAAACGGCGAAGGAAACAAAAGAAAAGTTGGATAAATATTATGGGGCTAATGCTCCGTCAGATTACACCATCAAATATTGGTTTCGAGAGTTTCGTTGTAGCCGCAACTCCACTACCGCTCAAGTCCGCAGCGGCAGGCCCTCCGATGCGGTTACAGAGGACAATGTCAAAAAAATACATGAAATGGTGTTGGCTGACCGGAAAGTGAAGGTGCGCGAGCTAGCAGATACCACAAAGATTAGTACTGAGCGCACACGCCATATTTTGGGCATTATTCTGCATATGAAAAGTTATCCTGCCGCTGGGTGCCGCGAATGACCAAAAACACGAACGCGAGAGCACTTCGAAAGAGTGTTTGGACTTGCTGATGCGGAATCGGGCGGACTTTTGGCGTCGATTGGTAACTCAAACCTCAAAAGATGGCTCATCAATAAAAAATTTAGCTCACGCGAGGAAATCATCGATGCTACGAAGGAGTATTTTGCAGACCTTCCGGAAAATTAGAAGTTGGAAAATCGCTGGAATAAGGGTATCAAACTAAAAGGGGACTAGATTGAATAATATAAAAAAACATTTAAAAAAAATATTTTTTTAATTCCCAAGAAGGTCGCTTTTCACTCCGTCTAGTACATACCGGAACCCTGGCGAACAGTCAGAATAGCTTTATAGCAGAGATCGGAAAAGAGGACTACACGCTCGCCAAGAGCATCAGACTTATAAGTCTGACTTTCTTCATGTTGAGGAGTATTTGGGTGTCATTCTGGATAACAAACTTTTTTGCACTGAATATGTAACGTCGAAAGCTTCAAGACGCTTTCGTCCTTCTGGCAATGCAAAGGAGCTTTCGGCAAGGGTCTTATGGATCTACGCGGCTATGTTCCTATGCTATGCGTCGGTTTTCTACTGGAATAAAGTCAACCGAAAATATGTTATTGCGGCTTTTAAGAAGGATCTGAATCGGCTGAATGGGCGTTTTCCCTGTCTCCGCATTATGTACATTCCTATAAAAAAAATACGATATTTTCCTTTCTTGTGCCCAAGACTGGTTTCGGCCAAAATCGGAGTGGGGAAAGGAATGTAGTTGGGTCCTCACGGACGGCTCCAAAACTTATTACGGATAAGTAGTGGTGTCTTCTGGATGGCGACAATGTTAGACTTCACTCTTTATTAGGAAAACTTGCGCCTGTCTTCCAAGTGGTGATATACCACCTTGATCAAAAACTTCCCGGAATTTATTCAAAAAATTAAAAATACAAGTTTATTCATCTAAATCTATATTGTCTCCTTCAAAATAATCCCCATCGACTGCAATACACTTATGCCAGCACTTGATCCAATCCTCGAAACATTTTTTATATTCGGTTTTCGGTATGTCCATCAGTGCTTCCTGCGATTTTTTTATTACTTCCTCTCGGCGCGGCTGCTGAAACGCGTTCCCCGTAGTGGTTTTTTAACTCGATTGAACAGAAACAAGTCATAGGGAGATAAATCAGGTGAATTCGGTGGCTGTTGGATGGTATTTGTTGCATTTTTCGTCAAAAAATTACGAATAATGATGGCACTGTGCGACGGTGCGTTATCATGGTGCAAAATCCACCAGTTTCGGACCCACAATTCTGGTCTCTTTCGGAGAATTGCTTCTTACAAACGTCTCACAATGCCCAAATAATACGAGTACTCTTTGCTTACTGTCTGGCCTTCTGGCAAAAATTTATGATGCACTACACCTTCGTAATCCATGAAAACCGTGCGCATTGCCTTCTTTTTTGATTGAAAACGACGTGGTTTTTTTGGTGAACGCCATTCACTTGCCTGATGTCTGGATTGCTTGTTGTACTCATAAACCCACGTCTCGTCTCCAGTAATGATCCTTTTGATGAATGTGGGATCGGATTCAGCCTCGTAAATCATCTCTTTTGCGACGTCAACACGGTCTCTTTTTTGCATGAAATTGAGGTCTTTTGGCACTAACTTTGCTGCTACACGACGGAAACCCAAACCATTAACCAAAATGTCTTGGACGGAGCCAACACGGACGGTTATTGATCAACATTCCCTTTACTTCATCAATGTTTTCGTCGGTTTTCGATGTCGATGGTCTGCCACTGCGTTCATCATCTTCGATTGACTTACGACCACTTTTAAACCACTCGTGTCACTGGTAAACGACCGTTTTCTTTATAGAATCGTTGCCGAAACACTTTTCCAACATTTCCAACGTTCGCGCACCATTAAATTCGTTTTTTTTCGCAAAATTTAATATAAGTTCGTTGTTGCAAATTCAAATCCATTCCTAAAATTGTAAAAAATCGCCAACACACACGAAATAGATGTACTCTTGGCTACGTAACTTTTGCAAATGTCAAGCTATGATGCAAAGATTTAAAGGGAATGTCAACAACAGATTTACCAACTTAACAGAAAAAAAATAGGACTCAAATCGGAACAATGAGAGCGCCACACGGCGGTATCCCCCGGGAACTTTTTGATCAAGGTGCTGTTTTTAGGAAAAATGAGATGAGGCTTATAGGCCTATATGATTTTGGTAAATCAATTGGTCTGCTACATCTTTTGCGTATAAACTTAACCGCTACATCTTTCCAGCTTTTTTGGTATGTAACCCCAAGCATAACTGGGTCTGAATATGTTAATCAGAAGCGGGGTTATTTGTGTAATGACTTTTTACAGAGAAAGATTCATCTTCACAAGGGGTTTTGAATGGGTCAAATGTATTAATGGGCAATTTTGTTTTGCCTTTATGAAAAATTTCCTTTGCCTCATCCAGTTCTCCCTGGTTTGTATAGTAAAAATAAGTAGTATGTCAGGCAAATATATTAAAATTATTAATTGAAATGCCAGAGGAATTCGCAATAAAGCTATAGAGTTTATAAACTTTTTAAATAGTAGCAACATTGACGTTGCTTGTGTTACTGAGACCGGTCTTAAACAAGGAATGAATTTATCAACATCAGAATTTCAATGCTACCGGAATGATCGAATGGATCGTAGAGGTGAAGGTGTTGCGATACTTATTAGAAGATCAATTCAGCGTTCGCCCTTATCTATCATAAATACACGTTGTGTAGAAAAGGTCGGTATTGAAATTAAGTTAAAAATCAAAAATTATTAAAGGTATTCTGTGTCTACTTTCCTGGAGGCTCTGCGTCAGCTGAAAGGAGATTAAGCTTCAAAAATGATTTAAGAAAAATCTTAACAATGAATGATTATTTTTTAATTGCAGGAGATATTAACTGCCGCCATAGGGATTGGGGTTGTATTAGAGCAAATGCTTGGGGAAACATATTTTCTAGTCTAGCTTATATGTTCCCAATTTCTGTTATGTATCCTCCTTCTCCCACCTATTTTCCAGCTAGTTCTCGTGGTAGTCCTTCTGTCCTTGACTTATTTATTACAAATGTGCCTAGTCTAATAAGTCAACCACTGTCCTTAAATGAGCTTAGCTCTGACCACAACCCGGTAGTTTGTCGCCTTCTACAGTCGGGTGAAAAAAAAGGCACAATACATACAAGATTTTAAAAATGCCAACACGCTTCCGTTCTGAATTAAAACATAGGTTGCACAATGTTGATTCTATTGTCAAAAATTTTTCTGATAATGTGTTAAGCTCTGTTGATGTATCTGTACCAAAAATTCAAAAGAAAAATCACTTTAATAAACTACCTTCCCATATCTTGGAGTTCATTAAATTACGAAACATTAGCAGAAGATATTGGCAAAGATATCGCCAGCCCATATTTCGATACCAAATGCGTTATCTAAAAAAACAGGTTTCCCATGAAATTTTTCAGCACCGAAACGCCGAATGGAATTACAAACTCTGTAGTTTGGACAAAAGTGCAAAACCGTTCTGGAACATTGTAAAATTTATAGAAACCAAAAACAGACAGTTACCGTTTCTAAAAATGCATCCAGTATCTATTTTACGGATATTGAAAAGGCAAATGCACTTGCCTCCAGTTTTGCAAATAATCATCTTGTATCTCAACATCTAGGTGATACATATACAAATAATTTGGTGAGAAACACTGTTGATGATTTCACTTCAGTGAACGCTAATTGCGTATCAAATGTGTTTGTAAACGAGGAGGACATAGAATTTATTGTTAACAGCTGGCGCATTAAATAAGTCGGAGGCACTGATTATATACGTAATATATACCTCAAAAAACTATCTAAAATAGACATCAAATTTGTTACCTTTGCAATAAACGCCTGTATTAAATTACAATACTTTCCTGATGCCTGGAAAAAAGCTAAAGTGGTGCCAATACTAAAAGCTGGTAAACCACCAGAGCACTCAGAAAGCTATAGGCCTATAAGTTTATTAAGCAACTTAAGTAAAATATATGAGAAAGTTATAAAGGTAAATATTCTAAAATTCATCCAGGAACATGATATTTATAACAACGAACAATTTGGCTTTCGACATTTTCATAATACTTCCCATCAGTTATTAAGAATCTGTAATTCTATTAAAAGTAATCGTTCTCAAGGTAAATCTACTGGGATGATACTACTAGACATCGAAAAGCTTTTGATTCCGTTTGGCATGAGGGCCTTATTTACAAAATGATCAATTTGAGATTCCATCCATCTGTATGTAAAATTGTGCAGTCTTTCTTGTCTAAGCGTTGTTTTAATGCCCATATAAATAGTAGCGTTTCCAGTCTGGTAAATTTTAATGCAGGGGTACCACAAGGCTCAGTTCTCGGACCTGTTCCTTATAATATATGTACGTCCGATTTTCCCGATATACCAAACTGTGATGTAGCTATTTTCGCAGATGACACTGCCATGTATTCATCAAATCAATTCGCTCTCAATATTGAGAGGAATTTAAAAGATGGAATGGATGTACTGGCAAAATATTATACTAGATGGAAAATTAAGCTTAATGAAGGAAAAACTCAAGCGATCTTTTTCACCCTGAAAGGAAAAGCTTGTTTTCTTCCCAGCAACCAACTTCAGCTAAATGGGAGCAATATAAATTGGGTGAATACGGTAAGTTATTTGGGTATTCATTTGGACACTAAACTCACGTTTAAAGACCCATAAACAACACATTAAAGAAAATAGGAATTGCAATTAACCGTAATTCGTTACTTACAATTGGAAATAAAATTATTCTCCACAGAATGATTTTTCAGGCAATTCTACTGTACGGTTGCCAAGTATGGGGAGGCTCTACTGCCTACCATATCAAAAAGTTGCAAGTTTTACAAAATAAAACCTTAAAAATGATGCATAGCTTACCATGGAAGCATTCAACTTTAGACTTGCATAAAAGGGCGAATGTTGAATTGAACTAAAATACACATTCCTAACAAGATGTAGCTATGCTGACAATCCTCTCGTTAACCAATTGCATAACTAATGTAAATATCTACTCGTATCTATTGTTATTCTGTTTTTATATGCTCTAACCTTATAAGAATCGTATTTGTTATTTATCCCACCTTGTTATAACTTATCTGAATGTTAATTGTTAATTTATTTATTTATTTTCATATTTATGGTTTTATTTATTTACTTATTTATTTATTTATTTGTTTTTGTTTTGTTTTGTTTTTTTTTTTTTTTTTTTTTTGAATTAAAGGTTGTTTTTCGTATTTTCTTTTAAAGTCGATTTCATATCCTAATGTCATATTAAAATATAAAAAAACATATTTCAATAGAAAGATAATTACAATTATCAAATTATTGTATTGTAAAATGTGCGGCTACAAACTACCTTTGTAAATTTATATATACAAAATAAAAATATCTATCTATCTATCTTTTAATTCCCAAGGAGGTCACTTTTCACTCCAAGGCTTAGAAATTGGATATCTAAAGACTCAAATAAGATATCAACTTTATTTAAACGCCGTTATAAAGGCTGGTATTTCTTCTAAAAACAAAGTCCTACACAAAGTTTTTACCATTAGTACTAACAGAGCAATTTCTCTTAACATGGGTCAGGGTACACCAAAGTAAGCCTTTTCGTAAATCCTCGATAAATGATGTCAACATTGGAGATAGACCCTTACTGTAGAACGATTTTTTTCTCAGAATATGCCCAGGAATCATTTTCCAAATTATTGTCATCGAATTAGAGGACACCCTGTATATCAACACAAGCTGTATTCGGTTATTTCAATTCATGACTTGGGCGTTATCTGTGATACTAAACACACTTTCCGTATTCATACACTTTTTAAAATATGGTCCAACGAGATTTCTGACTTACGAGTACAACACAAAACCGCTGTACATCATTTTTGTTAGGCCACTTCTCGAATATACTAGACAGATATGGTCCCCTTACCATGAAACCAGATTCTACGTATCGAAGCTGTCCAACGCAAATTCCTACGACTCTTCACTACATCTTTCCGCGCAATAAAGACCGACTCAAATTGCTTGGTCTTCTATCTGTGGAAAAACTTTGCGAATCCGTCCATATTCTCTTTATATTGGATGGGGCAAAAGTAATGTGAGAAAGCGAGTTGGCTGGCAAATTGGGCTCCATTTTCACGAAAAGTTTACTTGAGGCCGTAAAATTGATGGCATTAAGTTGAACAAATAACATCGGTCAAATGACACTTCCTGAGTTGATGCACATTTGAGCTAGTTTTACGGCATTTTGAATTATTGTTCGCAAAAGATCTGGCTCCAAATTGGTGATTTCTTCTTAACTGTTGGTTTTCAAGACTTGCAAGTGTTCTGGTTTATTGTGGTAAAAGCGAGCCCCACAAATGATGAAATCTGAAGACTGAAAATTGATGATTTAGAATCTCCATCGCTGCCCGAGCTGTGTGAGTGGTAGCTGGACCCCGAGACCCAATTCGGTAACTTGAGCCAAAAAAAAAACTCGTTTAACATCTGTCTGTAGCGCTCACCAGTTGCGGTTATGGTGGTGCTGTCGGCGTACTCAAAAAAACAAGAGCCAATTACTTTTTCAGTGCGAATACCGAACCAAACAGTCAGATTGAGGGAATGCAATAGCTCTTCATGCATTTCATGTGGATTCCCTTGCCACAGAAACGCTAATTTTGTTTATTCACATAACGACTTAAGTGGAATTGGGCTTCGTCGCTCATTATGATTTTGGATACGAAATCATCCTCTTCTAGCACCAGGTTTAACAGAGCATGGCAGTAAGATAACCTTATGTGACGGTAAGCAGGCAGCAATTGGTGAATGGTTTACACTTCAAAAGAAACCATCTTCAGGCTTTTTACCAAAATTCGACGCATCGAACGTCTGGTGATGCCAAATTTTGTGCATTGTTGTCTCGTCTATGTTTGTGAACTCTCTCGGACGTCATCGGCCACAGAAGTAATATTCTCGGTCGAACGAGCAACACGGGCCCGGCCACTTCCTACGATCTCTTGTGGACCAAGACCAAACGACGACGAAATTCACGATGCGTTAAAACAACAGTCCGTAAATTCGTCAAATAAGCAGTAACAATAATTCCACGTTCCTCAGGTGTGCATCGCTCCATTGCTTGTTGTTAACTAATTCCCTATCTGTCTACAACATAAATGTCAAAGCACTATTTGCAAAAATTATGGCGCATTCACATTATATCATTGCTTTTGCCCCACCTTGTAAATGCAACAACTCCTAACCGGCATCATCTACTGTCCCTGACCACTGGATCGGATTTTTTGATAGCAACGCACGCAATTTAAGGACGATTCCTCTTTTTTGTCCCTATAACCACCGAACGGTATATGGTTTTAACAAATCATTGTCTCGGATGCTACGTGGAGCTTGTTAAACTCTCCATGGGATCGATTTCCATTGCAGCAGAAGTAGTCACCTCTCCCTAACCTGATCATCCATGTCTTTTCGTTTCGGTTTTAGTTTAAAACCTGTTTGTATTAACCTGAATAAAGTCGTCTAGGGTTAATAGGAAGTATCTGTTCTTCACTCCATTCCACTCGCCATTACCGACCTATTTGCCACCTTTTTCAAATAACCCTTCACCAACGACTGCTTTGTATTGTATCAGATTCATCCTATTTTAATTGCCTACTGAATTCCTTCAATGGCCCACTACTCTCTCACACCCTGGACCCGTCTTATAACGAATATAACGAATATAAGTTGCACCACACCTGGCCTAGGCCATATTCTTTAAAAATTTTCCTTCCTCTCTTTCCCTTGTTTTTTCTAATCTCTTTCGTCTATCACTTTCATAAGGTGAATTTCCTCAGGCTTGGAAAACCTCCTTCATAACCCCGATCCATAAAAAAATGATCAAGGAATGAAATAACAAACTATCGTCTAATCGCTGAACTCTTGAATATGCTCAAACTCTTCGTAAGTATTTTGTATGAAGCTGTAAGCTTCCAATTCAAATCACTTATTTCGCCTAGACAATATGGCTTCCTGAAGGGAAGGTCAACCACCATAAATCTCGCTGAATTCGTATCCTTTGCCCTCTCTGCCCTAGAGAATGGCAGCGAAGTCGATGTAGTCAATTAATTGTCTTCAAATTGTCTGCCCTCGGCTTTGAACCCATACTGTTAAAATGGACATCCCCTTACCACGAAAACCGTTTTTACAGCGTTCGTCCAGGGCCAACTCGGCGACACTTTTGGCCACCTCTGGAGTTCCACAAGGCAGCCATTTCGGTCGCCTTCTTTTTATATTAACCATAAATGATCTCGAAAGGATCATCCAACCCTTCTCTGTGTCGCCTTACGCCCACGATACCAAATTTTTTAAAGCATTTCCTCTCCCGATGACTCCTTCCTCCTTCAACAAGACCTTGATAGTTTTTCGATATGGTGCCTCATAAATTGTTTGGAACTTAATATATCCAAATGCCAATCCATCAGCTTTTCTCACAAGCGGCACCAACCTCCTCCCCCACTCTAGCTTCTCCACAACCAATCTATCTCCTCGTTGCGGATGGGATGGGATAATCCTTAAAACCAACTCTGCACTAGGTTTTATAAAACGGTGGTCCAAAGAATTCACCAACCCATACGTGACCAGGTCCCTCTATATTACATTTGTTCGCCCCCTCCTAGAGTACACCAGTCACGCCATATCATCGTGTTCATATCTCGAGAATCGAAAGCATCCAGTGCCCTTCGAGGTATGCTCTGGAACTATTCTTTTATTCTGCCCCCTATTAAAACCCTCACAGCCTAATCAACTTAAACACCCTTGGGAAAAGGAGAGATGCAGCCGATTTTCTCTTCATTCGTCGACTCCTTTTTGGTCACGTTGAATGCACGTCCATTCATAACTCTATTTTCTTCAACACTAACCCTCGAACTCTAGTTACCCTACGTACGTATGCTACGAAAAATCAATTCAGACCCTACCGTCTTTGACTTCCACCGCACCACTCCCTAGTTCAAATCCGTTCTCTTTACTACTCCAACCTTAGTTTTAAGTTTAAGTTTAAATTTAATTTTAAGTCAGAGCTAGACGGTGTTTGAATTTCATGCCTCTGAATAAATTCTACAGATTTTTTGAAAAGCTCGAATTGGTTTACAAATAGCTCCTGCGGATATATTTCATTTGAGTTTGAATATTGCTATCCTCACTTCACTTTGTTTGTTATGGCCTGATGGCAGTGTTTATGTCGCCTTAGCCGTTTAGCAATTCACTCAAATGGTTATTTAAAATTTTCAACACCGACTGCATCTCTACTACGGTGATCTCCTGTTCATCTTCAAGATTTGTTGCTCTGACAAAATTGGTAAAATTGATGCACAGCATTCATGCTGTAGCACCTTTCAATCTCTTCAACAATGTCGAGCTCCGAGATCCGAGCGGATCCCAACCCATCTGTAGATTTCGCGTGCATTGTTGAACGATATGCATCTTGTTTAGCTCAGAGTGCCCGCCGGCTTTCACCGTTGAAATATTGGTTTTTTCTTTCTGATGGCCTAATGGCCTAATGGTAGGAGTGCCACTGGTTCTTCACATTTAACGCTGGTGATATGGAATAATGTGAGAGGATATGTGAGAGACGCGGTTCGCAAAGAATCTTCTTTTTGCTGTTGGAACATCGTCCTCAGACAAACTACCCGTCCGTACTCATTTCAATGGAAATTCTCCGTCTTTCAAAGAAAGATAAGTAAGTCCTTCAGTGATAAAGCGGAATCAGCATCCACTATGTCAGCGCCGAGCACCTACAGCCTGATGCGCACGTAGGCGAGATATTCACGGAGGTAGTGCTCCGCGTTCTCGTCACCCCTTTCAAGTATCTCAGGATGTTATGTTACTTATGCACTGTACACTTAAGTGCTTAGCAAAAGCGTAGTCCCTCGTCACGATGCCAGTAAGCAGTCTGCAGTCTTTCCTACCGAGGGACAGCATAAAAGCCGCTGGCCTCTTAAAGACGCCGGGAAGTATTCACTTGGTCTGCCGGCAGTCTGGAGGGTCATGTCATCTGCAGATATGCTCAGATGAAACCTAACTGCCAATGGAAGCCCTAACGAAAGTTTGGGCCCTTAAAATCTCCCCTCTTAGCCTTGCATAGTAAGTACATCGGCATTCTCATTTTCCACGATCCATTGTGACTTGGAACCCAAGGTCTGTGAATTCAGCCTCCTGAGTGCGTTCAGTGAAGTCTTGCAATTCTTGAACTAGTTTTCAAGTCGTAAGAGGGTTCAGAAAGGCTTTTATTGCAACTTGTCTGTCGCTACAGATGCAAATGCTTCGCCTCCTCCACGGATTCTTCACAATATACAATTCATAGTTCGTTGCCATCAAGATTGCTTAGAAAACAGACGCAAGTTTTCTTGACGTGGAGTAAAATCTAACGCTGTCATCCAGAAGACACCAGCGCCTCATCCGTAATTAGAGCCATCTGTGAGTACCCGACTACATTCCCTTCCTGGCTCAGATTCTGTCCAAAACCAGCTCTGGTCAGAGAGAAAGTCTATTTCGTATTTTTTGTGCAGCAGGAGTTCTGGTATCCAAGAGACCGTTTAGTGCCAATAACTTTATTATCCATGATGAAACACAAATATTTAGCTTCTTTGAAGAAGTCAGCTTCCTCCTTCTCGTCAAGAGAACAACCATAGTTTTGACAGGATTGACTGAAAACCTATTTCTAGTTCACCGATCGTCGATTACTTTAAGGGCTGCGCTTTAGAGTAGACACTCTCTAGACACGATCCAACAGACAGTACAGCTAAATCCTCCGCATATGCTTGAGCATAGACGTCAGAGCTATTGAGGACGTAGGAAAAAGAACCTCCTCGGTGCTGTACTGTCCTTGATTCCGCATTCGTAATTTGGCTAGCGAGACCATTCTCACTAACCTTTTCCAGTATTTTCCTGACTGTTGTTGATATCCGCAATCGTAATTTGGCTAGTAGACCTAGGTAGTGGTCCGAGAAAATGTTGGCACCTCAGAAAGTGTTGACGTCTAGAATGCTAGATGCTGTCATGTGCCCTTGTTGATGGGGGCCGTTTCCGGATGTGAGGTGCCTTTATTTTCTGTTCTGGGGTAAAGTTTATCGAGTATGACTTTTACGTAATATAGTACTTGGGATAATGCTCTGAAGTTCACTTTAGGATCGCACCTTCCGTAGTAGCAACGTCTTTATCCTCTGACGCCATTCGGGCTTATAAGTCTAATGTTAGCGAATTTAGCAGTGATATGGAATGTCGCCAGTCGCGATTCACTATATCGAAGTATGTCGCTTATATGAAGTGTGTCTGCTTCCAATGACAAATCTGGGTGCAAATGTGCGGTGCGAGCTATTACGAGTACAATCCCCGCTATAGATATTGCAACTTCTGATTGATTTCTTGGTCTGCTCGTTATGCCGCATTTATTGGATGACTGTCATATCAGTCCTATGATCCTCCAGTGGAGACACTAGGTGTTCGGTGGCACCGGCTCGGTTAAGAGTCCTCGCATTCCAGGTATATACCCGGACATTGTTGCCTTTATCACCTTTGTATGGGTCGTCAACAGGTGAGTCAATGTTATCCGGCTGCGGTTTCGCATGGCTTATGAGACCTAAGGTGATATTTGATATTACGAGTATGTTGGGTATTTCCAAAGGCACATTACTGCCACAAGGCCACACGGCCAATTAGGCTCCCAAACTCCTGTTCTCCTTTTGCTTCGAGATGAGGTTTCCAAATTTACCAAATACATTCCTCGCCATGGACTAAAAATAACTTTTCCCATTTTTGAAAGACTGCATGCCCCAAATGTCTGCTTTCGATTTGTACACGTTCACTTAATTTGCTACCCCTAAGCATAGCCGAAAGGGTAGTTAAATATAGTGACTGATTGTGGCAGATGGAATTTTGTCTTGATGGGAAGCAATTAAATATTTTTCGGGCAATTAACGTTTCGGGCGTAGTATAGCTGAGCTTAATAAATAACTTTTTTTCTGTGATTTTATTTATTATGTATTGTACAATATGTGTTTCACAATTGTTGTCCCTATGTGGGCCGACCTTTTTTTTTAACCAATTTCAATGAATTTTTTCGTAAATTAGTCCCGAATGTGTTTGGGAATTTTTATTGTCACATACATGTGCTATCTGAGGGTTTAAACAATTTTATCAGTTTTAATTACTGATCCCAGACGAAAATAACGACTGCCCTTTTGTCAAAAGAATCGACAGCAATAGCGGCTTATAGCCTTTTACAAAGTGAGTAATTAAAAAATGTGAAATCTACTTTTGTACTTCGAAATGGATGTGAAAGTAAAACATCATAGAAAAGCTTTGAATTGAATCGATTCTCGGAAATATACGCAGTTTACAATTAATCGTAGCCACGAGCGACCTGTTTCCATTTGAATTGTCATTTGGTGAGCCATGGAAATAAAAGAGCAACAAATCTTTTAAAAAGAAAACCGAAATAATGGGTATTTTGTTGGATTCCTGGAAGTTTAGACAAGTCACTTGTTTTGACAGTTTTCTCAAAAACAACGTTTTTAATTTCTCACATGCTATAAAAAATCACCTTTTTCATCATAAATTAAAGTAGATTACTTGTTGACGCCTAGAATTAGGAAAAATAATCATTTTGGACTTGTCCACCCCCTGTGGTGCGGTATCGATTTTATTTTGATAAGAAAAAAAAAATGATTTTCTCTTTGACATTTTTAGGAAATTCCGGTTCCCATTTCCGTCTACGTTCTGAGAAGTGAATACGCTTGTCCTATACAAGTTCGATTGAAAAAAGGAAGCCGTCTAGATAATCGCTTGACAAATTAACGTCAAGATTGGAATTAGTGAAATCTAAATGCATGGATGTTAATTAAATCTTTAAAAAAAAAAACCACGGAACGCCATCGAAAGGAGCAACTGTGACAGGACAGCGCGAGTTATGTACAAGCCAGATACATTAGACAGAAAAATAAATGAACTATTAAAGAAAAATTAAATTACAAAAAATGTTCCCAAGCTTTTTCATGCTGACCAGTTGAAACATAAGTTGCATGTGCCTACCTCTGGGAATGCAGACGAAGCTGAGTAAACATTTTATAAGATTATAAATAGACGTAAGAACAAATTCAAGAGAGTCTTTTCCTCTGTCAATTGAGTTCAAAGTGGTTTTCTTTTATCATTTTATCAATAAAGTGAACTAGTCAAAAATATAACAAAACTGTTTTTTTCTTTTATATAAAACACCAAAGTGATATATAAAATTCGCGCACTATTGGAGCTACTTTGACCTATTTATTACGGTCTAAGAGATTTTCCAAATTTTTGAAAAGCATAATGTCGTATGAACTCTCATAGATAAGGGCAGCGGCCATACATCCTAATGGGGTTACCGACACCGAGGTGACCAGCCAAAAAGCCTGGCTATTACGAAAGAAATGCAAACTTGTTTAATTATTAAATCAGCTATGACCCAGAATGAAATTGGATTTCGACCTTAGATTACTCGTATGCCTATGCACTTACACTTTACACTGCTCCAGCTACCCTGACATTGAATCGCAACATATGATTGATGCTTTTAGATTTGAATTGTAGGGTAATAAGTGGTTTTAGCGGCATCCATATAAATGAATTTAAAGAAAATAATTGTTGCTGTCTAAGTTTTAATGTAAGATCTTTGAGAAAGAACTGGAACGATTTCTGCCTTAACATCAGCCACTTCATCAATATGTTAAAAATAATAATTCTAGTTGAAATTAATATAGAAGACGAAGAAAAAGGACTTTACAATTTAGATGGTTTCAAACCGGAGTTTCTGAATCGAGATAAACGTAGAGGAGGTGGAATTCTTATGTTAATACGTAAAGAAGTAGAATATGAAGGATTAAAATCAGAAAGTGTGTCATACGAAAGTATCCAAATTCAAATTAAAGAGAGTAATAAGTATAAGTATGTAATAGGAATATATAGACCACCAGGTAATAGCCGAAAAGCATTTATCGAAGAATACGGACACAACGTTGGACAACTGAGAAAAAAGGACGAGATAATGGTAATGGGTGATATGAACATCAATGTGAATGATTTGGATGCGTATGGTATGAAAGAATATCTTGAGATGCTGGCGTCACTGGGATTGATTAATGTGATTACGTCGTATACCAGAGTATGCCCGAATACTGGAGCAAAATCAACGATTGACCACATTTTAACTAACGCTACACATAACCAAATCGATTCAGCTGTAATTGAAAGTTGTATCACTGATCATTACACCCCTTCGGGTAGGGGTTAGAATATACCCGAGGTATGCATGCCTGTCGTAAGAGGCGACTAAAATGCACCCTCCGTATACCGAGCGCGAAGTGTATACTAATTATGCAATGAGTAAAACAAATGGAATTATTACCCCAGGTGGCAGACCAGCTATGCTGGAAAATCCACCCTCTACGGAGGTCGGCTCGATGGATTCTGGGGCGAGCCAATTATTGCATCTTATCAACCCGTTCGGAAAAAGTTCACGGGTTTCGAGATCTCCACCACCTAGATCTCCAAAACAAGAAGATAACAAAAGAAGTCCAACGACACCAAAAACGTCGTCTTGCGAAGAATGGACCTCTGTGAAAATAAATAGCCTGAAAGACGAAAATACCGAACTTCGTACTAGGCTAACCAAAATGGAAGCGACATGCGAAGATCTTAAAAAAGAACTGGAAAAACTGAAAACCAAGGAAAAGTCAAACAGCGACGTTATGTCTATTGAATCTGTCAAAAATATCTACGAAACAGATGAAGAAGAGCTAGGTCGAGAAACCGACTGGATCTTGCAAAAACGTCCCGGAAAAAAGCGTAAAGCTGCGTCTTCTCCCAAAATCGTCTCTCAACGTGAAGCAAAGGGAGATGAATCGAAGAAAAATGTCAACAATAACATGAGTCCTGAAAAAATCAAAGCGGAAAAACAACGAACACCCCCGCCAATCAATGTCACTGGAGTTTCAGATTACAAGAAACTCCAAAACATATTGATGACCCTGCCGAGATCGGACTATATAGTAACATCGCGCAATAATAATGTATGGAAAGTCAACGTCAAGGACGCTGACAACTATCGCATTCTTTCTCGCAAGTTAAGCGTCGAAAAAATCCAATGGTTCACATACGAGAACAAGTGCGAAAGACCTATTCGTGTCGTCGCCAGAGGACTGCATCCGTCTTGCCCAAAAGAAGATATCGTAAGTGATTTAAAAAACAAGGGTTTTAAAATCATTGATGTCGTCAACATCGAAAAGCGAGAGAAACAAAAAAATTGAAGGAAAGGATATGACAGTTAAACGTAGCCTTCCCCTCTTTATGCTAACCTTTGAGAACACTGAACATACCCAAAAAATATACGATATTAAGTCAATCCTCAACATTATTGTTAAAATTGAGCCTCGACGCAAAAACTCGAAACTGATCCCGCAGTGTAAGCGATGCCAGGAATTTAACCATACGCAAGCTTACTGCCAAAAAGAGCCTCGGGCGTAAAATGCGCAGGTAAACACCTGTCCAAAGAATGCAACGTAAGCAAACAAACCCCTCCGACTTGTGTCAACTGCAGGGGTAAACACGTAGCAAATTTCCGTGGCTGTGAAGTAGCAAAGGAGTTGCAAAACAGACGTGACAAGTTGTTTAAGCCACAAAAAGAGAATCCCAAAACTAAACTAAAGAAAAAACATCGGGATCTGCTCAAAATATCGTTAAAAACGCCAAGGCGAAAGTGATTGATTCCAGTGTTGAAAAGAAAGCATCGGAAAAACTTACATACGCTGAAGCTACCAAGCTAAAGGCAAAAGATTCCGGAGATCCTGCTTCCCAAGTATTTTCCGTTATTCTCGCGCAGCTTGAGCAGCAAAACAAAATCAATGAACTTATTTTAGATAAGCTAAAGAAGTTTGAAAATAGGTTCAATAAAAAACGTCCTTCGCCTAAAAAATGAAAAGGGAAAAATTAAACGTACTCACCTGGAATGCAAACGGAATCTTAGAAAAACTTTATGAACTTGAGTTATTCCTAAGGAAAAACGACATTGACGTTTGTTTGGTTTTCGAAACCCACTTGAAAAATGGGTCATCTGCAAAAATTAGAGGTTTTAAAGATTACTACGCGTATCACCCTTCGGGAAACGCGAGAGGCGGATCCTCTGTATACATTAAAGAGTCTCTTGAGCACAACGAAGATATAAAAGTAGAGCTCGAGTCTGTACAACTAATTGCGGTGCGCGTAAAATTGGTACGGAACTCCTTTACTATTTCAGCCATCTACTGTTCTCCACGATTTACGCCTTCAAAACATATATTTAAAAATATATTCAATTCTCTTGGATCGGCTTTTATGATTGGCGGTGATTTCAATGCCAAACACACTTTTTGGGGATCAAGATGTGTCTCCCAAAAGGGTAAAATACTCTATAAAGCATGTATGGAACACAATTGTGACTTCTATTCAACGGGCAAGCCGACTTATTGGCCAACAGACACAACGAAAATACCCGACCTTGTCGATTTCTTCGTTGTTAAAGGAATTCGTAACTCGGATATAAACGTTGATGAAAGCTTCGATCTTTCCTCCGATCGTTCTCCAGTCATACTGACAATGAACGACACGTTTATTAAAAAACAAGGACCATTAAGACTAACTGGATGAAATACTAATTGGGAAGGATTCAGAAATGAGATTAATAATAACCTAGAACTAGACGTTTCACTTAAAGCAGCACTTGAACTCGAAATCGAAGTGGATTCTTTCGTTGAAATAGTCCAATGTGCTGCGTGGAACAATACACCTTGTCAACGAAAAAACACGGCTAAACGTAACTTAAACTACCCGCCTGAGGTAAAAGATATGATAAGAGAAAAAAGAAAAGCTCGCAAAAGATGGCAAACAACTCGAGCGCCGCAGGATAAAACACGCTTAAACAGGCTCTGTAATCTGCTCAAGGAGACTCTTAAAAGTTACAGAAATTCCGAAGTAAATACATATGTTCAAAACCTGACGGCAGGAAAAGAAACAAACTACTCGCTTTGGAAAGCTTTAAAATGCTTAAAAAGGCCCAAAATCCCCGCGCTAAGAGGGATAAGGGCTAAGAGGGATAAGGAAAAAGCGGAGGTTTTTGCCGACTATCTTGAAGAAATTTTCAAGCCCTCCGACGGCCCGACACTGGCACCCGGCACCAGTTCTTTAGAAATAGCATATAGTAATTTTGTAATGACAAATGCAACTCTTGCTGAAATCAAAACTGTAATAAGGAAATTAAAACCAAAGAAGGCTCCGGGGTATGACCTTATTACCGGAGAAGTTCTGAAAATGCTACCTCAAAAAGCACTTATAAAGCTCTTACACATTATTAACGCGGCTCTGAGGCTTGAATACGTGCCAAGCCAGTGGAAAGTTGCAGAAGTCATTATGGTACTAAAACCAGGAAAACCTCCAAACGATAAAAAATCATACAGACCCATTTCTCTTCTACCGATCCTGTCGAAAATCTTTGAGAGGATTTTGCTAAAACGTCTTCTCCCAATTATCGAAAACCAAAATCTTATTCCCAGCCATCAATTTGGATTTCGGACTAAGCATTCAACAATTGATCAGGTGCATAGAATTACTGATGTAATTGAAAGATCCCTGGAAGAAAAAAAGATTTGTTCGAGCGTATTTCTTGACGTCTCACAAGCTTTTGACAAAGTATGGCATGAAGGTTTGAAGTTCAAACTGCGACGAATTTTGCCATTAAAGCTTTATAATATATTGACAAGCTATTTTGAAAATAGAATTTTTCGCGTTCGATACGGAAATGATGTTTCGAAATTTAAAGATATCCTAGCCGGAGTACCGCAGGGAAGCGTACTGGGCCCACTTTTGTACCTTTTATATACAAGAGATATACCACACGTCGAGGATACTGTTCTCGCTACTTTTGCTGACGACACCGCTATCTTAGCGGTTGGAGAATCAATAGAAGACTCAACGGCGAAACTTCAGACTGCTTTAAATAAAGTCTACGAGTGGACAAAGATCTGGCGAATTACCCTTAATGAGACAAAATCTGTACATGTTGACTTCACCTACAGAAAGATAAATCACTTGCCCATTTCTATAAACTCGGTGTGTATCCCCTTTGCAAACGAGGCTAAGTATTTGGGAATGACACTTGACGCGAAGCTTAAATGGAAAACGCATGTTAAAAAGAAACGAAAAGAACTAGAGGCCAAATACAGAGAAATGTACTGGCTACTTGGTAAATATTCCAAGCTAAGCTTAGAAAACAAGCTGCTTCTTTATAAGCAAGTGCTAAAGCCGGTGTGGACCTATGGTATACAACTCTGGGGTTGTACTAAGAAATCAAATGTAAATATAATACAAACTTTTGAAAATAAAGTGCTACGACAATTTGTGTGTGCCCCATGGTTTATAAGAAATAATGACCTGCATCGACACCTCGGAGTTCCTTTCGTGGAAGATGAAGTCAGGAACTGCGCACGAAAACATAAAGTCCGGTTAAGCGGCCATATCAACAATACAGTCCTAGAAGTCTTGGACGAACGAAACATACTACGCCGTCTTCAACGAACTAAACCGTTGGACCTTGCGCGATAAATTGAAACCGCATTAAGAAAGCGGAATATGTAGGGTCTTCCATTGGAAAGTGTCCTACCAATCGTGACTAACTTATGAAATAAAAACTGCTTGATAAGTTCTACTTAGTTGCGGTATTAAAATCAACAATGAAGGGAGGTGTTTTTAGTGAGTAAGAATCTCACACTACTATGAGCACGCGCTTCTGATCCTCATAGTGTCTGATGGAAGATTTTCACCTGCCCTCGCCGGAAAAAAAAAAAAAAAAAAAACTGATCATTACCCAATCATGTACTTCCCACAAAGAAAAAAATCTGCTGTTAAAGAAAACTCAGTCAGTCTGTCCTATACTCGTATATCTAACGATAAGGTCAATAAGCTAATTACAAATACAATGGGATGAAATTTGGAATGAAAGGGATGCCATCTTACTTTATCAGAAGATTCATGATAAAATGAATTATATTTATGACGTAGCGACATCTACGAAAAAAATAAAAAAGAGAAGAAAGTTTAGCCCATGGATATCTTCTGAATTAAAAGGAAAATGTAAAAAAAGGGACGAACTTTACAGAAAGTGGAAAAACATAAGAATATAAGACCTTCAGAAACAGACTGAACAAGGAAATGACGGCCCAAAAATCAATTTTTTATAAATCCAATTTCAACCAAATAAGATCTGACCCCAGAAAAACATGGGGCTTAGTAAATGAGATATTGGGAAGGAAATAGCCTAGTTTGGATGAAACAATAATAAAGAACTTCACGGGTAAAATGTGTCTGAAAAACTTAAGTAATGCGTATGCAAACAACTTCAGCTCACAAATAAAAGATATTGTGCATCATTGCGACTCGGTTACATCGACACACACAAAATCAAGATTAACCAGCGCAATTTATATTCAGGAAACAGATTTCTTTGAAACTCGAAAAATAATTAACCTATTGAGTGAAAACAAGTCGCCAGGTATTGATGGAATACGAGCTATTGATATAAAAAGGCACATGGACATATTTACACCATTATTGTGTAAATTAATTAACTTAAGTATTGCACAAGCAAAAATCCCTACACTCTTAAAAACTGCTGTAATCAGACCGATATACAAAGGAGGTACAAAAAGCGACATTAACAATTATCGGCCAATATCAATATAGCCAGTAATAGAAAAGTGCATGGAAGAGGTGATAACAAACCGGCTGCAAGGCTTTATCTGGTAAGCTGTTAGGAGAATTTGCAAATTGCGTCAACCAAAGTTTAAATAAAAGTCATCATGTTTTAGTGTTATTCGTGGATTTCAGTAAAGCCTTCGATACACTGAACCATGATAAACTAGTAGAAGTACTGGAAAATATTGGCATACGAGGACTGATCGCAGATTGGCTACGTGAATATCTGACTAACAGGCAATTTTGCGTCAAAATAAACAATGCATACAGCCAAAATGAAAACATTCACTATGGAGTCTCGCAAGGATCAAAACTGGGTCCAATCCTGTTCATATTGTACACCAATGAACTGTTACGAGTTTTCAAGAAGGCCATTCCATTTGCATATGCAGACGATACGGCGATAGTGGTGCGTCACAGATCCTTACATACGGCAGGAGTTTGACAACGCGGTAAAATGGTGTCACGATCACGGCTTAACGATCAATGCTTCTAAAACAAAAGTGATGCATATACGAAACCCGCAATTCAGGGCTACACAATTGCAAATCCACTTCAAAAATGAATCCTGCAACAGTTCAGTTAATTGTCCTATCGACACAGTTGAAAGATACAAATATCTGGGAGTTACGATCGACGACAACTTTTTGTGGGATAAGCACATAGATGAATTGCGAGTGAGCCTCAAAAGAGTTTTATATACACTAAGCCATCTAAAATAAAATGCCAACAACGGCCGTATTAAGACAAGCTTACTTTGCCCTTGTGGAATCTAAACTTATGTATGGTATACTTGCATAGGGCAATGCATCAGCAACACATATGCAGAAAATTCAAAAACTCCAAAACTCAGCACTGAAGAAGATAGGCGTACATAACCAGCTCAATATTCCGGAACAAAGGCGTTTTAAAGTTCTTTGAGTAGAAGATATCTTCAAGATGACCCTTATACTGGAGTACTATGATGACAACAGATTCATAACACCAATTCAACATGGAATCAACACAAGAATACGGGCTCAAGGTATGCTTCACGAACCCCGATTCTACAATAACTACGGGAGAAGACAGCTGGAATGCAGAGTACCTGAAGTTCTAAACACAATTCCGCAAGAACTAAAAAATATACAAAATATTAAAAGTAGAAAAAGAATTATAAAAATTTTTTTCTTGAATTCGAACTTACTCGTAAATAGCTAAATTTTAAACTTAATTCACTTATCTTATCTTCTTATCTTATTAATTATCAGTTTTTTTTAATGATCTAATTATTATTAAAAATATTGTATTACGTTTTAATCTAAGCTTGCTTACCAAAAATTAATCATAAAACTGTGAAAAGCAATCTTCTGCAGAAAAGCCTTTAAGGCTTCGCAGAAATACATATTTAACCATTGTTAAGATTAATGTGGCTGTGCATTTGCTACTAATCAGATCTGTTCAGATCCAAGGCCATGGAATTAAGCCCGAGAAACAACCGCTTTGGGTTTTCAAAGATGATCAAATGTTTTATGAAGTCGCGAACGTCGGCACTTAAGTCTCTGTCTATCAATTCCTACTCTCACCTCCACGTGGTGAAGCCCTGGAGCCTAGAGCCTCACTAGAGCACTCTTTCTTCAACAGGACGGCGGCGGAGAAACCTCATATATGGATCAATGGGTCATCATGGATGCCAGGCTGTAATCAGTTTGAGCTAGTAGGAGCATATCCCCTTTAGTTTTAAAGGGAAGCCCATTTCTGTGTTGGCAACCTGGAGTGGATTCGGCGCACTAGAAACCTAAATGGACCAACGGCGGCCATTACTGCCTCAGCAAGGCTACTGGCACCGGACGGTTTAGCCGGATCAATAATGCAGAGGTTCAATTAAGCACCTAGTACTCCAGGTTTGGTGTTGTAGTGCAGAGACAACCAGGACCTCAGGTACGGATGGATATAATATTGACCCCAGCAAACGTTTTGAGGACAACGAATCTCAGCTTTCAACAAGGAATGCTAGGAATGCTAATAGACCACGTGGCGAAGAACAACTCGCGGACGCTGTAGACTGTTATAAAGCTGATATTACTGCAATACCAAAAGTGCGATGAGATGGAGCGGACAAAAAGCAGATGTAAAACCACGACTTGTACTGCGGTGACTGCTAGAAAATAAGAAGTTACTTTGCTAATTGATGTTGATTTGCTATCCTTATTAGATAGGAATCATTTCTTCAGTGTCTCTCAATTCGGCTACAGAAGCGGTAAATTTACTGAATGTGCATTACTGAGGCTGATTGGAGAACTAACAGGTACTAAGCAACGTAATACAAAATATCTACGCACTTTCGTATATGACAGTGACCATTGTGGTCTCAGCACCGATTTAATTTTTACCAACGAAACTGCCGAATTTGAAGAAATGGTTCAAAGGTATTTCGACATCATTGGCCCGGACCATAACCTAGAAAATCGAGTCTTTGTGTACAATTTCTACCTTCGAAATGAAATATGTATTAAATTAACGATTCGAGATTCCGGGTTTCACCCAGTTCAGTGACGAGAATATACCAAACAATGTAATTGCCGATGATAGGGTACCACCCCCGTGCATCTCGAAGGAATGGCTCCAAACGATCTTCGAATCACTTAGAAATAAGAAATCCGTGGAACAGATAGAATACCAAATATTGTGCTTCGACATCTCCCACTAGAAACGGTGGACATTTATACCACCCTGTTTAATAATGCCAGGAATAATGGCCATTATCCAGCGCATTTGGAAACTGCGGTTGTACAACCCATCCCTAAAAGGGATAAAGACACATTCAATCCGGCGAATCTCCGGTCGATCAGTCTTCGTCCAAATATCAGCAAGGTTTTCGAGAAGGTGATCAATAGAGTCCTGACTAAGTGCGTTGATGACAAACATATAGTTCCGGATAATCAATTCGGTTTCAAGACGGGGCATAATATCATTCATGCCGTGTGTAAACTGGCTTCTGATATCGAATGGAACAAAGGCAAGAACCAGTGCCTGCCTAATTTACTTGGAAAAAACCTTGGATACCGTATGGTTAGAGGGACTCATTTTCAAGCTGAACAGCTTGGGCGTTAGTAAACCACTTCTGTATATTTTTTTAATGTGCTCACAGATAGACAGTTCATCGTGAAAAATGGCGATGTGACTTCTACTGGGACATTTCACATTAAAAACGGTCTGCAACAAGATGCGGTAAATTGGCCGATCCTATTCAACATTGACACAAGCGATCTGATAGGTTCACTGCGTAGCGTACGCAGACGAATTAATCGTTTCTCAGCTCAACCAAGTTATGTGACACACAAATGTTGCAATTTCTAATTTACTAACTAAAGTAGGCAATGGTAGGTAGAAAAACACGAACTAGAGTTGATAGAATCAAAAACCGATACGCAAAGATTATGCCCAAATGGGATTCGCCTCTTTTTCAAAAATGAGCACGTAAATGTCTACAACAATTACGTTCTACAGCCACTGATACAATTACTGGGTCTAAAAACCATGAGCAAGATGCCAATTTTCGAGAAAAATTACGTGAAAAGTCAGTTATCGATGCTGGCTCTTTACCGTACGAAATTACTTTTGTAAAAGGCAAGTTTTATCTTCTTACAACAAACATTGATGTATCAGATGGTTTATGTAACGTTTCAACTGGAAAATTAGTGCATTTTGATTTGGATACAAATATTGTAACATTGTAGTTAGGGTTTGGTTGGAGTTTTGTGGCTCAACAATATTGCTCGTAAGAGAAGAAGAAAAGCTGCTCAATTAGCTGTACAAAGTGGAGTTAGTAATCTTGCTGTGCCTATTGAATATTTCGTTGACATCAGATAAGAAAATTATTGCTTCTCGAAAGCATTTTCCTTTAATAGCAGCTTGTGCTATGGCTATACGAGTACATAAATCACAGGGTAGAACGTTCTTTGAAATTGTTGACGAGTACAGCAAAGAACATTCGCAAGAACTCGTTTACGTTGCGCTATTTCGTGCAACAAATATCGAAAAATTGTATATTGTAACACCTCAAGATGATCCAACGAAATGTAGGTTGTATCATACTCCAAAGCAAGCTACATCAACAGAGAGGTTGCTGCAAGGATTCCATGGATTATCTTTAAACACATTGCAGACCAGAACACAAGATATCCTGAAAATGATGCGTAATGCAACAGGCCAATCATTATTCACTTTTAGCTTTCAAAGTTTAAGAAATCACATCTTGGATATTATGGATCCAGTTGTCCAAAATTCTGATCTTCTTTTACTTTCTGAAACATGAAGAAACAATTGGTGTCCCAAATTTCAATTGAATTTCTCAATATAAAAGCAAAAATGTTCTTGCAAGTGGAGTTGCAATATACCAGAACTCTGAAGATACTGTCCACATTTGTACAGAAAATATGGAAATGATTTTGTCAAACATTAAGAATTGAGTACTAGGCATTGACATTATTGTTCTGTTGTTTGTAACATGGGACACGACGTTGAAGTAGTTATAGTAGCTGTTTATATATCTTCCAATCAAAAGTTTGAGGATATTATATTCAGAACAGTTTCATAGGCTTCCACTCATATTGGCTGGAGACTTCAACATTGATTTCAGTAAGAAAGGAACATTTGAAGAACTCACATCTTTTTTATCAGAAAAACTTGATTTGTTTATAAATAATGATCCAACGCAGCACACAACAAAATACGTTACGACAATTGTGCTCTTTTTTCGAGATACTAGGACAAGCGAAAAGAATTTCGTTCCTAAGGGGTCCCCTGACTCCATACGTTTTTTTGTTTTTTTGACATTTTTTCTCAAAATTTTTTTGTATTTTTCTACATAGTCTCCTTGTAACTCTACACACTTCTCCCAACGACGCTCCCATCTCTTTAACCCGTCCAAATAGTACTTGGCCTCCTCATTTGACGAAAATCACTGTCCTCCGAGCACAGTTTTTAGATGAGGGAACAAAGAGAAGTTGCTTGTGGCTAGATCTGGTGAATAAGGCGGATAGTCCAGCAGTTCAAACAGTAATTCATGGATTTTCGCCATGGCAACCGCTGAGGTGTGAGACGGCGCGTTGTCTTGGAGAAAGAGGATTTTCTTTTTCTGCAAATGTGGCCGTACTTCCGCAATTTCTGCCTTCAGCTTGGCAAGTAAGGATGCGTAGTATGCTCCTGTAATGGGTTTTCCTTTTTGAAGATAATCGATTAAGATAACTCCTTTGCTATCCCAAAAAACAGTCGCTATCACTTTGACAGCCGAAAAAAGAGTTTTTGCTCTTTTTTGGAGCCGGCTCGTCCTTTGCAGTCCACTGTACAGTAAATAATCGGCGCCAAAACTCGGATTTATTGTGCCTTAGCTGCGCCAACAGATCGTTGGAAATGTTCATTCGAACACGTTTTTGGTCTAACGTAAGCATACGCGGCACCCAACGCGCGGACAACCTTCTCATGCCTAAATCTTGATTTAATATATAATACTCGTATACACGTTCTCTGGACATTCATTCGGTGGTCGTCTAACACTATTTGGTGAACTTTAGCAATGCTATCGTCAGTGGTTGCAGTTTCTGGACGTCCCGAACATTCATCATCTCCCAAGCTCTTACGGCCACGTTTAAATTCAGCTGCCCAAAATTGTAAATGATGGTGCAGAGTCCCTATACACAGAGTCCAACTCGTTTTTGATTTGCGTAGGCGTATTGCCTATTCAAAAACAAGAATTTAATAACAGTTCGATACTCAATTTTTTCCATTTTCACAAGAAACACTCACATCGACTCACTCAAACGCCTGTCAACTAAAAACTGAGCACCAAAATGACCGAAACCTCGGTAAGTTACTGTCAAAAGATGCACAACTACTCGTAGCATTTACTAGCTTTTATTGACGAGTGCCGCTATCTTTACGTTGCGGTCGGAAACAACCCTTGTATAAGCTTAAACATTCGATTCTAAAGGGTTAAAGGAGGAAATGAAATTAATAATGTAGAACAAAATGTAATGAGAAACAATTTTTTATATTGTGCATTTAAATAAAGAAGCGCAACAAAATTTCAATCTCATGATGATCATAATTCAAAATTCAAAATTTCACATTAATTAAAAATGTAAAGCCCTGGTGGTCCGTATATCTTCGGGAAGAGTGTTGAACGGTGTGCAGGATAAAACAGAGTAAAAGTTTTTTTAACTCGAAGTGCTAAAAGGTGGAATGCCAACCAGGGTACTTGTGCTGCTTCAAAGGTTATGGGTCTCTGATGATATCCACCTCTAATGAAGAAAATTGTTTATGACTTTGTAATACTACAAGTGCCTTAGCGGCAGAATTCTTAATTTATTGAATAACCTTAAAGAGTTGGGCACACGAGACCAATAGCAAATTTTTATGATCACAGATTTTTGTAATAAATTATTTTACTTTATTAAAGTAAGTACCACTTCACCAACTAATACCATATTCTAATCTGGAATGGAAAGTACCAGAATAAATAGTTTTTTAAGATCCTTGTAGAGCACTTTCGAGGCCGATAAGAATTTCCTAGAGTGAATAAAAAATACGTCTTCAAAATAGAAGGTCTATTACAAAACTTAAGGCAAAACTTGACTAATTTAATCTCAAAGCAATTAAAATTACAGCTAATATTTTCTTTATAAAATTTATTTCAAATGCATTGGATTAAACTAAATCTACGCCAACACGCCTTATGTATCACGCTGCTGATTTCCGAGGGTTCTTTAGCGGAAAGACTGAAGTAGTACCTGAGCTTAGTCCTACTTTTATTCATTTTCATTTATTCACTTAGAACATTATTGCTTACAATTTAAGATAACAAGCATCTTTTAATTTTTGCAAGCCTTTAAAATTAATTTAAGTATATGTTTGCACAAATTATGATATATAAGACAAAAAGAAAGAAAAATGGAGGTTACAAAATAATTAATAACAGATTTTAAAGAAGTTACAAAAGAGTTTACGGGCATTTAAGATTATAGGTATGTGACAGTTCCAGTGGCCAGATATTTTAAAACAGATGATCTAAACTTATTTGTGCTACGAATCTTTCTAATGTTTATGGGCAGAGAATTCCACAAACGTACTGAGCTAACAAAAAACTGACGTTCGGAGGTTCAACAGGCAAAACTTGTTTGAACCACCAAGCGCGATCTGGTTGACTGAAGGAATCGAAGCTTATTGAATAGTTCGGCTGCCTACTTTGCAAGATAGGGCTCTGTATATTAGCAGATTGTCGAAGGTACAACCGCTTATTTGCTTTGCGTACAGGGAAACATGGTCATATCTTTTTAAATTAAAAACGAAGTCGGCAATATTATCATACACGACATTAAGCTTTCTCCTAGTATTGTAATCTGGGCACCAGAAGATCTCACAGCTATAAAGAAGCATGGGTAAAAGAAGAGTTTTCGCTAGTAGGAGTTTTGTTTTTATAGGAATGAAAAGTTTTGTAGTCCAAAGAGCGCGTAGGCCATCATATACTTGGCAGAATCAACGTAGTCTATCTGGCTTCCGGCTAGTTGAATAGATGGAAAATGCGATATATCTAGCAATCTTTTGTGGACCACGAGTGCTTTCGACTTAAGAGGGTTGAGAAGTAAGTCATTTTCAGTTGACCAGTTTAGTACACGCTGAAGATCTTCATTTACTAGCCTTGTAGCTTCGATGCAGTGTTTTGGAGGAAAACTTAGATAGATCTGAGCATCATCAGCAAACATGTGTATAGAGACATGCTTGACTATCTTAGGTAATTGGTTTACATAGAGAGAGAAAAGTAGTGGTCCCAAAATTGAGCCTTGAGGCACACCTTGCATTACTGGCAAAGACCTTGAAAATCGTTCACCCACTGCAACCCGTTGCTGCCTCCCGTTTAGGTAAGAGAAAATAAGTCTCATTGAATGGAGTGAAAATATAAACTCTTTTCTAAGTATTGAGCAAAGAATTATGTGGTTGACAGTATCAAATGCCTTTGAAAAGTCGAGTAAGGTGAGGATGGTGGCATTGTTTTCATCAACATCTAGTCCTACTGCTAATTATAAACTTGTGTTTTACAAACTAGAGTCTTAACAAGTGAAAGAATTATTTGAGCCATACGCAAGCGCGAAGTCATTTGGAAAAGCCTTAAGTTTACCAACAAATGGAAGAAGAATAGTAAAAGACATAGGACAGAATCTTGTGGATCACCGAGATTGACAATTTTAGATTCTCCAAACTGTTACTAATTTTTACCTTTTGCATTCTGTTTTTAAGATAAGACGGAAATCTCGAAATCCTTTATGATAAAATTTATTCGAAAGAATTTTATGATCTAACATGTCGAAGGCTTTGGTTAGGTCTACACGGTCTACAAGGTCTACAGCGCAGCATTTCTTGTCATTAAGCCCCTGTAGATATGTTGGCAAAAATTCAGGAGAGCATCTTCGGTAGAATGGTTTCCCCTGAAACCAACTTGATTTACACTTAAAAAGCTAATTTTAGTGTGAATTTTACGAGTAAGAACCCTTTTCCAAAGATTAAGGACTTTAGACTCTATAGACAGCAAGGAAATCGGTCTGCAGTTAGTTTTTTCTTATTTGCTTTGCTTTTTGAAAATTGGAAATACATTCGCCTATTTAAGGGGTTAGGCCACTCTAGAGGCCGTAAAAATAGGCTTTTTTGTAATTTTTCTTTACAGAGGCTGTGCAGAGTTTCTCAGATGACCTCTCTTTTTTGGAAGGGTCTACGGTCGTATCAATAGCTCCCGTAAATTTTGAATTATGATGAGGCGCTAAATTCTTTTTTATTGTAATAACAGCAGCTTGTGAAGTACTTTGGATTTTTTTGATATATTGATTTTTGGGCGAAAGGCGCACTTCCAAAGTCAAACTTGCAAAATTCGCAGAAAAATCGCAAGAAAATTGTCAATAAAAAATGAAATATATCATAAAAAAACAATCCTACGTACTTATTTAGACAATATATTTTTAAAGATCTAGTTAAAATTTGGAATTGGTCGAAAATTGTTCAAGTTATGGATGCAGCCAACTTGCAAAGTGCAGTTTTGAGAGAAACGCGTTTAAAATTTTAAGTTATAGAAAGTCATGAAAATGTTTGCGATACCTTTAATCTGCCATGCCTGCACCATAAAATGGTCTTCTAAATTAGTGTCCTGCTCTTCAACTTCTTTTTTATTAGATTTTAATGCGATCCTCCACTCTTTTGTAGCTACAGACACCGATCTTTCTCCAAGCTTTATGCGCTCTTTGCCAACCTCCAAGTACATTTCGTAGCTGTTCGGGCCGATTTCTAAATCCATCGCGTTCATTATGTGCAAAATTGAAGCAAAGCCGTCATTGTACACGCAAACTGTAATATCCACAGCTACATCCAACACAGTTTTAACACTAGAAATATTTTCATTACAGCTTTGAATATAACCACCAATGCATCGAGTAAGAAGATCGTCTCCGGTCAGTTCTTCGTAGACCGACTTGATAGCTTCATACACTTCATTCGGAAGAGCTAGCTTATACTTGTACTCAGCCAAACTATTTGTTGCTCTAGCCTTTTGCTATGACCACCATGAATCCTCTCCGATCGGACATTTATCGTGCTGTGGTGTTGCATTAGTAGATAATTTATGGTCGAGTGTAGCCCATATACTGTTTCTCATGCTTCCAACAGAATCACAGATTTTACGAATGGGTAATCCATAATAAATAGAGAGTTCGTCTATTAGTTTTCCCGTCAATTTGCCCTTCCGCCGAGAGCTTTTGTATGCTTTTTCAAATTACGCAGGCGGGTACCAATTCGATTTTGGACGTGATCTATACACTCTTTCTTGAGTACTGCGACTGTTTCATACCTGGTTCACCTGGTCCAAAGCTTCAGATCGCTGAAACATCTCAGCAACTGCATCGATCTCCATTTATCCTGCTGATCCATCGTGATTCACATCGCACTTATCTTTATGACTTTGTGCCCATTCCGTATATTCTCCGGCATCTTCTTAATTCTTCCAGTACTCACACGCCTTACAGTATTTCGATTTCACTGCGCAGTCTATAATTTTTGGACTATAATTGCCAATAAGAGTCA
Source organism: Volucella zonaria (assembly GCA_963966105.1). NCBI lineage: Eukaryota > Metazoa > Arthropoda > Insecta > Diptera > Syrphidae > Volucella > Volucella zonaria. Next base: position 193,506,369 of record OZ014532.1, on the reverse strand, counting down.
CTAAGCCAAACAAGATGTAAACCCAAGTTTTCTTCGCGAACCATCGCTTGATACCATAATTCTCTTTCACTGCTTTCATCATAATGTTTCTGCAAACAAGTTCAGTTGCAGTTGAAATTCTTTTGACAACTTTTGCATGGAAAGCGTGAAACATAGGCTGAGGTAATTCCATGAATGCACAAAACTTCTGTATTCCGTGCAAACCAATCCAAGTAATCGCATGGAAATTACAATTCTACGGTTTATTTCATAGCCTTTCTCAATAAATAGACTAATAGGAGTCTCAGTCTGTACACATTTTTCACAGGACACTATTTCGAATCCCAAATCGCGCTTACCACTATCCGTAAATTTCACTTGCGATTTGTGTACTTTACAAACGGCAACGTTTGAAATAGCTGAAACAACTGCAATAAAGTATTTCATACGATAACCAAACCTGGACTCGCTTCAATATCGTACATGTCTTCCGATTGCTTAAATTTTTTCGCGGATGTTCATTTCACTTGGTGTCTCTAACTCGTACCGATTCAGCGGTCTTCTTCCCGATATTTTCGGTCTTTTGTGATATATACGTGTCTCTTTTGCTCTTGTCACTCATTATGAAAACGAATCAGTAACACTCACAAAACAACAAAAAAAGTTAGCACAATTATCGATAAAAAACAAACGCTTCTCAAATAGCGCCCTTCTCGAATGTTTCACTGTACGAAACTGATTGAAACCGACGTTTTTAAAGACGAAACAAGCAATAGTCTGAACACGTGGCAAATAGCTTCAAAAACATCTGCCGTATACCTACTCTAGTCCCCTAAAATACCGTCCCACGTTTCGGTCATAAGACGCTCGTTGCCTACCTGTCAGCCTTGTACTATACTTTGAAAAACAAGTACTTTGAGATTTTTCCCGGCCATAATCTTTTGGGATATCGTTTTTGAGGTCCTAGGGGTCCATTTTTATTTTATTATTTGCGTGCGCTGAAGGGAATTATGTACCCTTAAAGTGCTTGCACATAGCGCGGGCGAAGGAAAATCAGGAAGGATAAGAAGAGACGTACCGGTGACGTTGGGTTTAAATGTTCGAAGGTTATAATGACAAGGAAATAAAGAGCTAGGCAGGGCATTCCATAAGCGAGTTGTACGGCTTAGGAACGAATCACGATATTTTAGAGTACGTCCAAAAGTGGGCTTGAGGGTATACTAATGAGCATTCATAGCGAGACAGGTGTTACGGTTGAAAGTTTGAATGGGCGGAATGCTACTGGCGATTTCAATAGAGCACTGGTGGTGGAAATAGCGATAAAACAAAGTGAGACAGGAGACATTACGTCATTGTTCGAGGGTGTCAATTGATTGACTGATATTAGTATCACCTATCAGTTTTATCGCACGGTTTTGAATCCTATCTAGCAGGTGCCGAGATATTTTTACCACACCCGACCAAATGTGATCATATTACTCCAGTTTCACGCTGATAAATGCCTTATATATTGTGGCCTGATCAGAGGGGGTGAAGTATTTCGTAAATCGCTTGAGGAAACCTAGACATTTCGCAGCGTTTTTGACGACACCGAATATGTGGTCATTCCAACGTAAGTTTTCATTGACAAACACACCGAGAATGGAAAGTTTTTCGGTTTCGACGATGCAAGTGCCATTCATGGATAACGGCTGGGTGTTTAAATTTCGCTTTAACGACAGCAGACAGCATTGTGTTTTGGAAGCATTAAATTGTACTCTGTTATTGTTTCCCCAATTGGTTATGCTTTTAATATCAGAATTTAATGAGCTTAACATAAGCTGCCGTTCCCGTTCTACAGCCGAAGAGCAGGGGCGTAAGTCCGGGAACGAACATGAGAGGCAGAGAGTGCTGTCAACAGCAAAGGAATATATTGGATTAGAAGTAGCAGACAAGAGATCATTTATGAAAATTAAAAAGAGTGTCGGAGACAGAACGGAGCCCTGGGGCACACCAGCATTTATCTTGTGAATATCAGACTTAAAACCGTCCAAGACAACTTGAATTGAACGTTCCGAAAGATGGTTTCTGCTCCATTGAAGAAGAGAGTCATCGATCCCAAAAGCACGCATTTTCGACAAAAGAGGCTGATGCCAAACTCTGTCAAATGCCTTAGAAATGCCTTTTCGGTGAGACACGTCATCAGATCACCAGTGAACCTGTTGCTTCGAAAACCGTACTGCCGGTCATTGAGAAGTTTTCGTGTTTCGAGATATTTCATGAGCTGACGGTTTATCAGCGTGTCCATGACTTTGGAAAGAAGGGGCGTAAGTGCAATGGGTCTGTAGGAGGAAATAGAGCAAGAGGAATCGTGCCACGCTGTTTTTTCCAGCGGGGAAGGACACTATTCAGAAGGAGGGGAGATATACCGTCAAGACCAGCGGATTTGTGAATGTTAAGATCTTTAAGAACTCTTGCTACTAGACGAGTGCGAAAGTGGATTCGTCCCATTGAAGATTCGACGCACTTAAGTGTAGGCGGAGACAAAGCACAATCTGGGAGTGTTGAGCTGGTCGCAAAGTGTGCAGCTAGTAGATTGGCCTTGTCCAAAAGCTGAAAGCTGGAATGTTTTTGTAAATCAACGTTGGGATGGAGTATGAGGCAGAATTTCTAACATTTTTGACGAACGACCAACAATTTTTACTACCTTTGGGACATTTTAGTATTTGTTGCCTTAATTTGTAGTCCTATTAGAATTTTACGCGCTTAAGAAGGATTTGCAGTCATTTCTGGCTCGTTTAAACTTTTTTCGGTTTTCCTCTGTCGGGTTGGTCTTGTAGGACCGAAAAAATAGTTCTCTAACCCTGATAGCCTCTTTTCAGCTCGAATCATTGCATTCCTTTTCTTTTGGTTTGATACTCTTCATCCGATGAGGGATAAAGCATCTCATTCCAAAGAGAATAGTTTCGGTGATCATGTCAGCAGCGGCATCCACGTCGTTATCGAGGAAACATAACGACCAGTTGAAATTCCTAAAGAAGTTGTTAAGTCCGCTCCAATTGGCTTTCTCGTACGGTTCTTTTAGGAATTTTTTCTCGTCACCGTGCCGACCACCGACGAGTGCACACGTCATCTTGCACTCGTATTTCTCCGTGCTGCAAAAAAAAAAAAAAACCCAAAACCACCGCGCGCGTGTGAAAAAAAAAAAAAAATTATCACACAGTGTGGGAGTCCTACACCTCTCCCGCACCTGGTCATAGTACTGTTGCTTGCACTCGGTCGCTGCCCTTACGGTATTTATCATACGGGCAGTGACTGAGTGTATGTAACAACTGATGGATAGCGGGTTGTGTGTGAAAATTTTGTTGGTGCACTGTTTCATATTGTTGTAAGGGCATAACACCTACAGAAATTTGATTCAGTAAACCATCGTCAGAATTTTCACTTCGCAGCCCTGCTTAGTATCGTCGGTGTTTGTGTTTACTGTGTTTGTTTGTGATTATGTCTAGGGAATTCAGGGTGGACGTAGCTAATATACGCGGGCTAAAAATTAATCACTTTTCTGCGTACGTCCACGTCTGTAAGTACCTACCAGCTGTTTTGGCACTTAGCGAAACACAGGTAGATCCCCGCCCACACCTCTCAGACCACCCTGATCTGAAGCTACCTGGCTACGAACTAGTGCCACTATTTTTTCCCCATCGCGGTCTCGCCATTTATGTGCGTAGTGATGTAGCTTACCAAATTCCACCACAATGTAGTACCTGTTCCAATCCGGAATTCAATTTCATGTGGTTAAAATTCCATCTCCGTAAGCAAATTATCCACTACTGCTTTATTTACAGAAGCCCCAAACTGGACAGCAACTCGACCTTCCACGAGTTTGATGCGCTGTCTGACTCCATTCAAAGAATTGTATCCCTGTATCCTCATACTGAAATCGTGATTACTGGCGATTTCAATACACACAATTCTGGTTGGTTTCGACATTCTGGACAGACAACACCCGAAGAACGGTGTGTTGAGATCTTCGCTGCGGAAAATAACTTAACCCAGCTTGTAAATGGGCCCACACGAATACCAGACGTTGACAGTCCTACCGACAACACCCTGGACTTGTTTCTAACTTCTCACCCTGATAAGTACACCGTTGACGTGCTCTCCCCTCTAGGCTCATATCAGCTAATTTCTCGTACACCCACCACACAGTTAGATTCCTAAAAGAACAGTATGGCAATAGGAGAAAGCTAATTGGAGCGGACTTAATAATTTCTTTAGGATATTTAACTGGTCGTTATGCTTCCTCGATAACGACGTGGATGCCGCTGCTGATATTATCACTGACACTATTCCCTTGGGTATGAGATCCTCTGTCCCTCATCGGACGAAGATTACCAGACCAAAAGAAAAGGCATGGTACGACTCGAGCTGTGAAGAGGCCGTCAGGGTTAGAGAAGTGCTTTTTCTGCAACGTCTTTCTCAAGCGTGTAAAATTCCAATACGACCAAAACCTGAGGCAAAAAATACTGCAATGTCCGAAAGGCTGTAAAAATTGTTGGTCATTCGTCAAAAACATTAGAAATTCTGCCTCATCCTACATCCCAACGCTCATTTACAATGACATTCCAGCTCTCAGCTCTTTGGACAAGGCCAATCAACACTCCCAGACTGTGCTTTGTCCCCGCCTACACTTGAGTGCGTCGAATCTACAATGGGACGAATCCACTTTCGCACTCGTGTAGTAGCAGGAGTACTCAAAGATCTCAACATGTAAAAATCCGCTGGTCCAGATGGTATATCTCCTTTTCTTCTGAAAAGGTGTTCTTCCACGCTGGCAAAACCACTGCGTAAGCTTTTTCATCAATCCTACTCTTTAGGACTCTTTCCGAGCAGATGGAGAACAGCATTTGTCCAGCCTGTCCCTAAAAAAGGCGAATCTTCTTTTCTATCCTCCTACAGACCCATTGCACTTACGTCCCTTCTTTCCAAGGTCATGGAAATGCTGATAAACCGTCAGTAGATGAAATATCTCGAAGCACGAAAACTTCTCAATGACCGGCAATATGGTTTTCATAGCAACAGGTCCACTGGTGATTTGATGGCATGTCTCACCGAAAAGTGGAACTAAAGCGTACATCAATCTGGCGAAAGCAAGTTAGTTGCACTTGATATTTCTAAGGCATTTGACAGAGTTTGGCATCAGGCTCTTTTGTCGAAAATGCGTGCCCTTGGGATCGATGACTCTCTTCTTCGATGGATTAGAAATTACCTTTCGGAACGTTCAATTCAAGTTGTCTTGGACGGTTTCAAGTCTGATATTCACAAAATAAATGCTGGTGTGCCCCAGGGCTCCGTTCTGTCTACGGCACTCTTTTTAATTTTCATTAACGATCTCTTGTCTGCTACTTCTAATCCAATTTATTCCTTTGCTGATGACAGCACTCTCTGCTTCTCATATTCGTTCCCGGACTCAGGCCCCTGCTCTTCGGCTGTAGAACGGGAACGGCAGCGTATGCTAAGCTCATTAAATTCCGATATTAACAGCATAACCAATTGGGGAACTATCAACCGAGTAGAATTTAATGCTTCCAAAACTCAATGCTGTCTGCTGTCATTAAAGCGAAATTCAAATACCCAGCCGTTATCCATGAATGGCACTTGCATCGTCGAAACCGAAAAACTTTCCATTCTCGGTATGTTTGTCAATGAAAACTTACGTTGGAATGACCACATATTCGGTGTCGTCAAAAACGCTGCGAAATGTCTAGGTTTCCTCAAGCGATTTACGAAATACTTCACCCCCTCTGATCAGGCCACAATATATAAGGCATTTATCAGCGCGAAACTGGAGTAATATGATCACATTTGGTCGGGTGTGGTAAAAATATCTCGGCACCTGCTAGATAGGATTCAAAACCGTGCGATAAAACTGATAGGTGATACTAATATCAGTCAATCAATTGACACCCTCGAACACCGACGTAATATCTCGTGTCTCACTCTGTTTTATCGCTCTTTCCACCTCCAATGCCCCATAGAAATCGAAAGTAACATTCCGCCCCTTCAAACTTTTAACCGTAACACCCGTCTCGCTATGAATGTTCATCAGTATACTCTTAAGCCCGCTTTCGGACGTACTCTAAAACAAAATTTCCTTCGCCCGCGCTGTGTACGAACATTTTAAGGGTACAAAACCCTTAATCGGCGGGCGCCGATTATAAAAAAAAAAAAAAAAAAAAACTGGTCGGTGTACGAGTTATTAGCCGATATGACACAGCGGTCCGATTAGCCTAGAGGGGACAGTACATTGATCTTGTATTTGTCAGAATGAGAAGTTAAAAACAAGTCCAGGGTGTTGGCGGTATAACTATCAACGTCTGGTATTCGTGTGGGCTCATTTACAAGCTGGGTTAAGTTATTTTCCGCAGCGAATATCTCAACACACCGTCCTTCGGGTTTTGTCTGTCCAGAACGTCGAAGCCAACCAGAATAGTGTATATTGAAATCACCCGTAATCACGATTTCAGTATTAGGATACAGCGATACAATTCTTTGAACGGAGTCAGACAGCGCATTAAACTCGTTAAAAGTCGAATTCCTGTCCAATTTGGGGCTTCTGTAAATAAAGCAGCAGTGGATAATTTGCTTACGGAGATGGAGATTTAACCGCATTAAATTGAATTCCGGGTTGGGACAGGAACTAGATTGCATTGCAATTTGGTAAGCTACATCACTACGCACGTAAATGGTGAGACCGTGATGAGAAAAGAATAGTGGCACTAATTCGTAGCCAGGTAGCTTCAGATCAGAATGATCTGAAAGATATGGGCGGGGATCTACCAGTATTCACTAAATACTAAAATAGCTGGTCTATATTTACAGACGTGGAAGTACGCTGAAAAGTGATTACTTTTAAGTTAGCGAATATTAGTTATATCCACTGTAAGTTCCCGAATCATTATAAAAAAAAGACAGGCGCAAGAAACACAAACACCAGCGATACTAAGTAAAAGTTCAGAATTGGTTTGCCGAATCATATTGTTGTAGGAGTTATGCCCTTAAAGTATGACCATAGGCAGGGAAGATGGAATGCCCGCACTGTGGATGTTCTTGCACTGCACTCGCGCATTTCTTTTTTCTTCCCGCGAGGAGCGAGTTTCACGAGTGCACTTGTGCGTGTGCACTCGTCGATGGTCAGCTCGGGGCCCATTATGGTTTGAAAATCCTAGAGTAGCCTAACCCCTTAAGTTCTTATATTTCTACAATCTTAACCCTACCGACATAGAGAATTGGGTACATATACCTTACATCTTGTAATATCAAAAACTATATTTTGACCGAAGTCGACTTAGCCGGTTTTCACTGGAGGTCACAGATTAATCTCTTGTAGTTAAAATACATATTTTTCACTTGAAAAAGAGCTAAAAAAGTTTATTTGCTATATAACTGCCGGAGAGTTTTATTTTTATCCCGATGGTTGTATTGATAAATAAAAAAAACCGCTTTATTCTCGTTCTTTATTCAAACGAGTCTAAAACAATTGTCCACGTGGCTCGAAAATTACTGCGGATTTTCCTCGTTACAGCTGTCATGGAAGATTTAGAGATGAAATGAGTAGGTATCCTCAGAGAAATGTACGATTCATGATGAACCTGCTCCAGGTGCCGACGATGGATGGATTGTCATAGACATTGTTATTCGTTCTTTTCACCTACCATATGGAGGAAACAATTCCTGTCTGGGGGGTGTTCTTTGCCAACTCTAAGTTTAAATGTCAGCTGGTGGGCAGTAACATGAAATTAATTTGTGAAGTTTCAATTTAATATAAATGAGAGTAAGCAACCCACTTCTAAGACTCTGTTCCCGCGAATAAGCTCTTCATATTTTCAAATCTGAAATTTCTCTCATTATTTCAAAAACGCCGAACCCCCCCCAAAAAGTATTTGTTTGCCTAAGGCTTAATCTTCCAAAAATAAGCCAGCTCATTCCTGTTATACCTAAGACTGCTCCATCTTTCCTTCCCCAATATCTCACATAATTATGGCTTTTCAAAAAGTTCCTTACGCTTCCATGCATGACGGTATCCTGTGTATGATATTTGTACGCTGTATGTATTTACGCTGAGCTCAATTATGCTAATATATTCAAATACCATTAACATAAGTTAGGAACGCTAACGTACAATTCTTCAAAGAGTATTTCCATGAAGATGCTCCAACCCTTCCATTTCATTTAACATTTGCAGCTAATTTTTACTACAATTTCCTTTTTGGAAAAAAAAACGTTGTTTTGCGAGGAACTTATTCAAAAAGATGCTATGTACGAGTGTGTACTATATATCGTAAACTCTTTTTGTTTTAGTGTTAATAATGTGCCCGGAAAAGTGTTAGGCAGACAGCTGCTTTCGTGTAAAGGACTCCCTACTCGTAAATTACTTAGTTCTTTAAGGATTTTTTCCACTAATAAACTAATTATATTTTTCTTTTATTAAATTTCGCACTTTAACGATGGGGAGTTACAAAGTTACACTGTTGACTTTAAACGTTGGAGGAAAGCAAACAAAAAAATCCGTGCCAAGCTGTTAAGTCACCCCAATTAATAATAATCTCATTTTTTATTTAATTACCTTTGGGTACGTTTATGACACTGAGTGGAATTTATATTAATTATTTTGGTAACAGGTATGGGCTGCTCTCCGGGGTTTCTAGTGTTTTAACTACTACGAGCACCTTTGCTAGGTAGGTAGCTGTCATTAAGTATCTCACAGATGAGACAACAATAAAGTTCGGTGTGCTTTAAGAGGTTGTACTGTGAAACTTTTTCACTTTTAATGTCGGTGAATTTACCAAATTTCTTTTTTTGTTTTAATATTTTTGGGTATGCAAGTATGTACGAGTACGTTTTGCGAAGGATTTATTTTGTTACCTTTTTCCAGTAATGAGAGAATTTAAAAATGAAATTGGTCCTTTTGATCTGGATTTTTGGCTTCGAAAAGCTTTAATGCAAATTAAACGGGAAAGGTGATCAAGTAACGTTAATTTAAAAATGTTGTAAATTTTGAAAGGTTGAATCCTTGTTTTAATGCAGAAACCCTTTTTCTGATTCCGTAATTATGTATAATATCAACGGCGATTATTATACCCGGCGTTGTATTAGTTATCCTGATATTGAAATCTTTGTAGTCGATCGATATTTTGCGGTGAAAATTCTGGCTGTCATCAAGGCTTAATAACGCGGTCCGCTTAACCGAAAATGTTTCTGCAGAGAGGCAAATTGCGAAGCCCCGGAAGCGTAAAAACTTTTCTTGTGAAAACTTTTCCTTGAAAATGAATAATTTCTCACCTTTTGATTAGATTATGGTGGGAGGTGGAACTATGTACCTTTATCACTGCGGCCACCGTGATTTCCTCAATTTCGAGCTCATACAAGATGCTTGAAATTTTAATGAACTCGGCTATATCTCTGAGTGAGCTGGCTGTGAGATCTTATGCCTCAAAGCATGGTTTACCTGGAAGAAGTAGACGTGTTCTGCTTAAGCGGTTACAGTGGCGAAAGATATGTTCTGCTGTTTCTTCGTCGTCGTTGCACATGCGACAATTGTTGCCTCGTGCTATTCCCTTAGTCACACGGTATTTTTTGGCTCTACAGTGACGCGTTAGGAATCCTGTTACTGCGTGTATCTGAGCCCTAGAAAACTGTAGGAGTTGTTTTCCTCTTTTGAGGGAAGAGGTTGGTAAAAAGTTTTTTAATTGCCTGTTGCCTTTAGTTTCCTTTCAGTAATGGTGTGCCCTTGTTTTTAGCCAGTTATTTGTATAGCTTTTTATGTAGCTAATAACACGGATGTTGCGGCCGAACCTTTTCTGGCCAATTTGTCTCCTCTTCCATTATCATCATCATAACCACTGTGTCCTGGCACCCAGATTAAATGGATTCTATTGATGCTGATGTTTTGAAAAGTATAATGCAGTCGCAGACACTTTTTGAAATTATCTCAAATTCGTTGATAGCAAGTAAGGCCGCTTTGCAGTCAGAGAGAACATAAATGTTCTTGTTGATGACAGATCTGTTTGCCAATGCGGAATTCTATTGCGTATGTCTCAGCTTGAAATACATGCGTTCAGTGAAGTATTGGTAGTACTTCCGTGTATGCCTGCTAAAGAACATTCGTCAGTTTTGGATCTGTCGGTCTAGCAGACCTGTGAATCTCTTCTGGACACGTGTTTAATCTATTCCCAGTTCTGTCGATCAGGAAATGGTTAAAGGTGTACTTTTTTAAATGTTCGTCTATAAAGATAATTCTTAATAGAGTTCCAGTAAAAGATAAGGGTGAACTATTTTGAAGTTACTCTCATCCATTGAGATAAGTATGTAGGCGTTTGCCAAAGCCTGCGGTGGGTGCTGTTCTCGTTGCAGCCATAGTACACCTACAGGTAAATCTTCCGCGTAGACTTTTGCTCGATTTTGTGCCACCATATTGGAGATGCATAAGGGACTATATGTAGAACTAGCAAAAGGAAACTCTAGCTGGTTCTTAGTGAGATCCTGGCTTTTTCTGTGTTTTCGATCCCGGGTGACCCCTAGAAATTTCACTTCACTTGAGAACTTAATGGTTTCATAGAAAAGTGTTGGATCGTTAAATTTGTCCAATTTTCCTCACTATGGTGCCCTTATTGGGGATGATGTTTAGACTAGCTTCCCTGCACAAGTTAGAAAAAAGGTTGAGTGCCCTCTGGAGGACTTCCGAGATAGTTTCTTCAAATTTTCCTCTGATAAGGATCGCAATGTCATCAGCGTATCCCTGGACATGGAAACCGTCGTTGCTAATATACTCGTATTTAGCAGTTCATTTACTGTGATGGACCACAGCAGAGGGACGAGAGCACTATCCCGGAGGCAACCTTTTGAAGCAGTAACGCTGATTTTATCACGTAGCGTTATTATTTCTACCGTTCAGCATGTGCTTTCTCCAGTTACATGGACAATAGTATTGCCTACTTCTGCGTTTTAGATGCATTTGTATATGCATGTTCGGTGTTGTTGAAACCTTCTTCGATGTCAAGGAAGCAGCAATTTCTTTGCCCCTGAATAGCATGCGTTTTTTATTTTCCTGGCTGATAGGCATATTGATTCTTATGAATTGGGTTCCTGTATAGTGGACCATCCTTGATACATGTATTTGTCAAGAATATTCCATTGTTTTTAGTAAAAACGAGATAAGGTCTATAGGTCTGTATGATTTGGGTAAATCCGTAGGTCTACTATCTCTTTTGGGTATAAACTTAACCCTTAGCTCTTTCCAGCTTTTTTGGTAGCTAACCAAGGGCAAACCTGGTTCTGAGTTTGTTAATCATTTATATAATAACTTTTTCGAGAAGTCCTGGGAAAAGTTCATCTTCACTACGGGCTATGAATGGTTCAAATGAGTTGATGGCCCATTTTATTTTGCCTTTATGAAAAATTTAATTTGCTTCTTCCAGTTCTCCCAGGTTTTTCCCACCATTACTGGACTTAAGATACCGTTACAGTCTGGGTTGGACCTACCTGGGCTTAAACCAACATACCTCTCTAGTTAGCGAAATCTTTAGGTAACTGCCTCCAGTTTCGTACTCCATGTTAATTGGGGTCACCTTCGACTTTTCCATACCACCTAAGGCGTAGGTGGTACTCCTCGATGGCATTATCCATCCGATTTGGAATCGAAGACTCTTGGGGCTGGAGCATTGGGGCTCATTCGTTCGGCATGTTCTAACTATCTTGATCGATAAATGTGCACTTTCCTAACAGGTCAATGTCAGGGTAAAGCTCGTGGAGTTTGTAGCTAAGTTTTTTCCTCCAAATCTCCTCAACGCAAACGGGACTAAAACTCAATTTTGCGCTTGAAACTACCGAGAATATCTTCACTCACCTTCGCTAAAGCCTAGGCTTCTGATGAGATGTCATTATCAAATTTAATAGCGGAGTCGGGGTATACAAAGTCCCTGACTACCTCAAAGTTAAAGCTGCTATTCGATTTGTCGGTGTCGTGGTTTCATTCACGACTAAAGCAAGAGCTTGCTGAATTCTGACATTTATATCAATGTCGTCAGCAAATGCAAGTATCATAGTTATACTCTCCTCGGCAGCCCTAAATAGCCGGCGGAAAGCCCATCCGGTCCAGCAGCCGTATTGTTGTCAAGCTTGAATATCATTATCCTCAATCTATTTTGGTCAGGTTGGCAGATCTCTTGACTTTCACCGCCGAGGTTGAGTGTTTCGTTCTGCCTGACAGCGGAATTTCGGTTCTCCTCGCCATTTGGCAGTCTGCAGAAGTATTTTTTTCCATGACTCTAGTACATTGTTTCCTTCTTTATCTCTACTGGCCTCTAATCGGTGTTAGGGCATAACACCTTATTCTTACTTTTTTATAAAACTTCCGAGTAGCACCTATTTTCTCGATCGCGAATCTCTAGCTTTGTTTTATTCCTCCAGATAAGCCAATCTTCTTTCTTAATCTTTCTCTCTTAGAGCTCGTGGATCGCTATCGTTCTGCTATGCAGTGCCTAGTTGTTTCCTTGCGTGTACTTGTCTGCATTGATTTTGAAACCATGGATTTCATGTGGCGAGTCGAGCGAAATGCAGTACATCAGTTGCGGCATTTCTGATTGCTTCTTAGAATCGAAGCTACTGCTTTTCAGCATCTTTAGTTGGTTGCATATGGTATCTTGAGAGGTTGGGAGACATACCCTGGAGATTTTGAACATAGTCTCTGGTTTTTAACGTAAACCACCTGTCATGTAGACTTATGTTTACGGGATGCCCATACATCCATGGGAGCAAGGATACGGATTGCCATCGCTATCCGCCAATACTGTGATACCAATTCGGAACTGTGTTGGAGGCACAAGCTCCACCCTTGATATAAGTCGATGCCGATCTAAAACCTCTTACTGCTCTTAGGGTCACAGCATCCAGTACTTATTTGCAACTCTACAATCGGTGGCGTCATTTAAAGATGTTTGCGATAAGACCAGTAATATGCCCTGCCCCCGCTTTTTATTAGACAACGTCATTGATGGGCGAGGCCTTTTTAATTGGGCGGGGACCCTAGGAGATTTTGAACAGCGTCATATCTCCTCAGAGTATTTTTCACATAAAAAACCATGGTTAAAGTGCTTGCTTTAGGCACACCTTCTCGCTACTGACCGCAACGTAAAGATAGCGACACTCGTGAATAAGAGCTAGTGAGTGCTAGTTGTGCATCTTTTGACAGTCGGTTACTGAAGTTTCAGTCATTTTGGACACGCAATTTTTAGTTGACAGTCGTTTGAGTGAGTCGATGTGAGTGTTTTTTGTGAAAATGGAAAAAAATTGAGTGTCGAGCTGTTATTAAATTCTTGTTTTTGAAAGGCAATACGCCTACGCAAATCAAAAACGAGTTGGACTCTGTGTATGGGGACTCTGCACCATCATTTACCACAGTGAAATTTTGGGCAGCTGAATTTAAACATGGCCGTAAGAGCTTTGGAGATGATGAACGTTCGAGACGTTCAAAAACAGCAACTACTGACTACAACATTACTAAATTTCACCAAATGGTGTTAGACGACCGCCGAATGAATGTCCAAAGAACGTGTATGTTATATTGTATATTCAATAAAGATTTAGGCATGAGAAAGCTGTCCGCGCGTTGGGTGCCGCGTATGCTCACGTTAGACCAACGATCCAACGATCTGTTGGCGCAGTTTAGGCGCAATAAATCCGAGTTTTGGCGCCGATTACTTACTGTAGATGAAACTTGGATACACCATTATACGCCCGAAACAAAAATGCAGTCAAAGCAGTGGACTGCAAAGGGCGAGCCGGCTCCAAAAAAAGAAAAAAACTCTTTTTTCGGCTGGGAAAGTGATGGCGACTGTTTTTTGGGATAGTAAAGGAGTTATCTTAATCGATTATCTTCAAAAGGGAAAAACCATTACAGGAGCATACTACGCATCATTATTTGCCAAGCTGAAAGCAGAAATTGCGGAAGCACGGCCACATTTGCAGAAAAAGGAAATCCTGTTTCACCAAGACAACGCGTCGTCTCACACCTCAGCGGTTGCCATGGCGAAAATCCATGAATTACGGTTTGAACTGCTTCATCACCCAGCTTATTCACCAGATCTAGCCCCAAGCGACTTCTTTTTGTTCTCTCATCTAAAAACTGCGCTCGGAGGACAGAGATTTTCGTCAAATGAGAAGGCAATCGCCTTAGTGAACATTTATGTTGCAGAGAAAAACGCTAAGTACTATTTGGTCGGGTTAGAGAGATGGAGCATCGCTGGGAGAAGTGTGTAGAGCTACATGGAGACAATGTAGAAGAATAAAATAAAAATTTGAGAAAAAATGTCTTGTACCATTGTTCGGTCGGAAACCTTTCAGGCAACCCTCTTATTAGTAGAGATCTTAATATAGATATTCTAAGCCCAAATATTGCTACAGATAATGTAAATATTTGTTCTTATTGAATGAACACAAGTTGTTCTCATTTATCAACGAACTAACTAGACCAATATCAAACACATATCTTGACCATGTATTAGGTCGCTTCCTTGAGGTAGAAACAGATCAATGAGCTGGTCTTAATTTCGACCTTGACATTATGGATCACTGTATGATAGTCATTAACTGCTTACAGAACAAAGGTAAAAACCTTGCTGTTCCAAAGTTTACTAAAATAAACTATAAGATATTAAATGAAAAGCTCTTGAGGGAAAACTGGTATGATGCATGTGCTGAAGTAAGTGCTTCTCTAGCCTATGAATTGTTTTAAAAATCTTAAGCCCTAGATAAATGTTTCACTTAAACATAATCTGCGCTGTAAGTTTTGCGAACATCCACCCAAACTATCCTTGAAAGTACGCTAGAACCGCATATGTCAAATAATTAAAACTTAAATCAAATTTTATCGTAATATTTTAGATGCTTGCAAAGAAGTTCATAAGGAAATCTGACAAAATAATGGGATGTTGTAAACTACGTAGTTAACCCTACAATATTAGAGTTATTGTTGCAAACAAATTTAATCAATACTTTGCCTTAGTAGCACAAACGCATTTTTTGGACTTTCCAGTGCCCTACACCGGCTGCTCAACGACACAAGTCTTAGACGATACAATTTATGAAAACAGCATCGCTCTCATGCCCATTTCGCGATGTGAACCGCTTAAAATAATTAACACTCTTAAAATATCGCATTCATGTGATAACGATGCAATTTCCAATTCTATTTTGAAAAAAAAAAAAAGATTTTTTCGGGACCTTTCCCAGAATCGTTTAACGGGTTAGTCACTCTAGGATTTTCAAAAAATCTGTGTTTTTTTTATTGCTTTCAATTGTCTCTTAGGACCTCAAAAATGATATCCCAAAAGATTATGGCCGCGAAATATCTCAAAGTACTTGTTTCTTTTCTTTCTCAAAGTATAGTACACTGGTAGGCAACGAGCGTCTTATGACCGAAACGAGGGACGGTATTTTAGGGGACTAGAGTGTGTATACGGCAGATGTTTTTGAAGCTATTTGCCATGTGTTCAGACTATTGCTTGTTTCGTCTTTAGAAACGTCCGTCGGTTTCAGTCTGTTTCGAACGGTGAAACATTCGAGAAGAACGCTATTTGAGAAGCGTTTGTCTTTTATCGATAATTGTGCTAATTTTTTTTGTTGTTTTGTGAGTGTTACTGATTCGTTTTTGTAATGAGTGACAATTGTATTGTGGTCAAACCAATGCAAACGAGGCACGTATATACCGAAAATATCTGGAAGAAGACCGCTGAATCGGTACGAGTTAGAGACACCAAGTGAAATGAACATCCGCGAAAAAATTTAAGCAATCGGAAGACATGTACGATATTGAAGCGAGTCCAGGTTTGGTTATCGTATGAAATACTTTATTGCAGTTGTTTCAGCTATTTCAAACGTTGCCGTTTGTAAAGTACGCAAATCGCAAGTGAAATTTACGGATAGTGGTAAGCGCGATTTGGGATTCGAAATAGTGTCCTGTGAAAAATGTGTACAGACTGAGACTCCTATTAGTCTATTTATTGAGAAAGGCTATGAAATAAACCGTAGAATTGTAATTTCCATGCGATTACTTGGATTGGTTTGCACGGAATACAGAAGTTTTGTGCATTCATGGAATTACCTCAGCCTATGTTTCACGCTTTCCATGCAAAAGTTGTCAAAAGAATTTCAACTGCAACTAAACTTGATTGCAGAAACCGTATGATGAAAGCAGTGAAAGAGAATTATGGTATCAGGCCATCGCTTGAAGAAAACTTGGGTTTACATCTTGTTTGGCTTAGTGACTCTTATTGGCAATTATAGTCCAAAAATTATAGACTGCGCAGTGAAATCGAAATACTGTAAGGCGTGTGAGTACTGGAAGAATTAAGAAGATGCCGGAGAATATACGGAATGGGCACAAAGTCATAAAGATAAGTGCGATGTGAATCACGATGGATCAGCAGGATAAATGGAGATCGATGCAGTTGCTGAGATGTTTCAGCGATCTGAAGCTTTGGACCAGGTGAACCAGGTATGAAACAGTCGCAGTACTCAAGAAAGAGTGTATAGATCACGTCCAAAATCGAATTGGTACCCGCCTGCGTAATTTGAAAAAGCATACAAAAGCTCTCGGCGGAAGGGCAAATTGACGGGAAAACTAATAGACGAACTCTCTATTTATTATGGATTACCCATTCGTAAAATCTGTGATTCTGTTGGAAGCATGAGAAACAGTATATGGGCTACACTCGACCATAAATTATCTACTAATGCAACACCACAGCACGATAAATGTCCGATCGGAGAGGATTCATGGTGGTCATAGCAAAAGGTTAGAGCAACAAATAGTTTGGCTGAGTACAAGTATAAGCTAGCTCTTCCGAATGAAGTGTATGAAGCTATCAAGTCGGTCTACGAAGAACTGACCGGAGACGATCTTCTTACTCGATGCATTGGTGGTTATATTCAAAGCTGTAATGAAAATATTTCTAGTGTTAAAACTGTGTTGGATGTAGCTGTGGATATTACAGTTTGCGTGTACAATGACGGCTTTGCTTCAATTTTGCACATAATGAACGCGATGGATTTAGAAATCGGCCCGAACAGCTACGAAATGTACTTGGAGGTTGACAAAGAGCGCATAAAGCTTGGAGAAAGATCGGTGTCTGTAGCTACAAAAGAGTGGAGGATCACATTAAAATCTAATAAAAAAGAAGTGGAAGAGCAGGACACTAATCTAGAAGACCAATTTATGGTGCAGGCATGGCGGATTAAAGGCATCGCAAAATTTTCGTGACTGTCTATAACTTAAAATTGTAAATGCGTTTCTCTCAAAACTGCACTTTGCAAGTTGGCCGCATCCATAACTTGAACAATTTTCGACCAATTCCAAATTTTAACTAGATCTTTAAAAATATATTGTCTAAATAAGTACGTAGGATTGTTTTTTTATGATATACTTCATTTTTTATTGACAATTTTCTTGCGATTTTTCTGCGAAGTTTGAATTTGGAAGTGCGCCATTCGGATAAAAATCAATATATCAGAGAAATTACTTGTGCTTCTGTAGCTGTTGTTATTTGCAATGAAGGTAAACTTCTACCTTTGTAAACACGATTTATTTTATATTTTTCCTGAAAAAAAAAATTACAAAAAAGCCTATTTTTACGGCGTCTAGAGTGACCTAACCCCTTAAGATTAGCTTAAATCGAAATTTCTCAGCCTTTGTTTTGGTAAAAGAGCGTCAGTCTCATTTCTATAATTTTCATGCCTAACTCAACTTTGGACATTTATTGTCCTTGATCTCAAATTTGTAGAATAACCAAAATTGACTTAGTCACGACCTAAGTTGGGATAAGTGGTTATTCCGTGAAATACAAAGAACAATGTCATGTGACTTCTTAACTTGAGTTAGGTCGATGTTCCAAAATCTGCTCTAATTGCGAAAATATCTCAATTTAAACTAAGTTGTTATTCCACATTACCTAAGCCATTTCCAACCATAGCATTGTGTGTTTGTGGGATAAGTTGATTTAATTTGAAAACGGTAGCATAATTGAAGTTAGCCCTATGGTAAGGTTAGGTAAAAATGTCTGTTGGAAAGACCAACCCACTCAGGCCTATTGGCCCATTGTGATGCCATTAGGCGGGACTTTAGTCCGGGGTGGACCTGAGCCTCAATCAATAAGCCTCTTCGGTTAGAGCGGTCTTTGGCTAACTGCCTCCAGTTGCGCACTTAAAGTTGGTTGAGGCCCCCTTCCACTTGGGCGCGCCACGTAAAGCGAAGCCTTCCTCTACTGCGTTGTTCCTCCGGATTAGGGTCGAAGATTCTACGTGCTGGAGCGTTGATGTTCATCCGCTCTACATGTCCCATTCATCTCAAACGCCCAATGCGCAGATTTTTGACCAGGTCGATGTCGCTGTAAAGCTCGCAGAGTTCATCGTTGAATCGTCTCCTCTAGAACCCGTCAACGCACACGGGACCAAATATCTTACCAAGAATTTTTCTCTCAAAACGACCAAGAATGTCTTCATCCGCCTTAAAAAGGGTTCATGCTTCGGAACCATAGAGCAGGACTGGGATTACAAGGGTCTTATACGGAGTTTCCTTGGTTGTTCAGGAGAGGGCTTACTATGTACATAGTTGCCTTCTCAGCCCAAAGAAACAGCGATTGGCAAGTGTTTTTCTTCGTTTGATCTCTGAAGAGCTCTCGTTTTCAGATGTGATAGCAGAGCCGAGGTAGACAAAGTCACTTACAACCTCAAATTTATAGCTGTCGGTTGCGACATTCGGGCCGATTCGTCGATGTTGGGTGCCCCTTCTTGTTGACGGTATATATGTACTTTGTTTTGCCCTCGTTTACCTCTAGACCCATTTTTGCCGCTTTTGGTCCTATACTCGCAATCGCACCAGTCAGTCACACCTCTCTGTGTTCTACCAATAATATCAATATCGTCGGCGTCGATTTTTGAAAGATCGTACCTGGTGTATTGGCTTGTGAGTTTTGCACAATTCTTTCAAGTACAATGTTAAAGAAGTCACATGACAGCCCGTCGCCTTGTATAAATCCTTTTTGACATTAAAGGTCTTGGTTATATCGTTACTAACCTTGGTGCAGCAGTGAGCTTTCTCCATCGTCATCCTGCACAAGCGGGCGAGTATGGCATTGATGCCAAAACTAGATATGGCTCTGTATAACTCGTCTCTGTAGACACTGTCATATGCGGCTCTAAAATCGATAAAAAGGTGGAGGGTATCGATCTGAACTTCTTGGGTTTTCTTCAAGATCTGCTGTAGTGTGAATATTTGGTCAATTGTGGACTTACCGGCCCTAAAACCGCACAAATATGGTCCAATCAGACAAGATCTTATATACGATGTGTAGGAGACTGTTACCTCTATAGTTGACCCTATTTAGAGTGTATCCTTTCAGCTGCCTTAAATAGTGACGGCGGGTAGGCCGTCCCGCCCGGCAGCCTTGTTCGACTTCAATCTAGATATTGCTATCCTCACTTTATTTTGGTCGGGTGGATGGGATTCTTAACTTGCATCGTCAATGTTGAATGGTTCGCTCTGCTTGACAGCGGAATTTGTGTCGTCTTCGCCGTTTAGCAGTCTGCAGATATGGTTTTTCAATATCATCAGCACCGACTGCGACTCTATGACAAAGTTTCCTTGTTCATCTCTACAGGTTTCCGTTTGGGTCTTAGCACCCTGGCACGTTCTTTTTACCTTTTGCTAAAACTTCCGAACACTATTCCTGGAGTAGCATCTTTCTAATTCCTCGATCGCGCGCTTCTCATGCTCTTTCGTTTTTCTTCGGAGAAGCCGATGTTCTTCCGTCCTCTTTTGCTCGTAGCGTTTAAGAGGCTCACTCACCCTTTTGTGAAGCGCCGCTTTGTAGACATATTGTGGTAGTCGGCGAGTGAAACCCAGCACGTCAGTTGTGGCATTTCTGATGGCTTCTCGGCATGGTCTTCAGTACTTGATGCTGGCTGCAAAGGACTTCTCGAAAGGTTGAGGGATACGCGATTGGCAAATCTCCTCATAGTATTTTCCCGTGCATGTATGTTATGGCATCTGAAACATCCGCAGATGTACCTTGGCTCCAACTAGGTAGTGGTCCGAGTCTATGTTGGCCGCTTGGAATGTTCAGACATCTAAAATGCTTGAGGAGTGCCTTACGTTGATCGCAACATGATCAATCTGGTTGACATGTCGCTGGTGTCCGCCAAGTTCCCTTGTGGATATTGAGGTGAGCAAACCGTGTGCTTGCTATTGTAACGTTACGTCCCGCAGTGAAATCGATTAGGCTAAGTCCGTTTGGAGACGTGGTGTCGTGTAGGCTACGTCTTCCGATTGTGCTGCCAAAGATGTCCTCCTTTTCAATTCCAAACGTCATACATCGGACATTGCTCGTAGGTTTTGTCGAGGAGCTCGTAGAAACTTTCTGTGCTAGCATAGTCCTTTTCCTCTGTTGATGTGTGAGTGCATATAAGGCTGATGTTAGCAAATTTACCTTTGATACGGATTGATATAAGGCGTTCACTCGTTCACGTGTCGAAAGCTCAAGACTTCGTGCCTAAGTCTGCCGCTTACAACAAATCCACATCCAAATAGGCGTTGCTTACGTCGTTTCCTGTAGTAATTACTGTGGTAAACATCTTTCTTTTGCTCGGCCCATCCCACCGCACTCCCCGGATGGCGGTGATATTTGCTTTATAGCAGTCTAGGGCCTCCGCTAAACGTTTGGCTGCACGCGACCTGTTCAAGGTGCAAATTGAATCCGTCTTAATCCGAGCGTATTGGTCGCTTCGTAACAATTACTTTTTTACGTTGTTGGGTAGTTAACCCCACGCACAACTCCCAACCTGGAGGGCCAGGCTCTTTTTGGGAACGCTAGGACGAAATTCCGGAGCCCGTAACCCGCTTCGGGGATCGGAGTGCTGCCGTTGGCCTTCATTTAGGGCTTATCCGCTACCAACTCTTTTGCAAGACCCTGACTCAGTGTTGGAGATCGCTATAAACTTGGTATTCAAGTACGTTGAAGCAAATCATATAGAGATAGCAGTAGTTTGACCTAACTGAAACTGTGGACACCAAGGTTGATTCCATCCTTAGAATTCATCCGCTGCCGCCCGAAAACAGGAGAAAGTGTCTTAGTGAGATGGCACGATGCCACTTTTTTCCGGTAGAATAGGTAGAGTGCTTCAAATTTTAGCGAGTTCGTCGGCTCTATAATACCCTGGAATATCTTTGTGCCCCGGTACTCAAAATAGTTGAAGGTTGAACTGCTCTGTCATATCCCTGAGAGGTGATCGGCAGTCTAGGGCGATTCTAGAATTTAGTGAGACTGAGTCCAGGGACTTGAGAGCGGCCGGACTATCTGAAAACATGCGGACATCTCTTGGAGATATCACCTTTTTCTTCAACTAGGACATGATTTCTTTAATCGCCAAAATTTCCACCTGGAACACGCTACAGTGATTTGGAAGATGGAAGGAGAGGCTAAGATTAAGCTTATCTGAGAAAACACTGCCGCCGACACCGCTATTAGTTTTGGATACATCTGTATAGAATTGGATTAACTTGCCATCCATGGAAGCATCTTCCTCCCGGAAAGATCTGGAGGGGATGCTTACATGACAGTCTTTGTCAAACCAATTTTGGCATATAGTGTAATCGATGTTCTCTGGAAGGATTCCTAGCATACATATGAAGAGTATTAGCGTGGCCAAATACATTATTTGTCCACTGTGCAGTCCCTTTCAAGCGAGTAGAAGCAGTCGCAGCTACTTACCCTTTTTTTATAATTGGCGTGGGCACAAGGGTTTTGATGTACCCTTGTGATGTTTGTACATAGCGCGGGCGAAGAGAAGTTAGGCGGCAAAAGAGAGAGATGATATAAATACTCCTTACCGCTTGTGGGGGGAACTATGAATAATAAAACACACTTTATTTGAAATGTTGATTCAAATTGATTTATTACCACAAAATCAAAGCCTGAAATAGTAAGTAATTGCTTACGTATACAGCAATTGGACAATAAGTTGGTGAACCGTTTAGCTACTGCTTGGCTTTCAATAAGCGTGTTTGACCTACTTCTCGGTCGTTTATTTTCGTTAAACGGTGAATATACTCACCAATATTTACAATGTTTTTTATGTTTACTTTAGCACTACATTACTTATGCCTACCTTAACACCATTACTTGTAGGAACGATAAATCTCATAACCTTGATAAAACACTTTGTACTAATAAAGGGTTGCAATTTGTCAATTTGTCAACGAATCCGACAAATTGCTCCTCATAAAACGCTCTATTCGTCATGAAACCAGTGTTACATATACCACAGAAGAAAACGGGAGGATTGAACGAGAAACCCGTACAGTAGTCGAAGCGGCTCGAAGGATGATGAGTGCAAGGGATTTGGATAAGAAATTTTGGGCTGGAGTTGTGAATACGACTGTGTATACATTAAACCACACCGCAGACAGTGCCTAGGGATGTAAAACTCTGTACAAGATGTGGTGAGTAGGTAAGTTCCAGGTCAAAGACTTTAAAACTTTTAGCATTGAGGCATTCATGCATTCGTCCCTAAAAAAAATCCCAGGAGATGGGACAGAAAGGCATAAAAAGGATTATTTATGGGGTGCTCTGACACATTCAAGGGTTATAGGATCTGAATACCCGAAATACGAAAGGTGAAAATCGTTAGAGACGTCAACTTTAAGGAAATGGAGCAGCATAAACAACAAAATAAACTTTTTGACAGTGACTTTGGAGAATTTTCGAAAACAGGTGTTAATCTTGGGAGTGAAAGTTATGGCTCTTTGATAGAAGTTGTGATTAACAATACGGAAGATCAAACGCAGCGGGTGGAGGAATACAGTGTTTACCAGCCCGCTGAGGAAGTAGAGGACGGAATATAAGTAAACCGTGACTCAAACGTTTCCATTCCTTTAAGGTATCTGCGTAGTCGAAGGAGGATGTACTAGGGATTGCTTAGAAAAATATTGTGCAAGTAGAACCACAAAGATGCTATGGAAGCAATGAAGGAAGCAATAGCGGAGGGATCTGGTATCTCGTCCTGAATAAATGGGTGTACAAGATTAAAAATCCACGCACCAGGAAGCAAATATATAAAGAAAAATTAGTTACACAGAGTTACTCGCAGGAATATGGATTCAATTGTGGACAAACATACAGAAGGATTAGTTTTGACTCAGTTTGATATCTCACTGAGAATATTTAAATGCACCAACCACTGGGTTTTGGTAATGGCACAAATAGGGTTTGCAAGCTGCGAAACTGTATCTACTGGCTCAAATAGGCGTCATGTTGCTGGAACCAAAAGTTATCCAGCGTTCTCAAGGATTTTAAATTAAAACCGAGCTAGATGTATCCCTGCATTTTCTTATCAGCAGACAACAATACTTGCTGTATACCTGATGGGCTGGTGGCTACATAGAAGAACGATGATGCTGTTCAGTTGGTATTGGAAGCGAGTAAATTTCTTCGGATGGAAATCTCAATAAAACGCGGAGATGAAATTCATGTTGGCCAACCACATTACATTGAGCGGTTACTAAAACAATTTAATATAAGTAATTGCAAAACAGTGTCAGCATCAACTGAAACCTCTTCTTCGGCAGCATCTGTTTATTCGGGAGCAGTAACATTTCTCTACAGAGAAACAGTAGGCTTTCTAATGTACCTGGCGGTAGAAACTCGCTCAGACATTGCATTTGCAGTAGGAGTGATCTCCTTTGGATCCATCAAATAATGATTATGCAACGATATCAAAAGAATTCATAAGTTCATCAGTGGAAACAAGCGAATGTGTATAATTGTAAAATTGTTAAATAGAACTATTAGTTTATTAGTTTATTTATTTATTTCGAAAGCTACAATCTTTTCAAAAATTGTGGACGCTACAATTAATTTAATTAGACGCACATGAAAGTAATTCATTTTTAGATAGGCAACTTAGGATAATCCAAAATGAAATTCGACATTTAATTTAAGTTAGATAAATGCGTTTTTAATTCCTTTTTAAATCTTCTACTATCTTTGATTTGGCTGATGTAGCGCAGAAGGGCGTTCCAAAGCCGAGTGGTATTTACAAAGAATTGGCAATCAGATAAACTATATGTAAAACGCGGTATTAAAATTTGTCTAGTCTTTGTAGATGTACAAAACGTTATTCTATTAGCTGGGTTTAGGAGCTGACGTGTTTAAAATGATATTGTGCAACATTGTAACTGAACGGAACATCAGCAGGTGATCGAATGAGAGACCTGAGATAAGTATGGAGAAGTGAGAAATGTGGTCGTATCGGCGCCGTCTAAAAATGTAGCGAGCAGCGTTGTTGTATGCCACATTCAGCTTTCGACTGCTTACGGCATCCGTAAGTTAGTATGGGAGTGATGAGGGTCTAGACTAAAAGAGTTCGGATTGATAAGGGTGTTAGGTGTTGTAGCGCCCACAAGGTACGAAGGACCCCATAAAACTTGCCGACACATCTATTGATATGATTATTCCAAGTAAGTGTCGAGTTAATGATAAGATGTAGATTGTGTTGGGGCCAGCTGGAATTTATGCAGCTAAGGCAGTGGTCTACTGACACAAGTGAATCCGACAAGGAATCATCCCTAAAAACTGCTTGTTGACGACCACACAGGTAAGAGGATAATAGGCAGATGGCCGAATAGGAAAAATTGTACAGCTTGGAGAGTTTACTACATAAAATCTCGTGATTAACGCCTTAGAGAAGCCAAGAAGTACTAGAAAAGTAACATGACCGAGATCAAGCTTCTGCCTTATGTCATCGACAACTTTGAGTAGTGCGGTTGAACAGCTTTGTTTGGGGCGCAAAACTAGACTGCTTCGAAGTTAAGATGTTGTGTTGTTGAAGAAATCTATTGATTTGTTTTTGCATGATTCTTTCGAAAACTTTCGAGAGAAAAGAAAGCATTGCAATAGGTCGAAATTCGAAGAATTCTTAGGGACAGGTATTATTGAGTCTATAACTTAATTCGTGCGGTTTGCTAAGAGATGGTGTAACTTGTATTATTCCACTGTTATTATTCCATTTGAACATGCGTTGGAACGCTACTGTCATTGTACGTTATTTCAGTATATGTCACTCACTTGAAGCGTAAACAACAATAATTTTTTTTAACTCAAATATGTCGAAGTTTGTGCCTGAAAAAGTATTTTTGCGGGGAGTTCTTCTTCATTACTTTAACATGAAGAAAACTGCTGCCGAAAGTCATCGTATTTTGGTGGAAGTTTATGGTGAACATGCGCTAGCTGAGCGAATGTGCCAAAAGTGGTTTGCACGATTTAAAAGTGGTGATTTTGGCTTGGAAGACGATGAACGTCCTGGGCAGCCAAAAGAGTTTGAAGATGAAGAACTGGAAGCATTACTCTATGAAGATTGCTGCCAAATACAAGAAGAGCTCGCAGAATCTTTGGGTGTCACTCAAGCAGCCATTTCAAAACGTTTAAAAGCAGCTGGATATATTCAAAAGCAAGGAAATTGGGTTCCACATGAACTCAAGTCGAGAGACGTCGAAAGGCGGTTTTGCACGTCCGAAATGCTGCTGGAACGCCACAAAAGGAAGGCATTTTTGCATCGGATTGTTATTGGTGATGATGCGCAAAAAATCATATGTGAAACCCGGCCAACCAGCTAAATCAATAGCAAAGCCGAATATCCATGGCGCGAAGGTAATGCTCTATATTTGGTGGGATCAGATGGGTGTGCTGTATTATGAACTGCTAAAACCAGGTGAAACCATCAATGGACAACGCTACCGAACACAATTAATCCGTTTGAAGAGAGCAGTGGCCGAAAAAGGCCCGGAATATGCGACCAGACACGAGGCAATAATTTTCCATCATGACAACGCTCGGCCCCACGTTGCTATTCCGGTTAAGAACTATTTGGAAAACAGTGGGTGGGAAGTCTTACCGCACCCGCCTTATAGCCCAGACCTTGCCCCTTCTGACTACCATTTGTTCCGGTCGTTGCAGAACGCCCTCACTGAAATACGGTTCACATCAGAGCAGAATATCAAAAATTGGCTTGGTTCATTCTTGGCTGCCAAGCCGGCGCAGTTCTTTTGGGATGGCATCCACAAATTGCCAAAAAGATGGGAAAAGTCATAGCTTCAGATGGGCAATACTTTGAATAATACTATTGTACCTGTTTTTCTTAAATAAACGTTCAAATTTTGAAAAAAAAAAACCGCACGAAGTTATATACCCAATATCTTTGACGTCTTCCAGAATGAAGGAAAAACACACGTTGTGAGAATTTGATTTAAAATGTGGGTAATGTATAGAAGTAGTTTTGGAAGGATGATTTTCAAGAGCTTGATGTGAAACAAGTTAACTCCAACTGCGTTTGATTTGATTGAAAGCAGACGTCGATCTGTTGAATGCGAGAAAAAACAAAAGACTCGTTTGGAAGAGGATGAATATTTACAGTGGTAAAGTTACTTGGGACTAACGAAAGAACGCTTGGAGAAGAATGGGATACAAACTTCTTATTAAGCTTATTGCCGTCGACATTAGGAGGATGTCTGCTTTTTAACTTTCCGACTCCAACCTCCTCTAGGTTCATCCACAACAGTTTACCGCTAAGCGAAGGATTCAAACATTTTGAGTAATATGCAATTTTGGGGGCCCGTATTTTGCAAACAACATTATTGCGAAGAGAGCAATACGTTCTACGGAACTCTTCAACTCTGATACGTTTCCATTTAAAAAAAGCTTCATCCCGTTTTTGCATTAGGTGGTGAATTTCTTGAGTGAAGCAGGAATGGTGGCTTGGTCTAATTGTTTTGTTACGTATGGGCACATGAGCCTCGAAAAGTTCAACCGCTTTGGTTTGTATGTATTCGACTGCTGGTTAGGTGAAGACATGTAGTAAATTTGTTCCCAGTTAATACTATACATGTCCCTTTCAAGCACTGGGTAGTTAATGTTTCTAAAGTCCCTGAGCTGAGTTATTCGGTTTGGTATGGTGAACTTGAAGTCAAACGTCAGGTGAAGAAAGTCATGTTTAGAAAAACCGGGAGCTTATAACTGGTCATAGAAGAGGACCTATTTTAAATCAGTAAGAAATATAACATCAAGTAGGATGTTTGAAGTTGTACCAAAATGGCTTCGGGTGACTTTGTTGACTGGGAACAAGTTTAGAGATGTCATATCATCTATTAACACACGCTTATTAAGGAAGTCATTGCTTGAACCACCACACAGGATTAAATTAGGAGCGGTGAGGGAAAAGTCTTCGAGTAACGAGGTAAGTTGATACAAACTTATATTCTTATTGGGTCTATAGACCACAGCAAGGAGAATCGAGTCCACAGCTGTAGATAACTCTACAAACAAGTAGGACATGTACTCCGAGATTTACATATGACTTTTATATCCCTGAAGATACCGTTGCGAACATAAATTGGAACCCCACTTCCGGTCCGCTGAACTCCAACAATTTGATAACCATCCATTTGATATACCACCTTGATCAAATAGTTCCCGCACCACACCCACCGTGTGGCGCTCCCATTGTTCAGATTTGAGTTCTGTTTTTTTTTGTTAAGTTGGTAAATCTGTTGTTGACATTCCACCTAAATCTTAGCATCATAGCTTAACATTTGCAAAAGTTACGTAGCCAAGAGTACATCTGTCTCTATGTGTGTTGGCGATCTTTTACAATTTTAGAAATGCATAAACGAATTTAATGGTGCGCTAACGTTGGAAATGTTGGAAAAGTGTTTCGGCAACGATTCTCTAAAGAAAACGGTCGTTTACCAGTGACGCGAGCGGTTCAAAAGTGGTCTTGAGTCAATAGAAGATGATGAGCGCAGTGGCAGACCATCGACATCGAAAATCGACGAAAACATTGATGAACTAAAAGAAATGTTGGCCAATAACCGCAAATTAACCATCAGAGAGATAGCGGAAGACTTGAACATTGCTTATGGATTCGTCCAAGACATTTTGGTTAATGATTTGGGTTTCCGTCGTGTAGCAGTAAAGTTGGTGCCAAAAGACCTCAATTTCATGCAAAAAAGAGACCGTGTTGACGTCGCAAAAGAGATGATTTGCGAGGCTGAATCCGATCTCATATTCATCAAAAGGATCATTACTGGAGACAAGACGTGGGTTTATGAGTACTACACGCAATCCAGGCAAGTGAAAGGCGTATTCAGTCAAAAAAGGAAGCAATGCTCACGGTTTTCATGGATTACAACGGTGTAGTGCATCATGAATTTTTGCCAGAAGGCCAGACAGTAAACAAAGAGTATTACTCGTATTTGGGCGTTATGAGACGTTTGCGTGAAGCAATTCGCCGAAAGAGACCAGAATTGTGGGCAGAAAACTCGTGGGTTTGGCACCATGATAACGCACCGTTGCACAGTGCCATCATTATTCGTAATTTTTTGACGAAAAATGCAACAAATACCATCCAACAGCCACCGAATTCACCTGATTTAGCTCCCTTTCTGTTCAATCGAGTTAAAAAACCACCACGGGGAACGCGTTTCAGCAGCCGAGAGGAAGTAATGGAAAAATCGTAGGAAGCCCTGATGGCCATACCGAAAACCGAATATAAAAAATGTTTCGAGAATTGGATCAAGCGCTGGCATAAGTGTGTTGCAGTCGATGGGAATTACTTTGAAGGGGACAATATATGTAGATTTAGATGAATAAACTTGTATTTCGAATTTTCTGAAGTTTTTGATCAAGGTAGTATTTAGTTCAAATTGATTTAAGAACAAAGTTTTTGTCGTACGCAGAGTTAAATTTCAGCATAATGGCAAGGGCTGACACTGAATTATTTTTATATTTTAGAGGACATAGGCGAATGATGTTACTCAGTGTTGGGGCGTTTACGTTGAGAGATTGGCAGAGTTTAATAAAAAGTGCTAACAAATTTTCATTTTACATTGTTGGAACTCCGTAGAGAAGAGCGTCGCACAGTGGAGCAAAATATCACTAAAGGCGGCATTAAATCAACTATTAAATCTATGGAAAAAAAGGAGGACCCGCCCATTAGAAACGCGGGTCCGGGAATGGTATTCTTTATAATTTTTGAAATCTTTATTGCGTGCTTCTTGAACCTCTTCACTTTGCTGCCCTATAGGCAATGAAGCTTTTGAAATGAGTGAGATACTTGTGGACTGTAGGAGGCAAGGATACTTAGCAACGAAATATTTTGCAGTTTCGTGAAAAAATTCTCGGAATTTTTCAGCATCAACGTCATGACCACAAGCAACCACTATCATGATAATATGCATTTTTTTAATCAATTCGACATCTACGTTAGTAATATCACCTGAAGTTCCGCCATGTTCGAAAAATCTCCTTGCTGTATTTTATTAGAATCTCCGAAGCCCGGCTTTAGTTTGCCAACGATCAAACCCAAATGCTACCGAAACTGTTTTTGTATTTCTTTTTTCGTTTCAACAATTGTTTTATGCTCCTCTTGTCTAGCTGGCCATTGTCTTATTTTTAATTTGTATAAAAGGTGGAGTGGACATTCGAAAAAACGGATCCACCCATGCAACACAGATAAACCAAACTGAAGATTATTCATTTTTACTGGCCTTTTTATCATTTTACCAATGAAATTAAAATCTTTTGATGTGGCATTGCAAATA
This sequence comes from Volucella zonaria, assembly GCA_963966105.1. Taxonomy (NCBI): domain Eukaryota; kingdom Metazoa; phylum Arthropoda; class Insecta; order Diptera; family Syrphidae; genus Volucella; species Volucella zonaria. The sequence goes on along the minus strand of OZ014532.1, from coordinate 193,476,707 downwards.
AAGCACTTCTGTGTAGAGCAATATTCAGTGATATCATTACAGACCTTTCCATCTATCATTATGAATAATAAATTGTGCTCAACGTTGAAAGAATTTTCACCAACTTTAGCGAGGCTAGGCTGGAGCGCTTTTATTTGATTGTCCACTCTTTGTTTTTCTGCCACAGATACGGGTGTAAATTCCTTGAGAAATTCAATTCTAAGAGGTCTAGAATACCTAGTTGAACTTGGGCGAGGATTCTGCCAGATTATTTTATCCCCAGATATCAAATGAAGTGGAATAACACATGTAATAAAATGATGAGTCTTCGACGTCAAGTCCATGAAACGCTTGCTTATACGAACTGTGGCCTGAACTTCTATCAAAGCCCCACTTGGAGTATAAGCTTATAGTTTTCAGTTCTTCAGCCCTTAGAGTTTCGATTACATCTTTTGAACAGTTACCAAACGAGCAACTGTAAGGTTTAGAAAGCTTTGTAAATTAATATATACTGACATTACTGATATACTCACATTTTCGGGCTCCGGATAGCAACTTTTTTTACACTCTTGAACTTGAATTTCATACCGAAAACGTGACAGATTTGCTTCAATTATCATTGCTGAAGCTTCTTCCCCAGTCATTGAAGCAAGCTCAATTGAGTCCCTCAAAGCTTTTCTGCATTTTTAAGCCTGGTTTGTTATTGTTATGGCGTTATGCATTAACTTTGCAGCATCTAACTGTCCAGAAGCTCTCAAACCCATTTCAGCTGCGTAAGTCAACTCAGCGGTAGACGTGGACTTCCTCAAGTCCAAAATGCAACCGTTGGATGACTACGTTTAGAGTCTACCGAATAATGAAAAATTATAGGTGTTTACAGACACGTATTGTAAAATTCGATATTTTTCGAGAATGACGTCACCAACAAGAAATTAAACTGAACGAAAAGTAGCAAATAGTAGAAAAAAAGCTTTACAGATTCTAAAACTAGTCAAACCACTTGTCACAAATAGATATAACACTTAACGTCATGTCACCGCCAACACTAATGCTCCGTCAGATTACACCGTCAAATATTGGTTTCGAGAGCTTCGTGGTGGCCGCAACACCACTACCGATCAATGGCGTGAGCGCACACGCCATATTTTGGGCAATATTCTGCATATGAAAAAGTTATCCTGCAGCTGGGTGCCGCGAATGACCAAAAACACGAACGCGAGAGCACTTCGAAAGAGTGTTTGGACTTGCTGATGTGAAATCGGGCGGACTTTTGGCGTCGATTGGTAACTGGATTTGGATCCCTCGGACTATTATCTCTTCGCAAACCTCAAAAGATGGCTCATCAATAAAAAAATTCAGCTCACGCGAGGAAATCATCGACGCCACGGAGGAGTATTTTGGAGACCTTCCGGAAAATTACTTTTCGGACGGGATCAAGAAGTTGGAAAATCGCTGGAATAAATGTATCAAACTAAAAGGGGACTATATTGAATAATATAGAAAAACATTTAAAAAAAAAAAAAATTAATTCCCAAGGAGGTCACTTTTCACTCCATCTAGGACAAAAAGAAAAATTTCTTATAAAAACAAGAAAATCAACACACCTGATTCCATTGTAATAATTTTTCTTTGTAAAATAAAAAGCTGAAAGAAGTTGCATACAATTAACTTTTGTCACTCAATACAAAAAAAAAACACGCCTGACTTCGATGAAAAAAATTATCCAATTCTCGATTCCCGACGATTTTGCAAGGACCACGTTCTTCCAATTAACTGTCGCATTCTCATTTTTTATTCTTCATCCTATTTACGATGAAAACAAAACAGCAGTTTAATTCAAGGCTCAACTTTGATTAAATGCCAGCATTAGTGGTGTTTTGCCCCAGTGTGCGTCGGTGGCAATGGCTTTGTTCTCTCGTACATGCATCTCTCGTTTGAGGACGATGACGTCGTTTCGATTTTCGAAGGCTTTCAGTGACTGAGAAATTAGTTTCCAAATGTGATACCATTTTATATATACTATTTTTCATCGTTTCCACTTCCATCTCAATCTTATTAAAGGCGTGTTTTATTCAAAAGTGCGTATCTACTTTTCTAAAAAAAAACGCTCCAACTCACTTCTATACTCACTTTTATCTCGCGGCTATGTTCGCAATGTTGGTTTTAAAGTTGCTTTTTCGTTAATATTTTCTCAGATAAACTGGAGATTTGGTGGCATTTGGAAAGCAGTTTTGAAAGCAAATAAGCACTTTCGCACACACTAATTTTAAAAAAAGGTTCAAGTTCCTTTTTGGGTAGAAGAAAAATAGCTATTTTTTCCAAGGGTAAAAAGCCCAAAAGAACGTTGATTATTGACTTGCTCTTAGAAAACATAAGTTGATCCACGAACACATCCCAGAATAGAGAGAAACGTGAGGCTGACAACCATCAGGAAACGAATAAATGTCCTCTAAGTAGTTGTATGTTGCGACATCTATAATTCAAATTTTTCGTAAATCTACCCTCACTTCTGAATAAAATTAAGAATCCTCTGTTCAGACTCGGCAAGTTTTGAAGAGATCAAGTTGACAGTGTTACATTAAGCTGATCAGGAGAAATGGACGAGGGAACCCTGTTGTTTTTATTTGGTTTATGTAGAGGGAGGGCAACAGGTAACAGGGAAGCTGGAGAATGCTCTTAGGAAGGGCTACTTTTTTGCTGTTTTTCGGGCATTCACAAGAGTCTTTTTTTGAAATGTTGATGACAGCTTGTCACTTTGATAGGTTGTTCACTTTTAGTATTCCCGTAGCCAATTCCAGGGTGACTATTCCTTTTAATTCTATGATTTAAGAATCCAATGTAATCTAAGTAAACTTACGAAAATAAATAATAAATATTAACAAACATTATAATAATTTTTAAAAAAGCTCACTGTTTTTCTATAGTTTGTTCCAGTGACGCTGACTATGCAGGTGAGCCGGAAACCAGGCGTTCTACCACTGCACTGCACTGGGTTAATTTTTTCACTTGACAATGAGACGTTATCCAACTGAGATGGTTCCAGTTGATACTGGTATTTCGGTGTTCAACATGGCCAACCAAGGAGCGATTCGATTTCACAAACGTACGAAGCATATCGACGTTCAATATTAGTTTATTCGTAAGCGATATGCAAGAGATGAAGTTATTAACAATTTTGTTGCTTCTAAACAACAGCAAACAGATATGCTAACAAAAGCTCTGAGCAAAGAACAATATCAAAATTTAAGATTATTTATTAATAGAAAATATGTAGATACGTAACTTACAAACATTTAAAAACAATGTACATCGGTACCTGTCTTTTCTTCCTCCCTAAATTTCCTTCGCCCGCGCTGTGTACGAACATTTTAAGGGTACAAAACCCCTTGAGCGCGCGCTAATTATAAAAAAAAAAATACGTAATTAATCAATACTTGAAGGAATGTAAGGAATAGGGCAAATCATCTAAAAGTGGGAGTGTTAAGCAGAATATGAAGATGAGCATGATTTAAATAATTGAACTTGGCAACTCTTTCTCCAACTTGAATTTATAACACTTAACACATAAATGTAAATCAATTCTGAATAATAAATTAGCTCTGATTACCACTACAAAGGATTCGGTCGTTTCTTTTATTTTCTTAAGTTAACACAAAAATCCATTGTGGCCAATTCCGAGGGTCTTGGCGCCACAGAATGGGTCCATTCTGTCCTTTCCGCAAATTTTCATATCTGCAACTCTTTAACTCCAACCTAATATCAGAATTTAGCCTCGGAGCAAGCTGATATAGTCCGATTAGATTGTAATCCGATATGCCTGAGCACGCTTTGATGTGTGTGGGAAAGCTACGAGTATTTATTTCGTAGAGTGGAGTCCAAATGTCCAAATGGTTTCGTCCATAAATTGTCTGATCAAATGGATGAATCTTCCGCTCGAGGTATTATAGAACTCTTCATGTCACTGTTTGATGTGGATTCTGGGATGGCGGCACCAATGGGCGATTTTTCTTCATAGATACTGGCGGCAGTGTGTGCAGACATTCAATGCCGAATGATATTGGGGAATTAGAATTATTATCTTTTGCCTCAAATGGATTGTATGGATTTAGAAGTCATGTACCTACAATACAAAGTGGCGCAAAAGTTGTCATCCGATGTTTTTTGGCTGTTTTTTTTTTGTGAATGATAAACTTTAGTTCTGCTTTTGGATTATGGTTACCTGATGTCTTAAAATTTTTTCCACATTTCGAGAAAATGATATCGGCTAAGCGGCCGCCGACAGAATTGATGACCATTCGGTCCCGATTTGTGGGATTTTCCATCATTCTCGTCAGAGTGTCTTTGAGGGTTTCAAGAGTCTGAGGCTTGTTGACTTAGACACCCCACGAATAGAAGTCTTGAACAGTTAAATCAGGCGATCTTTCCGGCCAGTGCAAATCGCCAAAACGAGAGATTATGCGAATCGGAAATGCAGCCCTCAGAATTTCGGTTGTGGATCGTGTAGTATGCGCCGTTGCTCCATCCTGTTGGAACTACATGTTTTCCAGTCCCAAATCATCCAACTGAGGAAGGATAAAGTCATTGAGCATGGCTCTGTAGCGCTAGCAATAGGCCCGATGACTCCTTCAGCGTAAACAGCACACCATGCACTAACTTTGAGCGGATGTAATGGCTCTTCGTGGGTTTTACGCAGATTTTCGGTGCCCTAGAAGTGATAATCTCGCTTATTCACATATCCATAGAGTTGGGAATGGGACTCGTCATTCATGATGATTTTCGATGAAAAGTTGTCTCCCTCATGGTCGAGATTCAGGTTGACTTGAGCGTAGGTTACACGCGCTTGGCGGTCAGCAGCTAACAGCTGATGCACTGTCCGCACTTTGCAAGGGAACATCTTACAATCTTTCACCAAAATTCACTGTAAAGACCGCCGATTTCGTGGCGCGTCGTCTGGTGGATACTATGGGGTCCCCTGCGACATCTTCAACCACAGCTGCCATATTCTCAGTAGAACGGCTGCTTTGGGGACGGCTAAACTTAGCAGCACCTAGTGTTGTCCCATACTCTTGTAGGCGAGCGGCTAAACGACCGTGAAATCTGCGCCGAAATTATTCGGAGTTGCTCGGCTTAGGAACGAATCACGATATTTCAGAGTACGTCCGAAAGTGGGCTTGAGGGTATAATGATGAACATTCATAGCGAGACGTGTGTTACGGTTAAAGGTTTGAAGGGGCGGAATGCTACTGGCGATTTCTATGGAGCACTGGTGGTGGAAATAGCGATAAAACAAAGGAGACACGAGACATTTCGTGGGTGTTCGAGGGTGTCCATTGCCTGAGTGATACTGGTATCAGCTAGGAGTTTTATCGCTCGGTTTTGAATCCGATCTAGAAGATGCAGAGATGTTTTAGGCGCACTTGACCAGATGTGAGCATTGTACTCCAATTTTGGGCGGATGAATGCCTTATATAGTGATGCCAGATCAGAAGGGGAAAAATATTTCTTACACGGTTTGAGGAAACTTAGACATTTCACAGCAGTTTTGGCGACATCGAATATGCGGTCTTTCCAACGTAAATTGTCATTGACACACATATCGAGAATGGAAAGTTTATCGGTTTCGACGATGCAAATTTCGCTTTAGTGTTAGTGGTTCCCCAATTAGTTATGCCTGTAATATCAAAATTTAATGAGCTTAACATTCTACAGCCGAAGAGCAGGGACGTGAGTCCGGGAACGAATATGAAAAGTAGAGAGTACTGTCGTCGGCAAAGGAATATATTAGATTAGAGGTAGCAGATCGTTGATGAAAATTAAAAAGAGTGTCGGAGACAGAATGATGTCCTGTGGCACACCAGCATTTATTTTGTGAATATCAGACTCGAAACTATCTAAGACAACTTGAATTGAACGAAAGGTAATATCTAATCCATAGAAGAAGAGAGTCGTCCATATCAAAAGCACGAACTTTCGAGAAAAAAGCCTGATGCCAAACTCTGTCAAATGCCTAAGAAACATCAATTGCAACTAACTTGCTTTCGCCAGATTGATGTACGCTTTGGTTCCACTTTTCGGTGAGACATGCCATCAAATCACCAGTGGACCTGTTGCTGCGAAAACCATATTGCCGGTCATTGAGAAGTTTTCGTGTTTCGAGATATTTCATGAGCTGACGGTTTATCAGCATTCCCATGACCTTGGGAAGAAGGGACGTAAGTGCAATGTAGTAGGAGAGAGAAGAAGATTCGCCTTTTTTAGGGACGGGATGGACAAATGCTGTTCTCCATCTGCTCGGAAAGAGTCCTAAAGAGTAAGACTGATGAAAAAGCTTACGCAGTGGTTTTGCCAGCGTGGAAGAACACCTCTTCAGAAGAAGGGTAGATATACCATCTGGACCAGCGGATTTATTTATACTGAGATCTTTAAGTACTCTCGCTACTACACGAGTGCGAAAGGGGATTCGTCGCATTGAAGATTCGACGCACTCAAGTGTAGGCGAGGACAAAGCACAATCTGGGAGTGTTGAGTTGGCCGCAAAGTGTGCAGCAAGCAGATTGGCCTTGTCCAAAGAGCTGGCAGCTGGAATGACATTGTAAATGAGCGTTGGGATGGAGGATGAGGCAGAATTTCTAATGTTTTGGACAAATGATCAAAAGCTTTTACTACCTCTGGGACATTGTAGTATTTTTTGCCTCAACTTTTGGTCGTATTGAAATTTCACACGCTTGAGAAAGATATTGCAGTCATTCTTGTCTCGCTTTAACTTTTTTGGGTTTTCCTCTGTCGGATTGGTCTTGAGGGACCGAAAAAGCACTTCTCTAACCCTGACAGCCTCTTTACAGTTCGAGTTGTACCATGTCCTTTCTTTTGGTCTGATACTTTTAATCCGATGAGGGTTAAAGTTATTCATTCTAAAGAGAATGGTGTCTGTGATCATATCAGCATCGGCATCCACGTCGTTATCGAGGAAACATAACGACCAGTTAAATTTCCTAAAGAAGTTCTTAAGTCCGCTCCAATTGGTTTTCTCGTATTGCCATACGGTTCTTTTAGGAATCCTTTCTCTAACTGTGTGGTCGGTGTACGAGAAATTAGCTGATATGACATAATGGTCCGATGAGCCTAGAGGGGAGAGCACATCAACGGAGTACTTATCAGGGTGAGAAGTTAAAAGCAAATCCAGGGTATTGGCGGTATGACTATCAACGTCTGGTATTCGCGTGGACTCATTTGGAAGTCGCGTTAAGTTGTTTTCTGCAGCGAAGATCTCAACACACCGTCCTTAGGGTGTTGTCTGTCCAGAATGACGAAGCCACCCAGAATTGTGTATACTGAAATCGCCCGTAATAATGATTTTAGTATGAGGATAAGGTATACCATTCTTTGAATAGAGTCAGACAGCGCATCAAACTCGTTAAAAGTCGAACTGCTGTCCAGTTTAGGGCAGTAGTGGATAATTTGCTTACGGATATTGAATTTTAACCACATGAAATTGTATTTCGGGTTAGGACGGGGACATTGGATTTTCTTTAGCTACATCACTACGCACGTAAATGGCGAGACCGTGATGAGAAAAAAATAGTGGCACTAGTTGGTAGACAGGTAGCTTCAGATCAGAGTGTTCTGAGAGGTGCGTGCGGAGATCTACCTGTGTTTCACTAAGTGCCAAAACAGCTTATATATATTTACAGACGTGGACGTACCCAGAAAAGTGTTTACTTTTCAGCCTGCGTATATTGGCAATATCCACTCTGAATTCCCGAGTCATTATAAAGAAAGACAAACACAAAAAACACAATCACCGACTATGCTAAGCAAGGCTACGAAGTGAAAATTCTGACGTTGGTTTACGGAATCAAATTGTTGTAGGTGTTGCGCCCTTACAACAATAGAAGCAACCCGCTATCCTTCAGTTATTGTCTACACTGGTAGCTGAATTATTATCAGTTTTCGGTATCGGTCATTAGATGATTTTGACTTTGACTGATAACGTCTCTAGCCCGCAATTCGACTGGCAAGCTATGTTACTCAATTTAAAGCTGTATGGCATTGGAGCATGCAGTTCTTTGTATTGTTCATTGAGGATTAATCTGGAGATCTCCAAATATTTTTGTTTGAAATGGGTGAACCATATATTAGCCTTGACGTCATTTCTTTCGATTAAGCTTTGCGGTAACTAGGAATGATCATAATTTAATTTGTTCCCTTTAGAGGTTTGATTCCGTAGTCTTCTAATATTCATCATTATTGCTTAGTCAGGCAGTAGCCCTATGTCAAAACCTTGAAGGATTTGTCAGCTGACCTAATTTGAAACCTTCCCTGATTTCACATAGATTCATTTCATCCACTCTGATCCACATAGGCAGCTTCCTCTATTTATGAACATGAATGCTGACGTCGAAGTGAAAGTTCAACTCACCATCACTCACATAAACATACATATCTTTGCCGCTCGTTCTTTGTAAACTGCTTTTTAGCAGGCACAACGAGGATGAGATTACATGAGTATATCCCTAGGCGTTCTTACAATAAAATATTAAATTAAACGTTCAGTCCAAACATATAAAATATTTAAGAAAAGATTGCCTGTGCCCGTTTTGTTACCCAGAACCACAATTGTTGGAAAGGCATTATTGAAGCTCGTAAAAATTACATAAAAGATTCACAACAAACATAGAAACGGAATTCAAAAATAACTTCATCTGGGTCTTTCATCTCTGAGAGCTACTTTAAAAAAAAGATTTTTATATTCCAACACAAAACAATCGCTGTTGTCTTAAGTCTTTCACATCAATATTCTACGGAATTGCGGTGAAGGCTGTACCAAAATACAAAATTGTCAATATTTTACAGATATGTACGTACGAGTATATGAGCCAGTATATTATATATGACTGCGAATAAGTAAACGATGGAAATTCCTTTTTAAAAGTCTCAGCGAACCACAAAACGATGGGGCTAAATTATGCGAGTGTTCCTTTTTCCGGTTTTTATTGAGGAGCATTTTTTACCATAAAATAAAGTCAAATGTAAGATTTTGGAGTTTATTCAGGACCACGAGGATGTGCTTGTGTAAACACTGTGCTGGAACACGTGCATAAAGTTGGATTTCAAATATGGCGCTCTTTTGGGGATTGTGTCTGATCCAAAAGAATCTGCTTGGGGATGAAAAGTTCTTCCAAGGAAATGGTTCTTAGTATACGAGTTTACTCGTATAAGGATATGAGAATGGCGCGTCTACTGATGTGAAGATGTGGAGTCGGGATTATATATGACATATTAAATTGTGAACACACTATCGAGAGTTGAGGGTATTCAGGTTGCCTAACCTACATACTCGTATGTGAATAAACAGAAACAAATTAATTGGGATATGAGTATATAAATGAGACCAAGAGACAGTCATGCATGCAATTCAAATGCCCGTAAGTTGAGACACAGGCCTTCAGTCCAAAATTCAATTTCTTTTCGAATGATATCCTTTGCAGTTTTCTGATCTCATAATAGTGCAATGAATTCTCGGAATGGATTAAAGTGTCTTTGAATTAGAATTAAGTTTCCACCCCTACTCATGGGTGTATTTCTTTTAAGAGGCTTTGTATTTTGAAATGACATTTTTGTCATTCTGTTGATAGTGTTGCAATCATATTAAAAAATTGTTGTAGCTCTACGAGTATTTGCAAACACTTACTTATGGTATTCAATCTATTATTATTATTATTTTTTTTTACTTTTATTTATTTATAATTTACATTTTAAATTTACATCAATTTACATCAATTTACCCGCAAAGCAAAGTGCTCATCTGCAGGTGGTTGTTAGCATTGGTATCATTAGTTGGTTTTGAGGTGATTTAAAATAATATCTCAGTTTATTATATAAAAGACTAGCAATATTACTTTATATAGATACACAATTAACTAAATTCATTATTGGTGGCTATTCTACTTTACAAAGTACATCGAAATAAATAATTTTTTAAATTATTTTTTCGTTTTCTAAGGTTTAGAATGTATTTCAAAGATTGAGGAAGTTTGTTCATAAGTATTGGAATAGCACAGCGTAGTTCTCGTTTTCCATAGATGTTGAATGTTTCTGGTACTTCTAGCATTCCTTGGGCTCGTCTTCTGGTGTTTTACGTATGACGTATAGGTTGCAGAAATCTCTGATCCTCCATATAGTGTATGAGTGTTATCACCTGAAATATTGCGTTGGCATCTAAAATTTTGAAAAATGTGTAAGCAGGTCTAAAAACTTGGAATGGACGATGTTGAATATTCAATATCTTATCAATATGGGTTTTCGCCGCGTTTCCCGAATCCCATATCTGATTCTTGATTCTGCTAGCGAGTAGTACACTTGTTTCTGCACTTCAAAATGGGAATATCTTTTAAGGTATACCAACACAAAGAGCGCGCTCTTAACTTGAAGACGTAGGGCATTTATATGCTCTCATCATAATAGGTGTTCATCTATAATTATCCCGAGGTATTTCATGCTTTTAACTACTTCAATTTCTTTATTGTTGGCTGACAATGGGCAGTGTTCGTTTCGGTGATATATTTGAACAATATTTTCTCGCTTAGAGGGAGTGCGTATGTGCATTACTTTTGTCTTAGTCGCATTTATTAGAAGGCTTTTGTCATGACATCATTTAGAGACGGTGTTAAATTCTTTTTGCAATATTTCCACCGCAGAGTTTAAACATTTGTGTTTTACCACAATTGCTATGTCATCAGCGTAGGCATAGGCAGTACTTTTTTTGAATAGGGGCAAGAGTTCCTTTGTATAGAGGATAAATAACAGCGGGCCAAGTTTGGAGCTTTTTGGTACACCGTATTCACTTGGTTTTTCCACGCTCATTTTGTCTGAGACCTTAACTCTTACGATTCTATATTTCAAATAGCTCTTAAGCCAGTTTGCCATTATTCCTCTCAGACCTATTTTACTGAGGCTTCCAATTAGTTTTTCATACATTAGTGTATCGAACGCTTTACTGAAATCGATAAATAGCACGAGAACATGCTGATTTCTGTTCAGGCCGGCATTAACAGTATTGGTAAACTCGCCTAGTAACATTCCAGTACTTTTATTTTTCTGAAAACCGTATTGGTTTGGATGTAGTGTTTGGTGCTTGGTTATAAAATTGTTAAGTCGATTAACAACTACCTCCTCCATACACTTTTCAACAACTGACAAAATTGCGATTGTCCTGTAGTTTTCAGTGTTATTTTTGGTTCCTCCCTTGTATATTGGTCGAATAATCGATGTTTTCATCAGCCTTGGAACAATGCATTGATTTATACTTTGGTTAACGATTGTCTTTATAACAGGAGGTAGATACACTGCATTTATTTTTAGATCAATTGGTCTAATGTTATCGCCTCCAGGACATTTATTGCAGTTCAATTGATACATCATTTTATAAATTTCCGCTTCGGTTGCTTCTTCTACGTAAATATTACTTTGCTGTAGTTCCCAGTTTTTATGGTTTGATGTTCTTACATTACACACATGCATACTCTTTGTAGCCTGGTTTGAGAATTGCTCGACAAATTTCTTGGCCGTTTCATTCAAGTCTTCGTCGTTACCCGTGAAATTGTTTTTAATAGTATCATCTATAGAACATTTTTTCCTTACTAAAAGTTCATTGACGATATTCCATGTTTTTCTCTCTAGCTTATTCCTCGATGATTGGAAAATTTCCTTATTGGTGTCTATCTTTAAATCTGGCTCTAAGAATGACATCGAAAACTACAGAGGTTTTTGCAAGTCAAAAGGATTTGTATGTAAAACACCATTTATTAGAGCTCCAGAATGGTCTTGTTTCGGGTCGTTCGACAACATCTAGTCAGTTTTACATCTTTTGTAGTCGACTCTGTTGAAAGAGTATATCAGGTTGAAGCTGTTTATACGGACTTTGGCAAAGCCAGTGATTCTGTGCACAATGTATTTTTTAGATTTTGAATCCATTCAGCCATGTTGAAGTGGGTTACTTCATTTTTAATTGGTAGGCTTCGGATAGCTTGCCACGATAAAAATTACTGAAGATTAATCTCTTGTAGTTCTGGGGTTCCACAAGGGTGTCATGTTGAGCCACTTTTCTATATTATATTTATTGATGTTTGTTAGAATTAACAACATTTGAATTTAAGATTTTTACATTACATCACATATCTTATTCAGTAGCGCCAAAGTTATGGGAGTTACAATGTTGGTTTTTTAGAGATTTACGAGTAGGATTGATTAATTCTTTACAGCTAAAATATACGTGGTAATTATTTAATAATAATGATAAATTAACTGAACTAATTAAATTTTTCTAAGGGAAAGCTACAAAAAAAAACCCTTATACAATAGTTCCTTCAAACTAATATTGCACTTAAAACTAAATTTCATACATATATTATTAACAATGTTATTATGAGGCTAATAGCTGTATAAATTCATTTTCAGATAGAGGGCAATTTTCATAGAATTCTCGCTTCGAGTTTTCAATGAGAGTATTCAAAAAGTCTATATGTGCTAGTTCATGAAGCCTGCATGTTGGGTAAAACCATGGTAAATTTAGCATACAAGAGGATGACTTGAAAAATAGTTTAAATAAAACTAGTTTATTGTCGAAATTCGTTTTGAATTTCTGCATATTAACGGACAAAGTATTTTTATATACTTGTTTATTTTATCGACAGTGGTGGACATATGTTTTTGAAAATTCATTTTCTTGTCTAGCATAACACCGAGGTACCTACAACACTCAGACCAGTCTATGCTGACCGAACCCAATTGAAGGTTAACATCAATTGGTAGAAAACATGCTTTTTTACGACGCGTAAACCAAACTGCTTTGGTTTTCTGGGCGTTAACTTTGATTTTCCATTTGAAAAAATATTCTTCTAACGTGAAAAAGTGATTGTTGTAAGGTATGATGAATATCTTCACACAATATTCCTGATTTAAAAATGGCCGTGTCATAGGCGAAGGTCAGCAAGGTCGGCGACAAATACATTAAATAGAATGGGGCCAAGTACCGAACCCTGAGGAACTCCAAATTCTGTACGTCGGATTTGATGACATTTCATTTTGCACTTTTACTGTAAATTTTCTGTTGGATAAAAAACTTTGAATTATTTTTAAAGTTGTCATTGGAAGATTGATATTAAGAAGCTTGTGCAGTAAGGCATCATGCCGGACCGTGTCCAACGCCTTTTCAATGTCTACGAGGGTTGTCTGAAAAGTTTTCGATCGCAACGTAAAGATAGCGGCACTCGTCAATAAAGGCTAGTGAATGCTAATTATTTTGGACCCGCAGTTTTTAGTTGACAATCGTTTGAGTGAGTCGATGTGAGGGTTTTTTGTGAAAATGGAAAAAAATTGAGTATCGAGCTGTTATTAAATTCTTGTTTTTGAAAGGCAATACGCCTACGCAAATCAAAAATGAGTTGGACTCTGTGTATGGGTATTCTGCACCATCATTTACCACAGCGAAATTTTGGGCAGCTGAAATTAAACGTGGCCGTAAGAGCTTTGGAGACGATGAACGTTCGAGACGTCCAAAAAACTGCAACTACTGACGATAACATTTCTAAAGCTCACCAAAATGGTGTTAGACGACCGCCAAAGAACGTGTTTGTTACATATTAAATCAAGATTTAGGCATCAGAAAGCTGTCCGCGCGTTGGGTGCCGCGTATGCTTACGTTAGACCAAAAACGTGTTCGAATAAACATTTCCAACGCTCTGTTGGCGCAGTTTAGGTGCAATAAATCTGAGCTTTGGTGCCGATTAATTACTGTAGATGAAACTTGGATACACCATTATACGCCTGAAATAAAAATTCAGTCAAAACAGTGGACTGCAAAGGGCGAGCGGGCTCCAAACAAAGCAAAAACTGTTTTTTTGGGATAGTAAAGGAGTTATCTCAATAGATTATCTTCAAAAAGGAAAAACCATTACAAGAGCATACTAGCATCATTACTTACCAAGCTGAAGGCAGAAATTGCGGAAAAACTGCCACATTTGCCGAAAAAGAAAATCCTGCTTCACCAAGATAAGACGCCTTCTCACACCTCAGCGGTTGCCATGGCGAAAATCCATGAATTACGGTTTGAACTGCTTCACCATCCGCTCTATTCACCAGATCTAGCCCCAAGCGACTTTTTTTTTTCCCTCATCTAGAAACTGGGCTCGGAGGACAGAGATTTTCGTCAAATGAGGAGTCAATCACCGTAGAAAGATGGGAGTATCGCTGGGTGAAGTGTGTAGAGTTGCAAGGACACTATGTAGAAAAATAAAAAAAATTTTGAGAAAAAATGTCATGTATCATTGTTCGGTCGGAAACGTTTCAAACAACCCTCGTATTGGAGATGTATTTTTTTATCCTGACAGCTTGGTGGGTGGTGTTGTAGTATTGCCTAAAAGCGAATTGACGTTTGGGTAAAATATTGTTTGCGTTTAAGTGATTTCCAAGCTTTCCCTTAATAATTTTTTCTAAAAATTTGCTGAAACAGCTAAGTAAGCTAATAAGCCTGTAGCTATTGACGTTGTCTTTAGGTTTTCCCGGTTTTGCTATTGGTATTACCATTGCTGATTTCCAACATACCGGAAAGTAGCAAAGCTTAAGACATCCATTAGATATAGCTGTTAAATATTTAATAGCCACAGGAAGAAGTGCCTTTAACAGTTTATTATTGACACCATCTTGGCCAGAAGATTTTTTGATTTTTAAAGTCTTTATAAGCTCGCTTATTTTGTTTGGACTTACTAAATAGGCATCTGAAAAATCAACATTTGATTGCAAAATAGTAGTAACGGAGGTGGAGACTTCAGAAATAGTGTTTTGATCGCTTAGATGAGTAGCGACATTGTGGTATTTGTTGCTAATAAGTTAGCTTTTTCTTTTGGTCCTATGTACATATGGTTTTGTACTTTAAGAGGCGGTATGTTTTGCACAAGAACCGTTTACTGAAAATTGTTCTAGGGCTAGAGGCTAGAGGTCTGGAACCAAGTCAAATAGATGTTGATAAAATCGAGGAATGGAACATCAAGGATGTGGATGCTAGATATTAGCTTGTAATTGCTATGAAACCCACCCAAGTGTCGCTGGTAAGATCGTTCACTACCTCCAAAGAGCTTTGGGATTTTTTGAAGACCACGTTTAACCGAAAAGGAACTCGACAGAAGATAGAGGAATTCCGTAAGTTCAAATGCTTGAAGATGAAAATATGGAATAATATCTCATTAATTTTAATTCAATTATAACTCGTTTGCGGGAGATGGATGCCAAACTGGATGAGGAGCTGCTGGTCATGCTGTTGCTTGACGGATTGCCGGAGAGCTATAAGGACATACGAGCTGCTTTTGATGCGTGTAATGAACCCCTAAAAAATGGATGTATTACGTGCTAGACATCTAGAAGTGAGCGATAAAAGTAAACCAACAACTAATAGTAAGGATGATGCACTTAAGGTCAAGCTTCACATGCACAGCAACAAGGTACGTTAAAACCTATTTTCAATTACAATTGCCATCGATGTGGCCGAAAGGGGCATAAGAAACGAGATTGCCGAGTAAATATTCGAAAGAAAAAATCGCAGTTTGTTGTAAGCATTTCACATGAGGAAGGTTTTATTGCAACAGAACTAGAACAAAGTGCACTATTAAAGGAAATTTCACAGAAGATATAAAGCTTAGATAAAACAAATTGGTTCATAGATAGTGGGGCCACTTCGCACATGTGTTGCGATAAAAAAAATTCTTCATACATTTAGACACCGTCTACTCGGGGCAAGTGCAGGTTGCAAATAAAAAAATTAGCAAGCGTTGAGGGCATAGGAACGGTTCAGTTGCAGATATTAGTAAAAGGAGAACAGAGAACAATATGTTTTTATCCTACTCTCAATGTTCCAACTTTGAGGATTAATCTCATTTCAACAAGCAAAGCAACTGAAAATGGATGCAGAGTATTGATAGAAGGAGGACGTGCATATATTTTTCGAGGTTGTCAGTAGAAGCTGTGAAAAGTAAGGGGCTGTACTCAATTGTGGTAGATTCGGAATAAAATCAGTGCAACAAAGTAGAGCAGAAAAATGGTCTGTTAGAACGCTGGCATAAGAGATATGGCAATTTGAACTGTTCATCTCTTCGTAAATTACAAAATTACCAAAGTTCGGGAGTAATAAAATAGAAAGGGAAACAATCGACGCTTCCATTCCCTACAAAAACCGAAAAATCTTCAAAGCGGATTTTAGAAATTATACACACGGACCTGTGTCGTATGACACCTTGATCCAGCCCAGGGGAAAAAGGAGTGGTTGGGAAGGCCGAAGGTGGTGGGGGGGGGGGCTCGTTCGGAGAGTTTTTTGAGATTCAATGACCTTACTCAGCTTCTACAACTCGACAAGTTTAGATAAGGGCCAAGGAACACTTACACTCTCGCGTCGAGTTGGCAGCTATATGTCATTGTAAGGGCAAAAGCACCTTTGGCTCTGGCCAGAGCAACATCTATATGTTTGTTAAAATACAGATATTGGTCTAGCCAAGGTATCTAACTACATTTCGATAAGCAAGTGGCTAGCCATGTTGTTCCACGATTGAAAACTTTTGCCAAGTCTTTCTGCTGTCCCTAGAGGCCCCTAACAAAGGTGTCCTAAACAGGATGGTTTCCGACTTCTGACAGTCGGTTTTCGACTTCTAGTCATCGCCATATCGTTTAATTTGATCAAAGTCACATTGCAAAAGTATATTAATGACCTCAATCTTTGAACATCATCATGGTACTATGTGGATCCCGCATTCCATTCACAAGGTCTTAACACTAACAGAGTAGAATTGAATGCCTCCAAAACACAATGCTGTCTGGTGTCGTTAAAGCGAAATTTGAACACCCAGCCATTATCCATACATCGTCGAAACCGATAATCTTTCTATTCTCGGTATGTGTGTCAATGAAATCTTACGTTGGAATGATCACATATTCGGTGTCGTCAAAAATGCTGCGAAATGTCTAGGTTTCCTCACGCGATGTAGAAATACTTCCGCCCCTCCGATCTGGCCTCAATGTATAAGGCATTCATCCGCCCGAAATTGGAGTACAATGCACACATCTGGTCGGGTGCGCCCAAAACATCTCTGCACCTGTTAGATAGGATCCAAAACCGTGCGATAAAAATCTGATACTAATATCACTAAAACAATGGACACTATAGGACACCGACGTAAGATCTCGTGTCTCACTCTGTTTTATCGCTATTTCCACAACCAGTGCTCCATAGAAATTGCAGTAGTATTCCGCCCCTTCAAAAATTTAACCGTAACACCCGTCTCGCTATGAATGTTCATCAGGATACCCTCAGGCCCACTTTCGGACGTACTCTAAAATATCGTGATTCGTTCTTATGCCGTACAACTCGCTTATGGAATGCCCTGCATAGTCATTTTAACCTTCAAACATTTAAAACCAACGTTCACCGGCACCTTTCTTTTTACCCTCCCTGACTTTTCCTCGCCTGCGCTGTGTGCAAACATTTTAAGGGTACTTAATTACCTTCAGCCATGGTGCTGAAGTAATAGCTGTAGATTAACTACCAATTTGATAACTTTCAGAAGAAGCTCAAGAGGCCCAAGAGGTACCGCGAAGGGTATTTTCGAAAATTTTCTCGCACACTTATTGCTTTTATCAACCCGTAAATTAAAAAGGAAGCGAAAGAATTTCAAAAAATTTTTTACAGGAAGCTATTGTGATGTTGTGCGCTCCAGACGTACTCCAGTCCGATGATGAAGACCATGACAATGGCACAAGATCAATCAAATCAATAAATGCGAAAAACTTAACAAAATAGCAATCAACAAAGTGTATCATTGTTTTTGATTCTGACTGCAAGTTTGTGCTCCTAAATTCCATATGCACAATTACAGAGTGCGCAAAATAGCCTCCCTATTTTTATTGGTGTGCAGTGAATAATGTTAGAAACTCAGACTCTCAGAGTTTTTGTACCGATTAGTACCAGTCGCCATACGATTCAAAACAAGGAATACTGTGCTTCGAAAATTCATGTTCGGACAGCCGTACTTCAGTTGAAATTATAAAACTAGGTGCTGACCTCATTAAGTTCCGTTTACTCTTTAAAAGCAGACAAGTTTACCTTGCTCTTGTGCATTAAACTTTACATCTATTGATTGAACGTAACTCTTTGATTTGTGGTCTATTACTGGTAATCCTATTACAACTATTAATTTTCATTTATTTCCCTTCCTCAAAGGGTTTCTGCGAAAAGATATTTTTAATCGCAATCCAAAATGTTCACAATGGTCAAGTGTTTTCTTTAAGCCGACGGAAAAGAAATGGACGGTCTACTTGTATTTGAGATCCGCTTTTAAAAATGCAAATTTTTCATGTAGATGCAGATGCTTGCTGACTTAGAAGATAACCCTCCACTGTATAAAGGACCAAGCAAATAGAAAGTCCTTGGGAAACATCATTGAATAGGAAGACTGCTTTATGCTATATGACGGTCAGGAAAAAAAATCGATTGGAAGCAGAGACAACTGATTTGCTATGCGGAACACGAATCAATTTTTCTCATCCTTGCAAACTTAGAATTCTCCGCTTTGCCCAAATTTCTATATTGACAAATAGTTTATGGACCGAGACGTTGAATAATGTTATTTTTCGTAGAATCACTACTAAGCAGTCTTTCCTGGAGTTGACGTACGTCCTGAGAAAAGTTAATGCTTTAAGAATATTGAATTTGAAGCCTTCGATAATAACGTTGTGAGCAGTCATCCCACCGAGATGTATGAGTGAATAATTCCGTCTAAGTTTCAGTGAACAGGAAGAAGGGTTTTCTATTAGAAATCCATTAGTCAAAGGAAGGACATTTACTTATGTTCTTGTGAACGTGAGAATTTCGAATTGAAGTAAAACGCACAAAAAATCAATCAAATGGCAATTATTTTATATGTTTTTATTTCAATGAAAAAATTGTGGTTTTAAGTGCTTGAATGCAATGTTATAATACCTCAAATAAGTTTACCAAAAATCATTCTGTCAGTCCAATAGCTGACTACATTTTTGAGTTAATCGGCCTGTACATGGCGAAAAATGGTCACAATACTCGTATTGGTACTCAGTAGGCGGCTCTTAAATGATCGAAATATTCCCAAGTTTTCCAGATGGCCAGTCAGCCAAGCAACTAAATGACAACTCAGTTTAGACAACAAACAACTTTTGTTGTAAGAGTATCTTAAACTGTCTCATTGGCTTTTTCAATGCGCAGAGTATGAAGCAGGGAAACCTTGACTACGAGCGTTATTTATTAAAAAATCTTCAGTCGTTCGCAGATCTCGGCAGAGAATAGACGTGTTTCGGCTTTTTCTACAGTAAAGAAAAATATTGTGATTAGATAGTGATTCAATTTGCCTTCTATAAATTATTTGCAATTTAGTTAGTCAATTCGATAGCCAAGCGGTTAGCGGCGTTGTTGGTCAGTAGTATGTCGTGGGACGCGGGTTCGATCCCGGGACAAAGTTTGAACTTTTTTTTCTTTCTCGTTTCACTTGTGTAAACAATTAAAACAAAACCCGTAGCCCACCTGATGGATGGTGGAGAGCGTTCCGCTCGTCCCATAACGGGAGTTGCAAAAGGCAACAACACTGTTGCCGGTACCGTGGCGAAAGCCATTAAAAGGAGGAGGGGGTTGAAAACCACTCCAAACCTAACAAAAATTAAAATGGGTGCTGCTTTAACAGCACAACAAGCGAAGAAGCAATCAGATGATGCGTCGATGCACATCTCGGATGAGGTCCAATACAAAGGGGGCAACAACAACTTTGCCTCTCTAGCGGCATCCGAGTCAGAAGATGAGGATGAACTATTGGAAGATCTTAACAGCAGCATAAAAAAGCTGAACGAAAAAGTGCTTGCTATTAAGCAAAAACAAATTGCACGCAGGCAGAGGGAGCAATTGGAAGTAGAGAGCTCCCAACAACAAGAGCAGAAACAGCAACTGCAGCAACAACAAAACCAGCAGCAGCAGAAACAACAACTGCAGCAAACAAAGCAACAGCAGCAGAAACAACTGCAGCAGCAGAAACAGCAACAGCTGCAAAAACAACAGCAGCTGCAACCTCAGCAGCAGAAAAAACAGCAGCAGCAGCAGCAGCAGCAGCAACACCAACAACAACAACAACAACAGCAGCAGCAGCAGAAGAAGAAGGAGAAGGTGCCTCCTATAAACACTTATAAATTAGAAGTGAATGCAACCAAGGACCTGTGTAAGTTGGCCATTGGTTATAATTTTAATATTAAGAGATTGGGGAATGATCGCCATGCCATCCACTGTAGTACAGTGGAGGGCTACGCGAAAGTGAAAGAGCTATTAAAGGAAACGACGACGGAGCATTACTCTTTCACACCGAAGTGTGAAAAGCGGCAATCGATGTTGCTGAAGGGGTTGGAACCGTCTTCTGATCCTGAGGAGATCCTGGCACTGCTCAAAGAGAAGGAGTGCGAAGGACTCAAGTTTGTGGGGGTAAAGCCATTTACCACAGCTAGAGCCAGGCGGGAGAAACGGAGTCTGCCGTTCTTCCTGGTGCAGCTCAGTCCCGAAAGCCGTCTGGATAGTCTAAGGAGTATCAATGTCCTAGACTACCAGGTGGTTCACTGGGAAAAATTAAAAAAGAGCGAAGGCGTTATACAATGCGTTCGCTGCCAGAGGTTCGGACACGCCGCGTCGAACTGCCAAATGCAGTGCGCAAAGAACCACAGTTCCGAGGAGTGTGCTCTGGGTAGGGACGGAGCATCCGATAGGACGCAGCTCTCGTGCGTGTTATGTGGGAACGTGGGACACACCGCAAACTATCGGGGTTGTCCTAAGTTCGCTGACATTAAAAAATCAAAACTGGCTCGTGGAGGTGGGTGGAGGTCAAACGTTCACCTGTCAGGTTTCAAACACCAGCCGTTACGTCCCAAATTTCCTACGCCCAAATGGCGGCAGGTAGGGGGGCTACGGTACAGCAAGCGGCTGTTGCTTCTCCGGCGCCAACGCCGAGAACAACGGAAGCTGCACCCAACATGCTGGCCATCTTGCTCGCAATTCAAGGGCAGATGGCTCAGCTGCAAAAACAGGTGCAGGAACAGGCCAAGCGGGTGTACCAGATCTACGCGCTGCTGCCGGGCTTAACGCAACACATGTCGTAATGGGTACGCACATGGTGGAGCAAACTTTGAAGGTCCTTGCGGTGAATGTTAATTCACTGATTAGGATCGAACGAAGAGCCGCGATGTTTAAATTGCTACAAGACCAAACTCCTGATGTGCTTTTCGCTAGCGAAACCAAGCTAACCGATAAGCACAAACTGGAGTACAATAATTATATTGTTAGAAGAAGTAACCGGCCCGGATCCGAACGTGGAGGCGGTGTCGCGATCTTCATTAAACAAGGTATAAAATTTCACAGAGTGTACAAGGGAGTGTTGCGTAGGTTCCGGGTGTTAGAGGCAGTCGTCATTTACATCCCGCTCCGCAGTGGAAAGCGGCTGTACTTGGCTTCTGTTTATGCACCTGAGGCTCCACAATCCACTTTATTCATTACAGAGCTCGACACGCTTTTTCGACTTCTGAGGCTGGAATCGGGGGAGAATTATTTTATAATTCAACGCTAAACACAGAGATTGGGGAAATAATTTACCAAATACTAGAGGGAACCTACTACTCGATTGGTGGGGTCAGCACGATGTCATGTACAGACTCGGTCTTAAAGCGACGGATAACCCGTCGTTTCCCAGAGGCGGATCTTATTTGGATCTAATGCTGTACGACGAACGTATACGACTGACAGGTACGAATTTACAAACGCTAAACTGTCTGCGCACATTCGTGTATGACAGTGACCATTGCGGTTTTAGCACCGAAATTACAGTTCCCAACGAAATTGCGGAATTGGAGGAGTTTGTCCAAAGATATTCTTACAACTACAGTAAGACTCGATGGACACGCTTCTCCGCAACCATGACAAGTGCGCTCTCCTCGAATACGCTCCACCCACCGTCCAATAGGAATTTGTCAAACGAGGAGATCGACAATTACCTAAAACAAATGGACGAGACAATTAAACAATGGCCGCTACAATACCGCGGTATCGACATACGACTAACGAAGACCTGTTCCGCAATCCTACTATTGACGCACTGCACCGACAGAAAAGTAGACTTCTGTCAAGACTCAAAAACTTGTACAGACAGTTTACTGACAGACAAGACCCGGAGATTAGGACACTGAAGGCGTCGATTAAAAATATTCAAACGTTAATAAAAGGGAATTACAGAATTTCTGTAAGTTCGTATTGGAACAACAGGGTTCGGGCTGTAAACACCAGCAATCCGAATATGTTCCCGCAAATAAATAAACTATTTCGGAGAAAAAATCAAAACGACCTTCAGTGTCTTAAAATAGCGCGGACAACAGACAACGAACGGTTACTGACAATAGCAGGTATTGATCCAAATGAGGCCGCTGATGATGACGACTTCTTTGTGATCGAGGATCCACAGGAGAAGGTTGAGGCCATAGGGGCGACTTTCCAGGAAATATACAAGGCCACTGATACCATTGGACCTAATTATGACCTGGACAATCGCGTCTTGGTGCACGACTTCTTCATTCGAAATGAAGTAGAGGACTGGCGATCCGAGGGCTCTGGTTTCACTCGGTTCAGCGACGAAAATATGGCAAATAATGTCATCACCAGAGAGGGTGACCTACCCCCGTTCATTTCGAAGGAAGAGCTCCATGAGATCTTCGACACAATCAGGGCTAAGAAATCAGTGGGGACCGATGGTATTCCGAACATCGTGCTTCGACATCTTCCTCTAGAAGCGGTGGACATTTACACCACCCTGTTTAATAATGCAATGAATAATGCACATTATCCAGCGCATTGGAAAACTGCGGTGGTTCAACCTATCCCCAAAAAGGGAAAGGATATATCCAGTCCGGCGAATCTCCGGTCGATAAGTCTCCTTCCGAATATCAGTAAGGTGTTTGAAAAAGTAATCAATAGAGCTCTGTCTGGGTGGGTTGAGGACAAACATATAGTTCCGGATAATCAATTCGGTTTTAAGGCGGGACATGATATCTCACATGCCGCGTCTAAACTGGTGTCCGATATCCAATGGAATAAAGGCAAAAACCAATGCACTGGTGCCTGCCTTGTTGACTTGGAGAAGGCCTTCGACACTGTATGGTTAGAGGGTCTTTTCTATAAGCTGACTAGGCTGGGGATTAGTACACCACTCTTGTACATTCTTTATAATATGCTAACCAACAGACAGTTCATCGTGAAAAATGGTGATGTCACTTCTGTTGGAATATTTCAAATTAAAAATGGTCTGCAGCAGGGCGCGGTCAATTCGCCGATCCTATTCAACATTTATACAAGCGATTTGATAGGTTCACTTCCCCATACTATTGCATACGCAGACGATTTGATAGCGTACAAAACAGGTCCAAAAATCGAAGTCATTAATACTCTCTTGCAGCGTGACTTCGATAAGATAAGACGATTTTGCGATGACTGGAAGTTGAAAATCAACTTTCAGAAGTCGGAAACCATTCTCTTTAGGACGCCGTTGTCTGGAGCCTCTAGGGATACCAGAAAAAATTGGCGAAAGTTTTCGATCATTGGACAACACGGACAGCCTCTTATCTGTCGAAATGTAGTCAGATACCTTGGGATCTGGCTAGATCAGTTTCTGTATTTTGACAAAAATGTAGATGCTGCTCTGGCCAGAGCTAAAGGCGCTTTTGCTCTTACAAAGAGACTGTTTTATAGCAGCCAACTCGATGCGAGGGTAAAGGTAATCTGCTACATGGCCCTTATTAGGCCCATGCTGGTATTCGGGTGCCCCGTGTGGTTCAATGTACGAGCAAGCTTAATGGAAAAGATTCGGGTGTTTGAGAGGGCTTGCCTTAGGGCTTGCCTTCGCTTGTACAGAACACCAGAGTCGGAGTACAAACAATTTTATCGTAATGAGGTCCTTTACAACAGGGCGAACCTAATACGAGTGGGCAATTTCGTAATTAAGCTGATTCGAAGGCACATTGCAAGAGCAATGACCTCGAAGAATAACCTGATATCTGGGGCTTACTACCCCAATTACCTTTACCACGAGAGTGTGCGCTCTGACGGCTTCATTCCACCGGAAGCATTCCTCTACCTAGATCAGATAGGGTTGATCCAGGATAGATCAGCGGTCCCGTTAATCTTCCATGTCGCTCGGAGAGCTGGGGACAGGCGACTCAACTACAACAGAGACGTCGCACACGGCAGTGTGGATATAAGAATTTAGAGTAGCTTAGAGTGCCTGTGTGAGGCCAGTAAGTTAGTATAAGTTTGTTAAGTAATTTTAAGCTAGCATTTAAGCATTTTTTGTTAGTATGTAAGAGTTAATGATTTAGAAAATAAAAATGCATTTAAAACTAATTAAAAAATCTTGTCTTTTTTATTTTGGGTTTTTTTTTGTAGAAGGTGAAAACCTCGAAAGAAACCAGGGTGGTGTGGGACTCTAACCTCACAAAAAACACCTCCTTAATCATGACCAATCAAGGAAAGATCGATAAATGATTTTAGTTTCAACATCCAGTTGGGTTTGTGAAGGTGTCATATTACAGGGTCTCCCAATAGGGACTTCCGAATTTCGACAGTTGATAGCTCCCATATTGTTGAGGCTACATCTGGCTGTCGTTTATTCACTCTGTTTTGCCAAATCACCATGGGCGGACATAGCGTTCAACAACACGTGCAAATGATAAAATTGTTTTATCAAAACGGGTGTTCTGTTCTGGCAACGTTCCACGCGCTTCGCCCGTTTTACGGTCGCCATAATCGTCCTACCAAGAGGACTATTCGCTGTCTGGTGGATCAATTTGAGTCCACTGGTTCAGTAAACGATAAACCAACACCCGTACGTTGACGAAACGCAATATCTGCCGAAAACATCGTCGCTATCCGTGAGAGCGTGTAGGAAAATCCTAGGCAGTCGATTTCGCGTCGCTCACAAGAACTCGGCCTTTCGTAGACCACAACTTGACGAATTTTGCATCGTGACTTGGGCCTGCACCCAAAATTTAACTGACCCAGCAGCTGAAGGTAAACGACCATAGACAACGACGTGTGTTCGCTGAGTGGGCTCTGGAGCAGTTGGAAACTGATCCTCAGCGACGAGGCCCATTTCTGGATGAATGGGTACGTCAACAAACAAAATTGTCAAATTTGGGACGATATCAATCCACATGAGATCCAAGAGCGTCCAATGCATCCCGAAAAAGTCACTGTTTTTGTGGATTTTGGGCTGGAGGCGTTATCGGCCCATATTTCTTTAAGAACGACGTTGGGCAGGCCATTACCGTCAACGGCAAGCGCTATAGGTCGATGATTACCAATTTCTTTTGGCCTGCATTGGATGATATGAAAACCAACGACATGTGGTTTCAACAGGACGGCGCTACGTGCCACACAGCTCACGACACACTGGAAATTCAGCATGAACGACTCGAGGGCATGGTCATCTCACGTGGAGGTTGTGTAAACTGGCTACCGAAATCGTGTGATTTGACCCCGTTAGACTTTCTCTTGTGGGGTTTTCGAATAAGCCACAAACCACAGCCGCCCTCAAAGCCAACATAACCCGTGCCATCGGTCAAATTCAGTCTGATTCATGCGCCGGAATCATGGAAAATTGGACATTTCGGATGCTCGCCACTCAGCGGCGGACGTTAGAACGATGCTATATTCCATACATAATGGCATCGATAGGCCTTTCAAACCCACACTATTTTTTATTTAAATTTAAAGATAGAAAGCGCTTAATGAAAGACCCTTTATAATTTAAATACGGGTTCTCATAATTGTCAGATTATAAGTTCTTGAGGTTTTATTCTTCTTAAGCTGCGAATATTATATCGGACACTTCAGACGTCTTCTGTGTCAAGATTAATATGCATCTGGACACCATCATTGTGAAAAATTGCGTACTTTTCGTTACAAGGTCATTTAATATTTCCCGAAGGGCTTTGTTTTGAAATGTTTTGTAGGTATTATTCGGACATTCGTTTTCTTTGGGAAACCCCATAATTGGATACCATATGTCGAAACAGATTTACTATATAATACGATTTTATTCTCAGTGGACATTTCTGAATTATACCTTAATAACTAATTAAGTTTTCCATATCTAATACTCAGCTCTTTAATTTTCTTTTTCATTTCATTTTAGCATCTAGATTCGAACCTGGATGCGTATGTAGCTGTGTTAGAATAGAGAAGTATTTGCTTACTAATTACTACACGAATTTTCGTTATTTTTTTATTTGCAAAATTCAGATGGATGAACTTTGACTTATTATGTTTAATTCGCCACGGTTCGGTCCAATCACATACATACTCGTAGATGGTGAACTGAATTTTGTAGCTTTTCTGTTGCTTTAGCCACGTATCCTTCAGTTCATCAACTTATTATTCACAAGTGCTATATCACAAGTGTACAGTAAATGTTTTAGTTCGTTGTCTATTGTTATATAGATTTGTCAACTCTATTGGAAAATTAAATTCTCGCTCGAATCGTTTGGTGATGCTTGTCTCCTTTTACAGATCGTTTCCATTCTTCCTACTAATTTATGATTTCAATGTAATCAAATCTCCGTCTCTCGTTTTTTCATAACTCTTCCCCCCACAACTTTCTCATTCTACGATTTTCATAAAACAATCCTTCACAAGTCCAGTGACCAGTGATTCCCCTCTAACTTTCACAACCTAAATATACACACAATGACTCGAACTGCAACCAATTTCAGACTGCTATAATTTCCAAACCGTTCATGACAGTGAGCTCAAATTTTGACACATGACAGATCAATTTTATTTACAAGCCTTTTAAACGATTTGCGTCTCAGTTGTGTTGAAAAATTTTTATCCCCGATGAAATTCAAACGTGATAGTGTGATTGCTTTAGGGTCCGCGAAAAATGTTTTTTTTTTTGAAAATGCTATAAAAAAACTACTGAATATTTTCTCAAATTTCTTTTTTTATTTGAAAGTACAATCCTTCCGGTTAATAATGGAAAATAATTTCATTCAAATGGCTGCCTCGGCTGGCCATGCAGTAGCCTACACGATCGGCGCAATTCCTAAGCACATTATCGATTGTGTGCAGCTATATTTCACCAATGGCTTCACTAATATTGTCCTTTAAAGCGTCAATTGTCTCTGGCTTGTCGGCGTAATACTCATCTTTTACGGCACACCACAAATAATAGTCCAACGGTGTCAAATCGCAGCTCCGGGGTGGCCAAACGACATCAGCTCTGCGGCTGATAATGCGATCTTCAAAAACAGGGCGCAAAACATCGAGTGTAGCTTCGGCTGTGTGGCATGTAGCGCCGTCCTGCCGAAACCAAATGTTGCCAATATCCTCCTCTTCAATTTTTGTGAACAAAAATTCGTTCAACATGGCGACTGTAACGGCCATTCCTTGCTCATTTTCGAAGAAAAATGGCCCAATTATGCCTCTGGACCAAAATCCGCACCAAACAGTGATTCGTTTTGGGTGTATCGGCTTTTCAATGTATGCGTGCGGGTTTTCTGTGCCCCAAATGCGACAATTTTGCTTGTTTACATACCCGCCAAGATCAAAATGAGATGATTTTTTTGGCAAAATCGGCATCTTCTCTAAGTCGATCGCAGGCCCACTTAGCGAAGTGTTGTTCAAGCGTATATACAACCATATTCGTTCAGCGGAAGGATAAAACTAATTATCTGTCAAATCAGACATGAGCTAAGTGTTACCATTCACGAAATAAGCACTAGTTGAAAAAAAAATGTTAGATGGCGGACCATATATTTGGCTGGAAAACCACAAGTAGCTATCGTTAGAGACCTCCAGTACCTCAACGTGAATAAATAATTACCGCGATACCGGCAGCGTTGCAAAACGCCATGGAGGTGGTCATAAAAAAACAGCAACATTGGCAGAAATGATTCGGAAAGTGAAGGCTCGAATTGAGCGAAATCCGTGATGGAACGGATGCAACACATACTGAAAAATGAGCTTGAGCCCAAGCCATTGAAGTTCCAAAAAGCACACGATCTTACACCACAACAGAAAAAAGTTAGAGTCGAAAGAGCGAAGGAGTTGCTACTCTCGCACGAAAGTGGTGAGTTGCCGAATTTGGTTTTTTCCGATGAGTCGCCATTTGTTATCGAGCAATATGTCAACAAATAAAATGACCGAGTTTACTTGCCAGAGAGGTCCTTCAAAAATTTACTCCTCCGGACGGTCACCAGAAAGCAGGCAGCACCGATGGTGATGGTTTGGGCCGCCACAACCGCCGATGGTCGCTCTCCGCTCGTATTTTTGGACCGTGGCGTCAGAATTAATGCGATCGTATACCATGAAACTATCTTAGAGGCAGTATTGAAGCCTTGGGCAAACAATCATTTCGGTCGGAGACCGTGGACATTTCAGCAAGACTCGGCACCGTCTCACAAAGCGCGCGTCAAGCAAGATTGGTTAAAAAACAATGTTCCACACTTCATTTCTTCGACACAATGGATTGCAAATTCTCTGGATGTAAATCCGTTGGATTTTACTGTCTGCGGTATTTTGAAGGCGAAGGTTGGCACTAAAAAAATACCAAAGTTTGGACCACCTCAACCAAGCACTTCGCAGGAGTGGGCCAAAATACCGCAGAGCCACTTGCGTGCAGCGTGCGATGCTTTCTTCGGCCATCTCAAAGCCATTATTTGTGCCAAAGGTGGACATATTGAAAACTACTGATACAATTTGAAAATTGATGTATTTTCCAACATTTATTGCTTTGGCACAATAAAATTTATCCAAAAATAAAAAAAAGTATTTTAAAAAGTAATAGTTCGAGTAAGTCACCCTGTAAGTGATGCCTTATCCATTTTTTATAGAGAAATATTTAATTTTTTTCCCTTTACGTTCCGTTTTCCCGCCTTAAAACATCATCTAGTAGTCTTCCCTAGTATAAGCGCAAGCTTTGTTCCTTACGAAATAAAAGAAACAAGTTAAGGACTGTTTTCCTTCGCTGCAGATCCTTTTCGGACTATTGCAACTATCTTGGTGCTTATCTTCATTTCACCGAATGTTGGGGTGTGTAGGGTTTAATTTTACTTTACTTGATAAGTGTAGGGTAAAATGGTTAGGAAAATTGCGAATTTTAAATGAAACACGTCTTTTCTTGATCTTGTGTAACAGCAAAGAGGATCTTTTTTCTTGCGAAAATTACTTCCATCTTTTTTACAATAAGTGTCATACAATAGTATAATTATAACCTTACGTTACGTTTAATTGTTTACATTGTAGTTTAAGTTTCAACATTCCAATTAAGTTCTAGTTTTAACAATATAATAATTAGAAACATGTATATAAAATTCAAAAGCATATTGTATATCCGAACACCGAACTTTACGATTCCCTTTGCCACCTTAACAATGCGCTAGTCAACCCTATAAACGACCCTAAGTCCTTTTTTCAATTTATTAACTACAAAAGAAAGTCCGACGGCTACCTTGCTTCCCTCTCTTTCAAAAACAAGTCATCAACCGATTCACTCACCATTGCCAACCTATTTGTCACCTTTTTCAAACCATCCTTCCACTAAGTACAAAGGAGTATTTGCTATTTTGATTACCTACTGAATTTGTTCAATGTCCCACTATTCTCTCACACCCTGGACCCGTCTTATATGGAATAGAAGTTACACCAACTTAATGACGAATTCATACCCGGCCCAGATGGTCTCACTGACGTATTTTTTTAAAAGTGCATGTTGGTAGAGTCACTGTTTAATTGCTCTCAATGGTTCTAATATCTACAGATAGGCATATGCAGATGATGTGTATGTACTGTCGGTTGGGTCATTCCTAGAGACTGTTTGCTTTTAAACGCAGGCAGCCCAAGTCTTCATATCTAATTGGCATTTAGTGAATTTTCTCAGTATTCAGGTTGTCCTGTTTCCGGGAAGGAGAGAATAATTTGTTATTGTATTTATTAAACGATATTTTCTTTTATATAAATTTTAGAATAAACGAGAATGTTTTACTTAAATGAATTGCTTTCGCAATCACTGCTGCGTACATATTTCTTGAAATTCCATGAATTTTATACAAAAGCTACAATCCTGCGTGCAGGTTATATATATTTCAGATTTAAAGGCATAATAAGGAACATATGTTTATGGAAGTTTAAAACAATTCTTATTCCACAGAACGATGGCAAACCACTTTGTTTCGAGTTTTCGAAAATTGGAGAAAACTTTTAAATCTCATTGAGTGGAATGCCTGTAGATTTTGGTGTTAAACTTACTGCTTTCATCACGTAATATCTCCGCAGATTAAAATATTTAATTAGCAGGTATCTTCATTCTTCGGTTTCTGAGAATATTTTGCAAAAACTTTCAGATGAATTTCGGAGAAAAATTAATTATGAAAGAAATATTTTTATGCATTTTGCACTTACAGAAAGTAGGAATATGACTCTGTTTTGTTAAATAGTTCACTTAGGGCGAACTTCTAGCGCTTAACTAGTGCACTTAGTCTGCGAAGGCGCTTATATACGTGGATAGACAGTGGGGCAGTCGCGTAGCGAGTGGGTGGCAAGAGGGGCACAGGAACCGGGGGGCATAGAACCGGGCGGCACTTTGCTAGGAGCGGCAATTTGGAGCGGAATGTTTTTTTATATATATAAAATTTACAAAACGGATTTTTTTTTCCCTTCCAACGAATTTATTAACAAAGTTTACCACCATTAACACTGCTTCACAATATACTTTGCACATTAATATCGATCGCTCCCGAATAGTGGTGGTTGCGACCGAAATTTAGGAAATTTGCGCTTGCTTGATAAGCGACGAACCCGACATCGCAAAGAATCGACATCGGTCGCTTCCGATAAGTGGTAAATTTTTGTGTCACAACAGCGCAAAGGTGCCCTTGACACAATTTGTGTGCATCATCGATTGTCGATCCCAAAATAGTGGTAGTTGCGACCGACATGAGTGAATGTTTTATTAAAGGGAAGCGGTTGTTGGGACCAAAGATGACGACGTAATATGCAACAAGTGTTTGCATATTTTATGCATAGACAAGAGAGGCAATAACACAGTCCATGTACAAGTACATTCGCCGAAGGCGCCGGATCACTCCCAGTTCTTAACGCTTAATTTTATTGTATTGGGTCTATAACTTAATTCGTGCGGTTTGCTAAGAGATGGCGTAACTTGTATTATTCCATTGGAACATGCGTTGGAAAGCTACTGTCATTGTACGTCATTTCAGTATATGTCATTCATTTAAAGCGTAAACAATAATAATTTTTTTTCACTCAAATATGTCGAACTTTGTGCCTGAAAATGTCTTTTTGCGGGGAGTTCTACTTCATTACTTTAATATGAAGAAAACTGCTGCCGAAAGTCATCGTATTTTGGTGGAAGTTTATGGTGAACATGCGCTAGCTGAGCGAACGTGCCAAAAGTGATTTGCACGATTTAAAAGTGGTGATTTTGGCTTGGAAGACGATGAACGTCCTGGGCAGCCAAAAAAGTTTGAAGATGAAGAACTGGAAGCATTACTCTATTAAGATTGTTGCCAAACACAAGAAGAGCTCGCAGAATCTTTGGGTGTCACTTAAGCAGCCATTTCAAAACGTTTAAAAGCAGCTGGATATATTCAAAAGCAAGGAAATTGGGTTCCACATGAAGTCAAGCCGAGAGACGTCGATAGGCGGTTTTGCATGTCCGAAATGCTGCTGGAACGCCACAAAAGGAAGTCATTTTTGCATCGGATTGTTACTGGTGATGAAAAATGAATCCATTACGACAACCCCAAGTGCAAAAAATCATATGTGAAACCCGGCCAACCAGCCAAATCAACGCATATTCAGACAAAGCTGAATATCCATGGCGCGAAGGTAATGCTCTGTATTTGGTGGGATCAGATGAGTGTGCTGTATTATGAGCTGCTAAAACCGGGTGAAACCATCAATGGACAATGCAACCGAACACAATTAATCCGTTTGAAGAGAGCATTTAGAAGTGCTTTTTTTTGGTTTTCTTTCTTGCTTGCCGAATATTCTGCGACATATTTTAATTTCATACTTTTAGCTAGAAAGCTAGCTATGCAATAATAAGAACAAATAGGTACATACTACAAACTCGTATGTGTTTAATTTGAACAGTTCACTTGTCCTCGTCCATGCTCTTGTGTTTGATGTTTCTTTTGTAATATCTTCGAGTATCTATATGTTGAAAAAAAGCATCGGATGCCACAAATAAAATCTTCAATTATAATTTCTTCTATAAACAGGCAGTCTTTTATTAGTTACAAAATAATTTTGCTCTGCAATTTCTCCTTATTGTGGCGCTTCGTATTGAAGTAAAAAAAGAGCCCGCGAAGAAAGTATCAAGAAAAACCAAGGGTCTATCTTTAAAAATTTATGGAACTTCCTATTTCTGAAACTTTAGCCTCTTCATGAAGTGCAAGATCTCTAACACATATTTTGACTGTTGACAATTCAGATTCTAAAGTAGCGCGAGAACTAAACAAAGATATTCTCTTACCAGAAGTGTAAGACTTCAAATGTGTCACCTTCAGCTTCACGCCCTTCTCTTGGAAACACAAATGCTGCTGTATCTGAACAGGTTCCTACAAATTCACAATCTGTAACGACATGTTCAAATATAATTGTCAATAGTTATGGCTCCGACCCTGGCTCTGATTCCGTCTGCATCTCTGATTTTGAAATTGAATTTGACACTGGGACTGATAAATCATTAGAATCAGCAAAAAATTTAGATGATTTGGGAAAGTGGCCTAATGATATAGATGAAAATATGAGATTGCTAGAATACTTGTGCAACGCGGTCCAGAAGTAGTACAGCATGTAAGCGACACGGATTCTGCTGCACCGACGGGATCGACGAGGTGGCTAATGAAAGACTGATTTTATCGCACGTTGACTAACGGCGAAAAAGTAGTACGCCATTTATTTGAAATTCCGGACAAAAACGACGCATCACAGTTTTGCTCATATGATGGTTTTAATAACTGACACAAACTAAATCCCAAAGTAGCCAGGTATGAATCAAGTCCCCAATACAACCAAAATCTTTGCAAATGCAAGGGGTTAGAGACCAGACTTCGAACAGGAGAGACAATTGATAAAATACAAGAAAGTATCGTAAAGCAACGAAAAAATGGCAGGGTATTCTTACTAGAATGGTCGATATTATTAAATTCCTCGCAAAATAGAATTTGGCTTTTCGTGGCCACAGAGAAGAAGTTAGCAGTACAAATAGGGGAAACTTTTTAGAACGGGTGCACCTAATCGCAAATTACGATCCAGTGCTTCGAGAACATATTTTACGAATAAAAATGGGCGGAAGAACTATCACTTATATGTCACCACAAATTAAAAACGAGTTCATTAATATTTTAGGAGATAACGTTCGTCAACAAATTTTCTGTCAAGTTAAAAAGGCTTAATATTATTCCATTATATTCGATAGTACCCCAGATGTATCACACAAAGATCAACCGGTCAAGTATTGCGTTTTCTTAAAATTGAAAATCAGAAAGTGTAGTAGTGGAATCTTTTATTGATTTTATCGAAACAAAGAACAAAACAGCTGAAGGCATTTCTGACATGATTTTAAGTAAGCTAAAAGCTGATGGTCTTGATATAATGGATTGCAGAGGTCAAGCAATACCCTGCTCCAATCACTATTTGAACTTGGTTTGTTTACATGCTGCTGCTGTTGAGCCAAATTCGGTCACTTTCTTCGGTACCTTAGAACGCATATATTCATTTATTTCCGTGTCCACACACCGTTGACAAATTCTGATTGGCACTTCAGGCAAAGCACTGAAGAGGCTGCAAGAAACAAGATGGAGCGCAAGAGCTGATGCAGTGGAGAATACCTGGAACTATACATTTTGAATACCTTGGAAAAACTGATGGAGGCAGACGAAAACCTAAACACACGGACGGATGCAAGAGCATTGCTAATAGTATTGCAATCGTTTTCATTTCTGTGTTTTTTGGGCTTTTGGAAACCAGTACTGCACGAAGTTAATGATGCCCAAATATTCTTACAAACAGAACGACTGAACCTTCATCAATGTGCTCAAAAAATAAATGCATACAGAGCAATGAAAATCAGGAATTATCATTTGAAAAATCAAAAGTGACCTTCGTTTGACCTTGAAAATGGGTCTCAAGCTCAAACTCGTGGTCACCATCTTATGCCCCCTTCAGAACCTTGTGACTTTTGTCTGAAACATTTTTCGCGATATCGCGTATTTTTCGAGTAATTTGGATGTCTCAAGTTAAAAAACTCACCCTGTATTTAGATGCTGATATAGGTAGATGCTGCTTTATCCTATGAAAACGAACTTCGACGAAAATTATTTTCTTCCTTAGACAGGATCAGTGCTGAAATACAGCAAAGATGTCAACAGCTACGAAATTTGGCGACAAAGTTCGACTTTCTCACCCCAGCCAAATTCTTTGATAAAAATTATGAAAGCAATTCAGATGTTGCACCTCATGAGGATGACATTGATAAGGATGAATTTAAGATCGAACGCGTACGGTTAAGAGCAATTACATTTTCTACAGGCAAAATAAATGAACTCGCCAATAAATTATTAAATCATTGAAAATCATTTAAGCTCCACAATGAGCACCATAAGGCTATCTAATCTGGGTATCATTGCTATAGAGCAGAAAATTACGGAGACTATTGATACTGAAGGAATAATAAGAGATTTTGCCTGGATGAAAAGTAGGAAAATAAAATTTTAAAGAAGTTTTCTGTAAATATATAAAAAAGTTTCTTGTTAATTAAAAAAAGAAAGAATTACATTGTGCACCTGTATTTACCCTTTTACTAATACCTAAACTAAATGCTTTCATCCTTTCATTTAAAAATAATTTTTTTTAAACAAATCTTAATTATATGAAATTATTTATTTATTTATAAATGAATTAAATTAATTTAATCAAAATTTGAATGAAGAATGAATGAAGCCAATTTTTGATATTCTGCTCTGATGTGAACCGTATTTCAGTGAGGGCGTTCTGCATCGACCGGAACAAATGGTTGTCAGAAGGTTCAAGGTCTAGGCTATAAGGTGGGTGGGGTAAGGCTTCTAATCTACTGTTTTCCAAATAGTTCTTAACCGGAATAGCAACGTGGGGCCGAGCGTTTTCATGATGGAAAATTATTGCCTCGTGTCTGGTCGCATATTCTGGGCGTTTTTCGGCCACTGCTCTCTTCAAACGGATTAATTGTGTTCGGTAGCGTTGTCCATTGATGGTTTCACCCGGTTTTAGCAGCTCATAATACAGAACACCCATCTGATCCGACCAAATACAGAGCATTACCTTCGCTCCATAGATTAGAGGTGTCGACGTTGACTGTTTTAGAAGAGCAAAGTCGAAGAAACCGGAATAACTGTCTGTAATGAGAATATATTCATTATTTTTAAAGTAAAACAAATCTACTGCAATAATTTCCCAGGGTAACTCCGGGACCTTCTTGATGATGATAGGCTCTTTTGGTTGAGACCGTTGTTGACTTTGGCAAATACTGCAGGATTCGACATATCTGGTTATGTCTCTCGTCATGTTGATCCAAAACAACTGTTCACGTGCAATAATGAGCGTTCTGTCAATTCCAAAGTGCCCTTGGTGAACTTTTACCATCATATCCTTCTTCAACGCATCGGGTATGACGACTTTAGAGCCTTTGAATAGCAGGCCCTGGTGATTACTTAATGACTCTCTAAATGTCCAAAAGTTCCTGATATCTTTTGGTATATCTCCCACGTGATCTGGCCATTTGTCATTTACATATTCTAGAACTTTTTGTTTATTTTCGTCGTTTCGTGTTGCTGTGAGGATCCTGTTCATAGATGTTTCGCTAATTTGAAGAATTTCGTGGATTTCCAGTTCGTCGTCGCTTTCTTTGTTCCTAGGATTATTGCAATCTCTACTGAGGGTGTCTGCTATTGGTATGTCCTTGCCTTTAGAGTAAGTTACTGTTGGCTGATACTGGAGAACTTGCAACATAATTTTTCGTAAGCGAGTAGGCGCATTGTGGATCGGTTTTTTCAATATAATCTCTAGAGGTTTATGGTCGGTTTCGATGGTGAGCTTTTTGCCGAATATCAGGTCATGGTACTTTTCACGTGCTAACTTGATTGCGAGTGCCTCTTTTTCGATTTGTGGTGAGAGCGTTTGCTTTTGTAACACAGTACCATAGAGACTTAGTACTAAACCACATGTAATTTAGTATGTACATATCCTTATACACTCTGTAAGCACTAAGCATATTCACTGCAAACATGGATTTTGGCAGATCCAAATAACTGATCGAACGAAGAAATACCTTACAATGGCTACGCCTTGGGGAAGATTTTCATTCTTACGTCTTCCATTTGGATTGGCATCAGCCCCGGAAATCTATCAAAAGATCATGACAGACCTGCTAGAAGACTGCGCTAATACCGAGATTTCGATGCACGATATTTTAATTCACGCTCCAGACCAAAAAACCCTAGAATCGTGCACAAACAAGGTACACCAAAAGCTGAAACATGCAGGTATAAAACTTAATAAAAAAAAAATGTATTTTTGAAACAACAAAAGCACGATTTTTAGGACACATAGTTACGTCGGAAGGAATCAAAGCAGATCCCTATAAGGTTAAAGCCATCGATAAGTTGAAACAGCCTACAGACAAAACAGAGTTGCAAAGACTGCTTGGAATGGCGACCTATTTAGGTAAGTTCATAAATAATTTATCTAAGATCACAGAACCAATGCGACAACTACTTAAAAAAGTTGTTCCATGGCTATGGTGTGAAAGACAAGAAAAGTCATTCGTTCAACTTAAAAAAGTGCTATTGAAAACCCCCGTACTTAAATATTATGATCCTAACCTACTCATCCCGAAGGTTGTACATAACGTACACAACAATCTCACCGAAGCTCGAATTCGTAGCAAAAACTACGCTGACAAAGGAAGTCGTGAAAAGCCGCCTCTACAACCTGGATAATACGTAAGAATCCAGCAACCAAATCGCAACTGGATATCCGGTACGGTAGAAAAAGCTACTGATGCACCTCGTTACTACATAGTATGTACCCATGATGGAAAACTACTTCGCCGTAACAGTACCCACTTACACACGACACGTGCCAGCATCATACCAGAAAAGGACGTAGCAGTAGACATATCATCAGATCAGACTTCAATTTCCAGACACAACCAGAATACGCAAGTGACCAAGAACAAAGCCGAACCAACCACCACCAGCTATACTACAACCAACAACATGGGACCAGGTCCGGTAGAATCGTTAAACCACCATCTAGATACAATTCAAATAATTATTCCACAAAATAATATTCATGATTAGACATTTGATTTATTTTCAATTATATGTATATAACCTGAATTTGAGTCAACTCAAAAAAAAAAACAAGTAACTTGACTGAATTTATATTTGCGTTCCAATTATCGTTGCATTATATGAATTAACGTAAAGTGACTTAACTGAAATTTGATTCTCATAAGTTATACATACACTACTAGATTTTGAAATTATCAACTAAAGAATTTCTAAACGTTGAGTCTTATAAAGTATTTAGAAAAAGGGAGATGTAACATAGTACCATAGAGACTTAGTACTAATTTAGTATGATAACCCTAAAACACTAGTAATAGCTATATGTACATATCCTTATACACTCTGTAAGCACTAAGCATATTCAAGCACATATTCAATAAAGTTCAGTTGCTACCCGACCGTCGTCTTTGGTATTACACTGATGTGAACCGTATTTCAGTGAGGGCGTTCTGCATCGACCGGAACAAATGGTAGTCCGAAGGTTCAAGGTCTGGGCTATAAGGCGGGTGGGGTGAGACTTCTAATCTACTGTTTTCCAAATAGTTCTTAACCGGAATAGCAACGTGGGGCCGAACGTTGTCATGATGGAAAATTATTGCCTTTGTGTCTGGTCGCATATTCCGGCCGTTTTTCGGCCACTGCTTTAATTGTGTTCGGTAGCGTTGTCCATTGGTGGTTTCACCCGGTTTTAGCAGCTCATAATACAGAACACCCATCTGATCCCACCAAATACAGAGCATTACCTTCGCGCCATAGATATTCGGCTTTGCCGTTGATTTGGCTGGTTGGCCGGGTTTCACATATGATTTTTTGCACTTAGGGTTGTCGTGATGGATCCAATTTTCATCACCAGTAACAATCCGATGCAAAAATGACTTCCTTTTGTGGCGTTCCAGCAGCATTTCGGACATGCAAAAGCGCCTATCGACGTCTCTCGGCTTGACTTCATGTGGAACCCAATTTCCATGCTTTTGAATATATCCAGCTGCTTTTAAACGTTTTGAAATGGCTGCTTGAGTGACACCCAAAGATTCTGCGAGCTCTTCTTGTGTTTGGCAACAATCTTCATAGAGTAATGCTTCCAGTTCTTCATCTTCAAACTTTTTTGGCTGCCCAGGACGTTCATCGTCTTCCAAGCCCAAATCACCACTTTTAAATCGTGCAAAAAAAAATAAATAAATGGAAAATAAATTACAAAAAATAATCGAATCCTGTTTTTCTTAAGAATTTTAATTTAGATAATTAAAGTTTATTGGGAGTTACCGTTATTTATTTGATATCCTAAGGTAAGCAATTTTATCCGCTTCGAGATTGGGAAATCGGAAAGTAGCCAATATGGGGAAATTTTAAATTTGCGGCTTCATTTTTGCTTCACTTGCTCGAAAGTAGTACCAACAACCGTTGACAAAATTTTGAAGAGAAATTTTACCAAGTTTATTGACATACATATGTGTAGCTATAACTGTTTGAAATCGTAGACAAGAGTTTTTTTTTGTAGTGTGTGAAAAAGATACTATGGGCGGCATAAATTAGGTCTGCCCCGGACGGCCCCAACCCACACTACCCCACTGTGGATAGATACAATAAATAGTGATCTAATGTGATATATGGGGTGTCCTCCAGTTAGAGTTTATCCATGATGCCGGAAGTCAAGTCGTTCATTTAACTGGCAGTAATATCTTCATTCTCAAAGTAAAGCATACGTAGGAGACGCGGATTGTGCTTAGGCCGACCATATATTGTCGTGAGGTATTTATATTGCGATGAAATGCTTTGTGATTTGACAATTTAAGAAATCTGATTATTTTAGGGGTGAAGTGCGTATCTGACTTCAAGGTAGTTGTAGAAGTTCTCCTGCTCTTTTGAGGGAAAGGGTTGATAAAAGATTGTTGGGTTGCCTGCTACTCTCCACTAAGGGATGGCATGTACTGATGCATCTGTGTTTTAAAAATAGGGCAGTCACTGAGAGGTGTCAAATTGACAATGCAGTATGTCGGGTACAGGTCGACGTCTATCAGGATTCGACTTCGTAAAGCTATAAGCTGGGCTGCTGATCAGCAGACAAAAATAGCAGCACTAGCGCATTAATTCCTCAGATGGAATCAACAGTGAAGTAAAATCCCGGAACAAAACAAATGAGACCTTATCCGGCCTACTCTGATACTGATACATTTGGAGCTCAAGCCGGTAAGATTTCCCAATACAAGTCAGAGTCTTGAAAAAGAGATGGAGGTAGATGAGCCCGTAATGGACCAAGCGTAGCGCTCACATCCCCGAACGGGTTACTAGCTTTGATCTAAAGGACTCCTCGTCTTACAATGGAACTGGCCATCCATGTTGGGGGTTGTGCCGCTGGGGTATCTACCCGGCCATGGATAAAATAAACCAGGCTACGAAGCAACAACAGGCCATGGATACGGACGGATATACTGTTACAAAATAAGGACAACGAACTTTTGATCTGTATGTGGAATGTTAGGTCCCTTAATAGGTCATGTCTAGCCGAACTACTAGCGGAAGGCCTAAAATACTTCGAAGCAAATATTACCGCCAGCCAACAAAGGCGATTGAATGGGCCGGACAAAAAAAGGATGAAAAACTGCAACATCTACTACGGCGATTGTTATCGACAGCAAAAGCAGCGCTTATTCGGATGAGAATTTGTTGGTAGGGGCATAAAAATTCAATAATTTTTTGAGTTTTCGGCATGTGAACAAGCGCTTCGTAACATTCCGTATTCAGGCTAAATTTACCAACATTAGCCTTATATGCGCGCACGCACCCACCGACGAGAAAGCTGATGACAGCAGAGATAGTTGATACGAGCTCTTGGTTAAGACCAACGAGCAGTGCCCTAGCTAAGACATTAAAAATGTCTTCTGCAATTATAATGCAAAGCTGGGAATTCAGACTAATACAACATTGTCGTATCTATCAGACGGTTCCCTCATCTCGATATTCATAAGGGGACTTGGAGATCTCCTGATCAATCAACCGCAACCAGATTTACCACATTGCGATCGATACAAGGCACTCCTCCACCGAGGGGCCAACATCGACACGGGCTATTACCTTGTTATAGCCAAGGTATGATTGCAAATATCCCAAAAGATAAGCTAATACTGTGAGAAAGTTTGACGTCGGGCAGTTACAATCGCAAGAGATCGCAAGAGATCGCTAAATATTTTCCCGATCGAGTCTGCCTTAAGAGGTCCAATGCCACCAGCCGCCGATGTGCTGGATTCCATACTGTCACCACAGCGAAACTCCTGGTATGACGAGGAGTTTCGGCCAATTCATGCAGCTAAGGAAGATGCTTACAAAGCGGCGCTTCATAGAAGGTCCAGAACAGCTCACGAGGTTTACGAGCAGAAGGCGCGTTCGGGGAAATTGAGAGATGCTGCTTCAGGAATGAAATTCGGAAGTATTACCAAAAAGGTAAAAAAAGCATGCCACGCACACCAACCCCGAACCAAAGACTTTAGAGACGAACAAGGGAAGATAGTAGTAGAGTCGCAGTTGATGCTGAATATTTGGAAAGTGCCATTCTGCAGACTGTATTACAGCGATGACGAACCAAATACCGCTATGAGAAAGAGTGAACCATTCAACATGGATAATGTAGACCAATAATTCCGTCCACACGACCTGGATGAAGTGAAGCCATATC
The DNA here is from genome assembly GCA_963966105.1 of Volucella zonaria. Lineage (NCBI taxonomy): Eukaryota > Metazoa > Arthropoda > Insecta > Diptera > Syrphidae > Volucella > Volucella zonaria. The sequence continues at coordinate 193,435,564 of OZ014532.1, read as the reverse complement.
TAAGCTTAAGTCCAACAAAGCAGCTGAAGCTTGAGCATGAGATTTCTTTAACGTGATTCTTGAAAGAGGCATAATCTTTAAAAAGTTCCTCCAATTACTCGCATACGATGATGATTGATTTAATCTGAAGAAAGTAGCGTCATTTTAGTGGCGCTTTCGAGAGTATTAAGACGGACTTCACCCAACCTAGGACGGAAGTAGCAAAGATGGGTTTAGCGGTCAATGAGGGCAAGACCAAATATGTGCTGTCAACCAGAAAGGATATCCAACACCTACATCTCGGACAGAACGTCACCCGTAACAGACATATCTTTAGGGCAGTTAAGGACTGATAGACTCCGCTATTAATTCAGACAACGACAGGAGCGTTGGGATCAAACGAAAAACTTCTTTTGCCCATCGCTGCTTCATTAGGTTAAGAGGACAAATGACTAGCAAAGCCCTCTCTCGAACAACCAAAGTGACCCTTATAATATAAGACCTTAATAATCCCAGTCCTGCTTTATGGCGTAGAGGCATGGACTTTATCAAAAATGGATGAAGGTGCTTTTGGCTTCTTTGAGAGGAAATTCTTCGGGTGATTTTCGGTCCTGTCTGCATAGACAACGACGAACCGTACAGCGACATCGACTTAGATAGAAGAAAGAAGGTCCAACGACTGTGGTGGCTAGGTCACGTAGAGCGAACGGACATTAATGAACCGATCCGAAAAGTTCCTGAATCCGAGCCTGAGGGACAGCGCAGTAGAGGTAGACCGGGACTCACATGGAAAGGGGTCCTCATTCAACTCAGCGTGCTAAGTAAGTTGCATGGTTTTTAGGTTTTTAGGACAGTCGTGTCAGTAGAAAACGATCAGAGTACTTTCCGTCGTCAAAATTGCATTCGTACGAAGCGTAATTTGCAGAGACCATGATATAATGTAGGCGGAGGTTCAATCCTGTGGAGTTAGCCGGTCGCTAAGGTGGTCCTTTTGTTGGTAACTTTGGTCTATTTTACTCTAATTTGAGTTTTGTTAGTTGGTCGTCGTTATTTTATAATTTATGTAATGCTGAATCCTCCATAGTCTGTCAAAAATTTCGTTTTTACGTCGTCGTTGATTCGGACGTCATACTTCGCACAGGATCCCGTCAAGAGATCTTATGCATGTGTGCATATGCATGATAGGGCTTTCAACCAATAAGGACAGAAAGACGTGTTGAGGGTAACTCATCGCCATCCATCGCTTTATTCGCGTTTATGCCTACATTACAAGCGCTGCTTAATATACAACTACGTATGTATCTTAATATAGAAATGTTTATTAGCCTGCCCTTAATTTTTTACGGTGGGTATAAATCAAGCCAGTGCTCTATGCTCCTCATATTGTAAAGCACCATTGACCATTGCGTTTTTTATCTACTCGAATGCAGGTATAACATTAAGAGAGTTTTGGGCAGCTTGAACAGAGATTCTTTCTAGTGGGGGCAGAGCATCACGATAATTGAAGTTCAAAAACGTACATAGAAACAGAATGAGTTATGAAACAGGAAGAAATTTGGGTTTTTCAGAATCCATATTACAATACTAACTATTATTAATTTTCCATTTGTTAACCCTTCTTTGAATCTGGTGCGCAAATCAAGATTAGCTTCAATTAAAAACCTTGGAAAATCTAAAGACGCAAGTCATCAACAATTCCCTCACACTTGAATTGACCTGTAAATACTAATTAACCCCTTACAATTCAGTAGTTCAAAGGTATGAATTGTAATTCGTCCTTTTTTTTTGACCTACCGCATCCTATGCAAATATTTGCGGTCATAAAAATTGTGGGTTAAACCCAAACATCATCATCCACCTGAATCCCGATTAACAAATTTAGCTATAAAAACCGAGTCAACGGTCCAAGGCTCATCAGTTCATTGAAACAGTGTAATCATAAAACAACTCCTGACAACATGAATAAGGCCTCTGTTGCTTATTATTTGTTTGTATACCGCGAGCAGTTGGGTCGTCGAAAGGTTCCCACCACTAGATTACATAAGGTCAAACATAATCTCACCAATGGCTTAGTGGCTTATACTTGGCAAAACATCACCAATTACGACAAGGACGAACTGGGCATCTTCATGGACACCATTTTGTACAACGAACAGCTTAAAAATGAAATAGACCAAGCCGCATCTAGGAAACCAGCTCGCAGGCAAGTCACTTACTTGTAGGTGGGCAATATATGTGCCGATTTAACCGGATATAGAAATTACTTTTTTTTGTAAAATGGAATATGGTGAAATTAATTTGTAATAAGGAGTTTTGATACAATATACGAGTATGTTAAAAAAATAAATTAGAATATTTTTCTATAATTTTTTTCTTCGCCTTGTTTCAATCCAACTTCGTTCCAGAAGACGGTACACTGACATTTGACAAGACACCTCTGTCTAAAGTAAATATTTCAGATTGACATAATATGGCTGGGTACCTATCTTTGGAACTCCGTCTTTTGCAATTTTACCACAAGAATCCCTCCTTTTAGCATCTGTCTACCATTCTATTGTGTCTATCTGTCTACATATGGCCGCTTGGTCAGTAATTCGTTTCATATCCTTTATCACTGAAAGGCGCATCTCCCTAAAGTTATACAAGTTTTGTTCATTGTTAAAACAGATCGGAGTTTAATGGCATGATTGTGCGTAATTTTTTTTTCCACTTTTGCAAACGAATGACTGTCGCCAAATCCTGTCTGGTGCCTTTCTCATCGTATTTAACTTCAAGGCATAGGGTTTTTTTACATAATGAACGTACGTAATTTTTTCGTAATACCGCGATCATAAAACTTCCTAACTTTCGCCGCAAAAAACCTGTTAAGGTGACGTTTGATGAGGTATTCAGAAGCAAATGTTATACCAATCAAGGAGTTTTGCAAGGAGCGAAATAAGTGGAAGTCCGATTTGGGCTATACGGTGGATTGGCTACACAGCACAACCAAACTACACATTGTCGTGGTGAAACACCACACGCCTTATGATTGATCAGCTCGGGACGTTTCTGTGCGGTGATATCACTTAATTTCGGTAGCTGCTCATAGTAGACATCGGAATTAATCGTTTTGTTCTTAGCTAACAGCTCATAGAAGACTGATCGATTACAATCTCACCAGATTGATAGTATCAGCTTCTTTTGTTGGGTGTCCGCTTTTGCTTGCCTTTCCGACGCCTCATCTTGCCTACTCCAATTTTTTTTCGACTGATATTGTTGTGGACAATCCATTTTTCATTGTCCTTGATCATAATGAATCTTTTTCTTTTTGTTTGGTGACTTGATCGCAGAGGTTTATGCGCTACGTGAGATGAATTTCTTTTAACTCACGCGATATCGTGAGCTTCTTTACGAAGCCAAGCGATTTTAAATGGCCATGAACGCTACCAATGGACACCTTAAAAGTAGTAAGCTTCTGAACCGTTGAATGTTTATTTTCTGGGACCAATACTTCAACAGAAAAATCACCATCACTGGATCAGGCGAACCAGTTCTGGCACTGGGGTTTTTCGAACACATTTCTGTCGCAAACTTTACGCAACCTTTTCTTTGCCTCAGTCACTTTCTTCCTTTTTTTGAAGTAATAAAGCAAAATATGGCGAGAATGTTTTTAAAATTGACCATGTCCGGATCACAATAGCGAGCACAAAACTCGACCAAATCGCGCCACCTTTTTTTTATGTTCAGTGTCAACAACAAAATTCGTACAAACATTTTACAAATGTGTCATGTTCAAAGCCATCTATTGCAAGAAGACACAATGACTTCTTAAACAATTGGTTCTTGTCATGAATATCGAATTAAGAAAAATATTATTCCACGATTGTTTTAGCGCCTAGCTTAACGGTAAGTTAGGCAAGGTTTCCGGGGTGATGTGATGTCTGGAGCCGAAGACCTTCATCGCACTTAGATCTGTGTAGACCAATTGTGATTCCCGGGCGGCGGAATTAGGAACGCACGAAAATTGCATTGCAGTTGCTAATTGTCATCCGGTTGCATCCGAGAGCCTGAAAAGACATGTAAATGAAACTATCTATGAAATATGCTGCTGCTCTGAGAGGTCATGGAAACAGTAGCTTCTTTAATTTTTTTTTGCTTTATATTACTGAGACTGGGACAGTGGCATTGAACGTGGAGGGTATTATCCCGTAAGTCCTTGTCCCCACAGCCTCAACAGATGACGTCGTCGGTAAGGCGCAGCTTTGTTGCATACGCCTCTAGAAGATAATAACCTGTAAGTAATCCAAGAACCGTAGTTCAGCTCTGCCTTTCAAGAGAATCTTACTCTATATTACCTGAGTTCCAACCATAATATTCTTGAAGTCTCAGGTTTTTCCACCTTTCATTGCTTTTGATTTGTGACGTTTGTACCACTTGTTATAAAGTGCACAGTGGAGGTTTGATACTTTGACCCATCAGTTCCTTATCAAAGGGTGATACTTTTCCTGGTAACTCGTCTGCATGTTCCTTGCCTGACACTCCTTTGCGGCCAGGGTCCCAGCAGAGATTTATGACAGCGTTTCGCAAATTCTCGACTACAGCGATGGCCATAATACTCGTAGCAGCCTGGCATTCAATGAATATGCTAATAACCCTCTGGGGTATGTCTCCATCTGTGATCCATCTGGGATCATTTCCTTTTCCATGCCTCTCTGACTAGGAAAACATAGGGGAATGGTGTTTGAAAGTCATTCGCCGTTCCTATTCGACATCTACACAATTGATCTTGTGGGATAGTTCACTATGCAATACTGCACGCAAACAACTTGATCGCGTACAGTTTAGGTCCCAAAATTGTAGTCAATTACATACTCTTGCAAAGTTATTTCGACTAGTTTAAGCAATGTCGCGGTATGGAGGTTGTATTACCTAGCAAGCATTGGCGGCATCATTTTCAAAAAGATGTGATAACTTCGTGAGAAATTGATGGACGACTTTAGATTATGACTGGTGTAACATAATGCCTGTTACAATATGTAGTATGCGGTACTTAATCGAATGCATATTATATATAACGGGTGGTCCACCTGCAAGTTTCTTTTTGAATCATACGTCATTTTGATACTGAGAGTTCCTTTTTGCTCAAGATATTGACTGTCAGTCAGTATCTTACCTCCGCCGAACGAAATAAATCGCTATACGCTTGAACAACGTTGAGAACTATTGCAAACTTATTTCAAAAGTGAACGATGTGTTGCAATAAAAAGTGCGTTTACTGAAAATATGTTTTGACCGAAATTAAGCACCCACCGCGCCTGCTGTACCCAAGTTTGTGGGTGGCCGTGGCTCAAGTGGTAGTGGACTGGCTTCCAAACCGGAAGGTTCGGTATTCGAATCCCAGCCTCGCCCGAAAGATATATCATCCATTTTTTCAGTTAGTGAAAATCAAGTAAGACGAGTAGTTGACTAGAAATCAATATCAAGCCAACTTTAGAATTTAGTCTCCCCATTAAATGTTGGATGCCACCCATGGAGTGAAATAACCACTGAGCCCAAACATATATCTTTCTCTCTCTATCCCATTTTTCGAAAAGCTTAACACATGCTGAGGCATTATAAATGTATTCATACCCAGATGTTAAGTTCAAAAAAAAAAAAAAAAAGAAAGTACGTAACGACGAGAATGCGGCTGCTGTAACCAAGAGTGTTCGACTCAAACCAGGAACATCGACTCGCAATCGCTCTCAACATTTCAGTTTGATGAGAATTTAGAACAAAGATCTCGGATTATTCCCTTACTAGGTCCAGATTCAGCATTTGAAGGCAAATGACCATCCGCTTCGTTATAGCTTCTTTGGGCCTTACAGCAGCTCGAATTGGACGTTGAATTAGGCCGAAAAATAATTTTTTCTGATGAGGCGGGTTCTGATCTCGGCGTTTATGTTAACAAGCAAAATTGCCGCATCTGGGGATCGAAAAGCCCACAGGCGACTATTGGAAAGCCAATACATTCGCAAAGAGTTACAGTTTGGTGCTGATTTTGGACTGGTGGTATCCATTTTATTTCAAAAATGCTGCTGGGAACGCCATTTGGGTCAACAGTGAGCGCTACAGATTCATGATTACTGAATTTTTGCTGCTGAAATTAAAGGCATGTACTTGGACGATCTTTCATTTCAGCACGATGGCGCGCGCTGCCACATAGCATATCAAACAATAGATCTTTTGCGCTCTAAGTTCGGTAATAGTGTTATCAGCCGCCTTAGCGCTATTAATTAGCAGCATCGGAGATTTGATTTGACCCCGATAGACCTTTTTTTGTGGATCTTTAAAGAGATAGATCTTGTCCGAACCATTCGTAGGATAGAGTCAGGAACTGTCAAGAACGTCTTAGAAAATTGGATTGATAGGATGCGTTACTGCGAAGCTAGCAAGAATGAGATCGTATTCCATAGCTAATGCGAATGTTCGCTCTTTCTAATACAGCCATAATATACCGAAAAAAATTGATTCTTGTTCATTTTATTTTAATTGGATCACCAAAGTGTTAGTGGTAGTAGTTTTCAGTCAACACAAATATGGCGACTCTTTCATTACTCATTATATAGTAAGACAATGAAAGCGAAAATTATATTTTTGTGCTTGTAAACGAACTACGTAAACCTTGTTAAGGATTTCCTTGTTTACACTCTTCCCCGAATTAAATTTTGTATGGAAACGTCTGCAATTCGGTTTTAAAAACTCGGCTGAAGACCTAAAATACTGGCAAATCTCCGCGGTATTCATTCGAATGTTTAGGCGGAGGCTTACAATTCTTCTACATCTAACCGAATCTCAAAAATCGGTAGTGTTGTTGAAAAAAAGTAAATGTCAGAGAAAGTCTAATCACAGTAGCAGACAGACTGAAAAGTTAATTCGAATCCAAAAAACGCAACTTGGCAAGTTGGGAGGTCTCGTGCTTTATTTGAAACTTGAATCCAGGGGCAGCTTCATTCAGCCTATCAACTAAATGAAAATATGTGAAGAATTCGCAGACTGTTTTGGAAGCGGTCATAGGATAAAATAATGTTTTTGATGCCGATTGACCGTTCCAATAAACATATAAGTATGCTTTACATCCTTCACTTATAGTACATGCTATTAATGGTAGCCGTTTAAGTTGTATTTACTTAACGAGAAATATAGGTTAATGCTGCTAGTTGGCATGCGCTATTTACTTTTAGAGTAAAGATGTGACAACATTACTATCAAAGGAATTGTGTAAGAAGCACATAGGAGTCGTAGGATAGTAGTTTGTTGAATGCACTAATGTTAAGTTAAAACAAACAACAGGGGATTCGACATCAAACATTACTTCATTACATTACCTAGTTTATGTGTGAAACTGGACTGCCCTCATCGACTTTCCTAATGCTTCCTCTATGTCTACGATTCACCATTTTCCAAACGCGCGCTCTATGGGTCATAGACCGATTTATGCGACGTACTCTTGCACTAGTTTGTTAATACAAGTGGTCGCAAAAATATTTGACATATGGTATTGAATACTCCGTGACCTTTTTATTGATTTGAGTAGTGTGATATAATTGCATGTGTGCTGAACTGGATTATCGGCGCTAACGCAATGAGAGATTTGGTGAAAATGTCACCGAATTGGGTTACCAGCGTCTTGTGTGGGCACAATATTGAGGACATTTGCGAATTTGCCATACGCGGCACGTGAGCGAGTATCTAATGACAATCCGCATCAAAGCTACGGTGAACAAGGACGACGCCACCGAATAATGTTGCTATGAGCTCCTCGATAAGTAAGTCATATGAGGAATGTCCTAAGTATAATCGTAAAATCATACAAGGCGATTTAACCTCCAGAATAAGGAAAAGGACATCTTTGGTGGGACAGTTGGTAAGCATAGGCTACACTACACCACGCCTGGCAACGGACGAGAGTTTTTGACTTTGCAGATGAAATGTCACTATGGCAAGTATACTGTTCCCTCATCTCGCGGTCTATGGATCATGAAATGTTTAATCAAACTGATCAGATTGTGATCGACGTAATGCATGCCTCCAGTAATCTGGATGTCCAAACGTTCACAGAAGTCAACGTTTTAAGCGTATTATTGGGTCTACAAGTAAGCTTCCAGCGTTTTTTTTCCAAAATTTGAAGTTTTATTATGAAAACATAGTTACAATGCTTTATTCAAAGTATCGTCCATCGGAAGCTACAACTTTCCCCCATCTTTCTGGCAATTTATGAATTCCGGACTAAAAAAATGTCTCGTCTTTCGAGCCCAAGAACGTATCGAGCCAATTTTTGATTTAATCTACTGAGCTGAAGCGTATTCCCGTAAGAGCGTTCTGCATCGAACGAAACAAGTGGTAGTCAGATGGTGCCAAGTCTGGACTGTAAGGCGGGTGAGGCAGAATTTCCCATCCACTATTGTCCAAATAGTTTTTCACCGAAACCGCAACATGTGGCCGAGCGTTGTCGTGATGAAAAATGACGGACTCATGCCTGGTCTCATATTCTGGCCGTTTTTCTTTTAATGCCCGCTTCAAACGAATTAGTTGGGTTCGATATAATGGTCCTTCACCACTCGGAAGCAGTTCGTAGTATACGACACCCTTTTGATCCCGCCATATGCAGAGCATGACCTTATTCACGTGAATATTTCGTTTCGGCGTCGATTGGGCGGGCTCTCCGGGCTTTGTATACGATTTTCTGCGTTTAGGATTATCATAATAAATTCATTTCTCATCACCAGTGACAATACGATGCAAAAATGATTTATTTTTATACCGCTGCAGTAACATTTCGGACATGCAAAATCGCCGTTCGACGTCTCTTGGCTTCAATTCGTACGGCACCCAGTTTCCAACCTTTTGAATGGATCCCAGTGCTTTTAGGCGCAGGGAAACGGCTTGTTGCTTGACGCCCAATGATGCAGCAAGTTCTTCTTGAATCGGACACGGATCTTCATCCAGTAAAGCGTCCAATTCCTCGTCTTCAAAACTTTTCGGCTTTCCGGGGAGATCTTTGTCTTCAACTCCAAAATCACCACTTTTGAACCGTTTGAACCACTCGCGGCACGCCGATTCACCAATACATTCCGCCCCTTAAGTTTCCGAAAGCAAACGATAGGCCTCAGCCGCACTTTTCTTCATATTAAAAAATAAACGCAGCGCTTCCCGCAAATGACGTTTATTTGGCTGGAAACTTGCCATGATTTTGCTCGATAAAATGTACGACACCGATAGAACTGCTCAAATATAACGCTGCAAAGTTGTTGACAGATACAAAATCTACAAATAAAACACATGGGGTCTGACATTTCTGCCCGGGATCCACTGGTGGCGCCATCTCTGACAAACGCTGGAAACTTACTTGTAGACCCAATATAATAATGACCCCTAGAGCGCGCGCTAATTTATATAAAAAAAAGAGCGAATTTCCAAGAAAAAAAAAAACACAACAAAGAAGAATTACTGTGAAAAGATATAAGGTAGAAAAGATGCAGTCTTTGCCGAACGCATATCCCGAAATCTCTCAACAACTCCTATCAAGTACCGAAGAAAAGTGACGATGCTTCCGACGTGCAATAAGAGATGCCACAACACCACCAAGAAATGCCTTCTTTCCTGAAGAGTGCCGGCAAGCACATGCCACTAAACAAGAAGTATATTAAAAGGCGTGGCAAGGGAGGACAAGAGCGGTTCGTTAGCTTAAAATTTCGTTATCCAGAAATAACGTACGGAAGTTTTACCAAATACTAAAAACAAAGTCTTAAGGCAAGAACACCCGCACAGAAGCCTGTAGAGATGAAGAAAGAAACCTTGTAGTAGAGTCGCAGTGGGTGCTGGGAATATGGAAAAAAAGTTCCGTCCACGTAAAAAAAGTATAACCCTCAACTGCACCAACTGTAGTGGCATAAGTCTTCTCAACATAACATACAAGATCCTATCTGCCATGTTGTGTAAATATCTGAAAGCCTTCGTCAACAACTCTACTGGCCTAATCAGTGTAGTTTCAGACCATGAATATCCACAGTCGACCAAATCTTCACACTCCTGCAGATCCTGGAAAAAACTCAAGAAATTCATATCGATACCCACCATCTTTTCATCCTTTTAAGGTCGCATATGATAACATTTATAGGGACAAACTACTCGTTGTATAGAGACATGTCTAAGTTTTTGCATCCCTACCGAACTCGCTCGTCTGTATAGAATGGCAATTGAGAACGCTCGCTACGAGTACTCTGTCAAAGTGGGTAACGATTTAACCGAGCCGTTGATGTCAAAAAAAACCTTTTAGGTCATGCGACTTCTTTATCATCATACTTGAAATAATTGTGCAGAATTCAGAAGCCAACACTGGAGGCACAGACTTTCAAAAGTTATGCGACTACTTGCGTGCGCTGAGAATATTAACAGCATTGGGAAGACACAGCGGCCTGTCACCAGTGCGTTCGCTAGTATTGAAACGGAAACTTCCAAAATGGGTTTAACGGGAAATGAGCAAAACAAAGTATGTATATAATCTCAGCATCGACGAATTGGACAGAACGTCACAGTCGACAGCTATAACTTCGAGATAGTATCGGGCTTTGTCTACCTTGGCTCTGTTACCGATTCTGCCAATAACATCTCAATAGAAATAGAGCGAATGATCACCTCTTGGCAATGACAGCTTCTTTGGGCTAAGAAGGCAACCGAGTTACTACTCGACCCTATCCCGAACAATAAAGGAAACTTTGTATAAGACCTTGATTATCCCAGGCTCTGAAACATGGATTCTATCGAAAGCGGACGAAGATATTTCCGATCGTTTCGAGAGAAAAATCCTACAAGAGGAGGAGATTAAACGGCTATATGATCTGTGCAGATTGAGATGGTTAGGACATGTAGACCGAATGAACACCAAACCTGCGGCCCGAATAATCTTTCAATCTAATTAGAATGGACACCGCAGTAGCAGAAGATTTCACGTTTGGCGGCAGCCACAAGTACAAGGGGATCTCAACCGACTTAAAGTGCATAATGGGATGCAGTTAGGGAAGGATCGGGCTAACTGTAGAGGCTTGTCAGTTGAGTCCAGGTTCAGCTCCAGCTGTAGCGCCATTTAAGTATGTAAGTAAGGACGAACGCTACTTATTACGAGTATGTAAATAGTATCCGTTTTGATTCTCGCTTATCTGAACCAATTAAAGCCACTTCGGGTGTTCCACAAGGCAGTCACCTTGATCCATTAACTCTCATGTTGACTATCAACGCTTTTGTAAATATTGCAATAGACTTACAAATATCAGTTCCGATGACGGGAAAATCTGCAGGCAATTTTCGAATTTTGCTGACTCTCAACATTAATAATATGATTTTCATAGGTTCACGAAAATTTCTTTGAAATTTCCAAGAAATGCCAAACCATATCATATTCCCGGGCTCATTTAGCACTTTTTAGCTGAACCTACTCTGCATCAATCCAACCTTTAGTTTCAATCTTGTCAATGTGGAATTTGGGGGTTATTTGTGATACAGGACTCAATTTTCCAGAAATATTGTAGCAAAGCTAACTCTGCGTTCGACCTTGTTAAACGATGGTCTAAAAACTGTCACTGATCCTTACGTCACAAAATCGCTTTACTTTACCTCTGTAAAGCCGATTGTCGAGTTTGCTAGACAGGTGTGGTACTGTTAGTATGTGAACTATATCCTACATTTGAAAGCTGTTCCAAGCAAATTCCTTCATCCTCTTTCCTATACTGACCGACCCAAACAGCTCAGCGTACTTTCTTTGGGAATACGTCGCGAGTCTGTCGATATTCACTTTATCCAACAACTCGACTGTTTCATCGGCTATCCCAAATTTTGTTTAACATTAATCCACGCTATTCATGATTTGTCACCAATAATCAGGACATATGATTTCATCGAGCCGTTGTGTTTTATGCTTGAAGCAGCAGAAGTGTCCTTAGAAAACCGACCCTGAACTTCTCCGTCATTTACATAGTTTTAATTTAAGTTTAACACCAATCTGTAATACTATACAATTAATACGAGTAATCTCGTCCGGGTCTGTAAATTTATCTAAAATATCAACATCTCATCTAGCGTATAGGTTGTTTGCAAGTCCCAGAGCATATTCCTTTTTGCCGAGAACATATTCAGACCAGAACTGCGCTGAAAATGGAATGTTGGTTTTAGGAACCTCGTCTGAGTTCTTCAGCAATCAGAAACACGGACTGAAACGTCCTAAAACTTGATAATTAAATACAATAGATGTCTACACTCTTTCACTCTTTAGCTTCAATTTTTACTCTGTATCTGTGCGGCTTATTTATAAGATAACATATGTACATACGAGTATATCCTCTGGTAAAATCATAAATCGCAAAGATTATGCTTGTTCAATTCCTGTATAAATAATGTCAAAGTTCAGGAGGTCAAAATGAGAAACACGAGACAAAATTTACGACATTCGCTTATCCAAGTAATAAGTGACTTTTCGATGTACACTCAGGGATATATGTTGTGTAACAGACTTCAAAAAATGTAAATGTGACATTAATAGGGTAGACGACTGAAAATAAGTGGGCCACAGCGTCAAGCACCTCCCAACATATGAATGTGGGTTGATTTACAAGTAAAAGTATAAATAATTACTCTGCTAAGTAGGTGATTAATTCTGGGAATACGTCGACGGTTGACACCCTTGCACTAATTAAAATTACTCCCTTGTAAAAGTTCAGACAGGCATTTAAGCACGCTTTGTTATTGCTCATTTATAAAGAATCCATAAATTTTCTTCCAAAATTTCGACTTTTAACTTTCCGAACAAATTTATTTGTGAAACGGCGACAAATTTATGAGCTCATGTAATCTGGGAGGGACAAAATACGACCCTGATTCTGCACGCTGATTACGGCCAATATATGATAGCTGTGATGAAAGACGTTGTACTGCCTCCATGCATGTTGTCAACTCTTAAGGCTCCCTATAATTCGATCGTCTGCGCTCAGGGATATGAATATGATGTAGGCGCACTCTCTGTCTGTTGGATTCTGGGTATCGACTATTTGCTGTAGTGCGTAGTTATCCCTAGGCAAGGCTGAAGATTGGTGCACTAGAAATTTCATTTTATGTCATCCTCTTTAAATACAGGTTATTCTCTTTACCTGGCATCATTATTCATTTCTTTAACAAAGCTAAGTACGTGGGCGTCTCTTGGATATTAAACTTCTTAAGTTCAGATATGCCACGTCGAAAACATCCAATGCGCTGTCTGTTTTCGGCACCAGATCCAAGGAACGGCTGATCTCGGCTGCCTGGGGCTTTATCTAGCTTTCCCTAGCCTTCCTTAGCTCGCCTGGCTCTACACCGATGAATCTTCCTTCTCCTTGATAGTCATGCCATGGGTTAAACTCTCAAAGCTTTCTTTTACTTAAAAATAAGTAGTCTTTGGTACAATATGTTCTGGAGTTTTGATAACCTTGCTGACTGTCATTGCCCTGGTTTTATGGACACGTCGCCAGATGCCATAACACAAGAACTCCTGTTGCTGCAAAAATACTAAACCAACTGTCTCTGTGCTCGGAAATACTTTCGGTCAAGAAGGGATGTCGGGACTTCAGAGACAGCTCAAAACCGATCCAAGGTGTTATCCTAGTGTCGTTTTGGAGGGCGAAATCATTGAGGATGGAAATGAGACACAGAAGACATAAAATATTACGAAGAAACCGACCCAAGTCCATTCAAGGAGAAGGTGTTGCAATCTTTTTTAGAAAAGGACAAAAGAGTATACAGCCGTGTAATACGTAGGTTTCAGGTGCTAGAAGCATGTGTCATGTACATCCCTCTCCGTAGTGAAAAGCGGCTATACATGGTGTCTGTCTATGCACCTAAGGCTACTCAACCCACCTTATTCATCTCAGAGCTCGAGACACTTTTTCGATTCCTGAAGCTGGAATTGGAAGACAACTATTTTATTATCGGCGGAGATTTCAACGCCAAACATAGCGATTGGGGAAATAATATACCAAATACTAGAGGGAACCTATTATTCAATTGGTGGGGTCAGCACAGCATAATGCATCGACTCGGGCTTGAGGCGACGGATAGTCCGTCGTTTCCCAAACACGGGTCCTATTTGGATCTCCTGCTGTTCGATTCACGAATACAACTCACGTGCACTACTCAACAAACTACAAACTGTCTAAGTACTTTCGTGTATGACAGTGACCATTGCGGTCTCAGCACCGAAATAACTGTTCCCAACGAAATTGCGGAATTGGAAGAATTTGTTCAAAGGTATTCCTACAATTATAGTAGATTGCGCTGGGCACACTTCACCAGAATACTGACTAGAGCACTCTCCTTGAATTCGCTCTACCCACCGTCCAACAGAAATCTGTGAAACGAGGAGATTGACGGGTATCTAAAACTATTTGACGAGATTACTAAACGAACTATGGACAAAACGATACCACGGTATCAACCTACTGACAACGAAGACTTATTCCGCAACGCGACCATTGACGCACTGCACCGACATAAAAGCAGACTGCTGTCAAGACTAAAAAGATTGTACAGACGGTTTACTGACAGACATAACCCGGAGATCATGACATTGAAGTCGTCGATTAAAAACCTCCAAACATTAATAAAGGAAAATTACAGAAATTCTGTAAGTTTGTATTGAAACAATAAAATTCGGGTTGTAAACCCCAGCAACCCGAATATGTTCCCCCAAATAAATAAAATATTTCGGAGGAATAATCAAAACGACCTTCCATGTCTCAAAATCGCCCGAACGACGAAAAACGAACAAATACTTGTAGCAGCAGACATCGACCCAAATGAGGCAATTGATGATGATATGAGGGCGGGTCAATAAGTCCTTGTGATCGAGGATCCGCAGGAGAAAGTAGAGGCTATAGGAGCGACTTTCCAGGAAGTGTATAAGGCGAATGACATCATTGGCCCGAACCACGACCTGGAGAGTCAAGTCCTTGTGCACAACTTCTGCCTTCGAAATAAAATTGTGAATTGGCGATTCGAGAACTCGGGTTTCATCCAGTTCAGTGACGAGACTATGGCAAATAATGTCATCACCAACGAAAGGGTATTACCACCGTTCATTTCGAAGGAAGAGCTCCAAACGATCTTCGAATCACTTAGCAGTAAGAAATCAGTGGGAACCGATGAAATACCGAATATTGTGCTTCGACATCTCCCACTAGAAGCGGTGGACATTTACGCCACCCTGTTTAATAATGCAATGAATAATGCACATAGTCCAGCGCATTGGAAAACTGCGGTGGTACATCCCATTCCCAAAAGGGATAAAGAGACTTCCAATCCGGCGAATCTCTGCTAGATCAGTCTTCTTCCAAACATCAGTAAGGTTTTCGAGAAGGTGATCAATAGAGTCCTGACTAAGTGGATTGATAATCGGATAATCAATTCGGTTTCAAGGCGAGGCATGATATCATTCATGCTGTGTCGAAACTGGTTTCTGATATCCAATGGAACAAACGCAAGAAACAGTGCACTGGTGCCTGACTGATTGACTTGGAAAAGGCCTTCGATACCGTATGGTTAGAGGGACTTTTCTTCAAGTTGAACAGGTTGGGCATTAGTAAACCACTGCTGTATATTCTTTTTGATATGCTCTCCAGTAGACAGTTCATCGTGAAGAATGGCGATGTGACTTCTGCTGCAATATTTAACATTAAAAACGGTCTGCAGCAGGGTGCGGTAAATTCGCCGATCCTATTCAACATTTACACAAGTGATCTGATAGGTTCATGCCATAGCGTACGCAGACGACTTAATCGCGTACAGATCAGGTCCAAAGATTGAGGTCATTAACATACTCTTGCAACGTGACTTCAATAAAATTAAGCGATATTGCGACGACTGGAAGTTGAAAATCAACTTTCAGACATCGGAAACCATTCTGTTTAGGACGCCTTTGTCTGGGGCCTCTAGGGACACCAGAAAGAATTGGCGAAAATTCTCGATCATTAGAGAACATGGCCAGCCACTTGCTTGTCGAAATGTAGTCAGATACCTTGGGATCTGGCTAGATCAATATCTGTATTTTAACAAACATATAGATGTTGCTCTGGCCAGAGCCAGAGGTGCTTTTGCCCTTACAAGGAGACTGTTTTATAACAGCCAACTCGATGCGAGGGTGAAGGTGATCTGCTACATGGCCCTTGTTCGGAAGTACAACATACTTTATTATTGAAATTATTATCTTTGGCTTGTTAAAACCATAAATTAATTACTTTGCTTGAAATTAAGATAAACTATGTAGATTGAACTTTTAACCTAAATGTAAACGGATTAACGTAACGTAGAGTTCAGATTTTGCCTTGTATGACAGTTAATGTAAAACGTAAATATGGAAGTAATTTCCGGATGACGAATAAAGATTTCTCTTTGCTGTGACCTTGAAGAAGAAACGACGTGTTTTATTTAACCGAATTTTTTCTACCCCACTTTTTTACCCTACACAAATCAAATAAAGTAAAATTAAACCCTACACACCCCAACAGCCCTTATCCGGCCCATGCTTGTATTTGGATGTCCTTTGTGGTTCAACGTGAGAGGAAGTTTGAGAGGGCTTGTCTTTCCTTATACAGAACACCAGAATCCGAGTACATAAAATTCTATCTGTCTTATACAATAGGGCGAACCTAATAAGAGTGGACAATTTTGTCATTAAGTTGATTCGAAGGCACATTGCAAGAGCAATGACCTCATCGAACAACCTGATCTCCGGGGCTTACTACCCTAATTATATGTATCACGAGAGAGTTCGCTTTGACGGATTTATTCCTCCAGAAGCATTCCTCTACCTAGATAGTAAAGGTCTGATCCAGGACAGATTGGCGGTGCCGCTAATCTTCCACGTCGCTCGAACAGCTGCGGACAGGCAACTCAACTACGACAGAGACGTCGTACACGGCAGTGCGGAGCGTCTCCGGTTCAGTAGGGCGGTAGGGATTCGCGACATGAGGGATGTTGCTCAGCAGCACCAGCAATTTTGGTGGCTTGTTGAAGGAGAGGATGCGTCGTCGTCGTATTCCTTCAATACTTGGTAGCTTCATGTGAAGCAATGTCGGTCAGCCTAATTTTATTTTTTTTGTTTTTTAGCCATGGCCGGCTTACATACTCGTAGTTTTAGGTAGGATTAAGTTAGATTTGAGAAAAAAAGAAAAACTATATATATGTGCATATATTTGTATATTAAGTATATATATATATTTGTATGTGTATGTTATCTATTAGATGTAAGTAGGTTAAGTAGATTAAGATTTATTCTTAGGTAGTTTGTAAGTGTTAGTTTTAAGTTTTATAATAAAGTAAAAAAAAGTCATGTTACTAAGTTTTTGTTAAAAAATGTTTTCTTAGTTTTAATAATGAATACAGATAGTATAAACATGTAACGTAAGATTCGTCGTAAGACATAGTTTAAGTGTTTGGTTTAACATAGAGTGCCCGCATGGGGCCAGTAAGTTAGAATACGATAATTTTGAGTTAATTAAGCTAATTTTTAAGCGTTTTTTTTGTCTAGCATGTAAGAATTAATTAATGAATCAAAATAAAAATGCATATAAACTGACTTACGCTAGAAAAATGAATCAAACGCGCTATTTGTCCTCCACCGCACCTCAAACCCGTTCTCCCTCACCACTCCAACCAACCTTAGTTTTAAGTTTAAGTTTAATTTTAATTTATAGCTTGTATGAAACCGAATAAATGGAGGCCTTTACCCCCACCAAAATCATTGAGTCAGGTATGTCTGTCCTGGACCATGTCTTACATATTCAAACAACATCAAAGAAAGAATTAGTAAACAAGTATCTTAATTTACTGAGTCTTGTTAAAGTCCCAGGCCACAATGGGATTACGAAAAGTGAAATCGGCGATAACGTGGTAGGTAAGGAGTTTCTTAGGACCAGAACTTTTGTTTGGATTGCCAGGGTCCTCAGCTACTGCTCACAGTCACATTCCTAGTGAGCATAACTGCAAACAGCGTGATTCTCTAGGATCCCAACAGACTAAAGGAATGCTTCCAGACGTTTTTATGTCCCGCTCAGAAAATACTCTCGAGGCAGTAGTATCCCTATCATCTCCTCAGAATTAGTCGCAAGTGGCTTGGGATGTTTTATGTTAAAAAGAACATGTGTAGGGGATCCACGGTTGATCTGACTATGAGCCCCTATTAGCGTATTTCGAAGGACGTGTTCATTAGATAACATATATTTGAGCAAAAATTCAACACTGTTTGTAATGCATTGAATTAAGTGTTCCCATGCCCCATGTGCAGTTTTAAGGTTCACTTTTCTTGAGGATCAGACAAGCAAACCAGAATTTCCATTTATCGGGCATACTTTCTTTTCTAATATATTCACTATCATGATGAATTGGTGCATGATTACGTTCCTAAATAATATCCTGCTGCTATTATTATTTCGACTGGATGGGTGATTGGGTGTTGTTCGATGAATAGAGGCATTGAGTAACCATAAACTGACGATGGTCAACACTTTAACTATGACACCATATGAATAGGGCTTATTTTCCCACGGTACTGATCCCGTCTATACCGAACATTTTTTAAGAATAATCAGCACCCTGATCGAAATTTTAGTGGATAAAGGGTTGACGACAGCTTTCATATCTCTACCTCCGGGATTTATAGCACTTTTTGGCCATTTGGAGTCTCATAAATGCCCTGACATAGAAAACTACTAATGCGAACAAATCAATAACCTAGGATAAGGATGGGTTCAATGTGGACCTTGCCAAGAACGGACAGATGTCTCTTGTGTTTTACGTAGGTACCTGCCGTAACGGCTTAAGCCTACGGTACGTCTTCGCACAAGATATCAAAATAATGCGTTGATAAGCGCCCTTCGGGTAGGACAAGTACTACCACCAGGACCAGATTCGAAGCCGTGTGTAAGGTACGAACTTCCCCTTTGGTGAAGGGCCGAAGCCTATCTAATACCTCAGCCATTCTGTGGGTCATGGCACCCGGTTGCAATGCAACTCCACATCGAGCAGACCAATTTGTTCCATAGCTATCCCATGGTTTAGCACACGTCGTAGTACACTGCACATATGCTAAGCCATGAGATTTCCAAGTACCATTAGGTCTATTCTCCCCGCGATTTTGGGTACAAACCTACAGCCACCACGATACTCCCACAAGGGGGCCAACTCCTAGACCAGGCCGGAATCGTAGTCCCGGGGGCTCCTGACTTTCCGTGATACCAGAATATAGTTTTCGGTCGAGCTTCGCAAGCTTGTGGTCACTTCCAGTTGGGCATCTCACTGCCCAGGGCTGGCGGCCTTTCAACTCATCTATTAAATACCTCTTTTGCAAAACTACGGTTTCTTTTGAACCGTACGGTATCAGTGATAATTCCACTGACATCGTAGGCTTCACCATTAAAGACGATGCCCATAGCTTGCAAGTCCCTAATGTCAGCGTAATTGGAACACTCACATAGGACATGAAGCCAGGCCTCATAGGTGGCTTCACATGTGCAGCTCGCAACTCCGCTAAGCCCTCTTTTATGCAAAAATGCATTAAGAGAGCCGTGCCCGGTCAACAAAAGCCCAGGCTTTTGAGGGTTAAATTTCATTCAGGAAATACTCTCATGGTTAGGGTAAGTAACCCTGCCGTTTTCGCTAGCATCTCATCTAGATAGAACACATACGTGTAGAAGGGTTATACGCTGCTTCAGGGATATTCCATCCACTTCTTCCGAGGAAACCCAATCTCGCCCATTTAGAGGGAGACCTTTTCTGATCTTGAAAGCAATACCACGACGTATCACTTCCAGAAACAGAGGTTGCACTCCTAGCAACACCTGCATTGCCTCTGTGGAGACAGTGTGCCAAGAACGGACATTAGTCTCTGGTTTTTAACGTAAGCCACCTGTCATGTAGACTTATATTTGCGGGATGTTCATACATCCATGGAGCAGGGATACGCCTTGCCATCGCTCTCCGCCAATACTTTGATACCAATTCGGAACTGTGTTGGAGGCACAAGTTCCACCCTTGGTATGAGTCGAGGCCGATCTGAAACCTCTTACTGCACCCAGTACTTATTTGCTACTATACAATGGATCAAACCAAAAGGAAGACCCTTCCCGCGATTTTGGTTTAAACCACAGCCACCATGATGCTCCCACAAGGGGGCCTACCTCAACAAGCCAGGCCCGGATCGAAATCCGGGGGCTCCTGACTCCCATGATACCGTGATTTAAGTCCTGGTTGGGACTACCTGTGGTCTTGCCGCCAACAAGACCTATGACCGGCAACTTGCAACTGGTCAAATCATAGCAACCTTCAGAGGCGTCATCTGAAGATGTTTACGATAAGACCAGTAATATGCTCTGCCTCCGCTTTTTATTAGAAAACATTATTGATGGGCGAAGCCCAAGAACGGACAACGACATCCGGATTAGTACAAAGACTGTCCAAACTTTAAACAGGCCACGTACAGGCGCACAACTAAATTGTTATAGGCAGATGTCGCCGCCATTCAGGATACACGTTGGGATTTATCAGACAAAAAGAAGATTAAAAGCTGTGACATATATGACATTATAAGGGCCGCTGATCTGAATTGGACCATCTTCTATTTGATTCTGGGTTTGTTCTAGACGTCAGACAAATGGAATTAGTCTTGGGCTTAAGTGCTGGCTGTTTTCGGGTAAAGTTTGGTATTTAAAATCTCTTACTCGACGAAATTGGTCCTAAAAACTTGTCTTGTCCTTCAAAATAATAGGTCACGTGTGTCCTTACAGTAAATGGAAGCGAAGACTTTGAGTTGTAAGAAAATAACACAACACTACTCAGAATACTAAAAGACAAAAGACTTCACTGAGTCGGCTTAATTAATCTCATAGATGACAACATTTTTGCATGATCTATTGTACATGTCAAGGATCGAAAGAAACCTGTTTCTCAATGAAAGATCTTCAACGCGCTGTTACTTCTTTTGAATAAACTTCCAAAGCCATAGCGCCAGTTTGCAAGAACGTTAATTCAAAATTCTTTTAGATCCAAACATAAATAAAAGTCCCATGTCAAGCAACTTAGTGACTCATATAGCACTTCGTCGGTTTCAAAATAAATTTTCGAAAATTCCAGTACTCGTTATAGCTACTTCACTAGGAATATATTCATACCTTGATTACAGTTTCCTAATAAAACAACAACACTGAACACAATAACCACAATTAACATATAATAAAATGATTGCCTTAAACCTATTTCTGAACACCTAATTAGTTAGGTGTTTTCGTAGTGGTAATCCAGACATTTCACAATCGTTATATTAATTAGGATTAAAATTTTCTACCTCATAGAATGAAAATATAATACTTCACAATTCTAATTGGTTGAGGATTAAAACTAAATCTACTAGCTTCACCTAAAGGCTTACAAAATATCTGTACTTAAGTAGACTAAGTAGAGGGAGCAGGGCCAACATAACGTATGCGAATAATAGGAAACATGTGCCACACACTTGAGATACATTTAATGTAACATTTTTCTTAAGCTCTGCGGAAGACAGGGAATACTAATATTTCAAAGAAAATTTGTTGTACCGATTATTGTGAAAAATGATGTCCTATTTGTTTCATTTACTTTCTTCAATTGCTCCATTGAGGTATATATTTTCTTAATAATTCATACGTAACAATAGGGCTTTTGACATTTAGTTGTCATAATGTCCTGAACTTATGAATGTATTTGTATATGACATTTTGTAGTGGAATTCGTCTTCTTATTCAGAATTATGTCTACAGGAAAAGAATAATATTTTCTACCGATTCTATAAATTTTCTTTCGAAGTTTTCTATTTTTCTTGCAGTCTGTAAGGTCGATTGTTCCCAAAAAAACAATTGCCTTAGTTCTCAGGCTTGAGTATATTTTAAAGGGTTCGGTTTTAATTTCGTTATGGATTTCTCCTGACCTGACTATAAACGATATAAGGAACAAAACATGTTCAAAAACACTCAGATTAATAGAACAGCAACCATCAATCACCTCGTCTGTCCTGTTGTACCCAATGTTAAAATGGGGCATCCAAGACGACAAAATATCAAAAAGGCGCTGTGAAAGAACAGCAATATCAAAAAAAGATTAGCAACTCTTTTGATCGAGTGTGCAAAATCCCGATGTACTGGTGCAGAGAAGACCAATGTGTTTTTGTAAACCTTTTTTTTTATAATCGGAGCACGCTCAAGGGGTTTTGGTACCCTTAAAATGTTCGTACACAGCGCTGGCGAAGGAAATTTAGGGAGCAAGAAGTTATAACGACCAGGAAACACAGATATTGGCAGGGCATTCTATAAGCGAGTTGTACGGCTTAGGAAAGAATCACGATATTTTAAAGTATGTCCGAAAATGGGCTTGAGGGTATACTGATGAGCATTCATAGCGAGGCGGATGTTACGGCTAAAAATTTGAAGGGGCGATTTCTATGGAGCGCTGGTGGTGGAAAGAGCGATAAAACAGAGTGAGACACGAGATATTACGTCGGTGTTCGAGGGTGTCAATTGATTGACTGATATTAGTATCACCAATTAGTTTTATCGCGCGGTTTTGAATCCTATCTAGCAGGTGTAGATAGGATTACGTTGGTCATTCCAACGTAAGTTGTTACTGATACACATACCGAGAATGGAAAGTTTATCGGTTTCGACGATGCAAGTGCCATCCATGGATAATGGCTGGGTATTTGAATTCCGCTTTAATGACAGCAGACAGCATTGAGTTTTGGAAGCATTAAATTCTACTCGGTTGATAGTTCCCCAGTTGGTTATGCTGTTAATATCGGAATTTAATGAGCTTAGCATACGCTGCCGTTCCCGTTCTACAGCTGAAGAGCAGGGGCTTGAGTCCGGGAACGAATATGAGAAGCAGAGAGTGCTGTCATCAGCAAAGGAATAAATTGGATTAGAAGTAGCAGACAACAGATCGTTAATGAAGATTAAAAAGAGTGTCGGAGACAGAACGGAGCCCTGGGGCACACCAGCATTTATTTTATGAATATCAGACTTGAAACCGTCCAAGACAACTTGAATTGAACGTTCCGAAAGGTAATTTCTAATCCATTGAAGAAGAGAGTCATCGATCCCAAGAGCACGCATTTTCGACAAAAGAGCCTGATGCCAAACTCTGTCAAATGCCTTAGAAATATCAAGTGCAACTAACTTGCTTTCGCCAGATTGATGTACGCTTTGGTTCCACTTTTCGGTGAGACATGCCATCAAATCACCAGTGGACCTGTTGCTACGAAAACCATATTGCCGGTCATTGAGAAGTTTTCGTGTTTCGAGATATTTCATGAGCTGACGATTTATCAGCGTTTCCATGACCTTGGAAAGAAGGGACGTAAGTGCAATGGGTCTGTAGGAGGATAGAGAAGAAGATTCGCCTTTTTTAGGGACTGCCTGGACAAATGCTGTTTTCCATCTGCTCGGAAAGAGTCCTAAAGAGTAGGACTAATGAAAAAGCTTACGCAGTGGTTTTGCCAGCGTAGAAGAACACCTCTTCAGAAGAAGGGGAGATATACCATCTGGACCAGCGGATTTATGCATGTTGAGATCTTTGAGTACTCTTGCTACTACACGAGTGCGAAAGTGGATACGTCCCATTGTAGATTCGACGCACTCGAGTGTAGGCGGGGACAAAGCACAGTCTGGGAGTGTTGAGCTAGCCGCAAAGTGTGCAGCAAGCAGATTGGCCTTGTCCAAAGAGCTGACAGCTGGAATGTCATTGTAAATGAGCGTTGGGATGGAGGATGAGGCAGAATTTCTAATGTTTTTGACGAATGACCAAAAATTGTTACTGCCTTTCGGACATTGAAGTATTTTTTGCCTCAGGTTTTGGTCGTATTGGAATTTCACGCGCTTGAGAAAGACGTTGCAGTCATTTCTGGCTCGTTTAAACTTTTTTCGGTTTTCCTCTGTCGGGTTGGTCTTGAAGGAGCGAAAAAGCACTTCTCTAACCCTGACAGCCTCTTTACAGTTTGAGTCGTACCATGCCTTTTCTTTTGGTCTGATACTCTTCATCCGATGAGGGATAAAGCATCTCATTCCAAAGAGATGGTGTCTGTGATCATATCAGCAGCGGCATACACGTCGTTATCGAGGAAACATAACGACCAGTTAAATATCCTAAAGAAGGTATTAAGTCCGCTCCAATTAGCTTTCTCCTATTGGCATACGGTTATTTTAGGAATCTTTTCTCTAACTGTGTGGTGGATGTACGAGAAATTAGCTGATATGACATAATGGTCCGACGAGCCTATATGAGAGAGCACGTCAACGGAGTACTTATCAGGGTGAGAAGTTAGAAACAAGTCCAGGGTGTTGGCGGTAGGACTGTCAGCGTCTGGTATTCGTGTGGGCCCATTTACAAGCTGGGTTAAGTTATTTTCCACAACGAAGGTCTCAACACACCGTCCTTCGGGTGTTGTCTGTTCAGAATGTCGAAGCCAACCAGAATAGTGTATATTGAAATCGCCAGTAATAACGATTTCAGTATGAGGATAAAGGCATACAATTCTTTGAATAGAGTCACACAGCGCATCAAACTCGTTAAAAGTCGAATTGCTGTCCACTTTAGGGCAGTAGTGGATATGGAATTTTAAATATATGAAATTGAATTCCGGGTTGGGACAGGGACTACATTTTTTTGGAATTTGGTAAGCTACATCCCTACGCACGTAAATGGCGAGGACCGTTATGAGAAAAGAATAGCGGCACTAGTTCGTAGCCAGGTAGCTTCAAATCAGAGTGATCTGAGAGGTGTGGGAGGGGATCTACCTGTGTGTCACTAAGTGTCAAAACAGCTGGTCGGTACTTACAGACTTGGACGTACGCAGAAAAGTGATTACTTTTTGGCCCGCGTATATTGGCTACATCCACCCTGAATTCCCTAGGCATAATTAAACTAGACATGTAGAGGAGACGAAAAGAACATCGACTTCCCCAGAAATAACATAAATGAACTAGCTTTAAATATGCCAAATCGAGACTACGGAAAGGTTTGTTTATTTATTTTATTTTATGTTCATATGCACAGATACAAATCAATTTCTATAGCCCGGATTATAACGCCGGGGAACTGTGCCCATATGGCTGTTATAGTTCGTACGATTACATTTTACATACATCTTTGTTTCAAATTGTGGAACATTTTTTTCAATTGGCCAACATTGTACTGACGGCAGGTAATCCTGCGATCGAAACATAAAGTGCACCTTTTTAGCTATGGAACTACTTATTCACCCAATGTTCCTTCACATTGCTCAGTCTCTATTGCACTATAAATGTCGAAGACGTTAGCCGAGAGATCATTACACCTCATCCATGCCCTAATTCACCAGTTTCGTATGTATATATTACTATATCATGCTGCGACCTTTGAATCTAGTCATAGATTCGCCCATGCTTTGGTAGCTGGTGTCTTCTGTGCACCTTTAAAATATCCTTTTATAGACATTCAACTAGGTCTTCCACTTAATATGTTTTAGCACTTATTTTTCGCTATTCAGGAGGTGAAAATGTGTTTTTTAAGCTACCAGCATGAACTTATTGCTGAATTTATCGACTGATTGATTCCCCATAGAGATATGAGTAGACCAATAGCCTTTCAAGAATGGTAATCGATTGCTAATCGATAATTACTTCTTAGACTTCTCATATATATGCAACACTTCTTGTACCAGCCACGACGAAAATACTAAACACTATGATATCAAATAAAAAAAAAATATATTATATAATATTTATATTCTCCGAAACATGCTCCAAACCGCTTGTATGCTTTTATATAAAATTATTTAATCCATGATCTTAAAAGTTGGTAGTTTCTCTCACAACAAACATTATACGGTTGCTTTAAATTTTTAATTTTTTCATGGAGTTCTGCATGTCGGCTAATTTTTTTTTGTTTTCCAACTTTCTTTCTTTTGATCGGGTTGATACTTCCAGCTTAAGATTCTTCCTGTAGACTATGCTGTCAATGAACAGATAACGCTCCTCATAGTTATACCAATTGATGTTGTCCCAAGTGATGTGAATTAAATCAGTTGTCAAGAGTAATTTTATTTTAGATCTCCTATACGGATTAGGTGTGGGACGGCGGAGTTCCAGCTTATAAAGAAATAGCCGATGGGCCAGAAAATCCTTCCCATATTTCGTTTTTGCTTTAGTTTTCTTAGTCATTCTAGAAAAGGATTTGTATACAGATCCACCAATGGAACGCGGTCTTTGAGATATCTTTCGGAACTAAAACTAGCTACTATTATGCGGTTTATGTATTTATAGCACAATCATCTATTACACCGCATTTTGTGACAAAATTTTCCAGAATTTTTCCAAAGAGACACCATATAACTTTTTTACAAATATAAATTGTAAAACTTTGCATCGTTTCATTGATACATTTGTTATGGTTTTACAGGCGAAATTACTACCTGTGCTCTCAACCATTTTTGGGAAGAGTTTCCATCAGCTTTTGAGCAGGGAGAAAATGTATGTACTTCCTGATCCTTTAGTTTAGATTCAGTGACGAATTCACGCCCTCTTTCTAGCAATGGGTACTTGCATCTTTTGTCAGTGATGCAATATCAAAGTCCGCATCCGTATAGACTTTTATTTTCGCAGTTTTTCAAGTCAAGCCTTTGCGGATAATACTAAGTATTTTTATTTTAGCAAACCAGGTTAAACGGGAAGGAATTATTGAAAGGATTAAGATTTGTAGTACAATGTTTCTATGAGACTAGTATGTGTGTAAATAACTGTAATGAACAAAGTATAACAAATTGGAATCACGAAGTCATATTCTACCTCCTCCTATATTTACGTAATGGAACCAACTAATACAAATAATTAGTTCTGCAAGGATAAAACCATAAGTATTCGTTTCGCAAATATTTTATGACTCATTATGATTGAGAGGTTGTCCGACAGTTTTGTAGAGAGGTAGCCGGTAAGTGGGTAAGTGGGTTTTGTGAAGTTAGATTACCTGCGACCTAGTATTATCCTTTACAATATAGTAAAAAGATATCGTATGCATATATATGCAACACTCCTGTCAAATTCTTCATAAGAGTGGGATCCATCAAAGCTTGCTAACCGAAGATCTACAAGAGCAAATTAAAATGGCAAAGAGCAAAGGAAAAACTATCGCTGCAGAAAAGGCACTTGGATATCATTTCTATCTCTACCGGGAGCAACTTCGTCGATCGAAGACCACCGATACCTTAAAACTGTCCAAGGCGAAATACCGGCTTACAAACGACCTAGTTGTGATAACATGGAAGAACCTAATGAGCTACAGCGAGCAAGCACGTGATCACTTAGTAGACAGCGTACTCTACAAGAAGAAGCTGAAACAGGAGATCAAGTTGAAAAGCGAAAAGAAAAAATGCGCAGCAGTGCAACAAAAATTGTCCAAACTAAAGATCTGTTAAATATTATAAATTCTTAAATATTTTAAATGATTATAAAAACACAATTGTATAAAACAAGAGTAAAATTAAATATTATTTATTATTGTATTAAGTTAATTTTTAGAGTAACTACATAAGCCGATAAATAAAAAAAATGTTAGACATCATTTCACTGTTAGACATTATTTCACTGTTTTAATTTTCACAATTCAGTCTGCTGTTGGATACTTCCTTAGGTAAAGGTTGGAATAAATACTTTGATTAAAACTTATATAGGAAAAATACTCAGTGATATTTTATCCTTTTCAAAGAGTAGTCGTTGAGTTGGAAATTGTATCTGCGATGTAAGATATATTCCAACAATACTCCTTCGATTGTCTATACGGCTAAAAAGGGCTATGAATCAAAATAGTGTAAAATTGAGTTTCGCAGTTACATTGTTAATTTAAGAACTGCACTAGGTTTTAATTTTTCAATATACAAATTAATAGCAACTAAATTTCTAAAACGTCCGCATTATGCGTTTCATACTGGCTTTTATGCATATCGGGCTTATTCTTATTTAGATAGGGGGTGCAAGATTTTATATTTAATATGACGAGCCCAAAAAACGGCTCCTTTTACAACGCACTTTTCTTCTTGAATTTGAACCTGAGGTAGTAATTACGTGTCCTCAAACATTAAGTTCAGTTCAGCAGTTGTGAACTGCAGTTGTAAATTAAATTAAATAAATTTAATTATATCCATTCCTCAGTATCAGTACACATGTTTCGAAAGACGCCTGGAAAATTTCCTCTTCAACATATCTGCCGAGATGCTATGATACGCAGACGACATCGGCAATTGAAGAACTAGCGAAAAGCGTTTTCCTTGAGATAAATGAGGACAAAACCAAGAACACGTTGCCACTGCCTATGATAAAACGTCACTGTCAACCACCACCGTTAAAGTGTTCAAAGTGGTTAAGAGGTTTTCCTGCCTTGGAGTAAAAATCAACTCCACGGACGTCACCTTGTTGAGATTCGGTAAAAACCTGCCGCCTTGTATACTCTAACAAACTAATGTAAATTCGGTTTGGATTTCTAACCTGCTCTACAAAACACTAATCCTGCCAGTCCTGCTATATGGAGCCGAGTGTCGGGTGATAAGCAGAGAAAAGAGAACAATTCCTGCCGAATATATATCGTGAACTGTATGGGCTGTACCAAGATGTGGATTTAGTCCGTAAAGACAACCGACGCATAAGAGACACTCCTATAGATCCAGAAGAGTCTCCCTGGCTACTTGCTGAAGTCTCCTGTACATGAAAGACAGCGCTTTGGAGGTTTTCGAGGTAACGTGTTCAGTCTAAAGAAGTTCGTTATTCAGGAGGATAACCAAATACCAAATACCAAAGCCAACACAGGTCAGTTACCCTGCCTCGGCCACATCGTTGTTATACTATAGAACGGCCCTGAATAAAATATAAAAGACAACATTTCCGCAAAAATAACCAAATTATGTGAAAGGCGGCTACATAAACACAATATTTCACAGCTACTGTAATAAGGAAATACTCCTTGACCGGTTTCAAGAAATCAACTAACCAGAGCAAGCATCCAAAGGATTTCCAAACGTCACCCTTGTATGCCATTGGGCACATGTGAATTCTCATCAATCCTCGATTTCTCGTGCTCGATGCTTCCTTCCAATCAGTTCAGTATTGTGCACTTCTCAGATTGAAAAATTCCTTCAGGAGTATCGTGCTCGGTCCCTGGCTTCTTGTTCCCTCTTTAGTCTTGCAATTGTTAGGCGTAATCGTTTCTTGTAGATGACGCTGTCCTGTATGTGGCCGACCTCTACGGGAGTAAACTTCGTCGTATGTTTGTAACTCATGTGGACCAACTCGTCGGTAAGACAGTATTTGATTTCGTATTTATACTCTGCGTATTTCAGCGCTCGTCGATGTCCTCGTATTTCTTCTTGATAAAGAAAGACCAAGTAAGGTACTGTTGGCTTCTCGTTGAACAGTTCCATTGTGAAAAGTGTAAATTGTAAAATTGTAACAGCTTCAAAGGATAACTTCCGACTAAACCTGAATGCCTAAATATTTTCGCATTTATATCGGAAAATTATTCTGCAGTTAGACTAGATTCTTTGTACATTTGTAACCCTTTTCTAGAGCTTAATTAGTTTTTACCTTGCAATTTTCGCAATTTCCGGACACCTGTATGCTTCATCGACTACCTGCTACCTGCCTAGTTAGAATGTAATGCAATCCAGCAAAAAAAGGTTACCATTTAGGCA
Source organism: Volucella zonaria (assembly GCA_963966105.1). Taxonomy (NCBI): domain Eukaryota; kingdom Metazoa; phylum Arthropoda; class Insecta; order Diptera; family Syrphidae; genus Volucella; species Volucella zonaria. Next base: position 193,405,812 of record OZ014532.1, on the reverse strand, counting down.
ATGATTAGTCCTATATCCTGGAATAATCTAGAAAATATCGGATGATCTCTATATATGTATTTCATATTTCTTATTTGATATTGGCAAGAGTTAAAAGGTAAGGCAATGATGAAACCAATTAATAAGATCGAAACTTGTAACGTTGAATATGCAGTGCTCTATATGAACACTTGGGGATCGCTTTGTACCAGAGGAACTTGGACGTTATTTGCAGTACCTTTGAGAAGTTCAGAGTATTTTTTCCTCTTCGCAGAGAAAGATCTAAATTCCTACAAAAATTTCACAACATTAATAGCAGAAACCCATTTGGAAGATGCTTTACAGATCCTCAGCACAATTACCAAGTGAATGAGAGTCGAATGTCGAATAAATATTCATATTCTTCCTCTGGTAAACATTTCGAAACATTGTACAAGCCAGAAAAAGTCTTCTACTTGTTCGTTTGCCCTTATTTGATTCGGACAATTATGAAAGATACTCATAATTACATGTGCCCTCTACTGGTCTTCTTATCGGGAGGGAATTTTAGGACGCCTCAAAGCAAGATTGAAATGTGCAGTCACATAAAAAGGATTTGTTCGCTGGTTTGGAACTATCAAGCTATTATTGGAATCGAGCACCTTATTCAGTCTTCGGCAACTGCTTTCATGGTGAGCAGATCCAGAAAGTTCTGGGATCCTCGTCGAATATCCATCATCTACCTGATTGAATAAGTGGATTTCATTGCAGGGCATGCTTCGTAATGAAACTGTCTTCGCGCTATAAGATAGCAGTTTTACGTTTATAAGCTGATGGCCCATTACCTGTACATTATGTAGTTCACAGTTGGTTCTGGAAGATATATTTGTCTAAAGGTTCTCAGCTTCCGTGGGACGATATTTTTCACTTTTGTACAATAGTACTTATACTAAAGTCGATCTGTTTTCACTTGATCGGAACAGTCTCAGCTCGGTTTCTGCGCTGAAAATATTGTGTCTCCAATTTTTGCATAGCATTCCAAACATAGTGGCTAGATAGAAAAGCTGCTATATCGCTCAACTTGCTGTCTGTCCTTCTCATCAGAGCTGGTGGGATCACATCACTGATTATTGCAAGGAATATCAATTTTCATAGCGGCTAGTTTTTCTTGTACGCATCTCCTACATATAGCATTTCGGTTCAAGCTGCCAAAGGCCTTTCAAATCGATCAATAATTGTATTTGTTGTTACGGGAGGCTCACCTGAGCTTGAATTTAAATCGCTGTCGTCAAAGTTGACCTCTGTTGCAAAATGTTCCTGCCATCTGACGTTCTATTCGTTATCGAAAGCCAGCAGATTTCCGTCTATTACTAATTTAGAATGTTGACCACCACCGAATACCTTGGCAATTCCATAGACGCTCCTGCAGTTGTACTTATTTGTACTTAGTTCTTCAACCTGATGGTGTGCAGCTCTACACTTACTAGTCCTACACCACCCAGCAGCTCTTTTCCATTCATTGTACTTCTAGTTGGAAGTACTTTACCTCTGAGGCCGCTGCAGTCCGCAACTGAATACTTTCTTCGATCCGTTGCATTGTGTCTGGAGTCATCCCCAGATGTAAAATTTTTGTTCCAGTGGTCGGCGATCTTTTCAATGTGCTCGCTAATGGCGCATTTGCAGAACCCGAAGCCTATGATCTTCTGGCTTGGTTGATATAAGTATCAACCATTTCCGAGTTCATTACACGACTGTACGCTCCCAGTACATATGGGATCGCAGATGTGCGACAATTGTAATGACCGCCTCCGAATCTAGAATGGCTACTATTAAACACTCCTTATGCCGAACACTCGAGCATTCCGATGGTGAATAAAATCATATGCCCAGTCTACCTTTGCAAGAGAATGCATGTCTATATTTCTGATTATGTGGATGTTGGTAAGACATTCAAAAGAACAAATAATACTAAAACGTTTATGACCCGGTTAACTCAGTGTCAATTTTCATCACCCCTTCTGGGATTTTCCATCAATCACATTAAATTTTGTATGCTTAATTGTATTGCACCTCAAAAACAAACAAAATAAATCACCAGGAATTCCCCGTATGTATGAAAGAGCAGGTAGGTTCCATATGAGATATTATATTGTGGTACAAATATAAAAGTCATTCAAAATACATCTTACGTCAACAGTTGGCAAATATAATTTCTCAAGACAACTCATTTCCATAGCGAAAGTAATAACTTACATAATATCGCTTTATAAGATGCCTTTAAAATCTCAAAACCATTTGACCAACCCAGGTTCACCCAGAAAATCAGTTGCATTCAGCGTGTTTGTCTATCGAAAGGAACTACTTCGTCGGAAGCGCCGATATTTGCCGCTCACAAAAGCGAAATTGAATCTAACCGAAGGATTAGTCTCAAAGACTGTAGCGAAAGAAACAAAGGATTACGATAAGGACGATCTTTCTTGTTTAACTCATGGATCCATATACAAACAGAAACTTCAAAAAATGCTCGCCATGTTCAACGTGTGGCTGGAAAGGAAGCTGCTTGCACAAATCGGGAACAATCCTGAAAACAACTTTCAAATTGTTAATAATTGAATAAATGAATTGAAATTGTACACATCCAATATTTATTGTAAATTAAGGAAAACGAAATTATACATAGAATCTTTATAAAACCAAACTGCATGACTTGTGATGTAATATTAGGGCGAAGAAAGTAAATAATTGTAAAAACTAACGAAAGGTTTCCCAAATAAACAAAAATAAATAAATAAACAATTAATAGTTTGTTGTTTGTTTGTTTTGTGAAAATTGTAAATAAAAGTTCCTTTTTGAACCAATTACTTTGGTTCTTTGTATTTGGTCAATGAACACTAAGCGGTCGAAATTCGACCCAAACCCGCTGGAACGTAAAAGGAGTTTAATGGCCGTGTGACTATATTTTGCCATGCGGGCTATTCTTATAAGACAAGACTTGGATATCTGAATCAAATTATTATAGGCATAGGAACTTTACAAACTGATAAAAAAGTACGCTCTATCAAATGACTAGACCGTGACATAAAACCGGACATACGAAAGTCATTCCAAATAACATTAGGCTCCTATATACAATAGAAAAGAAAAGTGTCCCTCCAACTGTGTGACATCCGTAGTGTGGTCAATTTTGTGAAGCTTCGAATAAACAATCACAGCATGTGAAACGTGAGCTGTTACAAGCCTCACTCGGGTTTAAGGGATTAAGAGAGAGTAACATGGAAGTTAGTTGTTTGAATGTCCATACATACAATTTAAAATTCAGGACCTATTCACGAACCTATGGCAGTAGATGGCTTACACAAATGCGATATGCTGGAGTGGTTCTCCTTCACTGCTAAAGTCAGAACGAATCATTACTTTGGCTGATCAATTAGAAAGTGAAGCCCCACCAAAAATTACAAAGACTAGATTGGCGGTCTTTGCACCTGCATGATTGCAACGACAAATAAGTGGACAAGTGATCGGTGGAAAAAATTATGGGCTTGAAAATCTGCTGTGCGCCAACGGTCTAATGAAACTACATTGGGACATGGCCAAAATGAAAAGGTTAATTCTAGCCGACTCGCTAGAGCCGTCGTCTAAGCCTGATATTCTTTGATGTACGAGTACACAATACTATTTCGTACCGCCTCTCAACTTAATTTAGACAAGGGCTTCAAATTCCGGCAAATCATGTATGCGACTTGACGTTTAGATGGCGGTAAGTGTTTAGAAAGAATAACAATTGTAGAAAGTACCAACCTTATAAAGCTTAAATTTGAAGTTTGACGACGTTATTTTCTTCAGTATTTGCTCGGCAGCCACCAATAGTGAATGCCCCCAATATATTTTCAAATATGGAAAAAATAGTCATTTTTATGTGATGCAATACTTTCACTTGAAAGGCCTCAATCCAACCAACATCGAAATGGCACTGGATTCTACTCTGCGGTAGGCTGCTCCTTCGTCAACAACAATAAAATATTGGGTGACATAGTTTAACCGAGACCGTATGGGTTGCCAAGACGACCATCGCAGTGGTCGACCTAATAAGGTGAGTTCACCAGAAATGTTGAAAACAATCCACAAAATCTGTATTGTATTTCAAAAAGTGCTGTACATCGCATGTTGACTGAAAAATTGGGCATGAGAAAGCTGTGCCCAAGATGGGTGCCGCGACTAACACAATGAAACACCACCACCGTCGTGAGCATGTTTCAATCGAGTATTTGGCAAAGTTTCACAGCAATAAAGCCGAGTTTTTGCGTCGAGTCCTAACCATGGAAGGAATATGGGTCCATCACTTCACACCCGGTATGAAGGAACAGTTAAAACAATGGATTCAAAGGGGAGAATCGGCCCCAAAGGAGGCGAAGACAGTTCCATCAGCATCAAATGTTAGTTAAGGAACTCCTGTACCTCAGTTTCAAAATTAACTCCCTAAAATCTCTAGCTGATGATACGACAAAGATTTACCTCAGCTTATCGTTCATGGCCTGAAAAGTCCAAACAGTTTAACACTAAACGTCATGTGTTGGGTGGTGGAAAGACTACATAATCCCGCTCCATTAAGAGAATTGGTGACAATGCTCCAATCAGAGTTTGCAGAAACTTTGAATCGCAGTCACTCCTTTGGAAGTATTATACAAAATCGAAGTAACTCATGCACTAAACTGTGGTGAATCGAGGGAAATTTGGTGTGGCAAACTGAAAGGTGGGTTCAGGTCAACAGTAAAGATGTGCATAAAGAGGGCTTAAGTAAATGTTACTAAAAAACGCACATTTATAGATGAATCTGAATATCTTGATACTTCAGCGCTAGCTTTCACCACGCAACAATTTTTGCGAGGCGAGTAGACTCGTACTAAATTCCATAGAATCTGAATTTCCTTTTTTTTTAATTTTATTGGTTTATCTCAATCATTCCACACCTTGTGAGATCTCGAAAAGGGCTTAGCGGAACACAAGTACATATTTCTAATTTCTTTATAACAACAAATGATGAACTAGTTAACGTCTGTATATCTATTTTGAAATGATTTTGAAATTTTTTTAAGAAGCACAAAATACTTAACATACGAGAGTAGGTATAGTTCTGAAGTATCCATAATCACCGCGAACATTCTAGACATGACTTTCGTGTTTTCCATTAAATTTGATATTACCGATTTTATTACTCTGTCAATCCACTAATTAAGAGTCAATGCAGAATACAAATATTTGCAAACACGACTTTCTGTTTAATTTGTGGGAAAAACAAGGCAATAAATAGGAAAGGAGTACACATACTGTTATGCAGATGAACAGGTAGAAGGTCTTCCACTAATCCTACTTCATAATTCATCGAGTATAAATATTTGCTAGGACAAGTGCTCTCCTCAGTACACAGCGATCTTTTGAATCGTATCTACAATATATAGAAAGTTGGTACAGCCAGGGCTATAGTGACAAAAAATAACAATAACATGGAACAGGAGATCATTTCGAAATATGGGGATGGAAGAGTGCTTGTTGGATATCATATATTTCAATACCGAGAAGAATTGCGTCGTAGCAAACCTAAAAGCCTCAAATTGTCTAGAGCAAAATATCGACTTACCAGTGACCTTGTCGTTACAACCTGGACCAACATATTATGCTACAATAAAGACGAACGAGAAAATCTCATAGACAGTATTATTTATAAGAAGAAACTGGAAAAGAGGATCGAGAAGAAAACCAAAAGTCGGAAGGCAGCAGCTTCATCGGAGCAACGTTAAAAATATCTACACCCTTTTTTAAAATTTAACGTAATATGTACGAGTATTTAGTTTTTACGAATAGCATTTATCTTGAGCCTCATAACTTAGTTAAGTTACTTTACATGTCTAGCAAAACTTTTAAATGTACGTTTTAATTTATGTTTCATTTTTTTATGTTAGAGAAAAGTAATAAAACGTGAACATTATTGAAGCCTAGGGCATGAGCTACTCGCCAACTTTTTTAGTCGCTTGGAAGTGTCGCTTTTCGAAATTGGTGATGCGTTAATCGATATATATAGTATTTAGAATGGACACTGCAGTTGTTGCCGGAATAGCACAAAATAGGTGTGAAAATATAGATTTCACTCACCCATAATGCTAACACGTTTGTGACTAGATATACCAGCATAACGTGATCCACATCACGGGACTGGTCTTTTTTTCAATGAAAAAAAATCACTACGAAAGATTACGAAAAATTTACCAAATTTAATAAAAATGGAAAGCAACAACGGCAGCAGCAACAGTAGATGTTTTCAGTAAATAGAAAGTTAGAGCCGTCGAAAGAATATATCTGTCAGGGGCATGGCAGAACAGTTTTATGTTTTCTATGCCTTTAAAAAGGCGGTATCCACCGTGAATTAAAAAAGACAGTCCGTCCTTTGTTTCCTTCGCTACAGTCTTCAAGACTAATCCTTCGGTTGCATCCAATTTCGGCAAATATGAGCTTTGCCGACTAAGTACTCGTAAGTAGTTCCTTTCGGTAGATAAACACCTTTAAAGCAATGTTGTACCAGACTTGGATTTGTCAAATAAATTTGTGATTTTTCAAAAGCATTTTTAAGAACTATTCTATTCAAAATACTACGGTTTATATTCGTTAGGCACACAGGTATTGAAACATTCCTGGAAATTCTGGCGGAATATGAAGTTGATCTGATGATACCTACGCACCAGTTCGCCCACCTCAATCACGGGTTGAGAAATTAATAAGGCACAAGAGAATTCCACAGGCTTACTCACAATAGGTGTACTCGTAGACAACACCCTTAACTATTAACTTTCATAATTATCTGAATTAAAACAACAAATTAGGGCAAACAAACAGGTGGACGACTTTTTCTGGCTTGTGCAATGTTTCGAAATGTTTACCAGGGGAAGAATATGAATATTTATTCGCCATTAGTATAAAAGTGCAGCAGTCCTGACGCCTCCTTCACTCGCTGCAAGTCCTTCGAAGAATATATATGAGTATGAATAGAAAGCCCCTTGGCAAGGAAGTACCTGTTGGATATCACCTCTTCTTGTACCAAGAGCAACTGCGTCGATTGAAGTTCAGCGATAACTTAAAACTGTCCAAAGTCAAATACGTACTAGCAACCGACGTCGTTGCGATAACATGGTAGAACCAAGGAAGCACGAGATCACTGAATCTAGACTGTAGTCTATAAGAAGAAGCTCCAACAGAAAGCCGAGATTAAAGAACCCACTGCAGGACAGAAAAAAAGGTCCAGTCTTACAATTTCTTAAATATGTATGAATTCTTAAATTTTAGTGTTGATTTTAAAAATCGAATTGTATAAGTGAATAGGTCAAGCATAAAATATTATTTATTACTAAATTAATAAGTCGACAAATAGAAAAGGTTACAAATCATTTGAATATGCTATCAGGCAATCCTAAAGGCTTAGGTATAAAGGTGATTAAATTTCCAGCTAAGTTTAAAGAAAAATTATAAAATATCTACTGAGGGTCCAGTGATATTTTACAAATTTAATGCTCATGTCTCAAAGAGGAGGCCGAAACTCTCATTCACTTGGAAATTGTGCTGAGGGATCTGTGAAATATCTTCCAAATGTGTTTCTGCTATATCCTGAACTTCCCAAAGGTACTGCAAATAACTTCCAAGTTCTTCTGATACAAAGCGATCCCCAAGTGTTCGTATAGAGCACTGCATATTCAACGTTACAAGTTTCGATCTTATTAATTGGTTTCATCGTTGCCTTACCTTTTAACTCTTGCCAATATCAAATATGAAATATGAAATACATATATAGAGATCATCCGATATTTTCTAGATTATTCCAGGATATAGGACTAATCATTGCCTAAATGGTAACCTTTTTTTGCTGGATTGCATTACATTCTAACTAGGCAGGTAGCAGGTAGTCGATGAAGCATACAGGTGTCCGGAAATTGCGAAAATTGCAAGGTAAAAACTAATTAAGCTCTAGAAAAGGGTTACAAATGTACAAAGAATCTAGTCTAACTGCAGAATAATTTTCCGATATAAATGCGAAAATATTTAGGCATTCAGGTTTAGTCGGAAGTTATCCTTTGAAGCTGTTACAATTTTACAATTTACACTTTTCACAATGGAACTGTTCAACGAGAAGCCAACAGTACCTTACTTGGTCTTTCTTTATCAAGAAGAAATACGAGGACATCGACGAGCGCTGAAATACGCAGAGTATAAATACGAAATCAAATACTGTCTTACCGACGAGTTGGTCCACATGAGTTACAAACATACGACGAAGTTTACTCCCGTAGAGGTCGGCCACATACAGGACAGCGTCATCTACAAGAAACGATTACGCCTAACAATTGCAAGACTAAAGAGGGAACAAGAAGCCAGGGACCGAGCACGATACTCCTGAAGGAATTTTTCAATCTGAGAAGTGCACAATACTGAACTGATTGGAAGGAAGCATCGAGCACGAGAAATCGAGGATTGATGAGAATTCACATGTGCCCAATGGCATACAAGGGTGACGTTTGGAAATCCTTTGGATGCTTGCTCTGGTTAGTTGATTTCTTGAAACCGGTCAAGGAGTATTTCCTTATTACAGTAGCTGTGAAATATTGTGTTTATGTAGCCGCCTTTCACATAATTTGGTTATTTTTGCGGAAATGTTGTCTTTTATATTTTATTCAGGGCCGTTCTATAGTATAACAACGATGTGGCCGAGGCAGGGTAACTGACCTGTGTTGGCTTTGGTATTTGGTATTTGGTTATCCTCCTGAATAACGAACTTCTTTAGACTGAACACGTTACCTCGAAAACCTCCAAAGCGCTGTCTTTCATGTACAGGAGACTTCAGCAAGTAGCCAGGGAGACTCTTCTGGATCTATAGGAGTGTCTCTTATGCGTCGGTTGTCTTTACGGACTAAATCCACATCTTGGTACAGCCCATACAGTTCACGATATATATTCGGCAGGAATTGTTCTCTTTTCTCTGCTTATCACCCGACACTCGGCTCCATATAGCAGGACTGGCAGGATTAGTGTTTTGTAGAGCAGGTTAGAAATCCAAACCGAATTTACATTAGTTTGTTAGAGTATACAAGGCGGCAGGTTTTTACCGAATCTCAACAAGGTGACGTCCGTGGAGTTGATTTTTACTCCAAGGCAGGAAAACCTCTTAACCACTTTGAACACTTTAACGGTGGTGGTTGACAGTGACGTTTTATCATAGGCAGTGGCAACGTGTTCTTGGTTTTGTCCTCATTTATCTCAAGGAAAACGCTTTTCGCTAGTTCTTCAATTGCCGATGTCGTCTGCGTATCATAGCATCTCGGCAGATATGTTGAAGAGGAAATTTTCCAGGCGTCTTTCGAAACATGTGTACTGATACTGAGGAATGGATATAATTAAATTTATTTAATTTAATTTACAACTGCAGTTCACAACTGCTGAACTGAACTTAATGTTTGAGGACACGTAATTACTACCTCAGGTTCAAATTCAAGAAGAAAAGTGCGTTGTAAAAGGAGCCGTTTTTTGGGCTCGTCATATTAAATATAAAATCTTGCACCCCCTATCTAAATAAGAATAAGCCCGATATGCATAAAAGCCAGTATGAAACGCATAATGCGGACGTTTTAGAAATTTAGTTGCTATTAATTTGTATATTGAAAAATTAAAACCTAGTGCAGTTCTTAAATTAACAATGTAACTGCGAAACTCAATTTTACACTATTTTGATTCATAGCCCTTTTTAGCCGTATAGACAATCGAAGGAGTATTGTTGGAATATATCTTACATCGCAGATACAATTTCCAACTCAACGACTACTCTTTGAAAAGGATAAAATATCACTGAGTATTTTTCCTATATAAGTTTTAATCAAAGTATTTATTCCAACCTTTACCTAAGGAAGTATCCAACAGCAGACTGAATTGTGAAAATTAAAACAGTGAAATGATGTCTAACATTTTTTTTATTTATCGGCTTATGTAGTTACTCTAAAAATTAACTTAATACAATAATAAATAATATTTAATTTTACTCTTGTTTTATACAATTGTGTTTTTATAATCATTTAAAATATTTAAGAATTTATAATATTTAACAGATCTTTAGTTTGGACAATTTTTGTTGCACTGCTGCGCATTTTTTCTTTTCGCTTTTCAACTTGATCTCCTGTTTCAGCTTCTTCTTGTAGAGTACGCTGTCTACTAAGTGATCACGTGCTTGCTCGCTGTAGCTCATTAGGTTCTTCCATGTTATCACAACTAGGTCGTTTGTAAGCCGGTATTTCGCCTTGGACAGTTTTAAGGTATCGGTGGTCTTCGATCGACGAAGTTGCTCCCGGTAGAGATAGAAATGATATCCAAGTGCCTTTTCTGCAGCGATAGTTTTTCCTTTGCTCTTTGCCATTTTAATTTGCTCTTGTAGATCTTCGGTTAGCAAGCTTTGATGGATCCCACTCTTATGAAGAATTTGACAGGAGTGTTGCATATATATGCATACGATATCTTTTTACTATATTGTAAAGGATAATACTAGGTCGCAGGTAATCTAACTTCACAAAACCCACTTACCCACTTACCGGCTACCTCTCTACAAAACTGTCGGACAACCTCTCAATCATAATGAGTCATAAAATATTTGCGAAACGAATACTTATGGTTTTATCCTTGCAGAACTAATTATTTGTATTAGTTGGTTCCATTACGTAAATATAGGAGGAGGTAGAATATGACTTCGTGATTCCAATTTGTTATACTTTGTTCATTACAGTTATTTACACACATACTAGTCTCATAGAAACATTGTACTACAAATCTTAATCCTTTCAATAATTCCTTCCCGTTTAACCTGGTTTGCTAAAATAAAAATACTTAGTATTATCCGCAAAGGCTTGACTTGAAAAACTGCGAAAATAAAAGTCTATACGGATGCGGACTTTGATATTGCATCACTGACAAAAGATGCAAGTACCCATTGCTAGAAAGAGGGCGTGAATTCGTCACTGAATCTAAACTAAAGGATCAGGAAGTACATACATTTTCTCCCTGCTCAAAAGCTGATGGAAACTCTTCCCAAAAATGGTTGAGAGCACAGGTAGTAATTTCGCCTGTAAAACCATAACAAATGTATCAATGAAACGATGCAAAGTTTTACAATTTATATTTGTAAAAAAGTTATATGGTGTCTCTTTGGAAAAATTCTGGAAAATTTTGTCACAAAATGCGGTGTAATAGATGATTGTGCTATAAATACATAAACCGCATAATAGTAGCTAGTTTTAGTTCCGAAAGATATCTCAAAGACCGCGTTCCATTGGTGGATCTGTATACAAATCCTTTTCTAGAATGACTAAGAAAACTAAAGCAAAAACGAAATATGGGAAGGATTTTCTGGCCCATCGGCTATTTCTTTATAAGCTGGAACTCCGCCGTCCCACACCTAATCCGTATAGGAGATCTAAAATAAAATTACTCTTGACAACTGATTTAATTCACATCACTTGGGACAACATCAATTGGTATAACTATGAGGAGCGTTATCTGTTCATTGACAGCATAGTCTACAGGAAGAATCTTAAGCTGGAAGTATCAACCCGATCAAAAGAAAGAAAGTTGGAAAACAAAAAAAAATTAGCCGACATGCAGAACTCCATGGAAAAATTAAAAATGTAAAGCAACAGTATAATGTTTGTTGTGAGAGAAACTACCAATGTATACTTAAAGTTAAGATTCCTTTTAAATTTTATTTATTAATCTGATGGTGCCATGAATCTAACTTAAATTTTGTTTGTGTTATAATTTCCGAAACTGTTAAATAATTTTATATAAAAGCAAATTAAATACCCAGATTGCTGAACATGTTTCCGAGAAGAATATAAATATTTTTCTTGATATGTGTTAACATTTTGTTTAAAGCATTTCCTAGTATTTGAAATTTATTTTTGAAAGAAAAACTGTCCACTCGGAAAAAGAAAAATTTGACGCAGCTATTAAATATAAGTTTTAAATAATTTTTATTTTACTTTTATAAATACTTTCAAATAATAACGAATAAAAAAAATATGAATATGCTAAAGCCGAACGAATAAGTATCATGTTCGCGAGGTAATTTTTGTCACAAAAGCCACCACAACCCAAATATATGTCAGACATCGCCATCGCACTTTCGTTGGCAAATTTGGGATCTCGATACGGTTACTCATAGGTAAATCCCAGGAGTGGGGTTCTTGCGTTCAGAAAAACGGTATGGCAAATATTTGGTCTTAGTACGACTGACACGTAACCAGTTTCTAATTTGATTCAATTATTAAGAGTTGCCTGAAGAGCATGCAAAATCGTTGCTTATAAGATCATTCCCGTCTAAAAGAATTTCTGTAATTTCCGACTCGTAAATGTGTCGATTCAGAAGAAAATCTAGCATACTACTAAAGCTGTGCGCGTTGAAGACTACCCGGATGAACTTGGACTTTAACTTGGAATTCTCCGGTTAGTTACTCGTAAGCGACCCAAACGCAAAATTGTTCGTCTATTCCTTTATTAAAACATTATTCCTTTATACATACTTAAAATTACTGGTAATAAGCTGTTGTTTATTGTCAACATAATAAAATATTTTTAATGAATAAATTAGGATAAACAAAACAAAATTTGAGAAAGCACACAGCAACCATTTTACTTTCAACTCAAACAAAGATAAGTGCATAACAGTTTATCTACTCTCTTTTGGATGCATAATAGTTGGTCTATGACAATTTAAATGGAGTTTCGGTGAACCGTCATTAAAAAAATGACATGCACTTATTTTGTTGTTCTTTAATCTACGCTTTTATGCAAGCCAGCAACAATTTCATGTCAACCATGGCGCGTGGCGTTTCATTATCAAGAGACCTAAGGGAATCAATTACTAAAGCATGGGAAACCGAATTGTCGAGCTACAAGATCGCTAAAAAATTTTAACTTACCTCGCTCATCAGTGCAGAATATTATTTCAAAGTTCAAAAATTCTTTGAATGTGGAGATAAGAAAAAAAACGAGACGTCCACTAATAGCAAAACCTCGGGATTGTAGCATTTTGGAAAAAATAATAAAAGAAAATCGACGCCAGACTGCTGCTGCCATAACTGTTGAATGGAGAGAACAATTTCAAAAAAGGGTTTCGGTTGACACTGGTAAGCGGACTATTAAAAAAATTGGATACAAATTTTAAAAAATTTGAGTCTTGCGTAAATTGCACAAATCTAATTCGCTAAAAATGCACGCAACAGAAAAACCACTGTTGACACAAAAGTGGATGAAAAGGCGCCTTGACTGGGCTAAGCAACGCAAAAGCTGGACTTTAAATGAATGGCGGTCCGTTATTTGAAGTGATGAGTCCAGATTCGAAGATTGCGAAGTTGACGAACGAAGCCGAGTGATAAGGAATGCAAAAGAAGCCTTTCGTAGAGACTGCCTTAAATGAACTGTGAAGTTCCCAGCATCTCTAATGGTTTGGGGGTGCATGTCTGGACGTGGTATGGGTAATTTATATTTTGTCAACGGGATAGTCAATGCTGCCAACTACCAGGACATTTTGGAACAGGAGCTTCATCCATCAGTACCACGCCTTCAATCTAGTGATGAGGAGTATATTTTCCAACAGGATGGTGCTTCTTGCCACACGGCTAGGTCAACAGTTGTGTGGTTAACTGCTGAAGCAATTCCTTTATTGGAATGGAATGGATCTTTCACCAATAAAATGGAGCAAAAGTTGCGAAAAGAGCCAGGTTGGACTCTTCAAGACTTAAGAGCAAAAATATCAAATATTTGGGAATGTTTTGGTGAGAAACAGTGTCAAAAATTAGTGGACACTATGCCAAGACGCTCAGAAGCAATAATAAAATCCAAAGGCAACGTGACACAGTGGTAAAATTAAAATTTAGACCCATAGACCAACTATTTTGCGGCATAAAATTGTAAATACAACCCCATTACCATGAGTTTTTTGGATCACTTCCGAACATTATTTTATTAAGTCTTCTCCTATTTAAAATGAATAAATCTTTATCGATATTACAAAAAAAAATATTTTTTTTTCAAAATAATTTAAGAATGAGCACATATTTGTATCTTATCCTCGGTAGACCAACTATTTTGCGTTTGGGCTCGTACCACTAGCTATTATAATATACTATACGAGTATATCTCTGGTATATTTTGGAAACTGGGCACTAGTTATGTAAGATCTATGCGAACACATCGATGCGAAGCTCATTCCAAATCGATATAGACAATATGCGGATCATCCCCAGTGCTGCGTTGTTTCTAGTAACTTACCAAACCAAGCAAACACAACTTCTTAATGAGATCCAGCTGTCATTCTCGCAGGGCCAACCGTAGCTTCCCAGCATTTATTCTATTTAATTACATATGGAGCGTTAGAGTTTTTCGAGGCGAATTTTTTCTTACATATCAAAGTCTGAATGCTTGCGTACAATTACGGAACAACTTGAGACTGCTTGCTTATGGATAGGAAATGTCCTTAGGATTTTGTTTGCACATATATCTATTAAAATGCATCCTTTCGACGAAACCTTAACATACATGCCATTAACTGAAGATTTCTTCACTTTAGAACGGCAATTTTCTCAATGCTCTCAATGGAAACCTGTATGTTTGCTTTCGATTTCTTGTGCTTTGGTCTCGGTAATGATGATGTATCCTTCCATAGATATTATGTTTATTGTTAATGAAGACTTAGTTCGCGACACTACATTCACAAGGTTGGAGGTGCTTAATTTCTTTTACATATTCCCATCGAATGACCAACCAGGTAATATTACACTTCCTTCAGCCCATGTTAAGGAAACAAACAGCATTAGCGTTGGCTGATTGCATGCTACTGGACAGGGAGTAGTCAGGACACTTTTAACATGGATCCTACGGATAGTTATGGGTTATGATTTTTTGAAAGCTATTATAGTTATGCTCGTATAAGGAAACCCCCCAACAATTTTAAAAAATCAGAATAACTTGCATTTGTTCGCCTACATAAATACTGAACGAGAAGGTTCCCCTTTTCTCATTTCCCTTACAAGATCATGCCATTTCCTACAATACTTACTTGGGTACATTTCCTGTTCTACTATATCTGTGAAAATATTACGAAGCGTTTGGAATGAACATATTTACTATACTTTGAAACAAATACTCTACACCAGCTGTATCCTCTCCCTGTCATTAGAAAATAAAATACATTCATTACCACTCCTAAGCTTTTGAAGTTAATTAAAACAGAGCAAATCAGTATACAGGATATGGGTTAACCCCTTGGCAACTTTTATTATACTAGGTGCGCAACTAAGTTGCGTAGGTGGCTCCAGCAGTAAGTGCTGGTCGATTTTCACATATCCAAAAAATCTTGAACGAAGCTTAGACATTTGGCAAACAAACCGTTTTGACACGTTAGTGATTTTGTTTTGGCGTCATATACTTTTGGTTGCGTGAAAATGTCTGATTTTGTGCCAAATAATCGTCATTTGCTCGAAGTTTTGATTTTCTCTTGTTTCATTCGAAGAAAACGGCGGCTGAAGCGCATCGAGAGCTTCACAAGGTTTACGGAGATCCTGATCTAAGTGAAACAACGTGCCGTGATTAGTTCTGTCGCTTCAAAGACGATGATTTCGATGTTGACGACTGTCCGCGTGATGGAAGGCCAAAATCCTTCGAAGTCGTTAAATTGGAGGCATCGCTCCATAAGGATCCATGCCAAACGTAAAATGAACTTGCTTCAGCATTGGGAGTTACCTGCCAAGCCATTTCAAAGCAAGTACATGCGAAAAATGGCCACAATGCCAGCACAGGCACGACCAAGTGATTCTATATATATTCTCCAGATTATTACTTGTTCCGTTCTATGGCACCTGGTCTGCTTGATCAGCAGTTCCGCTCATATGAAAACAACAACAAATCGCTTGATTCGTGGATATCCTCAAAAGATTTACACATTTGCCGTAACGGTATTCGAGTTCTGCCAGAAAGATGGGAAAAAGTTGTAGCTAGCTATTGACAATACTTTGCATGACTCATAACTTAGTTGCGCACCTACTCGTAATACAGGAGCAATAAATATTAGCAAACATTTGATCTGTAAGGATAAACACATATGAATGTTAACTAGCAGTTGTTTTATTGCCCCAATCCCAGTTTCGCAAATATTTTATGACTCATTATGATTGAGGCGTTTTCCGATAGTTTTGTAGAGAGGTAGCCAGTAAGTGGGTAAGTGGGTTTTGTGAAGTTAGATTACCTGCGACCTAGTATTACCCTTTACAATATAGTAAAAAGATATCGTATGCATATATATGCAACACTTCTGTCAAATTCTTCATTCGAGTGGGATCCAGCAAAGCTTGCTAACCGAAGATCTACAAGAGCAAATTAAAATGGCAAAGAGCAAAGGAAAAACTATCGCTGCAGAAAAGGCACTTGGATATCATCTCTATCTCTACCGGGAGCAACTTCGTCGATCGAAGACCACCGATACCTTAAAACTGTCCAAGGCGAAATACCGGCTTACAAACGACCTAGTTGTGATAACATGGAAGAACCTAATGAGCTACAGCGAGCAAGCACGTGATCACTTAGTAGACAGCGCACTCTACAAGAAGAAGCTAAAACAGGAGATCAAGTTGAAAAGCGAAAAGAAAAAATGCGCAGCAGTGCAACAAAAATTGTCCAAACTAAAGATCTGTTAAATATTATAAATTCTTAAATATTTTAAATAATTATAAAAACACAATTGTATAAAACAAGAGTAAAATTAAATATTATTTATTATTGTATTAAGTTAATTTTTAGAGTAACTACATAAGCCGATAAATAAAAAAAATGCTAGACATTATTTCACTATTTTAATTTTCACAATCCAATCTGCTGTTGGATACTTCTTTAGGTACAAGTTGGAATGATTACCTTGATTAAAACTGGTCTAGGAAAAATACCGTCTCAGGCCTCAGTATATTTCATCCTTTTTATGGAGTAGTCGTTGAGTTAGAAGTTGTACAATGTACGTATCTGCGATATACGATTAAAAAGGGCTATGAATCAAAATAATGTAAAATTGAGTTTCGCCGTTACATTGCTAATTTAAGAAATGCACTAGTATCTAATTTTTCTTTCAATATACATATTTCCAAAACGTTCGCATTATGCGCTTCATACTGGCTTTTTATGCATATCGGGCTTTTTTTTTAAATATGTTATATTTAATATGACGAACCCCAAAACCCTTTTAAAACACAGCACTGTCACTATCCAATAAATCCTTTCAGTATACTTATTGATGAATATTACCATGATACGCATACTTTTGGCACACCTCACTCTTTAATCGCGCTGAAATATGTTTCCTGACAGCCTCACATTACGTAGGTCCACTTGGGTTCTAGATTTCTTTATCCTGTAACTGCATATACATATATCGATTCATCAAATGATCCTGGTCTGTCAAATCACTTTTGATTAAAATAACGTCTTCAATAGAATAGACCAACCTGCGAAAGCGCATACAAATATTCATAACTCAAATGAACGGACAAAACTGTTTCTGCAAAATATTAAACAACTGAATCATGATTTGAAGAATTTGGCTGGAGAAACTGAAGGGACTTCGACTTCTAAATAAAATAAATTAGAATAATCGGTAACTACATCTTAGTCCTTTAGTGAAATATATGTATGAAATAGCTTGTATCCGAATGTCAGTTGTACTTCAAGACTATTGTGGTTAACAAAGATCGGCTTACTGAAAGCTTGTAATTACTCGTTCCCAAACATTAAGTTCAGCTCAGCAGTAGTGAACTTAACTGCAAATTAAATTAAATAAATTTTCTCAGTACACATGTTTCGAAAGACGCCTGGAAAATTTCCTCTTCAACATATCTGCAGAGTTGTTGGAATACACAAGCGACATCGGCAATTGAAGAACTAGCGAAAAGAGTTTGCCTTGAGAAAAATGAGGACAAAACCAAGCACAAGTTGCAACTGCCTAAGATAAAACGTCACCGTCAACAACCACCGTCAAAGTGTTCAAAGTGGTTAAGAGGTTTACCTGTCTTGGAATAAAGATCAACTCCAGGGACGTCACCCTAGTTGAGATTCGGTAAAAATCTGCCGCCTTGTATGCTCTAACAAACTAAAGTAAATCCGGTTTGGATTTCTAACCTGCTCTCCAAAACACTAATCCTGCCAGTTCTACTATATGGAGCCGAGTGCCGGGTGATAAGCAGAGAAAAGAGAACAATTCCTGCCGAATATATATCGTGAACTGTATAGATCCAGAAGAGTCTCCCTGGCTACTTGCTGAAGTCTCCTGTACATGAAAGACAGCGCTTTGGAGGTTTTCGAGGTAACGTCGAAGATCGTTATTCAGGAGGATAACCAAATACCAAATACCAAAGCCAACACAGGTCAGTTACCCTGCCTCGGCCACATCGTTGTTATACTATAGAACGGCCCTGAATAAAATATAAAAGACAACATTTCCGCAAAAATAAGCAAATTATGTGAAAGGCGGCTGCATAAACACAGCCACGCAGGAAATACTCATTGAGCCCTTTTAAGAAATCAACTAACCAGATCCAAACGTCAAAATAGAGGAGAAAAGAGTAGAAAAACTAACAGTTTCACACTTACATATGATTTATTTATAATTTCAAACTCAAATTTGTTTTTTGTCACCCTTGTATGCCATTGGGCACATGTGAATTCTCATCAATCCTCGATTTCTCGTGCTCGATGCTTCCTTCCAATCAGTTCAGTATTGTGCACTTCTCAGATTGAAAAATTCCTTCAGGAGTATCGTGCTCGGTCCCTGGCTTCTTGTTCCCTCTTTAGTCTTGCAATTGTTAGGCGTAATCGTTTCTTGTAGATGACGCTGTCCTGTATGTGGCCGACCTCTACGGGAGTAAACTTCGTCGTATGTTTGTAACTCATGTGGACCAACTCGTCGGTAAGACAGTATTTGATTTCGTATTTATACTCTGCGTATTTCAGCGCTCGTCGATGTCCTCGTATTTCTTCTTGATAAAGAAAGACCAAGTAAGGTACTGTTGGCTTCTCGTTGAACAGTTCCATTGTGAAAAGTGTAAATTGTAAAATTGTAAGAGCTTCAAAGAATAACTTCCGACTAAACCTGAATGCCTAAATATTTTCGCATTTATATCGGAAAATTATTGTGCAGGAAATACCTGCAATTAGACTAGATTGTTTGCACATTTGTAACCCTTTTCTAGAGCTTAATTAGTTTTACCCTGCAATTTGTGCAATTTCCGGACACCTGTATGCTTCATCGACTACCTGCTACCTGCCTAGTTAAAATGTAATGCAATCCAGCAAAAAAGGTTACCATTTAGGCAATGATTGGTCCTATATCCTGGAATAATCTAGAAAATTTCGGATGATCTCTATATATGTATTTCATATTTCATATTTGATATTTGATATTGGTAAGAGTTAAAAGGTAAGGCAACGATGAAACCAATTAATAAGATCGAAACTTGTAACGTTGAATATGCAGTGCTCTATACGAACACTTGGGGTCGCTTTGCATCAGAAGAAGTTGAACGTTATTTGTAGTACTTATGATAAGTTCATGGTATTTTTTGCTCTTCTTAAATATATATAACAGGAACATTTTTGGAAGATATTTTACAGATCCCTCAGCCCAATTTCCAAGTGAATAAGAGTTTTGGACTCCGCTTTGAGACGCGTAAAATATCACTGGAAGGTGATATTTCATAATTTTTCTTTAAACTTAGCTGGAAATTTAATCACCTTTATACCTAAGCCTTTAGGATTGCCTGATAGCATATTCAAATGATTTGTAACCTTTTCTATTTGTCGACTTATTAATTTAGTAATAAATAATATTTTATGCTTGACCTATTCACTTATACAATTCGATTTTTAAAATCAACACAAAAATTTAAGAATTCATACATATTTAAGAAATTGTAAGACTGGACCTTTTTTTCTGTACTGCAGTGCGTACTTTATTCTCGGTTTTCAAATCGGTCTTCTGTTTTAGCTTCTTCTTATAGACTACAATCTAGATTCAAGTGATCTCGTGCTTCCTTACGGTAGCTCATTAGGTTCTACCATGTTATCGCAACGCGGTGGGTTGTTAGTACGTATTTGACTTTGGACAGTTTTAAGTTATCGCTGAACTTCAATCGACGCAGTTGCTCTTGGTACAAGAAGAGGTGATATCCAACAGGTACTTCCTTGCCAAAGGCTTTCTATTCATACTCATATATATTCTTCGAAGGATTTGCAGCGAGTGAAGAAGGTGTCAGGACTGCTGCACGTTTATACTAATGTCGAATAAATATTCATATTCTTCCTCTGGTAAACATTTCGAAACATTGCACAAGCCAGAAAAAGTCTTCTACCTGTTCGTTTGCCCTAATTTGATTCAGACAATTATGAAAGTTACTCATAATTAAATGTGCTCTCTACTAGTCTTTCTATCGGCAGGGAACATCAGGACGCCTCAAAGCAAAATTGAAATGTGCAGTCGCATAAAAAGGATTTGTTCGCTGGTTTGGAACTATCCAGCTATTATTGGAATCGAGCACCTTATTCAGTCTTCGGCAACTGCTTTCATGGTGAGCAGATCCAGAAAGTTCTGGGATCCTCGTCGAATATCCATCATCTACCTGATTGAATAAGTGGATTTCATTGCAGGGCATGCTTCGTAATGAAACTGTCTTCGCGCTATAAGATAGCAGTTTTACGTTTATAAGCTGATGGCCCATTACCTGTACATTATGTAGTTCACAGTTGGTTCTGGAAGATATATTTGTCTAAAGGTTCTCAGCTTCCGTGGGACGATATTTTTCACTTTTGTACAATAGTACTTATACTAAAGTCGATCTGTTTTCACTTGATCGGAACAGTCTCAGCTCGGTTTCTGCGCTGAAAATATTGTGTCTCCAATTTTTGCATAGCATTCCAAACATAGTGGCTAGATAGAAAAGCTGCTATATCGCTCAACTTGCTGTCTGTCCTTCTCATCAGAGCTGGTGGGATCACATCACTGATTACTGCAAGGAATATCAATTTTCATAGCGGCTAGTTTTTCTTGTACGCATCTCCTACATATAGCATTTCGGTTCAAGCTGCCAAAGGCCTTTCAAATCGATCAATAATTGTATTTGTTGTTACGGGAGGCTCACCTGAGCTTGCATTTAAATCGCTGTCGTCAAAGTTGACCTCTGTTGCAAAATGTTCCTGCCATCTGACGTTCTATTCGTTATCGAAAGCCAGCAGATTTCCGTCTATTACTAATTTAGAATGTTGACCACCACCGAATACCTTGGCAATTCCATAGACGCTCCTGCAGTTGTACTTATTTGTACTTAGTTCTTCAACCTGATGGTGTGCAGCTCTACACTTACTAGTCCTACACCACCCAGCAGCTCTTTTCCATTCATTGTACTTCTAGTTGGAAGTACTTTACCTCTGAGGCCGCTGCAGTCCGCAACTGAATACTTTCTTCGATCCGTTGCATTGTGTCTGGAGTCATCCCCAGATGTAAAATTTTTGTTCCAGTGGTCGGCGATCTTTTCAATGTGCTCGCTAATGGCGCATTTGCAGAACCCGAAGCCTATGATCTTCTGGCTTGGTTGATATAAGTATCAACCATTTCCGAGTTCATTACACGACTGTACGCTCCCAGTACATATGGGATCGCAGATGTGCGACAATTGTAATGACCGCCTCCGAATCTAGAATGGCTACTATTAAACACTCCTTATGCCGAACACTCGAGCATTCCGATGGTGAATAAAATCATATGCCCAGTCTACCTTTGCAAGAGAATGCATGTCTATATTTCTGATTATGTGGATGTTGGTAAGACATTCAAAAGAACAAATAATACTAAAACGTTTATGACCCGGTTAACTCAGTGTCAATTTTCATCACCCCTTCTGGGATTTTCCATCAATCACATTAAATTTTGTATGCTTAATTGTATTGCACCTCAAAAACAAACAAAATAAATCACCAGGAATTCCCCGTATGTATGAAAGAGCAGGTAGGTTCCATATGAGATATTATATTGTGGTACAAATATAAAAGTCATTCAAAATACATCTTACGTCAACAGTTGGCAAATATAATTTCTCAAGACAACTCATTTCCATAGCGAAAGTAATAACTTACATAATATCGCTTTATAAGATGCCTTTAAAATCTCAAAACCATTTGACCAACCCAGGTTCACCCAGAAAATCAGTTGCATTCAGCGTGTTTGTCTATCGAAAGGAACTACTTCGTCGGAAGCGCCGATATTTGCCGCTCACAAAAGCGAAATTGAATCTAACCGAAGGATTAGTCTCAAAGACTGTAGCGAAAGAAACAAAGGATTACGATAAGGACGATCTTTCTTGTTTAACTCATGGATCCATATACAAACAGAAACTTCAAAAAATGCTCGCCATGTTCAACGTGTGGCTGGAAAGGAAGCTGCTTGCACAAATCGGGAACAATCCTGAAAACAACTTTCAAATTGTTAATAATTGAATAAATGAATTGAAATTGTACACATCCAATATTTATTGTAAATTAAGGAAAACGAAATTATACATAGAATCTTTATAAAACCAAACTGCATGACTTGTGATGTAATATTAGGGCGAAGAAAGTAAATAATTGTAAAAACTAACGAAAGGTTTCCCAAATAAACAAAAATAAATAAATAAACAATTAATAGTTTGTTGTTTGTTTGTTTTGTGAAAATTGTAAATAAAAGTTCCTTTTTGAACCAATTACTTTGGTTCTTTGTATTTGGTCAATGAACACTAAGCGGTCGAAATTCGACCCAAACCCGCTGGAACGTAAAAGGAGTTTAATGGCCGTGTGACTATATTTTGCCATGCGGGCTATTCTTATAAGACAAGACTTGGATATCTGAATCAAATTATTATAGGCATAGGAACTTTACAAACTGATAAAAAAGTACGCTCTATCAAATGACTAGACCGTGACATAAAACCGGACATACGAAAGTCATTCCAAATAACATTAGGCTCCTATATACAATAGAAAAGAAAAGTGTCCCTCCAACTGTGTGACATCCGTAGTGTGGTCAATTTTGTGAAGCTTCGAATAAACAATCACAGCATGTGAAACGTGAGCTGTTACAAGCCTCACTCGGGTTTAAGGGATTAAGAGAGAGTAACATGGAAGTTAGTTGTTTGAATGTCCATACATACAATTTAAAATTCAGGACCTATTCACGAACCTATGGCAGTAGATGGCTTACACAAATGCGATATGCTGGAGTGGTTCTCCTTCACTGCTAAAGTCAGAACGAATCATTACTTTGGCTGATCAATTAGAAAGTGAAGCCCCACCAAAAATTACAAAGACTAGATTGGCGGTCTTTGCACCTGCATGATTGCAACGACAAATAAGTGGACAAGTGATCGGTGGAAAAAATTATGGGCTTGAAAATCTGCTGTGCGCCAACGGTCTAATGAAACTACATTGGGACATGGCCAAAATGAAAAGGTTAATTCTAGCCGACTCGCTAGAGCCGTCGTCTAAGCCTGATATTCTTTGATGTACGAGTACACAATACTATTTCGTACCGCCTCTCAACTTAATTTAGACAAGGGCTTCAAATTCCGGCAAATCATGTATGCGACTTGACGTTTAGATGGCGGTAAGTGTTTAGAAAGAATAACAATTGTAGAAAGTACCAACCTTATAAAGCTTAAATTTGAAGTTTGACGACGTTATTTTCTTCAGTATTTGCTCGGCAGCCACCAATAGTGAATGCCCCCAATATATTTTCAAATATGGAAAAAATAGTCATTTTTATGTGATGCAATACTTTCACTTGAAAGGCCTCAATCCAACCAACATCGAAATGGCACTGGATTCTACTCTGCGGTAGGCTGCTCCTTCGTCAACAACAATAAAATATTGGGTGACATAGTTTAACCGAGACCGTATGGGTTGCCAAGACGACCATCGCAGTGGTCGACCTAATAAGGTGAGTTCACCAGAAATGTTGAAAACAATCCACAAAATCTGTATTGTATTTCAAAAAGTGCTGTACATCGCATGTTGACTGAAAAATTGGGCATGAGAAAGCTGTGCCCAAGATGGGTGCCGCGACTAACACAATGAAACACCACCACCGTCGTGAGCATGTTTCAATCGAGTATTTGGCAAAGTTTCACAGCAATAAAGCCGAGTTTTTGCGTCGAGTCCTAACCATGGAAGGAATATGGGTCCATCACTTCACACCCGGTATGAAGGAACAGTTAAAACAATGGATTCAAAGGGGAGAATCGGCCCCAAAGGAGGCGAAGACAGTTCCATCAGCATCAAATGTTAGTTAAGGAACTCCTGTACCTCAGTTTCAAAATTAACTCCCTAAAATCTCTAGCTGATGATACGACAAAGATTTACCTCAGCTTATCGTTCATGGCCTGAAAAGTCCAAACAGTTTAACACTAAACGTCATGTGTTGGGTGGTGGAAAGACTACATAATCCCGCTCCATTAAGAGAATTGGTGACAATGCTCCAATCAGAGTTTGCAGAAACTTTGAATCGCAGTCACTCCTTTGGAAGTATTATACAAAATCGAAGTAACTCATGCACTAAACTGTGGTGAATCGAGGGAAATTTGGTGTGGCAAACTGAAAGGTGGGTTCAGGTCAACAGTAAAGATGTGCATAAAGAGGGCTTAAGTAAATGTTACTAAAAAACGCACATTTATAGATGAATCTGAATATCTTGATACTTCAGCGCTAGCTTTCACCACGCAACAATTTTTGCGAGGCGAGTAGACTCGTACTAAATTCCATAGAATCTGAATTTCCTTTTTTTTTAATTTTATTGGTTTATCTCAATCATTCCACACCTTGTGAGATCTCGAAAAGGGCTTAGCGGAACACAAGTACATATTTCTAATTTCTTTATAACAACAAATGATGAACTAGTTAACGTCTGTATATCTATTTTGAAATGATTTTGAAATTTTTTTAAGAAGCACAAAATACTTAACATACGAGAGTAGGTATAGTTCTGAAGTATCCATAATCACCGCGAACATTCTAGACATGACTTTCGTGTTTTCCATTAAATTTGATATTACCGATTTTATTACTCTGTCAATCCACTAATTAAGAGTCAATGCAGAATACAAATATTTGCAAACACGACTTTCTGTTTAATTTGTGGGAAAAACAAGGCAATAAATAGGAAAGGAGTACACATACTGTTATGCAGATGAACAGGTAGAAGGTCTTCCACTAATCCTACTTCATAATTCATCGAGTATAAATATTTGCTAGGACAAGTGCTCTCCTCAGTACACAGCGATCTTTTGAATCGTATCTACAATATATAGAAAGTTGGTACAGCCAGGGCTATAGTGACAAAAAATAACAATAACATGGAACAGGAGATCATTTCGAAATATGGGGATGGAAGAGTGCTTGTTGGATATCATATATTTCAATACCGAGAAGAATTGCGTCGTAGCAAACCTAAAAGCCTCAAATTGTCTAGAGCAAAATATCGACTTACCAGTGACCTTGTCGTTACAACCTGGACCAACATATTATGCTACAATAAAGACGAACGAGAAAATCTCATAGACAGTATTATTTATAAGAAGAAACTGGAAAAGAGGATCGAGAAGAAAACCAAAAGTCGGAAGGCAGCAGCTTCATCGGAGCAACGTTAAAAATATCTACACCCTTTTTTTAAAATTTAACGTAATATGTACGAGTATTTAGTTTTTACGAATAGCATTTATCTTGAGCCTCATAACTTAGTTAAGTTACTTTACATGTTTAGCAAAACTTTTAAATGTACGTTTTAATTTATGTTTCATATTTTTATGTTAGAGAAAAGTAATAAAACGTGAACATTATTGAAGCCAAGAGCATGAGCTACTCACCAACTTTTTTTTAGACACAGTGACGATTTTTCGACTTTTCGTCAAGGGGCAATCGACTCTTCTACCTTTCGGTCAATGGAAGTGTCGCTTTTCGAGATTGGTGATGCAGTTGTTGCCGGCACAGCTGAAAATAGGTGTGAAAACCTAGATTTCAGTCACCCATAATGCTAACACGTTTGTGACTAGATATACCAGCATAACGTGATCCACATCACGGGACTGGTCTTTTTTTCAATGAAAAAAAATCACTACGAAAGATTACGAAAAATTTACCAAATTTAATAAAAATGGAAAGCAACAACGGCAGCAGCAACAGTAGATGTTTTCAGTAAATAGAAAGTTAGAGCCGTCGAAAGAATATATCTGTCAGGGGCATGGCAGAACAGTTTTATGTTTTCTATGCCTTTAAAAAGGCGGTATCCACCGTGAATTAAAAAAGACAGTCCGTCCTTTGTTTCCTTCGCTACAGTCTTCAAGACTAATCCTTCGGTTGCATCCAATTTCGGCAAATATGAGCTTTGCCGACTAAGTACTCGTAAGTAGTTCCTTTCGGTAGATAAACACCTTTAAAGCAATGTTGTACCAGACTTGGATTTGTCAAATAAATTTGTGATTTTTCAAAAGCATTTTTAAGAACTATTCTATTCAAAATACTACGGTTTATATTCGTTAGGCACACAGGTATTGAAACATTCCTGGAAATTCTGGCGGAATATGAAGTTGATCTGATGATACCTACGCACCAGTTCGCCCACGGGTTGAGAAATGAATAATGCACTCGAGAATTCCTCAGGCGTACTCAATAGGTGTACTCGTAGACAACACCCTTAACTATTAACTTTCATAATTGTCTGAATTACTCGTATTTAAGAAGAGAAAAAAATACCATGAACTTATCATAAGTACTACAAATAACGTTCAACTTCTTCTGATGCAAAGCGACCCCAAGTGTTCGTATAGAGCACTGCATATTCAACGTTACAAGTTTCGATCTTATTAATTGGTTTCATCGTTGCCTTACCTTTTAACTCTTACCAATATCAAATATCAAATATGAAATATGAAATACATATATAGAGATCATCCGAAATTTTCTAGATTATTCCAGGATATAGGACCAATCATTGCCTAAATGGTAACCTTTTTTGCTGGATTGCATTAAATTTTAACTAGGCAGGTAGCAGGTAGTCGATGAAGCATACAGGTGTTCGGAAATTGCACAAATTGCAGGGTAAAACTAATTAAGCTCTAGAAAAGGGTTACAAATGTGCAAACAATCTAGTCTAATTGCAGGTATTTCCTGCACAATAATTTTCCGATATAAATGCGAAAATATTTAGGCATTCAGGTTTAGTCGGAAGTTATTCTTTGAAGCTCTTACAATTTTACAATTTACACTTTTCACAATGGAACTGTTCAACGAGAAGCCAACAGTACCTTACTTGGTCTTTCTTTATCAAGAAGAAATACGAGGACATCGACGAGCGCTGAAATACGCAGAGTATAAATACGAAATCAAATACTGTCTTACCGACGAGTTGGTCCACATGAGTTACAAACATACGACGAAGTTTACTCCCGTAGAGGTCGGCCACATACAGGACAGCGTCATCTACAAGAAACGATTACGCCTAACAATTGCAAGACTAAAGAGGGAACAAGAAGCCAGGGACCGAGCACGATACTCCTGAAGGAATTTTTCAATCTGAGAAGTGCACAATACTGAACTGATTGGAAGGAAGCATCGAGCACGAGAAATCGAGGATTGATGAGAATTCACATGTGCCCAATGGCATACAAGGGTGACAAAAAACAAATTTGAGTTTGAAATTATAAATAAATCATATGTAAGTGTGAAACTGTTAGTTTTTCTACTCTTTTCTCCTCTATTTTGACGTTTGGATCTGGTTAGTTGATTTCTTAAAAGGGCTCAATGAGTATTTCCTGCGTGGCTGTGTTTATGCAGCCGCCTTTCACATAATTTGCTTATTTTTGCGGAAATGTTGTCTTTTATATTTTATTCAGGGCCGTTCTATAGTATAACAACGATGTGGCCGAGGCAGGGTAACTGACCTGTGTTGGCTTTGGTATTTGGTATTTGGTTATCCTCCTGAATAACGAACTTCTTTAGACTGAACACGTTACCTCGAAAACCTCCAAAGCGCTGTCTTTCATGTACAGGAGACTTCAGCAAGTAGCCAGGGAGACTCTTCTGGATCTATACAGTTCACGATATATATTCGGCAGGAATTGTTCTCTTTTCTCTGCTACCCGGCACTCGGCTCCATATAGTAGAACTGGCAGGATTAGTGTTTTGGAGAGCAGGTTAGAAATCCAAACCGGATTTACTTTAGTTTGTTAGAGCATACAAGGCGGCAGATTTTTACCGAATCTCAACTAGGGTGACGTCCCTGGAGTTGATCTTTATTCCAAGACAGGTAAACCTCTTAACCACTTTGAACACTTTGACGGTGGTTGTTGACGGTGACGTTTTATCTTAGGCAGTTGCAACTTGTGCTTGGTTTTGTCCTCATTTTTCTCAAGGCAAACTCTTTTCGCTAGTTCTTCAATTGCCGATGTCGCTTGTGTATTCCAACAACTCTGCAGATATGTTGAAGAGGAAATTTTCCAGGCGTCTTTCGAAACATGTGTACTGAGAAAATTTATTTAATTTAATTTGCAGTTAAGTTCACTACTGCTGAGCTGAACTTAATGTTTGGGAACGAGTAATTACAAGCTTTCAGTAAGCCGATCTTTGTTAACCACAATAGTCTTGAAGTACAACTGACATTCGGATACAAGCTATTTCATACATATATTTCACTAAAGGACTAAGATGTAGTTACCGATTATTCTAATTTATTTTATTTAGAAGTCGAAGTCCCTTCAGTTTCTCCAGCCAAATTCTTCAAATCATGATTCAGTTGTTTAATATTTTGCAGAAACAGTTTTGTCCGTTCATTTGAGTTATGAATATTTGTATGCGCTTTCGCAGGTTGGTCTATTCTATTGAAGACGTTATTTTAATCAAAAGTGATTTGACAGACCAGGATCATTTGATGAATCGATATATGTATATGCAGTTACAGGATAAAGAAATCTAGAACCCAAGTGGACCTACGTAATGTGAGGCTGTCAGGAAACATATTTCAGCGCGATTAAAGAGTGAGGTGTGCCAAAAGTATGCGTATCATGGTAATATTCATCAATAAGTATACTGAAAGGATTTATTGGATAGTGACAGTGCTGTGTTTTAAAAGGGTTTTGGGGTTCGTCATATTAAATATAACATATTTAAAAAAAAAGCCCGATATGCATAAAAAGCCAGTATGAAGCGCATAATGCGAACGTTTTGGAAATATGTATATTGAAAGAAAAATTAGATACTAGTGCATTTCTTAAATTAGCAATGTAACGGCGAAACTCAATTTTACATTATTTTGATTCATAGCCCTTTTTAATCGTATATCGCAGATACGTACATTGTACAACTTCTAACTCAACGACTACTCCATAAAAAGGATGAAATATACTGAGGCCTGAGACGGTATTTTTCCTAGACCAGTTTTAATCAAGGTAATCATTCCAACTTGTACCTAAAGAAGTATCCAACAGCAGATTGGATTGTGAAAATTAAAATAGTGAAATAATGTCTAGCATTTTTTTTATTTATCGGCTTATGTAGTTACTCTAAAAATTAACTTAATACAATAATAAATAATATTTAATTTTACTCTTGTTTTATACAATTGTGTTTTTATAATTATTTAAAATATTTAAGAATTTATAATATTTAACAGATCTTTAGTTTGGACAATTTTTGTTGCACTGCTGCGCATTTTTTCTTTTCGCTTTTCAACTTGATCTCCTGTTTTAGCTTCTTCTTGTAGAGTACGCTGTCTACTAAGTGATCACGTGCTTGCTCGCTGTAGCTCATTAGGTTCTTCCATGTTATCACAACTAGGTCGTTTGTAAGCCGGTATTTCGCCTTGGACAGTTTTAAGGTATCGGTGGTCTTCGATCGACGAAGTTGCTCCCGGTAGAGATAGAGATGATATCCAAGTGCCTTTTCTGCAGCGATAGTTTTTCCTTTGCTCTTTGCCATTTTAATTTGCTCTTGTAGATCTTCGGTTAGCAAGCTTTGCTGGATCCCACTCGAATGAAGAATTTGACAGAAGTGTTGCATATATATGCATACGATATCTTTTTACTATATTGTAAAGGGTAATACTAGGTCGCAGGTAATCTAACTTCACAAAACCCACTTACCCACTTACTGGCTACCTCTCTACAAAACTATCGGAAAACGCCTCAATCATAATGAGTCATAAAATATTGGTAAACAGTGATTGGGGCAATAAAACACCTGCAAATGTGCATACGAGTACTAATGTTTTTATCCTTGCAGATCTTAATATTTGTATTTGTCAGTTCTTTTAGTAGGAGTTAGAACATGACTTTCTGATTTCAATTTATTACACTTTGTTCATTACAGTTATTTACACATACAAATCTCTAAGAAACATTGTACTACAAATCTTTCCTTTCAATAATTCCTTCCCGTTTAACCTGGTTTGCTAAAATAAAAATACTTAGTATTATCCGCAAAGGCTTGACTTGAAAAACTGCGAAAATAAAAGTCTATACGGATGCGGACTTTGATATTGCATCACTGACAAAAGATGCAAGTACCCATTGCTAGAAAGAGGGCGTGAATTCGTCACTGAATCTAAACTAAAGGATCAGGAAGTACATACATTTTCTCCCTGCTCAAAAGCTGATGGAAACTCTTCCCAAAAATGGTTGAGAGCACAGGTAGTAATTTCGCCTGTAAAACCATAACAAATGTATCAATGAAACGATGCAAAGTTTTACAATTTATATTTGTAAAAAAGTTATATGGTGTCTCTTTGGAAAAATTCTGGAAAATTTTGTCACAAAATGCGGTGTAATAGATGATTGTGCTATAAATACATAAACCGCATAATAGTAGCTAGTTTTAGTTCCGAAAGATATCTCAAAGACCGCGTTCCATTGGTGGATCTGTATACAAATCCTTTTCTAGAATGACTAAGAAAACTAAAGCAAAAACGAAATATGGGAAGGATTTTCTGGCCCATCGGCTATTTCTTTATAAGCTGGAACTCCGCCGTCCCACACCTAATCCGTATAGGAGATCTAAAATAAAATTACTCTTGACAACTGATTTAATTCACATCACTTGGGACAACATCAATTGGTATAACTATGAGGAGCGTTATCTGTTCATTGACAGCATAGTCTACAGGAAGAATCTTAAGCTGGAAGTATCAACCCGATCAAAAGAAAGAAAGTTGGAAAACAAAAAAAAATTAGCCGACATGCAGAACTCCATGGAAAAATTAAAAATTTAAAGCAACAGTATAATGTTTGTTGTGAGAGAAACTACCAATGTATACTTAAAGTTAAGATTCCTTTTAAATTTTATTTATTAATCTGATGGTGCCATGAATCTAACTTAAATTTTGTTTGTGTTATAATTTCCGAAACTGTTAAATAATTTTATATAAAAGCAAATTAAATACCCAGATTGCTGAACATGTTTCCGAGAAGAATATAAATATTTTTCTTGATATGTGTTAACATTTTGTTTAAAGCATTTCCTAGTATTTGAAATTTATTTTTGAAAGAAAAACTGTCCACTCGGAAAAAGAAAAATTTGACGCAGCTATTAAATATAAGTTTTAAATAATTTTTATTTTACTTTTATAAATACTTTCAAATAATAACGAATAAAAAAAATATGAATATGCTAAAGCCGAACGAATAAGTATCATGTTCGCGAGGTAATTTTTGTCACAAAAGCCACCACAACCCAAATATATGTCAGACATCGCCATCGCACTTTCGTTGGCAAATTTGGGATCTCGATACGGTTACTCATAGGTAAATCCCAGGAGTGGGGTTCTTGCGTTCAGAAAAACGGTATGGCAAATATTTGGTCTTAGTACGACTGACACGTAACCAGTTTCTAATTTGATTCAATTATTAAGAGTTGCCTGAAGAGCATGCAAAATCGTTGCTTATAAGATCATTCCCGTCTAAAAGAATTTCTGTAATTTCCGACTCGTAAATGTGTCGATTCAGAAGAAAATCTAGCATACTACTAAAGCTGTGCGCGTTGAAGACTACCCGGATGAACTTGGACTTTAACTTGGAATTCTCCGGTTAGTTACTCGTAAGCGACCCAAACGCAAAATTGTTCGTCTATTCCTTTATTAAAACATTATTCCTTTATACATACTTAAAATTACTGGTAATAAGCTGTTGTTTATTGTCAACATAATAAAATATTTTTAATGAATAAATTAGGATAAACAAAACAAAATTTGAGAAAGCACACAGCAACCATTTTACTTTCAACTCAAACAAAGATAAGTGCATAACAGTTTATCTACTCTCTTTTGGATGCATAATAGTTGGTCTATGACAATTTAAATGGAGTTTCGGTGAACCGTCATTAAAAAAATGACATGCACTTATTTTGTTGTTCTTTAATCTACGCTTTTATGCAAGCCAGCAACAATTTCATGTCAACCATGGCGCGTGGCGTTTCATTATCAAGAGACCTAAGGGAATCAATTACTAAAGCATGGGAAACCGAATTGTCGAGCTACAAGATCGCTAAAAAATTTTAACTTACCTCGCTCATCAGTGCAGAATATTATTTCAAAGTTCAAAAATTCTTTGAATGTGGAGATAAGAAAAAAAACGAGACGTCCACTAATAGCAAAACCTCGGGATTGTAGCATTTTGGAAAAAATAATAAAAGAAAATCGACGCCAGACTGCTGCTGCCATAACTGTTGAATGGAGAGAACAATTTCAAAAAAGGGTTTCGGTTGACACTGGTAAGCGGACTATTAAAAAAATTGGATACAAATTTTAAAAAATTTGAGTCTTGCGTAAATTGCACAAATCTAATTCGCTAAAAATGCACGCAACAGAAAAACCACTGTTGACACAAAAGTGGATGAAAAGGCGCCTTGACTGGGCTAAGCAACGCAAAAGCTGGACTTTAAATGAATGGCGGTCCGTTATTTGAAGTGATGAGTCCAGATTCGAAGATTGCGAAGTTGACGAACGAAGCCGAGTGATAAGGAATGCAAAAGAAGCCTTTCGTAGAGACTGCCTTAAATGAACTGTGAAGTTCCCAGCATCTCTAATGGTTTGGGGGTGCATGTCTGGACGTGGTATGGGTAATTTATATTTTGTCAACGGGATAGTCAATGCTGCCAACTACCAGGACATTTTGGAACAGGAGCTTCATCCATCAGTACCACGCCTTCAATCTAGTGATGAGGAGTATATTTTCCAACAGGATGGTGCTTCTTGCCACACGGCTAGGTCAACAGTTGTGTGGTTAACTGCTGAAGCAATTCCTTTATTGGAATGGAATGGATCTTTCACCAATAAAATGGAGCAAAAGTTGCGAAAAGAGCCAGGTTGGACTCTTCAAGACTTAAGAGCAAAAATATCAAATATTTGGGAATGTTTTGGTGAGAAACAGTGTCAAAAATTAGTGGACACTATGCCAAGACGCTCAGAAGCAATAATAAAATCCAAAGGCAACGTGACACAGTGGTAAAATTAAAATTTAGACCCATAGACCAACTATTTTGCGGCATAAAATTGTAAATACAACCCCATTACCATGAGTTTTTTGGATCACTTCCGAACATTATTTTATTAAGTCTTCTCCTATTTAAAATGAATAAATCTTTATCGATATTACAAAAAAAAATATTTTTTTTTCAAAATAATTTAAGAATGAGCACATATTTGTATCTTATCCTCGGTAGACCAACTATTTTGCGTTTGGGCTCGTACCACTAGCTATTATAATATACTATACGAGTATATCTCTGGTATATTTTGGAAACTGGGCACTAGTTATGTAAGATCTATGCGAACACATCGATGCGAAGCTCATTCCAAATCGATATAGACAATATGCGGATCATCCCCAGTGCTGCGTTGTTTCTAGTAACTTACCAAACCAAGCAAACACAACTTCTTAATGAGATCCAGCTGTCATTCTCGCAGGGCCAACCGTAGCTTCCCAGCATTTATTCTATTTAATTACATATGGAGCGTTAGAGTTTTTCGAGGCGAATTTTTTCTTACATATCAAAGTCTGAATGCTTGCGTACAATTACGGAACAACTTGAGACTGCTTGCTTATGGATAGGAAATGTCCTTAGGATTTTGTTTGCACATATATCTATTAAAATGCATCCTTTCGACGAAACCTTAACATACATGCCATTAACTGAAGATTTCTTCACTTTAGAACGGCAATTTTCTCAATGCTCTCAATGGAAACCTGTATGTTTGCTTTCGATTTCTTGTGCTTTGGTCTCGGTAATGATGATGTATCCTTCCATAGATATTATGTTTATTGTTAATGAAGACTTAGTTCGCGACACTACATTCACAAGGTTGGAGGTGCTTAATTTCTTTTACATATTCCCATCGAATGACCAACCAGGTAATATTACACTTCCTTCAGCCCATGTTAAGGAAACAAACAGCATTAGCGTTGGCTGATTGCATGCTACTGGACAGGGAGTAGTCAGGACACTTTTAACATGGATCCTACGGATAGTTATGGGTTATGATTTTTTGAAAGCTATTATAGTTATGCTCGTATAAGGAAACCCCCCAACAATTTTAAAAAATCAGAATAACTTGCATTTGTTCGCCTACATAAATACTGAACGAGAAGGTTCCCCTTTTCTCATTTCCCTTACAAGATCATGCCATTTCCTACAATACTTACTTGGGTACATTTCCTGTTCTACTATATCTGTGAAAATATTACGAAGCGTTTGGAATGAACATATTTACTATACTTTGAAACAAATACTCTACACCAGCTGTATCCTCTCCCTGTCATTAGAAAATAAAATACATTCATTACCACTCCTAAGCTTTTGAAGTTAATTAAAACAGAGCAAATCAGTATACAGGATATGGGTTAACCCCTTGGCAACTTTTATTATACTAGGTGCGCAACTAAGTTGCGTAGGTGGCTCCAGCAGTAAGTGCTGGTCGATTTTCACATATCCAAAAAATCTTGAACGAAGCTTAGACATTTGGCAAACAAACCGTTTTGACACGTTAGTGATTTTGTTTTGGCGTCATATACTTTTGGTTGCGTGAAAATGTCTGATTTTGTGCCAAATAATCGTCATTTGCTCGAAGTTTTGATTTTCTCTTGTTTCATTCGAAGAAAACGGCGGCTGAAGCGCATCGAGAGCTTCACAAGGTTTACGGAGATCCTGATCTAAGTGAAACAACGTGCCGTGATTAGTTCTGTCGCTTCAAAGACGATGATTTCGATGTTGACGACTGTCCGCGTGATGGAAGGCCAAAATCCTTCGAAGTCGTTAAATTGGAGGCATCGCTCCATAAGGATCCATGCCAAACGTAAAATGAACTTGCTTCAGCATTGGGAGTTACCTGCCAAGCCATTTCAAAGCAAGTACATGCGAAAAATGGCCACAATGCCAGCACAGGCACGACCAAGTGATTCTATATATATTCTCCAGATTATTACTTGTTCCGTTCTATGGCACCTGGTCTGCTTGATCAGCAGTTCCGCTCATATGAAAACAACAACAAATCGCTTGATTCGTGGATATCCTCAAAAGATTTACACATTTGCCGTAACGGTATTCGAGTTCTGCCAGAAAGATGGGAAAAAGTTGTAGCTAGCTATTGACAATACTTTGCATGACTCATAACTTAGTTGCGCACCTACTCGTAATACAGGAGCAATAAATATTAGCAAACATTTGATCTGTAAGGATAAACACATATGAATGTTAACTAGCAGTTGTTTTATTGCCCCAATCCCAGTTTCGCAAATATTTTATGACTCATTATGATTGAGGCGTTTTCCGATAGTTTTGTAGAGAGGTAGCCAGTAAGTGGGTAAGTGGGTTTTGTGAAGTTAGATTACCTGCGACCTAGTATTACCCTTTACAATATAGTAAAAAGATATCGTATGCATATATATGCAACACTTCTGTCAAATTCTTCATTCGAGTGGGATCCAGCAAAGCTTGCTAACCGAAGATCTACAAGAGCAAATTAAAATGGCAAAGAGCAAAGGAAAAACTATCGCTGCAGAAAAGGCACTTGGATATCATCTCTATCTCTACCGGGAGCAACTTCGTCGATCGAAGACCACCGATACCTTAAAACTGTCCAAGGCGAAATACCGGCTTACAAACGACCTAGTTGTGATAACATGGAAGAACCTAATGAGCTACAGCGAGCAAGCACGTGATCACTTAGTAGACAGCGTACTCTACAAGAAGAAGCTAAAACAGGAGATCAAGTTGAAAAGCGAAAAGAAAAAATGCGCAGCAGTGCAACAAAAATTGTCCAAACTAAAGATCTGTTAAATATTATAAATTCTTAAATATTTTAAATAATTATAAAAACACAATTGTATAAAACAAGAGTAAAATTAAATATTATTTATTATTGTATTAAGTTAATTTTTAGAGTAACTACATAAGCCGATAAATAAAAAAAATGCTAGACATTATTTCACTATTTTAATTTTCACAATCCAATCTGCTGTTGGATACTTCTTTAGGTACAAGTTGGAATGATTACCTTGATTAAAACTGGTCTAGGAAAAATACCGTCTCAGGCCTCAGTATATTTCATCCTTTTTATGGAGTAGTCGTTGAGTTAGAAGTTGTACAATGTACGTATCTGCGATATACGATTAAAAAGGGCTATGAATCAAAATAATGTAAAATTGAGTTTCGCCGTTACATTGCTAATTTAAGAAATGCACTAGTATCTAATTTTTCTTTCAATATACATATTTCCAAAACGTTCGCATTATGCGCTTCATACTGGCTTTTTATGCATATCGGGCTTTTTTTTTAAATATGTTATATTTAATATGACGAACCCCAAAACCCTTTTAAAACACAGCACTGTCACTATCCAATAAATCCTTTCAGTATACTTATTGATGAATATTACCATGATACGCATACTTTTGGCACACCTCACTCTTTAATCGCGCTGAAATATGTTTCCTGACAGCCTCACATTACGTAGGTCCACTTGGGTTCTAGATTTCTTTATCCTGTAACTGCATATACATATATCGATTCATCAAATGATCCTGGTCTGTCAAATCACTTTTGATTAAAATAACGTCTTCAATAGAATAGACCAACCTGCGAAAGCGCATACAAATATTCATAACTCAAATGAACGGACAAAACTGTTTCTGCAAAATATTAAACAACTGAATCATGATTTGAAGAATTTGGCTGGAGAAACTGAAGGGACTTCGACTTCTAAATAAAATAAATTAGAATAATCGGTAACTACATCTTAGTCCTTTAGTGAAATATATGTATGAAATAGCTTGTATCCGAATGTCAGTTGTACTTCAAGACTATTGTGGTTAACAAAGATCGGCTTACTGAAAGCTTGTAATTACTCGTTCCCAAACATTAAGTTCAGCTCAGCAGTAGTGAACTTAACTGCAAATTAAATTAAATAAATTTTCTCAGTACACATGTTTCGAAAGACGCCTGGAAAATTTCCTCTTCAACATATCTGCAGAGTTGTTGGAATACACAAGCGACATCGGCAATTGAAGAACTAGCGAAAAGAGTTTGCCTTGAGAAAAATGAGGACAAAACCAAGCACAAGTTGCAACTGCCTAAGATAAAACGTCACCGTCAACAACCACCGTCAAAGTGTTCAAAGTGGTTAAGAGGTTTACCTGTCTTGGAATAAAGATCAACTCCAGGGACGTCACCCTAGTTGAGATTCGGTAAAAATCTGCCGCCTTGTATGCTCTAACAAACTAAAGTAAATCCGGTTTGGATTTCTAACCTGCTCTCCAAAACACTAATCCTGCCAGTTCTACTATATGGAGCCGAGTGCCGGGTGATAAGCAGAGAAAAGAGAACAATTCCTGCCGAATATATATCGTGAACTGTATAGATCCAGAAGAGTCTCCCTGGCTACTTGCTGAAGTCTCCTGTACATGAAAGACAGCGCTTTGGAGGTTTTCGAGGTAACGTCGAAGATCGTTATTCAGGAGGATAACCAAATACCAAATACCAAAGCCAACACAGGTCAGTTACCCTGCCTCGGCCACATCGTTGTTATACTATAGAACGGCCCTGAATAAAATATAAAAGACAACATTTCCGCAAAAATAAGCAAATTATGTGAAAGGCGGCTGCATAAACACAGCCACGCAGGAAATACTCATTGAGCCCTTTTAAGAAATCAACTAACCAGATCCAAACGTCAAAATAGAGGAGAAAAGAGTAGAAAAACTAACAGTTTCACACTTACATATGATTTATTTATAATTTCAAACTCAAATTTGTTTTTTGTCACCCTTGTATGCCATTGGGCACATGTGAATTCTCATCAATCCTCGATTTCTCGTGCTCGATGCTTCCTTCCAATCAGTTCAGTATTGTGCACTTCTCAGATTGAAAAATTCCTTCAGGAGTATCGTGCTCGGTCCCTGGCTTCTTGTTCCCTCTTTAGTCTTGCAATTGTTAGGCGTAATCGTTTCTTGTAGATGACGCTGTCCTGTATGTGGCCGACCTCTACGGGAGTAAACTTCGTCGTATGTTTGTAACTCATGTGGACCAACTCGTCGGTAAGACAGTATTTGATTTCGTATTTATACTCTGCGTATTTCAGCGCTCGTCGATGTCCTCGTATTTCTTCTTGATAAAGAAAGACCAAGTAAGGTACTGTTGGCTTCTCGTTGAACAGTTCCATTGTGAAAAGTGTAAATTGTAAAATTGTAAGAGCTTCAAAGAATAACTTCCGACTAAACCTGAATGCCTAAATATTTTCGCATTTATATCGGAAAATTATTCCGCAGTTAGACTAGATTGTTTGTACATTTGTAACCCTTTTCTAGAGCTTAACTAGTTTTACCCTGCAATTTGTGCAATTTCCGAACACCTGTATGCTTCATCGACTACCTGCTACCTGCCTAGTTAAAATTTAATGCAATCCAGCAAAAAAAGGTTACCATTTATGCAATGATTGGTCCTATATCCTGGAATAATCTAGAAAATTTCGGATGATCTCTATATATGTATTTCATATTTTATATTTGATATTTGATATTGGTAAGAGTTAAAAGGTAAGGCAACGATGAAACCAATTAATAAGATCGAAACTTGTAACGTTGAATATGCAGTGCTCTATACGAACACTTGGGGTCGCTTTGCATCAGAAGAAGTTGAACGTTATTTGTAGTACTTATGATAAGTTCATGGTATTTTTTTCTCTTCTTAAATACGAGTAATTCAGACAATTATGAAAGTTAATAGTTAAGGGTGTTGTCTACGAGTACACCTATTGAGTACGCCTGAGGAATTCTCGAGTGCATTATTCATTTCTCAACCCGTGGGCGAACTGGTGCGTAGGTATCATCAGATCAACTTCATATTCCGCCAGAATTTCCAGGAATGTTTCAATACCTGTGTGCCTAACGAATATAAACCGTAGTATTTTGAATAGAATAGTTCTTAAAAATGCTTTTGAAAAATCACAAATTTATTTGACAAATCCAAGTCTGGTACAACATTGCTTTAAAGGTGTTTATCTACCGAAAGGAACTACTTACGAGTACTTAGTCGGCAAAGCTCATATTTGCCGAAATTGGATGCAACCGAAGGATTAGTCTTGAAGACTGTAGCGAAGGAAACAAAGGACGGACTGTCTTTTTTAATTCACGGTGGATACCGCCTTTTTAAAGGCATAGAAAACATAAAACTGTTCTGCCATGCCCCTGACAGATATATTCTTTCGACGGCTCTAACTTTCTATTTACTGAAAACATCTACTGTTGCTGCTGCCGTTGTTGCTTTCCATTTTTATTAAATTTGGTAAATTTTTCGTAATCTTTCGTAGTGATTTTTTTTCATTGAAAAAAAGACCAGTCCCGTGATGTGGATCACGTTATGCTGGTATATCTAGTCACAAACGTGTTAGCATTATGGGTGACTGAAATCTAGGTTTTCACACCTATTTTCAGCTGTGCCGGCAACAACTGCATCACCAATCTCGAAAAGCGACACTTCCATTGACCGAAAGGTAGAAGAGTCGATTGCCCCTTGACGAAAAGTCGAAAAATCGTCACTGTGTCTAAAAAAAAGTTGGTGAGTAGCTCATGCTCTTGGCTTCAATAATGTTCACGTTTTATTACTTTTCTCTAACATAAAAATATGAAACATAAATTAAAACGTACATTTAAAAGTTTTGCTAAACATGTAAAGTAACTTAACTAAGTTATGAGGCTCAAGATAAATGCTATTCGTAAAAACTAAATACTCGTACATATTACGTTAAATTTTAAAAAAAGGGTGTAGATATTTTTAACGTTGCTCCGATGAAGCTGCTGCCTTCCGACTTTTGGTTTTCTTCTCGATCCTCTTTTCCAGTTTCTTCTTATAAATAATACTGTCTATGAGATTTTCTCGTTCGTCTTTATTGTAGCATAATATGTTGGTCCAGGTTGTAACGACAAGGTCACTGGTAAGTCGATATTTTGCTCTAGACAATTTGAGGCTTTTAGGTTTGCTACGACGCAATTCTTCTCGGTATTGAAATATATGATATCCAACAAGCACTCTTCCATCCCCATATTTCGAAATGATCTCCTGTTCCATGTTATTGTTATTTTTTGTCACTATAGCCCTGGCTGTACCAACTTTCTATATATTGTAGATACGATTCAAAAGATCGCTGTGTACTGAGGAGAGCACTTGTCCTAGCAAATATTTATACTCGATGAATTATGAAGTAGGATTAGTGGAAGACCTTCTACCTGTTCATCTGCATAACAGTATGTGTACTCCTTTCCTATTTATTGCCTTGTTTTTCCCACAAATTAAACAGAAAGTCGTGTTTGCAAATATTTGTATTCTGCATTGACTCTTAATTAGTGGATTGACAGAGTAATAAAATCGGTAATATCAAATTTAATGGAAAACACGAAAGTCATGTCTAGAATGTTCGCGGTGATTATGGATACTTCAGAACTATACCTACTCTCGTATGTTAAGTATTTTGTGCTTCTTAAAAAAATTTCAAAATCATTTCAAAATAGATATACAGACGTTAACTAGTTCATCATTTGTTGTTATAAAGAAATTAGAAATATGTACTTGTGTTCCGCTAAGCCCTTTTCGAGATCTCACAAGGTGTGGAATGATTGAGATAAACCAATAAAATTAAAAAAAAAGGAAATTCAGATTCTATGGAATTTAGTACGAGTCTACTCGCCTCGCAAAAATTGTTGCGTGGTGAAAGCTAGCGCTGAAGTATCAAGATATTCAGATTCATCTATAAATGTGCGTTTTTTAGTAACATTTACTTAAGCCCTCTTTATGCACATCTTTACTGTTGACCTGAACCCACCTTTCAGTTTGCCACACCAAATTTCCCTCGATTCACCACAGTTTAGTGCATGAGTTACTTCGATTTTGTATAATACTTCCAAAGGAGTGACTGCGATTCAAAGTTTCTGCAAACTCTGATTGGAGCATTGTCACCAATTCTCTTAATGGAGCGGGATTATGTAGTCTTTCCACCACCCAACACATGACGTTTAGTGTTAAACTGTTTGGACTTTTCAGGCCATGAACGATAAGCTGAGGTAAATCTTTGTCGTATCATCAGCTAGAGATTTTAGGGAGTTAATTTTGAAACTGAGGTACAGGAGTTCCTTAACTAACATTTGATGCTGATGGAACTGTCTTCGCCTCCTTTGGGGCCGATTCTCCCCTTTGAATCCATTGTTTTAACTGTTCCTTCATACCGGGTGTGAAGTGATGGACCCATATTCCTTCCATGGTTAGGACTCGACGCAAAAACTCGGCTTTATTGCTGTGAAACTTTGCCAAATACTCGATTGAAACATGCTCACGACGGTGGTGGTGTTTCATTGTGTTAGTCGCGGCACCCATCTTGGGCACAGCTTTCTCATGCCCAATTTTTCAGTCAACATGCGATGTACAGCACTTTTTGAAATACAATACAGATTTTGTGGATTGTTTTCAACATTTCTGGTGAACTCACCTTATTAGGTCGACCACTGCGATGGTCGTCTTGGCAACCCATACGGTCTCGGTTAAACTATGTCACCCAATATTTTATTGTTGTTGACGAAGGAGCAGCCTACCGCAGAGTAGAATCCAGTGCCATTTCGATGTTGGTTGGATTGAGGCCTTTCAAGTGAAAGTATTGCATCACATAAAAATGACTATTTTTTCCATATTTGAAAATATATTGGGGGCATTCACTATTGGTGGCTGCCGAGCAAATACTGAAGAAAATAACGTCGTCAAACTTCAAATTTAAGCTTTATAAGGTTGGTACTTTCTACAATTGTTATTCTTTCTAAACACTTACCGCCATCTAAACGTCAAGTCGCATACATGATTTGCCGGAATTTGAAGCCCTTGTCTAAATTAAGTTGAGAGGCGGTACGAAATAGTATTGTGTACTCGTACATCAAAGAATATCAGGCTTAGACGACGGCTCTAGCGAGTCGGCTAGAATTAACCTTTTCATTTTGGCCATGTCCCAATGTAGTTTCATTAGACCGTTGGCGCACAGCAGATTTTCAAGCCCATAATTTTTTCCACCGATCACTTGTCCACTTATTTGTCGTTGCAATCATGCAGGTGCAAAGACCGCCAATCTAGTCTTTGTAATTTTTGGTGGGGCTTCACTTTCTAATTGATCAGCCAAAGTAATGATTC
This sequence comes from Volucella zonaria, assembly GCA_963966105.1. Classification (NCBI taxonomy): domain Eukaryota; kingdom Metazoa; phylum Arthropoda; class Insecta; order Diptera; family Syrphidae; genus Volucella; species Volucella zonaria. The sequence goes on along the minus strand of OZ014532.1, from coordinate 193,363,023 downwards.
GTTCTGACTTTAGCAGTGAAGGAGAACCACTCCAGCATATCGCATTTGTGTAAGCCATCTACTGCCATAGGTTCGTGAATAGGTCCTGAATTTTAAATTGTATGTATGGACATTCAAACAACTAACTTCCATGTTACTCTCTCTTAATCCCTTAAACCCGAGTGAGGCTTGTAACAGCTCACGTTTCACATGCTGTGATTGTTTATTCGAAGCTTCACAAAATTGACCACACTACGGATGTCACACAGTTGGAGGGACACTTTTCTTTTCTATTGTATATAGGAGCCTAATGTTATTTGGAATGACTTTCGTATGTCCGGTTTTATGTCACGGTCTAGTCATTTGATAGAGCGTACTTTTTTATCAGTTTGTAAAGTTCCTATGCCTATAATAATTTGATTCAGATATCCAAGTCTTGTCTTATAAGAATAGCCCGCATGGCAAAATATAGTCACACGGCCATTAAACTCCTTTTACGTTCCAGCGGGTTTGGGTCGAATTTCGACCGCTTAGTGTTCATTGACCAAATACAAAGAACCAAAGTAATTGGTTCAAAAAGGAACTTTTATTTACAATTTTCACAAAACAAACAAACAACAAACTATTAATTGTTTATTTATTTATTTTTGTTTATTTGGGAAACCTTTCGTTAGTTTTTACAATTATTTACTTTCTTCGCCCTAATATTACATCACAAGTCATGCAGTTTGGTTTTATAAAGATTCTATGTATAATTTCGTTTTCCTTAATTTACAATAAATATTGGATGTGTACAATTTCAATTCATTTATTCAATTATTAACAATTTGAAAGTTGTTTTCAGGATTGTTCCCGATTTGTGCAAGCAGCTTCCTTTCCAGCCACACGTTGAACATGGCGAGCATTTTTTGAAGTTTCTGTTTGTATATGGATCCATGAGTTAAACAAGAAAGATCGTCCTTATCGTAATCCTTTGTTTCTTTCGCTACAGTCTTTGAGACTAATCCTTCGGTTAGATTCAATTTCGCTTTTGTGAGCGGCAAATATCGGCGCTTCCGACGAAGTAGTTCCTTTCGATAGACAAACACGCTGAATGCAACTGATTTTCTGGGTGAACCTGGGTTGGTCAAATGGTTTTGAGATTTTAAAGGCATCTTATAAAGCGATATTATGTAAGTTATTACTTTCGCTATGGAAATGAGTTGTCTTGAGAAATTATATTTGCCAACTGTTGACGTAAGATGTATTTTGAATGACTTTTATATTTGTACCACAATATAATATCTCATATGGAACCTACCTGCTCTTTCATACATACGGGGAATTCCTGGTGATTTATTTTGTTTGTTTTTGAGGTGCAATACAATTAAGCATACAAAATTTAATGTGATTGATGGAAAATCCCAGAAGGGGTGATGAAAATTGACACTGAGTTAACCGGGTCATAAACGTTTTAGTATTATTTGTTCTTTTGAATGTCTTACCAACATCCACATAATCAGAAATATAGACATGCATTCTCTTGCAAAGGTAGACTGGGCATATGATTTTATTCACCATCGGAATGCTCGAGTGTTCGGCATAAGGAGTGTTTAATAGTAGCCATTCTAGATTCGGAGGCGGTCATTACAATTGTCGCACATCTGCGATCCCATATGTACTGGGAGCGTACAGTCGTGTAATGAACTCGGAAATGGTTGATACTTATATCAACCAAGCCAGAAGATCATAGGCTTCGGGTTCTGCAAATGCGCCATTAGCGAGCACATTGAAAAGATCGCCGACCACTGGAACAAAAATTTTACATCTGGGGATGACTCCAGACACAATGCAACGGATAGAAGAAAGTATTCAGTTGCGGACTGCAGCGGCCTCAGAGGTAAAGTACTTCCAACTAGAAGTACAATGAATGGAAAAGAGCTGCTGGGTGGTGTAGGACTAGTAAGTGTAGAGCTGCACACCATCAGGTTGAAGAACTAGCAAATAAGTACGACTGCAAGAGCGTCTATGGAATTGCCAAAGTATTCGGTGGTGGTCAACATTCTAAATTGGTAATAGATGGAAATCTGCTGGCTTTCGATAACGAATAGAACGTCAGATGGCAGAACATTTTGCAAAAGAGGTCAACTTTGACGACAGCGATTTAAATTCAAGCTCAGGTGAGCCTCCCGTAACAACAAATACAATTATTGATCGATTTGAAAGTCCTTTGGCAGCTTGAACCGAAATGCTATATGTGGGAGATGTGTACGGGAATAACTAGTCGCCATGAAAACTGATATTCTTTATAATCAGTGATGTGATCCGAGCAGCTCCGATGAGAAGGACAGACAGCAAGTTGAGCGATATAGCAGCTTTTCTATCTAGCCAATATGGAATTCGCGAGGCAAACACGGTGTTTAGAGTGCTACCCAAAACCAGGAAAAGCAATATTTTCAGGTTAGAAACCGAGCTGGGATTGATCCGATCAAACGTGAAAATAGAACGACTATTGTGCAAAAGTGACAAACACCGTCCCACGGAAGCCGAAAACCTTTAGAAAAATATGTCTCCAGAACGAACGGTGAACTATATAATGTACGGGTAATGGGTCATCAGCTGATAAACGTCAAACTGCTAACGAGAAAGTTGCAGTGGACTGGTGTCACCTTACAGCGCGAAGACAGTTTCATTACGAAGCATGCCCTGCAATGAAATCCACTTATTCAATCAGGTAGATGATGGATATTCGACGAGGATCCCAGAACTTTCTGGATCTGCTCACCATGAAAGCAGTTGCCGAAGACTGAATAAGGTGCTCGATTCCAATAATAGCTGGATAGTTCCAAACCAGCGAACAAATCCTTTTTATGCGACTGCACATTTCAATTTTGCTTTGAGGCGTCCTGATGTTCCCTGCCGATAGAAAGACTAGTAGAGAGCACATTTAATTATGAGTAACTTTCATAATTGTCTGAATCAAATTAGGGCAAACGAACAGGTAGAAGACTTTTTCTGGCTTGTGCAATGTTTCGAAATGTTTACCAGAGGAAGAATATGAATATTTATTCGACATTAGTATAAACGTGCAGCAGTCCTGACACCTTCTTCACTCGCTGCAAATCCTTCGAAGAATATATATGAGTATGAATAGAAAGCCTTTGGCAAGGAAGTACCTGTTGGATATCACCTCTTCTTGTACCAAGAGCAACTGCGTCGATTGAAGTTCAGCGATAACTTAAAACTGTCCAAAGTCAAATACGTACTAACAACCCACCGCGTTGCGATAACATGGTAGAACCTAATGAGCTACCGTAAGGAAGCACGAGATCACTTGAATCTAGATTGTAGTCTATAAGAAGAAGCTAAAACAGAAGACCGATTTGAAAACCGAGAATAAAGTACGCACTGCAGTACAGAAAAAAAGGTCCAGTCTTACAATTTCTTAAATATGTATGAATTCTTAAATTTTTGTGTTGATTTTAAAAATCGAATTGTATAAGTGAATAGGTCAAGCATAAAATATTATTTATTACTAAATTAATAAGTCGCCAGATAGAAAAGGTTACAAATCATTTGAATATGCTATTTCACGCAATCCTAAAGGCTTAGGTATAAAGGTGATTAAATTTCTAGATAAGTTTAAAGAAAAATTATGAAATATCACCTTCCAGTGATATTTTACGCGTCTCAAAGCGGAGTCCAAAACTCTTATTCACTTGGAAATTGGGCTGAGGGATCTGTAAAATATCTTCCAAAAATGTTCCTGTTATATATATTTAAGAAGAGCAAAAAATACCATGAACTTATCATAAGTACTACAAATAACGTTCAACTTCTTCTGATGCAAAGCGACCCCAAGTGTTCGTATAGAGCACTGCATATTCAACGTTACAAGTTTCGATCTTATTAATTGGTTTCATCGTTGCCTTACCTTTTAACTCTTACCAATATCAAATATCAAATATGAAATATGAAATACATATATAGAGATCATCCGAAATTTTCTAGATTATTCCAGGATATAGGACCAATCATTGCCTAAATGGTAACCTTTTTTGCTGGATTGCATTACATTTTAACTAGGCAGGTAGCAGGTAGTCGATGAAGCATACAGGTGTCCGGAAATTGCACAAATTGCAGGGTAAAACTAATTAAGCTCTAGAAAAGGGTTACAAATGTGCAAACAATCTAGTCTAATTGCAGGTATTTCCTGCACAATAATTTTCCGATATAAATGCGAAAATATTTAGGCATTCAGGTTTAGTCGGAAGTTATTCTTTGAAGCTCTTACAATTTTACAATTTACACTTTTCACAATGGAACTGTTCAACGAGAAGCCAACAGTACCTTACTTGGTCTTTCTTTATCAAGAAGAAATACGAGGACATCGACGAGCGCTGAAATACGCAGAGTATAAATACGAAATCAAATACTGTCTTACCGACGAGTTGGTCCACATGAGTTACAAACATACGACGAAGTTTACTCCCGTAGAGGTCGGCCACATACAGGACAGCGTCATCTACAAGAAACGATTACGCCTAACAATTGCAAGACTAAAGAGGGAACAAGAAGCCAGGGACCGAGCACGATACTCCTGAAGGAATTTTTCAATCTGAGAAGTGCACAATACTGAACTGATTGGAAGGAAGCATCGAGCACGAGAAATCGAGGATTGATGAGAATTCACATGTGCCCAATGGCATACAAGGGTGACGAAAAACAAATTTGAGTTTGAAATTATTAATAAATCATATGTATGTGTGAAACTGTTAGTTTTTCTACTCTTTTCTCCTCTATTTTGACGTTTGGAAATCCTTTAGGTGCTTGCTCTGGTTAGTTGATTTCTTGAAACCGGTCAAGGACTATTTCCTTATTATAGTAGCTGTTTATGCAGCCGCCTTTCACATAATTTGGTTATTTTTGCGGAAATGTTGTCTTTTATATTTTATTCAGGGCCGTTCTATAGTATAACATCGATGTTGTCGAGGCAGGGTAACTGACCTGTGTTGGCTTTGGTATTTGGTATTTGGTTATCCTCCTGAATAACGAACTTCTTTAGACTGAACACGTTACCTCGAAAACCTCCAAAGCGCTGTCTTTCATGTACAGGAGACTTCAGCAAGTAGCCAGGGAGACTCTTCTGGATCTATACAGTTCACGATATATATTCGGCAGGAATTGTTCTCTTTTCTCTGCTTATCACCCGGCACTCGGCTCCATATAGTAGAACTGGCAGGATTAGTGTTTTGTAGAGCAGGTTAGAAATCCAAACCGAATTTACATTAGTTTGTTAGAGTATACAAGGCGGCAGGTTTTTACCGAATCTCAACAAGGTGACGTCCGTGGAGTTGATTTTTACTCCAAGGCAGGAAAACCTCTTAACCACTTTGAACACTTTAACGGTGGTGGTTGACAGTGACGTTTTATCATAGGCAGTGGCAACGTGTTCTTGGTTTTGTCCTCATTTATCTCAAGGAAAACGCTTTTCGCTAGTTCTTCAATTGCCGATGTCGTCTGCGTATCATAGCATCTCGGCAGATATGTTGAAGAGGTGATTTTCCAGGCGTCTTTCAAAATATGTGTACTGAGAAAATTTATTTAATTTAATTTGCAGTTAAGTTCACAACTGCTGAACTGAACTTATGTTTGAGAACCTTTCAGTACGCCGATCTTTCTTAAATAAAATAGTCTTGAAGTACAAATGATGCTCGGATATAAGCTATTTCATACATATATTTCACTAAAGGACTAGGATGCAGATATCGATTATTCTAATTTGTTCTATTTACAAGTCGAAGCCCCTTCAGTTTTTCCAGCAAAATTTTTCAAAGCATGCCTCAGTGTTTTAATATTCTGCAGAAACCTTTTTGCTCGTACATTTGAGTTATGAATATTTGTATGCGCTTTCGCAGGTTGGTCTATTCTATTGAAGACGTTATTTTAATCAAAAGTGATTTGACAGACCAGGATCATTTGATGAATCGATATATGTATATGCAGTTACAGGATAAAGAAATCTAGAACCCAAGTGGACCTACGTAATGTGAGGCTGTCAGGAAACATATTTCAGCGCGATTAAAGAGTGAGGTGTGCCAAAAGTATGCGTATCATGGTAATATTCATCAATAAGTATACTGAAAGGATTTATTGGATAGTGACAGTGCTGTGTTTTAAAAGGGTTTTGGGGTTCGTCATATTAAATATAACATATTTAAAAAAAAAGCCCGATATGCATAAAAAGCCAGTATGAAGCGCATAATGCGAACGTTTTGGAAATATGTATATTGAAAGAAAAATTAGATACTAGTGCATTTCTTAAATTAGCAATGTAACGGCGAAACTCAATTTTACATTATTTTGATTCATAGCCCTTTTTAATCGTATATCGCAGATACGTACATTGTACAACTTCTAACTCAACGACTACTCCATAAAAAGGATGAAATATACTGAGGCCTGAGACGGTATTTTTCCTAGACCAGTTTTAATCAAGGTAATCATTCCAACTTGTACCTAAAGAAGTATCCAACAGCAGATTGGATTGTGAAAATTAAAATAGTGAAATAATGTCTAGCATTTTTTTTATTTATCGGCTTATGTAGTTAATCTAAAAATTAACTTAATACAATAATAAATAATATTTAATTTTACTCTTGTTTTATACAATTGTGTTTTTATAATTATTTAAAATATTTAAGAATTTATAATATTTAACAGATCTTTAGTTTGGACAATTTTTGTTGCACTGCTGCGCATTTTTTCTTTTCGCTTTTCAACTTGATCTCCTGTTTTAGCTTCTTCTTGTAGAGTGCGCTGTCTACTAAGTGATCACGTGCTTGCTCGCTGTAGCTCATTAGGTTCTTCCATGTTATCACAACTAGGTCGTTTGTAAGCCGGTATTTCGCCTTGGACAGTTTTAAGGTATCGGTGGTCTTCGATCGACGAAGTTGCTCCCGGTAGAGATAGAGATGATATCCAAGTGCCTTTTCTGCAGCGATAGTTTTTCCTTTGCTCTTTGCCATTTTAATTTGCTCTTGTAGATCTTCGGTTAGCAAGCTTTGCTGGATCCCACTCGAATGAAGAATTTGACAGAAGTGTTGCATATATATGCATACGATATCTTTTTACTATATTGTAAAGGGTAATACTAGGTCGCAGGTAATCTAACTTCACAAAACCCACTTACCCACTTACTGGCTACCTCTCTACAAAACTATCGGAAAACGCCTCAATCATAATGAGTCATAAAATATTTGCGAAACTGGGATTGGGGCAATAAAACAACTGCTAGTTAACATTCATATGTGTTTATCCTTACAGATCAAATGTTTGCTAATATTTATTGCTCCTGTATTACGAGTAGGTGCGCAACTAAGTTATGAGTCATGCAAAGTATTGTCAATAGCTAGCTACAACTTTTTCCCATCTTTCTGGCAGAACTCGAATACCGTTACGGCAAATGTGTAAATCTTTTGAGGATATCCACGAATCAAGCGATTTGTTGTTGTTTTCATATGAGCGGAACTGCTGATCAAGCAGACCAGGTGCCATAGAACGGAACAAGTAATAATCTGGAGAATATATATAGAATCACTTGGTCGTGCCTGTGCTGGCATTGTGGCCATTTTTCGCATGTACTTGCTTTGAAATGGCTTGGCAGGTAACTCCCAATGCTGAAGCAAGTTCATTTTACGTTTGGCATGGATCCTTATGGAGCGATGCCTCCAATTTAACGACTTCGAAGGATTTTGGCCTTCCATCACGCGGACAGTCGTCAACATCGAAATCATCGTCTTTGAAGCGACAGAACTAATCACGGCACGTTGTTTCACTTAGATCAGGATCTCCGTAAACCTTGTGAAGCTCTCGATGCGCTTCAGCCGCCGTTTTCTTCGAATGAAACAAGAGAAAATCAAAACTTCGAGCAAATGACGATTATTTGGCACAAAATCAGACATTTTCACGCAACCAAAAGTATATGACGCCAAAACAAAATCACTAACGTGTCAAAACGGTTTGTTTGCCAAATGTCTAAGCTTCGTTCAAGATTTTTTGGATATGTGAAAATCGACCAGCACTTACTGCTGGAGCCACCTACGCAACTTAGTTGCGCACCTAGTATAATAAAAGTTGCCAAGGGGTTAACCCATATCCTGTATACTGATTTGCTCTGTTTTAATTAACTTCAAAAGCTTAGGAGTGGTAATGAATCTATTTTATTTTCTAATGACGGGTAGAGAATACAGCTAGCGTAGAGTATTTGTTTCAAAGTACATAGATATGTTCACTCCAAACGCTTCGTAATATTTTCACAAATATGATAGAATAGGCAATGTACACTTGTAAGTATTGTAGGAAATGGCTTGAAATGAGAAAAGGGGAACCTTCTCGTTCACGGTGTATGTATGCATGTAGATGAAGAAACGCAAGTTATCCTGATTGCTGGGTTCCTTATATGAGTATAACTATCAAAATTACACTCATTGGCTTTCAGAAAATCGTAATCCATGAATTTTCAAACGTAAAACTATTCCGTAGGATCCATGTTAAAAATGTCTTGACTACTCCCTGTTCAGTATGTAGTGCTCGAAGGACATCCCGGACTATGTTAGAACTGGGTTACTTGCGTTTAGCATACAATCGGCCAACAATAATTTTGTTTGTTTCCTTAACATGGGGTGAAGGACGTGTAACATTGGGTGGTTGGTCATACGATGGGGGTGTGTAACAGAAACTAAGCGCCTGCAACCCTTGCTAATGCAGTGTCGTGGACTAAGTTTTCATTACCAATAAAAATAATATCCATGGTAGGATACATCATCATTACAGAGACCAAAGCACAAGAAATCGAAAGCACACCTACAGGTTTCCATTGAGAGCACTGAGAAAATAGTCATTCTATAGTGACGATATCTTCAGATAATGGCGAGTAAAAAGAAAACGTTAAGGCAAAGTCGAAAGGGTGGATTTTAATAAATATACAAGCAAAAGCTTGAGGCTAGTTACTATTCAAGAGCAAGCAGTCTCAAGTTGTTCCGTAATTGTAAGCATTCAAACATTGATATGTAAAAAAAAATTCGCCACGGAAAAACTTTAATGTTCCATATGTAATTAAATATAATAAATGCTGTTTGACCCTGCTTAAACAACAGCTCAATCTCATTAAATCGCCGAGAAATTTGATAGTAGTTGAGAACCTAAATGGTGCCCTCAATCTGACCAGACCAATCTGGAGCAGGGCTGATATTTTTAATTATCGAAATAAAAGGAGTATGAGAGCGTAATTCGGATACGTAAAAGGATACTTCTTATGAAGCCATTTGCGAAAAGATCGAAACAAACTAAAAAACCTGGAGTCAAGGGCCTCAAAAAGGAATCGGATCATGTGGAATCTCACAGAAAATTTAATGGCGCTTTGCAGATAGCCTTATCGGAACCAATTCACAACCGGCTCATACTAGCACAGCTGGCAGTGAGGTGAATAACGCAACACGCCGTAGATGGTGACGCCTTCGGGTCACCTGGCAACCTTCTGATGCTATAAAAGGGTATAAACCAGCTGCTGGTAACTCTGGAGAGAGTGGCGCTGGCATACATTGAGAGAAGCATTTATAACTTAAATCGAAAAAGATGGGCTATTAGACTGACTTCCTTCAAGTTGAAGAACGTGGAAAGAATGATCGATCCCCAAGTAGGCAAAACTTCTTTGCGAATGCATCCTCTGTCCAAGATCTGTCTAAGGCATCCTTCGAGAATGCCCTTCAAAATGCAATATTGGGTGTTTTCCTCGACGTTGAGGGTGATTTTGACAACGCAACTTTTGATAGCTTGTGTTTGTCACTCGCCCAGAAAACGCAGCCTAGGCGAATCACTAGTTTTGCGGAAAAAGCAGTGATGTCAAGAGGCCACTTATTGCGGATGGTGACCTCGGTCAATATTGCATGTAGCAGGTGCTATGGTGCTTGTTGATTATTGGTCGACTTACTGCTCAAGTATAGATGCAGGTGACGTACCTGTACTGTCTGTTAAATCATGTCAAACGAGTGTCTGCTCTAAAGAGCAGGTGGCCTAGACGTGATTGATGTACTGGAAATGGACTTTCTGTCCATCGATTCAAACTGAGGTTGTTCTCTTTTTGAGAAGAATGAAGCTGAACGGTCTAGTGTATAGTGTTTAGTATTTAAGGATATCGCTATTCGATTTTTCAGCGAATTTGGACTCTGTTAGTCATCCTCCTCGACAAACTTCTTTAGAATAAACATGTTATATCGAAAGTCGTTAAGGCGCTATCGGCTTTCAGTGGGCGAAGCATTTGCATCTGTATCCACTGCCATATTACGCTTAAAGCCTGGCTGAACTCTCTCATGACTTTCAAATTAGTTCGAAAATATAAGACTTCTCACAACCCAATGCGAGAACTGAATTCACTGAGGCTTGTTTGGCTCCCAGGTCGAAATAGGATCACGGCTCAGAGAAAATTTTTTTTAGAACCCAAACCTACGTTATAACTGCCTGTGTCCTCAGTAGGACTTTCATTACAACTGGGTTTCATATATGGATAATTCTCCAGGTACCCGGCAGACAAACGAATGTTTTCTGACCTCCTGCAGTTGTTCGATAGAGAAGACCGCAGAGTGCTTAAGTGTTAAATGTGCTGGTCATAAGTGACACAGCATCCTGTGAAGTTTGCTCTGAAACTGATGACGAAACCGCTGAGCCATACCTCTGTGAATGTCCGGCCTACGCTCTCGTTAGTGCTGTTACTAAACGCATTCTATCACTGAAGCGCTTAATCGTCTTTCTTCGAAACTTATAAATTTCAGTAAATGAAACTTACAAGGAGTACCACGGAATAGTCGCTTGTCTGATTGCGCTGATCCGACACAAAAAGACAGGCCAAAGACGGATATTTCCAAAATTCCTGGCCCTATAATTTACAAATGCAGAATTACTCGTACTCAAATGTAGTCTTAAATAACCAAGGTACGCTAGCGATATAGACTCCAGAGAGATTGTTACAAAGTTTTTTAAAAAAATACGAAATTACTAATTTATTTCAATTTATGTACATATGTATGTATGTAAGCATTCTTAACATTAATTATATGAATTAAGAGAAAATATCTAAAATACATTTATTTACATTTTCCACACGAAGGCGGACGAGCTTTAAACTTCGTGAATTTTGAGACAAATTGCATGATATTGGAAAACTTTTCCTGGATTGGTAGTGACTTCTGTTTTTTAGCTGCCCTCTTGGCAATCTTCAGCTCGAGCTTTTTCGTGTAAATCATACTGTCGATTAGATCCTTACGTTCGTCCTTGGAACAGTTCTTAATGTTTCCCCACTTGCTATCTACCAAACAGCTAGTGAGCCTGTGCTTTGCTTTTGTCTTTTTTAAGTTTTTAGGTCTACGTCGCCGTAATTCAAATTGATAAAGAAAAAGATGATAGGCGATGGGTACTTCTGCGATTGTATTGCTCTTCTTAATATTGCTGATCATTTTAATGTATAATCCTTTAAAGGAACGAGGAAAACGCGGAACTGAAATTTAAGCTAGAAATATGTTTTGCAGACTAATGTACATGGTTGGCCGAGGGTCATTTTATAGCCCAATTTTTCAACTGGTCACCACTTTTCAGGTAAAAACACAGTAAGCTGCCTGGGCCATATGATGTTCTAGTCATTTAACCCGACTTTATTATCTTTCTTTGTTTTTTTTTTGTTATTTTCTTATGAAGATAAGTCATTTTTCTGGATATGTAACGATCTCTTGCTATGTAATTATTGCACAAGATATAAAATACGTGTTCTCAACTTATCAAGTTGCTCTCCATTTCAGGACTTCCTAATTCAATAGAAATTCGTTCGTTTACCTGTTAATTAGTTGGGAAATTTTGGGAATTCCATTGCTAAGTGAGAGGAGGTGATTATGATTAAGCAGATTCGTATGTAGGGATGGAAGTATATACTCATACATTGCTACAGATATTCCAAATTCTTCACGCGCATTCCTGTATAATGCAAGTTTTAATCAGGAATCTAGCAGGTTAGTTCCAAGGCACAGACACCCTATTCAGGTTTTTCTTTCTTTTTAGGTAACTCAGATGAAATAACATTAAGCAGGATATTTTCTTAATTTTATTTCACTCTCAAAGAGATTCTTCAATCAAGAACTATATTACCGGATTCTCTTCAAGGTCGTTGCTTTCTATAGTCGAGCTTCGTGGAAGGGTTGAATATTTTGTCAAAATACACACTTTTAATCTAAACTGCCTTAGTCATCCCCAGTCGTTCCTGAAGTTTAATTTCAGACCGCGGGGAATATGGTGTACTTTCAACTTGTAGTAGCATAGTTACATAACTCAGAATTTTGTTACATTTGGCGTCCTGAATTTTGATTGGAATATGCTACATTAAAGCATCCTGTAATAGCCTAAGGTGCTCTGAGATGTCAATATTTAACGCAACCCCAAATTCGCCGCCGTCCATATAGAAGAGAGTAGGGAGTTCGTATACAATAGTAGAGCTTCCCGTACTTATTTACTTCAGGTGGCGCTGTAGCCCAGTATGGACCTGGATTTCAACCAATAGCTCTACATTTTGCGAAGTCTTGCCAGTAGTTGTCCAAAGCGACTTGGTTGAGGTCCATTTCCATTTGACAGCATCATTTAAGGTAAGACCTTCTTTTTTCGCATTGTCGGTATGGACTTGAAAACATTTCGGGTCAACATGTACTAGCCATCGAATTCGTTGAATTTTAACCCTCTGATCAGAGCAATTTAATATTTTTGTCCTCCACATTTCCTCTGTAGGATTGGAAAGAGAGGGGTCTTATGCAGTGTTTCCTTCGTTGTTCGTCAGAGGATCAGTGATTGGCAAGAGCGATTCCTCGCTTGATCTTTACGGCTTTATCGTTGTCTGAATTGATTGCGGAGCCTAGGTAGACAAAGTCCTTAACTACCTCAAAGCTATATTTGTCGAGGTTGACGTTCTGTCTGAGACGTCGGTGTTGAGTGTCCTTTCTTTTTGACAGCATATATTTGGTCTTGCCTTCGTTTATTGTTAAAGCTCCACAAGCAACACGCAGCTTTGTTCCGATTATGTCAATATCATTGGCGTATGCGAGTAATTGGACGGGTTTTTGAAAGATTATGCCTCTTGTGTTGGTGTGTGAGTTGCGTTTTGCACTATTTTCAGAATGATGTTAAAGAAATGGCATAAGAGCCCAACGCCTTGTCTAAATCCTTTTTTGACATCAAAAGACTCGATGAGTTCTTTACTGACCTTGACGAAGTAGCGTGAACTCTGCATCGTCATCCTGCATAAGCGGACGAGTTTGGCAGATTTGCCAAAACTAGACATTGATCTGTACAGCTCGTCTCTATAGATTCTTTCATTAGTCATATGCCACCTTTAATTCGATGTTCCCAAGATTTGCAGTAGTGTGAATAATTGGTCGTTTCTGGCGTAAACCCACAATGATATTGACCAATCAGGTTGTTAACGAACGGCTTTAGGCGTTTACACAGTACGGTAGAAAGGATCCTGCAGGCGATGCTAAGAAGACTGGTGTCTCTGTAGTTATAGCAACTCAGAGGGTTTCCTTTCTTGAGGATTGGACAAACAATGCTGAGGTTCTATTCATCGCCCTTACTTTCGTCGGTACGAAGTCATCGCCCGCCGTCTTAAATAGCTCGGCAGCCAGACCGATTTGATGTTCTTAAGCTTAGATATGGCTAACATCATTTTATCCAGCTCGAGTGGACGGAGTTGATGGTCTACATCACCTAGGCTAAAAGGTTCAATCAGCGGTATTTGGTCCATTATCGCCGATATACAACATACAGTAATGCTCTTTCCAAATCCTCAGCATCGACTGCGACTCTACTACTACGTTTCCTTGTTCTTCTCTAGAGGCTTCGGTTCGGGGTTTATATCCGTGGCATGCTTTTTTTATCTTTTGGTAAAACTTCCGAATCTTATTCCGGGAGTGGCATCTCTCAATTTCTTCGATAGCGCGGTTTCCATGCGCGATGTTCGTCTCTGCTCTTCTACTTGTAGAGCTCCTGATGAGCTCTCGTTCTTCTACACAACGCCGCTTTGTATTCATTTTGCTTAGCTGCATGTGCTTGCCGGCACTCGTCGTCAAATCAATGATTCCATTCTGGTAGCCGAGTAAAACCCAGCGCCTCAGAGGCTGCATCCGTGATGGCTTTTTGACAATGTCGGGACTAGTCTTCGATACTTGATGCTGGCTGCATAGGAAGATTAAGGGAGTCTTGATTGAAGAATGATTTGGCAATCCCTTGCTTTTGTAGCCGTCGGACATCGACCTTCCTCACAGTATTAGCTCGCCTTAGCGATGTTCGGGATATCCGCAAAAGGTAGCGGTCCAGTCGATGTTGGCCCTCGGAACGTTCGGATATCCGTAATACTGGAGACGTGCCTTGCGTCGATCTCAATTTGGTAATCTTTTTGACAGTTGATTGGTCAGGAGTTCTCCAAGTCTCCTTGTGGATATCGAGATATGGGAACCGCGTGCTAGATATTACAATATTTCACCAGCCCGCCGCAAAACTGATTAGCCCGAATCCGTTATCGGAGGTGGTGTCGTACAGGCTATACCTTCCGACAGTACTACCAAAGTTGCCCTCTCTTCCTAACTTTGCATTAAAATCGCTGAGGACAATTTTAGTCTCATAGCCAGGGCACTTTTCGGAGGTCTTGTCCAAGAGCTCTTAGAAGCCGTCATTTTACTCCTCTGTGGGGGTGGGCGCGCATATCAGGCTAATGTTGGCCAATTTAGCCTTAATATGGATTGTTACGAGGCGCTTGTTCACATGCCGAAAACACAAAAGTTCTTGCCTAAGCCTGATTCTAACAACGAATCCGCATTCAAATAAACCCTGCTTTTGCCATCGACAGCAATCGCCGTCATCGGCATATCCCATCGTATTTCTTGGTGGTAGTATATGCTTTGCATCAGTCCAAGGCCTCCACTAATTGTTTGGCTGCACGTGGCCTATTAAGGGACTTAACATTTCACGTGCGGATCCGAAGGTCGTTGTCCTTCATTCGTTTGCAGGGGTAGTCAAAAGTAGATCCGTCCGTATCCGAGGCCTATTTTTTCCATGGCGGCATAACCCCCAACCTAGAGGGCCAGTTCCATTATTATACTCCTAGGACGAAGGGTCGGTCAGACCGAAGCCAGTAACCCGTTGGAAGCGCTGCCGTTGGTCCATTAAGGGCTCATCCGCCACTATTCTTTTCCAAGACCCTGAACTAGTCTCGGAAATCCTCACCGACTTGATCTCCAAATATGTCGAAGCAGTTCGGATAAGGTCTCATTTCATTTATTCCGGGATTTTATTGCACGATTGATTCGATATGGGAAATTCATCTACTGTCCCGTTTATAGTGCTGCTATTTTTATCTACTGGTCAGCACTGGCGCTAATAAGTTTGGCAAGTCGAGTCTGGATGGACAAAGACAAGCACCCAGTGGTTACCACTTGGATGTAAAATAAGCACAATTGATGTATAGAAACACTTGCAACACTGGATATCGCCAGTTTACACCTGTCAGTGACTACCCTATTTCTACAACACCCAACAGCTTGTTGCTCTTACTAACCGCAAGAGGGGTGAGAGATTTTTTCCAGGCTGTCACACATTCCCAGTCAAACCAATTTGGTTTCTCTCGCACCGTCTTCAGTTTTGAAACGGCTTGGCTGCGTCCAAGATACAGGAAGTAAGTATGTATGTCTGGGCGTGGAACGATTGCAATTGGATTTCGTTTAAACAGCTGAGGTTAGTACTGAGACCGGCTCTGTATCTACTTCCATTGAATTTTTGGCAACAGCCGCATTTATGGGGTAGGTGAAAGGGTCCTTGCTTCAAGATTAACCGACATAGCTTCCACGCGCAAGACAGTAATCGACCAGCGGCTCCGACAAACGTTAAGTGACCCTACTAATACTGTTAGCCCCAGCCCAATCGATTCACACACTTTTATGAAATTTTTACCATTTCCATCTAATTTTGTGTCTTCTGCACATCTAGTCTCATAGACTGTCGCACTTAAGAGCCTCGGATCTACTTCCAATAGCTGCGTGTGCCCTATCCTCGAGTTGCAATCACCAAACACCATTACGTCTTCTTTTCCTAATTCCAACAGAAAATTATGCAGAATTGTGAAGTCGAGCATCCACTTGCTGGAATGATTTCAGAAATTGGCTGAGTGACAAAAAAAACATCACTTCGTTTCGCACTGGCAATACAGCGCCGAGAATCTACAATTCACGCAACGGATTGTTATTTCTGCCTGACAACTCACAAATTTGTAAAAAGCCAAGGGTGTTTCAAAAAAAAAAATAAGGATGCCAAAGCACAGCTATCTTCACCCAATCCCGAAGCGTCCGAACATTTACGATGAAATCACACTTTCTCAATCATCAATTTCATCAATGTCAGAATACGAAGTCCCGAATACATCATCACAGCCGCATAGAATAACGCAAGCTGAATTTAAGGGACTTGGAAATGCCAAAGGACAAAGTAGAACTTCTAGGCTCGAGGCTCCAACAATGAAACATTTAGAAAGTGGTGTACTAGGCAAAAAGTGTTCCACAATATTTTGAAATGGTTCATAGTTTGGTTTTTGTTAACCATGTGAATGGTTTGATGGGATTATACTCGTATATATACAAAACGAATGGATAGCTCTAAACTAAGTTTAAAAGCTGTTTTGCTACATAACCGAAATATTTTACCTTCGATTCCTAATGGTCACGCGGTCCATATGAAAGAGTCTTATGAAAATATGAAAATCCTTTAACTTCGGATTAAGTATGATGAACAGCACTGGCAATTGCGGAGACTTGAAAGTCGTAGCTCGGCTGCTTGGACTGCAATTAGGCTACACGAAATTTTGTTGCTTTATTTGCGAATGGGACAGTCGTGATAGAAAAGAGCACTACTAAAAAAAAAGTATGGGCTCAACGTCAGTCACTTCAACCTGGGCAAAAAAAATGTTCAAAATTATCCTTTAGTTGATCCACAAAAAGTAATAAAGGGTAACCAGATAACCGTTCTTAAAAAAGTTTAAATAAAACAACCACAATGTGAGATTGATTCTGGCTTTATTTTGAAGATACGTTCAAGCCATTATGTGTGGAATAGCACATCATTCAAATGCCCGCTTCGGCTTCGCAGGCAGTGCTTCAAGCGATCGGCCCAATTTTTGATGACTCGGTCCAATATGTTGGTTGGTCTGGAGCTGGTCCAAAGTGATGGGCTTGGTAGCGTAGACTAAGGACTTGAGGTAGCCCCAGAGAAAATAAACGAGTGGTATCAAATCCCATGATCGCTGCGGCCAATTGATGAACGCTCGCCGTGAGATGACCCAGTCGCCAAATTTTTACTTCAAAACTTCGAGCGTTGCGTGGCTTGTATTACATGTATTGTATTGCGCCGTCTTGTTGGAACCACAGCTCAGATATATCGATGTTGTCGAGCTCTGACTACAAAAAGTCGGTTGACACTGACGGTAACGGTGTCTCCTTCCTAATTTCGTAAATCTTTGTGGATACATTGATGCTTGGCCGAACACTTGTGGATTGTATTCGCTCCAATAACCGCAATTTTGTTTGTAGACATAGTGCTGAGCCAAAAATGGGCTTCGTCAGAGAAGATGATTTTTTCGACAAAATCCGGATCTCCGGCCAACATTTCCAGCGCCCAATTAGCGAACTCACGGCGTTGTCTATGGTCGTCCGGCTTAAATGCTTCCATCAGCACAATCTTATACGGTTGTTGGCCTAAATTTGCAAGAGAAGCCGGCTTGACCAATTCAGTTGATTGGCGCCGAATCGACATTTCTGGGTGTTCTTCGATACCGGCCGCTACGGCGGCTACGTGGCTTAAGAGCCGAAACAGTGTTCTCACGCTCAAGCTTTTCCACTGTGCGACGAATTGCCTTCACACTAAAGCCATGATGACGACCGACTTCACGGCGAAATTGACGTTGCGTATTTACAACTGAGCCGGAATTTCGATAAATTTTTTAATAATTTCCGCACGTTCGACAAGCGCAAAACGATGCATGATGAAATGGCAAACCTTACTGGGTATTTTAACAGCTGGACGTCGTTGGTAACTTTGGCAGCTGCTGAGACATAACATTTGTAAAAACTATCATTACTATCGCCGCCACTCCACATACAAATGGGACTGATTAAAAATTTTGTTAAGGCAATGAGCAAAAATGGAACTGCCTTTCAATACCTTTGCCAAAAGTTTCCCAGATTAAGTGGAGCTAAGATCAAGGAAGGTATTTTTAACGGCCCTCAAATAAGTAATTTATTAAAAGATGATGATTTCGACGCTGTTTTATAATGAAAATAATAAAGCCTGGGACGATTTTCACCTTGTAGCAAAAACCTCTTGGGAAATAAGGCTGAACTCATTGCAAATATGTTATCAGTATACAAAAAACGGGGTTCTAGCATGTCCTCGAAAATTAACTTTTTACATTCTCATTTGGATCTATTGCTGGGCAATTGTGGGGCCTTTACTGGTGAACGTGGTGAGCGTTTTCATCAGGACTACGCAAACATCGAAAAACGATATCAGGGCAAGTGGAACGTTTCAATGTTGGCGGATTATTACTCGACTCTTTGTCGAGATTTTAAAGAAGCAGAATGCAAGAGGCTGGCGAAAAGCGACGTCGCAATTCTACTAATTAATAAAAACAGCATGGTTTCTGTAATTTTGTTTTTGTAAAAACCGAAACTAAACATAATTCGAATTTCCGTATACAGTATAATATATAGTGAAAATTAATAAAAAAAAAGCTACTTTGCTTGAAGAATACATTTTTAAAGTCAAAAAAGACCAGTGTTATGAGCCAAGTAAAGCTGTTCAAATTGGTAATGTTTGCTCCGCTCTCCACAATATTTTTCAAGAATATAATTTAAAAGTACAATAGGAGGAGAAGAAATAGGAGAGCAATCAGAGTACTCAGACGAGGAATTTGAGATTCTATTGCCAAAGTCCCACGGTATAGAAAGATGAACTTAAAAAGAGAACGTTTATTTAATTTTGTTTGAAAGAAAAGAAAGTAATAACATGCGAGAAGAAAACAATTAATCAATAAATAACATTAGCGAAAACAGAAAGTGTAATAAAAAGGACTACAATAAATTTGCACATTAATCCTCAGAGCGCTGGATCTGTATATTTAAATTTCATTTTCCAGTCGGCTCTTTTTCATTACATTGCTTCCCATCTTTAGCTTCTCTATTTCTAAATTATGGCGCTTTGTTTCATCCGGATACTGTTTTAAAATATTGGAAATTTCCTCCAAATAACGATAAATCCTGATTAAGCTGGACTTCTTTTCCTTTAGGGATTTCAATAATTGTTTGGCTATTCCCTTTAATGTGACATCCTGCACATTCACGTAGTTATTTAGATGGTTTTCTGCCCTTCAAACATTAGATATAGGGGTTGGCGGAAGCTGTGGACTTTGAGAAGTGGAGGGGTGCTGATAGTACATTCAGTGATGAAACCTTCTGTCGCGTCAATTATATTTTCAGCGGTATCATGCTCACCTAACTCAAATATGCCCCGAATGCCGGTTATCTTAGCTATTGCGTCTTCTGTACGGTACTTTTAATCTCCTTTTTGTTGTGAGCATGTTTTATTCCTGATATTCAACTTCCAGAGTAACCAAAATTACATAAACGGGTTGAATTATTTAGTACATACCAAATGCGTGTATAAATAATACATTTCTTCACCTTTTCCAACCAATTGTGTCCTTGATTGGAGGACCTTCACTATTTTTGAGTTGAGTGATACTTCTCTTGTCTTGTCCCCCTTAACGAAGCCTTTGGCTAGATGTACATATATTATCTTTTATGTATTATAATAAATAACAACTGTTCAGGGAAAACCAATACAAAACTCGAGATTTTTACTTACAGTTTTGCCGCTACCGCTACAACTACATACAGTATACAGATGGAAGAGCTTGCTTACCATGGATTTTCAACTTGACATTACTTTATTAAGCTTGTCTTTAAGAAGGTGGGTTTTATTCGAGGATCTGTCGCAAGACGAAGAGAAAACGAAATATTAGTAAACGCTTCATTGATTAAGTGGCTATAGCACCAGCAAGAATGGTACACACAGAGGAAGTGTTCAGTGGTGTCATCATTGCTCTGATAAGCAATACGTTGTGTCACTTGTGCTTTGTGCTTGTGCTTTGTGAATTGTTACAAACCGAAGCCGAACCATTGTAACATCCAGTGCCGACAACCCCACCTCCAAATCCTCGCACCAGCCCATCGATCTAAAAATCTTATGATGATATAACTGCTCCAACATCAACTCTTCCTGTCGTCGCCTCACGGAAACTTGTTACACAATTTAACACGACGTGGACACCTTTAGAGTGGCAAAGCAAACTAGACCGACTCCACACAACGAATCATATGTTCACTACCCTACTTGTCAAAGGTGCCCCCAAATATGCAGAAGTTGCTTGGATTTCTGAATTTAGGTATGACATCACCATCAGCCAATTCACAATATTGCCAACATCGCACCACAAAAATAAACGGAATTTCAAGATCAACTTACCGGCTAGATGTGAATGTTTATTTGTTAACACATCCATAGCTGCGTGTCTCAAAATCTACGGATCAACCACCCAACAAAAACATTGAAATAAAACGAAGCATCGTTTTATCCAGGCCCATTCCCCATTCACACACTAAACCAGACCCCAACTGGAGCCTTAAAACCAAAATATTTCCCAACTTTTCCCCTCCTGCCTATATCCATAAGCAAACCCCTTCACGTCTCCTCATAAAACCACCAACTGTGTCTCTTCCATCCAAGTCCCAACGCTTTTCTTTTAATTTAACCCCTGCGTCTGATACTACACTGCTCAACCGCCTACACCCCCTCCCATGAATACTAACAACTGCTTTCCCAATTTCGATCTTCCAACAGGAGCCAAATACCCAAACTTTATCAGCTCGCATATCTTAAATCCCACTTCTACCTCGCCTACCCCCTCGGTTTCTCGGGCCCCTGCCCCTATTTTTGATGCCCTTTCACCACCTGACGTAAAATTGTCCCAAAAGAATATAGACATCACGGAAGGCCGGTACGCACTCTCAAGGCTAAGGGATACAAATTTAAGTCTCTTTCTCGCATATCTTTACGATAAATCCGACTCTGTTTGCTTTGATGGGAAAACGAAAACAAGTGCCTTGGTCTACATCTAACAGGAAGCCCTTTCTACTGACATAACCAGTCTCAGGAAACTTTACAACAGGTACCACGATATCTTCAACACGCCTCCTCAAAAAGTTGCGGATGAGTTTCTCACCTTCATCGTAGCCGAGCTGACCATGATCATTTTTTTCGGTCCTAACTGGCCTTTTTTGCCTGCATATCATTTACACTCCCCAACCTCTCCACGTAACAAAATACCTCTTACATTTTACTACCAAAACGTAAGAGGCTCGCGATCTAAAACTCGTGCTGTTTTGTCTAAATCGTATTGCCTTTCTTTCGAAGTCTATGCTCTTACAGAAACTAATCCGAACCCCAACATAAAGAGCCAGGAGCTATTCCTTTCCTCTTATAATGTTTTCCGTGATGACGATCACTCTCTTGCTATGGTTAATGATCCAGCCCTCCCTAAATTTTGTTCTCCATGCAGAGGTCAGTCAGTTTTTTTTTTCAGTTTATATGCATTTTTATTGTATTACTTAATTTACTCTTACTTGCTAGACAAAAAAATGCTTAAAAATGAGCTTAATTAACTTAAAATTATCTTATTCTAGCTTACTGACCCCATGCGGGCACTCTAAGTTAAACCTAACATTTAAATTATGTCTTTCGACGTACCTTACTACTATACTATAATATTTCTATTCATTATAATTAAAACTAAGAAAACATTTCTTACAAAAAAAAAAAAAAAGTAACATGATTTTTTTTCTATTTTATTATAAATCTTAAAACTAAAATCCTACAAACTACCTAAAAATAAATCTGAATCTACTTACATCTACTTAGATCTAATACATACATATATACATAATATTTATACATAATATGTGTATACCTAATATATAAATATATATACTCGTATATATATATATATATATGTTTTTTTTGTCATTTTTTATTTTTATTAATTTTTTTCTTCAACTAGCCACCAAAATTGTTGGTGCTGCCGAGCAACATCCCTCATCTCGCGACTTCCTACCGCCCTACCAATCCGGAGACGCTCCGCACTGCCGTGTGCGACGTCTCTGTCGTAGTTGAGTCGCCTGTCCGCAACTGTCCGAGCGACGTGGAAGATTAGTGGCACCGCTAAACTGTCCTGGATCAAACCTTTCATGTCGAGATAGAGGAACGCTTCTGGAGAAATAAAGCCGTCAAAGCGAACTCTCTCGTGATACATATAATTAGGGTAGTAAGCCCCGGAGATCAGGTTGTTCGATGAGGTCATTGCTCTTGCAATGTGCCTTCGAATCAACTTAATGACGAAATTGTCCACTCTTATTAGGTTCGCCCTATTGTATAAGACCTCATTAGGATAGAATTTTATGTACTCGGATTCTGGTGTTCTGTATAAGCGAAGACAAGTCCTCTCAAACTTGCTCTCACGTTGAACCACACAGGACATCCAAATACAAGCATGGGCCGGATAAGGGCCATGTAGCAGATCACCTTCACCCTCGCATCGAGTTGGCTGTTACAAAACAGTCTCCTTGTAAGGGCAAAAGCACCTCTGGCTCTGGCCAGAGCAACATCTATATGTTTGCTAAAATACAGATATTGATCTAGCCAGATCCCAAGGTATCTGACTACATTTCGACAAGCAAGTGGCTGGCCATGTTCTCTAATGATCGAGAATTTTCGCCAATTCTTTCTGGTATCCCTAGAGGCCCCAGACAAAGGCGTCCTAAACAGAATGTTTTCCGACTTCTGAAAGTTAATTTTCAGCTTCCAGTCGTCGCAATATCGCTTAATTTTATCGAAGTCACGTTGCAAAAGAATGTTAATGACCTCAATCTTTGGACCTGATCTGTACGCGATTAAGTCGTCTGCGTACGCTATGGCATGGTGAAGTGAACCTATCAGATCACTTATGTAAATGTTGAATAGGATCGGCAAATTTACCGCACCTTGTTGCAGACCGTTTTTAATGTTAAATGTTCCGGCAGAAGTCACATCGCCATTCTTCACGATGAACTGTCAACTGGAGAGCATATCAAAAAGAATATACAGCAGTGGTTTACTAATGCCCAACCTGTCCAGCTTGAAGAAGAGTCCCTCTAACCATACGGTATCGAAAGTTTTTTCCAAGTCAATCAGGGAGGCACCAGTGCACTGGTTCTTGCCCTTGTTCTATTGGATATCAGAAACCAGTTTAGACGTAGCGTGCCCCGCCTTGAAGCCGAACTGATTATCCGGAACTAACCCACTTAGTCAGGACTCTATTGATCACCTTCTCGAAAGCCTTGCTGATGTGTGGAAGAAGACTGATCGAGCGGATATTCGCCGGATTTGGGGATGGGATGTACCACCGCCCGCAGTTTTCCAATGCGCTGGATAATGTGCATTATTCATTGCATTATTAAACAGGGTGGCGTAAATGTCCACCGCTTCTAGTGGGAGATGTCGAAGCACAATGTTCGGTATTTCATCGGTTCCCACTGATTTCTTACTTCTAAGCGATTCGAAGATCGATTGGAGCTCTTCCTTCGAAATGAACGGTGGTAATACCCTTTCGTTGGTGATGACATTGTTTGCCATATTCTCGTCACTGAACTGGGTGAAACCCGAGTTATCGAATCGCCAATTCACAATTTCATTTCGAAGGCAGAAATTGTGCACAAGGATTAGACTCTCCAGGTCGTGGTTCGGGCCAATGATGTCATTCGCCTTATACACTTCCTGGAAAGTCGCTCCTATAGCCTCTACTTTCTCCTGCGGAAACTCGATCACAAAGAAGTTATCATCATCAATTGCCTCATTTGGGTCGATGCCTGCTGCTACAAGTATTTGTTCGTTGTTCGTCGTTCGGGCGATTTTGAGACATGGAAGGTCGTTTTGATTATTCCTCCGAAATATGTTATTTAGTTGCGGGAACATATTCGGGTTGCTGGGGCTTACAACCCGAATTTTATTGTTCCAATACAAACTTACAGAATTTCTGTAATTTTCCTTTATTAATGTTTGGAGGTTTTTAATCGACGACTTCAATGTCATGATCTCCTGGTTATGTCTGTCAGTAAACTGTCTGTACAAGGTTTTTAGTCTTGACAGCAGCCTACTTTTTTGTCGGTGCAGTGCGTCAATAGTTGCGTTGCGGAATAAGTCTTCGTTGTCAGTATGTTGATACCGAGGTATCGTTTTGTCCATTGTTCGTTTAATTGTCTCGTCAATTAGTTTTAGATACCTGTCAACCTCCTCAATAATTGCACAAACTCTTCCAATTCCGCAGTTTCGTTGGGAACAGTTATTTCGGTGTTGAGACCGCAATGGTCACTGTCATACACGAAAGTTTGTAGACAGTTTGTAGACAGTTTGTAGTTTGTTGGTTAGTGCACGTCAGTTGTATTCGTGAGTCGAACAGCAGGAGATCCAAATAGGACCCGTGTCTGGGAAACGACGGACTATCCGTCGCTTTGAGGCCGAGTCGATACATCACACTGTGCTGACCCCACCAATTGAATAGTAGGTTCCCTCTAGTGTTTGGTATATTATTTCCTCAATCACTATGTTTGGCATTGAAATCTCCGCCGATAATAAAATAGTTGTCTTCCAATTCCAGCCTCAGAAATCGAAAGTGTCTCGAGCTTTGAGATGAATGAGGTGGATTGAGTAGCCTTAGGTGCATAGACAGACACCATGTATAACCGCTTTCCACTACGGAGAGGAATGTACATGACGCATGCTTCCAGCACCTGAAACCTACGTACCACACGACTGTATATTCTTTTGAAACGCAGTCCCTTTTTTAAAAAGATCCGCAATACCTCCTCCTTGAATGGAATTGGGTCGGTTTCTTCGTAATATTTCATATCTTCTGTGTCTCATTTTGTGCCTTTTGGTAAGCTTAGTTTCGCTAACCAAAAGCACATCAGGGGCTTGGTCTTTAAGCAACTTAAACAGTGCTGCTCTTCGTTCGAGCCTAATCAGTGAATTAACATTCACTGCAAGGACCTTCAGGGTTTGCTCCGCCATGTACGTACCTATTACGACTGAAGGTGCGTTAGGCCCGGCAGCAGCGAGTATATTTGATCCACTCGTGTAGCCTGTTTCTGTATTTGACGCTGAAGCTGAGTCATCTGCCCCTGAATAGAGAGCAAGATAGCCAGCATTACAGGTACAGGTTCTGGTGCTCTAGGCGCTGGGCCCTGAGAAGCTATCTTTGCCTGTTGTACCGTATTTCCCCTACCTGCCGCCATTTGGGCGTAGGTAACTTGGGGACTAACGGCTGGTGTTTGTGTTTGCACGGGTGGACGTTTAACTTTCACCTTCTGCTGCCGAGCCAGATTTACTCTTTTTATGTATTGGAATTTAGGACAACCCCGATAATTTGCGGTATGCCCCGTGTTCCTACATAAGGCACAAGAGAGTTGGCTTTTTTCCGACGCTCCGTCCTTACCTAGAGCGCATTCCTCTGACTTGTGGTCCTTTCCACACTTCACGCATGGAGGCTGCATTTCGCAGTTCGACGCGGTGTGCCCGAACCTTTGAACACATTGTAAAATGTTTTCGCTCCTCTTTAATTTTTCCCAGTGTACAACCTGGTAGTCTAGGACTTTGATGCTCATTAGACAATCCAGTTTGCGGTTGGGACTTAGCTGAACCAGGAAGAACGCTAGTTTCCGCTTCTCCCTTTTAGCTCTAGCCGTGACAAACGGCTTAACCCCTACGAATTTGAGCCCTTCGCACTCCTTCTCTTTCAGCAGTGCAAGGAGCTCCTCCGGATCAGTCGACGGCTCTAATCCCCTCAGCTGCATTGTTTGCTGCTTTTCACCCTTAGGGGTGTAGGAGAAGAACTCCGTCGTCGAATCCTTCAATAAACTTTTGATTCTGTGTTACAGTGGATCGCATGCCTATCTACACTTAGTCTTTTAATAAAAAAATTACAGCCTATGGCCGACTTACATAGTTCGATAGTGTCTTTTAACTCCATTTTAAAGGTGTTAATTGGTGGCACTTTTTGTTTGGTGGCTTTCTGCTCTTGCTGTTGTTGTTGTCTCTGCTGCTGTTGCTTTTGCTTATGTTGTTGTTGATGCTGTTGTTGTTGTTGTTGCTGTTGATGTTGCTGCTGTTGTTGTTGCGGCTTATTCTTCTGTACATTTTGTTGTTTATGTTTTTGCTGTGTTTGTACATCTGTGTTTGTTAATTCCTGTGCCGGTTTCTGTGTTTTTTGTTTTGCCAGAGGTTGTTTCTGTTGTTGTTGTTGTTGTGGAAGCTCCACGTTTATGTTTGGTTGTCCCTGAGGTCTCTGGAGTAGTTGCTGCTTCTCCATCTCCCTCCTTGCCGCTTGCTTTGCTTTTATGGCTAGCTCACTCACTTTTTGTTTATCGAAATTGTCTATTCAATTAAACTTAATAAAAATTAAAAATTCGATAGAAATTTTCCGGGAATCGATCCCACGACCGCTGCTTTGTCGGCCGACACCACTACCGCTGTGCCACCGATGCACTTGGATATAATAAACTTTATATCGATTTTTTTTTTATTTACTTTTTTTCACTTTGAAAGCCGAAACACGTCTATTCCTCACGTAGGTCTATGAACGACTGTCTCCATGCAGAGGTATCCTACTTGCTATTCACAATAACCTCAACGCTTCTCCCATTGCCATTTCATCTACTTGATTTTTTTTTTCAATTAAAATAGGTCCCTGCACGTTATGTGTTATTACATTCTCCCAGCTCAACCTATCGAATCCTATATCACTGCTACTAAAGCAATTGACCAACTAATTGATCTAAGTGATTCCATCGACGATGTCCTTACCTTTGGTGCATTTAATCTGCCTCTGCTGAAGTGGATTCCATCGGATGATCACTTATTTTTTACCGCGTCAAACGCTAGTTTATCCAAGGAATGTCTATTCATTGATAGCATAACCGACGCGATCCTATGCCAAGTAAGTGGCGTCCCTAACTCTATCGGTAGGCAACTAGACCTTATTTTAACTAGCGATCCCATTAACTCCACAGTAACGTGTTTTGTCCCTTTACCCCATCAGCTGTCGACAACTTTCACCCCCTCTTCTTCTCTCATTTTTCCATTACTCTCCACCCCAGCCCACTCCATCACCTAATATCTCTTCTTACAACTTTAACATATTTACTAAAACAGTTCATAACATAACATATTTGTAGAATAGTCTTGAAGAAATAAGTGAGAACAAGTTACCACCAGCGATATGACGTATTTCATCATTCAAGGAAATGAAAGAACTGAAATAAAAGTTCAACCTTTTTTTTTGTAGAAAACCGACCCTTGACGCTAATAATCAGAGTAGAACCCCTCAACACAGAATCCCATTCAGCGGCAATTTTGGTCGAATACGCCCTTGTTCTATTAAAATTTAAGGAAAAACATTTTCTTTAGATTTCGGAGCCTATCTGGCAGTATATCATACAAATTGAATAATTGACGCCCTTTGAAGTGATATATGACATTGGCAGAATCAATTGCGTTAAAAGGGTTAAAGGAATCTAATCCCCCAAGCATTCCTCAACGTCTGCTACTCGTACATTGGATGAATATCAAAAGGACCGCCAAATAAATGGAAATTTTATACTCCATTTCCCCCCTCTCAACTAAAGGAGGAAACGAATGTAAAAGTCAAGTTTACATGTCAGAATACATCTGTATGCAAGGCGCTTGTACAAATGTATATTCAGTGGGCGCCCGTCTGAAGTGAAATTTATTCCAGAAGGACAACTTAGCCATTTGTTTATCATTTTTTTAATAAGAATTGTATCTTTGAATGCATGGGCTTCGTTTCTGACTTGTGTTTAAATCAGGTGTGTCAAATGATATGGCAGTGTGGCATTTTCAATCAAAAACTCAAGTGGCTGCCTAATCAAAAAATTCTAAAAGAAATGGTAAATGGAAAAAGGAAAATTCGGCTTTTTTTTTGTTGTATGTTACGTTCCGTAGGTTATGGCAGCACATGGTTTTCGTTTCCTTATGTCTTCTGAGGAATTCATAAATTTTTACTCAATATCCAGAAAGCAGCCTGTACCACTGGTGTTTCTATATTCTTATCTATTCCAATCAAATCACTCAAGGAGCTTTTAGCGATGTCGAAGGATGCAAATTTGGAAACTATCTTATTGTCCCTATGGCTTTAAACAAAAGCCCATGGGTAGAACGGCCTGCAACTTGTCCTAGGTAACGTAAATCCTATTTATGGACACAATAGAGTGTTACGGTAGTGTGAGACTCGTGCAATGGTTGATTCGAACCAACCCGATACCCGTTAAAACTCACCTCTTCCCGCGCGGCTTTAATCCACCCTGTAGCGGTCCGAAGACACCCACCGCAAGCATCCCGAGTGGTACTATAGTGTCTCATCGATGGGGTTCTATTTAAACCTCCCATGGTGACTGTTCGATTCCGTATTTCACCATGCTAGCAACCCGGAGGAGTTCGAGATATTCATAGCCAACTCAGCTTGGCTCCGTATTCTTTGGATCCGGCAGTAGGTGAGCTTTCTCCTGAACCTAAGTGACCTACCGCGTGTTGTGCGGTCTGTCAGATGCTCGGACTCCAACGGACTTGATCAGCTACAGCTTCAAGATGTACTTCTCTGTTGAGCAGCGCTGGGTTTCATCCGGTAATGCGTGCACGGAGTGCTCCCTTAGTCCCGCACTACACTCGTTCTCTAGGACTCTCCTGGCAGACACTTGCTCAGCAACGCATGTTGTTGGAGCGTCGCGTTGACCTCTGGTGCCAATCCATCTGAATGTCGCTTTATTACCATAATTCAACACCGTGAGATCAAGCCTACTATCTCTACCACTGCCCGTCGTCACCTCTCTCCCCCAATTCAAGGGCTGCATCATTGAGAGACTGAAGCCTGTCCTGGAAGACACTCATCGTAGTATTCGGGTATAGATAGCAACTCAGCCGCCAGCTCAAATTCACACGCCCTCTCCAGTTCTGGTGTCGGAAATGTACGGCACTGGTCAACGGCTTTGCCACATTGAAAGCATCGGTTCTCACTAGATCACCGAAATCAAACAGTGTTGGGTGCTGTAAGCACTGACAAAAACGCCACATGGGCCATAGTACCCCGACGTATAAATCCCGGACTTTACAAATTTACTTGTATCGATCCTTTGAACAATAAATAAATAAATAAATGTATGGTACCTACTGATCACTTATTATGAGTAGATCCACCCAGGTCACGGGAAACCGATCTAGCAAGTCCTGCGCAAGCCCAGTTTTCCCAAGGTTTCTCTGTAGGAAGTGGCTTCCGGTGGGATGATCCTACAGCCGCCTGCAGCATCTGCACCGCCTGAGGCGGTGTCAATGTCTTCTCAGAAGTAGCAGCTTACTGGAGTAGCAACTGGTCACATGACCACTCTTTCCACACTTTCAGCACGCTCCAGACCTGTCGAGCCCTTTGCAGTTGCTTGCAAGGTGGGCGAACCCCACGCCCCTATAGGGTTGAATCCTAGAATTCACTTGACATATTATGAGTTGATCCCTCTTACCAAAAACCTCCGCGGTGGACGACGGGGCATCCGCCCAGCCGACCCGTTTTCCCTAACTGTGGGGGCGCACAGTCTGACAACCACCTCAGTAGGGGTTACTTCTAGGAAGCATCTCTTTACTGCTGTTTCCATCTCTTCCTTTGTCACAGTCGTGTCGAGATCTCGGATCTTCCAGGTAAGGCGCTGGGTCAATGTGCTAACTCTATTCAAGGACTGCACTGTTTCGGCGATCTTAAGCTGTCGGATGAAGTTCCACGTGAACTCCACCCGCCCATATCACTGGCAGCGCCTTGACGTGGGCGTCCAGACTCATCATGCCTTCTTTATCAGCCCAAGGGCCTCTGAATTTATTTTGCTGGGCTGGCAGAACAAGGACTGCTTTGGGTTTCGACTTGGTCTGCGGGCTAAAAGGCTCCCCTTCTGCTGCTGATTTTCAGGGGTATTGGGCGCGGTCTCCTCTTTTTTCTTCTTCGTCTTTCTTTTCTTCGTCTTCACAGTCTTCCACTCGTTTTCCATTGGAAGATTGGTTCGCTTCTTTGAGGAGAGGGTACTACCAACCAGATCTCAGCTTGGAAAGCAAATCAAATAATATCTCACTCCGCGAAATCAGAGACGACTTCCTAAATAGCCAACACCATGCTGTTATAAAAGATTTCAACTTTCGATAGTTGACAGGACAGGAACGATTTTTCTGTGAAAGCTGTTCACGCCATACAATTTTGATTAACTTCCTAGTCTCCTTAAATCAACAACGGAGATCTGCCAACAGGAATACGATCCTGCTTAAACGATTATCTGAAGATTTCCATTAAAATAGAAACTCTAACTAAGCAGAAAAGTTTATATGAAGCGGAGCCGGTGACAGGTAACGAAAATAGGGGTGCAGGATTACAAGTTTTCAAACACTCAACCAGAAGGACATAGGATCAACTTGAAATATTATGAATTCGGGTCCATCACCACCTACAAAACTAATAGTGTTTCGACCCAAATAGTCAAACTGTTGGCGCTACAATCAATGGTGAACGTGGGCCTCAATCAATATTGTAGTTCACCACAGTTAAGGAGGTAGGTATCTGGCTAACCCCTCCGTTGCCACACCCAGTGGCAGCTCAGTAAGTTCTGCCAATATTGTCAATATCATCAGCGTTTGCAAGTATGTCGGAAATTGTGAAATGTTAGATGGCGGCTTCTGAGTTTTGCATATTTTTCCCAAGTATGATTTTTAAAAAGCACATTACCTAAATCAATTTTTGGCGCCAAGGATCTTGAAGAGATTGAATCCGGAGCAGCGACCCTTTTCAATTCATTCTGCACAATCTGATGAATTTTATAGGGATCTGCACGTCATGGGTTTTTTTCAAGGATCTAGCGAACTGTGAATATTTGGTCGATTGTGGACTTACTGGACCTAAAACCGGGCTGATTAGGGGCAATTAGAATGTTGATAAATGTCTTAAGGCAGATATGACCTGTTATGCCATGTTAAGCAGAGTGATGCCTATATAATGGTGCTAAGGTTTCATTCTCCAGGCATGCTATCTGCAGGTCAATATAATCATAACTCCTACTCCGTACGCACTAACGCGTGATCCTAGTTTGGTTCTCTAAGTACAGGAAAGATTCATTCGCCTTCAAATATCTTGTTTTATTCGCCCTCATCATATTTAACTTGTAGGTACCTGGAGTTTTTTGTCCTTGTCAACGAGTCCTTATGTTCCGAAAATCTATCGTAATGCTTTTTAGTAAGTTTTCAACAGTACTTAGGTATTGACCTTAAAAGGGATTGGGTTTAGTATAGCTAAAGTAAGTTCAGAGGCAAGGTAAATACTGACAAGGTATTCCAATTACAAACATAGCCATGATTAGGTAATGTAACAGATAATCTTCACCCTATTGGATGCTATAAAACAGTCTCTTTGCAAGGGCAAGAGCTCCATTGGCTTAACCAGAGCAACATTTGATTTTTGATAAAATATAAATATTGTTCTAACCAGATTCCAAGGTATCTGCCCACATAGAGAAGCATGTGGTTGTCCATGTTGTTCTGCATTCGATTCGTCAATTCTTTCTATGCCCACGGATGCCGTTGGTCGAAAAAAATGGTTTCGGACTTCTGAAAATTGATTTAATTTTTGCAATAACACTTTATCGAAGTTACACTGTGGGTCTACATTAATGACTGCATTCTATGAACCTCATCTGTGTGCGCATGCTGAAGTGAGTGCAGAAGGTCTCTTCTGTTGAAGATGTTGAATTCTTAATATTAACTATTCCAGCAGAAAAAACATTGTGATTTCACACAATTACTCCTGAACAAACTTAAAAATGTGTACAGAAGTTATTTGACTGGACATCGATTCAGCTTAAACAGTTCCTCTAAGAATACAATATCAAGAGCCTTCCCCAAGTCAATCAAACAAATACCCGTGCATTGTTTCTTGTTCCTGTTCCATTGGATATCGGATATTCGGTTTTTTTTTCATTTTAAATGCATTTTTATTTCAGTTAATTCATTAATTCTTACATGCTAGACAAAAAAATAACTTACAGACAATCTTATTCTAACTTACTGGCCCCATACGGCACTCTAATAACACATAATACTTAATCTATGTCTTTCGACGTTTCTTACACTCTACTTTCATTTTTGTTTTTACATTTATTAACACTAAACCTAAGAAAATAAATTTTAATTAAAAAAAAACTTAGTGTCTGGACTATTTCGTTGAAATATAAAACTTAAAACTAAACCTATAAACTACGTAAAAAATAAATCTTAACCTACTTAACCTACTTAAACTATCTAATTGTACTTATACCTATACATACAATTTTTTTTTGTAGGATTATCCCTTTTTTTTTAGAGAAGGTTACCCACCTCTTTGTTCTTTTATAATGTTTTTTTTTTGTTCCCCCTTAAATCTACCCTAATCCTACCTAAAACTATGTAAGTCGGCCACGGCTAATAAACTAGATTGACGACCGACTTTGCTTCCTAGTGAAGCTATAACATACCCGCGGCATTTGCCGACGAACCCTCTCCTCCTTAAACCAGCCACCAAAATTGTTGGTGCTGCCGAGCAACATCCCTCCTATCGCGAGTCCCTACCGCCCTACTGAGCCGGAGACGCTCCGCACTGCCGTGTACGACGTCTCTGTCGTAGTTGAGTTGCCTGTCCGCAGCCTTGCGAGCAACGTGGAAGATTAGCGGCACAGCCAATCTGTCCTGGATCAGACCTTTGCTATCAAGGTAGAGGAACGCTTCTGGAGGAACATAGCCGTCAAAGCGAACTCTCTCATGATACATATAATTAGGGTAGTAAGCCCCGGAGATCAGGTTGTTCGATGAGGTCATTGCTCTTGCAATGTGCCTTCGAGTCAACTTAATAACAAAATTGTCCACTCTTATTAGGTTCGCCCTATTGTACAAGACCTCATTAGGATAGAATTTTATGTACTCAGATTCTGGTGTTCTGTATAAGCGAAGTCAAGCCCTAAGGCAAGCCCTCTCAAACACCCGAATCTTTTCCAATAAACTTG
The DNA here is from genome assembly GCA_963966105.1 of Volucella zonaria. Taxonomy (NCBI): domain Eukaryota; kingdom Metazoa; phylum Arthropoda; class Insecta; order Diptera; family Syrphidae; genus Volucella; species Volucella zonaria. Next base: position 193,329,718 of record OZ014532.1, on the reverse strand, counting down.
CTCTTACGTTGAACCACACAGGACATCCAAATACAAGCATAGGCCGGATAAGGGCCATTTAGCAGATCACCTTCACCCTCGCATCGAGTTGGCTGTTATAAAACAGTCTCCTTGTAAGGGCAAAAGCACCTCTGGCTCTGGCCAGAGCAACATCTATATGTTTGTTAAAATACAGATATTGATCTAGCCAGATCCCAAGGTATCTGACTACATTTCGACAGGCAAGTGGTTGTCCATGTTGTCCGACGATAGAGAACTTTCGCCAATTCTTTCTGGTATCCCTAGAGGCCCCAGACAGCGGCGTCCTAAACAGAATGGTTTCCGACTTCTGAAAGTTGATTTTCAATTTCCAGTCGTCGCAATATTGTTTAGTTTTGTCGAAGTCACGTTGCAAAAGTGTATTAATGACCTCAATCTTTGGACCTGATCTGTACGCGATTAAGTCGTCTGCGTACGCTATGGCATGGTGAAGTGAACCTATCAGATCACTTGCGTAAATGTTGAATAGGATCGGCGAATTTACCGCACCTTGTTGCAGATCGCTTTTAATGTTATATGTTCCAGCAGAAGTCACATCGCCATTCTTCACGATGAACTGTCTACTGGAGAGCATATCAAAAAGGATATACAGCAGTGGTTTACTAATTTCCAACCATACGGTATCGAAGGCCTTTTCCAAGTCAATCAGGCAGGCACCAATGCACTGTTTCTTGCCTTTGTTCCATTGGATATTAGAAACCAGTTTAGACGCAGCATGAATGATATCATGCCCCGCCTTGAAACCGAATTGATTATCCGGAACTATATGTCTGTCCTCAACCCACTTAGTTAGGACTCTATTGATCACCTTCTCGAAAACCTTACTGATGTTCGGAAGAAAACTGATCGAGCGGAGATTCGCCGGATTGGATGTGTCTTTATCCCTTTTGGGGATGGGATGTACCACCGCCGTTTTCCAATGCGCTGGATAATGTGCATTATTCATTGCATTATTAAACAGGGTGGTATAAATGTCCACCGCTTCTATTGGGAGATGTCGAAGCACAATATTCGGTATTTCATCGATTCCCACTGATTTCTTACTTCTAAGCGATTCGAAGATCCTTTGGAGCTCTTCCTTCAAAATGAACGGTGGTAATACCCTTTCGTTGGTGATGACATTATTTGCCATATTCTCGTCACTGAATTTCAATTTCATTTCGAAGGCAGGAATTGTGCACAAGGACTTGACTCTCCAGGTCGTGGTTCGGGCCAATGATATCATTCGCCTTGTACACTTCCTGGAAAGTCGCTCCTATAGTCTCTACCTTCTCCTGCGGATCCTCGATCAAAAAGAAGTTGTCATCATCAACGGCTTCATTTGGGTCGATGCCTGCTGCTACAAGTATTTGTTCGTTGTTCGTCGTTCGGGCGATTTTGAGACATGGAAGGTCGTTTTGATCTTTTCTCCGAAATATTTTATTTATTTGCGGGAACATATTCGGGTTGCTGGTGTTTACAGCCCGAATTTTGTTGTTCCAATACAAACTTACAGAATTTCGGTAATTTTAATTTATTAATGTTTGGAGGTTTTTGATCGACGACTTCAGTGTCATGATCTCCGGGTTATGTCTGTCGCATATTCGGTTAGTAGTTAGTTAATGCTCAACCTTTCGAGTATATTTCTGCTATGCGGGCCGAAGATTCTGTGGATTGGACGTGTCTTTATGGGATTTGGATGCTATGAGGGTAGTTCCAGAAGTACCCCACCTGACGTATAGATGGCGGTTGTTGTTTAAAAAGAATGACTATTGTAGAAGGTGCCAACCTTATAAATCTTAAATTTGTAGTTTGACGACGCTATGTTGATTGGTATTTGTTCGGTAGCCATCATTACTGAATGCTCTCAATGAATGTGGATTGAAAGGCCTCAATCCAACCAACATCAAAACGGAACTGGATTCAAATCTGAGGGAGTCTGCTCCTTCGTTTACAACAATAAAGTATTGGTTGGCAGAGTTTAGAGAGGCCGTATGAGTTGCCAAGACGACCATCGCAGTGGTCGACCTAATAAGGTGAGTTCACCAGAAATGTTGAAAAAAATCCACAAAATGGTAATGGATAACCGTCGATTTAAAGTGCGTGAACTAGCAGATAAGGTTGGCATTTCAAAAAGCGCTGTACATCGCAAGTTGACTGAAAAATTGGACACGAGAACGTGACGACGACGCGACGTGAGGATGTTTCAATCGAGTGTTTGGCAAAGTTTCACAGCAATAAAGCCGGATTTTTGCATGGATTCGTAACCATGGATGACCCATGTTTCATCACCGATATGAAGGAACAGTCAAAACAACTGGCTCAAAGGGGTGAATCGGCTCCAAAGAAGGCGAAGGCAGTTTCATCGGCAGGCAAGGTCATGGCGTCAGTTCTTTTGGGATGCGCGTGGGATAATTATCTTCAGAAAGGAAAAACAATCACCGGCGTGATTGGCCAAGGAAAAATTTTGTTTCATCAAGACAATGCACCAGTTAACTCATGCGTCATTGCATTGCTATGATCAAAATGTATGAGTTCAAATTCGAATTGCTTCCTCATGCACCCTATTCGCCAGATTTAACCCGCTTGGATTATTTTGTATTTCCGAATTTGAAAAAATGGCTCGGGGGTAAGATATTTGCCAACAGTAAAGAGGTGGAGTCTGCGGTTGACGGCTATTTTAAGAAGCTCGACCATTCTCACTATAAACAGGGTATTGAAGCTATTGTACATCGCTGGGAAACATGTATTGAACTAAAAGGAAACTACGTAGAGAAATAAAATATTTTTTCCCAAATTTTTTGTGTTTTTTTGTTAGGTCGGGTACTTCTAGGACTACCCTCGTATAAACAAATCATTCTAGAAGTGTCCATAGATTCAGTAGGTGCCATATGTCGAATTACAATGTACGGTACTAGATAAGTTCCCACTAAATTCCTACTTCATAGCGATTCGAATGGGATCCTCTATCTCATTTTTCGGAATGATTGATAGCTGCCTCTCATCGGCTATGACGCTATTTGTAATATTTTTGCCATTGAACCCAGTGAATCGACAGTACTCCATAATTTCGAAGGTAGGAACTATGCGAAAGGACTCCTTTCTGCAGGCTGTGGTCTGGGGCTTTGATATCCTATGCCTTGTACACTTCCTTGAAAAATGCTCCCATGGATTCAAGCCCCGCTTCCGGATCATTGATCACAAAGAAGTTGTCGTCGTCGACTGCTTCTCCTGGATCTATGCCTGCTCCTAGAAATATTTGTTCATTGTCCGTCGTTCGGGTAACCTCAAGATAAGTAAGATCGCTTTGATTTTTCCTCTGAGATATTTTGTTTATTTGTGGAAACATATTTGGCTTGGTGGTGAATATGGTCCAAATTCTATTGCTGCAACATAAACTAACAGATCCGCGATTTCGATACTGAGACTGCGATGGTCAGTCCTTACACGAACGAATTAGCGTTTATGATATGCTGGTATGTACCTGTCAGCCCGAGTGTCGAATAGTAGGGGAAAAAAACCACTGAGTCGGTACAGAAGACTATGCTAACTTTAGTAATTGAGTGGAGGTTCCCTCTAGTATTTGGTGTTTTATTTCCCCAATCTCTGAGTCTGGCAATATAAAATAATGCTCCTCCGGTTCCACTCTTAGAAATCGAAAAAGTTTCTCGAATTCTGGGAAACATAAAGTGGATTGAGTAGCTTCAAATATATAGGCAAAGACCACGTTCAACTAATTTTCACTACGAAGAGCCTGAAACCCACGCACTTCGTTGCCCTAGGTTGATTTCTATACTCGTACTTCCTATACATTTATTCTGTATTATAGTAAGATATTTCAGTGGTTCTCCATGTAAGAAAGTCAGTAATTTTTTTTTTTCTGAAGGACGTAAAAGCAACAACCAAAGCCATACCCTTTGGCTTACATACATACATGTAAGGACAAAACTTAAACAAACATGTAGCGCGAAAGTAAATAAACGCTGCATCCGGGTTGTTTTGATTTCTTCTATATTTTCCTGCAACTTTGTATGTTTGTATTTTATTTTTCGTTTGGATAAAGTTTTTCGTTTGCAAATATACACTTTTCTGTCTGGAAAACATTTACTCACATGATGGATTAAATAACTAAAAGGCATCGAGTTTTTTACATTGACGAGAATATACAATTGCTACTATTCACTGGCAACGACGGAGCTTGGGTGTGTCAATATTTGTAAATGCCATGTATATACCTCCCACTCACTTTCCATGAAGTTTCCATAGCTAAGAAGCCCAAACACTTGAAATACGGCACGTCGAAGCGATTTTTCGGTGTTCAACCCTCAAGCCATGAAAATGTGTCAATATTTTCGAAATTCTAAAATATTTCATAAGACATACTCAGATAGCGGCGTGGATATGGGTTTCAATCAAAAAAGATCTCCAGTAGCTAACTACGGTTTTTGGGCAAATAGTTGCGCCCTCAAAAATAGCTGAGGTGCCCTTACTTTTTTGTACTACGTTGTCTCTCCAGACAGGAATCGAACACTCTTCGAGCTGCAGCGTGAATAGTCGTTAAGGTGACGGGTCGAAGTCGCCGTTCCTCTTCCAAAGCCAAATAACTTTCAAAGGATCTTGCGTCGTTCAAAGTGGAGAAGGATATTCTACAATAATACGACTTTGCTAAGGTCCATACTTCTGGCTCATAGAGCAGAACTGGGATGATGTGGGTCTTACAAGACACTCCTTAATGTTTGTTGGCAGGGCCTTGTTACTTAATTGCCTTTTTCGGTCAATGAAACAATGATTGGTAAGCATAACTCTCCATTTGATTTCTAATGAGGCATCATTATCGACGCATCACTTTGTCTACAAAATTCTTTTGGAGTCAGTTGAGCTCCAGCTCGTGATACAGGTTGCACAGAACTTGCCAGGAGGTTAGAGAATACGCTATCAGCAGAGGTTCTGGCGGTTTGTTGCGTAATGGCCATTTTATTTCTATGTTATTGTGGCTTCTGCAACTACAATGGCTTGAGTTTATATAGCCAGCTCGAATTGTATAAATAAATAAATCACATTTTCTACCCCTGGCACGAGTACTGTTGCTGGTACTCACTCATTGTAGTTGCCGTATAATATTGTCTTACAGCTAAAGCAAACACACCGCCGATGGAGAGCAGGTTTTGGGTGTGAATTTGGTTGGTGTATAGTTTCTTATTATTGTAGCGCCATAATACTTAGCTAGGATCTTTTCTGGAAAACAGCATTTGTCCAGCTCGTACCTAAAAAGGCGAATTTTTTTCTACCTCTTCCTACAGACCCTTCCTTTCAAAGTCATGGACACAGCTCATAAAATATTTCGAAACACGAACATTTTTCAATGACTGGCAATACCGTCCACTGGCGATATGATAGTATATCTCACCGATAATTGTTACCATTGCCTATACCAATCTGGAGAAAGCGAGATATTTGCACTTGATATTTCTAAGGCTTTTGTTAGAGTTTGGCACCGAACTTCTTTGTCGAAAATGCTTGCATTTAGGATGAATGAATCTCTTTTTCCCTGGAATAGAAATTATATTTTGGAACTTAAGTTATCTCAGCCGTTTCCAAGTCTGATATCCACAAAATAAATGCTGGTGTGCCCCAGGGCTTCGTTCTTTTTCCGGAACTCTTTTAATAAGTATATTCCTTAACTGACGGGAGTACTACTTTTCTATTCATTCCTGGACTCACGTCTCTGCTCTTCGGCCGTAGAACGGGAACCGTAGAGTATACTAACATCATTAAGTTCCGATATTTTAGAAGCTTTTTGTGATTTTTTTTTCTCAGAAAACTATAAAATAAATCGAGTTTACAGAGGCAGAAGTTTATTGTACATATGATTGAGTGTAAAACATAATTTTTATAGAATAATTTATTTAAAAATGGCGGCTGTGCAGCGTTTCTCAGATGACCACTCTTTTTTGGAAGGGTCTACGGCCGTTCAAACAACTCCTGTAAGTTTTGAATTATGATTAATTTTATTTATTGTAAAGGGTCTTTTTTTTAGAGGTATTCAAATTTAATGTCTATGATATTAGCTTAGTTTAATAGATAATTTTATGCCATAAGCACATAAATATGACGTTGGGCATATGCGCGTCACAACCAGCTCGAATGAAGTGAAGTCCAATTTTCGACAACTTTATCGAGCAGCTGGGGCTGTATATCAGCAATAATACGGCGAATGTTGACTTCCAAATAGTTCAACGTCTCTGGTTTATCGGCATAGACTAGTTATTTCACATACCCCCAAAGAAAGTAATATAAAGGTGTGAGATCACAGGATTGTGGAGGCCAGTTAACAGGTCCATAACATTATGCGCTCAGCAAATGTTTCCCGCAATAAATTGATAGTGTCGCGCGTCGTGTGGCATGTTGCGCCATCTTGTTGAAACCAAATCACTGCAGCGTCAATGCCATTCAACTGAGGAACAAAGAAGTCAGAAATCAGGTTTCTATAGCACTCTCCATTGATGGTAACATTCTGGCCGGCATCGTTAGTTTAGTTTTAGTTTTAAATGCATTTTATTTTCTAAATCATTAACTCTTACATACTAACAAAAAATGCTTAAGCAGGCCGGCATCGTCCTTAAAGGAATATGGGCCGATGATTCCAACAGCCCATAACGCACACCAAAAAGTGAGTTTTAAGGGTTGTAAGGGCGTCTCGACAAAGGCTTCTGGGTTCTCTCCATTCCAAATTCGGGAATTTTGCTTGTTTACATATCCATTTAACCAAAATTGTTTCTCATGGGAGAACCAAATTTTGCGTTGAAAATGAGGATCAAGCTGGATCATGTTTTCGGCCCATTCACCAAATCTACGACGCGTAAAATGGTCACGCAGTTTCAACTCTTGAACAAGCTGGATCTTATAAGCTTTTAAGCCAGGATATTTCCGTAAAATCTTCCACAAAGTGGATGGGCATAGCTCTAATTGCTGTGCACTATGGCGAATGAATTCATTCAGATTCTCCTAAACACTGTGCTCCACAACGGCAATAACTTCCTCTGTTTGCACAGTTGTCGTCTTTGGGGATGCGTATTATTCACTAGAGTGTACGTGGTGCGAAAACGATTCATCCATCGTGTCCCGAATAACTTGCTCAGATGGACGATTATGTCGACCGTAAAATGGACGTAGCGCACGATAAGTTTGGCGAACCGAGCCATGGTTTTCAAAATAGTTTACACAATTTGCACGCGTTGTTCTAATCCATTCATCGTAAAATGGCAAGACATAGTAACCGAAAATCAACTTTCAACCGTCAAATTGACAATCTGCAGAAACAGTGTTGCCAGTATAAAAACTAAAGCCCAAAAAAACATCCTTTACATAACAACAGCTAGAGAAGTACATAGGATTTTTTTTGATACAATGATTTTGGCAGAGTGGCGCACTTGCAAAGTCAATTTGCAAAATTTGCTGAAAAATTGCCAGAAAATTGTTAATAACAAATGAACTATACCATAAAAAATCCTACGTATTTATTTTGGCAATATATTTGTAAAGATCTAGCTAAAATTTGAAGTGGATTGTTTGAATATTGTTCAAGCTATGGGTGCGGCCAACTTGAAAAATGCAGTTTTGGAATAAACGCGTTTAAAATTCATAAAAGGCCCGCTGCCTACCTGGCGGCATTGTTCTATACTTTGAAAAACAAGTACTTTGAGTTCTTTCTCTTTCCCAATAAAAAAAGAAATCGATTTTTTGAAAATCCTAGAGTGGCGTAACCCCTTAACAGAATAACTAATTGGGGAACCATCAACAGGGCAGAATTTAATGCTTCAAACACTCAATGGTGTCTGCTATCGTTAAGGCGAAATTTAAACACCCAGTTGCTATCCATAAATGGCTCTTGAATATTGTCAAAACTGAAAAACTTTCAATTCTCGGTATTTGTGTCAATAATAACTTACGTTGAAATGACCTAACTAGTTGTCAATGACATTGTCGTCAAAAATACTTCGCAATGTCTAGGCTCCCTCAAGCAGTATAAGAAATAATTCACCCTATCTGATCGGGCCACAGACTTACTGTGAAATAATTGTGAGTCTTTCTAAGCCGTACAAATACTCAAGGTCAACATATAACTATCTCTTTCATTTCACCCCAATTTTCCTTCGTCCGCGCTGTATGTAAGCATTTTAAGTGGGAACCCTAAGCTCCTGAGCGCGTGTCAATTATAAAACAAAGAAATGCGGATTGTTACAAGTCTGTATGTGGCTTATTCAATATCCAAACACTGCCATCCGAAGGTCGTAGTCCTCTTTTCGTTTTGTAGAGTTAACGACGATTTCGTTATTTTGCTTTCTCAAGAGAAAAGCTCTTAAGTTGGCGGATAGTTAACTCCTGCGTGGCGATTAATCAGGAAACTGCAAACTGTTCTATAACTTGGATGGGGATAGCAGCCTAACAATCAAGCGAAGTGCTTGCCTTATCTCTAAGTTGTGGTCCTCGGAAGCTAAATGAGGAAACCCTTGCTGCCCGGCCAGTTATATTGTACTGGCCTACGCTGTCATAGGGCTCACAACCCCATACGGAAGAGATTAAAAATATGTGACGTACCAACTAATGGCCTCGGAAAAAATGGATTCATGACCCTTGCAAACGTTTAAAGGACAACGACTTTCAACGAATATTCGAACCCTTAATAGTCCACCTGCATTCGAACAATTAAACCCTTTATCATTATGAAGCAGATAACACCGTCATGCGGGAAATGCGATGTGATGGACCAGGTAAGCGAGAACAGAAACGTGTGATGTATCATTGGTATACTGTGGTGACTGCTATCAGCGCTTATTCAGTTGCAGATTTGCCTTATGCGGCCAACTTAGACAAGAAGACTTGAGCTTCCGATGCATAAACGAGCGTCTTATGACCACCTGCATCAAGACTAAATTCACTAACATGAACCTAATATATAAACAACATCGCTTTCAGCAGAAGAAGAAAAAATAGCGCGAAATACACGCGATCGAAGATATTGAGAGCTTGTGCTCCAGGAATAACACACGGAAGGTTTACCAAGAGGTGAAAAGAACGTGTCAGGGCAAGAAGACCCGTATAGAAGCTTCTAGATATGAGGAAGGAAACCTTGGAGTAGAGTCACAGTCAGGGCTGAGAATGTGGAAAAACTTTTTCTGCAGACCGTATAACGGCGAAGAAGCAGAATAGACTATTCGACATTGACGTTGATATCCAAAACTTCCGTACCAAAATGAAGTAAGGATAGTAATATCTAAACTGGACCGGACGGCTTGTCGGCCGAGATATTCAAAGCTGCCGGAAATGACTTTGCGGAGAGCATACACCAACTCATTTCTCAAAACTGGTCAGAAGATTGTATCGCTATTGAATGGAATCTCAGTATCGTTTGTATCGTGCTCCCGCTTCACAAAAAAGGAGATCTCAACTGCGCCAACTATAAACGTGAACGTCAGAAACCTGATTGGTCACTATCAGTGCGGTTTCAGACCAAGAAAGTCCATAGTCGAGCACATCTTCACTCTCCGGCAGATCCTGGAAGGGACACAAGAAGTCCAAATCGATACCCACCATGTTTTCATCGATTCTAAGGCCGCATATGACAGCATTTATAGAGACGAGCTGTAGAGAGTCATGTCTGGTTCCCTACCAAGCTCGTCGGTCTGTGCAGTGTGGCGATTGAGAACGCTTGCTTCAATGTAAGTAACTACTTAAGCGAGACGGTTGATGTCAAAAAAGATTTTAGATAAGGTGACTGGCTGTCATGTGACTTCTTTAACATCATACTTGAAACTTGAACACAGAGGGCTGTCACCGATGCGTTCGCTGATATTGAAACGGAAGCCAGTGGATTTTGCGGCAAATGAGGGCAGAACCAAGTATATGCTGTCAACAAGAAGGGACACATAACGTCGACGAATTGGGCACAATGTCACAATCGACAGCTATTCTTCTGTAAATTCTCCCTACAACACCTAAGCAGAAATAAACCGAAGGATCACTTGTAGTAGATCACGGTAATTCTAACAGCCATATCATACTCGTATGTATAAGCGAATACTTAACTGACTTCACTTCTCAGAAGTTTAAGTTGCTTATTGACTATTCCATAGAAGAGGAGATGCAACAATATGTTGCGGTGTACGCTGATCCCATCTGGTGATCTTAAATAGATAATTCTTTGGAAAAAAAGAGATACCAGTAACTGGCCACAGTCTATCAAAGCGAGAAGCATCTGGACAGAAAATGCTATCTTTATGAAGGCTCAAAGGTTCATGAATTTGTTCTTCAGAAGTACCCTCCAACATTTAACCATAGTTTTGAGTTGTTGGATAATGGAGAGATACTATGTAATTACAGCTTATCAGTTTTTAGTGATATTGACGTGCTATCGTCATTAAGATGTCTGCTAATTAAAAAATCATGAAATAATTCATGAAAGCCCTTTTCAATCTAACAATATAATACGCGTTCCTGGCCTGATAAGGCGTGACCAAGGCAATAGCTTTATGAGCTTAATTCAGTGCTAAATTTAGGATGACGAAATATACAAATACGACGGAAACACAGACTTTTTGCTGACCTTTATTTCTCACTGCGATAGTGTTTTAGTTGTTGAATCAACAGCTCTTATCCTGGTGTTTCACTGTTTACTGTTTTTGTACCACAACACTGACCGCATTTTCATTGTCAAGTTAACCTAAATTTCTTTGCAGAGTTCAACTCCACCCGAACTTGAGATTGTACAGAGAGTTCCAACTGAATCAAAAGACCTTCCAATAATTGCTCCGTTTCGACTTTTAGTGTGGCAATGGCCAAGTGTAATATCCGTCTTGGAGAGCCCCTGAGGAGTAGTTGAGGCAGCATGAGGACAATGCTCGCTGCAGCTTTCCTAGAGATCCTAATTTTTGTTATTTTATTTTGTTTTGTGGATGGTGAAGGAATGATAATCCGAGGAGCAATAAGCACCAGGATACTCTATTCCGGAGTGAGCTATATAACTGGTTTTTCACACAAGTTGATTATTGAAATGGATCGTATAACACCTTTCTCAGTCCAGGGGAGAGAAGTGAGTTAACAAAATGGGTGGAGAGAATTCGGAATAGAAAGGTACTTGAATTTGAGGAAGGAGTGGTCACTCGGTAAGGATCCCTATGAGGTAATAATGCGACTTTAGTAGGTTTTTGACTACGTCCATTTGTATATAATGGTACAAGTCATAGAGTTCGCATTTATAATTACTTCTTGAAGGACGATTATCGCACATGGTGAATAGTACGCGCTTAAGTATTTTCTTTCGCAGGACTCTGAGCAATAGAGCGTTTTGTAGGTTAAACGTTTTGAAAAACATGTTCTAAAAAACCAGCTTGACGAGCTGCGTAGCTTGCAAGAGCTCTCAAATGTTTCAAAAATTAGCTGAACTCAAACCAAGTCGAAAATTTATGAAGCTCTATTTTGAGCATTTTGATCCACATTGAAGGTTCTTTGACACCACTTTCTGTGGTATCGGCAAAACCATATGCTATAGATGAATCACGAATTTTGCGGATTAAAGTAATACTAATGAACAAAACCTTGAATGCGAATGTTTACTTCGACCAAAATGTGTTAGAAAGGTAAACTGGGATTTCGCGGATGCTGGATGGCGAGACTTCCTGCATGAGTAACATGCATGCTCAACATTAAACGTTCTCAGCAGCTCAAACGTCAATGCTCAGGTATATGCAGGTAATGTACTGTATTCTCTATGGAATCATAATGGGTGTGGGTGGCAGTGGCTCAAAGACATATTAATTTTTCCAGTTAACGAAAATCAAGTAAGATGAGCAGTTGAATAGAAATCAACATCAACTTCCACTAAGAATTTATTCCCCCCATTAAATGCTGGATGCCACCCATGGAGCAAAATAATCACTGAGCCCAAACATCTTTCTCCCTTTCTCTATCCCATTTTCCAAAAACCCACTTGAGTGTTAAGTTCTTTTTTAAAAAAAAAATAAAAAATATCTAGCAACTCCTTACTCTAGAGCCTTAGAGGTCAACGAGGATCAGTGCACTAGAAGTAGGCTTTCAGTGAATTCCCTTAAAACTAAAGTTTTCCTCAAAACTGGCTCGTCTAGTGATAAAAGATAGCAATATTCTGTCGTCATCCTGGATCGCAAATTTATTTGGACATGCTTCGTCCCAGACTTTGAAAGTGCTATCGGCTTTCTAGAAGCCTTAGGGAGCTTTCGGTAAGGCATGGGGTTACACGAATTTTTTCCTTTGCAGATTCCAAAGATCTGTCGTGGCAACTGGCTCATCTTTAGATGCAATGATGAATCTTCCTCCCATTTACATTCATTTCATGGACTTTACTTTCAAAGCTATCTTCTGCATAAAAAGAAGTGGACACGGATTAGTCCGACGCAATGACACTGGAACTTCAATTACTGAGAGAAATCCAACTTTTCAACAGTGGGATCGCTACAGATGGGTACATAGCTAATTTAATAAGCGGCGCCAGCGTCTCTGTGAAGGATGATAACTCTAGACCTTACTGCTCGTTAGGACGCTATTCTGATGGCAATGAACTTTAATGCGAAGAACTGGTGACCAAGTCGAGTCTAAGACTTACCTACAACGTTTCACTTCCTCCAGGTTATTTGCTGAATGCAAGACTTTCCGAATGCAACTGCAAGACAACCGAGTTTTTTCAAAGTTCCATGTTAAAATGGGAACGCGAGAAATGAGATCGTCAATGAATTTTCTCGGCAATACAAATAGGAGCTGAGTCTTCAGAAAACAAACGAATGCTTCTTGATGTCCTCATAAATTTAACGCCTTAGTGCCGTAGGTATAAGTGACACCACGTTTGGCAATGCTTGCTGTGGGTAAAATGACAACACAGCTGATGATTCCCTCGGTAAAAGTTCGTATCAGGGTGCAGGTGGTGGTTGCGGATGATGAAGACACTGAGGTGACAACACATTTCTCGTTTTCCTCAAACAAACTGTGAAAATCCAATAAAAAGACACACCCGAGGATTATAGTGGATTAGTTCTTTTTCTGAGTGCTCTATTTCGACATGAACACACACGAACTAAGTAGGCTACTTTTCTCTTTTAATGGTTCACTCGTATAACATTTGTTCGTGACACTTCCCACTTCCTGTGGAGGGTAGAAAAATGCTCAGAGCGTGCCCGAAATTCAATTCTATTTACAACATATCAATAACACAAAAAATATTTCATCGATATTTTTGGCAAAAAAACAAAGAAACCAATGAAGAGGCTCGCTTTGTTATTGTATCCATAGAGCTCGAAGTATCCATATTTTCTTCGGTTACCATCAATTGTGCTATCTACTCGTATATCTGTTTGAGGATACGTTTTAATCCGCAAGTCATCCACATACGTCGGATGAAAAAAATTCCTAACCTTATTCATAACGGTATATAGGACGAAATCGAAATGAAATTCCATTCCTCGGTTTAATTCCATGGGAATGCTGACTAGAGATATATGTACTCGTATAATAAATTTTAAGATTCAAATTCCTCATACACACAATTCGTATACTCGTATCTCAGGGCAAAATATGAAAGTCTGGGTAGCCGTTGAGAAGTTCCTACAAAAATCTTCAAACGGTTCTCCTGGTATTCTTCTCGCCTTATAACCACTCCATTGCGAGTAACAAACCCCCTACTACGCGTTTCTTCCATTCAATCACTCCGTCAAGCTCAAAATTGTTGTTTTTGATTTCACGGATTGGTAGGTTTGAGATATGGAACGATTAACTAAAGCGGCTTTTTACATTTCGTCTTTGCTTCTCAGCTCGTCGACATTTAAAACAAAACGCATTTCAAGCACATGGGTCGCGTTTCATTTGTTAAGGATGCCACGCACATGTACCATATTCTTACGGATACACGCGGTGCAGCAATAAAATTTAGAAGAAAATTTCCTCTATCTTGTACGCGAATTTTATTACCCGAAGCGAAGGAGATTTTCGAGTTTCCCGGGGGACAAATTGTATTTTGTCTTAATATTATTGCGGCAGGAACAGATTTGACAAGGAGTCCTAGACATTCAACTTAAATCACTTTGTGCATAAATTTCTGTAGTAAGAATGATGTAATGTTGGGTAATAAATTTGGGGAAAGGTTAAATTGATGAGGAAACTCTTAAGTGTTGTAATTTGCGGAAAGTTTTTCGTACATTTTAATGGGAACTGCCAAAGTTTTGTGATGAGAAATTCCTTACAAAATTCTATTGCTTTGTGTGGGCGGTTTACTTTCTTTTCAATTTTAAATTTAAATTAAATTGTACAATTGGGACAGTCAGAAAGCGACATCAACCAGGCGATGATCGACCCTGTGACTATAAATACACACCAACTGTGGTCATTTACCTCCGGCTGGTCCATACCTACTTGACTTAATGAACTTGGAAGTGCGAGTATTGAGCAGGAGAAAATGATGTCGTCAACACTCACGCCTGATTCCTTACTTCTCAGGAATGCTGAAATAAAGGTAACAGGCTAATAAAGGTGAAGACTCTGCGGGCTGGACCATTGGTGGCCATTCGCTCTATATATCCCAGGCACCTGCGCAGTTTTCCGACTAGTTATAGTTCGTCATTGAATGTTTTCCTCCAAAGCCTGTCAACGCAAACGGGATCGAAGGATCTTCTCTCGAATGAAGGAGATCTTCATCCGCTTTCGATAGAGTTCCAAAAAGTAGGACTTAAATGACCAAGATCTTATCAAGAGTCTTCTTAGTTTTTCGGGATAGGGCTTTAGTGCTTAATTACCCTTTTAGCCTAACAAACAACGATTGGCAAGAATGAGTTTTCGCTTTATTTCTGCTGAGGTGATCTTGGCGTAATTTATGGCAGATCCGAGATAGACAAAGTCCGTTACTACTTCAAAATTAAAGCTGTCGACAGTGACGTTCTGTCTAACTCTTCGATGTTTTGTGTCCCTTCTTGTGGACAGCTTATACTTGGTTCGGCCCTCATTTACCACTAAACTTATATTGACAGCTTCCGTTTCAACAGCGGCGACAGCTCATAGTGTTCTTCCAATTATGTGGATATTATCGGCGTACGCTAGTAGTTACACAGGCTTTTAAAAGATTGTGCCTCCAGTTTTCGCTTGTGAGTTCAGCATAATTCTTTCAAGTTCAAGAAGTCACATGATTGGGCGTCAACTTGTCTAAAACCAACCTTTGATACCAAAGGTCTTGGTTAACTCGTTACCGAACTTGTCAGAGCAGCGAATGTACTCAATCGTCATTCTGCATAGACGTATGTCAGTTTTTCAGTTTATATGCATTTTTATTGTATTACTTAATTTACTCTTACTTGCTAGACAAAAAAATGCTTAAAAATTAGCTTAATTAACTTAAAATTATCTTATTCTAGCTTACTGACCCCATGCGGGCACTCTAAGTTACACCTAACACTTAAATTATGTCTTTCGACGTACCTTACTACTATACTATACTATTTCTATTCCTTATAATTAAAACTAAGAAAACATTTTTTCAAAAAAAAAAAACTTAGTAACATGACTTTTTTTTATATTTTATTATAAAACTTAAAACTAAAATCCTAAAAACTACCTAAAAATAAGTCTTAATCTACTTAAACTACTTACATCTAGTACATACATATATATATATATACATAATATATATATACTTAATATATAAATATATGTACATATATATATATGTATGTTCTTTTTTTTGAATTTTTTATTTTTATTAATTTTTTTTTTGGTTTTTATATATTTTTTTTTCTTAAATCTAACTTACTCCTACTTAAAACTATGTAAGCCGGCCATGGCTAAAAGAAAAATTAGGCGACCCACTTTGCTTCACATGAAGCTACTAGGAATTGGAGGAATTCGACGACGAAGCATCCCCTCCTTCTAAAAGCCACCAAAATTGTTGGTGCTGCCGAGCAACATCCCTCATGTCGCGACTCCCTACCGCTCTACTGAACCGGAGACGCTCCGCACTGCCGTGTGCGACGTCTCTGTCGTAGTTGAGTCGCCTGTCCGCAGCTGTTCGAGCAACGTGGAAGATTAGCGGCACAGCCAATCTGTCCTGGATCAGACCTTTGCTATCAAGGTAGAGAAACGCTTCTGGAGGAACATAGCCGTCTAAGCGAACTCTCTCGTGATACATATAATTAGGGTAGTAAGCCCCGGAGATCAGGTTGTTCGATGAGGTCATTGCTCTTGCAATGTGCCTTCGAGTCAACTTAATAACAAAATTGTCCACTCTTATTAGGTTCGCCCTATTGTACAAGACCTCATTGCGATAGAATTTTATGTACTCAGACTCTGGTGTTCTGTATAACCGAAGACAAGCCCTAAGGCAAGCCCTAAGGCAAGCCCTCTCAAACACCCGAATCTTTTCCAATAAACTTGCTCTCACGTTGAACCACACGGGACATTCAAACACAAGCATAGGCCGGATAAGGGCCATGTAGCAGATCACCTTCACCCTCGCATCGAGTTGGCTGTTGTAAAACAGTCTCCTTGTAAGGGCAAAAGCACCTCTGGCTCTGGCCAGAGCAACATCTATATGTTTGTTAAAATATAGATATTGATCTAGCCAGATCCCAAGGTATCTGACTACATTTCGACAAGCAAGTGGCTGTCCATGTTGTCCGACGATCGAGAACTTTCGCCAATTCTTTCTGGTATCCCTAGACAAAGGCGTCCTAAACAGAATGGTTTCCGACTTCTGAAAGTTGATTTTCAACTTCCAGTCATCGCAATATTGCTTAATTTTGTCGAAGTCACGTTGCAAAAGCATATTAATGACCTCGATTTTTGGACCTGATCTGTACGCGATTAAGTCGTCTGCGTACGCTATGCTGTGGGGAAGTGAACCTATCAGATCACTTGTGTAAATGTTGAATAGGATCGGTAAATTTACCGCACCTTGTTGCAGACCGTTTTTGATGTTAAATGTTCCAGCGGAAGTCACATCGCCATTCTTCACGATGAACTGTCTACTGGAGAGCATATCAAAAAGAATATACAGCAGTGGTTTACTAATTCCCAACCTGTCCAGCTTGAAGAAGAGTCCCTCTAACCATACGGTGTCGAAGGCCTTTTCCAAGTCAATCAGGCAGGCACCAGTGCACTGTTTTTTGCCTTTGTTCCATTGGATATCAGAAACCAGTTTAGACGCAGCATGAATGATATCATGCCCCGCCTTGAAACCGAATTGATTATCCGGAACTATTTGTTTGTCCTTAACCCACTTAGTCAGGACTCTATTGATTACCTTCTCGAAAACCTTACTGATGTTTGGAAGAAGACTGATCGAGCGGAGATTCGCCGGATTGGATGTGTCTTTATCCCTTTTGGGAATGGGGTGTACCACCGCAGGGTGGTATAAATGTTCACCGCTTCTAGTGGGAGATGTCGAAGCACAATGTTCGGTATTTCATCGGTTCCCACTGATTTCTTACTTCTAAGTGATTCGAAGATCGTTTGGAGCTCTTCCTTCGAAATGAACGGGGGTAGTACCCCATCGTCGGCGATGGAATTATTTGTCACTGAACTGGGTGAAACCCGAGCTCTCGAATCGCCAGTTCGCTATTTCATTTCGAAGGTAGAAATTGTGCACAAGAACTCGATTTTCCATGTCGTGGTTGGGGCCAATGATGTCATTCGCCTTGTACACTTCCTGGAAAGTCGCTCCTATAGCCTCTACCTTCTCCTGCGGATCCTCGATCACAAAGAAGTTGTCATCATCAACTGCCTCATTTGGATCAATGCCTGCTGCTACAAATATTTGTTCGTTGTTCGTCGTTCGGGCGATTTTGAGACATGGAAGGTCGTTTTGATTATTCCTCCGAAATATCTTATTTATTTGCGGGAATATATTCGGGTTGCTGGTGTTTACAGCCCGAATTTTGTTGTTCCAATACAAACTTACAGAATTTCTGTAATTTTCCTTTATTAATGTTTGGAGGTTTTTAATCGACGACTTCAATGTCATGATCTCCGGGTTATGTCTGTCAGTGAACTGTCTGTACAAGGTTTTTAGTCTTGACAGCAGTCTACTTTTGTGTCGGTGCAGTGCGTCAATAGTTGCATTGCGGAATAAGTCTTCTTCGTCAGTGTGTTGATACCGAGGTATCGTTCTGTCCATTGTTCGTTTGATTGTATCGTCCATTAGTCTAAGATACCTGTCAATCTCCTCGTTTGACAGATTTCTGTTGGACGGTGGGTAGAGCGAATTCGAGGAGAGTGCTCTAGTCAGTGTTCTGGTGAAGTGTGTCCAACGCACTCTACTATAATTGTAAGAATGCCTTTGAACAAACTCGTCCAATTCCGCAATTTCGTTGGGAACAGTTATTTCGGTGCTGAGACCGCAATGGTCACTGTCATACACGAAAGTGCGTAGACAGTTTGTAGTTTGTTGGTTAGTGCATGTCAGTTGTATTCGTGAGTCGAACAGCAGAAGATCCAAATAGGACCCGTGTCTGGGAAACGACGGACTATCCGTCGCCTTAAGACCAAGTCGATACATTATACTGTGCTGACCCCACCAATTGAGTAGTAGGTTCCCTCTAGTATTTGGTGTATTATTTCCCCAATCTCTATGTTTGGCGTTGAAATCTCCGCCGATAATAAAATAGTTGTCTTCCAATTCCAGCCTCAGGAATCGAAACAGTGTCTCGAGCTCTGAGATGAATAAGGTGGATTGAGTAGCCTTAGATGCATAAACAGACACCATGTATAGCCGCTTTCCACTACGGAGAGGGATGTACATGATGCATGCTTCCAGCACCTGAAACCTACGTACTACACGGCTGTATACTCTTTTGAAACGCAGTCCCTTTCTTACAAAGATCGCAACACCACCTCCTTGAATAGAATTGGGTCGGTTTCTTCGTAATATTTCATATCTTCTGTGTCTCATTTTGTGCCTTTTGGTAAGCTTAGTTTCGCTAACCAAAAGCACATCAGGGGCTTGGTCTTTAAGCAACTTAAACAGTGTGGCTCTTCGTTCGAACCTAATCAGTGAATTAACATTCACTGCAAGGACCTTCAGGGTTTGCTCCGCCATGTACGTACCCATTACGACTGGAGGTGCGTTAGGCCCGGCAGCAGCGCGTATATTTGATCTACCCGCTTAGCCTGTTCCTGTATTTGACGCTGAAGCTGAGCCATCTGCCCCTGAATAGAGAGCAAGATAGCCAGCATGTCAGGTACAGGTTCAGATGCTCTAGGCGCTTTGGCCTGGAAGCTACCTTTGCTTGTTGTACCGTAGTTCCCCTACCTGCCGCCATTTGGGCGTAGGTAACTTGGGGAGTAACGGCTGGTGTTTGTGCCTGCACGAGTGGACGTTTAACTTCCACTTTCTGCTGCCGAGCCAGATTTACTCTTTTTATGTATTGGAATTTAGGACAACCCCGATAATTTGCGGTGTGTCCCGTATTCCTACATAAAGCACAAAAGAGTTGGCTTTTTTCCGACGCTCCGTCCTTACCTAGAGGGCATTCCTCTGACTTGTGGTTCTTTCCACACTTCACGCATCGAGGCTGCATTTCGCAGTTCGACGCGGCGTGCCCGAACCTTTGGCAGCGAACACATTGTAAAATGTTTTCGCTCCTCTTTAATTTTACCCAGTGAACAACCTGGAAGTCTAGGACTTTTATACTCCTTAGACCATCCAGTTTGCTGTTGGGACTTAGCTGGACAAGGAAGAACGGCAGTTTCCGCTTCTCCCTTTTGGCTCTAGCCGTGACAAATGGATTGACCCCCACGAATTTGAGCCCTTCGCACTCCTTCTCTTTCAGCAGTGCAAGGAGCTCCTCCGGATCAGTCGACGGTTCTAACCCCCTCAGCAGCATTGTCTGCAGCGTCTCCCCCTTCGGGGTGTAGGAGAAGAACTCCGTCGTCGAATCCTTCAATAAACTTTTAATTTTAGGGTAGCGCTCCACTGTATTACCTGTATGCCTATCTAAGCTAAGTCTTTTAATATAAAAATTATTTCCTATGGCCGACTTACATAGTTCTATTGTTTCCTTTAGTTCCATCTTAAATGTATTTATAGGTGGAACCCTTTGTTTTGAAATTTGTTGTTTCTGCTGTTGTTGTTGTTGTTGCTTCTGCTGTTGTTTTTGCTGCTGCGGTTGTTGTTTCTGCTGCTGCTTTTGCTGTTGCTGTTTTTGTGGCTGCTGCTGTTTTTGCTGTTGCCGTTGTTGTGGTTGCTCTTGTTGTTTTTGCTGATGGTTTTTAAGCTTTTGTTGTTGTTTGTGTAGCACCTGTGCTATCGTGTTTGCTTGGTGTTGTTGGCTCTGATTTTGAGCTAGCTGCGTCTGCTGTTGCTGCTGGGATTGCTGTTGGTCTTCCCTTTTCCTTCTCACCATTTGTTTTTCTTTTATGGCCAGTACCCTTTATTGCAGCATTTTTATGCTACTACTTATAGACGCCATTTCTTCTTCTTCATCTTCCGATTCGGTTGGCACCAAGGAAGCGAAGCTGTTCTCTCTCAGGTGGTGGTGAAGATCTGAGAAAAATGGGTTACTGTCAGTAACTTTCCCGGGACAATTATTTGCTGAAGTTGATGACGTTGAGTGCGCCCCTTCCCTCACTCCACCAAGCAGCTTTACAGTGGAAGTTGGTAGGGAGGGACGTTGTGCTAAGGTGGAAGTTGGTCTTAGCGCCCTCCTTCTCTTCGTCTTCGGTTCTGTTTGGCTTGAACCGCTTGACGCCTCGCCTGATTTGTCCGTTACTGGCATAACGGACCGCTCTTCACAATCCATCGCGTGATGATTCTTAACATTCACTATCAATTTATTTATTTTTTTTTTTTTAATTGAACAATAAACAAAAAAAAAAAAAAAGAAGTCTATTCGACCCGGAATCGAACCCGCAACCTTTAGCTTGGTAACCGGGCACACTACCTCTGGGCTAATTGGAGCCCTATATGGATTCTGTCTAATTCGTTTCTATTGGTATGACTACACAACCGAAAGCCGAAACACGTCAATACTCCGCGAAGCTCAATGAACGACTCAGCATAGACGTATGAGTTTGGCAGCGATGCCAAAACTAGACATGGTTCTATATACAATAGTTCGTCTCTATAAACACTATCATATGCGACCTTAAAATCGATGAAAAAATGGTGGGTATCGATTTGGACTTCTTGAGTGAACATTTGATCGATTGTGGGCTTTCCCTACCGCACTGGTAGGGACCTGAGTGTGCTGGCGTAGTGTTTCAGATGTTGACACAATATGGGAGATAGGATCTTGTGTGCATTGTTGAGGGGACTTATAACTCTATTTTGGTAGTTAAGGGGATCTCCTTTTTTGTGGGCATACGATACAGAGATTCCATTTATCAGATACGCACCATTCTGACCAGATTTGAGGAAAAAAAAAAAAACAGTTGCAAACAACCATTTTATCCGAATGGAGGAAGGAGATGTATTTTTCGTTAGCTGACTAAAAGTCCAAGTTCAAAAAAACAGCTAATCATCAAACAGATCATCAAAAGCAAGCGAACTTATAATACTTCTTGAATCAATATTCGCACGACATGGAATCCCATCAGAAATAATGTCCGATAATGGCCCACCATTGGAAATATGGTTATACAACACATACAACACATTCGATGAAACCAACCTAAGATTTAAAAAAACAGCAAATATGTTAATGTAGTATTAGAAAACACACAAAAACGAATCCTGCTCGAATCCATTTATTTAATCGTCAGCACCTCCTTCATTTGAGTTCGAATAAAAATACAGTGGAACATTAAAAAACGATTTTTAGTCATAAAATTTTGGCGTATCTCCCATTTTTTTTTGGAAGTTAATGCTGATTTTATTTACTAGAGGGGAAAAACATGGTTATTAACTTTGCACAGGAAGCTCGAACATGCTTGTAGCTTCTGGGTATTCGCACGTACGTGTGTATCAATTTCAAATCCTCTTTCAAATTATCCGAAAATTGGAAAATAAAACCAAATGAGCTGTAATTTTCGTGAGCAGAGGACTAGCCTCCCGGGTTAGACGAATCAATTTTAATTCATGTACGTGTTAGCTGAAGGCAATTCGTTGCAGGATGTCTACTAAAAAAGTTAAATAACCATGTTTGGAAAATGTAATTTGACGAAGAGTGTAGTAAATTGATTTGTAAGTTCACTACAATCAGCTAAAGGCAGGAAAGTATAAAAAAAAATATTCAGAAGCTTAAGAATTTTCTAAAAAACATGTGAACAACGTAGTACGTAATGTGAAACAACTGACATCAATAAAAGCTTGTAAGAACCTCTAACAGAGAGCAATAAAACGCTATTAAACGATGCAAACATGTTGGATGCGGAATTGCAGAGAGAAATCGGCTTAAGAATTCTTAGCTGATAAATGGAGGTGAGGAAAAGCGGCTTTACTTAAAAGCTACCTTCTTTACACTCACTTTCTAAAGGCCCCAAAAACCAGTAGATGCAGCGCCATAACGCCAACATGCAGAAGGCAACAGAAATTACACGCAGAAGTATGCTTCAGGCAAACACCACAACTGCGAAAGAAGAATTTCAAGACAGAAAACCAAATGAGAGAGAATTCTTTGTTAAAAGAAAGGGCCACTCAGCCTCGTAACTCAAGGAGGTGAAAGAGTCTCGCGACCGCAACTAGAACCGGGATTTCTGCAAAAAGGCCAAACAAGTGACTTGGGGATACAACAATGGCACGCACTACATCAGCGATACATTAGTCTCTGGTTTTTAACGTAAGCCACCTGTCATGTAGAGTTATGTTTACGGGATGCCCATACATCCATGGGAGCAAGGATACGCCTTGCCATCGCTCTCCATCAATCCTTTGATACCAATTCGGAACTGTGTTGGAGGCACAAGTTCCACTCTTGGTATGAGTCGAGGTCGATCTAAAACCTCTTACTGCTCTTAGGGTCACAGTACCCAGTAATTATTTGCAATGGGTCGAACCAACAATAAGACCCTTCCCGCAGTTTGGGTTTAAACCACAGCCACCATGACGCTCGCACAAGGGGCCTACCTCAACTAGTCAGGCCCGGGCCGAAATCCGGGGGGCTCCTGACTCTTATGGTACCGTGATTTAAGTCCTGGTAGGGACTACCGGTGGTCTTGCCGCCAACAAGACCTATGACCGGCAGCTTGTAACTGGTCAAATCGTAGCAATCTTCGGTGGCGTCATCTGAAAATGTTTACGGTAAGACAAGTAATATACTCTGCCTCCCTTTTTATTAGACAACGTCATTGATGGGCGAAGCCTTGGTAATTGGGCGGGGGCCCATATCAGCGATACAGCGTACTCAAGCAACACTTTCAACAGCAGCCAAGTGAAAATGTTGTGATGAGTGATAGGGCAAAGTAGACCCTTTTCGTTTCCAGCCAATAAAGATTCTCCTTTCTTGCATTGAAAAAGTTGGCAAGAATATTAAAATGCTAAAAATGATAAAAATTACAAAGCTATCAGCTCCGGCACACTGTATTTTACAACAACGAGACTGACACATAGATGGCGACTCTAATAACATATCCGTACGATTTTTACTTTGTACCAACCTTCAGATGATACGTGTCAAAATTTGATAACATTTCGACCATTGGTCACCGAGATAATGAAGTTTTATTGACGCACCTTTTGATATTTTCAAAAACGAGTTTCGAAAGTTGATAGAACTCTGTTTTTATAGGAATAAAAACCGTTAAAACTCAAGAATGGCTTGAAAATCGTTTTAAGTAATCTGTTCCGTTGAAAGCAACAATTTTTCGCTGGTTTACTGACAGAGCTAAATGATGCTGAACGCTCTGGGCGTCCAAATGTGGCTGTTACGCCGGCAAATATCAACAAAATCCATAAAATCGTTTTGAAAGTACGTAAGATAGCTGACATCGTAAAGATATCGATAGACCGTGCACAACATATTTTGCACGAGTATTTGGGTATGCAAAAGCTATGTTCGAAGTGAGTACCGCATTTAGACCACAAACAACAACAATCTTTGCATGCGGTATGGGACAATGGATGAAACACGAATCCTACTTGTTCACCAAGCTCAAAAAAAAACTCGCCGAAAAGAGATACGGCTTCAACGAAGAGGTGATCGACGAGAGTGAAGCACATTTAGAGTGCTTGAAAAAATTCTATAAGAAAGGCATAGAAATGTTAGAGCGGAGCTGGACTGATTGTACCACTTCAGACCTAATTTAACCATATCTTTCTGTAGATTTCATGACTGCGCTGTACCTACTAACTCAGTGGAAATGATTACATATTGGGTTGTAGCTCATGAAATGTCCGATTTTCGCTCAGTCGGAAATAAGAAATTCTCGAGTGACCATCTGTGCCAGAACGTTAAATTTTCTTTTTTTATAAAATAAAGTAGTACGTATGCTTGACGTGTGCGAATTTTCGGATTCGTTACAAGTAGCGTTATTTTTTTTTCTAGGAATTATTTACCATGCTGTCGGCAGTTCAAATTCAAACCCTCTTCATTTACGAATTTAAAATGGGACATAATGCGTAATTGGCAACGAAAAACATTAATGACGCATTTGAGGGTGTAGCGGTAAACGAAAGCACTATACTACGTTGGTTTAGAAAGTTCTGTTCGTGAGATTTCTGCCTCGAATATGGACCACGTGGGAAGCCGGAAACGTTAGTTGACGACTTGGTTTTAACAGCAACGGTGGATGCGGACCCAAAGAAATCGGTGCGGGAGAGTTCACAAAGCATTGAAGTAACCCCAATGACGAGGATAAGTCGACACCTTTCTCTCATAGGAACGTTAAAGAAACTCGATAAATGGATACCCCATGAACTGAACGAATCCCAAAAACTGCGGCGCATTTAAATCTGTGCATCGCTTACATTAAGAAACCAAACTGAACCGTTTTTGCATCGGATACTCACCTGTGATGAAAAGTGCATACTGTGTGATAATCGTAAAAGATCTGGGCAGTGTTTGTATGCATATGAAAAACCAATAGACAAGCTCGATTCTCACCCAAAAAAATATGTTGACAATTTGGTGGACATCGAAAAAACCAGAAACGATAAACGCAATCAAATATTGTGAGGAAATCGACATATTGCATGCCAAATTGGCTGGAAAGCAACCTGCGTTGATCAATAGGCACGGTCCGATCCTTTTACATGACAATGATAGACCCCATACCTCATAAGTGACTGTGCAAAAACTGTTGCAGTTGGGATTTGAAATTCTTCCGCATCCACCGTACTCTCCTGATATTTCCCCAATGGATTACCATCTTTTCCTCAATCTCGATTCATTTTCCGGTACCAAGCAGAGGTCATAAAAGCCTTTGAAGATTTCATTGCTTCAAAAAGTAGGAACTTCTACTAACAAGTAATATTTGACCTCGTAACTTGTTGGAAGAATGTTGTAGATGCCAACTGATCCTATTTTGATTGAATAAAAATGTACGGCAAAATAAAATATTGGCTGTTAAATTTTTACTACACAATGGGACATGGGGAAAGAAATTCCATCCCACATGCATTGGTTTAAACAGAAATGCTAAAACTCATCTCGATGAGTATAAGCGCATATTCTGGTTCTTTTTTTGTAGAGTGCCGGACCATCTCCCTGTACCAGCAACTAATTGGGCTTGCAGAGCTAAAATGCGAAGTACCATATGAAAAAAATGTAACCAAACTCATTTCCGAGAGCTACGATACTCCAAACTGTTCAATCAATAACAGCATAACCACCATAAAATCAGCTGTTCAATCCCTGCACTCAAAAATCGCCAAATTCGCAGATTTTGAAAAGTCTCACTGCTCAAACACGTTACCAATGATTCATCCAACTTCAATTTAGTTGAGAGAAAACTCTGTTACCTTTCAAGCATGCTGAACACACCGAAAACATCGTATCCATTCCACATGTAAGGAACAACACATGGGCTGGAAAGTCCGTTTTATAGTAAAACACAAAATTTTTGCAAAATTCAACTTTATTTATCAATATAGTTGCCCTCGAAGGCGATACACTGATTGAAACGATATTTCAATCTTTCGATACCAGTTTTGTAGTACGATTTTGGTTTAGCCTCAAAATAGGCTTCTGTTTCGGCGATTCGGTGTTAAATCTCTTTCCGGTGAGCATTCTTTGAGGTCTGCGAACAAAAAATATTCGCTTGGGGCCAAATCTGGAGAATACGGTGGGTGGGGAAGCAACTCGTAGCCGAATTCTTTCAATTTTGCCATCGTTTTCATCGACTTGTGACACGGTGCATTGTCTTGATGAAACAGCCCTTTCTTTTTCTTCAAATGCGACCGTTTTTCTGCGATTTCGTCCTTCAAACTCTCGAACAACGCAATGTAATAGTCGCTGTTGATAGTCTGCCCCTTTTGGAGATAGTCCATGTGCATCCCAAAATACGGATGCCATAACCTTGCCAGCCGACTGTTGAGTTTTTGGTCGTTTTGGACGAGGTTCGTCGCCTGCTCACCACTCAGCTGACTGCCGACTTGACTCTGGTGTGAAGTGATGGAGCCAAGTTTCATTGTCACATACCGATGCAAAAATTCGGCTTTATTGCGGTTGAACAGCTTTAAACACTAATCTGAATCATCAACACGATGTTGTTTTTGGTCTCTTTGGACGTCCACTGCGTGCATCATCTTCGGTGCTTGTATGACCACTTTTAAATTTTTCAATCCACTTACGAATGGTTCGTTCGGCTGGTGCAGGGTCTGGGTAACACTTATCAAGCCATTTCTTTGAATTGGCTGCATTTTTTCCCATCAAAAAGCAATGATAAATCAACACACGAAATTGCTTAACAATAACAAAAGTTGCTTCACTCACAACGGTATATCTCGAGAACTAATCGTCCGACAGCTGTCAAATTTATATTTTTGTCTTTTGAAGGTTGGTACTAACTGAAAATGGCATGGATTTAATTCAAGTGGTGCCCTCTCTTACAAACGGCACCTATTTTTCAGCCCATGTGTTAGATTCACCACAATCCAGATATTGGAGGAATTAAAGCATATCTATGGTACGCCGGATGCACCTCCATCTATAGAAAACCTGCGTAACAAATCCTTATACGTCGAGAGCTATATCCACCACTCTCAACTCATTCAACAACCGCTACCACCGAAGCACCCGTTCTACTCTCTGAGATTAATGCAACAAATTCTTGGATTTTCTCCCTCAAAATTTGCTTAGTTTTTATAGGAAACTTTTGTAGTATGCACTTTTAATTTTGTCAAGTAATGAACAACCTCTAACGACAAATTAACCAGTTCTTTAGTGGACTCTGCCCGTTCTGGGTCACTGATGGCTGGTCCGACTGAGCACTTTAGTCGTTTATTGACGAGAAATGGCGTTATGGTTCAACCTTCATGCCTCTGCGTAGCTTCCTTGTCAATCCCCAGGTGAGTCAGAGGCCTTTCAACTTCGCCACATTCCGATGATTTCATATAATGTGGTTTTCCAATTGCAGAGACCTATGTATTGTGGACAATAAACAAGACAAGTTTCGGTATGTAAGACTATTTCTCAAGAAAAGGGGAAAACTGATGTCCACCCTCGTAGATGTGGTGTTTATAGTTTTTAGAGACTTACTGTATTCCTTTTCAGAGACAAACTTAGTTTTATCAGCAGCATCTAGTAAGCTGGCACGAAAACCGGAGTAACACTCTCCAAGACTTCCTCTAATTCAAGATTTCCTGGGTCATCATAACTTGGGAGACCTTGAAACTGTAGTGGCTGATTCCATGTTTTTTTTTTAGCAGTGATAGACAGCCTGTCGTTTGGGGTACACTTACTTGGCCCCATCTTACTGAAGTTGTGTCCTCTACTTCACTAGTCCTGGTCCCAAACAAATACATTTCATATGAAATGTGCGAGCCCCATATCTTTCGCTCCAGTCCCTAAACTGATAACCTACCCATCCTGAGTACAGGCTCCCCAAGGTAAGCTAAAGCAAATATCCTTCATGCACCAGTTGCATATGAAACGATCGATATAAATCCAATTCACAACAGTAAACTCTGCAAGGGTGATTCCAAAAATCATTTCATCTACAGCAGTTCATAGGTAAATATTAGAAAACAATTAACATGCCTTTCCAAATAGAAATCGGTCTCTACCAAGTTGCATAGTTTCGATTACTGTTTGCCACCACTTAACAACGCATGCAAAACCTATTTATCCTCAAACACGTGCCAGTGGCTCTATCCAGGCTTCAGATTAATCAAATCGTATTTAATGCTCAGTCGAATTGCCTATCTATTACTCACAAATTCCGATTCGGAGCTCACGCATTAGTAAACAAACTATTCGGAGTGTGGGTTAAATGTTTGAGGAGAAAATTATTGCAATTACTAGCTTCGGTTATAGTGGTAGACAGAAACGATTTATCAAAATGTTATCCGGTGATTCTATTGAAACACGCAAACAGAAATTTGGTTTTGATCCGTGAAGTCAAGTCACTCATGTTATGTGAAAGGCAATCGATAGATTCCGTTGACTTGAATTGATTGGCAAGGATATGAGATCTGAGTATTTTCGAAATGAGGATTCAGTTTTAATTGCTGTTTGTGAATTTAATTAAAAGAAATTCTCTGGACTTGCCTTAAAAAAAAGACTACCGAAATAGTAATCGAATGCGGATGAGCTTTCATCTATTTCTACATATTTTGTATAAGCCGAAGGATGATTTAAGTGCATTGTGTGGGCATAGCACCAAACCCATCTGTGAAATGCATATGAGTTTTGAGTCTATTCTTCAGCGGTTCTAACCTGACCCACCTATTTGAAATTTCCTCTAATTGAATGTGTGTTGAGTGCTGCGCTCCATTTGCGAACAAGAACAACTTAAATTAATATTCGGCAAATCTATCGGATAAATGAAAACCTCCACTGGAAGTGCCTGATTGAATTCAAATGCGCGTAGAGTTGTATCATGTTAATGAACGGAAATATACTGATATCGTTTTTGTATTGTAGTTTGTCATTCACCCGTAAGCTAAAAGTTTCAATAAATAACTACGGTGGGTCCCGAAAGAAATTTCCCTCCTTCAATTGGTTTTTTTCTTTTTTACTACAATTGGATTTGAATTTCCCCCTTTTCTACTATTTTTTTTTCTTTTGGAACAGAGCAATGATACAAATAACTAGTCCTTTGTACTTGTTGCATGTTGCTTTTGCTGGAATACCTGAGTCTTTCGTAAAAAGATAAATATGCGGTGATACAGTGCTTACAATAACAGCACCCATACTATTAGCGCCGATTACCTACGGGCTACTGTGAACGTAGGCCGTACACTAACAAAAATAAGTGCTCCGTAGTGTCCTCACAGGATCGCAGAATTTTGCGTCAATTATGCCTAGCACACTTAGATGCTAAGTAAAAGCATAGTTCCCCGGTTACTATGTCAGTAAGCAGTTCTAAAGTCTTTTTAACTGAATAATAACAGTAACCTCTTAGGCATCAGGAAGAATTCGTTGCCGCATTCCCAGAGTTTCATGCCATCTGCTGTTATGCTCACATGAAACCCAGCTGTCTTAACGCAAATTCTGGTCTTGAGAAACCCATCTCTAAGCCTTGCCTAGTACATTCATTGGAGATCTCATTTCCCGTGATCCCATAGAATAGGACAAGTGTTTCTCAACAATCACTGTATTTTTAGAAATCCAAATTTGACAATTTTGGCGATTGATAATCAAGATGAAAATGAGCCTCGTCGCTAAAGATAATTTTGTTCAGCATTTATTTGTTGTTGTTTCATAATCCATTCAACGAACTCTCTCTGCTGTGCGTGGTCAGTAGACTTTAGTTCTTGAGTCAACTGCACTTTGAATGGATGGAAATACAAATCTTTTGAGCGAATACTCTGTAGAGAGGCTCTCGAAATGTCCGATTCTTGAACACGGTGCCGAATTGAATCACGATCTGCTTCGATGTTTTCCTGTTGAACGGCTTGGCCAGAGTGTCTAACATCACTAACTGATCCAGTCTCCATGAATTTTTTAATTAATCTCTTCATGGTTGATGAAGTTAAATAACTATTCCGACTATTTTTAAAATATTGGTCAACAATGAAAACGCGTTGCTCTTTAGTGTAGCACTCCATTTTTAATAACCCATAGCTCTCAGCTATCACGCTGACATGCTGTCACGCTGTCACGCTGTCACGCTACCACGCTGTCCTTTTCTTCGTCCCCATCACTTTACTGCACAAATGGCTCAGGATTCAAATCTTGGGGGAATCTTCTTTTGGGAAACCCTTATCGTCAGTTCAGTTCAGCTATATTTTTCGAGAAACTCCCTTGCTACTCGAGTGCCTTAGCCGAAGGAGAGAGCTTTTGGCAGGAGTTGTCCCCCAGCGTGTCCCCTTGTCTAAAATCTTTTTTGACATCAACGTTTAGGTAGTTACCCATTTTGAAAGAGCAGCGATCGTTCTCAAGTTGAGGGAATCTCCTTTTTTTGGTAATGGCACACGATGAAAACTGAGATTCCATTTATCAAACATACACTCTTCTGACCAGATTTGAGAAATAAATTCGTGCATTATCTCCGCAAAGTCATTTCCAGCAGATTTGAATAACTTGGTCGATAAGCGGTCCGGTCCAACTGCTTTGAAGGACTTGAGCTAAGAAATTGCTATCTGTTTGTTCGTTCGCGTTGGGAAACTTCGGATATTTTTTCGACTTACCGATTGCAAACTTTTAGGGCTGAAATCTTATAAGAAAAAAAGAGGACCGATGAAAGAAATAAAAAATGCGTGCTTGCTGATTCGCAATTCGACATGAAAAGAAAGAGTTTATTGAAAGAAAAAAAACGGATGGAATCAGAAAATGGGATGGAAATGGAACAAGTTACATGATTCATTAAATTTGCAATTTAGTTATCGTTCAGTGGCCACATAGGGTGATCACACAAGATTAAAGTGATTACATCGTCGAACACTATTCTTACCTCATTTTGGTCAGGTGTACGGAAGTTTTGGCTATCAACGTCAATGTCGTCGAATAGTCTATTCTGCTTCTTCGCCTTTATACGGTCTGCAGAAAAAGTTTTTTCCACATTCTCAGCCCCGACTGTGACTCTACTCCAAGGTTTCCTTCTTCACATCTACAGGCTTCTGTACGGGTGTTCTTGCCCGTACCTATTGGTAAAACTTCCGCACGTTATTTCTTGAGAACAATCTCTCAATACTTTGATAGCGAGCTTTTCGTGCTCTTTTTCTTATTTTAGAGAACGATATTTTTCACGCCTCTTTGTACACGTCTTATTTAGCTGCATGTGCCTGCCGACATTCTTTACCAAACCAGGGATTTCTTTGTGGTGGTCGAGCGAGACCCAGCATATCAGTTGTGGCGTCTCTGATGGCACATCGGCGGCCTTACCACTGGACTCCGGTACTTAATGCTGACTACACAGGAGTTGTTGAGAGGTTTCGTGACATGCTTTCTGCGAAGATTCAGGCGATTGCAGCTTTTCTACATTATTTTCATTTCATTTTTCATTTTCATTCATTTTTTCATTTATTTATTCCAAGCAATGAGCAAATAATTAAACAATATATTAATAAACTTAATAGATATTACATCAATTTATATTGAGGAATATATGATACAGCCTTTAGTTAAAGAAAAACTAGTGACGGATGCATTAAATTAATTTAAGGAAATTTATAACTTAGGATAAAATACAATTGTTGTGGGGTGATTAAGATTATATGAGCTGAAAGCGTTGTGGTTGAACATTTAATGCATAAGATAAAAAAAAGATGAGTTTTTCTTAAGTAAAAGCTACGCTATATAATTACTTTTATTAGGTTGTTTATTTCATTGAAGTCAAACCTAAATAGTCACTTTTTAATTTCTCTGTTGAATGAATAGATTTTTTTTATGCTTCGAAGTTCGAAAGGTAACCTGTTAAATAGTCTGGGTGCTACTGAAGTGTAGAAATGTAAAAAGCGATGAGTATTGTGAGGCGGAATATTAGCAAGACATCGTTCTGTGCTGCGAAGTCCATAGGTAGTTAAATTTTGATTTAATAAGTTTCCGCTTCATAAGTAAAATATTTTTAAGACTTTGTAAAAATAAAGATGTTTTAGCGGAAATATCTTTGATTTAAAGAACAAGCAAAAACTATGTTCACGGCGTTGTTTTTTCCATATTAATCATAGTATATGTTTCTGAGATATAATTAGGGGTTGTAAACTATTACTGTTAGTACCACCCCAACATACGAGCCCATATTGCAACTTAGTTTGTACCAAACTATAATAAATTGTTACTAAAAGTTTCTGGGAGCATAGTTTTTTTAGGTCATACATAATATATGTTGCTTTTAGAAGATATTTTTTTAGTAAGGAATTATGTATACTCCAGTTCATATTGTTGTCAATAGTTAAACCCAGATATTTAAAAGCATTTATATTTTCAATAGAAAAACATTTTGAAGAGCAGGTCAGGCTTTTCGAATTTGAGTTTATTTGACCGTTATTAGCAACATAATTACTTATACTAAAACACATTTTCTAACAATCAAAACTATGAAAGATACATTTAGGAGAGTGCCTGTCTAGTGATGGTAAGTTAAAAAATATGATTTTAGTTATATCACTAATAACTAGCTCGTGCATACCGAACCAATGTCTTAGAATTTCCAAATCATGGTTAATATCAGCAATCAAATCCATTATATACACATTTGAATATACGCACCCAATATCATCTGCAAAACCAGTTTAATTACACTTTTAATTGTTGGTTAAAGATAGAATTAATGAAGATTATAAATAATAGAGGACCAAGAGCCCTGTGGAACTCCGATCCGAACATCTTGAATTTCACTGAAGGAATTCCCAATCTTAACCATTTGTTTCATATCTTTGAGATATGAAGCAAACCAATTAAGAATAAAGCCCCTGAGACCCGACTTTTCCAATTTAACTAATAGGAGTTCGTGGTCAACAGTATCAAAGGCTTTTGTGATATCTATAAAAAGAGCAGCAGTGTTTCTTTTGCAATTTAAACTATCGTGCACCTGACCGCAGAAATTAAGAAGTGCATCTTCTGTTGATTTGCCCGCTCTAAAGCCGTATTGGTTAGTGCTAAAGAATAATTATTTTTCAAGAAATGCGACAACCCTCCTCTTTATTACTTTCTCAAAAATTTTTGAGAACACCGTAAGAAGAGAGATCGGCCTATAGTTATCTGGCTTAGTCTATCATCTTTTTTGAATATAGGAATGACCTCAGCTATCTTCAATCTATCCGGAAAAATAGAGCAATATACGCTTTTGTGTGCTAAGACATCAACAACATTAAAACAGATTTTCTTCAAAAAAGCATTTGAATTTGAAAACCTAGCAGAATTCGAGTCGTCCAGCAACATTTTACTTTTATATAACTCAAAGGAAGAGATTGCTTCATAGAAAAAACTATTTTGTAGACCACTTTCTCTATTGTGACAGTCTTCCAAACACAAAATTGGAGACACTATATCATAACCAGCATCAGAAAGAGTATTGATCGGAACGCTAATAAAGAACTCATTGAAGACATTAGCCATTTCTACAGAACTAGTGATATCCCTATTATTAAAGTTTGTTTTAAAAGGTCCATCAAAAGTGACATTTTTATTGAACAAGGTATTGACGATTTCCCATTCCTTTCTTACATTACCTTTCGCACAGTGAAATTTGTTTATATAATAGTTTTCTTCGCAGACAGAAACTTCAGAGGCTATCTCTTTACAGATTAGCTTTTCATCAGATGTGTGTTTCTGGGTTGTTTTTTGCATTTCGCCCGTAGTTTATTTTTCTCAGCAATTCGCTGTAATAAATAATCAGACATCCAAGGCTTTAGCCTTTTTTGTTTATCTCTTCTCTTTTTTGAAACTGTAGAACAAAACTCAACGTGGCAATTTAAAATGTTATCTTCTCACAGTAGTTCTTCTTTATTATGGGCTTGGAAAATCCGCATTCGCAGCTTGGTTGCAACAAAGCGGTGATCCAAGTCAATGTTGGCTGCCCGGAACGTGGAGACATCTCTACAATAGTGTGTGCCTAGCGTTCGCGTATATTTTAGAACAGCTCTCATCATCACTTAAAATATATATGTACTCGTATATGTACATGTTCTTAGAAATGATACATGATTTTTGGAAATGAGGTTAATATTGGTCGAGATTGCAGAGAATCCAACATCCGACTTCATTTTTAGTTCTAAGAAATCTAGAAGACTCTTTTCCAATTCATTTGTTAATTTCGCTAGTAAGAACGCAAATTTTGGTCCGCTGTAATAAAGAAACACTTAAAGAACTGACCTCGTACGAACAAATGAGGTGACCTTTAACCAATCCTTTTTACTCACTGTGTAGTGAAAAATGAAACCTTGATGCGGGTACATAAGTACATTAGTTTTAAAAATAAGATCTAAATTGTACTCCCCTGTGGTCCTTAGAACTTATGTATGACATAAACATAATTATTACGATGAAACTGCAACTTAAGCTACACGAGGAACACCAAAAGATGCAACATCGAATAAAGAAGAAAATAAATAAATAACACTTTGACACTTAAGCACCTATTTCCATCAAGCAGAACTAATCGCTGCCGATGGAAATCGATTGTACCCAACGGCATTACCACCATCAGCTGAAGGAACATCCAACTCTGCCAATTTATCAACAAAATGATTGACCAGCATTGTGAATCCCGAAAACCGAAACGACAGATAAAACTTCCCCATACCTTAATCACAGAAATAGACAGATAAGTGAATGCGAATTTGTCTGTATCTATTGGTATGAGAAAATTTCATAAAAACATAAAAAAAAACAGTAAATCGAACGGGGAATCGTGAGGATGATAACATTTAGTTGTTTAGATTAACGATACAATTAAATAGAAAAATATATTAAATACTAGCGGACCCGACAGACGTTGTCCTGCATGATATTTCAAGCGATTAGGGTAGATTAAACAAAGTATGAAATGAAAGACAAATAATATAATAATTTCATTATTCTTTATTTTGAAATACTCGTAACATCAATTTTTCTAAAAACAATTCGTTATAATCAATAATGTTTGTTTAATTTTATCTTAATGCGAGTTGATGAACAATATTTTTAGTCAATTCCTGAGGAGTATAAATGAATAAAGTTGACGGTTTTCCAACGCGAGAACACGCCACATATAATTGGCCATGTGAAAAGACCGGATTTTCTAGATCCAACCCACAAATCGACATTGTTTGACCTTGTGACTTATTAATAGTCATGGCAAATGCCAAGCGAATTGGAAATTGCAGACGTCTGAATGGAATGGGTGAGTCTGAAGGGATCCTTGGGATTCGTGGCAGGAGAACAATTTCACCTTCAAATTTGCCGTTCAAAATTGTAGATTCAAGAACATTGCCCATAATTTTTTTTATGACTAATCTTGTACCGTTGCATAGCTTAGGTGCATTTAAATTCCAAAAAAAAAATGATAGGTGAACCAATTTTTAATCGCAAGTTGTGTAAACCATCGAATTCAAAAATTCAACAGGATAGTTGACTGCTTCGTCAGGATCGGTTACAGTGTCGATCGATTTGAACAATATCCCATTGCTGGACAATGACTGTTGTATTTTGAAGTTAATAGCGTCAACATCGATATTTTTTGCAGCTAAAATAGCTCGTTCACGAAGCCACGCATGATTAATATAATTAGCTTGTAAATCTGGAAATATGCTTTCTATCAAAGCAGCTTTCGTATTTACCATGTTACAGAGATTGTCTGGCAACTTGATGCATTGTGTGTCTCCATGCAATGGTATTGTTCCATTTCCAATGTTGAGCAATTGCTCGGAGAATGATAGTGCCAATGGATCGTTTTTCAGTTGAACACGTATATTTGTGTGTTAAGACGTAATGTACTGACATTTCGCCATAGATATGGTTGTTTTGTACATGCGTTAATTTCATCTAGCGCGTGGAATGACCGGCAATGTCTGTCTAAAATCACCGGACAGCAGCAGTACAGCACCACCGAAAAGCCTGGTGTTATTATTTAGATCTTTCATCATTCTATCGAGAGCTTCAAGTGAATGCTTGTGGGCCATAGTGCATTCATCCCAGACAATAATTTTGTATTTTTGAAAAACTTTAGCCATAGCGGAATGCGTTTTTATGTTGCATGCATGCTGCATCTGGTGCAGTCCGTCCGCCATCAAGCAAAGTGGCTGCAATACCTGATGAAGCAATTGCTAAGGCAATATGATTTTGTGATCGAATGCGTGCAAGTATTAGTGAGATGAGAAACGTTTTTCCAGTGCCACTTGGTGTGTCCAAAAAAAAAATCCACCTTGTTCTGCTGCACTTGACAAATTAATTCGATCGTATACGAGTACATTCTTTTGTTCATCAGTAAGTAGTTGCTCATTATTTTCAACGAAAGTAGTTAAAGAGACCGTATCGAACTGTTGTTCGCGCTGAATCTCGCTGTTAATGATGTCTGTTGCTGAGCGGTTAGGCGAGGGCATACCAAAATGAATGAGTGGCATATTCGAAATCAGAATGGAAATATCTTCAATCTTTATTAGCGTCTTGTTATATATTTCCTGCGAAAAATCGATATTGGGATCTTGATCAGCGATCCGAATGCATGGAATCTTTATATTTGTCCCAGAGGACAGAAACTTGAAATGGAAAATATGTCGTCAATAATATGGCAAATAATTGGCGAATTTGATGAGGAGAGGAACTCAATGCTGCATCTGCAAGTGTAATATCCCAATGGTTTTTCGCGACACGTATCATGATATGTGTCATACAAAATGCTATTGTCCAGGTACATTAACCAACAATGAACGCAAGAAGAAACATTCGCGTTGCTTTGGATGGACGGTGTATAATCGGCCTAATGTATTTCCCATAAATATTCTGTTGTATCCTCGTGGTTCCTACTTTTTTGACTGTTTGTTCCATATGAAATATCGTGGCACATCAGTATACATTAATGTCTTTGCGAATTGACCGGGAATACCTGGTCGGTTGCATAGTTCGAAAAACTCAGTTAATGTGGTTTTTGGGGCAATTGATGCACGTTGTAGAGCAGTCTCTTCCGTGAAATGAACACGCTGTCCATTTTCAAGGTGCACGGCCAAATGTATAACAGCAGGGTCTCTTTTGCGTATCGGAAAACTCAAAATACGCCAAACTGCTTCATTGCTGCTGATGTATGGGCCCATTTGATACCGTGTTATTTCATCGTTTTCGTTAACATTTTGAACAGCAAATACAGCCATATCACTGCCCTTATGGACATATTTGCATATATATTTTATGGACTTCACCGAACTGCAGAACTCAATGTTTATGTGTGCTTTGTAGATTTTACACAGCAATGGTGAATACGGAACCACCCAGTGATTGTCAATGTCAACTGTTGTACCGATTGACATGCGTAATTGATGTGATTGACCACCATGGTCAGTGTCTCTACGTCGATACAATGGATAACCATCGATATTAGTGATTGTTTTATTTATACAATTTTTTGGAAAACTTTTCGTACATTTTCCATTGTCCATGCACGGCGCAGTCATGTTTATAGCACCACATGGACCATGGATCATGTTAGCGGTAACAATCGCATACAATTCTTGATCGATATTCCGATCTGGAATTTCTGCTGAGATAATTTTATCAATTTCTTCAGACTGTATTTTGTCGACCAACCAAATCAAAATATGCGCGTGTGGCAAACCTCGTTTTTGCCATTCAACAGAATACAGCCAGCAACGTGTTTTGCCAAATACAGAGGAATGTATAATCAAGTTCATCAACGATTTTAACTTTTGTCTGAAGACACGTGCAGTGATATCGTGCCGATCTATTGCAGTTTGACCCATTTTGTATTAGACGTAAATGTAATGAACAAATCTGGTCGTCCGCACGCGCGCACAAAAGTCATGGCGTCTTGAATATATTCTTGCATATGACGTGGGCTACCAATATATGATGATGGAAGAATATATGAAGTACCTATGTCGTTGACATCGCAAATGAATGTATTCCTCAGCTCAAAGTTTCGCTTGATTATACCTGATGTATCGTAATCGCTGGCTTTCAATTTTCGCTTACATATCAACGATATATTGATGAAACAGCTGACGGCATCGGAGAATATTATTGTCTTCATTGGCACGAATCATCAACCGATATGCGTAGAAGTTCATTGCGCTCACTTTCTTGCTGGTTTCTGCACCTGCAAAGTAAAAATATAAATAAGACAAAAAGAAATTAATAGTACATAAAAATAAAATATTAGGTAATGACATGCTGTAGATTGTACCTGTTGCTGTTTGATATTTAAATGATATCCATTTTCTCCTTCCCAAAATATCAGTGGATATTGCAAAGCGTCGTAAGAGCGATGACTGTCTTCAATCGTATGCACTGTGTTATCTCTGCGTTTGATTCGTATATCTCGACGTTCAAATGCGTCGCCAACTATAACAACCGCAACTTCATTAATGGTCGGTGCATTATATCGGCCCGCGTGCTTTGATGACGATCGTATAGTTGTCGTTTTGCAGTCTGTTTGAAACGGTATTGAACAACTGGACCAACTGGTTGTGACTCTGTAAAAACGGTTCTAAAACACCCACAATTTCTCGCTCCTCCATCTGCTCGATACGGTTGTACTGGCATCTTGCGTTTATTTGCTGCTCCTCATCACCCATGAAGTAGATTTGCAGAAATTCTGAATCGGTATCAGGCATCGGCGTTAAAGAACCAATTTGATGATACACTTGGCCCTGAATCTTAAACGTTGATTGAAAATTGCGACCACCCTCATTCTGAACGATTTTTATTGCTCCAAACGATGTCATTTGAAAGCACGAATTAAATTTGCGAATTTTACACAAAAACAATTTAGATTGAGATGTAGCTCCAGCCAATAGTGCTTTCAATGGTTCTGGCGGAGAATTCAATGGTGGCAATAGAACTTTTCCAGACGCGCAGCAGAAACCGGCCGATTCACCTTTGTATTTGAGTGCATGACAGTGTTGGCATTATTTGTTCATAGCACCGATTACAATTTGTGAATGTGACGAATAGTCGATGTCCGACTCATATTCAAACGCAAGGCGAAGAAGTGATGCACGATGTTTAAGGAGCCTCACACCACATTATGACGATCGAGTGGAAAGACCGAGAATTGTCTGTATGTGTTTAACTTACTCTCACCATTTAGGCAACCAAGATTTAGTTGCTGCAGACATAAGCTACGAACAGAATGGAGAATGTCACAAATTCTTCGTTGCGCCGCCAGTTTATTTTCCCTACGATTCATTATTACACCAGCACCAAAGGCGGTAACCGATTTCATTGTGCAGTGTGATTCCAGGAAGATGCGACTTCTACGATGCTAATTCTAAGAATACTTTTTAGGGCAGTAGCAAATGCAAAGTGACAGGCAATCATCTCATGAATTTCATGCTATCGTCTGGCCCGGTTATCAAAAATGCTATGGAGACTACAGGCTGTAAAGAACTATCGGAGGTCTCCATGTCAAACCATAACATAAGAATCCGACATAAGGTCTGAACGGCACTTTGGTGGGACGCAGATCTGCCGCGACTAAAGAAACTAGAAACCTTCTAAGCAAGTTACTTAAGACCAATTCAGAGGAAGATTGGAGTTTTTACAGATCTAAGCAAAAGAGTATAAGACGGCAATTTCAACTTCGAGAACCACCTCGTATAATGACTTCTGCCAAAAGATCGAAACTGTCGGTGAAACTAGCAGCCTAGTCAAAGCCCTCACATAGAAAATTTGATCGCATCTACACAGAGTCGAAAGTAGAAACTCTATGTCTTATGGCTAAGACCCACTTTCCGGATAACCTAATCAGAACCAGTACATATTAACCATTCAGTAAGTGAGCTGAATAACACAAAAAGTCCCGCCGTAGCTGGTATATTTCATCGGTTGTGGTTACAGATGAGGCCGTTAAACATGCTGTTGCTTCCTTTAATGGCTTCAAGTCGCCTGGTACCGATAGTATCTACCCAGTTATGTTACAAAAATTTATAGACCAGCCGCTAGCAACTGAGAAGAGAATTTTCATTGCTAGCCTGGCACTGGGATACATACCAAAACCCTGGTGGACAGTGAGAGTAGCCTTTATACCAAAAATCGGAAAGGAGGACTACACGCTCACCAAGAACTTCAGACCTAAAAGCCCGACTTACTTCATGTTGAAGAATGATCGAGATCCAGGTGCGCGAAACTGTTTTGCGAATGCGTCCTCTATCTAAGATGCAACATGAGATGCGTTCAAAATCTAGGAAGCATTGAAGCCTCAATCGACAACAGGGAGCACGGGCTGGGCTTTTTCATTTATGATACATTGAGGGTGTTTTCGACAGCTTTGTTTAATGGATGAAAACAATGCTGGTGAATAGAACACTGATTCCGGATGCTAACTGCGGCAACTGCGCCTTTTCTAACGTCCATCCAGAAGCATATGCGGATGATGAAGCTGTATAGTTTCCTGGAAAAGGCAGCGGTAAATGTGGTCGACGATTGGTGCACTATAAAAATGGCTTTAACTCAATTATCTGTGATCTGACCCACCTAGTGCTCGAAGGCATCACTATCCAGTTCTCCAACGAAACTAAGTATTTTATCCTGAAATCCCGAAATCCTCGAAGGAGCTGTCGGAAAGACATGGTGCATTTGGAGCTACACGACTATGATAAGGCCAATTATATTCTATGGGATGGTTACCTGGTGGAACAAGGTCTCACAAAGAAGCGTCACTGCTGCTTTTACCAGACTCCAAAGAACGGTCTGTCTCGGCTGCATGTGTGCTTTTTCCAGTACCCTTGGCTCCGCTCTAGATGTATTGATGATCTTTCCTCCATTTAATATTCATATCATGGGCTGGACTCTTAAAACCACCTTCCTTTTAAAAAGAAGTGGTCTTTGGTACAACGCGCACGGGAGCCTTGATGACATTTCGCGTTGACTGTCTTATGACTCTGATTTTAGAAACATGCCGTCTGATGCAATGGCACTAGAAAAGGGTGTTTCAAAATTCATACAAGATTTGGATTTCGCGTAATTTGTGTGGTAAAGTAATGCGAACGAATAAAGAGACAGCGTGATGGCTGAGAGTTATGGGTTATTAAAAATGGAGCGCTACATGAAAGAACAACGTCTTCTCGTTGTTGAGTAATATTTTAAAAATAATGAAAGTGTTCCAGCTATAGTCCGCAATTTCCGTTCAAAATATGGACGCAATAGCTATTTAAGTTCATCAACTGTGAAGATTTTAATCCAAAAATTCAAAGAGGCTGGATCAGTTAGCCCTCTACTAGCACTTCTTCGGTACGCTGAAAGACTTCGTGTCAATTCCTTCGGTCGGTGCCCATGACGTCAACAATGCGGGCGATACGGTTACAAATTAAATGCTTCTTGCAGATACCATTAAACTCCAACAGATTGTTGCGGAAGCAATGTCAAAAATTAGTTCTCTCGAAGAGTCAAATTGTTCACTGAACCAAAAGGTTTTGTTTTTGGAATCATTATTATTCGTAATCTCGTGGACTTCTTCCAGTTTGAAACTTAAAAGTTTTTTTGTTTTGCGTTCGTATAATTGCTCATCATGTCAAATAATTCAAATTTTGCTCAGAATCCTCAATATTTTGTGAATAAGAACTTACATGAACCTAATTGTCTCTGTATAGAATATCCAAACATAATAGTACAGGCTTTTTAATAATTCATCAGAATACTCGTAGCCTAAGAACTAACTTTGATACATTTTTTATTATCTTGCATCTCTTGAACACTTACCTGATCTAATATTTCTTTCTGAAATTTGGATTTTTGAAAAAGAAATCTCGGACTATGCAATTCCGAATTTCACTTTTGTTGCAAATTGTAATAATTCGTATT
Organism: Volucella zonaria; assembly: GCA_963966105.1. Classification (NCBI taxonomy): domain Eukaryota; kingdom Metazoa; phylum Arthropoda; class Insecta; order Diptera; family Syrphidae; genus Volucella; species Volucella zonaria. Next base: position 193,287,704 of record OZ014532.1, on the reverse strand, counting down.
CAGCTGGAGGGGTTGCAGTATTTCATAGAAATAACTTAAATGACTGTGAGAGTAAATTATGGAAAATGAATAGTGCCGATGTACTGAGTGTATTTTGTGAAATCTCTGGTGTACGTTACTGCTTCCGTTGTGTTTATAGACCTCATAAATATTCAGTAGGTGTCTTCTTAGATGAATTCTCGAGTTTCTTAGACATACAAACTTGTAAGAATGTTGTACTGTTGGGTGATTTTAATATAAATATTCTACCTGATTCAATAGACGTTGATAATTATTTATCACTTATGGCGTCACATGGTTTTGATTCTCTTTTGAATGACGTGTAGTCTTGATTCTTATCTAGACCATATATTTCTAAAACTTCACAGATGCAATTTTATTGGTTATCAAGTTATGACTTATGACCTGAGTATAACAGATCATCATTTAACTTGTATTCAGTTCGATCAAAAAGAATTCAAGTCTAGAAACTCCTGTCATCAAACTTTTGAGAGAATTGATTTCAATGCTCTCAAGAGTAGACTTAATTTTGAATTTTGGGATGAGGTTTACAATTCAAGTGATCCACCTCATGCTTTTGATAAATTTCTCAAAATGTTTCAGTTTCATCTATCATGCTGGACCAATCGTGTTAATAAAAAATGCAACATGCTGAAGTGTATTAAACCGTGGATGACTTTTCGTTTACTTAGGAAAATAAAAAAGAAAAATATTCTGTATTTTCGTGTGAAAAAGCATCCAAATAATAAAAACCTGAAGAAATACTACGATAAAGTGTGCAAGGAATTTGAAAAAACGAACCCATCTGCAGAGATTTTTATTTTACAAGTAAACTATCCAAAAATATCGGAAATACAAAAAAAGAATGGGCAGTAGTAAAGGAGATACTGAACAGATCGACGAAGAATGATGAGTTTATTTTAAGACATGCAGTTAACCCGGAGCTTTCGTCTGTGTATAACGTCTCTACCCCGCATTCGTAAGCGAATTAGCCATAAACATTACCAAACGCGATCGATCGTCTAATTCCGAGGACAATCGACTGTCCTCGGGCAAAAAGATTCGTGTTAGTACGAGTATGTGCGGTAAACACATTCATAGGAAGGACTCTAGATTTAACTACTGGAGTCCCCTTCAATGTCAACCGGACGATGGTAAAGAAAGTAAGAATATGGAAGAAATTGTTTCGCCAGTGCAAAAGAAGGTGTATGTTCCACCCATAAAATTGATTCAAAAGTCGAGTGAATATGTGCACCAATTAATGCAATCACTTAAAATAAATGATTATTTTATCAAAAAAATCTGAATCGGAACTAAGATAGTCTGTGAATCAATTGAATCATACGAGTGTGCTCGGTAAGCTAAAAGACAATGATTGGCAATTTTTTTCACATGACCTTCAAAGTGCAAAAGCGTTTAAAGTTGTTCTCTACGGCATGAATGACGTTGATGTTGCTGTACTTAAAAGTGAACTAATTGAAATCGGTTTAAAGTGCATCGGCATAAAAAAAAAGTAACAAAAAAATACGAACTAAACAAAGCTATGTACACGGACTACATCTATTTGATATCTCTTGAAACTGGTTCAATTGCTCTAAGAGATCTGCGAAAAAACTATCGTTCCATCTTTCATACGCAAGTAAGTTGGAGTTTTCACCGAAAACTTAAAGGCAGAGTAACTCAATGTCGCAACTGCAGTTGTAATAATGTCTCTCCATATAAATGTGCCAACTGCAATGAGAGCCACAAAGCTATCGATATGGCATGCATCAGCCGTTCCAAGTAATTGGAGATGAAAGCGAGCGTAAAACGAAAGAGGAATCCTAATTCTCGAGCAGCTTCTTCAAATTCAATTCCTGCCACCACTGCTGACAAACAAGTTTCGTTTACTTCTCTGACGGATTTTCCCCCGCGTCATCATGCTGTAACGGCTATGCAGAGTAACACTGCATGCACAACTACGCAGCCTTCAAATGCCTGGGTAAGCCAGATTCAAACAAGTTCTTTCGTAACTAACACCAATGAGATGCAAGCAGGTAGCAACTCCACACTTTTCACTATCGAAGAGCTTAATTCATTAGCTATGGAAATGATAACCAAACTATCTGTATGTAGAACAAAAGTTGAACAATTTGAAGTTATCACACATTTAGCTACTAAGTTTTTGTCTTTTAATTGCAAATAATATGGTAGATAGTAATATAAAAATAATAGCAGGGAATGCTAGAAGTATACGTAGCAAAAAGTTGAATTCCTAAACTTTTTAAACAATAACAATATTGATAGAGCTCTAGTAACTGAAACTTGGCTTAAGCATGGTGATAATCTGTCCTTTGAATTTAAATGCTATCGAGTAGATAGAATCGATAGAAGAGGTGGAGGTGTTGCAATACTTATACGAAGAACGATTCAACATTCGCTTTTACCAATTATTCAAACACGTTTAGTAGAAAATGTGGGCATAGAGGTAGAAGTAGAAAATCATCAAACAATTAAAATCTACTGCGTCTATGTCGCTGGTGCTCGTAAGTCTGTCGAAAATAAACATTTGCTTAAAAACGGTTTTCTGTGTAAATGGTAACTTTCTGGTAGGCGATGATCTCAACAGTAGACACAGGGAATGGGGCTGTACAAGAGCCAATATTTGGGGGAATTTACTCTCGGACCTTTCTGAATCACTTCCAATATCAATTTTGTATCATCTATGTCCTACATATGTTCCAGCTGGTTCTCGTGGCCGACCTTCTGTCACCGATATTTTTATTTCAAATAGTTCTAGTTTTATTAAGCTACCAATATCATTATACCAGCTATGCTCTGACCACAATTCAGTCCTGTGCAAACTTCTTTGGTCCGGCAAGGCAAATAGTACTTTCAAGACCTAAAAAATGCAAATTGGAAACGATACCGTGCAATTATTAGAAGAAGAGTTCAAGAAAACTATGCGAACGTTGTAACTGACTTCAATGATTTAATCCTTGAAGCCGTGCTGACTGAATGTGCAGCACCTAAACCAGTTGATCTCGAAACATATAGCTCAACAACGCCACGAGGAATGGAATAAAAAACTTGATTCTCTAGATAAGAACGCTAAACCATTTTGGAATGTTGTTAGAATAGTTAAAAATAAAAACAAACAGCTACCTGGACTTCAGAATGGATCTAATTTCTATTACACAGATGATGAAAAAGCAGACGCCCTTGCCATTACTTTTTTAAGAAATCACTGTGTATTAGCAAGCTTAGGCGATCCAGCAACAAATGCATTGGTTAGTGAAACAATCCAGGATTTCAACACCCTAATTCCTGTCACCCCCTTAAATGCACTTCTTACAGAAGACGATGTAAAATTGCATATCGATAATTTAAATATAAGAAAATCCTGCGGGTTCGATCTTATAAAAAAATTGTATCTCAAGCATTTGCCGAAAACTGGAGTGAAATTTTTAACAGACATTCTAAATGCATGTCTGAAAATCCAATATTTCCCCAATACTTGGAAAATAGCCAAGGTGGTTCCAATTCTGGAAGTTGGAAAACCCCCTATAAGCCCTGAAAGCTATCGGCTGTTAAGTTTGCTTAGCAGTGTAAGTAAAATAAATAAAAAAATTCTCATAGAAAAAATATCAAATACAGTTACAGAAAGTAGCATATATTCTGACGTGCAATTCGGTTTTAGCCCTCAGCATAGTACCTCCTACCAGGCTCTTCGAATTTGTAATTTTGTCAGAAAAAAACCACCAACAAAGAAAATCAACCGGGATGATGCTTTTGGACATCGAAAAAGCATTCGATTCCGTTTCGCATGATGGTATTTTATATAAAATGATTATGTTCAACTTTCCTCCGTTTCTGTGTACGATAATCCAAAGTGTTTTCTCAGGTCGTTCTTTTAAAGTCCAAATCAATGGTAGCGTTTCAAGTGTAATATGTTTTGAGTCGAGTGTGCCGCAAGGTTCTCTTCTTAGTCCAATTTTGTACAATTTGTTTACGTTTGATTTCCCCAATTTAACCAACTGTGAAGTTGCAATGTTTGCAGATGATACTGCATTACTCTCATCATACGAATTTGCTTTCGCTATTGAGACTAATCTTCGCAATGCGATGGTAGTAATAGAACACTCTTACAATAGGTATAAAATTAAGCTGAACGCTGAAAAAATGCAAGCTATCTTTTTTAGCCGAAAAAGAAAACCTTGCTAACTTCCGAACAGCCAACTGCAATTGCATGGAGCGACCATAATCTGGTCCAATTGTGTAAAATACTTAGGTATGTATCTTGACAGCAAACTTACATTTCATGAGCATATTTCGAGAACCCTACAAAAGGTCAATATAGCGATAAGGATGTTATATCTCTTTATAAACAGAAAATCAGCTCTGTCTAAGGAAAACAAAGTGATCATAACAAAGTAATTTTCAAATCGATACTACTTTATGGGTCCCCGGTGTGGGGAAGTTGTGCGCAGTGCCACATTAAAAAACTGCAAGTAGCGCAAAATAAGCTACTCAAGATGATGCTTAACCTTCCATGGCACCATTCTACTTCAAAGCTCTATAGAAGAGCGAATGTTGTATTGCTATCGGTAACAATTAAAAAACTTACGTGCAATTTTAAAAACAAGTGTGCTTACGCTAAAAATCAGCTACTTATAGACCTATTGTAGTTTATCCGTATATCTATTCATTTATATGTTGTATACATGTAGATTTATATTTATTTATTTATTTATTTTTTTATATATATTTTTGTAATTACCTATTTATTGATTAATTTTTTATGTTATTAATTTATTTATTTATTGTTTTTTTTTTGTTTGTTTAATTTATTTATTTATTTACTATTTATTCACTTGAGCCAATATTCATTATTGTTAACATATTTTTATTTTTATTTACTTACGTACCCGTATCTATATTTATTTATTTATATACTAATGTACTATTTATTTACTATTATTATAATTATTTAATTATTATTTATTTGTATTATTTATTTATTATTATTATTTTTTTGTTTTTTTTTGTACTTACTCGTAGATTGGAGGTTTTTATCGTATTTTCCTCCAAATTTAATTGATTTTTTTTATTTTTGAATTATAATAATACTTTACAAAACAAAACAAAAAAACAATGTTTCAGTAGAAAGATATAAATAATATCATATCTCTGTAATGTAAAATGTGTGGTAACTATCCTTTGTAAAAATTTGTTTACGAAATAAAAATCTATCTATCTATCTATTTTAAGACATGATAATGTTAACGTATCGAACTCTTTGCCAGTTGCCAACTTGTTCAATGACTTTTTTACAAATTTGTATTCCTCGCATGAATTCTTAAATGTAAGGGTCCCTACTCCTCATCATGAACATTCATTTAATTCAGAGAGTGTGGAATCGCAAACATTTTTATTCTACGAATTTACATGTGCTGAGATTCAAAAGATAATTATGTTATTGAAATCATCAAATTCATCCTCTTTTGATTCAGTTTCCAGCTCTGTTCTTAAGCAGATTTCATTTTTTGTTTCCGACGTCCTGTGTTACATTTTTAATCTTAGTGTTAAAAATGGTATTTTTCCTGAAACACTGAAAACAGCTGTAGTAATACCCCTCCACAAAAAAGGTAATACTCAGACCATAGATAATTATCGGCTTATATCTCTATTATCTATATTTTCAAAAATTCTGGAAAAAAGTATGAAATCGAGAATTATTTCGTTTTTAAATAAGACGAATTTTTCCAACAATTGTCAATTTGGCTTTAGAAGTGGTGTGTCGACAGAAACGGCCTTGCAGAAATTCATCGAAGAAATTTACAATAGTATAAATTTGTCCAAAAGACGTGCAGCTCTATTTGTAGATATAACTAAGGCATTTGACACAGTGGACCACTCTTTATTATTAAATAAACTGTATAAGCCTCTAAGGCTTTGGTTCTTACCTAGCAAATCGATAGCGGATGGTAAAAATCAAAGAGTCTTTTAGCTCGTTGAAATTTATAAATACAGGTGTTCCACAAGGATCGGTTTTGGGTCCTATTTTGTTTTTGATTTATGTTAACTCTCTGTTTAGTCAACCTTTAAAAGGAAAAATTTCTGCGTTTGCTGATGATACTGCTATTTTCTATTCTCATAGCAATAATTTTAATATTTTTATGGATGTAAATCACGATCTTGAATTACTGAGATTATGGTTCAATCATCATAAACTTGTAATTAGCATGAAAACTAAGTTTATGTTTTTTGTTATCTTGCCATAGCCCGAATTGTACACGTTTTCCTTTAATCTGTTGTTCGCAGAATTCGATTAGTTTTGATCACATCACTAATTGTTGTGATTCCTGCTTCGATATTGGGTGTGTTCAACAATTTAAATATTTGGGTATTATTTTAGACCATAAACTTAGTTGGAAGGATCATACAAATTATTTGAAACAGTGTATGAATAGAGTAATAAAACAGTTGTACCACTTAAGTCAGTATTGTAATACATCTATCTTAAAGCTAGTTTACAATGGTTTACTAAAATCGAAATTCCAGTATGGGTTATCCTGCTGGGGTGGGGCTTGACTGCAGAAACATGCAGTCAGAATTATCTGCAAAGTGAGTTGTACAACGCATAGCTTAGAACTTTTTAGGAACCTCGAATTTCTTCCTTTAAGACACTTATACTGCTATAAAGTTTTAAAAATATTCTTTGAGAAATCTGGTTATTATCAGGCTAGAACACATGAAAATTATAACTTGCGTAATAACACCAGGAATTTTGTAACAGTACCAGTAGTTAAAAAATCGCACTTTTCTAGGTTTTATTCTGTTGTTGCATCTCGTCTTTTTAACTTGCTTCCTGATAACATTAGATGCGAAAGAGTAAAAACAGTATTTTTAGTTAATGTTAAAAAATGGCTTTTTTCTTTTAATTACACGGTTACTGGACAAACTTTTGAACCGTTAACCTATTTGTAACAATTTCTTTTCTTCTTTGAAAAATATTCACAGTGTTTTTTCCCCATCAACATTTTGAATTTACTTTTTGAATTTACATTTTGAATTTAATTTTGTACTATTTTATAAGTTTACATTCGTCACTTTTCCATTAGGCAACAGGATGTACTGCATTATTTCATTCCTAAATTGTTTTGTAATTATAATATTGTTATTTATAGTATAAGTTTGCAATGAAATAAACAAATAAATAAGATAATATAAGATAAGACTCTGGCCGTCCTCCAACAAGTCGTTCAACAAAAAAACATTGAAGCAGTTTGTGAGAGTGTTACTGAGAGTCTAACAAAATCAATTCGGCACCGTGGCCGAGAATCGAATATTTCGAGAACCTCTCTGCTGCGTATTTTTATTATTTTTTTTTTATAATGAGCGCGCGCTCAAGGGGTTCTTGTACCCTTAAAATGCGATTTGCATTTTAATGCATTCAAAGTGCATTAACTCAAGAACTGAAGCCTACTTACCACGCACAGCGAAGAGAGTTCGTTGAATGGATTATGAAACAACAGCAAGTGAATACTGATTTTTCAAACAAAATCGTCTGCAGCGATGAGGCTCATTTTCATCTTGGTGGCTTTGATAATCGTCAAAATTGTCGAATTTGAGGTTCAAATAATCTCCGAACGATTGTTGAGGAATAAATGCATCAACAAAGTGCCACTGTTCAATGCGGATTTTGGGATGGAGCCATCATCGAACCATTCTTCTTCGAAAATGCGGCTGCTCAGGTAGTAACAGTTAATGGATTTCGCTATCGCGACATAATAATCCGGTTTCTTGAGCCGCTCAGATCATGCGATTTAACGCCGTTGGACTTTGAGGAAATTGAGCACTATATCAACGAAATTCAGTCACATTTATACAAAATTGTTTTGGAAAATTTCGACAGAAGAGTTCGACGGAAAGCCGTGGACACCATTTACCCGATATGCTATTCCATACATAACCTTAAAATATATACTTTATAAATCGATAAAAAAGTATATTTTCTATCAAAATTACTCCCTGCGTGAATTTTGGAGCATCCTTTTCAATGACAAATTAAGCAGATTGTACAGTGGAGCATCTCCGTTTTGAGAATCTACGCTACTCCAGAGTGCATCGTCAACTGAAAGACATTCGAATTATTGGGAAAATTTGGAAATATGTGATTTATCCACGAGAGTGACTCGCTTCTCCTTCTAAAGGAAGAGCATTTACATAAGAGGCGCCAGATTGATTAACCCTACGATGGTAACATAATTTAAATGAACACGCATAGTAACAGGGGTGCCACAACACCCATGATAATAAAATGAATAAAAACCTTTTGATTAAAAAAAAATGGTTTTGGCAACTTACAATTACAAATTTGCACACGATGTTCAGGGCACGCAGGTCTTTTGCATTTTGAACAAAAAATCTTCACTGTCTTTCGAGGACACAATGCACATCGATCTTGTTTTTGCAATTTGGCGGGGGTTTCACTTGCTGGAACTTCTTCGGGGACATTTAGAGTGGTCCTTATATTTCCAGATAGTCCCCGAGGTAAATTTGACTCCAGGCGTCGTCTCAGGTGCAGCTCGGCTAGCTGAAATCCTAAAATTATTAACTGGAGTGTTCGGATGCTTAGTTTCTGGATAGAGAATCATCGAGTTGATCCCTGCTTAATCTAATATACCAAAGAAAAACCTAAGAGGCCAGCGCCGAGTACCCCTCGTAGTCGTGTAATTGTGCGTCATTTGGTCAAAGGTATCGACGCCCCCCTTTGTCGCATTGTAACTTGGATTGCATCAATCTTGTAACTGACTTATGCGTTACGGGATTGACCTCTTCCTTATTGTGCATAGTAGATAGCAATAACACCGATTTGTCTACCTTTGGAGTAAAGGAGACTAAAGTTTTCTCGCGATCAAATGCACACTGAGAGGACAGAGCAGACTTTAATTCATTCGGTCAGAAAGCTGGTGGTATCTCACGTTTATTTTTACGTAAAGTTCCAATACAATTCCAAGTCCGTCGATATTTCTTCAGTAACTGGTCTGCAAGAGGCACCAATTATTAAAGGTTATGTTTCGTTCAGAACGTTTGATGCACTCAGCTAACTTTGTGACGTAGTCTGCCGCCGTCTTCGCCTCGGTTACTTTGTCTATGTAAGGAATTGCGTCAAATATATAATATGTTTTAGCATCACATATGGTCACAATTTTCATGCAATATTTATCCGGTTTCGAGGATATATAAATACGAAAGCAACACTTTCCTCGAAAACCTAACAGTTGCTCATCAATTGTAACGTAACAGGATGGTTGGTACGCTTTTGTGCAACTGTTTATAAAAATCTTCCATGTTTCCGGAATAAGTGCAAATTTATCGTCTTTATCACGGCTGTCCTTATCATCAAATCTTTGGTAAAGTAGCAGAGAATGAAATCGACTCTCGGACATTATTGACTTGTACACAGTGGTACTCGTGGGCGCCCACATTTCAGTTGCACTCATAGTAGCATTATGTCTGCCAATTTCTTGGTTCGTGTCGAGAGACTTAGAGAACAAAGTCATAAAAGCATCTTCATTTTCTGTTTCAATATTAGAATGGATTTGCGAATGATGGCGAAGAAGCAGGCCAAACATGTCCATTCTTACCTCACAAAACATTTCCTAGAAGCTGTGACAAAGGCCCATCTTCTTCGTCTGAGTAGGAAGCAATGTCGTCTTATTCGGAATGCACGGAGACGTTATCTTTATTTTCAGAAGCCTCCTCCGCCTTTAATGGCTCTGTTTCACTCTTATCAACCTCAGCAATATTATTTAAGTACCGCTCAAGCTCTTCTTCATTACGAAACGCCATAATGAACTGAAAATAACATACAAAAAAAATCCAGTAACGCAACACCCCACACATACCGGCGAGTTGCTGCTCCCACCGCGCAACGGCTACTGATGACTCACGCTAAGACAAAAGAATACGCAAAATGCTACAGCGAGACATCAAATAATTTCCAATAAATCTGCCCTGTTGCCATCCGAGGGTTAAGCTAGATGTCATCTAACAATTCCTCATGGATAGAAAATACTGCAGCAACAAAATCAAATCGTAGAATATAACGAAGGACTTCGAACGTGATGGCCGCCCTGTTGTTGATAGATTTCGCTCTTTTTTAACATGCCATTTGGCTAGCACAGTGTATTCCGAAGAATATGGTATATCGCCACAGTTGAGGACAGTGTTAATGAGGATCCGAATTTGTATGTTCGCAGGTGCGTGCCGGCGTTTCGACTTTGCCCACAACATGGAACATTAGGATCGTGATCTAATCGCTTTCAAGCATCAGTTGGTGAATTGAACCCGTTGGATCATGGCATTTGGCATTCGTCGAACCTTCGCTAAATGCGCTCAAAACCAATTGCAAGATGATCCAGAATTTTGTGGAAAAATTGTGTTCTGCGATAAGGCACATTTTTAATTCAAGGCACAGGTCAATAAACAAAATTACTGTGGGAATAGTCCGCAACTGACACCATTTCAATCACAATATGAAATTGTACTGTATGGTGTCGTTTGTACTCTAGCGGCATCATCATTGTTTCTTTCAAGATGAGCAAATGGGTACAGAAAGATGATCAACGAATACGATTTATGTTACATCGATGTGGACCAAATCCATCGATTTATTGAAACCAAAGTTTGCTCGCCAAGCTAAAGACCTAACGCCGCACAAATATTTTCTGCGGGAGCACTTAAAATCGTTGATGAGTTAGTACTAGCAAAGATTACAGCTTTTTCGGTGACCGAAACCGTCCTTTAATGTTAAATTATACAAAATTATCACAAAAAATTCTAAATTATACATTTTCCGTGACATTTTCGCGAAACCCGAACTAGATTGCGTAGGGCATTCATTTTTTATGTCAATATCCCGCTTAGTTTTCAGAACAGTTTTTATCAAAGGCTATGAAAAGCGTCCGTAAAATAAGGACCGTAATAAATCCCCCAAACTCCCATGACCTTTGATATTTTATTTAGTTTCGCAGTTTCATAAAAATGGTTTCGATAAACTAAGTCCCGCGAAACAGCTCGTGTGTTGAATAATGAAATCGGGGAAATTGCTATCGGGATACATGGCTGATGGACCAATAAACTAGAATTGCAAGTTTTTAACTCAATCATGGGTTTTTTTTTATATAAAAAAATAGAGCGATTCCATGTGACAACGATGAAAATATTTTATATTAAAATCGCCATCGGAAATAATAAATGGAGTGAGATTGGACTCAAAACGATGGTTCATGCTCTATTATTCTTTTTTATTGCATTCCTTTGGTGGTGATGAAGTTAAATTGAGCCTAGAGAGGTCAATAAAAATGTTGTTGTTCCCTGCAGAAATAAATTCGATGACCTAAGAGAAAAATTATGTTAGGCAAAACCCATTATTCTGTTGCACTGCCAGTTTTTCAGGCAGGTATGCAACTTATCAATTGCAATATAACTTGATGTTATCACTATATGTAGTCATTAGCAGCCGTGGAGCTAATAAATCAATTTCTGTTTTTTGCAAGACAATTAGAGCTGGTGCAATTCTGTCATGAACGACTTTAGGTTTTTGCCACATGGCGCAATATAAATCTCAAATGGGCCCTTGTCCATAAATAAAGGGTGTTTTTTTAATAGCTGTCGAGCTATCAAACAATAATAACATTATGTCTTGAACACGACTTCACTCATATAGCTCCGTCAGCTATTTTTGAAGAAGTGCATCCTGTCGATTTGATGTTGGTCAATTCTTTTGAGCATTTGGAGCTGAATTTCACAAATAGTGCTCTGAATATGGGGTTCTTAGGCCTAAAAAATGAGCGTTATCAGCATACCTTAAAGACTTTATATCTCATGAAGTCGATGATCACATATCCATTTTATTTTTTATAATCGACGAGCGCTCACGGGATTTTTCGTAATTTTAAAATGTTGGCACATATCGGGCGTAGTAAAGTTAGGGAGGTAGAAAGGAAGTTGCCGGCGCACGTTGATCTTAAGCGTGAGCTCGACAGAACATTCCTTAAGTGAGCTATACGGTTTAGGAAAGAATAATGATATTTTAGAGTTTCATAGTCAGGTGTGGGTTACGGTTATAGGTTTCAAGGACCGGGATGCAACTCCTAATTTGGATGTAGCACTTGCGGTGGAAAAAGCAAGATGTTATGTCGGTATTTAAGCATTTCAATCGAATGTGCAATATTTGTGTTACCTATGAGTTTTATCGCACGGTTTTGAATCCTTTCTAGCAGGTGCAGAGATATTTTAGGAGTACCCAACCAGATGTGGACATTGCACTCCAATTTCGGGCGTATAAACGCCTTACATGCAATACATTGAAGCCCGATCAGAGGGGGTGAAATATCTCTTACATCGCTTGTGGAAACCTAGACATTTTGCAGCATTTCTGACGACATCGAGTATGTGGTCATTCCAACGTAAGTTGTCACCGACACACATACCGAGAATGGAAAGTTTTTCGGTTTCGACGATGTAAGTGCCATTCATGGGTAATGGCTGGGTATTTAAATTTCGCTTTAATGACAGCATTGAGTCTTGAAAGCATTAAATTCCACTCTATTGATGGTTCCCCAATTGGTTATGCTGTTAATATCGGAATTTAATGAGCTAAACATACGCTGCCGTTCTCATTCTACAGCCGAAGAGCAGGGGCGTGAGTCCGGGAAAAGCAGAGTATTGCCATCAGCAAAGAAATATATTGGATTAGAGGCAGTAGACAAGAGATGATTAATGAAAATTAAAAACAGTGTCGGCGACAGAACGCAGCCCTGTTACACACCAGCAAGTCTGAACATCAGACTAGGAACCACCCAAGACAACTTGAATTGAACATTCCGAAAGGTAATTTCTAATCTATTGATAAGAGCCTGATGCGAAACTCTGTCAAATACCTTAGAAATACGAGTATCAAGTGCAACTATCTTGCTTTCGCCAGATTAATTTACGCTTTGGTTCCACTTTTCGGTGAGACATGCCATCAAATCACGAGTTGGCCTGTTGCTATGAAAACCATACTGTTGGTCATTGAGAAGTTTTCGTGTTTCGAGATAGGGACGAGGAAGAAGGGACGTATGTTAGTGCAATGTATCTGTAGGAGAAGAGAGATGCAGATTAGCCTTTTTAGGGACGAGCTGGACAAATGCTGGTTTTCATCTGCTCGGAATGAATCCTAAAGAGTAGGATTTATGAAGAAGCTTTCGTAGTAGTTTTACCAGCGTGAAAGAACATCCCTTATGAAAAAGAGGACATATGCTATCTGGACCAGTGGTATATGTCAAGATCTTTGAGTATTCCTACCATACGTATGCGAAAGTGGACTCGTCTCATTTAAGATTAGATGCGCTTAGGTATAGGCGGAGACAAGGTACAATCTGGAAGTGCTGAACTGGCTGCAAAGTGTGCAGCAAGTATATTGGCCTTGTCCAAAGAGCTGAGAGCCGAATTTCTAACATTTTTGAGGAATGTCTAACAATTTCTACTACCTTTGCGCCATTGTAGTATATTCTGCCTCAGTTTTTGGTCGTACTCGAATTTCAGACGATTAAGAAAGGCGCTATAGTCATTTCTGGCTGGTTGAAATTTCTTCGTTTTTCCTCTGTACGTTCAGTCTTGTAGGACCGAAAAACATATCTCTAACCTTGACCGCCTCTTTACAGCTCGAGTCGTACCACGCCCTTTTTTAGTTGGATAGTCTTCATCCGATGAGAGGTAAACCATCTTATATCAGCAGCGGCATCCACGTCGTTATCGAGAAAACATAACGACCAGTTAAAATTCCTGAAGAAGCTGTTAAGGCTGCCGTATTGCAGTATTGCCATACGGTTTTTTTTAGGAATCTTTTCGCTAACTGTATGGAGAGTATATGCGAAATTACCTGATATAACACAATGGTCCAACGAGCCCAGAGGGGATAGCACATCGACCTTATACTTATCAGGGTAGCAAGTAGAAAAAAAGTCCATAGTGCTGGCGGTATGGCTATCAACGTCTAGTATTCACTTGGACTTACAAGCGCGGTTAAGTTGTTGTCCGCAGTGAAGACTTTACTTTACTTTTAAATTAAATTTTTATTGATTCTTTCATTACTTACTTATATTCCAGACAAAAATGATTAAATGTAATTTAGCAATGATAGTTACTTATTCTAGTTTACTAGCTCTTACCGATCGCTCTAAATTTAATAATTTCATTCAAAGCTTACCTTTCGGCCTTAAGAACTATCTTACAATTAATCTTATCCATCAGTATTACAATATATGAAATTTCTAAGAAAAGTTTTGGAAAAACTTAGATACCGTATCTTTTAATTTTTATAAAAAACTTAAAACAATGTCCCTATTCTACTTAACCTACCTAAGCTACTTAACCTAACTTAACTATAATCGGGATGGTGAGCACTAATAACCTCTCGCAGCGAGGGGTCAAAATACCAATTGCGATTTCGGGCGCCTGGCATTTGTCAACATGGTGCACAAGCATCCCCGAGATTTAACCAATGCCATAAAGCATCGGTCACTTCTCAGCGGCGCCACCTTATGTTGACGAACGTGGTCTCTCCACGAGATCCCCTTAACTATCCTTAATCTAACTTACAACTAAGAGGAGTGGGTTACCTAAGTAACGTACCGACCTAGGAAGGCGAGCCCACCCTCTCCCCTTCTAGAAGCCACCAGAATTCGGTGTACTGTTTTTCGGCATCGATCCGATCCCTGTCCGTAATCGCGGGACTAAAACAGAGGAGCTCCTGAGCATTGGCGACATACCCGTTGTAGATGAGCCGCTTGTCCTTCGCACCGCGGTGGCGGTGGTATATTACCGGGACACCATCCCTGCTTTGCATTAACTCTTTAGCATCAATATGGAGAAATGCCTGTGGCGGGATAAAACCCGATAGAAGCGTACTCTCGTGGTACTTTACATTGGGGTAAAAAGCCATAAAGATCAGGCTATTATCGTTGGTCATTGCTCGTGCTACATGTCTTCGCATCACCTTAATCAGGAAATTGTCAATCCTATTCAGATTAGCTCCATCGTAAAGGACTTTGTTGGGATAATATTTTTTGTACTCTGATTCTGGTGTTCTGTACAAGCCGAGACAGATCCTAAGACAAACACTCGAATCCTTTCCATCTGATACGGCGCTACATTGAACCACACGGGACAACCATACGCGATGACTGACCTGATTAGGGCCACATAGCATATGACCTTCACCCGGGAGACAAGTTGACTGCTATGAAATAGCCTTCTTGTCAGGGCTAAAGCCTTCTTGGCCCCAACAAGACAAGCATCTATATGTTTGTCAAAATACAAATACTTATCGAGCCCGATACCAAGGTATCTCACTACGCTTCTCACCGCAAATGGCTGTCCGTGCTGTCCAATGATGGCCAAATTTCGCCCGTTATATCCGGTATCCCTGGAAGCCCATCTCGATGGAGTTCTAAACAAGATTGTCGCCGAATTTTGAAAATTGATTTTCAATTTCCAGTCGCCGCAATACACCTTAATATGATCGAAGTCACGGTGCAGAAGGGTATTAATGACTTCGATTTTTGGACCTGATCTGTACGCCACTGGAATGGAATGTATGGAATGATTGAGTTAACCTAATAGATAACTTTTGTAAATGTTAAACAGTATCGAAGAAATGACAGTCCCCTGTTGTAAGCCGTTTTTAATGTCAAAGATCTTGCTCGAAATGACGTTGTTACATTTAACAACAAACTTCTTTCCCATAAGCATGTCGTAAATCATATATAGCAGGGGCTTCGGCATGCCCATCCTGGTCAGCTTATAGAAAAGCCCCTCTAACCGTACGATGTCGAAGGCCTTCTCAAAGTCAATGAGGCAGGCACCCGTACACTGGAGCTTTGACGCAGCATGAATAGTGTCATGCCTCGCCGTAAAACCAAACTGATTGTCGGAATTATATTATTTTCCTCAACCCACCTTAACAGCGCTCTATTAACCACCTTCTCAACTACCTCGCTAATATTTGGAAGCAAACTAATTGACCGAAGATTAGCATTTCTAACTTTGTCCCTTTTCGGGATTGAATGTACCATTGCTGTTTTCCAATGCGTCGGATAATATGCATTATTCAGCGCATTGTTAAATAGCGTAGTAAATATATCCACTGCTTCCAAGGGCAGGTGTCTTAATACGACGTTTGGAATCCGTCCACTCCCGACGACTTTTTGTTTTTCAGAGATTCAAAGATGCACAGGAGTTCATCCTTTCGCGCGAATAAATGCGGCGACGATGACGTTTGCCGCGTTTTCTTCATTGAATACGGTGAAACCGTGATTCTCGAATCCGTCCGCAGTGAAGATCTCAATACACCGTCCTTCGGGCGTTGTCTATCCAGAATGTCGAAGCCACCCAGAATTGTGTATATTGAAACCGCCAGTAATAACGATTTTATTACGTGGATAGATATGATGATTCAATTCTTTGTATGGAGTGAGACAGAGCATCAAATTCGTTAATGGTCTGTGGTCGAATTGCTGTCCAGTTTGGGGCTTCTGTAAATAAAGCAGTAGTGGATAAATTTCTTACGGAGGTGGAATTTTAATAACATGAATTCGAATTCCGGTTGAGTTTGATAAGTCACTACGCACATATGTTAAATGGCGAGACTGCAGTGTGAAAACAATAATGACACTAGTTCGGATCCAGGTAGCTTCAAATGGGAGTGTTCTGAGAGGTGTGAGTGCAGATCTAACTGTGTTTCATTAAGTGCTTATGCTTACAGAAGTGGACGTACGCAGAGGATTCTTTCTGCTCTGAGTTCACGATTCATTACTACAAGTAAACACAAAATACATAAACCCCGATGATGCTAAACAAAGCGGTGAATTGAAAATTCTGACATTCGTTTACCGCATCACATTGTGGTGTTTTGCTCAAAATTTCACTCACAAGCCGGTGTAGAATGCTTGTTACATGCACTCAGTCATTGCCTTTGCCATATGACAGTGATACTGCAACAACAGTGACCGGGCGCAAGCATGGAGCTTGAGATCTTCTTTATTTTTTTTTGCACTAAAGTTCATAAATTTTTTATTAGTTTTGCCATTGAATACTTTTGTTTCATGGTTTTTGTTTCTATGAGTGCACTCGGCTATAAGATGTACTGACTAAAATAAACAAACACACAGTTTATTAATGCGAGACTAGTTTGCTTATGCGCCCATACCAGAAGCATACACAATGACTACATCCACAGATTAAAACCATAATGCAACACGTGCACATATCCTCTATCATATAAGCTCGACGGCTCGAAACAAATTGCAGATTCACACTTATTTCAGTCGCAGGAGATAGACTTCACCTTACCAGTGGTAAGGGGTCTTGCTATTTATAAATGGAACAAAAATAATGCGAGAATGTAATAATGTATTTTTCAAATAAAAATTTGGCGTAGTCGGCAGAATTCCAATAAAATTTGCAAATATTGTAATTTATATGGAATCTAGTGATCGAACAAGTAATGCGAAATCGGAAAATATTCAAGAGAAGTCCAAAAGTAAATTGGCTCCCACATAAATTAAATTCTAGTAGAAAGAACCGAGTGTGGTGCTAAATCATTTATCATTATCTGAATTAATTGAAATTTCGAATAGAATAAAAAAAAAAACAAAATATTGTATATCAGGACGTTGACAAGCTATTAATAAAAATTCTACTAATTTGTTAGAATCGGATTAAGCTTTCATTATTCATCTTTGAATTTCTGCTAATGAAAGATGGATTGAGTAGGATTTGAATTATTGTAAGTTTCACTTTTTAATTCACGGAATTAGTAGCACAATATTTTTTTTTTTTTTTATAATTAGCTCGCGCTTAAGGGGTTTTGTACACAAGGGGGTTCGTACACAGCGCGGGCGAAATGAAATATGAAATAATGAAAACTGTCAGAATTTTTTGGCTGAATTTTATCTTTTTTTGAGAGAAACTGTACTTCCTTTCGAACATAAAGTTTTGGTATGTTATGTCATCTCAGCTTGGGGTGTCGTCTTAATTTCTACATCTACAAAAGAGAACATATTTTCCTGTTTGTCCGCGAGTAGGGAGTAGGTACGTAACAATACCTCAATAATATTACATATATGTATATCCAGCGGTATTACATAGGACGGCTTTTAGTATCCTAATTCCGTTATTGGGCCTTTAAAAGAATTTTACATGATTTTTTAACTGAAAAAAATTCCAACGTCCTTTTCTGACTAATGTTTTATTTTAGTTCATAACATGCCACCAACAAAAAACAAAATTCGAAGGCGAACAATCAGGCATATGTTGCTCCAATGGAAAAATTTAACTGAGCATACACCAAGAACCACCACTGGTCTTAAAAGATCTTCTTGAAGGCACAACATCTCAACCCAAACATTGTTTGCAATACATTTGAAAATACAACTCGGCATTTCAAATGACATCTTTTGGAGCTAACTTCATTACAGAAAACGGATTCATGCCAAATTTTAAGGTACAGGGGCAGATGTATCACAGATTTGGATCTCTCTAACCACTTTCAGGTAATGAGCCTAAATACTTGCAAATCTATTTTATTAGCGATAATCAGCAATAAGCAAAGACTAGATGTGGTAGCCACCAAGGAACTAGATTAGACATTATTTTGAAACTGCAAGAAATGCTGCACGTAGCAAATACGAGTAGCTACATTCAAAGTTTCAAATATGCCTTGGAACACTTATCTGTCAAGGAGTATACAATTATTATTGATGCTGACAAGAGACCTTCTCGGGAGCATGTTCGACGCTTTAATGCTCCTGAATGCAATGAAGTTGCTATTATCATAAGTGGTGAACAACATGGCAAAATAGGCATTGTTCAAACATATAGAAATAATATTGATATTGGGGGTATCAAATGTATCAGTGAAACACATAGATCTTATAATGCCTTACAATATCCCCTTTTATTCCCAAATGGAGATGATGGCTACCATTTCGGCATTCCTCACGCGGATTCAAGCTCAAGAAAGACTGTTTCTTGCATGGATTTCTATAGCTATTACTTCATGACTCGCAATAACAACTTTAACCACTTACATCGATGTCAGCAACTATTTAACCAATTTGCCATGCAAAGGTAGAGTCAGAAAGATTGTGCTATATAGTTACTCACCAAAAAGACCTTCGAGTTGATTTTTACATACATTTAAGCGACGGTATCCAAAATGATGCTACCTCTACTTAGAACATTTGAAATTAGCAATCTTTGGCATTATAGATGAAATTTTAGATGAGCGTTGCAAAACGCCATGGAGGTGGTCATAAAAAAACAGCAACATCGGCAGAAATGGTTCGGAAAGTGAAGGCTCGAGTTGAGCGAAATCCGCGTCGAAATGGAAGAAAAATGGTTGGAACGGATGCAACACATACTGAAAAATGAGCTTTCGCTCAAGCCATTGAAGTTCCAAAAAGCACACGATCTTACACCGCATCAGAAAAAAGTTAGAGTCGAAAGAGCGATGGAGTTGCTACGCCTGCACGAAAGTGGTGAGTTGCCGAATTTGGTTTTTTCCGATGAGTCGCCATTTGTTATCGAGCAATATGTCAACAACTAAAATGACCGAGTTTACTTGCCAGAGAGGTCCTTCGAAAATTTGCACCTTCGGACGGCCACCAGAAAGCAGGCAGCACCGATGGTGATGGTTTGGGTCGCCATAACCGCCGTTGATCGCTCTCCGCTCATATTTTTGGACCGTGGCGTATACCGTGAAACTGTCTTAGAAGCAGTACTGAAGCCTTGGGCAAACAATCATTTCGGTCGGAGACCGTGGACATTTCAACAAGACTCGGCACCGTCTCACAAAGCGCGCGTCAATCAAGATTGGTTAAAAAACAATGTTTCGCACTTCATCTCTTCGACACAATGGATTGCAAATTCTGGAGTATTTTGAAGGCGAAGTTTCCCACTAAAAAATACCAAAGTTTGGACCACCTCAAACAAGCACTTCGCCGGGAATGGGCCAAAATACCGCAGAGCCACTTGCGTGCAGCGTGCGATGCTTTCTTCGGCCGTCTCAAGGCCATTATTCGCGCCAAAAGTGGACATATTGAAAACTACTGATACAATTTGAAAATTGATGTATTTTCCAACATTTACTGCTTTGACACAATAAAATTTATCGAAAAATAAAAAAAATATAGCGTTTTACAAAGTTGGAGTTCGAGTCATTCACCCTTTGCTTTAAATAATTGTAGTTTTCTTTGTATACTTTTGCACACTGTATGTAATTTAAGGTTATTTTATATCCTGTACTAATTATAAGCTAATCTTCATGTACAGCGATGTTTTCGTTCAATAAATACAAACACAGGACCATGGAATTCCCGAAACGTACGAACAAATGCTGAAAGACAAACAGCGTTACAACGGGAGACATTTATCAATATGAAGAAATTCTCAATAAGATAAATAGAAAAAGAAGGTTGGAACTTAATTTAATATACGTTGCCTTAAATAAAGAATAAATTCTTTTAAATAAGTTCATAAATAATTGGAACTCAAATCAAGCGAGTGTTATATTTATGGAAAATATAAAAACATATAAATTCTATTACCAATGATCAAAATTCCAAATGGTGTCAATTTAAGTTTGCTATTATTATCAGAAAACTTCCAGTCGTAATCAATCTTATAAACAATATTTCAATCAACATTTTAACAATTTTAATAGAAATGGAATACTCAATTCATTTCAGGGAAAAATTAGAAATGAACAAGTACTTGGAGACCCCCAAGAAAATTTCAGATTCGGCTTTCAGAATCAACAGTATTTTAGAAATAATTATATTAATAACTATCCCAAAAAAAATTCACATCAAACCAGAAATCCAAAGTCAAATGCCACATAGATAAGACACGAAAAAGTTAATTTGATTTCAGTCAGGAAACGGAAATACTTCCCATAATAAAAGTAACCATGAATAAAAGATTATTTCATGTTCTAATAGACACAGACTCAACAATAACCATACTTGATGAGCTTCAACTCTTAGAAATTCCCAGAATTCTATTAAGAATTCCGGTAAAAATCAATACTACTAACAATGAAAATATTGTATAATAACCAAAGAAATTACAGTGGAAGTGCCCGTAGAGTTCAACGAAAATTAAGCTACCAAGGGATGGGAATGCACGGAAATAAAAAACAAAATAATTGTAGGTGTTCGTATAATAGACCAAAACCTATTAAAACCCCTAGGAGCTAAAATAGATTAAGAAGCAGGGTATATTGCATATAAATAAATAAAACACTCATTTTGAAAACTATAAAATATCCGGAAGAGTATAATGAAATTCACACTTTAGAATATTGTAACTTAACGAATATGAGTCAATTTTGTAGTAAATATTTAGTGGTCGAAGAAAAAGAAGAGCTATGGGAATTTATTGACGAAAATAAATATATATTTTATAACGAAGATGAGAGACTAACTTCAACCATTCAAATAATATATAACATCAGGGCTGAACATAATAATCTAATCTTCAGTAAAACAACTAAGTATCCAGAGATACATGAAAAGATATCGAACTGCAAATAAAAGATCTGTTAAATCAAGGCATTATTAGAAAAGTATTTCATCCTTAATGGTAGATCTGAAGAAAAGTTTCAATTCTGGGCAGAAAACGTGGCGTATTGTCATTGATTATCGAAAAAATAAACGAGGTCACTATCGACTTTGAACACCCTATTTCTAACATCGATCAAATTTTGGATAAACTAGGAAGAGTCCAATATTTTTCAACTTTAGATCTTGTGAGAGGATTCCATTAGATCAAGATGAATCTTAACTTCATTCGGACACCATCAATGGTTACGTATGTCATTCGGGTTAAAAAATGCACTCCCCTCATTCCAGCGAATGATGAGTGAAGTGCTAGAAGGATTAATACGTTCACAGCCCAATGTTTCATATATGTGTTACATTAATAATGTGATCACACCTTTAATTGTTTTCACATCTTTTCTAAGAGAGTATTTGTCTCTCTTCCACATTTTGTTTTTTTTGATCTGTCATTTTTTTGACAAATAGACACACTTTCTTTTTTTTTTTTTTTTGAATTGTCAGCTAGGCAGAAGCCATACATTTTCCTTTTAATAAAATCCCTTTTTATTTTCAAGATCTAAAACTGATTTTTGTTGTCTTCGACTTATTCAAATAACAGTTCAGAAGTGGGATATTTGCCCAAAATCTTTCTTTTAAATAACCTGTCTATATTAATACCAAGATGAACAACGAGGAATCGAGAATGGATAACACGATGCTGCCACTAGCTGAGTCAACGATGTTCAATGGAAACGTGGCAACGAACGATAGAAATCACGGCGAAACGAACCCTGCCGCTGGTTTTACGCAAAGTGGTCAAAGCCGTAACATGAACGTGAACAATCTTTTGAACACAACACCAGAAAGATCTTGTACGCTAGATTAACGGGAGCTCGAACTTCTACGCCGAGAAAGAGAAGTACTTAAACAAGAACTTGAATTAACTAAACGAGAACTTTCTGTTTTGCAGCGACAATCAATGAGTAATTCTTCCACCGGTCGAAACTTGAACAGTTCACAAACTTACAGTCATGCCGAGCTTAACTCTCTCGCCCCATTTTTCGACCCAAGTCACAAATCAATCTTATCAATCAAAAAGTGGACACAAACAATCGAAAACCTACGGAATATCTACAACGTAACGGATCAGATGATTCTTTTAATCGCCTCATCAAAGCTACAAGGAGCAGCAAAGGGATGGTTCTCTAGTCAACAGTTTCATATCTCCAGTTGGTCACAGCTTAAAGAAGGTCTTCTAAAAGCATTCCCATGCTATGCCGACGAATCTGATGTTCATATGCGTCTTCTGAAACGGAGAAAACAGGTAAATGAAAGCTTTGAAGAATACTTTTACGAGATGTTATCAATAGCTAGCTGCGCAACGTTCAGTAACCAATCCATTTTAAAATACATTTCAAATGATGATAATGATCTAAAACGAGCACTGTCCCTTCATCATTTTACTAAACCAGAAGAATTGCTTGATCATTTCAAATGGTACGAAGAAATGCAAGAATTCACAACAGTTCGCCAACAACCGAGACAACGAGAAAATTCAGCCATCGAAGCAACAAATGCAGCTAAACAATATCAGAATTCGAGGAGCGAGAACCAACAGCTACCGAAAGACAAAAGAAAGTGTTTCAACTGCAATGAATTCGGTCACTTCTCACGCGAATGTCCAAAGCCCCAACGCAAGCCAAGGTGCGGATTATGCCAAAAATCGGGTCATTCAACACAACAATGCAATCAAAACAACGATCGCCGACAGGTTTCAATCATTAGTTCGAATATATTTCATAAGCCAGCTGTCATCAATGGCACGATTAATACAACTGCATTTATAGATACAGGAAGCGATGCTTGTCTTATCAAATCTTCTCTGGCCAATGAGATAAATACGAAATTAGATCCATATAGTATTACGCTTCATGGATTCGAAAATGGACTTTATAGAACTCTCGGACGAATGCGAGTCAGTTTGAAGGTCGATGAAGTAACGGCTTCTGTTTTCATATGTGTGGTCGATGACGACGTATTAAATCAACCTCTTTTAGTCGGACGAGATTTTATAGATCAGGATCACGTAACAATTACAAAAACTGGCGGTAAACTGAGACTTTTTGGACCAGAAAATGACTATGTCAAGGAATTCAAAAAAATAAATAAAGACACACTGGAACCCATAAACGAATCACCTGCGTCAGCAAACGGTAACAACAACGAGAGTGCTATTGCTATCTTGGAGGTAAAGAAAAAACCCGGTCTCTCAACACAAAATAATTCAAATGGTCTACCAAAACAACCCAATTCGTCTTATGATATCGAATGTGGCACTCTTCCAACAATCGAACTTGAGAAACTGCTTTATTTATTAAATAAATATCGACATTGTTTCGCAAATAATATATCAGAACTTGGTTGTGCGTCGACACTGGAGATGCACATTGCATTGAAATCAAATGATCCAATAGTGTGTCGCCCGTACAGACTTGCATATTGCCAACGGTCAACTATGCAGGGAATAGTTCAAGAATTGTTGGACAATAATATTATACGGCCGTCAAATTCTTCGTTTGTCTCTCCAGCCCTTTTGGTTAAGAAAAAGGATGGTGAAGATAGAATGGTAATAGATTACCGTGTTTTAAATGATAAAACAATAAAAGATCGACACCCATTACCGATTATCGAGGATTTACTGCAACAATTAAAGGGTGGTGAATTTTTCATCGGCCTTGATTTAGCATCTGGTTACTACCAGATTCCAGTTGCAGAGGATTCAAAAAAATATACGGCATTTGTTACTCCCGATGGAGGGTATGAATTTAATAGAATGCCCTTTGGACTTTCAAATGCGCCTTCGTGTTTTCAACGAATGATGAACAATTTAAAACGAAAAATGAAATCTAATCGATTGATTGTATACATGGATGACATTCTTATCTCATGTAAGAACTTCACTGAAGGTTTACAAATTCTTGAGACATTTTTATCGTTATTAGAAGATGAACGGCTAACACTGAAATTGAAGAAGTCATTTTTTTTAAGAAAAAAATAGATTTTCTTGGTTATGAAGTCTCTTCCGATGGTATAAGACCCAATAACAGAAAAACGGAGGCAGTTTCGAATTTTCGCCGGCCTGAAAATTTGCATCAACTGAGGCAGTACTTGGGACTCACGAGCTATTTCAGAAAATTTGTTAAAAATCACGCTCTCATCGCACAACCACTTACGCAGTTGACGAGGAAAAATGTGGACTTTAACTGGATGGATGCTCACCAAAAATCCTTCGAGAAATTGAAAGAGATATTGACATCTAGACCTGTTCTTACTTTATATGATCATCGATTGGAACATGAATTACACACAGACGCGAGTTCACTGGGCATAGCGGGTATTTTACTGCAAAGGGATATAGATCTTCAACTCCGACCGGTAGGATACTTCAGCAGGCAAACAAATGAACACGAAAAATTTTATCATAGCTATTAGCTAGAAGCTCTTGCCGTCGTTGAGTCCATCACAAGGTTCCGAAGTTATCTACTTGGGAAACATTTTAAAGTTGTCACCGATTGCGATTCACTGAGAGCAACGATTAACAAGAAAAATATTATACCAAGAATCGCACGTTGGTGGTTAAAACTTATGGAATACGATTTTGAAATTGAATATCGTCGTGGCGAAATCATACCACATGTGGACGCACTAAGTCGGTCGCCGCATGATGAACCCAAGGATTGTGATGTTGTAAGCATGGATGTGTTCGCAGTTGAAATTAAAACTGAAGACTGGCTGATGACTGTTCAAGCTCAGGACCCTAAACTACGTGAAATTATAACCAAACTCAAACAACATGGAACAACCGGCGCAGACAATGAAATTCGTAAGCAGTACCAAATTTATAATGGGCGTCTTTATCGGAAGGAAGGTAACTCTCTTAAATGGGTGGTTCCAGGATCTGCCATCTGGAAAATAATAAGGACTTGTCATGACGAGGTAGGCCATTATGCCTTAGAACGAACTTTAAATCTTTTGCAGCGCGACTATTGGTTTCCACGCATGCGGAATAAAGTGAAAAGTTATTTATCAGCTTGCATAGAATGTGCTTACCATAGGCGACCATCTGGGAAGCAAGAAGGAGAATTATTTTGCATTGAAAAAACTCCTGTGCCATTTCACACTCTTCACCTGGACCATTTAGGACCCTTTCCCCGCAGCAGTAAGGGTAATACGCACGTTTTGGGAATTATTGACGGGTTTACAAAATATGTGATCTTAAGGCCTGTCAAAAACGTTTCCACGAAACCAGTCATTCGTATTTTGGAGGAAATTTCATCATGTTTTGGAAGTCCAGCCAGAATCGTTACCGACAGAGGGACGGCTTTCAGTTCAAGGGACTTTGAGAAATATTGTTTAGCAAACGACATCAAACACATTATGAATGCAGTACGGACCCCAAGAGCGAATGGTCAAATCGAACGATGTAATCGTACTCTACTTCACGCGATGGCTACTATGTCGATTGAAAGTACTGGTTGGGATACTCAACTCAAGGCAATACAGTGGGGAATGAATTCATGCATAAACCAAAGCACCAAACAAACACCTCATAGCTTGCTTTTCGGATTTCAACCACGAGACCCGCTTGGAAGCAAGGTGTTACAGGCATTACATGATGATAATGAAGAGGAGCAGTGTTTAGACCTGAATCTCGTGCGACAAGAGGCGAAAGAAGCTATTTCAAAATCCCAAACGAAACAAAAACTACGTTACGATATGCATCACAAAACTCCCCATGTGTATAAGGAAGGCGATCTAGTTCTGATTGAGAGACCATCCATATCCACCGGAGAGTCGCGTAAGTTGGACCCGAAATATAAAGGCCCCTATATGGTAAGTGCAGTATTAGATCACAACCGGTACATAATAGAAGATATCCCCGGAGCCCAGAGGACACAGCGAAAATTTAAATCCGTCTACACGTCAGACAAAATGAAAGCTTGGTGTCGAAACCTAGAGGATGATAATTTTGCCTACGATATCAGCGAAGCGGAAGTCGAGGACGACTGAAATATTCAGGAAGGCCGAGCTGTTACATTAATAATGTGATCACACCTTTAATTGTTTTCACATCTTTTCTAAGAGAGTATTTGTCTCTCTTCCACATTTTGTTTTTTTTGATCTGTCATTTTTTTGACAAATAGACACACTTTCTTTTTTTTTTTTTTTTGAATTGTCAGCTAGGCAGAAGCCATACATTTTCCTTTTAATAAAATCCCTTTTTATTTTCAAGATCTAAAACTGATTTTTGTTGTCTTCGACTTATTCAAATAACATATGTATGATACATGATAGGAGTTAGTGTTCCTGCAATTTTGTAAATGATCGAATAATAGTTAAATGGCTAAATCGGTAAGAGCTTAAAGATTATATTGAAACAAAAAAAAAATAAGTGATTTGATTTTTATTATCAAAATATAAAATTACAAAAATTAGTCATTTATTCACTATAAGATCTAAAAAAATTATAAGAAAATTAATTTTTTTTTACTTTTATATACATTTTATTAAATACTTTAATGTTTGTTTACTTTTTGTGTGCTAAATTGAAACACTTGAAGCAATAGTTTAGTTTAGTTTAGTTAGTTGACTTTTATTTTCAATAAATGTTTTACAATGTAACGCTTAACCTAAGTCTTTAATGGTTTGGCCTGTGGCCGTCTACCAGGTTGACAAAATACATACTTAAGTTTTACATTAAGAATCTCCATCTATGATACGCTTTCTATAACAAAGTGCTGCTACTGAGTAATCACATAGGACTTTCCATCCTTTTTCTCCATTTAAAATGCTCATTACTTCACCTTCGTCTAAATCATGTTTTCCGAACATTGATAGTCGAAATTCTTTTAAAATCGGACAAACACCAAGAAAATGTAAGATGTCTTCTCTCTTCTTCATGTTGCAGAGGTCACAAAGTATTGGTAAATCTGGTCTATGGGGTATAAAGTTCCGAGTTCCCCTCTCAGTTTGAAAATAGTACTTATTTTGTCAACTGCGTGACTATCTGTTTTTTCATTTAGAAAATGCTTTAGTTTGCTGTAATAGTTCCTAAACATTGACGATTCAGGTTCTTCGACATATTGGTCATATGTATGTCTGTCAAAATTCTCCAAAACCAAGTTAAATTTTTCTCTTAAAAGATGAGGATGCTCGTTCACTTGAATAGACAGATTTAATCTGCATTCAGAAGCTACTCGTATTTTCTTCCATTCCTCGCAAATGCCTCAGTTTGTTCTAATCATGCTTCTTAAAACTACGTTTGGTATTCTGCATTCATTCATTTTTAGTATTTTTAGGATATAGTTGAAGTGCATTTTGAGCGTGTACAAGAGCAAAGGAGGAGTTCCCGTTTCTTCTTTAAAAAGTAGCGAAGAAATTTTTCCACAGCATCGTAGCCTTTGTAACCCCATACCTGAGCTCCGTAAAGCATTATCGACGATGCGGTTGTGTGGAACAAAGTTTGTTTTGCACTTTGCGATACATATTTATTTTTGAAGCAAAGTTCCCAAATCGAACAGATAGCTCTTTTAGCGACAGCTAATTTTTCCTCAAAGTGTGGTTTGAAATTTAAGGAGGACGATATTAGGATACCTAGGTATCTGTATCTGGATACTACCTCAATCTCTTCCCCGTCTAACTTCCACTTTTCCAAATGTGAGAGTCGTCCTCCTGCATTTCTGAATATCATCATTTTTGATTTATCAAGATTTACAGTGAGATTCCAACTTTTACAGAAAGCATTAACCCTGTTTATCATTAACTGCATACCTTGGGTTGTGTCACCCAGAAAGACGATATCATCAGCATACATCAGCGCAGGAATTGATACACCGTTGAATCTTATTCCACCTTTGACATCATCTATTATATCATTGATGTGTAATATAAAAAGCAGAGCACTTAAAATACAGCCTTGTTTAACACCCATTGAAGTTTCGAACTCTTCAGAAATTAAGTCTCCATCTCATACATATGCAATATTATTCACATACAAGGCTCTCAGGATTCGAATAATTTTACTTGATACATCGATTTTGGAAAGCTTGTAAAAGAGTGCTTCACGTAGTATTGAATCGAAAACTGCTCGAAAATCTACAAAGAAGGCGTATACCTTTTTTTTCTTGCTCTTATATGTTTCAGCAATGTTTGTTAAGCAGAATATCTGGTCGATTGTAGAATAACCTTTCCTAAATCCAGCTTGGAATTCTTGAAGGATGTTATGTTCTTGTACCCATTCAAACAATCTTTTATAAATTAATGAAGCAAACAATTTGGCTGAAGTGTTTAAAAATGTGATTCCTCTGTAGTTCTTCGGGTTCCTGTAATCGCCTTTTTTGTGTAGGGGAAAAATTATTGCTTTCCTCAATACGTCGGAGACATTAGCAGAGTCGAATATTCGATTAAATTCAATTATGAGAGAATTCATAAACCCATACGTGCAATTTTTATAGAACTCTAACGGGATGCGATCAATACCAGGTGCTTTATTTGATTTCGATTTGCATATTACTTCATTGACTTCTTCCAGAGTAAATGCAGAGTCAAATTTTTCGTCTAAGAGCAGAGGGGCTGCATATTGATATAGCGGCAAGGTTAATGGGGCATTAAGAAGTTTATCGAAATGAGTCCTGAGTTGCGGGGCTTTAAGAGTTACAGAGATGTTAGACGTGTGTCCATTTAGGTATTTGACAGCTTTCTAGAACTGAGCAGAAGATTTTGAATTATTTATAATCGCAATGTTTTGTTGTTCAAGGGCTACTTTTTTGATGTAATAGATGTGTTTGTATTCTTTGCTGGCATCTTGATAGAGTGCTTTAAAGATATTGGAAATATTCGACCTTAGAAGTTTAAAAGATTTGGTTCAAGTTTTCAAGTAATCAGAATCATACCATTTTTGTTTATATATTTTATGAGTTTTTAAATCTTTCTGTTGCGGAATGGATTTCTTCATTATTTCCGTTAGAGCTTCAATATTGGCTGTATAACGCTGTGTGCGTAGTTCCATAAGATTCACATTCATGTTTCGCTGATACGATTCCATTATTCGGTCATTCCAGACAAATTACGGCAAAAGGATTAATGGTTTTGTGTAAGCAGAGTTGCCGCTAGCAGTAGAATTAAGGGTTACTTCCAAGGGCATGTGGTCCGAAAAATCTCGGTTCCTATTTGAAAACTGTCTAGAAGCTTGAGCCAATTTCCCGAAACAAAACAGTAATCTATTATTGAGCATGATGTTCCTCTGTTAAAGGTCAATTCGCCATCTGGATCTCCTTCGCAACTACCATTCAACAAGCAGCAAGTACAATTATTTTTGCTCCTTTGTTATCACAAATTAGGTCTTTAGATCTGCGACACGGTTCCAGCAGAGTACTGTTGTATCCCGATGCGAAATTATTTTGTGTGAGTCCATCACGACCATTAAAATCCCCAATAAGCATTATATCCGTCCAAGGAGTGCAGTGAGTCGCACTTGAAGCAATATGATATGGCACAGAGCTTACATTCAGTGCTTCCTTGTTTTGCTTTTACACCGGGTTGTTTATTGTCTATTAGAGTTTTATAGGACAATGCACATCACTTTCTAATCAGCTTTCCATTTTCCTTGCGATTTCTGTAAGGAAGTGAAATTCTGACACTATCCGCGAACTACCTGGCCCTTGCATGTTAGGACTTTGAAGGTAATGGCGAATGATCTCTTCTTGTGTTTTCAGGGTAGTTATATTTTTCTGATTTATTTTATTGTAAATCACCATTGTGTTGGCAAGTGGTAACTACGGTCTGCAACGTCTATTCATTTTTTGACACTGTTGTAATCAACTACCATTTCTGGTTTCAAGTCTCTTCGAAATTTCCCACTACATCCCTCATTTCGCCTCGATGCCAAGTGGAAATCATGGGCACATCACGTTTATCATGCCATTTCCACAGAGTTATGAAGCTTCTTTTTGCCTTGCCACACATTCTCCTTTACGAAGCTTTGCTGTGGTTACTCCTTTGGGTAGATCCTTTCGATTTTTTCGTAAAGTTCCACATAGATCTGTGTTACGATCTTTGAAATACGTTGCGAGGGGCACACTGTTATAATAATTGTCAGCAGTTACCATTCTATTTTCGCTTAACAAACCTTCGCATAATTTTAAAACAATTGAGCCAGGTTTGTCCAACCCTTCAACAGTTGACAATGAACCACCGTAAATCTCATATGACCAAGTATAGCTGTCCAAAGTACACACCTTGAAGATTTTTATCCCATATGGACTTGATTTAGCTGGATTGTAGGTTCTGAACCTCAACCTTCCTCGAAATTTGACCACAGACTTATCTATGACTATCGTATCACTGGGTAAGTATAACTTCTTCACATTTTCAAATACCTTCTTGCGCAATAGTTCGATTTTGTACAATCGGCTTGGATTGTAAAGTTGCGTTTCGCAAAAATGCTAGCATTTGAGTATTGTGGCAAATCTGTTATACGACATGCTTATATGATGACAAAAGAAATTATAATATAGCGGATCTGTTTTCCACTAACGCTGAATAGTGGGTAGTTTTACAACTCCAGTAAGCACAATAACTGCAACAAATTTTCTCATTTCGGCTTTGTCAATATTTTTCCATCGATGAATTCTGCTAAATTTTTGGTTCTGACGAGTTACTTTCAAATTTTACGCGTATATGTATATTCGAGCAATGCACGATAGTATAAATTATTCCATCATTGATGTTTATGATATTTGCCCGACCGTTGTTATCATACAGTGAGCGACAAAAGACTACGTACAACCACCATTCTTGCAACCTAATGAGTTCAAAAGCATTATGAAAAAATCTAATGATGCAGTTTTGTTTCAAATCTCTTTTTCTTAATAATACACTATAAAATAAATGAATTTAACAAAAACTTAACAAGTGATTCACAAAAAACAAAAAATAAATAGTGACAAAAGTCTACATACAAACGCCCGGCATTCCATATCTTTTTTTTGTTATATGCTTATGGAGGATAACGGAAAGGTACAGTATTTGAATTTTACCATTTATGAAAATCAGATTTGTGCCTCTCAGTTGAAGTTTGGTCAGCTGCAATAAGTTTTACCTGTGACAATGGCCTCTCGAAGAGAAATTGCTGTTGAAGTGCGAAATTTAGTAATAAAATATAAAAAAGAAAAGAAATCGTTTGGTGGAATTGCAAATCTACTGGATTTAAACAAGTCACCAGTCCAAACAATATACAAAAACACCGATACCGTCGAAAACAAATAGCGTTGTGGCCGCCAAAAGAAGCTGAATCGCCGAGATGTCAGCGTTATCATGAGAGAAGTAGGCAATAATCCAAGAGTGAATTCCAGAATGTTACCTAAAGGGTTGGCAGAATGATCAAATACAATTGTGCATCCACGCACAATTCAAAGGGCTCTCAATAATAACGGTTTCCACAGCAGACCTCCACGCAGGAAATCCCTATCAAATGAAAAAAAAACCGAAAACTTCGCTTAGAATTTGCCAAAAACACATTGAAAAAAGAATGGATTTCTGAAAATGAGTTTTATTTACTGACGAATCAAAATATAATACATATATTTAGAAGTGACGGGAGAGCTAGAGTTTGGAGAAAAAATAACACAGCAATGAATCCAGAAAATTTGGTTTCTACGGTAAAGGATGGTGGTGGCAGTGTGATGGTTTAGAGTTCTGTAGCTGCTTCTGGCATAAGAAATCTATTTTTTATTGAAGGTAATATGGATCGATATCAATACAAGTCTATTTTAGAACTAAACCTGAAAGGATCCGTCGACAGCTTAAATCTTGACACGCGTTGGATCTTCCAACAGGACAATGACCCCAAGCACACCGCTCAAATTGTCAAAGATTGGCTAATTTAATACGCCGCAAGACAACTACACACCCCACCCTAAGGTCATAGAACATGTATGGGAAATTCTGGAAAGCAAGATAAGAAGATATGCCATAAGTAGTGCCCCAATGCTAAAACAGAAGCTCCAAGAAGAGTGGCAAGCCATAACAGCTAATGAATTAAATAATTTAGTTGCTTCAATAACCAGACGCTTGCAGGCAGTTTCAGATGCACATGGTGAACCTACAAAATATTAAATTTATCATTTACAATAGCTTTACCTAATTTAAGATGTTTATGTTAGTTAATATGCCGTGTGTAGACTTTTGTCATTATTTATTTTTCGTTTTTTTTTTGAATCACTTGTTAAGTTTTTGTTAAATTCATTTATTTTATAGTGTATTATTAAGAAGAAGAGATTTGAAACAAAACTGCATCATTAGATTTTTCCATAATGCTTTTGAACTCGTTAGGTTGCAAGAATGGTGGTTGTACGTAGTCTTTTGTCGCTCACTGTATATATTCTGCAAATCTTAGACCCCCAAATGTCCAACAAAGACTTCTCTGGATATAGGTAGAACAAGAGGAATCCAATCATTTTCATATGTTTCTTCAGTTTCTGCGTCAGAGAACGATAAAGAATCGACCCACTCCCTAAAATAAAATCCAAATTGGATTTTGTATAATTGTATTCAGTAGGGTATCATTTTAGGCCACTATGATCTTTTTCACCTACCAGTCTCAGCATCAGTTGATGATTCTCCTTCTAAAGGGAAGAATTCTTCATCACTGCCATCCTAAAATCGTCATCCACTACAGAAGACATTTCATCATCTACAATTCGCGACACTTTCTCATCAGATAAATTTCTTCTTGGACCACCATTTTTTACAAAAATTCGCACAAATCCGCTTGCACGAAAATAACAGTACCGTAAGCCAATTATCATATATGATACAAACCACGCATACACAAGTTCATATTTGATACATTGGGCGTTTGGTGATTTTTTTATGATCGTCACGCCCATGCAGCACGGAGTTTTTATAGTGTATCAGTTTATTTCAGATTAGTATTCCAAATATTAAGAAAGTATAATCTAAACGTAACGCAAGAAATTCAATACTCAATTCTTAGGACATAAAATCACCGCAAAAGTTATAAAACCAAATAATAACAAATAAAATGCCACTCCTTACAACTCAAACACAGGTCAAGTCGTTTTAAAGTATTACAGGATACTACCATAAATTTACAAAAGACTACGCAAAAATGGCACAGCCAATAGCCTTTTATTTAAAGAAAAAACAAAAAGGTCGATATTAAAGATGTCACTTACTTATACAAGCGGCCATACTGTTGAAGCTACATTTGTCAAATTGGCTGTCATTTATTCAGTCTGTTTTGCCAAATCGCATAGCGACGAACATAGCGTGCAAATGATAAAATTGTTTTATCAAAATGTGTATTCTGTTCGGGCAACGTTCTGCGCCCTTCGCCCATTTTACGGTCGACATAATCGTCCTACCGAGAGGACTATTCACAGTGTGGTGGATAAATTTGAGTCCACTGCTTCAGTAAATCAACACCAGTACGTCGACGAAACTCAAGATCTGCCGAAAACATCGCCGCTGTCAGTGAGAGTGTGCAGAAGAATCCGAGGCAGTTGATTTCGCTTCGCTCACAAGAACTCGGCCTCTAGCAGACCACAACTTGGCGAATTTTGTGTCGTGACTTGGGCCTGCACCCATACAAAATTCAACTGACCCAGAAGCTGAAGGCAAACGACCTTAGACAACGACGTGTGTTCGTTGAATGGGCTCTGGGGCAGTTGAAAACTGACCCTAACTTTCATCGAAAAATTATCTTCAGCGATTCGGCTTATTTGTGGATGAATGGGTACGTCAACAAACAAAATTGTCGAAGAGCGTCCAATGCATCCCGAAAATGTCATTGTTTCAGGCTGAAGGCGTCATCCGTCCATATTTCTTAGAAAACGACGTTGGCCAGGCCATCACCGTTAATGGCTAGCGCTATAGGTAGATGATTACCAACTTCTTTTGGCCTGAATTGGATGATATGGACACCAACGACATGTGGTTTCAACAGGACAGCGCTACGTGCCACACAGCTCGTGCCACATTGGAAATTCTGCACGAGTGATTCGAGGGCATGGTCATCTGACGTGGAGGTGATGTGAACTGGCCACCGGGATTGTGCGATTTGACCCCGTTAGACTTTTTCTTGTGGGGTTTTTTGAAGTCGCAGGTCTATGCGAATTAGCTACAAACCACAGAGGCCATCAAAGCCAACATAGCGCATGCCATCGGTTCGGTCAAATTCAGCCTGATTTATGCGCCAGAGTCATGGAAAAGTGGACATTTCGGATGCGCGCCACCCAGAGAAGCCGGCACTGACATTTGAACGATGTTATATTCCATACATGATGGCACCGAAAGCCCTTTCAAACCAATAAAAAATGTCGATGATATCTTACACACATTTTGTGTTATTTTAATTCAAGGATAGGAAGGCCCTTTATAAAAGCACATCAGAAATTGAAGGATACTCACCAAAGTGAACATCACAAAAGGGACACCCAATAACTTTCTTTTCTAGAAACCTTAACTCACATGAAGTGACATTGTAGCAATTATATGGGCTGTGAAATACCACAGACTCGTAGAAGGAAATTTGACCTTAAAACCGATCATCAAACCGGTAAAATAGTTGCAAACGAAAAGTGTAGGCAAGAATGTTTCACTTCGCTTGCAGCGATGTATCCTTCAGCTAGGAAAGTACAACATGAGCATAGAATACCGCAAAGGTACTTCAAATACAGTAGCAGATTTTCTGAGCAATATATTGGAATTTGAATTTGAACAAGTAAACATATTTGACTCAGACACAATAAATTCGCAATTAGAGAAAGGAAATGATCACTTCCAGTTAATGTATTATACCATGTTTAAACAAGAGATTAATTAGAGCTGAAGGCTTCATCAAATATTCAAATTTGATAAACTCGAAGACAAACATATAAAAAAGATACAAAAAGAAAGAGTAACCAACTTTTGTTGGAAGCCAATTACAATGTAATAAAAATGAAACAAGCAAAGGACCCAGCCTGAAAATAGGAATAGAAAATAGGAAAATAGGAAATAGGAATAGGATATCTTGTTTCAGTTAATCTACTCGAGTGTAAAGGCATGTTAAAATGAAATTAATTATTTTCTTGGCAATAACTAGATGAAGCGGATGTAATAATATAACTACTTAATACATATACAAAGTTAATTCAAAAGATTTATGCATAGTGGTGAATAAGATTGCCCAAGTAGTAGATTAATTTCAAAAGATATTTCCATAACGTCAA
This sequence comes from Volucella zonaria, assembly GCA_963966105.1. Classification (NCBI taxonomy): domain Eukaryota; kingdom Metazoa; phylum Arthropoda; class Insecta; order Diptera; family Syrphidae; genus Volucella; species Volucella zonaria. The sequence continues at coordinate 193,251,775 of OZ014532.1, read as the reverse complement.
TATCCATATTCCTTAGGCGAATAAATAAAAATTAAAGGATACAAGAAAACAAATGGAAGATTCAAACGACATTTTCGGAACTTTGGATGACAGAGTAAAAGCCAGAATAGAGAAATAATTAGGAATTCATATGGAAAAGAATTTTAAACTAATAGAAAAAAAATAATAAACAAATAAGATAATTTACAAAAAGGAATTAAAGCAATGCAAATAACTTAAAACAGAATAGAGCCAATGAAATAAATATCAGGAATATATGAGAGATTAATAATACTATGTGGAGTGAAAAGTAACCTCCTTGACCGCCAAAATGCGCTGCTACTGCAAAGAAGGTTATGGTGCCTTGAAGTCCGTTCATACTTAGGCAGACATGCCAAATTTCAGTGCGACACTGTCTTTAGTTTTGTTTTGACAGCTGATTGTTGTTGACGTATTTGGCATCATGTTGAGTATGCACAAAAACGATTTTCGTTCTCTCGTAAAACATTATTTTTTGAGAGGCAAAACGGCGAAGGAAACTAAAGAAAAGTTGGATAAAAATTATGGGGCTAATGCTCCGTCAGATTACACCGTCAAATATTGGTTTCGAGAGTTTCGTGGTGGCCGCAACTCCACTACCGATCAAGTCCGCAGCGGCAGGCCCTCCGATGCGGTTGCAGAGGACAATTTCAAAAAAATACATGAAATGGTGTTGGCTGACCGGAAAATGAAGGAGCCCGAGCTAGCAGATATCACAAAGATCAGTACTGAACGCACACGCCATATTTTGGGCAATATTCTGCATATGAAAAAGTTATCCTGCAGCTGGGTGCCGCGCATACTCACTCCTGACCAAAAACACGAACGCGAGAGCACTTCGAAAAAGTGTTTTGACTTGCTGATGCAGAATCGGGCGGACTTTTGGCGTCGATTGGCAACTGGATTTGGATCCCTCGGACTGTTATCTCTTCCCAAACCTCAAGAGATGGCTCATCAATAAAAAATTCAGCTCACGCGAGGAAATCATCGACGCCACGGAGGAGTATTTTGCAGACCTTCCGGAAAATTACTTTTCGGACGGGATCAAGAAGTTGGAAAATCGCTGGAATAAGTGTGTCAAACTAAAAGGGGACTATACTGAATAAAATAAATAAAACATTTAAAAAAAAAATTCGTTCATTTAACCTCCTTTTCACTTCATCTAGTATTACAATTGCAGTGAAAGCTAGGCAAAATAAGAGAATTTATTGAAAAACTCCAGAATGGTATATTAGCTAGTAGACTACAGTTAATGACAGAAAATTTATTAACATCAGATGAAATTGATTTTTTTTGAAATTGACATAAATAAAGTAAAAAATATTAAATTAACAACGGGCGAATATGCGGAAGAGTTATTGGTATTCGGAATCCAGATACCTGACGAAATAGTGACATTTTATAAATATTTAATAGCGCCTATATCCAATGAAAAATGAACAACTAGATATGAAGCTCGAAATTGTAATGAGAGTCGTTACAAATGATGACGAAAATAAGAAGTTGAAACATTTAATAAAATATACTCGTATTCATGTAGCAATTCTATTGATAACAACTGTCCAAAAGTAATTAGCAAAGAAGAAATTATTGTTTAGTTTACTAAACAAGATGTATGTTATTGGTAATAAATAGTAATCTAGTTATGTAGGTAAGTAGGTAAAAGTGGCTGTTGGAAAAAGCAACCCACTTAGGCCTATTGGCCCATTGCGGTGCCACTTGGATCTACTCTTGAAGCCAATTTGAGCTTCTGATGAAGCGTAGGATACTCTTAACGTCTACATTCTTTAGAGCTCCTAAATGAAATTTTCTTCTTTGGGAGAGAGCTCGACATATACAGAGTGTGTGGAGGATGGTCTCCTCTTCCTCCTCGTCCATGCAACTTCTTCAGAAATCCTTTGTAAAAGCCCCAAGTCTTATTGTATGCTTGTCTATAAGGCAGTATCAAGTGATGACACCTATTATGGGTTTAAGATGCTTCCTATTTAGAACGTTCAGACTCTTAGAGCGACTCGGATCTAGCTTTGACCAGTCTACTTAGTCACTGGACATGTTGGTCCAACAGTCCACCTAAAATCTGTTCTTTTATTGGCATCCAGCTTTAATATTAATTTGCACGTATGCTACCCTTTTCAGGTAGAAGAGGTAGAGTGGTTCCAATTTTGGCAAGTTCGTCGGCGTTACAAGTCCCAGGAATGTCTCTGTGGCCCGGCACCCAGCAAAGGTGAAGGTTGAACTGCCCTGCCATCTCCATAAGAGATAATCGGCATTCAATAGCAGTTTCCGAATTTAGTGAGACAGACTCCAGGGACTTGATAGCTGCATGACCATCAGAAAAGATGCGGATATCCTTTGCAGATATCACGTTTTTCTTGAGCCGGTACAGAGCTTCTTTAATCGCCAAAATTTCCCCCTGGAACACGCTGCAGTGTTGGAAGACGAAAAGAGGGGCTTAGATTCTGAGAAAACACCGCCACCAACCCCGTTATCGGTTTTAGATCCATCAGTGTAGAAGTGAATTGACTTGTCCTCCGTGAAAGCATCCTCATTCCAAAAGGATCTAGAGGGGAAGCTTACATGGAAATCTTTGTCAAACCAAAGTTCGGGTATGGTGTAATCAATGTTCTCTGTGAGGATTCCTAATATACTAAGAATATTAGCGTGGCCAAATAAATTATTTGTTTACTGTGTAGTGAAGTGTAGATATTGAGGGGTGCGGAGGGAGTAGAATGTAAGGCTCCGCTTATGCATAGACATGCTGTTCTTTGGACTCTGCTTAGATAGCTGAAATTGACTGCTTTGTATAAGGCCGTTCACCAGACAATAATCCCGTAGGCGAGTATTGATCTTATGACCGAGATGTATAGCCAGTGGGCAAGGTTAAACGCCCCATTTGGAGAAATATGACGAAGTAGAACCTGCTATGGAAGTTTTGATATCACGGTTGATTCCATCTAGGAAGCTCCTCCATTTAAGTGTTTAGTGAACAAACTAAACATGTATTTCTTATTCTTCAAATGCACAGACGGGCAATCAGGCGACGATGGTGATTGTGCATCAATAGGTAATTGCTTCACTGCTTGGAATACTTGCTTTGCACTCATTCGTATTATAAATTTTGACAGCTCGTCCTCGTCTAGAATGTCATTCTCCAGACATCTACTCATATGACAGTATCGTCTTTAACAGCAGCACTGACATTCGATGACAGACCACCGTCTATGTTACCACTCGTACCGGTTATGCTCTTACTACTCGACGTTGAAGTAGGCTCGCATTTCACTGGCGAGGAGTTGTTACGGAATTATTACCACTACTACAACTTTTGCTGTTGTTGTCATTGCAATTGATATTGGTGGCAATTGTATTGCTCCGATGATGGTGGTGTTAAATCAAATCCACTAAAGAGATCATGGGAGTTTTCATCGAATTCATTTTTAATGTCTAGACCGTCGGATATAAACGATTTGTGAATGTCTTCGGCGAATGTTAAGGCAAGGCTTTTCCGTGAAAGGATTTCTTCGATCAGAGTCTTTTCCCTATCAGTTATATCACCCGAATTATTCCCATCACTGCACGGGGACAGTTTTGTAAACTCATTCAATGGGTTAAACTCCCCCAGTTGAGATTGCTGTGGGTGTTGTAAGGATTACTATAGTGGACTCGTTTGCTGCTGTGGCTGCACAATACCATCCACGTAGGCATTTGCGAACTTAAATGGCATCCCCGGAGCCTGTTGAGTATCCCCCGTTGCGAATGGAACAAAATTCAATGCATTGTCCACATATCCGCTATCGCCGCCTACAATGCCGCTTACAATGTCACCGGTTAACTAGGATTTGCTGGGGGTGCTCCAAGTGGGATAGAATTTTCTAACACGACAGCTTGTTACTGTTGCGGTGACGGTGGGGGTGGGGGTTTAGGTTTTAGTTGCTATTGTTATTTTGCGACAAGTTGATGAGACTGTTGCATTGACACCGCACTACCTTGTGCCCGCTAGCACAGATGCTTGTGCAGGTAATTCATCTTTGAAGCACTTTGGTGTTGCTGATCCAAGTGTGTTGGCAGTACCTTGATGATAGAGTGGCGGTGGACCTTGCCTTGCATTCTAGGCGACTAATGGCTTCGGTTTTTCAGTTCTTAATTGCACTTTTCATATTTTGATGACAGAAATCTTCTTTTTTTAAATTAACTGAAATCCACGAGAAGGTAGAACTTCACTTTGAAGTTTTTCAGCAAATGGTAGTTTACAAAGTTCAAAGGTATTTTGAGATCTATTATTGCTGCAGCACCTGGGGAGAGATGATATATTTTTTAGTTCTTGGCGCCACATGCCTCGTACTTCTTCCCCACAGTTATACTAGGGCTATTCCAAAATCAACCTCCGAAGTGAAAAATATTTTTTAAAAATACCAAAAACATTAATTTTTTGCACAAAATAGTTTTATTAACATCTAAAATATTTTTCTAAATAGTCTCCGTTTAAATATATACATTTTTGGTAACGTGGGACGAGCTTTTGTATACCCTCCTTAAAAAATGGCACCGCCAGTGATTTGAGGCATTGATTCACACCGTTCATAAATTCCTCATTACTTCCAAAATGTTGAGATGCAATGGATGATTTCAATTTTGGGTAAAAGTGATAATCACTTGGTGCCAAATCAGGACTGTAGGGAGGGTGATCAAAAATATCCAAATTGAACTACTCCACTAAAGTTTTTCTGCGTGCAGCAGTGTGTGGTGGTGCGTTGTCATGCAGAAGCACCACACCTTCGGTAAGCATTCCTCGTCTTTTGTTCTGGATTGCTCTTCTCAACTTACGTAGAGTTTCACAGTAAATCGCTGCGTTTATTGTGTTTCCAGGTTCCATAAACTCGGTCAACAGTATGCCTTTACTGTCCCAAAAAACTGTGGCCATCATTTTTGAATAGGAAAAAGTTTTTTTGAATTTTTTTGGCTTGTTTGAGGAATGAGTATGCATCCATTGCCTTGACTGTTCTTTGCTTTCTAAGTTTATATATTGGACCCAAGTCTCATCTCCAGTCACAATTTGCTGTAAAAATTCTTCACCTTTCATTTCTAAATGTTCGAGAAATGCTTTCCCTGAATTGACAAGTTGGGTCTTGTGGACATCTGTGAGCTGTTTTGGGACCCAACGGGCACAGAACTTGTGGTAATTCAAGTTTTCGGACACGATTCTGTATAGAGTAGTTCGAGAAATTTCGAAAAATCTTGTCGCAAGATCTGAAATCGTAAAATGCCTGTTTTCTCGAACAAATTGGTCAACTTGGTGAACCACGTCTTGATTCATGATCGATTTGCTCCCTTGGCCTATTTCATTATGGACATCTGTGCGTCCGTTTTTAAATTGTCTACACCAATCACGTACCGAAAAATCACTCATCACTGTATTGCCGTAAACAGCACATAACCGACGATCAATTTGAGCTGCGCCATTTCCTTCGGCTTGCAAAAAACGAATTACACTTCCTACCTCACAGGCGGTGGGAGATAAAATTGTATTCTCCATGTTAAAACGGCAACTATTGGAAAAATACTGAACGAAAACGGTCGAAACTTGGCATATTATTAGAGAATAATGTACTGGTTGCGACATGCAGAAACACGTCACCGAAGTGCACGTATTTAATGAATTGTAATACATCGGAGGTTGATTTTGGAATAGCCCTCGTATGAATCACAATAATTTGGTGGGCAATAAGTACTCGTATTGCAATTGTAAAGCGAATCTGTAATCTTTAAAAAATTGTGAAAAATTCGGCATGGCAAAACTACTTCTTTGGCGTTTTTAAGCTAGAACTCTATGCACTACCCAAAAGTGTTTTCAATAACTCGTCGAGCTCTTGAAAGTATTGTATTGAAAGTGACTTTTGGCTGATCAAGCGGAATACCGGGATATGATCACATTATATTTTCACGTACAGAAAAGGTACTATCAGCAACAAGGTAGTAAGGCACAACTTTTTCCGAATTTGGGAGTCTTTGTGCTGGCGGAAAACGAAGGATTTTGTTATTAATTTGCGTCTATCACTTTGACTTCCATATGCCCCAACATTGATAGCAATAAATGTATAACAAGCATCATGCACTCCTAGCAACTTTTTTTGCAGTTAAAAAGTTTTGATCCAAATTTAGGTGGACGTTTAATTTGGATGTGTTTACCGTCAATACCTCCCACGGAGTTGGAAGTTTGCCACAAATTTCCAAAATCCTGCGCCACTCCAAAATCTGTTTTGTTACCCATAAAAAATGTGAGACCTAATATTCAAGGTACCCAGACAGAGTTATTGGAAATCCATGAATACTAATTGGAAAGGAAGAAATGTTGCGTATTCGCCACCAAACAACAAATAAATATTTAAACAGAGTAAAATAAATCTCGTTCTTAAAATAAAAAAATATGATAACCAAATTAAAAGTAATTAGTATTCGCTTTTAGTTAATATTATTTAGGTATTATAGGTTTATCTTACTTTGAGGTACATATGTGTACAAGGTGGTTCGGTTCAACATAATGTTTTCCTTTGATACGTTCTGAAGGCGGTATAATTCTTTTCTTTCTTCCTTATCTTTTTATATGAACTTAAAACATCCTGATAAAATCAGGACCATTCTCAATGTAATGTGTGGGTCAAATCAGGGAATTAAGGTTTGTCACTTAAATGTCGAAAGCATTCGAGCTAAGTATACGATCTTGTATCAAACGTTCTGTACCCTAAAATTGATGTGTTAATGGTCTCTGAATCATGGCTTAACAGTCATATTCTAACTAATAGGGTTGATTTCCCCAATTTCAAATTGCTTAGAAGTGACCGTGTAGATAGGGTAGGTGGGGTGTGTGTATATATGCCAAAACTTCATTGAAGACTAAATGTGTGTATACGTCTTTTAGGTCTGCGATTCAATTTTGTTGTATAGAAGTTAGTGCTTTGAATGAGAAAATGCTCCTGGTTGCTGTGTACTCGCCTCCTAAATGTTTTTGAGAAGAAAACGTAGAAGAACTTGAAGAAATTTTACTAAAATTACAAAGCAATTATACCAAAGTTCTGGATAATATACTTAAGTGCAATAATACAACTAGTGTATTTAAATTTTTCTGTGATAAGGTTGGGTTATCTCCAATTAATTCTCGATACCGTACGTGTTTTAAATCTCTACATAACCCCTACTTGACTTGTTTTTAATTAACAATACTTCAAATATTCTATGTTTCGATCAAATAGGTATGACTAGTGAATTTATTCTATGCCACGCCACGGCTGTACGGAGCATGACCCATCAACTCAAAAAGTCACTTATTTGACCCGGCCTGTGAGAGCTCGCATTTTCGTGGTGGAGATTGATCCGTATTCATCGGTTGCTTTGCCTTATTTTTCCAAAGACTTCTGCAAAAAAAATAGTAGTGTGCCATTCCGGATTGACCGTTCTCCAATGCTTTTTTTTTTTACTTTTAAATTCATTTTTATTGTTTCCTTCATTATTAACTTACGTTCTAGACAAAAATGATTAAATCTAATTTGACAACAACAGTTACTTATTCTAGCTTACTGGCTCTTACCGAACGCTCTAAACTTAACAGTTTCATTCATCTTTTGCCTTTCGGCCTTAAAACTATCTTACAATTAATCTTATCTATCTATTACAAATATAAAATTTCTAAGAAAAATGGTTTTAGAAAAAACTTAGATGCCATATTATTTTTAATTTTTTATAAAACTTAAAACTAAGTCCCTATTCTACTTAATCTACCTAAACTACTTAGCCTAACTTAACTATAATCGGGGTGGTGAGCTCCCGTAGTCTTTCGCAGCGGGTGGTCACCATCCCAATTGCGATCTCGGGCGCCTGTCATCCGTCAACAACGTGCACACGCACCACCGAGATTTAACCAGTGCCATACACCACCGGTCACTTCTCAGGGGTGCGGCCTCATGTTAACCAACGCGGCCTTTCCACGAGATCCCCCTAGCTATCCTTAATCTAACTTACAGCTAAGAGGAGTGTGTTACCTTAGTAACGTACCGACCTAGGAAAGCGATCCCACCCTTTCCCCTTCTAGAAGCCACCAGAATTCGGTGTACTGTTTCTCGGCATCGACCCGATCCCTGTCCGCAATCGCGGGACTAAAACGGAGGAGCTCCTGAGCATTGGCGACATACCCGTCGTAGATGAGCCGCTTGTCCCTCGCACCGCGGTGGCGGTGGTATATTACCGGGATACCATCCCTGCTTTGCATTAACCCTTTATTGTCAATATGGAGAAATGCCTCTGGCGGGATAAAGCCTGATAGAAGCGTGCTCTCGTGGTACATTTCATTGGGGTAATAAGCCCCAAAGATCAGGCTATTATCGTTAGTCATTGCTCGTGCAACGTGTCTTCGCATCACCTTAATCAGGAAATTGTCAATCCTATTCAGATTAGCAACATCGTAAAGGACTTTGTTGGGATAATATTTTTTGTGCTCTGATTCTGGTGTTCTGTACAAGCCGAGACAGGTCCTAAGACACTGCCTTTCAAACACCCGAATCCTTTCCATCTGATACGGCGCTACATTGAACCACACGGGACAACCATACGCGATGACTGGCCTGATTAGGGCCACATAGCATATGACCTTCACCCTGGAGACAAGTTGACTGCTGTGAAATAGCCTTCTTGTCAGGGCTAAAGCCTTCTTGGCCCCAGCAAGGCAAGCATCTATATGTTTGTCAAAATACAAATACTTATCGAGCCAGATACCAAGGTATCTCACTACGCTTCTCACCGCTAATGGCAGTCCGTGCTGTCCAATGATGGCCAAATTTCGCCAGTTATATCTGGTATCCCTAGAAGCCCATCTCAATGGAGTTCTAAACAAGATTGTTTCCGACTTTTGAAAATTGATTTTCAACTTCCAATCGTCGCAATACGCCTTAATATGATCGAAGTCACGTTGCAAAAGGGTGTTAATGACTTCGATTTTTGGACCTGATCTGTACGCCACTAAATCGTCTGCGTACGCTATGGAATGATTGAGGGAACCTACTAGATCACTTGTGTAAATGTTAAACAGTATCGGAGAAATCACAGCCCCCTGTTGTAAGCCGTTTTTAATGTCAAAGGTCTTGCTCGAAATAACATTGTTACATTTAACAACGAACTTCTTTCCCATAAGCATGTCGTAAATCATATATAGCAGGGGTTTCGGCATGCCCATCCTGGTCAACTTATAGAAAAGCCCCTCTAGCCATACGGTGTCGAAGGCCTTCTCAAAGTCAACGAGGCAGGCACCCGTACACTGGTTCTTGCCTTTATTCCATTGTATGTCGGAGACCAGCTTTGACGCAGCATGAATAGTGTCATGTCTCGCCCTAAAACCAAACTGGTTTTCCGGAATTATATTATTTTCCTCAACCCACTTTAACAGCGCTCTATTAACCACTTTCTCGAATACCTTGCTAATATTCGGAAGCAAACTAATTGACCGAAGATTAGCAGGGTTAGTTCTAACTTTATCCCTTTTCGGGATTGGGTGTACCACAGCTGTTCTCCAATGCGTCGGATAATATGCATTATTCAGCGCATTGTTAAACAGCGTAGTAAATACATCCACTGCTTCCAAGGGCAGGTGTCTTAATACGACGTTTGGAATACCGTCCACTCCCGACGACTTTTTGTTTTTCAGAGATTCAAAGATGCACAGGAGTTCATCTTTTCGCACGAACAGATGAGAGGAAGCTCGTTCATCGGCGACGATGACGTTTGCCGCGTTTTCTTCATTGAATACGGTGAAACCGTGATTCTCGGATCGCCAATTTTGAAGTTCGTTGCGCAGATAATAGTGACTTACGTAGGCCCTGTTGTCAATGTCGTGATTACGGCGAACCGGATTGTTCACTGTATACACGGCCTCGAAAAAAGCTCCCAGCAAATTCACTTTCTCCTGTGGGTCTTCGACCACGAAATGACCATCGCCTGAGTCGGCACTCTCTGGACTTATGCCGACGGTCAGTAGTGTCTGTCTGTTTTCTGTTGTTTGTGGAATTCGGACACACTGAATGTCATTGTGATCTTTCCGCCTGAATAGTTTGTTTATCTGCGGGAACATATTCGGACTACTAGATTTTATAGCCCGAATCTTATTGCCCCAGTACAGACTTACAGACTTACTGTAATTTTCTTTGATTAATTGCTTCAGGTTTTTGATCATTGACTTCAGTGTTCTTATTTCCGTATCATTTCTGTCAGTAAACTGTCTGTACAGCTGCTTAAGCCTCGAGAGTAGTCTACTTTTGTGTGCGTACAATGCGTCGATTGTTGGAGTTCTGTACTTTTCGATCTGGCTTTCGTCGGAGTATTCTATCCGAGGGATAGTCTGCTCCATAGTTCGTTTGACAACGTCTTGCATCGTCAGTAAATTACGGTCGATTTCCTCGTTAGTTAAGTTTCTGTTAGTCGGGGGATCAATTCCACTCAAACGTAAATTACGCTGTAAGATTCTGGAGAAGCGCGACCACCGTACTCTACGGTAGTCGTATGAGTACACTTGATCATACTGCTCCAGCTGTGTTTGCTCGTTTGGGATCCGTATTGTGGCGGCAAGTCCGTAGTGATCACTATCGTACTCGAACGCTCGCAAACAGTTCCTTGTGTTTCGATCCGTGTTAGTCAGTTCGAGTCTACTGTCTGTTAATGCCAAGTCCAGGAAAGAACCGGCTGACGGGAAGGATGGGATATTCGTCGCGTACAGTTCAAGTCTGTACTCAATCATATTTTGACCCCACCAGTAGTATAACTGGTTGCCCCTGGTGTTTGATGGATTATTTCCCCATGCCGCATGTCTAGCGTTAAGATCTCCGGCCAAAAAATAATAATTTTCCTCCGATTGAAGCTGAAGGCGACGAAAAAGTATTTCGAGCTCAGTTATAAATTGAATGGGATTAGGTACTTCAGGTGCATAAAGCGACACCACATACACTCGCCCTCGACTATGAAGAGGAATGCATACGATGCAGGCTTCCAACACCCGGAACCTCATTAAATCCCCGCTATATATGACCCTATGGCGCATGCCTTTGCGTAATAAGATACCAACCCCACCCCCACGTGAGGAATGTGGACGGTCTCTTCTATATATATCGTAGCCACTGTAGCCAATTTTGTGATTCTGGTTGAGCTTAGTTTCGCTAACCAAAAGCACATCTGGGCATTCACTTAACAACAGATTTTGTAGGTTGGCCCTTCTCTCGATCCTGATTAGTGAGTTAACGTTTAACGCAAGGATCTTCAGATTAACCTCATTCAACGTAGCAGACATTATATCGGCATGCCAGACTTGTCAAACAGGGTCGAATAGATGACGTCAATTCGAGCCGCTTGTTCATTTAATTGTTTCTGAAAATGATCGATTTTTCCGTGCAGGGACAGAAGGATCGCTTTCAAATCCAGATCCGCTTCCGGCGCTTTTTCAGCTACCTTTGGCGTGTTTTTTGCTGTCATTGTGGCCCTACCCGATCCGGATACCATTTGGGCAAAGGATACATTGGGTGCCACAAAATTAGAGAAAGCACGACTCTTTTGACGCTTCTCTTCTTCGATCAACTGTTTTCGAGCCTGAACTTTCTTTTTCAGCTCCTGGAACCTAGGACAACCCCTGAAATTAGCAGGGTGCCCCGAGTTTCTGCAGAGTACGCAAAAGAGTTGACCCCTATCCACTACTCTATCATTACCTAAAGGACATTCTCCATATTTGTGGTCCTTGTCGCACTTAACGCACCTAAATTGCATATTGCAATTAGCCGCGGCGTGCCCGAACCTCTGGCAGCGCATACATTGCAGTACACGATCTGCCCTCTTTAATTTTTCCCAACTTACAGTATGATAATACAGGAATTTAATTTTTCGCAGACTATCGATTTTGCTGTTGGGCGTTAATTGTACTAAGAAGAATGGTAATTTACGGTTACCATCCCTTGCCGCGGCCGTGGTAAAAGGCTTGACCCCCACGAACTTAAGGTCGTCGCTCTCTAACCTTTTAAGCTCCTCTTCGAGCTCCTCCGTCTTTATTGCTGGATCGATGCCTTTTAACAGCACCGTCTGGAGTTTTTCACCCTTAGGAGTATATGTATAATATTCTGTGTCTGCTTTTCCTAGGGCGGTACGTACCTTTCTGTATTCCTCCATGCTATTACACATAATAATGTGCTTATTCGCACTTAATCTTTAACATAAAAATTCTTAGTTACTAACTTACATAACCTTATACTATCATTTATTTCTAAATTACTTACGTTTATGGGGGCACTCTTTCTCTCCCCTTGTTCTCAAGTTGCTCTTCTTGTTGTTGATGTTGTTGCTGCTGTTGCTGTTGTTGTTGCTGCTGCTGTTGTTGGTGTTGCTGCTGTTCTTGTACTCCTATTTGCAATTTCTGCGGAATACGTTGCTGCTGTTGTTGTTTTTCTTGTTTTTGCGACTGCTTCTTCTGTTGCAGTCGTTGTTGTTGTTGCTGCTGATGTTGTTGTTGTTTTTGTTGTTGTTGTTGTTGTTGTTGCTGCTGCTGCTGCTGTTGCTTTTGTTTTAGTATTTGGTTCTGTTTTTGATGCATCGGCAACTCTTTTATAGTTTGCTGATGTTGTTGTTGTTTTTGTTGCTTTTGCTGCCGCAACTTCTCTCTTTTCTCCAAGAGCTCTTTTATAAGCTTGTCAAGCTTAGCCTCATCATCTTCTTCCTCTTCTGCTGAGGTATCAGTATCTGATAACTCCTTAAATGAGTTCCCCTCTCCGATGTAGCGGCACTCACCCCCTTCAGACTCGTAAGAGTACTCCTTTTCGGTCGCTTTTATGTCGCCGTCTTCCTTGATTTTTTTCTTTGTGGACAATTTCGATGACGTCTTATTTTTCCTACGCCTCTTTTCCACTTTCGTGTCATCATCTGACTTTTGCATTGATGATGCTGCCTTACTTGTTGTTGCTTGTTGTTGCTGCATTTCACATTGTCTCGTTGTCATCCGATTCGATAGCTGTTCCACCTGCGGGACCTCCGGCTGACCGGTATCCATTGTTGATCGGCACTCTACCACTTTTTATATTTTATTTTTTTAGTTAACACAATGAAATAAGAAAAAAGAAGAAATCTGCGATTTTCTTCCGGCGGACTCGAACCCAGAACCTCCACGTCCCGAGCCAACCACTGCTCCACTGAGCCACACTGTTATCTCCTCTAAATTTTCTTATTTTACTACTTAATAGTCTTTTCACTTGGAAGCGCACTATGAAAAGTCGACTGTCCTCGATACGAGTTGGCAGACGACTCCGTTCTCCAATGCCACGGGGGCTACGTGTCCGGTTTTTCCGAGGAAACAGGGGACCATTTACTTCGAATTGATTCGCACGCGAACTTGATTTGACTCGTCTTGAAAGACCTATACACTCGTCTGCTGCTTACTTTTAGTCTCATATGCATATATACATAATTCGTTACCTGTCACAATCTTATAGACGTGTTTTGAAGCGCCGCGATCGAATTTTTCAATATTTCTTTGGACCAATCGACACGAGCCTTTTTTTGAGCGATTATCAAATTATGCGTTATCCAACGCGAAGGAATCTTATTGACGGCCAAATGTTCATCCAATATTAAATATACGCAAGTGGAACTAATGTCCAGACATGCCTTAATTTCACGATAAGTCAGACTATGATCTTGCGATATCAGTTCCCGCACAGCATAAATATTTTCTGGCACAACAACCGATTTTGGACGACCTGCACGAAACTCGAACGACGAACACGATTAAATTCAGAAAACCAGCGAAACACGATGATCCAGGATGAGGCTTAACCACAAAAAATCGAAGAGAATTGATCGGCTTACTATTGTTGAGTCATAATTCATAAAAAATCCGTGGTTTCTGTAAAAGACGCAAAAAGAATATATTCGTGTGACAAAACAGACTGGACATTTGTATTATTAAACACGTCAAGCTTTACGATGGTGACATCAGATTTGATGTATCTACGAGTACATCGGTATTGCCCTATCTCAAAACCTAAGCAGTAGAAATAATCATGTTATTTAGGTAGCCGATTTGGCTGCTACTTCCATATTGCATTAATTCAGTGAGAGAATATTGGCAGTTGGGGAGTCCGAGAATTGCAACTGGTCATGTGGCCATAAACCACGGTGTTAATGGAGGAGTTGCTATTTTCGTCTAATTCTTGTCACCAGAACATGACTTTGAATATCTAATATGGTATCAGCACACATTTAAAGCCCAAGACAGACTTATAGTAGCATAATGAGGAACTCCGTTTTCTGCGTGATCCCAAGTCAAGGAATTTCACATAAACGGAACAGCTGAAATGGATGTTTTGCAGTGGAAGGCGGTGTCTGCGATACCTGAAACATATTGTATGACTGAAATGTATACTCGTATACTACATTAGAAGCAGGAGACAAAGGTATTGAGAAAAGCCGTAATCGACTTAAGGGGGACTACCATATTTCACCCCTGGACATCTATAGGTCAAATCTTCCAGAGCGAACTCTAAAAGTCAACTTTACCAAAGAAGACAGCGCATACTTTTCTTTACATTATTATTATTTTATATTTATAAATAATCCTATTTCATCCAAATCCAAAGCCGTGATTTATAAAGAACCACTGAGATAATTGATTCCAAGTTTCTTGCTATGTCCCTGTAGTCTAAAAGTTTCCGGATAACGTCATTAAATTTTTGTTTACCTTTTTGCTTCTATTTTTATCCCATTGTCCAATTGATTGATGTTTTTTCCCCAATTAAGTCAACAGAAAATTATGTTTATTTTGTCCTAAACTTTTAAATGGACAATACACTTTTTTTTTAAGAAACCCATTATCACTGCGATCCCCAAACAATAAAGGCACTGTGGAATGCCCTACACCCAAGTGGTTTTATTGCGCAATTATATCTAATTAGTTAATTAAGCTCAGTGATGATGCTTCGGGATGAAAACTTTCTTCATGCTTTTCAGTTTAAGAAAGTGTCAAGTAATGCTGTACTTTCAAAGTATGTTGCTGAGTAACAAAAAGGTACAGATGATTATGAAAACATAAACATTGTCGTAGGGTTGAATAACTTGTAGAATTATTTCCCTCAGACCCAATTAAAGAGATCGTATTTTGCCACATTTTAGAGGCAGTAGTTTTTCTCAAAAGTTTTAATGAACAGTAAGGAATGCTAGTAATAGAGGAAGAGGGAAAAGATACAATATTAAATTCTCCTTTGTAGTTTCTCAGAAACGCCCGTAAAATAAATCAACAATAGCGACTAAAGCAACGAATATATGTTGTACTTACTTACTTACTTAAGAGGCGCTACTTTCTTAAGTGGGCCTCAACTATCAAGCCTCTCCAGTTACTCCGGTCTTTAACTATTGTAGCTGCCTCCAGTTGTACACTCCAAGTCGTCTGAGGTCTTCTTCTACTTGTGCTACCTAAGAAATTCCTCTACTACGTTGCCCCCCTGGGTTAGATTCGAAGACTCTGTGGGCCAGAGCATTGATGTCCATCCGCTCTACATGTCCTAGTCATCTCAGGCGACTGATGCGTAGTTTTCTCAACACTTGGATGCCGGTGTACAGCTCGTGTAGTTCGTCGTTGAATCTTCTCTTCCAAAGTCCGACCGAACATTTTTCGCTGAATTCATGCTTCAGCCCCATAAAGTAGGACTGGGATGATCAAGCTCTTATATAGAGTCTCCTTAGTTTTTCGTCATAGGGCCCTACTACTGGTAAGAGTGATTCTTCGTTTTATTTCTGCTGTTGGTTGACAAAGTCCTTTACTACCTCTAAATCATATAGCTGTCGACTATGACGTTCTGTCCAATTCGTAGATGTGTGCCTCTTCTTGTTGACAGCATATACTCGGTTTTTACTACATTTAGAGCTAAACCCATCCTGACAACTTCCGTTTTAATACGAGAACACACCGGTGACAGCCGGTTAAGTTCTCCCAATTATGTCGGTACTATCGGCGTATGCTAGTAACTGCACAAAGTTTTAAAAGATTGTTTCTGCAGTGTTCGCTTGTGAACTCAGCACAATTCTTTCATGTTGAAGAAGCCATATGACAGCGCGTCACCCTCTCTGAAATCTTTTTTGAAATCAAAGGTTGCTGTTAAGTCGTTGCTGACCTTGACGGAGCAACGAACATTCTCAATCATCATTCGGGAGAGTTTGGCAGCGATATCAATACTAGCCATTACTCTGTATAACTCGTCTGTAAGTAATGTCATATGCCGCTTTAAACTCGATGAAAAGATAATGGGTATTGATTTGGGCTTCTTGAGTGCCATAGTGTTAATATTTGGTCGATGGTGGACTTTCGTGGCCTAAAGCCAAACTGATATGACCCAATCAGGTTGTTGACCAACAGCTTCACGCCTTCACAATATATGGCGCATCGCCTTGTCTAAATCCTTTTTTGACATCAAAATCAAAACTCTCGGTCAGTTCTTTAATGACCTTAATGGAGCAGCCTGCATTTTCCATCGTCATCCTGGACAAGCGGACGAGTTTGGTAGGGACTAGACATTGCTCTATATATAGGTGCTGTGTATAGCTTTTGGGCTCATAGGGTTTTTCCAAGATCTGCCATAGTGTGGGCTTTGCTGGCCAAAAGCTACACTGATATGGACCAATCAGGTTGGAGACGAACAGCTTCAGGCGATCACACTATATGGCAGATAGGATCTTATAGGAGATGTTAAGAAGACTGATGACTCTGAAGTTGGCGCTGTTCAAAGGATCTCCTTTCTTGAGCATCGGATAAAAAATGCCGAGGTTCAATTCATCGGGGTTACTTTTGTCCGGCCATATTTTACAGATGAGTTGGTGTATGCTACTTACCAAATAATCGCCTGCCGCTTGGACAAACTCGAGAGTCAGGCATTCCACTCCAGCAGCTTTGTTGGACTTACATAAGCTTCATTTCATCGAACAGGCTGAAAGGTTCATTCTACCAGTGGTATTTGGCTCGTTATCGCCGTTGTACACTCCACAGAAATGTTCTTTCCAAATACTCAACATTGACTGCGACTCTACTATTATGTTCGCTTGTTCGTCTCTAAAGGCTTCGATTCGTAGTTTGTATCTGTGGTATGTTTGTTTCAGCTTTCGGTAAAACATCCGAATCTCATTCCTGGAGTAGCATCTCACAATTTCCTCGATCGCGCACTTCTCATGCTCCTTCTTTTTCCCCCTGGGAAGCGTATGGCGGTCCCTTCTCTTCTGCTTGTAGAGCTCGTGAGCAGTTCTAGTCCTTCTACGCACCGCTGCTTTTTATGCCTCTAGCTTATCTGCATGTCAAACCAGGGGTTTCGTAGTGGGTGACAAGTAAAAGCCAGCATATCAGAGACGGCATTCTAATGGCAATGTTGCCACTGGTTCGCGGTAATTGATGCTGATGGCATAGGACCTCTTAAGAAATTAGGATAGAGTCGATGGGTAAAGGATATGGCATTCTTTAGCAATTGTTGCCGTCCATTGTTGAACTTCCTTAAAGTATTAGCTTCCCATTGGGATATTCGGTATATCCGCAACCGTACCTCAGCTACAGCCAGACAATGGTCCGAGTCGATTTTGGCCGTACGGAATGTTCGGACATCCATAATACTAGAGGAGTACTTTGCGTCAATCGCAATGTTGTCAGTCTGGTTGGCGGTTGACTGATCAGGAGTTCTCCAAACCTCTTGTGAATATCACGATGTGGGAATCGCATGCTAGCTACAACAGTTCTTCGCCCCGACGCAAAGCGAATAGCCTGAATCCGCTATCGGAAGTGGTATCTTACAGGTTATACCTTCCGAAAGTACTACCAAAGATGTCATTTCTTCCTAGCTTTTCATTAAAATCGCCGATGACAATTTTCATCTCATAGTTAGGGCACTGCTCGGAGGGCAAATTTAGCCCTAATACGGATTATTATGAGGCGCTCGTTAACATGCCAGAAACTCAAGACTTCTTTTACCTATGCCTCTGCCTCTAACAAGAAATCTGCATGCAAATAGGAGCTGGTTTTACCGACGATAACAATTGTCGGATTAAATGTCGCAGTTTTCCATTATCTTTTTGTCCAGCCCATCCCATCGCATTTTCTTCTCAGAAGTCTAGGGCTTCCGCTAGTTGTTCGGCTGCATATGACCTACTTATTAAGGGACCTAATATTCCACGTGCAGATCGAGGGGTTGTTGACAGTAGGTCCATTCTTTTCCAAGTCTTGTTATTGCTCCGTATCTGTGTATCTTTTTCCATGGCCGTTTAGTTAGCCCGAAGGCACTACCCCCAATCTGGAAGACCATTTTGATTAGAGATACAGGAACGAAGACCGAAGCCAGTAACCTGTTTGGGGATGTGAGCGCTGCCGTTGTTTCATTAAAAGCTCATCCGCCACCATCCACACCGCCACCACAATGTTTTTCTTAGTACCCAGCTTTTTTCCTTTAGTTTTTGTTTTTGTTTTCATACCGTTTCATGTTTGAAATAATTTGTGGAGTTTCTATCGAGCGCTATGCAATGTTACATTTGCAGTTGTGACTCGGATTTTGCTGCCGAGCGCTGGTGTTCTTAGAATTCTTCAAAGAAGATGTTTGTGTACTGAGGTGAGAAAACCTCTCAAATATACTTGCCACGATTACTGGGACATGCTCGACCATCCATATTAATTTAAATTGTTCAACTTTTTCCGGCTAAAAAGTATTTTCTTTCCTTTTACGTGAGTTACGTTAGTATTTGTTATTGTGTATCGCTCCAAAAGACCACTTGCGGTGATTGCTTTAGGAAAACGATTTAAAAACGCAATCAAGATTTTTTTTTTTTGAACTTTCAATTAAAGTCCTGTTGCTTAGGAAATTATTCTCGTAAATAATTTTGTTTTTATTTCGCTTCCAATTATTTCTGTGGCTATAAATTACGTCTACAAATGGCAGACCAACATTATTATTCATTTTCTCATTCAGACGTCCAGAGAATGGTAAGGACTACGAGGTCCATTATTCAAGTCGTGGAAAAACAAACGAAATAACCTCGAGCTTCCTTTAGCATCCTGGTAATGTATCCTGCTGACGGTGGTAGCAACTCAAAGAAGACACATGTATCTTGGGTGGAAATTTAGTTTCCGGCGGCGTAGTATATGCAATGAATTCAATGAACTCGGGAAAGTGAGAGGTCAATAGGTCGCAGCGTTTACACGTGGAGCAGTTAGTTAGAAGGATCAAGGATGTCTCTTGGCCTTGTTCGGGCCTTTTTTGTGTGTTGGAAGAATACCTTTCCCAAGTTGAGTTACACAGAGAAACATAAATGTTTCATAGTAACGGCCGACGTTAAAGTAATGTCTTCCCATAAAACGAACACCAGCTTCCGGCTCCATCACAGTCAAATAACCCACGAAGGGTTTTGATTTTTTTTTTTGAATGGAGTATTCCAATTAAAATCTTGTTAACAATTTAAAAAGGATCACTAAGCCTTGTGCATTTACATACAAACGAAATTAATTCAATAAGACAGAGCACACCTGAATTGGGTTCTTGTGCCTCCATCTCGGCACATTGCGCTCCTGGGAAAACGGTATTGCCACCAATGTTTACGATCTTAATTGAAAGCGCGTGTCAGTTGTTTGCTTGTCCAGTTAAAAAGAAAAGCATGGCGAAAGATTAAGGTTTGAGTTGGAGTCTAAGGCTGTCGGATGTGAGTCGTAAAAATAATTTTGAACAGAAAGTTACCTCAGGCCATCCAGCTACTGGGATCAATTCCAACCCTCACCTCCACGTGGTGCCCGCTGAAATCCTGAGGCACCTAAATTAAGATGGAGTAACCGACCTTAGTGGGAGAGAGGACGCATTAGTGGAGGCAATCTAACCTATTCGGCCTAAGGATCCAGTAAACTGGAAGGGTCTGACCTACAGTAAGCGGCTGCAGACAGCGTCTGTTCTCCAGGTTGGGAGTGGCTGAAAGTTAACAACCCTCATGGCAAGCGTTTTAATCGCTTAACACTGTCTAACTGCAAATTTTTTATTTTTTTTTTTATAATTTGCGCGCGCTCAAGGGACTATTTTTTTAGTACCCTTAAAATGTTTGCACAGCGCGGGCGAAGGAAAATCAGGGAGGATGGAAAGAGAGGTACCGGTGAACGTTGGTTTTAAACGTTTGAAGGTTATAATGACTTGGAAATAAAGAACGCCCGAAAGTGGACTTGAGGGTATACTGATGAGCATTCATAGCGAGACGGGTATAACCATTAAAAGTTTGAAGGGACGGAATGCTCTTGCCGATTTCTATGGAGCGCTGGTGGTGGAAATAGCGATAAAACAGAGTGAGAGATGAGACATTACGTCGGTGTTCGAGGGTGTCCATTGTTTTAGTGATATTGGTATCACATACGAGTCTTATCGCACGGTTTTGGATCCTATCTAGCAGGTGCAGAGATGTTTTAGGCGCACCCGACCAGATGTGGGCATTGTACTCCAATTTCGGGCAGATAAATGCAGTACTTCTTACACCATTTGAGGAAACCTAGACATTTCGCAGCATTTTTGCCAACAACGAATATGTGGTCATTCCAACGTAAGTTGTCACCGAGAATGGAAAGTTTATCGGTTTCGACGATACAAGTGCCATTCATGGATAATGGCTAGGTGATTAAATTTCGCTTTAACGACAGCAGACAGCATTGTGTTTTGGAAGCATTAAATTCTACTCTGTTAGTGGTTCCCCAATTAGTTATGCTGTTAATATCAGAATTTAATGTGCTTAACATACGCTGCCGTTCCCGTTCTACAGCCGAAGAGCAGGGGCGTAAGTCCGGGAACGAACATGAGAGGCAGAGAGTGCTGTCACCAGCAAAGGAATAAATTGGATTAGAAGTAGCAGACAAGAGATCATTTACGAAAATTAAAAAGAGTGTCGGAGACAGAACGGAGCCCTGGGGCAACCCAGCATTTATTTTGTGAATATCAGACTTGAAACCGTCCAAGACAACTTGAATTGAACGATCCGAAAGGTAATTTCTAATCCCTTGAAGAAGAGAGTCATTGTTCCCAAAATCACGCATTTTCGACAAAAGAGCCTGATGCCAAACTCTGTCAAATGCCTTAGAAATATCAAGTGCAACTATCTTGCTTTCGACAGATTGATGTACGCTTTGGTTCCACTTTCCGGTGAGACATGCCATTAGATCACCACTGGACCTGTTGCTACGAAAACCATATTGCGTTTCCATGACCTTGGAGAGAAGGGACGTAAGTGCAATGGGTCTGTAGGAAGAGAGAGAAGAAGATTCGCTTTTCTTAGGGACGGGCTGGACAAATGCTGTTTTCCGCAAAGTGTGCGGCAAGCAGATTGGTTTTGTCGAAAGAGCTGACAGCTGGAATGTCATTGTTAATGAGCGTTAGGATGGAGGATGAGGCAGAATTTCTAATATTTTTGACGAATGACCAAAAATGTTTACTACCTTTGGGACATTGTAGTATTTTCTGCCTCAGTTTTTAGTCATATTGGAATTTTACACATTTAAGAAAGACGTTGAAGTCATTCCTGGCTTGTTTGCACTTTTTTCGGGTTTCCTCTGATGAGCTGGTCTTGAAGGACCGAACAAATATTTCTCTAACCCTGACAGCCTCTTTACAGCTCGAGTCGTACCATGCCTTTTCTTTGGTTTGATACTATCCATCCTATGAGGGATAAAGGTTGTCATTCCAAAGAGAATGGTGTCTGTGATCATATCAGCAGCGGTATCCACGTCATTATTGAGGAAATATAACGACCAGTTAAAATTCCTAAAGAAGCTATGAAGACCGCTCCAGTTGGCTTTCTCGTATTGCCATACGGTTATTTTAGGAATCTTTTCTCTAACTGTGTGGTGGATGTACGAGAATTTAGCTAATATGACACAATGATCCGACGAGCCTAGACGGGAGAGCACACCTACGCAGTACTTGTCAGGGTGAGAAGTTAAAAACAAGTCCAGGGTGTTGGCAGTATGACCATCAACGTCTGGTATTCGTGTGTGCGCATTTACAAGCTTCGTTCAATTATTTTTCGCAGTGAAGATCTCAACATACCGTACTTCAGGTCTTGTCTGTCCGGAATGTCGAAGCCAACCAGAATTGTGTATATTGGAATCGCCCGTAATAACGATTTCAGTATGGGGATACAGGGATACAATTCTTTGAATGGAGTCAGACAGCGCATCAAACTCGTAAAAGTTGCAGTCCAGTTTGCGTCTTCTGTAAATAGAGCAGTAGTGGATAATTTGCTTACGGAGATGGAATTTTAACCACAGGAAATTTAATTCCGGATTGGAACAGGGACTACATTGTGGTGGAGTTTGGTAAGCTACATCACTACGCACGTAAATGGCGAGACCGTGGTCAGTGAAGAACAATGGCACTAGTTCGTAGCCAGGTAGCTTCAGATCAGAGTGATCTGAGACGTGTGGGCGGGGATCTACCTGTGTTTCACTAAGTGCAAAAATACTTGGTCTGTATTTGCAGACGTGGACGTACGCAGAAAAGTGATTACTTTTTAGCCCGCGTATATTAGCAATATCCACTCTGAATTCCCGAGTCATTATAACGAAACACAAACACCGACTGTGCTAAGCGCAGATGTGAAGTACAAATTCAGAGTTGACTTACCAAATGTGTGTGGAATAAACGCGTCTATGGTTTAAGGGGTTTCACACCACATCAGATAGACCGAGGACTTGCCTTCATGTGCCGAAACCATTCTCACCATCTAGCCTTGCGCAATTTTGCAACCGAGATTTAGTTGGTGCAGACATAAGCTGCTTATTTTAATTATGATTCCCTCTTACAACTATCCACCGAAGGCAGATCGAAATAAAAGGAACATAAGAAGCTTATTCGGATTTCGAAGAGTGCCTCTTATAAAGACTTTTGCGAAAAGATTGAAACAGTCTGTGAAACCATTAACCTGAATAAACTACTCAAAAGCGAAGATCTACCAGGCTGGATATATTCAGAAAATCTGATTGCACCTACACTGAACCGAAAGTAGAGACGTTCCGCTTTGAGCCTCAGCTCACTTCCCGGGTAACATAATCAGAGCCTGCTCGAACCCAGCTTCTATTAACGAAGCTGTTAATAAGCTGAAAAATATAATACACCGTATATATCTGACGGATGAGGCCATTAAACATGCCGTTTAAATGTACACAATAGCTGCCGGTAAGTCGGAAGGGAATCTTCATTGCTAGCCTTTCACTGGCATACATACCGGAACGCTGTCAAACAGTGAGAACAGCTTTTATATCGAAAATCGGGGAAGATGACTACATTCTCGCCAAGAGTTTCAGACCTCTAAATCTGATTTTCTTCTTCTATTTGCAATCGGTACAAACCTGAAATATGCATATATTGTAATGCTATACCTTTCTCCATGAACATCTAGATTTATTTAGCAGTCAAGTAGCGTTTATGTAGTTTTTTCGCCAGATCACCCCAGATTGTATTCGTCTCCGTCCTACCCTGAAAGATTTTGGAA
The DNA here is from genome assembly GCA_963966105.1 of Volucella zonaria. Classification (NCBI taxonomy): domain Eukaryota; kingdom Metazoa; phylum Arthropoda; class Insecta; order Diptera; family Syrphidae; genus Volucella; species Volucella zonaria. The sequence continues at coordinate 193,228,216 of OZ014532.1, read as the reverse complement.
ACATACTCGTAATTTTGAGTCATTTCAGGGTCTCTTCCATGAAACTTATTAAAAGTTCTATTTGTTTCGGTTTTGGTGTTAGGTTAGGTTAAACAGGGGTATGATGGATATGCCATCACAGAGACAACAGTTACAAAAACGGGCCCGTCGCGATCTCTGTGGAACCAGTTGAATTTGTCTACAAATGGCAAAAACCTAAACAATTTCCCGGGTGAAACACCGAATTTCTTTGCCAAGACGGCCTTTGAAATTTGTGCCGTCTATTTCCTCCAGGTTTTCGAAAAAGTATTTAGCTAAAACTTTTCTTCGACTATGCGATATTGCCTCGCATTCACACAGTATGTGTGTTATGTCCTCATCAGCTTACCGCATAATCTGACAATAGCCGTATCTGCCAATTCGAGTCTCTTTGCGTGTTTCCTCAGGAGACAGTGTCCTGTCGGGATTCGTATTACTGAACTGAGTTTATCCCTGTTTAATTTTATTAACCTCCTAGATCTTTTGCCGTCAAAAAGTAGCCAGAGAGCTTGGATACACTATGTCCTACAAGACTTGACCAACTTAAGTTGGTCTTTGTGATTTTTTCCTCGATAGTGCCGCTCACTATGCAAAGGGGTGGTTTGATGTTGGCAACCTAACTATTGTCGAGTAGCCCTCATTTTCTTGCAAACTCATACGCCTGTTCATTTCCTTTAATACCGGTGTGTCTTTGCACCCAGCACAATCTTACCCGGTTCTGACTGTTTGAGCACTGTGCGACAGGCCCTGACTGTATCAGAGTTGATGTTGGTTGATTCCATTGCCTTGATCACAGCCTGGCTATCGATGTAATAGCGCTATCTCTTTCGGATACCGATCTCATCTTCATTAGCTCAGCCGCTCTGAGGACAGCCACAACCTGTGATTGGAAGACACTGTGTCCGGAAGTCGTATAGAAACTCCTCACCTGTTCCTGTGCAAATAGCAATTTCTTTTGACCTGATTACTGCATTTTTTTACCAGTCCTCCTTCTCTGGTTATATTATATCGTACGGGATGTCGACAAAGTAAGGAATTTCATCCGTTAGAATTGGATTACCTGGTAGTAGCTCTGTTAGGACTGTGCCATGTCCGAAACTACAGCTCTTGAAATAACCCAGATTAGTGAGCCGTATCGCACTATTGCCAGAAAGTTTTTTGATCTGTAAATCAAGCGGTGTTAGATACAAAAAGGTGTCCAATGCTGCGGTAGGGGTGGTACGGAGCGCACCTGTAATGGCTATGGAAGCCGTTCTTTGAACCGCTGCTAATTTTCCGTACATCATTTTCTTGTTTGTTGCTTTCCACCAAACTAGTGCGCCGTATGTAAGTATGGGTCTTACAACCACCGCACACAACCAGTACACAGCAGCAGGTGTTAAGCCCCAAATTTTTCCTAGTGTTCTTTTGAAAAGAGAATTATATGCCTTTTTGATCCTTTCCGCTACATTAAGATTCCAATTCAACTTTTTGTCCAGAATCACATCCAGACACTTCGCGCTGTCTGAAAGGGACAATTCCACTCCGTTGAATTTTGGGAGTTTGAATTACGGTATCTTACTTTCTGGTAAAAAGAACCAGTTCGGTTTTGGAGGGGTTGGCATTAAGACCTTAGCTTTTTGCCCAAGTGCTGATCGTCTTCGGGGTAACCTCCATTATGTCGCTCAAAATATTTAAATATTTTCCCTGCACTATTATGATCACGTCATCTACGTATGCCGTGGCAGTTATACGCATTGTACTAAACTTGTTAAAGATTTCATTGATAACCAGCACCCACAGGAGTGGAGATATTACTCCTTTCTGAGGGGTTCAACTGGTTACGGACTTTCTGACTGAGTTTTGCCCAATGGAACAGCTTATTTTCCTGCTTGCAATCATGTTGCAAACCCAGTTTATAATGCCATGTTCAATGTTAGCGTCTATTAGAGCATTTTTAATGGCGGTGCACTCCACGTTATTGATGGCCGGTTTCTACACATTTTCAATTCATGTATGGATGCTGTGACTGTGTCAAAAACCATTACTGCGTCTATTCCTAATATGAATCTCTAATAACCACTCCAGAGTTTTAAGCATAAATGATGACAGACTTATTGGTCTGAAATCTTTTGCTGTTATATGCCACTGTTTGCCAGCTTTAGGTATAAAAACCACCTTAACTTCCTTCCAAGCTATTGGTACGTACCCCATTTTTAGACTGTGTCTAAGAATTTCCATAATTTTTTCGATTGCTACCTCCGGTGCTTTCTGTATCATGATCGGTAGAATACCATCCGGACCAGGAGATTTGTATGGCTTAAAGGACTGAATTGCCCACCGTATTTTTTTCCTGTTAATAGGAACACCTATTTCCTCTTCGGAGAGCGAAAAATCAATGTTCTCAGTGTTCCGTAGCATGCCATGGTCGTCTGATACTGTGGATCCCGGAAAGTGGGTTTTGACCAGCGTTGCCAGAACTTCCTGGCTACTTAAAGCCCAGGTTCCGATATTTTTCCTGCGGTAGCTATGAACGACCGCTTCTTTTGAAAGCATTTTGCGTAACCTCGAAGGCTCGTCTGTAACCACGATAGATTCCGCAATGAAGCCCTTTTTGACTTTCTAACTAGGTACGTGAATTGGGTTTTTACATTCGTAGTACTCGTGGAGAAGAAGCCTCGCTCTATTGTAAAGTTTCCATACCTATTTCCCTATTCCACCGGACAAGCTTTCTCGAGCGCCATTGTTACTAATATTTTGTACACCGCCCTATCAAAGTTAACAATATTATCGCAGGTTACTGATTGGGTACCCAGGTGCATATTTACTTCTGTATACTTAACCCAATTAGCCAAGGATTTCTTTGAAAACTACATATCCTGTTCTGAAAGTTTACCTTGAAGTGTATAAATCGGTGATCCGTCATTGACCCTTCGTTGACTACTCTCCATTCCCTTATTTCTAACCCTTCTGTATTTGTAGCAAGGGTGATATCTATCACCTCCTGCCTATTTTTCACCACAAAATTGGGTGAATTCCCTCTGTTACAAATATTGAGGTTGATATCAACGCTCCCCATTGGGTATGATGGACGTCACAGCCCAGTACCAGCATTCAATTTTTCTACTTTGCCAAGTCCGTTAGCTTCTCCGAAATCACTACCTCGGAGGGAAGTAGGCCGAGGTCACACAGAGTGGTTTGCCACATTCCTTTTCGCAGGTTACCACCGTCAGATCTCGTGGACTGTAATTATTCAAAAAAAATGCCTCTATTTGGTTTTTGATAAAGATGAAGGTCCTGATCTTACATTCTGGCTTATAGAAAAACTCGTAATTTTTCAGCCTTAGACCCTGGATCTTGCTGTTCTTGTTGATCCAGGACTCTAGTATGCGTACAGCTGTAACGTCCTGTCTGGTGATGTACTGTACCAGACAGGCCGCTGCTGCCTTTTGATGGCTTAACCATCAACCTACTCATGCTGTACCTTACCATACCTTTCCATTTTTCGAGGTATGATATGCAGTCCCTGTTAAGCGATGGCAGAAAATGCTAACCATACTGCTTTCTAGGTCCCGTCTTAAGGACTCTCCATGTATCGGCTTTGAGTTCCCGATTCTGCACATGGAGTAGTTCCAGGAGCTTCTAGAGGTACGCGAAAGGACACGGAACCCACACCCATGCTACCAGCAGAGCGTACTTCACCAACTCTGCTACCGTCGTGCATTATAGCTTGATACTTTCCCAAGCACCTCATACTTCCAGAATGAAACGCATGAGAAAGTCCACAGGAGACATATTCCCACAAGCTGCAACCTTGCGTCCGCCCTCTCAACCAGCGCCATCGAATTAAAGTTCCCCGTTTCCTGTGATGGATAATTCCTTCCACAAGACGTCTTGGAACTTTTCTTCGACGTTTTCCCACTGGTCGATTATTAGACGACCGCAAGGCTCCAGCTCGTTAATCACGGAAACGAGAAGCTCATCTTACGGGTCGCTTTGCTGACCACGCAATGCGGATGAAGTACAGCGCCTTCACTTTTTTTGCATCGTTTGGCTCCACGACGTCGTCGGTACTGCTTCTCTTGCTACTGTTACTTGCTTCTTTCCAGAGACGCCAGCGCCCTCTTTCCCTCTCACCTTCGTAGCTACGTCGCCCTTACTTGCCGCAGGTTGAGTAAGCGATTTGTTGGCCAGTATGGCCTTTGCTCTCTCAAAGGCGGCTTTTTCCCATTCGCTTAAGCTGCTGGGATCACAGCTCTCGTATTTTGTTATTTTACGCCAAGCGTTATGTAGCAAAACCCTTGCCCTTTGTTATGCGTTCCTCGCACTCTTAGCAGCGGTGACAGAGGCGGCAGGCACAGCGGCTGAGCTGTGTTTCCACTTCTTCCACCACCGCAGCCTTGCCCTTTTTTCTTTTCCTCTTCGAGGAAGCTTTGCAAGCGGATGTTCCAGCTGCCTTGGCTAGCCCTTCGACCGAGGTCCTGCCCTGTGTACCACCGGTGTTAGTACCACCCTGCTCACCGGTGAAGTCACTCTCGTTAGTGAGTGTTTTTGCGAACACCTCACTATCGCTAGCCAGTAGCTCCACTTCATCCATTTCTCCTACCAGGAGGGAGATGGATGAAGTCGAAATTTCGTCTTCACTCAAATCTAACTCTTCCTGGACGGGGTTGGTCTGTGTTGAGTTTCGTTTGATTGTTTTTTTTTTGAAGATTTTTTAAATTTTTTTCTTGTTCCCACGAGTATGGCCGGTAATAACCTTGCATCCTTCATCACGGTTTGCAATATGCTCACACCACCACTGGAATAAGATTATAAAATTTGGCAGTTCTTAGTACACCACTACTCAGCCGACCGTAGTCAGTTGAGTCCTTACGACTTAAGCCTCCGAACCGACGTCATTGAAGATGACTCTCGCGTCAAGGTGCCTGCCACGCGGAGGTATTATAGTACAATATCAAAGTAATACAAGTTTATGCCCTTCCATCTGACCATGAAGACATCCAAGTAGCTAATGGGGAATACCCTCGCAATTACACTTTTATTATGGGTGATTTTGATGCCAAAGAAGGTAAAAACATGGACGATTCAAAAGTAGCATTGGGAGAATTTTGCTAAAGAGACATAAACGAAAGGGGACAACTGTTGTTGAATTTCTCAGACCCCAGCATAACCTTCGCCTTATGAATTGCATACTTCTTTAAAAAGAAGTAGGTGAACATGGAAAATTCCGGCCGGAAGAATAATAAACGAAATTGACTTTCTTATAACAAATAGGAAACAAAATGTGATAGACGTGACAGTACTAAGTAAACTTGATACAGGAAGCGCCCACCGGGTAGTGAGATAAATCTCAAAAAAACCTCAAAAGTGAACGAAAAAGAATGGTACACTCATCGCCCCCAAAAAACCTGGTGGAGTACGAAAATACAATATTGTCAGCTTTTATCTTACAAAAAAGGACCGGTATGGTATCAAGAACAATACTGCTACTGAATATCTTCAGCACCAAAGAAGGCAAGTCAGGGAATGTCACAAGATACGCAGACTTAACAAAACAATTTCTATCAGGGATACTTTTTAGTATTCCTTTGGTTTTTCTGTGATTCAGAGAAGAATCCTTTTAATCCCTGTGATTTCTTAGCGCCAAATGAAAGCAAACAGAAAATTATTTTTAAACAAAATTTACATTTTCGCTTAGCATTTTTGTTGGCTTTTGTAGGTCAGGCCTCACCACAAAGGTTGATGATTGCAATCGAGTTGAAGGACAATCCGAAAAATTGATTAGAATACGTATTTGCACAGTGGTAAAAAGGACTCTAACCGAAAAGATTTTTTTAATTTTCTTTCAGCAGTAAAATAAACAAAATTCTAACGGTTTGTGTATAGAATTTTATACATTCACTTTTGTTTTCCTAAGTAAGTCAGTGAAATTTTTTTAAAAAGACGTAAAAGGGAAATTAATTAGTATTTTGTGTGGTTAGGTAGGATTATGATAACGGTAAGTAATTAACTGTTGAGGCTATTATGGAGAGATCAAGAGATTTTTTTTTATACTCTCATTTTTTAATTTTTTTTCTTTATGCTATAAGAAATTAGAACGAAAAAAACTGTTGATGCTTGGTTTTGATTTAAAATTGGCAAGAAAGCAGGAGCAAAGGAATGCATCTTTGCTGGTACAGTTGGAAAACATAGTCTGCATGGCAGCGTCTTCTGAAACACACTCGTTAAATTTTCTTTAAATCCGATTATTCTGGGTTACTCTCCTTGCTTGCACTTCAAATAGGATGGCCTGGTGGTCACTGTACACCTACATCCTTTCCATCTTGATCCTCTCACTAGGAAACTTGTTACGAAAGTTATTGTACATCAACTCTGAAGCCTACCCCGTTTCTGGTGAATGTGTGCTCGTTGCTCGTATTAAGCAATACTGCGTGAAGTGACGATACTGCTTTTAGCTGAGTCTCTCCACTTCTATTGGTCCGTATGTTGCCTCATGTCCCCAGTGGCCCATGCGTTGAAGTCGCCAGCTATGATTGATGGAGCACGACCTCTAGTATCATCCACGAGCCTATCTAGCATTCTTTGGAATTCTTCCAGCGTGCTATTTGGAGATGCGTAACAACTGTATAGATATACCCCATTGACCTTTGCCCGGACGAACCCTATTCCAAGTGTCATCATTCCTTCTTCAAATACGTAGTCTCTGCAGGTCCAAATAGCAGCTCTCTATAAGGTGTCCGCTACCCAAACTGTATCATCGAGGTTCATATATTGCTAGCTTACTACGGCCACACCAATCTTCAACTCTCGAACAGCTTGTGTCATAAGGTCCTGTGCCGCTTCGCAGTGATTTCAGTGATTTAGGTTGCAGCAGTTTCATCTATTTCTGATGGCCTTTGCGGCTTCTTGGTATGCAGGCCATACTGAACTTCCTGCCGCGTATTGCTATTGCTACTTCTTCTTTACAAAGGACGCATCTTGGGTCATTGTTGCATTTCTTGGACACGTGACCATTCTGCCCGCACTTGACTCAATTTTCGCTTCTGTCCACAGTACTTTTACATACCTTTGCAAGATGCCTAAAGTTAAGGCATTTGAAGCATCGTAGCATGGTACTACGAGGGTTGTCTGAAAAGTTTCCGATCGCAACGTAAAGATAGCAGCACTCGTCAATGAAAGCTAGTGAATGCTAGTTGTGCATCTTTTGACAGTTACTTACCGAAGTCTCAGTCATTTTGGACCATCGTTTGAGTGAGTCGATGTGAATGTTTTTTGTGAAAATAAAAAAAATTGAGTATCGAGCTTGTTTTTGAAAGGCAATACGCCTACGCAAATCAAAAATGAGTTGGGCTCTGCACCAACATTTACCACAGTGAAATTTTGGGCAGCTGAATTTAAACGTGGCTGTAAGAGCTTGCGATATGATGAACGTTCGGGACGTCCAAAAACTGCAACCACTGACGATAACATTGCTAAAGTTCACCAATTGGTGTTAGACGACCGCCGAATTAACGCGTTTGTTACATATTAAATCAAGATTTAGGCATGAGAAAGCTGTCCGCGCGTTGGGTGCCGCGTTTGCTTACGTTAGACCAAAAACGTGTTCGAAAGAACATTTCCAACGCTCTGTTGGCGCAGTTTAGGCGCAATAAATCCGGTGGCGCCGATTAATTACTGTAGATTAAACTTGGATACACCATTATACGCCCGAAACAAAAATTCTGTCAAAACAGTGGACTGTAAAGGACGAGCCGGCTCCAAAAAAGCAAAAACTGTATTTTCGACAGGGAAAGTGATGGCGACTGTTTTTTGGGATAGTAAGGAGCTATCTTAATCGATTATCTTCCAAAAGGAAAAACCATTACAGGAGGAGCCTACTACGCATCATTACTTGGCAAGCTGAAGGCAGAAATTGCGAAAAAACGGCCACATTTGCAGAAAAAGAAAATTCTGATTCACCAAGACAACGCGCTGTCCCACACCTCAGCGGTTGCCATGACGAAAATCCATGAATTACGGTTTGAACTGCTTGACCATCAGCGTTATTCACCAGATCTAGCCCCAAGCGATTTCTTTTTGTTCCCTCATCTAAAAACTGCGCTCGAACGACAGAGATTTTCGTCAAATGAGGAGGCAATCACCTTCGTGAACAATTATTTTGTAGAGAAAAACGCCAAGTACTATTTGGACGGGTTAGAGAGTTGAAAGCATCGCTGGGAAAAGTGTGTAGAGTTACAAGGAAACTATGTAGAAAAATAAAAAAAAAATTTGAGAAAAAATGTCCTGTGTCATTGTTCGGTCGGAAACATTTCAGATGACCCTCGTACTTTTTCCCGTATTCGGCATACCGTCCATACGACTTTTATTCTTCCTACCTCCAGAATATTTTTGGCAGCGTTAATCGGGAGGTTGATGACTGCTGTTTGCGTCCCTGCATAGGCTGTCTTCAGGGATTTAATGGCTGAGGCCTGTGTACCTCGCAGTTCCTCACACTGCTCTGACAGGGCTTGGCAGATCTCTTTCTTTGTAGTCACGTTATCCAGATCTGTGCATTCAATAAGCACCTCGTGAGTCAGACACCTCACTTTCGCAACTTCCCCGAGAACTTGAGCTCAAGCAATAATTCTCCATTTGCCGTCTTCCTCATGCGAGTTACATCAGAGCCTAGTCCATTTAACTCCGGGTTGGTCTTCACCTTTCTGAGTATATCACAATAGGATATTTCGCCAGTCTTCTTAATTACCAATGCATCCGGCTTGACCCGTATCTTGGCTCGCCTTCTTTCACCACTTTTGTCCACTTCGCTTTATTATCCTTACGTCTTGTAGTTCCTACGCCTGGCTCAATGTCTAGAGGTTTCGCCTTTCGACCCATGGTCTTCTTCGTTTGCTTTTCCTCCCTTCGGTCCTTATGGGCGGTTGGTTTCACCGTTGTTGCCCCATTTTTCGTGACGATGTCGGCGGATGATGGTGTCGAGGCTTCGATGTTTGATCTAGTCCTTTTTCGCTAGGGTTCTGGTAGTGGTTCCAATGACTGGGGAGCAGAAGCCAATTTGCTCACTTCTGGTGTTTGGCTGGTTTGTGTGGCTTTAGATATTTTAATATTATCTATTTTATCCATTTCGTCTTCTACTACACAGTTGTATTGTCTACATATTGCACTTGCCAACTTTCTTATTTCAAGGTGAACATTATTTTTCCCTTTGATAAATTCCACCAGCGCCGTGATGTTTTTTCCGAGGGATTTTATGTGTTCACGCTTTTTCATTTCTTCGCTGGTTTCGAACGTCAAACTGCTAGTTGGTGTTTCACCGAGCTGCTCGCTTCTGTGTTGCTGCTCACTTAATAGTGGTATAGACCTCGTCTGTGTGCTCATGCTCTTTTCCTGCGTTGCTCCGTCCATTATTTTTAACGGCGGTGAACACATCAGTACACTACTTCTTCTGAACGCACTTTATTCTGTTCTTTCGACTCCTGTGTTTTGTTCTTTTTTTCCTGTCTTATTTGATTTATTTGCTTGTAAAGAGCTCATAGTTGGATCCCGCGAGTATGGGGAAAAGTATGTCCACCACATCAGAGACACTGTAATGTGGTAAGGCTATGTTACAACCAGAGGGCGCCAGGTATCCGCAAGGCTCCGTAAGCGATTCTGTATGGATTTTATATCCCCAGCACCGTTTAGGCCTCGGTACGGGTCGCATAACGCCTTGCCTTAAGGGACAAAATGCCTATTTCTGGGCGGTATCTACTCGCTTTGTCACAAAAATTTCACTGGGCTTGTGTGTTTTTTCTGTCACATCCTCCATTTTTGCCGCTATTGGCCGGGGACTGCTTATTGGTTATTTGAAGCTAGCCTACATATCTGTAGGCTGTTCAGCTATCCGCCACCCCCTCGGTAGCCTGAGCTCGGCCCCGAGAGTACCTCCGATCCAACAAAGTAACCAACGCAGGTATGTATGCAGGCAGGTCCTGAATATCAGCGATCATGAAGGGCCCTGAAAGACCAACATCGTGGCCAAGAACTTGAAGAAACGCAACTTGTCAAGTTAGCCGAAAGATGACAGACAGACAGACTCACGTTAACTGTAACAATCGGACGAAATGATCATACTAGAACGAAGACAAGAGGAGACAAATAAACGTACGTACAAAAGAGTCACTTAAAAGACATGCAGAGCAGCAGGCAGGGTTAGTTTTACAGAGGAGTCTATCTCGACCTTTCAATAAATGCAGATTGCTGTACGAATAAATATGTATATTGCGATTTTAGTATCGATTGGTTTTGATTTATTTGTTCCTCCACAAAAGACTCCCACATGCATGAGCACATGCGTAAATTGAAATTATAATTAAACATTTATCCTATGCCATAAGGTAGACGAAATCAATATACAATAGGACATTGAGTAAATGTCAATCTAACATTTGATTTCATCCTTTAAATACAATAATCTGTGGTCTATTCTTGAATAACCTATTAATAAAATTGACTGTCTACATCATATGCTGAATCAATGAGCAGCAAATTGCGTCAAGTGTTTTGCCACACATAAGACACAACCTTAATGTAACAAGTCTTTCGGAAGATCTAATGTCAGTAACACCATACGGCAAAATCAAATTTTCGTTGATTGAGTCAAATCCATAATACTGCCAGGAAGAGGATACTCGTACCATCTATGGCAAGGATCCCCTGCAGCAAAAACACGACACAGCAGTCGGAGTATAAGTTAAGGAGCATTTAAATATAAATGATGGTTAGCCCAAATGGAAAATCCTCAGATAGAAGCATCAAAAAAAAATCGATAGAAAGGATAACGAAGTGATTTACAAAATGAGCGAATAAATATACCAAGTTAGTTTGTCGTATCGTAAGAAGTACCGAAGAACATGATTTACGGAATTTGTCATGCGGACAGCCACCGTAATCTCTGCGAATCTATTCGTCGATTGATGGGAAAAAGTAATTATCATTTGATTTTCCTCTATTCCTTGTTCTCTTCCTGTGAACGTTTTCCTATCGGAAATAAAAAATTAAATGCCAGAATAAAAAAGGAGAAAAGGATTTCAAAAAGTTCCTTGGCATCAGATTTGTTAATTTCTGTTTTATCTTTTTCCACACATTTAATTACACTTGGATAAGGAAACTACTCGGAGTCATCGTCAATGAGGAACTCCGAATCATAATTGCTATTTCAAATAATTTGCATAATTTCCTCAGTATTATCTCGCAAGATGGGTCATATCAAGGTGAGCATTGAAAGTACCTTACAAGTCTAAGCAAACTCAATTTAATTTATGCAAACCGATTTGTAAGCCAACATTAGCTCCAAAAGCAAACTCTAACCTTGTGGAACACTTACAAATAGATCTCTGTACATGAATATTTTATTGAATTAAATTTACATTTAAGAATAATTTTGTTTACAGTTAAAATTTTTTAAATAGCATTTGATGAATACTATTGTATTATACAAATCGGATACTGGGGCAATTCGGGTAAGCAGAGGATTTGTTGGGGGGAGCCAAGACCGAAAATTGGAAAATCTATTCTCACTGGCGGGCTAAAGTATAATTGTCAGGATCATTAAATCTAGTTATGACTCACATCCCTATCTGCACCTTGAAAGGGTTAAGAGAAGACACCTTATATATTACTATTACTTATCTATTTTATTTACTCAGATTAACTTTCAACATTCCAAGTCTACTACTGTATCCCTATCCAAGAAACGTTCGGAATTGACAACAAAAATTCACAGAATAGCCATACAGGTGTAGACAAATTTGCACAACGAGGAGAAAAAAAATAAATTACAACCAACTCGGTATGGGACACTTTATTGACTTTATTCATGTAGAACTGTTTTAACTATTGTTCTTTGACTGGAAGTTATTCGGTTAGATGACCTGATCAGTCTGGCAATGGTTATGTATGTATTGGGTCTATAACTTAATTCGTGCGGTTTGCTAAGAGATGGCGTAACTTGTATTATTCCATTGGAACATGCGTTGGAAAGCTACTGTCATTGTACGTCATTTCAGTATATGTCATTCATTTGAAGCGTAAACAACAATGATTTTTTTTCACTCAAATATGTCGAACTTTGTGCCTAAAAAAGTGTTTTTGCGGGGAGTTCTTCTTCATGAAGAAAACTGCTGCCGAAAGTCATCGTATTTTGGTGGAAGTTTATGGTGAACATGCGCTAGCTGAGCAAATGTGCCAAAAGTCGTTTGCACGATTTAAAAGTGGTGATTTTGGCTTGTAAGGCGATGAACGTCCTGAGCAGCCAAAAAAGTTTGAAGATGAAGGAAGTACTGGAAGCATTACTCTATGAGGATTGTTGCCAAACACAAGAAGAGCTCGCAGAATCTTTGGGTGTCACTCAAGCAGCTATTTCAAAACGTTTAAAAGCAGCTGGATGTATTCAAAAGCAAGGAAATTGGGTTCCACATGAACTCAAGCCGAGAAACGTCGAAAGGCGGTTTTGCATGTTCGAAATGCTGCTGGAAGGCCACAAAAGGAAGTCATTTTTGCATCGGATTGTTACTGGTGATGACAAATGGATCCATTACGACAACCCCAAGCGCAAAAAATCGTATGTGAAACCCGGCCAATCAGCCAAATCAACTTCAAAGCCGAATATCCATGGCTCGAAGGTAATGCTCTGTATTTGGTGGGATCAGATGGGTGTGTTGTTATGAGCTGCTAAAACCGGGTGAAACCATCAATGGACAACGCTACCGAACTCAATTAATCCATTTGAAGAGAGCAGTAGCCGAAAAACGCCCGGAATATGCGACCAGACACGAGGCAATAATTTTCCATCATGAGAACACTCGGCCCCACGTTGCTATTCCGGTCAAGAACTATTTGGAAACCCTACCCGCCTTATAGCCCAGACCTTGCCCCTTCTGACTACCATTTGTTCCGGTCGATGCAGAACGCCCTCACTGAAATAAGGTTCACATCAGAGCAGAATATCAAAAATTGGCTTGATTCATTCTTGGCTGCCAAGCCGGCGCAGTTCTTTTGGGATTGGATCTACAAATTGCCAGAAAGATGGGAAAAAGTCATAGCTTAAGATGGGCAATACTTTGAATAATACTATTGTACATGTCTCTTTTAAATAAACGTTCAAATTTTGAAAAAAAATCGCACGAATTAAATTTTTTTTTTAAAGGTTGCTTTATTTCACATTTTCATTAACAGATCTTTAATTTTACAAATTCATTGTTTAAAAAAAAATAAAAATATGAAATAGTAGGTACAATCTATTGTCCAAGTGACAAGAGTTGAATGTACCAGTCTACATACAAACATATAATATTGATATTGATGGGGAGATTAAAAATGAAAGCAAAAGATATTAGATACAGTATTTTAAAGACCAAGATATAAAGAAATAATTAGACATTCAAAGAACAAAATTCATTAATAAATAAACTATTTATAGCTGAGTAGTCAAAGGACAGTATCCATTTTTTAATATCATTAAGAAATACATTTTTCACTCTTTCACATCTCATATTAGTTGGAAGTAGGTTAAACAGACGGGGTGCTGAGGCAAAGTAAAATCGTCCAAAATGAACTTTACGAACTATAGGAACGGTTACAAAATTTCTAGTATTTCTTCGCAAACCATAGTTATCGATATTTCTAACTGCGTAAAAACCCGCATTTAAAAAAAATAGTTTTAATACTTTATAGCAGTAAAGATGCCTTAGAGGAAGAGCTTCAAGGTTTCTGAACAAATTCAAACTTGGAGTTCGGCGATTTACTCTGTATAAAATTTGCGTGTTTCTGTTTTATTAATAAAGTTTCAGTTTTATTAAAAAAAGCTCCACCCCACAACGAAATACCATATTCCAATTTAGATTTTAATAGACCGTTATATACAAGTCTTAAGGTTTATTGTGGACAATAAAGGCTAAGGTGATACAGTTGTCTTACTACTTTATTAAGATATTGTTTGAGATAATGTGCATGATTGCACCAACAAAGCTTGTTATCTAAGATAATACCTAGATATTTAAAATTGTCAACGCACTCAACCTTAAAACAATTACTGCAACAAGGCGTTAAATTGTTAAATGAAAAAGTATTATCGTCGCAATTAAATAGGGGAAAGGTTCTGCAACTCGGAGAGTGGTAAAATAAAAAAATCATCACGAATTTTACTGTTAATACTGAATATCATAAATTTCGTTTTCTCGCTGATTTTGAGCTTGTGTATTGAAAACCATTTTCTCAGTAAATCGAGATCATGGTTTACATCCGAGCAAATATTTAGAAAACTTTTACTTGAGTATGAGAGCGCAGTATCATCAGCAAATGCAGTAACTTTACCTTTAAAGGGTTGAACAAACAGAGAATTTACATATATTAAAAACAGAATAGGACCTAAAACTGAACCTTGTGGAACACGAATCTCGATATTTTTCGGAGAGCTGTAAATTTTCTTGATTTTTACAATTTGCTGGCGGTTTTTTAAATATGAAACAAACCAATCATATATATAACCTCTAATACCGATATGGAACAGCTTATCTAATAATATTGAGTGATCCACCATATCAAAAGCTTTAGTGATATCTATAAACAAAGAAACTGGGATCTCTGATGAATTAATGCTGTGATATAATTCCCCAGTTAGTTTTAGCAATGCAGTTTCAGTGGACCTTCTACTTCTAAAACCGAATTGACAATCACTGAAAAAGTGTGTTCTTGTTAGAAACGACAATATTCTTGATTTAATACCCCTCTCAAATATTTTTGAAAATACTGATAATAAAGATATAGGACGATAGTTATTTAAAATAGTATTGTCGCCCTTTTTATAGAGTGGCAATACTATTGCCGTGGAAAAATTCCTGACTGTGTACTGCTATTAAAAATAAAACATAAAACATCAGAGATTTGAAACGAAATTTTTTTCAACATAAAACTTGAAATCTTATCACAAGAAGTAGAATTGGATGTTTTAAGAGAATAGATTATCTTGTGGATCTCTAGAGCAATTTATATACCCAATACTTATATATTTGTATTTGTTCTTATATACTCACGTACGCAAATTCTCTGTACAGTGAGTAAAAATTTAAATCTTTAATGCTTAAGAATAATTTGACTACAATTCGGCCAGCCTGATCAAGTAATCGCCCCGATTACATTAAAGTTTTATTTTAATTTTTCTTTCGTCTAAGATATGTGGTTAACAATTTACATTTCATAATTACGACATAAAGAATTAAAAATATGGTTTGATTCTACAAATTCGATGTTTTCTGTAAATCTAGATCAATCTCACCACGTTCATTGACCCCATCAAAGTTCTCTAATTCAGAAGAATAAACTGCATATGGTCTCATATTTGCGGGTGAGCAGACTCCTTTATACGGCAATCTTGTCAGCTGTAACCCATCAATGTCTTTTACGACATATCTGTCGTTAGGTAAAACGTTCTCTATCTCATATGGTCCTCGATATTTGGCAAAGAGTTTTTTATTCACACCTGGAGTGTTTAGAATATTTCTAATCATAACAAAGCCCCCTTGCTTGTATATCTGAGGTGATTTGTGTCGTCTGTCATAATAGTTCTTATTTAAAGCTTGGTTTCTTTCGATATTTTGTCGAGCGTCCTTCCTTACTTCATCTAAATCAACTTTTTTCATCCCCATACTATTGATAAGATATTCCTGAATACGGTCACAAAACTGCCCTTTCTGATTCGTTCCAAACAATAAAGTACTTGGCGGGAAACCAGTGCTACGGTTCACCGTATTGTTTAACGCAAATTCAATTTTATCTATATTCTTGTCCCAAGAACCCATTGTATTTGGGTAACATTCTTTAGCTATCATCGGGATAAGCACCGTATTTACCCTTTCTATTTGACCATTCGATTGAGGAGAATGGGTGACAACTTTTACATGATGAATATTATTTTCACACAAAAATTTGGAAAACTCTTTCGAGGTAAAAGATGCTCCCCTGTCAGAAATAATTCTATTTGGCCGGGAATAGTTTTGAAAGTATGAGCTTAAACAATTAACTGTTTCCTTACTTTGAGTTGTTTTGACCGGATATAATTTTAAAAATTTTGTAAATCCGTCAATAACACATAACAAATGCTTTTTATTTCCAGTGGATAAGGGGCCAAGGTGGTCAACATGTAAAGTGTCAAAGGGCATGCAACCCTTGGGAATTGAACGCAATTCTTCTTCAGCTTTGACCGAGTGTGGGGAGAAACAAATACACTTTAGGCACTTTTGGATATATGTTCGAATTTTATTTTTAATTTTTGGAAACCAGTAACTCCCTGATAGATGATCAAAACACTTATCAACTCCAAATGCGAAAGAACATAAAATAACACCTTATCTTTTGTTTTCCGGTATATCAAACCGTTAATCATTTCAAAGAAAGGATTCTCTTTTTTCTCTAACTCCTTTACAATGGCAAGTATTGTGGAATCCTGTCTCTGTTCTGCTGCTAATACAGACTCAAAGGATTCATTATCGACGTGAAGGATGTTAAACGATCGACTAAGTGCGTCAACATGTCTCATTATATTTCCTTTGCGGTGTTCCACATTGTAGTCAATGCTTTGTAGCCCTAATGCCCAACGGGAAATTCTGGGATTAAGAGATTTTTTCTTTAGAGTTAATGTTAGTGCTTGACAGTCGGTCACGATTTTAAATGGTATTCCTATCAAATATATTTTGAATCTTCGTAAGGCATAAATAAGGGATAGTGTTTCCAGCTCGTAGCTGTGGTATTTACTCTCAACTTCCGTTGCTCGCTTTGAAAAATATGGGACCGGATGGAATTTATTATCTTTTTGTTTTTGAAGCAAAACAGCTCCATATCCTAACCCACTGGCATCGCAGTGCAACTCTGTAATATTGTGGGGACTATAAATTGATAAGACCGGTGATTCCATTAATTTGGATTTCAATAGGTTAAACGTTTCAAGATGTCTCAAGTCAAACACAAACAATGCATCTTTTTTCAAAAGGTCACATAAGGGTTTTGCAAGATTTGCGAAATTCTTAATAAATTTTCGAAAATAGGAACATAGTCATATAAAACTATGAACCTCTTTGGTACAGGTCGGTACCGGGAAATTTTCAATTGCCTTTAAACTTGTATCGTTTGGCCTAATGCCTTCTTCATTAATTCTGTAACCGAGGTATACAATTTCGGTTTGTAAAAATAGACACTTGCCTATTTAACTTCTCTTAAAATTTTTAAATTTTCTTCAACCGACTGTGTTGCTATTAGAAAGTCATCTAAAAAGGTTAATATTTTTCCTTTCGAGATCAAGTCTTTAAATACTTATTTAATGAATCTTTCAAATGTAGAAGGGCCATTCTTAAGTCTGAATGCCATCCTAACGTATTCGTATTGCCCTAGTGGCATTGTAAAGGATGTATACTTAATAGACTCTTCAGACATGATGGGAACCATCTTTTAAGTCTTAAATCGTAAAATATTTTTTATCTTTGAGACGATCGATGTGATCCTCTATTAAAGGTAAGGGATAATTATCCCTCAACGTGATTCTGTTGAGCTCCCTGAAGTCAACACACAATCTCAGCTCCCCATTTTTCTTACGCACAAGAACAATGGGCGATGCGTATGAAGAATTCGATTCACGAATGATACCCTTTTTCTATAGGTCGTTTAAAATCTTTTGAAGTTCTAGCTTGTGGGTATAGGGTAGGCGCCTAGGCAAACAATGAAATGGGTTTTCTTTTGATAAAACTATTTTCATTTTAAAATTATTATTCTGGGTTTTATAATTAGTTGAGAGGGAAAAAGCTGGTGTAACTATCTTAACAATGTCGTTTTTTATAACCTCTAGTAAATTTTTATTAATATTTAATTCTAACACACTGTCTTTGCCGCTGATGTCAATGTTCAAAATCTGATGAACGACTTCGTCGATGTCATTACCCTAGCCTCGTTGATCTTCTGAACTAGTTGCACGATGATTGTCGGATGTTTTGTGTTAATATTGACTAGATCCCACCGAATATTTTGGCTTTTCTTTTTGTAGTACCAAACCAATGTTTTCTAAAAAATCTCTACCTAAAATTACAGGGTAGTTCATTGAATAATTTTTTACTACTAAGATTTTCAAATTTATAAAAGAATTTTCATAAAAAATGATACTACTAATACTTCCCAAAACATCCAGAGGGCTATTGTTTACTCCATGGTATCGGTAATTCCCTGATGTCTCTGATATCATAAACGGTGGTAAGTATTGAATTTGAATGAAACTGACGGGACTCCCAGAATAAAACGATAACTGATGTTCCTTTCAAATTCGTTACTGACCAGGTAGTTTTCCTTGCGGCTGGGTTGTACAGGCAAAGATGCGGAATCTGGTTCAGATAGATTTTTGTCTTTGTGTTGTAACATGATAACGGAATTTTTAAGTGGGCAGTTAGGTGAAATATGACCTTGCTTCCCACATTTATAACAAGTTGGTTCCATTTTAGCTCCGATCCCAGCACGAGTACTGTAAGGGTTATCAATTTTGTTGTTTTCTGGTTTCTTAGGTGGATTGTTGTGCACTTTAGAGCTATATGGTGGCCCTCGTGATCTACTATTTGATTTGCTCTCACGCCAATTGCTTTTTAATTTTTCATATTTACGAAGTGCTGACTTTAATTCAATCATATTGTTTTGCGGTGTACAAAATTGTTTTATTTATCTCACTATCCGTTATTCCCTTTATAATAAACTGCATCAGATCTTCCTCTTCAACGGTGCCTACAGATGCGATTTCTTGCATAGAGAGTATGTACTGCTGCATGGTTTCATCGCAACGTTTTCTCCTATTTCGAAAATCACCATATATGTCTGCTCTTGTAGTTACTTTTTGAAATTCTATCGAAAGAGCACTTTTTAATTCTGACCAAATTTTCAGTACAATAGTTCGGGTATACAATTTAGCGGTACCTTTGAGCAGCCTGTTTCCATACAGAAATTTTGTCCTTTCATCTAATCCAAGGATTCCTGAACATTCATCAAATTGTTCAATCCAACGCTGAACCGGTAAATTGTTGTCCCCGCTAAAAGATGGTATTGAATCCTCAATGTCCTTGAAGCTACAAGCTAAATTTGACTTAGGATTAGTTTTTATTTCTTGCATTTGTAGCTGGTAAATTTGTTTCTTGAGTCTTGCGATTTCTTTTTTTTCTTATAAATGCTGCGAAATTTGTTCAGTTCCTCGTCAAGAATTTCTTCCTCTGAGCGATTTTCATCTTCGTCATCCTCGTCATCGTTGGACTGTTCGTTTACAAAGACAGCAGATTCTTTGGTATGGTTTCGAATCAATTTTCTAATTTCATCTTCGCAGAAATCCTTAACACCTTCCTGTAAACGAAGTTTTAGTTCTACTTTCGTTCCACTTGTCTGGAGCTCCAATTTTTATAATAAGTCCTTTAAAACAATGTTAATTGCTAATTTTAAGAACAAAGTCAACTCTTCAGACATAATTGGGTTTTTTTTCACACAAATAAACCGTGTGACTCTTTATTGACTGCGCTTAAAATCTTATTCCAATGTAACATAACATATGTGCTTAACATACAAAGTACATGAACCGTTTTAACTATTGTTCTTTGACTGGAAGTTATTCGGTTAGATGACCTGATCTTGTATTTGTTCTTATATACTCACGTACGCAAATTCTCTGTACAGTGAGTAAAAATTTAAATCTTTAATGCTTAAGAATAATTGCAGCTGAGGTCTAGTATGTTTAAGGGCCTAACACCACTGTAAGACGAGCGATCAGAAAGACAGAGAAGTTGTATTTTTATGCCAAAATCGGTCTCATCATCTAAACATTGCAACCAGTAACCAATTTCAGCACATCCCGCGATGCTTATATCGCATAGGTACGCTATGGAGATTATGGCATAAAAAGTATTGTCAGAGGGTTATATGTCAGGCCCAAAGTACATCGAATTCATCAGATGTAAGGTTGCGACCTTGTTGATGAGGGTTATGCCGAGAAAACCAGCTGCAAGCGCTTAAGAGAACAAGAACTTCCAGCGAGTATGTTAGAAAATCCTGTCGTAGCTGGTCCCAAACCTTGGTTGTGTAAGAGGAAGGAAGTCGTTTCTGCGGAGGACTTCTGAGGATGATGCCAACTGAAACGTTGGACGTAGATGCAGCTCTAGCGCCATATGAGCTACTTCGACATATTCCAAGCTGAGGTCATTTGAGAACCCATCTTCGCCATTAAGCCAGGATGTCGAAATAAAGATGGTCGCAGAAGAGTTTCCTGCGAACCAAAGACAGCGCAGCCACAGAAAAGAACAACGACCTTGTCAAAAAAAATTTTAACGGACACCTAGACCAAATTTATGCAAGAGCAATGTCCTTGATGATTTCAACATCAATCTAGGTAAAGAAAGCATCTCTGGCCACCCAGTTAGAAATCATAGCCTGCCATGGCACCACTTCCGAGAACGGACTTAGGGTGATTGATTTTGTAGCGGCGTCAATACACGCTTTCCACACCTCAACATTCACAAAATGACCTGCTTATTTTCAACAGTCAACCAAATTGATCGCATTGCCATTGACCCAAGACACAGTTCCAATATTCTGGATGTCCGAATTTTCCGAGGAGCTAACGTGGAGCCAAGGTGCGAATGAAGATAATCAGGATGACAAAACACCGAAGTGAGGAAATTTGACGTTGAACGGCTACAAAAGATCGAGTCTCCCAAAACCTCTCGAGAAATATTATGCTGCTAGCATCATGGATAGGAACCTAATGTCAACATGCTATCAGGGACGCTGCATCAAATCTATTAGATTTGACGAAGAGTCTCGACAAGCACATGCAGCAAAACAGTAAACGAATCAAAAACACAGGAGGAAAACCTGCTTCTCAGTAAGAAAAAGAAAGAAGCAGAGGAGCAGTTGATCAAGACATTGGACAGGTACTACTGCAGGAATGGTGTAGGAGGTTCTATCAAAAATTCAAAAGAATCTGCCAAGGAATGAAATTCCACAACAGAGACATGCGGGGATAAGGATGGGTTGCAGTTGTTGCTGAAAGAGATTACTCTTGAAAACTGTTTAATGGCGAAGCCTAATGAACCATTAAACTTGGACAATGACCGACAACAACTCTGTCCACCCAACCAAGAAGACATTTGGATAGAAATATTTAAGCTAAAAACGTATTAGACTGCTGGAGCAGATGAACTTACTGCCAAATTATTTAAAGCTGTTGCAGATGATTTGGAAAAGAGCATTCAACAAAGCATTTGCAAAATCTGTTCAAATGAAAGTATGCTCAGTAAAACGACATACTCGTACTGTAATATGTGCTAAGGCTTCCTCCCTATTTAAACAGTCTGTTGGGTCCTTATTTTTGTGATTTAAGGCCTAGTTAGTCTATTGTCAACCAGATATTCACCTTACCCCAAATCTTGGAAAGAGTTCAGGAATTCAAAATTTGGTGTGGCAAAAGGATTTCGGTAAAGCAACGAGCAGTCATCAGATTTCTTCAGCAGTACTTGAAAGAATTGTACGAACCTTCAGGCAATAACAAGAGCACAATATGACCCGTTTGCGGTGATTGAAACAAAAGTGGCAAGGATGGGCTTCGTGTTAAATGACGGTAAAACAAAGTATGTTCTGTCGACAAGAAAGGACATATTAACACCCTATAATAAAAAATTATAATTTTGAAGTGGTAAGGGACTTTGTTCTCCTGGGCGACGAAACACTGTTGCTGTTTCATTCGAGTATGAAAAATAAGACCCTTTCATTAAAAATGGAGAAAGCACTGTATAAGACCTTCATCATCCCAGTCCTACTGCATGGGGCGGAGGCATGGACTTTATCAAAAATGTTCTTCAAGTGTTCCTCCCATTTCCAGAACCGAAAAAGTGGAAGAGAAGATACAACGATGAAGTGTATGGGCTATACAGCATGAGGATTACCTTGATAGAAGGGCCAATGTCTTGGCCATATTGAGCAAACACCAACGCTCCTGCCCGAAAAGCCCACAAATCCCTTTCGGAGGGATAACACTTTCAAGAAGGATTTCGCCTTAGGTGGCACCTTTTAGTAGAAGTGGACCTTTCTAAACTGTGTATGCCCAACTGAGGGCGACTAGCGGAAGACCGCACTAAATGGAAAAAGCTCTGGACTGTAGCGCCATTCAAAGAAAGAAAATGTGGAAGGAAATTCGAAAACTTTACATTTCACTGACGACTAATTTGGAGGAAAACTGGGATTTTTCTAGATCGAAGCAATAATTATTTACTCGTATGTGGCTAAGAAGAGCCCCACCAGAATGCAGGTCATAGTCATCAACAAGGAAAAATCAGTCGCAATCGTAATACGTACACTGATGGCACCCACAGAACGATATAAAGCAGTCACGGGCATCGTTTAAGAGAATTTTTCTGCTAACCAGAAACTGACGAGTATATGCATGCCGAAATCCTGGCGAACACTGAGAGTTAAGATTATAACGAACTCAGAAAGGAGGATACATGCTTCCCCAGAATTAACGACCAATCAATCTAACTTCCATCATATTGAGCACACATTGAGCACTTCCATTTGGATGGCATGTGTCGCCTAAGCATACAACATCGAGTAGACGAATCTTTGGTTTTATGGATTTTTTTTTCTGCAAAAATAGAACACTTTGACAAAGAACTAATCCATTGCATTCCTTGTAAGTTCGTTTTCATGAAATCTCTCAGTGTTTCGAAGAAAGATTAGTAGAGGGATTCAGTGATAAATTGCCTACTGAACCAGTACCCCTAGAGTGTAGGCCGGACATTCGCAGAAGTAACGCTCCACGGTGTCGTCATTACTTCACAGCAAGCACCGCAGGCTGTTGTATCATTACTACCGAGCATACTTAGGTGCTTAGCAAAAGTGTAGTGTTTCGTCACGGTGCCAGTAAATTGCTTGCAGCACTTCCTACTATGGGTTAGCTGGAAAGTCTCTGACCTCTCAAAGACTTCGTCAAGCATTCGTTTGGTCTTCTGGGAACCTGGAAAGTCATGCTCATATGAAACCCAACTGTTAATGGAAGCCCTAAACAAGGCCGCAAGTAAACATAAAGTTGGTTTGGGTCCTGAAAAACTCCCCTCGGAATGCAAGTTCACCGGTGATTTTATTTCCCGTGATCACATTGTGACCTGCGACCTAGACCAGACTCAGTGAATTAAGCAAGCTCTAAGCGCAGGTTGGCTATCGCTATTGATGCAAATGCTTCGCTCCCTTCACCGGCTCTTCAAAATATAGTTCGTTCGGATTGCGTATATCTCCGCTTGGATAATAGACGCAAGTTTTCCTAACGAGGACTGAAATCTAGCATTGTCATCCTCCAGAAAGACACCAGCGCCGCAGTTTAAATCTCCCAACTCACTGTCGGTCGGCCTTCTGAAAGCATAGTGTAAGACACCGATCCTGCTACTGAGCAGAATCTTTGGGACTTCGTGTTTAGTTTAATACTAATTGTACCCCATGGGTCAGTTGTTTATTGGGACAAGCTTTTGCGAAGATATAGTGCATCTCTGCTGCTTTTACCGGACTCCACAAAAGAGTCTATCTCGGCAACAGGGGCGCCTTCTGTTGAATGATGAATAGTGCCTTCCGTTGAGGTTCATATTATGGGACGCACTCCCAACAATTGCGTTTTCCATAAGCATAGATGACATGACTCTTAATGGTATTGCCGGCCCAGGACAATGTTTTGCTACGTATCTTAAGCCACAGGAAACTTCATGGCGTTTCTCAGTTGGAAAGACTGAAGACTGTAAGTGTACTAGGCATATGGGACGTAACACTCTCCGACGCTTGCTGTGAACAGTTTTTTGCGAATATCCGGCCTAGACTCGCATCATTCTGCATATACTCGCCGCTGTTTGGTGGGTGCTAGTATATGTCCGTTTTATTAATCGCCTTCTAACGAAAGAATGATCAGTTCCAAAACAAAAGGGCCGGACATTTCGTTCATAGCTCATAGGCAGACTCTCGAGTTTTCCAAGCAATTTGAAAGCATTGCATTCAGTTCGTTTGGTTAATTTTTCTAAAAAATGAGTTCAGCTATCGCACCAGCATGAAATCCTCTCATATTTGCGCTTGAACATGTAGAGCAAATATAATTGCTCAGGGAGATATGGAAGTCAACCACACAAAATACGCATATAAATGCTCTGCTTTATACTTGAAATAATTAATTGAATTGATTAATATGAAATGATTTTAATTAAAATCATAATTGAATTTTCCGCAGCATGCATGAATATTAGATTCGATTCATTCGCACTTCATCACGGAATGCGGCACCATCAACCAAGCTCGAAATAAATCAGATATTTCGTGCGAACAACGTCCATCCCAATGGTGTTAATTTTCCCTGAAAACGCTCAGAGGACTTACATAATGTGAGAGAAGAACTCGTATTTATAATAATTTTGCTGGTATTTGTAAATCTGCGGTTGCGGTTAAATTCTTGCCATTTAATGAAAACGTATTTCACAAGAAAGGCAAAATTCTCAGAAATAGTTTGGCTTTTTCAGTAAATTGATGACTGCCATTACCTAGAAGCAATCAACAAGTAAACTATTTTCCAAGTTGGTTACAGAAAACAGAAACAGCGCCTATTTTTACAAGCAGTCTTTAGCCTTCGCCATGTAAGCTAACGCTTTAAAGCAATCCGAATCGCTGATTCATGGTCCGTAACACCACCTTAATATGCGCTTATGTCCCCTCAGAAGTCGTAGACGTTGTCACCAAAAAAAAAAGAAAAATAGGAACGGGGGAGATTCTTCGTGGTATAGTCGGAAAGCATAGCACATACGACACTATGCAAATGGATTCAAACTGCTAAAGCTAACACCAATTCCCTCTCTACAATATTACAATAGGAACATGGCAGTCAGCTGATTATAAAATCCTTACTTCATCATTTTGCGATCGACGCGAGGCACTAAATGTCTGAGCTTTCCAGCTGACAAATATCTATCTAGCTAAGGCACAAAAGGCACAACTACGGAAGTCTGAACGGCGGCATACACTAGAAACAGACCTATAGGGTTACATTTTCGACAAGTTCTATGCAACCTTTATCAAATGTTGAGGGTCAGTACCATTGAGGCAAAGGGGCCGCCACAAATGCGCACTGATATTCAAAATCCCACCCAACAACCCGCATGAAATACCTATTTTGATGACAGGTTCAGATCAGAGGAGCAATCGCTTCTATGTCTCCGGATAAATAGGTCAAGGCACACACGTACTGTCGCAATCTATTACCGTGAAGTAGTTCGATGATCCCTGCTACAAGATCTCTGGTGTTAAACCCTGGAATGAGAGGGATATTCAATTTTAGAACTGATCGGTAAAGCAGCTTTCGGTCTAAGATCTCCTCGGCTATAATCTAATATTCGCTCCCTATTATTGTAACCAAAACTCTTACTTTGAACAGCCCAAGATTCTTGAATGAGTCATAGCGTGATGTTCTCTCTAGAGCATCGTGGGTTAAAGATGAACAAGGCATCTTTGCGCGGTGCAGGTTTTCCTGCAATACCTTCAGTGTAGTCATCATCGTTTGCGGCTATACGCGGGTTTCCGTATGCGGATAAGTTTTTTGCTGCGTCTTCGCCGTATAGTAACCTTGCTTTGACAAGATAATGTCCTTTTGGCCTCATTCTCGTAGTACGAGCTGCGTTATCAATCACTTGACCCCTCGATAAAGGTACAAGAACTGAACTTTTGGGTCTATTTGCAGCAGTTCTTTCTTGTGTTAATCGGCGAGTTGTCTGATTGCTAGTTGACGGGAGCTCACGTGCTATATATCCCTCAGCTGCGGCCATATTAACGATGTTAATTTGTAGGCTTTTTGAGAGACTACTAGTGGTAGTTGTGGTGAAGGTAGGACGAGTTCCGTTCGAGCTCTTTAGCTCAGTTTACCGAAACGTTTTTTTCTTTTAGCTGTTTCATCGCACTGTGATTTATAGCAAAGAGCATGTGAACGAGATGTGTCTTTTCTAAACTTTCTAGAACTCTCCAGGTTTTGATGTTTAGAGCTGAGTTTTGTGCATCCAAGGACGTGAAGATTTTCTCGCTAGCTATGCTGATACTCTGGGGATATAACCCCCGTATGGTATGTACTCGTATGCAGTTTCGGAAATGAATCCTTCTCCACTAAGATCACATTCGCAGTGGCTCCGTTGGAGCAAACAAACAAGACCCAACTAACCCTAGTTGTGACGCTGTCAAAAGACAGCTTCATCTCTTCGTCCCGAAGTTTAATTGAAACATCGATAATTCCCTCCTGTATTTAAGCTATTTTCTAAACACAAAGGGGGTTGAGATTGATGTCTTCCGGTATTACACCCACTATGCCATATCAGGCCCAGCATATTGCTATATGGAACCCTGAGGCGTGTCTCATTTCCTGTTCGGACTCCTTTTGCTTCCGACGTCAGGAGAGGGGAGTCGTCGGATTGGGTTCGTTTGGGCTATGTGCCGTTGTTTCAGTTTCGAGAGTAGCAACCTCTAGAGCACGTTTCCTAGAGTTGCCTTATCTCAAGGTTTATTTGAACCTTCTTCTCTCTGAAGGTCTTAAATTAATGAAGGCGGTAGATTTTTGTGACATGTTCATAGAATCTACGGCTTCTTTCGTTCTAAGGGATGGTACACATAACTCATCTGTTATCGTGGTGAATATGTCTTCACACAAAGTATCTGAGTCGCTCAGAAGGGACAAAATTCGTTCCTCGTTTCTAATTTCAGCATCAGAGTTGGCAGCAGACGTCCGATCCACAGTTTTTGCTGCATGGGGCGCAGGTGTGTCCCTGGTAGCTGATGCTTTCAAAGAGACATCAGCCTCAATTTTGTTTCCCACGACTAATCGGGATATGAATTTTCCCTGACAGCAGAGCCCGTTTTGCTGAGAGGAAGCCTGTGAACTTAAATCATAGGTAGAGCAAGGTATCCGAAGTTCGCAAACAATAGACTGAGCACCCTCTAAACCACGCATCCCTCGCCGCTTGCTTTTCCACCTTGGAGTCAGAATTTTTAAAAGAGGTTAGCTCCAATTCGTCGGTCATCTTTGCCGGTGTTAGGACACGTGTACAGAGAGAAACGCTTCAATATAGCAGACTTGTAGGAATGCACAAAACATACTATATGTAGTCTGCAATGTTAATGGGAATTCATCAGCCGTGAAATAACCTCGTTGATCGCCGCGTGGAGGCAATGAGTCTTCCGGTGTCGGTTACTGTTAAGGATCGTCCTACGAATTTGCAATACAAGTCCGCACCTGCCACCTTGAAAATTTTTTACTGTGATAAATACTCGTATCTTTCCCCAGAATGGAAGCCTGCAATGGTAAACATAGGGAACAACAATAGAAGTAGAGCCATAGTCGGAAAGACTACTTCTGGAGACTGTATAATGGAGAAGATGGTCATAATTTCATTCACCCTGGAAGAAGACAACATTGAATTTCACCCCCCTTAACCGAGACGAATTTAAGGTAGCAATATCAAAGTTAAAGACTTGTAAAGCTGCTGGCTCAAGTTAGTTGAGAACATGCGCTAGCTTATCTGCAAGATATGGCCATAGGATAGGATACGCGAAGAAGGAATCTCAGCATCGTTTGTCCGATCTACAAGAAAGGATATTCTTTTGATTGCACCAACTTTACAGAAGACAAATACTCACGCTACGGATCTTGGAAGAGATCTGCGAATTCTAGATCGATAATCACCATCTATTTGTTAAAGTCGCTTACGACGGCGTGCATATGGAAGAGCTGTACAACGCAATTTCCAGTTTTAACATTTCTCCCAAACTAGTCAGCAATCTGACTAACCGAGACCTTCAATGTCAAGAATGATTTTAGACAAGGCGTGCTGTCGTGTGACTTTTCTAACACAGCCCTAGAAAGACATTGCGTACGCGGATGACATTGATGTGGTTGGAAAAATATAGTGGGCCGTCAATGAAGCTTTGTGAGTATTTAGGCGAAAGAAGTCAAATGAACACCACCGACGGCTTGGTCAAAACGTCACCATTGGAAGTTAAAATTTCCGGGTAATTAAGGACTTCATCTAACCTGGCTCCATGAAACATCATATCATGAAACAACACCAACATCAGCTGAAATCAGCTGCAGAATTACTCTTGCTAATCGCTGTTTCTTTGGGCTCAGGAGGCAATTGAGTAACAGGGCTCTCCCACGTTAGAATAAACTGGCTTTACAAATGACAGTAATAATTCCGGTCATGCGCTATAGTGAAAAGGTTCGAATCTGGTGGAAAGTAAATGAAGATGAGCTTGGCCGTTACGGGAGAACGATTCAAAAGATCGTTTGCATTGGCTGATAATGAAGGAAGAGATTTAGTCACAAATTGTACGCAGTGATATCAGTCTAATCAAGCGTCCACAGATCGAACGCCTGAGATAACTGCGCCATGTTGAGCGAATAAGCCCAAAGAGTCTTTGGTTCTATCCACAAGCGACGGCGGCCCAGAGGTCGCTCGTTCTCATATTTTCTCACGCCAAGATCAAAATTGAATATTTGGATTTTAGAAGATAAATCAGATATTTTCAGAAGAAATTCGAGGACCTTTTGGTAGCGAGTTTAGGTGAATGCTTCGCAGTTAGAAGCCAAGAGAAGTCTCAAAAATTCGTAGCGAAAAATAGCATGTAGGACAGTATTCAATCTCAGTTATTGAAATACCCAACAACAGAACTTCCAAGAAGTTTTTTTTTTTAATTTATGTTGAATTATATATTTATTTATTTATTTATATTTATTTTTTATTTTTAAAGATACTTAATAATTATATACATATGTAAATTATTTTAGAAGATTTATGTTTCAAATACAATATAAGTAGAACATAAACTTGACGATTTATGTCTGTTTGACTTTTCTTTTTTTTTTTTTTGTCTATTTCTTCTTGATTTTGGAATTGTCTTTTTCCCTCTTTTCTTTTAGGATTTTTGCAAGTTTAAGTCTTAAGCGCTTTTTATAGATAACACTGTCCTGCATATGCCATATTTCTTGCTGACGAAATCTTTTCACGTTTCCATAGTTGGTGTGAACTAGTTCGTCGGTGAGAAAATATTTTAATTCATATTTGAAATGGTTGTCCTGTGTGATTCGACGCTGATTACGTAGCTCGTCCAAATAGAGGAATATCAAATACGGTACGGAATGCGGAAGGTCCTTGTTCTGGGGGTTTTCTTTAGAACCCATTTTGCCGTATTCTACATAGAATAGCGTATTTTCTCAGATTTCTGCGGTGATGAGAGTTGGAATGATATGTTTTCACTAATGTCACTTGTGAGAGTGTAGCTCCTTTTATTATGAAATCGTTAATATACTCGTATTAATGAGCTGCATCAAGATACAATTGTCCTTGAGGCGATATTTTGGTTTTATTTGTCATTTTCACATAAGCTAACTAATTATCATTAGTGACATGTGCCTATGGAGAATAGGTTAACCTACCTGAAAGACGAGGTAACAGCACCAAATGTATTTATTTTTAAAGAGTCATAAAAGCAATTTTCAGGCCAAAATAAAACAAATGAATTGCAAAGTTAACCACATCTTGTACTGAAGACAAATATGGAGGTGCGCATGGGTTGTGCGCCAATCATGATTAACGTGATTCATATGCATATACATAATATACACACATCCATACAAGGTGGTCCATGCTGAGGGTGAAGTGAATGATTTTCCCTAAAATACTAATTTACAGTGTACACCTTTTGAGGAAGTAGGTGTTTTTTCCCACAATTACTTTCACAAATTTCACCATATAGAATGCAGATGCAACCTGCTTTGTTTTTTATTATTGTACATAGTTAAGGATCGTTACGAGTTGTTGATCAACCAGGATTTGGTATAATTTCCTGAATTGATTCGCATTTAGCATTCGTCCATTTCTGACTGACGGAACTATGTATAACAAACGCCAATTTTCACGGCAACATAAAGAGCTCTTCATCTTAATACAAATGCTGGTGTCTGCATTGCTGCTTACACCAATTATCAGCTGTATTCTACAAGTGTCAACGTATTTTCGCAAGAGGTGATTCGTGTGTATTATAATATTTTGAAGTACATAGTCACTCCGAGTTCAGGTTCACTCTTTTTATTTATGTACACTTCATCATCATTACTTATGGGAGAGCTAGCATCGGTGAAAAGATGAAATTATTAATATGAAGAGCCACGGACTTGGTACATTGACTTGGTATACTCCTAGCCTTACTTTGAATTCTCCAGCTATTCCAGATGTACATTTACTAACCGTAATCGGTTGATCTGTCAAAGTATTAGACGCACGCATTCTAAGTGGGCTCAAGGAAAATATTTCGAAGCTATATTGTTTTAAAAGTGCTCTATCTACGAACAGTACTCGTAAGTAACAATTCCAACGCAACAATGAATATGGGATCGAAAATTGCAAGAACACCGCCTAAAAATAACAGTAACAATAGCACTGGGATACCGGTATCGGCACATACTTCCAAACGGTGTATCATAGAAACGTCACCGGAATTTCTGTCTATTAAAGAAGCTTATCTGTAGCAAAATGCGGTGGTCAACATGTCTATCTTAGACCTAAAGGCACTGATTGAGGTTACCATGGCTTCACTGATAGAAGACAGGCTGAAAAATGTACCGACCAAGTCCGTTTCGGATGATATATCACAGAAAATGCAGGAATTGCCAACAAATAATAAAGTACTTAAGCCAAAGTGCAGCTCATGGAAGGCCGATGTGTATTCCTAGAACGCAAGGTCGAATTCCTGAAAAAAAGAGCGATTGAGAAAAATATTGTAGTGGATAACCCAACGCAAACTGGAATCGTGAACACTTGAACACAACGGACAGCTCAGTAGTTGCAGATACGCGGGCCTTACGACCAAAAAACAACCTTGCAAATGTTATTGCCAGAATGAGAAACAAGACAAATGTGGAACGCATGCTACGATCAGCAACTAATCTTCGCGGCACTGGTATTTCGATGCATAGAGATTACACGGCGGCATCCAGAGAAAGGAAAAGACAATTTTTAAAAATAAAAATCGAAGTCATAAGGAAAAACAGGAACACAAAAACTGAATTATGAAGGCAAACACTCAGAGCTGGTGACGGCGTTTTTTATTTTGGCAAAAACAATAGCATTCAGTGTGACAGCGCGAACAGAAAGGTAATACTCCAACAGATGTCCAATAACAGAACGAAAGCGACAGTGACAGAATGTGGAGACCAGAATGCTTATTATTTTTAATTGTAATGCCGTCTGCCATTCTACATATAATTAATGCTAAAGTAAACATAAATAGTCAAACGTTTAAAGCGTTTAAAAAATTGTCTTATAATATAGCAGATTTAGGTAATAAGTCCCTATTTACCGAATTTTATAACTTTGTTAATAAATTTGAATTTATATTCCTATTTGCAACATATACTCGTACAACAGAAAATAATTACAAGCTTTGTGAAAAAAAGATCCTAAACTGAGAGTAGAAGTGGATACCTGCCACAAGAAGATATACAAGAGGAAGAGCCAGCGGAGGAAGTTTTAGGAGAGATCTCGACATTTGTTGTGAGTTTAGACAGTTCGACCAACTCATATATGTGAGTCTGCGATTGGACAGCAAGGAGTTTTATATAATCCCAGCATATCTAAACTACAATTATTGGGAACGCGATTTTGGGAATCTTCCAGAGCAATGATATGCTGTGATGAACAGAACCTGCTTATAATTGGAGATTTGAATGCGCGAGTAGGAGAGGACTGTGGTGTGGAACGGTCCAAGGATTCATTGTGTAACGAGAGAGGAAGGAAGCTTATAGAGTTTCATTTGGTTTTCGGATCCTGAATGGTACTAGTGCGAGTGATGAATGGGATGAGTTGACGTACATTGGAGCTACTGCGACATCAGTTATTGACTACTATTTGGCAAGGAGAGACTGGAACTACCATGCTACTGATTTAGAAGTCAAACAAGTCATATACGCAGATCATTTACCTGTCATTGTTACAGTTACTCACTCCACACCGACAAACGAGCAAATAATGGATATGAGGATGCTTCCAAAAATGATGAGAAGTTTCAAGGAAGAAATATTATGACCATAGCGGATATGGAGCAAATTATTAAGGAGTCCGATCCTACCGTAAACCCAAGCCCCCGCAGACAGAATTAAGAGCAGTGGTTCGATAAAAATTGTCAGAAAGCAAGACGTGTGTCGTTTGCGTGGCTCCAATTATTTCGTGCCTTCACCACTGATATTCTTAAAAAGGCTTACGAATCAGGAGTATAAAGATGTTTGCCTACTAACTACTTGAAAGAGACGCGCGCAAATTAGGGTGTTGTAATAACGCATCCGAGTATTAGAAACTAGCAAAGTCACTTAATGGAATAAGATATGTGATTAACAGAGGTCTTAGCTCTTATTTCCTTCTAGATTATTTCAATAGGTTACTGAACCCATCGGTGGGTGGTCCTGGTTTTTAATATGCCGTGCCAGGTATACGAAAAAAACATTTTAGATGACTCTACATATACATCATCAGGAGCGCACGGGTGCGCGCTTGGTCTGAAAGGTAGAAAGGCTGCAGGGTCGGATTGTATACCAACTGAATTTTTTAAATACGAGGGCGGGTCAATAAGTCCGTGACTTTTGGATTAAAACAGATTTTTTGATAAAAAAATAATTTTATTTTTCAACGTAGTCTCCCTTGAGCTCTATACACTTTGTCCAACGCTTCTCCAATTTTTTTATCCCTTCCAAAAAAAATGATTTGTCGAGGTCCTCAAAATGACGAGATGACTTCATCATTGGAGTCAAATCTTTTTCCACCAAGCCATTTCTTCAGGTTTGGGAACAAGAAGTAGTCGCTCGGAGCCAAATCTGGAGAATAGGGTGGATGAGGGAGCAATTCATAGCCCAATTCATGGATTTTTGACATGGCAACTGCACATGTGTGCACCCTTGCATTGTCTTGGTGGAAAAGAACTTTTTTCTTGGCCAAATGAGGTCGTTTTTTTTTTCAAATCGTCATTGAATCGGTCCAATAAGTTGGCATAATATTCCCCATTGATTGTTCTTCCCTTTTGAAGGTAGTCAATGTGGATTATCCCGCGTGCATCCCAAAAAACAGTCGCCATAACTTTATTGGCTGACAAACCCACCTTGGCCTTCTTTGGCGCCGATTCACCCTTAGAAACCCACTGTTTTGACTGTTGTTTGTTCTCTGGTGTGTTGTGATGGATCCATGTTTCGTCCACGGTTACAAAACGGAGCAAAAACTCCTCCATATTGCGATTAAACAACGCCAAACCTTCCTGTGAAGTTGTTACACGATTGCGTTTGTGGTCGACTGTGAGCAAACGCGGCACCCATCTTGCGGAAAGCTTTCTCATGCCCAAGTGATCATTCAAAATTGAAACCACTGAGCCATGCGAGATCCCTACGGCTTCCACAATCTCTCGCACTTTCAATCTTCGGTCGGCCAACACCATATCGTGAATTTTTTCGATTGTTTCGGGTGTAGAGACCTCAACTGGGCGTCCAGGATGTTCGGCATCTTCAGTGCTTGTACGGCCACAACGAAATTCAGTAAACCACTTTTTTACCATTGAAATCGATGGTGCAGAGTCCCCATAGTATTTATCAAGCTTAGCCTTGGTCTCGGTAATGGTTTTTTTTCGCAAGAAATAATGCTTAATAAGCACACGAAATTCACTTTTTTCCATTTTATCCTCAAATTAGTGAGTAGTCTGATAAAAATAGCTGTCAAACACAAACTAACTGACGCAGCAAGTTTAAATTTTGACAGGAGTCAACAAATGCCTGTTGACAGGAGCAGTGTTGCTGTTTCAGTAAAGAGGTCAGAAATTCAAAAATGCACGGAATTATTGACTCGCCCTCGTATAGTACAAATGGGATAACCTCTTTGGCTTATACAACAGCATATTATACCATGAGATAGTGCCCCAATGGTTTATTTTTCCCATCCACAAAAAGGCGATACATCGGCTCCTGCTAACTATCGGGGAATATCGTTCCTAAATGCGTCCTAAAAAGCTTTGCAGCAATATTGCAGAGGCGGCTAGTCACATGGATAGAGACCAATAATCTACTAAAGGAATTCCAGGCGGGTTTTATCTCGGGCTACTCAACTGTCGACCACATTTTCGTATTGAAAAGCTCAGCAGATACATTTATAAGCCGAAATAAAAAACTCTACGCCTTCTTTGTAGACTTCAAAGCGACCTTCGATTCTGTGAACCGAAACGCCTTATTTTATAAGTTATATAGTATAGGAATGTCATCAAAATTCGGAAGGGTTTCACAAAACCTTTATGAAGATACCAAAGCAGCTGTTTGGAATGGCGAGACACTTTCAGAATGGTTTCAGACGGAGTCAGGAATAAAACAGGGATGTTCGCTGAGCCCTAATCTTTTCGCCCTCTTTATAACCGATATAGTGGACTTTCTTCCAGGAGGAATAAAAATTGTAGGAATTCTCATTAAAGTCCTCCTGTTCGCAGACGACATTGTACTGTTGGCAAGCTCACCGGAATCCATGCAATTGATGATCAATAAATTGTATGAGTACTGGAGTCTGGTCATGAATTGGATAAATCCAAGATAATGATATTTAAAAAGGCAGGTGGTAGACTTGCTTACAATGAAAAATGACACTTTAACGGAGAAAGTATATGTAGAAGTTGTAAATGGATACAGGTATTTTAGAATCCTTTTAACAAGTAGCCTTAGTATGAAAAGACATCTGAAGGAGCAACTTACGAAATCTAAAACCGTCATCAATGTAGTGTAGAAAAACTATTTAAGCAACCCACAGATTACGCACAGCAGTAAATTCAAAGTATTTGAAGCTGCATCGGAGGCAGTAACGCTCTACGCGGCGCAAGTATGACTTTATAAGCCTTATGAGGAAGTTGAAAAACTACAACAGTTTTTTTTATTAAGAAATTCTTCCACCTTCCTGTAAAAACTGCGAACTACATGCTCATGCTGGAAACAGGCCTATCTCCGCTATTCCTTAAAACACTGAAATTGCAGGTAAACTACATACTAAGGGTCATAAACATGTCAGATAACCGACTTCCAAAGATAGTGGCCCTACACGCGATTCAGAGCTAAATAGCATGGTTCGAAGAATGGCTAGAGTTTGCTCGCGGGTGTGGTATAGAGCTGAATGCGGAACCCATGAACTGGGAGAACTCAATATACTAACTCATAACGAGAGTAGATGAACAGACCAGAATGAAGTTTGTAGAAGAAGCGACGGGATCACTACATCGTAGTACGTATAGCCCACTAAATTATAATCTTGAAGATAAAAACTACTTCAAAGATATCCATACCATTCCCGAAATATCAACAATACTTAAACTTCGCGGAGAACTTCTAAAACTTAATTATATCCCCCATAGAGAAGATCTTCATATATTCTGTAGTACGTGTAATTTGGAAGAAAGAGAAGATACCATGCATTTTCTGGACAAGTGCCCAATTCTAAGGGAAACAAGGAGAAGTTTGTTTGCAAAAGACTTCTTATCGGAACAAGAAATGATATCCCTACTCAACGAAGTAAACTTTACTAAACTATATGGATACTGCCAAATTGCTATAATATATAGAGAGAATATACTAACAAGAATCTTCTAAAATGTTTGTAAATGTATCTATGTAAATATAAAACTCGTAAATGCAAAACTTATTAATATTTATTTATTTATCTTTGTTTTAAATTTCATATTCCATTTAACTCAAAGCTTTTAGTACAATAATGCTATAATACTGATGGCAATATATACAAATTTAGAATTATAGTTAAATTATTAACAATAATAGCTGGTTATTAAAAGTATTTTCTATAATATGAAAAGACAATCATTGAAATATAACATTAAGTAGACACATTCTATAATTTAAGAAAAATTAGTGTCGAATGTATCGAGCTATAAACTTTTAATAAAACGACCGATTATATGAGAGTAGTGGGGTAGTAGTACGCAAAATATAATTTATTAATTAAAAATTGCTGCACAGTGATGATCAACAAATTAATACTTATAAATAAAAAATAAAAGAATAAACAATAAAAAAAAAATCATTCAACTTATGACTCTTGTTAAGTGATTTATTTCTTTGAAGTCAAAATTAAAAAGCCATTTTTTAGTACCTCTATAGAATGAATAGGATTTCCTAATATTCCGAAGTTCAAAAGGTAGTGAATTAAATAACCTAGGTGCTACTGAGGTGTAAAAATTAAAAAAATTGTGAGTGCTGTTTGTTGGAATGATAACCAAATTCCTGTCATTACTGCAAAGTGCATTGAATTGAGTTGAATTTTGATTCCTTAGATAACTACTTCTTATAAAAAATATTTTTAACACTTTATAAAAATATAGATGCCTCAGTGGAAGGATATTTGAATTGCAGAAAAGTAAGATGCTATGCTCGCATAGTCTTTTTTTCCAAATAATTCTTAGAATATGTTTTTGGCTAATAATCAGAGGTTGTATCTTATTGTCATAAGTACCACCCCAGCAAGCCAATCCATACTGCAACTTTGATTGCATTAAGCCATAATAGACCGTCTCTAACAGATTGCGAGAGCGAAAAGCTCTTAGATGATATAGTATATTAGTAGTTGTTAGAAGATACTTTTTTAGTGAAGAAGTATGTAAACCCTAGTTCATTTTGCTGTCAAAGTGTAAACCCAGGTACTTAAAATCAGCAACCCTTTCAATCACAAAGCACTTGGATGAACACCTTGGATCATCGCTATTTTTATTTGACCAAGTATTTATAGGACAAATATCAGTATTCACAACACACATTAGTACAATCTGTACTGTGGAAGATCAAATATGGCGAATGTAAATCCAATGCAGGTAAGTTGAAAAACATAATCTTCGTTTTATCGCTTATTACTAGCTTGTGCATACCAAACCAATGCCTTAAGGCTTCTAAGTCATGGTTTGCATCAGTTGGTTGCTGATGCTGTCTAAAATGGAATTATTGGAGTATGTACAAGCTATATCGTGTGCAAAACCAGTTTGTTTGCCCTTCAAATTTTGACTAAATATAGAATTAATAAATATTAGGAATAAGATGGGGCCAAGAATGGATCCCTGTGCGACACCAACCTGAATATCTAGGCATTCGCTAAAATGGTCTCCTATCTTAACCATTTGCCTCCTATCCTTGAGATATGATCCAAACCAATTCAGCATAAACCCTCTAAAGCCTGCCCTTTCTAGTAAGAGCTCGTGGTCCACAGTATCAAATGCCTCAGTAATGTCTATAAATAGTGAAGCGGTAATTTTTTTGCTATCCAAACTATTATAAATAGTTCTATTGTCAATCTGGCAGACGGCAATGCCATGCTAACTGATTTTATATTATTATTATATTATTATTTTTATTTTTAAGTAAGTCAAACTATCTATTTATCTACTAACCGTTGGAATGTTATCGCGTATCATTCTTATATATGTATATCTCGGACTCATTTTGAGTTCTCAACGGCATACAGATTAGATCTCTTTGCATCCTGTCGAACGCTTTTTTCAGGTCATTGAGGAGAATTCATGTGAATCCTTCGAAAAGTCTATTATTATCCAAATAGTTTGAAGCGTTTCATAAAGACCCGCCTCACAAAAGAGCGCATTAACTTCCATGGAGTTCAATAATATTGCGTTTTTGACTGTCGAGAACTCGCTCATATATTTTCACATTATGTTACATTAGTTTCACTGATTAGTAGTTGTTGCAATTTTTCGTGTCGCTTTTGCCTTTATATAGTGGATCAGAAAAGCTCGTCCTACACAGGTTATGCATTCGATCTCCCTCATCATTCTATTACATAAAATCGCCAGACATTTTAATCCAACATTTCCGAATTTCAACTACACCTCGGAGGATATGCGGTCTGGTCCGGCTATACTCGTACGCCGCAGGTTCATTCACCTTGCTGCTCGCTAACTTTGGCATCCGTAAAATTTGTAGTACGTGAGCCTAGGGGATAGTACTACAATAGTATTACATGCATAGATGCTTTCCTTCAAACTATTGCAAATTTCGTTGCTGTTCGGTGGGAGGTTTATTTTCTAGTGTGATGTTGGTTTTTGTTGATACCTTTGCTGCAACAGCTTACAATATATTACCGCATTTTCCTGCCTGTCGTAAACGACAGCTAAATTGTCAAAAATCATATCCAGGCACTTTAATATCTAGGATGAGTCTTAGGTGCACTAACATCTTATAAGACTTCTCACAGTCTGTATGAGTGATCGGGTTTCCACGTCTGGAGACTAACGGTGGGGCAAAAGAAAAGTGGGATACACATTCATTCATTCACGCATACCAGCGCCACACGAATGAAAGAAGAATAATACGAAAATGCGGTATCATGGAATTAAACGAATATGAATGCAATATAAAGCAGGCACTCCTTTTGCACAGGCGACTACAAATATTTGTGCGAGAGCTCGGGCTTTTCCGGGGTCGATGCTTTCTAGTAATAATTTATGAATCGCATCATGGAACGTCGGTACAATGATGGGCGAAAGTTTTGAATTAGAGAACGTATTACAGCAACCTCAAATCGATAGAATATGCGTTCAAGAGACCAAGTGCCGAAATGTTGGATACAACTCGCTACTTGAACTTGCGCATGAAGGCTTACAATGTGCGTTATTACGGAAAGGACGAAAATATGAATGGAGTCACACTAGATAAAATCGTTAGGTTATCAAAAACAAGCTACCAACTTGTGGCAATGAAACACAAAAAAGTAAAAAGCGGTAGGAAAAGCACTTGCATTTTGTTTTCCCATGGGGCGATTCTTCTTTAAAAAAAAAAAAAACTTTTAAATTTGTTTAGGTCTACTTTATTCAAAACACGATACAACCGCATATTACAAACTACCAGTTCAAACAGTGGAAGAAACAATACCACAGTACAATATCGTTTTTGCTCCTATTTAATGGGTCTTTCATTAAGCGCTTCCCATCTTTAAATTTAAATAAAACAAAGTGTGTGTGAGATATCATCGAAATTTTTTATTCGTCTGAAAGGCCTATCGGTACCATTATGTATGGAATATAACATCGCTCAAATATCCGCCGCGGCTTCTCTGGGTGGCGCATCCGAAATGCCCAATTTTCCATGACTCTGGCGCATAAATCAGGCTGAATTTGACCGGACAGATGGCATGGGTTATGTTGGCTTTGAGGGCCGCTGTGGCTTGTGGCTTATTCACATAGACCTGCGACTTCAGAAAACCCCACGAGAAAATGTCAAACGGGGTCAAATCGCACGATCTCGGTGGCCAGTTCACATCACCTTCACGTGAGACGACCATGCCCTCGAATCGCTCGTGCACAATTTCCAATGTGGCGTGAACTGTGTGGCACGTAGCGTTGTTCTGTTGAAACCACATGTCGTTGGTGTCCATATCATCCAAATCAGGCTAAAAGAAGTTTGTAATCATCGACCTATAGCGCTCGCCTTTGACGGTGATGGCTTGGCCAACGCCCTTCTAAAAGAAATATGGACCGATGCCGCCGCCAGGCCGAAATCCACACCAAACAGTGACTTTTTTGGAATGCATTGTACGCTCTTGGATCTCTTGGTATTGTCCCAAATTTGCCAATTTTGTTTGTTAACGTACCCATTCATCCAGAAATGGGCCTCATCGCTGAAATTTCCAACTGCTCCAGAGCCCATTCAGCGAACGCTAATGGGTCAGTCGAATTTTGTACGCTTGCAGGCCCAAGTCACGACGCAAAATTCGCAAAATCATGCTCTACGAAAGGCCGAGTTCTTGTGAGGAGCGCGAAATCAACTGCCTCGGATTCTCCTGCAGACTCTCACGGACAGCGGCGATGTTTTCGGCAGATCTTGCGTTTTCTTGACGTACGGGTGCTGATTTACCATTTACTGTACCAGTGGACTCAAATTTATCCACCACACTACGAATAGTCCTCTCGGTAGGACGATTATGGCGATCGTAAAATGGGCGAAGCGCGCGGATCGTTGCCCGAACAGAATACCCATTTTGATAAAACTATTTTACCATTTGAACGTATTGTTGAAAGCTATGTCCGTCCATGGTGATTTGGCAAAATAGACTGAATAAATGACAGCCAAGTTGTAGCTTCAAGAATATGCCCGTTATCAATTGTCAAAGTTCGGAAGTCCCTATTGGAAGACCCCGTATATCTTAAATTTGGTGTACTATGCTTTACTGCATTCTCACATGTATGCACACGCGAATTTTGCTTCGAGTGATCAACAGAAAAGCTTGGGAACATTCATGTAATTTAATGCTTCTTTTGCTTTGATCCTACATGTTCCATACTATCCAATTCATCACTATTATTGCTTGGTGTATATGCTGACGTATACATAACTCGTTCGATAGTGGTAGAGGCATTGTATCAGGAATTAGAAGAGGTACTTTTAGAACCGTTAAGCAGGCGTCAAGTAGTAGAAGAGGTCGAAGCATGGGTTAAGGACCTAACATTTTTAAGAATGCGGTACGACGAACAAACAACTCACAAGAGACTCAATCGCCGAAATATGTTGAACATGAGCATGGAAACGTTCCAACGGTGGAGGCCAAAATTTGCAATAGGTGAAGACAGTAATTTAACGCGTTATTAAATGAAGAATTTCAGCGTAGTACCATTTGCTCGGGTGTCGCACACAATGACCGAATGACAGATTTCTCAGAAGCCCAAGTTAGTGAAGATCTTGACCATCCCAGTCCTACTTTATGGGGCAGAGGCACGGATCCATCGAAAGCGAATTAAGATATCCTCAGTCGCTTCGACACAAAAATCTTAAGAAAAATATTCCGTTCCATTTACGTTCACGAGTTTTGGAGGAAAAGATTCAACAGCGAATTATACGAGCTGTAAAGCGACATCAACCTATTCAGAAAAATGGTCATCAGTTGCCTGAGATGGCTCGGACATGTAGAGCTAATGGACACCAACGTGCAGAGTCTTCGGATCTAATCCGGAGTGATAGCGCAGTAGAGAAATACATCAACTTAGGTGGAGCGCACTTGGGTGCGAAACTGGAGGCAGTTAGCTAGAGACCGGACTAACTGGAGTGGCTATTTATTTGAGGTCCAGTTACACCACCCAAATAAGTAAACAGGAGTTTGTGAAGCTGTAAAAACAATGAACCGGGGTCGAGCGGTCGGACCCCTACTGACAGGGTTGTGTTTTATTCCATAAAATGATGAGGGGCGATCGGATGCCTATACAGCGGAGGGAGAGCTTTCTGTGGTCCTACTGTATAATGGCAAAGACGAATCTAGAAATCGCAACAACTCCTGATCCGTTTCGACCGACGACTTTCACTCACTGAGGGTTAAGTTTCTCATCTAGTCATCTAACGTTGATGCATTATTGGCTTTGTCATGTCGAAATGGTGTAAAATTTACCCGGAATACGACGAGTAGCGAGCTCAGTTCGCCGAATTTGGGTCAAAAAAAAAATCAGGCATGTTTCTATGCGTCCTGCATTTGAGTGATAGGGAAGCAATCTTCTGGGCTAAGTCTAAGAACTGTCAAAAATGACAGAAAGGAAGATTTACTGGATCATCTTTCAGCCCATAAAGAGCTGTAAGATTTGAAACAAAAATAAAACACAGCGTTGGGGTGTGTAGGGTTTATTTTTACTTGTTTAATATGTGTAGGGTAAAAAAGAGGGGTAGAAAAAATTGTGCATAACAAAAAAAGACGTTTTTTTTCTGTAGGTAGAGAGCCTTTATTTTTCCGGAAATTACTTCCATCTTTTTTACAATAAGTATCATACAATAGTTGAATCATAACCTTACGTTACGTTTCATTGTTTACATTTTAGATTAAGTTTCAACGTTTGAATTAAGTTTTAAATTTAACAAAGTCAAATATAATAATTACATATGTATAAGATTCAAAAGTATATTGTACTTCCGAACACACAGCCATAGGTATATTATCATTAACTCTGGAACTGCATCGTACACATGGATATTGGCTTCAAAGGCAAGAATCGCTGTTGGCTTATCCGCATAGTCCAACGACTACAAATACCCTGACACAAAATGGTAAAGTGGCTTTAAATCACACCATCTTGGAAGCCATGTCACAGGTCCATTTCTGGATATAATGTTGTTTTCGAACACTTCCTACAATAACGCGATGGTCTCCCCAGCAGTACGGCATGTGGGACCATCCTGTTGAAACCGAATATTCTGCGGACAATATTTACACAGTTTTGGAAACAGAAAATCGTGGATCATGGCTCTGCACGGGAGGCCATTGACGGTGATATTTCAATTTTGTTCATTTCATCCCATCAAACAGTTTATGTTTCTGAGACATCGGTAGCTTATGGATCGATTGTAGATTTTCCTTGCTCCAAATTTGACAATATTTCTTACTAACAAATCCACTGACTGAACAAAGAAGTGAGCCTCATCACTGAACGAAGGTTTGAGGGTAAAAAGTGGATTGACTTCCAACTTCAAGATCCTTGTCAAAATCTCCCACAAGATCGACTGGCCAACCTCTTGCAAACTATAGCGATTCGATGAACTAGGACCTTCCTCAACACCGGCCTCAAGAGTGTCAATATTTTCATCTGTGCACACTCTGCGAATTTTTGTCAGTAGCTTGGAATTCGAAAGTGTAATCGTGATGTGAAGTTTTTCAATTGTAAAAGGTCGACTTACTTGATTGATTATGCTGCCCGCAAAATTGATGTTGCGCTCTACAAACATTTTTTTATTGAACTTTTCCACATTATTGAAAATAAGACCTCCTAAGGAACCACCCGCTATGTCGCTCTGACGGCCATCCCATCTTACAACATAGCACTAAACTATCGCAGCCCGATT
This sequence comes from Volucella zonaria, assembly GCA_963966105.1. Lineage (NCBI taxonomy): Eukaryota > Metazoa > Arthropoda > Insecta > Diptera > Syrphidae > Volucella > Volucella zonaria. The sequence continues at coordinate 193,185,225 of OZ014532.1, read as the reverse complement.
TAAGCGAATGGTTATACACATGCGGTGAATTTTACTATAGATAATGCTGCCATTTTAAGAAACTATGATCGAATCTCTTATCATCACTTTTGACAATTCCGTCGAATAAACAGAAGTTTGCTTCGTTATTTTATAATCCATAATCACTGTTAAACATAGCATTTTTCATTTTACAACAGACGCGATGATTAAATGGCAAAATGATATTAAACGACGGCGACAATCCAAATTCTGTTAGCAAACACAATTTTGCATTCTTGCTAATTCTGTCAGATTTCGCAGAACGAAGATGCAGAACACTCGCTGCTTCATTAGGGTCGGAAGCAATCACCGTGTCCTTTGATTTAGAATTTAACATTATGATTGCTATAAGGGAAAATCCCTTTGTTAATCATACTTTTTCAGAAATCAGAAGTACGAGTAATACTAACGAGATTCTATGAAATACCTTCATCATATCTATTACCGAACATAGGCATGATTACGAACATTGAGAAGGCGGAAAAAGGTATCGTTATTCCTTTTGAGTGCAAAATTCCGGTTGGCTTTGACGGGATTTGGAGGAAGATTGGATGACTGAATATTTTTTCTAATTTAAGCCGCTTGAAAATCGCTTGACTTAAATTAAAACAAGCGTGAGCAATTCCAGAAGGAAGATTTATTGATCGCCATATTCTCTGAAAAAGGATTGTAGTTCGCTCAGGCGGTTCAAAGCTGTGACAATTTTAATGTCTTCACCGAACATGGAGAACTCCTGATCAATAAACTGAAAAACAAATTGGCAATATTTCGATAGACGTAAAGCACTCCTCCAGTATTATGGATGTTAGAATATTCCAACGGCCCTACATCCACTCGGACCATTACCTTGCTGCAGCCAATGTACGGTCGCGGATATCTCGAGCATCGCAAAGGCAAGCTAACACTATGAGGAAGATTGACACCGGACGGTTATAACTCTAATTGAGGTTGTAATACATAGATCGCCAAATCGCTTAATCTGTTAAGAGCTCCTATGCTACCGGCATCACGTATCGAAGATCATCAGAGATGGCGTCTCGGCCACCTCAACGAAAGGACGAGTGCCGGCAAAAACATGTAACTAAGCCAGAAGATAGAAAGCGGCGCTGTATAGAGCTGCTGCTCACTAGCTGAAGAGGAGAGACGAATACCGGCTTCTCAGGAGGAGAAAGAAGGAGCATGAGAAGCGCACTGTCGTGGAAATTGAGAGCTGCTACTATCGGAAGTGGTTCAAAAGTTTTACCAAAAGGCAAAAAAATGTCGTAGTCGTTGCAGGAAAGAGCATTTCTGTAGACTGTATAACGGCGATGACGAACCAAATACCGCTGTACGGCTCCTTGATGACTACGAGATCTTCTGTTTTTAAATTAGGTTCCACCTCTTCCCATTTGAGTCGTCCTTGCAGTGATGTTATGTAATCTGTCGACCACCTTTTCCAAAATCCCTATACCGTGCTTTGGAGATGATTTCAATGATCCAATCGACTGAGAGTATTCTCGAGATGGTTTGATTCTGGAACTGCTGTACTTGGCTCACCTATGAGAAAGTGGGATGGAGTTAGTGGATTTAAATCAGAGTCTGACATGTAACATAAAGGACGAGAGTTAAGAACAGACTCGATTTTGGCAAAGCACAGTATATAGTTCTCTGAACTTTCAAATTGTTCCCCCAATGACCCGGCGTATTAGCAATTTCATGGACTTTACCCCAGCCTCCCAGGTGGTTCCTTCCTTGACGATTGCTGAAGCGATTGTTTCGTTGTAGCCTTGTGATATAGCAAGCTGGTGTATTTCATGGAAGATTGCTCCATTGCCGCTGCAGATGTTGGAAGGTTTTCCATAACGAGCAATAGATCTACGTAGTCCTGCTATAAAGGCATCCGTGGTTAAGTCGCTTGCAACCTCTATATGGATAGAACGGTATAAGCCTTGGAATATTTTGGTTTCCGGGATCGAAATAGCTTGATTGTTAAAGGCCCTGCTTAATCACAGTTTGTATTTAAAAATAGACGACTCGTTGAATGCGATGTTCTGGAAGATCTTCCATAAGTTTCTGGCTTGTAAGTTTACGCTGCATGAAACACGGCTTGCATCGATGAATTACTTTTCGTATCAAGCTGCGACTGCCAAGGATCGGAAATTGCTCCGGTACGAAAGTGACGGCTTCTAAAATGCTTCACGTTTAACAAATTTAAGTAAGCCAATCATTGCTTTATGAATTTCGGGGTACGTTAACGAATCATACGACCGCGATTGGACGTTAGCGCGACAGTTCGACACGAAGCGGAGGTAATATGCGATTATTCTTTGGAGCCGATACCATGAGGAGATTTTGTCAATCAAGCTATGAATACTACACCCTGAATGAATCGAATTTCAACCAATTTCAGACTGCTATAATTTTCAAACCGTTCATGACAGTGAGCTCAAATTTTGACACATGACAGATAATTTTATTAATTACAAGCCTATTAAACAATTTGCGTCTCTGTTGTGTTGAAAAATTTTTATCCACGATGGAATTCAAACGTGATAGTGTGATTGCTTTATACTTGGCTGGAAAACCACAAATAGCTATACTTAGAGCCCTCCAGCACATCAACGTAAGTAAATCATTTGTGTCACGAACCATAGCTCGTTACCGTGATACTAGCAGCGTTGCAAAACGCCATGGAGGTGGTCATAAAAAAAAAGAGCAACATCGGCAGAAATGGTTCGGAAAGTGAAGGCTCGAATTGAGCGAAATCCGCGTGGAAGTAGAAGAAAAATGGATCGTGAGCTCAACATATCGTTGGAACGGATGCAACACATACTGAAAAATGAGCTTGGGCTCAAGCCATTGAAGTTCCAAAAAGCACACGATCTTACACCGCAACAGAAAAAAGTTAGAGTCGAGAGAGCGAAGGAGTTGCTACGCTTGCACGAAAGTGTTGTGTTGCCGAATTTGGTTTTTTCCGATGAGTCGCCATTTGTTATCGAGCAATATGTCAACAAACAAAATGACCGAGTTTACTTGCCAGAGAGGTCCTTCGAAAATTTACAGCTTCGGACGGCCACCAGAAAGCAGGCAGCACCGATGGTGATGGTTTGGGCCGCCATAACCGCCGATGGTCGCTCTCCGCTTGTCTTTTTGGACCGTGACGTCAATATTAATGCGATCGCATACCGTGAGACTCTCTTAGAGGCAGTATTGAAGCCTTGGGCAAACAATCATTTCGGTCGGAGACCGTGGACATTTCAACGAGACTCCTTACCGTCTCAAAAAGCGTACGTCAAGCAAGATTGGTTAAAAAACAATGTTCCACACTTCATTTCTTCGACACAATGGAGTGCAAATTCTCCGGATGCAAATCCGTTGGATTTCTCTGCCTGGGGTATTTTGAATGCGAAGGTTGGCACTAAAAAATACCAAAGTTTGGACCACCTCAAACAAGCACTTCACCGGGAATGGGCCAAAATGCCGCAGAGCCATTTGCGTGCATCGTGCGATGCTTTCTTCGGCCGTCTGAAGGCCATTATTCGCGCCAAAGGTGGACATATTGAAAATTACTGATACAATTTGAAAATTGATGTTTTTTCCATCATTTTTTGCTTTAGCACAATAAAATTTATCAAGAAATAATGAAATTATAGCATTTTAAAAAGTTGGAGTTCGAGTCATTCACCCTGTATTTACCCGGCGTTCAGCGATTATAATAAGTACATGCCTATACCCTGATTTTTCTTCCTGTCTAACTGACTCAGATTCTACAATATCCGAGGTTAAGGGCAATTGCGGCCAGTTTTCTTTTTGTTCCATCAACAAAGATGGACCTGTCCAGCAAAGGTGATGGGTTTGAAGATAACAGAGCAAAACGCCACGTGATCCACAATCTGCTGGGTTCGGTTCGAATGGAACATGTCGCCATCAGTGTCATGGAACTATATAGATATCTTAGAAGATAGCTGCTGTTCTGTTGGCAACGAATGTTGTCCGATGACGAGGAGGGGAAGAGAGCCAGTGCAGAACTATTTCGGAGTCGCACCAAGAAAATATTTTGCAGGGCTCTAAGTTAAATGTTGACTTAACTTTATCTAGTAACCGCGAGAGCAATAACGCGACACAAAGTTTTAAGCTCTGGATGGACATGGGTGCTGAGACACCTTGGTTTTTGCTGTCACAATTATTATTTTAAATTGGTTAGACAGTATACTCGTACGAGCGTAAATTACAGCCGAATATGCTCTGACGATGCATCACAAAACCCATAAAGCTCGTTATTGATTTTTGTCGGAAATATATTCCTCGCAACCCGCACTTGCTCGAATCCATTTTTCCGATATGTCTAATGGTAATGGGTCATTCCAACTTAATTTTAATTCGGAAGACCATAATTGTTGAAACATGAGCTTGAAAAGAATCACTGAAGATTTGAGCGATCTCTGATAGCTATGATCGCCTTGTTGGAGAGAATAGGGGATCTATATTGGAAAGAGAAAGTATCTACATATACTATATAGGACTTCAAAACATTCCGAGTGCCTTTATATGCTGTGGTGAATGTTCTGGATCGATGAAAGGGTATTCGCTGTCCTGCGGGTTTTACTTCGCGATGAGGGCCCAACAATTGGAGCTCCATTTTCGAAGCCGAAAATTAGCTAATCAAAGCAATACGATGAGCTCAGATTGAAATTAAAGTAGTGTTTCAATAGAGTTAGCTCTAGTCATGACATCGTAGATATAGACATCATTTAGTAAGATTCGAGCTGCATTTGGGCAATTTGGTTGATAATCGTCTGCTATTTGTCTTAAAATGCTAACCGACAGAAATAAAGCAGACGCAGTATTGTATTTTACAGTAAGCAATCGAAAGTGCTGTATCTTGTCATTAGGGTTTTAATGTCAGCACGATTCGTTGAAAGTCAGCATCTTGTTCCCGAGCCCATATCTAGCGAAACATTTTCACTCTGTCTGCCGAGAGATGTATTGATGTTGCCGGAACCGCAAGCACACTCCGATGAGGGCACGTTTAACTGCTGCTCCGATTTGAAGGTGGTCATTTAAAGACTGTCCCTTGGAATCTTTAGCCGAACCATTGAAGAACAGCGTGGTGCGGCAAATAAAATGCCTTCCGTTGATTTCCAGGCACAGGTTTCATATGTTCAAGCTCTAAATATTCTTGCACGGACTCTATGTACTGGTATTGTAAGTTTAGGTTTACTTTTAAGCGGCATTCGATTGAACGAAGGCGAGAGACTGCGCCATTAAGAGCTTCTCCAAAACTTGACAACGACGCTACATATTTTCCGTTAGCAGAACGAAAAAATATGTCTCGAAAGTGGCTTTCGGTGGAATCGCTGGTGATATTATGAAGATTTAGGTTAGGAACCCCTTCTAATCCCCAAAAGCGCTGTAATATCGTATCTACGAGTATGTCAGAAGTTATGTGGAATGTAGATATTTCGGAAGATGAAAATTTTACATGACCTACTTTTTGGGATTTATCAGAGACGAAGAATTGTACGCTTATGGTGCAGGTGCTAGTAAAGGTTCCTAGACCAACAAGTTTAGAATAAGGACGAGATATAATCTTTAAAAAAAATTATATCGTTTTCAGGTTTGACAGTTCTTGTGGTTTCATAAACCCGGTACAAAGAGTACGCTGACCAAAACTTCAGTCAACTTTGGACCATCCCGGATAATGAAGCTTCTGACTAATGTCACTGACAAAATACATAGACGAACAAAGCCAATAATTCTGCATAGAAATCGTGAGAAGAATTTTTGTGATCAAGGGATGCTTAAGTTCAAGACGAGGATAGCAGCTGCCGTGCCTCTTTTGCAAAGCATCTCTCGCCTCTAATTAACGTAAATATTCGAAAGGTTTCTTTTTCAATATTTTTCAGAGCGGAACTAGATTTAGCGCCTCTAGTCCTAGTCCGTTTCTATTTTAAATTCATCGAAATCTTATATTTGTGCGTGGTGTTATTTTTGCAGAATAAGTGTCAATGCTTCCTTTTCACATAGGAAGTAAAATGGCGCGACGAATTCATCTCATTCTTCGCACTTCGCATTTGGCAAAAGTACACAGCAACTGCCCTAAAACAGAAAATCGATTCATTTTTCCTTTTGCTCATCAATAGACACGAGTATTTGTGGTTCTTCGCCTCGGGATAAAAAGAAAATATCGAATCGAATTGATGAATTCAATGAAAAAAGTTTCCAAATTCAACAATGAGACCATGACCTGAAGCGTTTCTTGGGGATTAGACCACATATTGGATTGAAGTTAAAGTTTTTGATATAATACAGACGCCTCCAAGGAGCTCAGTCGTCCTGGGAGAATACTATATGAAAGGACAAAGTTGTCTGGTTTTGAAATTATATTGAAACTTTGACCAGGGCATATCAAGGATACCCTTGTCAGGAGTTTGTTCTAGTAGGTATTTAGAAAGTATTTGGAAATGTGAAAATATTTTTTGTTTAATAATGTGCTTTTGGTGACTTGAATTTCACAAGGACATCGGTTAAATAGTTCAACTGCAATTATTGGTATATTACCGGAAAATGCAGTTCATTCCTGGTGTGGGTATACATATAATCTGCAAAGTTTCACCAAAGACATTGTGAAAGTTTAATGTTAGTGGCCTGTGTGTCATTCTGAATATACGAGTATTTCTCGAATACTACGAGTATTGTCGAAAAAGGAATAGGTAAAAGTAATGCTCACAGAAGGAGAAGTATTTTCGTTTTGAATCGAAAAGAAACTAAGACTTACCAGACCTATACCAACAAAATGAATAATTGTGTTGATGGAACCTTGAACAAAAGGCAGAAAAATTAATAATTTCTGAAAGTTTTGCTAAGTCCCACCGATTTTTCGTGTGGGGTTCATAAAGATCTTGGTAGTATCTGCAAACTTGTGGAATGGCTTAGTGATTATTACTTGCTTTTGCCAATTTGATAGCGAGCTTAGTAGAACTGTTTGTCATTGTGAGTGTCTCGAGAAACCGAAAAGATGGAATGGGCTCCAGAAAAATTCTCTCGAGCGAGCTTTGAAATACGTGCTTCGTAAAAAATAATTTCCTACTGAGGTCAAGTAGAGTAAGCCATTTTTTAATCACAAAACATATCAAATTTTAGAAATTGCGTCCCAAATTTCGAGTTAAAAATAAATTACCCCAAAAACTAATTTCACAGAGAGCATACATGCATACGTACTCCGATTCTCATGAAGTCACACACATATTCAGAGAAAATTAATGAAAATCCTTGCAGCAACTTCAAACTGTGACACTACGTGTTAAGGCTGGGACATTTCATTTCTAACCAATTCAATGAGCTAAATCACACACAAAGGCCATTAAATATCCTTGAACTCATGCCGCCCATACGAACAATAACACGTTCCAAATGGTTTTTCACTTCAGGCTGTACAGCGGCTTTGCCTGTTTTCCACATTTTTTTTGTATCTCAATGTTTTTGTTTTTGTTCTTGTTTTTTTTTCATTTTCCATTCTCATGCCAATGCCTGTAGAATATCAATTTAACGCACATCCTAGCCAAGGCATCGTTTAGAATTTATGAGCCGAAAATTTAATATTCAGCCGTAAACACTTGCGAGATAAACGAAGTCAAGAAATCCAGGAAACCTCACACATAACTCAATCCGCACTAATTCGTGTGTAATATGCATACAGATTTTCCGTAATATGCATTAATCATTCGTTGCTCCCTTCTTTTGTGATGTACGAATACCATGTATCTAATAGGTAGCCCTAAGCGGCTTTGCTGTGATACCAGACTTTACATTCTCACACTTGTATATGAAACCTTTTGCCGAGGGATTAAGAGACCTTTGGTTAACCACCTCGGATGGGGTAGTTCCGAGAATTCCAACATAGAGGGTGGAACCTGGCAACATCTTCTGGGTGCAACGGGAATAACCTTTTATGTTCGTCTTCTTGTTGTCATGGGATTCTATTGACTCTTTGTGGAGCAAAGGGATACGGGACCGCTGAGTGTGTTGTTTTGTGTTGTTGTTGGGGAAAGTTTTTTGTCAAAATGTTTGATGATTTGAAAGTTTAAAGATTGCAGCTGAGCCCAACCTTCGTCAAAAGTTGTTCAAAAGGCGTTCAATGTTGGCAAGGATTTCCTCGGAAAATTAGATAAAAGCCAAGGCAAGCACGTTTATCAAACACTTTCTTCAGGTTGCTCAGGCTGTTGGTATTACAGTTGTACATGTGTATAATTATATGTTGCTCCGGGGAGGACAATCTGAACATCAAACGATGAAGGTACATATGTAGGTAATATTACTTCAGTACACAAGACGGCTACGTAAGGGAGGAAAAGTGGACTGCTATCTTAGGCAATTAAGATATTTCTTCGCTTTCTTGAAAATTTAAACATAATCATTTTTCTGCTATATGTCTTGTTTGAATGGCGTTATATGACACCCAAGGGTTGTAAGTTTAGAATCTAGAACGGTTGGGTTTTGAACTAGAAGAAGACACTAAACGGCATCGACCTGGCGATGGCCGATAACCACGACGACACTTTTTATCTCTCCATAGTAGTCACTTGGTACTATTCTCATACAACCAACCTAATAAACGCAACACCCCAAGGAGAAAATAAGAACACTATAACGTCTTACCAGCAGTCAATGAACTTCAGAAGGAGGACGTTCAGCGGTTGAATTTGAGTGACTAAATCAACGGTGGCATCAACAATCAGGTCTTAAAGGATTTATCAAGATTGGTCAGGGTATTTTAATAGATATGTTGACGGATGAACCTTACATGCATCAACGGCAGCATAGAAACCTCGGAACGGGTTACGAGCTCGAAAATACTGCTCAACTTCAGATTGGAAGTTGTGTGTGTGATTAACTTCCCAGACACATAAAACTCATGCTGTTGCGAAGCAAAATGAAAATAGGACAACGACGTTTGAACCTGCACATGTCATACAACATACCTGCAACACGTTACTTGCAGCTAAACAATTAGCGAAGGCCTTACATTGCTTTTGAGCAGATGTGCCTGACATTCAAGAGTGCGGAGTAATGATTCAGAAACACAGAAAACGACTAGAACTTTTGTCAATCGCGAATACTTCAACACACTTTCAGTACTGAAGATCGGTACTCGTAACATCGATGATAAGAACCCGGCCGATACTAGTATACCGCAACTGATATGCTAGGTCTCATCCGATCACCCGCATGAAAACGTTGGATAGATGGGGAATATAAGTACAAAACTATTCGTCTATGCGATCCTAAATAATAGAAGAACGAGGCTCACCAATTTTACAGAAAATGACTTGGTAGAGAGGATACACCAACTACAATGAATGGCGTCTAACGTCGTTTGTCTAGGCCTTTTATAGGAGCCCTATACGGGCATTAGTCTTGTTCAGTGCTTAAGCCATGCCTAGTTTTGGCATCCCTGCTAAATGCGTCATATGAATCATTAGATGGAAAACCCTAACTACTTCGTAGTGTTTGGAAGCAATCTTATCGAGTACTTTGATGCCAATATCAACGAGCAGAGCAGAGTGTTGCAAAACGCAGCTATAATTTTGAGGTAGTTAGTGATTTTATTTTTTTTCCGATTCAGCAAAATATCTGGGTCTCTTTTTCGACAGGAAACTAAACATTCAAGAAAGAGTCAATAAAGCTACAGTAGATTCATTCCCTTACAAAAACTCATTGGGAATAAATGGGGCCTTCAACCTCGCATAACCCACTGGCTATACATCTCCGTTATAAGACCGACACTTGTCTACGGGATTGTTGTCTGGTGAACGGTCTAAGACATTGCAGTCAACTGCAGCAAAATAGTCCAAACAACAGCATGTCTGTGCATAAGCGGAGCCGTAAGTTCTACTCCCTCCACGGCAATAGATATTCTGTTTCACTTGACACCCCTTCCTTCTGGAAGGAAGATGCTTTCATGGAGGACAAGTTAATCCACTTTTACACAGATGGATCTAAAACCGATAGCGGGGATTGTGGTGGTATTTTCCCAGATATACTAAATCTAAGCTTCTCTTTCCGTCTTCCAAATCACTGGTGGAAATTTTAGCGATTAAAGAAGCTCTGTTCTAACTAAAGAAACACGTGATATTTGCAAAGGATATCGGTATCTTTTCGAATAGTCAGGCCGCTATGAAGTCCCTGAACTGAGTCCCATTAAATTCTAAAACAGCCCTTGACTGCCGTTTATATTTTACGGAGATGACAGAGCAGCTCATCATTCACCTATGTTTGGAACCGGGGCACAGAGACATTCCAGTGAATTGTAGAGTCAATGAACTCGCCAAAATTGGAACCACTCTACCTATTCTACGGGGAAAGGGTAGCATAGGTATATCTATCGCTAAGTGTAAATCAATATTAAGGCTGGATGGAAATAAACGAACATACCTTGGATGGACTGTTGGAGCAACATGTCTAGCGACCAAACAGATCTGGCCAAAGTTGGTACTGAATCGGGTCCGATCCTTCTAAATAGGAAACATCTCAGCGCCATCATAGTAGTCATCACTGGACACTGCCTTATAGGCAGTAACGCAAGAAGGCTTGGCGCTTTTACAAACGATTTCTGTAGAAGCTGCATGGACAAGGGGGAAGAGGAGACAATTCTCCGCCTACTCTGTATATATCCAGGTCTCTCCCAGAGAAGAAAACTTCACCTAGGAGCTTTATTCTATAATGACTTAAACGATCTGAAGAATATAGATGTAAACAGTCTCCTACGCTTCATCGTAAACTCAAACAGGTTCCATGAGTAAGAGGATCATAGGCCTAAGTGGGTTATGAATAATGGGGGGGCTTATGAATATTAACACTCCGACTTGATGAAATTTCGATTCCTTCCCCAAGGGTCGACACAGTAAAGGGAGAGCTTGCCGAAGTCTGCTGATACAAGTGGAAATGGAACTCAACTGTCGAAACACTGCGTTAACTGAAGAGGTTTATTGGTTAAGACCTAGGCTCACCCTGGACTATAGCGCCATTTAAGTAATTAATTTAATTTTGGTGGAGGCAGACGCTTCATTCTTTGGTTTAGTAAAAGCTTAATCTAACTTAATAACAAGGACTTCAAAACTAACAAAAATTAAGGGTTAGGAAATAAGGGAATGTTGGAGGAGAGCAAGTTTAAGATGAAAAGTGTTCAGGTTAAAATAAAAAACGGAGAGGTTACGGAGAATGCGAGAAATTGGTTAGTTGGAACCCATAAGATGTGCGATGTTGGAATATACTCGTACATATAGAAGAGACGAGGGCAGCATAAATTACGAGGGTTAGTGTTGAAGGAAAAAGAATTGTAAAGGAGGTGCAAACCACAGAACCCGAGAGCAGTTGATGAATGAAGTGAATGTCAGCTACATCTCTGCAATTTTCGAGGTTATTCCGGTTAAGAAGTTTAAGGCGGTCATTATAGGGAGGTAAGATAAGAGGACCCTTCCAGGGTATTCCTCGAAAGGCAAATCGAAGGAAACGACGTTGAATGTTCTCAATTCGGGATAAATGAACTCGCTGAAATTAGGACCACACTTGGTTGCCAGATTCGAGAAGAGTTCAGACAAGGGTAATGTAAAGTGACTTTGTTAGATAAGCGTTGCAAAATTCTTTGGACCACCGTTAGATATATTGGACTTACGTGATAAAGTCATAGATTGACATTTGAAGACTTTAAGTTCAAAGCAATTTTTTAGACACCAAGTGGAAAACCTATCGAGGTCTTCTTGAAGGAGAATAGAGTCTTGGGCTGAAGAAATAGTCTTGGAGAACTTAGTGTCGTCGGCGTAAATGGATTAGGGGCCGTGTTTAATAATCCACTGGAGATCGTTTATAGTTAAAATGAAAAAGAGGGGACCTAGATGGCTACCTTGTGGGACATCATAAGTGGCTAAAAACATGGTTCAGAGGGCTTACCCAAAACGAACGCTATAATATCGGTTCTACAGATAAGAAGACTATTATTATTATTATGAAGGGAATGATACAAATGAATTTGTTGGGTCCGTGATTTAACGCCGGGGTACTATGCCGGAGTACTGAGCTCCCATGTTGTCACCCACCTACGTACTTACCACGCCCAACACTGCTTAATTTCGGTGATCTAGCGGGAACCGATGCTTTCAGTGTGGCGAGGCCATTGACCAGATAAGAAGATATTCATTTTAATAATATGGGGTCAAAACCGATGGAAGACAATTTCAGAAGGGTCAATTGATGAGATATTTTACCGAGGACCTTAGCAAAATTTGTAGCAATAACACCGATTTGGTTGCCATTTTCTAGGGTGACCTAGTTGCCTACCGATGGAGTTAAGATTGAGTTTGTTATAGGATCAACGAATAAACACTCCTTGGATGAACTAGCGTTTAGCGTTTTAAAACAGAGGTGACCATCCAATGGAATCCACTTCAGTAGAGCCAGATTAAAGTTAATAAATATAAGGAATCAGTCGATGGAATCACTTAGGTCAATAAGTTGATCAGTTGTTTTAATAGCAAGGATGAAGGATTCGATAGATTGAGCTGGGAGAATGTAGCAACACATAACGTACAGGGACCTATTGGGAAGTGTTATTTTAATTGAAACAAAGTCAACTTTGACAGAAGAAGAGATAGCGATGAGAAATGCGTTGAAGCTATTGAGAATAGCAAGTAGGACACCTCGTCTTGGTGAATCAACTATTAGGCACGATCATTAAGTAAGGTTTCGTGGTATCACAGACGTTATAGAATTTTTATTCCGACTGAAGCTGTAAGAGAAGGTAGGTAGAACGTCTCATGTGTTTTTCGTGAATACCTGTCATAGAAAGATTTAATTTCAGGAGATGCCCATACTTTTATGGAGACCAGGATATATACGCCTGGTTAGCACTTATCGTGTTTCAGTAATACCAAGTCGGAACTTGTGTTGAGAGCACAGGCTCTTGGTTTAAGTCGACAACGACCTAAAACCTCTTGCCGATCTTAGAGTCTCGGTGCTGACTTTTTTGTTACTCCACAGGGTTTTATTTATGGAGAGCTTGTTAAGACTATCTAGTAAAGTTTAGGAAAGGGATTAGTTTCTTGATCCTCGCCCTTATCGATTGACGTCAATCACTTACATGTATTCGTGGAAATGCATCTGTGTGCGTTACACACCATTTGATGAAGTCTGATTGACGAAAATCAAAGGATGTTTGATTTTGAATGGTGGGCGTCATGCTGAATGATGTGTGTAAGGGTTGGATTAACTAAATTACTTCATTGTGTTTTGTATCGTGGAAGAGGAAACATGTCGAAAAAATGAGGGATGATGAAGACCGAGCGTTTATACCGCAATTTATTGAAATTTATCGGTCATGAACAACTTTATGGGACGTAAAAACCAAGGACTATAGTGACAGAATCTAAAAATTCCAAGGATATGAGGATTTGCTGGAAAAATATATTCAATATTCTGTTGAAGTGGAGTACAAATGCAAGTTATAACAATGTAAGAACCCGTATGGAAAATATTATTACTCATCTTCCTGGTCTGAAGGGAATGGGAAAATACAAGAGAAGTTCTCTAGAGTGCTGGTTACCTTTTTTTTCTCAGAGAAAATGATAGATGTCATCGCTTGCCATTCAAATATAGAGGTAGTAGGTATGAACAAAATTATCAGCAAGCAGACTGACGAAGAGGAAATGAAGCCATTTTTGGCTTATTGGATTTAGTTGGTTTATACAAAGCGCGTCGATTGAATCTTCAAGATCTATTATGCCCCTCAAAAGATTTCAGATTTTATTGGGGTCTTTGCAATTCTTTGCAACAAACAGATCAGGGTGTATTCCATTTGAAATCCAAGCTCCTATCAGGATCATTTTTGGCCAGTTTGTTCTAAATGTAAAGAACATTACACACCTAGTAAATACTTGGTGTTTGATGAAGAGTTAGAATCCTTTGGTGACAGAGCTTCCTTTAAACAGTTTATTCCAAACAAACTGGCTAAATGTGGCATTAAAATCGTTTCACTTGTCAATACTAAAACGGTCTATTGCATTAACATGGGCATTTATGTTGGTAATCAACCAGATTACCAATTCGCAAGAGTAACAATCCACAGAACATAGTGGAACATCTGATTAAACCCCTAAACGTAATGTAATCTTTGACATCTGGTTTATATTATAAGTGGATAGCAACACTTATAATGGATCTTCTAAAAACTCACCGACTTATATCTATTGGAACCGTATGGAAAAATAGGAGGCAGATACTATCTGCGCTGTTAAACATTTGTATGTACAAGAAAAGCTCCTACTTCAGTATTCGCATTTAATGAGAACATAGGACACAGGACGCCTAAAAAAAAAAATCTAGAAATGTCATTATAAGGGTTCTATAATCCCTGGAGATAAGCAATTGCCTGAAATTATTGATTTTTACAATGTTACTAAAAGAGGTGTTAACACTTTGAATGAGCTGACTGTGCCAAGGAATAGCGATTGGCCGTTAATATTATTCTTCACCTCAGTCACCTCGGCGTCAATGCTCAAATTGTTTTGAAACATACTCGTAATACCCAGCAACTTATTCTGAAAAGACGAGCATATTTAAAGGAACTTGTATTGAAGCTTACATCCGAGTTCTGAGCAAAGGATGGAAACTGCGGTCAATCCAGAAACCGGATATACGTAGAGGAACCTGCACGAAAACAACGTCAATACATCACACGATGTTCGGTTTGTCTGAGAAATAAGGATACGGATCGTAAAACATGTACGATGTGCATTCCTCCACTTCACCCAGATCATGCATTTTTGACTTGCGAGAAATGTGCAAACTTGAAAACGCCTAAATTGTAATTTTTCAAGATATTTAGGTATTCTGTTGGTTATCCAGATTTTTAATGAAATTGGAAATAGTACTATTTAAATATTTTTAAAAATAATAATATGAACTCAACTTATTAACAAATGTAAATTTTGTTTATCTGTATTACAATTTCTATTTTGTTCTGCAAGTATAAATTGCTATTATGTGTCCTTGCTTACAAATGAATAAAGAATAATCTAAAGCTGCTTGAGTTTGAGTTTGCAGTATGCTGTACCCCACCACAGCAAAACGGAATGTTTTTTTCATTGCACAAACGTCGGGTTCATTTCGCAGTGTCCATCAACCAAGACGATGGTAACGCTCGATTTCGGGCTAAGGATACTGAGTAAGGATATCCATTGTCTCACTAGTGTTGAGGATGTAGTAGCTGAATTAACAGCTTTAATTGCTGCTTGATTGTCCGTGAAAACAGCAGTGTTTTGGGCTTGTGGTAGCGAATTTCCCACTAAAAAGCAAGCCTCTCCAATTGGGAAAAGTTCTGCCTGGAAGATGTTGGCGTGATCTGAAAAAATGCCTACACAGACACCAGATTTCATTTCAGAGAAGAGGGAAGCAATTTCTTTTTTGTATAATATGCCCTACGTGGTTGTTAGATTAGGATCTAAAGTACAGACGGCAGAGTAAACTGATTCCTCAGATATATTAAGGTAGGTAGGTAGGCAAGTAAAAGTGGCTGTTGGAAAAACCAACCCACTTATCCCTATTGAAACGTTGTGATGCCATGTGGATCTGTGATCCTCTTACCCATGGAACCAATTTGAGCTTACGATGAAGCGTAGAAGGCTGTTAACGTCTATATTCTTTAGATCGTTTAAGTCATTGTAGAAGAAGTGAAATTTTTTCTCTGTGGAGAGCTAGACATGTACAGAGTAGGCGGAGGATTGTCTGCTCTTCTTCCGCGTCCATGCAGCTTCTACAGAAATCGTTTGCCCAAGCGCCAAGCCTTCTTGCATGCTTGCCTCAGAAAGTAGAAGGCGACCTTGCTGCATTCGGCCACTACGTTCACTCTAAACGAGCCTCACACCTACAGCGAAGCCGAGCTGACCACGATAAATTTTTTCGTCCATAACGTGCCTTCCTCGTCAGCACTTAAACCATCCCGCCATACATCTCCACCCATAACATCCCTCTTACATTTTACTACCAGAATGTAAGAGGTTTTCGCTCTAAAACCAATGCTGTCCTACGTCAATCGCATTCTCTTCCCTTTGATATTTACGCCTTGACTGAAACCAATTTGATTCCCGACATAAAGAACCAGGAATTGTTCCCCCCCACTTTTAATGTTTTTCGCGACGACGATCCTACCCGCCCACATGATGATTCCCCCTCTCGAGGCGTCCTACTGGCGATCCACAATAGCCTTAACTCTTCTCCCATTACCATCTCTTCATCCTCTAAAGTCGACTTTGTCGCTATAAAAATATCACTCCCCTTCAAGTCCCTTTACGTTTTATGTTGCTACATCCTGCCAGCTCAACCTACCGAATCTTACCAACTTGTTGTCGATGCGATCGACTACTTAATTGACCTGTGTGACTCTACTGACGATATCTTTGTTTTCGGCGACTTTAATCTTCCTCAGCTACAGTGGATTCCATCAGACGATCAATCGTTCTTCATCGCTTTAAATGCCAACTCAGCTAAGGAATGTCTCTTCTTAGATCGCTTAACAGACTCAAGTCTATGCCAAGTCAGTGGTGTATCCAACTTTATGGGCAGGCAATTGGACCTTATTTTCACAACAGATTCAATTACCTCCTCAGTCTCACTTTGTCCCCTATCTCTCTCTACAATCGACAACTACCACCCCCCCCTTCTACTTTCATTTTTTCATAACTCTTATTTCCAGTCCAATCCTCCCACAACTCTCTCATCCTACGACTTTCATAAAGCAAACTTTCACAAAATCAGTGACTATCTTAGCAGATCCCCCTTTAACTTTCACAACCTAAGCGTAAATGATGCCTTATCCATTTTTTATAAAGAAATATTTAATTCTTTCAGCCTTTACGTTCCGTTTTCCCGCCTTAAAACATCATCTACTAGTCCTCCCTGGTATAATCGCAAGCTTCGTTCCTTACGAAACAAGAGAAACATGTTATGGGCTGTTTTCCTGCGTACCAGATCCTTGTCCAACTATTCCAACTATCTTGGTGCTTATCTTCATTTCACCGAACTTTACGATTCCCTTATAAATGACCCTAAGTCCTTTTACCAATTTGTTAACTACAAAAGAAAGTCTGATGGTTACCCTGCTTCCCTCTCTTTCAACAACAAGTCATCAACCGATCCACTCACCATTGCCAACCTATTTGCCAGCTTCTTTAAACAATCCTTCACCAACGACTCCTTTGTACCAGATCCATCCTATTTTCGTTACCTACTGAACTTCTCCAACGGCCCACTTCTCTCTCACATCTTGCACCTCTCCTATATCCAAATATAAATTACACCAAATCAATGACGAATTTACACCCGGTCCAGATGGCCTCCCTGCCATATTTCTTAAAAAATGTTCTTCGTCTCTTTCCCTTGCCCTTTCTGATCTCTTTCGTCTATCCCTTTCACAAGGAGAATTTCCTCAGGTTTGGAAAACTTCCTTTATAACCCCGATCCACAAAAAGGGATCAAAGAACGAAATAACAAACTATCGTCCAATCGCTAAACTCTCCCATATACCCAAACTCCTCGAAAGTATTTTGTATGAAGCTCTAAGTTTCCAATGTAAATCACTTATATCCCCTAGACAACATGGCTTCCTAAAGGGTAGGTCAACCACCACAAATCTCGTTGAATTCGTATCCTTTGCCATCTCTGCCCTAGAGAACGGCAACGAAGTCGATGTAGTTGCAACCGATTTTAGCAAAGCCTTCGATAAAATCTCTCATCGATTAATACTCTTCAAATTGTCTGCCCTCGGCTTTGAGCCCATACTGTTAAAATGGATATCCTCTTACCTCGAAAACCGTTTTTACAGTGTTCGTTTTAGGTCAGCCCACTCCGCTCCAGTTTTGGCCACCTCTGGAGTTCCTCAACGTAGCCATCTCGGTCCCCTTCTCTTTATATTAACCATAAATGATCTCGATAGGATCATCAAACACTCGTTCGTCTCCCTTTACGCCGACGATACCAAATTTTTCAAAACCATTTCCTCTCCCCATGACTCCTTCCTTCTTCAACAAGACCTTGATAGTTTTTCGATCTGGTGCCTCAAAAATTGTTTGGAACTTAATATCACCAAATGCCAATCCATCACCTTTTCACATAAGCGGCACAAATCTCCTCCCCGACTCTACCTTCTCCACAACCAACCTATCTCTTCCGTTAATCTCTTCGCGACATCGGCATTTTCTGTAATAGGGAGCTCAACTTCCGTTTGCATATGGATGGGATAATCCTTAAAGCCAACTCTGCACTAGGTTTTGTAAAACGATGGTCCAAAGAATTCACCAACCTATACGTGACCAGGTCCCTCTATATTACCTTTGTTCGTCCCCTCCTAGAGTACGCCAGTCAAGTATGGTCCCCATATCATCGCGTTCATATCTCGAGAATCGAAAGCATCTAGCGCCGTTTTCTTCGATTCGCTCTTCGAGGTTTGCCCTGGGATGTTTCTTTTACTCTGCGCCCCTATCAAAACCGTCTCAACCTTATTAACCTAAACACCCTTGAGGAAAGCAGAGATGCAGCCGACTTTCTCTTCATTCATCGACTTCTTTCAGGTCAGGTTGAATGCACATCCCTTCACAATTCTATTTTCCTCAACACTAACCCTCGTAATCTACGTACCCCTCGTCTCTTCTATCTCCCAACCCACCACACCACTTATGGCGCGAACGAACCAATCTCCCGCATGCTACGAAAAATTAATTCAAACCCTAGCGTCTTTGACTTCCACCGCACCACTTCCTACCTCAAATCCGTTCTCCTTCACCACAATAACCAACCTTAGTTTTAAGTTTTAGTTTAAGTTTAATTTTAAGTTATAGGTTGTATTAAGCGGAATAAATGGGGGCTTTCGCCTCCACCAAAATTATAAGGCAGTGTCCAGTGATGACACCTATGATAGCGCTGTTATGTTTTCTATTTAGAAGGATCAGACTCTTAGAGCGATTTAGTTCCAGCTTTGCCCAGATCTGTTTGGTCGCTAGACATGTTGGTCTGTTCTTTTATTAGCATCCAGCTTTAATATTGATTTGCATGTGGCGATAGGTATACCTATGGTACTCCCTTCCGGTAGACTTGGTTCCAATTTTGGCGAGTTCGTCGACCCTACAATTCCCCTCTCTGTACCCCGGTACCCAACATAGGTAAAGGTTGAAGGGCGGTTTTAGAATTTAATGAGACTGAGTCCAGGGATTTATCACGTTTTTCTTCAACTATGACATAGCTTCTTTAAATTTCCGCCCGGAACACGCTACAGTGATTTGGAAGACAGAAAGAAAGAATTAGATTTAGCTTATCTGAGAAAACATCGCCATCAACCTCGTATCGGTTTTAGATCCATCTGTGTAAAAGTGGATTGACTTGTCCTCCATGAAAGCATCTTCCTTCCAGATGGGTCTGGAGGGGAAGCTTATATGGAAGTCTTTGTCATACCAAAGTTCAGGTATGGTGTAATCGATGTTCTCTGTGAGGATTCTTAGTGTGTTAAGTATATTAGGGTGACCAAATAAATTATTTGTCCACTGTGCAGTTGTTTTAAGGCGAAAAGCTGCTGCCGCACCTACTTGCCTCCTGAAAATATCGAGGTGTCAAGTGAAACAGAATGTCTAATGCCGAGGTAGACGAGTAGAACGTAGGGCTCCGCTTGTGAATAAGCAAGCTGTTCTTTGGACTCTGGTTAGTTTGCTGCAGTTGACTGCATAGTCTAAGGATGTTCACCAGGCAACAACCTCATAGGTGAGCATTAGTTTTGTGACCGATATGTATAGCCAGTGGCTTATGCGAAGTTGAAGGCCCCATTTATTCCTAATGGCTTTTTTGCAAGAGAATAGAGCAACTTCCTTTCTTGAATGCAATATTTCTGGTTTAGTTTCCTGTCAAAATTGAGACCTAGATATTTTGCAGTATCGGAAAAGACTTAACTGGTACCGTTTATTGAGGGAGGGTCTATAATTGGAATTTTATATTTCCTGGAAAAGCAGACACGATCAGTTTTATGGTGGCTTACTCCCAATCCACAGCGATCTGCTGTGTTAATCTGTTAAGACTTAGTTGAAGGAGTTCTTTAGTGGTATTAAGATGCTTACTTGAGACGGCTATAGCAACGTTATCACCCTGCTATCATGCGCTTCCAGGTATATCAGCAGTTCATTAACCACTAAGTTCCAGAGAAGGGGAGAAACGTTAGATATATCAAAATGTCCTAGGTTTTCTCGGTCTTAGCAGTAGCTCTACACATGCTATCTTTAAAGTGTTGGAAGATTATTTGCATAATCAGAGCTATTCAAGTAGATTCTCATAAAAGACCCAGTAGTGTTAAATCTAATGAGGTTAGATGGTCCGTCTATCAAATCTGTCACACAAGACTTCCATCGTATCGCGCGATGTGGTGAATGCGGCACTGTCTTTTTCAAACTATATATCTGCCACATCAAAATAAATTAGCTTTTCCATGTCAGAAAAGGACAGGAAAACCCTTTGCCTGTAATTGTTTTCAAGAAAGTAAGGGCTAATATGTTATCACAATCCAGACTGGACATAAGAGTGCGGTGGTCTTCCTTATATCACTACAGCATTCTCATATCCTGATATTTGACAATTCTACTTAGTTAGCATACCCTGCGAGGTGAAAATGTTTCACATCGCGGAAAATCCGTATCAACAGCAGCATGTACCCAAGTTGAGTATGTTCCACGCTATCTACAATCCTTTGGGTAGAGTTGTTGTGTTAGCTGTATCTTCCATAGATACAAACGTAACCTTCGATACAGAATGTACTACAGATAGCTGGATGAAATGCCTTATTTCCGCTGAAGTTTTGAAATTGATTATCCTTGCTTTCAAGCCATACTTTCACTAAAAGATGCGATATAATAGTACTTGGCCGAACGACCATTACGATGATGCACAGGTCTTATTCTAGTCACTAAGAATTGTTTACTTTTTTGGTTGATCATTTCGACTCTAATAAGGGAGTAAATGGCTACTACAGATGATTCAAATGGTAAGTAGCATGGTATTATTCTATTCCTACTACGCGCACGATATTGACATCTATCAGAAAAAAATCCTAAAACCAAAGAAGTACACCCTGATAGCAAAGGTTGTTCTCCTTCTTCAAAAATAGTGACATATCCATAAGAGACGGAAGGGAATTGCATCTTTTGAACTCGCGTTGTAACTGTTGAATATGTTCCTCCAAACACACATGTTCCCTATATATGGATACTCGTCCATATGGAATTCGTTTTCAAATATTCCATTTGGTATTCCACTCGCATCACGTCCGCCACCTCCCGTCTAAACAAGCTCTGCGATTATAATATTTCACGCTGTTTACTTCGCAAAATTGAAATTACTCATACGAGGAACACAGAAGGATACGAGAATTTGCGGTAGCACAGGCAACCTTCTGCCATTTATTGTTTGAGGTTGTTTTGAAGAATCAATTTTTGTGTGTCTTCTGTTGAACACGAGTGCCATAGAGTGTCGGATTGTTTGGGTATTGAAGGGCACAACAGCCCACAAATTGATATCCCGACTGATTTAATTATGTTTGCTCTGTGAATATTATTATAGCATTGACAATGCTTACATCTATCCATAAAGCGTGATATTAATTACTTAAGCCAATCTGTAGCGGATCCTTTGTCGGATGTTGACTTGAATAGGAAGTGTGTTCATTCGATTTGCGAAGAGGCAAATGAAATAAGGACGAGACAAGGGAACCATTCCAAAGCTGCCCACATAAAGAAATCTCATTTCGCTTCCTCATATCCTAATTTGGGAATTACTGTACACTGCTGCCTTGAAATAAGTGGGGACAGGATTTTATACTAGTTAGCAAATAAAATTACTCTGGCACACATACCATGTATCCCTTTTGCGTGGGTCTTTAGTTGGTTACAGAATATTTGAAGTTAATTGTATTAAATGTACAAATGTGCAGATGTAGAAACGAGTGAGTGTGTATGCCAAAGTGGACAGAAGGGACAGTCAACATTGTCGACAAGTATTATATATGACTTTACGCAGTCATCGCTACAGCAGTAACTTGAGGATTTATATCCATGCTCCATGAATGGAGTGGGAGCTTAGCTTCCTTCTCCTTGGAGGAAATTAAAGTTGAAATGAATACTGGAGCGGTTTAAGATTTAAGACTAATTTTGGTGCTGAGAACTGATGTGGTGTTTTTCTTTCATTCTTAATTCGCTTCATGTAAAAAGGCGATTTTTGTGCAATCCTGGTTATGAAATTACGGGATTTGAAATCGTAGGTAGACATCTAGCATCTTGATAATGAATGAAGGGCTTAACTTAGTGCAGGCCAAAGAGTTATTGCTTCTACAAATCGCAAGAAAGACAAGCAGTGGCCGGCCCTAACTGCAGCCATAATATGGTATTTAGAAAGACGAAAACAATACTACTAGGATGTTACTAACCAAACTGCACCAAGGTGCTAACAAGAGCAGAACTTCCGCGTACAAATCTGCACAAGGTTTCAACTAAGTGTCTTGCCTTCCTTTAGTACAAAATGTGCTGATTGATATTTAAGCTGCATTTGAATATCTTAGCAATGCGACTAAGTTTTTTACTAAACAGGAAATTACTCTGATGTTAAATGCCAACATCAGTTATGCCATCCAAAATAAAAAGGTTCAATGTAAGGCCTATCCTAGGACGCAGCCAGTTCTTACGCACATTCTGGTCCTGCGAAACTCTCTTCTAAGCTTTACCTAACAAGCGCATCAATGATTTCATTTCCTGTGATACCATTGTGACCTGGGATCCAGGCACGGCTCACTGAATTTAGTCTTCCGACTGTGTTCAGTAACGTCTTGAATTCTCGGAGGGTGGACAAACTTGATATTTATGAACAAGGAACTCAGTGTTTCAGAGTAAATAATTTGATGCAATGCAAAAACAGTTCAATTTTTTTTTTTTTTATGCGCGCTCAAGGGATTATTTTTTTAGTACTCTTAAAATGTTTGCACACAGCGCGGGCGAAGGAAAATCAGGGAGGATGGAAAGGATGAAAAGAAAGGTACCGGTGAACGTTGGTTTTAAATGTTTGAAGGTTATAATGACTAGGAAATAAAGAGCTAGGCAGGGCATTCCATAAGCGAGTTGTGCGGCTTAGGAACGAATCACCATATTTTAGAGTACGTCCGAAAGTGGGCTTGAGGGTATACTGATGAGCATTCATAGTGAGACGGGTGTTACGGTTAAAAGTTTGAAGGGGCGGAATGCTACTGGCGATTTCTATGGAGCACTGGTGGTGGATATTTTGAGAGTGTATCCAATGTAGTACACAGCTATTTGCTTAGTAAAGGCGGATACGTGATCATAACTTTTCATCTTAGAGATGAAACATTTATTTGTTTTAAGGACGAAGAATCTAAATTTGTAAAGATTTCCCATCCATTCAATATGATAGGGAGAACGAAAGACTTAATGAGTTTCAGTTTGACTGTGACAGGTAGGTACAGCTTCGTTGGGATCAATTCCCTAAAGACGTCACATATTTTTGAGGCAACGCAGTTTAAGATGTTTGTAATTGATGTAAATTCCCAAATCTTTTATTTTGGTAACAGTCTCAATAAGATCATTATTAACAAAAAGAGGCAGCTTCACAATTTCCAGGTTGTTTCTACAAATCAGCAGAGTCTTGTTCTTTGTCGAAATGGGGCTAAGAAGATACAGATATTTGGGTGCTTCATTATATGAATGCACATCATCCTTTTATCCTTTTATAAATATCATTTATAAACATCGTGAACACACGAGGGCCAAATATGGTTCCTTGCGGCATCCCGATGTTAAAGGCAGACTCAACGACTTTTAGTCATAATGAAAGACAGCTTGTTTGCGATTACTAGGATATGATGCTACAAGTTGACACGTTTTACTACCAAAAGCGAATTGAATTTTTAAGTTGGATGAAAGAAAGTCATATTTTATGATACCAAAATGCTTTTGAGAAGTCCAGGAATAGCACAAATGACATCAGATCTCTGTCAATGGCAGAACGGTGATCGTCAGTAATTTTTAGTTATGCAGTTGTGCTTTGTTTTAAATCCAAATTGGTATTGTATTGGGTGAGTAAATTATTTTATTCAAGTCAGGTCTTGATTTATTTACTCACAATTTTATCAAAGGCTTTACCGCGGAAAGAAAAGATAGCAATTGACCTATACTTAGAAATAATTCGTGAGCGTGATTTTGGAACAGGTATAATTTTTGCTTGCTTCTATTCATCAGGAATAATTGTATTAAACTGGTTTTTAATGTGTTTTTAGAAAACTGGCAACAGGACTTTAATGTGTTTCGAATGAACATCATCCTACCGCATTCGATTTAATATAGAGAGAATATCCTACAGTTGCCTCAACACTCTAAAAAGAAAAAGAACGCAATGTTTATTATTCTACTTGGGAGCGGTCAAAAAAAATAAAATCCCTCTGGTTATTGCTTGGTAGTGCACTGTTGGTAAACGTTTTATTAAGTGATTATTGTAAATACAAGGTGGCGCAAAAGCTGTCACTGGGTGTTCTTTGGCTCTAACTTTTTTTTCTGAATGAAAAACTTTAGTTCTGCTTTTGGATTATGTGTTATTTACTTGGTGTCTTAAATTTTTTCCCATTCGGGCCCACTTTCCGAACTTTCGGCGATAGGGCATCACATTCTTGACGGATATTTCCTTTGAGGGCTTCAAAAGTTTGAGGCTTGTCGAAATAGACTCGTGACTTCAGAAAACCCCAGAAAAATAAGTCTGGAATGGTTAAATTAGGCGATCTTGCTGGCCAGTGCAAATCACCAAAACAAGAAGTTAGGCGACTTGGAAATGCAGCCCACAGAATTTCGGTTCTGGCTTATGTAGTATGCGCCGTTGCACCATCCGTCTAGAACCACATATTCTCCAGAGTAGTTGTTTGGCCCGTGGCGTTTTCGAAAAAATAAGGCCCGATGACGCCTATAGCGTAAACAGCACACTATGCAGTTAATTTGAGCGGGTGTAATGGCTTTTCGTTATACGCGGACTTTCAGTGCCCCAGAAGCGATAATTTGTTCATTCACATATCTACAGAGATGGAAATGGGCCTCGTCGCTCATGATGATTTTCGATGAAAAGTTGTCTCATTCGCTGTCGAGATTCAGGATGGCTTGAGCGTATGTAGGTTACACGAACTTGGCGGTCAATGCACTGTCTGCATTTTGTGAGGAAACATCTTACAGTCTTTCGCCAACATTCTCTGTAAAGACCGCAGACTGATGCCTAATTACGTAGCACTTTATCTGGTCGATACTTTGAGGTCGTCTGCCATATCTTCAACCATAGCTGCGATATTCTCAGCAGAACGACTGTTCCGGGCCGATCAGACCTGGCAGCATCTCGTAATATGTCATACTCTTCTAGGCGAGTGGCTATACGTGGTAGTGTTTGCCCAGTTGTTTTCGGACGGCCGAGAAATCTGTGCCGATATTCACACTGCGTCAATACCACCGGCGAATTATTCAGCAAAAAAATCGTAACGTACACGTTCTTTAGGAGTCTAGCAATTCATGTCTAGTTAACGTCTATTTTGTATCTGTTTACTTCACAAAATAGAATTGACATTTGCCACCACTTGCAAAAATTATAGTATCTTCCGATAGGATGATGACTTTTGCGCCACCTAGTATTACCACAGTCAGATTCACTTTTGCTAATGCGTACTTGCTGAACTTCATTTATTGGAGCTAAACTTAGCTTGATAGTACTTTTCTTTGCTGTTAGGATCATTGTAGGCTCTAGCTATTCCAGCTGTATTGAGGCACAATCTTTTGTTTTCGTCCATGTCAAATCGCCTCTTTTTTTAAACACTCGAGCGTTAACGATGAAACTCGACATTACAGTCTCAGAGCGTCCATTAAGTATCCTGTAGGTATGCAATCTACTGCTCAACACGGTGCTGATTTAGCTACTCGTATCAGTTTGACCATCTGATCGGTGATAAATGGTAGAGGGACCTTGTGTTACTGATCACCCAGTAGACAGTACTTGTGTCAATTACAATCAAATGTACTTCACTGTACTCCACTTTTTTAAAAAAAGAAAATGGATTAGCGCTGAATTCATGTTGTTTAGCTTTCTTTGTCAGCAGTTAAGAGTTTCAAAAGCCCGCTTATTCCAGAGATATTTTGATTTCAAATTTAGCGTTTGAATCAAAGCCGATATATCCCTAATACCTTTGGAGTCAAAACTACTCTTTTGGCGGAAAAATGAGAAAATCAATTGGCAGACCTTGTTACATGGTTCTCACCAGCGCCTTTCATTCCTTTGTTAAGTGCGTTTGTAATTCTTCCTGCTACAAGACATGATGGAGCACATCAAGGTGAAGGTGTCTACGTCTCCTTTTGTTTGGTTGTAATTAACAATCATTTCCGGCTTACCAGTACTTTTACTAATAGTGATTGTTCGTCACATGATGATAGCATATAAACCATTTTAGAGGGCATCGGCCTGCAAAAAACGAGTGTGAGGGGTCCATCGTAGAAAAACATTGAAACTCCAACTCGTCTTGTACGATTGTTTTTTAGCGCTTCGGTGATTTCACGTTTGTTGGATCGTACTGTGCCCAGCACACGGTGGCTGTGGCTCAAGTGGTAGTGTGTTGGCTTCCCAATCGGACGGTTCGGGGTTCAATACCAGCCGTGACCGAAAGACTTTTTTTCAGGCAACTAAAATCTTGTGAGATGAATGGTTGCCTAAATATAACATCAAGTCCAATTTACACTAGTAATTTAGTCTCCCCATTAAATGTTGGATGCCACCCATGGGGCGAAATAACCACTGAGCCCAAAAATCTTTCTCTCTCTCTCTATCCAATTTTCCGAAAAACTTAACACGTGCTCCGGGATTTTAAGAGTAGTAATACCCTCTTGAGTGTTAAGTTCTTTAAAAAAAAAAAAGCAAGGTCAACTTATATGGCTCCTGTTATAAGCTTTTTTCCAAAGGAATTGAGATGAACCAGTTGTCGCAGGCGATATTACGACAGCTACCGTGAACAGGCTTTGGAAGTTCTTTTACATAATACTCTTCCAGGGGTAAAAACATCTTCTTGCCGAAGTGACGGACGGAATGTTTTGTATTCCAATCAATGCCCGAATTTCATCTTTATTTGCGTCATTACACGTTGAAATAGCAATATTGCCCCATCTTTTCAGAGTTATTTCAACGTTGGTCCATTTTACGATTTCAAATTACAAAATTTCGTTGGTAAAAAAAGCATTGAAGCATAAGATGGTGTTGCAACGCAGCGAATATTTTTACCCAAATGTCGCCTTTCGCTCACCAGCATCCACATTTTGCCATCGGCATGGCTGCCGTCGTTAGTTCAGCTAAGCAAAACCCGACGGTAAAACATCCTTGACAGGAGGAACATGACGCGTAGACGAAAGCAGTCGTCATGATTGAGTGCAAAAAAAAGTGATATATTTGCCAATCGAATTCACCCACGACACCGCCCTCAGAGCATGGCACAGCTATGAATATGTGTACATGTGTTGGTGGCTATTACACCGGCTGACCAGATAATGCACTGTGCGGAGGCGACTAAGCGGTGCATTTTTTCTATATAGTTTGCCGTAGCTGCATAGAAAATCCGCAATTATGAAAGCTGTTGTTGACCGGATTAGGATTGGCCTTCAAAAATCAGCTGAACCAGGAAAGTTTCCTTATGGATGAAGCAGCAAACGTTGGTCATTCCACGTTGAGAAAGAGAGGTGGCAGTACGGTCAATAATATCGCATCATTTATTTTGCTTACTTAAATTAATCTCGGTTCTGTCCGCATAAATTTGAATCGGCACCGGAGACAGTTTATTTTTCTTATCTTTTTTTGCAAAGTATCCTGGCGATAGAGACGGGTTCATATAGATCGGGGACAGTGCATATTGGATCCCTCAAAGTTCTTACAATGATGTGACTCTGGAACGTTTTTTTATCCTCCTTGATAACAAACCAATGATTGGATGAGAAGCCAATGATGAAGACTGTGCTGCAGATCGTTCTTCTTCACTAGTTACCTGCTCGTCTACTTCTACATCATCAATAAAAGTCGTTTTCGCTGTCGTCATGATGCACTTCACTGTCTGTTTCTAGACCTTTGATTTGATTAGAATGGAACCTAATGTATGTCAATACAAAAATATTAAACTTATTACAAATAAACGAAAAGTGTTAAAAAAGTTAAAAATATTGAAAGATAATTATGCGTATTTTTGACTTCTAAGGTAGTTTTATTTCAAAATTGGTAAGACCTATCCCAACAACACGTCCACCTTCTGATGAATCTGCGCACTGACTGAGATATTACGAGAGCAGAGTACGCAACTTACAATATTTGGATAGGGAGAGCTATATTTCGTCAAAATGAGGCAGATTATCTTTCCAAGGTTAAATAAAATGCACTAGATACAAGATACTTGCGATACTATGTACATCGCAAATGTCTTTTATGCAATACCGCCAAATCTTGCCCAGAATCCCTCTATTTCAAAAAGAATATTGAATAATTAAAAAGTCTCTTAAAAAGTCTTAAAGGAAACAATTTTTCTGCTACCTACTTACTCGTACATTGTTCGAACTAGGTATTTGAAAATACTCGGAGTTTCACGCGGTCACGTATGGAATGCCTGCAACAATCATTTCCAAAGAGACCTGTAAACTTTCAATTGCCAGTACTAGTCCAGTTTTTTTTTTTTTTTAGTTTTAAATGCATTTTATTTTCTAACTCTTAATTAACTCTTACATACTAACAGAAAATGCTTAAATGCTAGCTTAAAATTACTTAACAAACTTATATTAACTTACTGGCCCCACACAGGCACTCTAAGCTACTCTAAATTCTTATCTATGTCTTTCGACTTTGTTTACATTTTATTGAAACATATATCTTGTATACTTAAGGCTAAGAAAAAAAATTGTTAACAAAAACTTAGCATATGGACTTAATTTTCTATAAAACTTAATATCTAACTTAAAATAAACCTTAGTCTACCTAACCTACTTACACAATATACACACATAGATATTATACATACATACACAATTATATACATATATTAGTATATACCTTTGTATATACTAATATATGTATATATTTCTTAAATGCTAACCTAAACCTATGCAAGCTGGCCATCGCTATTTACAGAGCAAATAGATTGGTCAGCTCTGCCTCATTAGTGAGGCTGGTCCGTAATTGACGGAAACGACGACGAAACATCTTCTCCATCATTTAACCACCAGAAATGCTGGTGCTGCCGAACGACATCCCTCTTATCGCGATTCCCCACCGCCCTACTGAACCTGAGACGATCCACTCTGCCGTGTGCGACGTCTCTGTTGTAGTTGAGTCGCCTGCCCCCAGCTGTCCGAGCGACATGGAAGATTAACGGGACCGCTGATCTATCCTGGATCAACCCTATCTGATCTAGGTAGAGGAATGCTTCCGGTGGAACGAAGCCGTCAGAGCGCACTCTCTCGTGGTAAAGGTAGTTGGGGTAGTAAGCCCCAGATATCAGGTTATTCGTCGAGGTCATTGCTCTTGCAATGTGCCTTCGAGTCAGCTTAATTACGAAATTGTCCACTCGTATTAGGTTCGCCCTGTTGTAAAGGACCTCATTACGATAAAATTTTTTGTACTCCGACTCTGGTGTTCTGTACAAGCGAAGGCAAGCCCTGAGGCAAGCCCTCTCAAACACCCGAATCTTTTCCATTAAGCTTGCTCGTACATTGAACCACACGGGGCACCCGAATACCAGCATGGGCCTGATAAGGGCCATATAGCAGATTACCTTTACCCTCGCATCGAGTTGGCTGCTATAAAACAGTCTCTTTGTAAGAGCAAAAGCGCCTTTAGCTCTGGCCAGAGCAGCATCTACATTTTTGTCAAAATACAGAAACTGATCTAGCCAGATCCCAAGGTATCTGACTACATTTCGACAGGCAAGAGGCTGTCCGTGTTGTCCAATGATCGAGAACTTTCGCCAATTTTTTCTGGTATCCCTAGAGGCTCTAGACAACGGCGTCCTAAAGAGAATGGTTTCCGACTTCTGAAAGTTGATTTTCAACTTCCAGTCATCGCAAAATCGTCTTATCTTATCGAAGTCACGCTGCAAGAGAGTATTAATGACCTCGATTTTTGTACCTGTTCTGTACGCTATCAAATCGTCTGCGTACGCAATAGTATGGGGAAGTGAACCTATCAAGTCGCTTGTATAAATGTTGAATAAGATCGGCGAATTGACCGAGCCTTGCTGAAGACCATTTTTAATTTGAAATATTCCAACAGAAGTCACATCGCCATTTTTCACGATGAACTGTCTGTTGGTCAGCATATTATAAAGAATGTACAAGAGTGGTTTACTGATCCCCAGCCTAGTCAGCTTATAGAAAAGACCCTCTAACCATACGGTGTCGAAGGCCTTCTCCAAGTCAACAAGGCAGGCACCAGTGCATTGGTTTTTGCCTTTATTCCATTGGATATCGGACACCAGTTTAGACGCGGCATGTAAGATATCATGTCCTGCCTTAAAACCGAATTGATTATCCGGAACTATATGTTTGTCCTCAACCCACCTAGACAGAGCTCTATTGATTACTTTTTCAAACACCTTACTGATATTCGGAAGGAGACTTATCGACCGGAGATTCGCCGGATTGGATATATCCTTTCCCTTTTTGGGGATAGGTTGAACCACCGCCGTTTTCCAATGCGCTGGATAATGTGCATTATTCATTGCATTATTAAACAGGGTGGTGTAAATGTCCACCGCTTCTAGAGGAAGATGTCGAAGCACGATGTTCGGAATACCATCGGTCCCCACTGATTTCTTAGCCCTGATTGTGTCGAAGATCTCATGGAGCTCTTCCTTCGAAATGAACGGGGGTAGGTCACCCTCTCTGCTAATGACATTGTTTGCCATATTTTCTTCGCTGAACCGAGTGAAACCAGAGCCCTCGGATCTCCAGTTCTCTATTTCATTTCGAATGTAGAAGTTTTTCACCAAGACGCGACTGTCCAGGTCATAATTAGGGCCAATGGCACCAGTGGCCTTGTATATTTCCTGGAAAGTCGCCCCTATGGCCTCAACCTTCTCCTGTGGATCCTCGATCACAAAGAAGTCGTTATCATCAGCGGCCTCATTTGGATCAATACCTGCTATTGTCAGTAACCGTTCGTTGTCTGTTGTCCGGGCTATTTTAAGACACTGAAGGTCGTTTTGATTTTTTCTCCGAAATAGTTTGTTTATTTGAGGGAACATATTCGGGTTGCTGGTGTTTACAGCCCGAACCCTGTTGTTCCAATACGAACTTACAGAAATTCTGTAATTCTCTTTTATTAACGTTTGAATATTTTTAATCGACGCCTTCAGTGTCCTAATCTCCGGGTCTTGTCTGTCAGTAAACTGTCTGTACAAGTTTTTGAGTCTTGTCAGAAGTCTACTTTTCTGTCGGTGCAGTGCGTCAATAGTAGGATTGCGGAACAGGTCTTCGTTAGTCGTATGTCGATATCGTGGTATTGTAGCGTCCATAGTTTGTTTAATTGTCTCGTCCATTTGTTTTAGGTAATTGTCGATCTCCTCGTTTGATAAATTCCTATTGGCCGGTGGATGGAGCGTGTTCGAAGCGAGTGCTCTTGTCAAGGTTGTGGAGAAGCGTGTCCATCTAGTCTTACTGTAGTTGTAAGAATATCTTTGGACAAACTCCTCCAATTCCGCAATTTCGTTGGGAACTGTAATTTCGGTGCTAAAACCGCAATGGTCACTGTCATACACGAATGTGCGCAGACAGTTTAGCGTTTGTAAATTCGTACCTGTCAGTCGTATACGTTCGTCGTACAGCAGTAGATCCAAATAAGACCCGCCTCTAGGAAACGACGGGTTATCCGTCGCTTTAAGACCGAGTCTGTACATGACATCGTGCTGACCCCACCAATCGAATAGTAGGTTCCCTCTAGTATTTGGCAAATTATTTCCCCAATCTCTGTGTTTAGCGTTGAAATCCCCGCCGATTACAAAATAATTCTCCCCCGATTCCAGTCTCAGAAGTCGAAAAAGCGTGTCAAGCTCTGTAATAAATAAAGTGGATTGTGAAGTCTCAGGTGCATAAACAGAGGCCAGGTACAGCCGCTTTCCACTGCGGAGCGGGATGTAAATGACGACTGCCTCCAACACCCGGAACCTACGCAACACTCCCTTGTACACTCTGTGAAATTTTATACCTTGTTTAATGAAGATCGCAACACCGCCTCCACGTTTGGATCCGGGCCGGTTTCTTCTTCTAACAATATAATTATTGTACTCCAGTTTGTGCTTATCGGTTAGCTTGGTTTCGCTAGCGAAAAGCACGTCAGGAGTTTGGTCTTGTAGCAATTTAAACATCGCGGCCCTTCGTTCGATCCTAATCAGTGAATTAACATTCACCGCAAGGACCTTCAAAGATTGCTCCACCATGTGCGTACCCATTACGACATGTGTTGCGTTAGGCCCGGCAGCAGCGCGTAGATCTGGTCCACCCGCTTGGCCTGTTCTTGCACCTGCTTTTGCAGCTGAGCCATCTGCCCTTGGATTGCGAGCAAGATGGCCAACATGTTAGGTGCAGCTTCCGTTGTTCTCGGCATTGGCGCCGGAGAAACAACAGTCGCTTGCTGTACCGTAGCCCTCCTACCTGACGCCATTTGGGCGTAGGAAATTTGGGGCGTGACGGCTGGTGTTTGAAACCTGACAGGTGAACGTTTGACCTCCACCTTCTGCTGTCGAGCCAGTTTTGCTTTTTTAATGTCAGCGAACTTAGGACAACCCCGATAGTTTGCGGTGTGTCCCACGTTCCCACATAACACGCACGAGAGTTGCGTCCTGTCCAGAGCACACTCCTCGGAACTGTGGTTCTTTGCGCACTTCACGCATCGAGGCTGCATTTGGCAGTTCGACGCGGCGTGTCCGAACCTCTGGCAGCGAACGCATTGTATAACGCCTTCGCTCCTTTTTAATTTTTCCCAGTGAACCACCTGGTAGTCTAGGACATTTATACTCCTTAGACTATCCAGACGGCTTTCGGGACTGAGCTGCACCAGGAAGAACGGTAAACTCCGTTTCTCCCGCCTGGCTCTAGCTGTGGTAAATGGCTTTACCCCCACAAACTTGAGTCCTTCACACTCCTTCTCTTTGAGCAGTGCCAGGATCTCCTCAGGATCAGAAGACGGTTCCAACCCCTTCAGCAGCATCGATTGCCGCTTTTCACACTTCGGTGTGAAAGAGTAGTGCTCCGTCGTCGTTTCCTTTAGGAGCTCTTTCACTTTCGCGTAGCCCTCCACTGAATTACAGTGGATGGCATGGCGATCGTTCCCCAATCTCTTTATGTTAAAAGTATTACCAATGACCAACTTACAAAGGTCCTTGGTAGCATCTACCTCTAGTTTATAGGTGTTAATAGGAGGCACCTTCTCCTTCTTCTTCTGCTGTTGTTGTTGCTGCTGCTGTTGTTGTTGTTGCTGCTGCTGCTGCTGTTGTTGTTGCAGCTGCTGCTGCTGTTTTTTCAGCTGTTGTGGCTTTAACTGCTGTGGTTTTAGCAGCTGTTGCTGTTTCTGCTGCTGCTGTTGTTTCTGCTGCTGCTGCCTTGTTTGCTGCAGTTGTTGTTTCTGCTGCTGCTGGTTTTGTTGTTGCTGTAGTTGTTGTTTCTGCTCTTGTCGCTTTTGTTGTTGGGAGCTCTCTATTTCCAATTGCTCCCTCTGCCTGCGTGCAGTTTGTTTTTGCTTAATAGCAAGCACTTTTTCTGTTAGCTTTTGAATGCTGCTATTAAGTTCTTCAACTAGTTCATCCTCATCTTCCGACTCAGATGCCGCTAGAGAGGCAAAGTTGTTGTTGCCCCCCTCATACTGGATCTCATCAGAGATGTGCATCAACGCGTCATCTGATTGGTTTTTGGCTTGTTGTGCTGTTAAAGCAGCACCCATTCTCATTTTTGTTAAATTTGGAGTGGTTGTCAACCTCCTCCTCCTTCGGATGGCTTTCGCCACGGCACCGGCAACACTACTGTTGCCTTTTTCAACTCCCGTTATGGGACGAGCGGAACGCTCTCCGCCAGCCATCACGTGACTTCCTTATGGGTTGTGTTGTTTAATATTTTGCACACTTTGAACAAAACACAAAAAAAAAGAGCTTCAAGTTGGTCCCGGGATCGAACCCGTGTTCCACGATCTACTTAGTGATCAACGATGCCGCTACCCGCTGGGCTACCGAGTCAATAAACAAAATTGGCGAACTGAATTACTACTAATTTTTCTTTACTTTAGAAAAAGCCGAAACACTTCTGTTCACTACGAAGATCTGCGAACGACTGCCAGTACTAGTCCAGTACCCAGTACCGTGTATTTGTACGATTGTACTTGAAAAAAAAAGTACAATGTACTTGGTACTTGAAAACCAGCAAGTACAAGTAGTTTCCCAAGTACTTTCTTCTAAGTACATTTACTCTGTACTGCAGTACTGCCCAGTACATTTTCAAGTACTATTCAAGTACAATTCGTTGAGTTTTCTATGTTGTCATAGCAACACCATATCGCAAAAATTTGATTTGTGACTCAAATACGAGTAGTTAAAATGGATTTGTAATTGAGAAGTACTTGAAAATGTACTGGGCGGTATTCCAGTTCCTAGTAAATATGCTTAGAAATAAGTATTTGGAAAAGTATCTGTACTTCGTGGTTTGCAAGTACCAAGTACGCTGTACTTTTTTTTCAAGTACAAGTACAGGTACAAGGTACTGGATACTTACACAGTACTGCAGTGCAGATGTACTTCAGTACTTTACAACTCTGCTTCAAAACCGGTGAAGTTCCAATAGAAAATCGTGGAGGTGATCACCGAATTAAACCAACAGATCCTTGATTTCATCGGACAGCAAAATAACAATAACTGCCTTCAGAGTTCTCGATGTGGAAGGTATTTATCGAGCTCTTTTCGGATGGTTTTCAACACATGTTTCAACCTTGGATTTAAAGCTCCTTCATCAGAAGTTTTCTCGCCATGTCTACAGCTAAAGGAACTGAGCAAGGGGATGAAAACCAGGTTGAGTTGATGACTAAATTAAGAACCCATAAGCTAAGGGGATAAACATTTTTCGACCTTCTAAATGAAGGAGATTTGTCATTCGACTGCCAGAAGAACATGACACTACCTAAAGTTTCAGGAAGTTCTCACTCATCCCACGAAAATAACATTCAGATGTTCCAATGAAATTACGTCTGCGCAGTGTTGCACCAGCTTTGTGGAGCAAACCTTCATCTCGTTGCGATGGATGTGAAGGGCAAAATACAAACTCCATTATGGTAGTTATGTATGAGTTCTGGCTTGCAAATAAGACCCCCCGTTATTTGCAAACGATGAAATTGATTTTCTCAATTCCTGGTCACTCCTAATTGCCCTCGGATAGAATGCTTGCCCAAAAAGAAAGTAAACTTACGGCAAGAGAAACGTTTGTGGGGTTGGAGGTATTTATACATTTATGAAGAACACGGCACTGTAATAAACTTGGGGCTGATGAATGTCCCCTTTTGAACTTTAAACAAGGAGTCTTAAAGTTCACGGAGGCCCCATCTGTTTGTCATTTCAAATTCAACGTGTCAAAAAGGTTTGCTTTGAAGAGAGTTAAAAAAAAATTTGTATCCGGGGTGAAACATTCTACAAGTCGGATATTGGCGAATCTAAACCAAACGCAAAAAGAGGTAAATATTTTTCAACCATGGCCACGAAAGACCTGTAATTAGGAATCAAAATAAAAAAATGCAAAGCTGAGTGATGCTAATAACTCACTAAGTAAACATTGATTCATACTCCCGAGGAAGAAGATATGGACGACGATCCTGTCTGTGAATTTCTAGTTTTGTTTATTTTTGTCATTGTTATTGTTGTGATTTGTTTACATTAATCTTGTTTATTTACTAGTATTACATCATATTGAAGATAAAAACAAGACAATAACAAAAATATTTGTGTTATTTTCAAAAGCAATCTTTTATAAACCGAAATTTATAAAGCGCATACATTCTGAACGTGTACTACCCAAAACCTACTCTATTACAGGTACTGAGTTTCATAACTACATTATTCTAAATTGCATTATTACATAACTTTCAACAACAAACTGTGAGGATTAAAGTTAAAAAAAAATTACGGTTTAGTATTCAAATAAAATAAAGTGTGGTATTTTCAGAGGTATACAAATTCAATATGAAAGAAAACACTTGAACCCAATGGTAATATCTATGATACTAGCTTCCTTTAGTAGACAATTTTATGCCATTAGTGACTAAATATAACACTGGGCATAGCGCGCCACAACTAGCTCGAATGAAGCACTCAAGTCCAATTTTCGACAAATTTGGCAACTGGGGCCGTATATCAGCAATAACACGGCGAATGTTGACTTCGAAATCGTTCAACGTCTCTGGTTTATCCGGCATAAACTAGTGAGTTCACATAGCCACAAAGAAAGTAATCTAAAGGTGTGAGATCACAGGATCGTGGGGGCCAGTTCACAGGTCCATTACGCGAAATTATGCGCTCAGCAAGTGTCTCCCGCAATAAATAGATGGAGTCGCTCGCCGTGTGGCATGTTGCGCCATCTTGTTGAAACCAACGCTCTGTCACGTCAATGCCATTCAACTGAAGAACAAAGAAGTTAGAAATCATGTTTCTATAGCACTCTCCATTGACGGTAACATTCTGGCCGGCATCGTCCTTCAAGAAATATGGGCCGATTTTTCCACCAGCCCATAATGCACACCAAATGGGTTTTCTCTACTCAAAATTCGGCAATTTTGCTTGTTTACATATTCATTTAACCAAAAATGGGCCTCATCGGAAATATTTCCGTAAAATATATGGATGGGCATAGCTCCAATTGCTGTGCATGATGGCGAATCGACTCACTCGGATTCTCCTCAACACTGCGCTCCGCAACGACAATAACTTCTTCTGTTCGCACTGGTTGTCATCTTAGGGGATGCGTATTATCCACTAGAGTGTAAACGATTCATCGTGTTTCGAATAACTTGCCCAGATGGACGATTTATGTCGACCGTAAAATGGACTTAGCGCACGATAGGTTTGGCGAACCGAACGATGGTTTTCAAATAAATTTGCACGCAATGTTCAGCTGTCAAATTGACAATCTATGGAAACAGTGTTGCCAGTTAAAAACCAAACCTCTAAAAAATACACCCTTTATAAGGTATTCATCCGCTTAAAACTGGAGTACGATGCCCACTTAAGATCAGGTGCTCCTAAAACATCTCTGCACCTGATAGATAAGATTCAAAACCGTGCGATAAAATTCATAGGTGATATTGATATCAGTCAGGCTATTGACACCCTTGAACATCGACGTAATGTCTCCTGTCTCACTTTCTTTCATCGCAATTTCCCCCACCCATGCTTCATAGAAATCACGAGTACCATTATGCCCCTTCAAATCTTCAACCGTAGTAACCGTCTCGCTATCAATGCTCATCAGTATGCCCTCAAGCCTACTTTCGGACGTACTCTGAAATATTAGGATTCGTTTCTAAGCCGTACAACTTGCCTTTGGAATGCCCTGCAGAGCTCTCTATTTCCTAGTATAACTTGCAAACATTTAAGACAAATTTACATCGGTATTCCTCTTTTCTTCCTCCCTGATTTTCCTTTGCCCGCGCTGTGTATAAATATTTTAAGGATACTCAAATCCCTTGAGCGCGCTTTAATTTCAAAAGAAAAAAAATAATAAAAGTGTCAAGCCGTAACTAATTCCCGTAAGCGTGTATCACTACCTCAATGGTCCTATTTCATTATCAATGAATTAATACTTTCTGTCACCTTACTATACGATTTAGGTGGGATACCTTAAGCGATGGCCTAAGAAATTCTCCAATACTTACATCACTAAATCCCTTTACCCTACACGCGCAAGGTCCATATTAGAATATGCTACCCAAATTTGGTCCCCTTACCACGAGATCCACTCTAGGCGAATCGAAGCTTTTCAATGCAAATTCATTCGATTGGACAGATATCTATAACTTGCCTCCGCACAAAGATCTTTAAAAAACGTCAAGAAGTTGCTGATGTACTCCTTGTTCATCAACTACTCACTGGTTGTATTGATTGCAAAGCCCTGCTTCAAATGATATCCACCAATACCAATCTACTCAGCTTTGGGTCTGTACCCTCCTTCCACATCAACATTTACTGAACCGATTACGGCAGCAATGAAGCTTTGATCGGAACCAACACCCGTCTTTGAAACTCCCACTCCCAAGCTCTATGGCCCCTTGCCTTTCTCGTAGTTTTTAAGTCATATTAATCTTAGTTCTAAGCAGACCTGTAAAGTACTAAAGTATTTCTGGACTTCAGTCCTCTCAAGTTCAAGTACTAGGTACTGGTACTTGTCTTTCAGTACCTTAATACTGGTACTTTAAAAAAGGCAAGTACCAGTATTTTTCAAGTACTTGTGTACAAGTACAAAGTATCACGTACTTAAGTACTTCAAGTACTTGTTCAGTTCTTTAATTCAAAGTACTGGTACTTGGCTTTTTGAAGTACCAGTATTAAAGTACTGAAGTACAAGTACAAGCCCCGGTACTGGGACTGAGGCACGCGCCTCAATCAATCGAGCAGAATGATTTTCGAAAAGTCGTAATACAAAGACTGCTTCAGCGCATCCTTTGCGTAACATTTACCAATCTAAATGTGAAATGGGCTGAGATATAGATTCAGTACGACAAGGAAACCCATTCGGTACATCGATTGCATTGCGATGGAAAGCCAAAGCATTACCCAAAACCAAAACGTGATTGTATATAGTGGCAAAAAGTCGACAGAATTTACCCGGATCAGCTACGTCCGAAACTACCCAACGGAAAGGGTCGTATCTTTTTATATAACAACGTGTTACACAGGTATTGTATGTAACAACCGATGGATAGCGGACTGTGGGTATGAATATTGCCGGTGTGCTGTTTCGTATAGTTGTAAGGGCATAACACCTACAACAATTTGATTCGGCAAACCAACTCTGAATTTGTACTTCACATCTATGCTTAGTAACGTCGGTGTTAGTGTTTTTTGTGATTGTCTTTCTTTATAATGACTCGGGAATACAGAGTGGATATTGCCAATATACGCGGGCTAAAAAGTAATCGCTTTTCTGTGTACGTCCACGTCTGCAAATACAGACCAGCTGTTTTGGCACTTAGTGAAACAAAGCCTGCCCACACCTCTCAGATCGCTCTGATCTGAAGCTACCTGGCTACAAACTAGTGCCATTACTCTTCTCTCATCGCGGTCTTGCCATTTACGTGCGTAGTGATGTAGCTTACTAAACTCCACCACAATGTAGTCCTTGGTCCAATCCGGATTTCAATTTCCTACTGCTTTATTTACAGAAGCCCCAAATTCGACAGCAATTCAAACATTCACGAGTTTGATGCGCTGTCTGACTGCCTACAAAGAATTGTATCACTGTATCTTCAGACTGAAATCGTGATGAAGGGCAGTTTCTATATCCTCAATTCTGGGTGGCTTCGAGATTCTGGGCAGACAACACCCGAAGGACGGTGTGTTGAAATCTTCGCTGCGGAAAATAATTTAACCCAGCTTGATAGGCATACCGCCAACACTCTCGACTTGTTTTTAACTTCTCACCCACCGTTAATGTGATCTCCCCTCTAGGCCCGTCGGACCATTGTGTTATATCAGCTAATTTCTCGTACACCGACCACACAGGTAGAGAAAAGATTCCTAAAAGAACCGTATGGCAATACGAGAAGCCAACTGGAGCAGTCTTCTTTAAGAATTTTAACTGGTCGTTATGTTTCCTCGATAACGACGTGGATGCCGCTGCTGACATGGTCACGGGCGAAGAATATCAGACCAAAAGAAAAGGCACAGTACGACTCGAGCTGTAAAGAGGCTGTCAGAGTTAGAGAAGTGTTTTTTCGGTTCTTCAAGACCAATCCGAGAGAAGAAAACCGAAAAAAGTTTAAACGAGCTAAGAATGACTGCAACGTCTTTCTCAAGTGCGTGAAATTTCTATACGACCAAAAACTGAGGCAAAAAATACTACAATGTCCCAAAGGTAGTAATAATTTTTGGTCGTTCGTAAACAATATTAGAAATTCTGCCTCATCCTCAGCTCTTTCGACAAGGACAATCTGCTTGCTGCACACTTTTCGGCCAGCTCAACCATATCAGATTATGCTTTGTCTCCGCCTACACTTGAGTGCGTTGAATCTTCAATGAGACGAATCCACTTTCTCACTCGTGTAGTAGCAAGAGTTCTTAAAGATCTTAACATTCACAAATCCGCTGGTCCAGACGGAATATCTCCCCTCCTTCTGAAGAGGATTTCTTCCACGCTGGCAAGACCACTGCGTAAGCTTTTTCATCAATCCTACTCCTTGGGACTCTTTCCGAGAAGAATGGAAAACAGCATTGGTCCAGCCCGTCCCTAAAAAAGGCGAATCTTCTTCTCTCTCCTCCTACAGACCCATTGCACTTAAGTCCTTTCTTTCCAAGGTCATGTAAACGCTGATAAACCGTCAGCTAATGAAATATCTCGAAACATGAAAACTTCTTAATGACCGGCAGTACGGTTTTCGCAGCAACAGGTCCTACCGAAAAGTGGAACAAAAGCGTACATCAATCTGGCGAAAGCAAGATAGTTGCACTTGATATTTATAAGGCTTTTGACAGAGGGACTCACGTCCCTGCTCTTCGGCTGTAGAACGTGAACGGCAACATATGATAAGCTCATTAAATTCTGATGTTAACAGCATAACTAATTGGGGAAACACTAACAGAGTAGAATTTAATGCTTTCAAAACACAATGTTGTCTTCTGTCATTAAAGCGAAATTCAAATTCCCAGCCATTATCCATGAATGGCACTTGCATCGTCGAAACCGATAAATTTTCCATTCTCGGTATGTATGTCCATGATAACTTACGTTGGAATGACCACGTATTCGGTGTCGCCGAAAATGCTGCGAAATGTCTAGGTTTCCTCAAGCGATGTAAGAAATATTTCACCCCCTCTGATCGGGCCTCAATATATAAGACGTTTATCCGCCCGAAATTGGAGTACAATGCCCACATCTGGTCGGGTGCGCCCAAAACATATCTGCACCTGCTAGATAGGATCCAAAACAGTGCGTTAAAACTCATAGGTGATACTAATATCACTCAAACAATGGACACCCTCGAACACCGACGTAATGTCTCGTGTCTCACTCTGTTTTGTCGCTATTTCCACCACCAGTGCTCTATGTAAATCGCCAGTGGCATTCCACTCCTTCAAACCTTTAACCGTAACACCCGTCTCGCTATAAATGCTCATCAGTATACCCTCAAGCCCACTTTCGGACGTACTCGGAAATATCGTGATTCGTTCACAAGCCGCTTATGGAATTCCCTGCCTAGCTCCTTATTTCCTAGTCATTATAACCTTCAAACATTTAAAACCAACGTTCACCGGTACCGCTCCTTCCATCACCCCTGATTTTCCTTCGCCCACGCTGTGTACAAACATTTTAAGGGTAATTAATCCTTGAGCGCGCGCAAATTATAAAAAAAAAAAACAGACAATGTGTTGATTGCTGAGTTTCTAATGTGGGTTATAAGCATTTGAATTTGAAAGCAAAAAGCTCCGATAGCTTTCTTATGAATATGAATACTTAAATGTCATTTGGTAAACTAAAATACATTGATGGCGATGGACTTTGAAATAAAACGTCCTTTGAGCTAAAATATGTTCGCAAACTAAATAATTTGTTTGCAATAGTTTGAAAAGAGCTTATACAGGATGGGCTCCCAATTTTCTTGGGTCACCTGCAATGACATTTCCTAAAATTATTCCACCCTATTTAGTCACGCTTGTATGAGTTTTCACTCGAAATGCCTTTTCGAAGTTCCTGTTAAAACCCATTTGTTGTACGTACATCAGTTGCAAGTTGCATTCCAGCTGTATGTATTTATGCTAATCCTGCTGCAGAAAATTTCAAGAGAACAACTGCTGGTGAACTTAGTTCTACGAGTATACAATACATTCTATTGTAGTGAGTTAATGAAGTTGGATGTTACCCAATAATGTTTCAAACTGATGCTGTTTGTTGGAATTTGAATACGGTTTACTGCGTCTCCATCTCGTTTCGTTTTCCAAGAATCAGAGAATTAAGTTCATACTTTGGGGTGTTATTACCATACAACGAAAATATCAGCATAAACGACGTTCTTGGGCACCAACTTTAGATGTAGCATATAGTCTTTCAATAATTATCATAATTACTACTTCTCCTTTTTCAAGATAGTTATCGATTGATCGATATACTCGTATGTAGTTGCTACAGCTTTAGCAAAATCCTCATTATCTTGCAAAGGCAAGATTTACTGACGCTCATAGTACTACAACATAAATGGCTATGTATCGAACCGGGTCCCTATTTTGGGAAATTATTGAAAAACTCTGATGACAGTAGTATCGAGCAAATCATGGTATGTGAAGGCCTTCTAAAAACTGACTCAAGATGGTTGGATTCATCTAAATCAGTCCAGTCTTCAACTCGCAAATCTGTCTGTCATTAGAATTGATAAAAAGGGAATTTCTGAAAATATGACTGATTAAGATACATTTCTTTTACTTCATCAATGTTTTCCTCGGTTTTCGATGTCGATGGTCTGCCACTGCGTTCATCATCTTCGGTTGACACAGGACCACTTTTTAACCGCTCGTGCCACCGGTAAACGACCGTTTTCTTTAGAGTATCGTTGCCGAAGTACTTTTCCAACATTTCCAACGTTCGCGCACCATTTAATCCGTTTTTTAACCAAAATTTAATACAAGTTCGTTGTTGCAAATTGAAAACCATTTCTAAAATTTTCAAAAATCGCCAACACACACAGAGATAGATGTACTCTTGGCTACGTAAGTTTTGCAAATGTCAAGGTATGACGCTAAGATTTAGAGGGAATGTCAACAACAGACTTACCAACTTAACAAGAAAAACAGAACTCAAATCGGAGTAATGGTAGCGGCACACGGTGGTTATTCCGGAACTATTTGATCAAGGTGGTAATCCTAACAATTCATGTGCTCAGTGTCGGAGTTGCCCCAAATTTTCGAAGTTGTTGAAAAGCAAATGGTTTTTATTGTATCTTCATCTCGTCCTGATGAATGGAAGTAAGTTAAGGTCACCAAAATATTACAATCTTTGCTGAATGATTGCTGAAAGTCTTCGGGAACAATTGCTGCAAAACAAATCATTTCCCAACATGTGTCAAGTTCAATCTAATTTCCGTAGTTGCGCTACTCGCGAGACCGGAAAAGTGGACGACCGGATTACGACTGGTTCAAAGCCTTCTTCTAGCGCCTATATCTAAGAGTTGCGTAAAGGGCTGTTATGATGGTTCTTACAAAAGCGCTATCATCGGCGAAAGGAAGAGAAGTTGTTTTCGATAATCGCGCTTATCATTAAAATTATCGGACACTGCCTTGATGTACTCTAACATTAATTTCCAGTTCTCTGGTTATTCCGCTGTGCATTTTACTTTCGTTTTAACGTCATCGTATACAGGGTGTCCCAGTTTAGAACAACGGAAGTTATTGCAAACCACTATATTATTCAGGCAAATGGGTTACAAAATAACTAGTGTGTTCAAATAAAAAAAAATTACTCAAAGCTGTCAGTTAACAAGTAAAACAAAGTTAGAGAATTAAGCCAATGGTAAATTTTCCGCTATTTTCTGGAATGTTTTTGTTGAATTCGGTGACAACTTTTGGAATGTGCCGATGTTACTTTATTTACTGATTAAAAGTGAACGTGTAAAGTGTTTAGCAAATGTTTAAGAAAAAATATTTTCGATTCGCGAATACGCTGATATAATTTTCGTTCACAGTTTCTTTATTGGGGATGCAGTGGTAACTAGATTAGATCCTCCTAGACGGAGGATCCCTTCTACGCCAACTTTTACCAATGCTTTTCACCGTCTTTCAAACGTTGGCTCAGCATATGCGTTAAGAAGAGAAAGATTATCTAACATAATAGCAGCAGAAGAGGAAGAAAGAACTTTAAATGATGTAAGAATGCAGCCATCTGTTAGCACCAGAACGCTTGAAGCACAGTTGCAAACTTCGTTTCATTATACGCTCGTACAGGAACTTTTGCCAGGGGACTTCCAAAAAAGGATTGAATTTTGCCAATGGCTGCTGCATCAACAAGATGAGAATGAGCAGTTTGTTCAAATTGTATGCCCTGACCAAGCCCAGTTTACGAGAATGAGCATTACCAACCAACGAAATTCCCACTATTGGGCAAGGCTAATCCTCACTTAACACCAACGAAATCTTCTCAAAGGTAAAGATTCAGTTGAAATGCAGATGTTGTTCTCAACTATACAATTTTACAGAAAGTTTAGCATGAAAGTCTGGACCAGCATATTGCGTAGTACTATAATCGAGCCATTCAAACTTTCATGTGTCCTAAATTCAACATTCTATTTAGAATTTTTGAGAGACCAGTTGCCGGAACTCCTGGAAAATGTTCCTCTTGCTTAGGGGCAAAGAATTGTTTTTATGGTGGTTTG
Organism: Volucella zonaria; assembly: GCA_963966105.1. Taxonomy (NCBI): domain Eukaryota; kingdom Metazoa; phylum Arthropoda; class Insecta; order Diptera; family Syrphidae; genus Volucella; species Volucella zonaria. The sequence goes on along the minus strand of OZ014532.1, from coordinate 193,140,507 downwards.
TAACCCCATCTCTTATGAACTGCGCTTCGTCAGTCCACAGAATGTTCTTGAGGAATTGCCCATCTTCTGCATGTTTACGCAGTAGCCATTGGGAAAATTCAATCCTTTTTTGCGCATCACCTGGTAGTAAATTCTGGACCGGAGTCAAATGAAAAGGGCGTTATCTATTTCTCTGTAGAGTCCTGTGAATTCTGGTTCTGGGAAGTTACAACTGCACAGCAAGTCTACGGACGCTGACTGAAGGCTGAACTTCCACAGCACGCAAAATCATATCCCCAACTTCTGCCACCACTGCGTCTGAACGTCTTTCTCTTTTTTTTTGCTGCGGTTGACCCGGTATCAATGACGCGCTGATATGTATCAGCGAATATCCGGATGCACGGTGTTCTCCGATTTGGCTATAGTCGTTTGTACTCCAATCTTGCCAACGAAGCGTTTCCATTACAGAACCCGTATACAAACACTATTTCCGCTAATTCACGTTTTAAATACATTTTGTGAAGATCAATTTATCAATCGGCTGTTCACTTACAGAGCAAAATGTCGATTGTAGATCAGTTGAAACAATGTCAAGCAGTGTTGGGAGCTGTAAGTACGTAGGTGGATGACCACATGGGAACTCAGTACTCCGCGTGCTGTTGACAAAAAAACGCGCCACATGGGCATAGTACCCCGGCGTTAAATCCCGGATCCTACAAATTAATTTGTATCGTTCCATTGATAATAATAATAATAATAAGATTAACAAAGAATTATTCTTTGTTACGATTTTTTTTCCTATTCGACAATTAACTGTTAACTGCATTGCTCATAGGTACGTTCGCTTATTATTCTCACTTAATTTTGCTTGACCATTTTTCTTTGACGAAAATCTGTTGATCGTACGTGAAAAAGTTTCTAAACATAATTTTTAGGATAAAAATTTCATAAAATTTATATAATTTATTAAGTATTGTAAAAATTTAACGAAAAATGCATTTTAAATAAAAAAATGGAACAGCAAATTTCCATAATTTTGAGTTTAACGAGCCATAACTTTTTTGTTGCTGCACAAATGTACCCAAAGTATTTGAGACTACAGTCGTTTCTCAACTCGCATAGAGGACGGACGGCTTTGTGATAGTGCACATAAAAGTGAAAAATCATTTAAATAGCGAAATAAGAAACTGGTTAACAAGTAGTTGTGTGTGGCTCGCGGCCATGTAAGAGTAAATTAAGGAATCAAATAAAAATGCATATTAATTGAAAAAAAAAAAAAAGTGGTTGGCTCGGTACGTGGAAGACCACCCTTTAAAGAATTATCAGATTCTGATACATCAGCAGAAGAGGAAGAAGATGAGGAGGCTCAGCTTGACAAGCTTATAAAAGAGCTCCTGGAGAAGAGAGAGAAGTTGCGGCAGCAAAGGCAACAACAAAAACTGCAACAACAGAATAAGGAAGCTATGAGAGAAATGCCAATGCAGCAAAAACAGAAGCAAAAGCAGCAGCAGCAACACCAACACCAACAACAACAACAAGAACAACTACTGCAACAGAAAGCGCAACTGCAAAAACGACAAAAACAACAACAGCAGCAAGTACCACAGAAAATGCAACAACAACAGCAGCAACTGCAGTAGCAGCAGCAGCAACAACAACAGAAGCAGCAACAACAGCAACAGCAACAAAATCAACAACAAAAACAGCAGTCTGAAAAGGGAAAGGGGAGAGAAAGAGTGCCTCCCATAAATGTAAGTCATTTAGAAATAAACGATAGTATAAGGTTATGTAAGTTAGTAACTAAGAATTTTCATGTTAAGAGATTAAGTGCGAATAAGCACATTATTATGTGTAGTAATATGGAGGAATACCGGAAAGTACGAACCGCCCTAGGAAAAGCTGATACTGAATACTATACATATACCCCTAAGGGTGAAAAACTTCAAACGGTGCTGTTAAAAGGGATCGATCCAGAAATAAAAACGGAGGAGCTCGAAGCAGAGCTCAGAGGGTTAGAGAGCGACGACCTTAAGTTCGTGGGGGTTAAGCCGTTTACCACGGCCGCGGCAAGGGGAGGTAACCGTAAATTACCATTCTTCCAAGTGCAATTAACGCCCAACAGCAAAATCGATAGTCTGCGAAAAATCAAATTCCTGTACTATCATGCTGTAAGTTGGGAAAAATTAAAGAGGGCAGATCGTGTACTGCAATGTATGCGCTGCCAGAGATGCATTAAGTGCAATAAGGACCACAAATATGGAGAATGTCCTTTAGGTAACGATAGAGTAGTAGATAGGGGTCAACTCTTTTGCGTACTCTGCAGGAACTCGGGCCATCCTGCCAATTTCAGGGGTTATCCTAGGTTTCAAGAGCTGAAAAAGAAAGTCCAGGCTCGAAAACAGTTCATCGAAGAAGAGAAGCATCAAAAGAGTCGTGCTTTCTCTAATTTTGTGGCACCCAATGTATCCTTTGCCCAAATGGTATCTGGAGCGGGTAAGGCCACAATAACAGCAAAAAATACGCCAAAGGTAGCGGAAAGAGCACCGGAAGCGGATCTGGATTTGAAAGCGATTCTTCTGTCCCTACACGGAAAAATTGATCATTTCCAGAAACAATTAAATGAACAAGCGGCTCGGATTGACGTCATCTATTCGACCCTGTTTGATAAGTCTGGAATGCCGATATAATCCTTGCGATCCTTGCGTTAAACGTTAACTCACTAATCAGGATCGAGAGAAGGGCCAACCTACAAAATCTGTTGTTAAGTGAATGCCCAGATGTGCTTTTGGTTAGCGAAACTAAGCTCAACCAGAATCACAAAATTGGCTACAGTGGCTATGATATATATAGAAGAGACCGTCCACATTCCTCATGAATTGGTGGGGTTGGTATCTTATTACGCAAAGGCATGCGCCATAGGGTCATATATAGCGGGGATTTAATGAGGTTCCGGGTGTTGGAAGCCTGCATCGTATGCATTCCTCTTCATAGTCGAAGACGAGTGTATGTGGTGTCGCTTTATGCACCTGAAGTACCTAATCCCATTCAATTTATAACTGAGCTCGAAATACTTTTTCGTCGCCTTCAGCTTCAATCGGAGGAAAATTATTATTTTTTGGCCGGAGATCTTAACGCTAGACATGCGGCATGGGGAAATAATCCACCAAACACCAGGGGCAACCAGTTATACTACTGGTGGGGTCAAAATATGATTGAGTACAGACTTGAACTGTACGCGACGAATATCCCATCCTTCCCGTCAGCCGGTTCTTTCCTGGACTTGGCATTAACAGACAGTAGACTAGAACTGACTAACACGGATCGAAACACAAGGAACTGTTTGCGAGCGTTCGAGTACGATAGTGATCACTACGGACTTGCCGCCACAATACGGATCCCAAACGAGCAAACGCAGCTGGAGCAGTATGATGAAGTGTACTCATACGACTACCGTAGAGTACGGTGGTCGCGCTTCTCCAGAATCTTACAGCGTAATTTACGTTTGAGTGGAATTGATCCCCCGACTAACAGAAACTTAACTAACGAAGAAATCGACCGTAATTTACTGACGATGCAAGACGTTGTCAAACGAACTATGGAGCAGACTATCCCTCGGATAGAATACTCCGACGAAAGCCAGATCGAAAAGTACAGAACTCCAACAATCAACGCATTGTACGCACACAAAAGTAGACTACTCTCGAGGCTTAAGCAGCTGTACAGACAGTTCACTGACAGAAACGACCCGGAAATAAGAGCACTAAAGTCACTGATCAAAAACCTAAAACAATTAATTAAAGAAAATTACAGTCAGTCTGTAAGTCTGTACTGGGGCAATAAGATTCGGGCTATAAAATCCAGTAGCCCGAATATGTTCCCGCAGATAAATAAATTGTTCAGGAGGAAAGATCACAATGACATTCAGTGTGTCCGAATTCCACAAACAGCAGAAAACAGACAGATACTACTGACCGTCGGCATAAGTCCAGAGAGAGCCGACTCAGGCGACGGTCCTTTCGTGGTCGAAGACCCACAGGTGAAGTGGATTTGCTGGGAGCTGTTTTCGAGGCCGTGTACAATCTGGTTCACTGTAATCACGACATTGACAACAGGGCCTACGTGAATCACTATTATCTGCGCAACGAACTTCAAAATTGGCGATCCGAGAATCACGGTTTAACCGTATTCAGTGAAGAAAACGCGGCAAACGTAATCATCGCCGATGAACGAGCTTCCTCGCATTTGTTCTGAACTCCTGCGCATCTTTGAGTCTCTGAAAAACAAAAAGTCGTCGAGAGTAGACGGTATTCCAAACGTCGTATTAAGACACTTGCCCTTGGAAGCAGTGGATATATTTACTACGCTGTTTAACAATGCGCTGGAAAACAGCAGTGGTACATCCAATCCCGAAAAGGGACAAAGTTAGAACTAACCCTACTAATCTTCGGTCAATTAGTTTGCTTCCGAATATTAGCAAGGTATTTGAGAAGCTGGTTAATAGAGCGCTGTTAAGGTGGGTTGAGGAAAATAATATAATTCCGACAATCAGTTTGGTTTTACGGCGAGGCATGACACTATTCATGCTGCGTCAAAGCTCCAGTGTACGGGTGCCTGCCTCATTGACTTTGAGAAGGCCTTCGACACCGTACGGTTAGAGGGGCTTTTCTATAAGCTGACCAGGATGGGCATGCCGAAGCCCCTGCTATATATGATTTACGACATGCTTATGGGAAAGAAGTTTGTTGTTAAATGTAACAACGTCATTTCGAGCAAGATCTTTGACATTAAAAACGGCTTACAACAGGGGACTGTGATTTCTCCGATACTGTTTAACATTTACAAAAGTTATCTATTAGGTTAACTCAATCATTCCATACATTCCATTCCAGTGGCGTACAGATCAGGTCCAAAAATCGAAGTCATTAACACCCTTTTGCAACGTGACTTCGATCATATTAAGGCGTATTGCGACGATTGGAAGTTGAAAATCAATTTTCAAAAGTCGGAAACAATCTTGTTTAGAACTCCATTGAGATGGGCTTCTAGGGATACCAGATATAACTGGCGAAATTTGGCCATCATTGGAGAGCACGGACTGCCATTAGCGGTGAGAAGCGTAGTGAGATACCTTGGTGTCTGGCTCGATATTTATTTGTATTTTGACAAACATATAGATGCTTGCCTTGCTGGGGCCAAGAAGGCTTTAGCCCTGACAAGAAGGCTATTTCACAGCAGTCAACTTGTCTCCAGGGTGAAGGTCATATGCTACGTGGCCCTAATCAGGCCAGTCATCGCGTATGGTTGTCCCGTGTGGTTCAATGTAGCGCCGTATCAGATGGAAAGGATTCGGGTGTTTGAAAGGCAGTGTCTTAGGACCTGTCTCGGCTTGTATAGAACACCAGAATCTGAGTACAAAAAATATTATCCCAACAAAGTCCTTTACGATGGGGCTAATCTGAATAGGATTGACAATTTCCTGATTAAGGTGATGCGAAGACACGTTGCACGAGCAATGACTAACGATAATAGCCTGATCTTTGGGGCTTATTACCCCAATGAAATGTACCACGAGAGCACGCTTCTATCAGGCTTTATTCCGCCAGAGGCATTTCTCCATATTGATGCTAAAGGGTTAATGCAAAGCAGGGATGGTATCCCGGTAATATACCACCGCCACCGCGGTGCGAGGGACAAGCGGCTCATCTACGACGGGTATGTCGACAATGCTCAGGATCTCCTCGGTTTTAGTCCCGCGATAGCGGACAGGGATCGGATCGATGCCGAGAAACAGTACACCGAATTCTGGTGGCTTCTAGAAGGGGAGAGGGTGGGCTCGCTTTCCTAGGTCGGTACGTTACTAAGGTAACACACTCCTGTTAGTTGTAAGTTAGAATAAGGATAGTTAGGGGGATTTCGTGGAGAGACCGCGTTCGTCAGCGTAAGGCGGCGCCGCTGAGAAGTAACCGATGCTTTATGGCATTGGTTGAATCTCGGGGCTGCTTGTGCACGATGTTGACGACTGTCAGGCGCCCGAAATCGCAATTGGTATGGTGACCACTCGGTGCGAGAGGCTACGAGTGCTCACCACCCCGATTATAGTTAAGGTAGGTTAAGTAGAATAGGGACATAGTTTTAAGTTTTATAAAAAAAATTTAAAGATACTGTATCTAAGTTTTTCGAAAACCTTTTCTTAGAAATTTCATATATTGTAATACTGATAGATACTCGTAAGATTAATTGTAAGATAGTTTTAAGGCCGAAAGGTAAACTATGAATAAGATTGTAAAGTTTAGAGAGCTCGGTAAGAGCCAGTAAGCTAGAATAAGTAACTATCATTGTCAAATTAGATTTAAGCATTTTTGTCTAGAATGTAAGTAATAATGAAAGAATCAATAAAAATGAATTTAAAAGATAAAAAAAAAAAAGTATTTGAGACTACTAAATTGTCTTTCAAAAATGTCTACAAAAATTTTTGTACCTGTACTAGCTTACAAATTATAGCTTTTAAAGTGGTTACAAAGTATATGTTGCCTTAAATTGAATGTGCCAAAATTTATTGAAGATCAAAAGTAACTTTTTTTTTTTAAAAAAAAATTTTGACATTGTCATCTGCGTACCTATTATTTATGTTAATGTAAACAAACAAAAAGTCAGGTTATTTCTTTTCAAATTAGTAGTTTTCAAGATACGAACCAACTTGTTCGAACTAAAGGCTGTCTCAACAAGAGGTGTAGAATTTGTTTTTTCGAAGAAAGCGAACTATGGTTTAGATATCTCTGTAACCTTTATCACTTTATAAAGTAGACACATGCAGATTTTTTATGGAATACATTATCTTCCAAATAACAGCTTCGGCTTTGCTTGCAGATCCTCATCCTTTTCTCGAAATCTATTCCAGCATGTATGTTTCTCAGGATCCAATCCAAGAACGTTCTGCGCTGGTGGTGGTCGACTGGCTCCAGTTCTTGCGGTAATTGGACCTTGTAGGCATAGAGGCTCACATATGTCGCCAAAGTTCTGTGCGGTGCGGATGTGGAGAGCTCAAACTTCTAAGAACGGTGACGAATGGAGGTGTTTGGGTTAGTTTCGACACTTTCTTTATAGTACTATGGCCAATTTTTTTAGTGACGATCATTCATTGCGGGGCCTTCACATCTTGTACGGAACTCGTCTCCCGGAAATTTTTGATTATATTGCGCACACTCATGATTACATGCAAAATTTGCGAAAGAATCTTGCAAAAGAAATGAATTTTCGTAGTGTAGAGATTTTCACTGTGTAGAGCTCCATGAATTTATAGATGACATCTGTCACTACACGCCAACACGGTGTGGCTTTTCAAGTCTTACACCTCTTATTTGAATAGGGTGTTTCGCTCAAAAATTGGACCTTCTTTTACAACAGAATAGGTGGAGCGAACTTAATCACCTTATCGGTAGATGGTATAAATTTTGCAAATGGCGTCGTACGTCAATCATATTTAACATTTGTGAACTAGATAGCTGCAGTATATGTATACTGCAATGGAGCGCTATACTTCGCAAGAGCGTGGAATAATTGTGTCGGTGTTTTTGACGAATAATCGATCGGTGGTGTTAGCGCAGCGTGAATTTCGACGTCGATTTCCTAGTCGTATCGCGCCAACTGGGTAAGCATTCCGGCGCTTAGCTACTCGACTCGAAAAGAGTGGAACCACAGGAGATCATGCAGGGTTTGGCCGCCACTGGACTGGTGGTTCGGCCGAGAATATCGTGGCTGTGGCTTCTGAGCATCCGCGACGGGCTACGCAATTGGACATCACCAGAGGGACCCTACAGCGAATTTTAGTGAAAGACTTACACATGTTCCCGTAAAAAGTGCAGACAGTGCATCAGTTAATACCTCCTGACCGTCAATCGAGTGTGAATTCCGGTAAGGCCATCCTCAATCACAACAACAAAGAGAACGGCTTTGTGTCGAAAATCATCATGAGTGACGAGGCGCATTTCCACTTAAGCGGTTACGTCAATAAGCAAAATCTTCATTTCTGGGGCACTGAAATGTGTGATGCACGAAGAGCGATTACATCCACTCGAAGCCTCTGTGTGGTACGGCGTTTACGCGGGAGGAGTAATTGGGCCGTATTTTTTTTAGGGACGCCATAAGCAAATACGGTCACTGTTACTGGCGAACGCTACAGGGCCATGTTAAACGACTTCTTACTACCGGAATTTGATGAGCGGGGCATATGTTAGTGAGCTTAAACATGCTGTGTAGCAAACCCACAATTATTTTCAATTTTGAATTATAACTAATAAATTCTATATTAATAATAATGTAAAGCTAATATAAATGTCCTACTGGGCGCAAAAGAATTCACTTTTGAAAGGTGGAAAATACGGAGGTATACTACCGTCTGCCAAGCGATCTGTTACACTTTTTGGAGTAGCTGCCTTTACCGATTACTGTGGACTCCCGGCTGCACACTTGCGGCCAAAGCCCCAACAAAAGAACGTTCGCCAGAAGATTCATTTTGTAATGATATTTATCCTAACTTATCAATCGGCCGTGAACCCGCTGTACCAACACCTGCCCGCTTCATTTGTGAGTTAATAAAATGTATATGCCTATGCTATGCTGCTCCCAACACCTTACGGTATACCACCTTGATCAAAAAGTTCGTGTGGCGCTCCCATTATTCCGATTTGAGTTCTGGTTTTTTTGTTTTTGTTAAGTTGGTAAATCTGTTGTTGACATTCGCTCTAAATCTTAGCGTCATAGCTTGACATTTGCAAAAGTTACGTAGCCAAGAGTACATCTATCTCTGTGTGTGTTGGCGATTTTTTACAATTTTAGAAATGCATTTAAATTTGCAACAACGAACTTGTATTACTCGTAAATTTTGCGTTAAAAACGAATTTAATGGTGCGCGAACGTTGGAAATGTTGGAAAAGTGTTTTGGCAACGATTCTCTAAAGAAAAGGGTCGTTTACCGGTGGCACGAGCGGTTCAAAAGAGGTCGCATCGACATCGAAAACCGACGAAAACATTGATGAAATAAAAGAAATGTTGGTCAATAACCGCAAATTAACCATCAGAGACATAGCGGAGGACTTGAATATCGCCTATGGATCCGTCTAAGACATTTTGGTTAATGATTTGGGTTTCCGTCGTGTAGCAGCAAAGTTGGTGCCAAAAGACCTCAATTTCATGCAAAAAAGGGACCGTGTTGACGTCGCGGAAGAGATGATTTGCGAGGCTGAATCCGATCCCACATTCATCAAAAGGACCATTATTGGAGACGAGGCGTGGGTATAGGAGTACGACACGCAATCCAGACATCAGGCAAGTGAATGGCGTTCACTAAATGAGCCGAGACCAAAAAAACCACGTCGTTTTCAGTCGAAAAAGAAGACAATGCTCACGGTTTTTATGGATTACATGATGTAGTGCATCATGGATTTTTGCCAGAAGGCCAGGCAGTAAACAAGGAGTGGCGTAACTTGTATTATTCCAATGTTATTATTCCATTGGAACATGCGCTGGAAAGCTACTGTCATTGTACGTCATTTCAGTATATGTCATTCATTTGAAGCGTAAACAACAATTTTTTTTTTTCACTCAAATATGTCGAACTTTGTGCCCGAAAAAGTGTTTTTGCGGGGAGTTCTTCTTCATTACTTTAATATGAAGAAAACTGCTGCCAAAAGTCATCGTATTTTGATGGAAGTTTATGGTGAACATGCGCTAACTGAGCGAACGTGCCAAAAGTGGTTTGCACGATTTAAAAGTGGTGATTTTGGCTTGGAAGACGATGAACGTCCTGGGCAGCCAAAAAAGTTTGAAGATGAAGAACTGGAAGCATTACTCTATGAAGATTGTTGCCAAACACAAGAAGAGCTCGCAGAATCTTTGGGTGTCACTCAAGCAGCCATTTCAAAAGCAAGGAAATTGGGTTCCACATGAACTCAGGCCGAGAAACGTCGAAAGGCGGTTTTGCATGTCCGAAATGCTGCTGGAACGCCACAAAAGGAAGTCATTTTTGCATCGGATTGTTACTGGTGATGAAAAATGGATCCATTACCAGCCAAATCAACGGCAAAGCCGAATATCCATGGCGCGAAGGTAATGCTCTGCATTTGGTGGGATCAGATGGATGTGCTGTATTATGAGCTGCTAAAACCGGGTGAAACCATCAATGGACAACGGTACCGAACACAATTAATCCGTTTGAAGAGAGCAGTAGCCGAAAAACGCCCGGAATATACGACCAGACACGACGCAATAATTTTGCATCATGACAACGCTCGGCCCCACGTTGCTATTCCGGTTAAGAACTATTTGGAAAACAGTGGATGGGAAGTCTTACTCTACCCCCCTTATAGCCCAGACCTAGCCCCTTCTGACTACCATTTGTTCCGGTCGATGCAGAACGCCCTCACTGAAATACGGTTCACATCAGAGCAGAATATCAAAAATTGGCTTCTTGGCTGCCAAGCCGGCGCAGTTCTTTTGGGATGGGATCCACAAATTGCCAGAAAGATGGGAAAAAGTCATAGCTTCAGCTTCAGGTGGGCAATACTTTGAATAATACTATTGTACATGTTTCTCGTAAATAAACGTTCAAATTTTGGGGAAAAACGCACGAATTAAGTTATATACACAATATTTGGGCTTTATGAGACGTTTGCGTGAAGTAATTCGCCGAAAGAGACCAGAATTGTGGGCAGAAAACTCGTGGATTTTGCACCATGATAACGCACCGTCCGCGTCGCACAGTGTCATCATTATTCGTAATTTTTTGACGAAAAATGCAACAAATACCAACAATTTCCACCACCAGTGCTCCATTGAAATTGCCAGTAGCATTCCGCCCATTCAAACTTTCAACCGTAACACCCGTCTCGCTATGAATGCTCATCAGTATACCCTCAAGCCCATTTTCGGACGTACTCTTAAATATCGTGATTCTTTCCAACTCGCTTATGGAATGCCCTGCCGACCTTTGTGTTTCCTAGTCGTTATAACTTTAAAAACAATGTACATCGGTACCTGTCTTTTCTTCCTCCCTAAATTTCCTTCGCCCGCGCTGTGTACGAACATTTTAAGGGTACAAAACCCCTTGAGCGCGCGCCGATTATAAAAAAAAAAAAAAAAAAACAGCCACCAAATTCACCTGATTTGGCTCCCTGTGTCTTCCTTCTGTTCAATCGGTTAAAAAACCGCTACGGGGAACGTTTCAGCGGCCGAGAGGAAGTAATGGAAAAATCGCAGGAAGCACTGATGAATATACCGAAAACCGAATATAAAAAATGTTTCGAGGATTGGATCAAGCGCTGGCATAAGTGTGATGTGATGCAGTCGATGGGGATTACTTTGAAGGGGACAATATAGATTTAGATGAATAAACTTGTATTTTCATTTTTCTGAATAAATTCCGGGAACTTTGATCAAGCTGGTATACCGGTCTTGCTATCTCAAATTTCAATATGGCATATCTATGGTAGTTTTTATAGGGTGTCTTCTAATGTTTTGGCGCCATTATGAATTGCACAAAAACATATTCTAAGAATTGTTTACAGTAAAAAGCTTATTGGCTTCCAGTAGGCATTTATTTAACCCCATACATGTCTCACCGTTAAAACATATTTACGTCCCTAAAGTACTTAAAGTGTCCTTCTTGCGTGATGGATATAGCTCGACACTGACAAGTTGCAATGTTTATGGTTTAAGAGTAACTACAAGAGGATTAGTAAATATTTCTCATTCAAATAAAACCCACTTTCGAACTTTTTTCCCATAACTTCACCCATATGATTTAATTCATTGCCACATGAAATAAGAAAATTTAACGTAAGCACTTTAGAAGAGCTTAAAAATGTATCTTTACTCTAGACAATTCTATGGTTAAAAGTTTATTTGAAAACAAGAACTACTCAGGCCACTTTAAGTTGTATTTATAAATTAACAACGTTAATGTTGTTTTGTTATTATTATTTAAGTAAAAACAACAATTTTCGATTTAACAAGCTATTAACTTTATTTAATTATAACTGCTAATTTAAACTGTTTGATTTGTTTTGGGATATTCGTTCTTATTCGACACATTGAACCTTTTTCATCTTATGTAGTTTAAACGCCGTGTATATTTTCTAATGTATTGTAATTCAATCTCTCATACTCGTATTATGTAAAGTATCTACATGCATATTAATGAATTTACATTTACCCCACACAAAATTGTTAGTTAATTTTAGCTATGGATCATTCACATCTAACTCATTATGACTGGAGAATGACGCCAATCTTTATCATTATTATAATTTTGATACTTATTGTTTTTGAATTGTGAAATGGAATATGAATAAAGAGTGTAATAAAATATGAAAAAAAAATTAATATAGATAGGAGTTTCGACAGGATATTAAGGAGACGGAAACCATTGAATTTGTTATAGTGACTTTTTTTCACACTCCTAGTTTTTTCTGTGGAATACCTTATCCTGTATTGTTTCCAAAAAACAATCGATACACTTAAACTGAAAGTATGTAATAAATTAAATATTACCATACATGTATGCATGTATCTAAGTTTGTAATAATAGCAACCCCATTCAACCCCATAGATTTTAAAATGGAAAATCACTGCCAAAAACACCGGAAAGGTCTTCATCACGAAACATTAAATCCCATTGAAAAAACATCAATGAATTACTGCCTCAAAACAAAAGCAACTTACTACACGTACAATGTGATGTATGCTTGTAAGTCCCTATCAACAAAGTTACTAACCTCCGGCCCTTCAAAACCCTGAACGTAACTTTCATTCAGGAATCTGATTTCAAGGTTATTTTTACGCCAAAGTAGGACAAGCACAAAAGCCAACACAACATCGACTTGAATATACCCCATTTCTAACCGAATTCAATTTGAAGCATTTTCCAGCGCAAGCGCAGTAAATAAAAAACATAGAATGGTCGCATTCATTTCTACAGTCTTCCACTAAGGTAAAAGAATATCAGAATGACATGGATTAAATGGTATCAGTCCTTCGGCAATCTTTCCTCGCTTAACACATGTGATCGGAGGGACGAGAGGTCCTTAAGCCCATACAACGAATAACAGAATTTAAAAAGTAAACGTTAAAGTGGTTCTCAGCTCATATTCGAGCAAAAGGGATGTATTACATCTTCCAAATATAGTTCTCGTATCTATACTAAATTCTAAGCGGTTTCCTTATATTCGGTTGTGCATTTAAATATCTAGTTGTGTGCTTATTATTCATTTTTTAAACTAAGAAAAATATCACTTCTTAAAACAATTTAATTAAGTGTTTGAAATATTAAAATATTAAATAATTGTTACAAAAAAAAAAATTATATAAAAAAATTATAAAAAATATTTTACTATTATTGTTATTGGTGAAAACAATTTGTGAAAATATGTAGATGCATTTTAAAATACATATTTAAATAAAATATATATTAAACTCAAATACTTCGATTCGGATTAAAAGGATACGTAAAAATAAATTGGTGAGATATGATATTTAAGCGCAGTATGAATTTTTAAACTTATAAAAAATATTTAAATTAAAAAATAAGCAATTTGAATTCAAAAACCCTGATTTTTTTTTTGAGAATATTTGAATAATAAATTATTGTACATTCATTTTTACATGTTTGAGTAACATTTTGTTTTTAAAAAAAAAAAACTCTTGCAAATGTGCAGTTTTTGTTAACAATGTCCTTTTCTTTTTATGGCTTTGCTGAAAGCAGCTACATCACCACGGATACATGTACTCATTTTTAAAGTATCGGTTTCTATTCCTGACGTTGGAAGCAAATTTATAGTTTTAATTAATACCAGCTTTCGGGTTGAAGCTGTCCTGCGCGGTCGCTGGGGTTTCAAGAAGGGTCGAAGTGTAATGCCCAAAGCACGTAATTGATACAAAGCTGTGAGCATTCCCTTTATGAAATAAAACGCACTTGGTTCGTTTGGAAATTCAAAGCACATACATTCAAAAGATCTGATTTTGTGTGAATTATAAAAGACTGCTCAAAGTTAGAAAACAATGAAACTGATGCCTGAGCCTACGGGCAAATGCCAGAAATCTATAGCAATGAGCAAATCGTCTTAAATTGTTCATGTTCAAGTATATGATACAGTATTTCCGTATTGAATTTGTTTGTTCAGGAATCTATGACTACTTATTAAGGAAGCCGTTTGAAGTTTTAATGCCTTCAGTAAATCCATCTCGCAAAAGATTTTCAAAGCTAGATAATGATGTGCTCACTCGTGGCAATTAAATTATAGTAACCATGGAATCGACACAAAAGTCGTGTGGATCTTAAAGCCAAATAAATTATCACATAGTCTAGTAGTCTAGTTATAATTATTTGGACCGAACTTTAACTGTGTACTGATATCAATATTTGACCAATAAAGGAGTTTTTAAATATATGCAGCCAGTTTTTATCAGACACTCCGAAATCTGTCCTCGGTTCTTTCAGTACACTTCGATGAATATTTAACCAAATTATAATAACACAAAATTTGGCAAATGGCCAAATGAGTGACTTAGCTTTCTCCATTTCAGGAAAGAGGACCTAAGTGCGTTAGGATTCAAGTTCATTGATAGAGAACTTTTTTTTAACAACTACACTGGGAATTTGGTTTTAAACTTGATTCATCATGAAGAATGATGGAAGGTTTCTCGGCTGCTTCTACTCCCGTCACTATCATTTTTTTTCCACTCTAACGAGCATTTGGGATACTAGCGAGCAGAATTTTGATTTTCAAACCCTAATCGAGGGTGACCCGACCCAATAGCTAGTGTGGAAGTTTTCATTGGGCCAAACACACATTTATTAAATCGATGTAGAATCATATTAATGAATAAAGTCCGGTCCCTGGCAATTATGAATGGAACATAACATCGTTCATGTGACAACCACGGCTTTTGTTGCATGCGACCATCCGAAGGTCAAAATTATCGATGACTTTTTGAAGAATAAGTGGGTCAATGGCAGCAATTTCAGTTTGGATGTTATGTTTGAGATCCTGAATTCTCGCTGGGGCTGGGTTATTGGCATATACCCTACTTTTCAAATAAACCCACAGGAAGAAGTTTAAAGGTGTCAAATCACATGACCTTGGCGGCCAATCAATTTCTTCTTTAACCGAAATAATGCGATCTTCAAATTTCGTACGCAATAAATTGATTGATTGATGGCTTGTGTTGGCGATAGCACCATCTGTTGAAACCAGAGATCGACCAGACCCAATTCATTAAATTTTGGAAATACATAGCCGGTCAATACGTTGTGGTAACGTTCTCTATTCACTGTAACTTTCTCTCCAGCCTGATCTTCGAAGATGTAGGGGCCAATGATGCCGCAAACTCATAATCCGCCCATATGGTGACTTTTTTGGGATGCATTGTCATAAATCTGGAATGTGTTTTCCGGTCCCCAGAAACGACAATTTTGTTTATTTGTGTACCCACCCATCCCAAAATGGGCTTCAACTTAAAAGATCTAATTCGATGACAAATTGTCCTGGCGATCCAACCTCCAGTTAACAAATCGGCGATGTCATAGATGGTCTAAAGGCTTCAATTGTTGTGTAGTTTGGATTTCATAGGCGTGCAAATGAAGATCAATTTTTAAAATGTACCGTAAAGTGCCATAAATGAGGCCAATTGTTGACTTCGACGACGGCTGGTTTTGAACACTTTCGCGCACAGTGGTGCTGTTTCGACATGTACGTGCTGGCCGAGTATGCTGATATGGAGTTTGAGCCGATACCGAGCCAGTTTCTTCAAAACGCTTCAGTATTGGAAGAATTCCAGATTCACTATTGCGATTATGTTCACCGAAAAATTAACGAATTTTACGAAATGTTGCTTTTACAGATCGCCCATTTTCGTATAAGGTTGAATAATAAAAAATGCGTTGTTGGGTGGTAAACGGCACCATGACTAAAATTACCAAAGATTGTGTGACATCTGTCAGAAAGACCAACCACATTGAATTCAGTAAATGACAGTAATTGACGGCCAACATCCACACCACCACTTGGCCCAACCTTTAGTTTGTTTATCAGCTTACAGCAAGACTATACATAGCCATATATGAAGTATTCGAGTGGTGTCAATCGCACAAATTCGGTGACTAATTTACTTGCCTATTTCGCTATATACGAGTAATGTTGTCGTTGTGTTGAGTCCTCAGTAAATCAATGACTTCATGGAATACTATCCGAGCGTTGGGTTATCTAGTTGAAACCACACATCGCAGAGATCAATGTCGTCCTTATTTTTAAAAATATAATCCGGTGAAATTGACGTGAGCTCCAGCACCATTTAAAAAAAAAATAAGAGGGCTTATGCCACCATGTCCTCACTCCAGAAACTGCTATTTTGCTTGTTCATAAACCTTTGAACCAACACTGCGTCTTAAAATTAAACATGATTTTCCATAAAAGTAAAGCTCGAATTCAATCTGTCAAAAAGATCGATTTGGGAGTTCCTGTAGCAAGCAACCGCTGCAGGTCCTACATTAGCTTGGTTTTATACGGCAGTAGGCCGAACTATTGCAGTCGATGCCAAATTGACAATTGACAAATTGACACATTGGACTCCCGCCCAATTATCGAAGTTTCTTCCATCAATGACGTTGTCTAATGGAAAGTGGTGGCGGCGCATTATACTAGTTTTATCGTAACGGCTATCTGAACTTAACGCCTCGTTTTAACCAGTTACAAGCTGCTAGCCATAGCTCCTGTTGGCAGCTGGACCAACGTCCATATCAGGACGTAAAACACGGTAACGTGAGAGTCAGAGTTCTCCAAACTCCGATGAGTAGCTATGGTTTAACCCTAAAACGAAGGAAGAGCCTTCCAGTTGGCTTGACCCGACGTAGACTTACAAAAAGAACTGGGTGCCGTAATCCTAAGATCGGCAAGAGATTTTAGGTCGGCACCGACTCATACCAAGGGTGGAGCTTGTACCCTCAATACAGGTTCCACTTACTACTAATGTGGATAAACGATGCCAAGTATATCCTGGGTCCATGGATGTATGGGCATCTTGTGAACTTGAGTTTTTATTGACAGGTGCTCACGTAAAACTCAAGATCACGTTGACGTGTTGTTGGATTTGCTTTTAATAAAGTGTATGATGGACGAAATTTATTCATTAAACAGCGAATAGCGGGGTCAGTTGGTCTACAATAGGTACATATTGAAGACATATTTTGAACATTAGTTCGAACGATATCAAGAGGTCTTCTGGTTTAAGTCTTCATGGAGACTTGTAAAATAATACTAAATGTAATGTTCTCGTAAGACGAAATGAAAAACAACCTTGTTCTATGCTAGCTAATTAACAAGTGATTTATTCTTTCTTTATTCTGCATACTGTTCAGGAGATACCGTTTTTAGCAAAGTGCGGTATATAATGATAAATAAGATGACAATCGTTAAATTGTATCTAACATGTCTACCCTTAAGATAAAGTTACAAATTTAGATAACTAAATGTTTATAAATTAATGAAATCCAATGACAAATTTTAAGCATTTAAATTTAATAGAAAATATTGAAATAAGTTTCCTTGAAATAGCAATTTATAATTCATAACATAAAGATACATTTTCATGGAATAGCAATTCATAATTCAAAACTTAACTTAAAATATGCTATCTGTAGGTATGTAAATGTTTTATAATTAAGGTCTTTATTTTAGTTATTATATAACCTATAACTCTTCCAGCCTCGCGTGGTCTCAATATTCTTGTAGTGACGGCTTCTGGCATTTCGTTTGAAGAAGAAGTAGCGGGGAATTTCACCATCTACCCAAATTATTTTACTATTTTCAACATCCGATGATTCCTCTTGCACATTGGTTTCAACTTCTTGATTTTGGTTCCTACTTTTGTTTCTTATCTGATCCAAATGGCGCTTAATTTCTCGATTATTATACTCGTAAGTTAGAATGCAACAATACGACCGGGGACCTAATTGTTTTTTTATAGTAGCTTTTGTCCAACTTGATTTGTTAGGGTTTTTATAATCTCTTACCATAATGGATTGCCCTGTCGAAAACACGGTATTGCGTTTTCCTTTAAAGTTCATTATACTTTTATTTTGATTTTCAACTATCATTTGTCTCGTTGTAGGAGGCTTTAAGCCACTTAAGCATGTTTTCAAAAGTCGTCCAAGAAAAAGCTTAGCAGGTGATTCACCAGTGGTACAGTGTTTGGTATTGCGATAGTCAATCAGAAATCTATTGATAACAGTATCTAAACAAGAGTTTGTGTCTTCTTTAAGAAGTGCTAAAATAGATTTTTTTTAGTGTTTTAACAAAGTTTTCTGCTTGGCCGTTCGTTGCCGGATGTCCAGGGGCCGTAAGAATATGCTTTATGTGGTTGTTTTTTAAAAATTTTGCAAATTCTTCAGACGTAAATTGTCGTCCATTGTCGCTTACGAGCACGTCTATTAACCCATAACGACAGAAAAGTTCCCTCATTTTATTGATAGTAAACGAGGCAGTAATTTCTTTTGTCTTAAAGACTTCAATCCATTTAGAGTACGAGTCGATTACAACTAACAGGTAAAAATTATTGATGGGTCCAGCAAAGTCTACATGAATTCGACTCCATATTGAATGGGCAGGATTCCAAGGAATCAAAGCAGACTTCTCAGGACTTTGTTGTAATTCTTGACAAGGAATGCAATCATTAATCAAGGCTTCTATCTCGCTATCCATTCCCGGCCATCAAACGTAGGAACGAGCTAACATTTTTGTTTTAACAATTCCTAAATGTGAAGCGTGGAGTTGCTTAAGAATAACATTTCGTAATTTCTTCGGTACAATGGATCTATAGCCCCAAAGGATGCAATCGTATTCAACAGAAAGCTCATGAGCTTTGTTGCGAAATGGAATGAACTAATCACCTTTCAACATATGAACCGTTCCGTTTTGAATGGCCTCACTTAACTTTGACAAAACTGGATCACGTCTTGTCTAGCGAGCTATGTCCTTGAAACTCAAGAGAAGGTTGTTGTCCGTTCCTATAAGATTAATATAATTGCTTTTCGTATGATCTTTTATAAAGGATGACTGTGGCATCTTTGAGAGTCCATCAGCTTTATTTAGAGAACCTCTAACATGCTCAACAGAATAATTGAAACCTGATAATATCAGCGACCATCTTTGTATTCGCGCTGATGCCATTATACGTAAACCTTTATGCTCACCAAATATGCCAAGCAAAGGTCTATAGTCTGTTCGCAAAATGAACCTGTAGCCCAATAGATATTGTTTTAATTTTGTTACACAAAAAACTATGGCAAGTGCTTCTTTTTTCAGCGTGCTGTAATTAGTTTCACTCTTGGATAAAGCTCTCGAAACAAAAGCTATTGGCCTAAGACTATCCTGCATGTTGTTGCTGTTGCTAGCGTCTGTAGTTAAAACTATAGGTAATCTTGGATTGAAGTGCACCAACACTTGATCTGATGTTATTTCAGATTTTATTAATTCATATGCCTTTTGGCATTTAGGTGACCAACAAAACTCAGCATTTTTGCGTAGAAGTTCGAATAAAGAGAGCATTTTTAGAGCAAAGTTGTTTATAAATTTTGAATAGTAATTTACCATACCTATAAAAGCTCTAAGTTCCGAAATATTTTTTGGAATAGGTGCCATTGAGACGCTTGAAACCCGTTCATTGTTTTTTTTTAAGCCATTTTTATCAATAGAAAATCCTAAGTAACATATTTTGGTCTTAAAGAACTCACATTTAGTTAAATTTAGCTTAAGGTTGGCTGAGCTAAGTTTCTTTAAAACTAACTTTAACGTTTCAATATGCTGTCGCATATCGCATAAACTACGACATTTTTAATACCGAGTAATAAATTCTCCATTACTCGTTGAAAAAGGGCTGCTGCAGTTTTAACACCATAAGGTAATCGCTTGACTTTTAACAAACCAATATGTGTACTCCAGGTACAAAGAAGTTGAGATTCGTCATCTAGCAACAACTGGTTATTAGCATTGGAGAGATCGAGTTTGCTAAATAATTGCCCTCCTTCTAGCGAAGCGAAAATTTCATCGATCCTAGGCAATGGATTGATTGTGACTTTATAGTCACCGCAAATGCGCAAATCACCGTTTGTTTTTAAAATCGGAACAAGGGGCGTACCCCATTCGGAGTTATCAACCTGTTCAAGTACTACATCCTGAATTAACTTCCGCAATTGTTTTTCCACTTTGCTTTTCCATGCAAATGGTAGGGGTCTTAGCTTAAAAAACAAGGGTTTCGAATCCTCACTAACTTTCAACGAAATTTTCTCGCCTTTGTACGCACCTAGCTATACTTGAAATACCTCCGAAAACTCGCATTTTAATTTATTAACAATAGCCGAAAAATTTTCGTTAACAGAAACCGAATTTACTTGCACTAAATCAAAATTAAACCGCCTCAAAAAAGTACGACCAAGCAATGGTGGACTTTTTGTATTCGAGACTACAACAACTATTTTCTTTGTAGTACCACGATAAGATATTGTTGCATCGTGCTCACCCAAGAGTTGGATTCTTTCACCACTGTAATTGACATAGGGAACTTTGCATGGTCTAAGAGACCTTTTACTTGGAAGTTGTTCGTAAAACGAAATTCGAACAAACGTACACGGAGCACCGGCATCACAAGCAATGTTCATCTGAATACCATCTAAATTAACCTCCAAACAATAAATGCCACTAGAAGAATTTGAGCCCACACTGTAAATAGAAAGATCGAATAAATCATTATTAATTTCAGTACATGAATTGCTATCAGAATCTGATACATAATTTACAGTTTTTTGTGTTTTAGATGTGCACATTGGTGCTAAATGCTCTATTTTTCCACAGGAATGACATCTACTATCTTTATACTTGCAAAACTGTGATCCATATGTACGCCAACCACAATGATTGCAAGGCTTTTGCTTTGTCTGTCTCCTTCTGCCACCACCACCACCTCCATTGACTGCTCCAAATCCAGTACTTCCACTGCCTGTATTACTGCTTCCCCCGCTTTAATTTAAATGATTGTTTCTTCCTTGATTCTTCGACCATGTGCGTTTGTTCATAAAGTTGACGGATTCTTCGGTGACGATTTTTTTTTTCTACGAGTATCTTTGTTTCGATGATCATAGTGTAACACCCTTTTCACCCAATTTATTTAAAATCTAGATCTGAAGGTCAGCCAGTGGTAAAATTTCATAGGCGCCTTGCGGGCACTTATTTTTGCAGCCGCCCCTGGCTGCGATACAGAAATTTCAACGGGAGATGTAGGATGACCCAACCATCAGCTGACCATCATGCGACATCATGAGATGGGAGAGTATAAAAGACACCATCTGGGGTAAAACGGGTGGAGTTATTGGCTAAGCCCACATGAGAGTGGTTTATTGAAATAAAGGAATTTTGATCGAACAAGTGTTTTTTTTTTTTTGATCTCGGTGTTTTTTTTTTCTACCCTTCGAAAATCGTCTTACAACTTCAGAAGTGGGATAAAGTCGCGCCAGTGGAATTGATTAAAAAAAAAAAAGTGAAATCAAATACACAATTAAAACAACGTTTGGGTGTGATCTTGAGAAGACGAGGATGAGTGAAGCTGAGCAAGAAATCGCTAAGTTCAGTGCATATACAAGAGACGAGCTCCGTGGCGAGCTGAAAAAACGGGGTTTGAAAGGGGCGCGAGAAAAGTCCCAGTTGCTACACAAGCTGTTGGTGTATGAAAAGCTAATCGAAGAGCGTGAACAAGATGAGGACGATTCGAACGAAGCTGAAGAGGACACGGGATCGGACGACGACGAGCAAAGTGAAGTGGAAAAGCTGAGACAGGAGATCCAGTCAATGAAGGCAGCACTGGAAAGAATCAAACCACAGAAGGGGAGTGAGAAGAAGCAGGGGGCTCCAGCGCCAAAACCAAGAGCAGAAAGTTGTGTAGAGGAGTGTAGAAGTAGCTACACAGTCAAGGATGTGACTGAAATGCTTTGCGAGTTTAACCCGAGGAACCCAACAGGACCTTCTTCAGCTGCATTCATTCGTCGAGTACGAGAAATCAGAGATGTGTACAAGCTAGATGGAAGACTTGTTATGATGGCATCAATTAGCAAGCTAGCAGGAGCTGCGAAGTTTTGGAGTAATGGGATTCTTCATTCATCATTGGAAGAATTTCTGAGTGACTTAGCCGATAATTTCCCAGCAGAAGATGATGTAGCTGACTTGCATGAGATTTTACGCAATAAAAAGCAACGGCAATATGAGGACGTAGAGGATTATGTGTACGAGATGAAGGCGATTGCTTCGAGGGGTCAACTAGAAGAGAAGACAGTTGTGAAATATATCGTACGAGGCATAACTGATGTGGAGTATCGGGACGTTTTGAAAGCGGCGCAGCCAGATACCATTCAGGATCTTTTGAAAAAAGTCCGATGGACTGCAAGCGTAGGATCCCAACGAAGAGCAACAAATACAACTCGGAACGTGAAAGGAGCAGGAGCACAAAGGGAGGTTACAGTTGGAGGAAATTCTGGAAACCCAACAACAGATACAAAAAGATGTTTCAAGTGCAACCAGACGGGACACATTGGACGCAGTTGCCCAATGATCAAGTGCTTTAAATGCAATCAAAACGGACATATTGGTCGCAATTGTACAGCAGCGATGAGGTCAGCAGAACGAGCTACCAGCGGAAATCAACAACCTGCAAGACAAAACCAGTTGTGGGTGAGGGAGGACAAGAGCGTTTATCACAAAATTTTGAGCATGAACGGGCAGCAAATCGAAGCGTTCATAGATCTAGGCAGCGACTGCGTCACCATTCAAGAGTCAGTCGCAAGCGCCAACAATTTTCACATCTATGAAGATACCAGAAAGCTTAACGGATTTGGTGGAGGAGGATGCCGGACCGTAGGAAAATTTTATGCTGATGTCACAGTAGATACTCTTCGAAGCTGGTGTGAGGTGTTAGTTGTTCCAGACGAAAGTCAGCCATATAAAATAATTGTTGGTCGCTGTCTGCTTGATCAACCTCAGGTGAAAATTGAGAAGACATTCAACGAGCTCAAAATCAGTGACTGTACAGCAGGTGATAAAAGTAAGACTTTGCTTATAAAAGACGAGGCCGTTCAGCAAGTGCGCAGCAGAATCAATAGTAGCGATTTAATTGTGGAAGACATCACAGACGAGGGGAAGGACCAATTGTATGATTTAGTTAAGCCGCACCGAGATTGTTTCGCTTTGGATGCCAGCGAACTTGGAGAGTACAAATGGGGCGAGTGCACGATCGAATTAAGTACAACACAGCCTGTGTGCGTGCAACCATATCGACTACCCTTCGCTAAACGTAAGGTGATTGAAGAGAAGGTAAACGAAATGTTGCAGCAGGGAGTCATACGATCTTCAAAATCCAACTTTTGTGCACCGATAGTTCTTACGAAGAAGAAAGATGGCGGAGACAGAATGTGTATCGACTTTCGTGCACTGAACAGAGTAACAACAAAACAGAAGTTCCCGATGCCTACAGTGGAGGAGATACTAGCGACGTTAGCCGGAAATAGGTATTTCACAACGTTGGACCTTGCTTCTGGATACCATCAAGTGAGGATTGCAGAACAAAGCCGGAAGTTTACTGCTTTCGCTACGGAGAACGGACTGTACGAGTTTGTACGCATGCCGTTTGGTTTGGTTAATGCTCCAGCATATTTTCAAATGTGCATGAACCAGATAAAGGCACGCATGGACCATGGGGATATCGCAGTTTATTTAGACGACATAATTATTGGAAGCGAATCTATAGAAGAAGGACTACGAAAACTTGGAAAATTTCTGACTGTTCTGAAGGAGTCAGGTTTGACGCTCAATATCAAAAAGTGTGCGTTTCTGATGACAAGAATAGAGTTCCTCGGACATCAACTGGATGGAAATGGGATAAAGCCAAGTGAAAGAATGACAGTGGCAGTGAAAAATTTTCCTCAACCGAAAAATGTACACCAAGTGAGACAGTTTTTGGGTCTGACCGGTTATTTCCGGAAATTTGTACCGAAATACTCGCACATCGCAGCACCTCTCACCGATTTGCTTAAAGAGGGCAATTCTTTTACGTGGAAGGAGAGGCAGGAGACGGCATTTGAAGAGCTCAAGTCTAGGTTAACAAATCCACCTCTTTTGGCTCTATACGACGTCAAATGCAATCATGAAGTCCATACCAATGCTTCAACTGTGGGACTTGCCGGCATACTGATGCAACGAGGGGAAAGCGACGACAAACTGAGACCAGTGGCATATTTCAGCAGAAAGTTGACGGAGTCGGAGGCAAAGTATCACAGCTACGAGTTGGAAGTATTGGCCGTAGTAGAAAGTCTTGACAGGTTCCGTATATACCTGTTGGGCAAGGCATTTAAAGTTGTGACCGACTGTGAAGCCATTGTTTCAACTTCAACTTTTTTTAATGCATCAGAAACTATTAGTTTTTCGTCTTCGTCACACAGTCTTTCAAATATAGTACTGGGTAAATGCATGATGAACTGGTTTAATACGAAGGCGTCCAAATTTTCGTTGAATTTGCAATTCAATGCCAAACTCTTGACTCTAGCAAACCACTCTGCAACCGTTTCCGTTTCGCTTTTAATTGATGAAAAAAAGTTTTTTCGTTCACGGAAAATGATTGTGGGTTACGCACAATTCCTTGTATGTTTTAGAAATAGGTGAATCTGGACTGCATAGACTGTGTAATACACTGTAGGGAGCTGCGCCTATCGATTTTAATAAAACTGCTTTCTTCTGGTTGTCTTCGGTACAGTTAATTTCACAAAAATGAATGTCCAGTTTCTCTTTCCAAATGGAAAACGTGTCATTTTCTGGAGAGAATTCTGGAATACTTGCTGCCTGGAACAACGTGAACAACTGCAGCGGGAGTTGATTGGTTTTGCATTTTTCACTGAATTATTTCGAATTTAGCAATTTGTAAAACAATTTGATTATTTTATTCGTAACACGACTTTTAGGTATGCTTAAATTTAAATTTAGTTTGTCGTCGCCAATTATTGTAATGTTCTCGTAAGACGAAATGAAAAACAACCTTGTTCTATGCTAGCTAATTAAAAAGTGATTTATTCTGGCTTTATTCTGCATACTGTTCAGGAGATACCGTTTTTAGCAATGTGCGGTATATAATGATAAATAAGATGACAATCGTTAAATTGTTGCCAATGGGCAGTATCTAATACTAAACATAGTTTGAACGCTACTCTGTAGAAAGATTTTTCAACCAACAAGAGAGACGCAAACTGTGATTATTCAGGTAATGGCTTACTTAGGAACTCTGAAACTTCATTAACCCGTTTATTCCCAGGGTCATAACATAAAAGCAACGAAAATAATTCATTAAAAAATCCATAAGTTGGTTTAAATAAGGTACAACAGTAGAATGTGCATAATATGGGCATTTTTGAAAACAAATCCCATCAAAGCACAGAGAAACATCACAAGGTTCGCAAATACATCTTATCGGCTTCGTGGATTTTCAATCCTTTTCGGAAAATCGGTTGAAACACTTATTGGAATTGAATGTTTTAAGGCCGTTTTATTTATGACGTAGTTTCGTAAATAGTGTCTTGTAATATTGTATGTATTGTACTACGCTGAAATTCAAGTAAATCCATCTATGAAATTGGATTGCGCAATATTTATCTCTTTTTTTCTCCTCTGCTGACCAGCGTCAAGGCTCAATGGTATCGAAGTTTGTACCCGGCCTGTTATCGTTTCATTTGACTAACAGTATTCCACTGTTGATATCGTGTTTATGTGCGAAATATCTCCTTTTGTCTTTTTTGAAATCTTTATTTAATATTTGTGGACACTTTTTTGTTCTGTTCTCTCTGGCTGTGCTTGTACATAGATGTAAAGCCTTTACCATTCAACAGTTGTAATAAAAGCTGTGCCAACAGATGCCTTTCAATTACTGTCATTTACTGAATTCAATGTGATTGATCTTTTTGACAGATGTCACTCAATCTCTGACAATTTTAGTCATCGATTCGTTTACTACGCAACAACGAATTTTTGTTAATCTTTCGTAATATTTCTTTAAATTCGTGATTTTGTTATCTTTGCCGATGAAGCCCATTTTTGGATGGATGGGTAAGTAAATAAACAAAATTGTCGTTTCTGGAGACCGGAAAACCCATACGAGATTCACGAAAAACCAATACATCACAAAAGTCACTGTATGGTGGGGATTATGGGTTGGCGGCATCATTGGCCCGTACTTTTTCGAAGACAAGGCTGGAGAGACAGTTACAGTGAATGGAGAACGTTACCGCAACATGTTGCCGGCTATTTTTTTTCAAAGTTAAATGAATTGTGTCTGAACGTTCTCTGGTTTCGACAGGATGGTGCTACCGCTCATACAAGCCATCAATCAATCAATTTATTGCGTACGAAATTTAAAGATCGCAGTATTTCGATCGTTGATTGGCCACCAAGGTCATGCGGTTTGACACCTTTAGATTCCATCCTGTGGAATTATTTGAAGAGTAAGGTCTATGTCAATAACAAAGTGACAATTTAGGATCTCAAACTTAACATTCCAACTGAAATTGCGACCATTGACCCACCTATTCTTCAAACAGTCATCAATAGTTTTGACCTTCGATTGATCGCTTGCAACAGAAGCCGTAGTTGTCACATGAACAATGTTGTATTCCATTCATAATTGCCATAAACCGAGCTTTATTAATCAATAAAATTCTACATTGATTTCATAACAAATATGTATTTGATTTAATGAAAACTTACGCACTAGCTGTTGGCTCATATTACAGCTCTAGCGATGTAAAACAATTTGCAATCCCAAAGGTATTGGATTTTTTCCAGACATATTCGTAACATTTTTATCACCACAATAATTGTCAAAGTTTAACAAATGTTCACACATACGCTTTATCCACAGAAATTTTTTATGAATAAATCCAAATTGTTGACATTATTGAGATAATAAACATTAAGGGCTGAAGTTTTGCCAAATTATTGGCAGATATTGGCATCCTTCTGTCTTCATCTATTAGCCAATATATTGGCTTACTTGGCATTAAGCGATATCCACTGCAATAAAACATTCTCAAAAACTTGTAAAGGTTATCATGGTCAAATTGAAAGCTATAATAAGACAATAAGGCTTATTATTGTAATCAGTTTTATGACATCTTTACCGAAAAGCGTCTCGAATACCTCTAAGGGAATATATGTATGTTCCAATTGTATTGTCATGTTTCGAAAATTCCATATCAAGTGCACTAATGACCAGCGTGGATTCACCGGATTTTCATTTCATCGCCGCAAAACATTTCCATATTTCAGAGAATATCAACTTGCATTGTTCATGATTATGAACAACAATTTTATTTTTTTTTTGTTGCAAGAAAATAAAAATATTTATCAAAAATTCTAAATGTAAATAAAAGCGTAAAAAATAACTTTAACACAAAATTGTACATACTTCCAAAATAAAAGTTTAAGAAAACAGGAGCAGACAATTTGAAAACGATAAAAAATTATAGGAATTTCGTTTGGGAACACATGAAGGTTTTCACGTTTTTTTATAGTTGTTGCTGGAACTTTTCTTTCGAATAAGTGGGACCTCCTTCATTTGGTAGTACATCTGTAAGGCGGTTTGACAGTGATATGGTAAGGCTTTTAAGCTCATCAGAGCTGATTGACGACCAAGCCGCTCGTATAGCTTCTTTAAGTTGATTGACATGGTGGAACTGTCTGACAAATCGAGCCAGTCACTTCATTACCTCGATATTGTTTTGCGAAAACCATTCTCTCACGCATCTTGCGTTGTGGACTGGCGCATTATCCTGTTGGAATATGAAATTTTCTGGAAGAAACTCTTCAGAAAAATTTCGCAGAACAAAATGCCGCCTACATCATAACCGAACCATCCCAGCTATGTCAGTTTATTTTGACCTGCTGAGATGTCCGCAAATCATACCTAATACGAAAACCTATCGGGGCCGTCGAGATTACATTTTTTTCCGCCACAGAATGTAACATTATTCCATTCTTCTATCCATGTTATGAGCCTTCTGGAAACACAAGCCGCCCATCTTTATTAGCTTCAGTAAGCGGAAGTTGTATGACACATTTACGGTGCTGTAGGTTTCTGTCTTCATGTAATCCTTGTCGTACCCTTTTCGCTGTAATAAAAAGAACAAATTTCCTTTGAATATCAGTAGATGTGACATTAAGTCGTCGTGTTTCCTGTAGAAAAACTGAAATTTTTCTGTCGCCAAATTTTCTTCTATAGGCGTAACTTTCACCAAGAATAACGTAATTACACACAACTCCAACAGACCAGTTAAATTTACGGCTTATTTCCCTCAAGGACAAACCCTGTTCACTGAAAAAAATTATTTTTGTTATTTCATCCCGAGTTAGGTGTTTACCGCGTTCTATTTTTAATTGTCTCAATTCAGTGCAAAAGCATCCAAAATTTTTACAATTTTTGATGGATTTCCCCTCGCGAAGAGAGTGTCTTCTTTACTATTTCTAAACAACAATAACTCGCTTGCAAAAAGGTTTACGTCTGCAAAATGCGAACAATTTCTCAAAAGGACAGTTGCTGACTGAAGAGATGCAGCATCACTAAGTCCCTTTTAGAAAAACTTTCTAAGCACATAGGTCCTAAGTCATAGGAAAAAAATTAAAAAAATTTTAATTTTGAACAACTGAATTTGAAGGAATTTCGTGGTGTTTCAAGCGATTGTCAAATGTGTGTTTTTTTTTTAATCTAGACCGAATCCTTCGGCGCTTCATGCAACATGAGTACAACTTTGTTCTACTGTCATTTTTCTTTTCAATTGCTTATATGGAAGAAAATCGCGTCTTAACCGATGAATAATTTTGGAAAGACATGCCGACAACGTAGCCATCATTCACCAGAAAATATTGATTTAATGAAGCAGAGCGTGTGTTTACCCCTGGGCTTCTCTCATCAATGTCCCGGCGTACACAAGAAAGTGTAAATTTCTCCATGTTATCACAATCGAAAAATCTGAAAAAAAAATTGATAATAAACTGTTATTGGACACTTTTCATATAAACTATTATAGCACCTGATAATTAAGCCGACATTATAGCCAAACAAAATCTGCCTGTAACCTAAAATAACTCTGCAGGCACAATTTCAACGTAGAATCAACAATCCAGTTCATGCAGGACTTGACAATGAGAAGACATTACACGAAATACTCGTATTGTACCATAATTTAGGGTGACCAGATAAACTTAAATAAAACAACAACGGTGTCAGATATAAAATTGATTCTGGCTTTAATTCTGGAAATACAATAGCACATCATTCAAATGGCCACCTCGGCCTTGCTGGCACTGCTTCAAACGGTCGGTCCAATTCTTGATGACTCTGTCAAATATGTGCGACGTTATTCCGACAATAGAACATCGAATGTTGGCCTCGAGCTCGTCCAAAGTGGTTGGCTTGTTAGCGTTGACTAAGAACTTGACGTAGCCCCAGAGAAAATAACCGAGTGATGTCAAATCGCAAGATCGCGGTGGCCACTCGCCGTGAGATAACCCAGTCGCCGAATTTCTCGTTCATACTTCAAGCGCTGCGTCGCTTGTATGGCATGTAGCGCCGTCGTGTTGGAACCACAGCTCGAATATACCGATGTTGTCGAGTTCTGTCTACAGTAAACATAGCTCTATACCTGAGACAATTCACGGTAACGGTGTCTCCTTCCTCATTTTGGAAGAAATAGTCCGATGATACCGCCATGCAATAAACAGCACCAAATACTAACTCTTTGTGGATGCATTGATGCTTGACCGAACACTTGAGGATTGTGTTCGTTCCAATAATTGCAATTTTGCTTGTTGACATAGCCGCTCAACCAAAAATTGGCCTCATCCGAGAAGATGATTTTTTACCCAAAATCCGGATCTCCGGTCAACATTGCCAATGCCCAATTCTTGTGTCAAATAAGCCGGGTCGACTCTCTGGCGATCGCCAATTCAGCTGAACGGCGCCGGATCGACACTTCTGTGTCTTCTTTGATACTGGCCGGTACGGCGGCTATGTTTTGTTCATTTCGCAACAAACTTTGTCTGGTTGGTGGCTTAATATCCAAAGGAGTGCTTTCAAGCTAAAACTTTCCCACGGTGCGACGATTTGCACAATGAAGCCATGATGATGACCGACGTCACGACGAAATTCACTTTGCGTATTTACAGCTGCGCCGGAATTTCGATAAATTTTTTTAATAATTTCCGCAAGTTTGGTAAGCGTAAAATGGTGCATGATGAAATGGCAAACCTTACTGAATATTTCGACAGCTGGATGTCATTGGTACCTTTTGCAGGTGCTGAAAAATAGCAATTTGAAAAATTATCATTGCTACCTGGTCACCCGTTATTATTAAACATTCTGGTGGTCAGCATTGCATAGCACAGTATTAACATTCGTCGTCTATATTGTCAGAGATTTGGGTTCGATTCCACATCACTACACTGAAAAACTGAAAACTTATTTTCGACTTCGTCACCCTCACATCAAATCTCCTAGAGTGAAAACCTTTGGCTATGGAAAAGTCTCTCATCTCCTGCTGTTTGGGGTCCGTGAAAAACAATAGTCCGCAACCATAAGACTAGATTTCGATTCACACGGGATTTTTTCCGTAAATTTGTACTTTTTTTGCTTTAGAGCATAGAAGACGTGGAAGTCCTCTTAGTTTTCACCTAATCTCCTGACTTTGTCAGTGTACATATTTCCAATACTTCAATATGGACAAAAAATTATAAATGTATTATACTCGTAAGTGGGTGCGAAAAAAAAACTTTTTCTTTATCATCCCCTAGAGTTAATGAAATAGGTCTGACTAGACCTCCCTGCATATTTTATGGAGAAACGTATTTATTTCACATTTCATTAAAAAAAAAACAAACTCTGTCTGTCAGATAATTAGTTTTGTTTATTGTAAGTTGAAGATAGTGATAATGATGTGATGCAGGAAAAGTTGAAAGCATAACACTGTCGTCAAGACCACGAAGATTAATTCTCCGAGTGATACTAGGGGGAACCAGCAACCCCCTGCAACAGGTGGTCTAAAAGCATATAATGTGACTCAAGAATGCCTTCGTAAGGCGAGGAAAGCCTCGTCATCTTTCCATCTTCAAAACAATAATAAGGGTAGATATAGTCATTATCGTCATGCGGGAAACGAATAGGAGGGTAGAACGAGGATTTGCGAAATACAACCAAAGTAACTCGACAAAAAAAAAAAATTGGAAATCTATTACTGAAGAAGAACTGTATGCCTATTTTTGACTTTGTCTTAGGGCTGGTGTAAATCACGCAAACATGCAACATACAGATGAATTGTGGAAAACCAACAAGGATTCCGTATTCAGAGCAACGATGTCGCTAAACCGATTTTTGGCTATAAATCCGTTTATAAGATTTGATGATCAAAGGACTCGTGCAGAACGGCAAGGGGGAGATAAAGCAGCTCTCGTTCGGAAAATGTGGACAATGCTGAATCATCATTTGGAAACTGTGTATACACCGACAGAAGTTATAACCGTTGACGAACAGCTATTCTCATACAGAGGAAACACAAAATTTGCACAATACGTATCATTGAAGCCGGTGAAATATGGTATAAAAGTATGGTGGGTCTGTGATTCCATATCCTGTGATACCCTTGCAAAGGAGTTTTGTATACAGGTAAAGAAGAAGAACATCAGAGAGCTGTAAATTTGGGCGAGAAGGTGGTGATTGAGCTAAAAAACCAAGTGCAGAGCCAGCGGGATGACTGTTGTTGCTGACAAGTTTTTTAAAAGTTTTGAATGTGTGAACAAATTTCGGGAATCTGGACTGTCTTTTGTTGGAACTATTCGACGGAATAAGAAATGCATTCCTAAAGAAATGCTACCAGATCGTAGTTGCCCGAGATACTCTTGGATTTACGAATAATGTCGCAGCAGTATCTTATGTACCCAAAAAAAATTAAAGGCAGTCAATTAACCCTCCACACTTCACTATGACGCCGAATTGGTTGGAAGCAAGAAAGCCACAAGCTATTCCGTTTTACAACAAACACAAAGTAGCCGTAGACGCCACGGACCAAATTTTGGGACAATATGCTTACATGCCAACGACAGATGGGCATTAGCTTTTTTCTACAACGTGTTGGATGTCGCATGCAACTAAAAAAATCGATACACGTCGATTCTTTTATTGAGCAATTAGTGACCCCTCAGATTGAAGCAACGATGAAAGATCAAAAGGTAATAGGAGTGTTTTCCGTTCCACAGCCCAGCGGTAGCCAAGCATCAACGGACCAGAAAAGTTCATGCAGGATTTGCAGAATAAACAACGAAACGCAAAGGATAACCAGATTTGCGTGCACTGTCTACAATGAGCCAGTCTGTTTACATCACTGTATTCAGTTACATAAATTCCACAAATGTGTAAATGAAGAAAATATTCAGTGGTATCACTATTATGTAAAGAAATATGTCCAAAATACCAAAAGAAACTTCATTGTGTTCCATTGATTTCCCTACAAAATTCATATACATATTTTGTAGAGTCTATCTGGACGTATTCCATTGACGGGAAGATTTTAAATATCCATTGACAGCAGAGTTAAATGAGATATATGCCGTGGATTTGACAAGGCCTTTCTAGGGACACAAGTCATTTATTAACAGAACTACACAAAAGTGTAATTAAAAAACAATTTAATTAATAAAGATCCTGGAATTACGATTTATAGCGATACTTAATATGACCATCGAAGAGAACTTAAAAGATACGAGTACCAATCTATAGCCACAAAATAAGGACCTGTGAACGTTTCCTATTAAAGACTCCACATGAATATGATGCCTTTGAACCATAAAACCACATATATGTTAAATACTTAACATGTTGGATATGAAAAAGATTAGGAGTTCCCTAAGGCTAATAGGCAATTAAGGATTTTATGTTTAGAAGTACATAAACAGCCAATAAAAGTAATCCGATTTGATTGATTTATTTTTTTAAGACGCTAGTTTTGTCGAGGAAGTCCTAATCTGGTATCTATCATATCCACTCTTATAAAATGTGGCGCAAACGTTGTCACCCGATGTTCTTTGGCTGTTTGGCTGCTTTCGGATTATTTTTTATTTTTTTTTTGTTGGTGGGTAGGTTTGAAAATCTTCATAGACACTATGAACCCGTTGCTCATAGTAGTGTGAGATTCTTACTCACTAAAAACACGCCTCCCTTCTTATCGACTACAACTAAGTTACCTTATCAAGTAGTTTCCGTTTCAAATAACGTTCGCGTGGGGCAGGTAGTTTTCCAGCAAAAGCACCTGCTAGTACCGCTATTATATGCGGATAGTCCTTATCGCGCCAGATCCAATGCTCTCATTCTTTGTAATCGACGCACGAAGTTTGTCTCATCCAGAATTTGGAGTATTTTATTATTACAATGACCATGAAGACGAATACGGAGTTTGCGAGCAAAGTTCATTATTTCGTCCTTGACGGTAACTATTCCTAAGTCTCTGTGGATATCACTGTTTCTGATATACCAAGGGGCGTTCACGATTTGTCTTAGAGCTTTGTTTTTATTGCTTTGGAGAATATTTCGGTTGCTTGGTTTAGTACAGCCCCAAAGTTGTATACCGTACGTCCAAACAGGTTTAAGCACTTGCTTATAGATGAGCAGTTTGTTATGTATGCTTAACTTGGAATGTTTTCCTAGTAGCCAGTACATTTGTCTGAATTTATTTTCAAGTTCATCACGTTTCTTCTTAACATGCGGCTTCCATTTCAGTTTTACATCTAGTGTCATTCCTAGGTACTTTGCTTCATTTACATATTGTATTTGTACCGAGTTAATGAAAATGGAAAGGTTGTTTATTTTCCGTAAAGTAAAATTAATATGAGTAGATTTGGTCTCATTGAGAACAATTCGCCATATCTTTGTCCATTCGTAGATTTTATCCAAAGCCGTTTGTAGCTTCCCAGTAGCTAACTCGACTGAAGTATCTGTAGCTAGTATCGCCGTGTAGTCGGCAAACGTGGCTACTATGGTACCTGATTCTTCCGGTATGTCTCGAGTATAGAGTAAAAATAATACCGGTCCAAGGATACTTCCTTGCGGAACTCCAGCAGCTATCTCTTTAAATTCCGAGTATTCGGTGCCATGTTTAACACGAAAAATTCTGTTTTCCAGGTACGATTTCAGAATCGTATGCATCTCTCTCTTGGAAGAACCTGGCTTAGCTTAAAATTTAAGCCTTCGTGCCATACCTTATCGAAGGCTTGAGACACGTCAAGAAACACGCTAGAACATATCTTTTTCACCTCCAAGGCTTTCTCAATTTCATTCGTAATTCTATAAAACCTGGTCAATTGTGGAGTGCTTAGTTCTAAAACCGAATTGATGTTCAGGAATTAGACGTCTCTCTTCAATGATCGGTTGCAAGCGCTTCAATAGGAGCTTTTCAAATATTTTAGATATTATCGGCAGAAGCGATATGGGTCTGTAGGACTTTTTTTCATTTAGAGATTTGCCTGGTTTCGGGACAATTATAACTTCGGCAACTTTCCATTGGCTTGGAATGTTTAATAGTCTTAGGGTGGCATTTATAAGTTGGATCAGTTTTATCAGGGCTTTCTTTGGCAGCTCCTTGAGAATTTGAGCAGTTATTAAATCATAACCAGGGGTTTTGTTATGTTTCAATTTTTTAATTGCTGGGTTAAGTTCTCGTAGTGACACTGTTTTTATTCTAAAATTTTCCGGTGCCGTAATTATATAATTAGAACCTCCTGCTAACGCCTGTCCATAAAAAGGCTTAAACGTTTCTTCTAGGTGCTCGGCAAATAGATCCGCCTTCTCTTTATCTCCTTTTGCCCATTCGCCATTATTTTTTCTTATGGGAGGAAATTGCATTTGGGGCTTTTTGATTCCCTTCATGGCTTTCCAGAGGGAGTAATTTGAACTTCCAGTCAGACCTTCGAGATATGTAGAGATATTCCGATTTTTGTAATCTCGTATTGCTTCTCGTGCTGGGGAGCACGGGATTGTCGCCATCTTTTTCGCGCTCTACTCTTTTCTCTTACCAGTTCTATTATTTCCGGCGGATATTTTATTTCACTACTTGCTTTCTCTTTTCTTGTTGGAGTTGGTGTGTTGTTCCAGGCAGCGTTCTGCAGGACTTTGATGAACCTGCCGACTTCGTCTTCTATTTCGTTTTGTGTTTTTAACGACACGTTTAGAACAATATGTTCATTGCAGTAGTTTTTAAAACCGTCCCAGTTAGTTTGGTTATTAGTTAATCTAGGCGCCACGTCTTTCTTAATTAAGAGTATGCTAAGTGTTAAAATGACTGGTGAGTGATCTGAGGAGAGATCATAACTTTCCTCGATATTTGTAGAAATTTTGGCTGCGCCTTTTGTGACAAAGAAGTCTACAAGATCGGGGGTCTTTGTTATATCCGAAGGCCAATATGTTGGTTTTCCTGTCGAGAAAAAGTCAACCTTACATTGCATACCGGCTTCATAGAGTTGTCTGCCTTTCGTTGTATTACATCTTGAGCCCCAGAAGGTATGTTTCGAATTAAAGTCACCACCAATTATAAAATTCCGTCCGAGTGAATCAAAGATACCTTTAAAGTCACCCTTTTCTAGCTTGCATCGCTTTTGGATTATGTTTATTCGATGTTTTTAACTTTTTTCCATTAAGTCGAGAAAATGATATTGGCTAAGTGGCCGCCGCCAGAATTGATGCCCATTTGGGCCCGATTTGTGGAATTTTCCATCACTCTTGCTGGAACTTCCAGCGATAGGTCCTCGCATTCTTGACGGATATTCTCTTTGAAGGCTTCAAAAGTATGAGGCTTGTTGACATAGGCTTGTGACATCAAAAAACCCCACAAAAAGAAGTATGGAACGGTTAAATCAGGCGATCTTGCCGGCCAGTGCAAATCGTCAAAACGAGAGATTAGGCGAGCCGGAAATGCAGCCCTCAAAATTTCGGTTGTAGTTCGTACAGTATGCGCCGTTGACCCATCTTGTTGGAACCACATGCTCTCCAGTCCCAATTCATCCAATTGAGGAAGCAGAAAGTTGTCTCCCTCGTGGTCGAGATTTAGGATGGCTTCTTTAGGAGTATAGCGATTGATGTCTTGTTGACGTGTACTTTGTATATGTTTACTTCACAAATGTCAAGGTAAAATTGACATTTGCTGCCGCATACCATATTCCGATAGGGAGATGATTTGCTGTTTAGCCTTAACTCCAAATTCTCGTTCATTCACTGCTAAATCAAAGAAATTAGTTTTACTTAAGAATATGTCTTCGCCTATTGGTTAGTCCAGTGGTATCCCGAACTGCATTTTGCAGAACAAAACCATAAATGCCAGGTAATATTCAATTCAAATACCTTTTCTTTGAAATTCTTTTGAAGTTCTTTGTGGCTTGTTGTTTTATATAAATTATTTGGGGAGCTTTCCAGGTTAGATTCTGGTCGAAACCATTCTGGGGATAGGAAGTGTTACCTTTGTATTTTAGCAGAATGAACAATTCTTGTGTCATTGCATCGGAGAGCATCTCCATAAAACCAGAGTCAAATGACCGTCGGCAAGCAAGGTACTTACAACAAGAGGTCTTTTTATACTGAAGATGACATTGAGTGCTGCCGTGATATGTATACCAAGAGGAAGTAGATTCATAAGTGCGTTTGAGGTAAAGATAGACATGCTGGGAATAGCGCCCAGGGGGCGAATAGACTCTCTCATAAAAGCTGCACTGAAATATTTTCACAAAAACTTGTTTCACTAGACAACCATTGCATTGGAAATAATTAGTCTTATTATAGCCGGCCAGACCCAGGGGATGATGAGCACCATTCCTAGCTATAAGATCCTTTACACTGCCAGAAAATCGACAGCCCTTGGTTGTTTTCTACCTGACATGTTGAGTTCAAAGAAGTTTGTTGTCCGCGATGATATCTAAATAGAAAGTTTCGTGATGTGTGTAAGCATTAGCTCAGTCAGACCAACCAGTTTCCCCTTTCTCATAAAGATAACCTCAGTTTTAGGAGGATTTACCGATATCTATGAATGCTTACGCTTTAGAATCAACGGTCGTTAGACATAATCTATCGGACAGTATAGGTTCAACACCATTATATGACCGAGCGTCAACCATAGGATCATTGATAGAGGTACGGAGTGAGTCGACCAACATCCACAGAAGCAGTGTAGATAGGCCGGCGACCTGCGGCAACTATTCACCGGCAGAGCGATTCGTCTAATCTAAGCTGTATGGCCTTAAAGTTAGTATTGTAAAAAAACCATCATTGGATGCAGCGGCACAGACTTAGGGAATATTTTATGTTGATTGGCATGTTGAATCTTGGACAGAGGATGCATTCGTAAGGCAGTTTTGTGCAAATGAAGCTCAACCATTCTATTGATACAACATGAAGAAAATCAGACCCATTTTTCGAAAACTCTTGGCAAACGTATAAAGACTAGGCATTCTTACTATTTGCCGGAGGTTTTCAGGTGTTTCCGTGCCAGGCTTGCAGGGAAGATTTTATTCGGGGTTCCAAAGTTCTACGTTCTTGTATCATAATTTAATACTTGCCAACGGTGTCAGGGGACTTCAAGTCATCAGAGGAAGGACCAGCGTATTTTATCCCATCATCCGATGAGATGTATCAGTTACGGAGTGTTGTGTTGCTCAGCTCACGTGCAACTTCGGTGAAAGAAACTGGTTGTGAGTTGTTTCCCACCATCACATCTAAAACATGAGATGGAAAGCTTCAACGCAATGTAACGTAATTTCTATCAGTTCTTCTGCGTTGTTCCAGTCTGGAAGATTTGCCACGTTTGGGGACTCAAATTATTAAATTAAATGGGCTCCCTCCTTTGGTGGCAGTTGTATCGAATTATTGGGAAAAGAAGTTAACACAGCGACGAATTTGTGCCGTTCTCCGTCCGTTGCGTTGCTTATCCCCGCATCAGCTAAATCTTGGTTTAGATCATGTCAGTGAATTTGGAACAAAAAGTCAAGTTCTCTACTTTGACGATCCCTCGTAATAAAATGATGTTAATCTCCTGAAACATCCGAAACCACAGACTCGTTTATTCCCATGGCTCTTGTAGGCATATTTTCTGAGATTTTGATTTTGCTTTCCATATGGAAAATATACTTATATTTATATTATAGAATATTAGAAACTTTAAGGAGTGATTCTACGATGTATTCTGTAAAGAGATGGAAGGGGTTAAAATGGGTGTTTTGCAGTGTCAGTCTTTTCAATTAGGATTAAACATCAAAACAACTGCTAAGCTTCATTTATTTTTAGTACAATTCCACAAAAAGATTGACGCCACAACAACAATTTCTCGAACATCAGCCATCCGAGTGTGCTAATTATCGAATTATCGAAAAATTTCGCAATCAATTCACGCTATTGGATACTCAAATACAATACTAAGAAAAACGAGAAAAGTGCCTTTGGAAAAAAATATCGCGGCTGTGGAACCTGGCGTTAGAGATGACCCCAGTTTATCAATTCATCGTCGTACGCAGCAACTTGGCCATTGTCCATCTGCCATCTGGAGAAGTCAACATAATGGTCTTGGTCTTAAGGTTTATAAGATCTAACTTGTGCAAGAGCTAAAACCGCGTGACTATTTATGGCGTCGCGAGTTATGTGATTGCCTTTAAATCAACTGGAAGGTAAGCCTGCTTTTTAACGTAAAATTTTGGACAGTGATGAGACACATTTCTGGTTAAAACGTTACGATAACAAGAACTGCCGTCTTGGAAGTGAAGATGACCCGCTCCGATGCCACTGCATTAATAAAAATGTACTGTATCATAGGGATTATACGTCGGCGGCATCATTGGTTCTTATTTCTTCAAAAATAAGGGCAGAGCACAATTTAGTGTCAATAGACTCGGGTCATTCTTTTTTCTAATATGCGTGCGCTTAAGGGAAGTGAGCACCCTTAAAATGCTTGCTCACAGCACGGGGGAAGAAAAATTAGTAAGACCAGAAAGACAGAACGTTGGTTTTAAATGTTTGAAGGATATGATAGGCATTCGTAGCGAGATGGGAGATACGGTTAAAAATTTGAAGAGGCGGAATACTACTAGAAATTTCGGTAGAGCACTAGGGGTGAAAATAGCGATAGAACAAGCTGAGGCAAGAGACGTTACGTAGGTTTTTAAGGCTTCTCAATTGACTGCGCAATATTGGCGTTACCTATGAGTTTTGTCGGACGGTCTTGAATCTTTTCCAGCAGGTGTAGAGTTATAGGAGCACCTGACCAGATTTGGCATAGTACTCGAATTTTGAGCGGGTGAATACCTTATATGTTATATTGAAGCCAGATCAGAGAGGTGAAATATTTTGTACATTGATTGAGGAAACCTAGACGCTTTGCAGCATGGTTGTGCGTTTAAATTTCGCTTTAACGACGGCAGACAGTATTGTGTTTCGGAGGCATTAAATTCTACCCTGTTTGTGGTTCCCCAAATAGTTATGCTATTAATAGTTGAATTTAATGAGCTTAACATACGCTGGCGTTCCCGTTTTACAGTCTGGAAATGAATATGAAAAGCAGAGAGAACTGTCGTCAGCAAATAAAAATATCGGATTAGAAGTAGGAAACAAAAAATCTTTAATGAGATTAAAAAGTGTCGGAGACAGAATGGAGGCCCTGGCTGACCCAGCATTTATTTTGTGGATATCAAACTTGAAACCATCCAAGGCAGCTTGACCTGAACGTTTTCAAAGCTAACTTCTAATCATTTGAAGAAGAGAGTCATCGATTCCAAAAGCCAGATTAGTGTACGTTTTGGTTACACTTTTCGGTGAGACATGCCATTAGCTCACCTCTGGAGCTGACGGTTTATCAGCGTTTCCATGACCTTGGAAAGAAGGGACGTAATTGTAATGGGTCTGTAGGAGGAGAGAGAAGAAGATTCGCCTTTTTTACGGACGGGCTGCAAAAATGCTGTTTTTCCTCTGCTTGGAAAGATTCCTAAAGAGTAGGATTCTGAAAAAGCTTACGCGGTGGTTTTGCCAACATGGAAGAACACCTCTTCAGAAGAAGGGGAGATATTCCATCTGGACCAGCGGATTTGTGAATGTTAAGATCATTAAGTACTCTTGCTACTACACGAGTGCGAAAATAGATTTGTCCCATTGAAGATTCGACCTCAAGTGTAGGCGGGGACAAAGCAAAATCTGAGAGTGTTGAGTTGGCCGAAAAGTGTGCAGCAATCAGATTGGCCTTGTCCATAGAGCTGACAGCTGGAATGACTTCAAAAATTAGCTTTGGAATAGAGGATGATGTAGAATTTCTAGTATTTTTGAGGAACGAGCAACAATTTTTGCTACCTTTGGGACATTGTAGTATTTTTTGTCTCAGTGTTTGCTCTTATTGAGATGCTTAAGAAAGATGTTGCGGCCTTTGCTGGCAATTCCTGAAGAAGTTGTTAAGTCTGCTCTAATTGGCTTTCCCGTATTGCTGAGCCAAATTAGCTGATATAACACAGTGGTCCAACGAGCTTAGAGGGGAGAGCACATCGACCTTATACTTATCAGGGTTCACGTGGGCTTACTTACAAGCTCGGGTAAGTTGCTTTCCGCAGAAAATATCTCTGTGTTGTCTGTCCTGAATGTCGAAGTTGTGTGTGTGGAAATTGCCCGTAATCACTATTCCATTATGAGGATACAGGAATACGATTGTTTGTATAGAGTCAGACAGCGTATCGAACCCCTTTAAAGGTCGCATTGCTGTCCAGTTTGGGGCTTCTGTAATTAAAGCAGTACTGTATAATTCGCTTACGGAGATGGAATTTTAACCACATGAAATTGAATTCTAGATTGGAACAGAGTTTTCATTGTGGTGGAGTTTTGTAAGCTCTCTCATTACGCACGTAAATGTCGTGGCCGCGGTGAGAAAAGAATAATTCGTACCCAGCTCGTACCCAGGAATTTTCAGATCAGATCAGGTTGTGTGTCACCAAGTGCCAAAACAGCTGGCCTATATTTACGGGCATGGATGCAAGTAAAAAAGTGATTACTTCGTTGTCCGCGTATATTTGCGATATCCACTCGGAATTCCCGAGCCATTGTAATTCACAAAAGCCAGTGTGGAAGAACTACGGTTCCAAAAGGACGGTGCTCATACTACCAACGAAGACATCGCTTTATTGAAATGCGACTTGGCCATAGAGTAATTTCAAGAAATGGGCCCGTCAATTGCCCACCACGATCGTGCGATTTGAATTTCTTGGATTATTTTACGTTGCTCACTGATCATCAATGTACGAGTATACCAGTAAACCTGCGACGATTGATGCATGATATTGTTGTTCGAGTAATAGGCAATATACGCCGCCAATTGCTTAAAAAAATGGTGTAAATTTAGACATCTAGAATGCCCTCTGTACGAATCAGTCCTGGTGGACATTTGTCCCAAATTATTGTCAAATAATATTAAATGGTATGAAACACGAGTACTCGTAATCATTTGAATAAATTTAATAAATCGTCGTCAAGTTGATTTTTTTTTGCTTAATTTATACAAAAAGGTCTGAAGGTCTTAAAGAAAACACTTTGTATACGAGTAGTACTGACTATTCTCAATATGTGGTCAGTAACATACCCGACTCGCTACCAAATAAATCGATTTTGGTTAGGTTCACTGTCATATGGTATAAGTAAATCTACATCTACTTGTGTATGTATATATGTACATATTTTGACATAATTATAGGACATGTGTACATACAAGTGCTGTATTCTATTTTAAGCAAATGGCAACATTCCCTTTCGGAAAACTAAAGATAAAAATTTTGCTCATGGCGATGTTAAAATATTTCCTCTTCATACTTAAGCTCCTGAAAATGATTCCTGCTGTGACGAGATAATCCTTCATTTTATCTCCTTCCCGCAGCTTTTCGATTTTTCATTTCCTTTTTACGTCATTTTTTGAAACTTTCACCGGATTTTCTTCCTCATGAATAACTCGATGATATTTTATAATTCGTTTGAAGAGATTTAATTTTTTGTTATTTATCGTGGTGTTATTCTAAGTATTTGCAATGGCTCTTGCTGCAAAATGCACTAAGGATTTAAATCCGGTTAGCGGATTTATATAAGCTTATAGCAATGTTTTAAATTGCATTCGCATCCACTCACCGAAGTTTATACAGCCAAGCAAGGTTGAATGAACTGCTCTGATTCAGAGTAGCAGTATGCCGCTACCAAGTCAACGACAGAATATAGAAGGATGTATAAGACTGATGTTGCAAAACAAAATGTGACAGCGCGCTATAACTTATGGAATAGTTTCATCTAAAAATATCTTGCTGAGTGTGGAATCTATGAGGTTTGGAAGATAATCAGTTGTACCACCGTCGTACACTTTTTGTGTCCTTTTCTTGTAAATGGATGTTCTTGTCAAAGTGAAGAACTCCTTCACAACTTTGGCAGTATGAACGGCGACAAATAAATCCAGGGCTCCTAAAGCCATCCGCAAACTCATCCAAAGCATGTCTAGCATTTCTAAGTATGTTTGCAAATTCATTTCAGGTGGAACCTGAAGGATAGGCATTGTCCTGCATACCAAAATGCACCTGCTCCGAAATTGCGACTCATTCCGACCTCAGATTTGTTTTGTAGAAACAACAACAAAGACAACAATAACCGGTGCATCTAAATTAAAATTTTTTTCATCACTGAAGGTAGTCCTTCTCCATTCTTGGCAAACTGAAGTCCACAGGGGCGGATGTTTTGAGTTTTTGATTGCACTCGCAAAATTTATTGGATGTGATATTGGAGTATGTCATGTACGAGTATGAGATTCAATTTCATTTTAATTTGCAAAGCAAAGGTTTTTTTTTCTTGTTTTCGAAACAATTTGAATTTTGTTTCCAGTTCGTCATCGTTTTTGAAGTACCTTTTGCCTTGTTTTGTCCATACTATTGTCCCAATGGCAGTAAAAATGATAACTGAACACGAAACTTGGAGTAATGTGAGCGTGAACAGCAAAAAAATAAATGATTTGATGCCACATCGATGAACTTATAAATTGAATATTGAGGGAGGAAATGCATTGCGAATACAAAGACTGCTACGGAGAAAACGGTTTCGGACCGAGAGGACATACAAAACTCTTATAAATCACACGGTCTTACTTTACTAAATGCAATATTTACTAAGTAAGACACACACTTAATTACATACTGCAGCGGCGGACACTATACCTAGATACAATATATTGTATTACGACCTATGCGGAAGTATCGCGTAAAGGCGGGCAAAATGCCCTAAAGTGGTCTTGAGGGAACCACTAGCAAGTCAGCACCAACCAACTTTCGTTGACAGAATTTTTTGTGAAAAAGCAATATCCGCCATCAGAAGAAAAAATTAAACTGGCAAGGAAACAGGTTAGCCCCGTTCATTTTTCCAAAATGGCTCTAAAATTTCATAAACTAAGAGGGACAACTAAGGCCACAAGGTGGAACAACTTATAAATATGGTAAAGTAGTGTAAGAATTCCCCGCAGCGCAATCAAACCAACGAAGGACAGCCCTTCAAGTAACTCTTAGTAATTGTATAAAGGTGTTAGCAGATAAAGGCTTATGAATCAGTCGGACAAGTACCGAACCTAAGAGTGGTCTTTTTCTAGGTGCCTCAGTAGGACATACGAAGTTCGCTGGGGTCCCTGCCACCTGTATGTTCCACCTAAGCTGAAGGCCTCTTAAACTGTGTTGTACCTCTGGCTTGAAGTTGAAAACTTTTAGGGCCGGGGCGTTGGAGGTGATCTAGCCACCTAAGCCGTGTAATCCGAGATTTTCTGACGAGGTTGGCATCGCTGTACAAATATGTCAAGGTTTTTAACGTGAACACCTGGCGGGAAGACATAATTTCACGGGATGCCCTTAAGTCCACGGGAGCAAGAATACGACTTGCAAATCCCTCTCCGTCAATACTTCGATACCAATTCGAAACTGTACTGGAGGCAGAAGTTCCACCCTTGGTATGAGTCGAGGCCGACCTAAAGCCTCTTACTGTTCTTAGGGTCACAGCACCCAGTACTTATTGCAACTCTACATATTTTGGGTGAAACCAACAGGAAGACCCTTCTCGCAATTTTGAGTTTAAGCCACAGCCACCATGACGCTCCCACAAGGGGGCCTACCTCTAACAAGTCAGGCCGGGCGAAGATCCGGAGGCTCCCATGGTACCGAAATTTGAGTCCTGGCAGGGACTACGGTGATTTTGCCACCAACAGGACCTATGACCGGCCGCTTGTAACTGGTCAAATCGTAACAACTTTCGGTGGCGTCATCTGAAAACCTTTACGATAAGATCAGTATTTTGCTCTGCCCCGCTTTTATTAGACAACGTCATCGATGGGTGAAGCCTTGATAATTGGACATGGCATCGTTGTACAGCCCGTACAGCGTGCTGTTTAAAGGTCTCCTCCATTCTCCTTTGATGCAAACAGGAAGAAAAAATTACCCGCTTTTCTCTCGCAGCGCCAGAGAGCATTTTAATCCTATTCATCAGTGTCTATGTTTCTGCGCAGTAATTCAGAACCAGGATGAAAGGTGACTTAAATTGAATGTTTCTGTTTACTCTCGAGA
This sequence comes from Volucella zonaria, assembly GCA_963966105.1. Taxonomy (NCBI): domain Eukaryota; kingdom Metazoa; phylum Arthropoda; class Insecta; order Diptera; family Syrphidae; genus Volucella; species Volucella zonaria. The sequence goes on along the minus strand of OZ014532.1, from coordinate 193,095,787 downwards.
AAGCTTTACTACTAAATTACCTTCTTAGTCTAAAGAAGCAGCGACTAGCAAAAATAATTCTTCGCATGATTTTCGCACTAATATCGTTGTTGGAGTTGATATCGGAGCCAAGGTGGATAAAGTCCCTTACTACCTCAAAGTTGTAGCTGCGTATCGTGACGTTTTGTCCTGGTTATCGACGTTGTGCGTCCTTCTTTCATTGATGGCAGAACCCATCATTGCCGCTTTTGCTTCAATTGTTGCAAGCGTAACACTGACAGCTCGCTTTGCTATTTCCATAAAGGCATAGTCGTGTGCATATGTGGCTAACAGACTTTTGAAAGGCGGTGCTTCTGGAGTTGACTTCTAAGTTTCGCACAATTCCTTCAAGAACGGTGTTGAAAAAATGAAAAAATGACATGACAACTCATCGCCTTGTATAAGTCTTTGAATTGGCGATCTGAGTGTAGTCATAACCAAACTTGACGGAGCAGCATACCTTTCATGGTTATCCTCTACAGCTGAATGACAAATCCATTGGCAGGGATGCCAAAACTAGAGAAAACTAGTTCGTCTCTATAGACGCTGTCCCATGTGGCTTTGAAATCGATGGAGAAGTGGTGTATATCGATTTGGAACTTTTTTGTTTTTTTTTCTAGATCTACCGTAATGTGAAAGTGAGATCTATGGTGGACTTTCCTGGTGTAATCCACACTGATTGGCGTTCACATAATATATGGCAGACAAGATTTTGTATGCACTGTAGTTGACGCAATTCAGGATATATCCTTTCTTTAGGATCGGATAAACTAAGGAGCGGTTCCATTCGTCGATCATAGTTTTGTCGACCCAGATTTTAGAGCTGAGTTCATGCTAACCCATCGTGTATAGCAGCTTTGTAAGACCTAAGCTTGGAAATTTTCGTCCTGGTCCAGGCTCATTCTGCCTCAAGTTGGAATGATTTTCGTCATTACTGTTTAACATTCTGCAGCCAGTTTCTCAGCTCCGACTGTGATTCTACTATAAGGTTTCGTTCTCCATCCTCGCAGCTTTGAAATGTTCGTTTTATTTTTGGTGTTGCTGTTCGTGCACTGCTGAATTGCTGCTAATAGTTATGGTGCGTTTCTTTTATCCTATCCTCTTGATGAGTAGATAAAATTAGACATATTACACAAGTGTTATTTTTTCGCACTGTACTGTACTCCAAATAATTTTTCGAAAACTTATGTATTCAAACGCAATGCTGTTCCGAAGTAAAGGTATTAAGATGTTTTATCCTTTACGGTCCCACCGCTGCTGCCACCAATGTTGTTTCCCTAGCGAAAGAGTGATACGAAGGGATAAGAGAAAATACAAGTGACAGTTTTCCTTGATGGCAATCACGTTCATACCTCGTTCGACCTCGTTTTGTTACCTATGTCAATTTTTTGACCTACATGTGTGTACCAAGTATTGCTTCTATCGATGACGCATAGTGTCTTCCTCAACGGTTTGCACCTGTTGTCACTTGACTTATTGTTTTTGTTTCCCTTGGTTTTGGTGACTCATAACAGAGCACTGTCATAAATATGTAAATTATTGCATGACACTAAGCATTGGACTGGGTCAGTGGTGTTATGTTATGTTATGTCACATGTGTTTTGGGAACGTAGGCGGAAGAGCCGACAATCAGCAAGAGATGTGTCGGCGGTATGCGTGTGCACATTATTGGGTAAGGCTTCCGAACTTTATTTTTTGGTAGCATCTCCTAGGCCCTAGGATGAGCGCTTCTCGTGCTATTTCTGTTATCTTCAGAGGGGCCTATGTTTTTCCCTACTTTTCTACTTGTATAGTAGTACATCAGAGGTGCCTTCTCTGATCGTCTATTACAGTGATGCCACTGGTCTTATACGTTTCATGCTGGCGCAGTCGGACTCCTCGATAGGTTAAGGGAAACTCGATCGGAACGGGCTCGTTCTTCAGGAAATCCGACGCCCTATAAAGAAGTTTTTAAAAGGAGAAAATTTAGCTAAGCCCACAAGCGGCGCAGCAGCAACGCAGACATTGGAATATAAGTAATTGTAATCGTTTCATTTTTTAAGGGAATGTTAAAGAATAGTAAGCTCTCCTAAACTGATAAAGCGATGAACCACGTCTGGAAACATGGAGAATTTATCGATTAGACAAGCCATTTTCTTTAAAAATTTATTTTTAGATTCTCTCCCCTCAGTACGTCACTTTTTATGCCTCACTATGGTCAGTTTTACAAAAAGTGCTCACCTTACAATTCGAAATTAAAACACTTGATTTTCTTCAAAATAACTGCTGGGTTTATACAATGTGGGGCGAAAGTAATGTCATAATGTGAATTGACGGCCATTTTGTCAGAAATGTAGAAAATGGGGCTTTATTTTCACGAACAATTTGCTGAGTTGATGGACATTTTGTGGCTCGCTTCAGGGCGTTTTGAATTGTTGCTCAGAAAACATCTGACTCCAAATTTGTGATTTCCTTTTCAGTGTTGGCTTTCAAGACTTGCAAAGTTTGTGGATTGTTGTGGTAAACGCAAGATTTCAAAAATCCCCGAAAGAAGAAGTCTGGTGCCATCAGATCTGGCATCTGCCCCATCGCCAGAACGGCAGATCACATGGCCTGGAAATTGGTAATTCAAAATCTCTCTCGTTGCCCGAGCAGTTGTAGCGTGTTCAATATTGCAGTGCAAAATGCAAGAAATCACATTGAAAGAAGGAAGTTTTTTTTAGCGGATAAGTGTAAACGCAATAATTTGAGTAGCCATCCATAGGTGAAATTTCTGTTTAGGTACTCGTTACATATTTAAATATGTGCGTTCAGTGCTGAGCAATAGAAATTTTGTGGTATTAAGAAAATGTTATCTGATTTTTATACGATTGCTACACTGTGAGAGCGTGTGCTAGAACCAACAATGTTCGAGACCCAATTCGGCAACCTGCGGCAAAAAACTCATTTAATATCTGTCTGTCGCGCTCATCAATTACGGTTACGGTGGTCCCGTCGGCGTCTTCAAAAAAATAAGGACCTACAACTTTGATACCAAAGGGTCAATTTGAGGCGGTGCATTAGCCTGTACAAGGTTTTTAATCTAGACAGACCTTCTCTTTTGTGTTACATGCATTGCATCAATAGTTTCGTTGCAAGTATGCTGATATCGTCTATCGTCCGTTTTATTGTTTTATCCATTTATTTATGGTACCTGTCAATCCCCATTTGACAGAATCCTATTGGAGGGTGGGTAGGGCGAGTTCAAGGGGAGAGCTCTTGTCAATGTTTTAGAGATGGGTGTCCAACGTAACTTACGATAATTGTAGGAATACCTTTGAACAAACTTCACCAATTCAGCAACTTCATTGGGAACAGTTATTTCGATACTGAGACCGCAATGGCTGCTGTCATACACGAAAGTGCGTTGACAGTTTATAGTTTGTTGGTTCAAGACTGTCAGCTGTATACGTGGTTCGAACAGCAAGATATGCGTACAAGAGCCGCTGGGAAATGACAGATTTTCCATCGATTTAAGGCCATAACATAACATTATACTGATCCCACCAATAGAGTATTAAGATCCCTCTAGTGTTTGGTGTAGTATTTCCCCAATCTATGTATTTGACATTGAAATCTCCGCAAATTATTAAGTATTCTCCTCCGATTCCAGCCATAGGAATCTGTCTGAAGTTCTGAGATGAATAATAGATTGAGTAGCTTCAGTCGCAAATGCATACGGAAACCATGTAAAACCGCTTTCTACTAGGTACTGAGAGGGATGTACACAATGCATGCCTCCAGCACCTGGAACCTACACACTACTCGGTTTTTTGAAGATTCTTTTAAATCACAAGCCTTTCCTTATGAAGTACATCAGGGGATTGGTCTTTGAGCAACTTGAACACAATGGATGCAAGGACATTCAGAGTTCATTCCGCCATGTTCGTACCCATCAAGACTGGAGGTGCATTAGGTCCGACAACAGCGCGTGGATTTAGTCCCATGCGCAGCATGTTATTGAATCTGATTTTTTGGGTGAGGCATTTGACCCTGTATAGAGAGCAAGATAGCTAGCATACCAGATGAAACTTCCTATGCTCCAGGCGTTGTGGCCTGAGAAGTAACCTTTGCCTTTTGTAGCGCGCTTCCCATACAACCAGCCATTTGGACGTAGGTAGTAGGGAAGTGACGGCTGGTGTTTGACTGAGGGGTGGCGGTCGTTTAACGAACACCTTTTGCTGCCGAGCTAGATTTTCTCTCCTTCTCTCAGGATAACCCTGATAATTTTCATTGTGTACGTCTACTTTCCGCACTTAACACATCGAGGTTGCATTTCACAATTTGACGCGGCGTGCCCAATCATTTGGCAGCGAACGCATTGTAAAATATTTTCACTCGTCTTTAATTTTTTCCTGGGTAAAACCTGGTAGTCTAAGACTTTAATATTTCTTAGATCATTCAGTTGGTTATTGGGACTTAACTAGAACAGGAAAAACGATAGTTTCCGCTTTTCCATCCGTAAAGGTGTTCCTCGAGGCTCATTACTTGTACCCATATTATTCTCAATGCTTATAAATGATTTACCAATGTGTTTGGCTCATTGTATGTTGACGATGTTCAACTCTATTTAAGCTCTCCAATAGGGTTGATAGTAGATGCGGTAGTAAAGCTAAACGAAGACGTATAATGTTATAGCATTATGGTTATCTCTGAACAAACTATTTATAAATCAGTGCAAATAGAAGATTCGAAATGTATCTAGACATCGAATTTATTTTTGTTATACGCCACCAATCGTTTTAAACAACTAGCACGTTGAAATTGTGACTAAAATAGAACTCTATTTAACAATTCGTTGACTTGGAATGACCATATCACGTACCTTACATCTAAAATCTACGGAAGCCTTTGTATTTTATCGACAACTAGATATAAAGTACCTTTATAGGGAACGCATTTATCGTGCTGATAATGGATACGAGCTCTTTGGTACCCACGAATCTAGCTCACGCAGAAATCTACACGCTGCCATCAATTCCGTAGGGCGACATATTGTTAACTTAAGAAAATTTGACCATGTCTCTGCATACACTGAAAAGATCGTCGTTTACAGTCTAAAGACTCTGGCGCTCCACCGAAAGTAAAACAGTGCTGTGTGTATGCAGCGCACAATGTATTCATGTTTAATACTCTGATTTGTCGGTATTGGGATCAGTTAGTATTGGCTGTCGTATTGAATTGCATTGTACCATCTGGAATGGTTGGATGATGATGTATAGGTCCACTACACGAATATCGAACGCTTTCCCAACTCGCCCGCATTATTCACAACCGAAGGCCTGAGTGTTAATGTTTGTGACAAGATAGTTTTTTCTCGGTCCAAACCGCTTCACTTGCCTCACCTTACGTAAACAATTCTTCGCTTTTGCCATCACGCTTTGGAATAGTCTACCAGTATCTGTAAGGCGAATTTCTGCAGAAAAGAATTTCTTGGCAGCTGTCCTTTCAAAAGGGTGGTGAATGCGTTATATGAGAATACAAGCGTTCTCACTTTAGCTTGGAAGGCCTGGCACTCCAGGTTGTGCGTGGGGTTAACTGTCCAACCACGTAAAAAAGTAAATTGTTACGAAACGACCAATAGCCCTGGATAAGGACGAATTCACTTTTGGCGACTCTGCAAAACGAACAAAAGACAATGACTTTCGGATCTGCACTTGGAATGTTCGGACCTTGAATAGATCGCGTGCAGCCGAACAATTAGCGGAGGCCCTAGACTGCTATGAAGCAGATATAATCGCCATTCAGGAAGTGCGATGGGGTGGACTGGACAAAAGAAAGGTGAAAAACTGTGATTTTTACTGCGTTGATTGATATAGTAATGTAAGAAACGTCTATTTGGATGCGGATTTGTTGTAAGCGGCAGATTTGGGCAAGAAGACTTGAGTTTTCGCCTTGTGAGTGAACGGCTTATAAAAATCGGTATCAAAGATAAATTCGGTAATATCAGACTTATATGCGGTCACGCCCCAATAGAGGTAAAGGACGATGCTACCAAAGAAAGTTTCTACGAGCTCCTCGACAAAACCTAGGAGCTACGTCCAATGTATGACGTTAAAATCGTTCTACGCGACTTTAATGCCAAAATTCGAAAGGAAGACATCCGTGGTAGCACAATCGGTAGACATAGCCTACATGATACCACGTCTGGAAACGGACTTAGGCTAATCGACTTCGCTGCGGGACATAACGTTACTATAGCAAGCACACGGTTTCCTCACCTCAATATTCACAAGGGTACATGGCGGACACCAGATCAGCCATCTGTCAACCAGATTGATCATGTTGCGATCGATGTAAAGCACTCCTCAAGCATTTTAGATGTCTGAACATTCCGAGGGGCCAACATAGACTTGGACCACTACATAGTTACAGCTAAGGTACGTCTACGGACATCTTAGACGCCACAACACAAATCCTTTGAGGGGACTTAACGTTGAATTGCTCCAATCGCAAGAAGCCGCCAGAGTCTTTGCCGATCGCGTATTCCTCAACTTCTTGAGAAGTCCTTTGCAGCGAGCATCAAGTTCTAAACTTAGATGCAGAGAAGCCACCAGAAATGCGGTAACTGACGTGCTGGGTTCCACCCGCCCACCACCACGAAACCTCTGAAGAGTGCCGGCAAGCACCTGCAGTAAAACGACATGACTACAAAGCGGCGCTGCACAAAAGGACGAGATTGGCTCGTAAGCTCTGCGAGCAATATAGGAGGGAACAACATCAGCTTCTTAGAAGAAAAAAACAAACCGCGCGCTATCGAGGATTTAGAGGGGTGCTATTACAGGAATAATGTTCGGAAGTTTTAGCAAAAGGTAAAAAGAATGTGTTATGGTAATAAGACCCGAACGGCAATCTGTATAGATGAACAAGGAAAGAGCCACGGTCGGTGCTGAGGATATGGAAAAAGCATTTCTGCAGACTGCTAAACGGCGAAGATGACATAAAATCCGCTGTCATGCAGAGCAAGCCATTCAATATTGACGATGCAAGTCAAAAATTCCGTCCACCTGACCAAAATGAATGTCTGATGGATGGAACCTCAGCATCGTTTGCCCGGTTCACAAGAAAGAAGACCCTCTAAGTTGCGCCAACTATAGAGGTATCAGTCTCCTAAACATCTGATATAAGATCTTGTCTGCCGTATTGTGCGAGCACTTGACATCATTTGTCAACAATCCGATTGGGCCCAATCAGCGCGCTTTTAGGCCCGGTAAGTCCACAATTGACCACATATTAACACCCAAGAAATTCAGATCGGTACTCACCGCCTTTTTATCGATTTTAAAGCCGCATATGACAGCGTCTACAGAGATGAGCTATTCAGAGGCATGATAAGTTTCAGCATTCCTGCCAAACTCGTCGGCTTGTGCAGGATGACGATAGACGATAGAGAACTCTCGCTGCTGCGAATTGTGCAAAACTCACAAGTCAACACACGAGGTACGATCTTTCAAAAGTCTGTTCAATTGCTGGCATACGCCGACGGTATTGATATTATTGGTAGAACTCAGCGAACTTTCACTGGTGCATTTGCGAGTATAGGAACAGAAGCGGCAAAATGGATCTAACGGTGAAAGAGGGTAAAACAAAGTATATGCTGTCAACAAGAAGGGACACCCAAGAATCGGCCAGAATGTCACAATCGACAGCTATAACTTTGAGGTAGTAAGAGACTTTGTCGACCTCGATTCTGCTATCACATCTGAAAGCAACATCTCTCCAGAAATCATAGGAAGGATAACGCTTGCCAATCGCTGTTGGGTTGAGAAGGCAAGTATGTAGTAAGGCCCTCACCCGAACAACCAAGGAAACTCTACTCGTATATAAGACCCTAGTAATCCCAGTTCTTCTTTATGATTCCGAAGCAGGGACCCTTTCTAAAGCGTATGAAGATATGCTTAATCGTTTTTGAGAGAAAAATTTTTCGTAAGACATTTGGTTCCATATGCGTTGACGGGTTCTGGAGGAGACGATTCAACGATGAATTCTACGAGCTATACAGCGACCTCGACCTGGTTAAAAAACTGCGCATTGGGCATTTAAGATGGCTGGGACATGTAGAGCGAATGAACAACAACGCTCTAGCCCGCGAATCTCTAATCCGGAGGGACATCGCAGTAGAGGAAGGCCTCGTTCTAAGTGGCACGCGCAAGTGGAAGGGGACTTCCAGGGGACTTGCTCCACTCCTAAAAGTGGTCAAAACGTGGAAAATTGGTGAATGCCTCTGTGCTCATATGCCCGAGATCTTTTTTAAATGTTAAATGACTGAAAATTATCTTTCAAAAAGAATCACTCTTTAAATTAAAATCCAATGTCGTATATTTTATTTTAATTCAATTTCAGGATCCTCTTAGAAAAACACCCTTCTCAACTATTAAGTAGTTGTCTTGGTTTTTTTCCCCACAAATTACTGTGGAGCTTTTGTTTCCTTGTGGCCGGAGAGATAGTCTTAGATGGTTTTAATTATTTTTTTCCTTCTCCATCTTATCCTTTTCTGTGAATCTCTGATCTTTCCTTTATTTTCCTTCTGTTATGAAAAACACTCCAAGTTCAAATGAATTTGAAAATATGGGGGTAAATGTGGAAGTTCACCTTTACATCTATTTGGAGACAAGAACAAATGCCAGAAAGGCGACACAATGGCACCATGTAACAAGCTGCAGAAAACTTAGAGGGTAACAATCTTAAATTTCATCCACCCGAGATTCTATTGCTCAACTTAATTGAGATTCAAAATGGGGATGGTCTGGTATCTTTGAATCTAGCTATTGTTTCCGGTCAGGTGGTGGTTAATATTTTTGTTTTTCTTTTTATGTAGAGCACTTATCGGTTTTATAAAAGAATCATAAAGCACTGATAAAGAAATTGACCCAGGCATGTCATATTGCAAAGCTTCCAGGGAGTAGAATAAATATTCATTGTGTATATTTAAATGACATTAGAAATAATTACGATTACTTCTACTCGCAAGCACTTGGAGACATGCATGTGGCTTATACAAAAAATTGTGTTCATTTGATATACAATAAATCGGCAAGGACTCTGATAAGATCATAGGAATCAATTAAATTTATCGATTTATTCCAGCTATGACACGTGCAGTAGCATGCACCAGTAATTTGATGCAGGGTTTGGTGTTCATATGTGTGTGTACCTTGGTGGCAAAATTTTTGCATGTTTGCATTCACAATGGGTTGCAGGGATAATTGTCATTGCTTATGACGCATGGACATAAAATAGAGACGTTTTGATGAGCCAGGTTATACTGGTAACCTTGTGTCAGTTTTCCAAACTTCCCTTAAATGAACTCAATTGGTTTTCTGTTAAAATATGTTGGAAAGTCTGTTTCGGCGCCCAAGAAACCCCAGCGTTAATATTACTGTATTTACAAAATGACTCAGCACATTTTGGAAATGTAATCGTCAGGTGCAGTGCAGTTTGTGCAGTCCTTAAATGTTTACAATACGCAGCAAAAACAATCCAAGTAAAATTAGGAAGATTCGAGACGAAGATACCGACGTACGTTGGTTTTGAATGTTTGCACGTTGCAATGGCTAGGAAATAATGAGTTCAGCAGAAAATCCACTGCTTAGGAAGGAATACTGATATTTGAGAGTACGACCAGAAGTGGGATTGAGGGCAAACTGGTGAACATGAATAGCGGGCATTGTGAAAAAATGCCGGAAGGCGCGACGACATCACATGTGACAATTTCCACAGCCAATATACTCATTAAATAATAAGTGGGATATCAGTGACAATTTCTGGTGGTAAAAATAGCGACAGAGTAATATATGGTAGAAGATCGTCGAGCTGACCATCGACAAGTGCACAAGCACAAGTGCACTGTGAAATTCGCTCCTCGCTTGGAGGAAAAAAAAAAAAAAAAACGCGCGCGAGTGCAAAAAAAAAACAAAGTTCACTGTGCGGGAACCAAACAAAACAACAACAACAACGTGCAGTGTGATTCCACATCCACAGTGCGGGAATCACATCCTTCCTACCCCTGGTCATAAGTACTGTTGCTTGCACCCGGTCACTGCCGTTGCTGTATTACATTATCATACAGCGTGTGCAGTGACTGAATATATGTAACAACAGATGGATAGCGGGCTGTGAGTTTGAATTTTGTTGGTGCGCTGGTTCCTATTGTTGTATGGGCATAACGCCTACAACAATTTAATTCCGTAAACCAACTCTGAATTTGTACTTCACATCTGAGCTTAGTAACGTCGGTGCTTGTGTTTTTTGTGATTGTCTTTCTTTATAATGACTCGGGAATATAGAGTGGATATTGCCAATATACGCGGGCTAAATCGTAATCACTTATCTGCGGACGTCCACGTCTGCAAATACAGACCAGCTGTTTTGGCACTTAGTGAAAAACAGGTAGATCTCCGCCCACACCACTCAGATCACTCTGATCTGAAGCTACCTGGCTACGAACTAGTGCCATTATTCTTCACTGACCACGGTCTCGCCATTTACGTGCGTAGTGATGTAGATTACCAATCTCCACCATAATGTAGTCCCTATTCCAATTCGGAATTAAATTTCCTGTGGTTAAAATTCCATCTCCGTAGCCAAATATCCACTACTGCTTTATTTACAGAAGCCCCAAACTGGACAGCAATTTGACCTTTTACGAGTTTGATGCGCTGTCTGACTCCATTCAAAGAATTGTATCTCTATATCCTCATACTGAAATCGTTATTACGGGCGATTTTAATATACACATTCTGGACAGACAACACCCGAAGGACGGTGAGTTGAGATCTTCGCTGCGGAAAATAACTTAACCCAGCTTGTAAATGAGCCCACACGAATACCAGACGTTGACAGTCATACCGCCAACACCCTGGACTTGTTTCTAACTTCTCACACTGATAAGTACACCGTTGATGTACTCTCCCCTCTAGGCTCATCGGACCATTGTGTTATATCTGCTAATTTCTCGTACACCGACCACACAGTTAGAGAAAAGGTTCTGAAAAGAATCGTATGGAAATACGAGAAAGCCAATTGGAGCGGACTTAACAACTTCTTTAGGGATTTTAGCTGGTCGCTATGTTTCCTCGATAACGACGTGGATGCCGCTGCTGATATAATCACAGACAACATTTTCTTTGGAATGAGAACCTTTATCCCTCATCGGATGCAGAATATCAAACCAAAAGAAACTCAAGCTGTAAAGAGGCTGTCAGGGTTAGAGAAGTGCTTTTTCGGTCCCTCAAGACCAATCCGACAGAGGAAAACCGAAAAAAGTTTAAACGAGCCAGAAATGACTGCAACGTCTTTCTCAAGCGTGTGAAATCCCAATGTGACCAAACAATGTCCGCAAGGCAGTAAAAGTTTTTAGTCATTCGTCAAAAACATTAGAAATTCTACCTCATCCTCCATCCCAACGCTCATTTACAATGACATTCCAGCTGCCAGCTCCTTGGATAAGGCCAATCTGCTTGATGCGCACTTTGCAGCCAGCTCAACACTCCCAGATTGTGCTTTGTCTCTGCCTACACTTGAGTGCGTCGAGTCTTCAATGGGACAAACTCACTTTCGCACTCATATAGTAGTAAGAGATCTTAAAAATCTTAACATTCCTGGTCCAGATGGTATATCTCCCCTCCTTCTGAAGAGGTGCTCTTCCAAGCTCGCAAAACCACTGCGTAAGCTTTTTCATCAATCCTACTCTTTAGGACTCTTTCCGAGCAGATGAAAAACAGCATTTGTCCAGGCCGTCTCTAAAAAAGGCGAGTTTTCTTCTCTCCCCTCCTACAGACCCATTGCACTTACGCCCCTTCTTTTCAAGGTCATGGAAACGCTGATAAAATATCTCGAAACACGAAAACTTCTTAATGGGCGGCAGTATGGTTTTCGCAGCAACAGGTCCACTGGTGATCTGATGGCATGTCTCACCGAAAGGCGTACATCAATCTGGCGAAAGCAGGATAGTTGGGCTTAATATTTCTAAGGCATTTGACAGAGATTGGCAACAGGCTCTTTTGTCGAAAATGCGTACTTTTGGGATCGATAACTGTCTTCTTCAATGGATTAGAAATTACCTTTCGGAACGTTCAATTCAAGTTGTCTTGGATGGTTTCAAATCTGATATTCACAAAATAAATGCTGGTATGCCCAGGGCTCCGTTCTGTCTCCGACACTCTTTTTAATTTTCATCAACGATGTCTTGTCTGCTACCTCCAATCCAATATACTCCTTTGCTGACGACAGTACTCTGTGCTTTTCATATTCGTTCCCGGACTCACGTCCCTGACCTTCGGCTGTGGACCGGAACGGCAGCGTTTGTGAAGCTCATTAAATTCTGATATTAACAGCATATCTAACTGGGGAACCACTAGATTAGATTTTAATGCTTCCAAAACACAATGTTGTCTGCTGTCGTTAAAGCGAAATTTAAACACCCAGCCATTATCCGTGGATGGCACTTGCATCGTCGAAACCGATAAACTTTCCATTCTCGGTATGTGTGGGAATGACAACTTACTTTGGAATGACCACATATTCGGTGTCGACAAAAACGCTGCGAAATGTCGAGGTTTTCTCAAGCGATGGAAGAAATACTTTACCCCCTCTGATCTGGCTTCAATATATAAGGCATTTATCCGCCCGAAATTGGAGTATAATGCACACATCTGGTCGGGTGCACCCAAAACATCTCTGCACCTGCTAGATAGGATCCAAAACCGTGCGATAAAACTCATAGGTGATACTAATATCACTCAAACAATTGACGCCCTCGAACAATGACGTAATGTCTCCTGTCTCACTCTGTTTTATCGCTATTTCCACCACAAGTGCTCCATAGAAATCGCCAGTACCATCCCCACTCTTCAAACCATCAGCCGTAGTAGCCGTCTCGCTATCAATGCTCATCAGTATACCCTCAAGCCCATTTTCGGACGTACTCGAAAATATCGTGATTCGTTCCTAAGCCCTGGAGTGCCCTGCCTTGCTCTTTATTTCCTAGTCATTATAACCTTCAAATATTTAAAACCAACGTTCACCGGTACATCTCTTTCCATCCTCCCTGATTTTCCTTCGCCCGCCCTGTGTGCAATCAGTTTAAGGCTACTAAAAAAATAGTCCCTTGAGCGCGCGCAAATTATAAAAAAAAGTAGAAGATATTTCGGTGTTTAAAGGTGTCAATTTCCTGTGAATGTTATGGCACAGTTTTAGATCCTATCTAGCAAGTGCAAACTCGTCTCAGGGGATATCGTCAGACCTGGGCATTCTATTCCAAATTTAGGCTGTTAAGTGCTTATGAATTGAGGCCCAATCAGAGGGGGTAACGTATTTCTTAGAATGCTTGAACTCTGCACAATTAGCAGCATTTTTGGCGAAAAGTATTTCGATAACGACGACCCAAGTGCCATTCATGAATAACGCCTGTGTACTTATATCCTTTAACCACCAACCAATTACTTAGGGCGTAAATATCGGAATTAAACGAACCACAAGGGAACCTGTGCAAAACTTTGTCAAATGCCGTTAAAATATTAATTGTAACTACGAGTATCTTCGTCAGATTTATGTACACTTTTATTCCACTATTTCATGAGACATGCCATCAAATCAAAAGTGGACCTGTTGCTACGAAAACCGCACTGCCATTAAGAAAATTTCCTCTCTCGAAATATTTCATGAGCTGACGGTGGGGCATCAGTTCTATTTATGACCTTGGAATGAAGGAACATACAATGTAAGTGCAATGGGTTTGAAGGAAAAGGTAGAAGGAAATTCGTTTTTTTAAGGATTCACCTTAATGCAGACCAGCAGACTTGTGTACATTAAGATATTTAAGTGCTCTTGGTACAACACGAGTGCGAAAGTGGATTCGTCCCATTGGAGTGTGCTGAAAGCGGATTTTCCTTGTCGCAAGAGCTGACAGCTGATGTGTCACTATTAATGAGACTTGGTTACGGGCCTGAGTTTCTAATGCTTTTAGTGAACGACCAACAACTTTTTCTACACTGCAGTCTTTTTTACCTCTGTGCTTAGCCGTATTGAAAGACATTGTCATCCCTGGTTCATTTGAACTTATTTTGTTTTTCTCTATCGGGTTGGTCTTATAGGATACAAAGAGCATTTCTATAATTCTGGCATCCTCCTTGCAGCTAGAGTCATACCACGACTTTTTTTTCGCTTTGATACTTTACATGAGGGATAGACGGCAGTGAAAAGCACTTCCAATCATATCAGAGCAGTGGCATCCACATCGTCCTGGAGGATACATAACGACCAATTGAAATTCACATAGAATACGTATGTTAAGTCTGCATCAATTAGTTTCCTCGTATTTCTGACATGACACAGGGGTGTGACGGGTCTAGAGCACATCAACGGTGTACTTATTAAGGAGACAAGTTGAAAATACTTCCAAGGTCTTGGCGACGTAACTTTAAACGTCGGATATTCGTGGGAGCTTATTTACAGCTGATTTAATCTGTTTCCCGCAATGAAATTCTCAACACACCATCGTTCGGGTGTTGACTGTCCGGAATGCCGGAGGCGCCCTGAATTATGTATGCTAAAATCGTCCGCAATAACGATTACAATATGAAGATACACGAATATAATTCTTCTATGGAGTCAGACAGCGTATCAAACTCTTCAAAGGTCGAATATCTGTCCAGGTTGGGGCTTCGTGTAAATAAAGCTGTAGTGGAGCTGTAGTTTACTTAAGGTACTCTACCCTACATATGGGACTAAAGTATTGTCTAAGTAAGGCGCTAATCTAGCCATAGTTTTCAAATTTGTCACGTGTTGTGTTATTTTTCAATTAAATGTGGATTAACTTAATGAAGATTTAATTTATGCGCCTGTATCCTAGTTGTTAGGGCATCGCTATGTTGCCTAGGGCCCTTATAAAAATGTGTTTTTATTTTTTCAAGAATCAATTGTTAGGTAGGTAGAAGTCGTTGTTTGGTAAGGTCCTACCAGAGACACAAGTAGCGCGAATGCGCCGTTTTGATGCCACAACTCACGTGACCTGGCTGTTGAGGGGTGTTGCTAAGAGCGTAGTTTTCAGATCCATCCTGTGGAGTTCAGAAAATTAGTAATATGACAGAATTTTATGCCAGAATCTTTGATAATTCCTTGGGAAAGGGTTTGCTAACTTTTCGATGGCAGGTTCTAGCTAATGGCGGGCAGTCGCAGAGAAAGCGGAACAACGTTTCCTCTTTGTGTGAGTTGTTACGGCAGATAGGATTTAAAGAAATGCCTAACTTGGCAGTGACCCTTGCTAATTGCTGTGATTCTTGCTATCTCGGTGCGAGTTCTGTTGATTGAGTCATTTGTACTGTTTCTATTGTAGGCGGGCCCTATCTGTCTGCATGCGATAGGTTTCTAGACTGTTCCACCTAGTGTTAGCAATAGAGAGAAAGTGTTTGATAAATCTACCCTTGATGAGTCCCAAAGGTTGCAGACTGACTCCGTAAAAAGACATCGATGGTAGAGCTACATCTAGTTAGAGCGTCGGATCTCTCAATCATTTCCATGTTACTGTGGCCGGAAACCCAGGGGACAGTGATATTAAACCCAGCGTAATAATTTGTTTGCACTTCTAATGGTTTAGAGGCCAAAATAAGCAAGTGGATCGTTTTGATGGCAGCCTGGCTGGCAGGTAAGATTGTGTGTTATTTATGGTAATGGAGCTGAGGCTGAGTATCTTGCAGACCTCTCAAATCGTTAGTACATCGGCCTGGAAGACCATTCAGTTCCGTTGAGAAGACAGCTGATCCAGTGCCTCCATTCCATTTCCGAGCCGTCGGTGAAGATCGATACATGATATCTCGATAGGGGTAAATTATTATTCCATTCCATCATTTCCGGAATGTGAACTTGGATATTATTATTAAAATTGAGTAGTAATGCTACGTCCCGCAGCGAAATCGATTAGCCTATGTCCGTTTCTAGACGTGATGTCTTGTAGCCTATGTCTTCCGATTGAGCTACCAAAGGTGCGCTCCTTTCCAATTTTGGCATTAAAGTTGCCTAGGATGATTTTAGCGTCATACGTCGGACATTGCTCGTACGTCGGAGTCCGTAGAAACGTTCCTCTGTTGGGGCGTGAGCGAATATAAGGCGGATGTTAGTGAATCTACCTTTGATACGGATTGTTATAAGGCGTTCACTCACGTGTCGAAATCTCACGACTTCTTGACTAAGTCTGCCGCTTACAACAAATCCACATCCAAAAGGTTACTGCTTAGGTTACCTATAGCAATGACCGTAGTAAGCATCACAGTTTTTCATCTTTCTTTTGCCCGGGCCATCCCATCTCACTTCCTGGATGGCGGTGATATCTGCTTTATATAATAGCAGTCTAGGGCCTCCACTAATTGTTCGGTTGCACACGGCCTGTTCAAGGTCCGAACATTCCACGTGCAGATCTGAAAGTCTTTGTTCCTTGTTCGCTTTGCAACACAACCCCTAATCTGGAGGGTGAAGACCTTTTTGAGACCTCTAGGACAAAAGGAGCCGGACCAAATTCCGGAGCCGGTAAGCCACTTCGAGGATGTGAGTGCTGCCTTGGCCCTTATTAAGGGCTCATCCGCCACCAACTCTTTTCCTCCATTCTGACTTAGTGTTGGAGATCCCTATAGACCTTGTATTCAAGTACGTTGAAGCAGCTCATATCGAGATAGCACTGGTTCGAGCTAACTGGAACTGTGGGGGAAACAGTTGAATTCATCCATTGCGGCCCGGAAACGGGAGAAAGTGCCTTAGTTACCCCATCTCCAGTCAAGGTACTAGACACCCAGCAGTCACCATGTGGAGTTGAGTAGTAAAGTTGATGGTGTGAAGCTAGTGTGTTCTGATATAATCGCATTCACCACCCTTTGACCACTTCGAGGTAGTCAATTAATTTGCCAACAGAGGCTCCCCCGTGAAACTTATCAAAAATTAATGAGGAGTTGCATGGTCAATTCAAGTGAGAAGTGCGTCGAGTAATAACATATACAGCCCTACTTGCATCTGTGGTGAATGAAGGCATAGGTTTAACCAAGACGTGTACAGTCACATGGACTTAGCTAAAAGAATCAGAATTCAGCGGCTTACTGTCCAGATATGATAGTCTTTGAATCCATCACCGAAGGAAATCACAATAGTGGAAAACCCCACCTCAGGTGGCCAGCAAATTGAGAGGATTCTCAACCAATTTGGCGTACGATATTGAAAGCAAGTAGAAGCGCTTGATGAAGATGCATGTCATGTTCATGTCCTTCTCAGACTATTGCTGCACTTAAATAAGTAAACGAAATCCCAAAGACATCAGCAAATCAGAGCATTTTTGTATCCCAAAGAAAAGCATTATTCCAATGCAAAGCTCTTTTTTTTATAAATACATCTTCAATCTCATTTAGTACAAAGCCAATCGAGGTAAGAACCCTCATTATTGTAAAAAACCATAATTAACCAGTCAGGCTCTGCTAATGGTTGACGGAAAAGGGACCACATTTGAATGACATTTTGAATGAATCCCTTTTAATCACTCAAAAAAGCAGATCGGTAATGAAAGCTGAGAAGAAATACATAGTTCATCACGCGCGAAAAATATTTTCATCGTTCACAGTAGGAGGATGCTCATATATAGGGAATACCCTCTTCCGTCAAATGTCAAACTGATAACAAGGACGAATTATCCTCCTTCCACTTTACGACTTAGAAATAAAATATCAACAACAAAGTTAGTTGTGCTTTGTTGAAGATTGTTCTCAAAACTGGCTCATGCAATGTAAGCAAACTTCTTTCTCTTTCCAGATGGAACCGACAAAATGGAAAATAAAGTTAATTTTGAAATGTTTGTTTGTCTTTTCATGAGCTTCTCCTTTTAAATCATTTATATCAACTCCTTCTGACACACAAAGTCGTGTGCAGGCGCATCACCAACTTAGAAAATTGCAATTTCCACTTAATAAGAAATCGGGAGACTACCCATGGATTGCATCTATTTAACGCATCAATGCACTTCAGATGTCAAGGACTTAGTGCTGACATCGGCACAGAAAATTTGCTGGTGGCTATATATTTTATTCAAGAATGTGTGTTCGTCTATGGGGAAAAATGTAGATACTGCGAACTGGGACTGATTTAATATAAACAGAAATTAAGAGCGCCCGATGATGTTTTATGCTTATGCAAGAAAATTATTTTCTTATATCGTAGGGGTACTAGAGAGTACTTAAGTGAGTTTTTGGGTCAAGTAGATTTGCTAGTAGCAAATACTTATCAGTTTTAAGAAAGGTATTTAGGACAACGTTTCCACTGCGAACAAATGCTTTCATGGAGTCATGAGTAGCCGTTTTCAAAGGGGGGCTGATTTGCATCTGGGCGATTTAGGTTTGCAGTCCCATTTCTGAAAATCTGTGAAAATATTTTTTCTTTGCTGCGAAGAACTTAGTTACTTTACACAAGTGAGGATCTTTTTTTATAAAAGGGCTTAGTCTTGATATACCTCTGATACTTTGTTACATTTAGCCCCAACAGTGATATGGTTTTGTGTGTACTAGCTTAACCTTCTTATACGAGTATCTATCCTATTTGTTAATTATTTCAGGGCTATTTTTATATGGGGTCTCTAAGCCTCCTAAGAGTCGTGAAGACTTCGAGGGTACAATTTTAAAGTATTCGTCCCTGTAAACTTGTGTTTTTCGTTATATCTTATCGTCCATCGTTACAAGTGCATTTGAGCAGAGCCCTTTTTTTTTTATTATTATTATTTTTATTATTTATTTAATACTTTTTTAAAAATACGTTATAAACAGGAAGTACAAGGAACAGTATATACAAATAGAAGAAATGTATTAAGAAGAAAAAAGTATCTGCAATCTACAGTTCTTAAGGAACTAGAAGGGAGAGCAGATTCACAGGCAAAAACGATTAACAAACAAATTACAAATTGAATGAGTGGGGTCATTAATGAATAACTTAAAAAGCAGTAACAAATATGAACAGATGGTAATTAATAGAAATTAAAATAAAAAGCAATAAAAGAAAGAAAAGAAAAAAACATAAATACATTTAAAGACAATATTATCTAAGTCAATATACAAAGCAGTTCAATAACATCTCTGTAGTTTAAGTCTAAAAGCCATGATTTCATTTGTTTGAGGAAACTGGATTCATTACGTATACGTCTTATATTATACGGTAGCTTGTTAAAAAGTCTAGGAGCGGTTGTCGTAAAAAAATTAAAAAAGATTTGCACATTGTGGTGAGGTACTTGGACAAGATTTAGTTCATTTATTCTAAGTCGGTAGTTAGATGAGCGTCTATTTAATAAATAGCCAGATCTTTTGAAGAATATTTTTAAGACTTTATGGCAATATAAATGTTTCAAAGGTAAAATGTTAAGGTTTTTAAAAAGCACTAAGCTATTATACCGTCGGTTTTTGTTACAAATAAGACGAATAACATGTTTTTGTGTTATGAGGAGAGGATGCGTTTTATTAAGGTGAGTGCCACCCCAGGAAGATAAACCATATTCCAGTTTAGAACGCACTAAACCATAATAAGTACGTTTTAGAAGATCCTGTGAGCAGTAAGACTTTACAAAATAGATTTGTCAAATAGCTGCCATCAGATACTTCTTAAGCGCAGTTGTGTGTGCCGACCAATTCATCTTCCAGTCAAGTAGAACCCCAAGTTATTTGAACTGATTAACTTTAACTATACCAAAACATTTGTCAGAGCAAGATTTTTTATCAAATTTTTTATCACGTTGCTACTATGAAACACGAAAGGTCCATAGTCTACTTCTATTCCACTCTGATTAAATATCATAATTTTTGTTTTGTCACTAATAACCATTTTATGCATTTTGAACCAATGACTTAGAGTTTCAATATCATGATTGATATCAGCACAAAGATTTAATGCTGAATTGTTTGTGAAAACACACGCCATATCGTCCGCAAATGCAGTGACTTTGCTTTGATATTTTTGTAAGAATAATGAGTTAATAAATATAAGAAATAGAACAGGACCAAGAACAGAACCTTGAGGAACACCGACAGGGACAGAACGTAAGCAACTATTGGAAATGTAGGATCGAAACCAATCAGAAGTATATCATGATCTACAGTATCAAAGGCTTTAGTTATGCGGTTAAGTTCCTATTATTAAAACCGTTATATATTTCAGCGCAGAATTTAAGGGGGGCATCCTCAGTTGAACAACCAGAACGAAAGCCAAACTGACACTCACTGAAAAAACGATTTCTTTCTAAGAAACTGACCATTCTTATTTTAACAGTTTTTTCAAAAATTTTCGAGAAAACCGACAGTAACGAGATAGGCCTATAGCTGTTTATTAAGGTTTTATCGCCTTTCTTATACAAAGGTATCGCTTCAGCTATTTTTAAGAAATTTGAAAACACACCACATAAAACGCTTCTGTTAAACATAAAACATAGAATATCACAGATGTTTAAAGCTATTTTTTTAACGAAGTTGTTTGAAAATCCATCCGACGTTTGTGTGTTAGAATTTTTAAGAGACTTAATAATTTTATATACTTCATAAGAGGTTATAGGGTCAAAGAAAAAACTCTGAGGACATGAGCCTACCTGAGCTAAGCAATTACAGTTAGGGAATGAATCAGTACAATCGGAAACTATCAAGCAAAAGAACTTAGTAAATATGTCTACTAACGTATTAGAGTCTGATATAAGAGCATTATTTTCTTTTATACTCAGGAGCTGTTCTTTTCGATTTGGTCCATTTAATATATCTTTAACCAATTCCCATTCCTTTTTGGAGTTACCATGGGCCTCACTAAATTTGTTAAGATAGTAATTGTTTTTACATTGAAAAACATCTTTACAGATACGAGTATCTTTACACATTTTTTTATACTTAGTCTTGATATTGTCATTGTCAGGATTATTAATTTTCTTTTTGTATAATTTTTCTCAATAAATCAAAAGATATCCAAGGCTTGAGTTTTTTTTAACTTGTTCTATTTTTTACTATTTTTTTGGAACAATGAAGGATATGGTATTCTAGTATCTTGATAAACTTAGAGAAGGCAGTGGAAAGATTACATTCATTCAATACATTTTCCCAATTTTCAAATCTAAGGAGATTATTAAGAGGGGCAAAATCGGTTTTAACAAAACCATCACCATTTGGAAGCCTTTTAATTATAGGTGAACAAGAATATTTTAAACTAAGACACATGGAACAATGATCAGAGACTTGGAAATTAACAACAGAGCTACAAATTTCTACATTTTGAGCTTTGGAAAGACGTATCATAATGTGATCAATACAAGTACTAGAAGAGAGAGTAATACGCGTTGGTCTATTAATACACGACTCAAAACCGAAAGTTGATAACAAAAACAAATAATTATCCACCAAGGTTGTGTTTTGTAAGATGTCTAAATTAATATCTCCCAGAAGAATAACGTCATTAGAAACATCAGACAATAAGTCTTCCAACTCCTCATAAAACATATTAATTGACGAAGAATCGTTAAATCTATAGACACAAAGAAACGATAATTTCAACTCCCGAATTGTAACTTTTAGTACATCACATGTGTTCAAATTAAAGCTATAAAATTTAGGGCGAAACGAATCAATTATAAATTGCTGCAACGCCACCAGCCGCATAATTGTTGTTACAGCAAGTTAATAATTCGTACCCATCAATTTTATAACGCGTCTTTTCTTTGTCATATATCCAAGTTTCTGTCAAAAAAATGAAGCCAGGCTTGTTTACAAATGAATTTAAATGAGCAAGAAAATAGTCGAAATTCTTACGCATGCTTCTTATGTTTTGGTGGATAACAAGATAATTTGGTAAGTACGTTTGGTCAAAAAAGAGATCGAGAGCGTTAATGTCAGTACAATTGACAGAGGGGACATCTAAAAGATTACTATGTCGATCTTGCATTTTAGTTAAGAGAAGAAAGATCTTCAATTGAATTTATAAAAATGATGTCATCATTTTTCCCTTTACGCATGAGCGCTTTCCCGTTTTTGACCCAAACATACTTATACATCTTTTCTTTTTTCATTTTTTTAGCAGCGTTTAAAAGAGTTTTCGTTTGCGTATTAAGTGATTCATTTATAAAAATTTTACTGTTCTTGTAACAGCTAAAAATCTTAGATGTTAAGTCATTTTTATGTATAGATTTTTTCTTCATTAGAAACAAATTTCACTACTAAAATAGGTTTTCTTTTACCAACATTAACATTATTTGAATATTTAATATTTTTAACAAAACACTTATCTATTTCCAATTCGGACACATTTGTAGAGACATCCTGTTGAAAAGTTTGCAACGCACAGCTAAGAGCATTGTTGTTGTCAACACCTGGATTACCAACAATTTCAATGCACTTTTCTCTTTCTTTTTCTTGCAAGCGGTTGACTTCTCTCTGTAGATCCCGAACAGTCAGCATGAGATTATTTCTTTCCTCCCGAAGTGTCGATATCAAAGAGAGAGTAACACTGGGCTTTACAATAGAAGAAGGGATGTCAGGTTTATTTCGATAGATCTTTCCTTCCGTTAATACAAGAATAATATTTGCCCTAGTCTAGTTTTCATATAGCATGTATGTTGTCGGTTGCTGCAGCTAATACCTTATAATCCTGGTGTTCTTCATAAACCATTAAGGTTCCATGAAATTTAATTCAAAATTGCCATCCTGGATAATAAACTTATTTCGGCTAAAACATGTCATACTGAATGCCTCCATGATGCTGTAGACTTTCTTGCAGTGTAAAGGACCTTACGGCGTGATATGGGGCTCGTCACCGAGGAGGGTCCTTTAGATCTACATGGCCATGATAAGACCAATTATATCTTATATTATCTTATGGTTGAAGCTTGCACAAAAACAAATTACTGCTGCATTTACAAGACTCTTAAAAATGACCAATTTTGTTAGCATGGACATTTTCCTTACTACGCCAGGTTCTATTATAGATGTACTATTGAATTGTGCTCCCTTTGATATTCATATCATCTTACGTTTACAAAGAAGTGGTTTTGGTACAATACACACTGGAGTTTTGATTACCTCGTACGCCGACTCTATTTTGACTCTGGACTTGTGGACATCTTATTCAAGGTCTCCGGTTGCTGCAATTATACGAAATCAACTTTCTCTTTACCGCAGAATGGTTTCAGCCAGAATCTGAGCAGGCAAAGGAATGTAGACGTCGTGGATGGCTCCAAAACGAAAATGTTTGATTTTTTTCTTCGTTGGAAAAACTTGCTTTCAATCGCAGATGTAAGCCATCTTGATGGCAATGAAATAAATGTGAAGAATCAGACAAAAAGAGAAGCATCTGCGTATATATCGACAGACCTTGTTGAATCTTTTCACCAATTATAAGCTATTTCTAGAATGTAAACACAATCTGAAGGCAGAATTCACAACAATGGGATCACAGAGAATGAAACAACCAATGGACTTGCTAACCTGGACTCAATAAAGACTTTCTCAGAATCCGTACCTATGTTACAAATACCTGCATCCTCGGATAAGGTTTCCACTGATATTTGGATCTCGCATGAGCAAAACTACGGTAGGATGATTTCCCGGCATGGTGCCAGACCAACCGAATGATTACCAAGTCCTCTAAGGAGCTAGCAGCTGTCCCTCAGCAAGAAAGACGGTAAACTACTTATGGGCGTCGAGACCGGGAAATTTGCTTTTGCTAAGCACCTAAGTATGCTGGGGATAAGTGATAGGAGTACAACATCCTGCGATGCCCTTGCTGTGAAAGTGATGATGAAACACCACCTGTGGCTCACAGGGTAGTCAGGTTGCCGGCGTTGAGTGCTGGTATTTTAAGAAGCGCTTACTCAACTTTCTACGAAGCACTGGAAAATATCTACAAAACGAACATCCAAGGAGTGTAATGAAATAGTTCTTTATCTGAGTGCCCTGTCCCGATAGAAAAAATCTGTTCATAGATTTAAAGTTCCAGAGATACAGCAACTTATGACTTCCTATTGCGCCTTATTTAATTCTGAGAATACTACATATATGGCTCCTTTTCGCTTCAGAACTCATATAAATAGTATGAATCTCATTAGCTGCTGGTTTCTATTCTTCAGAGTCGATCTTGCAGCTATTTTACTATCAATTCCTGCTGAAGAGATCAAAATTGTTATACCTGACACATTAACAGTACTTACTTACTTAAGCCCGGGGTGGACCTGGGCCTTAACCAAAAAGCGTTTCCAGCCAGCTCGATCTTCAGCTAGCTGCCTCCAGTTTCAAATACAAAGTTGGGTGAGGTCCTCTTTCACTTGCTTGCGACATCTAAGTCGCGTAGTTCCTCTACTGCAGTGTACCTCGAGGGTGGAATTGAAGATTTTTCATACCGAAGCATTGGTGTCCATCCGCTCTACATGATACAGCCATCTGAGCCTTTGGATCTTCACTGGCTAAGCCGATGTGGCTGTAAGCCCGTACAGTTCGTCATAGTATCTCTTCCTCCACTCACCGTCTATGCAGACAAGACCGAAAATCACCCGAAGAATTTTTTGATAAGTTCCGTGCCTCTGCGCTAGAGCAGGACTGGAATTATTAACGTCTTATACAAGTATAGGATCACTTTTGATCTTCGAGAGAATGCTTTTCTAATCAAGTGCCTTCCTAGCCCAAAGAAGCAGCCATTCGCAAGGGTTATTTTTCGTTTGAACTCAGCGTGGTATCGCTGTCTGAAATGATAGTGGAACCTAGGTAGACAAAGTCTGAGGACTGCCTCAAAGATATAGCTACCGAGGGTGACGTACTGTCTTTCCCTTCTGGTACTGGTTTTCCCTTAGTTGGCCGTTAAACCCATTTTTTCCGTCTCAATACCAGTGGAAGTCCCACTGACATCACGCTGCTTACTTCCGATTATGTCAATATCATCGGCGTATGCGAGGAATTGGACAGATTTTTGGAGGATTACGTCTCTTCTGTTGGCGCGATCGCAGGCAAGATCTTATATGCGATGATAAGGGACTCCTTTCTTGAAGATCGGACAAAATATGCTGAGGTTCCATCCATTTTACAGATGAATTTTCCCTGGCAGATTTGTTGGACTTAAGCGTAGATGTAGCTACCTTCTCTTCATCCAGGTCAGTTGGACGGAATTGTTGGTCTATTTCGTCCAGGTAGAAAGGTCTATTCTGCCTGACAGTTGTATTAGTCGCCGTCATACAGTCCACAGAAATATAATTTCTACATCCTCAGCATCGACTGCGACTCTACTACAATGTTCCCTTGCTCATCTCTGCAGGCTTCGGTTCGGCTTGTGTTCGTTGCAAGTTTTTTTTTTTACCTTTTGGTAAAACTTCCGAATCTCTCAATTTCCCCTACCGCCCGCTTCTACTGCGCTCTTCTCATGCTCCTTCTTTTTCCTCCTGAGAAGCCAGTGTTGGTCTCTCGTCTCCTGCTCATAGAGTTCAAAGCAGGGATTTCTTTGTGTTGGCCGAGTGAAACACAGCACATTAGATGGCTTTTAGGCAATGTTGCCACTGGTTTTCGATGATTGGTGCTGTCGGAATAGGACATTTTAAGAGATTAAGGGAGACTTGATTGGAAAAGATTCGGCGATGTCTTGCGATTGTAGCAGTCCGAACGGCGTTTCACAGTATTTGCTTGCCTTTGAAATGTCCGAAGTATCTGCAACAGTACCTTGGCCAGAAAAAGGTAATGGTCCGAGTCGATGTTGGCGCCCAAGAACGTTCGGACATCCATAATGCTGGAGGAATGCCTTGCGTCGATTGCAATGTGGTCAATCTGGTTGATTGATCAAGTGATCTCCAAATCACCTTATGACTATTGAGATGCGTGGGCAGCGTGCTCATCGATTGATCTGAATCCATTATGGGAGGTGGTGTCGTGCACGCTAGTGGTTTATGGTTAAACAGTACTCGTGTTTGAAAAGGCCATCTAGTGTATAGCAATCTTCACTTTTTCAGATCTATGTATCATCAATGTTAATTGAGATTCACAGTCTTCTCTTCTCGGATGCCATCCAATCCAAGTTTGAATTTCCAGCCAAGTCAGTAATTGGGACCTGTTTATGTGACCCCTCGTGAAATATGTGGCATTAACTAGGCATGCGCGCCAGTTTTCCACGAATACTGTAAGTTCCACTTACTCATGTCTACTTACGGTGATCCGCTTTTCTACTTGACTGGGTAAGTGGATTCTATTACATGACTTAGTACGCACTGGAGTTGTCCTCCCTAATAAAGGTCTCACCAATCCACTGTCACCTTCTGAGTATAGTTACTTTTATATTACTGAGCCATCGTCTGCATAATGTGATCTATTTACTTTCTACAAATAGCAACCGCAACTTTTGGCTTGAAAACTTCGAACAGCATTCCGAAGAAAGGTTTTGTCTTTTCGCTTTTCCTGCAGCGTCGTAGAGTTCAGTGCTGCCATATATTGTGGCGATACCCTATGAACACAATTTTTAAATTTCTCAACATCCTTCTCTGTTATGTTTTTCGATGAAACAAAACGAAGCCCTAAGTGCTTTTGTTTTGAATGTGAAACAATTATCTGTGGGTCAAACGTCTTGATGTCTTGGATAACAAAATCTCGGTCGGTAATTATTATTCCTTTGTTTCTCTCCACCTGTCCAGCTTGGGTAACATCGCAGATTCTCAGTATGAAAAGACAAACAATGATAAAACCTTGGCAGAGCCCTGAATGCCGACGATGGGGTTTGGGAAGCCGTTGAGAAATATTCGATACATTTTGCGACTAGCTCGTTGTTGCTCAAATTGCTTTATATGTATCATGCTCCTTCGACATCCCTGATTGATTTTTATTCGATTTAAGCCTCTTAGAAATTGTGTGTATAGATAGTGTGAGGCTACAGTTGCTCTTACAGTCATCGCGTTTTTCACTGCGTCAAACTTCTTTTCCTTGCACGCGAAATTAATTATCAAACTCAAGGCTCTGTTAAGACTGCAACTTTGAACTCCAGCTATGTACACAACCCCACGACCTGTGCTTTATCTGATTTTTACCGATACACCTCAGCCCTCGTGTATTGAAATTATTTTTCACAGATCCTTAGTAGTCATCAATAATTGTTTGCTTAAATACCTAGCTACTCAGCTCTGCCGATTATTTTTACTCCTGGGATGATATGTTTTCTGAATAGTTGACTTTCTCGGGGACCTGGTGACCTGTCGGTGTTATACCTGACGATAGTTATCCTGGCCACACGGTTTCTTCTAACTGATGCAGTACGAATTCGAATTGGAGCTATCAAAAGAAGAAGGTCCGATGTTGGCTCTTCACCTAATCGACATCAACTTCCAGTCCTCCGACTTATCAGATCTTGTGATAAATCCAGTGCTCAAGTAATATGATTTGAATAATTAGGTTGTTCCCACTGCAGAAATCTATCATCGTTGCAAGATTTAATGCCGTTTAACTGCGTTTCTTGCCATAAAATCTTCATCACAGTTATGGTGAGATGTTATCATTACGCATTATCGTGGGCGGCACTTAGTAGCTCATAAATATTACTTTTCATTTTCACTCAAGGCTTCTGTCGTTGTGTTACAAACGATGTGTGATGGTGATATGCTCTGGAATCTGGCCGAAATGAGGTTCTTTCGTACAGCTTTTCCTTTTACTCCTCCCAGATTCACTGGCGCCCGGTGATACAACGTCATTTTATCCAATGTCAGAGCAGTTCGTCGGCAATAAAAACCCCTACTTGGAGGCAGAGAATCCTAGTGATGAACGGTATAATATTCTTTTCAACGTATCCTTAGCACAGTCATATAAAAATTACTTTTAATGAAAATAAGAAGAGCCTGCTCATTGATCTAAGTCGGTCTGAGCCGACAGTTTATTGTTATTATTGAAGTTTTTACATCAGAGGATTTATGAAGGGAAGTTCGTGTTTAGCTGGGACAATAGACACGAGCGGCAAACATTCCCTCTTCAAATGGGACTCGTATACACTTGTGTGTATGTATTCGAGGGATTTTACTCCTTCACATTGACGTCAAAGGTTTAGTCGATACTTTGTCTTGTAATAAAAGGGTTTTTATTTTCTTCTTCAACAGTAGGCAAGATTTTATTTTCTGTGTGTTTTCACACAAATCCTTTGATCTGTTTCGGAATTCATTAAGCTTTACTTTTTCCTTCAATGTTCAATCCCGCAACACAACAGTTCACCGAACATTCAAATTAGAATGATGACACTTAAAGTTAAACAGGATACAAAGATGCTGTGAATAATTACTCCTAATTAGTGCACCCGGAAATGATTAATTATCTGGAGCGACACATGTGCATGGGGTAAGAGAAATAAAGGATGAGGAGGGGCTTGCCATATGTGTACATGCAAGGCTTGCGACTTTTAGAGGAAATAATGGAGCAAACGAGCGAACCTAAGCAATTATCGACACTAGAATAGAGATATAATAAGCACAACTAGGTTTGGTTATACTAATGCTTAAATTGCTATTTTAGGACTTGACTGATAGGAATGAGTCAGTGGGTAGTTGTATGGGGTTAGTTAAGTAGGATTTTGATTAGAAATAACTCGTTATCTTAATGTGTTTTATATTAAATTAATAACTAGAGAAGATGCAATGGTACAAATAGGGTAAGCACCTATTGAAAATGCTTCCATGACTCTGCTCTAATGCGTGCCATGAAATTTCCCATTTCTCGCATGCCACAGTACTGGGAGAATATTTATCTGATAATTAATCTACTGGCAATTAATCTACTGAGCGTTCATTAGAAATGTTACGTTTCGAAATTCTACCAGGTAAAACCATTCCTATAACTACTCGTACACACGTACAACATGAGCGATAAGAAGAAGTTGAAGCACTGCTCAAGACAATTGTTGCGCAATTAGCACAAATTACGAGTAGTAATCATAGCACACGGCAATGCATCTTCCGCAACAGTAGCTACAAGGAAACCGATTTGTCATTGGAAATGCGGCAAAAGGTTAACCAGTCCTTTCTTAGAAAATCAACCATAAATGTGGAGATATTGTATATAACTTTGAAAAACAGGATACTGTAAGATGAAGAGTTGATATACTTAGTGACAATGGCAAAAAGGACATTGCTCAATTGTCAGGAAAGTCTCACCATATAACTTAATTTCATTCTCTTTTATTATTCATGTAATAACACATCCTCGGAAATATAGGGGACAATCGGAAAACTTGGATTTAAATGGCTCGCGAGTCGTTTGTTCGAATTGAATTGTTCCACCGTATAAAGGCAAAGGCGGCACGAGAAATTGTAATGACTACTATTGATGATGCTAACGCCGTACGCTTCCAAAATAAACAAGACTCTTCTAGACAGTCGACAACGCAATACGAGTATAATTAAAGTTCATGGCAGTTAATACGGCTTTTCATTGATTTGGAAAAGGCGTTCGAAAGAATACGTAGGGTTATTATATGAACGCTGCTAGCGTCTCAAAATATACACGAGACGTATGGAAGGGTGGTACGTGACATATAAAATGATTTTCATGCATAGTGAAATGAACTGAAGAATTCAATGTCGAGAAGTAGTAAGTCCATAGTAATACCGCAGGAAGAGCAAAAAAGCAATTTTTCGTTATCGAGAAATTTTTCCAGGAGTGTTTCTCGTTTCTTTATAACCTCAATTACTTCGACACACTATATGTATAAACTCGATAAATAACAAATGATGTACGACAGATGACATGTGCTACGGATGCTCTGCAACATAGCTGACTCGCCATACTCATATGAAGCCAGCCATGACTCTATGTGCCTATACTCGGGTCTATAGTACGGACATGAGATGTTGCGTTATGTGTTTGTCCAGCCCTTGCAAATAAAACACATCTTATTTGCTTAATGTCCTTTTACTTCAAGGTCTTTCCATAATACCTAAAATAACACAAAACATTATTCAAGGAAGAGTTGATAGTTAATAATTAACAATTGCTTGCATTACGACTACCGCTATTCCCAAACTAGGTCAACCAATGTTGCTGGAGCAATTCTGTTGCAGGGTTGTTCTATGCTGTCTATCTTCTTGCATCTTATCAACGTGTTGATGATGCTTTTGGTGTTATTACTAATCATCAATGGCTAGGTAGCAATAAAACTTTGACGATTTTTACAATGATGATGTCGATGCTGATGGTGTTGCTGTACATGTAACTTCGTTCGTTGTGCACTCACCAACGATGCCAATTTTACAGCTCATGACTCATTCTGTCTGAGTTAGTGACCCACAACGCGCGTTATCCCTTCTCTTTTTATTCCCTACACCGAGTCAGTCACTTTTCAATTAATCTGTCATGGCTGACCACGCGCGCTACCTCCTCCCATTTCCTGTCGCTATTTTGTTTCATCGGAGTTTTAGCATTCACAACGTTTGAAGTGGACGAACTTTATTGGCTACGTAGGAACAGTACTGGTGAAAGTAATGATAGCATATCGTGAAGCGATGAATACTTCATCCTTCTTGGATAATATTAGTGCCATTTCGCATGGTTTTGAAAGTCATCTACATAGTGAATGGCAGAGTGATTAAGGATTCGTTTCATAGGAATTCGAAATCAATTCATGTCGCTTTTTCGTTTCATCAGGGTTCAGAATCGTTTTATGTCACTTTTTCGTTTCATCGGGGCTCAAAATTACTGCTCAACGAGCCATAAGAAGTTTTACTTCAAAAAGATTTCCTGACTGATTTGTCTATGTTGGTGATTTTCATAGACTAGGGACCACTCAGATATCGAAGTGGTAATTACATAGCGATTGTATTCTGAAGGATGCTCAAGAAAGGTGCTTAAGATCCCTTTCCCTCTTCGTCCCTGCAGAAATTGTTGCGTGAAATACTTTGCTACGTTTGGTTCCCGGCACCGATAGAGCGATGCCCCGAACCAAACGATAACACTTTTTCTCTATGGGATCCCACTATTCCAGCTGTGGGTTCTAACAGGTAGCGCTTTGATGGCAGCTAAACCTGGCAAAACGAAATGGGCGCCACGTGATTTTTCCTGCGGAATCACGAAACCTCTCGACAAAAAAAAAAACCGTGCGGAAAATCTTCTCCGAATAAAAAAAAACACCAAAAAAAGAAAAAGAGGAAGGAAATAAAAAAAATCTTCTTTTTTCCTTAACGTTATAAAGCCCCGTTGGGCTCGACGATTTATTTAAAAAAAAAAATTTCTTGGCTTTACACTCGTCGATAGAGTGACCTATTCTTACAGTTCCGATACACTCCAAACGCTAGATAAAGGGTCGCGTGTCCCGTCTATTTTCGGGAATGTTCGCACGCGCGGCCCACCAGAGTCTCAATTTTCCAATTCCAGCAAACGCGTTTCGACACTCCTTTTTTTTTTCCTACTCTGCACTACACTAACACTATACTTAGCTTTTCCCTGGCGGTGCTGCGCCCCTTTCTGGCACAGTTCCTCAGTCCTTGTTTCCCGCTACTCGTACTTCGCACCTATCCTAGCTCTCCCCTTTCTCCTATTTCCCTTCGTTGTGTGTTTTTTTTTTGTTTTTTCACAACTCCGTTACGATCACTAGAAATCTACTTTACTTAAAAAAACTGTTCAAGAAAAAAAAAGAACTTTGCTTTTCGCAAAAAAATTCGCAACAAAAATTCACTGACCATCTCAATCGGCTGGTCGTCACCAAAGTGACTTCCAGATCTTTTATGTTCCACAGCTCTCGCCAGCCACACACGCATATTCACACGTACACTATTTCGCACATTCATTCAGCACTAGTGGACCCAACGAAGGGATTTCTCGCTACAACAAGCTTTGCTAGTGTCCAGAAGGGATTGTATCTCGATCCAACCATCCGTTGGATCGCCGCCCCTAACAGCAGCTAAGTTCAGTGCCTGTGGAATTTTAAAATGTTATATTTTTCTCCGCGGGTCCATAAATACTCCGGTGGATCGCCATTCAGATTTGGAGGGGTGGGGACTGACCAATATCGTGTCACTCCCTATAATTATTGATTTCTTTTTTTTGTAGTTACGCCCTTCTGCCCTCTGGCCGCTCTGCCCACGGGCCACGGCCGGTTTTATGATTTGTACTTTTGGGTGGTTTGTTCTTGTCGTTGGAGTTTATTGTTCTTGTTGTTGCTGTTTGGTGTTGTTATTCGTATCTTTTTATTGTTTGATGTTTAATAGTTGTTATTGTTTGTTGTTGGTTGTTGTTGGTTGTTGTGGTTTCTTGTGGTTTGTAGGTTTGTGTGTTTGTATATTCCCTCATTGGAGGCTGTATTGATACTTGGCCGTCCGCCTACATGCCTCTGCTGCTCCTTCGGTGCTACATCGATGGGGTGCTGGCTTAAAAGGGGTCGCCATCCCTTCACCCATCGAACCTAAATTTTACCGCTGGTGCGTGGTTTGGAGTGTGCTCGATTGTCTTGGCCGTCCGCCTGCGCACCACTGTTGCTCCTTTGTTGCTCCCTCGTTGGGGTGTAGCTATAAAAGAGATCGTCGGCTCTTCACCCATCGATCAATTGTCTCGGTGCATCCACATCCATTATAGTGATGTAATGCTGGTGCTCGTACCCCCATCGGTAGCGGTATGGGGTGTTCCCCATATGGGCTCCGACAACGGTGTTCCTGGTGGACCTCCTGTCGCACCCTGGGGTTCCTGGTTCGTCGTGAGTCTCCCTACTGTCCTTAGGGCTTCACTGACCGAACCTCCTTGTTCTCCTCTGAGGGGAAACCCGCCCGTGGACCTATATGGGTTGTTTTCCTAGGTCTGGGGTTGGTGGGCCACTGGCTGCCCTCCTTCTCCGCCAGAGCTCGGTGTTCCCACACAATGAAAAGATGGACCGGAGGGACTTGTTAGGGAAAAGAGAGCCAAACTTGCTGCGGGAAAATTTACCGCAACAACTTAATCGCCAAAATTGGCTCCTAATGGCACACTGTCCCGTGATCTTGTTGTTAGTTTGGAGAGTCCAGGTTGTTTCGGAGAGTCCAGCTATAACTGGCCTTAGAAAGCGCTCGAAAGACTTTCATTTGTTTGTTGTGGGACATTGGCTACCTACTATTTATTCCTACGGATCGAAGACTGGCAGGTTTATCAGTGACACAGTTCTCTAGAATTTCGGAGTGCTCCAGAATCCAATAGAGCCATCTTGTTAAGAAAATTTTTTTAGTCTCTCAATATCGTTGAATTTATGCTCTTTGACGTAAAGGATCTAATCATTGCTTGCCTGTCTATTGTATATTATCGAGCCAAGCAGCGACCTGGTAAACAGCTGAGGATTTGGTTTGAAAGGGGGTAGAGTACGTGGGTAGAATAAACGTTCTCGAATAAGACCCCTGAAATAGACTTTGCTTTGTGTTCATCCGTTCTTTTCTGGAATCAAGTGGTTGAAGCCAAAAAGTTTAAATCAATTTAAGTTCAATTAAAGTCGATTGTGTGAGTAAACATGCGAAATCTTTTAGTCCGGGGCAGAGTTAATTGCAGTTTTATGCCGAAGAGCTCAGGTATATGAGGTTTGAGTATTTTTAAGAGCGAATCAAGATGAGTCTGATATTTGTTTGGTCTTTACTTGAGGTCAATTTCTTATTGGTGTATGAATTTTGGTCAGATGAATCATTGGCAAAATTTCTTTCCCATACTCGCATATTATACATAAACGTTAAATTAAAATAGATTCTTAGAAATTAACTTGACTTACATTTGCTTTTAGAAAGTTTCAAGGAGGATGTAGGTGCATCTAGAAAGAAAACTAGATGCCATTTTACAAACTTATTTAAGAGTTATGTGGAGAAAGACTGTAAGATTAACCGATCTAATTAAAATACTTCTAAAGTTGTAACTTTTCTAATGTAGCCGGCAACTCTAGTTACAATCCTCAAAAGGATCCAATAGATCAGTCTGCAGATACTGAGAAAAGTACCGAGTCGAAGATTTTATCTTATGTGAGAAACTCATTGCTCTAGGATTCAGATCAAAACCAGCTCATAACGATTGTCATTAGATCTTCAAATTAGCCGAGCCGATACAACTAACTTTAGGCGTTGTCAATTGTGATGATGAATGAGGCGTTAAATACGCTATTGCATAATCTGATGGCGCAAAGCTCTCTAGTACAATTGGTGGCTCATACGAAAATATTCTACTGCTGCTCACAAGACGGTATACATGTGCATAGTAGACTCTTAGCTTGACACTGTCAGCAATTCTAGTTTCATATCTAACCTAAGGCCCATGCAGATGATGTCGGTAACTATTAGCTCTGAAACATCAAATTCTGACTCAGTTGGTCCAGAAATATCTGTATGAAGAACCTGGGTGTCTCTCTCTGATATCCACCTCACTTTCTTGGTCTTAACGAAGGCGTCGAAAACTACCAAGAATCTGCCAGTTTCTTGGTAGTTACCAGGCTTTAAATTATATATTATATTTCTAATTATTTAATTTACACGCTGACAGTGTTATAACATGGTGATATGCCAAAATCTAGTTATGCATGTGGAATTAATTTGACGTCGTAAATGTTGCCCAACTAAAGATTCAAGACGAAAAATCATATGATAACATGAAAGTTTGTGCAAGTAAGCAAATCGTAATTATGTGTGACGAGGAAGTTCATGCGGGGAGTTCTGATTTGCTTTACTTCCCTTTCATCCAAATATCTATAGGAAAAGAATACCAATGTACAAAAACGAATGTTGTACGATTAATGTATCTCATTTCATGGTCTCAAAAGGACATCAGCTCTTAGCCAAAAGCATTGTGTTTTGTTGTTACATGTTTTGTTGGCACTTGTTATGTGGTGATGTGTTTGCGAAGTAATGAAGGGATTTGGATAAGGGCGGACATACAACTGTACACTACAAAACGAAAACGGGATAACCAGATCGCAATATTCGGGCACGAGAAACCGAACAACTAGTAGTGGATGAAAAACCGTAACATCTATATAATACGGTGACTGGTACATGGAATAAACGATGCAATACAGAAATTAACGATGCAACCGAAGAATGCTTGTACAAGCTGCTTTCCTAACCCTATAAGCAATGTCCTAAATAATTTTACGTGATTTCAATGCCAAAATACAAGTACATAGAAAAGGAGTATAACTTAGGTAGTATAGTCGAATAGCGTAAAATAAATAAAACGCAATCACATCTGCAAACGGGCTTGGGTTTATTGCTGCGGCGTGCTATCCTATTCCAGTAACTGTTTTCTTATTTTAGTAGAGAAAATGTTTCATTCCATATTCTGTACTAATATTATTAATGCGAAAGTATTGTAACTCTATCTATCTGTTTCCTTTTCACGACTAAATCACTGAACCGCTTTTGATGAAATTTGGTACGGACATAGCTTTAGCCCCGAGAAAGGTCATAGTTACTTTAAAAAAAAAAATAAAAATAAAAAAAATATACGAGTACTTCATTGACAAGACATTGCACGACACAATTGTAAAAAAATATGATCTATATCATAGGATGATCAGATAGCAATGATAGGTTTTCCAATTATTATGTTTCAGCAGCTGTCAAAGCTACCAATGACATCCAGCCGTCAAATTATTCAGTAAGGTTTGCCATTTTATCATACATCGTTTTATGCTTACCGAACGTGCGGAAATTATTAAAAAATATTACCGAATTTCCCGCTCAGTTTTAAATATGCAAAGTGAATTTCGTTTTGGCTTCAGTGTGCAAATTGTCGCATCGTGGAAAAGTTTTAGCTTGAAAACGCTCTTTTGGATCTTAAGCCACCAACCAGACAAAGATTGTTGCAAAATGAATAAAACATAGCCGCGTACCGGCCAGTATCCAAGAAGACCCAGAAATGTCGAATTGGGCATCGCCCCTCTTATTTTGTAGTTGGATTTGGGCCTACATCTATATAGGATTGTGCTGATGGATGAATTGAACCCGGACGACCATAGACAACGCTGTGGGTTCACTAACTGGGTGCTCTCGGATGAGCCACCAAGCAAAATTAATGCATCCACAAACATTGACTGTTTGGTGCGGCTTATGGCATGGCGGCATCATCAGACTCTATTTCTTTCGAATGAAAATGAGACACCGTTCCCGAATTTCTATAATTAGAGCTCGACAACATCGTATGGGTCATCTCACGGCGAGCGTTCATCAATTGGCCCGCGATCATGCGGTTTGACGCCACTCGCTTATTTTCTCTGGGGTTAATTCCTTAGTCTACGCTAACAAGCATCAACTCTGTATCAGCTCGAGGCCAACTTTCAACACGCTATTGCGAAATAACGAAAAATTATTTCTTTGTTTCTAAAAAAACCTTTCTTTTTTAATCGATTTTTTTTTATTGCTTTCAATGGGACAACATGAGAACATTTTCCGGCTTTGGGAATGAAAACTAGAGTTCTAGAACGACTGATTGATATCCATGTACGAGCTAAAATTGATCCAAGACTTTCGTCAACGGCTCAAAATGCCTACTTTCAAGGAAGGTCGGTGGAAACGGCTCTGCATTCACTAACTAGCCACATCGAACGATACGTATAATACAGAGGGTACACAATGGTTGCTTTCCTGGACATAGAGGGCGACTTTAACAACGTCAACATGTCCGCAATCATGACTGGGCTGTCAACTCTGCAGACGACGACTCACTTGGGGAGTTGATCAGTTTTATGCTAAATAGCAGGATAATCAACTCCAACCTGGGAGGGGCTTCTGCTAAAAGATGTGTCTGCAGAGGTTCGCCAAAAGGCTGTATCCTGTGTCCCCTTCTCTGGAACTAAGTGGTTATTGGACTGCTGATATATTGTACGTTGAAGCGGGTTTTTTTTTTTTTTTTATAATTTACGCGCTCCTAAGGGGTTATGATACCCTTTTACTGTTGCCAGGGCGCGGGCGGAAAGATAGAAGGAGGAGAAAGGAAAGCATTTGTTGTGATGTAGTGGTTTCAAATTCAGGTGTGTTTGGTTTCGATATTCTCCAGGGATGGGAGTCCGAATAGGACAGAGAGATTTTCTTCACTCGGAATGATTCAGGTTGTGGATTTTAACGGTTGTTTTGTGCTTGGAAACTCTACCACAGCCAAATCTACATGTCAGTGTTATGCCTTCACACGCAGATTTTTCTGACTGAGTTCCAATTACACAAATGAAAACTTGACGTGGCTAGGATTCGAACTTTGACCCTCCGAGTGAGAAGCGATTGCTAGTACCACTACACCACGGCCGCCCCGTGGTAGCAAGGTGGTTGCCTATGCGGATGACGTTGCTATAGCCGTCTCAGATAAGCATCTAAATACCATTAAAGAACTCTTTCAGCTAAATCTTAACAGATTAACTCGTTGGGCAAATCGCTGTGGATTGGGAGTAAAGCTCCATACAACTGATCTTGTTCTCTTTTCCAGGAAATACAAAACTCCAATTATAGACCCTACCAGTTTAGTCTTTTCCGATAAAACAAAGTATCTGGGTCTCGTTTTTGACAGAAATCTTAACTGGAAACCTAACATTCAAAAAAGAGTCAAGAAATCTACAGTAGCTTTATTCTCTTGCAAAAAAGCCATTGGGAACAAACGCCTTCAACCTCACATAACCCACTTTGTATACATCTCGGTCATAAGACCGATATTCACAATGAAGTTAACTGCAGCAATCTAAGCAGAGTCCAAAGAACAGCATGCCTATGCATAAGTGGAGCCTAACGTTCTACTCCCCCTGCGGCATTAGATATTCTGTTTCACTTGACACCCCTCAATATCTACACTTCACTACACAGTGGACAAATAATTTATTTGTCCACGCTAATATTCTTAGTGTATTAGGAATCCTCACAGAGAACATCGAGTACACCATACCTGAACTTTGGTTTGACAAAGATTTCCATGTAAACTTCCCC
This sequence comes from Volucella zonaria, assembly GCA_963966105.1. Taxonomy (NCBI): domain Eukaryota; kingdom Metazoa; phylum Arthropoda; class Insecta; order Diptera; family Syrphidae; genus Volucella; species Volucella zonaria. The sequence continues at coordinate 193,057,881 of OZ014532.1, read as the reverse complement.
TCTAGATCCTTCTGCAATGAGGATGCTTTCATGGTAGAAAAGTCAATCCACTTCAACATAGATGGATCTAAAACCGATACGGGGTTGGTGGCGGTGTTTTCTCAGATAAGATCAATTTAAGCCTCTCATTCCGTCTGCCAAATCACTGCAGTGTATTCCAGGCGGAAATTTAGGCGATTAAAGAAGCTCTGTCCCGGTTGAAGAAAAACGTGATATCTGCAAAGGATATCCGCATCTTTTCCGATCATCCCTTATGGAGATGGCAGAGCGTTCAACCTTCACCTTTGTTGGGTGCCGGGCCATAGAGACATTCCAGGGAACTGTAGAGCCGGCGGACTCGCCAAAATTGGAACCACTTAACCTATTCTACCGGAAAAGGTTAGCATAGGTATGCCTATCGCTACGTTCAAGACAATATTAAAGCTGGATGCTAGATGACGTTTACAGTCTCCTTCATCATCATAAGCTCAAATTGGTCCATGAGTAAAGGGATCACAGATCCACGTGGCATCACAGCGAGAAATGAGTTTCGAGTATGACACATTTTAATTGCATCTGCAACTCGCTGAATGTGATTTGTTGTTTTTAGATTCTCCGGGAGGAACTGGCAAGACGTTTCTTTTACATTTGGTCTTAGCCCCAATTTGGAAAGATAAAGGAGTTGTTGTTGCAGTAGCCTCCTTTAGAATAGCTGCCACGCTGCTTAATGATGGCCGAACGACGCATTTAGTACTTAAGCTGACTTTGAACTTAGCTCATGAAGAAACACGTATTTGCAACACCAGTAAAAATAGCGATCGTGGATGGATGTTGCAGCAATATAAGCTGCTAGTTTGGGACGAATGCACGATGTCCCACAGAAGCACCAAATCGGACCATGAAACAAATTACAATAGAAGCAACTAAAATTTATTAGGAAGGATGGTCGTGTTATTGCCTATTGTACACAGACTCTGAAATAAATGACTATTTGAAAGCCTTCAACTTCATGGCAACATGTTAACAAATTTAGCTTGATAACAAACATGCGAGTACAACTGCACCACGACACAGAATCAGTGCAATATGAGGACGCTGTTCTGAAAATCAGCGAAGATCGTTTTGCTAAAGGTGCTACTGGTATGATTTGTATCTTAATTCGTGAATTCTATAATATTATTCACAATACAGAGGAATTTGTGAGCAAAGTTTATCCTGAGCTGCAAGCTTATATAAAAAATAAAGAATGATCGTTTACGTTTATATATACACACATATGTATGTACATGTCTTCACCGCTATACACCCAGATACTCTTGAAATCCCATCCTTCACAATTCTTGATCCTTACTTCCTCCTGCAGTTTACTAACCAAGGAGCTAGCCGATGTAGGAAATTGCTGTCATTATGTCCTTTCCCGCCTGAGAGACTGTCGGCAATATCAACACGTGCGACTTTACCTTGCTTACTTGCACCATAAGCCCGATTCTATCTGCATCGATGGTACAACTCCTACAAATCTCATGGTTTCAATCCAACTGGAAGGACTCCCCACTGATCCCAAAGATCTTCGACGAATTTTTGCCGATTTTCACGACAATTTCAACATCTCTTCTACAAACGTCGATAACGATCACTCCTCATACGTTTTTCATGTCTTTTCCAAACGTCTCTTGCGTGACGGGGCTGCGTACAAAAACATCTTCTGTTTATCTCAACTCTCAAAACCTGCTGATATTTCTGCTTTAACCGACACTAATCTAATATTAAGGTTTCGGAACTATTCACACCTGAATTCCGTGTATTTCACGACGATGGTCCTGAAAATAATGATGATTCTATAGGACGAGGTGTCCTTCTGGCACTCAAAGTTCGTTTGTACCCTGACCTCGTAAAAAAATCATCTACTGTCGATTTCGAATTTATCTGTGTTAAAGTTACTCCCTCCAAACACACACTTTATATCCTCTGTTGCTACATTCGCCCCTCTCAACCAATACACAATTATCAGCTCGCGACAAATGTGGTCGATTCCTCTTTGAAATTACAGATCCCTGTGATGAAATCATTGTTCTCGACGATTTTAATCTCCCCCCATCTCCTATGGACTCACTATCTTGTTGCCACAAATGCAACTTCTGACAAAGAAATCCTCTTCACAGATTGTCTCACAAATTCCGGCCTCTTCCAAATAAACCCAATCTCTAACTTAATGGCTCGGAAACTAGATCTGATCTTTACATTGGACATCGTGAACTGTCTCGCTCTCAAGTGTGAAATCCCTTTTTCGAAAATAGACCTTCTCCACCAACCTCTCCTCGTTATTTATTCATATGATATCGATAATTCCTTGAGGCTTTCAGAAACTTTCTTCCACTTCGATTTCCGTAAAGTTTTCTACAAAATAGTAACGTAACAGCAGATCCTGCTATAGTTATCTTCTGTGATAAGATCTTCCACTGTATAAGGTAAATTACGCCTTTTATTCGACGCAGAAATCCCTCGTCATCTCCTTCCTGGTATAACAAAGAACTTCGAGCACTTCGTAATAAGAGACACAGGTTATGGCACGAATTTGTTCAATCTGGTTCTGACTTTGACCAACAAAACTACCTCCTAGCTTTCAATCACTTGTCCCTTGTTAATGAAATTCCATCTATTTATTAACATAAAAAAATCCGATTGCTATCAACTCTCAAATTTTCTAATATGTCTTCGGATGACCTAACAATCATCGCTAATCTATTTGCGAACTTCTTTAGTGATTCGTGTTCGGCCCAATCTGATGACCCCGATCGTGAATACTATTTTTACCTGAACAACTGTTGTCAAATATCTCCCTCGTCTGTTGAAATTACTTCAGCGCAGTTACTAGACTAAATACATAAACTGTAAGACAATTTTTCCCTAGGTCCTGATGGACTGCCCGCAGCTGTCTTGAAAAAAAAAATGCTGATAATGAAGTTATTCCCTTACTAGTATTTTCAAATTACCTTTACCTGAAGGGCTCTTTCCTTATCTCTCTAAAAGCGCTCTTATTACCCCTATTCACAAAAAAGGACCAAAGCACGATATCACCAACTATCGTCCCATTGCTAAATTACAGGGTGAATGACTCGAACTCCAACTTTTTAAAATGCTATAAATTTTTTATATTTTTTAAAAATGTTGGAAAATACATCTATTTTCAAATTGTATCAGTAGTTTTCAATATGTCCTCTTTCGGCGCTAATAATGGCCTTGAGACGACCGAAGAAAGCATCGCACGCTGCACGCAAGTGGCTCTGCGGTATTTTGGCCCATTCCCAGTGAAGTGCTTGTTTGAGGTAGTCCAATCTTTGGAATTTTTTAGTGCCAACCTTCACCTTCAAAATATCCCAGACAGAGAAATCCAACGGATTTGCATCCGAAGAATTTGCAATCCATTGTGTCGAAAAAATGAAGTGTGGAATATTGTTTTTTAGCCAATCTTGGTTGACGTGCGCTTTGTGAGACGGTGCCGAGTCTTGTTGAAATGTCCTCGGTCTCCGATCGAAATGATTGTTTGCCCAAGGCTTCAATACTTCCTCTATGACAGTTTCACGGTATACGATCGCATTAATTTTGACGCCACGGTCCAAAAATACGAGCGGAGAGCGACCATCGGCGATTATGGCGGCCCAAATCATCACGATCGGTGCTACCTGCTTTCTGGTGGCCGTCCAAAGGTGTAAATTTTCGAAGGACCTCTCTGGCAAGTAAACTCGGTCATTTTGTTTGTTGACATATTGCTCGATAACAAATGGCGACTCATCGGAAAAAACCAAATTCGGCAACTCACCACTTTCGTGCAAGCGTAGCAACTCCTTCGCTCTGACGACTCTCACTTTTTTCTGTTGCGGTGTAAGATCGTGTGCTTTTTGGAACTTCAATGGCTTGAGCCCAAGCTCATTTTTCGGTATGTGTTGCATCCGTTCCAACGATATGTTGAGCTCACGAAACATTTTTCTTCCACTTCGACGAGGATTTCGCTCAACTCCAGCCTTCACTTTTCGAACCATTTCTGCCGATGTTGTTGCTTTTCTTTGACCACCTTCATGGCGTTTTGCAACGCTGCCAGTATCACGGTAATGACCTATGGTTCGAGACACAAATGATTTATTCACGTTGAGGTGCTGGAGGGCTCTAACGATAGCTACTTGTGGTTTTCCAGCCAAGTAAAAAGCAATCACACTATCACGTTTGGATTCCATCGCGGATAAAAATTTTTCAACACAACTGAGACGCAAATCGTTCAAAAGACTTGTAAATAATAAAATTATCTGTCATGTGTCAAAATTTGAGCTCACTGTCAAGAACGGTTTGGAAATTATAGCAGTCTGAAGTTGGTTGCAGTTCGAGTCATTCAGGTTGTATACTGCAGACGCAAGGTTTTTGAAAGTATTGTTTATGATGCTCTGTATTGTAAATCTGTATTTGCAACCAACCAAAATGGTGTTCTGAAAGGCAGATCAACCTCATTGAGTTTGTTTCTAGTACACTGTGCGCCCTAGAGCAAGGAAAAGCAATTGATGTAATCGCCATGAACTTCAGTAAGGCCCTTGATAAAATCTCGTACAAGTTAATTCTATTCAAACTCAAAGCTCTTCGTTTCGAACCTAGATCGACCTCTCGGATTAATTCCTGGATTAAAAAAACCCTGCTCTCTTGTCCACTATCGTTCCCTTTTTTCTGACCCAATTTTTGCAACTTCGGATACTCCACAAGGCAGCCAACTTGGTCCATTAATTTTTATCCTGACTATTGTTATTAATGTCGGTGCTAACGTCATAAAGCACTCCCACATATCTATCTACACCGGTGGTATGAATTTCTATAGACAGCTTTCAAGCCTCTCTGACTCTCAACCTTTACAATCTTACCTGATCTTAATAGGTTTTCGATATTTTGCCGTAAAAACTTCCTCAAGCTCAACGTACAAAAATGCTAAGCCATATCTTACTCCCAGAGGCGTTTGATACTTTCAACCCGCACCTATTATTTATCAAATCAAAGAGCAGCTGCCGTGACTTCAATGCGGGACTTGGGTGTTATTTGTGTTGCACAGCTCAATTTTCGAACCCATATTGAGTCCGTAATCAGCAAGGCTAACTCCGCTCTCGGATTTGCCAAACGATGGTCTAAAGAATTCCCTGACTCTCGAGTAAATCAGCGAGATACGAGAATGGTCGCCTTTCTATGATTTACATATTCTACGCATTGAAGCTGTCCAACGGAGATTTCCAAGATTCGCATTACGCGGATTACCATGGGCTAACCACAATATTCTATCCCTTTATGTCAAACGACTACTCAAACTACTCGGTCTCCTGTCTTTAGAAATCCGTCAGGAGTCCGCCGATATCCTCTTCATCGACAAACTCTTAACCGGCTTAACACAACGACTGTCCCACAATTCTCTCCCAAATCTCATTCAATACCAACCCGTGTCATTTAAGATCTGTCCACCTTTTTCATCCAAATAATCACAAGACCACAGGATATGGTCTAGCTTGCTTTTTCATCCTCACTCATCATAACAAAAGTACTAATAAGAAGCGAAGCTTCGGCGCGCAAAAATTTTTGATTTCAATTACCCAATTTTTGTTAGGATTATACTCGAATTGAATTCGGTTTTGTATCTTTTGTTTCTAACACCTTTTTAATTTAAAAGGACAATTTAAAGAAAATTGCGAGCTTTAATACACGTCTAGCTTGACAGCCGCATTACTCACTTCTTCAATAAATTTATTGCGGCCTTAATTAATTAATTTATTTTTTACACCCTTCACCCAGCGAGGGTAGATGCTAATATCGCTCCATTTGGTGGATGCAAAATAAACTTGAAACGGGTGGAGTAACCGAGTAAAGAAGAGTCAAAGTTGATTGACAGAGCCCATGAATTCGTATAAGAGTATGTACCTTAAAAGCACTGCCATTTTGGGTAAAATTGCTCTAACAGAACTGTCTTTCAATAACATCTCCACAACGTAAAACCTGGAGATCTGTCCATTCGGAACTCCATTCCATTCCCCGTTCATGATGGTTTTTATAGTTACAAATGTACGAGTACATATTGCACTGTTTTGTCAATTTGATCCTTTTTTTCTGTATTTTCGTCGATAGGTTGTGCCACTTCTAATTCTTTTTCTTTTGAAAGCAATTCTATGGCTTTTATCCTACTTTTTGCCACTATCGCCGAACCTTTTAATTTTTGTTCTGGGCTTGTCACTACATAGTATGGCTGACTGTCACTCACCGTCAACGTGGGTGTGTTTCTTTACTTTCTGGGCTAGAAAAGTTCGGGTTAAATCTTATGGTGTGATGGGGCCTAAAGTAAAGAAACGAAAATTGGGTTAGTTCCTATATGAAACAAATGTCAAATGACAAATGACGGTAAATCGACTTGTAAATGGATTTTTTGTAATTTGCGTTGAATATTGTTTATCCTAAATTTGGAAGACCATTCCAGTGAAGATGAAATAGAATCAATTGAGCCGCTAAATCTCCAATTTCAGCTGGGAGGAAGAATCATCAAAAATCTTGTCTTGTTCCTGCGTGAACAAAGAAATAGTGTAAGGGAATAAGCTGAAGTAGTCGTGCCCACATATATAGAAAACGTGTTCAAAATGCATTTTAGAGTTAAAGGAAATATGGTCCTTGTAATAAGCAACCAATCTGAATATTCGTATTTGTTATGTCGTTTGACAATCAAAAAAAAGAATCTTTATATTGCAAATTTTTATTCACGTCCTTAAAATTTACTTAAACTATTGGGTCTACAAGTAAGTTTCCAGCGTTTTTTTCCAAAATTTGAAGTTTTATTATGAAAATATAGTTATAATGCTTTATTCAAAGTATCGTCCATAGGAAGCTACAACTTTCCCCCATCTTTCTGGCAATTTATGAATTCCGGACCAAAAAAATTTCTCGTCTTTCGAGCCCAAGAACGTATCGAGCCAATTTTTGATTTCCTCTACTGAGCTGAAGCGTATTCCCGTAAGAGCGTTCTACATCGAACGAAACAAGTGGTAGTCAGATGGTGCCAAGTCTGGACTGTAAGGCGGGTGAGGCAGAATTTCCCATCCACTATTTTCCAAATAGTTTTTCACCGAAACCGCAACATGTGGACGAGCGTTGTCGTGATGAAAAATGACGGACTCATGCCTGATCTCATATTCTGGCTGTTTTGGTTCGATATAATAGTCCTTTGATGGTTTCACCACTCGGAAGCAGTTCGTAGTATACGACACTCTTTTGATCCCACCATATGCAGAGCATGACTTTATTCACGTGAATATTTCGTTTTGGCGTCGATTGGGCGGGCTCGCCGTCCTTTGTATACGATTTTCTGCGTTTAGGATTATCATAATAAATCCATTTCTCATCACCAGTGACAATGCGATGCAAAAATGATTTATTTTTATACCGCTGCAGTAACATTTCGGACATGCAAAATCGCCGTTCGACGTCTCCTGGCTTCAATTCGTACGGCACCCAATTTAAAACCTTTTGAATGAATCCCAGTGCTTTTAAGCGCAGGGAAACGGCTTGTTGCGTGACGCCCAATGATGCAGCAAGTTCTTCTTGAATCTGACACGGATCCTCATCCAGTAAAGCGTCCAATTCCTCGTCTTCAAAACTTTTCGGCTTTCCGGGGCGATCTTTGTCTACAACTCCAAAATCACCACTTTTGAACCGTTTGAACCACTCGCGGCACGTCGATTCACCAATACATTCCGCCCCATAAGTTTCCGAAAGCAAACGATAGGCCTCAGCCGCACTTTTCTTCATATTAAAGAATAAAAGCAGCGCTTCCCGCAAATGACGTTTATTTGGCTGGAAACTTGCCATAATTTTGCTCGATAAAATGTACGACACCGATAGAACGGCTCAAATATAACGCTGCAAAGTTGTTGACAGATACAAAACTTACAAATAAAACACATGGGGTCTGATATTTCTGCCCGGGATCCACTGGTGGCGCCATCTCTGACAAACGCTGGAAACTTACTTGTAGACCCAATATAATTAATGGAGTGCTCTCCCGGACGTGTGGATGAGAAGTACAAGATTTTAAGTAAGAAAGAAAAAGTAAAACAAAGGTAACATCCAAACGTCCAAAAGGCTGAACGAATATGTGGAATGCGTTTAGTGGGGAGTACAAAAGTAGTACGAGATAAAATATCATTCTCTAAATCCGAACCTTTTAGGCCTTTTTAATTCTGATCGATTCCTTAACAATTTTGGTGCTCGAGCATCCTTATCAATATTTACCGATTCGGTTACATTTTAAATCTTATTCTTGAAATACGAGTATATGGATCTTTTAACAACTATTCGTTTTTCTTCAATGTGATCTTTAAATGAAACTTTACAATTACATTTTGTTATCTGGTCTAAATGTCTTTTAATGTGTCTGCCTGATTCCATTTTACAAAGGTACATTCGCGGACCGAAGACTTTGATAACATAGGCTTTTGCCCATTGTTGACTATTTTTAACGGAATTGAAATCACGAATGATAACCACTTCACCTATATCGAATTTTCTACCGCCCGTGTTGTTTATTAGTTCTTTTTTGAACGACTTTTGATTTAAATTAGTTAGTGTTAGAAGATCAAATTTATTTCTCGGCAAATACGTGAATATCAAAGATGCAGGAGTAACTTTCGTAGTACAGTGCTTAGTGTTTCTATAATCAAATAAAAATTGAGTCAACACCTCATCAATATCGTCATTTTCTCTAGAATTAATTGCATTTTTTACTGTTCGAAAAGCGTTTTCTGCTGCCCCATTAGTCGCTGGTGCTGTTAGGCACTGAGAGATGCCGTACGACTTTACTTAGTTCGGAAACAAACTGAGTTCCGTTGTCGGACACAATAACCTCTGGAACATCAAATCTTGAAAACACATTTTGAAGGCACTTTATGTAAAATGAAGAGTTAGGCGTTTTAGTATGAAACACCTCAATCCATTTAGAAAACGCGCCAATTATTTAGATCTTTCAAAGGGCCCGCGAAATCTACGTGAATTCTCTCACATGGTTTACCTGGCTTTTCCCAATCAATTACTCCAGCCCTAGGTGGGTGTGGTAAGGGCGATAAACACAATTCGCAATCTTTTATCATTTCCTCCACTTCAAGATCAAGATTCGGCCACCACACGTAAGATCGCAAGAGAGATTTCGTTTTTACAATTCCCATGTGAGTAACATGTGATTGTTTTAAAATTACTTTTCGTAAAGAACGTTTAATTACCACTCTATGCCCCCACATTAACACGTCGTTTTCAATTACCAGTTCATTAATTGGTTTCAAAAAGGGAGAATATTCTTCTTTACTTTGCATTTCTGCATAATTTCCTGTATTTCGCGCCTCTACAACCATATGGGTGATTTCATCCCCTCGCGTTTCTTTTCGTACTAATTTAGCGTCAACTAAAATATTCGAATTAGTCTCAATTCGGTTTAAATACGTTACAGCATTTTTTCATCCTCTTTTAAATCTTCATCGTTGATCGTACGTTGAGGGAAACGAGATATTGTGTCAGCCACATTTTCTGCCGATTTAATGATCGTATTTAATACTGGAAAGCGAAGAGATGAAAAGCCCGCCTTTGCAACCTGCTTGTGGACATTTGTAGAATACCTTTCTTTTCACCGAAAATTGCAACAAGCGGTTTATGATCCGTAACCAAATCAAATGACCTTCCGATTAAATACCGATAAAACTTTCGTGTAGCATATACAATGGATAAAGCTTCTTTCTCTATGACCGCGTAATTTTGTTCGGATTCAGTTAGGGAACGTGTGGCAAACTCGATTGGTCGTTCAGACCCGTCGGGAAATGTGTGCGCTGAAACAGCTCCTATGCCAATATTAGAAGCATCGCAGGTAAGCACTAAGGGTAGTTTGGGATTGTGATGAACTAAAACCGTGTCTGACATAATTTCTTCTTTCATGCCCTCAAAGGCCTCCGTATCTTGTTTAGTCCACACAAAAATTTTGCTTTTTAAAACGCTGTACATTTTTGTAGTTAAACTAGGAATAAGTCTTCCAAAATAATTAACGAAACCACAAAAGGATCTAATATCCGAGATGTTTTTCGGAACTGGAAAATTCGATATCGTTTCATCACGATTTACTTTGACTAAACCTTTACTCGAAATCAAATACCCTAAACACGTAATTTCGTCTTTCGCGAAAACGCACCTCGTTTTATTTAGTTTGAGTCCAGCCTTATGAAGTCTTTCAAAAGTTGCGCGAAGTCGTTCGTTATGCTTCCCTAGATTAGGAGCCGAAATTATAATGTCATCTAAGATTCGGTTTGAGTTGTTGTGGGGCACACACGCGTCGGATCAAGCAAACTCTTTATTTTCATAAAATCAATAAATATTTAACTCAGAATGCGGTAATAAAGTGGAGCGTACGCAACCTAAGATAGCGTGTAGTGACTGCAAAAGTATATCACATGCAGCCTGCGTAGATATCTTGCCTGCTGACATCGAGAAAAAAAAGTACAGCTCACAACAACACTCTTCAACACTAGTGGGAGACCAGAGAAGATGTTCTTAAATGAGAGTTTAAACCATCATCTACTAGTCCTCCCTGGTATAATCGCAAGCTTCGTTCCTTACGAAACAAGAGAAACAAGTTATGGGCTGTTTTTCTGCGTACCAGATCCTTGTCCGACTATTCCAACTATCTTGGTGCTTATCTTCATTTCACCGAACTTTACGATTCCCTTTACCAGCGTTACCTTAACAATGCGCAGGTCAACCTTATAAATGACCCTAAGTCCTTTTACCAATTTGTTAACTACAAAAGAAAGTCCGATGGTTACCCTCCTTCCCTCTCTTTCAACAACAAGTCATCAACCGATCCACTCACCATTGCCAACCTATTTGCCAGTTTCTTTAAACAATCCTTCACCAATGACTCCTTTGTACCAGATCCATCCTATTTCCGTTACCTACTGAACTTCTCCAACGGCCCACTTCTCTCTCACATCTTGGACCCCTCCTATATCGAATATAAATTACACCAACTCAATGACGAATTTACACCCGGTCCAGATGGCCTCCCTGCCATATTTCTTAAAAAATGTTCCTCGTCTCTTTCCCTTGCCCTTTCTGATCTTTCGTCTATCCGTTTCACAAGGAGAATTTCCTCAGGTTTGGAAAACCTCCTTTATAACCCCGATCCACAAAAAGGGATCAAAGAATGAAATAACAAACTATCGTCCAATCGCTAAACTCTCCCATATACCCAAACTCCTCGAAAGTATTTTGTATGAAGCTCTAAGTTTCCAATGCAAATCACTTATTTCCCCTAGACAACATGGCTTCCTAAAGGGTAGGTCAACCACCACAAATCTCCTTGAATTCGTATCCTTTGCCATCTCTGCCCTAGAGAACGGCAACGAAGTCGTTGTAGTTGCAACCAATTTTAGTAAGGACTTCGATAAAATCTCGCATCGATTAATACTCTTCAAATTGTCTGCCCTCGGCTTTGAACCCATACTGTTAAAATGGATATCCTCTTACCTCGAAAACCGTTTTTACAGTGTTCGTTTAAGGTCAGCCCACTCCGCTCCATTTTTGGCCATCTTTGGAGTTCCTCAAGGTAGCCATCTCGGTCCCCTTCTCTTTATATTAACCATAAACGATCTCGATAGGATCATCAAATACTCGTCCGTCTCCCTTTACGCCGACGATACCAAATTTTTCAAAATCATTTCCTCTCCCCATGACTCCTTCCTTCTTCAACAAGACCTTGATAGTTTTTCGATCTGGTGCCTCAAAAATTGTTTGGAACTTAATATCACCAAATGCCAATCCATCACCTTTTCACATAAGCGGCTCAAATCTCCTCCCCGACTCTACCTTCTCCACAATCAACCTATCTCCTCCGTTGAATCTCTTCGCGACCTCGGCATTTTGTGTGATAGGGAGCTCAACTTCCGTTTGCATATGGATGGAATAATCCTTAAGGCCAACTCTGCACTAGGTTTTGTAAAACGATGGTCCCAAGAATTCACCAACCCACACGTGACCAGGTCCCTCTATATTACCTTTGTTCGTCCCCTCCTAGAGTACGCCAGTCAAGTATGGTCCTCATATCATCGCGTTCATATCTCGAGAATCGAAAGCATTCAGCGCCGTTTTTTTCGATTCGCTCTTCGAGGTTTGCCCTGGGATGATTCTTTTACTCTGCCCCCCTATCAAAACCGTCTCAACCTTATTAACCTAAACACCCTTGAGGAACGCAGAGATGCAGCCGACTTTCTCTTCATTCATCGACTTCTTTCAGGTCAGGTTGAATGTACGTCCCTTCACAATTCTATTTTCCTCAACACTAACCCTCGTAATCTACGTACCCCTCGTCTCTTCTATCTCCCAACCCACCACACCACCTATGGCGCGAACGAACCAATCCCCCGCCTGCTACGAAAAATTAATTCAAACCCTAGCGTCTTTGACTTCCACCGCACCACTTCCTACCTCAAATCGGTTCTCCTTCACCAGAATAATCAACCTTAGTTTTAAGTTTTAGTTTAAGTTTAATTTTAAGTTATAGCTTGTATTAAGCCGAATAAATGGGTTCTTTCGCCCCCACCAAAATTAAACACATTACACACGTCATTTACTGAATGCTGCATTGTCGATGAAGAAAGAAAAGGAATATAAATATGTTGGACAAAATGTACTGGGTCTACAAGTAAGTTTCCAGCGTTTTTTTTCCAAAATTTGAAGTTTTATTATGAAAACATAGTTACAATGCTTTATTCAAAGTATCGTCCATCGAAAGCTACAACTTTCCCCCAACTTTCTGGCAATTTATGAATTCCGGACCAAAAAAATTTCTCGTCTTTCGAGCCCAAGAACGTATCGAACCAATTTTTGATTTCCTCTACTGAGCTGAAACGTATTCCCGTAAGAGCGTTCTGCATCGAACGAAACAAGTGGTAGTCAGATGGTGCCAAGTCTGGACTGTAAGGCGTGTGAGGCAGAATTTCCCATCCACAATTGTCCAAATAGTTTTTCACCGAAACCGCAACATGTGGCCGAGCGTTGTCGTGATGAAAAATGACGGACTCATGCCTGGTCTCATATTCTGACCGTTTTTCTTTTAATGCCCGCTTCAAACGAATTAGTTGGGTTCGATATAATGGTCCTTTGATGGTTTCATAACTCGGAAGCAGTTCGTAGTATACGACACTCTTTTGATCCCACCATATGCAGAGCATGACCTTATTCACGTGAATATTTCGTTTCGGCGTCGATTGGGCGGGCTCGCCGGGCTTTGTATACGATTTTCTGCGTTTAGGATTATCATAATAAATCCATCTCTCATCACCAGTGACAATACGATGCAAAAATGATTTATTTTTATACCGCTGCAGTAACATTTCGGACATGCAAAATCGCCGTTCGACATCTCTTGGCTTCAATTCGTACGGCACCCAGTTTCCAACCTTTTGAACGAATTCCAGTGCTTTTAGGCGCAGGGAAACGGCTTGTTGCGTGACGCCCAATGATGCAGCAAGTTCTTCTTGAATCTAACACGGATCCTCATCCAGTAAAGCGTCCAATTCCTCGTCTTCAAAACTTTTCGGCTTTCCGGGGCGATCTTTGTCTTCAACTCCAAAATCACCACTTTTGAACCGTTTGAACCACTCGCTGCACGTCGATTCACCAATACATTCCGCCCCATAAGTTTCCGAAAGCAAACGATAGGCCTCAGCCGCACTTTTCTTCATATTAAAGAATAAAAGCAGCGCTTCCCGCAAATGACGTTTATTTGGCTGGAAACTTGCGATGATTTTGCTCGATAAAATGTACGACACCGATAGAACGCTGCAAAGTTGTTGACAGATTCAAAACCTACAAATAAAACACATTGGGTCTGAGATTTCTGCCCGGGTTCCACTGGTGGCGCCATCTCTGACAAACGCTGGAAACTTACTTATAGACCCAATATATATGAGGAAGAAGGAGGGCGATATTTTAGTAAGAATAACTTGTGCTGATAGCCTAAATAGATTATGAATTGTTCTCTTGTTCTTGTTCAGTCCCCTGTCTCAAATCCATGTAAAATCAATTCTCTTAATTCCCTCGACGCTGTATGCTTACGTGCTTACACCAAAATATTCGTAGTTCTAGGAAGAACTTTACTTCCCTGGTAACACATTTAGAAACATTAAAGAATTTATCTGTTGTCATTGTTCTAAACGAGATTTGGCTCTATGAAAATGAATTAGATTTCTATAGCATTCCTGGTTATACCCCATTTGATAAATGCAACGATACTTATTCAGCTGGTGGTGTGACAGTATATGTGAGAAATGGTTAAGCACTTGGATGTCTTAAGTTGTGTCTTGCTAGTGCAGACGTCATAAAGTTGTCTTTTAATTTCTTGAATGAACGTTATGAGATGTTATGTGTATACAGATTACATGCAATTGCTAAATGTGTCTTCATTGCTGAATTTAACGATGTCCTGACTTCTTGTAAAGACAAGAATTTAATAGTTATTGGTGACATCAATATTAATATTCTCAATGAATCTAATAAAGATACTGAGTGTTATCTGTTACTTATGGCGTATTTTGGTCTTACGAGCTTAATTAATGAGCCTACCCGTATAACAGAGTCCACTAGAACCCGCATTGATCATTTATTTATGCGTACCCACAAAAATAACAAAAAATATTCAACGGTTCTGTGTTTGATCCAAAAATAACTGACCACTGTATGATTACCCTAAATGTATGTAACAATATCTATGATCCTGGTTGTAATATCACACATATTCCCAAAAAAAGGTATTACACTAACTATGCTCAGCTAAAGGAATCCTTAAAATATGAGTTCTGGGAACCAGTCTATGTTGAACCTAACCCATCAATTGCATTCGATATCTTCCTACAAATCCTAAAAAATCACATTAAAAACAGCACTTCCGTTTCTCTTACATCCACAAACAAGAACAATTTTCTAAAACCGTGGATGACAGTTAAGCTCTTGCATATGATCAAAAGTAAAGATAAGTTTGCGTGAAAAGCTAACAAACATCCACAAAATGTAAAACTTAAAAAAATCTATGCTAAGCTATGTAAGTCAGTTCAGAAAAATATCCAAGAAACACATAACAAGTATTATTCTGATATGTTTGGTCAAGCCAGAGGAAATGTGAGAGAAGAATGGAAGGTAGTTGACAACATCCAAGGGAAATGTAGACAACCAATAGGTATCAGTAAACTGGAAATAGATGGAATTGTTTTTACTGATTCAGTAACGATCTCCAACAAAATCAAGGAATACTTTATTGAAATTTCTGAAAAACTGAAACCTACTTCACAGAAATCATCTAGCTGCAATTGTTCTGCTTCCTCAACATGCACTCAACCAAACAGTTTCGTACTCCAACCCTTTAGTTCAAGAGAAATTCTTAAGGTTATTTCCTCATTAAAAAACAAAAGTTCATGTGCTAGTGATGGTATCTCTAATTTGTTATTGAAAAAAATATGTTTCTACGTGATGGATATTCTTTGTTACTTGTTTAACCAGAGTGTCCTAAACGGATGCTTCCCTGAGTACCTTAAAAGAGCTGAAGTAATTCCAACTTTTAAAAAAAGGCAATAAAAGTAATATGTGTAATTACAGACCTATCTCTCTACTTCCTTCGTTCTCATAGATTTTTGAGAAACTTATAAAATCACGAATGATATCCTTCCTAGATCAATCTAACTTTTTTAGTAAAAATCAGTTTGGGTTTAAGAAAGGCATGTCCACCGAAGATGTTAATCTGAGACTCTGTAGCCAGTTATATGACAGTTTACATTGTAATAAATCCACAATGACACTCTTCATTGATATGACGAAAGCTTTCGACATTGTTCAACATGACCTATTATTAAAAAAATTATACAACGCTGGTTTTAGAGGAGTAATACATAAGTGGTTTACTTCTTACCTTAAAGGGAGGAAGCAAATGGTCAATGTAAATGGAAGCTTCAGTGATCTTCGATTGTTAAAAAAACGGGGTTCCGCAGGGCTCAGTTCTTGGCCCTTTGCTATTTTTAATTTACACTAATTCTATCTTTAACTTAAGCCTAAACGGAACTTCTACGGCCTTCGCAGACGACATTGTCCTGACTTACCAGCTAGATACTGAGTTCGAGTGTATAGCAAAAATATCGGAGGATTTAGAAAAATTAAGAATATGGTTCACGCTAGACTACTTAATTATAAATGAAAAAACAAAACTTATGTCCTTTAAATTAACAAACACTGTTGTAAAAGATTATAATCTATGTTTTCATGCTCATGATTGTAAAAAATTTTGCTTTTCGTTACACTGTTGTGGTAAAAGTAATTATATCGATAAGTCATGTTGTTCTAGTAATTGTTTTAAAATCGAAACAGTGCGTCACTTTAAATACCTTGGAGTAGTAATTGACCAAAATTTAAATTGGAAAGAGCACATACATACCATAAAGTTGCATTTGCTACTGGTTACACGTAAAATGTATCTCATCAAGCAATATTGGTCCACAAACGTTTTAAAAACAATCTATTATGGCCTTGCTCACTCTAAACTGCAGAATGGTATCTCAAGTTGGCGTCGTTCTTATAGCACCTCATCAAAACCGCTACTAATAGCTCAGAAATATCTTCTCAGAATTACGTGTAATAAAAACCGCACTTCTTCTAGCTGGCCTTCATTTAAAGTATACTACCACTGAAACATATTTTCAAGAGAAGTGGAAACATTCCTAGTAGATGTAATCAGCTTTATAGTCTTCGTGTAAATACACTGCATCTTGTCAATACCCCAAACGCGCGCAAAACCCATTTCTCTAATTTCTATACTGTTACAGCTCCCTTATTGTTTAATAAATTGCCTCTTACTATTAGAACATTGACACATTTAAATTCCTTCTCAAAAAGAGTTAAAGACTGGTTATTTACGATAAACCACAACAATATTGTATCGCTTCTCAAAATTGACAGGCTATCCCAGTATTAGTACAAGTTATTGCCTTACAAAAAAAAAAAAAATATATAAATAATTGTTAATGAATTTATTACCTCACCATATTTATTATATTCTGTTATTATCTATCGTTATTTACCTTGAATTACTTAAATTGATAAACTGAATTGTTTGTTCTAATTTTCTTTATTTGATGTTTCGATGTTTTGCCCCATATCAAACTTCCTCTTTAATTAGTTATTATTTGCTGAATCAATCCACACTAACTCTTAAGTTAAAGATTGATTTCTATTATTTTCTGTAATACTTATGAATATTGTTATTATATATACTTAACTTGAATAGAAAAAAAAAATAATGTTTACTACACCTTCGATGTCACGTAACACCTTTTCGATTTCCCGTTGAAAAATTCCCGTGGCTGGCTTTATGCCAAAAGGCAATCTATTCATTCAGAAGTTGCCAATGTGTGTTCTCCACGTAACCAATCTTTTTGAAGACTCATCTAATTCTATCTGATTATAGGCATTGGCTAAATCTCTTTTAGAAAAAACTCGTCCATCTTTGATATCGTTCATTATATCGGTTATTCGCGGTAAAGGATGATTCGTGTATTTCAAAAACTTATTGACCGTAATTTTGTAATCTGCGCAAATTCGTATTTTCCCGTTTTCTTTTAAAATTGGCACAAGAGGCGTACCCCACTGTGTGCTTTCGATTTTCGTAATAACTCCGCGGTTGACTAAACCGTGTATTTGATTTTCCACTTCTTCTCTGAACGCAAAGGGAATCGGGCGTGCTATAACAAAAATTGATTTAACATTATTATCCACTTCAAGATTAACTTTACAATGTTTTAATTTACCGTAACCGTTCGAAAAAAAGCGAATTGTATTCTTTCATAATTGTTTTTAAATGTTCGTCATCTGAGACCAACGCGTTAATGTGAATTCGTTTAATTTGAAAAACTTAAAGAAATCTCTTCCAACTATGGGACTTTCCCCTCTATCCATAACTTAAACTAAAAACTTAAAATCTCTTATAATATTATTGTAGTTGATATTACAAAATAACGAACCTTTTACCATTAACATATTTTTCCAGTTACTAGAAATACTGGTATAATCTCTTTGCAGTCGAACATTACTAAGAAAACGAGAATACGTTTCCCAAGGAATAGCTGAAACGCCTGCACCCGTATCAACCTGAAATTTAAATTTTTTATCGAATAATTTTAACTCAATGTCGATTGAATCAGTAATGGATTCGTTATTTTGGATAGTTGAAATGTATTTTGAGGACATGGACGCCATGTGCCCAACTCGTTCACAATTGAAGCATGTTACATCTTTGTACTTGCACTGCTGAAGTTATCGAAGCCGCAATGTGGGCATACTTTAAAAGCGGATGTTTCTAATCAGGAGCCTTTTTGTGTTGTATTTGCCTCCTTTGCTGCCCCGTTTTCTGCTGCTGTTGACCTGTCCTCTGCTGCTGTTGTCTTTTCTGATAGCTCGTTTTAATCGCACAGATATTTTCCACGTGTGCGTTACTTTTGTCGTCGTGTCATTTTTGGAATTTCTTTGCTGTCTCCAATGCTTTGGTAAGAATCAGATTTTCATCGTCACATAATTTGTCAAAGACAACACCTGACATTCCAATGACGAATTTATCCAAAAGCATGCTTACCAACCGGCTTCCAAATTTACACGTCTTCGCCAGATTACGTAGCCTGATGAGATATTCCTGCGCCGTTTCGTTTTCCTTCGTTGTAGCTTCGTAGAAAGTTCGTCTTTCACAATAAAGAATCGTTGGAATTGTGAAATTAGCGTTAAATATTGTTATTAATTCACCATATGACTTCTCTCCAGGAGTTTTTGGTGCACATAATCCATGTACAACCTCGTAAGTCCTGTCTCCCAATAAGTTTATGAGAGCCGCTCGTCCGTAATCTCGGCCTGGCAAAAATATTGTTTCAGTCGCCCTTTAAATACCGACCAATTTTGTACAACGTATTTAAGTGTGGGAATACTAAGTACTGCAGTGAAAAACTGGGTAGCTCTTCTGGCATATTAGCACGTGTACGATTTGCACAGAAAATATTAGAGAAAAAAAATAAATTAACCAACTATATTTTAACCCGCACAAATCTTCGCAATCACTTTCCTCGTCGCCAATATTATGTCGCCTGACAATCAAAAAAAAATAATCTTTATATTGCAAATATTTATTCACGTCCTTAAAATTTAGTTAATCTATAATTAATGGAGTGCTCTCCCGGACGTCTGGATGAGAAGAAAGAAAGAAAAAGTAAAACAAAGGTAACATCCAAACGTCCAAAAGGTTGAACGAATATGTGGAATGTGTTTAGTGCGGAGTGCATTGTGTTGCCAAATGCATACATCACAGTATTATTCCGATAAAATGCACTCCCTCAAAAGGTTACCTTCTGGAAAATGTATTCTAATCTATCTGTGATTTGCAGAGCGTTTAGCTTCAGAGATGTTGCAAACAACTGCTAATCGAACTATAAATATGGTAACAGTGTTCTTAAGAACAACGGTCCAAAAAATTATAGCTTGGCCAAGCAATATTAGAATGAAAGAATCTATCGACTACATTAAAAATAAAACAAAATTTTCTAACGTTATAGGAGCAATAGATGATAGACCCAGCAACAGATGGAAAGCTGATCACATTAACCACAAAAATAAAAAAATGTGTACATTTGCAAACCATTTGTGGTCACAATAAACAATTTTTGGATATCCCGGATCTATACATGATAGTAGAGTTATCGGTAACTACATAATTTAAATTCCCATTGAGTCACAATGCAATCTTATTAAAAGTTTATTACTGTGAGTGTATAAAAATAATTTCTTTTATTTATGATAACTCGGTATTGGGTGATTCGATATATCCTTTAATGAAACATCTACTTATGCCTTACAAGAACAATGGCCATCCTTCAGCACAGCGAAAAAATTATGATGAAAAATAGAGTTCTTGTCGTGTAGTTAACATACTCTCTACATGCTCAGAGTAATGGACAAACTATGCTACTTTGTCAGAGCTTGTGGCGTAGTATATAATCTTGTTGATGTTACAAACTCATACAAGAAATTGAATAATTTCCCGAAGAACGATTCTCTACGAACAATTTTAACATGCAAAGTGATAGCCAAAGTTCAAGGCTTGAAAACTTCATCCGCCACCGTGTTTGTTGAGATCCATGGAGTTTAACATATTTGAGATTTCTTTTTATTTTAATGTTTTTTTTTTTTTAATACATATTTGACGCTATTTATTAGGCCCTTCAACTAAATATCGAAGAATATCCATTCCTTCCCCCATCATTATTCTTTTCTGGAAGAATTTTCTTTTAAGAGGCTCGCAAAAGCTGTAATTCGTGTACTACTTCACGCTGAAAACTTCGTCTTCCTCTGGTTGAAAATGCTGAAGGACTTTCTATATCCATTTCATCTTCAATAAAAAAAGTGAAAAGTTTAATATTGCTTCTTTGTTACTTGGAGCTGAGGTATCATCTTCGTACTATACGACCTGGGATGCCACTTTTATCACAGTAAATGCAGTCTACTTACAATGAAAATGTAGTATTTGGAAAGAAAATGTAGCAAAAAATGAGGAACTAAGTTAATGTTCGTCGATGTTGCATGTTGTCGCATGAACGTCTGCTCGCAAAACTAAATTTTTGACATAATTTTCCCAGTCAATACAGAAAAAAACATGGCAGACTAGATGTCAGATGTTATGTCTGACATAATTCTGTCTCCTGGAGACGGGCTGTAATGAGCTTTGACACTTTTTGGCTACATTCTGGGTATTATTTTGCGAATTTACACCATCTGAAAAATTGTGAATATAAAAGTAAAATATACCAAGTGAATAAAAAACTTACAACATATGGTATATTAAAGCATTCTGGCGATTTTTTAAAACCAAAAGATGAAGGCACTTACGAACAAATGATACAAGACATTTTTCTCAAATTTTTTTTTTATTTTTCTGCATAGTCACCTTGTAACTCTACATATGTACTTCTCGCAGCGATGCTCTCATCTCTCTAATCCGTCCAAATAATATTGGACTCTAAATCCGATTTTGATATCCATGATAACCTCAGAATCCAAAAAGTACTCGTAATTTTTTCGATGCTGCAATACATCCAGTCATGACATACGGTTCGCAAACATGGACCCTAAACACCAAATCGGCCAAAAGACTGCAAATATGTCAAAAAGCGATGGAACGGTTGACGCTAAAAATCTCAGGACTCCATAGGATTACAAATGCGAATAAATGGTGTTTTTTCGCTCTTTAGTCTTTCAGTGTTCTATTTTGGACAGCTCACGCGTGATTTGTGACAAACAGGTTCAGTTACCATTACTATCTCATCATTAAAAGACTTGCATTCGAACAAGAACAAATTATTGAATTTTATTATAAAAATTCGTGCTCTGTGAAAAATGGCTTTCGCGCACTTGGAACATTTTACGGCCTACTGAGCAAGCAATTCAAGCTATAGTGACCAAATTTTACGCGATTGAACATCAGGCCACCTAGAGTGCGCACGGAGGAAAATATTGCTGCCAGTAATAAGGAAGACCGTGATTTGTCCATTCGTTGCCGTTTGCAGTAATTGGTGTTGAATTACTCGACTACGTGGAAGATCCTTGCGTAAAGAATCTTGATCTCAAACCTTACGAGGTGTAGAAAAGCTGGAGGAAGATCTGCTTTTTTATCGAAAAATTGTCTTCAGCTACGAAACTCATTTCTGGTTGAATGGGTATGCTACTAGTATACGAGTATACGAGTACATAAACAAAACTCCCATATTTCACCCGATGAGCAACCTCAGGCAATTCAAGAGTTGCCAATGCAGACGGACATGTGATTCCAGCAAGGCGGTGGTACATACCACATAGCACGCGAATCGATGGACCAATCGAGAAATGAGTTCGGTGAGCAATTTATCTCTTGTTTTGGACCGGTGAATTGGCCGGTTTGATCGTGCGATTTGACGCCTTTAGACTATTTTTTATGAGGATACGTCAAATCACTCATCCATGCCGATAAACCGGTATTAATTGCAGCCAACAGATGAACAATTAGAACAGAAAATTGGACACCGTGCGAAGAACACTGAAAAGTTAGCAAACCACAGATCACCTAAACAACTGGTGACTTCTCGTGGAGGCTTATGCCCGTTTATAATAATTTTCTAAATTTTAAATTAAATAATTAATTTTAATTAAATGATTGAAATTTGTGTGCACATATGTATGTTAATTAAAAAAAAAAAAAAAAACTTGCGCAACTACTCGTATAATATTGATTCGTAATATTGTAAAATGATGTGAAATATTTATAACTTTTTTGAAGGATAAATAAAGGGAAGCCGAAAGCCATGGTAGCTAGTGCTTTCCTCCTATCATATTCAAGATTGTAATTGACCTTTACATATCAATAAAGTTTATAATAATAATAATAATAAATAAAGGGTTACAAATAATAATAAAAATCTTATCAATATGCTCTCGGAAATTAAGTTCTTCCCTGCATAAAACACCTAAATCTCGTAATAAGGTGACAGAGGGTTTTAATTCGTTCCGAATGAAATAGGTCCTTGTAAGTGGTGGCACACGTTTACGCGAATAAGTTACAGTTCGAAATTTGCTAGCATTGAGCTCCAAAATTCGTTTTTGCACGTTAAAATGCTTTTCAGATCATCGTGAACGAGCGTGAACATTATAACCACTGTAACAGAACTGGGGTACGATTGTAGACCACGCGCCCAACTACGTAACAATTTTTGCTTCCACCAAGAATTTCATTTTTATTAATTTGTTAAATTTAGGTACGTTTTTAGCAAATTTGATTTAAAAATGTACAATTTAGATAAGGAAATGTCGGAAAGACGTGCACATAGCAGTAGGAACCTTGAAGTATGGGAGCGATGGCTTCACGAGTTCTCAAGAGGGGAAGAAAGTCCAACTGACGAAGAAGATGAGGATGAATCGGAGAATATGAGTATGAATGTGGATGCCTCCCAACAAAGTGTACACGACACAGAATCTGAACAGGGCTTACCGGACCAAGATGATGAAATGTTGTCTGAAGACGATTCTGGTGAAGATCGTATTTGGAATTATTTTCTCGGGAAAGATAAGCTAACCAAATGGAAAAAAACAAGGCCTAATCAGTAAGTTCGTGTGCGTTCCCACAATATCATAAAACTTCTTCGCGGAACAAAAGGTGATGCACGCAATGCCACAACTGAAATCGATTGTCTGAACTTGTAATATGAACATAATTGATTAAAATAACTCCTTTCCCGAAAAAAACAGTTTTTGCTTTTTTTGGAGCCGGCTTGCCCTTTGCATGTATCCAAGTTTCATCTACAGTAATTAATCGGCGCCAAAACTCAGATTTATTGCGCCTAAACTGCGCCAACAGAGCGTTGGAAATGTTCATTCGAACACGTTTTTGGTCTAACGTAAGCAAACGCGGCACCCAACGCACGGACAGCTTTCTCATGCCCAAATCTTGATTTAATATGTAACAAATACGTTCTACTGTCTCTCGCACTTTAATTCGGCGGTCACCATTTGGTGAACTTTAGCAATGTTATCGTCAGTAGTTGCAGTTTTTGGACGTCCCGAACGTTCATCATCTCCCAAGTTCTTACGGCCACGTTTAAATTCAGCTGCCCAAAATTTCAATGTGGTAAATGATGGTGCAGAGTTCCCATACACAGAGTCCAACCCATTTTTGATTTGCGTAGGCGTATTGCTTTTCAAAAACAAGAATTTAATAACAGCTCGATACTCAATTTTTTAAATTTTCACAAAAAACACTCACATCGACTCACTCAAACGACTGTAAACCAAAAAATGCGCATCCAAAATGACTGAAATTTCGGTAAGTAACTGTCAAAAGATGCACAACTAGCATTCACTAGCCTTTATTGACGAGTGCCGCTATCCTTACGTTGCGGTAGGAAACCTTTCAGGCAACCCTCGTACACTGCTGATTGATTTATTAAACCGCTCTCCAATTTTTCTGTATGAATATTTATTTCCTAGCGTCCAGGAAGTTATGTGACCTTCTTCCAAATTCGTACTTGGCCGTCCTGTCTTTGGATTTTTCCACAAGGACTGTAGTTCTTCTTTAAGTTTCAGCAGTATATAAATACTTTTTATTACATGATATGTTGGAGAAACCACAAATAACTTGCGCAAAAAGTGTCTTTGGACATCCTGAAGTGATCGTAGAAATTCCCGTCCGAAAATTGTTTAATTGTATTCAGATAATTCACAACCTTTGGAATTGTTCGATAAGTATTTGCCAGTTTTAGCAATAATTTCTTTTGCTTAAATAGTCTGTTTATTCTACGTAAACCGTTGTTATTACTTGTACTCCCAATAAGATTTTCTAACACAATTTTCCTAATACATTTTATTAAGGCTGCATTTTGCTTTGTTCGGAAACGTCAAATACGATTGCAAGATGACAAAGATCAACGAAGTCAAATAACGTTTGCAATTTGACGTTTGCAACCCGTAAATGTTGCAATGACTATCAAATTGACGATCGAAATGACGATCAAGTGACGTTTTCGAAAACAGCCATAGTCAACAAAGCTCTTTAATTTGTTTTTGTATATCCTTTGCCATCCGCCGATCGAAATAATAGGCTCCTAGGCTCCCTGTGACTAAAATATAATGCCATCTGGGCGGGCTTCTGGGACTAGTGAGCTAGAACTAGCATTTTTAACTGTCGAACAAATCATTTAATGCTTACTCAAAGCGAATTCTTTTTTTCTGCATGTCTCAGGGTTTCTTAGTTTCGTATTTCTTCGTAAAGTTTTTCAAGTTGTTTTAAGCGAGTAGAGATTCTTGCGTCTTTTCAACAAAATTTAACACTCATCCATGACCAAGGAAACACTATTTGCATGTTATAAAACAAAAAACTAAACAAATCACGTTTTGATGGTAACTTTGAGTCGAGAATTTGAATTTTCATAGCACGCATCAAAAATATTTCTTCACGTGACGTTTTGGATTAATCAATTGTGATTGAATGAATACAAACTCAATGAGCTCGTTTGGCAGATAGCTTTCCAATGGATGTTGCTGCATGTTCCGCTTTTTACATTTTATCGCGCTAGGTCCAAAGGTTTGGTCCTTGGGAGACGGCGCAATAGGTTCTCTCGTCAAAAATTTGTAGGGCTGTATTGTTAGTATATGGTATACGTTTTGTCGAATTTTGTGTTTTCTCGTGAAGTTTTTTGCTTCGTATTCGAGAGTAGGAATTCCATTTCGTTTTCTTGATACAACCCCAAAGGTGTATAGGATAGGTCCATGATGGCTTTTGCGCTGGGGTATATAAGAGCAGCGCATCGAGTGTCCTTCTAAGGTACTTAGCCATATTTGTAAATGGAATACAGACCGAGTTTATGAGGATAGGCAACCGACTCGCTTTTCTGTATGTAAAATTTATAAGACCAGATTTGGTCTCACTGACGGCTATCCGCCAGTCCTTCGTCCATTTATGTATGTACTTTATCGAGAGCGCATTGCAGTTTCACCGTTGTTTCATCAATCGTTTTACCTACTGCTACTATAGCAGTGTCATCGGCAAACGTAGCTAGGATTGTCCCCTCTTCTTGGGTAGGTCCCAGGTATATACTCGTAGGAGATACAGAAGTGGGCCTAGAATTTTTCGCTCTTTGAATTGCGATACTTCGTTTCTGAATCTGACACGGAGAATTCTATTTTCGAGATGTCAGTATATTATGAGAACTCAGTGGTAAGACCTGGCGTAACTTGAACTTCAATCCTTAATGCCAAAGGAATACGCTTGAGCAATTCGTTTTTTCTCAATTACGTCGATGACTCTATGCACCTGATCAATAGTTGAGAGCTACTCCTAAACCCAAACTGGTGATTAGAGAAATTGACGGAAAATTTAAATCGGTCTATAAAACTTCTTGTCATTCGGAGATTTTCCTGATTTTATGAATTACGCTACTTTCCACCTGACTAGGAACTTGATTAACATCAGTGCGGCGATAATAATATAAAGAAGCTTAGTCAATGATTTTCTTGGCAGCATTTTAAGGACTTCTACGGTTATTAAGTCTAAGTTCCGTTCTGACGCGATTTAAAGTGTTAGACCGTCGAAGGGCATAAAGGTCTCCTCCACATGGAAAGTGAAGATGTCTGCTTTCTGCTTATTTCTCTTCGCCCACACGTTGCTATATTTTTCTAATTGGTGGCGCGGAGGCCCTAGGTCTTTTAGTATCTTTTAATGCTTTCCAAAACGAAGAATTAGATTCCCATTTTGCTATCAAGTTTTCAAGATACATGAACAATTTTTAATGGTCTCTCTCAGCAAGTTACACAGGTTATTTCAACGTCTTGACGACTATTTTGCCATTTCTTACGGTCCTTTATTTCTTCCTTTACCATTTCTTTTATCTTCAGTGGATAATTTACACCTTGAATGACTCGAACTGCAACCAATTTCAGACTGCTATAATTTCCAAACCGTTCATGACAGTGAGCCCAAATGTTGACAAGTGACAGATAATTTTATTATTTAAAAGCCTCTTAAACAATTTGCGTCTCAGTTGTGTTGAAAAATTTTTATCCGCGATGGAATCCAAACGTTATAGTATAATTGCTTTATATTTGGCTAGAAAACCACAAGTAGCTATCGTTAGAGCCCTCCAGCATCTCAACGTGAATAAATTATTTGTATCTCGAACCATAGCTCATTACCGTGATACTGGCAGCGTTGCAAAACGCCATGGAGGTGGTCATAAAAAAACAACAACATCGGCAGAAATGGTTCGGAAAGTGAAGGCTCGAATTGAGCGAAACCCGAGTCGAAGTGCAAGAAAAATGGCTCGTGAGCTCAACATATCATTGGAACGGATGCAACACATACTGAAGAATGAGCTTGGGCTCAAGCCATTGAAGTTCTAAAAAGCGTACGATCTTACACCGCAACAGCAAAAAGTTAGAGTCGTCAGAGCGGGCAGAAATAATGGATTCCTAACATTATGTAAAAAGGATAACGATTTTCCAAGGTTTCTGTCTTCACCAGCTCTGTGCTGTAAAGTTTTGAATTTTCCTCAAGTTATTGATACTTGCAATAAAATTGTCAAATCTGTCCGTGGTAGAAGCCTTCAAAGAAGACTCTTCAGAGATTAATTAGAAGGAAACGAGTCCAATCATGGGGACCTGTTTTATTACACTGAAGTTTGATGGTTAAGCCGGCATCTGTTTTTACAAAGACTTCGGGAATTATGTGACGAAATAAAAGAGTTTCTACTAACCAGAAATGAGATACATAACGAACCTGATAATGAATAAGGGCAAATAGATTTAGCGTTTTTATCAGATATAACTAATCACCTCTATGAATTTAATTTGAAATTCCAAGGAAAAAACAAGGCCATATCAGAAATGCTCACTTATGTCAACGCTTTTAAAAATAAATTGTTGCACTGAACTGTTGCACTGTTGAAAAAACGTACAATAAAATATAAGAAAGAAAAATATAATAATGAAATAAGAACGCTACTGGGTGAAGCGACATTTTCAAAAATTTTACGAGCTTGAACCTATTGCTACGTTCATGGTCTATCCATTTGGAAGTGTTGATGACGAAGAAGTTGCAAGAAAAATTACAAATTTGTTTGCAATAGATGTAAATGAAGTTGAGAGCGAAATTCTGCTCCTTCAGAGCGATGTGCTCTGCAAGGCTCGAAGTTCGGATGCCGAGGAAAGCTGCTGGAAGTTTATGAGCGAACAAAAGTATGCAAACTTAAAAAAAGTTACTTATAATTTAACGTCATTCTTCAGCTTCACCTATTTATGCGAATCAGCGTTTTCAACAATGAATGCTATAAAAACAAAACATCGTAACTGCATATCTGATGAAGCCTGCCTGAGATTAGCAATAAGCAATTACACGCCTCAGTTTGCAAACATAGTGGACGATATGCAGTTCCATGCCTCAACTTCTAAGAACCGCTGAATTTCTTAATTTTTTCTGGTGCACCTATGTAGTAGAAATGATTTTTTTTTTATACCTAATTGTTAAATAAACTTTTTTTGTAAATTTTTTGAAATCTGATATAAAAAAATAAATAAAAAGGAAAAAGAATTTGAATAAAATGTTAGGACCAATATTGCAAAGAGGACCCCGACGTTTTGTAAAAAGTTAGTAGTAGTCCGCCACATGAAGAAGTCTGCCCATCCATGATTTAGACCGTAGTGTGTTGGTTTCTATCTTTGATAGGGTGTGTTATTCCACGCGGCATATTGAACGATTTCAACGATGTGATCAACCTCGGCTTCTAGTTTATAAGGTGTTTTGAGTGATACGTTCAGTTCTACTTTTACTTAAATTTTTTTCACGTAATTTTCCCAATTAGCATTTCTGCCAGTTAGTCTTGCAGGTTCTTGTTTCTTAATTAGGGTGTCACTCATTCTTAAAAAGAATGATCAGAGTTCGGTGAGTAATTTATCTCTTGGTTTGGACCGGTGAATTGGCGGGTTTGATCGTGCGATTTGACGACTTTGCGCTATTTTTTATGAGGATACGTCAAATCACTCACCCATGCCGATAAACCGGCGTCAATTGCAGCCAACAGATGAACAATTAGAACAGAAAATTGGACACCGTGCGAAGAACACTGAAAAGTTAGCAAACCACAGATCACCTAAACAACTGGTGACTTCTCGTGGAGGCTTATGCCCGTTTATAATAATTTTCTAAATTTTAAATTAAATAATTAATTTTAATTAAATGATTGAAATTTGTGTGCACATATGTATGTTAATTAAAAAGAAAAAAAAAAAACTTGCGCAACTACAATATTGATTCGTAATATTGTAAAATGATGTGAAATATTTATAACTTTTTTGAAGGATAAATAAAGGGAAGCCGAAAGCCATGGTAGCTAGTGCTTTCCTCCTATCATATTCAAGATTGTAATTGACCTTTACTTATCAATAAAGTTTATAATAATAATAATAATAAATAAAGGGTTACAAATAATAATAAAAATCTTATCAATATGCTCTCGGAAATTAAGTTCTTCCCTGCATAAAACACCTAAATCTCGTAATAAGGTGACAGAGGGTTTTAATTCGTTCCGAATGAAATAGGTCCTTGTAAGTGGTGGCACACGATTACGCGAATAAGCTACAGTTCGAAATTTGCTAGCATTGAGCTCCAAAATTCGTTTTTGCACGTTAAAATGCTTTTTAGATCATCGTGAACGAACGTGAACATTATAACCACTGTACAGAACTGGTCTACGATTGTAGACCACGCGCCCAACTACGTAACAATTTTTACTTCCACCAAGAATTTCAGTTTTACTAATTTGTTAAATTTAGGTACGTTTTTAGCAAATTTGATTTAAAAATGTACAATTTAGATAAGGAAATGTCGGAAAGACGTGCACATAGCAGTAGGAACCTTGAAGTATGGGAGCGATGGCTTCACGAGTTCTCAAGAGGGGAAGAAAGTCCAACTGACGAAGAAGATGAGGATGAATCGGAGAATATGAGTATGAATGTGGATGTCTCCCAACAAAGTGAACACGACACAGAATCTGAACAGGGCTTACCGGACCAAGATGATGAAATGTTGTCTGAAGACGATTCTGGTGCAGATCGTATTTGGAATTATTTTCTCGGGAAAGATAAGCTAACCAAATGGAAAAAAACAAGGCCTAATCAGCAAGTTCGTGTGCGTTTCCACAATATCATAAAACTTCTTCGCGGAACAAAAGGTGATGCACGCAATGCCACAACTGAAACCGATTGTCTGAACTTGTTTCTAAACGAGACCATCATAAGAATTATAACGACGAATTATATTCAACGAATATACGAATATACTTCTCCCAGCGAGAGATGGGATTCTCTAACCCGCCCAAATAGTACTTGGCGTTTTTCTCTGCAAAATAATTGTTCACGAAGGTGATTGTCTCCTCACTCTCTGTCCTCCGAGGGCAGTTTTTAGATGAGGGAACAAAAAAAAGTCAGTCGCTTGGGGCTAGATCTGGTGAATAAGGCGGATGGTCAAGCAGTTCAAACCGTAATTCATGGATTTTCGCCATGGCAACCGCTGAGGTGTGAGACGGCGCGTTGTCTTGGTGAAACAGGATTTTCTTTTTCTGCAAATGTGGCCGTTTTTCCGCAATTTCCGCCTTCAACTTGGCAAGTAATGATGCGTAGTATGCTCCTGTAATGGTTTTTCCTTTTTGGAGATAATCGACTAAGATATGTAGCTCCTTTACTATCTCAAAAAACAGTCGCCATCACTTTCCCAGCCGAAAAAACAGTTTTTGCTTTTTGGAGCCGGCTCGCCCTTTACAGTCCACTGTTTTGACTGAATTTTTGTTTCGGGCGTATTCAAGTTTCATCTACAGTAATTAATCGGCGCCAAAACTCAGATTTATTGCGCCTTAACTGCGCCAACAGAGCGTTGGAAATGTTCATTCGAACACGTTTTTGGTCTAACGTAAGCAAACGCGGCACCCAACGCGCGGACAGCTTTCTCATGCCTAAATCTTGATATGTAACAAATGCGTTCTACTGTCTCTCGCACTTTAATTCGGCGGTCACCATTTGGTGAACTTTAGCAATGTTATCGTCAGTAGTTGCAGTTTTTGGACGTCCCGAACGTTCATCATCTCCCAAGTTCTTACGGCCACGTTTAAATTCAGCTGCCCAAAATTTCAATGTGGTAAATGATGGTGCAGAGTTCCCATACACAGAGTCCAACCCATTTTTGATTTGCGTAGGCGTATTGCTTTTCAAAAACAAGAATTTAATAACAGCTCGATACTCAATTTTTTAAATTTTCACAAAAAACACTCACATCGACTCACTCAAACGACTGTAAACCAAAAAATGCGCATCCAAAATGACTGAAATTTCGGTAAGTAACTGTCAAAAGATGCACAACTAGCATTCACTAGCCTTTATTGACGAGTGCCGCTATCCTTACGTTGCGGTAGGAAACCTTTCAGGCAACCCTCGTACACTGCTGATTGATTTATTAAACCGCTCTCCAATTTTTCTGTATGAATATTTATTTCCTAGCGTCCAGGAAGTTATATGACCTTCTTCCAAATTCGTACTTGGCCGTCCTGTCTTTGGATTTTTCCACAAGGACTGTAGTTCTTCTTTAAGTTTCAGCAGTATATAAATACTTTTTATTACATGATATGTTGGAGAAACCACAAATAACTTGCGCAAAAAGTGTCTTTGGACATCCTGAAGTGATCGTAGAAATTCCCGTCCGAAAATTGTTTAATTGTATTCAGATAATTCACAACTTTTGGAATTGTTCGATAAGTACGAGGGCGGGTCAATAAGACTTTTGGATTAAAACACAGATTTTTTGATAAAAAAATAATTTTATTTTTCAACGTAGTCTCCCTTGAGCTCTATACACTTTGTCCAACGCTTCTCCAATTTTTTTATCCCTTCAAAAAAAAATGATTTGGCGAGGTCCTCAAAATGACGAGATGACTTCATCATTGGAGTCAAATCTTTTTCCACCAAGCCATTTCTTCAGGTTTGGGAACAAGAAGTAGTCGCTCGGAGCCAAATCTGGAGAATAGGGTGGATGAGGGAGCAATTCATAGCCCAATTCATGGATTTTTGCCATGGCAACTGCACATGTGTGCACCCTTGCATTGTCTTGGTGGAAAAGAGCATTTTTCTTGGCCAAATGAGGTCGTTTTTTTTTCAAAACGTCATTGAATCGGTCCAATAAGTTGGCATAATATTCCCCATTGATTGTTCTTCCCTTTTGAAGGTAGTCAATGTGGATTATCCCGCGTGCATCCCAAAAAACAGTCGCCATAACTTTATTGGCTGACAAACCCACCTTGGCCTTCTTTGGCGCCGATTCACCCTTAGAAACCCACTGTTTTGACTGTTGTTTGTTCTCTGGTGTGTTGTGATGGATCCATGTTTCGTCCACGGTTACAAAACGGCGCAAAAACTCCTCCATATTGCGATTAAACAACGCCAAACCTTCCTGTGAAGTTGTTACACGATTGCGTTTGTGGTCGACTGTGAGCAAACGCGGCACCCATCTTGCGGAAAGCTTTCTCATGCCCAAGTGATCATTCAAAATTGAAACCACTGAGCCATGCGAGATCCCTACGGCTTCCACAATCTCTCGCACTTTCAATCTTCGGTCGGCCAACACCATATCGTGAATTTTTTCGATTGTTTCGGGTGTAGAGACCTCAACTGGGCGTCCAGGACGTTCGGCATCTTCAGTGCTTGTACGGCCACAACGAAATTCAGTAAACCACATTTTACCATTGAAATCGATGGTGCAGAGTCCCCATAGTATTTATCAAGCTTAGCCTTGGTCTCGGTAATGGTTTTTTTTCGCAAGAAATAATGCTTAATAAGCACACGAAATTCATTTTTTTCCATTTTCTCTGACGCGATTTAAAGTGTTAGACCGTCGAAGGGCATAAAGGTCTCCTCCACATGGAAAGTGAAGATGTCTGCTTTCTGCTTATTTCTCTTCGCCCACACGTTGCTATATTTTTCTAATTGGTGGCGCGGAGGCCCTAGGTCTTTTAGTATCTTTTAATGCTTTCCAAAACAAAGAATTAGATTCCCATTTTGCTATCAAGTTTTCAAAATACGTGTCTACTGAACAGTTTTTGAAGTTTTTAATGGTCTCTCTCAGCAAGTTACACAGGTTGTTTCAACGTCCTGACTACTATTTTGCCATTTCTTACGGTCCTTTATTTTTTCCTTTACCATTTCTTTTACCTTCAGTGAATAATTTACACCTTGAATGACTCGAACTGCAACCAATTTCAGACTGCTATAATTTTCAAACCGTTCATGACAGTGAGCCCAAATGTTGACACGTGACAGATAATTTTATTATTTACAAGCCTCTTAAACAATTTGCGTCTCAGTTGTGTTGAACAATTTTTATCCGCGATGGAATCCAAACGTTATAGTGTGATTGCTTTATATTTGGCTGGAAAACCACAAGTAGCTATCGTTAGAGCCCTCCAGCACCTCAACGTGAATAAATCATTTGTGTCTGGAACCATAGCTCGTTACGTGATACTGGCAGCTTGGCGTTGCAAAACGCCATGGAGGTGGTCATAAAAAAACAACAACATCGGCAGAAATGGTTCGGAAAGTGAAGGCTCGAATTGAGCGAAATCCGTGTCGAAGTGCAAGAAAAATGGCTCGTGAGCTCAACATATCATTGGAACGGATGCAACACATACTGAAGAATGAGCTTGGGCTCAAGCCATTGAAGTTCCAAAAAGCATACGATCTTACACCGCAACAGAAAAAAGTTAGAGTCGTCAGAGCGGGCAGAAATAATGGGTTCCTAACATTATGTAAAAACGATAACGATTTTCCAAGGTTTCTATCTTCACCAGCTCTGTGCTGTAAAGTTTTGAATTTTTCTCAAGTTATTGATACTTGCAATAAAATTGTCAAATCTGTCCGTGGTAGAAGCCTTCAAAGAAGATTCTTCAGAGATTAATTAGAAGGAAACGAGTCCAATCATGGGGACCTGTTTTATTACACTGAAGTTTGAGGGTTAAGTCGGCATCTGTTTTTACAAAGACTTCGGGAATTATGTGACGAAATAAAAGAGTTTCTACTAACCAGAAATGAGATACATAACGAACCTGATAATGAATAAGGGCAAATAGATTTAGCGTTTTTATCAGATATAACTAATCACCTCTATGAATTTAATTTGAAATTCCAAGGAAAAAACAAGGCCATATCAGAAATGCTCACTTATGTCAACGCTTTTAAAAATAAATTGTTGCACTGAACTGTTGCACTGTTGAAAAAACGTACAATAAAATATAAGAAAGAAAAATATAATAATGAAATAAGAACGCTACTGGGTGAAGCGACATTTTCAAAAATTTTACGAGCTTGAACCTATTGCTACGTTCATGGTCTATCCATTTGGAAGTGTTGATGACGAAGAAGTTGCAAGAAAAATTACAAATTTGTTTGCAATAGATGTAAATGAAGTTGAGAGCGAAATTCTGCTCCTTCAGAGCGATGTGCTCTGCAAGGCTCGAAGTTCGGATGCCGAGGAAAGCTGCTGGAAGTTTATGAGCGAACAAAAGTATGCAAACTTAAAAAAAGTTACTTATAATTTAACGTCATTCTTCAGCTTCACCTATTTATGCGAATCAGCGTTTTCAACAATGAATGCTATAAAAACAAAACATCGTAACTGCATATCTGATGAAGCCTGCCTGAGATTAGCAATAAGCAATTACACGCCTCAGTTTGCAAACATAGTGGACGATATGCAGTTCCATGCCTCAACTTCTAAGAACCGCTGAATTTCTTAATTTTTTCTGGTGCACCTATGTAGTAGAAATGATTTTTTTTTATACCTAATTGTTAAATAAACTTTTTTTGTAAATTTTTTGAAATCTGATATAAAAAAATAAATAAAAAGGAAATAGAATTTGAATAAAATGTTAGGACCAATATTGCAAAGAGGACCCCGACGTTTTGTAAAAAGTTAGTAGTAGTCCGCCACACAAAGAAGTCTGTCCACCCATGAACGCAGCATATTGAACGATTTCAACGATGTGATCAACCTCGGCTTCTAGTTTATAAGGTGTTTTGAGTGATACGTTCAGTTCTACTTTTACTTAAATTTTTTTCATGTAGTTTTCCCAATTAGCATTTCTGCCAGTTAGTCTTGCAGGTTCTTGTTTCTTAATTAGGGCGTCACTCATTCTTAAAAATAATGATCAGAAGAAACATCAAAGCATTCATCAACTTTTATGAAATTGTTATAATATGTAGAAGGTATCGATAAGATCGGGTATGTAGTTTTGTGGTATCTGTAGCCAGTATGCCGGCTTGCCCATCGAATGAAAATCACATTTGTGCTCCATATCAGCTTCATAGAGCAGTCTGCCTAACTGTGAGATGCATCTTGAGCCCCAATGTGTTTTTGATTTAAAAATATTTTTGAAGACAATCTTTTCGAGCGCGGATATCTCGGTGGGCAATAAATGACTGAAATTGTAAAGAAACGACGTCTTTTTCTTACACGTACCGTCATTACTTCTATTCGATAGATTCGGTAATGTACGAGGAGCCTATTCAGATGGATGATAAAGATCAAGTAAACGTCAATATTCTTCTCTCGTTTGACTATTTTTATTTCGTCAAGTTTTTGTAGATGTCAGTTGGCATGCCAAATAAGTATTTTGAGCATTCCGTATTCATGTTCCCGATTTAGATTACTTATTTTGGCAATTATTTTCGATCTAAGCTAACTTCTTAAAAATACCACCTTGTTCAAAAAGCTCCCAGTTCTGTTTTTTTTTTTTTGTTAAGTTGGTAAATCTGTTGTTGGCATTCCCTCTAAATCTTAGCATCATAGCTTGACATTTGCAAAAGTTACGTATCCAAGAGTACATCTATCTCAGTGTGTGTTGGCGATTTTTTACAATTTTAGAAATGCATTTAAATTTGCAACAACGAACTTGTATTACTCGTAAATTTTGCGTTAAAAACGGGTTTAATGGTGCGCGAACGTTGGAAATGTTGGAAAAGTGTTTCGGCAACGATTCTCTAAAGAAAACGGTCGTTTACCGGTGGAACGAGCGGTTCAAAAGAGGTCGCATCGACATCGAAAACCGACGAAAACATTGATGAAATAAAAGAAATGTTGGTCAATGACCGCAAATTAATCATCAGTGAGATAGCGGAGGACTTGAACATCGCCTATGGATCCGTCAAGATATTTTGGTTAATGATTTGGGTTTCCGTCGTGAACAGCAAAGTTGGTGCTAAAGACATCAATTTCATGCAAAAAAGAGACCGTGTTGACATCGCAAAAGAGATGATTTGCGAGACTGAATCCCACATTCATCAAAAGGATCATTACAGGAGACGAGACGTGGATTTATGAGTACGACACGCAATCCAGACATCGGGCAAGTGAATGGCGTTCACCAAATAAGCCGAGACCAAAAAAACCACGTCGTTTCCAGTCAAAAAAGAAGGCAATGCTCACGGTTTTCATGGATTACAACTGTGTAGTGCATCACGAATTTTTACCAGAAGGCCAGACAGTAAACAAAGAGTATTATTTGGGCGTTATGAGACGTGGGCAGAAAACTCGTGGATTTTGCACCATGATAACGCACCGTCGCACAGTGCCATCATTATTCGTAATTACTTGACGAAAAATGCAACCAATACCATCCAACAGCCACCGAATTCATCTGATTTGGCTCCCTGTGGGTTTTTTCTGTTCAATTGAGTTAAAACACCACTACGGGGAACGCAGCCGAGAGGAAGTAATGGAAATAATGGAAGCACTGATGGACATACCGAAAACCGAATATAAAAAATGTTTGGATTTGATCAAGCACTGGCATAAGTGTGTTGCAGTCAATGGGGATTACTTTGAAGGGGACAATGTAGATTTAGATGAATAAATTTGTATTTTCATTTTTCTGAATAAATTCCGGGAAGGTGGTAAGTTTCTTAGCTCCTTAAGATTCTCAGATATATTAGAGAAAAAATGAGAAGCAGGATCTGCCAAGTTTTCGGCTCTTTTGCTAAGTAATTTGGCAGGTTGGACATATGTTAGTTTACCTGGTAACCGCTGTCTAAGGCTTAATGATTTTTCTTCATCACGTTTTCTTTTATATTTTTGCGACCGGAACCCAATGGCTTCTCTTAGTAGGGATACTTGCCACTTTTGAGTGCTCATTTTATGGGTGTACTTTGTAAGCATTAAGTGACAAGCGTCAACGTAATCATACTCGTATACTCGTATATATAAAATAAATAGAGGATATTGCTTTCATATGTAAGGGAACAAAAAAAATGGAGGCTCTATATACTCGTATATAAATGTCAGGCACAAATCAAGTCAAACCCTGACGTGCCATAAGCAGATATCTTAATAAAATTGTCAAATTATCAAATTATGCGAAGGGTTTATGATATACCAAAATCTAAGTAAGAATAATGCCATCCGTCCAAAATGAGACAAATCTGACATTTTACCATATTTTTGTGGGGACACCAGAATCATTATCAAAAGTTTGTTCGAATAAAATGGTTTTCCCCGAATGATAATAAAATCTTCTTAGTTTTTATCATCATCATATTATCTCCGTTCATATGGAATAAAGATTTTATGTTTTAGAGATAAACACAATTACTATTTTATGCCGAGTTTGTCAATGTGAGGATGTTAAGGAAATAATAGAGCGAAATAAAAAAATGTCAATTTGTTGCTCTACTCGTTTACGATAGATAGAACTGAACCATAGTTTATGATGTCTCTAAAGGAACAGCACTAAAACTTCACATTAATTTTTGTCGGGTCAGTGGAATCATCACAAATTCTGGTGAAAGTTGTATGTAAATAATGTGGAGGAAAACGGAAATAAATTTGGTCGTTATATAAATATGTAGATGGGTTTATAGTTGCAAAGGGTATTTTTCTCTCTATATAATAAAATAATTGTTTCCTTCATCTGAAATTTTTATTGTACAGGGTGATTCAGGACCTAACAATAAGATTTCAAGAGGCGATACAAGAAAAACATTGTATGGGATGGAGGGGTGTCTAACTCTCCCCGTTAAAAATATAGGGGATTTAAGTGTTTCCTACTATAAATCATTTAAAGTAGTCTAGTGCTCTATCGATGAAATGGAATCGGATCAGTTAAATGCTTTCGGAAAGCTAGATAAATTTTCTGTTCAACGGTGTACAATAAGTTATGCAAAAATCTTTTTTATTATGAAACAAAGGCCCTCAAAATCAATCTTTTGTAACCTATTCTTAAAAAAAAATTATACGAAATTGTTTTTTCAAAAATTTGCAGTAATAAGTTACAACAGGATATTGGTATGTTCTTTAGAAGTGTATTTTTTTTATATTTTCCCCAAAAACATCTCATAATTATCAAAATCAAAATCATCATTAATGAATAGGACAAAAAGCAATGGACCGCGGATTGACCCGTGAGGAACGCCATGATATAGTCTTAGCCTACTTAACATTTTTCCGTTCAATGAAATCTGCTGACACCTACCGCTAAGCTCAGCAGCTCTATTACCCAAACCAAAGCTATTTACAAGTTTTCAATACAGTTTTTCATGATTCACTGAATCAAATGGCTTTGACTTGCACGATACGTAGATTGATGCAGGCTTATAAAATTGAATGAGTCAACTTGAGTTTGAAGTTGATTCTTAATTATAAATTCCAGAATCTTTGACAAACTCTGGAGAATGCTTATTGGGCGAAAGTCAGTGTATCCAAACGGATTGGAATTCTTTGGAATAGGGGTTACTTTTGCAAGTTTCCAGGCGGAGAGAAAGCAGCATTTAACAAGGCAGCAGTTATAAATATGAGTTATGAGTTAGCGTATCTACCACATACGAATTATTTTAGTAAATCTTAGAGATATTTCATCTGGACCTATAGCATTAGACTTTATAGATTTAATGGCAAAAATGACATCGACGCTGTTTATAGTTTGGAAAGAAAATGTTGAGCCTGAGAAGCCTGAGGAACTACGGTATAAATTAGCTTCAGAAGGAATGGAACTGTCTGAAACAGATGTGGTGGCAAAAAAGTTGTTAAATAAGTCCGGATTAGTGTCCGCATAGTTGGAGAAATCGTTTTTAGTGGGAATCACGCCCTACTGGCGCAAATTTTTCTAAAGATCTCGAGTCTTAGAGCTGGTTTTAAGCTGCGCCTCCACAGGACATATTCGGCCATATAATTCATTATCAGCAAGCTAATTGGAACTAAATCGGAAGTAATAATTTTATAAATTCATGTAAATATTGGGTCTATAACTTAATTCGTGCGTTTTTTTTCAAAATTTGAACGTTTATTTTAGAAGATCATGTACAATAGTATTATTCAAAGTATTGCCCGTCTGAAGCTATGACTTTTTCCCATCTTTCTGGCAATTTGTGGATCCCATCCCAGAAGAACTGCGCCGGCTTGGCAGCCAAAGATCAGGAAAACTATATAAAATAGCCAGGTCACATCGGGATTTTGTGAGAAAACGCTTTTTTTAATTTAAGAATTAACCAAAAATATTACCGAAAAATATTATTTCTTGTAAAATTTTGTTGTTTTTT
Source organism: Volucella zonaria (assembly GCA_963966105.1). Lineage (NCBI taxonomy): Eukaryota > Metazoa > Arthropoda > Insecta > Diptera > Syrphidae > Volucella > Volucella zonaria. The sequence continues at coordinate 193,018,650 of OZ014532.1, read as the reverse complement.
TGGAAGCATCTGCATTCCGTTTATAAGAACACCTCGGAGTCTCTCTTATAAGCGACCAGCAGTAATCTGCCAACATTGATGGCTCCTATTTTCCTTGGTACCGTTGCTCTATTGCAGCAATGTCTTGGTGGAATCTCTCACCGTGCTCATCGCTTACATCACCCATATTTTCAGGAAAGAAATTGAGATGAGAACGCAAAAAATGAAGTTTTAGCGACATGTTGCATCCCATTTTATGATAAGAATCCAGCATTTTCTTTACATCATCTGCATAACCTGGAGTCTTATTGTTACCTAGGAAGTTTTCTGCTACTTTCACAAATGAACACCAGGCCTGTTTTTCTATTGAATCCAGAGTATAAATGAAAGCTGGATCTTTTATAAGCTTTCTAATATCTGGACCCACAAAAATACCTTCTTTAACTTTTGCTTCGCTTAGTAATGGGAACTTTTGTTTCAAAAAATTGAAACCAGGTTGGTCTTTCTTCATCGCCTTTACAAAGTTTTTTATAAGACCCAATTTGATATGTAATGGTGGTAGAATAATACGCTGTGGTTCGATCAATGAAGTATTCCTTATATTTTTTTCTCCACAAATAAAGTTTGCTCTGATCTCTCTACTCTCACAAAGTGCTCCGATCGTGCTCTACTATCCCACTCACATAAAAAACAACAAAATTTGGTGTAACCTAGTTGTAGTCCAAGAAGTAGAGCGACAACTTTTAAATCCGAACATATCGACCAGTTATATTTTTTATATTAAATTTTTTCCAATATAAATTTCATAACATCGTAGGTTTCTTTTAAATTCACACCATGCGCTAGAGGTATTGAAGGAAACTTATTACCATTATGAAGCAATACAGCCTTCAAACTAGCCTTTGATGCGTCGATGAATAGCCGCCATTCTTCGGTTTTGTGCTCATAACCTAATAACAGAATTAAGCCATTAATATCATTACAATACACTAAGTTATCGGCTTTCGAAAAATAAGGAACAAATTCACTTTGTCGCGTACGATACTCTGTAATTTTTACCTCAGGCTTGAGCAGATTCCACTGCTTTAACCTTGAGCTCAGTATTTCAGACTTTTGTTTTGACAAATCAAAGTCTCTGACGAGGTCATTAAGCTCAATCTGACTAATGAGATGTGGTGCATCAGAAAATGTAGGGAGCTCAAATTCGGGATCATCCATGATTTTTTCTGAACAATATGACAAACTTATTTCTGTGTCTGAAAGGCATCCGGAAGGTGGCTTTGGAACTGGCAGAATTTCTGTATGAGGTGCTGGTCTTGTTACAGAAGAGACATCTGCATATTTTATGGAATGCTTTGATCTTCGAGAAAATCTCTTCACATTGGTGAAACAAAATAACAATCTGTATGACTCTGGGGCTCTTTCCATATCATAAGCATCCCAAAAGACATTGCAGAAGATGACCCGTTTAACCAACCAGTTAGCTGTCGGTGACACCTAAGGCAGCAAATGTGTGGTGCCCAGAGTTTATCCTGATGGTTTGTTTTAAATTTAAAATAAGAAAAGTATCACTTTTCAATAAATGGTGTTATTTTCTTTTTTCGGAAACTTGGTGTAAATTCTCCACAAATATAGCAGAATAAATCTGGACAATTAACAAAAGATCGTGGCATTTTATCACTTTAATGCACTTCTAATATTCTTCCTACGCAAATTAGTTTATTTTTTTAAATTGCTAACAGAAAAACGGATTTAAACGATGTGCGATTCTATTAGAACTGACCTCGTTCGATAAAGATGTAAAAGTGTGTGCCGTTAGGTTGCTGTACGTGACCTGAGCAAAATATTGTATTATTTTTCCCGTTATCTACAGGTCGAGTACTATAAGAAACACTATTCAGTATGTCCGAGTATTTTTGATTGTTGCCCAGTGTTATTGCCTCGCTTCTGATGGTTTCACCTGGTTTTAGCAGCTCATAATACAGCACACCTATCTGATTCCACCAAATACAGAGCATTACCTTCGCGCCATGGATATTCGGCTTTGCGGTTGATGTGGCTGGTTGGCCGGGTTTCACATATAATTTTTTGCGCTTGGGGTTGTCGTAATGGATCCATTTTTCATCACCAGTAATAATTCGATGCAAAAATGACTTCCTTTTGTGGCGTTCCAGCAGCATTTCAGACATTCAAAACCGCTTTTGAATATATCCAGCTGCTTTTAAACGTTTTGAAATGGCTGCTTGAGTGACACCCAAAGATTCTGCGAACTCTTCTTGTGCTTGGCAACAATCTTCATAGAGTAATGCTTCCTGTTCTTCCTTCATCTTCCAACTATTTTGGCTGCCCAGGACGTTCATCGTCTTCCAAGCCAAAATCACCACTTTTAAATCGTGCAAACCACTTTTGGGACGTTTGCTCAGCTAGCGCATGTTCACCATAAACTTTCACCAAAATACGATGACTTTCGGCAGCAGTTTTCTTCATATTAAAGTAACGAAGAAGAACTCCCCGCAAAAACACTTTTTCAGGCACAAAGTTCGACATATTTGAGTGAAAAAAAATTATTGTTGTTTACGCTTCAAATGAATGACATACAGGGTGAGTTTTTTAACTTGAGACATCCAAATTACTCGAAAAATACGCGATATCGCGAAAAATGTTTCAGACAAAAGTCACAAGGTTCTGAAGGGGACATAAGATGGTGACCACGAGTTTGACTTTGAGACCCATTTTCAAGGTCAAGACTTTGTCTCAAAGGTCTTGTTCATTCAGTGCTAGATACCACTGCACTGGCACGCCTAAATCATTAATCGGTTTCCAACGTTGTTAGGGTGTTAGAAGGTCGAGATTTGTTTTGAGGAACTGATTATTATTAGTAACGTTTTCCAGATTAATAATGCAGGCTATTTCAATTCAAGAGAAAACTGAAATGATATTGATTTATGGAGAAAGTGGAAGGAACATCGATGGTGCTGTGGCTCTTTACGCCCAACGTTTCCCACAATAGATACGATCGCGCGCTTCCTTTTATCGGGTCATCCAACAATTCACTGGTGAAGAAAGTGTGCAACCAAAGAAAAGGAATCGGTCAGATAAGGTGGCTGTTGAGGACAATGAAATAGCAGTGTTAGCTGCCGTTGCACACGATCCTCACATTAGCACTCGCCAAATAAGTCGTGAATCAGGAATTTCTCAAACGACTGTCTATAAGATATTACATCGGCATAAATACCATCCTTATCATGTTTCAATGCATCAAGAACTTTCTAGTGAGGATTTTCGCAACCAGGTTTCCTTTTGTCAATGGGCACTTCAGCAAATTGAACGAGACCCCCTTTTCTTCGCCAAGGTATTATTCTCTGATGAGTCGACTTTCACCAAACACGGTACGGCCAATCGACATAATATGCATTACTCTGCTACCGAAAACCCTTTTTGGTGGCGACAAGTTGAACGCCAGCACCCTTGGAATGTTAATGTTTGGGCGGGAATTATTGGGGATAAACTAATAGGTAAAGTATGCAAACTTCTTGCGGGACCATCTTCCAGTATTACTAGAAGAACCGCCGTTGGAGTTGCGACAAACAATGTGGTTTCAACATGATGGTTGTCCAGCCCATTATTCCCAAGTAGGCCGGGGCGTATTAAACAATGTTTACCATCAACGATGGATCGGACGAGGGGGTCTGAGGCAATGGCTTGCTAGATCACCTGATATTACGTCACTTGATTTCTTCTTGTGGGGCTACTTAAAAAGTGAGGTTTACAGAAAAAAGCCAACAACACGTGAGGACATGAAAAGACGAATAACTGAAGCTTGCCGGAAGATTACGCCAGGAATATTTCTCAGTTCTGTTGGTTCATTTAGAGCGCGGATAGACAAGTGTATTGAAGTGAATAGTCACATTTTCGAGTATTTGCTGAAATAGTCTCGGGAAATAAACGTCGAAATGGGAAGAATTCAATGATTCAATAGTGGGGGGCAAGGGGACCCACTCTAATTAATCACCCCGAAGGAAACAAAATACTGCTACGTCCACGTCGTTGTTTCTGGGTTATGCTAAACGCAGTATGTAAAAACAAATGACAGGCCTACGAGCAATACGACGCAATAGGCAATGAAAATCAGGAATTATCATTTGAAAAATCAAAAGTGACCTTCGTTTGACCTTGAAAATGGATCTCAAGGTCAAACTCGTGGACACCATCTTATGTCCCCTTCAGAACCTTGTGACTTTTTGTCTGAAACATTTTTCGCGATATTTCGTACTTTTCGAGTAATTTGCATGTCTCAAGTTAAAAAACTCACCCTGTATACTGAAACGACGTACAATGACAGTAGCTTTCCAACGCATGTTCCAATGGAATAATAACAATGGAATAATACAAGTTACGCCATCTCTTAGCAAACCGCACGAATACATGTTGTATCCATTTAGTGAAAAAGAATTAAATTTATAAATAATGAGTTCAGCTTAAAGGGGGAGATGTGAAGTATTTATCATTCTTTCTCTATATATATTGGGTCTACAAGTAAGTTTCCAGCGTTTGTCAGAGATGGCGCCACCAGTGGATCCCGGGCAGAAATGTTAGACCCCATGTGTTTTATTTGTAGGTTTTGTATCTGTCAACAACTTTGCAGCGTTATATTTGAGCAGTTCTATCGGTGTCATACATTTTATCGAGCAAAATCATGGCAAGTTTCCAGCCAAATAAACGTCATTTACGGGAAGCGCTGCTTTTATTCTTTAATATGAAGAAAAGTGCGTCTGAGGCCTATCGTTTGCTTTCGGAAACTTATGGGGCGGAATGTATTGGTGAATCGACATGCCGCGAGTGGTTCAAACGGTTCAAAAGTGGTGATTTTGGAGTTGAAGACAAAGATCGCCCCGGAAAGCCGAAAAGTTTTGAAGACGAGGAATTGGACGCTTTACTGGATGAGGATCCGTGTCAGATTCAAGAAGAACTTGTTGCATCATTGGGCGTCACGCAACAAGCCGTTTCCCTGCGCCTAAAAGCACTGGAATTCGTTCAAAAGGTTGGAAACTGGGTGCCGTACGAATTGAAGCCAAGAGATGTCGAACGGCGATTTTGCATGTCCGAAATGTTACTGCAGCGGTATAAAAATAAATCATTTTTGCATCGTATTGTCACTGGTGATGAGAGATGGATTTATAATGATAATCCTAAACGCAGAAAATCGTATACAAAGCCCGGCGAGCCCGCCCAATCGACGCCAAAACGAAATATTCACGTGAATAAGGTCATGCTCTGCATATGGTGGGATCAAAAGAGTGTCGTATACTACGAACTGCTTCCGAGTTATGAAACCATCAAAGGACCATTATATCGAACCCAACTAATTCGTTTGAAGCGGGCATTAAAAGAAAAACGGCCAGAATATGAGAACAGGCATGAGTCCGTCATTTTTCATCATGCCAACGCTCGGCCACATGTTGCGGTTTCGGTGAAAAACTATTTGGGAAATAGTGGATGGGAAATTCTGCCTCACCCGCCTTACAGTCCAGACTTGGCACCACCTGACTACCACTTGTTTCGTTCGATGCAGAACGCTCTTACGGGAATACGCTTCAGCTCAGTAGAGGAAATCAAAAATTGGCTCGATACGTTATTGGGCTCGAAAGACGAGAAATTTTTTTGGTCCGGAATTCATAAATTGCCAGAAAGATGGGGGAAAGTTGTAGCTTCCGATGGACGATACTTTGAATAAAGCATTGTAAATAAAACTTCAAATTTTGGAAAAAAAACGCTGGAAACTTACTTGTAGACCCAATATATGCATATATACAAGGAATGTAGTGTGTACATCCATAGTATAAGTAATTATGTAATGACAAACGAGCCAATAAACTGAGCTCGTGAAGAATGGTTGTCTTTCATTTGACAGTGCAAATAATACAAGTTCATGTCGGCCTAAATTTCTTCTGAGTCTATTCAATGCAGTTATGGATTTATTTTATCTCATCGTTATTACTTTAGTTACTTACCACCAAAAAGTCAGTGTCACATGCTTATTACAAATACATTTCTATAAATTGGAAGTCTTTTCTCGCAAACGGCTCCGAATCAAATTTGATTGTAGCGATTTTATGGGCAGAATGTAAGGTAAACCTAGATGTTACAAATTTGAATGGTAGCTTACCCGGGTAGGGCTTAAAATTATGAGATAACCGTTTTTTTTTTTAAGCGCAAAAACCTTCATGAGTGTTTGTCGAAACCAAAAGTTCGTTGGAATAATTTGTCGCATGAAGTACTCCGGAATTTCGAATTGCTGGAACTCTTCAACATATACTTTTTTTTAAGCAGAAATATCGTTTCTAGAGAACGTTTTATTTGCACAATTGTGCATAAAATGAATTTTAAAATATTTAAATAAAACTAAAATAATGGGAAAAAAAATTCAACCGTATAAATGTAATGCTTCGTCATTTTCCATTTAAAATGGATTTTAATGGATTGGAGTTGATTTCCGTGAAATATGTAAGTTGTGAGCTGAATCCATAAAATATCAGTAGGAATTCTTACAAACCCACTTGCATAAAGGAATTATAAAAATAAAGTAAAACATCATGAAATAATGTACTAATGGTCCTCGTGTTTTACCACCATTGAACTCTTTTTCATGAAATTCCTTGTTTTCAAAAGAAAATAAAAACTAAGGACAACCAACAAATCATATAAATCTCTGAGGACTGAGAAAATTCCGGGAATATATAAAACAACCGTCTGAGTAGGTACAGTTATTTTGAATTTACAGCTAGACACATAAATTTTGTTTGTGTATATGTTGAATTTACTTAAAAATTACTTTCCAGAAACTGGTCGGAACCGGGTCACCGGCTGGGGTGATGGATGAGGCCATCAAATACGCTGCCGCTTACTCTGTCTGCTTAAAGTCACTTGCCGCGGATAGTATACATCTAGATATTTCACCAACAAATCTGAAGACAATGTTCACTTTATATAACAATTTGATTTTAGATGAATTATTTTAAATTTCGAATTGATATATAGACTTATTTATTTATTTATTTATTTATCGAAAATAACTTACAAAAATAATTTTATAAATTACTTAAAATAGAAGGCATCAGGGCAACAAGACCATGGATTCGGTTGGGAAGTAATTGCATATTTAGGGAAGGTTTGCAGTGGAGAAAAGGTATTTCATTTAACTTAACATGGAAGTAAAAATTAGTTCAGATTTCTTTGTATTTATATGGTTTGTTGTGGCTTCTTTAACTCCCTGCAAGGATCTCATGTTGGATGGATCAAGCATTTTTGCTATGCGTAAACGTTTTTTTTTTCTGAGGAAATGGATTTGGTGCTTGAGAATATGGCAAACGGATACGATCTCTTTACAATATCCACATTCGTCGGGGGGGTCATGAGTGAAAAGGTGTCCACTCGAAAATACAGTTTTTCCTACTCTGGAGAAGTTTTTACAGTGGGTGATCCTGAGATGTGTAAAATGATGCATCCGTAGAAAGTTGTCCTGCTTAAGCCTCGAGCTAATAAGTTCTTCTTTTTCAATTTCGTTGAAGATTTTGCACAAAATTTGGGAAACGCCTGGTAGTTCTTTTACTAGAGGGAAGCTGCTGCGTCTGCAATCTCATTTCCTTTTATACCCACATGGCCTGGAACCCATGTCAGAGCAATGTTGGCGTTGTTGTATAAAATGCTCCGAATGTAGTTAAGGGTTGAACAGTTTTTATTGGGGCTTTTGATTCCCGTCAAGATATTTAGGTTATCTGTGAGGATAGGTGTCTTTACATTCCTGGAAAGAGCTAAAGAAAGCGCTTTTATCAGTGCAACCATTTCAGCTAGATAACTATCAGCTGCATCTGGAAGGATGCCTTGGGAAAGAGTGATGTCTTCATTTGTATCCAAAAGTTCAATCACTGCATAGGAGGTACTGTTATCTTTAAAGGAGCCATCTGTGTACCAGTATAAAGTTCTTGTCGGTTTAAAAGTTTGGATCGATTCTCTGTGGAGAGAATGAATTGTTGCCTTTAGGTGTTTTCTTTACTGTAATTGGAAAGGCTAAAGTCGATGGATAGTGTGTGCCTTTTCCAAGGGGGCGGTGCGGAATTGCTGAGGTGGAGTGACTTGTCCAGTGGAGTAAATATGTAAAGAGAGATATAACTCAGTATTTTATTCAAAGAGAAGTTCGAGTTTGTCCGGTTTTGTTTTGACCTGCATACAATTTTAAGCGAAATTGAATGAAGTGAGTGGGTGGAATCGCTTATTGCTTTGCTTATTGATTTAACTGATCATTTTTGTCCGATTAAATACTGCTTCTACTCTTAAGGCCTCAATTGGTGTTGTTTTTAGGGCTCCTGTAGCCGTCCGGAAAAATTGGTTAATGGCTATGTCAAAATTCTCCAAGTTTTTTTTTAGAGGTCCACATATATTGTGTGAGCCTGTGCTGTAGGGTGCCTTCCAACAAAGATTTAGTTATTACCAATGCTGTTTCAAGGTGTGGGCCTTTACGTCGAAAACATATCACTTTTATCTGCTTCTTTAGCAGATTGATGGTGTTTTTGATGTGAAGGTCGCATTTCAGATTACTACTGAAAGTGATCCCTGAGACTTTTTGTTCTTTTTTTAGAACGACATTGGTTTTCCGAATTACGAGCGGGTTAATTGAAGGGTAACATTTATGTTTTCTGCAAAGATGTAGAGCTTCAATTTTGGAAATGGTTTTTTGAGCCCAGGCATGTATAAAATTATCTGCGGATCTAAGTACGTCGTCGTTACTGCTGGAGGTCCAGAAGCAACTAAAAAAATATTGTCTGCGTGAACCCCAACGAAGTCGAGTTTGTTTTTTGGTTGTGCAAGTTCGGCAATGAGTCCATCAATGTAAGCATTATATAGGTAAACCGATAAAGGAGACCCTTAGGGTTATATAAACTTATTTAATTCAGTAATTTAGCTTATACATATACCGGAACATAAACTTAGGCTCGGGCAAACTAAAGATTTTCTTGTAATCTACTGTACGAGATTTGATATTATTAATAAAGCTATGGCGGTGGCATAAAAACCGAATCTTTGTACTTAAAACCGGAAAAGGTGATTTATACACTCGTCAAGACCTTCAGACCTATGGAAACTGCTTAGTGAATACGTCAACGCAATATGCCTTTCAACGCAGAAGATCCTGCCAGAATACGGTCCGAAATCTGATGGTTAAAGTTTAAGATACACTCGATAAAAAAGAGTTTTGAAGGCAACGCAATTTTTGGGGGCAGACAACACGGGGTAAATAAATCTGTAGTTCTGTGGTTAAAAGCAATGCAGGTGAATAGGACATTGATTATGTATGCTGTTTTCGATCGACCATTGAGGATAAATTGGTGTTGTCCACATGATGGTTCCCTGACTTCTCTGCTATGATGCAATTCGACTTACTGGTTAATGAACTCAATGACATTAATGTCTACGCTCGGGCATATCGATGGCTTAGTGCAGAAATGTGTTAAATGGTTAGGCCACTCTATTGCTTTTAATGGTCCCTTAGGGCCTCAAAAATGATATCCTTGTTTTCAAAGTATAGTACAAGGCCGCCAGGTAGGCAGCGAACGTCTTCTGACCGAAACGAGGGACGGTATTTTAGGGGACTAGATTAGGAATACGGCAGATGTTTTTGAAGCTATTTACCACGTGTTGCTTGTTTCGTCTTTAGAAACGTCGGTTTCAGTCAGTTTCGTGCAGTGAAACATTCATGAAGGACGCTATTTGAGGAACTTTTGGTTTTTCTGGATAATTCCGATAGTTTTTTCGTTGTTTTGTGAGTGTTATTGGTCTGTTTTTATAATGAGTGACAAAGCATATTGTGGTCAAAAAGGTGCACAAGAGACGCCTGCATACAGCAAGAGACCGAAAATATCTGGAAGAAGACCGCGATAGAGGCACCAATGAAATGAATGCTAGTACATCCGCGAAAAAGTTTAAGCAATCGGAAGATATGTACGATATTGATTTTGATTTTGATTATCGTATGATAACTTTTATTGCAGTTTCTTCAGCTATTTCAAACGTTGTCGTTTGTAAAGTGCGCAAATTGGAAGTGAAATTTACGGATAGTGGTTTGGGATTCAAAATAGTAGTGTCCTGTAAAAAATGTGTACAGACTGAGACTGAAAAAGGCAATGAAATCAAATGTAGAATTGTAATTTCCTTGCTTGGAGTTGGTTTGCACGGAATAAAAAAGTTTTGTGCATTCATGGAATTACCTCGGCCTTCTTATGATAAGGTTGTTAAAAGAACCAAACTACTACAGTCGTTTGCAAAAACAGTATGGTGAAAGCAGCGAAAGATGTGGCAACTATTTCTATTGAAAAAGGATAGAATGGAATTATGGTATCAGGCGATGGTTCGTGGAGAAAACGTGGGTTTACATCCTTGTTTGACTTAGTGACTCTTATTTGCAATTACAGTGCAAAAATTATAGACTGCGCAGTGAAATCAAAATTCTGTAAGGCGCCTGAGTACTGGAAGAATAAAGAAGATACGGAATGGGCACAAAATCATAACGATAAGTGCGATGTGAATCAAGATGGATCATCAGGAAAATGGAGGTCGATCCAGTTGTTGGTGACGGTGATTCTAAGCCTTTTAAAGCATTACTAATACTAAGCCCTATGAAAGTGTCACAGTACTCAAAAAAGAGTGTATAAATGTGTATCCGCCTACGTAATTTGAAAAAAAAAATACAAAAGGTCTCGGTGGAAGGGGCAAATTGACGGGAAAACTAATAGACGAACTCTCTATTTATTATGGATTAGCCATTCGTAGAAACTGTGATTCAGTTGAAAACATGAGAAACGGTATACGGGCTACACTCTATCATAAAAAAAACCTCAGCATGATAAACGCCCGATCGAGGAGGATTCATGGCGCTCACGGCAAAAGGCTAAAGCTACAAATAGTTTGGCTGAGTTCAAGCATAAGCCAGCTCTTCTAGTTGAAGTGTATGAAACTATGAAGAATTGACCAGAGACGATCTTCTTAATCGACGCATCGAGTGTTATACTGAAAACTTTAATCAAAGTTTTAAATCGACTGTGTGGGCATTGGCCCCCTAAATCTATTTCTAGTGGTAAAACTGTTTTGGATATAGTTACGAATATTGCAATTTACGTGTACAATGACGGTTTCGCTTCAATTTTGCACATAATGAAAGCGTTATACTTAGAAATCGGTCCGAACAGCTACGAAATGTGTTTGGAGGTTGACAAAGAGTGCATAAAAGTAGCAGAAAGATCACTGTCTGGAGTTACAAACGAGAGGAGAACCGCATTAAAATCTAAAAGAAAAGAAATGAAAGAGCAGGACACTAATCTAGGAGGCCAATTTTATGGCGCAGGCATCGTGGATTAGAGGTATTGCAAAATTTTTCATGACATCCTGTAACTTACAATTTTAAACACGTTTATCTCAAAACTGCATTTTTCAAGTTGGCCGCACCCATAACTTGAACAATTTTCCACCAATTCACTTCAAGATTTAACTACATCTTTAAAAATATATTGTCTAAATAAATACGTACGTAGGCGTAGTTCATTTATTATTCACAATTTTCTGGCGATTTTTCTGCGAATTTTTCAATTTTGACTTTGGAAGTGTGCCATTCGACCAAAAATCAATATATCAAAAAATCCTACGTACTTCTTTAGCTGTTGTTACTTACAATAAAAGAAAATTTACTGACTCATCATAATTCATTTTTAAATAAATTGTTCTATAAAAAATTATGTTTTACAGTCAATGTATTTAATATTTTTCCTGAAAAAAAAATAACAAAAAAGCCTATTTGTACGGCCTCTAAAACTGTCTAACCCCTTAAGTGCTCAAAACATAATTTTACTGGAGAGGGCTTTTAAGATTTGGAGTGCAATATTTCCGAACTAAATAGTTCTTCGGTTCGATTTGACCTCAATTACAAGAGTCGTTTATTAAACTTTGTTGTTCGTGAAGTATTTATGGACGTTAATCATTTTAAAAACATTTTCGAAATGCTTGTTTTATCAGCACCCTGATCCATTTTTGATAAAGTCCATGCCTCTGCACCATTGAGCAGGACTGGGATTATTAAGGTCTCATACAGAGTCACCTCTGTTGTTCGATAGAGAACTTTGTCAGTCAATTGCCTTCTTAGCTCGAAAAAGCAGCGATTAGCAGAGTTATTCTTCGGTTGATCTCAGCGCTGGCGTCGTTGCCTGTATAGATAGCGAAGTCTAAGTAGACAAAGTCCGTAGTTACTCAAAGTTATATCTGTAGACGGCGATGTTGTGTCCTAAACGCCGGTGTTGGGTGTCATATTTTGTTGACAGCATATACTTGCCACTTGGTGTGGACATCATTGGCCATTAGACCTATCTCCGCTACTTGTACTTTAATTCTCGCGAAAGCGAAAATGACATCACACTGCTTTCTTCCAATTATATCAATAATTGATTGTGTTGAAGCGCCGGAGTTTTGCACTATTCTTTTAAGAAGGATGTTAAGGAGATCCTAAGGCATCGCATCGTCTTTTCTATATCCTTTCTGACATCAAAGGTCTCGGACAGTTCTTTTTCGAACTTATTGGAGCAGCTTGCATTCTCTATCGTTATCCTGCAGCGGACGAGTTTGACAAGTATGCCAAATCTAGACATTGCTCGATATAGCTCTTCTCAATAGATGCTGTCATACGCGGTCTTAAAATCGATGAATAAGTGGTGTGTATCTATTTGGCGCTCATGGGTTTTTGCCAATATCTGCCGTAGTGTGAATATTTGGTCAATGGTGGATTTTCCTGGCCTAAAGCCACACTGATATGGACAATTAAGTTGTTGACGAATGGCTTCAGATGTTCACACAGTACGGCAGAGGGGATCTTGTAGACGATGTTAAGAAGACTGATGCCTCTGCAGTTGGCGCAGTTCAGAGGTCGCCTTCCTTGAGGGCCAGGCAAACAACGTAGAGGTTCCATTCATCGGGCATATTTTGGTTCGTTCAAGTAGAAAAAAAGGGCAGAGTGCACATCATACACTCTCAGATAAGGTTAGGACAATTTGTCTCTATCTGAAATTTCTTTGAGTTTTAACTTCACTTGAGGCAATAATGACTTCCTCAAAACAAATCTCGACCTTCTAACACCCTAACAACGTTGGAAACCGATTAATGATTTAGGCGTGCCAGTGCAGTGGTATCTATCACTGAATGAATAAGACCTTTGAGACAAAGTCGTGTGCCCCATTGAGGAATACGACTGAGCAATGAAAATCAGGAATTATCATTTGAAAAATCAAAAGCGACCTTCGTTTGACCTTGAAAATGGATCTCAAGGTCAAACTCGTGGCCACCATCTTATGTCCCCTTCAGAACCTTGTGACTTTTGTCTGAAACATTTTTCGCGATATCGCGTATTTTTCGACTAATTTGGATGTCTCAAGTTAAAAAACTCACCCTGTATAACTAATACAAACTTAAAAAAAAGCAACCAAATATATTTTCATAGAAAAGTAAAAGGATATAAATTAATTAGTAATTACATGTGTTGGCATAAGTATTTTGACAAGAATGTAATACTAAAAACACAATTTTTAAACTTAAAAAAAGATAAAAAATGAAGAAGATGTTAGTGAAATGTAATGCGTCTTGGTACTGAATCCACTAAATTTTTAAGAATCTCTGGAGATATCTCTTCCCAAGGAGATGTGACCTCAGAAATTGTCTCCTCTCTGGTTTTATTTAGCGAAACAGTTCTTTTGAGTTTCAAAAGAGACCAGACGTTGTCTACATATAATATTTAAATCTGGACTTTGAGGTGGCCAGTCCAAAGTTTCAACACCAACATCCTTCAAAAATTTGGCAATCATCCGGGCTTTGTGGCAGGGGGCATTATCCTGTTGCAGGCTTAATTATTCCCCAATAAGCCTATTTGCAGAAGGCATTTTCATTTAGGGTGATAAAATATTAATGTTGGTTCATCGAGCCGGTGACAGGAACCAAGTCACCCAGCCCATTACATGCAACACATCCCCAAAACATGACGGAGCCTCTACCATGGCTCACTTTTTGGCAAACGGGTCGTTTCTTTTGCCTTACTACATTTGGCAATCTTATAAAAAATGTGTTTTTTGATGAATTATACTCAAAGGAGCTTTCATCTGTCCATAAAACGTTTCTACAGAACTTATTTGGCTCGTGCAGGTGTTCCTTTGCAAACGCCAGTCTTTTAAGCTTGTTTGCCCTAGATATATACGGCACGTCTTTAGCTTTGATTGTCCTAAAATCGCTTTCCTTTAAACGTCGTCGGACTGTGCACTCACTGATTGGATTCTTGGCCGTCAAATTCCATTGATCTGCAACAGATTGAGGCTTCAGAAAAATATTTTTTTTTTGAATTCCCGTGGAAGGACTCGGTCTTGAGTGGGCGTTGTTTTGCGCTATCTATGTGGGGGTTTTATGAAGAAAAACAAGACTCGTGGTTCATATGGGTCGCCTTTATTACAAGAACTGAACTTAGCCTATGTTACAATACGGGGTTTTCATGTGGCAAATTTATGGGAATAAAGCCGTTTCGAGCAGATCACACGATCGGCTGGTAACAGTACAGATGTACTCAAGAAAGAACTGTCAACCCTATGAGGATTACACTTGTGCCGAAAAACACCCTTAAATAAATGACTACACATATTTTACCGATGAGTTGGTGTACGCTCCTTACCATGTTATCGCCTGCTATTTTGAAATAAAAACATACTATAATTTCCTTCAAGGAAAAACTACTCATTACTTGATTTATTACAAAAACAAATATGTGGAAAGTGAATATGTTTGTATGCATTGTGAAGCGGGTAAAATGGCTAGTAGTTAATAAGCTGATGGAAAATAAAATTGTCAATCTTATGTCCATAACTCTGTTTTGCTTTTGTGAAATCTGATAATAAAAAAAAAACTTTTATTCGTTTTCATATTCATATTTTCTTTGGATTTGAGTTTTATGGAATGTCCTTCCACTTTCATCTTTACCATGCCGCACAAACGAAAAGTTTGAAATGTAGCTAGTTTACTTTTATTGGTCTTTTAATGGTATAATAATAAAATTCATATGGAAACAGTTGGTATATTTTACAATAAGCATATTT
Organism: Volucella zonaria; assembly: GCA_963966105.1. Classification (NCBI taxonomy): domain Eukaryota; kingdom Metazoa; phylum Arthropoda; class Insecta; order Diptera; family Syrphidae; genus Volucella; species Volucella zonaria. Next base: position 193,003,507 of record OZ014532.1, on the reverse strand, counting down.
AATGTGATTTAAGGAGTATTAGTATGGACACGACTGCTTTTGTCCTCCGTAAGGACTAATCTTTTTCCATTCTCCTCGTATGATCATTCCGTCTGTGTCGTGATCGTCTTTGTCGTCTTGATGTCGCCTGTCGTCCTTTTACCGAATCCCCCATGGTTTTTATCTAAAATTTCAAGGTTTGTTTTTTTGTGAATTAGGTTGAGTTTACTACTATTCCTATTTTTGTAAATACATACGAGTATGTGTGTTTTTTCTTTTGTCGAGTCTATATCTTTTCGTCTTTATTCAATTCATCTGTGTATTTTTCGTTATTTTTGCTGACTGTTTCGGTATTAACTGGGTAATCTTTGCTAGTGATATTAAAATTCAAGAAGTCGATTGGTCTGTTTTTGTCCTTATTGAATTCATCAGCTTTGCAAGTACGAACGTGCTCGTTAAGAGTGCAGTGGAATCTTTTGATATCCGAATTTCCTGTATGGTGGTAAGGTGTGCAAATTTGAAGGTTCCAATTATTTTCTTTCAAAAATTCCCTGACTAATATTGACGAGAATACAGATTCTCCACCTGGTATTTTATTGTCTGGGATGCCGAATGGTGCAAATCTACACTTTATGGATTTTAATAACACTATTCAAGTTCTATGATTAAGTTCTTGAACTTTGAATTTTTCTATCATTCTTACAAGGTAATGGCACCTGTAGTCAGCCCTTTAACTCGTTTTTAGTATTTAAATGGCCTCTTCATTTCCGGTATTCAAATTCAAATGTTTATTAATATTAAGTATAAATAAAGCAAAGCCTTTTTAGATTACTCACAATATAGGAAAATTGATTAAAATTAAACAATAAAGCAAATACAATAGGAAATTATGAAGTTAAAGCCAGAATTATAATTTTAAACATGTGGATCACATATAAGTAATGGTCAAAAAGCTGAATAATAAAAGATAGTTATGAGAAAGAAATAGAGCAGATGAAGAAAAAAGCAAAAAAAATATAAATGTACTACTGCTATACAGCGAGATAATTAAAAATGTCCGTTTGGAAATCTGAAGCTTTCGGCGTTCTTTTTAAGTATTCTGGCAGTGAGCTCCATAGCCTAATGGTACTGGTGAAGAAGAGCCGCGATGAATTGACATAATTGATGGGCTGAGTTGTAATATTAAAAATTCTAGATAACCCGGCAAATTGCAACTCAGTGAACAAATAATTAATATGGAGGGGATTTCGTATAAATTATTTTGTGCAAATGATGTTATTTGCAAATGGTGAGATGTTGTCGTATCGGCGCAAGCAATAAACATAGCGCACCATATTGTAAAAGGCAACTTGGAGTTTGTTTCTAGATACTGAATCATGCTAACAGTATATTGTCTCGGCGTAAGAAATAACAGATATCAATAGAGTTTTCGTCAAATGAATTTCAGACTTAATTGAAATGAGACGAACACATATCCCAAATTTCCGAAGACAGGCGTAAATACGACTAACCGTTCATTTAAGTTGATCAGGACAGGACAGTGGACAATTTATTTTAAGGCCTAGATACGTAACATTCTATACGAAAGGGATCTTTGCCTTATTTATTGATATAAATATATATAAATACTAGCTGGTTTTACCCGCTTCGCTGGGTCTTTAATATGCAATTTAATGTACACTTTTTTTTAGAACACTCTCAATTTTCTAAAATATGAAGACATTTGACCCGCCCAAGTTCATCCACAGCCAAAACTATAATTCGTTTCCCGTTGATTAAAACTTTTTACCTGCAACTTCTTCAATTTTTTTTCCTGCAACAGTAATGCACTTTCATAGACATCTCATTTGTTCGAGCTAAACATAGAAGTGTAGAGAATATATTTACTGTCAATAAGAAAAGCCAATTCTATAATTACTGTTGAAGTAATTTATTACATTTGAAAAACTTCCGTGTATACAATGTTTCGTGTTTTTCCGATTGGGGTATAAATGAACAAATTATCTGGACTACCAATTCTTGAACATCCTACATATAGTTGGCCATGGGAAAAGCAAGGCACCTGTAGTTGTAAACCAGCAACAGCTAGAGTTTGTCCTTGAGATTTATTAATAGAAGTGGCAAAACTCAGGCGAATCGGGAACTGTAGCCTTTTGAAGTGAAATGGTGTGTCTGATGGTATCAGAGGAATACGTGGTAGAACAACGTCTTCTCCTTCGCCACAGCCAGTAAGAGTAGTTGCTTCGATAACATGATGCATTAGTTTTTTAACCACAAGTCTTGTCCCATTACAAAGGCGAGGTTGATCTAGGTTTCGCAAGAGCATGTTTGGAACTCCAGTTGATGGGGGGGGTAAACCTGGTGGCTCTAATGAATTTAGAAATTCAGTTGGATAGTTAACAGGTTCCTATAGGTCGACCACAGTGTCAATCGATCTGTAGGTATAGCAGTTTCCAGGTATCATATTCAGGAGTTGACTATTGATGTTATTAACAGTGATATTTCTTGGTGCAAGAATAGCTCTTTCGCATAGCCATCTATGATTGTGATAATTTTTTTTGAGGTTTGGAAATACTCTTTCCACTAGTTCATCAACTGACTGCACCACAGTACTGACTTGATCAGGACTTAAATTACCATCTCTGTCAAGGGTCATCTTTACTTCTCCAAGTTTAATTAATTTTTGAGCAAAGTGGCTTGATAATTGATCCTCATAAAGATGTGCTCTCATATTTGTGGAAAGTTTCATTGTTTGCACATGGTACCACAGGAAAGAAAACTTAAAGCAAGCTTTGATTTCATCTGTTTTGGTTCCTTTTGGGATGACTGGAAGCGTTTGTCTAAAGTCTCCCGACAATACAATGGTTATACCTCCCATCAGAAACTTGCATTCTAATATGTCTTGCAGTGTTCTGTTAATTGCTTCAAACGTTTTTTTATGGGCCATTGTATATTCATCCCAAAATATAAGTTTACACCTCTTAAGAACCTGAGCCATTCCAGACGATTTGCTGATATTACAAACAGGTGAATCATTAGCGGCTAGATTTAATGGAAGTTTAAAAACAGAGTGAGCTGTTCGACTCCCAGGAAGTAGCGTAGCAGCAATGCCGGATGAAGCCACAGCTAAAGCTATTCCTTTCTCTAGTCGTACTTTAGTGAGTAAAAGCTTTGTGATAAACGTTTTCCCTGTGCCGCCTGGAGCGTCAAGAAAAAATATGCCTCCCATTTGATTGGCAACTTTATTAAATACAGCAGAATATATATGTCTTTGGTCTGGTAACAACTTTGGCTAATTTTCCATAATGCACCGAGTGAGACCATCGATGTCGTAAGAAGTCTCCCGGAATAGCTCAGTATTTTGATTATTCACTTCTGTTCTGCTAGTTTGAGGAAGACCAAATGGACGCAAACTTTGTCCCCCGAGAGTAATAACCTTATCTTCTATGGCAATTAAAGCTAAGTTATAAATATCTTCAGAAAAACCAATTTCCATTTGAGGATTTCGTACTTGAAGTTGGTGCTTAAAATCTTCCGCAAAATCATCCCTGAATTTCATCCATAGAGCCAAAGTCTTACTAATTTCGCACGATATAAGTAGGATAGCGAAAAGACACTGAAGTTGTTTTGCTGTTTGCAGCGATGCGGCCTCTGACAAAGTTGCATCCCAATGTTCGTCGTCTTCTAGTAAGCCTCGTTTAAGGCAAGCATCTCAGTAAGTGTCACAAATATAAGTATCTACAGTCCATAGAGATACAAATGAGGTGGGACCTATAACTTCATGAAGGAGTAGTCTTAAGAAGAAACACTCGTGTTGGCTGGGATGGACAGTATATACTCTCCCTATGGCAGTATCATATTTAATGCCCTGATAGCCTTCTACTATTTTACCCCTTTTCCTTCTGTTCCACTTGTTATTGTTCCAAGTATAATACGATGGCACCTGATTGTATAGCAAAGTTCGAGCAAAAGAGTCTTGTTGGCATAATTTGAAGAAGCCTGTAAGTGTGGTATCTCTTGGAGTTCGTTATTGTTGTGGGGCAGTATCAGCTGTAAAATAGACTCTCTGACCATTCTCCAAATGGACAGCAAGATGTTGCACTGCCGGATATCGATCATGAATGGAAAAACCGAAAATTCTCCAGAAAGCTTCATTGCTGCTTATATATCGACCCATTTGGTATTGACTAACTTCATTTTGAACATTTCGGTTTTGAAGTGCATACAGTGCAGCGTCTGATCCCTTGTTAACGTATTTGCACACATATTTAATTGATTTTACCGAGTTACAAAATTCTACGTTAATATGAGAGTTAAACGTCTTGGATAATAGAGGGCAATAGGGTACAATCCACCTGTTATCAACTTCATGTTGTCCTATCTTCGTTTGAAAACCACCATCTTCAGGTTTTCTTCGCCTATAGGAGGGATACCCATCCGCACCAATCTGTGTTTCATAAAAAAAAATTTTAGGGAATCGTTTGTTGCACTTGCCATCTTTCATGCAAGGGGAATTGTAATTGAAGGAACCACATGGACCATGGACCATGGACCATCTGTGCCTTAACGATTTCAAAAAGTACTTTGTCCCTTGTAGGATCTGGAATCTCTGCAGAGATGAGTGAATCGATTTGATTGGAATGGATTTTCGTTTGAAGCCAAATCAAGATATGCGCATGAGGCAAACCTCGTTTTTGCCATTCTACAGTATATATGTGACATAGTACAGGTCCAAATATGTGAAATTTTGTAATAAGATCCATTAATTTTATCAACTTTAGATGAAAGACTCTGGCAATAAGGTCGTGTCTATGAATATATGTTTGATCATGCAGTAGTTCACTTTGAATTTCGCTCCATTTTGCGTTACATGTAAAGGTAATGAATAAGTCAGGTCGGCCATGATTTCGTACATACGTCATTGCATTCTGGGTCCGCTCATGCATGTACCTGGGGCTTCCTGTGAAAGTTGAAGGAAGAATGCAAATTTGACCAAGATCCCTTCCAGTAGCATCATTTTCGATACCATCTTTCAAATTTATGTACGAATCAACTCTAAGTTCCTTCTGGTGAGTAATTATATAGCACAGTCTTTCTGACTCTGTTTTGGCATACATGTCTACAGCAAATTGGTGGAAAAGTTGCTGGCTTCGATGAAGATGGTTAAAGGAATTATTACGGACCATGAAGTAATAACTGTAGAAATTCATGCAAGAAACATCCTTTCTAGAGTTTGCACCAGCCTGAGGAATACCAAAGTGATATCCATCTTCTCCATTTGCAAATAAAAGTGGATATTGTAAAGTATCATATGATCTGTGCGTTTCGTTTATGTGTTTGAAAGATTCATTACTATATCTATACTTTAAAACAATATCTCTTCCGCCATGTTGTTCATCACCCATAATTAAAGCAACTTCATTGCATTCAGGAGCATTGAAGCGTCGAGCGTGTTCTCCAGATGGTCTTTTGTCAGCATCAATAATAAGCTTACACTCCGGGATAGATGAGCACTCTAAAGCGAACTTAAAACTTTTAACGTAGCTGTTTTTTAAAAGCAGCATTTCTTGCAGTTTCAAAATAAGATCTTTTCTAGTTCCTTGGTTGTAATCACATCTCTTTTGCGCTTGTTGTTCAAGATCACTAATAAAATAAACTTGTAAGTATTTGGGCTCTTTACCTGGCATTGGTTAAAGGGATCCAAGAGTATGGTACACCTGTCCTTGGATTTTAAATGTTGGCATAAATCCACCTTCTGTAATAATATTTGCTCCAAAAGATGTCATTTGAAAAGCAGAGTTGTATTTTCGAATATGCTGTAAAAAATGGCTAGATTCAGGCGTCGTGCCTTTAAGGAGATCTTTTAAAAGTTCTGGTGGGTCTGACTTGTTCAATTGAATTTTTCCATTGGAGCAACATATGCCTGGTGATTCCTTTTCACACTTTTTTGCACTACTGTAGAAACACAAAAGAGACATGTGGCCTATTTTCACAATTTTTTCCCACGCATATTCATGATCAGATTCATACTTGAAAGCACATTGATGTCACTGGCTTGTTGTATATGGTCGATTTCTTCTGTTCGTAATACAATCATGTTCCTGGTGTCGTATAGCAGCCATTCTGTCTGCTTGGGCTCGGAGTCTTCCGAGACATTGATCTTCTGTTTCTCTTTGCCGGGCTATCCTTTTACGCTGAACATTAGCAGATCTCACAGACAATGAACGCTTTTTTCGTAATATTGAATATGATAATCCTCTAACTACGATAACTAAACTCAAGTTCTTAAGAAATAAAATATTATTAAGCTCACCGTAATTCTCGAATAGTCAAAACGCAACAAATTAAATAAAAAACAAAGGAAAACACGTATAATCTTTAATTATAGGATATTCAAATCGGGTGTGACATTATTAAGTTATAGACGTATAAATGGAATGAAATGCGCCTTAAAGGACTTGGAGGGATACATAAACCTGTTTATAGGACAAACAAATTAACCTAGGATTTCTTTCAGGTGTTTCTTCTCTTCAAAACGAATCGATTGATATAAAATAACCTTGTGGTTTCGTTAGCCTACCCCCATTTTTCTTGAGCCAAACACAAAATACGGCTTCTAAAATATAGGGATAGAGATATATCAATAAATAAGAATGACCACTTACATTATATTTACTTCCTTGTTAATAATATTAACTTAAATGTATGAAATGTTTTAATAAAATGAATGAATGAATGAAAAAATGTCAGTCACAGTTCTTCTGTAGTGTTTTATGGCGTTAGTGCATCACAAGTTTGGTAATATTGTAGTTTTAACAATACTGAGAAACAAGGCTGGTAATAGCATCTTTCTCTTCAGCGTAGAAGTGATTTGTTCATAGATGTTCTGATATGTTCAGTCATCGGACCCTTAGTCGTATCCGTATCGTATATTTTTAACGTTAGTACTTTTTCTTGATAATTTTCTGTTGTTGAGATTTTGTTTCCGTTCACAGTTGGAAGTTTTCTCTTTAAATCGAGAAATGCTTTTAAAGGTACCAAAATATTATTCCTAATCAATCCATCAGAGACGTCATGGAATCTGTATTCGAGGAATTCTGCAATTTTATTCAACATACCGAATTCATCGAAAAATGAAATACTTCCTTTTTTGCTAGCATAAATAGGTGCACTCGTTGTTAAAACTTTGATTGGTCTGTTAAGGTTAATTTGACATTTAGGGTGGCATATCGCTGGATTAAGAATACTTGGTTTCGCCCCTGTGTCGATTAGTATTTCCAATTTATATTTATTTTTAGGTCTTATAATTATTTGTATAGGGTAATCGGCCTAATCGTCTTTGTTCTCTAAATTTATTTGTCTATTTGTTGTCGAAAGTCTGTCCGTTGCTTCAATTTCACTTTGACTATTCTAATTATGGGTATTGTGACGTCTAGATATATTATTGTTATTTGATTGACTTTGATTCGTCCTGAAGGTACCTGAGTTTTTCTTATAGAAATTTCGATTATACTGTCCGCTGTGTTTTGAATTTTGTGTTCTGTGTTTTTGGATCGTGTTCTGGTTGTGTATTTGTTTAGAGCTCTTATGTTCTAGGTAGGGACTACTATTAAATTTTATATAATCGTGTGCTGCTTGGAATAATATACAATACATATTAATTACTACTTTCCGGTTATCTGGATTTCTATTGTACAATAGAGTATTCCTTTCTTGGGTTCAGGTATTTTACTTTTAAAAATTCTTAAGGCTGATTTATAATTTTGATTTAGTTCTTGGGAATTACTACCTTTGCCTATTTTTGTGTTGTTATTAAATCATCTAAGGACTCCCCTTATACTGTTATAAAAGTCAGGACAATTTGATCTAAATTGTAATTAAATACCGCCCACCATCCCAAAAAGACGCTGTGGAGTAATTCACGTGAAATCGTTGTCTGCAGCAGCAACCCCACATCTAATTGCGAAATTAACTCTGATGAATTAAATCACTTTTTTCTTGGGCATGAGCCTAATGATTGCAATTTTGACTTTCTGGCTGGAAGATTTCAAAGTATTGTACCAACAGAAAATGATGTTGTTCAATGTATAACAGCTTTTAAATCCAATTCCATTGGTGAGGATAATATTTCAATACGCTTTATCAAGCTCAGTCTACCCCAAATTGCCTCTCATCTCACCCATGCAATTAACTGGTGCATAAAACATCAAGTTTTCCCGTGATTTGGAAAATTACTAGAGTGTTCCCCATAGTGAAGCAATCTAATCCTCTTTCTCCTGCTTACCTTAGACCGATTAGCATTCTCCCTTGTTTATCACGGGTCCTCGAAAAAGTAATAGCAAAACAAATCACTTCGCATTTAACGTCCAATAAATTAGAGTGATCCGCAATCTGGTTTTAGAGCTAACCATATTTGTTCAACAGCAATGCCCAACCTATTAGAGGAAATCAGGCAGGATGTCGACAAGGGTAATGTTTTTGGTCTTCATTTGCTTGACTTTTCAAAGGCCTTTGATAAAATTCTATGATGAAAACTTAGAAACTATTTTTGATTCAGTGAAAGAGCAGTGAAATTGGTAAAAAGATTTCTCTGCGCTTTCTGGTGAATGCTCTTCATCTTTCGAGGAAATGAAACAAGGTGTTCCACAGGGCTCAACTCTGGGATCGTTAGTATTCTATCCACTTATATGCAGGCGATGGCCAACTGCATCTGGCAAAACCCCTTGATGAGTGTAATTGAAAAGCTGAAACATATAAATACTTGGTCAGTTGAAAACGGATTACAACTAAATCCAACAAAATCCAAGATGATTCCGATATCGCTGAAAAAATTTGTTCTGAATATGCTGCCTGATTTATAACTTAATAATAATACAATCAAAGTAGTAGAATCAGTCACTAGTCTTGAGGTTGTCTCGGATGGCCGAGGGCAGCTGGGCTCTGCTTATGAACTCCCCTCCGCTTTTTAATGATAATATGGGCTAGACCCTAAATCATCTGTCATTCACAAAGAACTGATCTTTGGTATCCGCTGAAGATTTGATAATTTTGCTCACCGTCTGACTTTTGATTCTGGTCTTATGGGCATGTTGTCTAATGCGATAATACTAAAAAAAGCAGAAGTACGAAATCAGCATGCTCTGTGTCCGAGAATGGTTTTTGTTAGAATCTGGTTGTTAAGAATGTCTCCAAGATGAGGTGATGGTGTAGTTTTGTAGAAAATTTCACTTATCATCAGGAAAACTTCCGATTACCTCCAAACTGGAGATATGCGAGTACTAATCCTTTTGGCAATAAAATATTTTGTGAAGAATCGGTGGAGCGGAGTAGTATCCCCAATTTGAATTTATTCACCATTTTCAAGCTATTTTAGGAACTCTGAAGGCTGAACTCAACTATGGACCCGCCTTCGTCCACGGCAGGACTTACATAGACAATTGGGTCTCACGTGAGCACAAGTGTGAATAGTACCACTCTCCACGATACCAGCACACCAAACGAATGCATTCAGAGGTGAGGCCTATTAGAGGTGAACAATTTTGCTGTTGCTGATGTCGTAGCAGGGCACTTCGCTTTTGCTTAAAATATAAGTAGGTCAAGAATAAGTGACACAACATCCTTGAGAGAGTTGTTGTGAGAGTTAAAATGACATTGTGAAATATTGGTACTCTGCGCTGGTGTAATGAGTGCTGGTACTGTTGGCACTTTATCACTGGAAAGTTCGCTCATCTTTCTACGATACACTGAGAAATTCCAGTAAAAGAAACTTATAAGTCAAGCAATGAACTATTCCATTATCTGAGTACTACGTTCCGACAATAAAAGAAAAAAAAAATATGCTGAATAGATGTAAAATTCCGATGAATGCTTCAGAAAGGATAATTACTACCATAAGCTCCTTAATGGCTTAAAACAAATATGAGCAATAAAAAAATGCATCCATTTAGATCATCTGCAATTTCGCAATACCCTTGATGATATATTTAAAACGTAATAAGGATCTAAATATTCTTTATACGAAAACGTGTTTCGAGCTTAAGCACGTACCTTTTTTTCTCGTGATCGTTGGCACTTAAAAAATAATCCTTAAATTTTAATATTGAAATATATTTATCTGTATACATATATATGTATGTAGGTAAAGTCCTATTTTGCGCAGATAGATATTCATTTCAGGATATCCCTTACCACAGATGCAGTCAGTGTTTAGAATAAAATTTACATTTATTGCAATATACATAGCATTCAATACATACTCCACGAGTCCTTCCATGTTCCTCTGCAAGTGAAGACGTGACTTGGCACTTCATTTTATTTTTATTTTTTATCTCGACTTGAATTAGGTCTCACGTTTCCATTGAATTGACACTAAAGCAAAACAACGACTACTCTACCCCCATTCCCAGAGGGAAAGGAGCAGACAATCCCCTTTTCAATTAAATATTTACGGACTTTGAAATTACGCTGTGTGTTCCATTCGCTTCTCTTTCATTTTGAAGTACAAATTTACCCTTACCAAAAAAACAGAAAAAAAAACCTTCACGGGGCCTTAAAACGTTTGAAAGTTTTTAGGTTTTTACGAGCATTCGATAAAATTACTACGACCTTACAGAAGTTCCTTCGGAGGCATGGCATCAATTAGATGCGAAAAACTGTACAAAATTTTAATTAGACATTCGGTTTTGAAAAAAATATAAAAAGTATAGCTTCCGGGTGTGTTTCTGAATTAATTGGAATATTCGCTGCGGGTTCTATTGAGGTCAATTGGGGGTAGTTCGTACCCGAATGGCACGATACGGTAGGGATACGTGTCAGTATGTTGAAACTTGAGTTTTTACTCTAATTAATATTTTTAAAAAAGTTGTTTTTAGTTTCACTATACGAAATCGATTCTTGCCAATGACGCATGCAGACAGGCGTACACGAATGAATTGATATGGAGAGAAGTTCAAAAAATTGTTTTTTTCTGTTGGAACAGAGCACACGGACAAAGAATTAGTCCATTGTACTCCTTGTAAGCGCCTTTTAATGGAATCTTTCAGTCTTTCGAAGAAAGGTTAGTAACAGCCTAAAGCTCCCACAATGTCAACTCCGAGTACTTGCAGCCTGATACGAGCATAAGCCGCACATAGTCAGAGGTAGGGAAAGTCGATTTCGTATATTTTTCCGCAGCAGGAGTTCTGGCGCCATTGCATCAGTTGACATGTCCATCCAGATCAGAGTCATAAGATAGCCGGAGCGCAAGGTCATGAAAGGGGAAGGCGATTTATCAATGCATCTAGAGCGAAGTCAGGCGTGCTAAGGAAATCCCCCATGCAGCTGCCCTGAGAGCTTATTCCACCAGACAACCGACGCAAGAGATATAATTGGCCTTATCATAGCAGTGTAGATCAAGAGGACACTTTGACAATAACCATGTCATGCCAATAGCTCCTTTGCACTGCCAGAAAGACGAGACCGCCTTAGAAGCTTTCGAAGTAACGTGCTTCGTTCATAGAAGTTATCTAGGATGACACCTAAAGTTCTTTGGAGAATTCCAAATTCCTCTTTCTCGTAAAGAGTTTTGAGGGGATTGACTGCAATGCCACTTCTAGTACACCAATCGTTGACCACGTGCAGGGCTGCAGGAACTTTATAGCAAATAGTCGCTAGATCTGATCCAAGAGGCATTAGTCTCTGGTTTTTAACGTAAGCCACCAGTCATGTAGACTTATGTTTACGGGATGCCCATATATCCATGGGAGCAAGGATACGCCTTGCCATCGCTCTCCTTTAACCCTTTGATACCAATTCGGAACTGTGTTGGAGGCACAAGTTCCACACTTGGTATGAGTCGAGGTTAGACCCTTTCCCGAGATTTGGGTTTAAACCACAGCCACCATGACGCTCCCTACCTCAACAAGTCCGGCCCGGACCCAAATCCGGGGGCTCCTGACTCCCATGGTACCGTTATTTAAGTCCTGGTAGGCACTACCGGTGGTCCAGCCGCCAACAAGACCTATGACTGGCAACTTGTAACTGGTCAAATCGTAGCAACCTTCAGAGGCGTTATCTGAAGATGTTTACGAGTAATATGCTCTGCCCTTGCTTTTTATTAGACAACGTCATTGATGGGCGAAGCCTTGATAATTGGGCGGGGGCCCCTGATCCAAGAGACAGTACAACCATTGAGGGCATTGAGCAGTGACTCAACCAACATAGAGACAGAACTTTTATTTACCCCAGCCATCACATAATGGCCACAGTAGGCATCACAATCAATGTCCTATTCACCAGCATTTGAAAGAGTTTGGTATCAGGCTCTTTTGTCGAAAATGCGTACTTTTGGGATGGACTACTCTCTTCTTCAATGGATTAGAAATTACCCTTCGGAACGTTCAATTCAAGTTGTCATGGATGGTTTCCAGTTTCCACTTTCGGACATACTCTAAAATATCGTGATTCGTTCCTAAGCCGTACAGCTCGCTTATGGAATGCCCTGCCTAGCTCTTTATTTTTTTATTCATTATAACCTTCAAACATTTAAAACCAACGTTCACCGGTACCTCTCTTTCTATCCTCCCTGATTTTCCTTCGCCCGCGCTGTGTGCAAACATTTTAAGGGTACGTAATGCCTTGAGCGCGCGAAAATTGTAAAAAAAAAATTTCTTTTATCCACAAACCTAGCGGTGTTGTCTAGCCGAGTTACGCATGCGTTGTGTTGTCGAAAATAAAAACGACGCCAAGGGCGTATTCCTTCTTGTTGAGTGCGCCTTCAATTCTACCTACCAGATTTTGAAGCGCACGCTCGCAAGATCTTCCGTATTGGTAAGCGAATTGCGTCGCAAATAGAAGATGCAAGGTAGTTTTGCGCACATTTATCTCGACCATTCTATCCATGCTCTTCAACATGAAGGAATTCAGATTTATACGAGGGCGGGTCAATAATAAATTTCTGACCTCTTTACTGAAACAGCAACACTGCTCCTGTCAACAGGCATCTGTCAGTTGACTCCTGTCAAAATTTAAACTTGCTGCGTCAGTTAGTTTGTGTTTGACAGCTATTTTTATCAGACTACTCACTAATTTGAGGAGAAAATGGAAAAAAGTGAATTTCGTGTCCTTATTAAGCATTATTTCTTGCGAAAAAAAACCATTACCGAGACCAAGGCTAAGCTTGATAAATACTATGGGGACTCTGCACCATCGATTTCAATGGTAAAAAAGTGGTTTACTGAATTTCGTTGTGGCCGTACAAGCACTGAAGATGCCGAACGTCCTGGACGCCCAGTTGAGGTCTCTACACCCGAAACAATCGAAAAAATTCACGATATGGTGTTGGCCGACCGAAGATTGAAAGTGCGAGAGATTGTGGAAGCCGTAGGGATCTCGCATGGCTCAGTGGTTTCAATTTTAAATGATCACTTGGGCATGAGAAAGCTTTCCGCAAGATGGGTGCCGCGTTTGCTCACAGTCGACCACAAACGCAATCGTGTAACAACTTCACAGGAAGGTTTGGCGTTGTTTAATCGCAATATGGAGGAGTTTTTGCGCCGTTTTGTAACCGTTAACGAAACATGGATCCATCACAACACAAAAGAGAACAAACAACAGTCAAAACAGTGGGTTTCTAAGGGTGAATCGGCGCCAAAGAAGGCCAAGGTGGGTTTGTCAGCCAATAAAGTTATGGCGACTGTTTTTTGGGGATGCACGCGGGATAATCCACATTGACTACCTTCAAAAGGGAAGAACAATCAATGGGGAATATTATGACAACTTATTGGACCGATTCAATGACGATTTGAAAAAAAAACGACCTCATTTGGCCAAGAAAAAAGTTCTTTTCCACCAAGACAATGCAAGGGTGCACACATGTGCAGTTGCCATGGCAAAAATCCATGAATTGGGCTATGAATTGCTCCCTCATCCACCCTATTCTCCAGATTTGGCTCCGAGCGACTACTTCTTGTTCCCAAACCTGAAGAAATGGCTTGGTGGAAAAAGATTTGACTCCAATGATGAAGTCATCTCGCAAACAAAGGCCTATTTTGAGGACCTCGACAAATCATTTTTTTTGGAAGGGATAAAAAAATTGGAGATGCGTTGGACAAAGTGTATAGAGCTCAAGGGAGACTACGTTGAAAAATAAAAAAGTTTTTTTATCAAAAAATCTGTTTTAATCCAAAAGTCACGAACTTATTGAACCGCCCTCGTAGGTCTGAAGCTGTTGGTGGGTGTTTACTCCCCTTTTTCGATTTCCGGTATAATATCTACTCTCAACGTTCGCTAGGGTTTCGGTATGTATACCAGTGCCAGCCTAGTATTGAAGATTCTCCTCATAGTTACCACCACCTGGTCTATACCTTTTTGTAACATAACTGGGTATATGCCAACATCTGAAGTTATCAAAGGAAGCCACAGTATGATTAATGGCTTCGTCCGTCACCAAAATCGATGAGGCATACCAGCTACGGCGTTTTGTGTTATTCAACTCAACAACTTCGTCAATAGGAGCTGGATGTGAGCTTGTTCTGATTAGGTTACCTGGGAATCATGAATCATGGGACATAGAGTCTCTGCTCTCGAAGTCCAAATTACCGACTTGTATTCCTTTTGCTTTGATTGGTAACGACCCCAGTCTTCCCTGAATTAGTCTTAAGTAATTTGTTTAGAAGTTTTTTAGCTGCAGATATCCATTCAACAAAGGTACTGGGGATCTGCACGATTGTTTCTTGCCTGGCCATTTTATTTCAAAGCACCTGGTAAGGATACTTTTTAGACTTCGCATCAAAGTCCCAATTCGATGCACCTATGGTCTTACATAAGATCTCTTTTTGTCTTACTTTCGTAACGAATGCTGTCTGAGACAGATATATTGGTGTCCAGGAGATGATTGCATTTTATATTAGATTTGCTAATACACCAAAAAGTATTCTGAGAATGAGCATCGCACCATATGGTAAGTGTCATCTTCCTGGGATCACATCATTCAAAAATTTTGACTACAGTCTTCGGCAGAAGTGTTCAGTAGAGGCGAAGAACGAAACCTTGTTGTAGAGTCACGGTCGGTGCTCTAGAATATGGAAAAACTTTTTCTGCAGACTGTATAACGGCGAAGAAGCTTAACATCCCGCCGTCAGTCAGAATAGACCATTCAATTTAGACGATGATATTCCGTCCACCTGACCATAACAAAGTAAGGATAGCAATATCTACGCTAACATCTAAAAAATCAGCTGGACTTGACGGCTTACCGGTCGAGGTATTCAAAGCTGCTGGAAACGGCTTTATGGAGAGCATACCACCTTGATCAAAAAGTTCCCGCACCACACCACCGTGTGGCGCTCCCATTGTTCCGATTTGAGTTCTGTTTTTTTGTTAAGTTGGTAAGTCTGTTGTTGACATTCCCTCTAAATTTTAGCATCATAGCTTGAAATTTGCAAAAGTTACGTAGCGAAAAGTACATCTATCTATGCGTGTGTTGGCGATTTTTTACGAGTACAATTTTAGAAATGGATATAAATTTGCAACAACGAACATTAAATTTTGCGTAAAAAACGGATTTAATGGTGCGCGAACGTTGGAAATATTTCGGCTACGATTCTCTAAAGAAAACAGTCGTTTACCAGTGGCACGAACGGTTCAAAAGTGGTCGTGAGCCAATCGAAGATGATGAACGCAATGGCAGACCATCGACATCGAAAACCGACGAAAACATTGATGAAGTACTCGTAAAGGAAATGTTGGTCAATAACCGCAAATTAACCATCAGAGAGATAGCGGAGGACTTGAACATTGCCTATGGATCCGTCCATGGCATTTTGGTTAATAATTTGGGTTTCCGTCGTGTAGCAGCAAAGTTGGTGCCAAAAGACCTCAATTTCATGCAAAAACGAAACCGTGTTGACGTCGCAAAAGAGATGATTTGCTAGGCTGAATCCGATCCCACATTCGTCAAAAGGATCATTACTGGAGACGAGACGTGGGTTTATGAGTACGACACGCAATCCAGACATCAGGCAAGTGAATAGCATTCACCAAATGAGCTGAGACCAAAAAAACCAAGTCGTTTTCAGTGAAAAAAGAAGACAATGCTCACGGTTTACATGGACTACAACTGTGTAGTGCATCATGAAGTTTTGCCAGAAGGTCGGACAGTAAACAAAGAGTATTATTTGGGCGTTATAAGACGTTTGTGTGAAGAAATTCTGAGAAAGAGACCGGAATTGTGGGCAGAAAACTCGTGGATTTTGCACAATGAGAACGCACTGTCGCACAGTGCCATCACTATTCGTAATTTTTGACGAAAAATGCAACAAATACCATCCAACAGCCACCGAATACCGAATTCACCTGATTTGACTCCCTGTGACTTCTTTCTGTTCAATCGAGTTAAAAAACCAGTTCGGAGAACGCGTTTCAGCAGCCGAATAGGAAGTAATGGAAAAACCGCAGGAAGCACTGATAGACATACCGAAACCCGAATATAAACAATGTTTCGAGGATTGGATCAAGCGTTGGCATATAGATTTAGATGAATAAACTTGTATTTTAAATTTTCTGTATGCATTCCGGGATCAAGGTAGTACATCAACTTATTTCTCAGATCAGTGCATTCCTGATGAATGGAATTTCAATATCGTTTGCCTGATCCACTAAATGAGAGGCCCCCAAAACTGCTGAAATGATAGATGCAAATCTCCACAACATGACATACAAGATCTGAAACACTCTATCAATAACCAGAATGGTCCCCATCAGTGTGGCTTCAGACGAGGAAAGTTCACAACGGATCAAATCTTCATACTCCGATAGATCCTGGAAAAAACTCAAGAAGTCCAAATCGATTTTAAGGCATAAAGTATAGAGAAATGCGTAGTCCGTCTGTCCAGAATGACGATTGAGAACACTCGCTGCTGCATCAAGTTCGGTAACGACTTAACCGAAACCTTTGATGTCAGAACAGCCTTTAGACAAGGTAACGCGTAGTCATATGACTTGTTTATTATTATACTTGTGAGAATTTTGCGGAACACATAAGTGAGCACTGTAGGTGAAATAAATTCTACAAACAATACCCCAGCAGAAATAAAACAAAGGATCTCTCTTGCCAATCACTGTTTCCTTGAGCTGAGAAGGCAGTTGAGTAGTAAGGACCTATTCCGTAGAACTAAGGAGACTCTATATAAGATCTTGATTATCCCATGGCGCTGAAGCAAGGACCCTATCGAAACCGGATGAAGTTATCGTCAGTCGTTTCTATAGAAAATTCTTCGCTCCCATTTGCGTTGACGGGTTTTGCGTAGACGAACTATACGATCTAGTCAGAAAACTTCGCATCAGTCGCCTGAGATGGGTAGGATATGTCGAGCGGCAGATTCTTTGAATCTAACCCGGAGAGACAACACAGTAGAAGAAGACCTCACCTTAGGTGGCGCGCACAAGTAGAAAGGGACGTCAACCGACTTGGAGTGCGACTCTGGAGGTAGTTAGCTAAAGACCGGCCTTACTGGAGGGGATTGTTAGTTGAAGCCTAGGTTCACACCGAACTGTAGCGTCACCTAAGTAAGTAAGTGGTGATAAAACCGATCCATAAGGAATATAAATTGAGGCAGAGGCGAATTTATTTTTATTTTTAGTGCCCTTCAAATATTTGCACATAGCGCATGCGAAGGAAAGTTAGCGAGGCAGAAAAGTGAGATGCCGGTGTACATCGGTCTTAAATGTTCGCAAAATGTAATGACCAGGAAATAAAGAGCTCCGCAGTGCTAATAATACTTAGAAATGAATCACGATATTTCAGTATACGTTCGAAAGTGGGCTTAAGCCCTTAAGGATATACTGACCAGCATTCATGGCGAGATGGGTGTTACGGTTGAAGGTTTAATGGGGTGATAGAGTGAGGCAAGAGACACTACGTCGGTGTTCATGGGTCTGAACTGACTGTGGAATATTCGGCAACCGCCCAATTATCGAGGCTTCGCCCATTAATGACGTTGTCTAATAAAAAGCGGGGGCAGATCATATTACTGGTCTTATCGTAAACATCTTCAGTTGCCGGTCATAGTTCTTGTTAGCGGCTGGACCACCGGTAGTCCATACCAGGACTTAAATCACGGTACCATGGGAGTCAGGAGCCCCCCGGATTTCGGTCCGGGCCTGACTTGTTAGAGGTAGGCCCCCTTGTGGGAGCGTCATGGTGGCTG
The DNA here is from genome assembly GCA_963966105.1 of Volucella zonaria. NCBI lineage: Eukaryota > Metazoa > Arthropoda > Insecta > Diptera > Syrphidae > Volucella > Volucella zonaria. The sequence goes on along the minus strand of OZ014532.1, from coordinate 192,985,343 downwards.
TGGTTTAAACCCAAATTGCGGGTACGGGTTTTCCTTCTGGTTTGACCCATTGTAGAGTAGCAAATAAGTACTGGGTGCTGTGACCTTAAGAACAGTAAGAGGTTTTAAGTCGGCCTCGACTCATACCAAGGGTGGAACTTGTGCCTCCAACACAGTTCCGAATTGGTATCAAAATATTTGTGGCGAGCGATGGCAAGGCGTATCCTTGCTCCCTATGGATGTATGGGCATCTCGTAAATATAAGGTCCACGTGACAGGTGGTTTACGTTAAAAAATCATGGAACGTTCTGTGGAATATTGATGTGTCCTATGAGTTTTATCGCACAGTTTTAAATCTTATCTAGCAAGTGCAAAGAGGTGTTGGAGGCACCTGACCATATGTAGGCGTTGTACTCCAATTTTCGGCGGATAAGTGCATTATTTATTGAGGCCAGATCAGAAGAGGGGAAAAAAACTAGTATTTCTTACATAGCTTGAGAAAACTTGACATTTCGCTGCATTTTTAGCGATATCGAATACGTCGTCGTTCCAGAGTAGGTTTTCATTGACATACATATCGAGAGAGAAGAAGATTCATGTAGGCGGAGGCCAAATTGCCGAAGTTAAGATGGTGTGAGTGAATTCGGTAAGGTTTTCGTACCGATATCGGTCTCTCTGATCGTTCGTCATATAGTTGTATGAAACTCCATAAACTTCCTAAACCACAGATGCATTTATTCCACACCCATGGTTCCTGTATGGATATTATGTGAGGTTTCGTATTCAAAACGGAAAGCCTCGTTCATGGAGATGCAGTAGCTGACCATAGTACTGTTGTGGTTGCCTCTTGCCTGCACTCATTTGAAAGAAAATGGGAATAAACGCTTTCAAGACACAGTTAGGGACCTGAATCATACGGAGATTTAATGGTATTAATAGAAGGTCTGTCTATGCTGGCAACAAGAGAAGAACCGTCCTTGTTGTTCTCCTTCTAAAAATTGGTTTTACACTTTTCTCAGTGACGATTTCAGGGCTCTAAGTAAGAATACAAACTACGGAATTCACCAAAAGTTTTAGTTTCCAGAGAAAGGACATTTGGAACAGACTTGCTGAGCCATCCTAAGAGTTTCGTTTTCCATATCGCAGGCCTCTACTTGAACGCCAAGATTCTCTGCTTTAGCTAGCTCCCACAGCTGGTCAACACAGCATTTGTACTGGTCGTTGTCATTGCCAGCCTTCCCAATTCGAAACCTCAACCAAACGAAACCTATTGTATTGTAGGTGGACTTGTCCCCTTCTTGTTTCGGGGTTTCCGACGACATGCCAGTTAATCCCACTGAATACTTTGGTATTTAATTTTAAATTTGAAATGAGGATAATCAAGTGCATGTACTTGATTACTTACGAGTATTTTCCTCTCTCATCTCCAAGGTTTCTGTACCAGATTTAGGATACCACATTTCAAGTTCTCCGAAGACGTGGTTATATCTCTAATCAAATTCAATTTGAAATTTAAGATGAGCACGTCGTTGAATAGATTAGAATTACGGCGATCAATAGGTTTGAATTGATGTTAATAGGATCAGTATGAAAGGAAACGATAAAGGTTAATTAAATTCGTACGATGAAAATTTGAAGTGTCTGTGGTGTCTTTTGTTAATTGAATCTTATTGTTAGTAAGTCTATATTTTATCAGTACAGATTACCTTCCATTCTCCAACCTACCAACAGCAACAGCAGGTGATAACACCTCCTTGTGAAGCCAAACGTAATGTACAGGTGGAATGGCTCTTCAATGGCTTTGCTATATCTCAAAGGATTTGCAAAGCAAGGTAGACTAATCGGAAATATGACTTCAAGCAAACATACGACTAGCTGTGTTGCTCTTGTAGCCTGATACAATTGTGCTCATTGTACGAATTCGAGGTCGAATTTCAAAACTTAATCCTTCTATTCCTTGTTAGCTGCAGTACGTATACGTCTACTTTAAAATTTTCAAAAACAACCTCTCATGCAATAACGTTAAGAGTTTTAATTGGTTTTTTTCTTTTTTTATTCGCAGAAGGAAAACCAAAATGATGCCATCAGCAGAAGCAACATTGCCAGTGTCTAAAGCCTAAAAGTCCATTACCACCACGGAATAGAGGACAAGGGTATCAAGTGGCTGTGCTAAGATAAAACACCTACTCACCAAACACAACTGTCAAGGGTCACCGATTATGTCCTCAGATCCAATGAATTCCACTGAGAACATTCTGCTCGATTATGCAATATACAATTTCACAAATATCACAAGCACGTTGTTTACACTGCTTTCAACATCAGATACAACTGGATCCGGAAGTGGGCCTGCAGTGTCTGCAGCACCACCACCCCCAGTGGCCCAGGCGATGGGCCAAATACAAATTGCCTTGTATGCCATCATCTTTCTACTGGCCATCGTTGGCAATATACTCGTCATTTTGACGCTCGTGCAGAACCGTCGAATGCGTACGATAACGAACTTATTTCTGTTGAATTTGGCTGTGTCCGATTTATTGCTCGGAATGTTGTGTATACCATTTACGTTGGTCGGAGCGATGCTAAGGAATTTCATTTTTGGAGAATTCATGTGCAAGATTTTGCCGTATTTACAAGGTAAGTAGAGAGCGGTTGTTTACATCAATGAGCTTTACTCGATGCATGTACACGTATTTATATGTGAGTACATGTGTTGACATACATACCCTGGAGCTACGTCCTCGTCAGTATCATTCCCATTTTACATGAGAGGAATGTTGTTCCATGTTTGTTTAGGAATTTGACAATATTTGTGATGGTCCAAAAAGATACAAATTCTACAGGAATTTCGGAGATCCGATTTTCGAAAGCAATGCCGGAGATTGAGTATGAAATTGCTTGTATAGATACGTCGATTTATTGTCCAGCTGTGGGTAGCTACATCCTGCAGTGTGATGAGTTTTTAGTAGAAAGATGAGTTACCATATAATGCGTTTATGAACGGTAGCACACCTACAACTACTCAGTATTGGATCTACATACGAGTATGCAAAGATATTTCTTACTGAGTTAGAATTTGAAGCTGGCTATTGGAGAGAAATGATGGCTCCGTTGAAAGCCTTCATATTTGAGATGAGTCCCTGAGGATTAAATATTGTATTTACCTCAGCAGGAACGAAATTTTACTAACGAAATGTTAGTGTAATAATAAGGACTCGTATCCAACATCCGACCAATGCATATAGTGAATATGAGAAAGAAAACTAGCTAATAATCTGCGGCTTTAAAGACTATTTGCTAAGCAGTTAATAGATCTATTCACCGCCTCAGCATTAGTTTCCGTCGGATTTCAACTGTAGTTAAATAAGGTAATAAAGATTAAGCGACTACTTTCAAAGACATCCGGAGATACGACTAATGACTAGTTGCTAACTCTTGATTTTATTCTATTAAGGTAGGTGGTAAGGTGGGAGTGGCTTTATGATAAAAACTCAATAAGCACTAATTGTGCCTTGACCTGCGTAGTAGATCTGTTGCTCTTAATTTGTTGTAACTAGGCCGCATTTTTTTTGAGACGGCGCAGTTTGTTAGTCTGTGCCAGCCTAGGTTGGCCAGAAAGTATTGGTATATGTTGCTTTTGACTACTCCTAGCGGAATATTACCTGCTTCCGTTAAGAGATGATCCACGCCTGGCTAATGTATACTGGAACCTAGACGATGTAAACGCTTGATTGAGAGTCAAGGCAATTGTGTAAAGATTGGTATTGTCTGACTAGTTAAAAGGATGTGGTAGCTGATCTAATAGCTTTAATTATAGTTTGGCTAGCGGTGAACGTAGCAGTGTTTTGGGTCTGGGGTAGCAACTCCATCTAATCGCGAAAAAATCTGTCTGAAAGATGCTAGCATAGTCTGGTAGATGATAAGACATTGACGCCCATAGTTTCTCCCAGAAAATTCATGCGCTGACACCGCAGTTCAGTTCTGTTCAGTTATGTTCAGTTCTGTGCAGTTCTGACAGATCGGTGAAAATTGATATGGCAGACCCTTTCCAGTAAGGATCTGCCATATCCCGGCTCTGAACATCCATAGTGGCATTGTTAGTTAAAGAAAACATTTTTTACCGAAGGTTTTATTGCAGGCATAGAAAGTTATGTGTGTTTTCGTAGCCCGTTATTCATATTTAACCTCCAACCAAGATTCCAGTAAGAGATTACGCCAACGTATTTAAGCTCTGCTACACATAGAAGTGAAGTCAGTGACAGTTCATCTGTGGTGAAGAGCGGACTTCTGCAAAGTTCTGTTGTAACTATAATTAATTTGCTTATTTCAAGTGCTTGCTTTCATTAAAAAAAAAAATAATAAAAAAATGCCCTGCATATGTGGAACAAACGTTGATCGTCTTAGTACAAAGACGAAGATTCAGTGTGAAGACTGTAAAGTTTGCTTTCACTTAAATTGTGTTAAAATTCAAGCTAGTGATATTGTCTACATGAAAAAGAACAACGTACATTATCACTGTAGGTCTTGTGAGAAAGACAAGACAACATCAAACAGCGGGATATGGATAAGGAATCATCTCAACTCGCCATTCAGCAAGTAGCTGATAATAACTCATCTTCTCTTTCTCCAACTCGAGCGGAGTCGTGTCATCAAAGCCCTCCTGCAGCCATCACATTAGATGTCTTATATACAGAGATCATTTCTCTCCAAAAAATGCTCCGCAATGCTATGCTAGAAGTCAATTCTCTAAAAAGTGAAAACAAAATACTGCATGATAAGGTCGCCAAACTCCAACACACTGTTAATGCTCTACAACAGTGTACTGACATAGTTGGTTTACCAAATCTCAACAGTGCCAATGCACTCAGTTGTACCGTCAAGATTTTGCAAGATGGACTGAAGGTCAACGTAACGCATGACGACATCAAATCCTGCTATGTGAAATCTAGCAAAAGTGCAAAAGTTGTAAGCGGTGATAACAACAATTCTGTTCTGCATAAACAAAAGCCAATGAACATCGTTTGTGTGAAGCTGAGATCTTTGGAACTTAAGCGGAGTATTTTAATCAAGAAGAGGAAGGTGAAACTAACGTCGTGCGTACTCGGCGTGGAGGATGACATCAAACCAATTTTCATTAATGAGAATCCCACGCAATTTAATAGAGCTTTACTCAAGAAAGCTAAAGAAATGCAACGTGAACATAATTTTGCTTATGTATGGGTTAATAATGGGGTTATCAGGGTGAAGAAACAAGAAGGTGGTAATGTTTTTAAAATTTTTTCTTTTGATGATCTTAATACTTTAATCATTTAAACTTATTTTTCTGTTTATCATGTTTGAGTTCAACAATCTAACTGATGACTTTAACTTTTTTATTCCGTTTTGCCATTTTGATAATGAACTTTGTTCAAGCGTTTTTCATTGTGAGCAGCGATTTAATGATTTTTTTGTAGTACATCAAAACATTCGCAGCCTGCGAAAAAACTTCGATCTCTTTTTATCTCACTTGGAGTCATTTTTAAACAAGTTCGATTTAATTTTTTTGTCTGAAATATGGATTTTTGGTAATGAGAAAGATTCTTATGAAATACGAGGGTATAAGAGCCACTTTAATTATAATAACTCCTACGCTGCAGGTGGTATTGTTGTTTATATAAATGACAGGGCTATAAATTATGTAACTGAATGTGTAAATTTGGATCTTAGGTGTTCAGACATGATAAGAATAAGTTGCACTATTAATACAGAACAGACGGTTATTCTTGGTTGCTACAGACTTCATGATATGAGTAAAGAGGAATTTATTGATGAGCTACGCTATTTATTAAACGAGGAAAAAGTAAAGAATCTTATTTTAGCTGGTGATATTAATCTGGATATCTTGAGCGAATCACCTGCTGCCTTAAGATATCAATCATTAATGTGTGCCAATGGCTTAGAGTCGTGCGTAAATGTCCCTACAAGACAACCCTCCAACACTTGTATTGACCATATTTTCTGTAAGCTTGATTGTAAATCTAAATTGTCTCTCGTTAGAAGCACTGCTGATCTGAGAATTTCTGACCATTCAATGGTCTGTTTGTTGTTTCAATCGAATAACGTTCAAAGTAAAAAACATGATCCTTATTATCAGCCTAAGAACGTGAACCTCGTTGAGCTTACTAATCACTTAATGCTTGAAAACTGGTCTGAGATATGGACAGCAAATGATCCCAATGAAGCTTTTAATTTGTTTTCTAATACCCTTAATACACATGTTGCAAATTGTACGGTGACAGCGCGTAAGAAAAATAATAAACTAATCAAGCTCAAGCCTTGGATTTCTAACTATCTGGCAAACAAAATTAATTTAAAAAATAAGTTAAGAGTGAAATGTAAAAAGCAACCAAATAATAATCATCTTCGTAGTGCTTATGATAAAATTTGTAAAGAAATTGCTATTGAGGTGCCTTTATGCAAAGAAAATTTTTACATTAAAAAATTTCAAAACGTTAAAGGTAATTTAAAAAAAGAATGGGGAATAGTAAATGAGCTTTTTAACAGAAGTAGTACTAATGGTATACCATCTTGTCTTAGGCATGAAAATCAGGATATTATAAACCTAATGGCAGTAGCTAATAGCTTCAACTTATTTTTTACTAGCGTTGCAAATAAAACGATAACTGAGGCAGGTATAACACCTAGTAATAATAATAATAGATGTTTGCTTGAGTGTTCTAACAGGGAAAGATCAGAGCCTCATAGCTTTTTTTACGAATCAATTTCATCAATTGAGGTTCATAAAACGATTATGTCTCTGAACAACTCGACCTCCATTACTCATAGATCTTATTCTAATGCATTTATTAAGAGCATCGCATTTTATATTGTAGATATTTTGGCACATATCTTTAACAAAAGTATCTTATGTGGTATATTTTCTGAAATGCTTAAAATTGCTGGAGTTATACCTATATTCAAAAAAGGTGACAAAAAAGTACTCAACAATTATCGGCCTATCTCTCTTCTCCCAGTTTTTTCTAAAGTTTTCGAAAAATTAATCAAAAAAAGAATTTTGTCCTATCTTGATGGTATTTCATTCTTTAGCGATAGACAGTATGGATTTCGAGCTGGGAGATCTACTGAGGATGCACTTCTTAATTTCAGCAGTTCAATTTATGGAAGCATTAATAGCAAAAAGCTTACTGCAGTTCTTTTCGTGGATATAACGAAGGCTTTTGATACTGTTGATCATAAAATCTTGTTGAATAAATTGAATAAAGCCGGATTTAGGGGATTTGTTCTTAAATGGATTGAGTCCTTACTTTTAAATTCATTTTTTATTATTTCTTTCATTATTACTTAATTTCTAGACAAAAATGATTAAATCTAATTTAACAATTTTAGTTACTTATTCTAGCTTACTGGCTCCTACCGAACGCTCTAAACTTAACAATCTCTTTCAAAGTTTGCCTTTCGGCCTTAAAAACTATCTTACGATTAATCTTATCTATTAGTTATAAATAGGTGAAATTTCTAAGAAAAATTTTAGAAAAACTTAGATACCATATCTTTTCAATTTTGCATAACACTTAAAACTATGGCCCTATTCTACTTAACCTACCTTAACTATAATCGGGGTGGTGAGCACTCGTAGCCTCTCGCACCGAGTGGTCACCATACCAATTGCGATTTCGGGCGCCTGGCATTCGTCAACATCGTGCACAAGCATCCTCGAGATTCAACCAATGCCATAAAGCATCGGTTACTTCTCAGCGGCGCCGCCTTATGTTGACGAACGTGGTCTCTCCACGAAATCCCCCTAACTATCCTTATTCTAACTTACAACTAAGAGGAGTGTGTTACCTTAGTAACGTACCGACCTAGGAAAGTGAGCCCACCCTCTCCCCTTCTAGAAGCCACCAGAATTCGGTGTATTGTTTCTCGGCATCGATCCGATCCCTGTCCGCAATCGCGGGGCTAAAACGGAGGAGCTCCTGAGCATTGGCGACATACCCGTCGTAGATGAGCCGCTTGTCCCTCGCACCGCGGTGGCGGTGGTATATTCCCGGGATACCATCCCTACTTTGCATTAACCCTTTAGTGTCAAAGCGTACTCTCGTGGTACATTTCGTTGGGTTAATAAGCCCCAAAGATCAGGCTATTATCGTTAGTCATTGCTCGTTCAACGTGTCTTCGCATCACCTTAATCAGGAAATTGTCAATCCTATTCAGATTAGCCCCATCGTAAAGGACTTTGTTGGGATAATATTTTTTGTACTCAGATTCTGGTGTTCTGTACAAGCCGAGACAGGTCCTAAGACACTGCCTTTCAAACACCCGAATCCTTTCCATCTGATACGGCGCTACATTGAACCACACGGGACAACCATACGCGATGACTGGCCTGATTAGGGCCACGTAGCATATGACCTTCACCCTGGAGACAAGTTGACTGCTGTGAAATAGCCTTCTTGTCAGGGCTAAAGTCTTCTTGGCCCCAGCAAGACAAGCATCTATATGTTTGTCAAAATACAGATACTTATCGTGCCAGATACCAAGGTATCTCACTACGCTTCTCACCGCTAGTGGGAGTCCGTGCTGTCCAATGATGGCCAAATTTCGCCAGTTATATCTGGTATCCCTAGAAGCCCATCTCAATGGCGTTCTAAACAAGATTGTTTCCGACTTTTGAAAATTGATTTTCAATTTCCAATCGTCGCAATACGCCTTAATATGATCGAAGTCACGTTGCAAAAGGGCGTTAATGACTTCGATTTTTGGACCTAATCTGTACGCCACTAAATCGTCTGCGTACGCTATGGAATGATTGAGGGAACCCACTAGATCACTTGTGTAAATGCTCGAAATAACATTGTTACATTTAACAACGAACTTCTTTCCCATAAGCATGTCGTAAATCATATATAGCAGGGGTTTCGGCATGACAATCCTGGTCAGCTTATAGAAAAGCCCCTCTAACCGTACGGTGTCGAAGGCCTTCTCAAAGTCAATGAGGCAGGCACCCGTACACTGGTTCTTGCATTTATTCCATTGTATGTCGGAGACCAGCTTTGACGCAGCATGAATAGTGTCATGCCTCGCCCTAAAACCAAACTGGTTTTCCGGAATTATATTATTTTCCTCAACCCACTTTAACAGCGCTCTATTTACCACTTTCTCGAATACCTTGCTAATATTCGGAAGCAAACTAATTGACCGAAGATTAGCAGGGTTAGTTCTAACTTTATCCCTTTTCGGGATTGGGTGTACCACAGCTGTTTTCCAATGCGTCGGATAATATGCATTATTCAGCGCATTGTTAAACAGCGTAGAAATACATCAACTGCTTCCAAGGGCAGGTGTCTTAATACGACGTTTGGAATTCGTCCACTCCCGACGACTTTTTGTTTTTCAGAGATTCAAAGATGCACAGGAGTTCATCTTTTCGCACGAACAGATGAGAGGAAGCTCGTTCATCGGCGACGATGACGTTTGCCGCGTTTTCTTCATTGAATACGGTGAAACCGTGATTCTCGGATCGCCAATTTTGAAGTTCGTTGCGCAGATAATAGTGACTTACGTAGGCCCTGTTGTCAATATCGTGATTACAGTGAACAAATTCACTTTCTCCTGTGGGTCTTCGACCACGAAATGACCATCGCCTGAGTCGGCACTCTCTGGACTTATGCCGACGGTCAGTAGTGTCTGTCTGTTTTCTGTTGTTTGTGGAATTCGGACACACTGAATGTCATTGTGATCTTTCCGCCTGAATAGTTTATTTATCTGCGGGAACATATTCGGACTACTAGATTTTATAGCCCGAATCTTATTGCCCCAGTACAGACTTACAGACTTACTGTAATTTTCTTTGATTAATTGCTTCAGGTTTTTGATCATTGACTTCAGTGTTCTTATTTCCGTATCATTTCTGTCTACTTTTGTGTGCGTACAATGCATTGATTGTTGGAGTTCTGTACTTTTCGATCTGGCTTTCGTCGGAGTATTCTATCCGAGGGATAGTCTGCTCCATAGTTCGTTTGACAACGTCTTGCATCGTCAGTAAATTACGGTCGATTTCTTCGTTAGTTAAGTTTCTGTTAGTCGGGGGATCAATTCCACTCAAACGTAAATTACGCTGTAAGATTCTGGAGAAGCGCGACCACCGTACTCTACGGTAGTCGTATGAGTACACTTGATCATACTGCTCCAGCTGCGTTTGCTCGTTTGGGATCCGTATTGTGGCGGCAAGTCCGTAGTGATCACTATCGTACTCGAACGCTCGCAAACAGTTCCTTGTGTTTCGATCCGTGTTAGTCAGTTCTAGTCTACTGTCTGTTAATCCCAAGTCCAGGAAAGAACCGGCTGACGGGAAGGATGGGATATTCGTCGCGTACAGTTCAAGTCTGTACTCAATCATATTTTGACCCCACCAGTAGTATAACTGGTTGCCCCTGGTGTTTGGTGGATTATTTCCCCATGCCGCATGTCTAGCGTTAAGATTTACAGCCAAAAAATAATATTTTTCTTCCGATTGAAGCTGAAGGCAACGAAAAAGTATTTCGAGCTCAGTTATAAATTGAATGGGAGTAGGTACTTCAGGTGCATAAAGCGACACCACATACACTCGCTTTCGACTATGAAGAGGAATGCATACGAAGCAGGCTTCCAACCTCATTAAATTCCCGCTATATATGACCCTATGGCGCATGTCTTTGCGTAATAAGATACCAACCCCACCCCCTCGTGAGGGCCACTGTAGCCAATTTTGTGATTCTGGTTGAGCTTAGTTTCGCTAACCAAAAGCACATCTGGGCATTCACTTAACAACAGATTTTGTAGGTTGGCCCTTCTCTCGATCCTGATTAGTGAGTTAACGTTTAACGCAAGGATCTTCAGATTAACCTCATCCAACGTAGCAGACATTATATCGGCGTGCCAGACTTGTCAAACAGGGTCGAATAGATGACGTCAATCCGAGCAGCTTGTTCATTTAATTGTTTCTGGAAATGATCAATTTTTCCGTGTAGGGACAGAAGAATCGCCTTCAAATCCAGATCCGCTTCCGGTGCTTTTTCAGCTACCTTTGGCGTATTTTTTGCTGTTATTGTGGCCTTACCCGCTCCAGATACTATTTGGGAAAAGGATACATTGGGTGCCACAAAATTAGAGAAAGCACGACTCTTTTGACGCTTCTCTTCTTCGATGAGCTGTTTTCGAGCCTGGACTTTTTTTTTCAGCTCTTGAAACCTAGGACAACCTCTGAAATTGGCAGGATGCCCCGAGTTCCTGCAGAGTACGCAAAAGAGTTGACCCCTATCTACTACTCTATCGTTGCCTAAAGGACATTCTCCATATTTGTGGTCCTTATCGCACTTAACGCATCTAAATTGCATATTGCAATTAGCTGCGGCGTGCCCGAACCTCTGGCAGCGCATACATTGCAGTACACGATCTGCCCTCTTTAATTTTTCCCAACTTACAGCATGATAGTACAGGAATTTGATTTTTCGCAGACTATCGATTTTGCTGTTGGGCGTTAATTGAACTAGGAAGAATGGTAATTTACGGTTACCACCCCTTGCCGCGGCCGTGGTAAACGGCTTGACCCCCACGAACTTAAGGTCGTCGCTCTCTAACCCTTTAAGCTCTGCTTCGAGCTCCTCCGTTTTTATTTCTGGATCGATCCCTTTTAACAGCACCGTCTGGAGTTTTTCACCCTTAGGGGTATATGTATAATATTCGGTATCTGCTTTTCCTAGGGCGGTACGTATTTTTCGGTATTCCTCCATATTGTTACACATAATTATGTGCTTATTAGCACTTAATCTCTTAACATGAAAATTCTTAGTTACTAACTTACATAACCTAATGCTATCATTGATTTCTAAATTACTTACATTAATCGTGGGCACTCTTTCTCTCCCCTTGTTTTCAGGCTGTTGTTTTTGTTGTTGATGCTGATGTTGTTGTTGCTGCTGCTCTTGTTGCTGCTGCTGTTGTTGCTGCCGTTGTTGTTGCTGCTGCTGTTACTGCTGTTGCTGTTGCTGTTGTTGCTGGCGCGATGGTTGCTGTTGAATTTTCTGTGGTATTTGCTGCTGTTGTTGTGTTTGTTTTTTTTGAGGTTGCGCTTTCTGTTGCAGTCGTTGTTCTTGTTGTTGTTGCTGCTTTTGGCTTATTAGCTGCCTCTCTTTTTGTAGTTTTTGTTGTTGCTTTTGCTGCCGCAACTTCTCTTTCTTCTCCAGGAGCTCTTTTATAAGCTTGTCAAGCTGGGCCTCCTCATCTTCTTCCTCTTCTCCTGAGGTATCAGTATCTGACAACTCTTTAAAGGAGTTCCCTTCTCCAATGTAGCGGCACTCACCCCCTTCAGACTCGTAAGAGTACTCCTTTCCGTCCGCTTTAATGCCTTCATCTTCTTTTATTTTTTTTTTTGTGGATGATTTCCACGATGCCTTGGTTTTCCTGCGCCTCTTTTCGACTTTCGTGTCATCATCTGACTTTTGCATTGCTGCTGCTGCCTTGGTTGTTGTTGCATCTCACACGCCCTCGTCGTCATTCGATTCGATACCGGTTCCGCTTGCTGGACCTCCGGCTGACCGGTATCCATCGTTAATCAGCACTACTACTACAACTTCTTATTTTAATATTAAAAATTAAAAAAGAGCAATTGATGAATTTTTACTGGATTCGAACCCAGGTCTCCCACATACCGAGTCAACTACTGCTCCACTGAGCCACACAAATATTATCTAGGCACTTGCTTACTATTTCGCTATTTGATTGTCTTTTCACTTTTATGTGCACAACGAGAAGGCCGACCGTCCTCTATGAGAGTTGGGAAACGACTGATGGATTCAGTCCATCTCACCAACAGAAAACAAATGGTTCGAATAGGAAATATGTTTAGTGAGTGCTGCGATATTACAGTTGGTATTCCACAGGGATCTGTTCTGGGACCTATATTGTTCCTAGTTTTTATTAACTCAATTTTTACCCTTAATATGAAAGGAAAACTTACAAGGTTTGCTGATGATATAGGTTGTTCATATTCCAGCAACTCTTGGTTAGATCTAATAGCTGACATCAACCATAATTTAGAAATGTTACGACATTGGTTCCGTGTTCACAAGCTAGTTATTAGTGACAAAACAAAAATTATGTATTTTAATACTTCTTCGCATTTAGAACTTCCAGTCTTTATATTTCATAGTGCGTACTGCAATAATATGTTGATAAACTCTGACAATTGCTGTGAATCGCTTTCTGAAAGATCTGGTACATATAACACTTCCATAGATTGCCTACCGAGCTGTTTTGTCATTGGTAACGTACAGGTCTTTAAGTATCTAGGACTCGAGTTCGATAGCAGGTTAAAGTGGGATGCTCACACTACTTCCTTAAGGAAATACCTGATGAAAACAACCAGAATCCTTTACCATTTGAGACTTTTTTGCTCAAAAAAACTTTTACAAACTTTTTATTATAGTCTTGTTCAATCCAAATTGCAATATGGTTTAACTTGCTGGGGCGGAACACACAAAAACAAAATGCAACCTTTGATTGTTTTACAAAAATATGTGCTGAGAATTATCTGGAAAAAAAGACGCCATGAACATAGTTTCCCACTCTTTACACATTCTCTTATATTGCCTCTAAAGCATCTTTATTTCTACAAAGTTTTAAAAATCTTTTTCTTAAGAAGCGGATACTCATTAAATCATGATCCGAATACCTATGATCTTCGCAGCTCTTCTATGAGTCTTGCTTTCATTCCTTCACACAATACTCACCTCTTCTTAAGTTATTACTCTTCTGTAGCTCCTCGTATCTTTAATAAACTCCCCATTGAAATAAGGCGCTCTAGTAATTTATTTTCCTTTAATAAAGCGGTCAATAGGTAGCTGTTAAATTTTGACCTCAATGAGATTGATAATCTATCGAAGTTAATTATATAGTAGCATGTACTTACATCTAATTTTTTTCTCTCCACCACACAATATATTTTTCGTTTTTTTTTAATTTAAAATTTTCTATATTGTTTTTTTCTGACTCACTTCATTCGGCACTAGTTTTATTAACTATAGAATGTATTTATTTATTCATTCACAGATGAAAAACACTTTATATTTGTACAGTACTCGAATTTATGTAATTGTCCTAAAAAATCCTTCTTGAAAATTTAAGGACATATATGTTATATCTATTATAAAAATTGTAAGATGGGTTTAAATTGAATGAATAAAAAAAAATATTATTATTATTATTATTAAAAAAAAAAAAGTCTTGTGGTAAAAATCGTCACTTCAGTTTTAGCTGGATTGACCTCGAGGTTTTCTGATACAAGGATTCCCACATGAATAGCGTACAACTTAAGCCCTCTCCTTGTTCATGACTTTAAAAGAGAAGAGATTACCGCTTCCTGAAGAATTCCTATGAAAAGGAAATCAATGTGATTACTACCAATTTTACCAAATATTCCGATAGAATTTCGCAAGAAATAATCTTTGCCAAGCTAAAACCTCTCGGGTTCTAATCTGAATTCATCTTCTGGATCAAATCTTGTTTAACCAAGCATCAATATAATATTCTTTATAGAACTTCTTTTGCATATCCCATTGTAGCTATATTTGGCGTACCTCAAGGAAGTCACCTCGCCCCCCCCAATATTTATTTATATTGCCAATCAATGATGCCTCCACCAGAAGTCACCATTGTTGATTATTCTGCGCCACATGTCTCCAGTTGTTTAGGTGATTTGTGGTCTGCCTTTTTGTGTTCTTCGCAAAGTGTCCAATTTTCTGTTCTAATTGTCCATCAGTTAGTTGGCTGCAATTGACGCCGGTTTATCGGCATGGGTGAGTGATTTGACGTATCCTCATAAAAAATAGCGCAAAGGCGTCAAATCTCACGATCTAATCGGCCAATTCACCGGTCCAAACGAAGAGATAAATTGCTCACCGAACTCATTTCTAGATTGGTCCATCGATTCGCGTGCTATATGGTATGTAGCACCGTCTTGCTGGAATCATATGTCGACCAGGTTAATTGAACGATAGCGGGCGCCACTGATGGCAACGTTGTTCCCACGGTCATCTTTAAAAAACTACGTGCACCTGATTCCGCGGGACCATAAACCGTATCAAACAGTGCAACTCTTGAATTGCCTGAGGTTGCTCATCGGGTCAAATATGGGAGTTTTGTTTACTACTCGTAGCATACCCATTCAACCAGAAATGAGTTTCGTAGCTGAAAACAATTTTTCGATAAAAAAGCGGATCTTCCTCCAGCTTTTCTAAGATCCTCTCACCGAAAAGTCGACGCTGTAGCAGGTCGTTCGACTTTAGTTCTTGCACGAGGTGTATTTCGTAAGGTTTGAGATCAAGATTCTTTACGCAAGGATCTTCCACGTAGTCGAGTAATTCAACACCAATTGCTGGGGGAACGAATGGACAAATCACGGTCTTCATTAATACTGGCAGCAATATTTTCCTCCGTGCGCACTCTACGTATACGGGTAGGTGGCCTGATGTTCAATCGCGTGAAATTTGGTCACTATAGCTTGAATTGCTTGCTCAGTAGGTCGATTACGAAGGCCGTAAAATGTTCCAAGTGCGCAAAAGAAAGTTTTCACAGAGCACGAATTTTGATAATAAAATTCAATAATTTGTTCTTGTTCGAATGCAAGTCTTTTAATGATGACATAGTACTGCTAACTGAGCCTGTTTGCCTTTGACAGATATCACAAGTCACGTATGGGCTGTCAAGAATAGAACACTGAAAGACTAAAGAGCAAAAAAACACCATTTATTCGCATTTGTAATCCTATGGAGTCTTGAGATTTTTAGCGTCAACCACTCCATCGCTCTTTGATATATTTGCAGTCTTTTGGCCGCTTTGTGTTTAGGATCCATGTTTGTGCACCGTATGTCATGACTGGATGAATTGCAGCATCGATAAAATAACTTTTTGGATTCTGAGGTTATATTGGAATTTAAAATTGGTTTTAGATTCCAATATTACCATATTTCCAACCGTTCGTGATTCTTTTTTCAATTTCTTTGTCTGTTATTTGGGTGAAAGACATTAGTTGTCCTAAGTATATGAATTCCTCCACATATTCTAGGTTTTCGGTTCCAAGTTGTACTTGTAAGGGTTGTGCGTTAGTCGTTAGTTTTGTCTTTTTTTTTTATTTGTAGTCTAACTTTTTAGAACTCTTGGCTGAGGTCTTAGAGCATTGTTTTTAATTCCGTGCTGGATTGTGCTATTAATGTAATGTAGACGGCAAATCTTGAATTATGTAACTTTTCTCCATCTACGAGTATGTTGATCCCATATTTCTCCAGTTTAAGTATTTGAAACAACGCTCTAATACAGCTGCAAATAGAGCAGGAGAAAGTGGATCTCCCTGGCGGGCTCGTCTGATAAATTGGAAAGGTATAGATTCTTAATTATACTGATGTATTTCGATTGTATGCGTTTTTGATCTAGTGCGGTGGCCAGCAGCAGGCGGACCGCGGTTCGGTAACGGGAGGTTAGCCGTTGGACCTTCAAATATTTTTAAATATGCCGACTACCTCTTCAATTCAATTATGAACATATATTTCTTATAACTAGCCCACCATTCATACATTCAACACCCATATTTGCACCAAACAATACAAAGAATGTCTGCATTTCGTCGTAAGCTGGATGTTTTTGAAAAAGATATTGCTAGACAAGAATTTTTTCATTTCCCAACAATTCTTGAAGGTAAAAATGAGAACTCTGAAGGAGAAGACATTTCAGTATTTTCGAAGTTTCTATCAGATCTTAAAAACGAATTTGCTGTAAGATTCCAAGACTTTGGGGAGATTGGGAAGCTATCTCAATTCCTTAAATTACCTTATGAGGTCGCTGCAGTAGCAGAGTGGACTAACGTGGCTGCGAAGTTACTCGGTCTTTCCAAGGCTTCACTGCAAATTTAATTAATTGACCTGCAAGAAGACATTTCCCTGCAAAAGTATAAAACTGCATCCACTGAAGAATTTTGGGGCAAACATGTTTCAGAAAAATATCAAAATTGTAAAAAACTAACTATCAACTTGGCTACTATGTTTGGCTCAACATCGTCTTTCTTAAAAATTAATTTTTTGAAGAACAAATAGCATTCGAGATTATCAGACGCCCACCTTGACGATACTCTTCGCATTTGCTGTTCCCCGCGTGAACAAAATTTTAAAAAATTGGCTCAAGACCGTAATTGTAATTTCTCTCATTAATTTTACCTATCGTGTTTTCTACAGTTACTTAAATGAAGCAAAATAAAAAAAAATGCAAAACATTATGAGTTTTTTTTTCTGGACCTCGATAAAAGTTTTCAACCGTATCTGGACCCCACTTAAAATTACTTATCGACCCCTGATCTAGTGATTTAAAAATCTTGTTGAGCTCTATGGTATCAAATGCTTTAGTGAAATCTACAAATCCTATATATAATTTTTGCTTAATCAGATCGTTCAAAAATGCACAGAATACCAGTGGTCAGTAGTTGGGAATTCGGATCTGAAGCCAGCTTGCTCGCGGGGCTGATTTTCGTCCATAGTCTTAGAAATCCGTCTTAATAGACATTTTGCGAAAACTTTGTATATTGGTGATACACAATAATACTTATTGGCCTGTAGTTGTTGATGTTGTCTCGGTCTCTCTTTTGTGAATAAGAATTATTTTCGATTTTGTCCATTGCTGCGGTATTTTTTCAAGTGTGAGAATATAACAACAAACTTAATCCCTCACTGGGACTGGTTAAGCGATGATGCAAGGAAATGTCCAACCCTTGCGTCAATAAATCCCTTCACCTTACATTCGTTAGGCCCATATTAGAATATGCCATCCAAGTCTCCTTACCACGATAACCACTCTAGTCGAATTGATGGTGTTCAACGCAAATTCTTTCGATTTGCATTACGCGGTCTACCTAGGGCAGATATATGTAACTTGCGTATGTATAATGATCGTTTAAAGCTAATAAATCATCACGCTTTTACTCTTTGTTTATCACTTACTCACTGTTTTCGAAATTTGCTTTTCCAAACCTTGGCGTTTTTCCGGTAGCTTTAAGCCATGTATTAATGTTAGCTTTAAATTTGGACCTTAAGTTATACACATATTCTTTTACTAAGCATAGATAAACTGTTTGTCTTCGTGGATTTACCTTTAAGATAGGCATGTTGAGATTGGGATAGAGAGGAGACTTCTAGAGTGCATTCAAGTGTGTTAAGTAAAAAAGAGCTAATACTGATGGGCATGAAGTCCTTCTTGGACTCATGCGTCCGCCGACCCACTTTTGGAATAAAATCAATCCGAACTCGCCTCCAGGAATGCAGCACGTAGTTGAATGATAGACAGTTTTTGCATACGAACGCCAACCAAAGGATTGCTGTGTCTAGCGAGTTTTGTAATATAATGGACAAAAAGCCATCAAAACGTGGGGATTTTTAGGGCGAGGGGCTATTGCTGATAACCCTACGATACTTTTTCCAGTTGTCTACTAAATGGAGTGAAAAATGACCACCTAGAGAATTAAAAAATTTTTGTTTTAAATGTTTTTTCATATTATTCAATATAGTCTTCTTTTAGTTTGATACACTTATTCCAGCGATTTTCCAACTTCTTGGTCCCATCCGAAAAGTAATTTTCCGAAAGGTCTGCAAAATACTCCTCTGTGGCGTCGATGATTTCCTCGCGTGAGCTGAATTTTTTATTGATGAGCCATCTTTTGAGGTTTGGGAAGAGATAATAGTCCGAGGGATCCAAATCCAGTTACCAATCGACGCCAAAAGTCCGCCCGATTCCGCATCAGCAAGTCCAAACACTCTTTCGAAGTGCTCTCGCGATCGTGTTTTTGGTTATTCGCGGCACTCAGCGGCAGGATAACTTTTTCATATGCAGAATATTGCCCAAAATATGGCGTGTGCGCTCAGTACTAATCTTTGTGGTATCTGCTACCTGGCCCACCTTCACTTTCCGGTCAGCCAACACCATTTCATGTATTTTTTTGACATTGTCCTCTGTAACCGCGTCGGAGGGCCTGCCGCTGCGGACTTGATCGGTAGTGGAGTTGCGGCCACCACGAAACTCTCGAAACCAATATTTGACGGTGTAATCTGACGGAGCATTAGCCCCATAATATTTGTCCAACTTTTCTTTTGTTTCCTTCGCCGTTTTGCCTCTCAAAAAATAATGTTTTATGAGAGAACGAAAATCGTTTTTGTCCATACTCAACATGATGCCAAACACGTCAACAACAATCAGCTGTCAAAACAAAACTAAAGACAGTATCGTACTGAAATTTGGCATGTCTGCCTAAATATGAACGGACTTCAAGGCACCATAACCTTTTTTGCAGTAGCAGCGCATTCTGGCGGTCAAGGAGGTCACTTTTCACTCCATCTAGTACTTCAACATCGCAAAATCAGTTTTCGAAATTTGCTTTTCCAAGCCTTTGCGTTTTTCCCGTTGTTTTTAAGTCACGTATTATAGGCATGTTGAAATTTGGATAGAAAGGAGACCTCAAGGGTGCATTCAAGTATCTTAAGTAAAAAAGAGCTAACTCTGATGGGCATGAAGTCCTTCTCGGACTCATGCATCCGCCGATCCACTTTTAGAATAAAATCAATCCGAACTCGCCTCCAGGAATGTAGCACGTAGTTGAATGATAGCCAGTTTTTGAATACGAACGCCAACCAAAGGATTGCTGTGTCTAGCGAGTTTTGTAATATAATGGACAAAAAACCATCAAAACGTGGGGATTTTTAGGGCGAGGAGCTATTGCTGATAACCCTACGATACTTTTTCCCGTTGTCTAGGTGAGCCTAAGTCAATTATTAGTCATAATACCTAGATATTTCTTAGAAATAAGAACTGCTTCTGTTTTATATTCTACTAAATTCAGGCTTGCTGTCTCAAGTCAAGTTTTGACTCGGGGGATCGCGTCGTTTGCTACCCATTCTACTTCGTGGATATGCATTGCCATGATTATAATGGCGATATCGTCCCTAAACCTGAGAATACCGTCACACATAATATTCCATAGCAAAGGGCCTAGAACGGATACGTGAGGCACATCTGCTGTAAGGTTGTAATGTTAAGTCCGTGCTATAGGCTTGGACTGAATTTGATGAAAACGCATTTTATTTTGGAAACATGGTTACAAATGAATCATTCAAAGTATTGCTCATCTTGTTCATATTTTTGTGGCAGAGCCCGAATATCGTTACGATAAAAGTGTACAGCTTTTGAGGCTATCCGCGAATCAAGTCATTTTTTGATGTTTTCATATGAGCCAAACTGCTAATCAGCCAGACCATGTGCCATCGAACGGAAAAAGTAATAATCGGACGGCGCAATATCTTTAGAATATTACGGATGGGGTAGGACTTCTCATTTGAGCGTTTCCAGGTAGGTTTTAACGGTTTTGGTAACGTAGAATTACAGTTCTCGCCTCAATCGCATCAATTGAAGTCGATATTGTTCCCCAATGATGGTTTCGCTGAGTTAGTAAAATAACACCGACTTAGTCACATCAAATACACATCGGCCGTGCCGATGACGTAGATGCATGATCGGATGGTACCCATGGCATTCTTATCTTTGAGTTGCTGTAATAAATCCATTTTTCAACACCCGTCACAATGCGATGAAGAAAACCCTTTCTTTTTGGCCGCTGGAGCAGTAGTTCACAGGTGAAAAGACGACGCTCAACGTCATAAGGAACCCAAGTTTCTTATTTTTGAATCATTCCCGGTGCATGTAATCAGTTGGAAATGACTTGGCGGATAAATCCTAATGCTGAAGCAAGCTCTTCTTGCGTTTGGCACGGATCCTCATCGAGTAATGCCTCCAATTCAGCGTCTTCGAAGTATTTTGGCCTTCCTTCGCGCGGACGGTCATCGACATCGAAATCACCGGTACGGTGTTTCACTTAGAGTAAACTTTTTGGAGCTCTCGATGCGCTTTAGCCGCCGTTTTCTTCGAATGAAAGAAGAAACTAAACACTTCCCGCAATTAACGATTATTTGGCACAAAATCAGACATTTTCACACAACCAAAAGTATATGACGCCGAAACAAAATCACTAACGTGTCAAAACGGTTTGTTTACCATATGTCTAAGCTTGGTTCACGATGTTTTGGATATGTGAAAATCGACCAGCACTTGCTGCTGGAGCCATCTATTGACAGAACTTAGTTGCACACTAGTTAGATACATATAATATAATTCTGGGTATGTAGTTTAGTATGATCATCCAGTTGCCGAATTGAAAGCATTTCTGAAGTCTAATGTGATCATTGCACAGTACTCCTTTGTTCCGAATCGCCATCGGCATCCCTCGTTGGCTGTGCTTGTTATTGCAGTCATATTTTGATTGCGTCTACCGTGGAGCGTGATTTTCGGAGCACAAACTGGTATTTTGCTCTCTTCTACTATTGTCATCTGTTTGAAACACTTTAACTAATTTTTCCTATAGTATCTAGATGATGAGGCAACTCCTGGAGGTTGATTGACTTCCTAATAGGGAAGTTCTCGCATTCACCTCGAAAATCGAAAATGGAAACTTAGTGAAATTAGTCAAAATCTATTAACATAGTACACACTTGGCGAAAATCTGAAAAAAATTCGGGTCAGAATTATTAAAGGAAAAGCAAATAATTTTAGAACCGTCAATGCAGTACTAACCACGATTTCATAAATACAAGGAGTCCCACACCTGGCCGGTCAAACTCATATGGGTGATAGGTTTCCTTAATTTCTAATGAAATATCAAAAGCCATTAGGGAATATTGCAGGTTCTCTTCGTCAGGAAGTCCTTGCCGTGACCCATCAGTCGCACCCATTTCGGCTTGTTTTTTGTATCCTTACATGTCTTGAAGAATGAAATTGCATTTCTTCTATTCATAACTTAGAAACGTCGCCTGTGGTTTCATAATGCCAAATCATAGAAACTTGCTGGCATTTAAATTCCGAGTATTGATCCGTTTTAAGAGTGTAAGTGCCCCGAAGGAATTATCATACTACTAATCGTTATACGAGTATAACCCCTGATTCCATGCTCAAGGAACATTTGTACCTATGCACTAAACTTAAATTCCCTTGACATAGAAATATATGTACTCGTATATAATACAAATGTAACTTTGGACTTACGATTTGTTGAAAATTTGTTTTCCAAGTCATCTCCCAGGAAAATTATAGATAGACGTGGTACTACAATGAACCTTCGTTTGATGTGCGTGTAATTTGTGTGTTTTTGAGAACTTTTCCAGACAGACAATTCCCAAAGCTAATGTATTGTAGCTGTCCACCACTTCAGGCAATAAGGATTTGAGTTTCAATTTATTGAGAAAGATTGATTGGTAATTCACGATAAAGTCATTTGCAGCACGTAGCACTCAGGTAAGATTAGTAGAAAAAGAACAAAAGGATAGATAAGAGCGGTATACAAAAAAACAGTGTCGTGGTGCTGTACGAGGTTAAGTGAAGAAGGATAGAACTTGGGAAAACTCGTGTGGATCGTGAGTTTCAAAGTCTAACAGAATGAAATAAAGATAAACATGGTGAATTTCGTTAACAGTCCCATTAATACTACTTGCAACCAAAATAGTAATTTTAAAACGAAGGAGATGTGTTTCTGGCATAAGAGTAGAATTGCCAGGTCTTGGCACCAAGATGGTGACGATGATTTATTACATATCCTCAATATTCTACGAGCTCTAGGCCATATAGTTTGTTTTGAAGTTATTTCAGCTTTTCGCTGAACAGTTACTGAGCCAGCCTCAGATGTCAATAGTATTTTACGTAAGAAGGAGAGATAAAAACAATCCGTTGATCAGTGCCAAGTACCACTATCAGTACCAGATTCGAAGTCATGTGTAAGGCTCTATTTTCCCCCTTGGTGAAGGGTCGGGGCCCATCTAATATCTCAGCCATTCTATGGGTCATGCCACCCGGTTGCAGTGCAACTACATATCGAGCAGACCGATCGGTTTCATAGTCATCAAATGGTTCAACACAAACAGTAGCGCGCTACATCATATGCTGAACCATAAGACGTCCAAGCTCCAGTCAGTTCACTCCACTCCAACTCTTAGGTTAGGTTGGAACTGTAGTTTCAGAGGCCCATGACCTCCCGTGCTACCAGAATATAGCTTCCGGCCGAGCTTCGCAACCTTGCACTCACTTCCAGTTAGGCTCTTTAAAGCCCAGGACTGGCGGCTTTTAGTTCAACATTATGCTAATCTTTTTATCACTAGCTAACTAGATATGAATTCATTCGAATTTCGCTCTATCAATGAGTACACCGCTGACATAGCAGGCCACACCATAGTAGGTGATGCCCATAGCATGCAAATCCCTAACATCCGAGTAGGCTGGAAATACGCACAGAAAATGAACATTTGAGCAACCTGCCGCCTCGCTAAGGCTTCTTTTATGCAGAAGCGTATTCCAGGAGCCATGCTCGATTAGCAGAAATCCCAGACAGAGGTTGAAACTCAACTTTTGTAGCCTGGTTATGGTCGACGCATCCTAAAGGAAGTCATAGATAACCCTGTCTCGCTCATGTTCCATCTAGATTGCCATCTAGGTCGGACACATTCGGGAAGCAGCAACTTACACTCCTTGCTAGACAAATCTTCCACCTCCATCTAGGAGACCCAATCAACATTTGTCAGCGGGAGCCCCTTCCTAATCTTATGGGCGATACCTCCAAGTCAAAGAGAGGCACGTCCAATAGCACCTGTGATGCATCCGTAGATACGGTCCTTCAAACCGGTAAGAAGCCAAGTAAGGCCACTCTATTGGAAGCCAAGATCCGCTGAAAACCACACTTCAATATAACCCTCTCATACCAAACCAATGCCACAAATGTTGCACAGGCAAGAAAAAGGCAACCGTACACAGTACGAATGGCACGTCTGATGAGTCCCGAATGAGTCAGAAGAATGCACCTTACCTGGCCCGCAACACGCAACAGTCGTTCTCTTAGCTGGATGAGCTAGAAAATTCATCTTTTCACCTATCCTTATGCCAAGATGCTTGACCCTAGTCACATTTATTAATTTCACACCACTCAAGGGTATTGAGGGAGCACGACGGACTGCGTTCAATTTGCCACGAAAGAAAGTTGTCACAGTCTTCTCCCATGATAAACTGACACCAAGGCTTTCGCCCCATTTGGCGACAATAAGCAGCACTTTTCTTCCTATTCCTTCTATTACAATACGCAAAGCAACATCTGCAGTGGTGTGACAATTGCCTCATGAGTGAATCCTACGTCTACACTAGCCCTTTCATAAGGAAATTCTACAAAAGGTCACATGCCGGAGAAATAGCTGTGGTGATGATATATGTACCATCGCGTACCGCTTTGAAAAGCTCCAGAGTCAGATCGTGTACCCCAGAAACTTTGTTGGATTTCAGCTTATATACTCGTATGGCTATCTTCACTTCATCCAGGTCGGGTGGACGGAATTATTAATCTATGTACATCGTTCAGGTTGAAAGATTCATTTTGCCTGACAACGGTATTTAGTTCGTCATCGCTGCTATACAGTCTACAGAAATGCTCTTTCCAAATACTCAACATCGACTGCGACTCTACTACTATGTTCCCTTATTCGTCTCTACAGGCTTCGGTTTGGTGTTTGTATCCGTGGCATGTCTTTTTTACCTTTTGGTATAACTTCCGAATTACATTCCTGGAGTAGGATTTCTCAATTTCTTCGACCGCGAGCTTCTCATGCTCCTTCTTTTTCCTCTTGTGAAGTCGGTCTTTGTCTCTCTTCTTCTATTCGTGAGCACAGCTCTAGTCATTCCATGCAACGCCACTTTGTATGCATCTTGCTTAGCTGCATATGCTGCACCCGTCGTCAAACCAGGGGTTTCGTTGTGGTGGCCGAGTGAAACCCAGTTCTTCAGAGGCGCCATCTCTAATGGCTTTTTGGCAATGCTGCCACTGACCTCTTAAGAGATTAAGGGAGTCTCGATCGGAAAAGGATTTGCCGATCCTTTACGGTTCTAACCGTCCAACGTTGAAATTCCTCACAGTATAATCTTGTCATTGAAATGTTCAGGATATCCGCAACCGTACCGTGGCTGTAACAAGATAATGATCCAAGTCGATGAATACCCCATCGGAACGTTCGAATATCCATAATACTAAAGGAGTGCCTTGGGTTGATCGCACTGTCGTCAATTTGATTGAAGGTGGATTGATCAGGAGTTCTCCAAGTTCCCTGTGAATATCGAGATGTGGGAATCGCTTGCTATCTACTACAACGTTTCGTCCCGCGTCAAAAGTCGATCAACTTGAATCCATTATAAGAGGTGGTGTCGTGCAGGCTATATCTTCCGACACTACTACCAAAGATGTTCACACTTCCTAGCGTTGCATTAAAATCGCCGAGGATAATCTTAGTATCATAGCTAGGGTGCTCTTGGTGTCGTTGTCTTTCCCCTCTGGGTGGGCGTACGCGCATATGAGTTTAATGTTGGCGCTCGTTCACATGACGGAAACTCAAAACTTCTTGCCTATGTCTGCCTCTAACAACAAATCAATCGCCGTAGTAGATGTCGCAGTTTTTCGTCCTCTTTTTGTCCAGCCCATCCCATAACATTTCTTGGATGGTGATAGTATCCGCTTTGCAGCTAGTTGTTCGTCTACACGTGGCCTATTAAGGGCCTTAATATTGAACAAGGTCAATGTCCTTGTTTCGTTTGAAGGGGTTGTCAACCGTAGATCCGTCCTTATTCGGGACTTGTTGTTGCTACGTGAATACATATTTTATCTATGGCCAGACCGTTACCACGGCGGTACAATCCCCAACCTGTAGGGCCAATCCCATATTAATACTTCTATCAGGAGTGATCGATTTGACAGAACCCGTTCAGGGAAGTTAGCGCTGACTTTGTCGCGGAAATTCATAACGGCCTGAGCTCCAAGTAAGTCGAATTAGCCCGGATAAGTACTTAATTGGTTTGGTTTGATTCCATGTGGGGAACCCATCCGCTGTTCCGTTTTTTGTGCTGCTATTTCTGTCTGCTGCTCAGTACTCGTGCTTATAAATTTGGCAAGTCGCGTCCGGATGGGCATCGACCATTATGCGATGGTTACCACTTGGGATTAAAATAAGCACAATTGACGTGTAAAAACTGTTGCAGCACTGGAAATTGCTAGGTTGACATCTCTAAATAAAATACTAAAATAAAATAACTTGACTCATGAAAAAAGCCTACCGCGTTCCTTAATATTTGTAACTTAAGCCGGTGTCGCACGTGCTTATTGGTTAGAAAGCAGCAGTTAGAAAGCATCATTGCGTATGAACTTGTTTGTATTGGTCTCGAGGTTGATGAGTTATTCGTGTCTCCCAATCCGTCCTGTGGCCCAACTAGCTCCGATCTACCCTAATAGAAATGCTGTCCAATATCTCATTGTCTGACACAATAACCGTTGTCAACTTTTTCGCTAACTTCGTCGGGGCATCGTTTTCAGTCCAAACAGAAGAATCGCATCCCGAATACTTCAGTTACCAAAGTAACACCACTCTAATGTTTATTGTAATAACCCCAGCACAGTCATTAGATAAGATAAACAAACCTAAAGATGATTCTCCTCCTGCTCCTGACGGTTTGCCCGAGATTGTTTTGAAAGGATACCATATGACAATAATCTTATTCAACCCTTTGGAAGTATTTTTAAATTTCTGATGTTGTGTTCTTCATTGCAAACGTTTTTTTTTTTTGCAAAGACTGATCAATAACTGCCGACCTTATTGAGTTTGATTCCAGAGCCTTATAACATGAAAAGAAGTGGATGTTGTTGCTACAAACTTCAGCAAAACCTTTGATATAACCGCATACAGGTTGATCCTTTTCAAACTCAACGCCCTTGGTTTTCAATTAGGGAAGATATTGTAGATTAAATTCTATTTGGAAGAACACTACTACGCAGTCTATTGTCGTTCTCGTTTGTCTGAACCAGTTAAAGGCACTTCGGGTGTTCCACAACACAGTCACATTGGTTAATTCATTTTCATTTGACGAGTAACTATCAATGATGTTGTTAATCTTTAATTAATTGCCACACATTCAAATTTGTGTATTCCGATGACATGAAAATTTACTGACGACTTTTATATTTTTCTGACTCTCAACCTTGAAGTGGCTGAAGCTTAGGTTGATACAAAGTAGGTTCGGTTAAGAAATGATAAATGCTATCGAGAGATGGTTCGGAATTTCTTTACGGTGAGCTCAAGGAAGTTTTTGTGGCACCATATTGAGAACCCATTGTCTTGTAGAAATGTGTCTATAGATTCTGATATCATCAACATACACAGACACATGTGAGTTCTTTCTAATGTTTACAAAATTATTAATAGTCAAGATGAAAATTAATGGACCAAGGTGACTGCCTTGTGGAACACCTAAGGTGGCTTTTATTGATTCAAACAAAAGTGAACGCAAATGAACTGGGTAATGACGTTGTTCCAACTTATGTGCGATTTTATCAAAGGCCGTGCAAGAGTCAGTGGTAATGACCACTTCTTTCCCTTGCTCTAGAGCACACAATGTGCTATAAACAAACTCAATAATGTTGGTAGTGGTTGATCTGTCTTTAAGAAATCCATATTGTGTCGGTGCAAAGAAAGATCTGCAATGAAAGAACATTGCATCATAAATACTATAGGTTGAATAGGATTATTGGTATATTTTTAAGAACAATGACGGGCAAACCATCGACCAGACATCATCTTTAAGTATGTTTATCTTGTCTAGTTGCTGTGATGGAGCTATTTCAATAGATATTAGAGATGGCTCAGCGCGGTTGCTCAAGTAACCGGAGTATTCGGCATCCGAGTCCTCAGTCTGAGGACTTAACGAAATAATTGTTAATGGTTGTAGGATCAGACGATGACATACTCGTATTAGAGAAGATGAGACAAGACGGATAGCTATCGAATCATATCATCATATTAATACAGCGAAAGAATTGTTTGTGGTCAGAAATGATGGCAATTTTTTTGGGGGCTGAGGTCAAGGCCAGCTTAATCTAACTCGAAAACTCGGACTACATACTAATAGACAGAATTAAGAGCCAGGATCCAAAGGAATGGTGGAGGAGATCTTGTTTGAGACGAGAAGTCCTTAGGTTATAATCAAAAACGGAGAGGTTTCGGAGCATACAGAAGCCATAAGAGGTGCAGTGGACCGGTATATAGAAGAGACGTGGGTTAGTGTTGAAAGAAATGAAATTGAAAAAGGATGTGCAGTCGATGGAATCTGAGAGCAGTCATTGAATGAAAAGAATGTCAGCAATATTCCCAAGTTCTTTTA
This sequence comes from Volucella zonaria, assembly GCA_963966105.1. NCBI lineage: Eukaryota > Metazoa > Arthropoda > Insecta > Diptera > Syrphidae > Volucella > Volucella zonaria. Next base: position 192,957,017 of record OZ014532.1, on the reverse strand, counting down.
ACGAATTCATATTCAGAAGTTTGAGGCAGTCCTGATAGGGAGGTAAGATTGAAGGGTCGTTCCAGGGCAGACAACGGAGACCAAATCGGAGGAATTCACGTTGAATACACTCGATTCGGGAAACATGAACTCGGTGAAAGGGGGACCAAGCTTGACTGGCATACTCAAAAAGGGCGCGAACAAAAGTAACATAGATCTGGCTACATACGGATTGGAAAATTCCTTGCACCGTTTAACAAAGCCAAGTGATGAGTTAGCTTTGAGGATCATCTTATCGATATGCGAATGGAAGTTAAGCTCACAGTCGAATAATATGAATAATATGCCAAGGTCTTGAAAAGATTAAACTAAGGGAACTAAGTTACAAATGGTTGTATTTTGTAGTAATCGAGCTTTACTTTAAGTTACAATATTAAGCACTAATTTTACGAATGAAAAATATATGACTGATTTTACGTTACAAAATGGTTGATAATAAAATATTGCTTAAGAGGTTTTTTTGCGTTTTTTGAAATTGTGGATGTTTTCTAAATACGTGGGTAAAGTGTTCAATATTGGTGGTATAAAATAGCTAAGCTGTTAATTCTCGTATTTGTTATTGAATCTTGGAGTGTCCAAAAAGCATTACAGCCATCTTCTAGTGTTTAGGGTATGAGGTATTCGCTGTTGAAACCTTTGATCTTCATAATACTCTAAGATAGCAGTTATTTTAAATACTATATACCGTTCACGTCTAGAACCTTGAAATTAGCATTATTTTCAATTATTAGCATGATAAAACGACGTTGAAGATATATAAGCTTGTATATGTGAGTCTTAGAAGCATATTCCCAAGTTAGTATGCCGTATCACAAGTGCGATTCCATCAGTGAATAGTACACCTGCTTCTTAACTTCTAGCGTTGAGTGTCCTTTAAGATACGCCAGGGCAAACATTGCGTTCTTTAAGTTTGAGATGAGTTTGTTGATGTAATCTTGCCATAGGAAGTGCTCGTCGCTTATTACTCTTAGGTACTCAATGCTTTTCAATAATTCCACAGGATCACTTTCTGGAGTTGCTGGATAGTCTTCATTTCGAAGGTATATATTTATAACAATTCTTGGTTGCGTTGGAGTGCAAACGTGCATCTTTTCTTCGCGTCAACTATCAAATCATTATCATGACATCACCTCGAAAGATTATCAAATTCTTGTTGCATGAAAATTGTTGCTGTTGAAAAACATTTGTATTTTGCAACAATTGATATATCGCCCGCATACGCAAAAACTGTGCTTCGTTCAAAAGACCGAAGAAGTTGATTCGTAAAAAGTATGAACAGCAAAGGTCCTAATTTCGAGACTTGTCGAACACCGTATTGAGTATTTAATCCTTCACTTATTTTGTTGTATAGATTGGCATTTGGCTATATTAAGTCCTAAGCAATTTTTGAGGCATTAGATCAAGGTCTTCTTGAAGAAAGGGGTGGAGTCACTGGGAGAAGAGATAGTTTTAGAAAACGTTGGAGGATTGTTTAATGATGAAAAATCATTTGTAGTAAGAATGAAGAGAAGTGGACCAAGATGGCTGCCTTGTGGAACCCCAGATGAGGCCCGGAAAGGAACGGAAAGGGCGGTTCTAAACCGAACACTATAATATCGGTTTACAAGGTAAGGAGAAACCCATTTTAATAAAAGAGGTTCAAAGCCGTGAGCGGACAATTTGAAGAGGATCGGTTGTTGAGATACCTTATCAAACGCTTTAGTGAAATCGGTTGCCATAACACCGATTTCTTTGCCATTCTCTAAGGTGCCTTTTTCTGGACGAAATAAAAGATTTTCTTTTGAAGCTTAAAGTTTCGTATAAAAAAACAGAGTTTGTGTATATGACAGAACTTTGCAATGGGACGATAATTGGTAACTTTATGCTTAGTTCACATTTTGTATATCGGGAGGTCCTCCAAATCTGGGGAAATTTTGCCTGTGTAAAGAATAGACGAAATAGGTAGGAAAGGAGTGAGACAAGTTGGAAGAATATTTTTTTTAGGAAAACTGTGGGGAGACCGTGTGGGCCAGGTAGAAATTCATCTTTAATATTTAGTAACTTTTCTTCAATAACTGCAGGATTGAAATTTTGAGAGAGGAAGGGACCAACGGAGAAATTTAGTGGGTCATTGAAGTAAGAGGGATATGGCAAGACGGAGTTGTTGGCAATTGATTGTTTGAAAAATGTAGCAAAAAAGCATATAGTTGGAAACGCCACGACTTGGCTAGGCTATAGTCTGTTAACTGATCTAAGAAGAGACATTCCTTACTAGAAATGAAATTAGAAGCAATGAAAAAGATAGGTCTTCAGGTGGAGCCCATTTCAGCTCAGGCGGAGTAAAATCGCCGAAGATAATGATATCATCAAGCGAGTCCGATAAGTCGATCAAATTGTCAATTGCTGCAATAGCAAGTTGGTAGGATTCAGTAGGTTGGGCCTGAAGAATATAACAACACATAACATACAAGCATCTACGAGTAAGTGTTAATTGAAATAATGTCGAGCTTAGACGAAGGCGAAATTGCAACGAGAGAGAAGTCAAAGCTGTTGTGAATGGCCAGTAGGACATTTCGACGAATAGAGTTAGTCAAAGGGGGTCTGCGATCATCATCACGAAAAACATTGAAAGAGAGAGGGAATTGCTCCCGATTTTTTTATGTTGGGGATAAGATTAGTTTAAGTCACAGCGTGGATATTAAACGTGAGAGGGAGGTTTTTGCATGGCGTTTTAGGTTTGAAAAAAATTGTTGTGGTAAATTCGACTGCGTTGGAAGTATGAGACTATTTTTGAGTATACATATGGGTAAAGACCTGCAAGATCGTCTGCTGCTTTTTGGAGAGGCGTATTTAAAACATTATATAAAGTTTCATGAGACTGATACCATTGGTAGGGGGGTCTTCCTGCTGGATGGAAACCATGATGCTTGTTTTTGCTTTATTCTCGTAGCACACCGAGTTCGATTTATTGTGCAGGTAGGAGAGATACTATATAGACGTACATTTTCATATATCTTTTTACGAATATCCTTCAGCCACATTTCGTGGCATCGTTTGTTTTCTGCATTAAGGGAGTTAATAGAAAAGTGATTGAAGATGAGGGGTTTGGCGGTCCATAGATAGAATGTCAGAACTAATGAAGTTAGCATACTTGGTTTCAGTTCTGAGCTCGAAATTAGGGAAAGGCGCGTGTGTTAAGGATTGAATAGTGGCGGTTTGAGGGGTAGGGTTAAAACAAAAGAGAAGCGTTGACATTGGGGCTTGGTTTATGGTGGAATAGAGGGAGTTGGAGCTTGGGTGGGAGGCTTAAAATAAGGAAAAATTTCAAACTCCAATTACAGCTGGATTTGTTATGGGAAGGGAAGGTGGGTGTTGAAAATTTCGATTTACTTGCAAACTTATTTGCTGGTTTACGTATGACGGACTGCTTAACTTTATTAAGCTTCTTGGTCGTATTTTCCAACCATTAGTAGACACGCATCTTTCAAAGATTAAAACTGCTGCTGGCTGGATTATGGAACAACCATTCATATCTATCCGGAAGATTGAATTTGAAGCTGCGCTTGATTCTGTGGTGAGATTTTTGAAGCAAATTGGAGTGCCTAATGGTGATGCCATATCTCTTTTCGAAGAAATTCGAAATCCAATCAACATCAGCGTTTGGGCTTAGTGACCAATTGACTCTTCAAAGTAATTATGTCTAACCTATGTTTCCATTCGGCAGGTGTCCACTTTGAATTAGAGTGTTTGATAAGCTTCCACTGTAGGAGTTGACATAAATGAGTTCTCTGTTGTCGAGTTAGCAGGAGCTTTGTAAGATTAAGTAGGTTGGACCGTGAGTCAACTTCAGGTTCCATTAATTCAGCCATAAGCGATGGTTATTGTGGACATTCTGATAAGATTGCGCGCAGTTTAGTTTGTCATCGATTTTACTGTTTATTGTTGCGATGTGATGTTCAATATCACACACCAGGGATCGAGTCGCAGTTAGTTCTAAGGTGTAGTTTCAGCTCTTAGAGTGACTTCGACAGCACTTACCATCTCTTTGTGCCATGCGTTTGTCTAACGTCTTCTTCTCTTCCAGAGAGTGCCTTTCCCGGAGCCCATTCGGATTTTCCGAGACAAGACTTCAAAAACACCATTCTTACCTCTCTATTCTGATAGAGTTTAACCGTAGCAGGCAAAACCTCTCCGATTCCCACTCCATTGTTCCAGCCCAATGTACTGAACACGCCATAGAAAGATCCGAAAGAGTCATCGGAATCGACTGATCCAGGGACTCCGGGGTCAGCCCCTAAATCACCGCGGGGTTTGTTTAGTATATTGGTTGGTGCACGAGCACGGTCGAGAAGACTACAAGTAGATTGTTCATACCTCCGTACTGTTAACCGTCAATGTCTTTGGTGCTTAGTTTGACGTCTAATCTGGGTTCTTTCTAGAAACTAAGAAACTTGCCTCTGAACCCCTCCTGCAACGACAAACCAGCCAAAGAAATGCAGCATATACATATCTGCCTTAGAGGGTATAGAGATTGATTCTAAGGGTTTAATTTAAACTATGCCATCTGACGAGAAATGGATATCTTTAGTGGATGTTACGTCCTTTAGCTAAGATTAGTCCTCTTTTTCTTCCTTATTCCCAATTTGAGCACTCAACTAATCCCTGAAAACAAGATATAATGAGAAAAGAAAAGTACAAAATCAAAAATGCGATTTTTAGTTTGAATTCATATTAAGAAAACTTTGATATTATAGCAAACTCCACTAAGATCTGTCCACAGTTGCAGAAAGGATTTTTAAAGTCCCAGAGTAACGAGAACAGTATTTCTCAGCAGTAAACAAAGTTACTGACAGTAATTCCATTTAAACATTTTCCAAAATTGAATGCTTCAGATTGACCGCATTTCAAAATAAAAAAATACAAAAATACCCAGTAACGGATAACCGATAATCATTTTAGTTGCAGTTATCGATTTTGTACATAACTGAATTAGCACCTTTCCTGACCTCAATTTTTATTTTTGTTTTTTCTCTTTTTTTTAAATATTGCAGCATGCTCGGTATCCGTATCCGCATGGACATTGGTGGCAATATCCTGTGAACGTTATTACGCCATCTGCCATCCACTGCGGTCACGAACATGGCAGACTCTGAAACATGCTTACAAGTTAATTGTTCTGATATGGATTTGCAGCTTAACATTTATGGTGCCAATTGCAGTCCTCAGTAAATTAATTCCCATCGGAAAGGGTAAGTACTGACATTTTAAATCTTACAAACATTTATCGTTTCCTTCCTTTTTGTTGTGTATGTGTGGTTGTTGCTTCGGCTTGAACTCCAGTTCAAATAGTTGAAGTATTGTAGATAAATACGTTACATTGTCTAGAACTCATCAGAACCGGGAAATGATACAGAAACAAAGGATACAATTTTGTATCACCCTCCTGCAAGTCCTTTCATTCAACTATTGTGCTTACGTGGGACACAAATGTGGTTGACCCTTTAAATGTAAAAGTGAATGACATCTGCTATTAAGTAAGCTTTGCACGTGCTGTGCGTGATTCGATACAAGAAAACAGAACAAGTAGATGTCATCGAAAGGAATATTGTAAATAGGACAAATTGTTTTACCCTTATGCCTTCAGTTGGTGTGGACAAATGACACTTAGTAATTGGATTGAACTACCTACTACTTCCGAGAATGATAAAGGAAAGTAGTTTTATTTCGTTACTTATGTACGAATGGGTGACCCTAACAAGTTCTGATGGTACACTGGTAATTCGGAAAGCAATATCCTCGTGCACACAGGATCTATTTGAGATAGTCCTTTAATTCTACTTGGCTCGACGTGTATACTTATATTCAACACGAACATATCATCAAATTTTTTTCTGACTCCAACATTTTCTCTGTGAATAATTTGGTAAGCTAATTTATCATTCCACAAGGGTTAGGTTTTGTGACCAAATCGGTATGAGGAGTAGCCATCAGAGCCAGACAAGAATTGTGAATGATGGTTTTTATTGTACTCGAAACTTGAATTCCGCAGACGTTGATAGATGGCTTCATGTGGAGGGGCAGGGCTTTTCTTCTTCATCTGGTTGGCACCGAATGATTCCCATATACGGATCGAAAGCGGCATCCACGCCTCTAGTCAATTGAACTATTATATGTTACTTGGTGCACACTCCCTTTAGAGCTCCAGTGTTTTCACGGGACTATAGAGGGATCTGAATAGACAAATTGTGGCTGTCATAACCTCAACGAGACTAATGGCACTGGACTGTTTAGCCTGACCGTTTCTTCAGGGTCCTATTAAAGAATATAATTCTCCCAGCAATCGCTTTAAGGATAACGAATTTCGGCTATCCAGATGGAATGTTTGGACCCTTAACAGACTAAGACTTACCGAACAAATCGCGGAGGTCCTTTACTGCTATAAATCAGATACCATCCAATCGAAGAAAGGCGATAGGATGGATTGGGCTCAAAGCGGATAAAAAACAACTACATCTACTACCGCGACTGCTAAAAGAAGGTGGGCGACTCTAGCTTGTATGTGGATTTGCTATTCGAGTGAGACCCAGGCAAACAATCTTAGCTGAGCAAGAAAGCTGTCTTTGAACAGGTCATCGTTATACAGCCTATATCATACCATGTCCCGCACTGAATTGCGATTTTTGGAATTGGTAGAGAGGTCGTATATCTGAACAACCATAAAAACAGTTGGCTATCTCCTAATGAATCAACCGTCCACCAGATCGATCAAATTGAGATCAGCGCCAACATCAACTAGTATCGTTACCTTGTTGCAACCAGTGTACGACCGTGAATATCAGCGGCATAACGGAGTCAGGAAAGGCCTGAATATTTTAAAAATTCGATGTCGAAAGCTGCAATCGCAAGAGACCGCCGATACCGTTTCCCTCATGCTCTCCCAAAACCCTAGCCAACGTATCACTAACTCCTTCTAATGTTAGATTATAAAGTCAGGCCTGTAAAAAACCACTGGTTTGACGATGGATATTGACAGGTACGTGTAGCCGAACAAGAAGCATATAAAGCTGCCCAGCATTAAAGGACGGGAACTGCAAGTGAGATCTACGAGCAGAAAAGAGGGAAAGTGCATAGGCTTTTCGGGAAGAAAAGGAAAGCGCATGGGAAGCGTGCGATCCAGAATGTGGAGAGCTTTTGCTACAGGAATAAAGTTCAAAAGTTTTATCAGAGAATAAAACGAACATCCCACAGCGACAATGCCAGAATAGAAGCCTGAAATGATAAACATGGGCAATTAGCAGTAGAGTCACAGTCGGTGCTGAACATACGGAAAGACTACTTTTGCAGGCTGTGTAAACGCGATGATGGTCAAAGTGTCATTATCGGGCTGAATTAGCCATTTACTGTGGATAAAGACGACCGGGAGTTCCGTCCCAATGATTTAAACAAAAATTGCAATATCGAATCTAAAGTTAATAAAGCTTCCGACTGAGCTATGGTGATGAGCAGCTGGTGATGACCAGCTCTTCTATAGTATACCTAAGATACGATCAGAGAAAAACATGTGGGAAACATGGAGCCTCGTCATCGTTTGTCCAATCCAAAAGTAAGGAGATCCCTTTTACTGCGTCTAAACATAATTTATAACAAATTGTCTGCCTAATTATGTGATCGTCTGAACCCATTCTGGCTGGTCCATATCACAGCGGTTTCACGGCATCAATCAAATGTTCATGCTATTGCAGACTTTGAAAAATATTTAAGATCGACACGCACCATCATAGGGTGACAGATACGAGTAGATAGCAATTTCGTCATGATTGGTTCAGAGTGGAGGCAATTCGTCGCAATGTGGAAAAACTTGATCGTGAGTACACCAATCAAACAGAGATCGGTGCGAAATGAAGAAAGGATAGCCGCCGTAGGGGCTAGTATCGAAGAAAATCCAGAAATGTCGCATTGGGCATCCCGGCTTCTTTTGCGTTTAGATTTAGGTCTACGTCCACATAAGATTGTGCTGATGCAAGAATTGAAGCCAAATGACCATAGGCAACGACATGAGTTCGAAAAAACTCATCTTCCCATTTTTGCTCAGGGCTATGTCAACAGGCAAAATTGCCATTATTGGAGCCAACACAATCCACAAGTGTTCGCCCAAGCATCAATGCATCCACAAGGATTGCGGCATTATCAGACCATCGGTGCATCATCGAAATGTGAACGGAGTCACTGTTACCTACAATGGTAGAATGGTCACATGTATTGAGTGATGATAACCGACTTTCTGTGGTCAGAGCTCGACAACATCGATATATCCGAGCGCTGGCTCAATCAAGATGGCGGTGCACGCCATACAAGCGACGCAACGCTGGAAGTTGTGAAGGAGAAATTTCGCGTCATATCACGGCAAGCGTTCATCAATTGATCCGAGATCCAGCGATTTGAAGCTACTCGATTACTGGGGCTACGCTAAGTCCTTATTAAGAAGCCAACCAATTTCGACGTTATTGGCGGAATAACGCCACACATACCATATTGGACAGAGTCATAAATTGGACCGACTGCTTGAAGCACTTCCAGGGAACATAATGGCATGAACGTGGCTTCAAAATAAGGTCAAAATCAATTTCATATCTCACACCGTTTTTGTTTTATTTAAATTGGTTTTCCTAACGTTCTTATCTGGTCATCCTTTATTTCCCAGCTTAAAAGCCGCATATAACAGGGTTCATAGAGGCGAGCTACTCGTAAGCAACGCCACGTCTAGTATGATGTCCCTGCTAAACTCGTCAGGGTTTGCAGGAAGACTATGGCCAAAATAAGCCTGACGGTAAACTAGGGCAAAATAAAGTACGTGCTGTCGTCAAAAAACGACGGGCATCACCGATGGCTAGAACTATTTTTCGTTATAACTTCGAGGTACTCGTAGTTCAGGACTTTTTCCACCTTGACTCCGTAGTTTCAAACAGCATTCACATAAGCGCAGAAATCAGACGGAGTTTCTTTGGGCGCAGAGGGCAATCGAGTAACAGATCTATGACTTTTAAAACCAAACGGGCTCATAGTACAGATGTTTGGAACCTGTCGGATGCGGATGAAGAAGCACTTGACCATTTCATGTGATTTTCGTTGTGCTGACGAGAAATTGCAGGTGGAGGTCCAACCACGAACTGGGCTTGACATAATCAACGTACTAGTCGGGCGTCTAAGATGGGTGGACCATGGTAGAATTGATGCTTCTTATTCGATTCCAACCCCGAGGGGGGTGCAGTCGAGGACGATTGCTATTACATACGCAAGTGGAAAGGGGCCTCAACCCAAGTTGGTGCACCACTGGCAGTTGACTAGAGATCGTGCTATCTGGAGAAACTCGTTGGTTCACCCCAAGCTTTTTTTTCAGTTTACTCACTACACAAGCTGAGTCGAAGTGTGCTGTGTTCAATAAAATCTTCACCAGGGTAAGACAAGGTTGTTTGAGAGATTTCTGATACCTGTGTACGAAAGATGAACGATGCCGGAGAGTTCACTAACAATCTGCCTCCTTGGGTCAATATTTTCTAGTGTACATTGGCTCAAACATAAGATGCACTCTGAATATATTTTATTCACGTATTTTTCTTTTTCCCAGTGTGCCTTAGGGACTTTGTACGATATTTGGTTGATTTTCCAGCCGATTTGTTTGTTTTTGTAACAATATCAAATGTTGTAACTTCCGGAAAACTCATTCTCTAGCCACTTTGGTATTGTTGTCATAAATAAACATGTTATAGCTACTTTCACAGCTTTGTTTGTGTCCATGTTTCCTCTTAACGTCGGCTTTTTAATTAAATTTACTTCTTAGTTCGTCCTTAGGGATTTTTGAAGTGTCGTCTGTGCTGTGTGCTAGTTAAAATGGCTAGAAAATGAAGAGCTCGGCAGGGTATTCCATGAGAAGTACTCGTATGTGGTCACTTCAACGTAGGTCGTCATTGACACACATACTGAGAATAGATGGTTTTGGGTTTCTACAATGCCATAGTACCATTCGTGGATAATAGATGGGTGCATAAATTTCGCTTTAACGACAGCTGACAGTATTGTGTTTTGGAAGCATTTAGTTCCAGGAACAATTAGTTGGATGTCAATATCAGAATTTAATCGGTTCAAGAAACCCAGCCATTGCTGTTCTTTCACCGAAGTGCACACCAGCATTTATTGTGTGGATATCAGACTTGAAGCACTCCAAGATAAATTGAATTGAAGGTTTCGAAAGGTAATTTCTCATCCACTGAAGGAGAGACTCGTCGATCGCAAATAAAGAGCTTGATGCGAAACTCTGTCAAATGTCTTTGCAACATCAAGTGCAACTAGCTTGATTGATGTAAGCTATGGTTCTAATTTTCAGTGAGGCATGCCATCTTCTCTCCAACAGTGTGGTTAGTTTACTGATATGGCACAATCAGCCTTGGGAAGAAATCACATCGATGTATGCTTATCAGATTTAAAAAAAAAAAACATTTCCGGGATTTTGATGGCATGACTATCAACGAAAGGTTTTCATGTGCCCTCGTTTGAAGTATATTATGTGCCTTGCCCTCCATGATAGTATGTTTTTGGTCCTGCTTTACTAACCTGAATATATTAATTAATAAGTTCATTCCACCAATAGCCAGTGCTCCTCTTCCAAGTATTCACCATGTTGTATATCAAGAATAACACACGCAATCTTAGAGCTTTAATTCAACACTTTTATTTTATTCGAAGTCCAGCAGACATTTTTCCCAGAACCACCAGTCGCCGGTGACAGCTGACAGTTTCCCGTCAACAAAAGACAGGTTCATTCTATACAACATCTCCCCCTTTAATTACTTGTACAAATATCGCTCTGTGGTTTCTTTAAAGAGGTCTAGTCGATTTGTTGGCATTCGAATTTGTTCACTTCGTCGTGGTTCATTGGAGTTGTAGCCATTGTTGGTTCAACTTGTCATGAGGATGGCCCGCTGTCTACTGCAGGTCTTGATGTACTCAACTCCTGGAGCTCGAATATCAGTTAAGAATTATTTTTTTCATTGACATTGACATTGACATTGACGTGTACAGCGTACATGACCGTTAAAATTTTTTTTAATACGATCCTTGACATTTGATTTGATTTGATTTGCCGTCCGGGTCAACCCCGGACAGATTTATTAATGCTTATTGCAAGATTATTCTTAGAACTAACAATTTTCACTTAAAACTAAAGACAAAAACTAAAGGGTGGGGGCGGTTAAAAAACGTTAGGATGTGAGGCATAGGTGGAAATAAGAGTGTTTTTAAGAGAGAGTTTGGTGAGATGATAGTCGAAGAGAGGCAGAATATCGTTACTTCACGGAGCATTCTAGACATTGGCTCCAAGTGTCCGTAATTCGTTCGGTGAAGATTGAGCCGGAAAAGTGGCACAGACCTAAGATTGCGTGGGTTGGTATTAACAGAAATAAGTCGAAGTAAAGAAGGACAATCGATATTCCCAACTAAAATTTGATGAATAAAGAGAATGTCGGCAACTTTTCGACGTATAGAAAGGGGTTGTAAATTTATAAGTTTCAGCCGGTAAGTTTTGGCTATCATCCCAGGGAAGACCACGTAACGCGAATCGTAAAAACCTGCGTTGAACAGCTTCTATCCGGAGGATGTGTGTTCTGTAGTACGGTGACCAAACTTGGCTTGCATATTCAAGAAGAACCTAACAAACGTTATGTAAAGAGATTTGATAACATAAGGATTGGAAAACTCCTTAAACCAGCGCTTGATGAAGCCAAGGGCAGAGTTGGCTTTCTTTATTATATTATCAATGTGAGAACGAAAATTGAGTTCCTTATCACAGATAACACCTAAATCACGCAACTCATTCACTAAGGGAACAGGCAGATTAAAGATTAGATAGCAGCGAGGTGAAGTAGGGGGCCGCTTACGGGAGTACGTTATAGCCTGACAAGAAAATTCCTCTGACACCAAGTACAACATCTGTCAAGATCTTCCTGCAGTGGTAGGCTGTCTGAGGAAGAAGATATATATCTAAAGATTTTCATGTCGTCTGCGTAAACAGATATGTATAAATTTTTAATTGCATCAATCAACATCATTAATGGCCAGAATAAATAATAAGGGGCCAAGGTGGCTGCCTTGAGGGACACCGGAGGAGGCTTTAATTGGGTCAGAAATCATGGTCCTAAATAAAACATAGTACAGTCTTTCATTTAAATATGATTGAACCCATGTTATAAAGATTATTTGGAAACCAAGAGCTTTTAATTTCAGAAGGATTATATCATGTGAAATCCTATCAAAGGCTTTGCTGAAATCGGTGGCAATCACATCAACTTTATTTCCAGATTCTAGTGCACATAAAGTGCTTGATACGAATTCCGTTAAGTTGGTGGTCGTAGATCTACCTTTGAGAAATCCGTGCTGGTTTTGGGAAACAGTAGGTTTACAATGGAAAAGCATTATGCCATAAATAATGCTCTCGAAAAGCTTAGGTATGCAGGACAGCTTAGCAATTGGTCGATAGTTGGAAATATCATCTTTTCGGCCTTTTTTATGTAGGGGAATAATAAATGACCTTTTCCAGGTCGAGAGAAATAATCCCTGGGTGATAGAAAGCTGAAAGAGAGCTCTAAGAGGTTGGGCTAGGTGCATTTCACATTTCTTTAGGAGGAAGATCATCAGGGCCGGCAGAATAATCATCTTTGAGGTTCATTATTTTATCTTTGACTTGCTCTAAAGTTATAGACACATATTCCAAAATTGTTTGTGGGCAGCTATGTAAGTAGGAAAAGTAAGAGTGGTCTAGCTCTTGGGAATGGGTGGCAAACGCTTGGCTAAAAAAAATTGCGAAGAGATTTGCTATAATTTGGGGATCGCCCGAGGACTTATCTAGAAAATTCAGAGATGATGGATAGTTATCCGATTTACTTTTAGTTTTGATGAACTGAAAGAATCGCTTGGGGTCGAAAATGAGTGTGCGGTCCATTTGGTTTAAATAGTTGTCATATAGAGTTTGACAAAGTACAGAGAAATTTATTTGGGCAGACTGGTAGTAAAAGAAATCGATGTCGGAACGCGATATTAAGTAAGTACGCTAGAGCTTATTTTTTTTACTACAAGAGATCGCAGCTCTTTATTATACCAGGGTGGTGATTGATACCCAAGGGTATTATTTTTTGCGTAAATAGTGTCATCTACCACTCCTTTTGTCTTGTGCCGTGCTTTCGACTAAATTGTTGTTCCACATGTACATAGATCGAAAATTTTTCTGAGTGCAATTGTCTGATACAATGACGACTGGTACTCCAAATATTACAAGCACCTCTCATAAGATTCCCATAGTAGCGACTGTTGTAGTGGACCTCCAGATGGATCTGTGACCAGGGTTTTACTGCCAAGGGCCAAGATGTCTTGATAGGTGCTGGTGCCGCTACGATACAAGCAGAACACTCCCGGATAGTCCGTTCTATGTCCTTGTCGATGATGGGCCAATAGACGTAGCTAAGTGTTAATGCTTTCATCCGTTTAATACCTGTCCGGTCTGTAGCTATTTTAGGACTCGCTTCTGCTATGGAAACGGAATTATTGGCTTGTTTTGTAACGTGATACAACCTTCTGCTTCGCTAATATCACCACGGCAGTGATAAAATATTTTCAGATTGACATCTTTGATTTGCTCTGGCCATGTTGTTTGCACATAACTTCGAAGTTTTTTTAAAATTGGGTCCAGCGGCATCTCTATCTGCACCACCTGGAACATTTCTGGCAAATTTTGAGGATGTATGATGACGCTCCATTGACTTCATCCTCAATTTGAGTAGCGGCGATATTGAAATCCTCTTCTTGATCAAAAGCCTGGCGATTTATTAACGGGGATAATGCTTCGTCACATCCAAATTTTGATGTGTTGACGTATTCGATATTGAAATCATATGTACGCCGAGTTAGTGCGCACCACTGCCGATGTCCTGTATCCTGTAAAAATCTTATTTCATAAGTCAGCCGTGAACGCCAATGCTTCTTTTTCCGTTTGGATGTAATTTTACTCGGTTTTGGATAAAACCTTCGAAGCAAATTGAACTGGCCTTATGGAGCTATAAGGAAATCGATGAATGATGACACCGCCAATACCATCTTTTCAAGCATCTCCAGCCACTATAATTAGGGTCAAAATGTATGAGAAGAAGTTCAGATTGTAACACTTCTTTTGCCTTGATAAATGACGAATGGCTCTCCATCGACCAATAAAACGGTACACCCTTCATAAGGAGTTTGTCCAACGGGGTACGAAGCTCGCATGTATTGGGTTTGAACTGTAAAAGTTTAGCATGCCCAGAAATGCACATACCTCGGTAGAGTCCACTGGTTCCGACATGTTTGCAATTGCCGTCATTTTTTTCGTGTCAGGCTTGTGCCTATTTTGATCCACAATGAACCCAAAGTTTTATCCTGTCTTTTGAGGCGTTTTTCATACCTTATGTGGAATCTCCGCTCATTTATGCCCTGAAGTACTTGATCCAGATGATTCCTGTGCTCTTGTATTACCACTCTCACCACGACTACTTCATCGAGATAGCACTCTACTCTAATTAAACCTGCCGACATCGTACTCATACTTTTCTGAAAAATTCCCACTACATAAAGAACTGGCTAAAAACCAAAGCCACCCCATTATTGGACGCAAACACGTATTAACCAGATTTCTGACGGGTCACTGCAGAGTCAAATACCACCTCATGACTTTGAGAATAGCACAAGATAACACTTACCGCGTGTGCAACGGGGACGAAGAAACAGCGGAGCATATCCTTTGCGACTGTAACTTCTTAAATAGAACACGTCTACGTCTTCTATGTAAGCCATACCTTGAGGCATAAGATATCACCGCGAGTTCATTCAAAGAATTTATTTAAAAGTGAAGCACCATAGGTGAGTTGTCACTTGTGGAACTCACAATAGTCCTAACCTGCTCGCAGTGGTAAGGGGCTCACCTTTCAATCTAATCTAAAATGACCCCCTAGAGCCAACATATACTCAGTGCTTCAGCTAAGACACCAAAATTGTGGTAGGAGTTCCTAGCACAAGAAAGAGGAATGAGGACGTCATGAGCAAGTCATCGGAAACATAGTCTGCATAACACCACGTCGGATAATGGGACCAGGTTTTTAGAATTTGTGACGAAGCATAATCCTTTAGTAGCAAGCATGGTTCCCACATCTTGAAATCCATAAACGACTTTACTATCCCCTGAATATACAACCGTCAACCAGAATTATCGCATTGCGATCAACGACGGACTCCCTTTTCCGAAGAGTCAACGTCAATTCGGATAATTACTTGGGGCTAGATCTGGTGAATAAGGCGGATGGCCAAGCAGTTCAAACAGTAATTCATGGATTTTTGCCATGGCAACCGCTGAGGTGTGAGACTGCACGTTGTCTTGCTGAAACAAGATTTCCTTTTTCTGCAAATGTGGCCCTTTTTCCGCAATTTCTGACTTCAGCTTGGCAAGTAATGATGCGTAGTATGCTCCTGTAATTGTTTTTCCTTTTTGAAGATAATCGATTAAGATAACTTCTTTACTATCCCAAAAAACAGTCGCCATCACTTTCCCAGACGAAAAAATAGTTTTTGCTTGTTTTGGAGCCGGCTCGCCCTTTGCAGTCCACTGTTTTGACTGAATTTTTGTTTCGGGCGTATAATGGTGTATCCAAGTTTCATCTACAGTTATTAATCGGCGCTAAAACTCGGATTTATTGCGCCTAAACTGCGCCAACAGAGCGTTGGAAATGTTCATTCGAACACGTTTTTGGTCTAACATAAGCAAACGCGGCACCCAACGCGCGGACAGCTTTCTCATGCCTAAATCATGATTTAATATGTAACAAACACGTTCTTTGGACATTTTCATAACCTCTACCATCTCTCTCACTTTAATTCGGCGGTCGTCTAACAACATTTAGTGAACTTTAGCAATGTTATCGCCAGTGGTTGCAGTTTTTGGACGTCCCGAACATTCATCATCTCCCAAGCTCTTACGGCCACGTTTAAATTCAGCTGCCCAAAATTTCACTGTTGTAAATGATGGTGCAGAGTCCCCATACACAGAGTCCAACTCATTTTTGATTTGCGTAGGCGTATTGCCTTTCAAAAACAAGAATGTTATTAAATTGCACGATACTCAATTTTTCAAGAAAAAACTCTCATCGACTCACTCAAACGACTGTCAACTAAAAACTGGGCATCCAAAATAACTGAAACTTCGGTAAGTAACTGTCAAAAGATGCACAAATACTCGTAGCATTCAGATTTTATTGACGAGTGCCGCTGTCTTTACGTTGCGGTCAGAAACTTTTCAGACAACCCACGTAATAGGCCAAGAAGAGGCATTTTTTTTACGCCCGCAACCTTGCGTACGCTTTTGACATTGATGTGATTGGGTGAGTACAACGAACCTCCAATAAAGCTTTCGTAAGCATTGACAGCTATCATCAGACAGGCGCATACCGCCGACGACTTGGTCAGAGCATTTATAACAAACTGGGCCAATAACGCCGAACTGGCATTTATCAGATGCATTGTTCCATATGTAATAGCCGCTTATCTGATTTTTGACTAAATTAAAATCTCAGTTTTTTTCTCCAAAAAACAATGTTTTATTCAAAAATTTACCTCAGAATTAGTGAAGATGGTGTCAAATTAATCGATGAGTCGAATCTGTTGAAATAAATTTATTATCTCTCATGGAAAGGTTTTAGCTACTTCTATAACGGGCTTCCGATCTGTTGAAGGTGTCTAAGGCGAAGTCAGTCAGACTTTCGCACGTCGCATCAAATTTTCTAGTATAGACCTACGGGTCCATTTTCATTTGCTTCTCGAACCAAGGGTTGATGATTCGGAGATTCTTGTAGCTGGATTGTCTTCGTCCATTTGCTCGACGTGGTCGAACCCATGTATTCTGCTAATGTAGGTTTATCCATAACTCGTGGAGTTAGCAATTATGCCTCACCTTATAATACACATCTGGCGGTTTCAACATTTTGTACATCTTCATCTTAATCATACAAGATAATTTATTAGCTGCGCAACTAAGTTTTTTTTTTATGAAAATGTGACTTTATTGAGAAAAAATGGTTACAAGTGAATCATTCAAAGTATTGCACATCGCTAGCTATAACTTTTGCCCATCTTTCTGGCAGACCTTGATTACCGTTACGCTAAAAGTGTTCGTCTTTTGAGGCTATCCACGAATCAAGCGTTTTTTGGATGTCTTCATATGAACGAAACTAGAATATTGCGGATGGGGTAGGACTTCCCATTTGAGTTAGGTATTAATGGGTTTGGCAAAGTTAGGCCGAGCTTTGTAGTGTTGTATAATCACTTTTTCGTGCCTCTGCTCGCATTGTGGCCGTTTTTTGCGCAATTGAAGTTGCTACCGTTCCCCAGTGATGGTTTCGTTGGATTTCAACATTTTATAATAAATAGCACCGAACTGGTCCCACCGAAGACATAGCATAACCTTCGCAGCGTGGATATTCGGCCGAGCCGAAGACCGAAGCATGTCCATGCAGTCCTCATGACTTTCTTCCCTTTGATTTATTGTAATGAATCCATTTTTCATAACCCGACACGATGCGATTAAGAAAACCCTTCCTTTTTTTCCGCTGGAGTAGTCGTTCGCAGGCGAAGAAACGACGATCAACCTTTTTTGGCTTCAAATCATAAGGAACCCTAGTTCCTAGTTCCTTATATTTTAATCATTCCCAATCGCTTGGAAATGGCTTCGTGACTAACATCTAATGCTGAAGAAAGCTCTTCTTGCGTTTGGCACGGATCCCCATCGACCAGTGACTCCAATTCAGCGTCTTCGAAGGATTTTGGCCTTGCTTCACGCGAATGTTCGTCAACATCGAAATCACCGTCTTTGAAGCGGCAGAACCAATCACGGCACGTTGTCTCACTTAGAGCTGTATCTGGGTAAATTTGTTGGAGCTCTCGATGCGCTTCAGCCGCCGTTTTCTTCGAATGAAAGAAGAAACTCAACATTTCCCGCAAATGACTATTATTTGGCACAAAAGCAGACATTTTCACACAACCAAAAGTATATGACGCCAAAGCAAAATCATAATGTGTCAAAACAGTTTGTTTGCCATATGTCTAAGCTTGGTTCATGACGTTTTGGATATGTCAAAATCGACCAGCATTTACTGCTTGCGCCATCTATTGACCAAAGCATCATCTTAAGCTTTAAATAGCTTTTCGTTGAGTCCGTTTAATTCGGCGGCGACAGCTTATCAACTGGTAAAAGTAGCTACTTCTTTGTGGACAGAATATGGGCTTACTTCGTGCACTATCACTATATATGGTCCATTAGCCTGTTTCCGAAAATACTTACGTGTGCCTACGGCTCTTATTATTTGTGACTCCTACATTACATACGAAGAGCCTTTGTTTTGGACTCAGTAAATTCCAATTTTTGAGATACGCATCATACGTTAGTCCTTCTTTTTGCAGGACTTGCTTTTCCTTCCTTTACCGAGCTTGGATACTTTCTTATTTGCTCTAGTTTTTCATTTCATCGACATTTTTCCTCTTGCCTTCTGTAACCATCGGTGAAACGCAACGTTTTCTCGTTCCCGACCCCGTGGACTTAAAAAAAAAAGAAAAAAACTCAAAAAACTCTGTTCCGGCAAATAGCTAGAAAAATTGAAAATTTTCAATTTCCAGTCAACTTAGTGGATTTATTATAACAACGCTAAACCAATATCGCAATGTACAATTTGAAGTGCTTCGATGACAAGCAGAAGGTCTCGATCTACGGATGTGTTTTTGCCGTATTCGGTCTCGTCGTAGCAGCAGAATTCATATCTGGATCAGCTATGTGCGAGTTGGTGCGCGTCGGCTACTTCGAGCTATTGTAGTAGCTGAAATCATTCGTCTCGAACGTGACATGGCTACCATTCAGGTATACGATGAAATATCTGGAATCACTGGCGGAGATCTGGTGTTGCGTACTGGCAAGCCACTTTTCGGTATTATGGACAACATTTTCGAGGGTATCCAACGTCCATTGAAAGGCATCAATGAGCTGACCAACTCCATTGTTAAAGTGCCCGCTCTATCCCGTTCGGTTGTATGGGTATTAAATCAACTCAACGTGAAAATTGGATCACACATTACCGGAGGTCACTTACACGGTTTTGTGCATGAAAACACTCTCGTCAAGCACGATGTTATCGCTGGATCTAGCGCCAAGGGTAGAGTTCGCTATACTGCAGTAGCTGGCAACTACAATGTCCAGGAAGTTGTCTTGGAAACGGAATTCGATGGAGATACCAGCAAACTAAGTATGTATGTCCTCTACATTAACCACGTCCAATTACTGAGAAGTTGCCTGCTAATCACCCACTTGGCTTCGTGGTTCCCTTATGTCTAAGATGGTACGATAATTCTGCCATTCTCTGAAATTGTTGTGGTAAAATTGTCATCTCATAACCCTTGTCCAAGTACTCCATCTCGGGTGTCTTCATCTACGTCGGTTGCGGAGAATGTGGTAACGAAATATCTGAAGTACTTCTTGATTTCGCCGAGTTGTCCGCTGAAATCGATGGTATCATCGAATTTATCATGAAACGTCGTCCCTGCTCGTGAAACTTCTAAATATCTACACTAGTCCGAATGATCCGTGATATGGGTTACAACGTGTACATGACGGCGTTGATCTGCAAGTGAACATTGGACAGGTCGATTGTGGAACAATATTTACCTCCTGCGAGTATACTAAAGATGTCAATAGGTAATGGCAGTGGATACTCCTTTGATTCCAGCGCATTATTTAGACTTTTTGAGAAAACCTCATGTCTTCACTTGCATTGTGAACTGCCACTATCGGTGCTGCCCATTAATTGAAATCCGCAGTGTTTTTCAAAGCGTTGAATCTCTTCATCTATTATCGGCATAGACGAAAATGGCAGCAGTTGCTTTGTCCTAACACAACCGGTAACTCCAGATTTAAGATGCAATTCGGATTATGCCTTAGTACACATTCCAATGGAACCGTCGCACATGCCGGCGTATTTTTACTTTATGTCCGCTATTACTAGGTGTACATATATTCGAAACTATAATTTGAGCTTGCTGCTTCACCTTGATACAAATGCTGTTTATTGGTATGCCAAAAAGTCCTAAAGCCTCCATGCAGTTGATTCCTGAAATGTTCAGATTTGGAATTGACTTAATGTAGCATATCCTTTCGATTTGCTTCCTACAGGACGAAATCTGGCAGTGAAGTTCACCGGTTAACGCAAGTGGCCGCTAGCATTTCGTGCAGTGTGTGTGGTGGTTTTGACCCCTGGACTTTCCAGGCTTTCTAAATATTTTCCGATAGTATGCTGATGTCCGACATGGTGTCAATTTGTAGCTGAATTGGCCGCCCGTCATGTCAGTGCAAACGCATTTGTCTTTGCGGTTCCCTGCGTGAACGACTTTCGAAACTGAAAATATACTTTTTGAAATTGTCTGAGATTGTATGTTTGATTTGTAGGCTTCTGTTTTTGCATGCCATCAAAAAACCCTTCCTTATATCTCCTTTATCCGCAATCATCACATATATGGGCCTTGTTCCAACACTTGTCTCCGTAGTGCATTCTCCCACAAAACCAACATGGGCCTTTTGGTGTCTTGGACTTATTGAATTTGTTTGGTCTACATATAGAATTAACTTCGGTATCAGCAGTCCGGCCCTCGACTAATGCGACATTATGCTTCAGCATGATTAGACGTTCGCACACGCTCGTTAAATTTATGAGTGTTAGCTTGGGATTGCTTTCAATTCAGTTTGCAAGCAATGGCGTCCGTATCTCAGTATCATTAGCACTGGTAACACCACAGTTAAACATAAGGCATTTCAATATACCTGCCATGATGGAACTTATTTTAAAACGTTCGCAGTGCTTGTTAACTGCTTCTGTAACTTCCTTTCTAATTCCAAACAGCTCGGTTAACTTTGTCACTGTCTCTCCAAACGTCATTTCCCTTGGCCCTTTTTTTAAGGGACAATAAGATTAGCATAACGATTATTTCCTGTCCATGAATCGTCTAGTTCCTTCCCATCCACTTCGAAAACATCATCGTGGCGGATGTGTCAACCCAATGTTTGGGTTGTAAATGAAAAAACTTAACCCGTTCGATAAGGTATCCATTATCTTCTCTGCAAAAGATTTAACCATTGTAGTACCTCCTACAAATGAGCTGGTGTTGAGAGAGCCCTCTAGGAACGACTTCATAATTCTTGCTGCTGTTTAAAGAACTTGTGCTGTTCGATTTAATTTGTGCAGTCCCGATGCACAATAAAAAAAAAACGTTTATAACTTTACAATACTTTATTGAATTTAAATAAATTAAATTAAATTAAATTAAGCCAATTGGCTCATTAAGAATGATGTGTTCGCCGCCAGATCCAAGAATAGAAAAGACGGAAAAAGGCGCGAATCTGACACTTAATCCCTTTTCTTGTCTTGTCAGTCTTTTTTGCTAGGCAGGGATGTAGTGTGTGAGTATGAGCGAGCCGCTGTATATTTATACGCTACATCACTCCACGCCGTACAAAAGTTAAACTTTAATTTAATTTTTACATATTTTCATATTTACGAGGGGCGTTCAATATATTCTCGGTATCGATATGAAGGAAAATGCGAATTCAATTTAAATTGTTTTTATTTTTCAATATGATCTCCCCTAACATCAATGCATTTGTTACATCTTGAGATAAGCTTTTTTAAACCCTCCAAATAATAAATTTCCTCTTTCTCTGCAAAATACCGACTTGAGTTCTTCATCATCCGAAAATCTTTTTCCACGAAGACATTTTTTCAAATCCGGAAACAGGAAATAATCACTAGGGGCAAGGTCTGGACTATAGGGTGGGTGTTGGATTTCTTCGAAACCACAATCTCGCGCAGCAGCCTTGGAAACTCGCGCCGTGTGAACAGGAGCGTTGTCATGAAGAAGCAACACACCCGCTGCGAGTTTACCCCGTCTTTTCTTTTTAATTTCCTCCCGCAAATTATGCAAAGTGGAAGCGTAGGATGTGGCGTTGATGGTTTCACCTTTTTTTTTGTACTCAATGAGCAAGATTAACTTTGAGTCCCAAAAAACTGTGGCCATGAGCTTCCCGGCAGACGGAGTGACTTTGAACTTCTTCGGGGGGTCTGTTCCTTTTTTATGCCACTGCATGGACTCTTGTTTGCTTTCAGGGTCATAGTGGTGGACCCATGTTTCGTCCCCAGTAACAATTCGATCCATAACACCGTCCGCGTTCTCACTACACATCTCCAAAAGCTCTCTACAGCATGCGATTCTCACTTTTTATCTGAGGCGCTGTGAGCATTCGTGGCATTCACCTTGCACTGACCTTTGAAAGGTTAAGATGGTCATGAAGAATGGTGTGAATGGTACCAATTGAAAGCTTGGTGATCTCTGCCATCATTTTCACCTTTATTCGGGCATCCTCAAGAACAAGTTTTTCGACTTCTTTGATGCTTTCTCCCGTACAAGCAGTAGCCGGGGCGCCGGAGCGGGGGTCGTCCTCAATGCGCTCTCTGCCTCTCTTGAACTCACTTGACCACTTTTGCACAGTTGATAATGAAGGTGCGGAACCCTGGTAAACAGCCACCATCTCTTCATGAATAGTTTTTTGACTTTTTTATTATTACTTGATAAATAAGTCAATTTATATATGCAACCACAGCTTCACCCCGATACCGAGAATATCTTGAACGCCCCTCGTATGTGTACAGTGAGTATATTCATATTTAATACAATGATTCAATAGCGAAATAAGTTGTTCTTCTTTTTTTTACATGGGTATTACAATGAGTATTTTACTTTAATACAATTATTCGATAGGCAAATCATGTATATGATATATATAATATGTACATTCAGTGTTTTATTTTAATACGATTTATTTAATAGACAAAGATAAGTGAATATTTTTTATTTTTAAATTAATTTACATTCTTCGAAGGTATATTTCAATGTAAATTGAAAGTGACTTGTTTGGGTTTTTCTCGGGCGACCCATCGCTATTCTCACAAAAGGCTGGTTTAAGTCGATCGATTGAAATTTTTCGTATCGCTTTAGTACTTCGAATGGACCTTGGTACGGTTGATTGAGACTACCGCGATTCACCTCGTCACGAATAAAAACGTACTTGCAATGTTTTAAGTCTTTAGGCACGAAAATGTATTTTTGTTCACGATTTCTATTTGAACGACAATTCTGCGGGTAAACGTAGGTTTTGTCCGTACAATAATTGAGCAGGAGTTACGTTAATGTCGTCAATTATTATAGAACGAATACCGAGAAGTGTCCAAGGTAGGTTTGAATACCAATTTTGTTTATCGTCGTATGCGCGAAGAGATTCTTTGGGTTTCCGATGGAATCGTTCGACCGACCCGTTCGACTGAGGATGATACGTAGTAGTTCTGATTCGCTTGGTACCGAGGGTTTCAGAAATTTCTTTGAAAGGACTGGACTCGAATTGAGTTCCCTGATCAGTTGCGATCGTTTGGGGAACACCAAATCTGGAAACCCAGTTTTGAACGAAAGCGGGCACAACCGTGGAAGCATTCATATTTCTTAATGGAAAGGCTTCAGGCCAGGACGAAAATCGGTCTTTTACTGTTAGTAAATAAGTAAAACCTTGAGACGGAGGTAACGGACCAACTAAGTCCATATGGACGTGTGAGAAACCGCCTTCTGGAACCGGAAATGTTCCGTGTTTCGATGTAGTGTGTCTAGAAATTTTAGATTTTTGACAAGAAATACAATTTTTATTCCAACGGTTGAGGTCCTTGTTCATTTTTGGCCAAAAATATTTTTCGGTAATAATTTTACGCATTGCCCTTGAACCTGGATGTGACAGTTTGTGGTGATTATCAAAAATCGTGCTACGAAAAATGTGCGGAATATACGGACAATTTTTTCCAGTGGTGGTTTCACACCATATTTCAACTTCGTCGAATGGAATATTTATTTTTTGTAATTTAAAAGATGAAAGTGAAAGTTCTAAAAATGACTTGAGCTCTTCGTCGTTTTCTTGCTCTTTTACAAGATTTGGAATACTGACATTCTTAAAATCGATCAATTCGACAAATGATCTCCATAATGTATCGGCGACTATGTTTTGAATCCCTTTGACATAACGAATATCGGTCGTGAATTCAGCGATGAATTCTAAATGGAGCGTTTGACGAGGTGATTTTTCTGTTTTAGAGCAAATTGCATTTGTGAGCGGCTTATGGTCGGTGAAAACTGTAAATAGTCTGCCTTCCACATAATAACGAAAGTGCTTAACGTTTTTGAAAATTGCGAGAAGTTCGCGATCGAACGTCGAATATTTTCTTTCGGCTGGACTTAAATGAGTTGAAAAGAAACCTAACGGCTCCCAAACGTTATTATTAAACTGCTGGAGAACTCCTCCGATAGCGACATTCGAAGCAAAGCATCTACCATGATACTGATTTGCGCTAAAGGTTTGGGATGAAAAAGCATAGTACGTCGGGACAAATCTCTTTTGAGAACTTGAAAAGCTTTTTCGCACTCATCCGACCATTGAAATATCGCCCTTTTAAATTTTAAATTTTAAATTTTTGTCCATTTTAATATTTTTTAATTGCTCGTAAAGAATTTTGGCTTTGCATGCCATGTTTGGTATAAAGCGGTTGTAAAAACTTATCATGCCGAGGAAGCGTTGAAGTTGTTTGACAGAGCCCGGACTAGGAAAATCGTTAATTGCTTTTACTCGTTCATCGGAAGGAGTTATTCCATTTTTAGAAACACAGTAACCCAAAAAGTTGAATTCGTTTACTACGAGATCACATTTCGATAAATTAACGTTTAGCCCGTGCTCCTGCAATCTTTTGAAAACTTCACGTAAATGCGCTTTGTGTTCCTCGACCGATTTGCTTGAGACCAGGACGTCGTCCAAGTACACAAAAACGAATGAAAGATCACCTAAAATACGACTCATAAAACGTTGGAAGGTTTGCGCATAGTTACGCACTCCAAAAGGCATTCGCAAAAATTCGAAAAGCACGAAAGGCGTTATGACTGCCGTTTTATGAATATCTTCTTCGGCGACCGGTATTTGATGGTAGACTCGTACCAAATCAATCTTTAAAAATATCGGACCACCGCTGAGGTTAGCGGAGCAATCTTGGGCATTTGCGATTGGGTGCTCATCTGGAATTGTCGCTTGATTTAACCATCGGTAGTCACCGCATGGCCTGAAATCCAGTGAATTCTTATTCGGGACCATGTGAAGTGGTGAAGCGACGTGTGATTTTGAAACGCTACAAATACCTAAATTGATCATTTGCTGGAACTGACGTTTCGCGATAGCTAACCTCTCCGGATTGAGTCGACGTGCACTAGCTGAAGGAAGTTTACCATTATTGCTTATTCGATGAACAACTCGTAACGTAAAATCTGGTGGAGCCTTAAGTTCAGGAAACTCACCAAGAATGGCATCGAATTCATTAGGAATCGAAAAAGATTTTGGAAAACTCGTGTTTGCAGATTTAAAAATACAGCTCACTTGAAGATTAGTGTTTTTATCTACGACTCGTTAGTTCCGAAGATCGACAGTTAAATTGAACTTGTGTAGAAAATCAGCTCCTATAATAGGGTGATCGATGTCTGCGATTACAAAAGTAAAATCGAAAGCTCGTCTTAAATTCAAGTCCACTGTTAATCGTTTACAACCATAAGTGTGAATTCGTCCCCCGTTTGCGGTAAGAAGAGTGAAATCGTTAGGTTGGTTGATGTTTTGACAGAATTTACGAGGAATAATCGAAATTTCTGCCCCTGTATCGACTAAAAATTGAAATTTGGAATTTTTGTCTCGAACGAAAAGACGGCGTGTAAAATTTGCCTCCCTCATAGCCGTTTCTGAGATCTGGCAAATTAATTTTTTGAATTTTTGTTGTCATCCGAAATAAAATTGCAAAATTGTTTGGAACAATTTTTTGCATTCCGACCAAATTTTCGATGAAACCAACAAAAAGATTTATCATTCTTATTCCTACTTTGCGAACGGTATCTGCTGTTTGATCTTTCCCGCGAAAAACTTCTAGACGATCTGCTATTGTTCTTTGGAAATCGCATTTCTAAACGTTCAATGCGATGAACTATTTTTTCTAAGAGTTCTCTATCCGAAGTAGAAGTCTCAAGTACACTGACCTGCGAGACTTGGTTATTGAAAGCTATTGAGGAGTCATGTAGTCTGTCAGCCAAAGAAAAAAGTTCGTTTTGAGTTTGGGAACTTTCAACTGCCATTAGGCAGACGCGAATGTTCGACGGAAGTCGATTTAACCACAGTTTTTTAACGAGTGGCGAATTGACTAGATTATTCCCACTGGCTAGGCTTTCCATGCTCCTAATAGTTCCGAAGGTATCATATCACGGAGTTCGATTTTATTTAGCAGCGCGTCTAACCGTTTTTCTTCGCTATCTCGATTTCTTTCGAGTAAAACGTTTTTTAAAAGGTCATATTTCTCCTGCGCAGGCGGCGAAACGAGGATATCGGCAACTGATTCCATGGTTTGACTATTAAGTGAAGCCACTAAATAATCATACTTATTATTTGAAGCTGTAATATTTTTTAATAGGAATTGCGTTTCGATTTGTAGGAACCATAAATCCGGTCGGTTGTTCCTAAAAGGTGGAATTTGAATTGAAATCAAAGATGTTTGCTGCATGGAATCAGAGGCAGGCTAACTATCCATCAATGCATTTCCCAGATTATTCCCGGTACCGTTGGGTTCGGTGTTTTTACCATCGAGAGACATTTTCGAAACGCAAACTAACTAGAAAATGTCTAAGTAAAATGATATGAATCGCGGTAGCTCAATTCAACAATTTCTTATAATAATTATTTTTTTGGAATGTATAAACGTAACCGTAAACGTAACCATAAACGACTGAGCGAACCCGTTATTTGAATCGCGATGTTCTCCACGAAAAATCCACAAACGTAAGCGAGAAAAAGAATGTTAAAATTTTAATTCTACCCACTAAAAATGTTTACAATGTAATTAATATAATAATACACTATGATAAGACTTGGTATATAAAAAGGATAAGTAAAAATTACTCGTAACTTTATTCACACAAAAGTATTTTATTTGAAATTGTTAATAAATGATTGATTTACTCACTGTACTTCGTATAAAAAAAAAATGTTGCTGATTCTTGGTTGGAACGCTGATGTAAAAATGTAGTGCTGGTGGGGAGTATCTGAGACTCTTGGTGCTGTTGAACAGTGCCTGGACCTGTGTGGTGCTGTGGCAATTTTTGGCGCTGGTGCTGGCGATAGGGGTGGCGATGACTTTGGAGCTGGATCTTAGATAGCGATGGCAAAGGCGATGTCTATGACACTGGCTTTGGCGTCATTTTTTTTTATTTCTATATCACGTCGTTTTTTTATATAGATCACGTCGGGGTCACCAATTTGTGCTGTTCGGTTTAATTTGTGCAGTCCCGATGCACAATAAAAAAAACGTTTATAACTTTACAATACTTTATTGAATTAAAATAAATGAAATTAAATTATATTAAGCGAATTGGCTCATTAAGAATGATGTGCTCGCCGCCAGATCCAAGAATAGAAAAGACGGAAAAATGCGCGAATCTGACACTTAATCCCTTTTCTAAGCAGGGATCTGATTCTTTTTTCTAGGCAGGGATGTAGTGTGTGAGTATAAGTGAGCGGCTGTATATTTATACGCTACAGAACTCTTGTGGTTTTTTATGAAAGCTGCAAATAGGCCACTCTATCCATTTAGCACACGATGTTCTTTTTTTTTTTTTTGTTTATTGATTTAAAAAAAAAGAAACAAGAAAGAAACAAACCTTCGTTGCCACTTTATGTTGTGCATATATCGACGTAATTTCAGAGTTTTAATTCAACACTTTCATTTTATTCGAAGTCCAACAGAGAACTAAAATAAACCAGACATTTTTCCCAGAATCACCAGTCATCGGTGACGGCATTCTACAACAACTCATATCAAGTTTTGCCCAAAATATTGTTGAAATTGGCAGGATATTTCATATTATCGATAAGTTGACATAGATCTCTCCAAACCTACTTTATCTACTTACCTTATCTGGAATAACTAGTTCCTCAATCAGAAAACTTCAAGTAAGCGTTATCCTTGGTATACCTAATTGGATATTTTCTACTTGTGTGCGCTAATTAAATTTAGGACTCCCCATACGAAGATGGCCATCTGTATTGGAAACGAAGACTTTCTACGCGTGGGTGGCCATTCGTTCCATATATATATCCATAAGATGTTACTGTACAAGCTACATACATATAAATATGGCACCAAATCCGTTACAACCTTTCAAAAGGCGAAAGATATCTGCCAGTCGACTAAGTTACAGCACAAAGAGGAGAAGTAAAACAGCCCATAAACCCCTAAGTTTTCGAATCACAACACTGTGCTTCTCTCACGTTTTCCAAAAAATGAGTTCAAAATCATTAAAAAGGCTAAGAGAAAATACCTCTGATGTTTTAAAATTGGAAAAGCCCACTTAGTGTTAATCAACGAAAATCCACACGGCATAGCTTTCGTTTATTCATTTATCTCGCCCACTCATGCATTCGTGTACCTAAACTTACATCGGGGAAACCCAATTAACCCTCAAATATCCAGTTGAAGCTTGCCGGTGCCATAATTAACTAGAGAGCTGTCCGTACCATTGTCCAACTAATTAAAATTCCTCCCCTAGAGCTGATATGTACTCAGTACATTATTCCCAAGCAGATACGGATATCCCTTGTTAGAGGTCCCGCAGGCACTAGCAGTGTTAGGCTAAGCACATAAATGGTTCTGCTTCGAGCCCAATGCAATTAACCATTCTATTCGAGTCGAAATTGCTTTGACTTCTGGTGGATTGTTCGCGTCATTGAAATGAGCTGGTAACCCAAATGATATAGAAGGTTACCCATTTCCGTGACAGAGTTGTGGGATAATCTTGCAGATTTTCCTGGTCATTCTACTGCGGTCGAGGGGTATTATCTGGAAGTATTGCTAGTCTAGTCCAGTAAGCCCTTTGATTTATGAATAATTGACGGATTAAAATGATAGAAATCGATAAACGAGTCGGCAATGGTGAAAAGTGATGTCGGAATTATACTTCGAAAACTATTTTTAATTAATATAGTGGATGAATGAAAACATTGTGTAGCTTAGCCTTTCCTCGTAGGTAAAAAAAAGACATAAAATTGATCCGGTTCACTACGTTTGGGAAAAGTTTTTGGTCTGTAGGCTTTGCCATAGATTAACCGATGGGAGAGCCGTTCACGATAGTTTGAAATACATTTTTTTGCCTTCAGAATCATCGGGTGGATCTTCGAAAAAAAAAATTTTTGTTGACTTTGGGTCTTAATAATTAATTTTTTTTTATTTATTTACAAAAACTATATGATGCAGATATGCAACATTGGGCGTTAGCTTTTATTAGTTTTTCACATGATTATTTACAATGAAAGTCTTTGTTGTAGCATAAGCCTATTCCACACTTTTCACATAACGTCTGTGTGAAAGCAGAACAATTGGACATTTTATAACGAATTCTCTTCTCCCCCATACTGGCCAGTGGCTGGTTTGATCCTGTGCTGAGCGAGGCCTTTCGTTTTTTTTTTTTGCCTGAAGACCTTGTTCAACATCTGATGTTCTTTTAGTCGACCTTTGTTTGATGCTCATCTTGCAAAGTGCTTCAGCTACTTCCGCTCGAAAGTCTGCGGCGCTTAAATTGTCAGATCTTCCAATTTGTTTGCAGGCACGGCGATAGAGTAGCCACGCATTTGCTATAATCATGTCAAGAAGATGGTAAAACAAACGCATATATCAATATGTACTTCTTCGTAAAATTTTGTGTCTAGCAATAATGCTATCTATCAAGTCCACGCCTCCCATGTGACGGTTGTATTTGGCTACACAAATGGTCGTTCAATCGATACGTGGACTTTGTTTATTGTTGCAATTGTTTGGTATTTGCCTCGCTAAACGCATAACTACATTTGAAGCAGCACCCAATTGTTGTTCGCCTTCGCATACAATATTTTCTTGACCACTTTAAATCTCGAACCTGTAGCCAAAACCACTAACCCTGCACAAAGTAAATAGTTTGAAACTCCATTTGTGAGGTTTAGCCGGCATGTATTGTTTTAGAATACTAGGTTGAGCACATCTGCTTATCTACAGCTAAATATTGTAATTTTCTAGGGCCATTTTTGAAAAGCGTTCATTGAGCCTTTCAATTATTGGTCTTGCCTCATAAAACCTATAACTTCCAGGCTAGGTGTATTCAACATTTTGGAATTGTCATTGAAATGCAAATTTTATCGTAAACGGTCAATTTTTTTTTTTTTCATTAACTTTATTTCTTGACAAAAGGGAAATACATATAAATACAAAGGTACAATATTAATAAAACACCAAAGCAGAATGATTTACCAAAGAAATAGTTAGTACAATCTTTTGCCATATGGCAAGTGGCGAAGTCAATAACTATATAATATTTTTACAAAATAATATTGATGGGGAATCTAATAGACAAAAAGAATATAATGAAAAGTATACAATTTATAACAATGGAACGAAAAGTGAATCTATTGCATTATTATCAAAAGAGAAAAACCATTTTTTTATATTATTTAAAAATACAGTTTTCTTTCTCTCACACCTGCAGAATTGTGGCAACATATTAAATAGCCGTGGAGCAGTAACATAATAAAATCGAGAAAAATGTAGGAGTATTTGCAATGTTTCTCGAGTTAACACGTAGACCATAACATTCATGGTATCTGACATCATAAAATCCCGATTTTTCAAAAAATATTTTCAATGCTTTGTAACAATACAAGTGTCTCAATGGAAGAATTTTTAAAAGATTTAAACAATGGTAAGGTAGGGGTTCTGCGATTAACTTTTGCCATAATTCTTATTACATGCTTTTGTTTAGTAAGCAGAGACTCTATCTTGTTAAAGTATGCACCACTCCAGAAAGAGATACCATACTGCAATTTTGATTTAAATAAACCATTGTATACCATTTTTAAAATCTGATTATTACAATAGAGGCTCAAGTGAAACATATGCCTAACAATTCTATTAAGATACTGTTTTAGGTGTACAGTGTGATCATTCCAATTGAGCTTATTGTCTAATATAATGCCTAAATATTGAAAATTGCTGACACTTTCAATTCTAAAACACTCATTACTGCAGACTACACTATCGTTAAAAGTTTCAACGCCAGGATCAGCTAAACAAAATCGTAAACAACTTGGGCTGTGGTAATAAAAAGGAAAGTCTTCACATACTAAACCCTTAATATTAAATTCCATAAATTTTGTCTTAATACTTATAATCAAATTATGTTGTTTAAACCAATTGCGCAATTTGTCTAAATCGAAATTAACATCTAAATATAAATTAAAATAATTAGAATTTGAGTATGAGAGTGCAGTATCATCAACAAATGATGCAATGATGCAAAAAATGCAAGGGCAAATGCCCTTGAAAGGTTGCACAAATAACGAATAAACATAAATAAGGAAAAAAATCGGACCAAACACAGAACCTTGGGGGACACCAACATGTAAATTTTTCACTAAACTAAGAAAACTCTTCACTATTACTATTTGCCGACGATTCATAAGATAAGAAGTAAACCAATCGTGTATGAAGCCTCTAGAAAAGTTTAGTTAAAAGCAAGTTATGGTTTACCATATCAAATGCTTTGGTAATATACATAAACAGGTATGACGGAATTTGTGAGTTATTTAGGCTAGTGTGTAATTCCCCAATCAGTTTAAGTAGCGCATTTTCCGAACCGAAACCGAACTGATTTTCACTAAAAAACTTTGTCCTATTCAAAAAAGAAAGCATTCTCGATTTTATTCCTCTTTCAAAAATTGTTGAGAAAACTGACAACAAAGAAATTGGACGATAATTGTTTAATAACATAGTGTCACCTTTTTTATGAAGTTGTATAACAAGTGCTGTTTTTAGGGAAGAGTGGGGAAAATTCCTTTGTACACACAAGAGTTAAAAATATAACAGAGAACATCAGAGATCTGAAAAGATATATTTTTTTAAAATTCTGCTAGAGATGTTATCTAGTGATGTTAATTTTGGCAATTTTAAAGAAACTAAGATTTTTTGTATTTCAAGTGCAGAAAATTCAATAAACAAGAAGCATTCAGGTTGAAATCTCATTTCCACTAAACTATCATTGAGTTGAAATAGTTTACTATGAGAAGTTCCTATGTTTGCAAAGAAATCATTAAGCTGATTAGCAATCTCCAGAGGATCAGAAGTTGTAGAGTTGTTAATTTTCAGTACAATATGATCACTATATTTTTTCTTATTTAAAATTTCGTTAACAACTTGCCATTCATTCTTAGAGTTACCAACTTGGAGTGTAATTTTCTACTGTAGTAAATATTTCTGCAGTTAGGTATTTCAGATTTAAGTTCACGGCAAAACTTCTTATAGTAACTGCTTAATCTATGATTATTAGGGTGTTTTTTAAGTACTAAGCAGATATGTTTCTTCTTCCTTACTTTCTTTAAAAGTGCTATAGACATCCACTGTTTCAAGCATTTGAACTTATTATTAACATTATTTTCCTTATGAGAACATAAAGTCAAATAAAATTGAAGCTTTTTTAAAAACAAATCAAATGCTGTAGAGGGATCAGAAAACGTATAGACTTCATTCCAAAATTCATAGTTCAGATAGTTCCTTAATGCAACAAAATCAATTTTTACAGTTTCCCTAACTTCTAATTTTTTTATAAGAGTGACTTCGGTACTTAGCTGTAAACACGTTAAATAGTGATCAGTAATCTTTAGATCACAAGCATGCGCTTCATATCTCACTTGAGTTGTATCTATGAAATCTTATAAAAATATGATCTAAACATTCATTAAGATGCGTAGGTTCATTAACAGCAGAAGGCCAAACGATGCAAGTACAGACAAAAAACGATCGACATCTTGAGATTCGGAGAGTATATTAATGTTAAGACCTCCAAGTAATATGACATTTTTATGTTGTATGTGTTCCAGAAATCCTGTAAATTCTTCCAAAAAGAAGTGGGTAGACTTATGCAGTCTATAAACATAGAGAAAATAATAATTAACACCAGAAACTTTACAATTAACACTAATCATATCGGCACTTTGCAGGTTATGTTTTTTTTACACCACACTCTTCAAGATTATTACTATAATCCACCAGCTGCATATTAATTGTTACAAGCAGCAATAAAAGTAAAATTGGGAATTATGTCATAATGCGACATCTCCTCACCAAAAATCCAAATTTCCGAAAGAAAAATGAGATCTGGTAAATGGTCCATAGCTGGAAGGTGAGAGAAAAAAGTATTGAAATTTCTTCTCATACTACGTATATTCTGGTGGATAATTGAAAAACCTGAAGAAAAGCTGTTGGCTTGATGATTTACACAAAAACATTTTAGATTAAGAGGTGTAGAAGAAGGAGAATTTGAATTAAACATATTATTGGACATTATTTCAATTTAAGAAGATTGATTTTCAAATTTATAAATGTCTTCGAATGAATTTATTTTTGTAACACTACTCGTATCTTCTTCTTTTGCCCTTACAAATATACAAGAATTTCTAACCCAAACAAATTTACAAACATTTTTAGTTCTGAGTTCTCTTGCCTTATTTACTCGTAATAATGATCTTGAATAACTTGTGAGACAATCGTTGACGTAGATCTTGCTGCTGTTATTGCTGATGTTGCTAGCAATGTTGCCATGTTGTGAACCAGATAAAGAAACATTGTTTCTTCTCTCCCGCATTTTCTTCATAAGAGCTCTCTTCTGTGTCATTGTTGCAAACTTTACACACACGATGTTCGCCGATCTCACATTAATACTGTTTGGTCTGGATCTCTTCACATAGCTTGAAACAATATCATTTCCACTTACAATATCTCGAATGACAGTTGTTACAAGTTCATTCACCCGCCCTCTTACGTTAGCATTTGTTACATTGGGAATGCCAATAATGTCAACTGCACATCTTTTCTTTGGTCTCTGTGGACCAGACATTATTCAGTCTCATCTCCAAAAAATCAACTCTCTTTTTTAGAGAAGTATTACATTCTTCAAGAGAAACAATTCTTGCAAGCATTGCTACCTTCATCTGCACAAATTCCCTGTACAGAATCTCCCAGGTTATGGCTGGCTGACCCGTATTTTTTTCATCATGGTTGACGAGTGTCAGGGGGGGGGGGGGGAGATGCTGTGGAGATGTTAGCAGTATTTTTTTTTTTGTGTTTTTTGAAGAAGAGGAATTCGTGGAAGAGATGGGTATGTCGACCAATATGGATTTTCTCCGTTGAGTAACACAACTACTACATTTAAAACATAGTGGCATAGTGTCTTTAATTATCGACATTCCCATTTTATCGGACCAGTAACTTCTAACATTCAAAATCCATATAATAGATGTATATAAAACTACTCCAATAAATTGACGAATATCGATACCTTCGGCATTTATCGGTGTGCTTGAGTCTTTTTGTACGCGAATAAGATCAACAATTTCTTTAGTGAAAAAATAAGAAAAAATCTGGTATGGCGTTTTCAATTACAGGAGTTCATTTGTAAGATCCTTCATTTGTAAGTTCAAGTTTTTTTTTCTTCCATATTTCCAGCTTTTGCTAGCTTTGTTTCTGCAGCTCTTAAAATTCCTCGAAAAGTAGACGGCTGAGGTGGAGGAGATAGTGCTGGTGGATTTTCCGATTCGTTCCCCAATGAGCTTTTTTTCCTGAGGGACAAATGTTGGATCCTCATCACATTCATCGAACGTCAAATCAAGTTCGTCTTTACTTACGCACCATGAACTGATTATTTCCTGAAGCTGTTGGTCACTTAGAAGACTTCGATGTGGGCGCATTGTGCAACAATACGGTTGTTGCTCACTATGGCCTTTCTATGCACAAAAACAAAACAAAAACTCAAATTTCCGCAGAATATAAACTTACATTGAAAACGAAACAACTTTTATTGAAAAAAACTTGTTTTATAATAATTTCCCAAAAATAATGAAATGAGCTCAAACACAAACGTGGACTGTTTGCAAAATTTCAACTTTGTCTGATGATAACGAAGAGCAAATGTCAAATAGAGAACTAGAGACACGATCGCGCTTAGAAGAGGTATGTTATGTTCCTGCAACATTGCTCTGATTTGGAAAAAAATAGGAATATACAATTCCTATACCGTGAAATAGAGAATTCTGCAGATCTGCAACTCAGTGCAATGAACTTCTATGCCTTCTTTCAAAACTTTCAAATATTTCAAATAATTTGTCTATTAATGTTGCTTTTGAGAAATACACGTACAGCCATATCTATCATGAATTAAACGTGTTTTTAAGACGTACCCGTGCACCCGAATCTATGGTGACATGTAACATGACAACACGTGACACATGAACACGTGTAATTAAATACACGCCAGAAATCTGGAGCTCTACTCGCAACAACTAAATTGAACTAACAGATAACCTGGTGTATTCAAAGTGTTTGTTTCAAACTGTGAGACGTGCATATACTCGTATCAACGCTCATCTGAATCCTTAGTTACATTTAGTAGTTAGCTATTCTAAGCAGTCAGCTATATCCTGACAGTAAAATTTCAATAAAATGACATTCCTACAATATTTAACCAGGCCTCATTTGGCGTAGGGCTCTCGATTTAAAGCGTGTGTGTAATTACACGTGCATTCGTGTCACGTGTACACGGTTAGTAAGAAATTTTTACAGGTGAACATTTATATACATGTGTTTTTTTTTTAATATGCGTGTAAATAAAATAACACATGTAATTACAACACGACGTTTTTTCTATTATTGGATGTTACGAGTACTTGCCGAAGCAGTTATTTCTGTTCAAGCCATAGTTTATTTTTCTATGTTTTATTGAGATTAAAGTTTAATCACTAAATCGGTTTATGAATTGATGACGAAGAACTTCTTATCAGTTTTAGTTGAGTGTTGGTCTCGAAAGGCTGATAAGTATATCTTTTGCTAATTCAAATTGTTAAAATGATAAAATTAAACCAAAGAGTTGGGTATGGCAATATGCACATCGAGAAAGTGATATAGCCTTCTGTGATTTGTGCAGTGAGGACAGAAACAATTCTTTCCCCTGTCGTGGTAGTACGACAGGGTCATTAGGACGGCATTTGCAAGGAATTTATGCAATTCAAACAAACATAAATAGAGAAAATCCGGTTTCTACTCAAATCAAGTGAATAAAAATAGATTAACACTTTAACGTAAAAATACTTTCTTCTCCTCCTCTTTCAAAAAACGCAGAATACACAAAAGGAAAGCCCAAGAAGTTAGCAATGCCCGACCATGTTCGCCGGATAGGATGGAAGAGATCCACCAGGCCCTAGCTAAAATTTTTGCGCTAAACCAAATTCCAATTTCTTTCTGTTCAAGCCCGGGTTTTCTCCAATTCATGACTGTTGTTGAATGGAACTATAAACCGTTGAGAGAAGAGGCAATAAAAAAACGACTGCAATAACTTAAACAGGAAGTTGAAACAGTAATAAAGGACAAAATTGGTAGCGTTAATGAAGTTTCTTGCACGTCCGATTGTTGGACGTCTGCCGCGCAAGAATCATATATGACAATGACGGCACATTTCATAGATGACGATTGGGTACCTCAGTCTTTTACACTTGAGACAAGTGAAATTGATACACGTCACAATGCAAAAAATCTCATGAACAAGATGGAAGGCATTTTTCTCTATTGAGGACTTAATGAAAAAGTCACAGCAGTAGTCACAGACAACGCTGCAAATGTGGTTAAAGCTGTGGAATCCATGAGGCGAGTAGAGCAGAATGCGCAGTACACAGGCTTCAGTTGGCAGTAAGGACATCCATGTCTTCTGAAAATATAAAAAAAATAATTGAGAAAGCCAGTAAACTAGTTTGCCATTTTAAACATTCCAACGTTGCGAAATATGCTTTGCAAGAAAAGCAGAAACAATTGGGTCTACCAGCACAATCCCTTTTACAATCATGCAACACTCGGTGGCACTCAATCTTTTTTATGCTACAGCATCTAACACAAAACCGGAGTCCAGTGATAAATGTATTGACAGATCGTACAGTCACTTCCTCAGCTATCGCTACAAAGTTGGAAATTTTATAACAAGAATGGGCATTGATGGAATAATTTGGATAAATTTTGCGGCCTATTCAAGTGCTTACAAAGATTCTCAGCAATGAAAATTCGTCTACATCCATGGTGCGGCCTCTTATGCTAAAAATGCTGGAGCAACATATGAATTTTTCCGCAAGCGACTCAGACATGATTACATCGTTCAAAATCAGTTTACGTTATGATATACGAAATAGATTTGATTTAAATCAGAGTAACACAACTGATGTTTCTGCAAGGCTATTAGCATCTTTTCTTGACCCACGATATAAAGACCTAGAGCATGAGAGTGTTGATGAAAAAATGTCTATAAGAAATAAAGTCAAGCAGCTCATGACAGCATATTTACCTTCCGAGAATAATTCGGAAACAGAAACTGCGTCCACTATGAATTTTACAAGTGACTTTGAGTTTATAACACACACGGAACTAAGCGAAAGACTATCCAACATCAACTGGACACTTATTTAGCTGAACCTCAATTGAAGTTTGACCTACGAGGGGCGTTCAAGATATTCTCGGTATCGGGGTGAAGCTGTGGTTGCATATATAAATTGACTTATTTATCAAGTAATACTATTATTTTAGTGCATTCACGTAAAATTTCATATAAATGTGATTATTAATTCGCGTTTTATCTCTAGTTAAACAGAATCATAATGGCAACTGAGGCGATGATGGTGAAAATTGAGCATCGCGCTGTAATTAAATTTCTCACTAAGCAAGGAAAAAGTCAAAAAACTATTCATGAAGAGATGGTGGCTGTTTACCAGGGTTCCGCACCTTCATTATCAACTGTGCAAAAGTGGTCAAGTGAGTTCAAGAGAGGCAGAGAGAGCATTGAAGACGACCCCCGCTCCGGCGCCCCGGCTACTGTTTGTACGGGAGAAAGCATCAAAGAAGTCGAAAAACTTGTTCTTGAGGATGCCCGAATAAAGGTGAAAATGATGGCAGAGATCACCAAGCTTTCAATTGGTACCATTCACACCATTCTTCATGACCATCTTAACCTTTCAAAGGTCAGTGCAAGGTGGGTGCCACGAATGCTCACAGCGCCTCAGAAAAAAGTGAGAATCGCATGCTGTAGAGAGCTTTTGGAGATGTGTAGTGAGAACGCGGACGGTGTTATGGATCGAATTGTTACTGGAGACGAAACATGGGTCCACCACTATGACCCTGAAAGCAAACAAGAGTCCATGCAGTGGCATAAAAAAGGAATAGACCCCCCGAAGAAGTTCAAAGTCACTCCGTCTGCCCGAAAGCTCATGGCCACAGTTTTTTGGGACTGGGAATCTTGCTCATTGAGTACAAAAAAAAAGGTGAAACCATCAACGCCACATCCTACGCTTCCACTTTGCATAATTTGCGGCAGGAAATCAAAAAGAAAAGACGGGGTAAACTCGCAGCGGGTGTGTTGCTTCTTCATGACAACGCTCCTGTTCACACGGCGCGAGTTTCCAAGGCTGCTGCGCGAGATTGTGGTTTCGAAGAAATCCAACACCCACCCTATAGTCCAGACCTTGCCCCTAGTGATTATATCATGTTTCCGGATTTGAAAAAATGTCTTCGTGGAAAAAGATTTTCGGATGATGAAGAACTCAAGTCGGTATTTTGCAGAGAAAGAGGAAATTTATTATTTTGAGGGCTTAAAAAAGCTTATCTCAAGATGTAACAAATGCATTGATGTTAGGGGAGATCATATTGAAAAATAAAAACAATTTAAATTGAATTCGCATTTTCCTTCATATCGATACCGAGAATATATTGAACGCCCCTCGTAGATCCATATGAATGGTGGAAAAATAGACATGATAAATTTCCGGCTATCGCAATTTTAGCGAGAAAATATTTGTCTATACCAGCTACATCTGTTAGCTGTTTTACCACGGCTGGAAATATTGTCACATCTAAAAGATCTTCATTGCTCCCTGATAATGTAGATTTGTTAGTATTTATTTATCAAAATAGAAAGTGTTTCTAAAATAAGACCATACTTTACTTAAAATGAATTTAACTTTTTGTTTCATTTATAAAATAAAATAATTTGTCACAAACTACCAAATAAAATGAACTTTGTGTTTTATTTCTAAATAATTAAAATTGGTATCAAAAGAATTTCATAAAAATTAAAAATGTAATTACATACATATACACGTGTATATTTGTATGTATATACACGTGCTATACCAAATAAACGTGTTTACACACGTGAAGATAATTACACGTATAACACGTGCATAAGTGTACCCGTGTAATAAGGACCTCTAATTTGGAGCAGTCGGCATTCGAAAATGTTTTCCATAATAAAACTTCTTGAAACATCTCTCAAAACAAGTGCTTGCATTCTCGATTCCCTGAAATCTAATTCAATACTTGGAAGTAAAAAAACATGAACCATTCAACGATCACAATAAATACAGACATCAGCCAAACCCCTACAAGGTTCGGAGGCGAAAGCAACCACGACATCGATTATTTTTTGAAATCAATTGAAAGTGTAGCCATATTCAATCACTGGGAGGATTCAGTTAAGTTAGCTTTTACTTCAAGCAGATTTGGGGGTTTTGCAAACGATTGGTAATATTTCAAAGAAGCACCTAACCTGCAATTCGTGGAGTATTGCATTCAAGAACAAATTTTTGAGACCTCCAACTCGCTTGATGTCTTGACACCAACAAATTAACGAAACTCTTACTCGATGCTAAGGTAGCAAATTGGAAATAATATCGAAACCACCATACCAGAAGAAGAAAAGTTTTGTGATCTCATCGAGGGGGTCTACGATGACACCAATCAGAGTAAGCAGACCATCATATGTCAAACAGCTCTTCCAAATCGCGCTACAGCTAGATTAGATGAGGACTCAAAATCTAAAAAGTGTTCAATCACAAGAAACAATCACACAATAATCATATGCTCTTAACCCCATTAACATTAAAAAATTCACCAAATACGGATAAATACAAGTGCCCGCGATGTAAAAGGGGATCACACCCAATTTCACGCTGTCCCATATCAATTCCAAATTGCAACAAAACGGGACATTCGTCAAATTCATGTCCCGAGAGATCGCAAAAGCAGGTTAGTTGCACCTTAAAATCTCAACGTAATAAACGAGGATTTCCCATCATAGACGTTTTTTTTGTATTTGCATATCCGCATTTATTGACAGTAGCTGTGAGCAATCGTTATTTTTAACTGACCGCTGGTACATCCCAAATGAAATAAACATTCAGACTTACGAAGGTGCAAACATAACCCTAGTTGAAAATGAATGCAAGTCCATCGGACAAATCAATCTGTCCCACCTTTTAGCCCCATTGCAGTAGTCAAATAGTCAAAATTTCTCCAGTACTACTTATTCTAGGAAGTGATTGGCGAAATGTAGCAAACATGAAAATAGCGGCGCTATTCAGATAATATCCAAGTCTAAAGAGTCGCATACCCAAATCTATAGTATTTCAACGCTTGTGCTTTGAAATCAAACATTTTGCCTTTTCAAAATTCACTTCAAAACAATATCTTTTACTAGGTTAATGACTTTTCAAAAAAAACAGATGAGGTGCATAGAACGGTTCAAAAAGTTTGTACATAAATATCCAGACGCATTTTCCACAAACAACAACCTGACCGGACAGTAGGAATTCACCATATACAATTTAACAGACGACATCCCAATCAGAAGGAAGCCATATCGTTACCCCTTTACATCATAAGAAACTCTACATCGGAGTACAGCAGCCCTGTCTTTATTGTTAGTGAATCAACCATACAAGCCACACCAAGGCGCTTAAAAAAAAATTTAAGACGATTTTCCACCACCAAATATCGATGACGTAGTTGGATGTCTTACTAATGTATCCAGTCCCATTCTATCGGTAATGGACATAAAAATAGCATGTATAACGATAAGCGTAAATCCAGCACCTTATCCAAAAACTGAATTTATCACTGAAGATTTTGAGAATGCTCTTTGAACTATCGAATGCCCCAAAAATAATGGAACGGATCATAAAAATCACATTCTGCGAATCAAAAAACACCATCACTTACATGGACGACGTAGCACCGTCAGCAGCTGACATCGACTCTACTCCTGCAACTTTCGAAAAAAGTATTATTCGTCTAGCAAAATCCAGCCTTCGTATATCTCTAAAGGAATGTCAGCTTTTTATGGGAGAAGTTTTCTTTCCAGGTTATGGAATTGCAGCTAAGGGTATTCGACCTGACCCTCAACTCATCAATTCAATTGACATATACCAGATATTCAAAACAAAAACAGATGCAAAGTCGTTTAATGCCTTCGCACCACAGAAGATTTATAAAAGACTTCTCGAAAATAGGCCTACCAGGACAAAGGAGGCTGACAAAGCAGCAAATCTGATAAAATTAAACACTCCCGTCCGTCTTTATGGACAGCCATCACAGACAATTGTAAAACCTCCTGCCTCCTCCAAAACGGAAAAAAAACAATAGAAAATTCTCCCGTTGGTTAGTAGACTTACAGTCATACAACACAATTCAACATAAAAGCGGCAAAAACAATGTGCTTGCAGATTCACTACCTCGTATCTCATAATTATGAAATTAAACCATGAAATCAGGATCTCAATCCAAGGACCCAGAATGCTGTCGTATAATTCAAACGTTCAACAGTGAAAATACCTCTGAATCAAATCGACAGATAAAAGATAAATATTTCATTAAAAATGGAATTTTATTATTCAAAAAAGATTTTAATTGCTATTAGTTGCTCTACAAAACCTCAAAATCGTCATTCTCGAACTCAGCCGTAACAATAGTGGGCCCATGGATTTTGAAAAAAAAAACATTTTCAACACTATCACGACGCTACCATTGGTCATGCGGTTACAAGGACTGCAAGCAATTTGTTCCATTATGCCACATCTATCAACAGCTCAACAACAGAACTTAAAAATGCACAGGCCTACGTATATTAAAGCCAAGACACATTCCAGATCGACCATTCGATCCGCTATATCCGTGGATCACTGCTGCCTTTGGAACGATGCTAGAGGTATGAAATATGTATCATTAATAATATGTAGATCACACTACCAGGTTTCTCATTGGAAAAACACTACCTGACGTAAGCAGTAGCCAGGTCATCCAAATCATAAGCTTTATTCAGTGAGGAAAAACTAGAACAGAAAATCACAGATTCCTGAAAAATGTCAGATCAAAGTTAGAACAGAAAAGTACAGCCCATATGTTAGCTGTCAAAAATGTTGATATTCGGCATTTGTAATTTCTTGTGGCTTTAAATAAAATTCAACAAATTGGGGGACAGTGATAGTGGCAGAGCTATCAGTTTGTCGAGTGATGAAACATCAGATTCCAGAGATATGAAAACTTTAGTGAGCGTTATTCCTTTTTCTGTCGGGAAAGATTCGAGAAACTATATCGCACATTTCTTGAAAGAAATTATTCCTTCCTACTATGAAAACGAATTTGTGACACATTTCCGCATATCTCGCACTCTCTATTAACAGTTGGTAAACAAGTTGCAAGTTTATATCTTCAAGCAATATGCAACGAGAAAAGGAAGTTTACAGAAATTTTCGTTGGATATTCAGTTTCTGTTCACCACAACAGGGTTTTTGAGAATTCGGATATACATATATTCTAAATTACCTAATTTATGTGGAAGCGGGTTTCTATTGGGAGATTCCCCCTATGCGTGCTCACAGTTTCTAATAAACCCATATCGCTACAATGGCCACTTATCTTCAAGGCAGAAGTTTTTTTAACCGGAAGTTAAGTTCCGGTAGGATCGTAATTGAGCACTCCTTTGGGGTTCTTAAACAGCGCTTTCGACAGCTTTATTATTGCAAGCTGAGAGGAGTAAAGAAACTCTGTCATTTTATTCGAGCTTGTGTTGTGTTGCATAATT
Organism: Volucella zonaria; assembly: GCA_963966105.1. Taxonomy (NCBI): domain Eukaryota; kingdom Metazoa; phylum Arthropoda; class Insecta; order Diptera; family Syrphidae; genus Volucella; species Volucella zonaria. Next base: position 192,913,775 of record OZ014532.1, on the reverse strand, counting down.
TATGCAACGATGACGAAATTGACGAAAACATTGAAGCAACTGACAATTTCAATACAGTTGCTATATACAGAATCTATAAAAGCCAACCGCAATTCGCGCTTCTCTTCTTTCTGCTTGGCCAGCTCAGCAGTTCGTTCTCTATAGGCCTCAAGCTTGACATTTTTGGAACTCTCGGTCTGTGCCCCTTTCTTCAGTGAACTGCTCCCTCCACATCTTCAGCTCTTCTGCGACAGTGCTGGTTTTTTCCGTTTTCTTTGTGGATCCACGTTCTCTGAGGATGTATCTTCTATACTCTCCAGGGGAGTATCATATTCATTGGCTTGAATTCCTTCTTAAAAACAAATGGAGGAGTTTAGAATATTTTGTATTATTTAATGTTATACACTTACTTACAATGGAAGAAATACCAGCTCCCACCAATATTGCCTCCTTTGCTTTTCCACTTCCAGTAGTACTGTACAACCGATAGGCTGGAATAATTGCTGGTCGGTCCAGCCAAGACTCTTCCACTTCCCCTCAACCTGGCCCGCAATGAAATCTAAACCGAACTTCTGCATGCGGCCAGCAATCTACTCCCAGAGTTTTTTTTTTGGTTTTGAGGTCAAAGATTTTGCCGAGCTTTGGCTGTAAATCTTTGTAAAGTGTCATGAGGAGGTGGCAGTCCTTCTCCAGCCAAATTGCTTTTTGTTTTTCTTCAGAAAAGTTGTTGCAATTTCCACGAAATTCTAGCTGGTGGCTGATTCTGCTCCAAACTTCCTGCCGAAATTCTTCATCTAAAAAAAATAAGAAAAATCTGTGTAAAACATGTTAAATCCTTTAAATTTGTACTTGCTATTTTGTAAATTATGCCGTGTATTGGGGGAACATTCAACCAGCACAGATTGCCCATTATTCTCTCTTATTTCCAATGTTGTACTTCCCATATTTTTTTTTATAATTCATACTGCACACAACAATCGCAAACAAATAAATTGCTGGAAGTAAATCAAAATGACAGCCAAAACTGATTTTGACATCTGCACACCAGTCTGCTCTACCTCAAGAGTAGGTGCAAGTTTTTCTGTACTTTTCTGTCCTGACAGCCTCACTGAACACAAAGCAGAACAGTTTCGGACAAAAATTTTTCTCATTGAACCCAAAACCTTGTACTTTTCTTTTCTTATCTGCCCAGAACAGCCTCACTGAACAGACCTATAGAAAATTGGAAAATCATCAATGTACTCGTATATGGGCCTCCGCAACTCATCGTCAGCGATAACGTGACAAGTTATCAATCACTATGCAAGAAATCCACGAGAAGTTTAACATCAATGTGAAACCATCCATCTCCACCATGTTGGCTAAAGTCTAACGGTTTAGTAGGATATGCAGTAAAAAGAACAATAAAAATTCTGAAAAAGTACGTGGCCGAAAGCAGTCAAGCCGAGAACTGGTCGAAATTTATATCTGAAATTGTGCAATCCATCCATTCAAGCAAGCAATCTTCCCTTCAACAATGTCCTTTTTACCTACTCTACGGCCTTGAACCAAGACTTCGAGACGATGTCCTTCTGGGTGCGGTCGACGACAATAGTCGTCAGCAAATCCAACAAGTTTTACTTGACCGAGTAGACCCCCAAAAAAAAACTAAATACCTCACAGCTGTACCAGAATGGCCATGCTGACACACACACAGGCGGGAACCAAAACTCCAGATTGGACACCTTGTCCTTGCGCTTACTCCAGTCAGATCCAATAAGTTCAGTCCCGAATACAAAAGCCCACCCATATTCAATAGCGGAATTTCTTTATGACAACATCGCTCAGATCTGCAGAACCGAAGAATTTGGACGCGACATCACCAGAACTGTGCACACAGGGCAAATTATATTATACACACAAAGGCAGGAGGATGGGTGGACACTTGAAACTTCTTCAGTCAGGAATGGCACACACAAAAACAAGAATATTATTTGACACTTAGAACTGCTCTAACTTCTTAAGTCAGAGATGACACTTGCTGAATAGTTTGAGAGTATGGTACAATATAATTTATTTATATTATTATACGAATTGTATAATATTGACGGAGTCAATTCCTTTAGAATGCCCAAGTGAGCCGCGCATATATGTTATAAACGACTGCTATTCTAAAAAGTCAGCTAAATGTTGACAAGTAAGATTTCAATAAAGTGACATTCCGCAGTTAGCCAACAAAGAAGACACGTGTTTCATTATACTTTAATAAGTAAATAGAATTTCTTAGATTTGTTCATTGAGGCTGTTCCGGACTGTTCCGAACACAAAAGTATAAGCTTTCCTGTTCAGTGAGAAAAATTTCTGTCCGAATCTTTTCTGCTCTGTGTTCAGAGCAGAACACAGAGTGTACAGCTGTGCTGTACTTTTCTGTTCTCATTTGATTTGAAGTTTTTCACAAATTTTTGCTGTTCTGTTCTAGTTTTTCCTCACTGAACAAAGCTCCTATTTAACCTGACCTCACAAGAGTCTCATTTGGCGCAGTCGGCATTCGAAAACGTCTTCCATAATAAAACTTCCTGAAACATGTCTCGAAACAAGCTCAGAAATCATAATCATGTAACAGAAAAGCAACAGATAAGGTAATAGAACTAGAGGTAATATTATCAAGCAACAAACTTGTTCTCGATTCCCTGAAAACTAATTCAATACTTGACGAAGTAAAAAATATCAACCATTCAACGATTACAATAAATCCAGACATCAGCCAAACCCTTACAAGGTTTGGAGGCGAACACAACCACGACACCGATAATTTTTTGGAACCATTTGAAAGAGTAGCCATATTCAATCATTGGGATGACTCAGTTAAGCTAGATTTTACTTCAAGTAGATTTGTGGGTTTTACAAAAGACTGGTAAAATTTCGAAGGAGTACTTAACCTGAAATTCGTGGATTACTGCGTTCAAGAATACATTTTTAAGACCTTCTCTTAGAGAATAGAACGATCGCTTGATGTCTAGACACCAAAAAATTAACGAAACTCTTACTCGATATTTAGGTAGCAAATTGGTTACAAAATATAGTACATAGTTTAGTTATAAAACATCTTGCCTTCGTTGGTAGATTCGTTTCGTTCGAGTACATTACCAGCTTCATTGCAATGCCTTTTCGGATTTCCGCTTCTGTTGCTATCATCAGGAGTATAGTTAGAAGTGAATGCCTCTTGGCTTTTCAAGCTTTTTGTGATGAGAAAGTTGTGTAAGGCACAACAAGCTTGAATTATTTTAACCACTTTAGAGGGCCTCAAGTGAATATTACTTTGTAAAATTCTGAATCTGTTTGACGAAATTCCAAATGCCTGCCCTGTGGTTTGCTAGCATGGCTTAGTCTGTTTCTTCCGTACTATTGATATGACTTCATTAAATGCTTTTCCAGTTAAAACAACACTTACTCATAGATGCTTGTATGTTATGTGTTGTTACATTCTTCCGACTCATCGGACTTGCTTGATGATATCATTATCATCTGCGATTTTAATCTGCCTCAGCTGAATTGGGCCCCATCTGGTTAACAGACGCTAGTCTCTTCTTCACAATTGATCCCATCAACTCCTCAGTATCGCGTTGTACCCTATCTCTTTCAACTGTTGATAACTTTCTTCCTCCACTTCCTCTTTCAGTCCAGTAGCCTTCCCCACAGTTCTATATTCTTACAATTATCACACAGCCAATTTCCGTAAAATCAATACCTCTCTAAGCAGGGCTTCCTTCGAGTCTACCAACCTACCTCGCGTCGCTGCTCTCTCCATTTTTTGCAGAGAAATATTTAAATCCTTCTCGATTTATGTGCCATATTCCCGCCATAAAGCATCTTCTACATCCCCTCCTTGGTATAATCGTAGACTCAGCTCTCTACTAAACAAAAGAAAGAAGTTATGAGCGGTATCCCTTCGCACCTACTCTTCTTCCGACTATTCAAATTATCTAGGCACATATCTTCATTTTATCGAACCCTACAACCCTCTATCAATGCTACCTGAATAGTGCACAAACCAATCTTATAAATGACCCCAAGTCCTTTGATGATTATCCTCCCTCCTTCGCTTTCGAAACCAAATGTTCAAACGATCCTCCTACTATCGCCAATTTTTTTCCTACATTTTTCAAGCAATTATTTGCCAACTCCTTCGTACCACATCCCTCTTATTTGAATGACCTACCAAATTTCTCCCTCTCTCTCAAAATTTCGATCCTGCATTTGTTGAAGAAAACTTACTAAATCTTAAAGATGAATTTGTACCCGGCCCAAATGGACTCCCCGCTGTTTTTCTTAAAAAATGCTCTTCTAACCTGTCTTTTCCCCATTTCCTACCCACTTCATCTATCTTTTACACAGAGAAAATTTTCCCAGATTTGGAAAACCTCTTTTATAATCCGGATACACAAAAAGGGATCTAAGCGTTAAGTTACCAATTATCGTCCCATTGTTAACCTCTTTCATATGCCCAAAATCTTTGAGTTCATTTTATACGAAGCCTTAAGCTACAAATGCAAGTCTTTTATTTCGCCTAGACAGCATGGTTTTCTAAAAGGCAGATCAACTACCACGAACCTAGTTGAATTCGTGTCTTTTGCTCTCGCAGCCTTATAAAATGGTAAAGAAATCGATGTTATGACAACCGATTTCACTAAGGCGTTTGATAAGATATCTCATCAACTCTTCAAATTGTCTGCTATCGGCTTAGAACCTCTTTTATTAAAATGGGTTTCATCTTACGTCGTAAGCCAATATTATAGTATTCGGTTTAGATGCGCCCCTTTCGTTTCTTTCTTGGCCTCATTCGGAGTTCCACAAGGCAGCCATCTTGGTCCTCTTCTCTTCATTCTTAATATTATAGATGTTGGGAGTGTCATTAAACACTCCTGCCTCTCCATCTAAGCTGACGACGCAAAATTTTGTAAAACTATTTCTTCTCTCTATGGCTCTGCCCTTCCCTAAGAAGACCCTGATCGGTTTTCAATCTGGTGCCTCAAAAACAGCCTAGAACTTAATATACCCAAATGTCGATCTATAACCTGCTCACGTAAGGCAACCCGTCTCGTCCCCGACTTTATTCTCTCTGTGGTCAACCAATTCCCCTGGTTCAGTCTTTTCAAGACCTTGACATATTATTCGACTGTGACCTTAATTTCCGTTCGCATATCGTAGGAATATTGCTGACATTGTTTTCATTCATTGACTGCCCTCAGGTTCCATCGACTGCGCATCCATTTTCAATTTTATTTCCTTCAACACCAACTCACGTCTCTTCAATCTACCGGTCCACTGCACCACGTATGGGTCCAATGAACCAATCCCCCGTATGCTCCGGAAGGTCAACTCTAACCTTTCCCTTTTTGATGTCAACCTGAGCACTCCTCGTCTCAAACTAGATCTCCTCCATCATTCCCTTCATTCCTCTTTCTGATAGTTTTTAGTCCTAGTTTTTAAGTTAGATTAAGCTATATTTAGCCAATAAATGAGGGCCCCAGCCCCCACCAAAATGAAAATTAGCCAAAGTTTTCCAGAGGTAAAGCACCATCTCCAACAATGATTTAGGGTAGTAGTCGATGGTCACCAATTATTTTGTCTTCTGTTAAGCATGTGTCCGCTTCCAAGAGCACATTTCGTAGGTCACTCCGGTTCAGAACACCTCCATCACTGATACGACCATTGCACCCTGTCTACAAAAGTGAATTTGTAATCTGCTTCACACATGCCACTGTGTGTTCTTTTTTAAATGCAATTTAACTTTCGCAACTTTTCCGGCACTGCAACGAACTCTATCTGAATGGAATGGAATACAGTAGAACCATGCGTTGTTTCACTACAATGCCATATAATTAATAGACTTGCGTACCTGATCAACTGCCACCTCGCACTCCAGGAATATGATGCCTGCAGAACATTGTCCTGTGCTCCCGTGAGCCTCTGCGAAGAAAATGTAATTTGACTGCGTAAGGCAAGCCAATTAAGTAGTCCTTTGAAACTATCAAGTGCCTTTCCACAATCAATGCACAGCAATAGAATGGTAGGTAGGTAGGAACTGGGTGTATTTGCTTTGTTTGTGTAAGATGGGCCAATCGCGACCAGTTTGGAACTTAACTCTTTTCTATCGGACGACCTGAAGCTAATGTATCCTACTTCATTGGGATTGTTAACTTAAAACTTACTTCGATACACACAGTTGAGTTACGAGTATGTTCTCCAAAACAGAGATCTCGTCTGAATGCGCTTGGTAAGACCCAAAGTTTGGCTGATTTTGTCAGAAGACCGTAACCAGAAAAAATTCTAATAAACGTTTCTGTTGTTGCTGACTTCTTTTGATGTAGTCTTGCAGCCTTAAGTATGGATGAAAACTTAATGGAAGCTGCTGCCCCCCATAACTAATTTTACACCGTCTCTGGCCGGCGCATCGTTTATCCTGAAGCACATTGAAGTGATTCTGCGCGCTTGGTAACTTGAGTACCGTATGGTACCGTTAAAGAGAACAGTTGTGATTTGGTTATGGCTGTCCATGAAGAAAATAATATTTTTATCCCAATTGACCTAGGTATTCTGCCTACAAAAATATCGTGTTCAAGTATGAATATGCCTGAGCTCGTACCCTCAATAGTCTTTGACCTGTCTAGGCTCCTTAATATTGAGCTACTCGTATTCGTCCCTCTTTTCCGAAAAATTCTGCGTGCCCGAGTCTTATATCATTGTTTCATGTTTGAAATTTGATATGTACGAGTAAATCAGGCGATAATAATTATACATATGATAGAAAAATATCCAACGCTAAAGTTGGGGTCATACGTAGGTCAGGTTGGGTAAGAGTGGCTGTTGGAAAAACCAACCCACTTAGGCGTAATAGCCCATTGTGACGCCACGTAGATCTGCGATTTTCCTACTCTTGGAACCAATTTGAGCTGCCGGCGAAGCGTAGGACACTCTATAAACGTCTATATTGTTTAGATCGCTCAAGTCATTGTAAAAGACAGCTCCTAAGTGCAGTTTTCTTATTCAGGACAGAGCTGGGAATATATATTTTCCATATATCTTCTGCAGAAGTCTTTGGAAGAGCGCGAAACCTTTTTGCATGCTTGCTTATAAGACAGTGTCCAGTGATGAGACCTATGATAGCGCTGATAAGTATCCTTTTTTGAAAGATCAAACTCTTAGCGCGATTCAGATCTAGCTAGAGTGGTTTCAATTTTGGCGAGTTCATTGACCCTATAGGTGAATGTTGAACTGCTCTGTCATCACCCTGAGAGTACATCGGCAATCATATGTGGTCTTAGAATTTTGTAAGGCTGAGTCCAGGGATTTGAAAGCGGCCTGACTATTCGAAAAGATGTGGATATCCATTGCAGATATCACTTTTTTCTTCTGCCAGGACAGGATTACTTTAACTGCCAAAATTTCCGCCTAAAAGACATCTAAGAAAATACCTCCAACAACCCGGCTATCAGTCTTGGATCCATCTGTGTAGAAATTGACTTGCCATCTATGAAAGCATCTTCCTCCCAGAGGTATCTAGAGGTGTTGCTTACATGGAAGTCTTTGTCAAACCAATGTTGGACCATCGTGTATTCGATGTTCTAGTGCGTTAAGAATAACAGTGCGGCTAAACGGATGCCACAGATGCCACTTGTGCACAGACTCCGCTAATGCACAAACATGCTGTCCCTTGGACTATTGACTACGTTGTCTAAGGCTGCCCAGCTGACAACCACCCCTAGGTGGGAATCGGCCTTATAACCACGACGTATCGCAAGTGGGCAATAGTGGGTTGAAGACCTCACAACAATTTTTTTTTGCAAGGTAATAAAGCCGCTGTAGGTTTCTTTACTCCTTCTTGAATATTAGGTTTCAATTCAGGTTCCTGTAAAAAGGGTCGCTGGATAGGAAAAGTCTAAGCTGGTACTGTTGATTAAGGGGGGATCTCTGATTGGACTTTTATATTTCCTGGAGAAGAGGACAAGATCATTGGGTTAGTCTCTTAAGATTTAGCTGTAGGAGTTATTTAATGGTATCATGATGCTTACCTGGGACGGCTATGGCAACGTCATCCCCAAAGGCGTTCTGCTACCACCCGGTTTCAGGTTTACCAGCAGTTCACTGACTACTAAGTTCCAGAGAACTGGTGAAAGGACACCGTCTTGCGGCATACCTTTGCTGATACATCTTTTAGCAGAAGGCTCACGCAGTTTAGAGTTTATTATTCTGCTGTTTAGCAAGATACTGATCACCTCACCCAGTGAGTTGTACATAGTATATTCGTACCTTCAGAGTTGATTAAAGTCACCTTCTATGTCCAGGAACACGACCATTGTGTACTTTCTATGATGTAGGGATATGACTAGCCATTGGATGCATGTTGAGCCGCAGAAATACGACGTGGATGAATTTTAGATCGTATTCGGCTATCAATCAATCACTCCAGAGTTCTCAGAAGGAAATATAATAGACTTATAGGTCTCACGTCCTTTGCGATATCATGATAACATTTTCCTGCTTTTGGTATAAAAGCTATTTTAACTTCTCTCCTTAGAAAGGGAATGTACTCGTAGATCATTTCTACACAGCTCCTCATGATATACACCAGCTTTGTAGCTCGGCAAGTATTGTACCGTCCAGACCAGTAGACTTGTACGGTTAGAAGTTAGAAGCACCCAGAGCAGCTTGTTTCTTGTAATCAGACCGTTAGTTTTAGTCGCGGCTGCTGTAGTCCTGCTTGTAGTTGTCGAAGAGCCATCGATTTTTTACAACCAGCTAAACATCGTAGAATTTGTAGAGAGGACTTTTCTTAGCCGCGATGCCTTGGAGGTTTCTTTTATTTTGTCATAGGAAGACCCCCGGAATTATGGCTTTGCCTTCCTCAGTTCTTTTTTATATACCTACTCGTATTTTTTTATATACCTACCTTTCTTAAGCTTTTTTCTTTGTTGAGATGTTTCCTGCAAACGCTTTCAAGCGGTCCAAGTGCTGATTTCCACCAGTGCGAATTTTTCTTGCCTCTAGGTTGAATAAGAAGGTTGGAAGCGGCCATTGCCTCATTTAGAGCGGGGGTAAAATCCTTGTCTTTCATGTCAAATTCATTAGCATTATATGGAGGGCAGACGAAAGTAGTTTTACAAGTAAAAGTTTTCCTCTATGTGTATTAGTTTTCCGGTTATTCCGGAATGCTAGTTTGTGGAGAGGAACATCATGCACCCTAAATTGGATAAATCTGTGGTCTGAAAAATAGTACACAGACGATACCATCCAGTTCGTTATCATTTTAGTGATGTTGCCGAAGACAAGAATGCTATTTAGCAATTCTTGTTGGGTTTCAATTATAAAGGTTGGCTCATTGCCAATATTATAAACAGTGAGGTTAGCATTTAAAATATATGATGAGGCCAGTTTTTGCCCTCTAGCTTCCAAGACCACCTTTTCTAAGTTGTTACCAGGGACTATGTGGGCCTAGTCGTAGCGAAGATATGCCGAAGGCAGTAGGAATCTTTGGCAGTCTCAAGGTTATGTCGGGGTCGATAAGATTGGGAAGTAAGAGTACATTAAGGCTACGTTTTACTAATATTCAAGTTCTGATCTTACCTTTGTCTTTTGTAGATCAGAACGTATTCAAGTGTCTTAGGTTCACGAAACACGCCTTCTACAATGCATGCTTCCAGGATTGGGATGATATCTTCTGTGCTGCCGAGGCCATTTTGAAGTGATGTAGGTTAATCTGGAGAAACATAGCATCATTGCTACAATCAATCAGAAGAGCCTCCACCACCGTTTCGATCGAGTCCTCCGATTCTGGAAATGTGCCCAAAATCTCATCTTCATACTCTGATCGTAAAGGAACTCTTTTTGATTCGTTGCAGGTTTCCGTTTCCGGCAGTGGGTCAACGGTAGAGACCGTCGGCTTAGTTCGCACCGTGGAAAAGAGGAGATCGGCGCTGCAAATCTGAAATTCTATTAACTTCCTCTGTTAAAGGAGAAGGATGTTGATTCTCACAGTAATAGGTAGATCATCAGTAACTGTATTGATTGGCGAACATTCATCTACCGCAAATGTCTCCAGGGTTATTGCTTTGGTTGAGGCTGTTCTCCAATTCAGAACTCTATGTGTGAGTATGGACCGTGATTTTATGAAAAATAACCGACAAATCATGGCTGACTGAAGTCCCAATTTTTTCTCTAATGCTCTCCTATAGCCGAAAAAACGAAGGAAGGCTTCCTTAACACTGTTCATAGTATCCAATCCAGATATCAGTTAAGCTTTCTGTACAAAATGACTTTATTCGCCTTGAATGTTGTTTTTGAGTTCATCTAGAGTCTTCGATTTGTTGGAATGTACTTTACTTTTTAAATAGCCCCACAGGAAGAAGTGCAAAGGAGTCAAATCTGATGATCATGACACCACATGTTCCGGAAATTGTTGCTTCAAAAAGTTCGTTCATTATAACGCAGTGTAGTATGGAGCACCTTCTTGTTAAAACCAGAAATTTTGTAGACTGTTTTCGTGCATTTGCGAACACACAAAGTACGCCAACATCCACCGGTACCGATTGCCACCGACACTCTCTCTACCTTTAAAGAAAAATGGCCGATGATGGTTTTGGAGCAAATATCGGCCAAAATAGTCACTTTCTCATAGTGCAAAGGTGTTTCATAAATTATGTGAGGATTATCGGTTCCCCAAAAGTGTCAATTTTGTTTGTTCAAACCCCCAGAGAGGGTGAAACGAGACTCATCGGTCATCAGAATTCGCTCACAAACATCTGGTACAGTTTCAATCATTCGATTTGAAGCCATTCGCGTAAGCCCAGCGACGCGACTTGTGTATTTCTAATAACCTTTGAGTCTATTGCACTTTGTACAGAAACATATGAAAGTCTTGTTTTAAAATTCTGCTTAAAGTAGTCCCACTCATTTTGAATCGCTGTGATCGGCGACACTCTATCTAAAAGCTTTAACAACTTCATCGACGCTGTCTAATATTCTTGGCGACTCCTTACAGACCCGTGTTCAATAAAATTTGAGGCCAAACGACGAAGTATTTTGTCGGAAGGGCCACGATATTTTAGATGAAATGCACGCTGAGTTAACTCGACTATTTTCAACGGCAAAACGTCACTATTTCGGCGCGTTCTTTCGGTGTAAAGTTATTCATGGTTGAAATTTTACTAAATTGACATGCTACAACCTAATATTTAGTAACACTTCTACCGCCCTCCTTTAGGGTTTTTTATAGAGTCCCTTCATGTTCATGGTGCGATTGGGAACCAATTGTACAATAGTTGAGGCTGATCTCTTAGATCTTGGCCAGTGCTGTATTCTATGATTTTGCTTTTAGGGAAGTTGAGAGCCACTAAGTTGGACCCACCTGTTTTTAACGGAGATATCTAGGTGTCTACCAAGTAGGAAAGACTGACGGTTCTGAGCGTTGTGTGTCAAGTCAACAGCTTAAATAAAAACGCAATCGCCATTTCGTTCATGATATGGGGCCTATCCTGGTTTGACACAGATCCAATATAATCGGCAAAATGTCATACGGGCCAAAAGAAATACGGCCGATTGTTTCTTTCATTTCGATATTCCTGTTTGTGACTATCCGAAATCAGCAGAGATCCGTCTTTGGTTTTCAATTGATGTTGTATAAAGCTGTGACACCTTGTACTGAAAAATTAGATGTTGGAGCACATTAAAAATGACTTGGTTCCAGCTGTATCTACCAGAAGTATAGACAAAATTGTCCACTCAAACATAATTATCATTATCAACATTGGATTGACTAAAGTTTGGCTTTAGCGCCATCGAAGTATTGTGCCATAAGACGAAACTTTGGTTGGTAAAGAGGGCTATCACAAGATCCTCGACTTAAAAATTCCATTTTCTTAGAGCAGTGAATTTTAAAAAAATGCTATGTGAACACAAATATTAGAAAATTCATATAAAACGATATACATACATATCATCATACGAGTACCAATACTACCTGAGCGTTTTCTTAAACCCTGCACAAGGACGAAACAAAAAAAGCAGACCCAACCACGGAACATAAAACCTCCTCCTTTGAAAAAATCCATGCTTGTGGAAAAAGTTAGCTGAATATATTTTAACGAGCTTCTACATAACTGCACAACTATGCAGGAATGCATCGACAGGTGCGTCCCAAAGTTTCAAAATGTTAGGTATGTACTCGTATCCTGAAAAAGGAAATCATTGATATTCGAGTTCACACCTGCATCAAAATAACTCTGTTGTTTTTTTGTGAAATAAAAAATGAAATGTGGAAATTGAAAACAAACAAGAAATAACAACAGATACTAGCAAACTAATATCCAATTAAACTTTTGGTGTCAATCGAAAACTAACATGGTTGGTACGGATATAAATACAAGTACATACGAGTACGAATAAAATTTCTGTGAGATAATTTTCCACGAAGGGAACACTTTTTGTCTTCTGTTGAACCAAAGTCGGAGCTCCTGGAAAGTTTGCCTTTTAGTAATAGCCTGAAGGACCTCATTCTTTGTCTAGTTCGTTGGATTTTGTTTTTATGATCTTTTTTGGTTCTCTCTTGTTATAAATATCCAGAAGAAAAATTCAGATAGGGACGAGTTATAAAGACTCATAAAGAGTTTTTGGACACATCATATCGGCCAAACTAGCACTATTGCACAGAATTAAGATGTACTGACACCAAAGTTGACAATACCATCGCAGATATAACTCATCCTTTCTCTGAATTCTGCGGTAGTGTAATTTCATTATCATCAAACTTAAGGTGACTGGCGTAAATGTGACGTCGCTGGGTCCAAAGCGCTTTCACTGTTTATAGCATCGATATTCACGAGAACAAAACCAATGCCCAGACAAATTAGGAAACACTGAGCCGAACATAGTGACTCTCCATCTCATGCTAGAGGCTCATTGCCCAGGTAACCTAATCAGAACCAGTTAACAACCAGCTACTATTAACGAAAACGCCTTAGTCTGCATATCTCATCGGTTTCGGTGACGCTATTACTTCCTTTGATGGGTTTTAGGCGCCTAGTGCCAATGGCATATAACGAATGCATCCACTGCATCCACTTTAACCAAGCGGAAGATCTTACGAAAGCGCCCTGCAAAAGGCGCACTCGGCAGAAATGAATACGCACTGGGCTCCAAAGAAGCTAAGTATTTGGGTGTCATCCTGGTTAACAAACTTCTATAAACCAAACAAGTTACTTCGAAAGCCTCTAGGACCCTCTCGGTCTTCTGGCAGTGCAAATGAGCTCTCGGCAAGACATGTGACATGTCACCGTCAAGGGTCCTTTAGATCCATACGGCTATTATAAGGATAATTATTTCCCATGCGTCGGTTGTCTGTGTGAATTAGCTCTCACAAAAATATGTCATTGCTGCTTTTACCAGACGCCAAAGAACGGTCTGTCTCGGCTGTATGGAGGTTTTCCCTACATGTCTGAATCCACTCTAGACATATTGATATTCATATCACGGGCTGCACTCTCAAAGCCATCAACGTTTAAAAAGAAGTGGTCTTTGGCACAACATGTACTGGAGCTTTGAAGGCCTTGCGAGTCGGCTATCTTTTGACTCTGGTCTTATGGACATGCCATCTGACGCAATGACATAAGAACTGCTGCTACTGCAAAAAAAAATTAAATCGAGTTCCCCTGTGCCCAAGACTGATTTCGGCCAGGAAAGGAATATAGTGGGGTTTTCACGGATGGCTTCAAAACCGATATAGAATGCGGCGCTGGTGTCTTTCTGGAGGACGATAACATCAGATTTCACTCCCCGTTAGGAAAACTTGCGTCCGTCTTCCAAACGGAGACATACGCAATCCTGATGGCAACAAACTACATATGTATATGGTGATGAACTGGTGGAGTGGGCGGATCATTTGCATTGTTAGCGATATGTGTGCTCAGAGCCTTGGTGAAACCCAGGGGACTTCCAAACTAGTTTGAGAATGAAGCGCATCACTGAACGCAGTCGGAAGGCTAAATTGACAGAGTCTTGTCTGGATCCCAGGTCACAATGGAATCACGGGAATTGAAATCGCCGATGAACTTGCCAGCCAAAGTTCAGAGGGAAGTTTGTCACGACCCGAACTTATGTTCGATCTGCCTACCTCTGATTCTCTAGGTTGTTCCGACACAAAAAGAGAAAAATACTTTTCTAAAATCTTTAACCACACCGGATAACTAGACACGCGGAATTACGCAAAGGCATGGGTTTGAACCTCGGTCATGGTCCAGTATGTTCGTACCACAGTAGTTGAGAACTGGCAGTACTATTTGTAGGATGTGACCCAAATTTTATCTATTGTTATTTTCAAATTGATAGTAGTAGTAGTAGTAGTAGTTTGATAATCCTTCTCCCGTCCATACTTTTTTTTACTTTGCCCGCCCTAAAGGGATTTTAAGTACCCTTAAAATATTTGCACACAGAGCGTGCGAAGGAAAGGGCGGATGGAAACAGAGGTACCGGTGAACGTTGGTTTTAAATGTTTAAAGGTTATAATGACTAGGAAATAAAGAGCTATGCAGGGCATTCCATAAGCGAGTTGTACGGCTTAAGAACGAATCACGATATTTTTGAGTACGTCCGAAAGTGGGCTTGAAGGGTATACTTATGAGCATTCATAGCGTGGCGGGTGCTACGGTTAAAAGTTTGACGGGACGGAATGCTACTAGCGATTTCTATGGAGCACTGGTTGTGGAAATAACGATAAAACCAAGTGAGATACTAGACTTTACGTCGGTGTTCGAGAGTGTCCATTGTTGAAGTGATATTAGTATCACCTACGAGTTTTATCGCACGGTTTTGAATCTTATCTAGCAGGTGCAGAGATGTTTTGGGTGCACCCGACCAGATGTGGGTATTATTCTCCAATTTCGGGCTAATATACACACATACGGAGAATGGAAAGTTTATCGGTTTCGACGATGCAAGTGCCATTCATGGATAATGGCTGGGTATATAAAATTGGCTTTAACGACAGCAGACAGCATTGTGTTTTGGAAGCATTAAATTTCACTCTGTTGATAGTTCCCCAATTGGTTATTCTGTTAATATCGGAATTTAATGAGCTTAGCATATGCTGCCGTTCCCGTTCTACAGCCGAAGAGCAGGGGCGTGCGTTCGGGAACGAATATGAGAAGCAGAGAATGCTGCAAAGGAATATATTGGATTAGAAGTTACAGACAAGAGATCATTGAAGAAAACTAAAAAAAGTGTCAGAGACAGAACGGAGCCCTGGGGCACACCATCATTTATTTTGTGAGTATCAGACTTGAACCGTCCAAGACAACTTGAATTAAACGTTCCGAAAATTAATTTCTAATCCATTGAAGAAGAGAGTCGTCGATCCCAAAAGCACGCATTTTCGACTAAAAGGCCTGACGCCAAACTCTGTCAAATGCCTTAGAAATATCAAGTGCAACCATCTTGCTTTTGCCACATAGATGTACGCTTTGGTTCCACTTTTCGGTGGGACATGCCATCAAATCACCAGCGGACCTGTTGCTACGAAAACCATATTGCCGGTCATTGAGAAGTTTTCGAGTGTTTCGAGGTATTCCATGAGCTGACGGTTTATCAGCCTTTCCATGACCTTGAAAAGAAGGGGCGTAAGTGCAATGGGTCTGTAGGAGGAGAGAGAAGAATATTCGCCGTTTTTAGGGACGGGCTGGACAAATGCTGTTTTTCATCTGCTCGGAAAGTGTCCTAAAGACTAGGACTGATGAAAAAGCATACGCAGTGGTTTTGCCAGCGTGGAAGAACACCTCTTCAGAAGAAGGGGAGATATACCATCTGGACCAGCGGATTTATGTATATTATGATCATTAAATACAACTACAAGAGTGCGTCCCATTAAAGATTCGACGCACTCACGTGTACGCGGAGACAAAGCACATTCTGTGAGTGTTGAGCTAGCCGCAAAGTTTGCACAAGCACATTGGGTTTATCCAAAGAGCTGACAGCTCGAATGTCATGGTAAATGAGTGTTGGAATGGAGGGTGAGGCAGAATTTCTAATGTTTATGAAGGACGACTAACAACTTTTACTGCCTTTGGGACATTGCAGAATTTTATGCCCCAGTTTTTGGTCATATTGGAATCTCACACGTTTAAGAAAGGCGTTGAAGTCATTTCTGGCTCGTTTGAACTTTTTTCGGTTTTCCTCTGTCGGGTTGGCCTTATAGGACTGGAAAGACATTTCTCTAACCCTGACAGCCTCTTTGCAACTCTAGTCGTACCATGCCTTTTCTTTTGGTTTGATACCCTTCATCCGATGAGGGATATAGCATCTCATTCTAAAGAGAATAGTTTCTGTGATCATGTCAGCAGCGGCATCTACGTCGTTATCGAGGAAACATAACGACCAGTTAAAATTCCTAAAGAAGTTATTAAGTCCGCTGACTTTCTCGTATTGCCATGCGGTTCCTTTAGGAATCTTTTCTCTAACTGTATGGTGGATGAACGAGAATTTAGCAAATATGACACAATGCTCCGACGAGCCTAGAGGGGAGAGCGCATCGCTGACTACTTATCAGGGTGAGAAGTTAAAAAAAAATCCAGAGTGTTGGCGGTAGGACTATGAACGTCGTCTACAAGCTGGGTCAAATTTTTTTCCGCAGCGAAGATTTCAACACACCGTACTTCGGGTGTTGTCTGTCCAGAATATCGAAGCTAACCAGATTTGTGTATATTGAAATCGCCCGTAATCACGATTTCAGTATGAGGATACAGGGATTCTTTGTATGGAGTCAGTCAGTGAATCAAACACATTAAAGGTCGAATTGATATCCAATTTGGGGGTTCTGTAAATAAAGCAATAATGCATAATTTGCTTTCGGACTTACATCTCCTTGTCCATGCTTCAGATTGAGATTAATTTTTTCGAACTTAAATTTGTCCAATTTGTTTTCAAAAACTGTTGTGAACTTATTTGTTATTTGTATGATGTTATCGCTATCGCCTTTCGTTATAATTATGTGCTTTATTTTTCATCGACCATTGGCAAAGTCCCTTCCTAGGCTCTGTGACGTACTGTTTTTGCATACCACTACACTCAACTAAACACTATAGTTTTCCATACAATTTAATATCCTCAGCTCCGTAGCCCCTTCATGCTCGTTACCAATATCTTTTGTGTTCCTAACAGTTCACTCAGTGATTATTTTGGAATTATAATCACTGCGCTGTCAGTGTCGAGTTCCATATTTAATTGGCTGGGTGGATAACTCATTGGTGTATTCGACGTAATGTCTTTTAGTATCTTCATTTACTCTCACCTGCGTTTCTTCAGCCTCACCGATGTTCTTATGTGTTCTTGTGAATTTTTATTCTTACATATTGTATAATCCTAATATATCAGTGAACTCTGCATGCCTACTAGATGGAGTGAAAAGTGACCTCCTGGGGAATTAAAAAAAATTTTTTTTTAAATGTTTTTTTTATATTATTCAATATAGTCCTCTTTTAGTTTGATACACTTATTCCAGCGATTTTTCAACTTCTTGATCCCGTCCGAAAAGTAATTTTGCGGAAGGTCTGCAAAATACTCCTCCGTGGCGTCGATGATATCCTCGCGTGAGCTGAATTTTTTATTGACGAGCCATCTTTTGAGGTTTTTGAAGAGATAATAGTCCGAGGCATCCAAATCAAGTTAACAATCGACGCCAAAAGTCCGCTCGATTCAGCATCAGCAAGTCCAAACACTCTTTCGAAGTGCTCTCGCGTTCGTGTTTTTGGTCATTCGCGGCACCCAGCGGCAGGATAACTTTTTCATATGCAGAATATTGCCCAAAATATGGCGTGTGCACTCAGTACTAATCTTTGTGGTATCTGCTAGCTGGTGCACCTTCACTTTCCATTTCATTTATTTTTTTGACATTGTCCTCTGTAACCGCATCGGAGGGCCTACCGCTGCGGACTTGATCGGTATTGAAGTTGCGGCCACCACGAAACTCTCGAAACCAATATTTGACGGTGTAATCTGACGGAGCATTAGCCCCATAAACTTTTCATTTGTTTCCTTCGCCGTTTTGCCTCTCAAAAAATAATGTTTTATGAGAGAACGAAAAACGTTTTTGTCCATACTCAACATGATGCCAAACACGTTAACAACAATCAGCTGTCAAAACAAAACTAAAGACAGTATCGCATTGAAATTTGGCATGTCTGCCTAGATATGAACGAACTTTAAGGCACCATAACCTTTTTTAGTATATTACATATAAAATGTTTGTTGTAGTATTGCTCGCCATCTACCGCATCAATGACATCCATCATTGTTGTGGGATTTTTTAAATGTACCTCTAATTTTAGCTATTGTCACCCTCTGTCCGTATGACTTTATGGACTGATCGTTACATGATTTTCATTATTGTGTGCTCCATGCATTTACTTTACTGTCCTTCCAAGGGCTAGTATAGCGACTATTGAATAAAGTTCCTTTTTATATTGCGGCTGCCCATGCTGCTGATTTCGTTTCATTCTCTTCCTACAACTTCTCAAGGATCGGACCACCTCTAAGACCCTTTATTAAAATCCATCTAATTTAGATGCCAGGACACAGCGGACATAAAGGCAATGAAAAAGTAGACGAACTAGTCAGGAACGGATCCGTATCTCAATTCATGATGCCAAGACCATTCTATGGGCTATCAATTAATACAATGAAAGGAAGTATTAAAACCTAGCTAGAGGAAAGAAGCTTCATTTCTGGAGAGAAACCCAAGGAAACAGACAAGCCTAAAATTTTATGCCAAGTTGTTGCCACAAAAAAACTAAACAACTACTACGATCAAGTAGAAGTCCGATTCGAGTGGCCACGGGTTTTCTCACAGGACACTGCCGTGTGAAAAACCACCTGATGACCATGGTCATAGCACAAGACAATACATGCAGACTGCGCAACGAGGACGTGGAAACAGCAGAGCAAATACTATGTGACTACAATTGTTGAACCAAAACACGTCAACGTTGCCTAGGTAAATTCTACCTTGAAGCAGCGGACATAGCTGCCAGCTAATCTAAAGACGTAGCCGCCTTAATAACAAATTGCGGCATCATGGATGAGCTCTAAATGGAGGATATCACAATAGTTGCATCTGTGGCCGCAGTTATCTGGGATTTTTTATACCATCTCCCACAACAATCTAAATCTAAGACCCCTTAGGAATATATCATAATATATTCAAATTTGCAATTCACCACAGTTTTTTTGACTCTTATATACCACTCATTAATGCTTTCGCTTTCTATTTGTTTTAATCCATAATAGACTCGCTTTTCCACGAATACTGACACCTTTTTTCCATAGAATTTTGTTAAATTGGTTTTTCGGTGGATGCTGTCTCTGTGGAGCTTGAATGCTTTGTCAAAAGAATCGCTGTTTTCCCTGCTTTAATTTCGCTTCAAATACTTCCCAATCTACGATTTCTGGATTAAATTCTTCGAAACTGTTTGCTACTGCCATGGTCTTACGATTCTTTTATCTACCTTAGTCATTTCTAATTTTTCTAAATGATGATTGAAATCCTCGTGGCCAATGTTAAATCTCCAACTAAAAGTTCGTAGCTCAAATCGAATTCATTTTATTGTTATCCTTAATGCTCTGCACTAAAAGTTTCATTATGATTGTCGTCAAATGCATATATACGAGTACCAGTTCAATGAAGTAAATCAAAACGAAATCAGTGTTGCGACTATATAGCAGCACCTATAATCTATCCAAATACTCTAAAAACATGTGACTGAAGTATCTTTCAGTTTCATCTCCGCTTTAAGACCGCTTTCAAATAACGATTTAAACTTTACACCATCATCCCCTCAATGTCACAGACAGTAAAATAAAAACGACGATTAGATTTTACACTCGCCAATATAGGATCACATTTGTGTTGTAATAAGAAAACTGTCCTGGCTATGCTTTAATCAATTAAGGCTTATGGACAGCGGAGGCGCATACCCCTATATGTATCTTTTCATTGAATTATCTAAACCACATTTAATTTTCTTCTTCTTCTTTGTCGTCATCGTCAATGTAAACTTATCGTGAACCACAGGACCAGCTGCTGTGAATAAATCACTTACATCCTTGCTTGACTCTTCTTGTCAGATGACATCCACCAGCTAAACGAGGTCATCCCTTAGGAAATTCCAATTGGTTTTGTCTCTTTGCGCAGGAAGTTCCGCCCTCAAATCAGCTTTCTGTCACTGTCTTCAGAAGACGCATTCACTAATAGGATTGTAAAAAGAAGGCTAATGTCGGCTGTATAACAAGTAATCCTTCGGGGTTGAGGGATTATTTATTTTTGTATTTTTTTTTTTATTAAACTCAACCTACGCGAATGTTTTGCCGTTTTTGTGAATTTCATAATATTTGACCTTCCCTGGTGGGATTTGTTAAACTTTAATAAGTTGTGATGGCCCAGTTCCATAAACAGTCTTTAGATCCTTTGCCCGTTTTGGACCGACATATTTATGTGTCCTTTGATTTGGTTCTGATAGCCGAATAGGAATGTTTTCAGCATGGAATGTGATGTAGGAGGAGTTTTCGTCGTATCTAAGAACCATGCAAGTACTTGTATGCACGAGCAAGTCATTCGGTACAAAGGGGGAAGAGTACTTCACAAAGAACCCAGTGATGCTGGTAAATTTTGACAAATCCTTTGCCATTGTGCAATAATGACAGAGATTTTTGACAGGATACGAGGATACAGAGCAAATGAACAATGTTTTCCCTCTCAAATGCATAAATGAAATAGAGATTTTCAACTACGAATTCGTGTTTGCTAGGATGTCAATAATATGTACTCGTACCTATGTAGCCAGCCCAGAGGTTGTCGGATGTGTTTCGGGTCAGATAAATAAATACCCCCGACGGTAGCGCATCGGTAATAAACCAAAGTGCAGCTGTCAGGATTTTTGAGGTCGAGATGATGGCATTCATATTAGGTCTGGAGCAGCACTCATGCCATGATACGGCGCTAGCCATCACCTTTCAAGGGACCTGGCCTTCGGGGTCGTTAAATTTTATTGATATGGTTTCCAAACAACAAAACCCGAAAGCTTTGCGTATAAATGACGACCCACGGCAATTGGAATAGCCTAACCATTTTCGTCATTGCATGTAAATTGTGGGGTCCCTTGATTTATTGGTGGGGGCTTACATACGGGTACGTCCCTATTTATTTATCTTAATACAAGCTTAATCTAACTTCAAAACTAGGACTTAAAAACTAACCAAAATTAAGGGTTAGCAACTAAAGAAATGGCGGAGGACATCAACTCTGAGACGAGAAGTGCTCAAGTTAAAATCAAAAACGGGGAGGTTTGTGGTGACCTTACAGAGCGTGCGGGTTCGATTGGTTCGTTGGAACCATGAGATGTACGGTGCTTTGGAACATAAACGAGACGAGGCCATCGTAAATTACGAGAGTTAGTGGTGAAGGAAATATAATTGTAAAGGGAGGCGTAATCCACAGAACCGGAGAGCAGTCTATAAATGAAGAGAATGTCAGCTAGGTCTCTGCGGGTTTCGAGGTTATTCAGGTTAAGAAGTTCGAGGCGGCCACTATAGGGAGGTAAAATAAAATTGTCATCCCAGGGTAGTCCTCGAGGGGGAAATCCAAGGAAACGACGTTGATTATTCTCAATTCGGGATATATGAACACCACACTTGAGTGGTATATTTGAAAAGGCGCCAGACAAGGGTAATGTAAAGTGACTTTGTCACATAGGGGTTGCAAAATTCTTTTAGACCATCGTTTGGCAAAACCGAGTGATAAGTTGGCTTTAAGGATTATCGCATTAATATGCGAATGGAAGTTTAACTCTCTATCGTATAATATTCCAAGGTCGCGAAGGGATTGAACCTGGGGTATACGAGTAGGTTGGCCATGCAGAAAATAAAGTCGAGGAGGAGATTGATTGGACTTACGTGACAAAGTCATAAATTCACATTTGGAGACATTAAGCCCTGAGCAATTTTATAGACAAAAACTGAAAGACCTATTAAGGTCTTCTTGAAGTAGAATAGAGTCTTGGGGTGAAGAAATAGTTTTGGAGAACTTAGTGTCGTCGACGTAAATGGATAGGGGAAGTGTTTAATAATCCTCTCAATATCGTTTATTGTTTATTAAAATGAAAAGAAGGGGACCTAAATGGCTGTCCTGTGGGACACCAGAAATGGCTAAAAACAGGGTTGACTGGCTGACTTAAAACGAACGCTATAATAGCGGTCCTCTAGATAAGAAGATATCCATTTTAAGAATATGGAGTCAGAAAGCAAAACAGATCAATTAATGAGATATTTTATCAAAGGCCTTAGCAAAATCTATATCATCGATTTCGTTGCTATTTTCTAAAGCTGAAAGCGCAATGGATACGAATCCAACTAAGCTTGTAACTAGTAGTTGATCGACCCTTCAGATATCTGTGCTGACTAGGCCGATATATTTTTGACAAATATTGCGTGGAGTCCGTTTGGTCCGGGTAGAAATTTACCGCTGAGATTTTGTAGCTTTTTTTCGATAAGGGTAGGATTAAAAGATTAACAGAGAAAGGAGTCGATGGAGAAATTGGTAAGGTATTTGAAAGTACGCAGAAGTTGTCTGCAAATGATTGTTTAAAGAAGTTCACAAAACAGTTGACAATAGTATGTGGGTCGATCGATGATATATAAATATTATCGAACGAGAGAGGAGGGATAACCGTCTGATTTTCTTTTGTAGCTGACGAATTGATAGAGTCTTAGGATCGTTGATAAGGTTGGTCTGCGGTTTATCGAGAAAGAGCCGATAGAGGCAGTTATAGATCTGGGTGAATTGGAGGTAGGTTCCAAGATAGTTAGACTAATCAGAATAAGAATTTTCCATAATTTGTTTCTTTTATTTCGTAAAGAGGCAAGTCTTCAGTTATTCCAGACAAAGGAAGTAGATGATGATTTATGCCGGGAAAAGGGGACGTAAAGAGAAATAGAATTAAATATTTCACTGTAAAAATGGAAAGAGGTTGGTAAAATGAAAAGAAAATTTGTTGGGATAGATATTAATTTTACGAAAATTAGCTTTATGGAACTTGTAAGAAGAGAGAAGAAGAAGTGGACTGGAGTGTTATGGAAAAATAAGAGAAGAAGAGATAGTTGATAGCGTTAAGGGACAAAACGTTACTGTTGAGTTAATAGAATCGCTAGTGAAAATAAGTTGCCTACCAATAGTGTTAGAGACGCCAGTTTCTTGGCATAGGCTTGAGTCTGTTATACGATCAATGAATAGACATTCCTCGGATGATCATCCGATAGAATCCACTTCAGCAGAGGCAGATTAAAATCACCTGAGGTGAGGATATCGTCGATGGAGTCACTTAGGTCAATAGGTTGATCAATCGCTTTAATAGCAAGGATTTAGGATTCGATACGTTGAGCCGCGAGAACATAGTAACACATAACGTACAGGGACCTATTGGGGAGTGTTATTTTAATTGAAACAAAGTCAAGTTTGACAGAAGAATAGATAGTGATGAGAAAAGAGTTCAGGCTATTGTGAATGGCCATTAGGACGCCTCCGCATGGAAAATCAACTATAGAGAGGGCAGGATCATTAACCATTGCGAAAGAGTGATCGTCGTCTCGGCACACATTATAAGAAGACGGAAATAGCTTCTGGCTCTTTATGTCGTGGATCAGGTTGGTTTCTGTAAGAGTGTAGACGTCGAAAGAGAGGCCATGAGATTTAAACAAAACAGCAGGAGTTTTAGAGCCCAAGACTCTTACGTTTTGGTAGTAAAATGTAGAATGTATGTAGTTTATTGTGTAGAGGAGTAGGGGAGTATAGATGAGGTGCAAACAAAGGAGGTCAATTAGGAACGAAAATATTTATCATCGTTCGCTCGGCTACGCTGAAGGTGAAAGACTCTTTTATAGTGCTCCGGAAAGTAGTAAGGCCATCCGTAAGGTTTTGGTGAGGTGTGTTGAAAATTTCATGTAAAGATTCCTGAGACTAGTTATACTATATCAATAGGAAGGCCTTTCTTTTGGATGGAGACCATGACACTTGTTCTGGTTTTTCCCCCAAAGAAAACCGAGTAGAATTTATCGTAAGGGTGAAATGAATGAACAAATCCGTGGTATCTATTTATATTCTTTTAGGTCAATTTGACGTTATGTGGTGAAAAGGGATCGAAAATAGGGTCAGAGGCCGTTGCAACGAAGGAAGAAGGCGAGTTAGAAGCGGGATTTAAGAGCTTGGATATTTGGCTCCAGTTTTAAGATGGAATTTGGGGAAGCAGTTGCTAGTATTCGTGAACGGTTGAGGAGTGACTGTGTCTGGGGCAGGTTTTAAGTTAAAAGAAACGCTTTGATGTTGGGAAAGAGAGGCAATTGGTGCATTTGTGGAAAGGCGTGAAGGCTTAGGGTTATAGACAGGCGGGGAAAAATTGTGAAATAATTTGGTTTTAAGGCTCCAGTTTGGGTCAGTTTTAGGATGTGAATAGGGAATAGGTCTGGGTCCATTCGGAGACGCGCATCTTCCTAAGGTTAACGTTGGTGTTGGATGGGTTAGCAAATAACCATTCATATTTAGGTGCGTTTAGCTTGAAATTGTGTTTATTTTTGTGGTGAGAGGTTCGGAATAAACATTATATTGGCTGATGATGATGCCATAACCCTTTTTAAAACCTCGGAGATCCAACCAACATCTGTGTAATTTGGGACACCTTTGAAGATCTGATTCGTTGTGCGGAATCGGTCTAGACTACCTTGCCACACTGAAGGTCTCCATGTCGTGTTAAATTGTGGGACAAGTTTCTGTGGGGCGCCGACAGGAGGAGTTATAGAAGGCTGGTGCGGGGTTTGTAGATTGGGTTTCGGTACTGGATTTGGCAATGATTTATCTTCGGTTTGTAGAATTTTAGCCAAGATTGAAGTATTGCATTTGTTATGCTGCGGATAATGGGTTGAAAGCCCTTCGGTTGTGTGACGTACTGTTTCAATGAGGTTTTCTAAATTATTCAACACTGTTCTATTCGTAGTGAGTTCGTCACTAAGCTTATTGATTTTAACGAATATAACTTCAAGCATGGTCTCGTACTGCTTTGAGAGTGGATGATTGTATGTTGCAGATTGAAGATGGAGATTGGATGTGGATGACTGGAGATGAATATCTATGTCTTTCGGAGAGAGTTGATAGAACTACACATTTTCTTGTTGGAATCCATCATTGTGGAATCGATGTATATATAATTTCAATCAGGACTTTATCGGTGTGCCACGTGGATGTTTCTTCATTTCACGATCTAGCAGTTTCTAATTCAATTAAGCAGGTGATATTTTTATCGATTCTCTGATCAAAGACTTTCACACATCTTACACTACAGGGTGAATGACTCTAACTCCAACGTTTTAAAATGCCGCCTTGAGACGGCCGAAGAAAGCATCGCACGCTGCACGCAAGTGGCTCTGCGGTATTTTGACCCGTTCCCGGCGAAGTGCTTGTTTGAGGTAGTCCAAACTTTGGTATTTTTTAGGACCAACCTTCGTCTTCAAAATACCCTAGACAGAGAAATCCAACGGATTTGCATCCAGAGAATTTGCAATCCATTGTGTCGAAGAAATGAAGTGTGAAACATTGTTTTTCAACCAGTCTTGGTTGACGCGCGCTTTGTGAGACGGTGCCAAGTCTTGTTGAAATGTCCACGGTCTCCGACCGAAATGATTGTTTGCCCAAGGCTTCAATACTGCCTCTAAGACAGTTTCACTGTATACGATCGCATTAATTTTGACGCCGCGGTCCAAAAATACGAGCGGAGGGCGATAATCGGCGGTTATGGCGGCCCAAACCATCACCATCGGTGCTGCCTGGGAAGTGAACTCGGTCATTTTGTTGACATATTGCTCGATAACAAATGGCGACTCATCGGAAAAAACCAAATTCGGCAACTCACCACTTTCGTGCAAGCGTAGCAACTCCTTCACTCTTTCGACTCTAACTTTTTTCTGTTGCTGTGTAAGATCGTGTGCTTTTTGGAACTTCAATGGCTTGTGCCCAAGCTCATTTTTCAGTATGTGTTGCATCCGTTCCAACGATATGTTGAGCTAACGAACCATTTTTCTACCACTTCGACGCGGATTTCGCTCAATTCGAGCCTTCACTTTCCGAACCATTTCTGCCGATGTTGCTGTTTTTTTATGACCACCTCCATGGCGTTTTGCAACGCTGCCAGTATCACGGTAACGAGCTATGGTTCGAGACACAAATGATTTATTCACGTTGAGGTGCTGGAGCACTCTAACGATAGCTACTTGTGGTTTTCCAGCCAAATATAAAGCAATCACACTATCACGTTTGAATTCCATCGCGGATACAAATTTTTCAACACAACTGAGACGCAAATCGTTTAAAAGGCTTGTAAATAATAAAATTATCTGTCATGTGTCAAAATTTGAGCTCACTGTCATGAACGGTTTGGAAATTATAGCAGGCTGAAATCGGTTGCAGTTCGAGTCATTCAGGGTGTATGTTCGAAGATAGATAGTTTGCCCATTATCAGTCTGACGAGTGAGTTATGATTCATTGGAGTCACTGAAACACTTGATTGCAAGGAGCACATGTGAGAGAGGGATATTAATACCCTCGTCATAGAAGAACAGCAGATTTTCCGAAAACTCTTTAGCATGGAATGTTTTCCCGCAGATCCCCATACCGGAAACAAGGCCAGCATTGTCTTCGCTAATGTAACATAGTAGCTGGTTAATACACAAGAAGACATGAAGAAGACCGGCAAAACAAAAACCAACACAAAGATAATTGCAGAAAAAAGAAAGAAAAACATGCACTATCCCCGCGGTGGGTTCCCACCAGGTAGCGCTTTGATGGCAGCTAAACCTGGGAAACGAAATGGGCGCCACGTGATTTTTCCCCCGGAATCACGAAACCTCTCGACAAAAAAAAAAACGAACGGAAAATCTTCCCCGAAAAAAAGAAACGACAAAAAAGAAGCGACAAAACAAGACGGGAAGAAAATAAAAAAACTGCTTTCGTTTTTTTTTCTTTTAACGTTATAAAACCCCGTTGGGGCGCGACGATTTATTAAAAATTTTTTTTTTTTTTTTTTTTGGGTAGCGGTACACTCGTCGACAGAGTGACCCGCTATTTTCACAGTCCCGGAGCAAAAAAAGAAAAGAAAAGCGGTAAATAACGGGTCGCGTGTCCCGTCTGTTCTCGGGAATTCTCGCACGCGCGGCCTACCGGAGTCTCGATTTTATACACCAAAGAACGGATTTTTTTTTTTTTTTTTTTTTCTACACTGCACTACACTATACTTAGCTTTTCAGGTCCTAGCGGTATTTTCTCCGGTCCCGACAGTCCAATGCCTTTTTCCTCTATCCTGCTCGTTTCCCCTTTTTCCACTCGTTGTTTTTTTTTCTTTCTGTATTTTTTTTTTTTATTTTTAATTTACAAAAATTTTTACTTTACAAAAAAAAACGAAAATTGCTTTCCGCAATTTCCCACTGGTTGTTCTTTTCTTTGTTTTTTTTTTTTTTTTTTTTTTTCTTTCTTTTTTTTTTTCTTTCTTTTCTGTGGATGACCCTCTCTGTTTGCTGGTCGTCAAAAAAGTGACCTCCAGATCTTTTTACTTCCACAGCTCCCACACATACCACACACACACATATTCACCCGCCCACTCTCTCGCACATTCATTCAGCGCTAGTGGACCCAACGACGGGATTTCTCGCTACACAACTAGCAAGCTTTGCTAGTGTGTGCACCCGTGTCCAGCTAGGCCTCTCATTCAACCAATTTTACACACTCACGCTAAACTCCTCAGTGTCGGAGTTCGCTCCCACTTCCAGTAATGACTGGGAACTCCACTGAGAGAGTTTATGGAAGCTGTGGATCCTAACTATGCCTATCAACTTCCCTACTCTTAGATCCTACAAATAAATTTGCGAAAAGCAATGTTTCTTCTTTTTCTGTTACCCGGGCATTCTTCCCCCATCGGATTACACTAATAACAATTGTTTGCCCAAACTAACACGATCGTGCAGGAGATAGGAAATGCGATGGGTCGGCAGCTGGAGTGTCGGGACGAGAGGAAAAAAAGTCTAAATACAATCCAGAAGGGATTGTATCTTGATCCAACCACCCGTTGGATCGCCGCCCCTCACGAAAGCTACGTTTAGTGCCTGTGCAAATTTCAACTTTTTTCTTTTGTTTGGTTATTTAAATTTTTTTTGTTTCGCGAATCCCTAACTACTCCGGTGGATCGGCGTTCAGATTTGGGGGGGGGGGGGACTGACCAATAGCGTGTCACTCCTTACAATTATTTATTTATTTTTATTATAGTCGGGCCCTTCTGCCCTCTGGCCCTCTGGCCCTCTGGCCCTCTGGCCCTCTGCCAGTTTGTACTTTTTTCCTTGTACCATTGCTAATTTTTTTTGTGTTTGCTGGTTGTTGTTGGTTAGTGTTCTTTGTGGTTTGTGGTTGATTGTTGTTGGTTGTTGTTGGTTGTTGTTGGTTGTTGTTGGTTGTTGTTGGTAGTTGTTGGTTGTTGTTGGTTGTTGTTGGTTGTTGTTGGTTGTTGTGGTTTGTTGTTGTGTGTTGGTTGTTCCATCGGTGGAGGCTGTCTTTTACGTGGCCGTCCGCCTACAAGCCTCTGCTGCTCCTTTGGTGCTCCATCGGTGGGGTGCTGGCTTAAAAGGGGTCGTCATCCCTTCACCCATCGAACCTAACTTTTACAGCTGGTGCGTCGTTGGGGTGTGCTCGATTGTCTTGGCCGTCCGCCTGCACACCACTGTTGCTCCTTTGTTGCTCCCTCGTTGGGGTGTGGCTGTAAAAGAGATCGTCGTCTCTTCACCCATCGATCAATTGTTTCGGTGCATCCACATCTATAATTGTGATGTGATGTTGGTGCTTGTACCCCCCCATCGGTAGCGGGATGGGGTGTTCAATTAGCCTCTTATTGCTTGGCTATCGTTGGGGTGTAGGTTCCAGGGATCGCCATCCCCCACCCGTCATCATTGTGTTGGGGTGTCTGGATTAAAAGGACCGTCCGTCCCCACCCGTCGGCGACTTTCAGACGTCCTGTCTGATGCTGCCCGTTGCGAGTCTCCCGTCTGTCTATGGGCTCCGACAACGGTGCTCCCGGTGGACCTCCTGTGGCACCCTGGGGCTCCTGGTTCGTCGTGAGTCTCCCTACTGTCCTTAGGGCTTCACCGACCGAACCTCCTCGCACTCCTCTTGCGGGCAAACCCGCCCTTGAACCTACGTGGGTTGTTTTCCGAGGTCTGGGGTCGGTGGACCACTGGCTGATGGGACCATGGCTGCCCTCCACCTCCGCCAGAGCTCGGTGTTCCCACTCAAAGAGAAGAGGGACCGAAGGGACTTAGAGGGAAAAAGAGAGCCAAACTTGTTGCGGAAAAATTTACCGCAACAAACCCCACCCTCACCTCCTAGGAAATGGGCTTGCATTCCTAAGAAGCGCAAACCATTTCCCGAGGCTAAAGGTTTCTTAGGAAAGACATTCCCATCAAGGCCAATACTGCCAGTCTACACAAAAACAAACAAAAATTCTGACCCAATCGGTCTTTTAAGCTACTCTACTCTACTGGGACTTAAGACTCTTCTGGTTCAGCGCTATAGGGCTTAAGGTCCTTAGCGTGCCAGGTACCTTTGTTTTGACCATTCGCATCTACCAAACTGTATGTCCACGCTGACACACGTTTGAGGATCCTGAATGGTCCCACGAATTTTGGCGCAAGCTTGGCCGCGTAGTAATTAGCTGCGTCAGACAACACGAAGTTTCGTCGCCATACTAACTCGTTCGGGAGATATTGTACATCTCGCCGTCGGAGGTTGTATGCTTTCGCCGACTTCTTCGCTGCCGCCGCCAATTTCCTACGTATATCCTCCCTCAGCATCTCGAATCTCCTACCTAACTCCGGTATATCTAAGTCCCTAACTTCCCTATTCCTTTCCCTACTTTGAATGTCTACGTCCCTACCTATAGTACCTGTGGTCTCACTACCTGGTACTATGTCCCTACTACCTAACCTACTCTCACTACCTATCCTACTCTGGAGATAATACCTCGAGGCGTTAGATTCTGTGCCACGAGTCACCATCTCCCTCCCGAAATTCACATAATATGGGGATACCCCCAGCACCTCGTGTTGGGCCGTGCGAATCGCGCACGCTACCTTCGCCAACTGCGAATCCCAACCTCGGTGATTCTCCGAGACATACGCTCTGAGCGTTGTCTTAAGGATTTGATTTATCCTCTCCGCAGGATTAGCCTGCGGATGGTAATGGGCCGTAAACCTAATTTGTGACTCGTAAGAGTCACAGAGAGCTTTAAGCTCCCTTCCGCGAAATTGGGGACCGTTGTCGCACACGACAACCTTGGGTACGCCGAACAATAAGAACACATTTTCCTCTAGTTCCTTGCAAACTGCCCTTGCAGTTGCGGAACGTAGGGGAAAGAGCAAGGGGAATTTTGAAAAATAGTCAACAACAGTGAGAATATAATTGTAACCCCGAGTGGACTTGGGAAGTGGGCCTACCAGATCTACACAAACCATTTCCCAACACCTTGACACACCTACCCTCTCAACCATCAGACCAGCGGGTCGCTCGTTCACAGGTTTCACCTGTTGGCAAATCGTGCAATTTTTCACGTATTTTGTTACTTCTGACCGCATCTTCGGCCAGTAGTACCTAGCTCCTACTCTCGCAAATGTTTTGCGGACGCCCATGTGACCCGCTAATGGGTTATCATGGCACGCCTGTAAAATCCCTAATCTACCTAGCTTTCCTACTACTTGTTTCCACTCGTTATTGTTATCTTCATAAACTACTACCTGCCTATCCTTCACAAACTTGAAGAGTTTGCCCCCCTCTACTCTCCACAAGGGGTAGGCTAACGGGTTAGCTTCTACTGCCGCAATCATTTTCCTAATCCAAGGGTCTTGATCCGCTTCTGAGATCCCAGCCAACTCCGGGACTCCTCGCGAAAGCATGTCGGGAACTACATGCTCTTTCCCCTTTCTGTGGACAATCTGAAAATCAAATTGCTGCAGCCTCACTGCCCATCGACCTAGTCTCCCTTGAGGTTCCTTAAGGTTACTCAGCCACACTAGCGAATAATGATCAGTTACGACCGTAAACCGAACCCCTTCGATGTATGGTCGCAACTTCTCAATCGCCCAAAGCACAGCCAAGCATTCCTTCTCTGTGGTAGAGTAGTTCCTCTCGCTTCTCTGCAGGGACCTACTGAGATAACAAATAACCTTCTCACCATCATCAAACTCCTGAGATAATACGGCCCCTATTCCATAATTCGAGGCGTCCGTCTGAACTACGAACGGCCTATCGAAGTCTGGACATGTTAAAATGGGTGCCGTCACTAAACATTGTTTCGCCTTCCTAAAACTTTCCTCACACTCGTCCGTCCATATGAATTTCCTATCTTTCTTTAACAAATCTGTTAAAGGCCTAACTAAAGCGGCGAAATTTGGTACAAAACGTCTGTACCAAGAAATTGTCCCTACAAAACTCCTAATTTCCTTCACACTCTTGGGTGCGGGAATCCTAACCATGCTATCTACTTTCTCTGGATCTACATGTAGTCCATTCCTATCTACAACATAACCTAAATATTTCAAAGACGGCCTACAAAAGTTACATTTTTCCCGACTAACTTTTAACCCTGCCTCACACAACCGTTTAAAGACCTCCTCCAGTATTTTAAGGTGTTGGTCGAATGTATTTGTGACGATAATAATATCGTCCAGGTACACAAATACGTGTGGCTCTAGATCCGCACCTAAGATGCTGTCTATAAATCTTTGCCACGTAGCAGGCGCATTGTGTAGCCCGAAAGGCATTCTCTTAAACTGGAACAGGCCTCTATTCGGAACCGTGAAGGCTGTGAGTGGGCGCGATCTCTCCTCCATGGGGATCTGCCAGTAGGCCGACTTGATGTCTAATGACGTCAAATATTTGGCGTCCCTAAGCTTATCCAATGTCGATGAGATAAATGGAAATGGATAAGCATCCCTATCTGTAACCCTATTCACTTTCCTATAGTCGACGCAGAACCTAAAAGACCCATCTTTTTTCTTGATAAGGACTATCGGAGACGCCCACGGACTGTTCGATTTCTCGATAACTCCCGCCTCTAGCATCTCGTTTAGCTCCTTGTCAATATGTTTTTGCATCGCAGGCGACACAGGGTAATACCGTTGTTTAATAGGTTCTGCCGACGTCCTAATCTTGTGTTCTACCAAATGAGTACATCCCAACCCCTCGGGCATCGACTTAAAAATACCGTCGACCAAAGCTTCCAACTGCCCTGCTTCGGCGACGTCCAGCTCGGAGATCTCGCGAATTGCGGTAATCGAGGCAACCGACTGTTGGCTCGAAAAGTTCCACACTCGTGATCTTAAATCCGGGACGATTCCCGCCAGTGCCCAAAAATCTGCACCAAGGATCACGGTGTGGGGTATCGCTGGTATAACGAGGCATTCTATGTACACGGACCGACCTTGTACTTCAATTGGTAGAGACACCACCCCCACGACATCTACGCTTTTTCCGTCCGCTAACGCGACGGACCTAACCATATTTTTCCCTAATCTAAGCCCTAAATCCTTCAACACACTCCATCCCTCACCCCCTAATATAGTGCGAGAAGCGCCACTATCTAAAAGACCTAACATCCCTATACCATAAATGCTAACTCCTACATATGGACGCCTATCTCTGCCGTTTGCCTCCAAGCTAAACCCTACCTGAACTATTGACCTCCCCGACTGGTTTCCAGCAGGCGACCTATCCCCTACTTGCGCCGGCGCTCCCGTCCTGCTGGCCCGGAAGTCCGTTGCGCGTTTCCCGACGTGCCGCTGCAACGTCGACATTGGCGCCGAGTCACTCCTGGCGCTCCACACCCGTAGCAGCGTCTAGGAGCTGAACACGCGCTTGAAAAGTGGCCTTCGCCATTACAATTGAAGCACCGGATGGGTGCACGCGATGGTATGTCCTCTCTAACAACCGAAACCCTGGGCTCCTCCCAGTTCACGAAAGCCAAATCTGGCTCCAACAGCCGACGCGACCTCGGATTGGGTGGCGGAGCAAACGTTTCCACGTTAGCCCGCACCGTCTCCAACCTGCGACCCAATTTAACCAGATCTGCAACAGTCTTGGGGTCTGCTAACCCAAGTTGTTGCTGGTAAAAGGGGGCCAGGTTCCTCTGAACGATTGCAAGCTTCCGTCGCTCCGATAGCGGTTCCGAAAGCCTGCCGAACATGTTCTGCACGACCGCGACGTATACTCCGATGGATTCATTACTTCCCTGGGTACGATGCCTGATTTCCTCCAGTAGAAGGTCATCATAGTTGGGGGGAAGAAACTCCAGTTTCAGTTCCGCCACCAACTCTTGCCAAGAAGAGACCGACAACCTAATCGCCCTATACCAAATGAGCGCCTTCCCTGAAAAAAGTTCAACTGCTGCCCTAAACAAGTGAGCTTCAGTCACCCCGCGCGCTTGACTGAGCTCTTCCACCCGCTCCAAAAACGAATTGACCGACGCACCACAACGTTCCCCCGTGAACTTTACATCCCACTTGGCTAGGTTTTCCCCCCTCGCATACGGCAAGCGCTCGCTGTGGTCACCAGTGGTTGCGTAGAAACCGGTTTCTTCCGCAACGGCAGGCGTCACTGGTGATCTGACAGCGCGGACTGGTGTTCTGTCCACTGCTTGATGCTGCTGGAGGGGAAACCTTTTTTGCCTAATCTGCTGCTGCTGTTTATCGTTGCGTTCACCCAACGTTGGCTGTGATGGTCGGTTCTTGACGAGCCTCGAGCACGATGGCTCTTCCTCGTCCTCGTAGCCTACCTCGCCCTCATCGTCCGCCTCCTCTTCCGTACCTCCGGCTAACTCTCCGGCTAACTCTCCGGCTAGTACGATCAGCTGGTGTTTTAGATTACACTTCTCCTCGGTTTGCTCCGGGGAAGTGTCTCTCGCCCTATCCAATCTACTAAGAGCCCATTCGATTTTTGTAAGAATCTTCAAGTATTCCTTCGACTTAGGATTACTTGGAGGTTCTTCCAAGAGCTCTTCAATCTGTTCTATTTTTGCCCGTGAATTTGTAGGCCGAGTCCAAATTCAAAGACCCTCTGCGTTCGAGCATACGAGCGGATCTCAACGACTTCCTCATGGCGTCCAAAGTGCCAATGGGAAGACCGCGAGCCTCCATCTCGTACGCCATCTCGTCCACAGCGAGCCTTTTTATCTCCATTTCCAAAAAAAAACTATAAACAAAAATGAAGGCAAGAAAAAAAAATGATGTCGCGGAAAACCAACTTTCCAAGCAGAGACAACGAAAAACGAAGAAACGCCGAAAGAAAACAAAACAGAAGTAAAAAACGATGAAACCGATGAAACCTTAAAAAGGAACCGCTAAAAATGAAAATGCCCAGTAAATAGAAAAAACGCAAAAGCAAGTGGTCGCACTGGATTTGAAAATGACTAACGCGAAAAGTGTCTCTGGTCCCCTGAAATTCAATTACCCCGAACGCACGAGAAAAAAAGAAAGAAATACAAGACCCACAAGAAAATTCAAAAATTAAATGTAAATATATAAATGTATGTATATATGTAGTATATGGAAATGTATGTATGTATATATGTAAGAATGAATATATTTGTTTTGTATATATATGTCTATACCTGTATGCTTCGAGGTATAGATATATATTTATGTATATATGTAAATGTTCGCGTGGATATTTAGCGATATATTTTTATTTATATTCCACTAGGAAGTGGATACAAAAAAGGAAAACAAAATTCGCACTCAAGGAAAAAAAATTAAAAACAAAGACACCTACTTGGAGACCTGGTACTTGCCCAGGTTTAAGAATCCTATGTCTGCTTCTACTCTTTGCCTCCACAGGTACTTTTCCTTATTTGATTTCGAATACTTGCTCTCCCTGTTGTCACTTGTTGCACTCCTGCACTTGTTGCAATCCTAAAAAAAAACACAAGAGTATCAAAAATTCTTTCGCAAGGAAAACAAACACACAACTACTTCCCTAACTCCGCGAAAAAAAAAACAAAATTTGGCCGAAGAAAAGAAAACGGAATCCCGGATCAATAAAGAAACGATTTTTTTTTAAAAAAAAAAGCCGGCAAATGAAGTTAAAAAGCCCCACGTCGGGCGACAATTTGCTATGTTTAATTCCCGGCACCGATACGGCGATGCCCCGAACCAAACGGTAGCACTTAATGGTTTTGGGATCTACTATCCCCGCGGTGGGTTCCCACCAGGTAGCGCTTTGATGGCAGCTAAACCTGGGAAACGAAATGGGCGCCACGTGATTTTTCCCCCGGAATCACGAAACCTCTCGACAAAAAAAAAAACGAACGGAAAATCTTCCCCGAAAAAAAGAAACGACAAAAAAGAAGCGACAAAACAAGACGGGAAGAAAATAAAAAAACTGCTTTCGTTTTTTTTTCTTTTAACGTTATAAAACCCCGTTGGGGCGCGACGATTTATTAAAAATTTTTTTTTTTTTTTTTTTTGGGTAGCGGTACACTCGTCGACAGAGTGACCCGCTATTTTCACAGTCCCGGAGCAAAAAAAGAAAAGAAAAGCGGTAAATAACGGGTCGCGTGTCCCGTCTGTTCTCGGGAATTCTCGCACGCGCGGCCTACCGGAGTCTCGATTTTATACACCAAAGAACGGATTTTTTTTTTTTTTTTTTTTTCTACACTGCACTACACTATACTTAGCTTTTCAGGTCCTAGCGGTATTTTCTCCGGTCCCGACAGTCCAATGCCTTTTTCCTCTATCCTGCTCGTTTCCCCTTTTTCCACTCGTTGTTTTTTTTTCTTTCTGTATTTTTTTTTTTTATTTTTAATTTACAAAAATTTTTACTTTACAAAAAAAAACGAAAATTGCTTTCCGCAATTTCCCACTGGTTGTTCTTTTCTTTGTTTTTTTTTTTTTTTTTTTTTTTTCTTTCTTTTTTTTTTTTCTTTCTTTTCTGTGGATGACCCTCTCTGTTTGCTGGTCGTCAAAAAAGTGACCTCCAGATCTTTTTACTTCCACAGCTCCCACACATACCACACACACACATATTCACCCGCCCACTCTCTCGCACATTCATTCAGCGCTAGTGGACCCAACGACGGGATTTCTCGCTACACAACTAGCAAGCTTTGCTAGTGTGTGCACCCGTGTCCAGCTAGGCCTCTCATTCAACCAATTTTACACACTCACGCTAAACTCCTCAGTGTCGGAGTTCGCTCCCACTTCCAGTAATGACTGGGAACTCCACTGAGAGAGTTTATGGAAGCTGTGGATCCTAACTATGCCTATCAACTTCCCTACTCTTAGATCCTACAAATAAATTTGCGAAAAGCAATGTTTCTTCTTTTTCTGTTACCCGGGCATTCTTCCCCCATCGGATTACACTAATAACAATTGTTTGCCCAAACTAACACGATCGTGCAGGAGATAGGAAATGCGATGGGTCGGCAGCTGGAGTGTCGGGACGAGAGGAAAAAAAGTCTAAATACAATCCAGAAGGGATTGTATCTTGATCCAACCACCCGTTGGATCGCCGCCCCTCACGAAAGCTACGTTTAGTGCCTGTGCAAATTTCAACTTTTTTCTTTTGTTTGGTTATTTAAATTTTTTTTGTTTCGCGAATCCCTAACTACTCCGGTGGATCGGCGTTCAGATTTGGGGGGGGGGGGGGACTGACCAATAGCGTGTCACTCCTTACAATTATTTATTTATTTTTATTATAGTCGGGCCCTTCTGCCCTCTGGCCCTCTGGCCCTCTGGCCCTCTGGCCCTCTGCCAGTTTGTACTTTTTTCCTTGTACCATTGCTAATTTTTTTTGTGTTTGCTGGTTGTTGTTGGTTAGTGTTCTTTGTGGTTTGTGGTTGATTGTTGTTGGTTGTTGTTGGTTGTTGTTGGTTGTTGTTGGTTGTTGTTGGTAGTTGTTGGTTGTTGTTGGTTGTTGTTGGTTGTTGTTGGTTGTTGTGGTTTGTTGTTGTGTGTTGGTTGTTCCATCGGTGGAGGCTGTCTTTTACGTGGCCGTCCGCCTACAAGCCTCTGCTGCTCCTTTGGTGCTCCATCGGTGGGGTGCTGGCTTAAAAGGGGTCGTCATCCCTTCACCCATCGAACCTAACTTTTACAGCTGGTGCGTCGTTGGGGTGTGCTCGATTGTCTTGGCCGTCCGCCTGCACACCACTGTTGCTCCTTTGTTGCTCCCTCGTTGGGGTGTGGCTGTAAAAGAGATCGTCGTCTCTTCACCCATCGATCAATTGTTTCGGTGCATCCACATCTATAATTGTGATGTGATGTTGGTGCTTGTACCCCCCCATCGGTAGCGGGATGGGGTGTTCAATTAGCCTCTTATTGCTTGGCTATCGTTGGGGTGTAGGTTCCAGGGATCGCCATCCCCCACCCGTCATCATTGTGTTGGGGTGTCTGGATTAAAAGGACCGTCCGTCCCCACCCGTCGGCGACTTTCAGACGTCCTGTCTGATGCTGCCCGTTGCGAGTCTCCCGTCTGTCTATGGGCTCCGACAACGGTGCTCCCGGTGGACCTCCTGTGGCACCCTGGGGCTCCTGGTTCGTCGTGAGTCTCCCTACTGTCCTTAGGGCTTCACCGACCGAACCTCCTCGCACTCCTCTTGCGGGCAAACCCGCCCTTGAACCTACGTGGGTTGTTTTCCGAGGTCTGGGGTCGGTGGACCACTGGCTGATGGGACCATGGCTGCCCTCCACCTCCGCCAGAGCTCGGTGTTCCCACTCAAAGAGAAGAGGGACCGAAGGGACTTAGAGGGAAAAAGAGAGCCAAACTTGTTGCGGAAAAATTTACCGCAACAGCACTAAACGCGCTGTCGACTATTAAGTCAACAATAAAAAGGACTCGCCAGTGATAGCAATTTTTGGATGAGAAATTGAGTCACTGGATTGATTGAAGTGGGAAAAGCAAAATAAGAATTTAAAGTTATGGAACAACGTAAGAACGCGACTGAATACCATGGCGGGCTGAACTCAATATCGAATATTCCTGATATTCGAAAAGACATTGATAAGCTATCTGTAACTTTACTTTGTTCACTTGATTTTTCAAAAGCATTTAACAAAGTGCACCATGATATTTTGTGCTGGAAACTGAAGCGTTATTTTTGGTTTTAGTATTAGAAACTCTCAGCGATTTTCTAATATTTGTCTTTGGAGATAGATTCTCTGAATTTAAGTCACTCAAACAGGGAGTATCTCTGGTATCAATTTTGGGGCCTATTTTGTTTTGTATCTTTATAAATGATTTATCTTTAGTACGCAAAAATTCTTCTATTTATTTCTCAGCCAACGAACAATATTGCTGATCCCGTGTCTCAACTAAATGAAGACTTGTCTTCAATCAACGCTTGGTCGAGACACAATAGTTTGCAACTAATGCTACCAAGAGTTAGGTTATATCCATTTCTCACAAATTTTTCATTTCAGTCTGCTACCAGACATTTGAGTTGTGTAATTCGCCATCTGTCTTAGTTTTGTTATAAATCGGAACCTTTCATGTTATGGCCATATCAACTTTGTAATTGGTGGTGTATATGAATGCTTGCGCAAACTATGGCCAACCGTTGATTTCACATCTTTTGTTACATGACGAAATTCCTTGTCATGCCCATAATAACACATGTACATATACTGAAGTTGTCTACCCCAACTCAGACTTACTTTCTCAAAATAAACTGCAGGTGGATTTCAATGATGCAGTTCCTTATGTATATGGATTACGATACTAAGTTACGAGAGAATTTCAGAACGCTATAAAGCATTTTTTTGATCTACTTTGAGTCAATACAAGAATTCACGAAAATGTATTCTTTTACACAAGATAATTTTAAATAAAGAGCTCTTACGCTCTTATCGTATTTTACACTTAAATGTATCCTCCCGTAAATACCTTAATTCTTCCCGATTGTTTTTCGTTCACGTAATAAGTCTATGGGGAACCATCAGCTTCAAATATGAAATTCCCAAATATTTCTCGGAACAGTAATAACACACTTTTCCCATTCCTTTCCCTATGTTTCTCTTTAACTCTCCCTCAGCCCCTCTTCTTGTAGCTGGTTTCAAAAATCTTTAAAACAAAAAACTTGAATTTAATTTAATTGTTTTTATTTGTTATTGTTTTTTGCTTTGTTAAATTCAGAATATTAATTGTATCTGTACCTTCATTCATTAGTTTAATAATAAATTGAATTAATTAATTTGTTTCGCTGTATCTGCTTGAGGGCTTTCGTTGTTAAATTGAGTTTCTCATTGTAGGGATGATAATATTAGGTTTCTATATCTGATGCTGGCAGGATATAACTCCCAGAGATCTTAGGAGATACACGAACTCCAAATTTGCTTGCAGTCTATTGTAGGAGTGCGATTTGGAATTTTCCCATTGTATTCGGTCGTAGTTGTTTTATGTGCGATATCCTCCTTCTGGGTTACAACTATGTAGGTAATTATCCTAGACGGTGTTGCAGCCCAAAGGGGCAGCGTATTTGGAGATGATTTAGAGATCGAAGTGTAATTTGGTGTTGAACGGATTAAACCGCAGCTAGCTACTGTCACGTTTCCCCCTGCTGCGAAGCATGTCAGTCCAAGTGTTATCGTGAAGATACAGATCTCTTATTACCTACGACTCTACCTAACCTACATACAAGAGGACGGCCTAGGAGCCACCACTACGGGGTAATATTAACATTTCATACTGGGACTATTTATTATTGTGGGGGCACTTTGTGCACACCATTCGTGAGAACTTTATTCGAGATACAGTAAGAACTGAACACTCGTTGATAAAATTCGTTAATTTTTTTTTGTTTTATCTACAAAGAAGTTAAACCAAGTGAAGACAAATTTTCTCAACGACTACCGAAATAATAAAGAATTCAAAACTTTTTCCACGAAATGAAAATATATATTAGGGCTTGTTCATTTCAAACTTTATAATGGATGCCCCTCTACACACAATTATGTACATAATTCATGCAATTTCCACTTAAACTGAACAAGCAATCTGTATCCATACATCGCTGATTCTCAAAAACAAAAATTTATTGCCTCCCCATACATTGGATTTTTATCTGAAAAATTGCCGCCACATTAACATCGGAATCAGAAACTTTTCTCCTTAGTTATACACAAGTATTTACACATAGATACGAGTACATATAGAATATTTTTACAATACAATACACATAGATTAGATTTTTTATTACCTTTGTAGTAAATTTTCTATAATTTTTCTTTTTTTCTGTAGGTCACCATAAATGCCGGGAATACTGGCCGCCCAGCATAAGACCCTACGAGAAGGCCTACAACATTTTTCTGGATCTCATTCTATTAATAATTCCAGTAGTGGTTCTGACGGCAACGTACTCGCTCATATCAAGGACACTCTGGCACGGGATGCGGGCTGAGAAAGTGGCGAAAAGTACGCAATCAAGTAAGTTTCACAATTTACTTTCTTTCCTTTCATTCGCATCCATATGAGTAAACCATGGAGGGGAGTTTCTTGTGTTGGCCGCGGTTAACCATTCCTGGTACCTAAGTACACATAAGTAATCCTTTAGACAGATTAGGCACCCCCACGAGGACGGCAATAAAATGCAAAGGTTATATATTTGCTTTGACACCATACGCCCACAGCTTTTGTGCGTATTAAAGTATCTTTGAGGTTTTGAGGGTCTTCGGTCCTTGGAACCGTAAAATCATCATGAAATTTTTGCGCGCCCTGTAATTTAATTTTGAAGAAGAGAAGAAAAAAACCTTTTGCATCGAATCGAAATGGAGAATCAGGAATAATTTAGTTGAATTATGGTATAGCCAGAGTTGAATTGTGGGTGATGGTACATGAATTTGTGGTTTAAGTTGGGGTAGTATTCTAGATGGATACGAGTATATTTGTATTTTTATCGTATCTCGTCAAGCATGCATAATCCAATTCAGTCTAAATGTGTGGGGAGCATTATTTCCTTTGAAACTCTGGAACCGGCAGAAAAAGACTCATTTTCAAGGTCTTCTGCGAATGAAAGTAATTCATCGGTCCCGGAAGAAGGAAGTTCGATGAGATGAACATTTGAATTGGAATGGGACGTGATATAGAATGGATTGATGAATAATTTTGATTTTAGATTTTTGAAGCGTAAAACGGAAATGGGACGAACTGAATTTCCACTCCGGGCATGACATGTTTGTCATTTGGCCAATATGAAAGAAACTTAGGGGACTACACTTCATTCCACTGATAAGTCGTAGAATAATATATCTTCAGGAAGGGACTATTGATTACGAAACTATTCGAAACGTCCAAACAAATTGAAGTTACGCTTGATTTAGCAGATCAGGAAAGATACTTTTTTGTAAATCTCTGAACTCGGTGATAGGAAGTGGGAAAAAAGTCCGCCGGTATGAGAGGGGAAAAAGGAAATAATATTCTCTTTTGTTCTAATAATTCATAAAATCTTAAAAGATAAATGTGATTACATGGTTCATTGGCTACGAGGTGCTTAATGTCTAGATGTTATTTAATTTCTTGATATTCATAGGGATTGGACCACAAATCCCAATGAGGCCCTTAAATCATTTCTGTCACAAGACAACAGCTCTAATCTTCTCGATATCGGCTTTTTTTTATGTTGACGTGAAGCATGGGTATTAGTGTGGCTAGTGGAAATATTCTCTGTGGCTCATTATGGTTCTCGGGCTTATGTACGCCTGGGATTGAGCTATCACTATCAGAATTAGGGATGGGTACCATTTAATGGTCAAAAAATGTCTATTCCTCAGATTTTAAATTTTTGAGAAATATCGAAACTCGTCAATTTAAGAAATAAATATCTTTAACGGGTACATGCCACCTTGATCCGGCAATTTATTCAGAAAATTGAAAAC
The DNA here is from genome assembly GCA_963966105.1 of Volucella zonaria. Taxonomy (NCBI): domain Eukaryota; kingdom Metazoa; phylum Arthropoda; class Insecta; order Diptera; family Syrphidae; genus Volucella; species Volucella zonaria. Next base: position 192,871,790 of record OZ014532.1, on the reverse strand, counting down.
ACAAATTTATTCATCTAAATCTATATTGTCCCCTTCAGAGTAATCCCGATCGACTGCAACATACTTATGCCAACGCTTGATCCAATCCTCGAAACATTTTTTATATTCGGTTTTCGGTATGCCCATCAGTGCCTCCTGCGATTTTTCCATTACTTCCTCTCGGCTGCTGAAACGCGTTCCCCGTAGTGGTGTTTTTAACTCGATTGAATAGAAAGAAGTCACAGGGAGCCAAATCAGGTGAATTCGGTATTCGGTGGCTGTTGGATGGTATTTGCTGCATTTTCCGTCAAAAAATTACTGTGCGAGGGTGCGCTATCTTGGTGCAAAATCCACGAGTTTTCTGCCAACAATTCTGGTCTCTTTCGGTGAATTGCTTCACGCAAACGTCTCATAACACCCAAATACTCGTAATACTCTTTGTTTACTGTCTGGCCTTCTGGCAGAAATTCATGATGCACTACACCGTTGTAATCCATGAAAACCGTGAGCATTGCCTTCTTTTTTGACTAAAAATGACGTGGTTTTTTGGTCTCGGCTCATTTGGTGAATGCTATTCACTTGCCTGATGTCTGAATTGCATGTCGTACTCATAAACCGACGTCTCATCACCAGTAATGATCCCTTTGATGAATGTGGAATCTCTTTTTTGCATGAGTTGGAGGTCTTTTGGCACCTTGGTTAATTTGCGGTGACACCGGAACAGAATCCTTCATAAGACTTTATTTGTGAAGCCAACCAACATTCAAGAGGTTCATAGCATTATCAGTTTGCTGGGGGAAGATAAATCTCCGGGAATTGATGGAATTCGAGCCGCTGATATTCGAAGACACGCCGATATATTCGCACCCATTATATGCAAATTCATAAACATCAGCCTGGCACAAACAAATATCCGGTCCATTCTGAAAGCAGCTGTGGTAAGGCCGATTTACAAAGGAGGAGTTAAAAGTCAGCTCAGCAATTATAGACTGATATCGATTCTTCCGGTAATGAAAAAGTGTCTCGAAAGTGTAATTACTGAAAGAATAAAGAGTTTTATGGGAAATCATTCCCTGATCCTTAAAAGTCAATGGGTGGCCGTGGCTCAAGTGGTAGTGTGTTGGCTTCCCAATCGGATGGTTCGGGGTTCAATACCAGCCGTGACCGAAAGGCTTTTTTTCAGGCAACTGAAATCTTGTGAGATGAATGGTTGCCTAAATACAACATCAAGTCCAATTTACACTAATAATTTAGTCACCCCATTAAATGTTGGATGCCACCCATGGAGCGAAATAACCACTGAGCCCAAAAATCTTTCTCTCTCTCTCTATCCAATTTTCCGAAAAACTTAACACGTGCTCCGGCATTTTAAGAGTAGTAATACCCTCTTGAGTGTTAAGTTCTTTAAAAAAAAAAAAAAAAAAAAAAGTACAAGCAAATTGTTAGCTGAATTCGCAAATTGTTTCAACCAGGACTCTTCATGAATTTCAGTAAAGCCTTCGATACCCTAAACCACAAAACCCTAATAGAAGCGCTACAACGTGTTGGTATACGAGGATTAATGGCGGACTACAGATTATCTGTGTAACAGGCTACGGAGTACAGAGCGTAAGAATAAAGGTGGAATATGGTGTGCCACAGGGATGGAAATTAGGTCCAATACTTTTTATCTTGTACACTAATGAGCTTCTTCGCTCTTTTAAGCAGAGCACACCGTTTACTTTCGTTAATGACACAGCAATAGCGGTACATCACAGGTCGCTGGAAATGGCGACAGAAATAATGCAGGAAGAGTTGGATACTGCGGTCAAATGGTGAAATGATAACGGCTTGGTGATTAATGCGTTGAAAACCAAGATGATGCACATCCGAAATCCGAGTTTCACATCGACACAAATTCCAGTATACCTGAGAAATGATGCATGTTCTAGTGCCAATACAGAAGTAATCGAAGTTGTTGACAGCTATAAATATTTAGAAGTCATCATGGACATGATAAGCTACGGATGGATTTAAAGAAAGCCATCTATGCACTAACCCATCTGAAATATCACGCTACGGTGTCCGTCTTGAGGCAGATCTACTATTCATTAATTGAGTCAAAACTGCGGTATGGTGTTCTTGCTTGGGGCAATGCAGCGGCAACCCATATTAAAAAACTGCAAAAATTGCAAAAATCCGCATTGAACCACATCAACTCTATGAATACACGAAACAACGACACTACCTTCAAAGTCCTTAAAGTAGAAGACATTTTTAACATGACGCTCACTTTAGAATATTACGACGACACACGGTTTATCCAAGCCCAAGGTATGCTTCAAGTATCAAGCATTTGCAACAAATATGGAAGAAGACAACTCCTACACAGCATTCCGGCAACAATCAACAATCTACAACGAGAAATAACAAACATTGTAAACTTTAAAACTAGAAAAAAAGCGATCAAAACCTTCTTTTTGAATAACGAAATATAAAATCAATATAGGCTAAATATTTTTTCAATTCTAGATACTAAATTAGTTTTAATATGTTAACTTATAATGTGGAAAGACCAAGCTCACTAAATTAACCATTAAGTAGTCTAATCTTCTGCAGACAAGCCAAAAGGCTTCGCAGGTACTTAAATAAATTGTAAAGTGTTAAGAAAGACAAACAAATCAGCTAAAAAAAAGGTTATTGACCAACATTTGTTCTACTTCATCAATGTTTTCGTCGGTTTTTGATGTCGATGGTCTGCCACTACGTTCATCATCTTCGATTGACTCACGACCACTTTTGAGAACCGCTCGTGCCACTGGTAAACGACCGTTTTCTATAGAGTATTGTTGCCGAAACACTTTTCCAACATTTCCACCGCCATTAAATCCGTTTTTTTACGCAAAATTTAATACAAGTTCGTAGTTGCAAATTTAAATCCATTTCTAAAATTGTAAAAAGTCACCAGCACACACAAGTTTGGATGTGTTCTTGGCTACGTAACTTTTGCAAATGTCAAGCTATGATGCTAAGATTTAGAGGGAATTTCAACAACAGATTTACCAACTTAACCAAAAAAAACAGAAATCAAATCGGAACAATGGGAGCGCCACACGGTGGTGTGGTGCGGTAGCTTTTTGATCAAGGCGGTATGTACCAATTCAAGCTGTTGCGTGCGGTTTGCTAAGAGATGGCGTAACTTTTATTATTCCATTGGAACATGCGTTGGAAAGCTACTGTCATTGTACGTCATTTCAGTATATGTAATTCATTTGAAGCGTAAACAACAATAATTTTTTTTCACTTAAATATGTCGAACTTTGTGCCTGAAAAAGTGTTTTTGCGGGGATTTCTTCTTCATTACTTTAATATGAAGAAAACTGCTGCCGAAAGTCATCGTATTTTGGTGGATGTTTATGGTGAACATGCGTTAACTAAGCGAACGTGACAAAAGTGGTTTGCACGATTTAAAAGGGATGATTTTAGCATGGAAGACAATGAACGTCCTGGACAGCCAAAAAAGTTTGAAGATGAAGCACTGGAAGCATTACTCTATGAAGATTCTTACCAAAGACAAGAAGAGCTCCCAGAATCTTTGGGTGTCACTCAAGCAGTCATTTCAAAATATTTAAAAGCAGCTGGATATATTCAAAAGCAAGGAAATTGGGTTCCACGTGAACTCAAGCCGAGAGACGTCGAAAGGCGGTTTTGCATGTCCGAAATGCTGCTGGAACGCCACAAAAGGAAGTCATTTTTGCATCGGATTGTTACTGGTGATGAAAAATGGATCCATTACGACAACCCCAAGCGCAAAAAATTATATATGAAACCCGGCCAACCAGCCAAATCAACGGCAAAGCCCAATATCCATGGCGCGAAGGTAATGCTCTGTATTTGGTGGGATCAGATGGGTGTGCTGTATTATGAGATGCTAAAACTGGACCGAACACAATTAATCCGTTTGAAGAGAGCAGTGGCCGAAAAAGGACCAACGCCCGGAATATGCGACCAGACACGAGGCAATAATTTTCCATCATGACAACACTCGGCCCCACGTTGCTATTCCGGTTAAGAACTATTTGGAAAACGGAAGTCTTACCCCACCCGCCTTATAGCCCAGACCTTGCCCCTTCTGACTACCATTTGTTCCGGTCGATGCAGAACGCCCTCACTGAAATCGGTTCACATCAGAGCAGAATATCAAAAATTGGCTTGATTAATTCTTGGCTGCCAAGCCGGCGCAGTTCTTTTGGGATGGGATCCACAAATTGCCAGAAAGATGGGAAAAAGTCATAGCTTCAGATGGGCAATACTTTGAATAATACTATTGTACATGTTTTTCTTAAATAAACGTTCAATGAAAGCCAAAGTTTGAGCCTTGACGTTTATTCGAAGTCCAATATCATAGATATTAGGCTAAGATTTCCTAAATAGTATCCATTTAATACAGTTTATGATATTTAATCCTACAATATTTCGATAGTTTTTTAAACAGCAGTATTAGGAATTTATTGTACCTAGTCCTGCCATAAGTTCTGTTACAAATATATACCGCCATAAAAAAATAACCAGTAAAGATATTGTATTCAAAGTTGTTTCATTTATTAGACCACATCATTGATTATTAAAAAACATTCAATTCAATCGAAATGACTGCCTTTTGCTTTAACACACGCTTCCACACGGTGTGGCCATTGAATCGTGGACGCTGCTTTGGTTAGTGCTGTTTTAAGGTTTTCCAAATTTCTTTGGGGAGTCTTGCAGGCCATGTTCTCCAATTCTGACCACAAACCATAATCCAGTGAATTCAGATTTGGACTCCCCAACGGCCAATCTTCTGCTGCTATAAAGCCAGGAATATTGACTCTGAGCCACTCCTGCGTGGTGTTGGCTTTGCACGCTGGAGCAGAGTCCTGTTGGAAAATCCATCGGTATGAAAAGGGTATTGATCAAACTCTTCACAACACCCTTTAGCACATCTACTTGGTAAATTTCTGCAGCAGTTTTTATACCTTTTTCACGGATATAGAGGGATGTGATACTATGGGGGATGATGTCCACTTTGAACTTCTAGAAAATTTTTTTTTGCTTCCTTAGATGAAGTGGCACAAATTTTGTTATTTTTTTGTTGAAAACTTCTTCCACGGTAAAAATTTTTTCAACCGTAAACAGAATATTTTCATAGCTTTTGTCCGACTGCCACTGCAAAAGTCGCTTGCATCTTCCAGCCTAATTTTTTTTAGTTTTGAAGTTAGAAGATGACCCGTGGACCCACGATAGGCTTTCATATGCAGATCATCCCGAATCAGCCTAGACATGGATCTGGTTGATATATCCAATTCCTTGGACATTATCTGCAGGTTCCTAAGGGGATTTCTCCGAATTCATTCACGCACTGCCTTTACTACACCATTGGTACGTGCGACCACTTCTTGGTCTGTCCTCTACTCCAGACAATTTGCCGAAGTGAGCAATAGCCCGATAAGCGAATATTCTTGATATTCCTAGGGGTTTTAGCAACTCGAAAATTCAACGCTATTACTATGATTCGATTCTCTTTAACGTCCCACTCCATGTTAATAGTTTGCAAACTGAAACCAAACTGACTAGTATTCTTCTCTGACCACTGCATGTGTTCTGAAAAAAAAGTTGACGCTTCCATTCCAACAAGAAGTTTTGAACGGTAAACGCTGGAAATTGTGTAACGGAACATATGGCAGGACTAGGTATGATGTTAAAATAAGTTTAATTCAGTAATCTATTCTCGCACGGGTTGATCCGATGATGATTGACAGCTAAAAGGAAGTTTATTTGCTCCGATTCTTACCTATAGCCTTGGCTGTGATCGGTTGTTGGTTGTCGGCCCTGATTGCGTGGATAGTGATGCCAGGTTCGTCAACACAAGCAAACCTACTTACCTTAAAGGGGTATTTAGTAGATCATTGAACTGAACTTAATCACTTTATGTTACCCAAAGTAGTTACTGATTTCCCATATCTAATTTAATGTTTCACTAAAATTCTTTTCTTTCTTTTTAATAGCGGATAATTTAATGGAAGTCTTCATCAATAAGAACGGCTCCCCAAGCAATCGTAGTTTCGTCTCGTATCGGACAACATCTCGTGATAATTTAGCAAACTACACACAGTACAACAGTAATTGCTTGCAAACACCAATCACTTTCAAGGAATTCTCTTACTCCACTCGAAGAAAGCATGGTCTTCGAAGGTATGTTCCTCAAATAAAATTCAACAAACCATCAGATGCCAAACAATTTCTTACATACTAACCACAATGTGTCTTTCTTTTTTATCTTCCCCAGGACGAACATTGAAAAGAGCCTCCAGAACAAGAAACGAGTGATAAAAATGTTATTTATGGTTGTTTTAGAATTCTTCATTTGTTGGACCCCACTCTACGCCATCAATACGATTTCAATGTTCAATCCATCGTTGGTGTATCAAAATTTGGGTTATTCCGGAATCATCTTCTTCCAATTGCTGGCATACTCGTCGAGTTGTTGCAATCCAATTACATACTGCTTCATGAATCGAGGATTTCGAAAAGCGTTTTTGAATTTATTTCGGTGCTTCAAAAGATTTCGTTCCCCCAAACGAAAAATCAGCATTGGAGGAGGTGCCACTCAAGAGACTGACCTCGAGATAAGTAAATTGCATTGCCAGCGATTATGTACCGACTCGACGTTGTCGTACTGATTAAGGCCCTACGATGACGAAGAGACCCAGTGTACACAGTTTTAGACTACAAGAAATCTTTCCTATTATTAAAAAACAAAAAAAAAACAACTATCTAATTATAGAGTGACCTTTTCTACGTAATTTTAAAGTACCTGTGGTTTAAATGTGTTATAAAAAAGAAAGACCGAACTTTTTCGAAAGGCTCAAACTCTTACGTATCTGCATGATAATTTAAAGGCTTGTTTATTTGACTTTTGTTTGGAGCTGCTATTTGTCTAGTAGTAAGTGAAATTTTCGGTAGAAGAAGCAAGCTCACTGAGGATTAGGTTGTATGGGATTAAGCAACTGGGGGACTAACATAATAATTAGATGTATATATAAATAATATCTCAGTAATCTGGGTCTTGAATAAATTTTAATATCAGGGGTAAAAGCATTTGAATGTACTGATCCTGCGAGTATATGGAGCCCCAAGTTAGGGCGCAGTAATAATTCTGGATTTGGTAAGTTACAATATTTCTGTGAAATAGCAGGAATTTTGCTGCCGATGTAGTAGTTGTAGCCGCCGAGTATGAATTCTTTCCGATTCTACTTCTTCGTTGCACAGTCTGCATGTGTTATCAGAAGGACACTGATGAGATGAATTTACCTTCTAATAAGCTGCAATAGTAATTGGGTTCTTCTCTGAAAACAGCAAGCACCTAGCATTGCTGCGCTTTTCTTTTGAGTAAATCATTCTTATTGATTTTTTCACGATGCGGATGACTAAGCCGCAGTCCTTTCCTGGTGGGTTCATCTGTTATTTTGTTGCTATCGTGGTCTGAGCGTAGTTCCAAATTATTGGAATTTGTTTAATATAAAGTAGCGCGTCTTCGCCAGCAGTTATTGTGTTAATATCCATTTTTTTAGTACTTACGATTAGACCTCTTTTCATGATCCATTTTTGGATTAGATTTTTATTTTGTTTTTAAATTTACAAAGGCGGTGGCTTGCCAATTTATAGCGCGGGGATATGATATGCTGATTTAGATAAATATCTTTCAACTGAAATTTTTAATAAGGAATAAGAATTTTATTTGCATTAATTACTTTTATTTGAAGTGATGATTTGAATTCTGTTGGTTGTATCTGTGAATATAAAGTTGCTCTAATTCATACCAGCTTATAAGTTCAACTCAACTCCTCTTCTATATAACTCAACTACATTTTTTTTTTATTAAATAGCTGTTTTATGGTAAGTCTTGATACACAAAAATACATGTATTTTTTTAGTTTTAAAAAATGTTAATCATGGAGCTAGTAAAATAGAATAAGAATTGAGTGCGGTAAACATGTCACTTAGTTTCAAATAGGAACTAAGCTTCTATGAGGTATGGAATGCTTTGAAACAATTGTTTTGCTTGTTATAGCACAATGATTCGCTACACTTTTCACAGACTTTTTTTTTATAATTGGCGGGCCCTTTGCACATAGCAAGGGCGAGTGGAAGTTAGGGAGCGAAAAAAGAGAGATACCGATATGCGTTGGTTTTAAATGTTTGCCAGTTATAGTGACTAGGAAATAGAGAGCTCGGCAAGGCATTCCATAAGCGAGTTTTGAGGCTGAGGAAGGAATCACAAATTTTCAGAGTAAGTCCGAAAGTAGGCTTGAGGGCATACTGATGAGAATTCTTAGGGGGACGGGTGTTAAGATAGAAGGTGTGGAATGCTACTGGAAACTTCTGTGGAGCACTGGTGGTGAGACAGGTGATATTACGTCTGTGTTCGAGGGTGTCGAATGACTGTGTAATATTGTCATCACCTAAGAGTTTTATTGCACGCTTTTGGAGCCTATCTAGCGAGTGCAAAGGGGTCTTAGAAACACCTGACCAGATGAGAGCATTGTACTCCAATTTCAGGTGTATAAACCTAGTATCAAGGCGGCGTAAGATTATTCATTCAAAACGATTTTGAGTCATCTTTATTTGGACCTTTACAATTGTTTCTGTTAAGTGGAAAGAATGATATCCGCCAAGTGGCTGCCGCTAGTGTTGATACACATATGTGCCCGTTTTTCCGTATTTTCCATGACTTTCCCCAAGATTTCCGGTGATAACTGTTTGCATTCCTGTTGAATATTCTCTTTAAGGTCTGCGATTGTCTGAGGCTTGTTGGCATAAACCCCCGACTTCAAGTAGCCCCAAAGAAAGAAGTCTGGGATGGTTAAATGAGGAGATCATGCTGGCCATGCCAAATCGACAAAACGGGAGATTACGCGACCATGAAACGCTACCTTATCAATATCCATTGTGGCTTGTGCTGTGTGTGCTGTTGAAACGTCTTGTTGAAACCACATATTCACTAAGCCCCGCTTATCCAATTCCGGCAGTAGGAAGTCGTTTATCATGGCCCTGTGGCGATGGCGTCCTCAAAAAAATACGGCCCAACCACTCCTCTCGCGTGAACGCCTCACAACACAGTCGTTTTGAGTTGATGTATTGGCTCTTCGTGTATCACACGCAGATTTCCAGTGCCCCAGAAATGAAGATTTTGCTTATTGACGTAACCGTTTAACTGGAAATGCGCCTCGTCGCTCATGATGATTGTCGACAAAAAATCGTCCTCTAGCTATTGAGATTGAGGATGGCTTTGCAGTAATTCACACGCGTCTGACATTCAGGAGGCAGTAACTGATGTACTGTTTGCACTTTATGCGGTTACATGTGTAAGTTTTCCACTAAAATTCGCTGTAGGGTCCGTCTGGTGATACCCAATTGCGTCGCCCGCGCATTGTCTGGTTGATGTTTCTTCGTTCTCAGCAACATCGCCAGCCTCAGCCGCGATATCAGTCCGGTGGCGGCCACGCCCTGCATGGTCACCTGTGGTTCCACTCACAGGTGGAATGTTTGCCTACTTGACGCGAAACGATTAGGAAATTGACATCGAAATTCACTCTCCGCTAACACCACCGACCGATTATTGGTTAAAAACATCGACACAATTATTCCACGCTCTTCCGGCGTATAGCGCTGCATTGCTTGTCTGTTTGTACACTGTAGCTGTCTAGTTCACAAATGTCAAATACGATTGACGTACGACGTCATCTGCAAAAATTATACCATCTTCCGGTAGGGTGATTAATTTTGTGCCACCTTGTATATTGAGGCCGGATCAGAGGGGGTGGAATATTTTGCGGAAATTTAGACATTTCGCAGAATTTTTGGCGACCTCGAATAAGTGGTCATTCCAACGTCAGTTGTCATTGACACACATCGGTTTATCGGTTTCGACGATGCAAGTGCCATTCATGGATTATGGCTGGGTGTTTCAATTTTGCTTTAATGACAGCAGACACCATTGAGTTTTGGAAGCATTAAATTTCACTCGATTGATCATTCCCCAATTGGTTATGCTGTTAATATCGGAATTTAATGAGCTTAACATACTCTGCATTCCCCTTCTACAGCCGAAGGGTAGGGACGTGAGTTCGAGAACGGATGTGAAAAGCAGAGGATGCTGTCGTCAGCAAAGGAATATATTCGATTAGAAGTAGCAGACAAGAGATCGCTGAAGAAAATGAATTAAAAAAGGTGTCGGAGACAGAACGGAGCCCTGGGGCACACCAGCATTTATTTTGTGAATATCAGACTTTAAACCATCCAAGACAACTTGAATTGAACGTTCCGGAAGGTAATTTCTAATCCGTTGAAGATGAGAGTTACCGATCCCAAAAGCACACATTTTCCACAAAAGATTCTGATGCCAATCTCCGTCGAATGCCTTAGAAATATGAAGTACTGCTATATTGCTTTCGCCAGATTGATGTACGCTTTGGTTCCACTTTTCGGTGATATATGCTATCAAATCGCCAGTGGACCTGTTGCTACGAAAACCGTATTACCGGTCATTGAGCAGTTTTTGTGATTCGGGATATTTCATAAGCTGACGGTTTATCAGCGTTTCCATGGTCATGGAAAGAATGGACGCAAGTGCAATGGGTCTGTAGGAGGACATAGAAGAAGATTCGTCTTTTTTTGGGACGGGCTGGACAAATGCTATTTTCCATCTGGTCGGATAGAGTCCTAAAGAGTAGGATTGATGAAAAAGTTTACGCAATGGTTTTGCCAACGAGGAAGAGCACCTCGTCAGAAGAAAGGGAGATATACCATCTGGACCAGCGGATTTGTATATGTTTAGATCTCTGAGTACTCTTGCTACTACACGAGTGCGAAAGTGGATTTGTCCCACTGAAGATTCGACGCACTGAAGTGTAGGCGGGGACAAAGCACAATCTGGGAGTGTTGAGCTGGCCGCAAAGTGTGCAGCAAGCAGATTGGCCTTGTCCAAGTAGCTGACAGCTCGAATGTCGTTGTAAATGAGCGATGGGATGGAGGATTAAGCAAAATTTGTAATATTTTTGACTAACGACCAAACATTTTTACTGCCTTTGGGACATTGTAGTATTTTTTGCCTCAGTTTCTAGTCGTATTGGAATTTCACGCGCTTAAAAAAGGTGTTGCAATCATTCCTGGCTCGTTTGAACTCTTTTCGGTTTTCCTCTGCCGGGTTGGCCTTATAGGACCGGAAAAAACATTTCTCTAACCCTGACAGCCTCTTTGCAACTCGAGTCGTACCATGCCTTTTCTTTTGGTTTGATACTCTTCATCCGATGAGGGATATAGCATCTCATTCCAAAGAGAATAGTTTCTGTGATCTTGTCATCAGCGGCATCCACGTCATTATGGAGGAAACGTAACGAGCAGTTAAAATTCCTATGGAATTTGTTAAGTCCGCTCCAATTGCCTTTCTCGTATTGCCATACGGTTCTTTTAGGAACCTTTCTCTAACTGTGTGATTGGTGTACGAGAATTTAGCTGATATGATACAATGGTCCCACTTGCCTAGAGGGGAGAGCACATCAACGTAGTACTTGTCAGGGTGAGAAGTTAAAAACAAGTCCAGGGTATTGGCGGTATGACTATCAACGTTTGGTATTCCTGTGGGCTTATTTACAAGTTGGGTTAAGTTATTTTCCGCAGCGAAGGCAATGAACAGAACATCCGCTCCCAAAGCAAACATATAGTAATTGTGCCCGCGGCATGTCTTTTTTACCTTTTGGTAAAACTTCCAAATCTCATTTCTGGAGCAGCATCTCTCAATTTCCTCGACCGCGCGCTTCTCATGCTGCTTTTTTTTCCTCTTGTGTAGCCGGCGTTCGTCTCTCCTCTTCTGCTCGTGAGCAGCTGTAGTCCTCCTATGCAGCGCCACTTTGTATGCCACTTGCTTAGCTGCATGTGCTTGCCAGTACTCATCGTCAGACCAGGGGTTTCGTTGCGGTGGCGGAGTGAAACCCGGCACATCAGAGGTTGCATTTCTGTAGACTTCAGCCAATATTGTCGCTGGTTTTCGAAATTTGGTGATGGCGGCATAGTACATCTTATGAGCTTAAGGGAGAGATTCGATGAAAAAGGATTCGGCGATCTGTTCCAAAATGTAGCCGTCTGACGTCAAATTTTCTCACAGTATTAGCTTGCCTTTGCAATGTTCGGGATATCCGCAATCGTACCTTGGCTACAACAAAATAATGTTCTGAGCCGATGTTGGACTTTCGGAACGTCTGGACGAGTGCCTTGCACTATTTCGCAATTTGGTCAATCTGTTTGCTGGGTAATTAATCACAAGTTTTCCAGTTCCCCTTGTGAATATCGAGATGTGCTAGATACAACAATGTTACGTCCCGCCTGAATTCGTTATCGAAGATTGTGTTGTTGAAGCTATACCTTCCGACAGTGCTACCAGAGATCCTTTCTCTTCCTATCTTTGCATTAAAATCGCCGAGGACAGTACATACTATATAGCGCCCAACCATCTGATGTGAAATATTTCCCTTAATTATTGCTACTCGCATCTCGTTACTTAAAATTTACGAACTTTAGAACCATTTTAACGCCTGCTGTTTTTTGGCTCAACTCGTTAATGAATCCAAGGGTGTGCTGATGTTTTGTTTTATTAGAGTGATCCAATTTTCCTTCTTCGAACCTCAGCAAAAACTTTGACCGTATGCCTTCTTAAGTAAGGCAAAACCAACTTGTTTGCACAGCCTGTACACCTTCGGCTTCTAAGTCTGGAGATACGTTTTCTAACGCCCGCTGACATTCGTTGTCTTATATTTCGCATCTGTCAATTTTTCTTTACCCTTCTTGTACATCGTTCAACATTGCAATATGTATGTATGTTACATACTGAAGCTGGGCGAATGATTGTTTTTAATAAAAAACCTTTAACTTAACCTTAACCGAAATTCTGCGGGGTTTTCACGCCATTAACCCAGCCCCCACTGACTCTATGTGTGAGGTTGTCATCTCAATTTTCTTGGTGGCTAAAGGAGTAACATAAGTATTTACATTGCTTTTTGGCACGATAGCTCCTTCTAAATAGATGTCAAGAATTGGATTTGGTTTTTCGAGAAAACGGCCATTCAGACACTCGGTCGTAGTATAATTGATTCACTTACCATTATATTCTAGCGCCTTTCTCTAATTATCAAGAGTTCCTTGAAGAGTCCCGTCGTTGTCTATGTTATCGCTGTCATCAGCGAAAAGATGAGAAATCGTTCCAGATGTGTTAAAGTGGTGATTGAATAGAAAGTCCTTTTTTTTATTTCTCAATTCATAATATTTACATCTGTCCTAGGACACTTAGTAACTATTTTTACGGATACAATGGGATGTGCATTCAGTCTTAAGACCATTGTCTTGCAGAGCTTTGTTCTTACACTGTACATACTCGTATATGAGTACAATACTATTCTGTATTCTAATCGACATTATTACGGTTGCTTACAATACATTTATACATAATATGTTTCTGTATTTGTTTTTTATATAATACATAATATTGTACAAAGAATCAGAAATTATTTATATTTTATATGCATACTCGTATAGCGGAGTTTATATTTCATTGGAGGTCTGCTGCTTGCGCCTTTTTAATTGTCTTCTTGTATTTGCTTCATTGTCAGGTAAAATTCGTACTTCGTTGTTAAGATGGTTTCATATTGTTATTTGATGATTTCTCCTTCGTTTTCTGATTTCGTCCTTGACACCAATATCTTGAGGTAACGATGGATGTCTTCGTGCATTGGCAATCGTCCGCAGAATTTTTGATTGTAGTCGCTGTACAAGTAATGTCGATATTTGGTTCGGCAGCGGTTCCCCACATTTGAATGCCATAAATCCTGATCGGTTTGATCATAGTCCTGAGTTTTCTGGAAGGTTTTCCTAGAAGCCAAACTAGTTGTCTAAATTTATTTTTAATTTGTTTGCGTCTTTGAGTTGTGTAGTTTCCATGTTAGCTTACGGTCTATTTTCATGCCTAGATACATATCTCGCTTAGTTGGCTGGAATAATATTCTTGTTATTTAAGGTGACAATGTGACGGTTGGGGTTCCTTTTTGTGGGGAATACCTATACGTATAACTTAAACCGTTTTTTTTCAAGTTAATTTAATCTGGTTAGGTGTTGTTTTACTTGGTTTGTGGCAGCTTCTAAACAACTGTGTGAAGATAGAATCACTAAATCACCTGAAATTTTAGTAGTTTAGGTATGTCCTCTGTTTAAAAGGGGTAAAGGGTAGGCCCTAGTACATTCCCTTGCGGTACATCTTTGTTGATTTCTGGTAGATTCGAGAGTTCGTCGTATTGCTCAAAGAAGCGCTACTCGCCCAGGTAGCTTTTGATAAATTGCTAATCCGGTTTGTCCTAAGTTTCACTAAAAGACCTCTGTGCAATATACTGTCGAAAGCCTTTGCAACGTCAAGGTAGACTGTGACACAAAATGTTTGTTCGTCCAAGTCATTAAGGATTTTGTTTATTACTCGATGGACAAGCTGAATAGTGGAGTGCATTTGCCGAAAGCCAAATTCATGGACCGGGATAAGGTGCCTTGGTTTCAGTGATTTGCCGATACGGTCAGATAGCGATTTTTCGAATATCTTGGAGGTGATCGGCAGAAGATTAATTGGTCTATGTGATGAAGGTTTTGTAGCACATTTTCATGGTTTCGGGACAGCAATTATTTTAGAAACTTTAAAAATTTTTGTATAACAGTTCAGAATTAGGATTGCATTAAAAACATTTCTTAGATAAATTAGAGCCTTGTCAGGTATTTTTTTTAAAACTTGTCGTAAAATTAAGTCATATGCAGGAGATTTGATGCCTTTTAATCTGCTTCGTTTGTAATATTTTATTTCTTTCGTGAGCACTTTTTTTTATTGTACCTTTAAAATTTTTGTATACAGCGCGGGCGAAGGAAATTTAGGGAGGAAGAAAGGACAGGTACCGATGTACATTGTTTTTAAATGTTTGTAGGTTATAACGACCAGGAAACACAGAGATCGGCAGGGCATTCCATAAGCGAGTTGTACGGCTTAGGAACGAATCACGATAATTTAGAGTACGTCCGAAAGTGTGCTTAAGGGTATACTAATGAGCATTCATAACGAGACGGGTGTTACGGTTGAAAGTTTGAATGGGCGGAATGCTACTGGCGATTTCAATGGAGCACTGGTGGTGGAGCTTAACATACACTGCCGTTCCCGTTCTACAGCCGAAGAGGAGGAGCGTGAGTCAGGAAAAGAATATGAAAAGCATAGAGTGCTGTCATCAGCAAAGAAATATATTGGATTAGAAGTAGCAGACAAGAGATCATTAATGAAAATTGAAAAGAGTGTCGGAGACAGAACGGAACCCTGGGGCACACCAGAATTTATTTTGTCAATATCAGACTTGAAACCATCCAAGACAACTTGAATTGAAAGTTCCGAAAGTTAATTTCTAATCCATTGAAGAAGAGAGTCATCGATCCCAAAAGCACGCATTTTCGACAAAAGAGCCTGGTGCCAAACTTTGTCAAATGCCTTAGAAATATCAAGTGCGACTATCTTGCCTTCGCATTCATTATTATGTTGTTGTTTTGTAGGAGAGTATTTCCAGCATGGTAAGCATAATTAAATGTTGTTTTGGTATACTCTGCTAATCCCTTTGCTTTGTAAGTGTTTATACTGGACCACCCCTCGCGAGCTTTCAACAGAGGCAGTTTATGTATTATTCCTTCTTTTAGTTCCATGTTCATCAGCTTCCAGACAGAAGAGTTAGTTGCTTGGGTTCCTCCAAGATCTATCAGGAATGTGTTAATGCATTGGTTATTGTTTGCTTTTAGAATGTGCTAGAGTTCTTTAGGTGATTTATTATAATTTACTTTGCTGAGAGGTAACCTAATAACCAAATCTTTCATAGCTTTTCCTTTGATATTTTGTCGTATTAGCTTCGTGTTTATTTTTACTGCTGAATAATTTTGTATTAAAGCAAATTATAAATCTTTCGAGGTCTTGATGTGATTTGAGAGGAATCCTTAAGACAATGATTATGACAATTACTTTCCGGAAAGTGTCCCAGACGGTTTTATGGTTGATTAAGAAAGGCGTAGGCCCATTGACTTTAATACGAGTATCAGTGGAGTATTCAACGAAATATAACACGAGAGTGTCCAGACGAAAGATCAAGGCAATATTTTATTCCTAAGTGATTATGGTTAATATCCTTACTGATGCAAACGTCTATCAGATCCGTTTTTTTCTTGATGCCAGTAGACCAATTATTTTTGGTTAAAGCTTCCGTAAAATTTTTTTCTTTTTTGTTGGATAATCTTGAACCCCAGTTTGTGTTTTCTTGCGTTGAAGTCACCTCCCGCAATAAAGCATGGGATCATGTAATCTAAAAATTGTATGGTACTAATTGTGTATTTTAGCAGATAATATTAATGGTCCATATTTGTCCTCAATTTGAAGTGACATAGCTTTTAGATAGTCGCGTTTCTCTAGTACTTCGTACTTGATTTATTCTCGCATTATTAATGCTGCTGTTAGCATCATACGTATGTGAGATATTTAGGAATTTGTATGTAACTTTTTTTGTGAAATAATTTCTCAGATATTAAGAGTATGTCAGTAGAGTGGTCGATTATACATTTTTTCAGTTCCAGGGCATGTTGATTACTCGTAGATCAATTTGCAATCCATACAAGTATTTTCAAGTCGGTGTTATTATCCATTTATTTTAGTAATTAATAAGGTTAAAGTATCCGTCATATTAGATATCTTTATCATAAGCCGTTTCGTCGTGTCCTTAGTTTGAGGTCTGCAAGTTTGGCTCCTTTATGCTGGATTTGATTTCCACGATTTTTGTTGTTCCTTACGGTGTCTGCGAATAATGTCGAGGAATTAGTTCTGGTTGGGCTCGCATTTTGGACAAGTGCGTCCAGTTTTTTCTTCTATTGTTTTTGTACCATAGGAGGTGTATATGTTTCACAGCCCTTGTAATATGGTCCCCTACACAGAGCTCATTCCACGTTGTTACTTTCAGGTTTTAATGCGCAGTCAATTGTCGATACGCCTTCCTACGTATTTTATACATGGTGGTTTCAATGTATGATACAAGAGTTTTTGGTGTATTCGTATTTCTGACAGTGTGAGCACCGTGATTTACTTCTTTTTTGGTGAGGTATTTTGGCCGTGTAGCAAGTGGGTTGTGTTATAAATTTCTTTATTGTTTTTGTTGCTGTCGATTTTCTTTGTTCTTCTTTATAATATGTTATGTATGTTAATTACTTTAGGGTCATGTTGAGCGAACTCCTTTTTAATTTCGTTGGGTTCCTTAGAATGACGCATATTCCTCGGAAGTCTCCTCATTCTGTAGGCTTAAGTGTGTAGTAGTATGCGTTTTTAAGTTGAAGTATAGGTTACTGAGTTTGTTGGATGTATTTTAATTTCGTTGTTTCCTAAAGCTTTTAATTCGTTCATGCCCTTAGTTGTTGTCATGTTTACGGCATTTATTATTTAATGCCTTGGATATATGTATGTGTAGTAGTAGAGTTTGGGGTGCAGGAAAATTATGTAACGTACGATTGATTATCAGAAGAAACGGACTTAGTACACAGGTTGGGGGACTTCAATTTCTACTCCAAATTCTCAGGTTATTCCCGGTGTGTATTTTATTATTGACGCCCATATCGTGTTTGATTCTTTCATGCATCATTTAGAGATTTAAGCACAATCCAGATTAGATCTCTGGGGACTCTATCGAACGCTTTTCCCAAATCGATGCAAATGATACAGTGTTGGCCACAACTAAAGCAACTAAAATCGCAAGTCCGTGTTTTGCGATACATTTCATATAAATTTATTCAAAAGTTAAAAACAAAATATTGCCAATAGCTTGGAGTGTTATTGATTAATTTATAAAATCAATGAGCAGCAATTTTACGGCGTTAAAAAAAAATACAGGCATCCAATTGAATTCACTTTACTTTTCAGCTGGCCAAAACAGCAAGTCAATTTCCTCCGTAATTTTTCCTTAAAGTTCTCCGTTCTAAAAAAAACTGTTACTTTGAGCAAACTACTCATATCTGAATTGTCAATATTAAAAAAAAATAGATAATTGACTCATTTGCGTCTATTAGTCTGCTGCAGCAAGATCAAAATATCTTGTTCCCTAAATTTTATCTAAACTGGCCAGAAAAAAAAAACTCCAATGAGATTAAAGAAAAAGATTTAAAAGAAAACATCCGCTTGACTTAGAGAAGCAAAATTATTTAATTTAAAGCTTGCAATGTACTTAATACGTTGTCCAGTCTGTTCCATTCCCAATTATCGCCTCGCACCTTTGTCGACAACTTAGAGCCAATTTTTTTGCGTAGTCTTGCGGTAATTGTCGCCAAATTCCTTTTGAGAGCAGTTTAAGCTATTTTATTGTCCTTACATTTTTTCGTTTAATCCTTTGCTTCATAATTCTCCATACGTTTTCAGTCGGATTGGCATCTGGAGACTGAGATGTCCAACCCAATACATTAATGTCATTTCTCTCTTTGTAGCCCTGACAGATACGACTACGATCGATGTCCTTTTGTAGGGGTCTATCCACGACCGAATATCATTTCAACGGATCCTAGCAATTTTTTTCTCGCACAGTTGGATCATTCTTTGAGCATTGAGATTCCCGGTAACGGTCAACATGGACTTTTGCCGTATATTTCACTGTAAGCAGTCCACACACGTCTCAAGGGATTGTTGAAAACAAATAAAGCTTCAGCAGTGAAAATAATTTTGGTCTAGTCCATATCCAGTCCGGTTAACAAAGGCTTGGCCGCAACTGCTTTGAAATTGCAATTGTTTTCTCTGATAATTTTGCGAATACTGAAGATGGAAACCTCGTGACCTTTTTCTAATAACATTTGTCTAGTTTTAAAAATTGTAAGCACTTTGTCTTTAACGACTTTTGAAGTGGTTTCTGTTTTTCCCCGTTCTAGCAAATCGTCAACTTTTCCGCGTTCGTTACATTGTTTCACCCACTTCCTCACAAAACTCTCTGATTTTCTGAGATACTTTGCTGCAGCTGTAACGGAATGCAAGACGTAACTTTCAAAAACGAGATGCAACTAAAGTAAAATTTGACTGCGGATTAGAGGAGGAATAATTCTAACGGAAACCAACAATTTTTATCGTCTGTGACTAACAGGTTAATTTTTACGATCCACACGCTTTTGTTAAACACACTGTAAAAGTGATATTTCACAGTCTGAATTATCCAAAAAGTATTCAATCCCAAAATCGGTGATAAGCCGAGGTGGTAGGCTAAGAGTTACCTCATACCGAGAAGTCAAAGTGATCATTAGGGCGGTAAAGAGTAATCCTTTTATGTCCTCAAGGGAATTACAAGACGAGATTAATACAAAAGTTAGTGCCAAGACACTTCGTCGGAGAGATGTTGATGGTGGTCTTAATCATTCAGGATAGCAAAGAAACCATTTATTCAGCCAAAAACAAAACAGCAAGACTGAAATTTGAAAATGACCATATCAAGTATTTCCACACAGTATCGAAGCGGAAAACGATACTATTTTCCGGCGAATCCAAGCGGATCCAAGTATTGGATCCTCGATACTTAAAGGGCATTGTGATGCATGGAGGAGATGTTTCTCTGGACATGAAATTGGTCGGAAACATAAAATATATGGAATTATGGACCAACTTATTTATAAAAGTATATTTAAAAGTAATATACTGCCACATGCTGAGGAGGAATTGCCACTGAAATGGTTATTTCAGCAGGATAATGATCCGAAGCAAGCTTCAAAAATAGTTCAAGAGTAGTTTGGGAATCAGAAAATCAACGTTATGGAATGGCCAGGAGAGTGCCCCGATCTCAGCCCGATAGAAGATCTACTGGAGATTGTAAATCGGCGAATACTTCGGGAGAACTGTAGGAATAGGGACGAACTTTATATTTAACTCCAGGCTTGAAAAAGACATCCCAAGCTCTAAAATTTCCAATTTGAACGAGAGTATGCCAAGAAGGTATAGTGATCAAAAATTTACTAAGTAGTTGCTTTTGTTTTGGCCAGCTTAAAATCGACATGGTTACAGTATTTTTATTTTTCCTTTTTTTCTGCTTGTAAACAACTATTTTTGTTTTATTATTTTGTTTTCGAATATACATATTTACTTGTTTTGTAACGAAAAACATAATAAAATGTATTGAAATTTAATCAGTTTTATCGCAGAATCTTGTGCGTATGTAAAAGTTGCTTTAGCTTTGGCCAACACTGTATGTGAATCTTTCGAAGCGTCATGGTGATTTTCTTTTATTATCCACATAGTATGAAGCGTTCCATATAAACCTGCCTCCCATAAAGGTGCATTAACTGCAGTGGGGGTTAATAATATTGCGTTGATAACTACGTAGAATTCTCTCGTTTATTTTCATAGTTGGTAGTTACTGGAATTTCTTGGATCGCCTTTGCCTTTATACAGTGGAACAAGAACAGTGGTTAGGCAACCGGTCGCCTCTAATCATTCTATTGAATAAAATCGCTCATTATTCAAATCCACGATTTCCGATTGTCGCCCCAACAAAGGAGCGTATGTGATCCGGTCCCACTGCCTGCCCCCAGGTTGTTCTTTTTGCTGCCTCGATAACTTCGGCATCGGTAGTTGGTGTCATTTTCACTTCTTGTGCGACAGTCCAAGCTAAGTACAGCACGGAAGTCTTTCATTAAGTAACGAGTTTAAGTATTCTTTTCATCTACGGAAAATGTCGTTGAACGCTGTTATTCTTCCGTAAATGTTGGCGATTGAATTTTTTTCATCACCCCAATCTTTAAAAAAAATCGCTCATTTGGGCATGCTTCAACATTGCACTTTCCTCTATAGCTTGGTGCATGCTTATAGGTTATGAGAGTAGCTCGTCGCTTTATTCGCATCTTTTATGGAAAAGATGATTTACCTCAATATGCACTCTATCGGTTTCATTATTTTCGCTTTGTTTGTTCCTTGCATCCAATTTCGCCCATAGTCCCACCACCATGCTTCTTTATTCATGTGAAGTCGTCGTGTTGATGGCTAAAGTTTTTTGAGATTTTCTTCAACGTTATTTCATACACTTGTGCGCTTAGTTTTTCTTCTTGTTTTGTGGAATTTAGAGGCCATTCGTTAAAAGTAACCGCCCAGGCTTTTCCTTTTTACTTATTTGAGTTATGTCTATTTATTTCCGAACTAATACCGATTTTTGTTGGATCCTTGTGAAATTCTTTCCGCTAAAATTCATTTACTTGTGGCTCGCTACAAGATCACTTTAGAATCTTTCACTAGCCTCTTAAAGTCATCTGTCTGGGTTGATTGTCCACCAATGCAGTACGTAATTAATGCCACTTTTGCTTAATAAATAGCGCATTTAGTGTAGTTAGTGTATATAATTTTCCTGAGTTTGGTATATCTCCTTCCGGAGAGATCCCCGGTGACAGTGTTTGTATTCGTAGTTCGATCCTCCGAACAGTCCATTTAAATCTACACTGGTGAAAAGGAGTTATTCCCTTGATGTTTTACTTAATAGTAGCCCCCTTTAAAAACTTTTGGGTTGCGTAGGCCCTCATAATATTCCAGGTCTCACGTTCCATTACCAATTTTATAGCCATAAGTCTGTCACTGATCCTTAAAGATCTAGGAAATTGCAGCTTAAAGTATCAGCAATTGAATCTCTTATGGGTTATTAAGTTCACAAGAAGTAAGCAGTTACGATGGTTCAGTAATTGTTGAAGCGAATACCCAAATGTTGACTATCTGAACGTAGAAATATGCTCGAACTGTAGTAAATGGAAAACGTTGAAAGCTAGTTCTAATTTTCGAAAAGATAGCGAATCAAGGGAACTGGGACTAAATAGCAGTAGCCTCTTTGTGGTACTAGAAGAGCCCTCACCAGTTTACCTGAAATGTTTATTGGAGTGTAGCAAGTAGAAGTCCACAGCATGTATTGTACAACCCCGTATACATATTTTTTACAAGTAGACCGTAAGACGGTTGTTTAAAATGATTCAAAGACTTTTTACTGTCTCAGAGAAAGGAATCTTCTTTCAAGATAAGTAAAAATCAGGATACTCGTCAAATATCCCGATATTCTTGCGTCTTGGTAAGCATAGGGACTTTCTTGGGATTAAGTAGAAGACCGCGAAGTCAACGAGTGTATTTGGACTTCATCCACATATACAATGATGTGCAAAATAATGGGGACAGCAAAGAGAATTTTTGAAAAAAAAAACTAAAAATGTAGGAAGCTCCTGATTGTTATAATTTTGTTTTTCAACATTATGAAAGCAAACAACATGACCCAAAATTTGTACATAAAGATTAATAAAAAAATAATTGTTTCGGTTTGTCTTATATAGTATATCCTGTGCAAAAAAAATGGGAACATCTATCAATTCTAGTAAGTGGAAGTTTTGAACACTTATTTTTTCATTGAATTCCCTTTGTTCTTGATAACTGCCAAAGAGCGTCGCGGCACTAGGTTTTAGTAAATACTAGATGGAATAACTCCCCACTCAGCTTTAGAGTGTGCCCACAAACCATTGTTATTGGACGCTTTCAGACCCCTGAATGCAACTTTGATCTGTTCATTGAGAAGGCCGGTTTAAAACGTTGAGGTCGTTTTGCGGGAACCACTCTTTTGCACGCTTTGATGACTGTTTAGAATCATTATCCTACTGAAACACACATCGAAAAGGCATATTATCTTCGGCATAAGATAGTGTGGTGGTATTGAAAATATGCGCCTAACACACTGCCTTCAATTCTGTGAATGGGGTCAACACCCTGATGTAACAAACAAATCCATACCATGATGCAGCCTCCGCCATGTTGCACCGTCTTGATGGTATATTTATCATGATATACCGAATTGGGTGGTCTTCGTACTAACGAACTGTAGCGATCCGATTTAAATATATTGACTTTAGTCTAATCAGATCAAAGGATATTGCGCCATTACGATTCTGGCCAGCTACAATATTTTTCTGCAAAAATAAACTTTTGCAACAGAGAACTGTGTTTTGTTTTACAAATAGTAAACCTCACAAAAATTGGAGACTTTTGAAACATTAACGTAGAAGTATCCCTATGGTATATGGTAGTATACTAACAAACTGGTGGGGGTTCATTAATGTATAAAATGAAGAGCAGAGGTCCAAGGTTTGAACCTTGTGGAACGCCCTTACAAAGCCCCGGCGTGGTAGAAACATCTCTGTTTAAGGAAATTCGTTAAAATCCTTTGCTGATTTAGTTCTGGGTCAGTTTAACGGCTCTCTTTTCTAATTCGAACCGAGAATATAGTTTCTGACAAAGTTTACTGTGATTCATCGAATCAAAAGCTTTTGAAAAGTGCAGGAGACAAAGGAGGGCTGTTTTAGTCTCATTAGGATAGCGTTAACCATTTTTATGAGGGCAGTGATGCAGCTATGCCCTACTCGATTTGCAGATTGATGTGGGCTTATTAAATTTTGAGATTCAAGATGCAGCATATTAGATGATCGTTTTCGACCAGAATACCGCGCAGAAGGGAGTTAGCGCTTCCGACCGCAACGTAAAGATAGTAAAGATAAAAGCTAGTGAATGCTAATCGTGCATCTTTTGACAGTCACCTACCGAAGATTCAGTCATTTTGGAGGCGCATTTTTTAGTTGACAGTCGTTTGAGTGAGTCGATGTGAGTGTTTTTTTGTGAAAATGCAAAAAATTGAGTATCGAGCTGTTATTAAATTCTTGTCTTTGAAAGGCAATACGCCTACGCAATTCAAAAATGAGTTGGACTCTGTGTATGGGGACTCTGCATCATCATTTACCACAGTGAAATTTTGGGCAGCTGAATTTAAACGTGGCCGTAAGAGCTTGGGGGACGATGAACGTTTGTTTAGGACTTCCAAAAATTACAACCACTGACGATAACATTGCTAAAGTTCACCAAATGGTGTTAGACGACCGCCGAATTAAAGTGAGCAGAGGTTATGAAAATGTCCAAAGAACGTGTTTGTTACATATTAAGTGAAGATTTAGGCATGAGAAAGCTGTCCGCGAGTTGGCTGCCGCGTTTGCTTACGTTAGACCAAAACCGTGTTCGAATGAACATTTCCAAGGCTGTGTTGGCGCAGTTTAGGCGCAATAAGTCCGAGTTTTGGCGCCGATTAATTACTGTAGATGATACACCATTATACGCCCGAAACAAAAATTCTGTCAAAACAGTGGACTGCAAAGGGCAAGGCGGCTCCAAAAAAAGCTGGGAAAGCGATGGCGACTGTTTTTTGTGATAGTAAAGGAGTTATCTCAATCGATTATCTTCAAAAAGAAAAAAACCATCACAGGAGCATAATACGCATCATTACTTGCCAAGCTGAAGACAGAAATTGCGAAAAAACGGCCACATTTTCTGAAAAAGAAAATCCTGTTTCACCAAGACAACGCGCCGTCTCACACCTCAGCGGTTGCCATGGCGAAAATCCATGAATTACGGTTTGAACTGCTTGACCATCCGCCTTATTCACCAGATGTAGCCTCAAGCAACTTCTTTTTGTTCCCTCATCTAAAAACTGCACTCGGAGGACAGAGATTTTCGTCAAATGAGGAGGCATTCACCTTCGTGAACAAATATTTTGCAGAGGACGGGTTCGAGAGATGAAAGCATCGCTGGGAGAATTGTGTAGAGTTACAAGGAGACTATGTAGAAAAATAAAAAAAGTTTTGAGGAAAATGTCTGACATGTCTTATGTCGATCAACACTTGTGACCGACATTTTGGTTAAAAATCGCGTTTTAACTGTCAACCACTCTTCGTATTCACCTGATTTGACATCGAGCGATTTTTAACTTTTCGGTACAATATATTTACCGATGAAGTGAAAGCATTTTGTGTACATAGAAGCTATACAAAAGGCTTCTATCGACATCCTAAAGGACACCTCGGCCGATGATCTAAAACACTCATTTTACATGCTTTTATACCGCGTGCAAGTCGCCGCATTGAGTCAGAAAGGGACTATTTTCAATAAAATAAATCAGTTTTATTTACTAAAAAAAAAAATTGGTTTTTTTTTAAGTTCTGTATACTTTGGAACGCACCTTGTATTTGAAGCTGACTCTTATTAATGATTTCTAAAACCTTTGATAAGCACGAAAGAATAGTTTGACTACTTTGCAATTGGTGTTATCTTCGTGAGTTTCCAAGAAGTGGGAAAGCCAGATCCTGTAATGCTATATCTGATCCCTGTTTTAGATTTACATGGGTCCTCTTTTATTTTCAATATTTTTAAATGGCCTTCTTGAAAATACTGCCTATATTGACTTGTAGGCCGGTGATGTTTAGACGTTCTTCAGATGCAATCTGGGATTGGTCGGGGCGTCAAATACAGATTCAGTAACGATCCTTTAAACATCTTTCAAGGGGAGCAATTTATGTCTGAAGTCTAGGAAATCAAAGAGCATGCTATCATCTAAAGATGGACTAGATCCGATTAAGAAAATGAACAAATAAAATTTGTTGGAATGGCAATTGGCTTTCCAATTTAAGGTGATCCTAATGAAAATGGAATGTTCGTGGTGTTACTTTTCGAATTCATTTCATCCCTCAATCCTGACTCCACAGAGAGCTGCATGTATTACTACCGAGCGACAATTTCATGTACGAGTACGTTACCATTCGCTTATGAAATTCCCTTCCTCTTAGCCCTAGCAAAATATTTAAAATGAAAATACTGCGTAAGTGTCCTTTATCGCTATTCCTATTATTCGCACTACCAAACACAACTCCAACGTTATTCCAGCAGTGCAATATTAAACATTTTTATTTTAGTTTAAATTAAAAAGCAAAATATGTAAATGGGCTAAAAGCAAAAAAAAAAAACACTATGTCCTTGTGCTCATTATCTGTACAAAGTTAAACGCTGTTGTTTGGTGTGTTTCACCTCATATTTAGAATGCAAATTGATTCGGTGAACGAAGCCTCTAAATGATGCACGTTTGCAAAATTAACATTTCCCCACAGTATCCTTACGTCAGTACTCGTATTGTACAGCCTAGTGCACACTTTATAACGTACAATCCAAAGTAGGAATGTATACGAGAGGACTCAGCTACCTATCTTCTCTCACCCTCCGGAGCACTGTTGTTCTAGAAGCGAAAAAATAAAAGTAAAATATTCGCATATGGAAGGAGTATTTCATTTCATCATTGGAAGCATTAAGATCAAAGAAAAATGTGTCTCCCAGCGTACTGCATAACGTCAAAGTTTGTCATGTCAATCATGCATTTACACGGATGACATCATGAACATTTTAAACTGATGCTATGTTGATGCGATTTCAATTTTGGTTTTCGACTATGTGGAGCGCTATTCCCTGGAGATGCGAGTATTTGCTGATGAAATTCTTTCCCAATGAGATTTCTAGAGATTCTAATACGAGTAGATGTCAATTTCAACTTCTGACTTCTATGTTCATGTAATGAAATCTATTGCTGTGGCAGCCACAAGGATCATGGGGATGTTTTGCATTTCATATGACATCTCTTCTTGATAGATATCTGTGCCATATTTGTCTTCATAATAGGCGAACTAGTCTGTACAGTAGTTTGTCTCAGGATCAGGTAGAATGCACCCAGATTTCAATCGTCGACAATACATAGCTTGCTACGAGAAGTTCACAAAAATAATTTTTCACACTGACCGTGGTTTGACCTGTAGTTCCAAAGAAATCTGATACAAAAGCTGTGGCACTTCTGATCATTTTTGGAAGTTCTACTGTAAGGCATAATCTCTACAATGATCTGAGTCCGTGTTGCGACCTGCGAACTGTGATCCAAAACTGGCAGGCGTGGCAGACGTGTGGTGCACTAGAAAAAGGCTTTTAGTCAATTCTTTCAATACTTTCATGAGAAGGTGAAATCTGACTAATTTGAGTCATCTAATGCTTAAAGTCACCACCATCCACCCTTTCTAAAACGAAGCTAAGTGCTTGGGAATTATCCTGGAAAATAAAGGTAGGTAAGACTGGCTGTTGGAAACACCAACCCACTTAGGCTTATTGGCCCATTATGATGCCACATGGATCTATGATCCTCTTACTCATGGAACCAGTTTGAGCTAATGATGAAGCGTAGGAGAATGTTTACGTCTATATTCTTTAGATTGTTTAGGTCATTATATTGTAGAAGAAGTTATAAGTGAAGTTTTTGTCTCTGGAAGAGAGCTGGACATATACAGAGTAGGTGGAAGATTGTATACTCTTCCTCCACGTCTATACAGCTTCTATAGAAATCATTTATAAAAGCGCCAAGCCTTCTCGCGTGCTTGCCTATGATGCAGTGTCCAGTGATGACACCTATGTTTCTTATTTAGAAGGATCAGACTCTTAGAGCGATACAGATCTAGCTTTGGCCTGATTTGTTTAGACGCTAGACATTTTGTCCAACAATCCACCTAATTTCTGTTCTTTTATTGGGATCCAGCTTTAATATTAATTTGCACGTAGCGATTGGTATATCTATGCAAACCTTTTCCGGTAGAATAGGTAGAGTGGTTCCAATTTTGGAGAGTTCATCGCCTCTACAGTTCCCTGGAATGCCTGTGTGATCCGACAACCAGAAAAGGGGAAGGTTGAACTGCTCTGCCATCTCCATAAGAGATGATCGGCATTCAAGGGCGGTTTTAGAATTTAATGGGACTGAATCCAGTGACTTGATAGCGGACTGACTATCCGAAAAGATGCGGATATCCTTTGCAGATATCACGCTTTCTGTCATAGCTTCTTTAATCGCTAAAATTTCCGCCGGAGCACGCTACAGTGATTTGGAAGACGGAAAGAGAGGCTTAGATGGAGTTTTTCTGACAAAACACCACAACCAACCCCAATATCGGTTTTAGATTCATGTGAAGTAAGAACGTGAGATTTTGTGTCATTAAAAATCATTTTTTCTACAAAACAATATGTCTTATTAAAATTTTTAGAATCTAAAAGTAAAATATGAGAAGGAGCTATAATTTCTAATTTTATATTTCTGTTGATACTGTCCACTTTTCGTCTATTGAGGTTCTTCATCCGATATTTCATTCACATCCTCATCTTCGCCTAAGCTTTCAACTTCAGACATCAATTGCTTGTCTATGTATTCAGTCGATGTAGCCTCTGTAATAAGCATATCTTGAGTTTTTATTAAAGTTTTTGTCAATTTTCTTTTGTCTGGGTCTTATAAACGGTGTTTTTTAAGAGTTAAACAAATTCCATATGAAATGAAGCACATGAAGCTAATGTTAATGTATATAATGTTAGCCTTTTTGGAATAGATAATTTTATGCCATTTGTGCTTAAATATGATATTGGGCATATGCGCGCCACGCCTAGCTCGAATGAAGCGCAATCGTGAAGTTCAATTTTCGACAACCTTATCGAGCAACTCGGGCCATATAACTAAAAGTATCAGCAATAACACGGCGAATGTTGACTGCCAAATCGTCCAAAGTCTCTGGTTTATCGACATAGACTAGTGACTTCACATACCCGGAAAGAAAGTAATCCAAAGGTATGAGATCACAGGATCGTGGAGGCCAGTTTACAGGCCCATTACGCGAAATTATGCACTCAGCAGTGTTTCTCGCAATAAATTGATGGTGTCGCGCGCTGTTTGGCATGTTGCGCCATCTTGTTGAAACCAAAGCTCTGTCACATCAATGTCATTCAACTAAGTAACGAAGAAGTCAGAAATCATTTTTCCATAGCGATCGTCCTTAAAGAAATATAAGCCGATAAAGCAGATCAAACAGTGAGTCTTAATGGTTGTAAGAGCGTCTCGATAAAGGCTTCTGGGTTTTTTCAACTCCAAATTTGGCAATTTTCTTGTTTACATATCCATTTAACCAAAAATGACTCTCATCGGAAAACTAAATTTTGCCTTCAAAAAGAGGATCAAGCTGAATCATGTTTTCGGCCCATTCACCGAACCTACGGCGCTTATAATGGTCACGCGGTTTCAACTCTTGCACAAGCTGGATCTTATAAGCATTTAAGCCAAGATCTTTCCGTAAAATCTTCCACAAAGTGGATGGGCATAATGGTGTGCACAATGGTGAATCGACTTCTTCTTATCGCACTGTTTGTCGTGTCTGGGAATGCGTATTATCCATTTGAGTGTACGTGGTGGGAAAACGATTCATCGTGTTCCGAATAACTTGCTCTGATGGACGATTATGTCGACCGTAAAATTCGCGTAGCGCACGATAAGTTTGCCGAACCGAAGCATGGTTTTCAAAATAAGTTTGTACAAATTGACGATTTGTAGAAACAGTGTTGCCAGTTTAAAAACTAAACCTCTAAAAAAAACACTCTTTATATTTATGTGCATCTCAACTTTTGACAGCACGTGCGACCGCGGTGACTGCGTCTACGACAGCGGCGGCATTATGTTCCAGCAATTAATGGCATGAGAAGGTTTGGGATTGCAAGTTGGGTGCAAGGGGAAAGTCGATTTGCTATCAACGTCGTAATAGCGAGCGGTAAGGAGCCAGTGATCTGCAAAAGTATAGATATTTGTGATGAGTGTTGGCGATATAAAATTTTAGCATCAAAAGGAAAGTTGTAACTGAAAATATCTATCTGATGTTCTATATGTTCCAAAGACCACAAACTATTTGTTCTCACAAGCTCGTTCTTTAGACAAGGGCCTGCAATTTACATCTGACAGCTTGCAGTGTAAATTTGTAAAAAAGGATGGTTCTGTTGTTGCAGTGGGAAGCGACAGGAACAACACTTTAGAATGAACTTTAAAGTTCAAATACCGACTGTGAAAGTAACTAATACGGGCGATCTAGTATTGCCAATTAAAATATGGTACGAGTGGATGACTCTTCGGAATATTGCACCCATACGGTGTGAGCTGAAAAAGGAATATAACATCCTGCTTTCGAGGACGATCAGAACTTCTTTTGTGACACCTGTCTCTGTGCCAAGTAGCACAGATTATCCTTTCCACAAAGTGATCTTCAAGCACTTCAGCCGGGTGATCTTATGCACGAGTTTTCTCTTGCTGGTGCCAAATACTTCCTATTATTCAAAGATCATTTTTCGCGATACAAGCTGGTGTATTTTTTGAAGCACAAATCAGAAGTTTGCTCCAAAGAAGAGTTGTTAAGTACGGCCAAGACTGAAAATGGAAATGTTGTCAGAACGATTCGCATAGACAATACTCGTAAAACAAAATTGGTAAACGAGTCTGTTAAATCCACTTTCAGCTAAACACTTTCTCCGCCATCAAACTTCTGTACCTTACACCCCGCAACAAACTGAAAGTGTTGAACCCGAAAATATAAATATCGTCGGGGCTGCTCGAACAATGCTGTCTGGAAGAAATTTACCGAAAAGGTTTTGGGCAGAAGCTGTAAACACGGTAATTTTTGTGTTGAATCCGACAGGTATTAGTCCCATAAAAGGTAAAAGTCCGTACGAGCCGTGGTGGGGCGTCACTCTAATTCTACCAATTGGAAAGTGTTCGGGATAGAAGTTTTTCTTCATTTTCATTCGGAAAAACGTAGAATTCCGGCTTCCAGAAGAGTTGAAATCTCCCGAAATATTACTTTTAAGGAAGAGGGGCATTTCGATCAGCAAAATAGATTAAAAGAGGGGGATGTTGGTTCTCTGGGGATATTCTCCCAATACAATTTGCATGACGGTTTGCATGAAAATTTGCTTGAGGACTTAATTAAAGTTTTGGTTAGTTCAGGAACTTCAGCAAAGCAGGATACCATATGTCTGAAGCTGAAGGTGAATAATACAATTCTGCAAGAGATGAAGTTTTTGAATTAGACGACGAAGATAAGGATGCATATGGTGGAACCAGCATCCATAATGGTGCTGATGAGCAAATTCCATGCAGGGATCGACTGCGAAGCGGAAGCAATCGATTGATTCAGGTGTGCTCCACTTTGCAGAATACTATGTTTGTCTTGTGCAAGGTGAACCAAATAGCTATAATGTAGCGATTGCTTGCAACGAAGCGGATCACTGGAATGAGGCAATGTCAGATGAGATAGACAGCTTATTTCAAAATCATACGTGGGACTGAAATGTCCACTGAATAGGAAATTCATAAATAATAATTGGATTTTTAAACTTAAGAATTTGGATGCGCATGGGCGAAAGAAATACAAAGCGAGATTGGTCTTACGAGGACTTACTCAAGAGTCAGGAGTATGGAATAGATTATCTTGAGACATTCATTCCATACGAATGATACTTGATATTGCAGCTAATGAAGGTCTATCGCTCACATAATTTGATGTGAAAAGGGCCTTCTTGAACGGCGACTGAAACTAAGACATCTACATGCGTCAACCATTAGGATTTGATGACGGATCTTCCAAGGTATGCAAGCTAGGTAGAAGGCTTAAAACATGCGTCTCGTTGCTGGAACAACGTGTTGAAGGAGTTTAATCCTAATTTTTGTGAAACATTAGACAAAAGAAAAATCAAATTTCTTCAGACACAATTCGAGATAATGACTTTGGAATCTGAGTGGTTGCTGGACATGGAATTGAAGCGGACATCACTTTATGCAGAACGTGTTTTGAGGAGGTTTCATATGAATTGTTGTAAGTCAGTATCACCTCCGGCTGTAAATGGTTCCAGTCCAGAAGTTTCATCCTCAACAGATGTCATATTTCCATATAGAGAAGCTGCCGGGTCTCTGATGTACTTAGCAGTGGCTATTCGACCACATATCGCTTTTCCTGTAGGAGTACTATCTCGTTATTTAAATGCACCTAACCAAAACCAATTAGGTATTTTCTTTGAAAGACATAACGATTTTACTTTGGTTTGTTTATGCGATGCTGATTATGCTAGCGATCCGGTGATTAGAAGATCAGCTTCTGGATTTGTCTTTACAATTATTGATGGTGGGCCTGTTTCCTGGTTATCATAAAGACATATATGTGTGTCACTATCAACAACTGAGTAGGAGTACGTTGCGGTATCCCAAGCTGTGAAAGAGATGGGTGAAATGTCTAGAGCGCTTGTTGACAGAATTGCTTCAAATTAAAACTTGTGCGACTGTTTTGAATGTGCGCAACCAGGGAGCTAATCTTGTCAAGAAACTGAAATTTCATAAGCGCACAAAGCACAAGGATGTGCGCTATCACCATTTTCGTAAAAGATATTGTAAAATTCATTTTAACATACTCGTATGTTATGTTCCGCCTGAACTTCAAATTGTCAATATTTTTACAAAAGCTCTTACTAAAGTTAAATATGAAAAATTTAAAAATTTAATTAAGTAAAATTTTGTTCATATTAAATTAATTCAAAAGAGGTATTTAATATTTAATTTGGCAATACTCTCACTGGAATTGTGGACAAATGCAGCTGTAACTCAAACTTTTTCCAATAAAGTAGTTGCGCTCTTTGTCTCATAAGGTTTGGTGTTTTTTTTTTCTATTTGTAACAGCTAATTAGACAAGGTTGTTCAAGACCACCGAATGCGCGTTCTCGGTTAGAATTGTCATTGACAGTTTGGCTTCATATGAGCATAAATGCAGTTGGCATGTCTTTTCAAGATCTGTCAGCTACTTTCATGCTGGCCTTCAGTAAGAAATACTTTAGACTGCTTACTGGCGTCGTGACGGGACAATACACTTTTACTTATCACCTAAATATACTGGTCATTGGACACATAACATCCCTCGACTTTAGCTGTGAGGGTGATGACGACAATGTGAAGCATTATCTTTGGGAATGCCCGGTCTACCCTCGAAGTAAGCTCCAGCTACTTAGCGCTGATGTACAATAGTAAATGCTAATACTGTAGAAACTTGACCATTGAAACATTTACGAGGACTGAAAAATCCCAGTGAAGAAATCTGCTAGTAATTCAACGGGTTAATTCTTTGTTTAAATCCTCTGTTTCCACAGAAAAAGAAAATAAAAACTACAAGATCGTACCTTTGTTAATTTATGATTCTGAATATAATTCAGTCGAAGCCGGAATATAATTTGCATGTCATGAGCAAAATCACCACTTTTTCGTCAGATCACTGGGAATGTTGAGATATTACGTGCAAAGAACTTCCGCCTCCCTTCACAGATCGTAAAACTTTATCCGTTTGCGAACGTGATAACGTGAAAGAGTTAACATTTTCCTATTGTAGGGCATATGTTTTTTTTTTTTTATCAAGTTTAAAGGAGTTGTCTTTAATATACTCGTATAACATAGTCTGCAGACTGATGCTGTAGATTTTTATTGATGGAAACTCAAATGTAATCGCGATTCCACGTAAAAATATTCGACAATTTTATTCCATGGCAATTCGTCGACAGCGGTTATATCAGCCGTTGAGATTTAACGACTGGTAATCGGCTGAACAAGGTGTACGAGAATACCATATGTATATCCTCATGTCTTCTTCCAGATGGTTGTTTACACTTCGATCATAAAAGCTCTTCCTTTTTATGAACTGCCAGCTGAACTGCTTTGACGGTTTTTCCAGTAATCTCTCTTCAGTTTTCCTATCTTCTTTGAGATTCAGAAATTTGTCACACTTTACTTTGTGCCTCCAGTATCTTTCTTTCTACAGGATTTTGTGCACAAACAACTTGTCTGAAATATCTACTTTATTGTCCTCACTTTTCAATGGTTTATATGGTTTATGTATGTGTCGTTTTGTGAGTCGCAAGTTTTGTTATAAACATTATCCTAGTCCTTCATATAAATCCTCTTAAGTTTTCAGGACAATAAATTAACCCTTTTGACTTGGAAAATAGGCATTTGTACGTATGTACTCGTATATGTGAATGACGTTCACCCTTTTCTCGATATCGTTGCTGGGTTACTTTTTCGTTTTTATTTTACGATTTTTCACACTCTTCCTTTGCTATCAGTCTTTTAGGTTTATATCTGTTATGAGTTTGTTTGCTTGAAAAATACACTTTGAAGAGTTTTTCCATACGAGTATGTTGTACTATACATTGTATCGTGCGTGAAGGCACGCATTTACATTTTAAGCAACTGATCTAGACTATTGAATTGAACTGTGACCATAACAATGGGCATTTGGCCAGGATTCTGCTAAAACATGTTGAATTTATGCTAAACCATCAACGTGCTGTTTTTTAAACCAGCTTATCTGAAGGTCTGGGACTATCTTTAATTATATCTTATAGCGATAGCTACTACATAATGTATATGAGAACATAGAATATCAAAGCAAGAATTCTATCATTTAATTCCTGTGACCCTTTCTGGAAAATAGAGCACGTTCGGATCTCTGCAATGCGCTGAAGCTCTCTAAAAATAATCCCAAGTATCTCTGAAATCTTCCTGCTTTGGAATGGAGTTGTCTTCGAGTTTTAAATTGCGATTGACTTCTCTGATACTTTTAAGGCCCTATTATATCTACCTGCTCCTGAGCTCTTCTAATGTGGAGCTGTTCATTTTAGATACAGGCTATGGGTGTTATTTTTAGAACTTTTGCTTCGGACGCCTTTATAATTTGACTGACCCTGCTTGCCTTGGCTTTTAAATTTGAATCATCTGGTAAGGGCGAAATAAGCAGGTACCGCCAGTTCAGTTCAGCTGGTCCGAATTCCTGTCATCTTACCGTTGTGCAGAACGCCGAATTCTGCGTTTTCATGTGAAACCAACATTATACGAATAATTTGTTAGTGATACCCCTTCTGGGGAAGATGTTCATGTGGACCGGCGATAAACGCTCTTGAATGCCTACTCGATGCCAGTAAAAATAAAGAATAACGAAAACCTATTCAATAATAATAATCTTCCAGGTCCTTATATGATCACTGGAAGAAGATCCGGAGAGAAATCCTGTTAGTTCGGTATTAAGAGGTAATCCAAAGTGTCCAAAATTTGGTCACATCTCATATTTTGACGCATAGAACTCGGCATCTGTTCTCTTCAGAAGATATTCGACAGTAGATGCATTTTCTCACTACTAAGCAAACTATCATCCGACCGGAGTGTGCTTTTGCATGTTCTTTTCTTAACAAAATTCAATACTCGGTCGCTTCTTTACTCCTTCGTCATTATTCCGGTTATTTTAGTTATTTTAGTTTAGAAGGAACAATAAGCGAAAGCAATGTCGAGATGGGCGATCATCGGGCAATTCTGGCAGCCATGGAAGAGGACGAAAGCATGACAACTTGAATGCTGGCAGAAGACTTCAGTGTTGGCTGTGGTCTGAGAAAGGTATCTAGGTAAAAGAGGCTTTTGGAAAGACCAGTTCACTTAGACCTATTAGCCCATTTTGATGCCACGTGGACCTATGATCCTTTTACTCATGGAACCATTTTGAGCTTATGGTGAAGCGTAGGAGACTGTTTACGTCTATATTCTTTAGATCGTTTAGGTCATTGTAGAAGAAAGCTCCTAAGTGAAGTTTTCTTCTCTGGGAGAGAGAGCTGGACATGTACAGAGTAGGTGAAGGATTGTCTCATCTTCGTCCCCGTCAATGCAGCTTCTGCAGAATTCGTTTGTAATAGTGCCAAGCCCTCTTCCGTGCTTGCCTACGAGGCAGTGTCCAGTGATGACACATATGATGGCGCTGAGATGTTTCCTGTTTGCAAGGATCAAACTCTTAGAGCGATTCAGATCCAGATTGGCCAGATCAGTGTGTTCGCTAGACATGTTGGTCCAACAGTCCATCTAAGGTCAGTTTTTTTATTGGCATCCAGCTTTAATATTAATTTGCACATGTGCTACCCTTTTCCGGTAGAATAGGTAGTTCGTCAGCCCTACAATCCCCTGGAATGTCTCGGTGGCCTGGCACCCAGCAAAGGTAAGAGATGATCGACAATCAAGGGTGGTTTTAGGGTCTAATGAGACTGAATTCAGGGACTTGAAAGCGGCCTGACTATCCGAAAAGATTCGGATATCCTTCGCAGAGATAACGTTTTCTTTCAGTCAGGACAGAGCTCATTTAATCGCCAATAATTTCCGTCTGGAATACGCTACAGTGATTTGGAAGACGAAAAGAGAGGCTTATATTGAGCTTATCTGAGAAAACCCCGCCACCAACCCCGCTATCGGTTTTAGATCCATCTGTGTAGAAGTGATTGCCTTGTCCTCTATGAAAGCATCTTCCTTCCAGAACGATCTAGAGGGGAAGCTAACATGGAAGTCTTTGTCAAACCATAGTTCAGGTATGGTGTAATCGATGTTCTCTGTGAGGATTCCTAATAAATTAAGAATATTATCGTGGCCAAATAAATTATTTGTTCACTGTGTAGTGGTCTGAGAAAGCTTGGTAAAGTGTAGAAATTGGCTGGATGGGTCCGCTGCCAACTCTCTAACAACAACAAAGTCGAATGTGTCCGAATTTTCATCGATTTGCTGCAGCGAAGCGAGGCAAACTCCGTTTCTAAAAATTCTCGTCACTGGGGATGTATCGCGGATTCTCTTCAAAAACGTGAAAAGAAAGAAGATTTTTGTTTCGCCGGGTTAAACACCGCAAGGAAAACCGAAAGTCATCCACCGTAAAAGGGCAATGTGTTTTGTTTGGTGGGACATCCATTGGGAAATCATTTTAAACGGCATTTGCTATTGGTGAGCTGAAGATGATGAGCATCAACAGTGGCAAATTCCGTAGAGAATTAGCAAACGGCTATTCAAGAACAACAGAACAGAGAACAAACTTGTCTTCCACCACGATAATGCATGTTGAACCTCGTGCTGTAGAATCTATAGCTAATAAGGGATGGGAGCTGCTTCTTCATCCGCCACACACTCTTACAGAGGCACCTACGGACTACCACGTTAATCATTTACTGAAAAATTGGCAATGAAGGCAAATTTATGAGGATTTGGATGACTTTATGGCCGATTTCAAAACGTGGATTGTGACCCTAAGAACCGCGATTCTTTGCTCGTGGAATCGACCGACAGCAGTTATTGAAGTAGAGTGTGAATATGCTCCAGAACCATCATTTAAACATGTTTCTGTTAGACCATTAGGTTAGATCAACCTAGTTTACGAAAAGCCTCATCCTCAATTCCTATGAGGTATTATGTTCTGAACCGATATGTTGAGTAGAAATAAGTTTACTTTTCATAAGAACATTCAGGGACTTAGCCTTAGTTAAAAATGATTAAAAGCACTTCTGGGTCTTGCCGTACATCTTTTTACTTTCTTAAGGAAGATCTCATATTTACATATTAACCGGAAGCAGGGCCCTTAATGAAAGTTCGTCTTCGAATCTCTGCTTTGATAACCTCCCATTGTTAATCTCCACAGCATCTGCAATTTGTATCATTCAGACTATTGACGTTACCAGTATTTCCAGCTCCATACGTCTGAAAATAAATAGCAGCTCTTTCGTAAGTTAGCTGTAGCTTTCTAAGATTTATATTGAAATTCGAGTATCACCATAGGCCCACCTCAATCTATCAAATATTTTATAGACAAGGCCGCAGCAGTCAGAAAAAATTGCATAGCAACTTGAGCACTTAGACCGCTTTTTTTGAGTGTGTCGCGGCCTCCAAAATCTTTTGTTGCGGCTACCAACCAGAGCACATACAATGCCGTTCGAAAAGTTTTGGTCAAACTTTTTTTCGAATTTTGTTATATTTGTTGCAATAACTAGATATTTTTTAATGACGATTTGTTGTCTTATGCGACTTTAGTCGTTTCATGATACATTTAGGTTGTTAAAATTTTTCACACGCGGTCACGGGAGCAAAAAGTTGTTAGACCGAAAAATAGGTTTTTTAGTTACCTGCCTCATTTTTAGGGATTAAAGAAAAATGCTTTATTGCTGCAGTGTATTTTTGGTTTTTTTATTGCTTCTCAGAAATATTCTCTATCTAACTAGTACTTTGTTGGACCTCCTCTTGCTTTTATTACAACTGCACATCGGCGAGACATTGACTTAGATAGGTTTTTCTATGTGGAAGCAGGTATGGTGTTCCAGGTCCGGATAAGTATATTTTTTAGGTTTTCAATTGACTATGGACGCTTCTTCGCAACCTTAAATTTTATTATTGACCCGATATTTTCAATTGGATTGAGATCTGGACTGTAGGGAGGCAAACTTATAACCTAAGAAATAAAAAAAATGTAAATATTATTTTTACCAAGTTCATACTTACAATTTTGGCTGTATGGCAAGCAGCGTTGTCCTGTTGAAAAATGAAAAAGTGTCACCAAAAAGTTCCAGAGCAGAGGGCTCTAATACATTTTCCAGAACCCGTAGGTAAGCTTCTGTAGTGACTGTCGATTCTAAGAAGACCATTCTACCTTTTCATCTCCACCATCCATAAGATGCATTCAGAGCTTAGTCTTTCCTTTGGTTCTCTTCGCGCAAGAATACCCCCATCTCTAACATGCAGCTTAAACTTTGATTCGTCGGAAAAGATAACATTGTTCCACACATCTCGAGTCCAATTAGGATGCTCTTGAGCCGACAGCAATCGTTTTTCTCTGAAGGTTTTTGGAAAATGCGGCTTCAGTACTGGCTTGAGTGCTCTAAGTCCAGCTTTCACCAGCCTTTTCCGCACTGAGCTTGACAAAATTATTTTTCCTGTAGCTCGACATAGAACGTTTTTAAGATCCACCGAGGTCTTGAACCGATGCCGACGGCTGTACAGCACTAAAAACCGATCTTCCACTGGGGTCGCCTTTTTTGGCCTCCCTGAGCCTTTCTTTCTGCTGGTGGTCCCGGTCTCAAGATATTTTTTTAAATTCCATACCACAGTTTGTTGAGCAACATTTAATCTTCTAGAAATTTAACGTGTTGACAAATTGAGAAGTGATAGACATAAAATATTAGCTTTGCACTCCGAACTGATTTTTCAATATTTTTGACTTAAAAATAGACTTATAACTAAAATTAAATTGTCGGCTCAATAATAGGGGCCCGACGTATATCTGTTGACAGGACTACATTGGGTTTTATAATATGTTTGTTTACTTAATCTATTACATGTTAGTTAAAATTTTTTATTTATTTTACTATATATGGTATACATATACTCGCGTGTTTTTTTCTGTAGAACGGGGTTGCCTCGTTATGGATGATGTCTTCAAAGTCTGGATCTATGATGGCCTTGACGCTGAGGTATTTATGGTCGCGTTGAAACGGACCCGATTTGGGTGGTTATTAAGGTTTTGAATTAATTTAGTTGAGAGCTGCATCGTGAA
This sequence comes from Volucella zonaria, assembly GCA_963966105.1. Lineage (NCBI taxonomy): Eukaryota > Metazoa > Arthropoda > Insecta > Diptera > Syrphidae > Volucella > Volucella zonaria. The sequence goes on along the minus strand of OZ014532.1, from coordinate 192,832,592 downwards.
CCTATCAATTGGTGGAACTTTTGCTACTTAGTACAGCCTCTCATTCCTTTGATGTTTTAGGATAGTGGGATGACGATAGAGTCCGGTGCAGGAACGGAAAATCTTCATTTCTAATATTCCAATTTTTTTCATGATGGCCGGGGAGACCGTAAACCAAATCGGACAGGCATATGTAATAGCCGGCCAAATGAGTTGCTTGTAGATAAGTAGCTTGGTACGCTGGCTAAGCCGTTTTAGAAGTGGGTGGACAAGGTGAAGAGCAAAGCTTGCCCGTTTTAGGATGGCTTTTGCGTGATCGTTGAATTTAAACTTCTCGCTCAAGTTTATGCCAAGGTACTTCATTGTCTTCTTTGGTAAGATCGTCGCGCCGTTTAGAAGGTATATCTTTATGTTCCTGCTCCTCCTTACAAAGGTTAATTTTCTTCTTCCGCTGAGAACTGTCATTGAATTACGGAAGCATATGAGCTCGGTCTTACTACTGTTGATTTTCAAGCCCCGTTTCTGGTAATATTCCCAAAGTCTTCTGATGTGTTCCTCCACACGTCTTGCTGCTATCTCCGGAGCTAAAAAGTGAGCATATGTTATGGAGTCGTCAGCGTACAGGAGTGTCTTGCTTCCTACTACATCTGCTGTTAAAAAGGACTGGTCCTTTTGATATCAGATTTTTTATTGGAAACCTGTACAAAGGAAAACCTATTGCTTAAAAAACTGTAAATTAATCTTACCAGATTTCCTGAGAAACCAACTTGCAGAAGTTGGTTAGTATAAGTCCCTTGACAGCGTATGTCGAATGCCTTCTCGATAAGACAGGCCACTGTTACTTCTTTTTCGTTTAGACATCGGGTGACATGACAAAGGATGGATTGTTGAATTTTTTTTTCCTAAATCCATACTGATGCGTTGGTAAAAGTTCCTTCTCTTCGCTTAGAATGTTGATCTTCCTTAGCATCACTGATTCCAATATTTTGCTTGCGCAGCACAGTAAAGAAATGGGTCTATACCCCTTAACGCTGCATCAACTAATTTTTTTTGGAACTGGAACAACTTTTGCTATTTTAAAATAGGAAGGAAAGTAGCTGTTGTTGATACAGTTATTAAAGATAATAGTCAGGAGAAGCAATGCCAGACTTGGTAACTTTTTTAGCAAGAAGTTAGAAATCTGGTCATTACCAGCCGACTTTTTAGAGTTGCTACTTTGGATTATGTCAATTACTTCTTCAACTGTAGTGAACATGTCACTATTAGAGGAGCTGTTCGAAGGATTAGTACCACTGAATTCCGTGATCCGATCGAAATGCTTTGTAGATTGGGAGACACGCGTCTCAACTTCAGTGATGAAATCTAGGAGATACACTGGTGGGTGGTCCGTGAAATCGAAATAATTTGCGAAGGCTTGTGCTATTTCCTCTGGAGAGGTGAGTGTCTGTGATCCAATGGTAAGATTTTCCGGGATACAATTTGGTTTCCTAATTAGCCGGTTGATTTTTTTTGAAAGCATCGGGTCCTGTCTTATTGTCTTCAAGCTTTCTACGGAAGTCTTCTTCACGGTGGTATTTTATCGCCCGCCGAAACATTATGTTTGTACAGATGAGTTGTGAGTTAACAGTTAAGTACTCGTCGTTCGTTCTGTTCCAGGTCCGGTAGAAGATTCTCTGGGGGCGTTTTCGTAGCCATTGTCTGTGGTGATATTTGGCTTGGATGTGTTGGGGAAGGTTCCCATATTTGTCCTTGCTTGTTAGTGGCTTTTTCTGTCTTTCAATTGCATTACTTATGACTGTCTGTAGATGGCCAATGTTGCTTTCAACTTCCTCATTTGTGAGGCAGCTTATCTGAGTTAGCAATTGAAGCTCTGCCGCGATGTCGTTCTGAAAACGGGACCAGTTGACTGCTTTAAAGTTGATGTGGTTTTCTTGAGGCGGCCTCTGCAGACGTATGTTTTGATCCTTAGCTCATCCGCTAGGTGATCAGAATCGCTAACATGGGAAGAACAAGTGTAGATACGGAAGTCCTGCAAGATGTTGATGTAGTTTGACGAGAACAAAAAGAAATCCAACAGTTATGGAGTCCTGGGAAATGTTTTTGTTGGCTGTGACATCACTACTAAAGAGTGTGTATGGTTGTTATCACTAAGCCATTATTCGATGGCCACTCCTTGCTGAGATGTCTGGTTACATGCATCGTTGATCCTTTGTAAAACGTTGTGAATGTTAGCCGTTGAGGTACCAACATTGTTATATATGGAAACAATAAGTAGAGTATCCACTTCTGTTACATCTATGATGACGGCTGTCGCTTCCAATGACCGTAATCCAGTGATTTTCAGTTGATTGTGCTTGAAGGAATTTCTGAGAGCACCTATACCTCTTTTTCCGGGCCCTTTATCTTCTCGGATGATAGTATAACCTACAGGTTTATAGAGGTTTTTGTTGTTTAAGAGAGTTTCCTGTAGGAGTAAAATATCCGGATTATGGTTCTTAATGAATCGGCTCAGTGCACTTCTTCTGGCTACAGAGTATATTGAATTAACATTGTATGTAAAAATGCTAAGCCTATTTATTACGAACACAATTCGCAAATAAATTCAGAAAGGATAATTGTGTTTTGCTTGTCGTCGAACGAACCGTAGTTGGGTGGCACCAATTTCCTTGCCTTCTGAAGAAGGGTCAGCAGATCAGAACCGAATAACCTCTTGGTATCCTCAAAGATTTTAAAGTGGTCTTCGGTTTTTTTTTTCAGGGATGCCCGGAAGGCTGGACTTTGAGTTGCTTTGGCGGCTGGTTGCATTGTTGGTTTGGCTGGATTTTTTACTAGTTGTGGGTTTGATGTTGCTCGTTGCATTGTTGGCTTGTTCACTGGTTGTGGGTTTGGTATTGCTATCCTTGTTGTTGTGGCTAGGGCAGCTGCTTCGGCAAAGCTTAGTCCAGCTGTGATCTTCCTTGCTGCGGAAGAAACAGCAAACTTCTTCTCCATTTGCTTGTTCTTTTCAACAAGCTTTTCCTAAGCACCATTTGTAATTTGCTGGGTGTCCTACTTGTTTGCAGTTAATATAATAAACTGCTTCGCCTGTTAAATTTGCTGCAGTCCTTGGGCAGTTTCCTGATGGGTGGTCATCTTGGCATTGAACACATCTATATCTCATGCCACAGTTGCTAGCCACATGTCTAAACTTCTGGAAATTACGGCATTGGGTAATGCCATTTGCCTTGAATTTTTCCCAAAATACCTTTTGGTTGAGAAGAAGTGTCTTTGAATATAGTGTATGGTAGGTAGATCACTGCCCTTAACAAGGAAGTTGTTGAAAATCTTGTCTGGTCTGATTGTTTTATAGGGAGTCACTTTTATGACTGGGATTCCCTCCTTCAATAGTTCGTCCTTTACTTAATCTACTTGAAAAGAGTGGTGTATACCCTTCAGGACTAGCAATAATTTTTTGTCTTCCTTCGCAGTATACGTATTGAATTCTTATTCATAATAACATCGACTTTTATGCACTATTTGAACGACATTTTGCTACCTAATGCAAAAAAACCCCGTAGCTCTCATAAATTCCAAGAACTGCGCCCGAAAACGGTAATAAAATGTTTGACCAACATTTTTCGAAGTAAGTCTTCTGTCTACGGACCTATTTACTATGTATAAGAATATTATTTCATCTTTATTTATTTTCCGTAGCATCATGCAGTTTTATACAGTGCCGTCACCAAGGATTTGCTTTAATTTTTTTTAATTGAATTGCCCCTTTCCCTAAATATGTTTTCTGAACTACAAGTTGATTGTTTCATCAGTGAGATTATGGGCAGCTCCTGAATAACCATCCCTGCAGCTGTTTTTACAGCATAGGTAACCAGTAAAAGGACAATCAACTTCAATTAAGTTGGGTTGATAGGTCATGTACATAGTTTATATACTCTCCAGTTACAATGTGGATGCAGGTAGATAAAATGAGTTCAGAGATAAGCTTAGTTCTCATTTCCCCAATTTCTAAAAAGTCCCTGGCAATATAGCCTTCGAAAACGCTTGGTCTAAAATCACATTCAAGTAAACAGATACTTAATTCTTTCGGCTAAACATACGAATACTATGCATCTATAAATATTTTAATGGAACAACTTTGTTTCCAAAAATTTAAAACCAATGTAAATTTTATAAATTTCGTTTTTAAGATAAAGTTTTTTTTATAAATCCTAATTAAATAAAAGTGAATAAAAATCTTAACGACGAAAAACAAAATGGTGATATTTGAAATTAAACTTATTAAATTAAAAAACAAAAAAAAAAAACAAATAAATGATTATTTTTTGTATTTTATATTTAAGTATTAACTTTTATAATTAAGCTTTGTTGAACGGTCGATTTATTTTTTTCAAAAAAAATCAAGAAAAAACAAAAAACCAACCAAAACCGAATGAAAAATTTCCTTTTCTCCATTGTATAGCATTCTCACTAGACTTTGTTATTTAATCAAAATAAAAATAATAAAACTGAATAATAAATAAATATATTTCCGTTTCCATTCGACCGAAAAGAGCAAAACAAAACAAAACAAAATCAAATTGAAGAGAATAATAATAATAATCTAATAAAATTTCGTGTCTAAATAAAAAAAAAGAAATCTCAATAAAGTTGATTTTTTGTTTACTTCTTCGCCTTCCTTTCGAGGACTTCTTAAAGGATGCTGCATCCTCGTCTGTGGAGTCAATCTCTCCGGCCAAAGTCGAAGGGAAAATATTTAAATTACTGAACCGTTTGATACGTTATTATTTTTCAATTTGACCCTTACATGCACACGCCACCTTCGTTGGGAAAATAAGTCTGACCAGATGTTGCGTAGGCAGGCTATTGTGATGGAGAATTTTTATGGATAATAGAAGTGTCCTCGGTGAGTAGTGCTCATAAATACAAGGTATCGACAAAATAACACGTATCATTTGAAGGGCATTATATTCGGACAGGGGGATACATTTAGACAAAGATATCTCAATCCACAGCCATCGAGGTTGGTCGAAAATAAATAACACGTGGTTGAAGGGGTTTACCTAAGGGCGGTGGGTCCATTGGTCTGTCGGTTAGGCGGTCGAAAGGTCCATTCCTAACCATCGCTTTGAAGTGTAAATCCTAAAATCGATGAGTAAGGTAAAATTGATATATGAGTTATTGTAGCTGGGGTGAACTGAGCCATGTGAACTTTAATATTGCTGATTTCATCTTAATGGAGGTTTTCCTATTTATTTATTTTTTTTTTTTTTTTTCGATAAGATACGAGCACGCTGGAAGGGTTCTTCGTGTGATGCATATTTAACACGAAATCTTAAAATAACACTTCAGTAAAGTGTGTAAGAGAATTGGAATGGAAGATATTGAAAAGGTGAAAGTGTGATTAGATTTTCAAAGTGTAGTTTCATTTTAACTGATAAAAAATTCAATAGTCGTTAAAGATAAATGAAACGAAAATTAAATGGGAATAAATTTTGCTAGGGATACTTCTATTTAATAAATCAAATAAACATTTATTATAACCTTGAATGATGACAATGGGTATCTGGACGAACACATGTGCTGCAATCTGTTCGCAATGCGTTGTAAAGTGCCAGGGTATTTAAGATTGATGAAGAAGCATCCCATTATGAACTTCTTCCACTGAAATTTTGTAAAATTAAATTCGCCTTAACTCTCAATAATTAGGCACCAACAGGATGTGGATTTTGAAAACCATAATCGGCCTTACAAAACTGTTTTTTTTTATAATAGGCACACGCACACAAGGGATTTTGTGTGCCCTTAAGTTGTTTGCACAAAGCGCTGGCGAGAGGAAGTTAGGGAGGGAAAAAAGAGAGATACCGCTGTGCGTTGGTTTTAAATGTTTGCGAGTTGTAGTGACTAGGGAATAAAGAGCTCGACAGAGCACTCCATAGCAAGTTATACGGCTTAGGAACGAATCACGATACTTTAGAGTGCGTCCGAAAGTGAGCTTGAGGGTATACTGATGAGCATTCATAAGTAAACTGGTGTTAGGGTTAAAAGTTTGAAGAGACGGAATGCTACTGACGATTTCAACGGAGCACTGGTGGTGGAAATATCGATAAAAGAAAGTGAGACAGGAGACACTACGTCGGTGTTCGAGGGTGTCAATTGATTGACTGATATTAGCATCACCTATGAGCTTTATCGCACGATTTTGGATCCTATCTAGCAGGTGCAGAGATGTTTTGAACGCACCCGATCAGATGTGGGTATTGTACTCCAATTTCGGGTGGATAAACGCCTTATATATATATTGAAGCCAGATCAGAGGGGGTGAAATATTTCTTACATCGCTTGAGTAAACCTAGACATTTCGAAGCATTTTTGGCGACACCGAATATGTGGTCATTCCAACGTAAGTTGTCACTGACACACATACCGAGAATGGAAAGTTTATCGGTTTCCACCATACAAGTGCCATTCATGGAGAATGGCTGGGTGTTTAAATTTCGCTTTAACGACAACAGACAGCATGGTGTTTTGGAAGCAAAATTCTACTCTGTTAGTGGTTCCCCAATTAGATATGCTGTTAATATCCGAATTTAATGCGCTTAGCATGCGCTGCCGTTCCCGTTCTACAGCCGAAGAGCAGGGACGTTAGTCCGGGAACGAATATGAAAAGCAGCAAAGGAGTATATTTGATTAGTTGTAGCAGACAAGAGAACGTTGATGAAAATTAAAAGAGTGTCGGAGACAGAACGAAGCCTGGGGCACACCAGCATTTATTTTCTGAATATCAGACTTGAAACCACCCAAGACAACTTGAATTGAAGGTTCCGAAAGGTAATTTCTAATCCAGAAGAGAGTCATCGACCCTAAAAGCACGTATTTTCCACAAAAGAGCCTGATATCAAACTCTGTCAAATTCCTTTGAAATATCAAGTGCAACTATTTTGCTTTAGCCAGATTGATGTTCGCTTTGGTTCCACTTTTTGGTGAGACATGCCATTAAATCACCTGTGGACCTGTTGCTACGAAAACCATACCGCCGGTCATTAAGAAGTTTTCGTGTTTCGGAATATATCATTAACTTATGGTTTATCAACGTTTCCATGGGTCTGTAGGAGGAGAAGGAAGAAGATTTGCCCTTTTTAGGGACGGGCTGGACAAATGCTGTTTTCCATCTGCTCGGAAAGAGTCCTAAAGAGTAGGATTGATGAAAAAGCTTAAGCAGTGGTTTTGCCAGCGAGGAAGAACACCTCTTCAGAAGGAGGGGAGATATACCATCTGGACCAGAAATATTAAAATTTTTAAGAACTCTTGCTACTACATGAGTGCGAAAGTGGATTTGTCCCATTGAAGATTCGACGCACTCAATTGGAGGCGGAAAGAAAGCACAATTTGGGGGTGTTGAGCTAGCCGCAAAGTGCTCAGCAAGCAGATTGGCCTTGTCCAAAGAGCTAACAGCTGTAAATGAGCGTTGGGATAGAGGATGAGGCAGAATTTCTAATATTTCTGACGAACGACCAAAAATTGTTTACTAGCTTTGGGGCGTTGTAGTATTTTTTGCCTCAGTTTTTGGTCGTATTGGAATTTCACAGGCTTGGGAAAGGCGTTGCAGTCATTTTTGGCTCGTTTAAACTTTTTTCGGTTTTCCTCTCTCGGGTTGATCGTGTAGGACCGAAAAAAACATTTCTCTAATCCTGACAGCCTCCAGCTCCAGTCGTACCATGCCTTTTCTTTCGGTTTGATACTCTCCATCCGATGAAGTATAAAGTTTCTCATTCCAAAGAGAATGGTGTCTGTGATCATATCAGCAGCGGCATCCACGTCGTTGTCGAGGAAACATAACGACCCGTTAAAATTCCTGAGGAATCTATTAAGACCGCTTCAGTTGGTTTTCTCATGTTGCCATAAGGTTATTTTTGGAATCTTTTCTCTAACTGTGTGGTCGGTGTACGAGAAATTAACTGATATGATTTCAGCAGTATACTCGTACATCAACATATACATGTTCCGGCAAAAGTATCACACTATGCTGCACGAGGACGTGCAGTCTACATTGGACGGGGTAAGCTCTTATCGCACCCTTACTAAAACATCTCTTCCACCAGATCTATTAAACGATAACATACCACGGACGCAACTGGCACCTGTATTACTCCCCACGGCTCTGGTGCGTGTTCGATCTGCGACTGGACATTGCCTTCAGCTCCTAGCGCTGTTAGACAGCGGCGCACAAGTATCGTTTATTAGGGAGTACGCCGTACAGCAGCTGCGTCTTCGGCCATTCTAGTTCTGGTCCCTGTTATTGACGTTGGAGGTCCTATGATAGGCCGGTCGACTAGTCTGTTCAAACTTGTTGTAAACTTCTTAAGGATTCAGAGTTCCACATCGATTGCGCCGCATTGGTGCTTCAACGATTGGGGCAATTACTGCCGTTTAGGCAGCTGGATTTAGTACTATTTCGTTAGTTCTTGCATCTGGAATTGGGGCACTCAAAAGCCTGGACCAATCGATTTTGTCTTGGGCGCTGATCTCTACGGTTCGATACTGCGGTACTCCTGTAGCACAAAATACGCAACTAGGATTGGTTGTTTATGGACGCTTGGTTTCAGCAACTTCTCCGGATTTGACCACCCCCCCACGTGTACGCTTGGCGTAGCTGTACTCGATGAACAAGAAGATGTTCAGATCTCACCCCATATGTTCCAAGAGTGAGAAGTTTTATGAACAAACTGTTCGCGCACATGATACGCCAGCTGCTAGCGATTTAAGTCTATGTACCTTAAAGCCGGAGGATCTTGGCAACACAAAATCTGATGCATTCAAGCTCTTTCACTTTCTCGAAGGATGTCTGGAGAAAGATTTAAACGCCAAAGGATTGTATGAGGACTTCATAGCTGAATATGTAAACCATGATGACCATGGTTAAAAGAAGACATTGAGCCGTACCGCGTCTGTTATATTCCGTATCATGGGATCTATAAAGATGGCAGCACCACGACAAAGCTGAGGTATGTCACTCAGTGTTTGGCAGAATGGTCTACGAGTACCCAGTATACTGCTAAGGTGGCGCACTCGCCGTATTGCTTTCATTGCCAACATAGGAAAATGCTATTGTTAGATTCTTGTCGGCCAGAATGATATGGACACATCCCGGCTATCTACCGCCTGCTAACTGTGACATTGAACTCTTCTCTGCATCTCGAAATGAAGACACTGCATACATTGGCCAAGGACGAAGAAGCAGAGTTTCCAAAAGCAGCATGAACACTTGAAGAGTCGTTCTAGATAGATTATTGTCTTCATGGGCCTGATGCAGTGGATGAAGCTCTAGTTCTTCGGGAGCAGCTTCGGTAGTTCCTTCAATGAGGTGGTTTCCCACTGCGAAAGTGGAACTATAATTCGTTAACGTTTCTTCAAAGCCTCCCAGACAACTTGCTGGTGCCCAACTCTCTCTACGACCTGTATGCAAATAGGACTACTAAGGCTCTGGCAATTTATTGGTGCGGTCAGACCGATCTTATTGGGTACCGTGTCCATCATCTCGGCCAGGGGACAAATTACAAAACGCGAACAGCTGTCCGGCATAGCCAAAATTTACGATGCTGCGTATCTGTTGGTGCCGGTTATAGTTAATGGCAAAATCATCCGTTAACAGCTTTAGCTCTCAGGTTGCGGATGAGATGAAGGCGTACCTGAACCACTTTAACAGGAATGACTTAAATTTCGAACAGAGCTGCCGTTCATTGAAAACATCAAAATTCACATCCCCAGATGATTACAACGTACATCTACATGTACTCGCCGATACTTCGAAAGCTGCCTATGCTATCGTAGCCTACCAGGTAAGTCAAAAGTCATCCAGCTAAAGAAAATGACGATTTCCTGCTTGGAGCTCAGCGGTGCTTTGCTTGCTGCCAAAGTATGTGCGAAGGTAACAGCGGCGTTAAATATTAAGCCACTGCGAATTTTCTGCTGGTCGGAATCTAGAACGACGCTGAGCTTTGTCAAATTTCTTCCCGGGAAATAAAAACAATACGCATCACGAAAATATAAGACCTCACCGCAATTGACTGCTGAGAATATGTACCATCGACGAGCAACGCAGTTGATTTTGTCACACGTGGCTTCTACCCCTCACAACTTTAAAAGCGTGAATTATGGTGAATTTGACCAAATTAGCTGGTGGAAAGTAAAAACAAGTGGCCTGTTTAGAAAACCTATTGCGAAGTAGTTTCCGTTATGACCGCCCTCTGTGCTACTTCAAAACCTAAAGGACTCGTACAACAAGAAGAGCGTGAGATTCTAAGTAAATATTCTTATATGGACAAGCTCATTGCTATTATCGTATGGTGTTGCCGGTTTGCTGATGCCACTAGGGAAAACCCCACTAAAACTCAAGCTGGTGCAAAGTCAAAGAACGATGGGAAGCCATACAATTCTAGATAAGGTATGTTCAACAGGACGTGGCAGGAATAATCAACGGAAAACCAACTAAATTTGATTTAAATAGAACCACGGCAAGTCCAACAGTGCTCAGGATAAAACAAAATTTAGAGAAAGCTGTTCAGAACCTGCGCCGTACCACCTATTTTGAACTGGCATGTCCAGATAGAAAGTAATACTGCTTATTGTACGTTCCTTGGTGGAACGCAGATCTTCAGCGACTTCGTAAAGAAACTAGAAGACTTCTAAACTGGTCAATTGACACTAATTTGGAGAAAGATTGGTATCTTTACAGATCCAAGAATAAAAAAGAAACTAATTCGTATTTCGAAGAATTCGTTTTGCGAATAGATCGAGTCCATCGGCGAAAACAGTAGGCTGGTCAAAGTTTTCAAAAAGGAAAAATCAACCAGGCTGGAATTACTTAGAAAATCTGATGGCACCTACACTGAGTCACTTTTAAGGCTCAGTTATCAGGTAACCTAATCAGAATCAGCTCACAACCAGTTCCTATTAATGAAGCTCCTATTGAGCTGAATAACAAAACACGCCGTGGCTGAGTGAGGCCATTAAATGTGATCAATGATTGGTGCACTAGTCAGTCAATCTTCTCAATACTGATACTGTTCTCTTTACGATAAGGAGGAAGCTGACTGGCCTGACTCAACTAGTGCTTTAAGGCACCTCCAAAGAGGCTAAATATTTTGATGTCATGCTGCATAACAAATTTCTATGGACTTAACATTTGACACAACACCGGCCTCTCAGAAGGAAAAAGAAGGAGAGTGAGAAGCGCGCAGTCGAGGGAATTGAGTAGCATCAATTCAGGAATGAGATTCGGTAGTGCAACGGACGTATCGATTGTGAACGGAGCAACAATGTTCGTCTTTTTATCACGCTTGCATTCACTGCGCAATACAACGCTCTTAATGAATTTCCTGTATTTGATCCTTTTTGTGATGTGTAACTATAAGGTGCCAAGAGATTGTCAACATTTATAGTTGCTTGCTTGATAAGGCGGTACGCATCAAACAACAAAACCCACCCCACCCACCCATGGCCTCAAAGGATTAAGGATTCTCTAGTGAGACCTTCTATCCGCTAACGGTGTTGTGCTTCCTTTCCTTTTGACAGAATGTCCTTGATTTTGCCCCATTCACAACAAAACCCATTGCTTCATCAGTGTATGCAAATATAAGGTGTCACACAAGTTGTCACCCGATGTTCTTTGGCCGTAATTTTTTTTATTAATAAAAAACTTTGGTTCAACTTTTGGAATATGTTTGCTTGATGTCTTAATTCTTTTTTCCATTAAGTCGGGGAAATAATATCGGCTAAGTGGCGGCCGCCATAATTGATGACCATCCGGGACCGATTTGTGACATTTTCCATCACTCTTTGCCAGAAATTCCGGCGGTATGTCCTCGTAATATTGACGGATATTCTCTTTGAGGGCTTCAAGAGTCTGAGGCTTGTTGACATACTTACTAGACTTGTGACTTCAAAAAACCCACAAAAAGAAGTCTGGAACTGGAGATTAGGCGACCCGGAAATGCAACCCTCAGAATTTCGGTTGTCGCTTGTGCAGTATGCGCCTTTACTCACTCATGTTGGAACCACATGTTCCCCAGTCCCAATTCATCTAATTGGATAAGTAAATAGTCGTTGAGCATGGCTCTGTAGCGCTGGCCGTCAACAGTAGTCCTTTTGTCGGCGACGTTTTCGCAATGGCTCTTCCCGATATATACACGGATTTTCGGTGCCTCAAAAGCGACGATTTTGCTTGTTCACATATACACACAGATACGTAGATATGGGCCTCGTCGCTCATGATGATTTTCGACGAAAAGCTCTCTCCCTCGTGGTCGAGATTCAGGATGCCTTGAACGTAGATTACACGCGCTTGGCGATCAAAAGCTAACAGCTGATGCACTGTTTGTACTTTGTAAGTGAACATCTTACAGTCTTTCGCCAAAATTCTCTGTAAAGATCGCCGATTGATGCGTAATTGCGTGGCACGTCGTCTGGTCGATACTCCGGGGTTAGTTGCGACATCTTCAACCACAGCTGCGATATTCTCAGAAGAACAGCAGCTTCGGGGTCTGACAGACCTGGCAGCGTCTCGTGTTCTCCCATACTCTTCTAAACGAGTGGCTAAACTGTTTGCCCAGTTGGTATAGGACTAAGGGGGAATCAACGCCGAAATTGACGCTGCGCCAATAAAACCGACGAATTATTCTGCAACAAAATCGTAACAATTATTCCGCGTACTTTAGGAGTATAGCGATGTCTTGGTGACATGTATTTTGTATCTGTTTACCTCGCAAATGTCAAAGTAGAACTGCCATTTGCCGCCACTTGGAAAATTATAGCATCCTCCGATCAGTTTTGTGCCACCTAGTATAGGGTGACCTAATAAGAACGATTCCGACTTTATTTTGAAGCACGTTCATGCCAATATGTGTGGAATAGCACATCATTCAAGTGGCCGCCTCGGCTTCGCTGGCAGTGCTTCAACTGGTCGGTCTAATATGTGAGGCGTTATTCCGGCAATGCGTGTCGAATTCTCGCCTCACGCTCGTCCAAAGTGGTTGAATTGTTAGAATAGACAAAGGGCTTCACGTAGTCCCAGAGAAAATAATTATATGACATGTAGCGTTGTCTTGGACATGTCGATGTCGTCGAGCTCTGGCTACAAAAAGTCGGTTAACATCGCTCCATTCCGGAGACCGTTGACGGTAACCTTTACCGTCTCCTTCCTCATTTCGAAAGAAATAAGGTACAATGATGCCGCCATACCATAAACCGCACCAAATAGTCAATCTTTGTGGATACATTGATGTTTGGCCGAACACTGCAAAAGAGTCAACCCCTCTGGCTATGACCAATTCAGCTGATCGGCACCGAATCGGCATGTTAGGGTCTTTTTCGCTACCTACTGGCCGCTACGGTGGCTATGTTTTCTTCATTTCACACCAATCTCTGTCTAGTTGGTGGCTTAAGATCCAAAATACTGTACTCACGCTCAAACTTTTTCACAGTGCCACAAATTGCCTGCATACCGAAGCATTGATGATGACCGACCTCACGACAAAATTCACGTTGTGTATTTATAACCAAGCCGGAATTTCCATAAATTTTTTAACTAATTTCCGTACGCTCGGCAAGCATAAAACGATGCATGATGAAATGGCAAACCTTAATGAATATTTTGACAGTTGGATGTCATTGGTAACTTTGACAGCAGCAGAAACACAACAATTGGAAGAGCTATCATTGCTATCTGTTAGTTGCAAAGACTTTTGGAAAACTGTGAGTTTGTTTCGAGCAATGTTCTCGAAGTACGTTTTCAAAAAGGTGGCATGTAAATGCCCTTTTTTAAAATCAAAGGTCTCACTGAGGGTTTGGAAATAGTTTTCCGGAGCATCAAACGTCTCTCAGCGTCGTTGTGCACACTCTGATGATAGGATGCCAAAACTAAACACGGATCGCCTGTGCAGAGAATTTCATATGTGGCCATGAGTTCGATAGAGAGATAATGAATATCTGTCTGGATATGTGCGGGTATTCTATACGATTTTCTGTAAAGTGAATACTCGATTTATTGTGAGCTTCCCAGGCACTGACAATAGTCAATCAAATGAATTCGCGCATTCACACAATAAGGAAGAAAGGACCTTGTAGATGTTAAGGAGGCCAATTCCCCCAATATACATTCTTCCACCCAACTCTTAGAAATAAGTTTGTGTATGCCCTCTACTGCTATAAATAGTTCGGCAGGTAACTCGTCAAAACAGGCAGTCTTGTTATGTATTGTAGTTAAGTTGTCCACTAGACAAAGATTGGGAACTTCAGAACCCAAGTTGAATGGTTCGTTCTGCCAGATAGCGGAATTTTTAACGCCCCCGCGGTATAACAATCTTAACATTTTTTTTTCAAATCTTCAAGACCGACGGTGGCACAGCTCTTGAATATTTGAGTATTGTTGGATTGGCACGTTCTTTTTACCTCTTAGTAATTTTTCCGGCACGAGCCGATTTTGTCCTTCAGGGCTTTATATACGAAGTGTTTTTTACAGAACTGTTTGCTTCTTCATTGGTAGTATGAGCGAATATCAAGCTGGGCTGATGTTGGCGAATATAGCCTTGATGTGCAATGTTGAAATAAAAAGTACTAATGCAAAACAGAATAAAAGTACTTAAACGAAAAGTCCTACCTACCCATGCATGACAACTCCTCTTAAAATCCTTTGAGAAAGCAAAAAGAAAAGTCGCTAAAATGTTCGTGTATGAGACCAGTCTCCTTATATTTTCAAAACTACAGATAACTAACCTTCGGTCAGTTTTTAGTTTGAAAATATATATTTCAAACTAAAAGTTATGCATCTACATGAAACTTATGCTGTCAAAATCACTGAATCGACATCCTGTTACCATTGCCTACAGTGATATTCCCATTCCTGCTTAGGTCCTATAGAATTTCAGTGTGAGTAAATACTCTCGAAAAGTTTGGAAAGTTTTTCCCAAAACACCAAGAAACGTAGTACTCGTGCATGAGGTATGCAACCCTATGGGCACCTCAAGTTATTCAACTTGACTACCGAAGGCGTTAAGACATCATGAAAAGTTTAAAATGAATTTGGGGTTTTCACATGAGTAGTTACGCCTTTTCAGAATTTTGTCCTTGCTAAACAGCCTTAAGGGGCAATCCATTAGAAGTTTGCAAGTGTTCTAATTTCCGAATACGTACACAAGATACGAGGTATCTACCCGTTGATGAAATTAGTTTCGTTTATCCCAACTAATATTCGAAAAGCAACGGAGATGCCTCTAAAAGTTTACTCTACCTTCAGCACCCGTGTGACCATGGTCTTGACTTCGTATCGAGTTACCTGCACGAAACTAATTTTCATTTGAAAACTCCTGTAGCCATTAAGACGACGCGACGGGGCGCCGGCAGTATGCGTAACAGGGAGTGTGCTCATCCGAAACGAAACAAAGTGATTGCAAAAATGTGAGTACTTGCCATTTGTTTTTTCCTGGGCTTTCAAGGATTTTAAAGATGACTCTCTGTGGGATAATAATAAATTTCCATGAGGTGGAATTTCCCAAATGTATTTAAACGGAAATGAATATCGCAGAGCATTCTCAGCGCCAGTCAGCGCAGGTACCTAGAGGGTGATTGTAATGAAGAAATGGGGTCGACGTTTGCAAGAGTGCTTACTTTTATGCCGGCTTTTTGTCGAAAATTAAATTGGATTAGGCAAAGTTGCCGCAATGGCTCTTAAAAAAGTTGAGCTGAACTTTAGTTATTGATGTGAAAGGTTGGAAAAAAATAATATACATTTCGTTTCAAACTACATTCAGTGTTATGGGTTGGAATGGAAAATGTCCTTGAGAAAAAATTACCCAAAAGCATTCACGTTTGATGCTATGAGGAGTAGTTGCAGCGCAGCCTTAGAAGCATTCAATTTATTTGCTGCTGGAATATTGTTGGCAAAAAGTTGAAAACCCAGGATTTTCGAAGACAGCTATAATTGAGGTCTAGAAGCTGTGAATAACTTTTCGTTTCACAAATAATTCCATAAGTTTTATTTGTTTTTATTTTTTGTTCTGGTAACTTTAGAAAGTTAGTGCTTTAATAATTTTTTAGTTTGCCGGTATTTATTTTGTGAAATTGAATTACATTGAAATCATGTGGAACTTTGAAGCACAAAAAGTGGGTTTTCTACTATTTTGTGGGAGTTTTCCGAAAAACTTCAAATTCCGTTTGAGTGCTCTTTGGCAACTTGTATAAACATTGTCAACGTAGAACGTTTTGGGCAGATAACAGGGAATGATTTAATTTCCTGAATTTTGTAGTTGATTTTTGGGATAATATTGTAGTAAAAATCGGCGGAAACTGCATTGGACTAGATTTTGATTATGCCTGCCATATCAAATAATTGCCATGTAAGGCCGAAGATACTCGTACTTTCGGTAATCCGAACCCTAAAACTGCTAACGTCCTAGTCTTTTTTCCTAAAAGAAAATTAATGAGAACTTAAAGGAAACAAGGTTCAAAGCATTTTGAACTACGCAGGCAACGTTTCTGACTCCAAATTGGTCATTTCTGCCCAAATGTTTTGCATTAGCTTCTGAATTGTCTTAGGTTTGTTCATTGTAACCCATCTCTTCATATAAGCGGACAAAAATAAACAAGTCTGTATCAATTTTGACGGATCGTTAGGATAACCAATGCATTTTTCGAAATTAACCGGTCACAGAAATGTTCCTGAAAAATCTCCACTATCGCGTATCTGGTATGTGTTTTTCCTCCATTCTGCTGGAACCCTGTGGTTATTCTGAACTAGCGGACTTAAAAAATTCTCTATAACCGCCACAGTAATGATTTGTGTGCTTGTGCTAGATCGCAAGTATTTTAAAGGAGTATTTCCCACTTCCATATAATCTCAATAACTTCGACTCACTATATACTTACTTAAGGTGGCGCTACAGTTCGGGGTGGACCTGGGCCTCAATCAACAACCATCTCCAGCCAGCTTAATCTTTAGCCATCTTCCTGCAGTTTCGCATGCTAAGCAGGTTGAGGCCACCTTCCACTTGCGTGCGCCACATAAGTCGCAGTCTTCCTCTATTGCGCTGTCCTTTGGTGGCGTATTGGAAATTTTTCTGATCGGAGAATTGGTTGTTGGACCTTCACACCTCTAACTCTTCGATGTCGCTGTACAGCCCGTATAGTTGGTCGTTATATCTCCTTCTCCACTAACTGTCTATGCAGATACGGCCGAAAATCGCCCAAAGGATTTTCCTCTCAAACCAGCCAAGATAGGACCGGACTGGGATTAGGTTATTGCCTTATATAGGGTCACTTTTGTTGTTCGAGAGGACCTTGCTCAAAGTCCAGAGAAGCAGCGATTGAGAATTGTTATTCTCAGCTCTTGATCTCAGCGCTCCACAGCGGAATCTGAAAGCTATTACCTACCTCGAAGTTATATCTCTCGACGATGGCGTTCTGTCCAAGACGTCGGTTATGGATGTCCTTTCTTCGCGACAGCATATACTTGGTCTTGCCCTCATTGCCCACTCGCTAAAGCCCTACTGACATCACGATACTTTCTTCCGATTATCGGCGGATGCGTGGAACGGGATGGACTTCCGAAGGATTGGCGCGTGAGCTTTGCACTATTCTTTCAAGAACGATGTTAAAGGCATCGCACGACTGAGCCTTGTCTAAATCTTTTTTTTGACATCAATGGCCTCGGTGAATTCTTTACCACCCTTGAATGAGCACCACAAAATTTCCATATTCATACTGCACAAACGTACGAGATTGGAAGGGATACCAAAACTATGTAGACATTGCATTGAATAGCTCGTCTCTATCATACGCAGCCTTAAAATCTGTTGAAGTATACATGCAACAATCCCATTGATATAGTTTATTACCAACTTAAACCATATGGTAGTAGATTGTTATATTGCGTATTACCAACTTATACTTAATTGTCAAAAAAAAAGCTGAACTTAGACTTAACCTAACTAATTTTGTAACCTAATGAATTCCACTTAATAAACTGAAGTCATTGAAATAACTTGTTATCCGTTTTTTCCTTATAATTGATTGGCGATGGACTTTCCTGGCCTAAAGCCTTAATGATGTGTACCAACCAAGTTGTTGACGAATGCCTTGTTAAGATGACTGAAGCCTCTGTACTTGGCGTAGTTCACAGAGTCTAATTTTTTTTAGGATGGGACAAAAAATGCTGAGGTTCCATTCATCGGGCATACTTTCGCCCGACCCTATTTTAAAGATGAGTGGGTGTATGCTACTTATCAAGTCATCCCAGTCAGAGCAACAGAAGTGCTCTTTCTAAATCCTAAACATTGACTTTGACTCTACTACGATGTTTCCTTTTTCGTCTGTAAAGCCTTCGGTTCGGGGATTCTATCAGTGGCATGCTTTTTTACCTTTTGGTAAAACTTCCGACTCACTATAGAAACTCGATAAATAACAAATGCAACACGACTGATGAGACGTGCTAGGGATACTCTACAACATAGGTAGTTCTCATGTAAGTTCACTGTTAGCTGTCCTTCTACGCACACAGCCACCTCCCGTTTTCTGACGCTTTTTTGTTTCATTTCAGTTTTAGCATTCACAACGAGAAAGATGTTAACAAGAGTTTGAAGCAGAAGAACATTATTGGCTACGTAGGGGCACAACTGCTGGAAGTAGTGATACAAGATCGTAAAGAAACCAACACTTCATCCTTGTTAGATAATATTAGTGTCAATTACAATTATATAATTATCGTACAGATTTGAATGTCATATAGCGGGTGCAGAGGGACAGTTTCATCGGAGTTCGGAATCACTTCATGTTGCTTTTCCCTTTCATCCGAGTTGGGATCTACTTCATGTCGTTGTATAGTTTCATCGGAGTTCGAAATTATTTACTGATGCTATTTTGTTTCATCGGAGTTCGGAATTTCCGACCAACGAGCTAAAATGAGTGTCATTCATAAGTATTATCACACGGTTTTGAATGTCCTCTAGTGGGTGAAAACGGTTCTAAAAATTCCTTCCATCGGAGTTCAAAATCAATTCATGTCGCTTTTTCGTTTCATCGGAGTTCGGAGTTCTGCCATAAAGGTTTAAAAAAAATACATACATACACGCTATATAGGCGACTAAGTGTTAGTAATTTTATTGGAGAACTAAATGAAGTTATACAGGTAGGTCGAGAAATATACAAAATGAGAACTACTCCCTCGTTTTAAGATATATTGAAATGATGGCATCAAGCTGGGTTACAAGTATTATTAAACGTGTTGACTTAACAAGAAAAACTATTGTAATTTCTCACATATGTATATGCAAGCATACCAAAGCTAGAAATATTTTCAGCGGTCATTGGGACAGATTTTTCAGACCACTATGAAACCTGTTAAATCCCCAATTAAAAGATCAACGTTCAGATCGAATTCAATACATTTTAATTCTCGACGATCAAACCACAAGTGTTTTGAATAAAAATTTCATTACGACTTTTGCCAATACTAGTACATAGTTCAATTAAGTAAATAGAAATAAGTGTTGCCACTACATAGCCTAGCAATAGAAGAACGAACGAAGAAGTTGATGATATTCCAAGAGTAAATGCACTTAAAGAACAAACAAATTGGCAACAGTTGTTTACAGAAAATAATGTGGAAAAAGTGTACGGGAACTTTGTAGACTGAATCAATAACATTTACACTGAATCGAGGAAAACAAAAGCAACGAGAAAAAGTAAAAAGCAAAAGCCATGTATGAGTCACCTGTGAAATAATTGCATTATGTAAGGAACGAGTACTACAGGAGATGAGAAAATACTCCACGGAGCCAAAGTTACAAATTTGAGTACAGAAACTTTATTAGTAAGAAAATGAGTTGAAATTAAAACCAACTTCTGCGAACAACGATTTTTAAGCTCTTGGAATGATCGAAGTAAAATGTGGAATATTTTTCAAACAGTGATGAACCCACCATCAGCAATCATGCGCATATGTCACATCAAAACATCAAGGTAATAGAATTTGCAGCTCCAGCAGAGTATTTATGTCAGGAAAGCCATGGGATAAGAAATATTTCAAAAGTTGTGTCGTCTGAAGAACAGCAACGGTATTAGGGCGCATAGCATTAAACCGATTTATATAAAAATAAATGCTCGTTTTCTGGCTCCAGTCATACAAGCGATAACAAATCGAAGTATTACACAAGCCCATGTTCCACGAATGATAAAAACTTCGATTAAGGACTGAAACGAATAAAATCTGTAAATTTTAATACGGGCTATAATTCCAATGCGTAAAAATTGCAATCCCATTTTGTACCCAAATTAGCCTGTATATTCTCTAGTTTCAGTTTGTTATTGATTTTAGTTCGGGGCGGTTTAAAATATTTATAAAATATGAGTCAAGAGAAACACCGTAAAAAGATCATCGACAAATGGCTCGAAAATACTTCGCGTCCAAACCATTTCACCGCAAAAAATTTAAACATAGCACGCAGTACAGTGGATTCTGTTATTAAACGAGTGGAGCACATGATACAAATTTGGACAGGAAAATAGTGGGTATCATCGTAAAAAGCCGGACTATGTCATCTAGAGATGTTGCTCGGAACCAACCAAACAATGGTACAAAGATCTAAAAAACGTAACGGTCTAAAAACACGAAAAAAAAAACAAAAAATACCAAAAGTTACTGAAAAGCAAAAATAAGTCATAAAAACACGAGCCCGAAAGCTATACGAGTTGATCGGCAACAAGAAAGCGTGCTTGGTTTTGGATGACGAAACTTATGTCAAGGCCGACTTTCCTACTCTTCCAGGTGCACAGTTTACAACTCGTTTCAAGCTAAAATTCTTCCGCAATCAACAACATTGGTTGGGATGGAAAAATTCGGGTCAAAATATCTCGTTTGGCAGGCCATTTGCCAATGTGGACACAGAAGCTCATCGCTTATTACAACGGGTACAATTAACGGAGAAGTGTTGATTCCTTTCTTAAACAAACACGACGGTTCAACATTATTTTGGCCAGATTTAGCTTCAGCTCACTATGCTCATGCGACGTTGAGCTTTCTTGTTGCTAAATATGTCGACTATGTCCCAAAAGACATGAATCCACCCAATGTTCCACAGTGCCGTCCCATTGAAAGGTATTGGGCTTTGGTCACAAGCTAAATTGAGGAAAAGTGAGTAGTGTGCAAAGGACGTAAAAGATTTTAGTGCTAATTAGAAAAGAGCGTCCAAAAAGATCACGGATTTAACTGTCGCCAACCTTATGAAGGACATTCAAAAGAAGTTGAGGAAAGAATGGGAAACCAAATAATTTTTTTTTATTTTTTGTAATTGTGAATTGTAAGCGGAGGTAACTTACACAGTGAAGAGACGCCTGGGTCTCTATAGAATTCGCTGAGAAAAAAAAGAAAGATTGCTGTCCGAGGAATCCGTACGCGCAATTTATTATTAGGTTACACGACTTGCTGTCCGCGGAATCCGTACGCGCAAGATCGCTTTACCCTGGTTTATGGTGTTATCTGGGTTGCTGTCCGTGGAATCCGTACGCGCAACCAGATTTTACACCTCAAAACTATCAATTTCCAAAGGAAATTGTAAACGGAATCGAATCCAGATAATTTTCCAGTTTACCAGCTGGATGTTACCCGAGTACTTCGCAAAGAAAAAGATCTGACTTGCAATACTTGAAATAATTCACAACTAATTGAATGACTGGATTGGATCTTCTCCTCAACCTCATAATTTTTATTTTACTTAAGGTTTTCTATGTTCCAAGTGAATGTGAAGTACATCCTTGGATTAAAATTTTAGTTTTACATTTTAATGCATACTTTAGGGTGTTAACAATATAATTTTTTACTTTACTGTAGTTATTTACATTTTAATGCATATTTTTTTGGTGTTAATATAATTTTCCTCTGCAAGCGCCGCTACAGAATGAATTTAATAAAAACAGAGTTTTAAAGTAAATAAAAAAAATTTACATGAATAATGAAAATTATTTTTTTTTTATTGGGTATATAATTTATTTCGTGCGGTTTTTTTTTCAAAATTTTAACGTTTATTTAAGAAAAACATGTACAATAGTATTATTCAAAGTATTGCCCATCTGAAGCTATGACTTTTTCCCATCTTTCTGGCAATTTGTGGATCCCATCCCAAAAGAACTGCGCCGGCTTGACAGCCAAGAATGAATCAAGCCAATTTTTGATATTCTGCTCTGATGTGAACCGTATTTCAGTGAGGACGTTCTGCATCGACCGGAACAAATGGTAGTCAGAAGGGGCAAGGTCTGGGCTATAAGGCGGGTAGGGTAAGACTTCCCTTCCCATCCACTTTTTTCCAAATAGTTCTTAACCGGAATAGCAACGTGGGGCCGAGCCTTGTCATGATGGAAAATTATTGCCTCGTGTCTGGTCGCATATTCCGGGCGTTTTTCGGCCACTGTTCTCTTCAAACGGATTAATTGTGTTCGGTAGCGTTGTCCGTGATGCTTTCACCCGGTTTTAGCAGCTCATAATACAGCACACCCATCTGATCCCACCAAATACAGAGCATTACCTTCGCGCCATGGATATTCGGCTTTGCTGTTGATTTGGCTGGTTGGCCGGGTCTCACATATAAGTTTTTGCGCCTGGGGGTTGTCTTAATGGATCCATTTTTCATCACCAGTAACAATCCGATGCAAAAATGACTTCCTTTTGTGGCGCTCCAGCAGCATTTCGGACATGCAAAACCGCCTTTCGACGTCTCTCGGCTTGAGTTCATGTGGAACCCAATTTCCTTGCTTTTGAATATATCCAGCTGCTTTTAAACGTTTTGAAATGGCTGCTTGAGTGACACCCAAAGATTCTGCGAGCTCTTCTTGTGTTTGGCAACAATCTTCATAGAGTAATGCTTCCAGTTCTTCATCTTCAAACTTTTTTGGCTGCCCAGGACGTTCATCGTCTTCCAAGCCAAAATCACCACTTTTAAATCGTGCAAACCACTTTTGGCACATTCGCTCAGCTAGCGCATGTTCACCATAAACTTCCACCAAAATACGATGACTTTCGGCTGCAGTTTTCATCATGAAGAGAACTCCCCGCAAAAACACATTTTCAGGCACAAAGTTCGACATATTTGAATGAAAAAAATATTATTGTTGTTTACGCTTCAAATGAATGACATATACTGAAATGACGTACAATGACAGTAGCTTTGCAACGCATGTTCCAAAGGAATAATACAAGTTACGCCATCTCTTAGCAAACCGCACGAATTAAGTTATAGACCCAATACTTTGAAGTTTCCAAATTGTATTCGTTTCCGTCCTTATTCGGCCAATTTACAAGGCATGTGCAAACAATTACAGGCCACTAGCTTTAGGGTTGAGTATAGCCATTCCTCGTTTCAACTTAAAAAACGATCCTCTTTATTACTGCCAGCTGTCCATTTCTGCTTAAAATGAAACTTAAAAGATTTGAGGGCACGTCTAAGTGAACTTTCTGCTCCTTCTGGGCATTTGGTGATTTTTTTGAGGTCTTGCCCTAGAAATACAAATTTTTCCACCATATTCCTATTTGGAGATTGCCTTAAAAGTTCGTATAATTTTTTGGCCTCTCTATCTCCATTTCCGAAGGTAATTTTTTGCAAGATAATTTTGCCAATGCAGTCAATTTAAATATGATAACAAATCTTTTGGCGGGATTGTGCAGGAGATTTTTTTTTCAGAAACCTTTAAAGAAATATCCGAATTTTATACTACTCTAAGAATTTAAGCTGAACTCATTTTAACTCGACTAGATAACACCTACAATATGTATAAACGCATTTTTAGCAAAACACTTATATTTTACTATGCTAAGTAATAGAAATTTATATGTCTTTACAAAGTAGACATCTTCTACTTACAGATATATGTTCAGATAAAACAGATAAAATAAAAGTTCACATAATAAAAACTAAAAAACGCGAATGAAATGTCACGCTTTACACTTAGGCGCTTTCAGCAACAACATGTGATTAACACAACTCTCGACTTTCAATTGATTGTGCTCCACAGCAAAAATAGAAACGTTACTTAAATATCCATTATGTGATGTAATTGGTATTCAGCTACAAGTGTGTACCAATTGTTTTTGGTTTTAACAAATTTAATTTTTTTTTTACTTTTGGCCAGGTTTCTTCATAGTGATACTCCCCTGTGCGTCGTCTCTCGGTGTTAGGCTCGAAGACTCTTTGTAAAGGAATAAGGTAAGTATCTATCTTTTCGCTCAACACGACTTAGCCACCTAAGACGTTGGATCTGTAGGCTCCTGACTAGACTGATGCCTCTGTATCAGTCTACAGTTCGTAAGAAGAGTAAGAAAAGAATTTTTTTCACGAAACGACCAAGTGCTTCTTCATTTTGCTCCAATAATTTCGAAAATTATAAACCTGAGTTTACATCAAGGGAAGATTCCTGTTGCTCTTAAGACTGCTATAGTGCGTCCTATTTACAAATGTGGTTCAAAAAAGGATATAGGCAACTACAGGCCAATTTCGATCTTACCTGCAATTGAAAAATGTATGGAGGAAGTAATAACAAGACGTCTGGTAAGCTTTATAGAACGTAACACCATTCTACATAACAAACAATACGGCTTTCAAAAAAACAAAAGTACTGGGAAGCTTCTTGGTGAATTCGCTAACACAATTCATGAAAGCTTAAATAAAAATCACCATGTACTGGTGTTATTCATGGACTTTAGTAAAGCCTTTGATACCCTTAATCATCAAAAACTTATAGTAGCACTGGAGAAAATTGGTATTCGAGGTAAATTGGGTAACTGACTACCTAAGCGTAAGAACTTTTCATGTGAAAATCGAAAATGAGTACAGCAGTAAAAAGGAAGTCAAGTACGGAGTTCCCCAGGGATCTAAATTGGGCCCAATACTTTTTGTTCTCTACACAAATGAACTACTTCGTGTATTTAAGAACGCTATCCCATTTGCTTATGCAGACGACACAGCCATTATTGTACGACACAGATGTTTGGAGACGGCAACGCATATAATGCAAAGGGAGTTTTCGAAAGCCGTGCAGTGGTGCCACGACAACGGATTAATAATAAATTCATCAAAAACCAAAATGATGCATATTCGTGGATCACATCATGCTGTTACCTCCGATCATATCGTCCTTGAGAACGGTAAGTGTCCCAGCTCATCTTCGAGACAGTCAATAGACATCGTTGAAAATTACAAATACCTGGGTGTAATTATTGACAGCCATTTCAACTGGGTTAACCATATCGACAGCTTACGGTCGGACTTAAGAAGAGCTATTTATGGATTATCTCATCTGCGCTATTACACATCACCACGTATATTAAAACAAGTCTACTACGCACTAATTGAATCTAAGTTGAGGTATGGTATACTTGCGTGGGGTAATGCTTCAAACACTCATCTCCAAAAACTACAACGGCTCCAAAATATAGCTTTAAAGCAAATTGGATCCGGGAATCCGCGTTCCTTGTCCAATCAAAATATGGTTAAGGCTATCAATGTCCAGAACATTTTTAAGATGTCTGTGTTGCTAGAATACAGCGATGACTTACGTTTTAAGAAAATCATTAACCACGAGCAGAACACCAGAAGACGGGCCCAAAGACTACTGCAAGTTCCAAGTTGTTATAACACATACGGTAGAAGACAACTTATGTGCAGATTCCCGACATTGTTCAATGAACTTCCGGCTAACCTGAGATGCATCACAAATTTTAAAACAAGAAAAAAAATGTTAAAAGATTTCTTTTTGCTGCAAACTTAAATCCAAAAATTGTTTAAGCCAAAATTGTTAAATTGGTAAAGTAAATATAAAATTTAAAATCACTTAAATAAAAATTATATTTGAAACTTAACCTTCTGCAGAAAAGCCAATAAGGCTTCGCGGGAAAAACAAACATTTATAATATTATATTTCATTGATAAATAAATAAATAAATAAATAATTCAATTTCGACAAGGTCAAAGTCTCTGCGCCATAGAGCAGGACAGGGATGACAACGGTCCTGTATAAAGCCAGTTCGTCTAATGGGATAGGGCGCTGTAACACAATAGTCTTCTGAGCCCAAAGAAACAGCGATTGGCAAGAACAATTCTGCGTCTGATTTCTGCGCTGATGTCATTGCTGCTTATAACTGCGGCATCAAGATAGATGAGTTTTTTTCTTGACACTGTAAGTCTCCGTTAATTCATTAACGGCCTTGATGGAGGAGTTATAGTTCTCTATAGTCATCCTGTATAACCTGAGGAGTTTGGAAGGGATGTCAAAACTAGCCATAGAATTGTATAGCTCGTCCCTATGCATGCTGTCATATGCCATATGACAGATGCCGTATATTTGATAACAAAATTAGTCTACTACATACTTACGTGCAAGCATGATTTGATCCTCCTTAGCAATCTATTTTAATGAAGTCTAAGGACAAAATTATGAATTTCTTACCCAGAAAGAAAGAGCTGAGGACCATCTTTGAAATAAAATATTAAAAAAGATAGAAGGTACCATTGAAAAATCAAAAATTCTGGACTAATTGGACACCTATTCAAAGAGGCGCAGGGTTTACTTCAGTAAAAGGGAGGAATGGAACACAAATCCTATATTAGTGAACGATGACTTACGAAAGTGGTATACTGACACGTAGACGACCAATATTTCTAAATTCTAGGAAGAGGATCTGAAGGCGATCTTGCAGAAAGGGCTGATCCAATTACTGGAAACATTAAACAACCAATAGAAAAAAAGGCAAAATAGATTAAGCTTCACGTAGTGCAGAAGGCCCGTTGCCTTACCATCTTAATCTTATTCTTTAAAGTAACCTAGTTTACACTTTGATGTAGTACGTAGTCTCATCCGAACGGGGCTTTAAAAATACTCCGTACTTGCTGTTGAGCCAGTGTTCAAAGAAATATGTCTTCTTTTCTAAAAGAACCAACTAAACTAGGGCTTTATACAAAAACAAATGATATCCAAAAATCAATTAAATGAATAAGGACATACAATGTTCTGTATTTTGTACAGTTGAAAAATATTTGTCCACCTTGGACACAAATGTCTACATAGTCATACCCTACAAATTTAGCAAACGAAACCAAATGTTTGAAGAAGTCAAAGGGTAAAGTGAGGTAATGTATGTAAGTCCGAGTTAGTAAATTAGTCAAAATGTAATAAGGAGCGGCAAAAGTAATACCTCTTATACAAGGCGTTTTCATACAACTCCTGTTGCCAATGACATTGCTCATATTAAACATTTTGAGTTAGTGAGTGTTAATATTACGCTCCCCAAACGCAGTATTTACTTTGTTTTTATATTCACCCTTCTCAACCATTTGAGTCTTATCGACCTGTAATTCATTCAACAGATTCCTTAACTGATGCTGCACAACCCGAAGACACCACAGTAGTAGGAGATTTCAACCTCTTTTACCTGAAATCTACGCTTTTCGACGACTAGTCTCATTTCGTCTCAATCAATTCGTTCTATGAAACAGATATCTTTTTTGTGAACTCCCTAGCTGACTCAAGTCTATATCAGATTATCGAAACGTACGAATCTACCTTATCATCACATCTATGTTATGTCGTTTATAGGACATCAGTTACATACTCAAATGAAAACGGCAACACATGAGTCAATTCGGAAAATTAATTTTCATTTCAATTCTAAGGTACTAACTTCAACAATCTTAAAAGTCTCATTGGCAACTTTAACTTTCACTTTATTGTTGAGGCAAGCAACATTGATCTTGCCCTATCAACTTTTCATTCGTTAATTCTCTCCTGCTTAACCCAATCGGTTCCATATTCCCACTAAAACGACTGCCTGTCATCACTTACCTGGTACGACAAGGAATTGCGTTCTCTATGTAGCAGAAGATACAAGTTGTGGCATAAATTCTTAACAACTCGATCTGATTCCGACTACAGTAACAACGGATTTAAGTACAATTGTTTATCTGAACTTTGTGAGTCTCTTTACCTGGATTATGTCTACCACATGAAACTTATCTCAATCTCTGAATGTGTCTACCGATTTTTTAATATCAAAAAAAAAGTCAGATGGCTATCCCTGAACTCTTAAATTTCTCAGTAAATCTTCTGCAGACCCAAAAACTATTGCAAATTTTTTTGAATGACATTTTAACAAAAAAAAATTGAAGCAAACACCTAAAAATGATCCTAGTTATTTTAGCTAAATGACAAACTGTCCACAGACGTCATTGATCGCCTTAAAAAAAAGATGACTTTTCTTCCGACTCTACTCGTAATAGCCTTCCAGCTATCATAATACAAGGATGCATAAACCTCCCCCCCCCCCCGCTGCTCTATTTAACCTGACTGTCTTCGAAGAATCTTATGTTATATCATCCCTATCTATGAATTGCTTCCATAGTGTAGACAAATTATATGCATCTACTTAGTTGAGTTCGCCTTTGGACACTTTGTGCTTTAGAAGATTGTAACAACCTCGTTGCAATTTCTACAGATTTCAGCAAGTCGTTCGACAAAACTTCCCACCAACTTATCATTTTCGAAGTAAA
Organism: Volucella zonaria; assembly: GCA_963966105.1. Lineage (NCBI taxonomy): Eukaryota > Metazoa > Arthropoda > Insecta > Diptera > Syrphidae > Volucella > Volucella zonaria. The sequence continues at coordinate 192,804,042 of OZ014532.1, read as the reverse complement.
ATCCCCATTTTTGACATAGACTAAGTCCTATTTAGAAGACAGAGAGTACAAAATAATTTTCAGATCCGACCCCACTAACACAAATTCTGGTGTCCCTCAGGGTAGTCATCTTGGACCAAACATCTTTATTCCAACAATTAACGATATAAGTCTCGTTTTAACGATATGATATGACAGAATTTCTAAAGTCATTGCATTGCCTTTTGACTCCCATTGGTTGCTTAATAAGGTTACTGTCAACAAATGCCAAGCGATAACTTATATCCGCAAACGTCTACCACACCCTCCAAGAAACTACATCATCTGCGATAAGATTATGCCTTCCACTACTCTGCACTTGGCTTTATCAAATGCTGATCTAAAGAATTTTCAAACCCTTATGTTACAAGGTCCAAGCACATTACTTTTGTGAGGCCTCTTCTCGAATATTACAGCCAGGTTAGGTCACCCTAAAAACAAATCTACATTTAAAGAATCGAACCCGTCCAACGTAAATTTGACAAATACATAATCCAAAAGGCCCTGCTCAATATGTCACTCCCTTAATACCTACCTCGACCACACGACCATTCGTCCTCACCTCATTAACTTAAGAACGTCTTTGTTAATTTTTAAGTCTGGATTTTAATTTTTTTTTTTGCTTGTTAATACTCATAAGCTTAATAAGGTTGTCCGGAGTAGACCCGAGCCAATAATAATAGGACGGACATTGAATATGCATGAAGAATATGACAATACAATTCCTCTGTTTTATCCGATTTATCCCTGCGAAGTACATACGAGTACAATACAAGTAGGCCTCCAGCATACAGAGATATATCCTGGTATTTGCGAATGGCACAAATGATGCCCATTACATTGTTAAATGCTGCTTCCGTATTACGAATGCTTATGGGGGCAAGGCTGGTGGAAAGCCTCAGCATAAGTTATTAAGGATAATACCTTATTACCATACCAGCCATAACTTTCAAAAGATTCGCAAATACGACCAACGACCAGGGAGCATGTTGGGGTGACTGTAACCATACAGAGCTAAGTGTAGTCACAGATTCTACTGCTTTAAATTTTATTCCACAGATATATATTAAGTCAAATAAAAATATTCGGACTCAAGTTTGCTCTTTAATATCAGGATTATTAAGGATATTGCTGAATTACGATTTTGATTTGTTTGCTTCTGATTAAGAACGGTAAGCCGCGGATTATTAAGTCGGCCAAAATGTTCAATTTTTGACGCATTAAATAAAGGCCATAAGGAGGACCACGCTTGAGGCGATTAATTACACAATTAAAAAGATCTCGCTTTATTGTTGCAATAATAAAGCGCAATAAAGCATATTTTAATATGCTTATGTTTATTATACAATATATTAAAAATCAAAGCCAATAAATCCTCATTTGACGCCCAAGGATTCAAGGGAAAAAGAAATTAATTACGCTCGCTCACATTACATAGAGTTTTGAAGGGTCAAAACTATGGATTCAAGGAAGGTTTTTAAACCGCCTAGGTAAGGGGAGTCTTATTCAAGCTGAGCAAACTGGGTATAAGTAAACAACTGCATTATTTTAATATGGCTACCAGTACACAGTTCGTCGTAAAGAATGGCGATGTGACTTTACCAGGAATATGTGTCATTAAAAACGGTCTGCAGCTATTCTCCTTAATTTTCGAGTCCTCTTAAGCGTGTACACAAACGATCCTTTGGGATCATTTCTCCATGCCAAATTGTATCCAAATGACTAGATCCAAGAATCTAGGTCATTGCAACGTGACCTATGTATATAAGATTAGGATTAAGCAATGTTTTCTCGACTGAACATGTGAGTAAACGGATATCGGACAGATCGTAAAAGGAACAATATCCAGAGTTTGTATTTTAAGAAAAGTAGCAGGCGGTTTGTCTTAAGCCGAGATTGAATTTCTATTGTAATTTCCATAGAAATCTTGCGCCGTTAATGTTGAAAAACGACGAAGTTGTAGCTCAAAAACAAAGGTTTTTTGTTTGTCAGGACAGAGCCCTCAGGCAAATAATTTACTAGTCCTTCTGTGAAATATTACACAATCAAGCGCCACAAGAAGTTAATACCTCAGCGGCGCGTACCTAAAGCCCGATGCCAGCATACCAGTCTAGACCGGACACTAAGAGAAGGCTGTGTCGTTAAAAAGTACGGAGTTCAAAATACGCGCGTAAAAGATACCGCCATAATTTTTATTCTGTAAGTTAGTAGCACTGCACTAAGTTATTACAAGAGATTTGAGCTGGATCTCCTACTCAGTTTGTTTAAAACTGCACTTTCTGTGAACCATACTAATGTGACCGCATCGATTTTTAAAATAAAAAAAAAGTTTAAAGAGGATTTTGCCTTAAATTGAAATAACATTTCGTATGCTGAATGTTGAAAATGCTCCAAAAGACCTACGAAGAATCGTGTATGTCGAAAACACAGCCATGAATTGTAACGGGTGTGCAGATAGCAATGATAATTTTTCCAATTGTTATGTTTCAGCAGCTGGCAAGTTACCAATTACATCCAGCTGTCAAAATATTCAGTAAGGTTTGCCATTTCATCGTGCATCGTTTTATGTTTACCGAACGTGGAGAAATTATTAAAAAATTATGGAATTCCGGCTCAGTTGCAAATACGCAATGTGAAACTCGTCGTGAGGTCGGTCGCCATCATGGCTTCAGTGTGCAAGCAATTCGTCGCACCGTGGAAGTCTTTGAGAGTGAGTACACTCTTTTGGATCTCAAACCGCCAACCAGACAGAGATTGGTGCTAAATGAAGAAAACATAGCCGCCGTAGCAGCCAGTATCGAAGAAGACTTAGAAATGTCGATTCTGCGCCGATCAGCAGAATTGGGTATCGCTAGAGGGTCAGTCCGGATTATTTTGCGGTTGGATTTGAGCCTAGGTAGGTAGGTAGGTAAGAGTGGGTGTTGGAAATACCAACCCACTTAGGCCCATTGGTCCATTGTGATGCCACGTGGATCTATGATCCTCTTACTGATGGAACCAGTTTGAGCTTCTGTCCACCTAAGATCTGTTCTTTTATTGGCATCCAGCTATAATGTTAGTTTGCACGCAGCGATTGGTATACGAGTACCTATGCTACCCTTTTCCGGTAGATAGGTAGAGTTGTTCCAATTTTGGTGAGTTCATCAGCTCTACAGTTCCCTGGAATGTCTCTGTGGCCCGGCACCCAACAAAGGTGAAGGTTGAACTGCTCTGCAATCTAGATAAGAGATTATCGGCATGCAAGGGCTATTTTAGAATTTAGTGAGACCGAGTCCGGGGACCTGATAGCGGCCTGACTATCCGAAAAGATGCGGATATCCTTTGCAGATATCACGTTTTTCTTCAGCCAGGACAGAGCTTCTTTCATCGCCAAAATTTCCGCCTGGAACACGCTACAGTTATTTGGAAGGCGGCCATCAACTCCGCTATCGGTTTTAGATCCATCTGTTTAGAGACGGATTGACTTGTCCTCCATGAAAGCATCTTCCTCCCAGAAGGATCTAGAGGGGAAGTTTTTGTCAAACCAAAGTTTAGGTGTGGTGTAATCGATGTTCTCTGTGAGGATTCCTAATGTATTAAGTATACTGGCGTGGCCAAATGGATTATTTGCCCACTGTTTAATAGCTTTAATCGCCTGCTGACAATATCGATGGGTGTCAAATAAAACAGAATGTCTAATGCCGCATAGGGGGTAGACCGCAATGGTCCGCTTAAGCATAGACATGCTGTTCTCTAGGCCGTCCAACAGACTATCACCCCGTAAGTGAGTATTGGTCTTACGACCGAGATGTATAGCCAGTGGGTTATCCGAGGTTGAAAGCCCCATTTATTCCCATTGGCGTTGGCAAGAGAATAACGCTATTGTAGATTTATTGACTCTTTCTTGAATGTTAGGTGTCTAGTTTAGTTTCCTGTCAAAAATGAGACCCAGATATTTTGCTGTATCGGAAAACACTAAACTGGTACCGTTTATTGAAAGAGGGTCTATGGTTGGAATTTTGTATTTCCTGGAAAAGAGGACAAGATCAGTTTTATGGGGGTCTATTCCCAATCCACAGCGATCTGCCCAATTGAGATTTACTTGAAGGAGTTCTTTAGTGGTATTAAGATTCTTACCTGAGACGGCCATAGCAACGTCATCCGCATAAGCGATCACCCTGATCCCACCCGCTTTCAGGTATATCAGTACGCCCAGCGGCGTACCTTTTGCTGACACATCTTTTAGCAGAAGCCTCACCCAGTTTGGAGTTAATTATCCTGCTGTTTAGCATAAGACTGATCAACTCCTCAAGTGAGTCGTCTACCTGCAGTCGCGATTGCGGATGTGTTGACGTTGTTAAAGGCACCCTCTATGTTCAGGAAAGCAACCATTGTGTACTCTTTATATTGTAGGGATCGTTCGATGTGGCTAGTCAGTGAATGCAGAGCCATTTCCACCGACTTTCCTTTACAGTAGGCAACGGCTCAACCGTTGACAGAAGTCTATGATTAATTTTAGCTCTTATATGGATATCAATCAGTCGTGCTGGAGTTTTCAGAAGGAAAGATGATAGACTTATAGGTCTGAGGTGCTTTGGGACAACATGAGAACATTTTCCGGCTTTGGGGATGAAAACTACATTGACTTCTCTCCATGACAGTAGAATGTGGATAAGTTCTACACAGCTCCCCATAATATTTTCTACCGCAAGCAGAATAATATCTGAGGACCTCTGTAGCTCGGCAGATATTATACCGTCCGGACCAGCAGACTTGTATGGTTTGAAGCTATGCAGCGCCCAGAGCAGTTTGTCTCTTGTGATCAGACCATGAATTTTGGTCCCGGTTGCAGTAGGCCTGTTTGGGTTGCTACTGGCCGCGACCTGGAAAGTGGGTGTCCAGTAGCAGGTTGAGTAATTCATCACATAAGGTTGTCCAAGAGCCATCGGTTTTTTTTTTCAAACAGCTAGGCATCATAGGATTTGTAGAGAGGATTTTTCTTAGCCGTAATGCCTCAGAGGTTTCCGAGATTTTGTCACAGAAGGACCTCCAGGATTGTCGCTTTGCCTTGTATGAGTCCCAGTCAGTCACTTTTCTTGTGCTTTTTTCTAAGTTGAAAAGTTTTCTGCAAGTGGTGCTGAGCAGTCGCAGAGGGCAGGAAGCGGCCATAGCCTGATTGAGAGCCAGAGTGAATTCCGTAACTTTCATGTCAAGCTCATTGGTATCACGCGGGGGACATGATAGTTCAAAGGATAGCATTTCTGACAGTATTCCTCTGTATTTTGGCCAATCAGTTTTCCGATAGTTTCGGAATGATGGTTGACTGGATTTGAGCTTACATACATATTAAATTGAACTGACGCAAGAATTGAAGCTGGACGACCATAGACAATGCCGTGAGTTCGCTAATTGGGCGCTGGAAATGTTGGCCGGAGATCCAGATCTGTGTCAAGAAGCAAAATTGCCATTACTGGACCGAACACAACCAACAAGTGTTCGGCGGCATCATCGGACCTTATTTCTTTCAAAATGAGGAACGATACGCCATTACCGTCAATGGTCTCAAGTATAGAGCGATGTTAACCGACTTTCTGTGATCAGAGCTCGACAACATTGACATATTAGAGCTGTGATTCCAACAAAACGGTGCTACATACCTCACAAGCGACGCAACACTCGAAGTTGTGAAGAAGAAATTTGGCGGCTGGGTCATCTCTCGGCGAGCGTTCATCAATTGGCCGCCGCGATTATGCGATGTGAAACCACTCGATTATTATCTCTGCGGCTACGTCATGTCCGTCGTCTACGCTAACAAGACAACCAATTTGGACAAGCTCAAGGCCAACATTCACACGTTATTGCCGAAATAACGCCGCACATATTTGACTGAGTCATCAAAAAGTGGACCGACCGCTTAAAGCACTGCCAGCGAAGCCGTGGTGGCGATTTGAATGATGTTCTATTCCAAACATAATGGCGTGAACGTAGCTTCAAAATAAAGCCAGAATCAACTTTATGTCTCACACGATTGCTGTATTATTTAAATTTTTTTTTTCGTTGTTATCTGGTCACCCTATAGATACGCATTAAACGCACTTCGCTACAGGGACTGTATAAGTAAGGACAACTTCTAAAGAAAATAATTGCAATATCTTTTACTTAAATTTTTTAATTTATAAACATTTAAATACACCTATATACAAATGTAAAGTTTAAGATAAAGAAAAAGAACATCCCCCCCAAATGTCAATCTGGTAGACAGCATATAAACCAAACCAACTAGACTAAGTATATATATACATCATGCTACATAGTCACTGGTTTTTAATGTAAACAACCTGTCGTATAGACTTACGTTTGCGGCATGCCCATACATCCATGGGAGCAAGGATACGCCTTGCCATCGCTTACCTACATTAATAGTATAATACCAAAGTAGACTTGTGTTGGAGGCACAAGTTCCACCCTTGGTATGGGTCGAGGACGATCTAAAATTTCTTGCTGCTCTTAGGGTCACAGCACCCAGTACTTATTTGCTACTCTACAATGAGTCAAACCAACAGGAAGACCCTTCCCGCGACTTTGGGTTTAAACCACAGCCACCATGACTCTCCCACAAGGGGGCCTACCTCTACAAGTCAATCCCGAACCGAAATCCGTAAATCTGTGGGGCTCCTGACTTCCATGGTACCGCGATTTAAGTCCTGGTAGGGACTACCGGTGGTCTTGCCACCAACAAGACGTATGACCGGCAACTTGTAACTGGTCAAATCGTAGCAACCTTCGGTGGCGTCATCTGAAGATGTTTACGATAAGACCAGTAATATGCTCTGCCCCCGCTTTTTATTAGACAACGTCATTGATGGGCGAAGACTTGGTAATTGGGCGGGGGCCCACATTATGTTACAGTAATATTACGCTTAATCTTTTTTTGAAATGAAATAGTCTTAAAACTACCTAAACTAACTGCTTTCCAAATTACAGGGAAGCGTGGCCGGGCTTATCTAGTTATTATTAAATATTTACTTATGTTAAATGTATAAGCATAAATATAAACAAAATGTAAAAGAAAAAAAATTGCGAACATAGTCAAATTCAACCAAAATTAAGCGCTCGCATAACAAGAAAATAAAAAGAAAAAAAAACTATATCGCTGGAGAAAAAAAAAACTTAAGGAGATATAGGAAGGAGATAAAGGAAAAGTTGCTAATAGAAACCGGCGTTTCGTGTAAAAATAACATACCTCTGCTATATCCTATAATATTTACATATATATTAGTTTTTAAGATAAGTTAAGTTAGTTTGAATAAGAAGAGACTGTAGAGTCCAAAGTAATCGTTTTACAAAGCTCCGTGAGCAAGAGCTATTTCCATAAATTTAGTCACGCTATGTTGGCATTTATTTTGCTAAATTACTTCAACGTACACACAAGTACATACTTGAACAAGATGGCCGTACTTTACAGCCTCCGGCAGTGTAACGCATTTCAAATGCTGTAAGAGAAAATGTTACTTATTCTTGTTAATGAAAATAACCTATAAGTCTCAATTAATATACAAGTACTCGTACATACTCGTCCATACCCAAGTTTCATTCATTCACTTAGAATTGCTCAAATTTGCGAAAGTCCTTCTATGAAAGGACACTTAGGCTAATGGACTGTGGATGATGTAACACTAAATTGGTACTTTGCTTTGTTTATTCGAGAATTCGCCTCTAAAAAAAACATGCAGACGTAGAGAATAGACTTTGTATTCTAAGAAAAAAGAAATATTCTAATATTCGCAGGCGTTTCTAGGAAGCTTATACAGGGAGACTATTACACAAGAGTGCTCCTTCGTAGATTTGCTAATATGTCCTTGGTGTTGGTTGAGGGAAATTTTGTTTCACTCTGGTCGATGTCCTCTGCTTTAATTCAATTTTTGGTTTCCTGAATGAAAATCTTTTGAAAGTCGCGTGAGAGTAATATAATTAACAGAGCCTTACTAAGTGAAGAGTAGCATTCGACATATTACTCGGAATTATGCAGGATGAAGATATTAAGATAAACCTGATTATATCTTAACCACATTTCCCCATATGTGGACAGGGGAAGTTGAAATACTCGTAAATGAGATTTTGGACAAAGTTTGAACATCTGGAAAGACCTTTCATTGGTTGCCTTGTCGTGGCAAGAGTCAGAGATGCTAAAGCTCTGAAAATAATCCGGATGAGATGTCGAACATATTGCCACAGACGTACAAGCCAAAGCATGGGCCTCATCATAATGAGGATTACCCAAGCTGCCTACACTTGATGCTCTTGACTTTTTTTTTTATAAACTAGCACGCGCTCAAGTGGTTATGGTACCCTTAAAATGTTTGCACACTGCGCGGGCGAAGGAAATTAAGGGAGGAAAGAAGGATAGCTACCGATGTACGTTGGTTTTATATGTCTGAATGTTATAATGACTAGGAAATAGAGAGCTCGGCAGGGCATTCCACAAGCGAGTTGTACGGCTTAGGAAAGAATCACGATATTTTAGAGTACGTCCGAAAATGGGCTTGAGGGTAAACTGATGAGCATTCATAGCAAGACGGGTGTTACGGTTGAAAGTTTGAAGGGGCGGAATGCTACTGGCGATTTCTATGGACCACTGGTGGTGGAAATAGCGATAAAACAAGGTGAGACAGGAGACATTTCGTCGGTATTCGAGGGTGTCAATTGATTGACTGATATTGGTATCACCAATGAGTTTTATCGCACGGTCTTGAATCCGGTCTAGCAGATGCAGAGATGTTTTAGGCGCATCTGACCAGATGTGAACGTTGTACTCCAATTTTGGGCGGATGAATGCCTTCTATATTGAGGACAGCTCAGAAGGCGAAAAGTATTGCTTACATCGTTTGAGGAAACCTAGACATTTCACGGCATTTTTGGCGATATCGAATATGTGGTCATTCCAATGTAAGTTGTCACTGACACACATACCGAGAATGGAAAATTTATCGGTTTCGACGATGCAAGTGCCATTCATGGATAATGGCTTGGTATTTGAATTTCGCTTTAATGACTGCGGACAGTATTGTGTTTTGGAAGCATTAAATTCCACTCGGTTGACAGTTCCCCAATTGCTTATGCTGTTAATATCGGAATTTAATGAGCTTAACATACGATGCCGTTCCAGTTCTACAGCCGAAGAGCAGGGGCGTGAGTCCGGGAACGAATATGAAAAGCAGAGACTACTGTCATCAGCAAAGAAATATATATTGGAATAGAAGCAGCAGACAAGTGATCGCTGAAGAAAATAAATTAAAAAGAGTGTCGGAGACAGAAGGGAGCCCTGGGGCACAATAGCACTTATTTTGTGAATATCTTGAAACCGTCCGAGACAACTTGAATTGAACGTTCCGAAAGGTAATTTCTAATCCATTGAAGATGAGAGTTATCGATCCCAGAAGCACGCATTTGCGACAAAAGAACCTGATGCCGAACTCTGTCAAATGCCTTAGAAATATCAAGTGCAATTATCTTGTTTTCCCCAGATTGATGTACGCTTTGGTTCCACAGGATCACCAGTGGACCTGTTGCTACGAAAACCATATTGCCGGTCATTAAAAAGTTTTCGTGTTTCGAGATATTTCATTAGCTGACGGTTTATCAGCCTTTCCATGACCTTGGAAATAAGGGATGTAAACGCAATAGACCCAGTAGGAGGAGAGGGAAGAAGATTCGCCTTTTTTAGGAGCAGTCTGGACAAATGCTTTTTTCCATCTGGCAGGAAAGAGTCTTAAAGAGTAGGATTGATAAAAAAGCTTACGCAGTGGTTTTGCCAGCGTGGAAGAACAACTCTGCAGAAGAAGGGGAGATATACCATCTGGACAAGCGGATTTATGTATGTTAGGACCTTTAAGTACTCTTGCTACTACATGAGTGCGAAAGCGTATTCGTCCCATTGTAGATTCGACACGTTCAAGTCTAGGCGGGGACAAAGCACAATCTGGGAGTGTTGAGCTGGCCGCAAAGTGTGCAGCAAGCAGATTGGCCTTGTCCAAAGAGCTGACAGCTGGAATGTCATTGTAAATGAGCGTTGGGATGGAGGATGAGGCAGAATTTCTAATGTTTTTCACGAACGACCAAAAATTTTTACTGCCTTTGAGACATTGCAGTATTTTTTGCCTCAGGTTTTGATCGTGTTGGAATTTCACACGCTTGAGAAAGACGTTGCAGTCATTTCTGGCTCGTTTAAACTTTTTTCGGTTTTCCTCTGTCGAGTTGGTCTTGTAGGACCGAAAAAACAATTCTCTAACCCTGACAGCCTCTTTACAGCTCGAGTCGTACTATGCCTTTTCTTTTGGTTTGATACTCTTCATCCGATGAGGGATAAAGCATATCATTCCAAAGAGAATAGTTTCTGTGATCATGTCAGTAGCGGCATCCACGTCGTGATCGAGGAAACATAACGACCAGTTAAAATTCCTAAAGAAGTTGTTAAGGCCGCTCCAATTGGCTTTCTCGTATTACCATCCGGTTCTTTTAGGAATCTTTTCTCTAACTGTGTGGTAGGTGTACGAGAATTTAGCTGATATGACACAATGGTCCGACGGGCCTAGAGAGGACAGCACAACAATGCAGTACTTGTCAGGGTGAGAAGTTAAAAACAAGTCCAAGGTGTTGGCGGTATGACTATCAACATCTAGTATTCGTGTGGGCTTATTTACAAGCTGGGTTAAGTTATTTTCCGCAGCGAAGATCTCAACACACCGTCTTTCGGGTGCTGTCTGTCCAGAATGCCGAGGCCACGAAGAATTGTGTATATTGAAATCGCCCGTAATCACGATTTCATTATGAGGATACAGGAATACAATTCTTTGAATGAACTCAGACAGTGCATCGAACTCGTAAAGGTCGATTTACTGTCCAGTTTGGGGCTTCTGTAAATAAAGCAGTAGTGGATAATTTGCTTACGGAGATGGAATTTTAACCACATGAAATTGAATTCCCGATTGGAACAGGGACTATATTGTGGTGTAGTTTGGTTAGCTATATCACTACGCACGTAAATGGCGAGACCGCTATGGGGAAAGAATAGTGGCACCTGTTGGTAGCCAGGCAGCTTCAGATCAGAGTGATCTGAGAGTTGTGGGCGGGGATCTTCCTGTGTTTCGCTAAGTGCCAAAACAGCTGGTCGGTACTTACAGACGCGGGCGTACGCAGAAAAGTGATTACTTTTTAGCCCGCTTATGTTCGCAATGTCCACCCTAAATTCCCGGGTCATTATAAGAAATATAAAATGCTCTTGATATTCCACTCATTGTACTCTCCGAGTTATTTTCCGTTTTTAAAGAAGTGGTCTTTGATTCAACACGCACCGGAATTTGTATGACCCTGTGCACCGACTGGTTTTTGACCCTCGCCTTATGCAATGACACTAGAACTCGTGTTGCTGCAAAAATACGAAATCGAATTTCCCTGTTCTCAAGTATGGATTCCGCCGGAAACTAAGTCAATAAAGGAATGCTGCCAGGTCTTCACGGATGGCCCCAAAACGCTAGTTCGTTATCAGATATTTGACATCTGGGTCGAGAATTTAGTATGGCTCCGATTTGGGCCAAGAAAATATAGAATTGTTCAAAGGTAAGCACGTCGGAGCCTATCACACGTCGAATATGTAGCTTGATGGACTTCACCCCTGCTTCCCACAATCCGCTGAAGTGTGGTGTAGAAAGAGGAACGAAGTGCCATGTAATGGAATCTTGAGCCAGAGACTCGGCAACGATGGAGTTATGGTGTTCGGATAAAGTTAAGTTATATATCTCAGATAATATTTTAGCAATTCCTCGAAAGTTAGCCCCTTTATCAGAGTACAGGTGGTAGGCATTCACACTACCACGGCGAGCGATAAAGTGAAGGAGAGTTGCAGGGAATACTTCGGTTATTAGGTCAGTGACAAGTTCTAAGTGGATTGCCTTTGTAACGATAAACGAATAGTGAAATACAGAACTTTGTTATTTTTGTCTTCCGACCGAGCTTTACTTTGATCGGGATGGGACCAGCGTAATCACACCCGCAGTGTGTGAACGGTCTACTTCCTTGGACTCTTGGTGAGGGTAGATTTCCCATTAGTTGAGTTGTTGTTAATTTCCACTGCCGAAAATATTTGATGCAATTGTGGGTGATCCAACGCAACAAATTTCTACATCCAATGATCCAGAACTCTTGCCTAATAAGGGAAAAGAGTGCCGTCACTCCGGGATGTAGAAAACGTTCATGTGCGTCTTTAGCGATAAGTTGTGTAACCGTAAGTCCCTTGGGAATAACGATAGGATGTTTCATATTAAATGTTACATTAGCTTCTTGAATTCTTCCGCCCACACGAAGGACCTGGTCGTCATCTAAGGACGGATTGAGTGCTATTAATGGACAAAATTTTGCAGCCACTTTATGAGAGCGCGGTTTGCTCCATAGATTTCCGGGGGAAAAAATTATGTATATGCCCAAATTATGTGACACCTTACGATACCTCGAGAAAAACCGGTATAAATAGGCGACGATACGAAAGAGACGATTCCACGAGGAGATGCGTGATAATGGAAACTTGAATTGGTGTTCTGATCTAACGGTGGTGCGGGATTGTTGAAATGTCCTTCTTTCTGCAAGTTGGATGCTCTTCGAAAAATTCAGCTATGGGCAAAAAAATTTCTGTCTCTTTTAACCAGTGCGGACCTGACCACCAAATAGGATGATTTACCAAAATCGACGGCGGAGTACGTGGAGGCCGAGGCATCGAAAAGCCATGAAGTTGTAATGTGCTGTCTATGTGTTCCGAAATGACGAAATACGCTTATGGTTGCAAAGACGGAAAGATCCTGGCGAATGTTACACCATTTTTTGACAATGTAGTCTGGTAGTATATCACCCCAACCGAGCTTTCTATACCATAGTTCCTGAAGCAATATTTTGAGTTGCACGACCGAGGGAGCAAGAAATCCGAGGGGATCGAAGATTCGTGATATATTCTTTAAAATTTGGCGCTTTGTCAGAGGCTCGTCTGACTTTAGAATACTACGAAAGGAAAAAGAATCGATTTTGGTGTTCCAATACGTACCTAGTATTTGCTTCATGGTTCTGATTCACTGTCTAAAAGGATAGATTCACTTTGAGCAAGGTTTCTTTCCGGAAGGAGTTGAGGGGTATTGCTGTGCCACTTGCTAAGTTGCAAAACCTGCTTGTGCAAGTAGCTTAATAAGTTCTTTTTGTTTAAAGACTTCATCACCGATTGATTTCCCGCCAGAGACAATATCATCTACGTAAGTGTAATTGAAAAGTATCTCTGCAGCGACAGGATACTCCTCGCGATAATCAGAAGCAATTTGCTCCAAAACACGAACCGATTGGTAAGGACCACATGACGTACCGTATGTTACGATAGTGAGGCAATAATGTCCGATAGGGTCCGATGGCGATTTTCGCCACACTATTCTCTGAAAATCAGTCTTCATCAGCTACGCGAATTTGGCGAAATATTTTTACGACATCCGCGGTAAAAACAACCTGATGGCGGCGGAATCTTAAATTAACCGAAAAGATATTCCATTGGATTGGAGGGCCTACCATAAGATATTGGTTAAGGGAGTTTCCGTTGATATCAGCGAACGAACCGTTGAAGACGATGCGAAGTTTGGTGGAAATGCTATCGGGTTCATATACCACGTATTGTGGCAAGCAGAATACGTAGGGCTTACATACTTCCGATGGCGAAAGTCTTCGCATGTGCCCTAAAGCCAAATATTTCTCTAAAAATTACAGGTAGGTTCGATGTAATAACTCATTTTTAAAAAATTTCCTTTCCATAGATTTCAAACACGCAGTTGCGCCGGTAAGGGTGTCAGCAAAAATAAGCTTTGTTTTGAAGGGAGGGCTTACGACGTACCTTTCGCTTTCATCCCTGCGATGGGTATCAACGAAATGTTTTTCGATTGCTTAGTCTGCTTGGAACATAATAATTTTCGGATCAAATTCCTCATTTGTCCAAAAGGATTGCAATATTGAATCAATATCAATAATTGAATGATTCATGTGAATGATGTTCTGATTTGCCGGTGGTAACTGGCCTGCCAATACCCAGCCAAATATGGTTTTCTGGGCAACTGGAAGACCGTTGCTGTTTCGAACTATTTCTCCTTGAAGAATATCCCAAGAGACATCTGCCCCAAGCAACATGTCAATTGGGTTAGACTTGTTGAAGTTGGTAACGGCCAGATTGAGTTTCAGCTTTGCAACATGATCCCAATCATGATAACCAAACGAAATAGATGGTAGAGTTAAGGTGACACACGATAGAATATAACCGCTTACTGCGATATTTGATTTACCGAAATGAGAAGATATAAGCATTGAAACAAGGCCTCTAGATTTTTCTGAGCACGTTGCACCTATTCCACTGTTGTTTTCAATCCAAGTCTTTGAACAAAAGACTCGGTTACAAGTGAGACTTGTGCGCCTACTACACTATTCTTTTGCTAAGTACCCGCTTCCTGTAAGAATGACGACGATACAGCGGGGCACAACCCCTATGAGTGCCCAGCCTAACTGCTAATCATGGTGCAGGCGTTGATATGGTAGGTGCTGGTAATGTAGACACTTTTTCACTGAAGCGCTTATCCATATTTCTACTAAAGACTGAGATAGTTCAATGAAAGGAATACATACGAGTATATACAAGGAGCTCAATGGACTAAGTTGTTGCCTAAATGCTCAATTCCGATCGAAAAATATCAGCTGCACTGTTACTTCGACACTTTGAGGTGTTGGAAATACTGAAATTGGTCAAGAATTTAACCGACAAATCATTTTCAGCGATGAGGTTTGTTCTATCTTCAAGGTCGCATTTTGGGCTTAGAAAAGCCGAGAATGATTGTCAAGAAGAATCTTTATCCACAACGTGCTGCTATTTGCTATTGTTTTTGGTCAAGGGGAATATTTTCGAACCTCATGGAATAGAATCTATGTACTTCGTCGACTGCACGCTGAGGTTTTTATGTAGCCATCTCCATACCCCAAAAGGCCAGACCCTTTAGCTTGTGTCGTTTTTGTCGAGGCGACTTTTAACGCCATAGTTGATTTAAAGGTGTTGGTTCATTCACCGTACGTTCTTTTTCGGAGGTTCAGTCATTCACGGTAGGCAACAAATTCCTCTTTTGAGGTAATAAGACTACCAAGATCAAATGAGGAAGGTATCCACTGAATGAGAGTTACTGTACTTCTTATTCTCAGAACTGAAAACTGTGAGGTAGGCACTGGTCAATATCCAGTCACTAATATTCGATCTAACAACCAAGTTAAGATTGCAAATCAGGTTCTTAGGCAAAATAACAGTCAACCAATAATGTCACTATGACCGGACTATGACAGGGATCTAGCTTGTCCAACTTAGCCTTGCACTTAATATTGCAGAGAGCAGAGAGATGGTTTGGTTTTACCAAAGTGGTTTCACAGAAAATCTTTGATATTAATCCATGCAAAGGGGCCATAGATGAAATTATTCGAAACTCTACATAATGGAGATTCCACTCAATTGAAACAAGACAAAACATTTCTAGCAATTTGGATTTGAATTGGAGACTGTCAGCGAACTGTTGAGCATTTCCTCTTTCAAAAATTATCGTAACAGCTCTAGATATTGTAAAACATGACTGTAAAAAATATATATATTTCAAATAAAAAAAAACCTCGTCTAACTTCGTTACAACTTTATTACCGGTTATCGACCGTCTCGGTGGAAAGTAAATTATACACTAACTAGGCTAGAATTTGGACATTAATTACTAGATATGTGTGTATGAATGTATGTATATTATATGTGGGTGTAATAGTATGTACATATAAGCTTTAAATTTCTTCTTCCTGGGCCCCGGCATGTAAGGAAGATGTTATTTCCAACGGGAATAGCAGCTGAATCGGTCGTCGAATTATCTGTTTGTTCGGCAGTCGAACCTGGCAGGCCCTGATCCTTCCATCTCTCCCTGGGAAAGCTGTTTAAACCGTCGCTAGCTTCCACTGCAACTTTGTTTTTCCATTTTCGTACCAGGAGACGTGGTATCTCCTGGCTGAATGCTTCGCGTGTCCTGTTCTCGATATTGATGTATTGAACGCAATTGGTGTAAGTAATCGTCACGCCATCGCTTCCAGTACCTTTTCAATGCATCTTGCCGAAATTTCCACGAATTCGATATTGCTGACCCATCGCTTTGAAAATCTGCGAATAAAATAGAATTTGAATGATTAAGGAAATGGGAAGGAGTCAGAGGTTGTAGGTCATTAGGATCATTGCTTATATATGTAAGCGGCCTTGAGTTAATAACGGCTTCCACTTCAGATAGCAAGGTCCTTAGTTCTTCAAAACTAAGATTGGCTTTTCCTATCACGCATTTCAATGGCTCCTTTACACTCCGAACTAATCGCTCCCTGAATCCACCCCACCATGCCGCTTGCTCTGGAATATATTTCCACGTAATTCCTCTATGGGCTGCTTAACATTGAACATCAGTAGATTTTAGGAGATTCTCCAGTTTACAAAATTCTAAATATGCTCGCTTAAATGTTTTTGCATTGTCGGATATAATCGTATCTGGCACTCGCCTTCTTGCGAAAAATCTCCGCAACGCATTAATGCAACTTCCTACCGTAATATCTGGTACCAACTAAAAGAGTACGGCTCTTATTTCTGCATATGTAAGTAGCATAACATAGGTTTTTTGCCTTGCAGCTCCAACTGTTTCAGATTTTACATAAAGAGGTCCCGCAAAATCGACGCCTGTTGTTTCGAATGGTCTTGATGACATTACCCGTTCCTTTGACAAGACAGTCCATGGCTCACTGGCACTTTTGCCATGCAATTTTTTACAAATCATACAATGACGGAGCGCTGAGTTAATTAGTTGACGACCCTGCACAATCCAGAACCGTTGCCGTAAATTTGCTAAAACCATGTTAGTTCCTCCATGCATAGTGTGTTGATGCGCATCCAATACTAAAAGTCTACTGAGCCAAGAATTGTTTGGTAGTATTATTGGATGACAAACGTTATAATCGAATTCGGATTCTGGCAGACGACCTTTGACTCTCAAAATACCATTAACCCAATATGGGATGTAGGGGTAAAATTGAAGAACTAACTGGCACTGTCTTCTTTTTTAAAAGAACCGAAATTTCGGACGCGTAATAGGCTTGCTGAAAATATTTTATCCAATATTCTTCTGCTTCCTTAAGTTCTAACGTATTAAGTTGTAGCTCACTAGCAAAAATTTTCTTCGCACACTTAATGAATCTAATGACATATGCAGTTATTCTTAAGATTCGTTTTAAATTACTAAATTTTTGGTATTTTCCTTATGACTGCCCTTTCTGAATTAACTTTATCATCGCTTGACTCTTTTTCGACGTACGCAAACTCACCGCTTTGTTGCAGTACAAATGAACTTGAGACAGGCGCTATTTTGCCCCAAGAAGATGTATCATAGCCTAACCATATTGGACCATTCTTCCAAAGCTCTGAATTCGCTAGTTGTCTGGCGGTTAAGCCTCTCGTTAACAAATTAGCTGGATTTTCCTTTCCGTTGCAATGACCCCAGTCGTATATATTTGACAGACTATTGATCTCGGTAACCCTATTTGTAATATATGGCTTAATTTTCGTCGAATGACCAAGAATCCAATTCAGGATTATAGTAAAATCTGTCCACAAATGAGTGGATGCAATTTCAAAATCAAGGCTCTTTAACAGAAATTTACTTAATCTGGTAGCTATAACAGCAGAAGTAAGCTCCTACTTAGGAAGAGTCAACTCGCCTCCACTTGTTTTTTTTTATTGGACTAACCCTATTTCTAGCACAAACAAATGACACACTTATGCTCTTATCCTCTCTTTTGTTTCTTATATAGGCAACTGCTCCATACGTCTTAGGACTAGCATCTGCAAAAATATGAAGTTGCCTTTCAACTATATTATTCCCTTCCTCATTAGCAGAAATACAGCGTTTAATTGAAAACGTTTCCAGGTCGCCTAACTGTTCCCCCTTTAAGTTTTCGTCCCATTCTGGGTTAGATTTCCATATATTCTGCATAAGTATTTTTATCCTAACAGTAAATGGTCCTAACACCCCCAGAGGATCATATATTCTAGCCATAGCCCTCATGACATTACGCTTGCTCCCTCTTAAAGACCGTAAAAACTCTAAGTTGCTAGGAACATCTACTCGAATTTCGTCGCTAACCGTATTCCAAATTATACCTAAAATCTTTTGTTCAACAGGAAAGTCCAGACCTTCAAATATAAATCTTTGCTTCAAACCGAAATTGTTTGTATTCCACTTTCGTAAGTTCAGCTTGGCCTCTTTCATAATCGCCTTAGCTTGGTAAAATATATTATACCCTTGTTCGCTACTATCCACGCTTATTATCAGATCATCAATACGAAATGACTTACGCAGTTTCTCGCAAATTGGTCCATACTTAGAACGTCTTAAATCCAGATGCTTTTGAATTGTGGCCATCAATAAATAAGAACTGGAAGTAACGCCAAATGTTACTCTTGTCATTCTGAATTCCTTGATTTCTGGAAGTTTCTGGTAAGGTACCGGCGCTGTCTCGTACCATAAGAACCTATGGACATCTCTATCTTTTGGTGTCAAAGAAATCTGCAAAAAAGCTTTTTCAACGTCTGATACTATGGCAATATAATTAGAACGAAAACTTAAAATGTTGGCTAATATATCTGGAATTAAATTATCTCCTGGATGAATATATTCGTTGAATGATGCAAAACCGGCTTCACATGACGAAGCATCAAAGATGATATTTAATTTACTGGTAGTCTTGTCTTCACGATAAACAGGCTTGTGGGGCATATAATACAGATTATCCCCTTCGACAGTACCGATCCGGGGGAGCTCCTTGCACTGCTGAAAGAGAAGGAGTGCGAAGAGCTCAAATTCGTAGGGGTTAAGCCTTTCGTCACGGCTAGAGCCAAAAGGGAGAAGCGGAAACAACCATTCTTCCTGGTCTAGCTAAGTCCCAACAGTAAACTGGACGGTCTAAGGAGTATAAAAGTCCTAGACTACCAGGTTGTACACTGGGAAAAATTAAAGAGGAGTGAAAACATTTTACAATGTGTTCGCTGCCAAATGTTCGGTCACGCCGCGTCGAACTGCGAAATGCAGCCTCGATGCGTGAAATGTGGAAAGAACCACAAGTCAGAGGAATGCGCTCTAGGTATGGATGGAGCGTCTGAAAAAAGCCAACTCTCTTGTGCTTTATGTAGGAACACGGGACACACCGCAAATTATCAGGGTTGTCCTAAATTTCAATATATAAAAAGAGTAAATCTGGCTCGGCAGCAGAAGGTGGAAGTTAAACGTCCACCCGCGCAAACACAAACACCAGCCGTTACTCCCCATGTTACCTACGCCCAACTGGCGGCGGGTAGGGGAAATACGGTACAGCAAGCGAAGGTTGCTTCTCAGGCCCCAGCGCCTAGAGCACCGGAACCAGTACCTGACATGCTAGCTATCTTGCTCTCTATCCAGGGACAGATGGCTCAGCTACAACGTCATTTAACTGAACAGACCGCGCGGGTGGATCAAGTATACGCGCTGCTGCCTGGCCTAACGCACCTTTTGTCGTAATGGGTACGTACAGGGCGGAGCAAACCCTGAAGGTCATTGCAGTGAATGTTAATTCACTGATTAGGTTCGAACGAAGAGCCGCACTGTTTAAGTTGCTTAAAGACCAAGCCCCTGATGTGCTTTTGGTTAGCGAAACTAAGCTTACCAAAAGACACAAAATGAGGCACAGAAGATATGAAATATTACGAAGAAACCGACCCAATTCTATTCAAGGAGGTGGTGTTGCGATCTTTGTAAAAAAGGGACTGCGTTTCAAAGGAGTATACAGTCGTGTAGTACGTAGGTTTCGGGTGCTGGAAGCATGCATCATGTATTTCCCTCTCCGTAGTGGAAAGCGGTTATACATGGTGTCTGTTTATGCATCTAAGGCTACTCAATCCACTTTATTCATCTCAGAGCTCGATACACTGTTTCGATTCCTGAGGCTGGAATTGGAGGAGAATTACTTTATTATCGGCGGAGATTTCAACGCCAAACATAGAGATTGGGGAAATAATACACCAAATATTAGAGGGAACCTACTATTCAATTGGTGGGGTCAGCACAGTGTAATGTATCGACTCGGACTTAAGGCGACGAATAGTCCGTCGTTTCCCAGACACGGGTCCTATTTGGATCTCCTGCTGTTCGACTCACGAATATAACTGACGTGCACTAACCACCAAACTACAAACTGTCTACGCACTTTCGTGTACGACAGTGACCATTGCGGTCTCAGCACCGAAATAACAACGAAATTGCGGAATTGGAAGAGTTTGTTCAAAGGTGTTCCTACAATTATAGTAGAGTGCGTTGGACACACTTATCAAGAATACTGACGAGAGCACTCTCCTCGAATTCGCTCTACCCACCGTCAAATAGAAATCTGTCAAACGATTAGATTGACGGCTATCTAAAACAAATGGACGAGACGATTAAACGAACTATGGACAAAACGATACCACGGTATCAACACACTGACAACGAAGACTTATTCCGCAATGCAACCATTGACGCACTGCACCGACATAAAAGTAGACTGTAGTCAAGACTAAAAACCTTGTACAGACGGTTTACTGACAGACATAACCCTGAGATCATGACATTGAAGTCGTCAATTAAAAACCTCCAGATATTAATAAAGGAAAATTACATAAATTCTGTAAGTTTGTATTGGAACAACAAAATTCGGGCTGTAAACATCAGCAACCCGAGTATGTTCCCGCAAATAAATAAGATATTCCGGAGAAATAATCAAAACGACCTTCCATGTCTCAAAATCGCCCGAACGACGAACAACGAACAAATACTTGTAGCAACAGGTATTGATCCAAATGAGGCCGTTGATGATGACAACTACTTCGTGGTCGAGGATCCACAGGAGAAGGTAGAGGCTATAGGAGCGACTTTCCAGGAAGTGTACAAGGCGAATGACATCATTGGCCCGAACCACGACCTGGAGAGTCGAGTCCTTGTGCACAATTCCTGCCTTCGAAATGGAATTGCGTATTGGCGATTCGAGAGCTCGGGTTTCACCCAGTTCAGTGACGAGAATATGGTAAATAATGTCATCACCAACGAAAGGGTATTATCCCCGTTCATTTCGAAGGAAGAGCTCCAAGCGATCTTCGAATCACTTAGAAGTAAGAAATCAGTGGGAACCGATGAAATACCGAATATTGTGCTTCGACATCTCCCACTAAAAGCGGTGGACATTTATACCACCCTGTTTAATAATGCAATGAATAATGCACATTATCCAGCACATTGGAAAACTGCGGTGGTACATCCCATTCCCAAAAGGAATAAAGATACTTCCAATCCGGCGAATCTCCGTTCGATTAGTCTTCTTCCAAACATCACTAAGGTTTTCGAGAAGGTGATCAATAGAGTCCTGACTAAGTGGGTTGAGGACAAACATATAATTCCGGATAATCAATTCGGTTTTAAGGCGGGACATGATATCATTCATGCTGCGTCTAAACTGGTTTCTGATATCCAATGGAACAAAGGCAAGAAACAGTGTACTGGTGCCTGTCTGATTGACTTGGAAAAGGCCTTCGATACCATATGGTTGGACATTAGCAAACCACTGCTGTATATTCTTTTTGATATGCTCTCCAGCAGACAGTTCATCGTGAAGAATGGCGATGTGACTTCCGCTGGAATATTTAACCTTAAAAACGGTCTGCAACAAGGTGCGGTAAATTCGCCGATCCTATTCAACATTTACACAAGTGATCTGATAGGTTCACTTCACCAGGCCATAGCGTACGCAGACGACTTAATCGCGTAATTTAATTTAATTAATTTTGGTGGGGGCGAAAGCCCCCATTTATTCGGCTTAATACAAGCTATAACTTAAAATTAAACTTAAACTAAAACTTAAAACTAAGGCTGGTTATTCTGGTGAAGGAGAACCGATTTGAGGTAGGAAGTGGTGCGGTGGAAGTCAAAGACGCTAGTGTTTGAATTAATTTTTCGTAGCATGCGGGAGATTGGTTCGTTCGCGCCGTAGGTGGTGTGGTGGGTTGGGAGATAGAAGAGACGAGGGGTACGTAGATTACGAGGGTTAGTGTTGAGGAAAATGGAATTGTGAAGGGACGTGCATTCAACCTGACCTGAAAAAAGTCGATGAATGAAGAGAAAGTCGGCTGCATCTCGGCGTTCCTCAAGGGTGTTTAGGTTAATAAGGTTGAGACGGTTTTGATAGGGGGGCAGAGTAAAAGAATCATCCCAGGGCAAACCTCGAAGAGCGAATCGAAGAAAACGGCGCTGGATGCTTTCGATTCTCGAGATATGAACGCGATGATATGGGGACCATACTTGACTGGCGTACTCTAGGAGGGGACGAACAAAGGTAATATAGAGGGACCTGGTCACGTATGGGTTGGTGAATTCTTTGGACCATCGTTTTACAAAACCTAGTGCAGAGTTGGCCTTAAGGATTATCCCATCCATACGCAAACGGAAGTTGAGCTCCCTATCACACAAAATGCCGAGGTCGCGAAGAGATTCAACGGAGGAGATAGGTTGGTTGTGGAGAAGGTAGAGTCGGGGAGGAGATTTGAGCCGCTTATGTGAAAAGGTGATGGATTGGCATTTGGTGATATTAAGTTCCAAACAATTTTTGAGGCACCAGATCGAAAAACTATCAAGGTCTTGTTGAAGAAGGAAGGAGTCATGGGGAGAGGAAATGGTTTTGAAAAATTTGGTATCGTCGGCGTAAAGGGAGACGGACGAGTATTTAATGATCCTATCGAGATCATTTATGGTTAATATAAAGAGAAGGGGACCGAGATGGCTACCTTGAGGAACTCCAGAGGTGGCCAAAAATGGAGCGGAGTGGGCTGACCTAAAACTAACACTGTAAAAACGGTTTTCGAGATAAGAGGATATCCATTTTAAGAGTATGGGTTCAAAGCCGAGGGCAGACAATTTGAAAAGTATTAATCGATGAGAGATTTTATCGAAGGCTTTGCTAAAATCGGTTGCAACTACATCGACTTCGTTGCCGTTCTCTAGGGCAGAGATGGCAAAGGATACGAATTCAACGAGATTTGTGGTGGTTGACCTACCCTTTAGGAAGCCATGTTGTCTAGGGGAAATAAGTGATTTGCATTGGAAACTTAGAGCTTCATACAAAATACTTTCGAGGAGTTTGGGTATATGGGAGAGTTTAGCGATTGGACGATAGTTTGTTATTTCGTTCTTTGATCCCTTTTTGTGGATTGGGGTTATAAAGGAGGTTTTCCAAACCTGAGGAAATTCTCCTTGTGAAAGGGATAGACGAAAGAGATCAGAAAGGGCAAGGGAAAGAGACGAAGAACATTTTTTAAGAAATATGGCAGGGAGGCCATCTGGACCGGGTGTAAATTCGTCATTGAGTTGGTGTAATTTATATTCGATATAGGAGGGGTCCAAGATGTGAGAGAGAAGTGGGCCGTTGGAGAAGTTCAGTAGGTAACGAAAATAGGATGGATCTGGTACAAAGGAGTCGTTGGTGAAGGATTGTTTAAAGAAGCTGGCAAATAGGTTGGCAATGGTGAGTGGATCGGTTGATGACTTGTTGTTGAAAGAGAGGGAAGGAGGGTAACCATCGGACTTTCTTTTGGAGTTAACAAATTGGTAAAAGGACTTAGGGTCATTTATAAGGTTGACTTGCGGATTGTTAAGGTAACGCTGGTAAAGGGAATCGTAAAGTTCGGTGAAATGATGATAAGCACCAAGATAGTTGGAATAGTCGGACAAGGATCTGGTACGCAGGAAAACAGCCCATAACTTGTTTCTCTTGTTTCGTAAGGAACGATTATACCAGGGAGGACTAGTAGATGATGTTTTAAGGCGGGAAAACGGAACGTAAAGGCTGAAAGAATTAAATATTTCTTTATAAAAAATGGATAAGGCATCATTTACGCTTAGGTTGTGAAAGTTAAATGGGGATCTGCTAAGATAGTCATTGATTTTGTGAAAGTTTGCTTTGTGAAAGTCGTAGGATGAGAGAGTTGTGGGAGGAGTGGACTGGAGAGAAGAGTTATGAAAAAATGAAAGTAGAAGGGGGGGGTGGTAGTTGTCGATTGTAGAGAGAGATAGGGGACAAAGTGAGACTGAGGAGTTAATTGAATCTGTTGTGAAAATAAGGTCCAGTTGCCTGCCCATATAGTTGGATACACCACTGACTTGGCATAGACTTGAGTCTGTTAAGCGATCTAAGAGGAGACATTCCTTAGCTGAGTTGGCATTTGAAGCGATGAAGAACGATTGATCGTCTGATGGAATCCACTGTAGCTGAGGAAGATTAAAGTCGCCGAGAACAAAGATATCGTCAGTAGAGTCAGACAGGTCAATTAAATAGTCGATCGCATCGACAACAAGTTGGTAAGATTCAGTAGGTTGAGCTGGCAGGATGTAGCAACATAAAACGTAAAGGGACTTGAAGGGGAGTGATATTTTTATAGCGACAAAGTCGACTTTAGAGGATGAAGAGATGGTAATGGGAGAAGAGTTAAGGCTGTTGTGGATCGCCAGTAGGACGCCTCGACAGGGGGAATCATCATGTGGGCGGGTAGGATCGTCCCACGCGTACAGATCAGGTCCAAAAATTGAGGTCATTAATATGCCTTTGCAATGTGACTTCGAAAAAATTGAGCGATATTGCGACGACTGGAAGCTGAAAATCAACTTTCAGAAGTCGGAAACCGTTTAGGACGCCTTCGTCTGGGGCCTCTAGGGATACCAGAAAGAATTGGCAAAAGTTCTCTGTCGTCGGACAACATGGACAGCCACTTGCTTGTCGAAATGTAGTCAGATACCTGGGGATCTGGCTAGATCTGTATTTTAACAAACATATAGATGCTGCTCTGGCTAGAGCCAAAGGTGCTTTTGCCATCACAAAGAGACTGTTTTATAACAGCCAACTCGATGCGAGGGTGAAGGTAATCTGCTACATGGCCCTTATCAGGCCCATGCTTGTGTGGTTCAACGTGAGAGCAAGTTTATTGGAAAAGATTCGAGTGTTTGAGAGGGCTTGCCTTAGGGCTTGTCTCCGGTTATACAGAACGCCAGAGTCTGAGTACATAAAATTCTATCCTAATGAGGTCTTATACAATAGGGCGAACCTAATAAGAGTTTACAATTTTGTTATTAAGTTGACTCGAAGGCACATTGCAAGAGCAATGACATCGTCGAACAACCTGATCTCTGGGGCTTACTACCCTAATTATATGTATCATGAGAGAGTTTGCTTTGACGGCTATGTTCCTCCAGAAGCGTTCCTCTACCTAGATAGCAAAGGTCTGATTCAGGAATCTTCCACGTTGCTCGAAAGGCTGCGGACAGGCACTCAACTACGACTGAGATGTCGCACACGGCAGTGCGGAGCGTCTCCGGTTCAGTAGAGCGGTAGGGAGTCGCGACAGGAGAGATGTTGCTCAGCAGCACCAACAATTTTGGTGGATTTTTGAGGGAGATGATGCTTCGTCGTCGAATTCCTCCGATATTTGGTAGCTTCATGTGCAGCAAAGTCAGTCAGCCTAATTTTTTGTTCTTTAGCCATGGCCGGCTTACATAGTTTTAAGTAGGAGTAAGTTAGATTTAAGAAAAAAAAAAGTATATAAAAACAAAAAAAAATTAATAAAAATAAAAATAACAAAAAAAAACATATATATATATATATACATATATTTATATATTAGGTATATATATAATATGTATATATATATATATATATGTATGTATGTATTAGATGTAAGTAGGTTAAGTATATTAAGATTTATTTTTAGGTAGTTTGTAGGATATTAATTTTAAGTTTTATAATAAAATAAAAAAAAACAGTCCTGTTACTAAGTTTTTTTGTAAAAAATGTTTTCTTAGTTTTAATTATAATGAATATAAATATTGTAGTATAGTATAATTGTAAGATACGTCGAAAGACATAATTTAAGTACTAGGATTAACTTAAAGTGCCCGCATGGGGCCAGTAAGTTAGAATAAGATAATTTTAAGTTAATTAAGCTAACTTTTAAGCATTTTTTTTTGTCTAGCAAGTAAGAGTAAATTAAGTGATACAATAAAAATGCATATAAACTGACTGACTGATCCCCTTCGACAGTGTCACAGGCTTAAGTAGATCCCTAATATTGGTATCGTAATCTTTTCGTTGATCGCTGTTTTTAATTAACCGATTAGTTAAACTGTGTAAACGAGCTAGAGCGACGCCTTTGTTGTCATTTAACTTAGATTTAGTTTTCCACGGCTAACAAACTTCATATCGTCCGTCAGCGTTTAACATTATTTCGCTGCTAACATCACCAAATTGTTTGTGGTCTTCTTCATGTACTATTCCGATTTGTTCCAACCGCCAGAATTTGTTGGTATCAAAACTAGATACTTCGTCTTTGACTTCACCACTGAAAAAAGTGCAACCCTTTTCTCCATCGCAACCAATTATACTTTTATCTTGTACCGTCCAACCGAACAACGTATTCACTGCAGCAAAATCTTCGCCTACTAACTCACTTTCAGGTATATTGAACTTCCAATAATTATCCTGTCCAATTAAAAGATTAATGCCTTTTAAATATTTCTCATCACATGTGAAAGCATCAGCTAAATCTAAGTGATTTAGATTGAGATCATCTTTATTTGGTATAGGTAGTACGTCTGAGCATATTATTGGGACTTCAATAGCACTTATATTTATAATTTTCTCACTAAATTGGCTCTTGATCGCAATTTCAACTAGTCGACAGCCTTTGAACACCTACAACTGGTAAACTAAGTTTCGTGCTTAGCTCTTTGGAGACATAGGTTCGCTGACTACTGTTGTCCATTATCAATCGAGTGAGAAAACAAGCATGATTGTTGTACGGTGTACTCAATATTGCAATTTGCGATTTGTAAAAAAACTTGTTGATCGCAGATGGCACTTGAATTTTTTTTTATTGACTGCACTCAATGCTGTTGCTACAGCTTTGTTTTTTTGTTCATTGGTACTAAAAGTCTTTGAAGTTTTTTCTTCTTTCCTCTCGCACATTGGTGTTAAGTGCCTACCATCACACGAATCACACTTTATCCACTGATTCTTACAGAATTTCGAACTATGATTAGGTTTAGCACATCGGAAGCACCTACCCTCTTTGATCAAAACAGCCTTTCTACTTTTTACTGACATCAACGCATCACAACTTTTCGTTACATGCTCACCACTTTTGCAAAAAACACATTTATCTCGGAGTTTATCTCGGGTCTGAGTGAATAATCCAGCTGCCGTACTTTGTTTGTTATAATATTTTTGGTGAAATTTTTGTTCTCCAGCTTAAGGTCCATATTCCTTTCGTTCTGAAAGTTGAGAAATTTCCAAGTCCTCGACTTCATATTTAAGAAACAAAATAAGATCGTTAAGACGGCCATTTACTTCTTCGCCCGCTGCATTGTCATTAGAATTAATGGTGTCATTATTCGTCGAGGAAGAAGAGGAACAGGATATCTGCTTGTGAGACCGGTGAAAATTAATTCTCATTTGTGGAGGTAGAGCTTTTAATAAGATAGATCTCAACACAAACGTATACTGAGAAGACGGAACTTTGAGGGCCGTTAGACTTCTCATCGTTGAACTTGTTTCATTATATAAATGCCGTAATGCTTTTGCATCTGTGGATGAGTGAACGTATTTGATAGACATCATCTTTTGAATGTATTTCTCTACTATCTTCTCGATGTTTCCATAGTCTTCTATAAGAAGAGATATAGCATCATTGTAACATTTCTCTGTTGGAGTAAATCCCGCTATGGTTGCTGCGCTTTTCCAGTTAATGCTTCGCTTAAGAAATTGAATTTAGTTGCCGAGTTGAAATTTACATTCTCATGCACCGATCTTTTAAATTGCTCCCAAAATGGCAACCAATTTTCAAACTCTCCGTTGAACTTTTTTAGCTCAAATTTTTTTAATTTTATACCGTGGTGGGAATTCCCACTGCCGTTACCATGTAATGAAGCATTATTAATCTCATCAAAGGTTGATCGATTATGTGGATTGCCCTAGAATTTTGATCGCAAAAGATGTTCCAGAGTAGAAATCATCACCGATTCGCATTCTTTCTTGAAATCCTCTTCCCTAACCGTACTACGCAAAGCCTCATCTGCTTTTTTCATGTTAATATGAGCGTTTTTTAAACGATCGAGGAACGTGATTAATTTTTGCTCGACTTTATCTGGCTCATTCATAGAAGAAAAATCAACCGTTTTAAGATACTCGGATATTGATTTGCACAATTTGGTAACTTGACCGCGACACGTGCCCCGATAGGTAGCTTCCATATTTAATGCCCGCTATTTAATACAATTGACGATCCCGGGTTTCGGCACCATGTAAAAAATATATATATTTCAAATAAAAAAAAACCTCGTCTAACTTCGTTACAACTTTATTATCGGTTATCGACCGTCTCGGTGGAAAGTAAATTATACACTAACTAGGCTAGAATTTGGACATTAATTACTAGATATCTGTGTATGAATGTATGTATATTATATGTGGGTGTAATAGTATGTACATATAAGCTTTAAATTTCTTCAATGACATTTTGTTTGGAACTGAATCTGATAAGGTGGATCCCAGGTAAAACTCAACTTCATCCTGCAAGGCCTACCAACTGGAATAATGACGTTGGCATGGGTTCGAAACTCTCATGGAATTAATTCAGATACAGAGATACAAACTATAGAAAAAAACTTGATTCTATACCATGGAAAACAGGTCCCGAGGTTCCATGTTCTCTGGAAAAATGAGATTTCGTAGGCATACGAATCTTGATATACGAGTGATACTGTCATAAATTAAGCCGACTGAATGGAAAAGCTATTCGAAATCGACCAGTTGATGGCTATAACAATACACCAAATTAGGGAAATGAATGGAATCAGGTTGAATGGGCTTACAATTTTCTGTTTTGTTGTACACAGAATACCCCTAGGGACAAAGTCTGTATTCATACGAAGGGCAGACGATATTAATCTTCTCATTAATATTACTATCCCTTAAATGGATTGGTAAACTTCCCCTGACAGCAAAATATAGTATATAATAATTACACCCTAAGCGATTGTTATCACTTCCAGAAAATTGCTAGTCATATGCGGCAATTCCCATACAGCTCCGCAGCGTTCTGCTCATAGATAATCGCATCTTCTTATCACTCGCCTTGCTAACTTTTCATCACGCTCAAATGCGTTTTTTTTTTTTCAATTTACAAAAAGGAAGGGAAAGACATCAACCTATCCAAGCATTAAAGGGAAATTCAAACAGTTCAAGCCTATTCGCACAGATGGCGGATAATACTTGTAATTAAATTAATCTACCAAAACTCCAACAGCAACGGATGGCGAACTTTTCTCTCAAATTGGAAATAAAATATTTACAAATCCAAACCATCACCCAAGGGTGGTCTGCTGGCAAACAATATGGATATTACTTTAAAATCGACTGACCTACCAACTGACCGAGTCGTAAACTTTTCCTTTAGCATCGATAGCAGCACTGCTTCGGAGATAAATTCTCATTTAGCGCGAAACGTTCCGTGGCTTAAATTGTTTGAATCTGTAAGCAGATCCTGTAAAAGGGGGATTATTTCTAACCGGCGCGGCACTGAACACTTTTTCAGGGTTGATGGGGCAATTTTATGTCCAACCACCGTAAATATCCCTTTTCATTTGCCCACGTTTTAAGGGGTAATAGCTGTTAATCCGCCACTCAAATTTAAAGCGCTATACCTGGTTGTTACATGGGGAACCCCTCATTTGAGCTCGTAAATCAAAGTATTGTATCGCATAGAAGAGTGCCGCAAATGAAACCAATTTATTGCGTAGATACACTCGTATAACTTGGTGTCTAGCCTCAGCGAATATTTAAATTTGAAGAACAGATAGGGTAGCTGATGTAAGGATTCGAACACGTTAATGCTGAAGCAGCATGTTGCATGGCGCCGGCGATGAAGTGATGGTAAATGCTGAAACACAAGTATACGAGTATTTGCGTACATACATACATAAAATGCTTCAAAGAATTAAAGGCGAAACAGTGGTAATATCTCGCCAATTGGAGCGGAAAAATTGCCCGCCAGATAGCAGAAAGATGGGTAAACATTACCTGTATCTTATTGTATACTGAAATGAGGAAATGATATTTTATTTAATGTTTTCCGAGAATTGAAAAGAGTGAATTGAGGATAGCGAGGATGGAAACGATATACAACATTTTGTTCGATGAAGGGCAAGAGATAAAAGCACAAAGAAAGACCTTTACTCATCCTAAACTGAATCTAATTGGATGGACTTATTGTGAAGACGATGACTGTGCAATCTTTCAATGAAATTTTCAAACTAAGTACCTTAGTTGCTTTCCCTTTAATCCATACTTGAGGTTGATGTGTATACAGGACAGGCTTCTACGGTGCAATATAACGTAACTCTGATAGGGGATGTGCTACGGCATCTATCAACTTTAGTCGATCTTCAACAGCATCTATAGAGCTATTTATATAGTGCGCTTTGACGCAACTCTGGCAATTAGTCTTGTAAGTCATCGAGAAGCTCAATTACAGAAGCGATTGGTGTAGTTAACTCTATCCAACAATTTGTAAGGATAAATTCATATAATTCAATATTTTCTGAAAGGAGGAAATGCCTTATTGCTTTTGTATCTACCACTTAACTATGTTAAGAAACTATCTTCCAGACTAAGTAATTGGTGTAGAAACCTATCTGCATACAATCACTTAAGCTGTTTCTGATGTCATAAGCGAAGTTATTTACAGGGATGGTCCAACGTCATGCAAAGAGCTTCTGAAATGTATTAACAACTCAGCGCAGTAGTTTGGGATAGGGATTCTGGGAGATATCATTTATATGAGTAAACTGCAGTGATAATGGCTGGGCTGGGGAGACTTTACTTCTAAAATGGAAGGACATGCTGTGCCTGCTAACAATTAAATTATGATTTTAAGCATAAAATTATACGAAGGGCTGATGGATAATAATAAATTACTTAAAAATGAAAATTAAAAACGAAATAAAATAAGTCAGAAACAATTCGTATACCGTGAACAAACGTTGAGGGCTGAGAGTAATGGGTGATTTTTTAACCGCTTGGTTTCTGAATGTAAGAAAAAGGTACAGAAAAATTACAAAAGTGTATGTATTTGAGTTGATAAACCAATGCTTGCCATTTACTTTTTAAAGACTAAGTTTTAAGTGGTTGATACGGAGAGCCAAATTTTGAATCACTTTTTCGAGCATATTGCCGGGTATCTCGCTAGTAACATGTGTAATGTTGACTTCCAAGAATGCAATTGATGCTGGTTTATCGGTAAAGACGAGTGATGTGACGTATCCCCATAAAAAATAAGTATAAAGGCGTCAAATAGCACGATCTAGCGGGTCAATTCACCCATCCAAAATGAGAGATAAATTGCTCATCAAACTCATTTCTCACTTGGTCCATCCATTCGCATGCTGTGTGGAAAGTAGCGTCGTCTTTTTTTTTTTATAATCAGCTCGCGCTCAAGGGGTTTTTATACCCTTAAAATGTTCGTACACAGCGCGGGCGAAGAAAATTTAGGGAGGAAGAAAATACAGGTGCCGATGTACATTGTTTTTAAATGTTTGTAAGTTATAACGACCAGGAAACATAGAGATCGGCAGGGCATTCCATAAGCGAGTTGTATGGCTTAGGAAATAATCGCGATATTTTAGAGTACATCCGAAAATGTGCTTGAGAGTATACTGATGAGCATTCATAGCGAGACGGGTATTACAGTTGAAAGTTTGAATGGGCGGAATGTTTCTGGCGATTTCAATGGAGCACTGGTGGTGGACATAGCGATAAAACATAGTAAGACAGGAGACATTATGTCGGTCGAGGGTGTCAATTGATTGACTGATATTAGTATCACCAATAAGTTTTATCGCACGGTTTAGAATCCTATCTAGCAGGTGCAGAGGTGTTTTAGGAGCACCTGACCACATGTGGGCATTGAACTCCAATTTTGGGCTGATGAATGCCTTATATATTGAGGCCAGATCAGAGGGGCTAAAATATTTCTTACATCGGTTGAGGAAACCTAGACATTTCGCAGCATTTTTGGCGACATCGAATATGTGGTCATTCCAACTTAAGTTGTCATTGACACACATACCGAGAATGGAAAGTTTATCGGTTTCGACGATACAAGTGCCGCTCATGGATAATGGCTGGGTATTTGAATTTCGCTTTAATGACTGCAGACAGCATTGAGTTTTGGAAACATTAAATTCCACTCGGTTGATAGTTCCCCAATTGCTTATGCTGTTAATATCGGAATTTAATGAGCTTAACATACGATGCCGTTCCAGTTCTACAGCCGAAGAGCAGGGGCGTGAGTCCGGGAACGAATATGAAAAGCAGAGACTACTGTCATCAGCAAAGAAATATATATTGGAATAGAAGCAGCAGACAAGTGATCGCTGAAGAAAATAAATTAAAAAGAGTGTCGGAGACAGAAGGGAGCCCTGGGGCACAATAGCACTTATTTTGTGAATATCTTGAAACCGTCCGAGACAACTTGAATTGAACGTTCCGAAAGGTAATTTCTAATCCATTGAAGATGAGAGTCATCGATCCCAGAAGCACGCATTTGCGACAAAAGAACCTGATGAAGAACTCTGTCAAATGCCTTAGAAATATCAAGTGCAATTATCTTGTTTTCCCCAGAATGATGTACGCTTTGGTTCCACTTTTCGGTGAGACATGCCATCAGATTACCAGTGGACCTGTTGCTACGAAAACCATATTGCCGATCATTAAAAAGTTTTCGTGTTTCGAGATATTTCATTAGCTGACGGTTTATCAGCCTTTCCATGACCTTGAAAGAAGGGACGTAAGTGCTATGGGTCAGTAGGAGGAGTGGGAAGAAGATTCGCCTTTTTAGGGACAGGCTGGACAAATGCTGTTTTCCATTTGCTCGGAAAGAGTCCTAAAGAGTAGGATTAATGAAAAAGCATACGCAGTGGGTTAGCCAGCGAGGAAGAACACCTCTTCTGAAGAAGGAGAGATATACCATCTGGACCAGCGGATTTATGTATGATGAGATCTTTAAGTACTCTTGCTACTACACGATTGCCCCATTGAAGATTCGACGCACTCAAATGTAGGCGGGGACAAAGCACTATCTGGGAGTGTTGAGCTAGCCGCAAGGTGTGCAGCAAGCAGATTGGCCTTGTCCAAAGAGCTGACAGCTAGAATGTCATTGTAAATGAGCGTTGGGATGGAGGATGAGGCGGAATTTCTAATGTTTTTGACGAACGACCAACAATTTTTACTACTTTTGGGACATTGTAGTATTTTTAGTCTCAGTTTTGGTCGTATTGGAATTTCACACGCTTGAAGTAGACGTTGCAGTCTGGCTCGTTTAAGGTTTTTTTCGGTTTTCCTCTGTCAGGTTGGTCTTGTAGGACCGAAAGTCAATGACTGGAGAGTCAATATCGAAACAAAACACACCTTAGTTTCAAACCACTACATCACAACAATGCTTTCCTTTCTCCTCCTTTTATCTTTCCGCCCGCGCCCTGGCAACAGTAAAAGGGTATCATAACCCCCTTAGGCGCGCGTAAATTATAAAAAAAAAAAAAAAACTATTGTCTAGCCCTGACAGCCTCTTTGCAACTCGAGTCGTACCATGCCTTTTCTTTTGGTTTGATGCTCTTCATCCGATGAGGGATAAAGCATCTCATTCCAAAGAGAATAGTTTCTGTGATTATATCAGCAGCGGCATCCACGTCGTTATCGAGAAAACATAACGACCTGTTAAAATTCCTAAAGAAGTTGTTAAGTCCGCTCCAATTGGCTTTCTCGTATTGCCATACTGTTCTCTTAGGAATCTTTTCTCTAACTGTGTGGTGGGTATACGAGAATTTAGCAGATATGACACAATGGTCCGATGAGTCTAGAGGGTAGAGCACGTCAACGCAGTACTTGTCAGGATGAGAAGTTAAAAACAAGTCCAGGGTGTTGGCGGTATGACTATCAACGTCTAGTATTCGTGTGGGCTCATTTACAAGCTGGGTTAAGTTATTTTCCGCAGCGAAGATCTCAACACACCGTCCTTCGGGTGTTGTCTGTCCAGAATGTCGAAGCCAACCAGAATTGTGTACATATATTGGAAACGCCCGTAATCACGATTTCAGTATGAGGATACAGGGGGATACAATTCTTTGAATGGAGTTAGACAGCGCATCAAACTCGTGAAAGGTCGAGTTGCTGTCCAGTTTGGGGCTTCTGTAAATAAAGCAGTAGTGGATAATTTGCTCACGGATATGGAATTTTAACCACATGAAATTGAATTCCAGATTGGAATAGGGACTACTCGTACATTGTGGTAGAATTTGGTAAGCTACATCACTACGCACATAAATGGCGAGACCGCGGTGGGGAAAGAATAGTGGCACTAGTTCGTAGCCAGGTAGCTTCAGATCAAAGTGATCTGAGAGGTTTGGGCGCGGATCTATCTGTGTTTCACTAAGTGCCAATACAGCTGGTCGGTACTTACAGACGTGAAGGTACGCAGAAAAGTGATTGAACCACGTGCTGGAACCACGTGTCGACCATGTTCAGATCGTGCATTTTAAGCAAAAAAAAGTTAGAAATTATTGAACGATAGCGGACGCCATTGACGGTAACGTTGTTCCCACGGTCATCTTTGAAAAAGTACGGGCCAGTGATTTCGCTAGACCATAACCGCAGCAAACAGCGCATTTTTCTGGGTGCATTGCCAGCTCTTGTATTGCCTGAGGTTGCTCATAGCACCAAACGTATATTAATATACCTATTCAACCAGAAATGAGCTTTGTTGCTAAAGACAAATTTTCCTCCATCTTTTCTAAGGCCCTCTCACCGAAAATTCGACGCTGTGGCACGTCATTCAGCTTCAGTTCTTGCACGAGCTGTATTTTGTAAGGTTTTAGACTAAGATCTTTTACGCAAGGATCTTCCAAGTAGTCAAATAACACAATCCCAATTGCTGCAAATGGACAAATCAAGGTCTTCATTAACACTGGCGGATACAGCAGCAATATTTTTTCTGTACGCACTCTACGCCTAAGGGTAGGTGGCTTGATGCCCAATAGCATGAAGATTTCGCCAAATTTGGTCACTACGGCTTGAATTGCTTGCTTAGTAGGTCGATTATTATGACCGTAAACTGGTCGAAGTGCGTGAAAAACATTTTTCACAGAGCACGAATTTTGATAATAAAATTCAGTAATTTGTAAGCGTTGTTCGGGTATAATTCTTTCCATGGTTAAATTTCAGTGCTAACTGAGCATGTTTGACTTTGACACAAATCACGAAGCTGTCAGAAATAGAGCATTGAAAATCCAAACAGCAAAAAAATCACCCTTTATAATTCAAATTCAAATCCATTAATTTGTTGCCTGTTAAAAGTTTCAAAAGCACAAAACCGCAACGGCAACGATTGGTGTACTCGTATGTATATCTATTTGTTTGGAATTGGATTTAACACCTTCGCTTATGTTCGGAAGAGCTCCTAGAACGAGATCGCTTCCTATTTTGGCCGTTAGTCTTATCGCGAATAAAACAAACACAATCCTTTAAAAAAAAATAATTTACGCTCTTGTATTCTACAGTGTTTGACTTACGACTCTCCTACCTACCGGCAGACTCTTTTCCTAGTGTGGCCACTTTACAATCACAAGTTAGTGTTGCCACTTTATATTTGTTACTTTCTTATCAGTTTCTCTCCTATGGCTTGCTACACTATGGCGTGAGGATGAAGTGGTCGAATGCGGTGAACGATTTGTTTCGCGGTGAATGAATTCGTTTGACTGAAACAACGTAGATATCAACAGTCGACAGAAAAGATTCACCTTCATCGTATGTGGACCTGAAGTCAATAAGGATTTTTCAAGACTAGTTAGTGTACTGAAATATCAATGGTGGTGAATAAACTCTTAATGGAAGCTCTCATACTCCCAAAACTGGTTACTAGCTCCAGAATATCGATCTCATTCTGCCCAAGGATACCCAGCAAGGGCCAGCCTCACTAGGTTGGAGGTTGTGTGGGGCTTATTACGCGGCCACGTAAAAGATTTACTACAATCAACGGAATGTTCTGACCTTTAAGAGGCATCGTACACCCGAATAACTAGCCATAACTGTAGCATTATATTGTGTGTATTAAACATCCGCAAATTTTAAATAGAACAAAAAAATTTGTTTGTTCATCAAAATTTATTTTATCGCCTTCAAAGTAAGCCCCATTGCTTGAAACACAACTACACCAGCGCTTAATCCAATTTTCCATATATTTTCCGCAGGCTGATTGTGGTATGGCCTTTAGCGAATTTCCTTTTTTAGCCTTCAATCAACTCAAACGCCTCCCTCAAAGTGGTAATTTTAACGTCGGTAACAGGAAAAAGTCAGGGGAAGCCATATCAGGTGAGTATGGTGCTTGATCGATGGCATTTGTCGAGTGTATCGCTAAAAACCTTTGCACAATAATGGCTTTGTGACGATGTGCATTGTCATGGTGAAAAATCCATGAATTGTCATTCCACAAGTCTGGACGTTTTCGGCGGATACCCTCACGCAAATACTTCACGACGCCTGAATAATATTCCTTATTCACCACTTGTCCCTCTGGAAGTGAAGTACACCGCAGTAATCAAAGAAAACTGTCAGCACAGCCTTCATTTTTAAGCGGATTTGCTCGTATTTTCTTGGGTCGTTTTCGAAACGCCATTTCGAAGAATTTTGGCTAGTTTGCATGTCATAATCGTAAACCCATGTTTCGTTATTATGGAAATCATGTCTCCGGCGTCCTGATTTCGATGCTATTTTTGAATAAAATTGAGCAATTTTGGAACCACTAGTAGGGCGGTGCGTTTCATGCCCAAAATATCTATGAGAACGCTCACCTCTTGAGCGAAACTCTCTAAGACTCATACGACGATTTTCGAGCTCGAGCTTCTTAATTCTGTCGATGTTTTCGTCGTTCGTAACCATTCAGATTGACAAGAACGAAACAAATCAACTACTCGTACCACCTCACGGCCTTCTTGAATGTTTTATACTATTCACGTGCCTGTATTTTTGATATAAGTACACCATCCGCCGTATGTCGTCAACGACTCTTTTTTAAACTTTTTTTTCCATTCAAAAAATCGAAGCGGTCTCATTAGTTTATATTCAGTATTTGAAGATTAGCAATTTGATATCGCTGACTGTGCTTTTTATTAATTCTTCAGTTCCATTGGAACAACACGGGTTGGCAAAAATGGAGTGATGATGGACGAGGATTTCTCCAATGTTCATCATTTGAATTGTTAAGCCTCAGTGGAGTAACTGGTGTATAATATTTCTTATTTTTGCATATAGGCACCTTGCCCAGATTATCCATCACAGCCCCACTGACTTTGTAAGAATTCTTGGAAGTGGGATTAAGTCCCCCACACTTTTGCTTTCTAAAAGCCGCTTTGAAGTATGATCCATCATGTCTCGAAGTTTCACTGTATCATGGAAATATCCGTCATTTCGTAATTTCCTGGGACTGGCTCTTTTTTTAGCAACTGTTAAAATTCTGTAGGATGGAGGAACATCTACGTTGTGTTTTCTCAGGGAACTTTTCAAAATCTTATATTTTCTTTTTGGCAGGTGCAAATCCATAAACAAAGCCCATGTATTCTCAATAGGATCCTTTTGTGGAGTAGAAATGCTTTCCTTTATTATTTTGACTCGCAGTGGACTTGCACCAGACACTGGTTTGATTATATCAGCTTTCATCTTTTCATGGTTCATATTATATTTTATTGATTAGGCAGCAGAAGGATCTTCAGGGATTATGTTTTCGGTAGCATTTATTAGTTTTTGTATTTTGGTGAACGTCTAGTACTCAGTTATTGATTTCCTTGTTCTTCCTCTTGATGACTTTGATGTATCTACTTGATAAATCACACGTTTCTTCTGTTCCTTCAGATATGGAGACAATTTTCCAACCATTCCTTGTTCTTGTTGGAATTCTTTTTCGGTATTTTGATTGAAGATACGCATAAATTGAAGATAATTTTTTTTTTATTTTGGACCTTTCCGCTCACAAATTTTCATCGGATAGTTGGTAATCATTTTTTACGGCACACATAAGCTATATTTTATTTGCGACATTAGCTCTGCTTAGATAACGTTATTTTTTTTGTACTGAAAAGATAACACGTCTAAGGGACGAATACAAGCTAACGTCTTTTAAGGATGTCAGTGGAAGCCCGTTTGATAATTTTTTTTAGTCAAATAATTTATTTAATGAATAATCTCTTAATTTTAATATATTTTCAAGAATATTATTATTTATTTAATAAAATAAAAATTAAGTTCGACTTGTATCAAAAATTCACTAAAAATCAGTCTTTTTAGAAGGACTTCAGTTCGTAACATTAAACTTAAAAAATACAGTTTTCTTTGTATTTAAATAAGATAACAATATCTGTGTTAAGTTACATAATGCAAAAATATGAACTTCTGATACAAGTACACATTAAATACGTATTTGTGTTCTCCACACACTGGTGTACCACATTTTGTGCATATCATTTTTGATATACGCCGAATTTTTGATGGGCAAACACCACAGTACCTCGTCTTTTTTGAGGCAGGCTGACCTACACTGCTACCGCATTCATTTCTTTTTTAATGCATTTTATTTTATTCATCTTAAATTTGCTAAACTTACATGCTAACAGAAAAAAAGCCTAAATGCTAGCTTAACATAAATTAATTAAATTGCCAACCGTCATACCTTAAAACTACCCTAACCTATGTAAGTCGGCCATTTGCTAAACATAGCAAGGCAAATATGGCCCACTTTGCCTTCTGACCAGACTAACCCGGACTTGAAAGTAACGACGAAGAAACCGGTTCTTCTTCACATAACCACCAAATATTTTGGTGCTGCAAAACAGCATCTTCTTTATCGCGTTTTGAAACCACCCTGCTAAACCTGACACGTTCAGTACTGCCGTATGCGACTTTTCTGTTGTAGTTGAGTCGCCACTCACCAACTGTACGAGCTACGTGGAAGATTAGCGGCACCGCAAACTTATCCTGGATCAGCCCTTTCATGTCAAAATAGTAGAGGAACGCTTCACGGGGGGACGAAGCCTTTCAAGCACCCACTCTCATGATATAAGTAGTTGGGGTAGTAGGTAACCAGATATCAGGTTATTGGACGAGGTCATTGCTCTTGCAATATGCCCTTGAGTCAACTTAATAGCGAAGTTGTCCACTCTTATTAGATTCGCCCTTTTATATAGGACCTCATTGGGACAGAATTATATGTACTCCGATTCTGGTGTTCTGTAAAGGTGAAGACAAGCCTCAAGGCAAACCCTCTCACCCACCCGAATCTTTTCTATTAAGCTAGCTCTCACGTTGAACCACACGGGGCATCCATATATAGTACATACCAGCATTGGTCGGATGAGGGCCATGTAGCAGATAACTTTCACCCTCGCATCAAGTTGGCTGCTATAAAACAGTCTCTTTGTAAGGGCAAAAGCACCTTTGGCCCTGGCCAGAGCAGCATCTACATTCTTGTTAAAATATAGATATTAGTCTAGCCAGATCCCAAGGTATCTGACTACATTTCGACAAGCAAATGGCTGGCCATGTTGTCCAATGATCGAAGAATTTTCGCTAATTCTTTCTGGTGTCCCTAGAGGTACCCGACAACGGCGTTCTAAATATTGTAGAATCACCTAATTTGCTCGAAGTCACGTTGCAGAAGCAGGTTAATGACCTCGACTTTTGGACCTGTTCTGTACGCTCTATCAAGTCATCTGCGTATCAAATCGCTTGTGTAAATGTTGAATAGGATCGGCGAATTAACCGTACCTTCTTGCAGACCGTTTTTAATGTGCAATGTCCCAACAAAAGTCGCATCGCCATTTTTTACGATGAGCTGTCTGTTGATGAGCATATAATGAAGAATAAACAAACGTGGTTTACTGATGCCCAGTCTGGTCAGCCTGTAGAAAAGCCTCTCTAACTATACGGTGTCGAAGGCTTTTTCCAAGTCAATCAGGCAGGCTCCAATACACTAGTTTTTGCTTTTATTCTATTTGATATCTGACACCAGCTTATACGCGGCATGTATTTCTTATTGTGCCGAAGATGTCATGGAGTTCTTCCTTTGATATGAACGGGGGTAGGTCCCCTTCATCGGCGATGACATTATTTGCCACATTCTCGTCACTGAACTGGGTGAAACCCGAGCTCTCGAATCGCCAGTTCTGTATGTCGTTTCGCAGGTAGAAATTGTGCAGAAGGACCCGATTCTCCAGGTCGTGATTTGAACCAATAATGACATCATTGGTTTTATACACTTACTGAAAAGTCGCTTCTCCTGAGGATCGTCGATCACAAAGAAATTCTCGTCATCTGCGGCTTCACTTGGATCTAAGCCTACAGTAGTCAGTATTCGCTCGTTGTCCGTAGTTCGAGGAATTTTAAGACACTGTAGGTCGTTTTGGTTTTGGTGCTCTTGTCAAGGTTCTGGAGAAGCGAGTCCTACTGTAATTGTAAGAATACTTAGGAACACATTCCTCCAGGTCCGCAATTTCGTTAGGAATTATTATTTCGGTACTAAAACCGCAACGGCCACTGTCGTACATGAATGTATGCAGACAGTTTAACGTTTGTTGATTACTCCCCGTCAGTTGTACTGAAGGAGTGAAAAGTGACCTTCTTGGGAATTAAAAAAAATTTTTTTTTTAAATGTTTTTTTATTTTATTCAATATAGTCCTCTTTTAGTTTGATACACTTATTCCAGCGATTTTCCAACTTCTTGATCCCGTCCGAAAAGTAATTTTCCGGAAGGTCTGCAAAATACTCCTCCGTGGCGTCGATGATTTTCTCGCGTGAGCTGAATTTTTTATTGATGAGCCATCTTTTGAAGTTTGGGAAGAGATAATAGTCCGAATGATGCAAATCCAGTTGCCAATCGATGCCAAAAGTCCGCTCGATTCCGCATCAGCAAGTCCAAACGCTTTTTCGAAGTGCTCTCGCGTTCGTGCTTTTGGTCAAAAGTGAGCATTCGCGGCACCCAGCGGCAGGATAACTTTTTCATATGCAGAATATTGCCCAAAATATGGCGTGTGCGCTCAGTACTAATCTTTGTGGTATCTGCTAGCTGGCGCACCTTCACTTTCCGGTCAGCCAACACCATTTCATGTATTTTTTTGACATTGTCCTCTGTAACCGCATCGGACTTGATCGGTAGTGGAGTTGCTGCTACCACGAAACTTTCGAAACCAGTATTTGACGGTGAATCTGACGGAGCATTAGCCCCATAAACTTTTCTTTTATTTCCTTCGCCGTTTTGCCTCTCAAAAAATAATGTTTTATGAGAGAACGAAAATCGTTTTTGTCCATACTCAACATGATGCCAAACACGTCAACAACAATCAGCTGTCAAAACAAAACTGAAGACAGTATCGCACTGAAATTTGGCATGTCTACCTAGGTATGAATGGACATCAAGGCACTATAACTGGTTTGGCAGTAGCAGCGCATTCTGGCTGTCAAGAAGGTCACTTTTCACTCCATCTAGTATTCGTACGTCGTACAGCAATAGGTCCAAGTAAGAGCCGCATCTGGAAAACGACGGACTGTCGTCGCCTTCAAACCAAGTCTATACATGACACTGTGCTGGGCCCAAAAATTGAGTAGTAGGCTCCCTCTAGTAGTTGGTACATGATTTCCCCAATCTCTATGTTTGGCATTAAAATCCCCGCCGAATATATGTGTAATAATTCTCCTCCGATTCCAGTCTAAGGAGTCGAAAGAGTCTATCGAGCTCTGAGATGAATAGCATCAGGCGCGTAACCAGAAACCGTGAACAACCACTTTCGGCTACGGAGAGGGATATGCACGACACATGCCTCTAGCACCCGGAACCCATGCAAAACACCCTTCTTCTAAATTTAATTTTTTTTCTAATAAAGATCGCGACACCACCTCCTTGTGTGGAGTTTGGTCGGCTTCTTCTTCTACTATTGTATTTACTGGGTTCCACATTGTGCTTATCGGTAAGCTTAGCTTCGCTAGCGAAAAGCACATCAGGAGCTTGGTCTTCCAGCAACTTAAGCAGCGCGGCTCTTCGCTCGATCCTAATCAGCGAATTGACATTCACTGCAAGGACCTTCAGGGTTTGCTCCACCATGTGCGTACCCATTACGACATGAGGTGCGCTAGACCTGGCAGCAACGCGTAGATTTGATCCACCCGCTTAGCCTATTCCTGTACTTGACGTTGAAGCTGAGCCATCTGCCCTTGAATAGGAAGGAAGATAGCTAACATGTCAGGTGTAACTTCCGGTGCGCCTGGTGCTGGGGCCGAGGAAGCAACCGTGGTTTTTTGTACCCCTACCTGTCGCCATTTGAGCGAAGGTAATTCGGGGCGTGACGGCTAGAGTTTGAAGCTGAGTGGATGGATGCTTAACCTCCGCTGACGAGCCATATTTGCTTTCTTTATAT
Organism: Volucella zonaria; assembly: GCA_963966105.1. NCBI lineage: Eukaryota > Metazoa > Arthropoda > Insecta > Diptera > Syrphidae > Volucella > Volucella zonaria. The sequence goes on along the minus strand of OZ014532.1, from coordinate 192,761,328 downwards.
CTTGGAACTTGGACAACCCCGATAGTTAGCGGTGTGTCTCGAGTTCTTGCATAAAACACATGAGAGTTGGCTTTTGTCTGACTCTTTCTGCTGATCCAATGCATATGCCTGAGAATTGTGGTTCTTTCCCCACTTAACGCATCGAGGCTGCATTTGGCAGCGAACACATTATATAGTTTTATCGCTCCTCTTTAATTACTCTCAGTAAAAAACCTGGTAGTCCAGAACTTTGGTACCACTTAGACTATCCAGTTTGCTGTCTGGAGTGAGCTGTACTAGGAAGAACGGTAGTTTCCGTTTTTCCCTTTTTGCTCTTGCAGTGGTAAAAGGCTTAACCCCCACAAATTTGAGATCTTTGCACTCTTTCTCTTGAAGCAGTTTTAAGAGCTCCTCTGGATCAGCGGACGGTCCCAGTCCTTTTAATAGAACCGTCTTAAATTTATCACCTTTCGGTGTGTACGTACTCCGTCGTCATTTCCTTCAACAGATTTAAAGACGACATCAAAGCACACAATTGGGACATTTAGCGATTTCCATTGTCAAGTAGTCCAGCAGTGCTTACTTTTACTTCTAAGAGCCGGTTGTGGTACCGTAAAAATGCGACTATCGGAGTCGTACGCAGAGATTTGAAATTTTTCTTGGCACGGAAATATGGTGTCATCAGGCTCAAGGCAATCCATAAGTTCTCCTATGTCACTTTGAACATTATCTTCAAGCACTTCATTTTCGTTTTCGCTAACATTTTCCGATGAATTTGAGACATCCAAAAGATTTTGCAAAAGAGCCTTAATTTGTGTGTCACCTACACTCTTATTATTTGGCATAGTTTTAAGCTAAATAGAACATAAAACACCTCAGAGTTTCACAAAATACAATCAAAAACGACAAGCTAAAGAAGCGCAGAAGGTGCACAGAAGATAACGATACATCTTTTTGACGTATCTCAAAAAAATAATCGTTTATATTTTAGCAAAGTAAAAGCTTACCACTTAGAGACAATCACCACCGGCAAGCTGCAGCATACGACTGAGAAAACTGAGTCTGAGAATGTTGTGGTTTCACGCTTGTAAGAGGGAGAGCAAAAAATTGAAACGCCGTACGTCCGACAGACGTACGTTATCTAAGCAGGGTTAATAAAAATTTCATATAAATTGTTGTATGAAATGTCCATGATTACCTTTTAGCTAGTATTTCCTAATACAACCGTTTGCTCGTTTGATTCACTTTTACCTGATCATTTGAACAAAATGGTTCATCTTTTTACACAGCGCTGTTAAAAATTGTAGATCCAAACCTAAATTCTAATTTTTCTTGTAATGAGTATATGGCAAACCGAAACTTACTTCAACAAACTCGGTCTCCGTAACCACAAGCTGCCGCAAAAGTTATCACCGTATCGGAAAATGCTATAATTTTTGCAAATGGTGGCAAATGTCAATTCTACTTTGACATTTGCGAAGTAAACAGATTCAAAATACACGTCAACAGGACATGAATCGCTATACTCCTAACGCACGCGAAATAATTGTTACGATTTTTTTACAGAATAATTCGTCGGTAGTATTGGCGCAGCGTGAATTTCGGAGCAGATCCCCTCGTTAGTCCTACAATAACTGGGCAAACACTACGAGGTTTATCTGCTCGCCTAGAAGAGTATGGGACAACACGAAATGCTCTCAGATCTAGTCGGCCCAGGACCAGCCGTTCTGCTGAGAATATCGCAGCTGTGGTTGAAGATAAAAACACCGCGGGCCAAACAAATATTGTGTTCAACAAGCGCTACAGACCCATGCTCTATGGCTTTCTCCATCCTCATTTGGATGAATTGGGACTGAAAAACATGTAGTTCCAACAATATGGAGCAATGGCTGATAAACCGTTAGCTCATGAAATATCTCAAAACACGAAAATTTTCTCAATGACGCAATATGGTAGCAACAGGTCCAGTGGTGATTTGATGGCATGTCTCACCAAAAAGTGGAACCAAAGCGTACATCAATCTGGCGAAAGCAAGATAGTTGCACTTGATATTTCTAAGACATTTGACAGAGTTTGGCATCATTCCCCTTTGTCGAAAATGCGTGGGATCGATGACTCTCTTTTTCAATGGATTAGAAATTACCTTTCGGAACATTCGATTCAAGTTGTCTTGGACGGTTTCAAGCCTGATATTCACAAAATAAATGCTGGTGTGCCCCAGGGCTCCGTTCTATCTCCGACACTCTTTTTAATTTTCGTCAACGATCTCTTGTCTGGATTATTGGATTAGAAGCAATATATTCCTTTGCTGATGACAGCATCCTCTGCTTTTCATATCCGTTCTTGAACTCACGTCCCTGCCCTTCGGCTGTAGAAGGGGAATGGAAGAGTATGCTAAGCTCATTAAATTCCGATATTAACAGCATAACCAATCAACCAACTATCAACCGAGTGGAATTTAATGCTTCCAAAACTCAATGCTGCCTGCTGTCATTAAAGCGAAATTCAAACACCCAGCCATAATCCATAAATGCCACTTGCATCGTCGAAACCGATAAACTTTCCATTCTCGGTATGTGTGTCAGTGACAACTTACGTTGGAATGACCACATATTCGATGTCGCCAAAAATGCTGCGAAATGTCTAGGTTTCCTCAAACGATGTAAGAAATTCTTTTCCACTTCTGATCTGGCCTCAATATATAAGTCATTCATCCGCCCAAAATTGGAATACAATGCCAAGATCTGCTCAGGTGCTCCTCAAACATCTCTGCACCTGCTAGATAAGATTCAAAACCGTGCGATAAAACTCATAGCTGATACCAATTACACTCAGGCAATGGACACCCTCGAACACAGACGAAATGTCTCCTGTCTTACTTTGTTTTATCGCTGTTTCGACCACCAGTGCTCCATTGAAATCGCCAGTAGCATTCCGCCCATTCAAACTTTCAACCGTAACATCCGTCTCGCTATGAATGCTCATCAGTATACCCTCAAGCCCACTTTCGGTCGCACTCTAAAATATCGTGATTCTTTCCTACGCCGTACAACTCGCTTATGGAATGCCCTGCCGATCTCTGTGTTTCCTGGTCGTTATAACTTACAAACATTTAAAAACAATGTACATCGATACCTGTCTTTTTTTTCCTCCATAAATTTCCTTCGTCCGCACTGTGTACGAACATTTTTAGGGTAACCAAATTCTGAGGGCTGCATTTCCGGGTCGCCTAATCTCTCGTTTGGGCGATTTGCAATGGCCGGCAAGATCGCCTGATTTAACAGTTCCAGACTTCTTTTTGTGGGATTCTTTTAAGTCACGAGCTATGTCACCAAGCCTTACACTCTTGGAGCCCTCAAAGAGAATATCCGTCAAGAACGCGAGGAGCTATCACCGGAAGTTCTGGCATGCGTGATGGAAATTGCCACAAATCGGTCCAGAATGGTCATCAATTCTGGCGGTGGTCATTCAAAGAAAATATTGCAGCCAAATAACATCGGGTGAGAACTTTTGCGCCACCTTGTACATATGTATCAATATCTCATCTAACATACAATGAAACTGGATGGAAAGGCTTTTTGATTGGGGTATAGGCCGGTAGGTCTGTAGGACCATAACGCCATCTTACGTAAACAGTTTTTTAAGTAAATCGAATATTAAATTGGCAAAAATGTTCTGATTTGATGCCCATATCCGCCGCGTTGTCTTTAGTACCGATTTGCGGTACTCGTATCATATGCGATTATTCGGTGTCATAGAAACAAAGAGAATAATTTATCGGTGGCCATTAGGCTTACTTTACTTGAGAAACCAATTTTACGTGATTTGAGGAATAACTTTCTCAAGAAGTGTATTCATCATACTTTCGAACAGTCATTTAATCAACGATGCCGCCAATCTCCATTCTCGGGGTGGGAGCCAAGTTTTAGACAATATTCAATAACAAAATCTTTGAAATTATATGTAAGACCTTATAAAGGCCTTGATATTAAGTTTCCTTAGCGTGTTTCTGATTTACAAAAATGTCGGTTCTACTGCGCCGTAACGACGGCTGTGTTAGAATCAAATTAAATCTCCCCCAATGAGCTCAAAGTAGAATGTATTTCAGTCAAGTAATGAGTGGAAAGAAATCACATCCCCTAAAAAAAATATTCCTTCAAATCACAGTTGACTGATTTGTGTTGGGAATGGGAGCGAGAAGATTTAATGCCTTTAGGAGCAGCCAATACCAGCCATATGGAAGGCAAACGCAGACACCACATGGAGGCACATAATGACGATGCTTTACTCAGCTTGATTGCTAGAAAATTACATGAGCATACGATTATATGTAAAAGTCATTTACACCGGTGCGTGCGGTGGAGTTGGAAAATTGTGTAATGCGGAGGATACGATGGGAAGGCAATTAGGGGTGGTATAACAATTACTGAAATAAAGGGCGAATATGCTGGGAGCCGTGTGGGCCAATGAACTGAAATTTATCATCACAACGAGACTCACCATCATTGTCAAGGGAATATTTTTGCTGTAAAAAAAGGAGGAAACAAAAAAAAACAAAACTCAGAGAGATAGATACTCGTGCTTTTGCAGGATTTTGGAGGAAAATCCTTAATACTTTTCGTTTCCATTTTTAAAGGGTCGGACACTCGAACCATCTTAAAGCCTTGTTAAGTAGCATGGATGTGAGAGGTAATAACTCTTGAAATTTTTGAAAATGTCATTTAACTTCATTGAAGCGTGGAATTCATGTATAAGGACGAGCATTTTTTGTTCCTTAACTTGTATGAAATATTTTAAATTCAGTTGTAAGTGCCTCCAATATATTAAATTTTTATTTTGATAGTTTAGTTTATTTATTTATTAATTTATTTATTTACGAGTAGTTTAGGAAAGCTAGAACAGTAAGAATGAATCTTATAACTTTGTAATAGCTAGTTGCAATATACACTAAGTTACAATTTAGTTATTGCAGAATGAGTAAACTACGTATAAATGAATTATCCAAACAAAAATTTAAAAATGATTAAAGAAAAGTAGGATATGATAACGAAGGCTATGAAAAGAACAAAAAAAATAAATTTAAATAATTACTATAGACAAAAATCAGTTGTTTTGACATGACAGAAGATGCTGTAATTCTTTTTTAAACTGGTGTATATCGCTTAGTGCTCTTATAGGGTTAGGTAGTGAATTCCAAAGACGGATGGCATTGATAAAGAACTGTCTTTCAGATATTAAGTAATTATATCTCGGTATAATAAGATAGGTGGATCTATTTGACGCAGGGAATTGTAGGAAGGCTGTCGTGTTCTAAGAATATTGAAGAGAAAGACCAAAGTGCGAAATTTAAGATAGTTTTCGAAAACTGAGAGATGTGACACATGATCATATCTTCTTAGCCCATATATGTATCGAATGGCACTGTTGAAGGCAACTTGTAATTTTCGTGTGCATACTGAATCACAATTTCCATATAATTCACACCCCTGTACAAGGATTGGAATTAAAAGTGATTTTACCAATATGATTCGTGTATCCATTGGTGTAATTGGTTGAGCTGTCCACAAGGTTCGCAAAACGCCATAAGCCTTCCCTACGATGGTGTTAATATGGTCGTTCCATGTTAAAAATCTGTTAAATATAACACCCAAATTCTTTGATGTATCCACAAAATCGACGGGGGCATTTGGACTTATTAGGGTTGAGTGTCAGGCCATTTTGCAAACACCAGTCAAAAATACTATTAAGATCCTGATTAGTTTCAACGCAACAATTTTCAATGAGACCTAGCGTACAGCTTCGATAAATTTGGACGTCATCGGCATAAATATGTATTAAGGAATGTGTAACTAGGTCTGGTATCTCATTTATATATAGAGAGAATAAGAGAGGACCCAGAATAGATCCTTGAGGGACCCCTCGAGTTAAACAAAGAAAATCAGATAAGATATTATTAACAAAATCGGCTTGTTTTCTGTTGCTTAAATAGGATGAAATCAATTTAACAGCAGAAGGAGAAAACCCAAAGTAGTATTGTATTTTTTACAGAGTAGTGCGTGGTTGACAGTGTCGAATGCCTTAGAGAAGTCTAGAAGTATCAAAAAAGTTACTTCATCTTTATCTAAACTAGATCGAATATCTTCAACAACTTTTAACATAGCAGTGGTACAACTGTGTTTTGATCGGAAGAATGATTGCATATGGGTTATCATTTTATTGCGAGAAAGATACTCGTCAAGTAGCCCTTGCATTATTCGCTCGCATACTTTGGAGAGGAATGGTAGGATGGAAATTGGTCGAAATTCGTCCCCAATAGAGTTTTTTGGCAAAGGTATTACTTTAGCCATTTTCCACTGATGTGGAAACGTTCCTGTCGTAAGGATAGTGTTTATCACATGAGTCACATATGGTAGGATCAACGGTAGAATGACTTTGATAAAAACTGAATGAATTCCATCGACTCCAATTGTACTGGACCTTATAGATAAAAAGCTTTTGACTACCTCTGTACTGTCTACACATTCAAAGCTAAATGGTGATTGCACAACAGGCGCATGCCGATTATCTAAATTAAGGTTTAGGTTTGCTGTCCTAGTTGGTCCTATAGATACAAACTTGTGGTTAAGCACATTGCCGTCAGTGTTATTTGGACAAGAAAGTTTTTCTTTTCCTATACCCAGATGTCGTAGGTTACTCCACAGCTTTCGACTACCCTGGCTAGATTTTAATCTGACGGAGAAAAATTGTGCCTTTGCCGCCCTTATTTCTCGAACAACCATATTACGGAGGGATCCAGCTATACGGTATCGCTTCCACCGATTATACGCTTGATCACGTTGCATAATTATTTGACGAATTTCAATTGAAAACCAAGGCTGTGATGAGCTTTTGATGGTTTTTGTTTTTACCGGAACATATTGGTTGAAGAGAGAGTTAATATTTGATTGGAGAAATTGTACCTGGTTATCTGCAGATGGCATTAAATAAATTTGTTCCCATGGTGTGGCAATTATGCTCTGTTCAAGATTAACTCTGTCTATATTGGCAAAGTCTCTATATTGAAATGTGCTACCTGGTCCTTGGTTATGTACCCGAAAGTCATAAGTAAGAAATATTAAATATTGCTTAGAGAAAGCTGGAGCAGAAAGTTGATCACAAAAAAGAGCGCTATCAGTACGACTAACGAAAAAAACATCAAGTAAAGTACTTATAGTACTAACGTGATGAGTGGGAGTGGTAATATTTACTGGATGTAGGTCAAAAGATTTCATCCCTTCAGCAAGATGCCTCTCAACCAAAAGATTACTGTTTAAGTCACCACAAATATTGTTTGGCAGAGTCGACCAAAGATGGTTTTAAGATCTTCCTGTGGTAGATTTGGAATACCAAAAAGAATAGCATCAGCTGCAAGTGTTTTCCTCTCATATGCATCGCATCTTCTCTGCAGCTCAGCAAGTTCTCCCTTGAGCATATGGGATTTTCCTCTCTCATCAGCATCAAATCTGCTCTGAATATGAGCATAGTTCGTTTCGATAACTGAAACTCTCGACTGCAATTCGGGTAGCGATCTATGGACTTGCTTCGTATATGTTGCGAAGTTTTGTTCGATTATCTGGATGAGTTCACTTCGCAGATTACTCACTTCGGATTTTATACTCCGAATAATTTCATCAGTGAGTTTCCCCAAACGGCTCTCTAGTTCAGCGGATGTTACGGCTTGAGGGTTTCTTTTCACCGTGGCAGAGGTGGTGGGGGATTTCTGTGTCGGTGTTGACAGTGAGTCTTTGACGAGAGATGTGGATCGTGTTTTTCCAGCCATTGCACTCTTGGTTGTATGAGAGAGATAGATATACGGGAAACGAGTGGGTGGAAAATCTTCGTATGGGCGAACACAAAGACTCGGATATATGTACTTTATTTTTTATTTTATTTTTGTTTTAGATTAGATCGCGTTTATATATGTAAATGAAAATAATAGTTTTGCTGGTAGGATATGCGACGAACTAGTACACTTCGAAACACTTTTGTTGCCGTACTCAAAGAATTTTACTATTTACGAATAAACGGAAAACTTAATACTTAAGCCAGAAGAGATTTTCAGCACGTCTATTCACTACGAGACATACTTATGTTTAGAGGCCAGAAATTTATTAACTTCTTACATCAAGATTTTTTCTCCAAGATTTCCAGGCAGACTCGTAAGAAACTTGTGAAAGGATCTCTTGAAATATTACGGTTAGTTGCCCCGCGAGATAGCTTGCCTCTGATTGTTGGCTCTGATCTATTGTTGGGACATAAAAAGATCAGAAAGAAATAAGAGGAACTGGCCAACGAGTTCATATTTCTTACCATTTATAAGTGAATGCTATGCTTCACAGCAATCAGATCTTCCTGATTACTTAGACCGATAATTCCTGCCCCTTAGAGGCTCAGAGCTTAAACTATCAGTCCCACTCTCCATTGGGGACATCGTGAATTATTACAGTCGTGTATACCCTTACAAGAGAGTTCATGTGTTTCGGTTATGGTTGTGGAAATGTGAAAGAACGATCATTTGATTCAAATATTAAACTTCTCCGATAATTGACCGCAGCATTTAGGATCGGAATAGTTTCGCATCTTTGATTGCTTCTAAGCCAGAAGACGAAGAAGACAAGGTCGAATCAGCTATGACAAAGGGTCCTTCCAACGAAATCAAAACAAAAGGACAGGAGCGACAACAATAGCTCCTAGACCCACAACAGTAGCAAATTACAATAGAACCGAAACTGTAACATTAGCAGTTACTGTAACAGCAGCTACTACAAACTAAGAAACCGATACAACAAGAAGCGGAAAACTAAGTACAATACAACACTAAAACCACAAACCACAAACCACTCTTAAAATAAAAGTAAGAATGTAACAACAGCAGCAATAATAATAGCAATAACAACAGCAATAACAACAGGAGCCGCCGCCACATTTGTAGCAGAAACTGCGGCAACCACAGGTGTGATTCAACAAAATAAAGGTATCTCCAATAAACATAAATAAAATGGAGTTGTAGAATACAGTAGAGTGATGTAAGTTTGATTAAATATTAGGATTTAACGGAGCTCTTCTACATAACTCCGAATGCTTGAGGTATGCAATACTGCTGAGAGGCTTGTTTATATGAGCAGCGCGAACAAAAATATCTACTAAAGTCTGTTTTTTTTAAAGGTGTACAAATTTAATATGAAATATATTGTAATATTTGAAGCTAATGCTAATGTCTATGGTATTAGCTTTACCAATCGCAATCGTGAAGTCCAATTTCCAACAATTTCATCGAGCAACTAGCGCCATATATCAGCAATAACACGACGAATGTTGACTTCCAAATCGTCCAACGTCTCTGGTTTACCAGCATAGACTAGTGACTTCACATACCCCCAAAGAAAGACATCTAAAAACGTGAGATCATAGGATCGTTCAGGCCAGTTCACAGATCCATTACGCCCTCAGCAAATGTTTCCCGCAATAAATTGATGGTGTCAAGCGCCGTGTGGCATGTTGCACCATCTTGTTAGAACCAAAGCTCTATCACGTCAATGCCATTCCATTGAGGAACGAAGAAGTCAGAAATCATGTTTCTATAGTGCTCTTCATTGACGGTAACATTTTGGCAGTCATCGTCCTTAAAAAATATGGGCCGATGATTTCACCAGCACCAGAGTTTTAATGGTTCTAAGGGCGTGGGCGTCTCGACAAAGGCTTCTGGATTTTCTCCACTCCAAATTCAGCAATTTTGCTTGTTTACATACCCATTTAACCAAAAATGGGCCTCTTCGGAGAACAAAATTTTGCCTTCAAAAAGAGGATCAAGCTGAATCATGTTTTCGGCCCATTCACCGAACCTACGGCGCGTATAATGGTCACGCGGTTTCAACTCTTGCACAAGCTGGATCTTGTAAGCTTTTAAGCCAAGATCTTTCCGTAAAATCTTCCACAAAGTGGATGGGCATAATGGTGTGCACAATGGTGAATCGACTTCTTCTGTTCGCACTGTTTGTCGAGTCTGGGAATGCGTATTATCCACTTGAGTGTACGTGGTGCGAAAACTGTTCATCGTGTTTCGAATAACTTGCTCAGCTGGAGGATTATGTCGACCGTAAAATGGACGTAGCGCACGATAAGTTTGACGAACCGAACCATGGTTTTCAAAATAAGTTTGCACAACTTGCACGCGTTGTTCTGGCGTTAATCTATTTATTGTAAAATGGCAAAACGTACTAACCAACCTACAACTGTCAATTTGACAATCCGTAGAAACAGTGTTGCCAGTTTAAAAATTGGACTCTATAAAAACACCCTTTACATTTCGGACACCATGGCATTCTTATCCTCCATTTTCGGTCGTTACGAAAATTCACAAGTTTAAACAAAACTGCAGCGGTCACTCCTCGCTCGTTTGAAATTTTTCAGGTTTTTCTCTGTCGAGCTGATGTTGTAAATCCAAAAAAAGTTCTCTAATGCTGACAGGCTTGAGAGACTCTGGTACTTTTTCAGTAGCGGGATCCACATCCTCATCGTGGAAGTTAAAACTCCTAAAGACGTTGTCAAGTGGTATGACTATCAATGATAATCATGTTGGAGAAGATGTCAACATATCGTCTTTTGGGTGATGTTTATATAGAATGTCGAGGCCGTTGTTTAAATTATCGCCCACTATAAAGATGTCACTACGAAGGTAAACGGCGAGACCGCAATAATAAAGGAATAATGGTACTAGTTCATACTCTCATAGTTTCAGATCTGAGTGATCCGAGGGGTATGGGTGGAGATATCGTTGTGTTTCACTAAGTTACAAAACAGCTGATTTGGATTGCATGTGATTACTTCTTAGCTTCCGTATAGTTCCCGAGTCATTATCACAAACAAACTCAAGAAATGCAAATAACGACGATGTGTGAAAATTCTAACGTTGACTTACCGAATCAAATACGCATAACCTTACAACAATAAGAAAGAGGACATTAACGAAACTTACAGCAGCGGCAGTGACTAATAAAACTGTGGGCAACAGGACTAGGTTACCAAAGTAGTAGAATGCCCAACACTAAGAACGCCACTGTGACCAGGTAGAACTGTCGAGTAATCCTGTGAAGCTTGTTCCACTGCTTAAAGAGAAATGGAAAGATATGGCAATTATAATCGCTGCCAATCATTCGGCCGTGCCGCTTACAAGCTGTATGTATAAACTTCAGGAAGGGCCAGCAACGCGAGGAATGCTTTTGAGGTAGGGGTGGATCATCAGAGAAAGTTTTCATGTGCCTTATGCTTGAACCTGGCAAACTTTCAGAGTTTCCATTGAATTACCAGCCCAAGCAGTCAGAACACATCTGATATGTCAGCCATCTTGATTTCTATCCGTGGACAGATGACTCCTTTACAATGTCAGATAAACGAGCAGGCTTAATGCACACCCAGTCGTTATAAGAACGATCAAGGTGGGATTGATTTACTGACAAAGATCGAATAAAGAGCCACACTGTTTGAGTTGCTTAGCTAACCAATAAACACGAAATGAAGCCCGGAAAGTATTAAATAGTTTTCCTAAAGAAACCGACCCAATTCTGTTTAATGCGGAGGTGTTGGCTTTTTCATAAGGAAATGGGTCCTGAGGAAAGTAAAGCATTATCGTACATAGACTTCAGGTGCTGGAAGTATACCACCTTGATCAAAACGGTCCCGGAGGACACCACCGTGTGGCGCTCCCATTTTCCGACCGACTTGAGTTCTGTTTTTTTTGTTAAGTTGATAAATCTGTTGTTGACATTCTCTCTAAATCTCAGCATCATAGCTTGACATTTGCAAAAGTTACGTAGAAAAGAGTACATCTATCTTTGTGTGTGTTGGCGATTTTTTACAATTTCAGAAATGGATTTAAATTTGCAACAACTAACTTTTATTAAATTTTCCGAAAAAACGGATTTAATGGTGCGCGAACGTTGGAAATGTTGGAAAAGTGTTTCGCCAACGATTCTCTAAAGAAAACGGTCGTTTACCAGTGGCACGAGCCGTTGAAAAGTGGTCGTGAGTCAATCGAAGATGATGGCAGACCATCGACATCGAAAACCGACGAAAACATTGATGAAATAAACGAAATGTTGGTCAATAACCGCAAATTAACCATCAGAGAGATAGCGGAGGACTTGAACCTTGCGTAAGGAGCCGTCCAAGACATTTTGATTAATGATTTAGGTTTCCGTCGTGTAGCAGCAAAGTTGGTGCCAAAAGACCTCAATTTCATGCAAAAAAGAGACCGTGTTGACATCGCAAAAGAGATGATTTGCGAGACTGAATCCCACATTCATCAAAAGGATCATTACAGGAGACGAGACGTGGGTTTATGAGTACGACACGCAATCCAGGCATCAGGCAAGGGAATGGCGTTCACCAAATGAGCCGAGACCAAAAAAGCCACGCCGTTTTCAGTCAAAAAAGAAGGCAATGCTCACGGTTTTCATGGACTACAACGGTGTAGTGCATCATGAATTCTTGCCAGAAGGCCAGACAGTAAACAACGAGTATTATTTAGACGTTATGAGACGTTTGCGTGAAGCAATTCGTCGAAAGAGACCAGAATTGTGGGCTGAAAGCTCGTGGATTTTGCACCATTATAACACACTGTGCCATCACTATTCCTAATTTTTTGACGAAAAATGCAACAAATACCATCCAACAGCCACCGAATTCACCTGATTTGACTCCCTGTGGCTTCTTTCTGTTCAATCGAGTTAAAAAACCACTACGGGGAACGCATTTCAGCAGCCGAGAGGAAGTAATGGAAAAATCGCAAGAAGCACTGATGGACATACCGAAAACCGAATATAAAAAATGTTTCGAGGATTGGATCAAGCGCTGGCATAAGTGTGTTGCAGTCGATGGGGATTACTTTAAAGGGGAAATATAGATTTAGATGGATAAACTTGTATTTCCAATTGTCTGAATACATTCCGGGAATTTTTTGATCATTCCTGGTCATTCCATCTTATTTGTATAGCAGTGAGGCTAGCGATATAGGTAAGGGCATTTTCGTTGGTATGGACATTCAATTGACTAAATATGTGCTCTTCGACCTGAATTTATTTCATATTGAAGCACTGAAAGCTGTCTGATGATCACACCTCAAATCACAGGAACTGTATGACAACGGAGGTCAGTCAATCTTTATAGATTATGAAATCCATTCCAAGTTCTCACGCCCGCGATTCGGAACTGAAACCAAAACTTCGATATATATGTGCCTCACATCCTTTATAAGTTCTCACAAACTGTGTAGTAGAAAAGATGGAAAAGATATATTATGGTTCCGAAAACCTTTAATCGGTTGATTGCGAAAATTGTGGAATTGAAACGACCACAAAAAGTGGTCATAATCAGGACTACATGAGAGCGATCGCAAACAGCCTAAAGAAGTTTTCACTTCTAAGCTCTTAATTTATGTGGTGCCGAACTTAGTAGTAGTTGAGCACATAAAATAGCAATTTTGCGGTTAATACAATTTTATCCAAAAAAATGAGAATTTTCTTCGTATCTTATCAGAAAGGATAAACAAACGGAAGTAGTCCATGAGCTTCACTATAATCCTCTTCAAGTGCACGTAGATATCCTGTAGAGTTAGTGAGATGGTAAAAGAAAAAGCAATTATCTCATTCGATACTTCAGGATAAATTGTTGGTCGTAATGTCCACAGGATTACACTCTGCATTTTAGAGGGTATTTTCCGTTTACTTGACTCCAATCACTGATTTCAAGTTCCGTAAGGTAAATGCAAACATAGAAAGTCCACAATCAACTTACGGTAAGAAAACACGTCCAGTTGAGTGGTCAATAGTTAGGGTAAACTGTAACCTACGAGTATTTCTGAAGGAGCCTCCTTCTTACCAGTGGGGGCAATAAAGTGGCCTCTCTTGGCACTCGGATAACCAAAAGGAAAGTAAAAAAACTATTATTTCTGTGACAAATTGCATAAACACCGGAAATAACCACGAGGGAAACATTATACGAAAGTAGGTCACTGGCCTATGGCTATTAACAATGTGGAATTGTTTCGCGAAAAGATTAATTTGCATTAGGGTTTTGTTAAACAAAACTGGGCCACTAGTTGAAAAGTGGAAATGATGTGAGATTGGTCATGACAAGTCATTAAAACTAAATCATTATTTGGATCATGGTGGCATAAATCCGCTTATATCTTCTGACCATGATATGTGCGTTTGTTAATGGAGGAGATTATTCACTAAGTATGATGTATGGTGTGGCTAAGAAGCCACATGTCAGCGCGCCACCTTGTCTAAGACCTTTTTTGACATCAAAGGTCTCAGTTAAGTCATTACCGACCATGGCGGAGCAGCAAGCGGCCTTCATTGTCATTCTTCATAGGCGGATTTGTTTAACAAAGATGCTAAAACTAAACATGGCTGTACATAATTTGTCTCTTGAAATGCCACCATATACGAATTCAATTCGGCCTGAAATCACACTGAAAGGGGCCATTCAAGTTGTTGACGAAAGGGTTCAGATGTTCATATGCCAGATAAGATCTATAGTAAGAGCACTTGAGGGGTTCTCCGTTCATCAGTCATACACTTTTCTGACCAGATCTGAGAAATGATTTGGTGTACTTATACTCTCAGCAAGGCCATTTCCAGCATTTGAATACCTCGTCTGGTAAGTAATCAGGTCCAGCAGCTTTGTTGGATTAAGACTTAAGTATTGTTATTCTTACTTCGTTTTGTTCCGGTAGACGGAATTTTGGCTTAAAACGCTTGCACACAGGGCGGGTACCGGTGAACGTTGGTTTTAAATGTTTGAAGGTTATAATGACTAGGAAATAAAGAGCTAGGCAGGGCATTCCATAAGCGAGTTGTACGGTTTAGGAACGAATCATGATATTTTAGAGTATATACGAAAGTGGGCTTGAGGGTATACGAGACCGCTACTGGCGATTTCTATGGAGCACTGGTGGTGGAAATACCCATAAAACAGAGTAAGACACGAGACATTACGTCGATGTTCGAGGGTGTCAATTGATTGACTGATATTAGTATTATCTATGAGTTTTATCGCACAGTTTTGAATCCTATCTAGCAGGTGCTGAGATGTTTTGGGCGCACCCGACCAGATGTGGGCATTGTGCTCCAATTTCGGGCGTATAAAAGCCAGATAGAGTAGGCCCTGATCTGAGGGGGTGAGGTATTTCTTACATCGTTTCAAGAAACCTAGACATTTCGCAGCATTTTTGGCGATATCGAATATGTGGTCATTCCAACGTAAGTTGTCATTGACACACATACCGGGAACGGAAAGTTTATCGGTTTCGACGATACAAGTGGCGCTCATGGATAATGGCTGGGTATTTGAATTTCGCTTTGATGACTGCAGACAACATTGTGTTTTGGAAGCATTAAATTCCACTTGGTTGATAGTTCCCCAATTGTCTATGCTGTTAATATCGGAATTTAATGAGCTTAACATACTCTGCCGTTCCAGTTCTATAGCCGAAGAGCAGGGGTGTAAGTCCGGGAACGAATATGAAAAGCAGAGAGTGCTGTCATTAGCAAAGGAATATATTGGATTAGAAGCAGCAGACAAGAGATCGCTGAAGAAAATTAAAAAGAGTGTCGGAGACAGAACGGAGCCCTGGGGCACACCAGCACTAATTTTGTGAATATCTTGAAACCGTCCAAGACAATTTGAATTGAACGTTCCGAAAGGTAATTTCTAATCCATTGAAGATGAGAGTCATTGATCCCACGCATTTTCGAGAAAGGGGAATGATGCCAAACTCTGTCAAATGTCTTCGAAATATCAAGTGCAACTATCTTGCTTTCGCCAGATTGATGTAGACTTTGGTTCCACTTTTCGGTGAGACATGCCATCAAATCACCAGTGGACCTGTTGCTATGAAAACCATACTAGAGAAGAAGATTCGCCTTTTTTAGGGACGGGCTGGACAAATGCTGTTTTCCATCTTCTCGGAAAGAGTCCTAAAGAGTAGGTTTGGTGAAAAAGCTTAAGCAGTGGTTTTGCCAGCGAGGAAGAACACCTCTTCAGAAGGAGGAAAGATGTCTAAAGATCTTTAGGAACTCTTGCTACTACACGAGTGCGAAAATGGATTCGTCTCATTGAAGATTTGACGCACTCAAGTGTAAGCGGGGACAAAGTACAATCTGGGAGTGTTGATCTAACCACAAAGCGTGCAGCAAGCAAGCATTGTCCAAAGAGCTGACAGCTGGAATGTCATTGCAAATGAGCTTTTGGATGGAGGATGAGGCAGAATTTCTAACATTTTTAACGAACGACCAAAAATGCTTACTGCCTTTGGGACATAGCAGTATTTTTTCCCTCAGTTGCAATCATTTCTGGCTCGTTTGAACTCTTTTCGGCTTTCCTTGTCGGGTTGGTCTTGCAGGACCGAAAAAGCATTTCTCTAATCCTTTGTAGCAGACATGATCGATCGGCTATGGGGTGGCCGTGGTGTAGTGGTACTAGTAATCGCTTCTCAATCGGAGCGTCAAGGTTCGAATCCTAGCCACGTCAAGTTTTCATTTGTGTAATTGGAACTCAGTCAGAAAAATCTGCGTATGAAGGCATAACACTGACATGTAGATTTGGCTTATGTAGGGTTTTCAAGCACAAATCAACCGTTAAAATCCACAACCTGAATCATTCCGAGTGAAGAAAATTTCTCCGTCCTATTCGGACTCCCACCCCTGGAGAGTCAATATCGAAACCAAACACACCTGAGTTTCAAACCACTACATCACAACAATGCTTTCCTTTCTCCTCCTTCTATCTTTCCGCCCGCGCCGGGGCAACAGTAAAAGGGTATCATAACCCCTTAGGCGCGCGTAAATTATAAAAAAAAAATAAAAAATGATCGAACAGAGTGTACAGCTTCACTATCTGCATTTGCCTGGTGGTAGACTTTAGACCCATCGAATTTACTTTGTAGAGAGTCGGCCAACATT
Organism: Volucella zonaria; assembly: GCA_963966105.1. Taxonomy (NCBI): domain Eukaryota; kingdom Metazoa; phylum Arthropoda; class Insecta; order Diptera; family Syrphidae; genus Volucella; species Volucella zonaria. The sequence goes on along the minus strand of OZ014532.1, from coordinate 192,744,346 downwards.
TTCCATAACATGCGTTGTTGTCCGGCGGAGTTACACAAGCCATCGAAAAGAGCTTTGCTCGATACTCGTTTTCGTCTTCAATCAAATATAATTGCATATACGAATAATTGTTTTGCTTCAAATATATGATTACTTAGAGCTCCTACCCTGTCAAATAGAAATAGGACATTCTGCCTGGTTAATCAAGGACAGCACAAAATCTCAACAAAATCAATTTATTTTGTGAGCCTAATACCTTTGACGTTGACTATATTCCGAGCATTAAACGCAGTCAATAACCTTTGAAATCGCAATCTGCCTTAAATGTAATCAGAAACAATGTCATTATCAGATTTTTTTAACATCCTTAGCCCGGGACGAGTGTGAAAGGGATAATATTTGCTCTTGCCTTTGCTTCTGGTTTTCACACAGTGTAATAATTAAGTGGAAATCGGAATATATTCTTTGATCCAAAAATAAAATGTCTGCTCTCGAAATCAGGTACAAGTATTTAAAATTGGAAATGTATGTTGATGAGATCATACCTGAGCCCCCTCGAAAAGGATTACAAGAGTGATACGGCCTTAGGCTGCTCTAATATTCATCAGGGTTTTATCTTGTTCAACTTTCCAAGTTATTTTCATCTTCATTGTTCTGCTTTAAGGCGGAAGATATTTGTTATTTGAAAGGAAGTAACATATTTCGGTTGAAATAAGAAGCTTTGCTTCTTTAGTTTACTTAGAAATTCAAATTTCGTGTAGGAAGGTTGGAGTCCATATAATGCAGAGTTGACTACTTAACATGCAGATCAGTGGAACTTAATATCACAACGAAAGTATAAGTATTTTCGCGAGAACTGTTAAAAGTTGAAATGCGTTTAAAATGCAAAATAGTGCTGAAATAATAATCCTGGAAGGAGTAAAAGATATTTATAACTTTGGAGTATTTCAGGTAGAAAATTTAGAAATTTGCATTGGCATTTGCATGCTTCTTTCCATCTGTTTAGCATTTAAGCAAATATTTTTCCTCACTATCCTGATGATTTCTGTGGAAATCAGATACTCGTAAATCTTTTTACTCACGTCTGGAATTCAAATTAACTCTATATTTATTCCGTGTTGAGATAACCACGCCATTTCTGAGAATCAGGAGATAATGTCTATTTTGTTTAGATAACAAGTTTTTGTTTGCGCTTAGCAACGGCGTAGGTTTTCAAGCGCTTTACCGACGGAGGCGGATCATATTTCCGACCTTTATCGTGAAACCACATATATTGACGAAAGCAAATATCAAGGTTCAAACAGAAAGACAAGAAATGTAGCCGGCATTAGCAGTTGACATTTCTAAGAAAGAGAGTACTCCCAGATCCTTCTTCTGAGTGGATCCACTAAGTTTAGAAAAAATCCTCAACACGTCGTTAGAATAATAGAGAGTGACATCACGCTATTTACAAGATATCTCAAAATAAGACTCAACCTACTAAAACCGGCTTATTTTAAATATTATGCATTCGCCTTGATCCTTTTTTCACACATATGGTATATATGGGGTTCCTTTTTTTGGGTTCTTTTTAATGCAATAACCTCAATTCTACCTAATGTACTTATGTAAGTCAGTTATGGCAAAAACGGACTCCGAACTGGAGTAAGAGTTTCCTCTTCTTCAACCAGCCACCGAAATTCTGTTCTTGGAGCTGCCATCATGTTGAGATTCCGTACTTACCCTTACTTAGTTGGCGCTGGAATTCTAGTTGAACATTGACATTAATTAACCAGCTTTACCATTTCGCTTGGTCCTTAGCGAGTTTGAGGTCCATTTCTATCCGTGCGCGCCTCCTAAGGCGAGATCTTCCTCTAATGGGTTGAATCTTCAGGTTAGATTTGAAGTTAATGCTCTAGCGCCATGGAGTAGGACTAGTATGATTAAGTGCTTATCGATTCAGAAAATCTTTGTGTATGCCATTATGAAATTTTTGTTGTTTATTTCAACAGAAAGGGTTATCCTTTGCATTGTTGTGAGAATTTGTTTAGATCGGACGTGCGCATTTTCGGCATATTTTGCCCTTTTTTTAAAAAAAGGGTGTCAAAACTATAGAGGCACAACGGGAGATTTGCAGCGTATATGGAGATTCGGCTATAAGCGCTGACACTTGTCAGAGTTGAGCTACCTTGCTGATTCCGTTCGCTCCGGTGGTCGTCACCCACAACAGACGATGATGAAATCTAGGCTGCAGTTAGCGCTGACAGGTATTTGACGACATGGGAGATCGCTCCGCGGTTTAACATAGCTTATACAACCGTTTCGCAGAGACTGAAAAGGCTTGAAATGTTGAAAAAAGTGAGGTTTGTTGAGATGGTACTCGCTTGAGCCTTTCTTGAAAAGAGTGGTTACGGGAGACGTAAAATGGGTGGTTTACAACAATATTCGGCGTAAAAGGTCATGGTGCGCTCCCGATGAACCACCGCTATCGGTCGGTAAAAAAGATTTGCATCTCAAAACGGTCTTGTTGGGCATTAGATGGGACTGCCGAGGTGTGCTTTACTTCGAGTTGCTTCGACGCAATCAGACAATGAATGCCATTAGATATTGCTCTCAGCTCGATACTTTGAAGTAGGCAGTGGAAGAAAAAGCCAGAGTTGGCGAACAGGAAGGGCATTGTTTTCCATCATGACAACGCCAACAACGCCAGCTTTAGTGATAAAACAAAAGCTGAAATCATTTGGCTGGGAAGTTCTGCAGCACCTACCGTACTTTTCAGATCTTGCGCCTTTTGACTACCATCTGTTCCGCTCTCTCCAAAATAATTTGGACGGAAGGAAATTCAATACCGAAGATGCCTGGAAAACTTTTTTACCCATAAGTCTGCTAACTTTTACAAAAAAGGCATTATGTCTCTTCCAGAACGTTGGAGGAAAGTAATAGGCAACGACAGGCAATATCTGATAGATTAAATATAAGCGCTTATACCAAAAATGTGTATTCAACTTTAACCATAAAAAGAACGGCAGAACTTATTGAAAAACCCAGTATAGAGTCTCTTTAGTTTTTCGAGATAGGGCCTTACTACTAGTTGCCGTCTTAGTGCAAAGAAACAGCGATTGACAAGAATAAGGCTTCGTTTTATTTCTATGTAGGTGTTGTTATCAGAATTAATAGCAGAGCCAAGGTAATCCCTTACTATCTCAAATTTATAGCTGACGACAGTGACTTGATTTTAATCTTATTTAACTATAAACCCATTTTAGCAGCTTACGTTGCAATACAAGCAAATGCAGCGATGACAGTCCGCTGACTTCTCCCGATAATGCCAATACCATCGGCTCACACAGGTAATTGAACAGACTTTTGAAAAGATGGTGCTTTCATTAGAATTTTGTATTTGAATACAACTTTGAATTAAACTCTTTTTATAATCCGTCAGTGTCAAAACGTCAGTCAAGGTTTACATTTCTATCACAGTGAAGTTCACAACGTTTGGAAATTATTAAAAATGATCAGCGAAATTCTAAGTCAGTAGTTCCTACGTTAAGAGCGCTTACTCCAATTTTCGGTCGTAATAATCGTCCTGCCAGACAGGCTGTACATGCTACAGTGGATAAATTCGAGTCAGCATATTTGCTATTGAATGTTCCTGTGCCAGTTAGATAACGAACCGGTCGAAGTACAGAAAATATCGTAGCTGTAAGTGGTTTATTTCAAAATGAGCCAAATCAGTCGATTCCGCGCCGTTCACATGAATTGGGAATCTCTTAGTCCACATTATGGCGAATTTTGCGTAAAGATGTTAGCCTACAACGTCATTAAATCAAATTAACTCAGGAACTGAAGCCTCTTGATTTTTTGAAGCATTGGAACTTCTCCGATTGGACTCTGCAAAAGTTTGAAGAAAATCCTGAATTTCATAGAAAAATCATCTTCAGCAATGAAGCCCATTTTTAGCTTAACGACTTTGTCAATAACCTAAATATGCATTATTGAATACAATAAACCCACATGTCCTTCAAGATGCTCCATTGCATCCACAACGAGTGACTGTGTGATGTGGATTGGACCGTGTTTTTTCGTCGATGAAAATGATCGCCATGTTACGGTCAATGGAGTTCGCTATGGTGTTGGAAGACTATTTTTGGCCAGTATTGGATGGACTTGACTTCAGTGATATGTGGTTCTAACAAGATGGTGCCACATGCCATACAGCTGATCAAACAATTGATCTATTGAAGGGAAAGTTCGGTAATCCTGTAATCTCGAGAAATTGTCCGGTGGAATGGCTCATGCGATTTAAGGTTGGATTTCTTTTTATGGGGTTGCGTTAAGTCGTTAGTTTATGCCAACAAGCCAATTCTTTTTCGGCCGATATGTGTGGAAGAGTGGTGGAAAATTGTCTCCAAAGAGTCGATCATTGCAAACGTGCTCGCGCTGGTCATATGAACGAGATCGAATTCCGTACTGAAGTCTAACATGTGTACTACACCTGATATAAACTTCAACCCGATATCCCAATTATTATATTCGTGTTTCTAAACCCAATACATACCAATTACTTTAAAAAAAAATTGTTTTTTTTTAAACAAATATGAATTTCCGCGGATTTTTATCGGAAATGTAGCTGGGTAGCTGGTAGTTTTCGAATAAACCGGCGTTGTCATTTTCTGAACATTAAATTCTCGATATCTGAATCTTATAAAATTTCATACATACAATTCATTACCCAAATGTCAATTCTACTTCGACATTTGTGAAGTACACAGATACAAAATACACGTCGATAAGACATGAATCGCTATACTCCTAAAGAACGCGGATTAATTGTTACGATTTTTTTGCGGAATAATTCGTCGGTGGTGTTGGCGCAGCTTGAATTTCGGCGCGGATTTGTCGACCACGAGTGAGACAACTTTTCATCGAAAATCATCATGAGCGACGAGGCCCATTTCCTTCTCTGGGGATATGTGAAAAAGCAAAATTATCGATTCTGAGGCATCGAAAATCTGCGTATAATCCACGAAGAGCCATTACACCCGGTCAAAGTTACTCCATGGTATGCTGTTTACGCTGGAGGAATCATCGCGCCTTATTTTTTCGAAAACGCCGTGGGCTAAACGACTACTGTGGACGGCGAGCCCTACAGAACCACGCTCAAGGACTTTCGCTTTCCTCATTTGGATGAATAGGGACTGGAGGATACGTGATTTCAATAGGATGGAGCAACGGCATATACTACACGAGCCACAACCGAAATTCTGATGGCTGCCTTTTTGGGTCGCCTAGTCTCTCGTTTTGGCGATTTGCAGTGGCCCGAAAGATTGCCTGTTTAACCGTTCCAGACTTCTTTTTGTGTAGGTTTTTTGAAGCCACGAGTCCATGTCAACAAGCCCCAGATTCTTGCAGCCTGCAAAGAGAATATCCCTCAAGAATGCGAGGACCTATCACAGAAAGTTCTTGCAAGACTGATGGAAAATGGAAAATTAACATTTAGATGACTTAAAAACTATGGGAAAGGCAAGTTGTCACAGAGCTCGGGAGACGGAATTTCGAAGACTGGTTTTGCTGATGTTGAAGTCGACCTATTACCCGCGTTGTTCGCAGTAATCGGTACGGTGAAAGTTGGATGCATAAGACGGTTTCAGACCTAAGGTTGAGTGGATTGGTATTGATGGATACCATTTGGAGCAGGGTAGGGCAGTTAATACAACTAGTGAGCAGTTGATGAATAAAGAGTATATCAGCAACTCCTCGACGTTTTTTGAGGGGCTGAAATTATAGATATGTATCTGTTAAAGTAGACCACCATCGCGAGCGTGTGCAAAAAAAAAAACATAGTGCAGTTTAGTGAAAAAAAAAATATCACGCAGTGCGGGTATCCCACCTCTCCTGCTCCTGGTCGAAGTATTGTTGCTTGCACTCGGTCACTGCGGTAACTGCATTTATAATGCGGTACGGGAAGTGACTGAGTGTATGTAACAACTGATGGATAGCGGGTTGTGAGTGAAAATTTTGTTGGTGCACTGTTCCATATGCCCTTACGAGCGAGCATAATACCTACAGCAATTTGATTCGGTGAACCAACATCAGAATTTTCACCTCGCAGCCTCGCTTAGTATCGTTGGTGTTTGTGTTTACTCTGTTTGTTTGTGATTATGACTACGGAATTCAGGGTGGACGTAGCCAATATAAGCGGGCTAAAAAGTAATCACTTTTCTGCTTACCTCCACGTCTGTAAATTCAGACCAGCTGTTTTGGCACTTAGTGAAACACAGGTAGATCTCCGCCCACACCCCTCAGATCACTCTGAACCGAAGTTAAATGCCTGCGAACTAGTGCCACTAGTGCCCAAAGTGGACAACAAATCGACCTTTCACGAGTTTGACGCGCTGCCCGACCCCTTACAAGGAATTGTATCCCTGTATCCTCATTCTGAAATCCTGATTACGGGCGATTTCAATATATACAATTCTAGTTGGCCGCGACATTCTGGACAGACAACACCCGAAGGACGGTGTGTTGAGTTTTTCGCTGCGAAAAATAATTTAACCCGCCAACACCCCCGATTTGTTTTTAATTTCTCACCCTGATAAGTACTCCGTTGGTGCACTCTCCCCTCTAGGGTCATCAGACCATTGTGTCATATCAGCTAATTGCTCGTACACTCACCACACAGTTAGAGAAAAATTCCTAAAAGTACCGTATGGCAATACGAGAAAGCCAATTGGAGCGGACTTAACGACTTCTTTAGGAATTGTAACTGGTCGTTATATTTCCTCGATAACGACGTGGATGCCGCTGCTGACATGATCACGGAAACTATTCTCTATGGAATGAGATGCTTTATCCCTCATCTGATGAAGAGTATCAAACCAAAAGAAAAGACATGGTACGACTCGAGTTGCAAAGAGGCTGTCAGGGCTAGACAATTGCTTTTTCGGTCCTACAAGACCAACCCGACAGAGGAAAACCGAAAAAAGTTCAAACGAGCCAGAAATGACTGCAAGCGTGTAAAATTCCAATGTGACCAAAACTGAGACTAAAAATACTACAATGTTCCAGCTGTCAGCTTTTTGGACAACGTCAATCTGCTTGCTGCACACTTTGCGGCCAGCTCAACACTCCCATATTGTGCTTTGTCTCCGCTTACACTTGAGTGCATCGAATCTTTAATGGGAAGAATCCACTTTCACACTCGTGTAGTAGCAAGAGTTCTTAAAGATTTTAACATTCACAAATCCGCTGGTCCAAATGATATATCTCCCCTTCTTCTGAAGAGGTGTTCTTCCTCGCTGTCACTACGTTAGCTTTTTCATCAATCCTACTCTTTACGACTCTTTCCGAGAAGGCGAAAAACAGCATTTGTCCAGCCCGTCCCTAAAAAAGGCGAATATTCTCTCTCTCCTCCTACAGCCCCATTGCACTTACGACCCTTCTTGGGTCATGGAAACGCTGATAAACCGTCAGCTCATGAAATGTCTCGAAACACGAAAACTTTTCAATGACCGTCAATATGGTTTTCGTAGCAACAGGTCCACTAATGATTTGATGGCATCAATCACTCAAAAGTGGAACCAAAGTGTAAATCAATCTGGTGAAAACAAGATCGCTGGACTTAATATTTCTAGGGAATTGACAGAGTTTGGCATCAGGCTCTTTTGTCGAAAATGCATGGTTTTGGGATCGATAACTCTCTTCTTCAATGGATTAGAAATTACCTTTCGAGACGTTCAATTCCAGTTATCTTGGATGGTTTCAAGTCAGATATTCACAAAATAAATGCTGGTGTGCCCCAGGGCTCCGTTCTGTCTCTGACACTCGTTTAAATTTTCTTCGACGATCTCTTGTCTGATACTTTTGATCCAATATATTCTTTTGCTGATGACGGTACTCTCTGCTTTTTATATTCGTTTCCGGACCCACGTCCTTGCTCTTCGGCTGTAGAACGGTAACGTCAGCGTATGTTAAGCTGATTAAATTCTGATATTAACAGCATGAATTAGTCATGGGGAACCACTAACGGAATAGATTTTAATGCTTCCAAAACACAATGCTGTCTGCTGTCGTTAAAGTGAAATTGAAAAGCCCAGCCATCCTCCGTAGATGGCACTTTTATCGTTGAAACCGATAAACTTTCCGTTCTCGGTATGTGTGTCAGTAACAACTTAGGTTGGAATGACCACATATTCGATGTCGTCAAAAATGCTACCAGCTGTCTACGTTTCCTCAAACGATGTAAGAAATATTTTACCCCCTCTGATCTGGCCGCAATATATTTATAAGGCCTTCTTCCGCCCAAAATTGGAGTACAATGCCCACATTTGGTCAGGTGCTTCTAAAACATCCCTGCACCTGGTAGATAGGATTTGAATCCGTGCGATAAAACTCATAGGTGGTACTAGTATCAGCCAATTAATTGACACCCTCTAACGCCGACATAATGTCTCCTGTCTCACCCTGTTTTATCGTTATGTCCACAACCAGTGCTCCATTGAAATCGCCAGTAACTTTCCGCCCATACAAACTTTCAACCGTAACTCCCGTCTCGCTATGAGTACTCATCAGTGTACCCTCAAGCCCACTTTCGGACGTACTCTAAAATATCGTGATTCGTTCCTAAGCCCTCGGTTATGTAATGCCCTGCTGATCTCCGTGTTTCCTGGTCGTTATAGCTTACAAACATTTAAAAACAATGTACATCGTTACCTTAAGCTCGCGCTCATTATAAAAAAAAAAAAAAATCGAATGAATTTGCATAGAATGTTTTCGGTTTGCCTAGAGTGGCTTTCGTGGTAAGGGGACGAAAATTGGGTAGCATTCTCTAGTATAAGGGTTAGGGAATTCGTTGGACTATTATTTGATGAATCCCAGTGAAGCATTAACTTTGTTCATAATGTTATCAATATGCGCCCGGAAATTAGGTTCTTTATCGTATGTAACACCTAAATCACGAAGTAAGATGGTATTAATCCATTGCCGATGAAATACTCGTAAGTCCTTGATGGTGATGGCACACGTTTACGCGAATAAGTTATAGTTTGGAATTTGCTAGCATTAAGCTCCAAACAGTTATTTTCGCATCAGGTTCAGATGAGAGCCACAAGGCTAGAGGTGTGCTAATAGATCTTCATAGATGGAAATACGGAATTCTTTGATTATGAGATCTACATCATTGATTGCCAATTTAAATATGAGGGGGCTGAGGTGACTTCCCTGAGGTACACCAGATTTAGCTACAATGGGATTAGAAACAGAAGACCTGAAAAGAACATTATAGTGACGATTTGTTAAATAAGATTTGATCCACCAGATGAACCCAGGTTGGAAGCCAAGAGCTTCAAGCTTTAAGGATTACTTCGTGGGGAAATTTTATCGAATGCTTTGCTAAAATCTGTAGCAATTACATCGATTTCGATCCCATTATTCAATGCACAGAGAGGCGTATTAGTGATCGGCTGCTAATAACCGTGTTGATGAGAAGGGAAGAAAGGTCCTAAACAATGCTCTCAAATAGTGTGGGTATACAAGATGGAACGGTGATTTGAGATTTCATTTTTGGGACCTATTTTATGCAGCGTAGTTATGTACGATCCTTTCTAAAATGAAGGAAAAATATTTTGTGAGGGTTGAAAGAGGTTTGGCGAGGAGGTTTGATATTTTTTCAAAATATTGGCTGGCAGCCCGTCAGGACCCGGAGAGTACTGGTCATTGAGCAGGTTTATTTTCTCCATTACATGTTCGATATTAATATCAACTGATTTAAGTGAAGTTTGGGAACAGCTACTCTTGTAAGAAACATAGTTGACGTCAGATTCTCCAATATGGATTTTCTAAAGAGTTTAGAGAATAAGTTTGAGATTTTTTCAGGGTTGTTCGAGGATTCTTTTGAGAATCCACGGGAAGATGGGTAGTTATCAGACTTTCGTTTGGTGTTTATGAAGTGAAAAAAGCGCTTAGGATTAGAGATAAGTTCAGACTACTTAAGCCGAGTAATTGTGATGGTTCACAGGACTCAGAAGAAAGGGTATGAGATATGTGAGCGATAGCTTATTTCTTTTGCTACTCAGCGAACTTAGTACGCTAGTAAGAGTGTGGTATCTTTTCTGGCAACGAAAGGAACGGTTTTTTTTAAAGAGTTTTAAAATTAGGGTGTAGAAAAGTTCGATAGCATTTGCTATGGAAATATTGGATCTACTTATGATACAGTCGAAATTAGTAGTACTAAGCAAGTAGTTCAATTTTCCGAAATCAGCCCTATGAAAATTGAGGTGTTCAGAATGCTGAGACTGAATTATTTTATTTTCTTTACTTTAAAAGGATAAAGGTGGATGAGAAAACAAGATCAAGTTGCCTGTCTAAATTGTCAGTGATGCCACTTAGTTGTAAAAAGGCCGAGTCAGAGAGGCAATCGATAAAAAAGATTTCTATTTTCTAAAGTGGGGTTGGTAGCAAGAATATGGGTCCCGTCATCAGAAGGTACCCATTGAAGGTGAGGATAGTTGAAATACTCCAAAACTATTACCATATCTCCGGGGTCTACAATATCTAGTATGGAGTTAATAGTGTCTACAGCAAGCTGGTAATAGTGAATTGGTTGGGATGAGCGAATGTAGAAAAGATTGCACTTTGAGACTATAATTTCTGCACAAATGTATTCTAAGAGTCCCGCATGAGAGGTTTTGATAGGTTTAAGGTCAAGACTAGCACGAAACGCCCCGACCATAAGAATCACTTATGTTATCGAGACCGTCGTTAAGAAAAACTTCAAAATCTGATGTGAAAATTTCATTATTTTTTAGTGTCGGAATGCAAATTTCTTTCAGTGAGGGCAACTATTGCGTAGGGAAGCTTTTGTGAGTTAAGGAATATGATGGAGATCTTGAAGTGCAATCCTCTTACGTGTTGGTAATAGAGAGAAATAAGAGGTCAAAAAGTGGTTAGGAGCTGCAATGGTTATTGAAACAGGAGCGCGCTCGTTGGTGAAAGATGCGTTTTGAGTTCACATGGGAGGGAAATGCGAAGTATGGAGAGATATTAAATACCTCATGAAAGCAAAGGAAAATTTGCTTCAACTCTTTCGGGTTAGTTGGGACACCTTCTTGGTGAATTGCGACAAAGCCACTAGTTTGGGTCATGCCATCAATGCAACCAGAGTCAGATTTATCGTGTAGATATGCTAGATAAAGGCGTACATTCTCATAAACTCGTATGTTACAATTCCTGAGGCGAGACATTACATAGCGACCTTCAACATCGTTGTCTGTACGTTGTTTTATCAGCAGACGATTCAAGCAGACTAGGGTTGAAAATATGGGAACGTATAAAATTTGAATATTTAGGAGTAGATGTTTGGGTGGAGGTTTCATTAGATGGAGTGTTTTTTTACGGAAGTGTTGTTTGTGCGTGGATGGAAGGGCTTCTGAAGGTAAAGGGCTGGAAGCGGGTTTAAAGTTAAATGAAACTTTTTTGCGCTATGTAAAACGGACGGATTTATACTTTCAATATTCGTCGGGGTAATGGTTAAATGTTCAAGGAATTTAGGAGAAAAATTGGGGAACTTTCCAGTTTTGAAATTCAAATTAGAATTTAGAGAGGAAGGATTCATGATTTTTTGGTATCGGTATAATTTTTTCGGTTTTCCAAACTATGCATCAGGCTGCAGGTACTTGGAGTTGACGTGGTCGTTGCTGGTACGGTACTGTAGGCACTTTATTAATTAAGCGCTCACTCCTCTTCTATTCATTAACAGGGACTTACAAGGAGTACAATAAACTAGTTCTTTGTCTGAGTGCCAAGTCACCAAACAAAACTTGCCATTAATCAACTTGAATCCATTTCATTCAATTATGTATATGAAGACACTTTGTGCAGACTATTGTTTCAGTTTATTGGATGTTGCACGTCAATGCCCCCACCTCGTGGCATACGAATCGGTATGCCTAAGTGATTTGGAGGATTAACTAACCATCACCATGGCCATAACAGCATTTCGATGAGGTGTAATTGCGTTATTCCAGTTGGTTTCCAAGTGACCAATTTTGGATTAACGATCCATATAAATGTGCCTCATTTACTACAGTATCTTCGGTGGTAATATGAAGCTTTTGTTCCAACACACCGGGACTAAAGTAAGAACCTCTCGGTGACTGAATTAATTGATCGCCTTGGGTCTATTTGATTTTAGTGGACCTGCACTATAGATTTTGAGTTCACAGATTGAACTCCCTTTTCAAATTCAGTGAAGGTATTTCATAGTCCCTATTCCTCAGCGTATCCTTGGAGATATGTACATTAGAATACTATTTGCCCCAGTGGCATTGGTACTAGGAGCCAAAGACGGTAAACTGAATGTTTGTACTCTGGGGACGTGTCTCTGTAGTTAGGCGCTTTCATAGAAATCATCTCATGAATAAGTAATTGTATCTGTGAATCAATGACCTAACTGTGAGTGTGAATGCCGCATGAACGATGCTTGTCATTTGTGTGGTGTCTACGATTCCAATCTTTTGTCAAAATTTCATTTAATAAGAAACGTTCTGTCGCCTACAATAAATCAAATTCATGAAGGCACTGTAACTTTTGTAAATCCACCCGAGGTAGCTGCAAGGTCAATACATCACCTAATGAGGCACACAAGCGTCTTATATGCAAATCCCATTTCGGTGATGGTGTTCATTTTCGAATTCAAATATTCGTTTTGTCCTCAGATGTAAGATAATTTACTTTCTTTGTTTATGTAAAGACGACTAAATTGTTTTGCTATTATAGAGTGGCAATGCCATAGAGGCGCCTAATTTATTTTCTGTAAGGTGTTAGCTTGCAGAACACTTCAAAGTATTAGAGTTAACGTGAGAACGTGACTTTCAGCGAAGTCACATAAAGCACTTAATTTAACCCACGAATTTGGTATCTCGGTAGAATACGTCTGAAAAATATTGGCCAATCAATAAGCCGAATAGAGCTATCAAGACTTCCAAAAGCCTTTGATGAGAGTTTACCAGTCTCGCTTTATAATTCAACATCTTATGGAACATGCTTTATGGAGCAGGGAGAAGGCTTCTATGGAGTATTGTGATGGCTCATTACTAATTTGTTGCCAATTTTGGTTCTCTTGTTTGAGAATTTAAAAAAATTAATTGGAAACCTATTAAATGAACCAAATGCGCATGCTAAATCTAAACGAAAACAGAGGAAGCCGCTCTTGTAAATATGGCTGAACGACGACTTCAGAAATCTACCAAAATTTCTTTCAAAAAGAAGATATCTGCCAGAAGTATTCTCCCAATAGCATCTACAGTTGCATCTATGGTCAGGACGAGTTCCATAAAAATTGACAATCCACACTACTTAAATCGGTGAAGGGTCTATAGTAGAGCAGGCTTTCCAAAATGACGGACCTTCACTCTTCTGACTAAATCGTTGTCGCTGTACAGCCTTTATACTTCGTCGTTGTATCTCCTTCTTCACTAACCGTCTATGCAGACGGGACCGAAAATCACCCGAAAAATCTTCTTCTGGAAGCAGCCAAAGTAGGGCAGGACTGGGATTATCTTGTTCTGTCTTACATGGCCTCCCCTTTTTGGTTGGAGAGGGCTTTGCTAGTCAATTACCTTCTCAACATAAGGAAGCAGCGATTGGAAAGGGTTTGACCTCAGCGCTTGTGTAGTTGTCTGAATTACCAGCGGAGCCCAGGTCATTACATTTACTTATCCAGGGTGCCGTTCTGTTCAACACATCGGTGTTGGGTGTCCTTTCTTGTTGACAGAATATACTTGGTCTTGCCCTCATTGACCACTAAACTCATGTTCGCCGCTTCCGTCTCAATACACGCAAAAGTGCCACTTACATGAGAAGATTTCTTCCGATTATGTCAACATCATCGGCGTATACGACTACATGGACGAACTTTTGGAAGATTGTGCCTGTTGTGTTGGCATGAGAGTTTTGCATTATTATTTCAAGAATGATGTTAATGAAATCGCATGACAGCGCATCGCCTTGTCTAAATCGTTTTTCTACACCAATGGTCACGGTGAGTTCTTTACCGACCTTGATCGACCTTTTTTGTTTATAATTATTAGCGCGCTCAAGGGGTTATTATACCCTTTAAATGTTTGCACAGGGCAGCCGAAAAAAAGCTAGGAAGGAATAAAAGAGGGGCACCGATGTACATTGGTCTTAAATGTTGGCAAATTACAACGACTTGGAAATAGAAAGCTATGCAGGGTATTATACAAGCGAGCTATATGTCTTAGGAAGGAACCACAATATTTCAATATATGTGCGTCCAAAAATGGGCGTGAGGGTATACTGATGAGCATGAAGTTTGAACGGGCGGGAAACTACTGGCAATTTCTTTGGAGCGCTGGTGGTGAAAATAGTGGTGAAACAATGTGAGAAAGGAGACATTACGTTGGTTTTTGAAGTTGTGCACGATTTTAAATCCTATCTAGCAGGTACAGAGATGCTGTAGATGAACCTGACCGGATGTGCTCCCATTTTGGTAGGATAAATGGCTTATATATTGAGGCCAGCTCAGGAGCGGAGAAGTGTTTCTTGCATCGTTTGAGGAAACTTAGACATTTCGCAGCATTTTTGGCGAGATCGAATATGTGGTCATTTCAGCGTAAATTGTCATACCGAGAATGGAAAGTATTTCGGTTTCAACGATGCAAGTGCCATTCATGGATAATGGCTTGGTGTTTAAATTTCGCTTTAACGACAGCAGACAGCATTGTGTTTTGGAAGTGTTAAATTATATGCTTGTTGTTGTTGATAGTTCCCCAATTGGCTATGCTGTTAAAGGTGGAATCTAATGAGGTTAGTATACGCCGAAGATGAGGGACGTGAGCCCGGGAACGAATATGAGAAGCAGAGAGTACTGTCATCAGCAAAGGAATATATTGGATAAGAAGTAGCATACAAGGGATTATTAATGAAAATTAAAAAGAGTGTCTGAGACTGCACGGAGCCCTGGGGCACACCAGTAATAATTTTGTGAATATCAGACATGAAACCGTCCAAGACAGCTTGAATTGAACGCTTCGAAAGGAAATTTAATCTATTGAAGAAGAGAGACGTCGACTCTCTTGCTTTCTCCACATTGAGGTACGCTTTGATTCCACTTTTCCTTGAGACATGCCATCAAATCACCAGTGGACCTGTTGCTACGAAAACCATATTGCCGGTCATTGAGAAGTTTTCGTGTTTCGAGATATTTCATGAGCTGACGGTTCCCATGACCTTGGGAAGAAGGGACGTAAGTGCAATGGGTCTGGAGGAGGAGAGAGAAGAATATTCGACGGGCTGGACAAATTCTGTTTTCCATCTGCTCGGAAAGAGCCCTCGAGAATAGAATTGATGAAAAAACGTACGCAGTTGTTTTGTCAGCGTAGAAGACCACCTCTTCACAGGAAGGGGAGATATACCGTCTAGACCAGCGGATTTGTATATGTTGAAGATTCGATGCACTCAACTGTAATCGAAAACAAAGCACAATCTGGAAGTGTTAAGCTGGCCGCAAAACGAACAGCCACCAGATTGGCCTCGGTCAAAGAAGGGAATGTCATCAGAAATGAGCGTTGGTATGGGCGAGGAGGCAGAATTTCTTATGATTCTGACGAACGACCAAAAATTGTTACTTCCTTTGGAACATTTTAGTATTTTTGGAATTTCACAAGCTTAAGAAAGACATCGCAGTCATTCCGGGCTCGTTTGCACTTTTTTCGGTTTTACTCTGTAGGTTCGGTCTTGTAGAACGGAAAAACAACTTCTCTATCCCTGACCGCCCTTTTACAGTTCGATTCGTACCACGCCTTCTCTTTTGTTTTGATACTCTTCATCCGATGAGAGATAAAGGATGTCATTCCAAGGAGAATAGTGTCTATGATCATATCAGCAGCGGCATCCACATCGTTATCGAGGCAATATAACGACCAGTAAAAACTCGTAAAAAAAACTGTTAAGTCCGTTCCAATTGTCTTTATCGTATTGGTCATTAAATGAGAAATTAGCTGATATACTTGCTACTACTGTAAAAAAATTCTTAAAATTTGTTTTGTTATATAAAGGGATATCAACAAGGTTACCAAAGTCAATACGTAAGTCATGGTAAACATTAGTTCTTGGAGCAAGCTAGCCACTACTTATAAAAAAATACTTTTAAGGCTACAATGGAAATGATTATATCTGCATATAACGATACAAGCAAGGGGCTAATTTTATTGCGAAATGTTCCACCCGAACAAGTTAGACCAAATTGAATTTTTGAGAGAACTAGCCAAAAATGTACCACACATAATAATGTTTGTGAGAGATAAAAGATTAATTTATAAACTTTTCTGGATATTTTTTACGCTCTTCGTGTGGTCGAACCAGTTCAGATTATTATCAAATATAACTTCAAGATATTTAAAGGATTGTACAAAATCCACCTGGAAACAATTATCAGCGCAACTAATAGATGCCTTGTTATTAATTTGAAATTTTTGAGAATTAGCAGAATTGGTAAAATATATCACAGTCAGGCAGAGTAAAAGAACCCCTAAGACTGAAATACAATGCATGCTTCTTTTTGGTTTTTCTGCTGAGAATCATTTTATGAGCAACAAACCAGCTTCTTAAGATGTTTAAATTGAAGGGGACTTGCAATCATGTGAAAGCGCATATCGTCCGCAAAATCAGTTGGTTTGCCCTTAAATTTCTGATCAAAGGTAGAGTTAATGTCAAAGAAAATTAGGACGGGACCTAAGATCGTGCCTTGAGGTATTCTAGCAGTTAAGCTACATAGTTTACTGTACTTATCTTTAGTTTTCACATTTTGTTTTCTGTTACATAGGTAAGCAGCCAGCCATTTATAAATAAAGCCACGCATTCCTATATTACAAAGTTTACATAAGAGAATTTTGTGATCCACTAGACCAAATGCCTTGGTTAAATCAATAAAAAGTCCACGGGTGGAAAGACTTCCATTAAAGTTTTCATGAATTTCCCCCACAAGATTGTAATCGGACGGTGTTACCTCGTCAATCCTGCCTTGAAGAAGACTATTTCGGAAAACCCTGGCATCGTGCAATCGACCTAGTGCTCCAACGAAAATATTTGTGAAGATTATCCTATGATCACAAACGCCTTAAACAAAATTGTTACGCAGTTGTTTACCGCTTGTGCTACATACGAGTAGTTACCTCGCAATATAACAAAATGTATTTTATTTCCGTTGTAGAAGTCTTCTTGCTGCTTGTTTGATTTGGATATGACATCCATCGATTGCAGCGATGATTCCGGGACTAAAATTATTATTCTTAAAGCAAAATTCATATGCAAAATATAAATACCTGTGAAATTTCTGAATATTGGTTCAAGGTTCTTTTGATACAATTAAAGAAGGATACAATCAAAAACTATTGTAAGAAGAATTTTCAAGGTCCTGAAAAGGTCCATTGTATTCGCAGAATGGTGAGAACCACAAATATTTCGTATTGCAGATTTTTGAGAGACAGATAATTTCTGCAGTTTACTAAGATAAGCGCCTGACCAACTACACTCTTGATTGGAAAAGACCATAATAAACCCTTTTTAATGTGTTAAGGGAGCAATACTTTCTAAGGCGGAAAAGTCAACGAGTAGTGGAAAGAAGATATTTTTTTAAAGCAGAGATGTGTTTGGACCAGTTCAAATATTAATCTATGGTAACACCAAGATACTTGAAACTATCTACACCTTTAATCTTGAAGCAATCAATACTGCAGTCAGTATTTCTATTGAAAATTTGACCACAATGGATTCTGAATTGGTTATTTAGCAAGTCGTGACTCGCGCAGTCACGAGAGTGAAATATTATATCTGAGTCAGGGTATTCCTGCTCAGTAAAACTGATAAACAACAACTTAGTTTTACTACTGATTGGCAAGCCAACATCTTAGTAGGAAAACGTCGTGGTTTATGTCGGCGTCTAGATCTTATGGACTGGCTGAACAATATGCAATTCCAAGGTCGTCCGCAAAAGCTGTAGTTTTACCCAAGAATGGAAGAGAAAATAAGGAATTTATATAAATAAGAAATAAAATTGGACCAAGTACAGAACCTTGGGGTACTCCCAAGTTATTGGTTTTCGAGCTGCTTAAATTGATTCCGATTTTTACATATTGTATTCTATCTTTAAGATAAGACTCAAACCATTTGTATATGAATCCTCTCAAACCGGCTTTATACATTTTATTTGAGAGAATTACGTGGTCAACCATGTCAAACGGCTTAATTATATCCACAAATAGGCCAGCACAAAAATGTTTTTTTCCTTATATAAAATAGAACAAAAGTCCAATAGTCTTTGAATAGATGACATAAAACATCTAGCATTTAGCAAATGCCCGGTGCGCAGCACTTTCGAAAAATTAAATCGGTCACCAGCCGATGAAAAATAGTAGCTTCTCTTCAATATCTTCGACGCGCACGATGTTTCCAACATTCTGCATAAGCTTCTCTGAGACAAAATTCATCAAAATTGTTTGAATAAAGGATATACATGAGACTTACCGGGAAACGGTAGTCATCCTGAACTATGCACGGAATGCATCCGAGGAATGCACTGGAATATTATTATCAAGGGAACGATACAAATTAATTTGTAGGGTCCGGGATTTAACGCCGGGGTACTATGCCCATGTGGCGCGTTTTGTCAACAGCACGCGGAGTACTGAGTTCCCATGTGGTATTTCTTCGTAGTTATTGCTATACCTAGTTGGCTCTTCGTATAAATCGGACATCCCAAACAAGATTGAAGTCGTTTGCAACTGGTTCTTGTTGCAAATTTGACCTTTAATGTAAATAGTTTTACATAATTTCGAAGCACAAGCCTTCACGTAACCTTACTTAAATAATATTTCGTCAACTACTTCAACAGTCTTATTCTCTTTTATCTTTTTTTAATAATATGGATTAGTGATAAGCAGTTCATGAAAAAGTTTTATGTTAGAATTGCAAGTAAATATCCAATTGTAACGTATGTTACATACCGCATGAGACTGATCTATTTTTTTTTTTTTTGGTAGTAGGTCCGTCAACGACATACCATATGTAGACTCTCAGAATGGTAGAGAAACCTACTTGATGCATCCCAGTGGATAAGAGTGGTAACAAAGGAAAAAAAAGAATGGAAGAGAAGGTGGGCTGATTACCCATTAGTTTTGAGTCACCAGATTTGAAGGTCTGGTCCTATTTAAACCTCCGAACTGCAGCAAGATAGGCAATCGTTGTAAAGGAGGAGCGAATTAGCTGAGCTTATCGGTAGTCAGGGAATATAAGCACTGACTAAAAAAGTTTATCGTGAGTCTTCGTTGAATCTTTAATTAGGTGTCATTCGTGTTTACTCGGAGTTCACAGTTTACAGTGCTAAATAAAAATCACTGGTAGCATTCCGCCTCTTCAAACCTTCAACCCCTTGTTGAACACTCGTCTCGCAATGAATGCTCATCAGTATACCCTCACGACCACTTTCGGATATATAGTACTCTGAAATATCGTGGTTCGTTCCTAAGCCGAACAACTCGTTAATGCAATGCACTGCCGAGCTCTCTATTCCCTAGTCATTGTAACATTCAGACATTTAAAACCAACAAACATCGGTACCTCTCTTTCTTTCCTAATATAGGTAAACTTATAAGCCACTTCGACAGTGAGGTCTTATGCTGGACAGATGTTTCTTTATTTGTTAACAACATATGTCTGGTTTTGTTCTCATGTACTTCAAAACCAACCCGTGTCGCCTCTATGTCGCCAGGCCGAAGGCGACCGTTGATATCGATATCGTCTGCGTATTCCAGCGGCTGCACAGATTTGTTGATGATAGTGCCTTCCGCGTTAACATCTGCAATGCGCACTATATGTTCCAGCACTAGACTGAAGAAATCACTTGACAACCCATCTCCTTTTCAAAATATTTGGAATAGTTCAGAGGAAGTCCTATGAAATTGCCAACTACACCGCGTGTTCTCTAGCGTCGCGCTGCACGGCTAAATCAATTTTGCTATGATTCTGATTTCGGCCATGGCCTTGTAGAACTCAAGATGATGAATGCCATCATATGCGGTTTTGAAGTCGATGAAGAGATAGTGAGTCTCGCCTTGAAATTTGTTGATCTTTTCCAGGATTGATTTTAGTATGAAAATTTGGTGGATTGTCGACCCTTCGGGTTGGACGCTACAGAGGTACGTGGGTATTTTCCTCGTTGAATAGTCGATCTCTGAATTTGGCTGTAAAGAGGAAGTGGTCGGAGTCGACATTTGAACCTATGAGTGTTTGCACATTTAGAATTCAAGATGCGTGTCTCGCATCTATTAGCTTATGATATATTTGGTTAGTGTTTCGACCATCCAAAGAATATCATGTTGCTGTGCAGATTCGTAGTCTTGGAAACCTAGTGATTCTTATCACTATATTACGAACTGCTGAAAAATCAATTACTCGGAAGCCGTTTTCTGTTGCTGAGTCGTGGATGGTACACTTTCCGACTAATCCACCGGCTTTGGTAGTAAAGTCCGCTAATATGGTATGATACCCTGGATAGGGTCTGTAGGCTACATACAGGGGACCACCTTGATACACTCTCGAGCTTCATGTTACGCTTATATTTCTATATGTTGCCTTGAATCGGATTATAGCCGGGCGATCGATCATCGTAAACGATATCCAATGACGAAGCCGCATCCTCAAGTGCTATCTTTTGCAACAGTTGACATAAAGTCGAAATTTTTTCACCTTTGCAGACCTCATCCTGTCCATTGTACCTGCGGACAGATTCAGGTTTTTGAGCAGTTCCAGAATATATGTCAAGGTGCGTATTCTTTATTCATATTCCATGGACGTTCCGGATCGTGATCTTAAATGGCGGGGGCTGTTGTTAATCCAGCCTTTTATCTCTCTCACTACTATCTTTTTTTACGTGGTAAGGTAGTTACTCTGACGGTATCCCCAGCATGCTGGGCCAGCTACATTGTACAAAACCCTAGGATGAGGTACCTATTCACCGACGCCAGTAACTTCATTCATAGCTCATCCGGTACCATCGCTTTCTTAGAACCTGACTTATTATTAATGATGCCAATATGGCGAAGCAGCCCAAATACAGTGTATTTTCTGCTTCTGTTTGAAACTGTCACGTCGTTGATTCCATGTAACGAACTCGTCTGTTGTCGCATTTATAATGCTGCTATTTTTGTCTCTTGTTGAACACACGACTTTATAAGTGCAGCAGTTCGAGTGTAGATGGACGCCTACCAGTATCCGAGGGCTACCTCTTGGAAGGGGCACAATTGATATATAAATAGTAGCATTACAACATTGTTGTATTGCTGTTGACGACAGTCAGTACCTACCCTGTTGCTACAGCATCCAAACATCATTCCTGACAACCGTGTTAGTTAAAAAAAGATTGTTTGGTTGTTATGTCAAATGACACATCCGTTGTCAATTTTTTATTCGAAAGGGAACTCTGATATTTACCTTGAAATAAACCTCAGGTATGATCCATTATTGGCTTCGTACAATATTGGTAATACATACGTTAAAGGTTAATAGAAAATACACACCCTTCAAACTAACACAAGGGTTGGCGGCGATGGAAATATTTTTTTAAACCATGTTGAAGGGTGGTAATTGTAGTTAGCCGAAGCCGAACAGATGCCTTCGCTTTCGATTCCACTTCATGCTTCGTTATGGGACGCAAAAGTGGGAAAACTTTATTATTGCTGTACGTGCTCATTTCGGGTTGTCATCGGTAAACGAATAGTATGAACGACATAGTAACCCTGCTTCTGTGTTTCACTAAACCGGTATCAGTTTGCCGAGTAAGCAATTTCACAATGAAACGACGGGTCAGGAATACAACAATGAATCCGTGTCCTTTGAGCCCGCCACCACATCCAAAATGGAATAAACTGATCTACATATAAATAGAAATTCAATAAGAAGTAATTTGAAGTAATGAGACGTCGCACTAAGCGAATTGTGTATTCCTATTTCGAACAATCCAACGCAAGTTGTAGCTGCCAGATTGCTACACATTTCGGGGTGTCCGTACAAACCATATTGCTAGACCTTGTGTTCTTTATGTGAATTTAATGACATCCATTTAAGAGTGCGGGAGAAAATAACTGGAAGTGACGGGCTTTTGTGGCCGAACAGTCAGTTTGACTTTATCAAGATTTCCCTTTCCTTAATATTCGAAAAACTAAACTCGAAATCTGTGTCGATTCTGACAGATAATCATCTAAGATGGTTGAAATAAGATTAGGAGGGAACCTCATCACCTCACATGGGGTCGTTACAAAGTTCCATTAGGCAAAACACTAACTGAAGGGTTTGCTATGGCCAAGTGGACATGCCCGTGTGCTAGGATGAAATTCGCTTTTACGGCATTGATACAAAGCCGGTACTTAGTTGAGCTCATCAGATTAAATGGAGTTCGTTGGTGGAAGTGGCGGTATTGAAAAATAATACTAGCTACCTTGGAAGGCTAATACCCCTAGGGTATTGCCATCATGTTTTAAGGGAAATGGGAACAAAAAATCCTTTAGAAGTCAATTTTTTTTTCTTTTTTTTCAACACGCTAGAAGGTATCCTGTTTCATTCCAATTCTTATACAAAAAGAGCGCTCATAGTACTTCAAGTCATTTACATTTGTGTGAGGAATGGAAACATAAGGATAAATGCATCTATCATGCAATACATAGAATTTTGAATTTTAGAAATCGAAATGGCAATATAATTGGCAACGGTAGACGTGGAACACTGCATACTAAAAAATCTTTGGATGCGGATATCCATTTTTTGACGACGTCTGAATATTCATAATCTGTAACTCAAGACGCCTAATTCCACCAACTTCGTTTAACGGTCTAATAGTCCACAGAAATGGTTCTACCAAATTCCCATCTCCGGCTGTGTGGCTATTACGATGTTCCTATTGCCGGCTTTGCTGGCTTCGGTTCATGTTCTGTTGGCCTGCCACATTCTTTTTACAATAAGTGTTGGTAAAATTTCCGTACCTCATTGTTGCACTAGCATCTTTCGATCTCTTCAACCTCGGCGAAGAAGTGGAAGGGTTTTGTACTTTGTTGGTAGGTGGAGGGCTAAGTGCTCAAACAATTTTGCGCAGCTTCAAAATGTTTACACATAGCGTGAACCAGGAAAGAAAGAAAGATACGGATGTAATCGTACCATATTTTTGAATTTTTTCAGGTTATACAACCTATGATATAAAGAGCTCTGTATGCCATTCCTTAAGCAAGTTATACTATTTAAGAAAGAATTGCAATATTTCAGAATATATCCGAGCATTCATAACGAAATGAGTGTTACGGCTGAAGCCTCAAAATTCTGCTATTGGTTCTGATGGATCACTGGTGGTAGAAGTAACAACAGAATAAAGTAAGGCAAGTAGCAGCTGACTGGCTAATATTGGCGTCGCACGGTTTTGAACCCTATCTAGGAAGTGCAGAGACGTCTTAGAAGTACCTGACTAGATGTAGGTATTGTATTCAAATTTCGGGCCATATAAATTGTGGCAATATTAGATGGGTTCATGTATTCCTAATATCGCTTGAGAGTAGTCAAGTGTGGGTTCTAAGGTAAAGTCGGAGGGCGATCCCTAAGAGTATCCGATGCAGGAATATTCATTACCTCCAAGGGCGAGCGCTGGACAACGGTGGTTGTTTCAAGACTTATGAACTCGTTTTGATATTGCAGACTACGTATGCTCCGTGTACTCGCAAGCCTGCAGTTTTGAAGGGTATTCTCGGTGCGTGTATTCTTACATCTACAAAAATGAGCTACGAAGAGGAGCTAACTTCTTTTAAAAAACCCTAACTCCAAGGTGAAACAGTAAGCGCCGGGGGATGTATGGCTAAGAGGGTGCTTAGTCTTTACTTTCCGAACTTCGGATACCAAACGACCTCGGATTTAAACCTCCAGCCTGCCTTTCAGCAAAATGGGTTTCGCTGTTAGGTGACTTTCCTATCCCGATTACTAGTGGGAATCACAATTGATCCATTAAAGGATATATTTATAGAGACTAATGCCTGTTTAAAAACTTCTAGAAACGCACTTGTGCAGACTGTTGCTGCTAGGAAGGGAATATGTCTGAGCTACGCAGACTCAGACACTTTGTGCAATGAAACAATCAGCATGCTATGGCATGAGGTATATGTACCATTCGTCAGAAATAAATTCTGTGAACATGTCATAAAAATCTGCCGGCTAGGTTCAAACAAGCCTTGAAACAAGGTAGCTCTAAGAAAACGTGCTCCAGAGACTACCACTGCCACATGACACAGAGGCTAAGCCAACCCGATTTGGCCATTCCACTCCCCCTACGACGGAAGCCAAGAGAGTCCGAGCAAGGAATGCCACAGTTGACAAGTTTCCATATAACAATAGACTGGGCCGTGTCAGGCTGGGGTTAATCCCAGAAGACATCAATCGCGACTCCTTAATGTTGAGCAAATGGTTTAAATACAGAAGGGAGTTATCGATGTTTCGATTGAGCTTCGAGGCGAAGAGGTGAAGCCGTCTTTTGAGAGCTCTATAGTCAGGACTGATTGGACCAACGTTTGTTTTCTCCAATGAAGCCACTTCAAATTGACTGAAGAGTAATTTCTTAAAAATCAAGGAGAAATACAGTCAGAGCATGATGTTGGTGGAGGAGGATTCGTTTCCGAAGCCACAAATCATAAGGGTGTTCTTCCCGTAAAGCATCGGCCAGATAGAGAGGAAATCCTCGCGTTCTTGGATATACAAAACTCAGGTCTTAACACCAGAACGTGGAGAGCCCTTCAAAGAGTGGAAGAGAAAAATCGTGTCCATATGGTCTTAGCTGTAAATAAAAGCACGGTGAAATAGCTAAACGACCTAAAAGGTCATTTCGCATACCGTTTCAGTAAGCTGAGGCTCATTAGAAAGAGCTCAGGCAAAATTCCAGTTGCCTGCACCACAACCACAAAAGTAATCTATCAGACAGAGAGGAGATTTATGTCCCTCAGCCAAATGGAAATGAGGATGGTTCCGTTAAGGTGTGCAGATTGCAGAAAAGTTTATACGGTTTAAAGAAAGCATCGAGGTGCTGGAATAAAACTTTTAAAAAGTTGTGAAAAGATCTTAGATTTCAAACAAGCCAGGCCAATACATGCGCATTTGTAAGCCACAATGACAAAGGTAAAACTATGCTGGCTATATACATAGACGATGGACTCATATCGTCATCTAGTGAAGGTGAAATAACCAGGTTGTGTGAATATCTTAAGAGACATCTCCAAATAAGTGTTATTGGACTTGGAGCTAAGACAGCTTCAAGATACTTCACTTCACGTTAGTTTTTTTCATAATTGGCGCGCCCTCAAGGGATTTGTGTACCCTTAAAATGTTTGTGCACAACGCGGGCTAAATTACAATACGTACAAAAGACGATTACAAAATTTTATATGGGTCATTTCTACACCAGCGGATGAAGCGTTCAACATTACCAATAGTGTATTGGATTGGAAAATTCAAAAGAGGAGGTGGTGTTTCCCCTTCGGTAAGCGGTTGGGAGTCATATGTATTTGATGGTGGCTACTCGACCGGACATTGCTTTTACTGTTGGATGCGTAAGCTGCTATCTGGATAATCCAAGCCAACTTCAACGAACTGCTGATATACCTGGAAGCGGATGGTAGCAGGGTGTTTGCCTATGACGTTGCTATAGCTGTCTCAGGAGAGCATCTCAATGCCATTAAGGAGCTCTTTCGGCAAAATGTAGCAGATTAACCCGTTGGGCGAATTGCTATGGATCTGGAGTAAGCCCCCATAAAACTGATCTTGTCCTCTTTTCCAGGAAATAAAAAATTCATAACAGACGCCCTCTCTCAATCAGCGGTATCAGCTTAGTCTTTAATTTTGACAGGAAACTAAACTGAAACCGTAATATGTAAGGAAGAATAAAGAAAGCTACAGTTAACTCAGGGGTGGTTGTCCGGTGGACGGCCTTAAACAGCGCAGCCAACTCCGGCAAACTAAGCAAAGTCTAAAAGACAGGATGTGCATACCACCTTGATCAAAAATTCCGGAATTTATTCAGAAAATTAAAAATACAGGTTTATTCGGCTAAATCTACATATATTGTCCCCTTCAAAGTAACCCCCATCGACTGCAACACACTTATGCCAGCGCTTGATCTAATCCTCGAAACATTTTTTATATTCGGTTTTCGGTATGTCCATCAGTGCTTCCTGCGATTTTTCCATTACTTCCTCTCGGCTGCTGAAACGCGTTCCCCGTAATGGTATTTTAACTCGATTGAACAGAAAGAAGTCACAGGGAGCCAAATCAAGTGAATTCGGTGGCTGTTGGATGGTATTTGTTGCATTTTTCGTCATAAAATTACGTGCGTTATCATGGTGCAAAGTTTTCTGCCCACAATTCTGGTCTCTTTCGGCGAATTGCTTCAAGCAAACGTCTCATAACGCCCAAATAGTACTCTTTGTTTACTGTCTGGCCTTCTGGCAAAAATTCATTATGCACTACACCGTTGTAATCCATGAAAACCGTGAGCATTACCTTCTTTTTTGACTGAAAACGACGTGGTTTTTTTGGTCTCGGCTCATTTGGTGAACGCCATTCACTTGCCTGATGTCTGGATTGCGTGTCGTACTCATAAACCCACGTTTCGTCTCCAGTAATGATCCTTTTGATGAATGTGACATCGGATTCAGCCTTGGAAATCATCTCTTTTGCGACGTCAACACGGTCTCTGTTTTGCATGAAATTGAAGTCTTTTGGCACCAAACTTTACTGCTACATGACGGAAACCCAAAACATTAACCAAAATGTTTTGGACGGATCCATAGGCAATGTTCAAGTCCTCCGCTATCTCTCTGATGGTTAATTTGCGGTCATTGACCAACATTTCTTTTACTTCATCAATGTTTTCGTCTGTTTTCGTTGTCGATGGTCTGCCACTGCGTTCATCATCTTCGATTGACTCACAACCACTTTTGAACAGCTGGTGACACTGGTAGGCGACCGTTTTCTTTAGAGAATCGTTGCAGAAACACTTTTTCAACATTTCCA
Source organism: Volucella zonaria (assembly GCA_963966105.1). NCBI lineage: Eukaryota > Metazoa > Arthropoda > Insecta > Diptera > Syrphidae > Volucella > Volucella zonaria. The sequence goes on along the minus strand of OZ014532.1, from coordinate 192,717,280 downwards.
ACGTTCGCGCACCATTAAATAGTTCGTTGTTGCAAATTTAAATCCATTTCTAAAATTGTAAAAAATCGCCAACACACACAATGATAGATGTATTCTTGGGTACGTAACTTTTGGAAATGTCAAGCTTTGACGCTAAGATTTAGAGGGTATGTCAACAACAGATTTATCAACTTAACAAAAAAATAGGACTCAAATCGGAACAATGGGAGCGCCACACGGTGGTGTGGTGCGTGAACTTTTTGATCAAGGTGGTATGCGGAGCCTTGCGTACTACTCTCTCCGCGACACTGGATATTCCGTTTCACTTGACGCCCCTCGATATTTTCAACATGCAAATGGGTGCTAACACAAATATTCACCGTAAAGCGAGTACACAGCGGACAAATAAATGGTTTGGCCACTCTAATATTCTTAACATACCAGGAATCCATCTAGAGAACATATACGAGCATACCTCAACATTGGTTTGACAAAGACTTTCATGTAAGCATCTCCTCTAGATCTTTCTGGCAGGAAGATGCTTTCATAGACGACAATTCAATCTATGATGAAATCCGAGACTGTGTGTTTTCTCAAATAAGCTTAACCTAAGCATCTCATCCCACTTTCCAACTCACTGCAGCGTGTTCCAGGCGGAAATTTTGGGGATTGAAGAAGTCTTGTCCGGGCTAAAGAAAAATTTGATATCTGCAAGAGATATCTGCATCTCTTCGGATATCAAATCCCTGTCGCACAAATTTTCAAAACCGCCCTTGATGCCGGTCATCTCTCAGGGAGACGACGGAGCAGTTCAATATTCACCTTTTTTGGCTGCCGGGGCACTGATATATTCCACGGAATTGTAGGGCCCAACCTTAGGTGGACTGTTGAGTCTTCTTGTCTAGCGACCAAAAAAATCTGACCAAAGTTGGATCTAAATCGCTCTTCTGTTTGATCTTCTAAAATAGGAAACATCTCAGCGCTAACATTAATGTCAGCACTGGGCATTGTCTTATAGGCAAGCATGCAAGAAGGCTTGGAATCTTTACTAATGATTTCTGCAGAAGCTGCATGGACGAGGAGGAGGAGGAGACAATGCTACATGCTCAGCTCCCTCCCAAAGCGTTCTGAATAAAGACGTTAACAAACTCCTGTTAACAAGATAGATACCGAATGTACGTTAGTTTTAAATGTTTGAATGTTATAATAACTAGGAAATAGAGCGCTCGGCAGGGCATTTCACAAGTGAGTTGTTCAGCTTATGAAAGTGGGCTTCAGGGTATACTGATGAGCATTCATAGCGGGTGTTACGGTTGAAAGTTTGAATGGGCGGAATGCTACTGGCAATTTCAATGGAACACTGGTGGTGGAAATAGCGAGACATTACGTCGGTGTTCGAGGGTGTCAATGATTGACTGATATTAGTATCACCTATGAGTTTTATCGCACGGTTTTGAAACCATCTAGCAGGTGCAGAGATGTTTTAAGAGCACTTGACCCGATGTGGGCTTTGTACTCCAATTCGGGCAGATGAATGCCTTATATATTGTGGTCAGATTAGAGGCGGTAAAATATTTCTTACATCGTTTGAGGAAATCTAGATATTTCACGGCATTTTTGGCGACACCGAATATGGTGTCATTCCAAAGTAAACTGTCATTCACACGCACACCGGGAATGGAAAGTTTTTCGGTTTCGCCGATTATCCATTCATGGATAATGGCTGGGTTTTTCAATTTCGGTTTAACGACAGCAGACTGCATTGTGTTCTCCAATTGGTTATGCTGTTAATATCGGAATTTAATGAGCTTAACATACGCTGGCGTTACAGCTGAAGTGCAGGGACGTGAGTGAGGGAACGAATATGAAAAGCAAGAGTACTGTCGTCAGAAAAGTAATACATTGGATTAGAGTTAGCAAACCAGAGATCGTTGATGAAAATTAAAAAGAGTGTCGGAGACAGAACGGAGCCCTGGGGCATACCAGCATTTATTTTGTGCATATTTTTTTTTTATAATTTACGCGCGCCTAAGGGGTTATATGATACCCTTTTTCTATTGCCAGGGCGCGTGCGGAAAAATAGAAGGAGGAGAAAGAAAAGCATTGTTGTGATGTAGCAGGTGTGTTTGGTTTCGATATTGACTCTCCAGGGGTGGGAGTTCGAATAGGACGGAGAGATTTTCTTCACTCGGAATATGAGGTTGTGAATTTTAACGGTTGTTTTGTGCTTGAAAACCCTACAACAGCCAACTCTACATGTCAGTGTTATGCCTTCACACGCAGATTTTTCTGACTGAGTTCCAATACACAAATGAAAACTTTTGTCGTGGCTAGGATTCGAACCTTGACCTTCCGAGTGAGAAGCGATTGCTAGTACCACTACACCACGGCCACCCAGACTTGAAACCATCCAAGACAACTTGAATTGAACGTTCCGAAAGGTAATTTCTAATCCATTGAAGAAGAGAGTCATCGATCCCAAGAGCACGCATTTTCGATGAAAGAGCTTGATGCTAAACTCAGTAAAATGCCTTAGAAATATGAAGTACTGCTATCTTGCTTTCGCCAGATAGATGTACGCTTTAGTTCCAGTTTTCGGTGAGACATGCCATCAGATCACAAGTGGAACAATTGCTACGAAAACCGTACTGCCGGTCGTTAAGAAGTTTTCGTGTTTCGGGATATTTCGTAAGCTGACGGTTTATCAGCGTTTCCATGGTCTTGGAAAGAAGGGACGTATATAAGTGGAATGGGTCTGTAGGAGGAGAGAGAAGAAGATTTGCCTTTTTAGGGATGCTGTTTTCCATCTGCTCGGAAAGAGTCCTAAAGAGTTGGACTGATGAAAAAGCTTACGCAGTGGTCTTGCCAGCGTGGAACCATACCTCTTCAGAAAGGAGATACACCATCTGGACCATATGTATTGTATGTTGAGATCTTTAAGTACCCTTGCTGCTACACGAGTGCGAAAGTAGATTCGTGCCATTAGAGATTCGACGCACTCAAGTGTAGACGGAGACAAAGCACAATTAGAAAGTGTTGAACGGGCCGCAAAGTGTGGAGCAAGCAGATTGGCCTTGTCCAAAGAGCTGACAGCTGGAATGTCATTGTAAATGAGCGTTGGGATGGAGGATGAGGCTGAAATTCCAATATTTTTGACGAACGACCAAAAATGTTTACTACCTTTGGGACATTGCATTATTTTTTGCCCCATTTCTGGCTCGTTTGAACTTTTTTCGGTTTTCCTTTGTCGGGTTGGTCTTGAAGGACCGAAAAAAGATATCTCTAACTCTGACAGCCTCTTAGCAGCCCGAGTCGTACCATGCCTTTTCTGTTGGTTTGATACTCTTCATCCCATGAGGGATAAAGGATTGCACTCCAAAGAGAATAGTGTTTGTGGTTATATCAGCAGCAGCATCCACGTGGTTATCGAGGAAACATAACGACCAGTTAAAATTCCTTTCTCGCATTGCCATACGTTTCTTTAAGGAATTTTTTCTCTAACTGTGTGGTGGGTGTACGAGAAATTAGCTAATATGACACAGTGGTCCGACGAGGCTGGAAGGGATAGCATACTGATCTTGTATTTGTCAGGGTGATAAGCTAAAAACAAGTCCAGGGTGTTGGCGGTATGACTATCAACATCTGGTATTCGTGTATGTTGGTTTTTCTAATAGCCACTCTTACCTAACCTAACTTTTCGCTTTAGTTGACTGATATTTCGAATATTTTACGTCGAATTTTCGCCTCAAAATCGGTTAAAGTTTTTGCTTGTCAGCATAGACCAGTGACATAGTTAAGCCCCCAAAAAGGTGTTACATAAATTTTGAATAAGTCGATTGTGATGCGCGCTGTTCAAACCACATATCCTTCAAGCCTTCATGTTCCAATTGGGCTCTTAACTTCACACTCGAGAATGACCTTAATATTATCTTCACTTGTGGGGTGTTGTTCCAATTAAGCAACTGTCACGGCGGCGTTATTACAATAAACGCTCATTTAGAACGATTAGAACCACCAAAAATTGCAGTGAATGCACGTAACGTAGTGGTGACTAGCCGGGCATCTTTCCACGTGGACAATCTGGAACACAAATATGCCATATCTCAAACGATGTTGTGCGTGAGTTTACATAATAGCTTTTGGAAAAATGGCAAGTTTTGGGAGTAATTTTCTTCAACATTTTCATTTTTGAAAATTTGTATATCCTTGTAACAACATCATATTGTAAGAAAAAATGTGCACACCATTGTAAGGAGATTACTCGCAGGCTGTTTAAAATTTATTATATTTAAATATCAAAATCTAAACTAAACTTGAAGTAGAGCAATGTTGTTTCCTCTTGTTAAATGGTGTCTATTCATACAAACATACATATGTACTCGTATACTTTCGTACCTTTGATAAAGTCTGTCGTATTCCTAGAACAAAAGGAAACAAAGATAATGTCAGAGCCTACGACATAAAGGGAGAATTCCTTGTATTAATTCCTCTTCCTCACTTGCCTCCTGGCAAGCGAAACAAAACATATCTCATTCCAGAGGAAACTTTGTAAGGATCTTATAAATATGCTCTGTGTGCAAAGGTACGAAAAAAAAAGGAGCGGGGGAAGTGCCTTCTGTTCATCCAAAGAGTTGGCTTTCGAGTAAATAAAAACGTCGGGTGGGCCAAAAGTTTAACTTTGTGTACCTCACTCCGTCGTCCTTTAGGCTTTAGTCAATTCCTCCTGGTCCTAGGATAGATACTCATGGTATCCTTGAAAAGAAAAACATTGGTACTATGTAAGCAATTTTGTATTCTGCCTTTTTATCCGGAGGATCTGCCAAAGCAAAAGCAGTTAAGCACACTTGGTAATTATCCTTGATAATGACACGCTTGAGGGGTGAGATTACCACCAGCGAAATGCGAAATCCAATTAAATTACCAAGACACTCGACCTGATCCATTCCTGTTCCTGAGTCGTATTGCTTTGGAACGAATTTGCATTTCAAAACCTAAACACTGATGATGCTGGTTGTTCCAACAGTTGGTGCAGTATTACCAGTTACGTTTCTAAGGCTGCCATCATACCCTGGCACATTTCGTAGCTAAAGGGGATATAAGCCACATTCGGAGGGTGGTGAGATGGTCTAGTCGGAATGCTCGTGTGTGGTATAAAGAATTATCTAGCTCGCGCTGATGGGTAGCTGCTGGTGATGCATGTGAAGGAAATAATGAATACCGATGAAACGAAGCTCAAAAGATGGATTGTACGGATAATACGGATTGTACCGAAACAGTCCTGTGGTAAGGTGATAAATGAGTTTATTGTCCTTGTGGCACAAAGAAGATGATAGTAACTTTGATGACTCGTCAGAAGTTGGAGATGGAGCAAATTCTCTTTCACATTGATGAGTTCCAAGAAAGAAAGTTGTAGTCCTGCGGGTTTTGTGTGTACGTATGGACTGGTTTTATGGACGCCGCGCCGTTATTTTTTATTCTAAGTGCCTGAATACGTAATGAGATTAGGTGGAGAAAGTGTTGCAAGCTAGTGTTTGGAATATGTTACAGAATCCAGGGTGTCTGTGAGGTTATTTTCGCCTCACCAGCGCTGATGTCGTAAACTGAAAACGCCTATTTCGACTAAAATAATTTTTCTCAATTCAGGTGCGACGGAAAGACCTTTTGATAGAGTCTGGGCAGAGTGAGCATATAGTGTTGGGATTTCAATATACGACAGAGATAAAAATGATTCCACTTAAACTACATGTAGTTTTACGATTAGCATATCGTGCCCCATTGGGGCATTGATACATATCAAGACCGCTTTAGTGAATGCAAGCAAATTCCAAGCAAATTATGTTCGTTTGCCTAAGAATTTTGAGCACAGATAATTTTTTTTTCATTGTTTATATATTTGTATCTCATTTATCTACAACTGAGGTACCCCTTAAGTTACGTTGAAGAAACCAGATAAGCTATTATCAACCGATACGGGCTGTTTTTCACAAGAGAAGTTGCACATCTATGTTTTCCTCGGAAGCCCGACTTTCGTCTAGTTGCTTTTGTATTGTCCGCTCGCATACTTTGGAGAGAAATTGAATTGGCCGAATTTCGTTTCCCATTGAGTTTTTCCTATTGCACAGGACCTAATTAATAAAAAGATTTCGACTTCATCTGCGCTATCAGCACCTGAGAAACAAATCGATGTTTGCACTACAGGCGTATGACTATAATTGGAATTTACGTTCAGGTTTGCTGTCCCGGATGGCAAGGTACTCCGTTGCCTTATTTTTTTTTTATATTTCTTCCTGAATCGGCCTGCAAAATTTGGCCAAAACAGGAGTATTACAATTAATTTTATTTAATCCAAGACTTTGTGTATCAAAGTTTACAACACTTGTTGTCTTTTTAACCGGGTGATAAGCCGCACGTCTGCTAGGGTCCTTTCCAGTCTGCCCATGTGTGAATGAAGTCTCTTGCCTTATTTGCTACAGTGCCGATTAATTAGAAGAGTCGACCCTCGAACGTACCATTCACAATCAGTTATGGTCCTTAAGACTCTACTCTGAAGCGTCTGGATCCCTTTTCGTCTTGACATTGCAGCAATTCCCCAAATCCGGATTCCGTTGCTCCAAGTCGGTCCAATGACAGCCTCGTATACTTTCCTTTTACATCGCAGCGATAGCTTTGAATCGCGGAATAGCATCCAGTAAAGTCGTGCAAGCTTGAACCCACAATTTGAGAGAGTTGCCATAATATGCGATTTAAAGGTCAGTCACTTGTCTAGGATGACGCCTAGATATTTTTCTTCTTGATCTAGCAGCAGCGACGTATTATTGATCCGGACTGGAGGCACCTGCCCCTTGCGTAATGTGTAGCAGACGTTCAGCTGCTTCAAGGGATTCAGCTTATTGTTCCACCTGCGAGCCCAGTTCTCAAGCAGGTTGAGATATGTCTGTACACCTATTCTCGCTTGGCGCCGAGTAAAAAAAGCAGATATCATCTGCGTATGATGCGAGTACCGCCTTTTCTCCAGGGATGGTCGAAATGGCTTCTCCAGAATTTGGAACGTCAGCCGTAAATAGGCAGTAAAAGAATGGTCTAAGTACGCTTCCTTGTGGCACACCAGCTTTTATTGTATAGGTAGTTGAGATGGAAGCTTTCATTTTTACTTGAAACTGGCGCTTGTTTAAATATGAACAGAAAAGGAGATAGAAGAGAGCGGGTAGATTTCTTTTGATTTTAACTAAGAGATCCTTGCGCCAGACCCGGTTAAATATCTGTTGGGCATCAAGAAATACGCCGTTGCAGTACTCCTCATCGTCGTACCCCTTGAGGATGCGATTTACCACTCTGTGGACTTGTTCAATGGCGCCATGTCCTTCCCGAAATCCAAATTGGTGATCCGGCAAAACATTTTTTAGGTCTACAACCTTGGACAGCCTCTTCAGGATAAGCCTCTCAAAGACCTTTGAGAACGAAGGGAGGAGGCTAATTGGACGGTATGCCTCTGAGTCATCCTCTAGCTTGCCAGGCTTATGAATCATGTGAATCCTCGCCAGTTTCCAGCTAGACGGATAGTACTGCACTCTGATTATAGCATTAAATATCAATACTATAAATAAAATCGTACGTTTAGGCAAAACTTTAAGGATGGCGTGGCATATCCTATCATGCCCCTGAGGTTTTTCCTTTGGCTGAATTTTGACTACCTCAATTACCTCTTCTGATCTTATAGGTGTTATCGCCAGTCCAACTGCAGTAGCACATCAAGTTCTTTCTCAGTCAGCAAAACCTCCTTTTCACCGACCATGTTGAAATTTTGGAATCCACCCTCTAGGTGTACTGCGAACGTTTCAGCATGCTATTCGTTTGTTTTACAATACTCACCAGCAGTGGTTCTGATTGACATAAGTCGCTGCGGTTGTCTCTTCAAGGACACAGAGAGTATCTAGAGTCGACTGTGTAATCCATAGCTTCGAGTTTACCCTCAAAATATTTCGTTCTTTGACTCTCGCTCGCCTGGAAGAGTATGGAACAACACGGGATGCTATCCGGTCTGACAGACCTCAGGGCAGCCGTTCTGCGGAGAATATCGAAGCTGTGGTTGAAGATTCCACAGAGGACCCAGGAGTATCGACCATACGACGTGCCACGCAATTGGGCGTCAATCCTAATTTTTTTGGCATTTTGCACTAGCCGACAAAATCGCCTGATTTAACCGTTCCAGATTTCTTTTCTCTCACAAAGAGAATATCCGTTAAGAATGCGAGGACCTATCGCCGGAAGTTTTGGCAAGAGTGATGGAAAATGCCACAAAACGGACCCGAATGGTCATCAATTCCGGCGGTGGCCACTTAGTCGACATCCTTTTCTTGACTTAATGGAAACAAGACATCAAGTAAACATAATCCAAAAGCATAACTAAAGCTTTTCATTCCTAAAAAAAATTTACAGCCAAGAACATCGGGTGACAACTTTTGCGCCGCCTTGTATACCGCTACATCACCACAACGATCATTTCTATCACCCCGAAAAAGTCTGTAGCCACTCAACTGGTAGATTTCATTGTTGATATCAAGTTCAAACTAAGTTTCCGATGCTGCATCTAGTTTCAATTTAGTGAAAATATCCCTGAACTTATCGATTTTTCACTTGTGGCTACATTGTTATCACTGCTGCTGCTGCTTGATATCTCTCGGTATATTATCCTATCATTATATTGGCCCTGATAACGACGTTCAAAATCCATCAAATTTCATCCTTCCGATTAGGCACCATATTGTCTTTAAATTGGTCCAAGTGAGCATGTAACCTATGCACACTACAGGACACTCTGCAACCCATTAGTTTAAAGTCTTCAAGCATATTTGAAATCAGCTCTTTGTAGTTCTCAGTTCTTAAGTTTCCGAAAAAACCATGGACCACTACTGTAAGGCTGTTCCATTCATGAATATTGTGTTATAAATATGGGGACTGCTGGTAATACGAATTGGCTGCTCTACTGTCCCATAAGCACAGGTTGCAAGGCTGTTTGGTATACCCGCCTTGCGTTCCCACCAGAAAGCCAACCATAATAGAATCCTCTATCACTGGCCAGGTGTACTGCATGTACATACTCGTATACTTTAAACTCTCAAGCACCATTTTCACACATTCGTAATATTGTTTGAGCTTCATGGAATGAGCCAAAGGTACAGATGAGTGTTTATTTCAATTGCGGAAATAGACAGCTTTAAACATTTTGCTGAACTGTCTATAAAAAGATGCTAGCTAGCCCGTCAAAAAGAAAAAATAAGCGAAGAAACAAAGACCCACCAAGAAGAAAACTCAACCCAACGAAATTTTGATGACAACGAAAGGAGAACTTTCCTATGCAGAAATACTCCGGAGTATTAAGGCGGCCCCAAAGCTCTGTATTCTCGGTGAATCGGTTACAAATATCAGACGAACCCAGAAAGGGGACTTGCTGATGCAGCTGAAGCAAACCGGAAAAAAAACATACCAATTTAAAGATGTGCAGCAATCAATGTCGAGATTCGGGTTCTGACACACTGCATTACTCTGGAAATAAAGGACATCGCTGAGACCATGATGCAGGAAGCCAGACAGAAATAGAGAACTGAATTACATGGACAATGCAGACATGATTAGCCTGAGAAACGTCAACCGACAAACCCACATTGCGACGATTAGCTTGCCTGCAAGTAGTGCACACAACTACATATTTCGGATGTCAGGAATTCGGCCCACTACACGCCAATGCAGAAATATGATGGAGTCCTTCAAGCAATGTAGAAGATCAGGCCATATTGCCAAAGACTGCAGCAATGACCCGCTTTGTTTTTTCTGCTAGAAGGACAACCCGGAGAACGCTAAGCCGGTAGCAGCGAATATCCGATTTTCAGAAGAGCCGTTACCAGCAAGCAAACATGAAGATAATACATATTAATGGCTAGAGACGAGGGAGCGGGCATTATTTTGATCAGCGAGCCGTATACAGCTCTCGACAGCAACATCTAGATCGGCGGTGAATTAAAGCATGCTGCAATTTGGATATGTGGGAACATCCCTTCCAAGTTGCCAGGCGGATGGGCGCGTTCGTGTGAAAAAAAAGGGAATCTCTTACAGGACGATAAGTGAATTCCAGGCAATACTAGAAAGAGTAAGTAAAGATGCATGTGAAAATCTGAAAGATCTGGTTATAGGCGGGGATTTTAATGTCTGGGGAACGGAGGCGGGTAGCAGGCTCTCCAATGCCAGAGGACGTATCCTACAAGTAACATTCGCATACTTCGATATATGCAAACAATGGTCGAGCAAATACTTTTAGGAAAGCGGGAATGGGATCAATCATCGATATTACCTTTATGAGTAAGCCCCTAAAGTGCAATATAAAATAGAGGGTCAGCGAAGAATATACTTACATTGGCCACCAGGCGATAGTAATTAATATTGAAGGGCAAGAATCTATCCCACGTCCTAAGCTAGCAGACCCAAAATGGAAATATAAACTCTTTGACAAGGACATGTTTGACGAAATTATGAACATCAGGGAGCTAGCCGACATCGAAACGGCGGAGAATAACCACAGCAATTGGCGCAGCAATGCCTAGACGAATACTCAGTAGAAGAGGTAAACCGAGCTATTGGTGAAGCCAATAAATGAAAGCACTCAGAACAAACTGTCTACAATCCCGGTGGACAGTGCAGCGTTCTAGAAGGAGAGTTGATTTTCAAGAACGACTAGCAAGAAGGGACCTAAAAAGGCGATAAAAGAAAGTAAAGCGATATGCTCCAAACTGTTGGACGAAATACGTAGGCGCATTCTTGGAATCAAACAATCAGTCTAGCGGATCGTAGTTGGTAGCGCGAGCTACTGAAGATTACACTTCCTTTAGCGTAACAAAACAAAAATAAAGACATATTCTTAAAACCGGTCTAGAAACATTATAGACACCTTAAAACGCAAAGATAGGATCGTGGAAAAAAACGTGGAAAACCAAAGGGAAAGAGGAATTCGAGGGGCAGAAAATAAACGTCGGGCAGGGCAGGATCAAGGAACAATAATGACAGTCAGGAAGTCAAGGAAAGACGGCTGACAGCTAAGTATTTGTAGTGGAATCCCGGTAGGCTATTGTCCGCGTAGTGGAAAAAAACATCTTATAAAAAAGACTACATAATTTTCTCTATGGTTTGGGAAGACTGCAGATAGCGCCCGACTCTAAAGCGGTCGCCGCTCTGAAATTTATTTTGCCATCCGTTCATTCCATTTTACCCCTACACAGTTCTGCTACAAATCGCAAGTTTTTATAACATACCCTTTTGATCTTTTATTATTTTTTGTCGGTGAATCGATTTTTTCCCATTTTGAAAAAGATTGCGTGGCGTCTACGTACACATTTGAGTGTATTTTTTACTGTAGTTGATTCTTTTATTTTCATAACCATAAACCCACCCCCTCTGAGCAGCCGAAAGTGTCAGGATTTAACCTGCTGCATGTTGCAAATTTCCCTGGGGCTTTCTCTGTTAACTTCGCAATCCGCCATTATCGATCAAACCACCACCTATCTGGCTCTGGGTGGTTTTTTTTCGTGCGAAGAAAAATCGTTCTTGTTCCCGGCGCCAAAGGTACTAATTCTGCAAAGTGTATTGCCTTCTACCCATTTACTAAGTTTGTGCTATTAAAAGTGTTTCCTTAGTTTTAATTGCAAAGAATATAAGAATAATAACAAATGTGTAGATTGCAGGTACTGTCCGAAACGTCGAAAAGGTGTTTTAAGCATTAAGTTTAGTTAAGAGTGCCCGCATGGGGACAGTAAGTTAAAATAAAATAATGTAAGTTACAATATTTAAGAGTCAATTACGGGAATAAAATAAAAATGCGTACAAAATTAAAATGAAATTAGTGCATTAGCTTCCCAAACGGACGGTCCGGTGTATAATGTCCGGTTGAGATTGCCCGAAAGACAAACGATCAAACTAAGTGTTTTACTATTTTTTATTGAATTTGAAATAGTATGTGTAATTCGTTGGTACCAGGTGCCAGCGAATAGAGACGCTGGAAGTAAAGCAACTTCACTCCTCTACTTACCGACGGAAATCAAAACAAACCGAACGATAGGGAATTAAATTTAAATCAAGGGCTCTCTGTATATTACAATACATTACTTGTTTCAGTTCAATTTCAATACATGATTAAATATTCAACGATTGAAAAATTGTGACATATACTAATATTTGATATTTAACGTAAAAAAATAAGTCTAATAGTCTAGTTTTGATAAAGGAAAAATTTTTTTACTGAATTGAGAAATTTCATTTAATATTTTAGAGACACTGAGTTTTAGCTCCCTTCTGCCGTAGTTGTTGTCGGTAATTGGTATTTGGAGCAGGGCTATTGCTCGCCTTTTTGTATTTATTTGGCGATCTATTGGTTTCTAAAAACAACAGTCTTCGAAGTACTCCAGCGTTAATGTCATCTTGCAGACATGATGTACTCTCATCATGTTGAATTTTCTTTCGTCTGGGATGACTAATGCCTTTCTGCTGTTGATCTTCCTCAAGATGTTTGATTAAAGTTTTTGCTACTTTTTGATATGAGTTACGGATGCGCTTCGCCAAGCAAGTATCCGATATCTTGATTTCGATTCCACAAGAACAAAGTCGAATGATAGACGGGGTACACCAGGACAAATAGTGATTTTCTCAGGTCTGAATGCAGTTTATTGGCTTGTATATTCCACATAAGATCGCTGTCAATTACAGTGAAACTCCTTTATGACGAACCTTCAGGGGAACAAGAAATTGCTTCGTTAGAAAGAAGTTTTATACAAAATGCATTTAGAAAATGTTATTTTTTTTAACACTGTAAGTGTTCCTTTTTATTTGCAAAGAAAGTTGGTACAAAAAAGAACTCATTGTAAAGAAATTTATATCTTTTTATTTGTTCGTTAAAAACATATCAATTTTGTACTTTATGTTATTATAAAAATCTTTCAATTTAGAAAGGTTGAAATATGCGTGATCTGAGGTTTCATCTTTTGTTTGAATAAAATTTCGTAAATTACCAAATGCAGTTCTTATATCATTATCGTTGTCTTTGAATAAATTGGATTTCAGCATTGTCATCTGATGAATCCGATTCCTCAGATGAAATGACATTCCAAAGTTTTTCGTCTGAAGGAAGCATAATCGTTAAATGTAACAGGACAATCATCACTTCTTGGTAAAACTTTGTTAAATTTGCTGTTGACAATCGAACTGAGTCTTCATCGGACTAATTATCAAAAGTACCAAACCCAGCTTTGTTAAAAGAATTACGAATTGTACTTGTTTTAATCCGAATCCTCCTGGGGTTGCCACATGGCAACCAACAACATGCATTCCATTTCGCAGTCTTCTAACGGTAACCAATCAACTCAAGTGCGTATTTTCGCATTTGTTCACATCATAAGGCATCTGCGTTCCATTCCATTCAGAAATTCATTTTCAGTGCCTTGAAAAAATCGTATAATGGCGCACAACAATAAGTAAGTATATTAATATAATTTACAATGTACAATTTGTGTAAGTGGTAGACTGCAGTATTTTTAGTGTTTTGGATGCACAAAGAGTAAAATAAGTGACAGCATAAAGAAAATATTTTTATGTGTTTTTTTTTTTCAAAATAAGTGTAAGCGTGTCCATATGGCAACGCCAGGAGCGATAGGGTACAGGTTTACATTATTGATGTTTTCTGTGGAAAAATGGTTCTTTTTGCTAGAAAACGTATTCTCATTATATATATTTTCAATTCATCTGATTTTCCAGAAAGCTTACGCTGCAAGAAGTTCTCGATTATTTAGAAGAGATTTGCTCAGATGATGGAAATGGTCTTTCAAGCAATCTGCACGCCTTGTATATTCAACCACCAGAGAATGACGGGGATTTGAATGGAGAAGACGATGCTGATGATCAAGGAGGCGGTATTCTAGACAATGTTTGTCCAGCATAGTTGAGATCGGGTTGCGAAATAGCGTTTGAAAATGGCCAACGTATTGAGGACTTTGACGCGCCCGCAGAGAATTTGGATGAAATTCTCGAAGATAGTGTTTTAGCGGATGTTCTGGATAATTCATCTTTGAATTTATCCACTAGTTCACTAGCTGTGATTAAACCAAAAAAAGTATCTGATGAGCCACTTTCATTGCGGTTGCGTCGTGTTCAGCAATCTACCTCCAGCTGTCCCTTGCCAGCATCCAATAAGAATACAACGTTCACTTGGTCAAAAGATGAGTCCTGCGCAATGATACCGATTTTCCCTCAACCCAATTACGTGGACTGTCATAATTTGAAAGCACACGAGCAACTTGAAAAATTTAGCACATTTGCGATTGTTCGGAAGTATATGCCACTTACCAGGAAAAGAAAATTCTTAAGATTACCGTTAAAGGTGTGTGGTTATGTTTTTTTCCCTCCTAAGTACACCTAAGAACTGATATTTCTTTCCAGAGCTTCGCGTTTTTATTGGGATTTTGCTTGTTAGTGGCTACACAGGGCAAAGTAGTTACAGATCCATGTGGAGTAATGACAACGATTTACGTAATGATATGGTATATAACAGCATGCGTCGAATCCGCTTTGAGGATATATTGCAGTGTCTGCACTTTGAGCCAAAAATGCATGCGACACAAAACGTAAATGATAAATTATGGAAATTACGACCCATACTTGATCACGTAAAATCCAAAATGTTGGAACATTTCCACCCCGTACAGCATTTATCGTTCGACGATAGTATGATGGCTTATTTCGGAAAGCACGGATGTAAGCAGTTCATAAAGGGAAAACCTATACGCTTTGGTTATAAGGTGTGATCTTTATGTACCCCCACCGGGTATATGAAAAATTTCAAAGTATATCAAGGGAAAAATCCCCGATCAAACTCATTGTACGAGGAACGATTCGGCAAATGTTCCGCTCGGTTAGTGAATATGATAGACGATTTTTCTGAGAACATTCAACAATTGACGTTTTCATTCTACTTTGACAATTTGTTCACGAGTTTTCCTTTGTTGGCTTATTTAAAAAATCGCTGCTATAACCGGTACAATCCGTGAGAACCGAATACCGAAAAGTTGTCCAATTCCTCACAAAAAAGCATTGAAAGCAAGGCCACGCGGCTACTACGAATCCATCAAAATGAATGAGACTGGGATTCGCCTTACAAAATGGATTGATAATTCCGTTGTCTGCATGTTATTTACTGCTTTCAGAACCACACCAATATCTGTAGCATCTCGCTATTCCAAAGAAGCTCGGAAAAAAGTGGGAGTCCCTCGCCCGTGTATTGTAGCCGAATATAATAAGTTCATGAGTGGTATCGATCGATTCGACCAGAATCTTTCTACGCACCGTATAGCGTATCGTGGAAAGAAGTGGTGGAGCTGCATTTTTACATGGCTAATCGATGCATGCGCGCAAAATGCATGGCAACTTCATCGGCATGCCGATCCAGGTATGTCACAGCTACAGTTCAAGCGTGAAATTGCAATCTATAACTGCAAACATTTCGGTGATCTGCCAAAATCGCACAGTTGTGTAACAAGCCAAAAACGTTGTTCTGAAGCTGGTACATTAGGAAGTACTCTTCGCTATGACTAAACAAATCACCTGGTCGTTCTTTTGGAAAAAAAAGACGCTGTGATGGAGACCTGTGTAGTTCGATTGTCCGAACTGCTTGCTCAAAGTGTGAAATGCTTGAAATGCCTTAAGCCTTATCATACTACAGACTTATAATTACTTGTGAAACCAATCATTGAAATAAATAAAAATAATATGAATACTTTCTATTTTACTCAATCAGCTCATAGCTTTTATAAAACGTATGAAAACAAAAATTTTATATATTGATATAGACTATGGCGTTGCCATATGGCAACAGCACATTTTGATAATATAAGGGCATTTATTAAGATTCTAATGATACAGTTTATCTATCTTTCCTCTAATATAAGTGTACTTAAATTTTTTTTAAAAAATTCGAAAAATTAACCTTACAAACATCTGTAATGGAATCTAAAAGATTAGATTTGTATTTCCGTTCTTGATCCATAGGTCCAAAAACTCTCTGTAAGAAACGGTAACGATAGTACACTTTTAAATTTTGAATTGATTGGAGTATTGATGTTGTATTCGGTGAGAAAAATTTCAATAAATAAATCTGAAGAAAAAATAAAACTTGACGCATAAATTTTTGACCTTCTTTGATTATCCATTTTTGGAAAAGTTCAGCGGTCATCCTAGAGTTTTTAATAATATTAAAATAATCAAATGGGAAGGACCGGATTAGTTTAAAACAACGAGGCTTTGCAATTTTTCCAATCACTAAAAGTTTCAATTTTTCATCACCTGCCATACTTGAGCCAACCATTAAGGTGAATCTCTTCTAGCTTTTCTTCACTCCGTGACACTTTTCAGTGTTTTTGAGGAAATCATGTAAAAAAACGGCTCGTCTCATCCACATTAAAAAGATTCTCAGGGCTGTATCCCTCCAGTAAATTTGGAAGCGTATTTTTAATCCAATTTTGACACACTTGATCATCTACGTTAGCCCCTTCTCCACATAAAGTTTTTTGTTTGATGCCGTACCTATAGAGTAAACTTATATTTAAAACCAAAAACAAAAGATTTTCTAATTTACCAGTTTCCCAGTACTGCCTTTAAAATCATGCTGACCCAAAGATTCAGAAAAATATTTAGCCTTTTGTTTGATAATAGAGCCCAAGAGCGGAAAATTAATTTTCCTGTTTATCTGAACCCATTTTAACATTGCTTTATCCGCATCACTGTATTTTGTTTTTCTTGTTTTTTTTTGGCTTCTGTTTGAACTTGCTTCGGCAAACTTTAAAATTTTCACGTCATTCTTTAAAATAGTCGACAATGTACTAAAGGAAACATTACATTTTCCTGCAACATCTTTTTTCTTTTCTCCACTTTTAAATTTTTCAATAATCGCTAATTTCTCTGAAAGTGAAATAGCCTCGCGCTTCGACATTTTTGTATAAACGTTTCAGGACCTTAAAATGCAAACTCAAACGATTGCCCTGTTGATATGTGTAAAATTTCTACTATACATGTACACATCCATACATACATTCACTTTAAGAAAATTATTGCCAAAACGGGGAGGGGTGTTCCCTTTTAAAATTAATAACAAAAAATCATAGTAAGCTTTGTTTTCAAATTTCACATTTCGTTATAAAGAAACATTTTTGCTTTTGGGCCAAAAAAATCAGTTCCTTATTAAAAGAATTTCCCTATAGAAAATTTCGTTATAGAGAACCTAATTCATCTGGGATATTTTTGAAGGGGAAGGGGAACAAAATGAAATTCGATATAGAGAGAATTACGTTATAAGGAAGTTCGTTATAAAGAAGTTTGACTGTATCACTATTATATGACTTAACCATTTCTTAATTTCATTTTTAAAAAGAATCCGCTGCTCTGTACCTCTGCGATGCGGGCTAAAAATGTGCATCGTCTTTTTGTTAGATACCGTGGCTCAAGTGGTAGTGGACTGGCTTCCAAATTGGTAGGTTCGATGTTCGAATCCCAGCCTAGCCCGAAAGACATATCATCCATTTTTTTCAGTTACCGAAAATCAAGTAAAATGAGTAGTTGACTAGAAATTAAGGGTGTTGCAGATATTCGCACCCGCATCCGCAACAGCAGAGCTCCCGTATTAAATTTCAACATCTGCATCCGCATCGCATCCGCAAAAATCAATGCGGAGCTTATGCGGATGCGGATGTTGAACAAATCGGTACAGGAACGACTTAGCGGCGGAGTGTGTGGTATACGTGTTAGGTATTTTCCTAGCAGACCGTGACAAGAAGCGACGAGTTTATTTTGTTTTGATTTTAGTATTGTAAATATTGCGATTGAATGGTTAAGGGTGTTAAAAAAGAGTGAAATTTATAAATAGACGTTGTGAATTTGCATTTTTGTTGTTAGTGTTTCGTGTCGTAAGTGAATAAAAACAGTGGCACCACCGAACCAAAGTGCGATTTGGACTTATTTTAAACCAGATGAACATGATCGTGAAAAAGCTCAATGTACAATATGTCTTAAAACATATTCTCGGAAGGGACGTACAACTACTTCATTAACCAATCATCTTAAATCCATGAACCCGGAAAAGTGCAAATTGTTCAGCAGTGAAGTTTACAAAAAATTGCAAGAAAAAAAAGACGAATCAGGTAAGTTTTAATTTGGATTTTCAAAGAGAAAAAAAGTTGGAGGCGAACCATCCCAATTCCAAAAAGAACTGGCAAACTCATCGGCGAAATGATTGCACTTCAAAATTTACTATTTAATTTTATAGAAGGAATCGGATTTCAGGCTTACGTAACAAGTTGCGCCACAGTATAATTTAAAGGGGCGCAACTTTTTTACTGATTATATTTGCGAAATTGGTTCAACAATTTGATTACATGTCGTTTACCAGTGATTTTTCGACAGATCTAAGCTCTAATGCTTTACTAAGCCTGACTTGCCATGGAATAGCAGAGAACTTTGATCGATCGGTCATTGTGTTGATATGTGATGATCGTCATACTGGCGATATAATTGCCGAAAAATTTGACACAATGCTCACTAAATGGAATATTGCAAAGGGACAAGTGCACTGCATGATTCGAGATGAAGGTTCCAACATTAAAAGAGCCATGCGAATAGCAGTATTGAATGATTTAGACTGTACCATTCATTAAATGCAGCTAGCTATACGATGAGGATTAGAGTCTCAAGAAAATATAAAAGATGTCAAACAAATATATAAGAAAATTTCAACCCATTTTAATCATTCAACAGTTGCTCAAAAACCGCTTCGAAAGATTCAGGATAGATTCAATAAACCGCATCTCAAAGTATTCCAAGAGTGCGTAACCAGATGGTACAGTACTTTTCATATGTTCAAGTGGCTTTTGAAGGTAAAAGACGCATTAAATCTCAACATGAATGACAACGAAACGCCAGAAGACAGGAAAATAATCGAATGCTGTCTCCAGTTGCTGAAATCTTTTGAAGAAGCGACACGAGACTTAAGCAGCTCTGAGACACTCATATCATCTCTAATTCCAATAACTCAAATGCTTATGAAAAAACTGGATGACCATTTAACTAGATCACAGGACTCTGATCCGATTAGGCTGGCAGTCACCACTTTAAAAACGGAAATGTCTTCTAAATTCTCGACCTTGGACGAAAATAATTTATTTTCTAAACCCACTTATTTAGATCCACGCTACAAGCACACATTTTTCAAACCGTTGCCAGAAGAAATACTGAGAGCTCACACAAATCGTCTTCATGATCATGACAGCACATGTTCTCCAAACTACAACCAATCTAAAAGAATGAGAATGGGAGGTTCATTGGATTTGTTGCAATCGATTGACCATTCTTCAGAGCAACCTAGCACGTCCGGTACCGCTAGGAAACCCTGTTTAAAAAGTGATCTAGAAGCGATGCTAGATTCGTCAAGTGAAGATGACGATCTTGTCCAAAGATCAGACGGTCCCGGAACAGACCTTAAAAAGGAGTTAGCGTCATATCACAGCAAAAAAGGACAAATGTCCTTTTCCGATGAAAGTCCTCTTATCTGGTGGAGAGATTATAAGGAGTTGAAGATGTTATCTGCTATAGCACGAAGATATTTGTCATTTGCCAGTGTTCCTAGTGAACAATTGTTTATTGCTGCGGGACTAATTTACGACTCTTTGCGAGATCGCCTAGACCCATAAAAGGCAGCCAAGTTGCTGTTCATTAAATATAACGCACCTATGTTTATGTTTGTATTAAAAGTTTCTTTTCGTTTAAATAAAAATGACTAAAATAGTAATAATTAATGTTTTTATGTACCAAATCTTATATCCGCATCCGCATCAGCATCCGCGGATGTGATCTTTTAATATCCGCATCCTTATCCGCGGATGTCAAAAAATCTGCATCCGCAACATCCCTGCTAGAAATCAACATCAAGCCAACTTCAAGTAAGAATTTAGTCTCCCCATTAAATATTGGATGCCACCCATGGAGCGAAATAACCACTGAGCCCAAACATCTTTCTTTCTCTCTCTCTATCCCATTTTCCAAAAAACTTAATACATGCTGAGGCATTATAAGGGTGTTAAGTTTTTTAAAAAAATAAAAATAAAAAATATGTGACAATTATCTGGGCACCACTTAACGGCTACGTTAAATTCATCTAGATATGTCTGCATTGCGTTCGCAGGACATGACATCTATGTATGTCTGACAACTATCGCCGTATCGTCAGCAAAAGCGAAAAGATGGCTTGCGGCACTCGGTTGTGCTGTGTTGTATTGTGTCGTGGAGTAAACACGCTCGTAGAATCACAAAAAAAAAAGTCCAATCTTAACCAATTCTTTCAATCGAGACATTATAAACATGCCTTGTCCTTGTAATAAGAAAGTTGAAAGATCTGGTTTACTACCACCTAAACTGTGTTAATATGCAACCTGGTAATAGTTTTTATTATAAGAAGAACAATATTCCCTAGAGTTGTGCTCCATGTGCACACCAGAGACAAAAATCCCTCCGGTCTCCACCGCTCAGTAGAGTGGTATAGTCATGCTTAACCAACAACAGCAAGCAAACAATAACAACAGCTGTGGTGGATGTTCCATCTTCTCCTACTAACGGCCTGAATATGGGCGATAAAGGGAAAAACGGCTCTACTGTGGTCATCACCATCACCATCAAGCAAGCGAACACAAAAGCAATATCTCAAATTAACTTGCTGCAAAATGATAACAAATTCCTGAAAAATGAAGTCAATAATTCTCACCAAGTTGTCAACAAAATACTATAAATACTCGTAAGTGTGTTGATATTGTCGGCATTCCGAATGTAAACACAGAAAATGCCTTGTCTCCTGCAATGAAAATGTTCTCCGAAGGTTTACTAGAAAATTTAAGTGTTTGTGCCGTCGCTAAAGTTACGTTAAGACAATTAAAAACAAAAACAATAAAAACAATGGTCAAACCGTGTCATCTCAGCGGGACAGGTCAATGACCTTTGTGTGCATTAAATTCAAAACAGCTGAGCGAAACCAGAAGCTATTGACGTCTATCTTACGAGTACTTGATGAACAATATTGAAATCATCCTGTCTACATCAACATGTCTCTTAAGCAAATAGGTTGTTATTCAACAAAGCTAAAATAATGAAAATCGAAAAGAGTTACTCATTCCTGTTGTCCCGAAGGACCTCAGGCCTATAAGTCTATCATCTTTTTTCTGAAAACTCTAGACCGACTGAATGATATCCATATACGAGCTTAAGTTGATTCAAGAATTTTGTCAACGGCTCAACATGCCTGCTGTAAAGTAAAGTCGGTAGAAACGGCCCTGCATTCACTCACTAGCAACATCGAACAATCCCCACAAAATAGAGAGTACACAATGGTCGCTTTCCTGGACATAGAGGGCGCCTTTTACAACGTCAACACATCAGCAATCACTACTGCGCTGTCAACTCTGCAGGTAGCCGACTAACTTAGGGAGTTGAACGGTCTTATTCTAAATAGCAGGATAATCAACTCCAGACTGGGAGGGGCTTCTGCTTAAAGATGTGTCAGCAGAAGTACCCCGCAGGGCGTCGTCCTCTCTCCCCTTCTCTGGAACTTAGTGGTTAATGAACTGCTGGTTACCTGAAAGCGGGTAAGTAGTTGCCTACGCGGATGATGTTGCTATAGCCGTGTCAGGTAAGCATCGTAATAACATTAAAGAATTCCTTCAACTAAATCTGAGCAGATTGACCCGTTGGGCAAAACGCTGTGGATTGGGAGTAAACCCCTATAAAACTGGTCTCGTCCTCTTTTCCAGGAAATACAAAATTCCAATTATAGACCCTCCCAGTTTAGTCCTTTCCGATATAGCAAAGTATCTGGGCCTCGTTTTTGACAGGAATCTAAACTGGAAACCGATCATTCAAGGAAGCAACAGCTTTATTTTCTTGCAAAAAAGCCATTAGGAACAAATGGGGCCTTCAACTTCGCATAACCCACTTTCACTTGTCGGTCATAAGACTGATACTCACCTACGGCATTGGAGATTCTGTTTCACTTGACACCCCGCGACTGCAGCTATTCGCCTTATAGCGACTATACAGTGGACAAATAATTTGTTTGGCCACGCTACTATTCATATTAGGAATCTACACAGGGAACATCGATTACAGCATACCTGAATATTGGTTTAACTAAGCCTACCATAAAAGCTTCCCCTCTAGATTCTTTTGGAAGGAAGATGCTTTCATGGTCTATCCACTTTTATACTGATGGATCTAAAGCTGATAGCGGGGTTGGTTACGGTGTTTTCTCAGATAAGCTAAATCTAAGCCTTAGTTTCCGTCTTCAAAATCACTGTAGCGTATTCCAGGCGGACATTTTTGGCGATTAAAGAAGCCCTGTCCTGGCTGAAGAAAAATTTGATATCTGCAAAGGGTATCTGCATCTTTTCGGGCAGTCAGGTAGCTATCAAGTCCCTGGACTCATCAATATTTTCGGCGGTTTTCGATGTCGATGGTCTGCCATTGCGTTCATCATCTTCGATTGACTTACGACCACTTTTGAACCGCTGCGTAGGTAAAAGACCGTTTTCTTTAGAGAATTGTTGCCGAAACACTTTTCCAACATTCGGTTTTTTACGCAAAATTTAATACAAGTTCGTTGTTGCAAATTTAAATCCATTTCTAAAATTGTAAAAAATCGCCAACACACCCAGAGATAGACGTACTCTTGGCTACGTAATTTTTGTAAATGTCAAGCTATGACGCTAAGATTTATAGAGAATGCCAACAACAGATTTACCAACTTCACAAAAAAATGGAACTCAAATCGAAACAATGGAAGCGCCGTGCGGGAACTTTTTGATCAAGGTGGTATATGAATTTTGTGAACAAAATGAAAATGAAAAAGAAAAAAAACTCCAAAGGGTGAGTCTATTTCGTTGGTATAATGCTTCTTACCTAGCCCTGAGGTAGTGTAATTACTAATTTCCTAGCCAATTTAACAAATTCCCTTGGATTCCAATTTTTCTGAGTGCTCGTAATAGCTTATCATGATTCTGTGTGTCAAATGCCTTGATGAAATCCATGAACAGCGCTTGTATATGGTGGTTCTTGTTAAAACTTTGGTTGATAATGTTTGTAAATTGTGCCAATAGTTATCCCGTGCTTTCATTCTTTTGAAAGCCATTTATGAATAATAGAATTTTTTTCCATAAATTTGAGTAGTCGTCTCGTCACAACTTGTAACAAGCACTTTTTAACCACCGAGAAGATCGATATGGGCCTATAATTGCCTAGAATGCTTTTCATCTCATCCTTGTAAAAAGGTCATACTGCAGTTACTTTGAGTAGTTTAGGAATTCTGACTTCATTTAAACTTCGATTTATTATTGCTGCAAGTAAGTCCGCATGCACCTTCATATTTGCGCTCTTATAGTGTCGGTTCCTGGTGATTTGGTAACGTCCTGCAGTTTTAGGATGTTATACACCTCTTCGTTGCTAGTTTCTTAAGAAAAAATAGAATTTGGTCTACGTTGTCTGACATTCTTATCTCACATTCGTGTACTAACTTACATGTTCTACGAAGTGTGTACTACATTTATTGGACAGTTTTGCTAGGCAATTTTCTGTCGGAAAGTTCATAACCATAGTTTCGTCTACATTGGGTCTCGTTTATCAACTCCCTATTTGACGTGGTTCCTCTCTTTCCTGGGTAAATTTCTTTACTAACTTTATTCCGGAAAATCTTATATTCTTTTTTACAAACCTGATTTTGCTTCTTGCTCTTCCATTTTCTATAGAGTTCGTCCTCCTTTTTACAATCAAACCGAATATCAGCGGAAATCCATGAATTCCGTTTGCGTTTTACTTTTCGATGATCAACGATCGTCGGTTTTTGGTAGACGTCACCCATTTTCTTTGTTGCTTGTGGAACTTATATATATATTCATCCACCACTCTATTACTAATCAACGATACGTAAGACCCTGTTGATTCCCTAGCATTCAATGCGAAAGTCCAGTATAAAACTGGGTAAACATCAGGCAGATCATTTTCAATTACAGCTGGAAAAATTGGACTGCTTGGGACACTTACGCGCTGATCTTCCTCGGCTAAGATCTAATCTTCAACCGTCTCGGACATCGACGATACTACATACTATTGACGACCCCAGCAATATAAAAATGGACAATGACTTTTGACTATGCACGCAGAATGTTTGGACCCTTTACAGCAACCGTCCATCCAAACAACAGTGGGTGGACCGGGCACAAGAAGTATGAACAACTGTGAAATGTATTATCGGGATTGCTATAGAGCTCTAATTTGGGTGGATTTGTCATGGGTGGATGACTTTGGCACAAAATCTTGAGTTTCAAAACTGTGAGAGAGCATATTCGATCACACAGTTGGGTATCATAGCTTGCACGACACTACCTCCAAGAACGGTATTTACGGCGGCGCGGGCGAAATACCATCATAGCCAACATTCGTTTTCCACACCTCAACATCCACAAATAAAGCTGGCTGCCTCCTGATCAAAAAACCGCCAACTAAATTGATCGCATTGTATATCCGATTGACCCAAGGAGCCAAAATCGACTCGGACCACTACTTTATTGTAGCCAAGATGCGAATGTGGATAACCGGGACGGCATAACACCGAAGCAGTTCTGTGAGGTGTGCTGGTATGCAGCCAGCATTAGTTGTAAAGGATCTTTCATTAAGCGCTTCCTCTCAATAAATTTAAATAAAACAAAGTGTGTCATCGAAATTTTTTATTCGTTTGAAAGGCCTATCGATGCCATTATGTATGGAATATAACATCGTTCACATGTCCGCTGCGGCTTCTCTGGGTGACGCTTATCCGAAATGTTCAATTTGCCATGTCCCTGGCGCATAAATCAGGCTGAAATTGACCGATGGTATGGGCTTTGTTGGCTTTGAGGGCCGCTGTGGTTTCTGGCTTATTCGGACAGACCTACGACTTCAGAAAACTCCACAAGAAAAAGCCTAACGGGGTCAAATTGCATGCCCTGGGTGGTCAGTTCACATCAACCTGGCCTGGCCAACGTCGTTCTCAAAGAAATGTAGACCGATGACGACGCCAACCCAAAATCCACACCAAACAGTGACTTTTTCGGGATGCATTGAACGCTCTTCGATCTCGTGTTAATTGGTACCATTCCAATTTTGTCGACAATTTAGTTTGTTGATTTACGCATTCATCCAGAAATGGGCCTCATCGCTGAGGATGATTTTTCAATGAAAATTAAAAGTCAGTTTCGAACTGCTCCAGAGCCCATCCAGCGAACACACGTCGTTATCTATGGTCGTTTACCTTCAGCTCCTGGGTCAGTTGAATTTAGTACGGGTGCAGGCCCAAGTCATGACGAAAAATTCGCCAAGTTGTGCTCTGCGAAAGGACAAGTCCTTGTGAGCAACGCGAAATCGACTGCCTCGGATTCTCCTGATCTGCAGATCTTGCGCTTTGTCGAGGTACGAGTACGTGTGTTGGTTTATCGTTTACTGAATAAGTGGACTTAAATTTATCCACAACACTGTGAATAGTCCTCTCGGTACGACGATAATGGCGACCGTAAAATGGGCGAAGCGCCCATAATTTGCACGTGCTGTTGAACGCTATGTCCATCCATGGTGATTTGGCAAAACAGACTGAATAAATAACAGCTAATTTGACAGATGTAGTTTCAACAATATGGCCGCTATCAACTGTCAAAATTCGGAAGTCCCTATTTTAAGGCCCAGTAGAAGACTATTGACACTATTGTTAACAAGCTATCAAAGATTCCACATCCGATATGTTGAGTTTTACCCGACCACCACAACGAAACTTCTAGTTTGATAAAGAATGTCGGCAAGCATATGCACCGGAACAGAAAGAATACATAGTAATGATGTAAAGAAGGACGAAAGCTGCCCGCAAACTTTATTCTTCTGAAAAAGAATATGAAAGAAGCAAATAAACGCTCCATAGAGGCATTGAATAGGTGCTTCTTGAGGAACGATGTTCGAATATTCTATCAAAAAGTCTAAAGACCATGCCAAAGACACGAACCCCATACAGAAGCATGTAGAAATACATAAGGATGATGTAAGACACTTTGGGACAAAAATAATACAAAACCGATTTAATGAGCGGTCAGATTTCAACTGACTTCTTTATTTAAAATAAACTCCTCCTCCCCGGTAGCCAGTTTCTCCTCTCTAGTCTTTGAGTATTTACAGAGTTGCCACAATTCGGCCATCCTAACCTAGTAATCGTCGAGATTACGCCTATCCTAAGAATTTAATTTTTTTTTTTATTCATTGTTTGATGTTAGCCGCTTCCCATATCCCTTGGTATGAGATCTGTGTCAACTGGAAGCCTTCCACATCCCTCAGCAGATATCTATCATTTGGTAGGACTTTTACTACTTCGTATGGACTTTTATACTTCGGAGCTATTTTCCTACACCCGCCAGGTGTGGTGATGAATTTCTTTATCATGACATAGTCCCCCTTTCAATATATCCTATGAACCCTATTACGATCTTTCTTCTCTTCATTGTATCTTTGACTATTCAATATTTTACTCTTGCATTTGCTCTCATTTTTACTAAATCTCTGTCTTCTCGGCGTTCAGCACTTTCGTCTAAACATTTCTTGAAAAAATCGATAACCACTCCCTTTGCGGTACTCCAAATAGCAACTGACTTGGGATTACACCCGTACTCTTATGAAGCGTGTTGTTTAGAGAAAATTCTATGGTAGGCAGTACCGCATCTAGCGATGAGATTCTTCCAGCACTCGTCAACTTCGCTATCATTGGTGCCAGACTTTGGTTTACACGCTCCACTTGACCATTTGCTTGTGGAGATCATGTTGCAATTTTCACATTGTTTTCCCTGAGAAAACCTTCAAAACCTTCTGATGTGAATGCACTTCCACGATCGGACACAAGTACCCTTGGACGACTATACAAATGGAAATAATTTTTCAAACATACTGCATACAGTCGAACATACTTTGTAAAGGCGTCAATTATCAAAAACACGTATTTTTTTCCATTTCTCAGTGATACTGGGCCAAAGTGGTCAACATGTGCCATTTCGAATGGCACATCCCCTTTTGGTATACTATGAAGGAAACCTTCATGTTTCCCAGACTTCGGAGGGAAGGCGAGGCATTTTAGGCAATTCTCGATACGTATTTTTTTTCCCCTCATTTTAAGAAACCAGTAGGTTTTAGTAGTCCGTTCAGGACCTTATCACGGCCCATATGCTCCATTTCGTCGTGATACATACTGATCACATTCGTCTCCATATCTTTTGGTACATAAAACAAAATTTGCTTTCCTATCTTTTTGTAGACCAGCCCATTCCGCATTTCGTAGAAAATATTCTCTGCTTTTTCTAGTCGTTCTTTAATCCCCTTTATCGTTTGACCATTGTTTTGTTGAACCGACAAATTCTGTCTGAATGTGTTTCCCTCAAGAACTAAAACGTTCGAGATCCGGCTTAGGGCGTCTACATGTTGTATTTTAGAGCCACTACGGTGTTCCAAAGTGTAATCGAAATTTTGCAATTCTAATGCCCATCTTGCTATTCTCGGGTTAACTTCCCTTTTATTTAATGTCAATGTCAAAAAATTGCAATCCGTAACAATCTTAAATTTAAAACCGTGAAGGTAAACTCTAAATCTTTTCAAAGCGTAAATAATCGCCAACGTTTCAAGCTCGAAGCTATGGTACTTTAATTCACAATCGGTTGTTCTTTTGGAGAAATAGAAAATCGGTTGGAACTTTCCATCTGCCTTCTTTTGCAATAGTATGCCTCCGAATCCGAGGGCACTCGCATCGCAGTGAAGATCAATTTTCTCTGGGGTCATAAAATGCCAATACAGGCGATTCAATTAACTTCGGCTTTAATATTTCAAAGCAATTAAGTTTTTTCTCGCCAAATTTGAAAGCGGCATCATTTTTAATTAGGACGTAGAGGGGTTGGGCTATAAGTGAAAAATCTTTAACGAACCTCCTAAAGTAGGAGCACAGTCCCAGAAAGCTGTGTAGTGTCTTTACATTTTGCGGTATTGGGAAGGATGTTACAGACTCAACACCTTTTGAATCTGGCTTAATGCCTTCTTTTGTAATCAAATAACCAAGATATCGTATCTGGGATACCATGAGCTGGCAATTATCTAACTTTAATTGTAGTTTGTTACTAACCAACCTTCTAAAAGCTTCTTTCACTATCTCTACATGTTCCTCTTCTGACTCTGTGGCAATCATTATGTCGTCGATATACAACCTTGGTCATAAAGTTACCGGAATGGATTCAGAAAATTGGAAATACAAGTTTATTCATCTAAATCTATATTGTCCCCTTCAAAGTAATTCCCATAGACTGCAACACACTTATGCCAGAGCTTGATCCAATCCCCGAAACATTTTTTATATTCGGTTTTCGGTATGTCCATCAGTGCTTCCTGCGATTTTTCCATTACTTCCTCTCGGCTGCTGAAACGCGTTCCCCGTAGTGGTTTTTTAACTCGATTGAACAGAAAGAAGTCACAGGGAGCCAATTCAGGTGAATTCGGTGGCTGTTGGATGGTATTTGTTGCATTTTTCGTCAAAAAATTACGAATAATGATGGCACTGAGCAACGGTGCGTTATCATGTTGCAAAATCCACGAGTTTTCTGCCCACAATTCTGGTCTTTTTCGGCGAATTGCTTCACGCAAACGTCTCATAATGCCCAAATAATAATCGTACTCCTTGTTTACTGTCTGGCCTTCTGGCAAAAATTCATGATGCACTACACCCTTGTAATCCATGAAAACCATGAGAATTGCCTTATTTTTTGACTGAAAACGACGTGGTTTTTTTGGTCTCGGCTCGTTTGGTGAACTCCATTCACTTGCCTGATGTCTGGATTGCGTGTCGTACTCATAAACCCATGTCTTGTCTCCAGTAATCATCCTTTTTATGCATGTGGTATCGGATTCAGCCTCGCAAATCATCTCTTTTGCGACATCAACACGGTCTCTTTTTTGCATGAAATTGAGATCTTTTGGCACCAACTTTGCTGCTACACGACGGAAACCCAAATTATTAACCAAAATGTCTTGGACGGATCCATAGGCAATGTTCAAGTCCTTTGCTATCGCTTTGATGGTTAATTTGCGGTTATTGACCAACATTTCTGTTTTCGTCGGTTTTCGATGTCGATTGACTCATGACCACTTTTGAACCGCTCGTGCCATTGGTAAACGACCGTTTTCTTTAGAGAATCGTTACCAAAACACTTTTCCAACATTTCCAACGTTCGCGCACCATTAAATCCACAACTTCAATTGTGTCGCCGTATATTTTTTAAATTTCTCTAGGTCTGCCATTTGAGTTTGTTTGTTTTTTTTTTTTTTTTGGTTGACATTTTTATTTTTCTATGCACACTCGGTCTTCTTTTTGCTTTCTTTATTCAATTAATTTATATTTAGTTAATTTCTGGGTGTATCCCACTTCTGATTTTGTAAGACACTTTGGGACAAAAATAATACAAAACCGATTTAATGAGCGGTCAGATTTCAACTGACTTCTTTATTTAAAATAAACTCCTCCTCCCCGGCAGCGAGTTTCTCCTCTCTAATCTTCGAGTATTTACAGAGTTGCCACAATGGGAAGATATAATAAGCTCCTATTCGATGCTTAAAATCTGGAAGGATTGCTAAATGGCGAAGGCGACCAAAACTCCGAATGAGCCATTGGTTGATGACAGACAGCATCCGAAGTTTTTCAGTAGTGATATCAAAACTAAAAACTTATAAGTCTGGTGGACTCCCTGGCGTTTTCGGACCTGATGTTGAGCAGACTGTGATTTCGACATGCCACAGTTTCCAACTTATCTTGACGACCTGACCTGAAGTCCCTTTCCACCCGTATTCTCCACAAAGAGATGTACCCATTCTTAATCTTTCTTACGGAGTTGATCTAAAATTTGTATAAGCTACATCGTTGATATCTAGGATTCATCGCCAACTATGGCTAGATTTGTACTGATCGGATAAGTTCATCCAATTTATGATTGAATAATATGCCGAAGTACTTTGATTTTGAAGCGTTAAGCAGGCCGTTTTCTGCGTTGACACCATTGGTTTGAATTTGACATGTTGACATGTATTGTAATTACGTCCTGTCCAAGTCTTTTTACGAGATATTCCTTCTTGACACTGAATGCTTAGATTTCGTTCTTCGTTCATCAATTCTTCTTCCTGTCTGTTCATACACGTTATCGAGCAAATGAAGGGGTTCTTCATCGCCGTCCATTGTCAATTAGTTGTTTCATCTTGCAGTGAAATATTTATTTTCATCGCCGCCATTTGAAGTTATGTAGATGAGTTCTTTAAAGACGGACCCTACTCCTACGATCCACGTTTTGTTGCTTGCCATCTCTCCGCATGGTAGGGTATGGAAACCTACATCAAAAAAGGCACTTTCGATAATTCGCGGACAATATTGCTACTCTATTTGCAAGTGTTATACTGACGTCACAACGGAAAAAGGACACTCCATCACACACTTTGTGTAAAATTTATTTTAAATTCTATCCAATTTTATCTACAATTTCTAGGGCAAGTTAAGGATATTTTTGTAAGGGGATGAAAGTTTAATTCTGGAAAATGTGAAACACAAGCCTCCATTCAAAAACCCAGTTAAAACTTTTTTCAAATTTTTTTAGTGAGTGTTATTTTTAAATGGGACATTTGCTAACGGAATGATTCACCGCCTTTCCTGTCGTTCTTTAATTTTCAGCCGCATCCATTGAAATTCTCAGGAAATCATTTTTTATTGTCAGAAGTTGCTTTGAGCTCGATTTGTTTTGTTTGTAATCTCAATGTGAGCTACAAGGAATCACGACAAATCCCATTAATTTGAAGACGAGGGAAGCCACACCGGCAATCCTCGCCGTAGTCAAAAGGAGACGATGTGTTAAGTGATGTGTGAAAATGGATTTTTTTTTTTCTGTACTTTTTGTCTTAAGGTTAGGCTACATAATTCTTTTTAATGTATCCCATCGTCTTAAATGTATATATATTTCGTTTTTTTTTAATTTTAGGTTAAGTTACTGGTGTGGAGTTACGTAAAGGTAGGTATACTCGTACAATTTATTTGGAACATTTACGTGTCTTTAAAATTGTTCCTTAATCCATGGAATTATTGTAGATAACCTGGAAATCTATTATCATTTTTTCTGTGGACAAAGAAGTAGTCCAATATTTTCCTTGCATGTTCATATTGGTGGAATTTCTCAGTCCTTCAAAGAAAAGTGAGTGAAGGATGCGGTGCCTACAACACCAAGACCCACTACATCAGTGTGGAGTACCTACAGTAAAAGATAGATAGGTGTTACAACAGCAGAACGTTCCGTGATTTTACGAGATGCCCATACATCCATAGGGAGCAAGGATACGCCTTGCCATCGCTCGCCACAAATATTTTGATACCAATTCGGAACTGTGTTGGAGGCACAAGTTCCACCCTTGGTATGAGTCGAGGCCGACCTAAAACCTCTTACTGTTCTTAGGGTCACAGCACCCAGTACTTATTTGCTACTCTACAATGGGTCAAACCAAAAGGAAAACCCGTACCAGCGATTTGGGTTTAAAGCACAGCCACCATGACGTTCCCACAAGGGGGCCTACCTCTAACAAGTCAGGCCCGGACCGAAATCCGGGGGGCTCCTGACTCCCATGGTACCGTGATTTAAGTCCTGGTATGGACTACCGGTGGTCAAGCCGCCAACGAGACCTATGACCGGCAACTTGTAACTGGTCAAATCGTAGCAACCATTCAGAGGCAATATCTGAAGATGTTTACGATAAGACCAGTAATATGCTCTGTCCCCGCTTTTTATTAGAAAACGTCATTAATGGGCGAAGCCTTGATAATTGGGCGGGGGCCCGTTACAACAGCAGTAAGCAGTTTATAGTTTGTTCTACCTAGGGACGGCAGAAAAATCTCTCACCTCGTCAAAACATTGGGTGGTATTCGCTTAGTCCGCCTGCATCCTGCACAACCATGTCATCTACAGTTATGGTTATTGACACCCAGCTGCCAATGAAAGCTTTGACCGAGAACGTAGGTAGTTCTAACGCAAGTTCGAGTCTTGGGAAGGTCTCGTCTGTGTTTTTTTATGAAAGTTGATCGGCGATTTTATTTGACGTGATCCCATTGTGACCTTGGACCTAAAAGAAACTCCGACTGTGTTCAGAGA
Source organism: Volucella zonaria (assembly GCA_963966105.1). Lineage (NCBI taxonomy): Eukaryota > Metazoa > Arthropoda > Insecta > Diptera > Syrphidae > Volucella > Volucella zonaria. Next base: position 192,684,971 of record OZ014532.1, on the reverse strand, counting down.
TGCCTTGCATTGGCAGACGCAAGTTTTCCTAACAAAGTGCGAAGTAAGTCCTAGGCCAGTTTTGGAGCGATTCATAAAAAACCGACTACATTCCCTTCCTGGATCAGATTCTGGCCGAAAACATATCTGGACACAGGATCCCGATTTTATGTCCATAAGACCGCAAGCTCATGAAATCCCTGGTACGTATCGTACTAAAGACCAAAGAAAATGGCTTTGACAGTGCGGCCCTTACAGATTTTGCTTTTTCAGCGGGGTCAACATTATTTTCTGCAGAAAAGTGCACAATGATGTTATTTTCCGTGCTTTTCGGGATAAATTTTCTACCTGCGCTTCTAGTACCTTGTTACGGCTTTCCAATTGAGCCACTTTTTCAGATAACTATGTATACTTTGCCCCAGACCGACACAACATGCCTGTGATACCCTCCATTCCTTTGCCGATTACTGTTCTATGGATTCGCCTTTTCTGACTACAGCATAATCCTGAAGAGGTGGCTTGGTAAAGTTTCAACTTGCTGATTATAAGTCTTAACTGCTAGGACTTACTACGGAAATACTTTGGATTTGTAGCCTGTGTTCTTAGGCAGCCCCTCGCACTAAAGTTACACACTTCATTTCAGTTTTTATGTTTAAAATTTTTGTTCGTTCCTTGCTTAGCGATCACTAACCAGAAATCCACTTTGACAGTTCTAACGTCAATCAATGTTAACGCTCGTGTCAATACGAAACTAATACACGTTTAGTCAGCGCGACGGGTACTCGGGTATCCCCATTCCTTTCGTTATGGGCTGGGATAAAAAAAAATAAGAATTATGTAGAAAATGTAATAGAAACATGTACAAGAGTAAATTTAATTCTGTTCAAAAGCTATGTTTGGAAAATTAATGTTGAATTTATACATTTTGTATTATTTTTATGCATTTTTTTAGCAAGAAAGGCATTTATTTGTATGTTAGTTGTGTTATGCTGGTCACAGATAGGCTTTTCACAAAAGTTGCAGCATTTTCTGGTTTTTCTTCTGGGCTTACGTTGCTCCGAGCAGACATGGCACAATCCTTGAATTTTGAGCCGTCCATCGAACCCCCGTGGTGTTATCCGTGCTGGTGATATCTCATGTGATGAAGGTGAGTTCAAACGTACATTTGTTCTCACCTAGCATGTCCATAGTCGATTCCATTTTTTGTGTTGAAGTTGCTGTAACTAAGGGGATTTTCAGATCTTTCCTGAATATTTGGCATGCACAACTGCTTTCCCAATTCTTGCAGGAATTTTCGGCGGGAATCCTTTCTACTTGCGGCTTCCTTGTTATGCTCAGTATAGAGAACGTAGGCCGCCAATGCACAAACGTCGAGTATATTATAGAACATGGCAACTGGCCATCGTTTAGTAACTCGTTTTGTAGTAAAATTACTAACCATTTTTTCCATAACATCCACACCGGCCTTTTGAACTGTTATAAGTAATACCGACAGCAATTCAGACGATTGAAAAGGCCCAGTTCTGCCCCGAATAATGTTATGGCTTAGCGTTCTGGTGACTTGATTTGGGGGATTCGCAAGCCATACGGTACGATCTTCATATTACTTATCCTTATCTTATCGAGGCTTATCTCAGCCTCGTTCGTCCAGCTATTCGCATCATTACTATCCGAATCAAAACTCTCAGCTTGCTCAGTCACCTCATTATTGTCGATACCGTCAATGTCCGAGTATTCGGCATCATGTGCTTCATAGTTAGATGGAACATAGTTATCATCAGAAATATCAAATGCGTTTTTATAAAATTTATTCGTGCACAAGATTTGAACCACAACTTTGGAAAATAACATGGTATTTACCGATTTACTAACGATGCTTTTCGCTGAGAATTACTCATATTTCCAATGAGGGTACCTGGGTGTACTTCGTATATAAGCCCGTATTAGAATTTAAAAATGTACGAACGCTATTCCAAAACCAACCTCCGATGTGTTACAATTCATTACATACGTGCACTTCGGTGATGTGTTTCTGGATGTCGCAACCAGTACATTATTCTCTAATAATATGCCAAGTTTCGACCGTTTTCGTTCAGTACTTTTCCAATAGTTGCCGTTTTAACATGGAGAATACAATTTTATATCCGTCGGTTATATGCTGTTTACGGCAATGCAGTGATGAATGATGGTTCGGTACGTGATTGGTGTAGACAATTTAAAAGCGGACGCACAGATGTGCATAATGAAGGAGGCCAAGGGCGGAAATCGATCATAAATCAAGACGTGGTTAACCAAGTTGACCAATTTGTTCGAGAAAATAGGCGTTTTACGATTTCAGATCTTGCGACAAGATTTTCCGAAATTTCTCGGACTACTTTTATAGAATCGTGTCTAAAAACTTGGGTTACCGGGTTACAGCTCACAGATGTCCACAAGACCCAACGTGTCAATTCAGGAAAAGCATTTCTCAAACGTTTAGAAATGGAAGGTGAAGAATTTTTACAGCAAATTGTGACTGGAGATGAGACTTGGGTCCAGTATGTAAACTTAGAAAGCAAAGAACGGTCAAAGCAATAGATGCACACTCATTCCCCAAACAAACCAACAAAAATTCAAGCAAACTTTTTCCTATCGAAAAATGATGGCCACAGTTTTTTGGGACAGTAAAGGCATATTGTTGACTGAGTTTATGGAGCCTGGAAACACAATAAATGCAGGGGTTTACTATGAAACTCTACGTAAGTTGAGAAGAGCAATCCAGAAAAAAAGACGAGGAGTGCTTACCAAAGGCGTGGTGCTTCTGCATGACAACGCACGACCACACACTGCTGCACGCACATAAACTTTAGTGGAGGAGTTCAATTGGGATATTTTTGATTACCCTCCATACAGTCCTGATTTGGCACCAAGTAATTATCACCTTTTCCTAAAATTGATATCATCCATTGCATCTCAACATTTTGGAAGTAAAGAGGAACTTATGAACTGTGTGAATCAATGCCTATACAAAACTCGTCCCACGTTACCAAAAATATATAAATTTAAACGGATACTATGTATTACAGAAAAATAATTCAGATGTTAATAAAATTATTTTGTGCAAAAAATTAATGCTTTTGGTTTTTTTAAAAAATATTTTTCACTTCGGAGGTTGATTTTGGAATAGCCCTCGTATTATATAAAATTAACAGATAATATTTATTTCAAATGGAGTACACCATTCGAAGCAGAATTAAAATTCAAGAATACTGAAAATATCATTAAAAAATCAAATGTACACCCGGTTACCCTCGCATTAACACGAGGGTTAAGTACAACGCTCTCATATTTGTGTATTGAAATAAGCATTTCCATCATTTGCGGGCATTAGCAGCAAGTCATCAATAAATTCACTAAGCCATGGACGTTTCCATTTTCGTGACGCAAAATATTTTAGGAGAATTATCAATTTTTTTACAACACTTTTTCGATTTTACATAAAAAAAATTACAATTTACAAACAAGTTGAAGGACTTTCTATTTCCAGCTTCCACACTAAACGAGCAAATCACATAATCCTAAAGGAAACATTTACCACCTCCATCTACGAATTCAAAATATAAAAGCATTCGAGAAAATGCAAATTCGGTTTAATTTCAGAAATTCAGAATGAATCCTTCCTCAATTTCAGTATCGGGGAAAAAAAAAACATTCAAAAGGATTTTATCAACCAATTAGGAGAGCGAATGCAAAAGGCCAAATTAATGGAGTGAAACCTCTGCAGGACACAGCAATTAGTGATAGTGCCCATTGATGACAGCTTATTATTTTCTGTTGAATCTATAAATGAAATGGAAATATGGTAAGTCCTTTCGAACTCTTGGTCATGTACACATGACACATCTTAATTAAGAGGAGAGGAGCAGCCAAAAAACCAGAGATACCAGATTATTTTTGCATTTTGAATGGAATCAAATTCATTCATACTTGTTCTAGAAATCAGGATATGAGTCAATTATGCGGACACGGGCTTATTCGTATCAGTTGGTACGTGAATTTCTTGGAATTTTCTATCCTTATTCAAATGTATGACCTTAATCTTGCAAAGGTAGGAACGGGAGACATCATCTAGACGTTGGCGCCCTATTGTCACCTTTATACGACCCCAGGAAATTTTTATTCTGTAGTGTGAGGTATTTTAATACCACTTACACAACTTAGTGGTTATTCAGTGGTTAGTTTCCTTTTATATGACACTAGAGAAAGTTAAGAAGTGAGGATACCTATGTACACTATTATAGTACCCAAGAAGGTACGAAGAGACACTGGAGTGAAAGTGATACTCGTACAACAGGTGATGGAATTTCAGTCAATAAGTCTCTTGATCAAGGCTGAACAATGCTGAAAAGAAGGTCAATTAATTGAAAAGCAAGTGCCTGCATGAAATCTAATACCTACGCCGAGGAAGATAATGGAAAATATTGATAAGCCGACCAACATACACGACTTTATTAACCTGTCGCCATTCAATTCTCCAGATAGGGAAGTGGTTAGTGATTCTCGTTCCTGATTACATGAGTAAACAATTTTCTTGTCTATTAAATAACGACCATAGCTGACCATGAAACAATAATTCCTGTATATTTCCTCGAAGAGTAATACGGTAAAGGTAAGGCAACGTTAGCTATTTATTATACGGCCATAGAAAAAGATGACTGCCGTTTTACCATATGCACTGCCTGTCTGACATTCCAGGTCACAATAACATATACCACCATTACCAATAATTGTAAGACCAGAGCCTCGGATATGAGATTGAGATGTAAGATTGATGTAAGTCGCTCACATTTTCAAAAAAATAAATGTTCGTTACCTTGGGCCGTTGAATATAATGCAGGAGTTCGTAAAATATGATGACACCCAAGATGACCTAACTCGGCCAGCAGCTCTAAATTAGCAATATAAAACATTAGATTATAATCCATTCTGGGTAAAGTACTCTACAAAGGAGCAGCGATGTGGACCGCGTAAACTATGCATTCGAGCGGAGTAACGCGCCCAAAAGGTTAAACTTCATCTATGCTTAAATAAGGGGTATCGACTTTTTCAGCAGAGATTAGCACACTTGCAGCTGATGTACGAAGGAAATCAAGAGAATGGCAGCAGGATATTTTAAAGCGTAGGCAGTTAAATGGGTATTTCAACAAGCACGAATGGGGCGAGGAATTCCTAGAAGCACTTAATTTTAATTTTGGTGGGGGCTGAGGCCCCCATTTATTGGCTTAATACAAGCTTAATCTAACTTAAAAACTAACAGAAAGACTAGTGACCAAGGAAGTGATGGAGGAGATCTTGTTTGAGACGAGGAGTGCTCAGGTGGAAATGAAAAAGGGAGAGGTTCGAGTTGACCTTTCGGAGCATTCGGAAGATAGGTTCGTTGGAGCCATAAGAGGTGCGGTGGACCGGTAGATAGAAGAGACGAGGACAACGTAGATTGCGGGGGTTGGTATTGAAGGAAATGGAGTTCAAAATGGATGCACAGTCGATGGAACCTGAGAGAAGACGATGAATGAATAGAACGTCAGCAATATTCCTACGTTCTTCTAACGAATTCATATTTAGAAGTTTGAGGCGGTCTTGATAGGGAGGTAAGATTAAAGGGTCGTTCCATGGCAGGCCACGGAGGGCAAATCGGAGGAATCGACGTTGAATACCCTCGATTCGGGAAACATGAACCCGGTGAAAGGGGGACCAAGCTTGACTGGCATACTCAAGCAGGGGGCGAACAAAGGTAATATAGAGAGATCTGGTTACATACGGGTTGGAAAATTCCTTGGACCACCGTTTAATAAAGCCAAGTGATGAGTTGGCTTTGAGGATCATCTTATCGATATGTGAACGGAAATTAAGCTCACAGTCGAATAATATGCCAAGGTCTTGAAAAGACTGAACCAGGGGAATTGGTTGACCATGGAGAAAATAAAGTCGGGGGGGAGACGGGTTGTATTTACGTGAGAAGGTTATAAATTGACATTTGGCTATATTAAGTTCTAGGCAGTTTTTGAGGCACCAGATTGAAAACCGATCAAGGTCTTCTTGAAGAAAGGCAGAGTCCTGGGGAGAGGAAATAGATTTAAAAAATTTTGTGTCGTCAGCGTAAAGGGAGAGGGAGGAGTGCTTAATGACACTCTCAACATCGTTGATAGTAAGAATGAAGAGAAGAGGGCCAAGATGACTGCCTTGTGGAACTCCAGATGAGGCCAGGAATGGAACAGAAAGGGCGGATCTAAACCGAACACTATAATATCGGTTTACCAAGAGCAGACAATTTGAAAAGGATCAATTTATGAGATATCTTATCAAATGCTTTAGTGAAATCTGTTGCGATAACATCGATTTCTTTGACATTTTCTAAGGCTGAGAGTGCAAAAGACACGAATTCAACTAGATTTGTAGTAGTTGATCTACCTTTTAGAAAACCATGTTGTCGGGGTGAAATAAAAGGCTTGCATTTGAAGCTTAACGCTTCGTATAAAATGCTTTCAAAGAGTTTGGGTATATGAGAGAGTTTAGCAATGGGACGATAGTTGGTAACTTCATGCTTAGATCCCTTTTTGTGTATTTTGATTATAAAAGAGGTCTTCCAAATCTGGGGAAATTCACCCTGTGTGAGCGATAGACGAAAAAGGTAGGAAAGGGGTAGAGACAGGTTGGAAGAGCATTTCTTAAGAAACATGGCGGGGAGTCCGTCTGGGCCAGGTATAAATTCATCCTTAAGATTTTGTAACTTTTCTTCAATAACTGCAGGATCGAAATTTTGAGTGAGAAAGGGACCAATAGAGAAATTTGGTAGATCATTGAAGTAATAGGGATCTGGTACGAAGGAGTTGTTAGCAAATGATTGCTTGAAAAATGTATCAAAAAAGTTGGCGATGGTAGGAGGATCACATGAAGTTTTGGTTTCGAAAGCGAGGGAGGAAGGATAACCATCGGTCTTACCTTTGCAATTGACAAATTGAAAAAAGGACTTGGGGTCATTTATGAGATTGGTTTGCGCACTATTCAGGTAGCGCTGATAGAGAGAGTTATAGAGTTCAATAAAATGAAGATGTGCACCTAGATAATTTGAATAGTCGGAAGAAGAGTGGGTGCGAAGGAATACCGCCCATAACTTGTTTCTTTTGTTTCGTAGAGAGCGAAGTCTACGATTATACGATTATAGGAGGGGATGTCATGCCTTGACTTCGCATTACTTATTATTATTATTATTATTTAAAAAATTACTTACAAAGTAGGACATATGTTAAATCTTATAAATTGTTATAAGCCTTTATATAAATTTAAGAAACAACTGATTTACATTATATATTTGAAAACATGTATATGTATATACCATATATTACTTACTAAACGTTCAATGATTTGCCAAATAAGTGAAAAGAAACCGTTTAAAACTTCTTGTGCTTTTGATTCCTCTTCGCCCTTCTCCTTTGGCAGGGCGTTCCAAAGGCGTACAACATGAATAAAAAAATTGACGCTGAGTGTTAAGATATTTAAATCGAGGTTGTATAAGTGCGAAAGACCTTGTTGATTGGGGGAAATTCAGAAGGTAATCAGATTGTTGTGTTTGAATGATTTAATGCATGTAGCTTAGAGAACGAAATTTCAATAAATTTTCTAGACTAGTACCGTGGACTTGTATAGAGAAAAAAGATATATAGTCATATCGGCGTAAGTTAAATACAAAGCGGGCAATTATACCATATACAACATTTATTTACGGCTGGTCGCATAGTGCAAATCACAGAAAACTTCGTATCCATACAGTAAAATGGGAAGTAAAAGAGTTTTTGCCAGTAATATTTTGGTTTTTTTAGGTATGAACCTTTGAGTTAGCAGAAGAAGACGAAGGCTTACATAATCTTTTCCGATAGCACTGTTTAAATGGTCGTGCCAAGTGTGGGTACTATTGAATACAATTCATAGGTTTCGGGCGAAGCTGACATAGTCAATGGTTTGCTCCTCTAGCTGCAATGAGTTTAAGACTGATACTTCTAACGCTTTACGATAGATGGCCTGAGCTTTCAACTTGGCAGTATTTAGGTAGATATTGTTTTTTTTTTTCACCAGCTGGATATAAGAAACAAATTCTCGTTCATTAAATCAACTGCTTTATTTTTTTCAGAAAAAGGTTGACTATTTAAAATTGTACACCATCAGCGTATAGATGAATTAGACAGTGTTTAACAACTAGCGGAAACTCATTGATATAAAGTGAAAAGAGGATTTGGCCAAGTATAGCTCCTTGTGGCACACCTGTCCAAACGTCCATAAAGCTGGAAGAGCGACCATTTGCGACAACGCGTTGTTGCGTCCCACTAAGATACGAAAAGATCAACGTAAAGGACTCGAATGTAAACCCATAAGAGTTTGCAGCTTTTTACATAAAATTGAGTGGCTGACAATGTTGAATGACTTGGAAACGTCTAAGAGCGTTAAAAGCACTATGTGATCGCTATCTACATATTGCAGTTCTTATTTCAGCAGTTACTAGAACTAAGGCGGATTTGCAACTTCGTTTTTGATGACAAGTAATTTTGTATTTGCTTGAGAACTGCTTTTTCAAAAACCTTTAAAAGGAACGGTAGTATGGCTATTGGTCGGAACTCCGTCTCTATACATGTGGCCTTTTTTCGGAATGGGGATAATTTTAGCTTTCTTCCATTCCAAAGGAAACTCGGAGGCAGTCAATATACTATTAAAGATGTGTGCTATGAAGTGCAAAATGTATATTAGTAACAGTTTTATAAATTTTGGATGTATTAAGTCAAGGCCATTAGCATTCGATTGCCTCAACAATGTCTTCCTCTTGTAATCTTATAAAGTTAAAAGTGCTACTAAAATACTAAAATAAGTTGATTCAACTTCAGTTAATGAGCTATTGGCGATTGCAAAACCAGAGGACTGTGGCATTGAGGTGAACTTCTTGCTGAGAACATCGCAATCAATATTATCTGGTAGCACATTAGACTGCCTCCCAATACTGATTTCCCGCAGGTTTTTCCAAACATTGTTGCTGGAAACTGAAGAACCAAGTTTTTCTTCATCTTATCATTCCGACCACTTGATTTCGAAGTCTACGATAAGATCGGTGAAAATGTTCCATCTTGTATCGTCTCCACCGACTGTAGGCAGCATCTCGTCGTGACATCAGAGCAGAGATGTCGGTATTCAGCCAAGATGGAGCCGCATGCTTGGACACACATGTTTTTAAAGGAACATGCAGATCCAACAGGAAGTTGACGTTACGAACTAAAAAGAATATCTGCTAGTTTAAATTTTGCATAAGGTACAGTGAGCTCCGTTTTAGGCTATTAAAGTCTCGCATCAGTTCATATGTATTTATATTTTTTGAAATCACGTTATTGGAAACTTTGGGGACCAACCTGACAAGCTATATCCAAGCATTAGATTAAATCGTACCAGATGCTTGAAACTGGCTATAAAGCAAAACTTTATCGACATCGCTTGCAGGAAAATGGTCTAGTAAAGAACTGGATGAATCAGTAAAGTGAGTAGGTGAAGAGCGGTTTATGGGATTAAGATTGAGGGCCTTAAATGCACTAAGAAAGTCTTTTGATAAATATTTGTCCATAATATGTATTTTATAGGAATAGCAGCAGGAAATTGTCTCTAGTGAAGACACCAACGGTACAGTTCTAACGTAGTTGTATAGTCTGTAGACCGATCCAACTAATACGCTTTCAGTGTTACAGAAGATACTAACGAGTACATATTCCAATGGACAGCCATCATCCGATTTACTCACGAACTTGCAACTTAACCCCTCACGTACATACAGAGCCGAACCCCCACCAGTTTTGAACATTCGATCGGCTCGAAAAAGCTTATAGCCCTTTAGGCAATAGAAATCACCGCATATATATGGTTGTAACCATACGGACACAATATCTATTCGAATCTTGGACTCTACAAACAAGTATCTGAATTCCTCTAAGTAATTTGCTGCTCAGACTCTGTGCATTTAAGTGACATATTCGTATACCATTTTTCTGAGCTCGCAGAAATCGAATCATGTTGTATGAACTCGTATTCATGTTGTTGCCAGCGAACCCTATACTATAGTTAGCTGTACTCGTAAGTTTTATAGCTACGGAGGTAGCAGTTACTCGAGAACAAATCAGAATCAAAAGAAGAATGGAGAAATGCAACTATTTGACAAACGAAAATTATAAAAACAAAGGACACAATTTCTCAAAATATCGTTACAAACAAAGTAGACAGTAATAGAGACAGAAGATGTATTACAGTAAAAAGTAAGAAACATTTAAAAAAAAAGCATATAACAAAAAAAAGTTGAACAAAAACATTGCTTAGGGCAGAATTAGTTTGACGGTGCTGCAGCTTCTTGTTTATAACAATACTTTCCCCATCGGCTTTCAGTTTTTCGATTACGATATTTCATGTCGAAATCTTATCCAAGGAAAGAAAGAGACCTTCAAAAACGACAGATATGGCTCCATCATCGACCTTATCTTTGCCAGCGATTCGAGAGTATAAAATGCAAAATGGCAAGTCCCCTACAAATGACCCGACTCACAGATAGTGATCACCGGGTCATTATTACTGAGATCACAGGGTAAAGACAATACCAGTATCGAACAGAACCAGAAAGATTACAAAAACTAGAGTAAAAAATTTTCAATACAGAGACTTCCAATTTTTAAATAACCAGCAAGGATATACTCGACTTCACAAACGAATAGCAAGTCAAATAACGGCATGTAACCTATATACACGATGTAATCAACAGTCACTCATATATTTCCTAAGAATGACAGTGACAATCCTTTACAAATGACAAACAAGGAAATAGTACCGCCTGTTGAGTGCTGTAGAAATAGAGTATCACTGAGAGGTGTCAACCTGGCAATACAAAGAGTAGTATCTATTTCTACACTTCAATTTGTGCTTATTTTACCTTCAATTGGTAAGCACCGAATACTGCTCGATATTCATCCCTACTCGACTTTCAATATAAACGGGACAGCGGTTGAATCAACGGTGAAAAAAGACCTGATTCAGGTTACTCCGAAATATATGGAGTTCACGATAGTAAGGATTTCCGAGACTGAGTCAACGTGTCTCGGTGTTGACGATGACCCCTTAATGGACAAACGGCCGCACTCAGATATCCGAACTGCATTCGGTCTAACTAACCTCTCGTTTTAGGGATATCTATAATGAAACTGGCCCTCTGCCCGTCCATGGAAAACGAAATACAGTTACAAAGCAACAACAACCCTCTGATACGGATGGATCTACTGTTAACAACCCCTCCAAACGAAATTCGGATCAGCACGTGGAATTTTAGGTCCCGTAAAAAGCCACGTACAGCTGAACAATTATCGGAGGCGCTGAGCTGCTGCAAAAACAGAACGAAAAACTGCGACATCTGCTGCGACAACTGCTGCAGCAAAGACAAAAGAAGCGGCTATTTGGATGGGGATTCGTTGTTAGAGGCAGACTTAGGCACGAAGACTTGAGTTTCTGCCATGTTAAGGAGCGCCTTGCAACAATACGTATTAAAGCTAAATTTTCCGACATTAGCCTTACCTGCACCCACGCCCCCATAGAGGAGAGAGATAATGACACCAAAGATCGTTTCTACGTGCTCTTGGATAAGACTTACGAGCAGTCCCTTAGCCGTGATATCAAAATTATACTCGGTGAATTTAATACATTGCTGGGAAAAGAGGGAATCTTTGGTAGCACTGCAGAAAGCATAACCTGCACGACCAGGCCAATCGACTTCACAGCGGAGCGAAACATTATCGTAGCTAGCACGGGGTTCCCACATCTCGATATCCACAAGGAGACTTGGTGAACTCCTGATCTGTCAGGAACAGATTGACCACATTGCGATCGATGCAAGGCACTCCTACGCTATTACGGATGTCCGGACCTTCCAAGGTGCCAATATCTACTCGGACCAATACGGTGTTGTAGCCAGGGTACCTTGCGGATATCGCGAATGCAAGCTAATACTATGAGGAAGTTTGACGTCAGATGACTACAACTGCAAGAGATCACCAAATCCTGACTGACCACTGCTGAAAAGCCATCAGAGATACCACCACTGATGTTCTTGGTTTCACCCGGCTACCACAATGACACCCCTGGTTTGACCACGAGTGTTTGCAAGTATATCCAGCTATGCTAGATGCATATAAAGCTGCTCAAGGGTCCACGAGCAGAAGAGGAGAGACTAACATCGGCTTCTCAGAAGGAGCATGAGCAGCGTGCGATCGAGGAAATTGAAAGATGCTACTCCACCAATCAGATTTGGAACTTTTACCAGAAGTAAAAAAAACATGCCATATACACAAACCCCGAACCGAAGCCTGTAGAGATGAACAAGGGAACATTGTGGCTGGCCGTGGCTCAAGTGGTAACGAACTAGCTTCCAAATCGGAAGGTTCGTTGTTCGAATTCATTTTTTCAGTTAACAAAAATCAAATGAGATGAACAGGTGACTAGAAATCATCTATAGGCCGACTTCCACTAAGAATTTAGTGCCCCCATTAAAAATGTTGAATGCAACCCATGAAGCGAAATAACCACTGAACTAAAACATCTTTCTTTCTCTTTGTATCCCATTTTCCAAAAAATTGAACACATACTGAGGCATTCTAAGCGTATTTATACCCACTTGAGTGTTAAATTCTTAAAAAAAAAAAAAGTAGTGGAGTCGCAGTCGGTGCTGAAGTTTTGGAAAGACCATTCCTGTAGACTCTATAACGGCGATGACGAACCAAATGTCAGTATCAGGCAGAACGAAACTTTGAACCAGAACGATGTAGCCCAACAATTAAGTCCACCGGACCTGGATGAGGTGAAGAAAGCTCAAGCCCCAGATAACTGGTTGAGCGGACAGCCTGACTACCGAGCTCTTCAAAGCGTTAGGCAATTACTTGGGAAAAAGCACACATCGCCTGATCTGTAAAGTAGGGTCGGACCAAACTATGCTCGATGAATGCAAACTCAGCCTTGTTTGTTCTCCAGAAAGAAGACCCTCGGAACTGTGCCAACTACAGAGGCATCAGTCTCCTTAACAAGCCGTTCGTCAACAACTTGGTTATGGTTTTAGGCCACGGGGTGGCCGTGGTGTAGTGGTACTAGCAATCGCTTCTCACTCGGAAGGCCAAGGTTCGAATCCTAGCCACGGCAAGTTTTCATTTGTGCAATTGGAACTCAGTCAGAAAAATCTGCGTGTGAAGGCATAACACTGACATGTAGGTTTGGCTGTTGTAGGGTTTTCAAGCACAAAACAACCGTTAAAATTCACAACCTCGCCATTCCGAGTGAAGAAAATCTCTCCGTCCTATTCGGACTCCCACCCCTGGAGAGTCAATATCGAAACCAAACACACCTGAGTTTCAAACCACTACATCACAAACTTTCCTTTCTCCTCCTTCAACCTTTCCGCCCGCGCCCAGGCAACAGTGTAAGGGTATTCATAACCCCTTTGGCGCGCGTAAATTATAAAAAAAAAAAAAAAAAAAAAAACCATCGATCAATTATTCACACTACGGCAGATCTTGGAAAAAACCCTTGAGCTCCATATCGATACATACCACCTATTCGTCGATTTTATGGCCATCTATAGAGATGAGCTAAACAAATTAGTTTTGGCATCCCTGCCGATCTCGTCCGTTAGTGCAGGCTGACGATGGAAGATACGCTCTGCTCCACCAATATCGTTAGAGAACTCACCGAGTTTTTCAATCTTGAAAAAATAGTGCCAAACTCACGTGCCTACATTAGAGGCACAATCTTTAAAAAATCTGTCCAATTACTCGCATACGCCGATGATATTACCATAATCGGCACTTTCGCGGGTATTGAGACGGAAACGTCGAAGATGGGTTTAATGGTCAATGAGGGCAAGACCAAGTATAAGCTGACAACTAGAAAAAAAAAAACCCAACACCGACGTCTTCGACAGAACGTCACCATCGACAGATATAACTTTGAGGCACAACTTTGTCTAGGCTCCGCTACCAATTCAGACAACGACACCAACGCATCGCTGCTTCTTTGTGCTAGGAGAGAAATTGACTACCAAATACCTCTCTCGAACAACTAAAGCGACCCTATATAAGATCTTAATATTCTCAGTCCTACTCTATGGCGCAGAGGCACGAACTTTATTAAAAATAGATGAGGGTGCTTTTGGCTGCTTTGGGAGGAAATTTTTTCGGGTGATTTTCGGTCCCGTCTGCATAGACGATGAGTGGAGGAGAGGATACAACGAAGAGTTAGGATCCAACGATTGAGGTGGCTGTGTCTTGTATGCAAGAATGCTCCACGATTCAGATCCAGCATAGAGCTGGCTGAAGACGCTTGTTGTTTTAGACCCTGGCCCACCCCGGACGGTGTCGCCACCTTAGGTATGTAAGTAAGTTATAAGGGCAGAAGTCCCGGCAGCATCAAGCGTAATAAAAAACAACAAGGAATGAATAGAGTCCCCAGGTTTGCGCTAAAAGAGCGAATACTTATCAGAATCGAAGCATAGAAGATCAAGATGCCTAGCAGAAGGAAGTTTTCACAATGAAAAAGTCAAAGGTATTTACTCGTTGTATAGACCCCTATCCATGCTGGATATATTGTAGTAGGTAAAGTGCTTGAAAAAATCATCCTCTAAAGAGAGGATCCGTACGCCGAAGGTGACAAATGTCTCTTCGACCAACAGTATGTCTTCGGGAAAAACAAAGCACCACCTATGCTATACAAATAGTATGTCGAAACAAGAAACAATATTTCGCGTTTAAAATAACTCGAAGATGGCAGATGCCGGTGGCCCCGGCAGCCCATAAGAAAGCTTTTGCGGCTGTCAACGTAGCTCATATATGGGACTAACCTGTATGGAGAAGTAGATGAGATGGGTAAACTACGAGTATATGTGCAGAGAATAGCATCACTCAGAGTACGATTTCGGAGCGTTATAGCCGGACGAAAGCCTATCAATCTGGAGGTTAAAATATCGATATCAAACTACGAAAATGCATAAAAGATGGCCATCAGTGAAACTGCATGAAAAGCGTGTTAAAGGCAATGAGATGCATCAGCAAAAGGAAATTGCATATTCAAGCTGCTGCCAAACGTCTTGGAAAACATGGAAAAGTGATCTCTAACCTTTTTTATGCCTACGACGAAGCAAAACCCTGGGAATTGCAAATGATATCAAAGCTACGACAACTGTGCAGAGAAGGTTAAAATCCACAATCGCAAGAGGCAAAGACTCTGCTAGCACAGCCAGCTATATTTCAAAATGTCATCGGACCTCTCCTTTTGAATAAGTACGATGAAATTCTGCGATCAACATCTCAACATCAACAATAAGGAAAAGTGAATAGATTCACTGACGATGTCACAATGGTCACAGCAGTTAAGCACATCCAAGTGAGGTTCAAGAATTGGTTGGAGTCTAGCCAAAGCTGAGGCTTTCTTAATATCCAGCCCCGAGGCTGTGGAGTATGTGAATTTTCGATTTGGAAACCAGACAATCACTTTAATGCAGTCCTTAAAATATCTCGAAGTGATGCTCGATGCCAGGCTACGGCTTTAAGGCCCACGTTTCGTACGCCAGCAAGAAGGCATAACTAATGCACACAGCACTCTTTCAGATCATTCTAAAATTCGGTGGCCCTGAATACGCCTGCAGAATCATACTGGTCAGAGTTTAAGAAAACTAAAAAAATATATATCACACAGTGCGGGTGTGACTGAATGTATGTAACAACTGATGGATAGCGGGTGGTGAGTAAAAATTTTTTTGCTGCACTGTTTCATATACCCTTACGGACATAACTCCTACAGCAATTTGATTCGGTAAACCAACGTCAGAATTTTCACTTCGCTTGTTTGTAATTATGACTAGGGAAATCAGGGTGGACGTAGCCAATATACGAGGGCTAAAATGTAATCACTTTTCTGCGTAACCCCACGTCCGTAAGTATAAACCAGCTGTTTTGGCACTTAGTGGTACACAGGTAGATCCCCGTCCACTCCTCTCAGATCACTCTGATCTGGAGCTACCAGGCTGCGAACTAGTGCCACTATTCTTCCCTCATCGCGGTCTCGCCATCTATGTGCGTAGTGATGTAGCTTACCAAATTCCACCACAATGTAATCCCTATTCCAATCCGGAATTCAATTTCATGTGGTTAAAATTCCATATCCGTTAGCCAATTATCCACTACTGGGGCTTCTGTAAATCCCAAACTGGACAGCAACTCGACCTTTCACGAGTTTGATACGCTGTCTGATTCCATTCAAAGAATTGTATCTCTGTATCCCCATACTGAAATCGTGATTACGAGCGATTTGAATATACACAATTCTGGTTGTCTTCGACATTCTGGACAGACAACACCCGAAGGACGGTGTGTTGTGATCTTCGCTGCGGAAAATAACCCAGCTTGTAAATGAGCGCACACGAATACCAAACGTTGATATTCGTTACACCATGGATATACCGCCAACACGATGGACTGGTTTTTAACTTCTCACCCTGAGAAGTACTGCGTTGATGTGTTCTCCCCTCTAGACTCGTCGGACCATTGTGTAATATCAGCTAAATTCTCGTATACCCACCACACAATTAGAGAAAAGATTCCTAAGAGAACAGTATGGCAATACGAGAAAGCCAATTGTAGCGGGCTTAACAACTTCTTTAGTAATTTTAACTGGCCGTTATGTTTCCTCGATAACGACGTGGATGCCGCTGTTGACATGATCACAAAAACTATTCTCTTTGGAATGAGATGCTTTATCCCTCCTCGGATGAAGAGTATCAAACCAAAAAAAAAGGCATGGTACGACTCGAGCTGTCAGGGTTAGAGAAATGTTTTTTTGGTCATTCAAGACCAGCCCATTAAAAGTTGAAACGAGCCAGGAATCACTACAACGTCTTTCTCAAGCGTGTGAAATTTTAATACGACCTAAAGTTGAGGCAAAAAATACTACAATGTCCCAAAAGTAGTAAAAGCTTTTAGTCAGTTGTCAAAAATATCAGAAATTTTGCCTCATCCTCCATCCCAACGCTCATTTACAACTACATTCCAGCTGTCAGCTCTTTAGACAAGGCCAATTTGCTTGCTGCACACTTTGTGGCTAGCTCAACACTCCCAGATTGTGCTTTGTCTCCGCCTACACTTGACTGTGTCGAATCTTTAATGGGGCGAATCCACTTTCGCACTCGTGTAGTAACCAGAGTACCTAAAGATCCCAACATACATATGTAAATCCGCTGGTATATCTCCCCTTCTTCTGAAGAGGTGTTCTTCCACATTGGCAAAACCATTGCGTAAGCTTTTTCACCAATCCTACTGTTTAGGACTCTTTCCGAGCATTTGTCCAGCCCGTCCCTAAAAAAAGCGAAACTTCTTCTCTCTCCTCCTACAGACCCATTGCAGACTCATGGCATGTCTCACTGAAAAGTCGAACCAAAGCGTACATCAATCTGGCGAAAGCAAGATAATTGCACTTGATATTTCTAAGGCATTTGACAGAGTTCGGCATCTGGTTCTTTTGTCGAAAATTCGTGCTTTTGGGGTCGACGACTCTCTTCTTCATTGGATTACAAATTACCTTTCGGAACGTTCAATTCAATTTGTCTTGGACGGTTTCAAGTCTGATATTCACAAAATAAATGCTGGTGTGCCCCAGGGCTCCGTTCTGTCTCCGACACTCTTTTTAATTTTCATTAATGACCTCTTGTCTGCTACTTCTAATCCAATATATTCCTTTGCTGATGACAGTACTCCTTGCTTTTCATATTCGTTCCCGGACTCACGATCCTACTCTTCGGCTATAGAACGGGAACGGCAGCGTATGTTAAGCTCATTAAATTCCGATATTAACAGCATAACCAATTGGGGAACTATCAACCGAGTGGAATTTAATGCTTCCAAAACGCAATGCTGTCTGCTGTCATTAAAGTGAAATTTAAACATCCAGCCAATATCCATGAATGCACTTGCATCATCGAAACCGATCAACTTTCCATTCTTAGTATGTACATTTGTCAGTGACAACTTACGTTGGAATGACCACATATTCGATGTCGTCAAAAATGCTGCGAAATGTCTAGGTTTCCTTAAGCGATGTAGGAAATATTTTACCTCCCCTGATCTGGCCATAATATACATATATGGCATTCATCCGCCCAAAATTGAAGTACAATGCCCACATCTGGTCAGTTGCTCCTTCAAAACCGTGCAATAAAACTCATAGGTGATACTAGTATCAGTCAACTAATTGAAACCCTCGAACACTGACGTAATATCTTCTGCCTCACTTTGTTTTATCGCTCCCATTTCCACCACCATTGCTCCATTGAAATCGCCAGTAGCATTCAACCTTAACACCCGTCTCGATATGAATGCTCATCAGTATATCCTCAAGCCCATTTTCGGACGTACTCTAAAATATCGTGATTCTTTCCTAAGCCGTACAACTCGTTTATGGAATACCCTGCCGATCTCTGTGTTTCCAGGTCGTTATAACTTACAAACATTTAAAAACAATGTACATGGGTTCCAGTCCTTTCTTCCTTCCTAAATTTCCTTCGCCCGCGCTGTGTACAAACATTTTAAGTTTACAAAAACCCCTTGAGCGCGCGCTCATCATAAAAAAAAAAAACTGGACCCACAAGCTGATTCCTGTAATCAAATTGTAATCAATGATATCAAGAGCGGACTTACTCGTAAGCTACCAACATACATAGTTTCTGTCCGGCCGACCAGGGGGACTACAGAAAATATCTTCATAAATTTGGAATGGAGTAGGATGCGAAATTTTTCTGTAGACCCTTCGCAGAAAAGAGGATCAACGTATTAAGTCCAAAGGTCACATTATATGATCAGGTGGATGGAGATCTGCTCATTCATATTGTGTGCACAAGAGTACAAAAGAGGGCCTCGGAGATATATAGTATGATTGCTCACCAACCCAATGAAGTAGTATCCAACAGCGATCCCACAGGCAGAGTGGTTGACGTGTGCCGTAGTAATATGGGCTACTGCTATCAAGCCTCCACATCTAACGACTCAAAAGCCATTTAGACAGTATCCACTATCTATGATAGTCGAATATTAAAAAACCGTTTAAAATAATAAACTCACTGCAACTGCTTCCAAAAGCGCACCAAAATTTCCTATTCCAACATTTTTTCTTAAAACTCACTCAACGATTTTAATTAACCCCAAACGGTATTAACCGGCTGACGAATTGGATTTTTATGAAACCACTTACACAAGGCAGCATAAGGATACATTCATCAGTTAAAATACTCCATTATGTCATTCGTAAAAGAAAGTTATGCGGGTATCCTCAATCTGACAACAGAATGAAAAAAAAAAAACCAATTCCATTTCACTGCACAGAATTTCACTCCTAATTCTCTTCAAAGTCCCTGTTCAAACTGTTAAAGTACATTGTAAGGAGCACAACAAATCTTCCCCATTAAACTTTCCCATTTTGTTGAGCAAAATTCAGAAAATGGTCGAAAGAATCCATAAGTACGACGGAGCTTAGTAAGTACGAACTATATTTCCCAAATGGAAATATCATAAATCTCCAAAGAACTATGGTTTACAAGAGCATACCGAACAACAAAATTGCAAAAAGGAAAATATATTTCCATATGATTGGCGTGCTATTACATTTAAGGACGTCATTCACACCAAAAATATGTATATCTGAGCTGGAAGAACTTCTTTTGCTTTTCGCTCACAAAAATAGATAAAAAGGAAAACCAAAAAAATTTGATTAATCTAATAAAACTTTGGGTCTGCTTAAAATCTGGGGTGTCCTACCTTCCTTGGATACTCGTATTAAAATTTTTCCTCAGAAAAAGACTTACAATGCACAAATACGTTACAATTTCCAAGTACCCAAGCATTCTGGGAACAAGTCCTTAAGAATGATGTCCATATTCTCTGACTTCATAGACGGACCTTCACTTTGACTTTGATCAATTAAATGATAACATTTTCGGAATTCCTCAAAAATTAAATTCCGCATCATGATAGAATGGCAGGAAATTTCACCAAAGAAAAGCCGACAAATTTATTGGTCTCTAGCTAACTGGGGTACATAGGTATACCAGCGGCAGAAAGGAATCTCACAAGCCCCTGGAAGACCCAATTGAGTTTATGCGGAAAAAGGAAAATTGGGCACTTTGCAGTCGAGTCCGATCTAAATTGAGCACCATAGGCAGAGAGGTGTGCGAGATATTGAAAGAATTGAAGTCCTTTCGACGAGAAAAATTCGGAACCAAGACGTCTTTTAGTTTCTACTCGTATATCGGTATCAGTGAAGTTTCATTCAACTGGCATGAAGCAAATGTCGTTGTGCGCCAGTTAAATTCGTTGAACTGGTAAGAAAATTTGCATGTGGCACTGAACTTTTGGAAACCCAGTGAGGCGAAACCAGCAGGAGACTGTGAGGGTACTGTGCTTACAAATTTATTCTTGGTGTGCAATTGTTATTAATGCAGTTTAATGATTTTGCCAAAGCTCCCTTACTCTGATTTATAATGGAGTGTCATTACTAGCGTCTAATATCCTTTCTTAAGTGACAACAATGGGAGCAATTTGTGGCAGCAGTGACAGCAATAATCCCTGGGTATACTCATATACCCATATTAATGAACTTTATTTTCCGAGAACAGTGTACACGGATTAATGTGAATTCAACAAGGTCCTTGATTACGAATTCTAATATTGTGAACTCTTCTGTGATGGCTCTGCTAATAGTTGGTTATCTGGAAATAGAAAATGAATAAATAAATGTAGCTGGTTCGCGCTTAACTAAGACCGTTCGTGAAATTAAAGTCAATCTAGCGTCCACTTGATATATTTTATTGCAACTACTCGTGGTGAGCTTGCCGTACTACAGTGATGCAGAATTGCCCGCAATTTGGTCCCTGGAGTCTATCGGAATACGAGGGGAGGAATACGAGGGGAGGAAAAAGAGAAGATTCACATTACTGCGAAAATGCCAGAGAGGTATCTGAAGAAGGTCGGAGCTCGCTATGAAGCCATAATGCCTTGGAAGGATCCACAGTTGGTGTTCGAGGACAAACGAGCGATTGAGGGAAGTCGTTTGAACCAATTAACGAAACGTTTATCTAGGGATCCGGGCAGATTAAAAGAGTATAACCTCGCAGTTCGTCAGATGATCTACGAGGGTATAGCAGAACCAATAAAGCATTCCATAGAAGCAGCTTCGGGAAGGATAATATATCTTCCTCATCGGCTGGTTTATAAGGAAACCAATAGCACAGCCAAGCTACGCATAGTATTTGATGCTTCCAACCATGCAGAAAATACTCCTTCATTGAACGATCAACTTTTTACTGGAACGAATCTACTGCCTGATATTTTTAGCATCCTCTTAAATTTTCGCCTTGGTCGTCGGAAAAGGCGTTTCTTCCGATAGTTTTGAATGAGGCAGATAGAGATTCGCACTGATTCCTATGGTATTCCGCGTTGGTAGAAGCGGGCGAAAAAGATTGTCCTAAGGACTTTCGCATGAACAGGTTAACCGTTGGCGTTAGTTGTAGGCCGTTTCTTCTCTCGGCAGGATCCGTTTGGAACAGGAACAGCAACAATTTCCTGAAACTTGTCAAATTCTTAGAGATGGCTTTTACAGTGACGACTTGGTCATCAGTGTTGATTCAGAAACAGAAGGCGTTAGACTTTGCAATCATTCTGCTGACATCCTGGGGAGAGCTTCTATGAATATGAATAAGTGGCACTCTAACACTGCGGCAGCTCGAAGAGCGGCAGGTTCGCAGGAGTTTCCACTTACTCAAACGGTTTGGGGTTTGAAGTGGTCGGTATTTAGCAACGAATTGACAGTGCCGTTGGACTCTGCACAGTGTTTTCTTGAGGCGAATATATCCCGAGGGATGAAACGCAAGATTTTGCAAGCGATTGCCAGAGTCTACGACACGCTAGGTATTGCGGGTCCAACTATGATCAAGCTGAAGATATTATTACAAGCAGTTTGGAAAAGGA
Organism: Volucella zonaria; assembly: GCA_963966105.1. Classification (NCBI taxonomy): domain Eukaryota; kingdom Metazoa; phylum Arthropoda; class Insecta; order Diptera; family Syrphidae; genus Volucella; species Volucella zonaria. Next base: position 192,662,901 of record OZ014532.1, on the reverse strand, counting down.
AGTTAACCTGGGATCAGGTGCTACCATCAGATTTGATGCTGCAATGGAACGACTGTGTTCGCAATGTCTTACAGTTGAAGGATATGTCAGTACCCAGGTCAGTGCAATTATCCTCAGTTTCAGACAACCTTTAGTGTTACATCTTTGCCGACCCCAGCATCAAAGCCTTTGGAGTGGTAGCTCATCTTCAGACAGTAAATGACAACGTCGTGGGTACAACATCATTTCTCTGTGCTAAAAGTCGAGTCGCACCACTAAAAGAGGACAATCTGAATGAACTTACTTTGCCAAATCTGGGTTATGCGCCGATTTTAAAGGAACCTTGCGAATAGCTATATTCAAATACTTTTTATGGACGGACTCAGAAATTGCCTTAAATTGGATTTATGATCAAATGCAACGCTGGAAACCGTATGTGCAAAATTGCCTCATGGAGATTCGTCGTCACACTGCTATATCAGACTGGAGCAATTGCTCCAGGAAAAGTAACCCTGCTGACTTAATAACCCGCGGTATTTCTGGTGAAAAGTTCGTAACTTCTCTGATGTGGAAACGAGGTCTTGATTGGCTTAACGAAACCACAGACGCCAAACAACGACGCAACGAGGGACTCGAACTCAACGTCGGTAAAAACCGACGATCGACTGCAGTAAGTAGAAGAGCCAATTTTGTGTTGCAAATAAATTTACTAACGATGTACGATATTTCCAGAAGCAGACAGCGCTTCGCTCCAAATTTCCGAATTGTCCTCTTTCTTTGACGAACACGGACTATTACGACTGGGTGGATGACTCCATTCGAACTTAAGTATCCCATCGTACTTCCGGCCGATCATCATGTTACTACGCTCATCGTCGATCATCGCCATTTATTGATGTATCATGGCGGGGTAGATCTCGTTCTTTTTTGTCAGAGTTTTTGGATTGTCAGTGGTCGTCAACTTGTAAAGAAGAGAATACGAAGCTACGTTGTGAATCAGAAGCTTTTTCGACAACCAGCTACTCAACCGTTTGCACCCCTGCCGGTTCAAAGAATCACATTAACAAGATCATTCTATATGCCCCGTGGTGGTAGTACCTTGCAGAAGGCCTACATCTTAGTATTCACCGGTGCTGCTATTCGAGCTGTTCATTTACATAGAGGTCACCACTGGCTTATCAATCGATTGCTGTTTAATAGCTACAAGACGCTTTATAGCTTTATATGTGTGGTATCCCAAAGGCCATATTTTCAGACAATACGAAGACGTTCAGAAGTTCAGCCTTGGAATTAAGTAAAACTCAGCACATTCTCAACAATGATGTCGTCCTAGATTTCTTGTCAAGCAGGCGAATAAAGTGGACCTTTATTGTGGAACGGGCGCCTTAGTGGGGAGGTTTTTCGGAGAGGCTCATACGGACTGTGAAAAACAGGCTAAAGGCCGTCATAGGGAAGGCTAGGCTTGATTTCGAAGAACTGCGTACGATACTTAGCGAAGTAGAAACTAACGATTGGCCACTAACATATGTGTCTAATGACCCTTTGGATCTCGAGTCTCTTACACCGGCCAAGTTTCTCTTAGGTTTGTCCACGTCAAATCATTCTAATCCTGACCAGACTATAAGCGATTCGAGTATAAAACAGCTATGGAAACATAGAATGAAGTACAGCTCGAAAATTGCCAAAAGCTGGAAATCATGCTATGAATCACTCTTGGTATTCGTTGCTTCTTTAGGGTTAGAAGCAATTGAGCAAAAAAGACGCAGAAGCTTGGAAACTGATGGAAGCCGATGAAAATATCCTCGCCGCTTCGAGAAGCTGTTTTTTGGGTTACAGGAGAGTTTTTATTGTGGAAAGTAGTTCTTCGTCAGCGGTTGTCCACCGTTGAAAACCTAAGCACTTCTAGACAAACAATGATGAGTACAACGGACTATGAAAACGAAACAACGAATTATAGATATGAAACGCACAACCGATTCCAAGATGCTGCGGAGACTGGCAACCTTAAGGAAGAACGTGATTTCCGCCACACTTTCATTGGCGCCAAGGGGGATGCGAGTCTCTCTCTGGATTTATCGAAGGGCGAAGATGTTTTTTTGTTGTAGACTCTGGAGCGAATGTATCTGTGCTGGCAGCGAAACATCTTTATGACACGAATATTCCAAGCGGTTCTCCGATGAAGTTGGTAGGCATTCCCGGAAGAGCGACTTGGAGTGAAGGAATGGCAGAGGTGGAGTATTCTCATTGTTTTGCTTTAGTACCACACGAAGTACCAAATATCCTAGGCATCGACTTTTTATTGAAGCAACAGTGCCGCCCAGACCCTTAAACCCGAGAACGAAGCCCTGGTTCAAGTAAACCGACCGACAACTGTAAGAGGCTGACAGCACTAGTATAGCCTGCGCCAGGTTATGAACTGCCAAAAGGAGTAGCGATCGGATGAAGCCTTAATCAATCCCGGTGGTAAAACGCTCTTCGTAAGGATGACAAACGTGTCATCACGTGATACTTTCTACCTAGAAACACCGTGGTGCGAATAATGGAATCGGTAGAGCTATGTGTGAATCCAAAAAGCTCGGCGTACAGCAAAGTGGCAGGAATGAGTGATCTGTTGCAGGAAGATCACCCCGATTTGTCCAGTTTGAGAAATTGCTGAATGAATTCCAAGAAATTTTCTCAAAAGGACCAGAGGAGTTCGGACGAACGAGAATTGAAAAACATAAAATCGACACGACAACAGCCAAACCAATTAAGCTACCAGCACGAAGAGTTCCAATGGTCAAACGAAAAGAGATGGAGGTGCTCATTAAGGATATGAGCATCAGGGGAGTAGTAGAACGCTCGAATAACTTCTGGACAGCACCGATAGTTCTAGTGAAGAAGAAAGACGGCTCCTCAAGGTTCTGCGTGGATGTTAGACCGTTAAATGAGGTGACTAAAAAAGATTCGCACCCCGTTCCTCGCATGGAGGAACTCTTTTCGGCAATGGCGGGTGCGAAATGGTTTTCTACAATGGACCTTCAGAGCGGTTATTGGCAAGTAGCAATGGATGCGAGTGACAAGGAGAAACCAGAGTTCACAAACGGCAGTGGGCTATAGCATTTCAACGTCATGCCGTTTGGCCTCTATAATGCTCAGACGACGTTTGAGAGGGTGATGTAGAAAGTACTACGGGGACTCACATGGAAGACTGCACTAGTCTACTTGGACGATGTTAGCGTTTACTCCCGGACATTCGAAGAGCACCTGCAAAATTTAAAACAAGTATTTGAGCGGTTACAAACGGCCAAATTGAAGTTATGTCCATTAAGTGTAAATTTTTAAAAACTGAAGTTGCCTACCTTGGTCATGTTGTGTCGGTCAATAGATTGAGCACTGACACGCAGAAAATAAAAGCTATTCAACTCTGGCCAGATCCAAAAACCAAGCGACAAGTTCGAGGCTTCCTTGGTCTTTGTTTGTATTATGCAGGCGATTCATTCAAGGATTTTCGACATGTGCAAATCCCCTCTCAGAACTCAAGGAAGAAAAATGTCGATCTGCTTGGAACGAGGACTGTGTGAAGGCATTCAATACCCTCAAACTTAAACTTACCAGCACTCTAATCTTGGCATTTTCCAAATCAGGCGGTCTTTTTATTCTAGACACGGATGCATCGAACGTTGGTATCGGTGCTGTGCTCAGTCAAAAGCAAGGAGACAGAGATAGAGGTAGTGATTGAGTATTACAGCCTCACGTTGAGCCAAGCTGAATGAAATTATTGCGTTACAACGGGTAGTTGCTTGCCGTAGTTAACTATTAGCAACCCATCATTTTAACCACTACCTCTTCCGACGACGATTTCTCTTACGGACGGACCACGCATCAATTCGCTGGCTGTGCAATTTTAAGTAACTAGACGGTCAGATGGCCAGGTGCGTCGAGTGGACATGGCAATTCTGATGCCCTTTCCAGGAGACTTGTGGTGAATGCAAGCATTGCACAAGAATGGAATTTAAAGAAAAAGAGCGACGCTTCCAGACGAATAGCAGAAAGATCCAACATTAGCGAAAATCATCAAGTGGCTAAAATAAGGAAGGCGACCCAATAAGGAAAAAATTAGGCATGTCAATCGCATCTGGAAGTTAAGACAAGAAATCTTTCAGCAGCTTCATAATAGCCCAAGCGGTTGCCATCTGGTTGAACACAAAAGTCTAAGTAAAATTAGTGACAGGGACCTTTGGATCGGTCGAACAGTAGACACCAAGCTATAGTGCAAGGACTGTACAGTTTGTCAAGCTCGAAGAGGCTCTCCTCAGCGAACCAGAGGCAGGCTTAAACCAAGCCTTCCATGACACCCTTTCGAGCGGATTGCAATCGATATTCTTGGTCCACCTCCTAGAACCGGAACTGGAAACCGATTAGTAATCATCGTTATGGACTACTTCACCAAATGGCCAGAATGTTTTGCAGTGCCCAAGATTTGGAGTACCGCATTTCATCCATTCGGACTGAGGGAGAAATTTTGAATCGGAAGTGTTCCGTAAGACTATGGAGGTCTTGGGCAGTCAATAAACTCGAACAGCACCAATCAGACGGGAGGGTGGAACGGTTCAACCGAACGCTGCTTAACTACTTAGCAAAGTTTGTCAATCTGGGATCTGTTTTTGCGAACATTTTTACTGGCTTATTGCGCAGCAGAGCACGAATCAACAGGATTCTCACCAGCTATATTGAACTTCGGAAGAGAACGGAAACTGCCGATCGATGTGCTGTTTGGATCTTCTACAGAAATAAGACAGGAAAAACAAACGTATGCAACGGAGTTAAGAAGACGTCTACTTAAGGTACACAAACTTGAAAAAAACATCCGAAAAGATGAAGGTATGATCTAAAAACTAATGCTTTACAAAAGGAGATGACTCATGGTTTTACAACCCCAAGAGGCGCAAAGGTCTTTGTTCAAAATTATAGAATGATTGGGATGGCCCGATCAAGGTAATAAAGCAAGTGATACCCGTGAACCGACTCGCACCGTACGTTAATTTTCCTTCAACTCAGTCGGAGCTTTAAGTTTTAAGGGGGGATAGTGTTGCGAAATCAGGTTTAGAATCTGAAAAACATGAAAAAAGGAAGCAAAAAAAAAATAAAAGAAAGCAACTATTCAACTCCTACCAATGCATACTTCACGTTTTGTTTACACACCCCGATTGTGGCAGCTTGATGAGGTGCTCTGTTTGTCAAACACTGTTTTGCATTCAAGATGGCAAAAGATTAAGTTTTCAGCGATAGAGATAAGAAGAAGAAGAGGGGCCACTACATAAAAAGATAAAAAGAACAAAGCCAACGAAGAAAATAGTTACCGTTTCCTGTGAATTTCGTTACAATAGTGTGATAACAGTGATTGAAAACATTTGCAACCTGTAACAGTCGGGTCTTCATAAGTGATTTCAAAACCGATTTAGGATATGTCCTAACCGTATACGCAATCCCGACAGCAATGAACTATATTGGGTAGGGAACAAAGCATCATAGTCAAGCTGTTCTTAAAGCCTTGATAAATCCTCTCAAGACTTCGAAGCTAGTTCGGGAATGCAAGACTTCTCTGAATGCACTTAAGAGTAATAAGTCTGAGTCATTATAATAGACCAACACAAAAAACACAATCACCAAACACAACGTTGTAAAGTAAAAATTTGGACATTTGTTATGCTCTTACAACAATGAAAAACAGTGCACTATCCAAATTCGCACTCGCTACCCACTATCACCCAGTTGTTATAAACACTTAGTCATTGCTCTTGTCGTTTGATGGCATTATTCAGCAGCGGCAGTGACTGAGTGCAAACAACAATACAAGACTCAAGGACAGGAAAAGTGGAACGCCCACGTGGAAATTCACTTTAATCTTCACTGTTCTTGAGCTACAAGTTGTAAATATGTTATAAGAGCACGAATATTGCAGAGGCACTAATCTGAAGTCGACTTGGTACTCGAGCCAATTATCAATTTTAAAAGCTCTTACCACCTTAGCAGTTCCTGTTCCTTTCCCTCTTCCTTTCAACTCCAAAAAAATGTCGACTTTTCGCTGATTCCCATATTTTAAAGGCGTTCCTGCCATTTGTTTTCGAAATGTGGTTTCATCTACGATAATTCGAAATTCTACTTCCCCTGTCGTGACACCAACATCGCAAACGTGCCACTGACTCAAAAAGACCAACGTCGAACTGAAGCAACCATATTAAAATTTCAACGAAATAAAAGTTGCGTATACGCCCCAGGGTATTTATGTTCAGAAGATGTAAATCATGTAAACAGCACTGGGCTGTAATAAGGAAATACTTTTATGTCATAAACCTGAAGTCATGTTTAATTAAAAAAAATCGATCAAGCATCTGAGGTAGCTACCATTAAAGCTATTTCATTCCGAAATTAAATTTAATGTTGAGAAGCAGTTGTTTGCGTGATTTCCAAAGGATACTAATTGATAGCATCATGTGGGAAGAAATATCTTTAATTTTTCTGCACAACTCATAGTCGAAACTTATCTGCTTTATCTTTTATAATAACAAATAAGGGGTGAATCCCACCTAGCCATATTTTTTTTTATAATTAGGATTTGTGTACCCATAAAAAATTTGTACGGGCGAAGGAAATTTAGGGAGGAAGAAAAGAGAAGTACCGATGTACGTTGGTCTTAAATGTTTGTAAGTTATAACGACCAGGAAATAGAGAGCTCGGCAGGGCATTCCATAAGCGAATTGTACGGCTTAGGAATGAATCACGATATTTTAGAGTACGTCCGAAAGTGGGCTTGGGGGTACACTGATGAGCATTCATACCGAGACCGGTGTTACGGTTAAAAGTTTGAAGAGGCGGAATGCTACTGGCGATTTCAATGGAGCGCTGATGGTGGAAATAGCGATAAAACAAAGTGAGACAGCAGACATTTCATTGGTGTTGAAGGTTGTCAGTTGACTAGGTGCTATTAGCATCACCTATGAGTTTCTTCGCACGATTTTGAGTCCTATCTACCAGGTGCAGAGAGGTTTTAGGAGCACCTGACCAGATATGGGCGTTGTACTACAATTTTGGGCGGATGAATGCCTTGTATATTGAGGCCACATTATAGGGGGTGAAATATTTTTTACATCGCTTGAGGAAACTTAGACATTTCGCAGCATTTTTGACGACTTTAAATATTTGTTGATTTTGGTTCAACTCTCCGGTGAGACATGCCATCAAATCACCAGCGGACCTTTTGCTACGAAAACCGTGCTGCCGGTCATTAAGACGTTTTCGTGTTTCGAGATATTTCATTAGCTGACGGTTTATCAGTGTTTCCATGACCTTGGAAAGAGGGACGTAAGTGAAATGGGTATGTGGGAGGAGAGAGAAGAAGATTCGACAGGCTGGACTAATGCGGTTTTCCATCAGCTCGGAAAGTGTCCTAAAGAGGAGGATAAATGAAAAAGCAGTGGTTTTGCCAGCGATGAAGAACACCTCTTCAGAAGAAGGGGAGATAAACCATCTTTACCAGCGTATTTGTGAATATTAAGATCTTTAAGAACTCTTGCTACTACACGAGTGCGTAAGTGGGTTCGCCCCATTGAAGATTCGATTCACTCAAGTGTAGGCGGAGACAAAGCACAAAGGGCTGACAGCTGTAATGTCATCGAACACGAGCGTGGGGATGGTGGGTGAGGCAGAATTTCTAATGTTTTTGACGTATGTACATCCAAAAATAGGGACATTGTAGTAATTTTTACCCCAGGTTTTGGTCGTATTGGAATTTCACAGGCTTGAGAAAGACGTTGCAGTCATTCCTGGCTCGTTTGAACTTTTTTCGGTTTTCCTCTGCCGAGGTCGTCTTATAGGACCGAAAAAACATTTCTTTAACCCTGACAGCCTCTTTACAGCTCGTGTGGTACCACGTCTTTTCTTCTGGTTTGATACTCTTCATCGGATCAAGGATGAAGGATCTCATTCCAAAGAGAATAGTTTCTGCGAACATATCAGCAGCGGAATCCACATCATTATCAAGGAAACATAACGACCAATTTAAAGTCATAAAGGAGGTGTTTTAGGAATCTTTTCCCTAACTGTGTGGTGTATCCTTAGATAAGTGCCTCAACTGCATGTGCCAGATCGGTTGAGCTCAATTTCTGCTTGAGCGCGTCACCTAAGATGAGGTCTTCCTCTACTACGGTTTTCCTCCGGATTGGCTTCGGAAGAAGCATTACTGTTGCTCTGCATTACCTAGCTATCTCAGGCAACTGATGAGCAGTTTCCTCACTAGCTCTGCGTCACCGTATAGCTCATATAATTCGCCGTTGAATGTTCTCCTCAACGCCACCCGAATCGAATATTTTAGGAAAAAATTTTCTGTCGAAACGACGGAGTATATCTTCATCCCCTTTCGATGCGCTTTCGATAGAAAACATACTTCGGCGCCATTGAGTGGGACTCGAATAATCGAAATCGTCGATGCTATCTGTCCCTTCTTAAGAGTATACATACGAGTGTGTACAAAATCAAGTACATACTTGCGGCTAAACCATTTTTGACGGCCTCGATTTTAATGTAAGCAAACGCACCAGTGACAACCCTCTGTCAATTATTTCAATATTATCAGCGTACGCGTGTAGTTTCACAGACTTTTAAAAAATTGTAACTTTGGTGTTGGCTCTAAAATTCTTCAAAATTGTTTCAAGTATCATGGTGAAGATGTTCCATGACATAACGCCATCTATTTTGAAAAACATTTTACGACCGGAGATCTCGGTTAAGTCGTTACCGACCTGGATAGAGCAGAGAGCATTCTCCATTATCGTTGTTTACAGATGTATAAGTTTTCGAGAAATCCCAAAACTAGGGATGGCTGTACAATATATGCTTTTGCGGCCTTAAAATCGATGAAAAGATGGTGGGCATCGATTTTGACTCCTTTAGTTTTTCAAGTACCCGACAAAGTATGAAGATTTGGCTGATTGTGGCCTTTCCTGCCCTGAAGCCTCACTGCTAAGGGCCATTCAGGTATACCTGATCCGTTCTGGAGACCATGAATTGCACTACTCGACATCCACGTACTGAGTCTTTGAAGCGCGCCCTTCCCTTAGCAGTGGAAAATTGTCCAATTCATGAGGGGAGTGCTGCAATCGAAGAATGGCCAGACCGATTTCGCTGTTGCCTGGAGTGTCATTTCGAATAAGTTGTTCTACAATTTGTGCCTCTAAATGACGAAAACAAAATTTTTGAAAAATATTCATTCGTTTTCATTTTACTAGCCAAAAACACTGGTGCCAAAAAGTTTGTTAGTACTAGATACACTCTTCTGACCAGATTTTAGAAAATCATTTCCAGCACCCTTGAATACCTCGGTAAGCCGTCAAGTCTAGCATCTATGTTATATTTACGCTTAGATATTGATATGCTCACTTCGTTTTTGTCAGTCGGCCGGAAGTTTTAGCTGTCGTCGTCTTAGTCGGCAAGTCTATTCTACCTGAAAAAGCTGTACCATATCCTCAGCACCGACTGTGATAAGGTTTTCTTCTACATCTCTATAGGTTTCTCTGCTGGTCTTCTTGCCTTGACACGTTTTTCTTACTTTCTGGTACAATTTCAGAACGTTGTTTCTGGAGTACAAGCTCTTAATATCTTCGATCAAGTGCTTCTCCTGATCTCTTTTTTCTTCTACCGATCGGATCAAGTGATTGGGTGATAGCCAGTACATCAATTGTGGTATCTCTGATGGCAGCGTTGCCATTGGTGTTCGGAACCAAGTGCTTGCAGCATAGTAGTTGTTGAGAGATCTCGCAATTGCAGCTTTCTACATTATATTTTCTCACAGTAGTTATTATTTCAGTACCTTGGCTACAATAGAGTACAGAACTGAGTCAATGTTGGCTGCCCGGAAGGAATGGACTTCCTGATTGAGTCATGCTTTATGTCTGTTGTAAAGTGGTCAGAGACCACCATGTCCACTAGTTTATATCGAGATAAGGACCGTGTATTTGTTATAATAGCAATTCATTCCGCCGCAAAGTCAATAAGCTCAATTCGTTTGCCAGACCCAGACTTTATGTCGTGTGGGCTATCATTGCGTTAAAATCATTAAATCAGCTAGTACAATTCTGTCGCCATATTTAAGACATTCTACTCATGTCTCGTCAAAGGGCTCGTCCTCCTTCGTGGCGTCGTCTTTGTCTTCCGTGGGGCATGAGCGCTTATTAGGCTTATGTTTGCGAATTTGGTCTTAATCCGAATTTCCATAAGATGCTCGGTCACGTGTCAGAATTTCAAGACTTCTTGACTAAGTCTGACAAATCCGCATCGAAGTAACCTCTGTTTCTGTTATTTATGCGAGTTGCTATCACGATATCGCAGTATTTCATCCTTCTTTTGCTAGGCTCATCGATTGGACGCCAGTCATATCTGCATGGTAGCAGTCGACGGCCTCTGCTAATTATTCGGATTTACGTGGCTTGTTGAGGGTTCTAATATTCCCCGTCTAAATCCAAGATTCATGGTCCTTTAATTATTGGCCAGGGTGGTCAAAAATGGATTCGCTATTATTCAATCTATTAATTAGCTGGTTCGCCGCCTTTTTTTTATCTATCTCTTCCGTATGGGGTCTTAAGCCTTATGACGGTGTATGCTATATTAAGCTACTGATCGAGCATGCATTTGCCATTTTAATCTGCCTGAAAGCGTTTAAGTACCACTTCAAGGAGATAAGGCAAAAACTGTCACTAGCTTGACTGTTCGGCTTCTGGCCCAAATCCAACTTACGACAATCAACAGTTTAACAATCAATCATCATGTAGATCACCAAGACTATTGCTTGCATGCCAATTATACTATGGCGCATGGCGATGTCTCTTGGTATGTTGGTATACTACCTATTTGTAGATCTTTTTGTACATCTAGTTGGACCCAGATTTTGCAAGCTAGCTTGCTGGTCATAGCATATCCTATTCTTTAATTATGGTTTAAGTTATGTCAAAAATGCGTTCTGTTATGACTGAGGAATCCCTTCTTTAATGTATTAGAAACAAGTCGCCTTGGAAGTTTTCAAACCTGGTATTGCCACACACACTGGAGCCACACTATTTTTAATTTTGATTAAGCTTTTCTTGTGTACTACTCCTATTCCAATGTATTCTTTTTCTGAAGGCAGTAGTCCCTGCTCTTCAACTGTAGAGCGAAAACGGTGGAATATTTTGGGCTTGGGAATTGAATTCAATGCTGTCGGCTGTCAATAAAGCGAGACTTAAGTACTCTGCCGCTACCCTTGGCATTTGCATTGTCGCAACCTAAAAGCTTAACTCAATATCTAAGGCATTTATACGTCCGAAATTGGAATACAATTCCCATTCTGGTAAGGTGCTTCCAAATCTTTCTGTTTATGGTAGATAGAATTCAAAACCGTGCGCTTATAATCATCGGTTTTTGTCAAAAAAATCTACAAAGGCATCTTACCATGTTATATTGGTAATTTCAAAACCAATCCGCATCCTCAAATCCAGATCAGCTACAGTAACATTGCCATCAATGCGCATGATTTTACCCTTGAGCCCACTCTTAAACGTTCTCCGAAATGTCATGATCTATACGGATAGTCCGATTTTGAATCACTTTTCGAGCATATTGGCTGGTATCTAGCTAATAGCACGTGTAATCTTGTCTTCCAAGGCTGTAATTGCCGCTGGTTTATCGATATAGATGAGTGATTTGAAATATCCCCATACAAAATGGCCTAAAGGCGAGAAATCGCACAACTCTAGCCAGCCAATTCATCAGTCCAAACGAGAGATAAATTGTTCACAGAACTCAATTCTCATCGATTCTATGTGCTGTATAGCATATAGCGCCATCTTGCTGGAACTACATGTTAACCATGTTCAGCTCATGCACTTTGGGCAAAAAAAAAAGTTCGAAATCTTGCCATTGACGGTAACACTGTTTTCACGGTCATCTTTGAAAAAGTAAGGGCCAATGATTCCGCCAGACCATAACCGCACCAAATAGCCCATTTTTCCGGGTGCATTAGCAGCCCTTTTGTTGTCCGAGGTTGTTCATCGGATCAAATACGACAGTTTTGTTTATTAACCAGAAATGAGCTTCGTCTCTGAAGACGATTTTTCAATAAAAAAAGCGGATCTTCCTCCAGCTTTTCTAAGGCCCACTAACCGAAAATTCCACACTCCAGCAGGTCGTTCGGCTGTATCTTGTAAGGTTTTGGATCTAGATTCTAGCGTAAAATCTTCCGAGTAATCGAGTAACGCAATCCCAATTGCTACGAACAGCAACGAATGGACAAATCGCATTCTTCATTATCACTGCCAGATACATTAGCAATATTTTTCTCTACGCCTACGAGTAGGTGGCTTGATGTCCAATAGCGTGAAATTAGTGCGAAATTTGGTTACTATGGCTTGAATTGCTTATTCAGTTGGTCGATTATGACGACCGTTAAATGATTGAAGTGCGAGAAAAATATTTTTCACAGAGCACGAATTTTGATAATAAGATTCAATAATTCATAGGCGTTGTTCGGGTACAAGCCTTTCGATAATAAAATGGCAATGCTAACTGAGCATGTTTGACTTTAACACATATCACGAATCACGCGTGAGCGTTCTGAAAAACCAAACAGCAAAAAAATCTCCCTTTAGCAGACATTTAAGACTAGCGCACATCGGTACCTCTCTTCTTTTTCCTCTCTAACTTTCCTTCGCCCGTGCTATGAGCAAACATTTTAAGGGTACTAAAAACCACTCGTGGATATTTATCACGGATACTGGAGCAACACAAAACCGTGAGTAAAAGATTCGTCAGTGATCTTGAGCGAAGTACTAGCAAGTGACGACATCTACTAACAGAGTTTGAGTGAGGAAGCCAGAGAAAGGTCTACGAAAACCGGTTTCAGTCCAGCTAAGCATTAACCAACTTAAATTAGTAAAGAGACCATCTCTACGAGGATGTTTCCAAAATGCCATAAACCAGGTGGAAGAACTTTGCGAGCTAGGTATGTGAAACAACTTCTACAAAAAATGAAAGAGTTATGCAGAATTTCTGGTCAGTATATCGAATGGCACTCCCACAAACCCGTCAATGATAGACTTTGTACAGCAAAACCAATATAATACGTCGTGAGTTAGACTACGCATGTTGCAAAGATGACGTGAAGTACTCCTTTCTAGATTAAGTGAAACAGCAGAGGAGTCATTGTATGGAGTATTATAAGTTGTACCGTCAGAATCAATAAACTGGCAACAACAGTAGTAGAAGTGGAACCTTGAGGCACACGCGTACAAAATTAATACTTTTAAGATTGTAGCGCAACTAAGAAAAAATTTAAATTTGAATATTGAAATACAGAAATACAGAAATAAATATAACGGGGAACAATGCGTTCATAAAGAAAGTTGAATGCGAAAACATCAGGAACCCAAATTAGATCATCCAAAATAGATCCTACAGTGTGGTATAAAAATCCGCTCCAAGCTTGGAAGAAATATTTTATTTTAATTTTTTTTTTTATTACAGAAGGTGAAAATCTCGAAAGACACTTAGGGGTTAGATACCCAGAGTAGTGTGGGACTCTAACCCCACTAAAAATACTTAACCTAATCCTGAACAACCAAAGAAATATTGGCAAATGATATTACTTTCAACTTTCAGTTGGGGGGTCTCATAATTGTTAGATTAAAAGTTCGCGAGGTTTAGTTCTTCTTAATCATCGAAGGCGTCTTCTATTGCAGAATTAATTTGCATCTGCATAGGCTCATTATGACGAATTGCGTAGTATTTTAATTACTTCAATTACAATCTACAAATTACGATGCAAATCATTATTTCTAATATACCATGGGGCATTTATTATTCTCCAAAGGACTCTGTTTTGGAATGTTTGTGTAATTTGTACATTCATATTTTTTTTGTTAGTACAATCCCATAATTGGATACCATATGTCCAAACAAGTTTTAGTATCTGATTATATAATAAGATTTTATTCTCAGTGGAGATTTCTGAATTGTATCCTAACAACCAATAAAGTTTTCTACGAGTATATCTAGTATTCAGCTCTTCTACTTTCTTTTTCCCATGTTCCTTTCATTTCAGTTTAGCATCTGTATTCATACCCACATGCTTAGCTGTATTGGAATAGGGAACTACTTGATTATTAATAAGTACAAGAACATTCGTTAATTTTTTATTAGTAAGATTGATATGGGTGGACTTTAACTCATTAAGTTTAATTCTCCATAGGTGCGTCCAATCGCATATGTCTTTAACTGAATTTTGTAGCTTTTCTGTTGCTTTAGCCACGCATCCATCAGTTGATAGAAGAGCAGTGTCATCTGGGAATATGGCTATCATTGTATCATTGGCATGTGGTATATCACTAGTATATAATAAATGTAGGGTGGGTCTCAGAACGCTTCCCTGTGGAACTCCTGCTTGTATTTCTTTAAGTTCAGAATACGCTGAGTCTATAGAATCTATTTGCTATTGTACATAAAATTTAAGTATCTCATAGTATGGTCTAGGTAGATTCCCATGAAGTTTGTACTCGTAAACCATATGCCAAACTTTATCAAAAGCCTGTGCAACGTCTGAGAATAATGAAGAACAAATTTATTTTTCTTCTAATCTTCTTTGCTCTATGATTCTACTATATCTAGCCTTTTAAGAAGCAGTTTCAGGAAAAGTTTTGATAAAAGTTAGATTGGCCTGTATGAGGCAACTTCTGATAGAGGTTTACCTTGTTTAGGTATAACAATAATTTTTGCTATCTTCGAATAATGTTTTGGGCTTGACAAACGTGCTGAAATTATTATAAAAATTCATCGAAATCGCTGCTCAGTTGTAAATACGTAACGTGAATTTCGTCTTGAGGTCGGCCGTCATCATGGCTTCAGTGTACCGGCAATTCGTCGCACCGTAGAAAAGTTTGAGCGTGACTAAACAGTATACTCGTTGGATCCTAAGCCACTAACCAGACAGAAATTGGTGCAAAATAAAGAAAACATAGCCTCCGTACCGGCCAGTATCGAAGTAGACCCAGAAATGTCGATTCGGCGAATTGGCATCGCCAGAGAGTCAACGCGGCTTATTTTGTGGTTGAATTTGGGACGACATTCGTATAAGATTGTGTTGACACAAGAATTGAAGCCAAACGACCATAGACAACGCCGTGAGCTCGTTAATTGCGGCCTGGAAATGTTGGCGGGGATCCAGATCTTGGTCAAAAAATCATCTTCTCGGACTAGGCCCATTTTTGGTTCAGCGGCTATGTCAACAAGTAAAATTGCCGCTATTGGAGCAAACACAATCCACAAGTGTGCGGTCAAGCATCAATGCATCCACATAGATTGACTGTTTGGTGAGGTTTGTGGCATGGCGGCATCATCGGACCTTACTTCTTTCCAAACGCGGCAGGAGACACCGTTACCATCAATGGTCCCAGATACAGAGTGATGTTAACCGACTTTCTGTGGTCAGGCTCGGCAACATCGATGGCCCTACATGCAATACAAGCAACGCAACGCTCGAAATTGTGAAGGAGAGATTTTGCGACTGGGTCATCTCACAGCGAGCGTTCATCAATTGGCCGCCGCGATCATGTGATTTGACACCACTCGATTATTTCTCTAGGGCTACATCAAGTCCTAAGTCTACGCTAACAAGCCAACTATTTTGGACGAGCTCGTGGCCAACACTCGACACGCTATTACCAGAATAAAGCCGAACATATTGAACCAAGTCATCAAAAATTGGACAGACCGCTTGGAGCAGTACCAGCGAAGGACTACGTTGTGGTTTTACGAGTATTTAAATTCTTTTCCTATCGTTCTTATCTGTTCACCCCATATGAAGGGTAGATGTATTAGGATTTGGGCAATTATTAGATCGTAAACTAGTGATTTTCTATTAGATATTTTATAAATTAGCGAAATAAGAGGGATTACGTCCTCGTCTACTTTATCAGTTCGTTTGCCACGTTTGTCAAGTATTCCGAGAATAGTTTGACCTTTTCTGTCAAACTGCAATCTGGATGTGGAGAGTGGTAACAGAGGTATGCAGGAATTCTAATCGTTAAAGTGGGTTCTCGAATTCAGGCAAACATCAATGTCTTAATTGCATAAAAATACTTTTCAGATTTTTAATCATTATTATTTCTTTGCATAGTGGCTGCCTTGTCCAGCCTTTTATCATTCATCTTAGCTTGTGAATTTGAGTGTTTTGGTTTCTTGGAGATGTTTCAGGACTTTCTTCTGTCTTGCGTTTTTTCGTTGATTGATTTTGATTTTCTTCTGATGTCCTTCTGTCTCTAGCAAACTCATCTTCATCTCTGAGCTACTGTTTTTTATCCTCTTGCTATTTCCAGATTTTGTATCTACTTTCGAAAGCTTATGACAATTCCTTACAGATTTTTTCTTGCTTTAAGTTCAGCTTGCCATTCGTTGTAATTTCGCTTGTGAATCAATTCTATGTTCATTTTCAACTATACTGGCTTCAATTTCAGATTTTTCTTTATGTATTTACCATATACTTACAAATATAGCACTATCCTTGGCCGTAGGGCTTTTCGACGCGATAATTTTTGGTGGGGTTCTTGGTATGAGTGTAGAAGCAATAAATGGGAGAAATATGAGATATTAAATGGATAATTAGATTTGTACCACTTTCACCAAGCTCATTAGTTTCACTCGATAATTAAGTAGCCAGCAATTATCTTTTGTGTTATCATCTCCAAAACTTTTCGTCATAACAATGTCTAACATGTCCGCCTTACTTGATGTTGAGATACTGGAGATGCTGCCAAAATTAGGAAATGATATGGTGACGTTAATATTTTTAATTAGAGACTAGTTGATTTCAAGCCAATCAACAATGTTGAACAGCTTGCTTAATAGAGACAAACTTCAGGGGCAAGTAGCAGGTGAAATACTCGTAACTATCTAGTCCAGCAAGGTCGGTAGATTTCAAAGCACCGCTGTTGAATCATAGTCTAATTTCCCACCAAACTATTATATAGTAGTACACCATATATTACTGTAAGTGTAAATAGTGTAGATATGTATAATCAGTGATTAGAGGTTCTAGTACTAAATTCCCTTCACGTGGACGTAAATAGAGGAAGATTTGGTCCTATTTAGGCTTTTGGTTCTTTTTTAGTAATGTTCGAATGAACTTTCATTTTAATAAATCCTTGTTGAATTGGGAAGTCTATCATAACTGTCTGCATTAAGTCTCTGAGTATTCGGATGTTTACCAATGATAGCGAATACAATGTCCTATGCATTTGCGAACACTTTACGTCTTTCCTCACTTATCACAGAGCTGAATGTTCTTCTTCTTGCGAAAAGTTGTAGAGGATAGCAATATCCACACTCAAATGCAATAAATTCCAAAGAGCCGATGGCACGATCGTCGAACTTTTCAAATAATCTGGTATGCCACTTACCACGAGTGCCCGGTCATTTGCAAAATTTTGTCAGAGAAATGAATACCCGATGAAAGGAATTCCAGTATTTTTTTATTTTTTATTATAATTAGCGCGCGCTCAAGGGGTTTTTGTACCCTTAAAATGTTTGTACACTGAGCGGGCGGGATGCTCCTGCAACTGGTGGTAGAAATGGAAGCGATAAAACAAAGTCAGGCAGCAGACATTACGTAGGTGTTCGAGGGTGTCAATTGATTGACTGATATTAGTATCATCTATGTGTTTTATCGCACAGTTTTGAATCCAATCTAACAGATGCAGAGGTGTTTGAGGAGCACCTGATCAGATGTGGGCATTGTACTCCAATTTTGGGCGGTTAAACGCCTTATAGAATTGGGCCTGATCAGAGAGGGTGAGGTATTTTTTACATCGTTTGAGAAAACCTAGACATTTCGCAGCATTTTTGGCGTTATCGAATATGTGGTCATTCGAGTTCGGGTCCCTTGCGAATAAGGGACTTAAGTGCAATGGGTCTGTAAGAGGAGCGGGAAGAAGATTCTCCTTTTTTAGGAAGGACTGGACAAATGCTGACTTAAATCAGCTCGGAAAGAGTCCTAAATAGCAGGATTGATGAAAAATCTTACGCAGTGGTTTTGCCAGCGAGGAAGAACACCTCTTCAGGAGGAGGGGAGATATACCATCTGGACCAGCGGATTTGTGAATGTTAAAATCTTTAAGAACTCTTGTTACTACACGAGTGCGAAAGTGGATTCTTCCCTTTGAAGATTCGATGCACTCAAGTGTAGGCGGAGACAAAGCACAATCTGGGAGTGTTGAGCTAGCCGCAAAGTGTGCAGCAAGCAGATTGGCCTTGTCCAAAGAGCTGACAGCTGGAATGTCATTGTAAATGAGCGTTGGGGTGGAGGATGAGGCAGAATTTCTAATGTTTTTCACGAACGACCAAAAATTTCTACTGCCTTTGGGACATTGCAGTATTTTTGGCCTCAGTTTTTGGTCGTATTGGAATTTCACACGCTTGAGAAAGACGTTGCAGTCATTTCTGGCTTGTTTAACCTGAAAAAATCATTTCTCTAACCCTGACAGCCTCTTTACAGCTCGAGTCGTACCATGCTTTTTCTTTGGTTTGATACTCATCATCCGATGAGGGATAAAGCATCTCATTCCAAAGAAAATAGTTTCTGTGATCATGCCAGCAGCGGCTTCTACGTCGCTATCGAAGAAACATAACGACCAGATAAATTACTAAAGAAGTTGTTAAGCCCGCTCCAATTGGCTTTCTCGTATTGCCATACTGTTCTCTTAGGAATCTTTTCTCTAACTGTGTACTGGGTGTACGGGAAATTAGCTGATATGACACAGTGGTCCGACGAGGCTGGAGGGGATAGCAAACTGATCTTGTATTTGTCAGGGTGATAAGCTAAAACTAAGTCCAGGGTGTTGGCGGTATGAATATCAACGTCTGGTATTCGTCTGGGCTCATTTACAAGCTGGGTTAAATTATTTTTCGCAGGGAAGATCTCAGAACACCGTCCCTCGGTTGTTGTCTGTCCAGAATGTAGAAGCCAACCAGAATTGTGTATATTGAAATCGCCCGTAATTCTTTGTATGGGGCTTCTGTAAATAAAGCAATAGTGGATAATTTGCTTCCGGAGATGGAATTTTAACAACATGAAATTGAATTCCGGATTGGAACAGGGACTACAAAGTCTTCTAAATACCACGTACAAAATCTTTTCTGCTTAATATTCGAAAACTTGATAAGTCCATATCAGTTCGATGTTAGACCTGGTTAATCCACCATGCGTCGACCATATGTCAGAAGAGTCAGGAATACAAAATCCACATTTACTACTCGAAATTGAGTCTTTAGTGACTAACTATAGAGGACCGTCTTTGCTCTTGGCATTCCTACTGTTCTACTAAGTCAGGGAGAAGCGCCATCATGCAGCTTCTATCAAACCAAGAAGAGGGGCACAATATCCCATAAATCTGCCGTATTTCTCACATATGCTGGCTGATGACATTGGCATAATGGGGAGAATCCAACAGCGTAGAAGTAGCAAAATCTATTTAAGAGTGGTCAATGAAAGCAAAACAAAATATAACATACATAGTACGTGTAACCTAGCGTTTTCAGTAACCTTATCATTCCGTGGGTACTCTGATGACTTAAGAAAGCTCCGTGTGACCTTCAGTCCTGTCTCCGCGGGTGTTCACGTGAACCCAGTAGCAAACAAGATAAGTTTCTACACACATAACCTATTTTGAGAAACTTTTCAAACTTCTTTGAAGGTAGTAAAAGTCATTACGTTCATTACCGAGTCCGAGAGTTCTGACTTACAACTTAAACTAGTTTCGAAATTAATGATTAAACAGGGGCAGGCCGCATCATTTGTGAAACAAAAATAGTTCCCGGGAAAAAATTAATGGACCCAGCCGGTGCGAATAGTGTCCGATTGACGCCAAGGAAAACGCCGATGCTCGCACTTTGATGATAAAAAAGAATTGAATTGGCAATTAAGGAAAACATCGTTTCAGTTCAGTTCAGTTCAGTTGCTGGGAAAGTTTTTTTTATAGTCGTCTTTTTTATATTTTACGAAAGTGGTAGTAAAATACGTAAATATCTGTATTTCAATCAAAACCCAATAAATTCATCCCCATTCACTGGAGGCTTGCAAAAGGAAAATGGGATGTCAGGCTGTTCAGTGTCGCATAAAATTTATGGTCAAAGTTAAAAAATGTGTCAGTGCTTTATGATGCGATGTTACAACAAAGAAACAAGTGTAATAAATTCAAATGCCTTTGTTAGCTTTCGAAAATGAGGTGACACATATTGCTGGTAGAGTGAAAAGAATTTTTGTCTTTCTTCGCTGGATAGTTATAAAGTTTATAGGAAAAACTTTGTTGACATAACATTTTATGACGTAACCCTTTTGTTGCTTGCCCTTTGTAATAAATACTTTAGCCGGAAGCATACTAAAATTATTTTAATGAATTCGTGCTTCTGGTCTTTGGAGTTAATGAGAGCGGAAATTAATTACTTTTATTGACGGTTTTATGGGACGTGGCCCCTGAATTCGCACTCACTTATTTTACATAGGATATCACTGTAAAGAAAAAATGAGAAGATTTTACCACTAGGCCCCCTTTAAGGGATGGGCAAATCACTTCAATAGAATTACTTTTGTTTTTTTGTGAGCACTTATTAGCGGACTTCTTTGTGATGACAGGTGAACAATTTACTAGGCCGGAATTCCTACCGGCGTCTGCCAAGGACCTTCGACATGACAATGTACACAGTTGGCTCAAAAATTAACCATAGAGTCAACATTTCAAATCACATAAACTTCTGGACCCTGATACTGATTACCAAGTGGAATTAATCATTATAAGCAAATACTGTGGCACAAAAGTATTTTACCAAAGCAATCGCCAAATTTATTGAGAGCCAAGCTACTATTAATGTCACTGCATTGGTGACTATATATACTAGTATTCTCCAAAGGAGTACAAAAATGCCGAAATGAGTTAGCCTCCATCGCTGATCAACCTTAAACTTTACTCTATCTTTAACTGCAGGGCAGAGTATCATTTCTAGAGATAAATATGCTAACGAACGCTAACATGATAAATTAGCCAAGATTCCGATGGCAGCATCCAAGGCAAACTTCTTCGCCACAAGATTGAATAGGGTGACAAACTGTGTCATTGCTAGAAAGATGTGGCAAAATCATGCCATTATGTGTGGAATAGCGCATCATTCAAATGGCCGCCTCGGCTTCGCTGGCAGTGCTTCAAGCGGTCGGTCAAATTTTTGAAGACTCAGCATTATTCCGACAATAGCGTGTCGAATGTTGGCCTCGAGCTCGTCCAAAGTGTCGCCAAATTTCTCCTTCACGACTTCGAGCGTTGTGTGGATATATCGGTGTTGTCGAGCTCTCACCACAGAAAGTCAGGTAACATCGCTCTATACCTGAGACCATTGACGGTAACGGTGTCTCTTGTGGATTGTGTTCGCCCCAATAATGGCAATTTTGCTTGTTGCCATAGCCGATCAGCCAACAACGGGCCTTGCCCGGGAAAATTAGTTTTTTGGCCAACATTTCCCGCGTCCGATTAGCGACCTCACGGCATTGTCTATGGTCGTCCAGCTTCAATTCTTGCGCAAATCTTATACGAATGTTGTCCCAAAACCCAACCGCAAAATAAGCCAGGTTGACCCTCTGGCGACGCCTAATTCAATTGATCGGCGCCGAAACAACATTTCCGGATCTTCATCGATACTGGACGCTACGGCGGCTATATTTTCGCACCAATATTGGTCTGGTTGGTGGCTTAAGATCCAAAGGAATGTACTCATGCTCAAGTTTTTCTAAGGTGCGCCGAATTTCCTGCACACTGAAGCCATGATGACGATCGACGTTACAACTGAGCCGGAATTTCTATAATATTTTTTAATAACCTCCACGCGTAACACGATGCATGATGTAGGGGCAAACCTTACTGAATATTTTGCCAACTGGATGGCATGGGTAGCTTTAATAGCTGCTGAAACATAACAATTATAAAAACTATCATTGCTATCTGGTCTCTCGCTACTTAATCTGCCAGCCAATAAATAAGGCTGTATTTTGCAGCGCGACATGTTGGAGGACACATTCAGTGTTGTCCGCTATAAAACTGTCATATGTCAACTCGGGCGAGCACGTATTTTCAAATTTGGTAGCTGTAAATTCAGTATTTGATTGGACATACTCTGGTTGCTGGATGCTGTAAGACATCAACAACCTAACATCTGGGACTTGAGAGCATTGGGGTCACGAACGAGGCGAAATCATGGGATAGTCTGTAAGAGGAATTTAGTGAGTACCATTAGAAAGAATGGCTACTACGTGGTAGAAAGATCTACATATCGACAGCTATACTATAGAGCAGTGCACAGTCTAGGCTTAGGAATTTAATTCGTAAACTTCTACGCCGACCGATATATCTATTTTCATATGAAAGGGCGATGGAGAGTGGAATAGCTGAACGAGTCTACGAAAGCAGTGTGTAGTCAAAGCATAGACGAGTATGTTAGCGGCAGCATCGAGCAGTTACATACAAGACTACATCAAAGCTAAGAATTGTTTTTAATGCATCAACGCATTCAGGTAAATAATGCATCTCTAAATGACCATCTTTCACCTGGACCGAACTTTTTGCCAAATATCCTCAGTATCTTATCAAATTTTCGAGCCGAAGCTCTAGAACTTGATACAGATATTCAGAAGGCTTTCTTGCAAATTCATCTACGACAGGAAGATTGAGATGTGCATCACTTTTTTCTGGTTCGACGACACAATTCGAGATGTTGGTAAGTTGTCAAATTGGGATAAATTTCTGATGACAAGTGTAACTTTCGCAATCCTCTTCTTTTAGATGTTACTATCCCAAATCACTTAACGAACGAGCGATTAAAATTTCCAAATACGCGTGACATCTATTAGTTTCAGTTTACATTGATGATCTAGTTTGTAGCGTTCCGGGAAAGATGGGTGCTGTTGTAAGAATCTGTCGATGTAATGAGACGAGCTTCAGACAAACTCCAAGGGCAGTATGCCAACCAGAACGAAGCTCCTAATATGCAAAAGGCTTTAAAACTTCAATGGGTTGTCAATTCTTCTGTTGCTAAAACTCATTTTAAAAATATAAGATCCCTTAGGAGCTTTCATCGTGAAGTTTCAGGTAGTATCCTAGGAGTTCTGGAAACTAAGTTTGGGTTGGGATGATACTTTACCGATAGATTTGCCAAAAATCTGGCCAGAATCGACTGAGGTATTATGCTATCTAAAGGATATCAACATACCTAGATGTATTTTCACCTCCCACCTTGCTGGGAAAGAGTTGCATGTATTCGTTGATGCAAGTATGGACGCGTATGAGGCAGTACCTTACGTTCGATATTTTCGGCATGATGGACAAGTAAGTGTGAGTTATCTGTGCCCCAAAAATAAAATTGCGTCACTGAAGGAAGATAAGTCTTTGGAATCACATTGCCAAGACTTGAGTTAACTGCCGCTGTTATTAGTTCTCCACTATACGATTACCTGAAGAACAACTTTAAGACAACTTTCGAAAAGGTCAGTATTTGGCCAGATTAACAGATAACCCTTTATTGGATTCATGGAAATCATACGATGCTAATCGGACGAAGAAAATCCGATAGCTTCCAGGTAGGGCGATTTGGAGATTATATTCTGGAAAACTTAACCCGGCCGATATCTTGACTTGTAATTTGATGAACTTCAAAACCTACGTAGGAAGCTACCTATCTTTGAACCCAATGGTGGACGAAATGGAAATTCTAAGAGTAGGTCCTCGCCTTTCTGCTAGGTCGTTTGCCTGAACTCATCTTATTTGATCTGCACATGCAAAGCCTGCATGCAGGATTGAACACTATCTTATCGGAGTTGTGTGGATATTGGATCCCGAGAGCGAGGCAACTTATCAAATAATAGCAAAATCATGTAAACGACTGAAGGTAAGGCAACGAATCAGACTATGGGGGTATTACCGATTGAGCGAATCTCCGGCTAGAGCCTATTTGGGACTTGTGGACTGGATTTGACTGGACCTCTGTTCGTGAAACAGGAGCAAGATAACAAAAAATATTACAAGATTTTGCTTGCTCCACAGTACGCGCCGTTTATCTGAAGTTAACACCCAATCATGGATATCAGGAGATTCACTGCACGTAGAGGTGTTCCAAATATGTTCACGTCGGACAACGCAAAAATGTTCTAACGATCTTCGTCTGAACTCTCGGTGGACGCACTGGTATTTAATAAAATTAAGTTTTTTTCTGGCAGAACACAAGATCTCATGGAAAATTAAGGTTAAACGAGCCCAATGGTGGGGTGGCTTCTGGGAGCGCTTAGTGGGTCCGCCAACGATGCATAGGACATGATGTGTTGAACGACGAGCAGCTTTCCACCCTTTTGACAGAAGTTGAAGATGTAGTGAATTGTCGCCATCTGACGTATATAACTGATGATGCTAAGGATTTATCACCTTGATAACATTGACTCAATTCCAGATAAAAATCTTCGCAGTAGATGGACCAGCAGGTTACGTACAACAAAGTTCTTTTGGAAACGTTGTAACCCTGTCGCAGGGTTCTTCATACAACATAAATGAGGTTGATCTATCATCTATGACCAATACATCCCACGTGTACTTTTACGAGTATTAAGGCTGGCGATTCAGAGATCTGCGGCTCCGGAGGATGTTGGAAATGGAATAAAAGATGGCAACTCTGAATTCTGATAATTTAGTTCTCCCAATGTCATGTATAAGTTTGCTGATCATCCACAGACATCGAATGTTTGTAATTCATTCACTTGTCTTAGTAAATATAAATAGTTAAACAAATTCGCTCTTTTTCTTTTCTCGATCCCACAGGAGTTATTTCGACAGACATTATGGTTAGAGTGCCTCTCATAAAGCCTTTCGCGAAAGATCAAAATACTCGTTATAACCAACAAGCTTATCGAAGTCTTAAAAAGTGAGTAATCGATCAGACTGAAATCATTCAGAAAACCTTATGACATCTACACTATACACTGAGTCGGAGCAGAGAATCTGTCTCTCAAGACTAATACTCACTTCTCAGGTAACCAGATCAGAACCAGCTAATAACTTACTCCTATCACCGAAGCCGCAAATACTATAAGTTAAGGGGTAATCAAATATTCTGTTGCTTCCTTTTATGGGTTAAGGTTGCCTGGCACCGATGGCATATATCCAGTTATGCTTCAAAACATTGATATACAATGCTGATGAATATGACCCTTACAGCGTATGTTAATAGGGGCATAAGTTACGCCCAGGCAAGCAAATAAGCAAATGAATGATATATTGTAGCTGTACAGTTGCACAGCAACTGTATGCTCTAAAGCGCAGGCTAAATGTGATCGACAATGGGCTGTCAGTCAATGTACCCGAACCTGTAGTTTCTTTAGACTAAGAAGAAAGGTGACTGGTTTGCCTTATCTGGTACTTGCAAGCATCATCGTTCCTTTCTCCAGCAAAGCCAAGTATTTGAGCTTCATCCTGAACGACAAGCTTTTTTGGATTAAACCTCCCAAGCTCTATCTACATGTATATGAAAAGACCAATAGTTCTAATTTGTGTTCCATTTATTTGGCAGAAATTTTTTTGTCACTGTTGCTTTTTTCTTTGATGCTAGGACATTATCCACTTTCCCTGTACTCAGGAATGGTTTCGGCCAGAATCTGAACCAAAAAAGCAATATAGTCGCCTCTTAAGACTTTTGTGAAGTTTGCAGCGAAAGTGGAAGCAAAAAATTTAACTCCGGATCAAAAAGCAAAAAAGGAAAGTGTTTTAAGTGAAAGTTAATTGAGGAAACACTTTCACTTTATAAATTCAGAGACGTTTTACCTCAGGCAATTGAATTTCTAGTAAGTTCTAACACCTAAGCTATTTTACAGCCAAGTTAAAAATTCCATCATTAAACTAACCTATAAATGGTAAAAAGAAGAATATCTCACACCTCTCTGGAACACCCAGAAAACAAAAACCTCCACCAAAGCTTGAGTGAAATTGAACCAAAACTCGCTACTTCTACTTCTACTCTTAGTGTTGAGAGAATGCAGGAAATTCTACTCAAAAACAACAAAAAACTTGTGGAACAATTAGCCTCAAAGACAGATCTGCAAGATTTCTTTAAACAAATCTCAGCATTGAGTATGCGACAAGAAGAACTTGAGCAAAAAGTTGTGTATCTGGAAGAACAAAACAAACGTCTTGAGAACCAGCTTGACTGACTCGTACAGATGAGTACTGAAGCGAATTTTGTTGTTCACCTGCCTGTTGAAGATCAAGTAGACATGAGCGAAAAGGCAAAATCCATTTGCGCCGGGTTAGTTGACACAACTCCGAATTAAATCGTCGAGTCTGCGTATAGGATACACGGCCATAACGCGAATAAGTCTACGATAGTTCTAAAGATGAGATCGAAGGAGTCTGCCTAGAGCGTGATGAGGAATGCCTTCAAATTGAAGGGTACTAGAATAAGCATACAAAATTACTTACCCTTTAACGTTAGACAACGTCGGGTAAAAATGATTTCAATCATTCTCACAAAACTTCAAATTTGACGGCTAATGTCAATCGCAGCAGTGATACCAAACTTAGCAAAACACCAACATGCGAAAAATCTTTGGGTCCATCCACAAGCTCTAAGGCGGCTGTACGTGACGCATGATGTGCCCATGTCTACCAGAATGATGCTGAAAAAAACATAGTTATCAAGAAAATAAAAATTTTAAGCTACAATGTGTCAGGTTTAAAAACAAAACGGATTTTGTAACATTTTTTAATTACGTAAAAAGTTTTGATATTTTTGTATTATTTGAAACACATCTATTAGATAATGAAGAAATTAGATTTAAGAATATTTTCTCAAACTATGAATTAATCTGGTCTCCCGCTATAAAAACTGCACTTTTTGGGAGAAGAAGTGGTGGAACACTATTCGGCTTTCGTGACGACCTCAAAGGACTGTATACGAGTATCTTTGTAAAAGCTGGCGAAATGGATGTTATTAACTTAAAACTGAATACACTGGATGTAGTTTTGGTACCAATCTACTTAAGCTGTAATCATTGGCAGCGTGATTTCGATAAACTCTGCGACTCACTGCACTCCTTGGACTGTACGGATATAGTGCTTATTGGGGATTGTAATGGTCGTGTAGGACTCACACAAAATAATTTCGCATCGGGATACAACAGTACTCTGCTGGAACCGTGTCGCAGATCTAAAGACCTAATTTGTGATAACAAAGGAGCAAAAATAATTGAACTTGCTGATGAGTATGACATGTGCTTGTTGAATGGTAGTTGCGAAGGAGATCCAGATGGCGAATTGACCTTTATCAGAGACACATCATACTCAATAATAGATTACTGTTTTGTTTCGGGACAGTTTTCAAATAGGAACCGAGATCTTTTCGTACCACATGCCCTTGAAAGTAACCCTTAATTCTACTGCTAGCGGCAACTATGCTTGCACAAAACCATTAAGCCTTCTGCCGAAATTTGTCTTCAATGACCTAATAATGGAATCGTATCAGCGAAACATGAATGTGAATCTTATGAAGTCACGCACACAGCGTTATACAGCCAATATTGAAGCTCTAACGGAAATAATAAAGAAATCCATTCCGCAACAGAAACATTTAAAAACTCATAAAATATATAAACAAAAATGGTATGATTCTGATTGCATGAAAGCTAGAACCAAATCTTTTAAATTTCTCAAACTTCTATGGTCGACTAACTCCAATATCTTTAAAGCACTCTATCAAGATGCCAGCAAGAAATACAAACACATCTGCTACATCAAAAAAGTAGCCTTTGAACAACAAAACATTGCGATTATAAATAATTCAAAATCTTCTGCTCAGTTCTGGAAAGCTGTCAAATACCTAAACGGACACACGTCTAACATCTCTGTAACTCTTAAAGCTCCACAACTCAGGATTCATTTCGATAAACTTCTTAATGCCCCATTAACCTCGCTACTACTTCAATATGCAGCCCCTCTGCTTTTAGACGAAAAATTAGACTCTGCATTTACTCTGGAAGAAGTCAATGAAGTAATATGCAAATCGAAATCAAATAAAGCACCTGGTATTGATCGCATCCCGTTTGAGTTCTATAAAAATTGCACATGTGAGTTCATGAATTCTCTCATAATTGAATTTAATCGAATATTCGACTCTGCTAATGTCTCCGACGTATTGAGGAAAGCAATAATTTTTCCCCTACACAAAAACGGCGATTACAGCGACCCGAAGACCTACAGAGGAATCACATTTTTAAACACTTCAGCCAAATTGTGTGCTTCATTAATTTACAAAAGATAGTATGAATGGGTACAAGAACATAACATCCTTAAAAAATTCCAAGCTGGATTTAGGAAAGGTTATTCTAGAATCGACCAGATATTCTGCTTAACAAACATTGCTGAAACATTATAAGGGCAAAAAAAAAAGTTGTACGCCTTCTTTGTAGATTTTCGAGCAGCGTTCGATTCAATACCACGTGAAGCACTCTTTTACAAGCTTTCCAAAATCGGTGTACAAGTAAAATTATTCGAATCCTGAGAGCCTTGTATGACAATAATATTGCATATGTATGGGATGGAGACTTAATTTCTGAAGAGTTCGAAACTTAAATGGGTGTTAAACAAGGCTGTATTTTAAGTGCTCTGCTTTTTATATTATACATCAATGATAGAACAGATGATGTCAAAGGTGGAATAAGATTCAACGGTGTATTAATTCCTGCGCTGATGTATGCTGATGATATCGTCTTTCTGGGTGACACAACCCAAGGTATGCAGTTATTGATAAACAGGCTTAATGCTTTCTGTTAAAGTTGGAATCTCACTGTAAATCTTGATAAATCAAAAATGATGATATTCAGAAATGCAGAAGGACGCCTCTCACATTTGGAAAAGTGGAAGTTAGACGGGGAAGAGATTGAGGTAGTATCCAGATACAGATACCTAGGTATCCTAATATCGTCCTCCTTAAATTTCAAACCACACTTTGAGGAAAAATTAGCTGTTGCTAAAAGAGCTATCTGTTTGATTTGGAAACGTTGCTTCAAAAATAAATATGTATCGCAAAGTGCAAAACAAACTTTGTTCCACTCAGCTGCAGCGTTGATAATGCTTTACGGTGCTTAGGTGGCCGTGGTGTAGTGGTACTAGCAATCACTTCTCACTCGGAGGGTCAAGGTTCGAATCCTAGCCACGAAAAAGCCTTCATTTGTGTAATTGAGTTTCAACTCAGTCAGAAAAATTTGAGTGTGAGGGCATAACACTGACATATAGATTTGGCTGTTGCAGGGCTTTCAAGCACAAAACAACCGTTAAAATTCACAACCTCATATTCCGAGTGAAGAAAATCTCTCCGTCCTATTCGGACTCCCACCCCTGGAGAGTCAATATCCAAACCAAACACACCTGAGTTTCAAAAAACTACATCACAACAATGCTTTCCTTTCTCCTCCTTCTATCTTTCCACCCGCGACCAGCAACAGTAAAAGGGTATGATAACACCTTAGGCGCGCGTAAATAATAAAAAAAAAATGGTATGGGGTTACAAAGGCTACGATGCTATGGAAAAATTTCTTCGCTACTTTTTGAAGAAGATTTTCCGATTACCAAAAAATACCCCGAACTATATGCTACATATTGAAACGGGAACTCCTCCTTTGCTCTTGTACACGTTCAAAATGCACTTCAACTATATCCTAAAAATACTTGAAATGAATGAATGCAGAATACCAAACGTAGTTTTAAGAAGCATAATTAGAACAAACAGAGGCATTTGCGAGGAATGGAAAAAAACAGCTTCTGAATGCGGCTTAAATCTGTCTATTCAAGTGAACGAGCATCCTCATCTTTTAAGAGAAAAATTTAACTTGGTTTTGGAGAATTTTGGCAGACATACATATGACCAATATGTCGAAGAAGCTGAATCGTCACTGTTTAGGAACTATTACAGCAAACTAAACCATTTTCTAAATGAAAAAAACATACTTCCTAGATAGTCACGCAGTTGACAAAATAAGTATTATTTTCAAACTGAGAGGGGAACTCGTTTAACTAAACTTTATACCCCATAGACCAGATTTACCAATACTTTGTGACCTCTGCAACATGAAGAAGAGAGAAGACATCTTACATTTTCTTGGTGTTTGTCCGATTTTAAAAGAATTTCGACTATCAATGTTCGGAAAACATGATTTAGACGAAGGTGAAGTAATGAGCATTTTAATGGAGAAAAAGGATGGAAAGTCTTATATGATTACTCAATAGCAGCACTTTGTTATAGAAAGCGTATCATAGATGGAGATTTTTAATGTAAAACTTAAGTATGTATTTTGTCAACATGAGTCGAGGCCGACCTAAAACCTCTTACTGTTCTTAGGGTCACAGCACCTAGTACTTATTTGCTACTCTACAATGAGTCAAACCAAAAGGAAAACCCGTACCCGCGATTTGGGTTTAAACCACAGCCACCATGACGCTCCCACAAGGGGGCCTACCTCTAACAAGTCAGGCCCGGACCGAAATCCGGGGGGCTCCTGACTCCCATGGTACCGTGATTTAAGTCCTGGTATGGACTACCGGTGGTCCAGCCGCCAACAAGACCTATGACCGGCAACTTGTAACTGGTCAAATCGTAGCAACCATTCAGAGGCTATTATCTGAAGATGTTTACGATAAGACCAGTAATATGATCTGCCCCCGCTTTTTATTAGACAACGTCATTAATGGGCAAAGCCTTGATAATTGGGCGGGGGCCCACATAGAATATACACCACGACAATGGCATTTGGCATTTCTTATTTAGCTAATAGAACTTATTTGTAGCTTCGTCCTTGGCTACAGTGAACTTTCTTTTCGCCAGGCCTAATTTTTGTTATATTTTGAACAGGATTTTCTTCTCTTTTACCTCATACCACCACGTAGGGTAATGCTGATTCCACCTTTTGGAACACCAAGCCTTTTGCTTCAGTTATGCAAAGTTCTTCAAAGATTGATCACATTTCTTCTAGGCTTTGGTGTTAGTCTACACATCCGCCATATGGTTTCTGAGTTCATCAGTTAGATTGCTGCCCTTTTCTCCGTTCATATCTTTCCACTTGATTCTTGGTGTTCTCCCCGTGGAGAACACCGAGTGGTTTTTCATGGTAAACACAGATACCAAAAGGAGACGATGGATGGATAATGCTTCACCAGGAATCGCCTTGCTTCCACTCATTTAGACTTCTTAGTAACCTACGACCAGCTAGAATGGAATCGACTTGGCTTTCAGTGCTTGTATTTTTGTATCGGACCAGGGTTCAGGTTTTCCAAGATTGCAAAGTTTAGGACACCGCTACCTAGTGGATTCAGGATGATATATCCTAAGCCGCCATGGACTTCCTTAAATGCGCTGCTGCTCTCTCTAATGTTAACATTCAAGTCCCCACCAATATATTTAGTTTCACCCGATGGTATTGACTGTAGAGAAACATCAAGGTCTTGCCAGAAATCCTTCTCCTCTTGGTCAGAGCTTGGCCGAAACTATGTATATTCATTGGCCCTTAATTTTTCAATGCAAATTTTATATGGATGAGGCGGTTACCCTTTATTAGAACCTGAACTAATCTATCTTGAAACGTTTTATCTATTGCTATTGACACTCAATTTCTTTTGCATTTCTGCCCATTACATAAAAGTCGGTATCCCCTCCCAATATCACGTGATTTTGAGCCCTTCCATTTGGTTTCTTGCAAATTTATTTGCTTTAGTTCCGTACCGCATCCCGTAAAGGAATCCAAGTTCCAGGTTGCTAATCTTATTTTGTAAAATAATAATTTATTCAGCGGATTTTTAACTTTGTCAAGTTCTACGTCGCTTGGGGGAGCGCCCTAAAATTATTTCTCCCAATTTTTCCATTTGGATTTTTCATAATTGTTCGTTTTCGTCGGTTATGGGCGAGAGGCTCTTGCTTTTGATTTCCTTTTTTGTTTTCCGACTTTTCATTTCTGGACCACCACATGATTCTGTCCCTGCCACCTCTACTCCACCTATTCTTAAGAAGTTTTGAAATTTGAGTATTAACGAAGTTTACTTCTGCGACCTGTTGATCCGCGGGAGGTAAGTTATTTTCCGCACCCTCTGGAGGTTACAGGTTCCCCCGAGAGGTACGAATGCTTACCGACGCCTCAAAGAATTGAATGACTTTCCTGATGTTCATTACCAGAAACGTCTACAGACCGCTTATTAGACTAAATCCTGCAAATCTTTATATAGAATTGGTGACGATACCTTAGAGCCCTATCTCTGTGAGTGTCCGGCCTACATTCGTATCAGACTGCAAATACTCGGCGCTAATGGGTGATAAGTGGCTGCAGCTTATGGCTTAAACATGTGCTTATCTTTCTAGGAAAGACTGAGAAATTCCAATTTAAGGAACACACAAACAGTTTTTTTGTTCTTTGCCTGAGTGCTCTGTTCCAACCGAAAAAAAAAAAATCTGCAACACTTCATTACTCAGGTATTGAGTTAATTGAGGGGAAAATTGTGAGAATCCTGCATAACAAAATGGAATTAGTGTCAGTTGGACAGTTCCAACATAAGAACAATACTTATTTGGGCAGTAAACGTTGGATATCCTGTGAATTAAAGAAACCAGAATGACCATCTTCATCGACTCCAA
Source organism: Volucella zonaria (assembly GCA_963966105.1). Taxonomy (NCBI): domain Eukaryota; kingdom Metazoa; phylum Arthropoda; class Insecta; order Diptera; family Syrphidae; genus Volucella; species Volucella zonaria. The sequence continues at coordinate 192,630,177 of OZ014532.1, read as the reverse complement.
GGAGCCAGCTGGAAAATGGGTGAGTATGGTATGGATTTCATGACTTTATCCTTGAACTAGGCATACTTTTGCCCAGAGTTTTATGTGGCAGATGCCATGAATGGATAACTTCTAAGATAAATTGGATATTGTCCGAAACTAAGCAACTATTAGCAACTAATTTTTACAAAGGGAGGAGCGATTTCGACGACAGAGTAGGCGCCAACAATACATCAGTCGAATGTGCTAAAGGATGCCGCCTCCCACATTATTGGCGCAATATACAGATTCCTTTAGTGTGCCAACAATTTAAGGATATTTTGCATTAGCTGTGGGGTAAATATTCATACTCAGCTAAGGAAACATAAACAAAAATATGGTAAAGAGACACAGAACACCTAAATTTTACACGTAATCGGGAACATGTAAATTTTCAACTTAAGTACCTTCGCATCAATCCTATTTACATCCTGGAATCATTAAGGATATTTCAATAAAGTTCTAGACTGCACTGGTTCTTTAATGACTTTAGAACAAATTTCGAATGAGTGATTCGCGAGTTCAATAGTCGATTAGAAAAATTTGAGGTGGAGAGCAAAATGCAGAGGACCACAGAATACAACTGCTTCATCAAATTGCGAGTGGTTTAATGAGGGTGTGAAATAAAACACGTACCGCTGAAAGAAAGAACAACTGTGACAGTGATCACGGAAGGCAACCACACTCGTCGCCGTTTACAATTCAACTTCACTTTATTATTATTTTTTATTATTATTTATTCTGTAATTTCTTAAACAATATAATTCAAAATAAATTCATTTACATTAATCTGTATAATAATAAAAATAGATAAGAAATTCATTTGGCATTCTGTATTTTCTATACCACGGTAATGAAAATAGTATCGAATGCCATTACATTGAGAATGAGATATCAAATAAATTATATATATATGGGTGGGGTGGCCCTCAAAATAAAAAAACTGATACAAATCTTACTCAAATATTATATAAGCAAGCTTTAGCAGACACATAATGAATAAAATTTGCTATAGAGTATCGAATAGATGATAGCATAAATCTTGTTTCATTGGTTATACCAGATAGTCAAAGTTCAGCACCTTAAAGCAGTATAAATGTCTGACGGTAAGTAGAATATCTCCTAGGTTTGCGGCATAATTTGCGTAGGATATATTTCTGGATTGTCAAAAGAGGTTGTATTTTATTCCTATAAGCACCTCCCCAGCAAGTAATACCATATTGTAATTTTGAGAGAAAAATACCATAATAAATAATTTTTAACAATTTAGTAGAACAGATATTTCGCAAATGGAAGAAGTGCCTAAGCGTTCAACGGAAATAGTTCCTCAAAGCTTCTACATGATTATAAAAGCTCATTCTAGAGTCTATAGTAAGTCCCAGGTATTTGCATTCACTAACAATATCGATAGGGAAACATTTATCACTACAATTAATGCTGTCATCAAAAGAAGAAGAAGATAAGCCAGACTCACAGTTGCAATTTGCAAACAGGAATCTTAGGCACTCTGGAGCGTGAAAATAAACATTCCGATCCAGATCAAAATTAATCGACAAATTAAAAATCATAAACTTAGTCTTAGGACTTAAAAGCAAGTTGTGTTTATAAAACCATGTTCTTATAAGACTAAGGTCCCAATTTAGGTCGGAAACCAGATCTAGGCGACTATTTGAACCATAGGAGAAACCTATATCATCCGCAAAAGCCGTTGAAGCACCTTTAAAATTATGTGTAAAAAGTGAGTTTATGTAGATTAGAAAGAGAATCGGAGCTAGGACAGAACCTTGGGGTACCCCTAAATTGAGAGTCATAAGATCACTCCTGATTTCTTGAATTTTTACTCTTTATGATCTATTTTTTAGGTAAGATCTAAACCACTCTAACATAAAGCCACGAAAACCTGCTTTTTCAAGTTTATCCAGTAGAATAAGATGATCAACCATATCGAACGCCTTGATAATATCAATAAATAAACCAGCAGTACACTTTTTACTATCTAAGTTTGACATTATTTTTCCACAAAACTGCAGGAGTGCATCCTCAGTTGATTTTGCCTTTTGAAAGCCAAATTGTGTAGCATTAAAAAACTTAGCTTTTGTGAGATAACTCACTATCCTATTTTTCACAAGCTTTTCAAAGATTTTGCTTATAACTGGGAGGAGTGAGATGAGCCTATAATTACACATTTCAACAGTAGAACCCTTTTTGAACAATGGGATAACATCAGCACACTTGAGATCTTCAGGAAAAACTCCCTCAAATATGCAGCGATTAAAAATGTAAGCAAGGACATCCATTATATGACAAGCAACTTGTTTAAGTAGGATATTGGAGATACCGTCAGCACCACATGAATAAGTATTTCTTAAAGTGCCGATAACTTTTAAAACTTCAAGAGGAGTAATGGGTTTAAATGCAAATCTATTAGAACACATTGGTTCAGCAAAGCAATCAATAGTCGAACAGAAATGACAAGTAGGTTGAACAGGACATGGTTGCATGCTAGTGGCTATGTTGGTAAAATAGCAGTTAAATGCATCTGCAATGACTAGTTTATCAGATACAACACAATCATTAACACGAATAACAGTCGGTTTTATTGCAGAAGAGGATTTGTTTAAAATACTATTAACAATTTGCCATTCACTTTTTAAGTTACCTCTAGCAGAATTGAACCTAGAACGGTAATAGTTATCACGGCAAATTGGAATTTCCCTTTTAAGTTCGGTACACAGATTTTTTTATTTGCTTTTCAAACACAGATTACCAGGGTGTTTATAGCATTTAGTTCTTAGTTTGTTTTTAGCCTTAACTTTGTTCAACAAGTAACTGGAAATCCAGGGTTTAAGCCTTTTAGAAGATCTTTTAGGACTAAAAGTATAAGAGCAACTCAGAATATGCTTCTTTAGACAATCGATAAGCATTGAAAAGGAAGCAGAAGCATCAGAGCACAGATAGACATCTTCCCAAAACTCACAAGAAAGATTGTATTGTTAAGGTAACGACTCTGATCAATCCATCAGGACCTGGATGACATAATTCTACTCACCCTAGCGACCATTTGCTTGGTGGTAAGCGATCGTCTTTGACGAGTGCCACCTGTCCGGTTCGAATAGATGATGCCTGAGTGGTCCATTTTGGTCATTGCTGCAATTGGTGAAGCTAATCCTTTGACCAAGTCTCCCAAAAATGATGGAATATTTGCTGCATCAACTGCCATCGTTTCAAATAATTGGACTTCGTATCATCAAGGTCGTATTCTGGAAACGTCGTTAAAGTGTGCTGGGGTTAGCACTTCGAAATCTAAGGGTTCATCTCGCAAAGGCATGAGTGGTTGAGAGCTCAACACTGCCTCAATTTGTGATAAAAGAGTGCTTAATTCCTCGTATCGCAGCGTTCGGTCTGCCAATATTCGCCGTAGATGGTGTTTAGCCGATTTGAAGGCCGCCTCCCAGATTCCTCCAAAGTGTGGCGATCCAGGAGGGATGAAATGCCACGAAGTTCCCATTTGAGCCAACTCAGTACCGATGATGTTATTTTCTTGGCCAAATCGTTGCAAACATTTCCGGAGCTGTCTATCTGTTCCGACAAAATTCGTCCCACGATCACTAAATAGGTCGCTGCAGATCCCTCGTCTTGACGTAAATCTCTTGTAAGCAGCTATAAAGGCATTAGTGGAAAGATCTGATGCCAGCGCGAGTGGCCAGACATACGAAGACACACATGTATCCTTTTGGAAGAATAATTCGTCGACCCACATTTTGGCGAATTAAGATTGGCCCTGCATAGTCAACACCAGACTTAATGAAGGAACGACACTGCTGAGCACCAGCCGCCGGTAAGTTACCCATAAGTTGCATTGCGCCGTTGGCCCTCTGTCGTTAGCAGATGACACATCGATGAATGTGTGTTCCGAACTTCGTTTCGGGCACCGAGAATCCAAAACTTTTGGCGAGTGTAGCTTAGCTTTGACTGATTGCCTCCATGAAGGGTCATCACATACGCATGAGCGATGATAAGTCTAGAAAGAGGGCTACTTTTGGATAAAATAAACGGATGTTTCTTACCAAATGATATATATGCTTCCGGCAAGCGGCCACCTAGTCGTAGCAAGTCATCATCATCAAGCCAAACCGCAAGTTTAAGAAGAGGATGATCAGTTGATGCCGCTGCAAGGAAAATCTCTCTCCAGAAAAGTCGTACTGTTGACCTAATTTCATACATGGTAATTCGGCTTGCCACATTTCTCCCCGTTCTAGAATTTCAAAATTCCGCTTCGACTTTGGCTGCTCACAATTAAAAATAAAACGTCGACAGTATGCAATGACACGAAAAAGCTTTCTAAGTGAAGAAAATTTACTAAGTATTGACCATCGTTCTGTTGGTATTGTGACGGACGAAGTGATTGACTTTGACTCTTCCAGTCAAGTTCGTGAAAGACTTTCTATGTATTATGGACACGCAAATGAATGCTGACGTAGTCAAAAAGGACCAGTCCAAAATATAGAGTACGATGCCAACTTACTCGGATAGAGACCCCTTGAAGCACAGTCAGCAGGGTTATCCTCTGAAGGTACGTGTCGCCAATGTGAGATGTCAATCGCATCCTCAACCTCTGCCACGCAATTCACAACGACAGTTTTCCAACGACTTGGTTCCCCACGGATCCATGCTAAAGCCATAGTAGACTCTGTCCCAGCAAATGTTGCCATTTCCTTAAAATACGCAACCTGCCTAACCTCTTTGATAAGTCGAGATAACAGCACCGCACCGCATAGTTCGAGGCGTGGTATGCTAGTTGTTTTAAGTGGAGCAACCTTTGTTTTAGCCATTAGCAGGCTTACTTGGATGTTGTCGTGAGTCACTCAGATATATACAGCAGCACTGTAGGCCACTGTGGATGCATTACAAAATCCGTGGAGCTCACACGAAAGTTGCTCCGAATGCGTTCCTACCCAGCGATCCATTCTTATTGTTCGTGCCGTACCAAGTCCCTCCCGATATGCTAACCACTCTGTTTGAAGTTTTGATGGCAACGGATCATCCCATTGCAGTCCTAATGACCATAGCTTCTGTAGAAAGATTTTACCCAGTATAATGCTTGGTACCAGCCATCCTAAAGGATCGAATAGTCTGGATCGCCTAATACTCGTACATGACGTTTGGTAATTACTTCTGGCAAATGCTACTGTACCCCGATCGTGTACGAAAATGTATCTTCTTCTGGGCTCCAATGTAAACCTACGGTTTTTATACCGTCAATCTAAGAACTATGTCCTCAGGTAAGTCTGCTAACACTTGTTCTTCGTTAGATGCCCACTTCTTTATGGTGAATCTTCCTCCTCGTAATAAGCTTATTAAATCATCCCTAAGTTTCAGTACAACCTGCACTGATTCTCCACCCGACAGCACATCGTCCACATAGAACTCGTTCCGAACTACTGCTGGCGCAGCCGGAAACTTCTGTCCATCATATTCTGCCAATTTGAGAAGCGTTTTTATTGCTATATACGGAGCACAGGCTGTTCCGTAGGTGACGGTCAATAGCCGGAAATCGCATATGTCATCGGTGGTTGGATTCCGCCATACTATTCGCTGAAAGTCACAATCCTCTTGATTGTCTCGAATTTGGCGAAACATCTGATCAATGTCTGCTTTGAAAAGATGTTCCATTTGGGACTCGACTAGATGCGTCGAATACCACGCGAAACTTGGTCGAATGGGTTGCCTTGGAAGCAACCGCATGATGTGGCAAGTACGACGACGCCTTCCTAATCCTCATTTCCGTTGAAACTTCCATATGTCCTAAGTTGAAGTAGTCAGCCATAAATTTTTGGTAGTGATCTCGCAGACCACGATCTACCTCAAACCGTCGTTCAACGTAAGACAATCGGCGAACAGCAAGCGTTTGCTTGCGAGAAAGTGTAATCAACACCACCCCGAATCATCTCGTTTGCACGTAGCGTAGAAAAATGCTACACACTCTCTTTTGAAAGTGATGAAATGTTTCCGTGAACATCTTCCAAAGACCAAAAGCGTCGAAGTTCGTGCTCCAAAATTGAACAGGAACACGATTCCAATCCTCCTTAAGGTATGTTCACCATTAGCACACATTTGTTTTCTATCCGGCTCGAAGGACCAAAAAATGTGAGATAAAACACGTACCGCTGAAAACAAGAACAACTGTGACAATGATCACGGAAGACAACCACACTCATCGCCGTTTACAATTCAACTTCATTTTATTTCAATATATTGGCGAGCTGGAAGCTTAAGAAGAACAATCAATTAGATGCTTATTATACATGTGAAAGTAAATAACAAAGGAGAGTAATTCGTATGGTAAGTTAGAATAAATGTGGTGAATACTGAGTAAGGTAGAATATAATATGATACAGAAGGTGTGTTGATAAAATCAACAGAAGATTTTATATGGACAGTGACAATTCATCTCAAACGATTTGACTACGATGACGACTTGTATGTCCTCCTAAGCAAGGTAATAGACCTACAAACCACAATAGAATCTGTGATAACCACACCAGTTCTGAAAGCACTGAAAAATTGATTATTTCTTTTAACAAGGATTGTTGTCTCTTTTGATGGAGAGCCTGAACTTCATGCACTCGGCAGATCCGACAGAGCAAGAGCTGCGTATGCTATGCTCTCATGTATCTGGAGTAGTATTGTGTATAGTTTCATAATCAGCCTCCTATTGCTCAACTTATATATTGATTACCCGTTCAATATTGCTCGTACCTTAATAGGCATATCTGACGTAGAGCAGTTGATTGCTTTGCATTTTCCCCATAGTGTGCTTTATGGATTGACTATACGGGTGTACTTACCTTTATTTGTTTGCCATAGACAAAGGATTAATATTTTCCTTTGACTTTTCCATTTCCCTATGCAAAGACTTTCATTAAAAATTCTGCCATCCAGTACACATTAACTTAAGGATTTTATCTTTCCATCAACTTATGGTTGACTTTGTAAATGATTAATTAGCTCATCGATTCACCTGCGAACTCAACTAATGTCGCGTAGAGATACATCTCATTACGTCCTTTGATTATGGTTGGCTTTCCTTCGAATCAATTCCTTCTCTTTGAATCACCAGCTATTTTCAATTTGAAATACACACAGCATTACGATGAAATGCAGTTTTGTGGTTTGAAGCGGTACTGGATAATAGAGCATTACAAAGCATTGTCATTGCATTCGACTTCTGCGGTTCATATGGTTTCAGAAATGTAGATCTGATAAATATACAATAGATACAAAAATGCAACCCCCGACTGAAGACTACTGGTCGGGTAAATGAAAAGTCGGATGTACGTTCGTAACTTCACCCCTACCAGCGCCATATAGAGAAAAGGACAATAGTACAAGAGCACGGCATCATGGAAATGAGTGTACGTGAATATATTACCCCTCCGGCATTCCTTCGACAGTTACCGGGGATGAACGATATGATGAATAAAGGAAATAAATTGTGCTGGAACGTCAGCACAATGAAGAGTAAACGTTTTGAACTAGAAAACGCAATACGGTAGCACAAAACCGATATTACAGCTTCATCACATTATCCTTGTGAATGTGCATCGTAAACGTAATGTCGCTATGAGGTACCGGGCGACCTCTCTTACCGGCTGGTAAGGTGCGGACTTAGATGGCTGCTTTTTCATTATCCCCTCGCTCGCGGAACAACACACGAATAAAAATAAGCACAGAGACCACAAATCGGAAACAAAAAGAATAACAAAAATTATATTGAAGTCAGAAGAGATATCTCTACTCCGTTCACAGCTCAAAGCGATTTCCATCCCATCTCCAATTAATGCTACACGGTGCCATTCTGAAATCTCGGACAGGACAGATGCTCAGGAATGAAATTTACAAAGTATCGAGATGATAGCAAATATCGACACAAGCCTCAGTAGAAATACGAACACTTCACTGGTGAAGCTATGACGAACGTACACCTCACGGGTCGCCGAATTTAGGAGGATATCGCGTCATTACCTTTTCACATGTTCAGATAATAATTATGCTAGGTCACATGTGGGTAGCATGATTCGGAATACGAGAGCGGGTCAATAAGTAATACTGAAACAGCAACACTGCTCCTGTCAACAGGCATCTGTCAGTTGACTCCTGTCAAAATTTAAACTTGCTGCGTCAGTTAGTTTGTGTTTGACAGCTATTTTTATCAGACTACTCACTAATTTGAGGAGAAAATGGAAAAAAGTGAATTTCATGTGCTTATTAAACATTATTTCTTGCGAAAAAAAACCATTACCGAGACCAAGGCTAAGCTTGATAAATACTATGGGGACTCTGCACCATCGATTTCAATGGTAAAAAAGTGGTTTACTGAATTTCGTTGTGGCCGTACAAGCACTGAAGATGCCGAACGTCCTGGACGCCCAGTTGAGGTCTCTACACCCGAAACAATCGAAAAAATCCACGATATGGTGTTGGCCGACCGAAGATTGAAAGTGCGAGAGATTGTGGAAGCCGTAGGGATCTCGCATGGCTCAGTGGTTTCAATTTTGAATGATCACTTGGGCATGAGAAAGCTTTCCGCAAGATGAGTGCCGAGTTTGCTCACAGTCGACCACAAACGCAATCGTGTAACAACTTCACAGGAAGGTTTGGCGTTGTTTAATCGCAATATGGAGGAGTTTTTGCGCCGTTTTGTAACCGTGGACAAAACATGGATCCATCACAACACACCAGAGAACAAACAACAGTCAAAACAGTGGGTTTCTAAGGGTGAATCGGCGCCAAAGAAGGCCAAGGTGGGTTTGTCAGCCAATAAAGTTATGACGACTGTTTTTTGGGATGCACGCGGGATAATCCACATTGACTACCTTCAAAAGGGAAGAACAATCAATGGGGAATATTATGCCAACTTATTGGACCGGTTCAATGACGATTTGAAAAAAAAACGACCTCATTTGGCCAAGAAAAACGTTCTTTTCCACCAAGACAATGCAAGGGTGCACACATGTGCAGTTGCCATGGCAAAAATCCATGAATTGGGCTATGAATTGCTCCCTCATCCACCCTATTCTCCAGATTTGGTTCCGAGCGACTACTCCTTGTTCCCAAACCTGAAGAAATGGCTTGGAGGAAAAAGATTTGACTCCAATGATGAAGTCATCTCGCAAACAAAGGCCTATTTTGAGGACCTCGACAAATCATTTTTTTTGGAAGGGATAAAAAAATTGGAGAAGCGTTGGACAAAGTGTATAGAGCTCAAGGGAGACTACGTTGAAAAATAAAATTATTTTTTATCAAAAAATCTGTGTTTAATCCAAAAGTCACGGACTTATTATCGCCCTCGTATTATCGTTCTCTACCTATATCCAAGCGTTCCAAAAAACGGACTCAATGCCTCAGCTCGATATTACGAGCTAAAAACAATTTTCTGCGATTACAAACAGCAACAACACACCTCCTACCCTTATTGAAGAAAAGTTACATAATCACAATGGTGAATTTTTACCCGGGCCAGACCAACTACCTTCCACCCACCCACTACCTCCTACCTATTTCATCTGTCCCTCATACAAGGGGAATTCCACCAAGTTTGGAAGACCTCTTTTATAACCTCGGTCCACAAAAAGGAACCAAAGAATGACTAACTACCGCCGCTCCCCTTAGCTCTCTCACACACGTAAAATGTTCGAAAGTATTTTATATCAAGTGTCATTCCTTTTATTAAATATTTGGGATGTACAATAAGATTAATAACTATTTTAGTACTTAGATACAAATTGAGCAGAAAGTACAACTGATTTAGAATTCATAATTTAAAACCTTAAACTACGATACAAGAATACGAATAGATTGCTTAAATTACTTAAGAAGTAGAGATTATAGGGAACAAAGAAGGGGTTAAGGATCGGTAGTTGAAGAAGAGAAATCGGAGAGGACTGCACTTTTAAAGACTGCACGATTAGAAATGAGTTTGATTTGCAGTGGCAGTGAATTCCATAGTTTGACAGTATGAATGAAAAATAAACGGCTTGAGTTCAAATATTTGTGGCGGAAAGGAACGATACTTAAATTTCTTACAGAACGATTAAAGACGAGTTTGATAAATAAGTAGGACGCACATTGTTATTGTTAATGATTTTATGTAGGAATATACAATTTCTTGTATTGATGTATTGCTGCAGTGTGCAGCCTAATAGCTTTTTTGAGTGTTCAGGAATATGGCCATATCTACGGAGGCCATATACGTAGCGCACCGCAACGTTGAATGCGACTTGTAACTTATGCTGGGACAGTGAGTCAAGAGCACTGTAGACAACATCAGCGTACATAATGATTGGGACTATTAATGCTAGTACCAACTTTCATCTAGTTTCAACCGGAGTAAAATAAGCCGATAGCCATTATAGAGTACGATCAATAATAATGCCAAGACTAGTGCAATTCTCAACAGCAGTAACTTTATTATTGCTTAAATAATTACGAGAGTTGGCTGAAAAGTTTCCGACGGCAACGTAAAGATAAAAGCTAGTGAATGCTAATTGTGCATCTTTTGACGGTTACTTACCGAAGTTTCAGTCATTTTGGAAGCGCAGTTTTTAGTTGAAAGTCGTTTGAGTAAGTCGATGTGAGTGTTTTTTGAGAAAATGGAAAAAATTGAATATCGAGCTGTTATTAAATTCTTATTTTTGAAAGGCAATACGCCTACGCAAATCGAACATGAGTTGGACTCTGTGTATGAGGACTCTGCACCATCATTTACCATAGTGAAATTTTGGGCAGCTGAATTTAAACGTGGCCGTAAGAGCTTGGGAGATGATGAACGTTCGGGACGTCCAAAAACGGCAACCACTGACGATAACATTGCTAAAGTTCACCAAATGGTGTTAGACGACCGCCGAATTAAAGTGAGAGAGATAGTAGAGGTTACGAAAATGTCCAAAGAACGTGTTTGTTACATATTAAATCAAGATTTAGGCATGAGAAAGCTGTCCGCGCGTTGGGTGCCGCGTTTGCTTACGTTAGACCAAAAACCTGTTCGAATGAACATTTCCAACGCTCTGTTGGCGCAGTTTAGGCGCAATAAATCCGAGTTTTGGCGCCGATTAATTACTGTAGATGAAATTCAGTCAAAACAGTGGACTGCAAAGGGCGAGCCGGCTCCAAAACAAGCAAAAACTATTTTTTCGTCTGGGAAAGTGATGGCGACTGTTTTTTGGGTTAGTAAAGGAGTTATCTTAATCGATTATCTTCAAAAAGTAAAAACCATAACAGGAGCATACCACGCATCATTACTTGCCAAGCTGAAGGCCGAATTGCGGAAAAACGGCCACATTTGCAGAAAAATAAAGTCCTGTTTCACCAAGACAAAGCGCCGTCTCACACCTCAGCGGTTGCCATGGCGAAAATCCATGAATTACGGTTTGAACTGCTTGACCATCCGCCTTATTCACCAGATCTAGCCCCAAGAGACTTCTTTTTGTTCCCTCATCTAAAAACTGCGCTCAGAGGACAGAGATTTTCGTCAAATGAGGAGGCAATCACCTTCGTGAATAATTATTTTGCAAAGAAAAACGCCAAGTACTATTTGGAGGGGTTAGAATGAGATGGGAGCATCGTTGGGGGAAGTGTGTAGAGTTACAAGGAGACTATGTAGAAAAATAAAAAAAATTTTGAGAAAAAATATCTTGTATCATTGTTCGGTCGGAAACTTTTCAGACAACCTTCGTATCTGGTAGGATATTCAAGTTAAATTTTCTTTTAGATATTGGTATAACATGGGATTTTAGTGGGTTTAGAAGCAGCCCATTAACGACGGGCCAAATATATATTCGGGATAGATCTTCATTAACAAGAAGAGTCAGCTCAGAGAGCTGGTTAAAGGGTTTCCCTAGATGTAGTTGAACGTTGCATAAAGATGCACAGATGTTTGCGTGCAGACTGATGGGAAATCATTGATAAACATGCAGAATAATAATGTCCCAAGAGTTGACCCTTGAGGAACTCCTTGAACTAAAGTTTTTATCGAAGAGGATTTGCCGCCAGAGGTAACTCTCTGAAATCTTCTTGATAAATAGCTACCAATAAATTTGACAGCCCTATCACTAAAACCAAACAATTTTTTTAGCTTCCACTTTAGGATGTTGTCTACCCTATCGAAAGCTTTGGAAAAGTCAAGCAGACAAAGAAGACTAACATAGCCCTTGTCATAATCCTGCCTTATAGAGTAACTGTGATTTACTCTAAACCCTGATTGTTTCGGGTAGAACAAGTTGTTAGTAGCTACATGGTTCAGGATTTGCTTCTCTAAGACTTTTTCAAAAAATTTTTGATAAACAAGATAGTATGCTAATTGGTGGGTAGTCAGAAGGGGAATTTGCTTTTGGTTTTTAGGCAATAGGAAATAGACTTGCAATTTTCCATGATATAGGAAAAGTTGATGTGGTAATGCAAAAGTTAATAATATAGGTGAGATGGCCAACAATATGAGGTAAAATAAGTTTAATAAACCGTATTTATAGACCATCCTCTCCGATATCGTCAGACTTAACGGCCACCGTGCATTTAAAAACTTCATCTTCACTCACTACTTCAAAATTTTCTAGTTTTTGCACAGAACTTTCCAACTGCGCCGACATGCGGTTAGAATCGAGATTATCATCATGAAGTTGATCGCCTAGGAAGAAGTTATTTAGAAGATCTGGGTCGAGAGCACTTTGAGGGTTAAGGACTTTAGAGACACCAGTTTCTTTTATGTTTCTCCAAAGTGTTTTGGCGGGTAAAGAGGCGTTAAGCTTTGATGCTAAGTAGTTCTTTTTAGATGCACGTAGAACCAGAGTTGCATGATTTCGGACTTGTTTAAATGCTTCCCAATTGACATTCCTTGATCTGCGCTTTCATCTACTGTGCAATTTATTTCGAATCTTGATTATATCAATCACATCGGAGGTGAACCATGGACAGTTTTGGTTTTGTACTCTTACTGTTTTTGTGGGTACAAGTTGATTAAACAGTTGGGTTAGGATCAATTGAAAGGAATCAACTTTGTCATTGGGATCTGCTTTCAGTCTGCATTGCATCCAAGAGGCGGATGTTGTAGCTAGTTGAAGGGCATTAATATCAACAGAATTGAAGTCTTTATAGGTGAAAGAGTCAGTAGTAGAGCATTTAGATAAATTCATATTGCATGTCAGGAAGATAAGGTCATAATCAGAGATATCAAAAGATACTCGTATCTGGTCAGAAAGAAGGACGAGCTCAGGATCAGAGACTATAAAAAGGTCAAAAAGACTGGGTGAACAATCTGGGATAAAGCGTGTTGGGTAGGCGGTATTAACTATACTCAGGCCAAATGAGGACACTGAGTCTTCAAACTGAAATGCTCGTGAGTCATTTCTTAACAAATTAGCATTGAAATCTCCATAAACAATTACATATATGCTCATAAAGTGCACAAGAGACGAGACACTTTGCCACACCTCCACCTGTGGTATCATTCCTATGCAGTTTGAAATTTGGTATGTCATAGATTTCATCAGATATGTTTGGTTTGAACCATGTTTCATTTACACAAATAACATCAATACAAGAAGTTGCGAGCAAGTATTTTAAATAGTCTAATTTAGTGTCATTTAAGCTACCTGCATTTCGATAACAAGCGCTGGGTTCATTAAATCGCTGGGAAATAATGTTTGCCATAGTGTATGTTGATTCTTCATTCATACTGTACACCTCACTGGAGAAAGAGCTTGAAACATCCATAGTATAAAATCAAGAGCATTCGAGAAAAAAAAGTGCATTCTTTGCGAGGATGAAGGTGAGGGGAGGAAATTTAACAAGAGTGGGAGAAGAAACAATGAATATGGAGTTTATAATAACAAAAAATTTTAATAAAGAATTTAAAATTGTCTTCCCTCGGTTTTGTCCACATTTATTAAAATGGATACCTTCTTATCTGGAAAACCGTTAGTATAGCGTTCGTTTTAGGCCAGCCATTTCGACCCCACTTTCAGCTACTTCTGGCTTCCCACAATGCAGCCATCTAGGTCCCCTTCTTTTAATTTTAACTATAAACGATCTTGAGAGGATTATTAAACACTGCCCCCTATCCACTTACGCCGACGACACTAAGTTCTTCAAAGCTATTTCTTCACCCCAAGACTCTATTCTTCTTCAAGGAGACCTCGATAGGTTTTCCACTTGACTTCCAAAAAAAAAATTACTTACAGCTTAATGTCTCCAAATATCAATCTATAACTTTGTCACGTAAGTGCAATCAATCTCCTCCTCGACTTTATTTTCTGCTTGGCAACCTATACCGCAGGTTCACTCCCTTCGTGACCTTAGAATATTATACGATAGAGAGAACCTTCCGTTCACATATTGATGAGATAATCCTTAAATCCAACTTGGATATATCAAACGATGGTCTAAAGAATTTTTCAACTCCTATGGGACAATGTCACGTTGCATTACCCTTGTCCGGTCCCTTCTCGAATATTCCAGCCAAGTGTTGTCCCCCTTTCTGCGAGTCCATATATCCCTAATCGAGAACATTCAACGTCGCTTCCTTCGGTTTACCCTTCGAGGACTACCAAGGGATGACCTTTTTATTTTATTTCCCTATCGTGACCCGCTCAAACCTCTTAACCCGCTGACATTCTCTTCATTCATCGACTGCTCTCTGGTTCTGTGGATTGCGCCTCTCATTACAATTCCATTTCCTTCAACAGTAACCCTCGTAATTTACAATGTCCTCATCTCTTCTAAATTCCAGCCCACCAATTATGGTTCCAACAAATCAATCTCTCAGAAGCTCCGTAAGGTCAACTCAAACCTCCCCGTTTTTGTCTTTAACCTGAGCACTTCTCGTCTCAAACTTGATTTCCCCCACCATTCCCTTAGCTCCTAATCCTTAAGTTTTGTTAGTTTTTAAGATGATGCTTACATTAAGCCAAATAAATGGGGGCGTCAGGCCCCATAAAAATTAAATTAAACATAATGGGGGTAAACTACCATAGTTGCTGGTAACCAACAGGGCTGTGCCTTGAAATTCTCAATCAATCGTGTCCTGGTTGTTTTCAACATCGCAATAGAAGCGACTGCCGTCATTATAAAACCATTTGCTGTAAATATAAGAAGGTAGGCCACATTGAAACTGTTTTTATGTCTGGTTAGAGCACACCTTCTAGCGGGAAGCAGGCCAAGGCAAGTAAAGTCGCTCTTGAAGCCTCCAACGGAATGGTAGGGGTTCTTTTCGTCGGAATAATTCCCAAGCACACTACAGACACCCCAGCAATTCAGTGGAAAACCGACATTTTTGTGAAGTGGAGTCTGCGATAAGAGTGGAAGTGGTAGTGTTAGTGGACACCCTGGCGTCTTGTTTAAGAGTTGGTCCAGAGGTATTCGAAATCTGACAGGATACTTCAAACCAATGAGGCATACCAGTTTCGATCAGAGGTGAATTGGAGGTCATCGTAAGATACGACAGCACGAGCTTGTAAACTGAAATTACTGGTTTAGGGTCTTCAATTTAAAAGTCGTATTCTTATCTTTTTTCCAAGGGACTAAATAAGTGCAAATACCACCACGCGCATCTGGGACTCGGTGATTCTAAAGCCAGTAGAGGGTGGAGTGGAGATATTCGAATCTGTGGAGACTTCAAAGCCAGCGTGAATCCATAACCAGTATTGAATAGTCATCCAAATCCACGCATTCGAGATTTGTTCCATAAACTTCGTGGAGGGTAGCGTTTCACAAAAATTGATCTGTAGGATGTTTACCTCCAGATCGAGTTAGGTGATGCATCGAAGGAGCTAATACGCCTTTCGGACAGTTCCAGTACCAGCGTTTGCCATTTAGGATTAGCAGTGGTCCTGGTGCATTCCAAACTATTATGGAACAGTTTTTGCCGACTTGCCAGTAGCCAATTGATTAGACGACATCCTCGTTTTGGGCAGGGATGAGCACTTACGCATCCTGAAAAGAGTGTTCAAGCGGCTACAAAGTAATGGATTTCGGTGCAATAAACCAAAGCGCACATTCGCTAAGGGAGAGCTGAAATATTTCGGGCATACAATGCTCCTCTGAGAAGCACTTCGCAATATGCCGCGACATTCAAATTTAAAAAACCTGGAAGCCGTAATAAGTAAACTAAAATGTTATAGTCAATTTATTCCAAAGCGCTTGCAGGCTCTTTGAATGCACTCAGAGCAAAAGATGCTAAGTTTGTTTGGTCGGCTAAATAGAAGAAAGCCCTGGAGACATTGAAAAGCAGTATAAAGCAGATGACAAACTTCCTATGATCCTGATTACGAATACTTCAGGGTATGGCATTGATGTGGTTATAGCACACAGATATCCACACGGAACCGACCGGCCGATCACGTTTGCCTCCAAAACAAAAAAAAAGACGCTGCTTATAGTACATGGGGTGAAAAAGTTCCACTTTTATTTGTATTGTCGCGTTTTTTAGTTGCAAACCGATCATAAGCCTTTGACGGCCATATTCAGTGCCAGCAAGCAGATTTCATAAGCGACGATGTACTGCCTACCAGATACCGACCACGATAAGCTAGAAATAGGCGGCTAGAAAGTGAATAGCATCATCTTGGAAGATTCAGGAGCGACCCTCTCAACTCCGCACTAATTGGAAAATATACATTAAGGGATAGAGTGCTTAACAGTGCTGTTGGCTGTTAACAAAATGGATGTGAAACCGGTCTTCGATCGAGTAATTATTATGAAAGCATTCTTTGTAACACATGATGTACGGTACTTAGACTCTAGACGTACCAAACCAAACACATCTGTTACGGGACGTTAAGCAAATCGTGCCTACAGTGCAGCCTATACTAGTGGTAGTAGAAGGTAACTGTGGATTACATGGTAATTTAAATTTGTATATTTTTATCTGGCTGACAAAGACTTAGGTGCTGGTAGGAATGAAGTAAATGAAAGTGCATAGTACGACTCGAGCTGTTTGAGAAATGTATTTTCATTCCTTCATTCCAACAGAGGAAAACCAAAAAAAGTTTAAACGAACCAGGAATGTCTTTCTTAAACGTGTAAAATTAAAATGCGACCAAAAACTGAGGCAAAAAATATTACAATGTCCCAAAGGTAGTAACAATTTTTGGTCTTTCGTCAAAAATATTATAAATTCTGCCTCATCCCCCATCCCAACGCTCATTTACAATGACATTCCAGCTGTCAGCTCTTTGGACAAGGCCAATCTCTTTGTTGCACACTTTGCGGCCAGCTCAACACTCCCAGATTGTGATTTGTCGCCTCCTACACTTGTGTTCGTCGAATCTTCAATGGGAGGAATCCACTTTCGCACTCCTGTAGTAGCAAGAGTGCTAAAGGATCTCAACATGCATAAATCCGCTGGTCCAGATAGTATATCTCCCCTTATTCTGAAGAGGAGTTCTTCCTCGCTGGCAAAACCACTGCGTAAGCTTTTTCATCAGTCCTACTCTTTAGGACTCTTTCCGAGAAGAAGGAAAACAGCATTTGTCCAGCCCATCCCTAAAAAGGCGACTCTTCTTCTCTTTGCTTCTACAGACCCATTGCACTTACGTCCCATCTTTCCAAGGTCATGGAAACGCTAATAAACCATCAGCCAGAGCTCGCAAATAAGAGTTGACCGTTTATCTCTTTGCGGTCTGTGCACTAACATAAGCGAAAAATTCATGCACACTCGCTCTCGCTCTGACCACTGATATAAGCACCGATGCCATTTTTTATAAATATATTCTTACCCTTGGACCTTACTGAAAGCAATATAAAGCAAAAACAAAGACAATAAAAACAATAACAATTTAAAGTCTAGTCTTATTTAATTAGTTAAGATTAACACAAAGCTTCTCTATACACAATGTTGGCAGTAGAAAGACCAGGGAAGTACAGATAAAGATTGCTGGAGCTACTAACACGGGATAAAGCCACATAGAGCTGGGCATGCGAAAAGCAGCTGACACTGAGGTCCACGCCCGCAACGTGCAGCGTCTAACCCTGCGCTTTGTTAATAGTCATAGCAACGCATAAGCTAACTGGAAACTGTACACGCTTAAAACAGAATGGGAAATTATTTGGAATGAGAGGGATTCGGGGTATAAAGACGGTATCTCCTGCGCCGCATCCTGTTAAAATCTCGGCTTCTATCACGTTTAGCTGTAGGTTCGTGACTTTTAGTCGTGTGCCGTTACATAATTTTGGTGGGCTTACATTTCGAAGGAGAATTATGGGGACGCCGACCTTTAAATTAAGTTCGTGTGACGGAAGACCAGGTGCACTTAGAGAATTCAAAAATTCTACCGGGTAGTTTGTAGCATCTTCTTGTTCCATTACTCTGTTGACGGAGATATATTTTGCACTTTCCCCATAAACAGACGTCAATATTTTTGCATTTATTGCTTCCGCTTGGTCATTGCGAGGGGTCAAAATAGCTCTTTCATAGCCAAGAGTTGTGATGATTTATTATCTGTCACCGTATACAGAAGAAATGAGGTCTTGCAATGATGGGACTGTAGAACATAAATTAGTAGGCAAAATAACTTTTCCTTCTTCTTGCGGATACGTGCCTTCACCAATTTGTAGTAGGAAATTTGAAAACTCCTGTGCATTTGGGCTGCCTCCTGTTCGGGCCCGCATATTTATTGTTAAATGCATCAGAATAACTTTGCGCCACAAACTTGAGCTCTTTAGGCAGGCTCTAATTTCATCGCCCCTCGTGGTATTACTGGCAAAGTCTGCCTAAAATCGCCACAGAAAAGTACTGTAATACCACCCATGGGACGGTCGTTTTGTCTGATGTCTCGCAAGGTTCTATCTACTGCCTCTACCGCTTTTCGGTTTGCCATGGTGCACTCGTCCCATATCACTAAGCAACAATCGCGTAGAGCCCTTGCTTTGTCGCTATTTCTGGAAACGTTACATACTGGACTTTCCGTATTGTTTATGTCTATCGGAATTTTAAACATTATATGTGCCGTTTTGCCTCCGGGCAACAATGTAGCTACTATGCCCGATGAGGCGACAGCTAGAGCAATTTTGCTTTGATTGCATACTTGGGCCAAGATAACTTTGGTGAGAAATGTTTTTCCCGTCCCACCTGGTGCATCTAAAAACACGATTTCACCCAAAGCAGCATCTACGCTGTGACACACGCGATCGAATACCAGACGCTGTTCCGCCGTCAGACTCAAGATACCGTTTTACAACATTTCGGCCAGTTCCGCTGGATTATAGTTTGTTTCCACCGCGTATTCCCTATTAATGCGTTCACCATCTAAAGTTGGTGCGGGCATACCGTATTGAGAGAGAGCATTACCTCCTATAGATGTAACTATGTCTTGAATAGCCAGCAAACATCGATTCAGATTATTCCCACGCACCCTGTCGTTGAGTTCGGGGTTAGTTTGATTGTTGCGATGTACATTAGAAAAGTCTTCAGCTAATTTTTCTTGATATTTTCGCCACAACTGTGCAGCATCGGAAAGTCCACAAAATACCAGCAAAATAGCAAACAAATGACGCAAGCGTTGTGGACTATCGCTTACGCATGCTTCGGACGAAGCATCATCGCAATGCTGATCACCATCTAGCAAGCGACGCACTCGGCAAGCAGCCTGGTAAGTGGGATATTCAATGCAGTCAACCTTTCGCAGTTCGTCGAAAGAAGAACGACCTCGCACTGTACATAGAAGTAGGCGTAAATAATAGCATTCGGAATTGTTTGGATGCACCGCGTAGACCCGTCCAATAACGTGGTCCTTGTAAATTCCGGGTTTGCCAGTTACAGCTTTTCCACGTTTTCTACGGTTGAAAACACCTTGCTGCTTGTTGTAAGTGTAATATGATGGAACTTCGTCGTATAACAATGTTTTTGCCAAATCATCTGTTTCACAAAGACGAAAGAATCCCGGCAAAGTGGTTTGTCTCGGGTTTTCTAAGCGCTCATTCATATTTTCAAGGTTGAAATACACCCGTTGCCCGCCTTCAAGGTGAACATCCAGATGCATCACTGGCGGATATCTCTCGTGAATGGGGAAGCTCAAAATACGCCAAACCGCCTCAGAAGAACTTATATATCGTCCAGATTGGAACCTCGTGACTTCGTCGTATTCATTATTTCTCAACGCAAACGTGGCCTGGTCACTGCTCTTGTTGACGTATTTACATATATATTTGATGGACTCGATGCTGTTACATATTTCGACATTTATATGGCCTTGAAATGTTCTTGATAACACGGGTGAATAGAGTACAACCCATCTATTGTCCAAAACAATTTTTTGACCATGTAACCTGACTGTAGCTGTGAAACCGCCTTGCTGCTGTGATCTTCGACGATACAATGGATACCCTTTCTCCCCTGACACCGTGTGCTCTATTAGCGCTCTAGGGTATCTTTTAGAACAGTGATCCTCTTGCATGCAAGGAGAGTTTCTATTTAAAGCGCCACATGGCCCATGAACCATGTGTGTCTTTATAATCTCGTGCAATACTGGATCCTTGTTCCGGTCAGGAAATTCAGCACTTATGACCGTATCAACAGCATCGGAACGAATTTTTTTTTTGCAGCCACAGGAGAATGTGAGCATGTGGCAAGCCACGCTTCTGCCACTCAACGCTGTACATAAAACAAAGAGCAGAACCGAAATCGTTTCCTTTTGTAACCAGGCCGATCATCAGCTTTAGTTTTAAGTGAAATACTCTGGCTATGATATCATGCCTATCATAAGACGCCTGTCCTGGGAGAAGTTCTTGGGAAATTTCAATCCACTTTGAATTGTTGTAAATGTTATGAAAAGGTCAGGTCGGCCGTATTTTCGGACATAACAAAAAGCATCTTGCGTACGTTCATGCATATAACGTGGACCACCGGTAAAACTTGATGGCAGGATTACTAATCGTCCTAAGTTTTCCACGTTATTATCTTGTTGCATGGCGTCCCGCAGATGACATTAATCTTCGCCGCGTAGGCGTTTCTGGTTAGTCCGTATGTACACTAAACGCTCCGTCTCTATTTTAGCATACATGTCCACAATAAATTGGCTGAACAATCCTCGAAATTGTTGCAAATATATAAAACGATCGCTGCTTATCTGCAGCAGGTATGAATAAAATTGTAGGGCTGATATTTTTTTATTAAAATTTGTAACCCTAGTAGTTGGATTAACTTGGCAGATTCCGAAATTATAACCATCTTCGCCGTGGCAATAAATCAAAGGATATTGTAGGGCGTCGTAAGCTCGGTGTGTTTCGGAAATGCGTTGCAGGTGATCGTCGTGAGTGCGCAACACGATGTCAAGCTTATCGCATTCTTGATCAACCAAAAGCACTGCAACTTCATCTGTGACGGGGGTGTTGTACCGGCCGCGGTGTTCACCAACAGGACGCCTATCAGCGTTGATGATCATTTTGTAATCATTGATTTGTCCCTGTGGAATAGACTCCAATGCAGCTTTGAAACTATGCACGTACGGATTCAGCTGATGCAGCATGTTCTGGAGTAGAGATATAAGGTCACTATTTAGTTGAGGAAAGTTAAGATTTCTGATATTGGCCTGTTCATTATAATCTGAAACGAAATAAATCTGAAGAAATTTTGGCTCATCTTGTGGTAGCAAAGATCCTATGAGATGATAAATTTGGCCTTGCACCTTAAAGGTCGGCATAAACGGTCCTTCTGTAATTTGCTTAGCACCAAAAGATGTCATTTGAAATGCGCTGTTATATGAATGGATACTGTCTAAGAAGTGCTTTGATTGTGCATGGTCACCATTTAAAAGAGATTTTATAAGCTCTGGAGGTTCTTGCAGCTTTTCAATATGAACTTTTCCACCCGAACAACAGATTCCATTTGGTTCTTTTCTCCATTTGGCTTCAGATAGTGTCTGCACGCTATTCAAGTACGCGGAAAACAGAGACTTTTCGTTTTCATTTTCATCGTTGGCAAATATTTCACTGTCGGATGAAGACTCGTTATTCTCATCGTCATCAGGGATGTCAATTTCGCTATATGGCACATTTGTATTGTGGTATGCGCCTAAAGTATTTAGGAGAAAAAAAGAAAAATGTTATTGTTTATTTTGCAAATTTAGTTTAGTACTAGTGTAAGTTTTTGACAAGGACAAATTACTAAAAACTACAAACAATTAACAAAAATAAAACAGGACCTGAACTTCAAACGCACTGAGCCTTACTTGTTTTAGCTCGAATAAACAATAAGCAATTTTCTTTAAATTTTGTTTTGCCAAACATTTTTGTTGGTCAGTTAAAATGCAATTTACACGGGGGTCCATATAAATTGCAGCTAACAAATCATCATTTTCAAGGAACTTACATTCTCGAATTTTATTTGTGCCAATAATTTCTTTTTTATGTAATTTTGGCTTTTCTCGCATTTCAATTTAAGTTCCATCCATATTATATAGAATTCGCTGCAGATTAATTTCTTCTCTTGCAGCTTTAAGGTCGCCTCGTATGTATCCTTGAACGCGTCAATATACGTCTCCATCCAATCCCGATCAACGTCAATTTTAACATTAGACTGTAGAGCAGGGAACTCTTTTAATTCCAATAATTTTTCCACCATTAAATATGTGGAATTCCATCTAGTGATACTCGTAACATCGAGCGATGGTATGTTTTTTTTGTGCTCGATTAAAAAACGTCTGTGCAATGTCAATGTTTTGTATACAATAAAATAATTTACTAAAAAAATACAAGTAAAATTTCACTTACCTATTAGTTTCTGTACGTAATAATTTACATAATTTGCGACAGGTGTTAACTTTTTCGCTGATCTCGCTCAGCTTGTTGATATCATAAACACACAATTGAAGCGTGTGAGCAGCACATCTTACAATGTGAATATTGGCCAATTGCAAAGAGTCTAGCTTTGCCATCAAATTGTCCTCGTTTTGTTCATCGTCGAAAAGTGACTCTTCCGTAGCATCATTTAAAATTTGAGTAGCCTTTACCATATTTTTACCATTATCAGATGTAATGATGTGTTTAAAAAATAAATAATGACTGTTATTAAATTTTTACCTGAAAATTTGATCAAGCGCTATGCCGTAATCTTGTAAGATCCCCATAACTTTTTCCATAATATACATTCCAGTATGTGAATGACGGAGCTGTATCATGCCCAAAGTCTTCACAACGATCTCAGCTTTGGACATACTTGAGTGGATTACCTGTAAATTTACACCTAGAATAGCTTTATCAATTCTAGTGGCGATATCCATTTTAAGGGATACAAGTTTCCCTTTACAAAAGCTCTTATACTGTCTTTAATATTCTGCTCTCTAATGGTCACAAAATGCATAATATTTCGTGACGTTATGGGTGCCATAGAAAGAGCGCTGTATAATGGATTTAATGTTTCTCGAAAGGCTTTCCATCCGTCGTCACAATTTTTATAATTGAGGAAACGAGTCCTTCTTCACATGTTTCATACGATATTTTTCTTTTTTTAATATTTTCATGCACTTCGATATTGTCGTTGCTGTCTAATTCGTTAAAAATCTCGGCATGTTTAGCTATCAAATGGCGCTTTAAATTTGTTGCATGCGAGCCAGACAATTTTATACCGCATACGTTGCACTTCGATTTATTTGATTGTGCATCGAATTTAAAAAAATTGATGGACTTTTTTATTTTGTTCACGGCCCATGTTTCCCGAATTACCGAACGCACTTAATTCACAAAGCAAAGTGACAAGCTCAAAAAGACGCCTCATTCGCACATACGCATACAAACGCAAAAGACTTTTATTTTCTTCGCTTGCGTCCAAACCGTCAGCGAATTCCCCGAACAAAAGAGAAACAACAATTTTGGTTATTCGTTGAACGCAGACCGTTTTACTTGAGACGAAGTAAACGGTTCATCTCTGACTTTTTGCTCAAAGAGTCTGTAAATGAGACTTATTTACGGACAACGAAGAACGGTCAATTGTTATTTGCGAGCTCTGCCATCAGCTAATGAAATATCTCGAAACGCCAAAAATTCTCAATGATCGGCAATATGGTTTTCGCAGCAACAAGTCCACTGCTGATTTGATGGCATGTCTCACCGAAAAGTGGAATCAAAGTCTACATCAATCTGGCGAAAGCAAGATAGGTGCAATTGATATTTCCAAGACATTTGACAGAGTTTGGCATCAGGCTGCTCTTGGGATCGACTACGCTCTTCTTCAATGGATTAGAAATAAACTTTCGGAACGTTTAATTCAGGTTGTCTTGGATGGTTTCAAATCTGATATTCACAAAATAAATGCTGGTGTGCCCCAGGGCTCAGTTCTATCTCCGACACTCCTTCTAATTTTCACCAACGATCTCTTGTCTGCTACTTCTAATCCAATAAATTCTTTTGCTGACGACAGTACTCTCTGCTTTTCATTTTCGTTCCCGGACTCACGTCCCTCCTCTTTGGCTGTAGAACGGGAACAGCAGCGTATGTTAAGCTCATTAAATTCTGACATTAAGCGCATACCTAATTCGGAAACCACTAACTGGGTAGAATTTAATGCTTCCAAAGCACATTTCTGTCTGCTGTCGTTAAAGTGAAATTCAAACACCATAAACTTTCCATTCTCGGTATGTTTGTCAATGACAACCTACGTTGGAATGTCCACATATTCGATGTCGTCAAAAATGCTGCGAAATGTCTAGGTTTCCTCAAACGATGTAAGAAATA
Organism: Volucella zonaria; assembly: GCA_963966105.1. NCBI lineage: Eukaryota > Metazoa > Arthropoda > Insecta > Diptera > Syrphidae > Volucella > Volucella zonaria. Next base: position 192,605,442 of record OZ014532.1, on the reverse strand, counting down.
CTTTACCCCCTCTGATCTGGCCTCAATATATGTATAAGCCTTTTATCCGGACGAAATTGGAGTACAATGCCCACATTTGGTCGGGTGCGCCCAAAACATCTTTACACCTGCTAGATTGATTTCAAAACCGTGCGATAAAACTCATAGGTGATACTAATAACACTAAAACAATGTACACTCTCGAACACGTAGGTAATGCCTCGTGCCTCACTCTGTTTTATCGCTATTACTCCATGTAAATCACCAGTGGCATTCCTTCAAACTTTTATCCGTAACACCGGTCTTGCTATGAATGCTCATCAGTATACCCTCAAGCCCACTTTCGGGCGTACTCTAAAATATCGTGATTCGTTCCTAAGCCGTACAACTCTTTATTTCCTAGTCATTATAAACCTCAAGCTATTAAAATCAACGTTCACCGGTACCTCTCCGTCCATCCTCCCTGATTTTCCATCGCCCGCGCAGGGTGTTTAAATCCCTTGAGCGCACGCAAATTATAAAAAAAAGTAGGAGATACCGAACAGTCGAATTAAGTTACTACCACCGACTAGGAATCTGACTAGCTATCCGATTGCACCGGTGGAACAGACGCTCCAGTTTGATTAGCAGCTACTCGAGATCAGACAGACAATCAGAGAATCTGCAGCTGATAAGCTTCCGGTCCCATCAGTAAAGCTGTGCAATGGAGATGATGTATTACTAACATCTAATCTAGTACTATTTTGCAATTCCTATGGAATGGTCAACTTAATTAATCAAATTGTCATTTTAAATGTGGAACTTGGCCATGCATTATTTCAGTTACTGCGTACTTTCGAAAGAAAGTTTTCTAGTCCCTATAAGTCCAAGAAAAGTTGATTCATAAACGTTCATTCGAATCCGTGTGAAAGAGTATAAAACTAATGCCGTCAATGCCTACTACTTTGTTCGCCTTGCTGAATCCTGTATAAATACGCATTAGGTGCAAGGTGGTCAAGTAAGGGTTTAATTATTTGTTGCTCAAGAGCATGTCTTATATTTATAGTGCTGTCTTATTGTTGGCACCCTAAAATGCTTAGCCCAACATAATTGAAATTTCCCTATAAATTTTAATCTACTACAATTGTTCAATTATAAAATTTCTTAATGTGCCATGCAACTGCATTACTCAAGTTTTTTGCGTTATACTCAACAATCCATAAGCGAGTGTTTTTATTTTGAAAGCTCCTACTCAACACCTACTATTTAACAACTGTTACAAAAGGTCGCTTTATTTCCTGATACGATACATATCCGAGAACAGTATATTAACGCTTATATTTTACACTCAAAGCCATTGGAAATTCCTCTATTGATGGTTGTTTGCATTTTTCCATCCAGATACAAATTCAAAGGTAGGGTTTTTTTCGGTCAATTTAATGGGACAAAATGAATAACCCTTAAAGGCTAACGCTTTGATTCATATGTTACGCCTAAAAGTCAAAAACCCATTACAAAACGACCTGTTATTGGTCATGATTTTCCTATCCTATCATTAAAATACCATTTCACTACGCCATATGGAAGTAATGGCTGAAAATTTCAACCAGACAATATTAGACCGTAGGCCTCCTCATATTTTAACATAAAGGGAAACTGCCACTTTACCAAACTATAGAATGCCAACATTTACGAAGAGTGAACACTTTCATTAATTTTAATCGACGAAAAAAAAAAAAAAGAAAACAAAATAGGAAAAAAAAAATAATATTCTCATGTTCCTAAGCGACCTAGAAAGCTCCCTTTCAATATCCTGAAAAGTGCTTCATGTGGTGCCCTGTACATGGCAAGCATAATGGCTCAATTATTTTCCCTTTACTCTTTGCCTCTAAGACCTTTCTACGATTTCAGTGACCAGAATAAAAATAAGTCATCATTATAAGCTATTCATCTTAAGGAAAGTATCTGGACGACATGCATAGCTTTCGTACAGAGTTAACCATAATAGATTTCAGTCCTCGCCTGAATATACGATAAATTAGGGACGACGCCTGCAAACAGCACTCACACAACTCGAACGAAACACGGACAAAATTAACCTCTTGCCGACCCAATTCCCCCCCGCCGAAAAAAAAATATATATATTTTATCCAAATTATAATCGTACGAAATGAGTTCCCATGGATGGAAGTACTCTTACCATGTGATATCCTTACTCGTGCAGAAGAGGAACCAGCGGAAAGTCTAAATATACCCAAGATATGGTCGTAAATAATTAAGGCAGCATGAAGCATACTCGTATATATATTTTCTCAGATTATTCCGTTTTTTTTTTTTTTGATTTCGGGGAATACACGTGCGAAGATCTTACTGAGTTGGCGACCTTCTTAATATAGGAGCAGTGGACGGAAGATATGGAATATTAGCCCATATCCTGTTATCGCCACTAGGACGTCTCAGAGTATTTAACACAATTCTATTACAGGGAGCCTGTAACAACAACCAACCAACAACAACCTTTGAGGTGGTTTCTTTAATTAACGTAGTGCATAATCGGGAAATTATTATTCCTTCCCCTTGAAGACTGGAAATTATTCTTAGCTACCTACTCTAATAATAATCAGTTGATAGAGTGATAGAGCAATCTTATTTTTTGATTTAGTTTGAACGTAAATTTTAATGTTCGTAGCAACGAGTAACAATCTTAGGAGGACCATTCATTTCAGCTAGGAAAAGTTCTTGTCATAACGATTTAAAGGAAAAGAAAAATGCTGGAAATATCTTTGATGGACTTAAGCCTCCTTTTAACGTAAATTAGAAGCCCACAGTCAGGGGATAAAAATATACGAGTAGTAACAAATAGATTTGATTTTATATAAAATTGTCCTCGAAATGAATACTCGTATACGTAAGCGTATAATTTTTTATAAATAATTTTTCTTATACTCGTAAATGGGCGTCTGGCTTCCTACTCAATGACATTTGATTTACGAGTACTTGAGTTATTTCATTTTAACAAACAAACATCTCTTGTTTAAAACAGAGAAAAAAAAGAGAAGCCTAATCACTGACTACCTCGAAGCTATACCCGTCCATTATGATGTTTTGTCCGAATCGTCGATGTCCTTTCTGGATGCTGTCATGTAAAGGGTGAGTCAGTCGGTTTCAGTTTTTATGCATTTTTATTTATATTACTTAATTTACACTTAAATGCTAGACAAAAAAATGCTTAAGAATTAGCGTAATTAGCTTAAAATTGTCTTATTCTAACTTACTGGCCCATGCAGGCACTCTAAGTTAAACCTAGCACTTAAACTGTGTCTTTCGATGTATCTTACAGTCTATATTTAATTTTATATTAACATTACAACTAAAACTAAGAAAATAAATTTTAAGCAAAAACTTAAAACTAAAAACTTACAGACTACCTAAAAATAAATCTTAATCTACTTACATCTAATACATTATATATACATACATGATATATATATACCTAATATATAGATATATGTATATATTATATGCTTTTTTTTTGTAATTTTTTATTTTTATTAATTTTTTTGTTTTTGTTTTTATGTATTTTTTTTTTCTTAAATCTAACTTACCCCTACTTAAAACTATGTAAGCCGGCCATGGCTAAAAAAAATTATGCCATCCACTTTGCTTCACATGAAGCTACCAAGTATTGGAGGAATTCGACGTCGAAGTATCCCCTCCTTCTAAAAGCCACCAAAATTGTTGATGCTGCTGAGCAACATCCCTCATGTCGCGACTCCCTACCGCTCTACTGAACCGGAGACGCTCCGCACTGCCGTGTGTGACGTCTCTGTCGTAGTTGAGTCGCCTGTCCGCAGCTGTTCGAGCGACGTGGAAGATTAGCGGCACCGCCAATCTGCCCTGGATCAGACCTTTACTATCTAAGTAGAGGAACGCTTCTGGAGGAATAAAGCCGTCAAAGCGAACTCTCTGGTGATACATATAATTAGGGTAGTAAGCCCCGGAGATCAGGTTGTTCGATGAGGTCATAGCTCCTGCAATGTGCCTTCGAGTCAACTTAATGACGAAATTGTCCACTCTTATTAGGTTCACCCTATTGTACAATACCTCATTAGGATAGAATTTTATGTACTCAGATTCTGGAGTTCTGTATAGGCGAAGACAAGTCCTAAGACAAGCCCTCTCAAACACCCGAATCTTTTCCAATAAACTTGCTCTCACGTTGAACTACACAGGACATCCAAATACAAGCATGGGCCTGATAAGGGCTATGTAGCAGATCACCTACACCCTCTCATCGAGTTGGCTGTTATAAAACAGTCTCTTTGTAAGGGCAAAAGCACCTCTGGCTCTGGCCAGAGCAACATCTATATGTTTGTTAAAATACAGATATTGATCTAGCCAGATCCCAAGGTATCTGACTACATTTCGACAAGCAAGTGACTGTCCATGTTGTCCGACGATAGAGAACTTTCGCCAATTCTTTCTGGTAACCCTAGAGGCCCCAGACAAAGGCGTCCTAAACAGAATGGTTTCTGATTTCTGAAAGTTGATTTTCAGCTTCCAGTCGTCGCAATATCGCTCAATTTTTTCAAAGTCACGTTGCAAAAGCATAGTAATGACCTCAATCTTTGGACCTGATCTGTACGCGATTAAGTCGTCTGCGTACGCTATGGCATGGTGAAGTGAACCAATCAGATCGCTTGTGTAAATATTGAATAGGACCGGCGAATTTACCACGCCCTGTTGCAGACCATTTTTAATGTTAAATGTTCCAGCAGAAATCAGATCGCCATTTTTCACGATGAACTGTCTACTGGAGAGTATATCAAAAAGAATATACAGCAGTGGTTTATTAATGCCCCACCTGTCCAGCTTGAAGAAGAGCCCGTCTAACCATACGGTATCGAAGGCCTTTTCCAAGTCAATCAGGCAGGCACCAGTGCACTGTTTTTTGCTCTTTGTTCCATTGGATATCAGAAACCAGTTTAGACGCAGCATGAATGATATCATGCCCGGCCTTGAAACCGAATTGATTATCCGGAACTATTTGTTTGTCCTCAACCCACTTAGTCAGGACTCTATTGATCACCTTCTCGAAAACCTTGCTGATGTTTGGAAGAAGACTGATCGAGCGGAGATTCGCCGGACTGGAAGTATCTTTATTCCTTTTGGGAATGGGATGTACCACCGCAGTTTTCCAATGCGCTGGATAATGTGCATTATTCATCGCATTACTAAACAGGGTGGTATAAATGTCCACTTCTAGTGGGAGATGTCGAAGCACAATATTCGGTATTTCATCTGTTCCCACTGATTTCTTACTTCTAAGGGATTCGAAGATCGTTTGGAGCTCTTCTTTCAAAATGAACGGTGGTAATACCCTTTCGTTGGTGATGACATTATTTGCCATATTCTCGTCACTGAACTGGATGAAACCCGAGTTCTCGAATCTCCAATTCACAATTTCATTTCGAAGGCAGGTATTGTGCCCAAGGACTCGACTCTCCAGGTCGTGGTTGGGGCCAATGATGTCATTCGCCTTGTACACTTCCTGGAAAGTCGCTCCTATAGCCTCTACCTTCTCCTGCGGATCCTCGACCACGAAGAAGTTGTCATCATCAACGGCCTCATTTGGATCAATGCCTGCTGCTACAAGTATTTGTTCGTTGTTCGTCGTTCGGGCGATTCTAAGACATGGAAGGTCGTTCTGATTATTTCTCCGGAATATTTTATTTATTTGCGGGAACATATTCGGGTTGCTGGTGTTTACAGCCCGAATTTTGTTGTTCCAATACAAACTTACAGAATTTCTGTAATTTTCCTTTATTAATATCTGGAGGTTTTTAATTGACGACTTCAATGTCATGATCTCAGGGTTATGTCTGTCAGTAAACCGTCTGTACAAGGTTTTTAGTCTTGACAACAGTCTACTTTTATGTCGGTGCAGTGCGTCAATGGTTGCATTGCAGAATAAGTCTTCGTTGTCAGTGTGTTGATACCGTGGCATCGTTTTGTCCATAGTAGTTCGTTTAATCGTCTCGTCCATTTGTTTTAGATATCCGTCAATCTCCTCGTTTGACAGATTTCTATTGGACGGTGGGTAGAGCGAATTCGAGGAGAGTGCTCTCGTCAGCGTTCTGGAGAAGTGTGTCCAACGCCCCCTACTATAATTGTAGGAATACCTTTGAACAAACTCTTCCAATTCCGCAATTTCGTTGTTATTTCGGTGCTGAGACCGCAATGGTCACTGTCGTACACGAAAGTGCGTAGACAGTTTGTAGTTTGGTGGTTAGTGCACGTCAGTTGTATTCGTGAGTCGAATAGCAGGAGATCCAAATAGGACCCGTGTCTGGGAAACGACGGACTATTCGTCGCCTTAAGCCCGAGTCGATACATTACACTGTGCTGACCCCACCAATTGAATAGTAGGTTCCCTCTAGTATTTGGTGTATTATTTCCCCAATCACTATGTTTGGCGTTGAAATCTCCGCCGATAATAAAATAGTTGTCTTCCAATTCAAGCCTCAGGAATCGAAAAAGTGTCTCGAGCTCTGAGATGAATAAGGTGAATAGAGTAGCCTTAGGTGCATAGACAGACACCATGTATAACCGCTTTCCACTACGGAGAGGGATGTACATGACGCATGCTTCCAGCACCTGGAACCTACGTACTACACGACTGTATACTCTTTTGAAACGCAGTCCCTTTCTTACAAAGATCGCAACGCCTCCTCCTTGAATGGAATAGGGTCGGTTTCTTCGTAATATTTCATACCTTCTGTGCCTCATTTTGTGTCTTTTGGTTAGCTTAGTTTCGCTAACCAAAAGCACATCAGGGGCTTGGTCTTTAAGCAACTTAAATAGTGCGGCTCGTCGTTCGAACCTAATCAATGAACTAATATTCACTGCATGGACCTTCATGTAAAGGGTGAGAAAACAATCAGTGTGGACGTTTCTACTAAGTAAAGCACATATCATGGATTCTTATATCATAGTTTTCTTTATATCAATTATGTACAGATCTCAACACCAATTATACCACCAGCCGATTACAGGCCAGAATCCGGAGATCACAATTTTCAATGAATTTTGTAAAATTGCGGGCGCAATGACATCAATCTCAGTTCGAATCTTGAGTTTGATGTCTTGAATTTGCATTTGCGGCCTACTTTTCAAATAACCGCGTAAAAAGAAGTCTAGTGTAGCTAAATTGCATGATCTTGGTCGCCATCCGACATCTTCCCTAATTGAAATAATGTGGTCATTAAGTTGACCATTTGCTGAGGTGTTTGCGGTAAAGTGTTTCCTTACCAGAACTCACCTTTAACTCATCCAATGTTGGGATAAAAAGTAAGTCAGCGTCGATCTGTAACATCCAGAATTCACTGTAACGATCTTTTCATCTACATCTTCGAAAAACAAAACATGGCACAGTGCACACTTACTTTGGTAAATCATGTGAGTTTACCTGCTTCCAAATATGACAATTTTGTTCATTTAATTAGCTGTCCTGTGTAGCAATTAATTGGGAAATTGCTGAGTGTTCTATAACTTAGATTGGGCTAGCCATTCGTAGCGAAGTGCTTGCATTACATCCCAGTCGTGGTCCCCGATTTACTCAAGGGTACGAGTATATTCACATAGACTAAAATGGGAAGGGCATATTCGGCCAGAAGCATTATATTGGCCTGAGCCGTCATAGAGTTCAAAAGCCCATACGGAAGAGATTAAAATATGTCAACAACCAAGTAATGTCCTCGGATAAAAATTAATTCAAAATTGATGACCCTAGCAAAGGTTTAACGGACGTTCGGACCCTATCAATCACATATCACTGCCATCCAGGAAGTGTGATGGGACCCACCTGTCATTTATAAATTCAACACAACTCAAGATCGCAACTATGTCTTAAGAGCAATCGCCGAGTACCGGAAAAAAAAGAAAAGGCAGCTTTGCCTACATGACGTCGGTCTAGACTCCAACGTACCAATATACCTGAATGAAAGATTTACAAAAAGAAATCGATCTCTTCTTCAACAGGCTGTGCGCATGAAAAATCGAAAAGAGATATTTTCCGCTACCACCAGATCCGGATTGATTTTCATAAAAGAACACAAAGAAAGAAGAAACATTTATGTAGAGAACGAAGACACACTTAACGAAATTTCACTGAGATGTCAAGCTGCGAAATCTGCCGATGCAGCAGAATCTTCTTAAATGTTAAAAATGTACTCGTAAATTCTCCTTTGCTTCATTTAATTTTTATAGTAGTTTTATTTCAACATATATATTTGTATAAGTTTCTATTGGATTCCAGTTTACCATTTTTCTTTGATCTTCTTCCATTTCTCTTTACTTTTCCTGTAATATTCTCTTTTACACTCTCTTTATCCAGCTTTATCTTTATCATTCATTTTTCTCTTCATTTCAAAAGTAAGTCTTGTCCTCCACACATATTGTAATTGTTTTTGTTGCTTGTCGATTCAATTTTTGTTGCTTATACTCGCATATGAGTAGTAGCCGATGCATACAGGGTGGGCACATGGATAAGACGAAAATTATGTTAAATGTTCTTAAACAAAAAAAAAAGGTTTTTCACATCACGATTTGATTTTCTCAACAATTAACGCCTTTCCTACTTGTGTGGAAGAATTGCATTTTCTTACAATTTTTCGAAAATTAACTTAGAGGCTTTGTTTTATGATATCCGAATTATGGACTGGTCGCCGATATATGCTACAAGCAATATAAATACTCAGGTGGACTATTTTCAAAATATTAGCCTTTCTTTATTTCATAAACATGTACCTCTAAAACACCGTAGAAATAGAGTCAACATTCCATGGTTTACTTCGGAAGTTTTTAGCCTTATAAAAAAGCGCAATCTCCTTTACTCCAGATGGAGGAGATACAAATGCACAGCTATATATAAAGAATATGCCATTGTACGAAACGCGGTAACTCTTCTAATACGATCAGACAAAAATACTTTTTATCAAAATGAATTCAACCCGAGGGATTCGAGTTCTAAATTCTGGAGTAATATTCGCGATATCGGGCTTAAGCCTGCAAAAGAACCACTTCCCAATAATACCGACCTTAATGAATTAAATCCGAAGTTTATTCAAAGCAATCATAAGACTTTTAACCACAAAAATATCCCTACCTTCTTCGATAACCAACGAGAAGGGACTTTTTCGCTCTCTGGAACTGATGAAATATGTGTAGGTCAACCAATCTTAAGGATAAAATCAAAAGCTGTTGGCTCTGATGATGTATACCCGACTTTTATACAAACTCTTCTTCCCGCTTTTCTCCCGCATATAACGCATATATTCAATACTATCATTACAACGTCTGTTTTTTCCAACCAACCCAAGTTGCCAAAATTCTTCCATTGCCTAAACCAAATAGTAATGAATATCGACCCATAGCTATCCTTCCCTTTTTAAGTAAAGTCTTCGAAGCAATAATAAGTAACCAAATTAAATCTTATCTAAATAGTAAAAATCTTGTCACGAAATTTCAGTCGAGCTTTCGTGCTAAACGTAGCTACACTGCCGCGTTACTAAAGGTGTGCGAAGATATTCATGCCGGTTTGGATTGCGATATGTGGGGTCTCATAATTTTCTTAGACTTCTCAAATATAGGCAATTTTCCTTCGAAAGCTCCGCGTGCAAATTAATAACTTTATATTTATCTGGTCGCATACAATATGTGTCTAATGGCACCAAATGCTCCTCATTTCTTCAAGTCCCAATGGGTGTTCCTCAAGGTTCCGTACTAGGCCCTCGTCTTTTTTTATGTTTCATAAATGATATATCTGAATGTTTCGCGACCTCCGCGTACCATATATATGCCGACGATGTACAAATATATTCTTGGTTTCCGAAATACCATAAAAACCAGGCGTTAATTAATATTAATGAAGATCTTAAAAGAATTCATGATTGGTCAACAAAAAATGAGCTCTGTCTTAATCCAGTCAAATCAAAAGCTATGTTCATTAATAGAGGTAGACAAACAGAAATTTCCGCTCCAATATTTCTTAATCACACTCCTGTAGAGTATGTGGATAAGATAAAAAATCTTGGAGTCTCCTTTAGTAGTAGATTCACTTGGAATTTACACGTAAACAGAGTAATATTGCAAGTGTATAGCGCGCTTCGTGGTCTAAGTCCCACGAAAAACTACCTCCCGATAGGTGTTAAACTGAAATTGGTTAAATCTTTTAACTTGCCGATATTGCTTTACGGATGCGAAATATACGGGAACTTGGACTATGTGTCGAAAAGAAAATTAACTGTGGCATATAATAGTTGCGCAAGGTAAATTTATGATGTCAGAGCACGTTACGCACTTGACTAAAAATATTACCAGCTATTCCCTAATAGCCCTATTGAATTACAGAACCATACTATTGCTTCATAAAATAATTACTACCAAAGAACCAGACTATTTATTTGAAATGCTAAAATTTGCAAGTAACCGAAGATCTATGCAAATAATTTTACCTATTTTTACATAAGTATCTTACAACTAGTCGAAATTTTTTTATCCATGCGACTCATCTTTGCGATCATCTACCAATAGATATCAAACGATCAAGCAAGACAAATGTATTTACAAGGGAGGTTTTTAAGTACTTTGCTCAAACTTACTGATGGAAGATCCCAACCCTTATACTCCTTCCCCAAGTACAGGATTTCCTCATCTGAATATACGCAAGGTGTATTATCTCGATCATCAATCACCAAATCAAATTGTTCATTTTGCGATAAACGTAAGGTATGGCTCCAGAATTCTCAACGTCAACATTGCCAACATTGACTCGAATCACCACATTGTTGCAGCACCTCGGCTGGATTTATCAAGAGCTACAACAAAGAAGAGCTACTGTGAAGAAGATACAACGCACAAAAGCTGCAATCGGCATAATACGCTAAGCGCGTATCCCTAAATCACTCAACAACTCCTATTTTGCCAGCATCAAGAACCAAAGTGGCTGGGTTACACCCGAACACCACCAAGAAATCTCTGGTTTAATGAAGAATGCCGGCAAGCACGTGCTGCTTAATAAAAAGCCTACAAATCGGCGCTGCACTCGTGAGCTCTACGAGTAGAACGGACGGGAAGAACATCAGCTTCTGCATCAGATGCAAAAAAGCACGAGAAGCGCACGATTGAAGATATTGGGAGGTTGTACCCGTACTCCAGGAATATCGTACGGCAGTTCTACCAACAGGTAAAAACAACGCGTCAAAGGAAAAAGACCCGTACAGAAGCTTATAGGGATGAAGAAGGAAATCTTGTAATAGAATCACAGTTTGTCCTGAGAATATGGAGAAACTTTTTCTGCAGATTATACAACGGCAAAGAAGCCCAACATTTTACCGTCAGGCATTCAACTTAGACGATGATAACCAAAACTTCCGTCCACTTGACAATAACAAAGTAAGGATAGCAATATCTAAGACTAAATCCAAAAAATCAGCTAGATCTGACGCCTTACTGGCCGAGGTATTCGCAGCTGATAGAAATTTCTTGAGGGAATGCACCAACTTTGCAGCGCTTGCCCGATCCACAAAACATGAGACCCTCTCAATTGCGCCAACTGTGTAATTAACATCTGTAACGGTGTGTCTCCACTTAGGACGTCATACATCTGTGTGACGGCCCTTTGCAGGAAGCCATGCTGTTGGCTGGGACTTGGTCGAATTTGTCCCTAAACTGAGGCGAGTTTCGGCACGTTTGATCGCACTGCTTAGCTCGTCGGATTGGGGTGGGATCTTTCGCCTCTCAACTGCCACACAAAGACTTAAATACGTGCCTATTGTTATATCGTTCGATACACAGAGTCGGTAGCTTAAGATGGTACAGCTACCTTGGGTATGCCCTCAACCTTGTGAGTAAACTCATCACCTATGTCATCCATCTACCCGTTTGTCTTGTGGATGACCCCTAATCTTATCATCAAACTGCGAACATTGATCACATCCTAGTCTCGTTACACAAGGAAACTCAATAAAACATTATACTCGTAGAGATCATATAAAAAAATTAAGTAATATATTCTTTAAAGAAAATCAATACATATTTATTTAGTTCAATTATGAAAGCTCATTCAAATATATTTATAAGTATACGTATAGGTAAATATATGTATGCAGGTTGTCAAATTTTAAAGTTCAAAAGACGCGCAAAAAATATAAGTACTCATATGATATTATACATCGATATAATTAAAATCAAAAATTAATCAAAATCTTGGAAACACCATCACTTTTATAGATGTAAAAAAAAAGAAATAAATGCAACATACCTTTTATTATCCATATGCAGATGATGTGCGCACAAAACCTGTTGACTGTTGCCGATGAATTATTGAAGTGTAATATATGATACTGTTTACAAAATTTTATCAAGTACATTATTAAAGGTCTTATCAGGTTTACAAATTCTTAAGTATATCAAACCTATGTGCATAGTTACATACATATATATTCAGTATTGATCTTACAAAAGTACAAATTATCTGCGATAAGAATCTAAATCTGTGATATTATCTTAGTTCTTTACATTTTTACAATTTTTATATCTTTTTACATCAAAATTTTTGGGCAAACATTATTCAGCTGAATTTAAACATTATGAGTTACAAATAAAGGTTCAATCAATTAATGATCGTGGCGATGAACATCGATTTATAGTTGATGGCATAGCAGTGCTTGCCATTAAAGGGTGCAGCGGATTTCTTATCAGTATGATGATCTGCCATGAGGTTATTTGTTCAAAATGCTTGGCTCCAAAGAGAATAGATGAATAGACATGTGAGTGACTATTCAATGCGTAACACTTTTGTACGAATGTACATATGTAATACGATTCAGCGTATAAGCTTCCCCCAGTTTTTTTTCTTTACGAGTTTATGCAGCTTGCGCTCGAATATTGCACTCCGTGTTTACTTTACAAATTACTTTTAATTACGATTTATCGTGTTTCTTACGTATTACACACTTGTGTACGCGTTGGCTCAGATGGCCTGCTCTCCAAAGTTCAGAGCTTAAGGTCGGTGTGACCTATCATAGTGACGACTCGATTAGAAAAGAGGAAGAGTACTTTGCGGAAATCATCATCGTACCTTCAATATCGTAAAAATTTAACTGACCAATTTATTGGTCCATTGGATATCGTATACGCCATGTTTTTTTTCTTAAGGTCAGGGATGTTGTTGGAAAAATCTTATTTCCATAAATAGATTTTTTTTTTGTTTTTTATAAGGTGGCTACTACACATCGGACACAAGATCTTATTTGTAATATTGTGTGAACGTCCGAAACCCTTCGTCAACAACCTGACTAGCCCCTATGTAGTTTCAGACTCGGAAAGTCCACAATCGGCCAAATTTTCACCCTCCGACCATTCTGATAAGAAATCGATACACATCATCTTTTCATCAATTTTAAGGCCGCATTTGACAGCATTTATAAAAATGAGTTATTTAGACCGATGCCCAGTTTGGGCATCCCCACTAAGCTCGTCTGTCTATGCAGAAGGACGATTGAAAATGTTCGCCGCTGGGTCAAACTCAGTAACGACTCAACTAAGACTTTTGAAGTCAAATAAGGTTTTGTACAAGTTGATGCACTGTTATATCACTTTTTTTATATCATACTTGGAAAAATTGTCCGGAACTCACAAGCCAACATTCGAGGCACAATCTTTCAAAAGTCTATTTAATTACTAGCGTACGCTGATGATGTCGACATAATTGGGAAAACCCAGCGGGTTTTCATCGATGAGTGTGCTTCAATTGAAAAGCAAGTTTCCGAAATGGGTTTAGCGGTAAGTGAGAGCAAAACCAAGTATATGGTATGCTGTCAACCAGAAGGGGCACACAAAATCGATGAATTGGACAGAACGTCCAAATCGACAGATATAACTTTGAGGTAGTAAAGGACTTTCTCTACAAATAAAACGAAGAATGACTTGTGCCAATCGCTGTTTCTGCGGCTAAAAAGGCAACTGAGCAGTAAGGCTCTATTCCGAAAAACTAAGGAGACTCTATACTATAAGACCTTGATCATCCCAGTCTTACTTTCGAGCGCAGAAACCTGAACCCTATTGAAAGCGGATGGAGATATTCTTATTTCGAAAGAAAAATATTCGGTTTTTGGAGGAGAAGATTCAACAACGAACTATACAAGCTATATAGTGGCGTCAACCTAGTCAGAAAACTGCACATAAGTCGCTTTAGTTGGCTGCGGCATGTAGGCAAATAGGCACCAGTGCTCCGGCCCACAAAGTCTGCGAATCAAATCCGGAGGAACAACGCGGTAGAGGAAGACCTTACATTAAGTGTTGCGCACAAGCAGAAGAGGCCCAGGTTCACCCCGAACTGTTGCGTCACCTAAGTAAGTAAGTACTTTTCTTTTATTTTTTTACACAAAACCAGTGAATATTATGAGTCAGCTGGGCACTTTCGTCTTCACTACTGTAAGACGGTTAGCGCTAAACTTGTCTACCTTATGAGTAAGGAAGACATCGACATCGCCCTCATCCAGAAGCCTTAGACAAACCGAGACAAAATAAGGGGGCTAAAGTCATCCGAATTGTTCACCTACAACTTCGAATCAGATAATGAAAGTAGAATTCGGGCCAGTATAATTGTAAAATCTAGTATCTAGTTATATACTCATATCTCTAGGCAATGACGACCAGGCAGTAGTCAATTATGCGCTGTATAAAAAACTGCTGCTCAAGCTCGTATCGACATACATGCCGTATGAATCGCAATACTGGACGAAAGATCCGATCCGATGGAACTATTAGATGTGACGCTAACTCATGGACACAAACTCTCGAGGTAAATTCCTATTCGAATATATTTGACAATAATCTTTTAATCGCTAACTGAGATAATAAATCAACGATTATAGTGAAAAATAGACGTCAGGTGTTAGATATCACCCAGCTGAGTAACACTGACACCCTTCCCGTAAACAACTGGGAGGTATCTTTACTTTTACTTTTAAATTCATTTTTATTGTTTCCTTCATTATTAACTTACGTTCTAGACAAAAATGATTAAATCTAATTTGACAACAACAGTTACTTATTCTAGCTTACTGGCTCTTACCGAACGCTCTAAACTTAACAGTTTCATTCATCTTTTGCCTTTCGGCCTTAAAACTATCTTACAATTAATCTTATCTATCTATTACAAATATAAAATTTCTAAGAAAAATGGTTTTAGAAAAAACTTAGATGCCATATTATTTTTAATTTTTTATAAAACTTAAAACTAAGTCCCTATTCTACTTAATCTACCTAAACTACTTAGCCTAACTTAACTATAATCGGGGTGGTGAGCTCCCGTAGTCTTTCGCAGCGGGTGGTCACCATCCCAATTGCGATCTCGGGCGCCTGTCATCCGTCAACAACGTGCACACGCACCACCGAGATTTAACCAGTGCCATACACCACCGGTCACTTCTCAGGGGTGCGGCCTCATGCTAACCAACGCGGCCTTTCCACGAGATCCCCCTAGCTATCCTTAATCTAACTTACAGCTAAGAGGAGTGTGTTACCTTAGTAACGTACCGACCTAGGAAAGCGATCCCACCCTTTCCCCTTCTAGAAGCCACCAGAATTCGGTGTACTGTTTCTCGGCATCGACCCGATCCCTGTCCGCAATCGCGGGACTAAAACGGAGGAGCTCCTGAGCATTGGCGACATACCCGTCGTAGATGAGCCGCTTGTCCCTCGCACCGCGGTGGCGGTGGTATATTACCGGGATACCATCCCTGCTTTGCATTAACCCTTTATTGTCAATATGGAGAAATGCCTCTGGCGGGATAAAGCCTGATAGAAGCGTGCTCTCGTGGTACATTTCATTGGGGTAATAAGCCCCAAAGATCAGGCTATTATCGTTAGTCATTGCTCGTGCAACGTGTCTTCGCATCACCTTAATCAGGAAATTGTCAATCCTATTCAGATTAGCAACATCGTAAAGGACTTTGTTGGGATAATATTTTTTGTACTCTGATTCTGGTGTTCTGTACAAGCCGAGACAGGTCCTAAGACACTGCCTTTCAAACACCCGAATCCTTTCCATCTGATACGGCGCTACATTGAACCACACGAGACAAGCATACGCGATGACTGGCCTGATTAGGGCCACATAGCATATGACCTTCACCCTGGAGACAAGTTGACTGCTGTGAAATAGCCTTCTTGTCAGGGCTAAAGCCTTCTTGGCCCCAACAAGACAAGCATCTATATGTTTGTCAAAATACAAATACTTATCGAGCCAGATACCAAGGTATCTCACTACGCTTCTCACCGCTAATGGCAGTCCGTGCTGTCCAATGATGGCCAAATTTCGCCAGTTATATCTGGTATCCCTAGAAGCCCATCTCAATGGAGTTCTAAACAAGATTGTTTCCGACTTTTGAAAATTGATTTTCAACTTCCAATCGTCGCAATACGCCTTAATATGATCGAAGTCACGTTGCAAAAGGGTGTTAATGACTTCGATTTTTGGACCTGATCTGTACGCCACTAAATCGTCTGCGTACGCTATGGAATGATTGAGGGAACCTACTAGATCACTTGTGTAAATGTTAAACAGTATCGGAGAAATCACAGCCCCCTGTTGTAAGCCGTTTTTAATGTCAAAGGTCTTGCTCGAAATAACATTGTTACATTTAACAACGAACTTCTTTCCCATAAGCATGTCGTAAATCATATATAGCAGGGGTTTCGGCATGCCCATCCTGGTCAACTTATAGAAAAGCCCCTCTAGCCATACGGTGTCGAAGGCCTTCTCAAAGTCAACGAGGCAGGCACCCGTACACTGGTTCTTGCCTTTATTCCATTGTATGTCGGAGACCCGCTTTGACGCAGCATGAATAGTGTCATGTCTCGCCCTAAAACCAAACTGGTTTTCCGGAATTATATTATTTTCCTCAACCCACTTTAACAGCGCTCTATTAACCACTTTCTCGAATACCCTGCTAATATTCGGAAGCAAACTAATTGACCGAAGATTAGCAGGGTTAGTTCTAACTTTATCCCTTTTCGGGATTGGGTGTACCACAGCTGTTTTCCAATGCGTCGGATAATATGCATTATTCAGCGCATTGTTAAACAGCGTAGTAAATACATCCACTGCTTCCAAGGGCAGGTGTCTTAATACGACGTTTGGAATACCGTCCACTCCCGACGACTTTTTGTTTTTCAGAGATTCAAAGATGCACAGGAGTTCATCTTTTCGCACGAACAGATGAGAGGAAGCTCGTTCATCGGCGACGATGACGTTTGCCGCGTTTTCTTCATTGAATACGGTGAAACCGTGATTCTCGGATCGCCAATTTTGAAGTTCGTTGCGCAGATAATAGTGACTTACGTAGGCCCTGTTGTCAATGTCGTGATTACAGCGAACAGGATTGTTCACTGTATACACGGCCTCGAAAAAAGCTCCCAGCAAATTCACTTTCTCCTGTGGGTCTTCGACCACGAAATGACCATCGCCTGAGTCGGCACTCTCTGGACTTATGCCGACGGTCAGTAGTGTCTGTCTGTTTTCTGTTGTTTGTGGAATTCGGACACACTGAATGTCATTGTGATCTTTCCGCCTGAATAGTTTATTTATCTGCGGGAACATATTCGGACTACTAGATTTTATAGCCCGAATCTTATTGCCCCAGTACAGACTTACAGACTTACTGTAATTTTCTTTGATTAATTGCTTCAGGTTTTTGATCATTGACTTCAGTGTTCTTATTTCCGTATCATTTCTGTCAGTAAACTGTCTGTACAGCTGCTTAAGCCTCGAGAGTAGTCTACTTTTGTGTGCGTACAATGCGTCGATTGTTGGAGTTCTGTATTTTTCGATCTGGCTTTCGTCGGAGTATTCTATCCGAGGGATAGTCTGCTCCATAGTTCGTTTGACAACGTCTTGCATCGTCAGTAAATTACGGTCGATTTCCTCGTTAGTTAAGTTTCTGTTAGTCGGGGGATCAATTCCACTCAAACGTAAATTACGCTGTAAGATTCTGGAGAAGCGCGACCACCGTACTCTACGGTAGTCGTATGAGTACACTTGATCATACTGCTCCAGCTGTGTTTGCTCGTTTGGGATCCGTATTGTGGCGGCAAGTCCGTAGTGATCACTATCGTACTCGAATGCTCGCAAACAGTTCCTTGTGTTTCGATCCGTGTTAGTCAGTTCGAGTCTACTGTCTGTTAATGCCAAGTCCAGGAAAGAACCGGCTGACGGGAAGGATGGGATATTCGTCGCGTACAGTTCAAGTCTGTACTCAATCATATTTTGACCCCACCAGTAGTATAACTGGCTGCCCCTGGTGTTTGATGGATTATTTCCCCATGCCGCATGTCTAGCGTTAAGATCTCCGGCCAAAAAATAATAATTTTCCTCCGATTGAAGCTGAAGGCGACGAAAAAGTATTTCGAGCTCAGTTATAAATTGAATGGGATTAGGTACTTCAGGTGCATAAAGCGACACCACATACACTCGCCTTCGACTATGAAGAGGAATGCATACGATGCAGGCTTCCAACACCCGGAACCTCATTAAATCCCCGCTATATATGACCCTATGGCGCATGCCTTTGCGTAATAAGATACCAACCCCACCCCCTCGTGAGGAATGTGGACGGTCTCTTCTATATATATCGTAGCCACTGTAGCCAATTTTGTGATTCTGGTTGAGCTTAGTTTCGCTAACCAAAAGCACATCTGGGCATTCACTTAACAACAGATTTTGTAGGTTGGCCCTTCTCTCGATCCTGATTAGTGAGTTAACGTTTAACGCAAGGATCTTCAGATTAACCTCATTCAACGTAGCAGACATTATATCGGCATGCCAGACTTGTCAAACAGGGTCGAATAGATGACGTCAATTCGAGCCCCTTGTTCATTTAATTGTTTCTGAAAATGATCGATTTTTCCGTGCAGGGACAGAAGGATCGCTTTCAAATCCAGATCCGCTTCCGGCGCTTTTTCAGCTACCTTTGGCGTGTTTTTTGCTGTCATTGTGGCCCTACCCGATCCGGATACCATTTGGGCAAAGGATACATTGGGTGCCACAAAATTAGAGAAAGCACGACTCTTTTGACGCTTCTCTTCTTCGATCAACTGTTTTCGAGCCTGAACTTTCTTTTTCAGCTCCTGGAACCTAGGACAACCCCTGAAATTAGCAGGGTGCCCCGAGTTTCTGCAGAGTACGCAAAAGAGTTGACCCCTATCCACTACTCTATCATTACCTAAAGGACATTCTCCATATTTGTGGTCCTTGTCGCACTTAACGCACCTAAATTGCATATTGCAATTAGCCGCGGCGTGCCCGAACCTCTGGCAGCGCATACATTGCAGTACACGATCTGTCCTCTTTAATTTTTCCCAACTTACAGCATGATAATACAGGAATTTAATTTTTCGCAGACTATCGATTTTGCTGTTGGGCGTTAATTGTACTAAGAAGAATGGTAATTTACGGTTACCATCCCTTGCCGCGGCCGTGGTAAACGGCTTGACCCCCACGAACTTAAGGTCGTCGCTCTCTAACCTTTTAAGCTCCTCTTCGAGCTCCTCCGTCTTTATTGCTGGATCGATGCCTTTTAACAGCACCGTCTGGAGTTTTTCACCCTTAGGAGTATATGTATAATATTCTGTGTCTGCTTTTCCTAGGGCGGTACGTACCTTTCTGTATTCCTCCATGCTACTACACATAATAATGTGCTTATTCGCACTTAATCTTTTAACATAAAAATTCTTAGTTACTAACTTACATAACCTTATACTATCATTTATTTCTAAATTACTTACGTTTATGGGGGGCACTCTTTCTCTCCCCTTGTTCTCAAGTTGCTCTTCTTGTTGTTGATGTTGTTGCTGCTGTTGCTGTTGTTGTTGCTGCTGCTGTTGTTGGTGTTGCTGCTGTTCTTGTACTCCTATTTGCAATTTCTGCGGAATACGTTGCTGCTGTTGTTGTTTTTCTTGTTTTTGCGACTGCTTCTTCTGTTGCAGTCGTTGTTGTTGTTGCTGCTGATGTTGTTGTTGTTTTTGTTGTTGTTGTTGTTGTTGTTGCTGCTGCTGCTGCTGTTGCTTTTGTTTTAGTATTTGGTTCTGTTTTTGATGCATCGGCAACTCTTTTATAGTTTGCTGATGTTGTTGTTGTTTTTGTTGCTTTTGCTGCCGCAACTTCTCTCTTTTCTCCAAGAGCTCTTTTATAAGCTTGTCAAGCTTAGCCTCATCATCTTCTTCCTCTTCTGCTGAGGTATCAGTATCTGATAACTCCTTAAATGAGTTCCCCTCTCCGATGTAGCGGCACTCACCCCCTTCAGACTCGTAAGAGTACTCCTTTTCGGTCGCTTTTATGTCGCCGTCTTCCTTGATTTTTTTCTTTGTGGACAATTTCGATGACGTCTTATTTTTCCTACGCCTCTTTTCCACTTTCGTGTCATCATCTGACTTTTGCATTGATGATGCTGCCTTACTTGTTGTTGCTTGTTGTTGCTGCATTTCACATTGTCTCGTTGTCATCCGATTCGATAGCTGTTCCACCTGCGGGACCTCCGGCTGACCGGTATCCATTGTTGATCGGCACTCTACCACTTTTTATATTTTATTTTTTTAGTTAACACAATGAAATAAGAAAAAAGAAGAAATCTGCGATTTTCTTCCGGCGGACTCGAACCCAGAACCTCCACGTCCCGAGCCAACCACTGCTCCACTGAGCCACACTGTTATCTGCTCTAAATTTTCTTATTTTACTACTTAATAGTCTTTTCACTTGGAAGCGCACTATGAAAAGTCGACTGTCCTCGATACGAGTTGGCAGACGACTGAACTGGGAGGTATCTTTGGACTGGGAGGTATCTTTGGACTTATCGTTCTCTGATCATAGAAAGATCAAGTTCAATGCCAAAGGCATACCCATACCCCGTTTACTGTACAAAAATCCCAAAAATACTGATTGCCAAAATTTTACAGCAGAGATAGTCCAAAAACTTTATGCTCTCAACAGACTCAAAATGGAAACCGCAGCCAAAATAAATTATGCAGCGAAAAGCCAGCTCGACATACAGCTGCCTACAGTTTCGCATGCTAAATTGGTTGAGGTTCCCTTCCACTTGCGTGCGCCACCTGATTCGCGGTTTTCCACTACTGCGCTGTACCTCAGGGACGGATTCGAAGATTTTTCGGAGCGGGGCATTGGTGTTCAAACGCTTTACATGCCCAAGCCACCTTAGTCGAGATGGTCTTCACTCTGCCTTTTAACCAAGCATGCCCTACGTAAATCAAGAAATCCAAGGAGTTTCACATTGGTGGACTAAGGAACTAAATACAACGCATTAGGACAACTCTCCGACAATCCGAAAGTGCTAAATACCTACGTATCGTACCGAGTTGGAAGCTCAATGACGGAGAATGTATAAAGAAAGCAACGATCGTTTTCAATGCCTACAGTCGTAAATTTTGGAGAAAATGGGGACCTATCTTCTGGATGTACACGGCTATGTTTACCTAGGTAGCTTAGAAAGTAGCAACCTTAGATGAATGACAAAAGTTCAGAGAATTACACGACTCATGCCATGAGAACAACGTCAACGGCGGGACTAGAAAATATACTTGACCTCTTTCCCCTAGATCTATACATGCAAGAATCTCCAGCGAAAAGCGCCCTAAGATTAAGTCAGGTTAATGGGTGGAAACCAAACCCGAAAGCCCACGCATTGATCTGGGTGGACAGACTACAAAATACCCCATCACGACTTTGAAACACCATTGGCCTGCATCTTACTAAGCAGATGGGAATAGGACAGGAACCAAATGGCACCAGACTCGATATTCATTTTCACGGATGGATCAAAGATGGAGATAGGAACTGATGATGTTCTCCGGTCAATTGAACTTACGATGTTCACGTCGCCTGCCAGACTACAGCAGTATCTTCCAGGCTTAGATATTTCAGTCTCAGTATTCCAGGCAATATCCAACGAGGATATTACTATATTTTTTGATTAAGGCCATCGCTGTAGTCAAAATTCAAATTGAGACTTGTGAAGCTTTGTCGTGAAGAGCTTAAGGCTCTGCGCTCAGCATAACGTTACGCTATGATGGATGCGTGGCCACAAAGGAGTGGCAGACGAGCTTCCTCGAAAAGGATCCTCCCTAGAAACGGACCGGAAATAAAAGCCAAATCTCATGACAATTATGGCCAGGACTCAGAAAATCCAGAACAAGTAAGATTCTCCTGAGAAGCAGAGCTGAACTATCTACGCTTGTTAGATTGCTCACAGGCCATTATCTTCTGCGGGCACACGCGATAAAGCTGCGCCTTACCAACGACGACCACTGCAGATTCTGTGGGGACATAAGCTCACGGGCGTATACTCTCCACTTTTTGTGTCATTGTCCCAGCCTCAGGAATTTTGAGCAAAGAACCTTAACAAGTTATTTCTTCCACGACCTCTCAGAAATATCTGCTGCTTCACTTATATCGCTTTTTAGATTCGCGGATGCAACGAGGTGGCTTAGATCCGCTCAGGGACGAAACAACAACCAAAAATTCCCATCTTCTCCCAATTCCCCCATCCGAGCATCACAATGGACCTACGCAGACCTAAGTGTGAAGACGTATGGGATACTCTCGACTCCAGATACCTCATCAAGGCGCCAACCTAACCTAACCTAAAGTCCTAATCATTTCTTAACATTGTGCCAATACTCAACTCAACACTGTCGAGCAACAAGGAGAGGAAGTAAATCACTTGTCTTTAAGAATGTTCAACATTCTGACGAATACCTTGAAAAGTAATTTCTTCGGCACCATAACTACGGTCAGACTGTTCAAATCAAACATAGATCCAATCTTTTTATGGGTAAAGTAGTGGAAAATGAATATCAAAAGACCTACAGTATACGGTAAAGGATTAAGAACATATAGACATCCAAAGATGTAGAATAGAAAGACAGTGGATTAGTTACTTGGATTGGATTCCTCAGGCAGAAGAATAGACTTTGGGACTAAACTAGAAGATGTTGAAGCCCTATCCCCATCGAAAAAGAGTCACTTCTGGCATTTATTCCTACCTCTGAAATAACTAATTAATCAAAGATGTGCTGAGGCATGAACCCATACAGAGCAACTGTAGGAAATAGTATTGAAGTATGCTCGTATAAAAGAAAACGGCAGCAATAAGTCTTCCACAAGCATCTGATACCCGTACATAAATCTAAATTCCTTTCGAAATTTCAAAATTTTGCCCAGTATGATAAATTAATTTTCCTTAACAACCATACGTTCTATGCCCAACTTCTATGTTGCTGTGTTCTCAAGGACTAGGGATATTCAGGCACGACATGTAGTGCTAGTTTGTGAGCTATGCGTTGCGTACTGCGTTATGTAATTAAACATTCGCCTGGCCTTAACAAAACCACTTACAAATTATATTGAACTCAGTTCACATTCGAAATCCGAACAATGACATTCATTCCTTTGATTTGCTTATTTGATTTAATTAAAGAGCCACACGTCCCTGTCCGATTTCCACTGTCTTGGAAATGCCTCAGTCTGCATAGTGCATGACATACGAGTAGACCACAAGCACCGATACAAAATCGTAATGAATCTGTCTGCAACATTTGCTTAATGGTTAATGGTTTCGACACGTCTGACACTACATATTTATCCCAAATAGGGTACTGTCTCCCCTAACCGAGTTCAAATAAAATTACATTTAATGCATGTCGGATAGGACAGATAACATTGCTACTATGAATCTTATGGATACTTTACGACGAAACATCTATGTATTCCTAAATAACTTAAAGGAGTTGTGGTTAACCAGGGTTAAACCAAATTTCAATTGTGCTAAAATATATTGATCAGATTAGTAGCAGTATCCTTTTCACGGAAAATGCTTTAAAGTACCACAGGATACCTCATATGTTTACAAGCATCCTCGACACAGGTGAAAACGTGTGAAAAATGATCTTACTTGCCATGTTAGCAGGATTCAACAACGACACTTGGAAACATTCGTCTGTCTGACTGCGCTGTGATGGATGATGGTTGCCAGATTTTGCCCCAAACACAAGACTAAATCCTGGCTGTGGACATTTGTCAACAAAACAGTTGTCATTGGGAACAATTTCATTAAAAACCAATTCAATGAAATTTGTTTCGACAATGTGAACAAGATGAACAAAGTTGTACGAGAACTCTGAACAATTTCCTTACAACATGTGTTATCAATTTGCCACCTGAGAGAAAATTCCTTTCTTTATTCCTTTGTACAATAGTATCTGGATATTGTACTCCCTTTCTGTACAAGGATACGGATATTATCTTGAATTTATTCCGATCTACCGTGTTGTTGCTCATATTTTTGTTTGCACTTCATTCTTGCACGTGTTTCGTTTCGGTAGCACCTTGGAAAGGCGCTCCCCTCAGTTTTTTTTTTTTTTTTTTTTTTTGCCACGAAGCTTACATAATATTTAAGGCTGTAATCTGCTGTATCAGGAAAAGAACATGTAATAAAATTCATCTCCGGAGGAGCTACGGATACACAGCAAATTTCAATAGCTTTCCATCCTTTGGAAGCATATGGCATGTTTATTTTCCTGTTTGGGCTTCTAGTAAGCCGGTCCTCAGATTTAAAAAACTTTGGCAAGCATAGGAAATAAAATGACAGAAAATGACATTAAATGTTTTTAACTAAAGCACGTGCCGAGGATGATATTTCAGCTTAAACAACTTAAAGCAGAACGATGTCGTGAGAATAAAAAAAAGTATCTCGGAAATGTACAATGGTAACATGCTTGTTGTTGTTTATTCAGGAAAGTTGGGAATGGTTTGTCTAGGTTAATTGCTATTTCAAGTGGATTTAAATGATGTAAGTCGCAGTTTATGATTAAGAGCACAAGGTATAAACTGTGATTGGAGACAATAATCATTCCAGTAAGCTAAGAGGAAACTTTCGGTGGTTAGTTATCCATTGCTGTGACTGTGAACTTGTCAAAATGTGCGCTCTGATGACAAGAGATTTCAAAAATTCCCGGAGAAATGTAAGATTGCACACATTGCGACTTATAACTATTTACTCCCAGCATACGCGGTCCTGATCTGCAGATCCTGGTGATCAGCGCGGGAATCTAGTGAATGCCATATAATATACATTGGACCAAGAAAATCAAAGAAGATGAAACCATTAAAGCGGCGGAAAGGAGTACTCTTAAGAGTTTGAAAGGGGCGAGTGCCGCTACATTGCAGAGGGGAATCCCTTTAAAGAATTATCAGATACTGATACCTCAGCAGAAGAGGAAGAAGATGGGGAGGCTCGGCTTGACAAGCCCCGGGAGAAGAGAGAGAAGCTGAGGCAGCAAAGGCAACAACAAAGACTACAACAGCAGAATAGAGAAGCTATGAGAGAAATGCTAATGCAAGAAAACCAGAAGCAGATAATAAGCCAAAAGCAGCAACAGTAACACCAACAACAACCACAACAACAACAAGAACAACGACTGCAACAGTAAGCGCAAACGTAAAAATGACAAAAACAACAACAGCAGAAAGTACCACAGAAAATGCAACAGCAACCATCGCGGCAGCAACAACAGCAGCAGCAGCAACAACAGTAGCATCAACAACAGTAACAGCAACAACAACATAAAAAAAACAGCAGCTTAAAAACTAGGGGAGAGAAAGAGTGCCTCCCATATATGTAAGTAATTTAGAAATCAATGATAGTACGAGGGGGGGGTCCGTGACTTTTTGAATTTCTGACCTCTTTACTGAAACAGCAACACTGCTCCTGTCAATAGGCACCTGTCAGTTGACTCCTGTCAAAATTTAAACTTGCTGCGTCAGTTAGTTTGTGTTTGACAGCTATTTTTATCAGACTACTCACTAATTTGAGGAGAAAATGGAATAAAGTGAATTTCGTGTGCTTATTAAGCATTATTTCTTGCGAAAAAAAACCATTACCGAGACCAAGGCTAAGCTTGATAAATACTATGGGGACTCTGCACCATCGATTTCAATGGTAAAAAAGTGGTTTACTGAATTTCGTTGTGGCCGTACAAGCACTGAAGATGCCGAACGTCCTGGACGCCCAGTTGAGGTCTCTACACCCGAAACAATCGAAACAATTCACGATATGGTGTTGGCCGACCGAAGATTGAAAGTGCGAGAGATTGTGGAAGCCGTAGGGATCTCGCATGGCTCAGTGGTTTCAATTTTGAATGATCACTTGGGCATGAGAAAGCTTTCCGCAAGATGGGTGCCGCGTTTGCTCACAGTCGACCACAAACGCAATCGTGTAACAACTTCACAGGAAGGTTTGGCGTTGTTTAATCGCAATATGGAGGAGTTTTTGCACCGTTTTGTAACCGTGGACGAAACATGGATCCATCACAACACACCAGAGAACAAACAACAGTCAAAACAGTGGGTTTCTAAGGGTGAATCGGCGCCAAAGAAGGCCAAGGTGGGTTTGTCAGCCAATAAAGTTATGGCGACTGTTTTTTGGGATGCACGCGGGATAATCCACATTGACTACCTTCAAAAGGGAAGAACAATCAATGGGGAATATTATGCCAACTTATTGGACCGATTCAATGGCGATTTGAAAAAAAAACGACCTCATTTGGCCAAGAAAAAAGTTCTTTTCCACCAAGACAATGCAAGGGTGCACACATGTGCAGTTGCCATGGCAAAAATCCATGAATTGGGCTATGAATTGCTCCCTCATCCACCCTATTCTCCAGCTTTGGCTCCGAGCGACTACTTCTTGTTCCCAAACCTGAAGAAATGGCTTGGTGGAAAAAGATTTGACTCCAATGATGAAGTCATCTCGCAAACAAAGGCCTATTTTGAGGACCTCGACAAATCATTTTTTTTGGAAGGGATAAAAAAATTGGAGAAGCGTTGGACAAAGTGTATAGAGCTCAAGGGAGACTACGTTGAAAAATAAAATTATTTTTTTATCAAAAAATCTGTGTTTTAATCCAAAAGTCACGGACTTTTGGCCCTCGTATTAGGTTATGTACTCGTAAGTTCGTATAGTAACTAAGAATTTTTATGTTAAGAGATTAAGTGCGAATAAGCACATTATTATGTGTAGTAATATGGAGGAATACCGGAAAGTACGCACCGCCCTAGGAAAAGCAGATGCTGAATACTATACGTATACCCCTAAGGGTGAAAAACTTCAGACGGTGCTGTTAAAAGGGATCGATCCAGAAATAAAAACGGAGGCGCTCGAAGCAGAGCTCAAAAGGTTAGAGAGCGACGACCTTAAGTTCGTGGGAGTCAAGCCGTTTATCACGGCCGCGGTAAGCGGTGGTAACCGTAAATTACCATTCTTCTTAATGCAATTAACGCCCAACAGCAAAATCGATAGTCTGCGACAAATCAAATGTATGCGCTGCCAGAGGTTCGGGCACGCCGCAGCTAATTGCAATATGCAATTTAGATGCGTCAAGTGCGATAAGGATCATAAACATGGAGAATTTCCTTTAGGCAACGATAGAGTAGTGGAAAGGGGTCAACTCTTTGCGTACTCTGCAAGAGCTCGGGGCACCCTGCCAATTTCAGGGGTTGTCCCATGTTTCAGGAGCTGAAAAAGAAAGTTCAGGCTCGAAAACAGTTCATCGTAGAAGAGAAGCGTCAAAAGAGTGGTGTGTTCTCTAATATTGTGGCACCCAGTGTATCATTTGCCCAAATGGTATCTGTAGCGGGTAAGGCCACAATAACAGCAAAAGGTAGCTGAAAAAGCGCCGGAAGCGGATCTGAATTTGAAAGGGACTCTTGTGTCCCTACACGGAAAAATTTATCATTTTCAAAAACATCTATTCGGCCCTGTTTGACAAGTCTGGCACGCCGATATAATGTCTGCCACGTTGAAGGAGGTTAATCTGAAGATCCTTGCGTTAAACGTTAACTCACTAATCAGGATCGAGAGAAGGCCAACCTACAAAATCTGTTGTGAAGTGAATGCGCAGATGTGCTTTTGGTTAGCGAAACTAAGCTCAACCAGAATCACAAAATTGGCTACAGTGACTACAATATATATGTAACACATTGGCTGAAAAGTCCGTGCCGTTTCAACTTCGAGGGCGATACACTGATTGAAACGATTTTTCAATCTTTCGATAATAGTTTTGTAGTACGATTTCGGTTTAGCCTCAAAATAGGCCTCTGTTTCGGCGATTCGGTCTTAAATCTCTTTCCGGCGAGCATTCTTTTGAGGTCTGAGAACAGGAAATAGTCGTCGCTGGAGGCCAAATCTGGAGAATACGGTGGGTGGAGAAGCAATTCGTAGCCGAATTTATTCAATTTTGCCATCGTTTTCATGGACTTGTGACACGGTGCATTGTCTTGATGAAACAGCACTTTCTTTTTGCTGGTGGTGCCCTCTCTTAGAAACGGCACTGACTTAGAAGGGACCGTCCACATTCCTCACGAAGGGGTGGAGTTGGTATCTTATTACGTAAAGGCATGCGC
Organism: Volucella zonaria; assembly: GCA_963966105.1. Lineage (NCBI taxonomy): Eukaryota > Metazoa > Arthropoda > Insecta > Diptera > Syrphidae > Volucella > Volucella zonaria. Next base: position 192,576,947 of record OZ014532.1, on the reverse strand, counting down.
CATAGGGTCATATATAGCGGGAATTTAATGATGTTGGAAGCCTGCTTCGTATGCATTCCTCTTCATAGTCGAAGGCGAGTGTATGTGGTGTCACTTTGTGCACCTGAAGAACCTAATCCCATTCAATTGATAACTGAGCTCGAAATACTTTTTCGTTGCCTTCAGCTTCAATCGGAGGAAAATTATTATTTTTTGGCTGTAAATCTTAACGCTAGACATGCGGCATGGGGAAATAATCCGCTAAACACCAGGGGCAACCAGTTATACTACTGGTGGGGTCAAAATATGATTGAGCACAGACTTGAACTGTACGCGACGAATATCCCATCCTTCCCATCAGCCGGTTCTTTCCTGGACTTGGCATTAACAGACAGTAGACTAGAACTGACTAACACGGATCGAAACACAGGGAACTGTTTGCGAGCGTTCGAGTACGATAGTGATCACTACGGACTTGCCGCCACAATACGGATCCCAAACGAGCAAACGCAGCTGGAGTAGTATGATCAAGTGTACCCATATGACTACCATAGAGTACGGTGATCAGTGTGTCCGAATTCCACAGACGACAGAAAACAGACAGACACTACTGACATAAATCCAGAGAGTGCCGACTCAGGCGACAGTCTTTTCATGGTCGAAGACCCATAGGAGAAAGTGGATTTGCTGGGAGCTTTTTTCGAGGCCGTGTATACGGTGAACAATCCGGTTCACTGTAATCACGACATTGACAACAGGGCCTACGTAAGTCACTATTATCTGCGCAACGAACTTCAAAATTGGAGATCCGAGAATCACGGTTTCACCGTATTCAATGAAGAAAATGCGGCAAACATCATCATCGCCGATGAACGAGCTTCCGCGCATTTGTTCGTGCGAAAAGATGAACTCCAGTGCATCTTTGAGTCTCTGAAAAGCAAAAAGTCGTCGGGAGTAGGTATTCCAAACGTCATGTTAAGACACCTGCCCTTGGAAGCAGTGGATATATTTACTACGCTATTTAATAATGTGCTGAATAATGCATATTATCCGACGCATTGGGAAACAGCTGTGGTACACCCAATCCCGAAAAGGGACAAAGCTTGAACTAACACTGCTAATCTTCGGTCAATTAGTTTGCTTCCGAATATTAGCAAGGTACTTGAGAAAGTGGTTAATAGAGCGCTGTTAAGGTGGGTTGAGGAAAATAATATAATTCTGGAAAATCAGTTTGGTTTTAGGTCGAGGCATGACACTATTCATGCTGCGTCAAAGCAATGTACGGGTGCCTGCCTCGTTGACTTTGAGAAGGCCTTCGACACCGTATGGTTAGGGGGGTTGTTCTATAAGTTGACCAGGATGGGCATGCCGAAACCCCAGCTATATACGATTTACGACATGCTTATGGGAAAGAAGTTCATCGTTAAATGTAACAACGTCATTTCGAGCAAGATCTTTGACATTAAAAACGGCTTACAACAGGGGGCTGTGATTTCTTCGTACAGATCTGGTCAAAAAATTGAAGTCATTAATACCCTTTTGCAACGTGACTTCGATCATATTAAGGCGTGTTGCGAAGATTGGAAATTGCAGATCAATTTTCAAAAGTCGGAGACAATCTTGTTTAGAACTCCATTGAGATGGGCTTCTAGAGATACCTGACATAGCTGGCGAAATTTGGCCATCATTGGACAGCACGGACAGCCATTAGCGATGAGAAGCGTAGTGAGATACCTTGGTTTCTGGCTCGATAAATATTTATATTTTGACAAACATATTGATGCTTGTCTTGCTGGGGCCAAGAAGGCTATTTCACAGCAGTCTGCTTGTCTCCAGGGTGAAGGTCATATGCTATGTGGCCCTAATAAGGCCAGTCATCGCGTATGGTTGCCCAGTGTGGCTTAATGTAGCGCCGTATCAGATGGAAAGAATTCGGGTGTTTGAAAAACAGTGTCTTAAGACCTGTCTCGGCTTGTACAGAACACCAGAATCAGAGTATCCCAACAAAGACCTTTACGATGGGGCTAATCTGAATAGGATTGACAATTTCCTGATTAAGGTGATGCGAAGACATGTTGCACGAGCAATGACCAACGATAATAGCCTGATCTTTGGGGCTTATTACCCCAATGAAATGTACCACGAGAGCACGCTTCTATCGGGCTTTATCCCGCCAGAGGCATTTCTCAATATTGATGCTAAAGGGTTAATGAAAAGCAGGGATTGTGTCCCGGTAATATATCACCGCCACCGCGATGCGAGGGACAAGCGGCTCATCTATGATGGGTATGTCGCCAATGCTCAGGACCTCCTCCGTTTTAGTCCCGCTATTGCGGACAGGGATCGGATCGTTAAACAGTACACCGAATTCTAGGGGCTTCTAGAAGTGGAGAGGGTGGGCTCGCTTTCCTAGGTCGGTATGTTATTAAGGTAACACACTCTTAAATGAGATTGTAAAATTTAGAGCGCTCGGTAAAAGCCAGTAAGCTAGAATAAACAACTATCGTTGTTAAATTAGATTTAATCATTTTTGTCCAGAATGTATGTAATAATGAAAGAAACAATAAAAATGAGTTTAAAAGTAAATGTAAAGCCTTGGATAACGGCAGGTTTACTGTTGACCCTGGCAGGTGATTAAAGGAGAACGATCATCCGACTTCCACGTGGAATATTCGGACCCTTAACAGCCGAACAATTAGCGGAAATTATCGACTGCTACAAAGCGGACATAACTTCCATTAAAGATTTGCGGTAGGATGGATCTGGCAAAAAGAGAATGTAATATCTACTATGTGAATGTTATAGACAACCGACGTAAAAGCCGCAGTGTCTATTTGAATCCCTATTCGCCGTCAAAGGAAGACTTAGGGAACAAATCTTTAGCTTCTGCCATATAAGTGAATGTCTGACACCGAATCGTACAACGGCTAAATTTAGCAACACAAGCCTCGTAAACGCAAATGTCTTAACAAGGAAAAGAAGGAGAAGAACTTCACAAAGACTTTTTGAACGAGGCCCTCGGCAAAACCTACACGCAGTGGTCTAAATATGACGTGAAAATTGTCGTTCGCGTATTTAATACCTAGCTAGGGAAGGAAAATGCGGATATTCCTAACACGAATCCGCGAGAAAGTTTAACTTCGAACGGCTACAATCGCGAGAGACCACCGGTCGGGTTTGCCTTAACCTGCCAAGGAGTCCGATGCCGCCACTATCGATTATAAAAGGCTGTAAAAGTAATCAGAGAGGTTGCCTTATATATACTGAAATTCAACCTGCCCTAACAAAATAGCCCCTGCCTCGATTACATTCGGAGGGGGCAACTCTAGAAAATCTAGAAAATCTAGAAAACTGCCCTGTGTAGAAAACAGCAAGAGAGGCTCGCGAATAAAATTGAAGAACCTAGAATGCCTCAGAAGTAAAAAGAAAAAGTACGATAAAAGCCGATCGAGTCCTTAGAAGGGTTCTATCACAAAAATGATGTTCGGAAATTAAAGCAACGAATAAAACAAAACATGCCAAAGCTCTTAAAGCCGAACAGAAATCTCCAAGGGCAGAGAAGGAAACTTCATAGTAGAACCACAGTTGGCACTGAAAATCTGGAAAGGCGCTCTCTGCAGAATGTTAAACGGCGATGACGAACAACATTACACAGTATGAAACATTCCGCCCAAAACAACATTTCTGTACACGCGACCAAGATGAAGTCAGAACAAATGGCTATTTCAAGTCTAACAAAGTTGCTGGACCTGCTGGCTTAAATGCCCAGCTGTTTAAAGCGGCAGATGAAGATTGGATAAAGAGCTACCATCAATTTATCTCTAAGATCTGATTCGACCGAAGTTATTTTTTTTTTCTAATTGACGCGTGCTCAAGGGACTTTGCCTTAAAATGTTTGCACACCGCGAGGGCGAAGGGAAGTTAAGGAGGAAAGAAAGACCAATATCCATATTCATTGGTCTTGAATGTTTGCAGGATATAATGAATAAGAAATAAGGAGCTTGGCAGGGCATTCCATCAGTAAGTTGTACGGATTTCTATATCCGAAAGTGGGCTTGAGGGTAAACTGATAAGCATTCGGATATTAAGGTTGAGGGTGTGAAGGGATGAAATACCACTGGCAATTTCAATGAAGCACTGATGGGGAAAATGGCGATAGAACAAGAGACGTTTTGAATCATATCTAGGACGTGCAGAAATGTTATTGGAGCACCTCACAAGATATGGGCCTTGTACTCCAATTTTGGATAAATACTCGTAAATGCTTTATATATTGAAGCCATATAGTAGCGTAGGCACCTATTGACAAACGTTTGCAGCTTCCTCGTGATAGTGGTGGTCACCCTCCAGGTACCACATCCATATAGTAGCACGGATTCAACGTTGGAACGGAACAGTCGTAGCTTGGTGTTTACGCTAATTGCATTACTTCGCCAAACTGAGGATAGCATCCCAAACGCAGATTTTGCTTCGCCTATGCGGTTGACTATATCCAGTTCGGTTCCGCCATCGGTCGAGACAATACTCCCAAGGTATTGGAAACTCTCTACACTCTCAACCGTCTCAGCAATACATATGCGAGGTGATGAGTTTGGTCTTAGGCTAATCAATTTTGCTTTTGCCATGTTCATTTTCAGCCCAACGACGTCTGCTTCCCTCTCCACATTTGTTGTTATTTGGTGAAGATCCATTATTATGTGAGACAGAAGGCATAAATCGTCGGCGTAGTCAAGGTGTTTGAGTTCAGATGTAAGAGTCCATCCAATTCCTCCATTTCCTGTTAACAAGGCCGCATTCAGCACATCGCTAATCACCAATAGAAACAGTATTAGTGAAAGTATGCCTTGCCTAGCCCCGCTTTGGACTTCGAATTCCTCAGACAGCATTGATAATTGCTATTAATTTATCAGGAATTCCTCTCCTGCGCAAGGCACGCCGTATAAATTCCCGATTGACACTATCAAACGCCTTTTCCAAATCGATGAACAGCAGGTGAAGTCGTAATCGGTACTCAACACACTACTTGATGATGATCCGCAAGTTGTTGATGTGGTCAATACAGGAGGATCCAGAGCGGAAACCTGCTTGTTCGGCGTCGAGTGTGTCTTCGAGGTGTTCTTTGATTCGCTCTATGATGATTTTAGCTATTATCTCGGCCACAGCAGGCAGCACGCAGATACCTCTCCAGTTTTCGCACTGCATTAGATTACCCTTTTTTAGGGAGCTTGACGATTATTCCCTTCTTCCACTCGTCCGGAAAACTCTCGGCTTCCCATGTTCTCCCGACAAGTGGGAGCAGTAGCTCAGCTTATGCCGTTGGTGCAGCTAGAAACAGCTCAGCAGCTATTCCGTCGAGTCCTACCGCCTTATTGGTTTTCAGTGCTTTGATCGCCGCAATAATCTCTTCCTTACTGGGGGTTGTGGTGCGAATTCGGGAATTTCTTTCTACGGACACTTCAGTCTGACTTGGGTGTATGTTGCTGGCGAATACTCGGTTTATAACCGAAGCAAAATGCTCCTTCGATCTCTTCAGTTGATCCTCATCCGATAATAGCAACGAACCGTCTAAACATTTTATTTGGTGTTGAGTAAAGCTTCGGTCACCTATAAGCTCTTTGGAGATTCTGTAAACGGTTCTGCTGTCGCACCACGCTGCTGCTTCTTCTGCTTGCGTAGCCAGCGCATTGATGTAATTGCGCTTGTAACTTCTCACGCTGCGCTGCACTTCTCTCATCTTCATGCAATATAGGGACTCTAGCTTGATCCTCCCTGCTGCTGGATCTGCTGCAATTCGAGCTCTTAGTTGTTTTCGTTCGTTGATCCTTCTCCAGGTATCCTCGGAAAGCCACTCCCTATGACTTCCCTGCGATCGACCGACAATCCTTTTAGAACCTGATGTGAAAACAGTTTTCACAGCACACCAATGGTCTTGGATGGTGGCGGGCAGTGAGCTGCAGATTGTTTCCACTCCTCGTGAGAGATGGTCCCTTAGTTCTTGGCGCACTATGTCAACTCTCATTCGGTCTACGTTGAACCTAGGTATTCTTGTGTCGTTAGATCTTCGAACGGCAGCAGTGCGTAATTGGACAGTAGCTATCATAAGATGGTGATCTCGTACCAACCCCACGTCCGCTCCTCGTCTGTTTCGGACCTCAAGAAGAATACTTCTAAAACGGCGACTGATGGACAAATGGTCGATTTGGTTGGAGATTGCTTGAGTGTCAGTTGACAACCAAATGATTTTATGGCAGGCCTTGTGCTTAAACATGGTGCCACCTATGACAAAACGATTTACGTTGCAAAAGTCAACAAATCTTTCGCCGTTGTCACTGCGGTTGCCTAATCCGTGTCGTCTCGTAAAATTGTTGAACCCTTCGTTATCGCTGCCTACCTTGGCATTAAGGTCCCCCATCACAATGACAATGTCGCCGTTGGATGTTGCATTATAAACAGTTCCCAACTGGTTGTAGAAAGTCTCCTTTTCTTCCTCAGACGAACCATCCGGGGGGGCGTAACACTGTATAATGGTGACGCGACGTACTCTCTTCCGGAATCTGGCCGTTAAAATCCTATTGCCGTGCGGATGCCAGGAGATAAGGCCTCTGCGTGCTGTAGGTGTTAACAGCAGTCCAACTCCATATCCACGGGGGCTTCCAGTTGGTCTTCCGGAGTAGAGTAATACAGTGTTACGCGTTGGGGATTGGTACTCACCCGCATAAACTCATGCTCTAATTGAAGGAATCTCGCGTTCTGAGGCCCTTCACCCTGGGAGTCAAGGAGCGTCTTCTCATTCCAGAAACCAATCTTAGTCCGGGTAGGATAGCCAAAGGTCGTCAACGTGTTATCAGTCGGTTTCCGCAGCGGGGTGGACTAGGTTACCTAGTCTAGGCATAATACCCTAGACAATCTCGCACTTGCAATTTTGGCCTACCTGTATAAGGATTTAAACACGTAGTTGCCGGGGGACCACCTCGAGGAAATAAAGCAAGCACTACATTACGAACTTGATTGTTCCGCAACTGGTCCAATCCATGTTTGGTACAGTCAGTAGTTTCCCGATCAATCGCCATTCAGGCTCCCCCCGATCTTGCGCACAGCTTTTTCATGTCCAATTTTTCAGATAACATGCGATGTACAGCGCTTTTTGAAATGCCTATCTGCTAGTTCACGCGCTTTCAATTGACGTTCATCCAATACCATTTTCTGGATTTGTTTCAACATTTCTTGTGAACTCGTACGGCCTCGCTAAAACTCTGCCACACAATATTTTATTGTTGTAAATGAAGAAGCAGCCTTCCCCAGAGTAGACTCCCCAGCTGCGTTTTGATATTGGTTGGTTTGAGGCCTTTCAAATGAAAGTATTGTATCACATAACGATGACCATTTTTTTCCATATTTAAAAATTCATTGAGAGCGTTAGCTATTCATGGCTGCCGAACACATACTAAACAGCATAGCCCCGTCAAACTTCAAATTGTCCCTTTTACAAATGTCACTGTTTTGTGGTGGACCAGCACTAGCGCCCCTAGGAGCGAGTGAGGAAAACGGAGAACGAACAAAAACCAAACACTTCCTTATTGCTTGTTCTGTCTGCCAGCAACATCATCAGTAGCGGGATTCGAAAAGGAAAGTAAAAGAAAAAATTGTTTAAGTAGAGTTTTCATAAAATAAACTTGTGCGCATTTTTATCGATTTCTTGTTATTTTATTGTGAAGAAAATCCCACAATAAAGTTGGTGACCCCGAGGTGATAGCTTACGATAGTTATCCACTACAAAATTCGGTAAGTTATCTCAGACGCACATGGCTGAAAATGATTCATCTTTTAAGGACACACTTAAAGAGGAAACAACGCCCCAGATGACTTCTCCGCCAATGGATTCTCCTCTAAATCTACAGACCGATGCGGGTTTTATTGGATCTATCCAAGTCCTCAAGCTACCACAACCTTTCTGGCATAATATGCCGGCTAGGTGGTTTACTATCGCCGAAACAGCATTTGGACTGCACCGAATCACTTCTGATGAGACTCGTTTCAGACTCGTCGTTTTAAACCTCGATTGCGACATACTCTCCTTAGTCGGTGATATCGTTGATTCACCTCCACCAACAGGAAAATACGAAACAATTAAAAAAAGAATTATTGTCAGTTTTGGAGACTCAGCAGAGTCTCAACTTCGCCGCCTCCTGCGTGGACAGACGCTCGGCGACGAAAAACCATCCCTTTTCCTTCAGAAGCTGCGCAACTTATCAGGGGCAAGTAAGTGATTCTGTACTAAGAACTCTATCTTTGCAGCAGTTCCCAGGCAGTGTTCGAGGTATCCTAGGTGCAAACACTACCACTGACCTTACTGCATTGGCTACACAGGCAGACCGCATTCATTATGGAAGCCATGCCTGAGTACATGAACATGGTTGAACCTTCTGGAGAACCCATGCTTCCGAACGCGAAGACAACACGACGAAATCAACTGCCATAGCAACAATAGGATCAGCACCTGGTGAGACATACCTAACTGAGATGAACCAACTACGACTAGCTATCGAAATTCTGTCATACGAGGTCCGCAGAAACCAATTCAGTCCGCGCAACCGTCACGACAGCAATAAAGAAAGAAACCGATCGACATCCCGCAGGCGAATCAAGCAAAACTCACACTATTGCTATTACCACAGTCAATTTGGTGAAAAAGCCCGAAATTGTCGTCCACCATGCCGTTGGAATCGGCGGCAGGGAGACTAGTTTCGTCGGCGCGAATCGAGGTCGATTCCGCCGACGTATCTTCAACCTCCAAACGTCTTCTAGTTGCAGATCGAAAGACAGGAATGCGGTTTCTAATTGGCACAGGAGCCGGCATATCCGTGATACCATTGCAGACTCAGAAGAAAACGGCGCCCACTGAACGCAAACTTTATGCAGCAAACTAAACCAGAATCGATACATACGGCGAAGAACGATTAATCCTCGATTTGGGTTTGCGACGACCTTTCGTTTGGAACTTCATAGTAGCAAACGTCACGCAACCCATCATCGGGAACGGTTTCCTACATAAATTTCATCTCCTACCAGATCTTAGGAATCGACGCTTTATCGACGGCACGACGAACATCAAGACTATTGGACGCCCCAACGGTGACTACGCTTAGGGAAGACTCTGGCTATTACACGATAGTTCGAAAATTTATAACTGTCACTCGACCCGCAAGACTTCGTGAGTCTCAACACCATATCCGACACCATATAATAACGAAAGGACCACCGTACTACGATCGGGTTCGACGACTTTCTCCTGAACGGGTGCGTTGGACCAAACGAGAAATCGAAACATGGATCGCAGAGGGCATATAAAACCCTCGGATAGCCAATTTTCCATTGCAATACTTATGAAACGAAAGAAGGATGCAACCTGGCGTATCTGTGGGGACTACAGGCGACTAAACTCTATGACAGTGCCTGACAAATACTCTGTTCCACACATACGAAACTACGCACATCGTCTGTACGGCTGTCAAATATTTTCCACCCTTGATCTCGAACGAGCATATTTCCAGATTCCGATGTCACCCGAAGATCAGTCAAAGACGGCAATAATAACTCCCTTCGGATTGTTTGAGTTTCATGTAATGCCATTTGGTTTGGCCAACGCCGCTCAAATTTTCATCGATACAGTTCTTCTAAGCCTGGATTTCGTATTTTGTTATATCGATGATATCTTGATAGCTTCAAGAACACCTGAAGAACACAAAGAACATCTAAGGCAAGTTTTCAAACGTTTGCAACAACACGGGCTTACCGTTAAGATTCAAAAACGCCAGCTTGGGAAATCAGAAGTCAAGCACTTAGGCTATCTGGTAACAGCCGATGAAACGAGACCATTACCTCAAACGATCCAAGCCTTATTGAACTGGAAGTTGCCGAAGACCTTCATCGAACTTCGCAAGTTCCTTGGAGCCATAAACTTTTACCGACCATTCATTTCTAACGCGACAGAAGGGAATTTTAACCTGGTGCGAGGAAACGCAACGTGCTTTTGAATCGTGCTAAAACCAGCTTGCACATGCAACATTATTGGCGCACCCCATGGAACGTTCAAAATTGAGGCTTGTCAGAGATGCTTTAGATACAGCTATAGGAGGAACATTTGAACAAAAAGTCAACAATGTTCCACAGCCGCTCGGTTTTTTCTCCAAGAAACTCTCCGACACGCAAAGACGCTATTACACATATGACCGTGAACTCTTAGCAGCCTACTTGGGTATACGATTTTCCCGGCATTTGATCGAAGGCCGGGAAACAGAGCTTTCCACAGATTACAAACCGCTGACGTACGCCTTCCAGCAACCTTCAACTAAAGCCTCACCAAAACAACAACGACAACTAGATTTTATCAGTCAATTCATCTAGAAAATCTATTACATACCCGGACCGGACAACGAAGCAGCAGACGCTCTTTCGCGAATCAATAATATTGACCTGCCACTCATTATCACCATCGAGAACATCGCCATGGAACAAGAGAGAGACTCTGAATTACAATCACTTACTCAAGATCCAAGCACCGAAACATCAATTTCTTGCGATATTTCCACCAAAGAAATCCGACCATAAATACCAAAATCACTCAGGAAACGAGTTTTCGACAACGTACACAATACTGCACATACCAGCGCCAGAGCGACACGAAAAGCGACTGCAAAAAAGTTTGTATGGCCGTGCATAAACAAGTAGATCACCAGTTGGGCCAAGACAAGTTTTCCTTGCCAAAGTTCTAAGATCCACAGGCATATTCGAAGGGCACCTGAGCACATCAGAGTACCAGATGAAAGATTTTACCACGTACACCTTGATATAGTAGGTCCAATGGTTGAATCGCAGAAATTTCCTTACTGCCTAACGATGAGAGATCGTTTTACACGTTGTCCGGAGGCAGTGCCTATAAAAAACATCATAGCCGAAATAGTCACCGACGCCTTTTTCTCAACATGGGTCACACGGTTTGGAGCTCCAGCGATCATAACGACTGACATAGGTTCACAGTTCATCTCACAACTATTCGACGCATTAGCAGCGATGATAGGAAGCCGAACATGTCGGACGACTGCATACCACCCACAATCAAACGGTTCAATTGAGCGTTGGCACCGTACTTTCAAAACATCTATCAAATGCTATGAAACATCAGACTGCTCGGACTCCGCAACAGCATCAAAGAAGACATTGGCACTTCGGCAGCCGAACTAACATATGGCACGACGTTGAGAATACCAGGAGAATACTTTTTCGGTTACGAACCATCCCAAGATCCACGATATTCCCTCGAACACCTCAGACAATCTATCCATAAAGTTCGATCGCAACCAACAGCTCATCACCACAAAGCTCAAGTTTTTATACACAAGTCACTCTTTTCAAGCTCTCATGTGTTCGTAAGAATCGACAGCGTTAGGAGTCCATTGGACCAGCCATATGAGGGACCCTACACAGTTCTAGAAAGAAAGAACACCTATTTTAAAATTAACTTCAAAGGAAATCAAATCCGCTTTAACGAAGTTTTACCCATCGAGATTTGTTTGAGTGACAATCCAACAAACCATCAAGGAAGACCACATACAATAACAACAGGAACAACAAATTTTATACCATCATTGGGTCAACAGATCGTAAAATCTTTATTAAAAACATACAGCACACCATCCGAAAAATGAAAGCATTTCACTGACAGGTTACTGGATGGGGAGTAGATGTGGCGGACCAGCACTAGCGCCCCTAGAAGCGAATAAGGAAAACGGAGAACGAACAAAAACCAAACACTTCCTTATTGCTTGTTCTGTCTGCCAGTGACATCATCAGCAGCGGGATTCGAAAAGGAAAGAAAAAGAAAAAGTTATAGAAGTAGAGTTTTCATAAAATAAATTTGTAAAAGCGCATTTTTATTGATTTCTTGTTATTTTATTGTGATGAAATTACCACAGTTTTCAAACAACAAGCGCCATCTATACGTCAGGTCGGGTACTTATATCACTACATTCGTACATACGTTTTCCTCCTCCTCTACCAAGTTGCTGCAGCCGTTTGATGGTGTTCGTCTTTCAATTATTTTAATTTTCGCTCTACATTTCGTTAAACTGGCACACTGCCTCATCTACGTCAGGGGACTGATTAGACCACAGTGTTTCAGCTTTGATCCTGCGACTTCCCTAAAGATACTCCAAATTAAAAATTTTTTTTTTTTGCATGCTGTCTGGCCATGACCTACGATTCATTTAATGTTGCAACTTATATAGAAAGGTGCGTCGTTTAATATATTTCAGTCCTCTAAACATGTTAATGGAAAACAAGATGGCAGAGTAGATACTCGTATCTCCTCTATGTATGCTTGAGTTAAGAAAGTAGATTTAGATTTATAATAATTCTGTATACCATACGAAAGAGTGTATAATATAACTCTGTCCTGTATATTTTTATACAGGTAGCTTACCTCTTGGAAGTATATCGAAGTACCCTAGATGATGTTGGGAGCGTTGGCATTGCATTCCAGCGACAGAGGAATAAAAACAAAATAGACGTTGTTCGATTAAAGATGCCATGGTCATTGGTTTTAAGTTCTAAACTGAAAAGGTTCTTCATTTCACAACGGGTCCCTAAATCAGCCCAACGTCTTAATTAATTAATTAACTGCCAGCACTGTTAAGGCCAAGAATGATACCCCTAGATGCCCAAATCCCCCGGGTACCTACAGTTATTTTAACCGTAGATATTGCAGCATCTCTGAAAGCAGGTTTCCATATATGTAGCATCCTGACCAAGAATATGGTTGGAAGTTTTACCCCGCTCATATCAAAAGATTTTTGAATAATTTATTACAATTAAGTATTAGGCATACTAGGAAACAGATGATGCTGCAAAGTGTATTTCCTTTACATAATGTTGGCTTATGCCAACATGTAGTTTGTAGTTTTTGGTTTGTTTTCCACTTTCCTACTCAAAGATGCCCACACAACAGGACAGATACACACGTATAATGAGTTCTAATTTCTAATGTTTTATATAAATGTTCGCAGCCCGACTATCCTCAAATGGTACGAGAACAGATGTACCAAGACCGAAACCTTGTAGAGCGTATCTCTTCTTATTTGCGGGGATTTTTGGGGACGACAGAAGGCCAAGTCTTGGTCGAACTGCCGGGGATGAGTGGTAAAGGGAAATACTGTGGAAGGCCAAGTATTTGTCGAACCACTAAATATTTACATTTATAGTATATGAAGCGAGTGATATTCAATTTAGACAGTAAACACCTCCCGACGTGCACTTCTTTATTTTTTGCTTATATAATTCTTTTGCTTACAAGTACATGTGAAGTGGGATGTTATTAACATTATTTTTATTTATATATTTTTTTGTTGTAAGCTTACATTGTAAATTTACAGGGAAAACAAAATGTTAAGTGCCTGAAAGTAGGTATTAAAATAAGAATGATATGCTTCGGGAGACTGTACCCCCTCTGGACATAAAGTCGTCTCGACGATTGACCAGCTTATCGTTGTGTTGGAGGTCGTCCCCTCTTTCTTAGTGGTCTCACTGGCTTGGGTGTTGTCTTCACATGCTTATAACGAAAACGGGTAAGGGCTGATACATGGTAGGTCCCGAGCGGAACATCTGGGCTGTCTATGCTTGCAACCTGGTAGGTAATATCTCCGAGTTTTCGAGTATGGACCGTCTCGCCTAGGAACAAACTTGGAAGTTATATTTTTACCTGTGTCACTAAGGACGTGTGTAGTAACAAGAACTGCGTCGCCTATCTGGTATTCTGGAGCCTTCCGGCGTCTTTTGTTGCTGCACTCCAGCCGCTTACTTGCTGCGTCCTTTTCAAAGTCTGCCACTTTGTCGAGTATGTGTGGAAGTTTCTTAAGAGTTGGAGTTATCTCCTCCGTAAAATTAGCAGCATCGAGGCTGTTGCTTAAATCGTGGGCGATGTGTATGGGCGCTCAAAGTTCGCGTCCAAAAGTAAGGAAAGCTCCACTCTTCCCGGTACTAGAACATACGGCAGTGTTCATTGCAAAACGAACCGAGGAAAGGTGCTGAGACCAGGATCCATGTTGATTACCGACGAGTATCGCCAGTTGTGTCTTCAGGTCGCGGTTCTTCCTCTCAACCATATTAGGTTGAGGATGGTATACTGGCATGAGCATCTGGTCTATTTCGAGCCGTGTTGTTAGGTACTGCATTATCGACGATATGAACTGGGGGCCATTATCACTGATAATCCGCCTTGGTATTCCGTATCGTAGGAAGACGTCATGAAGTAGTATACCTGCACACCGTTCTGCTGTAGTTTCGATCAGGGCAAATAATTCTACTCAACGACTTGAGGTGTCTTCGACCGTAAATATCCAACGGTTATTGTTGTTGGCAGGCAGAGCTCCAAAAAGATCTATGGATAGTGCTTCGAATCGCTGGTTGCTTGGCTTTGACTTGTAGAGACCCATTGGTCGTAGATTACTCGGCTTGTAGCGTTGACATGTGTCGCAGTCTTTTACATACCTGTCCACACGCGAATACATCCGGTCAAAGTAAAAGTTTGGAGCTATCATTGACAAGGTCTTGCTTATGCCATAATGTCCGGCAGTCGAAGAATCATGCAGGGCTTCAAGGATCTTCTCAACTTCGTGCTCGGGGACGACGAGAGCGGCATCTTCGGCTTCTGTCCCATATTTGTGTAATACGCCGTGGGTCATAAGATAACCCTCCAGCTGCAGGGCCCATCTTGCTAACCGTCCAGTAGGAGACTTCAACGTCATAAGCCATCTTAGAGGCTGATGATCTGTTAAGGGAGTTACTTCGGATCCATCTACATAGCTTCGGAATTTATTGATTGCCCCGACGATGGCTAACGCTTCTCTTTCGGTAGTTGAGTAATTTTGCTCCGCTGGGGTCAGGAGTCGGCTGGCGTACTCTATGGGGTGTTCAACAGGACTCTCCCCCTGGAGCAGAACCGCTCCTAGGGCATAGCTGCTTGCGTCGGTTTTCAAGAAATACGGCTGCTCCGAATCAGCTTGCTTCAATATTGGTGCCGTGGTAAGCAGGCTTTTGAGCAGTTGGAAAGAGTATTCTTCCGAGGCACCCCCCTGATATGTAGCTGTCTTTTTGGTAAGATTACTTAGGGGCTTGGCGATTTTGGCAAAGTCTTTGACAAACCTCCAGTACCAAGAGCATGTTTGCAGGAAGGTCAATACTTGCTTAACAGTGCTAGGCCGTTTCATTTCCACAATGGCGGCCACTTTATCCGGATCTGTTTTAATACCGTCCTTGGTGAGTATGTGCCCTAGGTACTTTACTTGCGGGCAGCAAAAATTACATTTGGACAGATTCGCTCGTAAACCAAACTCTTCTAGATGAGTGAGTACCTTGTCGAGGTCTTGCATATGCTGTTCTAATGTTGGCGAGGCAATGAAGAAGTCGTCGATGAAAGCCAGTATGAGGATACCCTCCATACTTACCTTGAACTTATCCACCAAGCATTGAAATGTGGCAGGAGCGTTTCGAAGTCCGTATGGCATTCTGATGCAGCGAAAGGTTCCAAATGGCGTTATAAAAGCAGTTTTGTCTCTATCTACAGGATCTACCATGATC
This sequence comes from Volucella zonaria, assembly GCA_963966105.1. NCBI lineage: Eukaryota > Metazoa > Arthropoda > Insecta > Diptera > Syrphidae > Volucella > Volucella zonaria. Next base: position 192,561,338 of record OZ014532.1, on the reverse strand, counting down.
TGCCAATATCCTTGGTATAGGTCTATTGTCGAAATATATGGTGTTGACTTTGCGTTGTGGTGCATGTCGTCTATCCTTGGAAATGGGTTCATGTCAGGTGTGGTGATCGCGTTGATCTGCCTGTAGTCGATGCAGAATCTGATTCCACCATCTTTCTTGAGGACTAACACTGATTTCGGTCTTTAATTGTTCTCGGCGTCGAGCTGATAGGCGGTACGGAAGTGAAGCGACTGGCTTGTGTGTTCCGGTTGGTATGCAGTGTGCTACTCCGTGGACGGTTACCTGAGCTTTCCATTCGAAGACTTTCGTATGCTTCTCGAGCAGTTTAGCAATTCTTGCTGTGTGTTCGGTGTCGTCGTGATCTATGGTTTTGATGTCCAGCATGTTCAATCTAAATGGAGAACCAAACATCCTTTCGTCCAATTCCTTTTCCTCGTTCGGATTGAGGAACACGTTGCGAATATTTGGACCTCGTCGTCGACCTAGGCTGACCACATACAGTGGCAATGAATCCTTTAAAATCTCATACAGATTATGCGGCGATTCTACTTCCGAATTAGGTGCTTTAGGTTTAAGTGGAACACTGCGTTCTTTCTGCGCGTAAAGGTGTTTGATAACCTCCAGATCTTTGATTGGCGAGATGGGATCCATCATCTCAAACGTTACCTTAGGAGTGGACACTTCTGCTTCGGGCACATACCTGAAGTATGGGAAGCACATTGTCGGTGCGTCTGCGAAGTACCACACACAATTGGCTGAGTTGATCACGATGCCATTTTGTTCAATGAAGTCTATTCCGATCAGTGTGATCTCCTGACTAGCCTCGGGCAGTATGCTCAGGTTCAGGTGCAGACTCCGATATCCCATTTGTACTTCAGCTGTGGTTAGTAAAATGTCTCGTGGCCTTCGAACTCCATCTGCCAAGATGACTTCCATCATTCGCGTTTTAAACTGATGGTTTTCCGACTCCAGTTGCAAATATAAATGTCTGCTAGCCACGCTTGTTCGTGTGTCTAGGTAAGCTACGTGCTGTCTTCATTTAACACTTATGAGGACTATTGGTATGTTACCGCTTGGCCCTATATTTAGCGCATTAAAGCTTCCACCACTACTACTTGCACCGGCACTGTTTTGGCTGCAATTGGGGCAGTTTCGTCTGATGAACCCAAGCTTTCCGCATCCAAAGCAAACAGGTTGGCTAGTCGGGGGTTTTGTTATCGATGACGCTTGTGCCATCTGTTGCGGGGATTGTTGGGGCTGTTGCCTTTGCACTTTTTGCTTCGCAAACTTTCGACATTCCTCTTTGAGGTGTCCTATGTGATGGCAATAGCTGCATTTCGGTGGATCCTTCTTAAGAGGTGGGTGAATGCGCTCGTGTTCTCCAACAAGCGATATCAGCGTTCGGAATGTTGAGAATTCACTTCGCTTGACTCCTTTTTTGACGTTTTCGTGGAGCAGGCTATAAACCATGTCAATTAATTGGACCTCTGGTATGGCTGGAGCAGGGAGTTCGGCGAGCAAGGCCCTCTTCTGGCTTATGAACTGATCCCAGTAGTTCAAAGATGACATGTGGTTTTCGTTTAGGGGCGAAGTGTTCCCTTGCACACCCCTCCACCACGTTGCTGCATCGTCTTTTAAAAGTAAGAGTAATTTTATCAGGGCATCTTCGTCGCTGATGCGGTTTACCCTCTTAAAAATATGGACGTTGTCCAAAAAGTTGGTAAATTTGTTCTCTTCGTATTCGCCGTGAAACCGTTCGGTGCATTCGCACAACCTTACGCTCCTTCTGCTCCCGATTTCCGGTTGTGGTTCGGGTGGATTCTGCATGTTCGCTTGCGAATCTGGTTGCTTGGCACCTGTGTCTGGAACTAAACTCCCCGGATGTGGACTCACTAGATCTGGACTCACTGGATCTGGACTCACTGGATCTGGAAGTTTTGGTGCTCTCTGAGCATCCCTTGTGTTCCCTGCTGGTTCGTCCGTCTTTGGGGTTTCGGATTTTGCTCGCGACTAGTTCTCGGGTAAAACTTTACGTTGCCGGTTCCACTGACTAGCGTGGAGAGCCGGCAATTACCTGAAGGGTTTTTATTGGTGCCTTTTCGTACACTGGGCTCTCGGGCCACTTTATTAAAAGACCCCTTAGGATTGGGCTGGACTCTCGGGCCACTTAGTTGGGCGACACTTTTGTAGCGCGTATCTATTCTTATTTGCGGGGATTTTTGGGGACGACAGAAGGCCAAGTCTTGGTCGAACTGTGAAGTGGGATGTTATTAACATTATTTTTATATATATTTTTTTGTTGTAAGCTTACATTGTAAATTTACAGGGAGAACAAAATGTTAAGTGCCTGAAAATAGGTAGTAAAATAAGAATGATATGCTTCGTTACAACCTGTATAAAAACGACGGTTCCGAACTTATTACAAATTTATATATTTTATCCAGAGACAATTTTTCTTTTGCCATCGAGCTTGAACTTATTGAAAAATTACTTTTTCTTTTATTTTTGTAAACTAAAAAAAAAATAAAAGGACACCTAATCCTGAGTATTGTATAAGAGAAGATGTATTAGAAACATCCTCAGATATCCACTGTGTCACATTTAATTGGCTATATTGAATCCCTCTTTTTGTCAGGATCAAATTCCAATGCAAGCGACGCAAAAAGGCAATATTTTCTAATAAATGGCGTCCTTAATGGGATAGGTACATCCCTTTTGGGTAGTGTTTGAGCCGGGTTCAGAGATTTATTAGATTAAGCCAGCTTCGACCATTTCGATGTTAATATCTTTATTGCAGAGGCAATGAAGTACTAAGTCTATTCACTGCCAACAAAAAATAATTAACGATCGAAGGAGAGGAAGGAAAAAAAGGTTTCAAAGTTGTGTTAAGGTTTAATTTACTGAAACCAAATGTACGTTAAAAGGGGAAATTCCTAATCGACCATGTCATCATTTTTCTTGTATAGGTAAAAACATGTAGTTTTGGATTGATGAAAGACGTCGACAAGAAATAAGAAAGGAAACGGTACGGTGTCACAAATAGGGACTAGAGCTCTTCAATCAGAAAAACACAATGATTACCGGCCTCTCAAAAGGAATAGCAAAACACATGAGAAGCGCTCGATCGTGGAAAGAGAAAGATGGTACTGCAGGAATAAGGTTCTACAATTTAACCAATTTACCAAGAAAAAATGTCAAGATATCTCAAAGCCGTAATTTCCGAGTCGAAGCCAAACAAAGGAATATAATAATAGAAACGTTGTTGGGGAAACGAAAGAACAATTTCTGGAAATTTTGTAAAGGACTACGATGATTGAAATTCCGGCTTAGTGAACCATTTCATTTGGAAGAAGATGACAAACGATTACATACACCCCATCAGGTTGAAGTTCAGATATCCATATCTAAACTCAGAAGTGAAGTTGCTGGATCCGATGACTTACCCGGCGAGGGTTTTAAATGGGTGGGAATATACAACAACGGCAAATATGGTCAAATGTGTTAAATCGAATCAAAGGTGATTCACTTTTTAAAAAAAAAAATGTGTTGGCGGTGTTTGAATTCATCTTGTTTAATGTTTTCTTTGGGAGTAATTGAGAATTTCAAGAGCCCACTAATTCCAGAGATATTTTGATTTGGAATTTGGAATTTGGAAGCCGATGTATTCCTATACCCTGTTCAAGAAAAAAAAATCTGCAGGACAGGGAAGATAGGAATATTTTCCACTGACTCTAATTACATTGAAAAGCTAAGGCACTTCGTTCTTGAAAGCTCTCATAGGGATACCATGATATGCATATTTGTCGACAGGAATTTCTAAAGATAAAAGGTACGTAGTAGTAGTTGAAGTTCTTTATTAAGGATGCAACAAGAGCTGCGTGAATTGCGGGAAACTGTCCAATGTTTAGAGGAAATGGAAAAGCGGAGGACAACAAAACCGGCGATCGAGCAGACCAGGCGCTATCCACACTTGAAATAATGAGCAACAGGACTGGAAACAGAGAGTGGAGAATATAAAACGCATCTACAATTTACTGCTGGAACACAATGGCGTCGCTGTCGTAGACGTAGTCGCTGTCACTTTTGGTCGCACACCGATGTGAAGTCGCACACTTATGCCATTTTAAATGTCAGCTGGCTTGAAATTGTGTTTATCAAATGCAAATAAAACTAGTTGAAGCAGCCAGTTTTTCGAAATAGCTTTTAGTTGGAGCAATGGACGAAGAAGAAAGTGCGTTTTTAATGACTGCGGTGAATATGTGTTATTTGACATACAAACTTTTAAAATCAGAGAAACGAAGATGGTGGGTACGTCCTTTATACCGTGAAAGCAAGAGCAAAGGTTTCTATGAAAAAACTTTTTCTTTCATAAAGGAGCACGATCCGGATTCAATACAAATTGCTTTTCAGTTTGGTGAAAAAATCGCTCACGAAGAAATCCAAACGGAAATCTATAGATCCGGAGTGCAGAATGGTGCTAACTCTAATGTAAGTAGCTTCCAAATTGATGATTTTCTTAAATGTAGTGTAATGGTAAGCGAAAGTGAATAGACGTGTTTTCTCCTCGTCCGACTATCATTCAGTTTTTTTTGAAGTCCTATTCGATTTTAAAGAACGCGCACTCGACCCCCTGAGTCTCCTTATTACGTGGTCGCTATACGAAAGCTGTTTCGCAGTCAATCGGCGATCCAGTGGATTATTGAAGTGTTTTCCTTTTTTCTTTTTCTTTTTTCTCGTTTTTTGGATTCATGCGGGTAGACTCTGCTCCCACTATGTCAACGGGTTTACGTTCAAAAGCCACTCATTTAGCCGCGAACACTCAATCCATCTCCCCTTCACTCAAGAGAGATGCTCAGCCTCTCACCGTTGGTGTACTGGAAGAGCGTTTGATCAAACTGAGCGACAACATCTTTACTCGAATAACCAGCGAAATGAACAAAATGAGAGCGGACTTCTTGCAACGTATTGAGCACTTGGAGTCGACCTGGAAAGAACATACTCTGAAGACCGACAACAAAATTAGTGCTTTGGTTAAGCGCATAGAACACCTCGAATCACACTCTGACGAAAACCAACACACAAAAAAGAACTCACTATTCTCCACAATAAGCTTAACAAAGTAGAGAGGAAAGAACTTGCAGCGGACGCCGTTTTGTTGGCGTTCCGCTGGTGCCTGATGAGAACCTGAACCAGCTGTTCAGGCGATTGTGTGATTCTGTTTCCTGTGACACACCTAGTCTTAAAAGCATCTTCAGAATTCGCCAACGACAACAAAACACTATTCGTCATGCACCTATCATATTGAAATTCAGCTCTCCCACAGAGAGAAACAAGTTGCTACGTGCGATCTCCACCTACCGTAAAAACAACAACACGTCTCTGTCTCTCCATCATGTTAGTCTGAACTCCGACAACAAAATCTACGTGAACGAGAGTTTAACAGAGCTAAATGGCTCCTTTCTGCAGAGGGCCACTCGTATGAAAGGTCGTAGTCAATTATTTTCAATATACATGCTACATGGATCTATTTTTATGAAGAACAACACAACGGGGAAAAGTTTCGTCATCAACAGCATTGACGAGTTGAATGCTTATGCCAAGAGATGTCAACAAAATTCACCAGAACTGGAAGAAGGCGTTGTAAGCTACGAATCAGAAGCCTGACCACACCTCTTTTCTTTTTCTTTTTTTTTCTCAATTTTATGATTATTCTATATAAGTATTTTTCCTTGCTTGTACTAAATTTTCTATTTAAATGTTTTATAAGCCTCTTGTTTTGGGTTTACACTTTTCCGACATGCATGTGTGGTTGGTTTTCGTCCTTCTTATTTGTATACTATTGGGTCTACAAGTAAGTTTCCAGCGTTTGTCATAGATGGTGCCACCAGTGGATCCCGGGCAGAAATGTCAGACCCCATGTGTTTTATTTGTAGGTTTTGTATCTGTCAACAACTTTGCAGCGTTATATTTGAGCAGTTCTATCGGTGTCGTACATTTTATCGAGCAAAATCATGGCAAGTTTCCAGCCAAATAAACGTCATTTGCGGGAAGCGCTGCTTTTATTCTTTAATATGAAGAAAAGTGCGGCTGAGGCCTATCGTTTGCTTTCGGAAACTTATGGGGCGGAATGTATTGGTGAATTGACGTGCAGCGAGTGGTTCAAACGGTTCAAAAGTGGTGATTTTGGAGTTGAAGACAAAGATCGCCCCGGAAAGCCGAAAAGTTTTGAAGACGAGGAATTGGATGCTTTACTTAGTTTAGTTTAGTTTTAAATGCATTTTATTACAATATATTAATCATTAATTCTTACATACTAACAAAAAATGCTTAAATGCTAGCTTAAAATTACTTAACAAACTTATATTAACTTACTGGCCCCGCACAGGCACTCTAGGCTACTCTAAACTCTTATATATATGTCTTTCGACTTTATTTGCATTTTATTGAAATTCGTATATATTTTGTATACTTAAGGCTAAGAAAAATTTGTTAACAAAAACTTAGCATATGGAGTTATTTTTTATAAAAACTTAATATCTAACTTAAAATAAACTTAAACCTAACCTACATACACAATACATACACATAGATATTATACACAATTATATACATATATTAGTATATTACAAAGGTATATACTAATATATGTATATATTTCTTAAATACTAACCTAAACCTATGCAAGCTGGCCATCGGTATTCACAGTGTAAATAAGTAGGTCAGCTCTGCCTCATTAGTGAGGCTGGTCCGTAATTGACGGAAACGACGACGAAACATCTTCTCCATCATTCAACCACAAGAAATGCTGGTGCTGCCGAACGACATCCCTCTTATCGCGATTCCCCACCGCCCTACTGAACCTGAGACGATCCACACTGCCGTGTGCGACGTCTCTGCCGTAGTTGAGTCGCCTGTCCCCAGCTTTCCGAGCGACATGGAAGATTAACGGGACCGCTGATCTATCCTGGATCAACCCTATCTGATCTAGGTAGAGGAATGCTTCCGGTGGAACGAAGCCGTCAGAGCGCACACTCTCGTGGTAAAGGTAGTTGGGGTAGTAAGCCCCAGATATCAGGTTATTCGTCGCGGTCATTGCTCTTGCAATGTGCCTTCGAGTCAGCTTAATTACGAAGTTGTCCACTCGTATTAGGTTCGCCCTGTTGTAAAGGACCTCATTACGATAAAATTTTTTGTACTCCGACTCTGGTGTTCTGTACAAGCGAAGGCAAGCCCTAAGGCAAGCCCTCTCAAACACCCGAATCTTTTCCATTAAGCTTGCTCGTACATTGAACCACACGGGGCACCCGAATACCAGCATGGGCCTGATAAGGGCCATGTAGCAGATTACCTTTACCCTCGCATCGAGTTGGCTGCTATAAAACAGTCTCTTTGTAAGAGCAAAAGCGCCTTTAGCTTTGGCCAGAGCAGCGTCTACATTTTTGTCAAAATACAGAAACTGATCTAGCCAGATCCCAAGGTATCTGACTACATTTCGACAGGCAAGAGGCTGTCCGTGTTGTCCAATGATCGAGAACTTTCGCCAATTTTTTCTGGTATCCCTAGAGGCTCCAGACAACGGCGTCCTAAAGAGAATGGTTTCCGACTTCTGAAAATTGATTTTGAACTCCCAGTCATCGCAAAATCGTCTTATCTTATCGAAGTCACGCTGCAAGAGAGTATTAATGACCTCGATTTTTGGACCTGTTCTGTACGCTATCAAATCGTCTGCGTACGCAATAGTATTGGGAAGTGAACCTATCAAGTCGCTTGTATAAATGTTGAATAGGATCGGCGAATTGACCACGCCTTGCTGAAGACCATTTTTAATTTGAAATATTCCATCAGAAGTCATATCGCCATTTTTCACGATGAACTGTCTGTTGGTTAGCATATTAAAAAGAATGTACAAGAGTGGTTTACTGATCCCCAGCCTAGTCAGCTTATAGAAAAGACCCTCTAACCATACAGTGTCGAAGGCCTTCTCCAAGTCAACAAGGCAGGCACCAGTGCATTGGTTTTTGCCTTTATTCATTGGATATCGGACACCAGTTTAGACGCGGCATGTGAGATATCATGTCCCGCCTTAAAACCGAATTGATTATCCGGAACTATATGTTTGTCCTCAACCCACCTAGACAGAGCTCTATTGATTACTTTTTCAAACACCTTACTGATATTCGGAAGGAGACTTATCGAACGGAGATTCGCCGGATTGGATATATCCTTTCCCTTTTTGGGGATAGGTTGAACCACCGCCGTTTTCCAATGCGCTGGATAATGTGCATTATTCATTGCATTATTAAACAGGGTGGTGTAAATGTCCACCGCTTCTAGAGGAAGATGTCGAAGCACGATGGTCGGAATACCATCGGTCCCCACTGATTTCTTAGCCCTGATTGTGTCGAAGATCTCATGGAGCTCTTCCTTCGAAATGAACGGGGGTAGGCCACCCTCTCTAGTAATGACATTATTTGCCATATTTTCGTCGCTGAACCGGGTGAAACCAGAGCCCTCGGATCGCCAGTTCCCTATTTCATTTCGAATGTAGAAGTCGTGCACCAAGACGCGATTGTCCAGGTCATAATTAGGGCCAGTGGTATCAGTGGCCTTGTATATTTCCTGGAAAGTCGCCCCTATAGCCTCAACCTTCTCCTGTGGGTCCTCGATCACAAAGAAGTCGTCATCATCAGCGGCCTCATTTGGATCAATACCTGCTATTGTCAGTAACCGTTCGTTGTCTGTTGTCCGGGCTATTTTAAGACACTGAAGATCGTTTTGATTTTTTCTCCGAAATAGTTTATTTATTTGCGGGAACATATTCGGGTTGCTGGTGTTTACAGCCTGAACCCTGTTGTTCCAATACGAACTTACAGAAATTCTGTAATTCTCTTTTATTAACGTTTGAATATTTTTAATCGACGACTTCAGTGTCCTAATATCCGGGTCTTGTCTGTCAATTAACTGCCTGTACAAGTTTTTGAGTCTTGACAGAAGTCTACTTTTCTGTCGGTGCAGTGCGTCAATAGTAGGATTGCGGAACAGGTCTTCGTTAGTCGTATGTCGATAGCGCGGTATTGTAGCGTCCATAGTTTGTTTAATTGTCTCGTCCATTTGTTTTAGATACTTGTCGATCTCCTCGTTTGACAAATTCCTATTGGACGGTGGACGGTGGAGCGTGTTTGAGGCGAGTGCTCTTGTCAATGTTGCGGAGAAGCGTGTCCATCGAGTCTTACTGTAGTTGTAAGAATATCTTTGGACAAACTCCTCCAATTCCGCAATTTCGTTGGGAACTGTAATTTCGGTGCTAAAACCGCAATGGTCACTGTCATACACGAATGTGCGCAGACAGTTTAACGTTTGTAAATTCGTACCTGTCAGTCGTATTCGTTCGTCATACAGCAGTAGGTCCAAATAAGACCCGCCTCTGGGAAACGACGGGTTATCCGTCGCCTTAAGACCGAGTCTGTACATGACATCGTGCTGACCCCACCAATCAAGTAGTAGGTTCCCTCTAGTATTTGGCAAATTATTTCCCCAATCTCTGTGTTTAGCGTTGAAGTCCCCGCCGATTATAAAATAATTCTCCCCCGATTCCAGCCTCAGAAGTCGAAAAAGCGTGTCGAGCTCTGTAATGAATAAAGTGGATTGTGGAGCCTCAGGTGCATAAACAGAAGCCAAGTACAGCCGCTTTCCACTGCGGAGCGGGATATAAATGACGACTGCCTCCAACACCAGGAACCTACGCAACACTCCCTTGTACACTCTGTGAAATTTTATACCTTGTTTAATGAAGATCGCGACACCGCCTCCACATTTGGATCGGGGCCGGTTTCTTCTTCTAACAATATAATTATTGTACTCCAGTTTGTGCTTATCGGTTAACTTGGTTTCGCTAGCGAAAAGCACATCAGGAGATTGGTCTTGTAGCAATTTAAACATCGCGGCCCTTCGTTCGATCCTAATCAGTGAATTAACATTCACCGCAAGGACCTTCAAGGTTTGCTCCACCATGTGCGTACCCATTACGACATGTGTTGCGTTAGGCCCGGCAGCAGCGCGTAGATCTGGTCCACCCGCTTGGCCTGTTCTTGCACCTGCTTTTGCAGCTGAGCCATCTGCCCTTGGATTGCGAGCAAGATGGCCAGCATGTTAGGTGCAGCTTCCATTGTTCTCGGCATTGGCGCCGGAGAAGCAACAGTCGCTTGCTGTACCGTAGCCCCCCTACCTGCCGCCATTTGGGCGTAGGAAATTTGGGACGTGACGGCTGGTGTTTGAAACCTCACAGGTGAACGCTTGACCTCCACCTTCTGCTGCCGAGCCAGTTTTGATTTCTTAATATCAGCGAACTTAGGACAACCCCGATAGTTTGCGGTGTGTCCCACGTTCCCACATAATACGCACGAGAGCTGTGTCCTATCGGATACTCCGTCCCTACCCAGAGCACACTCCTCGGAACTGTGGTTCTTTGCGCACTTCACGCATCGAGGCTGCATTTGGCAGTTCGACGCGGCGTGCCCGAACCTCTGGCAGCGAACGCATTGTATAACGCCTTCGCTCCTTTTTAATTTTTCCCAGTGAACCACCTGGTAGTCTAGGACATTGATACTCCTCAGACTATCCAGACGGCTTTCGGGACTGAGCTGCACTAGGAAGAACGGCAGACTCCGTTTCTCCCGCCTGGCTCTAGCTGTGGTAAATGGCTTTACCCCCACGAACTTGAGTCCTTCGCACTCCTTCTCTTTGAGCAGTGCCAGGATCTCCTCAGGATCAGAAGACGGTTCCAACCCCTTCAGCAACATCGATTGCCGCTTTTCACACTTCGGTGTGAATGAGTAGTGCTCCGTCGTCGTTTCCTTTAAGAGCTCTTTTACTTTCGCGTAGCCCTCCACTGTATTACAGTGGATGGCATGGCGATCATTCCCCAATCTCTTAATATTAAAATTATTACCAATGACCAGCCTACACAGGTCCTTGGTAGCATTTACCTCCAATTTATAGGTGTTGATAGGAGGCACCTTCTCCTTCTTCTTCTTCTGCTGCTGCTGCTGTTGTTGTTGTTGGTGTTGTTGTTGTTGTTGTTGTTGTTGTTTTTGCTGCTGCTGCTGCTGCTGTTGTTGTTGTTGTTGTTGCTGCTGCTGCTGTTTTTGCTGTTGCCGTTGTTGTGGCTGCTGCTGTTTTAGCTGTTGCAGTTGTTGTGACTGCTCTTGTTGTTGTTGCTGGTGTCTCTTAGGCTTTTGTTGTTGTGCCTGCTTTTGAGCATGCTGCTGTTGTTGGGATTTCTCCTGCTCTTCCCTCTTCCTTCTGACCATTTGCTTTTCTTTTATGGCCAGTACTCTTTGTTGTAGCATTTTGATGCTACAACTAATGGCCTCCATCTCTTCCTCTTCATCATCAGATTCGCTTGCTGCCAATGAAGCGAAGTTGTTTGCCGTTGATAGGGTGGGACGTTTTACCAAGGTGGAAGTTGGAAGCTTCCTCCTTCTCTTTGTTTTTGGTGTTTGGCTCGAACCACTCGAAGCCTCACCTGACACTTCAGCAGGTCCCGCTATAGCCACAGCGGACCGCTCTTCACAATCCATCACGTGATAGACCACACTTTACCACCACTTTAGCTTTATTGTTTTTTTTTTTTTTTGTTTTATTCACTTTTAAAAATAAAAAGTCGATGCAACTTTTTCGGGAATCGAACCCACGACCCCTGTTTTGTCGGTCGGACACCACTACTTCTGCACCACCGAAGCACTTGGCCAAAAAGTTTCTAATTGTTTTTTTTTTGTTTTTATTACTACGAGTATTTCACTTGAAAAGAAGCCGAAACACATCCGTCCTCTATCGAGGTCTATGAACGACTATCTTGGATGCTTTACTGGATGAGGATCCGTGTCAGATTCAAGAAGAACTTGCTGCATCATTGGGCGTCACGCAACAAGCCGTTTCCCTGCGCCTAAAAGCACTGGGATTCATTCAAAAGGTTGGAAACTGGGTGCCGTACGAATTGAAGCCAAGAGACGTCGAACGGCGATTTTGCATGTCCGAAATGTTACTGCAGCGGTATAAAAATAAATCATTTTTGCATCGTATTGTCACTGGTGATGAGAAATGGATTTATTATGATAATCCTAAACGCAGAAAATCGTATACAAAGCCCGGCGAGCCCGCCCAATCGACGCCGAAACGAAATATTCACGTGAGTAAGGTCATGCTCTGCATATGATGGGATCAAAAGGGTGTCGTATACTACGAACTGCTTCCGAATGGTGAAACCATCAAGGGACCATTATATCGAACCCAACTAATTCGTTTGAAGCGGGCATTAAAGAAAAACGGCCAGAATATGAGACCAGGCATGAGTCCTTCATTTTTCATCACGACAACACTCGGCCACATGTTGCGGTTTCGGTGAAAAACTATTTGGGAAATAGTGGATGGGAAATTCTGCCTCACCCGCCTTACAGTCCAGACTTGGCACCATCTGACTACCACTTGTTTCGTTCGATGCAGAACGCTCTTACGGGAATACGCTTCAGCTCAGTAGAGGAAATCAAAAGTTGCCTCGATACGTTCTTGGGCTCGAAAGATGAGAAATTTTTTTGGTCCGGAATTCATAAATTGCCAGAAAGATTTGGGGAACGTTGTATCTTCCGATGGACGATACTTTGAGTAAAGCGTTGTAACTATGTTTTCATAATAAAACTTCAAATTTTGAAAAAAAAAAAAAGCTGGAAACTTACTTGTAGACCCAATAATTTTCCTTGGTTAGTCAATGAACTCCCTTTTAGAATCAAATAACAGAGATTCGATTGACGGCGGTATAGATAAAAACTTGTATGCAATGATTAGTGTACTTGGTTCGCAGCGCAATGGGTTGAGAGTTTACCATTTGAACGCACAAAGCCTGGCGTCGATATTGTTTGTGTTTCTGAAACATGGTTTGATCCGGAGTTATGCGATAAAATTTACGAGGTTGACGGTTACAACTTATTTCGTGCTGACAGGTATGGGCGATCGGGTGGGGGAGCCGCAATGTATGTAAGAGATGGCATTAAATCGCACCTTGACTGCCCCCTGCAATATCTTTTCGTGAAGATTAGTTGCTGTTCATCGCCAATACTTATCTGCACGGCCTACAGACCCCATAAAAATGTCGATATTGCACCACTGCTTGTTAGCTTGGAACAGCATTCTTGTATAACTTCTCAGATCGTACTCTACGGCGACCTTAATTGTAATCTTCTGCACAATAGCACCTCTGCACCTATAATCGGCTCCATGAACTCTCTAAGCTTATTCCCTGTCAACTCTTCGGCAGCAACTCACTTCACCAGTAACTCTAGCACCTTACTTTGTCTTTTTTGTTAACGATCCCGAACAGGCTCTACTTTATAATCAACTTCTTGCACCTGGTTTCTCCAAACACGACCTCATCTTCTTGACATTAAGTGACGTTAGTGAAATCGACTGGGGCAGAATCTATAGGCTCACCTCAGTCAATGATCAACTTTCGTTTTTGAACAGCAATATCGGGCAGTTATTCGAAGCTCATGTTCCATTACGCAGGAAGGTAATTTCTCATACAGTTCCCTTATGGATAAATCGGGATATCACTGAGCTGATTGTCAAGAGAAACATAGCGTACTCTGGATGGAAGCGCTGTAGAATTCCAGAGCTACATGCAATCTACTCCACCCTTCGGAATAAAGTTGTGTATAAAATTAGATTGGCTAAATTTAGGTATCGGTAAACAAAACCGCAAGGTCCCCGACAACATTGATTGTAATCTTTTGAATGCAAAATTTCTGAATCTAAACAAAACCAGTTCAAACGTACCTGCTGATTTGTTTCCTGACCCACCCGAAGAAGCTGATAGAACCTTTAGCCCTACCTTGCTTGATGATACTGATATTGTTGCAGCATTACTGTCAGTAAAATCAAATGCCATAGGTTTGGACGATATAGATCCCAGGTTCATTAAACTGCTTTTACCCTTTATTTTGCCTTACCTCAAACATCTATACAACTCTATCCTAATAACCTCTGAGTTTCCAGCGGATTGGAAAAAAGCCATGATTATTCCAATTCCGAAGGGTGGCAGCGGTTCAGTAGATTTTAGACCAATTTCTATCTTACCCTTTTTGTCAAGGGTTTTTGAAAAAACAATTTCAAGACAGATATAAAGGTTTCTCGATGTCGATAATCTCCTTAATGGTGCTCAGTCCGGATTCAGAGCTAATCGGAGCTGTAAGACCGTACTACTTAATATTGTTGATGAGATACGCATAGCAATGGATAGGAAAGAAATAAGTTTGCTTACTCTTCTCAACTTCTCGAAGGCTTTTGACTCAGTCGATCATGCGATCCTCTGCTCTAAACTAAAAAGCTTGTTTGGCTTCTCTTCAACCGCAACCAAGCTTTTTCAAGCACACTTACTGGGAGACATCAATGTGTGGTTGTTGGAGATAAGACGTCAGGTCTTCTCCAAGTATGTAGTGGTGTACCACAGGGATCAATTTTAGGCCCTCCTTTTTTTGTACTTTACATTAACGATCTTCCCCAGGCGGTCAGACACTCCACTGTCCTCATGTTCGCCGATGATGTGCAGGTCTTTATTAGTAGCCCACCTGCTGAACTTGCCCAGGCATCAGAAGCAATGAACAACGATTTGTACTGCATACAGCAGTGGGCACAGAGTAATAATCTAAGTCTTAATCCAGCTAAATGTAAATCGATTGCCATAAACCGTACCAAATTAGATAGGTCGCTGCTTCCGCACATCAAACTAGGTGACTCCGTGATCACCTACGTTGAAAAAGTAAGGAATCTCGGAATCATCTTTAATGACACGCTTACGTGGTCCGACCACATAAACGCTACCATTGGTAAAGTTTATGCTGTAATTCGCGTTTTATGGGCCTCAAAACACTTCGTCCCTATTAAAACCAAAACTTTACTGGCTAAAGCTCTTCTTCTTCATACTCTCTGTTTATTGTAACACCGACTCTAACTCGTTAAGAAATTTAAATATGATATTTAACAACATTAGCAGATATATTTACAATCTTCAACGTTTTGACCACGTATCACAACACTCAATAAAAATCTTTGGCTGTTCCTTAGTTAACTTTTTGAAATTCAAAGCTTTGTGTTGCATCCACCAAGTCATGCCAACTGGCCAACCAGACTATCTCTATAGAAAATTGGACTTTCCAGTTTCGCAGCGATCGCATGTGATTATCCAACCAAGATACTTCTGCTTGGCATCCGAACGCACTTTCTTTGCTTATACCACACGTCAGTGGAATTCTCTACCAATCGAAATAAGAAGCATCGCAAATCACCGCACTTTTAGAACCTCCCTCCTGAAATTCCTTTCATCGTCCTAGTCTCCCTGTGAACACTAGCTTTAAATATAAATTTTTATATTGGGTCTATAACTTAATTTGTGCGGTTTGCTAAGAGATGGCGTAATTTGTATTATTCCATTGGAACATGCGTTGGAAAGCTACTGTTATTGTACGTCATTTCAGGATATGTCATTGATTTGAAACGTAAACAACAATAATTTTTTTTCACTCAAATATGTCGAACTTTGTGCCTGAAAAAGTGTTTTTGCGGGGAATTCTTCTTCATGAAGAAAACTGCTGCCGAAAGTCATCATATTTTGGTGGAAGTTTATGGTGAACATGCGCTAGCTGAGCGAACGTGCCAAAAGTGGTTCGCACGTTTTAAAAGTGGTGATTTTGGCTTGGAAGACGATGAACGTCCTGGGCAGCCAAAAAAGTTTGAAGATGAAGAACTGGAAGCAGTACTCTATGAAGATTGTTGCCAAACACGTCATTTAAAAACGTTTAAAAGCAGCTGGATATATTCAAAAGCAAGGAAATTGGGTTCCACATGAACCCAAGCCGAGAGACGTCGAAAGGAGGTTTTGAATGTCCGAAATGCTGCTGGAACGCCACAAAAGGAAGTCATTTTTGTATCGGATTATTAATGCTGATGAAAAATGGATCCATCACGACAACCCCAAGTGCAAAAAATTATATGTGAAACCCGGCCAACCAGCCAAATCAACGGCAAAGCCGAATATCCATGGCGCGAAGGTAATGCTCTGTATTTGGTGGGATCAGATGGGTGTGCTGTATTATGAGCTGCTAAAACCGGGTGAAACCATCAATGGACAACGCTACCGAACACAATTAATCCGTTTGAAGAGAGCAGTGGCCGAAAAACGTCGCATATTCCGACCAGACACGAGGCAATAATTTTCCATTATGACAAATCTCGGCCCCACGTTGCTATTCCGGTTAAGAACTATTTGGAAAACAAATAACCCAGACCTTGCCCCTTCTCACTACCATTTGTTCCGGTCGATGCAGAACGCCCTCACTGAAATACGGTTCACATCAGAGCAGAATATCAAAAATTGGCTTGATTCATTCTTGGCTGTCAAGCCGGCGCAGTTCTTTTGGGATGGGATCCACAAATTGCCAGAAAGAATGGAAAAAGTCACAGCTTCAGATGGGCAATAGTCTGAATAATACTATTGTACATGCTTTTCTGAAATAACGTTCAAATTTTGAAAAAAAAAACGCACGAATTAAATTATATACCTAATATATTAATTATAAGGGATACTTCAGCATTGTTTTATTGGCTATATGTGATGCTAATTATATTTTCACCACTGTCGATGTTGGAGCCTTCGGTAGCCAGAGTGATGCTGGTATTTTCCGCAACTCATTCGTAGGCCAAAAAATTCTCGCAAGCGATACCACCACCAGAAAAGCTTACGAACTCTGTAAGGATTACACCGCACTACTTTGTTGGCGATAGTGCCTTTCCCTTACGGAAGAACCTAATGAGACCATATCCTCGAGCTTTGTTATGCAAGCCGGAAGAAGTGTTCAATTACAGACAAACGAGAGCTCGACGGGTTATTGAAAATACTTTTGGCATTTTAGCAGCTCGTTGGCGAGTACTGGGAAAGTGTATTGAATTTCGACCAATAAACGCAAACAAGGTTGTTCTCGCATGTACTATTTTACATAACTTCCTGAAAATTACGCATAAGCAGTACAATTACCACTCTTACTGCCCTGAAGTTTATTGTGACACGTATGATGCAAACCATGAATGAATTGATGGCATGTGGCGTCAAGAAATTAACGAGTTGTTACCTGTTCGGAGATGTGGAACCAATAATAGAGCAGAAGAAGCATTTTGGTTCCGTCAAGAACTCACCAGTTATTTTTTTAACGAAGGAAAAGTTTCTTTTCAGCAACAATGAACTTTTTGTCACCTTGTATGTTATTACCTGATGGAATAAAGTCCGAATATTTTAACATACTCGTACAATACAATATAATTTTTTTTATTGTGTGCTTATTTATAATGGCAAAAACAATATTTTATATTTTTTATATGCTATTATTTGTTCTGCTGGGCTTTGTTAGAACCAAGGAGTTGTGATTCAAGCGAACACAAATATCGCATGACTTCCAGTTTTGCCTCGTTTCGAACCTTAATGGGAAATGTGCTCAGCTTCTCCAACATACTGCGGCAAAAGAGCTCATCTTCAGAGGTGACTGTAGAAGAAGATATTGCTGCATGGTTTCCATTGTAGAAAGCAGCGTCTGCTCAATCATTGAGCGATTTGTTTTTGATGCCCTTAAAGAGGTTGAAACTCTGGTCGGAGTAGTACGAGTTTGTTCCGGAGTACTCGTTTCCCCTACATCTTCTTCTACACGGCTTGCGTTAAAATTGGTATTCGATGTAAATTCAGCAACTTGCCTTAATAGCTCTTCCGCTTCTACAGCATTCGGTCCTGCAGGAGACGATGGGTAGATGCTAACAGTCCTGAAAAAATAAAATATTTATTTTATTTCCCAAAAATACCTACCTTCTTGGCTTTAAGTGCTCCTTTAAAAAGTCCATTGTCTTTATGTACTTCCAGGACAATTCTGGGTCATCTGCTCCTTGTCCTGAAACACTTTTTTTTTACTTCTGGATTACGCATCTGTCGAGAAACAAAACAAATAAAAATATCGCCCTTAATCTAAGAATTTCACCAAAACTTACAGGATACACCAAACTCATCTCCTATTTTTTTTTTTTCCAAATAATTGTTTTCTGCTTCATATTTTTGTACAGAGGATGAGATAAATTCCACAACATTTCATATTGCTTCACTACTTCAATAAATTTTTCTATCTGCTGTTCCTCCATTGTTTACATCAATAGACTTGTCGCGCGACTGAATATTAAAAGTTGATCAACTCATACTACAGCGACCGCGACTACGAAAACGACAGCGACTCACTGTACTCACACTTATATATTTGTGTGTATCTCAACTTTTGACAGCACGTGAGACCACGTCTGCGTCTAGTGCTGATGGCGGCAACCACGAAACTATCTGGGGCAGCTCTGGAGTCGCAGTGTAACGCGTGAGATCCTGGACGAATTTTTTGGCGAATGATGTGAAACAAACAAGAGCGATTGCGAAACCGCAGACAGCTAAAGAATACGTGAAGGCCATTGCGTCTCGAGGACATATACGGGAGACATCGCTAATCAAGTACATTGTCCAGGGACTGATCGACACGGAGTGCATGGATGTACTTAAATCAGCTAAACCGGGGTCAGTGCAGGACCTACTTAAGAAGATACGTTGAACTACAGGATTGAGAAGGAGAAACGAATAGGGGCAGGGGAGAGGGGGTTGGAGATGAGATGTAGGGTTTACCGTATTGCTGTTAATAAAATTAGGGTACTTAGCTGCAGTTTTAAGGACGAAGTTAGGAAATGAATTGCTAGCTGGGTTTTGGGGGTGTAGAGGGTTGAGAAGGGAAGATATGGGTGGTTGGAGTTAAGTTGAAAGAGACGCGTTGGCGCGGGGGGAATTAGGGGTTTAGAGGATTGATGTGTAGTTAGTTTGTGTCGAGGACGAAAATTGGAAAATATGTTTGTCTTGAGGCTCCAGTTAGGATCGGGATTAGAGCTTCGTTTTTTGTTAGGATGTTCTTTGTTACTTTTGGAAGGGAGTTGGAAAATGATCTTCTTTTTAGCTTATCATTGATACTACGCTTATTTTTAGAATTTTGGTTGACGTCGACACGTGGGTTTTCTCGTTCCTCGGAATATTTCGTGATACTTGTCTTCCCAGGTTTAGTGGCCTTATCAGGGGGAGTAGGGAACAACCAAGAATATTTGATTGGGATGTTGATTTTGAAGCTGCAGGTGCTTTTAGAGTCAGCAGGGGAAATCATCTGGCGCTCGCTAATGGTGCTAGCATAGTTTCGGTGAAAGAAATTCCGCAGCATCAGCGTGTTGAGGATCATCTTCAAAGTAGGTTTCCCTTTTTCAGTTTTTCGAGTCTGCTTTTCCATTCGGAGGGGGTCCATGAAGTTCCGGATTGTTTGAGCAGTTTGCGTGGTGCAGCGGTGGGCGGGATACTAGCTGGTAATGGCAGCGCGATTTTGGTTTCCGTTGTTAGGCCGTTGGGCGGTACTACTCATAGCTCGGAATTGAATTTCGTCGGGTATTCCAACGATTTTGTGGGAAGCCAATCTCACTTCTTTACCGATTTCGGCAATGGTCAACCGAGTAGCTATAAGTTCCTCGCTGATGTCAATCAATTTTAGTGTCAGGTCATCGAGCGTAGGATCTGTTAGATGCGGGGTGGTATGTATTGTTTTGGAGGAGGATTGAAAAGGCAAGTCGAGATCTGTAGGGAGAAGTTTGATAGAGTCGTTTATGTGGATAAGCACGTTGGATTTAAGGAGGTTGGCGAAATTTGTTTTCATGAATATTTTTAATCCATCTAAGTGGTATTTGATCACTTCGCTCTCGTTGCCGTGATTACATAGGTTTTTGTACAAATTTATCGCGGCTAGTTGCTTTTCGATCATCCTTCCGGCGGACTTGTAAGCGTCTTCAGTCTTTTCAATGCTGTCAAGAATTGTTCTGCTGATATGACCATTCTCCGTTAGCATTGCATTAATAGACTCGTTGTTGCATTTAATTGCCAGCATGACGGTAGCCAAGATGATCTCTTTGCACTCGTCGCAGTGAAAATTGAAGAGACTGCAATACTCCTTGAGGTAGGTAATGGATCTCCGGGTAAGTCCGATGCATATTGCATGGAAAGATTTTCCGCAGAAACCATTGCAGGCTACCGATTCGGCGTTGGGGTCAACAATTGAGCAAAGAACACTAGCACAGCACTTTACCATTTTTTTGTTTATTTAAGTTAAACTAGGTCGATACTATTAATTTTTTTTTTGTTTTTGGGGTAAACTGACAGAGCTGAATTTGTGAGAACCGACAGACAAAACTAGGTCGACGAGCAACGACTGAAAATACTGAGTCGGCAGTTTGCAGGGCTTTGAAGGAAAGTGGAAAACTAACTGAATTTGACAAACGGGAGAAAAAGAAAAACACGTCCCCACAGGTTGACAGTTAATTGTAAATAGCTAAAAAAAACATGAATATGTTCGATTTGGAGGATATGGAGGACTTTGTGGACTCCATTGGGGTATGCTGGTTATGCAGCTATTAAACAGAGTACAAGTCGTTTCGATGGGTTCGAGAACTCAATTCGGCCAGTGATGTGGAAGGATTCTACGATTTGGGGGATATGGAGGACTTTGTGGACTCCATTGGGGTATGCTGGTTATGAAGCTATTAAACAGAGTACAAGTCGTTTCGATGGGCTCGAGAACTCCATTCGGCCAGTGATGTGGAAGGATTCTATACCCTAAATAAATTAAGGGTACTGTGGCGGATTGCCTTCTACCCATTTCAAATCAATTCTAAAACCAAATTGCACGACGACATTTTTTGTTTTATGACTTTACAAAAATCCAATGGCGAAAATGTGCCGAGATCTCGTTCACGGCGAATTGGCTTAATATGACACTGAACACATTCTTCTCGTTAAGTTTGACGAAGGAAGTTGCCATTAATTCCACCCGCGCTTCCATTACTGCATTCATATAAAAGCCCTCTGCCTCGAGCTGAGGCTCTCTTTTTTCGTCTTGTGCAGTCAGTGGTCGGATAACACACCTGTATGTGTCAAAAAGTAAAGCGTGTATAAGTATATATATATAAAAGTATTTTGTATTTTTTTTTGCTCGTCGCCATAGTGAAAACGTCCATCATTACATATTTGCGTGAAAACAACGCCCCATATTCTAAAATATTTCGCACATGGAGTGGCCAATATAACGGCCGAATTCGGAGGAAAATTTACACCTAATATGGCCATGTGTTCCACCACCCAAAAGAGAATCTAAACGCAGACATCAGAGGTACATCACGCACAAGGAAGTTTTTTTTGTTTTTTTACCATCGTGCCAACGAAATCCCGCACAAGCAAATCTATTATTAGACCGTTACCGGATCGCTGTTATTTTCTCGGCATTCGGCTGACCAAGATGCATGGTCTTATCAAATATCATCCCGCTCTTCTTTGTCCCCGAAGATGTAAGACAAAATGAATGGGGTCAAACAATCAAGATCTCGGACCCAAATCGTACAAACTTTGTCATCGAGAATTCGTCGGAAATTGAAAGTTCTAAGTGTGTGTGTAAAGTGCTATCCTATCCATTTAGCAATTTTCCAATTTTCCAATTTTCCAATTTTTTTTCAATTAAATCTTATTCATACAGCTGATATATTTATCATCAAGATAACGGCACGATCTTGTGCGCATATCGTCGACGACACCGTATCAAATCTAAAAACCCGTTAACACCGATACAGCAAAGGATAAAAAAAACTGAGTTTTTGAATTCAAGTATGTACAATCAGTCCTAAAGTTTATACATTTACCTATTGTATATACTCGTAATTATCATACTACTTAAGATATAGTTTAACTTGCACTCGAATATTGTTGAAAAGAAAAGAAGAACACATACTAATACTTTTATCATTACATGCATACCTACAAACTATTAATCAAAAAACGATAAAACCTAATTGAAAATATTTATAAAAAACTACAATACTATACATGTGAAAATGAATTCACCTTTTGACATAAACTTACATTTAATTTACTTTTATATGAAAGTGATATTTCTTTCGACTTATTCCTATAATCGTATCTATTATACTTAATGAAGCGAATTATTATTTTATTTACTACTACCGTAATTTCAATATGCTCTTTTTGATTTCCTTACTCTCTAATTGTTTTTTTCCAAATGAAATACTCCTCTTTTAAATAAATTTTTGTAATAAATTCAAAATTTAAAATGAAACAATCGATCTTCTGCATTCACTAGTTGAATAATCTCTAAACTTCGGTTTAACAGATAAGAATAACATCGGTATGAATTAAAGGCGTGATGTGAACTACGATTTAGGGGCTACTTCCATAGATTCGATGGCGCGAAGTAGCCATGGAGCTGATGACAACTCTCATCAACTGTGGGCGGGCTAAACCAAAGAAGCGGCGGAAGTTCCATCGCTGCTCGGTCACAATACCTGACCAAACCGTCTTTTTCCCTACTTCCCTTCCCTATATCTCCTTATCCTTGAACGATAATGACGATATCCTTTTCTTTATTTTCGGCATATGCACTGTAACGAGTAATAGGTAGCAGAAAAGAACCTCACCCATCCGTCGAGATTTAGCCCGGCTAACCGCTAGCGTGCCATACCACTGCTACGAAAGGGAACTTAACACCTTAAACCCCTCGTCAGTTTTGTTACAGTACTTATCTGAAGGAGTTCCAAGACAAATCGTGGATTTTTCGAATGGACTACACCACACTTTCAAAAATAATATGCCAGTGTATTCACATCCACCCTCTGAAGGAAATTGGAAGCAAATTGCAAGAGATTTCAACAATTTGTGGTATTTACTAAACTGGGTTTCTGCAATTGATGGAAAACACATAATTCTCCGAACTCTGTAATTATACAGGCTATCATTCAATTAATTTTGTAAATTTGAAAAGGAGATGTTGAAACGAAACCTCTCTTTAATTACTCCAAAACATAAGAAGTTTACGGAGAAACGTTTGTGTATTCATGGCTCATTTGGAAGCATTTGCAAACAGGCCTCATACTAAGGTATGGAATTGCGACAATGAAAAAGAATGCTATTTATAATTTACCTGGATGTGAGTTTCTTCCTTAATATAACAACACGTACGTGACGGGTGGAGTTGCTGTTTTTCTCAGTAAAGAATTCAATGTCGGTATCGGCAGAAACGGAAATCCTGTTCGAGAGATTACGAATAGTGCCTTGGTATGATTCCGTCGTAGAAAATGAATTCTGCATTCTGCCAAAGGAATGTTCACACCGCAAGTAGTTAGTTAGCCACAAGAATATGATTCCGATGTTCCTTCAGCTTATTGGAGGAGAGGTTCATTCATACTGGCTGTCAGATTCTTTCCCAAAATGATAATAAATTCGATTCCACGAAACATATGTGACATGATCCTGATAAAAACAACATTTGGGACAATTCCGTTCGGGGCTTATCCTTCGAACGTGGGCAGTGAGACTGGAGAAGTATTATCAGCGCGGAAAGAAGGCTAAGACGGCTTTAGGAAATATGAAACAAATGTGATCGTATTCAGAGAGGGCCTTTTGAAATCAAACAGTCGAAGAGAACTTCTTACGAAAAGCAACTCGCGACCATGATGGTCGATTCATCGTTACGACATACGTAGACATTTCGAGAGCAATGGCGCTAAGAAGATTTGTGTATCTAAAAAGAAAATTCCAGAGCCAACCCTAAACAAAGAGTACGTTGATTATATGCAGGAGTATGAACGTCTTGGCCATATGACTAGAGCTAGTGTACTATATCCCGCACCACTATGTGATGAATAAGTTCCAAGTGGAAGTGCAAGAGCTTGGAGAGATATTACAGCGGGATTTGCATGAGATAGTAATGCGCTTTCCACAAATATCGGCGAATTGCAATGCTGACATCAAGATGATGTTTAGGCATGTTCGGATTGCACAACAGTAGTGGGGTCTGCAAACGATATTTTTATACGGCAAGTTTGCGGGATTATTGGTTAGCAGTTGTCACATATGGTATGCATTGTGGTCGCGGCGCCCAGGTATCCTTCTGTGAATCAGTTCATAAAATCGAAAGCGGTTTTCACATGGATGACTGCGTCTCAGATGATAACAAAAAAGGAGTATATATGTTAGCCAGACAATGAATGAAGTTTTGGAGAGAGCGGAGTTTGAGATACGAAAGTGGAAACCGAACAGCAGATGGCCAGTGCGCAAGTTCAACTCTGAAAACGAAAGGACGATTACTTTCGGCAGCAAGAAGCAAGCAAAAGTATTAAGTGTACAACGGCTCATCGATACTAATCAGCTTACATTCGCAGTCAAGACACTAGAAATTGATGGAAAGCTTACAAAACGACAGATATTAAGCTGTATGATACATCTATATGATCCAAATGGATATATTGCGCCAGTAACAATTTTGGGTAAGATATTAATTCAGAATCTGTGGCACTGGAGTTTGGATTGAGACCCAAGAGTGCCTGCTGAAATATTGTAAATGATAGATGGACGAGCCTGTGGAATTCAAAGTCTAGAGCAGTTCAGAATTGATAAGTGGCTTGGGACGGGTAAGAGAGCAAGCCTCAATGGCCACTTATAGTGCAGTTATATACGTGTGAGCAGAGCGAGTGAATGCAGCGACAACACCGGAGTTGCACCCCTTAAAATAATGTACATATGTACATACCGCGCTGGCTATTGCTAGTAGAATTGCGTACAGCAATGGAATGGTCTGAAGCAGAATATACCTTATGGACATGGTTACGTTACATTGGATGCAGAAATTACCGACATGAAGGTCTATGTTGTAAATCGAGCAGAAGTGGCGACACGTCGCCACTAAGGAAAACCCAGCAGTCTTGTTAAACCGGGGAGTAATGTCAGCAGAGCTAGTAGACAGCAAGTTATGGTTACATGTTCCAGCATGGCCAGCGAATCCGATAGCAACCGAGACAGTGATGACCAGGCAAGGGATTCATTTATACGTGTTCACTAAATACGTGGAAAGTCTTGACATATGGATGCTAACCGAGCGAGTGACAGTTCGAATTCTTGATTATGCCAGCAAAATGCAAAAGGCTGTAAGTATCCTTGGATATGTATTATATTTTATAAATATTCACAGAACGAAATAAGCCAACAAGGCATGGTGGAAGAATGACAACAGTACTGACGATGAATTCGCGGATAGCTGCAATGCAATATTTCATACCGAAAGCACAGAAAGAAGTTATTCAAAGGATACTGCTGCACTTTGCAGTGATGAACAGAGATGGCGTCTTACGTTTTGGAGATCGTCCTCACCGTGATAGCGGAGGGTATGAGATGTGCCATCTAGCAACCATACCAAATCGTTATCGACGATGCCCACAATGCAACGAAGCATGGCATAGAACAAATAATGATGGAATTTATACGCCAGCGATTCTAAATCCCGAAATTACGCAAGAGTTGAGAAGCTTGAGAAGCAATTACCGATTGGAACAGCAGTTGATGACCGATCTGCCAGCTGACAAACTGCAAGTCGGAAACCCATTCCTGCAGGCGTCGACTACGCTTGACCATTTATAGTTAAGATTCGACAGAAAAAGCAAGCCCATCATTCTGAGAAAATCCCGGATTGCAATCTTTGTATGTGTGAAGATGAGAGCAGTTCACATCGACGTAGTCGGTGGTTTATCCTCCGTATCCTTCCTAGCCTGCTACGATCACCTTATCAGCCAACGGGGTCGGTGCGCAGGAATGTGTAGCGACAATGGGACTTCATATGTGGTAGCAGTGAAGGAAATTAAGCCAGCTTGGGAAGAGTTGGAGAGGAATGACGCATTCAACATCTAAATGGGAGACGAAATGGCGGTTCATGGTGCCAGCAGCCCCGCAGCATATGCGTATACAAAGTGGTGGTCAATTCGATGAAATTTCACTGTAAGTGGTAGAGTACGAGCTGTTTGTAATATTGTTAGTCAGCATAGAAATTCATGATAATCATACAGATACTTCCTGGTAGGTGAAATTATAGTATGATCACCACTATTTGTGATAGCCCAACAGCCAAGTTGTGGACGGGTAGAGAGTTTATGATAGAACACTTTTAGACAAGATGGAAAGAAGAATATCTCGTGACATTGTAGAAAAGAAGGCCTTAAAATAGGTCAGCTTGTGTTAATCAAAAATGAAAATTTCCCACCAGCCCAATTGCAATGGTATATGGGGAGAGTCTGCCAGCTAATCGAGACCAAGAATGGAATAGTAAGGTCTGTGATTTTACGAACAGAGACTGGTCAATTAGTTAGATCAGTACAGAAGAGGTTTATAGTATATAGCAAGGGATGGCTTAATCCCTGCCTAGAGTTAGATCCATTGGCTCCAAATTCTCTTCCAGACATTCACTTAACTTGTCTTGAGAAACGCAGAATACTTTGTTTAACAGTTTTGTTTCATTATTAACATACCTAATGGTTTGATTTTTATTTGAATTTAACTTTCGTCAAACATATTGTTATTATCCTGTGGCTCGAACGAACATACGAATATTCCTTTTGTTGTTTATCAATTGTTCTCTAAAGGCAAATTTAATTTTTGTTTATCATTATCACTGCAGGGCGGACATGCATTTATTGATTACTTCAATTGTCCAAAGGCAAAGTATACTGGACCACTGATGATGCCAAAATACTGATATCTTGCGACTGGTGTGTATGTAGTTAATTACTGTCTGAAGACATTATACAAAAGCATTAGAGATCACTGTTGTAGCAACCACCAAACCAACCACCAAAACAACCAGAAGGTCGTGCCGCAGGGTTGCCTTCCTATAGATTTTTTGTCTTGAGCCGTTTTATTGATCTTTAGTTTGAGGCATTCAGAATCAATATGAGAGATCAGTTGGAAAATTATTTGTGGATGTTATTAATGTTTTTATTTTAAATTTGTAAATATAACAGCCCCTCGTCACTTACAAGTTGCAGAAATTTTCCTTTCAAGACGAATGTTAATTTCATTTGGAAGAATTTTAATTGTGCTATCACCTTCATGAACACGTCGCTTTGATCTATTTCCCGGTTGCTAAAATGTTTGGGACGGGTTTCCAAAGAAGTCGTTTACCAAGAATTCCCCCTAATGAGCTCCTTTGCTCTTATTTTTGGAGCTGCTTCCATCAAATAAGGGCGCCGCTTCATAGTCACCAAATTGTTTAGAAGGAAATCACATTATAATATGTTATGTTGGCATAAAATTAGTATACTCGTGTATCTATTTCCTCGGTTTCATGGCAACGGATAAAAACACATCGACCTTGCCACCAACGCTACCAGAAGACTGTTCCAATTTTATTTTATCTTGCATCCTTCAACTGTGAAATATATGAGCATGATTATGTGCATGCCCTTAAGTTTAAATCAAGAACTTACTTGGTTTAATCAGATCCTTTGAAATGTTTGCCCATGCGTAATCTTGCTTTATTATGCTCCTGTTCGCGACTTTGTGTTATGTAAAAAATCATGTTCCTTCACATATTAGCTTTTCCTTTTTGTCAGCCAAAATTTAATTCCACATGAAAAAAAAAAAATAAGCAAATGGCAAAGCAGCTGTGTGTGAGCTTTCAAACGCTTGACATAGTAGAGAGTACCTCTACTCGGGCGTTTAGGCACCACCCGAGGTTACATTTCGTGTTACCACATAAGAACCCATTTTTTTTACTCAACCTGTCAACGCGCGAACCTGTGAACGCTACATTGGGATTTGGCTTTAACTATCACCACCATCATGGAAAAGGTCCTATCTGCTTTACTGTGCGAGCACTTATAGGCTTTTTTCAACAACCTGGCTGGTCAATAGAAATATGGTTTTAGGCCAAAAAAAGTAAATTTTCCAACTTCGGCCGATGTTGGGAAAAGGCCATTAGTGTCATATTCGCACGCGACTATGATTCGGATGCAGTTAATATGAGTTTACCGAACAACGAGGGCAAAACTAAGTATGTAGGATACACAAAGTAGCTTCCATTTTCGCATTTCTGCTTTCTGTAAGCTCTTGCCTTTTTCTGTTTCTGCGCTTGATGTTTTGAAAAATCTGGGAGCAATTTCTTTACCTTCTTTTTCATACCCACGATTGTAGATATATATATTTTTTGTTTGTAATTGGCGCGAGCACAAGGGATTTTGTGTACCCTAAGGATGTTTGCACACTACGCGGGCGAAGGCAAGTTAAGGAGAAAAGAAAGACCATTATCGATGTTCTTTGGTCTAGAATGTTTGCAGGAAATAATGAGTAAAGAACTCGGCAGGGGATTCCATCAGCGAGGTGTACGGCTAAGAGACGAATCACCATATTTTAAAGTACGTCCAAAAGTGTGCTTGAGGGTATACTGATGAGCATTCATAGCGAGACGGGTGCTACGGTTTAAAGGTTGAAGGGGCGGAATGCTACTGGCAATTCCGGTGGAGTACAGGTGGTGGAAATAGCGATACAACAAGAAGAGACAGGAGACGTTACGCCAGTGTTCGAGGGTGTCGAATGACTGCCAATATGACAGCACCACCTATGAGTTTTATCGCACGATTTTGGATCCTAACTAGCAAGTGTACAGTGGCCTTAGGGACACCTGACCAATTGTGGGAATGGTACTCCAATTTTGGGCGGATAAACGCCTTATACATATATGTTATTGTGGCCAGATCAGAGAGGGTGAAATATTTCTTACATCGCTTGAGGAAACCTAGACATTTCGCAGCATTTTTGGTGGCATCGAACAAGTGGTCATTCCAACGTAAGTTGTCATACCGAGAGTGGAAAGTTTTTCAGTTTCAACGATGCAAGTTCCATTCGTGGATAATGGTTGGTTATTTAAATTTTGCTTGAACGACAGCAGATAGCAAATGTGTTTTCGAAGCACTGAATTCCACCCTGTTGATAGTTCCCCAGTTGGTTATGCTGCTAATATCATAATTTACTGTACTTAACGAATATGAGAAGCAGAGAGTACTGTCGTCAGGAATATATTGGATTAGAAGTAGCAGGCAAGAAATCATTGATGAAAATTAAAAAGAGTGTCGGAGACAGAACAGAGCCTTGGGGCATTGAACTATCCAAGACGACTTAAATTGAACGTTCCGAAAGGTAATTTCTAATCTATTAAAAAGGTGATTCGCCGATCGCTAATGCACGCGTTTTTGACAAAAGAGCCTGATGCCAAACTCTGTTAAATTCCTTAAAAATATCAAGTGCAACTATCTTGTTTCGCAAGACTTTGTGTAGACTTTGGTTCCTCTTTTCGGTGAGACATGCCATCAAATCACCAGTGGACCTGTTGCTACGAAAACTGTATTGCTGATCATTGAGAAGTTTTCGTGTTTCGAGATATTTCATTAGCTGACGGTCTCCATGACCTTAGAAAATAGGGACGTAAGTGCACTCGGTCTATAGGAGGAGAGAGAAGGGCTGGACAAATGCTGTTTTCCATCTTCTCGGAATGAGTTCTAAAGAGTAGGATTGATAAAAAAGCCTACATTTCTTCATAATAAGGTTAGATATACATCTGGACCAGCGGATTTGTGCATGTTTAGATCTCTGAGTACTCTTACTACTTCACGAATGCGAAAGTGGATTGGTCCCATTGAAGTTTCGACGCACTCAAGTGTAGGCGGTGACAAAGCACAATCTGGAAGTGTTGAGCTAGCCGCAAAGTGTACACCAAGAAGATTGACCTTGTCAAAACAGCTGACAGCTGGAATATTATTGCAAAAGAGCGTTGTGATGGAGGATGATGCAGAATTTCTAATATTTTTGACGAACGACAAAAAACATTTATTACCTTTGGGACGTTGTAGTAGTTTGGAATTGGAATTGGAACTCCACACGCTTAAGAAACACGTTGCAGTCATTCCCAGCTGGTTTGAACTTTTTCCAGTTTTCTTCTGTCGGGTTGGCCTTGTAAGACTAAAAAAGCATTTCCCTCACCCTGACAGCCTCACTGCAGCTCGAGTCGTACCACGCCTTTTCTTTTGGTTTGATACTCTTCTTCCGATGAGTGATCAAGGATCTCATTCCAAAGAGAATAGTTTCGGTGATCATGTCGGCAGCGGCATCCGCATCGTAATCGAGGAAACATAACGATCGGTTAATATTCCTAAAGAAGCTGTTAAGACCGCTCCAAATGGCTTTCTCGTATTGCCATACCGTTCTTTTAGGAATCCTCTCTCTCTAACTGTGTGGTCGGTGTACGAAGAATTAGCTGATATGACACAATGGTCCGACGAGCCTAAAGGGGAGAGCATATCAACAGAGTACTTATCAGGGTGAGAAGTTAAAAACAAGTCCAGGGTGTTGGCGGTGTGACTATCAACGTCTGGTATTCGTGTAGGCTCATTCACAAGCTGTGTCAAGTTGTTTTCCGCAGCGAAGATCTCAACACACCGTCCTTCGGGTGTTGTCTGTCCAGAATGTCGAAGCCAACCAGAATTGTGTATATAGAAATCGCCCGTAATTACGATTTCAGTATGAGGATACAGGGATACAATTCTTTGAATAGAATCAGACAGCGCATCAAACTTATTAAAGGTCGAATTGCTTTCCAGTTTGGGACTTCCATAAATGAAGCAGTAGTGGATAATTTGTTTACGGAGATGGAATTTTAGCCACGGAAAATGGAATTCCGGATTGGAACAGGGACTACATTGTGGTGGAGTTGGGTAAGCTACATCACTACGCACATAAATGGCGAGATCGCGGTGAGAAAAGAATAATGCCACGAGCGTTGATCTTTTCGAGTATCCAAAAATCAATCAGTTCATCTTTTAGAACACTGCAATGGTGGAAAAATTCCGTTCAGCCTTCTGGGTAGTTCATTGTTTAAAACAGTTCATCTTTCCGAGATTCTACTGTATTTTGAATATTTTCATTTGCTGTCATTGGTACTCCAATAATCATCGCATCCGTGGATAGTTTCCCCCGCTCAAATGTGTCAATTTTATTATTTAAATCGCATAATTTGCTTGATAGAAGTAATCCAATCATTGGCTCCGGGATTTGCTCAAGGTCTTCCACTCTTACAAGCTGGGCAGAAACGGACTTGCTTATTGCTGCGATTTGATTACTGAAATTGAGTTTATTACGCAGAATGTTGTGCATTTCTTGCAATGTGGCTTCCAGCCGCGAATTGAATTTATCAATTTGTTCTTTGAAGCGTAATTGGAATGTTTTACTTGGCTTGTCATCCTTTTAAGACCTTGCTGTTTGGGGTTTAGAGTTTGGTGCTTATAGCCAGTAGTCTGGTTTCACGTCTATTTATCCCGGCCATCTTAATAGTGGATGTACCCAAAGCTACAAAAATGATAGCGATTCGAGCAATGGAAATTTATTTCTGTTTAAGAAGTTATTACGGCTATGCAGCTAGCATAACTTAAGTTTATGTTCAGAATTCCATATTCGCTCGCAGAATAAAATGTAGTCGGTGTATTGAAGATGAGCAGGTAAGCCTACTAACGAGGAAAAAATTGACAATAGTTGGAAAACGTTCTATAACGCCTTACTAAATGAAGAATTTCCACGCAGCACCATTCCCTCGGCTATCGTTCACGAATAGGAAACAGCGGATTTTCGAAGTCGAAGACGAAGAAAAGAATGAACAATGAGCATGCAATTGGATAGGATAACATACCTTCCGGAGCGTGGGTTAAATGACCCAGAGTTTTATTCAATAATACGATGATAGGCGATCAAATACCTAACTAGTGGAGGAGGTACTTTCTGGTCCCACTATATAAAAACAAAGCCGACACGAGAAATTGGAACAACCACCGATCGGTGAAACTATGGTGATATCGCACCCAAGAATGAATCAAGCCAATTTTTGATATTCTGCTCTGATGTGAACCGTATTTCAGTGAGGGCGTTCTGCATCGACCGGAACAAATGGTAGTCAGAAGGGGCAAGGTCTGGGCTATAAGGCGGATGGGGTAAGACTTCCCATCCACTGTTTTCCAAATAGTTCTTAACCGGAATAGCAACGTGGGACCGAGCGTTGTCATGATGGAAAATTATTGCCTCGTGTCTGGTCGCATATTCCGGACATTTTTCGGCCACTGCTCTCTTCAAACGGATTAATTGTGTCCATTGATGGTTTCACCCGGTTTTAGCAGCTCATAATACAGCACACCCATCTGATCCCACCAAATACAGAGCATTACCTTCGCGCCATGGATATTCGGCTTTGCCGTTGATTTGGCTGGTTGGCCGGGTTTCACATATAATTTTTTGCGCTCGGGGTTGTCGTAATGGATCCATTTTTCATCACCAGTAACAATCCGATGCAAAAATGACTTCCTTTTGTGGCGTTCCAGCAGCATTTCGGACATGCAAAACCGCCTTTCGACGTCTCTCGGCTTGAGTTCATGTGGAACCCAATTTCCTTGCTTTTGAATATATCCAACTGCTTTTAAACGTTTTGAAATGTCTGCTTGAGTGACACCCAAAGATTCTGCCATTACTTCTTGTGTTTGGCAACAATCTTCATAGAGTAATGCTTCCAGTTCTTCATCTTCAAACTTTTTGGCTGCCCAGGACGTTCATCGTATTCCAAGACAAAATCACCACTTTCAAAACGTGCAAACCACTTTTGGCACGTTCGCTCAGCTAGCGCATGTTCACCATAAACTTCCACCAAAATACGATGACTTTCGGCAGCAGTTTTCTTCATGAAGAAGAACTCCCCGCAAAAACACTTTTTCAGGCACAAAGCTCGACATATTTGAGGGAAAAAAAATTATTGTTGTTACGCTTCAAACGAATGACATATACTGAAATGACGTACAATGACAGTAGTTTTCCAACGCATGTTCCAATGGAATAATATAAGTTACGCCATCTCTTAGCAAACCGCACGAATTAAGTTATAGACCCAATATTTAGACGGAACTCAGAACTCAAAACGTACTCGAGAAATATGTAAGAATTATACTCGATATGTACGACGGCGTTAAATCGAAAGTCAAATTGCCCAGCTGGGATAACCGGAGTATTCGAAGCTAAAGTTGGAGTACACCAAGGCAGTGTAAAAAGTCCGTTGATTTTTAATGTCGTGTAACTTCTCTTCTTTTCGCTTCGCCGATGATAGCGCTAATATAACGAATATTTGCATTCCCGTTTTTTCGAGACAGCAACTTCTGGCATCTATTTAGGAGGAGTCATCGTACCAAAGTGCGAAGAATTAAATAATTGAGTCACTCAAATGCGAAAACATCACCAAGTTCTTGGCCTTACTGGCGGTGTGATTCAAAATAAAGTGGCCTGTGGAATGGTCCTAAGATCCGCGAATTTAGCCAACACCACTAGCGACGCAGTAGCAATGCAGACACGTGGGAGGAATATGTAAAATTAGACGTAATTGTACGTGTCACATATTTCAACGGTCAATAAATAAAGAAGCTAAAGACAAAACTACTAAATTAAATGATGTGGAAAGTATACCATTAAGCCTTAATGTTAAAGTGATCCGATTGTAGGATTTTTGAGTGAATCGCTTAAACGAGTAGTAAACAAGACGAAAAAGACGCCTGGTTGAAGCTTTAACACCAGGTTCCATACATTACCACAATTACCCAGCTCTGACTAATCCAAGAAAATAACTTGAAATTCCTGAGAAAAACACTAAGAGACCACAAAATTTTTTTTAAATTTTTTTTTCCATAGTTTCCTCTGCATCAAAGTCCTTTTTGACCAAATAATTCATTAATGACAACTCTAAGCCACACAAGCTACCTAAATTTGTTATTGTCGACAGTAAGCAAATTTTGAAAAACAAGCTTACTTTCACACCAACGAATTTGCATGTTAATTTAATTTCTAACAAACTATATTACGAAAACACTTATCGTTCTTCTCACCTGTGGTTAAGTGGTGCATTGCGAATTCCCTTTGTATGCACAGAGCAAGTCCTCATTCCGGTAGAGAACTATCTTGGGAATCCTGTGTTGAACAAGTATACGAATACAGTAGATACGAACAAAAAATTAAGAAAATTTCCATTTACAAACAGTTACCGTTGACATTTGCACGTAGGTAAACACTATCATCGTTGTTGGGTTCTTCTTCAGTAAAAGGCTGGCTACTAGCTCCAGAAAACCAGAGAGAATAATTAACATGTGCTTTTGTGGTTTTAGAACTTTCTCATTGAAAAGGTAAAATAAAAAAAAAATAGGAACCGGACGTATGTAAAGTCGTTTGTGCGAAATAGGAGACCGATTTTAACATGAAGTATTTGATGTACACTGTACTTGAGTGTAATTTCGCCTGAGTTAACATTTCCGCAGTGTGGACAGAAAATGTGTGTTCTTTTCATACATGTTTCAGATGAAAGACAATGCAATTAGTCAATGTGGTGCAATATCTGAGGGTGCACCTGGACGGACAAGGCCTGACCATCTCATAAAATTTCTACCTTAATGTTCATCGCACCCTACTGTAATTGTAGCAATGGCTTTTGCAAAAACTCGTCCAATTCCTTAGTTTTCTTCAGAGCGGTTATTTCAGTACTGAGACAACAATGGTCACTGTCATACACGAAAGTCCGTAGACAGTTTGTGTTATGTTGGTTAGTGAATGTCACTTAAATTCGTGTGTGGAACAGCAGGAGATCCAAATAATACCCCTGTCTAGGAAAAGGCGGACTATTCGTCACCTTTAGGCCGAGTCGGTACATTACACTATGCTGACCGCACCAATTGAATAATAGGTTCCCTCTAGTATTTGGTGTATTATTTCCCCAATTTCTATATTTAGAGTTGAAATCTCGGCCGATGAGTGTCCCGAGCTCTGAGACGAATAAGGTGAATTGAATAGCCTCCTGAAGCATAGGAAGACACTGTATTCACACGATTCATGCTACCAGCACCTGGAATCTACACGTACCACACGACTGCACATAGTTTTAAAATGTAGTCCTTCTCTTACGGAGATCGCAACGCCTCCTCCTTGTATGGAGTTGGGTCGGTTTCTTCGTACTATTTTATATCTTCTGTGCCTCATTTTGTGTCTCTTGGTTAGCTTAAATTCTCTAACCATTCTATTCATTCAATCCTACTAATGAGTGAATTAACATTCACTGCAAGGACATTTAGGGTTAGCTCTGCCGTGTACGTACCCATTACGACTGGTGGCATGTTGGGCGTTTCAGCATCGTGCAGTTTCGATCCACATGCGTAGCCTGTTCAGTTATCTGACGTTGGAGCTGAGCCATCTGCTATCATGTCAGGTACAGGTTCCCGTGCCCTAAGCGCTGGGGTCTAAAAAGCAAACTTCGCTTGCTGTACCCCCTTTCCCCTACCTGCCGCTATTTGAGCATAGGTAACTTGGTAAGTAACGGTTAGTGTTTGTATTTGAACAGGTAGACGTTTGCTGCCGAGCCATATCTGTCCTTTTTCTGTATTGGAATTTGCTATAACCTCAATAATGTGCTGTTCCTGCATAACGCACAAAAGAGTTGGCTTTTTTCCGACGCTCCGGCCTAGAACGTATTCCTCGCATTTAACGCGTCGATGCTGCATTTCGCAGTTCGACGTGGCGTGACCGAATCTTTGGCAGCCAAAGATTTTGATACTCCTTAGACCATCCAGTATGCTATTGGGAGTTAGCTGAACCAGGAAGGACGGTAGTTTCCGCCTCTCCCTTTTGGCTATGACTATGTTGAATCAGTTAACTTCTAAGAGTTTGAGACCATCTCACTCTTTCTATTTAAGCAACTTTAAGAGCTTCTCCGGGTCTGTAGACGGTTCTAACTTCCTCCGCATCATTGTTTGCAGCTTTTCAGTCTTCGGTGTAGAGA
This sequence comes from Volucella zonaria, assembly GCA_963966105.1. Taxonomy (NCBI): domain Eukaryota; kingdom Metazoa; phylum Arthropoda; class Insecta; order Diptera; family Syrphidae; genus Volucella; species Volucella zonaria. The sequence goes on along the minus strand of OZ014532.1, from coordinate 192,525,474 downwards.
AGAGAAACTCCTTCGGCGAATCCCCTAAGAAGTCAGTTATTTTGTGTGATTGCTCCACTGTATTATAGTTAATGGCGTTCCTATCTACATTTAATCGTTTAATGAAAAAATGTATCATAAGCCTATAAACTGCTTATTTGTGTCCTTCAATTCCATTTTGTAAGTGTTGATTGAGTGTTCTTTCTTTCTGTTTTTTATTTCTGTTGTTGCTGCTTCTGCTGCTGCTATTGATGTTGCTGCTGCTGCTGTTATTGATACAGCTGTTGTTGTTGCTGTTGTGACTTTTTCTTCCTGTAGTTTAATTTTTTGTTACGGTTGTGTCCGTTTCTATGTTAGCTCTTGTTCCAGATTTTTTTTGTTTCTGCGCTTGTTGCTGATCCTGCTTCTTCTTTTTCCTGGAGCTTGCTTCAACCTCGTCCTCTGCGTCATCGGACTCAGAGGCCGCCAGAGATGGTCACTCTATATAGTGACCTTCTTCACCGTCAGACACATATCGATATTCGTCTTGCCTCTTTCGTTCGTAGTTGTGCAGCTTCAGCTCCCTCCTTTTTTTGTCGTAATTTCAGGTTTTTCAGAGTGGGGTTGGGCCGATATTACGGTCTGGTAATCAGATCAAATCGTACCGCTCTCGCTGGGCTAGCGAACCACTTGCAAAACTTGTCTCTAACCGTCTTTTTAATAAATACATACTTCATTCATTTTTCCACATTAAAAAAAGCCGAATCACGTCTTTTCACCACGGAGGTCTATGGACGTGGAAGTAATGCGTATAGAAGAAACTATAGCCGATGTTGGGGAAAGTGTGGCGCAAAATCTTGAATTATAAATTCGGTATCGATTTCAACAGCTTGACTTTTGTCCGCCGACTGTGTGAAAACATCAAAAGACCTCGATATACACGCGTATAAGATCATCCAGATGGTGAATGAACTAAGGCCACGAGACCATGGCCTAAAACGGAAACCAGCGGATAGGGCTATTTTGAACAACTTCAAATCATCCCTATTTTTAGCGAAAAATCGTGCTTGGTGATTGAGTTCACTTTTAACCGCGTTTCTGAACAAGCAAAATTGGTATTTTCGAAGCGAGGAAAATTTAGAAAATTTGGAGTCAATTGCACTGTTTGATATGGTTTTCACTCTGGTGAATTTTTCCAGATATGAGGCAGTAGCGTGAGCTCCTCGATTACTTATTGTAGGACTATTTAGAGTCTTACTATCAGAACCAATATTCAGAGCATTATTGATGAGAAGGAGCCGCAAGACTGTACAATAGACCGATTGGATACGCTTCGTCAAATTAGATGTTAAATTTTGTAAATTGTACTATAAATGTCTTGAATCATTCACGGAGACATTTCTAATCTTAATCATTCTTACTACCCTGCTAATCATAGATCAAACCCATCAACTTTGGATTTATATTTGAGTAACATGTCCAATCTTTTTAACCAATCTATGGTCATGAAGTACCTAAGCTCAGATCATTTACCGGTATTAATTAGATCTCTTACCTCACCATTGCTAAGGTAACATGAAATTTTAGACATTAAGAATGCAAATTGAAACACATATAGGACCGAAATGCGATCTAGGTTAACAAATATTCATGTACCTTTAACTGACGTGGCCAATCAACAACAAATAGATCTTAGTATTTCTTGTTTTACAACTGCTGTACAAGAAAGTATTGAAAAAGCAGTTCCTAAAAAACAAATACGTCATAATAGTGCAAACTATTATTTTCTATGATAACCATTTGGCAACTAGCGATATTCCTTGTAATAGCATAGTTGAATCAGTGGTCAGTGACTCAATCCATATTATTAATTCAAGTCCTTCAAATGGTACTCAGGATGAGTTTACATTTGAAGAAGTCAAAGATGTTCTGTCAAACCTCAAAAACAGAAAATCTGCAGGCTTTGATCACATTAAAAATGTAAGGACTGAAACGAATAAAATTTGGAAACTTCGAAGTAAAAAAAAAAAATATTTTCATAATTCATGTAAATTTTTATTATTTGCTTTAAAATTCTGTTTTTATTAAATTCATTCATAATTACAAAAAATTAAAAAAATTATTTGGGTTCCCATTCTTTCCTCAACTTCTTTCGAATGTCCTTCATAAGGTTGGTGACAGTTACATCCGTGATCTTTTTGGACGCTCTTTTCCATTAGCACTAAAATCTTTAACGTCCTTTACACACTGCTCACTTTTCCTCAATTTAGATTTGACCAAAGCCCCATACCTTTCAATGGGACGGCACTCTGGAACATTGGGTGGATTCATGTCTTTTGGGACAAAGTCGACATTTTTAGCAACAAGAAAGCTTAACGTCGCATGAGCATAGTGAGCTGAAGCTAAATCTGGCCAAAATAATGTTGAACCCCCGTGTTTGTTTAAAAAAGAAATCAACCGTTTTTTAGGCACTCGTTAATGAACACTTCTACGTTTAATTGTTCCCGTTGTAATAAACGATGAGCTTCTGTGTCCAGATTGGCAAATGGCCTGCCAAACGAGATATTTTGACCCGAATTTTTCCATCCCAATCGATGTTGTTGATTGCGGAAGAATCTCAGCTTCAAACGAGTTGTAAAACTGCGCACCTGGAAGAGTAGTAAAGTCGGCTTTGACATAAGTTTCGTCATCCAAAACCAAGCACGCTTTCTTGTTGCCGATCAACTCGTATAGCTTTCGGGCTGGTGTTTTTATGACTTTTTTTTGCTTTTCAGTAACTTTTGGTATTGTTTGTTTTTCTCGTGTTTTTAGACCGTTACGTTTTTTAGATCTTTGTACCATTGTTTGGTTGGTATTACATTTCCGAGCAACATCTCTGGATGACATAGATTTTATAAATACGAGTATTTTAAACCGCACCGAACTAAAATCAATAACAAACTGAAACTAGAGAATATACAGGCTAATTTGGGTAAAAATGGGATTGCAATTTTTACGCATTGGAAGTATAGCCCGTATTAAAATTTACATATTTTATTTGTTTCAGTCCTTATACCTGAAGAACTTGCCTAAATCAGGAATACAATTTTTACATAACTGCTGTCTGAAATCAAGTTACTTTTCTAATGCTTGGAAAACAGCTAAAATACGAGGGCGGGTCAATAATTCCGTGCATTTTTGAATTTCTGACCTCTTTACTGAAACAGCAACACTGCTCCTGTCAACAGGCATCTGTCAGTTGACTCCTGTCAAAATTTAAACTTGCTGCGTCAGTTAGTTTGTGTTTGACAGCTATTTTTATCAGACTACTCACTAATTTGAGGAGAAAATGGAAAGAAGTGAATTTCGTGTGCTTATTAAGCATTATTTCTTGCGAAAAAAAACCATTACCGAGACCAAGGCTAAGCTTGATAAATACTATGGGGACTCTGCACCATCGATTTCAATGGTAAAAAAGTGGTTTACTGAATTTCGTTGTGGCCATACAAGCACTGAAGATGCCGAACGTCCTGGACGCCCAGTTGAGGTCTCTACACCCGAAACAATCGAAAGAATTCACGATATGGTGTTGGCCGACCGAAGATTGAAAGTGCGAGAGATTGTGGAAGCCGTAGGGATCTCGCATGGCTCAGTGGTTTCAATTTTGAATGATCACTTGGGCATGAGAAAGCTTTCCGCAAGATGGGTGCCGCGTTTGCTCACAGTCGACCACAAACGCAATCGTGTAACAACTTCACAGGAAGGTTTGGCGTTGTTTAATCACAATATGGAGGAGTTTTTGCGCCGTTTTGTAACCGTGGACGAAACATGGATCCATCACAACACACCAGAGAACAAACAACAGTTTCTAAGGGTGAATCGGCGCCAAAGAAGGCCAAGGTGGGTTTGTCAGCCAATAAAGTTATGGCGACTGTTTTTTGGGATGCACGCGGGATAATCCACATTGACTACCTTCAAAAGGGAAGAACAATCAATGGGGAATATTATGCCAACTTATTGGACCGATTCAATGACGATTTGAAAAAAAAACGACCTCATTTGGCCAAGAAAAAAGTTCTTTTCCACCAAGACAATGCAAGGGTGCACACATGTGCAGTTGCCATGGCAAAAATCCATGAATTGGGCTATGAATTGCTCCCTCATCCACCCTATTCTCCAGATTTGGCTCCGAGCGACTACTTCTTGTTCCCAAACCTGAAGAAATGGCTTGGTGGAAAAAGATTTGACTCCAATGATGAAGTCATCTCGTCATTTTGAGGACCTCGACAAATCATTTTTTTTGGAAGGGATAAAAAAATTGGAGAAGCGTTGGACAAAGTGTATAGAGCTCAAGGGAGACTACGTTGAAAAATAAAATTATTTTTTTATCAAAAAATCTGTTTTAATCCAAAAGTCACGCACTTATTGACCCGCCCTCGTAATACCAATTTTAAAGCCAGGTAAAAGTGCAAACATGCTTAGCAACTATAGGCCAATAAGTCTTTTAGGCTCTTTAAGTAAATGCTTTGAGAATTTATTAAAGAGTAGACTTGTATTTCAAGTAACAGTCCATCAAGTACATAGTATAACTAAATACATTAGAAATAACTTTAGGAGAAGAAAAAGTACAGGAATGGTACTTCTTGACGTTGAGAAAGCGTTTGATACGGTTTGGCATGATGCTTTATTACAAAAACTTTTGAGACTTAATTTTCCAATGTACTTAATCAGAAATATCCAGTCCTTTCTGTCTGAAAGGAAATTCAAAGTTTCAATTAATAATTGGGACTCCGATATTTTCAATATTTCAGCAGGTCTACCTCAAGCTTCAGTGCTAGGCCCAATCTTGTGTTCTATTTTTACCTATGACTTCCCATGTTTAACAAACTGCGAAAAAGCAATTTTCGCCGATGACACTTGTATCTTCTCATCAGATTCAGTTGGTTTTAACATTGAAACAAACCTGCAATTTGCACTGTATGTTATACAAGATTACTTTTTCGATTGGAAGATGCGAATAAATGCTTCCAAGACACAGGTTATCTTTTTCACTCGAAAAAGAAAAGCCTGTTTCTTGCCATGCAACAATCTGCAAGTAAATGGTTTAAGCACTGAATGGTGTACAAGTGCTAAATACCTTGGTGTATACCTAGACAAAACTTTAACTTTTGGATTGCATGTACAGTAAATAATTAATAAGATTAACATTATTATCAAAACTCTTAATCCATTTATTCATCGCAAATCAAAACTTACGAGGGGCGTTCAATATATTCTCGGTATCGATATGAAGGAAAATGCGAATTCAATTTAAATTGTTTTTATTTTTCAATATGATCTCCCCTAACATCAATGCATTTGTTACATCTTGAGATAAGCTTTTTTAAACCCTCAAAATAATAAATTTCCTCTTTCTCTGCAAAATACCCATTTATTGCCGACTTGAGTTCTTCATCATCCGAAAATCTTTTTCCACGAAGACATTTTTTCAAATCCGGAAACAGGAAATAATCACTAGGGGCAAGGTCTGGATTATAGGGTGGGTGTTGGATTTCTTCGAAACCACAATCTCGCGCAGCAGCCTTGGAAACTCGCGCCGTGTGAACAGGAGCGTTGTCATGAAGAAGCAACACACCCGCTGCGAGTTTACCCCGTCTTTTCTTTTTAATTTCCTCCCGCAAATTATGCAAAGTGGAAGCGTAGGATGTGGCGTTGATGGTTTCACCTTTTTTTTTGTACTCAATGAGCAAGATTCCCTTTGAGTCCCAAAAAACTGTGGCCATGAGCTTCCCGGCAGACGGAGTGACTTTGAACTTCTTCGGGGGGTCTGTTCCTTTTTTATGCCACTGCATGGACTCTTGTTTGCTTTCAGGGTCATAGTGGTGTACCCATGTTTCGTCCCCAGTAACAATTCGATCCATAACACCGTCCGCGTTCTCACTACACATCTCCAAAAGCTCTCTACAGCATGCGATTCTCACTTTTTATCTGAGGCGCTGTGAGCATTCGTGGCACCCACCTTGCACTGACCTTTGAAAGGTTAAGATGGTAATGGAGAATGGTGTGAATGGTACCAATTGAAAGCTTGGTGATCTCTGCCATCATTTTCACCTTTATTCGGGCATCCTCAAGAACAAGTTTTTCGACTTCTTTGATGCTTTCTCCCGTACAAGCAGTAGCCGGGGCGCCGGAGCGGGGGTCGTCTTCAATGCTCTCTCTGCCTCTCTTGAACTCACTTGACTACTTTTGCACAGTTGATAATGAAGGTGCGGAACCCTGGTAAACAGCCACCACCTCTTCATGAATAGTTTTTTGACTTTTTCCTTGCTTAGTGAGAAATTTAATTACAGCGCGATGCTCAATTTTCACCATCATCGCCTCAGTTGCCATTATGATTCTGTGTAACTAGAGATAAAACGCGAATTAATAATCACATTTATATGAAATTTTACATGAATGCACTAAAATAATAGTGTTACTTGATAAATAAGTCAATTTATATATGCAACCACAGCTTTACCCCGATACCGAGAATATCTTGAACGCCCCTCGTAGTAATGAAAATAAGCTCCTGATTTTTAAAGTTGTTTTTCAAGGAATTATGTTTTATGGGTCACCAGCATGGGGAAAATGTACGGCTAGTCATATTCGGAGACATGTTTGTTTTTTTTTTTTAGATAGATAGATCTTTATTTCGCACGAATTTTCTTAACAATTTTTTAATAAGCTTACAATTTGAAGATATATGATATTGAAATATCTTTTATCTTTAACATTATTTTACAAAAGTTGAAATATAATAAATATGGATTTAATAATAATTTACAAAAGGAAAAGCGAAAGAAAAACCTTTTATTTAAAGAACAAAAATAAAATAAATAAATAAATAGTAAACGAACAAAGAGAAAAATGGTAAGTCAAGAATATAAAAATACAAAAGGATAGTAATCCAATGGTAAGCAATACCTCTTTTAAATGTTTAATTAGAGAAAACTCTGAAAAATGGGTATATAAATAGACGCAATTTATATCGAAATTTTAATAAATGAACAAAATATCACTTAGATAAATAATAAATATTGAATAAACAAATAAATAAATATAAATAAGTGAATAAATAAATAAATAAATAAATAAATTAACAAACGGGAAAATTAAATGAATGAATAAGTTGACAAATAAGTGAACAGAAGAATTAAAAAGAATACATGAAGTATACTCGTATGAATAAACAGAAAACATGAAAAATTTACTATAGGCAACGTTCATTAATCCATAAATAAATTTTTAATAAGAGGATTTTCAACACTGGGACATTTTTCTTTAAAGTTGAAAGTTAGCTTAATGATTTGTTCACTAATCAATTGAACGTTCGCTCTTTGATGAAGTTCAAGGGTTGGGTAATGCCACGGCAAGTTAAGCATCATTTTCAGTACCTTGTTTTGTGCTACCTATATGGCACTGAGCAGCTTGACCCCATACTTGACAGCCATAGCATATTATTGCCTGAAAGATTACTTAATATATATTATCAATTTATTTTCTTGTGAAAGACAGGATTTTCGGTTGATTAAAGGATAAAGCATTTTTATTGCAATATTTATTTTCTTTAATGTTGCGGTAATATGGTCGCTAAAGGTCAACTTTTGGTCAAGTTTAATGCCAAGATACTTAACTGGGCTTTCCCAGGATATAGGTTTTCCAGCCACAGTAAGACTGCCACTTGGAAGATAGCAAGCTTTCCTTTTTCGTGTGAAAAAGATAGCCTTTACCTTGTCAAAGTTAAGTCTGATTTTCCATGTGTTGAAATAAGCATGAACTACTTCCATCGCTCCATCTAAATTTCTCTCTATATTGAGAGCAAACTGATGAGATGAAAGAATTGCAGTGTCATCAGCGAACAATGCAGTCTCGCAATTTAACATTAACAACACCGGAAAGTCGTCCGTGAAAAATATATACAATATAGGTCCAAGTACTGAGCCCTGAGGCACACCACATTTGACATCAAAGGAACAGGAGACACAGTTGTTGACGTGAACTTGGACAACACGGTTTTTCAGGAAGCTTTGAATAATTTTGCACAAGTAAAAGTAGCGAGGACTATAGCTTGATAGTTTGTATAATAAGCCATTATGCCATACTGTGTCGAAAGCTTTTTCGATATCTAAAAGTATCATCCCTGTTGATCTCCCTTGTTCACGATTTGTTTTTACAATTTTGGTTATTCTTGCAACTTGTTGAATCGTATTATGGTTTTGTCTAAAATCAAATTGCTCATCAGGCAAAATATTATTTTCAAAAATTAAAGTCATTAGCTCGTCTTTTATAATTTGTTCGAACATCTTGCTTAGTGAGCTAAGTAAACTTATTGGCCTATAATTCTCTGCGTTGTCCGGAGGCTTACCAGATTTGAGAATTGGAATAACCTTGGCTATTTTCCAAGTATCTGGAAAATATTGCATCTTTAGACAAGAGTTGAAAATGAAAGTTATATATTTTATTCCTATCCTAGGAAAGTGTTTTAGAAAAGTGTTTTCAATTTAATCAAGGCCTTGAGCTTTTCTTGTCTTGAGATGCTTTATCAGGAGAGCAACCTTGTTTTCGGAGACATACGTATTTATAGGAGTTAGACAGCTTAAGGTGTTAAATTCTTCAATCCTTGAGTCAACTACAGTAGTTAAAAGAGGATCACCGATATTGGAAGCAATAGTATGATTTTTCTTGAAGACATCAGCTAGAATATTTGCTTTTTCCTCATCGGTGAAGTTAAAAGAAGAGGGGCTTCTAAGTCCTGGAATAATTCGGTGTTTGTTTTTTAAAACCCGCATTATATTCCAGAAGGGCTTCCCACATTTGTCCAAGAAACTTAGCTTGCGGTTCCATTCAAATTGCTCAAAATAAGATTTTGCAAATGATCCTTAAACTTCCATGGTCTTTTTCAACAGTTGAGCTCCACGCCATTTCAAATATCGAATTGGTATCAACAAGAATTTTTAAGCTTAATGAACGTTTTATTATGTCTAGCGTGTGGTCTGATAACGCTTTAATCTCAGACCTAGCTTAATAGTTTATTCCCTTATTATTTAAATGAAGACTGATTCAGTGATATTAATTTTACTAATTTATTTATTTATTATTTTCTGTTAATTTATTATTATTGATTATTTTGTTATCCATCTATATATATAGGGTCCAATGGCTTCATGAATATTGTCCTTTAAAGCGTCAATTGTCTCTGGCTTGTCGGCGTAACACTTATCTTTTACGGCACCCCACAAATAATAGTCGAACGGTGTCAAATCGCAGCTCCGGGGTGGCCAAACGACATCAGCTCTGCGGCTGATAATGCGATCTTCAAAAACTGGGCGCAAAACATCGAGTGTAGAGTGTCCTGTTGAAACCAAATGTTGCCAATATCCTCCTCTTCAATTTTTGTGAACAAAAATTCGTTCAACATGGCCCGATAACGATCGCCATTGACTGTAACGGCCATTCCTTGCTCATTTTCGAAGAAAAATGGCCCAATTATGCCTCTGGACCAAAATCTGCACCAAACAGTGACTCGTTTTGGGTGTATCGGCTTTTCAATGTATGCGTGCAGGTTTTCTGTGCCCCAAATGCGACAATTTTGCTTGTTTACATACCCGCCAAGATCAAAATGAGCTTCATCTGAAAAGATGATTTTTTTGGGAAAATCGGCATCTTCTCTAAGTCGATTGCAGGCCCACTTAGCGAAGCGTATACACAATAAAGTGGTTCTTTTTGTCCTCGATGAATATCCAACGGACTCAATAAAGAACGAATTAAATTCACTCGGTCTCAAGTGCAAGGAAATCAAAATGATTAAAAAACTACAATATATGAAAAATATGTGGATTTCCTTTACATTGTTTATTTTGAGAACGGCTCAATTCGCCGCGCCGATCTTCGAAAAAACATTAAATCCATCTTCCGTACGCAAGTAAGATGGGAATTCCAACGGCGTACTAAGCATAGCATCACTCAATGCCACAACTGTCAAATATGGGGGCACGGGGAAAGGCACTGATCTCAAGCACAGCCAACAGTGGCAGCGAGAAGCTTTAATGTCAACAGTGTGGATGACTTCCCTTCTCTCAACTTCACTGGAGAAACCAACAAATGCCAGCACAGCATTTTCAATGTGGTAACTATTTGTGTTATCGTTGCGATCGTAACAGTAGGGGTGGTGGTGTTGCCTTCCTTTTTTTTTTTTTATATAATTAGCGCGCGCTCAAGGGGTTTTGTACACAGAAAATGTTCGTACACAGCGCGGGCGAAGGAAATGTAGGGAGGAAGAAAAGACAGGTACCGATGTACATTGTTTTTAAATGTTTGTAAGTTATAACGGCCATGAAACACAGAGATCGGCAGGGCATTCCATAAGCGAGTTGTACCACTTAGGAAAGAATCACGATAAAATGGGCTTGACGGTATACTGATGAGCATTCATAGCGAGACGGGTGTTACGGTTGAAAGTTTGAATGGGCGGAATGCTACTGGCGATTTCACTGGAGCACTGGTGGTGGAAATAGCGATAAAACAAGGTGAAACAGGAGACATTTCGTCGGTGTTCGAGGGTGTCAATTGATTGACTGATATTAGTATCACCAATGAGTTTTATCGCACGGTTTTGAATCCTATCTAGCAGGTGCAGAGATGTTTATGAGCACCTGACCAGATGTGGGCATTGTACTCTAGTTTTGGGCGGATAAGTGCCTTGTATATTGAGGCCAGATCAGAGGGGGTAAAATCATCGCTTGAGGAAACCTAGACATTTCGCAGCATTTTTGGCGACATCGAATATGTGGTCATTCCAAAGTAAGTTGTTACTGATACACATACCGAGAATGGAAAGTTTATCGGTTTCGACGATGCAAGTGCCATTCATGGATAATGGCTGGGTATTTGAATTTCGCTTTAATGACAGCAGACAGCATTGAGTTTTGGAAGCATTAAATTCTACTCGGTTGATAGTTCCCCAGTTGGTTATGCTGTTAATATCGGAATTTAATGAGCTTAGCATACGCTGCCGTTCCCGTTCTACAGCCGAAGAGCAGGGACGTGAGTCCGGGAACGAATATGAGAAGCAGAGAGTGCTGTCATCAGCAAAGGAATAAATTGGATTAAAAGTAGCAGACAAGAGATCATTAATGAAAATTAAAAAGAGTGTCGGAGACAGAACGGAGCCCTGGGGCACACCAGCATTTATTTTGTGAATATCAGACTTGAAACCGTCCAAGACAACTTGAATTGAACGTTCCGAAAGGTAATTTCTAATCCATTGAAGAAGAGAGTCATCTATCCCAAGAGCACGCATTTTCGACAAAAGAGCCTGATGCCAAACTCTGTCAAATGCCTTAGAAATATCAAGTGCAACTATCTTGCTTTCGCCAGATTGATGTACGCTTTGGTTCCACTTTTCGGTGAGACATGCCATCAAATCACCAGTGGACCTGTTGCTACGAAAACCATATTGCCGGTCATTGAGAAGTTTTCTTGTTTTGAGATATTTCATGAGCTGACGGTTTATCAGCGTTTCCATGACCTTGGAAAGAAGGGACGTAAGTGCAAAGGGTCTGTAGGAGGATAGAGAAGAAGATTCGCCTTTTTTAGGGACGGGCTGGACAAATGCTGTTTTTCATCTGCTCGGAAAGAGTCCTAAAGAGTAGGACTGATGAAAAAGCTTACGCAGTGGTTTTGCCAGCGTGGAAGAACACCTCTTCAGAAGAAGGTTAGATATACCATTTGGTCCAGCGGATTTATGCATGTTGAGATCTTTAAGTACTCTTGCTACTACACGAGTGCGAAAGTAGATTCGTCCCATTGTAGATTCGACGCACTCAAGTGTAGGCGGGGACAAAGCACAATCTGGGAGTGTTGAGCTAGCCGCAAAGTGTGCAGCAAGCAGATTGGCCTGGTCCAAAGAGCTGACAGCTGGAATGTCATTGTAAATGAGCGTTGGGATGGAGGATGAGGCAGAATTTCTAATGTTTTTGACGAATGACCAAAAATTTGTACTGCCTTTGGGACATTGCAGTATTTTGTGCCTCAGTTTTTGGTCGTATAGAAATTTCACACGCTTGAGAAAGACGTTGCAGTCATTTCTATCTCGTTTGAACTTTTTTCGATTTTCCTCCGTCGGGCTGGTCTTGTAGGACCCAAAAAACAGTTCTCTAACCCTGACAGCTCTTTACAGCTCGAGTCGTACCATGGCTTTTCTTTTGGTTTGATACTCTTCATCCGATGAGGGATAAAGCATCTCAATCCAAAGAGAATAGTTTCTGTGATCATGTCAGCAGCGGCATCCACGTCGTTATCGAGGAAACATAACGACCAGTTAAAATTCCTAAAGAAGTTGTTAAGGCCGCTTCAGTTGGCTTTCTCGTATTGCCATACGGTTTTTTTAGGGATCTTTTCTCTAACTGTGTGGTGGGTGTACGAGAATTTAGCTGATATGACACAATGTTCCGACGAGCCTAAAGGGGAGAGCACGTCAACGCAGTACTTGTCAGGGTGAGAAGTTAAAAACAAGTCCAGGGTATTGGCGGTATGACTATCAACGTCTGGTATTCGTGTGGGCTTATTTACAAGCTGGGTTAAGTTATTTTCCGCAGCGAAGATCTCAACACACCGTCCTTCGGGTCTTGTCTGTCCAGAATTTTGAAGCCAACCAGAATTGTGTATATAGAAATCGCCCGTAATTACGATTTCAGTATGAGGATACAGGGATACAATTCTTTGAATGGAGTCAGACAGCGCATCAAACTCGTGAAAGGTCAAATTGCTGTCCAGTTTGGGGCTTCTGTAAATAAAGCAGTAGTGGATAATTTGCTTACGGAGATGGAGTTTTTACCACATGAAATTGAATTCCGGATTGGAACAAGGACTACATTGTGGTGGAGTTTGGTAAGCTACATCACTACGCACGTAAATGGCGAGACCGCGGTGAGAGAAGAATAATGGCACTAGTTCGTAGCCAGGTAGCTTCAGATCAGAGTGATCTGAGAGGTGTGGGCGGGAATGTACCTGTGTTCCACTAAGTGCCAAAACAGCTGGCCTGTATTTGCAGACGTAGACGTACGCAGAACAGTGATTACTTTTTAGCCCGCGTATATTGGCAATGTCTACTCTGAATTCCCCAGTCATTACAACCTAACAAACACAAAAAACACAAACACCGACGATACTAAGCAAGGCTGCGAAGTGAGAATTCTGACGTTGGTCTACCGTCAAAAAAAGTATTGATCATTCTGAGCTGCCAATAGTGCACACTTTAGTACTAGAAAACGTTGGAGTTGAAATTAAATTAAGTAATAATGCTTGCCTAAAAATTTTTTCCGTCTATTTTCTTGGAGGAATTCGTAATGCATATAAAATTCGGTGCTTGAAAAGTGACCTTAGAAGATTGTTCAGTTTTGAGAATGTTGTCACAGGAGGCGATCTTAATTGTAGACATCGTAGCTGGGGTTGTTTAAGGGCAAATGTTTGGGGAAACACATTATATGACTTATGCTTAAGACATAACTTTACAATAATGCACCCATCTACTCCTACCTACCTCCCTGCTTGCAGTAGGTACTCTCCATCGACACTATATTTATTTCTTACAACCACTCCTAATTCGCTTACCACTCCTGTTGTGTACAATGCGCTTAGTTCTGGTTTTTCCTGTGTCAGCTGTGATATTTTACTTAGTCCTAATATAAATAATATGCAATACTTAGATTATAGAAACGCGAACTGGGACGTGTTTAGATACCATCTCACTCGCAATATATGAAGTTGTTCGAAAAACCTTTCTGCTGTGAATAGCAGTCAAGATATTGACGATTATATAGAAACATTTCAAAGCAAAATATCCGAAAGCATTCGGATATTCGTGCTTCTGTTCCATTAAAAAAGTCTTCTAAAAGAGCATTTACGCTACCTCGAGAAATACTCAATTTAATAAAGATTAAAAATCGTTACAGAAGGCTCTGGCAGAGGTACAGATCTCCTAACGATTTCTATGAAATGAATATATTCAGTCGCTTAATTAAAATTCGAAGAAATGAATTCTTTATGGAACAATAAATTAAGTTTACTCGACTCCAACTCTAGACCTTTCTGGAATGTTACTAAGATACTGCGCAAGAAAAACTATTACTGTCCTAACTTCGAAGTTAATGGGTAACCAGTATCAACTAATGAAGACAAATTGGAAATCCTAGCAAAGACATTCCTTAAAAACCATACGACGACAAATAGTTTGTTATCTCCTCTTGAACCGGAGGTTGAAAACCCTTTAATGAATTCACAACTATTGAGGACATAAAATTCATAGTTTCGGACCTAAAAGTTCGTAAGTCCCCCGGTCTTGACAGCATAAATAATCAAGTGATAAAGCAGTTGCCAACTAGTGCCTTGATATATTTAACATTCATCATCAATGCCTGCCTAAAAATGCTATACTTCCCTGATTTATGGAGGAAAGCCAAGGTAGTTCAACTCTTAAAACATGGGAAGAATCCATCCAATCCAGTCAATTACAGACCAATCAGTCTTCTAAATGGCTCTAGGAAAATTTTTGAAAAAGTAATCAAAATTAAAATTGATGCCTTTTTGAGTGCTACTAACATTCTACTTCCTGAGCAATTTGGATTCAGAAAGAATCACAGTACTACGGATCAAATACTAAGAATTTGTAAGACTGTTAAGCAACAGCTTAATCTTAAAAAGTCGACTGGCCTTGTCCTCCCAGACATTGAAAAAGCTTTTGATTCAGTCTGGCACAATGGCTTTCTATACAAACTGATAAAACTAAATTTTCCTAAGTATCTTATAAAAATACTACAAAGCTTTTTGTCCAACCGAGTCTTTAAAGTCTATCTTTTTGGAACCTTCTCCTCAACAAATCCTGTTCCAGTCGGAGTTCCACAAGGCTCAGTTTTGGCCCCAGTTCTCTTCAATGTTTTTCTTGCTGATTTACCCAGAGTTCCCAACTGTGATATTGCACTCTATGCAGACGATCTGGCTTTATACTCTTACCACGAATATGGGCCAATGATAGAAAATTATGAGTCGTTGACATATCTCCGTGGAGAACACACGTGTTTCGGCTTGGATAACAGTGATAACAATAACAAAGAAACATTTGAGGAAATTGCTATAGGCTCCAATTAGCAGAGTGTCAGTGTGCTCGGCCGGCATATCATAGGTCGTGGGTTCGAATCCCCGTGGACTCTACACATTTTTTTTTTTTTTTTTTTTTATTTTCATTTAAAATAAATTCAAAAACAAGTGGTACTAAGTGTTGTCCATCACGTAATGGATTGTGGAGAGCGGTCCGCTATGTTAACAGCGGGATCTGCTGAAGTATCAGGTGAGGCTTCGAGTAGTTCGAGCCAAACACCAAAAACAAAGAGAAGGAGGAAGCTTAGTCCACCTTCTAACTTGGAAAAACGTCCCACCCTACCAACGGCCACTGTAAAGCTGCTTGGCGGGGTGAGGGAAGGGAACAACTTCGCTTCATTGGCAGCAAGTGAATCCGATGATGAAGAGGAAGAGATGGAGGCGATTAGTAGTAGCATCAAAATGCTACAACAAAGAGTGCTGGCCATAAAAGAAAAGCAAATGGTCAGAAGGAAGAGGGAAGAGCAGGAGCAATCCCAACAACATCAGTATGCTCAAAAGCAGGCACAACAACAACACCAAACAAATAAAATAGCACAAGTGCTACAACAACAAAAGGTTAATAAATACCAGCAACAACAACAAGAGCAGTCACAAAAACGGCAACAGCAAAAACAGCAGCAGCAGCAGCAACAACAACAACAGCAGCAGCAACAACAACAACAACAGCAGCAGCATCAGCAGAAGAAGAAGGAGAAGGTGCCTCCTATCAACACCTATAAACTAGAGGTAAATGCTACCAAGGACCTTTGTAAGTTGGTCATTGGTAATAATTTTAACATAAAGAGATTGGGGAACGATCGTCATGCCATCCACTGTAATACAGTGGAGGGCTACACGAAAGTCAAAGAGCACCTAAAGGAAACGACGACGGAGCATTACTCATTCACACCGAAGTGTGAAAAGCGGCAATCGATGCGGCTGAAGGGGTTGGAACCGTCTTCTGATCCTGGGGAGATCCTGGCACTGCTCAAAGGGAAGGAGTGCGAAGGACTCAAGTTTGTGGGGGTAAAGCCATTTACCACAGCTAGAGCCAGGCGGGAGAAACGGAGTCTGCCGTTCTTCCTGGTGCAGCTCAGTCCCGAAAGCTGTCTGGATAGTCTAAGGAGTATCAATGTCCTAGACTACCATGTGGTTCACTGGGAAAAATTAAAAAGGAGCGAAGGCGTTATACAATGCGTTCGCTGCCAGAGGTTCGGGCACGCCGCGTCGAACTGCCAAATGCAGCCTAGATGCGTGAAGTGCGCAAAGAACCACAGTTCCGAGGAGTGTGCTCTGGGTAGGGACGGAGTATCCGATAGGACGCAGCTCTCGTGCGTGTTATGTGGGAACGTGGGACACACCGCAAACTATCGGGGTTGTCCTAAGTTCGCTGACATTAAAACATCAAAACTGGCTCAGCAGCAGAAGGTGGAGGTCAAACGTTCACCTGTTAGGTTTCAAACACCAGCCGTCACGCCCCAAATTTCCTACGCCCAAATGGCGGCAGGTAGGGGGGCTACGGTACAGCAAGCGACTGTTGCTTCTCCAGCGCCAATGCCGAGAACAACGGAAGCTGCACCTAACATGCTGGCCATCTTGCTCGCAATCCAAGGGCAGATGGCTCAGCTGCAAAAGCAGGTGCAAGAACAGGCCAAGCGCGTGGACCAGATCTACGCGCTGCTGCCGGGCTTAACGCAACACATGTCGTAATGGGTACGCACATGGTGGAGCAAACTTTGAAGGTCCTTGCGGTGAATGTTAATTCACTGGTTAGGATCGAACGAAGAGCCGCGATGTTTAAATTACTACAAGACCAAACTCCTGATGTGCTTTTCGCTAGCGAAACCAAGCTAACCGATAAGCACAAACTGGAGTACAATAATTATATTGTTAGAAGAAGAAACCGGCCCGGATCCGAACGTGGAGGCGGTGTCGCGATCTTCATTAAACAAGGTATAAAATTTCGCAGAGTGTACAAGGGAGTGTTGCGTAGGTTCCGGGTGTTGGAGGCAGTCGTCATTTACATCCCGCTCCGCAGTGGAAAGCGGCTGTACTTGGCCTCTGTTTATGCACCTGAGACATCACAATCCACTTTATTCATTACAGAGCTCGACACGCTTTTTCGACTTCTGAGGCTGGAATCGGGGGAGAATTATTTTATAATCGGCGGGGACTTCAACGCTAAACACAGAGATTGGGGAAATAATTTACCAAATACTAGAGGGAACCTACTACTCGATTGGTGGGGTCAGCACGATGTCATGTACAGACTCGGTCTTAAAGCGACGGATAACCCGTCGTTTCCCAGAGGCGGGTCATATTTGGATCTACTGCTGTACGACGAACGTATTCGACTGACAGGTACGAATTTACAAACGCTAAATTGTCTGCGCACATTCGTGTATGACAGTGACCATTGCGGTTTTAGCACCGAAATTACAGTTCCCAACGAAATTGCGGAATTGGAGGAGTTTGTCCAAAGATATTCTTACAACTACAGTAAGACTCGATGGACACGCTTCTCCGCAACATTGATAAGAGCACTCGCCTCGAACACGCTCCACCGTCCAATAGGAATTTGTCAAACGAGGAGATCGACAAGTACCTAAAACAAATGAACGAGACAATTAAACAAACTATGGACGCTACAATATCGCGATATCGACCTACGACTAACGAAGACCTGTTCCGCAATCCTACTATTGACGCACTGCACCGACAGAAAAGTAGACTTCTGACAAGACTCAAAAACTTGTACAGACAGTTAACTGACAGACAAGACCCGGAAATTAGGACACTGAAGGCATCGATTAAAAATATTCAAACGTTAATAAAAGAGAATTACAGAATTTCTGTAAGTTCGTATTGGAACAACAGGGTTCGGGCTGTAAACACCAGCAACCCGAATATGTTCCCTCAAATAAACAAACTATTTCGGAGAAAAAATCAAAACGACCTTCAGTGTCTTAAAATAGCGCGGACAACAGACAACGAACGGTTACTGACAATAGCAGGTATTGATCCAAATGAGGCCGCTGATGATGACGACTTCTTTGTGATCGAGGATCCACAGGAGAAGGTTGAGGCCATAGGGGCGACTTTCCAGGAAATATACAAAGCCACTGATACCATTGGTCCTAATTATGACCTGGACAATCGCGTCTTGGTGCACGACCTCTACATTCGAAATGAAGTAGAGAACTGGCGATCCGAGGGCTTTGGTTTCACCCGGTCCAGCGACGAAAATATGGCAAATAATGTCATTACCAGAGAGGGTGACCTACCTCCGTTCATTTCGAAGGAAGAGCTTCATGAGATCTTCGACACAATTAGGGCTAAGAAATCAGTGGGAACCGATGGTATTCCGAAGATGCTGCGACATCTTCCTCTAGAAGCGGTGGACATTTACACCACCCTGTTTAATAATGCAATGAATAATGCACATTATCCAGCGCATTGGAAAACGGCGGTGGTTCAACCTATCCCCAAGAAGGAAAAGGATATATCCAATCCGGCGAATCTCCGGTCGATAAGTCTCCTTCCGAATATCAGTAAGGTGTTTGAAAAAGTAATCAATAGAGCTCTGTCTAGGTGGGTTGAGGACAAACATATAGTTCCGGATAATCAATTCGGTTTTAAGGCGGGACATGATATCTCACATGCCGCGTCTAAACTGGTGTCCGATATCCAATGGAATAAAGGCAAAAACCAATGTACTGGTGCCTGCCTTGTTGACTTGGAGAAGGCCTTCGACACCGTATGGTTAGAGGGTCTTTTCTATAAGCTGACTAGGCTGGGGATCAGTAAACCACTCTTGTACATTCTTTATAATATGCTAACCAACAGACAGTTCATCGTGAAAAATGGCGATGTGACTTCTGTTGGAATATTTCAAATTAAAAATGGTCTTCAGCAAGGCGCGGTCAATTCGCCGATCCTATTCAACATTTATACAAGCGACTTGATAGGTTCACTTCCTCATACTATTGCGTACGCAGACGATTTGATAGCGTACAGAACAGGTCCAAGAATCGAGGTCATTAATACTCTCTTTCAGCGTGACTTCGATAAGATAAGACGATTTTGCGATGACTGGAAGTTGAAACTCAACTTTCAGAAGTCGGAAACCATTCTCTTTAGGACGCCGTTGTCTGGAGCCTCTAGGGATACCAGAAAAAATTGGCGAATGTTCTCGATCATTGGACAACACGGACAGCCTCTTGCCTGTCAAAATGTAGTCAGATACCTTGGGATCTGGCTAGATCAGTTTCGGTATTTTGACAAAAATGTATATCCTGCTCTGGCCAGAGCTAAAGGTGCTTTTGCCCTTACAAAGAGACTGTTTTATAGCAGCCAACTCGATGCGGGGGTAAAGGTAATCTGCTACATGGCCCTTATCAGGCCCATGCTGGTATTCGGGTGCCCCGTATGGTTCAATGTACGAGCAAGCTTAATGGAAAAGATTCGGGTGTTTGAGAGGGCTTGCCTTAGGGCTTGCCTTAGGGCTTGTCTTCGCTTGTACAGAACACCAGAGTCGGAGTACAAAAAATTTTATCGTAATGAGGTCCTTTACAACAGGGCGAACTTAATACGAGTGGACAACTTCGTAATTAAGCTGATTCGAAGGCACATTGCAAGAGCAATGACCTCGACGAATAACCTGATATCTGGGGCTTACTACCCCAATTACCTTTACCACGAGAGTGTGCGCTCTGATGGCTTCGTTCCGCCAGAAGCATTCCTCTACCTAGATCAGATAGGGTTGATCCAGGATAGATCAGCGGTCCCGTTAATCTACCATGTCGCTCGAACAGCTGGGGACAGGCGACTCAACTACAACAGAGACGTCGCACACGGCAGTGTGGATCTTCTCAGGTTCAGTAGGGCGGTGGGGAATCGCGATAAGAGGGATGTCGTTCGGCAACACCAGCATTTCTGTTGGTTGAATGATGGAGAAGATGTTTCGTCGCCGTTTCCGTCAATTACGTACCAGCCTCACTAATGAGGCAGAGCTGACCAATCTATTTGCACTGTGAATAGCGATGGCCAGCTTGCATAGGTTTAGGTTAGCACTTAAGAAATATATATATATATATTAGTATATATAAAGGTATATACTAGTATATGTATGTAATTGTGTATAATGTCTATGTGTGTGTACGTGTGTATTGTATAGGTAGGTTAGGTAGACTAAGGTTTATTTTAAGTTAGATATTAAGTTTTTATAAAAAATAAAAAATTATGTCCATATGCTAAGTTTTTTGTTAAATTCTTTTCTTAGCCTTAAGCATAGAAAATAAGTATTAATAAATAAAATGTAAACAAAGTCGAAAGACATATATATAAGAGTTTAGAGTAGCTTAGAGTGCCTGTGTGGGGCCAGTAAGTTAGTATAAGTTTGTTAAGTAATTTTAAGCTAGCATTTAAGCATTTTTTGTTAGTATGTAAGAGTTAATGATTTAGAAAATAAAATGCATTTAAAAAAAAAAAAAAAAAATGATAGAAAATTATCTTCAAATTGGAACCCAAACATTTTTCGATTACTATAAATGCTGGAAAATAGAAATAAATGTGGATAAATGCACAGCTATGTTCTTCATTAGAAGAAGGCTTAGTTGCTTCTTGCCTACTGGAAGTCTCAACTTAGAGAACTCCAATATACCGTGGGTCATTACTGTAAAGTACCTTGGGGTGTATTTAGACCAGAAATTGACCTAAATCGTATCATATACGAGAAACTTTAGCCAAGATAGATGTTTTAATAAAAATTCTTTACCCTCTTATCAATCATAAATCACTCCTTAATAAAAAGAACAAAATAATAATTTGTATAGTCGTTTTTCAAGCACTGATGACAGTATGGGGTAATTGCGCAAAAACTCATATTAAGCGGCTTCAAGTTGCACTAAATAAGGTGTTAAAAATGATGCTCAACCTACCGCGAGACTTCTCAACTCTTATTCTGTACGAAAGAGCAAGGTGCTATCCAGATTGGTAGAAGGATTGAAATTCTCAATGAAAAGTTCATGTCCAGATTAATTGACGTTGATAATCAACTTATTAGAGACTTACAGCTGTTATAACATTTTATTTATGTTTTCACTTTAAAACTTTATTATTCGCCTATTATTATTATTTATTTATTTATCTATTTACTATTTAATTTCTATTTATTATTTATTATTATTTATCTTTTTTGTAACATTATTTATTGTTCACTGATCTATTTGTTTGTTATTTATTTATTGTTAATTATTTATTTATTAATTGTTTATATATTTACTAATTTTCTACTTATTTATTTATTTTTCTTTTTTTAACCTAAATGGAGGTTTTTTTCCATAGTTTTCCTCCGATCAGCAGTAAGGTTCTATATAGACCGTTTCTCTGTGCAAGCTAGAGCAAATTGTACAAATATTGTTAAACCATTGTTACACTATGTAAGAAATAAGATATATATCTATCTATCTATTATTGTAAAACTAAAAGTTTGGTCTGATAAATTTACTCCACCGCCCACAATTCTTATCGTTACTATATATTAAATTTTTCGTTTTGTATTTTTTTTTTCTTTTTAATGAAGATTTTTGTTTGAATTGTTTTGTTGCTAGCTTTAAATATTATAATTATATCAGTAGTAAGGTAGACTTATACCATAACTCTGTAAGTTGTGCAATTTAGTTAATGAAGTAATGTATCAATATTCTGCTACAATAAATATAATAATAATAATTCACAGTAATGACTACAAACTCTTGATTGAAACTCGACTTCTCTGGTAATTGTTAAAAAAAAAATTGGTTTTATAGCTTTCCAGTAGACACCCTTTGAAATGTTGCGTAATCCTTCACTTTTAGGATGCCATTTGGCACGTATTGTTATAAACGTTTTTGTAGGAGTCAAATGTCCTCTCCGAAAACAAATACCTAAATGTGTGTCTAGCAATGTTTCACTTGGCTCCTTTCAATTTTGGTAATCGAAGGCCTATATTCTTCACTTTATATAACACGAAGAGTTAAATTTACAACATTTAAACTACACACTCGTAAGGTTGATATACTACACAAACAATAGTTTCATTTTCGTGTTGACATCAATTTGAAATGATGCCATGATGAGAGGTGATTTGTAAAAGTGTAACTCAAAGCCACGTCCTACTCATATCTACTGTCCTTTTGTCGGTCCAGCTGGTTTTATATTACTATCCGGATTTCAGCAATCATTCACTTTGGAATGCCCACATTCGAATACATACTTGAGCATGTGTCATGGAACAGTTTTAGGATCCAAAGGTCGAAGCTACTATTTTGACCTATGCTCATAGCTCCACTTTAAGTTAATAGTACATATGTCTGAATCTTGATATGTACAATATGTCCTTGGGTTCACTGTGATAAATCATTATTCGAAAGTAGGGTGATTCCTTGATTTATTAGCAAGATTTGGAGAAAAAATTCTCTGATTTGGGAAAACTTTGATTAATATTCGTATGTTTACTTTTACTAAAAATTTTATTGTCTCACTTTATCTGTCGCAATGTTTTTTATGCTTTTTTTCGAAATCTTCTTTGGGTCGAATTTAGTGAAATTTAACTCCTTTCCGGTTATCCAACCGAGCTACAATTTTCCGCATGGTTTTGGTTCTGATGACAATACAAGATACAAGGTCATTGATATGGGTTTCAAATAGGTTTGACAAGTGGTATACGATAAACTACGTGACGTTATACTGAACCAAATATGATAGATGCCATATAATCGCAGATTATCTGATCCAAGGAAAATAAACGAGCAGTCCTCTACCTAACATACAACGACCCAAGTCAATGTGAAAAAATACCGATGACAGAATGGATATTAGATTAGCAAAAACCACTAAGATTGTGGCTAACGTAGCAACTTTGAGACACAAGGCCCCCTCTTCACCTGTCGCAATTTTCGTTGGCTAAAACGCTCAAACAGAACTACATATTTGCAACCGCAAGACCCATTTCTGTGGTCCGGAAAAAGTAAGGAGAATCGACTTAGGCGGGTTTTTCTTGTGACTTGGTTTAGCAAGAGAATGAAAATGAAGATGCGAAGTCGTCGCGACTGGATTAATGTGGTTAATGTTTAAATACATACGCAAACCACACTTGTAATCTTTGCGTAATTACTTTTTTCAACCTCTACCGTGAGCATCATACTTGTCGAGTTGTAGAGGCTGAGGAGGGTCAATGAATCTCGAAAAATTCTCCATGTAAGTCCTGAAACTAAAGGATTTCTCCCCCCCCCCAATTCCCTCTACCAACCCAACTACTCTTTTTTCCCCTGAGCTGGATCAAGATGTCATACGGCCCGTGCCGAAGATCAACCTGGCTGAGGGCACAGCATCTCCAAAAATAGCTCAGGCGCGAACGGAGTATCCGGATACTTGGAAACCTCCGAATTAGCTGGCCTTATCTGTATACAGCGAATCTCAGCCTTTCTGCATTACGCGTGGGACCATATTATGGACAAAATCTCAAAAAAAAGCAAAACCCGAGGCCTATACTCCTTTAATACCGGGCGCTAGAACGGTGACAGCACCGACTACTGGCAAGACTCCTGCATTATCGTGAGGAGATAAAACTGTGGCAGGTCATGGTACACCATCCTCTAAAGACAAGCGCAACGAGCTTAAAACCAAATCTTCAACTAGTGTTAAGGCTGTGGCAAGCCATGATCCTATCACTTTCAGCGGCAGCAAGTTTGTCGCTACTACTAAAACTCCTCCCCCTAAGGAGGAATCAGGGGCTCAGCCTCATTGGCAAGCTTCATCTAAGGCGCTCTACATAAGATGACGAAATGCTCTACGCACTATCAAAACCTTCGGATCCATTCCGCAAGAGCAAGATTGAGTAAGCTAACAACATCCTAAAATACGGATTACCCACTGCTTCTACTGCTCCCAAAACACTAAAAGACTCCTCCAAGCGCCAGAGATCGTTGCAGGAAACCACACCGGTTCCCAAGACACACAAAACTTACTACACCAAAACGCCTCGGCCACCCAGCAGCACATCCTGAGGTCTTTTAGCGAAGACCTAAAGGACGTAATAATGATCGCGGTTATCGACAGATAGTGATCGACACCGACGGATAAATGACATCTGAATGGTGGCAGTTGGTCAAGTGGAAAAACCCCGGACCACCTCCAATCACACGCTGTCCGGCACCAAGGCCTCGTCAAACTTATCGTATGTGCCAATCACAGATCTCTTGATCTTGTCACCAAAGCCATAGGTGTATTAGGAGAGATTTGGCCAGGTGCGAAACTCGTGGTCGCGTCTAAGGAGGATATCCCTAGCAGACTTCGCACTCGCACCTGGATCCCAGCCAAACTCTCCTCCCCAGAAAGCATTCTGGAGATCATCGGGCTCAGCAACCCGACCCTTTCGACTCATGTCTGGAAAGTCGCGAAACTGGAAGAACTGAAGGGCTATTATAGATGCGCATTGATCGTGATGAATAAAAAATCCCTTAACATTACAGTGCAGGCTAAAGGCATGACTCGGTTCGGTTCCGAGTCAATTCAGCTAAGGGTCAATAAAAAGAATGAGCTGGATGCTGACCAGCAACCTCCTCCTCCTTTAACTGAAACTTCAAATACAACCTTAGATCTTGGAGCATCGATATCCTTTCCAGAAATGTATTGCGAAGACCCCAATCTATCCGAATCGACAATTAAGCCGTCAGTCTCCTCTTCTGAGAAAGAAGATGAGCTCTTGGGCACATCTATACGTATACGTGCAAATTAATATTAAAGCTGGATGCCAATAAAAGAACAAACCTTAGGTGGACTGTTGGATAAACATGTCTAGCGACTAAAGAGATCTACCAAACTAGACCTGGATCTCTCTAAGAGTCTGATCCTTCTAAATAAGAAACATCTCAACGCCATCATAGGTGTCATCACTGGACACTGCCTCATAGGCAAGCATGCAAGATGGCTTGACGCTTTTACAAATGATTTCTATAGAAATGCATGGAAGAGGAGAAAGAAAAGACAATCCTTCACGTACTCTGTACATGTTCAGCTTCACTTAGGAGCTTTCTCCTACAATGACCTAAACGATCTAAAGAATATAGAAGTAAACAGTCTCTCAGGCTTCACCGTAAGCTCAAACGGGTTCCATGAGTAAGAGGATCATAGATCTACGTGGCATCACAATGAGCCAATAGGCCTAAGTGGGTTGGTGTTTCCAACAGCTGCTCTTGCCTACCTATCTACCCTACTTTTTTCAAATAAGGGCTGAAAAAATGTCAGAAACTGGTGCTATTCAATTGCACTTTGACGATTCAAAGTCTACACGCTCTCAGTGCTGAAATGATAAAATTTTTAGCATACAACATTGTTCTTAGAAATCTCTCACCAGATGCGGTGAATATCTACATCCTATTCTGATAAGGCTCTTTCCTAAATGTCGACAAGGTATTGGACCATGTGACTAGGCTCCGCACAGAGAGTTGTAAACTTGGTGATGCCCAGTGTTATAACTTTTTTCACGCGTTAATTGTGCTTATTTCATCTCCAAGTCGTAACCATCGGGTACTGGTCATTGTGCATCCGGACCCGACTTACCAAACTTATAACTGCCAGTCCTGACCAGCAGATAAAAATAGCAGCACTACTCGTATAAACGGGACAGCAGATGAATTTCCCAGATGGAATGAACCGTGAAATAAAATCGCGGAATAAATCAAATGAGACCTTATCCGGGCTACTTCGACATATTTGGAAGTCAGGTCGGTGAGGCTTTCCGAGATTAATTCAGGGTCTTGGAAAAAAATGGTGGCGGGTGAGCCGCCAATGCACCAACGGCAGCGCTCACATCCCCGAACGGGTATTATAATAGAACTGACCCTCCCAATTGGGGGTTGTGCCGCCGACGTAACTGCATGGCTATGGAAAAAATATATAGTTATGAAGCAACAACAAGCCTCGGATATGGATGGATTTACTGTTGATAACTCCTGCTGACGATACAAGGACAACGACCTTCGGATCAGCTCGCGAAATGTTAGATCCCTTAATGGGGCACGTGCAGCCGAACAGCTAGCGGAGGCCCTGGACTGCTGCAAAGCTGATATTACCACCTTCCAAGAAATACAATGGGATGGGCCGGACAAAGAGATGATGAAAAACTGAGACATCTACTACGTCGATTGTTATCGACGGCAAAAGCTGTGCTTATTTGAATGCCGATTCATTGTTAGAGGCAGATTTAGACAAAAAGTCTTGAGTTTTCGGGATCTGAACGAGCGCCTTCTAGGAGTCCATATTAAGGCTAAATTTGCCAACATTAGCCTTATATGCGTGCACACTCCCACAGAGGAGAAAGGTGATGACAGCAGAGATAACCTCTACGAGCTCTTAGACAAGACCTCCAGCAGTGCCCTAGCTATGAGATTAAAATTATCTTCGGCGATTTTAATGCAAAGCTAGGAAGATAGGGCATCTTACCAGCTTAGCCTTTAACACAACACCTCCGATAATGGATTTAGGCTAATCGGTTTTGTGGTAGGTGGACGAAATATATGTAATAGTATCTAGCACGCGGTTTCCACATCTCGATATTCACAAGGGGACTTGGAGAATTTCTGATCAATCAACCGTCAACAAGATTGACCACATTGAGATTGATGCAAGGCACCTCTCCAGTGTTACGGATATCCGAACGTTCCGAGGGCTCAACATCGACACGGACCATTACCTTGTTGTAGCCAAGGTATTGTTGCGGATATCCCGAACATCGAACATCGCAACGACAGCTAACATTGTGAGGAAAGTCGACGTCGGACGCCTACAAGCGCAAGAGATCGCCAAATTGTTTTCCGATCGAGACTCCCTTAATCTTTTAAGAGGTCCTATGCCGCCAGCATCAAGTATCGAAGACCAATGGCGACATTGCCAAAAAGCCATCAGAGATACCGCCTCTGATGCGCTCGATTTCACTCGGCCACCAGAACGGAACCCCTGGTTTGACAACGAGTGCCAGCAAGCACATGCAGCTAAACAAGATACATTCTAAGCAGCGCTGCATAGAAAGACTAGAGCTGCTCACAAGATCTATGAGCAGAAGAGGAGAGACTAACACCGGCTTCTCAAGAGGAATGGAAGTTTTACCAAAAGATAAAAAAAACATGCCACGGACACAAACCCCGAACCGAAGCCTATATAGGCTAAGAAGGGAATATTGCACTCGATGCTGAGGATTTGAAAAGAACATTTCTGTAGAATGGACCTTCCAACCTAAACGATGTAGACCAATAATTACGGCCACCCGACCTGGATTAAGGAGAGCCATATCTAAGCTAAAGTCCAACAAAGCTGCTGGAGTGGGCGGCCTGACTACTAAGCTCTTCAAAGAGCAGGCAATGACTTGCTAAGGAACATACACCAACTCATCTGTAAAATATGGTTGGACGAAAGTATGCCCGAAGAATGGAGCCTCAGCATTGTTTGTGCGATCCACAAGAAAGAAGACCCTCTGAACTGCGCCAACTACAAGAGCATCGGTCTCCTTAACAGTCCGTCAACAACTTGGATGGCACATATCCTTATGGTTTTAGGCCAGGAAAGTCCTCCATCGATCAGTTGTTTACACTACGGCAGAGGGAGCAGGACATAATTCTGGATTTCAAAATACTGTCTCGACAAAATTCTGTATTTCACAATTCTGCATTTCAAAATTCTGTTTTCCAAAATGCTGCTAATGGTCCAATTCTATTCTCTGAAAAAGTGTTTGTATAATAAAAACTAAGCTTTGATATATTTTTTAAAAATTTATTGGGAAAAAATTGCCATTCATTTAACAAAAACATAAGAGTAAACTTAATACAACTTCAAATAAATACAATAATAGTATCTTTCCACTTGGCTTTTATAAACGTATGTAGTTATTCAGAGAGACAGTAAAAAATAAAAGAAAATTGCGTTATAACACATGGGCTGAAAAGTCCGTGCCGTAAAATACAAAATTTTTGCAAAATTCAACTTTATTTATCAATATACGAGTAGTTGCCTTTGAGGGCGATACACTGATTGAAATGATTTTTCAATCTTTCGATACCAGTTTTGTAGTACGTTTTCGGTTTAGCCTCAAAATAGGCCTCTGTTTCGGCGATTACTTCTTCATCGGTCTTAAATCTCTCTCCGGCGAGCACTCTTTTGAGGTCTGCGAACAGGAAATAGTCGCTGGGGGCCAAATCTGGAGAATACGTTGGGTGGGGAAGCAATTCGTGGCCGAATTCTTTCAATTTTGCCATCGTTTTCATCGACTTGTGACACGGTGCATTGTCTTGATGAAAAAGCACTTTCTTTTTCTTCAAATGCGGCCGTTTTTCCGCGATTTCGTCCTTCAAACGCTCCAACAACGCAATATAATAGTCGCTGTTGGTAGTCTGCCCCTTTTGGAGATAGTCGATGAAAATCATTCCATGTGCATCCCAAAATATAGATGCCATAATCTTGCCAGCCGAGGACGAAGTTCGTCGCCGGCTCGCCACTCAGCTGACTGCCGACTTGACTCTGGTGTGAAGTGATGGTGCCAAGTTTCATCCATTGTCACATACCGACGCAAAAATTCGGCTTATTGCGGTTGAACATCTTTAAACACTCCTCTGAATCATCAACAAGTTGTTGTTTTTGGTCGACTGTGAGCAAACGCGGCACCCACTTTGAACAGAGCTTTCGCATGTCCAAATATTCGTGTATGATATATCCAACATGCTCTTTTGATATCTTCAGAGCCTCAGCTATCTCGGTCAACTTCACTTTACGGTCATTCGTAGTCATTTTGTGGTTTTTTTTTTATGTTTTCATCTGAAACAGCCTCTTTTGGACGTCCACTGCGTGCATCATCATCGGTGCTTGTATGACCACTTTTAAATTTTTCAATCCACTTGCAAATTTTTCGTTCGGCTGTTGCAGAGTCCGGGTAACACTTATCAAGCCATTTCTTTGCATCGGTTGCATTTTTTCCCATTAAAAAGCAATGATAAATCAACACACGAAATTGCTTTGAATCCATTTTTTTTCACAATAACAAAAGTTGCTTCACTCACAACGGTATATCTCGAGAATTAATCGTCCGACAGCTGTCAAATTTATACACGTATATTTTGAAGGTTGGTATTAACTGAAAATGGTATGGATTTAATTCAAGTGGTGCCCTCTCTTAGAGGGCATTTTTTCCTTACAGAATTTTGCTCATACAGAATTTTACCCTTACAGTATTTTGAATTACAGTATTTTGACCATACAGTATTTCGACCCCAACCCCACGGTATATCTTGGAAAAAACCCTTGAGCTCCATATCGATACACACTACCTACTCATTGATTTTAAGGCCATCTATAAAGATGAGCTAAACAAAGTAATGTGTAGTTTTGACATCCCTGCCAATCTCTTCCGTTTATGCAGAATGACGATGGAAAATGCACTCTGCTCCATTGGTGATGACAATATCACACAGTCATTCAACACCCTCGAACACAGACGTAATGTATCCTGTCTCACCGAAATTGCCAGTAGCATTCCATCCCCTCTAACTTTTAACCGTAACACCCGTCTCGCTTTGAATGCTCATCAGTATACCCTCAAATCCACTTTCGGACGTACTGTAAAATATCGTGATTCGCTCCTAAGCCGTACAACTCGGTTGCGGAACGCCCTGCTGAGCTCTCTATTTCCTGGTCGTTATAATCTGCAAACATTTAAGACCAACGTACAACGGTACCTCAGTTTTTTTCATCCCCAAACCCCTTGAGCAGGCGCTAATTATAAATAAAAAAAAATTAAAACAAAGGCTATGTACTCGTAAAACTAAGCTAAATTAGAACAATTTATATAATTTAGAAATGCTTTGTCTATGCAACTGAGTTTGTTTTCTATCAACAGATGGAGGTTTTGCTCTAATTATTTTTTGTTATAATTAGTACAATTTTTGCAAATATTAAAGAATAAATATTGATTAAACATTACCACAAATTATGCGTATGAAATTTATCAAGCCATTTTTAATTAACTTAGCCCAATATTTTTGCTAAAAAAAAGTTAATTTTCATTAATGATGTGACAGAAAAATAAATTATAGTTCTCCGTTATTACGAGTATCATACAGAATTCAAATCTAGATAATCAAATTTCCAATTTATGAGATACTCTATTTTCGAAATGCAATTTTGAAAAGTCAAATTGATTTAGTGATTTGCAACAAAATGCAAATTAAACCAATAAGCAATGCTTTATATTAAAATGTAAATGGTGGTATAAGAGTGAATATGCCACAAATAAACAAATTTAAAAAAAAAAACATTTTCCAGCTCCGCGACGCGCTGTAAAAGTTAAAAATAAATTATTTCTTTTGGTTGTTTCAAAAACAACAATATTTTAAAAATGTTTTTGCAGATTAGTGTTTCGTTTTTTCCTTTTTGTTCTCCGCATGCCGCTTTACATTCACAGGCCATCATTTTGTTCATTGTGGTTTACGATTTTTATGCTTTCTGATAACGCTTTGTTGTTGCACTGTTTTTTGCAACAAAACTTGGTATCTTAATCGTAACTCAATAATACCTAAAAGACACTATTATCTGAACCTTAATGCATATCTTTCGATGTCAATTAAGCAATCTGACTACCCCAAATTCGAAGGAAAGAACGCAAAGAAAGAATGCAGGGAAACACCCCTCGTGTCGTAGTAGAAATAGTTGGCGTAGTAAGCCGCATAGATCAGGCTGTTAGTCGAGTTCATTCCCCTCGCAACGTTTTTAATTCTAGTTAATGACGAAATTATCCACTCCAATTACTATCGCCCTCTTGTACATGTTGTACAAGACCTCATTAGGATAAAATTATAGGTGCCCCGACTCTGGTGTTCCGAACAAGCAAGGATTAGCCCTTTGATAAACTCTCTTGACCACCTTAATCTTTTTCAATAAATTTTCTCTCATGGCGAAGCACATATGATATCCAAATGCAAGCGTAGGTCGGATAAGGACGATACAGCAGATTCCCTTCACCCTACCACTGAATTGGTTGCTTAAAAAAAACGTTCTCTTGTTAAGGGCAAAAGCACCCTTGGATCTGACAAGAGCAAAATCTCTCTGCTATATTAAAATATACTCGGACATATGTGTGTAGATATTACTTTCTTACTTAAGGGGTCGCCACAGTTTGGAGTAAAACCTGTTGCTAAGTGCCGCGCTATCCCTCGGTATGGATTCGAAGACGGTATCGAAAACCACCCTAAGAATTTTCTTCTCAAAGCAGCGAGGGTAACCTCATTCATTTTGCTAACATCCATGCCTCTGCGTCATAGGGCAGGAGTGGGATTATTCAGGTCTTATATAAGGTCACTTTTGCTGTTCGATAGAGGGTTTTGGTAGTCAATCACCTTCCTAGCCCAAAGAAGCAGCGATGCGCTGGTGTCGTCGTCTGACTTGATAGCGGAACCTAGGTAGACAAATTCGTGTCTCAAAGTTATACCTGTCGAGGGTGACGTTCTGTTTGAGACGTCGGTGTTGGGTTTCTTTTCTGGTTGACAGCATATACTTGGTCTTGCCCTCATAAACCCTTAAACCCACCTTCGCCGGTTCCGTCTCAATACTCGCGAAAGCGCCACTGTCACGCTGCTCCCTTCCGATTATGGTAATATCATCGGCGTATGCGAGTAATTCGACAGCCATTTTAAAAATTGTGCCTCTTGTGTTGACACGTGAGTTTTGAACTATTTTGAGAGTACGTACGTAGTAAAAGCTTGTATTCCCATCACCAGAACACTGGTGGTGGAAATAACGATAAAACAAAGTTAGACAGGAGACATTCCATCGGTATTCAAGGTTGTCAATTGACTGGGTGTTATTGGAATCGCCTATGAGTCTCATCCCACGGTTTTGAATCCTATCTAACAGATGGAAAGAGGTTTTAGGAGCAACTGACCAGATGTGGGTATTATACTCCAATTTTAGCCGGATGAAGGCCTTATATATTGACGTCACATTACAGGGAGTGACATATTTCTTACATTGCTTGAGGAAACCTAGGCATTTCGCAGCATTTTTGGCGACATCGAATATGCGGTTATTCCAACGTACGTTGCCATACCAAGAATTTAAAGTTTTTTCAGATTCGACGATGCAAGTGCCATTCATGAATAATGGCTGGGTACTTAAATTTCGCTTTAATGACCGCAGACAGCATTAAATCCCACTCTGTTGATAGTTTCCTAAATGGTTATGCTATTAATATCGGAATTTAATGAGCTTAGCATATGCAGCTGTTCCCATTCTACAGCCGAAGAGCAGGGGCGTGAGTCCGGGAACGAATACAAAAAGCAGAGAGTACTGTCAAAAGGGATATATTGGACTAGAAGTATCAGACAAGAGATCGTTAATGAAAGTAAAAAAAAGTATTGGAGACAGAACGGAGCCCTGGAGCACGCCAGCATTTATTTCGCGGATATCCGACTTGAAACTATCCAAGACAATGTTCCAAAAGGTACTTTCTAATCCATTGAAAGAGGGATTGATCGATCCCAAAAGCACGCATTTTCGAAAAAAGAGCCTGATGCCAAACTCTGTTAAATGCCTTAAATATCAAGTGCAACTATCTTGCTTTCGCGAGATTGGTGTACGCTTTGGTTCCACTTTTCGGTGAAACATGCCATGAAATCACCAGTGGACCTATTGCTATGAAAACCATACTGTCGGTCATTAAGAAGTTTTCGAGTTCGAGATATGTCATGAGCTGACGGCTTATCAGCGCTTCCATGACCTTCAAAAGAAGGGACCTAAGTGCAATGGGTCTGTAGGAAAAAAAGAAGAAGCCCTGGTACTCTCGTTTTATGTTTTTGCAAAACTTCTGAACTTCATTCTTCTGGTAGCACCTCTCTAACACCTTTTTACATCCGTTGTTTTCCTGGATTTGGATGTCTGCAACGTTTTATAGATCGTGGTGCTCTTTAGGATTGAAAAAGAAACCAGTTCACATCTTTCAAGGTCAGGATCTTTTTTTTAAATGTTTAAAGCTTCCTCTATATTGTGGAAAAAGGATGACATTTCTTTCGCAGAGAATTTATCTTTCTCCGAACTTTTAGGTAAGATGTCTTGTGAGCTCTCTAAAATTTGAATGGGTTCTTCATCAGTAAGAGGTTCTTCTTGCTTTGTAGACATCCTATTTCTGTCAAATTTGTCTGACGATGGTTTCCTTTTCCATGTTTCCGAAGGATTTTTCTATAGATTCTATAATGTGCGAAAATGTTCTTCGAAGATAGTATTATCGAGAAGCAATAGTATTTTGCACGGTAAATTATTTTCACTGCAGTATTTCTTAACAGCTGGGCGAAACTCTGCTTTAAACCATTCAATGAAAAGTGATACTGTTACCAACGCTTTTTCTTATTTGATTTCCATAACCGGGGGGGTAGCTTTTGATATATTTTTCAAGGCTCTTGGCTTTTCAGAATTATAGATAAGTAAATATTTTAATTTGAAATCCCCAAGAGCATTTCCTCCTAAAAGAAGTGTCAGCCTTTCTTCTGCATTTTTGACCCGGGTGTTATGTCTATGTCTTTCGAAATAAAAGCTCTGTTTGGTAATCGCTTCCAATATAAGCCAGTTTCATCCACATTGAACACCTGCTGAGGCCTGTAACCACCTGCTTCGACAATTTCATTGATTTTTTTTTTTGTAAATTTTCTGCTGCTTCATTATCGGCGCTTGCAGCTTCTCCGCTCAACTTAGCATTCTAAAGCATGTAGCTCTTCTTAAATTTTTCAAATCATTCCGGTGTAGAGTGAAAATCTTTACCTTCTCCATGGTTTTTAACAGTATTAACTTTTCTTTGTTGGCTTTTACACAACGGACATTCGATGGAGGAAGTTTGAGAGATCGAGAGATGTTAGCACATTTTTCCCCTTTCTCTAAACGTTCTAAAATTTGCAATTTTAATTTTATTTCCAAAACATTTCGAGGTTTTTTGTTAGAACTTCAGAAGATGGTCTTTTTATGCTCATATTTGAATTTTTTATCCAGAAATTAATTTACCTTTAACACTACTTACATTATATATGAAATATTGGATTTATACAGGCGTACATACGCACCAAAACGGGTTAACAAATAAATTTTTGATTATTCGCAAATTTGTTGTAGTTGAAAATTTTACACAATTTTCAAAATAAAACGTAGGAATATTAATTATATTCGAAAGTACTCTGAACAAACTGTGATAACTAAAAAAATATAACGAGTAGGTATGTGCATCTGTATTTAATTTCTGAACTAAAATGCACAGCATACGCAAATAAAAAAAAAAACGTTCAAAAATTCAATTCGAAATATGACGTATATCGAGGTACTTTCCTTACTTTTTTTGGGGCGTAAGTCGAAATGACGTAAATCGAAATGTTGTGAATCGAGATATTCCTGCACAATATTTTCTGGTCTTTTTTATATTTTCGCCGTAAAATATATTAGTTTGATTTATAGGCACTTACATTACATTTATTATTACTTGAGAATCTTACGGCGAAAGTTGCATGGGTCAAAACCGACTCCATAGGCATTTAAGTAGCTAAATATTGAAATTACCCACGAAATATTAGATATCATCGTTGAACTGGAGGGTTATAATAACATTCCGTAAGTTGATGTCTATATTGATCCTCCAGGAGACGGTGCAATATCCGATGGTGACTCAGGCGGTGAGGAAGATACCCTTGCCGTCAGATTCAACAAGGCGCAGTTACTTTCTCCCGCTGAATTGATTATAAATTCACACTACGATGAAGGGCTTGATCCCGGTGAACTAAATATCATTTCATCTACACATCAAGTAATAAAGAAAAGGCTTCGGAAGTGGATCAGCTCAGATTTACCAACAATGAACAATGAATTTGAGAATCCGCTAATAACGGTTTCACATGATAGCGAGCCTCCTGATTTTTTTAAGCTTTTCATGTTTGAAGACATAGACATAGACATAAGACGTCAACAATAGCGTTAAATACGCAGTTAGTAACCATACCAACACTAGTTTTTCTGTAACATCCAGCGAAATATATTGCTTCATTAGAATAGTCATCTTGAGTCGTCCTTGTCTCCAAGTCGATGAGGCGCAATCGATTTGAGGAGACATTTTGGTATTTGCATGTCGCAGACAATAAAAACCTACCTCTGGGTGACTAAATGGCCAAGGTTCGGTTAATATTTGATCTTCTTAATGAAAAATTTCTGTTGTATGCTCCAATTGAGAAAAATATCAGCATTGATGAGTCCACCCCTTCGCTTTAGCTTCATAGCTTGGGTGGCAGCTACACGCCTATGATACTGTCTACAAGCAGATACATATGTATCAGGGACGCTCTGAAAGAACGGATGCAGGAATGGGGCTGGGTGAACATGTTGTTACAAAGCTTACTGGGGTCATACAGAAAGCGTTTCCAGATAATCAGTTTTCAGTATTTTGCGGCAATGCTTGTTAGCAACTTGAGTGAACTAAATGTTAAAGTCACTGGAACAGTCCGCCAAAATCGAGTTGACTTTGCAAAAAAAAAAAAAACAAAAAGGTTTTTATGAGTTCAAGCATGACGCAAATGACAACATATGTGCTGTTAGGTGGAATGATAATAATGTGGTGACACTGTTATCAAATGAGTAAGGTGTTCATCCTGTACAAAAAGCCAAAAGATATTCGATGGGGGCTAAAGCAAGAATAGATATTGAACAACCAAATGGCATCAGCCAGTATAATAAGTTTATGGACGGGGTAGACCGACTTTATGCCAATGTAGGAGCATATCACATTGGTAGAAGGGGCAAAAAATGGTACATGCCTTTATTATTTTGGCTGATTGACGTAAAAATCAAGAACTCTGCTCTGGTCCCCAGATCACATGGGACAAATATCAACATTCTGGAGGTCCGTCGCAGTATCCCCAACTCCTTACTTCTAAAACACGAAATAATAAGTTCGCAACCTGGACCCGTGCAAAATGTTGCAATAACCATTTCTGCTTTGCAAAACATCGTCGGATCATCTGATTCTTACAGGTCAAACACGCAGACGATGTGCAGTTTGCAAAAATAAAACAACCAAAACATGCAGAAAATGCAATGCCCTTATTCATGACATGTTTTGTCGAATCCCATTCTTAAAATAATATGTAATATACAATCCGTATTGAGTAATGGTATTAAGTAAATAGAAATGAATAATGTTTGGTACCATCAAATTCGTATACCGAAACTCAACTCTATAACGTCGATCTGTCGGCAACATAAGTTAGTTTCAATATGGACTTCAAACAGAACCTCTTGTGATCGATGTACTCGTAAGACAGTCTTATAAAAGGCAATGGGCTACTTCTTTCGTTGCTAGGTATTTACATTTAACCTTGAAGTTACCTACAGCAAACCGACGATTTTGACCCCAACCCAAGAAGCCAGGATAGTAAGAAAAAAACCTATTCAAACCTTCCTCTGAAATTTAATTAAAATATGTAATTTACAGAACTTTAGTGCTCAACAAATTACAAAGCTTAAACGTTTTAGATATCAATTAAATCAACACCTGAGACGATTTTCTTTTCATTCCATTCATCTTTTGTAACAGAGTTCTTTACCTCAACTTATGCTCCCACGCTTAGACTTAATTCGAAAGAACGTCTTACATCCAATCAACCGCATGTTCAAAACCACTAAATTACACTTCAATGAAGTAATTCAATACTTCAGCTTCCGCTTTGTCATCTACTCATCACAGATTCAATGACACTTCATCTGTGTACAGGCGATGGAAAATTGAATTTTCGCCCGAAGTACTTGTACTCACCGGTATCCCAATTTCGATTCGTATCTGTCACTCATTTTCCTGCAAGTACCAAAAGTAATCGTTGCCAGCCTTAAAGCAATTTGTTTTGTTGCTAAAGATATCTGTTTGTCGACGTAAACCGCTTATCAGCGCTAAATTCTCCCACACAAATCTAATCAATGAATTCACATCTTTTGCCATTTTAAATTGATAACAACCTCGATATCGCCAGATAATGTTGCCCGACATTTAGCCAGGCCCCAGAGCCTGACAGCACTTCGAATCCATTATTAGTAGATTCACCTCAAGGGTACGTACTCATAGTCACAGACATATTCGTTGAGATGTTAAGAAAGTTTTCAAGTCTCACAATCGCGACGGCTCGTCGTCACATCAGCGCTTCTATTGCCGGTGACAGCAAATTCATCATTCTCAACGATGACGATGGTAAATCGATGAAATTTCCCGGAATCTGGCTGCGTGACAACTGTCAGTGCCCCAACTGCTTCCATCAGCCCACACAGAGTCGTGTCATCAATTGGGATACATTCAATACAAAAGTTAAAGTGAAGAGTGTTGAAATTGGCAGCGATTTGCATGCTAAGTCAGTGAAAGTCGAATGGAACGATGAGCACAGTTGTAACTTCGACTTAAATTGGCTGCAGGAAAGGGATTTCTCCATGGAACATCGACGGAAGGCACTTCACGAAACCTATAGGCCAACGCCGAATCTATGGAGTGGCAAAGAGTTTCCCAGTAAATTCGAGAAATTCGAGTTTGAGGAGGTTCTTCACTCTGAGAATGGTGAGTGTGGTGGCTGTGGTGATTGCTCTTATCAATTGAATAGATTTTCTATGAATTGTTGATCTTTTGTCTACGAATAGCTTTATATGGATGGCTTCACGCGCTGGCAGTTCAGGGTATTGCTTTGATTAGAAATGCTCCGGACGATGGCAACGTGTCTAGAAAATTGGCAGAGAGAATCGGTTTCATCAAGAGGACTACCTACGGGTAAGAAGATTCCAAAAATAGAAATAGAATGAATGTTTCGAATTTTCAATTTTCAATTTTTATTTAAATTTCAATTTCTATTTTGACGCTGTTGACAATTTGCACTGGCTGCAATCTACGAGTATTTGCTAAAAATAATCTGTGTTTACTACTATCCGCGATATAGAGATAGGGGTGAAGCAAGATTAGATGACAGATTGGGTTGAGTATGGGCATTATGTTCACATGAACCCAACTTGTTATAACAAATTCTTATAGTGTAAACAACAGATAAAGACATGCATATAAATCATTTTGGGAATTATTTGAGTAAATGTGATAAGCCCTCGAAAAACTTTGTAATTCAGGCAATAACACTCAAAAGTACGCTCATTGAAATCATATAGCCTGATAAAAAGCTATTGCACTTGATTCTCTTAAGAACGATCGACCTTGCTGGAATCTGGTGTACAATCTCTTTCAGGCCAGACGTGTCTGATGACGGTCCTATTCAATTCAACGCATTCCTTCTATTTCGCCTGACCTTTGAATGAAACAGAATGATTGCTGTAGATAAGTTCTGATAAAAATTATAAGTGATCAGCTACTCAGCTCAAACTCGTTGTTGTCACTGCAATGCCACTCACACTATTGATATTTACTACTTCATCTAGGGCGGGTCAGTCCTTAAATTGGCTCTATAGAGTAATCCTATCGATTTTATGTGACGAGCCAGAAAAATAAACGCGCTTTACGCTTTCCGGAATAATTTCACAATATAGAGATGTACATACGTAATAATTGTTACGTTCCTTCGTTTAAAAGATATTCTGCGAAGCAGTTATTTCTCGTAAAAATTTAGTCAGCTTCTAGTTTAGTTTTTTCGTAATTTCGATATAAAAGACATGCCGCCATGATTTTTCTTCGATGGCTGAGCACATACTCGTAGATATTTCAAGTCGCTCGTTTTATTCGATGATGAAGAGTTTTTGTGCACTGTTCTCGGTACAAAATGTCTCACAGAAAACTTTGGAAAATATGATTTACTCGATTTATTATAGCCACAATACCACCCTGATCAAAAATTTTCCGGAATTTATTCAGAAAATTAAAAATACAGGTTTATTCATCTAAATCTATTTTGTTCCCTTCAAAGTAATCCCCATCGACTGCAACACACTTATGTCAGCGCCTGATTCAATCCTCGAAACAGTTTTTATATTTGGTTTTCTGTATGTCCCTCAGTACTTCCTGCGATTTTTCCATTACGAGTACTTCCTCTCGGTTGCTGAAACGCCTTCCCAGTTGTGTTTTTTTTAACTCGGTGAATTCGGTGGCTGTTGGATGGTATTTGTTGCAATTTTCGTCAAAAAATTACGAATAATGATGGCACTGTGCGACGGTGCAAAATCAATGAGGTTTCTGCCGATAATTCTGATCTCTTTTGGCGAATTCCTTCACGCAAACGTCTCATAACGCCCAAATAATACTCGTAGTCTTTGTTTACTGTCTGGCCTTCTGGCAAAAATTCATGATGCACCACGAGCACACCGTTGTAATCCATTAAAACCGTGAGCATTGTCTTCTTTTTTGACTGAAAACGACGTGTTTTTTTTTGGTCTCGGCTCATTTGGTGAACGCCATTCACTTGCCTGATACTCATAAACGCACGTCTTGTCTCCAGTAATGATCCTCTTGGTGAATGTGGGACCGGATTCAGCCTCGCAAATCATCTCTTTTGCGACGTCAAGACGGTCTCTTTTTTGCATGAAATTGAGGTCTTTTGGCACCAACTTTGCTGCTACACGACGGAAACCCAAATCATTAACCAAAATGTCTTGGACGGATCCATAGGCAATGTTCAAGTCCTCTGCTATCACATTGATGGTTAATTTGCGGTTATTGACCAACATTTCTGTTTTCGTCGGTTTTCGATGTCGATTGACTCATGACCACTTTTGAACCGCTCGTGCCATTGGTAAACGACCATTTTCTTTAGAGAATCGTTGCCGAAACACTTTTCCAACATTTCCAATATTCGCGCACCATTAAATCCGTTTTTTACGCAAAATGTAATACAAGTTCGTGTTTGCAAATTTAAATCCTTTCTAAAATTGTAAAAAATCGCCAACACACACAGAGAGAGAGAGATGTACTCTTGGCTACGTAACTTTTGCAAATGTCAAGCTATGACGCTAATATTTAAAGGGAATGTCAACAATAGATTTACCAACTCAACAAAAAAAAACCGAACTCAAATCGGTGTGGGAGCGCCACACGCTGGTGTCCCCCGGGAACTTTTTGATCAAGGTGGTATACAGTGTGGTACGTAAATACGTCATTCATTTGTCTTACTCAAAAAAAAAATAAAAATATAGATAACCGAAGGACTAAATTAATAATTTTAGTCATGTATTGTAAGTTATAATTATAGTGCAATTCAGCAGCTAATACATATAATATAATAACAGACCTTAATTTGACAGTAAAAATAAATAAATAAATATTGAAAAATGAATTAACAAACAATTCATAACAAGGAAATAAATAACAGATTAACAAAAAACAAAAAGTAATTCCACATAAATAAAAATGAGAAAATCATGGTCACCCTGATCAGATAAGAACGATAGAAAAAAAAAATTAAATAAAACAAAAACGGTGTGAGAAATAATATTGATACTGGCTTTATTTTGAAGCTCCGTTCGCGCCATTATGTGTGGAATAACACTTCATTCAAATGGCCGCCTCGGCTTCGCTGGCAGGCCTTTAAGCGGTCCAATATGTGCGGCGTTATTCTGGCAATAGCGTGTGGAATATTCGCCTCGATCGCAAGATCGCGGCGGCCAATTGATGAGATGATAGAGTCGCCAAGTTTCTCTCTCACAAGTTCGGGCGTTGTATACGCTTGTATACCATGTAGCGCTGTCTTCTTGGAACCACAGCTCGGATATATTGATGTTTTTGAGTTCTGACCACAGAAAGTCGATTAACATCGCTCTATATCTGCGACCATTGACGGTAACAGTGTCTCCTTCGTAATTTCCACAGTCAATTTTTGTGGACGCATTGATGCTTCAACGAACACTTGTGGATTGCGTTCGCTCCAATAGTGGCAACTTTGCTTGTTGACATAGCCGCTGAGCCAAAAATGGGCCTTGTTCGAAAAGTTGATTTTTTTGGCCAAAATTCGGATCTCTGGCGAACATTTCCAGTGTCCAATTAGCGAACCCACGGCATTGTTTATGGACGTCCGGCTTCACTTCTTGCGTCAGCACAATCCCACACGGTTTTCGGCCCAAATTAAACGGCAAAATAAGCCAGGTTGACCCTGTGACAATGCTCAATTCAGCTGATCGGCGCCGAATCGACATTTCTTGGTCTTGTTTGATACTAGGCACTACGGCGGCTATGTTTTCTTCATTTCACACCAACCTCTGTCCGGTTCGTGGCTTATGATCCACAAGAGTGTACTGACGCTCAAACTTTTCAAAAGTTGTACGACGGAATTCACGTTGCGTATTTACAACTGAGCCGAACCGGAATTTCGATAATATTTTTGAATAATTTCTACACGTTCGGCAAGCGTAAAATGATGCATGATGAAATGGCAAACCTTACTGAATATCACCGTTGTGAGGTGCATATCTCATGTGATAACTATCGAAGTCAAACAATCTCAAAATGAATTGTTCAGTATGTGCCGAAAAAATTGAAACAAGCTGCACACGAAAAGTTTCTTGTGGTGACTAC
Source organism: Volucella zonaria (assembly GCA_963966105.1). Taxonomy (NCBI): domain Eukaryota; kingdom Metazoa; phylum Arthropoda; class Insecta; order Diptera; family Syrphidae; genus Volucella; species Volucella zonaria. The sequence goes on along the minus strand of OZ014532.1, from coordinate 192,483,782 downwards.
AAGGGTTTGTTTCATGGTTCTTGTGTCGATGTTCAGGAACATGATGTTGAATTCATGAAAGTGAATAGAAGAAGTTTTCGGTGCAACAAGTGCGATGTTCAAAGACGACGTTCTCTTTACCTCACTGAGGCTCCGCATAGCAAAGCCAAGCGGACAGAGGTAGACAAAAGATTGGATGCTATGAACAACAATAGTGCCGGTGTAAACTCAAGGTATACACCGTCAGCCAGTTTAGTCTCTGATGAGAGTGGCGATGAATTCACGCTAAAAATGATTTACCAAAAGCTCTCTTACTTGGAAGAGCTAAACAGAGAATTCCTGCAATCTATTGCTGAATTGCGAAATGAGAATGATTTGCTTAAGTCGAAAGTATATAGTCTTGAGAGCAGACTCAACTGGCACAATCAAAGTCAATTGCAAAACTGCATTGAAATTATTTGAGTCAATGATGTTAACACCAACAATGCAAAATGCGTCGCTCAGCGAATTATCCTCGATTCATTGCGTGTGGACAACCAAATCAGCGATTGTTATGTGAAGGAGAGAAAGAGCAAGAAAGAAAGGCTTTCAAACCGGTGATTCCGATAAAACAACACCGATCATATGTTTGAAACTCTCTGAAATCTCAGTTAAGCAACGGATTATGAAGGAGAAAAGGGCACAGAAGAAAATCAGCATAAACGTAATGGGCAGCAACAACAACAGCAGACAAAAAAGGAGCAATATTGACACCAACGAGGCTCTCGCCATGTACACACCAGTCGACAGGCATTACTGATGCTGGCAAAAGGTGTAAAAAGGGAGAAGAAATTTAAATATGTATGGTATAATGGCAAATGTATTCTTATGAGAAAAATTGAAGGTAGCAGACCCATCAATATAAGGTCGTTTGGGATCTAAAATCAATCTAGTAATCTGACTTTGTGATGATTTAGCTACCTCCAATATATTAAATAATAATTGTGAACAAGTGTTTTCTTCTAAGACTATTCTCTTAACAAACTCTTCTTAGTTCACCAAAACATCAGAAGCTTAAGAGAGACCTTCGCGGCGCTTGTGTCTCATTTGAGTTCTTTTGTTTCGATTCCAGATTTCATTTTTGTGTCTGAGATTTGATCTACGACTTTAAAAAAAGTGATTAAGTTTTGCCGGGCTTTAATTTCTTTCCCTGCACAAATGAAAACTACGTGGCAGGTGGTGTTAGTTGCTTCGTAAGCCAGGACCTATGTAATGATTGTGTTGCTACTTATTTGAACTTTCTGAGTGCAGGTATTTTAAAACTTTGCACTAAAGTAAATAATGAAATAGATGTAACCATATGTGTTTATAGACTTCACAAATACAAGCTTTCAGTGTTTGTGAAAGAATTTTCAAATCTTTTAAAAGACGGTAAATCTATGTAAGAACCTTTTTATTCTCGAGGGCTTTAATATCAATATTCTGGATAATAGTGATACGGTTTCCTCTTATCTATCACTTTTAGCATTGCATGGGCTAACTTCCTTTATAAATGAGCCAACTAGACCAATATCCGGGACGTGCCTAGACCATATATATGGCCGTTTATCTAATGTACCCCTGAACACATACGAAAAGTGTATTTTTGATCTTAAAATTACTGATCATTCGGTGACCGGGTTATTGGTTAACATGTTTAAAGGAAAATCTTCCTATTGTCCCGCAACCTCCAACCAAGATACGAAAAATTGATTTCAACAGGCTCAAGTCAGTTTTCTGTTTTGAGCTCTGGCAGGAAGTATATGTATAATGAGAGGAACATCTCAAAATCATTTGATATCTTTAGCGAAACTCTCGTTAAACATATCAAAAATTGCAGTTACACTGTATTTTTCAAAAAAACCTTCGAAAAAGTTAAAGCCCTGGATGAGTAACTATCTGTTGAGTAAGGTTAATTATAAAAATAAGCTTCGAGTTAAAGTCGCTAAGAACCCACTAAATCTTGACCTGAAGATAAAATATAATAATATATGCTCTGAACATAAAAAAAGATTCCACGTTGATGTGATAGTTTTTATAGAAACAAATTGTACGAAGTTAAAGGAAACCTAAGAGGTGAATGGCGGGTAGTAAATAGCATTCTTAAAAATCTTCTTGCTCCAAAGAGCCAACTACAATTCGTGTTGATGGTTTTTTTATTTTCCGATAAAGTTTCCATTCCTGAAAAGTTCAACCACTATTTTGATACTATAGCGAAAACTTTGAAGCCACTTCCACTTCTTTGCGTGCATGTTGTGACTGTTTTTGCTCTCATAGAGATGAATCTACTCAAGACAAACTTTTTTCTTTGAGCCTATAACTGGCCTTGAACTCATAAAAATCTGTAGTACCCTTGAAAATTCTAATTCCTGTGCAATCGATACCATTTCAAACCGGGTTCTAAAAACCGTTCAATCAAAGTATTTTCTCTGGGATTTTTCCTGAAGCTCTGAAATGTGCGGATGTCGCCCCTCTTTTTAAAAAAGGTGCTGCTGATAACATAAGCAACTAAAAGCCAATTTCTCTTCTTCCATCAATCAGCAAAATCTTCGAAAAAGCGGTAAAAAACCGAGTTATTGGCGTTTTAAATAAAAATAACTTTTTAGCCCAGCTCAGTTTGGTTTTCAGAAAGAGGAAATAAACGGAAAATGCTCTTTTAGAATTTTGCTATCGGCTCTTTAGTAACGTAGTAGAGTAAAAAGCTCTCAGCTGGTCTCTTTATAGATATAACGAAAGCTTTCGATATGGTAAACCATAACATCCTATTGAATAGAAAAGGCTGGATTTCGGTGCTTTATGTTGGATTGGTTCAGGTCTTATTTGAACAACAGAACGCAAAGTGTCAAAATTGACGACGTTGGAAGCGGTATCCAAGTCATTGACATGGGCGTACCTCAAGGCTCTGTTCTGGGTCCCACACACTTTCTTATTTATATTCACCCCTCTTTTTCTTAGACTTTAAATGTGTTTTAACTGCGTATGCAGATGATGTTGGCTCTACTTATGGCTCTGAAAGTCCTTTAAACCTGATATCTGAGATAAATTGGGATCTAAATTTACTGAGAATCTGGTTTGCTGAACATGATTTGATTATAAGTTCCAAAACAAAAGTTATGTTCTTTAATTGCTCATTACAAAATATGACCGAAGTGTTCTATCACGCAACCGAATGCCAAAAGTTTCAGTTCTCTATCTGTTTTATGTACCCAAGTACCGCAAAGTCTTTCTGTAGCAGCAGTGCACGTAGTGATAACTGCTTCCAAATTGAGAAAGTCATTAAGTTTAGATATTTAGGACTTATTTTCGACTCTAAGTTATGCTTTGCTGGCCACACAGATAGCTTAAAACAATATTTTCGATCAACGCTCAGAAGCTTTTACCATTTGCGCAATGTCTCTTCTTCAAACCTTCTGAAGTCTATTTATTATGGTATTTTCAATTCCAAACTGCAATATGGCATTACCTGTTGGGGCGGTGTTTATTTTAATAAAATTGAACCCCTTCTCATTTTTTGATGGCATGTCTCACCGAAAAGTGGAACCAAAGCGTACATCAATCTGGCGAAAGCAAGAAAGTTGCACTTGATATTGCTAAAGCATTTGACAGAGTTTGGCATCAGGCTCTTTTGTCGAAAATGCGTGCTTTTGGGATCGACGACGCTCTTCTTCAATGGATTAGAAATTACCTTTCGGAACGTTCAATTCAAGTTGTCTTGGACGGTTTCAAGTCTGATATTCACAAAATAAATGCTGGTGTGCCCCAGGGTTCCGTTCTGTCTCCGACACTCTTTTCAATTTTCATCTTGTCTTCTACTTCTAATCCAATATATTCCTTTGCTGATGACAGTGCTCTCTGCTTTTCATATTCGTTCCCGGACTCACATCCCTGCTCTTCGGCTCTAGAGTTCCGATATTAACAGCATAACCTATTGGGGATAGTTCCCCGAGTGGATTTTAATGCTTCCAAAACTCAATGCTGTCTGCTGTCATTAAAGCGAAATTCAAATACCCAGCCATTACCCATGAATGGTACTTGCATCATCGAAACCGATAAACTTTCCATTCTCGGTATGTGTGTCAGTGACAACTTACGGTGAAATGACCACATATTCGATGTCGTCAAAAATGTTACGAAATATCTAGGTTGGCTCAAGCGATATAAGAAATATTTTACCCCTCTAATCTGGCTACATTATATAAGACATTCATCCGCCCAAAATTGGAGTACAATGCCCACATCTGGTCAGTTGGACACTTGCTATATAGCATTCAAAACCGCGCAATAAAACCCATAGGTGGTACTACTCGTATTATCACTCAAACAATGGATACCCTCGAACACCGACGTAATGTCTCCTGCATCATTTTGTTATATCGCTATTTCCACTACCCGTGCTCCATTGGAATAGCCAGTAGCATGACCCCGTCGGTATGAATGCTCATCAGTATACCCTCAAGCTCATTTTCGGACGTACTCTAAAATATCGCGATTCGTTCCTAAGACGCACAACTCGCTTATGGAATGCCATGCCGATCTCTGTGTTTCCTGGTCGTTATAACTTAGAAACATTTAAAAACAATGTACACCCTGAATGACTCGAACTGCAACCAACTTCAGACTGCTATAATTTCCACACCGTTCATAACAGTGAGCTCAAATTTTGACACATGACAGATAATTTTATTATTTACAAGCTTTTTAGACGATTTGCGTCTCAGTTGTGTTGAAAAATTTTTATCAGCGATGGAATTCAAATGATATAGTGTGATTTTTTTATATTTGGCTGGAAAACCACAAGTAGCTATCGTTAGAGCCCTCCAGCACCTCAACGTGAATAAATCATTTATGTCTCGAATCATAACTCGTTACCGTGATACTGGCAGCGTTGCAAAACGCCATGGAGGTGGTCATAAAAAAACAGCAACATCGGCAGAAATGGTTCGGAAAGTGAAGGCTTGACTTGATCGAAATCCGCGTCGAAGTGGGAGAAAAATGGCTCGTGAGCTCAACATATCGTTGGAACGGATGCAACACATACTGAAAAATGAGCTTGGGCTCAAGCCATTGAAGTTCCAAAATGCACACGATCTTACACAGCAACAGAAAAAAGTTAAAGTCGAAAGTGGTGAGTTGCCGAATTTGGTTTTTCCGATGAATCGCCATTTGTTATTGAGCTATATGTCAACAAACAAAATAACCGAGTTTACTTGCCAGAGAGGTCCTTTGAAAATTTACACCTTCGGACGGCCACCAGAAAGCAGGCAGCACCGATGGTGATGGTTTGGGCCGCCATAACGTATATTTTTGGACCGTGGCGTCAAAATGAATGCGATCGTATACCGTGAAACAGTCATTTCGATCGGAGACCGTGAACATTTCAACAAGACTCGGCACCGTCTCACAAAGCGCGCGTTAGCCAAGATTGGTTAAAAAACAATGGATTGCAAATTCTCCGGATGCAAATCCGTTGGATTTCTCTGTCTCAAACTAGCACTTCGCCGGGAATGGGCCAAAATACCACAGAGCCACTTGCGTGCAGCGTGAGATTCTTTCTTCCGCCGTCTCAAGGTCATTATTCGCGCAAAAGGTGGACATATAGAAAACTACTGATACAATTTGAAAATTGATTTATTTTCCAACATTTTTTGCTTTAGCGCAATAAAATTTATCAAAAAATAAAAAAATTATAGCATTTTAAAAAGTTTGAGTTCGAGTAAGTCACCCTGTATATCGGTATCTACCCTTTCTTCCTACCTAAATTTCCTTTGCCCGCTCTGTGTACAAACATTTTAAGGGTACAAAAACAAAAAAAAAACAAACGAGCTCGACAAAATCGACATATCCGAGGTGTGGTTCTAACAAGACGACGCTACATACAAGCGACGCAACGAACTCGTCATCTCACGGCGAGCGTTCATCAATTGGCCGCCACGATCATGACACCACTCGATTATTTTCTCTAGGGCTAAGCCAAGTTCTTTATCTACGCTAACAAGCCAATCACTTTGGACGAGCTCGGGGCCAATACTCGATACGCTAATGCCGGAATAACACCGTACATATCGGACCGAGTCATCAAAAATTGAACCCACCGCTTGAAGCACTGCCAGAGAAGCCGAGGTGGCCTTTTGAGTGATGTGCTACTCCACACATAATGGCATGAACGTAGTTTCAAAATATAGCCAGAATCAATTTTATATCTCACACCGTAGTTGTTTTATTCGTTCGTTCTTATCTGGTCACCCTTTACTTTAACTGAGTCATCGACTTTAGCCGATGCGCCAGTTTAACTTAATTGGTTATTTAGTGGGTCTCGTGCTGTCTGCAATCCAGCTAATGAGTCGTCATTTGGGTGAAGCTTGGTTACTTCAGAAGAATAAACAGTGAACCTCACAAACAAATTTGAAAGTGGTCGAGCATTTATAGTGTTAGACGACAGACGACAGAAAGTTTTCAAAAATATTTCGTAACTATGTCCTGGCGAATGTAGACTATGTACTCTTTATCAATATGATACGGAAATAGACTATGATTTTACCAAGTTTTGACGTTACCAAGTCTGAGTTTGGGAGCTTGGCCTTTGGACCAATGTCAAACATCACATTTCTCAGATATAAGCTTAATTCCAAAGCTCAGATGATACACAAGCAGGCCGATTTTACAAATTCTTACTGATATTCAGTTGGAACCTGCATAGGGTAAGAGAAGCTGCAAATAGAAGCAATCTACATATGTATAAGGGGACCAATTCGGTTTGCTATGGTTAACATCTAATTCACCGTTTTTTCTCCATAGACAGTCTATTCAGACTTCTATACATTAGGCCTCTTAGAGCATCCAGATGTTTCCCGGTAATATTCAATGTCATCTGCATATACGACCAAATATGTAAGTAGCTTATTTACTACCGTGTTCCATAACGTCTTCATCCAGCCTAGAGAAGGAAAGTGGTTAGAAAATAATAGAGCCCAAAGTTGCCTTGATCTTGATGATCACATACAAAAAAATTACATACTCCGTTATTCCCCACCAGGAGAAGTAATCTGAACGTTTTGCTTCCTTTATTTTATCTATGATTTTTTGTCTATGTTCAGATTCATTGGCGTGATGCAGAGTAAGCACGAATAGACGCGTTTTTATTATCGTCCAGTTAAAGTGAGCGAGTACGGTGTGGAAATCCGACAAATAAACTTAAGAACCTATAAAGCCTTAAGCGTTATTGATTATAAACTTTTTGCCAGTTAACCTGTAGTGAGAAACCCTACACCGGCCCTTGTATTTTTAATAAAATAGTTTATAGTACATATATTGCTTCTCCCGACATCTCGCTTTATTTCTTTTGAACTAATACCACCCAAAGACAATTCTCTTAAAACCATGTCTGCTCCGAACCTTCGTTCAAGAGTTATCTCTTCAAGAGGCCTGACATCGTCACCTACACCACCCACACAATCATCTTCACCTGCAGTAAAGCAGCCGAATAGTGAGAATGGTCCTCTTACCGTCAAAATCTTAGAGGAACATCTTACTAAACAAGCTGAAATAATGCGGCTTGGGTTCACAGAAGAAATCTCCAAGATGCAGAGCGAATTTATTCTCAAGATCGAGGAAGTCAAGACAACCTGGAGTCAGCGATTTGATGAACTGCACAACAAAATCACCAGCATAGTTGAGCGCATCGATATATTTGAAGAAAACACCAACACAGCTATGCAATCGCACAGTGCAGAAATCGTGGCTCTTCATCGGCGATGTGATGCTCTGGAAAGGAAAGAAGTAGCGTGTGATGCAGTGCTCCTCCGAGTACCTGCACTCCCAAATGAGAACCTTAAAAGTTTATTTAATCCACTCTGTCACACCATTGGCTGTAAGCCGCCTCTCTTACAAAACGTTTTTCGTACAAAAAAAACGTAACAACAACAATAACACCGCAACACCTCCTATTGTGTTAAAATTCAGCAATTCACAAGAGAGAAACGCCGTTCTGATTTCAGCAGCGAACTACCGCAAACAACACATGACTGAATTACGTCTCCCAGATTTGGGCATAGAAGCGGACAACAGCTGTTATCTAAATGAGAGCCTAACGAGACAAACACGGTTTCTCCTGAACAGCGCTCTTGGTCTCAGACGAAAGAAACAACTGTTTGCTGTGTACACAAAACATGGATCTGAGTATGTTAAGAAGTCGGCGAATGGAAAAAGCTTTCTCATTGAAAGCTCTGAAGATCTGCTTGCTGCTACTGCGACGCATCAATGAATATTGTCTATTCATCTATTGTAATTCTGTTGTCTTTATTCCTCTGTTTTTCTCCCCTCCCTTCTTCTATAAACCTCTACCCAATTCTTCTTCCCCCTCTCTAGTTGTATTGCACTTTTTTTTTTTTTTTGTTTTATTTTATTTCTTTTTTAATGGATATCACAAGGTCAGGAAACCAATACAGTGTCAATGAAAAATCGACGCACACTATGGTAAATGTTCTATCCAGGAGTTTTGAGGGACTTAAGATGTTATTTAAATGCGCGTAGTTTAAACGATAGACTATTTAAAATACTTGTTTTCTTGTTCCTGTATTGATGTTATTTGTGTAAGTGAAACCTGGTTTAAGCCGAACGTACCTGATTTTTGCTATAAGATACCAAATTTTCAAATTTTTAGAAATGATAGATTTACTGATACAACGGGTGGCGGGGTAGTGATTTATTGCAAATCGGATCTTAAATGTGAAATTATCACTAAATCTAGTGGCAATGGAATCGAATATATTTTAATTGAAATACGCGACTGCAATACCAAATGTTTGGTTGCATGTGCGTACAGTAACAATAGACACTACTCCCCTGTGCCCTTCTTTTCAGTTATCTCTGAATATTGTGCACTCTATCAGCACATAATCATCTGCGGTGACTTCAACACTAATTTAATAAAGAATGACTCACTTGCTTTCCAATAGAAGGATTTAGTCTCTTCAGTCGGGATGGAAATAGTAAATACTACTTACCCTACACGTTTTGCTGATAATTGTTCGCCCAGTCTTCTAGATTTAGTTATTTTTTCTAATCCGTCGCTTGTTCTACTGTTCGACCAACTATCGTTTGATGTTTCTGACCATGATCTTCTTTTCTGTACCTATGATGTGAACTTGTCTAAAACAGTTATCGCAGATACCTTGACGTTTAAAGATTTCAATTCCATTGATTTAAATGCCCTTCAAATTGCTACTTTTTAAGCCCCATGGGAGCAATGCCGCTTAATGGCTGATCCGAACGAAAAAGTAAAATTGTTTCAAGCTATTTTAGCACAATTGTTCGATCAATGTGTACCAATTAAAACGATCAAAATACAAAACAGAGCATGCCCATGGTTTACGTCTGAAGTGGTTTGCTCTATTAAGAGAAGAAACAAATTATATAGTAAGTGGAAGCATAGACCATCTAACGATAATTGGTCTTCGTACAAAGCGGCACGTAATTACGCCACCTTAGCTGTACGTACCTCAAAGAAAAACTATTTCACCTCTAAACTAAATATATCCCTCCCTGCAAAGAAACTTTGGAGTAATTTGCATAAAATTGGTATATCTGGTAGTAACAACAACTCTAAATGTGTTCTTGATCCCGATGAACTAAATCATGCATTTCTGGGAAATGATTCCAGTATAAATGAATTTAATTTTAGTCAGACTGAGGAAGTAGTGCGCTCGCTGCCAAGACTGGAAGATTTTGTAGTAGTCACTGAAGACGAAATTATCCAATCCGTAACAGCTATCAAATCTGACTCCATAGGTGAAGATGGCGTACCAGTACGCTTTATTAGACTTATCTTACCGCAAATTGTACCTCATCTCACACATGTAATCAACTAGTGCATAACAACATCAACGTTTCCTCAGTCCTGGAAAATTGCGAGAGTTTTGCCCATCGCAAAGAAAACTTATCCAGCATCTCCTGCCGATTTTAGACCGATTAGCATTCTACCCTGCTTGTCCAAGGCTTTCGAGAAAATAATAGCAAAACAAATTACGAAGCACTTGTCTCTCAATAAGTTGTTGAGTGCTCAGCAGTCAGGTTTTAGGGCTAACCACAGCTGTTCCACAGCCATGGTCAATTTACTTGAAGAAATAAGACAAGATTTTGACAGGGGTCATGTTTCATTTCTTTGTCTGCTGGATTTCTCAAAGGCCTTCGATAAAGTAAATCATAAAATTCTGTGTTGGAAGCTAAAGAACAATTTTGGGTTTAGTGAAAGGGCAGAGAAATTGCTGAGCAGTTTTCTGTCCGGTAGGTCGCAAAGGGTAGTTTCCTGTGAACGTAGTTCTTCACTAGTGTAAATCAATCAAGGTGTGCCACAGGGTTCAATATTGGGACCGATTCTCTTCTGCCTTTTTTTTTATAATCTACGCGCGCCTAAGGGGTTATGAATACCCTTATACTGTTGCCAGGGCGCGGGCGGAAAGATAGAAGGAGGAGAAAGGAAAGTTTGTGATGTAGTGATTTGAAACTCAGGTGTGTTTGGTTTCGATATTGACTCTCCAGGGGTGGGAGTCCGAATAGAACGGAGAGATTTTTCTTCTCTCGGAATGTGAGGTTGTGAATTTTAACGGTTGTTTTGTGCTTGAAAAACCCTACAACAGCCAAATCTACATGTCAGTGTTATGACTTCACACGCAGATTTTTCTGACTGAGTTCCAATTACACAAATGAAAACTTGCTGTGGCTAGGATTCGAACCTTGACCTTCCGAGTGAGAAGCGATGGCTAGTACCACTACACCACGGCCACCCCTGAAATTCTTCAGTACACCTATATGCAATGACGTTCAACTACACCTAGCGAAACCGTACTTCAACCTTAATGAACTCGCTTTTCTCATTAACGATGACTTAAAACGCATATATTCCTGGTCAGCGTCAAATGGGTTACTACTAAATCTTGCAAAATCTCAACTAATTCCAATATCCAAGAGAAAATTCAATTTTAATCTCCTACCTGACTTATATCTTAATAATAATAAAATCAAAGTCGTAGAATCAACCACTAGTCTTGGCTATACTATAACTCGAAATCTATTTGGTCACAATCACATCAACGTGGTCATTGGTCGTATCTACGGATGCCTTCGTAAGTTGTGGCTTAGCGCATATTTCACTCCAATTGAAACGCGACGAAAGCTGGTAACAACATTTATGGCATTCGTAGATATGAGCATATCTCCGAATACTCTAGGTATTTACTTGGTTGTAATTTGGAACAGTATATCAATGCTAGAAACTGTATATTCCTACACAAAATTATTAATAATCAAAGTCCGTCTTATTTGTATAGCAGGCTTAATTTCACTCGCTCTTCAAGAACAACGAACCTTATACCCTACCGCTGCAATTTTCTTAGCTCTTTGCGCTTATTTTTCATTCACACTGTAAGACTATGGAACTCCTTGCCCTCACATCTAAGATCAATACCAAATCCCTGCAATTTTAAAAGTGCAATACTCCTATATTTCTCGACACAATAAAACTAAACCTATCCACTTCTTCCTATTCATCCATAATGTTTATATATATTAATTTTAAATTTGTAATAAAATCATACATCTGAGATTAAAATACTATGTACTAAAAAAGATAATATCTTAATGTACAAACCATTTGAATGAAATAAATGAAATGAAAAATGAAATGAAAATGAAATTAAATTCTAGATTCTATGTAGAACCTTCTTTATCCAAGCAACCGCTCATCGAATCTAGATTGCAGATGCATACTACAGCTTCCACAGTTCAGTTTTTTTATTAAAAAAAAATTGAAAATATCCGTTGGCCAGTTAACCACAAAGGATGTAACTTGTTCTTCTCCTCGTTGGCTTTTTAATATTTATCTTTTGTTTTGTTTATTTTTTTTCAAAGTTTCAGGACGAAAAACAAACTGCAAATACACGGTTAGTGGTTGATGTGAAAGTGACTTTTTATTCGGCTCCACCGAAAGTTTTTGTTGTAAAAATATTCTGTAAAACCACATGCCTCAGTCTCGATCCTTCTTTTCTTTTAACAAACACAGCGGCATTTGTAAGCAAATACTCGTAACTGAGTGAATTCGTATCTTTTTATTTTTTTCGAATTTTTATTATTTATCTTCTTCTTTAAAAACAAAAACAAAAACAAGAACTTAACATTCAAGAGGGTAGGAATACTCTTAAAATGGCGGAGCAGGTGTTAAGTTTTTTTGGAAAATTGGACAGAGAGATAAGAAAGATTTGTGGCATCCATCATTTAATGGGGAGACTATATAAATTATTAGCGTAATTGGACTTGTTGTTGTATTCTGGGCAAGCTGTCATCTTACGGTTGGAATTAAATGGCGACCCTTCCAATTTAGAAGCCAATATACTACCACTTGAACCACCGCCACTTACTTTCTGCTTTCTACCCTACTTGAACCCCCCATACTCCGACTCCATCAAGCCATGGGTGTTAGGTGTTGCTTAACCGCAATCCGGATGAGTTTTTGGGCCGTTTCATAACCGTGAAAGAAACACGGATCCACCACTATACGCCGGAGACCAAACAGCAGTCAAAAAGTGGGTTTCTCCTGACCAATCCGCGCCGAAGATCGCCAAGACGATTTTGTTACACAGCAAGGCCATGGAAACAGCCTTTTAAATGCACGCGGCATAATCCTCATCGATTATTTCAAAAGGGTAAAACTATCAACGGCTATTTGAAGGAACAACTATATGGCCAATGCAATGTAGGTGCATGTGCAGACGTGTATACCTAGTCGCCAATGAAAAATTTCATGAACTTACGAGTACTTAAGAATTGCTCCTATATCAACCATACTCTCCAGAATTAGGCCACAATGACTATTTCCTGATTCGAGGCCTGAAGAAATTTCTCGGCGAAAAGAATTTGTTTAGACCTTGACAAATCTTATGATTGGGCCGGGATTAAAAAATTTAAATAACGTTCAACGAACTCAAAGGGGGAGGAGATACGAAGTAAACATCTTTCATTTAAGAGGTCAAGAGCTTATTGATTCACTCTAGTATCTAATCAATTTCAAGTGGATCATGAAAATTCCAGAAAACGGTCGTACTGACCTCACCTGTCGACTGTCAAGTTTCTGCTTCTTTTTTCTGCATTGTCCATCTCTTGTGAAGTTCTGACAGAAAATCTTGCAGTTATTCCATTGAAACAAAATTACTGCTGTTATTTGGTTTCGTGATAACTGGATGGACCTTACAGTGTTGGTTATGTCATGATTCTTGATTTGACGGTTTTCTAATTAATATATCAGACACCCTGTTAATTATTTCTTTAGTAGTGCCCTTAATCGGACGTTTTTGATGCTCCATATCATCTGGTTGGTATGCTGGTTCAACCTCAATGATATTCCGTAAAATACTTATGAACGGTGTCATAAGACAGGACAGCGCTGCTAATATATATAAACGCATGCCTCTAGTCACTTAATTAGAAAATCTACAATGTACGTAACACATGGTGCTTTAGGTCCATACTTATAAGACCAATTCCAACAAATGTTAAATGCCTTAACTTGTCTTACACGTAAAAATAAGAACAAGTACAACCAAGCTAAGTTTGGCAATGATGAATCCAGTAAAACATTTCGGAAATCTATTCGACACATTGATCGGCGTCATCAAAAGTGAATCCTTAGTTATATTGCGGCACAATTATAGTCACCGTGTATTAGGTAGGTTTAGTATGCACTAGCTAACATCACGTTAACCTTAAAACCAGCTCCTAACTTTGTATTTAATCATAAACACTTTTTAACCTACCTACAACTAGTATTGACTTTTGAACGCACCCCCGATGAGTTTTAGTCAAACAAACCTAAAAATTTACAGTTTGGGATATCAAACACAGTTTAAGGGGTACACTTTTACAAAATTCAAATGAATTTGACAGAAATGTCAAAGAAAATAGAAAACAAGTTTTTCGAAATTTGAATTTGGGTTGCTGTTTCTCAATAATGGAAGCAGAAAAGGTGTTTATTAAGAAACTTTATGAAACCGGAGTCAAATAAACGAAATACCAATACCAATCCAAGTATGTAATTAACGAAAGACAAAAGCCAACTGACCGCTAATTCAAAAAAGATTTATAAGTTATACAATATTAATATGTTCAAGAAAGAGATAGCATGTTATGTGTTACATTATAAAAGACCAAGGCAAATGGAAGAGAAGTACAACAATAAAATAATAAGGATAGTTTTAATTTAAGGAAAACTAAGTGTTGCCACTGCATAATTTTTAACATCCTCCGGCCCGGGAATATGAAGAAAGTTCCAATAGATATAACAGCTGGACCGGTCTCCGCGTACGTGTGCCGTCTGAATACCTTATTTCACAAGCCCTAAACTTTCCGTCGCGACCATCGTGGACTCTCTCTATGAGGGCTAGTTTCCAAGAACAACATCCCCCTTTATTGTGGTGAAAAGATCTTAAAAGTTTAACATATACCGAACGCCAGCGGCTCCGAAGATGGTTTGTATGTCGTACTCGTTGCTTCTACAGATTCTGAATATCGCTTGCCTCTATGCTGGTTATGTTAGGAAGATGATTGCAACTCAATAAAAGTGTGCTGGAGTCAAAGGAGTTATTTCCAATGGATCACTTGACATATGTATATGTGAGGGGACGAACACTTACCATCGCCTCTGCTTCCACCAGGACTGTTCATAGTTACTTAAACGTTAGTTTCGCCTTCCCAATTACCACCTTGAGAATGCTTTTTACAGAACGAATAAGGCGCTCCCAAAATCCACCCCACCATGGTGCTCGTTCAGCTATGAACTTCCATCGTATACGATTGCTGGCCAGAAACTTTTGAAGCAACTCGTCGTCGAATGCGGTGCCTTCTAGCTCTAAATTTGCCCTGCGGAATGTCCGAGCATTATCAGAAAAGATGGTGGATGGGACACCTCTACGGGCGATAAAGCGTCTGATTCCCATTAAACAGCTTTCGATGTGCATACTCGTTACCAATTCCAAATGAACTGAGCGAATGGCTGCGCAAGTAAATATCATAAAATATGTCTTCTTAATTTCCCCTCCTATAGGATCGAAACATTGAAGTTGTCCGGCGAAATCAACACCTACATTGTCGAAAGGCTTAGACAATTGCAATCTCTCAATTGGCAAAGGCCCAAATGGCTGATTTCCTGGCTTGCCCCAAAGTTTCTTGCAAACGACGCACTGCTTTTCGATATTCTTGATTAAAGGTCGTCCTCTTATTATCCAAAACCTTTTTCTGGAGCTGTGACAACACTAGAGTAACTCCTCAATGTAACGAGTTTTGGTGATAGTCCTTAACAATAACATGTGTGATGTGCGAATCAGCTGGTAAAATAATTGAATGTTGTAGATTCGCACACTCTTTTCAGCCTTGGAGTTGGCCGGTTGAATATACCTGAACCAGTACGCCTTAGCGTAATTGAGTTCCTCTGCAGACAAAAGGTTGAACAAGGGTTTGTCTTTCTTCATACAGCATCTTAAAAAACGCATTACATAACCAGTAATATTCAGTAACCGCTTCAACGTGCTGAAGTCTTGAAAATGGTTGAAAGATTCAGCCTCTCTTGTATACGCATCTGAGAGGAGCATCGAAGGCGTTGCAGTCGTCACTTCCGAGGAAGAAGCCTCGTCAAAGTCTTCGGTTTCGAGCCAAGAAGATCCTTGAGCCCATAGAGAAGAGCTTTTGAGACTCTCGGCAGAAATACCTCTTGTCAACAAGTCGGCTGGATTCTCTTTTCCCGTACAGTGGGGCCAGTCTATTATTAAAGTGAGGCGACGAATTTCAGTCACTCTACTTTGGACGTATGGTTTCCATCTATCAGCTTCTCCAACAATCTAGCTCAAAGTTATTTTTGAATCTGTCCATAAGTAAAATTGCTGAACAGAAACCTGTAGAGAGCGCTTAAGGTACGAACAAAGCCTTGCTGTTATCAATGCTACAGTGAGCTCTAGTTTCGGCAGCGTAAGTTGTTTGGACCCATCCTGCTTCAAAGGGGCTACCCGGCTCTTCGCACATAAAAAGTAGATGCTCGTTTTGCCTGAGAAATTCGTGTTCCTCAAGTATGCAACGCGGTCCCATAAGCCTTAAGACTTGCATCAGCAAATATGTGAATCGTTACTTTACTTTATTTCTCCATATAGACTGGAGCAAGATTTTAATCCTAACTACTACAGGTCCAAACACCCCAATGGATCAAAGATCCCAGCAATGGCTTGGAGTACAACCCGCTCCGTGCCCCTGGTGAAGTTAGAAGTTACCAAATCTTCAACTGTATGCAGAGGTACGGTAAGTTCATCACTGAAAACAAACCCCTCGAGCCCCAACACTTTTTGCTTTGCTGGACAATCTGCATTAAAATACTGTCGTATCTGGTAACCGTTTGAATTCCATTTTTACAGATTCATGCTTGCGTTGCTCATTGTCGTTACAGCTTCCTTAAATATTTGCTTACCCTCAACCTCTGTGTCGACGCTAGTAACGAAATCGATCGTGAGCCACGAGTTTTAACCATTAAGATAATCGGTTGCAGCTTTAACGATTCTTGTAACTTGGCCCCTGTAGGCCAGGATGAAGGCCTCGGCAAAAAAAGCCAATACTGTTGCTAAAAAAGCAGCTAGAGCAACGGGGGACAATGTCAATGTTCCAGAAACAGATTCCTCTGATCTTTTAGTTCAGAGTATCAAACCCGAGCAGCCCCACCGCCAACTGGATTCCTGCCACGTCTGCAGTCCCTTTCTTTGCAGGATTGGGCACAACTGCCGAAGCTCCCGAACCATCCATAACCACCCCTGTTGCTCCATCTTCATCCAGGAGTTTGCTTGGTGCCCTCCGAAAACTGCCAAGGAAGCCAACGATGAGTGGAATCGGTGGTGTACTTTCTTCCAAGAACGCAATATTCCTTTCCTTAGCTATGTTGTGAAGCACGGACACGACAACTATTACATTTTTTGCCGTATCCAAATCCACACGTAGTCTCTCCAGCAGCGATCTAAATTTTAACTTTAAACGACCGTTAAGGCATTCGATTCGACTTCTTGTAAATGTGTGGCTGTGTTATTGTATCTTTGTCCCCTTTGGCTGGATGGGTTTCTGACTGGTGTCAACACAAGATACCCTGGTGAACATTTACGGTCGCTTCCAACATACTTTTTAGGCGACAGTTGCTCTATATATTGGAGTTATAAAGCGAGCCTCGAGACCTTGCAACTATGTACACTATTTTGCAATTAACATCATCTTTAAAAGCTAGTTACTCAGTTATCTTTTCTATTGGTATAGTATCCGGCCATTACCTGCCCTACACTTTTGGCTGGTCGCTTGATTCTGCAATGAGTGCAATCGATGACTCCTATAACCCCAGGGAACTTTGCGATGCTGAAAAATTGTTGCTTTGCCTCATTATATTCTGCTACTACCAAAGGAAATTTAATGAAATGGGCCAGTAGGAAAGCGATGTTTTTAAAGGCTCTTAATTATTTGTCTTGTGACATTCCATGCAATGCTGCTAAGTAGCACATAATTTAATAATGCTCTTTCAAATTTAATTGCCTTTTACTTACCAATATCATCTTGATGGATATTTCTACCAAAAAATGAAGCGTTACAAGCACTTGTAAGGATGCAGGAATAGGAAGACCACGATTTGTTACCGGCTCTTGAATATTCAGATTTTGGACTAAAAACTTAACAGTTAGCTTGTCGAATCCATACCAAGAAAAAACTTATCATCATCAAGTTCATCAAAAGGATTTGATCGGTTTTTATATATTTTAGGCTTTCTAAAAAGCTCAAAATCTTCGAAAAGACATTTCACTGAAATGACATTTCAAAGTCCATATTAAAAGATAAAATGGGCTTTATGTGCTATTAAGTTTAGCGCGAGGTTATAACGATAAAGTGATTTTTATCTCGACTATAATTTTGGGACATTGACATTAGTACGTTTTATAAAACACACACAGAATGGCTGCAAAGAGATCTTTGCTATCTTTTTCTTTTCAATGTGTTAATGAGTATACTGTTGTCTAGTCCCTCTACTAAACTGACATTTCAAAAGTAACATTCTTTAATGCAAAATTAGCTTTGATAGTACTGCATCTCAATTTTTGGAGCCAATCTGTCTAGAACAACAAGCGAAAGTCATTGTGTTCCCTATAATGTCCCAAGGATCTTAGAAGCATTCTACAGGCTTCTGTATTCTGGATCACCACATTAGCGGGGAAAAGATTTGAATGATATTTTTCCATTTAAGTGATCCAATTATTTTTCCTTCGATTTTGAGCGGAACTTCAGCCCTTACTGCTTTTTGGATCGGATTTTCCAATGATCTTTATTGAATACGGCAAAACCGATGGCATGAGTTATGTTGACTTTGAGGGCCGCTGTGGTTTCTAGCATATTCGCGTAGACCTGCGTCTTCAAAAAATACCAGAAGAAAAAGTCTAACGGGGTCGAATCGCACGATCTCGGTGGCCAGTTCACATCACCTTCACGTGAGATGACCATGTCCACGATTTGCTTGTTCAGAATTTTCTCTGTGGCGTGAGCTGTTTAGCGCCGTCCTGTTGAAACCACATGCCGCTGGTGTCCATATCATTTAATTTCGGCCAAAAGAAGTAGGTACTCATCGACCTATAGCACTCGCCGCTGACGGTAATGACCTGGCCAACGTTGTTCTCACAGAAATATGAACCGATGACGCCGCAGCGAAAATCCACAGCAAACAGTGAATTTTTCGGGATGCATTGGACGCTCTTGGATCTAATGTGGATTGGTTTTGTCCCAAATTCTACAATTTTGTTTGTTGACGTACCCATACATCCAGAATTGGGCCTCATCGCTGAAGAAGATATTTCGATGAAAATTAGGGTCAATTTCCAACTGCTCCAGAGCACATTCAGCGAACACACGTCGTTGTCTATTGTCATTTACCTTCAGCTCCTGGGTTAGTTGAATTTTGTACGGGTGCAAGTCCAAGTCGCGACGCAAAATTCTCCAAGTTTTCGTCTTCGAAAGGCCGAGTTCTTGTGGGCGACGCGAAATCGACTGCCTCGGACAGCGGCGATGTTTTCGGCAGAGTCGACGTACAGGTTGGTTTATCGTTTACTGAACCAGTGGACTCAAATTTATCCACCATACTGCGAATAGTCCTCTCGGTAGGACGATTATGGCGACCGTAAAATGGGCGAAACGCGCGGAAAGTTGCCCCAACAGAACACCCATTTTGATAAAACAATTTTATCATTTGCTCGTGTTGTTGAACGCTATGGCCGTTCATGGTGATGGACAATATGGCCGCTTTCAACTGTCAAAGCTCGGAAGTCCCTATTGGAAGACCTGTTGCATATAGGCATATCTTGTACACCGTCCAACATTGCGACATACCATATATATGTTAAAAATAGACGAATGATTGTCAAAGCATTAACTTTAAGTGTCATCGAGCCGCAAGGCTAAAATATTATTTCTTGTTGTTTTTTTAAACTTTTGAATTCAATTACAAAATATTTTAAATTGAATTTAACTGAATTAAAGCACGCATAAGTTCGGGAAGGTGTGCCCACTGGTAACATAAATCTATCTTCCGCACTACTGGCAACTGTCTTAAACCAAGTTTCGAGCTATTCTAGCCTTCAGATAGCTTTGTACCTCTCTTCGGAGAATTCACAAGTTTCTTTAACTAGTTTCCTGGAGCATTGGAAATTTACCGGGTTGCAGTGTTGGAGACAGAGTGAATTTCAACTTGGTTGAACTCTTGGGTTTTATTTCTGTACTGCGATAGCATAGGCGACATCATCGATTGCTACACTCTCCACTTCCGAAGAAGAGCACGGAGCTGAATATTTAAACTGAACCATTCGAATGTTAATCAAATTTCAATTCTCCGCATATCGACGCTAAGATACTGGTTTTGTTTAAGATGTTGCCCACCCAGATCGATGGCAGCGACGAAAAATTCTTTGATGTGTATGCGAAGGAGCTCTTTGACGAACGGGATTTGAATGGTACTCCTAAGGAATTAACTCTTTAATATTTCCAGATTGGAGGAAGTGATTGGCACCAATTTGTCTGTATGCGGAGTAGGCAATCGTGAACGCTATCTGCTGAACGTGGTGTCGTCAGTCAAGAGTTTGGATTTGCCAAGTCAAACAGTCAATGTTGTTGCTCCAAAAGATCTCCACTTACTTCTTATCGATTCAATAGATTCTAGTGTGTCCTAACTAGATAAAATTATTTCTAGGGCACGTCCAACGATACGGTAAGGAAGAAGAACCGTGTGCGTTGAAAGCTCTGCTAGGTTGGATCATCTACAGCCAATCAACACCCACAATCAGAACATCTTGCTTTCATCAGGTGGCTAAACCCGTTATGCATTTGGACTTTCATGATCGAAAAGTGAAGACGAGCGGCATGATCTTGTAAAGCGCAATTTCCCGACCGAGGAGTTTGGAGTGATTCTCCAAGGAAGTTCGTCGAGCGATAGACGTTTTGGAGCAGACTTTGGGAATGAAGGATGGTTGCTACGAGATCGAGCTTCTATGCACTTCGGTCCCACATAGGGGCCCGGCACCCCATGGCATTCAATCAGCTTATTGCCTTGGAGAGGATCCGAATCTGTTGAAGTGGATGAACAACTACATATTGTTGTTGGTGGCGAAAGGGTACGGCAGAGTCACTTCTGGACAAAAGTTAGAGAAAGAGTGGGCACGAATTTGTTATGCGCCAATCTTCATAAACCTAATAAATTTTTCCCTAAGCCTCGAGTAGTGATAAATGTAGCCGCGAAGATGAGTGTGTGTTCAATGAAACATTGAAGATGTTTCATCAGATCCGAGTCAAGGAAGAAGAACAACAGTGCCAACGTATTCTATGGAGAAATGGGGATAGCACTATGGACACCACGGTATATGTACATATATACTCGAGGTCATAATTTTTGGGCCCAGATCCTTGTCAACTTGTTCGCAGTTTGTGAATAATCATCACGCTAATGTTTTTTTAAGATGAATGTCCTAAAGCAATAGATTGCCAGTTCAATAGGCGTGTCCTGTGCAGCCGTGAATTCCTATTGAGAATGCGTGAGAGTCACATCAACCCTAAACACGTGAGCATAGACCCAAACGACTTAGAAGGCTTTGTCGTGAAGGTCCTGGGTATGTCTACGGTCTGTCAGATAATGGACTCTTTGACAAAATGTTTCACTCAGACTTCCAGGTTACCAGGTGAATATTTGAACCACTTGGCTAATAATATATCATTCGCGGACGCATAATTGCATAATTCTTCAAGCAGTTTGGCGGGAAGATTTTGAATAGGATAAGCCCTAATGACTCAAAAGTCAGATTTATAGTCCTCGTAAATGCTTCAAAGAAGGCATTTGTTGCCGTTGCCTATTTTCGCTTCGAACGAACTGGTACAGTGAAGGGGTTACTGGCTATGGCACAAAGGTAGTTCAGGTGAAAACTTACTGTGCCGCGTTTGGAACTACAAACCGCAGTCCTTGGGGTGCGCCTCTTAGTCACGGTCAAGAGGTAATTTTTCTTTCCAACTCGAAAACCGTTCTGGCATGAATCAACTCAATGAAATACAAATTTCCATCATTCGTTGCAACAAGAGTAATACTCGTAGTATTATGTCAGAACCCTTGACAATGTGGCAAATGATGATATCAGATGTGTTGATCCGTCGATGAGCAACCACGAGACGCATTAAGAGCTCCGATTTCCCTAAGAGTCCCTTTGTGGAGTGGCCAATCACTACTGGTAGAGCAGACGAAACTTTGGTAGCTGATGGAGATCATGATGCAAGAGTTCTACTACATTAATGTGTACGAGAACCAAACTAAGTTTCGGGCGAGGTTCAGAGGAAGGTGGTCTTTGTCCGTCTGGTTCATTGCCTTATTGCTTCAATTCAAGGATATTTTCCAAAAAAGATCGTTGATAAAGAGTTGCTTGTCACGCTGAGGGAGTTTATTCACGGAGAGCTGTTCTTATTCAGATAGATACAGCAAGAGACCTTTTAGGACGAAGTTTTGTCCTAACAAGCTAAACGGGGAGTTGCTTTTCAAACCTTTACTCCCTGTCGCCATTTATGGATGACTATGCCATCATTCGTATGAGCTCCAGAGGTCGAAAGGCGCTTACATAATACGCCATATACAAATTAGGGTTATCCAATTACAAGTTTCTTTTTCATAATAAAATAAAATGAACATAAATCAATTATTGTATTATCCGTACTCGTATGTTTTGGCCTTATTAGGATAAACATCCCCAGTAGTTACGGAATACGATTTCATTCATGTGGCTCCCTCGACCGGCTTCGTAGTAGCGCATCCTGTCAAGCCAATTTTCCAAGCCTTGTTGACTGTTTCTGGCTCGAATGATATTCGCTTTAAGGACTGAATTATTTCTGAATTGTCCGCATGACTCGATATTTAAGGACACTCCACAAAAAAAAAGTCCAACGGGGTCAAATCCTAGCTCCGAGGCGACCAATTGACATCGCCATAGTGGGTAACTTGGCGCGCAAATGATCGATTTTTTGGTGGGCTGTGTGGTATTCTACGCCATCGTGATGAAACCAGAGATCATCCGGGTCCATGTCTTCAATTTCAACCCCAAAAAATATATTAATCATAGCTCTGCAGCGCTCACTGTTGACCGAAATGGCGTTTCCCATAGCATTTTCGAAATAAAATCGGTCAATGATGCCCACACCCCAAAATCCGCATCAAACAGTCATTTTCTGCAGACGCATTGGCCTCTCGACAATGACGTACGAATTTTCCGATGCATAGATATGGTAATTTTGTTTGTTAACATAGTCGCCAAGATGAAATTGCACTTCGTCAGAAAAATTGATTTTTCGACCAAATTCGACGTCCAATTCGAGCTGCTCTAAAACCCAAACTGAAACGGGATAACGAAGCGGATAGTCGCCCAAGACGCTTGTGCAAAATTCTTATCAGGCTGGTGCGTGAAATGTTGAGTTGTTGAGATCTATGACTAGTCGAAGTTCTTGGATTGAGTCCAACACTATTGACCATCCCCGACGACGGGGATCATAAATGGTGTGCGCAAGTAAACCAGTTTTTTTTTTAACTATTTGTACAAACTTTCGTACACCAGGCTCGGCGAGTGCTCATTTCGGTCAAAACTTCTTGTTAATAAACGCACTGTTTGGCAACTGCTGCACACTTTGCGGCCAGCTCAACACTCCCAAATTGTGCGTTGTTTCCGCCTACACTTGAGTGCGTCGAATCTTCAATGGGACGAATCCACTTTCGCACTCGTGTAGTAGCGAGGTAATTAAAGATCTCAACATATATAAATCCGCTGGTCCAGATGGTATATTTCCCCTTCTTCTGAAGAGGTGTTCTTCCTCGCTGGCAAAACCACTGCGTAAGCTTTTTCATCAATCCTACTCTTTAGGGCTCTTTCCAAGCAGATGGAAAACAGCAGTTGTCTTGGATGGTCTCAAATCTGATATTCAGAAAATAAATTCTGGTGTTCCCTAGGGCTCCGTTCTATCTCCGACACTTTTTTGAATTTTCACCACCGATCTCTTGTCTGCTACTTCTAATCAACATGTTGCTTTCCTGACGACGGTACTCTCTGCTTTTCATATTCGTTCCCGGATTCACGCCCCTGCTCTTCGGCTGTAGAACGGGAATGGCAGGATATGTTAAGCTCATTAAATTCCGATATTCACAGCATAACCAATTGGGGAACTATCAACCGAGTGGAATTTAATGCTTCCAAAACTCAATGCTGTCTGCTGTCATTAAAGCGAAATTCAAATACCCAGCCATTATCCATGAATGGCACTTGCATCGTCGAAACCGATAAACTTTCCATTCTCGGTATGTGTGTCAATGAAAACTTACATTCGGTGTTGTTAAAAATGCTGCGAAATGTCTAGGCTTCCTCAAGCGATGTAAGAAATATTTCACCCCCTCTAATCTGGCCTCAATATATGTATAAGGCGTTTATCCGCCCGAAATTGGAGTACAATCCCCACATCTGGTCGGGTGCGCATAAAACATCTCTGCACCTGCTAGATAGAATCCAAAACCGTGCGATAAAACTCATAAGTAATACTGATATCACTCAAACAATGGACACCATCGAACACCGATATACGGTCTTGTGTCTCACTCTGTTTTATCGCTATTTCCACCACCAGTGCTCCATAGAAATTGCCAGTGGCATTCCGCCTCTTCAAACCTTTAACCGTAACACCAGTCTCGCTATGAATGCTCATCAGTATACCCTCAAGCCCATTTTCGGACGTACTTTAAAATATCGTGATTCGTTCTTAAGCCGTACAACTCGCTTATGGAATGCCCTGCCTAGCTACTTATTTCCTTGTCATTATAACTTTCAAACATTTAAAACCAACGTTCACCGGTACCTCTCTTTCTATCCTCCCTGACTTTCCTTCGCCCGCGCTGTGTGCAAACATTTTAAGGGTACTTAAATGCCTTGAGCGCTAGCAAATTATAAAAACAAAAAAACAAACACAGCACTCACTTATAATACTGACTGGCAGTCATGATTCCCAGAGGAAAAGAGCTGTCTGTGTAAAAAAAAATTTGTATTTGGACCACTGTTTACATCGCTATGCGATAAATAATTCATTCGATATTGTGTAGCGATCCATTTGGGACCTTGCCGTCCTATAACGTCCCTTTTCGCCAGGGATTTGTCCTCTTAAATTATCTCCCACCTTACTTCATTTATTTTTGTTAATCAAGGACAAGCAATATATTCAGTTTCATCACGTATAAAAGTAAGTACTGTCACATACACGCTAAGACAACAAATGAGATGACTCAATTTATAAACGAAACAAACCGAACACCCGGTCTGACACATGATACTCTCTGACGATATGTGTGTTTTCGTTTCCAGGCGAGCTTAACACTTTGACGGTTGCCCCAATTTATCGTATATTTTCCAAACAAAAAATGGTTTTAAAGATTATCAATTCATATCTCGTGCATGCAGCCCTTACCCAAACTTAATAATTCATTTTTATTTTTTTTTCTTATTTTTTTTTAGGGAAGAGTTTCATGTGAAATCGAAGGCCGGAGCGAAGAACTACGCCTACTTAATGACACCACTGGCACTCCATACAGACATGCCATTCTACGAGTATATACCCGGCATCAACATACTCCACTACCTCATCCAATCGAAGTCGGTCGGTGGGGCGAATACCATCTGTGACGGATTCTACATTGCTCGACGTTTGAAATGGGAATATCCTGAATATTATGACATCCTATCGACAACCCTCGTTGACTGGTATGACATCGGAGCCGAAGATGATTTCTCATTTCACAATTCGTATCGTGCCCCCGTGATATGGTTAGTCTCTTCCATCCAACATCGAGTGTCACATTAATTATATCATTCGATAATCTTTCACAGCCTGGACTTGGAGGGAAACTGCCAACGTATAAATCAAAACATTCCCCGACGTGACAGTCTATTCCGAGTAGACATCGACAAGGTAATCCCATGGTACGAAGCATTTGCTAAATTTGTCGAGCTCTGTCGGGACGAGACAGTCGAGTTTAAGGCCGAACAAGGAGATGTTTTCACTTTTAATAATACCCGAATGCTACATGGGAGGACACCGTACAAGGATACAGATGAGAATACTCGTTGTCTAGTAGGTGCCTATGTTGACTGGGATATTATTTATTCAAAATTACGAATGTTAAGGAAGAGCCTTCAGAAGGAGGACTAATTAAATTGTTGCTAGCATCATGCTTCATTAAGCCTTTGGCAAATAAATTATGTCAAGTTCTAGTGCTTCAAGAGTTTCCCGTTATTATACAATTCCTCAACCAACATAAATTCTTTCAGTAAACAGTGGCCCAAGGCAAACCTAATGTACTCCACACTCCAAACAAAAAATTATAAATTCCGAATTATTCGCTTGACATACTTCCACATGGTGTACGAGTAGGATACGGATGGTAGAACAGCAACTATGTCACAGTACAACACAGTACAAGTCGTTGTCGGAATTATTGTCCTGTTTTAGAGTATAATACTTTCGGTTGAATTTATGGGAAAATTATCGTAAATTTCCTGATGTTACTCCGCCGCCGGATAATTTGTGAAAAGCAGTTGTAGCTTAGAATGCACCCCTTTCGGTAGGTTCGAGTGCCCAATAATCAGGACGGATATTTTAAAGAGAAACAGTATTCCTACCAGAGAGAATGAGCATAATTATCAGGATAAGCAATGGGCTCTCCTCTAGGCATGGGGATTATGTAGGCTTAAGACGCTGAAGCTTTTGGACAAAGCGACAACTCTGAAAATCTCGGCTAACTGCGTTTAGAGTTAAGAGTATCCTCAGGCGGTTTTTTTCTTTTATGAAGAACAAGGACTTCTACCTTGGGGTTAATTAAATTTTTTGATGTATAGTGGCTAAAATGTCAACGTAGAGTAACTGAAAAATTTAAAATCATTATTCATTTGGCTAATTGATTCAACCCAAACGATATGGAGTGCGACTAGAGCTTAACCCTTATAATTTATTTTGATTGAAACAGTTTGGATTGCTGGTAATGGATACAATTCGAATTAATCACAAACTTTGCTTTGAGCCAATTTATCAGCATCGGGTAAAAGTTTTTGTTGTCGGCTGACCCATGTGTTGGGTATGTTACTTGGGGTACCGTCAGGATAATTTAGGAGTTGATGGTTTTTTGCGGACATAATTTGTGCCGTGGTTACAGACCTATTCTTCCCCCATTAGGTTGGGTCAAAATGATTTGTAGAATCGGGTATTGTTGGTGTTTAAGAAAGTTTGACAAGGGTAGAAACACTGGAAATGGAACTATTTCCGACATAAATTGAAGTCTTATGTTCAGTTAAAGTCGGAAAATTATGATACTTTATATGGTCTGGAAAACAATAAAGACTGAGGGAATCTGGGTACACTTTTCCGAGTATAAGTGTCTGCCATTTTAATAGGAATAAATATTCAAGACAGATTTAGGGCTGAGGATTTATGGTTTACTCTGGATAACATTATTATGCAAGGATTAGAAACATCATACTATATTTGCTCCTTGGGATACATGAATATGCATGATTTTGATTTTGATTTAATCTTACCTTAATGAGTGATTTCACGGGTTTTTACAAATCTAGTTAGGTTTAGTGGAATGAATGAGCCTAACCACTCAAAATAATTGCATGTAAAAAATCACGATCTTGTTCATTCATTTCCAGCACCCTTTTAGCGAAAGTGCGACGTTGTGCGTGACCTGCTGGCTTCAATTCCCGTACCAGCTGGACCTTATAAGCATAAACTCAATTCTTGTAGTCGCCTCGAAATGGACACATCTTGGCTTTCTGTCATACTCTTAGTTACGACGGCGATATTTTCAGCTGACCTCGATTCCTCGATTTATCCATAAAATTCACTATAGCTGTGCGAGGAGCCGCTTGATGATGACCAAGAGCAGTACGAACTTTTTTTTTTCGTGGGAAGGTGAGAAATCTTCATAGACACTATAGGCCCGGAGCCTATAGTAGTGTGAGATTCTTACTCACTAAAAAAACACCTCCCTTATGCAAACCACGACTGAGTTCACACTCAACAAGCAGTTCTTCTATCGCATTTTATTTTGTTTTTATAAGATATCCTGCAGGCGATTTTCCATTGAAAATTCCTGTGTACTTTAGAAAAATTACGTGCTGCTAATCACCGCGCTAGATCGAGAGGCTTAGTCCTTTTCAGACGGCGCAAATAAATTTGTCTCGTCGAGGATCTGTTGAACAGAAATATTCGTATTGCCTTGTAATCGATTATTATGTTTTCACGCAAACCTTTTAATTACGTTCTGAACGTTTTCGACTCCTAAGTCTCTGTGGATATCATCGTTTCTAATGTACCACGGCGCATTAAAAATTCCTCGAAAAACTTTGTTTTGGAATGTCTGTATTACATTAATGTTACTATTTTTAGTACAACCCCAAAGTTGTACACCAAATGTCCAGATCGGTTTTAGCACTTGCTTGTATAACAGCAGTTTGTTCTCTAAGCTAAGCTTGGAATACTTTCCAATAAGCCAGTAAATATCTCTATATTTGATTTCAAGCTCTTCACGTTTTTTCTTGACGTGTGCTCTCCATTTTAGTTTAGCGTCGAGTGTCATACCGAGATATTTGGCCTCGTTCGCGTAAGGAATTCGTACTGCGTTGAGTGATGGTTCACGTGGACAGACTTGTTTTCATTCGCCAAGTCTTTGTCCAATTGTTAATCCGTGTAAGGGCACGTTGCAACTTGGCACTTGCTTCTTCGACTGTTTTAGCCGTTGCCAAAATGGCAGTGTCATCAGCAAATGTGTCGTCCGTTTGCGGTATATCGCGGGTGAAAAGTAAATATAGCAGAGGGCCAAGTACACTTCCTTGCGGCACCCCCGCCTTTATTGTCTTAAAAGTGGAATATTCGTTTCAGTGTCCCACACGGAAGAGTCGGTCTTCCTGGTATGAACCTAAAATATAAGACAATTGCTGGGGTAGAGCTTGTCGAAGTTTATATTTTAGGCCTTCGTGCCATACCTTATCAAAGGCTTGCGAAACGTCAAGGAATGCGCTTGAACACACTAACTTACACTCGATTGCTCGTTCTATTACATCGGTTATTCGATGCACTTGGTCAACTGTAGAGTGTTGGCTTCTAAAGCCAAATTGATGATCCGGCAAGAGGGAATTTGTGTCGGTAATTGGTTTAAGACCATTAAGAAGAATTCGCTCGAAGACCTTCAGTGTAATCGGGAGAAACGGTATTGATCTATATGACTTGACTTTAGTCAGCGGTTTACCGGGTTTCGGAAACATAATAACTTCGGCTACTTTTCACTGGTGCGGTACATGCTCTAATCTAATTCTGGCATTTATAAGATAGAGCAGCTTTAGCAAACCTTTTTTCGGCAACGCTTTAAGTTGGAAAGTTTGTCGTCATGTCTAGCGTATTGACATTCTCTGGAAGCACTTCCCCGTCGAATGGTTTAAACGTTTCTGCAAGATGGTCGCTTTTTCCTTATCTTCTTTCGCCCAGTCATCCTGGTTTCTTCTTATTGGCGCCACGTGTATTTGGGGCTTTCGAACACTTCTAACGGCTCTCCATATGGGGTAGTTGGTATCCTTTGTCGCTGTGAGTCTTTCAAGGTAGTTATTAATACCTTGATTATTGAAGTCCTTGATCGATTTTTTCAGCAAGTTGCAGAGCCTATTGAAGGACGGGTTTCATGCCACTTTTTCCGCGCTCTTCGTTTCTTCCTTATCATTTCACTGATTTCCGGTGGGTATCTTATGCCGACTTTGGGAACTTTGTTCTATTCGCGGGGAGTGTTCTTCCAGGCCGCTTGCTGTATGACTTCAACAAAACGTTCAACTTCTTTTTCAAGTTAATACGGCGTTCTAAGTGCTACTTTCAACTCAGTATTGTCTACAATGTCTATTCGGAAATCTTCCCAGTGAGTTTTGCTGTTAGTTAATCTGGGTGGTCTTTGTTTTTTAACCAAGGATTCGCACAGTGAGAGGATAACTGGAGAATGATCGGAGGAAAGATCGAAGCCCTCTTCAACTTTGACATAACTAGCTTTTACTCCTTTTCCGATAAAGAAGTCTATTAGATCGGGTGTTTTGGCGACATCCGAGGGCCAGTATGTCGGCTTGCCTGTTGAGTAAAAATAGCAACCACATTCCTTACCAGCCCTGTAAAGAGTTTTGCCTTTTTGAGAGATACATCTTGAGCCCCAAAAGGTGTGCTTCGCGTTAAAGTCGCGAATGATAAATGATGATAAAATAATGAACTCTGGTCCAGGAGAGTTGAATAGGTCAATAGATTGAGGATATATTAAAAGAGTAATTTTTATTTTTAGCGCGCACCACGATCATTTGAAATTTGTCAAGTTCAACTATTGCTTCCAGAGTATGTTCAATGCAGTCTTTTCTGAATAGGGATGTCCCGCCTCTTGCGTTTCGCGATGGATGATGAGTACGAACTTTACGAAACGTTTCCCCGATATTTTCATCGTTTTTTTAGTGAATTGTCACTATTTCAATAGGTTGTGTGATTGTGTATGGATCCATATCCTCATAGTTTTTACTTAGAAAAAGTTGACAGTTCAACAATGGCTCGAAATTTAAAATTGAAACCTCTTGTTGTATGGCCCTATCGGGTCTAGTCCTTAGCTGCTACGAAATTATATGTACCTGTCTGTTGTGACATTTCCTCTAAGTCCTTGGGTCCTTGGTGTTGTGTTTAGCGAAAATACCAAAACCAAACATGGGTTTGTATAAGTTTTTTTCATAGGGTAACATATTTGATGGTCTGTTCTAACATCTCGAGTATATTAGATTTTACATGTATGAAACCACACTGAAGAGGATCAATCAGTGGGTTTACAAAAGATCTTAAGTGGTTTTTTGCATATTTGTTGGACCTAGATTTGGATATATGTACCTATCCTCACTTCGTCACAGTAAAAGAAATTGTTGCACATCATCGTGCAGGTGGAATGGTCCATTTTGCCTGACTATGGACTATTGAACGTCATCGCAGTCTTTAGAAATATTTTTTCCATATTCTTAGTACTCGAAGTACTTAGCTTTGACTCATCTCTTGTTGCCACTTCATCTTCTTCTAAGCTCGACTTCTTGTCAGTTGAAATAACACTTACTCCTAGATGCTTGTATGTTATGTGTTCTTACTTGCTATTGATGCAATTAACAATTTGATTGTCTTATCGGCCTGGCCTGATGATTTCATTTTAAACCGCTTCTACTTGAATGGACTCCATCTGAGAACCCATCTTTTCCGTCGCTTCCAATCCCATTTCTACTAAGGAATGATTCTTCCTAGGTCTGTCTATGTCAACTCAGTGGCGTTTCCAACTGCCATATATGGAAAGGCAATTAGACCTTCTCTTTACAACTAATCCCATTAACTCCTCAGTATCGTATTGTCAACTACCGCTTTCAACTATTGTTAACTTTCATCCTCTTCTTTTTTTCCTTTCTCCACAACTCTCCCCTCCAGTCACCTCCCCCCACAATTGGCTCTTCTTATAATACAATTTTCAGAAAGCTAATTTCCGTAAAATCAATACTTCCCTAAGCAGGGCTTCTTTCGAGTTTACCAATCTATCTCTGGTCGCCACCCACTCCATTTTTTGCAGAGAAATATTCAAATCCATCTCCGTTTATGTGCCATAACTACGAAACAAGTTATAGGCGGTATTCCTTACCGCCCACTTTTCTTTCGACTATTAAAACTACCTAGATACACACGTATCTTCATTTCATTGAACCCTACAACTCTCTCTATCATCGCTACCTGAATAATGCGCAAACTAACCTTGTAAATAACCCCCAAGTCCTTTTTCCAATTTGTCAATTGCAAATGTAAGACCGATGATTATTCTTCCTCCCTCCCTTTCGAAACCAAAGGTGATCCTGCTCCCATCACCAAGTTTTTTGCTACAATTTTCAAACAATTATTTGCTAACATCTCCTTGTTCCAGATCCCACTTACATCAATGACCTACCAAACTTCTCCTTTAATCCCTTTCTCTCTGAAAATTTTGATCCTGCAGTTATTGAAGAAAAGTTATTAAAACTTAAAGATGCTTTTCTATCTGGCCTAGATGGTCTCCCCGCCGTTTAAAAAAAAGGTCTTCCAATCTGTCTCTCCGCATTGCCTTCCTATTTCATCTATCACTTACAGAGGGAGAATTTCCCCAGATTTGGAAGACTTTTTTTCGAATCCCGATAGACAAAAAGAGATCTAAGCATGAAGCTACCAATTATCGTGCCATTTCTAAGCTCTGTCATATACCCAAACTTTATGAAAGCATTTTATACGAAGCCTTAAATGCAAGCCTTTTATTTCACCCCCGAGATCAATTCGCGTCGTTTGTTCTCCCAGCCTTAGAAAATGGCAATAAAATCGATGTTATCGCAACCGATTTCACTAAAGCGTTTAATGAGATATAGCTTTGATCCTCTTTTATTAAAATTTATTTCTTTTTACTTGGTAAACCGATATTACATATAGTGCTCCGTTTAGGTCCGCCCTTTCTGTTCCTTTCCTAGCCTCATCTGGAGTTCCACAAGGCTGCTATCTTGGTCCTTTTCTCTTCATTTTTACTATTAACGATCTTGTGAGGGTCATTAAATACTTCTACCTCTCCCTTTACGCTGATGACACACAATTTATTAAAACTATTTCTTCTCCCCATGACTCCACCCTTCTTCAGGAAAACCTCGATCGGTTTTCAATCTAGTGCCTCAAAAACTGTCAATCTATAATCTTCTGACGTAAATGCAACCCGTCTCCTTTCCGACTTTATTTTCTCTATGGTCAACCAATTCCCTGGTTCAATCTTTTCAAGACCTTGGTATATTATTCGATTGTGAGCTTTATTTCCGTTTAAATATCGATAAGACGATCCTTAAAGCCAGCTCCTCACTTGGCTTTATTGAACGGTGGTTCAAGAAATTGTCCAACTTGTACATAACCAGCTCTCTCTATGTTACCTTCGTTCAGTCCTTGCTTAAGTATGCCAGCCAAGCTTGGTCCCCCTTTCACTGAGTTCATGTTTCTCGAATCAAGAGTATTCAACGTCGGTTTCTCCGATTTGCGCTCCGTGGTCTGCCCTCGAACGATCATTTTATATTACCTCCCTATCAGGACGGTCTCAAACCTTTTAATAGAAATTCATTAGAACAACGTAGGAATATTGCTGACATTCTTTTCATTCATTAACTGCTCTCAGGTTCTATCAACTGCGCATTCCTTTTCAACTCTATTTTCATCAACACCAACCCACGTAATCTACGTTGTCCCCGTCTCTTCTATTTACCAGTCCACCGCACCTCTTATGTCTCCAACGAACCAATCTCTCGTATGCTCCGAAAGGTCAACTCAAACGACTCCATTTTTGATTTCCACCTGATCACTCCTCGTCTCAAACAAGATCTCCTCCATCATTCCCCTGGTTCCTAGCCCTTAAGTCTTTCTGTTAGTTGTTGGTCCTAGTTTTTAAGTTAGATTAAGCTTGTATTGAGTCGAATAAATGGGGGCCTCACCCCACACCAAACCAAAATTATTGACTTCGAATCTAGCACTAGGTTCCTTACAGGCTTCCGGTGTTGCACGTTCCTTCTGCCTTCTGTAACATTTCCCAACTTTTCCTTCCTTTGGAATGCCTGTAGATAGCTCAGACATTTAGAATACTTGACGCATCATGTGAATCCGTTGTTGTTGGTGGTATCGTGCAGGCTATTTTTACCGACTGTGGTAAAAAATATTTGTTCAGCTCATCCCTAAATAAGGCCAATCTTCTTCTCCTTTCTATAAAAGACCGAACATTTACGTCCCTTCTCACCAGAGCACTAGAAATACAGTTAAATAATCAGGTTTTGAAGAACCTGACTCGAAAACTTCTTAATGGACGGTTCTCATACCAGCAGATCCAATATTGATTTCATTGGCCTTCACACCGAACAGTTGTGAGGTCTAATTCAAACTTGAAAACTACTAGCTTGAAATAAAATGACCAGACTGATTGAAAGCTGTAGAAAGTTAGGGTTCGCAAAATATTTTTCCAAAAAAAATTATGACAAATTCAAAATTTGTGGTTTTTTTTTTTTAAAAAATCACTTTTGAGCTTCAATAACTTTTGACACATTATTTTGAGGGCAACACTTACTGTGAAACAATTGAAGTGCTAATAATTATGAGCTCAACGATACCCCGCTTGTTACAATACGTATAAATTTAAAAGATGTTATTTTCAAAAAGGGCCAAAAGAGGACAGCGTATGGATTGAAACTTCTGGATCTCGAAGGGGATGTTTTTCCAATCCCCCTCACCTGTGCGATTTTCTTTCTCAAAATGGAATATGTCAAGAAATCACCCCTTAAAGTTTTCAAACATTATCCGGAACAACTTGTATATTTACAGCAACCAAATAAAATTAAAACTGCTCACAATGCATGAAGATGCTCTCGAAAAGAGCTATTTTCTATTAATATTTGTGTTCAACGGGATTTTTACAATTAATTATTATTATTATTATTATCATTTATTAAAACAAAAATAAATTAAAATTTTAATACAACAATTTGTAGCGCTAGCTGCCAGAGCTTACGGCTATTTTGCAATTGAATATACGAGTAAGTATATTCTTTTTCTTTTATTTATTTATACATATATAATATTTTCCACATAAATTTGTTAGAACTCTTTATGCTTATATCTACAGAAATATTAAAGGAATTATATATATATATATATATATATATATATGTGACATTTTTTATTTAGTGCACTTGTAGTATATAAATAGTCCTAATTGCCACTTCAACCGGCTCAATTACAAATAAAATTAACAATGGGTGCGGTGACCTAAGAAAAGCAAATTACAATGATGGGGAAGCTGAATGCTGCTATACAATTTAAATTGAAAAATTAGAGGCCATAATAAAAAATGTAAAAAGAGAAAAAAAAATAGGATCCTATTTTACCACAGGATGCCAGAGTATTACTTCCCTACCAGCAAAATCAATTCAAGCCAATGCTTTACAAATTTTTCAAACACAACAGGAGGTGTATTTGCTCTGATCGATTTTGGGAGCTGATGTACAGATACATAATTTGAATAGTTTTTACGTAAATTATAATCAGAAATTAATCTACTATTCAAATTTCCAGATCTGAAAAAGAACGTTCTTAACACTTTAAAACAATACAAGTTAAGGACTGGAAGAATTTTTAATATCCCAAAACAATGGAAAACTGGGATGTCTGCGGTGTTTATGACAAATTTTTCTTGCAACATTTTTCTGCAGAATTTTGTTATTATAGGCACCTCCCCAACAAGCTTTGAGTTAGAAATGCTATGGCATATGGTTTTTAATAATGCCTTAGAACAAACATTTTTCATGAAGGAAAAGCTTCTAAGGAAAGATACAATGTGTCTTATGAAACTCATCTTAGAGTCGATGATAAGTCTCAAATACTTATACTCATTCACTTTCTCGACTAAAAAAACTATTTTTGCTGCAACAGCAGCGCTACAAGAAGTTTGGGAAGTGGACGCGGAAACAAATTTGACAATCCGGTGCACAGGAGTGGAACTCTGCAATGTCACTAATTGGGGTGGGGAGATTAAAAAACATAACTTTTGTTCTAGAGCTAATGCTCAAACTATGTTCAGCGAACCACACATAATAAACTTACACAGATCCCAGTTGATATTAGATACTTAATTTAAAGCGCTGCTAGAGCCATAAGAACAGCCCACATCATCTGCGAAGGCCATAAGAACGCCTTTAAAATTAAGACTAAACAGAGAGTTGATGTGAATGAGAAAAAGAGTAGGCAATAACACCCAACCCTGAGGTACTCCCAAATTATGAAACCGGATTGTAAGATCTGAAGATAAAGCCTCGAAAGCCAGCTCTTTCAAGTTTTTTCTTCAATGTGATATGGTTGACCATGTCGAATGCTTTTGTAATACTCATATCTATAAACAAGTCGGCAGTGAACTTTTTCGCCTCACGTTTAAGAAAAAATTGGGGAACAAAATTGTAGAAGCGCATCTTCAGCTGATTTATCATTCTGAAAGCCAAATTGGATAGGACTGAAAAATGTTGACTTATTCAAAAATGACATTAGTCTGTTCTTTAGTATTTCTCAAAACCGGGAGAAAGGACATTGGCCTATAATTACTCATATCAGCTGGTGACCCTGTTTTGAACAACATCCATGGTAGGCAGGTAGGTAAAAGTGGCTGTTAGTAAGAACGACCCACTTAGGCCTATTGGCCTATTGTGGTACTACGTGGATCTATGATCTTCCTACTCTTGCAACTAATTTGAACTTATGATGAAGCGTAGTCGGCTGTTTACGCCTATATTATTTAGATCGTTTAAGTCATTGTATAAAAAGTGAAATTTTCATCTTTGGGAGAGAGCTGGACATGTACAGATTAGGCGGCAGATTCTATAGAAATCGTTATAAAAATTGCCAAGCCTTCTTGCATGCTTGCCTATAAGGCAGCGTCCAGTGATGACACCTATGATGGAGCTGAGATGCTGCGTATTTAGAAGGATCAGAGCCAGATCCGGCTTCGGCGAGATCTGTTTGGTCGCTAGGCATGTTGGTCCAACAGTCCACCTAAGATGTGTTCTTTTAATTATATCCAGCTTTAATATTGATTTACACGTAGCGATTGGTATACCTATGCTAACATTTTCGGTAAAATAGATAGAGTGGTTTCAATTTTGGCGAGGCTCTACAATTCCATGGAATGTCTCTGTGGCTCGACACCCAACAAATGTGAACGTTCAACTGCTCTGCCATCTCCATAAGAGAAGATCGGCATTCAGGTACGGTTTTAGAATTTATTGAGACTGAATCAGGACTTAATAGCGGCCTGACTATCCAAAAAGTTGCGGATATCCTTTCCAGATTTAACATTTTTCTTCAGCCAGGACAGAGCTTCCTTAATCGATAAAATTTCCACCTAGAACACGCTACAGTGATTTTCGAAAACGGAAAGGGAAGCTTAGATTAACTTATCTGAGAAAACACCGCCACCAACCCGCTATCGGTTTTAGATCCATCGGTGTAGAATGGATTGACTTGTCCTCCATGAAAGCATCTTCCTCCCAGAAGGATCTAGAGGGAAAGCTTACCTGGAAGTCTTTGTCAAACCAAAGTTCAGGTATGGTGTAATCGATGTTCTTCGTGAGGATTCCTAATGCATTAAGAATGTTAGCGTGGCCAAATGAATTATCCACTGCGTAGTCACTTTGAGGCGAATAATTGCAGTCGCAGCAACTTGCCTGATGAAAATATCGAATGTCTAATGCCGCAGAGGGAGTAGACCGTAAAGCT
Organism: Volucella zonaria; assembly: GCA_963966105.1. Lineage (NCBI taxonomy): Eukaryota > Metazoa > Arthropoda > Insecta > Diptera > Syrphidae > Volucella > Volucella zonaria. Next base: position 192,446,795 of record OZ014532.1, on the reverse strand, counting down.
CTGCTTATGCATAGGCATGCTGTTCTTTGGGCTTTGCTTAGTTTTTTCCAGTTGACTGCATTTTCTAAGGCCGTCCACCAGACGACAGCCCCGTAAGTGAGTATCGGTCTTATGACCGAAATGTATAGCCAGTGGGTCATGCGAGGTTGAAGGCCCCATTAGTTCTCAATGGCTTTTTTGCAAGAGAATAAAGTTATTGTGGCTTTCTTGACTCTTTCTTGAATGTTAGGTTTCCAGTTTAGTTTCCTGTCAAAAATGAGATCCAGACATTTTGCTGTATCGGAAAGGATTAAACTGGTACCGTCTATTGAGGGAGGTTCATCAACATCCATAAGCGGCTATTTATTAAACTACAGCGTCAGCAAGATCAATAATTTACTATTTATTTTTGCATTTAATCGCCTTGTGCCAGCCACCATCAAATATCGAAAACCAGCGGTAATGCTGCCAACGTACTCGTACCATCAGAGACGGCGCAACTGATGTGCTGGCTTTCACCCGACCGCCACCAAAAAATCCTTGGTTCGATGAAGAAATCCGGCCAGTGCATGCAGTTAAACAAGAAGACTACAAGGCGGCGCTGCAATGAAGGACGAGCGCTGCTCGTGAGTTCTGTGAGCAGAAAAGACGTGCAGAACATCGGCTTCTCCAGAAAAAGAAAAAAGAGCACAAGAGGAGCCTGATCGATGATATTGAGCGATTGTACTCTCGTACGGAAGTTTTTTAGATAAAAAAAAACCTTTCAAGGCAAGAATACCTGTACAAAGGCCTATTAGAGTAAAAAGGCCCAACAACATGCAGACAGAATTGACCATTCAGCTTAGAAGATGGTAGCCAAAACTTCCATCTACCTGACCGAAATGAAGCAAAGACAGTAATATCTAGGCTGAAACTCAACAAAGCAGTTAGAACCGACGCACGGCTTACCGGCCGAGGTTATCAAAGCTGCTGGAAATGACTTTGTGGAGAGGATACATCAACTCATTCTTCATTAAAAAGGGAACCCCCTCCCCTCCCCCCCCCCCCTAAAATGAGCCAACTTTAAAAGCATAAATCTCCACAACATCGGATACAAGACATTGTCTTCCATATTGTGTGACCGTCTGAAACCCTTTGCCAAAAATTCCAAACAGGAAATTGTTCACATCCCAATAGGTCTTGCAAAAAACTCAGGAGGTACAAATCGATACCTATCATCTTTCCATCAATTTTAAAACCGCAGACAGAATTTATAGAGACGAGCTATATAGAGCCGGTATAGTTGGCATCCTGCCATGCTCCTCCGTATGTGCAGAATGATGATGGAGAACGGTCGCTGTTCAAACAGAGTCAGTAACGACTTAACCGAAACCTTCGATGTTAAAAAAGGTCTCAGACAAGATATTAGACATACGAAACTCACAAGCCAACACCAGAAGCACAATCTTTCAAAGTCTGTGGCAACTATTAGCGTACGCTAATGATGCCAAACATAATTGGGGGAACAGTATTGAAACTGAACCTGCCAAAATGAATTAAGTCATAAATAAGGGAAAACCAAGTACCACATATGCTGTCAACGGGAAAGGACACACAACATCGACGAATTGGACAGAACGTCACTGTCGACAGCTATAATTTTGAAGTAGTAGGGAAGTGTGTCTACCTTTAGTCTGCTATAAATGAAATAAAACGAAGAATCACTCTTGCCAAATGCGGTTTCTTTGTGCTAAGGTCGTATCCTGAAAAACTGGTGAGACTCTATATACTCTATTCATCCCAGTCCTACTTAATGGCGCAGAAGCATAAGCCCTATCGAAGGTAGATGAAGCTATCCTCAGTCGTTTCGAGAGAAAAAATCCTACGGTAAATATTCAGTCTGGTTTGCTTTGACGGGATTTTTTTTGAGTACTTTGGCTAGGCTGTCACTCAAATTTTGCTCTTTCAGTTAATGCATGAAAAATTTAACGACTGACAAATAACAGTCAAACCAAGATGACAATCAAGCAAAATGACCCAGATACATAAAACGCACCCTATGGAGTATAAAAAAAAATAGATTTCCTCCAAATCAGTATCTTAGTGCTACAGTCGGTCGATATTGCTCAGCAACTCATTTTCCTCCACTTGACCTTCCAAGCTCATAACTATCCACAACGTCAGAATCCGTTCTACTGCTCGTTTAATTAACTTTTATGTACGAGTATGATCTCTTAATTTATGATACTACCAACCAACTTTTGGTCAAACTTAAGCAATAACAAACAACTAAAGAGGGCAAAAACCAATATTCTCAATTAATCAAACTTTGCTGATGATGTGCAAGACAATTTTGGTTGTGGTACTCGTATTGTACTCGTATCTAGGAGAAAACGCCTACGCTACCGTATCCAATCAATATATTTATCCGATAAAATTTAGTAGGACTTTGCAAGTTGATTGGGTTCGAATTCAAGAGTACTAAAGCGCACATAAGCCGATGTGTAGAGATAAATGATTTTTATTTAGCAGAAGGATGTTTCAGGACGAGATTGTGTACAAATTTTGCGGATGCCTCTGAAATAAATTGGGAACAAGATTTATTTGCAGAATAAATGGATAATGAAAGAGAACTGGATAGACTACCAATTTTATAAATACACCATGCTTCAGTTGCTAATGAAATCGGAAAGTTCCGTAAAATTAGAATACGTACTCGAAGCTATCTGTATACAAGTTTCAGGTCAACCTATAAATTATGGAAATGAAGAATAACTTTCAGATTGAATTTGTTTAACTAGATGTTGAAGTGAGTACGGCATTTTAATAAGCAGCTAGGTGCGCTGGTCTGAATCTATTTCATAGACTCGTATATACTCGTATCTTGAAAGAATGTTATTAGGTGTTTTGCTTCAAAAATCATAAAGTAGTAAAAAGAAACCGATCCAGCTCCATACAAGGAGGAAGTATTATAATTTTAAATAGAAAAGCCTTGCAATTTAAAAGAAGGTATAGATGTTCAGTGCGAGCTCCTGGAAATGTGCACGATGTACATCCCTCCTCGTAGTGGACAGGCTTTGTATATAATCTACGTCTATGCACCTAAATCAAATTTATTTATCTCAGAAAAATTTTCAGATTCCTAAGGTAGAGTTTTTATTTGACACACCAAATAAGGATTTTTGAACTCGCGCATACCATCTTTAAGCAGATTAATTGGTAATAAAGAAAAGGTAGTCGCTCCAACAACGTTTTCAAATCATCCAAATTTTTTTATCAAATTTCCCGGCCACTTACGACTAAATTACGTGCATTAACTCCAATTTCCGACCGTTGTAATCGTCCCCATAAACGAGAAATTGGGCGTTCAGTGAAAAAATTGGAATCGATTTGTTCCCTTCATAATGTTAGCATGCCGATGAGATAGCAAAACGCCAGAAATGAAGTTAATATTGCGGATGTACACAGATCAGTGTACATTCACCCGATTTCTAGTCGTTCTCAAGAGCTGTTGGTGCGATAAAATTTAGCACAACAAGCTGGGCTCTTTCCTAGTGAAAACGTTCGCCTTCATCCCTTCGAACCTGCTATAAGAGCGCTAGGAAGGGTATAGGATATTTTTTCTTGCAAGGATCCAGCGCGAAATGGTCGACCCTTGACTCACGGGCTGTTCTGTCTCCCCTTATGGGTAGTCTCCAGCCTCGAGTAGAGCCAAGGCATTCCGCTTAACCTCTCCAGCTACTAACCCTTTCACTTTTTTACCCGCCTTGTCTGTTGTGTCCGTTGTCGTTTTAAAGGAACGTATTTGCAGAAGGCACCTGTCTATTCTTCCAATCCCGGAATTCTGCCTTTGCACTCCTCGGAGATGACAACCAGTAGGTCCACCCGGGAAAGACAGAGCCAGGCGGACGGGCTGGAACACTCTGAACATATGGCGGGCGGTCATGTTATTTGGACTATATGCCTAGAGCCAGATGGATAGTCTGGAACCCACTGTGTAAACCCACACCGGTTTCCTAGAGCCACAATACAACACAAAAGCATAATCAGTGTAAAGACTGCGACGCTATCTAATATTCCATTTCCCTCCTCAAACTCTGCACGGAAGTCCACCGGGTCCCGAACTCGGGAATTTCCCCGAGGATCTGGGTAGTAAAAGTGGCACATTTGGGTGTATAAAAGAGCGGTCTAGCGGTGTTCCAAATATGGTTACACGCTCCAGCTAAGTAGCGGAGCGCTGTACATGTGTACCAGACATTGGGCCCACTAAGAACCCATTTGATGTGATGCACGAATGTGCGTGTAGGTGGCCAATAGTCTGAGTGGACTTAAGTTAAATCACTTCTTGGTTGACCACAACGCTTGAAAGATTTTTTCAACCGTTCGGGAAGACGTAAAGTATCTGCCCAGTCTTACGCGGTTTCCATTCCGGTAGTTTTAACTGCCATTCACTTAACCTTGATCAGTAAATTTTTGATACCACTCAATCGATTGTGCCATATGAGATTTCGATCAATAAATCGCTGGTTATAACGTGACTTTTCGCTTTTCTATGGCAAGTTCTTTAGCTTTACCAGCCGAATAATTCTATCACCTTTTTCGCACCTTATTTCGACTCCTTGATAAAGCTTATCTTCTTCAGAAGACAATATAGCTTCGAAGGTTAATATTGGACACACTCAGCTGACTCCTGAAGGCGCTTCAATCACTCAAGCCTTGTTATAAGCTCAGAGTCGACGAATTCCTGCCATCGTCATAAAGATAAAAAAAATGCTCTTATTCACTGTTCTAAAAACATTTAACGCATCTCTAGATGAAAGTATCTTCCTTGAGTGGAAAACTTCTTATTTTGTTCGTATCCATAAGTCGGGTCCCAAGAATGATATTGAAAACTACAGGAGAATCTGCTAGCTTTCAGTTATTCCCACGCTACTAAGGGGTTACCAGATAAAAACGATAGAAAAAAAAAATTTAATAAAACAACAACGTTGTGAGATATAAAATTGATTCTTACTATATTTTGAAGCAACGTTCATGCCATTATGTGTGGAATAACACATCATTCAAATGTCTGCCTCGCCTGCACTGGTAGTGCTTCAAGCTGTCTGTCCGATTTTTGATGACTCAGTTCAATATGAGCCGCGTTATTCTGGCAATAGTATGCCGAATGTTGGCCTCGAGCTCATCCAAAGTAGTTGATTTGTTAGCGTAGACTAAGAACTTGACGTAACCCTAGAGAAAATAATCGAATGATGTCAAATTGCATGATCGGAGCGGGCCAATTGATGAACACTTACCATGAGATGACCCAGTGACGCAAATTTCTCAACTTAGAGCGTTGCGTCGCTTGAATGGCATGTAGCGACTACTTGTTGTAACCACAGCTCGGATATATCGATGTTGTCGACCTCTGATTACAGAAACTATATTTCCGACTTTAGTACACACCGCCTATTATTTTCTATAACATCGAGTTCTACGATTTGAGTTCAACAAGTGATGTCTATACCGGAACTAAACTCATTTTTTCATACAGGTAATGCCGTACGTTCGGCAAGCGTAAAACGATGCATGATGGAATGGCAAACCTTACTGGACATTTTGACAGCTGAATGTCATTGGGAACTTTAACAGCTGCTGAAACATAACAATTGGAAAAACTGTCATTGATATCTGGTCGCCCTATACAAAGTTCAGGAAAAAATAGGCTTGAATTTGTACCAAATGAATTCTTGTCTGTTGCTCAACATGGCTTTATATCTGGAAGATCAACGAGTATCAATGTTGCTATGTCATAAGTGCATTAAAAATCGATGTTGTATACGCGGACTTTAGTAAAGCTATTGACTCTGTAAACCATACAATTGTACTGAACAAATTGAATCAATCGAAAATTTTAACTTGGTTGTGGTCGTCCGTTACGAGTGTTCCCCAGGGTAGTGACTTAGGTCCACCACTTTTTATAATTTTTATTGATGACATTATTTCGAAAATAAGGTACTGCAAGTGTTTTTTTAGACGCAGACGACCTTCAATAATTGCTAAAAATTAAAAGTATAGGTGATTGCCATCTTATTATTGCTTAAAACAATATAAATATTAAAAAAATGCCAGACTATATCTTTCTCGAAAAAAATAGTATGATCAGTCGATTGAGTCCAAAGTTTTAACACGTGTTGTGAATATTAGGCATGCTTGAATCAACCTTTTCTTTTAAAAGTCATATTAAAGCTAACTCAGTGGTGGGATATATTAAGCGCAACACAAAGTACAAGGTGGCGCAAATTAATCACCCTATTGGAAGATGGCATAATTTTTGCAAATGGCGTCCTACGTCAATCATATTTAACATTTGTGAACTAGACAGCAGGAGTATACAAACAGATAAGCAATGGAGCGATATACACCGCATTAGCGTAGAATAATTGTGTCGATATTTTTGACCAATAATCGGTCGATGGTGTTAGTGCAGCATGAATTTCGACGTCGATTTCCTAATAGTGTAGCGCCGACTGGGCAAACATTCCGGCGCTTCGCTATTCGACTCGAACAGAGTGGAACTACAGGAGACCATGCAGGGCGTGGCCGCCACCGAACTGGTCTTTCGGCCGAGAATATCGCGGCTATGGCTGCCGATGTCGCTGAGAGCGAAGAAACATCAACCAAACGACGGGCCACGCAATTGGGCATCACCAGACGGACCCTACAGTGAATTCTAGTGAAAGACTTACACATGCAAACAGTGAATCAGTTAATGCCTCCTCACCATCAGTCGCGTGTGAATTACTGTAAAGCCATCCTCAATCTCAACAACGAAGAGGGCGATTTTGTGTCGAAAATCATCACGAACGACGAGGCGCATTTCCAACTAAGCGGTTACGTCAATAAACAGAATCTTCACTTCTGGGGCACTAACAATCTGCGTGTGATGCACGAAGAGCCATTACATCCACTCAAAACCACGGCGGGAAAAGTGATTGGGCTGTATTTTTTGAGGACGCCCTCGGCAGTTCAGTTTTTCAGTTTTTTATGCATTTTAATTTATATACTTAATTTACTCTTACATGCTAGACAAAAAAATGCTTAAAAATTAGCTTAAATAACTTACAATTAATCTTATACTAACTTACTGGCCCCATGCAGGCACTCTATGTTAAACATTTAGGATAGTTCTTATTCTTATTCTTACAGTTACGACAATACAACTTAAACTAAGAAAACATTTTTAAGAAAAAACTTAGTGCATGGACTTTTTTAATTTTATTATAAAAACTTAAAACTAAAAGCCTACAGACTACCTAGAAATAAATCCTAATCTACTTACGTTTTGTATTAAATCATTATATATGCATACATAATATATATATACCTAATATATAGATATATGTATGTATATATCTATCTTTTTTTTTTTGGTTTTTATTTTTTTTTTTTTTTTAAATCTAACTTACTCCTACTTAAAACTATGTAAGCCGGACATGGCTAACAAAACATTAGACGACCAACTCTGCTTCACATGAAGCTAGCAAGTATTGGAGTAATTCGACGACGACGCATCTTCTCCTTCAAAAAGCCACCAAAATTGTTGGTGCTGTTGAGCAACATCCCTCATGTCGCGACTTCCTACCGCTCTACTGAACCGGAGACGCTCCGCACTGCCGTGTGCGACGTCTCATTCGTAGTTGAGTCGCCTGTCTGCAGCTGTTCGAGCGACGTGGAAGATTAGCGGCACCGCAAATCTGTCCTGGATCAGACCTTTACTATCTAGGTAGAGGAGATCAGGTTGTTCGATGTGGTCATTGCTCTTGCAATGTGCCTTCGAGTCAACTTAATGACGAAATTATCCACTCTTATTAGGTTCGCCCTATTGTAGAAGACCTCATTAGGATAGAATTTTATGTACTCAGACTCTGGTGTTCTGTATAAGCGAAGACAAGCCCTCTCAAACACCCGAATCTTTTTCAATAAACTTGCTCTCACGTTGAACCACACAGGACATCCAAATACAAGCATGGGCCGGATAAGGGCCATGTAGCAGATCACCTTCACCCTCGCATCGAGTAAACTGTTATAAAACAGTGTCCTTGTAAGTGCAGAGGCACCTCTGGCTCTGACCAGAGCAACATCTATATGTTTGTTAAAATACTGATATTGATCTAGCCAGATCCCAAGGTATCTGATTACATTTGGACAAGCAAGTGGCTGTCCATGTTGTCCGACGATAGAGAACTTTCGCCAATTCCTTCTGGTAACCCTAGAGGCCCCAGATAAAGGTGTCCTAAACAGAATGGTTTCCGACTTCTGAAAGTTGATTTTCAACTTCCAGTCATCGCAATATCGCTTAATTTTGTCGAAGTCACGTTGCAAAAGTGTATTAATGACCTCAATCTTTGGACCTAATCTGTACGCGATTAAGTCGTCTGCGTATGCTATGGCATGGTGAAGTGAACCTATCAGATCACTTGTGTAAATGTTGAATAGGATCGGCGAATTTACCGCACCCTGTTGCAGACCGTTTTTAATGTAAAATGTTCCAGCCGAAGTCACATCGCCATTCTTCACGATAAACTGTCTACTGGAGAGAATATCAAAAAGAATATACAGAAGTGGTTTACTAATGCCCAACCTGTCCAGCTTGAAAAAGAGTCCCTCTAACCATACGGTGTCGAAGGCCTTTTCCAAGTCAATCAGGCAGGCACCAGTGCACTGGTTCTTGCCTTTGTTCCATTGGATATCATAAACCAGTCTGGACGCAGCATGAATGATATCATGCCCCGCCCTGAAACCGAATTGATTATCCGGAACTATATGTTTGTGCTCAACCCACTTAGTCAGGACTCTATTGATCACCTTCTCGAAAACCTTGCTGATGTTTGGAAGAAGACTGATCGAGCGGAGATTCGCCGGATTGGAAGTATCTTTATTCCTTTTGGGAATGGGATGTACCACCACAGTTTTCCAATGCGCTGGATAATGCGCATTATTCATTGCATTATTAAACAGGGTGGTATAAATGTCCACCGCTTCTAGTGGGAGATGTCGAAGCAAAATGTTCGGTATTTCATCGGTTCCCACTGATTTCTTACTTCTAAGTGATTCGAAGATCGTTTGGAGCTCTTCCTTCGAAATGAACGGTGGCAGTACCATTTCATTGGTGATTACATTATTTGCCATATTCTCGTCACTGAACTGGGTGAAACCCGAGCTCTCAAATCGCCAATTCACAACTTCGTTTCGAAGGCAGAAATTGTACACAAGGACTCGACTCTCCAGGTCGTGGTTCGGGCTAATGATGTCATTCGCCTTGTACACTTCCTGGAAAGTCGCTTCTATAGCCTCTACCTTCTGCGGATCCTCGATCACAAAGAAGTTGTCATCATCAACTGCCTCATTTGGATCGATACCTGCTGCTATGAGTATGTTCTCGTTGTCCGTCGTTCGGGCGATTTTAAGACACGAAAGGTCGTTTTGATTATTTCTACGAAATATTTTATTTATTTGCGGGAACATATTCGGGTTGCTGGTGTTTACAGCCCGAATTTTGTTGTTCCAGAATTTCTGTAATTTTCCTTTATTAATGTTTGGAGGTTTTTAATCGACGACTTCAATGTCATGATCTCCGGGTTATGTTTTCGTTCGTTTGATTGTCTCGTCCATTAATCTAAGATACGAGTACCTGTCAATCTCCTCGTTTGACAGATTTCTGTGGGACGGTGGTTTGAGCTAATTCGAGGACAGTGCTCTTGTCAGTATTCTTGAGAAGTGTGTCCAAAGCACCCTACTATAGTTGTAGGGATGCCTTTGAACAAACTCTTCCAATGATCACTGTCATACACGAAAGTGCGTAGACAGTTTGTACTTTGTTGGTTAGTGCACGTCAGTTGTATTCATGAGTCGAACATCAGGAGATCCAAATAGGACCCGTGTCTGGGAAACGACGGACTATCCGTCGCTTTGAGGTCGAGTCGAACATTGTGCCGACCCCACCTTGAATACTAGATTCCCTCTAGTATTTGGTACAATATTTCCCCAAGGACGTCATCGGCAGTACGGTCACTGTTACTGGTGACCGCTACAGGGCCATGATAAACGACTTCTTAGTACCAGAATTGGATGAGCGGGCTTGGTGAACATGTGGTTTCAACAAGACCGCACACACAGCACGAGCCACAATGGATATTGTCAAGGAAGCGTTTCCTTGTCCCGTAATCTCCCGTTTTGGCGATTTGGCATGGCCAGCAAGATCGCCCGATTTAACCATCCTAGACTTCCTTCTTTGGGGCTACTTGAAGTCGCGGGTTTATGCCAACAAGCCTCAGATTATCGCAGCCCTTAAGGAGAATATTCGACAGGAATGCGAACAGTTATCACCGGAAATCTTACTGAAATCATGGAAAATGCGATAAAACGGGCATAAATGTGTATCAACACTGGCAGCAATCACTTGGCGGATATCATCTTTTCCACTTACTTTGTGATGGTCCAAGTAAAGACTTCCATCACTCAAAATCATTTTTTTTTATTTAGTAAAAAAGTAATTCAAAAACAAAATTGGATGATTAATTTTGCGCCACTCAGTACTTCATTGATCCTTTTGCACTTATATTGCTTAGGTCTCTGTTGGAATACGCTGATGTTATTTAGAGCCCTGCTTTTGTAGCTCACGGTGACTTGCTTGAAGGAATCCAAAGACGGTTCACTAAATTGATTTTTTAGAAAATGCACTGGCCTTCTTGTCCTGAATACAAAACTAGTTGTTTGCTATTATATATTAAGCCATTAGAATCAAGACGTAGTATTCACTGTATAATGTTTGTTAGAGATTATCGTATTTATATGTCCTCCCTTATTGGCATTGGTACCTATTTATGCTCATTTTAGATCACTAAGAGCTAGACATATTCTATTTGAGAAACCACATGAACCCAATTATAGTCGTATTGAACCTTTGTCATGATCAATTAAAGATTTCAATTAACGTGGTTTTGCTCTTTCACCTTCAAAGATGAAGGTAACCTGCGTGCCCTTATCTGGCCCATGCCTCTTAATACTTAAAACTACTATTTATAACTTCAGAGCTTATGTATAATACATTAAGAGGAATGTGGTGTTCGCATGCGAATGCAGCTCATCGTGGGGTGAAGTGATAGATCAAGAATGACGGATGTCAATTCTTCAACAATTGATGTATCTGTTCCTTTAGTAACTTGGTAAAAAGGGTCCTACGCAAAAGTCCTTCTTCACCCCACTTGTACAGTAGACATATACAGTAAAATACCGAACTTTTTAAGGGTTGCTGCTTCTGGATATTTCAAAAGGTTGACAAGTGCAATAATTCTCCCGACGTTTTTTTAATTATTTCAGGGTTCTGTCATGGCTCATATTGGTCTAACTTCATTAATTTTTTTTTTGTTATGTACTCATTCAATGAACTTAAGTACTATATTAGAAAAAAAATGAAAACTCACTTAAACTTGTTTTGAAATACCAACCTTTCTAAATTTAAAAAAATGGGTTGGTGAGGGTAAGCAAGCAACTGGCAGTGAAGTTTTCATATTTCAGGAAAGTATCTTCTGAATCTGTGGAACCGTACTACGTATCCATATAGCTATGTCACAAGAAATACGAGTGTAGTATATTCGTAAGCCTTATGATTGTGTTTATTTTGACATCTCAAGGGCGATGTGGGAGTTTAGCTATCTTTTCATAAGTTTATCTTTAATCTAGATTGAATGCTCCCTGCTGTGGGTGTCCTGAACGTTGATGCTTTTCTAGATTTGTAATTTACGGAGACAATAAAGAAGACACTTGAGTGACATGAGTTTATATTTATTTATAAAACTGTCTATTCACATAGGAGAGATGGATTAGATGTGTATTCCTGGGTACATTAAAATTACAGAAGCTGGTACCTGAAATTATGATGAGCTCCTCGTTTAGTATATATATTTATCTGCTTATATCTCACATACAGGTATACATATAAATATTTCCAATATTTACTAATGGAGCAACGTTCTAAAATGTCCAAGTGCAGATAAGGGTCTAACTTGGACTGTATATGTATATTACGTAGGTGATGCAATCACTCACATATCTCTGCTTGATATATTCTTTGGAAAATGAATAGAAATTCGGTATTACGAATATTTGTGGAAAATGTTAGTTTTCCTAACTCTATTGGGGTTTTCGCTCTCTTACATAGTTTGAAAACTATTATAATCGATATCAAGAAATTGGAAACCTCTTCCTGGTTGTTCAATGGCTCCAATTTCCCTGGTTGACCACATATTTCTTTGGTTACCTTATCGTGTCTTTTTTACCATCGCCAAAGCATAAGGGACCCCAACCAACAACAACTCTTTGGTAGGCTAAACAAGGACGATTTAAACAGTACCGGAGAATCTAACACTGTAACACTCCAATCCCTTCAGAATAGGCTGGTGAATAAGTAAACTGGTTGAACAGCTCTTCCCGGCAAATTAGATAGATCCAACAAGAAGAGTCACGCTCCGAAAGATTACCGTCTAAGTAATACTAGATGGAGTGGAGTGACTATATTATTCAATATAGTCCTCTTTTAGTTTGATACACTTATTCCACCGATTTTCCAACTTCTTTATCCCGTACGAAATGTAATTTTCCGGAAAGTCTGCAAAATACTCCTCCGTGGCGTCGATGATTTCCTCGCGTGAGCTGAATTTTTTACTGATAAGCCATCTTTCGAGGTTTGGGAAGAGATAATAGTCCAAGGGATCTAAATCCAGTTACCAATTGAGGCCAAAAGTCCGCCCGATTCCGCATCAGCAAGTCCAAACACTCTCGCGTTCGTGTTTTTGGTCAGGAATGAGCATTCACGGCGCCCTGCGGCAGGATAACTTTTTCATATGCAGAATATTGCCCAAAATATGGCGTGTGCACTCAGTACTAATCTTTTTGATATCTGCTAGCTCGCGCACCTTCATTTTCCGGTCAGCCAACATCATTTCATGTATTTTTTTGACATTGTCCTCTGTAACCGATCGGAGGGCCTGCCGCTGCGGACTTGATCGGTAGTGGAGTTGCGGCCACCACGAAACTCTCGAAACCAATATTTGACGGTGTAGTCTGACGGAGCATTAGCCCCATAATATTTATCCAACTTTTCTTTTGTTTCCTTCGCCGTTTTGCCTCTCAAAAAATAATGTTTTATGAGAGAACGAAAATGGTTTTTGTCCATACTCAACATGATGCCAAACACGTCAACAACAATCAGCTGTCAAAACAAAACTAAAGGCAGTATCGCACTAAAATTTGGCATGTCTTCCTAAATATGAACGGACTTCAAGGCATCATAATCTATTATGCAGTAGCAACGCATTCTGGCGGTCAAGGAAGTCACTTTTCACTCCATCTAGTATTTGAGAGAAAAGAGAAAGAGATCAGCGAAAGCCACACGCACTGCAATCGGTCAAGCTCCGTGATTGAAATCTGTCCTTCCGCCTCAAACAGAATCATGAGGAAGAAAACTTTTGGCCTAGCGAATGACATGTCCTGCAGTGATACTCGGATAGAACCGGTACTATAATCGGAAAAGGCTGGTGTACGGGAATCGTAAGAGTGGGTCAAAGACATTGACAAGCGGCAACTCTACCTGAACACAATCTGTTTATGAAACCACAGAACTCGTAGCTCTCGTAGACGGAATTTCTTTAATGCAGTCCAGCTCAATCTGAGAAACACTTCTGGTGGTGACTTTTCCCGCTCAAAAGGTTCGGCTGAAAACTCCAAAACGCCAAAGAGGACTACACCTGCTAATGTACTTATAAGGGTACCACTACTTCATCTCTGACCCTTCGAACTGGAAGGCCTGATTGCAAAAATCGCGTTGATCAACTGTGGGAGCTAGCCAAAGCAGATAATGCTTACATTCTGGCGGAGTACTGCGATATAGAAACTATACTCTCAAGGTGAAGTGCTGAAACTCTTGAAAAATGTGTTTTAGTGACGTATCCTGCCAGAAATTATTCCTGTATGTTTCGCACGAAAACTAGCAAAAAAATATATATATATTGGCAAGACTAAGTTAAGTGCCGATTAATACAGAATCTAGTTCAAAAAAACGTTAAATTAAAACGCACGTATTAGTTTTAAGAGTTTTATTTATTTTACATAAATTGCAGGTACGGTCATTCTGCTGGTTTAGCTGGGAATGTCCAACCATTCGCCGCAGTTGTCATAAGGACACCTTCCTTTTCCAGCTGATTCTTGAAGGCATGTTCTTCTGGTCAATGACCCATTGCTGCTACCGCATAGCGTATTTGGTTTTTCGTTGACTAGCGAGTGCATACATCACCAATACACGCTTATGTGCAAAGCGCCACTGCAAAATCCACTCATTGGGCGGGGCTAATTGCCGAAAGCATATCATTTTTTTTTCTATGAGTTTTCTCATGCTACCGCCTCCACAAATCCTCTTAAATAGCAAATAAAAACACTCCGAGAATCAGATGGCACCTAAACTAAGTCGAAAACAGGCCACACATTTTCTAGGTAACCCGATCAAAACAGGCTCACAATCAGCTCCTATGATTGAAGCAACAAATGGGCTGAGTAACACAAACCACCTTAGATAGTATCTGTCATCGATTGCGTTGGCGGATGATCCCATCAAATACGCTATTACGTCCTTTGACGGTTTCAAGTCGCAAGTCGATTAACACCGATGGTATGTATCCCGTTATGCTAGAAATAGATGTAAACCAGCGGCTGGAAACTCTGAAGAGAATCTTAATTTGTAGCATTGCAACGGCATATACACGAACAGTAGAATCGCTTTAATACCGAATATCGAAAAAGATAACAACAGATTTGACCAATTAATCTGATCTCCTTCTTTTTGAAAAGCATGCAGAGAATGGTTAAGCTTTATGTTTGCGTACGCCTTCACAAATGCAATATGCCTACCCACATCCTGCGAAACTTGTAAAATTAAAGGCACATTCGACAAGAAGTGGTACGCGCTGAGCATTCTCATCTACATTGGGGGTGCTTTCGGCGACACAACTAATTTTGTGGACAAAAGGACTGCTACGAATGCTGAGTGCAGCCGATATGCCATAGTGCGGCTTAGCTTATACCATCTGCTCATTGCTCAACGCTATCGAAAACTCTTTATAGATGATCTAGCTGCTTTAGCTGAAGACTTTGATCTGATAATATAATTAGTTCAGTAGAAATGCGATTTCAGTCAATTCCCTCCAACTGAGGACTGACTAATCTGACTTATCCAGTGCTAGAAGGTATCATCTTCAGTTTTTCCAACAAAGCCGAGTAAAAAATAGCTTGTTCTTACTTTTAAATATGTGGTGTCAAAAACTTAAAAGGCAAAGTCAAAAACCTTTCGGCAATATATGGGGTATGTTACCGAGGAGGATCTCTTGGATCTACACGGCTGCGATAAGACTAATTACATCATATGCATCAGTTGTTAGCTGGTACAGGATTTCATGTAAATATATCACTCTTGCTTTACCAGACTGCAAACAGAGATCCGTCTGGTTTTTCCTAACCCGCATGACTCTGCTCTAAACGCATTTGCATTAGCACCGTTGAGGAATGCTTCCTATCAAGTACTACTCCTATTATGAAATCAAAAAAAAAACGGCATAGCCAAACAAAGCAATGCGCATCCCCAAATATCGTTCTTTGGCTGTAATTTTTTTTGAATGAAAAACTTTAGTTCAACTTTTAAATTATGTCTATTTGATGTCCTAAATTGTTTTCCATTAGGTCGTGAAAATGATATTTGCTAAGTGGTCGCTGCCAGAATTGATGACCGATTGTAGGACTTTCTATCACTCTTGCAAGAACTTCCGACGATAGGTCCTCGAATTCTAGACGGATATGCTCTTTGAGGACTTCAAGAGTCTGAGGCTTGCTGACATAGACTCTTTACTTTAAAAAAAAAACCCACAAACCGTTTAATCAGGCGATCTTGCAAATCGCCAAAACTGCGGATCAAGCAGTATGCCCCGTTGCTCCATCCTGTTGGAACCACATGTTCTCCAGTCCCAATTCATCCAATTAAGGAAGGAGAAAGTCGTTGAGCATGGCTCTGTAGTTCTCGCCGACCACAGTAGTCGTAGAGCCCAATGAAGGCTCCAGCGTAAATAGCACACCAAGTAGTAATTTTGAGCGGGTGTAATGGCTCTTCGTGGGTTATTCGCGGATTTTCGGTGCCACAGAAGCGATATTTTTGCTTATTCCCATATCCTCAGAGATGGAAATGAGCCTCGTCGCTCATGATAATTTTCGATAAAAAGTTGTCTTCCCCGTGGTCGAGATTCAGGATGGCTTGAGTGTAGGTTACATGCGCTTGGCGGGCAACAGCTAAGTGTCTGCACTTTGTAAGGAAAAATCTTACAGTCTTCACCAACATTCTCTGTAAAGACTGACGATTGATGCCCAATTGCGTGGCACGTCGTCTGGTCGATACTCCGGGGTCCTCTGCTACATCTTCAACCACAACTGCGATATTCTCAGCAGAACGGCTGTTCCGGGCAGGCCAGACCTGGCGCTCTTCTACTCTTCTAGGCGAGCGGCTAAACGGCGTAATGTTTGCCCAGTTGGTGTCGGACGACCGGAAAATCTGCGCCGAAATTCAAGATGCGCCAGCACCACTGACGAATTATTCCGCAAAAAAAATTGTAACAATTATTCCGCGTTCTTTAGGAGTATATCGATTCATGTCTTGTTGACGCTTATTTTGTATCTGTTCACTTCACAAATGTCAAAGTAGAATTGGCATTTGCCGCCATTTGCAAAAATGGTAGCAAATTCCGATAGTGTGATGGTTTTTGCACCACCTAGTATCTTTGTCACAATGTAACGTAACATAATCTCTTTATAATTTTATCAAATTTAGGTATCATACTTCTGAGATCTCTCGCTATGCGTATTGTATAATTATAAACAGTTAATTTTGACTCTCTTTTTATCTTTGCTTTCGAACATCATTTCAGTGCTTTTAAGCTTCACTTGTAAATTGTCATTTTTGTAATCATTCATTCGTTTGACAATCATCAAAAGCCAAAGTTCGTTTGACCTTCAAGCTAATAGGCCAAAATTATTTCTTAATTTAAAAAAGTTGTTAAACTTGATAGACCGCGCTGAGTTTTCTTTAAACAATTAATACCTACACAATACACAATTTACAACATATCAAACCTTTTAGGTAATCTTCACTACTTATACAGGGTGTCCCAAAAATCAATGTCAAGCCGGAAACGGGTGATAAGTCAAGTGGTGTCGGTTATCACAAAATTAGAGAAAAAAATCTAAGTCATGTACACTTGCGGTCATAAAAACCGCACCATATCAAAATGATTGAAAAATTGTTAATAACTACGATAACAATTTTTATAATGAAATGAAATTTTTGTTGAGTACTCCGCAGTAGTTTGTAAGTATTTCTATCTAATTTCCATCTGTTTATTGAATGTTTGAAAAATGATACTCGTATTAACAAAGAAAGAAAAACCAGGTAATTTTCTTATTTTTTTTAAATATTTTAATACAGTCATTGGTTAACAAAATCAAACGATACATTTTTTATGTATGTGTATATAAGATGTTTAGATATGCCGCTTTTACCAAAAAATTATCAATACCGAGTTGCTCCTCCTTTGGCAATTATAACCACTTTTATTCTAGAAGGCATCAAGTTTACTAGAAGTTCAGTAATATCCCTTGAAATTTCAGTATTCCATACATGTTCCAGAACTTTTTTTTACTCTCTGGTTTATGTTCAGCCACCTTACGTTTCATTACATGCCACAAGTGTTCGATTGGGTTTAAATCGGGCGAATTAGCTGGCCAGTCTAGTTTGGTAATTCCGAGGTCATCAAACGTTGTCTTGAGCTGAAAATTATTGAAAGACTCTAGTTACTTGTCTGTTTATTATTTATAAAGTAGACATCTAGAAGTTGATTTATAACACTTTACTTACGGATTTGAAGCGGTGGCAAGGTGCAGAATCATCTTGAAAAATGCACTTATCAGTATACGAATGATGCTGTTCAATTGCTGATACCAAAAACTCCCTTACTACTTCTCCAATCTTTTGAGCGTTCATAGTTCCATTAACAAAGTGCAAAGGGCCCAAAACGTAAAAAGAAAAACATCCCCAAACCATCTGGCTTTGAGGAAACTTCACTGTTTTGACTATGCACTCTTCCTTGAACCTTTCACCTGCTGACAGTTGTATTTATGGCAAATTTTCGGCACACAACAAACTAAATTTACTTTCATCGGACCATATCACACATAGCCAATCATCCTGCGTCCAATTTTCGTACTTTTTTGCCCACGTCAAGCGAGCTTTTTTCATTTTTGTGGTTAAGAGAGGTTTTTTCGCTGGTCGTCTTCCATATAAACCTATCTCCCGTAGCAGTCGGCGTATGGTTTCGGCGCTTAGATCAACTTGATGAAATTCACTCAGCTCTGCTCTTATACGGACAGCACTTTTAAAGCAATCTTTCATGCTAATTCGTTGTAATACATTGTCCGTCTTCAGGGTTGTTTTACGTCTTCGTCCCGAGCCTTTTTTCCTTTCCAGTGGATCCAAATTTTCTTTTTTCTTCATCAGTCGTACGATAGTTGAATGACAGCATCCTATTTTAACCGCAATCTCACAATAGCCAAGCCCTTCTTCGACGAAAGTCAATATTTGAACTTGTTCGTCCCGAGTCACTTGATGATATTTACCAGACATTTCACTTTTTTTTACTTGTCACCGTCACAACTTAATCCAAACTGATACCCTTCATTTGTATGAGAAAAACCCTTACGATCTGATGTAATTAGGCATTTTTTGAGAACGCATTAGGTGGTGCGGATTTTATGACCGCAAGTGGGCTTTTAAAATTATTGGCACTCAAAAAAAATCGAAAAATCTGACACCCTGTTTCAATATTTTAAGTACTGTGACCGCAAATCTTTACTTTTCTTCGATTTTTTTGCTGTCACGTAACCCTGAGTAACTGTTCTGTAAACATTCCTCCAAAAATCATAATTTTGACAAACCCCTCATTCAAGCACAAACAAATAGAATATACTAGCCAAATCTTTTTGAAATTTTGATTTTAAAGAAGCAGTTCCCGAGTTATCACGTCCACCGCCACTGATGCTCATAAAAAGGCGCTTCCGGAAAACAGCTGCAGCTCCTCCATTTTGGAGTATTTTTTATGAAAAAATTTGTGCAAATCTCGCCCTTTCACTTGCCACAAGCGGCTATAATCCCTTAATAGATAATTTTATGCCATTAGTATTTAAATATAATATAGGGCATAAGCGCGTCAGGGCTAGCTCGAATGAAGTGCAATCGTGAAGCCCAATTTTCGACAACTTTATCGAGCAACTGGGGAGTATATCAGCAATAACACGGCGATTATTGACTTCCACATCATCCAACGTCTCTGGTTTATCGGCATAGACGAGTGACTTCACATACCCCCAAAGAAAGTAATCGAAAGATGTGAGATCACAGGATCGTGGAGACCAGATCACAGGTCCATTACGCGAAAGTATGTCCTCAGCAAATGTTTCCCGCAATAAATTGATGGTGTTGCGCACCGTGTGGCATGTTGCACCATCTTGATGGAACCAATGCTCTGTCACGTCAATGACATTCAACTGAAGAACAAAGAAGTTAGAAATCATGTTTCTATAGCGCTATCCATTGACGATAACATTCTGGCTGGTATTGTCCTTGAAGAAATATGGGCCGATGATTCCACCAGCCAATAAAGCACACCAAACAGTGAGTTTTAATGGTTGTAGTTGCATTTCGACAAAGTTTTCTGGGTTTTCTTCACTCCAAATTTGGCAAATTTGCTTCTTTACATATCCATTTAACCAAAAACGGGCCTCATCGGAGAACAAAATTTTGCGTTGAAAACGAGGATCAAGCGGAATCATGTTTTCGGACCATTCACCGAACCTATGACGTATATAATGGTCACGCGGTTTCAACTCTTGCACAAGCTGGATCTTATAAGCCTTTAATACAAGATCTTTCCGTAAAATCGTCCACAAAGTGAATGGGCATAGCTCCAATTGCTGTTCACGATGGCGAATCGACTCATTCGGATTCCCCTCATCACTGCGCTACACAACGGCAATAACTTCTTCTATTCGCATTATTTGTTTGGAGATGCGTATTATCCACTAGAGTGTACGTGGTGCGAAAACGATTCATCGTGTTCCGAATAACTTGCTCAGATGGACGATTACGAGTATATCGACCGTAAAATAGACGTAACGCACCATAGGTACGGTGAACGGGACTATGGTTTTCAAAATAAGTTTGCACAATTTGCATGCGTTGTTCTGGTGTAAATCTATTCATATTGAAATGGCAAAAAATCAACTTTCAACTGCCAAATTGACAATTTGTAGAAATAGTGTTGCCAGTTTAAAAACTAAACCTATAAAAAAAACTCCCTTTATTATCTCCGCCGAATTTTTGATACTCGTAGCACAGAGCTACCCTCTCAATCGAGTCAAATCGACTATTTGTAACACAGGTATCTGTAAATTTCTATAGCTAGCTATTCAGTTTTTTTTTAGAAAAAAAATACTCGTTAGTCTCGAAGCTGAGCAACTACTGGACATTCAGTAGCCGGCTATTTGTACCCGATTTCCCACTAATCCGCACCAACTGTATACAAAGGGGAGTGGGAGGTTCAGTTTGCCCTTACATGGACATCATATACTAAAGTCAATAACTGCTTTATACAATACAATAAATCCTCATGCAACATGAAGGAAGAACTTCGACTTACAAAAACATTTTGCGTGGTGTATATATTGTAGAATATGCGATTACAAAACAATTAAACATCAAACGAGATATACAGTGTTGTGGAAAACCTAAGCAACCATCTGAAATCGATATTTCACAGTAAATTTTTTAAACTTTCTGCTACACTAAATAAAAAGAAATGGATATGGAATGATGTATATAAGAGTATATTTTGAAATTTATAACCTTTTGAGAAAATAATAGTACTTCAAAATTAAAAAAACACGAAAATAAAAAAAATAGCCAAATTTAGCTGTGTAAAACCTAAGCAACTTTGTAATCCAATGTAAAAAGGAAAGAGCTAACAGTACTTTTCCAGCCAGGTCACACATAAAATGTTATAAGCTCTTTGTCTTTGATCTTTTCGCATTGTCTTTGATCAGTTTTCTATTAACTTGGATGCGTAATTGATGAGATTTAATAATGCCGCGATAAACATACTCCACCTGTTTTAAACTAAAGATTATTGAAGGATTTAAGTCTGGAGACTGTCAGACAATATTAGCTGAAAGATATAAAAGGAGTAAATCCATTATTTCACGTCTAATAAAAACATATCATGCAACGGGAGTCGTTGAAAATTTAAATTTCGGTGGTAGGCCGCGTAAGACAACAAGTCGAACAGATAGAAACATTTGTGGTGTAATTAAAAAAATACTAAATGTCAATATTGAGGGTGCGTAGACGTGCTATTGAGAATAATCTTCAAAGCTATAGGCCGCGCAAGTAACCGATGCTCACAAAAAGGCATTTAAAGAACAGGTTGTGCAATAAATCATTTAAACATAATTCAAACTTAACTCTTTTCATATTAGGCTAAATTTTGTAAGAAAACATCAACACTTTGCCCCTGAAAAATGGAAAACAATTCTTTCCAGACATACTCGTAATTCTAAGTCTGATGGGATGTGTCATGTCAGACATTGTAAAGGCCAACGACTTAATCCTACATTCCGCATACCCACTGTTAAGCTGGTAGTTTGATGGTATGGACGTGTTTTTCGACAGGAGGTGTATGTCCATTCCACGAAACCGAAGGAATTATGGACCGATTCAAATACAAATCGATTCTAGAATCAGTAATGCTATCACATGCGCAGTGGGAAATGCCACTTCGTTGGATGTTTCAACTGGATAACGATGGGAAACACACATCGAAGTTGATAAAGGGGTGGACAAAAGATAGTGAGATTTAAGCCCTTGATTGGTTGGCCCAATCACCCGACTTCAAACTCATCGAAAACCTGTTTGGCATTCTTAAAAGGCTGTAGCTGGACAATGTTTTTCCAACAAGATAGAGCTGTACAATGCTTTGAAAAGTGATTGGGAAAATATATCCCAGGCTACAATTTTAAAGCTAATTGCTTCTATGCGTAGTCGTTGTACCGAAGTTATTCAAAATAAGGGATATTACACCAAATATTAAAAAAAGTTGCTTAGGTTTTGCACAGCAGAATTTGGCTATATTTTTGATTTTCGGTTTTCTTTTTTTTTTGAATTTCAATGTGTTACTATTTTCTTATAAAGTTGTGAATTTCAAAATATACTTTTAAATACATCATTCGATATTAATTTGTTTTTATTTGTTGTGATAGAAGCTTTAAAAAAATTACTGTGAAATGTCGATTTCAGATGGTTACTTAAGTTTTGCACAACACTGTAGGTGTTGTTTATCCGAAAGAACGGGCTTAAGGTGCAACATTTAGAGCCTGGAGCCATTGAAAAATCTGTATACTATCTGCTCATCTGTAGTGTAAGGTAAAGTTCTGATGAACCTTCAACCAATTAGTTCTAGATAGATACTGATCTATTCCGTATCAAAGCGAGTCTTTCCATGATGCGCTGAAACGAAGAATACACATACTCGTATATATACGAGTATGCTCCTTGATTCACGTACTTTTCATCCAGTCCACCCATGACGATGGTTTGGTTGGTTATAGTGAAGAAGCTTATATGGCTCATACATTGTATGTATTCGCTAAATAATTTATTTAGCGGTGAAGGGTTGAGATAATGAGAATTCCCTGCTAGAGTCGGCTATTCAGGTACCATCTCTCCTGCTGGTGGTTGTTGGCGAAATTCCTCGTGCATTTCTAACTTGATAATCTGGAATTTGCTGAGGGTGCAAGTCCATGTAAGCAAGCTCATTCTAAAGTCAATGCAGTGAATGCAAAACCCCCTAAACCTTGAGGGGGGAATACCTAAATACAAATTGGTTTGCTGTGCACAAGCAGGAAAACGTCGTTAAAAGTTTTGTCGCTGCGACGGTGGCATTAAATTGAATGAAAACATCAGAATCGGGTTAGTGAGTTTTGGTTTGGCTATTTCCTAGAAATCTATGCTGAACCAATAACATAGTGTGGTTACAGTTTCCGGTAGGTGACGATGTGAAAATTTGCATTGATATGACCATAAGGATTGACTGAATCGAATACTGATTGGGTATACGAGTATATGAGTATGCAAACTTTAGAAGCCACTAGCGATGTGAAGAAAACTGCTCTGTTGAATATTTGTAAAATATATTTTATTTTATTACTGACTTCCAGACACATACTTAAAAAAGCAACTGCGTTTCTCGTTACTATACCTAGGCGGTTTTTCATGTTTTTCTGGGTTTTCGGAGAACTTCAAAAGCAAACGTTGATTGCAATTCCATTTCTGGTAATTGACCATTGTTTTATTGATTTCAGCTTTTATAATCGTATGCATGTATAGGTACTCCTCCTGATTCCCATCAGGCACACAGGCATACAACTTTCGAGGTAAGCAATTATTTGAAAAGTAATTGCGCGTATAAATTGCTAGGAGCCACATCAATGTTCGTGATTTGTTTAGGCGGAAAATACACCGGATCAGTCTAAACGTTTTTCCATGGACTAATGGAACGACAATACATAGATTCTTATGAGTCAAAACACATCGCATACGGCAAAATAGAAAAGCATATTTCGATACCGATAGCTGGAAGGTTGCTTTTTCAAAACAAAATCTCGTTGTTGGTGTGTGTTGAAATAAAAAACACTTTCCTGACAATGAAGCAAAAAACGTTTTGACAGATCCGGTGTACGTTCACCGTTCCTTTCACATCATTGACTTAAATTCAGAAGTGAAGTACATTAGTACTTTTATTTTTTTTGTCGGAAGAGTGTTTGAATGTTTGAATGGATTTAGTTGTGTATACATATGTATATTGTTAAATACGTTTTAATGAATTGTGTAATGTGTTTGAAAGGATATGCTAATGTATACTTATATTTATTTTATATTATATTGTGTCTTACTCCTGCGTTTCCCTTGTGTGATTTATGTACGAGTATTATACACTAACTTGGCCCCACCTTGTAAAGGTGTTTTTTTAGAGGATAAGTTTTTAAACTGGCAACACTGTTTCCACAGATTGTCAATTTGACAATTGAAAGTTGATTTGTAGTTAATACGTTTTGCCATTTTACGGCGAATAGATTACCGCCAGAACAACGCGTGCAAATTGTGCAAACTTATTTTGAAAACCATGGTCCCGTTCGCCGAACTTATCGTCGACATAATCGTCCATCTGAGCAAGTTATTCGGAACAAGATGAATCGCTTTCGCACCACGTACACTCTAGTGGGTAATACGGGTCTCCAAAGACGGCAAACAATGCGAACAGGAGAAGTTATTTCCGTGGTGGAGCGCAGTGTTGAAGAGAATCCGAATGCAGCTAAGTACATCCACTTTGTGGAAGATTTTACGGAAAGATCTTGTATTAAAGGCTTATAAGATCCAGCTTGTGCAAGAGTTGAAACCGCGTGACCATTATATACGTCATAGGTTCGGTGAATGGTCCGAAAACATGATTCCGCTTGATCCTCATTTTCAACGCAAAATTTTGTTCTCCGATCAGGCCCGTTTTTTGTTAAATGGATATGTAAAGAATCAAAATTGCCGAATTTGTAATGGAGAAAACCTAGAAACCTTTGTCAAGACGACCTTACAACCATTAAAACTCAATGTTTGCTGTGCTTTATGGGCGAATCGTCGGTCCATATTTCTTTGAGAACGACGTTGGCCAGGCCATCATCGTCAACGGCGAGTGCTATAGATCGATGATTACAGTCGAAAATCCACACCAAAGAGTGACTTTTTTAGGATGCATTGGACGCTGTTGGACCTCATGTGAATTGGTATCATCCCAAATTCGACAATTTTATTGGTTGACGTACCCATTCGTCCAAAAATGGGCCTCATCGCTGAAAATGATTTTTCGATGAAAAGTCGGGTCAGTTTCGAACTGCTCCAGAGCCCATTCAGCGAACAAACGTCATTGTCAATGGTCGTTTACCTTCAGCTCCTGTGTCAGTTGAATTTTGTACGTGTGCAGGCCCAAGTCACGATGCAAAATTCGCCAAGTTGTGGTTTGCGTCAGGCCGAGTTCTTGTTAGCGACGCGAAATCAACTGCCTCGGATTCTCCTGCACACTCTCACGGACAGCGGCGATGTTTTCGTCAGATTTTGCGTTCCGTCGACGTACGGGTTTTGGTTTATCGCTTACTGAACCAGTGGACTCAAATTTATTCACTACACTGCGAATAGTCCTCTCGGTAGGACGATTATGGGGACCGTAAAATGGGCGAAGCGCGCGGAACGTTGCCCAAACAGAACACCCATTTTGATAAAACAATTTTATAATTTGCCACCTGTTGTTGAACGCTATGTCTGTCTATGGTGATTTGGCAAAACATAATGAATAAATGACAGCCAATTTGGCAGATTTGCCTTCAACAATATGGCCGCCATCAACTGTCAAAGGTCGGAAGTCCCTATTGGAAGACCCTGTATCTTCCTATGGTTATCTGCCTCAGACTGAAGGGAATACAGCAATGAAACGTCATAATCTTTTCAGAATTTTTCTGGATGTGGATATGTTTAAATCTAGACAAGGTACGTTTAACAGGGGGAAATATCTTCCACATATAACCGTTGCATTATATTCGCTACTCCACTTTCTCTCCGAGAAGTGTTTCAAGCCTCTCTCAGTGACCAAGGGCCCAGATTAATAAAGAGGTTTTCAAAAGTCGCGCCTAGATGTTTTTTTTAAATTTAAATTTTTTCTGGTGTTTTTACTTTTGAATACAAAAATATGGCTCTTTGAAATTATGTGTGAAAAATAACATCATTTAAATGTCCACCACGAGCACGTCTATAGGCTCTCATACGAACATCAATATTTTTGACGACTCGGTTACCCATTACCGAAAAAAAGTACTCTACTCGTAATGACGTTAAACCACAATAGCTCAATGTAAGCACGTGTAACAGCTCTTTCATTATTCAAGGATTTTCTTCTCTAAAAACTAAGGTTGCGTTCAAAAATTATTCAGTACTGACATTTAGTTGTGACTTTTGAAAGACCCTTCATTATGCTACGCGCAAAGAGCAGTAGAACCCTTAGGGCAAAGCCTTGCCTGCTTTGATTTTATTTTAAGTAAAGCGATAGCACTTATGCCATACTGTATGTCTTCTTATTAAGAGTTCGTCTGTATTGGGCAGTTCGTCATTTATGTTTACGCTGTTCGATTTCCACCAAAGAGATTCTTGCACGTAGAAGTTTAAGGCAGCAGACCGAGAATGGACTTTAGTCCTCCCTTTGGCCTATCCTGTATAGGGATACAATAGCAGAATTGGAATGTTGAAGGCTGACTTGAGAACACAAAATACATCAGTACTGGAGTGGTCGTCTCTTATATGCACTTATTTGGAAAGAAAGTAGAAATTAGTGCTTCTAATGGAGATAGTGACGTAAGTCACAGCTAGACTTAATGGTCTCGACAGAAGCTTTGTATTTTTCCGACTGTGAGGGTAGATTTTCCACTTTTCAGTATCGAATCCAGAGTTCTGTGTATGAAGATGCATCAGCACATCCCCCGTTTCCTTGAATTGTCTCGGAACCCAGAAGATGGTGCACGTCAGTTTAGGTTGTCTGAAAACCTCAAAGGTCTTAGTTTCCAAGAATGTAATTTTAGCAAAAACTTGTTCAGCCATTCAAAAGTTCGCTGCGCTGAGCACTTCACTCTAAGGGTTCCGTTTTCCAAATCGTAACCCTCGGGTTGAATGCAAACATTCTCTTTAGCTAGCTCCCACAGTTAATCGACACAGCCAGGGAGGAGATAGTGGCATCCTTACAGGTGCGCCGGTCTAGTCCCCTTTAGTGTTTCGGAGTTTTCTGGGAGGTTACTTTTCCAGCGACTTCCAAGTTCCGTCCACCAGAATTGCAACTCGTGCAGCACCGTGTGTTTGGAAAGCCACTAAAAGAGTTGTCTCTCAGCAGGAATTTCACCGCATCAGGCGACTTCCGCCGACCAGAACTACGTTCTTTGCTAGTTGTAGCACTGGCTTTTCCGGGCATCACGTGCGTGTGAAATCACCGCTGGTTTTGTTTTTCGTCGATTTGATTGAAACCGCATTGGTATGGCTTTAGAGACTATTAGTATGGTTTGGGAGACTTATTCCTCTATAGTTGCTGCAATCAAAAAAGTCAAAGAGGTGGTATTTTCGTGAGGTTTAACAATATGTGTATAAAGTTGCGAAACATCTTTGGTGTCATAGCTGCGGCATATGTGCAATCTAAGATTCATCGAATTCGTCTTTGAAGTTGTCATCCTTATCATGAACGCAGAACAGATTTAAATTTCTAAATTTGGTACTGAGGCGGACTGTTATAAGACGTTCTCTAATAAGCCGAAATCTATGACTTTTTGTCTAAGTCTCTCTCGAATAGCAAATCCACATCAAAATGAGCGTCGTCTTCCTTATTTATTACAGTAGATGTCGTAGTTTTTCCTCCGCTTTTTGCCCAGCTCATCCCATCGCCATCTACTTTATTGCAGTCAAAGGCTATAGTGATTTGTTTGACAGCACGGGGTCTGTAAAGGGTTCCACGTGCAAAGTCGATATCCATTGGTTTTAAAACGATTGCTAGGGTCGTTAAAATTGGTCGTTGATTGTCTCTGAACTGTCCGGTATCGACGCCCGGGCTAAGGTTATGAAAACCGCCGCTGGCCGACTAAGGTTTCTTAGCCCGCCATCTGTACTCGAGGGTCTGGACGCAAACATGGAACTGCCTTGACCTTCTGTCCAAGAAGCTTTAAAGGTGGGTGTGTACAAATCAGCTCAAGTTGACTAGAACCGTGGATGCCGCCATTAATCCTTATATGGGGTTCTCCCCTCGCCCTGATGATGAAGAAGTGGCCTAATACGAACACTAGAAAACTATTGTCTGCACCCACTACTGACATTTCGCAGTGGTTGGATACCCACCTTCAGTCAGAGGTGCAAGGTTCTCAGCCTTCATCACATGGATGTGAGAGTAGAGGTTGAAGGGCAGACTCTTAAGTGTTTTATCGTATTACTTATGAATTTCATTGATGCAGGCTGCGTGTATAGCGTGAGTGATTGACTACTTGCACAGTTTATCTTGGGGTTTTTGAATATGTGCTCTCGAGGGTCTGGCTATCGGTGATTCGTTCTAAAGCCGCATTGCCTGCCGCCTATTGTAGAATCACATGGTGTAGGTTCACGTATTTGTCCTGTGGTGACATGTAGTCGAGGCCATTCTGTGAGAAGGCTTGCGCAGATATTGAGCCGGTGAATAAGAAGCTAGGTGAAAGTCTGAAATTTGATGCACTGTAGACAGAGTGGCCCATATTGTAGTTGGCTTGATTTTGATAGCCGAAGTATTCTATTTGAGAGTAGTAGCTGGGCTTCTGGTAGTTCCTCGGATAGTGGTTTTACTGATTGTGCCAGAAATTGTATGAGTCGTGATTTAACATGTAGGCAGAGTGAACGGCAGTTGAATGGTGAGCCGATTGGGCGGACTTTGAGGCAGCGACAGCATGTGCTGCAGCGGCACTCTGTGGTGACATAGGTGTGATAGGCGGGGATGGGGTTGTTATGCTTGAGCTGGAATCTACGGCGTGATATTACCGCCCGGTTGAACCAGCCTTGGGTTTGTGCTGGCACTAGCGTATAGGCTAGCGTGACTTCCAGGACCGATATCGCCACCGGAATTGTCTTTCATTGAATCGAGCCACCTGATGATTGGTATCCACCACCTCTCCCGCTACCACCACCACCACACATATGCTCTTTCTTACAGACTAAGCTTACAGGACTAACTAAAATTGCAGGTGTGGGAAGAATTGGCCAAGATTTATGTCCTCCACTGCCGAGGTTCAACGAATTGCCAGCTGAGTTAGCGTTATTGCCACCCATGCCGCCTGTGGAATAGTGGGACGAGAGTTTTCATAGACTGGCCACCAGATGCAGCCGAAGGCGTTGAATTATTCGACGATTTGTTATTATTGTTGCCAATGTTATTATTATTATAATTATTGGACTTTGCCGTAGGGTTTGAAGAATTCGTTCCCGAATTATTTTTGCCACTGCCACTCGAATTATTTTGATTATTAGCATTTCTGCTATTATTATTGCTACTCGATGAATTGCGATTCGAGCCAGAACTTGCGGATCCTAAACCGCCACTGTTGCCTTTTGAACTATGCAAGAGTTCGATTGCTATTGCTGTTGTAATTGTTGTCGAGACTTTGCTCGACGATTCTTAAACCAAACCTCTACTCTGGATTGGGGCAGATTGATTTTAAAAGCAACTTCCTATCTCATAAAAACGATATGCTTTGCCAAGTAGTGCCTCCAGCACATCTAATTGTGCTCGTGTAAGTGTTGTTCTCTCACGTTTCTTCTTGCGGGTGTCAACACCCCACATACCTTGGGAGAATTCAACAGCTTCTAAATCGCAAGGTAATCCAAAAGGTCCAAGTGATGGGTTCGGCCCACCATAACTATGCGCCGCTGTAAACGAGTTTATTTGGCTGTTTGATCTGTATCCGTCAACCCACAGACGACATTTTTGCTCGTAGAAATGGGATCGCGTAACTTTTGGGACACAACTTTTTTCCTAAATAACACAAGCGTCAATCAATTAACTTATAAGTCCAGACATAAATTAAAGTGAGAGTGTTATTATTCAACTGGGTTCAAACTTCAATCAACGATGATTTTGTCAACGCTGTTAACATTTGTTGACGCTTGTGTCTTCATAAAACCCTTAAAAACCATTGAAAATTATCTACAAATATTCCAAATTTTCAAAAACAATTCCACTTCGGATCTGATGCTCCCTGCGCGCGTTATATAGGATTCAAGATAGGTGAAGCCGGTATTGCCCAATTAATTGACACACTACATCACCTTGGCATTGGTAGTTAGACTTTTGGGTTTCGTCCTACTTCTTCTTAGTAGATCACCACTCTTGATTCAGGCAAATTTGTAAATCTTAGCTGAGAGTAGAGACATAAAGTCTTACAGGTCTATAGAGAGGATTTGTGTCTCTCCTTGGAACTCTTCAAAACTTCCCTATTCATTGGTAGAAAATTGTAGGTTGCCTTATAAAAGAACGTTCAATTCGAATTGTTTAAATATTCATTATTTTTAACTTACTAAAAATCGTTTGCATCTAATAATGTAGTAGCCCCCAAATTAATTAATGCATTCACATCCGTTACTAAATTTAATAAACAGAAAAGCAAAAAAAAACACATTTTGTGCCGCCAAATATCCTACTCAACGCATAATTTACGTCCAATTAACAATGAAAATATATGATGTCGTTCGTGACTAATGTCTGTCATTACTTGGCCCTTCAGTTAAAATCTGTTTTCTGGGAAACTTTTTTAATTATTCCAAAAATATACAATTAAATGCAAATATCATGGTAATTGGACTACGGACATGGGAAAAGTTCGTCCTCGCACAATTTGCTGCTACGAGTATCTTAAAGTCATTGGTTCAAGCTGAGTGCGAAAAGATACATTCTAAGTAAATGTATTTATTTTTGTTTATCTCATTAATCAATTAAATGAAATCTGTTGGAAATACAATATTTCGATTGTTATTCAAGAAAAGTTTCAGGGTAAGGGAAACAATTCGTTTTGGGTTGAAGAAGAACATGAAAAAATTAAATATTTTCGTTTAATAACTAGACAAACTTGGATATAGAATAGTATAGAAATGTGGTGTTATAGATTATTATCATTATATCTACTGAAATGCAAAATAGTTATGGGCTCTTCATTGGATAGGTATCCCAAATAAATCGCGTGAGAATTGTGAGAATTGAAACCTAGATTGCCAATCGTTTGTTACTTCGTCTAATTTGCATATAGCAATAAGCAAAGTCTTATAAAAAGGCTTTGCTTTTGGGGCTTAGATTGTTGTTGACCACAGCAAGCTAGAATTGTCCCTTTCCCTTTCCTGTTTAAATTAAATCGAAATTTACTTAATGAATTCATCTATTTTACGAGTATTTCTCTCTACAGACGATTTGAAGATTTTTGATGAAATAGAACTGGCTTCAGTAGCTTTGAACTTTAAAGGGATATGCTGGCTTCTGGAAGCTTTCTTCACTTTACTTTCGAGTAAAGGATATCTCCGGACTGAAATTGGATGTTATCTACCCAGTCGTACCATTTAGCCCTTTGCTATCTGCAGCGTAATTTTCATTCGGATTAGCATAAAAATTAAACCCGGAAATATGTTATGTTATGTTATTAGCATATTAATATATAAATAAATTATTTATTATTTTACTATTTTATTTATTTCATCTATGTATAATTATATGCAGTTTTTTGTTTTTTTACCCGCAAAGCAAAATGCTTATCTGCAGGTGGTTGATAACATTGGATTAGTATTTTTAGGTGATAAAATTCTTTTGAATAAAGTTTATACTATACTTATTTTTTAATTCTCAACGGTTTCATTTTGTGCATAGAAAGGTTTTAATCTTCCCAAGAACGCTGGAGGTTTTATTGACTCCGAGCGCCCCTTTTCGCTCGTTGTTGTCGCCAAAGTGAAACCGTATTTTGGCTCTAAATAACTTAATGTAATAAAATTGTGAATATAGGAATATTAGTATTTGAATACAAAATGCAATAATAATATTGAAGTTTAAGCTATCTTGAAATAAGAATATACAATGTTAAAACAGTGGTAAGAGATTAATATATATATATGTGTATGTATAAATAAGAAAAAATTTATGTTTATATAGGAATTAATTTATAGTGGATTAGCATATTACACAAAGTATAAATCAATTAGAAATTTCTTTAACACTTTTTTACGTTTTTTTGAATGTTCGACTTGTTTGATATGGTGAGGCATTTCATTCATAGTTTTTGGAATGACATATCTAAGTTCTCGTTCCCCATACATGTTATATACATCTGAAATTTCGAGCATCCCCTGGGCTCGCCTCCTAGTGTTTTGAAAATGGCGTATAGGCTGTAGAAACCTTTGGTCGTCCATGTAATGTAGCAATGATGTCATTCTATAAATCGCGTACACATCTAAGACTTTAAAAGATGAGTTCGTCGGTTTTAAAATTTTAACAAGGCGGTGCTGTAGATGTAATATCCTATCCATATGCGTTTTGGATGCATTTCCCCATGCCAGTATTCCATATCTTATTCGCGATTCTGCTAGCGAGTAGTAAATCTGCTTACGTACTTCAAAACTTGAATACTTTTTTATATAAACCATCGCAAAGAGTGAGCTTTTGAGTTGTAAACCCAGCACATTTATATGTTCACGCCATAGGAAATTCTCATCGATGGTAACTCCTAGATACTTCATTTTGTTTACTACTTCTATTGCTGTGTTGTTGGCCGAATACGGACATAGGGCGTTTCGGTGATATATATTAAACGCATGGCTTTTTTTTTTTGAAGCATTAATAATTAGCCCTTGATCATGGCACCATTTTGACATCGCATCAAATTCTTCTTGAATTATTTCCAATGCCTTGTTAAAGTTTTTGTGCTTGACGACAAGTGCTATATCATCTGCATAGGCATAGGCTGTGCACTTTTTGAATAAATGAAGAAGCTCATTTGTATACAAAACAAATAGAATTGGACCTAATTTGGAGCCTTGTGGGACACCAAGCGAAATTGGCATTTCTTTGCTTAGGGTATTAAATACTCTAACTCTAATCTTTCTATCAGTTAGATAGTTTTCGATCCAGTTTGCCAGCACTCCTCTCACACCAACTCGATTGACAGTTTCAATTAACTTTTTATGAGTTATGATATCGAAAGCTTTACTAAAGTCAAAAAACAGCACAAGCACATGATGATTTTTGTTAAGGCCTCCATTGACCGTATTTGTAAACTCTCCTAATAGTAGATCCGTACTTTTATTTTTTTGAAAGCCGTACTAGTTTGGGTGTAATATTTTATGTCTTTCTACGAAATTATTAAGACGATTAACGATAACTTCTTCCAAACATTTTTCAACAGCTGACAGTATAGATATAGGCCGGTAATTCTCGGTTTTGTTTTTCTCACCTGCCTTATAAACGGGAGGAATAATCGACGTTTTCATTAATCTTGGAACATGAGCTTGTATTATATTGGGTCTACAAATAAGTTTCCAGCGTTTGTCAGAGATAGCGCCACCAGTGGATCCCGGGCAGAAATGTCAGACCCCATGTGTTTTATTTGTAGGTTTTGTATCTGTCAACAACTTTGCAGCGTTATATTTGAGCAGTTCTATCTGTGTCGTACATTTTATCGAGCAAAATCATCTTTAATATGAAGAAAAGTGCGGCTGAGGCCTATCGTTTGCTTTCGGAAATTTATGGCGCGGAATGTATTGGTGAATCGAAGTGCCGCGAGTGGTTCAAACGGTTCAAAAGTGGTGATTTTGGAAAGCCGAAAGTTTTGAAGAAGAGGAATTGGACGCTTTACTGGATGAGGATCCGTGTCAGATTCAAGAAGAACTTGCTGCATCATTGGGCGTCACGCAACAAGCCGTTTCCCTGGGGTTCATTCAAAAGGTTGGAAACTGGGTGCCGTACGAATTGAAGCCAAGAGACGTCGAACGGCGATTTTGCATGTCCGAAACGTTACTGCAGCGGTATAAAAATAAATCATTTTTGCATTGTATTGTCACTGGTGATGAGAAATGGATTTATTATGATAATCCTAAATGCAGAAAATCGTATACAAAGCCCGGCGAGCCCGCCCAATCGACGCCGAAACGAAATATTCACGTGAATAAGGTCATGCTCTGCATATGGTGGGATCAAAAGGGTGTCGTATACTGCGAACTGCTTCCGAGTGGTGAAACCATCAAAGGACCATTATATCGAACCCAACTAATTCGTTTGAAGCGGGCATTAAAAGAAAAACGGCCAGTATATGAGACCAGGCATGAGTCCGTCATTTTTCATAACGACAACGCTCGGCCACATGTTGCGGTTTCGGTGAAAAATTATTTGGAAGATAGTGGATGGGAAATTCTGCCTCACCCGCCTTACAGTCCAGACTTGGCACCATCTGACTACCACTTGTTTCGTTCGATGCAGAACGCTCTTACGGGAATATGCTTCAGCTCAGTAGAGGAAATCAAAAATTGGCTCGATACGTTCTTGGGCTCGAAAGACGAGAAATTTATTTGGTCCGGAATTCATAAATTGCCAGAAAGATGGGGGAAAGTTGTAGCTTCCAATGGACGATACTTTGAATAAAGCATTGTAACTATGTTTTCATAATAAAACTTCAAATTTTGGAAAAAAAACGCTGGAAACTTACTTGTAGACCCAATACTTCGATTTATTATCGTTTGTATAACTGGGGCAAGGAAAAAAGCATTAATTTTAAGGTCAATTGGTCTAATATTATCCACTCCAGGACCCTTGTTGCTCTCCAGGCGACACAGCATTCGAAATATTTCTTCTTCACTGGCTTCCTCTACGTAAATACTCTGCTGGAAGTACAAATTCTCATGTCTTGATGTTTTGTTATGACATATGTGCATGATTGTTGATACTTGATTTGAGAATTGTACCGCAAACTTTTCCACAATACTAGCTAAGTTTTCATCATCTTTGGAAAAATTGTTTCTTATTACTTCGTCAATTGTGGTTTTCTTTCTTCCCAGAATTTCATTAATACTCGTAGTATTCCACGTTTTCCTAGGATCATTCTGAGAGCTTAAAAATCGTTGCTTATAGAAGTTGGCTTTAATTTCCCTAATTTTTTTATTGACAACATTTCGGAAGTTTTTGTACTCAGTTTTATAACTTTGACTTCTTGGAGTGTTTTTCCATCTCCTGTAGTACTCGTCTCTTTTCTTACATAATGTAATTAACTCAGCGGTAATCCATGGTTTCTGTTTTCTATATTTTTTTATTACGTTTGTTTTGCTTGATTCCGTGTAAATGTTGTTCATTTTGTCTACAAAGTTGCTATACAATTTTTCGATACTATTTTCTGTTAGCATAGATTGCCAATTGGTTTGTTCTATAAGTTCGTTCACTCTTTGTTGCTGAATATGAACAGCATTATCGTGTTCAATCGTTCTTTTGTGGCTAGGAACTTTGGTTGCATATAAGATTAAGTAGTGGTCGGAAAGATCTGTCTCAATAACTGCTGAAAATATTTCTAGTTTTGTTATGCTTACATATATATGATCAATCAGTGTAGAAGTGTTTCTTGTTAAGTCAACTCGTGAGGATTGTTTAATAACACTTGTAAGACCTTTTGAGGCCATCATTTCTATATATCTTAAAACAAGGGAATCATTCTCATTTTGAATATTTATGTTGATATCCCCTATTACTATATTTTCTCTACCTACATGGATAACTTCATTAAGTTCTTCAATAAAACTGCTAACACTTAATCTTGGCCGCCTGTAAATCGCATGAATGTATTTCTTTTCACCATTATGTGTTATTTCTAAATGCATGCCTTCATAGTTAGTTGGGTTCACTGGCGTTATTTTATACTTAATATTTTTTTTAATATATATGGCGACACCACCACCTTTCATTCCCTCCCGATTAATGAATTCATGTTCATATCCATCAATATAGTATATATCATTTTCTCTTTTAGGAATATTTATTTCATTCAAGACCAATATGTCAACGTAGCATAAAGCATTTTCGATTTCTGCCATAAAGTTATCCCATGTTTTTCTTATAGATCTTATATTAAAACTTATACAACAAAAGTTCATGTTTTGTAGAAATTGTCTTTCAATGCCGGTGATACCATGTATAACTCTAAAATCAAAATCCACTTCTTTGTACTCGTCACCCATAATGACTTTTATACTTATTTATTCATCTAGTTCAAGCATGCGTTTGGGTTTGTATTAGTTCGAGATCTTATTAACGTCGTTAGAGTTTCCGATGTGAATGGTTTCACCGTTTTCGTGTTTCTTTGCGAGTACTTTGCCTGTATGATATTAATATATATGGTAGTGGCGCTAGCTACTCGTACTATGGCCTACGGCTAGATGATTAGATATTATTTATCTTAATGGCTGATATCAGGTAATATACATTTTTGATGTTTTTTTCGCTTATAGTGCTTAAGAGTTCCCTAAGACTTTGGTTAAATTTCAGATGACAAATTGTTTTCACTTGTTTGCAGTCTAAAAGATGTTTTACGGTCAAGTGTGGTTTTTCTTGGCAAAGGTAACAGAGAGGTGGTGGTTCTTTAGTGATTATATGTTTGTGAGTAATGTTAGTGTGCCCCATTCTAAGTCTAATGAAAGTTTTTAACATTATTATAGGTGAGTTAGTTGGAAAGATGGCTTTTTCAGCAGTGGGGTTAAATTCTTTCTACAAATGTTGGTAATCAGACCAGTTAACTTTTCTCCTAAATTTCCAGTCTGATACGACGTGTCTTTTTATGTCTTTTTTGTTGTAGGTATAAAATGTTATTAGGGGTTTCCATTATAGCAGATTTTGCTGCTGCATCTGCTTCCTCGTTGTCTTTGATGCCAGCGTGGCCCGGGATTGAACCAAGTTTAAGGTGGCCGTGTTTCGCAATAAGTTTATCCCGAATAGATCCGATGATGCTTGCAGAGTTGTTTATGTTTTTAATAGCAGCGATTGAAGACAGGCTATCTGTAAAAATAATAGTTTTTTTTGTTGCAAGCTGCTTCGATGGCTTTAAGGATGGCGAAGGCCTTGACTGTGAAGATGGAAGAAAAAGAAGGCAAAAGTCCTTTTGAGATGGTTAAACCATTTTCGTTGACAATCGCAAATGATGTCCCTTCAGTTGTCTTTGATCCATCCGTAAATAGGAAATTCCATCCACGGTGTTTATATTTATTGGCTAAGTCCGAAAAAATAGCTACGTACATGTCGTTGTTAGTGGAAGCCTTTAGAAAGTTTGTTAAGTCAGTGATTATTACATCATCCGGAAGAAACCAGGGAGGGAATGTATTTTTTTTGTGTTGGATAGCTATTGGGATATCTAGAGCTTTTGCGGAGGATAGTGTTTGCGCTAACGTTGAAGGATATTTTTGCGTCTTTTTTCGAGATAGTAATGATTTCGCGGCGTCGTGAATGGGAAATGTCAACGGGGAATTGATGTTTTGTATGATCTGGGAGGAAAGGAGCTTAATCCGTTCCGTAATTTGGGTTAGACCTGCTTCCGTGAGTAGATTTATTATGGGAGTTGTCCGAAAGGCTCTTAAGCTTGTTCTCATTGCTCCATGGTATGGTGTTGAGATGAGTTGTAGGCGAGATTTAGAGCATTTTCCATAAATAGCTAAGCCGTAATCAATTTTTGATAAAATTACGGATTTAATGATGTTAATGACCGTGTTGAATTGTTCATTGCGACTCAAACCAGTTAGACGTGTTTTTCTTGTTCTCCCTATTCACCTGTTCAATTTTCAGTTATAAATCTCGTTAAATTGCATTTTCCGGTTAGTAACCCCCAGTGCTCGAATTCATTATTTTTTTTTGTCTACTGGCAGATTTCAGTGCAAATAAAAGCCCCTATCTACAAAAAAAAAATAAAAAAAAATAGCTCGACCTATATCTATACCCTCACTGACCTACACAACCAATTTGAATATGTCTTGCGGAATTGCCAATTGTGTAATCGATGACAGCAATGCTGACTGGGTAGCTTGCAAGGGCATTTGTGGGAACGCCTTTCATGCCGTTTGTGTCGGGTTAAATAAAAGAAACACGGTGTTTATTAAAGAATTTTCCGATAACCTACTTTTCTTCTGTGATGAGTGTAAGAGTATCTCACTTTCACACGTACTTTTGGCAATAAAATGCCTAAGTGATTCAAATGACTCCTACCAGGACGCACTCGCCAAAAAGATTACGGATAAAATTTCGGTAATAGAAAACAGTGTTAAAAGTGTTGAAGAGTTACGTAACTCAGTGCAGAACTCAGCCGATGTAATAAAATCAAAAGTAAAGCACATGGGCAAACAAATTGCTGGTCTTATCGAGTTAGACTACGGGAGATCCAGGAATGAAGAAACTCCCTTACGTCACCTCGATAAAGTGTTGATTGACATTAAAGCTATGTGTTCTGCGCAGGTTATCTCCAACCAAAAAACCTGCGAGATGATAAACTCCCTGCGTGACAACATAGACATTCATTTTCAGTCCTCGTCACACAAACAACTCTCTCCCAAACACTGTGATCCCATGCTCGAAGTTATCTTCGATAAAGTGAACGATGTCGGCGACGAACTTACCGCGACTCGATCCCTCTTATGCGATATTGAACATCACATCGCAACAATAAACAGCAAAATCGTTGATACACAAAACTTGCCGCAGCCTTACCAGAATGTTCCCTACAATACATCACTCATGCCTGAATTAATGGAACCTGAAGTGGATTCACGCTCACCCCCACACATAAGTCATCTGCGGACGGTTCAACCCACTGATTCCTGCGAAGTTTCTTCCAACTTAACAGCAGAAAATATTTCTATGTCAGCTCCTCCAATCGCTGCCCCACGGAAGCTTATCGGTCATTTTAATTCAACTTGAACACCTTCCGAATGGCAACGTAGACTTGATAAGCTTGCTTCGAAGAATCAATTGGTCACTACGCTTCTTATCAAAGGCGCCCCCCCAAACGCTGATGTTGATTGGATCTCAAATTTCTTCGAAAAAAAATATGGCATTACCATTAGCCACTGCAATTTGCTTCCTACATCTCACCACAGAAGCAAGCGCAGCTTCAAGCTCAATCTTCCAACCAAGTACGAATGGTTATTCCATAATCCTGCCAGCAACAATTTCAATCTTGGAAAGATGCGTGTCTGCAAATGGTTGGAAAATACGCCCAAGAAGCAGGATAAAGCCTAAACCAAGAAATAAGTTAGTATATAAATCCAATTTGCCAAAACCCACCTCCTCTTCCCACAACAAACCCAGCTCCAATTGGAGTTTTAAAACAACAATTTTTCCTAATTTTAAGCCGCCCACCCAAACTCCAACTCCCCCTATTCCACCCCAAATCAAGCCCCAACGTCAACGTGTCTCTTTCGACTTAACCCCTACAACTCAAACTCCTGCCACTCAAACTCCCACCACTCAACCC
The DNA here is from genome assembly GCA_963966105.1 of Volucella zonaria. NCBI lineage: Eukaryota > Metazoa > Arthropoda > Insecta > Diptera > Syrphidae > Volucella > Volucella zonaria. The sequence goes on along the minus strand of OZ014532.1, from coordinate 192,407,543 downwards.
CTAACACACACGCCTTTCCCTAATTTCGACCTCAGAACTGGAGCTAAGTATCCCAATTTCATCAGTTCTCACATTTTAAACCCTATTTCTGAAGCCCCAGCCATTGCGACACCAAACTCATTAATAACTCCCTCTTCTATTGACCCCCTTTCGCCACCCACTGTTAAATTAAAGCAGCAAACTAGCGATACCACCGAATGTCGCTATGCGCTCTCTAGGCTTAGAGATAAAAAGATATATGAGAATATACGTCTATATCTCGCTTATCTGCACGATAAATCCGACTCGGTGAGCTACGAGGGTAAAACAAAAACAAGCGTCATGGTTTCTATCCAGCAGGAAGGCCTCCCTACAGACGTTACCAGTCTCAGGAAACTTTTTATAAAGTATCACGAGATTTTCAATACGCCCCCCCAAAAAGTTGCAGACGATCTTGCCGCTCTTCGCCACTATGTACACTCTAAAAGAGTCTCATACCTCCAACGCAGTCGCCTTGACCATGATAAAATTTTTCGACCCTAAAAAGTCATGCAAAAACCTCCCTCTCACCTTCTATTACCAGAATGTAAGACGACTCCGTTCTAAAACCCACGCTGTTTTCCGCCAATCTCATGCTCTCCCATTTGATATCTATGCTCTGACCGAAACTAATCTTATCCCCAACATAAAAAACCAGGAGTTATTCCCTCCTTCTTTTAATGTTTTTCGGGATGATGATCGCGCACCCCCCTTGATTGAATCCCCTTGTCGAGGTGTCCTACTGGCTATTCACAACAGCTTGGACTCCTCTCTCGTTGCAACATCATCCTCTCCTAAGCTCGACTTTGTGTCGGTTAAAATAACCCTCACTCGCAGATGCTTGTACGTTATGTGTTGTTACATTCTTCCGGCGCAACCTATCGAATCCTACCAACTTGCTATTGCAGCAATTGACAATTTGATCGACTTATCAGAATCGCTTGATGATATCATTATCTTCGGCGATTTTAATCTGCCTCAGCTGACGTGGACTCCATCTGAAGACCTATCTTTTTTCATCGCTTCCAATCCCATTTCTACTAAGGAATGCCTATTCTTAGATCGGCTAACAGACTCTAGTCTATGCCAAGTCAGTGGCGTTTCCAACTATATGGAAAGGCAATTAGACCTTATCTTCACAACTGATCCCATCAACTCCTCAGTATCGTGTTGTCCCCTATCTCTTTCAACTATTGATAACTTTCATCCTCCACTTCTTCTCTCATTTTTCCACAACTCTCCCCTTCAGTCGCCTCCCCCCGCAGTTCTATTTTCTTACAATTTTCACAAAGCTAATTTCCGTAAAATTAATACCTATCTAAGCAGTGCTTCTTTTGAGTTTACCAATCTATCTCTGGTTGATGCCCTCTCCATTTTTTACAGAGAAATATTCAAATCCATCTCCCTTTATGTGCCTTACTCTCGCCATAAAACTTCTTTTACATCCCCTCCTTGGTATAATCGTAAACTTCGCTCTCTACGAAACAAAAGAAACAAGTTATGGGCGGTATTCTTTCGCACCCACTCTTCTTCAAATTATCTAGGTACATATCTTCATTTCATTGAACTCTATAACTCTCTCTATCAGCGCTACCTGAATAGTGCGCAAACCAATCTCATAAATGACCCCAAGTCCTTTTTTCAATTTGTCAATTGCTAAAGTAAGACTGATGGTTATCCTTCCTCCCTCGCTTTCGAAACCAAAACTTCATGTGATCCTCCTACCATCGCCAACTTTTTTGCTACATTTTTCAAGCAATCATTTGCCAACAACTCCTTCGTACCAGATCCCTCTTACTTCAATGATCTACCAAATTTCTCCATGGGTCCCTTTCTCACTCAAAATTTCGATCCTGCAGTTATTGAAGAAAAGTTACAAAATCTTAAGGATGAATTTATACCTGGCCCAGACGGACTCCCCGCCATGTTTCTTAAGAAATGCTCTTCCAACTTGTCTCTACCCCTTTCCTACCTTTTTCGTCTATCGCTTACACAGGGTGAATTTCCCCAGATTTGGAAGACCTCTTTTATAATCCCAATACACAAAAAGGGATCTAAGCATGAAGTTACCAATTATCGTCCCATTGCTAAACTCTCTCATATACCCAAACTCTTTGAAAGCATTTAGCATAGAAGCGTTAAGCTTCAAATGCAAGCCTTTTATTTCACCCCGACAACATGGTTTTCTAAAAGGTAGATCAACTACCACAAATCTAGTTGAATTCGTGTCTTTTGCACTCTCAGCCTTAGAAAATGGCAAAGAAATCGATGTTATCGCAACAGATTTCACTAAAGCATTTGATAAGATATCTCATAAATTGATCCTTTTCAAATTGTCTGCTCTCGGCTTTGAGCCGCTCTTTTTAAAATGGATTTCTTTTTACCTGGTAAACCGATATTATAGTGTTCGGTTTAGATCCGCCCTTTCTGTTCCATTCCTGGCCTCATCTGGAGTTCCACAAGGCAGTCATCTTGGCCCTCTTCTCTTCATTCTTACTATCAACGATGTTGAGAGTGTCATTAAGCACTCCTCCCTCTCCCCCCAGGACTCTGCCCTTCTTCAAGAAGATCTTGATCGGTTTTCAATCTGGTGCCTCAAAAACTGTCTAGAACTTAATATAGCCATATGTCAATTTATAACCTTCTCACGTAAATGCAACCCGTCTCCTCCCCGACTTTATTTTCTCCATTTTCAACCAATTCCCCTGGTTCAGTCTTTTCAAGACCTTGGCATATTATTCGACTGTGAGCTTAATTTCCGTTCACATATCGATAAGATGACCCTCAAAGCCAACTCATCACTTGGCTTTATTAAACGGTGGTCCAAAGAATTTTCCAACCCGTATGTAACCAGATCTCTCTATATTACCTTTGTTCGCCCCCTGCTTGAGTATGCCAGTCAAGCTTGGTCCCCCTTTCACCGGGTTCATGTTTCCCGAATCAAGGGTATTCAACGTCGATTCCTCCGATTTTCCCTCCGTGGCCTGCCATGGAACTACCCTTTAATCTTACCTCCCTATCAAGACCGCCTCAAACTTCTAAATATGAATTCGTTAGAAGAACGTAGGAATATTGCTGACGTTCTTTTCATTCATCGTCTTCTCTCAGGTTCCATCGACTGTGCATCCATTTTGAACTCCATTTCCTTCAATATCAACCCCCGCAATCTACGTTGTCCTCGTCTCTTCTATCTACCGATCCACCGCACCTCTTATGGCTCCAACGAACCTATCTCCCGAATGCTCCGAAAGGTCAACTCGAACCTCTCCCTTTTTCATTTCCACCTGAGCACTCCTCGTCTCAAACAAGATCTCCTCCATCACTTCCTTGGTCACTAGCTCTTAAGTCTTTCTGTTAGTTTTTAAGTTAGATTAAGCTTGTATTAAGCCAATAAATGGGGGCCTCAGCCCCCACCAAAATTAAATTAAAAAGTTGATGTTACAAAAACTATTTTTTGAAGATAGGTACGTACGAGGGCGGATAAATAAGTCCGTGACTTTTGGATTAAAACACAGATTTTTTGATAAAAAAATAATTTTATTTTTCAACGTAGTCTCCCTTGAGCTCTATACACTTTGTCCAACGCTTCTCCAATTTTTTTATCCCTTCCAAAAAAAAATGATTTGTCGAGGTCCTCAAAATAGGCCTTTGTTTGCGAGATGACTTCATCATTGGAGTCAAATCTTTTTCCACCAAGCCATTTCTTCAGGTTTGGGAACAAGAAGTAGTCGCTCGGAGCCAAATCTGGAGAATAGGGTGGATGATGGAGCAATTCATAGCCCAATTCATGGATTTTTGCCATGGCAACTGCACATGTGTGCACCCTTGCATTGTCTTGGTGGAAAAGAACTTTTTTCTTGGCCAAATAAGGTCGTTTTTTTTTCAAATCGTCATTGAATCGGTCCAATAAGTTGGCATAATATTCCCCATTGATTGTTCTTCCCTTTTGAAGGTAGTCAATGTGGATTATCCCGCGTGCATCCCAAAAAACAGTCGCCATAACTTTATTGGCTGACAAACCCACCTTGGCCTTCTTTGGCGCCGATTCACCCTTAGAAACCAACTGTTTTGACTGTTGTTTGTTGTGATGGATCCATATTTCGTCCACGGTTACAAAACGGCGCAAAAACTCCTCCATATTGCGATTAAACAACGCCAAACCTTCCTGTGAAGTTGTTACACGATTGCGTTTGTGGTCGACTGTGAGCAAACGCGGCACCCATCTTGCGGAAAGCTTTCTCATGCCCAAGTGATCATTCAAAATTGAAACCACTGAGCCATGCGAGATCCCTACGGCTTCCACAATCTCTCGCACTTTCAATCTTCGGTCGGCCAACACCATATCGTGAATTTTTTCGATTGTTTCGGGTGTAGAGACCTCAACTGGGCGTCCAGGACGTTCGGCATCTTCAGTGCTTGTACGGCCACAACGAAATTCAGTAAACCACTTTTTTACCATTGAAATCGATGGTGCAGAGTCCCCATAGTATTTATCAAGCTTAGCCTTGGTCTCGGTAATGGTTTTTTTTCGCAAGAAATAATGCTAATAAGCACACGAAATTCACTTTTTTCCATTTTCTCCTCAAATTAGTGAGTAGTCTGATAAAAATAGCTGTCAAACACAAACTAACTGACGCAGCAAGTTTAAATTTTGACAGGAGTCAACTGACAGATGCCTGTTGACAGGAGCAGTGTTGCTGTTTCGGTAAAGAGGTCAGAAATTCACTTATTGACCCGCCCTCGTATGTAATGTTTGGCTTTTATCAATGGAGATTAAAGAGCCTGACGTATTACCCCATTTTGACAGACGTTCAAGGATGTTTGAAAAAAGACTTCCAGTTAAGGTTAACTTTTTACAATTTGAGAAGAGTATTAGATCATCTGCATATAATACGTGGTGGATCTTGTTATACCCATTAATTATGGTGCTAATTTCATTAAAAGCAATTATGAATAATACAACAGACAATGGAGATCCTTGGGGAATGCCATTTCGAAGGTTATGTATGACGGAAGTGACATTATTGGTTGTTATGCGAAAACGCCTGTTAGTGAGAAATGATTTTACATACTTGAACATTCTGGGTCCAACCTTCCATTGGATGAGTTGTTTCAAAATGACATGAAGCCCGATACGATCAAACGCTCTTTCGAAATCAACGCTGAGGATTGAAACGTGATTCCTTGTAGAAATGGCTGAGGAGATGAAGTCATCTAGATACAGAAGTGCATCAGTAGTACTTCTGCCTTTTCTGAAGGCCACTTGATTTCCATGTAAGAGTTTTTTATTTTCAATAAACCAAAAAAGACGTTGGGAAAAAATTTTTTCTAATATTTTCGCAGTGCAGGGAAGGAGAGATATTGGACGATACCCTAAAATTGAGGTGTGGTCTTTATTAGGTTTTGGCAAGGGAATAATATTTGCCAACTTCCATGCTTGCGGAATGTTACCTTCGTCAAAAATTTGATTATATAGGGCTAATAATCTTGCCTTTAAAGCTGGAGGGGCATTTTTTACCACTGCATATGAAATTCGATCGAATCCAGGGGTTGAACCTTTGAGGGTATGTAGACAGGATTCAAATTCTATCATCTTGATAGGTGATTCCATTTGCCTTGAAGCGGTGTCGATGTTGTATGGTGGAGGCTGCCGTTGAAGAAGTAAGTTTTTCTCCCGAATAAAGTTGGGGTGGAAATTGGAATCGTTACTTGAAATCTCCCAAGACTTTGCGAAAAATTTGGCGATTTGTAAAGGACAAGTAATGGTGTTAGAATCGGTTACAATCGTTTTTATAGAGTGGGGAGTGTAATTGCCAGTGAGGGTTTTTATATCAGACCAAATTTTCTTTGGCGAGGAGTTTGGGTTAATTCCAGCAGTAAATTTTCGATTTTATGGGCCTTAGCTGCCCTCTTGAATTTGGCATTGGCTCTACGATAAAGTATCAAATTGGGATCAGTTGGGTATTTTTTGAATACTCGCTATGCTTTTTCTTTATCGTAGCGGAGCACACTCAATTCTTTGGACCACCAGGGGACATTTTTATGACACAATTTTTCTTTTGTTTGGGGGATTGCTTCATTAGCTGCGGATCGAATACACCTTTGAATGATTGCCGCTTCCTTGTTAATATTGGAAGTGTGTTGTCTTTTGGAGATTTCAGTGGCCACTTTGGAATTAAAGAGTTCCCAATCTGCTTTATCCAGTATGAATTTTTTTTGGTGTTTTATGAAGGTATTGTTCGAACCAAGTGATAAAGTGGTTGTTGTGGGGAAGTGATCACTGCCGTGTAGATAATCGGAAACTGACCATGTGCAGTGTGGAATAAGGGAGGGAGATGTTAATGTTAAGTCAACATGGGTGTATGACTTATGAGTAGAGAAGCATGTAGGTCGACCATCATTTAAAATTGCAAGCTTGGAGTTTAAAATGAAGCGATCAACTGTTTTATCTCTTTTGTTGTAGGAGGGCGACCCCCAGGAGGGACTCTATGAATTGAAGTCGCCTGTTAGAATAATAGGTGTATTAATGTTGAACAGGATGTCGTCAAGGTCTTTACACGAGAAGGGTTGTTCTGGATGTATGTGTAATGAGATTACAGTGAGTTTAATTTTTAGAGATATTTCGGCTGCTAGAGTTTATGTTGAGAAATTTATGTGGGATGGATTTGTGGACCAGAAGGCCAATGCCTTGTTTTGAAGAAGTGATCGAGGCAAGATTGTGGAAAAAGGGGGAATATTGTTTGGGGGTGTAGGTTGGAGGTTATGTTCAATATGGGTTTCTTGAAGCGATATTATAGAGGGTTTAAGGTCATTAATAAGTAATTCCAACTCATGACAATTATTAAAAAAACCATTAAGATTCTATTGAAGAATCTTGAGAGAGGAGTTCATTATTTAAGAAGATCTTCGTGCATTATAAGTTGAGTTATATTGTAGGAAAATCGGGTTAGACAAGTTTTGGGGGTTATGTAAAGGGCTCTGTGGCCCAGATGCCGAAGCCGAACAACAGAGTCCATATGATGAGCTGAATGGTGGTTAGTGTTAGATGTCATCATCATACACTAAATCTGAAGGCATTGTGTAATAGCGAGTGGTATTGATAAGATTATGTGTAATAGTTGATAACGGTGAATAAGTTGATTTTGCAGTTGTTTGAGATTTTTTATTTGGAAGGTTGGTTTGATTTTGGTTGTGCGAGTTGATATTTAAATTTTGTGAGTTTATATAAGTGTGGATTTCAGAGGGCTTGGAAGTAGATGTGCATGGTGTTATTGTTGTTCTTCTGAGCAGTTGTGCATGGTGTTATTGTTGTTCTTCTGAGCAGTTGTATTTTTATTGTAAGAGTTTGTTGATGGTGTTATCTAGGGTGGGACAGCGATTGAGGTTTGCTGGTTGTTTTTTCCAAAAGATGTATTATGGCATGCATAGTTTATGTTTGACGGAGCTTTTACTGGTTGGGGTAGGTTTTTTGTGACTGCAGAGTAGCTTTCACGAAGAGCAGGTGTAGGATGTTGTTCTCGAAAAATCTTTTGGGCATCAGCCATGCTGCACTTCTTAATCGTTTTGATTTTTAAGACTTCCTTTGCCTGCAAGTACCGTTTGGATGTTCTAGAGGAAGCTGGGTGATCTTCTTGGCAATTGGCGCATGAAGTACGAGAGCAGTTGTCAGGGTAGTGGGGCGGAAGATTGTAATTTACCCAAGAAGGGTTACTCTTGCATCTTTTTGAGGTGTGGCCTAGTAACTGACAGTTTTGGCAACGCATTGGATTGGGATAATATTCGTAGGTGGCCAGAAGAGGTCAAACGTGAGGAGGACGAGGCCAGTGGCGCGTTGAAAGCCGTCTACAGTTTTTTTGAATTTAAAAACGTCGGTCACACCTTGTGTTTTCATCTCTTGGATGATCCCAGTTTCAGGCACGTTAATTAGGCACAGTGTGTAGACTGTACCTTTTGAGGAGTTTAAGCTTGAATGAAGTGTAATGGAGACAGGGCAGATGTTGGACAAAGTTTTTTGTCTAAGATAAAGGTCAGCGATTTTTTGGGACTTAGTTAGGACCAAAAGGTTTCCATCACGGAGTTGGCTAATATTGTCATATGAAGTACTGATGTTGTCGATTGCTTTCTTTAGGTGGAAGACGCTGTAAGATGAAAGCGGTTTTTCTGCGTTTAATGATGATATTATCACAAATTTTGGGTTGTTGGGTGAAGCTTGATTTGGTAGCGCATTATCAAAGCTATAGTTTAGAATGGGTGTGTAGCTAGTTTTTTTCCGTTTATGTTGTTTGGATTCGGATAGCAGATCTACATCGAGATCGCTAAACCGATTGCCCGAGAGAACACGTGGCCCAGAGGCCATTGTATAGTTGTTTGTCACTATGCACTTGTTTTTTTTTTTTTTTTTTTTTTTTCCCCACTAATATGATGAAATGTGGATGCACGAAGAAAGGTGCAGGGGGTTTCTTTTCTTCAAGTAACGGGACACGAGGGAAAAGAGTGACCGAGAACGCAATCAGACAAACGATGTTATCGCGGCGAAAGCGAGACGATGACTGAAACCCGGAAATAATATAATCGCTTTTCTCAAAACCGTAGATCAACATTTCAGTTAGAAATACCTGTTGGCATATGACGTCATTATGATGCACACTCTGGCAACGCACCCACAAATCCACGTAACAATGCCCCACAAAACAGTTGGTACCAATGCCATTGATGTAAATAAAAACGAAAATGACAGAACACTCAAAACCACTTCTGTTTCGAATTTAATTGAAAGCGGTGTTTGCCTTTACGTTATATTTTAACAGATTTACAGTCCATGTTTTACAGTCCCATTAAATAATATCAAGGAATCCGTTCAAAGCCGAACAATACCAGTCTCATGTCGTTCTTTACATCTAGCCTATTCCTAGATTTTTTTTAATGTTTACAAGAGTAGAACGCCCAGCCTCACAAAGGTATGTTGAAACGAATGGTATTAATAATTTTAAGACCATATTCGTTAAGTTAGGGTAGTTTCTCTTACACTGCACCAAAACTCAGTCAATGACTTTGCTCCAAAATCATCTTTGGCAAAAGAATTATTGTTCAACTCAATGAATTCGTCTTGAAGGGTATGTCAGAAACACTTAAGTTTACAGCGAAAGGATTTCGGGTTGGTGTGAGCTGAACATTGCACAAATCACGGTAGTATGTAGTGACCTCCTGGTTTAAATGATGTAACTGGTTGATAATTAGATTTTCCAAATTTTCTTTAGAATATCCTTTCCTGGTTTCTAATGTTGTGCTGAGTTTGTGAAACATTGGTACATTATGTTCAGTTACCTTCCTACTCCAGTTTGTGAGTTTTTCAACAAAAGATTCCAACTGGTCCTTAACTTGAATGATGTTGGTGTCCTGTCCTTGCATTTTAAGGCTTAATTTGTTGAGTTCTTCAAATATGTTTGCCAAAGTAGCGACTTTAACCCACCACTCATATTTCTTCAATTTGTTTGCAAACTCGGTGTTTTTTTGCATATCTAAAAATATTTCAATTTCTGTTTCAGTTCAAAGAAACGATCTACGGTATTTCGTCTTAATAACCACCGCACATTTGAAGAAAATAACATATTATGATAAACAGCATCCATGTCTGCACAGAGTTCTTTAAACAAACGACTCGATTTAGTTAACAGTATGTACAATGTCATCAAGGACTTTGTTGAAAGATCTGGCATTACCGATTCTATTCTTTCCTAGAGGGTGTCAACATTCGACAAGTTTGAATTGGCCTAAATATTTTAGGAGCTTTAACTTTAATCTTTCTTTTCCATTTGACTCCGAAGACGTTCGAAAAGTCAATTTATTAAAATTGTTAAATTTGCTTTTAAAATACGAAACGTAAAAATTTTCTTTTCATATTATTTTATATTCATTGTTTCTTAGGAAATTTTATTATAAAGCTTAAGCAGAACAAGCTAAAATTCAATTTGTAACACAGCGCTTCAGAAAAGCTTTTGATCATAATTGATAGAATAATCATTTTTTTTTTAGAAAAATTTAACAACAGACTTCCTTCAGAAGAACCGGCAGAGTCTTTGTGCAAGTGCATACATGTGAATCATGCAATTGGTCCCAATTGCTAGAGGAGCAACTGCTTTTATTTTCGTTTGGAATCCTGATTCTGAGCCAAGCATAGCAGGAGCAAACACCACAAAGCTTGGGTCACTCTAATCCTTCTCGCTGAAAAAATCTCTGGATCGAATCAAAAATATCTGAACCTTTCGTTGTAGTTTCCAACGTTTCACAAAACAGGAACTCTTCTTTAATATTTTCAGCATGTATACCATATATCTTGCGTAAACTAGCAGCTGAACACGTCCGTTGATTAGTCAATTTGTGTTGCAAAATATGGTGATGCCTTTATTTCAGCAATTACTTGGGTCTTAACGTCCAACGACATATCCTCAATGCGTCTGGATACTGTTTTGTTTGATAACGATATTTGCCACATTTTCACCCCTATTGCGAGTGTCAAAAAATAAACGATAAACGATGCTTATCAAAAAATTTGACTCGTGGGTATTGCGATTGTCAATTGCCAATGAACGATTGATCGTTGTTAATTTATCCATTGTGAATGGAGCCAAAGTGGTATTGTGAGTGTCAATTGAAATCAATCTTTGTGATAAATGTCAGTTTTTTAGTCAATCGCTTTTTTGGGGACGATAGAGCAAGCTGCTACAAAGGAAAATGTTATTTGTAATATTTTAATGTATTTACAACAGAAAACATTTATGGTTCTAGGGCAAAAGTAGTTAGCAATAAAAAGCAATTAGAACGATTGGTTCAACTGATGGTGGAAAACGAAAACATCGTAAAAGGAGTTTGCCCAAAAAGCATTTTGCAGCAAAAGTGGGAAAGTTTTTCATTAGAGCTGAACAGTTTAGGTCCTCCCCAGGTCGATTGACAAAAATGGCAAAGGCTATAAAATGGTATGGGCCGATCTGAAATGTAAAATAAAAAAAAAAAAGGAAAATTAAAGAAGTTATTGCAACAGGAGGCGGCCCGAATCGGTTGCTTCAATTCAGTGATACAGAAGAAGTTGTCATTCAACTGATCGAAATGAATACCTGTGTAAATTCCGCTCAACGTGAATTTGGCTGTGAAGACCAAGATCATGATGTCAGCATTTATACCGTTTACGATACGAACCCTAGAATAATATCAGTAGAAGACTGATAACAGCCAAAAACAAGCACAGTTGAACCAAGAAATATGAATGCAATGGTGGAACGGAAAAATCTCTTGGAAGAACAAACTACTGAAACAAGAATTTTACGAACACATAACGAGCCTCATAACTGATATAAGAAAAACTATGAGAAATATGGCACATTATGGTAAGAATAGTGTGCAACAAAGAGACGAAACAATGAAATTAAAAAAAGAAAAATTGAAGGCGTACATAGAGTAAAAAGAAAATAAAACACTGGACAGAAAATCCAAAATAGAGCTGAAAATTCAAATGCTGGAGATTCAAAAGCAAAAACAAAGCCTTATGAAATTTTAGTGAAATATTTATTTAATTTTAGTGGCTTTTGTCCTGTATAAAATGAAGTCATTTTTTTAAGTTTTTATATAATTCTTCTTAGTTTTAATTTATTAAATACACAAATGTGATATAAATGTGAATTAAATGAAGTTGTTCGAAGTAAAGACATTTTTAATCTACAGGATTCTAAGAATTCGGTTTCTAATTTGAATCGCTCCCTCGCTTTCCGAAAGATAACTTAGATCTGCAGAAATACTATTACTGGCTTCATCATCAAAAGTATTCTGTTCTTCAATGTACTCTTCAGGCGCAGGGACATTAAAGTCAACACAAATATCGTGTAAAGCTGCACAAACATTTACAATTTGAGTAGCTTGTTTAGGCCTGTAATGCAACTCATGTGCTCTTAGCAGACACCTAAATTTGTTTTTTGTCCGTTCAACAATGTTCCTTGCTTTGGCGTGTTTCTTATTAAACGCACTTTCCTGTGAAGCTGGGTCAGGGTTGCGGAATGGTGTCTTCAAATATAATAGATAGTGCATGAAAATAAGTACATAGGTATGTATTAAGTTAATAACATGATTGTGTACCTAATAACCAAGTATTGCTTTCTCCATTTTGGCACTCTTGTTCCAGCTTCATTTTAATTCATTCAGGGTAGACATGCTGAAAACATTGGCATCATGTGTCGACCCGGGATATTTTGCGTTGAAAAAAACGGATTTTCATCTCATCATCACATACCTGGGAACATAAGTTAATATTAAACAACTGAAAGTTTCTATTTTAAGAGATAACTTACTATCATGGTATTTATACTATAAAATCCCTTCCTATTGTAGTACACTTGTTGCAGTTGTTTTTTATGTCATGCAATTTTGATATGCTCCCCTTCCACGCAGCATATTATCCCCGGTATTCCACTTCTTTCTTTTGGCCCGTATTTTCTCAGTATTGGAGTAATTAAACTTGATCCACTTCGGACAAATGTGTGCTTCTGACTGGCCTGACCTATGGAATGCTCATTCCCGACGCTGATTTGATTTGACCCATGAGCACATAACCGCAATGCTGTGGCAAGCTTTATGACGTTTGGTATCGATGTTGGCTGGTTTCGATAAACGTCATCATCGTCAAACCACAATTTCACTGAACTCATTTTTATTTTATTCTTTTAAATATCGAAAAAGACCACAAAACACAAGTGAAATTGTCAAATATCATGTTTCATTCACAACATACAATTTATTCATAATTGTCACAAATTTTATCAATACAAATTTTACACAATACCGAATTTTTTTTTTGATTAACAAATTTATCAATCGTCAATTGATTTGATAATTGACACTCGCAATATTTGTTTATTTTCAAAAGGTTCACCAAGAACAAGTTTAACCGATTTAAGAATGCAGGGCTTGATTAACGTTTCACCAATGGTGTGGGGTTTCTTGTTTTTGGCTACTCGTATTTCCAATGAAACTTCATATGACGCTTGAACTACTGCAGAATTTTGTCGCTGAAAAAGTAGTCCGCTATCCAACCTCTGCTTCCGAACAGAAGCTTGATGACGTTGGAAGAAGGCTAAGTCCTTATCAAAATTTTCTGGATGCTTAGTATCCAAATGGCGCTTTTGTTTTGAAGGTTTCATGGATTCCGCACTGAAAGCTACACTACAAAGAACACATTGAGGTTTTTCGATGCCATTTGAGATCAAAGATGTGAAACCGAATTTCACATAATCTTCACAATATTTTCGTTTCGCCATTGTACCTGAAATAACAAGTTGAATATCTAATCGTAGAACGCGATAACTTAACTTAATACTCGTACAATATATTCAATAAAACAAGTAGATTTGAAACTGGTCCTTTTTTAATAACCATACTAATAGTATTTAAAAATAAAAAGTACAAGAAAAGTTTCAGTTTCTTACCTTTTTGGCGCAGAGTTTGTACAAAGATAAATATATTTATTTATTATTAGAAAAAACAACAGCACTTGGAGTCTAGCTGAACTGCAAATGCAAACAAATACCTTCACTTAATTGCAAAATTGAAATTTAGTTGAATGTAAATTCTAGTCTCGCATTTGAACGGTTTCATAAAAAAAGGAAAATAGAGCACCCAACGACACAACTAACAGATCTCACAAACTTTTACTTGAGTTTCTTACTTTTTTTCTACTCTCCTACTTGGAATGGATAACACTATTTTAACGTATAAAAATTCGACAAACACAGCGAGCTTGCATAATGAGTGAGGATTGTTTGCAGGTAAAATATCATTCTGCAATTTTGTCGCAGCTGTGTTGCAGGAAGATATACACATGGATTAGTAGTATTCCTTCTTTTTTAGTGTTCGTGAATAATACGATCTAACTTGGTTCATACCAGTCATTAAAACGGGGTGATTCGTTGTTGCTTGAATTTTGTTAATATTTTGCTGGCGGCATCGTCATCGTCGTCGTCGTAGCGCTGAGCGCATACACGAAAGGATAAATAATTGTTGTTGATACATAATAAATGGTGTGTTAATACTTTTTTGTTAATATTTTTTTTTTTATGACGGCTGCTGGTTAAATTGCATTATTAAAATTTTCTTTTACGTTTCCAGATTTTTTTCCAACTCCAAATCAAAGTGTCAATATCAATTTGTCCTCGTGACCCATTTAAAATGGCCTGGCGACACAACTTTGGGTCGCGAACCATGGGTTGGGAACCATTGGTTTAAGCAATAAGAGCAAACTTTAACAGCATTTTCACTGTTAGCATTAATCAAATTAAGGGCAGAAAAGTCTTCATTTAAATAGAATTCATCATTCATATCAATAATTTATAAATAAAGTGCGGGATCAGCAAACGATTTGATTGAAATTATTGCTTTCCAGTGATGTCAGCATGTTAAACTCTTCCACTTATAACCTTAACACCAAAAGAATTGTACTTAATATTCCTTAAATTTAATGCATCTAACAATTATCCACGAGTGCATCAAATTAGATGCATTTTCTAGATATAAGATCATATCCAAACTCGAACTCACATCTGACATTGTGACATTGTGAAGTAAGTAAACTCAAAACTAATGTGAGGACTCTAGTCTCTTAGTTCTATGGTTTTTTAAGCAAATTGTATTCAAGATTTCACCTACGATACACGCTATACTTCAAATCCTCATCAGTTAACCCTTAACCCCTTTTTCGGGTTCAAAATCAAAGATTATTTCATTAGCTGTTCAACACAAATTTGGAGTCATCCTAATAACATTGTGTTACCTTGATTCAGAAGGGTTCAAGCCCAAGATACATCTTATATTCTCTTTGTGATGCCCGTGTTTTAATATAAGGATAGTAATGATCTAATAAACCTTTAAGTTCGTGTTAATGGAAAAAGGGAAAATTAAACTAAAGTCATCTCATATAACTTCAAACAAATCAAGTAACGTCTTCTTGAAGTCACAAAGAATTCAAATGATTGCAAGTGACTCAAGATGATTCCAATGAATGACTTCAAAAGCGATTTTACTTATTGACTGTTCTTTAGCATTGTGTTATCATGAATTCAAAATATTCAAAACGAAGTCATAAGAATCCAATACGCAAAAGATTTTATTTTCTTACAACTCTGAACAAAACAGGATCTTATGAGAAGTATTCGCATCCGCGGAAGTCTCCCTATAAAAACCAACGAACATCGGTACATTTTTTCTTTCCCCCTTAATTTCTACGAACCGCAAATTTAGTCAAACCGACAAGCGCAGCAGACAAATATGCGGAATAGCGGATGGATTTTCCGTGATCTTACGGTGAAGTAAAATCCCAGAACAAACCAAATAAGACTTTATCCAGGCTACTGGATTTCCAAGACTAAATCAGGGTCTTAGAAGAGAGATGGAGTCGAATGGACCAACGGTAGCGCTCACATCCCCGAACAAGTCACTGGCTTCGGTGGGTGGTCGTGACTCAAGTGGTAGTGTATTGGCTTCCCAATCGGACGGTTCGGAGTTCAATACCAGCCGTGGCCGAAAGTCGTTTTTTCAGGCAACTAAATCTCGTGAGATGAATGGTTGCCGAAAATATACCAACAAGTCAATTTACACCAATAATTTGGTCTCCCCATTAAATGTTGGATGCCACCCATGGAGGGAAATGACCACTGAGCCCAAACATCTTTCTCTCTCTTTCTATCCAATTTTCCAAAAACCCTCTAGAATGTAAAGTTCAAAATAAAAATCGAACCTCATTCTAGTGAGATCTATAATGGATCAGGCACTCCAGGTTGAGGATTGTGCCCGGCCATGGAAAAAAAAATTCAGTTTCGAAGAAAGAACAAGCCTCGGAAACCGACGGATCTACTGTTGATAACCCCTGCAAACGAAATAAGTACAACGAACTTCTGGCTGTACGTGGAATATTAGGTCCCTTAAGACCACGTGCAACCGAACAACTATCGGAGGCCCTCGACCGCTGTAAAACAAATGTTTCCAACATCCAAGAAATGCGATGGGATGGACCGGACGGCGTTTGCTATCGACGCCAAAAGCAGCGCATGTTTGGATACGGATTTGTTGTTGGAAGCAGACATAGGTAAGAAGTCTTGAGCTTAAGTAACAATCCGTGTTAAGGCTAAATTTGCCAACATTGGCTTTATATGCGCACGTCCCTACAGAGGAAAAAGATAATGACGCGAAAGACAGCTTCTACGAGCTTATGGGCAATGCCTACGAATATACCCTAGCTATGACATTGAAATTGTCTTCGGTGAGTTTAATGCAAAACTAGGAAGAATGGTGGTACTGTCAGAAAGTATAGCCTGCACGACATCACCTCCGATATCGGATTCAGGTTACCCGAATTTTCAGCGGAACGCAACATTGTCGTAGCTACTTATAACACGCGCATCTTGATATTCATAAGGGGTCTCCTGATCAATCAACCGTCAACAAGATTTATACACATTACGATCGACATGAAGCACTTCTCCAGTATTACGGATGTCCGAAATTTCCGAGAGGACCACATCGACCTTGTTGTAGTCAAGGTACGGTTGCGGATATGCCGAACATCGCAAAGACAAGCTAATACTGTGAGGAAGTTTGACGTCAGATTGGAACAATCTCAAGTGATCACTAAATTCTTTTCCGATCGAGTCTCCTTAACCACTTAATAGGTTCTATTCCCACAGCATCAAGTAACGAAGACCGGTGGCAACATTGCCAAAAAGCCTCAAGTGTGCTGAGTTTCACTCGGCCATCACAACGAAACCCCTGGTTCAACGACGAGTGTCGGAAAGCACATGTAGCTAAACAAGACGCATACAGGGCGGCGCTACATAGAAGGACGAGAGCTGTTCACGAACTCTACGATCAGAAGAGGAGATCACCGGCTTCTCAGGAGGAAAAGATGAAGCATGAAAAGTACGCTGTCGAGGAAGTTGAGAGATGCTATTCCAGGAAGGATATTCGGAATTTTCACCAAAGGGTAAAAAATATATGCCGAGGACACAAATCCGGAACCAAAGCCTGTAGAGAGAGACGAACTGGGAAACATAGTAGTACAGTTGCAGTCGATGCTGAGGATTTGGAAAGGGCATTTCTGGAGACTGTATAATGACGACGGCAAACCAAATACCGCTGTCAGATAGAATGAACCTTTCAACCTGGACGACGTAGACCCAAAATTCCGTCCATTCGGCCTGGATGATGTAAAGATATCTAAGCTGAAGTCCAAGAAAGCTACTGGAGCGGACGGCCTAATTGTCAAACTCTTCAAAACGGCAAGCGATCACTTGGTAAGAAGCATACTCCAACTCATCTGCAAAATATGGTCGGACGAAACTATACCCGATGAATGGAGCCTCTGCATTTTTTGTCGGGTCCTCAACAACGGAGGCGCTCTGAACTGTGCCAACATCCTGATCGGTCCATATCAGCGTGGCTTTAGGTAAGTAAAGTGCACCATCGACCAATTATTCACACTACGGCAGATCTTCGAAAAAGCCGATGGGCTCCAAATCGATACGTACGACAAATGCCGCACGCTGCTCCATAAAGATGGGTAAAGACCCAACCGAGACCGAGAAGAGTGAAGGTCCAACGACTGAGGAGGCAGGGTTATGTAGAGCCGATGCACATCAATGCTTCGGTTCGAAAAGCTTCGAAGAAGACCGAGACTAAGGTGGCGCGCGCAAGTGAAAGGGCACGTCAATCAACTTAGAGAGTGAAACTGAAGGTAGCCAGCTACAGATTGAGCTGGCTGAAGACGCTTGTTAGTTGAGGACCAGGTCCACCCCGGATCGTAGCGCCACTTTAAGGAAGTAAGTAACAAGCGGCACAGTTGATATGCATATACGGGGGAGAAATATGCAACATTAGACGTAATTATATGTGTATAGGAGATGTCCTAAAACTTTAATATTTGATCACACATAATATCTTCTCTGAAAGAAGCAGCTAGGTAAAGCCACTTGGGATTCATCTAATGACCTGTGCAGCTTTAAAGCGACAATTCTACAAATCGCCGACCGAAGGACGTTGAAGATGAAACGTTTAGCCGTCCATAAAACCTTAAATTATCGTTTAAGTAATTCCCTACCGAATCCCTATTTTATAATTGTGGTTGAATATTTTATATCAAAAAAGTCGTTTAGAGTTGAAACGGATTTTTCATTGGTTAACTTGGCTTTTTTAACAATAACTTTGTATGTGCCATCGCAGAACTGGATAATTTTTGACAGCGCCCTTCCTTGCTTTCCCTTCGAAATAAGACCATAAATTCTCTTGTTAGTGGCTTCCATGCTCGCTGCAACTTTGACAATGAAATAGAATACCACATGTCATGTCCGAGGATGAATGCAACTAAATTGGTCAAAATGTAAAGTTTGCAGTTGGCGGAAATTGAGTTAACACTCTGCTGTCATGAAAAACTTTCAGAACAAAATTGGCAAAATTACTGAGCTTTGGGTTGAAATATAAATGTAGTAATGTTGGGAATACCCGGAAGGAGAGCACTTAGTAGTCGTATACAAACGATACATTGGGTTAACTTCAAAAGTTGGAAGCCATTTCCACGTTTTTGTTACAATGTATCACTAATTGAATATGCATTACAACAATACCCATTCACCGAACCTACGCAGTTTTTGGTTTCGCCGAATTGGTCATCGAGTTCAATTCACATTGAATTAACAATCCTCATTTCAAGCACTTGTGCTAGCCCATCAATCATTTAACAGAATAATGTCACAATACGGATGAGAGTAACATAGACAGTGACTGGATAAAATGACTTTTCTGCCTCACAAAATCTGAATAAAATCGTACTCTCATCTTAGTCAAGCAATTTCGCGTATAATACGCACTTTAGCCCCTTCTATACTAACTGGCTTAATGTCCTTAATTAAAAGGATTGAGCGAAAATTAAACGATTTCCCAATTCTGGAAGATTAGCCACCCCCAACAAGGACCTGGAGGATGCAGTAAAATTACACTTGATTATCGTGATTATCATAAAAGCAAAGCCATACCATCTGGAAAAGTCTGTTTTCGATAGAACAATATACCCAAGGGCATCTAAGGGTTAAATATCTTTTCCAAAATAAGATGCTGATGGTTATCGCTGTTTAATTTCATTCATTCAAAAGACATACCTACACAGAGTGGGCGTTGTAAATAGGAGAGAAACCAATTTTGCAATAAATTTTAAGACAATAATGCAGGGTTTGGGTAGTGCCACGGGGCAAGGAGGCTCACGGAGACTAGTTTATTTCATTACCAAGAAATGCTGGGTAACTATATAATGTAATAGAAACAACATGGCGCATTTTTGGCGTTATTTTTGTTAAGGTGACCTCAGAGTTATAAATAAGCCGAGATGTTAGCCATCAACCCTATTGTGGTTTCCATTTAGTTGGATAAATTTCCCAGTAGATGTGAAGTGAGAATCGAAATTAATCGAAGGAGAAGAGGATATTGATGGTAAGGTGAAATTGGTTTATTAATAGAAACTAATCAATCCCTGCTTATTTTAAATCCTTTTTGAGTATTTGAAACAGACATGCAATCAAAAGAGTCTGCGGATCTAATCACCTGGACTGAAATATCATGTCAACATCAGTGAAGTACATGTGGCAAATGTCACAATATGAGATTAAAAAATATTTTCTGTCGAAAGCGTGTAAAACAGTAAGAAAATTCGACTTAGAAAATTTCGACATAAATTTCTCTGGGATCGGAAAAAGAAATTGTTTTACTCGTATTTTGCTTCTTATTCCGAATATTGTGTCAGATACGAATCTATTCTGGAACAGATCCTGGTGCCTGTTGGATAGCTATCTTATATTGAACCAACTATGAGCGAATAATGTGTTTCACTGTATATGTGCAACTGAGTACTCGAAATATCGCAAGCTGAGCCGGGTGAATTTCAGCACGCGTGTCCCAGACGAGCTATATTTTACTGACCTTATGGACAAATACAAATACAAATCCGGACCCTTGTTCCAAGTACCAAACCCCCTAGTTTGAGGGTTGTGCGTCGGGGTAACTTACCTCACAGGGAAAAACCAAAATAGTTACGAGACAAAAACAAGCCTAGAATATGGATGACATCCTTGTTGTCGACACCAGGATATGAAACAGGAACAACGACCCTTGATTCTGCATATGGATCGGACTCTTAACAGACCATGAAGATATCACCACTATCAAGGAAGTGGGATGGGATGGGCCGTGGCTCAAGTGGTAGTTTACTGGCTTCCAAATCAGAAGGTTCGGTGTTCGAGTCCCAGCTTCGCCCGAAAGACATATCCATTTTTCAGTTTACGAAAATCAAGTAAGATGAGTAGTCGACTAGACACCAACATCAAGCCACCTTCAACTAAGCATTTAGTCTCCCCGTTAAATGTTGGAGCGAAATAACCACTGAGCCCAAAATCTTTCTTTCTCTCTCTAGTCTTGGCAATAAGTCTTGACCAAGGATCTTATTAAGATCCATATCCAGTCTAAATTCGCTATCATTAGCCTAATATGCAATCATGCTCTTACAAAAGACAAGGACGATGTCACCAAAGAATGTTACTATGAACTCCTCAAGAAGACATGTGAGCTATCTCTTAAGAATGACGTTAAAATCGTACTCAGGGATTTTAACTTCATAATAGAAAAGGAGGACGTCTTTTGTAGGATAGTTGGTAAGCATAGCATACACAACTCCACGTCTGGCAACAGACTTAGGCTTATTGAGTTTGCGGCGGAACGAAATGCAACTTTTGCAAGCGCACACTTTCCACAGCTCAATATACACAAGGCGACATGACGGTCTCTGGAATGTGGAATGATAAACATAATTTATAATTTTGCGATCGGCGCAAGGCATGCTTACAATATTCGGGACGTCCGATCCTTTCGGGCAGCCAACATTGACCCCGATTACTACTTTGTTGCAGGTAAGGTACGAGTACGGATTTCCCAAGAGTTGCAATAAAGAAGAACTACTGTGAGAAGATATAAGATTCAACCGCCAGAATCTTCGCCTGATGCATATCCCGAAATCTCTCCAGCACCAAGTACCGAGCCCCAGATGCATCGCAACCAACGTGCCATCAGAGACACCGCAACTGATGCGCTGAGTTTCACCGGATCACCACCGAAAAATCTCTGGGTTGATGAAGAGTGACGGCAAGCACATGTAGTTAATCAAGCAGCGTAGAAAGCAGCGGTGCAGAAAATGACGAGAGCAGCTCGTGAGCTATATTTGTAAAAAAGATACAAAGAACAGAAATAGAAAAAAACCACTAGAAGCACGCTATCGAAGATATTGAGAGCTCTCGTGTTAAGGCAGTAAAACCCGTCCAGAAACTCGTAGAGATGTAGAAGGAGACATTGTAGTAGAGTTACAGGCCGGTCTGCGAATATGGAAAAACTTCGTCTACAAGAAGACCAACACTCCGCCGTCAGGCATAACTGACCATTTAAACTAGACGGCGATAGCCAAAACTTCCGGCCATCTGATCAAAGCGAAGTAAGGATAGCAATATCTAAGCTTAGATTGAATAAGGCCAGACTTTATGGGTTACCGCCTGAGGTATTCAAAGTTGCTGGAAGCGACTCTGGAGAGAGCATTTCTCTGATCTGGTCAGAATATTGTATATCTGATGACTGGATCCCCTCAACTGCGCCAACTATAGAGGCATAAGTTTCTCACCATCGCATACAAGATCATATCTGGCTTATTGTGTGAACGTGTGATACTCTCTCCAACAATCTGATTGATCCCTTCATACTCCGGCAGATCCCGGAAAAGCTCAAGAAGTCGAAGTCGATACCCACCACCTTTTCATCAATTTTAAGCCCGCATATGACAGAATTTGTAGAGACGAGCTCTATAGAGCAATGTTTAGTTTTGTCATCGCCACTAAGCTCATCCATCTGTGAAGAATGACGATTAAGAATGCTAAGGTCAGTAACGACTTAACCGAGACCTTTGATGTCAAAAAGGGTTTAAGACAAGGTGACCCGCTACCACATGACTTCTTTAACATAAAACTTGAAAGAATTGTACGGAACTCACTAGCGAATACTGGAGGATGAATGATATCAACCTAATTATCAGAACTCAGCGGGCTGTCACCGGTGTGCTTGCTAATATAAGTACGAAAGCTGTCAAAATAGGTTTAGCAATAAATAAGGATGAAACCAAGTATATGTTGCCAACAAGCATAGACACACAACATCGACGAATCGGACAGAACGTCAGAGTCGTCAGTCATAATTTCGAGATAGTGAGAGACTTTGTCTACCTGGCTCTACTATAAATTCTGCCAACTGCGCCTCAGCCGAAATAAAACGAAGAATCACTCATGCCAATCGCTGTTTCTTTGGGCTAAAAAGGCAATTATGTAGTAAGGCCCTATCCCGAACAACTAAGGATACTCTACAGGGTGAATGACTCAAACTTCAACTTTTTAAAATGCTATAATTTTTTTTATTAATTGATAAATTTTATTGTGCCAAAGCAAAAAATGTTGGAATATACATCAATTTTCAAATTGTATCAGGAGTTTTTAATATATCTGCCTTTGGCGCGAATAATGGCCTTGAGACGGCCGAAGAAAGCATCGCACGCTGCACGCAAGTGGCTCTGCGGTATTTTGGCCAATTCCCGGCGAAGCGCTTGTTTGAGGTGGTCCAAACTTTGGTTTTTTTTAGTGCCAACCTTCGCCTTCAAGATACCCCAGACAGAGAAATCCAACGGATTTGCATCCGGAGAATTTGCAATCCATTGTGTCGAAGAAATGAAGTGTGGAACATTGTTTTTTAACCAATCTTGGTTGACGCGCGCTTTGTGAGAAGATGCCGAGTCGTGTTGAAATGTCCACGGTCTCCGACCGAAATGATTGTTTGCCTAAGGCTTCAATACTGCCTCTAAGACAGTTTCACGGTATACGATCGCATTAATTTTGACGCCACGGTCCAAAAATACGAGCGGAGAGCGACCATCGGCGGTTATGGCGGCCCAAACCATCACCATCGGTGCTGCCTGCTTTCTAGTGGCCGTCCGAAGGTGTAAATTTTCGAAGGACCTCTCTGGCAAGTAAACTCGGTTATTTTGTTTGTTGACATATTGCTCGATAACAAATGGCGACTCATCGGAAAAAACCAAATTCGGCAACTCACCACTTTCGTGCAGGCGTGGCAACTCCTTCGCTCTTTCGACTCTAACTTTTTTCTGTTGCGGTGTAAGATCGTGTGCTTTTTGGAACGTCAATGGCTTGAGCCCAAGCTCATTTTTGAGTATGTGTTGCATCCGTTCCAACGATATATTGAGCTCACGAGCAATTTTTCTTCCACTTCAACGCGGATTTCGCTCAATTCGAGCCTTCACTTTCCGAACCATTTCTGCCGATGTTGCTGTTTTTTATGACCACCTCCATGGCGTTTTGCAACGCCGCCAGTATCACGGTAGCGAGACCTAAATGATTTATTCACGTCGAGGTGCTGGAGGGATCTAACGATAGCTACTTGTGGTTTTCCAGCCAAATATAAAGCAATCACACTATCACGTTTGAATTCCATCGTTGATAAAAAATTTTCAACACAACTCAGACGCAAATCAACACAACTGAGACGCTTATAAATAATAAAATTATCTGTCAGGTGTCAGAATTTGAGCTCACTGTCATGAACGGTTTGGAAATTATAGCAGTCTGAAGTTGGTTGCAGTTCGAGTCAGGTGTATATAAGACCTTGATCATCCCAGTCCCACTTTATGGCACTGAAACGTGGGCTAAAAATAAAAATCTTTCGAAAAATATTCGCTCCCTTTTGCGTTGGCGAGTTTTGAAGGATAAGATTCAACGACGAGGTTTACGAGCTGCACGATGCCATCAATGTAGTCAGACAACCGCTCATCAGTCGTCTGAATAGCTAGGACGTATAGTGCGAATGGACACCAATACTGCGGGCCGCAGAGTCTTCGCATCTAACGCAAACGAACAACGCAGTAGAGGAAGACCTCAACTTAGTTTACGCGCACTAGGAAAAGTGGACCTCAACCGACTTGGAGTGCGCAAATGTAGTCAATAAGCTAAAGACTGGGCTAACTGGAGAGGCTGGTTAATTGAAGACCAGGTTCATCCAAAACTGTAGCGGTGCCTAACATATCCCTTCGCAGAAAAGAAGTAATTTCGACGCAGAATGTCTTTGGAGAACCAAGGAGATTTCTATAGGCATTGGTTTCATAAAAGCAATAAAATATTCTCCACGTATTCAACGTTTATAGTCAAAGGATTTTGACTAACTATTTACAAATTATCAAACAAATACACTTGAAGAAGAGTTTAGTGTCTTAAATTTTTTAATATGTTTAACTTTAATGTGAAACGCTGTTTTTGTGGGAAATGTAGCAGCTACAAAAATCTACATTAAAATGCTACGTGTGTAGGCTACAGAGCATTTTTGACACGTTCGCAGAATCGTACACCCACATATTGCACGGATATGACAGCTCTGAATACACAAAGGATCGCAATTATACTAATGGGATAATTAGCATTTCATTTTACTAGTTCCATATTTCCGGTGATGCGGATAGCGTTGGCTTACCCGGATAACTTGTTTTGAAATGTCAACGTTTTTTTTGGAATAATTTTGAAGACCATGTAATTTTTTCTCATGGTTTTAGAAAAATAAATTCCAAGTATGGGTTCTAAACACATACGGGGATAGAAAGATGACATGGTCAACTATTACCACAATGTCTAAGCCATTTTGTAAAGGTTACTTTAAAAAATGTTAAATACATTCAGCCATGTATGAGGGCGAACTGAGTTGACTATAACCTGCCGGTTAGAAGTAGCAGTAATTTGGGCCATACATAGGCTACCCAAGAACTCAAATTAAATTTAAATTTAAATTTGGTGGGGGCTGACGCCCCCAATTTATTTCGCTTAATACAAGCTTAGGCTAACTTAAAAGCTAGGACTTAAAAACGAACAACAGTTAAAGGATTAGGAAGTAAGGGAATGGTGGAGGAGATCAAGTTTAAGACGATAAATGCTCTCGTTAAAATCAAAAAGGGGGAGGTTTGAGTTGACCTTACGGAGCGTGAGGGAGATTGGTTCGTTAGAACCATAAGAGGTGCGGTGGGTTGGAATGTAGAAGAGATGAGGACAGTGTGGGTTAGTGTTGAAGAAAAAAGAATTGTAGAGGATAGCACAATCCACAGAACCAGAGAGCAGTCGATGAATAAAGAGAATGGCAGCTACGTCTCTGGGTTTTTCTAGGGTATTCAGCTTAAATAGTTTGAAGCAGTTACAAGAGGGAGGTAAGAAAAGGAGAAATCCCAGGGTAGTTCACGAAGGGAAAATCTAAGAAAACGATGTTGAATGTTCTCGATTCGGGATATATGAACTCGCTGAAAGGGGTACCACACTTGGCATATTCGGGAAGGAGCCGGACAAGGGTAATGTAATGTGATCTTTCCACATAAGGGCTGCAAAATTCTTAAGACCATCGTTTGATAAAACAGAGCGATGAGTTAGCTTTAAGCATTATCTCATATATATGCGAACTGGAGTATAATATTCCAAGGTCGCGAAGGGATTGAACCTGGGGTACAGGTTGGTCATGCAGAAAATAAAGTCGAGGGGGAGATTGATTAGACTTGCGAGACAAAGTCATATGTGGATTGACATTTGGAGACATTAGGCTCAAAGCAATTTTTTATACACCAAGTAGAAAACCTATCGAGGTCTTCTTGAAGGAGAATAGAGTCTTGGGCTGAGGAAATAGTCTTGGAAAACTTAGTGTCGTCGGCGTAAATGGATAAGGAGCAGTGTTTAATATCAATATCAGTCAAGATCGTTTATAGTTAAAATGAAAAAGAGGGGACCTAGATGGCTGCCTTGTGGGACACCAGAAATGATATCGATTTTAACAATATGGGGTCAAAACTAAGGGAAGACAATTTGAAAAGCATCAGTTCATGTGATATTTTATCGA
Source organism: Volucella zonaria (assembly GCA_963966105.1). Classification (NCBI taxonomy): domain Eukaryota; kingdom Metazoa; phylum Arthropoda; class Insecta; order Diptera; family Syrphidae; genus Volucella; species Volucella zonaria. The sequence continues at coordinate 192,381,491 of OZ014532.1, read as the reverse complement.
AGGCCTTAGCGAAATCTGTAGCAATAACATCGATTTCGTTGCCATTTTCTAGGGCTGAAAGCGCAAATGATACGAATTCAACTGAATTTGTAGTAGTTGATCTAGCTTTTAGGAATCCATACTGGCTGGGTGATATAGCTGACTAACACTGAAAGCTTAGAACTTCATATAAAAAACTTTCGAACATTTTAGATATGTGAGACAGCTTAGCAATGGGACGGTAGTTGATTACTTCATTCTTTGATCCCTTTTCGTGGACAGGTGTTATCAAAGACATATTAAAAATTTGGGGGAATTCCACTTGAGAGAGGGACAGATAAAATAGGGAGGAAAGTGGTTGCGAAAAATTGGAAGCACACTTTTTGCGGAATATTGCTGGGAGCTCATCTGGCCCGGGTAAAAATTCATTATTGACATTTTGTAACTTTTCTTCGATAAGGGTGGGATCAAAAGATTGAGGAGTACAATTTTGGCTATCGAATTTGCAGATTTATATCATCAAAACTGGGTCCACCGAATTCCACCCATTTCCTATTTTTATAAGCCCACGATTCAATCTTTATATGCGTTTCTATTCTCAAGATAATGGGACAGGAAATTTCGAAAGCATGTGACAAAGTTTGGTAAGACACTCTTCTGTCGAAAACAAATGCATTTGAGATCGATATATCTTTCCTTCATATGACTCCAAATAACTTTTCTGAATGTTTAATTCAAATTGTTTCAGACGGTTTCACAAAATATATGAGTGACGCAGGACACTATTCTGTCTACTATAATCGTTTCAATTTTCTTATTTCTCATTTTTTGCCTGGCCCTTCTAGTTCAGTACATTTCTTGACGAGATTCCCTTTTAAACATCTGCACTGCATCTGTAGGACGGGAACGATAGTGTGTGATAAGCTCATTTAATTTAAACAGAACCAGAAAAGAGTGGATTATAATGTTTCTAAAGGGCGATTTTTTTTCTATTTGGTTTTTCAGTGTTCTAGTTTTGACAGTTCATATGTGATTCTCATACTCAGTTAGGATTGCCATTTCATCATCGGAAGACTTATACCCGAATAACGCTTGCAAATTATTGAATTTTATTATCAAAATTCGTGCTTTGTGAAAAATTTTACGGTCGTCGTAATCGACCTACTGAGCAAGCAATTCAAGCCATAGTGACCAAATTTCGCACCAATTTCAAGACATCAAACCACCTACCCGTATGTGTAGAGTGCGTACAGAGGAAAACATTCCTGATGTATCCGGTGTTAACGAAGACAGTGATTTTTCCATTCGTCGCCGTTCGCAGCAATTGAGATTGGGTTACTCGACTAGATGAAAGATTTTACGCAAGGATCATGGTCTAAAACCTTACAAAATACAGCTCGTGCAAAAACTAAAGCCGAATTTTCTGTGAGTGGGTCTTGGAAAAGCTGGAGGAACATCTGCTTTTTTATCGAAAAATGGTCTTCAGTGACGAAGCCCATTTCTGGTTAATAAACAAAACTACCGGATTTGGTCCGACCTCCAACCTCAGGGAATGCAAGAGCTGCTGGTGCGGTATACGATTCGGCGGAATCATTGGCTAGCGTTGATGACCGTGAGAACAACGTTGCCGTCAAAGACGCCCGCTATCCTTCAATGATTTCGACCTTTTTTTTGCCCAAAATACACCAGGTAAACATAGTCGACATGTAGTTCCGGCAAGACGGAGCTACATGCCACACAGCATGCGAATTGTTTAGTGAAGGAAGGTTTCACCAAAATTCGTCACTTATGCTTTCACTAGACTGAAAAGAGTTTTTTTGTTGATCTTCTCCTTCCATCAGCTTGAAAAGGTTTCGCCTATAAAAGCTATAAAAGACGTCAAAGTGTCTATTCCTTGATTGGTTTGTGGTTCGGAGATATCAATTCTGTCTCGGACTCGATCTAGTTCTGTTTGGTAACGTTGTGCAAAATGTTCATTCCATATTAATTTGGGAAGTAGCTGTCCTTCAGGCTCGGTATTCACATTTTGAAGGAAAAGTTTGGCAGTGACCAATAGCGGAAGATGATCGGAGAACAGGAATTAGCCTATCCCAAGGTCCAGCATGCAGTTTGTCCATTCATCTCTCACCAGGCAGTAGTCTATCGTTGAAGCCGTCTTGCCTCTGAGAGAGCCATCTTCATCGCTTTTTGTTCGACTATTCAGAAGTGACAGACTGATCGACTCACACATTTCGATTAATTTTCTACCATTGCTATCGATCGTTTTGTCCTTCGACTTTCTGGGAGTGTAAGCAGTATCACCAGCGAAATCTGGATATAGTAGCCACAGTAATGTGTCATTGTGAAGTTGTACAGTGAAGAAAAACCTTGCTGCCAAGAGCTGCAATTAATGTAAGCTGGAATGATGAAGAGTGTTTGTCCATTATTTTTACAAAGGTGAATTAGACATTCATGAACGAACCAACATCAAAAGCTTTCTTTAATACCCTTTTTTAATCCCCAAAGCCATCCTCCGCTAGCTCTTCCATGAGTTGATGTTCTTGATGCAAAGATCCACTACAATTCGTAATCATCAAAAAAATGTGTGAAGGTATCTTCGTTCGATTAGATGAAAGTTTCGTACAAGAAAAAGATATCGTACTGATTGATTAACTCAAAAAATTCCCTGAACTGTATTTTGCTACATATACTAGTACCTGCAATATTATATGATGTTAATTTTAAAGTGCAAATATTTTGCTTAAGATTAATTTGCTAATCTTATTTATTTTTAAGTTACTTGATTGGCTGACGGTTTTATTATCAATAACTGGCTTCCTGAACGGTGCCCACTGTATGAAAGTCTCTGGCTTCTGCTGTCAAATTTGAGCTGTCACCAATTAAATGTCGAAGAAATGTCATTCCGTCATCATTTTCACATGTGAGGTAGTTCTTAGCATCCAGCCAAAAAACATATTTGCTTATCGTGATTTTGTCTACTCGAAGTTGTTTTTTAATTTTATTGTCCTTTGCTAGAACTTCTTTTCGGATACTTACCAATTGTCGTCTTTTCTCGCGGGCCGCTTCTGGGTAGTCTCTATGCAGAGAGATGCCCTCGTCGTGAAGTTTTGACGTCGGAGCAAGATGGTGTCCACGTAGTCTTTCCTTTTCAGTTCCACCATAATGTTATTTACTTTAGGGTTATTTGACCGTAAGGAGGGGATTTCTGTGATTGCAGTTGAATCACTTGACTTCAGCAAATCCAGGCAGATAATGCTTTTTCTGCCGCTATTTGGCCTGTTACCACAGGGAGGCGCAAGATAATGTTTTTTCAATAGCTTTCTTAGCTGACCAGTTCACTTTCCGTTCGAGGTCAAAGTATTTCGACTCCATCTGATGCAACTTGTATTAAAGAGCTGGGTTGTTTTGCTTCAGGTCATGAATTTCGTCACATATTCCGTCTAGGTCTGACTTTATGGCCACATACTTGAGCTTTTCGTCGAGAAGCGAGGAAAGATCGTTGAGCGACATGTCTCCAACAGCGATATTTTGCTTTGATGACTTTTTTTGGGGAAGAACTACTGGGGGTGTAGCTAATAATTTTCTTCTTGGGGTAACAGTACTGTCAATTGTGAAGGATTTTACAGGAGTTCTAGTTCAAGTATTGCACGAGTGGCACGTGGAAAATCCACATTTGATGCGGGAAGATAGATCCCAATGCAGCACAGTAAAGTAAATATGTGAACGGGAATTTTGAATGGTAGAATTATTGGCCCATTCAAGCTGATGCAGAATTTGAATGCCGAGGTTTATTTAGATTTTTTGGAGAATCACTTACCAAATTTATTGGAAGACGTGCTACTAAATATTTATGCACGCATGTGGTATGAACAAGATGGCTGCCCAGCGCATTATGCTCGCACAATACAAGAGTTCCTCGATGGGGAATACTCATCAATTGTACCAGGGCGGTCTGGTACAATTTTGTGGCCAGTCCGTTCACCGGATTTAAATCCACTCGATTTTTTTTACTGGAAAGCAGTAAAAACTGTCTGTCTAGCTCACACTTACTATTCATTTTAACGTATTAAAAAGAATTAACTATGAATCGGGTTTCTTTAACAAAATTTTTTTTTGTCTTCAATTAAGCGATAGTCTAGCAAGTGTCATACCATTTTGGAATCCAGAGTACATACGCCATCTTGTAAAGTTACTTGCCAAAATGGCAAAGTAAATTTTTTTGTCAGTGCAGTCAGTTCAAGTTTACGCGAAGTAAAATTGACTGTAAATGAAAGTGCAAATCTTGTGATTCCGGAGTGCATTATATTTTGGGAAAAGGTAAGAATACCCGCCAAAACTGTACCTAACTGTGTGAAAAAACTTGTGGATCTTTACCAAGTTTGGAGAGAGCTGCAAAAAAAACTGTAAAAAACCACAGGACGTTTATAAGCACCGCGAGGAGAAATTTCAAAAAGATTTAGATAATTTGTTTGATATCGCACACGCTGATGCTCTAGAAAAGATCAAAATAGAAGAAGACAAAATTGTTCTACAAAAACAAAGAGAGCCACGGCGACCGGGTTGTTTAGCGGGTGTTGACAAAAAGTTAGCTGTGAAAGAAGAAGAACGAGCAAGGCAGGGAAAACTAAAAGAAGAGAAAAAAAGACTAAAGTATTTGAAGTTCTTCTCGACTTCACACAATGGCCCACCTTAAGATATTCACGAACAGTCTATCAGTTCTGACGAAACTTGTGATGAAAATATTCCCTCCACTTCACAAACGTTACCCGTGAGTTCGCTGTCTACCACAATAAGAGGAAGGACATGTTTTATCACCCCTAAATTAGTTGCTGATTTAGATAGGTGTCAACTAAGCGTAAGAGATTCTGTTTACATGCAATACTTTAGGCTGTAGTAGAAGCACTTGATCTCAGTTGTGCAGATTTTACAATCAACAAGTCTTCTATTCAACGAATTCGGACCCAAATGAGAGAAAAAAGATCAAAATCGATCAAATCTAATTTTCAGAACAACGTGCCTGAAATTGTGACCGTTCATTGGGATGGAAAACTGTTGCCAAGTTTAAATGTGACGGGTTCAAAAGAAGAACGCCTGCCAATTCTGATTTCATTCGGAGAAAAAGAACATATTTTAGCAGTGCCCAAACTCGAAACTTCTATTGGCAAAGACAAAGCTTATAGCTTAAGCGAAGAAGCACTTCAAAGATAAGGTACATATTATGTGCTGCGATAAAATGGCCTCTAATACAGGTCGCTTAAATGGAGGCTTGTGTGCTCTTGGAGCAAAAAATAGAAAGAGAATTATTACTTTTTGCTTGCCGTCATCATATATATGAACTGGTTTTGAGATGTGTATTTGAATCAAAGATCCGCCGTTACTAGCAGTCTATCCGGACTGTTATTTAAAAAAAATAGAGACAATTGGAAGAACATTGATACTCGTAGCTTTATTTTCACTATTTGATGATGAAGTTGATACACAATCCAAAGCTAATATTGTATCGAATTTACAAAGATATGATTTTAGGAAGAGATATGTTCCGCCAAAGGAAGAAATAGCTGCCGGTGAGCTGAATAAGTGGTTTTCATTCTATCCCTAGAAAAACTGTTAATTTTTTTAATAAATAATTTTTCTTATTGTTGCAGAAAAATGTGATCATAAAGAGCACAAACTTGTTATCGCGGTTAAAAATTGATAAAGCTTTTCTCCAAGAAGACGTCTCTTCCTTGGATCTAATTCCTTCCTTTCAGGAAGCTAAACAAACAGTTATGCATTTGATGGCAGTCAATGAGACTGCATGGAGAGGTGTGAAGCTCATGGAAGATTTTCATAGTTTAAATTCTGCTGACGAAAAACAAAATCAGTTCTTGTTACGCGGTGTTTAAGAACATAGAAAGTTGTACCCAGATTGTGCCAGATAGAGTGAAAAGTGACCTCCTTGACCGCCAGAATGCGCTGCTACTGCAAAAATGGTTATGGTGCCTTGAAGTCCGTTCATATTTAGGCAGACATGTCAAATTTCAGTGCGATACTGTCTTTAGTTTTGTTTTGACAGCTGATTGTTGTTGACGTGTTTGGCATCGAGTTGAGTATGGGCAAAAACGATTTTCGTTCTCTCATAAAACATTATTTTTTGATAGGCAAAACGGCGAAGGAAACAAAAGAAAAGTTGGATAAATATTATGGGGCTAATGCTCCGTCAGATTACACCGTCAAATATTGGTTTCGAGAGTTTCGTGGTGGCCGCAACTCCCCTACCGATCAAGTCCGCAGCGGCAGGCCCTCCGATCGGTTACAGAGGACAATGTCAAAAAAATACATGAAATGATGTTGACTGACCGGAAAGTGAAGGTGCGCGAGCTAGCGGATACCACAAAGATTAGTACTGAGCGCACACGCCATATTTTGGGCAATATTCTGCATATGAAAAAGTTATCCTGCCGCTGGGTGCTGTGCATGCTCACTCCTGACCAAAAACACGAACGCGAGAGCACTTCGAAAGAGTGTTTGGACTTGCTGATGCGGAATCGGGATCCCTCGGTCTATTATCTCTTCCCAAACCTCAAAAGATGGCTCATCAATAAAAAATTCAGCTCACGCGAGGAAATCATCGACGCCACGGAGGAGTATTTTGCAGACCTCCCGGAAAATTACTTTTCGGACGGGATCAAGAAGTTCGAAAATCGCTGGAATAAGTGTATCAAACTAAAAGAGGACTATATTGAATACTATAAAAAAACATTTAAAAAAAAAAATTTTTTTAATTCCCAAGGAGGTCACTTTTCACTCCATCTAGTAAAAAGGAAACTTTGAAAAGAAAGTACCCTTAAAATGATACAGTTATTTAATCATACCCAATTTAATCTTCCACTGTGTTTTTATTTTGAAATATGAATTTTGTTCTTATATAGCTTACATGCCACTAGATGTTTTAGAACCGTTTATATAGGAATACATTGAGCCTTTGTCGGCACGGGATATCGTTGTTATACAATATAACCATGAAATTTTGCTCGTGTTTAGCGTTTAGTATTATTAAAAGAATAAGGGGGTATGCGTCACGAATTTTAAAAGAAAAAAGAATCGATCATATAAGGGACACCCTAATATATATCCGTCACACCTCTTTCTCAAAACTAACATATTCGTAGCTAGGATTAACTTTTCCGTTGATTGTTTTTTTTTTTGGATTTCAAGTATCTTAACGAAATGGCAACCCCGATAAAGTCTTCCTTTTTAACTGGACTTAGTAAATGTTAATCTTGGGTTATTATCACAATTTATTTTCTTTTTACTTCCTTGTGTTTTATACAAACTTCAACCCGTAGTAGCCAAGATAAATCCATAAAATACGATTTATGACTCTAAATCAGGGGCAACGGATATGAACACGTTTCATTAAAAAAAAAAAATAAAAAATTATCAAAAATCACGACATTTTTTATCTTTGCAAACAAATTTACTCGCAGTTCATGTTATGGGCGGACATCGAAGGATACAGCTCGGCTGGTGTCCATATATTCTCCGGCCAGCTATGATTTTTTTAGTGCCTCTTCCTCTATATACTGCTTGCCGTCCGGATGACCTATTTCATTGCTTTTGATAAAGTAGCCCATAAAATTATATCGCCAAAGTCTTGTTAATGGATTTATGAACTCTACCCTTTGGAACGACCGGCCGGTGAACGTTGTGGTTGTTTAAGTACAACAAAAGGATTACGTCGATTCCATCTGGTTTATTGGGCGTTTTTTTACTGGATTCGATTTATTTCTTCAAGAGCAGGGGAAGCAAAACTACATAGATGTCATAAACGATAAACATCCGTCCAACAGCTGGCTACAAAATATGGTACGTTGGCTCTTAGGGCAATTTCTGTTCAGCTATTAAATCTTCACTTTTATGAGAAACTACCCGCATCCGGGTGTTTTAATCATCGACGAAAGCAATGAAGTCTTAACCCACCATCAATCAGTAGATAAATCAATCGGAAATGAAAAGGTCTGCAGGATCTTTATGAGTGTTCCTTTGTTATACCAAGCTCGGCATAGAATAAAGGGCTATGCGGGGGATTTTTATTCAGGTGAATGCAATAGAAAATGTCGTTCTCACAAAGATCAAGGGTCAGGTCATGGTGTTTAGCAAATTAACTTCTTCTTTAATGTTTCTGTCAAACAGTTAATTGTTCATTTAACAGTCACTTGGGGAAGGAGGAACTTGAGCCATTATTCTCAGTTAAGAGTGTACGTACTCAAAATTCCATTAATTTGTGGGTAATTTTCTCGAGTCTTACCTTCCCAACTTTCAAAGGCATTTAGATAAAATGTGGTGAATGTATTCCTCTTACGAACTCGATAAAGTCTTCATGGGCTTGAAAAGATTACCCTCATTTGTTCTTCGATTATCCCAAACAATAAAGCCAATTACATTTAATTAGTACCCAACAAAATACAGTATCCTTATGCGTTCATCAAATACAGGCACAGGAAACTTTTCCTTCAAGGAATTGAAATACTCCAAGGCATTTCCGGACAATGTGGCAGGATTCAGAAGTGCTCTTATCGTATGTGATTTTGTATGAGCATAATGATTGCTCATTTTAAGGGCGATTGTCTTTAATGTTTCCTCTCTTAGAAGGAAGCCTACTTTATTGGAACAATAAAGTATTTATTGCAATCGAATAATCTTCACAACACTTGAAAGATGGTCGTGTGAAAAGGATTCTTGAAAACAATGCGGGGAATTGAATTTTAACAATGTTCCTTGCCTATTTCTTATGTTCACAAAGCAAAAGTTCAAAATAGACATTTTAAAAGTCCTGCTCTAATAAAAAGGACAAAGACTTTTCAATTAGGAGCGGGATTTTATATCCCTTTCGCGCTGAAGAGTGAATTTCATAGTGCTCCCTTGTTAAAGTTCGATGTCCTTTATAAATTTTCGTCGGAATTTTATTCCGTCTCGGTCATTAATCCCTTGAGCTGACAAAAGGTTAAAGTGGGTAGTAAGGCAGCCCTATCTTGTAGTCGTACTTGTAGTGTTGGATCCTAAAATATTTATGTATTATACTCGTACATACATATGTATATACTGAAACTGCTGAGCGAATAATGTGAAAAGATTTCCTTCCTTTTTTCGTCGGCTTAATTGGAAAACAAAATAATTACCATTCATTTAGGCTAATTTGCAGTGTTAACATTGATGTTGGTAAACCTAGGGACCTATAGAGAGGTTTAGAAGAGATGGAAGATATTAATTCTCGCTGGAATGGTTTCGCAAAATTCATTTCTTCTTGTTGCCGCCTTCACTTTTTTTTGGTGTCCTTATTTTCTTTTATAGAAACCACAGCAACAATCTCATGGGATTATATTATATGTATAATAATAGTGATTCATCATTGAAATGAGAATTCTACAATCATCGCATTGCCGATAGCCTTTGGGCATAAGGATCATTTTTCTCCATCCCCTATATAGGCGGATGACTACGTGTTGTACTATTGGGGTAGACACCGAATGGACTCCACCTGGCGATGTGCAGCGCTGTAACTATGACTACACATTAATTATTATCATGGTAGCCACAGGGTATATGTCTCGTACAACCGAAATTGACTTCAAGAGCGAGTGTGGAGGAAGACGAATATAGCAACACTGACTATGTCAGTAGTCAGTAATCAGATATCCCGAACGTTCCAGGGTCAATAAGGATTTTCAGTACCAATACGGCGGAGGAAGATGCTGGCGGATGAACTAGTATCAGGACAGCAGCGGATTTCATGTCCCTGGAGAGTGGTGCTGACTCCGAAATAAACGTAGCTTTTCAACTAAGCTCGAAGGTAGCGAAGGGCTCGGGCTGTTATAAAGGCAATGTCAGCATCATTTTTGTTCTACCAAAAATTACCTAATAGAGGTGTTTTGTTAAAACAAAAATATCCAAGCAGACAATTGTAGAACTGAACTAGGAAATTTAGTTGTAGAATCGCAGTCGCAGGAGGAGAGCTGAGGAGGACCATAATTCCACAGTCAGACAGACTGAACTATTCAACCTGAGCGATAAAAGCAAGTAAAGATAGCAACATCTGAATTTTGAAAGCAGTGGGCTGTACAACGATATCAAGCTGATGAACGAATAACTGTCCAACAATCACCTAAGATAGCTAGGCCATGCAGAGAGAATTGTCCCAAACGCCCCGGTACAAGGAATTCTAAATTTGTTAATAGCGGAAGACGAATATAGTGCTTTATTGATGGGCAGAAGTTGAAGATAACCTCAACCTACTTAAAGTGCTCATTGAAACAAAGAATTCGAAAGCAGTTAAGGACTCAAACCCGCACCGGATTGTAGCGCAATCAAAGCAATTAAATAAATACATCAACTGCCATAATAAGAAACGGCATTCATTTTCCAAGATCTCCTACTATCAGTCCGGCTTCAAGTCAATATAACTAAGGGCCTATAAAGGATGATCTGGATGCTGATAAGCAACTTCCTCCTCCTCGCAGACACCACCAAATACATCCCTAGATCTTGGAGCGTCAATATCCTTTCCAAAAATGGATAGCGACGACTCCAATCTATCCGAGGTAACAATTAAGCCGTCGGTCTCCTCTTCTGACATCCTGTAGAAAATGGAAACCGATAACGAAGCAAAACGAGGTTCTATACAATCAGAGGAAGAAGATGAGCTCTTAGGCATATTTTCAGCAAGACTTGAACATCACCGTGGTGGAGACTACTCTGGTAAATTTGTAGCAATGATACGGTTTCTCCAGATTAATCTCCATCACTCAAAAAAGGCTTCGGCCGCTCTTATTCAGCGTTTCTCCAAAAACGCAGAAGACATTATCCTAAACCAAGAAGCATGGATTGTAGAAAGCGTGGTTCGTGGACACCTGTATACGCTTCGCTCTATACAAAGGTAAGATTAGAAATTGCATATTAGTGGAACGTAGCCTTAATGCATTTTTACTTCCTAATCTTAGCGATCCCGACTTAACCGTTGCCAGACTAAAGATTGCTAAAGGCTCCTACTAGCTGACATCGGCATATCTTGGCCACGATCATGTGGGCCCTCTCCCTGGTGATAACCTAGAAAGGGTGGTAAGTACTGGAAGCTGGAACGCAAAAAACTGGCCTCATCATCAGATGTGACGCTAACACTCATCGCACAGTATTGAGCAGTACCGACTTAACGATAGAGGTGAGTCACTTTTTGATTTTTTTAAGTACTAACCTCATTGTTTGCAACATTGGCAATGAGCCCACTTTTATAACAAAAACCGACAGGAAGTGCTAGATATCACGCTTGTCTCCTAAAGCATCACTCAAATGCTAACGAACTGGATAGTATCGTCTGAATACTCATTTTCAGACCACAGATACATCCAATTTAGCCTGAGTGATGCTCCTTCCAACCAAGCAGCATTCCGGAATTATCGGAAAACTGCTTGGCCAAAATACAGGGAAATACTGTCAGAAACAATATCCTCTGAACTCTCAAGTCCCCTGCAGGACATCAATGAGCTTGACGTGAAAGTCAGGGAATTCACTCTGGCTCTCAATCAGGCTATGGGCGCTTCCTGCCCTCTAATTCAAACTAGAGGCAAGAAAAAGCCGCACTGGTGGACATCAGCACTGGGACCGCTTAGAAACACTTGCAGAAAACTTTTCAACTTAGCAAAGAGCACAAGAAAAGTGACTGACTTTGACTCATACAAAGAATCCCTCAAATTATACAAAAAAGAACTGAGGAAGGCAAAGCCGCAATCCTTGAGGTCATTCTGTGACAAAATCACAGAAACCTCTGAGGCAAGAAAAATCCTCTCTACAAATCCTATTATGCCTAGTTGTAATGATGGCTCTTGGACAACCTTAAGTGATAAACAACTCAACCTGGACACCCAATTTCCAGATAGCTCCTTATTTGCGGCCAATACCAACCCAAAAAGGACTGCTGCAACTGTGACCAAAATTCATGGCCTGATTATTAGCGACAATCTGCCCTGGGCGTTACATAACTTGGAACCATACAGTAAAGGTCTTCAGATACTCGTATTATCCTGCCTACGCTAGAGAGCTCGTAAGGAGCTGTGTAGAACTAATCCACATTCCACTGTCGTCTAGAGAAGTCAATGTAGTTTTCATTCCCAAAGCCGGAAAATGCTCTCATGTTGTCCCAAAGGACCTCAGACCTATTAGTCCATCATCATTCCTTCTGTAAACTCGATTGATATCCATATACGAGCTTAAATTGATCCAAGCCTTTTGTCAACGGCTCAACATGCCTACTGCAGAGGAAAGTCGATGGAAACGGCTCTGCATTCACTGACTAGCCACATCCAACGATTGCACAATATAGAGAGTTCACAATGGTTGCTTTCCTGGATAGAAAGGGTGCCTTTAACAATGTCAACCTCGTTAAAGGCAATCACAACTGCGCTGTCAACTCTGCAGGTAGACGACTCACTTGGGAAGTTGATCAGTTTTATGCTAAATAACATAGCAGGACAATCAACTCAAAACTGGGTGGGACTTATGCTAAAAGATGTGTCAGCAGAGGTACGCCGCAAGGCGTTTGAAGTCTGCGTCAATTATAAATGCCAGGACTCCATCCAAATTTGAAGCGCCGGAAAATAGATGACAGCAACCCTTTGCCCCTATCGGCGTTGTCATGGTTGTCATGAAAGTGCATTCTCGTTCGATATCCGACTTCCGTCCACCTAGCTATGTTGCTAGAGGCACCGATTTCAGCCGAATATCGCACGCTGAAAAAGTAACCAATGAAAGGAGCATCCAAAAAGCCGTCAAAAGTTGCGTTGTTGAAAGCACCTTCACTTTCGATGAAAATGCCCAGGACATATTCCTTCTTCCTACCAGATTCTGAAGCGCACTCTCGCAAGATCTTCCACGTTGGAAGGCGGGTTGCATCGCAGACAGAGGATGCTTTCGCAAAGAAATTTTGTGCACGTGAATCTCTTCCATTTTCTGCATGCTAAAGCTCTGATCTATACCTTTTTCTAACATAACTGGGTATATGCCATCGGTGCCAGGCGATTTGAAGCCATCAAACGAAGAAACAGCATGTTCAATAGCCTAATCTGTCGCCACAACAGATGAGATATACTAGCTGCGGCGTGGTGTGTTATTCAGCTCACTAGCAGCTTCGTTAATATCAGCTGATCGCGTTCTGATTCTGATTAGGTTACATGAAAAATGAGCCTCAAGCATGAGACAAAGAGTCTCCGCTATTGACTCAGGATAGATACCATACGATTTTTGATTGGTTCCAGCCTGGTTCATATTCCACTTCTAAGGACTTTGACCAATTTTGGTGGGGGTGAAAGCCCCCATTTATTCGGCTTAATACAAGCTATAACTTAAAGTTAAACTTAAACTAAAACTTAAAACTAAGGTTGGTTATTGTGGTGAACGAGAACGGATTTGAGGTAGGAAGTGGTGCGGTGGAAGTCAAAGACGCTAAGGTTTGAATTAATTTTTCGTAGCATGCGGGAGAATGGTTCGTTCGCGCCATAGGTGGTGTGATGGGTTGGGAGATAGAAGAGACGAGGGGTACGTAGATTACGAGGGTTAGTGTTGAGGAAAATAGAATTGTGAAGGGACGTGCATTCAACCTGACCTGAAAGAAGTCGATGAATGAAGAGAAAGTCGGCTGCATCTCTGCGTTCCTCAAGGGTGTTTAGGTTAATAAGGTTGAGACGGTTTTGATAGGGGGGCAGAGTAAAAGAATCATCCCAAGGCAAACCTCGAAGAGCGAATCGAAAAAAACGGCGCTGGATGCTTTCGATTCTCGAGATATGAACGCGATGATATGGGGACCATACTTGACTGGCGTACTCTAGGAGGGGACGAACAAAGGTAATATAGAGGGACCTGGTCACGTATGGATTGGTGAATTCTTTGGACCATCGTTTTACAAAACCTAGTGCAGAGTTGGCTTTAAGGATTATCCCATCCATACGTAAACGGAAGTTGAGCTCCCTATCACACAAAATGCCGAGGTCGCGAAGAGATTCAACGCAGGAGATAGGTTGGTTGTGGAGAAGGTAGAGTCGGGGAGGAGATTTGAGCCGCTTATGTGAAAAGGTGATGGATTGGCATTTGGTGATATTAAGTTCCAAACAATTTTTGAGACACCAGATCGAAAAACTATCAAGGTCTTGTTGAAGAAGGAAGGAGTCATGGAGAGAGGAAATGGTTTTGAAAAATTTGGTATCGTCGGCGTAAAGGGAGACGGACGAGTATTTGATGATCCTATCCAGATCATTTATGGTTAATATAAAGAGAAGGGTACCGAGATGGCTACCTTGAGGAACTCCAGAGGTGGCCAAAAATAGAGCGAAGTGGGCTGACCTAAAACGAACACTGTAAAAACGGTTTTCGAGGTAAGAGGATATCCATTTTAACAGTATGGGTTCAAAGCCGAGGGCAGACAATTTGAAGAGTATTAATCGATGAGAGATTTTATCGAAGGCTTTGCTAAAATCGGTTGCAACTACATCGACTTCGTTGCCGTTCTCTAGGGCAGAGATGGCAAAGGATACGAATTCAACGAGATTTGTGGTGGTTGACCTACCCTTTAGGAAGCCATGTTGTCTAGGGGAAATAAGTGATTTGCATTGGAAACTTAGAGCTTCATACAAAATACTTTCGAGGAGTTTGGGTATATGGGAGAGTTTAGCGATTGGACGATAGTTTGTTATTTCGTTCTTTGATCCCTTTTTGTGGATCGGGGTTATAAAGGAGGTTTTAAAAACCTGAGGAAATTCTCCTTGTGAAAGGGATAGACGAAAGAGATCAGAAAGGGCAAGGGAGAGAGACGAAGAACATTTTTTAAGAAATATGGCAGGGAGGCCATCTGGAGCGGGTGTAAATTCGTCATTGAGTTGGTGTAATTTATATTCGATATAGGAGGGGTCCAAGATGTGAGAGAGAAGTGGACCGTTGGAGAAGTTCAGTAGGTAACGAAAATAGGATGGATCTGGTACAAAGGAGTCGTTGGTGAATAATTGTTTAAAGAAGCTGGCAAATAGGTTGGCAATGGTGAGTGGATCGGTTGATGACTTGTTGTTGAAAGAGAGGGAAGGAGGGTAACCATCGGATTTTCTTTTGTAGTTAACAAATTGTTAAAAGGACTTAGGGTCATTTATAAGGTTGACTTGCGCATTGTTAAGGTAACGCTGGTAAAGGGAATCGTAAAGTTCGGTGAAATGAAGATAAGCACCAAGATAGTTGGAATAGTTGGACAAGGATCTGGTACGCAGGAAAACAGCCCATAACTTGTTTCTCTTGTTTCGTAAGGAACGAAGCTTGTGATTATACCAGGGAGGACTAGTATATGATGTTTTAAGGCGGGAAAACGGAACGTAAAGGCTGAAAGAATTAAATATTTCCTTATAAAAAATGGATAAGGCATCATTTACGCTTAGGTTTTGAAAGTTAAAGGGGGATCTGCTAAGATAGTCACTGATTTTGTGAAAGTTAGCTTTATGAAAGTCGTAGGATGAGAGGGTTGTGGGAGGAGTGGACTCGAAAGAAGAGTTATGAAAACATGAAAGTAGAAGGGGGGGGGGGGGGGGGGGGGTAGTTGTCAATTGTAGAGAGAGATAGGGGACAAAGTTACTGAGTAGTTAATTGAATCTGTTGTGAAAATAAGGTCCAATTGCCTGCCCATATAGTTGGATACACCACTGACTTGGCATAGACTTGAGTCTGTTAAACGATCTAAGAAGAGACATTCCTTAGCTGAGTTGGCATTTGAAGCGATGAAGAACGATTGATCGTCTGATGGAATCCACTGTAGCTGAGGAAGATTAAAATCGCCGAAAATAAAGATATCGTCATTAGAGTCAGACAGGTCAATTAAATAGTCGATCGCATCGACAAGTTGGTAAGATTCGGTAGGTTGAGCTGGCAGGATGTAGCAACATAAAACGTAAAGGGAAGGGGAGTGATATTTTTATAGCGACAAAGGCGACTTTAGAGGATGAAGAGATGGTAATGGGAGAAGAGTTAAGGCTGTTGTGGATCGCCAGTAGGACGCCTCGACAGGGGGAATCATCATGTGGGCGGGTAGGATCGTCGTCGCGAAAAACATTAAAAGTAGGGGGGAACAATTCCTGGTTCTTTATGTCGGGAATCAAATTGGTTTCAGTCAAGGCGTAAATATCAAAGGGAAGAGAATGCGATTGACGTAGGACAGCATTGATTTTAGAGCGAAGACCTCTTACATTCTCGTAGTAAAATGTAAGAGGGATGTTGTGGGGTGGAGATGTATGGCGGGATGGTCTAAGTGCTGATGAGGAAGGCACGTTATGGACGAGAAAATTTATCATGGTCAGCCATTAGTGTCACCGACAGTTTCGATCTTCTCGCAAAAGCCTTTATAAGAGGCACTCTTCGAAACCCAAATAAGCTTCTTATATTCTTTTAGCTTCGATTTGTAAAGATGCCAGTCCATCCAAATTAGTTTTAAGTAACCTGTTTGAAAGCTTTCTGGTTTCTTTATGATGACGCTGCAGATCTGCGTTCCACAAAGGAACGGCCGATCGGCAGGATTGCTTTCTAGCTAGATATGCCATTACAAAACACATATTGACTGTACCCTGCAGGTTCTGAATAGCTCCCTCTAGCTTTTGATTTGTCCTTAGCATAGGGCTAATACTGTTAGACTAGTCGAGCTCCAGGTTTTATGCGCATTTCTCCTCTTTAACAAGGTTGAGACAAAGCATTTTTTTTACGTAGCCGCATAGCTATCCCAAAGGCGCAATGGAAAACTTTTTGTTACGCTAAATAAGACAAAATTCTGAATCTATTCCCAATTTAGAGAGCTATCGCTTTTCCATTAGTTGTTCATTCCCTAGTTTTGCTTGACGATTCAAAGGATTCAAGAGCTTTACCACTTCAAAGGTTTTCTCTGTTTATTCGTCGATACCGCCCCAAGTTTAAACCTTAAACAACCAGAGTATAAGAAAAAATAAAAATGCCCAGGTTCGCAATTATTTCTTGCCATTTATGTACGTGACACATGCTTGGCTAGCTGAAAGCTTCAAATCCAAATGTTTTACATGATCCCTCAATCTAAGCACAACTCTTCTTTTATTTGTTGAACACAAACACTTCCTGAATTCTAATTACACTGAAACAATTTAGTCAACACGTGGACTCATAAAGATTCCAACAAACTACCATCAAATACTTGCATACACCCTCGGCTATCCGTCATTCCAACTCAGTTTCGGCTACGAATACACCAAGGCATTCCTCCTCCCAACTAATGTTCGTTCATAAGATTTCGAAAGTATTTTCATTTACTCTTATAGTCTGGGTTTCTCCTGCGTCCGCCAAAACATTTTCCTTCTTTCCACGTCAATTCTAATCAAATCCTTGTAATGATTAATTTCAAAAGAATTAAAGGATCCCACCCGAAGCAGCATCACTCCGTCCACACAAATGGCTTGCGTCTCGAATTAGAAATAAATATTCATTTCGTCTGAAAATCCCGCACGTCACAATCCTTATTGATTTGCTCTTGTTAACATAAAAACTGTTTTTATGCAAATTGTTTTGGCTTCAGATCTCTGTTAAGCTAGTCCTCGAACTCGACACAAACATTTAATTCCGTTTGTCTGAGCGGAATAATAAAATAGGAATTTCAGCCGCATGACCAGGTCAGGAATGTTGTTTGCCCTTAATGCAAAACACGTGATGGTTTTTCGTAAACGCTTTTTGTAAGGATTTCCAGGATAGCATGACCTCAACTCAAACTCCAACCGTGCGTCGTAGTGTTTAGGTTACAAGCTTCAAATATGAGTCGGAGAATGTGCTTTAACGTATTTTGATTGTGTTCATAACCAAGCGGAAATTTCAATATTTTATTGCTTAGGAAATACCATGGAGAGTTTGGTGACATAGCGACATCAAAACAACATTTTATTCTATTCAAACGAATATTTACGACTCGAAATTGTATTCAAAAAGTCACGCGTACAGGAAGTGCTTAACGTACTTCGGTGTGTATTATTCGGTGAGAGTAACATGAAGTGATGCTCATTGTAATCATATTACGTGGGGAGGAGGGATAGGTACTGTTGATTAAACTCAAGGTTAACACACAATGCCAATGTCAACATTCATAGGATAATTACGACAAGGAAACATGTACTTGGTGCCACTGACAAGACAATATCCCTGCTGTAATTAATATTTTTCTGACAAAGATCAAGTGGTTTGTTTGTGAAGTGTACAGCAAACAAGCGCTTAGTTGCTCTCGAAATACTTGGTTACATACATTTGTTGCAACAATGAAATTGAATAGAAGGACTATTTGAATTAAATATGGGGACTGGGGAAACAGATTATTCTAAGGAATATTTGTATTGGTGCATCTGTTGGTTAAAAAGGTGAGGTGTTTTGATATCATGTCGTCGTCCCTCACTAATTTGGATTTGGAGAGTTATACCTCCTCGTAATAACTGCAATAAGTCAACATTTGTAATACGGTATGCTCGTATATGAGTGGTTCAACAGGCAATATGCAGTCGATTATTTTCGCATTTTTTAGTATGAGGGTTTACAGAACACTCAGGCAAAGAACTAGTCCACTGTAGTCTTTGTAAGCTCCTTTCAATGGAATCCTTCAGTCTTCCGAAGAAGATGAGTAACCGCCACGTCACCACCGCCTCGGGGGTTTTGTTGTTTTTCCTCTAGAGGGCGCGTCCTCAGGTGGCGGATCGAGGAACGCTCGGTATTAATACTCGTTATTAATGCAGGGTAAGTGGGAAATAAAATACCACCCGTGGACCAAAAAAAACAACTATGTGAAGGAACACAGAACTTAAACCAAAACATGGATGGTAAAGAGACGAGAAATCTTACGGTGCAGGGAGTCGGATCCCCAGTACCGGCATTTGTCAGGGGTGAGCAAGCGGACCCCGGTACATCGACATACAGTGACCGCAAAACCAAAAAACCAGAGATCGTAACCCCGGGAGTAGAACACTTGGCTCCCGTGGAACAGAAAGCTGCAAGTGAATCCAGAAGAGATCCCTTTAAGAGACGTGCACGGGTGCAACGAACACCACCGCCGGCGTCGGCAGTGAACACCCCTGTAGGTCTGCATGAGCCGATCGCAGAAAATCCTTCAGCAGGAAAGCCCCCAGCCGCTCGGGATATATTCTAGACGACTGTATGCAGTAGCGCCACGGTTGAAGACGATCCAGAAATTCGACTGAAGAGGAACTGAGCGCACTAGTAAGACATGTTAAAGCCCAAAAATCTACACAAGAGCTTATAGATTTGAGTCCTGCAGAAACTCAGCTTCCACTCTCGGCTCCCGAAGAGCAAAAACTCGAAGACAAAATTTCCAAGCAAGTACGGAAATGTTGCGACATCTTAAAAATGATGAAGAATGCCTGTGTTAAGCAAAAAAATGTTAGCATAGACATCAGAAACGGAATTGCTGTATTAGAGGAATCGCTGAACAAAATGTAGTGGGACGCAAAAGTCCGAACCTTCCTGAAGCCAACTCGGAAGATCCGCTAGCAAACGAGAACAAAAAGCCAGGAGAAGAGACAGCTCCAACTACAAAGTCAAGACCCCCAGCCGGAATCAAGAGACCTCCATCTAGCCCTCTTGTAAAGCAAACGGATAGAAAACTAGAAATTCTTCAATTCAAGTAAACAAATCAAAACAAGAGAAAATGCTTGAGACGGAAGGCGTGAACACTGAAACAACAAACACAGAACAGGACAGCTTTGCAAAAGTTCTCAAGAAAAAGAAATGGAAAACACCAGTTACACCCAAACCTACTCCTAAGGAACGCCTAAGAGAAAACACTGCAAATAAAACCAGGCAGAAGGAAAGTAGGCACCGGAAATTCAGGCACGAGACAATCCTTATCAAACCAAAAGGCAAGGAAAAATACACTGATATTCTGCGGGAAATTCGGAAAAAAGCCAACTCCGATGAAACGGAAACTGTCATAAAATCGGTGCGACAAACAAAGCAAGGGAAAGTCCTCTTAGAACTGGGACCGTTTCGTCCCCTAGAAATATTTTAGGAGAAAGAGCTACGGTTCGCAACCTTGAAGAAAAAGTTACACTCGAAATCAGGGACTTGGATGAACTGACCACAGCAGAAAAGGTCGAGGAAGCCATCAAGAAGAAAACATCAGTCCAAACTCTCGAAATACAGGTGGCACTGCCTGGGATATACAGAAGCTCGCAGAAAATGGCTATGGTCCACATAAACGCTCGAGCAGCTTACGAGATGTTGAAGATTCCTCAAATCAAAATAGGATGGGTTCAGTGCAGAATGCGTTGCAGAGTAGAAGTTCCTAGATGCTTCAAGTGTTTCGGAAATGGACACCATCAGGCAACCTGCAAGGCCACAGACAGAAAACGACAAGGGCTCTGCTTCAACTGTGGAGAAGGGGCCACAAAAAGATCGACTGCAGAAAATCACCAAAATGTTGCTTATGTGCGGATCTGCAAACACCAGCGTTTGCCTTAAATCATGTGCCGGGGTCCGATAAGTGTCGAGTTTTTCGAGATGCACTTGAAAATGTGAAGAAAAAGGCTGTACAGTGAGCAGAATCCTACAGGGAAATATCCACAGGAGTCGAACGGCTGACAATCTATTGTCTACATTATTAAGCGAATTGCAGATTGATGTCGTCATCATCAGCGAACAGTACGTAGACAAAGAGACAAACTGAATAGTGGACACCTTAGGAACCGCTGCAATCTAGATACCAGACACAAGGTCATTCTCCCTGAAAAACCAAGGTACAGAACGTCTCTTGTTTTTTTAACGTAAACCACCTGTCTGTAGAGACCTTCTGCTTACGGGATGCCCATACATCCATAGGGAGCAAGGATACGCCTTGCCATCGCTCTCCGTCAATCCTTTGATACCAATTCGGAACTGTGTTGGGGGCACAAGTTTCACCCTTGGTATGAGTCGAGGCCGACCTAAAACCTCTTACTGTTCTCAGGGTCACAGCACCCAGGTTAGACCCTTTCCCGCGATTTGGGTTTAAACCACAGCCACCATGACGCTCCGACAAGGGGGCCTACCTCAAGAAGTCAGGCCCGGATCGAAATCCGGGGGGCTCCTGACTCCCATGGTCCCGTAATTTAAGTCCTGGTATGGACTACCGGTGGTCCAGCCGTTAACAAGACCTATGACCGGCAACTTGTTACAGGTCAAATCGTAGCAACCATTCGGAGGCGTTATCTGAAGATGTTTACGATAAGATCAGTAATATGCTCTCCCCCGCTTTTTATTAGACAACGTCATTGATGGGCGAAGCCTTGATAATTGGGCGGGGGAGTAAACCAAGGTACACAAAGAGGTTTCGCGTGGGCCAAGACCGATGGACTCACAGTTGTAAGCATATGTTTCAGCCCGAACGACAAGATCAACGATTTCCTCCAAAAACTAGATGACCTGGAGGACTTCTTAAATGAAACGACAGGCGAGATTCTGGTTGCCGACGACCTTAACGCCAGAGCTCAAGAGAATGCCAACTACAGACTCTCGAGGGAGGCAAATACTTAAAATGGCTGCGAAACAAGGTCTAAACGTAGCAAATGTAGGTAACACCCCGACTTTCAGGAGGCCAGGACAAAGAGGCATCATACCGGATGTAACCTTCGCTACGGAATCTACATCCGCAAGAATAAAAAACTGGCGAGTAATCGAGGATTATACGGGCAGCGATCATCAATACATTGTTTTTGATTTAGAAGCAAACCAGCGAACTCCTATCTGGAACCGTTCACCAGCACCGAGATGGAACATCAACAGGTTAGACGAAATCAAATCCGTCATTGAAGAAGGAGAAAGTGCAGTGCTCCAAGTACAAGGATCCGCGGAAGTAAAAGCTGAAGCCACGATGCAAATGATACGGCTCGCATGTGATGCTTCAATGCCCTGGAAAAGCTGCAACAACAGAAGGAGAAATCCAGTGTACTGGTGGACAGATGAGATAGCTGAGCTCCGCAGGAGATGCCTACAACTTAGGCGCATAGTCACCAGGGGAAGGAGAAGACACGCTGAAAACATAGAGGAAGCTCTAGCCTAGTTCAGAACCAAAAGATCCGAGCTGGGAGGATCTCCACCGAGACATAAACAGCGACCCCTGGGGGCTAGGCTACAAGGTCGTAATGCGGAAACTGGGAGCCCAATCGGCACCGTATATTCTAAACGAAGACAAGATGGAGTGCATTGTAAACACCCTTTCCCAACTCATCCGGTCAGGCCTCCCGACAACACACCAGCCCGACGACAGGAAACTCCAGGTTTTAGCGAAGAAGAGTTGGAATTAGCCGTGCAGACAATGAAAAACAGAAAAGCACCCGACCCAGATGGAATTCCACCAGAAGTAATAAAGGTGACTGCCCAAGCATGCCCTAACCTTCTGCTCAACATGTACAACAGTTGCCTCGAAGAAGGAGTTTTCCCAAAGAGCTGGAAAAATCAACGATTGGTACTGATCAGCAAAGGAAAAGGACACCCAGACTCCCCCATCAGCGTACAGGCCCTTATGTATGCTGTACACTGCGGAAAAAACTGCTCAAATCACGGCTCACAGATGCAGTACAAAGAGCGGGAGACTTGGCAGGAAGGCAGTACGGGTTCAGGAAAGGACGCTCCATGGTCGGAGCTATTGAAGAAGTGATGAAGTCTGTTCAAACCGACCAACAAGGAAGTTGCCGCTCTAAGAAGATCGTTTTGCTGGAAACCCTGGACGTAAGAAATGCATTCAACTCACCCAAGTGGAATGATATACTAAATGCGCTGGAAAATAGATTCAACATCCCTGCCTATCTATAACATATGATGAAGGACTATCTCAGGGATCGGGAGCTGATCTACGAGACCACAGAAGTCCTACGAAGGAAGGAAGTAACATCTGGAGCAGCACAGGGATCAATCCTGGAACCAGACCTCTGGAACATCTCCTATGATGATATACTGCGGATGGAGTTGGATTGGCAGACGACATCGCGGCGGTGATAACGGCAAGAGACACTGAAAACGCGCAAAGAAAGTTGAACCAAGTCATGCGACGAACACGATCTTAGTTTGGCAACAGAGAAAACTGAGATAGTCCTTCTGACGAAGAAGAAATCCCGACACAAATAGACTTCCAAATTGGCTCTGAAGTCATTAAGAGCAAGGACGCGGTGAGGTATTTGGGATTGAGGCTTGAAAAGAGCATCTAGAGTTACAACATCACTCAGTAGATTAATGGCGAACATAGTTAGTCCAACGCCAAGTAAGCGCAGGCTATTAATCTCGACAACGCATGCCATTCTCCTATATAGAAGTCAGATCTGGGCAGACGCGCTTCGGCAAGAAAAGTACCGGAAGCCGTCCTTGTAGTCGCAGGAGTGACTCCCATCGATTTCCTAGCGGCACAAAGGAAGTACGTCCACGAAAACAAGGCGGAAATCGGATTGGAAGCGGCAATCGACTAAGCAGAGCAGCAAACGATACGGGAGTAGCAAGAGCGCTGGATCTCGGAAAGCAGAGGAAGGTGGACACCGAGGCTGATAAGAAAGACCGGAAACACGGGGAGGTCAACTACTTTGTCACCCAGTTCCTCACCGGACACGGAAATTTCAAAGCCTTTTTACATAGGATCGGTAAAACGGATAGCCCAACCTGCCAGTACGGCGACTCCCCAGCAGACACATTTGTTGCCTGCAGAAGATGGGAAGCCCAACGCACAGCACTGGAAAACAGCATTGGTACCTTCAATCCAGAAAACATAGTGGATAAAATGCTGATGAGTGACCTGAACTGGGGAAGAATTTGCCAGTTTGTGGAAGATATTCGCAGAAGAAAGAAAAGAGAAGAAGAACAATACCGGGAAAGCACGTAAACCCGAAAGGGTGTAGGATCACAGCCCCTTGAAGTAATGCGAAGAGCGGTAACAGGGAGTTGTGTCAGAAGCCACAGGGTTGGGAGGAGTTTTAGTCCGTATGATCCGAAAGCATGCGGAGAGAGCCGGACACACGGGGATGGTCAACGCCAACAGACCTCCTTATGGTGCGTAAGGCATTTCTCCTCCCCCCAAAAGAAAAAAAGAAAAAAAAACGTCAACACCGAGTATATGCAGCTTGTTGCAAGCGCAAACCAGGCAATGATAAAGGTAGTACTCCGCCGTGTCGTCATCACTCTCACAGCGGATTGGCTTCTGCTTTCCAGTCGTTGGAACAACTACCAGAACCCAAGCGAAAAAGGACTAGATTAAACACCGAAGCATCGACACCATCATACGCCGACATCGTCACGAAAAATTCGGCAACAAAGTTGAAACAAACCGCCAATAAGGGCGAAAGAGGGGAAAAGCAAACGAAGAAGACCATGGGTCTGAAGGCGTCACCTCTAGATATTGAGCCGGGCGTAGAAACTGCAAGACGTTAGGATAAGAAAGCTGAGTGGACAAAAGTGGTGGAAAAAGGCGAGGCAAGATATGCGTCAAGCCGGATGCATTGGTAAATAAGAAGACTGGCGAAATATCCTATTGTGATATAGTCAGAAAGGTGAAGACCGACCCGGAGTTAAATGGACTAGGCTCTGATGTAACTCGCATATGGAAGACGGCTAATGGAGAATTATTGCTTGAGCTCAAGAAAACATCGGATGAGAGAACCTCAGAGCACCGAATAAAAATTGGACAAGTTCTCGGGGAAGTTGCAGAAGTGAGTGGCCTAACGCACGAGGTACTTATTGAACGCAAAGATCTACAAAGGAAGAGATCTGCCAAACCCTGTCCGAGCAGTGTGAGGAACTGCGAGGTACTCGCATCCCTGAGGACAGCCTACGCAGAGACGTAAACAGCAGTCATCAGCCTCCCCATTACCGCTGCCAAAAATATTCTGGAGGTAGGAAGAATAAAAATTGGATGGACGGTATGCCGAATACGGAATAAAGTAGTACCACTACAATGCTTCAGATGCCTTAACTTTGGGCATCTTGCAAAGGTGTGTAAAAGTACTGTGGACAGAAGCGAAAATTGAGTCAAGTGCGGGCAGAAAGGTCATGTGTCCAAGAACTGCAACAATGACCCAAGATGCGTCCTTTGTGAAGAAAGAAGAAGTAGCAATACCAAACACGCGGCAGGAAGTTCAGTATGCCCTGCATACCAAGAAGCTGCAAAGGCTGCAAGAAGAATATGAAAGTGCTGCAATTTAACTTTAATCACTGCGGAGCGGCACAGGACCTTATGACGCAAGCTGTTCGAGAGTTGAAGTTTGTTGTGGCCGATGATAAAGTTTGGGCAGCGGACGCCTCAAAGAGAGCTGCTGTTTGGACCTGCGGACCTGATGACACTTGGAATAGGGTTCGCCCGAGCGAAGGTCAATGGGGTATATATATACAGTTGTTACGCATCTCCAAATGGAACGCTGGAAGAATCCCAGAGAATGCTAGATAGGATCGTGGATGATTCAAGAGGTCGTACTCCATCAATCATAGCTGGCGTCTTCAAAGCATGGGCCACTAATTGGGGCAGCAAACGGACCAATAAGAGAGGAGAGGCTCTGCTAGAAGCAGTATCGTCACTTGACGCTGTACTGCTTAATACGGGCAACGAGCACACATTCACCAGAAACGGCGTAAGCTCCAGAGCTGATGTAACTTTTGTAACAAGTTCCCTAGTGAGGGGATCAAGATGGAAAGTCAGTAAGGACTACACCCACAGTGACCACCATGCCTTCCTATTTGAAGTGCAAGCAAGAAGAGCAACCCAGCAGCGCCTTCTGAAGAAGCCACAACGAATGGGGTGGAAAACAAGCACACTGGACGAAAACACCTTTTTCCTGATTTTTTGAGATTCCACAATAAACCCACGAGCGGCAAACACGATGGCTGCACACAGTATCTAGGGCTTGCGACGCATCTATTGTACGGAAAACGTCAACAAACCGCCGGCCTCCAGAATACTGGTGGAACCTAGAGATAGCAGAGCTACGCAGTAAGTACCATAGAGCTAGAGGACTATGCCAACGATCCAGAAGTCAGCCCTCCCACCAGGATTTACAGATGCAATACAAAGATAGGCGTAGGGACCTTAAATTAGTCATTCGGAGAAGCAAAAACAAAAGCCTTAAAGAACTCTGCGAGGAAGCAGGGATATCACCACCAGTTACGCTAGCGGAACTTCTAGATGTATCCAAACGATTTAGCAATAACAAATCACCTGGATTGGACGGCATACCAAATAAGGTCCTTAAGCTCCCCATCAATATAAACACAGAAGCATTCGTGGAAATGTATAAGAAGTGTTTAACAGAAATGGGTTTTTCCAGACCAATAAACCACCAGGTGAGCCCTCGTCATACCGTCCTACATGCTTACTATGTAGATACGATCTGTAAAATACTGGAGCGAATAATATGCAACCGACTGGAGGTGTCAATTGATGAAACCGGAGGACTCACAAACCAGCAGTATGGATTTAGATAGGCTCGGTCTATACTAGGTAACTATTCGGAAGGTAACTACTACCCTAGAAGAAGCCGTAGAGAGGAGGTACCAAGAAATACGGCGCCGTATTAACGTTGAGGGCTTATAGTAACTACACTCTCTTAGGTCAATGATGATGCCATGGTTTTTAATAAAAATTATGCTCTACGATACCGACGATGGAGTAAGGCAGTTCCACAAGGATCGGTACTAGGACCTATCTTATGGAACATTATTTACGACAGAGTTCTAAGACTTGGAATCCCGATTCTAATCTAACCGATGAGATATACCACCGTGGTGTGTTATTCAGGTCACTAGCAGCTTCGTTAATAGGAGCTGGTTGCGTTCTGATTCTGATTAGGTTATATGGAAAGTGAGCCTCAAACATGAGACAGAGCATCTCCACTATGGACTCAGCATAGGTACCATACGATTTTCTGATTGGTACGAGCCTCGTCACTTTTGAGGACTTTGACCAGCCACTGGTTTCACGGACGGTTTCGATCTTCTCGCAAAAGCCTTCATAAGATGCTTCGAAGTCCAAATAAGCTTTGTAAATTCTTTTTGCTTCGATTTGTAAGGATTCTAGTCTTCACCCAAATTAGTCTTAAGTGACCTGCTTAGAAGCTTTCTGGTTTCTTTTTGAAGACGCTGTAGATCTGCGTTCCACCAAAGGACGGCTGATCTACAGGATTACTTTCTAGCTGAACATGCCATTTCAAAACACATGTTGGCTGTAGGTTGTAAATAGCTTTTGATTTGTCCTTAGCATAGGGATAATACTGTTAGAATAGTCGAGCTCCTGGTTTTAGGCGCATTTCTCCTCTTTAAGAAGATTGAGACCTAGCATCCGATTCTTAATTCGATGTGAATAACGTTAAGTCGATTACTTGCTGTCTTACCCTCGTAACAAAAGTTGGCTGAGACTCAACCTTGTTGACAACCTGGCCAGACGATAGTATAAAATCCAGGAGATGATTGACCCTCACATTGCATCTAAAGTTTGATCTGAGTGCACAAAGTAGATGAGTACTGGGATGGTCGTATCTTATTTACAATCATTTGGAAAAAAAGTGAAAATGAATGCGTCAAGGATAGGGACGTGTGTCAAACCTGGATTTAATGGTCACGATAAAAGTTTTATCTTTGCCCACAACAAAAGAAAAAACATCCTTGTTTTCCTGATTCTCTCTCTCCCTGTGAGAGTAGATCTTCAACTTTTCAGTGTCGAGTCAAGGGTTCTGGGAATGAAGACGCATCAGCATATCCACCGTCTCCCTGAGTTGCCACCTCGGTACACGCATATATTTTTTAATTTCACTCGTCCTTAACAAAGTTTGATCTCAAAGTAACATCGCATTAGCAATTGCTCGGCTCTAAAGGCCAGTGGAAATGCATACGAATATGTTGTACGAGTAACATCAAAAAACACACAGACGTGGCTCAAGTGCTGTAAAAATGTCACATTATTATCTATGATGGATGCACTATGGCCCATAATAATTCACTGGAAGCATTAAATCGAAAAGATTTAATTGGCAACCAAAGATTATTTGGTGGCGCTCATAATTTTATTGTCAGGTGATTTCAGACAAATATCACCGGTTACTCCACGTTCAACGTATCCGGATGAAATCAACACAATTTTAAAATCATAAATTTTGTGGCAAATTGCTCATACACTCCAACTCACAATAAACTTACATGCTACGTTATAAGTTATTTCCAAACAATTGGTAATGGAAAAATTGGTTTTCATGAAAGTACGCGATTAATTAAATTGCCTGAAAATTTATTATTGTTGATTCGAAAAATGATTTAATAGAAAGAGTATTTCCAAATATATGCGACAATTATCGTAACCAACAGTGGCTCAGTGAAGGGCCCATTTTGGCTGCTAAAAATACCGATGTTGACGAAATCAACTTCAAAATACAAGAACCAGTTGACACAATGGTATTGTAAATGAAATCATTTTCAAAGCGTAAATTATCCCATTGAATTCTTGAGCTCACTCGATTTACCAGGACTTCTACCACATAATTAACGTTTGAAAATTGATTCACCCATAATTTTGCTTCGAAACTTACATAAATATTGTACAATGAAACGAGATTTGTTATTAAAAACAATGTGGGATATATCATTGAAGCGACCATATTAAACAGAAACCCCAGAGGAGACAATGGTACCCACCGACGACGCATCAATTCAGTTCAAACGTTTGAAATTTCCCATACGTTTGGCATTTACGATGACCATAAATCAGTTTTCAAGGACAAATAATGACCATATGCGGATTGGATCTCGAAAATCCATGGTTTTCTCACTGACAATTATATTGCATGTTGCGTATTCACGTGTTGGAAAACCATCAAGCCTTTTTCTTTATGCACCTGATATATAGTCAGCGTTACGGTAAACACCTATTACTTTTTCAAATAATTTGGATAGGATGGAAAGCAAAGAAATCGGACGAAAACTGTCAATTGAATGCTGATCCATATTAGGTTTTGGTATTGGTATTAAGTATGCTTTCTTCCACTCATGGGCAAATGTGCCTGTTTTCAAAATCTTAATATGGTCTATAACTTAATTCGTGCAGTTTGTAAGAGATGGCGTAATTTGTATTATTCCATTGGAACATACGTTGGAATGCTACTGTCATTGTACGTCATTTCAGTATATGTCATTCATTTGAAGCGTAAACAACAATAATTTTTTTTCACTCAAATACGTCGAACTTTGTGCCTCAAAAAGTGTTTTTGCGGGGAGTTCTTCTTCATTACTTCAATAAGAAGAAAACTGCTGCCGAAAGTCATCGTATTTCGGTGGAAGTTCATGGTGAACATGCGCTAGCTGAGCGAACATGCCAAAAGTGGTTTCCACGATTTAAAAGTGGTGATTTTGGCTTGGAAGACGATGAACGTCCTGAGCAGCCAAAAAAGTTTGAAGATGAAGAACTGGAAGCATTACTCTATGAAGATTGTTGCCAAATACAAGAAGAGCTCTCAGAATCTTTGGGTGTCACTCAAGCAGCCATTTCAAAACGTTTAAAAGCAGCTGGATGTATTCAAAAGCAAGGAAATTGGGTTCCACATGAACTCAAGCCGAAAGACGTCGAAAGGCGGTTTTGCATGTCCGAAATGCTGCTGGAACGCCACAAAGGAAAGTCATTTTTGCATCCGATTGTTACTGGTGATGAAAAATTACGACAACCCCAAGCGCAAAAAATCATATGTGAAACCCGGCCAACCAGCCAAATCAACGGCAAAGCCGAATATCCATGGCGCGAAGGTAATGCTCTGTATTTGGTGGGATCAGATGGGTGTGCTGTATTATGAGCTGCTAAAACCGGGTGAAACCATCAATGGACAACGCTACCGAACACAATTAATCCGTTTGATGAGAGCAGTGGCCGAAAAACGTCCGGAATATGCGACCAGACACGAGGCAATAATTTTCCATCATGACAACGCTCGGCCCCACGTTGCTATTCCGGTTAAGAACTATTTGGAAAACAGTGGATGGGAAGTCTTACCCCACCCGCCTTATAGCGCAGACCTTGCCCCTTCTGACTACCATTTGCTCCGGTCGATGCAGAACGCGCTCACTGAAATACGGTTCACATCAGAGCAGAATATCAAAAATTGGCTTGATTCATTCTTGGCTGCGCAAGCCGGCGCAGTTCTTTTGGGATGGGATCCACAAATTGCCAGAAAGATGGGAAAAAGTCATAGCTTCAGATGGGCAATACTTTGAATAATACTATTGTACATATAACTCAAGAACGCCTGGACCGATTTCGGAGATTCGGAATAGTTCAGACTGGTCTCCGGCCAAACAAGAAGAATACCCAAGAACGTTCCCGAAAAATCCCCGGAAAAAAGATTATGAAGAAAATTAATTTTCCCATACATTTTGTATGGAGCGCCATCTTGACATTTATGTTTACGTTACGTTGTGACAATTTTTTTTTGTCAATTTTTTGCCACAATTGTTTTTGCACCAAATTTGTGTGACAATTGTTTTTGTAGCAATTTATTTTGTCACACATTAAAAACGATCATGATTTCAAATGCTGTTTCCGGTATTGCCAGTAGATGACGTTGTGTGCATCAACTTTTGACAGGTGATTCATTTGCACAGTCTTTCCATCGTATACTGTGTATTGTGCTGTGTATACGTGTGTTGCGATTTATCAGCATTTTTTCAAGTTTTATCAAATTTTTGTCAGCTTTCGACACTTATTGTAATTCGATTTGATTTAATATTGTCCATTGTTTTGAAACAATTTTTTGGGGAAATTACCAGCGAAAAGTGGTTTTATAGAAGTGAATTCAGTTTGATGAAGTGCACATTGTGAATGATTATGTTCTTTGTGATTGCGTGCGCATCGACAATCAATCCAAACGTTAAATTCGGATTGTGCAATTAATTTTTAGGTGGATTACTTTGAAAATCAATACGAATTCGCTGTTCATTTCATTCTTATTGATCATTTTGGTGTGGAATTCTATTTTGAAACGGTAAATACGAAGGTGTTTTTTTTGTGAGGTTATGACATTTGAGCACATGTAACATACGTATCGATAATTCCTTAATTGCTTTTGAGACATTCACTTCTCAGTGTTATTCACAATGCCTCGATTCAGAAGATCTAATCTTTCGCATCGAACCAGTAATGCAAGTAGAGTTCCGAATATCGCCAATCAATTGAAAACGGATGAAGAAATCGCAAGAGAACAGCGCCGTGTTAGTATGGCCCGACTTCGTGCATCACAAACGCAAGAAGAAAGACAGGCGGCAAATGAAACGGCTCAGCTAACAATGAGAAATCATCGAGCAAATCAAACAACTCAACAACGTGAAAATCGAAATCAACGCGTAAGAAGAACTGCTTCAAGTGTTGATTTGAATTGAGTAGCGTTTCATTATGATTGCACAATTGACTACAGCTCGCATCCTTCGGTTGAACTTGGCCCAATGGAGGTTGTGTGCAACCATTGCGATGCATTGAAGTTCGCTGGAGAAACGCCTGGATTGTGCTGTCTCAGTGGCAAGGTTAAATTACCACCATTGCCCTTGCCACCAGAGACATTGCATTCTTTGTTTCGTGGTGAAACAACAGAATCACGTCATTTTCTATCGAACACTCAGAAATATAACGGATGCTTTCAAATGACTTCATTTGGAGCAGATATTATTGATGAACGCAGATTCAATCCGACATTCAAGGTAATAAAAGATTAAAGAAATTAAATTTAATTAAAGAAATTATGATTAAATAAATTAAAGAAAATCATTGATTCTAATTTCGTCATAGACTCTACAGATCCAAGGCCAAATTCACCATCGAATTGGATCATTGCTACCGCTTGAAGATGCACAACATAAATTCCTCCAAAACTACTTCATGGGCAATGTGGAAAACCAACTTAATCAGCGCCAAACAATCAATACGACAATGAGAAGAGGAATTCTTCGAGATCTGCAGCAGCTACTTCATGAACACCATGCATTGGTTCGGTTATTCAAAACTGCGTTGGATCGCATGCCAAATGATGACTATAAAGTCGTGATCAGAGCGGATAAACGACCGGCTGGAACTCACGGACGCCAATTTAACTCACTAACAATAGATGAGGTTGCAGTTGTCATTGTTGGCGAAAATCTGGAATCACACGATATTGTGCTCACACGTCGGGACTCTGGCCAATTGCAATGAATATCCGAAATGCATCGGATATCAAGAAGGAAGCCAAATCAGGAGGAACACCAATGAATTAGAAGAACTATATTTCACCGAACTTTACGATTC
This sequence comes from Volucella zonaria, assembly GCA_963966105.1. Taxonomy (NCBI): domain Eukaryota; kingdom Metazoa; phylum Arthropoda; class Insecta; order Diptera; family Syrphidae; genus Volucella; species Volucella zonaria. The sequence goes on along the minus strand of OZ014532.1, from coordinate 192,349,192 downwards.
CCTTTACCAGCGTTACCTTAACAATGCGCAAGTCAACCTTATAAATGACCCTAAGTCCTTTTACCAATTTGTTAACTACAAAAGAAAGTCCGATGGTTACCCTCCTTCCCTCTCTTTCAACAACAAGTCATCAACCGATCCACTCACCATTGCCAACCTATTTGCCAGTTTCTTTAAACAATCCTTCACCAACGACTCCTTTGTACCCGATCCATCCTATTTTCGTTACCTACTGAACTTCTCCAACGGCCCACTTCTCTCTCACATCTTGGACCCCTCCTATATCGAATATAAATTACACCAACTCAATGACGAATTTACACCCGCTCCAGATGGCCTCCCTGCCATATTTCTTAAAAAATGTTCTTCGTCTCTTTCCCTTGCCCTTTCTGATCTCTTTCGTCTAGCCCTTTCACAAGGAGAATTTCCTCAGGTTTGGAAAACCTCCTTTATAACCCCGATCCACAAAAAGGGATCAAAGAACGAAATAACAAACTATCGTCCAATCGCTAAACTCTCCCATATACCCAAACTCCTCGAAAGTATTTTGTATGAAGCTCTAAGTTTCCAATGCAAATCACTTATTTCCCCTAGACAACATGGCTTCCTAAAGGGTAGGTCAACCACCACAAATCTCGTTGAATTCGTATCCTTTGCCATCTCTGCCCTAGAGAACGGCAACTCAGTCGATGTAGTTGCAACCGATTTTAGCAAAGCCTTCGATAAAATCTCTCATCGATTAATACTCTTCAAATTGTCTACCCTCGGCTTTGAGCCCATACTGTTAAAATGAATATCCTCTTACCTCGAAAACCGTTTTTACAGTGTTCGTTTTAGGTCAGCCCACTCCGCTCTATTTTTGGCCACCTCTGGAGTTCCTCAAGGTAGCCATCTCGGTCCCCTTCTCTTTATATTAACCATAAATGATCTCGATAGGATCATCAAATACTTGTCCGTCTCCCTTTACGCCGACGATACCAAATTTTTCAAAACCATTTCCTCTACCCATGACTCCTTCCTTCTTCAACGAGACCTTGACAGTTTTTCGATCTGGTGCCTCAAAAATTGTTTAGAACTTAATATCACCAAATTCCAATCCATCACCTTTTCACATAAGCGGCTCAAATCTCCTCCCCGACTCTATCTTCTCCACAACCAACCTATCTCCTCCGTTGAATCTCTTCGCGACCTCGGCATTTTGTGTGATAGGGTGCTCAACTTCCGTTTGCATATGGATGGGATAATACTTAAAGCCGAGAATCGAAAGCATCAAGCGCCGTTTTCTTCGATTTGCTCTTCGAGGTTTGCCCTGGGATGATCCTTTTACTCTGCCCCCCTATCAAAACCGTCTCAACCTTATTAACCTAAACACCCTTGAGGAACGCAGAGATGCAACCGACTTTCTCTTCATTCATCAACTTCTTTCAGATCAGGTTGAATGCGCGTCCCTTCACAACTCTATTTTCCTGTGATCAAACCAGATGCCCCATATTTAATCATAAATCAACACTGCCACCAATATTACCCCCTAACAGAGCAAGACCTAGCCAGCTGTTTAGTAACTGAAGCTGCTACATTTCTGTGTGAACAAACAAGGCCGTTGTACCACAAGGGAGCAACTTTAAGCGTATGTGAGGTCAATTTATTAAACAACATAGCGTTATCCAAGCAATGCAAGATCGAGACCCTGGATGAAATTCAAACCTGGATTCGGCTCACAAACCCCAAGGAATAGATTTGCGCAGTTAAAACTAAGACCACCATCAACGCGGCATGTGACAGTAACATTTCATCAATGGAGCTTGAAAGTTCAGGACTCTTAAAAATTGAGCCAAACTGTGTTATCAAACAAGATCTATTGACGCTGCGTGGACATCAGAGTTACCGAAGCAATACAAGGGTTTCATACACCAAACTAAGCAATCTGACGGATATACCAATCTCAACCAAGCAGATTTGGGATGATTCTTTTACTCTGCCCCCCTATCAAAACCGTCTCAACCTTATTAACCTAAACACCCTTGAGGAACGCAGAGATGCAGCCGACTTTCTCTTCATTCATCGACTTCTTTCAGGTCAGGTTGAATGACGTCCCTTCACAATTCTATTTTCCTCAACATTAACCCTCGTAATCTACGTACCCCTCGTCTCTTCTATCTCCCAACCCACCACACCACCTATGGCGCGAACGAACCAATTTCCCGCATGCTACGAAAAATTAATTCAAACCCTAGCGTCTTTGAATTCCACCGCACAACTTCCTACCTCAAATTCGTTCTCCTTCACCACTCTAACCAACCTTAGTTTTAAGTTTTAGTTTAAGTTTAGTTTTAAGTTATAGCTTGTATTAAGCCGAATAAATGGGGGCTTTCGCCCCCACCAAAATTAAATTACGCGATGCAATTCGCACCGAAGGAAATGCAGCTGATATTGGTCGGTTGGCCATTTTACCGGCGACGTTCGTTGGCAGCCCACGTCATATGCATGAAGATGCACAAGATGTAATGACGTATGCACGTCATTACGGCCGTCCAGACCTGTTCATCACCTTCACGTGCAATCCAAAGTGGATAGAAATTGTTCAACTGCTGCTTCCTGGCCAAACATCAAGTGATCGGCACGATATCACCGCACGTGTATTCAGGCAAAAAATCCGGTCGCTGATGGACTATATTGTTAAGCAGCGTGTCTTTTAGGGTACTCAATGTTGGATGTATTCGATTGAATGGCAAAAAAGAGGCTTGCCTCAAGCGCACATTCTCATTTGGTTAGTCGAAAGAATGCAGCCGGACCAAATTGATGACATCATATAGTATGTGCCGAGATTCCTGATCCCGAAACCGATCCAGACCTGCATAATATCGTAATTACAAACATGATTCATGGACCGTGTGGCGCCATTAACGCACAATCACCGTGCATGGTCGACAGCAAGTGTTCCAACCGTTATCCACGAAATTCGACTGATGAGACCATCACTGGCAAGATGGTTATCCACGGTATCGGCGTTGATCATCTGATGATGGCGGTAAAACAATCACAGTCAAAGTGAAAGGAAATGACGACAACTCTTGGGTTGTTCCGTATTCGCCATTTCTTTCCAAAACATTCAAGGCGCATTATAACGTGGAGTATTGCAATTCAGTGAAGTCCATCAAGTACATCTGCAAATATGTCACGAAAGGCAATGACATGGCGGCTTTTGGTCTTCAAGCTCCTGATCCCAACGATGAAATCACGCGCTATCAAGTTGGTCGATACATAAGCTTCAATGAGGCGACTTGACGTATATTCTCATTTCCCATTCACGAACGCTATCCGATGTGCAAGGATGTGCATCAATTAAACTTCACAATTCAAAATCAAATCGTTAGTTCCCTGCGAAGACGAAGCAACCAACTATCCAACTGAGTTTTTGAATACATTGGATGTGCCTGGCTTGCCACCGTACAATTTACAATTGAAGATTGGTTCAGTCGTCATCATGCTTCGCAATCTCAATCAACCAAAATTATGCAACGGAACACATTTAGTGGTCACAAAACTCATGAGAAATGTGATTCACGCGAGAGTACTAAAAGGAAAGTTCATAGGAGAGGAAGTTCTCATTCCGAGAATTCCAATGATCCCAACCGATATGCCATTCGAGTTTAAGCGAATCCAATTTCCAATTCGTCTCGCATTCGCTATGACAATCAATAAATCACAAGGCCTATCATTGAGTGTTTGTGGCCTGAATCTGGAAAATGAATGTTTTTCACACGGTCAACTATATGTCGCAGTGTCGGAAAACCATCCGCTCTGATCGTTTTCGCACCTGACAACAAAACGCAAAATATCGTTTATCACAGAGTGCTTCAATGAGGGGAAATACAATTCAAAATCGACCCGACCGCAACCCATCCAGCAAATATTTCAACACAAAGCATCAATTGCAATGGACAATTGACCACTGATTTTTTGCAATTTGAAATTACCCAGGGCAACGCCTGTGGGGTCAGCTAGTTTAAAATAAATAATTAATGATAGCTTGTAGAATCCCCTTGCAACTTATTCTTATAAACATATCTGAATATATAATAATTTAAGGTGCACGGTGAGACTCTATGAAGCTCTTTTGTCAAAGATGCATGCAACATTGTTAATTAAGATTTATTGAGTATTATGCGAATATATGTCGGGAGCAAGCATATACCATAAACAGCTCAGTCAGAGGATGGCCAAAGATTTCCTGTATTTATAGGGAGCCGAAAATAAAACGCGAGGCGAACTATGCTTTGCAAACATACTTTATTGCCGAATCAAATCAAGGCAAGTGACACTTCGCAATCCGGGAAAATGACAATATACAAGTACTATGGGGACTCTGCTCCATCGATTTCAATGGTAAAAAAGTGGTTTACTGAATTTCGTTGTGGCCGTACAAGCACTGAAGATGCCGAACGTCCTGGACGCCCAGTTGAGGTCTCTACACCCGAAACAATCGAAAAAATTCACGATATGGTGTTGGCCGACCGAAGACTGAAAGTGCGAGAGATTGTGGAAGCCGTAGGGATCTCGCATGGCTCAGTGGTTTCAATTTTGAATGATCACTTGGCATGAGAAAGCTTTCCGCAAGATGGGTGCCGCGTTTGCTCACAGTCGACCACAAACGCAATCGTGTAACAACTTCACAGGAAGGTTTGGCGTTGTTTAATCGCAATATGGGGGAGTTTTTGCGCCGTTTTGTAACCGTGGACGAAACATGGATCCATCACAACACACCAGAGAACAAACAACAGTCAAAACAGTGGGTTTCTAAGGGTGAATCGGCGCCAAAGAAGGCCAAGGTGGGTTTGTCAGCCAATAAAGTTATGGCGACTGTTTTTTGGGATGCACGCGGGATAATCCACATTGACTACCTTCAAAAGGGAAGAACAATCAATGGGAAATATTATGCCAACTTATTGGACCGATTCAATGACGATTTGAAAAAAAAACGACCTCATTTGGCCAAGAAAAAAGTTCTTTTCCACCAAGACAATGCAAGGGTGCACACATGTGCAGTTGCCATGACAAAAATCCATGAATTGGGCAATGAATTGCTCCCTCATCCACCCTATTCTCCAGATTTGGCTCCGAGCGACTACTTCTTGTTCCCAAACCTGAAGAAATGGCTTGGTGGAAAAAGATTTGACTCCAATGATGAAGTCATCTCGCAAACAAAGGCCTATTTTGAGGACCTCGACAAATCATTTTTTTTGGAAGGGATAAAAAAATTGGAGAAGCGTTGGACAAAGTGTATAGAGCTCAAGGGAGACTACGTTGAAAAATAAAATTATTTTTTATCAAAAAATCTGTGTTTTAATCCGAAAGTCACGGACTTATTGACCCGCCCTCGTACATATATGTGTATTGTAATTTTACTTGTCTCAAAAAAAACTACTTATATTCTTTTAAATTCAATGAGGAATATAATTGTTTAATTGCCATATTGTGCTGGTTTTATTAATTAAAACAAAATAATACAGTCTAATGTAATAATAATAAAACAGAAATATAACTTAGTTTGGAACAGAATATTTTTTTTTAAGTTTGTCGTACGACTTTCAAAACTCCTGATTCTTATCTTACTTGTATTTTTTCTACAGAATATTAATATTTATAATATGTAGATACTACTTAATCTAAGAAGTATTAAAAAAAAAGAATTTAAAAGAGCAACACATTCAAATTTTTTTTCCACAACGCCTAGTAATCAACGCACTGTGAACCGGGCCAGCTAGTATTTTTGCTATTAGAAGGAGTTGTCTTCGGGAATTCCCCTTATTATGTAGTGGATAAGGTCTTCTTGGTCGACGGGGTATGCAATCTGCTGTATGGCAAGTACTCGTATGTATTGTTGAATATTCTCGACTTTCCTCTTTCTACGGTTCCTGGGAGTATCGAGCACACAGCAAGTCCATTTTGTCAGCAAGTCTATCAATTTTTTGATGAAGATCATCTAGTTGATTTTCAGGTGTTTCCGCTTTTTGCACCCCTTCATCTCTTCCGCTATCGCTATTATTGGCTGCAGCGTCTACTTGAACCCTAGGGAAAATTCTTGAAATTTCATCTGCGTTTAAGTTGTCTAGGTGCCTTCGTAATCTAAGCTCGAGCTGATCTTTATTTCCGCTTTTAGTGAGCCCACATGTATTTAATTTGCTTTTTAATGATTCTACTGTTGCACGTCTTAGAAATTCTTTGGCCTCTTGTGTTCCCATACTTTCCGCTATAACCGATAAACTTAAAAAAAAACTTTACTTAAACGTGAAATACACATAGCACAACGATGTTAATGGGTTATACAGACGCCACCCTGGTTTAGTCGGATAAAATAAAGCGACTTTGTTTGATAACCGATGGAATGGAACTGCTCTTTAGATTTTAGTATACAATACGGTGCACTATACACATGCAATTAATATATACAGTGATGGCCAAAATAATAGGCACTTAAATATAAATTCAGAAATTCTTATTTGAAAAACTTTTATTTTGTAAAGCAAATTCAAAATTAAATCAAATAAAAAATTGTAAGAAAAAAACATAATCTTTAGGAAAAAAAACAACGTAACTTACATTTTTAACGGCCAAATAATAGGCACATTCTTAATTTTTCTTCAGTAAAAACGATCTTTATCATGATGGTGAACATGATTTCTCAATATTTAGGCCCTTATTTTGCAAGATCGCCGTACATCTTATCGGCATTGATTTCACTAAACGACGACATCTCTCATAGAATACAAAGCTGATTTTACGCCTTCCCACAATTCTCGCACACTCGAATTTTTCAACATCCCTCTTCCATTTTTAAATCTCCTCACAAATTTTCGATGGGATCAAGATTCGTGGATTGTGACGGCCACGTCAGAACCGACACCCTATTGTTCAAAAACTACTTTTTCACTACTTTTGCGGTAGGTTTTGGGGCCGTTGTCGTGCTGTTATATCCAAATAAGCGGCATATTATCTTTGGCATATTTTGGATTAATTCGATATACCTTTCTCTTGATAAGATGTCCCTTATCCTTATTTTTGTCTCTTCAAAAGGTCTCGGACGACCTAGCTGCTTTCGATAACTATGTCCACTCAAAAAGGATCCCACACCTTCAACGGAGCGGATCTGACAATGACAAAGTTTTTCGTCCCCAACGTGCTACCATTGCCAGTGCTTCAACCATCCACTCCTACGCCCTCTCGAAATAACCTCCCTCTTACACTCTACTGTCAAAACCTAAGAGGACTGCGATGTAAGACCCGGGCCGTCTTGCGCCAATCTCACGCTCTCCCATTTGTGGCCTACGCTCTGACCGAAACTAATCTAATTCCCGATATAAAGAATCAGGAATTATTCCCCCCTAGTTTCAGTGTTTTTCGAGACGACGATCTTACCCGTCCAAAGACTGATACTCCTTTTCGATGTGTCCTACTAGCCGTCCACAATGACCTAAACTTTTCTCCAATCGCTGTTTCTACTTCTTCTAAGCTTGACGACGTTTCAATAAAGATACCACTCCCCTGCAGGTCCCTGCACGTCATGTGTTTTTACATCCTACCGGTGCAACCTATCGATTGCTATCAACTCGCTATCGATGGAATTAATCAAATAATCAACTGATATCTGATATCTGATCCTCTCGATGTTATTATCTTATCCGGCGATTTTAGTCTACGCCAACTGCACTGGACTCAATCAGATGATGAATATTTTTTTTATCGCAAACTCTAATTCGAGTAAAGAATGCCTCTTCTTGGATAAGCTTAGTGGGGTCTCCAACTATATGGGTAGGCAATTAGACCTCGTTTTCACCACTGACCCCATAAACTCCTCTGTCTCGTTCTGTCCCCTTTCACTATCGACCATTAATAACTTTCATCCACCACTTCTTCTTTCTCTTTTCCACCATCAGCCAACCCCATCTGCAGCTGCCTCCTCTTACGACTTTCGTAAAGCGAATTTCCACAAAATTAACGCATATCTTAGTAAGTCCTCTTTTGATTTCGCCAAGATGTCCCTTAGTGGTGCTCTCTCTATTTTCTACAGAGAATTATTCAATTCTATTTTTCTCTATGTCCCCTTTTCGAACAATAAAATCCCTTCTACGTGCCCCCCGTGCAATAATCGTAGACTTTGCTCTTTACGTAATAAGAGAAACTAATTATGGGCAGTTTTCCTTCGATCCAATTCTTTTGCTGACTATTCCAACTATCTTGGGTCCTACCTTCAATTCGCCCAGCTTTATAACGTTCTCTATCAGCGATACCTGGACAGTGCACAATCAAGCCTTATAACCGACCTTAAGTCTTTCTACCAATTCGTTAACTACAAAAAAAACTGACGGCTTTTCTCCACTCCTCTCATACGAAAACATATCGTCAACCGATCCGCATACCATAGCCAACTTTTTTTAAGCAATCTTTTGCCGATAATTCCTTCGTACCGGATCCTTCTTATTTCAAATACCTACTTAACTTTCCCATTGGCCCCTCTATTTCTCAAATTTTTGATCATACAGTAATAGAAAATAAATTACAACAACTTAATGATGATTACTTACCCGGCCCAGACGGTCTTCCATCCATATTTCTTAAAAAGTGTTCCTCCACACCCTCCAGTTATCGCTCCCTCAACGTGAAAATCCGCAGATATGGAAGTCTTCTTTCATAACACCGATACACAAAATGTGATTAAAGAGCGCAGTCACTAATTACCGCCTCATAGCTAAACTCTCACATATACCCAAACTCCTCGAAAGCATTTTGTACGAAGCATTAAGCTTCCAGTGTAAATCTCTTATTTCCCCTAATCAACACGGCTTTCTGAAGGGTAGGTCAACTACCGCCAGCATCGTCGAATTCGTGTCCTCTGTTCTCTCAGCCTTGGAAAGTGGTTAACAAGTTGACGTTATAACAACTGATTTCAATAAGGCATCTCATAAACTAATCCTGTTCACATTATCCGTCCTGGGCTTTGAACCCATTTTGCGAAAATTGATATCTTCTTACCTGGGTAATCGTTTTTATAGTGTTCGTTTCAGGTCTGTCCTATCGGCCCCTTTCTTCTTTTTTTTTGTAATAAGCGCGCTCTCAAGGGGTTTTTGTACCCTTAAAATGTTCGTACACAGCGCGGGCGAAGGAAATTTAGGGAGGAAGAAAAGACAGGTACCGATGTACACTTCTGGTGTTCCTCAAGGTAGTCACCTAGGTCCACTTCTCTTCGGTCGGTCAACACTCAGCACTTTCTTTCTATGCTGACGATACTAAATTTTTTAAACCCATTTCCTCCCAACACGACTCCAACCTCCTTCGTGGATGGCCGTGGCTCAAGTGGCAGTGGACTGGCTTCAAAATCGCAAGGTCCGGTGTTCAAATCCCGAAAGACATATCCATTTTTCAGTCAATTAAATCAAGTAAGATGAGTAGTTGAGAAGCATTATGCATCACTCACGTTCGCCCCCTTCTCGAGAACGCTAGCCAAGCTGGTGTCCTTTTCAACGAGTTCATGTATCCCGTATTAAGAGCATCTAGCGTCGAGACCGTCTCAAACTCATTTACCTGCATACCCTTGAGGAGCGAAGGCACGCAGCTGACATTCTTTTCATTCAGTGACTCGTCTCAGGCTCCGTCGAATGAACGTCTCTTTAAAACTCCATTTTCTTTAACACTAACCCTAGAAATCTACGTTGTTCCGTCTTTTTTATCTACCAATCCACTGCACCACATATGCCTCTAACGAACCAATCTACCGTATCCTGCGTAAAGTAGACTCCAACGTTTCGGTTTTCGATTTTAATCGCAGCACTCTCTCCTTCAAATCCGATCTCCTTCACCATCCCCAGTTTTAAGCCCTAGTGATAAGTGCTAGATATTGCTAAACCTTAATTTTTATTATTGGACAAGGTCAATCCGCTTGCTACACACTTTGCGGCTAGCTCAACACTCCCAGATTGTGCTTTGTCTCCGCCTACACTTGACTGCGTCGAATCTTCAATGGGACAAATCCACTTTCGCACTCCTGTAGAAGCAAGAGTTCTTAAAGATGTTAACATTCACAAATCCGTTGGTCCAGATGGTATATCTCCCCTTCTTCTGCAAAGGTGTTCTTCCTCGCTGGCAAAATCACTGCGTAAGCTTTTTCATTAATCCTACTTTTTAGGACTCTTTCCGAGAAAATTAAAAACTGCATTTGACGAGCCTGTCCCTAAAAAAGGCGAATCTTCCTCTCTCTCCTCCTACTGACCCATTGCACTTACGTCCCTTCTTTCCAAGGCCATGGAAACGCTGATAAACCGTCAGCTAATGAAATACTCGAAACACGAAAATTTCTTAATGACCGGCAGTACGGTTTTCGTAGCAACAGGTCCACTGGTGATCTGATGGCATGTCTCACCGAAAAGTGAACCAAAGTCTATACCAATCTGGCGAAAGCAAGATAGTTATAATTGATATTTCTAAGGCATATGACAGAGTTTGGCATCAGGCTCCTTTGTCGAAAATGCGAACATTCAATTCAAGTTGTTTTGGATGGTTGCAAGTCTGAGGTTCACAAAATAAATGCTGGTGTGCCCCAGGGCTCCGTTCTGTCTCTGACACTATTTTTAATTTTCACCTGTCTGCTACCTCTAGTCCAACATACTATTTTGCTGACGACAGTACACTCAGCTTTACATATTCGTTCCCGGACTCTTCTTTTCGGCTGTAGAATGGGAACGGCAGCATATGTTAAGCTCATTAAATTCTAATATTACCAGCATAACTAATTGGGAAACCGCTAACAGAGTAGAATTTAATGCTTCCAAAACACAATGCTGTCTGCTGTCGTTAAAGCGATGTGTCAATGACAACTTACATTGGAATGACCATATATTCGGTGTCGTCAAAAATACTGTGAAATGTCTAGGTTTCCTCAAGCGATGTAAGAATTACTTTACCAACTCTGATCTGGTCTCAATATTTAAGGCATTCATCCGCCCGAAATTGGATTACAATGCCCACACCTGGTCGAGTGCACCCAAAACATTTCTGCACCTGCTAGATAGGATTCAAAACCGTGCGATAAAACTCATTGGTGATACCAATATCACTCAGGCAATGGACAACCTTGAACACCGACGTAATGTCTCGTGTCTCACCTTGTTTTATCGCTATTTCCACCACCAATGCTCCATAGCAATCGCCAGTAGCATTTCGCAACTTCAAACTTTTAACCGTATTACCCGTCTCGCTATGAATGCTCTTCAGTATACCCTCAAGCCCACTTTCGGACGTACTCTAAAATATCGTGATTCGTTCCTAAGCCCTCTCCTCCTCTTTATTTCCTAGTCATTATAACCTTCAAACATTTAAAACCAAGGTTCACCGGTACCTCTCTTTCCATCCTCCCTGATTTTCCTTCGCCCGCGCTGTGTGAAACATTATAAAAAAAAAAGTCTTTAACTCCTAGTTTTCAAGCTTGTACTAAGCCAAATAAATGGGTGCGTCACCAAAATTAAAAAAAACCAAAGTTATTGACCTGACAACTTGGCACGGTTTTAATACTGTCTTAACCGTGTTTTTGAAGTAATTCGGGTCAAGTTTCTTACCAACAAAATCATTCGCCATCAGAATTAAACATGTTTATATTGGACTCATTACTCCATAGTACATTTGTCCCAAATCTATTGGAGTGATTCCTTGCAAACAGTATTCTTTGCAAAACATTCCTCTTGCTCAAAAAGAAACTTTTCTCCGAACTCTGGCTTTCAATTTGGCATCAACCAATCTTCGTCTTACATTTCTATCACTTACACATCCATTCAATATCTGCTGACGTAATGAATGGGTCCTTCTTTACTTTCCGAATTATAAGACGATCGATTTGCACTTAGGTCTTTCAGGGTCTTCCTCCAGGCTCAACTTCAAAAATACACCAAAGTATTTTTGAATTTGTGTATGCTACAATATTTTAGCCATCAGTGTATACACTCAGCGAAATTCAATTAAAGCTAACTTATTTTCCTTTGAAATATTAAAAATAAAGTTGATTTAAGTATACTACTATTTACAAACTTATTGAATACAAACAAATGATTTATTTATTTAAATAAACACATCTTTACTTAGTTAAACAAAAACAAAAATCAAAGGCAGTCGAGGTAAAGTATAAACAGAAGAAGTTTGAGTGTAACAAATAACAAATTAATAGTGAGTCCATCCGCTAGACTTGGCTATAAGTTCGAAAATCCGACTTGGCATCGAATTAACCACGTTTTTGAACTCCTGAGCTGGAATTAGAGCCCATTCCGTTGTAACGGCCTTGCGTAAATCCTCCACCGAAGCAAATTTGCGCCGCCAGCATAAACACGACGAGACAGATTTCCCCACATGTTTTCGACCGAGTTTAGGTCCGGTGCAAGTGCTGGTCACTCTAAAAGTTCAATTTCTTTGTCTGAAAACTACTCACGACTGGCCTGCGATACAGGAATGGCAGCATTATCTTGCTGGAACATTGTATTTGAATCGGGCTGATGGTCCAACAAGTCTACCAAAACATCTTCCAACAAAATAATACATATATGTAATTTTGTGATTTCATTCGATCGGAAATTTTTCATATTAGAGTCCTACAATGATAGCTAAAAGCAGCGCAGACCATCAAAGATCCACCTCCAAAGTTTCGCTTAGTGGAGAAGCTCTCAGAACTTTTTATATCATGCCAATAATATTGGGTCGATAACTTAATTCGTGCGGTTTGTTAAGAGATGGCGTAATTTGTACTATTCCGTTGTTATTATTCCATTGGAACATGCGTTGGAAAGCTACTGTCATTGTACGTCATTTCAGTATATGTCATTCATTTGAAGCTTAAACAACAATAATTTTTTTTCACTCAAATATGTCGAACTTTGTGCTTGAAAAAGTGTTTTTGCGGAGAGTTCTTCTTCATTACTTTAATATGAAGAAAACTGCTGCCAAAAGTCATCGTATTTTGGTGGAAGTTTATGGTGAACATGCGCTAGCTGAGCGAACGTGCCAAAAGTCGTTTGCACGATTTAAAAGTGGTGATTTTGGCTTGGAAGACGATGAACGTCCTGGGCAGCCAAAAAAGTTTGAAGATGAAGAACTGGAAGCATTACTCTATGAAGATTGTTGCCAAGCACAAGAAGAGCTCGCAGAATCTTTGGGTGTCACCAAGCAGCCATTTCAAAACGTTTAAAAGCAGCTGGATATATTCAAAAGCAAGGAAATTGGGTTCCACGTGAACTCAAGCCGAGAGACGTCGAAAGGCGGTTTTGCATGTCCGAAATGCTGCTGGAACGACACAAAAGGAAGTCATTTTTGCATCGGATTGTTACAGGTGATGAAAAATGGATCCATTACGACAATCCCAAGTGCAAAAAATCATATGTGAAACCCGGCCAACCAGCCAAATCAACAGCAAAGCCGAATATCCATGGCGCGAAGGTAATGCTCTGTATTTGGTGGGATCAGATGGGTGTGCTGTATTATGAGCTGCTAAAACCGGGTGAAACCATCAATGGACTACGCTACCGAACACAATTAATCCGTTTGAAGAGAGCAGTGGCCGAAAAACGCAGGGAATATGCGACCAGACACGAGGCAATAATTTTCCATCATGACAACGCTCGGCCCCACGTTGCTATTCCGGTTATGAACTATTTGGAAAACAGTGGATGGGAAGTCTTACCCCACCCGCCTTATAGCCCAGACCTTGCTCCTTCTGACTACCATTTGTTCCGGTCGATGCAGAACGCACTCACTGAAATACGGTTCACATCAGAGCAGAATATCAAAAATTGGCTTGATTCATTCTTGGCTGTCAAACCGGCGCAGTTCTTTTGGGATGGGATCCACAAATTGCCAGAAAGATGGGAAAAAGTCATAGCTTCAGCTTCAGATGGGCAATACTTTGAATAATACTATTGTACATGTTTTTCTTAAATAAACGTTCAAATTTTGAAAAAAAAACCGCACGAATTAAAAAGGTCCGGCCCAACAAGGTTAAACTTTTTTTCGTCCGAAAAGATCACGCTTTTCCACTGTTTAGACCATGCCATGTGTTCCTTGGCAGAGTGTAGTCGGGCAATTCTCTGAGCGGGAGTCCAACATACGTTGAACCAAGGACACAAAGCAAAAAAACTTGGACATAAATGTTCGAACACATTTTCTGGACAAAAGTGCATCTGTCTTTAATGAAATTTCGCTGAGTGTACATTCATACTAAGATTAATAATTAAACGATTGACATACTCGTAGGAGAGTTTTTCTCTATAGTTACGAGTGCATACATATGAATATCTTTTTCTCTGTATTTAAAATCTACAAACCTAACGTAGGTACTTCAGTGCATGAGTATTGTTGATGTAGTAATGTTTATTGCATCGCAAATAGATACTATCGATTAGACTCTATGTCAACAGACAATACCAATGTTAATATTCATAGGGGAATTCTGTTCTAAAAAATTTTAATATCTTTCTGCACAACTTTGAGAAAAATCTATCATTTTTCAAGCCTACAAACCTAACGCAAGCAACCACTTAGTTAACGAAATTGGATAGGATTGGGGAAACATATTACCCTCAGGATAGTGCTATTGGTGAATCTATTATTGAGCTGAGGTGCTTTGATATCATGGCCCTTGACGACGTTATTTTTTCATATTGCTAATTTGGATTTTTTAGAATTATCAAGAGAACATGCGAGGTTACTTCCTCACAATAACTGCAATAAATCAACATTTGTAATACGGTTATATGTATATATGAGTAAATATGTATGTAGTGGATTGTTTTCGAACTTTATAGTAGACCGTTTACAATGGAACTATTTACTCCAAGAGGAAATGAATGACTTCATCGCTGGTTTAACCCTTCCAACTTATCTGGTTAGATATGATAAGATATCTGATAGATAGATAGGTACAACCTGCATTCAGCAGACTACTAAGTGTCAATTATCTTTATTGATTTTGATATCGATTTTTAGTACCGTTTCTTTTTTTTTTTATATGATTGGCGCGCGCATAAAGAATTTTGTGTACCCTTAAGATGTTTGCATATAGCGCGGGCGAGGGGAAGTTAGGGAGGGAAAAGAGAGAGGTACCGATGTGCGTTGGTTTTAAATGTTTGAAGGTTATAATGACTAGGAAATAAGGAGCTAGGCAGGGCATTCCATAAGCGAGTTGTACGACTTAAGAACGAATCAAGATATTTTAGAGTACGTCCGAAAGTGGGCTTGATGAGCATTCATAGCGTGACGGGTGTTACGGTTGAAAGTTTCAATGGGCGGAATGCTACTGGCTTCAATGGACCACTGGTGGTGGAAATACCGGTAAAACAAAGTGAAACAGGAGACATTACGTCGGTGTTCGAGGTTTTGAATCATTAGTATCACCAATGAGTTTTATTGCGCAGTTTTGAATCCTATCTAGCAGGTGCAGAGATGTTTGAGGAGCACCTGACCAGATGTGGGCATTGCACTCCAATTTTGAGCGGATGAATGCCTTATGTATTGTGGCCAGATCAGAGGGGGAAAAATATTTCTTACATCGCTTGAGGAAACCTAGACATTTTGCAGCATTTTTGACGACATCGAATATGTGGTCATTCCAACTGACACACATACCGAGAATGGAGTGTTTATCGGTTTCGACGATGCAAGTGCCATTCATGGATAATGGCTGGGTGTTTAAATTTCGCTTTAACGACAGCAGGCAGCATTGAGTTTTGGAAGCATTAAATTCTACTCTATTATTGGTTCCCCAATTAGTTATGCTGTTAATATCAGAATTTAGTGAGCTTAACATACGCTGCCGTTCCCGTTCTACAGCCGAAGGACAGGGACATGAGTACGGAAACGAATATGAAAAGCAGAGGGTATTGTCATCAGCAAAGGAGTATATTTGATTAGGGGTAGCAGACAAGAGGTCGTTGATGAAAAGAGTGTCGGAGACAGAAGGGAGCGCTGGGGCACACCAGCATTTATTTTGTGAACATCAGACTTGAAACCATCCAAGACAACTTGAATTGAACGTTCGCATTTCCGACAAAAGAGCCTGATGCCAAACTCTGTCAAATGCCTTAGAAATATCAAGTGCAAGATATGCTTTCGCCAGATTGATGTACGCTTTGGTTCCACTTTTCGGTGAGACATGCCATCAAATCACCAGTTGACCTGTTGCTGCGAAAACCGTACTGCCGGTCATTAAGAAGTTTTCGTGTTTCGAGAAATTTCATGTGCTGACGGTTTATCAGCGTTTCCATGACCTTGGAGAGAAGGGACGTAAGTGCAATGGGTCTGTAGGAGGAGAAAGAAGAAGATTTGCCTTTTTTAGGGACGGGCTGGACAAATTCAGTTTTACATCTGCTCGGAAAAAGTCCTAAAGAGTAGGATTGATGAAAAAGCTTACGCAGTGGTTTTGCCAGCGTGGAAGAACACCTTATCAGAAGAAGGAGAGATATATTATTTGGACCAGCGGATTTATGAATATTGAGATCTTTAAGTACTCTTGCTACTACACGAGTGCGAAAGCGGATTTGTCCCATTGTAGATTCGACGCACTCAAGTGTAGGCAGGGACAAAGCACAATCTGGGAGTGTTGAGCTCGCCGCAAAGTGTGCAGCAAGCAGATTGGCCTTGTCCAAAGAGCTGACAGCTGGAATGTAATTGTAAATGAGCGTTGTAATGGAGGATGAGGCAAAATTTCTAATGTTTTTGACGAACGACCAACAATTTTTACTGCCTTTGGGACATTGTAGTATTTTTTGCCTCAGTTTTTGCTCGTATTGGAATTGTACACGCTTGAAAAAGACGTTGCAGTCATTTTTGGCTCATTTAAACCTTTTTCGGTTTTCCTCTGTCGGGTTTGTCTTGTAGGACCGAAAAAACAATTCCCTAAAACTGACAGCCTCTTTACAGCTCGAGTCGTACCATGAAGAGTGTCAAACCAAAAGAAAAGCTTGCTTACAGTATGAGGATACAGGGATACAATTCTTTGAATGGAGTCAGACAGCTCATCAAACTCGTGAAAGGTCGAGTTGCTGTCCAGTTCGGGGTTTCTGTAAATAAAGCAGTAGGGGATAATTTGCTTACGGAGATGGAATTTTAACCACGTGAAATTGAATTCCGGATTGGAACAGGGACTACATTGTGCTGGAATTTGGTAAGCAACATCAGTACGCACATTGATGCCGAGACCGCAATGGGGAAAGAATACGAATTTTTTTCAAAAGCGTATCAGACATCCACTGTTTTAAATGCTTGTTTTTTATATATTTTTTTTTTTTTTAATTTTCTTGCTACATAACACTAAGTAAGCTTGAAGTCTGTCAAGAAACAAATTAACTGCAATGGATGGGTCACGGGCTCTATATACTCGTACTTCATCCCAAGACTCAAAAACTAAACCAGATTTTAAAGCAGCAAAATAAATTATTGTAAAATCTTGAGAAAGTGTACTTTTTGCTCTGGCCTGACTGAGATCAAGCTGAATAGATGTTAGCAAACCTCTCCGCGCAACCCCTCCTGCAGAATAAGTATTATTGCAAGTAGCAACGAATCTAAAATTAGGTATAGAAAAACTAGAAACTTCATCATCAAAAATCCAAATTTCAGACAGAAAAATGAGATCCGTTAAATGATCAATAGATGCAAGATGAGTTAAAAAAGTATCAAAATTTTTTCGAATGCTACGGATATTCTAATGAATTACAGAAAACCCTGACGAAGAAATTGTATTTTGATGACCGATGCAAAAACATTTTAAATTAGCGGAAGTTGAAGAGGAAAAACTATTATTAAATCCAACCAGACATGTCCTATACTGATGCAGCGCTTAAAGTATTTCGTGAAGGTTTGAGCTTGAACTTAAACGATGGAGACATCGACCAATGCTACATGAAGAAAATTAAAATAGCCAAACCAACAACTAAGGGCAATACGACCAAAAACGTTATTCACGTAAAACTAGTCTCTCATCTGTGCAAAGATAAAATAATAAAAGCCAAGAAAGAAAGAGGAAAGCAATTAACCACGAACCTACACAATGCCGAAGCAAGACTGGATAAGATGTATGTTAACGAGTGTTTAACGTATGAAACAAGACAACTATTAAAAACTGCAACAACAATGATACTAGTTACATATTTGGCAAATTGTAACTAGTCTTATTGTGCTGGAGGTGTTGCCGTGTATGTTAAAGATGAGTATGTGTGTGATAGTACTTGCCTTAAATTATCTAGTGCCGACGTATTAAAATTTTCGCTTGCTTTTGGAAATATTGATTACACTTTTTTTAGTATTTATCGTCTTCACGGTGTTGCTAAAATTATTTTTATTCATGAACTAAGTCATATTCTTAGAACAACTCTAGCTAAAAATTTAATTGTTGTCGGTGATATCAGCGTTGATGTTCTTGATGAGTGTAACATTGATACTGAAAATTATTTGTTTATTATGACTTCAAATGGTCTTAAGAGTTTGATTAATGAACCTACCCGTTTCACCGATTCCTCTATGAGTTGTATTGACCATATTTTCTTAAGAACTCAAAAAAATAATAAAAATATTTTTAGTGGACAGGTACACGATTTGAAGCTGACAGATCATAGCATGGTTAGCCTAAATTATTCTCCAGTTTACAATCGTTCTGAAAACTTTAAATCCGCATCTGATAGAGTGAAGTATTCCATAAATTATATGATGTTGAAAGAATTTTTAACTTTTAAATGTTGGGAAACGGTTTTTTCCGAAGGTAATCCTTGACCTCTTCCTCGATATTTTTCAAAAACACATTAAATCGAGTACTTTTCAAAGAAATCTGTCGAGTAAGAAGAAGCATTTAAAACCTTGCATAACTAACAATCTAATTACTAAGATAAGGAAAAAGAGGAAGTTGAGCTTAAAATGCAAGAAACATCAGAACAATATTAGATTTAAAAAATATTATGAAACTTTTTGTAAGTCGTTAAAAAAAAGAAATCGGAGACACTCGTAACAACTTCTACAGCGATAGGTTTGCTAGTGCTGAAGGTAATGTACGTGAAGAGTGGCGAGTAATTGATAGCATTTTGGAAAAGGATAAAAACTCTAATAAAATTGATACTATTAAAGTTGTGGGAGAAATGGTGTCCGATTTAGGAAGAATTTCAAATAAATTTAACGATTATTTTACTGAAATCTCTGAAAAGTTGAAACCAGCTGTCGAACAAAACATAAATTGCAATTGTTTCTCATCTTCGGGCATTTTAGTGGATGATGCTCAATCAAACAGTTTTGTGTTTAATGCGATTACACCCAGAGAAGTTTACAATGCTATTTCGTCCCTTAAAAATAAAACTTCTTGTACAAGTGATGGTGTTTCAAGAATTTTATTAAAAAATATTGCCTGGTATGTAGTTGATGTATTGTCCTTCTTATTTAATAAAAGTGTTGAAATGGTTCAACTTTTTCCAAAATTTTTGAAAATTTTATTAAGGTTCGAATTGTTTAATTTCTTGATAAGTTTAACTTCTTTAGTAAAAATCAGTTTGGTTTTAGAGCAAGTTTGTCAACTGAGGGTGCCATCTTACGGGTGTACGGAAGTCCAAATAAAAGAAATCAACTTTTGGACTATTTCTTGATATGACAAAAGGTTTTGATCTGGTGAACCACGATATTATTGCTTGATAAGCTTTTTAATGTTGGTTTTCGTGGTAACATTTTCAATTGGCTTAAATCTTATTTAAGAAATAGAACTCAAAAGGTCATTATTGGTGGGATCTCAAGCGAACCTAGTCAATTAAAAAACGGTGTTCCTCAGGGATCTGTACTTGGCCCTCTGTTTTTCTTAATATACATTAATTCTATTTTTAAACTCAAATTAAATGGTAATCCAACTGCTTTTGCGAATGAAATAGTTCTTACATACCAATCTGAAACTGTTTTCGAAGGCATTGCGATGATTAATGAAGACCTTGAAATCTTGCGGTTGTGGCTTACTTACCACAAATTGATTGTGAGCGAGAAAACTAAATTGATGTGTTTTAAAGTATCTGGAAATGTCATAAATGAATATAATTTATGGTTTCACGCTCATGATTGTAAACAGTTTTCATTACCTTTACATAAGTCTGGAAAGAGTAATTTTATAGCAAATGTGCTTTGCACTGCTTCAAAATCGAAACGGTTCAAACCTTTAAGTACCTAAGTGTAGTGATTGATTTCAATTTAAATTGGAAAAGTCATATTCAAATGATTAAGTAAAACTTATTTGTTGTTGGTCACACGTAAAATGTATTTGATAAAGCTTCTTTGTTCTCAAAAAGTTTTAACAACTCTCTATTATGGACTTGCTCACTCAAAGTTGCAGTACGGCATAACAAGCTGGGGAGGTTCGTATACTAATACCGTTAGATCCTTGTTAATCGCTCAGAAACATTCAATAAGAATTGTTTCAAATAAAAATCGTTTAGCTGAGAGTTGGACTTCATTCAAAAATTTGCGTATTCTGCCACTTAGGCATTTATATGTTTTTAATTTTTGGGAGAGAGTTCTTCAAACAAAGCGGAAATATTCCCAGTAGGAATATACAAATGTACAATCTGCGTGTAAACAATATGAGCTTAGTTAATGTACCTTTTGCACATAGAACACACTTTACACATTTTTATACATATATGGCATCACATTTTTTTAATACATTGCCCTTATTTATAAGAGATACGCTTCGTTTTTCATGTTTCATCAAAAAGATTAAAGACTGGTTGTTCACGTTAAGCTATGGATGTATTGAATCCTTTATTTAAATTATTATTTTTTCTCATCAACAGCACAAATACATAATATATTGGGTCTACAAGTAAGTTTGCAGCGTTTTTTTTCCAAAATTTGAAGTTTTATTATGAAAACATAGTTACAATGCTTTATTCAAAGTATCGTCCATCGGAAGCTACAATTTTCCCCCATCTTTCTGGCAATTTATGAATTCCGGACCAAAAAAATTTCTCGTCTTTCGAGCCCAAGAACGTATCGAGCCAATTTTTGATTTCCTCTACTGAGCTGAAGCGTATTCCCGTAAGAGCGTTCTGCATCGAACGAAACAAGTGGTAGTGAGATGGTGCCAAGTCTGGACTGTAAGGCGGGTGTAGCAGAATTTCCTATCCACTATTTTCCAAATAGTTTTTCACCGAAACCGCAACATGTGGCCGAGCGTTGTCGTGATGAAAAATGACGGACTCATGCCTGGTCTCATATTCTGGCCGTTTTTCTTTTAATGCCCGCTTCAAACGAATTAGTTGGGTTCGATATAATGATCCTTTGATGGTTTCACCACTCGGAAGCAGTTCGTAGTAGACGACACCCTTTTGATCCCACCATATGCAGAGCATGACCTTATTCACGTGAATATTTCGTTTTGGCGTCGATTGGGCGGGTTCGCCGTCCTTTGTATACGATTTTCTGCGTTTAGGATTATCATAATAAATCCATTTCTCATCACCAGTGACAATACGATGCAAAAATGATTTATTTTTATACCGCTGCAGTAACATTTCGGACATGCAAAATCGCCGTTCGACGTCTCTTGGCTTCAATTCGTACTGCACCCAGTTTCCAACCTTTTGAATGAATTCCAGTGCTTTTAGGCGCAGGGAAACGGCTTGTTGCGTGACGCCCAATGATGCAGCAAGTTCTTCTTGAATCTGACACGGATCCTCATCCAGTAAAGCGTCCAATTCCTCGTCTTCAAAACTTTCCGGCTTTCCGGGGCGATCTTTGTCTTCAACTCCAAAATCACCACTTTTGAACCGTTTGAACCACTCGCGGCACGTGGATTCACCAATACATTCCGCCCCATAAGTTTCCGAAAGCAAACGATGAGCCTCAGCCGCACTTTTCTTCATATTAAAGAATAAAAGCAGCGCTTCCCGCAAATGACGTTTATTTGACTGGAAACTTGCCATGATTTTGCTCGATAAAATGTACGACACCGATAGAACTGCTCAAATATAACGCTGCAAAGTTGTTGACAGATACAAAACCTACAAATAAAACACATGGGGTCTGACATTTCTGCCCGGGATCCACTGGTGGCGCCATCTCTGACAAACGCTGGAAACTTACTTGTAGACCCAATATTAATGATGAATTGTTATGTTTAAGATCGAATATCACAAAATTTTTTTTTTCGTTGTTTACTTTTTTTTTTATCCAATCTAAAAAAATGTGAATTGAATAAATTAATACTGATTGTCACCTCACATCAGATATCAACTGAAATGTAAATCTAGATGTATCTTTCACCACTAACTTCTAAGTTAAGGAATGATAACTAATATTCCATTTATAATACTAATTAAGTAATATTTAAGTTTATGACAATGAATAAATAAAATACAAAATACAAATAAATAAAAAAATTAATTGTAATGAGAACTTAAAGATATAGCATTTACACTTAAACTAGCCATAAATTATTATATGTTAAGTTATTCTCAAGTTTACAAATGTCCACAAAACTAGCTACTTTGATCACATTATCCCCTTATTTTTTTCTAATGAATTCCAAGAATCCTAACAAACTTCAGTTAAAACAACGTATTTATATTTACCACCGACAAGTCATGAAAAGAGCCTTGGAGCAGATTATCCAACGGCTCATGGCCTGGTAAGCAAGTATTCGTCACATTCTCTCCATTAAGAATTTTATGTTCTTATATCCTAGAGTTGCGATAAACACAGGAGTTATTACCTGAACTCCTCAATTTTTATTAAAAATATAATACGAGTATTTGATCGGTCACAAAGGATGAGTGTTTCCATATCATTAGCCATACCTTAAACTTGCTTGCTTTTCACTTTGGATAGTTTATCTAAGGATAGGTACTCAGCCATACACAAGTTGTAAATCCGCCAGCGTCAATAAAATTTTCTGGATTTCATACAACTTCACAATAATCAATTACCTCATGAAGACATTAAAGATAAACCATCCCATCAAGCCGTGACAACTTGAGTATCTATAACATTAGGAATGCTACCTACGTCTATACATACAAAATATGATCAGATTAAGAATTGTAGCAGACTCATTTAACCGAAAGCACTTTGTATGTGTGTTTGAACAGAAATAAACAAATCGTTGCCCAGACGTGCCTAATGCCAAAGGCAACCACAAAAGGTACACTAAATATACTTGTATCCCTGCAGATGCAATGATAGTTAATCCTATAAAATACGTAAGACGAGGGGCCTGGAGGGGCTTACCACATTTTAGGTTAAATTCTGTTGAGGTAGAAATGTTCTTTGATAAAAGATATTTCAAAAGGAATTTTGCAAATAGAATGTGATCCATTTGCACATATACTGATTGGGACATTCTCAATAATTGAATAGGATCCCATGAATCAGTTTGACCACCTTTTGTTGCTTTACAATAGACTTTACCTCATGAAGCAATAGGTAACCTAAATGTGCTAAAATTGTAAGGATTCATAAGTTCCACCAAAAGTCATAATGTGAGTTCTACTTCTTCTACTCGGTAAAATAGTATGTATGGGCGAGTACAAACCCAAGAAACTTGTCTAATTATCTAGAATACCCATGATGCACAGATAACTAAATTCTCTAGAAAAGAGAATCTAAAAATATAATTCACCTGCCGATGATGTAGAGGATACGGAATCCAAAAAAATCCTCATTTCAAATTGTCTGCAGATTTCGCCCATGGGGGATTATATTTTCAAAATTGAGTATAGCAGAAATTAGTTTCGGGAAATGTTTAAGGATTTTGTATTAATCAAAGTCTTTGGAATTCATTGGAAATGCCTTTTTTAGCATGTGAAAAACCGGAAAAGGTACACTCAACACACCTTTCGGCAATTGGGTTCTTAAGAATCTGTACAAAGGCATTATTAAGGGAAAATCAAAATCAATTTGAGTGAATCATAAAAAGGTATTCCACGTAAGCCCTATGACTTTACTCTCTTTTTTTTACCTAAATACCGCAAATAAAAGGGGTAACTAACAATGGAAATGAAATTGGATAACATGTTTCAAACGGCAATAGATCCCATACAAAATAAGCGAGCAGCCCTAGTTTTTTCTTTTTTTTTTGTAATTGGTCCGCGCCCAAAGGATTTTGCGTACCTTTCAAATGTTTGCACATACCGCGGCCGAAGGAAAGTTAGGGAGGAAAGAAAACGAGATACTGATGTACGTGGGTTTTGAATGTTTGGAAATAAACAGCTTGGCAGAGCATTCCAGAGTTGTACGGCTTAGGAAAGAACCATGATATTTCGATGGTGAAAATAACGATAGAACAAGGTGAGGCAGGACACATTTCATCGGTGTTCAAGGTTGTCAATTGACTGGGTGATATTAGCATCATCTATAAGTTCTACAGCACGGTACGAATCGCATCTAGCAGGTGCAGAGAGGTTTAAGGAGCACCTGTCCAATTTTTAGGCGGATAAATGCCTTGAGGCCGGATCAGAGGGAGTAAAATATTTCTTACATCGCTTGAGGAAACCCAGCTATTTCGTGGAATTTTTTCGGCATCAAATATGTGGTTATTCCAAACTCAGTTGTCAATAACACACTTACCAATAATGAAAGATATTCGGTTTCAACGATGCAAGTGCCATTCATGAATATTGTCTGGGTTTTCACAATTCACTTCAACGACAGCACTCAGCATTTTGGAAGCATTAAATTCCACTCTGTTGATAGTTCCCCAATTGGTTATGCTGTTAATATCGGCATTTAACAAGCTTAACATACACTGTCATTTTCGTTCTATAGCCGAAGAGCAGGAACGTGAATCCTGGGACGAATATGGATAGCAGAGAGTACTATCACCAACAAAGAAATATTTTGTGTCGGAGACAGAACGGAACCCTGGGGCACACCAGCGTTTATTTTGGGGATATCGGGTTTGAAATCATATCGCGCGAGTGCAAAAAAAACAAAAGTTCACGGTCCTGGCGAAAAAAAAACACAAAACAACAACAAACACGCGAGTGCAGTGAAACCGAAATCCACTTCCACTGTGTGGGCTTCACAACCTTCCTTCCCCTGATCAAACTGTTGCTTGTACTCGGTCACTGCCGTTGCTGTATTACATTGTCATACAGCGCGTGCAGTTACTGAGTGTATGTAACAACTGATGGATAGTGGGTTGTGAGTGAAAATTTTGTTAGTGCACTGTTTCATATTGTTGTAAGGGCATAACACCTACAACAATTCGATTCGGTAAACCAACTCTGAATTAGTACTTCACATCTGCGCTTAGTAACGTCGGTGTTTGCGTTTTTTGTGTTTGCCTTTCTTTATAATGACTCGGGAATTCAGAGTGGATATTGCCAATATGCCCGGGCTAAAAATAATCACTTTTCTGCGTACCTCCACGTCTGCAAATACAGGCCAGCTCTTTTGGCACTTAGTGGAACACAGGTACATCCCCGCCCACACCTGTCAGATCACTCTGATCTGAAACTACCTGGCTACGAACTAGTGCCACTATTCTTTCCTCATCGCGGTCTCGGCATCTATGTGCGTAGTGATGTTGCTTACCAAATTCCACCACAATGTAGTCCCTGTTCCAATCCGGAATTCAATTTCGCGTGGTTAAAATTCCATCTCCGTAAGCAAATTATCCCCTACTGCTTTATTTACAGAAACCCCGAACTGGACAGCAACTCGACCTTTCACGAGTTTGATGAGCTGTATGACTCCATTCAAAGAATTGTATCCCTGTATCCTCATACTGAAATCGTGATTACTAGCGATTTCAATATACACAATTCTGGTTGGCTTCGACATTCTGGACAGACAACACCCGAAGGATAGTGTGTTGAGATCTTTGCTGCGGAAAACAACCTAACGCAGCTTGTAAATGAGCCCACACGAATACCAGACGTTACAGTCATACCGCTAACACCCTGGACTTGTTTTTAACTTCTCAACCTGATGAGTACATCGTTGATATGCTCCCCCCTCTAGGCTCGTCGGACCATTCTGACATATCAGCTAAATTCTCGTACACCCACCACACAGTTAGAGAAAAGATTCCTAAAAGAAGCGTACGGCATTACGAGAAAGCCAATTGGAGTAGACTTAAGCACTTCTTTAGGAATTATAACTGGTCATTATGTTTCCTCGATAACGACGCGGGTGCCGCTGCTGACATGATCACAGAACTATTCTCTTTGGAATGAGATGCTTTATCCATCATCGGATGAGGGGTATCAAACCAGAAGAAAAGGCATGGTACGACTCGAACTTTAAAGAGGCTGTCTGGGTTAGAGAAATGTTTTTTCGGTCCTACAAGTCCAACACGACAGAGGGAAACCCAAAAACAAGTTTAAACGAGCCAGAAATGACTGGAACGTCTTTCTTAACCATGTGAAACTTCAATACGACCAAAAACTGAAAAATACTGCAATGTCCCAAAGGCATTAAAAATTGTTGGCCGTTCGTCAAAAACATTAGAAATTCTGCTTCATCCTCCATCCCAACGCTCATTTACAATGACATTCCACTGTCAGCTCTTTGGACAAGGTCAATCTGCTTGCTGCACACTTTGCGGCCAGCTCAACACTCCCAGATGGTGCTCTGTCTCTGCCTACACTTGAGTGCGTCAAATCTTCAATGGAACGAATCCACTTTCGCACTCGTGTAGTAGCAAGAGTTCTTAAAGGTCTTAACATTCACAAATCCACTGGTCCAGATGGTATACTAACTCCCCTCCTTCTGAAGAGGTGTTCTTCCTCGCTGGAAAAACAACTGCGTAAGCTTTTTCATCAATCCTGCTCTTTAGGACTCTTTCTGAGAGGATGGAAAACAGCATTTGTCCAGCCCGCCCTTAAAAAAGGCGACTCTTCTTCTCTTTGCTTCTACAGACCCATTGCACTGACGTCCCTTCTCTCCAAGGTCATGGAAACGGTGATAAACCGTCAGCTCATGAAATATCTCGAAACACGAAAACTCTCTTTTTAATTTCGCGCCAATTACAAAAAAAAATTCTCAGGCGTTTCCATACGAAAGATCCATCGGTCCGGTCCAAGAAATGAGCCCTACGCTGCTTCAGCCGTGATATGTTTTGTGTAAGTTCCACAGGTTGTCTGTTATATAAGGCTTCGATGGTGAGGTAATTTTTTAATATCCATAGGAGACATGGCAGTATCCTAAAATTAGATTCTAGTGAACTTCACTTTTGCTGATATTCCCTAGAATAAAATGCGTTCCTATCGCCAAGGGGTGCTACCACAACGATCTTTCTCGAGTAGTGATTTCCCTATTGGGCTGCTTAGACGATCTTTACCTCTTCCTCTATTGTGTCTATTGTTGAGTGGTCTCTTCTGAATCCGCGCTGTTTGTCGGATCGGTCCTGTGTGCTCTGTATTGCTGTGGTAAGCCTTTGGTTTAACATCTTTCCTAGAAAGTTTTTCGGAAAATTTGAAAGAGAGAGGCAGAAAGATATTTGGACTCAGTGGTTATTTCGGTCCATGGGTGGCATCCAACATTTAACTAGTTGATGTATTATACTCTAGGCGACCATTCACCTCACATGATTTCAGTTGGCTGAAAAAAAGAATGTCTTTCAACCCCGAACAGTCCGATTAGGAAACCAATACACTACCACTTAAACACCCTCTATAAAAGCCGTATCTTATAAGTGCATTTCAATGAATCTGCGATTCTCTCTTGATCTGTGACCAAACTTATGCCCGGTCTTAAAGCCCACTACTGCCAGTGGGCCTTACTTTCTTATGCGAAATCAATCGCGCTACTTCTTTCTTTCTTTGAGCTTGTTTGGACCTCTTCTTTGGTTCTTTTCTTGTGCTGAATAACTTTTTTCCCTTTTACGATCATCGCACGGCACTCTTCCGGTATAATAAATATCCGAAATAGGCAAATATTGAATGAGACCGCTTCGGCCAGCAATAAGAAAAGAATTACAGCCGACGTTTGTACCTCTGACAGGTGGAAGATCCAATTAATTTCGGCATGGCTTCGATTGCCCATCACATGGATGATTTGAGTAGCGGTTTGATCAGTTGGAGTACGCCAAGTCGCTTAGTGCATTATTTTATGAGAGACCATATGATGGTCATTACCCTATTTCTTGCAGCTGCAGGTTCTGCTATCTAGAAGTCGCCATATGTTGGTATTTCGTGGTTTCAACGTTGAAGTATTAGAGTAATTTTTGTGGTGCGGTATATGTACTCATAAACGTCTTAGCCGAACTATATACTCGTACAATCCATCCAGACGCTTTGTGCGTCGCTAAGAGAAAAGGGTCGTAGAAGCCAATGTCAATAACTTCATTTGGAGATGTCAACGCTACTGTCGCCCTTCTGGCTTCCATAGCCATTACTGATACGCCAGCCCTACGGCAGCATTGGACGCATTTTTGCTCCTAACGCCGTTTGATTTAGAGATCAAAAAACTTGCTGGGAACAGTGCGGTACGACTCACTAATCTGGGTTACTTCAAGAGCAGTAGTTTCGGATATGGCACGGTCCTATCGGACTTACTGAGAGAGGGAGGACTGGGGAAAGAATGCAATAATCAGGTCAAACGAAATTTTCATAGATGGCTCGAAAACAGAGGAAGGAACTGGTTCTGGTATCTTCTCGGAAGACCCAGAACTAAGAGTGTCTATACGACTACCGGACGCAAGCAGTGTTTTCCAATCAGAGGTTCTAGCTGTCCTCAGGGCGGCTAAGCTAATGTAGATGAGATCGCCATCCGAAAGAGATATCGCTATCCACATGGATAGCCAGGCCGCACTTAAAGAAATGGAATCGATCACCATCAACTCTGATACAGTCAAGGTCTGTCGCACAGTGCTCAAGGCACTATGCAGTCAGAACCGGGTGAGACTGAGCGGGTGCCAGGACACTGCGGAAATGAACAAGCGGATGAGCTTGCAAGAAAAGGAGGACTACTCTACAATAGTGAGTTTGCCAACATCAAATCACCCCTTTTGCACATTAAGGTGCACTATCGGGGAAAAAATCACAGATACTGCCAACCTAAGATAGTTAAGTCTTGAACTACACAGAGTATCCAAGGCTCTCTGACCACTTTTTGACGGCAAAAGATCAAGAGAGGGATAAGCTTAGGACAGTAATAAGAATTCTGACAGGACACTGTCTCCTGCGGAAACACCCACAGAGAGTCAAATTGTCAAACACAGATATTTGCAGATTCTGCGGTGATCTACAAGCTGTTGAAGACATAACACACATACTGTGTGAATGCGAGGCAATATCGAGTAGTCGAAGAAAATTTTTGGCGAAATACTTTTCCGAAAAGCTAGAAGGAATGGGAATAGACGGTACGAACTTCAAAGGTCTTTTTGGCTTTTGCAAGAAAATTGGGTGTTTAGGTTCTTGCCATTTGAAGATAAATTCAACTCGTTCCACAGGGATCACGATGGGCTCGTTTTGGTGCCTGGTATCTGTGTGATGGCAAATCCATCATACCCCCATTTTAACCTGACCTAACCTACTGTCGCCCTTTAAATTCACTCGAATATTCGGGGATTACTTTGAGCTGTGCGATATCCTAACTATGTGTAGCCGATTCTGTTGATTTTATGCAAAGAACTTGAAGGATCCAAAATAGAACACTCACACAAAGAAATGGCCTTTGTTCTCGTTAAAGAAATAAACTTGAAACACTTCAATATCTTTTGAGCAAGGGATGCCACAACAAACATTTATTGAATATGGAAATACCGGAAATATTAAATTTAACCAAAAAAGAAACGCACTACTATCTCCGCTTCAATCTTCCTTTTCTATTCATCAAAATGGCACACCGTCTTTGTGTTTACAAATAGGATACAAGCAAGTATAGCATTACACGCATAAAATATATTGTAACACCTTGGTTCTCAAAAAAAACAAAAAAGAACAAACAAAACACCTCCTATCAACCTTGAAGTTTATGATTTTCTTCCTGCCACTCAAGTACAACACTTGAGGTAGGTAGCATACCTTGCAACTGAGAATATCGATTTTATAGCCTATGCGTGGGCATCCTTGCAAGAACATAATACGAAAACAATCTCCTCTATGCGAAAGCCAAGTAGAGCGCATAATGCGGCAACATTTCTGCGTGGATGAAGTTTAAAACAAACTCCTGTCCCCAACGGTTCTGGGGAAAAAACAACTGATATGATGAAAATAGAAAGGATATCCTGTTGAAGTTTCAAGTTTCAATCAAAACAATATTCGCTCATCCTTGTAATAGAGCTCTTTTGTACTCTACATTATGGTTTGAATGGTTTCTTCTCGGTTGCTTCATTGTAATTATTATTACTATGAAAAAGTGGCGATCAGAGGAGCCAGGAGCATCGATTTTTTTTATAAGAGACAGTGGAAAGTTGAGGAAGAAAATTTTGGATTTTATTGATAAGAAGTTTGAGTAAATGATCGAAGTTTATGAGAAGGGCCTTTCACAACAAGAACTGAACGCTTTCTCTAAAAAAAAAATTAAAGTCAACTGAGCTGCAGTTCTAGTTTTGAATTACAGAAACTAAAGTCTAAACACTTTTTAAGTAATTCTTTTTGTTGATTATATGGGCACATTGCCTATACCCTTCAATGTTCAAAAATGAATGCACGTAAGGAGCTTAGACCGCTAACCCTATAGTTCTAAGAAGAAGGAAGTATTAAGATTGAAATTAAACACAACTTTCCACGATGTCCTACTCGGTTCCTTTAGCAAAACCGTTTGCTATGTCAGCCGACAGTAAAGTAATACTTTCTTGGGATGTTGTCCGACCCATGCCATAAAATTTTCTATATGATATGATAGGCCGGCGCTGTTGTCAATATTATCTACAACTCGTAGATGACGCTACATCACATCGCATGATCCGTATAGGAGCGAACATCGCAAACGAATCGAATATCGAGTTATCTCATATCTTGCCTGCAGTTGTACCTAACATCTTTAATCGCATCCATAATAAAGACTGGTAGAAAGCTGTGTCTAGACGTAACTAATATCAGTTAAAGATAGTCCCACCCAAAATCAATATTTTGCCACTCCCGATTTTCATATTGTCACTGTTCCGACACTCTATTAACTCTCGATGTACCAAAGTTAGTGAAGCATCCGATAAAATGTTGTGCTAAATCAAACTACTTTATGCTTCCAGCTAAATGTTATATGTATACCAAAACATCAATGTACAAGGTGGGGCTAAAGTAATGTCATAATCAGAATTAGCTGCCATTGTGTGAGAAATTAAAAAAATTGGACCCTGTTTCCACGAAAAGTTTATTTGAAAGTGTAAAATTGATGAGATAAAGTTGAAAAATGATGTCGGTCCAATGACCACCTCCTGAGATGATGCACATTTGTGCTAGTTTTACGGCGTTTTCATCTGGCGATCTGGCCGGCAAATTCAAATCTCCAGAACGGGAGATCATACGGCTTGGAAATTGCTGATTCAAAATGTACATCATTGCCCGTGCTGTGTGAGCGGTTGCTCCGTTCTGCTGGAACCAACACTGTTCGAAACCCAATTCAGCAACTTTTTGCAAAAAAACTCGTTTAGTATCTGCCTGTTGCGCTCATTAGTTACGGTTACGGTGGTGCTGTCGGGGTCGTCAGAAACATAAGGGCCAATCACTTTTTTACTGCTAATATTGAGGGGATGTAGAGGCTCTTCGTGGATTCTCCGTGCACCAGAAATGCAAATTTTGTTTACGCACATAACCACTTAAATGGAAATAGTCTTCGCCGGTCATTATGATTTTGGATATGAAAGCATCCTCTTCTTGCACCAGGTTTAACAGAGCATTGCATTAGCAATTGGTGAACGGTTTGCGCTTTATAAGGGAACATCTTCAGGCCTTTCACCAAAATTAGACGTAACAAAAGTCTGCTGATGCCAAATTGTGTGCATCATTGTCTCGCCGATGTTTGTGGACCCTCTCGGACGTCCCCGGCCACAGAAGTGATATTCTCGGTTGAATGAGCAATAAGGGCAATATGGGGCCGGTCACTTCTTGCGACATTTCTAGTGAACCCAGTTTGCATGAGACGCTCAGCCAAACGCTTAATTATTCACGCGCAGAGTGCAGGACGACGAAATTCACGGCGCGTTAAAACAACAGACCGGAAATTGGTAAAATAAGCAGTAACAATAATTCCGAGTTCTTTAAGTGTGTAAAGCTCTATATCTGTTTACAACATAAATCTCAAGTACAATGATACTAGACGCTATTTGCAAAAATTATGGCACATTCGCATTATACATAATATTACTTTTGCCCCGCCTTATACTAATCCCTGAACTTATTCTCTGCCTGATCCAATTGTAACTACTCGGTCACTGATGTTTATGTTCTCAACCATTGACATAGACTTCAGTTCAGTATCAAAGAATCTTACCTCGCTGTCTACAGTGATGACACGTAAGGGTCAGGCACATCTCAATGACATGACCGTAATGCAACAGAAGACTACTTGAACAATTCAACTTGGTGCCAAAAAAAAACTCTCAAATGCCCTAATGGTGTCCTAACGAAACATTTTGAACTGACTTGCTTTACCAAAAATAACTCTTACAGATCGCCCTTTCCAAGGTGGAACATAAATCTGCAACGCCTATGTAGAAAACCAAAAAACTTTTGAACAGTATCAAAGACTAATTTGAAGAAAGACTGATATTTTTTAAGATCGGAGGACATTAAAAAGATAACATCGAGATACTCAGTGAAACCAAATTCAAATCCAAATACCCAAAAGGTACTAATCATCCTGACTGGCACAATCGGAAAACCAAATGGCGCCTAGACTTAGTCGAAAGTAGAGACTCTCAGTATCATGCTATTGTAGAAACCCACTCACTAGGTTTATAGGTTACCAGATCAATATCGGCTGCAATCACAGTGAGCTGAGGAATGCAACCCATGGTATCTGTCATGACGGATGATACCATTAAATAGAGTGATGCGTCCTTTGGTGTCTATCAGACACTGATGGCATTCACAAATATCTTGTCATGGTGCAAAAAACTATAACGTAGATCAGCTGCTGCCAACCTTTACTACTAATAAATATATACAAGGTAGTGCAAAAGTCATCACCCTATCGAAAGATGCCATAATTTTTGCAAATGGCGGCAAATGTCAATTCTACTTTGACAATTGTGAAGTAAACAGACACAAAATATACGTCAATAAGACATGAATCGCCATACCTAATTCTAAGGAACTCGGAATAATTATTGCGATTTTTTTGCGGAATAATTCGTCGGTGGTGTTGGCGCAGCATGAATTTCGGCGCAGACTTCCCGGTCATCCGACACCAACTGGGCAAACACTAGGACGCTCGCCTAGAAGAGTATGGGACAACACGAGACGCAGGCCGACTCCGGAGCAGCCGTTCTGCTGAGAATATCCTCAATTAGGCGAATTGGAACTGGAGAACATGTGGTTCCAACAGGATGGAGCAACGGCGCATATTTCACGAGCCACAATCGAAATTCTGAGGGCTGTATTTCCACGTCGCCTAATCTCTCGTTTTGGCGAATTGCACTGGTCGGCAAGATCGCCTGATTTAACCATTCCTGACTTCTTTTTGTGGGAATTTTCGAAGTCAGAGTCTGTGTCAACAAGCCTCAGCCTCTTGAATCCCTCAAAGAGAATATCCGTCAAAAATGCGAGGACCTATCGCCGGCTGTTCTGGCAAGAGTGATGGAAAATGCCACAAATCGGGCCCGAATGGTTATCAATTCTGGCGGCGGCGGCTTAGCCGATATCATTTTGTCGATTAATTGAAAAAATTGAGGACGTCAAGTAAACATAATCCAAAACAGAATCCAATCTCTTCATTCATAAAAAAAATTATATCCCAATGTTCTTTGGGAGACGACTCTTATGCTATCTTGTAGATACATCTGTATATGGATTATATATGGATTACATCCTACTTAGAAAATTGACATTACAAAGTTCTATTTAGAGTGGCCGTGGCTCTAGTGGTAGTGAACGGTCTTCCAAATATAAAGGTCCGGTGTTCGAATCAATTAACAAAATTCGAGTAGGATAGGTGGTTGACTAGAAATCAACAACAAGCCAACTTCCACTAAGAATTTAGTCTCCCCATTAAATATTGGATGCCACCTACGGAACGAAATAACCACTGAGCCCAAAACATCTTTCTTTCTCTTTCTCTCCCATTTTCTAAAAAACTTAACACTTGCTGAGGCATTATAAGTGTATTCATCAAGTGGGTATGAATGAAGTGTTAAGTTCTTTTTAAAAAAAGATCCGTGGTCTCCAAACCCATTTACGCCTCTTCTGGAGTACCTCAAGGTAGCCATCTTGGACCCTTATTATTCATTCTAACAATTATACTCTATATCAAAAGTTCTGGCGACATGAAAATCTTCTAACATACATATCTCATTTCACTACTTGATGTCAAATGAATTTCCTTCAGCTTAATGTTAACAAGTGCCTAGCAATAACATATATGATAATATCATAAAAAAAAGCCAACCGTTCTTGACTTACGCTTACATACTTACTCAGTTGAGGTGAAACTGGGCCTCAACTAACAAGCCTCATTAGTTTGGCCGATCTTTAGCTAACTACCTGAAGTCGGTTGAGGTCCGCTTCCACTTATGCGCGCCACCTAAGGTTATATCTTCTCTATTGCGTTGTCCCTCCGGGTTAGATTCGAAGACTCTGAGGGCGGGAGCATTATTGTTCATTCGCTCTATATGTTCTAGCGATCTCAGGCGACTGGTGAGCAGTTTTCGAACCACATCGATGTCACTGTACAACTCGTATAGTTCATCGTTTAATCTTCTCCGCCAGAGCCCGGCAACTCAAACGGGACCCAATATTTTTCGAAGGATTTTTCTCTCGAAACGACTGAGGATATCTGCATCCGCTTTCGATAGGGGGCATGCTTCAGCGCCACAAAGTAAAATTGGGATCAAGGTCTTATACAGAGTCTCTTTAGTTGTGCAGGATAAGGACCTATTACTCAATTGCCTTCTTGGCCCAAAGAAACAGCGGTTGGCAAGAGTGATTATTGGCAGAATTTATAGCAGAATCAGGGAAGACAAAGTCCCTTACTACCTCGAAAATATAAGACGCCTATGAATTTCTGTCCGAATCGCCGATGTTGTGTGTCCATTCTTGTTGACACATATAGGGGCCAATCAGGTTGTTGTAAGGTTTCAGATATTCTCATAATACGGCAGATAAGCTCTTGTACAAGTAGGAAGAAACTTATGCCTCTATAGTTGGCTTAGTTGAGAGTTCCCCTCTTTTAGGGATCGGGCAAATGATGCTGAGATTCCATTCATCAGACACATACCCTCTGACCAAATTTGAGAAATTAGTCGGTGTATGCTCTCCACAAAGTCATTTCCAACAACTTTGAACACATCGGTCGGTAAGCCGCAAGGTCCAGCAGCTAAGTGGGACTTTAGCTTAGTCTTCCTATCCTTCCTTGGTTTTGGTCAGGTGGACGAAGGATTTGGCTATCATCGCCTAAGTTCAATGGTTTATTCTGCCTGACGGCGCGATGTTGGGCTTTTCCGTCGTTATAGAGTCTGCGGAAGAAATTTTTCCATATTATTAACTCCGACTATGACTCTACTAAAAGGTTTCGTTCTTCCTCTTTACAGTTTCCTGGATGTATCTTGGTGTCTGGATAAGTTTTTTTAACTTTTGATAAAACATCAGCACGTTGTTCTTTAAGTACAAACTCTCACTATCATCGATTGCTCCCTTCCCGAGCTGCGGAAGACGATGGTCTTCTCGTAGAGCTCATGAGCTTTCGTTGAGCCCGTTCTTCGTTGCAGTGGCGTATTGTACTCTTCTTATTTAGCTGCATGTACTTGCCGGCATTATTCATCAAACCAGGGTGTGGTGTGGTGGTCGGCTGAAACCCATTACATCAGCTGCGGCGTCTCTGAGTTGTTGAGAGATTTCGGGATATGCGTTCGGCGCAGATCCTGGCAGTCTCTTCTGATTGCAGCTGCTCTATGTTATAACTTCTCACAGTAATTCTTTTTTATTGCGATATTTGGCAAAACCGAATTCGCACCTTGACCGCAACACGGTCGTGACCCGAGCCAAAGTTGGCTGCCCGGAACGTTGGAACGTCCAGAGTACTGGAGACATGTTTTCGTCGATCGCAGTGTGATCAATTTGATTTAGCATTTCATGATCCAAAGAACGCCATGTGCCCTTGTGAGATGAGGTAACCATCTGGTTGCTATAGTGATATTTCGCCCCGCCGCAAAGCCCATTGTCAGACGTAATGTCGTATAGATTACGTTTACAGGTTGTCCTACCCAAGATGTCCTCCCTTCCTATTCTGGTGTTGAATTCGATTTAATGTGATACTTCGGACATTGCTCATATGTCCTGGCGAGGGGCATTATTTTTAGTGGCGTTGTCCCGTAGGCTTATGTTATAGAATTCAGCCTTGAAGCGGATTGTCATAAGACAGAAGCTCAAGACTTCTTGCATAAGTGTGGCACATATGGCAAATCCGCATCAGAATAAGCGCTGTTTCTTTTCCCTATAGCAATCACCATAGTATATATCACAGTTTCTCATCCTGCCATCCCATCGCATTTAATAGATGGCGGTGATATCTGCTTGATAGCAGTCAAGGACCTCTGCTAATTGGTCGACTGCACATAACCTGTTAAGGGTAAGAACATTTCACGAGTAAGCGTTTACTCATGCAGTTACCGGGGACCGCCATTGTGAGGCAAGGCTAGACAAATCCAAATTAGGGAACACCCAGCAGTTTCCCGCTCAATCGCCACGCAGTTTCATTTAAGAGGGATATATGAGAAATATCGAACCTATCGCAGCCACAAGGATTCGATGAGAGAAACAGCAAAGTGTGTCAGCTCAGAAAGAGTCTGAGTGGACTCCAACAGGCACCAAATTGTTGAAACAAGCTTCTGGGGTAGTTTCTTCAAAACCTGGGATTTAGGGCCAGTGATGCAGGTCTATGTGATAAAAATTATTAGAAATAAGAACTAGTCATCTACGTGGGCGATGGTCTTATATCATATGGCAACAGATCCACGAATAACTTTTGGAGACTTCGACCGAGCAAAAGGAGGATTTTATCATCAAAAAACAAGTGCCAAGAAAGTTTTGGAGCATTTTAAGTTTTAGGAATTTAAGCCTGCGTCAATGCCAATGCTCCACGCATCATCGACTTCAAGACCAGGGAAAAATAACGACAAGACACAAGCAAGATGTAGGAGCACATGTACCT
This sequence comes from Volucella zonaria, assembly GCA_963966105.1. NCBI lineage: Eukaryota > Metazoa > Arthropoda > Insecta > Diptera > Syrphidae > Volucella > Volucella zonaria. Next base: position 192,311,896 of record OZ014532.1, on the reverse strand, counting down.
GATGTACCAGATCAGACCTGGAATACAGTGTGGGAGTTTTGCCAAGGACTCTCGAAAATTCAACGACAAGCGTTATTGTACGGTGAAGAGAATTTTATTTAGATCTTGAAAAGTTATATCCCCCAGATCTTCAAAAAAGTGGTTTGGAAATCTAGACCGATGTTGATTTCAGAGGATGCATCAAGGCAAGAAGTTCTACTGCTGCGATAATTGTAAAGTATGCAAGAAGAGCAATTACTTGGCTAAGTCGAAATTAAACGGTATGAAGCCGCCAAGAAAGCTCTTTACCTTCAAGGAATGTTTCGATGAATCATCAAACTCGACGAAGTTCCAGTCTTTCAAGTTGACAATTCAGGAACTGTGTAACTTCCAGCAGTTTGTCGAAAATGAACTCACGATTTAGACCGAATTCTTTATTGGTCGGAAGCGATTGCCAATTATTAATTGTTAGCTTGGCAAAATTTCAAGATAAGGAGCAAAACTGAGGTTGCTCTCTTTACAAGGATGCTTTTATAAAACCAATTCTATCCTTTTTTGCTCGCAAATTCGTGACTGATATTTTAATTGCTCCAAGTGGCTTTTTTCTGTTGTTTGAGAGCTTTTCCAAGTTTTTATGTGACCTGGTTAAATGACACCGGATCTGCAGTTGCTCTGAGAATAGGACTTTCCATGCTTCCAAATCCGATTTATGTTATACTCACAACTGCATGCATTTGCATTCGCCCCACAGACCTTTAAAGACAAAATAAACAAAACTCTCTATCCTTTGTACGAGGATTTCAAAGCAAAAGTAAAATAGTCAAATCGAATAACCCATATTTCGAACATAACATATCCTACAACCGTCATTCTTCTCTCCGCAAAAAAACAGATTTCAAAAGCCGCAAACTTTGTCATAGTTCGGCGTCAAGGTTTTATCTCTCATGCTATCCAGCTAATGCATTTCTGCGTAAAATTCGCAGAGCAAAGGATATGGATAAGACTGTATAAATACAGTCCTGCGTTATTTATGTATGAATATGTATCAGTCACATCTTCTGACAAAGCACCTTAGACGCATTTGTAATGTTGAATTTCAAACTTTGGCGTTAAAGAAAACAAATAAAAGCAAAACAAATCGCTGTTGTCATTTTACTTTGGAAGGATAAAACAAAAAACACACTTTCAAACTCAACGTCATTTAGCTGAAAGTAAGATAGCTGCTCCTGGCGAAATTGTTTTCGCTTGAAGTAACCAAATCTGCGAAGATGGATGAGGAGGAGCGTTTTGCTTTTTACCTTCCACTCCAGAGAAAAGTGCCATTTCGTTTTGTGGTTTTGGTTTTGGTTTTTCAACGATTTCTGGAGAGATGATGACGGTCCTTTTTTCGATGATGAGGGGAAAAAAAGTCGCTTCGTAAAGAGACAGGATAAAAAACCGATGATGGAGGGATATTATCTGGTAAGGTTTTTGGATGAATGATTTCCGTCTAACACCATGGATGTGGGCAGCTTCGAAGGAGAGAAACAGTTCTATTGTATTTTGGGAATACTTGTCGTGATAATTGTTTAAGCAGGATATTCACATACGTGTATACGGGTGTCTCGGTGATGCCTTAATATGTTCTGAGAATATCAGTAAGGGGTCGGAAATGCATACTCTGCGAAATAAAGCGGTTTTATTGAACATAACCTATTTGGAACGCATGCCCTTGTGTAGGTAGTTACAAGTGGATTATCTTTCAACATGGAGTTATGAGTACTTTTAATTTACAGTTACTACCGTCATTGTATCAACAAAAAATATTGTTATTGTATAATTTTCAAGCCCACAACAGGACAGTTTGAGAAGAAAGAAAGAGCTATATCAATGTACGTTGGTCTTAAATGTTTGCACGTTATAATGAATAAGAAATTAAGAATCAGAATATTTGAGAGTACATCCGGAACTGGGCTTGAGGGTGAATTGATTTCTATTCCCGGCGGAAAACTTTTTAATTGCTCAAGGTCTACGATAGATTTGCAGGGTTTTCAGTTGTGATCAAGCGTTTTGTGAAGATACAAGCGTCGACACTTAAGCCTCTGCCCACGACTTCTACCACGGCAACTGCTACAAATGAAGATGACGCTTATTTACATATGAATTTGCTTTTCGAGGAATCTAAGCGAAGGCCTCATAACAATCCGCATTAACGTCATATTCAAAGGTAAGGACGACAGCATCAAAAATGAATTTTATAATCTCCTGGCCCGAACATATGCTCAATGCTATAGCTACTCGCATGACACCAAAATTGTGCAAGGAGATCTTAATGCAAGGCTGAATATGAACGTCACCTTTGAGTAGTTCATCGGAACACATAGACCGCGTAGTACCAAGTCTAATAATGGATTCAGGTTTTATGAATTTGTAATGAGCCAGCCAGCATGGGGTTCCTACATCTCAGCATTCAATCATTCCCTGATATCAACCGTCAAACCGCGCAGTGCAATTAAAAAAAGAAATATCACACAGTGCGGGTATCCCACCTCTCCCGCTCCTGGTCGTAGGTGCTGTTGTTTGCACCCGGTTACTGCCGTTACTGTATTTATAATACGGTACGCAACAACTGATGGATAGCGGGTTGTGAGTGAAAATTTTGTTGGTGCACTGTTTCATATTGTTGTAAGGGTATAACACCTACAACAATTCGATTCGGTAAACCTGAATTTGTACTTCACATCTGCAAACAAACCCGACAGAGGAAAACCGAAAAAGGTTTAAACGAGCCAGAAATGACTGCAACGTCTTCCTCAAGCGTGGAAAATTCCAATACGACCAAAAACTGAGGCAAAAAATACTACAATGTCCCAAAGGCAGTAAAAATTTTTGGTCGTTCGTCAAAAACATTAGAAATTCTGTGAGTTAAACAATTTTGCCTCATTATATCGACGGTTCAAACGCAAGTAGTTATACTTAACATATATTTTCCTTAAAGAGACAGAGACTCATAAAAGTGGAAAGTGAAAAAGTGATTAAAAAATCTCCAGCTCAGTTGGAGAATAAAATTAATTCTACTGCAAGTGCATCAATTGGTGATAAAATCAAACACGTGCAGCCTAATGTCAGCTCCTTCGCAAGTAATAATCTCTCGGTAAACACACAGAGAATCACAACAAACATGCGAGGAATCTCTGCTCTCCATAATACAAATATGGGAGAAGCCAATAACAACTCAAATGTGACTGAGTGGACAGTAGTCATTGGAAACCTGAAACGATCTGCAAGCACCTACAACGCGAATATCGGAAAAAGGAAAAAAATAAATGGAGACGGCGTTGGTCATCAGAAATCTACTTTGGATAACAATCTCTTCTCCCCGCTAGCAGACCTGGACAACATGGACAACTGTTCCCTAGTGAACGACGTGAGTGATACTCGAAGAAATTATACTAAGAGGCAAACAGAGCCTACAATAACAAATACTGAATCGAATAGATCCAACAAAATTATATTTTGCCCACCCATATATATCTTTGGTGCTAATTGTACATTACTAACTAACTTAATTAAATTGGCAGCAGCCGAATGTAATATTTCTAATATCCAGTATAAGTTCGTTAATTTAAGTTATCATAAGACTAAGGTATATGTGAATAGTGCGAGTGTGCATGGGCTAATTATAAATAGACTTCGCGAGACTGGTATAGGCGCATATTCTTTCTCTCCCAAAGAGACAAAAAAGGCTTCTATACTACTGAAAGGTATTGATGGGGATACACCTATTGACAGCATTCGTATAGCTCTGGAGAAATCTGCACCAAATGTGAAGGTTTGTAAAATAAGCCAGTTCTTTACAGCTAGAACAAAAGCCCAAAATATTAAATTGAATATATTTGTTATCCAATTAGAGGTTGGGGAGTCCATCAAAGATTTAATAAATATTAGATTTCTATTGCACCAAAGGGTGTACTGGGAAAGGAAAAGTAATGGGGTGGTTATTAGGTGTTACCGCTGCCAACGGTTTGGTCATACTGGAGACTGTTGTGCCTATAGTAGTCGCTGTCTTCTCTGTGGAGAAGGTCATGATTCTGAGTCTTGCATTGAGTCGCACAAAAAATGTAGGGAAATAAATCAGGAAGTTCCAGAACTTAAATGCATTAACTGCAATAAATCTGGGCATGCAGCTAGTGATATAAGCTGTCCTTCATATATAAAATATAAGGAAAGAAGGGAAGCCTTGTCTCATACTGCAAAGCTGAGAAAAGTAACCAACATAAGAGATGTACATGAGAACGTTAATCAACTTATAAGGCCACCGTTTCCTTTGCTGATGTAGCAAAAATGGCATCCAATGAAGAATACTCAAAAGGACCCAGACAGCCAAATAATCAATTTGTACAGACAGGCAATCTGAGCGACTTTCTTAGTGAATCGATTAACTTATTTAATCTTTCATTTAGGGACCTGTTGATAAAAATCAGGCAATTTTGGCCAAAGTACCAACAGCTTCACTCTAAAGAAGAAAAAATGTTTACATACCTAGAGTTTGTTGCTTCAATTGTAGTATAATGTACACACCAAACCTAAATATTATATCGATGAATTTTAATTCAATAGTTTCCCACGAACGTAGATTTGAACTCTTAAAAATATTAAAAAGTAAAAAACCCCAAATTTGTTTTCTGTCTGAAACCAGACTACAAGCAAGACATAAACCTAAATTTGAAAGTTTTAACATCATTCGGAATCACGCCGGTAGAGGAACTGCAATCATCCTGGACGAAAAACTAAAATACAATCCTGTTCCTTTCTACAGTGATATCTTTTCTGTTTGCTTAGCCTCAATTACTTTCAAAAACCTACAAGGAGCACATTTGCGGATGCTTCTAGGAAGTATTTATATTCCTAGTAACGCTGGCAAAAGCTTATTAAGAGAACTCGATAGATTATATGCCGTAGCAAGTACTTTTGACGCAATGATTCTTGGGGGGGACTTCAATGCTCGCCATCAACACTGGGGAGATAGCGTTCACAATGGCAATGGACTCAAGATATATGATTGGTTTTACAACGGCCCCTTCTTAAATCTTGATTTGATTTCGCCTAATAGCCCAACATTCCCTCGTTCCTCTTCGGTATTAGACTTTTTCCTACTGTCATCTTTTCTAAATAGCGCAGGTAACAATAATTTGTGCTCGACATTCCCTACAATATCTGACCATTACGGAATTTCCCTTAAGGCAAGAGTCGACAACTTCACACCTGTGTTGCTACCGCCAGTCACTTACAGAAGCTTTAAAAGCACTGACTGGAAAACCTTCAGACTAGATCTTCATAATAGTCTTTCCCGACTAGACATACCATCACACAGGAACCTTTCGAATGCAGAAATAGACGCATTCATCGGCGAAATTAATTTAGCGCTGGCAAGAAATATCGATTCTCATTCGGTAATATGTTCACCTAAACAATCTAAGTACAGCAACATCTCCCCTCTTACAATGAAACTAATTAAAATACGTTCCTTTTGGCTTAGAAAACTAAAAAGAATATATCATAGACACCTTAACAGAATAAATCAGGAATATCGCGAGTTGTCGTCAAGAATTTCATGCATCAGTAGAATCATTAGTAAGAGAATAAACTTAGATATTAATTCCACCTTCAAGTCAAGACTACAGAAAATAAAACCTTCTCCTCAAGCTTTTAAGGAGATCGATAGAATAACTGGGCGACAATTTTTTGGTACGGACATCTCAAGGGACATACTGACGCATAATAGCGTGGAGCTAGTGGATACTGCCACTAAGCTCAATACTTTTAAAGATTTTTATTCCTCTGTCTACCTGGACAAAATACCTAATTTCAATAATAATCTGACTAAGGAAGTGCTGTCCACTGTTACAGAATTTTGTGCTAGTCGAAATGATATCCCCATCACCACGTTTTCGCCATCTCATCTTTCGGTCAACCCCAATGCACCTCCTTTCACCACCCCTGACAAAATACAAGTTTTAAGGGCTAACCTTAACAACAAACGTTCTTCAGGCATAGATGAGATATCTAATTTCATTTTAAGGAAATGCTGCCATACGCTGGATTCAATTTTGTCTTCTGTATTCAATCACTGTATCAATAACGGATATTTTCCTACAATTTGGAAAAAAGCCAAACTTTTGCCAGTAGCAAAAAAAAAGTCTGCTAAGGAAATCAAGGAGTTTCGTCCTATATCCTTGCTCTCAAATATAGGAAAATTGTTTGAAAAAATATTAGCTGAACACGTTAGCATTTTCTGTGAGGAGGAAAATGTGATTCCAAGAACCCAATTCGGATTCAGGAAAGAGCACTCGACAGAACACGCGCAACTTCTGTTATGTAATAAGATCATCCAAAACTTAAGGAATAAGAAGTGTACAGTTGGGTTGGACATTGACCTTGAGAAAGCCTTCGATTCTCTCTGGCATAAAGGCGTGACTTTTAAACTCATAAGATTAAACTTTCCCACATGGCTCATTCGAATACTTTACAACTACCTACTAAACCGTTTCTCATCCATAGTTATACATTCTGAGTACTCGGAACCATTCCCTGTGTTGTCAGGGATTCCGCAGGGGTCCATTTTGGGCCCGATTCTGTTCATCATATTTCTTTATGATTTTCCATGTGAAAGTGTTTTAAATGCTGAACGAGAGCCTTGTGAAATTTTTTTTGCAGATGATACCTTAATACTAGCTAGCGATGCGAGGCCTCAAAATGCTCTCAATAAAATCAAGGAGAGGCTTCCTTTGCTGTTAGATTATTTTAAAAAATGGGGACTTAAAATAAACACAGAGAAATGTGGCATTACTTGTTTTCGCAATTCTAGTGGAAAAGGCCATCGTTTAGCTGTGAAAGAGAGCAAAACGTTGAGTTTGCAAATCGATAGCCATTCCATTCCTCTGCGGTCAGAATTGAAATACTTGGGTGTATACTTCCACAACAGATTCCTTTTTAACAAACATGCTAGAAAGACATTAGCGAAAGCTAAAGCTGTTACCGCTTCGCTAAGGCCTTTATTGCAGTCAAATCATTGCCCTCAAACACAAAGTTACTGGTATACAAAACGCTTATAAGACCTATATTATCATACGGATTCTGTGCATGGTTTACAATCTCCCCCACAGTAGCAAAAGAACTGGAACAATTTGAGAGAAGAATACTTAGATTCTGTTGTGGAAAGTATAGAAGACCAGATAAAAAATGGTATCCAAATAAACTTCTGTATAGCACTTGTCAAGTAACACCTCTTATGACATACCTCATTAATCTTACCCTAAGAAAACTTAAACGTATAGATTTCCATCCAAATGCACTAATAAAATCTTTGCTGGACTCAAACAAATGTGAGGGTTTGGACGACAATTACTATCTTTCACCATTTAATCTCCTTAATGAAAGATCCATCCATCATATTGAACAAGATCTTGGTAGAAGCCTTATGTTACCATTTTATGTAAAAGCGTCACAGTCTAATTTGAGAGGATAACATAATTGTCCTCAAAAACATAAAAATAACCTCATATACTCGCACTATACATACATACTATGTATGTACATATTTTCTATATTGTGTAAGCCTTTAATTTCAAATTAACAATTAGCTTTTGATTATATAAGCATTTATATATTATTCATTAAGAAGATTAATTTGAAATTTGTACTAGAGCATAAGGAGATCATACTACTATATGGTATTTCAAATAATATTGAAATTGATTGCACATGTCACTAGTCTGTGTTGTTTTGTTTCGTTTTCGTTTTATGTATCTTTTATCTAGTCATTGTTAAAAGTTGCTAACAGTATGCCGGGAGCAAGCATACAGAAAATCGATCATTGCTACAAATAATACATGTATGTATATTGATAGAAAAGCTCACGAAGCTGTATTTCTAAACTCTGTTTAGCCAGGCATATACTGTACAAGTCGGCTACAATCTTGGATAAGTACAAAAAATAATTGTATTGATTTTTAAAGTCTCAATAAAGATAATTGTAATTGTAATTGTAATATTAGAAATTCTGCTTCATCCTCCATCCCAACGCTCATTTACTATGACATTCCAGCTGTCAGCTCTTTGGACAAGGCCAATCTGATTGCTGCACACTTTGCGGCTAGCTGAACACTCACAGGTTGTGCTTTGTCTCCGCCTACACTTCAGTGCGTCGAATCTTCAATGGGACAAATCCACTTTCGCACTCGTGTAGTTGCAAGAGTATAGGGGAGATGGTATATCTCCCCTTCTTCTGAAGAGGTGTTCTTCCACGCTGGCAAAACCACTACGTAAGCTTTTTCATCAGTCCCACTCTTTAGGACTCTTTCCGAGCAGATGGAAAACAACATTTGTCCAGCCCGTCCCTAAAAAGGCGAATCTTCTTCTCATCTCCTCCTACAGACCCATTACACTTATGACCTTTCTCACCAAGGTCATGAAAACTCTGATAAATCGCACAGCTCATGAAATATCTCGAAACGCGAAATCTTCTTAATGACCGGCAATATGGTTTTCGTAGCAACAGGTCTGCTGGCATGTCTCACCGAAAAGTGGAACCAAAGCGTACATCAATCTGGCGAAGGCAAGATAGTTGCACTTGATATTTCGAACGCATTTGACAGAGTTTGGCATCAGGCTGTTTTGTCGAAAATGCGTGTTTTTGGAATCGATGGTTCTCTTCTTCAATGGATTAGAAATTACCTTTCGGAACGTTCAATTCAAGTTGTTTTGGATGGTTTCAAGTCTGATGTTCACAAAATAAATGCTGGTGTACCCCAGGGCTCCGTTCTGTCTCCTACACTCTTTTCAATTTTCATCAATGATCTCTTGTCTGCTACTTCTAATCCAATATATTCCGTTGCTGACGACAGTACTCTCTGCTTTTCATACTCGATCCCGAACTCACGTCCCTGCTCTTCGGATGCAGAACAGGAACGGCAGCGTATGTTAAGCTCATTAAATTCCGATATTAACAGCATAACCAACCGAGTGGAATTTAATGCTACCAAAACTCAATGCTGTCTGCTGTCGTTAAAGCGAAATTTTAACACCCAGCCATTATCCATGAATGGCACTAGCATCGTCGAAACCGACAAACTTTCCGTTCTCGGTTTGTGTGTCAGTGACAACTTACGTTGGAATGACCACATATTCGATGTCGTCAAAAATGCTGCGAAATGTCTAGGTTTCTTCAAGCGATGTAAAAAATATTTTACCCCTTCTGATCTGGCCAAAATATATAAGGCATTCATCCGCCCAAAATTGGAGTACAATGCCCACATCTGGTCAGGTGCTCCTCAAACATCTCTGCACCTGCTAGATAGGATTTAAACCCGTGCGATAAAACTCATTGGTGATACCAATATCACTCAGGCAATGGACACCCTTGAACACCGACGTAATGTCTCGTGTCTCACTTTGTTTTATCGCTATTTCCACCACCAGTGCTCCATTGAAATCGCCAGTAGCATTCCGCCCATTCAAACTTTCAACCGTAACACCCGTCTCGCCATGAATGCTCATCAGTATACCCTCAAGCCCATTTTCGGACGTACTCTAAAATATCGCCATTCGCTCCTAAGCCGTACAACCGGCATATGATGCCCTGCCGATCGTTATAACTTACAAACATTTAAAGACAATGTACATCGGTACCTGTCTTTTCTTCCTCCCTAAATTTCTTTCGTCCGCGCTGTGTACGAACACTTTAATGGACAAAAACCCAAAAAAGAAAAAAAGATCATACTGCGATCGAGGCCAGACAGTCTTCCAGCTTTCTGGATGTCGTCAGGAGATGACCCGAGAAGCCAACATCGACTCGGATCATTACATTGTTGCAGCCAGGTTACGATTTTGGATATCACTAGCACAATAGAGTCAAGTGACACCGCCAAATTTCGACGTTGAAATCCGCAATCGCGAGAAGCTGCTAGAATTTGTTCTGACCACGTCTCAGCTCAAGATCTCTCAAAATCCTTGCCCTCATAAACAAACCGTACATAGAAGGTATTTCTGATGTGATTGCTTTCAAAATATCGCGACAAAGAAACCTCTGGTTCGACCATGAATGTAGGTAGGTGCATGCAAGCATATAAAGCTGCGGTGCTTTGAAGGACAAGAGTTGCTACAAGCAGAAACGAATGGAAGAGCACAGGTTTCTCTGAAAGGAAAGGAGCACCAATGGTATAATCCAGCCTCTACGGATCCAACATCTGAGATGGCTGGGCTATTTTGAGCAAATGACAGCCACAACTCCAGCCCAAAGAGTCTTCTTTTCTAATCCTGAGCGACGGCGCAGCGGAGGACAACAACATTTATGGTGGCGCACGCAAATGGAAGGTTATCCCAACCAACGTGGAATGGCTGTACAGTCCAGAGTGGACCTGGCTCTTTAACCAGCAAGCATATCCTGCCAACTCGATCTTTAGGTAGTTGCCTCCAGTTTCCCACGCTAAGTGGGTTGAGGTACTCTTTCACTTGCGTGCGCCACCTGAGTCGCAGTCTTCCTCTGCTGCGCTGTCCCTCGCGGAGGATTCGAAGACTTTTCGGACCAGAACATTAGTGAACATCTGCTCTATCTGACCCACCCACCTTAGTCATTGAACCTTCACTATTCTAGATAAGTTAACGTCGCTATACAGCCCGTACAGTTCGTCATTGTATCTCCTCTTCCACTCACCATCTATGCAGATGGGACCGAAAATCACCAGAAGAATCTTCCTCTCAAAGCAGCCAGAAGCAGCTTCATCCATTCTTGGCCCAGAGAAGCAGCGATTGGCAAAAGTTATTCTTCGTTTGCTCTCAATGCTGGTGTCGTTGTCTTAATTGATTTCACTACCTCAAAGTTATATCGTACAATATATGGCGGCAACGTCGGTATTCGGTATATTTTCTTATTGACAGCATATTCTTGGCCTTGTCCTCATTGAGCCTTAAACCCATCTTCGCCCCTTCAGTCTTAATAGTAGCGAAAGCGCCTCTGACATCACGCTGCTTTCTTCGGATTATCTCAATATCATTAAAAATTAGCGTGCATTCTCCATCATTATCCTGCACAAAGAGACGAGTTTGGCAGGAAAGCCAAAACTAGGCATCGCTCTGTATAGCTCATCTCTATGGGTTGGGTGTTTCGATTTGGAGGTTATAGGTCTTTTCCAAGATCTGCCGTAGTGTAAATATTTGATCGATAGTGGACTTTCCTGGCGTAAAGCCACACTGATATGGGTCAATCAGATTGTTGACGAATGGCTTCAGTCGTTCACACAATATGGCAGATAGAATCTGGTAGGCATTGTTAAGAAGACTGATGCCTCTGTAGTCGGCACAGTTCAGACTGTCTACTTTCCATTCAGGTTCCATTCATCGGGCATACCTTCGCCCGATCATATTTTACAGACGAGTTGGTGTTTGTTCCTTCCAAGTCATCGCCTAACGCTAAGAAGAGCTCGGAAAGTAGGCCGTCCGCTTCAGCAGTTTTGTTAGACTTAAGCTAAGGTGTCTACATCGTCCAGGTTGAAAAGTTCATTCTGCCCGACAGCGGTATTTGGTACGCCGTCGACATTATACAGTCTACAGAAATGCTCTTTCCAAATCCTCTGTACGACTGCGACTCTACTACTATGTTCCGTTGTTCAGCTCTACAGTTTTTGGCTCAGGGTTTGTGTCTGTTAGCATCTCTCGATTTTTTGGACCGCGCGTTTCGCTTGCTCCTTCTTTTTCCTCTTAGGAAGCCGGTATGCATCCCTCCTCTTTTGCTCGTAGAGCTCGTGGACAGCTCTAGTCCTTCTATGCAGCGCCGCTTTGAATGCATTTTGTTTAGCTGCATATGCTTACCGGCAGTCGTCGTCACACCAGAGGTTGCGTTATGGTGGCCGAGTGAAACCCCGTACATCAAAGGCGGTATCTCTGACAGCAATGTTGTCACTGGTCTTCGATACTTGATGCTGGCGGCATAGGACCTCATAAGAGATTAAGGGAGATACGATCGCCGTCACATTTTAGCCGTCCGATGTCAAACTTCCTCACAGTGTTAGCTTGTCTTTGCATTGCTCTGGATATCCGCAACCGTACCTTGGCTACAAGGTATTGGTAAGAGCCGAGTCGAATTTGGCCCCTTGGAACGTTCGAAGATCCATTACACTGGAGGAGTAACTTGCGCCGATCGCAACGTGGTGAATCTGGTTGACGGTTAATTGATCGGGAGTTCTCCAAGTCCCCTTATTAATATCAAGATGCGGGAACCGCGTGCTATCTATTACAATGTTTCGCCCCGGCGCAAAGTCGATTAGCCTGAATCCGCTATAGTCGTACAGGCTATTCTTTTTGACAGTACTATCACAGAGGCCCGCTCTTCCTAGCTTTGCATTAAGATCAGTAATTAGGGTACAGTTCGAAGTCTTGTCCAATCCAAGAGCTCGTCGAAGCTGTGTGGTGTCGTCATTTTTCTCCTCTCTGAGGGCCAGCGCGTAGATAAGGCTAATGTTGGAAAATTTAGACTTTATACGGATTGTTACGAGGCTCTCGTTAACATACCGGAAACTCAAGCATCCAAATAAGCTTTGCTTTTGCCCTTGATAGCAATCGCTGTCCGGCACATCACATCTCATTCTTCTAACGCTAGTTATTCGGCTGCATGTGGCCTATTAAGGGACCTAACATTCCACGCGCAGGATCAAAGTTCGTTGTCCTTATTTCGTTTTCAGGGGTCGTTAACAGTAGATCCGTCCGCATACGAGGTTTGTTGTTGCTTCGCAACTTAAGTTTTTTTTTGTTTTCGAAGGCCGGGCAGTTATCTCGACGGAATCCACAACCTGGTAGGCCAGTTCCATTATAGATACCCCTACGACGAGCGGTCGGTTAGACCGAAGCCAGTAACCGGTTAGGGGATATATGCGCTGACCATTAAGGGCTCATCCGCCACCATCTTTTTTCCAAGACTGTGACTTAGTGTTGGAAATCGTTACCGGCCTGAGCTGCAAATATATCCGAGTAGCCCCGATAAGGTCTGGTTATTTTATCATCCGCTGTCCCATTTATAGTGCTGCTAGTTTTGTCTGCTGGTTAGCGCTCGCGCTTATAAGTTTGGCAAGTCAAGTCCATATGGACATCGACCAGTACCCGATGCTTACTACTTGGAGGTAAAAGCAGCACCATTGATGTGTAGAATCAGTTGCAAGACTGGACATCGCCGTGGCAACTCCTAGTGCCTACCATATTTTTGCATTACCTAACCATCAACCAAAACAAAAATCATGTTATTGCAATTATTCCTGGGTCTAGTTGATTTGCCCCTCAGTCGTAAGTTGTCTGTCGGTGGGAGCACCGCCCAGATTCTGAACAACTTCCTATACTTCCTAAGAAACACCTAAACCTTTGTAACCTGCCTAGTTTTTTATTACAAAGCCCATACGGATATCTAGCGGGGTCTTCCCTGAGTGTAAGCATCTTAAGTGCATTCCTGCTCCTCCAAATGCAGCCATGATCCGCAGCAAAGCGTTGGTTTCGCAGGTCTAGCGAGCAACCCAAATCGTCAGCGTTGCTTTTTCGGTTGAAGATAATTTTGATTGTAATTAATTTCTTAGCAACCTGAAGCTTATAAATAAATTTCGCAGCCGCGGATTACTCCAGCCGCTTCATTACAAATTCACGACTTACATTCCACTTCAAAGCTTTGTCGCTAAAAACGTCTTCCTACGCACTTCTACAGACAAACACAGATCGCTACGGCGTTTATTTTACTGTGCAAATGAATGCCAAAGAGAGGAGTGCAAATTCGAGCCCCAGAGATGGCTTCATTGGGTCTACCAGACCCTAGAGTAGTAAGAAATCCTGCTCAAATCGTTCGTCTTGGTTCAGCAGCAACGAATTTACCATTTACTTGAGGGACAGCCCTTTAGACATCAGAAAAGATTTAGCTTTCGAGCGCAGTCTTTTATTTCAAGTGGGAGTTCCACTCTAGAGGGATCACAGAGTAAGAATTCCTCTTAACAATACAGCACAGCCAATTTGACTATTTTCGAATCAACAACACCTCGTGTTCGAGGTGCAGCCCAAGCCCACTAACTTTCTCCAGTCACTTCCCTCTCCGTTTTGGTCTTTCTCCTTTTCTTCTTTATTTTCCTCGTATCCTTCCCGTTGCTGAGCAAACATACTTCAGCGATGGAGCTCGGATTCTCTAGCCAAAAACTGTACTCTGGATTCACAGGAAAGTTCTTCTTATGGTTGCACTTGTTGCATTTCAAGGATAAAACCTCACGTTTCCCACCGGACGCTGAAATCTCGGCTGTAACTCCCGGCTTTAGTGCTATTCCACACTTCTTGCAGAGCGTCCTCTTAATGTCGGGTTCACTAGAAAGAAAGCCTTCAATCGGAATCGCTTTTATTAGGAATTTCAGAAACTTACATTCGGAGGACGGATTTCTTCCCGATGCTTCTGCAGAGGTTTCCATAGTAAGCAGACAGTGTGTCGTTCTTGCCGGCCATCAACATCGCGGCTTGATAGAGGAAATTCATCCGACTGAAGGAATCCTTACCCTGGATGCCTTTACTTTTTGCAGACATTGTTACGGAGCCTAGTTTTATTGTTTTTAATAATTTTTTTAATTCAAATTGAATGTTTGTTAACAACGATTTCTGTGGATGATTTGGTAAATGACAGCAGCTGTCAGGTGATTTACAGCGGCTGTTGGTGTTACTGGACATGCTCAGAAAACAAGAATCTCTTGGGTATACACACATTGAGGGAACCGAAATTTTAAATATGGGAGTGAAATGCTGGATAGATCGGCGTAAATTTTCGTGTAACATTATGCTTCTTAAGGGTCTTCCATTTCGTGTCAATCAATAGGCTTTTCAAAGAACAAGGAAGACTAAAATTAAGTTTATTATGGAGTTTAACTATCAGACCTGTAGAGTGGTCGGAAGCATCATCTGAAGGCAAACCTATTTTCTAGACATCGGTATCCTAAGAATTTTAAGGGGTAACCAGATAAGAACGATATGAAAAAAAATTTAAACAAAACAACAACGTTGCGAGATATACAATTGATTCTGACTTTATTTTGGAGCTACGATCGTGCCATTATGTGTGGGATAGCACATTATTCAAATGGCCGGCATTATTATTATAAATTATTCAATGGCGTGCTTCAAGCGATCGGTCCAATTTTTGAAGACTCGGTCCAATATGTGCGGCGTTATTCCGACAATAGCGTGCCGAATGTTGGCCTCAAGCTCGTCCAAAGTGGTTGGCTTGTTAGCATAGACTAAGCACTTGACGTAACCCCAGAGAAAATAATCGAGTAATGTCAAATCGCATGATTGCGGCAGCCAATTTAAGAACACTAGCCGTGAGAAGATCCAGTCGACAAATTTCTCCTTCACAACTTCGATTGGATGGCATGTAGTGCCGTCTTGTTGGAACCACAGCTAGATGTTTGCGAGTTCTGACCACAGAAAGCCTATTTGCATTGCTATATACCTGAAACCATTGACGGTAACGGTGTTTCATTCATTATTTCGAAAGAAATAAGGCCCGGTAATGCCGCCATGCCATAAACCGCACCAAACAGTTAATATTTGTGGATGCATTGATGGTTGGCCAAACATCTGTGGATTTTGTTCGCTCCAATAACGGAAATTTTGCTTGTTGACATATCCCTCGTTCGAGAATATGATCCGGATCTCCGGCCAAAATTTCCAGCGACCAATTACCGAATTCACGGCTTTTTCTATTGTATTCCGGCTTCATTTCTTGCGTTAGCACAATCTTATACGGATGTAGGCCCAAATCTAACCGCAAAATAAGCCGAGTTGACCCTCCGGCAATGGTTAATTCATCTGATCGGCGCCGAATCGACATTTCTGGGTCTTCTTCGATACTGGCCGCTACGCCGGCTACGTTTACTTCATTTCGCACCAATCTGTGTCTGATTTGTGGCTTAAGATCCAAAAGTGTGTACTCACGCTCAAACTTTTCTACGGTGCGGCGAATTACCTGCACACTGAAGCCATGATGGCGGCCGACCTCACGACGAAATTCACGTGGCGTATCTACAACTGACCCGGAATTTCGGTAATATTTTTTAATAATTTCCGCACGATCGGCAAGCGTAATACAATGCATGATGAGATGGCATGCCTTACTGAATATTTTGACAGCTGGGTGTCATTGGTAACTTTGACAGCTGCTGAAACACTACAATTGGAAAAACTATCATTGAATTATCTGGTTACCTTGGACACAATAGACTCATTAATGTTAATATTACGAATTTCGGCGTAAGTAACAAAGTCTAGAACTACAGTAGGATTTCGATGAAGAGGCCAACAAAATAATAATTGCATCGCTGTAGAAATATCAGCAAATTCTTGACTTCACTAAAGAAGTATCTAATCCTAAACGATGCTCTGTGAAAACCAAATGGTCTAAGAGGAAGAAAGGACATTATCGAGACAGTGATACGGCAAAGCAGGTGGAACAATTCTACAAAGCCCAACTAGGACGAGAGGCGACTATATCTACCACCCTGCATAGATCCTGTGCTTATACGCTGGTTATTGCAAATATGTCCGGAAATTGCAAACGAAAAAGAGGACGTAAAGCGTGTTATGTTTTACTTCAAGCGGTCCGCACAAGGCTAGTCAAACCTGCCAACCTCGCACGTACGAGTATATTTCACTGCATTCAATACAGCTGATAACAGCAAAGATTCAAAAAGTTGTACAATGCACACGGATGTCCAACGAGCAACGCGAGTTCTTTCACTAGTTTTACACTTATTGAGCAAATATCTCAAATCCTCTCCAACGCGATAATTGAACAGAGCTGAGAACCGCATGCATTACAGCTGGATCCCAAAAAAGAACTAGTTCATTGTACTCCATGCGTGTTCCTCTTTTTGGAGTTCTCAGTATTTCGAAAAGTGATTACTAAAAGCATCAGTCGCTAATGCCAACAGTAACAGCACCCACCACATAGACAATAAGTACTTACAGACGGATAATCCCCGTGGAAAGTTTACACGGTGTCGTTGTCACGTTACAGTATGCGTCGAACGAAGTTGTCTCACTTTTGCCTAGCACATCTAGGTACTTAGCAACAGCGAAGTGCCCAGTAACTGAGGAGCAGCAGGAAATCGTTAAATAATTAAGTGAAGTTGGGAAGAATTCGTAGCTACGCTTACAAGCAACCCAATTGCCAATGGAGGCCCTAACCGAGAGCGTATACTATCGAATTCTCGCTGCTTCATCAAGGTCGGTAATGAATTAACCAGGACCGGAAATGTGAGGAAAGATTTTAGGCGACGCGTTATCATGCGACTTTTTTAATATCCCCTTAAAAAGAATCTTGGGAAACTCACTGGCCTTCAAAAGAGACATGTTCTTTTTTAACTCCGTACGCGGATAACATTCATGGTATTGAGGGGACAATGAAACGTTCGTGAATTCAACAAAGTACAGGCTGTCATCAGAAAATAACGCGCACCACAGTCAGCTTAGCCAGAACGCAACCATTTCGAGAATGTTGGCCTACTTTGGCTACCAATTACATGCAGTAGCGACATTAACGCTGAATTCTCTTGCCAACCCTTGTTCTTTTGGGCTCAGGAGGTGGCTAAGTAGCAGAGCACCCTCTTGGAAGACCAAACTGCCTTTAAGTAAGACACTTACCGTTCCAGACTTGCTTAACAGCGCAGGGGTGTGGACATTGTCTAAAGCGGACAAATAAACACTTGGCCGTTTGGAGAGAAAGATATTGCGTATATGATTTTCAGTCCCATTTTTATTGATGGTGAATGGAGGAAGGGATTCAAGCGCGAACTGTACAGGCTGTGAAGCGACATCGGTCTAATCAGACGTCTACTGATCAAACGTCTGAGATGGGTGGCCCATATTGAGCAATTGGGAGCCACAGCTCCAGCACGGAAGGTGTTTGATTTTAACCCTGGGGGACAGAGAATGGCCGCATCTAAGGCATCTGGCAAGAGATTGTACTGGATGGGGAGGCTTTTTAGTTGAAGCCCAGGTTCACTCTGGACTATAAGTAAGTACGTTAGCACGAGTTTGTACAGGTAAGGTTTATCCATTTCGGGTTATGGGGACGGGTATTCACCTGGACTGGCAGCTTGATACTGATAGATCCTACAACCAGTTACAACACATTGGGTAGTTTGTGATATATATTGATTCCTCTGCTCTATTACAACTCATCTTATTAGCGTTTACCCATGTAATCTTGGATCTGTTCCCCTCTTCCGTATTAATACTCACCAAACAGATTATGAGCACTGTGATCTCAGGCTCAGAATGTTATGCCATTCAATCTAACCCTCCCTCGAAACTGTTCCTTACTCTTCCTATGACCCTCGACTACTACTCCCAACCCATAGCACTTCACAAAATCCGTTAGTTTTCAAGTTGTTGCTTGTATGATAATAAGGCTGTCCGGGCAGAGGCTACTTTCATCGAAAAAATCCAAATAATTAATCAGCAAACTTCATCAACACCAATGCAACCATTGCCTTAGTAATAATTTCAACTTATACGCTTTACCATCCAACCCACAGGTGGCACTGTCATATACGTCGTATTTCTTTTATTATTCCATCGATAAACGTCAAGCGTGCAAGTGAGATTTTTGTGTACAAATTTTCATTCTCCATAATTTTTCCAACTCATCACAAAAAATTAAATCAAAATTAATTAACACAAACATTCACCGAAACCTTCGCCTCCCTCTACGTTGATTTCCGTCAGAAAAGTGGCTCCTACCAAAACGAAGAGCGCCAAAGTGCAACCGCTCACGTATGCCATCGGATCTGTTTTACTTTCTTATTTTTAGTTTTCCACTTTTCATCTCTAAATCGTAATATTTTGTGGGGAAATGTACAAAAGCATTCCGCAAAAGTGGCGTTTGTAAGCGATAATTTGAGTTTTGAGCGTTATTTCCTCCAAAAAATGCAGGTAAGTGCGCCACAGTATGTGCTGAACCTTTCGGTGTCTGATGAGAATTTTTTTCCTTCCATTTGCAGCAAGTGGATGACCCACCATCGTTACCCGTTGGAACGGAGGTAAGCGCTAAGTATAAGGGAGCCTTCTGTGAAGCGAAGGTGCGTAAAGTAGTCCGCAATATAAAAGTAAAGGTCGCCTTTAAGCACGGCCTAGGATCGGGAATAGTGTCTGATGACGCGATCAAGTCGGGAGTCTTGCGAGTGGGCTCAACTGTGGAAGTAAAGCATCCCGATAGAAGGGAGAACGTTGAGGCGACTGTAACGAAGATTCAGGATTGTTCGCAATACACCGTTGTGTTCGACGACGGTGACATAACTACGCTTAGGCGAACGGCGCTCTGTTTGAAGAGTGGCCGCCACTTTAACGAGAGTGAGACATTGGACCAGCTGCCGCTGACTCATCCAGAGCATTTTGGCAATCCAGTTGTAGGAGGTAGAAGGGGTAGGCGGTCGCGACATCTTCACGACGAAAGCTCTGATGATGATGAAGAGAGTGACGCTAAGGAAGTGATCAACGAGAAGGAGGAGCACATTGGCAAGGTTGTCTGTGTTGAATCGACAGATAGCAAGAAGAAGGACAAAGAGAAGTGGTTTCCCGGGTTAGTTGTGTCGCCGACGGCTCAGGTAACGGTGAGAATTCGAGTTAAGGACGAGTATCTAGTGCGCTCGTTCAAGGACGGTCGGTACTACACGGTACCGAAGAAGGAGGCAACTGAGTTCACTCGAGAGCAGGCTCATAAGCAAGACGGGGCAGCAGTTCAGGCAGCCCTAGAGTATTTAGACAGTGATGTGCTACCGACGCATTGGGATCGCGATTCACTCTTCGGCCTGGCCAACTCATCAAGTGAGTATGAGGAGGTGGATTCGGACAGTTCGGACGACGAGCCAAGCGAGGAGAAAGATCTTTTCATTGCACAGTTGTACAAGTACATGGACGACCGTGGCACACCTCTTAACAAAGTGCCATCCATACAGAACCGCGATGTCGATTTCTACCGCTTATTTCGGGCGGTGCAAAAGCTGGGTGGGTATAACCGCGTCAACACCCAGAATCAGTGGAAATCAATTACAGTGCGATTGGGCTTCATACCGACCACCGTGAGTGTCACCAATCTCGTGAAGCAGGCGTACAAGAAATTCTTGCAGCCCTACGAGGAGTTCCACCGAAAGCTGGGCTGTTCCATGTTAATGACTTCACGGAATGCCAACCGCAGCAAAGGCAGGAGTCTGGTACGTGCAAACTCTGTTGCATCTCCCAAACCAGCGGAGACGAACAAAGAAGCAAAGACACCAAGTTCGTCGCTTGCGATTCCTTCGACATCCGCAGTAGTGGTAGCTGCATCTCAGTCCCAATCCACCAACGACGAGTCGGAGAATACAAGTGAATCGAGTGTTGAGGTCACAGTGACAAAGTCAGCCACGAAGCGCAAGTCGTCCGTCGGCACTAGTAAGGTGAAAAGTTTGGTGGAGAAATTCGAGGAAAAGGCCAAGGATGATAGCGATCTTCCGCTGGCCAAAATGCAAAAGAACCATCAACGTACATCCGAACGGAAGAGCACAGAGACTCCGACCACTACTAGGGAGAATTCTCCTACTGGATCTGTGGGTAAGTCAATAGACAAGGCTTCATCTTTCACGTCCACTTCTACGCATTTGCTTTCATCTCTTCCCCTAGGTGCGACAACCAAGAAAGAGAAGCAGAAGAAACCACCGAACGAGGAAAAGCGCGGTGGTGGCGGCGGTGGTGGTCCTGGCGGTGCTGGTGGTGGTGGTGGTGCTGGTAATGCCGTTGTCGGCGGTGGCGGCAAACAGAAGAAGAAAGACGATGCTCCGGAGAAGGCGGAACCCGGTGACTTTCCGGTTGAAGTTGGAGACAAGTTGAAGGTCTACTACCACGAAAAGAAGGTGACCTACGAGGCGAAAGTCATTGAAATTTCTGTAAACCGAGGATCCCCTCTGTACTTGGTGCACTACACAGGTTGGAACAACCGCTACGATGAATGGGTGCCACGAGAGCGAATTGCCGAGAACCTTACAAACAACAAAATGAAAAAGACTCGCGTGGGAGGAGGTTCTGACAAGAGCAAGCACGAAAAGTCAGAAAACCCACCCAAACCTCCGTCAGCGAATTCTCCAGCTGCTGGAAAAGTAGCCAATACGTCTGCAAAACGCGGTAGAGGAAGAAGTGATTCTCTTCCGCCGCGGTCTACAACGCCATGCTCGGTTGCATCCAACTCAAGTCGCACGAAATCCCCAGCCGCATCCAATGCACAGAAACGTCCTCCAAGGAATGTGCAAAGCACAATACGTCGAACGTCCAACAATGTCTCTGACATATCGATGCAAACAGACTCAGATTCGGATTCCGACGAGCCGGTACGAAGACCAACTCGTGCTACCCGCGATTCTAAGCGCAAGGCCTCGCAGGCTTCCCGCGGGAAGTCGCCACAATCTGTGACGGCTACTTCGGCAAAATCAAATAGCCCAAGCGAAAGTGAGGACGATGAAGTCGAAGAGACATCCAATGCCCCTGCACCAAGTGCTAAAGGGCGTGACTACGACCTCAACCAGATCAGATCCGAGTTGAAGGGTTTCCAAGAGTTGAAGTCACCCAACTCCGACGCTGAGACGGAGAACACCGACCAACAAGACTGTAAGTCGGAGAGCATATTCAACTTCAAACCGAAGGAAGACGAATCGTCTGACCTAAAACACGATGAGAATACCAAGTCATCCAGCACAGACTCCTCATCGGATGGAACCGACTCTTCTGCTGACGATGACTCTCAGTCCTCCGACAAAACTACAACTCTGGAAAATATGACAGAGAAGCTACAGCTGAAGATAAACGCAGACAAGCGAGCACTGTTGGAGAAATTCCCGCCTGGCAAGGTGCCAGAGAAAGTCACACCGCATTCCTCCTCCAGAATCGAAAAGATAATCAAGGACTCCCTGGCTGAGAAGCGTCAAGAAAGCCTCAAGGCGAAGCCATTCATAGCCGACGAACCTCCAAAAGTGCCCAAGGCAGAGGTTAAGTCTGAACCTGTTGAAGCAGCTCCCAATGAAAAGGAACTAACCTTCATGGCTCTAGAACAGTCTTCTAAACCGACAGTGAATCTCACACGACTCGGAAAGTACCCACTTATTGTTGACAAGCCAGTAGTGGTCAAGGAAGCACCCGAACCCACTGTCACCCCAGCCAAGTTGGAACCGCCACCCGAAGTAAAGGAAATTGCAACACTGCCTCCGGCACAAGCATCTTCCGACATCTACGAGTTCAAAGAGCCAGAACCGTTCGAGTTTGAAGTTCGAAAGACTGCTACAACCGCAACAGGTCCAATGGAATCCAAGAAAAAGACACTCAGCGCAGGTCAGAAATCGCCTCCAGATCAACCGGCAATCACACAACTGCCAAGCCCCTTTGGCAAAAAGAAAAAAGCCTCGCCCGTCAAAGAGTCACCGGAGAAAACCAAACAAATGAAGTTGGACGAGAAGAACGCAGTGTCTAGTCTATCCACAGCCATGAGCAACCTCCTTACTCCACAGAAATCAGAGACCACCCTGTTCGATGCGCTTCGCAAATCCCCCAGCTTCAATTTGAATTTCAATGCTCTGCATGAGGAGCTGGCAACCACAGTGCAGGAAACAACCCGAGCCCTAACAGACGTCGTTCCAGTTTCAGATCATCTCACGCCGACCAAGTGCGGTATGGAAGCAACAGAAGGTTCTCGCACCATTGGCAGCCCTTTCATCGAAACCACATGCGATTTGTCGAACGTCTTTGAGCTAAACCAGGACGCCGAAGGTCGCACTAGCAGTGATGAAGCCAAGGACAACAAATTCGAGTTGGAGAATGTCAAGATTCTGCTCTGTGAGTCGTCATTCGACCTTGAGCCGATAAAAATAGAGAAACCCTCGTCCATAGCCGATAAAGTCCTGAAGGCAATCAGTCAGAAAAAAGAGGAAGAAGAGAAAAACAAAATCGAAATCATAGCCAAGGTGGAGGAGGTCAAGCAAGTCAAACAAGAGGAGATACCAGTCAAAAAAGAGGAGCCTAAAATCGAGGAGGATAATTTACCGAGCACCAGCAATAGTAGCACCAATAGCAGTAGCAACAGTGCCAGCAGTACCTCACCATTTATCACAGAACCGCCCAAGATCACTGACATCACTTGTACCCTCATCCAAAAAGAATTTGAAATTCCCATCAAGAGGCCAAACTTGAGTAGTCCTGAGCCAAAGATCGGAATCCTTGAGTCAATTACCCCCAAGAACAACGTCCTAAACGAGACGATTCAAAAGTTGGAATGTGCAATTCAAAAGACAAGTACGGCGGCCAATGTTGATCATTTTGTTGATGACTCCTCGGACAGCACCGACTCAGAGCAACGACTGATCATTGAAGACGAGGAAGATCCCCAGGAAGTGGCCAGCCCCGCCGAAGTAAAACAGACAGTCGAAGTCATTCGGAAAACTGAGGATCCACTGAAAATTTCATTGATTGAGCCTGAATCCAAGGTGGAAGAAGTCAAGAAGGAAGAACCGCAACCACAACTGCAGACCCAACCGCAGCCAATTTCACCACAGATTCAGATACAACCTAAACTTCCATCTCCAATTCCGCTCAAGCCAATCGTAGTACAAAGCATTTTCAGCCCCCCACAAACATTTTACTCGGATCATAACATCCAGTCGGAGGACGGTGTGAAACCTATCATCGACATTCGCTCTGTTGAGGTCTGTGCGTCACAGGCAACAATTATTCGCCCTATGATCGAACCTCTGTCGCTTATTGACCAGTCAGTAATTCCCCCGCCAGAGCTTAAAAAAGAGGATACACTCTCGGCAAATGAGACCTTTGAGAATTTGCTTTGTTACGAGAGTATTCCAGGTAGTCCCTCCTCCATGGGGGGCAAAAACGTATTAGATCCACTAGCAGTATGCCGCAGCAATTCGCATCCAATCGAGTCTGACATCAAACCTGTCCCAATGGACATTGAGTGTTCGACACCCTTAAGCAAGCCACCACCTCCAATGGAAGCTCCAGCAAAACCCGTGCCGCACGGTCCAACTTCGAATAGTTCACCGAATGACTCAGCAAGTCAAGACGAAAGCAGCGAGGATCTTAAAAAACAAGCCGATGTCGAGAATGAGGTGTCGCCGAAGAAGAGGCGGCGTACACGAAAGCAATCCGAAATGCTTATGGAAGCACAAACCAAGAGGCGAAGGCCCTTGGTTTCTGTCAAGAAGACCAATGGTAAGTTAGTTTTGACACACTTCCGGAGGCCTATTGTGGCTAATTATTTGCTTCTAGGTTCCGACAGCGAAGACAACTCAGACACAATTTCACAGCGATCTCCGGCATCGCGCCACACCAGGCCTTGCCAGTACAATTTCCTCGTCAAATTGGGTAAGTCCTTACTAAGTACATCCGCACATCCTTCATTTTGATAATTCTGTTCCTCGCTTGATTGCAGATCCCTCTCTAAATCCGGATCAAAGGATATCAACTCTCTTCAAGCAAATGCAAGAACTCCGCAAGACTTATATCATGATCAAAGGCGATTTGGCGAGCATCGATCGACGGCGCAAGAAACTCCGTCGAAGGGAGCGCGAAAAGAAGCAGATGCAGCTTCACCAGCAGTAGCTCTAAGCGAATCACATGGCTCGAGTGCTAATATTTTATTCTTTGTTAGAAATCTGTGGCAGAAAGTCTTCATATTTACTTGTAATCGTAGTTTTTAGATTTTTAATTTATATTTACATAATCTTGTAATTGTTTGTCGATCTTGGGGATACCATGTGCATGGTATCACAGCAGCGTTTTTAGAGAAATAGAGTTTCCATTTGTAAATGCGTTTAAGAAATGAAGAGAGATTTGGGTTTACTTTTAGAAATTAACGTGGAGGTGTGTTCTTGAAATGCCGCTCGTCCATTTAACTCCCGGGTTTAACGAACGGGTTTATCATCTTTGCACGACATGTCTCAAATCATGCCTGCCTACATTGTGAACGTAATTTGTTCGCCTTCATATTCGGACACTTTAACATCTAAGATGATCCGGACTGGAGACTATCGCTGGAGCAAGAAGTGCGGTATACATTTACGCATACGGACGAAAGATGGAAGTGGATGTACTTCTTCACAGCGGAGGATTCACTTCAGAGCTCGTTCTTGTCTAGGAATGAGAAATAGGACGCTTTGAGCAAATATATACGTAGCTCATCGCAAACTAGAACGTCGGCACAATGACGGGCAAAAGTTTAGACCTAGAAAACGTAGCAACGTTTAGTCGGTGTAAGATGCGTTCAAGAAATCAAGCGGAGAAGTGTTTAACAATTCTAAAAGCATGTGAATCCAATTCGATGAAAAATGTAAGAGAAATGCAAACATTGTGATCCGTGTTTTAAAATGGCGACTCCCCGTAAGAAACTGGTGGTGGAACGATGAGATAACTCTTGAAAGCGTTGTATTAGTACGGCTGAAATAGAGAAACCGGTAAAGTGTGTCGTGAGTAAGGCCATATACATTGCGAAACAGTAGAGAGCCATGGAATCGGAAAACAACCCATAAACAGCCGACAGGCAGTAGAACAAGTAAAATAGAAGCAAGTGAAAACGAGCGAACATTCATTCAATCGCCAGGGACGGAAAACAGCGGATTTTACAGCAGATGGAAAGAGTATACATAAAGCAGTAAAGTGAAAAAACCTGGGACTAGCAGTTGCGTAGGACCACATATCCACTAAAGTATGGGCGAAAATCATACATCGTAGATTTGAACGACTCTGTCAAACAAAAAATGGAGAAGGAGATTTTCAGTTGAAGATCGTCGACGAATTTGATCCAAACAGCAATACAGGTTCAAGTTCAAGACGAGGTTCGACGAAGAGGCCGAAAGAAAATTAATTGAATCATGTAAATGCGATAACAGCAGCAAACTTTTGGCCTTACTAACGAGTTCTTTTTATATAATTAGCGCCCGCTCCAAGTGTTCTTAAAATATTTGCCCACATCGCGGACGACGATAACTTAGGCAGGAAGAAAAGACAGTTACCGATGTACGTTGGTTTTAAATGTTTGGAGGTTATAATGACTAGGAAATAAAGAGCTCAGGGCATTCCATAAGCTAGTTGTACTGCTTAGGGAAGAATCACGATATTTGAGTGTACGTCCGAAAGTGAGTTTGAAGTGTTACGAATGAAGGTTTGAAGGGGCCGAATGCTACTGGCAATTCCGATGGAGCATTGGTGGTGAAAATAGCGGTACAAGCGCGTCAATTGACTGTGCAGTATTGGCATCGCCTATGAGTTTTATCGCACTGTTTTGAATCTCATCTAGCAAGTGGAAATAGCTCTTGGGGGCCTTTGATCAGATGTGGGCATCCTACTCGAATTTTGGACAGATGAATGCCGTATACATATATTTAGGTCACATTAGAGGGGGTGACATATTTCTTATATCGCTTGAGAAAACCTAGACATTTCGCAGCATTTTTCGCGACATCGAATATGTGGTCATTGCAACGTAAGTTGTCATTGACACACATACCGAGAATGGAAAGTTTATAGGTTTCGATGATGCAAGTGGCATTCATGGATAATGCCTGGGTGTTTAAATTTCGCTTTAACGACAGCAGATAGCATTTTGGAAGCATAAAATTCCATTCTGTTGATAGTTCCCCAATTGGTTATGCTGCTAATATCGTATGTGCTTAACTTATGTTGCCGTTGTTATTCTACAGTTGAAGAGCAGGGACGGGAGTCCGGGAACGAATATGAAAAGCAGAGAGTGCTGTCATCAGCAAAGGAACATATTGGATTAGAAGTAGCAGACAAGAGATCATTGATGAAAATTAAAAAGAGTGTCAGAGACAGAACGGAGTCCTGTGGCGCACCAGCATTTATTTTTTGAATATCAGACTTGAAACCATCCAAGACAACTTGAATTGAACGTCCCGAAAGGTAATTTTTAATCCATTGAAGAAGAAAGTCATCGATCCCAAGTGCACGCATTTTCGACAAAAGAGCCTGGTGCGAAACTAGGTCAAATGCCTTAGAAATACTAAGCGCAACTATCTTGCTTCTCCAGACTTCGGTGAGACTTGCTATCAAATCACAAGTAGACCTGTTGTTACGAAAACCATATTGCCGATCATTGAGAAGTTTTCGTGTTTTGAGATATTGCCTGAGCTGACGGTTTATCAGCTTTGGAAAGAAGGGACGTGAGTGCAATGGGTCTGTGGAGGAGAGCGAAGAAGATTCGCTTTTTCGCTGTTGTCCATCTCCTCGGAAGAGTCCTAAAGAGTACGATCGATGGAAAAGCTAACGAAGAGGAGTTATACCACCTTAACCAGTGGATTTATGTATGTTAAGATCTTTAAGTAGCCTTGCTACTTGACCTAGAGGGTCAACAGAGGGAATTAGTACCTCACTTTTCATGCTACACATACAACTAGAAAGAGATCTTGAAAAAAATAGAAGTTTACAACTGGGGACAGACAGCTAAGCATAGGTCCAACTGGCTTGTTTGTTGAGATGCAGGTATATTCCGGTCTATAGTGTCGCAGAAGTTAATAAGTTAGTAAGAAGTGGGCTATCTGCTGGTTGCTTTACAAATTACTCGTACATTATTATTTTAAACATTTCTCGCTTCTTCCTAATGTTAGGCTGTCAACCAAACGCGATTTAGGCACTTAAGCACAATATTAACCGAGCTATTCGTGAAAGAGAGCCTTGAACAATCGTGCAGTGAATATTGAGCCATGCTACCCATACACCTCTTCAGCGCCGTGTACTTGCAGCCTTATGCAAGCGTGGGCCTGAGCTCTTCCTCTAAGCAAGCGTAATGCTCCGTTACGAAATCAGTAGGCGGTCAACAGTCTTTCTTACTGAGGGACAGCAGGAAAGTCGCTAATTTCTTAGAGATGTCGGCATCTGTGCTCGCAAATAATCCAAAGGCTAATGGAAGTCCTAGCTGAGGACGTAGGCAGTCCTAACGCAGTTCGCAACCCAAGAAACTCTCCTCTGAGCCTTGGCTACCAAGTTCATCGGCAATCAAGATCGTAAAAACTCTGGTTCTTAATGTACAAAAGAACACTTCTTTTTAAAAGGAAGATGGCTTTGACAATGAAGCCCATACATGCATAAATACAAAGGTGGTACGATTTATCAGTTTGCCAGCAGCAGGGAGGGAAGCTCCCATGCAGCCGAGACAGTACGTTCTTTGGAGCCTGGCAAAATCAGCAGTGACGTGTTTTTGTCAGCTTGTTCTGCCAGAAAACCGATGAAAGGATACAATTGGCCTTATCATAGCCATGTATATCCAAAGGGCCCCTCTCATTGACAAGCCCCATGTCTTGCCGACAGTTCCTTTGCACTGACAGAAGGTGAACAGCACCCTAGAGGCTTTCGACGTAATACGTTCAGTTCAGGGATGATCCAGTACAGCAACACCATGTCCACATGCCTGAGCGTAGATGCTGGAATCAGCGTTAAGCAATAAGTCGACCAACATGCACCATGGCAGTGACAACATGGCGGCGCTCTATGAGGAAAACTAATAATCGGTCTACGTCGTATGTAGACGTCGATGAAATGCCTAATGCTCATTGAGGTCGCTTTTAATACAGCCCACCAGACTTCGAAGGATGGTCTCGCATGATCTTCTACATTGGTGGGTATGTTGCATCTTGAACAGAGAATGGATTCGCAAAACACGTGAAGCTCAATCCAAGGAAGTCAGGCGAGTAATAGTTTGGTATAAAGGCTACTCCAACTGTGAAAATTCTATCACCGTTTCCAGAATGCTTAGATACTGATGATGTATGCCATCGGTGTCAGGTGACTAGTAAAGCCAACAGTGAATAGGTCGTGTTGCTCAACTCATTTGAAGCTTTAGCAATCAGAGCTGGTTGCCAGCTGGTTCTGATAAGACTTCCTGGGAAGTACATCTCGAGACAGAGAGTCTCTGCCTTCGACCGACACATTGCAGGCGCTACAGATCTTCTGAGTGTAGCCAGTGTTGCTGATTTGTCCGGCTTAACCGAGTATTTCGATCTTCACCCAAAAGTATTTTCAAGAAGTGGTCTTCATCGAAGTTAGGCTAAATACATACATTTTCCTGGCTGGAAACATCAGCTCAAAATATTTGGTGAACAGCTTCATCCACTTTCTGTCTCATACTGAGTCTTAGGCGACGCATTGACGTGTTTGCCAAGCTGTGACTTGGACTAACCCATCAAATGAACGAAAACGCTTTAGTTAAAAGGCCCTCAAATCACAGTCCGCCGCTTTAAGACGTAAATGAAGCCCGAACGTATGATCCAACGATTTAGCATTTGTGGATGCCAGAGACTTTTGGGTGCTGGAACTGCAAGCTGCCTGCTCAGGGTCACAAACGCAGGAAAGTGATTTATGTGTCTCAAAGAGGAAAAGACCTACCACAGTTCGGGTGCGCTTGATGTATTTTTGAATGAAACCCATTTGTTTTAATGTTGTATCGGATACAATTATTAATATGTTTACCAACTTACTGCGATGCTTTAGACTGTAGTTAGTGTTCTAGAGATAATTTTGAATAGTTAACATACTCGTAACACTGCGAACTGTGGTAGGCCTATTGCCTGAACGTGCTTGTAACAGTTGAAGAAGAACAGCTTTACTTGAGGCCTGTTATAAAACAAACTGGTTGCAGCCTTTGATATGGGAACATTACAAATGAAGCTTAAAGCGTTTTATGAAGCATTTCTCGTCAGACTAATCAGGACGAAATTCATAGTCCGTAAAAGCTCATTCGTCAGTCATTGTGTTATTTTCACGCACAAGCACCCGAAACAATTTACCCAGGAATCACTCAAAGTTTCTTCAATGAGTGTCCTCTATTTCATCCTCCCCATAGTACCATTAAACATTCATTTCACATATTTTCTTGTTAACAAGGATTCTAGGAATCTGGGTTTACGTCTAGCCATTACCCAGTTAACTTTCGCAATGGTATGTACCGAACAATTACCATCACATTTCCTTGTCGTTATGAATAATGGCCTCAAAATAGCTTGACCTGGACTCCCAATTGACGAAGAAGGCATCTGCTCTTTAGCGTACGGATACGACCATGTAAAGGAGAGTTAATCAGAGTGCATCACTGGAAATTATCACGTGCAGCTCATAAAGAACTTCAGAGAGCCTCGCCGACTATAGGATAAGCCAATCACGTACCTGCAATTAGCCGATAGTTAGTTCACTTCACTGAGGAGTAATTTTGTGGTTGACCATAATGGGGGTAGACAATCCCTACATCAAATAACGCCCTCGGTCTTACACGTGTCCTATTGTTTAGATTTAATAGAATTGTTGTCTTCATGAAGCAACAAATGTCGCATTGTAATCGTAAAGCATAAAAAAGTTACAGAAGTCGGCTAAAGAGGATGAAAATGAAAATGATACCATCACCACCTTGTGACCGGAGCCCGGACAAAAGCAGTAAAACAAGGAAAAGCAGGAACGTGCACCTACTCGAACTTCCCCCCAGCACAAACCCGGTTGTGAATTAGACAGGATTCCAGGTCGGAACACAATGTAGGAGCGAAATGAATACCATATTGATTGGAAGTGCTTATCGGAGAGGGCTCAGGGTGAAATTGAGGGCTTATGTTGGCGTCTGTAATGAATTTCAATCACATAATAGAAAGTGAGGACCGAAGGATGTTATGTTGTATCATATCACAGTCCTGACTTGAGTTTACTGGAGTTGAGTTGAGTTCCATGCCAGGGAAGAGAAAATTGAGAAAGAACGCAGGCGACATAGAAGAACAACACTTGACTACTTGAGGGTGGAGCAAGGAGTAGCTTTTTTGTATTTGTTTGCATGGTAGATGGGATTGGTGATAAAAGAAAACAAATTAATTGTATTTCCATGGTTACCTTATATCAATAGAACCCGTAAAAGGATTTTTGTTCCACTCCGAGGCAGGAGCAAAAAACGAATGAAAGACACCAGCTCTTGGAATGGACTTTGTCTGATAAGAGGATGGTAATAAAATATTTGAATGCCGGAGAGGGAAAGTGGGGAAGTACTTGTTGGCCTGGATAAGGCCTGGACAGGGTGGATTCTAAATTATTTTATGGAACGTTGAAGTATCCACTTTGTAAAATTGACTTCGCAGCGCTAAATATTATTAAGGTTAACCCAAAAGCGATAGATGTTTTTATTTTTTTATTTTATTGCTCTCATAGCCCACTCCGGGAAAGGGGCTAGCAAATCCAGACGACTGAATCGTTCAATTTAAGGATATTGTAGAAGGCGTTTTACTGCAAGAGGAGAAGACGAGTTCGTCATTAGAGCTTCGAAAAAAGGAATGAAAATTGATAAGATACTTAGAGACTGGGGGAGCTTTTGTGCGCTTGTAAGTCAAATAGGAATTCATATACAAATATCGAGCACAGCACTAAGATACAAAGATATTTTCTGAATCCATTTAATCTGACTGAATTTGATTTTCGTATAGTGAATTGCCAACCTTACCTTACTCTGGTTCTATTTCTCTTCTTGTGAAACTTGTTTATAAGGTTCTACATCAAGCTCACATGAACTCTCAATAAAAAAAACGCATCTGTTTGTGGCTAAATAGTTTCGAACCACTGTATGACAAGCGATCGGAAAGCCGAGAACCTGCGTTTTTGTGTCGAGTTTACTCTTGCCATCTAAATGTGTGCAATTTTGCAACCAAGATTTCCTTGCTGCACAAAGAAGGAAAAGGGGCACACACTCAGCGCTCCGCCAGCTTATTTCCCTTATGATTTGGTACTACTGCCACACCAAGGGCAGTAGCTGAATTCATCGAATACTGTGATCCCAGAAAGATGAGATTTAGCACATGCTGCGATGCTTATGCTCAGAATACTTGTAGGGGCAGTAGCAAAGTAAACAAAAGCAATCAATTCATGGAGTAATGCAATCGTCTTACCTGGTTATAGCAATGTTAACTCTTAGCCAACATATGTTACCCAAGTAAGACAGAAATCGAATCTACGCTATCCAACAATCTCAGTGAGGAGATTACCGGGTGGAAAGTATTGTGCGGAGACTTCATGGCAGTCCATAAGTACACCGAATTCGGAGAATCTGCAGAAAGCTTGGTGAAGACGATCCAAGCAGAGTCTCGGCAAGTCCGTCAATACTCCGCTTATACCCAGAACGAAACAGAGAGCAAAAGAAGCTGTTCAGGTGATGAAGGGCCCCATCATCAACAACTTTGAACTGACCGGCCCAGGCAGGTAAAGCTCCTGCAGATCGGCCGTTCCCTATTCGCTACTCGAGTTTGCCGTGACTACAAGAGGGAACCCGAAAACTTCTAAACAGGTCATTTAAGAATACATGAAGCTATCTAGGATTTCGAAGAGCGCCGCCTACAAAAACTTTTACGGATGGACCGAAATACCCAGTGAAACCAGCAGAGTCGTCAAAGTCTTCAGATAGTGCAAATCAGCCAGAATGGAAACATTCAGAACTTCTGACGTCACCTATACTGAGTCGAAAGCAGAAACTCTTTGTCTCATGCTTGGGATTCACTTCGCAGCTAATCTGATCGGAATCGGCTTACAATCACCTTCGACCACTAAAGTCGCAAGTGAGCTTAGTAGCTAGTAGCGATTATCGGATAGAGCCATTAAGTGCGCTGTTGCCTGTTTTGAAGGGTTCATGCTGCCTGTCCTGATAACTCGGAAAAGAAACTTCCCTATTAGCTTGACAGTGACATAGTCGTACATACCTAAACTTTGGCAAATAGTAAGAGTATTTTTTATAACGAAATCAAAGAAGATAACCAATCGCTCGCTAACAGTTTCAGACCAATTAGTCTGACTTCCTTCATACGAAAGAGCATCTAGAAAATGTGCATGTACGCAACACTTGTTTACAAATACGTCTTCTGTCAAAGCTGCAACAATTGTCTTTTTGATCACGCTTAGTTCTCTAAAGCCAGTTCTAAACGTGAACAACGAGATGGGCTTTTAATAATTCGTCTCAAAAGTGAGGTTGCTCTTTTCATGATAACGTCTATTGATTAAATGTATCACCACCCGTTTCCCAAATGAAGCCAAGTATAGTATGTAGGTATTATCCCGGAGAAGAAACTTCTTTGGACTAAACATGCAACGTCGGAAACCTCCAAGATGCTATCCGCTTTCTGGCAGTGTAAAGAAACTTTCAGCAAAAGATGGACCTTCTAAGTGAAGAGGATGATTTGGATTTATAAAGCTGTGATAGCACTAAGTGTATCTTATATGTCGTATGTTTGGTAGAACAAGCTTTCACGAAAATGCATCACTATTGCGTTTATCAGACTCCAAAGAATGGTCTGCCTCGGCTGCATCCCTAATTCTGATAAAACTCCTTTTGCTTTATGTTCATATCATGGGCTGCACTCTGAATATCATCTTCCCGTTGAAAAGTGGCGATCTTTGGTACAACACACACTGGAGTATAAGGAAATGTAGTCGGGTCTTCACAGATGGCTCCCATGCAGATCTGGAAAGCGGCGTCGGTGTCTTTTTGTAGGACGATAACGTTGGATTCGACTCCTTATTAGGAAAGTTTGCATGTCGTTTCCAAGTGGAGATATACACAATCCTGATGGTATCTGCTTCTATGATAATCTAACTGCGCTTAAGATCTTGCAAACCCCTCTCACCACTTTCATACTGGTTTGAGAATACAATGCTTCTTCGGACGCCATTTAGTTCTAGATCATAGCGAAATCATAGGGAAATACATCTCGTAGCCAGGGCTGAGAACCCGAAACTGTTTTAGGACTACCTACGTCCTCGCTTTCTTTGTGAGTTTTTTCGTAGGCGCATAGTTGCTGTTATAAGCGGAATTGAAATCGATATACGAGTACAACTGGTGTGTATCGGTCTGGACTTCCCGGATTTTCTCTAGGTGCTGCATTAATGTGAATATTTGGCCAGTTGTGGACTTACTCGACATAAAACCACACTGAAAAGGGTCATGAGAAATAGTTTCAGGCGTTCACATAATAGAGCAAACAGGATCTGATACCCGATGTCAAGGAGATTGACTCCTCTGTAGTTGGTGAAGTTTCTTTTTTCTAGATCGGCGGGCAAATGATGCAGAGGTTCTATTCACAGGTGTACTTTCTTCTGATCAAATCTTGGAAATAAGTTGATGTAAAATATGTGTAATTTGGCCATGGAGACAACGATTTCTTTCAAAGTTACAGTCCAACGGGGAAACAACAGAGGGGGAACAGTGACCTGCCGGCGGACGGACAGCATAGCAAAGCACACCCCACCGACGTATTAACAAGAATGCTAATCAATTTAAGACGATAGCCGAACAATAAATTCGCGACCCCACCCCCTCCGAATTCCACCACTTCTGCATCTTAATAGGTTTACATAATTCGCCCTCAAAAAGTATTTCGCAGGATATTTGGGTTTACAATTCTCTGACATTTGGAATGCTATTAAAACCTTTTATCCCTCTAAGTTAAACATATTGCTGCCTCCAAATAAACTGTGAAACAATTTGCGGAATATCAGTCTCTGGTGACAATAAACATGTGAAAAGTAATCTCGATCTTGACATGCTTAACAATTTTTTTCTTGACATTGGTAATATTGTAATATTACATCTTTTAACCATGGGGAAGACCTGGAGTTACCAATGCCTATATTGAATGATTTTGAAGTGGCAACAGAAAATAACGTTATTTCCTTCAGCAATGAAGGCTAAGTCTACTGGAGAACGGGTATGCCAATCCGCTTCATAAAAATAATGGTAAATCGCTAAAGTTTAACCCAATGCCAAAAAGGCGGACGCAACAACTAAAGGCGATTTCCGGCAAATCAGCATTCAGCCATGTTTGTCTAAGGGCTTTGAGAAACTTCAACAAGGGCTTAGTGACGTTCCTATGTATAGGTACTTGATTTCTCAACGGCCTTTGATAAGGTCAATCATGAAATACTGTACTGAAAATTGAAAAATTTTGTCGGCTTCAACGACAGGGCTGTAAGACTGATTGGCAATTTTCTTTCTGGAAGGATGCAAAGGGTCATATCTGGAGAAAAGTCTTCAGCTCTTAAATTTATCATACCTCAGGGATTGGCTTTAGAACCGATTTTGTTCTACCTATTTATAAACGACCTATCATCAATTTGCGAAGATATTTTAATCCATCTCTATATGAAGTGGATCATTTGGCCCAACCAATAAACGATATGAAAGAACTGAGCTTCCGATTAAATGAGGATTTGAATCGAATACATCCATAGGTGGCTGTAAAAATGTCTTGTGTATTTTATAAAACAACAGTGTTCAATTTGAAATTAGTTTTATTTATTTTCTTGATAATACAGTGAAGTATACCCGTTGGCTGCTTTAAACTAACTAACTACTGAATTGTCAAATTACATATACAGCAATGCGTTCAGTGGTGCCACTTTTTAGCATTCATGTTGTAGTGGTTCCACTTTTAGCATGGTCTTCCTTTTGTAGAGATTATTTCAAATCCTTACTCAAATTAAATCCTAACCCTAATATTCCCAGTTGGCGTAACGAACAGGCGGGCGAGGAACGCGTGAGCTACGTCGTGGCTGACTACCAACAGGCCCATCCTCTGCACCCGTTTTTGAATTTACATCAGATTCGTCCGTGGTGAGAATGTTTTCGCTGACTACAGCATCGCCACTACTAGATCCGTCTGGCGCATTCGGGATAGCATCGTTTTTTCTGGAGTCCTCCAATTCTTGTCTGCTATTTAAAGTAACCGCTAGGCTGTTACGTCTGAAGATCTGACCAGTTGACACGTCCAATACCAAAAACGGGTGGTCATTGACTCCACCAACTACTCTACCATAACACCATTTCGTATTTTTCTTAAAAACAACTTTTTGGTCAATCTCAAGCTTGGACAAGGGGCAGGTCTGGCGATCATAATACAGCTTTTAACGTTCACGTTTTTTAATTAATTTATCTTTGATAACATGTTCCGAAACCCTCTCCCGTAGAAGAAGTTTAGTACTAATTGCTGCCTTTGTTTTAATTCTCCGTCCAAATAACAATTGGGGTGGCGACATTGACATAGAAGCCAGTGAGGGGACGTTACACTCCAGCATTCGGTTCTCAAATTCTTGTGGACAACCTAAGCATCTCTTCAGCAAGTTCTTTGCAATTGCTACACCTTTTCGGCTAGTCCATTACTCTGCGGATAGCCCGGACTTGAGAATGTCAATGTGATGTTGGCCCTATCAGCGAACTGATGAAATTGTCAACAATTAAAGGGAGAGTTGTCAGACTGGATTTCCGAAGGGTAGCTATACCGGACAAAGACCCCTTCCATAAACTTGATAATCGTCGTCATCGATTTGTCCTTTACTTTATCAGCCACTAACCAGTTTGAATACGCATCCACCATTGCCAGGTAATCTCTATCGGCCAGCTGAAACATGTCAATTCCAAACACCTGCCACGGATATGCGGGAATCTCCTGCTGTGTAAGTGGTTCTCTTGCGTTAGCTCGAGTATATTTTTCACAAATGAGGAACTTTTTAACGGCCAGCTCTATATCCTCTGCCATTTTAGGCCAGTAGAATAATTCTCGGGCTCTCGACAGCGATTTTTGAATGCCGAAGTGCGGCTCATGAATCATTAACATAATATCTTTCCGCAGAACTTGAGGAACGACTCTAAAAAACGGTAAACCTTCTTCCAATTTAAGCTCATCTTTTATCTTATAATACTGTTTAATCTCACAGTTCAACTTTTTTACCTTCGGCTAATCCGCTTGCAAATACCTGGCAACTGACCTCAAAATATCATCTCTCTGTGTCATGTGCGCATAGATAGCCTGATTATGATCCGGCATACACACTCGCTTTCGAACTGAATGAATAACTGCCTGTAGCTCGTGATCATCCTCTTCCATTTGTTTAACAAGCGCCCGTGACAAAGAGTCGGCTACTTGGCCGGCTACTTACCTGGCACATACTTAATTCGAATGAACGGATACTTTAGTAGTCTCAGGAACAGCCGCTGTAGTCGTGCAGATTCATCGTCAATTTCTCTCTTCATCAGTACCTCCAGAGGTCGATGATCAGATTGCACTTCTACTTCACGGCCATATACAAAATAGTGGAATCCCTCACATGCGAAGGTGACTGCCAGCAATTCCTTTTCTATTTGCGCCCACCTTTGCTCACTGCTTGTGAGACTACGAGATACATATTCGACCGGTTGATTATCCTGCAATAGCACTGACCCCAATTCATCCTTTGATCCATCGGTCTGTATTACTATTGGCAGTGCCGAGTCAAATATTTTTAATACTGGTTCTTCAGTCAGGTTCTTTTTTAAAGCGATAACTTCTGCCTCCTGCTCTTTGCCCCAACGCCACTCAACATCCAGTCGTGTTAGTTCACTCAGTTTTGCCGTTCGCTGTGACAAGTTTGGCAAATACCGACCTACATATTTCAACATCCCGAGGAATCGAGCTACATTTGATTTATTTTCAGGCAATGGTATGTTGATGATGGCCTCAAGATATTTTTGACTGGGCCTGACTTGCGATGCTGAGGCCTGTTGCCCCATAAAACGAACCTCAGCCAGCGCTAGCTGCAGCTTTTCCTTATTGAATCGGACACCGACGTCGAAATAAATCTCCAAACCGGGAATGTCCCCGAAAAATTGCACCATTTTGCACATGAACAGTTCCGGTGCGTTGTTTAATCCAAACTAATCTCGATTCCAACTATAACGCCCAATGATAGACTCCGCTGTTGGAATTAAAAAATGTTTTCGCCGAATACGGCTTTGGATCCAAGCATCATCTGAGGCAGCCATTTGCTTTTTCCACAATTTGCAGGCTGTTGACCCTATGCGTTGGATAGTCAACGGGTGAGATAACTTTTCACTTCTCCATCTCCTGCAAAGCTGTCTTAAGACTTCACCAGCGTCTTGAATTCGTTTGTAATATCGTAATATGGGCACAGAGTGAGATTTTAGATTAATGTGACACTTTCCACTATGACGCTGTCCACCACCTCAAACAAAATGTTCCTCTTACTCTTTTGAGCCAAATCGAAACAAGGTAATGTTATTTGATCAAATTTCTTCAGCTTTTCATTAGTATATGTTAATAATTGTGAGGTACAATTGAATTAAGTGATCAAATTTCATTTTCTTGTCAGAGTACAATGGAATGCAATTGGTATCCGCCCCCGTGTCCAATTTGAAGTTAACCTTGACATCGTTAAAAATGAGTTCGTGAGACCATGGCCTATCTATACTGTTAAAAGAATCCATTCGTACTAACTTACTAACTGCTAAACTACAGTCCATATGCAGCCAATTGCAAGATTTCGAATTACCTTGATTAAAATATCCAGCTTGGTAGTGCAATGCATTCTCCTGCATTTCGGTCGATGCGCGCATATTCGAAGCTCCCTGGTTTGACGTGTCTTCCTTCTCTTTTGCTTCATGGATCGAATGAATCTCTGTCAAGCAGTAAACATTGGCAAAATGACCGAAGTGTTGGCATCTTCTCTTGATTACCGCTTGCATTTCCATCACAACGTCGACACTGCCTCTCGAACCCACTTTTCTTCATGGCCGGACGCTTCTTCTGATTCTGTTGCGGTAGATCCAACAGCTGTCTGTTAGTAGCTGCCAGCTCCGCTTTCTTGCATCGGTTGATTGTTTGCTCCAAGGTGTTATCATGATTCTCCAATAGCTTTGCTTGCAATCGTTAATCGGCCACACTCAATACTATGCGATCACGAAGCATGCGGTCTGCATACGATTGTTGACACCCAGTGCATGTAAATTCGCAGTGACGCATCTGAAGCCTCAGGTCTGTTTCAAACTCAGTAAACAGCTGGAGTTCTTTTTGGACGATGGAATTAAATTTGAATGACTCCATAACAGTATTCCTCTGTGGCAAGCAAAACTCTTCAAATCGACGTAAAACTTCTGTCATTGAAACTGCAGGACCACCCTCCTCCGCCGCTGGTTCACCATTAAACGGTTCATTAAACAATCTGTTGTACACGTCTATTCCCTTCTCTCCAATCAAGTGATGAAAAACTGCAATCTTCACATTGTCCCCTTCATTATTTCGACCAGAGGCAAGCATATAAATGTTGAACTTCTGCTTCCACAAAGGCCATTCTTTTCCAGCATCTTCGAAATTCATCTGCGATGGCCCCTGCAAATTTGTTTGCGCTGCCATGTTCTTGATCACAGCTAACGCACAGAACAAACTAGAACAATTAAGAAGAACAAACACCGTGGCTCTTGCTGTGCCGTTATGTACAGGTTAATACGTAGTCAGTTTATCACTTCTGTGTCCCTTTTTTTTCCACATCGATGACACTTTTGTGCCTCCTGCTTTTGCACGTAGCTGTTGTGTAAATCACATCTGACACCATGTAAAAGTGC
This sequence comes from Volucella zonaria, assembly GCA_963966105.1. Lineage (NCBI taxonomy): Eukaryota > Metazoa > Arthropoda > Insecta > Diptera > Syrphidae > Volucella > Volucella zonaria. The sequence goes on along the minus strand of OZ014532.1, from coordinate 192,272,436 downwards.
CTTGTGTATTTTATAAAACAACAGTGTTCAATTTGAAATTGGTCTTATTTATTTTCTTGGTAATACAGTGAAGTATACCCGTTGGCTGCTCTAAACTAACTAACTACTGAACATATCTACCAATGCGTTCAGTATTGCCACTTTTTAGCATTCATTTTTTATACGTTTAGTGGTTCCACTTTTAGCATGTATGTTACAGTGGCCAGTATTACATGGCCTACATTTAAACCCAGATCATTAGACCTCAGTCTTCTGCTATCTGTGCAATCAAAAAACTGCAATCTATGGGGCTATGCTCATACCAACATAATTATTGGCAATACTTACGAATGCCTTCGTAAACTATGGTTGACTGCTAGCTTTGCACCTACAGAAATACGGCGAAAGCTTGTAATAACCCTAGTTCTACCGCTTATAACCCATGCTGATGTTGTCTACTGTACCCTTGATTGCTTTTCTCAACGAAAGTTGCAAGTGGTTTTCAACGATGCTGGGCGGTATATCTATGGCCTCCATAGCCACGACTATATCTCCACTTGGTTGCACTCTTCAAGATTTTGTAAAAGCCAGAAACTGAATTTTTTTTAGATAAAATTATAAAAAATAGAATCCCATTCAAATTTTTAACAAACTCAACTTTTCCCGCTTCGAAAGGACATTTAACATTGATTGACATAGCTCGTCACAATTATATAAATTCCTCTCGCTTATTTCTCATTCATACCGTCAAATTATGAAACATGTTACCTCCCAGAATAAGAGCAATTTCTAGTACCGAGAACTTTAAAAGTGCAACCCGTCCTTACTTCTCTCAACAACTCCACTCAAATACGACGAGTAATCTTCTTTAATTCCCATTATTATACTCCTCTCCTTATTCCGGAATATTTTTCTTTTTTCTATGTATCTATCTGTTTTTCTACTATTTCTATTTCATGGAAATGAACATCCCATCCCTCTTTCCTTCCTCTCTTCCGTGCTATTTTTTCTATTGTTTTAGTTTCAAATTGAATCCAATTGCAACCTGGTTGGATAGAACGTTACAGAAACGACCGAATCTCAGTCTCAGAGATAATGTAACCACGAACGCGAGATAGCTGTCCAGACCAACACTCAATGCTGTCTGCTGTCATTAAAGCGAAATCTAAATACCCAGCCATTATCCATGAATGGCACTTACATCGTCGCAACCGAAAAACTTTCCATCCTCGGTATGCGTGTCAGTGACAACTTACGTTCGAATGACCACATATTCGATGTCGTCAAAAATGCTGCGAAATGTCTAGGTTTCCTCAAGCGATGTAAGAAATATTTTACCCCCCTCTGATCTGGCCTTAATATATAAGGCATTCATCCGCCCAAAATTGGAGTACAATGCCCACATCTTGTCAGGTGCTCCTAAAATATCTCTGCACCTGCTACATAGGATTCAAAACCGTGCTATAAAATTCATACTAATATCAGTCAATCAATTGACACCCTCGAACACTGACGTACTGCCACCTGTTTCACTTTGTTTTATCGCTATTTCCACCACCAGTGCTCCATTGAAATCGTCAGTAGCATTCCGACCATTCAAACTTTCAACCGTAACACCCGTGCTGTGAATGCTCATCAGTATACCCTCAAGCCTATTTTCGGGCGTACTCTAAAATATCGTGATTCTTTCCTAAGCCGTACAACTCGCTTATGGAATGCTCTGCCGATCTCTGTGTTTCCTGGTCGTTATAACTTACAAACATTTAAAATCAATGTACATCGGTACCTGTCTTTTCTTCCTCCCTAAATTTCCTTCGCCCGCGCTGTGTACGAAAATTTTAAGGGTACACAAACTCCTTGAGCACGCGCCCATTATAAACAAAAAGCTTGATCTTAAAAAAATGGAAACAGAGCTCGTACAATGGTAAAGGACGAGAGGAGTCTGTATCCCAGCCTATGAAATTTTTATTTATTTATTTTTTTTAATTTTCTGACCCGCGAAGTAAGGGACTTTGACCTAAAAGACCCTTTGTACCATTGAGTCAGAACTATCGTTAGGCTAGTAGATTTTCTAACTTGCGAATGAAGTTGATAACACTACTAGCAGCGAAATTCATTAGTTCGTTGAAGCCGAATTGTTCCCTGAAGAAAATCTTGAGGGCTGGACATTCACATAAGACGTGTTCAGCTGTTTCGGTTTCCTCAAGACAAAGTTGGCACTCCGGAGCGTCGACTAGTTTCATTTTTTTTGAGGTGATATCTTATACCGTCCTGTGTGGCAAGCTACTAAAGTTTTGATATCATGCCGTCTTAGATTTAGACATCTATTGGCATTTTTGCAGAAAAGCTCGTTTGGCCTGTCTTAGACCTGAGCTATTCTCTCAATATGAAATGCATCTCAAATGCTCCCACCTATTGACTGCAGAAGTAGGAGTACAGCAAAATGGTTCAAGTCCATTGAAGGGAGTTTCTGAGCCCTTTCTGGCCAGTTTGTCGGCCTTTTCATTCCCATCAATGCCCTCATGACCAGGAATCCACTACAGTTTGGTTTTGTTCCTGGAGCTAAGTTTTTGAAGGGTTTTGAGGCAGTACATGACTGATCAATGATAAGTTAGCTAAAGGCATTTATAGCTTGCTTGATTGTTCGTGAATGTATGGATGTTTGCGCCTTTGATATCTTAGTTGCAGATATGGTTGGCATATACTGGAATGCGCGAAGTTCTGCTTGAAAGACATTGGGGCTTTTGCCTATAGCTCCCACCCCGATTCCATTTTAGAACCATCCGTATAACACTTTATGCAATTATAGCTGTTTGGTGGATTATTGGTAACCCATGCTTCTTCGATGGGAATCTCCATGGAGAAGCCTTTATTAAAGGTTAGTAATATTATTACATCTATCGCAGCTGTGGTGAAAACTCCGGAAATGCCCAGACATGCGAGACGCTGTACTCTTTTGAGCTTTTTAATGTCGGTTTTTTGCTTCAATTTAGTCCACCATACTATAGAAAGATAGGTTATGATGGGCCTGACCATCCTTGTATAGATCCAGTGAGTGATCTTTCGAGTGATCCCCCATGTGAGGTCATACCTGCAACGGCAGGCCCATAAAGCTTTGGTTGCTTTAGTTATTTTGTTGTTTAAGTGAGATATCCAGTTGAGTCTTTAGAGTAGGATTACTCCCAGATATTTGACCTTATCGGAGTACTCAACGATTGTGTGGTTAAGTGAAACTATACTTAAGTTTATGTTTCTTCTTTTAATGCAAGGAACTACGACAGCCTTAGTTGGGTTTATGGAGAGATTCTTTCCCCAGTCTAGAGCATGACTTCGTTAGTCCAATTGTATTGTATTGTAATTGTATTGTAGCCTAAGTTGCTTAATTTGTTAAGCAGATCATCAATGACCAAAGACCATAGGAGGGGCGATAATACGCCTCCCTGCGTGCAGCCCCTTACGGCTGAAAGTGATATCGAAGTGGGCCCTAATCATTATCCGGCTTTCAAGCATCGCTTTGACCCATTTGATGGTAGTTTGATTGATGTTTCTATGGAGCAAAGCATTTGATATGGAATCATCATATCCAGTGTTGTCGAAAGTGCCCTCTATGTCAGGAAATGCGCAGAGTGCAATTTCTTTACAGCGGAAGGAGCTTTTAGTTTCAGCTGTCATCTTCATCAGAGCACCTTCCGTCGATTTGCCTTTGTGATGAGCGTACTGACATGGGTGTAGAGGCAAGCTATTCTCTAAGCTTACTCTGATATAGACATCAATAATTCTTTCAACTTTTTTCAGATAAAACCATATCAAGCTTATAGAACGATATGATTTGGTTAGTTCCCTGGGCTTTTTACCTTGTCTGGGGATAAACACAACGTTGGCCTCCCTCTAAGTGCACGGTATGTTGCTCAGGTTGAAGCTCAACCTAAATAAAGTTATTCGGGTAAGTACAAGGAAGTCCAGCCCTTTTTGTAGCAGAGCTGGGAAAATTCCATCTAGCTATGCCTGGTGCCTTGTATGGTTTCAATGAGTTGATAGCCTCGGTGCGCTTGGCTTTGTTGAAAATCTTCCTCATCTTTTCCGAATAGCTTTTAGGTTTTCATTCCACCATGGTACGCATAGTCTACCACCTTACACGTGTTTTTAAAAGATGATAAAATGATGTCGTTTAGCTGGAGCTGGATCTCGTCTGCGTCCACTGTTATTAGCGTTGCGGACGGTTGATGCATCTTATCTTGAACACAATCTACATATGTATGATCTGATAAAGATGCCTCCTCGGACACTTGCTAGTCTTCCATCATATTTTGTAGAAACGGAGACGACATGGAGAGACTTCTTTTCTTTGTACCACAGTTGCCCCAAATCGTATTGTGTGCGTTGGCGACGCAGCCGATGATAATCTGCAGTTGCTTGTCTTCACAGTACCGTACAAGTTCCTGTACTGGAGTGGAAGGCACTTCCTATGTAGATTCCGACCCTCTGGTTTTGCTTTTTAAACCAAAAATCTTACCATGATTTGCCCATGGCTCTTGGATAAGTCCAATAGTGATGTTCTCTTCAGCACAAAGGTGTCCGAGGCACCCATATCAGCTCTACGTCCTACGTAAGTGAGAGGGACCAGCTCTTCTACCTCTCGGACCATTGATATGTCCTCTATTTGCCTGACCACCTGGCCACGGTTGGTGGAGGTACTGGTTTTTTGGTGCCGTGGTGTATTGTGGTTTATGCAGCTGCGGGTGCAGCTTTTCCACTTTTTGGTGCTACAGAGTTTTTGCGGTAGTGCTGACGCTAGCCCTAGGTGGGATATCGCTTACGCTTCCGCCAGCTAATTTAGAGCCCTAGTTGGTTGTTTGGACCAGGTGGGGTATCCCTATCGTTTGATCTTTGCAGAACTCTCCACGTTCTTTGTTTTGGCCATCAATATTCTTTCGGTAGCTCTCCCGGTACTTTATGGGAAGAAACCTCTGATTACATGAGGTTTTTGAAGATTTTTCTCCTCGACAAATATCACCTCTAACCCACATTTGTCTTTAAGCTTATCGAAGTTGTTTTTCATCCACTCTGCACTAGAGGCATTCGTACAGAATGCTGGATTCTTTTTCTCATCTCATAAATCAATCGTGATATCCACAATACCCTCTTGTTTCTGAACCAGTTGTTCATTTGTGGGAGGTCTATGATCGAGGTCGTCAGGTACGACTCCCAGTCTATCATAGCTCGTTATATCGCTGTAGGAGACTTTGTTGACGGTTGTGTTCCCAATGCGAACTCGTTTCACTTAGGATTGGGAGGGGTGTTGTCCTCGAATCGCATGTGCTTCACCACGGAACCCTGGTGTTTGGCCGGATCTAAGAAGATTTCTGTACCAATTTGAAAGTATTTTAACAGGTAGCTCCAATATCCCGAGATAAGACCAGATCCACGGATAAAAGTATACTGTCAGCAAAAAACGTTTTTGAAACTTTCATTTTGAATACAACTGTCGAATGCATTCGTCATTTCAAGAATATTGATTCTATTGTTATCATCTTTAGACTTACGAATTAAATTCATTGTGAAAGCGCTATTCTTCCTTTGAGTCGTTGAGATCACCAATAACGTTAAATCCACTGCGTTCAGAATTAAAAATAGATTGTAATCAAGTTGCCAGTGACTGTCATTTAGATAAATCGGCATTATGTTCTTTATTATCTACCTTTAAATCAGAAACGTATGCTTCTTCTATTTTCCTCAGGTTGGCAACTGATCCAATATCTTTACGGAAGCCATATAATTTTCCTCCACTGCCCCTACCAAAGTTATTTGACTTCACTGCGTAAATCCATTCTAATGTTTAAACTTATGTCCTTCGTCTGCTAACACATGCGTTTCGAATAGGAAAAGAAATATCGGCCCTGCTGTGTACAAACATTTTAAAGGTGCACAAATCCCTTGAGCGCGCGAGTTATGAATCCCTTCCACCGAACCGGTTTGCAACATGTTGCCTCAGCAACATCACCAATAAACTGCTGTATTCATAACCCAGCAACGTGTGTATGCAACAGCAGACGACAAGTGTATTGAACATATTACAGAGATGATACAGCAACACATCTGCACATACAAGACGCTGGTGGAAATAACAGCTAAGTGAGAGTCTCCAAATACAGTACATTCTCTTACACAACAAAAGCCTAACGTTAATTTAGTTTTATAAAAATTTGATAGAGTTACTTTTAGCAAAAGCATTCAAATAAAGCAGACACTATATTTATAACTACAAAATTGGTTTCATTCAAAATCATATTTATAACTGGCGCAGTCTACGGTATGCTAATATTTCCGACTGTATATCGGAATTGTAGCATCGTCGAACCTAAAAATAATAATAAAAAGTTGTATAGAAATCAAAAAACATAATTTCGTATGGTGAAAACAACGAGGACAGAAAAAAAAATCAAGAATCAAAAAGTTAATAAGAAGCAAAAAGCAGCTAAAGTATTCAATAGATCCAACAGCCTATTTGGTGGGGTAAGTCTCATTTCTGTGTTTTTTTTTTCGGTTAATTCCTATGCCTCCCGTTAAAACTTCCCGTAAAGTGAAACATAAATTAGTAACAAAATCTATATACACTCCAAGTTGGAGACATTGTAAGAATTTTAGTTCTAGTTCAGAAAGTTTTCAACAAAGTAGCTTCAGTGAATTTGCCGTTAAATTTGAGCAGCACCTCGATATAGTTGGTGAAAGCGTAAAGCCATACGAACTGAATCAAATCTCTCATAAATCGCATAACTGTATTACAATGAATAATAACCAACATCAAATTGCCATGGATGCTTTCAATACTCTCAGGATACCTGACGCCGTGAAAGATATTCCGACATTTGATGGTAATCCGCGTTTGCTTTATGATTTCATCAATAATGTCGAGGAAATTTTAGAACTTATGCCGTATATTAAAGCCTCGAGTTTTGAGAAAATTATATTACGTGCTATCCGTAATAAGATTATTGGCCAAGCTAACGAAATTTTAAATATGTACGGAACTCCCTTGGAATGGGAGGAAATTAAAAGTAATCTACTTATTCATTATTCAGATAAGAGAAATGAAACGAGTTTAATACGCGATTTACATATGCTCCGGCAGAATAAAGATGATGTAGAAACCTTTTACGCAAAAATCGTAGAAATACTTTCTACCATGATGAACCACGTAAGGGTTCATGAAAGTAATGCCAATGTAATTAATTCTAAAAAAACCTTATACAACGAAATGTGTTTAAATAGTTTTCTGTCAGGTCTACGTGAACCGTTAGGTTCTACAATTAGATCAATGAGGCCATGTAAATTATCTGAAGCGTTTAAATTTTGCCTCGAAGAACAAAATCACAGTTATTTCAAAAACTCATATCAGCAGCAAGTTGCGGTAGATAGGAGATATCAATATAATCCAAATATTCCTAGTACCTCACATAATAGCCCATCAACTTCAAGAAATTCCCGGCATTATTTAAGACCTCCTTTTCACACTCCATCTACTTCGACAGCACAAAACTTTATTAATAGAGAAAGCTCAAATATCCCCCGTTACAATAACTCGACTTTCGGTGCACAACGTTTCCAAGTCCCTGAACCAATGGATGCCTCAAGTGGTAACTCTAATAGGTTTTCAAAAGGGAGAAATACTCAACCACAGAGACAAAACCAAATGTTTAATATGGAATGTAGGTATCAAGATAATATCCAAAAAGTAGATAGAAACTCTGAAGACAATCGTTATCATAGTCCTCAAAATTATTATCCGAATTTAGATACACCTGCAGAATTAGAACTTAACGCTCAAATAGACGACCAAAATTTTCGCCTACGTGCCTCGGAAACCCAATAGGTTACATTGATATCAATAATTTTAACACTAATATATTGCCGTATATAACTATAAGAAGCTTCAATGGTAAAGAACTTAAATTTCTTGTAGATACAGGAAGTAATATATCATTCATGAGTCCTGATGTAATTCCAAATATAAAACCAATCTCTATAAAGCCTGTAGAAATAAAGACAATTTTTGGTTCCCATCTTGTTAATCAGAAAATAGTCTTACACGGTCTACCTGAACTCAACTCAAAAAAAGAAATCCCATTCTTAATTTTTAAGTTCCATAATTATTTCGATGGGCTGATTGGCACAGATTTAATGAAAGATCACTGTATGAAAATTGATTTACAGAAATCTGCCCTCGGGACAAATAATATTGAAATTCCATTGAACTTTAAGCCAAATATAATTTCTCAAGCGTACAAAATACCAAGTTTAAGTAAAAAGATTTGCAGTTTACCAGTTGATGTTGAATCCGATAGTATATACATTAGGCCAACGCGTATAAACAAAAACCTATTAATATCAGAGGGTATATATCTGGCAAAAAATTGGTTTTCATATATTGAAGTAGTTAATTTATCCGATTCCGAACAAATGTTTGTAATTGAACAACCCATTAAAGCTCATGTCATGAAGAAAGATTCTTACATAGAAGCAAACACGTTTACGATTAGCAACAGGTATTCTCTAGGCACAACAGATTTGAATTCAATTATTACAACTGAAGGGTTAAATAAGGAAGAGGAACGATATTTAAAAGATCTCTGCTACCAATACAGCGATATTTTTTTTTACGCAGGGCAAAAGTTAACATTTTCTAATCAAAAAAAACATGAAATTAAAACAAAAGATGATGTGCCCATATATTGCAAATCCTATCGGTACCCATATGCACTTAGAGAAGAAATCCAGAAACAAATAATAGAACTTCTTGACCAAGGCATTATACGCCAAAGTTTCTCCCCCTGGTCCTCCCCGATTTGGATTGTTCCCAAGAAGAAGGCTGCGAGCGGAGAACAAAAATGGAGACTCGTAGTGGACTACAGAAAATTAAATCAGAAAACCGTTGATGATAGGTATCCAATCCCAAACATAAATGAGATTTTGGACAAACTTGGAAGGTGCGTTTATTTTAGCACAATTGACCTTGCTTCGGGATTCCACCAGGTCGAAGTAAAGGCTGAAGATATATGCAAAACCGCCTTTTCCGTCGACAACGGTCACTATGAGTTTGTCCGTATGCCCTTCGGCCTTAAAAATGCTCCTGCTACATTTCAAAGGGTTATGGACAATGTTTTGAGGGACCTTCAGGGCAAAATCTGCTTGGTATATATGGACGATATAATCGTGTATTCTACTTCGCTCCAAGAGCATATAGAAAGTCTGAAAGCAGTATTTCAAAAACTAAGAGATTCAAATCTTAAGGTGCAGGTCTCAAAGTCTAAATTCCTTCGAAAGGAAGTTTCGTTTTTGGGCCACATTATCACTTCTGATGGAATAAGACCAAACACTGAAAAAATCCACGCTATACAGAACTTTCCCATACCCAAAACAGTTAAACAGATAAAATCCTTTCTTGGTCTTCTGGGATATTATCGAAAATTTATTAAGGATTTCGCAAACTTAACCAAACCAATGACACAGTGTTTACGAAAAGGTGAAACCATCGTACTTGACTCTAGATACAGAGATTGTTTCGAAACCTGCAAAGATTTATTGTGTAATGATCCTTTGCTGCAACACCCTGACTTTAGTAAGCCTTTTAACCTTACAACAGACGCAAGTAACGTTGCATTGGGCGCTGTCCTCTCTCAAGGCGCTATTGGTTCAGATAGACCGATTTGCTATGCAAGTCGTACACTATCAAAGTCAGAACAAGCCTATAGCACTATTGAGAAAGAGTTGTTGGCTATTGTCTGGGCAACAAAGTATTTCCGACCTTACCTGTACGGTAGAAAGTTTCAGATTGTAACTGACCACAAACCACTAACCTGGCTCTTTTCACTTAAAGATACAAACCCAAGACTAATTCGGTGGCGATTAAGGTTAGAGGAGTTTGATTATTCGGTGGTTTACAAAAAAGGTAAGACAAACTCAAACGCGGATGCTTTGTCCCGGATTGAAGTGAATGCTAATGAGTTGAGCACAATTAACCCTGATTCAGATAATTTGGACACGATATCTATTCAAAATAACGTTGATGAATCTGAAAGTATATCCACTGTTCACTCTGGATATGAAAATGTAAACGATGGAATTCCTATTTCTGAACGTCCGCTTAATGACTTTTCAAAACAATTCATAATTATTAAAAATAAACGGCACAGAAATCTATCAATTAAACTCAAAGTTCTATTCAGAAGAAAAAAAAGATATACCATAGAACATTGTGAACCCACAACTGAAGACACTATTCGATATATATTTGAAAATTACTTGAGCTCTGGTAAATTATGCGCTATATTAACTGATGACGTCACATTTAGTGCAATTCAATTAATATATTCCAAGTATTTTAGCAATTCTAATTTCAAGTTGGTGCGATGTAAAAGTTTTCTTAATGATGTCACAAATGTTGATGAACAAGAAAAAATGGTAAGAGATTACCACACAAATTTTCACCACAGAGGCATAACCGAAACTTTTCACCACTTAAGAAAACACTCATATTTTCCTAATATGATCCAAATAATTACTCGCTTTATAAACAACTGCGAGGTTTGTCATAGGTATAAATATGATAGGAAAAGAGAACGATTAAAATATGAAGAAACAGAAACCCCATTTAAACCATTCGAGATAGTTCACCTAGACGTATATTCGGTTAATAAACAAAATTTCCTCACGATTTTCGATAAGTTTACAAAATTTGCTGGTGTATATTTACTCCCATCAAGAAATAGTATAAACCTTATTAAATCTTTAAAGCATTTCTTCTCGCACCATGGCATACCACAACGTATTGTGACAGATAATGGGAGCGAATTCCTTTCAACTCTATTTAAGGACTTTTTAGAAATATACGCAATTAAACATCACACGATTTGTGCAAAGAGCTCCAACGGAAATTCCCCCGTGGAAAGATTCCACTCCACATTGACAGAGCTGATACGTATAATAAAATCTCAAAATAAAGAAAAACCAATTACTGACATTATTGATGAGGCAGTTTTAACCTATAACAACTGCATTCACTCAACTACGAAGCTATCACCATTTGAGTTACTTTCAGGACACATCAGTATAAAGCAGCCTTTTCCGACTAAATTTGAAACAAACACCGAACAAGAATACTTGCAGAGACATATTAAAGACTATGCAAATTTGACTAGCCTAGTTCACGATCGTTGTCTAAAATACAAACGCAATCTAATAAAAAACCTAAATGTGACCCGAATAGACCCCCCTGATTACGCACCTGGCGAATTAATTTATGAATTAGATGATAGAAGAGACAAGTTAGCGCCTCGATATAATGATCATATAGTTAAAGTAAGTAAGAAAATTACAATTGACACAAACAAACGAAAAGTTCACAAGCAAAAGATAAAGAAAAAACGTAAAATGATTTCATCTTAAAATATTGGTGGCGGATATATCTTAAGTTAATCTTGCAATTATTTACATTTTTTTTTAAATCCTGACTAAGTTCTGAAGCGAATTTGTTGAAACCTTTTCTTTTCATTTTATTTGTTCGAATTCATAAGTAGTGTTATATTTATAGACGTTTTATGTTGCTCTTTAACACTTTCATACCCAACCTTCATCCTTAAACCGAAATTTTAAAGCACTGAAGTGGGAAATATCCTCAGCCACTACGTGGTTGATCTTTGACAACATATCAAGAACTTCAACACTTCAGTTCATAGTTAAGCGGGAGGAGTTATGAATCCCTTCCACCGAACCGGTTTGCAACATGTTGCCTCAGCAACATCACCAATAAACTGCTGTATTCATAACCCAGCAACGTGTGTATGCAACAGCAGACGACAAGTGTATTGAACATATTACAGAGATGATACAGCAACACATCTGCACATACAAGACGCTGGTGGAAATAACAGCTAAGTGAGAGTCTCCAAATACAGTACATTCTCTTACACAACAAAAGCCTAACGTTAATTTAGTTTTATAAAAATTTGATAGAGTTACTTTTAGCAAAAGCATTCAAATAAAGCAGACACTATATTTATAACTACAAAATTGGTTTCATTCAAAATCATATTTATAACTCGCGCTCATTATATAAAAGAAAAAGCATAGTTACGAAATTCCGCATAATATTAATTTGTTTTTTAGATCTGCTGCGTTGTAAGATTCATAATTCTGAAAAGATAATATTGTTCTGGTAGAACGAGATTACTTATTGTCCTAGATCGTTGGTTTCCTGTTTGCAGCCGATGTAGATGCTTGGTTATACGTAATTACAAAACCGCAAACATCGGTTGACATTCATGAAGTTGCATTGCATTTCATTGTTTACAAACATAGGATCTTGGCCTAAACTTTCAAGGAATGAAATCTCTCCAAAAATTCCCAAGACGATAATTAGACCGTTTTTCCCACCATACATTAACTGCTCTGAAGAATCCCAACTTAGTATCTTATCAGTGCCATATAACCTGTCATCCCTTAAGGTAATTTTCACATTCCAGTTGATTCGACGAAGCCCTTTCATAATTGGGTTGGAGCTTTGCTCTTCTCTAGTGCGGGATATCCTTGTGGAGGTGGATGTTTGTACTTTTCAGTTCTCTCGCGTTACGCAGGAACCTCCAAGAAGCATATCGCGATTTCATGGTAACCACCACTATCGCTGTACGTGGATTTTTCGAGCTGACATACTGTAGGATGATCCGATGTCGGTTTAGATCCATTCTGATACAGAAGTCCAGTGCAAATATCTTTTGCTTTCTCGTTCATTTCAATATTGCCTTCTGCAGACGACGATGTTGCATTCTATGTTTTTTTGCATGAGTTTGTCTACCTGAGACTTAAGAAGTTTATTTCGTTTTTCCATATTCGTACCAATTGGCACGACAATACGTGTGAAAGTTGTACAAACATCCACAGCTACTGGTAAGTATCCAGTTTTTGTAACCAGTTTCACTAGTTTCCCTTTTATAAGCAGCTTCATTGTTTCATACCCAGAAGGTATGTAATGCATGAATCCAAATTGTTTATTTATTTATTAAATTATTTTGTCTTACAAGAAAATTTTATTCCAGGCAACTTTTAAATAGTTACAAATTTTGCTAGAGGTCAATTTCACATGTATGATAATAAAGAAAGAGACATTAATTTAAGGTTAAAAATTTAAATATAGCAGCTTTAAAAAGAATTCTGTTCATACTATAAATTGTAGTTCACACATGCCGTGGGTATTAGGTCACTTTGTCCATAATTAGTTCAATGTCTACGTACATAAAAAAAAAAAAAACAACATTCTCTAGGTCGAAGTATGCGTAACTGGGCATATAAACTAAACAATGATGCCCAAAATCTCGTGCTGGATATGGCTAACGCGTTCAGTTGAGATGCCTGCTATCTCAGCAAACTCCCGAATTTTCACTCGGCGGTCCGCCAATAGGAGTTCATAGATTTTGTCCACGGTTTCCTCTGTGGCAACCGTTTTTGGGCCATCAGGGCGCGGTTTATCAAAAACCGTACGGCCACGGCGAAACCCTGCGAACCAATGGTAAACGGTTGTACGAGAAGGTGAATGCGTCCCATACACACCATCGAGAATGGGCTTGATTTCCTCCCAGGTTTTGCCACTCAAAAACAAGAATCGGATCCTTTTCCATGGTCGCACAAAACACTAACACGATGTTTTGAAATGGGTGTCAAAACAAAACTAAGCGTCGGATTGTCACCAAATTTTGACAGGCGGGCTAAAAGAGTTATACTAAATGACGGTGCACTCATTTTGGCTCAGTAGCGCCACTTATCTTCCAATGCGGGTACTCATCAAACAGTCCTTGTATGTTCTCCTTTTAGTAAGAGTTTTTAAGTTTTTCGAGAGCAAATCTAGCTTCTTATGACGTTTTTGTGCTCGTTCAATACGAACTTAAGCATTGCGATAGTAATGGTTCCAAACTATGCATCAATACTCCAGTATAGAACGAATAAGTGCAATATACAATGTTTTGAGAGTGTAAAGTTCATGACAGTCTTTAGTATTACGCGATAAGAAACCTAACATCTCTTTGTTAACTACGAGGGTTGTCTGAAAAGTTTCCAACCGAACAACGATACAAGACATTTTTTCTCAATTTTTTTTTTTATTTTTCTACATAGTCTCCTTGTAAGTCTACACACTTCTCCCAGCGATGATACCATCTCTCTAACCCGTCCAAATACTACTTGGCGTTTTTCTCCGCAAAATAATTGTTCACGAAGGTGATTGCCTCCTCATTTGACGAAAATCTCTGTCCTCCGAGCGCAGTTTTTAGATGAGGGAACAAAAAGAAGTCGCTTGGGGTTAGATCTGGTGAATAAGGCGAATGGTCAAGTAGTTCAAACCGTAATTCATGGATTTTCGCCATGGCAACCGCTGAGATGTGAGACGGCGCGTTGTCTTGGTGAAACAGGATTTTCTTTTTCTGCAAATGATGCGTAGTATGCTCCTGTAATGGTTTTTCCTTTTTGGAGATAATCGATTAAGATAACTCCTTTACTATCCCAAAAAACAGTCGCCATCACTTTCCCAGCCGAAAAAACAGTTTTTGCTTTTTTTTGGAACCGGCTGTTTTGACTGAATTTTTGTTACGGGCGTAAACCATTATTTAAGTACAAAATTATCCAAGTTTCATCTACAGTGATTAATCGGCGCCAAAACTCGGATTTATTGCGCCTAAACTGCGCCAACAGAGCGTTGGAAATGTTCATTCGAACAGGTTTTTGGTCTAACGTAAGCAAACGCGGCACCCAACGTACGGACAGCTTTCTCATGCTTAAATCTTGATATAATATGTAGCAAACACGTTCTTTGGACATTTTCATAACCCCTATTATCTCTCTTACCTTAATTCGGCGGTCGTCTAACACCATTTGGTGAACTTTAGCAATGTTATCGTCAGTGGTTGCAGTTTTTGGACGTCCCGAACGTTCATCATCTCCCAAGCTCATACGGCCACGTTTAAATTCAGCTGCCCAAAATTTCACTGTGGTAAATGATGGTGCAGAGTCCCCATACACCGAGTCCAACTCATTTTTGATTTGCGTAGGCGTATTGCCTTTCAAAAACAAGAATTTAATAACAGCTTGATACTCAATTTTTTCCATTTTCACAAAAAACACTCACATCGACGCACTCAAACGACTGTCAACTAAAAACTGCTCTTCCAAAATGACTGAAACTTCGGTAAGTAACTGTCAAAAGATGCACAACTAGCATTCACTAGCTTTTATTGACGAGTTCTTTACGTTGCGGTCGGAAACTTTTCAGACAACCCTCGTATATAGTCTAGGTGCAACGAAAAAGTTGAACTCTGTTAATCACTAAATTGTGAATATTGTAGCCAAAGATAATGGGATTTTTTTTTCTAATACAGGTTATAGCTGAATATTTGTTTATGTTAATATATAATCCGTTAAAAATCCACCAGTCATTAACTCGCTTTACATCATTTTGCAACTCAATTGTTTCAGATATTGTTTTCACTGACTTATGTATTTTAAGATTGTATGTATACATTCAGACCAGAATATAAAAGAAGGCAGCTCATGAATAGAAGAAATAGAGGTGGCCCAATGTGGCTTCTCTGTGGGACACCCGAGTAACTAAAAATAGGTTTTGATAGCACTGAACCTATTTTAACATATTAAACCCGATTAGTCAAATTACTGCTGATCCATCTTAAAATATTTGAGGGAATGCCAAAAACTTCAATTCATAATATATCATTGCGATAATTATTTTAAAATAGTGCGGACTGTATATATTGTATAATTATTTTTATGTTCAGTTTTGAACAATTGTGCTGGACTCTATCAAAGTCCTTTGAAAAACCCGGTAAACTTGTAGTCGTTTTTCCATGCCTAACAAACAATAATTTGTGAAAGTTACAAGATTTGTGGAAGTCGATCTACCGGTCGCAAAACCATCCTGGAACTCCGAAGGATGATTGCAAACAGCAGAATACAATTTCCTCCTTACAAAAGCTTCAAATATTTTTGGAATCAATTACAATTTAGCTATAGGTCTATAATTTTCAACGCTTCTCTTAGACCTTGACTTGTGTATTGATGTAATAAATGAATACTTCCTATATACTTGTTCCTGAACAAATTATTATTAGCAACTACTCATATTAGTGTTCTTGTGTCTTCACCTGTTTTTCAATACACTGACTCTCTTGTTATTGAGGGATATTCACTATAAACCAATATCCTCAAAAATATGTAAAGGTTATCATCCTTAAATTGAAAACTATGTTCGTTATGTTGTAAGGTATAAAGGCCTGTTTGATCTGATATACGTTTTACCACATCTTTACCGAAAACAGTCCCGAATACCTCTGCAGGCTCTTATGTTCCGATCGCATTTTTATGTTTCGAAAATTGGCCTCCAAATTAGTAGTAGCGTACATTTCTATATCACACGCACTATTTGACCAGCGTGGGTTCCCCGAATGTTAATTTCTGTGCACGGATCTCATTTCTGATACGGGTATACCACATTATTTTCGCTGTCGTCGTCATCACCGCAAAACAATTCAATATTTCCGGGAACATCAATTGGCATTGTTTCGTTTTCCATATTTTCGACATAAACTTCATCTTTATCTGTGTTACAGTCAGCTGCAGTGATGGTAATGTCTACCAAGGATCCTCCTTCATCTCTTTCAATTGCATCCAAAGCACTAGAAAAATGACTGATGCATTTTTCGTAAAAGCTTGTAGTTGGAAATGCCTGAAAATCCATGTTGAAACGAAATTAATGCATTAGATTTTATTGGTATACATAGTTATTGCCATTGTACACAGGAAGGTACGAGTACATCTGTTTTCAGAGTTACTTACCTTTGCGGTTTCAAAATATAATTTATATTTCACTATTTCCAAACAACAATAACTCTCCTGCAAAAATGTGTAGATACTAAGCACGACTGCAAAATGCGAAGCAATTGCTCAAAAGGCCAACAATTTCAAAAGAGGCTCCGCTGACTGAGTTGCTGCTGCATATTTAGCTTTTTGAAAGATGCGAACTACTGTAGAAAAGCTACCTAAGTAGTCATAGAAATAGAAAAAATTCACAAGAATTATAATTTCGAACAATTGAAGTTGAAAGAGTTTCGTGGTTTTTCTGTACTCGAACGAGTTTAATGGGAGGATATGGGTTAAAGGTAAGTCAACGGCATCTAAATAGTATTACCGTAGTACAAAAAGTTATTTAAATTTTCAGTAATGACTTCTCTATCCACTGTAGCGAATACAAATAACAATAAATGACGATTAATGAACCTATGTATCAAATTTCTGGAAAAAGTTCTATTAACCCATTAGGGGAAAAGGATAAATTGACGTTGAAAGGACATTGAATGGTGGGACATAGGGATTTTGGATCAGAATATTAATTACTGAAAACAAGGACTATGTTACATCAATATATAGGTTACTACTACTACGTTGTTTGTAAATATCAATGACTAAAAGGTATCCCAAACCGATATTAAGTATCGTATCAAAATAAATGTAAAAGGTCCAAGCTGGTTCCCTTAAAGAACTTCCTAAATTGCTTAAGTTAAACTTCTGTACTTTCAAGTACTATGCAGTCGCAGTTGGTTATACTCGTAGAATCATACTCGTGTTTGTTTTGTTTAAATTCTCCATAACGTTGGCTTAGTTTTCACTTAAATTCTCCTTAAAGACTGGTTTCCCACTTCTACCCACATTTATTTCTGTTTTATTTTAATGACCCTGTCGGTCATAAGAACATATTTTCATTTTTTTCTGTTTAGAGCACCAGTATAAAACACCAACGTTTTCGAATGAAGATACACCTTTATGCTGCAAGCATGCGAGACCTTGTACGAGTTCTCTGACCATGGATCTGGAAAACCTCGAATTTCATCTGTTTTGCATTTGCAGTCTTATTTTTTAGTGGAATGTTACTCAGACATATAAAATGAAGAAAAAGTTATTTTAGGGATGAAGGAGAATGTGTAACAAATAATTTCAACTCGTTTCGATTTAGCCAAAGGGAAATTGTCGATTGCATGCACGTCAGTGGAAGACATCGTTATTTCGAATACGCATTTTGGCTTTGTTAGTGTAAAAAGAATTCTGTAGAATATGAAAATAAAGAAAACTAGTAAAAAAATATCAAATGTCACGAATCACGTACAGATATGTTAGAATACCTCTAAACCTTGCTCCTCTTTAAGGTTGAGTTTATTGGTGTTATTAGCGAAAGTAACAGAGAGAGAGAGTTTCAAATTTATAAAGAGTATTTTTTTTTTAAAAAGCTTTGCAACATTTTTATTAATCAATAACAACAAAAATTAATGAAGAATGACTTATGACATTGTGCCATAAACACGATTTATGGCATATCACTACCTTAACTGTTCCACTCTTTCGAATTTCTTTACATAGTCCCACAAGAACGAATAGATTAGCGTCAAATCGCACGATTTCTGTGGCCATTTCACCGATTTATTTCGCCATACAAGGTTGTCGTTAAATTGAAACCTCAGTAAGTCAATGGTTTATAGCCAAGAGGTTCTGGCAATACGGTGGAAACCCACTTTCCGGGATCAGATGACCCTGACTTGGTACGGCAGACTGCTCTTCCTCTCCGAAGAGGAAAAATAGGAAAAAATTACGGTGAGCAATTCAGTCCTTTAAGTCGTACAATGCGTCCGATCCGGATGGTATTTTACCGATTATGCTACAGAAAGCACCGGAGGTAGCAATCCAAAAAATTATGGAAATTCTTAGACACAGTCTAAAAATAGGGTACATACCAATAGCTTGGAGGGAAGGCTGGCAAGCAGGGTCATATTACAGCAAACGATTTAAGACCAATAAGTCTGTCATCATTTATGTTTAAAACCCTGGAGCGATTATTAGAGTTTCATATTAGGAATAGGTCAGTAATGGCTTTTTGGCGGAGTCACAGCATGCATATGTGGAAGGAAGATCTGCAGAACCTGCCTTGCACGAGGTAGGGGGTAAATAGAGAAGAGTCTACACTTCGCTGAGTTTGCGATGGCGGCCTTCCTTGTTATTGAAGGAGGCTTCAATAACGTGGAGTGCACCTCCACTAAAAATGCTCTAGTAGACGCTAACATTGACCAAGGCATTACAACATGCTTGCAAGTAGGGAAATAAACTGTTCCATAGGGCAAAGCTCGGTTAGAATCTCCGTAAACAGGGGAACCCCTCAGGGGCGAGTCATATCGCCACTCCTGTGGGTGCTGGTTATCAATGACATCCTCGAAAAGTTTACTACAATGGGAATAAGTGCCACAGCATACGCAGATGGTGTGGTCATAATAGGGAAAATACTTAAATATTTTAAGCGACATTATGGAGGTTGCTCTGAAGATAATCAGCACTTGAGCAAAAAGCTGTGGTCTCAAGGCCAACCCTTCCAAAACGGAGCTCGTTCTTTTTACTAGAAAGTACAAGATGCCGCAATTCAAAGTCCCAAAACTCAACGGAGTAGAATTATTGTCCCTCTCGGGCTGCGCGAAGTATCTGGGTGTAATTCTGGACAAAAAACTGAATTGGAATCTTAACGTAGCGGAAAGAATTAAAAAGGCATATAATGCTCTTTTTATCTGCAAGAAATTTGGGTCTTAAAATCTTCTATGGTGTACTCGCTGTATGCGGTGGTGGTAAGAACCACACTTACATACGGCGTTCTAGTATGGTGGAAAGCAACGGCCAAGAAAACGGTTTACAGAAGATTAGCGGCAGTTCAAAGAACGGCTTCTATAGCCATCACAGGCGCACTCTGTACCACCCCTACGGCAGTGTTGGACCTTAATGTGCCTAACACTCATGATTTACAGATCAACAAAGTTGCTGGCAACAGTACGATATAACTCGCAAATCTTGGTTACTTTAAGAGCAGTAGTTTTGGACATGGCACGGTCCTAGCGGAGCTACTGCCGGGCAATCCATTTCTATGGGAAGAAATTCCTTCCTTGGTCGACTTCGACACCCCGTACGATTTAATATATTCGGAGAGGGAGGACTGGAGAAAGAATGCAATAATCAGGCCAAACGAAATTTTCATAGATGGGTCGAAAACAGAGGAAGGAACAGGTTCTAGTATCTTCTCAGAAGACCCTGAACTAAGAGTGTCTATAAGTGTCAGTGTCTACCAATTAGAGGTTTTGGCTGTCCTCAGGGCGGATGCAGATGAGATCGGTATCCGAAAGAGATATCGCTATCTACATCCATAGCCAGGCTGCACTCAAGGCAATGGAATCAACCAACGTCAACTCTGATACAGTCAGGGGCTGTCGCACAGAATTGGGTAAGACTGTACTGGGTGCCAGCACACTACGGTATTGAATAAAATGAAAAAGCGGATGAGCATGCAAGAAAAGGAGGGCTACTCGACAATAGTTAGGTTGCCAACATCAAACCACCCCTTTGCATAGTAAGGGGCACTATCGAGGAAAAAATCACAATGGTCTCTGGCCACTTTTTGACGCCAAAAGAACTAGGGAGTTAATAAAATTAAACAGGCTTAAATTAAGCTTAGGACAGTAATAGGAATCCTGACAGTATATTATCTCCTGCGAAACACACAAAGAGACTCAAATTGTCAGATACGAATATTTGCAGATTCTGCGGTGATCTTCAAGCTGTTGAGGACTTAACACACATACTGTGTGAATGCGAGGCAATATCGCGTAGTCGAAGAAAATTTTTAGGGAAATACTTTTTCGAAAATCTAGAGGAAATAGACGGCACGAACTTCAAAGGCCTTCTTGGCTTTTGCAGGGAAATTGGGTGTTTCGCCAGACAGATTATTTAGGTTTTTGTCATTTGAAGACAAATTCAACTGGTTCTACAGGGATCGCGATGGGGCCGATTTGATGCCTGGTGTCTGTGTGGTGGCATATCCATCATACCCTTGTTTTACCTAACCTAAGTCAATGGTTTTATGGACATCCTCATCCTATTGGATCATGTATCGTCTATATTCTTGAACAAACAATCGCAGATCAAGCACTGATCACTGACAGTAATGCGACCTCCAGGATCCATAATGCCCCTAGCTTGAGAACCACACCAAATAGTGCACTTTTGTGCATAATTACGATAAGTCTTATGAGTCTGATGGACACCTGTGGTGATAGAATTCCTGTGTATTGGAACGAGTCTCTTGGTTGTGAGCTTGTGCAAAAACTCCGAACGTAGTGGGGTTGACTATCTCCTTTTTGGGGTTTCCGATGATAACGATAAAGTGTTATGTGTGCTGCTTACTGTCCGAGAAGAATTTTTTTCTTTACCCTCCCTGTTTGATGCCCTTAAGGAATTTTCGCAGCGCTATAATGCTGATCTTTTGAAAGCTGATTGTAGAGCTGGACATCTTGATTGTGTTGCCGGTAATGGCTTGGAAGCTACTAACTCTAATGCCACTCACTTTGCTGCTAATAAATCTCTAAGCCTGCTTGATCTCCTTATTGTATCTGACCTATCTAATGTACTAGTCCTTCATCAATTATATTTGAAAGGGACAACAGACCATGATTTAACATTCTGCATTTAAAACATTGATTTTTCTCCTAACATGTTGTATATAACTCCAGATACTTTTCAGTATATAGATTTTAAGTCCATTGAAAATGATTTTTTGCAATTGGTTGCAAGCCTTCTACCATGCCATCATTGTGTTTGTTTACCTGATGCAAATGAAAAAATTAATCATGTGCAATCATTGATGATTAAAATTTTTGATAAAACCATTTCGGTACGTAATCGGAAATGTCCGTGGTTGACAACTGAAGTATACGGGTACAAAGCGATTCGATTTTGCCGTAGGTTATGTGCAAAATGGAAACGAAATCCCACTGGCTGTAATGGGGAGTTATTCTGTCGGGCGCGGAATCGGTCCAGTTTTGTCACGCGCCAAGCTAAAAAAAGATACTTTCTGTCCCAGCTTAATATATGGTATACCAAGACCCGAAAAAGCTTTGGAGTAATTTGTCCGTCATTGCAATTGGCAAAAGGAATTTTTAGTTAATCTATATGATCCCAATAATTTTAATCATGCGTTTGCATCCAGATACGTAGATACGTCAAATCCGGTAACTAATTTTACCGCACTTCTTAGGACCTCTTACGCACATCATTAACTTTCGTATTGCATGGGTATCCTTTCCTGATGCTTGGAAATTAGCAGAGATTATTCCCATATCCAAGAAACCGAAAAGCCTTCTCAATTTCAGATTTTTGCCCAATAAGTATTTTACGGTGTCTGTCAAAAGCATTTGAAAAGGTTCTTCCAAAACAAATTGCCTGCACCTAGACCAATATAATTAGTTTGATGTCTCCTGCTCAATCTTTTTTTTTAAGCACTATAGTTGCGCTACAGTAATGGTAAGCGTTCTTGACGATATAAGAACAGAATTTGATTTGAATACGAGGGTAGTCCCAGAAGTCACCGTCCTGACGTATAGATGGCGGTTATTGTTTAAAAAGAATGATAATTGTAGAAAGTGCCATCCTTACAAAGCCTAAATTTGAAGTTTGACTGCGTTATGTTGTTTGGTATTTGCTCGGCAGCCATCAATAGTGAACGCTCTCAATGAATTTTTAAATATGGAAAAAATTGGTCTCGTTGTGTGATGCAATATTTTCATTTGAAAGGCCTCAATCCAACCAACATCGCAGTGGTCGACCAAATGAGGTGAGTTCGCCAGAAATGTTGAAAAAAATCCACAAAATGGTATTAGAAGTCCGTCGATTGAAAGTGCGTGAACCAACAGATATGGTAGGCATTTCAAAGAGCTCCGACGCCGTTAAGAGCTTTGTCACAGACTTTTTGGATGGTAAATTGAAATAGCATTTATTGACGAACCCACTTAAGGTGCTAGTTTCATCTAATTTTGCTGATGTTGCTTTTGATAAGACTAAGGATGTGCTCGTTGAATTTTATGCTCCATGGTGCGGTCATTGATATCAATTGGCGCCAGTGAAAAGTACAAGGATCATGAATGCATTGTCATCGCCAAGATCGATTCCACTGCCAACGAATTGGAACACACGAAAATCTCGTCGTTCCCCACGCTGAAATTCTTCCGCAAGGGCGACAACCAAGTGATTGACTACAACTTGGACTGAACATTTGAAGATTTCGTCAAGTTCTTAGATGCTGGTGGTGATGTTGCTGTTTCTGGTGAAATCAATGTCGACGATATTGTCAAAGTTGCGAGTTGGCAGCCGAAGCAACAGGGACAGTGAAGACAAATTTAAATTGAACAAAAAAAAAAACAATAAAAACAAGTTTACCTCTCGGGAACCAGACTTTGCGTAGTTTTATTTTAATCTCTGCTTAAATTTCTGTTGTTTTCGTTCGGCTTTCCTAGGTTGGACGAATTTCGTTACACTGATGTCAGGCTTGTTGATTGAAATATTGGACATGGGAAAGCTGTGCGCAAGATGGGTGCCGCGATTACTCACGATGGAACAAAAACTGCGTCGTGAGGATGTTTGAACCGTGTGTTTGGCAAAGTTTCACAACAAAAGCAAAGTTCTTGCGTCGATTCATAACCATGGATGAAACATGGGTCCATCACTTCATACCCGAGTTGACAAAACAATGGACTCAATGGGGAGAATCGGATCCAAAAAAGGCGAAGACAGTCCTATCTGCAGGCAGAATCATGGCGTCAGTTTTTTGCGATGCGCGTAGGATTATTTTCATTGAAAGAAAAAACAATCAGCGGCGTGTTTTACTCGAACTTATTGCATAGTTTGAAGGATGAAATCAGGGGAAAACGGCCGCATTTGGCGAAGAGAAAAGTTTTGTTTCATCAAGACAATGCACCACTTGACTCATCCGTCATCACGATGGTCAAAATCAATGAGTTAAAGTTTGAATTGCTTCTTCATCCACCAATAAGCTGTGTAATCAGTCCCTGTAAAAGCCTGGAAGCCGGGCAAAGCAAGACATAAATCTTTGCCAAGATTTTTAGATAAAGAGGTGCAGTTTATGCAACTGACCAAGCCAAATTTCCAAATGTTTCAACTTGTGTATGTTACCCAATAAAATTATTAATACATCTGTATCGGATGCCTTAACAACTATTTTTGAGTTAGTTTTCATGTGAAATATTAGTCTTGTATCGGCTTCCTCGTGATTGCATTTGAACTCTGTTTCTTCAACTTTAAGAACTCTATCACTCACAGATGTAAATGAGAATCATCGTTCTTCCAATGTCAGATAGACTTTTTTGTTACGCAATTCTTTTGCCGCAGAGGCCCTCGTCCAATCCTAACCCAAAAACTTCACTAAAGGTTCTTTGAATTCAATATTTTTCAAGCTCTTTAAGAAGTCATTAGAACGGATTTGTGATGGGCGTAAGATATTGTAGGGAACATCGTGCTCCTGACAACTAGATGTCTTTAACGATGGTTTGAAATACCTATCAAATACCAAATGCACTTCTGAAGTATCCGTATTACAAATTTTTCTAAAAATCACTTCCGATACTTTTTCTAAAGTTCGTGGCAAGCTTAAGCCCAAATGGTGCAACAAATTAAAAATGAAATCCATCTACGAGGGCGGGTCAATAATTCCGTGCATTTTTGAATTTCTGACCTCTTTACTGAAACAGCAACACTGCTCCTGTCAACAGGCATCTGTCAGTTGACTCCTGTCAAATTTTAAACTTGCTGCGTCAGTTAGTTTGTGTTTGACAGCTATTTTTATCAGACTACTCACTAATTTGAGGAGAAAATGGAAAAAAGTGAATTTCGTGTGCTTATTAAGCATTATTTCTTGCGAAAAAAAACCATTACCGAGACCAAGGCTAAGCTTGATAAATACTATGGGGACTCTGCACCATCGATTTCAATGGTAAAAAAGTGGTTTACTGAATTTCGTTGTGGCCGTACAAGCACTGAAGATGCCGAACGTCCTGGACGCCCAGTTGAGGTCTCTACACCCGAAACAATCGAAAAAATTCACGATATGGTGTTGGCCGACCGAAGATTGAAAGTGCGAGAGATTGTGGAAGCCGTAGGGATCTCGCATGGCTCAGTGGTTTCAATTTTGAATGATCACTTGGGCATGAGAAAGCTTTCCGCAAGATGGGTGCCGCGTTTGCTCACAGTCGACCACAAACGCAATCGTGTAACAACTTCACAGGAAGGTTTGGCGTTGTTTAATCGCAATATGGAGGAGTTTTTGCGCCGTTTTGTAACCGTGGACGAAACATGGATCCATCACAACACACCAGAGAACAAACAACAGTCAAAACAGTGGGTTTCTAAGGGTGAATCGGCGCCAAAGAAGGCCAAGGTGGGTTTGTCAGCCAATAAAGTTATGGCGACTGTTTTTTGGGATGCACGCGGGATAATCCACATTGACTACCTTCAAAAGGGAAGAACAATCAATGGGGAATATTATGCCAACTTATTGGACCGATTCAATGACGATTTGAAAAAAAAACGACCTCATTTGGCCAAGAAAAAAGTTCTTTTCCACCAAGACAATGCAAGGGTGCACACATGTGCAGTTGCCATGGCAAAAATCCATGAATTGGGCTATGAATTGCTCCCTCATCCACCCTATTCTCCAGATTTGGCTCCGAGCGACTACTTCTTATTCCCACACCTGAAGAAATGGCTTGGTGGAAAAAGATTTGACTCCAATGATGAAGTCATCTCGTCATTTTGAGGACCTCGACAAATAATTTTTTTTGGAAGGGATAAAAAAATTGGAGAAGCGTTGGACAAAGTGTATAGAGCTCAAGGGAAACTACGTTGAAAAATAAAATTATTTTTTTATCAAAAAATCTGTTTTATTCCAAAAGTCACGGACTTATTGACTCGCCCCCTATGGTCAATATCAATGCTATTGGGTTCACCAGACTCGGAAAGAGATGAAACTTTTTTCGCCAGAACGGACTTATTAGTTTTGAACATTTCACCAGAATGATCACTGAGTGCTGGTGGAGCAGGTGACAATTGATATGGCAAACATATTTCCATATCAATTTTCTTTTCCAGAGGTATTGCCAGTAACCTACAAAATGTATCACGTTACATTTTAATTAACGCTTGTTTTCAGTCCCTATTTTTTGTATTTTTTTTTAATATTTTCTGAAGCAAAGTTATTTATGACACTGCGTTTGATTGGTTTTTCGAAACGGGAACAATCAATATAACACTCTTCTAAAAATTTGAATTTTAGAGCTTTACTGAATTTTTTCATATTTAAAAAAAAGAAGTTTGTTGTTTGCTCCTACGCTGCTCTGCCAGCAGCTGGGAATAATTTTTTTTTTAATTTGACTAGGTTGTTGTGGTACAACAAAATCCACCTTTCAGAGTTGGGTTGATTGAAGTAAATCAAAATCACTCGTTCTATACCAATTCTACATAATGCTTATACATAGAACTGAGCAGTTTTTCCGTGGTTTCCAGTGAATATGAATATATTTCTTATACTGTTCTAAGATACCTTCTAAGATATAATTTATTTCCAAGGATTGGTGAGATTCCGCAGGACTAATCTGCGTAATATCAAGGAGACAATTTATTACTTCTGAAGAGATACCTTCCTAAACCATAAACTGCTCGAAATGCAAAATTTGGGGTGCGCAAGGGTGTATTCTTTTGCACTTGTTAAAGTGTTTGTTATCGACGAAACCATTGACAGAACCTTCTGCCAAGACTTTTGACTGTATTAATATATTAGCAATTGCAGAACCATCAATATACTTCCCAATCGCTTTAAAAAGCTAGCTGTATATGAATTGCACCCAAATTTATAAAAAACATTACCAAACATACGAGGAGCGTTCAAACTATTCTCGGTATCGGGGTGAAGCTGTGGTTGTATATATAAATTGACTTATTTATCAAGTAATACTATTATTTTAGTGCATTCATGTAAAATTTCATATAAATGTTATTAATAATTCGCGTTTTATCTCTAGTTAAACAGAATCATAATGGCAACTGAGACGATGATGGTGAAAATTGAGCATCGCCCTGTAATTAAATTTCTCACTAAGCAAGGAAAAAGTCAAAAAACTATTCATGAAGAGATGGTGGCTGTTTACAAGGGTTCCGCACCTTCATTATCAACTGTGCAAAAGTGGTCAAGTGAGTTCAAGAGAGGCAGAGAGAGCATTGAAGACGACCCCCGCTCCGGCGCCCCGGCGACTGCTCGTACGGGAGAAACCATCAAAGAAGTCGAAAAACTTGTTCTTGAGGATGCCCGAATAAAGGTGAAAATGATGGCAGAGATCACCAAGCTTTCAATTGGTACCATTCACACCATTCTTCATGACCATCTTAACCTTTCAAAGGTCAGTGCAAGGTGGGTGCCACGAATGCTCACAGCGCCTCAGAAAAAAGTGAGAATCGCATGCTGTAGAGAGCTTTTGGAGATGTGTAGTGAGAACGCGGACGGTGTTACTGGGGACGAAACATGGGTCCACCACTATGACCCTGAAAGCAAACAAGAGTCCATGCAGTGGCATAAAAAAGCAACAGACCCCCCGAAGAAGTTCAAAGTCACTCCGTCTGCCGGGAAGCTCATGGCCACAGTTTTTTGGGACTCAAAGGGAATCTTGCTCATTGAGTACAAAAAAAAGGTGAAACCATCAACGCCACATCCTACGCTTCCACTTTGCATAATTTGCGGGAGGAAATTAAAAAGAAAAGACGGGGTAAACTCGCAGCGGGTGTGTTGCTTCTTCATGACAACGCTCCTGTTCACACGGCGCGAGTTTCTAAGGCTGCTGCGCGAGATTGTGGTTTCGAAGAAATCCAACACCCACCCTATAGTCCAGACCTTGCCCCTAGTGATTATTTCCTGTTTCCGGATTTGAAAAAATGTCTTCG
Source organism: Volucella zonaria (assembly GCA_963966105.1). Classification (NCBI taxonomy): domain Eukaryota; kingdom Metazoa; phylum Arthropoda; class Insecta; order Diptera; family Syrphidae; genus Volucella; species Volucella zonaria. The sequence goes on along the minus strand of OZ014532.1, from coordinate 192,244,548 downwards.
TGGAAAAAGATTTTCGGATGACGAAGAACTCAAGTCGGCAATAAATGGAGGAGGAGGAAATTTATTTTTTTGAGGGTTTAAAAAAGCTTATCTCAAGATGTAACAAATGCATTGATGTTAGGGGAAATTATATTGAAAAATAAAAACAATTTAAATTGAAATCGCATTTTCCTTTATATCGATACCGAGAATATATTGAACGCCCCTCGTAGGTCTTTCTGTGCACTGTATGGTACTTCCATAGCCATTTTTGCAATAGCTAAATCGTAGGTAAATATAATTTCCTGCTGATCACATTGTCCAGCTATTTTCTGAGCATAAATCATTGTTTCGTGTACAACGCTGTATGACGTGGGCGTTGAATTAATTTGAGGTAAATAATCAACTACTTGGGTTTCCCTCACATCTATAAGTTCTGCAATTAAATCCAATCCACATAGGCGTTTTATGAACCCTCGACAAGAAAAGTGCCCATATTAGGTCTTTTATAACACCATTCTCTGTTCTCCCCGATACTGTTTTTGAAATTCTGTTATACATATAATCTAAATGTATAAGCACTGGTTTAGTTGAAGGTTTTTTGAAATAAGGCCGTATATTCCTGAAGACGGTCTTTTTCTACAGGAAGGTTCAATACGTAATGTATTCTCAGTAGGAATAAACTGATAGATTATTCCAACGGTATCATCAAGAGTATCCTTACCACTAAACGTATCCGCAAAACGGTCGTAGCTATCGAATGCAACATGAGTACTCAATGAGCTATCCCACTACTTGTCAATGATTTAATTGCTAGTCCTAGCATTAGGTGTTTCGGTGGCTTAAGTCTACCTTACCCTATCCTGGCATATCGATTTTATTCTCAAGTAATAATAACTTGAAACTTCTCCTACTCATATCTGGCCCTTGAACAAGACTGCTGACGAAATCGAACAATCCAGAAAGGAATATTACACTCTTCCACGAAAATCCTCCACTGAAAACTTAGTCTCATCTAAATCTAACAAAAGGGTCTTATATCGTAAAAATATGTCATTAAGATAGAATATATTTTCCGTTTCTGTTATTTCATAAAGCATTAAATCAGAAAGAGTTTCAAAGGCTTGCTTATGAATTTTTCTTAATTCAGTCGCACATTCCTTCAGAATTTTCCTGGCTTACATTGGGATCAAATTTTTTGCAGTAATATTATGTCCTACAAATTGGGTGGAATGCAAAATCATTTTCAGTTTGTAACCTACTTAATAATACATAATCTTATAAAGATTCAGCATATTCTTTATTCCTTATTATGGATGTCCGAACCTTCCGAGGGGCCAACATCGACTCAGACCATTACCTTCTGGCTACAAGGTACGGGTACGGATATCTCGAACATCGGTAAGACAAGCTAATAATGTGAGGAACTTTGCCGTCCGACTGCTATTATCGCAAGAGATCGCCAAATCCTTTTTCGATCGAATCTCTCTTAATTTCGTAAGAACTCCTATGCCGCCAGCATCAAGTATGGAAAACCTGTGACACCATTGCCAAAATGTCATTAGACATGCCGTCCCTGATGGAATGCGCCTTACTCGAGCGCCAAAACGAAACCCCTGGTTTGACGATGAGTACCCGCAAGTACATTCAGCTAAACGAGATGCATACAAAGCGGTGCTGCATAGAAGGACTAAAGCTGCTCACGAACTCTACGAGCAGAAGAGCAGAGACGATCACTGGCATCTCAGGAAGAAAACAAGGACCATAAGAAGCACGCGGTCGAGGACATTGAGAGATGGTACTCCAGGAATGAGATTTTACCAAAAGGTAAAAGAAAAGCATGCCACTGACAAAAACCCCGAACCGAAATCTGTAGAGACGAATAAGGGAGCATAGTAGTAGAGTCGCAGTCGATGCTGAAAGAGCACATCTGTAGACTATACAGTCTATACAGGCGATGACGAACCAAATACCGCTATCACACAGAATGAACCTTTCAACATGGAGGATCTAGACCAACAATTACATCCATCCGACCTGGATGAAGTGAAGATATCTAAGGCTAAGTGCAACAAAGCTGCTGGAGCGTATGTCCTGCCTGCCGAGGTTTCTCGCCTCAGTAAAACACACATCTTCTTTGACTTGGAAAAGAGCATAAAAAGGGCAAGACCAAGTACATTTACGCTGTCAACAAGAAAGGACACCCAATACTGACGTCTCGGAGAGCACGTTATCCTTCGACAGATATAACTTTGAGATAGATAAAGACTTTGTCTACCTAGATCAATTCAGACAACGACACCAGCGCTGAAATCAATCGAATAATAACTCTTGCCAATCTCGAATAACAAAAGTGACGTTATATAAGACCTTAAAATTTCCAGTGGTGCTCTATGGCGTAGAGGCATGGACTTTATCAAAAATTGATGAGGGTACTCTTGGCTCTATTATCGGTCCCGTCTACACAGACGGTGAGTGCAGGAGGAGATACAGTGACGAACTGTATGGGCTGTACAGCCACATCGATTTTATCAGAAAAGTGAAGGCCGTACCACTGAAGTGGCTGAGTCATGTAGAGCGTATAGAGATCAATGCTCCGGTCCAAAAAGTCTTTGAATCCACCCCCGAGGGACAGCGCAGTAGAGGCAAACAGCGACTCAGGCGGCACACGCAGGTGAAAGGACACCTCAACCAACTTATGGGGGCGGCTAGCTAAAGACGCCTGTTGGGTAAGTTCCGGGTCCACCTGGGACTGTAGCGCCACCTTCAGTAAGTAAGTAAGTCCACAAATAATCAAATATTCACACTACACCAGATCCAAGAGAAAACTGAATACATATCCACTATTTATTTATTTATTTTTTTTTTAAAGAACTTAACACTCAAGTGGGTATGAATACACTTATAATGCCTCAGCATGTGTTAAGTTTTTTGGAAAATGGGATAGAGAGAGAAAGAAAGATGTTTGGGCTCAGTGGTTATTTCGTTCCATGGGTGGCATCCAACATTTAATCGGGAGACTAAATTCTTAGTGGAAGTTGGCTTGATGTTGATTTCTAGTCAACTACTCATCTTACTTGATTTTCGTTGACTGAATCCCAGCCGAACTGAAAGGAAACCTTCCGATTTGGAAGCCAGTCCACCCACCATTTCCAGCTTACATATGACAGCATCTTTAGAGGCCAAACTCGTCAGGGTGTACAGAATTCCGATGAAAAACATCGCTGCTCCATGAAGTTCGGGGACTCAGTGAAGCGACTTCCATAGCATTAGACCTTAGAAAATTGTGTAAAACTCACAAGTAAACACCAGAGTTGGCAAAGAGTTTCTTGTTTGTGGTCGATTTGTGAAACCTAGCATATCAGAGGTGCATTTCTGATGACCTCTTCGCAATATTCCCACTGATTTTCAGTACATGATACTGGTGCTGCGGGATTATGAGAGACAATAAGGGACGCTATGATGTTCTCTCGCAATTGCAACTTTGAACGTACTTACATATTTTTTGCTGAATTTTACTACCTTTGATATCTGCATTTGTATCCTGGCTACTAGTAGGCCCCGACAATGTTTTCACTTCGGAATGAGACGTCTTAATCACTGGGTGTGTCCCTTCTGTTTATCGCAATATGATAAATATAATTTGCCGGGTTTTGATCATGAGACCGGCATGTTAATTTAAAGATAATGTACCGCCCACTTGCAAAGTCTATCAGCCAGGGTCACTTTCCGGATGTGATGTTATGCAAATTGTGTATGCCCACCTCGGTTGAGCCTTATGTTAGCGTTAGTCACCCGCTTATATGTATGTCTAAAGGACATGACTGAATCATTAGCCTTGTAGGCCTCCAGCGCCTCCACTATGTGTTCGGAAACGCCAAGTTTGTTAAGAGCCCTCACATTTTAGGTACATGCCCAAATGTCGTTGTGATTGCCACGTTTGTATCGGGCCTCAACATTGAGCTAATTTCATCCGAAGCTGATGTTGCTTTCTTTAGAGTTGTCCACTACCAAAGACTTTATTGTTACGAGTGGTTTCAAATCGCCTTTTTCTCAAAATCATTTATTTTATCCTGGATACTTATCCCTTCTATTCCGGAATGCAGTGTTTTTTAGCATATTGCTACTTGAACATTTTTTTCATACTGAAATACGAGTAACGGAATCAACAAGGAAAACGGCGACGACTATGTTAAAGGAAACTAAAAAACCAACCGGAGTTCTTAAGCGATTAAATATATGTTCGAATGCGGAAATTGACCCAAAAAACACTTCAAATGTTTTTCTGTTGAACCAGTCAACATCCACATCATGTTTATACATACAGCTACACATCTAACTTAATTAGAGAGGCAAAATCAACAAACATTCGGTTGTCTTCATGATAAACCATTGGGATGATAACTAGATTAAATTCATTTTCGAAATTAGGTGGGCTCTATAAGTTCGATTGTATTGCTCCCTATTCAAGAGCATTTTTCTCCCTTACGGGTATTATCTACGAGTATACCTACCTATGTAAAAACGTGTTTTGAAACTTTCTTGAATAATTCATCAAAGGAAATATATTGTGACTAATAAGTCCATGGGTAAAAGTTAGCAACTGCATTCGTTCTTCCCTAAAAATGTTCGAAAATAACTCAATTTAAGTTATGCATTGAGCGCCTTGCTCCTTGAATGATAGATGCCATGATCCACGTTGCACATTTTCTTCTTAGAATACGCTCAACATTTACCGGACGGTATTTACTCAAGTGCATCCTACTGAAGAAACTCTAAATTAACTTTGGAAACTTTGAGTAAATTGCACCAGTTATGTGGTTTCCGAAAATGCCCTTTTGAAGCAACACCTTTTGAAAGATACACCAGTCATGGGTATGATGTAGAAGTATCCTGAAGACTAAATACATACTCGTCTCGTATGCATATAAAATGAGCACTAAATTTAACTTAGCTGCTTGAGGGTATCCTTTCAGTGACCTCTTCCAACGAATTTTGTCTGTGTGCTCTAGTGTATTTTATTGGCTTTACATTCTATGTAAGGAGAAAAATCTGCACCCCACCTTAGTCTAGTTAAGTCCATTAAACATCAACACAAAACAAACGAGTGGAAAAAAGGACATTTACTCGTTTAAATGCCACAACAGTCATATCGTTGTGTTAACGCTACAAGCATCATTCAATATGCAAATAAAAAGGAATTTTGGCCCTGCTGCGAAAGGACATCAGGAATTATCCTGTAACTCTCCCGTTGTTTTAGTTCTCGAACTGAACCGTTGTAGTATAGCTTTCCAGTGTGTATCGTAGTTGAAGTGACAAAAAATAAAAACTAATTAAGAAGTACGGAAACATCTCGTCGACATGCTGGTCCTCATCTTGCTTCTGTGTCCTTGGCAAATAATTGAAGTTCCAGGAATTGTGTTGGTGTTCTATTTTTACTGCATCCTGTTCCTGGGTAGTGGGTGTTACAAAGTGAAAATAACATCCTTTATGGAAAATTTATCTAGTCGCCTACTGAGTCGAGCGCTGAACGGATTTCCCTGCCCTTTCAGCTAAGCAGAGTAATGAGATGGCCAACAAATGGAAGAGCTCACCACTAACCGAATCGTTTTCGAAGTCTTATTTCAACAGTAGTGTTAAATTTTTTCGAAACACACTTACGAACAATTTGTTAGAGACTGGCATGTGGAGACCTCTTGGAAGCACGCTCTCAGGGTGAATGTTAGGTTAAATTAAAAATCTCTATAGCCCTACGTGCGCTTTGGTGTTATTTAATTAAGAATGCACATGTACAGTGTACACATACCAGCACTTCTTCTCGTCCTTAAGTACGAACGGTATGGAAAGTTTGGAACTTTAATCAAATTAAGCCGCTAACCAAGCACGCTTTTGAATCAAATTACGGATGCCTTCACTATGGTACTTAGGAAACTTTGCAATCCTGCGAGAGTTAAGAAAGGAAATGAGTTCATATTAAAACGCTTAGGTATCCTAGGAATTTCGACTGCATTAAGTTAAATTACCACTGAGACAACTGCAAATTCTGCAGGGTTAACCGACAAGTGATTGGAAATAGAGAACTGGATGTCTAAGTACTTATGCTTTAGGGAACTAATTGAAAAGATTATATTGTTATTTAGAGTCTTGTAAAAGCATATCCACAGGACCTTCTCAGTGGAAAGTCCAAATCGTGAACTATGTAGTGAAGGACCGCTTGAAAACATGAAACAGCAAAGCTGTACTGCACCCTTTCTCTTCATCTAAGGTGCTTGCAAATGCAAAATATTCCTCAACAGAATTAGAGCTTTTAATTCACTGTGTTTTGCCTGGATCCCAGGACATAATACGATTGTAAAAGATTAAATCTCTGATTAACTGATTTGACAGGATTCAAATAAGGACTTCGCTGAATCTAAAACTGGATTAGAACTGCATGGTTAATGCTTCCATTGACAATCAGGTACTAGGTTAACGTTTACATAGCTGAATGTAATATGGGTTTCCAGCAGGCGCAAACAACTTATACTTTGGTCTAAGTAAGCAGAGTCTGATTGTTACAGAGCATCCATCTGTCGAAGCTACTTTTCACTTGATGCTTAGTATTAGAATTAAAGGTATCGCCAAACCAGATCAAAAGAGTCTTCATGTAGGCTAAATCTTAAGGATACGAGTATAAAAGAAAAGCAGATAGAGACCACATGAATTCCACTCCGGAGTCTAGCCAAAATACGGCGCTAGAGTTGTATGGTGATAAAATCAGTAAGGAAAACATCTACAGCGTACTATAATAGTTGGGAAGTACAACTTGCATAAAATCACAACAGCTAATGTTATATCTTTGAGAGAATTCACAGCTAAAAGAAAGATGGTGATAAGCCAAATAGTACAAGCTTCACTTAGAAAAGGATCCACTTAGTGAATTGGCTATAACTAATGGCGAACTAGGCGTTCATACCTTAAATTCCCTGGATGCAGATAGTTTCCTAGTTCCAAATGTCGACAATGGTGGAGTCTACAACAACAACCTGAGTACCGAATTCTGCATAATGCAATAATTGTCGGCAGATATTAGGCAGGAAGACAAGACAATGAAGCTCTTCGAAATATGAAAGGAACATACACAATGTCGCAACTCAAGGACAGCGAAATGTCCCCTAAAAGGAGCAGAATTAACAACAGCATGTGTCCAAATGGATACAACCTCGCAGCATACGCACCGAAGAAAATTTAGTCGGATTACGTGATGATGGTTTCATCCGTCTTTATTTCGAGATCACTGCTGGACCATAGTGAACAAAAATTATTTCAAAATACTCATGGCATCGATGCGGACGAGATGTTGGTTAACAGGATGGCATTACGTATACCAATTCAAACTGCGCATTTATTTTTTTTTATCACAATTTGGCGAGAAGATGATTCCACGAAATGGAAATGCCAATTGGCCTCCGAGATCATGCAACTTGACGCCTCTCAAATATTTTCTTAGGGGCCGTCTGAAGACATTGGTTTATGCAGACAAGCCAGCTACTATTGACAATTTATTTACTTACTTACTAACTTACAATTTGGGGTGGACCAGGAAATCAACCAGCTCTTGGAAAAAGGCCAATATGCTTGCTGTTCACTTTGCGGCGAGTTCAACACTTCCAGATTGTGCTTTATCTCCGCCTACACTTGAGTGCGTCGAATTTTCAATGGAACGAATCCACTTTCGCACTCGTGTAGTAGCAAGGGTACTCAAAGATCTTAACATCCACAAATCCGCAGGTCCAGATGGCATATCTCCCCTTCTTCTGGAGAGGTGTTCTTCCTCGCTGGCAAAACCACTGCGTAAGCTTTTTCATCAATCCTACTCCTTAGGACTCCGAACAGATGGAAAACAACATTTGTCCAGCCCGTTCCGAAAAAGGCGAATCTTCTTCCCTCTCCTTTTACAGACCCATTGCACTTACGTCCCTTCTTTCTAAGGTCATGGAATCGCTGATACACCGTCAGCTCATGAAATATCTCGAAAAACGAAAACTTCTGAATGACCGGCAGTACGGTTTTCGTTGCAATAGGTCCAATGTCTCACCAAAAAGTGGAACCCAAGTCTACACCAATCTGGCGAAAGCAAGATAGTTGCACTTGATATTTCTAAGTCATTTGACAGAGTTTGACATCAGGCTCTTTTGTCGAAAATGCGTGCTTTTGGGATCGATGATTCTCTTCTTCAATGGATTAGAAATTACCTTTCGGAACGTTCAATTCAAGTTGTCTTGGACGGTTTCAAGTCGCGGGTCAAGTGGTAGTGGACTGGCCTCCAAATCGGAAGGTTCGGTGTTCGAATCCCAGCCTCTCACGAAAGACATATCATCCATTTTTTCAGTTAACGAAAATCAAGTAAGATGAGTAGTTGACTAGAAATACAACATCAAGCCAACTGCCACTAAGAATTTAGTCTCCCCATTAAATGTTGGATGCCACCCATGGAACGAAATAACCGCTGAGCCCAAACATCTTTCTTTCTCTCTCTATCCCATTTTCCAAAAAACTTAACACATGCTGCGGCATGATAAGTGTATTCATACCCACTTGAGTGTTAAGTTCTTTAAAAAACAAAATAAATGCTGGTGTGCCCCAGGGCTCCGTTCTGTTTCCTACACTCTTTTTAATTTTCATTAATGATCTCTTCTACTGCTACTTCTAATCCAATATATTCCCCTGCTGACGAGAGTACTCTCTGCTTTTCATATTCGTTTCTAAACTCACGTCCCTGCTCTTCGGCTGTAGAATGGGAACGGCAGCGTTTGTTAAGCTCATTAAATTCCGATATTAGCAGCATAACTAATTGGGGAAATATCAACAGAGTGGAATTTAATCCACAATGCTGTCTGCTGTCGTCAAAGCGAAATTGAAATACCCAGCCATTATCCATGAATGGCACTTGCATTGTTTAAACCGAAAAACTTTCCATTCTCGGTATGTGTGTCAATGACAATTTACGTTGGAATGACCACATGTTCATCTTAAGGTTACACAAAATCCCTTGTGCGCGCGTCAGTTATAAAAAAAAAAAGAAAAAAAAAAACAAAAACAAGCGTCTCTAGCCAGCTTAACCTTTGTTCAGCTGCTTCCAGTTTCGCACGCTAAGTTGGTTGAGGTCCCCTTCCATTTGCATGCGCCAAATGAAACGCGGTATTTCTTTACTGCGCTGACCCTCGGGGTCGGATTCGAAGACATTTCGGACTGGAGCATTGGTGTCCATCCGCTTTACATGAGCCAACCACCTCAGTCGTTGCACCCTCATTCTGGACCGAAAGTCACCAGAAGGATTTTCCTCTCATTGCAGCGAAGTACACCCTCATCCATTTTTGGTAAAGTCCATGCCTCTGCGCAATAGAGCCGGACTGGGATTATCAAGGGTCACATTTGTTGTTCGAGAGAGAGATTTGCTGGTCAATTGGATTCTTAGCTCAAAGAAGCAGTGTTTGGCAAGAGTTATTCTTCGTTTGATCTCAGTGCTGGTGTCGTTGTCTGAATTGATAGCGGCGCCTATGTAGACAAAGTCCTTAACTATTTCATCTGTCGAGAATGACGTTCCCTCCGAAACGTCGCTATTGGGTGTCCTTTTTTATTGCTTTCTTCCGATTATGGCAATATCATCGGCGTATACGAGTAATTGAACGGACTTTTGGAATATTGTGCTTCATGTTCTCGCGTGAGTTTTGCAGTATTCTTTCATGAATGATGTTTAGGAAATTGCATGACAGCGCATTGCCTTGTTTTTTTGTTTTTGACATCAAACCTGTTGGTAAAATCTTTACCGAACTTGTTGGAATAGGGTCATCCTGCACAAAAGGACGAGTTTGGCAGGGATGTTAAAAAACTAGACACTGCTCTACTATACATATAGCTCGTTTCTATAGATGCTGTCATATGCGGCCTTAAGATCGATGGTGTAGGAGCTCCAAATTGGTCCCAAGATCTACTGTAGTGTGAATATTTGGTCGATGGTGGACTTTCCTAGCCCGAGCCTCACCTGATATGGACCAATCAGGTTATTGACGATAGATTTCAGGCGTTCACGCATTACGGTAGTAGAGGAGATTATAGACGATATTAAGAAGACTGATGGCCGCGCAGTTACCCGGGCGGCACAACCACCGACCTGGAGGGCCAGCTCCATTATAGATACCCTTAGGATGAGAGGTTGGTTGTACCGAAGTCAGTAACTCGTTCGGCGATGCAAACGCTGCCGTTGACGCATTAAGGGCTCATCCGCCACCAGCTCTTTTCCGTCACCCTAACTTGGTCTCGGAAATCCTTACGGGTCTGAGCTCCAAATATGTCGGAGTAGCCCGGATAAGGTCTTATTTGCTTTATTCCGGGATTTTTTCTTTTTACTTGTTTTTTGCTACGTTACATCTGGGGAATTCATTCGGCTGTCCGTCCCGTTTATCGCGCTGCTATTTTTTTCCATTAGTCAGTACTCGCGTTTAAAAGCTTGGTAAGTCCGGAGATGGACATCGACCAATACCCTATGGTTACCACCTAAACGTAAAATAAGCAAAATTGATGTGTAGTAACAGTTAAAATATCCGGTTGACACCTCTCTGTACCTACCTTATTTCTACACCACCCAACCACCAATTAATTTACATCTACAAGAACGGATTCAAGCTTATTGATCACGCTTCGGAACGAAATTCATGTTAAGAATTGTTACCAGAAGGTAAAAAGAGGTTACTAGGTCAATAAAGTATTCGTACAAACGAAAACCTACAACGACGAACAAGGGAACCTGGTGATGACCAATGCTATAGATATGGAATAACCATTTATGCAGACTGTTTAATAGACAGACTTCAACGAAGTGGGAATAGCTATGTCCAAACTTAAGTCCAATACGGTTGCCGGTACTGACGGCCTAGCTGCCGCACATTTGAAGGCGACGGGAGATTGATTTGTAAACAGCGTTCATCAAATCTTTTCTAATATATAGTCGCACGAAAGCACGAAAGAAACGTCAACATTGTATGCTCGATTCTAAAGAAAGGAAAAGTTTTAATCTGTGATGACAATAGAGGCATCAGTTTCCGAAACCTCGGCTATACGATTTTTTTTTTTGCTGTACTATGAGAATATGTCCTCCTCGCTAAATTGGCCAGAGGGGAAATTATATATCGGGAAGATGAAAATGGAATTGTAATTTTTAAATGGAAAGACACCCGTGATGTAAGAATGCAGTCTACTAATCATGCCCCTGAAATGCAACCCGTAAGACGTTGAAATCCATCTGCAAATTTAGCAGAAAATCAACCGTCGACAAGTGCGAATCTACCCACTGTTTCAAGGCCAAATAATAAACGTGGAGCTTCCTTCAAGCCCGCTGCGATACTCGCTTATAATATGGGGAAATCAGGGATTGACTTGCCTGACCAGATGGGTTCGTATGCCACTACGCTAAGGAAAGGTATCAAGTGGTATCGAAAACTCGGAATAGAACTTTTATCGGGAATAGCAGTTGTTAACGCATGGGTGTTACACAAACATTTAACAAAATCGAAAATTCATATTCGGAAATTCAGGGAAATTTTGGCTGTCCCCGTTCGTAGAGTTAAAACATCCCGTTCAGCAACGCACCATCTCATAGAGCGTGTATCTTCTGATGGGAAAAAAATTAGAAGAAAATGTAGTGTTTGCCACAAAAACATAACAAAATCCAAAGGACGTGAAGTAGCCCGCAAAGAAGCTAAGCAGATATCCACTGTTATAGTTGTCCTGATCAGCCTCAAATGTATCGGGTTTGCTTCAATACAAAACATTATTATGCACTTGTTTTTTTTTGAAGCATTGTACCACTGTCTTCTTTAGTTGTATCTGTACTTGTTTTGTATGAATGACAACGGTAATTATTCCAAGTCTTCTGAATAACAGTTAACGTTATTCCGTTTTATTCCCAAAGACTTGTTAATTTAATTAAAAGTCAAAAGAGGAAACTGAAACAACCAGGTGAGTGACTCAGTAATAGATTCCAATTAGAATCTCTTCATTATCACTTTGGGCAAACAAATCGACCGAAACACTCAGATTCTTCTCTCAACACATCTACATCTGCATACGAGTATAGTGTCACTAGCAGACAAACGCTTTTCACCGATTTTTAAAAGACAACAAACACAAAAGTGGGGGGACGAATACGTGCCTATTGTTGGCTATTGTTGGCTATGACATTGAATATCAGTAGCACGCACGAGCGCTTCATGAAACCACTCATAAACAGCCCAAATCTCCATCGTGTTATTGTTGGTTTTGTATTTTATTTGTTTCTTGTTTTTTTTTTTTTTTTTTTTTGAGAATCTGCTAATGAAACCCGAAGTATTTTCACCTGCTCTTGTGTTCGTCCTAAAGTGCTTTTAATATTTCCTCCCCTGCCATTCGTGACCAGTTCAACCAATTTTGCTCACTCAATGTTGGTATGGTAGGGTGGAATCATCCAGGTAACCGGGCTTTTGTCCTGGGGAAGTGAATGGAAGTGGAAGCAAGTAGCTGCATCCGGACGAAAAGGTTATAATGGGAGTCTGTAAAAAAAAATGTCTGTTTTGAAGGGTAAATTCGCCTGGAGAGACAATAACAAATTACACTCGATTACAATGCTCAGGTTGCATTATTTAAACTGAAAATGAGAAATACTTAAGAAAACGAGCACTTAGGGTGACCTCATTTCGAACGTTCCCTATGAAATGCCACTTGATTTTCATAAGGGTCATGCAAATAAAGATTGAACCTTTTATCAAAGTCTTTAGAGGTCAAGGAGCCACATACATGTGGCTCACCATGGCACTTATATATGTCATAGCCAGGAAATATCCGATCTGATTTTGAAATTATTGTTGTAATGCTTACATATAATGGCAGGACTGTTGCAAATATTTTGTTCCTGCTCCTTTGATTAGATTATATTAAGCGGGGAGGTGGGGCTATATACCATTATCACTGCGGCCAGGTTAGGCCTATTGTTATTTCCTCCCACCATGCCTGAAATTTTAATAATCTCCACAGTGATATCTTCTGCCTTAAGGTACTCCCCTTTAGATAGGGGTCAGAATGTTCCCGAGGTACGCATGCCTGTCGTAAGAGGCGACTAAATTCATTCTCTGTATACCGAACGTGCAATGCACAAAATAATAGGAATTATTACCCCAGGTGGCACACCAGCTTTGTTGGAAAATCCGCCCTCTTCAGAGGTCGGGTCTGGGGAGAGCCGTGTATTCCATTTAATAAACCTGTGTGGAAAAAGCTCACTGGTATTGAGATCTCCACCACCTTAAATAACTACGTGCGAAATAAGTAGTCCGATGACACCGAAAATGTCGGCGCTCGAACAACGGGTTTCAGCGAAAACTAAAAGTCTTAGTGAGTAAAATATGGAACTTCGGTCCAGGCTATCTAAAATGAAAATGCTCTGCGAAGAACTTAAGAAAGAGCTGGAAGACGAAACTAATAAGGGCATAACCCAAACTTGGAAAATGTCTGCAGTAAGTTTTAGCTCGCTAGGCAAAGCAACCTATGAAACGGACGAAGAGGGCTGCGGAAACCTAAACGGAAAGCCGGTTCCTCACCCGAAATTAACACTGGACATAGTCTCTAGGTTTTTATCGCAAACACCTGTCGCATAGACTTAAGTTTACGGGATGCCCATACATCCATGGGAGCCAGGATACGCCTTGCAATAGCTCTGCCGCCTTCCTAAGATACCAAAGCAGAACTTGTGTTGGAAGCACAAGTTCCATCCTTGGTATGGATCGAGGCCGATCTAAAACCTCTTGCTGCTCTTAGGGTCACAGCACCCAGTACTTATTGCTACTCTACATTGGGTCAAACCAACAAGAAAATCCTTCTCGCTTCTTTGGGTTTAAACCACAACCACCATGATGCTCTCACAAAGTGGCCTACCTCAACAAATCAGGCCCGGACCGAAATGTGGAGGGCTCGAGACTCCCATGGTACCGTGATCTAAGTCCTGGTAAGGACTACCGACGGTCCTGCCGCCAACAAGACCTATGACCAGCAACTTGTAACTGATCAAACCGTAGCAACCTTCGGTGGCGTCATCTGAAGATGTTTACGATAAGCCCAGTAATATGCTCTGCCCCCGGTTTTTATTAAACACCGTCAGTGATGGGCGAAGCCTTGATAGTTGTGCGGGGGCCCTCAACACTGGACAACAAGTGAAGGTTATTTCTCGGGAAAAAAAATGAGGTAATAAATATTCATTTCGAAGAAAATCGAAATCCCAAGCATTGACTACAGCCGCCAATCCACGTGATCACCATTGCGGATTACAACAAACTTCAAAACATCTTGAAAACTTTGTTGCGATCTGATTATACCATCACATCGGGTAACAACAAAGTATGGAAAGTCAACATGAAAGCGCGCGCTCAAGGGGTTTTTGTACCCTTAAAATTTTCGTACACAGCGCGGGCGAAGGAAAATTAGGGAGGAAGAAAAGACAGGTACCGATGTACATTGTTTTTAAATGTTTGTAAGTTATAACGACCAGGAAACACAGAGATCGGCAGGGCATTCCATAAGCGAGTTGTACGGCTTAGGAACGAATCGCGATATTTTAGAGTACGTCCGAAAATGGGCTTGAGGGTATACTTATGAGCATTCATAGCGAGACGGAGGTTACGGTTGAAAGTTTGAATGGGTGGAATGCTACTGGCTATTTCAATGGAGCACTGGAGGTGGAAATAGCGATAAAACAAAGTGAGACAGGAGACATTACGTCGGTGTTCGAGGGTATCAATTGATTGATTGATATTAGTATCACCAATGAGTTTTATCACACGGGTTTGAACCCTATCTAGCAGGTGCAAAGATGTTTGAGCAGATGTGAGCATTGTACTCCAATTTCGGGCTTATAAACGCCTTAGATATTGAGGACAGAGGGCGTGAAATATTTCTTACATCGCTTGAGGAAACCTAGACATTTCGCAGCATTTTTCTCAACATCGAATATGTGGTCATTCCAACGTAAGTTGTCATTGACACATCAAAGCTTTTCGGCTTAAACTTTGCAAGTGCCATTCATGGAGAGTGGCTAGGTATTTAAAATTCGCTTTGACGACAGCAGACAGCATTGTGTTTTGCTAGCATTAAATTCCACTCTGTTGATAGTTCTCCAATTCGTTATACTGTTAATAGCCCTGGGGCTCACCAGCGTTTATTTTGTGAATATCAGACTTGAAACCGTCTTGAATTGAACGTTCCGATAGGTAATTTCTAATCCACTGAAGAAGACAGCCATCGATCCCAAAAGCACGCATTTTCGACAAAAGAGCCTGATGCCAAACTCTGTCAAATGCCTTAGAAATGTCAAGTGCAACTATCTTGCTTTCGCCAGATTGATGTACGCTTTGGTTCCCCTTTTCGGTGAGACATGTAATCAAATCAC
Source organism: Volucella zonaria (assembly GCA_963966105.1). NCBI lineage: Eukaryota > Metazoa > Arthropoda > Insecta > Diptera > Syrphidae > Volucella > Volucella zonaria. The sequence continues at coordinate 192,229,121 of OZ014532.1, read as the reverse complement.
CAGTGGACCTGCTGTCTTGAAACTTAAGTACCGAGAAAATTCAATGATACACTTACGAGAACAAATTGAAAAGGCCAATACGTGTCGTAGCTAGAGCGCTTCATCCATCGTGCAGAAAAGAAGACATCGTTAGTGACCTGAAAAACACGTATTTTAAAATTGTTGATGCCGTAGACATAGAAAAGCGAGACAAACAAAAATCGGAAGGGAAACTACAGTAAAACGCTGAATTCCTCTTTTCATGCTTACTTCCGATAAGGCCGATAATCTTCAAAAAAATTTAGGAAAGCGCTTCTGAACATGTCTATCAAAATCTAACCTCTGCGTTAGAATATAAATCTAATCCGTCAGTGCAAGCGCTGTCTAGCATTCAATCACACGCAAATGTATTACCAGAAAGTGCCACGCTGTGTGAAATGAGCAGGATATCACCTCTCTAAAGACTAGGAAGTAAGCAAGGATTCGTTATAAAGGAGAATCCAGAATCCAGCCTATTATCGAGGTTACAATGTGGCCAGGGAGTAGATAGATTCTTAAAGCCGCAAAATGAGCACTCAAAAATGGCAAGTAGGGAAAAGTCCAAGGCCGGTAAATTAAGAATAGCCAAAGAAAAGCCATTGGGTTCCGGTCACAAAAATGTAAAAGAAAACGTGACAGAAGAAAACCCATTAAGCCTTAGACAGCGGTTACCGGGGAAAGTAACATATGCCTAAGACGCAAAATTACATAACGAAAGAAACGGGAACCCGGCATACCCTGTTTCTCATGTTTTCTCTATTAAAAAACTTGAAAAACTTGAGGAGCAAAGCAAAACAAATAAACTTATTTTCTAGAAGTTAGCTAAGATCGAAAATAACTGGCACAATAAGCGTACTAAATCGAGAACATGAAGATGGGACGCGTGCTCAAAGTAATGGATTTTTACACAAATTTGACGAATTAGAAATATGAAAAGTGGATCATGTGCAAAAATAAGAAGGCTTACGTACTATCACGCTTACCAGGCGTCTGAAAGGCGAGAGGGGGATCCTTCTTGTACATTAAAGAGTCTATCGAATATACTGAAGACCTTAAAATAGAGCTCAAATCTGTGGAGGTAATCACGGTACGTGTAACAGTAGACAACATTTTCTTACCATTTTAACCATTTACTGCCCACCGAGATACGCGCTCGAAAAGAGCGTCTCCAAAAATATATTTAAACCACTTGCACCACCTTCTGAGGCTCAAGATGCATCTTACAGAAGGGAAGAATGCTCTATGTAGCTGGTATGGAGAACAATTGTGACTTCCATTTGACCTCAATTGATACCTTAAAGGTACTCGATCTTTATTTCGAAAGGAATATCTAACAATTTCATAGAAGTTGATTAAAGCTTTGACCCTTCCTTCCTTTCACGGTCAATGTGCGTGGAATAACACAAAGTCAGAAACCAATAAACTACGGTCTAAATTATACGCTGGTTATAAAAGAAATGGTAAGGCAAAAAAGAAAGGTCCTTAAGAAATGACAACAAAGTCGTGTTCCACACCACAAAACACGTTTGAATAATCTGTGTAACGTATCTTGAAAGTTTGATGCTTTGGAAAGCATTAAAAAAGGTCTTAAGAGACCTAAAGCCTCAGCTCCACCAACTATTGCAGAAAGAGAAAACGGAAATTTTGCTTCCCATCTGGAAGAGACTTTTATGCCCTTCGACGGATAAGCGCTTATCCACAAAATCAGTGAATCGAAAAGACTGTCAGACAATTACACGATGACAAATGCAACGCTAACGGAACTTAGCACTGAAATAAAGAACTTAAAACCGAGAAATGTTCCCGGTTACGAATTAATAACAGGAGATGCCCTTAAAATACTGCCTAGAAAAGCATTAACTAAGCTTCTTTATACCTAGCCCTGCCATAAGTTCTGTTACACAATTTCCAGCGCTTACCGTCCAAAACTTTAAAACACTTGCACTGATCAGTGGAGAATACTAGTCAGTTTGGTTTCAGTTTGCAAACTATCAACATGGAGCGGGGCATTAAAGAGAATCGAGTAGAGGTAATAGCGTTGCATAAGTGTGGAAAAGTGCTGACCAAATTTGCAAGTTGCTAAAACCACTCAGAATATCGAGAATATTCGTTTATCGGGCTACTGCTCGCTTCGGCGAATTGTCTGAAGTAGAGGACGGGCCAAGAAGTGGTCGCCCGCAAGTCGTCGTACGAATGCGGTAGTCGCCTTCACTTTAGGAAGCAGAAGATCATGTCCAAGGAATTGGATCCAGATCCATGACTAGGCTGATTCGGTATGATTTGCATATAAAAGCCTATCATTGGTCAACGGGTCATACTCTAACTCCTCAACTAAAAAAAAAATGGCCATGAAAACATTCTGTTTACGGATGAGAAAATTTTTACGGTGGAAGAAATTTTCAACAAACAAAATGACAAAATTTATGCCACTTCACCTAAGGAAACGAAAAAATTTCCAAGGGTTCAACGTGGACATCATCCCGCTCCCGTAATGGTTTACTGGGGGTCTCTCACTATGGTGTCACATCCCTCCATTTTTGTGAAAAAGGCGTATAAATTGGTGCAAAGGTTTACCAAGAAGACGTGCTATAGGGTGTTGTGAAGGGTTTGACCAACAGGACTCTGCTCCAGCGCACAATGCCAAAACCACGCGAGAGTGGCTCAGAGTTAATAGCAGCAGAAGACTGACCATCGGGCAGTTCGGGTCTGAATTCACTGGATTATGATTTGTGGTCAGAATTGGAGAACATGGTCTGCAGACTTCCCACAGAAATTTGGAAAGCCTTAAAACCGCATTAACCAGAGCAGCGTCCACGATCTCCATGGAAACCGTACGTGCCGCTATAGCCCAATGGCCACACCGTTTGGAAGTTGTGTTAAAACAAAAGGCAGTCATTTCAAGTTAATCCAAATTTTTATAATAATCAATATTGTGGTCTAATAAATGAAACAATTTTGAATGCAATATGTGTACTAGTTTTTTTCTAATAGCGTTTTATATTTGTAACAGAGTTTATGGCAGGACTAGGTATAATTAATGTAGCCTGACGTCAGAATACGTTCTGAGTCAATGGAAAGTTACTGAAGTCATAATGTTCCTAAAACCAGGACAACCGCAGAGTGACAAGATGTCTTATAGACCGATTTCAATTCTCACAATTTTATCGAAAATCTTTGAGGGGATGATTCTGAGACAGTAGAATTCTGATTGGCAGTATACAATTATTGACGCAACTAATTTTATCCCTTATCAGCAGTTTGGGTTCAGGACTAAACACTCAACTAATTGAGTTTTGGAAGAAAAAAAAGATTTGCTCAAGCGTGTTCCTTGATCTCTCGCAAGCCCTTGATAAGATATGGCTTACTGTTCCAATTACGGCAAGTCTTGCCACTCAGCTTTTATAATATACTGACAAAGTATCTGGAAAATAGAATATTACATGTTAGACTCGGCAACGAATTTCACAATTCAAAGAAATTTTAGCCGGCATACCGCAGGGAAGTGTTCTCGGCCCACTTCTGTATCTCTTGTATTCCCGATACATATCCCAAGAAGAGGCGACCGCTCTAGCTACGCTTGCCGATGACACTGCTATATGAGTACTAGCAGCAGGTAAAACTATTGAAGAAACAACAGTCAAATTGCAAATCTGCTCATCTCATGAATCATATTCCATTTGCAAACCAGGCTCGCAATGACACTCAACGCACAGTCAAAATGCAAGTGGCACGTTAAGCAAAAACCTCAAAGTAGTTGAAAATAAATACAGAAAATTGTATTGGTTACTTTGTAAACATTTCAAGCTCAGTATCGGACACAATGAGCTCTTATATGCATAAGCAAGTGGTAAACCAGGTTTGGAGCTATGGTATACAACTTTAAGGTTGTGCTAAGAAAACGAATGTCAATGTTTTGCAATTTTTTTAGAATAAAGTTCTATAAGCAATGTCAATGAACCGTGGTACATAAGAAACGGCGAAATAAAAAACTTCGCGAGAAACACACAATTTAACTAAACGGACATATTAACAATATAGTCCTATTAATTTTGGACGAGAGAAACTTATTGCGCTGTCTTCAAGGGACCAAACCGTTGGACCTAGTGCGATAAAATGGAACCGCGTTAAGAAGCGAAGCATGCAGGAACTTTCATTGGAAAGTCGGTTGCCAAACGTGTCTATTTTGTGATAAAAAATTGCTTGACAAGTCGAAACTTACGAGTAGTTGCGGTTTCGTAAACATTAATATACTATACTTAGTAGGGATGTGTTTTTAGTGAGTAAAAGTTTCACACTACTATGAGTACGTGCTTGTGGTCCTCGCAATGTCTAAGTATGACGTAGCTACGCGAGGTAGATGTGCTCTATTTAAGCGGTTACAGTGGCAAAGGATATGCTCTGCAGTTTCTTCGTCCTCCTTGCACATGTAACAGTTGTTGTCTTGTGCTATTCCCATAGTCATAAATTGTTTTTTGACTCTGCAGTCAAACCCATTCGGAATCCGGTTACTGCGCGTATCTGACCCCTATGCGGTAGGAGTTGGGTTGTTCTTTTGAGGTGAGGGGTTGGTAGCAGTTTCCGTTCAGTAATGGAATGCATTTGTTTTCAGCCAGTTACGAGTATTCATATAGTTTTTTATGGAGCTACAATAACTAGTAACCCACAAAATGGTCGTGGCAACATAAATGCTGAGACCGAATCTGTTCTGTCCAATTCGTCTGCTCTTTCATTACCATCACAATCACTGTGGCACAATTTTTGCGGTTATCTCTAAAGTGTTGGTGGGGCCTCTTTGCTGTCAGAGAGAATATAAATGAGAGAGAATAGAAAAGAGAATACAAGAGAGAATGCGTGTATCTCAGCGTTCTATAAGTTGACCAGGGTGGGCATGCCGAAACCTCTGCTACTCGTATGTACCAACTTGATCCCGGAATTTATTTAGAAAAGTAAAAATACAAGTTTATTCATCTAAATCTATGTATATTGTGCTCTTCAAAGTAATCCCCATCGACTGCAACACACTTCTGCCAGCGCTTGATCCAATCCTCGAAACATGTTTTATATTAAGTTTTCGGTATGTCCATCTGTGCTTCCTGCGATTTTTCCATTACTTCATCTCGGCTGCTGAAACGCGTTCCCCGTAATGCTTTCTTAACTCGATTGAACAGAAAGAAGTCACAGGGAGCCAAATCAGGTGAATTCGATGGCTGTTGGATGGTATTTGTTGCATATTTCGTCAAAAAATTACGAATAATGATGGCACTGTGCGATGGTGCGTTATCATGGTGCAAAATCCACGAGTTTTCTGCCCACAATTCTGGTCTCTTTCGGCGAATTGCTTCACGCAAACGTCTCATAACGCTCAAATAATACGAGTACTCTTTGTTTACTGTCTGGCCTTCTGGCAAAAATTCGTGATGCACTACACCGTTGTAATCCATGAAAACCGTGAGCATTGTCTTCTTTTTTGATTGAAAACGACGTGGTTTGTTTGGTATCGGCGCATTTGGTGAACGCCATTCACTTGCCTGATGTCTGGATTGCGTGTCGTACTCATAAACCCACGTCTCGTCTCCAGTAATGATTCTTTTGATGAATGTGGGATCGGATTCAGCCTCGCAAATCATCTCTTTTGTCTTTTGGCACCAACTTTGCTGCTACACGACGGAAACCCAAATCATTACCCAAAATGTCTTGGACGGATCCATAGGCAATGTTCAAGTCCGGCGCTATCTCTTTGATGGTTAATTTGCGGTTATTGATCAACATTTCTTTTACGAGTACTTCATCAATGTTTTCTTCGATTGACTCACGAGGACTTTTGAACCGCTCGTGCCACTGGTAAACGACCGTTTTCTTTAGAGAATCGTTGCCGCAACACTTTTCCAACATTTCCAACGTTCGCGCACCATTAAATCCGTTGTTTACGCAAAATTTAATACAAGTTCGTTGTTGCAAATTTAAGCCCTTTTCTAAAATTGTGTCGCCAACAACACAGAGATAGATGTACTCTTGGCTACGTAACTTTTGCAAATGTCAAGCTATGATGCTAAGATTTAGAGGGAATATCAACAACAGATTTAACAACTTAAAAAAAAAGAACAGAACTCAAATCGGAATAATGATGGTGCTGTGCGGGAACTTTTTGATCCCGGTGGTATTTTCCAAATAGGCCTTCATACCCTAAACCTAACTCTTCTGAGAACTTTTAAAGAACAGGGTAAGGAAATGAGGGTTTTGGTAGATAGTCAAATAAAAGAGCACGCTTTAAAACTCTTTAATAGCTATGCAATTTTAAAAAAAATGTTGGAAAATGAGTAATTCGTGGAAAACCACTCTTACGAGTATGTATTGTCCACTGTTGTTAGAAACGTTGGTAAAAAATCATAAATTTCTTTTTTTATCGGTTGCACGTATTTCCAAGTATCATAAAATCTGTGGGTTTTTTTGTAAACTCACTGTTGATTTTTTGTTTTATTATTGTTACTTTCATAAGAAAAAAACAGTAAAACGTGGTGTTGGTTAGGCATTTTCTGGAGAAAAGTGACCTCAAATTCGAAAATTATCATGGGCAATGAAAATGGAACAGGCTTAGAAATTGGATATCTAAAGGCTCAAATAAGATATCAACTTTATTTAAACGCCGTTATAAAAACTGGTATTTCTTCTAAAAACAATGTTTTACATGAAGTTTTTACCATTAGTACTAGCAGAGCAATTTCCGTTAACATGGGTCAGGGTACACCAAAGCAAGTCTTTTCTTAAATCCTCGATAAATGATGTCAACATTGGAGATAGACCCTTACTGTAGAACGATTTTTTTGTTAGAATATGCCCAGGAATCATTTCCCAAATTATCGTCAACGAATTAGGGGACACACTGTATAGATTAAAGTTCAGTAACCTTTACACTCTGACCATATGGTCACGCTAGTACATAATGGGTTAACTTGAATTTAATCTTAAAAGCTACCTACATTCTTCTTAATTGTCTATATTGTATCTATTGCCAAAAATATGTCAGATAATACCCTATGTATAGTTTCCATATCATTTAAATTTTTTTGTACTTGACGAATGATTATCTTATCTTGGGAATTTAGCTTCGTGTACTGGTGCATTGCATTATCGATTCCTTTTACCTAGCAACCACCAACCGTGAAACATCATCGGCTGTTCAAAGTTGGTCCTTCCTGTAAGCCGGATTTTTTTGTTACCTTGAAACGCACTAAACAGTGGTTGGTAGGTAGATTTTTGGATTTGGGGACATTGGATACGATTAAGTATTTGGTAAAAGGTAATCTGGGGATTTTCCTGTTTGCTGTTTGTTGTTGCTGTCAGGTTGTTTCGGTGGCGTATTTTCATATTGCTGTTGTTGAAAGAGGAGGGTATTGTGAAATCGCGTTTTGATAAAACTATCTCACCTACGTGTTCGGTTTTTTAAATTTGGGTACGGAATCTGTACAGATGTGGGAAAATCTCGAACGCCGGTATGATAATCCGAAAGCAGAGCTCCATGGCTGATTTGTCTTTTGTTCAATAAAACAGACTCTGACACGCGTAGATCCTGGGCACTTCATACAAATAAATATGAAAAGGCAACGGTTCGGGAACTTATCGATTTTTTGGAGGAAATATGCGTAGCATGAGAAACGCGAATGAGTGACTCGAGAAACTATGGGAGTAGATAATTGACGCGAAAAAGTCCCTTACTAGATGGTGTGAAAAGTGACCTCCTTGGGAATTAAAAAATTCTTTTTTTTTAAATGTTTTTTTATATTGTTCAATATAGTCCTCTTTTTTTGATACGAGTACACTTCTTCCAGCGATTTTCCAATTTCTTGATCCCGTCCGAAAAGTAATTTTCCGGAAGGTCTGCAAAATACTCCTCCGTGGCGTCGATGATTTCCTCGCGTGAGCTGAATTTTTTATTGATGAGCTTTTGAGGTTTGGGAAGAGATAATGGTCCGATGGATTCAAATCCAGTTACCAAGCGACGCCAAAAGTCCGCCCGATTCCGCATCAGCAAGTCCAAACACTCTTTCGAAGTGCTCTCGCGTTCGTGTTTTTGGTCAGGAGGGAGCATGCGCGGCACCCAGCGGCAGGATACCTTTTTCATATACAGAATATTCCCCAAAATATGGCGTGTGCGCTCAGCACTAATCTTTGTGGTATCTGCTAGCTCTCGCACCCTCGCTTTCCGGTAAGCCAACACCATTTCATGTATTTTTTTGACATTGTCCTCTGTAACCGCATCGGAGGGCCTGCCGCTGCGGACTTGATCGGTAGTGGAGTTGCGGCCACCACGAACTCACGAAACCAATATTTGACGGTGTAATTTGACTGAGCATTAGCCCCATAATATTTATCTAACTTTTCTTTTGTTTCCTTCGTTTTTGTGCATACTCAACATGATGCCAAACAGCTGTCAAAACAAAACTAAAGGCAGTATCGCACTGAAATTTGACATATCTGCCTAAATATGAACGGACTTCAAGGCACTGTAACCTTTTTTGCAGTAGCAGCGCATTCTGGCAGTCAAGGATGTCATTTTTTACTCTATCTAGTATGTCCCATGTGTAAAAGTGACCGCGATGCCTTAAATTTCTTGCTTTGTCCATTATGTTATCGCTGTTATGCTAGGAATCAAAGATTGTGCTACAATTATTTACTCGCTGTCCTCATTTCCGTTTTCATCATCATATTCTAGTTCATTTGGATCCGTCGGTTAATGATGTTAACAATCAGAAAGCAGGGAAACCGTCGACGTCTAGATACCTCTTCATTGATTGCTGGTAATCACACACAAATTGAAATTCGTCCTTCTGGCATTTTGTCTACAGTTGTGGTCTAAGTTGTAGACGTCTTTGGTAGAACACAGCGTTGTCGTGTGCTGCTCGACATCGTATCCTATGCTTCTTTGTTACGGAAGGTTTGATGTAAAGGTTAGGCCTCCGACATCGTCATGCTTGTCTTCCTGTTTTTGGTATATCTTCCCTACAAGCTGGCATTACACAAGGCGCCTATATCTCAAATCTTGTTTTAATGTAAATGAGATGTAAGTTGAAGCCTTAATTTTAAATCAAATAACTTCAAAAACCCCTCTATTGACTTTTGCTCTTGATAAGTCTTTGATGCTGGTGGATTTGAAATTGGCCTGATTGACTTTCGATGGATTCTGGTTGCTGACCGATTGATGCAGAGAAGGTTGAATTAGGAGATATACCGGAAAGAATGAAAAAATATATTGTCAGTGGAGGAAGGAGTTCTAGAGCATTTGATAAAATGGTTTCGACTTATTCAGATTGTAGCCTTACTTCTTCGTTTTGTCAGGAATTGCAAAATGTAGGCAACTTATCGTCTTATTCGGTCTGCAGAATCGATTTCTTGCCTTTTGTGGGTTCAAAGGAGTGTATGGAAGAGATTGAAGCTCTAAAGTCTGACAAATGTGTTTCTACTCGATCTAAATTTTCGTCTTTATCATTGTTTCTTTTCCAATGCTGTAGATGTTCCGTTTACGACAAAACTTCCTATAATTCTGTCGAAAAGCCTTCCGGTCACTCAATTGATTCTTCGAGAGGCTCATTCTCCACACAGGCGTTTCGGAACTTTTCTCGTTTATACGACAGGAGTTCTGGACTCTTGGAAGCAAAAATCTAATCAGCAAAACTATGCATGATTGCCGTCAAGCCACATCATCATGTCTCATGAGAAACTTACTTTCTTTACGACTTTCGCCATCTTTTGCTTTTGCCCAGACTGGTTGCGACTACGCTGGACCAATCACACTTCGCTTAGCAAGGGGAAAGAATCTAAAGCTAACAAAGGGGTACCTTGCATTGTTTGTTTATGTGGTGACAAAGCTTTGGTCTTGGAATTGGTTAGTGACTTGTCCACAGATACCTTCTTAGCAGCGTTGCGGTGATTTGTTGATAGGAGCAGACGAGGGCACCAATTTCCAAGGAGCTGCGAGAACCCTGTCCGAATGGTATATGTTGGTACGATCTAAGGAACACAACGAACAAATTTCAACAACATTGGCAGCTGGAAACATCAAGTGGGAGTTCATTCGACATCATAGCTCTCATATTATAGGGCTATAAGAAGCGAGGCCCAAGTGAGTGAAACAATACCTCCTCCGAGTTGTGAGGAATAACATCTTAACTTTTGAGGAGATGTTCATCTTACTTTCCCAATTTGAAGCATTATTAAATTCTAAGCCTCTTTGTACTATAACTGACTCAGATTTGAAACCTCTGACTCCATATCCTTATAGGCAAACCGTGCACTGCGATATCGGAGCCCAGCTGTCTAGAGATTTCTCTTAATCGGTTTGGATGATGAGAGCTCACACGAAATAGGTTGCAAGGATTTTGGCGTCGATGGACTATGACTACCTAACATCAACAGCACGCTAAATGGAAGGATGAGACCAGAAATTGCCAAATTGGTTCCCAAATGGGTACTAGGACGGATTGACGCACCTCATCAGGGCGAAGATGATATTGTACGAGTGGTTTCTGTTCATACCAAAACTGGCACATTTAAAAGTCCAGCAATAAAGCTGGCTATTCTACCTTGTCCTAAAATTCCTTCAGGTGCTCCGGCTTGTTTGGGAGCGCAGCCTATAACCTAGACATAACATCCATTTTAATTTGCTTATATGAAGTTAAAATTGTGTAATTAATTAACTTGAATTTAATCTTAAAAACTACCTACATAGGTTACGTTAGACTAAACAGGGGTATGATGGATTTCCCATCACACAGACACCAGACACCGAAACGGGCCCATCGCGATCCATGTGGAACCAGTTGGAATGGAAAGAACCTAAACATCCAATTTTATTGCAAAATCCAAGAAAGCCTTTGAAGATGGTGCCGACTATTCCTTCTAGGTTTTCGAAAAAGTATTTTCCTAAAAATTTTCTTCGACTACGCGATATTGCCTCGCATTCACACAGTATGTGTGTCACAGCTTGCATCTGCAAATATCCGTATCTGACAATTTGAGTCTTTTTCCGTGTTTTCGCAGGAGAAAGTGTCCTGTCAGTATTCCTAATACTGTCCTAAGCTTATCTCTGTTTACTTTTATTAGCTCACTAGATCTTTTGTCGTCAAAAGTTAAACACCTTAGGTTGGTAGTCTTTGTGAGTTTTTCCTCGATAGCGCCCCTCACTATGCAAAGGGGTGGTTTGATGTTGGCAACCTCACTATTTTCGAGTAGTCCTCCTTTTCTTGCAAGCTCATCCGCTTGTTCAATTTCGTTAATATCGCAGTGTCCTGGCACCTAGCACAGTCTTACTCGGTTCTGACTACATAATGCCTTAAGCACTGTGCGACAGCTCCTGACTGTATCAGAGTTGATGGTGGTCTATTCCATTGTCTTGAGTGAAGCCGGGCTATCGATGTAGATAGCGAATCTCTTTCGGATACTGGTTTCCCAGTACCTCTGATTGGAAGACACTGTTTGCGTCCGGTAGTCTTATAGATACTCTTAGTTCTGGGTCCTCTGAGAAGATACCAGAACCCGTTCCTTCCAATGTTTTGAGCCATCTGTGCAAATTGCAATTTCATTTGATCTGCTTATTGCATTTTTTCCCAGTCCTCCCTCTCCGGATGTATTATGTCATACGGGATGTCGAAGTCGACCAAGGAAGGAATTTCGTCCGTTAGCATTGATTTGCCTGGCAGTAGCTCCGCTAGGACCGTGTCATGTCCGAAACTATTGCTCTTGAAGTGAGTCGTATCGCACTGTTGCCGGCAAAATTTTTGATCTGTAAATCAAGCGGTGTTAGGTGCAGGAAGGTGTCGAATGCGGGAGCGCGCCTGTAACGACTACGGAAGCCGTTCTTTGAACCGCCTCTAATCTTCCGCAAACCGTTTTCTTGTTTGTAGCTTTCCACCTTACGTAAGTATGGGTCTTACCACCACCGTATACAGCCAGTACACCATAAATACTTCATGCTATCCGAGAGGGACAATCCCACTCCGTTGAGTTTTAGGAGTTTGAATTGCGGTATCTTGTAATTTCTGGTAAAAACAACCAGTTCCGTTTTAAAAGGATCGGCACTGAGACAACAGCTTTCTGCCCTAGTGCTGACCGTCTTCAGGGCAACCTCCATAATGTCGCTAAAATATTTAAGTATTTTCCCTATACTATTACGACCATGTCACCTGCGTATGCCGTGGCACTTATACCCATTGTAGTTAGCTTTTCGAGGATGTCATGGATAACCAGCAACCACAGGATTTTGCATTCTGTAGATTAAATCCCATAATAAAATCTATCGTGGGGATACTTGTATGTTGGCAAAACTGGCAGCATTTTTAGCTTCTCCAGTGGGCGACTGACTGGCCTCTAAGGTCTTAGATTTTGAGGGAAAGTCTTCTAAAGTTTTTGACTTTTGAGGCTCTTTAGTCGTTTCCACTGAGCTGCTACAATAGTTCCAGGTGCGATGGGTTCTGCTGTTTGGTGGTTCTCTGGAACCTTCTCAGCTTTAAGTGTACACCGCTTTCTCGCATCGAGCAGCCTTTGCTGAGAGTTAAACTTTGGACGAGCTGGAGCTCTGTCCTTAGTTTATTTATTTATTTATATTATTCTAATCACGATCCGATAGAAGTTAAGGAAATGTTTATATCCTTAGCTTAGGATGTAACCTTTGAAAGCCTCATCCACTGCGAATGTGACGCATTTATGTGATCGTTGCTCAAGAAATCTAGTTGGTTCTGGAAGAAACATATCTAGGGCATCACCCTCCCAAGCTCTCTTTGTAGTAATACCATGGACTTGCAATTGGTCCGTTCGAGCTTGAAGAATCCTTACTGGCTGGTTGCTTTCTTCTAATCAGAGGTTGTGCCGATTTTTGTACGTATTCTTCCCAACTTGGAAGGTTACTTATTTGGTAATTGCAAAATATTGTACTACTAAAACCAGTAACCTGTCTAATGAGGCAGTGTGTTGTACATTATTTTTGAATGTCCAGTACACAGTCTTGTTAGATGATGTATACTCCGTAGAACCATACGATTGTGCTCCTTAAGAATTCTACAGTTTAGAATTAGAAGATAAATGGTCGTATTCTCAACCTCAACCTCCGAACCCGGTACTAATTATCTTACTAATAGCTCAAACAGAGGCTTCCAATCCGAGTATGGGGTTCGTCTTTCCAATTTATGAACCGTGCTGGAAACTTAGTGGCGTAATGTGACTTTAATGTGAAATCTTTTAACTTTTTCGCAATACTGCCATTTTACTTGAACGTGAAACGAATCAGTCAAATACAATAGAAGAAAATTGCGGATCCTTCTCTGGCTTTTTCAATAATTTATTCTTACTTTTAAATTTAATTAAAGATTCTAATATTAATTTTAAATGTACAGTCAAACCCGCTAAATGTCACACCAAACAGGCAGCATAATAGGGTTGTGACATTTTAAAAGATGGACCATATATGGATCATATTTATTTCATAGTTATTAAACATTACAAAATGGTTTTCACAAAATGGTGACAAAAAAATAAAACTACATCCAAGAACGAAACAACAGAACAATATCTAATAAGTAATATAAATAATTAAAAACTTCATTTACTTTTGGTAGTCTAACTTACATACACAAATTATTGTACTTTTTCATAAAAGTCACCAATTTTCTTTTGAGTAGCATTTGAGAAAAGGGCACTCTTCAGCTTCAGACTTTTCATTGTTGTTGATATTCAGAGGATCGCAAGAAGATTGAGATACTTCCTGCAAAATCTCCTCGTCTGTAAACTCGCCAAAGCAGCCGATGTTGAGATCGCAGTCTACAAACTGCTCAAAATCCTCAATTGAGATTGAAAACTGAATCACCTGCTCTGGTTCAGTTTCTAGACTCGAAGTTTTATTAAAACCAATTCTGAATTATTGTCGGGGTTACTAGCCACCAAGCGCGTTTGGAAATGTTAAGGGCTTCAAGAATGGTTATCTAATTTAAAGCAAAAACATTTTTTAGCATTCAACTTTATTTAAAGGTTAAGGCAAAATGCAAAATATATCCTACCATTTGGGAATATTCGCGCATGGTTTGCCGCCTTTCCAAGGCCAAAAGGTGTCGTTGTACAATTATTTTTCCATAATAGACTTTGAAGCATCGAATAATGCTGTGATCTAGAGGCTGAAGGATGAAAGTATTAGCATTTGGAGGCAAAAAGCAGAATTTAATATTGCGCAATTTTTTCTTTTTGCAAGGATTTATCCCATTCTAGCAAAATTTCAGTCCATATGAAACTAATCATCCAGGCTTTTTTATTTGCGAAATATTTAAAAGAGACAATTTTACGCCTGAATGAATGCGGTTCTTTTGCCTTACAATTACAAATATTTTTTTCTGCGAACCATTCATGTTAGCCAAAAAAAGCAGTGTAATGCGCTCTTTTTGGATTTTGCCACCAGTTGGATTGTCTCCTCTAAAGACCATTGTGCCACTGGGAAATGCACGAAAGCACAAACCGCTTTTTTCCACATTAAAAATATTTTCCGGAACATAATCTTCTATAAGACTTGGCAGAATATTTTGTTTCCAATCATTTGCCATATAGTAACCAGCATCTCTACTTTCGCCTTGAATTTTCTAGAAATGAATGCTGTTTCTGGTTTTCCAGCGAGAAAGCTACCCATTGGCTGCTTTACAATTCTCAACATTTGGCATCTGAGCAAATTTTATTGCCTGCTCTTTTAAAATTGGGCCATTTAATATAGCATTTTTCGTTCATTTTTCACATGCTCGTGATTTTCTAAAAGGACGTTTGCTGCACGGGTGGCCGTGGTGTGGTACTAGCTATCGCTTCTTAACACCCGACAGTAAACTGGGTGGTCTAAGGAGTATCAAAGTCCTAGACTACCAGGTTGTACACTGGGAGAAATTAAAGAGGAGCGAAAACATTTTACAATGTGTTCGCTGCCAAAGGTTCGGGCACGCCGTGTCGAACTGCGAAATGCAGCCTCGATGTGTGAAGTGTGGAAAGAACCACAAGTCAGAGGAATGCGTTCTGGGTAAGGACGGAACGTCAGAAAAGAGCCAACTCTCTTGTGCTTTATGTAGGAACACGGGGTTGTCCCAAATTCCAGTACATGAAAAGAATAAATCTGGCCCGGCAGTAGAAAGTGGAAGTTAAACGTCCACCCGTGCATTCACAAACTCCAGCCCTTACTCCCCATGTTACCTACGCCCAAATGGTGGCAGGTAGGGAAAATACGGTACAGCAAGCGAAGGTTGCTTCTCAGGCCGCAGCGCCTAGAGCACCGGAACTAGTACCTGACATGCTAGTTATCTTGCTCTCTATACAGGGACAGATGGCTCAGCTACAACGTCATTTAACTGAATAGACCGCGCGGGTGGATCAAGTATACACGCTGCTGCCTGGCCTAACGCACCTTTTGTCGTAATGGGTACGTACGTGGCGGAGCAGACCCTGAAGGTCCTTGCAGTGAATGTGAATTAGGTTCGAACGACGAGCCGCACTATTTAAGTTGCTTAAAGACCAAGCTCCTGATGTGCTTTTGGTTAGCGAAACTAAGCTTACCAAAAGACACAAAATGAGGCACAGAAGATACAAAATAGTACGGAGAAACCGGCCAAACTCCAGGAGGTGGCGTTTTAAAAGAGTATACAGTCGTATAGTACGTAGGTTCCAAGTGCTGGAAGCATGCATCGTGTATATTCCCCTCCGTAGTGGAAAGCGGCTGTACATGGTGTCTGTCTATGCACCTAAGGCTACTCAATCCACCTTATTCATCTCAGAGCTCGAGACACTTTTTCGATTCCTGAGGCTGGAATTGGAAGATAACTATTTCATTATCGGCCGAGATTTCAACGCCAAACATAGTGATTGGGGAAATAATACACCAAATACTAGAGGGAACCTACTATTCAATTGGTGGGCTCAACACACCATAATGTATCGACTCGGGCTTAAGGCGACGGATAGTCCGCCGTTTCCCAGACACGGGTCCTATTTGGATCTTCTGCTGTTCGACTCACGTATACAACTGACATGCACTAACCAACAAACTACAAACTGTCTACGCACTTTCGTGTATGACAGTGACCATTGCGGTCTCAGCACCGAAATAACTGTTCCCAACGAGATTGCGGAATTGGATGAGTTTGTTCAAAGGCATTCCTACAATTATAGTAGAGTGCGTTAGACACACTTCACCAAAACACTGACGAGAGCACTCTCATCGAATTCGCTCTACCCACTGTCCAACAGAGATCTGTCAAACGAGGAGATTGACAGGTATCTTAGACTAATGGACGAGACAATCAAACGAACAATGGACAAAACGATACCTCGGTATCAACACACTGACGACGAAGACTTATTCCGCAACGCAACCATTGACGCACTGCACCGACATAAAAGTAGACTGCTGTCAAGACTAAAAACCTTGTACAGACAGTTCACTGACAGACATAACCCGGAGATCATAACATTGAAGTCGTCGATTAAAAACCTCCAGATATTAATAAAGGAAAATTACAGAAATTCTGTAAGTTTGTATTGGAACAACAAAATTCGGGCTGTAAACACCAGCAACCCGAATATGTTCCCGCAAATAAATAAAATATTTCGGAGAAATAATCCGTACGACCTTCCATGTCTTAGAATCACCCGAACGACGAACAACGAACAAATACTTGTAGCAGCAGGCTTTGATCCAAATGAGGCCGTTGGTGATGACAACTTTTTCGTGATCGAGGATCCGCAGGAGAAAGTAGAGGCTATAGGAGCGACTTTCCGGGAAGTGTACAAGGCGAGTGTTATCATTGGCCCGAACCACGACCTGGAGAGTCGAGTCCTTCTGCACAATTTCTACCTTCGAAATGAAATTGTGAATTGGCGATTCGAGAGCTCGGGTTTCACCCAGTTCTGTGACGAGATTATGGCAAATAGTGTCATCACCAACGAAAGGGTATTACCACCGTTCATTTCGAAGGAAGAGCTCCAAACGATCTTCGAATCGCTTAGAAGTAAGAAATCAGTGGGAACCGATGAAATACCGAATATTGTGCTTCGACATCTCCCACTAGAAGACGTGAAAATTTATACCACCCTGTTTAATAATGCAATGAATAATGCACATTATCCAGCGCATTGGAAAACTGCGGTGGTACATCCCATCCCCAAAAGGGATAAAGATACTTCCAATCCGGCGAATCTCCGCTCGATCAGTCTTCTTCCAAACATCAGTAAGGTTTTCGAGAAGGTAATCAATAGAGCCCTGACTAAGTGGGTTGAGGACAAACATATAGTTCCGGATAATCAGTTCGGTTTCAAGGCGGGGCATGCTATCATTCATGCTGTGTCGAAACTTGTTTCTGATATCCAATGGAACAAAGGCAAGAACCAGTGCACCTGTGCCTGCCTGATTGACTTGGAGAAGGCCTTCGACACCGTATGGTTAGAGGGACTCTTCTTCAAGCTGGACAGGTTGGGCATTAGTAAACCACTGCTGTATATTCTTTTTGATATGCTCTCCAGTAGACAGTTCATCGGAAGAATGGCGATGTGACTTCTGCTGGAACATTTAACATTAAAAACGGTCTGCAACAAGGTGCGGTAAATTCGCCGATCCTATTCAACATTTACACAATTGATCTGATAGGTTCACTTCACCATGCCATAGCGTACGCAGACGACTTAATCGCGTACAGATCAGGTCCAAAGATTGAGGTCATTAATACACTTTTGCAACGTGACTTCGACAAAATTAAACAATATTGCGATGACTGGAAGTTGAAAATCAACTTTCAGAAGTCGGAAACCATTCTGTTTAGGACGCCTTTGTCTGGGGCCTCTAGAGATACCAGAAAGAATTGGCGAAAGTTCTCTATCGTCGGACAACATGGACAACCACTTGCTTGTCGAAATGTAGTCAGATACCTTGGGATCTGGCTAGATCAATATCTGTATTTTAACAAGCATATAGATGTTGCTTTGGCCAGAGCCAGAGGTGCTTTTGCCCTTACAAAGAAACTGTTTTATAACAGCCAACTCGATGCGAGGGTGAAGGTAATCTGCTACATGGCCCTTATCAGGCCCATGCTTGTATTTGGATGTCCCGTGTGGTTCAATGTGAGAGCAAGTTTATTGGAAAAGATTCGGGTGTTTGAGAGGGCTTGTCTTAGGACTTGTCTTCGCCTATACAGAACACCAGAGTCTGAGTACATAAAATTCTATCCTAATGAGGTCTTGTACAATAGCGCGAACTTGATGAGAGTGGACAATTTCGTCATTAAGCTGACTCGAAGGCACGTTGCGAGAGCAATGACCTCATCGAACAACCTGATCTCCGGGGCTTACTACCCCAATTATATGTATCACGTGAGACTTCGCTTCGACGGCTTTATTCCTTCAGAAGCGTTCCTCTATCTGGATAGCAAAGGTCTGATCCAGGACAGATTGGCGGTGCCGCTAATCTTCCACGTCGCTCGAACAGCTGCGGACAGGCGACTCAACTACAAGAGAGACGTCGCACATGGCAGTGCGGAGCGTCTCCGGTTCAGTAGAGCGGTAGGGAGTCGCGACATGAGGGATGTTGCTCAACAGCACCAGCAATTTTGGTGGCTTGATGAAGGCGAGGATGTTTCGTCGTCGAACTCCTCCAATGATGGATAGCTTCATGTGAAGCAGAGTGGTCCAGCCTAAGTTTTGTTTTTTTAGCCATGGCCGGCTTACATAGTTTTAGGTAGGTTTAAGTTAGATTGTAAGAAAAAAATATAAAAAACCAAAAAAAAATAAATAAAAAAATAAAAAAAATTAAAAAAAAAATATGTACATATTAGATGTAAGTAGGTTAAGTAGATTAAGATTTATTTTTTAGGTAGTATGTAGGTTTTTAGGTTTAAGTTTTATAAAAAAAATAAAATGTCCATATACTAAGTTTTTACTTAAAATTGATTTTCTTAATTTTAGTTTCGTTAAATATAAAAATAAATATAGACTGTAAGATCCGTCGAAAGACATAGTTTAAGTGTTAGGTTTAACTTAGAGTGCCCGCATGGGGCCAGTAAGTTAGTATAAGATTATTTCTAAGTTATTTAAGCTATTTTTTAAGCGTTTTTTTGTCTAGCATGTAAGAGTAAATTAAGAAATATAAATAAAAATGCATAAAAACTGACTAGCTATCGCTTCTCACTCGGAAGGTCAAGGTTCGAATCCTAGCCACAGCAAGTTTTCATTTGTGTAATTTGGAACTCAGTCAGAAAAATCTGCGTGTGAAGGCATAACACTGACATGTAGATTTGGCTGTTGTAGGGTTTTTCAAGCACATAACAACCGTTAAAATTCACAACCTCACATTCCGAGAGAAGAAAAATCTCTCCGTCCTATTCGGACTTCAAAATACTTCACACTATCTTACCTTTGCGCATTCGTTTTCGTTTAATATTTCCGCTTTTGTTGGCTACTTGTCGTAGATTGTTTTCAGTTTGTTTAATTTTTGCAATTGTTGAAATATCGCAGCTTCCTTGGCTTCCCATTTTTCAAGTGTTCTATTGGTGAAATTTTCTGATTCTTAAAAATCTTCATAATTCATTAGATACAGAAGGACTGCTTCTGAAAATACTCGTAGATCACATTTTGATCTCTGGTGAGTAGAATCCAGCACACCCTATGAAGTCGGGCATTTCTGTGCCCAAAACAGCCAACGGACAACAGTGTATCAATTTGTTGAATTCATTTTGGCAATATTTTTTGATTATGGTTTACACGTGAACTTAAATCCTGAGGCTGCGAGTTGGCTTTAATTTGAAATTAATAAAGAACAACGAAAATTCGATGGATGCAAATTTAATTTCCTTCGAGTGTGGAATGTCGATAAGCTCATTTTACAGAGACGAGAGTTAATTTTGTCGGGGTTTCTCCTTGTGAGCTCATTTAATTTTAATTCAATTGATGTAATGAGTGCTCGCATGGGCGAGAGATATGGAATTATTGTGAAGGGTCGCTTCAATGAATTTTACTGGCTGGTTCGAGTTCAATTTAATACGTGTTTCATTTCGAAAATAAGTAGAGAACGAGGTTTTACTGAATACATAATTTCAGCAACTCATGGTGGTACAGATTAGTGGGACCATGCTTGTTTTAGGACTAATCTATGCAGATTAGACACCAAAAACTTGCCATTATCAGTAATTGCTACATCATTTTCTTTTTCGTCTTAAATAAAAGTGGCCTCATGATACTGTCGTCCCAAATGGTTCACTATTCACAAACTCCGAAGGTTAAAGCCGTTGATGTGTCAACTGAAGATTTTTGGGTGCCCCAATAGTAGCTTTCCTATTTATTAAAAGCAAGTGAAGGGTTTGAATTGATCTTCCGTAGCATACGGGAGATTGGTTCGTTCGCGCCATAAACGGTGTGGTGGGTTGGAAGATAGAAGGACGAGGGGTACTTAGATTTCGAGGGTTAGTGTTGAGGAAAATAGAGTTGTGACGGGATATGCATTCAACATGACCTACAAGTTCATGAATGATGAAGAGAAAGTCGGCTGCCTCTCTGCGTTCCGCAAGGGTGTTTAAGTTGATAAGGTTGAGACGGTTTTGATAGGCAGGTAGAATAAAAGGATCGTTGCAGAGCATACCTTGAAGAGCAAATCGAAGAAAACGGCGCTGGATGCTTTTGATTCCCGAGATATGAACACGATGATATTGGGACCGCACTTGACTGGCGTACTCTAGAAGGGCGCGAAAAAAGACAATGTAGAGGGACTTGATCACGTATGGGTTGCTGAATTCTTTAGACCACCGTTTTACAAAACCTAGCACAGAGTTGGCTTTAAGGATTATCTTATACATAGGCACACGGAGGTTAAGCTCCCTATCATACAAGATACCGAGATCGCGAAGAGATTGAACGAAGGAGATAGGTTGGTTGTGGAGAAAGTAGAGTTGGGGAGGAGATTGGTGCCGCTTATATGAAAAAGTGATGGATTAACATATGGCGATATTAAGTTCCAAAAATTGTTGAGGCCAGCTCGAAAAAGTATCAAGGTCTTCTTGAAGGAGGAAGGAGTCATGGGGAGAAGAAATAGTTTTGAAAAATTTGGAATCGTTGGCGTAAAGGGAGAAAGACGAATGTTTGATGATCCTATCGAGATAATTTGTGGTTAATATAAAAGGAAAGGGACCGAGATAGCTGCCTTGTGGAATACCAGTCAACTGACCTAAAACGAACACTGCAAAAACGGTTTTCGGGGTAAGAGGATTTGTGGCGGTTGACCTATCCTTTAAGAAGCCATGTTGTCTAGGGGAAATAAGTGATTTGCAAAGGGAGCTTAGAGCTCCCTTCGAAAAGTTTGGGTATGTGGGAGGGCTTAGCGATGAGGCAGATGGTTATTTCATTCGTTGACCCTTTTTTGTGGGTCGGGGTTATGAAGGAGGTTCAAGCCTGACGGAAGGAAATGGATAGACGAAGAGATTAGAAAGGGCAAGGGGAAGAGAGGAAGGACAATTTTTAAGGAATATGTCAGGGAGGCCATCTGGGCCGGGTGTGAATTCATCATTAAGTTGGTGTAACTTATATTCGATATAAGACGACTCCAAGGCGTGAGATAGAAGTGCGCCATTGGAGAAGTTCAGTGGGTAATTAAAATAGGATGGATCTGGTACAAAGGAGTTGTTAGTGAAGGATTTATTTAAAAAAGGTGGCAAGTAGGTTGGCAAGGGTGAAGGGATCGGTAGATGACTTGTTGGAAGAGAGGGAAGGAGGGTAACCATCGGTGTTTCTTTTGTAGTTAACAAATTCGAAAAAGGACTTAAGGTCGTTGACTTGCGAATTGTTAAGATAGCGCTGGTAAAGGGAATCGTAAAGTTCGGTGAAATGAAGATAAGCGCCAAGATAGTTGGAATATTCGGAAAAGGATCTGGTGCGAAGGAAAACAGTCCATAACCTGTTTCTTTTATTTCGTAAGGAACAAAGTTTGGCATTATACCAAGGAGGATTAGTAGATGATGTTTTAAGGTGAGAAAACGGAATGCAAAGGGAAAAGGAATTAAATATTTCTCTATAAAAAATGGATAGGGCATCATTTATACTTAGGTTGCGAAAGTTAAAGGGAGATCTGCTGAGATAGTCACTGATTTTGTGAAGTTTTGCTTAATGAAAATCGTAGGATGAGAGAGTTGTGGGCGGAGTGGACTGGACAAAAGAGTTATGAAAAAATGAGAAAAGAAGGGGAGGGTGGTAGTTATAGATTCTTGAGAGAGACATGGGACATTTGCGTCCATCAAATGCCAACCTTAACATAATGCAGCAAACAAAATCGGCATCCTTACTAACCTTTCGCTAGATGCTTCTCCCTGTTAATTTTAGTTTGACCTCGTTTGCGATTTCCTTCCTGTTGTTCAATAGACATCTGACACGATTCATTTTTGCTTAGCTTTGGAAATATTATCATGAGCAATCATTTTTCGAACTCGAAAATACACTGATAAAGAGCAATCAGAAGTGAGAGAGACCATGGTCTTCTTTCTTCAGTATATGACATACAATGCTCAGGTCTCCTTCGTCAGGCACTTTTTCGCCCGACCATCTTCTACCGATAATTTGGTGCATGCTCTTCACAAAACTATCTCCCCATGTTTTGAACAGCTTGGCAGTTAGGTCTTCAATTTCGGCAGGTTGGATGTGGCTATCCTTACTTTGTCAAAGGTTAAGGTACACTTGATTGGCAAACATTCGGGTGCTTTCCTGCAATTGCAGCCATCCGACGTTAAACTTCCTCACGTTATTTCTCTACCTCGGTTGAGGTCGATTTCTACTTGTGAGCGCCACTAATGTAAGGTGAGGTCTTCCTCTACTGCATTGTCACTCCGGGTTAGATTCGAAGACTATGTGGGCCGGAACAGTGTCAATCCGCTCTACATATCCTAGCCATCTCAGGGTACTGATGTCCAGTTTTCTGACTAGGTCGATGTCGCTGTATAGCTGGTATAATTCGTCGTTGAATCTTCTACTCCAAAGCGCGTTCAACGCAAACGGGATCGAATATTGTGCGATGAATTTTTTTTCTCGAAGCGACTGAGGATATCTTCATCCCTGCTTCAGCTATAAAGTAGTTGTTCGGGCTAGGGCCTTACTACTACGCAATGGCCTTCTAAGCCCAAAGAATCTGAGGTGTTGTTGCCAGGATTTATAGGGTAGACAAAGTCCCTTACTACCTCGAAATTATAATAGTCGACTGTGATGTTCTGTCCAATCTGTCGATGTTGTGTGTCCCTTCTTGTTGACAGTATATATCGTACTTATTTAACGCTAAACTTTTGGCAGCTTCCGTTTCAAAACTATTGAATGCATATTGCCTTCTCAATCGGCGGGTTCGGTGTTCAATACCGAGGGATGCCACCCATGAAGCGAAATAACTACTGAGCCCAAAGATCTTTCTCTCGCTCTCTCTATCCAATTTCCCAAAAAAACTAAACACGAGTAGTAATACAGTCTTGAGGGTTAGGTCTTTTTTAAAAAAAAAGGAAAAAAAAAAGTTATGTCCATATCATCGACGTGCGCTAGTATTATTGTTGCACAAACTTTTGTAAGATTGTGCCTCCAGTGTTCGCTTGTGAGTTCCGCACAATTGTTTCAAGTATGTTGTTAAAGAAGTCACATGACAGGGTTTCACCTTGTCTAAAACCCTTTTTGACATCAAAGGTCTCGGTTATCGACCTTGACAGAGCAGCAAGCGTTCTCCATTGTCATTCTGCACAGACTGACGAGCTTGGCAGGAATGTCAAAACTGGGCCTCGCTCTCTATAGTTCGTCTTATATGCGGCTTTAAAATCGATGAAAAGATTTGGAGCTCATGGGGTTTTTCCAACTATCTGCCGGAGTGCGAAGATTTGGTCGGTGTGGACTTTCCTGGTTTGAAACCGGACTGATAGGGGCGAATCAGATAGTTGGCGAAGAGTTTTAGATGTATACACAATATTGCAGATAAGAACTTGTACGCGATGTTGGGGAGACTCATGTATACCTCTATAGTTGATACTGAGATTCCATTCATTAGGCATACACTCTTCTGACCAGTTCTGAGAAATGAGTCGCTTCAAGCAACTTTGATTATCTCGTGTGGTAAGCCATCAGGTCGAGCAGCTTTGTTGGATATCAGCTTAGGTATTGCTATCCGTACTTCATTTTCGTCAGGTGGATGGAAGTTTTGGCTATCATCGTCTAAGTTGAATGGCCTATTCTGACTGACGGCAGGATGTTGGTCTTTTTCGCCATTATGCAGTCTGCTGAAAAAGTTTTTTCATATTCTTAGCACCGAATGTGACTCTACTACAAAGTTGCCTTCTTCATCTCTACAGACTTCTGTATGGGTATTCTTGCGTTGACATGTTCTTTTCACCTGTTGGTAAAATTTCCTTGCATTATTCCTGGAGGAGAAACTCTCACGCTTCGTGCGGTGATATCTACATAATACCAGTCAAGGACCTCTGCTAATTGCTCGGCTGTACGTGACCGGTTGAGAGTCCGAACTGTCCGAGTCCGAATAGCTGTAATATTTTAGATGTCGAGCTTACAGTGCATCGAACCACTACATTGTTGTTGTTAAGGTATCAATGCGAATATCCCGAGAATTACTATTCTTACGCTGCCAGATCTAAATACATAAATCCAGCTCTGATATTGCCAGCAAGCCATTATCTGGTCTTGATTTGGTGATTTGAACTCGACCACAGGACTGCAATTTCTAATTTGAGGAAGAATGATGTGGCAACGAAACAGTAGGCGTATGTATGGGGCGAGAGTTCCTAGAAGTGTCCGCATTTTTGCTACTGCAGAAATAATGTCCAGAAATTTGAGTGTGAGGCAAAAGGAGATGCTCGAGTAAGGGTGACTACATAATAACAGAGCCGCAGTGCTAGATAGGTAGGTAGGTAAGAGTGGCTGTTGGAATCACCAACCCACTTAGGCCTATTGGCCCATTATAATGCCACGTGGATCTGCGATCGTCTTACTAAAGGAACCAGTTTGAGCTTACGATGAAGCGTAAGAGACTGTTTACGTCTATATTTTTTAGATCGTTTAGGTCATTGTGGAAGAAAGCTCCTAAGTGAAGTTTTCTTCTCTGGGGAAAGCTGGACATGTACAGAGTAGGTGAAGGATTGTCTCCTATTCTTCCTCATCCATGCAGCTTCTATAGAAATCATTTGTAAAAGCGCCAAACCTTCTTGCGTACTAGCCTATTAGGCAGTGTCCAGTGATGACACCTATGATGGCGCTGAGATGCTCCCTATTTAGAAAGATCAGACTCTTAAAGCGAATCGGATCTATCTTTAGCCAGATCTGTTTAGCGGCTAGACATGTTGGTCCAAGAGTCCACCTAAGGTCTGTTCTTTTATTCCCATCCAGCTTTAATATTAATTTGCAGGTAGCGATTGGTATACCTGTGCAACCCTTTTCAGGTAGATGAAGGTTGAAGGTTGAACTGCTCTGCCATCTCCATAAGAGATGATCTGCATTCAAGGGCGGTTTTTGAATTTAATGAGACTGACTAAAGGGACTAGCCTTCTGAAAATATCGAGAGCTGTCAAATGAAACAGAATGTCTAATGCCGCTGAGGGAGTAGACCTCGTAGTTGAGTATCGGTCTTATTACCGAGATGTATAGCCAGTGGCTTTATTGACTCTTTCTTGAATGTTACGTTTCCAGTTTAGTTTCTTGTCAAAAATGAGACCTAAATATTTTGTTGTATCGGTACCGTTTATTGAGAGAGGGTCTATAATTGGAATTTTGTGTTTCCTGGTCTTCTGGTCAGTTTTATGGGGGTTTATTCCCAATCTACAACGATCTGCCCAACGGGTTAATCTGTGAATATTTAGCTAAAGGAGTTCTTTAATAGTATTAAGATGCTTACCTGAGACGGCTGTAGCAACGTCATCTGCATATGCATTCACCCTGTTACCACCCGTTTCCAGGCATATTAGCATTTCATTAACCACTCAGTTCCAGTGAAGGGGAGATAGGACACCGCCTTGGGGCGTACTTCTGCTGACACATCTTTTAGCAGAAGCCTCACCAAGTCCTTCTGTTTAGCATAAGACTGATCAACTCCCCAAGAGAGTCGTCGTGTTGACGTTGTTAAAGGCACGCTCTATGTCCAGGAAGCAACCAATCTGTACTCTCTATATTGTAGGATCGTTCGATGCGGCTAGTTAGTGAATGCAGAGCCGTTTCCGCTGACTTTCTTTTACATGCCTACTGTTGAGCTGTTGACTGAAGTCTTGGATCAATTTTAGCTCGTATATGGATATCAATCAGTCGTTCTAGAGTTTTCAGAAGGAAAGATGATAGACTTGTACGTCTGAGGTCCTTTCCGACAACATGAGAACATTTTCCGGCTTTGGGAATGAAAACTGCATTGACTTCTCTCCAAGACAGTGGAATGTGAATCAGTTCTATACAGCTACACATGATATTTTCTAGCGAAGGCAGAATAATATCTGAGGACCTCTGTAGCTCGGCTGGTATTATACCGTCCGGACCAGCGGACTTGTATGGTTTGGAGATATGCAGCTCCCAGAGTAGTTTGTCTCTTGTAATCAGACCGTGAATTTTGATCCCGGTTGCAGTAGGCCTGTTTGGGGTGCTACTGGCTCTGTGTAATTTGAGGGATTCTTTTTATGACACCCAATCAGTTGCTTTTCTTGTGCTTTTTGCTAAGTTGAAAAGTTTTCTGCAAGTGTTTCTAAGCAGTCCCAGTGCTGATGTCCATCCGTGCGGCTTTTTCTTGCCTCCAGGTTTAATTAGAGGGCAGGAAATGGCCATAGCCTGATTGGTGTCGAGCGGGGGACTTGAGAGTTCAGAGGATATTGCTTCTGACAGTATTCCTCTGTATTTTGGCCAATAAGTTTTCCGATAATTCCGCAATGCTGGCTGGCTGGGACGAGCATCACTCAGGCTGAATTGGAGTGTCTGAAAAATAGTGTTCAGGCGATACCATCCAGTTCGTTAGCATTTGAGTGATGCTGTCGAAGACAAGAGTGATATCTAGCACTTCCAGTCGGTTTCTTGTTATGAAAGTGGGCTCATTGCCAATGTTGCAAACAATTAGGTTAGTATACCGTGTAGTAGCCAGCTTCGAGTACCACTCTTTCTAGGTTATCACCAGGGAGAGGGCCCACATGATCGTGGCCAGCCAGTAGGATCCTTTGGCAGTCTCTAGTCTGGCAACGGTTAAGTCGGGGTCGATGAGATTAGGAAATAAAAATGCATTAAGGCTAATATACAAGTTCTAAATTT
Source organism: Volucella zonaria (assembly GCA_963966105.1). Classification (NCBI taxonomy): domain Eukaryota; kingdom Metazoa; phylum Arthropoda; class Insecta; order Diptera; family Syrphidae; genus Volucella; species Volucella zonaria. The sequence goes on along the minus strand of OZ014532.1, from coordinate 192,201,815 downwards.
AACATTTTTTCTTGTATGGAGTGGAGCCTATGCAGGTGTCCTAAGTCCACGAGCCACGTCCACGCCTTCTACATTCCATGGTTCCTGTGCTAACAATTTCTTAAATCAGCAAATCTCGAAGGATTAGCTCTGTAAACTGTTTAACGGCGCTGATATCTATAAATCTGCTTTCAGGAAGTGAACACCATTCAACGTCAGTTCAGCGTGGACTATAGCCGATGCAAATTCCACCCATGTGGAAAAGTGGAGGCTTGCATAGTGATACCAAAATAAAGGCCAATGCAACTGATGTATCATGAGTATCTATAGCCGAGCTACTAAATTGAGAGGTGGGGGTTTATTTTGACCGAATGCATATCCAGATTTCTGGCAGATAAGTTTTTCCATTTATCCTGAAGAGAAAGGAAGACGTTACTTCAAAGGAACCTCAACCAGGTGGTTGGGGGCAGTGATCGCAAGATATCGAAGGTAAGGACAACATAATAAAGTAAAATAGTATGTCAGAAGTTCACTTTTTGTGTGGCACACTCCTACGTTTTTTACCTGAAGTACCATCTTCGAATATTAAATAAGCCTTTTTCTTTACACAATACCAATTTAGGCCTTGCTACATTGCCATGGGGTAGATATATCAGTGCCTACCTGCACTGTTCTTCGGTTTTTAAATATCTTTGATTTGAGGCCAATTTATTCCTCAAAAAAAAATCCTGAGCAGGATACTCATTACATGTGTTTCTTAGCACCTCCCTTGTACGTTTACCTGGTCGATGTAATCATCTGAACTCCATAAACGATATGGACAGGTTAACGAAGTTGGATAAGCTTAACCAAACATATCGATGTTACTGTAAATTGAAGTAATATGCTCTCCATTCAGCTTGTCTTTCCGAAAGAGCGTCACAAGTCCCGGACCGGAAATCAATTCTTTTGTGGGTCATTGCATTCCCCAAATGTCACCATTTGGTGCGCAATTATCGGCCCATGGTTTTTCGAGGAATGAGCAGACTGTCGCAGTCAATTCAGAGCACTATGTGAACATGGTCGAGTAGTTTTTTTTCCACCACTTGATGAAAGGGACTTAGGGGACATATGGTTTCAACAGGATGGAGCAACGGCCCATACTTCAAGGGAATCGATGGCTGTGTTGCGAGAGCACTTCCCAAAACGCCTCATCCCACTGAGTGGTGTTTTGACCCCAAGTGACTTCGATATTTGAAATCTCGTCTAGAGACTCTGGATGACCTGAAAAGGAACATTCAGGATGAAATGGCCAACATACCCACAAATATGCTGGAGAGAGTGACAAGAAATAGCAGAATTCGGTTTAACCAGAGTATCGACAATGGGAGGCCTCACTTACCCGGTACGATTTTTAAAACGATGTAAGCCACAACTTTAAATGTTTAACTCAACTGTTTAACTTAATAATATATATTTACTAATTTTTGTTCTATTGCATTATGAAATAAGGAAGTCATCTGTTATCTGGATAATCTGTTTTATTTATTTCTTTTCAAACATTCGATTTGCTGAGAACTTTACATTTTTTCTGCACTTTCTGTTTCCGATTTTTATTTTTTCTGTAATTAATTGCTCTATAGAGTAAGAAGGTCTGTGCGCTTAAGATACATAAGCCAGGCGGTTGATTTAAAATGCTCCCTGCTTTTCTAGATTAGATGAATAAAAAAGTTTTCCGACAAAGAATCGTCAATGGCTGTCTTATCCATTTAAGGGTACTTATTGTATGTGCTCGTATGTATCCACTTTGAATTCTGCTATGAACGCAAATACATTCGAGTCTCTACCAATCTTTACGCAATACACACACTCGTGTGTATTGTAAATAAAACCCTTCTCTGTTACTGGTATAATCGAAAACGGTAAAAACAAATTAGACTCCATTACAGGGTATCATCAGGATCTAGGTATCGGAACAATATCAATTAATTTTTATTAACCACATTGGAAAAGGCATCAGGCAACAGCAAGTTGTGAACTGGTCACCTGGAGTAAACGAATCAAAATGCCCACCTGGATAACAAATTGGCAATTCCTGGCAAAAGTACTCCGACAGTCGTACCAAAGAGTACTCTCATTTAATTCCATTGACTGTCCAAAGGATACGAACTAAGGTGGACAGAAACAAAACACAGTCCCATAGAAAATTTATTTTTGTTCTTCTTTAATTTTTATTTTTTTATTTATATTTTACTTTTCGCTTTCTCTGTCAAAAAAAGCAGGAGAATATTTAAACACGGATAAAGTCTACGGTTCACCGTTTTCTTGTATCTACTCTCATAAAAAGGTACGAGTATTATGTGTATAAATAACGTTACGATGGGAATGTGAACGTAGGTGTTTTAACTTTTTTTTTCCTTATAACTTAGCGGTGTAATAGATTGTTTACCACAATCAGATTAAAAATAGACACCGTGTTATCTCTTATCTTTAAATAATTTAAAGGATATAGCTTCTTGAAAATAACCGACAGGATGCTGGTGTTTACCTAATTAATCAATCGATTGAATTTGCCATGTTTGTATAAGATCCATCTTCTAACGAATCCAGGTGAAAAAGTGAAGCGTCTCATGGAATTTCCGGAAACAGCGCTTATGTTAATTTGCGTTTCCAATTTCGGGTGAATAGCATCTGAATAAATAAATCATCGTAGACGAGGTGTATCAATATTTATTGTTTTGTGTTTTTTAGATGCAAAAGTTGTTTTGTTAAGCCTGGTTCCACCAAAAGGTGAATATCAGGCAGCGGCGATTGACTTGAAATGGAGCAGATACCAATTCATCTGGAAAATATGGTCGGATGAATGTACATATGTCCAGTGAAGGGAATTTTAACGGAGACAAATATAGACGAATCAGTCTCCTTAACATCATGTACAATATTTTAATTTGAGTGCCCTATGTCAACTATCTGATAGGTCATTTTCAGAAGGATTTTGTATATTTATCTTACTGCAGATAAAGCTCGGGATACGCACCATCTGCTTATTGATTTAACGGCAACATGTGACAGCATTTCTAGCTTTTATGTTGACGAGCTATATAGAGCCATGTCAAAATATTTCGTCTGTGTAAATGGGGTGACAATGGAGAATGATTTCTGCTTTGTAAAAGACGACAGAAGTGTACTGACCATATACTTACTCATTAAGGTGGCGCTACAGCCCGGGGTGGACCTGGGCCTCAACCACCAAGCATCTCCAGCCAACTCGATCCAGTTTCTCACGCTAAGTTAGTTGAGATCCGCTTTCAGTTGCGTGGGCCACCTGAGTCGCGGCTTTCATCTACTGCGCTGTCCTTCGGGGGCGGATTCGAAGATTTTTCAGTGTCCATTCGCACTGCCAGACCCAGTTACCTCCGTCGTTGGACCTTCACTCTTCTGGTTAAGTTGATGTCGCTATACAGCCTGTACAGTTCGTCGCTGTATTTCCACCTCTATTAACCGTCTATGCAAACGGAACCGAAAATCACCTGAAGAATTTTCCTCTCAAAGCAGCCTCCTCTATCCCAGCAGCACAGGGATTATTAAGGGTCACTTTTGTTGTTCAAGATAGGTGTTTAGAACATAAAGTATAGGTACGTCATGAACAATGTTGCCCAAACAATCCACCTTGAACCCACAGAGGAAAAACAAAAACAAGGTGCATTCACTGCAAGGTTGTTTGACGTACTGTTGCGTTAAAGTGCTCCTCACATTTCTTCTCGGCTGCCGTAATTTGCCTTCATTTGAACCCTCAGGTTCTTCGAGTGTCCAAAATTTCTCAAGAGCGTTATTGAGGCCTTCGTCTTCTGTGCAAATGCCGCATAAAGGTGACGATGTGGATGATTGTTTCATCCGTCCTGTGACTATCCACCCGAAAATGGTATTTTGAAGAACAGGCATGTTCTCTGCTGTTTTGATTTGGCCTACTGAAAGACAATCGTAATAGAACTCTGCTGATCTATTTGGCTCGACGTATTAAATGTTGGATCGGCTAATTTAATGTTTTTCGGTATAGTCCAGTTGGAGATATTAACTGACTTGGTGGGTTGTGGCGACAATATTTTGTTAAGGACCAATGCTTCTAATCTTGTTGTGAAGTCATTTATGGTTGATTTCAGTTGCACGTTTACTCTCTTCTGTGTTTTTTGGATTGCATTACCAATTCTTTGGATGTTCAATGAATCATATTTGGTCGGAATCCCTAGTCTTTTTACTACGCGTTCCGTAATGAGATTGACCTGCGAGCCTGAATCTAGAAGCGGTCTGACCTCAATGGAATTTCCGTTGTTTGTTAGTAGTTTTACCATTACCGTCCCCAAAAAAACGTAGCCCTTCTGTTGATTTAAGGCTGATAGAGAAAGTGGAAGAGGTTTCGGTTTGACTGTAGATGATGTTTCATGTTCTTGAAGGTCTTGTGTGGGTGTAGCCCTTGCTGCTGGCACGTCGAAATGAACTAACGTATTATGTTTTTTCGAGCACCTGGTGCATCCTCGCCGAGAACAGTTGATGCATCGATCATTAACCTTTAAGATATTTAAATGAAGCCTAATTCATTTGGAGAAAACCTTTGCATGCATATAAAGCATGATGTGCCTTGCACACTGGGCACGTAGTATCTAAACTGGCGATTGCTGAACATTTTGATCGCCTTGGATACTCAATGCTTCGTCCCTTATTTCCCAAAGATTCCAACGATTGGAATCGATTTTCGAGGAACTTCAGAAAGTCGATGATTGTCTGCAAGTTTCTTGAATTGGATAGGGATTGTTCATACAATGTGTGGGTATCTTTGTCTAACTTCCTTATTAATAAATGAAGCAATAGCGGATCCCAATTTGATGTGTCGACGCCAATATTTTCTAGCCCCATCAAGCACTCCTGCGTAGTGTCATGTAAGTTTCTTACGCTGATTGCAGATGACTTGTCCATATTAAGCGTTGATTGTGCCATTAACTTGTTGATTAATCTTGCCACCAGTAGTCTTGGGTTTTCATATCGTCCCTTGAGCATTTTCCAAGCTGTTACATAATTTGCGTCTGATGATGGAAAATGCCTTATTAGCTGCTCAGGTTCTCCCACTAGATTGGTCTTGAGGAACCACATCTTTTGACAATAGGAATTGTTGCCACTTCAAGTAATCGCCGTCAAACTTTGGCAGAGTCAAGTCGGGTAGCGATACAATGCTATTTGTTGCTACCATTTGTCTTGGGTCTGAACTTAAAGAACCGTCATGAGTACCTTGTAATCTGGTCATTATATCGATAATAGGTTGCTCAATTTGACGTTCTAAATCAAAATATTGCTTTTCGTTGTATCCGTTGGCGACTGGGTCGTCGCTTAGTTCATAAATATTGAGATGAGATTGTTGAAGTTGGGACTCGCTGTGCTTCACAGCTTTCAGCTTGTACTCCCAGTAATGTTTTGATTGATGCACCTCCGCTTTGGTTGCCTTGTTTGTATCGTGTAAGAGATTACGCACTGAGGCAACTATACCTTGATGGCGTCTCAATATTCTGCTCCATTCTTCAGAACTAGTGTTGAGACTTGCTGCTTGTTTGTCCTCTATGGACATTTTTGGCTCCGTTGTTTCAGGATTTAGTTTGGGTTATGCCTCAATCATTTCCTCGAAATGGGTCCTGAACTTTTCGTAGTTCTCACGGACCGCTTCGTATAAGCCTTGGGTGAAATACTGATGATCATCCGTTTCTTCAATGATGTCCCAGGCTGCCTCTAATTGACGAAGTCTTCCTACGTAGTAACCTTCCTTGGTCTCTCTTGCCGCGGAATCTTTCTTATAGTTCTCAAGGAGTCGATAGAGCTCATTGAAGTTGAGATTTTGGTTCTCAGTCAGTTGGTCGATATCCATGTTTTTGTTAATCCATGATATTCCGACTCGGATACAACTGTTTCGTTGGTACTGATTGTTCGGACTTAAAACGCGACGGACTTTACCAGTGTCTGAAGCCCTGGTAAACGCTTCTGTAGTGATCGCTCAAAAGTTTGTCCCTTATTTGAGAAAGCAAATATGAGGATCACGTCGGGGTCACCAAATGTTAACGTCGGAACTCTTTGGCTCCGGCGGTATGATCAGGGTGCATGTACCTTGATCTTTACCTTGATATATTGGTACAAGCACCTAATATATAAACAACAAGATCAAGGTACATGCACCCTGATCATACCGGAGCAAAAGTGTTCCGACGTTAACAATAGGGCTTTGCTAACCTTCTTAGAAGAAGCAGCGATTAGCATCAGTTATTCTTCTCAGCGCTGGTATCTTTGGCTGAATTGATTGCGGAGCCTAGGTAGACAAAATGCTTAACTACCTCAAAGTTATGTCTGTTGACGGTGACGTTCTGTACGAGATGTCGGTGTTGGGGGTCACTCCTTGTTAACAGCATATACTTGGTCTTGCCCTCATTGACCATTGAACCCATCTTCGCGGCTTCTGTCTCAGTACTCGCGAAAGCGCCACTGACAACACGCTGCTTTCTTCCGATTATGTCAGCATCATCGTCGCTTGTGAGTAATTTGGCGGCCTTTTGAAAGACTGTGCCACTTGTGTTGGCGCGCGGGTTTTGCGCTAATCTTTAAAGAATGATAATAAAGAATCGCATGACAGCGCATCGCCTAGTCTAATTTTTTTTTTGATATCACAGGTCTCGGTGGATACTTTAGTGACTTTGATACAGAAGCGTGCATTCTGTGTAGCTCGTCTCTATATATGCTGTCATACGCAGCTTTAAAATCTATTCACAGGTGGTGTGTATCAATTTGTCAATGTTTGCTCAATGGCGAACTTTCCTGGCCTAAAGCCATACTGATATGGACCAATCAGGCCATTCACAAACGGCTTAAGGCGTTCACACAATGTGGCAGGTAGGATCTCATAGGCAATGTTAAGAAGACTGATGACTCTGTAGTTGGCGCAGTCCAGGGTCTCCTTTCTTGAGGATCGGATGAACAATGCTGAGGTTCCATTCATCGGGGATACTTCGTCTGACCATATTTTACAGATGAGTTTGTGTATGCTCCGTTCCAAGTCGTCGCCTGCCGCTTTAAAGGACTCATATTGGCTGTCTTTACTTCATCTAGGTCGGGTGGAGGATGGAAGGTTCATTCTACCCGACAACGGTATTTAGTTCGTCATCGCTGTGATACTCTCTGCAGAACTGCTCTTTCCAAATCCTCAGCATCGAATGCAACTCTACGACTATGTTCCCTTGTGAGTCTCTACAGGTTTTGATTCGGAGTTTCTGTCCGTGGTATGCTTCTTTCTTGGCAAAACTTCCCAATCCGGCTTCGCATGCTCCTTCTTTTTCCTCCCGAGAAAATAGTATTCATCCTTCCTTTCCAGCTCATGTAGCTCGTGAGCAGCTCTAGTCCTTCTATGCAGTGGCGCTTTATATATGTCTTACTTTGCTGTATGTGCTTGCCGGCATTCGTTGTCAAACCTATGGTCTCGTTGTGGTGGCCGAATGAAACCCAGCACATCAGAGGCGACACCCCTGATTTTTTTTTTGAAATGTTGCCACTGGTCTTCGATACTTGATGCTGGTGGCATAGAAACTCTTAAGAGATTATGGGAAACTCGATCGGAAAAGCATTTGGTGATCTCTCGCAATTATGGTGGTCCGACGTCACATTTTCTCACAGTATTAGCTTACCATTGCGATATTCGCGATATCTGCAACCGTACCTTGGCTACAACAAGGTAATGGTCCGAGTCGATATTGGCCCCTCGGAATGCTCAGATATCCATAATACTGGAAGAGTTCCTTGGTTGACGGTTGACTAATCAGGAGTTCTCTCATTATGAATATCGGAATGTGGGAAATAGCAGGATGGGAAAATGTTTTACCTTGCCGCAATGCGATTAGCCTGAATTCCTTATCGAAACCACCTACGTGTGCAGGTCGTGCAGGCTATACTTTATGACAGTACCATCAAAGATGCCATCTCTTCCTAGCTTTGCATTAAACTCGTCGAGGACAATTTTAATGTCGAAGTTTGGGCACTGCACGTAAGTCTTGTCCAAGAGCTCGTAGAAGCTATCTTTGGTGTCTTCAACTTTCTCCTCTGTGGGGGCATGTGCGGATATAAGGCTAATGTTAGAAAATTTAGCCCTAATACGGATTGATAACATGCCGGAAAGACAAGTCCTCTTGCCTAAGTTTGTCTCTAACAACAAATCCACATCCAAATAGGCGCTGCTTTTGCCGTCGGTAACAATCGCCGTAGTAGATGTCGCAATTCATCCGTTTTTTGTCCAGCCCATCCCATCGCATTTCTAGGATGAGGGTAACATCTGACTTGCAGCAGTCCAGGGTCCCCGGTTGTTGTTCGGCTCCCCGTGGCCTATTAAGTGACCTAATATTCCACGTGCAGATCCGAAGTTCGTTGGCGGGGTCCGTCCGTCGTGTCCGCGTCTTGTTGCTGCTTAGTAACTTAAATTTTTTTGTCCGTGGCCGGGCAGCTACGACGGCGGAACAACCCCCAACCTGGAGGGTCAGTTCCTTTATCATTGTCCCTAGGACGAAGAGTCGGTTAGTCCGAAGGCAGTAACCGGTTCGGGGATGTGTGCGTTGTCGTTGGTCTATTAATGGCTCATCCGCCACCATTTCTTTTCCAAGACTAAATCCAAATATGTCGGAGTAGCCCGGATAAGAGTGATTTTGCTCCACTTACTTAACCGCTGTCCCGTTTATAGTGCTGTATTTTTTTTTGTCTGCAGGTCAGACTCGCTCGTATAAGTTTGGTAAGTCGAGTCCGGATGGTGTATAGAAAAATTCACAGCGGTGGGCATTGCCAGGTTGACATTTTTCAGTGCCAACCCTATTTCCACATACACATAACCATCCTACTGACCATATGGTTTGAGAAAAGATCCCGAAATAAATTGTATGGCAATACGAGAAAGAGAATTGGAGCCGACTTAGCAGCTCCTTTAGGAATTTTAACTGATTTTTATGGTTCCTCGATCGATAACAACGTGGATGCCGCCGCTTGTATGACCACAGACACTATTCTTTATCCGTCATCGGATGAAGGGTATTAAACCAAAAGAAACGGCTGAAACGAGGCTGTCAAGGTTCTTCTTTGAATGAAACAAATCCACTTTCGCACTCGTAAGAGTAGTTCAAGACCTTAGCATACACAAATCCGCTGGTTCAGATGGTATATACTCTTTTCTAAAAAAGCCGAATTTTCTTCTCCCTCCTCCTACAGACCCATTGCACTTACATCCCGTCTTTCATTGGTCATCGATCTTCTATAGATTTACTTTTTTGAAATCCGAATTGCACAGAACTAAGAAACTCAATTTTATTTAAAAATCCCACAACTCTAATTTTTGCAATTTTTCCAAAAATTTGGCTTACTGCTAGAAGAAGTGAAATAGGTCTAGGTTACCAATATTATCCACTGAACCATATTAGAGAAGTGGTATTATATCCGCACGTTTAAGTTCTTCAGGAAAGACTCCAGATAATATGCTCAGGTTGAAGATATAACATGTGTTAGAAACAAGCGAAGTATTAAGCAGAAGATTCGATATACCATCGTATCCAAAAGCATGTGAATTATTTAAGGAATCAATGACTTTTAAAACTCCAATACCCTTTACAACTTATGGTAAACCTTTGGTTGTAGACTCTCAGCTATCTTTGAAAGGTAGATGCTAAATGCGTCAGCAATGATGCGATATCCGGAAACTTCACAACCATTGACACGAATAAGACGAAGTAGTTTGGATTGTGAAGATGATTCTAAGAGGTTATAGTGGAACAAACCCCTTAGGAGCTAGAAACCAGCTTGTGCCACTTTATTAAATAAGGATGAGAGGAGTAACACATAGTGTAGCTAAAGCTGCAAAAATGTACGAGAACTGAATGGTCCAAAGAATCATCAAACTTATAGGATGCACCCATTCAAGACGAATCTGGTGAAAACCCTAGGCGGTTGCAGGGTAATACAGGACCAACTTAAGAGATAGAAAGGGTATTTTGTTTCATCAGCAATAGCCTGTGTTCATAGTTCATACCTCAATCCTCAGGAAAGACTAGAACGCTCCCGTGTTCAAAGCGTTCAAAGACACAGAGACAGTAGGGCTCAAAGTGCTTCTAAAATTTTCTAGACAGGTCTTGAGAATCAAGTTGACGCTTGAACATCCCATAAGGCCATGGGAAATATAGAAATTTTAAGTACTCGTAAATGTTTAAAACGCTCCAGCATTAAATACTTAAAAACACCTCAAGTTGCTATGTTAAATTTTGAAAATTCCTGGAAGCTTCCGTTAATGGTCTTTCAGATCATTGTTGCTTTAAATTGTTCCTATACCGGACTCACATTGAATGCACCCTTTGTAAACCTCTAAAAGATTCATTAGGCTAGCTGTTCCTACCATACACAGTGCACAATTCCATTGAAACATAAATTTCCATTCTAAGGCCAGGTATTATTCAACCGGAAATGAAATTCCGAGTGCATCGACTATTGCCGGGCCACAGTGGAGTTAAAGGGTAGTTTAGCGTCAATACTCATTTATAATTGCTGCAATGTGTCACTCCTGTGCGGATGGCGCATTGGAAAAGATACTCGTACCAACAAGCTCCCAGAGTAGGTGGACTCCATGTTATTCGAAACATAGAGGAACCATTAAACAGTAAAACATACCCACTGAAACGAAATGCATATTCAAAACTACGTATCCACACGAATTATTAATTTCCTCTGGCATAATTGTTGGTCGACAAGGGTTGCGGATTTATCGATAGCAGTCCAATGTAAATTTTAGTTGATTTACGGCCCATTGTTTCGTCATTATTAAAATAATATCGACCAGAAAGTAAATTTAAGCACAGCATCGCTTCGATACCCCTATTTACAAATTATTTCGATAATTTTGTAGAACAAATGTACTAATTTATAGGCGCTTAGGAGTAGTATTGTTATCTAGCACAAAGGACGATATTGATTCGCTGATGTTTTTGAATGTCCTCATACTTATACGAGAATAAGAGAACAATGTCTGCCTATTTAGACAGACAGGCGGCAGTTAAAGGGAAAACATTCAGGACGTTGTAAACATGTTTACATTCCAGTGAGAAAAAAAAAGCGGAGACAACTTGGACCTTGACGCCTGAACTCTGAATCGTAAGCCAGGATAATGCACAATTACATATTATGTTAACGCATAAGGGATAGTTTTACGACCAAGCTTATCGAAGCGTTAAAGAGATAAGCCCATGACGGTGTGGATTTGAGCAGGTCATAATTCATCTTTTATTAAAGATGATGTTGTTCATTTTAATGTGTATAAATACGAGTAAGTGCTGACAATATCAATCCATATTTTCTGGATGTATACGAGTATATTTGGAGTCATTGTAGTGGAGCCCAAAAGGGGGGTACTGATAAAGCTCTTTTTAAGCCCGTTCCTGAAGCTGTTTTAATCGAAAAAATAACAATGTGTCATGTTGGAATAATGACATGAATGGGTTCTTCCAACCCTCTGGAGTATGCTTGGGGGTAAGGATATCTACTCATAGAAAAATTAAATAATGTATTCATACCTTGTTTCGAGTACATATTAGATGGGTAAATCTAACAGTGAACTGACGACGAGAGTATGCTAAACCTGATTCAGGTGTGCGCCAATCTCATCCTCGATAAGGGAATGAAGGGTGTCCCCATCCATATACTCACGGACAGTCAAGCAGCCACTAAAGTATTAGGCCTAATCTCATTGACTCCAAAACAGTCATGCCCTGCTTCAATCTCATAAGGACAAAGTAAAACGTAAAAGTATTGACGAAGATGACGGTTCATCAGATTTTTTCTTCTTCTCGAATTCAGCAATTAACTCTGCAACAAAAATTTGGGAGAACGAAATGTGTTATCATCCCAGGTTAAAAAAGTCAACCCACACTTTCACAAAAAATCAGAAGAATCCCTGATGTTTGGAGGAATAATTTCCGCAACAATTTGGACATTAGTACTTCCAGTAACATGACTAGCAACATTCCTAGCAATAACTCTACCAACTCTTCCAATACGCTGTTTACGGCTGAAGAAATCAATTCACTTTGTATGTAGATGATAAGTAAATTATCAGCTTGTAAAAATAAGATTGAACAGTTCAATGCAATCGCACATATAGCTACTAAGTTTTTATACCCAAATGTTAAGTAGAAACCTTAAAATTGTAACTTGGAATGCGAAAGGAATACGCAGCAAAATTCTAGAATTTGTTTATTTTTTAAATAGAAGTAATATTGATATTGCTCTAGTTACTAAAACCTGGCTGCAAACGCAAAGTGATGTAAATTTATCCACACCTAACTTTAAATGTTATCGCAACGATCGTACGGTCAGGCCAGGTGGTGGTGTTGCAATATTTATTCGTAAACAATTCAGCGTTCGCTTTTACCTGTGGTTAAAACTTTTTTTTGTTGAAAACGTAGGAATTGAGATAAAAACAAGTAATCAGCTTTCGTTTAAAATTTTTTGCGTTTACTTCCCCGGTGGCCGTGTATCAAGTGTAAAAAGAATTGCTCTGAAAAAAGATTTGCAAAAACTATTCACCATGAGTGGTGAATTCCTTATTGGAGGAGACTTCAATTGTAGACACAGAGATTGGGGATACCTAAAAGCAAACTCTTGGTGTAATATTCTCTCGAATCTTTCTACATATTTACAAATTTCAATTTTGTTTCCTCCAAGTCCAACGTTTTTCCCGTATGGCTTTCGTGGTCGTTCGTCTGTCTTAGACTTTTTTTGTTAGTAATGTACCTAGTTTAATTACACCACCTACTGTGATATATAACCTAAGCTCTGATCATATTCCCGTCTTTTGTAAGACTCGATGGTCAGCGGAAAAAACAGTGCAATATGTTCAAAATTTTAAAAATGCCAATTGGTCGCGATTCCGATCAGAACTTAGTTCAACTCTACGTAGCATTTCAGTAGATTTGGAACGTATTTCAAGTTTTGAAGATGTTGATTTTATTACAAGTGAATTTACATCCAAAATATTAGATGCTGCTGACAATGCTATACGTAAAAAAATAAAAAGTGATTATAACATCAAGCTTCCTTCCCACATAATAGAACTGATCAAGTTGAGAAACAAGTGTAGACGAGAATGGCAAAGATATCGTCAGAATCTTTCTAGATATCAAGTCTCTTTTTCGAATAAAATTATTGCCTTAAATATTTCGAAACATCGTAATAAAGAATGGAACAACAAACTAGGTGCACTTGACAAAAGTAGTAGGCCTTTCTGGAATATATTGGGTGTACAAGTAAGTTTCCAGCGTTTGTTAGAGATGGCGCCACCAGTGAATCCCGGGCAGAAATGTCAGACCCCATGTATTTTATTTGAAGGTTTTGTATCTGTCAACAACTTTGCAGCGTTATATTTGAGCAGTTCTATCGGTGTCGTACATTTTATCGAGCAAAATGATGGCAAGTTTCTAGCCAAATAAACGTCATTTGCGGGAAGCGCTGCTTTTATTCTTTAATATGAAGAAAAGTGCGGCTGAGGCCTATCGTTTGCTTTCGGAAACTTATGGGGCGGAATGTATTGGTGAATCGACGTGCCGCGAGTGGTTCAAGCGGTTCAAAAGTGGTGATAAAGATCGCCCCGGAAAGCCGAAAAGTTTTGAAGACGAGGAATTGGACGCTTTACTGGATGAGGATCCGTGTCAGATTCAAGAAGAACTTGCTGCATCATTGGGCGTCACGCAACAAGCCGTTTCCCTGCGCCTAAAAGCACTGGGATTCATGCAAAAGGTTGGAAACTGGGTGCCGTACGAATTGAAGCCAAGAGAAGTCGAACGGCGATTTTGCATGTCCGAAATGTTACTGCGGCGGTATAAAAATAAATCATTTTTGCATCGTATTGTCACTGGTGATGAGAAATGGATTTATTATGATAATCCTAAACGCAGAAAATCGTATACAAAGCCCGGCGAGCCCGCCCAATTGACGCCAAAACGAAATATTCGCGTGAATAAGGTCATGCTCTGCATATGGTGGGATCAAAAGGGTGTCGTGTACTACGAACTGCTTCCGAGTGGTGAAACCATCAAAGGACCATTATATCGAACCCAACTAATTCGTTTGAAGCGGGCATTAAAAGAAAAACGGCCAGAATATGAGACCAGGCATGAGTCCGTCATTTTTCATCACGACAACGCTCGGCCACATGTTGCGGTTTCGGTGAAAAACTATTTGGAGAATAGTGGATGGGAAATTCTGCCTCACCCGCCTTACAGTCCAGACTTGGCACCATCTGACTACCACTTGTTTCGTTTGATGCAGAACGCTCTTACGGGAATACGCTTCAGCTCAGTAGAGGAAATCAAAAATTGGCTCGATACGTTCTTGGGCTCGAAAGACGAGAAATTGTTTTGGTCCGGAATTCATAAATTGCCAGAAAGATGGGGGAAAGTTGTAGCTTCCGATGGACGATACTTTGAATAAAGCATTGTAACTATGTTTTCATAATAAAACTTCAAATTTTGGAAAAAAGCGCTGGAAACTTATTTGTAGACCCAATAGTTAAGTTTGTCAAGAATAAAAAAAGACAAATACAGTTTTTAAAGGATTCCGATAAGACATATTTTTCTGATACTGAAAAGGCTAATGCTCTCGCATTAAACTTTTTAAAGAATCACTCCATTTCTAGAAACCTTGGGGACTTAGAAACTAATGCGTATGTAGACAGCACAGTTAAGACCCATCTTGAGAGCAGTTCTAATGTTAGTTATGCAACGGAGGAAGACATATTGTTTTTTGTCAAAAGCTTAAATATTAGAAAAACAGGTGGTATTCACACCATAAAAAATATTTATCTGAAGAATTTGCCTAAATATGGTATAAGACTTCTTACATTTCTTGTTAATGCATGCCTAAAAATGGAATACTTCCCTCAAGCCTGGAAGGAAGCTAAAATCGTTCCTATCCTAAAAGCTGCAGAGCCTATTGAAAATACAGAAAGATACAGGCCTATAAGTTTACTTAATAGTTTTAGCAAGATTTTTGAAAAAGTACTTAAAGAAAGAATATCTATTCTTCACATTACCGATAATTATATATATATAAACGAGCAATTCGGGTTCAGACAACATCATAATACTGCGCACCAGGTACTCAGAGTCTGTAACCATCGTTTAATAGGTAAGTCTACTGGAATGGTTTTACTCGATGTGGAAAAAGCTTTCGACACAGTCTGGCACAATGGTATCATACTCGTATTTAAAATGATTCAATTTAGTTTCCCTATATATATTTGTAATATAGCTTATAGCTTTATACCCGGTCGATCTTTTAAAGTGTTGGTGAATAGCAGCCAATCTAGTCTGAAATTATTTAATGCAGGCGTGCCGCAGGGATCTGTTCTTGGCCCAATACTGTTTAATCTGTATACATCAGACTTTCTAGAGCTACCTAACTGGTAACGATGGAAATTTTAGAAAAATATTATTCAAAGTATAAAATAAAAATTAACGGAACTAAAATGCAAGCTATTTTTTTCACAAGAAAAAGAAAGACTCGCTTTTTATCTAGCTCCCAGCTGCAACTTAATGGAGTACACATTCCATGGGAATCCTCGGTGAGATATTTGGGCGTTTATCTCGATACCAAACTTACTTTTAACGAACACATAACACAAACAACGAAAAGGGTAGGAATTGCAATTAAAATGCTTTACCCATTTATAAACAGGAAGTCACTACTCTCTTCTCATAACAAAATGATAATTCATAAAATCATCTTTCGAGCAATCCTACTATATGGGTCTCAGGTGTGGGGTACTTGTGCTAAATGACACCTTAAAAAACTACAAATATGTCAAAACAAAATATTAAAAATGATGCTCAACTTACCTTGGCATCATTCCACTACAGATATCCACAGGAAAGCGAGCGTTGAACCTATACGTTCTAGAATCAAAAAACTTAACGAAAACTTTTTAAGACGCTGTAATTTTGCTGACAATCCTTTATTACTCTAATTGAACTCGAATTAAATTGACATTAATGCATCAATTATTTAATTGCTACTTGTTATATGTTCAACTTTACTGTTTATTTTTATTTATATGTTTTGTTAAGAAAAAAGAAGAAAAAAATATTTAATTTACCTATTTCTTTGTATATTTATTTATTCATTTCATTTATTTAAGTTTCCACTTTTTTGTTTTTTTTTTCTATTTATTCTTTTGAATTAATAATTTATGTATTTTTTTATTCAAATTATAATTAATTTTTATTATACTCTAGTCAATTTGTATAATATAGTTACTATCTCTATAAAGTTAATTATAATTGGAGGTTTTTGCTTTCGTGTTTTCCTCCAAACAACTTTCCTATTATTATTTATTATACTAAGAAGATACACTAAATAATATTTTAAAGGAAAACTAATAACGTTAAGTCCCTGTATAATGTAAAATGTGCGGGTACAGTACAAATGTGATATATTAAACGAAATAAAGATGTAAGGTGTAAGAAGAATCCCTGCAACTCAAAAGGGATGATATCAGAAGGCTGGTTGGATTTCTAACCGGACACTGCCAGCTTCGATATCACCTACACAAAATATGTCTTATTCAGGGAACTGAATGGTCGTCTTTGCATGAAATACGACTGAACTGCGGAATACATTTCATGTGAATGCATGGGAGTAAGTACCTTAAGGAGACGACAGTTCCTTAGACAAATTTTAATCTCTGGGGAAATTCTCAGTATCTATAGTGTCTATAGTCGAAACAGCTTGAAGAGGCACTTGGAAATATTCAGAGGTTTTCTCAAAACTTTGTATGGGTCTTTGAATAGACTTGGTGACCATAGACAATCATGGGCCAACCCTCAGGGCTATATTCACTTACAGGGTTACTGAGACTGGTCGGCTTAGTTTCAATGAATAGTGAATAAAAAGGGACAATGGTTTGATATTAAAGTCTGTTCCTAGAATAAGGGGTGTGTTGTTTTCGCCTGATAGATTGGGCTCTGGAGCAGCTTGTAGTCGGCTTATTTTTATCGGAAAATCATGTTTAATGACGAAACTCACTTCTGGCTCAATAGAGTTACTGAACAAGTAAAATTGTCCTTTCTAGAGTGAGCTAAATCCAGAAGAGAGCAATGAGACTAAATTACAGCCACAAAATTTACCATTACGTGCACTGTTTGGTGTGATTTTCACGCTGGTCGCGTTATAGTCGACGGCTAATGTTATTGGACAATGACCACATTTGTACAGACGATATATGTATATTTTTTTTTTTTATAATTTGCGCGCGCTCAAGGGATTTTAGTACCCTTAAAATGTTTGCACACAGCGCGGGCGAAGGAAAGCCAGGGAGGATGAAAAGAGAGATACCGGTGGACGTTGGTTTTAAATGCTTAAAGATTACGAGTATAATGACTAGGAAATAAGGAGCTAGGCAGGGCATTCCACAAGCGAGTTGTTCGACTTAGGAAGGAATCACGATATTTTAGATTACGTCCGAAATGGGGCTTGAGGGTATACTGATGAGCATTCATAGCGAGATGTGTGTTAGGGTTAAAGGTTTGATTGGACGGAATGCTACTGGCGATTTCTATGGAGCACTGGTGGTGGAAATAGCGATAAAACAGAATGAGACACGAGACATTTCGTCGGTGTTCGAGGGTCTCAATTAATTGACTGATATTAGTATCACCTATGAGTTTTATCGCACGATTTGGATCCTATCTAGTAGGTGCAGAGATGTTTTGGGCGCACCTGACCAGATGTTCGCATTGTACTCCAATTTCGGGCGGATAAACTCTTATATATTGAGGCCAGATCAGAGGGGGAGAAATATCTCTTACATCGCTTGGGGAAACCTAGACATTTCGCAGCATTTTTGACGACATCGAATATGTGGTCATTCCAACATAAGTTTTCATTGACACACATACCGAGAACGGCAAGTTTTTCGGTTTCAATGATGCAAGTGACATTTATGGGTAATGGCTGGATGCTTAAATTTCGCGTTAACGACCGCAGACAGCATTGGGTTTTGGAAGCATTAAATTGCAGTCTGTCCATATTTCCTCAATTGGTTATGCTGCTAATATTGGAATTTAATGAGCTTAACATACGCTGCCGTTCCCGTTCTAGGAGGGACGTGAGTCCGGGAAAGAATATGTAAAGCAGAGAGTACTGTCATCAGCAAAGGAGTATATAGTATTTGATTAGAAGTAGCAGACAAGAAATCATTAATGAAAATTAAAAAGAGTGTCGGAGACAGAACGGAGCCCTGGGGCACACCATCATTTATTTTGTGAATATCAGACTTGAAACCATCCATGATAACTTGAATTGAATGCTCCGAAAGGTAATTTTTAATCCATTGAAGAAGAGAGTCGTCGATCCCAAAAGCACGCATTTGTGACAAAAAAGCCTGATGCCGAACTTTGTCAAATGCCTTAGAAATATCAAGTGCAGCTATCTTGCTTTCGCCAGATTGGTGTACACTTTGCTTCCACTTATCGGTGAGACATGCCAGCAGATCTCCAGTGGACCTGTTGCTACGAAAACCGTACTGCCGGTCATTAAGAAGTTTTCGTGTTTCGATATAGTTCATGAGCTGACGATTTATCAGCGTTTTCATGACCTTGGAAATAAGGGACGTAAGTGCAATGGGTCTGTAGGAGGAGAGAGAAGAAGATTCGCCTTTTTTAGGGACGGGCTGGACAAATGCTGTTTTCCATCTCCTCGGAAAGAGTCCTAAAGATTGATGAAAAAGCTTACGCAGTGGTTTTGCCAGCGAGGAAGAACACCTCTTCAGAAGGAAGGGAATTATACCATCTGGACCAGCCTATTTGTGAATGTTAAGATCTTTAAAACCTCTTGCTACTATACGAGTGCGAAAATGGATTGAACATTCAACGCACTCAGCAAGCAAAGTGTGCAGCAAGCAGATTGGCCTTGTCCAAAGAGCGACAGCTGGAATGTCGTTGTAAATGAGCGTTGGAATGGAAGATGGGGCAGAATTTCTAATATGTTTGACAAACGGTCACGCTTTAGTATGATCCTGATCATGGTGAGTTTTGAATATAACAGGTTTGTCATCAATCGCCCCTAGGCTAATTGGAATATCCCATTGTGGCATTTTTGCACGAAGGAGAGATTTACTCCGGAGAAACAGTCGAACTTGACGAATAGACTGTTAAAATCAACGCGATGGAAAGTTCTTTAAAACTATGAAAACGGCCCCCTCAAAGGGAGGAATTAAGATACTCATGGACGGATGATTTAGGCTCCATTCAGCCTCCGAAGGGGGTTTCAAACAGAGGAGCTTTCTCCATAATTGTGCTGCAATCTATGTTTGACTGATGATTCTGAATGTTGACTAATGAATACATTCTTACGATGATTGATGCTTCTTTTTTGTGTTTCAAGTTTTTTTAAGAAATAAAAATTACCATTTTGTTTTTTATTTAAAAAAAAAGAGTATGGGTTTTTTTCAGAAAAATAATCCTCGGATCAATAGCTACGAAATCTCTTGACAACATTGCTCCAGCTCTTTAAGTGCAGACACATTTACCCAAAATTTCGGATGGAGCAAAGTAACCGTCCCTTGGAGAACTATGCCCCACTTTTAAGCCCCCAAAAAAAATATTATAAATTGTAATTTAAAAAAAATTCAGGTCACATAAGTATTCCTTGATATCTTTATAAAAGAAATAGGAATAGATATTATAAAATAGTTTTTAACCATTTTTAAGAGTTCTTTGCAAAGAAAAAAAAACTGCAAAAAACGGAGCAAAGTAACTCCGGTTCACGGTATACCTATTTCTTAGTTACTTATATGTACTCCTATTATTAAATAATTGTTATACATATATACATGAATTGAATATAATCATTTTATTCATAAACCCAACAGATTCACAATCACTTACCAGGACACCCTTGGTTTGGAAAATAAGAAATCGTTTCTCTCGGCTTTTCGCCCAGTTTGAGACGTCGTGGGTGTCATTTTGCTGGGTGGTGGTATCCAAGCACAATATATACACAACAATTACAGCTAGAAGTATTCTTCTGTAAAGGAACAAAATGTGCTGGTAATAATATTTTCTAAATCATCTATCCACCGACGTTGGTGTCCTTACGGAATGCTCATGGTGCTTAGATAGTAATTGGCATCCAAGCGACTTGTCATATTGGCAATTCAATTAAGATACGCTCTCTCTGAAAATATAATTAATTGTATTACAGAGGTTTTAGTTTCATTATCTCCGGTGGTGGTGATTTGGGTGTCACTCTTTGTGGGGCTGATGAACTTCATTCGAAGATGCGAGAACCCGATCATAAGGAAATTAAATTGGAGCGCCTTTAATTAGAGATGTGGAACTTGTTCTGATTTTTATGTCGAATGATTTATTTTTCTATTTTGACAACTCAATTAACAGGTCTGACGTTTGCGTGTGCCTAAAACTAATTGAACTAAAGAATTGAACCAAGAATTTAATTACGGCTGATGATAGGCGAGGTACGAGTATATACAATGTTGTGATTGTACTAGTGCATCGTGATAAACATATGTACGTATGTAATTGAAATGAGCTAACAAATTCGTTATTATGTCCTAACCAATGTTAACTTCGTTTTTATACTTTTGGACAACATCCATATTTTAGTGGAGCTTATACATATCGAGCTTAGATCTTTGGCGCTGCGTTTGCCGCAACATTCCCTTATTTTGAGATTAGGACTTCTTGAGGTGAGGTCCTTAAGTACCTCATAGGTGGAGTTTTGCACAACCAATATATTTTTTCTCGTCCTCATTTACAAGCAGGCATAGTCTTTCCTCTACTTCAGTTTTGTTACGAAAGGTAATTGGGGTGGTCTAACAGTTAAACGAACTTTGTATAAACACATGTCCGAAGCAATGTTCGATCACAGCTCCAAATTGAAAAAGTCTCATAATATACTGTCACCTTAAATAAACACTTTGAGTACTATGATTCCAGAAATATGGAACTTATCATGTGCAACATGGTAGACAACAGGATTAGGATGGCGTTCGTACTATTAAAACAGGGGTATTGGTCGGTATCTCCTGCGCTTCAGTAAAGAATTAGAAGAAATGCTTAGAGATGAACTGAAGAAGTCCAGTAGTCCTTCTTAGACAAATTTCGCGATGGTAAGACATTAACTTCACATATTGGCAGATCCCTATCGGAGAAAGTACCGCGTGTACTGAACTTTTTCTCTCCCTCGTAGTGAACTCTTCAATTTGAAGAGGATGCCGTTCGGGCTGCACATCTCGCAAGTCAAATGGCAAAGTTCCATCGACACGATATTTGGTGCCGATTTTGAGCCGCACGTATTTGTTATCTTTATGACATTGTTATTTGCACACATCGAGGCTAAATTCGCTAACATAAGCCTAATATGGGCCCATCAAATACCCCTTTGGAAGACAAGTTTAACACAAGCAAAAAATGTTCTTACGAACTCCTCTACAAGACATATGAGCAATGCCCTAAGAATGACGTTAAAATCGTTCTATGCGGACAGTTGGTAAGCAAAGCATCCACGACGCTACGTCTGGCATTGGACTTAGGCTTATTGACTTGCAGCGGGACGAAATAACACAATACCAGGCACATGGTTTCCTCATCACAATATATACAAGGGGACATGGCGGTACCTGCACCTTGAAACGCTAAGTCAAATTGATCACATTGCGATCGACGTAAATCACGCCTCCAGGATGTTCGAACCACCCGAGCAGCCAACATTGACTCGGATCACAGCCATGTTTCGGCCAAGATGCGAATGCGGATCTGTCAATCGTCACAATAAAGAAGATATATTGTAAAAAAGCTGCAACCGCAAGACGCAGCCAGAACCTTCGCCGAACGCGTATCCCGAAATCTCACAAGAAGTCCTATGCCGCCAGCATCAAGTACCGAAGACCAGTGACAACGCTGTCAATCAGAGACACCGCAAATAATGTGCTGGATTTCACCTTGGTTTGATGGAGTATGCCGGCAACGAAATTATTAACCGTCCAAGTCGATCTTAGCTTGTCAAGTCTTTGACTCCCGTGGCAAACCCACCGTGTAAGTTCATCTCACTGCTGAATTGGGACTTTTCCGTGCAGCTGTATTATTTTGAACATCCACTGGTGTGCACGAAGCTTTAGAACTTCATGATGAGGACAGCAAGAGTGTCAAGAAGGCTGTGGATAACATCAAGAAGTCGGTTGATCCAGAAATCTTAAAGGCTAACGTTGAAGTTACCCAACAAGTGTAGATCGATAACTTTATGATTAAGCTCGAAAGCACCAAGAATAAGTCAAAGTTCAGAGCTAATGATATCTGGAATATTTCATTGGCTGTTACTAAGGCTAACGCTGCCAAGAAGGGAGTACCACTGTACAAGTACTTGGCCGATTTCATTGGCACCAAGTACATCATTCTGCCAGTTCCATGGTGTCAGCCATGCAATCAACAAGTTGGCTATGCAGGAATTCATGATTTTGCCAACTGAGGCATGAAAATCGGCTCTGAAGTGTACCATCACTTGAAGAAGGTCATCAAGAATACATATATTCGATTTGAACACATCCGCTGTCGATGACGAGGGTGGTTTTGTCTCCCAGCATTCAAAACAATTTTGATTCAGGATGTTGTTGTTGTTGATTCATGCATGTTGTTGCTTCTGAATTCCACAAAGACAGTCTATACGATTTGGACTTTAAGAACTCCACCAGAAATAATTCACTGTGGTCAACCACTGTGGACAAATTGAACAACTTGTACCAATAATTCATCAAGCAATTCCCCATCACAAGCATTGAATATCTGCTTGGACCAAAATAAATGCCAATACACCAATTCAAGTCGGCGGCGATGATTTAACTGTCACCAATCCCAAGCGTATTACCACCTCTGTCGAGAAGAAGGCCTGCAATTGCCTGCTGTTGAAGGTCAACCAAATCGTTACCGTCACCGAGTCGATCAAGGCACATTCCTTGCCAAGAGCAATGGCTGGGGTACCATGGTATCGCACAGGTCCGGCAAAACTGAGGACACATCCAATGCTGATCTGGTCGTCGGTCTTAGCACCGTACATATCAAGACTGGAGCTTCATGTCGTTCAGAACGTTTGGCCAAGTACAATAAAATTCTTCGTATCATAGAGGAGCTCGGTGATGCTGCTAAATACACGGGCAAGTCATTTCGCAAGCCACAGAAAGGGAGTAACAACACGTTAATCCCTCGTTATCACGAACGCAACGCATCTCTCCCTCTTTTAAGTTTTGTTTTTAATAATCAATGCGATTACATGTATCTTTAAACAAAAGCCATCTATTCGGATATGCTTGCGTTGTAATTCCATCAATTGGTGTGCCTACCACCAATTCACTGTTTCTAGTAGAGGAAAAAAAAACAAAAAAGGATAAGCAACAGGAGACATTTGCTTTCGAATTAGAAAATCGTTTTTGGTTGTTGGTGTTAGACTTAAGCCTTTGAATCCACAAATCTAAACAAAAACACTCAAGAAGTCCAAATCGATATCCACCATATGAATTTTAAGGTCTCATATCACAGCATTTATAGAGACGGGCTATTGTACATGTGTATATAGAGCTATGTCGGATTTTGGCATCTATGCCAAACTCATCCGTCTGTGTAGAATGAGGATTGCGGACGCTCGCTCCTATGTCAAGGTCGGTAAGGACTCAACCGAGACGTTTGATGTCAAAAAAGGTTTCAGACAAAGTAACGCGCTGTCATGTGATTGACATCATCCTTGAAAGAATTGTGCGGAACTCAAAAGCGAACACTGGAGGCACAATCTTTCAAAAGTCTGTGCAACTTCTAGCGTACGCCGATGGTATCCACATAACTCAGCGAGTTACCACCGGTGCATTCGCTGGTATTAAAACGGAAGCAGCGAAAATGGGTTTAGCGGTAAATTTGCCCTCAAGTAAATTCTAGGATATGAAGGGACAAAATCGAAGAATTGGACAGAACGTGCAAATCGACAAATATAATTTTGAGGTAGTAAAGAACTTTGCCCACCTTGGGTCTGCTATGAATTCTGCCAATAACACTTCAGCAGAAATGAAATGAAGAATCGCTCTTGCTGTTTCTTTGAGCTAAGAAACAGTGCTGCTTTATGACCCAGAATCATGGAGTCTATCGAAAGCGGATGAAAGTTTCGAGAGAAAAATCCTTTGAAAAATATTCGGTTCCATTTGCATTAACTTTACGAGGTATGCAGTGACATCGACTGAGTCAGAAAACTGCGCATCAGTTGCCTAAGATTGCTAGGATATGTAGGAGAAACAACGCATTAGAGGAAGACCTCACCATAGGTGGCGCGCACAAGTAGAAGGGGACCTCATCCGACTTGGAGTGAGCAACTGCAGGCAGTTAGCTGAGCATCAGGCTACCTGGAGATGTCTGTTAGCTAAGGCCCAGGTTCACCTCCAACTGTAGCGGCACCTAAATAAGTAAGTACGTGCAACCCGTATTTACCATAAGAATTTTAATGGAAATCTACACCAGTTGCACTTTTTCTTACTGATCTCTAGCCCTGTGCTTGAAAACTTTCTTTAGAATTCCTATTTGCTATTGAAAGTTATTCGTGAAATAGCAATGTTATCAAGGTTAACGAATCCGTGCGGTTCCGAATCGTCACCAAACAGCCTGTCGATGAAACTTTGCCATTTAGCTGGCGCGATATACTGCCCGAACGTCATCCTCTTAAAATTGAAAAGTTCACTATCAGCCGGCGAAAAGGCTGAGTACAAGCGGTATTTACCCCGATGGAGACCTGTTAATATGCGAACTCAATGTCTAACGATTCCAGGTACATACTCGTACTTACCATCGCGAAGTTTGTCTAAGATCGCTGAAATGTAAGGAATTGGATATTCAACTTCCTATAGTCTACACAAACCTTAAATTATCCGTCCTTCTTCTTAATCATGATAAAAGGTGAGGTCCAAGGACTACTGGACTTCCTAAGCTCATCTCTAAGCATCTCTTCTAATCCTTTACTGAAGCACAGGGGATTCAAGCTCGAAATCTATAAGTTGCACTAAGATATGGATTTTGTCCAAAAGCATAAAAAGGTAGCTAAAAGTATTGGGTATATAACTTAATTCGTGCGGTTTGTTAAGAGATGGCGTAACTTGTATTATTCCATTGGAATATGCGTTGGAAAGCTACTGTCATTGTACGTCATTTCAGTATATGTCATTCATTTGAAGCCTCAACAACAATAATTTTTTTTCACTCAAATATGTCGAACTTTGTGCCTGAAAAAGTGTTTTTGCGGGGAGTTCCTCTTCATTACTTTAATATGAAGAAAACTGCTGCCGAAAGTCATCGTATTTTGGTGGAAGTTTGTGGTGAACATGCGCTAGCTGAGCGAACGTGCCAAAAGTGGTTTGCACGATTTAAAAGTGGTGATTTTGGCTTGGAAGACGATGAACGTCCTGGGCAGTCAAAAAAGTTTGAAGATGAAGAACTGGAAGCATTACACTATGAAGATTGTTACCAAACACAAGAAGAGCTCGCAAAATCTTTGGATGTCACTCAAGCAGAAATTTTAAAACATTTAAAAGCAGCTGGATATACTCAAAAGCAAGGATATTGGGTTCCACATGAACTCAAGCCGAGAGACGTCGAAAGGCGGTTTTGCATGTCCGAAATGCTGCTGGAACGCCACAAAAGGAAGTCATTTTTGCATTGGATTGTTACTGGTGATGAAAAATGGATCCATTACGACAACCGTAAGCGCAAAAAAATCATATGTCAAACCCGGGCAACCAGCCAAATCAACGGCAAAGCCGAATATCCATGGCGCGAAGGTAATGCTCTGTATTTGGTGGGATCAGATGGGTGTGCTGTATTATGAGCTACTAAAACCGGGTGAAACCATCAATGGACAACGCTACCGAACACAATTAATCCGTTTGAAGAGAGCAGTGGCCGAAAAACGCAGGGAATATGCGACCAGACACGAGGCAATACTTTTCCATCATGACAACGCTCGGCCCCACGTTGCTATTCCGGTTAAGAACTATTTGGAAAACAGTGGATGGAAAGTCTTACCCCACCCGCCTTATAGCCCAGACCTTGCCCCTTCTGACTACCATTTGTTCCGGTCGATGCAGAACGCGCTCACTGAAATACGGTTCACATCAGAGCAGAATATCAAAAATTGGCTTGATTCATTCTTGGCTGCGCAAGCCGGCGCAGTTCTTCTGGGATGGGATCCACAAATTGCCAGAAAGATGGGAAAAAGTCATAGCTTCAGCTTCAGGTGGGCAATACTTTGAATAATGCTATTGTACAATACATGTTTTTCTTAAATAAACGTTCAAATTTTGGAAAAAAAACCGCACGAATTAAGTTGTATACCCAATATTTAAGGCATAATAATGAAGATGTTAGCTTATTTCATTTATATCACGATGCGCTAATGCAAACAAAACGACATAATATTGCAAAATGTAAGACTGCATATTAGTTCAATTAGTTTTAGGCACACACAAACGTTAGACCTGTTAATTGAATTGTCAAAATAAAAAATAAATCGTTCGACATAGAAAACAGAACAAGTTCCACATCCCTAATTAAACGCATTCCAACTTAATTTCCTTCAGATCCCGCAGTTTCTTTAACAAAAGTTCATCAACCCCACAAAGAGCGACGCCCAAATCACCATCACCGGTGATAATGAAACTAAAACTTCCATAATATAATTAATCAAACTTTCAGAGAGGGCGTATCTTCTTTGAATTGCTAATATGATAAGTTACTTCTTGGATGTCAATTACTTTCTAACTCTAGTTGACGAAGCACCATGAGCATTCCGTAAGGACACCAACATCAGTGGAGAGTTGGCCTACAAAAGATTATAACCTGCACATTTTGTTCCTTTATAGAAGAATACTTCTTGCTGTAATTGTTGTGTATATATTGTGCTTGGATACCACCACCCAGCAAAATGACACCCACGACGTCTCAAACTGGGCGAAAAGTCGAGAGAAGCGATTTCTTATTTTCCAAACCCTGGGTGTCCATAAGGTAAGCGATTTTTTCGTCAATTCTTCTAAGCGATGTTGTGAATCCTTCTCCGTTTGTATGTAGTTTATTATAAGTCTTGCGATGCCCATAGATTTATATGATAGACGAGCGTGGAGATCGCTGTCCGTCGCGTGGAATTTCCAGTGGCAACATTTCCAATCCACCACCGTCCAGCATTGGTGGAATCGAACCTATTTCCCGTCAAAGGCGCGTTCGTTTACCGAGGGACCTTCGCCCGTTGCACAGGATCCCACGGACCTGTCAGCCACATTCATATATGCGATGATGGAGAAGTACATGTACAACAAGGGCTTAAATGGAAGGGAGTGTATGCATAGGGCGATTTGTGAAAATGCTCAGGTTCATTATGTGGGAGGTGTCGTAGACAGGATATATCAGCGACTGTTAACGTAAGTCCTTTTGAAGGCCTGGATATTGTGAATAAATCTAAGTGTTTCTGTTTAGCCCAGAGAGGCATATGGAACAACATTATCATGATTCGTATGAGGTGGGAGCCAATGGCGCGGATTGTTTTCAAACCTTCTCCGAATGTCCGAAGGGGCAGAGTACGTTTGATCAGTTTGTGAATGTTGAAGATGTGGTTTGAAAGAAACAAATATGTGGCGATAGGATGACTACAAGCTGAATATATATACTCTAGTTTTAAGTTATTTTTAAGTAATAAAGCAGTCACAATTTGTCTGTCATCACTAAACAAGTTCGTTTCCTTGGGACAACAAATTGGCGACGAGGCAAAAAAAGTATAAATTTTGTTTTTTAAAATGGTGAGGGATAAAACGAATTTACCGCCACTTAATACATTTTACCAATCAACTAACAACAGAATTCTCATCATCTACCGAAACATGGTTTGTGAGGAAAAAGAAATTAATTGTGACTCAGAAAACTAAAAAAAAGCGATTATGCTAAAATCTATTGGATCGGTGCCACACAGTTTGTTGCATAGCTCATATTGCTCATGAAGTCCAGTGGGCTCAAAAAGTTTTAAAGAATTGTGTGTAATTTTTTGGACCCACCACAAACCGCCAACTATCATATTTCGGCAACGCCCCGACTTTCATAACGCAACGACGATTCCGGGTGAGTCAGTGTAACTATGTTCTGCATATTTTTGACAAAATGTGCGAGGAGGATGAAGCAATCGCATTTCAAACAGAAACAACATTTTTAACAAAAGAAGAAACAGTTGCTGATTCTAGTGTTGACCTGCAATAGCAGAAAATCTTTCACAGTTAATAGTAGCAGTAACAACGGTAACAACAGCATTACCAGCAAAAGTAGTTATAACGCAAACCAGAGCATTAAAGTAACATGCAATCATTGCCGATGGCATAAACATAGGTACTCGTAGAAGTATTTCTAACAACTGCAAATTCAAATATCATATTTTTCAACGGATGTTTAGCATCGATTTGCGGTTAAAAGGAAAGGAAAGTAGCCATTTGTTAGATTCCGAGGAAAATGTAGAACATCTAATAACCTTGATTATCTAGTTTTCAGTATTTCCGATAGAAATTCGTCCGAAGTGTACTCGCTTTTGGTGGAATTAAATAGTGCGTCCATGAACATGGTATGTACGCTGATTGCAGCTTCGGTATTTATCAAATTGCAAAACAAATCCACATTAATTGGAACCATGCAGTATACGTCAAATATAATGGTGATATAATCGAAATATTCAATGAGTTTGATGCATCAATTAACATACATGACCATAACGTATAGACGAACAAACAAACCACCTTTGCTAGGTGGGCCTTGCTTTCAATTTTAAATGAATGCAAATCAATCTAATGGGATGGATGAAAAGTAATCAGCAATTAGTAAACAGTTATATAGTGAAGTCTTTAGTGACAAGCTAGGTGCTTTAATGGTTCCAAAATTTCATCAACAGTTAGCTGTGACGCGTAAAACCATTTTTTAAGAAGTGTATAATTCCGTTCGTGTGGCAAGAAAAAATTGAAAACCAGTTGAGGGATCTGACAAAGAATGACGTCCATTAACCCTAAACATTAGTTCGGACTGGGGAAATCCACTAGTTCCAATTCTCAAACCAAATAGGGATTTTCTCCTATATGGCTTTGTCGCAATAAAAATTACACTCCCCTTCAGTTCCTTTACGTTATATGTTGCTACATACTACCAGCTCAATCTATCGAATCCTACCAACTTCCTATCGATACGATCGACCATTGAACTGACCTGTCTGACTCTATTGATGTTATCGTTGTTTTCGGCGACCTTAATCTTTCTCAGCTACAGTGGACTCCATCAATTGTTTTTCATCGCTTCAAATGCTAACTCAGCTAAGAAATGTCTCTTCTTAGATCGCTTATCAGGCTCAAATCTATACCAAGTCAGTGGAATATCCAACTGTATGGGAAGGCAATTAGACCTTATTCTCGCAACAGATTCAATTAACTCCTTAGTCTCACTCTGTCCCCTATCTCTCTCAAAAATCGACAACTACACCCCCCCCCCCCTCTACTTTCATTTTTTCATAACTCTTCTTTCCAGTCCACTCCTCCTACAACTCTCTCATCGTACGACTTTCATAAAGCAAACTTTCACAAAATCAGTGACTATCTTAGCAGATCCCCCTTTAACTTTCATAACCTAAGTGTAATTGATGCCTTATCAATTTTATATAAAGAAATATTTAATTCTTTTAGCCTTTATGTTCCGTTTTCCCGCCTTAAAACATCATCTACTATTCCTCCCTAGTATAATCGCAAGCTTCGTTCCTTACGAAATAAGAGAAACAAGTTATGGGCTGTTTTCCTTCGTACCAGGTGGTTTTCCGACAATTGCAACTATCTCGGTACTTATCTTCATTTCACCGAACTTTACGATTCCTTTTACCAGCTCTACCTTAAAAATGCGCAAATCAACGACGCTAAGTCCTTTTTCCAATTTGATAACTACAAAAGAAACTCCAATGATTACCCTCCTTCCCTCTTTTTCAGCAACAATTCATCAGCCGATTCCTTCACCATTGCCTAGGTTGGCCACCTTTTTTTAAATAATCCTTCACTAACGACTTCTTTGTACCAGATCCATCCTATTTTAGTTGCCTACTGGATTTCTCCAATGGCCCACTACTCTCTCACACCGTGGACCCGTCTTATATCGAATATAAATTACGCCAACTTAATGACGAATTCACACCCGACCAGATGGCCTCTCTGCCATATTTCTTAAAAAAATATTCTCCTTCTCTTTCCCTTGCCCTTTCTAATCTCTTTCGTCTATCCTGTTCACAAGGAGAGTTTCATCAGGCTTGGAAAACCTCCTTAATAACCCGAATCCACAAAAAAGAATCAAGGAACGAAATTACAAACTATCGTCCAATCGCTAAACTCTCCCATATACCCAAACTCCTGGAAAGTATTTTGTATGAAGCTCTAAGCTTCCAATGCAAATCACTTATTTCCCCTAGACAACATGGCTTCCTGAAGGGTAGGTCAACCACCACAAATATCGTTGAATTCGTATCTTTTGCTCTCGCTGCCCTAGAGAATGACAGCGAAGTCGATGTAGTTGCAACCGATTTTAGCAAGGACTTCGATAAAATCTCTCATAGGTTAATACTCTTCAAATTGACTGCCCTCGGCTTTGAGCCTATACCATTAAAATGGATATCCTCTAACCTCGAGAACCGTTTTTACAGTGTTCGTTTTAGGTCAGTTGACTCGACTCCATTTTTGGCCACTTCTGGAGTTCCACAAGGCAGCCATCTCGGTCCCCTTCCTTTTACATTAACCATAAATGATTTCGATAGCATCATCAAACATTCGTCTGTCTCCCTTTACGTTGGCGATAGCAAATTTTTCAAAACCATTTCCTCACTCCATGACTGCGCTTCCTCCTTCAACAAGACCTTGATAGTTTTTCGAGCTGACTACAGAAATTTTTTTGGAACTTAATATCGCCAATCCACCAATTTTTCACATAAGCGGCACCAAGCTCCTCCTCAACTCTACCTTCTCCACAACTAACCTATCTCCTCCGTCCAATCTTTTCGCGATCTCGGCATTTTGTGTGATAAACTTCTGTTTACATATGGACGAGATAATCCTGTAACTCTGTATTAAGTTTTGTAAAACGGTGGTCCAAAGAATTCACCAACCCATACGTGACCAAGTCCCTCTATATTACTTTTGCTCGCCCGCTCCTAGAGTACGCCAGTCAAGTGTGGTCCCAATATCATCGTGTTTATATCTCGAGAATCGAAAGCATCCAGCGCTATTTTCTTCGATTTGTTATTCGAGCTCTACCTGGGACGATCCTTTTATTCAACCTCCCTATCAAAATCGTCTGAATCTTATTAATTTAAACACCCTTGAGGATGGCAGGGATGCAGCCGACTTTCTCTTCATTCATCGAATCCTTTCAGGTCACATTGAATACGCGTCCCTTCACAACTCTATTTTCCTCAACACTAACCCTTGTTATCTATGTACTCCTCGTCTCTCCTTCTACCAACCAACCACATCTCCTATGATGCGAATGAACCAATCTCCCGTATGCTACGAAAGATCAATTCAAACCTTACCGTCTTTGACATTAACTCCTGCCTCAAATCCGATCTCCGATCTAAGGTAGTGAACCTTAGTTTTTAAGTTTAATTTAGTTTAAGATTGTACTCGTATAGCCTGTATTAAGACGAATAAATAATAGATATTTACTCGTAATTGATGCAAAATACCCGTTGCCACGAACTGATGAAATATTTACATCATTGGAGGGTGGTTAACTCTTCACAAAACTGGGCGTTTTCAAAGCATACAACCAGCTCATTTTAGACAACAATTCGCTATCCTTGCGCACTTTCAGCACACACATTGGCACTTTAAAGACGAAGCGCTTGTCGTTTGGTATGAAGAAACAGGAATTGTAAAAATTTAAAAAAAAAAAACATTTAAAACACGCTTCACGGTATTCCATACGTTATCCTTAACAAGATGACATCGTGGCCCTATGTACATAAATCATTTCAAGAACATGCCATAAATAAACTCAAAATTGCCAGGCTGAGGTTAAAGGAGAGTAAATGTTCCTTCTTTCAATCAAAAATACAATTCTTATCTCAATTGATAAATTTGGCTTATCGAAGACAGATGAAGGATGTAGGCAAACCAAATTTGTAGATTGTCGACTGTGTTGTTTTAATGTCATTAGATGATGTAGTGCTGGATATTATTTCCGTTTATCATCTGCAATTTGTCCACATATGTACGAGTAGATATATTTTTGAAGGATATTGATGATTTTTTATCCCTAGGTAACAGCCCCTGTGCCTGTCTTGTTTGTGACCTTAATCTAGATATATTATATTTCCCCTCGGCAACTTTTAGTTCTTTGGCTTCCTTGGGCTTTGAGTCATTAATAAATCTACCATCGATCATATATTTTTTGAGAAACAGACGTTTTGCAAAAGTTTATTCGTTTTTGCAGGAGTGCGATTTAATTGATCTCTTCGCCACTGGTATTAATATGCATATCCTGAATTTCTAAGGCACCATATGGCCAAGGACATACTTGCTTTACTTAAAACCTGTCATACTTCGAGAGGTATAGGACGTCAACAATGCCTGGGCGTCATCTTGTTCGGATTCCTGCAAAACTCACTCCAGCTATTTCTCAGTAGTCTCGATTCCTTTTCGACTGTTTCTTCGCCATGCTTGCTTAGGCCGCCCCGCTCGCTTGCCTGACTGTGTGAGTGGGTTCCAATCACTGGTATATTTCGCAATAGGGCCGCTTTCACGCCGTATCACCGCCGGATCACATCCATCAATTGCCACTTCCTCCTCCGTATGATGACCGGTTCTTACATAAAGCTACTCGTATTCGTTGGAGATGCCTTTCGGCCAAAAAATCCTTAAAATTTTACGTAGACTCCTATTTACGAAGGTTTGCAGTCTTCGAGTGACAATGTTGGTAACCTTTCAAGTACTACACCCGTATAGTAGCACTGATTCTACATTGGATCTGAAAAGTCTCAGCTCGGTTTTTGTGCTGAGAACATTGCTCTTCCAGATTTTGGATAGCATTCTAAACGCAGCTTTAGTTTTCCCAATTCGAGTTTGGTACCACCACAGGCCGAGACGATGCCTTCTAAATATAGAAGCTTTCTGACTTTCCTGATCTATTGTCCGACAATGTTGAGTTGAGCGCCGGAGTTTTAAATGCTCATGGCCTTTATGGAGGCAAACTTCGTTTCGTCAGCGTAGTCCACTTGTTTGAGGTAAGATACAATTGTCCACCCCAATCCTTGGTTTCTTTTAGTTAGTGCTGCCCGAAGTTCATCTCTGATGACTACTAGAAATAAGAACAAAATAAACCCTAACGTGCTCCACTATGGACTTGAAAGTGACCTAACACCTTTTTTTTTTTTTCTGTTGGAACGGATCACTCAGACAAAGAGCTAGTCCATTGTACTCTTTGTTAGTTCCTTTTAATGAAATCTTTAAGTCTTGCGAAGAAAGGTGAGTAAGCGTTTCAGTGCCTACAGTACCAAAACCCGCCACGCCAGCGTCGAGTACCTGCAGCCTGATGCGAGCGTAAGCCGGACATTCACAGAGATAATGCTCCGCGGTGTTGCCATCACTTTCACAGCAAGCATCCCAGTATGTTGTGTCACTTATGCCCAGAACATTTAAGTGCTTTCCAAAAGTGTAATGCGCAGTCAGTTTTTCGTGCTGACGGACAGCAGAAAGTCCGCTGATTTCGTGCTTCCTGACACGTTACTATTGGGCAGAACATGACATTTACCAACTTCGTAAGTAACCTTAGTAATAGCTATAAGCCCTCCTGGGGTACCTCTCCTGCGCAGGATTATCCACATATCATCTCTGTTCAAACTGTCGAAAACCTTTTCAAAGTCAATGAACAGCAGATGTAGCAGAGACCTGAACTCGACGCATTGCTCAATGATGATTCGCAAGGTGTTGACCAGATCTATGTAAGAGTATCCACCCCGAAATCCTGCATGTTTGGCATCGAGTTTTGAGTCTAGATACTCACTTATCCGCTCTAGAACTAACTTAGCTATTATCTTAGTGACGGCTGAAAGAACGCATATTCCTCTCCAGTTCCTACATTCCATCAAATTGCCCTTTCATGGTAGCTTGATGATCATCCGACTTTTCCACTCCTCCGGGAACCACACTCTAAAAATGAGCGGTTGGAGTAACTCTGCCGATGTATGGTAGTTGGCACCGCTTGAAAAAGCTCGGCATGGATACTATCAATACCTACCGCTTTATTTATTTTGAGGGAGTCGGTAGCAGTGTTGCTGCTGCACGCTTATTGGAATTTGCGATTATAATGCTGTCGCTTAAATTATTTGGAACTAACGAAAAATGTTCTTTCCATCTGCTGAGCTGATCCTCGTCCGAAATCAAGAGACTGCTATCTAAACTTTTCACTGGATGTTGTTTGGAACTCTGACCTGCAGTTAGTTCTTTTGTGATGCTGCAGATAGTTCTGCTTTCACACCTGCTAGCTGCTTTTTCAGTCTTCGAGGCCAGTGCGTTGACATGTAAAGGATGATTTTTTTAGAGTTACCGTTTTTAAACTATCAACACTGTTGAGCTATCAACACTAATATGACAGTTGGCGATTAATTTATGGTTAACATATTTTGCCATTTTAGCGTGCCAGAACAACGCGTGTAAATTGTGTAAACTTATTTTGAAAAAATGATCCGGTTCGCCAAACTCAGCGTGCGCTACGTCCATTTTACGGTCGATATAATCGTCCATCTGAACAAGTTATTCGGAACACGATGAATCGTTTTCGCAGCACGTACACTCTAGTAGATAATACGCATCCCCAAAGACGACAAAGAGTGCGAACAGAAGAAGTTATTGCCGTTGTGGTACGCAGTTTTGAGGAGAATCCGAATGAGTCGATTCGCCATCGTGTATAGCAATTGGAGCTATGCACATCCATTTTGTGGACGATTTTACAGAAGAATCTTAGCTTAAAAGCTTATAAGATCCAGCTTGTGCAAAACTTGAAACCGCGTGACCATTATACGCGTCGTAGGTTCGGTGAATGGGCCGAAAACCTGATTCAGCTTGATCCTCATTTTCAACGCAACACTTTGTACTCCGATTAGGCCCATTTTTGGTTAAATGTATATGCAAGCCGGTAAAATTGCCGAATTTGGGGTGGAGAAAACCCAGAAGCCTTTGTCGAGATCCTTTTTTTTTTATAATCGGCGCGCGCTCAAGGAGTTTTAGTACCCTTAAAATGTTCTTACACAGCGCGGGCGAAGGAAATTTAGGGAGGAAAAAAAGACAGGTACCGATGTACATTGTTTTCAAATGTTTGTAAGTTATAACGACCAGGAAATACAGAGATCGGCAGAGCATTCCATAAGTGAGTTGTACGGCTTAGGCAAGAATCGCGATATTTTAGCGTACGTCCGAAAATGGGCTTGAGGGTATACTGATGAGCATTCATAGCGAGACGGGTGTTACGGTTGAAAGTTTGAATGGGCGGAATGCTACTGGCAATTTCAATGGAGCGCAGGAGACTTTACGTCGGTGTTCGAGGGTGTCAATTGATTGACTGATATTAGTATCACAAATTAGTTTTATCGCACGGTTTTGAATCCTATCTAGCAGGTGCAGAGATGTTCTAGGAGCACCTGACCACATGTGGGCATTGTACTCCAGTTTTAGGCGGATAAATGCCTTATTATTGTGGCCAGATCAGAGGGGGTAAAGTATTTCCTACATCGCTTGAGGAAACCTAGACATTTCGCAGCATTTTTGGCGACATCGAATATGTGGTCATTCCAACGTATTTTGTCACTGACACGCATACCGAGAATGGAAAGTTTATCGGTTTCGACGATGCAATTGCCATTCATGGATAATGGCTGGGTGTTTAAATTTCGCTTTAATGACAGCAGGCAGCATTGAGTTTTGGAAGCATTAAATTCCACTCCGGTTGACCGTTCCTCAATTGGTCATGCTGTTAATATCGGAATTTAATGAGCTTAACATACGCTGCCGTTCCCGTTCTACAGCCGAAGAGCAGGGGTGTGAGTCCGGGAACGAATATCAAAAGCAGAGAGTGCTGTCATCATCAAAGGAATATATTGAATTAGAAGTAGCAGACAAGAGATCATTAATGAAAATTAAAAAGAGTGTCGGAGACAGAACGGAGCCCTGGGGCACACCAGCATTTATTTTGTGAACATCAGACTTGAAACCAACCAAGACAACTTTAATTGAACGTTCCGAAAGGTAATTTCTAATCCATTGAGCCTGATGCCAAACTCTGTCAAATGCCTTAGAAATATCAAGTGCAACTATCTTGCTTTCGCCAGATTGATGTACGCTATGGCTCCACTTTTCGGTGAGACATCTCAGCAGATCACCAGTAGACCTGTTGCTACGAAAACCGCACTGCTGGTCATTAAGAAGTTTTCGAGTTTCGAGATATTTCATAAGCTGACGGTTTATCAGCGTTTCCATGACCTTAGAAAGAAGGGACGTAAGTGCAATGGGTAAGTGCAATGAGGAGAGAGAAAAAGATTCGCCTTTTTAAGGGACGGGCTGGACAAATGCTGTCTTCCATCTGT
The DNA here is from genome assembly GCA_963966105.1 of Volucella zonaria. Lineage (NCBI taxonomy): Eukaryota > Metazoa > Arthropoda > Insecta > Diptera > Syrphidae > Volucella > Volucella zonaria. The sequence continues at coordinate 192,165,095 of OZ014532.1, read as the reverse complement.
TTCGAAAGAGTCCTAACGAGTAGGATTGATGAAAAAGCTTACGCAGTGGTTTTGCCAGCCAGGAAGAACACCGGATTTGTGAATGTTAAGATCTTTAAGAACTCTTGCTAATGCACGAGTGCGAAATTGGATTCGTCCCATTGAAGATTCGACGGTCTCAAGTGTAGGCGGAAACTAAGCATAATCCGGGAGTGTTGAGCTGACCGCAAAGTGTGCAGCAAGCAGATTGGCCTTATCCGAAGAGCTGACAGCTGGACTGCCATTGTAAATGAGCGTTGGGATGGATGGAGGATGAGGCAGAATTTTTAATATTTTTGACGAACGACCAACAATTTTTAATTCCTTTGGGACATAGTAATATTTTTTGCCTCAGTTTTAGGTCGTATTGGAATTTTACTCATTTAAGAAAGACGTTGCAGTCATTCCTGGCTCGTTGAAACTTTTTTTGGTTTTCCGAAAAAAACATTTCTCTAACCCTGACAGCCTCTTGGTTTGCTACTCTTCATCCGATGAGGGATAAAGTTTCGCATTCCGAAGAGAGTGGTGTCTCTGATCGTATCAGCAGCGACATCCACGTCGTTATCAAGGAAATATAACGACCAGTTAATTGAATACAATATCAAGCAAGTGACCGCCTTTGTTGGCCAAAGCTAAATGTGCCCTTTTTGCTGCGTTTTCCATCATTTTTTCGAGTGCCTCGGGCGGTATAACGATGACTACGGCACGAATGTTTGCCTTGAGCTCGTCATTGAGGCTTTTCAAGTAACCCCACAAAAAGAAGTCCGGGGGGGTCAAATCTGGAGATCTGGGTGGGCAGTCAATATTGCCATTTTTGCAGCACATCTTCAGAGAATTTTCGTTGCAGACGCCGCATTGTTTGATTTGCAGTGTGGAATTGCACTTCGTCTTGTTGAAACCAGTAACTGTGCAGACTGTTTCATGGATTTCGTGTGAATTCTCCGTTCCCCAAATGACGCAATTTTGCTTGTTAACGGTGCCAGAGAGTGTGAGATGGGCCTGGCCGATCATGAAAATTTACTACCAAAGGTTTCAGTGACCATTCGGGCGACTGTTCGGCCGTATTCGACGTATTCTTTGAGTCAATTGCACTTTATACAGAAACTAATGCAAAGTGTCCTTCAAAATGCGCCGCAAGGTAGCTCCACTGGCGCCAAAATGCTGAGCGCGGTAGCGATACGACAGATGTGAGTTCTTACCGCTTTAACCAGTTCATTGGAACGTATTGGACGTTCGACGATGTCTACGATCTCGCACTGTCCTGGGCTCAAAAAAATTCGACACCAAATGACGAAGAGTGTTGTTGGACGGTGCTTGATGGCCAGGATATTTTCAACGATATGTACGTTGAGTTAACATAACTGAACGAAGATTTTGAATGTAGAGCGTCACTATTTCGGCATGTTGCTTCGGTGTGAAGCGATTCATGGTTAAAACTGTACTAAAATGGCGTTTCAATCTTGATAAATGTCAAAGATATAAAAGATGGCTTACCCTGTATACAAAGGGGGATACAAGGTACAAGGTCAAACTCAAAATTTTTGGCTGTACCAAGATTTAAATGTGTATGAACAAACGCATTCTAGCTAAGGAGCTGTAAGGAACAAGAAATCTTCAGTCCAAGATTCAAGCATTAGCGGAGGCCAAGAAGTTTGTTAATTGCCTTTTTCTGTAAGTCAAATACATACTTGTATTTACTGGACAGTGGATCGAAGGTTTGCGTTATCTATTAACATTCGAAGTCAAAGTTTCGTAATTGACGCGGCTCACATCTCCCATTCAAGACAAGGAAACACTTTCACAAAGTCAATATACGACTCTTCCATCACATGTAACTTTTCAATCACTTTATCAACTGTAATACTGTAAATTAATTAAGTTAGTTTCACACAAACTCAAATATTGGATTTGTTAATTGAGTTGTCGTGCTTTAACACAATGTTCAACATCTCTAATTAAATGCATTCCAACCTTATTTGGCTTGAATACGGTATCCGATTGTTGTTTATCAAACACCCGAAAAGCGGCCGCCAAAACATGGAAATGTCCAAATATCACAATACATAGATACCGTTGAATTTATGACATAATTTAAACCCAAGCGATTCATGTCATCTTTGTTGTAAGCCGATTGGATGTCAGTTACTCTCTAACTTTAGTCGTAGAAGCAACATGAGCACTTTGTAAGAACACCAATAGAAAAGGGATTTGGCGTAGGAAACATATGTAATAACCTCCGCATATTGGCCTTTTACAGAAGAGTATTTTTTGCTGTGATTGTTGTGTATCTGATCTGCTTGAGTGCCGCCACCCAACTAAATTACGCCCACGACGTCACAAATTGGGCCAAAAGCCGGCAGAAGCGTTTTCTTATTTTCCAAACGAATGGTGTCCATAAGGTGAGTGTCCTCCGTGTCGGTTCTACTAAGTGGTGTTATGAAATCTTCTCAATTTACAGTTTATTATAAGCCTTGCGATGCCCACAGATTTATATGACAAACGAGCATGGAGATCGCTTTCTGTCGCATGGAATTTCCAGTGGCAACATTTTCTACCCCTCACCGTCCAGCACTGGTGGAACAGCACCTATTTCCCGTCAAGGGCACGCTCGTTTACCGAGGGACCTTCGCCCATTGCCCAGGATCCCACGGATCTGTCAGCCACATTCATATACGCGATGATGGAGAAGTACATGTACAACAAGGGCTTAAATGGAAGGGAGTGTATGCATAGGGCGATTTGCGAAAATGCTCAGGTTCATTATGTTGGTGGTGTTGTGGATAGGATATACCAGCGACTGTTAACGTAAGTCCTTTTGAAGTCCTGGATATTGTAAATAAGTCTAAGTGTTTCTGTTTAGTCCAGAGAGGCATATGGAACAACATTATCATGATTCGTATGAAGTGGGATCCAATGGCGCGGACTGCTTTCAAACCTTCTCCGAATGTCCGAAGGGGCAGAGTATGTTTGATCAATTTGTGATTGTTGAAGATGTTGTTTGAAAGAAAGAAATATAGAAAAATTTGTGTTTTTGTGTTCATTAGTTAATGAGAATGTGGAATACTTATGTTGAGACTATCTACAGAAACTTATCTAGCTGTCTAACTATGCCCCGGACTTTTCTATTTTTGGTTGCATACTACATAAGTCTTGAATGTTCCCTCCCCTTGATATCCGTATCACGTATCAAGACCACCTTCCGTTTAAAGAGAAGTAGTTTTGGTACAAAATACTTTGAGGTGCCGAGTCGGTGTCATGGACATGTCGTGTGATGCAATGACCCCAGAACTCCTGCTTCAGACAAAATACGAAATCGACTTTCCCTGTGCCCAAGATTGGTTTCAGCCAGAATCTGAACCAGGAAAGGAATGCAGTCGAGTCTTTACGTATGACTCGAAAACCGGTATAGGATGTGGTGCTGGTGTCTTCACACCTCGTTCGGAAAACGTACGTTTGTCTTCCAAGCGGAAATATACGCAATCCTGATTGAAACGAACTATATTGTGAAGAATCGACGGAGGGAGTGAACCATTTGCATCTGCAGCTACAGCCAAGGTGCGCTTAGAGCTTTAATGAACCCTCTTACGACTCCAAACTAGCTCAAAAATGCAAGACTTCTGTGAATGCAGTTGGAAAGATAACTTCACTGAAACATGTCTGGGTCATAGGTCACAATGAGATCACGGGAACTTAAAACGCAGATGAATTTACTAGGCAAGTCTCAGAGAAGATTTTTTTAGGACCCGAACCTACATTGGGTTTGCTTGAGTCCTCGATTAGGGCTTCCAGTGAGAATTGGTCTTCACTGCAGATGGCGTTACTCATCATATTAATGAGCAACTGAATGCTTCCCGACTGCGACTTCATGCTGTCCTAATGTTGTGGGGGGAGGCACTACGCTTTTGCTAAGCACTTAAGTGTGCTTGGAATAAGTGATACAGCATTCTGTGACGTTTGCTGTGGAAGTGATCACGACACTACGGAGCACTACCTCTGTAAATGTCCTGGCGATGCTCGCATCTGGCTGCAGGTACTCGGCGGAAAAATTTCAGTAAAATGTACATAGCGTTCTGTTTGGACAGAACAAACAGAAAAAGTAGTTTCGAATGTATGCAAGAGGATTGAATGGAAAGAAAGTAAGACCCCAAATACAAGAAGATGTGGAAGCAGTCCAAGCAAGTCAACGAAAAACCGGTAGCTGAAATGGTACTGGAATTTTAGTTGGTTATATCATAAAATCATATAACAGACCGAGTTTCTATTTCAAGTATCAAATGTCAGGTTTAGGATACTGCCAACTGCATGCCGGTTGAATAAGGTAAGGCTTTAGTAAGGTAGATATTTAATGGAAACTAGCTAAGACCGCACATCGAACTTCCACCCACCTCCCACCGGGTGGTGGTTTTGTCCAGACAGACTTTCAAAATGACTTAACCTCTTAAAAAGAACGCACGGAAAATGAAGGAGTAACTGAATCAATGGCGTCCTCAATACTCAGCAAAGCACAATCCTTATATGAGCTACTTCAGCGTAGGTCAATAAGGATTTTTTGGTGCTAGTCAGGGTGCTGAAAACTATGGTGGCAGATGAACCCCTAATTTGTCAGTGGTAGCTCTCAGCACCCGTCGCTTTAGGCAGCATGTTACGCGTATAAAAGCCTCATATAAGGACGGACTTACTCTCTTGGACTCTTCAAAATGAAAATAAAGACTACACCATTTGGATCTGTACACGGAAAGTTCGAGCTTTAAACAGGTCACGTGTAGCCCGAGTATCCATCAAAGGCCCTAGACCGCTATGAAGTAGATATCACCTCCATCTAGGAAATGTGGTGGAATGGGCTAGAAAAAAGAACAAATAGACTGCTACGTATAGAGAAGCACCATTTATTTCTGTGTAGATATTCTGTATGTGGAAGGGAAGAAGTCTTCAGCTTTCGGCCCAGGGATAAGCGCATTCTAATAATCCGCATCAAGGCTAAATTCGACAACATCGTCGTTATGTACTCTCACGACCTCACAGAAGTATCATACAATCCTACCAAAGGCCTTTCCTGCAAGATGCTCAAGAAAGCTCGTGACCAATGTTCTTATTATGATCTCGAAATGATCTTAAAGCGCCAACACACAGGACAAGTTTTGACACAGATGGGTAATTGGGCTTCCGTCAAACTAAATTGGCTGTGTGTAGGCAAATTGTCACAATTTGATCCTCATTATTCATCAGGTATTCATTGAGTGCAGTCGGTTGTACACGGCTAAGATCCTATTCGAAAACCGAAAGAAAATTTAAATACAGAAACTGGAACTCTATAGGATTATGATGCCTTGCCTTTCTTGTTTCTTCGACATAGATTCGAAAACAATTTCCTCCCGCTTAAGCGTCCTAGAAAGCGTGCGTACAAATTGCCCTATGTGTAGACGCGATTTAAGTGCCAAAATAGAGAAAATGGATTACTTGGGCTGCACAATCGGAAAGAATATCTTACACGATACCTCGTCTGGAAACCGGCTACGTCTAGTCGATTTGCAATCACGATCACTAGAGTCAATCAAATTGATCATACCATACCAACAGTGAAGACGCGGATCCCTAACTATGATAGTTGCAGCGACGAATATCTCCCACAACACAATGACGGTGAAATACTGTGAGGAGATTTAGCATTGAACGATTGAAATTGTAACCATCACCCAGGAACTTTACTGCTGACGTAGTACCCAACCTCACGAAAACGCCTTTACATTATGTGCTGAACATAAATGGCATCGATGTCACGAAGGCATCAGAGATGCCGTTCGGAACCTTTGGTTTAATGAGTAGTGCAGGCAAGCACGGTATGAGATATAAAATTGATTTTGGCTTTATTTTGAGGCTACGTTCCTGCTATTATGTGTGGAATAGCAGATCATTCAAATGGCCTCCTCGACTTCGCTGGCAGTGCTTCAAGCGGTCGGTCCGATTTTTGATGACTCGGTCCAATATGTGTGGCGTTATTCCGGCAATAGCCTGTCGAATGTTTGCCTCGAGCTCGTTCAAAGTGGTTGGCTTACTAACGCAGACTTGACGTAACCCCAGAGAAAATAATCGAGTGGTGTCAAATCGAAAGATCGCGGCGGCAAATTGATGAACGCTCGCCGTGAGATGACCCAGTCGCCAACTTTCTCCTTCACAACTGCGAGCGTTGCATCGCTTGTATGGTATGTAGCGCCGTCTTGTTGGAACCACAGCTCGGATATATCGATGTTGTCGAGCTCAGGCCACAGAAAGTCGGTTAACATCGCTCTATACCTGTATGTCTTTCCTCATTTAAAAAGAAATATGGTCGGATGATGCCGCCAAGACATAAATTGCACCAAATAGTGCATCTTTGTTGATGCATTGTAGCTTAGCCGAACACTTGTGGATTGTATTCACTCCAATAATGGCAATTTTGCTTGTTGACATAGCCACTGAGCCAAAAATGGGCCTCGTCCGAGAAGACGATTTTTTGGCCAAAATCCAGATCTCTGGCCAACATTTCCAGCGCCCAATTTGCAAACTCACGGCGTTGTCTATGTTCATTCGGCTTTAATTCTTGTGTCAGCGTAATCTTATACGGATGTTATCCCAAACTCAACCGCAAAATAACCCGGTTGACTGTCTGGCGATGACCAATTCAGCTGACTTGCGCCGAATTGACAATTTTGGGTCTTCTTCGATACATGCTGCTACGGCGGCTATGTTTTCTTTATTTCGCACCAATCTCTGTCTGGTTGGTGGCTTAAGATCCAAAGAAGTGTACTCACACTCAAACTTTTCCACGGTGCGAAGAATTGCCTGCACACTGAAGCCATGATGGCGACTATCTTCATGACGAAATTCACGTTGCGTATTTACAACTGAGCCGGAATACCGATAATATTTTTTAATAATTTCCGCACGTGCGGCAAGCGTAAAACGATGCACGATGAAATGGTAAACCTTACTGAATATTTTGACAGCTGAACGTCATTGGTAATTTTGACAGCTGCTGAAACATAACAATTTAAAAAAAGCCATCATTGCTATCTGGTCACCCGTTGACTATAATAACTTCTAAACGAACAAAGGTATCGTGACCGTTTTTTTTCTGCTTAAAGGAAATTCCAAGGGCTATCAAACTAGTGAATTTTTAGAAAAATGATTCAGAAGATATTTCAGAATCTTCTGCTGAAATAGCACTTTGATTGAATTTGGTCCATGATTGAAGTAGTAACAGGGTGTCTAAAACCAAATCCGAACTAAAACAGTGGTGAATTAAAATAAACGAACCAACCATTTTTTTTGTGGCACATCAGAGTACATAATAAAATATTTCAATGCTTCATTGAAAGTCATACAGTGGAGAGAAAAATAAACGGGCCAAAAATTAAAAAAAAAAAAAGATTTCTTGGAAACTTTCGTCAAAATTTCGGGTAATGTCTAATAAATTTATCAATTTCTGGAGAGTATTGTGCTTTGAGATCTTTTTCTGTTCTGACATGCCTTAACGAAGAAATGAGTGGGTCCGATGAGGCTGCAAGCATCGCGAAAAAGTCTTCATCTGCCGCATTCTTCAGACCTTGCACGTATTTTGATATCTATGTACGAGTATATTTCTTGTAGTGTTTATTTTTGGATTCCTCCAAGTAGTAATGATTGATGCTCGATTATATTTTGACTGTGAGCCAAAATTTTATGAAGAGCAGATGTGAGTTGTTTTTCGGGATATTTCTGCTCTAATAACTCTGTTGTTTTCTTGCCATACTCCCCAAACTTGACAGTGTTAACCTTTTCTTTGCAATTCAAAACATAAAATATTTTTTCAAGTCTCATTATTACTCCTCTATACGAGCTGTTGCCTCTGATTCTTGAAAAAAATCTCCTCGAAGTATTTCCTTCATCGGTATTCCCAAATGAAAAAAGAAAGGAATGGAAAGTCAATATAAGACCCTTTTAATCCCAGTCCTGCTCAATGGTTCCGAAGCATGGACCCATTCCAAAGCGGATGAAGATATCCTTGGTCGTTTTGAGGGAAAAATTCTTCGTAAGATATTTGGTCCCGTATGCGTTAACGGGTCCTGGAGGAGACGATTCAATGATGAATTCTATGAGCTGTACAGCGACATTGACCTAGTCAAAAAACTGCACATTGGGCGTTTGAGTTAGCTAGGATGTATAGAGTGAATGAACACCAACACTCCAGCCCGCAGAATCTTCGACTCTAATCTAGAGAGACAACGCGGTGGAGAAAGGCCTCGCCTTAGGTGGCACGAATTATGGTTGTTAAAAAGTAATGTTGGAAAAAAAATCTATGTTGAAACTGAACTTGTTTCTAATTTTTATTGAATATGTAAATATTTGAATTTAGGTTATACCAAGAATTACACGTGCCGGATGCAGCTAGATTTTCTTGGAATTAACCTGTACAGTGTTTGCTGAATACAGTGTTTTAATTATTGGTTTTTACAAAATACTGATTATGATTGTTTGATTTAGGGTTCTGGGAAATGGTTAAATTAAATAGGGGTAACGGATGTAACTCGTGCGCAAGTGGACGGGGACCTCAACCAACTTGAAGTGTGCAACTGGAGGCAGTCAGCCAAAGACTGCGCTAATTGCAGAGGTCCATCCCGGGCTGTAGCGCCGCCAAAGTAAGTAAGTAAGTATTTTCAAATCTTTGTTTTGATCATCTCGTCGCGAAAATGTTTTTGGGTGTCTTGTTTTCTTCTTTTTCTGCCTCATTAATTCCAATAGATTCATCAATATCCTCCTCCTCTTGGCTAAGTGTATATGCAAGTTTAAAAATAAATTCCATGCGCCTAATTTTTATGTTCGTCATCATTTGGTTCGGCTTCATTGTTAATTTTTTTTTTGCGTACTTTTGCATATGGGACATGACCCCTTGACTTTGTATCTGTTATTTTTCCGTCAACCATAGTTAAAAGGAACTTGTTGTTGACAACTATCCTTATTTCGTCACTAACTTAATATACAGAAGGATGAAGATTAGCAATTTGACTTTTGATATTGTTGACTGTACTTTTTATGATTTCTTTAGATTCTTTGTATATTGGAACATTATGGAACTGATGATAGATGAGGGTTCCTCCAAAGCTAACCATTTGAATTGTTAGGTCACAATTGTTCGGGTCATAAGGATGTTTACATCTGCTTCAGCATCTGGTGTATTTATTTTTTACCTGTAGGTATCTTGCGCAGATGAACCATAATAAACCATTTATTTTGTAATGTAAGGATTCTTGGAAGTAAAATTAATCCTCCTTCACTTTTGCTTTCTTAAAGCCGCCTGGCAGTATGATCCATTATGTCTTGAAGTTTCACTCTAGCTGATATTTCCGTGATTTCGTAAATTCCTGCAACAGTCTCTCTTTTAAGAACTGCTATAATTTTGAAGGGTTGAAAAACATCTGCGTTGTGTTTTCTCAGGGAACTTCTCCAAATCTCATATGTTTCTTTTGGCAGACCCAAATCCATAAACAAAGCCAATACATTCTCACTATTATACTCTATTGCTAGGCGGTTTGAAAGACCTCCAGTGGTCATGTTTTCGATAGCATTTATTGTTTTTTTTTTTTCTGATGAACGTCGAGCATTTAGTTATTGATTTTCTTGTCCTTCCTCTTGATATTTGATTTGATATACTCGGTACACGTTACTTCTGTTCTTTCAGTATCGATATGGAGACAATTTTTCAACCATTCCCTGTTTTTTTCGAAATTCCTTTTCATTCTATGAGCTGCGATTGAAGATGTGCTGATAATTTTTTTTTCTAATGTCGGACAGATGGTAATCACATTTTACGGTACACATGTACTCCCTTTTACTCGAGACGTTAATTCGTTGTATGAAATGTCTTTCTATACGTTTTAGCTAATATTTTCTAATACAACCGTTTGCTCGATTGATTCTCTTTAACTGATCATTTGAACAAGACGGTTAATTTTTTTATACAGCGCTGTGAAAAATTATAAATTTAAACTCAAATTCTCATTTTATTTTTATATGTTACTGGTTTTGTTCCAAAATATTTTCAAATGATACCAACCAAAGGAAAACCGTTTAATGGTGTAATTGTTTACCGCGAATCATAATCGTAATCCCTGACTTGGTAGCGTATGACAATACTTTGGACAAAATCAATAAAAAGTTTATTACTCATTACAAGAAAAATGAAAATGAAAATTTGAGTTTGGGTTTACAAACTTTCAAGGCGCTATACATTTCCAATGAGGGAGAGAAAAATTTAAAAATTAAAAAAATTAAAAATTAAAATCAAATCTCTCTAGCACAAATGGATATAAGTTGATGCACCTGAGTTGTTATGTATTGTATATAATTACAAATATACAGGGTGAGTTTTTTAACTTGAGACATCCAAATTACTCGAAAAGTACGCGATATCGCGTAAAATGTTTCAGACAAAAGTCACAAGGTTCTGAAGGGGACATAAGATGGTGGCCACGAGTTTGACCTTGAGACCCATTTTCAAGGTCAAACGAAGGTCACTTTTAATTTTTCAAATCATAATTTCTGATTTTCATTGCTCAGTGGTATTGCTCGTAGGCTTGTCATTTGTTGTTACATACTGCGTTTAGCATAACCCAGAAACAACGACGTGGACGTAGCAGTATTTTGTTTCCTTCGGGGTGATTAATTCGAGTGGATCCCCTTGTCTCCCACTGTTGAATCATTGAATTCTTCCCATTTCGACGTTTATTTCCCGAGACTATTTCAACAAATGCTCGAAAATGTCACCATTCACTTCAATACACTTGTCTATCCGCGCTATAAATGAACCAACAGAACTGAGAAGTATTTCTGGCGTAATCTTCCGGCAAGCTTTAGTTATTCGTCTTTTCATGACCTCACGTGTTGTTGGCTTTTTTCTGTAAACCTCACTTTTTAAGTAGCTCCACAAGAAGAAATCAAGTGACGTAAGATCAGGTGATCTAGCAGGCCATTGCCTCGGACCCCCTCGTCCGATCCATCGTTGATGGTAAACATTGTTTAATTGTCGCAACTCCAATGGCAGTTCTTCTAGTAATACTGGAAGATGGTCCCGCAAGAAGTTTGCATACTTTTCGCCATTCAAGTTGCTTTCAATAAAATATGGACCTATTAATTTATCCCCAATAATTCCCGCCCAAACATTAATATCCCAAGGGTGCTGGCGTTCAACTGGTCGCAATCAAAAAGGGTTTTCGGTAGCCCAGTAATGCATATTATGACGATTGACCGTACCGTGATTGGTGAAAGTCGACTCATCAGAGAATAACACCTTGGCGAAGAAAAGGGGGTCTCGTTCAATTTGCTGAAGTGCCCATTGACAAAAGGAAACCCGGTTGTGAAAATCCTCACTAGAAAGTTCTTGATGCATTGAAACATGATAAGGATGGTACGAGTATTTATGCCGATGTAATATCTTACAGACAGTCGTTTGAGAAATTCCTGATTCACAACTTATTTGGTGAGTGCTAATGTGAGGATCGTGTGCAATGGCAGCTAACACTGCTATTTCATTGTCCTCAACAGCCACCCTATCTGACCGATTTCTTTTCTTTGATTGCACACTTCCTTCACCAGTGAATTGTTGGATGACCCGATAAAAGGAAGCACGCGATCGTATCTGGTCTGGGAAACGTTGGGCATAAAGAGCAACAGCACCATCGATGTTCCTTCCACTTTCTCCATAAATCAATATCATTTCAATTTTCTCTTGAATTGAAATAGCCTGCATTATTAATCTGGAAAACGTTACTAATAATAATCAGTTCCTCAAAACAAATCTCGACCTTCTAACACCCTAACAAAGTTGGAAACCGATTAATGATTTAGGCGTGCCAGTGGTATCTAGCACTGAATGGATAAGACCTTTGAGACAAAGTCGCGTGCCCCATTGAGGAATACGACTGAGCAATGAAAATCAGGAATTATCATTTGAAAAATCAAAAGTGACCTTCGTTTGACCTTGAAAATGGGTCTCAAGGTCAAACTTGTGGTCACCATCTTATGTCCTCTTCACAACCCTGTGACTTTTGTCTGAAACATTTTTCGAGATATCGCGTATTTTTCGAGTAATTTGGATGTCTCAAGTTAAAAAACTCACCCTGTATAGTAATTATGTAATTTTCTGTTGAGTTTAGATCGGACCACTCTAAAAAGTGAGGCTATATAGTGTTTCAAAAAATATAAATTAAACAGTTTTAAAAAAAATTATGGAAAAAAACTGCGTCCAATTTTAATTTTACAAATGAACAGGTACTCGTATATCACACAAAACGAAAAACAAGTATTTTTTTTTGAAAAGCTTTCCCTAGTTCTCGACTTTTACGTGACTTTTGAGCGGACGGCTTTCCTGCGAGGCTAAGGTTATGGAAAATGCCCAGCTAGACAACACACACCAACTCATTTACAACATTTGTTCGGAGGAAAGTGTGCCTGCTAAATTGAGTCTCAGTATTATTTGTATCATTCACAAAACAAGAAACCCTCTAAAGTGCGCCATAAAAATATCAGTCTCTTCAAAACCGCGTACAAGTATTACACCGGTTAACACAAATTCTGAGTCTGGGTTTTACCTATCTGATTCTTATTTCTCCCACCCTACTAATTAAAGAGAAAAAGGCTTATGTGGCTGTCAGAATGAAAATACGGATTTTAAGATACGGATTTTAAATACGGATTTGTACAAGGTGGGCCATAGTTTTTACAAATGGCGTCGAATATCGATTGGTTTTTGTGAAGCTATACTCCTGAATAACGCTCAATAATCATCATGATGTTTTTAGTGAACAATACTTCAATACGGCGTTAGCCGCACGACTCCTAGGGACCAACACGGAACCGAAGAAGCCCTGGAAGGCTCGCTTTCGTGGCTAAAGATGTCGTTTTTTTTTTTATTAAAAGAACTTAACACTCAAGTGGGTATGACTACACTTATAATGCCGCAACCTGTGTTAAGTTTTTTGGAAAATGGGATAGAGAGAGAAAGAAAGATGTTTGGGCTCAGTGGTTATTTCGCTCCATGGGTGGCATCCAACATTTAATGGGGAGACTAAATTCTTAGTGGAAGTTATCTTGTTGTTAATTTTTAGCCAACTACACATCGTACTTGATTTTCGTTAACTGAAAAAAATTCCGATTTGGAAGCCAGTCCACTACTACTTGAGCCACAGCCACTCACACCAGTCGTAAAGGCTCTGTCAACATCGACTAGACGATGTGCCACACAATTGCTTATTTTACGCACGTCTTTGTGGCCCATTTTGGTGAAAGACTTCAAGATGTTTTATTACAAAGTACAGATAGTCTATCAGCTGATGGGTGTTGATCGTGAACCGCTTTTAACCTACACTCACGCCCTCCTGGATCTCAACAACGAAGTGGACGATTTCGCGTCAAAAGTAATCATGAGTGACGAGGCTCATTTCCGCCTATGTGAATACATCAACAAAGGTAATCTGCGGTTCTGAGGCACTGAAGATTCGCTAGTAATAACAGCCATTACATCCACTCAAAGTCACTCCTTGCTATACTGTTTACACTGGAGAACTCATTGGCCTTTTTAGTTTTAGAAAGGCGCAGGACCAAACAGTAACTGCGGATGGTGAGCGCTACAGAGCCATGATATACGAGTACTCGTATTCATCAATTGGATGAATTAGGACTGGAGGTTTCAGCAGGACGGAGCAACTTCACATCTCGTTCTTCCGAATACGCACCCATATTGTCTCTTAACTGATCCAAGTAAGCATATAACATATGCACTTTACAGGACACTCTGAAACCCATTAATTTAAAGTCTTCAAGCATTTGAAATCAGCTCTTTGTAGTTCTTAGCTCTTATGTTTCCGGGATAAACATGGGCCACTACTTTAAGGCTGTCCCATGCTCGTAGCTGTATAACTTCGTTGCTGGCTATTATTTTCTTTATTCGTGGTCCGACGAAAATACTAGTTTTTATTTTGGCTTCGGATGACTTAGGAAACAATGTTTTTAGATATTGAAAAGTTTCAGAATCTTGACGAAGAGCTTTTACGAATTGTTTCATATGGCTCGACCATTAGGTCACATTTAACATTGTGTCTTCCTATCTCGAACTCGGTTCGTTTAGGCCATGAGTACTGCTGGTAATGGGAATTATCGGCTCCACTGCAGGGTCTTTCAATAGGGACTCCCCAACTTTGACAGTAGATAGTGGCCATATTGTTGAAAGTACATCTGTCAAATTCAGTCTGTTTTGCCAAATCACCATGGAGGGATATAGTGTTCAACAACACGTGCAAAATTATTTTATCAAAATGGATGTTCTGTTCAGGCATCCGCGCGCTTCGCGCATTTTACGGTCGCCATAATTGTTTTACCGAGAGGACTATTCGAAGTGTGGTGGATAAATTTTAGTCCACTGGTTCAGTAAACGATAAACGAACACCCAATATCGACGAAACGCAAGATCTGCCGAAAACATCGCCGCTGTCCGTAAGAGTGTACAGGAGAATCCGAGGCAGTCGATTTCGCGTTGCTCACAAGAACTCGGCCTTTCGCAGACCACAACTTGACCAATTTTTCGTCGTGACTTGGGTCTGCACCCGTACAATATTCAACTGACGGATCTGAAAGTAAACGACCATAGACAACGACGTGTGTTCGCTGAATGGGCTCTGGAGCGGTTACAAACTGACCCTAATTTTCATCGAAAAATCATCTTCAACAGTGAGGCCCATTTCAGGATGAACGGGTACGTCAACAAATAAAATTGTCGAATTTGGGACGATACCAATCCACATGAGATCCAAGAGCTTCCAATGCATCCTGATAAAGTCACTGTTTGGTGTGCATTTTGTGCTCGGTCCATATGTTTTTCATAACAACGTTGGCCAGACCATCAGCGTCCACGGCTAGAGCTATAGGTCGATGATTACCAACTTCTTTTGGCCTGACTTAGATGATACGGACCCCAACGACTTGTGGTTTCAACGGACGGCGCTACGTGCCACACAGCTCACGCCACATTGGAAATTCTGCACGAGCACTTCGAGGACATGGTCATATAACGTGGAGGTGATATGAACTGGCTACCGAGATCGTGCGATTTGACCCCGTTAGACTTTTTCTTGTACGGTTTTCTGAAGTCGCAGGTCTATGCGAATAAGCCACAAACCACAACGGCCCTCAAAGCCAACATAACCCATTCCATCGGTCAAATTCAGCCTGATTTATGCGCCAGAGTCATGGACATATCGGATGCGCTCCACGCTGAGGAGCCGAAGCGGACATTTGAAGGATGTTATATTCCATACATAATGGCAGCGATAGGCCTTTCAAACGAATAAAAAATTTCGATAATATCTCACACCTACTTAGTTTTATTTAAATTTAAAGATAGGAAGCGCTTAACGAAATACCCTTTAGTAGCAAGGATGTTGTGCTATACCTGTTTTGCCTTCCAGCCAACCATAGTAAAGTCCGCTTTCATTGGCTAGGTGTATACATATACATAAGATACTTCAAACTCTCGAGCTCCATTTTCACACTTTCGTAATTTTGTTTGACCATCACAGAATAAGCCAAAGATGTAGATGAAAATTTAGGAAGACAGCTTAGAAGGACAGCTTCTAAACATTTTGTAAGACTGTCTATGAAAAGACGCCAGTCAGAAGGAACGGATGGAATTCCGATTTCTTCAAACAGTCCCTTCACTTCATCACAATATCAAAGTCCGTGTTCGAATTTATTCTAACAATTGGTTCAGCCGAGGGGCTAGAATTCCTGCTTTACTATTGGCAATGTTCAACTAAGTCGTTGAATTCGTTGGAGTTAATGAGATGAGGTTCGAAACTTATTGTACATCACTCTCATAGCTGGTACTAGTAGTTGGAGATTGAGATAATACGATAACTTTTACCTCTCGAGGTAATTTTTGAAGCTACCTTTACATAAAATGCATTATATCGCTGCAAGATGCATTCACCACGTGAGTAAAATGTCAAATCATCTTCTTGCCATTTCCCTTTATATGCTCATACGAGGGCGGGTCAATAAGTCAGTGACTTTTTGAATTTCTGACCTCTTTACTGAAACAGCAACACTGCTCCTGTCAACAGGCATCTGTCAGTTGACTCCTGTCAAAATTTAAACTTGCTGCGTCAGTTAGTTTGTGTTTGACAGCTATTTTTATCAGACTACTCACTAATTTGAGGAGAAAATGGAAAAAAGTGAATTTCGTGTGCTTATTAAGCATTATTTCTTGCGAAAAAAAACCATTACCGAGACCAAGGCTAAGCTTGATAAATACTATGGGGACTCTGCACCATCGATTTCAATGGTAAAAAAGTGGTTTACTGAATTTCGTTGTGGCCGTACAAGCACTGAAGATGCCGAACCTCCTGGACGCCCAGTTGAGGTCTCTACACCCGAAACAATCGAAAAAATTCACGATATGGTGTTGGCCGACCGAAGATTGAAAGTGCGAGAGATTGTGGAAGCCGTAGGGATCTCGCATGGCTCAGTGGTTTCAATTTTGAATGATCACTTGGGCATGAGAAAGCTTTCCGCAAGATGGGTGCCGCGTTTGCTCACAGTCGACCACAAACGCAATCGTGTAACAACTTCACAGGAAGGTTTGGCGTTGTTTAATCGCAATATGGAGGAGTTTTTGCGCCGTTTTGTAACCGTGGACGAAACATGGATCCATCACAACACACCAGAGAACAAACAACAGTCAAAACAGTGGGTTTCTAAGGGTGAATCGGCGCCAAAGAAGGCCAAGGTGGGTTTGTCAGCCAATAAAGTTATGGCGACTGTTTTTTGGGATGCACGCGGGATAATCCACATTGACTACCTTCAAAAGGGAAGAACAATCAATGGGGAATATTATGCCAACTTATTGGACCGATTCAATGACGATTTGAAAAAAAAACGACCTCATTTGGCCAAGAAAAAGTTCTTTTCCACCAAGACAATGCAAGGGTGCACACATGTGCAGTTGCCATGGCAAAAATCCATGAATTGGGCTATGAATTGCTCCCTCATCCACCCTATTCTCCAGATTTGGCTCCGAGCGACTACTTCTTGTTCCCAAACCTGAAGAAATGGCTTGGTGGAAAAAGATTTGACTCCAATGATGAAGTCATCTCGCAAACAAAGGCCTATTTTGAGGACCTCGACAAATCATTTTTTTTGGAAGGGATAAAAAAATTGGAGAAGCGTTGGACAAAGTGTATAGAGCTCAAGGGAGACTACGTTGAAAAATAAAATTATTTTTTTATCAAAAAATCTGTTTTAATCCAAAAGTCACTGACTTATTGACCCGCCCTCGTATCATTGCAAAGTTTTTCAAAACTTGTCGATGAGTTTAGTTATTTTTCGGTATAAAGAGTTAGAAAATAATTATTGATTTAAAAACTCAAAAAAAATTGTTTGTTTTGTTGATCTGTGTTATCTGCCACATTATGGGAACATTTGAAACCATTTCTCAATGATCTGATAGCGATTTCAAGGCAGCTTATGGCAGCCTCTATAAAAACGAGCTATACAGGGTCATATCGTGTCCCGGTAGCCCTGCCAAATTCCGTAGATGACAATTCAGAAATCCCACTGCTGCTTTAAGGTCGGAAGCAGTCTCGTCTAGAGCTATCACTAGAGCATTTGTAAATATTAAAACAGAAGCAGCTAAGATTGAGGGTGAAACACATGTAGGGACGCACAACATCCACGAATCTCACAGAATGTCACAATAGACTGCTATAATTTTGAGGTAACTAGTCACTATGTCTATCGCTCATCCGCTATTAATTCCGATGAGGACACTGCATTAGAAATCAAACGCAGCGTTATACCTGCGCATCGCTGCTTCTTTGACCGACAACATTGCAATCCCCTAGACGGATGAAGATATTGTTTGTCGTTTTGAATAAACTATTTTTCGAGTGATTTTTTGTCACATTTGCGCTGAAGAGTTTAGGAGGAACTGATATAACAGCGAACTCTACGTGCTAAACACATCGACATCGATCTGGTTAGAAAAATGTGCACCTACGTCCCGATTTTCCGAGCTAAAAACCTTCCATTCCTACTTGGAGAGAAAACGCAGTGAAAGGGACCTCAACCACCTAAGAGTTCACTAACAAAGGCAATTACCGCACTAATAGGAGAGGTTTACTAGACAAAACCCTGAATGTAGCGCGTCTAAGTAAGTATGTTCAGCTATAAAGGAACAACCAAATCGTGAGATCACTTTTCTGTCTTGTCATCTTAAATTAATATTTTCAGTGGGTAAAAAAAAAACAAGTAAAATTTGAAAAGAAAATGTACATTCACTTAGGCTCACGCATTTTCTAACCACTGACAGCCTGTCAGTCGAGGCAACAGTTCAGCGAAACCCAAATATCAGACTTGGCAGCCGGTTCTTGGGTTTCTTTGGTGCGTCTGCGAATGTTGTTAATCAAACTCATGAAAAGTGACGGCCGAGTTACACAAATCACCAAATAACTCAAATGAAAAAATACCCAAAAATAAATAGATACCGCTGAACTTGTGTTGTAATTAGTACATTTGCAAACGTCATCTCAGCAACAATGGTCCAACTACATATGTCAAGTCTGCTGAATGCCAGTTACTTTCAAATTCTATTTGAAGAAGCAATATAATCACTCTGTAAGAATACCAATGATATCCAATGTCAGAGGAAACGGTGAACCGTCTTGGTGATAGCTTTTCATTGCATGGAATTTCTAGTGGCAAGGCCATTACCATAATTACCAAGATGTTCGTTTTACGATGTCAGCCGTATTCATATAAGCCACGATTGAAATGTACATGGACGGCAAGGCGTATGTGGCAGGTTCGTTATGTAGGTGGTGTGACGGGCAGGATATACCAGTACTTACCAGCGATTGTTGACGTAAGTTCTTTTAAAGGCCCGAGTATGATGGAGAAGTCTGTCCTTAAGTGAAATTATTTTCATGGTAGTGCAGAGATAGATACATATGGAAGAGCATTATCATGATTTGCGTGAATTGGGAGACAATGCCTGGGACTACTCTCAAACCTTCTACGAATGGTCATGTGGTCAAAGTGTGCTTGATTATTTTGTGTATGTTGAAAATGCGATATACTCGTAAAAGAAAGAAATATAGAAAAGGTTGTGATGACTGTGGTCGGTTTTTAATGAGAATGTAGAATACTCAGGCTAGTATCAAACCAAAAGAAAAGACATGGTACGACTCGAGCTGTAAAGAGGCTGTCAGGGTTAGAGAAATGTTTTTTCGGTCTTTCGAGACCAACCCAACAGAGGAAAACCGAAAAAAGTATAAACGAGCCAGGAATGACTGCAACGTCTTTCTTAAGCGTGTGCAATTCTAATACAACCAAAAACTGAGGCAAAAAATACTACAATGTCCCAAATCTAGTAAAAATTTTTGGTCGTTCGTCAAAAATATTAGAAATTCTGCCTTATCCTCCATCCCAATGCACATTTACAATGTCATTCCAGCTGTCAGCTCTTTGGATAAGGCCAATTTGCTTGCTGCACACTTTGCGGCCAGCTCAACACACCCAGATTGTGTTTTGTCTCCGCCTACAGTTGAGTGCGTCGAATCTTCAATGGGACAAATCCACTTTCGCACTCGTGTAGTAGCAAGAGTACTTAAAGATCTTAACATTCACAAATTAGCTGGTCCAGATGGTATATCTCCCCTTCTTCTGAAGAGGTGTTCTTCCTCGCTGGCAAAACCACTGCGTAAGCTTTTTGATCAATCCTACTCTTTAGGACTCTTTCCGAGCAGATGGAAAACAACATTTGTCCAGCCCGTCCCTAAAAAAGGCGAACCATTTTCTCTCTCCTCCTATAGACTTACGTCCCTTCTTTCCAAGATCATGGAAACGCTGATAAACCTTCAGTTCATGAAATATCTCGAAACACGAAAATTTCTCAATGATCGGCAGTATGTTTTTCATAGCAACAGGTCCACTGGTGATCTGCTGGTATGTCTCACCGAAGATAGTTGCACTTGATATTTCTAAGGCATTCGACAGAGTTTGGCATCAGGCTCTTTTGTCGAAAATGCGTGCTTTTGGGATCGACGACTCTCCTCTTCAATGGATTCGAAATTACCTTTCGGAACGTTCAATTCAGGTTGTCTTGGATGGTTTGAAGTCTGATATTCACAAAATAAATGCTGGTGTGCCCCAGGGCTCCGTTCTGTCTCCGATACTCTTTTTAATTTTCATTAACGATCTCTTATCTGCTACTTCCAATTCAATATATTGCTGACGTTTACTGACGACAGTACTCTCTGCTTTTTATATTCGTTCCCAGACTAACATCCCTGCTCATCGGCTGTACAACAGGAATGGCAGCTTATATTAAGCTCATTAAATTCTGATATTAATAGCATAACCAATTGGGGAAATACTAACAGAGTAGAATTTAATGCTTCCAAAACACAATGCTGCCTTCTGTCATTAAAGCGAAATTTAAATACGCAGCTATTGTCCATGAATGGAACTTTCATCGTCGAAACCGATAAACTTTCCATTCTCGGTATGCGGTGGAATGACCACATATTCGATGTCGTCAAGAATTCTGCGAAATGTCTAGGTTTCCTCAAGCGATGTAAGAAATATTTCACACCCTCTGATCTGGCCTCAATATATAAGGCATTCATCCGCTCAAAATTGGAATACAATACTCACATCTGGTCAGGTTCGCCTAAAGCATATCTGCATCTGCTAGACCGCTTTCAAAACCGTGCGATAAAACTGATAACTTATACCAATATCACTCAGGCAATGGACACCCTCGAACGCCGACGAAATGTCTCGTGTCTCACTTTTATATTTCCACCAACAGTGCTCCATAGAAATCGCCAGTAGCATTCCGCCCCTCCAAACCTTTAACCGTAACACACGTCCCGCTATGAATGCTCATCAGCATACTATTCATTCCTAAGCCGTACAACTCGCTTATTGAATGCTAAACATACGCTGCCGTTCCCGTTGTAAAGCCAAAGAGCAGGGACGTGAGTCCGGGAACGACTATGAAAAGCAGAGAGTACTGTCGTCAGCAAAGGAATATATTGGATTAGAAGTAGCAGACAAGAGATCATTGGTGAAAATTAACAATTTCAATTTAAAGATTGGGTTTTGGAAAATTTTAACACCAAAATACGAAAAGCATTTTCACAGTCCTTCTGGCTGCCGACAATCGGCAATTACTGTAAATATAGATAACTTGTGACCAGATAGAAATTATTATGTTTCAAAGCTGTCGGAGTTACTAATGACATCCAGCTGTCAAAGTATTGAGTAAGGCTTGCCATTTCATCATGAATAGTGTTACGCTTGCCGAAAGTGCGGAAATTATTAAAAAAAAATTATCAAAATTCCGGCTCAGTTGTAAATACGCAACATGAATTTCGTCGTCAGGTCTTCATGGCCTCAGTGTGTGCAGGCAATTCGTCGCCTGCCAGTATCGAAAGAGACCCAGAAATTTCGATTCGGGACCGATCAGCTGAATTAGGCATCGTCAGAGAGTCAACCCGGGTTATTTTACGGTCGGATTTAGGCTTACATCCATATAAGATTGTACTGACGCAAGTATTGAAGCCTGATGATCATAGACAACACCGTGAGTTCGCTAGTTGGTCGGTGGAAATCTTGGTCGGAGATCCGGATTTTGACCAAAAAATGTTCTTTTCGGACGAGGCCCATTTTTGGCTCAGCGACTATGTCAATAAGCAAAATTGCCATCATTGGAGCGAACACAATCCACAAGTGTTCGGCCAAGCATCAATGCATCCACAAAGATTGACTATCTGGTGTTGTTTATGGCATGGCGGCATCATCGGATCTTATTTCTTTCGAAATGAGAAAGGAGACACCGTCACCGTCAATAGTTTCAGGTATAGAGCGATGTTAACTGACTTTCTGTGGTCAGAGCTTGACAAAATCGACATAACCGACCTGTGGTTCCAACAAGACGACGCTATATGCCATAGAAGCGATGCAACACTCGAAGTTGCGAAGGGGAAGTTTGGCGTTCATCAATCGCAATCATGCGATTTGATAGCACTCTATTATTTTCTCTGGGGCCACGTCCAGTCCTTAGTCTACGCAAACAAGCAAACCACTTGAGGCCAATAGTCAACACGGTATTGCTGGAATACCGCGGCAGATATTGGACCGAGTGATCAAAAATGGGACCGACTGCTTGAAGCACTGCCAGCGAAGTGGAGCCGACCATTTGAATGACGTGCTATTTCACACATAATGGCATGAACGTAGCTTCAAAATAAAGCTAGAATCAATTCAATATCTTACACCGTTGTTGTTGTATTTAAATTTTTATTCCTATCGTTCTTATCTGGTCATCCTTTAGTATGATCCTCATCATGGTTAGCTTTGAATAGAACAGGCTTGCTATCAATCGCCCCTAGACAATTTGGAAAATTCCATTTACTTTTAAATTCGCCATTCACCTTCGCTTTGAGGAATCTAAAATTTACAATGTAAGTAGAGGGAACATTCCTTCCTTTTATGTCATCGCTCAAAATCTTAATCATTGCCGAACAAGTCTTCATTACACTATAACCCAAGCTTTGTGGAGAAATAGTTTTCAAAAATTGAAGATCCTCATAGGATTCACCAGATACCAAATAGTGGAGCGTTGTAGATAGCTTTTCATTTGGACGGATTACACTTTGCATAACAGTGCTCATATAACAATTTTCGAAAGTTCTTCTTAAAGAAATATGTCCATTTTTAAAAAGTTTTTGAAGTCCATCGGAGCAGTTTCTTTTAGTCCTTGCATTAATCGCGTATGCATAAATTCTGGTCTTGGACTTGCCCAATTTTTTGCGCAAATTGTTTTCTTTTTCATTTAAGTTCAATGAGTTTTTATTTCAATCGATTTCATTGCCACGAACACCAAAGTATAATTGAATTCCAAAATCTAGTCTTTGCGTCTGTAGAAAAAGCTTTACAACTAGTTTGTCAGCCAGCTGGCCGATTAGTCTCTCGTCTATAGCGTGCTTTATCCTTTTTATGATATGTGGTTTTATATGCATATAAAAGGATAAACATCTTCACTTCACTCAAGGAAACCTCAAAACCCCACATACGATTTTCATAAAACTTTTAATGCTCAGCTGTATTTTGATACTAGTCTCATTGATGTATACTCTTGGCCCAAAAGTACCCCATCTTCTTTAAGTTTATTTTTTGTTTTAATGTGCGGTAAGTCTCTACTATTTCTGAGTGGTTGCTCCCTTTGGTGCGATAAAATGATATTTGACTATGAGCATCTTCTTTACTCTCTAAATCCCTTGCTCTTCGGGTTTATAAAGTTTAACTTCCTTATCATGTCCATACATATCCATTCAACTTAAGAAGTCACGAACTATATCCTCCTTGCCTTTTATGTACTCGAATTCGAATTGTTGTAATTTAAAAAAAGCCCTCTTTGTATTCGTTGACTGAATTCTTTTCCATTATACTTTTTTTTTGTCAAATATTGTACGGGCATGTGATCTGTAACTAATGCGAATTTGTATCCCCAAAGATACGGTCTTAAGTACGAGGTAGCCCATACCACTGTTAGGAACTCGTTATCGGTTACTGAATAATCCCTCTCATGGCAGTTTAGCGTTCGAGAGGCATAGCATACAGGCTGCCCTTGTTGTGTTAGTATCGGTCCTGAACCGAAATTACTTTCATCGGTGTATAGAGAAAACTGTTTACTGAAATTGGTAAACTTAAGTATAACAAGCGTCTCCTGCGTTGTGTCGAAGACTTGAATGTATTCTGGATCCTTGCTATTGAGTTTCATGTTCTTTTTCAAATATTCCACCATGGCGTATGCTGTGTTGGACTAATCCCTGATAAATTTTCTGTAATACCCTGTATGGTACTTGCTGAGAATTTCCTTATTTGTTTTACCGTCGAGGGTAATGGGTACTCCTGAATTACTTTTACCTTATTTAGATTTGGTTACATCCCTTCGGAAGTTAGAATATCGTCAGTAATATGTTCGGTGTTTTTCTTTACAAATAAACATTTGCCAAGTTGTATTTTAAGGTTATGTTCAGGTGATGTTTGGAATATCTTCCCTAAAGCTATCACATGCTCCTCCAATAAAGTAGAGAAGATAAGCATATCATCAAGATATTCAATGCAGATACAAGATATACACATTCTCTTAGTGTCTCATTCATTAGGCATCGGAATGTCACTGTAGCGTTTTTGAGCCCTAAAGGGACATTTCTAACATATTTAAATGGACCATTTGGTGTAACAAATGCAGTCTTATGAACATCGTTAGGGTGTACCTTTGTTTGATGATATCCCTTGGCTAAGTGAAGGGTAGAAAAATGACCTACCCAGCTTTTGTAATATTGCCTTTGTATTCGGTAGTGGATATTTATGATCAACCGTAATTTCATTTAGTGCTCCGTAATCAACACGTAATCCAAATTTGATTTTCCCCTCACTGTCGGGTCGGGTCGATTGGCGAGGCACAAGTGTTTTTGATTTGGGAATAGTACCTTGTTCATCCAAATCGTTAATTTGGGTTCTAACCTCTTTCTCGTATTTTGGAGCGAGTCTGTAGGGTTTGGCATTTATTTGGTGTACTACACTTAAAGAGTTTGTAAGTTGATCTGCTTCTTAATATAATAGATATTTATATATCTTCAATAAACCCAAATTTATTTTCCTTCTTAAAGTTTCAAATTTTCTACATGAATGTTACTATCGGGTTTTCCATTAAGGACTAAACATTTTTCTTTTGGTAATTCTCCTTCGAGTACTGAACCATGATTAAGTAACAAGCAATATGTACTATAGTAGCGACAGTTCACAAAAATAAACAAGAGAAAAAAAATATAAGGACTGGGGTACCGTGTGTTCCCGTCGAATCCATAACATTTGAAAATGGGGTCAACGTCAAATTCAATTGGTTTCATTCAATACCTACGCCTACCTTCTTGTTGGTCAAGGACGGAATCTTGCACTGATTTTTTTTTCTCAAAAAATAAAGCTGAGTACAATAAGAATCGGCGTTCACCAGCGCATAGTACATCAGACCCTTGCAGCCCCACCAGGAGTCATCACGCCAGCTATTAATGTTGATGCGGAGTTTCCCCTTTTTTCTTGTAGCATTTTTATAAACTATCCTCTGTAAATGCCACGTAACTAAGCGCTCTAAGAACGGCTTTCTTTTCTGACAAGGAATCTTTGAGGTACATATGAAAATTGGGTCTATTGAACTTTTTTTTGACTTATTTAGTGTGACACCCCTGCAGAAAGTTTTGACACAAAGCCAAACTTTTTGATGCGATCCAACGCACCTGTCTGACAAACACCAAGCCTGAAGGTCACATCTACGGAAGCTAAGGTAGGATTAGTCCAGATCGTATTGCGTAGCACCTCATCATTTGCTTCGGATGGCGTTCTTGATCGGGGCTCATCTTTCAGATATAAGTTACTCGAACGGAATTTTGTAAAACACCGGAGCTGTTACTGGGGCCTATCCAAACACTCTAGTTAATTTTTTTTTGCAACAGATATGAAATATCAAAAACCTTTGGAGAATACTAAATACAAGTTCTCTTTATCAGGAATTTCTTTGTGTGACCCATCGACTGCACCTATATCCGCTAGTTCCTTTTCCTTGTGACTTCCTTATGGTCGATGACTTGTCTGAAGATAATTTAGAGGAGAGTCTTAGCATCTTCTCACGTTATCGTGTTGTTTATCAGCATCAACTCCTTTGGCTTCCGACTAAGTTCGGACTGGGTAATTCCGGTCCATACAGCAGGTCTTCTGTCCTGTGGTATTATGGGCATAAGCCCTACTACTACTACTAGAGCTATACTGTGGTTTAGTTGATTATTGGCTTACATTTTGGACAGAATCTGGCCCACGGCATTATTGGAGAGATGAAACTCATGGTGCAATTGCTCTTCGCAAGCTGCCTGTCAGAGATTTTCGAACTCTATATGATGTGCGTGTTAAACGACCGTATACCAACAATTTTGTTCATTAAGGTAATCCCCATTCAACAAGCATAGGACTTCCAAAACCCAACATCAAACCTTAAAGGTAAAAAATGGTATAGAGATGGATTCAAAATTGACGCCTAAGTAGGTGCAGGTATCCATAGACCAATTGTTACAAGGTCAATGGCAAAAAGTTGAGTTTCACGTTATTGCTGACTTCCAAATTGCCCAACGTCTCCGTTTTATCGGCATGGACTAGTGACTTCACATACCCTCAAAGAAAGCAATCTAATGGTGTGAGATCACAGGATCGTGGAGGCCAGTTCACAGGTCCATTACGCTTAATTATGCGCTCAGCAAATGCTTTCCGCTCTCTCACGTAAAGCTATTCAACTGAGGAACGAAGAAGTTAGAAATCATGTATAGCGCTTTACATTGACGGTAACATTCTGGCCGGCATCGCCCGTAAAGAAATATGGGCCGATGATTCCACCAGCCCATAAAACACACAAAACAGTGAGTTTTAATGGTTGTAAGGCCGGCAAACTTGGCAATTTTGCTGTTTACATATCCATTTAACCAAAAATGGGCCTCATCGGAGAACAAAATTTTGCGTTGAAAATGAAGATCAAGCTGAATGATGTTTTCGGCACATTCTCCGAAACTGTGATGCGTATAATGGTCACGCGGTTTCAAATCTTGCACAAGCTGGATCTTATGAGCTTTAGACCAAAATCTTTCTGTAAAATCTTTTTTTTTTTTTGTAATGCATTTTATTTTATTTTTTTTACATTTACTATACTTACATGCTAACAGAAAAAATGCTTAAATATTAGCTTGGAATAACTTAACGAACTTTTATGTCTTTCGACGTCATTACAAATAATAATTATTATTCTTACACATTTATTTAAACTAAGAAAATAAGTATTTAGAAAAGACTTAGTGAACGAACAATTTTTTTTTTGTATTTATATAAAACTTATATATTAACCTTAAACTACTTAGCCTAACTATACAATCTAACCTAGCCTAATTGTTAGCAAACTTAAAGTTGCTAATCTGATCATTAGCTAACCCAAGGTTGCTAACTTTAAACACTTAAAACTACCCTAACCTATGTAAGTCGGCCATTCCAAAAGGAAAAATAAAAAAAAATGGCCCACTTTGCCTTTTGACTAGGCTAACTTGGACTTGAAGGAAACGACGAAGGAATCAGATCTTCTTCACTCAACCACCAAATATTTTGGTGCTGCAAAAAACATCTTTTTTATCGCGGCTTGAAACCGTCATACTAAACCTCAGACGTTCGATAATGCCGTGTGCGACGTCTTTGTTGTAGTTGAGTCGCCCCTCACCCACTGCACGAGCTACGTGGAAGATTAGCGGCACCGCAAAGTTATCCTGTATAAGCCCTTTCATGTCAAGATAGAGGAACGCTTCAGGGGGGACGAAGCCCTTCAAGCGCACACTCTCATGATATAAGTAGTTGTGGTAGTAGGCCCCAGATATCAGGTTATTGGACGAGGTCATTGCTCTTGTTGTCCACTCTATTTAGATTCGCCCTGTTGTAAGAGACCTCATTGGGATAGAATTTTATGTACTCCGATTCTGGCGTTCCGTAAAGGCGAAGGCAAACCCTAAGGCAAGACCTTTCAAATACCCTAATCTTTTCCATTAAGCTTGCTCTCACATTAAACCACACAGGACACCCATATACCAGCATGGGCCGGATGAGGGGCATGCAGCAGATAACTTTCACCCTCGCATCGAGTTGGCTGCTATAAAACAGTCTCTTTGTAAGGGCAAAAGCACCTTTGGCTCTGGCCAGAGCAATTGTTAAAATATAGATATTGGTCTAGCCAGATCCCAAGGTATCTAACTACCTTTCGACAAGCAAGTGGCTGGCCGTGTTGTCCAATGATCGAGAATTTTCGCCAATTTTTTCTGGTGCCCCTAGAGGCACCAGACAACGGCGTCCTAAACAGAATGGTTTCCGACTTCTGAAAGTTGATTTTCAACTTCCAGTCATAGCAAAACCGCCTTATTTGTTCAAAGTCACGTTGCAAAGGCATATTAATGACTTCGACTTTTGGACCTGATCTGTACGCTATCAGATCGTCTGCGTACGATGGGAAGTGAACCTATCAAATCACTTGTGTAAATGTTGAATAAGATCGGCGAGTTAACCGCACCTTGTTGCAGACCGTTTTTAATGTGAAATGTTCCAGCAGAAGTTGCATCGCCATTTTTCACGATGAACTGTCTGTAGGTATGCATGGGTCCCCGCCCAATTATCAAGGCTTCGCCCATTAATGACGTTGTCTAATAAAAAGCGGGGGTAGATTATTCTATAACTGGTCTTATCGTAAACATCTTCAGATTACAGCATGAATGGTTGCTACGATTTGACCAGTTACAAGTTGCCGGTCATAGGTCTTGTTGGCGGCTTGACCACCGGTAGTCCATACCAGGACTTAAATCACGGTACCATGGGAGTCAGGAGCCCCCCGGATTTCGATTCGGGCCTGACTTGTTAGAGGTAGGCCCCCTTGTGGGAGCGTCATGGTGGTTGTGGTTTAAACCCAAATCGCGGGTAAGGGTATTCCTTGGTTTTGCCCATTGTAGAGTTGCAAAAAAGTACTGGGTGCTGTGACCCTAAGAACAGCAAGAGGTTTTAGGTCGGCCTCGACTCATACCAAGGGTGGAACTGTGCCTCCAACACAATTCCGAATTGGTATCAAAGGATTGACGGAGAGCGATGGCAAGGCGTATCCTTGCTCCCTATGGGTGTATGGGCACCTCGTAAACATAAAGTCTTACGGCAGGAGGTTTACGATAAAAATCCAGGTACGTTCTGTAGGTAAGCATATTATGAAGAATATACAAAAGTGGCTTACTGATGCCCACACCATACGGTGTCGAAGGCCTTTTCCAGGTCAACCAGACAGGCTCCAGTCCACTGGTTCTTACTTTTATTCCATTGGATATCTGACTCCAATTTAGACGCGGCATGTATGACATCATGCCCCGACTTAAAACTGAATTGATTATCCGGAAGTATATTTGTGTCCTCAACCCACTTAGTCAGGACTCTATTGATTACCTTTTCGAACACCTTACTGATATTCGGAAGGAGACTTATCGATCGGAGATTCGCCGGATTGGATGTATCTTTACCCCTTTTCCGTAAAATCTTCTACAAAGTGGATGGGCATAGCTCCATTTGCTGTGCACGATGGCGAATCGACTCATTCGGATTCTCCTCAACACTGCGTTCCACAACGTCAATAACTTCTTCTGTTTGTCGTCTTTGGGGATGCGTATTATCCACTAGTGACTAGGGTATACGTGGTGCGAAAACGATTCATCGTGTTCCGAATAACTTGCTCAGCTGGACGATTATGTCAACCGTAAAATGGACGTAGCGCACTATTAGTTTGGCGAACCGAACCATGGTTTGCACGCTTTGGTCTGGCGTTAGTGTACTCACCCAAAAATGGCAAGACATGTTAACCACAAATCAACTGTCAAATTGACAATCTGCAGAAACAGTGTTGCAGTTTAAAACCAAACCTCTAAAAAAAACACCCTTTTCTTATGTTACATACTCAGCGACAGCAGCGCAACAATTAAGTTCGTAGCGTAATGCTGGAATTAGTTGAGTAAATCTCTACTCATGCACGCTAAAATGGCAAGGGAACACTCGACTGCTAACTTGATACTGGCCTACGTCATCATAGGGCATATAACTGTATACGGAAGAGATTCGAAAAATGTGATGAACCAGCTAATGGCCTTGCATAATAATGGATTCACTGTGGGTTACCCTGGCAACTATCGGATGCAGCCGAAATATTGGCGGAGATCTTCGAGTGCTACACAACAGACATATCCGCCATCCAAGAAGTGCGCTGGAATGCGACCAGATAAAAAGATCATATTGCGATCGAGGTACCGAACTCCTCCAGTAATTTGGATGTCCGAACATTCCGAGCAGTTAAAGCGACACGGGCCATTACCTTTTTGTAGTTAAGATATCATGAACTCTTCCGATTGAGTTTAAATCCGATGCCGCCAGGTTGGAACGTAGAAGAAGACCAGTCTCTTTACTGCCACGGAGCAAACAACGAAACTTCTTGTTATAGGACGAATGGAGACTGCCATACCTGAAAAACAACCGACGTACAGAGTGGCCATACTGGAAATAATGAGAGGGGCTCTCGGGCTCAACGAGTAGAAAAGAAGGGGGAACGTAGGCTTCTCAGAAGAAAGGACATGAGAAGCGATCGACCGAGGCCTTAGGCAGGTGCTACCGGAAGAATGAAGTTCGGAAATCTTATCAAAAAATAAAACGAACATGCCAAATGTTAAACGGTGATAATCAACAGCATCCTACCGTAAGTTAGAATGAGCCATTCAATATGAACGGAAACAGGCAATACTTCTGTCCGCCGACCAGGACGAAATCAGGACAGCCATTTCCAAGCTTAACTGCCGAGCTGTTTAAAGTAGCAGATAATGATTGAATACGGAGCATACTCGTACGTCATCTCATCTCCAAAATTTAGGTCGATGAAAGTATGCCCAATGAATGGAACCTAATGATTAGGTCTGATCCTGAAGAAGGGAGATACCCTGAACTGCGCCAACTATATAGCAATAAGTCGCCGCAACATCGCATATAAAATCCTGTCGGCCTTATCATATGAACACTAATACCTTTCGTCAACAGTCTGACATGGCCTCATCAGTGTGATTTTAGGCCAGGAATAGATTAAATATAGTATTCACATTGTGATTGTTCTTGGAAAAAACCTAAGAGTTTCAAATCCCTAAACACCACCTCCGTATACGATGACGTCTATTGGGATGAGGTGTACAGAGACATTTCTAGTTTCGACTTCACTGCCAAGCTCATTCCACTTTGTAATCTCTAACCGAGTTCTTCAATGTCACAAGCCGATGCATTGCTATGCGATTTTTTCGACATCGTTCTTGAAGGAATTTAGCGAAACCCACAAGTCAATTTCAGAGACATCATCTTTCAAAAGCCTATTCAGTTACTCGCACATGCAGATGACACTGACATAATGCGAAGAACACAGTGAGCTATTAATGGAGTGTTTGTGACTATTGATGCAGAGGCGGCAAAAACGGGCTTAGTTGTCAATTAAGAAAAATAAAGTTTACGCTGTCAACACAAATGGACACAGAACATCGACGTCTAGGATAATGTTTGGCAGCTACAACTGAAATAGTCAAGGACTTTATCTACCTCGACTTCGCTATTAACTCCGAAATTGACACCAGCGCGGAAATTATGCAAAGTGTTACTCTTACACTTGTATTGTTAACCACTTACTCGGGCAACCAAAAGACATTATTCACGACGCTCACCGTCCCAGTCCTGCTTTACGAAAGCAGTAAATGCACTCGGGCGCTTCGAGATAAAAGTTTTTCAGGAAATTTCCGGACCCGTCTGCGCCAACGGACAGCGGATTCTACGGTCTTTATAGCGATGAGGACCTCGTCAGAAAAGCTGGGATAACCCGGCATAGATAGTCGAAGTTATCTTACTTTGAACGCATGGACATCACAGCTCCGGAAAGAATTCGACTCCAACCCAGACGGACAAAGCAGTAGAAGACGAACTCATTTTAGATGGTGCACACAAGTGGAAGAGGACCTCAGCCAACATTGTGTGCGCAACTGGAGGCAGATAAAAAAATCCCGCTAGCTGGAGAGGCATGTCAGCTAAGACCCTGGTCTATCTCGGACTGTGCTGCCATCTAAGCAAGTAAGTAAGATATACGAGTATTTGTATGCGCTACATACTGCACCGCTTAATGAGTGGTTCATACGGTTCATATCTGGAAGTCGCTGAGATTAGTCGATTAAAATTAAGGCATTCAACCTTGACAACATGCAAGCATTTAACCGAGAAACTTTCGGAGCCAAAGAGATATTCTACGTTCATTGGTGTATCAATTGAGGATTTCCAATTCTTAAATACCGGATTTCTGTTTATTGAAAATCTGGCCAAGTGGGAATCTACCCCGTCGCTCATAATGATTGTTTGCCAAAAATGATGGTCGCCCACACCCAGCTGTAACATCTGGGAACTCCGATCTGTGGTGTCAAAATTGTGGCCATTTTCCTATAGCTGTTGCGGTAATTGTATTTTATACGAGTTTATCCCCCAGAGTAAGTCGTGTTTTTTTTTCTAATTTTTTCGTTATAAGCTGAATAGCTGATGAGCTTTTCAGATGAACGACACAAAAAAAAAAATCACACAATGTTCTTCGAGCCGTTTTTTTAATCAATTATTTAAACACACTGTTGCATCATTAGATACTTTGTAAAAAATGTCATTGACCACCCTCTGGGATTGTCAAATATAAACTGACAACAGATATTCAAATTAAAACGACAGCTAAACAAAATCGACCTGAAAAATAAAGCGCTTCTGTATTACTAATGCGGGCAGAGCAGGCGAAGTCACTGGCCCCAGCTTTAACTGATGAGGCTATATTATTTCGATAAACTTGCGCACATGTAAGTCTATAAAATCATGTCAACTGATTTCCAGTCACTTAATCAAAAACTCAAACGCTATATCTGTCAATTGGCTTGTCGTGTTTCCTCATTATTTTCGAAAAACAAACAACTCGTAACAAGCAGAACCCTTTCCGCATCTTTTGGTTAAATGTATTTCAAATTTGAAAAGAAAGTTAGAAACTGAAAAACTGTTTGCATTCACACAAGTTCTCGTATATTCTAACCACCACCATTCAGTTGACAATTCTACGAAACACAAATATCATACCACGCAGCTGGTTTTCGTACTGCCTGTGCAGCATCTTGGAATGATGTTAACTAGCACATTAAAACGCCAAACCACCGAAATGCCAAATTACCAAAGTACATAGATATCGTTGAACTTGTAATATAATTAGAACCTCCGGGTAGGCGTATGTTTGTTGTTGAATTAGTTTTGTATACTCCAGTGACAGTCACACAGTCGGATATGTCAAGTCGTTTGCATGCCAGTTACTCTTCTAGCCCCAGTTGAAGAAGCAGCATGAACATTCTGTAAGGACATTGCTCTCAGTGGAAAGATGTCACATATCGGATTATAACCTCCACATCTTGTTGTTTTACAGGAGAATATATCTAGCTGTGACTGTCGTGTATCTATTCTGCTTGAGTACCGCCACCGAATTGAATGACACCCGCGGCATCTCAAATTGGGCCAAAAGCCGACAGAAGCGCTTCCTTATTTACCCAACCCTGGGCGTTCATAAGGTGAGTGACCTTTGTATAGGTTCTACCATATCGTATTCCAAAGCGTTTCCCATTCGCAGTACATAGTAAGTTTCGCGTTGCCAATCGATTTACATGATAAACGAGCATGGAGGTCACTTTCCGGTGGG
Organism: Volucella zonaria; assembly: GCA_963966105.1. Classification (NCBI taxonomy): domain Eukaryota; kingdom Metazoa; phylum Arthropoda; class Insecta; order Diptera; family Syrphidae; genus Volucella; species Volucella zonaria. The sequence goes on along the minus strand of OZ014532.1, from coordinate 192,131,620 downwards.
TGGAATTTCCAGTGGCAACACAGTCTACCCACCACTGTTCTGCACTGGTGGAATAGTTCATATTACCCAGCAAAAGCGCGTTCTTTTTCTGAAGGATTCTCATCCATGCCACCAGAATCCACTGACCTTACAGCCACATTCATTTATGCGATGATTGAGAAGTACATGGACAGGAAGGGCGTAGATGGTAGAGAGTGTCTGCATAGAGCGATTTGTGAGAATGCTCAAGTTCATTTTGTGGGTGGTGTTGTGGACAGGATATATCAGCGGCTGTTAACGTAAGTCCTTTTTGAATGCTGAAGAAGTCTGTTTTCATGTGAAGTTATTTTGGTCTAGTCCGGAGAAACATATGGAACAACATTATCATGATTCGCGTGAAGTGGGTGCCAATGGCGCGGATTGCTTTCAGACTTTTAGTGGATGCCCGAGAGGACAGAGTGTGTTTGACCAATTTGTGTATGTGGAAGATGTGATATGAAAATAAATGCGGTAAACTTTGAGAGGAAATTTATTTGTAGTAGAGGTTTCTCTTGAGAATTCCTGGTTTACGGTTCTGTTAAACAATAAGTTAGTTGGAAATATAGCAAATGTCTAGAAGAATATGATCCGGTGCGGTTAAAGGTTACTTGTGGTAATGTGATCCCGGAAATTATTCCTGCAGTAGACTCACCTATTTTCTGACAAATCAAATCGGAATCTTTTGGCCATGAGAGCTTACAGCAATTTGTGGGACAGAAGCCGAATTGAAAATGTTTTGGACTACCGTATTTGTCACTAGGACGTCCTGTCGAAAGACAGAAAGCGATTTGATCACAATAATCGTCTGCGGTAAAGGAGTCGGGCATATTCGGGTATCGATTAAAGTTAGTGTGCACGTAACATCTCGGCATTTTCATCCCTGCAACTATCGGCAACATTCGGAGCCAGCGCGGTCATTTGTACAGTTGTTGATCGTGAATTGATTCATCCCATGCGCAGCCAAATCGCCACGTATCTTGGAGGATAATTTTTGCGTACATAGCCGAGAAAGCCCAGTGCATCGAATCAGGAATCAGGCTTAGTTCCTCCCTTTTGGTTGGTCATTTTATTCATACCACTTCGACACTTTAAATACGAAACTGTCATCTACGGTGGACTACCACACGCTCAGCACCTTTCTGTGATCATTTCAGTTTGCACATCAAGATTTATCGCATCAATGGATTGGGTGTTAAGAGCCTGTACCATAGCTTTGATACACAATTGCGCATCTGAAAACCGCCTATAGAGTGCACGAAATAATCTTCGTGCGCGAACGTTATGGGCTCCTCTTCGGTGTCCAAGCTTTTTAACGTGTTATCCACGTAATGGTTTTCTAGAAAGCACTGCGCTGCTCTAGGATACTGATTACGAAACTCCTTAGTGTTTTCGTTCTTCGCGTACTCTGGGTGAGCCCAAGACGGCATTACTCTCATGACGTAATGTACCAATTCTGAAGAGATTTCTTCGATCCAGAGAAAGCATTGGTTGTCTTGGTCCTTTTGGTGAATCATTACCTGTTTCCGCCAATGGCCACAGTCCTTGTGGAAATTTCCGCAGTGCTGATACTAGCGATGTTAGTTGGTCCGGCCCTTTAAGAAGAATGCTATTGGGGGAAATGCCATCAACTTTAGATACCAACGAGTCTTTACATCGATTTCCTGGCTTATCCTTTAGTAATGTAGTCTTCCAGATTAGATTGGAACGCGTAAGCAAGAACAGGAACTCTCTGCGTCTTTCTCATCTCCGTTTTTCGATGAGAAAATTGTTCGGAAGAGATATGCTTTCATCTTTCCACAAAAGGCCGGTTTGAAATCGATCTCCAATTCTTTTTCCAAGATTTGTAACTGTTAGAAAGCATGATGCCACCCTCTTCCTTTCAGTTTCGGCGCCTAGATTGTCGACATAGATATAGACCTCATGTAACTATTTCAAGTAGTTCAGTGTTTGCGGAACGGTCCCAATCGGAAACGTGCAAGACGTGGTGGTTAATTGGTGTTCCGTGCAGTTTTGACTGAACCGACCCTTTATGGTCCAACACAAAGGAATGTTGTCCGCAACTGGTTCTGAGCCTGCGACTTCCCTTGATTTTAAGCTCAACCCAAGCCGACAGCTTGGTCCGATAAGCATCGCGTTAGTGTATGATTTTAAGGATCAGCTGGAGGGGACTTAATTTGGAAAATTCACCAGCTCACCTATTGGGTATGGTTAGAGACCGTACGGAATCTCGGCATCGCTTGTTCGATCCACAAGAAAGGAGACCTTTGGGATGCTCCAGCCCTGTCTTAAACAACGCCTGAAATCATTCCAGAACGATCTTTTGGTTCATAAGTAGTAGTGCGATCTAAGGGCGGGAAAGTTCACCATCGATCAATTATTCACACTACGCCAGATCTTGAATTTCAAATCGACATGCGCCATCTATTTCTCGACTTCAGAACCCCATATGACAGTGTGCATAGGGGCGGGTTATACAACGCCATGTCTGGGTTTGGCATCTCTCCAAATTTGTCAGTCACCGGTTACAACTTCGTGGTAGCCAACATCTTCGTCTACCTTGGCTCGCAAATGCCTCCGTTTGTTCTAATCATGCTTCTTAAAACTACGTTTGGTATTCGGCATTCATTCATTTCTAGTATTTTTAGGATATAGTTGAAGTGCATTTTGAGCGTGTACAAGAGCAAAGGAGGAGTTCCCGCTTCAAGATGTAGCATATAGTTCGGGGTTTGGTAATCGGAAAATCTTCTTTAAAATGTAGCGAAGAAATTTTTCCACAGCATCGTAGCCTTTGTAACCCCATACCTGAGCTCCGTAAAGCATTATCGACGCTGCGGTTGAGTGAAACAAAGTTTGTTTTGCACTTTGCGATACATATTTATTTTTGAAGCAACGTTCCCAAATCGAACAGATAGCTCTTTTAGCAACAGCTAATTTTTCCTCAAAGTGTGGCTTGAAATTTAAGGAGGACGATGTTAGGATACCTAGGTATCTGTATCTGTATTAATCTCTTCCCCGTCTAACTTCCACTTTTGCAAATGTGAGAAGCGTCCTCCCGCATTTCTGAATATCATCATTTTTGATTTATCAAGATTTACAGTGAGATTCCAACTTTTACAGAAAGCATTAAACCTGTTTATCATTAACTGCATACCTTGGGTTGTGTCACCCAGAAAGACGATATCATCAGCATACATCAGCGCAGGAATTGATACACCGTTGAATCTTATTCCATCTTTGACATCATCTGTTATACGAGGGCGGGTCAATAATTCCGTGCATTTTTGAATTTCTGACCTCTTTACTGAAACAGCAACACTGCTCCTGTCAACAGGCATTTGTCAGTTGACTCCTGTCAAAATTTAAACTTGCTGCGTCAGTTAGTTTGTGTTTGACAGCTATTTTTATCAGACTACTCACTAATTTGAGGAGAAAATGGAAAAAAGTGAATTTCGTGTGCTTATTAAGCATTATTTCTTGCGAAAAAAAACCATTACCGAGACCAAGGCTAAGCTTGATAAATACTATGGGGACTCTGCACCATCGATTTCAATGGTAAAAAAGTGGTTTACTGAATTTCGTTGTGGCCGTACAAGCACTGAAGATGCCGAACGTCCTGGACGCCCAGTTGAGGTCTCTACACCCGAAACAATCGAAAAAATTCACGATATGGTGTTGGCCGACCGAAGATTGAAAGTGCGAGAGATTGTGGAAGCCGTAGGGATCTCGCATGGCTCAGTGGTTTCAATTTTGAATGATCACTTGGGCATGAGAAAGCTTTCCGCAAGATGGGTGCCGCGTTTGCTCACAGTCGACCACAAACGCAATCGTGTAACAACTTCACAGGAAGGTTTGGCGTTGTTTAATCGCAATATGGAGGAGTTTTTGCGCCGTTTTGTAACCATGGACGAAACATGGATCCATCACAACACACCAGAGAACAAACAACAGTCAAAACAGTGGGTTTCTAAGGGTGAATCGGCGCCAAAGAAGGCCAAGGTGGGTTTGTCAGCCAATAAAGTTATGGCGACTGTTTTTTGGGATGCACGCGGGATAATCCACATTGACTACCTTCAAAAGGGAAGAATAATCAATGGGGAATATTATGCCAACTTATTGGACCGATTCAATGACGATTTGAAAAAAAAACGACCTCATTTGGCCAAGAAAAAAGTTCTTTTCCACCAAGACAATGCAAGGGTGCACACATGTGCAGTTGCCATGGCAAAAATCCATGAATTGGGCTATGAATTGCTCCCTCATCCACCCTATTCTCCAGATTTGGCTCCGAGCGACTACTTCTTGTTCCCAAACCTGAAGAAATGGCTTGGTGGAAAAAGATTTGACTCCAATGATGAAGTCATCTCGTCATTTTGAGGACCTCGACAAATCATTTTTTTTGGAGGGGATAAAAAAATTGGAGAAGCATTGGACAAAGTGTATAGAGCTCAAGGGAGTCTACGTTGAAAAATAAAATTATTTTTTTATCAAAAAATCTGTTTTAATCCAAAAGTCACGGACTTATTGACCCGCCCTCGTATCATTGATGTATAATATAAAAAGCAGAACACTTAAAATACAGCCTTGTTTAACACCCATTTAAGTTTCGAACTCTTCAGAAATTAAGTCTCCTTCTCAATTTTCTTGAGAGTGAAGTTCACGTGGACAGACTTGTTTTCATTAAGCGCCATTCGCCAAGTCTTTGTCCAATTGTTAATCAGTGTAAGGGCACGTTGCAACTTGGCAGTTGTTTCTTCGACTGTTTTAGCCGTTGCCAAAATGGCAATGTCATCAGCAAATGTTGCTAGGACAGTGTCGTCCGTTTGCGGTATATCGCGGGTAAAAAGTAAATATAGCAGAGGGCCAAGTACACTTCCTTGCGGCACCCCCGCCTTTATTGTCCTAAAAGTGGAATATTCGTTTCAGTGTCTCACACGGAAGAGTCGGTCTTCTAGGTATGAACCTAAAATACAAGACAATTGCTGGGGTAGAGCTTGTCGAAGTTTATATTTTAGGCCTTCGTGCCATACCTTATCAAAGGCATGCGAAACGTCAAGGAATGCGCTTGAACAGACTAACTTACACTCGATTGCTCGTTCAATTACATTGGTTATTCGATGCACTTGGTCAACTGTAGAGTGTTGGCTTCTAAAGCCAAATTGATGATCCGGCAAGAGGGAATTTGTGTCGGTAATTGATTTAAGACGATTAAGAAGGATTCGCTCAAAAACCTTCGATGTAATCGGGAGAAGCGATATTGGTCTATATGACTTGACTTCAGTCAGCGGTTTACCGGGTTTCGGAACCATAATAACTTCGCCTACTTTCCACTGGTGCGGTACATGCTCTAATCTAATTCTGGTTTTAGCAAACCTTTTTTCGGCAACGCTTTAAGTATCTCTTCCGTTATTAAGTCATATCCCTAAGTGTAGCCTTTTCTACTGGAAAGTTTGTCGTCACGTCTAGCGTATTGACATTCTCTGGAAGCACTTCCCCGTCGAATGGTTTAAACGTTCCTGCAAGATGGTCGGCGAATACATTAGCTTTTTCCTTATCCTCCTTCGCCCAGTCATCCTGGTTTCTTCTTATTGGCGCCACGTGTATTTGGGGCTTTCGAACACTTTTTAACGGCTCTCCATATGGAGTAGTTGGTATCCTTTGTCGCTGTCAGTCTTTCAAGGTAGTTATTAATACCTTGATTATTGAAGTCCTTGATCGATTTTTTCAGCAAGTTGCAGAGCCTATTGAAGGACGTTTTATCTTCTGGTGCCCGGGTTTCATGCCACTTTTTCCGCCCTCTTCGTTTCTTCCTTATCATTTCTCTGATTTCCGGTGGGTATCTTATGCCGACTTTGGGAACTGTGTTCGATTCGCGGGGAGTGTTGCTGTATGACTTCAACAAAACGTTCAACTTCTTTTTCAAGTTGATACGGCGTTCTAAGTGCTACTTTCAACTCAGTATTGTCTACAATGTCTATTCGGAAATCTTCCCAGTGAGTTTTGCTGTTAGTTAATCTGGGTGGTCTTTGTTTCTTAACCAAGGATTCGCACAGTGAGAGGATAACTGGAGAATGATCGGAGGAAAGATCGAAGCCCTCTTCAACTTTGACGTAACTAGCGTTTACTCCTTTTCTGATAAAGAAGTCTATTAGATCGGGTGTTTTGGCGACATCCGAGGGCCAGTATGTCGGCTTGCCTTTTGAGTAAAAATAGCAACCATATTCCATACCAGCCCTGTAAAGAGTTTTGCCTTTTTGAGAGATACATCTTGAGCCCCAAAAGGTGTGCTTCGCGCTAAAGTCGCCACCAATAATGAAGATTGGTCCAAGAGAGTTGAATAGGTCAATAAATTCGTGTTTTTCTAATTTGCAGCGCGATTGGCAATCGATTGAGGATATATTAAAAGAGTAATTTTTATTTTTAGCGCGCACCACGGTCATTTGAAATTTGTCAAGTTCAATTATTGCTTCCAGAGTATGTTCAATGCAGTCTTTTATGAATAGGGATGACACGCCTCTTGCGTTTCCCGATGGATGATGAGCGTGGTAATCGCGGAGACCTTTTAGTTCCACGCGCGATTCTGTCGCCAGGTGAGTTTCAGAAATTAAACATATGTCAATTCCTTTTTCCTGAATGAAAATATTTAGTTCATTAAGCCTTTTCTGTAGTTAGTTGGCATTCCACGCAAGTATATTGAGCTTCTTTGTCATAATTAGTTGCAGAAATTGGCTTCGAACTTAAGAAGCCGTTCGACTATTATCTTATTTATTTTAGTCGAGAATTACTGAGAGCACATTTGAGGCAGGATCCGGTGATGTACAGTTAGTCATCTTTTGCGCGTAAGTTTTTCCACTTTCCACTTGACGTTGTTGTTATTGGTGATTTTAGCGTTTGTCACCATTACCTTCTTTAAAGGCTTTGGAGTAGGACCGCTGTTGTTATTTCTCATTCTATCTGTCCCTGCATTTTTCAAAGGCTTCGTTTTTGATTGAACTCGTAGCTTTTGCAACTCCTTCGCGACTTTGCAGCCTCGATAATTAGCTGGATGTTTTCCCTTGCAGTTAATGCATATCGCTGGGGACTCTTTCGAGGCATTTCACTCTCGAGTCAGATGTTTGCCAGCGCATTTTACAAAGCGAGGTTCCTTCTGGCAGTAGGCCTGAGTATGGCTGAATCCCTGGCAACGTGTACATTGTGGAATCAGCCTAGAGTTTTTCCGCGGAGGTTCAATTTTGACAACAAGTCTCAAAATTGAATTTATGGCATAAATTCTTTCTAGGCTTTCGGTTTTGTCGAAAGTTAGACTAAAGAGGGGAAGACCGGGTCTTGGGGTCATCCTCTCGCTTTCAACATTGCGCTGTTTTTGCGCAAGTATATTAACTGCGTCGATTATCTTAAAGTCTTCATTTTTAAGGTCATTTACGATGTTTTCTTTAAGGCAAGAGGGATGCAATCCTCTAGCTACGACGCGTATGGGTCTTTCCGTTTTATTTTCGTACGTATGCCATTGAATCTTCTCGGCATTTAATTTTTGCGAAAGCGAACGGTAGTTGTCTGGATTAAGGACGTTAATAGTCCATGTATCATTATTACGAGATCTTACTTTATAATCGGTTGAGAACAATGATTTCAAGATTATGTGCAACTTGTTGTAGTCCGAGATTCCAAAAACGTTTATTGGCGGCGGCGGTCTTTGTTTGGTTTGCTTTGTTGCCTTATCGACCTCAGCAGTGTTAAAGTGGCTTGCTTCTTTGTTTGTTCGATGTCAGGCGGGGAAGTAGCTTTGCGCTTCTTACCTGGCTTTTTTTTAAGTATCCAGTCCGTTTCGCGGACTAGCTCTTCTTCGTCCGTGTGAAAACATCCCACACATATGCAATATTATTCTCATACAAGGCTCTCAGGATTCGAATAATTTTACTTGACACACAGATTTTGGAAAGCTTGTAAAAGAGTGCTTCACGTGGTATTGAATCGAACGCTGCTCGGAAATCTACAAAGAAGGCGTACAACTTTTTTTTCTTGCTCTTATATGTTTCAGCAATGTTTATTAAGCAGAATATCTGGTCGATTGTAGAATAACCTTTCCTAAATCCAGCTTGGAATTCTTTAAGGATGTTATGTTCTTGTACCCATTCATACAATCTTTTGTAAATTAATGAAGCAAACAATTTGGCTGAAGTGTTTAAAAGATGTGATTCCTCTGTAGTTCTTCGGGTCCCTGTAATCGCCTTTTTTGTGTAGGGCAAAAATTATTGCTTTCCTGAATACGTCGGAGATATTAGCAGAGTCGAATATTCATTAAATTCAATTGTGAGAGAATTCATAAACTCATATGTACAATTTTTATAGAACTCAAATGGGATGCGATCAATACCAGGTGCTTTATTTGATTTCGATTTGCATGTTACTTCATTGACTTCTTCCAGGATAAATGCAGAGTCTAATTTTTCGTCTAAGAGCAGAGGGGCTGCATATTGAAGTAGCGGCGAAGTTAATGGGGCATTAAGAAGTTTATCGAAATGAGTCCTGAGTTACGGGGCTTTAAGAGTTACAGAGATGTTAGACGTGTGTCCATTTAGGTATTTGACAGCTTTCTAGAACTGAGCAGAAGATTTTGAATTATTTATAATCGCAATGTTTTGTTGTTCAAGGGCTACTTTTTTGATGTAACAGATGTGTTTGTATTCCTTGCTGGCATCTTGATAGAGTGCTTTAAAGATATTGGAGTTATTCGACCTCAGAAGTTTGAGAAATTTTGATTTGGTTCTAGCTTTCATGCAATCAGAATTATACCATTTTTGTTTATATATTTTATGAGTTTTTAAATGTTTCTGTTGCGGAATGGATTTCTTTATTATTTCCGTTAGAGCTTCAATATTGGCTGTATAACGCTGTGTGCGTAGTTCCATAAGATTCACATTCATGTTTCACTGATACGATTCCATTATTCGGTCATTCCAGACAAATTTCGGCAGAAGGCTTAATGGTTTTGTGCAAGCATAGTTGCCGCTAGCAGTAGAATTAAGGGTTACTTCCAAGGGCATGTGGTCCGAAAAGATCTCGGTCCCTATTTGAAAACTGTCTAGAAGCTTGAGCCAATTTCCCGAAACAGAACAGTAATCTATTATTGAGCATGATGTTCCTCTGATAAAGGTCAATTCGCCATCTGGATCGCTTTCGCAACTACCATTCAACAAGTACATGTCTAACTCATCAGCAAGTTCAATTATTTTTGCTCCTTTGTTATCACAAATTAGGTCTGTAGATCTGCGACACGGTTCTAGCAGAGTACTGTTGTATCCCGATGCGAAATTATTTTGTGTGAGTCCTACACGACCATTAAAATCCCCAATAAGCATTATATCCGTACAGACCAAGGAGTGCAGTGAGTCGCAGAGTTGATCGAAATCACGCTGCCAATAATTACAGTTTAAGTAGATTGGTACCAAAACTACATCCAGTGTATTCAGTTTTAAGTTAATAACATCCATTTCGCCAGCTTTTACAAGGATACTGGTATACAGTCCTTCGAGGTCGTCACGAAAGCCGAATTGTGTTCCACCACTTCCTCTCCCAAAAAGTGAAGTTTTTATAGCAGGAGACCAGATTAATTCATAGTTTGAGAAAATATTCTTAAATCTAATTTCTTCATTATCTAATAGATGTGTTTCAAATAATACAAAAATATCAAAACTTTTTACATAATTAAAAAATGTTACAAAATTCGTTTTGTTTTTTAAACTTGACACATTTTTATTTTCTTGATATCTATGTTTTTTTCAGCATCATTCTGGTAGACATGGGCACATCATGCGTCACGTACAGCCGCCTTAGAGCTTGTGGATGGACCCAAAGATTTTTCGCATATTGGTGTTTTGCTAAGTTTGGCATCACTGCTGCGATTGACATTAGCCGTCAAATTTGAAGTTTTGTGAGAAGTGTTATCTTTCGTAACTGTTTTGTTTGTATTTCTGATTTCATTAATAAAAAGATTTTTATTTAACGAAATGTCACCAAAAATAGATTGTATTATTTCAATGCCACTTTTTTCACCACACCTCAATCCAAGCGCCGTGTCCCAAGTAAAGGCATTCTTAGCAATATGGAGCTTGTTATCCCGTAGAGAAATTTTTATTGATGCGTCTTTTTGACGAAGCTCCTTCATTATTGGAATCATTTTTGCCCGACGTTGTCTAATGTTAAGTCCTTTTGGATGCTTATTCTAGTACCCTTCAATTTGAAGGCATTCCTCATCACGCTCCAGGCAGACTCCTTCGATGTCATCTTTAGAACTATCGTAGACTTGTTCGTGTTATGGCTGTGTATCCTATACGCAGACTCGACGATTTGATTCGGAGTTGAGTCAACTAACCCGGCGCAAATGGATTCTGCTTTTTCGCTCATGTCTACTTGATCTTCAACAGGCAGGTGAAGAACAAGATTCGCTTCAGTACTCATCTGTACGAGTCGGTCAAGCTGGTTCTCAAGACGTTTGTTTTGTTCTTCCAGATACACAACTTTTTGCTCAAGTTCTTCTTGTCGCATACTCAATGCTGAGATTTGTTTAAAGAAATCTTGCAGATCTGCCTTTGAGGCTAATTGTTCCATAAGTTTTTTGTTGTTTTCGAGTAGAACTTCCTGCACTCTCTCAACACTCAGAGTAGAAGTAGATCCCATAGCGAGTTTTGGTTCAATTTCACTCAAGCTTTGGTGGCGTTTTTTGTTTCCTAGGTGTTCCGGAGAGGTGTGGGATATTCCTCTTATTACCATTCATAGGTTAGTTTAATGATGGACTTTTTAACTTGGCTATAAAATAGCTTAGGTGTTAGAACTTGCTCGAATTTCAATTGCCTGAGGTAAAGCGTCTCTTAATTTATAAGGTGAATGTGTTTCCTCAATTAAATTTCACTTAAAACACTTTTCTTTTTTGCTTTTTGATCCGGAGATAAATTTTTTGCTTCCACTTTCGCTTCAAATGTCAAACTCTTGCTCTATGGCACACAGGCTTAAACAAGAAAGCAGATGCACTTGGCCGTTGGTTTGGATGGGGAGTGTAGGAGGAGATTCAAGCACAAACTACGGGCTGTACGGCTACATCAACCTACTGGGAGTTCGACACTATACTGTTGATTGAGGCTCAGGTTTACCCCGAACTTTAGCGCTGACTAAAGAAAGACAAACTTTTTAGGAAAACTTCTACGAACGATTTACATATCTCAATGATTGTTACAAGAAATCAAGTTTACGACAAATGTGTTTAGAAATCCACTTAGAAAAGATAATAGAGCGAATCCAGTTATTTAGACTTTATCCAGAGCTAAGCAATTCTTAGTTGACGTACAAATAAGAGTTGCTTCATCATACTCCGAGCCTATATTGAGCTTGGAGTTTGCTTACGCCTAGCGGTTGCAGCGTCTTTATTGTGTGGACGTCTTTAAGCGGAAGTTTCACGGCACCGCCTACTGCCGATATCTCTGGATTTATAATCACCGAACCGTCTTCTTAGCGATGAGTATTGGAAGTCCAGCTTAGACAAAACGGATGCGTGTTTTCCTTTAGTCCCAATGCTGTCATCAGATCTTCATCTATTAGGTTAAGAGACGATCCGTTCTCGAAGAATGCAAAGTTGATAGCTGAACACCTCTTCAAACACAGTGACTGGAATAACTCGAAACAGGACTGAGATAGAATTTTGAAAATGAATGCTGCAATTCGTGCTATCAATTGGAGTGGAGGTAACCGAAACTTCTTTGTTGTGTAGACGAGTGTAGTGCATTCAGCAGCATTCACGGACTCCGCATTTCCGGAATTATAATGTGGCTCAAAACATCTTCAGAAAAGCTGGTTAGTTCTCACTATTCTCCACTTCTCGGGTTTACTAAATCCAGAAGTTTGAGTTGCTTTCGTTCATACAAGGTGTCACAAAAGTTGTCACCCGATGTTCTTTCGCTGCCAATTTTTTTATGAACGAACAATTTTGGTTATGCGTTTAGATTATGTTTAGTTGCTGTCTTAAATTATTTTTCTCTTAAGTCGAGAAAATGATATCGTCTAAGTTGCACCCCCCAGAATTGATGGGCATTCGGGCCCGATTTCTCCTCGCATCCTTGACGAATATACTCTTTAAGGGCTTCAAGCGTCTGAGGCTTATTGACAAAGACTCGTGACTTGAAAAATCTCACAAAAAGAAGTCTGGAACGGTTAAATTAGGCGATCTTGCCGGCCAGCGCAAATCGCCAAAACGAGAGATAAGGCGACCCGGAAATGCATCCCTCAGAGGTTCAATTGTGGCCCGTGCAGTATGCGCCGTTGCTCCATCCTGTTGGAACCACATGTTCTGCAGTCCCAATTCATCCAATTGAGGAAGGGATATGGTAAGTCGTTGAACATGGCTCTGTAGCGCTCGCTGTCCCCAGTAGTCGTTTCGCCCGCGGCGTTTTCATCTTCAACCGCAGCTGCGATATCCTCAGCAGAACGGCAGCTCCGGGGCCGGCCAGACCTGGCAGCATTTCGTGTTCTCCTATACTCTTTTAGGCAAGCGGCCAAACGCCGTAGTGATTGTCCAGTTGATGTCGGATAACCGAGAAATCTGCGCCGAAACTCAAGCTGCACCGACGAATTATTCCGCAAAAAAATCGTAACAATTATTCCGTGTTCTTTAGGAGTATAGCACGTGTATTTTGTAGCTGCTTACTTCACAAATGTCAAAGTAGAATGGACATTTGCCGCCATTTGCAAAAATTTTAGCATCTTCCGATAGGATGACGACTTTTGGGCCACCTAGTATATAGTACGTTCTGCACTTCGGTGGGAAGATCAACGATGGTTTCAGGGCGACTTTCTTTGAGCGAGGGCATTTCTCTAATCTATACAAGCAATACCTCTATGATGAGTTCTGGCTTGGCTTTTTTCAGCAATTATGGTTGCTGCTCATGAAATAGTCTAGACGAGTTGGAAAACGTCTAATCGTCGAACACCTTCTTTTAAACCGAAATATACAGGGCGATACTTGAAGTATGTAGGCTGACTGTTTGGCCTTAGCTTCAAATGAGCGACAAATAGCTTATTTCATCCCAGTACTTGGCTAAAAACTGTTTTGTGCCTCTCACAGATGGACTTTACATCAGCTATCAGAATCTCTTTTTATTCGCTTTCTAGTTCCTTCACGTTTTCCTCCTTCGAAACGTTCAGACTTAGCTACATTCTTTCTTTGTTTTAAAACTAGTGCGATTCCTGGCGTAATCGAAGAGGTATGCACCCAATGTGGTCATTTAGTATTTAGTTAGTTACTGAGATAGCGCTACAGTCAGGAGTGAACATGGACATCAGCTATCATGCCTCTCCAGCTAGTGCGGGGATTAGCCATCTGCCTCTAGCTGAGGGCGCAAAGTTGGCGGAGGTCCCCTTCTACATGTGTGTGCCGCCTTAGATGAGGTTGTCGTCTATTGCATTGTACCTTTGGTTTGGAGTCAAAATGCGTTCAAGATGACCTAGCCGGATTCTCTCAGCCTTTCTGGTGAGGTTCGCATTGCTGTACAGGCCATACAGTTCGCTGTTGAAACGTCTCTTCCAATCTCCATTAATGTAGACGGGACCGGAAATTTCCCGAAAAACTTTCTTTCGAAACGCCCAATAGAAGTTTACTCTGCTTTCGTCAGTATGCAAGCCAAAGACAGGAGTGGGCTAATGAGAGCCCTGTATAAATTCCTTTTGATTGCTCGAGATAGGACTTTACTACTCAATTACCTTCTTATCCCAAGGAAGCAGCGATTACCAATAGTGATTCTTCGCATGATTTCAGCGCTGGTGTTGTTGTCGAAATTGTTAGCGATCCCGAGGTAGATAAGGTCGTTTACTACCTCAAAATTGTTTGTTGCTGCCTATCGTGACGTTTTGTCTAGACGTAGATATTGTGTGTCTCTCTTTGTTGACAGCACATCCTTTTTCTTCCTTCGTTGACCCACGCTACATTGATATCTCGCTGTGCTGTTCCCATTATAGACTTTTGGAAGGTGGTGCCTCTGGAGTTGGCTTGCGAGTTTCGTACAATTCTTTCAGGAAAAATGTTAAAAAAATCACTTAGCAACGCATCGCCTTCTTTAAATTTTTTTCTGACGTGTTGGCTTTGTCATCCGACCTTTGTCCATCTTCATCCTGCATAGTCGAGTGAGCTTGGCAGGGGTGCCAAACTTGACATGGCTTTGTATAATTTTTCTCTATAGACGCTGTCATATGCGGCCTTTAAATGTGATAAAAATGTGCTGAAGATCGATATGGGCTTTTGGATTTATTCTAAGATCTGCAGTAGTGTCAATATTGTCAACCTCACTGATAGAAGCCAAACGTCTAAGCGTTGTCTCTGCAGTAGCACCTTTAAGTTGCCTGGATAGCTTGTCCCTAATGCTTTTTCTTTTTTTTCCGGAGAAGTTGATGTTTTCTTCCTCCTTGGCGAAGCGGTTTCCTATAATCACTTCAGTAAGTTGCTTTGCTGCATGTGCTTTTCTGTACTCTGCTTCGACTCAAAGGAGTTGCGAAGCCCTGCATATTAGTTGCAGCATTTCTGACGGTTTCCTAGCATAGATATCACTGACTTTCAACACTAAATGCTGGTGAGAAAGGCGTTATCAAAAAGTCGAAGAATATCCGATTTAAAAATCTCAGTGCTACTTTCAGTAAAGTTTAGTGCGTCCATAGCACAGGAGCATTCCATGATACACTTGGTTATACTCTTAACAAACTGGTTGAGCTTCCTCCTCTCGATATTCTGCAATCCAAGGAAGTCATCTTAAACTCTGCCAACTTCGAGACAAGACTTTTTGATATCTGACGCAATGATATCGTAACTCTTGCTTCGAGAATATAAAGTCAATTTTCCTTGTATCTACATAGTCAACTCTTCGCGAATGACCCCAAAATCAACCAAGGATATGGCTCTTGTGAAAGCCGACGATGATCGGTTTTACTGCTCGTTTGGTCACAATGTTTCTATCTCATTTATATTTCACTGCCGAAACGGTTGTATACACCATACCGATGTCCTTGCAAAGCAACTGCGAAGACATTCTGAAATATTTGCTGATAGCTAAAGCCCAACTAATAAAGTACACTTTGGTTTTGCTCTACCATCAATTAAGGAAAAATTGTTTTAAGCCCATGTTAGTCCAAGCTAGACTTATAATTGCTTCTTACGCTATTTGGACCTTCAAAACTATGACACAAATCAGGAATACCCTCTCTTGATTAGAGCCTTAGGAAGTCACTGACATTAGTTTCTCACGTCATAGTGTTTGCATTCTTCATCGGCACCAGCTGACTTAGATCAAATGTCACATCTTGAACCCTACCACAAAAACGTGACTCAAATGATAAGTGTAACACCTCAGCTCACCATGAGCTTCTTTTCTATGTATATAACAATACTGGGTGTACGTAGATATGTACATGTATACTCGCACGTCTATATAAGCAACCGAACAAGCTCTAATTTAATTAGTACGTCTGTCGATGCGCGGACTATTCATCATTGAAAGTAACTTCAAATCCCTCTGGATGTCAGTACCACTTTAAATCAAGGTTGTCACACATCATGAGGACTGCGTAAGCATTAACATTTGGATAATACCCCTTTGAGGCCTTCTTGTAAATTAAGAATCTTACAGAACACTAAGCCTAGCAGTAGCGGTAGTGTATCTCTATTGTATCAAATGGACCCAGCAACAAACCCCACAAAATGTAACCCTTTGGGCAAAGAACAGACAGAAACGTTTCATTCTGTATAGTGGAGCAGGCGTCTCTAAGGTAAATATGTGAATTCTATTAGATGGCCAGTCAATCCTGAAATGATATCTTTTCTACTCATAGTTGGTTGTAAGTTATGCAATGCCGGTCGAGCTTTATGATAAAAAACCCTGGCGGGGACTGGGTAGTTCATGGAACCTACAATGGCAACATAGCTTCCCAACAACAATTCAGTATTGGTGGAACAGCAGCACATTTCCATCAAACGGACGTCAGGCGAAAGGAGCACCACCTTTTGCACCAAAACCCACAGACCCGACAGACCTTTCAGCAATGTTTCTGTATGCGATGATCGAGCACTTTATGAACAACAAAGGTCGAAACGGCAGAGCATGCCTCCATCGGGCAATTTGCCAGAATGCTCAGGTGCAATATGTCGGAGGAACTTTTGATCAAATTTATCAACGTCTGCTAACGTAAGTCAACAGTGGGAGGTGCAAGTTGACCAATGACTTGGGATTTTGTTTGTTCTATAGGCCGGAGGCCCTAATGGAAGACCACTACAAGGATGCCTTCGTGATGGGACAAAAAGGTGTGGATTGCTATAAAACGTTCGCCAAGTGTCCCCATGGGCAAAGCTTATTTGATGAATTTGTACGAATCGACGGTGTATAGTGAATATATGTCAATGCAACGTAGGTCTTGATGTGTTTTTCTTTTCCCTTCGCGGGAATTCGGTTCCTTTGTCTGGTAAAGGGCACCAGAAGTCTGTGCTTTAATGAATTTTTTGAAGTGCTCTCTACTCTCAGAAGATGTACGAGTATGATATATTCTATGAAAACTTTGAAATACTTTCACAACTGCACAAGACTTATTGGCGTCGCTACATGAATTCTTACTATCCTTCTCCGACAAGAAACCACTCCCCGCGTTTTAAATGGAGAAAGCAAAAATGGTGCGAAAAGTGTGTACGAGTGAATAATGAGTGCGACAAAGTTTCTTCCTTTGTTGTGTGTATGCCAAATTCGAAACTTAAAATGCTATAAACAACAATTTTCTCGCGACCCCTTATGGAGATTTAAAGGTGTTCCTAAAAAGAATATAGAGCCCTTCATCGGTCTAATAAACTCCTGTGGCAGTACAAAACACTCACCATTTGTTATTTCAATTTTTCACACAGGATCCACACAGAACAACCACATTGAATCCTCATTCATGGCCATACTCGTATCTCCACGGAACCATTTCAGACCAAACACAATGGATCTTTATAAATCAAGACTGGCAGAACCCAAAGCACCAGAAGATTTACTACAAGGAAATATGGTATATCGTATATGGCTTCATACGACCGAGAAATAAGGTGGGCGGCAAGGATGTCTTTTTCACTTTGTCGGAAATGAGGAGAAGCAGTCATCATTTGTTTGGGGGTGCTCTTTTGATGCTGGCGATATTATCGTCATTCAACCAATACCGCCACCTCAAGAACACCACCGGGACATCATCCGTATTCATACACACTCGACTGAGCCGCCTCCCGAGGGAGTAATTTAATAAAGAAAACTTGTGAACTGTCAATGGAAATTTGGAAATTTTGTTCAATCATGGAAGAGGGACGTATGTATATACTCGAACATATGTACATTTGTATGCTTGTACAATTATGTATTCGGGATACTTTCCTTTTAAAGGAAATGACTAAGCATCCGGATAAACACCAAGCACCGGTGCTACCAGTTCGGGGAAAAATGTCTTTTCCGAGGAATTTTGCTGAAATTTATTCCGGCCGTAAAACGATAGCAGTATCTAAATGAGGTATCTGCGATGCAAGCGTATACAAATCATGAAATTTTGCGTCAGTTTTTGTGGCTATTTATAGTCATTTCGATATAACGCTTTAATTGGCTTTATGATTTAGTGAAGAGGTTCCTCAGCTTTATGGTTATTCACTTATAACCGTTCGTCTAATTAACATAACCACGCAATGTCCAAGCCCCTGCAATGCGTCTCTGACTCTCTAGGATCTTGGAAGAAGACTTTGTTTCTGAAATGGGAGCAGTAATTGGTCCTCTAATAGTAGTAATAGTCATTGCAACATACGGCAACCTAAGAATAGCTAATGACACTGGATACAGGTAACAATATGTAGAATGCAATGAGATCTACTGCATTATCGTATTTGGGAACGCAGAGACTACCCAGGCTAAAATAATCATCTTATTGTTGATAGTTGACAATATACGAGTAAGTCGCACTGACGTTCTTGGAATCAACAGTAGTATCCCTGACGCTAAGGAGTACTGGGTTGTGATCAGTGATTTTAATGTCGGGTTCAAAGTAGAATACAGCTGGGAGTCAGGGAGTTCTCTATTTTGATAGAACCAAACATTCAATTACTAGGTGAGGTGAAAAGCAACCTCCTTGACCGCCAGAAGGTTATGGTGCCTTGAAGTCCGTTCAAATTTAGGTAGACATGCCAAATTTCAGTGAGATACTGTCTTTAGTTTTGTTTTGACAGCTGATTGTTGTTGACATGTTTGGCATCATGTTGAGTACCGACAAAAACGATTTTCGTTCTCTCATAAAACATTATTTTTTGAGAGGCAAAACGGCGAAGGAAACAAAAGAAAAGTTGGATAAATATTATGGGGCTAATGCTCCATCAGATTACACCGTCAAATATTTTTTTCGAGAGTTTCGTGGTGGCCGCAACTCCACTACCGATCAAGTCCGCAGCGGCATGAAATGGTGTTGGCTGACCGGAAAGTGAAGGTGCGCGAGCTAGCATATACCACAAAGATTAGTACTGAGCGCACACGCCATATTTTGGGCAATATTCTGCATATGAAAAAGTTATCCTGCCGCTGGGTGCCGCGAATGCTCACTCCTGACCAAAAACACGAACGCGAGAGCACTTCGTAAGAATGTTTGGACTTGCTGATGCGGAATCGGGTGGACTTTTGGCGTCGATTGGTAACTGTTGATGAAACGTGGATCCACTATTACACACCAGAGAACAGAATGAGTGCCCGGCAATGGATTGAAGCCAGCACGAGTGCTCCGAAGCGGCCGAGGGAGGCTCTGCGAGAGTGTGCAGGAGAATCCGAGGCAGTCGATTTCGCGTTGCTCACAAGAACTCGGCCTTTCGCAGACCACAACTTGACGAATTTTTCGTCGTGACTTGGGTCGGCACCCGTACAATATTCAACTGACGGATCTGAAAGTAAACGACCATAGAAAACAACGTGTGTTCGCTGATTGGGCTCTGGAGCAGTTGGAAACTAACCCTAATTTTCTTTGAAAAATCATCTTCAGCAATGAGATCCATTTCTGGATGAATGGGTACGTCAACAAACAAAATTGTCAAATTTGCAACGATACCAATCCACATGAGATATAAGAGCGTTCAATGCATTCAGAAAAAAATACTGTTTGGCGAGGATTTTGGGCCGGCGGCGTCACGGGTCCATATATCTTTGAGAATGACGTTGGGGAGGCCATCAATATCAACGGCGAGCACTATAGGTCGATGATTACCAACTCCTTTTAGCCTGGGTTGGATGATATAAACACCAACGACATGTGGCTTCAACAGGACGGCGTTACGTGCCACACAGCTTCCGCCACATTCGAAATTCTGAAAGAGCGATTCGAGGGCATGATCATCTCACGTGTAGGTGATGTGAACTGGCCACCGAGATCGTGCGATTTGACCCCGTTAGACTTTTTCTTGTGAGGTTTTCTGAAGTCGCAGGTCTATGCGAATAAGTCACAAACCACACCGGCCCTCACGGCCAAAATAACCCATGCTATCGATCAAATTCAGCCTGATTTATGCCCCAGAGTCATGGAAAAATGGACATTTCGAATGCGCGCCATCCGAGGGGTCGCGGCCGACATTTTAGCGATGTTATATTCCATACATAATGGCATTGATAGGGCTTTCAAAGGAATAAACAATTTCGATGATATCTCACACACACTTTGTTTTATTTAAGTTTCATTAAGCGCTTAATGAAAGACCCTTTTTAAGCTCCAAGTTGGACGTACAATTATCTCTGTGCTGTGTTAAGTTCACAGCGATACACAATACACAATGGAAAGTGAATGAACTTATAATAGAAGGTACTAGACTGACTAAAGATACTGAGCTTATGAAAGTGTTACCTAGATATACGAGTACACTTTCTCTTAGATTATTGGTCCTTGAGGGACATATCTTAAGTCGGATTTAGTCAGGCCTATCAAGGATTGAAAAACGACGGAACGTAGAGCACAAACCACCAGCATAAACGATTAAATGGCATCGCATAACAATGTGCCAAATCGCTTTTCTAAGTATGCACTTTTATTCAAGGGCTATAACTCCATGCTAACCTTATCCAACCTTTGACAAAAAATATCTATAGAAAAATCACACTGGTCTAAAAGAAAACAGTGATTGCAAAAAGCGTGGACGAGGAAAAACTAGGGTGGAAAGAAAGTGAGATACCGATGTACTTTGGTCTTAAATGCTATAAAGGTTATAAGGACTAGGAGATAAAAAGCTCGGCTGGGCATTCTATAAATGACTAGCTCACCCCACAGTGCATTTAAGGTAAATCGATGAACATTCATAGGTGTTACGGTGGAAGGTTTAAAGGAACGGAATGCTGCCAGCAATTTCGATTGAGCAGTGGCCGTGAAAATAGCGGTTGTATAGGGTGAATTAGAAGGCGGTGTTCGTTTATCGCACAGTTTTGAGACCTACCTAGAGTACCAAGTTCTTCGGGGCACCGGACTAGATTTAGGTATTGCTATCCAATTTTGGGCAGATAAATGGCTTTTATAGGGTAACCAGATATCAATTATAGTTTTTTAAATTGTTAGGATTCAGCAGCTGTCAAACTTACCAATAACATCCAGCTGTTAAAATATAAGGTTTGCCATTTCAACATGCATCGTTTAACGCTTGTAGAAAATGTGGAAATTATTTAAAAAATATTATCAAAATTCCGGCTCAGTAGTAAATACGCAACATGAATTTCGACGTGAGGTCGCTCGTCTTCATGGCTTCAGTGTGGAGGCCATTCGTCGTACAGTTTGATCGTGAATTCTCTCTTTTGGATTATAAGCCACCAAACAGACATATATTGGTGCGATATGAAGAAAACATAGCCGCGGTAGCGGCTAGTATCGATGAAATGTCGAAATGTTGCCGGAGAGTCAACCCGGCTTATTTTGCGGTTGGATTTGGGCCTACATCCATACAAGATTATGCCGACGTAAGAATTGAAGCCGGACGAACACGGACAACGCCGTGAGTTTCCTAATTGTGGGCGCTGAAAATTTTAGCCGGAGATTCGGACTTTGACCAAAAAATCATCTTATCGGATTAGGCCCATTTTTGGCTCAGCGACTATGTCAAGAAGCGAAATTGCCATTATTGGAGCAACTACAGTCCACAAGATTGCACAAGAACTTTCTCTGGTCAGAGATCAACAACATCGCCGCCAGATTATGATTTTACATCACTCGATTATTTTTTCTAGGGCTACGTCAAATCCTTAGCCAACCACTTTGGTCGAGGTCAACATTCGACACGGTATTGCAGGAATAACGCCGCACATATTAGACCTAGTCATCAAAAATTGGCCAACCGCTTGAAGCACTGCTAGTGAAGCCGAGGCGGCCATTTGAATGACGTGCTATTGCAAACATAATGGGATGCACGTTGCTTCAAAATAAAGCCAGAATAGATTTTATATCTCACACCGTTGTTGGTTTTTTTTTTCCTATCGTTCCTATCTGGTCACCCTACACTCGTACATATATTGAGGCCAGATCAGAAGGGGAAAAGTATTTCTTACATCGCTTGAGGAAGTCTAAATATTTCGCAGCATTTTTGGCGATACCGAGTATATGGTCATTTCAACGTAACTTTTCACTGACCGATAATGGAATTTTTTTCGGTTTCGACGACGCAAATGCCATCTATGAATGATAGCGGGCCCCCGCCCAATTATCAAGGCTTCGCCCATTAATGACGTTGTCTAATAAAAAGCGGGGGCAGAGCATACTACTGGTCTTATCGTAAACATCTTCAGATAACAGCCTCTGAATGGTTGCTACGATTTGACTAGTTACAAGTTGCCGGTCATAGGTATTGTTGGCGGCTGGACCGCCGGTAGTCCATACCAGGACTTAAATCACAGTACCATGGCAGTCAAGAGGATTTCGGTCCGGGCCTGACTTGTTAGAGGTAGGCCATCTTCTGGGAGCGTCATGGTGGCTGTGGTTTAAACCCAAATCGCGGGTTGGCGAGCGATGGCAAGGCGTATCCTTGCTCCCTATGGATATATGGGCACCTCGTAAACATAAGGTCTCATGACAGGTGGTTTAGGTTAAAAATCATGGAACGTTCTATGAATGATAGCCGGATGTTTAAATTCCGCTTTAGCGATAGCAGCTAGCATTGTAATTTGGAAGCATGAAATTCTACTCTGTTAGTGGTTCCCCACGGTTAATATCAGAATTTGATGACCTTAACATACGCTGGCGTTCCCGTTCTACAGCCGAAGAGCAGGGTCGTGAGTCCGGAAATGAATATGAAAAGCAAAGATCACTGTCATCAGCAATCAAATATATTGGATTAGAAGTAGCCTAAGATCAAGACAAGAGATCCTTGATAAAATTAAAAATTGTGTCACTGATAGAAAGTTAGCACATTAGCATTTATTTTTAGGATATCGGACTTGAAGCCATTCAATTCAACTTGAATGTAATGCTCCAAAAAGTTACTTCTATCCATTGAAGAAGAGATTTAGCGATCTCATATGTACGCATTTTCGACAGAAGCCAAACGCTGTCAAATGCCTTTGAAATATCTTGCTTTCGCCAGATGGGTATACATATGGTTCCACTTTTTGGTAAGATACTCGTATGTCAACAAATCACCAGTGAACCTGGTTCCACAAAAACCGTACAGCTGGTCATTGAGAAGTTTTCGTGTTTCAAGATATATATCAGCGTATCCATGACGGTGGAGAAAAGCGACTTAAGTGCAATAGGTCTGTAGGTAGAGAGGGGAGAATATTCGGCTTTTTAAGGACAAACTGAATAAATGCTGTGATGAAAAAACTTACGCAGTGGTTTTGTCAGCGTGGAAGAAGGCGAGATATATCAGTACCATCGCGACCAGCGGATTTGTGTATATTTAGATTTTTAAGTGTTCTTGCTACTACATTACTCCGGAAGTAGAATCATCCCATTAATGATTCGACGCACTCAAGTGTAGGCGAAGACAAAACACAATCTGGAAAAGTTACAGCAAGCAGATTGGCCCTATCCAAAGACCTGACAAATGGAATGTCATTATAAATGAGCATTGTGATGGAGGATGATGTCGAATTACTGATGGTTTTGAGGATCGACCAGCAATTTTTAGTACCTTTGGGACATTGTAGTATTTTTTGATTCAGTTGCTGGTCGTATTCAAATTTTACACGCTTGAAAATGCCTTTGTAGTCATTCTTGCCTCGTTTGAACGTTTTTTTGGTTATCTTTTATCGGGTTGATCTTGTAGGGCCGAAAAAAACATTTCCTTAACCATGACAGCCTCTGTACAGCTCGAGGTTTGGTACTCTTAATCCGATGAGGGATAAAAGATCTCATTCGCATATAGTATATGAAAAAAACTCGATTGGACCCTTTTTCAGCACAGAAAATGAACGAGACTATGACGGGAAAAAGTTCAGAACCAGAAAATATATTACGGCAACGAAAAATCTATATCTAATCTATATGGTGAAATGTTGGAAACAAGCAATAGCGTAAAAAATGTGCTATCACGGTACAGAACAAAGTAAGAATGGATTTGTCATCTTCTTAACAGACGAAGTGTGTCAGTTGGCTTTGCTATGTTCAACGAATGCGGTGGAAAAATCCAGCCCAAAACAGCGCTAAGATGGAGAAAAGAAACAGAACTGATGTTGTACTGAGCGGAGTTTTTGTACTATAGCGTTCTGTCACTAGGAGCGTATATACTTGTAGCTACCATTCCCGAGTCAGTAAGCCAAGCCTTGTCGATAAAGAAGGTTACATTCGGCTTGTGCAAATTTGTTCGGGATAACCTACGAGTAGTTGTTTTTTGTGTGCACCGCTATTGCAATGAATGATTCTTATAAACATGGAAAGGTTTTCTTCTTGCTCGGAAAAACTGGCGCATAACTTCTTGAAATGTAAAATACGGCTATAAGGATGATGCTTTTGGGAAAATTCAAATGTTTGGATTGGAATGCCAATTAATGATAAACCTTGCTCTATTTATCCTTCCACGGCCTGAACCGATGAAAATGTTGAAAGCGCACCATTGAAGAAGTTGTGCAGCTGTCTGCAGTGACTTGGAGTTTAGTTTAGTGAATCGGGAATGAAGATTTGGTGATGAAAATAGTGGCTGTCGAATTCGTCTTTTGACTGCAAACTGCTGAATAAAAATAAGAAACTGCGTTTTGAAAGAAGGGTTCCGAAATGATCCATGTTTTTTTTTTTACAGGTGGCGAATCATGGTGCTATGTTTACGAACTGAACTTACCTACAGTCTGGGGTGGACCTGGGTTTCAACCAACAAGCGTCTCGAACCAGGTCGATCATTAGCTAGCTGCTAAGTTGGTTGAAGTCCCCTTCCGCTTGCGTGATCCACCTAAGTCACGTTCTTCATCTACTGCGCTGTCTGTCGGAAGAGGATTTGAAGACTCTTCGAATCGGAGAATTAGTGTATCCGCTCTACATGGCGTTGGATCTTCACCCTTCTGTCGATTTCGCTCATATAGTACCGAAAGCCACACGATGAATTTACCCCCCAATACAGTCAAGAGCCCCATCATCCATTTTTGATAAAGCCCATGCCTCTGCATGGTCTTATATAGGGTCACCTTTTTTATTTGACAGAGGGCTTTGCAAGTCAATTGCCCTCTTAGCCCAAAGAACCAGCGATTGACAATTATTCTTCGTTTGATCTCAGCGATGGTTTCGTTGCGACAGCGACAGTCGACAGTCGACAGCGGAGCCTAGCTGGACAAAGTCATTAACTCCCTCAAAGTTATATCTGTCGAGGGTGATGTTCTCTCCGTGATGTCGGTGTTGTCGGTCCTTTCTTGTTGACAGCATATACTTGGTTTTGCCCTCATTGACCTTTAAACTCATCTTTGCCGCTTCCGCCTCAATACTCGTGAAAGCGAAACTGACATCACGCTGCTTTCTTCCAATTATGTCAATATTGTCGGCGTATGCGTGTAATTTGCACTATTCTTTCAGGAATGATGTTAAAGAATTCGCATGACAGCGCAATGCCTTGTCTAAATCCACTTTTGACATCAAAGGTCTCGGCTTAGTTCTTTAGTGATTCTTGACCGACTTTGATGGAGTAGCGTGCATTCCCCATCGCCATCCTGCACAAACGGACGATTTTGGCAGGAATGCTCTGTATAGCTCGTCTCTATAGATGCTGCTAAACGGAGCCTTAAAATCGATGAATAGGTAGGGCGTATCGATTTGGAGGTCATGGGTCGATGGTGGACTTTCCTAGACTGAAGGAACACTGATAAGGACCAATCAGGTTGTTGACGCACGTCTTCAGGTGTTCACACAATACGGCAGATAGGATCTAGTAGGCGATGTTAACTAGACTGACGTTTCTGTAGTTGGCGCAGTTCAGAAGGTTTCCTTTCTTGAGGATCGGCCAAATAATTCTGAGGTTAAATTGTCTGACGTCTGACCTTTGACCATATTTTATAGATGACTTGGTGTATGCTGCTTACCATGTCATCGCCTGCAACTTTGAAGAGCTCGGTAGTTAGGCAGTTCACTCCAACTGCTTTGTTGGCTCCTAAGAAGCCAGTGTTTGTATGTCCTGTTCTGCTCGTAGAACTCGTGAGCAGCTCTAGTCATTCTATGCATCGCCGTTTTGAATGCCTCTTGCATGTGATTGCCGGCACTCTTCGCCAAAGCAGGGGTTCCGTTGTGGTGACCGAGTGAAATCCAGCACATCTGAAGCGGCATCTCTGATGGCTTTTTGGCAATATTGTCACTGGTCTGTAATGCTTAGCGCTGGCGGCATAGGATCTATAAAGAGATTAAATGGGACTCGATCGAAAAACGATTTTGCGAGCTCTTCCGATTGTAGGCGTTCGAATTTGAATTTTCTCACAATATTAGCTTGGCTGCAACAAGATAATTGTCCGAGTTGATGTTAGCCCTTTGGACATCCATAATACTGAAGGAGTGCATTGAGTTGATTGCAATGCGGCTAATCGGGCTGACGGTGAGATCTCCGAGTCACCTTATGAATACCGAGATTTAGGAACCGCGTCGTGCCTACGACTGTGTTTCACCCTGGCAAAAAGTCAATTAGCTTCAACCCGTTATCGGACATATACTTTCCGATAGTATTACCAAAGATCTGTTCCTCGCTGTGCATTAAATCAACCGAAGACAATTTTAATGTCATAGACTTACTTATTACTCGTAGATTTTGTCCAAGGGATCGTTGAAGCTATTTTTAGTGTCGTCATCTTTCAATAAAAACCTAAAAAAATAATGAGGCTCCAGGATACGATTTGATTACAAGTGAAACTCTAGCTTTCGAGCTACCTCGAAAAGCATTTGTCAAGCTCCTCCACATTATAAATGCTTCCATGAGACTTTTATACGTTCCAAGCCAATGGAAAGTCGCAGAAGTCATAATGGTTCCAAAACCGGGGAAAAGTTCAAATAAAAAGTTATACAGACCCATTTCGCTCCTGCCGAAAATTTCAAAAGTCGTTCCACAAGGAAGCGTTCTGGGGCCATACCTATTCTTACTGTACACTAGAGACATACCTCTAGATGAAGAGACTGTGGTAACAACGTTCGCGGATGACACGGCGATTATCGCCATAGGACAATCAGTTGAATCCTCGACTGAAAAACTTCAACGTATTCTGAACAAAATATTTGAGTGGACGAAGAGCTGGCGGATCGTGCTAAACGAGACTAAGTCAACACACGTCAATTTCACGTACAGAAAGATAAACAACTTACCTTTATTCATCAACTCGGTACAAATACCGTATGCAAACGAGGCAAAATATTTGGGAATGACCCTAGACGCAAAACTGAAGTGGAAATCACACATAAAAAAGAAACGTGAAGAGCTGGAAATCAGCTTAAGAGGAATGAATTGGCTTATCGGAAGATACTCTAAACTAAGCACATATAACAAGCTGCTTATATATGTATAAGCAAGTGCTAAAACCTTCGTGGCCTTATGGTATACAACCAAACCAAACAATATGTCTGTCCTACAGACATTCCAGAACAAAGCGCTTAGAGCAATCGTAAATGCTCCATGGTACTCGTATATAAGGAATAGCGGTATTCACCGCGATCTGGGAATTGCAACCGTGAAAGACGAAGTAACAAGCTTCGCTCGTAAACTGTGCACTCGTCTTGTGCATCATTGCAACTAGGAAATAATCAGGAGATTGGACGAGACAAATCTTGTGCGGCGACTTCAAAGAACAAGACCGTTCAACTTAGCGCCTTAAGCAGAAACCGTATGAAATAACGGTAATAGTAGGTGCTCTCGCTGGAAAGCTACCTACCAAACGCGATAAACTACAGAAGCTTGAGCTACTTATAGAAAATGGGAGGTTTTTTAGTGAGTAAGAATCTCACACTACCATAAGGGCGTGCTTATTGTGGACGCTGTATTGCCACTGTGGTAGGCAGTAGGTGCTCGTGCTTATGGTGCCTGCTGTGGTGGTGTGGTGGTGCTCTTATGAGCGCGTGCTTATGGTGCCTATGAAGGTTTTTACCTACCCAAGAAAAAAAAAAAAATCTTTCTCCTCTGTGGAGGCGTGCGCGCGTTAAGGTTAATGTTGGCAAATTTAGCCCTAAATGGACGTTTTTTATCCTCTTATTGTGTGGCCCATCCCATCGCACTTCTTGGATGGCGGTAACATCTGCCTTGTTGCAGTCCAGGGTCTCCGCCAGTTGCTCGTCTGCACGTAGCCTATTAAGGGACCTAATATTCCACGTGTAGATCCAAAGTTCGTTGTCCTCGTTTCGCTTACAGGGGTTGGTCAACAGTAGATCCGTCCGCATCGACGCTAGTTGTTGCTCCGTATCTGTGGATTTTTTTCCATGGCCGGGCAGTTACCCTGGCGCGGCGGTACAACCCCTAACGTGAAGGGCCATTACTATTATAAATATTCCTAGGAGTAGGGGTCGGTTACACCGAAGCCAGTAACCCGTTCGGTGAAGTGAGTGCTGCCGTTGATCAATTAAGGGCTCATCCGCCACCATCTATTTTCTAACAACCTGACTTAGTCTCGCAAATCCTTACCGGCGTGAGCTCCAAATATGTCGGAGTAGTCTGTTCTGTTCTGTTCCATCTGAGGAATTCACCCGCTGCTGTTATTTTTGTCAGCACTCGCGCTTATGAGTTTCTCAAGTCGAGTCCCGATGGACATCGACCAGTACCCGATGGTTACCGCTTGGAGGTAAAATAAACACATTTTATGTGTAGGAACAGTTACCACATTGGGAATCGCCAAATATACACCTCTCAGTTCCTACCCTATTTCTACCGTATCCAACCATTATCAATGAGCTACTACTATTACTACAGGCTAATAGTTTTGCATGGTGTGAATCTAACCCATGTCTCAGCTCAAAAAGATGCTTTGTATTCGATTCTTTAATTCGAATAACATTCCACTTACCAGCGATTTGTTTTAAAGGTGGTCTTTCAAGTTCAAACATCAACAATCGATCGAAGGAACATTGAACATTTTTTGTCTTTTATCATAGCATCCATCCGCATCGACGCTTGTTGTTACTCTGTATCTGTCGATTTTTTTCCATGGCCGGGCAGTTACCCCGACGCGGCGGTGCAACCCCCAACCTGAAGGGTCATTACTATTATAAATATCCCTAGGATGAAGGGTCGGTAACACCGAAGCCAGTAACCCGTTCGAGGATGTGAGCACTGCCGTTGGTCTAGTCTCGGAAATCTGGGATTTTGTTTCACGATTGATTCCATCTGGGGAGTTCATCCGCTTTATAGTGTTGTTAGTTTTGTCTGTTGCTCCGCACTCGCGCTTATATGTTTGGCAATTCGAGTCCGGTTGCACATTGTCCCGTACTCAATGGTTACCATTTGGAAGTATCATAAGCACAATTGATGTTTAGAAACAATTACAACACTGGACATCGTCAAGTCGACAACTCTCAGTGCCTACCCCATTTCTACAGCACCCATCCACCACCTGAAGTGAAGCAAAAATCAAGCCAGTAGAAGAGTTAAAGAAACGACCTAATACGTGGCGATTGGGGTACTGGTTTTTCCACAACAATAACGCCTCTGCTCACACAGCAGTATCCGTTCGCCTATTTTTGACCAAAAATGGCACGAATCTTATGCCCCATCCTCCCTATTCACTCGACCATTCCCTTACGACTTTTTTTCTATTTCCTCGAACGAAAAGAGACATGAAAGGAAAATGTTTGGCTGACTTTGCTAAGTTGGCAAAAAGGGATACACTGTCGAGTATTAGAGAACACGAATGTAAAAAAAAATATTTTGGTAGTGGAGAGTATTTTGAAGGAGATTGAAGGTTTAATTTATTAATTTGAATATTTAATTATATAAATAAATTAAAAAGAAACAAATCCGAGTTCTTTTGAGGTTCAATTTAAAGTCAGGGTTCGAAGAAGGTGACGAAAGAGTCATAATTAGTTTACTCAACCAGCATCCTAAAGAGGAGTTATTACAGTATTTATTTTTCGGCGTACGAATACTCTTCGGATCGAACCCATAAATCATAAAAAACGTTGATTGACTTTGTTTTGCGAAGGAAGTCTGTTGGAAAAGAGGTCTTTTTCATTTATTTCATTCAAATGGTTTGCACATTAAGATATTATCTTTTTTTGTACATAGTATTTTAATTTCAGATGTACGAGGGGCGTTCAAACTATTCTCGGTATCGGGGTGAAGCTGTAGTTGTATATATAAATTGACTTATTTATCAAGTAATACTATTATTTTAGTGCATTCATGTAAAATTTCATATAAATGTTATTAATAATTCGCGTTTTATCTCTAGTTAAACAGAATCATAATGGCAACTGAGACGATGATGGTGAAAATTGAGCATCGCCCTGTAATTAAATTTCTCACTAAGCAAGGAAAAAGTCAAAAAACTATTCATGAAGAGATGGTGGCTGTTTACCAGGGTTTCGCACCTTCATTATCAACTGTGCAAAAGTGGTCAAGTGAGTTCAAGAGAGGCAGAGAGAGCATTGAAGACGACCCCCGCTCCGGCGCCCCGGCTACTGCTCGTACGGGAGAAACCATCAAAGAAGTCGAAAAACTTGTTCTTGAGGATGCCCGAATAAAGGTGAAAATGATGGCAGAGATCACCAAGCTTTCAATTGGTACCATTCACACCATTCTTCATGACCATCTTAACCTTTCAAAGGTCAGTGCAAGGTGGGTGCCACGAATGCTCACAGCGCCTCAGATAAAAAGTGAGAATCGCATGCTGTAGAGAGCTTTTGGAGATGTGTAGTGAGAACGCGGACGGTGTTATGGATCGAATTGTTACTGGGGACGAAACATGGGTCCACCACTATGACCCTGAAAGCAAACAAGAGTCCATGCAGTGGCATAAAAAAGGAACAGACCCCCCGAAGAAGTTCAAAGTGCCCGAAAGCCCATGGCCACAGTTTTTTGGGACTCAAAGGGAACCTTGCTCATTGAGTACAAAAAACAAGGTGAAACCAACAACGCCACATCCTACGCTTCCACTTTGCATAATTTGCGGGAGGAAATTAAAAAGAAAAGACGGGGTAAACTCGCAGCGGGTGTGTTGCTTCTTCATGACAACGCTCCTGTTCACACGGCGCGAGTTTCCAAGGCTGCTGCGCGAGATTGTGGTTTCGAAGAAATCCAACACCCACCCTATAGTCCAGACCTTGCCCCTAGTGATTATTTCCTGTTTCCGGATTTGAAAAAATGTCTTCGTGGAAAAAGATTTTCGGATGATGAAGAACTCAAGTCGGTATTTTGCAGAGAAAGAGGAAATTTATTTTTTTGAGGGTTTAAAGAAGCTTATCTCAAGATGTAACAAATGCATTGATGTTAGGGGAGATTATATTGAAAAATAAAAACTATTTAAACTGAATTCGCATTTTCCTTCATATCGGTACCGAGAATATATTGAACGCCCCTCGTATAATTTTATTACAAATTAAAAACTAATATATGTAGTTGCCTTCGAGGGCGATACACTGATTGAAACGATTTTTCAATCTTTCGATACCAGTTTTGTAGTACGATTTCGGTTTAGTCTCAAAATAGGCCTCTGTTTCGGCGATTCGGTCTTAAATCTTTTTCCGGCGAGCATTCTTTTGAGGCCTGCGAACAGGAAATAGTCGCTGGGGACCAAATCTGGAGAATACGGTGGGTGGGGAAGCAATTCGTGGCCGAATTCTTTCAATTTTGCCATCGTTTTCATAGACTTGTGACACGGTGCATTGTCTTGGTGAAATAGCACTTTCTTTTTCTTCAAATGCGGCCGTTTTTCTGCGATTTCGTCCTTCAAACGCCCCAAAAACGCAATGTAATAGTCGCTGTTGATAGTCTGCCCCTTTTGGAGATAGTCGATGAAAATTATTCCATGTGCATCCCAAAATACGGATGCCATAACCTTGCCAGCCGAGGACGAGGTTCGTCGCCTGCTCGCCACTCAGCTGACTGCCAACTTGACTCTGGTGTGAAGTGATGGAGCCAAGTTTCATCCATTGTTACATACCGACGCAAAAATTCGGCTTTATTGCGGTTGAACAGCTTTAAACACTATTATGAATCATCAACACGTTGTTGTTTTTGGTCGACTGTGAGCAAACGTGGCATCAACTTTGAACAGAGCTTTCGCATGTCCAAATATTCGTGTATGATATATCCAACACGCTCTTTTGATATCTTCAGAGCCTCAGCTATCTCGATCAACTTCACTTTACGGTCATTCGTAATCATTTTGTGGACTTTTTTGATGTTTTCATCTGAAACAGCGTCTTTTGGACGTCCACTGCGTGCATCATCATCGGTGCTTGTATGACCACTTTTAAATTTTTCAATCCACTTGCGAATGGTTCGTTCGGCTGCATTTTTCCCCATCAAAAAGCAATGATAAATCAACACATGAAATTGCTTTGAATCCATTTTTTTTCACAATAACAAAAGTTGCTTCACTCACAACGCTATATCTCGAGAACTAATTGTCCGACAGCTGTCAAATTTATACACATATCTTTTGATGGTTGGTACTAATTGAAAATGGTATGGATTTAATTCAAGTGGTGCCCTCTCTAAGAAACGGCAAGGACTTTTCAGCCGATGTGTTATATAAACATTATGGATGAATAGGAAGAAGGGGATAGGTTTAGTTTTGTTGTGTGGAAAAATATAGAAGTATTGCACTTTTAAAATTGCATAGGTTTGATATTGATCTTAGATATGAGGGCAAGGAGTTCCATAGTCTTACAGTGTCAATGAAAAATAAGCGCGAAGAGCTAAGAA
This sequence comes from Volucella zonaria, assembly GCA_963966105.1. Classification (NCBI taxonomy): domain Eukaryota; kingdom Metazoa; phylum Arthropoda; class Insecta; order Diptera; family Syrphidae; genus Volucella; species Volucella zonaria. The sequence goes on along the minus strand of OZ014532.1, from coordinate 192,099,264 downwards.
AATTGCAGCGGTATGGTATAAGGTTGGTTGTTCTTGAAGAGCGAGTGAAATTAAGCCTGCTATACAAATAAGACGGACTTTCATTATTAATAATTTTGTGTAAGAATATACAATTTCTAGCAATGATATACTGTTGCAAATTAAAATCTAGTAAATACCTAGAGTATTTGGAGATATACTCATATCTACGAATGCCATAAATGTAACGCACCGCATCATTAAAAGCTATTTGTAATTTACGCTGAGATAATGAGTCAATACTACTATATACGACGTCAGCATATGTTATGAGAGGTAATATTAACGTTGTTACCAGCTTTCGCCGCATTTCAATTGGAGTGAAATATGCGCTAAGCCACAACTTACGAAGGCGTCCGTAGATACGACCAATGACCACGTTATTGTGATTGTGACCAGATAGATTTCGAATTATAGTATAGCCAAGACTAGTGATTGACTCTACGACTTTGATTTTATTTTAAATAAGATATAAGTCAGGTAGGAGATTAAAATTGAATTTTCTCTTGGATATTGGAATTAGTTGAGATTTTGCAGGATTTAGTAGTAACCCATTTGGCGCTGACCAAGAATATATGCGTTTTAAGTCATCGTTAATGAGAAAAGCGAGTTCATTAAGGTTGGAGTACGTTTCGGTAGGTGTAGTTGAACGTCATCTGCATATAGGTGTACTGAAGAATGTCTGCACACTAATGGCAGGTCATTTATGAACAGGCAGAAGAGAATCGGTCCCAATATTGAACCCTGTGGCACACCTTGATTGATTTCCACTAGTGAAGAACTACGTTCACCCGAAATTACCCTTTGCGACCTACCGGAAAGAAAACTTTTCAGCAATTTCACTGCCCTTTCACTAAACCCAAAATTGTTCTTTAGCTTCCAACACAGAATTTTATGATTTACTTTGAGAAATCCAACAGACAAAGAAATGAAACATGACCCCTGTCAAAATCTTGTCTTATTTCTTCAAGTAAATTGACCATGGTTGTGGAACCTGACGGCTGAGTACTCAGCAACTTATTGAGAGACAAGTGCTTCGTGATTTATTTTGCTATTATTTTCTCGAAAGCCTTGGACAAGCAGGGTAGAATGCTAATCGGTCTAAAATCGGCAGGAGATGCTGGATAGGTTTTCTTAGCGATAGGCAAAACTCTCGCAATTTTCCAGAACTGAGAAAACGCTGATGTTATTATGCACCAGTTGATTACATGTGTGAGATGAGGTACAATTTGCGGTAAGATAAGTCTAATAAAGCGTACTGGTACGCCATCTTCACCTATGAAGTCAGATTTGATAGCTATTACGGATTGGATAATTTCGTCTTCAGTGGCTACTATAAAATCTTCCAGTCTTGGCAGCGAGTGCACTACTTCCTCAGTCTGACTAAAATCAAATTCATTTATACTGGAATCATCTTCCAGAAATGCATGATTTAGTTCATCGGGATCAAGAACACATTTAGAGTTGTTGTTACTACTATTGGGTCTACAAGTAAGTTTCCAGCGTTTGTCAGAGATGGCGCCACCAGTGGATCCCGGGCAGAAATGTCAGACCCCATGTGTTTTATTTGTAGGTTTTGTATCTGTCAACAACTTTGCAGCGTTATATTTGAGCAGTTCTATCGGTGTCGTACATTTTATCGAGCAAAATCATGGCAAGTTTCCAGCCAAATAAACGTCATTTGCGGGAAGCGCTGATTTTATTCTTTAATATGAAGAAAAGTGCAGCTGAGGCCTATCGTTTGCTTTCGGAAACTTATGGGGCGGAATGTATTGGTGAATCGACGTGACGCGAGTGGTTCAAACGGTTCAAAAGTGGTGATTTTGGAGTTGAAGACAAAGATCGCCCCGGAAAGCCGAAAAGTTTTGAAGACGAGGAATTGAACGCTTTACTGGATGAGGATCCATGTCAGATTCAAGAAGAACTTGCTGCGTCATTGGGCGTCACGCAACAAGCCGTTTCCCTGCGCCCAAAAGCACTGGGATTCATTCAAAATTGGAAACCTGGGTGCCGTACGAATTGAAGCCAAGAGACGTCGAACGGCGATTTTGAATGTCCGAAATGTTACTGCAGCGGTATAAAAATAAATCATTTTTGCATCGTATTGTCACTGGTGATGAGAAATGGATTTATTATGATAATCCTAAACGCAGAAAATCGTATACAAAGCCCGGCGAGCCCGCCCAATCGACGCCGAAACGAAATATTCACGTGAATAAGGTCATGCTCTGCATATGGTGGGATCAAAAGGGTGTCGTATACTACGAACTGCTTCCGAGTGGTGAAACCATCAAAGGACCATTATATCGAACCCAACTAATTCGTTTGAAGCGGGCATTAAAAGAAAAACGGCCAGAATATGAGACCAGGCATGAGTCCGTCATTTTTCATCACGACAACGCTCGGCCAAATGTTTCGGTTTCTGTGAAAAACTATTTGGAAAATAGTGGATGGGAAATTCTGCCTCACCTGCCTTACAGTCCAGACTTGGCACCATCTGACTACCACTTGTTTCGTTTGATGCAGAACGCTCTTACGGGAATACGCTTCAGCTCAGTAGAGGAAATCAAAAATTGGCTCGATACGTTCTTGGGCTCGAAAGACGAGAAATTTTTTTGGTCCGGAATTCATAAATTGCAGAAAGATGGGGGAAAGTTGTAGCTTCCGATGGACGATACTTTGAATAAAGCATTGTAACTATGTTTTCATAATAAAACTTCAAATTTTGGAAAAAAGCGCTGGAAACTTACTTGTAGACCCAATAGATATACCAATTTTACGCAAATTGCTCCAAAGTCTCTTTGCAGGGGGAAATATATTTAGTTTAGAGGCGAAATAGTTTTTCTTTGAGGTGCGTACAGCTAAGATGGCGTAATTACGTGCCGCTTTATTTGAAGACCAGCTATCATTAGGTGGTCTATTCTTCCATTTAGTACGTTTGCAACATTTTTGCATTGAAACAGGTTCAGACTACAAGCAAATGAAATGATTTTGCTTGTGGGAGAATAGATTAATGTATTTATTCAAATTAATGGTAGTGTCTCTATTTGGACTATTCTTTTTCTGAGAAATTCCACGCCCTACTTCATAGGAAAGGTCATCCATTTCATCAAATCACTTTGAAGAACTTCGCTTACCGCCCATGAAAATCAAGTTCTTCCCATCATCTGCTTTTATGTTACGACTACATTTGTTGAAGTTATATTTTCTGCACACATATGAGTATTTCCTTTTTTCGTGGGAAGATAGATGTCATACTATGGAGCTCCTCATGTTTGTAATCTGACTGAATGTAAAAATGATTTTTCGGGACAATGTTTTTTTTTTTTTATCAAGGAACCCAGGGCCACTGATGTTCATAAATTTGCCCCTAACTATCCCTTTGTCGTATCGTTTGATTCTTCAGCTTCAAGTGTTGCACCTATATTAATCGAATGTTTATTAAATTTTCATTCTTAGAAGATTGAATCTGTGTAAAAGTAAAATTTAATACAAATTGGGGGAATATGGGATTTTTATTAGCCAAACGAGTGGGAAATTTTGACATAAAACTCTGGCGGCACTGGTCCACGATTCAACAACAACACAATTCTACACATGTACAAAATAGTGTTAAACATTCAAATGTATATCATATAAGTAATTTTACATCTAACATCGATTTTTATTATTATTATTATTATTTTTTTAATGTTTAAATTTTTATTTTATTTTCCTTTGTGTTCTTTTGGTCCCAGAATATAAGTACATATATCCTTTTTTTTTTGCGTGTGTTCGGTGCTGTGACTCCTGCTTTTATTCCTGCTCCTCCTTTAGTTTTCGTTCCTGCTGTCGCTTGTACTTTGACTGTGGCATAAGATTTTAAATCAGTTACTTCCATGTACGCATAATTAGGTTGGGAAAACGTGCGCTGCGTCATTTGGTTCGTTCGGTTCGTTCACATCGCTTTGAATGAAATTAAGACACAAAAATCAAATTGTACCGATTTGGAGATTGGCCCGTTGTTTCCGACAGATACGAGCAGGTTCGAGCTGAATCTCCTTGGTTATGCGTTGATGTAGTACTCCCGCTTCTTATGGCATTTTTCGTAGACGATGTAGCAGAGTGCGATAGTGATGAGAACAGCAATGGTGATGCCCATCCCGATGCTTACCCAGATTATCTCATCGTTGATGCTTTTATAGGAACGTCCTGTGAAATATACAAAACAAAGAATGGGAAATGAGTTAACGAAATAGAAGTCAATTGATAATGATTATTGCTATGAAAACATGTGTACTGAGGAACGTTAATGACTAATTTTATCAACAAGAGAGAAAGAAATCAGCGAGGGAAAAGTGCGTTGGCCCATTAAGACTTGTCGCCGAAGGCTAAGTGAAATTTCATGAGGACGCTATTCAAATGGATTTCGTTAATTGATGTTCGGGATGTGTCCTTAAGACAGGCTTTGTGGGGTGACAAATGGGATTTCTGGCCAAGTAAATTGTGATTTTCTTTGATGTGATAACTGCTAAAGGGAATTTGCTACAATGTGGTGTGAACGTCATGGAAATATATTTTTGGATATTGTGGGGTTCTAAATTAAGTTATCTTGACTTTATTGCATGAAATCCGAGATAAAGGTTCCATAGAGTTGCTATTATGTGTGAATAATGTTAATTTTATGTTGGCTTAACATTCTCTAAATAATTTTAAGTCAAGCTTTAAGCGATTTTCTTAACAGAGTGTTGAGGGAATTATGACTTAAGATTTCCATGTGTACCTCTCACTATTATAAAATTGTAATAAAATTGTAATTAAGAGATAAAGATTACCGTTTTGCAAATGTGTATTTTATACAAGCTGAGTTTCAGGGCGTTGGGAGAATATGCCTATGGTATTTGTATGCAAATAATTAAAGCTGTTCTTTTTTATATTTATTTTCTATTAAACAAACTATGGAAAAACATTAAACAAAAATAAAGACTTGATAAACAATTCATTCATTTAAGTACATATACGAATTTATGAAACAAAAATGAAAAGAAAGTGTAGTATGAAAAGTTTGAGAACAGTGTTGATGCAAACCAACTCCACATTTCATGCTTTAAACTTTGTAGTTTTATGGCATTGACGACATCGAACTTGAGTTGCGTTTTTGCCAATGTAATGCCCTCTATCATCCAGTCTTATTGAATCAGGTAGTTTTTTCTTGGTAGTCATAGGAGACCTGAGTCGAATTCGATTTGGAAGGGAAGAAGAAATTTTGCCAAGTATCAAATACGTTTGAACAAATACGTTTGATACATAATCTTGTGAAAGATAGAAAGTCGTGAGAATCTTTAGCTTCAGAAGATGTAAACATCAAATAAGATCATCGCGCGCCACCTAGTTTTCACGATGGGCACAGTTTAGTACATACACAAACCAACAGCATTTCCCTTAAAGCATAGGATAAATGTAAATGTAAAAAAAAATATTGAATTTAGAAATCTTAAAATTATTAGTTATAATGTATCAGGCTTAAGCAATAAATCTCTAATATAATTTTTCAATTTAATTAATACTCTTGATATCGTGTTCTTATACGAAACATTTTTAGTCGAAGACGAATTTAATTTGTATACAAAGATGCTATTTTGGTCACAAGAAGTATTTAATAAATATAACGTGCGAATTTAAAGTAGTGGATAAAATTAATATCCTTGAAATAATAATAGGGGAAACTAAAAATATTATTATACTTTCGTACATAAATTGTAATCACTGGGAAAGAGACTTTAATGAACTTTATAGTTTTATTGAACTCAGCGAAAGCGATAATGTCATGGTAATTGGAGATCTGAATGCTAGAATAGGAACAGAAGAAGGAAGAGAAAACAAATATGTGGGAAAGCAACGAAAATCAAAAGACACAACAATCAACGCAAGAGGAGTCAAATTGCTAGATTTCTGCAATTCCTTCGGATTTCGGATAATGAATGGAGTTTTTGAGTCGGATAAATGCGGAGAATACACCTTCATTGGTTAGCAAGGATGCTCAGTCATTGATTATTGCTTAGCAAGGGGAAATTGGATTCCTAGAATAGCGGATCTCAAAATTCTAAGTGTTCCATATTCAGACCATTTGCCCTTAATAGTAGAATTTGAAATAGAATACAAGGATCCAGATGAAACAATTAATTTAAATTTCACCGAAAAACTAAGATGGAAAGCAGTTAAAGCGGATGAGTATAGATACAATCTAGACCGAAACCTCCCAACAGAGGACCAACTCACGGTAAGCGATATTGTAGATATAATAAGATCATCGTATCCGGTCTGCAGAGAGTAATTTAGAAAAGTCTCCAAGCAAAAATCGAAGTGGTTCGATGTAGATTGTGAAAAGGCACGTCAGAAATACTTTGGATGGCTGAAAGCCTTCAGAAAATATAACAGTGACTTCTTCCAGAATATGTATATACAAGCAAACAAGGCATTCAAGCAAATATGCAGAAAGAAAAAGTATGATTTCTATGAAACTGAAGCTCTTAAGCTTACCGACTGCAGAGATACCAAAGAATTCTGATATTAAATGGGAAAAAACTCCAAATAAGTAAAAAAAATAAACATAGGCGCATTGTACGACCACTTTAAATTACTTTTGAACCCTGAAACGCTTAGCCCACCTATCCACTACGCAAAACCTGAATATTCAAATGAAATTTTAGATACTGCTATAACACATGAGGAAATGCTCAATGTTTTGAGGAAACTTAAGGATCTAAAAGCACCAGGATCAGACAGGATACCAATGGAACTAATAAAATATGGAACAGAAACGCGCACTATCAGATTAACCTCCGTGTTTAATACCATTTTGGACACTGGAGAAATACCAGCACAATTCAAGGAATCTATTATATGTTATGTCCCATCCATAAAAAGGGTAACATAGCAGATCCAGCCAATTATCGAGGAATCTCTTTCCTTAACGCCTCTTACAAGCTATTTAAAACAATTCTCAATGACAGTCTAACAAGTTGGATTTATAGTAAAAAATTACTCGGCAAATTTCAAGCTGGATTTCGAAGCGGCTGTACTGCAGAGCATAGCCAGTACCTTCATCGAACAGAAAAAGAAGCTATACGTCTTTTTTATCGACTTCAAAGCTGCCTTTGATGCAGTGGACAGCAGGGCTTTATTCTTTAAATTATACAATTATGGAATGTCAAGTAAGTTTGGAAAAGCGCTTGAAAACATCTACGATGGAAATTTATCAGCCTGTATGGAACGGATCTGAAATTTCGGAGTAGTTTGAATCAAAGATGGGTGTCAAGCAAGGATGCACTCTTAGCCCAAACCTTTTCGCCCTTTTCATTGAGGACCTAGTCGGATTCCTACCTGGTGGTATACAAATTTCGGAGACTCTTATCAAAGCTCTTCTTTTTGTGGACGACATCGTACTGTTTGCTTATTCACCCGAAACTCTCCAGCTGATGATTAATCATCTTGAGGTATACTGCCGATTTTGGAACTTGAGGGTCAATTTGGGCAAGTCGAAGGTGATGGTTTTTCGAAAAGGATCGGGTAGAACAGCCAGGAACGAGAAATGGCATTTTAACAGACAGCCAATTGAAATCGTAAAAGCTTACAAATATCTGGGAGTAACGATAACGAGCAACCTAAATATGGAAAGTTACCTCAAAGACAAATTAGTTAAAGCAAAAAGTGCTATAAACGCAACTTGGAAAAATTGCTTTTCGAACAAAACAATTAATAATAGCGTTAAATATAAAGTTTTTGTTGCAGTGGCTGAATCTATTATGTTGTACGCAGCGCAGGTCTGGGGAGGAGAAAAGTATGAAACTGTCGAAAACCTTCTTAGGTACTTCGTAAAAAGATGCTTTCGCTTACCTAAAAACACGCCTAACTACGTGATCATAATTGAGACAGGCATGTCACCACCTTTCATAAGAACCCTACAAGCGATCGAGAGGAAAAATCTTTGGTATAACAAATTAGTAGAACTTGCGGGCTACTGTGGAACCAATTTACAAATAAAAGATGAAAATGGAAGGTACTTCAATAAAGGACTCTTGACTCTTGTTGCTAAGGTAGACGAACAATGCAGATTGGACTGCATAAACGAGGGTAAATCATCAGTGCACCGATCAATCTACAGCCTTCTTTCTCATAACTTGTGCGAACGTAATTACTTCCGTAACGAAAATAAACAGGAACTTATCTTGGCGATCTTTAAAATGAGAGGAGAACTGATAAGGCTTCATTACATACCTCATCGGGAAGACCTCCCAATTTATTGTAGTTTATGTAACCTGAACGAAAGAGAGGATGTCATCCATTTTGTTGGCAAATGTCCAGTTCTACGTGAATTAAGGAGAAGCATATTAGGCAGTAATGTTAAGTCTGAAGCAGAAGTTTTAGCCTTACTTAACTGCGAATGTGACATAATACACCTCTATAATTATTATCAAACCGCCATGTTTGAAAGATCAAACGTATATTGTATTTAAAAAAAAATAAAACTATGAATACTTTATTTTAAAATTAACTTTCCACAAAATATGTATATATTTATTTATTTATTTATTTATTTATTATTATTTATTTATTTATTTTTTATTTTTTTTTTAATTGATGTCAATCGGGCAGACGGCAAAGCCAAGCTTAAACGATTAAAGAACATCAAACAATTTTGTAAAATGTAAATCAGAAATAATAATAAATCTATCTATCTATCTATCTATCTTTAGCTTGTCCTGCTGGCAAGAGTCGGTACAATTGAAACGCGTTATTCATACACACGTTAATGGGAAACATCATCATTTGCCAATACCATCTCTTCAGTCTAATCCCGATTCTATACTTTCCAACATTTTGGTCAAGTCTGTCCACTCCACCCATAAACTTGTTGTATTTTTGGTAGCAATGAGGTTAGTCGACGTCGACTCGTTTGTTGTTGCACCACCTCTTTACTTTACCAATCGGGTGAACAATACTTTCGGTTGAAGCTATAGTCACAATGTTGTTATCATTGTAGCGTACTAGGCTTACGTTGGAAGCTGCATCCGTTACTTGGTGGTAGAAACCCCTTGGAGTCATTTCTCTTACATTTTTGAGCGGGGCACCTTCAACTCTATTGGCACACAGATTTCCGGTGGCTTTATAACCTATCTCTTCACTTCATCAAGTAGGCGTAAAGATGTAAAAAAGTTGTCAATCTAAAAACTGTAGTGCTCACCACTTGGGAGCTTCGAAATCAAGTTCATCATAACAGAACCACATACGTCGAGACTTGGCATCGTATTACCTGTTTTAGCCCCTTCACCAAAGATAAGTTAGCCCAATCGAGTGCATAGTGACCAGATTTTATAACCAAAACGGATTGATTTACCGTGTATGTGTTGTTTAGTTCCATGTTTTCCGAAATAACGCACCATTGACTCATCAACTGATAAATTTATGTCTCCGGGAAAAAAGTTCAACCATCTTTCATTCATCATATCCCACAGAGGTCTAACTTTTCCAAACTTATCATCCGGTGGAAGACGGCTGAAAGACGCATGAAAATAACGTAAGAGCTCTTCAAATCGATTACTGGTCATGCATGTGGCAACTCCTGGATGATGAATGTCAATCCTCTTATCCCAGTACAATTTGTAACGCGATGTTCTATTGTAACCCGATAAAAGTAAGATACCCACCAAATTCGTTACTTCTTCTGCGGTTATTCGGAACTTGACTTGTCCTTTAGCAATAGCATTTTTTTCTGTGCCAGAGCGCAACAGTTCGTAAACTTCATCGTCAAAAAACATCTCGAAAAATTCTAAGGGATTATTTTTATCTAGAACAAAGTCGAGTACAGTTACGGCTTTGAAGTAATATTCTTCTGTTTCCATTTCCTTATAATGGCAGACTTAGTTTTCTTTATAGGTGGTTCATCCAAACGGGGTTTGTATGTAGGTTCCTCTTGTTCATCCTGATCTATGAATGGAATTCCTTCAACGGTTTCCAAGACTCCTTCAGTTGATGGAACCTGGCATCGTACCTCGGTTTCAACCAACAATTGTGCATCCGCACTTTCACTGTCTTCATCAGCTAAATCGACATTGTCAGGTGGTGTGATAAATATGTACAGGGTGACTGACTCGAACTTTTAAAATGCTATAATTTTTTTATTTTTTGATAAATTTTATTGTACCAAAGCAAAAAATTTTGGAAAATACATCAATTTCCAAATTGTATCAGTAGTTTTCAATATGACCCCTTTCGCGCGAATAATGGCCTTGAGACGACCGAAGAAAGCATCGCACGCTGCACCCAAGTGGCTCTGCGGTATTTTGGCCCATTCCCGGTGAAGTGTTTGTTTGAGGTGGTCCAAACTTTGGTATTTTTTAGTGCCAACCTACCCCAGACAGAGCAATCCAACGGATTTGCATCCGGAGAATTTGCAACCCATTGTGTCGAAGAAATGAAGTGTGGAACATTGTTTTTTAACCAATCTTGGTGGGCGCGCACTTTGTGAGACGGTGCCGAGTCTTGTTCAAATGTCCACGACCGAAATGATTGTTTGCCCAAGGCTTCAATACTGCCTCTAAGACCGTTTCACGGTATACGATCGCATTAATTTTGACGCCACGGTCCAAAAATACGAGCAGAGAGCGACCATCGGCGGTTATGACGGCCCAAACCATCACCATCGGTGCTGCCTGCTTTCTGGTGGCCGTCCGAAGGTGTAAATTTTCGAAGGACCTCTCTGGCAAGTAACAATGACCGACTCATTTTGTTTGTTGACATATTGCTCGATAACAAATGGCGACTCATCGGAAAAAACCAAATTCGGCAACTCACCACTTTCGTGCGAGCGTAGCAACTCCTTCGCTTTTTCGACCCTAACTTTTTTCTGTTGCGATGTCAGATCGTGTGTTTTTTCTAACTTCAATTTCTTGAGCCCAAGCTCATTTTTCAGTATGTGTTGCATCCGCTCCAACGATATGTTGAGCTCACGAGCCATTTTTCTTCCACTTCGACGCGGATATCGCTCAATTCGACCCTTCACTTTCTGAACCATTTCTGCCGATGTGGCTGTTTTTTTATGACCACCTCCATGGCGTTTTGCAACGCTGCCAGTATCACGGTAAAGCCAAATATAAAGCAATCACACTATCACGTTTGAATTCCATCGCGGATAAAAATTTTTCAACACAACTGAGACGCAAATTGTTGAAAAGACTTTTAAGTAATAAAATTATCTGTCATGTGTCAAAATTTGAGCTCACTGTCATGAACGGTTTGGAAATTATACTCGTAGCATTCTGAAGTTGGTTGCAGTTCGTATATCTGCAGAAATAATTGGGCTACCCTCTTCCAGTGCTGATATAATTTCATGAACACTGAGTCTGCAAAGAAAATTCAAGAAACACAATGATTTGAAAGAAACGTGCACGGTGTCTACTATTCCCAATGCACCTTAAGTGGGGCATTGAACAATGGTCAATAATTGTAAATAAAAATACAAAATAACATTGTTTTCTTTATATTTAGTAATAGTCCAGTTCATAAACATAAATAAACCAAATGTCATATTATAACAATAGCATTTACCTATTTGTTATTACTTACCCTTTCTTGGAACCACTGTCGGGTATCTTACCCGACAAAACACAAATAACTGGTAGAAATAAACGAAAGCGCGTGTATTTTTCAAAGACTACTATGTTACACTAAAAGGCGTCAGGTTTTGAACAAAATTATTAAATATACGCCCACTTGTTAAAAAATTGGAAATTTGATGGAAAATGATGCACCTTAAAGAAATCTATTTTTCTTTAGAATTTTTGTCTGTTTGTCTGTTTTTCCGGGTGTTTAAGATTATTTGTTACTATACTTAACTCATTCATTATTCAGTTACAAGTTTTCTGCCAACAACTCTGGTCTCTTTCGGCGAATTGCTTCACGCAAACGTCTCACAACGCCCAAATACGAGTAATACTCTTTGTTTATTGTCTGGCCTTCTGGCAAAAATTCATGATGCACTACACCGTTGTAATCCATGAAAACCGTGAGCATTGCCTTCTTTTTTGACTGAAAACGACGTGGTTTTTTTGGTCTCGGCGCATTTGGTGAACGCCATTCACTTGCCTGATGTCTGGATTGCGTGTCGTACTCATAAACCCACGTCTCGTCTCCAATAATGATCCTTTTGATGAATGTGGGATCGGATTCAGCCTCGCAAATCATCTCTTTTGCGACGTCAACACGGTCTTTTTTTGCATGAAATTGAGGTCTTTTGACACCAACTTTGCTGCTACACGACGGAAACCCAAATCATTAACCAAAATCTCTCTGATGGTTAATTTACGGTTATTGACCAACGTTTCTTTTACTTCATCAATGTTTTCGCCGGTTTTCAATGTCGATGGTCTGCCATTGCGTTCATCATCTTCGGTTGAATCATGGCCACTTTTGAACCACGCGTGCCACTGGTAAACGACCGTTTTCTTTAGAGAATCGTTGCCGAAACACTTTTCCAACATTTCCAAAGTTCGCGCACCATTAAATCTGTTTGTCACGCAAAATATATTGGGTCTATAACTTAATTCGTTCGGTTTGCTAAGAGATGGCGTAACTTGTATTATTCCATTGTTATTTTTCCATTGGAACATGCGTAGGAAAGCTACTGTCATTGTACGTCATTTCAGTATATGTCATTCATTTGAAGCGTAAACAACAATAATTTTTTTTCACTCAAATATGTCGAACTTTGTGCCAGAAAAAGTGTTTTTGCGGGGAGTTGTTCTTCATTACTTTAATATGAAGAAAACTGCTGCCGAAAGTCATCGTATTTTGGTGGAAGTTTATGGTGAACATGCGCTAGCTGAAGTGGTGATTTTGGCTTGGAAGACGACGAACGTCCTGGGCAGCCAAAAAAGTTTGAAGATGAAGAACTGGAAGCATTACTCTGTGAAAATTGTTGCCAAACACAAGAAGAGCTCGCAGAATCTTTGGGTGTCACTCAAGCAGCCATTTCAAAACGTTTAAAAGCAGCTGGATATATTCAAAAGCAAGGAAATTGGGTTCCACATGAACTCAAGCCGAGAGACGTCGAAAGGCGGTTTTGCACGTCCGAAATGCTGCTGGAACGCCACAAAAGGAAGTCATTTTTGCATCGGATTGTTACTGGTGATGAAAAATGGATCCATTACGACAACCCCAACCGCAAAAAATCATATGTGAAACCCGGCCAACCAGCCAAATCAACGGCAAAGCCGAATATCCATGGCGCGAAGGTAATGCTCTGTATTTAGTGGGATCAGATGGGTGTGCTGTATTATGAGCTGCTAAAACCGGGTGAAACCATCAATGGACAACGCTACCGAACACAATTAATCCGTTTGAAGAGAGCAGTGGCCGAAAAACGCCCGGAATATGCGACCAGACACGGGGCAATAATTTTCCATCATGACAACGTTCGACCCCACGTTGCTATTCCGGTTAAGAACTATTTGGAAAACAGTGGATGGGAAGTCTTACCCTACCCGCCTTATAGCCCAGACCTTGCCACTTCCGACTACCATTTGTTCCGGTCGATGCAGAACGCCCTCACTGAAATACGGTTCACATCAGAGCAGAATCTCAAAAATTTGCTTGATTCATTCTTGGCTGCCAAGCCGGCGCAGTTCTTCTGGGATGGGATCCACAAATTGCCAGAAAGATGGGAAAAAGTCATAGCTTCAGATGGGCAATACTTTGAATAAAGCTATTGTACGATACATGTTTTTCTTAAATAAGCGTTCCAATTTTGAAAAAAAACCGCACGAATTTACTTATAAATCCATTTCTAAAATTGTAAAAAATCGCCAACACCACACGGTGGTGTGGCCGGGAACATTTTGGTCAAGGTCGTATATAAGATAGCATTCTGGGTTTGAAGCCGATTTCAGAAATGTTTGTGTTGCTTCAATAATCATTGTGTAGTAAATTTTAATTTAATCTTTTTCTCTCTTTCTCTTTCTTTTTTCATTGATTTTCTTTTTCTTTCCCTTCAGAGCAAGTTAGATTGCATATCGAAAAAAGAATGGATCGGGGTAGAGATCCCTAAGTCGTTCATAGACCCCCGTGGAGTTTAGACGTGCTTCAGCTTGCGATTGGGTTGTAAAATTAATGAGAAAGACATTTGAGGAGTTTTATATAGGCTGCAATTATCACAATGTCGTGTAATAGAAACTTTCTTCTTTTTCTTTTTAAATGTGTATACACTGGCGATCACTAGGATCAACTTTCACTCTTTATACCTGTTTGAAATTTTGTACCCGCAAGCTTTTACTACCTGTGAACAAGTCATATTTTCTCAACAGGAAGTCAGAAAATTAAAGGGTAAATAAGAAACGACCGTTGGAATTTCCCAAGATCAAACAATGAACTACTTGAAAAGCGTATAAAAAGATGCGTCACTAGGATAAGGCCATTGCGAATATTTCATTGCAGGAGTTCACATCAGCGATTTTTTTCAAAGTTTTGTTAAGAATATTTAAAAAAGCGTTGAAAAGAACTGTTTTTATTTAGTTTAAAAAAAATGGGTCCCGGAAAGACTTTGACAGCGACAGAAAGAGGAAAAATAGATGCTTTCAATGAGTTAGGACTCTCAGGCCGAGAAATTGTAAGGAGGCTTAACAGAATTAAGACTGTTGTAAACAGTTATCTTGCGGATCCACAAAACTATGGGAAAAATCAAAAAGGACGCACGACAAAAGCAACAACATTGCGAGAAAAGCGGTTAATTCTACGGCGTGCCCCAAATTCTACTCTACCAGCGACTAAAATAAGGGCCAACAGCGGAGTATGAGCCATCATAACAACGGTTCGAATGATAATACGAAAAAGTGGTATTATACAGAGAAAAAAACTTAAAAAGAAACCTGTTTTGAGGAAAGAGCACAAGGAGCATTGAATGCAAACGCGTTGTCTTTTCGGATAGAAAAAATTTTACCTTGACGGGCCCGATGGTTACAACTTTTATTTCCATGATCTAAGATAGGAGGAGCTTATTTCGGCAAGACACTACAGCCGTACATCGGGTGTAATGGCACTATGGCACAATCGAGTCCGAGTTTTTGTCCACATCAATGAGCGGAAACAACTACAAATGTTTGCTGGAACGGTCATTTCCAAAAGTGAAAAACATTTTCAGAGCCCTTCCTTGGATATTCCAACAAGGCAATGCCCCCATACACACTTCCTGGGTTGTTAGAAGTTGGATTCAATCAGAAGACGTGGAACTTTTGCCATGGCCGCCCTATTCACCGGACTTAAACACAATCGAAAATGTTTGGGTATGGTTATATCGTAAAATGTATGAAGGCGGAAGACAATTTGAAGACAAGGACACACTTTAATTGAAGCTATCCGTGATGCCTGGGCCCAAATTTCTCCTGATTATTTAAAAAAAACTGTATGATTCTATTCCAAGCCGTATTATAGAGGTCATATCGAAAAATGGAGGGCATACTCATTATTAATGTAGGAAAACATAATAAATAAATGTTTTAAAACCATAAAATATAAACATTTTATTAATTTTTTCCCTTATTTCAAAGATTTTGCGTGTTGCCTCATCCTAGTGGCGCATCTTTTTATACGTTTTCCAAGAAGGTCATTGTTTGAACTTGGGAAAATCCAATGGTCGTTTCTTATTAACCCTTTAATTGTATGACTTCCTGTTGAGAAAATATGTACTTGTTTACACGAAGTAAAAGTTTGCGGGTACAAAATTTCAAACAGGTATAAAGAGTAAAAATCGATTGCAAAATGTATGGTCTCATCCTAGCGATCTCCAGTGTATAATTGTTTGAATAACATCTTTCAAAACCGCGTGGGAGGGACCATAACCTGCAAAATTTATCGGACAGAAAAAAACAAGTACTAGGTGTTTGTTCCATGTGAGCCAAAAAAGAAGTGAACGAGCTTATTCACAGATAATAGAATGTTACATTGCACAATGTTATAACCAAGTACAGGAAGAAAGTAATAGCACAGTATTAGCACATTTAAATTATTAACAAAACCTCTTATTGGAAAGCCCTTCATGTATTTACTTTGTTTAAAAAACCCACAACGCACACACTTCCTTCATTGCAGTTGAGCTGAGGTACCCGTACCTTGTCCTTCTGACTAAAAGACGTTACATCAAGAGAAATTTCATTTCACTTCATATCAAAATCTCAAAACTACATTAAAAATATTAATTCAATCTTTCTCCAGTTATTCATTCGAAAATCTATTTTCAATTTCACTACCATGATCCATCGCCCGTTTTAATCAAATCAACAGCTTGTTTCCTATCTCATTTCAAATTATAAACCACAAAATATTCCCTAAGGACGTGTCTTAAGTGACTCGTGCGTGTAAAAATTCATGCTATCATATTCAGATTAAACCTAATTTTAATTAATTCCCCAGTCAGACCTCCCACACATGGAAAGGGAGAAAGGACTCCTATTAGACATACAAATATGATATTGCCAACGGCACCCGAGTACATACCTCCGCATATGAGTGAAATTTTTTTATGAATTTTTTAATGACATCCAGGTTCTGTTGAAATCTGGAAATAAGGGCGAAATCAGCATGGCAAAGCCCTCGCACATTTTCCTTTTAAATTATGTTAGATAAATTTGTTGCGCTTCTCGCATCCACTCGGTGGCACTCATACTCGTGCATTCTCACGAAACAGATTTTATTTTCATTAAGCTTATTATTAAAAATGTTTTTATGAGCGAAAAGTGGGGTGACTGTGATTGTTTTTGCAAGTTTGTTTTGCTAACAGTATTATGAATATTATTAGAGCGGAAATTGTTCTTTCCTTGGGGCGCATATTGAAATGAAACGCAGCAGTGGACACTCGTTGGTGTTATCCTTGTATATACTCGCATTAGAGCATATAATCGTCATGGGACATGAAGTTGAATTGTCCACATCATACAGTTTGTGAAATTTCGAAGTTTTAACAGCTATGCACATACGAGTATAACCCGCTTTTCATCTGCAAAAGAGCAATTGGAAAGATTTGGGGTTTGAAACCCGCAATGGTATAGAGCTGAGATCCAGAGCTACGAGTATTAAAAGAAATAACACTTTGTTAGGGAGTTTTAATAAATAACCACCTTGTCTTTGGTAGGGGGACAGTTATTTATAATTATAAGTGAGACATCAGTTTGACTGTGAAATTAATTCTGGTTTTATATATTTAATTAAAGTGTTGGCTATTAACGAGATGAAACAAATTTTCTTTTTTTGCGAAAATGTGTTTATTTAACCTTAAATGATGAGATAAAACTGAGAAAAAAATTATTTACTTATATTTTAGAAGTTATAGATATAAGCCATATATGGCTTCGTACGCAATGTAGCTAAAATTCAGTCAGTCATACGAGGGTTGTCTGAAAGGTTTCCGACCGAACAATTATACAAGACTTTTTTTTTTAATTTTTTTTTATTTTTCTACATAGTGTCCTTGTAACTCTACACACTTCTCCCAGCGATTCTCCCATCTCTCTAACCCGTCCAAATAGTACTTGGCGTTTTTCTATGCAAAATAATTCTTCACGAAGGTGATTACCTCCTCATTTGGAGAAAATCTCTGTCCTCCGAGCGCAATTTTTAGATGAGGGAACAAAAAGAAGTCGCTGGGGCTAGATCTGGTGAATAAGGCGGATGGTCAAGCAGTTCAAACCGTAATTCATGTATTTTCGCCATGGCAACCGCTGAGGTGTGAGACGGCGCGTTATATTAGTGAAACATGATTTTCTTTTTCTGCAAATGGTGCGTAGTATGCTCCTGCAATGGTTTTTCCTTTTGAAGATAATCGATTAAGATAACTCCTTTACTATCCCAAAAAACAGTCGCCATCACTTTCCAAAAACAGTTTTAGCTTTTTTTGGAGCCGGCTCGCCCTTTGTAGTCCACTGTTTTGACTGAATTTTTGTTTCGGGCGTATAATGGTGTATCCAAGTTTCATCTACAGTAATTGATCGGCGCCAAAACTCGGATTTATTGCGCCTAAATTGCGCCAACAGAGCGTTGGAAATGTTCATTCGAGCACGTTTTTGGTCTAACGTAAGCAAACGCGGCACCCAACTCGCGAACAGCTTTCTCATGCCTAAATCTTGATTTAATATGTAACAAACACGTTCTTTGGACATTTTCATAACCTCTACTATCTTTCTCCCTTTAATTCGGCGGTCGTCTAGCACCATTTGGTGAATTTTAGCAATGTTATCGTCAGTGGTTGCAGTTTTTGGACGTCCCGAACGTTCATCATCTCCCAAGCTTTTACGACCATGTTTAAATTCAGCTGCCCAAAAGTTCACTGTGGTAAATGATGATGCAGAGTCCCCATACATAGAGTCCAACTAATTTTTGATTTGCGTAGTCGTATTGCCTTTCAAAAACAAGAATTTAATAACAGCTCGATACTGAATTTTTTCCATTTTCACAAAAAATATTCACATCGACTCACACAAAAGACTGTCAACTACGTGTCCAAAATGACTAAAACTTTTTTTTTTTTTTATAATCGGCGCGTGCTCAAGGGGATTTTGTACCCTTGTTCGTACACAGAGCAGGCGAAGGAAATTTAGGGAGGAAGAAAAGACAGGTACCGATGTACATTGTTTTTAAATGTTTGGAAGTTATAACGACCAGGAAACACAGAGGTCGGCAGGGCATTCCATAAGCGAGTTGTACGGCCTAGGAAAGAATCACGATATTTTAGAGTCGTTCGAAAGTGGGCTTGAGGGTATACTGACGAGCATTCATAGGGAGACGGGTGTTACCGTTGAAAGTTTGAATAGGCGGAATGCTACTGGCGATTTCAATTCAGTACTGGTGGTGGAAATAGCGATAAAATAAAGTGAGACAGGAGACATTACGTCGGTGTTCGAGGGTGTCAATTGATTGACTGATATTAGTATCACCAATTAGTTTTATCGCACGGTTTTGAATCCTAGCTAGCAGGTGCAGAGATGTTTTAGGAGCACCTGACCAGATGTGGGAATTGCACTCCAATTTTTGGTGGATGAATGCCTTATATATTGTGGCCAGATCAGAGGGGGTAAAATATTTCTAAGATCGCTTGAGGAAACCTAGACATTTTGCAGCATTTTTGGCGACATCGAATATTTAGTCATTCCAACGTAGGTTGTCATTGACACATATACCGAGAATGGAAAGTTTTTCGGTTTCGACGATGCAAGTGCCATTCATGGATAATGGCTGGATGCTTAAATTTCGCTTTGACGACAGCAGACCGCATTGTGTTTTGGAAGCATTAAATTCGACTCTGTTGATTGTTCCCCAATTGGTTATGCTATTAATATCGAAATTTAATGAACTTAACATACGCTGCCGTTCCCGTTCTACAGCCGAAGAGCAGGGGCGTGAGTCCGGGAACGAATAAGAGAAGCAGAGAGTGCTGTCGTCAGCAAAGGAATATATTGGATTATGAGTAGCCGACAAGAGATCATTAATGAAAATTAAAAAGAGTGTCGGAGACAGAACGGAGCCCTGAGGCACACCAGCATTTATTTTGTGAACATCAGACTTGAAACCAGCCAAGACAACTTGAATTGAACGTTCCAAAAGGTAGTTTCTAATCCATTGAAGAAGAGAGTCATCGATCCCAAGAGCACGCATTTTCAACAAAAGAGCCTGATGCCAAACTCTGTCGCATGCGTTCGAAATATCAAGTGCAACTATCTTGCCTTCGCCAGAGTGATGTACGCTTTGGTTCCACTTTTCGGTGAGACATGCCAGCAGATCACCAGTGGACCTGTTGCTACGAAAACCATATTGCCGGTCATTGAGAAGTTTTCGCGTTTCGAGATATTTCATGAGCTGACGGTTTATCAGCGTTTACATGACATCGGAAAGAAGGGACGTAAATGCGATGGGTCTGTAGGAGGACAGGGAAGTAGATTCGCTTTTTTTGGGATGGGCTGAACAAATGCTGTTTTCCATCTTCTCAGAAAGAGTCCTAAAGAGTAGGATTGATGAGAAAGCTTACGCAGTGGTTTTGCCAGCGAGGAAGGACACCTCTTCAGAAGGAGGGAAGATATACCATCTGGACCAGCGGATATGTGAATGTTAAGATCTTTAAGAACTCTTGCTATCACACGAGTGCGAAAGTGGATTTGTCCCATTGAACATTCGACGCACTCAAGTGTAGGCGGAGACTAAGCATAATCCGGGCGTGTTGACCTGGCCGCAAAGTGTGCAGCAAGCAGATTGGCCTTGTCCAAAGAGTTTACAACTTGTCAGTAAGTGGAACTTCGGTAAGTAGTGAATGCACAACTAGCATTCACTAGCTTTTATTGACGAGTGCCGCTATCTTTACGTGGCCTATATGGCTTCGTATGCAATTACTTATACTTCGTGAAATTTTTTATAACAATTGCGTTTGTCATTATAACACAATGTGAAAGAACAAAATTTGGAACAATATTGGCATAGTTGTCGGGCGGTCTTCTTCCAAATTGGAAATGGCTAATCCCATCAGAACGTACCGAATCCAAAGGCATACTTTGATGTCTAGCAGGAGTTTGTCGTGCATTTTTCGCGAGCACTGGAGAGTCAAGCAAACCGGAGGGAGTCCGAGGCTACTTGATGGACGACCACGTTTTTTTGTAATAACAGGTTTCCCTGACTTTCGCATATGCTCGGAAACAGCGAGCTTAAAATCATACAAATACATGAAGGTGTCTGCGTCTGCATTGATTCAGCGCCATTACAACCAAGCATTTACAAGAGACATCGCCACCATGTGAGAAAAAATCCTTTTGTACCACTGACGAGACCGCAAATGGATTCTGTAATAACCCAGCATGGAGTCAAATACATCGACTCCTCCTATATGCTGGTTATAAACATCGATAGCTTGCGGAGAAAGTATCCAAACATATTTTTTATCCTGTCGAACATACCGTCGTTTTGTTGTCGTTGGCTCCCTTCCAACGTAGGCTGAAAGAAAGTTCACATTCTTCTTGTCAAACCAAGAAACCAGGCTTAACTTTACTTCATCTATGAGTGCTACCTTTTCTTCCATGCTTCCACGACCTCGCTTCTTCAGTTCATTTTCTGTAGGCATATTTGAGTTTGGCACACGATTGAGTCGCACTGTTCCTAAGAGAAGTAAACCGTCTTTGTAAAGATATACCACCTTGATCAAAAAGTTCCCATTGTTCCGATTTGAGTTGTGTTTTTTTTTGGGTAAGTTGGTACATCTGTTGTTGACATTCCCTCTAAATCTTAGCGTCATAGCTTGACATTTGCAAAATTTACGTAGCCAAAAGTACAGCTATCCCTGTGTGTGTTGGCGATTTTTTACAATTTTACTCGTAGAAATGGATTTAAATTTGCAACAACGAACTTTGTATTAAATTTTGCGTAAAAAACGGATTTAATGGTGCGCGAACATTGGAAATGTTGGAAAAGTGTTTCGGCAACGATTCTCTAAAGAAAACGGTCGTTTACCAGTGGCACGAGCGCAGCGGTTCAAAAGTGGTCTTGAGTCAATCGAAGATGATGAGCGGAGTGGCAGACCATCGACATCGAAATCCGACGAAGGCATTGATGAAGTAAAAGAAATGTTGGCCAATAACTGCAAATTGACCATCAGAGAGATAGCAGAGAACTTGGACATTGCCTATGGATCCGTCCAAGACATTTTGGTTAATGATTTGGGTTTCCGTCGTGTAGCAGCAAAGTTGGTGCCAAAAGACCTCAATTTCATGCAAAAAAGAGACCGTGTTGATGTCGCAAAAGAGATGATATCCGACTCTGAATCCGATCCCACATTCATCAAAAGGATCATTACTAGAGACGAGATGTGGGTTTATGAGTACGACATGCAATCCAGACTTCAGACAAGTGAATTGCGTTCACCAAATGAGTCGAGACCAAAAAAACCACGTCGTTTTCAGTCAAAAAAGAAGGCAAAGTTCAGGGATTTCATGGATTACAACGGTGTAGTGCCTTATGAATTTTTACCAGAAGGTCAGACAGTTAACACGTTTGTGTGACGCAATTCGCCGAAAGAGACCAGAATTGTGGGCAGAAAACTCGTGGATTTTGCACCATGATAACGTACGGTCACACAGTGCCATCATTATTCGTAATTTTTTGACGAAAAATGCAACAAATACCATCCAACAGCCACCGAATTCACCTGATTTGGCTCCCTGTGACTTCTTTCTGTTCAATCGAGTTAAAAAACCACTACGGGGAACGCGTTTCAGCAGCCTAGAGGAAGTAATGGAAAAATCGCAGGAAGCACTGAAGGACATACCGCAAACAGAATATAAAAAATGTTTCGAGGATTGGATCAAGCGCTGTCATAAGTGTGTTGCAGTCGATGGGGATTACTTTGAAGGGTACAATATAGATTTAGATGAATAAACTTGTATTTTGAATTTTCTGAATAAATTTCGGGAACTTATTGAAGATTTGGGCTGTTAAATCAGTTATCAAAACAAATCTTGTAGTTTTGATGTCGTGGGACTATGGATGTTAATCGAGGGACCACATTTGAGCTTATAGTGTAGTACACCAAGATCTGGCGCGTCTGAAGGGCACGAATTGCTTTGGTCTCCAGCAAAGATGTCGAATTCAAAGCTAAAACCACTAACGCCTTGGTTTTTGTAACCCCATTTGTTAGGTTTAGCTGGGTTATATTTTTTATATTATATATTAAATTCATGACGACATTTGTTTGTCCGGCAGGACATTTCCTGATAGGAGAACAACGTTTGTATTATTTAATTGACTATACTTCCCCCCACCAACTGTAAGGAGTATACTAATACACAGTAACATTTGAGTTACATTAAACAGGGTCATTCACCACTAGTCCTATAAGGCTATTATCTTATTTCCTAAATCGTCATCCTTGTTAATACAAGTATGTATCCAAATAGTCATTCCTGGATATAAAATAAATGAATATAAAGAAAAAAAAACCTAAGAAACCGCCTGACCGCTTCTTCAAACAATTTCCCTTGACTTAATCGAGATGAACATCTACAAAATAGATACTAGATAGTGGTTGGTTTCCTTCTCTTCTCTCTTCATACGTCTCAAATTTAGATTAGGCTAGTTGTATCTGGTTAGGCTGCGAGTTGCGCAATTTGACAACCTGCTTTTGATTTTGCGGTTTGGATTTATCTTGATTATGAATTTGCAAGTATCTCGTGACAAAGTTATTCCTTCGAATATTTGGGTTTGTTAGAGATAGGTTCACGATGAGGTAATTTTCTCATGATAATATTGGCCATAATCTGCTCACAACAGACCTATAAAGGACACACTCTTTTCCAAAGGGAATGTGGAAAAAGTTATTCAAATTAACATGAAACGTGTACCTGCCTAAGATAAGAGTAAGAAGTTGTGCTGCATTTGACCGAATGACTTAGTGTAACAGAGAAAAGTGGTTGGCTATTTTGCCTCAGATACTTATAAATCAGTTCTCAATGCAGACCACATGATGTCTGTGAGCCATTTTAGGATTTCCCATTCTCTAGTAGGGTTAGTTGTAGTGAATTGTGTACCTCGAATATGTACAAGGTTTTCCAATAGGGACTACCGAACTTTGACAGTTTATATTGTTGAAGCTATATCTATCAAATTGACTGTATAAATATACAATCTGTTTTGCCAAATCACCATGGATGGACACGGCGTTCAACAACACGTGCAAACGATAAAATTGTTTTATCAAAATGGGTGTTCTGTTCGGGCAACGTTCAGCGCGCTTCGCCCATTTTACGGTCGCCATAATCGTCCTACCGAGAGGACTATTCGCAGTGTGGTGGATAAATTTGAATCCACTGGTTTAGTAAACGATAAACCAACACCCGTACGTCGACGAAACCCAAGATCTGCCGAAAACATAGCCGCTTTCCGTGAGAGTGTGCAGGAGAATCCAAAGCAGTCGATTTCGGCTTTTCGCAGACGAAACTTGGCGAATTTTGCGTCGTGACTTGGGCCTGCATCCGTACAAAATTCAACTGACCCCGAAGCTGAACCCTAGACAACGACATGTGTTCGCTGAATGGGCTCCGGAGCAGTTGGAAACTGACTCTAATTTTTATCGAAAAATCTTCTATAGCGGTGAGGCGCATTTCTGGATGAATGTGTACGTCAACAAACAAAATTGTCGAATTGGGCAACACCAATCCACATGAGATCCAAGGCGTCCAATGCATCCCGAAAAAGTCAATGTTTGGTGTGGATTTTGTGCTGGAGTCGTCAGCGGTCCATATTTCTTTTGGCCTGAATTGGATGACAAGGACACCAGCGACATGTGGTTTCAACAGGACGGCGCTACGTGCCACAGAGGAAATTCTGCACGAGCGATTCGAGGGCATGGTCATCTCACGTGGAGGTGATGTGAACTGGCCACCGAAATCGTGCGATTTGACCCCGTTAGACTTTTTCTTGTGGGGTTTTTTGAAGTCGCAGGTCTATGCGAATAAGCCAAATTTTCCCGCAATAAGTTTGGCTCTTATTTCATTGCATGGTCCCATCCACCAATGGCCCACCAACCTCAGACCTCGGAAAACAACTCACATAGGTTCACGGGCGGTTGGCCCGGCAGAGGAGAATAAGTAGGTTCGGTCGGTGAAGCCCTAAGGACAGTAGGGAGACTCACGACGAACCTGGAGGCCAAGGTGCTACAGAAGGTCCACCAGGAACACCGTTGTCGGATCCCATGGATAGATGGGAGACTTGCAATGGGCTGCATCAGACAGGACGTCTGAAAGTCGCCGACGGATGGGGACGGACGATCTTTCAATCCAGACACCCGAACACGATGATGACGGTTGGGAGAAGACGATCCCTGGAACATACACCCCAACAAAGGCCAAGCAACAGGAGGCTTAAACAACACCCCATCCTGCTACCGATGTGGGTGCGGACATCGGCATCACATCCCACAACTAATGTGGATGCAGCTAGCCAGAGCTAGCACGGAAGTCAATCGATGGGTGAAGAGACGACGATCTCTTTCATAGTAACACCCCAACGAGGGAGTAACAAAGGAGCAAAATTGGTGTGTTGGCGGACGGCCAGCATCATCGGGCACACCCCAACGACGTACCAGCTTTAAAAGTTAGGTTCGATGGGTGAAGGGATGACGACCCCTTTTTAGCCAGCACCTCATCGTTTAGGCGGACGGTCAAGTATTAATACAGCCTCCAACGAGAGAATATACAAACACACAGCTATTAAACATCAAACAACAAAAGCATACCAATAATAACACAACAACCAACAACCAACAACCAACAACAACCAACACCAACCAGCAACAACCGACAAACAACTATTGTACAAACCGGTCGTGGCCCACGGGCAGAGAGGCCAGAACTATTGGTCAGCCCCCCCCCCCCCAAATCTGAACGCCGATCCACCGGAGTAGTTAAAGACCCGCGGATAAAAATATTAAAATTTAAAAGCACTAAACTTAGCTTTTGTCAGGGGCGGCGATCCAACGGATGGTTGGATCGAGATACAATCCAGAAGGGATTTTTTCCTTTCATCCCAACACTCCAGCTACCATTCCATCGAACTCCCTTTCTCCTTTACGATCGTTTAATTTTTGTAAACAATTGCAACTATGCTTCGCAATTTAATTGTATTTGGAATCTAATGTCAGTTAGGATCCACAGCTTCCATAAACTCTCTCATTGGAGTTCCAAGTCATTACTGGAAGTGGGAGCGAACTCCGATACTGAGGAATTTAGTGAGAATGTAGAAAATTGGTATGAATGAGAGCCCTACATAGTTGGACACGGGGGCACACACTAGCCAAGCTTGGTGGTGTTGTAGCTAAAAACCCCGTTGTTGAGTCCGCTAGAGCTAAATGAATGTATGAGAGAACGAGTGTGCCAATGTGTGTAATGGAGACGACGTTTTTTTGATAAAAATGGGCGTGGTTTGTATAAAAGGAGAGGGAATTGCCATTGATGACAATTTACACGTATTCACAGACAGGATCACATGGATAGGGGCGATCAGTAGAAAACCGGTTTTGATTTTCCAATATCTGGAAAGTTTGCCATCTAGGTTAGTTCATCTATGCATTGTTGTGACGAGAAGCAATAGTGAGGGTCAGAGATCTGTTTCAGTTGTGCGAATTTTGTCGAAAATTTTGTAGTAGATAAAAACACCAATAAATAAAGTAGAGTAGACTTTCCTTTCAAGGTAGGAAGGATGCCGGGACATTGGAGTAGCAGGACGAAAATGGAGTGAGGAACTGTGCCAGAAAGGGGCACAGGACCGCTAGGGCACAAAAGATAAGTACAGTGTAGTGCAGTGTATTGAAAATACATTATAGTAGAAGGTCGTTTGTGAAAATTTTGAAAGTTAAGACTCCGGTGGGCCGCGCGTGAGAAAAAAAAAAATTAAATAAAATTAAGTTCCCGAGAACAGACGGGACACGCGACCAGTTGTCTAACGCTTTTGTTTTTCGGGGCCGTGGAGATTGCGGGTCACTCTACCGACGAGTGTACCGCTAAGAGAATAAAAAATAAATTGTCGAGATCCAACGGGGCTTTTATAACGTTGTGGAAAATCTGTTTTTTTATTGTGTTTTTTCGGTCGTTTCTTGTTTGATTTGGGGAAGATTTTTCCTTTGCGTTTTGTTTTTCTGTCGAAATGTTTCGGGATTCCGGAGAAAAATCACGTGGCATCTTTTTATTTTACCCAGGTCTAGCTGCCGTCCAAGCGCTACCTGGAGGAACCCACAGCTGGGATAGGGGATCTCAGAGAAATACACCCCGAGTGACTCGAACTGCAACCGACTTTAAACTGCTATGATTTCCAAACCGTTGATGACAGTAAGCTCAAATTTTGACACATGACGGATAATTTTATTATTTACAAGTCTTTTAAACAATTTGCGTCTCAGTTGCGTCGAAAAATTTTTATCCGCGATGGAATTCAAACGTGATAGTGTGATTGCTTTATATTTGGCTGGAAAACCACAAAAAACAGCAACATCGGCAGAAATGGTTCGGAAAGTGAAGGCTCGAATTGAGCGAAATCCGCGTCGAAGTGGAAGAAAAATGGCTCGTGAGCTCAACATATCGTTGGAACGGATGCAACATATACTGAAAAATGAGCTTGGGCTCAAGCCATTGAAGTTCCAAAAAGTACACGATCTTACACCGCAACAGAAAAAAGTTAGAGTCGAAAGAGCGAAGGAGTTGCCACGCTTGCACGAAAGTGGTGAGTTGCCGAATTTGGTTTTTTCCGATGAGCTGCCATTTATTATCGAGCAATATGTCAACAAACAAAATGAGCGAGTTTACTTGCCAGAAAGGTCCTTCCAAAATTTATACCTTCGGACGGCCACCAGAAAGCAGGCAGCACCGATGATGATGGTTTGGGCCACCATAACCGCCGATGGTCGCTCTCCGCTCGTATTTTTGGACCGTGGCGTCAAAATTAATGCAAGCAAGCAATCATTTCGGTCGGAGACCGTGGACATTTCAGCAAGACTCGACACCGTCTTACAAAGTGCGCGTCAACCAAGATTGGTTAAAAAACAATGTTCCACACTTCATTTCTTCAACACAATGGATTGCAAATTCTCCGTATGAAAATCCGTTGGATTTCTCTGTCTGGGGTATATTGAAGGCGAAAGTTGGCACTAAAAAATACCAAAGTTTGGACCACCTTAAACAAGCGCTTCGCCGGGAATGGGCTAAAATACCGCAGAGTCACTTGCGTGCAGCGTGCGATATTTTCTTCGGCCGTCTCAATACAACATTTTTTACTTAGGCACAATAAAAATAAAAAAATTATAGCATTTCAAAAAGTTGGAGTTAAAGTCATTCATCCTGTAGTTATCGCTCTATCGGTATCGTAAATCAAACATAGCGATAGGCCTTTCAAATGAATAAAAGATTTCGATGATATCTCACACACACTTTGTTTTATTTAAATTTAAAAATAGGAAGCACCTAATGAAAGACTCTTTATAATATAATAGGAACAGCTAATTATAGAGTACTCGTATTATAAGATTCAGATCACCATTGGGTCGAACAAATCAGAGATAAAGTAAAAGAAAATGAAATTTCTAAATATGTATTTAAATTCATAGATTATCTCGATATTCCCGGCTTCCTTAAGGACAGAAAACCTTTCCAAGTTAAGAGGAAAATTAACTGGTTTCAATTTCAATCTATTTTAGGTAGAATATTATTTTTATCTTTTTTTCCTCAGAGAGAGATTTTATTTTTATTTTTTCCACCGCCCTTCCAGTTTATGGTCAGCCAAGCAAAGCGCTGGTCAAGCAGGGGTAGATGGCATTTGCTCCTTATAATATTGCCTCTTATGATATGTTAATACCAATTCCCATACATAAATGTTTGACGGAGCAGACTTAATAGTGTCCATCATGCGTACTAATCCAATTTAGAAAAATTCCTTTGAATTTGACTTTTCAATTTTTGCAAAAAAAAAAAAAGAAAACAAAAATCAATGAAGGCCATAAATCTTCGTCGGATAAGTTTATAGTTTATTGGCAAAATAAATTGTCCACAGGTTCATGAATATTTTATTTGAAACAGATAACCAGATTAATAGAAACATTTTTGGGAACAATCTCCTTCTCTCCTAGCATCACGTTACCATGAAAATCCATTAAAATGGGAATATATCCTTTTTAATGGCATCATCACAATCCGGTTTAATACGGAACCATAAAAAGATTGATAGGCATCGGGCTGCGATACGCATAAATGCATGTACTCGTATGTGGCATCGTTCTGTTGGGTTTTTATGACTTTTCCTTAACCGCCCACAGGAATGCGACTCCTCTAAAAATGAAACCTTTTTTAGGATAATGCTGATTTGTTCTGGTTTTATTTGTAATTTCTCTGGGGGAATCCTTGGTTTCTTCTTTAATTAATCAGGTGCCAAAAGTATCCCAATCTAACAATCCATTCAGTTTAATATTTATAGAATTGTACCTATAATTTCGGTGTTAGTCGGTCTGCGGTCGGTTCTCTATTAATTAAGTTTTCATCGAACAAAGAGGGGGAAGCAACGACAAGGGCAATGGTTGCGCTGGCGATAAGTGATTTCCTAATGCTTGGATTGTCGCTTAATGATACAGAGAAGAGTAGTAAAACTTGGCGTTAACCCCTCGTTATGGTTAAGAGTATTGACATTTCATAAATGTCTTCATTTAGCCATGTTGCCAGAGGGTGTTTTGAAGTGCGGGGGTGTTTTACAGTCCTTCAGTAACGCAGAGGGTGATGGAAACTACAATATTTAACACTTATTACTAGTTGAATTATATAGTAATAGCAAATGGCTCTTTAACTTTGTGTCAAAGGAAATCCCTTTTCTGGTTCAAGGATAACACTGGTTTGCAACGAAGTCCTCTTTCAAATAAAAATATTATGGATATGAAGGTTTTAGTATGCTGAATCTATAACTGCTTTCTGTTTTTTGCTGTCACGTATCTTATCTATTTATATTTGTATATTTGCTGAGTTTCATTTTCGCGTTTACGCTACTTTCGTCTATTTAAATAGTCCGTATACGACTAAAGTGACTTCATGGCGTTCAGTATGTTAAGATATTGTGTAGTCTTTCTTTCCTGTGCTATATCTGATAATTTGGTAAGTTTGGCAGAAAATTTATTGTCAACCACAGAGCACAAAAAAGAATAGGACACCAAAATGGTTTTATAGCAAATTTTATTTTCTTTTAGGTAGAAAATGCCAAGAATTTGCAAATTTTCTGCAGACTTGTTTAGCAACATTTGTGATGAATCTATAGATAGATAAAAATGAATGTTTGTCTGTAATCTATTCATTCTTATATCATTCATCCGATTGTGATGAAACCTTGGGCGCACGCCCGTGAAGGTTTCTGACTTAGTATAACCTTTTTACAATAGGAGGCGCCCGACCTCGCATTACCCACTGGCCATAGGTCTCAGTTCTAAGATTGACACTCACATCATGGATGGTTGTTTGGTAGACGACCTTAGTCAATGCAGTCAATTGCAAGCAAACCAAGCAAAGTCCATACCGCCAATACCCTGGACTTGTTTTTAACTTCTCACCCTGATAAGTAAACCGTTGATGTGCTCTCCCCTCTAGGCTTGTCGGACCATTGTCTCATATCAACTAATTTCTCGTATGCTAACCACACAGTTGGCGAAAAAATTCTTAAAAGAACCGTACGGCAGTACAAGAAAGCCAATTGGAGCAGACTTAACAGCTTCTTTAGGGAATTTAACTAGTCTTTATGTTTCCTCGATAACGACGTGGATGCCGCTGCTGAAATCACTGACACTAGTCTTCTTGGAATGAGATCCTTTATCCCTTATTAAGAGTATCAGAACAAAAGAAAAGGTATGGTACGACATGGGCTGTAAAGAGCATATCAGGATTAGAGAAATGTTTTTTCGGTCCTACAAGACCAACCCAACAGAGGAAAACCGAAAGAAGATCAAACGAGCCAAAAATGACTGTAACGCCTTTCTTAAGCGTGCTGCACACTTTACGGCCAGTTCAACACTTCCGAATTGTGCTTCGTCTCTACCTACACTTGAGTGTGTCAAATCTTCAATTGGACAAATCCACTTCCGCACTCGTGTAGTAGCAGAGTACTTAAAGATCTTAACATTCACAAATCCGCTGGTTCAGATGGTATATCTTCCCCTCTTCCGAAAAAGTTGTCTTCTACGTTGGCAAAACCACTGCGTACGCTTTTCCACCAATCCTACTCTTTAGGAGCAGATGGAAAACAGCATTTGTCCAGCCCGTCGTTAGAAAAGGCGAATCTTCTGCTCTCTCCTCCTACTGATCGATTGCACTTACGTGCCTTCTTTCCAAGGTCATGGAAATGCTGATATATCTTCAGCTCGTGAAATATCTCGAAACAAGAAAACATCTTAATGAGCAGCAGTACGTTTTTCATAGCAACAGGTCCACTGGTGATCTGATGGCATGTTTCACAGAAAAGTGCAACCAAAGTCTACACCAATCTGACGAAAGCAAGATAGTCCCACTTGATATTTCTAATGCATGCGACAGAATTTGGCATCATGATCTTTTGCCAAAAATGCGTGCTTTCGGGATCGATGACTCTCTTCTTCAATGGAATAGAAACTACCTTTTGGAACGTTCAATTCAAGTTATCTTGGATGGTTTCAAGTCTAATGTTCACAAAATTAATGCTGGTGTACCCCAGGGCTCCATTCTGTCTCCGACACTCTTTTCAATTATCGTCAATGATCACTTGTCTGTTACTTCCAATCCAATATATTCCTTTGCTGACGACAGTACTCTCTGCCTTTCGTATTCGCTTCCAAACTCACGTCCCTCTTCTTCGGTTGTAGCTTATTAAATTCCGACATTAGCAGCATAACCAATTGGGGAACTACCAACAGGGTGTAATTTAATGCTTACAAAATTCAATGCTGTCTGCTGTGGCTAAAGGGAAATCTAAATAACCAGCCATTATCCATGACATCGTCGAAACCGAAAAACTTTCAATTCTCGGTATATGGTATGTGCCAATGACAACTTACGTTGGAATGACCACATATTCGAAGTGGCCAAAAACTCTGCGAAATGCCTAGGTTTCCTCAAGCGATACAAGAAATATTTCACACCCTCTGATCTGGCCTCAATATATAACGCGTCTATCCGCCCGAAATTGGAGTACAATGCTCACATCTGGTGCTCTTAAGACCTCTTTGCACTTGCTAGAAGGATCCAAAACCGGGCGATAAAATTCGTAGCTAATGGTAATATTACGCTCTCATTCGACACCATCGAACACAGACGTAATTTCTTCTGTCTCACCTCGTTTTATCGCTATTTTCCCCAACAGTGCTCCACCGAAATTCCACCCCTTCTAACTTTTAACCGTAACACCCGTTTCGCTGTTAATGCTCATCAGTATGCCCTGAAGCCCACTTTCGAGCGTACTCCGAAATATCGTGACTCGTTCCTAAGCCGTACTACTTGCTTATGGAATGCCCTGCCGAGCTATTTATTTCCTTGTCACCATAACTTGCAAACATTTAAAACCAACTCACAACTCTCTCTGTTTCCCCCCCTAACTTCCCCTCGCCCTCGCTTTGGGCAAACATATTAAGAGTACACAAAATCCCTTGTGCACGCGCCAATTATAAAAAGAAAACCTTCTGCGGCACTGAATATTTTGTTTTATTTCACACCACACGACATTTTCAGTCCCTAAGCGGCTGCTAACGCAGCTAGTCGCCTAAAAGCGACTACACAGAGGACAAAGAAAGAAAGTAGCAGACGACCTTGCTGCATTCGGCCACTACGTTCACTCTAAAGGAGTCTCACATCTACAGCGAAGCCGAGCTGACCACGACAAATTTTTTCGTCCATAACGTGCCTTCCTCCATCTCCTCTCTACCCCACAACATCCCTCTTACATTTTACTTCCAGAATGTAAGAGATCTTCGCTTTAAAGCCAATGCTGTCCTACGTCAATCGCATTCTCTTCCTTTTGATATTTAAGCCTTGACTGAAACCAATTTGATTCCCGACATAAAGAACCAGGAATTGTTCAGCCCTACTTTTAATGTTTTTCGCGATGACGATCCTACCCGCCCACATGATGATTCCCCGCTCGAGGAGTCCTACTGGCGATCCACAACAGCCTTAACTCTTCTCCCATTACCATCTCTTCATGCTCTAAAGTCGACTTTGTCGCTATAAAAATATCACTCCCCTTCAAGTCCCTTTACGTTTTATGTTGCTACATCCTGCCAGCTCAACCTACCGAATGTTACCAACTTGTTGTCGATGCGATCGACTATTTAATTGACCTGTCTGACTCTAATGACGATATCTTTATTTTCGGCGACTTTAATCTTTCTCAGCTACAGTGGATTCCATCAGACGATCAATCGTGCTTCATCGCTTCAAATGCCAACTCAGCTGAGGAATGACTCTTCTTAGATCGCTTAACAGACTCAAGTCTATGCCAAGTCAGTGGTGTATCCAACTATATGGGCAGGCAATTGGACCTTATTTTCACAACAGATTCAATTAACTCCTCAGCCTCACTTTGTCCCCTATCTCTCTCTACAATCGACAACTACCCCCCCCCCCCTCTACTTTCATTTTTTCATAACTCTTCTTTCCAGTCCAGAAATATTTAATTCTTTAAGCCTTTACGTTCCGTTTTCCCGCCTTAAAACATGATCTACTAGTCCTTCCTGGTATAATCGCAAGCTTCGTTCCTTACGAAACAAGAGAAACAAGTTATGGGCTGTTTTCCTGCGTACCAGATCCTTGTCCGACTATTCCAACTATCTTGGTGCTTATCTTCATTTCACCGAACTTTACGATTCCCTTTACCAGCGTTACCTTAACAATGCGCAAGTCAACCTTATAAATGACCCTAAGTCCTTTTACCAATTTGTTAACTACAAAAGAAAGTCCGATGGTTACCCTCCTTCCCTCTCTTTCAACAACAAGTCATCAACCGATCCACTCACCATTGCCAACCTATTTGCCAGCTTCTTTAAACAATCCTTCACCAACGACTCCTTTGTACCAGATGCATCCTATTTTCGTTACCTACTGAATTTCTCCAATGGCCCACTTCTCTCTCACATCTTGGACCCCTCTTATATCGAATATAAATTACACCAACTCAATGACGAATTTACACCGGTCCAGATGGCCTCCCTGCCATATTTCTTAAAAAATATTCTTCGTCTCTTTGCCTTGCCCTTTCTGATCTCTCTCGTCTATCCCTTTCACAAGGAGAATTTCCTCAGGTTTGGAAAACCTCCTTTATAACCCCGATCCACAAAAAGGGATCAAAGAACGAAATAACAAACTATCGTCCAATCGCTTAACTCTCCCATATACCCAAACTCCTCGAAAGTATTTTGTATGAAGCTCTAAGTTTCCAATGCCAAACACTTATTTTCCCTAGACAACATGGCTTCCTAAAGGGTAGGTCAACCACCACAAATTTCGTTGAATTCGTATCCTTTGCCATCTCTGGGCTAGAGAACGGCAACGAAGTCGATGTAGTTGCAACCGATTTTAGCAAAGCCTTCCATAAAATCTCTCATCGATTAATACTCTTCAAACTGTCTGCCCTCGGCTTTGAACCCATACTGTTAAAATGGATATCCTCTTACCTCGAAAACCGTTTTTACAGTGTTCGTTTTAGGTCAGCCCACTCCGCTCTATTTTTGGCCACCTCTGGAGTTCCTCAAGGTAGCCATCTCGGTCCCCTTCTCTTTATATTAACCATAAATGATCTCGATAGGATCATCAAATACTCGTCCGTCTCCCTTTACGGCGACGATACCAAATTTTTCAAAACCATTTCCTCTCCCCATGACTCCTTCCTTCTTCAACAAGACCTTGATAGTTTTTCGATCTGATGCCTCAAAAATTGTTTGGAACTTAATATCACCAAATGCCAATCCATCACATAAGCGGCACAAATCTCCTCCCCGACTCTACGTTCTCCACAACCAACCTATCTCCTCCGATGAATCTCTTCGCGATTTCGGCATTTTGTGTGATATGGAGCTCAACTTCCGTTTGCATATGGATGGGATAATCCTTAAAGCCAACTCTGCACTAGGTTTTGTAAAACGATGGTCCAAAGAATTCACCGACCCATACGTGACCAGGTCCCTCTATGTTACCTTTATGGTCCCCATATCATCGCGTTCATATCTCGAGAATCGAAAGCATCCAGCGCCGTTTTCTTCGATTTGCTCTTCGAGGTTTGCCCTGGGATGATCCTTTTACTCTGCCCCCCATCAAAACCGTCTCAACCTTATTAACCTAAATACCCTTGAGGAACGCAGAGATGCAGCCGACTCTCTCTTCATTCATCGACTTCTTTCAGGTCAGGTTGAATGCGCGTCCCTTCACAACTCTATTTTCCTCAACACTAACCCTCGTAATCTACGTACCCCTTGTCTCTTCTATCCCCCAACCCACCACACCACCTATGGCGCGAACGAACCAATCTCCCGTATGCTACAAAAAATTAATTAAACCCTAGCGTCTTTGACTTCCACCGCACCACTTCCTACCTGAAATCAGTTCTCCTTCACCACTCTAACCAACCTTAGTTTTAAGTTTTAGTTTAAGTTTAATTTTAAGTTATAGCTTGTATTAAGCCAAATAAATGGGGGCTTTCGCCCCCACCAAAATTAAAAAAAAAAAAAATTATTTGGCCAATTTCTTAATACCTTAGAGATCCTTCCACAGAACATCGATTACACCATGCACCAACATTGGTTTGACGAAGACTTTCATGCAAGCATCCTCTCTAGATCCTAGAAAGCACATGCTTTCATGGATGACAAGCCAAACCACTTCTATAGGGATGGATAGCTGGGTTGGTGGCGATATTTTCTTAGATGAGCTGATTCGAAGCCTCTCCTTTCCCCTACCTAATCAATGTAGTGCGTTCTAGACGAAAATTTTGTCTGTCCTGTCTGAAGAAAACTATTGACGTTTTAACAAATGAATTCCGCAGAAGCTGTATGGACTACGATGAAAAGAAGATAATCCTCCAGCTACTAGGTGCACGCCCAGCTTTCCATCAAAGAAGGAACCTCCACTTATGAGCTATCTTCTACAATGACGTAAGCGATCTAAACAATATGAAAGTTAATAGACTCCTATGCTTCAACAGAAGCTCAAAATGGCGAGCGGTTTGGGGGGTCATTAGAGAAAAATTATATGTAGTGTCACATCTGAATTTTTGCATGATGAATCTCTAGACTGAAATATGTAATGTGGTATAATTGGTAGAGTAATACGGCGAGCGGAAGGGTGTGGCAGAGTCTCCCAAATTTAAATTTTAAACTTATTTTGTTAAGCTTGCAAATTGGATATTATGGACAACCTCCTAGTAAATCTATATCTGCAAGGACAGAGCGAAATTCCGGGCATACGAGGGCGGGACAATAAGTCCGTGACTTTTCTGACCTCTTTACTGAAACAGCAACACTGCTCCTGTCAACAGGCATCTGTCAGTTGACTCCTGTCAAAATTTAAACTTGCTGCGTCGGTTAGTTTGTGTTTGACAGCTATTTTTATCAGACTACTCACTAATTTGAGGAGAAAATAGAAAAAAGTGAATTTCGTGTGCTTATTAAGCATTATTTCTTGCGAAAAAAAACCATTACCGAGACCAAGGCTAAGCTTGATAAATACTATGGGGACTCTGCACCATCGATTTCAATGGTAAAAAAGTGGTTTACTGAATTTCGTTGTGGCCGTACAAGCACTGAAGATGCCGAACGTCCTGGACGCATAGTTGAGGTCTCTACACCCGAAACAATCGAAAAAATTCACGATATGGTGTTGGCCGACCGAAGATTGAAAGTGCGAGAGATTGTGGAAGCCGTAGGGATCTCGCATGGCTCAGTGGTTTCAATTTTGAATGATCACTTGGGCATGAGAAAGCTTTCCGCAAGATGGGTGCCGCGTTTGCTCACAGTCGACCACAAACGCAATCGTGTAACAACTTCACAGGAAGGTTTGGCGTTGTTTAATCGCAATATGGAGGAGTTTTTGCGCCGTTTTGTAGCCGTGGACGAAACATGGATCCATCACAACACACCAGAGAACAAACAACAGTCAAAACAGTGGGTTTCTAAGGGTGAATCGGCGCCAAAGAAGGCCAAGGTGGGTTTGTCAGCCAATAAAGTTATGGCGACTGTTTTTTGGGATGCACGCGGGATAATCCACATTGACTACCTTCAAAAGGGAAGAATAATCAATGGGGAATATTATGCCAACTTATTGCACCGATTCAATGACGATTTGAAAAAAAAAACGACCTCATTTGGCCAAGAAAAAAGTTCTTTTCCACCAAGACAATGCAAGGGTGCACACATGTGCAGTTGCCATGGCAAAAATCCATGAATTGGGCTATGAATTGCTCCCTCATCCACCCTATTCTCCAGATTTGGCTCCGAGCAACTACTTCTTGTTCCCAAACCTGAAGAAATGGCTTGGTGGAAAAAGATTTGACTCCAATGATGAAGTCATCTCACAAACAAAGGCCTATTTTGAGGACCTCGACAAATCATTTTTTTTGGAAGGGATAAAAAAATTGGAGAAGCGTTGGACAAAGTGTATAGAGCTCAAGGAAGACTACGTTGAAAACTAAAATTATTTTTTTATCAAAAAATCTGTGTTTTAATCCAAACAGACTTATTGACCCGCCCTCGTATGTCGTTGAGAATTCCCAACTCCAACCTCCATCCAGATCTTTAATGGACGATGGGGATTTTTCATATTAACAAGCAGTACTACAAGGACATCTGTATCAGAACATCTTACCAAAATAGTCGATCCATAACTGATTTTGCTTATGTGGTATATTATTTTAGTATCTGCTTCCTCCTGGTCTTCAGAAGAGTAATTGTTATCGATTACTTTTAGTATTTTTTGTTATGTCATTCAAATCGATAACATAAATCATAATTTAAATATATTATTCTGTTGCCTATAAATGATACCACCTCGTCACTCTCCCAATGTTGTATGAGGAATTTTACCAAAGCCACCTTGAACTTGCTATTTTGAAGTTCTTTCATGAAATCCGGATGCCTTATTTGGCCTGGCCCAGAAATTTCATATTCTAATTCAGTATAATTCCTTAGGTTGTGTTCATAGTCCTTAATAGATGAAGAAAGATAGCGATCAAAAACGACATCTATTTGAATTGCACTGAACCGCGTGACCATTTGTAAAATCTTTTTGGGTATACTTCCGAACAATCTTGAAACATCTCTCATTAAATGCAACATGAAAAACCCATCCAGAACTACGACATCGATACTATTTTGTGGTCCGCTTTTGACTTTTTTTTCTAATACTTTCATTAATGCAGATTTGTCAGGTTTGCATATGGGTCCATCCAAATAATATAGAGCTGGTGGGACAAATTTCTCTGCATCTTGATTTCCTGTATTTTGCCAGCGATTTTACTTTTTTTCTTTTTACTTCCGGTTGAAAAATTCATAATTGCATTTCTTTTTATAGGTTTTTCGAATCGGTCTTCAGTTGCACTACAATCGGCAAAAAGGTTTATTGTTAAATTATTACCCAATTCTTCAACACTCAATAAAAATTCAGCAATTGGTCCTGCTGCGGCTCTACCTGCACCTATGTTGTAAAGATATTCTTTATTGAGCTCTAAGCTAAATGGGTTCATACTCTGCTTGATATTAGTAATGAACTGTCTAGGCGAATACAAGTATTCCAGCTAACAGATGTTCATATTTTGCACAACTGAAAGTTGGCAGAAAAGCTACAAGTGTTAAAAGCGCGCACTGCATCATTCATTGAGGAAAGACGCATGCATTTAAGCGTAAAAGATAAGCAAAAGTGATGCTAGCAATTCGTGCGCATGATTGACTTGACAAATGGAAGATTTTTAATCCGATATTCCCAAATCTGAAGACATCCCACTTTGCGCACTGTTTAGAATGACCCTACATGTAAATGCTTTTGGCATGAGCTATGAGCTAAACCTATTACTGAAATTAAAAATTTAAATTTGCTTTCATTTGATGTGTGAAAAGACCATACGTTTCAAATAACTTCCTTGACTTTCTTTAATAACTCTATTGTTAGGATGCTCAATCACGACTGACTCACTTAGTAAGAGAGTCACGAGTATATATATTGGGTCTACAAGTAAGTTTCCAGCGTTTGTCAGAGATAGCGCCACCAGTGGATCCCGGGCAGAAATGTCAGACCCCATGTGTTTTATTTGTAGGTTTTGTATCTGTCAACAACTTTGCAGCGTTATATTTGAGCAGTTCTATCGGTGTCGTACATCGAGCAAAATCATGGCAAGTTTCCAGGCAAATAAACGTCATTTGCGGGAAGCGCTGCTTTTATTCTTTAATATGAAGAAAAGTGCAGCTGAGGCCTATCGTTT
The DNA here is from genome assembly GCA_963966105.1 of Volucella zonaria. Classification (NCBI taxonomy): domain Eukaryota; kingdom Metazoa; phylum Arthropoda; class Insecta; order Diptera; family Syrphidae; genus Volucella; species Volucella zonaria. Next base: position 192,060,249 of record OZ014532.1, on the reverse strand, counting down.
GCTTTCGGAAACTAATGGGGCGGAATGTATTGGTGAATCGACGTGCCGCGAGTGGTTCAAACTGTTCAAAAGTGGTGATTTTGGAGTTGAAGACAAAGATCGCCCCGGAAAGGCGAAAAGTTTTGAAGACGAGGAATTGGACGCTTTACTGGATGAGGATCCGTGTCAGATTCAAGAAGAACTTGCTGCATCATTGGGCGTCACGCAACAAGCCGTTTCCCTGCGCCTAAAAGCACTGGAATTCATTCAAAAGGTTGGAAACTGGGTGCAGTACGAATTGAAGCCAAGAGACGTCGAACGGCGATTTTGCATGTCCGAAATGTTACTGCAGCGGTATAAAAATAAATCATTTTTGCATCGTATTGTCACTGGTGATGAGAAATGGATTTATTATGATAATCCTAAACGCAGAAAATCGTATACAAAGGACGGCGAGCCCGCCCAATCGACGCCAAAACGAAATATTTACGTGAATAAGGTCATGCTCTGCATATGGTGGGATCAAAAGGGTGTCGTCTACTACGAACTGCTTCCGAGTGGTGAAACCATCAAAGGATCATTATATCGAACCCAACTAATTCGTTTGAAGCGGGCATTAAAAGAAAAACGGCCAGAATATGAGACCAGGCATGAGTCCGTCATTTTTCATCACGACAACGCTCGGCCACATGTTGCGGTTTCGGTGAAAAACTATTTGGAAAATAGTGGATGGGAAATTCTGCCTCACCTGCCTTACAGTCCAGACTTGGCACCATCTGACTACCACTTGTTTCGTTCGATGCAGAACGCTCTTACGGGAATACGCTTCAGCTCAGTAGAGGAAATCAAAAATTGGCTCGATACGTTCTTGGGCTCGAAAGACGAGAAATTTCTTTTGGTACGGAATTCATAAATTGCCAGAAAGATGAGGGAAAGTTGTAGCTTCTGATGGACGATACTTTGAATAAAGCATTGTAACTATGTTTTCATAATAAAACTTCAAATTTTGGAAAAAAACGCTGGAAACTTACTTGTAGACCCAATATAATCTTACGTACATATATGAATATGCATGTATATATATGTTAAAGTATACAACATCTCCCTTTGAAAATATAAAGTACTCAAATGTTATGTAATAGGAAATTATTTAGTATGCTTCAAATAAGTATAATATATGCATACACTCGTACATAGATCGTAGGTGCATTGTATTTGCGTTTTGATTTACCAGTGTTCAGCTAATTTTCTCTCGGTCGGTACATACTCGTAATTGCTTAGTTTTATTTTAGAAATCATGGCTATCGTCAAAAAAGTCAAGCTGTCTATAAAGCAGAAGGCTGAGATTTTAAATAAATTGAGTAATGGTGCATCAGTTAAATCGCTTTGTGAAACATACAAGTGCAACAAGTCAAGCATTACCAAAATAAAAAAAGAGAAAAAATGTGCTTAACAAATTCGTTATTAATTCTGAGTCCGGACCGGGAAAGCGCGTAACTCTAAAAAATCTATGAGTATCCAACGCAGCAACGCAGACAAAACGTACCCATTTTCGCACAAACCCTTAAGTCAAAATCATGTATGCTTCACAAAAAAAATCAAAGAAAAACCACGAGCCTTTAATACCAGTAATGGCTGGTTTTCAAATTTTAAAAAAACGGAATGGAATCCGATTGCTTAAAATTCGTGGAGAAAAGCTGTCAAATAAGTCAAAACTGGTGGAACCATTTTTGATACAATTCAAAAATAAAATTAAAGAGCTTGACTTGTTACCAGATCAAATTTACAATGCGAACGAGTCTGGTCTATTTTTTTAAGCTTATGCCCAACAGAACGTTTGTGGGTTCTAAAGAAGCTACTGCTCCTGGTAGGAAAGTAAGCAAGGAGAGAATCACTTTTCTTGCTTGCACTAATGCGTCTGGTACCTACACACAAAGCAAAATTGTTCGTTATAGGAACAGCTTTAGGCATTTCGAAAACAAGCCTGTCGTTTACAAGGCTAACAAAAATGCGTTGATGACACACGAATTGTTTAAAGATTGGTTTCATTCAACATTCGTGCCAGAGGTAAAATTATTTTCGAATTGATTTGGTCGAAATTAAATTTTTTTTATATTTTTTCCTTGGTTTAGGTAAGACTGGAATCGAAAAATTTGCCAAAAAAGGCTCTTCTGCTATTGGACAACGCGACGTGTCCTCCAAAAGACGGGGAGATGATAAGTGATGATTAAAAGATTCTCCAACCAATGGACCAAAATGTCATCAACTTAACAAAACTGTACTACAAAAAAGGACTTTTGCCATATTTAGTCGGAAGCCGAGGTTCAGATTTGGAGAGTAAAATAAAGGATTTTAACTTAAGGCATGTCATATGCCTCCTGGCTACTGCATGTGACAAGGCTAAGTCTTCGGCTATACAAATGTGCTGGAAGCCTTTGATGTCTCCTGACAGTGAGTGGGATGACGAGGATGAGCTACCGTTGAGGGTCATAAGCGATAAAATCATTATTGACTTGCTTCAAGAGTTATTTTCCATTGAAACTTTTGTCACCGAGGAATTAAACAATTGGATTGCCGAAAACGATATTGAACTGGCGCCCGTATGCAACGATCTAGAAGCCGAAGAAATCGAGAGTGAAGAAAGCGCAGGTGCTAGTGTAAGTCCTCCACCGCCAAAAATCAAAACGGAGCATGTTATCCAAGCATTTAGCGTTTGTCTTCAATCGGCTGAAGAAAACTCGCTTTCACTAGAAGATGCCTTGACTCTTCAAAAACTGAGAAAGCTAGCCATCGACAAAATTGTATCCGCCAAAAAAAAGCACACGAACATATTCCAATTTTTTAAATCAATTTAACCAAGAACAGTATTAACATTAAGATAATAATTTTTTTTAAATGAATTAAATACGTAATACGTATATTACTTGTATTTTCTTTTTCGACGAACAATATTCTTTTATTTTTCATACTCTGGTTTTCACGTTAAATTCTAATTCAAGGCTCAACTTTTTTGTGACTCGGTTATTGCAACAACCTCAACTAACGCAACTGCTCGAATTTTCATCGATTGCTTTTACCGAGGGCGTACTGTACTAGGTAATACTTAGTATAACTCAAGAATTTCGAAGATTGTGCTCAATTATTCGCATTATTGAGCAGGTACTGAATTTTTATTCATATAGTAATACGACTATATTTCGACTTTAATAGCATCAAATCTACTATAATCGTTGTTAATAATAGTAAGGAGAGGAAACATTTTTTTTTTTTTTGAAAACCAGCAATAATTAATTAAATATTTGAACAAGACCGCAACAGAAATGAAGTTAATGGGGCGAAGGGTCAAAACAGAATTGAATCATTTTACTTTGGAAACGATGTTTTTTTTATTTGTAAAGAAATTCCCACAAAATATGATAATTGCCTCTCTGGGTATATTTGGACAATGAAACCAGATAGAATCGTTTCAAGTGAGGTCGGTCGTCTATATCCCTATACCTATACATGTGTACGTATAAAATGGAAAATATGAAAAATCATTTTAATTTTTCCCCGACAATAAGAAAAGGACCAAGCGGGTGGTGGGTTTAGAGAGGATATCATTTTATTTATCGTACTCTCGTTTATCAGGGAAAAAAAAATTACTAACAAAGACAAATGGGCCAGATACTTCATTTCTCATTTTGGTAATGAAGAAGGACACTTTAGATGTATCTTCTACCTACGTTATAAATAATGTTTTCCGCTTCGGTTTTGATGAATTAGGTGTTCAATAATTCACTGGGAATAATTGGGTTGTTCGCGCCAAATATTCAAATTCCTTTTGAAAATAATTATGGCAAATCGTCTAAAAATTCGTGTACTTCCTTTTACCCTCCATTTGTTTTCATGAAACCCATAGGCGATCCCACCTCAAATCCGTCCCTTATATGCAACAAAATTCCATTAACCTTTAACCCATTTAGGACCACTAATATATTCATATATTCTGAAGAACCCCAATATTTGAATTCTTAACCATTTTATTGAGTGTTGCTAACCATTTCAACTTTTTAAAATTTTTCTTTTCAATCAGCCACTCCCACTTTTGGAGTGTTGCGTTAACGAAACAATGGGATAATACATATAGAAAAAATACAAGTGTGATGAGTAATACAGTTGTGTTTTTACAAACTCTGAACCGTCTTCTCCAATTTTCAGGATCCTTCTCAATAATATGGCCAACGTTATCTAATCGCACAGTGGATGGTGGAGATGAAGTTGAACAGCGTTCTCGAACAGATTGTGTTTTCCATTTGTTGGCGGGTAAGAGACTCCAAACCAATTCAGACCTAAAGTCCAGGTGCGGAATTGGTTTTTCCTTGTATACCATTCTGTAAAGCTTCCAGGCATTCTCTGCATAGTCGTGCAAATCAACACCCCTCATATATTTATTCTACATTGCGATCATACATATACATACATATATGGTTGTGGTACAAAGATCTCTCTCCTTTCCTTACGATCACACTTACTTCATTCGCGTGATCATAGCAGGGATTCATTGTTCCACGCTGTTTTTTGTCTATTGACTTGTTGGTCTCTGGTGGACATTTCAGGATTCTATTTTCGCGAACAGTTCCGGTAGCAAAATACCCTTCATTTCTCAAATGAACCAATTGGCTAAAGCTGGTAAAAAAGTTATCAAAATATGTCTTGAGGGAATTTCCATTTTCTACAACTTTTAAAAGAATTTGTTGGTGCACTGTTTTCTATTTTTCTAAGGGCATAGCAACTACAACAATTCGATTCGGTAAACCAACGTCAGAATTTTCACTTCGCAGCCTTGACTTGCATCGTTGGCGTTTTTTTTTTCTCTCTCTCTCAGATCGCGCCGGTCTGAAGCTGCCTGGCTATGAACTAGTATATTATTCTTCTCTCACTGCGGTCTCGCCATATACGTGCGTAGTGATGTAACTTACCAAAGTCCATCACAATATAACCCCTGTTCCAATCCGGAATTCAACTTCATGTGGTTAAAATTCCCCCTCCGTAAGCAAATTATCCACTAGTAAATAAAGCACTAGTGGATAATTGGCTGGACAGCAACTCGACCTTTAATGAGTTTGATGCGCTGTCTGACTCCATACAAAGAATTGTTTCCCTGTACCTCATACTGAAATCGTTATTATGGGCGAGTTCAATATAAACATTCTGAGTGGATTCGACATTCTGGATATACAAGGTGGCGCAAAATTAATCATTCAATTTTGTTTTTGAATTACTTTTTTACTAAACAAAAACAAATAATTTTGAGTGATGGAAATCTTTATTTGAACCTTTACAAGTGGAAAAGTTGATATCCGCCAAGTGGCTGCCGCCAGTGTTGGTACACATTTGTGCCCGTTTTATCGCATTTTCAATGAATTTCCTCAAGATATCCGGTGATAAGTGTTCGCATTCCTGTCGAATATTCTCCTTAAGGGCTGCGATTGCCTGAGGCTTGTTGGCATAAACCCTCGACTTCAAGTAGCCCCAAAGAAAGAAATCTGGGATGGTTAAATCGGGCGATCTTGCTGGCCATGCCAAATCGCAGGGAGATTACGTGACCAGGAAACGTTTCCTTCGAAATATCCATTGTGGCTCGTGCTGTGTGTGCGGTTTCACCGTCTTATTGAAACCACATGTTCACCAAGCCCCGCTCATCCAACTCCGGCAGCAAGAAGTCGTTTATCATGGCCCTGTAGTGTTCGCCAGTAACAGTGGCCGTATTGCCGATGACGTCGTCAAAAAAATACTTCCCAATCACTCCTCCCGCGTGAACCCCGCACCACACAAAGGCTTTGAGTGGATGTAATGGCTGTTCGTGCATCACACGCGGATTTTCAGTGTCCCAGAAACGAAGATTTTGCTTATTGACGTAACCGCTTAAGTGGAAATACGCCTCGTAGCTCATGATGTAATTCACATGCGACTGACGGTCAGGAGGCATTGACTGATGCACTGTTTGCAATTTCTACGGGAACATGTGTAAGCCTTTCACTAATATCCACTGTAGGGTTCCTATAGTGGTGCCCAATTGCGTGGTCCGCCGTCTGGTTGATGTTTTTTCGTTCTCAGCGACATCGGCAGCCACAGCCGCGATATTCTCGGCCGAACGACCAGTCCCGTGGCGGCCACGCTCTGCATGGTCTCCTATGGTTCCACTCGACGTCGAAATTCACGCTGCGCTAACTTCACCGATCGATTATTGGTCAAAAACATCGACACAATTATTCCACACTCTTGTTGAGTATATGTCAAATATGATTGTCATACGACGCCATTTGCAAAAATTATACCATCATCCGATAGGGTGATTAATTTTACGCCATCTTGTACAACACGGGAAGGACGGTGTGTTGAGATCTTCGCTGCGGAAAATAACTCGACCAAGCTTGTAAATGAGCCCACCTGAATTCCAGACGCAAATAGTCATACCGCCAATACCCTGGACTTGCTTTTAATTTCTCTCTAACAACATAAGTACACCGTAGATGTGCTCTCCCCTCTAAACTCGTCGGACCACAGTGTTATATTTACTAATTTCTCGTATACTGACCACACAGTTAGAGAAAAGATTCCTAAAAGAAGCGTACGGCATTACGAGAAAGCCAATTGGTGCGGACTTAACATCTTCTTAAGGGAGTTTAACTGGTCGTTATGTTTCCTTGATAACGACGTGGATGCCGCTGTTGATATGATCACAGACACCATACTCCTTAGAATGAGAAACTTTATCCCTCATCGGATGAAGAGTATCAAACCAAAAGAAAAGGCATGGTACGACTCGAGCTGTAAAGAAGCTGTCAGGGTTAGAGAAGTAGTTTTTCGGTCCTTGAATACAAACCCAACAGAGGAAAACACAACAGTAGCACTGAACCTGCTACTGGACACCCACTTTCCAGGTAGCTCCCTATTCGCGGCCAATAGCAACCCAAACAGACCTACTGCAACCGGGACTTAAATCCATGGTCTGATTACAAGAGACAAACTGCTCTGGGCGATGCATATCTAATAGCGGTATAATACCTGCCGATCTACAGAGGTCCTCAGATATTATTCTGCCTCAACTCGAAAATATTATGAAGAGCTGTGTAGAACTGATCCACATTCCACTGTCATGGAGAGAAGTCAAAGTAGTTTTCATTCCGAAAGCCGGAAAATGTTCTCATGTTGTCCCAAACGATCTCAGACCTATAAGTCTATCATTCTTCCTTCTGAAAACTCTAGAACGACTGATTGATATCCATACACGATCTAAAATTGATCCAAGACTTTTGGTAACGGCTCTACATGCCTACTGTAAAGGAAAATCGGTGGTAATGGCTCTGCATTCATTGACTAGACACATCGAACGATCCTTACAATATAGAGAGTACCCAGTGGTTGCTTTCCAGGACATAGAGGGTGCCTTTAACAATGTCAACACATCCGCAATCATGATTTCGCTGTCAATTATCCAGGTAGACGACTCACTTGGGGAGTTGATCAGTCTTATACTAAATAGCAGGATAATTAACTCCACACGGGCTGGGTCTTCTGCTAAAAGATGTGTCAGCAGAAATACGCCGCAAGGCGGTGTCCTCTCTCTGGAATTTAGTTGTTAATGAATTGGTGATATACTTGGAAACGGATGGTAGTAAGGTGACGGATGACGTTGATATAGAAGTCTCAGGTAAGCATCTTAATACCATCAAAGAACTCGTTCAGCCAAATCTTAACAGATTAACCCGTTGGCCAGATCGCTGTGAATTGGGAGTAAGCCCCCATAAACTTCTTCTCCAGAAAATATAAAATCCCAATTATATAATTGTAGACCCTGCCTCAATAAACGCTACCAGCTTAGTCTTCTCCGATGCAGCACAATATCTGGCTCTCATTTTTGACAGGAAACTAAACTGGAAACCTTCTTCTCTTGCAAAAAAACCATTGGGAACAAGTTGGGCCTTCAACCTCACATAAACCACTGGCTATACATCTCGGTCATAAAACCGATACTCTCCTACGGGGTTGTTGTCTGGTGGACGGCCTTAGACAATGCAGTCAGCTGCAGTAAACCTAGCAGAGTCCAGAGACCAGCATGTCTACGGGTATGCATAAGCGGAGCCCTAGAAGATATTCTGTTTCACTTAACACCTGAAGGGAAGCCTTCCAAGAGGATTTGCCAAAAATCGAGACAATTGAAATTCCACGGTGGATCAACACAAGACAAAGCAACAAGGACGTCCTGCGGATATATGCGATCGTCTGTTGATTGCCGCCATGTAAGTCGTTGTCGTGAACGTCTCGAACTATCAGCTTTGTCAGGTGGTGTTGGTGTCTTAGTCAGATAGGATGTTGTTCGTTGTAAGTAAGAGCAGCATTTTGTAGCCTCCTACTCGTAGAACATTATTAGCGTCGTTAAAAGCGTTTAGTGCGGTCAGTTGTTTTGACGTTCCTTTCTTTCTTAGTTTGTCTGAAAACATTTCCCTTTGAGCAGACTTTACGATTAACAGTTGCAACTTTTCCAGTTCGTCTGCAGTTAACGGAGCGTAATTTCAGGAACCTTTTGTGGATCTACAATTGAAGGCAAACCGAAGACAGGACGCAATCACCCTCACAACTTTTGAGAGACGAGAGTAGCGGTGAGTAACTTGGCAGATGCAGTTACTGCCTTGGGTACAGTATGTTTTTACGGCACGCTTCTCTTCCTCTGTAGTTATATCGACGGGTTGGTCGGAAACTTCGGATTCCCATCGATTTTGCAAAAACTCAGGATCGCAGCATTTCTGCTGCGCGGTTTGCACCAAATGTTCCCCATCTTGTTGGTGGTGTTAGTATCCATGCTAGTGTAATTGTGAAATCCGTCCATGTGTTGTGTGAATCTTGTTGTGTGCGTCTAAGACCCAGATGTACAGCACAGTTTCATATGCCTTTGTAGACGCATCGCAGAATCCATTCAGTTCGACGTCCGTGTTGCTTTGTCTTGTGTTAATCCACCGTGGAATTTCAAAGGTCTCGATTTTTGTCATGTCCTGTTGGAAGGCTTCCCATCGTTTACGGAGTTCTGTAGGAACTGCTTCATCCCAATTTGAGCCCAAACTCTAAAGATGCTGCTTGATTATTTTTGCCGTTACGATGTAGGGAGAAATCCAACCGAGCGGGTCGAAAAATTTGGCGATGACGAAAAAAATGGATCTTTTCGTTATATCGTTTGCATGGGGTTGAACTTTCCGAATCCGGCTCGAAGGACCAAATGTTTCTTTGCAAAACTATATATTACTTTTGAGTCGTAGAATCTTATTTTTATTCAGTGGACTGTATGGATGTATTTTGATTTGGTTCGTAAAACCATTTTTAAAAAGGGAAAAATAACGCTAGAGCGGAAAAAGAAAACGCACAGTTTTGAATTTTAAAACGTAATAAAATCTTTATTTCGGTTCTTCGTAATTTATATATTATTAGCGGTTGTTTGTTTGTTGTGGTACTGTTTGACGTTTGAAGTGTATAGCTTTGTGGATTTTGTTTCGGCTATGTTCGTTTGATGTTAGTAGCTGCGACTCGTGCGTGTTTTTTCAACATTTGAACGTTTATTTAAGAAAAACATGTACAATAGTATTATTCAAAGTATTGCCCATCTGAAGCTATGACTTTTTCCCATCTTTCTGGCAATTTGTGGATCCCATCCCAAAAGAACTGCGCCGGCTTGGCAGCCAAGAATGAATCAAGCCAATTTTTGATATTCTGCTCTGATGTGAACCATGAAGCCATGGATATTCGGCTTTGCCGTTGGTTGGCCGGGTTTCACATATAATTTTTTGCGCTTGATGTTGTCGTAATGGATCCATTTTTCATCACCAGTAACAATTCGATGCAAAAATGACTTCCTTTTGTGGCGTTCCAGCAGCATTTCGGACATGCAAAACCGCCTTTCGATGTCTCTCGGCTTAAGTTCATGTAGAACCCAATTTCCTTGCTTTTGAATATATCCAGCTGCCTTTAAACGACACCCAAAGATTCTGCGAGCTCTTCTTGTGTTTGGCAACAACCTTCATAGAGTAATGCTTCCAGTTCTTCATCTTCAAACTTTTTTGGCTGCACAGGACGTTCATCGTCTTCCAAGCCAAAATCACCACTTTTAAATCGTGCAAACCACTTTTGGCACGTTCGCTCAGCTAGCGCATGTTCACCATAAACTTCCATCAAAATACGATGACTTTCGGCAGCAGTTTTCTTCATATTAAAGTAATGAAAAAGAACTCCCCGCAAAAACACTTTTTCAGGCACAAAGTTCGACATATTTGAGTGAAAAAAAATTATTGTTGTTTACGCTGCAAATGAATGACATATACTGAAATGACGTACAATGACAGTAGCTTTCCAATGAAATAATAACAGAGGAATAATACAAGTTACGCCATCTCTTAGCAAACCACACGAATTAAGTTATAAACCCAAACCGATAGCGGGGTTGGTGGCGGTATTTTCTCAGATAAGCTATATCAGTTCATTCGGACCATAAAATTTTGGAGAAACAGTAATATTTAGGGAATTTATAAACTACGTAAATTTTTTCTTTAAAACCTCCAATTGCTATTACGATTACCGAAACTTGTTGATGCTTTTATGAAGACAACTAATTCATAGTATTAAAAAAGATAAAAAGGGATGTAAGTAAAATTATGTGAACACTTCTTCAGGACTTAATTTGTATTTAGGTTTTTTATAATATGTCATTCTCTACAATCATTTAATTATTTGCTATTTTATCTTTTCTCTGAATCACTATATTTTTTGCATGTATTAAATTGTAAGTTACTCGTAATACTCATTGTTGTGAGGTTGGTTCTACAAAAACAGCGCAATAGAATGTAGTTCGAACACGGTATCAGAAAATGAAGCTTTGTACTTAGCTCATTTTACTTTGAAAAGAAATATTCCTTGTATTCCATTATTTTTAATTTATTTTTTTAAGGAATATATTTAATTTACAAAAACAAAAACAAAAAATAAAAAAAAAAATAAATAAACAGACACATTCGTTGAATGATTTCCTTCGACTCATCCAACATTACTTCACTCTCTCAAAATTTACGTTAAACAATAGTTTTATTTTCATAAAAGAAAACAATTTACTAAACACATAAATGATGAAGCACAATTTTCACTTAAATCAAAGCCGGCAAATCAGCTGATTTTTGACGTTTCTTTATCTGGCTGAAATTTTAGGGAGAAATTTTTTGCCTTAAAATCAAGTCCACTACATCACGTAATGTCACTTGGGCTCTCGACAATTCAGAATTTTCTGACTAACTCTTCCCTAGAATTCGAAACGCGGTAGTGACAATTTTCAAGTTTTCTCAATGACATTTGGAATTAAATGAACAAACTTCACAATAACTGAATTGGTTACAAACGGTGTCAACTACATCCGAAATATTTAAGTACAACATCCATATATTGGTGAATCTATATGTTTCCTCAAAAATAATAAATAATAAATAAAAATGAAAATTATATACGTAGTACTCGTATGTACATTAGGGTATCCCTAATTTTTCAAAGTTAATATTTTTTAACGCATCCGCTCTAATTTTTTTCATTTGACCATAAAATACTTGGAAATAAAATTTTATCTTATTTAAATCGCAGCAACCCGTGCCGAGGTGCGCGCGAATGTTAATTCAATTTACGAGGATGACCCCCATTTTTGTTCTACAATATTTGTCATTTGTTTGCATTTTATAGAATAGTTAACGTGCATAATAGTAAAGTCTCAACATGTCAGTGGAACTAAGAAGTATTAAAAAAAGTATTTTCTTGGTTGGTGAGATAAATCACCAAATAACTGGTGCAAAGTTACCGCCTAATCGCCAAGTTCTCTCAGTTATTTTCTTTAATATTGACTGTGAATGAAAGTGTAAATCTTGTGATTCGGGAGTGCATTATAACTTGGAAAAAGGCAAGAATATCCGCTGGAGCTGTACCTAACTGTGTGAAAAAACTTGTAGATCTTTGCCAAGTTTGGAGAGAGCTGCAAGAAAAGTGTAAAAAAACCACAGGACGTTTATAAGCACCGCGAGTAGAAGTTTTAAAAAGATTTAGATAATTTGTTCGATATCGCACACTCTGATGCTCTAGAAAAGATCAAAATAGAGGAACACAAAATTTTTCTACAAAAACAAAGAGAGCCAGAGCCCGCCCACACAATGGCCCATCTCAAGATATTCACGAACAGTCTATCAGTTTTGACGAAAATTTGGACGAAAATTTGCTTTCCACTTCGCAAACGCAACCCGTGAGTTCGCTGTCTACCACAAAAAGAGCAAGGCCATGTTTTATGACCCCTAAATTAGTAGCTGCTTTAGATAGGTGTCAACAAGTAGTAAGGGATTCTGTTTACATACTTCAGGCTGTAGTTTAAGCACTTGATCTCAGTTGTGCAGATTTTACAATCAACAAGTCTTCTATTCAACGAATTCGGACTCAAATGACAGAAGAAAGAGCAAAATCGATGAAATCTGATTTTCAGAACAACGTGCCTGAAATTTTGACCATTCATTGGGATGGAAAACTGTTGCCAAGTTTAACTGTGACGGGTTCAAAAGAAGAACGCCTACCAATTCTGATTTCATTCGGAGAAAAAGAACATATTTTAGCAGTTCCCAAACTCAAAACTTCTACTGGCTAAGACCAAGCTCAAGCTATTTTGAACGCCCTCACCTCAAAGATTTCGTACAGATTATGTGCTGCACTACAACGGGCTCTAATGCAGGTCGCTTAAATGGGGCTTGTGTGCTCTTGGAGCAAAAAATAGAAAGAGAATTGTTACTTTTTGCTTGCCGTCATACCATATATGATATATGTACAATATATGAACTGGTTTCGAGAAGTGTATTTGAATCAAAGATCCGCCAAGTTACCAGCAGACGGGTTATCTAAAAAAATCAGAGACAACTGGAAGAACGTTGATCCAACTGATATCGAAATATGGTCTGATTTCGCAAAGAAATATTTCTGTGAGAAGGTCATTAACGAATTAATTAAGCAATTGAAGTTTCTATTGTTTTTTTGGGAGGAGACAATGAAAATAAAATTAAAATCAGACCTCCTGGCGCAATGAATGGCACGATGGATGGCAAGAGCTATTTATGGTTTAAAGATATGTTTGATACAATCCCAGTTTAAAAGGTGCGGTAAAGACAAGCTACCATTGCAACAAGTTTGCTTATTTATTGCAACAGCTTATTTAAAGCCCTGGCTTGGGTGCAATTTGGCAGCAAAAGCCCCGAGTCAAGATTTATGCTTCTTAAAAACATTGAAGAACTATGAAACAGTCGAGAAGGTGATTTCTAAAGCAGCTCTGACCAAGTTCAATCAACATTTATGCTATTTATCAGAAGAAATAGCTTTATTTTCACTATTTGATGATGACGTTGATACACAATCCAAAGCTAATATTGTATCGAATTTACAAAGAGAAAGTTTATATGATTTTGGGAAGAGATATGTTCCGTCAAAGGAAGAAATATCTGCCTCATTTTACGGTGAGTTGAATAAGTGTTTTTCATTCTATCCCTAGAAAAACTGTTAATTTTGTTAATAAATAATTTTTCCAATTGTTGCTGAAAAATATTTGAGTGATTTCGTGACCATAAAGAGCACAAATTTGTTATCGCGGTTAAAAATTGATAACGCTTTTCTCCAAGAAAACGTCTTGTCAGGAACCTAAACAAAAAGTTATGCAGAGAGAGGTGTGAAGCTCATGGAAGATTTTCATGGTTTAAGTACTGCTGATAAAAAACAAAAACAGTTCTTGTTACGCTGTAAAAAGGAGACTTTGAAAAGAAAGTATCCTGTATAATTATGCGGTTACTTAATTTTTATAAATAAACGCACAACCAAATTAATCTTCCACTGTGTTTTTATTTTAAAATATGAATTTTATTCTTATAGTTGTATAGCTTATATGCCACTAGATATTTTAGAACCGTTTATATAGGAATATATTGAGGCTTTGTCGGCACAGGTTATCGTTGTTATACAATAAAACCATCAAATTTTGCACGCAGTTAGCGTTTAGTATTATTCAAAGAATTAGGGGGTATGCGTTACGAAATTCAAAGCGGTTTTCGTAACGGCCAAAATCTGCAAAGTTTTCGATCTATGAGCTGGTCCCTTACAGAGAGAGGAACATTTTGACGACGACGGAAATAGAAAAATGTTTGGAATCATTAAAGACCAGTAGGGCGTACACAAATGGAAGCATTTCTCGTACTAAACATCTAATTGACTCAAGTGCAGAAAGCTTAGAGTATGCAAAACTAAAAACTAAAATGTCCTCTAGGTATTGTAGAATCTTATTCTAAGCAAGTTCTTAACGAGAATAGAAGATATGTTGCCATCAGATACTTGTCGTGGTGATATAGAGAACCTATTGTACTTTCAGTACAAACGCAAAGATATTTATCGTTGATGACAGGAAATCTATTAAACCTAGTGCGATAGAAACGTCGTTCGTTATTCCTCAAGAAATTTCGTTTACCTAAATTGACGTATAAACATTTTTCAGCTTACACTAACATTGAAAAACTTAATCATTTGGTAACTTTTCTGAGCGAACAAGCATTAGGAACAATGAAAGCCTTCCAAATTAGGGAAAAAAATTGACCAACTACTCTAAAAAGACTTGAAGAGCACTATGACAATAATTGCCTTATATTTATAGAATATATTTCGAGGCTCTTTGAGTTACCTAAAATGAAAAATCACTCGCCCACTTAGCTAAGATTGATTCTCTCTCGTCGTTAGGAAGTCGTGAAGATATTTCAAATGCGATGATTATGTATTTGGTGATGTCTGCTGAGGTGTTGTTGACTGAATTCATAATAGAACCAAGGTAGACAATGTCCTTTACTACTGTGACATTCTGTCCAATTCGTCGATGAGTTATTTCCCTCGCTGTTTTCAGCATATATAATACTTCGTTTTGCCCTCATTTAGCGGCTTAGCGGTTAAACCCATTTTAGCAGCTTCCGTTTCAATACCACCGAACGCACAGCCCGATGTGTTCTCCCAATTAGAAGCATGTTGATGCCATCAGCGTACGCTAGTAGTTCCATAATCTCTTGACAGATTGTGTCCCTCGTGTTGGCTTGCGAGTTACGGACAATTCTTTCATATACGATATGTACATCACATTATTTAAAATTCTAAAAGCTTCCTTCACATCACAGGTCTCTGTTACCGACTTTGGCAGAACAGCAAAAGTTCTCCATAGTCATTCTGAGCAGGCTGACGAGTTTGACAGGGATTCCAAAACTAGACATGTCGCTATAAAGGCTTTCATATGCGGCCTTAAAATCGATCGAAACATGGTGGGTATCGATTTGGATTTCTTGAGATTTTTCCAGGATCTACCCGAGCGTGAAAATTTGGTCGATTGTGGACTTTCCTGGTTTGAAACCACACTGATAGGGGCTAATCAGGTTGTTGACGAAAGATTTCAGACGTTCGCACAATATGGTAGATATGATCTTGCATCCGATATTGTGTAGATTTATGCCTTTATAGTTGGCGCAGTTGAGGTGCTCTCCTTTTTTGTGGATCGGCTGATCTGAGAAATGAGTTCGTGCATGCTCTCCACAAAGTCATTTCTAGCACCTTATAATACTGCACACGGTAAACTGTCGGTCCAGGTGATTTGTTGGATTTTACCTTAGATATTACTATCCTTACTTCGTTCTGGTCAGATGGACGTAAGTTTTGGCTATCATCGCCTAAGCTGAATGGTCTATTCTGCCTGGCGCTTGGTTTCTTCGCCAGTATATAGTTTGCAGAAAAAGTTTTTTGATATTCTTAGCACCGAATGCTACTCCACTACAAAGTTTCGTTCTTCATCTCTACAGTCTCTCTTGCCTTGCCAAGCTCTTTTTGCCTATTGGTTAAAACTTCCGTACGTTATTCCTGGAGCACAACCTCGCAATAACTTTGATTGTGCGCTTATCGTGTTTCTTTCCTTCTTTTAAGGGTCCGAACATTTCACGTGCAGATCCTAAAGTCGTTGTCCTTTCAACGCTTGCAGTGAATCCATTTTATCAAATTTTAATCTCATCCGCAAAGGGCTGAGAGCCCTATGACGCCGAAGCCCAGTATCAGTATCAGGTGGCTGGCCGGCCATTTTAGTCTGAAACTTGTGGGATATTATTTACTCCAAAAGAATTAGTGCAATCACGCAATGTGATAGCAAGGATTGTTCAATGAATATCATTTCAGCCAGAATTGGAGTCAGCTATGAAAAGGAAGGCCCTGAGTCCACAAAGTCACCTACGATCTCTATGCCCGTTTATGGACTCGGAGGGACTGATTCGAGTTGGTGGACGTTTGATGCTAAGTATCCCATTCTGCTACCCAAAAGACATTCTTTTACTGACTTAGTGCGAGCAGTTAACTACTACTACTACCATTACTACTACCATTACGGGTACAGCACTATAGGCAATTGAAGATACCATATGCAGTTAGAGTTGACTTCAGCGGGACATTTCTAGTTCACTTTCGTCAGAGGGGCACATCTCCAGTAATCAAAGTGTATGTTGTTTTCATCTGCTTCATAACTATATAAAGCAGTCTACATGGAGTTTGTAGAGGAACTTTAAAGAACGTTCCTGCGAGAACTTCGTTACATGATTGAAAGAGGAGAACGCAGAGAATATATAATTCGGGAGCCAGCATCATTTGGAATAAGTTGGAAAACAATCCCACTTCGGAGGTTCGTGGTAGTCCGCGGTAAAGTCTTCCAAGTATCATTTAAAGCCCATACGCAGTCAAAAACCTCCAACATTTTTCGAACTACATACAATTATCATTCAGGCCAATAAACTCGCGTCCTATTTGTCTTCTGCAAAATAGTCCTAATAATTTTCCAGGTTTTATAAATAATAACTTCTTGACATTTCATTATAGGCCCACCATTACATAAATTGGCGATTTTGCACTGATTCACGAGGACAATCTTGGGCGAATCATTAATCTTTATCCTGACAAGGACAAAGTTGTTAGAGTTTCAACTTTGAGGATAAGCAGCGGAACGATTCAGAGAGCGGTTAATAAGATGAGAAGACAATCACTGAACGTTGAAGGTACTTCATACCATGAAAGTGGGGCGGATGTTTATCCTATTCTGCTAATCGCTTCTAGTTTTTTTGAATTATTAACCTAAACGGACTCATCTTATGAGTTGTCGTAAAATGAGATTGTAATAGAATAAATGTCATAGGACATGAGATTCATGGGAATGACCTCGAACTTTGTTTCCTTCCTCGGTTTTCTTCCGTCTGCCTTGCAGACGACTTCTAAATTATAAAAAGAAGAATAATAATAAATTCATAAATTCCAACGGAATTACAATTTGTTTTGTTATTCCACATAGAAATAAAAAGCTGTGCTTTTAAACAATAGTCAAAAAACGATTGGATTATGAAATTAGACTATCTGTAAGTAAAAATTAACTTCAGACATGACGTCTTTGTGGAGATTCGAAGAAGATTGCCCATGCTTCTTTCATTTGGTTCACCCTGAAACCAGGTCACCAATAATGCCAAGTGGCAAATGTATAGTTACTATCATGAAACAAGCACCAGTGAGCTTTGAAGATAAGACGGCGTGGATAATTCAAGATATAATGCCAGAAATCGCCTGTATATGATGCGAGTTATGCCCATTACCTCAAACGCTTAGATGTTCTGGTGGTTGAAAATGTCTCGTTAAATGTTTTGAGAAGAAGTGAGGTATGTACTACTTCTTTACTACTTAAACCGTAAAACTATAAAAGAAAAACCATTTGGTTGGAGCATATGCAAGATTCGAGTTTTACGCCAATTATGCGGTAAAATGTTGCCAAAAAAAAAACAAAGCTGCGTGACAGTTGACAGCTGACAGTTCAGGCTTATTAAAAATGGAGTGCTACTTGAAAGAATAACGCGATTTCATTGTTGAGTTATATTTCCAAAATAATGAGGATTTGGCAGCTCGTAATTTTCGTACAAAATATAGTTAGGATAGTGACTTAACTTCACAGTAGAAGCCGTTTCTGACAGACTCGAAGTATTCCAAATGGTTTTTGTTTTTTTTTTATTAATTTGTTTGTAATATAATTCACACCTTATGGTTTTGTTTTATTTTTTATTGTTTTTTTTTGACTTGTATCTTCTATGTCTTCGCTCGTTCTTCATCTCCAAGGAAAATCTATTTTCGATAGTTTTTCTTGGTTTTGTTTCGGGCTGGATCCCAAAGACAGTAACAACTTCTCCTTAAATTTCTTTGATTATGTCCGCTAGCACTTACTTTTGCTTATCCATTAAATGGGTCCCCTCGCTGAGCATACCACCTTGATCAGAAAATTAAAAATACAAGTTTATTCATCTAAATCTATATTTTCCCCTTCAAAGTAATCCCCATCGACTGCAACACACTTATGCCAGAATCCTTGAAACATTTTTTATATTCGGTTTTCGGCATGTCAATCAGTGCTCCCTGCGATTTTTCCATTACTTCCTCTCGACTGCTGAAACGCGTTCCCCGTAGTGGTTTTTTAACTCGATTGAACAGAAAGAATCACAGGGAGCCAAATCAGGTGAATTCGGTGGCTGTTGGATCGTATTTGTTGCATTTTTCGTCAAAAAATTACGAATAATGATGGCACTGTGCGGCGGTGCGTTATCATGGTGCAAAATCCACGAGTTTTATGCCCACAATTCTAGTCTCTTTCGTCGAATTTCTTCATGCAAACGTCTCATAACGCCCAAATAATACTCTTTGTTTACTGTCTGGCCTTCTGGCAAACTGGCAAAAATTCATGATGCACTACACCATTGTAATCAATGAAAACCGTGAGCATTGCCTCCTTTTTTGACTGAAATCGACGTGGCTTTTTTGGTCTCGGCTCATTTGGTGAACGCCATTCACTTGCCTGATGTTTGGATTGCGTGTCGTACTTATAAACCCACGTCTCGTCTCCAGTAATGATCCTTTTGATGAATGTGGGATCGGATTCAGCCTCGCAAATCATCTCTTTTTTCAATGAAATTGAAAATCATTAACCAAAATATCTTGGACGGACCCATAGGCAATGTTCAAGTCCTCTGCTATCTCTCTGA
Organism: Volucella zonaria; assembly: GCA_963966105.1. Classification (NCBI taxonomy): domain Eukaryota; kingdom Metazoa; phylum Arthropoda; class Insecta; order Diptera; family Syrphidae; genus Volucella; species Volucella zonaria. The sequence continues at coordinate 192,041,113 of OZ014532.1, read as the reverse complement.
TGGTTAATTTGCGGTTATTGACCAACATTTCTCTTACTTCATCAATGTTTTCGTCGGTTTTCGATGTCGATGGTCTGCCACTGCGTTCATCATCTTCGATTGACTCACGAGCACTTTTGAACCGCTCGTGCCACTGGTAAACGACTGTTTTCCTTAGAGAATCGTTGCCGAAACACTTTTCCAACATTTCCAACGTTCGCGCACCATTAAATCCGTTTTTTACGCAAAATTTAATACGAGTTCGTTGTTGCAATTTGTAAAAAATCGCCAACACACACAGAGATAGATGTACTCTTGGCTACGTAACTTTTACAAATGTCAAGCTATGATGCTAAGATTTAGAGGAAAAGTCGACAACAGATTTACCAACTTAACTAAAAAAAAACAGAACTCAAATCGGAACAATGGTGTCCCCCGGGAACTTTTTGATCAAGGTGGTACTTTGTCACTTTCATTCACGATTGGAGCCGAAAAGTCTTTTGTTATATTTAATCAAAAATAAAAGTGAAGTGTTTGCCATGTTTAAGCGTTTTAAGACTTCTGTGGAATTGCAAACAGGCACAAAGGTGAAGATGATCTGGTCAGATAACGGTGGCAAATACGTGGCCCGTGAGTTTACAGAATACTTGAGGCAAGAAGGTATTCGCAGGCAGCATACTGTGCCATATACTCCGCACCAAAATGGAATCCCTGAGAAGATTAATCGAACTATAGTGGAAGTGGGACGACGTCTCTTGATAGACTCAGCGCTTGGGCAGAGGCGATTAATACGGCTGTATTTCTGCGAAACAGATCACCAACGAAGGTTCTTCATGAGCTAACACCTTATGAAGCATGGAGCGGTAAGAAACCCAATATATCGTTCTTAAAAGGTTTCGGCGAAAAAGGTATTGCTCTAGAAAAAATGCAACAAAAATCAAAGTTTTCGCCAAAGGGTAACGAGTGTTTTATGGTGGGGTACGGGGAGGAGTCTAAAGGATACCGTCTCTATGACCAAAGCCGAAAAACAGTGTTTATAGCTAGAGATGTAAAGTTTTTGAATAAGACTCCTGTTTCAGGTCAATTATTTCTGGAACATAATTCAGAAACTATTGTGGACATGAAGAAGGAACAAACAGCTTTATTAAAGAAGACGTTGTCTAAGGAAGGTGAGTTAGATGAATAGTTTGAATTCAAATCTCTTAATTCCAGTTCTAAACCCACAAACGATGATGGTGCGAGTGTTCCTGGTGATATGGATATCGAAGTTTCTCCTGCACTTTGAGAAAATAGTGTTGCTGTTCCCGATCCTGCTTCTGCTGTTAATGAAAAAGGAGTTGATGTTTCGAATGAATTACGCTCTCGAAAAAAAAGTTTGCATCTTATATGCAGCAGAGCCTCCAAAAAGAAAGAACAAATCCGCTTACAGTAGAAGAGGCGAGCGCCTGATGCTGGTAAGTGGAAGGCTGCAATGTTGGCAGAATATAACTCACTGGTAAAGAATCACACTTGGGACCTTGTTGAAAGACCTTCAAATATAACTCCCATTAAGTCGAAATTGGTTTTCAATATTAAACGCGACAAACATAATTTTCTAGTTCGTTACAAGGCCCGCCAAGTTGCAAAAGGATGCAGTCAAATGGACGTTTCGTCGGCCTATCTGAATGGAGATCTTCAAGAGGAAGTATTTACATATGTACCAACCGGAAAGTTTTATAAATGAACAGAATAAGTCCAAAGTTTGCAAATTGCGGAAGGCGCTGTATAAGTTGAAGCAATCTGGGGGAATATGGAACGAAAAATTTAACAGTTTCCTCAAAGGTCTTGAATTCCAGAGATGCAATGGAGATGCATGCGTGTATGTGCTGAAAAATCCAGGTGAGATTATAATAGTCGCAGTTTACGTTGACGATATTCTGTTAGCCTGTTCCAATCTCGATACGTTGGTTAGGAAAGATTGGTCAGCAATTTGATGTGGTTGACCTAGGACCAATCGAATTTTTCCTCGGAATTGAGATTGCTAGTACATACAATGGATTTGAAATATCTCAAAAACAACTGATACACAGTCTACTTGAAGACTTCAGAATGGCTGAATACAGAAGCTGCACAACACCACTTGTACCCGGGATAAGTTTTTCAAAGTGTGTTGACTGCACCAAATGTGTAAAGGTGGATCAGAAACAGTACCAATCATTGATAGGTTATCTGACGTACTTAAGCGTGTGCTCACGACCAGATATCATGCATTCTGTGTGCAAGCTTGCGCAGTTTAACATGGATCCGCACATCGAACATTTAAATGCTGCCAATCATCTATTAAGGTATTTGGCCTCCACTTTCATATTTCCAGAACGGTGAGCAGTTAAAAGAATTCGCTGACGCTGATCGGGGTGGTGGCAGTTTTGATCGAAAATGCTTCAGCGGTTACGCCCTTTTTCTCGCCGGTGGAACGTTTTTATGGGTAAGTAAAAAGCGAAGCACTATTGCCTTGAGCAGCACTGGAGCTGAATATATTGCTTTATCAACGGCATCAAAAGAAATTGCGGCGTTTTTTGGAGGAGCTGGGGTTTAAGAAGCTTGTCGATTATCCTGCAGATATTTACAGTGACAACCTTAGTGCACAGAAACTTATCAAAAATCCCATGTTCAACAATCGAACGAAGGACATCGGCATACAAATGCACTACGTTCGCGAGGTGTATGAAAGAGACCTCATTGCGTTAAAATACATCGAAACTAATAAGATGGTTGCTGACATCTTTACGAAAAATTTGAAGAAAATTAATCACATAGGTTTTACACACATGCTAGGATCAAAATGAGTTTTTTTTTTTTTGTTTTTGTAATTTAATGAATTGTTAATTAATGGATTTTTGATAATGTAATTTAATTTTGTGTCGAGTTTGTAAACATTTATTTAAACGACAATTTAATAGTCAGTTTTGAGGCAAGGTTTGTTAGTTTTCATTTATAACATGTACACTTAATTCATACAACAAGCAACACATGTAATCCGAAAAGTATAAAAGAAAAACTAACACGCAAAATTTTTTTTTTCGATTTTGCCAACTCAAGGCTTCACATTAAGTTAAACGCGCTTCGCCTTTTTATTTGGTTCATTTCAACATTTTCAGCTGAATCATGGTTTCTACGAATGGCTAATCCAGAATAAATAGAGAGTTCGTCTATTGGTTTTCCCGTCAATTTGCCCCTTCCACCGAGACATTTTGTATTCTTTTTCAAATTACGTAGGCGGGTAGCCTTTCGCTTCTGAACGTGATCTATACACTCTTTTTTGAGCATTATAATGCTCTTTAAAAGTCTTAGAATCACCGTCACCAATACAATGGGTGTATTCTACCTGCTGCAGGGCTTCGGATCGCTGAAACATCTAAACAACTGTATCGACCTCCGTTTTACCTGCTGATCCATTGTGATTTATATCGCACTTATCCTTACGATTTTGTGCCCATTCTGTATATTCTTCGGTATCTTCTTTAATCTTAAAGTACTCACACGCCTTATAGTATTTTGATTTCACTGTGCAGTCTATAATTTTTGCACTGTAATTGCCAATAAGACTCACTAAGCCAAACAAGGACGTAGACCCACGTTTTCTCCACGAACTGTCGCATGAGGTGTAGGTGTGAACATTTGAGTTGACCAAAGTAAACGAAGGCCTCCGTAAACCTTTCCGATTGTGGCGTTTATACGGTCAGCCCAGGTTAAGGTACTGTTAAAAATGAGTCCGAGATTACTTGCAGTGTTTACGTAGGGGATGGTTTCTTGAGCAAGTTTCAGCTATAGCAAGGTAGACGGGTTTTGTGTTTTCCTATATATATCGAGAGCTTTCGATTTCGCTGGGTTTAAGCACAGGAAGTTACGTTGAGCCGATAGAAGTATGTTATTCAAATCTTCGTTAATCAAAGCAGCGACTTCGTCTAAGACATCTATATGCCCACTCAAATACAACTGAACGTCGTCGGCATACATATGGATCAAACAGTGATGGATAATTTGAGACAGTTTATTAATGTACTGGGAAAAAATTATTGGTCCAAGTATTGAGCCTTGTGGAATGCCGCTCGAAATCCTAAGAAAACTTGGAAGCTTATCATTAGCCACAACACATTGCTGCCTTTTTGTCAGGTACGAATAAATAAGCCTTGCAGATTCTTTGGAAAAGTTATATTTGTTCTGGAGTTTTTGACATAGAAGAACATGGTTCACTGCGTCGAAAGCTTTGGAAAAATCAAAAAGAACTAGTAGATTTAGATACCGTGTATTTGGGGGAAAACCGGACTGAACACTGCTTAAGAGATTATTTTGGAAGAGATACGTTTGTATTTGCTTCAGAACTACTTTTTCAAACACTTTACTTAAATATGGCAGAACCGCAATGGGTCTTTAACCACCATTTGCTTTTTTAGGTGTTTGAATCACTTTGGCCTTTTTCCATACGTTCGGGTATTCAGAAGTTGTGGTTATACTGATAAATAACTGAGTCATATATGGTAAGATGTATGGAAGCATAAGTTTTACAAATCTGTGATCAACTCCGTCAATACCAATTGCGTTTGACCTTATCGACAGTACTGCTTCGACAACATCTTCATCACTATCTCTTACGAGACCAAAGGATTCGTTGTTGGTGTTGGTTTCTGATGGTTCAAATGTATTCTGTTCTTCAAATGTATTTTCAGCTGGAAAAGGTTATGGCGTTTTGACGAACTCAGCATTGAGTAGTTAATATACGCAGATTTGGGTTCCATTTTCCAACACCAAGTTCCTTTAAAGTTTTCCATGTGTTTTTCACCGAATACCTTTGACTTAGTCTACCGCTGTAGTAGAGCGTTTTTGCAGCTCCAATGTTCATCACCGAGACCTGACTATAAAGAAAGATCTTACGTACATCGCTGACAAAAAAATGAGTCACCCTGAAAATGAGTAGGGCTAGTAGTATTTACTGGAAGTAGGTTCAGCACTTTGAAGGCATTTACAAAATTGGAAGAGGCGTTATTGTCCACAGGTCACCGCATAGAACAACATGAGAATTGCAATAATTGGCATGTAGTCCACATATCGGTTTGCTCTGTATGCAGTACCTAGAAATATTTTTCCATTCTCGCACATGATATTGACGAAGCAATAATCTAAACCAGTGTCCTGCATATGTAGATGTGTATCTCCTGCATTGTATCCCTTCGCGCTCGTAAATAGCTGAACCTCACCCTACACATTCTATCATCACGAAAAACTGTAAATCCAGCCATATTATAAAATTTGTCTTCAATATCTGAATGCAACCACGTCTCAGATACACATACAACATCCACCTAAGATTCTACAAACAAATACCTAAATTCCTCTAGTTTCAACCCATTATGAAGGCTTTGTGCATGAAGGTGACAGATTTTTAAATCAGTTTTCTGCGCACAGAGTATGCGGATGATACTATGCAAGTTCTCGCTCCTATCTTCGCCCATAGAACTCCTTCGGTGTTATTTATATTGGTGCTCATTTTTTAAAAGTAGGGAGAGAGTCAGAAAGCCGAAAGTATCAGAAACGTAGGAACAAAACAATTTCATCAACCAGTAAATATTAACAAAAGACAATTGAATAATAAAAATTAAAATAAAGCATAGACTAATAGTTGACATAGTTTTGAGGGAAGAGCGAGATTAATGTAAGTAATGGATGGCAATGACGAACACAACTCGAGTAATATTTTGCGCCGGAAAAAGCAAAACAAAATATTTTCAAAAAGAGCTAGATGAGTAGTCTATTTTAACACATTATCAACCGGAAAGTATGAACAAATGCTACAACCTGACATAGGTGTTTGCGTACTCGCAAAAATGTTAAGAGTTTACACTTTTTACACTTTTTTCTGAAAATGTATGCACTTGTTCCCTTAACAACCGTTCCGTACGATAACCAAAACCTAGACTGACTTCAATATCATACATATCTTCTGATTTCTTAAATTTTTTCGCTGATGTCCAAGCATTCATTTCACTTTGTGCCTCTAACTCGTGTCGATTCAGCGGTCCTCCTCCAGATATTTTCAGTCTCTTGTTGTATGTACGTGCCTCTTTTGCACCATTTTGGCCACAATACACTTCGTCACTCATTATAAAAACGAACCAATAACACTCACAACAAAAAAACAGTTAGCACAATTATAGATAAAAAACAAACGTTCCTCAAATAGCGTCTTTCTCGAATGTTTCACTGTACGAAACTGACTGAAACCGACGTTTCTAAAGACGAAACAAGCAATACCACCTTGATCAAAAAGTTCCCGGGGGACACCACCGTGTGGCGCTCCCATTATTCCAATTTGAGTTCTGTTTTTTTTGTTAAGTTGGCAAATCTGTTGTTGAAATTCCCTCTAAATTTTAGCGTCAAAGCTTGATGTTTGCGAAAGTTACGTAGCCAAGAGTACTTCTATCTCTGTGTGTGTTGGCGATTTTTTACAATTTTAGAAATGGATTTAAATTTGCAACAACGAACTTGTACTCGTATTAAATTCTGCGTAAAAAACGGATTTAATGGTGCGCGAACGTTGAAAATTTTTGAAAAGTGTTTCGGCAACGATTCTCTAAAGAAAACGGTCGTTTACCAGTGGCACGAGCGGTTCAAAAGTGCTCGTGAGTCAATCGAAGATGATGAACGCAGTGGCAGACCATCGACATCGAAAACCGACGAAAACATTGATGAAGTACTCGTAAAAGAAATGTTGGTCAATAAGCGCAAATTAACCATCAGAGTGATAGCGGAGGACTTGAACATTGCCTATGGATCCGTCCCAGAAATTTTGGTTAATGATTTGGGTTTCCGTCGTGTAGCAGCAGAGTTGGTGCCAAAAGACCTCAATTTCATTGAAAAAAGTGATGTTTTGCGAGGCTGAATTCGATCCCACATTCATCAAAAGCATCATTACTGGAGACGAGATGTGGGTTTATGAGTACGACACGCAATTCAGACATCAGGTAAGTGGATGGCGTTCACCAAATGAGCCGAGACCAAAAAAACCACGTCGTTTTCAGTCAAAAAAGAAGGCAATGTTCACGGTTTTCAAGCATTAAAACGGTGTAGTGCATCATGAATTTTTGCCAGTTTCCCAGAAGGTCAGACAGTAAACAAAGAGTATTATTTGGGCGTTGTGAGACGTTTGCGTGAAGCAATTTGCCAAAAGAGACCAGAATTGTGGGCAGAAAACTCGTGGATTTTGCACCATGATAACGCACCGCCGCACAGTTCCATCATTATTCGTAATTTTTTGACGAAAAATGCAACAAATACCATCCAACAGCCACCGAATTCACCTGATTTGGCTCCCTGTGACTTCTTTCTGTTCCAACGAGTTAAAAAACTACTACGGGGAACGCGTTTCAGCAGCCGAGAGGAAGTAATGGAAAAATCGCAGGAAGCACTGATGGACATGCCAAAAACCGAATATAAAAAAATGTTTCGAGGATTGGATCAAGCGCTGGCATAAGTGTGTTGCAGTCGATGGGTATTACTCTGAAGGGGAAAATATAGATTTAGAAAAACAAACTTGTATTTGCAATTTTCTGAATGCATTCCGGGAATTTTTTGATCAAGGTAGTAGTCTGAACCCGTGGCAAATAGCTTCAAAAACATCTTCCGTATACCTACTCTAGGCCCCTACAATAACGTCCCTCGTTTCGATCATAAGAGGCTCACTGCCTACCTGGCGGCGTTGCACTATACTTTGAAAAACAAGTACTTGGAGATATTCCCCTGTCATAATCTTTTGGGATATCATTTTTGAGATCCTAAGGGACCATTGAAAGCAATAAAAAACATCGATTTTTGGAAAATCCTAGAGCGGCCTAACCCCTTAACATACCCATTCAACCCGAAATGAGCTTCGTCGCTGAAGACAATTTGTCGACATAAAATGCGGATCTTTCTTCAACTTTTGTAAGGCCGACTTACCGAAAATTCGACGCTGTGACAGATCGTTCGGCTTCAGTTCTTGCACGAATTGTATTTTGTATGGTTTCAGATCAAGATGCTTGCGTAAAATCTTGCACGTAGTCAAGTAACACAATCCCAATTGCTGTGATTGGCGAGGAATGGATAAATGACGGATACAGCAGAAATATTTTCCTCTGAACACACTCCACGCATACGGGTAGGTGGCTTGATGTAGCGTGAAATTGATGCGAAATTTGGTCACTATGGCTTGAATTGTTTGCTCAGTATTATGACGACCGTAAGATGGTCTAAGTGCGCGTAAAATATTTTTCACAGAGCACGAATTTTGGTAATAAAATTCGATTGTAAGCGATGTCCGAGTGTAAGTCTTTCCATGATGAAGTAGCAGCACTAACTGAGCATGCTTGACTTTGACACATGTCACGAATAATGCGTGAGTTGTCAAGAATAAAACCCTGGAAAACCAAACAGCAAAAAATCACCTTTTGCTTAGCTATTTCAACTTGAAAACAATATTATTGTATTGTTCCAAATTGTATAATCTTAAGTTTTGTACTGAAATAAAGAATTAAAAAAAAAGTCGTCCTTTAAAATTGAAAACTGCATTCGAGCTATAGGTACGACAAATCAGTAAAACGCAATTGCTTTAAGGTTGTCCTTCTACCTATATCACATCCGAGTTTCTTTGTATCTTATCTTTATAAGCCTCTTTGGGAGTCGAACAAAATACACCCCAAACGCTGTTAATCCTGTTCTTTTAAGCCAAACATACGTCGCTCTTATTGGAGCAGTTTTTGAAAGACATTTCAGTAGGAGTAATCAAATGTTCACAGGAAAGGATTTAAGACTTTTACAAAGTTAAGATATCGGTATACGAGTATGTATGATATGTAAGCTCGTCTGCTTATTAATCTCAGAAGATCCATCTTATCCAAACTTTTATTACAAATCCTCATATTTGCGTCTGCATATGAATGTTTCCATATTCCATGCGATATCCTTACAATAAGAAAGGCCCCCTAGGAAATCAAGATAAAAGGCGATATAGTGATAAAATTCATATTAATTCGTAGATACGAATATGTAGGAGTAAGTCTTTAGGATTTGAAAAAGCGAAAACACAATCACAAAAGTGTCATAGACTAAGAAACACTCCTCAAGGGTATGTTGCCCCTTGTTTTAAGAAATAAAACCAGAAAAGTATCCTGTCTGCCATGTGAGATAAATCAAACCCAAGTCCCCAGAGAGGCGACATCGAATATCGTCATTTTTCTAATTTAAGAAACCATTTAATCTCCGGCCCAACTCATGTGTGAATATTGTTCATCTTGTGGTTCCATTTGAATTGCTGTGGCTTCATCAGGAATATTTCGGAATATTTCACGCACTTTTCTTTCGACGAAAACACTTTCCATTTATGGCGCAAATAATGAGAATAAGGATGGATTTGAAAGCGTCTGTTAGTGAAACCTAATCTAATCCTAGTGTGTGGTGTTACAAGGAATGCCGCTTGGAATTTAAATCGGTTTTCGACCCTTGCAAATAGTTTGGGTCTGGCAGAACGTTACTGCTTGGAACTGATGGCCTGATTCTGAATATTTTCATCCAAATTGCATCCTTTTCCAGAATCGAACCAGTAGGATATTGTTATTAGTCTTCCATCCTCAGTTTTGAAAATTGAAAATTGAATTTGGGTGGTAAGGATATCCAGGAGCTCTTTACATATGAGTGATTCTTGTATATTTGAGAAGGTTTTACGGATCTGTTTCCGGTGTGAGAGATGTTTGCTTGATGAAACTTATTTTCGGAGTATAACTTTCCATAACTTAAAAATAAGTTTTGCTTTTGTCAGGCGCATGCCGGTGGTGGACTTTGTTTTAGTGGCTTTTCCATTTCCCCCATTTTAGTTGGATAAAAGTCCGGAAAAACTTTTATGACACGTGATTTGGGTGAGACCAACATTATCGTTAAAGTGTGGTGTTTACACAGGACTTTCGAGGAACCCGATGGGGATTGGAAAAGATTTCTAGTATGCTGTGATCTAAAGTGACAATAATTGTTTGTTTGGGTGCTTTTGAAACGTTTATAACCAATTTTCAAGAATAAAGTTTTGAAACTGACCATGAAATATTTAAGAAGGCTTACTAAAAGAGGAGGAGGAGTTCACCTGGCCACAGTAGAAAGGTTTCAACCAGTCCCTGATTTGGAAAAAGGAAAGTTTAGAAGGCTTAGTCATTTTCAATGCAAAAATAAAAAATTCTACTGCAATTTTTGAAAAACTATTGACTACTTTAGTTTTCTACAAATATTTGACGTAAGAGACCAAGCATTTTCAAATTTTTACAGCCGTCCTAAGCACAGTGCCAAAAATAACAAAATGAGTTAGAGGCATAATTTTGACCATGAAGCGAATATTTATTTTTCTAGCAAACAATTTGTGTATCCATCTGCAAATGTCCCAAACCCGTAACTCGAATAATCAAATCTAGCCGTATTTTGAATAAAACTTCCCAAAAGGCCATTTATCTACTGCTTACTGTTTTTCCATGTTTGTTTTGAATGTATGCAGGTTATAATGACTAGGTAAAAGGCAGCGCATTGCAATAGCAAGTTCCACAGTTTTGAAGTCAACTGATGAACATTCAAAGTCTGACGAAAGTTATCACGGATAAAGGTTTGAAGGCGAGGGATGCGATTGAGAATTTCGTTGGAGTAGTGATGTCAGAAAAAGCGACAAAATGTAATCTAAGGACATTGTTTCGGTGTTCGAAAGCGCCAATTGTCTTGGCAATTTCGGCGCCACCTGTGAACTCAATTGCGAGGTTTTGAATCCTAACTATAAATTGAAGATAGGTTACTGAGCACCTAACCGGATGTAGTCATTGCACTCCAATTCTGAGATAAATGCCAAAAGTATCTCACTGTACATATATCCGGGATGCAAGGCGCACGCCAATCGATTAACCGGCTTTTATGAATGCAGTCGTTATAGTGCACGATTTTTACAAAATAATACAAATTCGGCGAATGTTGCAATAACAAAATTCTGCAGTCTTCCCGGTTTGCATGAGATAAATGATGCGTCAAACTGGAAATTGGTTCATAAGTTCGAAGAAAGCGATGAGTAAACCTAAGTTGGAGACTACTGTCATCCATAACTGACGAAAACATACTCTCTATGTTTTTCAAACCAACCCATCAGTTGTAGTCCTGACCTATCAAGTGATTTAAATGTGCCTGGATCTTTATTATACCGCATTTTGCACAAAGATATAAAACTGCATCCTTACAAAGTTCATAGTGCTACAGTGAAAAACCCACATAACTGATTGTTTATCAATATTCCACCAGATTTTGTTTTCGGATGACCACATTTTTAACTTCACTGAGACATTAGTATGCAGAACTGCGATTATTAGACTCGAAATTCGAAACCTGAAACACAAACATCAGAAACCCCAACATTTACCTAAGGTTAGCGTTTGGGCTGCAATGTCACCGCGAGGAACAATCGGCCACTATTTTTTTGCAAATGGAATGGGACGTACAGTTACGACCGACTAAGAGTGTTATGAGAAGATGTTAGACAATTTCTTGGTACCGTCTTATGTGTTCGTGAAATTTTCCTTCAAAATTTTATATACAAAAGAGTTTAATTGGCCGTCTAGAAGCCCCAATATCGAAAGTATGCACCAATTAACCGAGTTTTTTAGTTTAGTTAAGAGAAAATTTCTGACACGATATGGCCGATATTACGGAAACCAAATGCCGAGCAGTTTTTGGTGTTAGTGACGTGGGCCTGAAGGATAACATCTTGGTTGCGAAGTGCATAGTAAGCAGATAGACCAAGGAGCTAACAGCTGGAATGTCTATGTAAGTAGGCGTTGGGATGAAAGATTAGGCGGAATTCTTCATGTTTTTGACGAATGACCATTAATTTCTAGTACCTTTGGGACAGTGTAGTATTTTTGGTCATATTGATATTTTAAGCGTTTAAAACAGGCGTTGCAATCATTCCTGAATCTGTTTTCTTTGTCAGATTGGTCTTTGAGGACAGAAAAAAGAGGCAAGCTTTTGAAAGAATGCCCTAAGATGGAGAACTGATATTGATTATCTCCCAGTTTCGGAATTCACTATCAAAAGCCTGGTAGCGGTCATTATAGAAGTAACAATAAAAGGCGAGCACGCCGCCCTGGAGACGTAGACAAACACAGCTTACTAAGGCATGGAAATCTTTTGAGTGGTTCCATTACACAAAAGGTGTCTAATCATTTATCATCTGAACAATGGTGAGTGAAAGATTCTACAGTGATCTAGAGCGAACCATTAGCAAACCATCATTGACTTTGGTTGACAAATTTTTCATGAAGAAACCGTACGTAAACGTATAATATCTTCAAAATTAGGCGTATTTAAGGTCCATAGTGGAGCACGCACTGTAGGCCGTTGACCTGGCCATCCTCAGGCCTGTTACCTCAATAACACATCGAATGTGCTTATTCTGCATCCCGTTGACCTGGCTCAATGATACTTGATTCACCAAACTTAGAAGAGGGTATTTTAGGCAATATAAAATCGCAACAGAAGTGACTGAACCAAAGCAAGAGGGCGGACGATGAATGAATCTACACCGGGCGTCAGCTGACTGACATTGACTTTCAAAATTGGCCACTCAACTGTTGGGGGTGGGTGGAAGGTGCGGACTCATAAGAAAAACAATTCGTTATCACGTCAAGTGTTATCTTTATTTGACTGACTGTTAGAGACATGCTCACTAGTATTTATGGGGTTTTTTTTCGGGTCGATCACCGGATCAGATGGTCCAAATATGATTTTTTGTACGTAGTAACGGCGAACTGCAAGTTTTGAAGCAGGGCGTTGCAAATATTGGGCATATAACTTCGTGCGGTTTGCTAAGAGATGGCGTAACTTGTATTATTCCATTGTTATTTTTCCATTGGAACATGCGTAGGAAAGCTACTGTCATTGTACGTCATTTCAGTATATGTCATTCATTTGAAGCGTAAACAACAATAATTTTTTTTCACTCAAATATGTCGAACTTTGTGCCTGAAAAATTGTTTTTGCGGGGAGTTCTTCTTCATTACTTTAATATGAAGAAAACTGCTGCCGAAAGTCATCGTATTTTGGTGGAAGTTTATGGTGAACATGCGCTAGCTGAGCGAACGTGCCAAAAGTGGTTTGCACGATTTAAAAGTGGTGATTTTGGCTTGGAAGACGATGAAGGACCTGGGCAGCCAAAAAAGATTGAAGATGAAGAACTGGAAGCATTACTCTATGAAGATTGTTGCCAAACACAAGAAGAGCTTGCAGAATCTTTGGGTGTCACTCAAGCAGCCATTTCAAAACGTTTAAAAGCAGCTGGATATATTCAAAAACCAAGAAATTGGGTTCCACATGAATTCAAGCCGAGAGATGTCGAAAGGCGGTTTTACATGTCCGAAATGCTGCTGGAACGCCACAAAAGGAAGTCATTTTTGAACCGGATTGTTACTGGTGATGAAAAATGGATCCATTACGACAACCCCAAGCGCAAAAAATCATATGTGAAACCGGCCAACCAGCCAAATCAACGGCAAATCCGAATATCCATGGCGCGAAGGTAATGCTCTGTATTTGGTGGGATCAGATGGGTGTGCTGTATGAGCTGCTAAAACCGGGTGAAACCATCAATGGACAATGCTACCGAACACAATTAATCCGTTTGAAGAGAGCAGTGGCCGAAAAACGCCCGGAATATGCGACCAGACACGAGGCAATAATTTTCCATCATGACAACGCTCGGCCCCACAAACTATTTGGAAAACGGTGGATGGGAAGTCTTACCCCACCCGCCTTATAGCCCAGACCTTGCCCCTTCTGACTACCATTCGTTCTGGTCGATGCAGAACGCCCTCACTGAAATACGATTCACATCAGAGCAGAATCTCAAAAATTTGCTTGATTCATTCTTGGCTACCAAGCCGGCGCAGTTCTTTTGGGATGGAATCCACAAATTGCCAGAAAGATGGGAAAAAGTCATAGCTTCAGATGTGCAAAACCGCACGAAGTTATTTTTAGTTTTAAGTTATATTTAGTTTTAATTATTTTTTTCTTCAACTACACAACGAAGGTATGTCTACGAATATCTTCGACGCCACAAAAATTTTAAGGAGAGTCAATCGCAATAAACCGGAAAAATCATTGACAATTGCATATGCCTCAGCTTTTCGTCGACGTCCTTTCTACCCGAATTAAGTGCTGAATATCAGTGGCATCGTTACCAAGAAAAAGTCAGAGTGATGTGCGGGGTTTCACCTGATTACAACAACGGAACCCCTGGTTTGGTGGGAAGCAACTTGCATATGAATCTGGGATTCAGAGAAGAAAGACCGTAAGAAGCAAGCAATTCATGAAAGGAGAGAGAACAATGTTTGAAAGTTGCACCAGAAAGTAAAACGAACTTGTCAATTTATAAGTACAATACGTACGTAGTGTTACATTTTCAGGTGAGAATCTGAAAAACCACCTCAATTTCGCCGTCAGGCTGAAAACACCATTCAACTTGGTTTGTTCAATACAATCGTCAGACTGCCAGAATAGCTATAAGTGGTTAGGGATTTCGTCTACTCGGCTCATCTATTTACGTTGATTTTGACACCTTTACAAAAATCAAACGATGAGATGGGTAATGAAGCTGTCAAGAAATACTAAGATGACTCTATACAACACCTTGATCATCCCAGTTCTGCTCTATGGTTGAGAAACGTGGACGTTAACGAAGGCAGATGTAGATTTCTTCGTTTTGAAGCCAAATTCTTCGAGCGATTTTGGTCCTTTTTGTGGATATCACTGCGAAATTTTAAGAGTGACATAGACCTGCTCAGAAAAGTGCGTATCAGAACGAAGACATATTCAGCGAATGAACATTAATGTTACGAGGGGACTTCGATTTATACCCGCTGCACCTCAAACTCGCGTTAGGTGGTGTGCAAAGTAGAATGAGACCTCAGCCATTTTGAAATGCGTAACTGGAGTAGTTGACCAAAGACCGGGCTAACTGAAAGGTTTTACTGATTTAGGCTTCGGTCCTCTGTAGCGTAATCTACAATAAGTAAGAAGGAAAGTAAGATACAAAAGCCATGAGAACTTGCGTTCTAGTAGCCCTAGAGTGCCTCTCGCACTTTTTTATAAAATAAAGTAGAACTTCGACATGCTGTCAAAGGAGATATTCTCCAGTAGGCATCTAGGCCACTTTGCAGTTTTCTCAAATCCTTTATGGTGTAAGACATCATACACTTCATATATTGTACTTTGGTATAAAATCTGATGTGCTACACAAAGTCGTGAATGTCTTTCAGGGTGAAGCAAATTTAAACAGGCTTGATAAAAATCTATTTATCCAACATTGTAGCCTGGGGTATCATCTAAACAAAATTAAGTATGTTATAATATGCTGATTCAATTTTCTTTTTTATAAAGTAGCGCGCGCTCAAGGGATTAGGGAACCCTTAAAATGTTTTCACGCAGCGCGAGAATGACAAAGCCACTGAAAAAATATTGTGTTCCCTTATGACATTACCAAAGCCTCGAGTTGTGGTCTCGTACACCTCATAAGAAAAAAGTTGGAAGGTTCCTAATCTAATCAGCTTTTGCCAAAAAAAGATCCTGCATATCGCAGTGCCCACTGCTGTTCTGTAGTGAGCCTATATGACTTAAAAATACTCCTGCACCTGCCATGGAATATTTTAATTTTGTATTATTTAAATGATATATCAAAGCAAAGGGAAACGCATGGCAATTAATCGGGAAATTGCTAACTGTCCATAACCTGGATTAGGCCAGCAGCGCAATATCCAAATTCGTAGCGTAGCGAGTGAAATATGTGACGGATCAGCTATTGGCCTCTGGTAAAAATGGATTCGCTCTTGACGACCCTAGCAAATGTTAAAAGGACAAATACCTTTGGAACTACATGTGGAATGTGCGGCTATTATCGAGCCACGTCCAGCCGAAAAATTAGCAGATGCCGTTGACTTCTATCGCACAGATATCACCGCCATCCAGGAAGTGCGATGAGATGGGCCAGACAGAAGGAGGATGAAAAACTGTGACATGGTGACTGCCATGACGAAAATATTTGCCATATATGACAGATTTAAGTGAGAAGTCTTGAGCTTCCGAGACAATCCGCATCAAGGCCAATTTGACTAACATAAGCCTAATATGCTCCCATGCTCCTACAGAAGACAAGGACGTCGTCACCAAAGAATTTTTCTATGACATCTCAACAAGATATCATATGCATATGTCAAGAATGCAAGAATGCCTACACAATACCACATCTGGCAACAAACTTAAGCTTATTGGCTTTGCGGCGGAGTCGAAATATCACAATAGCAAGCACACGGTATCTTCATCTCAATATAAAATGTTTGTACACAGCGTGAGCGAAGAAAATTTAGGGAGGAAGAAAAGAGAGGTACCGATGTACATTGTTTTTAAATGTTTGCAAGTTATAACAACCAGGAAATAGAGAGCTCGGCAGGGCTTTCCATAAGCGAGCTGTACGGTTTATTAACGAATCACGATATTTTAGATATATCCAAAAATGGGTTTCAGAGTATACTGATGAGCATTCATAGCGAGACGGCTGTTACTGTTGAATGTTTGAATGCGTGGAATACTACAGGCGATTTCAATGGATAACTGGTGGTGGAAATATCGGTAAAACAGAGTGAGGCAGAAGAGATTACATCGGTGTTTTAGTGTGTCAATTGACTGACTGATATTAGCACCACCTATGAGTTATATCGCATGGTTTTGAATCCGGTCTAGCAGATGCAGAGATGTTTTAGGAGTACCTGACCAGATGTGGGCATTGTACTCCAATTTTTGGCGGATGAATGTCTTATATATTGAAGCCAGGTCAGAGGGGGTTAAATATTTCTTACACCGTTTGTGGGAACCTAGACATTTCGCAGCATTTTTGGCGACATCAAATAGGTGGTCATTGACACGCATACCGGTTCTTCGGTTTCTACGGTGCAAATACCATTCATGAATATTGGCTGGATGTTCACATTTCGCTTTAACGACAGCAGGTAGCATTTTGGAATCATTAAATTCCACACTGTTGATTGTTCCCCAATCTTTGAGAAGTTTTCGGGTTCCGAAATATTTCATGAGCTGACGGCTTGTCAGTGTTTCCATGACCTTGGAAATAAGGGAATTCAGTGCAATGGGTCTGTAGGAGGAGAAAGAAGAAGATTCGCCTTTTTTAGAGCTGGGCTGGGCAAATGCTATTTTCCATCTGTTCCGAAAGAGTCATAAAAAGTAAAATTGATGAAAAAGCATACGCTATGGCTTTGCCAGCTTAGAAGAACGTCTCTTCATAAGAAGAGCTGACAGATGGAATGTCATTATAAATGTGCGTTGGGATGGAGCATGCGGTAGAATTTCTAGTATTTTTGGCTAACGACCAAACTACTTTTCCCACCATCTTTGCTTAATTTTTTGATTGTATTGAAATTTTATATGCTTAAGGAAGACGTTGCAGTAGTTTCTGGCTCGTTAGAAGTTTTTCGATTTTTCTCTTTACAGTTTCAGTCGTACCACGCCTTTTCTTTTGGTTTGATAATCTTCATCCGATGATGAATATAGGGTCTCATTTGAAAGAGAAGAAGAAAGTGTCTGTCATCATATCTGCAGCGGCATGCACCTCGTTATCGAGGAAACATAGTGACCAGTTAAAATTCCGAAAGAATTTCTTTTAGGAATCTTTTCTCTAACTATATGGTCGATTTACGAAAAATTAGCTGATATGACACAGTGGTCTTACAAGCGTAGAGGGGAAAGCACATCAACAGTGTGAGAAGTTAGAAACAAGTCCAGGGTGTTGGCGGTTTGACTATCAAAGTCTGGTGTTTGTGTGGGCTCATTTACAAACTAGGTCAAATTGTTTTCCACAGCGAAGGTCTTGACACACCATCCTTCGGGTGTTGTTTGTTCAGATATATCTCCAGCATTCTGGGCGTCCGAATTTTGCGAGAAGAGATAACATAAAGTGACCGTCAAAATCTTCACAACATGCGTATTCCTAAATCTCCTAATACCTCCTATGCCTCCAACACCAAGTACCGAACACCAGTGGCAACGCATCCAACGTACCATCAGAGGCGCCGCTGTGCTGGGTGTCATCCGATCATCACCAAGAAATTTTTGGTTTGATGTATTGTAGAATGGCGGCAAGTACAGAAGCCTACAGCTGCAACGAAGTTCGAGCATCGCTTGAAGAACTCGAACGGCAGAGACGGCAGGTCCTGGAAGAAATTCAAAAAGTTCAAATCGATACCCGCCCTTTTTATCATCGATCTTGAGACTGCATTTATAGAGACGAGGTATATAGTGCCATGCCTAGTTGTTTTCGCATACCTGCCAAGCTCGCCCGTCTGTGCAGAACAGCAATGGAGAACGCTCACTGCTCCGTCACAGTCGCTAACGACTTAACCGAGTCCTTGAATGTCAGGGTTTTAGACAAGTTGAAGCGCTGTCATGTGACTTCTTTAACATCATTTTGAAGGAATTGTGCAAAACTCACAACTGAACACTTTAAGCACAATCTTTCAAAAGTCTGTGCAACTACTAGCGTACGCTGGGATAACACAGCGGGCTGCCAAAATGGGTCAAGCGGTATATAAGTGCAAAAGCAAGTATATGCTGTCAACAGTGAGGGACTTTGTCCACCTTCGCTCTGGTATAATTTCTATCAACGACAACTCAGCAGAA
Source organism: Volucella zonaria (assembly GCA_963966105.1). Classification (NCBI taxonomy): domain Eukaryota; kingdom Metazoa; phylum Arthropoda; class Insecta; order Diptera; family Syrphidae; genus Volucella; species Volucella zonaria. The sequence continues at coordinate 192,022,372 of OZ014532.1, read as the reverse complement.
ATAAAACGAAGAATCACTCTTGCCAATCACTGTTTCTTTGGGCTAAGTAGGCAATTGAGTAACGCCCTATGCGTTAGGAGGAGGAGGAGCTGAACAGTGACGTTGACCTAGTCAGAAAACTTCGCATCAATCGCCTGATGGAGCCAATGGATACCAAACCATCGGCAGGCAGAGTCTTCGAATTCAACACGGGAGAGAAAATGCAGTAGAAGAGGGCCTTTCCTTAGGTGGCACGCACAAGTAGAAAGGGACCTCAACCGATTTGGCGTGTGCAGCTGGAGGCAGTTAGCTAAAAACCGGGTTGACTAGAGGCGATTTTCAGTAGAAGCGGGCCCCCGCCCAATTATAAATTCTTCGCCCATCAATGACGTTGTCAAGAAAAAAATCGGGGGCAGAGCATATTACAGGTCTTATCGTGAACATGTTCAGATCACGCCACAGAAGCTTGCTACGATTTGATCAGTTACAAGTTGCCGGTCATAGGTTGGTCAAGTTGTTTGCGGCAGGACCACCGATAGTCCCTACCAGGACTTAAATCATGGTATCATGGCAGTCAGGAGCCTCCCGGATCTCGGTTCGGGCCTGACTTGTTTGAGTTAGGCCCCCTTGTGGGAAGCGTCATGGTGGCTATGGTTTAAACCCAAAGTCGGGGTAAGCATCTTCCTGTTGATTTGACCCAATGTACAGTTGCAATAAGTACTGGGTGCTGTGAGCCTAAGAACAGTAAAAGGTTTTAGGTCGGCCACGACTCATACCAAGGGCGAAACTTTTGCCTCCAACACAGTTCCGAATTGGTATCAAAGGCTTGCCGGAGAGCTATGGCAAGGCGTATCTTTGCTCACATGGATGTATGGGCATCCCGTAAAATTAAGTCTACACGACAAGTGTTTACGTTAAAAACCAGAGACAATGTCAGTAGAAGCCCAGGTTCACCCCGTACCGTAGCGCCACCTGAGAAAGTATATCAAAATAAACCAAAAAGCTTTATACCGATTAAGTGAGATTGTATGGCAAGGAATACATATCAAGAAAAAAATAGGAACTTACACGTCAATTGTTCATTCGAATGGCTGCCGAGTAATTAAATGTGAATAACCGATATAAGGTACTAAAAATGGAGTTTGGGAGTTGATTTAGGGCGTTCCGTCTAGATCATAGAAGCGTGAGATAGACCGATTTAAATCAGAATTATGAATATTCGAGCTAATCCTGTTTTTACATTATCAACACCGACGCCTATTATTTGCAGCTCAAGCGACATCCAAGTCCTCTTGGGAGTCCACCACAGCGAAAGATATTGTATCCACTGAAAAACTCAACGGTTGACCCAACCTTTTGTCCATAGATCAATGTTTAGATAGTAAAGACACACACACGTGAATTAGACTCTAATAGTCCTAATAAAACTCTTATTCTTGTTAAATTTATCTCTGCCACTCAGATCCTAATTTCAAAGATTGTTTTGCAAGTAAAACTCTCTAAGGATCACAGCAATGCCACTGTAGTAATTGGCGGAATAATAGCATTTTCCACATTCAGTGGCTTAATGGGTCTCTGTTCTATGATGGGGATGTAAGCGAAAATAATCCGATTTTTTCAGCTATACAGAAATACTCCTTCTTTTGTGCACATTTGTAAAGAGATTGCGAAACGTTGATATCAAATGGCTCCATATTATAATGCAGATTGGATTCAAATACAAATTAAGATATCTGTTGCTTATAGATTGCTAAATATCCAATTCATCGCTGTCTCTCCCAAAGTACCAAAGCAATTTAGCCCATACCTGGCTCCGATAAATCTCAATTAGATATTCACCTCCAAGTCCCGTAGCAAATTATTATAATTAACGACAATTTGAACAATTTTCCTACCACAAATAAGACCATAATTGACTCCATAAAATGGCGAAAGAGAATAATGCTGTCTTGACTTAATGGGGTTTGACTTCTCCAGGGAATGCAGAAATTGAAGTCAAAAAATCGGACCCCAATCGATCCAACAACAAAAAAACATTCCTTTATCGTTTGATTATGCTGACAGTCAGATAGATACAAAGATACGAGGATAAGCAATTCCTTCCTTCAACACTTTCCTGGCATCATCATTTCAAAGACACGAGAAGTTTGTTGCCACATCATTTCGGATCATTTGTCCATGCGAATTAATGACCTGACATTTGGTGGTGGTAGCATGAAAGCTCATAGAAACAGGTCGTCTCTGAATGATGTTCAGGATTTTATTCCAACAGTGATGGGACTTTCTCTGGCTTACCCTTTATTGAATAGACTGCTTATATTCACGCATACAGACATCAAGCTTACTTGCTCATAAGGAAGGATGAATTGCAAATGAAAACTAATGTTGACGGGAGCAAAGGTCACGTTTATAAATTGTGCATCACCAGGGGTAGAAAAGGAAACTTCATACTTGAAAAGAGCTCCAAAGTGTTCAAAGGTTTATTATGCCAAAGGTCAATTTACCAATTTACGAATTTCATTTCACTTTCATATTTCAAGCGAATTTATTAAATTTAATTTTTCCAAATGACACTGGAAATATGAGAGAAAAGCGGTTGCTGGATTTTGTATACATTTTCAACGTCTTGCAGTTATGGCAACCATTACCCTGCTTGTCAAATATGTTCCAAAATAATGAATGGTTAGCGCTTGAAAACAATTTCGAGGGAAAAAATTCTCTAGAATTTCAAAGTGACAACTAGTTTTTGAAACAGGGGTATATGTGTTCTTGTCAAAATGAGTAGTAACCACCCTTGGTCGTGGCAAGCAGAAACCATAAACCAAATTTCAATGCAAAAATAACAAAATTCTCCGAATTCATACAACAAATACGAGAGTTTCGAAAGTTTTGTATAGAACAAATTTGCAGAAGAATGAAGGATCTATGACATAAGCGTGTGCACCATACCGATATCTGATAACATACGAGGGTGAATCAATAAGTCCGCGACTTTTTAAATAAAAGATTTGATCTTTTCCTTATTTCCAGTAAAAATATACAATACATTTTTAAAACTATCGTACTATTGCATAATTTGCAGAAATTTGGCTATTGCTATGTTACAATTTTTTTTTTATAATCGGCGTGCGCTCAAGGCGTTTTTGTACCCTTAAAATGTTCGTACACAGGGCGGGCGAAGGCAATTTAGGGAGGAAGAAAAGACAGGTACCGATGTACATTATTTTTAAATGTTTGCAAGTTATAACGACCAGGAAACACAGAGGTCGGTAGGGCATTCACTAAGCGAGTTGCACGGCTTAGAACAGAATCACGACAATTTAGCGCACGTCCGAAAATGGGCTTGGGGGTATACTGACGAGCATTCATAGGGAGACGGGTGTTACCGTTGAAAGTTTGAATAGGCGGAATGCTACTGGCGATTTCAATGGAGTACTGGTGGTGGAAATAGCGATAAAATAAAGTGAGACAGGAGACGTTACGTCGGTGTTCGAGGGTGTCAATTGATTAACTGATATTAGTATCACCAATTAGTTTTATCGCACGGTTTTGAATCCTATCTAGCAGGTGCAGAGATGTTTTACTAGCACCTGATCAGATGTGGGCATTGTACTCCAGTTTTGAGCGGATAAATGCCTTATATATTGTGGCCAGATCAGAGGGGGTAAAATATTTCCTACATCGCTTGAGAAAACCTAGACATTTCGCAGCGTTTTTGGCGACATCGAATATGTGGTCATTCCAACGTAACTTGTTACTGATACACATACCGAGAATGGAAAGTTTATCGGTTTCATGGATAATGGCTGGGTATTTGAATTTCGCTTTAATGACAGCAGACAGCATTGAGTTTTGGAAGCATTAAATTCCACTCGGTGGATAGTTCCCCAGTTGGTTATGCTGTTAATATCGGAATTTAATGAGCTTAGCATACGGTGCCGTTCCCGTTCAACAGCCGAAGAGCAGAGGCGTGAGTCCGGGAACGAATATGAGAAGCAGAGGGTGCTGTCATCAGCAAAAGAATAAATTGGATTAGAAGTAGCAGACAAGAGATCGATAATGAAGATTAAAAAGAGTGTCGGAGACAGAACGGAGCCCTGGGGCACACCAGCATTTATTTTGTGAATGTCAGACTTGAAACCATCCAAGAAAACTTGAATTGCACGTTCCGAGAGGCAATTTCTAATCCATTGAAGAATAGAGTCGTCGATCGCAAGAGCACGCATTTTCGACAAAATAGCCTGATTCCAAACTCTGTCAAATGCCTTAGAAATATCAAGTGCAACTATCTTGCTCTCACCAGATTGATGTAGACTTTGGTTCCACTTTCTGATGGCATGTCCCATCAAATCACCAGTGGACCTTTTGCTGCGAAAACCGTACTGCCGATCATTAAGAAGTTTTCGTGTTTCGAGATATTTCATTAGCTGACCGTTTATCTGCGTTTCTATTACCTTGTGCAATGGGTCTGTAGGAGGAGAGGGAAGAAGATTTGTCTTTTTTATGGACGGGCTGGACAAATGTTGTTTTCCATCTGCTCGGAGTCCTAAAGAGTAGGATTGATGAAAAAGCTTATGCAGTGGTTTTACCAGCGAGGAATAACACCTCTTCAGAAAAAGGGGAGATATACCATCTGGACCAGCGGATTTATGTATACGAGGGTTGTCTGAAAAGACCGCAATGTAAAGATAGCGGCACTCGTCAATAAAAGCTAGTGAATGCTAGTTGTGCATCTTTTGACAGTTACTTTCCGAAGTTTCAGTCATTTTGGACTCGCAGTTTTTAGTTAACAGTGGTTTGAGTGAGTCAAAAAAATTGAGTATCGAGCTGTTATTAAATTTTTGTTTTTGAAAGGCAATACGCCTGCGAAAATCAAAAATGAGTTGGACTCTGGGAGATGATGAACGTTCGGGACGTCCAACAACTGCAACCACTGACGATAACATTGCTAAAGTTCACCAAATGATGTTAGACGACCGTCGAATTAAAGTGAGAGAGATAACAGAGGTTATGAAAATGCCCAAAGAACGTGTTTGTTACATATTAAATCAAGATTTAGGCATGAGAAAGCTGTCCACGCGTTTGGTGCCGCGTTTGCTTATGTTAGATCAAAAACGTGTTCGAATGAACTTTTCCAACGCTCTGTTGGCGCAGTTTAGGCGCAATAAATCCGAGTTTTGGCGCCGATTAATTACAGTCAAAACAGTGGACTGCAGAGGCGAGCCGGCTCCAAAACAAGCAAAAACTGTTTTCTCGGCTGGGAAAGTGATGGCGGCTGTTTTTTGGGATAGTAAAGGAGTTATCTTAATCGATTATCTTCAAAAAGGATAAACCATTACAGGAGCATACTACGCATCATTACTTGCCAAGCTGAAGGCAGAAATTGCGGAAAAACGGCCACATTTGCAGAAAAAGAAAATCCTGTTTCACCAAGACAATGCGCCGTCTCACACCTCAGCGGTTGCAAGGGCGAAAATCCATGAATTACTGTTTGAACTGCTTGACCATCCACCTTATTCACCAGATCTAGCCCCAAGCGACTTCTTTTTGTTCCCTCATCTAAAAACTGCTCTCGGACGACAGAGATTTTCATAAAATGAGGAGGCAATCACCTTCGTGAACAATTATTTTGCTGAGAAAAACGCCAAGTACTATTTGGACGGGTTAGAGAGATGGGAGAAGTGTGTAGAGTTACAAGGAGACTATGTAGAAAAATAAAAAAAAAAATAGAGAGAAAAATGTCTTGTATCATCGTTCGGTTGGAAACTTTTCAGACAATCCTCGTATTAACACGTTGACTGCCGCCATGGCCCCTCGTGCAAACTAACTTTAATGGAGTGCCACGTGACCCATGGGTGGTCATAAACTATTTTTATGTGTGTCATTAGTTTATTTTTTTTCATCATTATTTGCTAAATCTTGATTATATACAGACATTATGAATAGTAATTTTGCTATAAAACCTAGCATTTTTTATGGACGGAAAGGATCTGAAAAGGAAAATGATGATTTTGAAGCTTCAGGTTCTGACGAATATGTTCCATCAGATGCTGGTTCTAGCGATTCTAATTCAGATATAATGCTGGATGGGTCTGAGTCAGAGTCTGAAGATGAACCTGACCTTCCATTGACGTCTGCATCAACATTTTCACATGAATGGGTTAGTGTTACAAAAAGGCCACTAAAACAATTTATTTTTGAGCCGTCAGCCACTTCCAGTAAATCTCATACAAATATTTCAACAGTGAAGCCTATAGATTTTTTTTCACTTTTGATAACCGAAGATGTATATGAACTAATTGTGACCCAGACCAATCTCAACGCAAGCAACTTTATAGAAAATAATGCTATCACCAGAAATTCACGGACAAAACCATGAAAGGACACTTGTGTCCCTGAAATGAAAAAGTTTTTATGTCTGGTGATGTATATGGGTATAGCGAAATATTGGAGTATAGACAAATTTTATGAGAACAGTTTTGTCCCTGACATAATGTCCCGAAACAGATTTCAGTAGCTGTTGAAGTTCGTTCATTTTGCGGACAGCTCAAGCAAAGAAACTGACCAGTTGGGCAAAATAAGCGGATTACTCGAAATCCTCGAGCGAAATTTTGTAAAGGATAGATCGCCAGGAGAAGTATTAGCTGTGGACGAGTCCATGATTCCAATGCGAGGAAGGTTACAATTTCATCAATATAATCCGGGAAAATCACACAAATACGGGGTTAAAATCTACAAGCTTTGTGACCCTAGTGGTTACACGTATACAAGCTCTATATACGCAGGGAAGAATTACTCCCCACAACCAACGAGGGAAACCAACTTCTTCAACTTCTCACAGCACCCAAATAGTAATAGATCTGTCAGAAAAATATTTGGATCAAGGTAGAACAATTCCTACAGACAACTTCTACACTTCGGTTTCGCTTCCGAAATTTTCATTTAATCATCAAACCCATCTTATCGGAACGCTTCAGAAAAACAGAGCTCGGAATCAAAAAGAGATTACTCTAGCCAAGCTCAGGAGAAATGAAATTATTGGACGCGAGTCTTCTGGTATTGTTGTCTCAAAATAGAAAGAAAAGAGAGAAGTATTGATGTTGAGTACAAAACATGGCCTAGAGGAGGTTTTAACTGGGAAAAAAATCGAAATGGTGAGGAAATGAAAAAGCTTCAAGTGATACAAGATAGAATTTGAATATCTTCTTTCAACATCTGTCGCAAACGCGTTGGCTATTTACAAAAAGCACAGGAATATGCCAATAGTTCAATTTGGGCAGTCCATTTGCGAGAGTCTTTGTGGGCTACAAATTGATACATCATCAACCTCTAACAAGCATGAACTAAAGAAGTTGGAAACCAGGGATACCATTAATCGAAGGACACGAAAACGTTGTAACAATTGATATAATGAAATTTCAAAAAGCGAAGGAAGAAAAGTGGCTATGAAAAAAGCAAAAAAGATCTCAACTTACTGTGGTTCATGCGAAGGAAATCCCACATTTTGCTTGGAATGTTTTAATAAGAAACACTAACTTTTTCCTGATATTATTGGCGCAAAATTATAGTCAGATAAAGTCCACTTGAAAGTCATTTTAGTACGTAACAAAGTCAATGCCAGTGTTTTGATAATTATAGTCGAGCTAAAACCTACTTCATCGTTATTACCTCGCGCTAAACTTAATAGCACATCAAGTCCATTTTATCTTTTAGTATTGACTTTGAAATGTCATTGCAGTGAAATGTCTCAAGAAAATTTGTTTGTTGATTTCAGATCATTTCCCTTGTCCTGCACTACTACGATATGCTGCTCCACCAACTGCCTCAGCATTTCCTTTTCATTCTGAGCCCAATTCTGTGCTCGATCTCGTTTTATCACAACAGAAAATTCACTGTTTTTTAATTAAACACCTTTTCTGCTTCCACTATTTAAAAACTGCTATCCAAATTCAAATTTAAAATTCGAAATTCGACAAAATTATTTTCTATTTCCTTTGATATTCCTGTCAAATTTATTTCAATTTTGTAAAAGTGTACCCCTTAAACTGTGTTTGATATCCCAAACTGTAAATTTTTAGGTTTGTTTGACTAAAGCTCATCGCGGGTTCGTTCTAAAGTTAATACTAGTTGTAGGTAGGTTAAAAAGTGTTTATAATTAAACACAAAGTTAGGAGCTGGTTTTAAAGTTAACGTGATGTTAGTTAGTGCGTACTAAACCTACCTAATACACGATGACTATAATTTTGCGCCATTATGTTTTATTTTTGAATTCATTAGTCTTTTTTTCTTTATTTATTATGTATCATATAAGGCAAAATAACAAAAGCTTTACTACCTGAAATAAAACAACAATAAAAGTAAAAGTTTTGCAAATAAGTGATTTTCGATTTTTTTTTTCTGCAAAGAAAGATGTTAACTAGGTGCCAAAGTAAGAAAAAAAAAAACATTTTATCAGCAAGCCACTTCAAAAACTTCCCTGCAAAAATATCCAGACCGTGACCCGCGTGGCCTCTTGTGAATCCTTTGTGTAACCCATCGGTGGGTCACATGGCAATGAACGTGTTAAGACCTTTAAGTATTTCTGCTACTACACGAGTGCGAAAGTGGATTCGTCCAATTGACGATTCGACGCACTCAAATGCAGGCGAGGACATAGCACAATCTGGGAGTGTTAAGCTAGCCGCAAAGTGTACAGCAAGCAGATTGGCTTTGTCCAAAAAGCTGACAGCTGGAATGTCATTCTAAATGAGTGTTGGGATGGAGGATGAGGCAGAATTTCTAATATTTTTGACGAACGACCAACAGTTTTTACTGCCTTTGGGACATTGCAGTATTTTTTGCTTCGGTTTTTGGTCGAAAAAACATTTTTCTATCTCTTTACGTGTGAAGTTTACTTCTCTCTTGCAGAAAAAGCAAGTAATGCAAACTTTGAGAGAAAAGAAATTTAAACTATTTGCTAACAACAAAAAATCCCGAATTTACCACCTTGATTAAAAAGTTCCCGGGGGACACCACCGTGTGGCGTTCCGTTTTTTTGTTAAGTTGGTAAATCTGTCGTTGACTTTTCCTCTAAATCTTAGCGTCATAGCTTGATATTTGCAAAAGTTTCGTAGCCAAGAGTACATCTATCTCTGCGTGTGTTGGCGATTTTTTACAATTTTAGAAATGGATTTCAACTTGCAACAACGAACTTGTATTAAATTTTGCGTAAAAAACTGATTTAATGGTGCGCGAACGTTGGAAATGTTGGAAAAGTGTTTCGGCAACGATTTTCTAAAGAAAACGATCGTTTACCAGTGGCACAAGCGCGAGTGGTTCAAAAGAGGTCGTGAGTCAATCGAAGATGATGAACGCAGTGGCAGACCATCGGCATCGAAAACCGACGACATTGATGAAGTACTCGTAGAAGAAATGTTGGTCAATAACCGCCAATTAACCATCAGAGAGATAGCGGAGGACTTGAACATTGCGTACGGATCCGTCCAAGACATTTTGGTTAATGATTTGGGTTTCCGTCGTGTAGCAGCAAAGCTGGTGCCAAAAGACCTCAATTTCATGCAAAAGACCTCAATTTCATGCAAAAAAGAGACCGTGTTGACGTCGCAAAAGAGATGATTTGCTAGGCTGAATCCGATCCCACAATCATCAAAAGGATCATTACTGGAGACGAGACGTGGGTTTATGAGTACGACACGCAATCTAAACATCAGGCAAGTGAATGGCGTTCACCAAATGAGCCGAGACCAAAAAATCCACGTCGTTTTCAGTCAAAAAAGAATGCAATGCTTACGGTTTTCATGGATTACAACGGTGTAGTGCATCATGAATTTTTGCCAGTTACCCAGAAGGCCAGACAGTAAACAAAGAGTATTATTTGGGCATTGTGAGACGTTTGCGTGAAGCAATTCGCCGAAAGAGACCAGAATTTTGGGCAGAAAAGTCGTGCATTTTGCACCATGATAACGCAACGTCGCACAGTGCCATCATTATTCGTAATTTTTTGATGAAAAATGCAACAACACCATCCAACAGCCACCGAATTCACCTGATTTGGCTCCCTGTGACTTCTTTGTGTTCAATAGGGTTAAAAAACCACTACGGCGAACGCGTTTCAGCAGCCGAGAGGAAGTAATGGAAAAATCGCATGAAGCACTGATGGACATATCGAAAACCGAAAATAAGAAAAAAATGTTTCGAGGATTGGATAAAGCGCTGTGATTACTTTGAAGGGAACAATATAGATTTAGATGAATAAACTTGTATTTGTAATTTTCTATATAAATTCCGAAAAATTTTGAACAAAGTGGTATATAAATGACAGTCTCACTGCGTACACAAGATCTCTTCTGCGGAAAGCAAAGCAGCTTAAATCTTAACACCAATGCAAATATGTATGGATAAGGGACTCATCTGTTTTCATCGGAAAGAAGGAAGGCGACAAAGCTATCAAATTAAATAATTATGAAAATTTCTTAAATAAACGGGTCTACGAAAGACAAATCCGCAGCATGAGTACTTTGTGAGAAAGTACTTTAGCCAATTTGAAACGAGGTATCTCGACATTAAGGGTACTTTCAAAGTAAAATTGGAGGTAATCAGGAAAAACACGCAATCAGCGCCAGTGCAATTACCAAGCGGTGCAGGCATACAGGCTTCACGGTTATCTCCTGTAAATCATGTAAATTCTACTATTTAGAATTTTTGTATTTTTTAATCGCCTAATGCAGCCTCACATTAGGTAACAAAAAAGGCTTGGTTCGATTAAATAACAGACTGAGCCGAGTAATTTTATTTCAACTTAATTTATACAAATAGTATTAATACTGGTTTTTCTCTATTGAGTTATGAATCAATGAATTGTTTTTGTATAGATCATTCTTACATTCTTATTCAGGCCTATCAGTAATTCATCATAACATTCGAAGTTTACGTACAAATTTCGATGTTTTTCTTACGCATCTCGCATCTCTTTCCTGATTTCATATTAGTCCCTGATATTTGGATTTATGAAAACGAAGTCTCTAATTTTCATATTCCCAACTTTTTATTCGCAATATTTCTTATTCAGCTGGTGGAGTGGCGATCTTTTATAGGAGTGATATTAAGTGTCAAGTATTAAAACCTCATCTTAAAAGTGCAGGTATAATTTTTTAAAATTTTCAATTTTCTGGAATTCAGTACAGTTTTGTTGCTGTATACTCGTACTAGGAGTGGGTATAAATAAAACGAACTAGTTAAAAAAACAGTTTTTCATAACGACGTAACCGTTTTTTTTTCATAAAAAAACATTTTATATAATAACTACATTTATCTATTTGCATACACAAAAATCAACTCAGGTAGGCGAACGGATCATTCTGTTCCGCAAATATGAGAAACGCATGAAGGAGAAAAACGAATAACATGATTCCACCCTGATACATAGTGTCCCTGGCTGACAGTAACTTCGTTTTTTGTTCGTTTGCACTAAAAGATATGAAAACGCTTTTTCGTTCGTTTCGTGAATGTAGTAACTGTCAGCCAGGAGTGGAATCAACAAGGAAAAGTTGGGTTTATTTTACATTGAAAACAACGGTTTCATTTGGGTGGGTGAGACGAAAATGGTTTTCGGTTTTCTCGCAGTACATGATTATAATTTCTCGTTAGTTCTTCTTATTAGTTAGTTAACTAGTTATATTTTTTAAATAACTGTTTCGTTGCGTTAACACAAAAACCGAAAACAACCCACCTCTACTCTCTTGCAGCGTGACTTCGATAAGATAAAACGATTTTGCGATGACTGGAAGTTGAAAATCAACTTTCAGAAGTCAGAATCCATTCTCTTTAGGAGGCCGCTGTCTGGAGCCTCTAGGGATACCAGGGAAAATTGGCGTAAGTTTTCGATCATTGGACAACACGGACAACCTCTTGCCTGTCGAAATGTACTCAGATACCTTGGGATCTGGCTAGATCAGTTTCTGTATTTTGACAAAAATATAGATGCTGCTCTGGCCAGAACTAAAGGTGCTTCTGCCCTTACAAAGAGACTGTTTTATAGCAGCTAACTCGATGAAAGGGTAAAGGTAATCTGCTACATGGCCCTTATCAGGCCTATGCTGGTATTCGAGTGTCCGGTGTGGTTCAATGTACGAGGAAGCTTAATGGAAAAGATTCGCGTGTTTGAGAGGGCTTGCCTTCGCTTATACAGAACACCAGAGTCGGAGTGCAATTTTTTTTTATCCTAATGAGGTCCTTTAGAACAGGGTGAACCTAATACGAATGGACAACTTCGTAATTAAGCTGACTTGAGGCGCATTGTAAAAGCATTGACTTCGACGAATAACCTGATATCTGGGGCCTACTACTCCAATTACCTTTACCACGAGAGTGTGCGCTCTGACGGCTTCTTTCCACCGGAAGCATTCCTCTACCTAGATCAGATGGGATTTATCCGGGATAGATCAGCGGTCCCGTTAATCTTCCATGTCGCTCGGACAGCTGGGGACAGGCGACTCAACTACACTTATCTTATCAGATTCAGTAGGGTGTTGGGGAATCGGGATAAGAGGGATGTCGTTCGGCAGCACCAGCATTTCTGGTGGTTGAATGATGGAGAAGGGGTTTCGTCGTCGTTTCCGTCAATTACTGACCAACCTCACTAATGAGGCAGAGTTGACCAATCTATTTGCTCTGTAAATAGAGATGGCCGGCTTACATAGGTTTAGGTTAGCATTTAAGAAATATATATATATATATTAATATATACAAAGGTATATACTAGTATATATATGTCATTTTGTATAATGTCTAGGTATGTGTGTGTGAGTACTGTATATGAAGGTTAGGTAGACTAAGGTTTATTTTAAGTTAGATATTAAGTTTTTATAAAAAAATAAAAAATTGTGTCTATATGCTAAATTTTTAGTTAACAATTTTTTTTTTCTTAGCCTTAAGCATAGAAAATAAATATTCATAAATAAAATGTTAACAAAATCGAAAGACATAGATATAAGGATTTAGAATAGCTTAGAGCGCCTGTGCGGGGCCAGTAAGTTAGTATGAGATTGTTATGTAATTTTAAGGTAGAATTTTTTTTTAGTATGTAAGAGTTAATGATTAATAAAATAAAATGCATTTAAAAATTAAAAAAAAAATAACGAAAATCACCGAGCTCCTGAAAACACGTCTAACCTTAGCGGTTGCCACAGACAAAGTAAACAATGAATACAGCTCAAAATTTTATCATACTTCAGGGTCATGTATAACAACTTAATAAAAAATTTTTTGACAATCGGAATCTCCACACCCGAGAAATTTAAAACATTTCCGTTATTTCCTGAGCACATCTCGTAGAGCGGATCGTATACATGATAATCTCCAAAATGCTCTCCGGGGAGGAGGGTTCGGCTGGGATCCAGGTGCGAGTTCAAAGTCTGCTAGGGTGAAAAGATCAAGAGATTTTTAATTGGCTCATGCGATAAGCTAGACGTGTCCTTGGTGCTAGACAGAGCCGCTTGTGATGGGAGGTGGTCTGGGTTTTACCGCATGATGGCTAAGAAGTTGCTCGAAAGCTTTAACTTAAGCAATTGTCACCGTTCAGATGTTATTGATCCGTCGGTGTCATTCTTGTCGATTACCGCGTTCATTATTGCATCTTTCAGGACTCGTCTGGAGAAATTCTCGATATTCATTGAGCTTACTCTGACTACACAAGTCGACAAGTTGAATGCTCACGGTAGAAGCCTTTTGAGGTTAAAGTTGCTTGGATCCCGTTAAAATAAATTTCGTTATCCGAATCGGGTAAAATCGTGAGAGGTGTAAAAAAATAATTCTAGAATTATCTTTAAAGTTTTTTTTTTGTTGAAAGATAAGGTATTGTCTTCAGCATTAGCGGCCCAAGCTCTCTTAGAAATATTTTCGTTTTATTTTACATACCGTATAGTATATATAGTATCGCACAGAATTGGAGAATGTCTTGCGATTTTAAAGCGCCGATTATAACTCGTTTAAAAGAAAGAAAATTGTATGTTTCTCAACAAAGATCGATACACAAAATAAGGTTTGGATAGAAGAAATAGTCACTTGCCACTTGTCAGTATTCACGCGTCGTCTTGAAGAAAGAGCACCTTCTTCTGTGCCAAATCCTTATCCTTCAAATGGTCGTTAAACCAGTTCGATAAGCTGGTATACGAGTTATTTTTGTCGTTGATTTTTTTTTCTCTTTTAAAGGCATCCCAAAAAAATGTCGATATGAGCTGAGGCCAACAAATTTTTTCGGGGCCGTATTGCATAAATGTCACATAGTAGTGAACAAGCAGTGGGTACGCACTTTATCTCTAATAAATGCGTTTAGTTGTGCAGCGTGCTGTTGACAAAACGCGCCACATGGGCATAGTACCCCGGCGTTAAATCCCGGACCCAACAAATTCATTAGTATCGTTCCCTTGATAATAATAATAATAATAATAGGTAAATAGATTATTTCTCAAATCGAATTTCGACCACCTGGTTCCCACTCCAAAAAGAATGCCAAGATTCATAGGAGATGAACAAATGCTTAGGCTGGTATTATCTATTGGATGCATTCGTCATACCTCAAAAACCTCTACAGATGAGACTGTAAATTGGAATGTCCTTAAGGCTGCGCATCATATGATAACAAGGATCGCGTATGTACATACACATCTGCTTCTACTAAGGACTACCGAATGGCATTCAGTATATGCAACGTCCATTCTTGAATCGACTATCTACTCGTAATTTCGTTTAAAGCCTCGCAGATCTCTAAATGTCCGTAACAGAAATTGAAGATTGAGACATGATAAAGTTAAACTAAGAAAAATTTCATCACACCACCGGACCTAACAATGTGGTTGACATTAATTTGGTTATTAGTGAGTCACATCTGCCATACCAAATTCTATCTAAAACCATAATCCTCATATGTTATTCGAGAGCACTTAGTGTACTCTAAATATAACTGGCACTTGGTAAACACATTTATGTACTTCTACATGCGCCCATTTAACCATATTTAGATATACATACCCGTTGTTGTGTTATGTTCATGAGCTATCATTTGTCGTCGACGTTGCGGATCACTTATATATGGGCCTTCACGGCCCACTTGATGTAAAGATACCTAACACTTTCAGGAGTCCACCCACCAGAACCACCAGTGAGTGTTAGCAACACCTAATATTAAAAAGGATGTCAACACCATGGCAGATGTTTGTCCTGTCAGTAGTTATGTCGATGTCGACAAACAACAAGCCTTAAGGGAAATTTACTATGCTCCACCGCACGCCGTTGATACGATAAATTCGGATGACGGATTACTTCTGCACACACACTCAGATACGTATGCGTATACCATGCTCTAATTGCCGTATAATTGGATTACCTCACTTACCGCTATAATAACTGTTATCCGAATATCCGAATTTTCCAGCAGTTCTGCCTCCCACCGGCATTTTGTTGTTAATTTGTTTCTTCGTTGCCGGTTGCTGGGTATTTGTTGGCAGTTGACGGTTGCTTTTGAGAAGTTTGTCGGCGGTGGCTGCAAATCAGGATGCTTAATTAAGCCCGCAATAGGTCATGGTAGGCTCCAACGAATCTGAAAGATCAATTCGGTAAAATATCTGTGTATTAGAATCAAAGCAAGGTCACATTAAATTTGGGATTGAAAGATAAAATCGGAAATAGGAGGAAATAAAATATAAACCAACCCCACTAGCCCACATGGCTCTGCGGCCTAAATGACTGCTTTGAGCTCTTTGAAGTGTGTGCGAATGATAGAGCTCTTAATATCTCGAATGTATACCCCACACAACCAGATTTTCGTTTATTTGTTGAAAATCTAAAGTCCCTCAATGAAAACATTTTCTCTTATTAAAATGATAAAACTCCAAGGACAGCACTACCACAACTGCCGCCAGTGTACCAAAGTACGAGTAAACACCCATTAAACGCTCTCCAGGAGAGCCTAGGACTTGTTTTTGAGTTCTCCGTGTAATTTTGACTTTTTTTCTTTTCCGACAGGCAAATTCAGGATTCCGTATTCCATGCACGAAGTTTTGTGGCTTTTGGCAGTTTGGTGTTGAATAAATTTGGTGCAGGAATGGATGGAAACTCCCATATGGAAGTTAGAATTATTCTTAGGATTCCTGTAGTGTTTGTCGGAAATTTATTGTGTCCTGACGAATTCTCACTGAGACGAAATTTCCATGCAACGAAATTTAATCAACAATTGGATAATGTATATTTATTTCTGTATCCCTCTTTCGGATGACAAACTGTGCTGACTGAAACATTCAAACCCATGATAGGGGATGAAATCTACGAGTTTCGGCATTCTATTTCGTACAGTTTGTGGAAGGAATCGAGTACGAGTATGTGTTTAGTCTGGAAGGAGGATGAATTGAGTGATTATCGTTTCTATCAAACGGGTTGCTAACCAGAGCAAAATCTTTATCTCAGTCATGGCGTCCAACTGTCCAACTGTCCAGTGAAAGTGTTTATGTCTCTTTGTTAAACTCTCCAAACTCATACATTGTTTCGATTAAATGTAAAAATGTACGAGAACGTTTAGAAAAAGTTGAAAAGTTGAAGCCAATGACTGGGGCCACTGCCTCGGAGAAACTTTAGGGATTGAGACCCAAAATAATTCCACAATGTTGTTTCGTTTTACGGCTGTTGTTGGTCTGTTCTGCAAATCCTTTATGTTGGGGGTATGGATAAATAGAAAAACTTAAATTTAATTTGAATGTGCCAACGTTTTTTGTCTGCATTTATAATCGAGTAAAACAAACTTGTAATTAGGTTGAATTGAAGGAAAAATTATCCAAGACGCCGCGCCGTGGAGAAATAGGCACGATGGCGAACAGGAGGGGCACACAAAATCGCCTTTTAAGGCATTTGGAAAATGGAAGTTTTAAACGTTTTCGAAGAAACTTAGAGGACGTTTATCCGCAATCGATTTGTGGCAAACTCGATTTTAAAGATGTCATTCAAATTGACTTTCTTAAGTAGAGGATAGTTGGAGGAGGATTTGAGGAAGAAAAATATGTACGAGTTGAGGAGATTTACGCCCAATTACATTACGAACTTAGGGCCATAAGGTCACGGACATAAGCCCGAATTTTTTTGTGAAAACCAGAGAAAACGATCGGTATCACTCTAAATAAACTGGCACAATTTAAACAGGGGAAGAGGCCAGCTCTGGTCGTTTCATTTTGTATAATTTGCAAGATTGTCTTCAATTTGCTATAAATCATGAGGAAGAGCTAAGTGCTCACGGCTCTACCTATGCCCTTAATAGTTCTGATGTCTATGCTATGCTCAAGCATATGCAGATGATGCAGTTGTAGTCTCTTTTGGTTCGTGTTAAATACCTTTCTGCCTTACAGCGCAGACAGCCCTGACGATTAGTGGACTAAATATGGGCTTTCAGTCAATCTTCTCAAAGAGACGACCATCTTCAACAATCCATACTGCATCCTCATATAGAACACTTTCCATGTTGAATACAAAACCTTACAACGCATCTGTGGTTTCGGATGTTTAAGGGACTTCAACTGCTATATAACGGGCGATCGGAAATACCTAGAACTTGTCTTGGGCAATTTTGGAACCAAGATTTAGTTACTGCAGACACAAGCTACGAAACGAACGGGGAATGGCACAAATTAGAACGCCTGCTTATTTTCCCTATGATTCTTTATTGCCACTACCACTCAAGGTGGTAGCCGAACTCATTGAATACTGTGTTTCCAGGAAGATGGGACTTATCATATGCTGCGATACTATACTTTCTGGGGCCGTAGAAAATGCGAGAGGCATTTCCTATTATCGTCTGACGTGGTTGTCAACAATGTTGGCACTCAGTCAACTTTTGTTACGAGGGTAAGACAGCAAGTAATCGACTTAACGTTATCCAACATGTGTGTTAAGTAGGTTACTAGCTGGAAAGTATTATGAGAAATCACACCGAGCTCCGAATCGGTTGTGAGGTCCCGACCTTGTTGAAGAGAAGATATCCACGAAAAACAAACTGAACGCGATTTAAGGAGGAGCTCTGCAAGTCCAACAGCTTTCCGCCTAAGCTCAGATCAAAACAAGAGCTAGTTTCAGCTGTTCAGAAGATGAATGGTACCCTCGCCAAGTTTTGGGAACTGACATGTCCAGCAATCCTTCAGATCACTCGTTGCTTGGTTGAACGCAAATCTGCAGCGTCTTCGTAAAGGACTAGAAAACTTCTAAACAGGCCACTTAAGACTAATTTCGAGGA
Organism: Volucella zonaria; assembly: GCA_963966105.1. Lineage (NCBI taxonomy): Eukaryota > Metazoa > Arthropoda > Insecta > Diptera > Syrphidae > Volucella > Volucella zonaria. The sequence goes on along the minus strand of OZ014532.1, from coordinate 192,004,125 downwards.
AGACTGGTATCTTTACAGATCCAAGAAAAAAAGAAAATCTAAGAAGCTAATTCGGATTTCAAAGAACGCTTCTTGCGAAAAGATTGAAACTCTCAGCGAAACCTGTAGGCTAGTCAAAGACCTGAAAAAGGAATCACTCAGAAAATCTGATGGGACCTTCACTGAGTCTGAAGTAGGTCCGTCTCATGCTTGAGGTTCACTTCCCAGGTTACTTAATCAGAACCAGCTAACAACCAGTTCCTATTAACGAACCCGCTACTGAGCTGAATAACACAACACGCTGTCTCATCAGCTGCGGTGATGGATGGGGCTATTTAACATGTATTGTAGTTGCTTCCTTTGAAGGCGTCAAGTCGTCTGGCACCGATGGCATATACCCAGTTATGTCACAAACAGGTATAGATCAGCTATAATTCACTGTTAGCCTGGCACTGGTATATATATCGGAACCCTAGCGAGAGGTGAGAGTAGCCTTTGTACTGAAAATCAGAAAAGAAGACTACACGCTCGCCAAGAGTTTCAGACTTATGTATAAGTCTGACTTTAATCATGTAGGAGAGTATGGAGAGAATGGTCAAGATCCATGTTTGCAAAACCGCATTGCAAATGCTTCCTTTATCTGGAATATAACACCCCTACCAACGCGGAAGGTCTCGTGAGAATGCGCTTCAAAATCTGGTGGGCTGAATTGAAGGGGCACTCGACAAGAAGGAATACGCGCTGATCATTTTCATCGATATTACAATTGCTTTCGACAACGCAACTTTTGAAAACATGTGTATTGTGTAACTCGGCCAGATAGTACGGCGTAGACGAATCACTAGTTTTGGGGCCTATCAACGAGAAGGGTTCTCTGGTTGAATAAGCTCTTACGAAAATTCGTTATTGCTGCTTTACCAGTCTCCAAACAAAGGTCTCTCTCGGCTGCATGGGGGTTTTCTCTATGATGTCTGACTCCGTTCTAGACGCGTTGATGAAACGCCCACCTTTTGATATTCATATAATTGTCTGCACTCTCAAATCCATCTTCCGTTTAAAACGAAGTGGTCTTTGGTACTTTGATAACCTTGCCCGCCGGGTGTTTTTTGACTCCAATCCTATGGCATTCTGAAGCAATGATACCAGAATTACTGCTGCGGAAAAAATACGAAATTAACATTCCCTGTGCCCAAGACTGATTTTAGCCAGAATCTATGCCAGGAAAGGAATGCGCTGTCGTGCCTTTACGGAAGGCTCCTAAATCAATATAGGATAGAGGACGATAATATTAGACTTCTCTCTTCGTTAGCAAAATTTGCGTCTGTTTTCCAAGCGGAGATACACGCAATTCTGATGCTAACGACTTCCAAACTAGTTTGAGAATGAAAGTCGCAGTCGAAAAGCCAAATTCACTGAGTCTTGTCTGGGTATGGGATCGGGGTAAATGGAATCGCCGATGAACTGCCTGCGTGCTCGATTAATGCTTCCATTGATAGTTGGGTCTCACATGAGCACAATTGCAGATAGCATGATATTAAATTTGATGATTTGCTATGTGATTTCCCACAGACCAAAGGGCCATCACTTGACGACCAATCCAAACGGGCACTGCGAGCGTTATTAGCAATGAGATAACCAAACGTGTGCACATAAAGACGATGAGCCCAAAGAGAAGGAAGGGGAACAAAGTTGGCTTAGCATATGGCTGAAAACCAATGAGGGCATCGCGCTGCAATATGAATTTGTGAGCAGCTGCTAATCCCTGGTTTCGATCGGGCTGAGCACCTTCTGGTTCCGCTTGACCATCATTGCCGTTCTCTGCTGTATCGTTGCCAAGAAGGTAGCTTTTGACGTCCCGTACCCAGGAGACAGCTTGGCACCAAATACGGATAAGTCTCTTCATTTAAACTGTTGTGTGCGATTGCTCGAAGAATCCAGGCAGAATTATCTGCAACAGGAGAAGCTGAAGGGTCATCTCATTCATTTCTCAATCTCCAGACATAGGCAATGATGGCCAAACAGTAGCCTGACCAACCACTGGTCTATTCTGATGGAGTTTAACCGTAACAGGCAATGCCTCTCCGGTATTCTCTCCATCGTTCGAGCTCAATCTACGGAAAGGTGTTGTAGAAAGAACTGCAGGAGCCGTTGGGATCAAGTGTTCCAGCAACTTCTCGGTTAGCTCCGAAATCGGCGGGGGGCTTATATAGTATGTCGAGTGTGGCCTCCAGGATCCGTGCCCCGGCCGCACTCGAAAAGGGCTTTATACCGAAATTGGGAAAGGAGGGTTACTCGCCCGCCTAAAGTTTCAGACCTATAGGTCTGACTTCCTTCATACTGAAAAGCATCGAAAGAATGGTCTAGATCCATGTGCGCAAAACCACCTTGCGAATGCAGTTTCGCTCAGCGATGCAAAATGTCTACGAACGCAGAAGATCCTGCGAGAATCCGCTTCAGAATCTGGTAGGCAGAATTGAAGGCGCACTCGACAAGAAGCAATACGCCTTGGGCATTTTTATCGACGTTGAGGGTGCTTTCAACAACGCAACTTGACGGCATGTGTAACTACTTCTGGGGATAAAAGCAATGCTTGTGAATAGGATATTGATTCCGGATGCTAGCTGCCGCCAATGTATGGTGGCCCGTGTAAACAGGGGTTGCCAATAAGGCGGCGTTCTGTCTCCGCTGCTATAGTGCATGTTGATGGATTCACTGCTCAACTAGCTTAATAGTTCAAACGTCTCTGCAAAAGTATATGCGGGTAATATAGCTCTACTGTCTCTTGGATCGTGTCTAGCGACTGTCTACTCTAAAGTGTAGGCAGCCCTACACTGAGTTGTCCTCTTTACGAGAAGGAGGAAGCTCCCTGGTCTGACTCATCTTAAAGGCATCACCATCCAATTCTCCAAAGAAGCTAAGTATTTGGGTGTCATCCTGGATCACAAACTTCTCTGGACTAAACATATTACGTCGAAAACATCTAAGGCGTTGTCGGCCTCCTGGAAATGCAGAGGAGCTATCGGAAAGTCATGGGACCTGTCACCGAAAAGGGTCCTTTGGATCTACACGGCTATGATAAGGCCAATTATATTCTATGCGGCGGTTGTTTGGTGGAACAAGCTCTCGCTTTGGTACAACCGGCACTGAAGTTTGATGACCTTGCACGCTGGCTATCTTATAACTTTGGTCTTATACATAGACAGAACTCTTGTCGCGGAAAAAATATGAAATCGACTTTCCCTATGCTCAGGACTGACTTCTATCAGAAACTAAGCCAGGAAAAGAATGCAGTTGGGTCTTCACGAACGACTCCAAAACCAATATAGGATGTAGCGCTGGTGTCTTTTTGGAGGAAAGTTTGCATCTGTCTTCCAAGCGGAGATTTACGCAATCCTGATGGCAGCAAACTATATTGCGGAGAATCGGTGTGGGAGCAAAGCAGTTATATCTGTAGTGACAGCGACAGTAAGGCTCTGAAATATCTTAGGACGTCTGAGCTAGTTCAAGAATGCAAGTGATCAATGAACGCAGTCGGAAGGTTAAATTCTGTGATCCTTGTCTGAGTCACAAGTCACAATAGGACCACGGGAAATGAAATCGCCGATGAACTTGCCAGGCAAGGTCCAGAGGAGAATTTTTCAGAACCCGAACTTCTGTTGGGTCTGCCTGCGTCCTCGGTTAAGGCTTTCATTGACAGTTGGGTTTCATATGAGCAAAACTGCAGAATGCTTCCCGACGTCTCTAAGAAGTCAGCGGCCTTCCTCTTGACCCTCAACAGGAAAGACTGCAGGTTGCTTACTATCGGTGTGATGGGGTACTACACTTTTCCTAAGCATTTAATAGTGCTGGCCCTAAGTGTTACAACATCCTGCGAAGATTGCTGTGAAAGTGATGACTTCTGTGAGTGTACGGAACTACAAGGAGTATAATGGTCTATTTCTTTATCTGAAGTGTGTAGTACAATTTCGAAGCAACTCAGGAAACAACAATCTGCAATAGGTGGAAAGAGCATTTTAAAGCATTACTCAACGAAGAATTTCTGTACAGCACCATTCCTTCGCTAGTCACGCATGAAGGGGAAAGCCAAAGCTTTAGGCCAAATAGTGAAAAAACTGTATCACATATCCTCCGAGGAAAAGGTGACAATCGGAAATCTTCTACTTAATGAGAGGCGATCGAATGCCTAATCAGAGGAAGCTAAATATCTGCATAAAGTCAGAGGTGATGCAAGAATTTTCAAAAACAACCGATTGCTGAAACTAATACTGCGACTTTATGGGAGGCCACACTCAACCACGCATAGGCAGACCTTCTAACCTGATCCCCCAGCATCGTTCACATCAACACACTGCAACAACATACGAAGTCTTGTTCATTCGAGATGCTACGAGTAAATGGTATGCCTTGCGTAGGAGCGGTATACCAGAAAAACCATCATAAGGGCTACCTTAAAAGTGGTAAATGTGACAGGTAACAAAGTGTGATAAGACTCATTATTTCGCCACTGCTATTCCTTGTTGTAATCAACGTTGTGCTCCATGCAGCATTATCGGACAAAAATACAGGGCAGGGGTGGACAATGACATCATATATGAAACACCTCTACTGCGTCCATGACGTCTGCCTGCTTTCAAGAATGAACCTATACCAAGTGGTCCTGATGTAGAAGCAGGGGCGCATAAAGCTATGTTCCAAATAATTACGGCAAAAGCTAAGGCCGAAGACATTTCCATCTCCAACACTCAAAATAACATCAACGTTGCCGGACAATATGTCGAGAAGGTAGCCAACTTGCTTTATTTTGGAAGCATAGTTTCGAAAAATGAGGCACAGATCTGGACGTAGACAGCAGGGTCAATAAAAAACAAAAGCTGCGTTCGGTATGTTGGCTAAAATCTGAAAAAGGGATATTTGCAGCAGTAAAACCAAGTTGAGACTGTTTCGATTGACCGTAGGATGCATGCTGCTAGTACGTGGAAGATGACTAGCACTGCCATAAGGAAGCTGCAAGCCTTCATTAATAGATGTCAATGCAAGATCCTGAAACTTTTCTGGCCGAACCGTGTATTGAGGGAAAAACTTCATTTGACTACGTGTCAAAAAACTTATAAGCGAACCAGAAAAATGACAGTGGTAAGTCAAACCTTACGACTCGAATACAGTTCCGTCGCAATATATGCCATACAATGTTTATCCAATCAGGCAGACAAGTGGGCCGCCCAAGTCAACCACGACGCCAAATGGTTGAGAAGGAATCACCGGGTTCTTATGGAAGGAACTTAAGCGAATCGCAGAATTTAGAACACGATGCCGCGCCTATTGTGGACGTATTGTGAAAACCTAAACAGGTTTTCTCCTTGATACTGGGAAAATTTCCTCGAGCTTAACGTCTTACACCTGCCAAACTATAACATATACTCGCAAACGTTTCACAACCTTACCTCGGACTTGCTTCATGAATAGTGGACCGCTTTTCACAGTGTGATGGACTCGGGCAAGAAAGCCAACTTCGCTTTCAATTTCCTCAAACGATTGTCCAAGGAATTGTCTGACTTGTGTATATCGATAAAATTACCCTTGCCCGTTTTCTTTTTTGAATACTCAGTTACACCACCCATTGGAGCTGCACAGGGAAGGTTTATCCATTTCGCATTACCGGGACTCCGTGAAGTCGGTTCCAGAAAACCGTAAACTTCGATAGTTCTAAGCTCGTTTCGACGTTACCGAAAGTTAGAACTGTGCTCATAGTAATTGCACTTTCGTTGTAATCATTTCGAAGATATCCTTCCCTCCCATGTGAAAGCAGTTTAACTGTTGGAACTCACTCCTTTTTACCGAAAAGTCAATGCACATCTTCGTATAACTGGAGAAAATATCTTCCAATGTTGAGTCACAACTTTTGTGAGAAGGGGTGCGGATTCTGAGATACTCAATTATCTCTGTCAAGGCCGCTTGTGATGGAATGGAAGTGACTTAATGGAATCATTGAAAATGCCTGATATTCGTAATTTTTTATTTTAATTTTGAAAAATCCATTTCACGCGTGACACTTTCATAATGTTCTGATGGTTTGAGTTCAACAAGGGCGCAACACTTTGTAACACGTCTTTAAGCTCCAGAGGAGTTATTAAAGTGACACCATACATACATGGCTTACATCTCTTCAGCTGAACAAAGACATCCTCTGACCTTTAACTTGTCTGGGGATTTTACTTGACTCCTTGTTTGCTTGGCGAAATTTTCGAGAGCAGCGAAAATACTTGACGTGGATTATTTTATCGCTTGAGCCCGACACGTATTCATCTATGAGTAAGTCGGATGCCTTTCAATTCAATTACATCTGCTGCCAATCACGCAAGTCCACCAAGAGCCAACTGAATCCGGCGATATCAATTTTAAATGTAATCAGCAGCGCTCTTTGTGAATCCATAAATCACCTCAAAGGAAGTTTACACACCCTCAGACATCTAGTAGATTCCAGAAGTCAAAAGCATCCGACTTTGCGGTGGGAATGCCCTCTTCCATTCGATTTGCATTGTCCATAGTTCCAAGTCCAAGGCACGAGGTACAAGAATAATGCTACAATATCGGGAATTAATGCTGAATATTTATTTGGTTGCGTAATTGGACATCCTCGATGGAACCGCAATGCAAACACAAGTGTTTGGGGTGAATCGGATAAACAAATGACCAGGACAGACTGAACGTTTCCAGGAGCCATTTCCATATGTTTGATGCTCATTATCAGGATGTACACTTGTACATATTCATGCAGCATACGGATGGTTCCCATTCAGATTATTCATTTGGGGTATTTATACCGCAACTGGGAAGTGGATCCTTAAAGCGTATTTTGTTTTGAAAAGTTGCTTCCGGTGTGGTTACGAATGGAAGCACGAGCATGGTTTTCTGGCATTTAGTCAGAATTGCATTTGAGATGCAAATTACGAGTTTTTGTTATTTTTTTTATTTTTTAACGGTTGTGGAAGTGCTTGTCTTTAAGGATATTCCTGGTTACTTTGAAGCCCAATTCATGGATTTAATGAAACCGAAAACCACCTCTGTCCTAATGCAGATTTCAAATTGAAATCGATCAAGCTGTGTATGCTGTCGATTGTCCACGAAATGTGCTTCGGTGTAATTATCCATAGAATCCCTAGATGGAGATTCGAATGGATCTCAACCCTACTAATAATACAATTAGGGAATTTGGTTTTGCCTTTGAATTAATTACCTGGGCGTGACGATTCGGAATTCCACATGAGCTTGGGCTTTGGGAAGGCACATACAGAATTGAATGTTTTCCCGGTATAGGATCAAAATGTACTCTGTGAATCGGTATGGTTAGGAAGGATAAGACTTAGGATAATTACGTACTTCGTAAGCCATCGTCAACCCTAGACCTTGTGTTATTATCCATTTGCGCAATTCATTCAAATCCGAAAACCAATTTACCCAATCCAAGCTCAAGCGTACTTTTCTGCTTGCCTTAGGCCATTTGTTCACATAATCCTTGCAAAATCTGTTGAAGATAATTACGAATTACTTCACAAAAATGTTTCACATCCGGCAGTCGTGGAAAGAGGAGATAAGTGCCTAACCCATGAAACACATGTGAAAAGCGGTGAACAATAAGAGCCTTCAAAGTCAAAAAAACGAGAAGAGCTGTTCTATAGTGAAAATTGGAAAAGGGAGAGGCCACTTGGATTGAAACCAACTACAATAGTATCTTGGAACCAACATGACCCAATCTGAAATGATTTCAATGAATATCTAAGAAAAGGAAATAATTAAAAATTTGAAAACGCTCCCTGTTAATTCTGTGGATCATAAAGTCAAGTGGAGTGGTCCTGAAGTTTCTGACACCGAGATGAGAGGCGAAGAAAGGAATATGTCTCCTCTGAGCCACTCAGATGCGAGGTCATTACGTGTAGACTAACAAGTTGTTATACAAGCAAGCTAAGCTAAGAGATTCCTATCCGGACACTGAGTAAATCGTATTTTTTTTATTTTTTTTTATCGGAACAGAGCACTCAGGAAAGAAATTAGTCCACTGTAGTCTTTGTAAGTTCTTTTTAAAAAAGATGAGTCAGTGCTTCAGTGATAAAGTGACTACGGTAACAGCACCTACCACATCAGCTGCGAGTACCTGCATCATTTTGCAAGCTTATCCCGGGCACTCACAGAGGTAGTACTCCACGGTGTCCTCACCACTTTCACAGCAATCGTCGCAGGATGTTTTATCGCTTGTGCCCAGAACGCTTTGGCGCTTTGCAAAAGTGCAGCGCTAGAAAGCAACCTGCAGTCTTTCCTACTGAGGGACAGCAGGAAGGCCGGTGACTTCTTACAGACGTCAGGAAGCATTCGTTTGGTCTACTAGAAACCTGCAGAGTCATGTATTCCGCAGTTGTGTTCATATGAAACCCAACTGCCAATGCAAGCCGCCCTAATAAAGCACGCGGGCAGACCTTACTTACGTTCGGGTCCTGAAAAATCTCCCCTGATCCTTGCGTAACAAGTTAATCTGCGATATTATTTCCCCTGATCCCATTGTGACCTGGGGTCCAGACATGACTGCGTGAATTTAGCCTTCCGATGTGCACTCTCGAAGTCTCTAAGTGCAGCTTGGCTGTAATTGCAGATGTAAATGCTTCGCCGCCTCCACCAATTCCTATCAAAATATTGTAGTTTGTTCCCATCAGGATTTCGTATACCTACGCAGGGAAAACAGACGCAAGTTTTCCTAACGAGGAGTTAAATCGAACGTTGTCGTACTCCAGAAAGAAGCCAATACCGCACCCTATATCGGTTTTCGGAGCCGTCCGTGAAAACCCGACTACATTCCTTTCCTGGTTCAGATTCTAGCCGAAACCAGTCTTGGGCACAGGGAAAGTCGACCTCGTACTTTTGGTGTCACTGAGTCAGATGCATGTACATAAAACCAGAGTCAAAAGACAATCGGTGCGCAAGGTCTTCAAGGCTCTAGTGCGTATTGTACCAAAGACAGCTTCTTTTTCAACTGAAGATGGCTTTTTTTTTGGTTTTTATAATTCGCTCTCGCTCAAATGTTTGCACCCAACTCGGGCGAAGGAAAATCAGGGAGGATAGAAAGAAAGGTACCGGTGAACGTGGGTTTTAAATGTTTGAAGGTTATAATGACTAAGAAATAAAGCGCTAGGCAGGGCATTCCATAAGCGATTTGTACGACTTAGGAACGAATCACGATATTTTAGAGTACGTCCGAAAGTGGGCTTGAGGGTATACTGATGAACATTCATAGCGAGGCGGGTGTTACGGTTAAAAGTTTAAAGGGGCGAAATGCTACTGGCAATTTCAGTGGAGCACTCGCGGTGGAAATAACGACAAAACAGAGTGGGACACAAGACATTATGTCAGTGTCCATTGTTTGAGTGATATTAGTATCGCCAATGAATTTTATCGCACGGTTTTGAATCCTATCTAGCAGGTGCAGAGATATTTTGAGCGCACCCGACAAGATATGAGCATTGTATTCCATTTTCGGGCGGATAAACGCTTTATATATTGAGGCCAGATCAGAGCGGGTAAAGTATTTCTTACATCGCTTGAGGAAACCTAGGCATGGAAGAATGGAAAGTTTATCGGTTTCGCCGATGCAAGTGCCATCCATGGATAACGGCTGGGTGTTTGAATTTCGCTTTAACGACAGCAGACAGCATTGTATTTTGCAAGCATTAAATTCCACTCTGTTGATAGTTCCCCTATTGGTTATGCTGCTAATATCGGAATTTAATGAGCTTAACATACGCTGCCGTTCCCATTCTACAGCCGAAGAGCAGGGACGTGAGTTCGGAAGCGAATATGAAAAGCAGAGAGTACTGTCGTCAGCAAAGGAATTTATTCGATTAGAAGTAACAGACAAGGGATCATTGATGAAATTAAAAAGAGTGTCGGAGACAGAACGGAGTCCTGGGGCACACCAGAATTTATTTTGTGAACATCAGACTTGAAACCAACCAAGACAACTTGAATTGAACGTTCCGAAAGGTAGTTTCTAATCCATTAAAGAAGAGAGTCATCGATCCCAAAAGCACGCATTTTCGACAAAAGGGCCTGATGCCAAATTCCGTCAAATGCATTAGAAATATCAAGTGCAATTATCTTGCCCGTCATTAAGAAGTTTTCGTGTTGTGCGATATTTCATGAGCTGACGGTTTATCAGCGTTTTCATGACTTTGGAAAGAAGGGACGTAAGTGCAATGGGTCAGTAGGAGGGGAGAGAAGAAGATTCGGCTTTTTTAACGACGGGCTAGACAAATGCTGTTTTCCATCTGCTCGGAAAGAGTCCTATAGAGTAGGATTGATGAAAAAGCTTACGCAGCGATTTTGCCAGCGAGGAAGAACACCTCTTCAGAAGAAGGGGAGATATACCATCTGGACCAGCGGATTTATGTATTTTGAGATTTTGAAGTACTCTTGCTACTACACGAGTGCGAAAGTGGATTCGTCCCATTGAAGATTCGACACACTCAATTGAAGGCGGAGACAAAACACAATCTAGGAGTGGTGAGCTGGCCGCAAAGTGTGCAGCAGGCAGATTGGCTTTGTCCCAAGAGCTGACAGCTTGAATGTCATTGTAAATTTGATATTTTTTTTTGATATTATTTATTTCCATTTCAAATTAACAATTTCAATTCAATTCAATTCAATTAAATTTCATAATACATAAAAGATGCTTACATATTAAGTTAATTCAAGCAATAATTGATATGGATTTCTAGGTAATTTAACAGGAAATGGTGCACTTTGTAGTAAAATGTTACCAGTAGCAAGTGCATAACATTACAATATCTAAACAAAAGACTACATTTAAGGCCGGAAAGGGGAAGCAGAACGTTGAAAAAAGAGAAAATATCTTAACAACAAGTATGAGCAGATTAGTTGATGATGACAGTAACAGTATGCGAGAATGAGAGTAATGTGAGAAGTAATGAAATTAACATACCACTTGAAGTAGAGATTCAACTTCAGTTTGTGAAAGTAGCCAAGCTTTGAGATTTTTCAAAAATAGACTTCTGTTTATTATTAGTTTGGATATATCGAACGACAGTTTGTTAAATATATAAGGTGCAATGTTTGTCAGAAAACGTCGACAGTGCTCTTTATTAACCCTGGGGATGTCTACCACAAGGCCGGTTCTTAAGAAATATGTTTCATTTCTTCTGAAGTGAAAGTTGCCGCTTCTAAAAAAGAATATTTTAAGTGCTTTAAAAATGTAAAAATAACGGAGTTTAAGTATTTTTGCTCTTTGGAACAGTGGAAGTGAGGCTGTAGTCTATTTTTAAAGAACAATAGGCGAATAATTTTTTTCTGAGCTATTATTATACTGCTCTGGTTACTAACGTAAGCACTTCCCCAGCATACAAGACCATACTCAATCCGCGATTGAATCACTGCATAGTAAATTGCTAAGAGTAAGTTGCGTGGTACTAATTTACGCAAGTGATATATTTTACTAAGTGATAAATATAATAACTTTTTTATGGACATTATATGAGATTTCCAACTCAATTTGTTATCTATTATAACACCTAGATACTTGTATTCTTTTACGAATTCGAAATTAAAGCAATTGTCCCTGCAATTTATATTGTCACATCTGGGATGGTGAGAAATAATGTTTTCAATATAGATATTTGCCTTAGTCAAGGAGAAGCACATTACTTTTGATTTATTGCTAAGAATAAGTTGATGGTAGTTTAACCAGGTGGTAAGTATCTCTAAATCTGTATTTATTTGGTCACGAGACACAGCTGCGGAGTAACATGAATATGCTAATGCAATATCGTCTGCGTAACCGATTATATGACAGATGCATTGACAGGCAGACTGAATATAGAATTTATATACAAGAGAAAAAGGATCGGACCTAAGACAGACCCTTGAGGGACGCCGGTATTAGCGCAAATCTCTTCCTTGCTAACAACGTCATTAACTCTTACCCGTTGTTTTCTGTTGGTTAGGTATGATTTAAACCATTCGAGTATATTTCCTCTGAAACCAGCATTGTAAAGTTTTTGAAGTAGGATTTCATGGTCAACTAGGTCAAAAGCTTTGGTTAGATTAAGAAATAGGCCAAATGTGCTCAGACTATTGTCTAGTCCTTTATATATATTACTTAAAAATGCCACTATTGCATCTTCAGTACACTTAGCTTTTGTGAAACCAAATTGAGAAACGCTAAAGAAACTTGATTTATTCAAAAAAAATTAGTATCTTTTCAAAAATATTTGATAGCAAGGATATGGGTCTATAAGTGTTCGGATCACTTGGATCACCCTTTTTAAAAACAGGAATAATCAATAAGGTCTTAAGATGTTCTGGGAATACTCCGATTTGGAAGCTTTGATTAACAATATATGTTAAAGGCGCAACTATATATTTACCTATCTTTTTAATGACAAAATTACTTATACCGTCAGGTCCAGATGAATTTTTGTTTTTTAGTGAGTTAATAATAGCCAGAAGATCTGAAATATTTACTGCCGTAAAGAAGAAAGAAAAAGAGTGTATTTTATCAACCAAACATTTTTTGTTTGCTTCAGTGATTTGAGTGCATACATCCGGTTTTGAGATGTTAGCAACATTTTTAAAGAAGTCATTCATCCCGTTGCTTAACTCCTCATTACTAACAGCAGTTTTATTGCCTAGTTTAAGAAGTTTTAAGCCCTGTTCATTTTTATCTTTTCCTAAAATAGTGTTTATAATTCGCCACTGTTCTTTAGGATTAAGCCTATGCTCCTCAAATTTTCTTCGGTAGTATTCAGTTTTACGTTCCTCTACTAAATTGTGCACATTAGTTTGCAGCATTTTATATGTGTGTTGAATTAAAGGCTGGTTCATTTTATTCTTATTTTTTGCGTAGAATTTATTTTTTTCCCGAACCTTTTCACAAATTTCAAGAGTCATCCATGGTTTAATTTTCTTGGCCCTATTTATTTTCTTATTTTTCACACATAAGCTAATATAACCCTTAAGGATTTTCAAAAGAGCTAATAAGCCATTTGAATTACAAGATGAACCGTATACTGGGTCCCAAGTTTCTAAAGACAAACATTGAAACAGTTTTGAGAAATTAATCATAGTTCCTTCTTTTCTACAAGTTGGTTTAGAATTCATGCCAACGGAAGTTCTTACGAGGTTTTTTAAAGTAATACCAATTAAATGGTGGTCAGTTATGCCTAGCTTTAGAATAAACGGATATGTATCGGTAACCTCCGTGGACTTAAGAAAAATGTGGTCAATGCATGACTTGGAATTGTTACATATTCTTGTTGGTAAATTTATAAACGATCGAAAGCCTAGCGAACATAATAAGAGCATATAATCATCACTGTCCTTTGGTAGATTAAAAACGTCGATATTAATATCCCCAATTAAGAAGACGTTATCACAGTTGATAGAGCACAGTAAACATTCAAGGTCTTCGAGAAAAATTTTACGATCCACGACTGTAACTGACAAATTCAAACATACTTTCAGTTTAATTATTACACAGTCGGCACTTTCAATTTCTGGGGTTAGAATATCATCCACTTCAAGATCGTTTTTGACAAAGACAACTGTACCTCTCGGGATTCGTTACATTTTGGATATACAAAGTAACCCGGGATAGAAAAATTTGACATTTCATGTTTAAAAGCCCAGATCTCCGTTAGTATAATAATTGAAGGTAGAGTTTCAAAGTTACGATGGAGGATGAGACGAAATTTTTAATGTTTTTGACGAACGACCAAATATTTTTAACGCCCTTGGGAGACATTTTAGTATTTTTTGCTTTAGTTTTTGGTCGTATTGAAATTTTACACGTTCAAGAAAGGCGTTGCAGTCCTCTGTTGGGTTGGTCTTACAGGACTGAAAAAAACCTTTCTCTAAGCCTCAGCCCGAGTCGTACCACGCCTTTTCTTTGGGTTTGATACTCTTCATCCGATGACGGATAAAGTTTCTCATTTCAAAGAGAATGGTGTCTGTGATCATATCAGCAGCGGTATCCACGTCGTTATCGAGTAAGCATAACGACCAGTTAAACTTCCTACAGAAGCTGTTAAGACCGCTCGAGTTGGCTTTCTCGTATCGCCATACGGTTGTTTTAGGGATCTTCTCTCTAACTGTGTGGTCCGTTCAAGACAAATTAGCTAATATAACAGTGTCGTCCGACGAGCCTAGTGAGGAGATCACATCTATGGTGTACTTATGTTGTTAGAGAGAAGTTAAAAACAAGTCCAGGGTGTTGGCGGTATGACTATCAACGTCTGGTATCCGCATGGGCTCATTTACAAGCTGGGTTAAGTTGTTTTCCGCAGCGAAGATCTCAACACACGGTCCTTCCTGTGTTGTCTATCCAGAATGTCGAAACCACTCAGAATTGTGTATATTGAAATCATATCAGTATGAGAATACAGGGATACAATTGTTTGTATGAAGTCAGATAGCGCATCAAACTCGTGAAAGGTCGAGTTGCTGTCCAGTTTGGGGCTTCTGTAAATAAAGCAGTAGTGGATCATTTGCTTACGGAGATGGAATTTTAACCACATGAAATTGAATTCCGGAATGGAGCAGGGAGTACATTGTGGTGGAGTTTGGTACCCTACATCACTACGCACATAAATGGCGAGACCGCGATGGAGAAAAAATAGTGGCACTAGTTCGTAGCCAGGTAGCTTCAGATCAGAGTGACCTGAGCGGTGTGGGCGGGGATCTATCTGTGTTTCACTAAATGCCAAAACAGCTGTCTGTATTTGCAGACGTGGACTTAGTCAGAAAAGTGATTACTTTTTAGCCCGCATATATTGGCAATATCCACTCTGAACTCCCGAGTCATTATAAAGAAAGGAAAGACAAAAGCAAAAAACACAAACTCTGACTTTACTAAGCGAGGCTGGGAAGTGAAAATTCTGACGATGGTTTACCAAATCAAATTGTCTTGGGTGTTATTCCGTTACAGCCATAGGAATCAGCACATCAACAAAACTCAAACAATCTGCCCGCTATCCATCGGCCGTTACATACACTCAGTTAGTGCATGCGCTGTATGGCAATATAATACAGCTACGGCAATGACCGCGTGCAAGCAACAGTTTGACCAGGGGTGGAAAGGATTGGGATGCCCGCATTGTGAATGTGGATTTCGGTTTCACTGCACTCGCGCGTTGTTTTTGTTTCTTTTTGTTTTTCTCCACGCGAGGAACGAATTTCACAGTGCGCTTGTGCGTGTGCACTTGTCGATGATCAGCTCGGCACTTATGATATGAATATCAAGGGAAAGAGAATCATCAGCGCATCTAGCGAAAACCCTCATTTAGCCATGACAGATCGTTCTAGGGAGTCTGAAAAAAGCAGTAATTACGTATTTTCATGAGAGCTTATTCCACCAGACAATCGACGCATGACATAGTATAATTGACCTTTTCATAGACCTGCAAATCCAAACAGGCCGTTTTATTGATAATCCCTATGTCGTGCCGATAACTCGTTTGCATTGTCAGTAGGCCAACAGCGTCTTAGAGGTTTTCGACGAAACATATTTAGCCCATAGAAGTTTTCTATCCAGGATGACACCCAAATACTTAGCTGCTTTGGAGAATTGGAAGGATTGGCAACTTTCGCTTTTTCGTGAAGTGAAAAACATTAGTTTTGAGAAGGTTGCCTGAAAACCCATTTCCATCAAATAGTCACTAGATATTGCAGCGGCATCATCTGCATATGCTTAACCGTAGACGTCAGAACTATTGAAAGCTTTAATCACTGAGTCGATCAGCATGCACTATACCAGTGGAGGCAGTGTCGTATTCACCAGCATTGCTTCTATTCACAAAACTAGGCATTCGTCTACGCCGTGTTGTCTGGCCGGGGTACAATAGCTGTCAAAACTTGGGTTGTTGAATCTCGATGAAAATGAATACTACTTATTCCTTCTTGTCGACTTCAATTCCTACTTATTTACTTAAGGTGGCGCGATATTTCGGGGTGGACCTGGGCCTCCATTAACAAATGTCTCCGGCTAGCTCAACCTTTAGCTTTTTGTTTCAAGTTGGTTGAGGTCCCCTTTCACATTCGTGCGCCACCTGAGTCGCGGTCTTCCTCTTCTGAAGTCCCTGTCGTTGGACCTTCTACTGTACGTTGTATTTCCTCATCCACTCACCCTCTCTGAAAGCGACCAAGGGCACCCTTATCTATTTTGGGATTATTAGGGTCTTATATAGGGTCACTTTTGTTGTTCGAGAGAGGGCTTAGTTAGTCAATTCCCTTCTTAGCCCAAAGAAGATTGATTTCAGCGCTTGTGTCGTTGTTTGAATTGATAGCAGAGCCTACGTAGACAAAGTTCTTAACGCCTTAAGTGGATATGACGAGTGCGGCCAGCAAACATTTTCTGTGCCAAATTCGACATTGACGGGCTATGCCCGCCACTAAATGCTTCAAAAGTACGAGTAGTTGTAGTAAGTGTCTTCGAATTAAAAACAACCGTTATGAGAGTTATACATACTCTTAGTTTCCTTTTTCTCTTAAATTCTCTCATTGTAGATAACGGTCCTAGGCATTTTGTAAAAGAAAACAATTGTTATTCTGCGAGTTTAGAGTACTGAAGTTCCTTAGCAATACACTTAGCTATTTTTGGAAAATTGTTTTATTGAGTTTGTATAAATAAAGATAGCAAATAAACAAACATTAATCTTAGCCGGTTTTTTATTGGGTATATAACTTAATTCGTGTGTTTTTTTTTTCAAAATTTGAACGTTTATTTAAGAAAAACATGTACAGTAGTATTATTCAAAGTATTGCCCATCTGAAGCTATGACTTTTTCCCATCTTTCTGGAAATTTGTGGATCCCATCCCAAAAGAACTGCGCCGGCTTGGCAGCCAAGAATGAATCAAGCCAATTTTTGATATTCTGCTCTGATGTGAACCGTATTTCAGTGAGGGCGTTCTACATCGACCGGAACAAATGGTAGTCAGAGGAGGCAAGGTCTGGGCTATAAGGCGGGTGGGGTAAGACTTCCCATCCACTGTTTTCCAAGTAGTTCTTAACCGGAATAGCAGCGTGGGGCCGAGCGTTGTCATGATGGAAAATTATTGCCTCGTGTCTGGTCGCATATTCCGGGCGTTTTTCGGCCACTGATCTCTTCAAACGGATTAATTGTGTTCGGTAGCGTTGTCCATTGATGGTTTAACCCGGTTTTAGTAGCTCATAATACAGCACACCCATCTGATCCCACCAAATACAGAGCATTACCTTCGCGCCATGGATATTCGGCTTTGCCGTTGATTTGGCGGGTTGGCCGGGTTTCACATATGATTTTTTGCGCTTGGGGTTGTCGAAATGGATCCATTTTTCATCACCAGTAACAATGCGATGCAAAAACGACTTCGTTTTTTGGCGTTCCAGCAGCATTTCGGACATGCAAAACCGCCTTTCGACGTCTCTCGGCTTGAGTTCATGTGGAACCCAATTTCCTTGCTTTTGAATATATCCTGCTGCTTTTAAACGTTTTGAAATGGCTGCTCGAGTGACACCCAAAGATTTTGCGAGCTCTTCTTGTGTTTGGCAACAACCTTCATAGAGTAATGCTTCCAGTTCTTCATCTTCAAATCACTTTTGGCACATTCGCTCAGCTAGCGCATGCTCACCATAAACTTCCACCAAAATACGATGACTTTCGGCAGCAGTTTTCTTCATGAAGAACACAAAAACATTTTTTCAGGCACAAAGTTCGACATATTTGAGTGAAAAAAAATTATTGTTGCTTACGCTTCAAATGAGTGACGTGAAATGACGTACAATGACAGTAGCTTTCCAACGTATGTTCCAATGGAATAACAACAATGAAATAATACAAGTTACGCCATCTCTTAGCAAACCGCACGAATTGTGCGAACGTTATAGACCCAATATATTCATATGCAAATTAATTCTAAAAATGTCTAAAATTTGAGTGAAATGAAAGATATACGAGTATTAGATGAATTTGAAGTTGAAAGTGATGATTCATGGAAAACTGAAAATGATGGTGATGCAAATAGCGAAGATAGCATTATAGTTCCTAGAAATAGAAAATGTGGAAACCGCCTTAGTAACAGTGACAGTGTTGTGGTTGGATACTTCAAGTAATCCTTCCGAAGAATGGATTTGGGAAGATAAGGACAATATTGCCGAAATATCATAATTCAGTGAAGTTCCAGGTATAAACCCTTGTACCTTACGTAAATTAGGAAATATCCCAGATGCCCTATCTCTCCTATAGGAAGTATTACAAGATGATTTTTGGGACATGCTGTCAAAAGGAACGAATATGTATGCAGAACGAGTTCGGGAAAATTAGCAGCATAATAAAAAAAAATTATGCAAAGAGTGGTTTCCTGCAACTCCAGATGAGATAAGAGGGTGTTTTTTGCTCTTTGTCATTATGACACAAATGGAAAAACCTGAGGTATAATGGAACTGGTCAAAAAGAGTTATCATACATACTCCAACTATGCCTTTCAGAAGATTTTTTAGCTATTTCTCATTTTCTTCCGTTTAAGTAATGCAGAATAGGGAAAGTACGAGCAGTACTAACTTAATTCAATAATACATAGATTCCGATAAATTTATACACAAAAATGTGATGTAACTGTTGACGAATCCCTCATGAAATATACATACAGTTTAATCCATCTAAAAGAGCACGATTTGGAATAAAATTTTACAAATTTTGCTGGTCAGAATCGGGATACTGTTCAGGTTTTAAAATTTATGTTGGTCAGGACAAGTGAAGCGAAAGGGAAAAATCCTCTTCCGAAAGTATACTCGTACAAAGTTATGGACTTGATGGAGCCACAAGAGGACACACTATATATATATCTACAACTAGTATTCATCTCTAAGTTTTTATTTACATTTAAAGAAAAGCGGAACAAAAATTTTGGGAACTGTTAGAAAATTTAGAAAAAAACATGCCAAAGTGACTTGCTGCACTAAAGCTTATAAAAGAATTCCAAAGTCGCTCATCTCGTGGTTTATTGTGTTTTAGATGGCCCGGGGACTGAGGCCCCCATTTATTGACTTAATACAAACTTAATCTAACTTAAAAACTAGGACTCAAAACTAACAGAAAGACTTAAGAGCTAGGGACCAAGGAAGTGATGGAGGAGATCTTGTTTGAGACGAGGAGTGCTCAAAAAGGGAGAGGTTTAAGTTGACCTTTCGGAGCATTCGGGAGATTGGTTCGTTGGAGCTATAATAGGTGCGGTGGACCAGTAGATAGAAGAGACGAGGACAACGTAGATTGCGAGGGTTGTTATTGAAGGAATTGGAGATCAAAATGGATGCACAGTCGATGGAACCTGAGAGAAGTCGATGAATGAAAAGAATGTCAGCAGTATTCCTACGTTCTTCTAACGAATTCATATTTAGAAGTTTGAGGCGGTCCTGATAGGGAGGTAGGATTAAAGGGTGGTTCCACGGCAGACCACGGAAAGCAAATCGGAGGAATCGACGTTGAATAACCTCGATTCGGGAAATATGAACTCCGTGAAAGCGGGACCAAGCCTGACTGGCATACTAAAGCAGGGGCCGAATAAAGGTAACATAGAGAGATCTGGTTACATACGGGTTTTAAAATTCCTTGGAGCACCGTTTAATAAAGCCAAGTGATAAGTTGAGGATCATCTTATCGATATGTGAACGGATATTAAACTCACAGTCGAATAATATGCCAAGGTCTTGAAAAGACTGAACCAGGGGAATTGGTTGACCATGGAGAAAATGAAGTCGGGGAGGAGACGGGTTGTATTTACTTGAGAAGGTTATAGATTGATATTTGACTATATTAAGTTCTAGGCAGTTTTCGAGGCACCAGATTGAAAACCGATCAAGGTTTTCTTGAAGAATGGCAGTGTCATGGGGAGAAGAAATAGTTTTAAAAATTTTTGTGTCGTCAGCGTAAAGGGAGAGGAAGGCGTGTTTAATGACCCTCTCAACATCGTTAATACATAGTAAGATTGAAGAGAAGGGGACCAAGATGGCTGCCTTGTGGAACTCCAGATGAGGTCGGGAATAGAACAGAAAAGGCGGATCTAAACCAAAAGCGATAATATCGGTTTACCAGGTAAGAAAAATCCATTTTAATTAGAGAGGCCCAAAGCCGAGAGCAGACAATTTGAAGAGGATCAATTGATTAGATATCTTATTAAACGCTTTAGTGAAATCAGTTGCGATAACATCGATTTGTTTGTCATTTTCTAAGGCTGAGAGAACAAAAGACACGAATTCAACTAGATTTGTGGTAGTTGATCTACCTTTTAGAAAACCATGTTGTCGGGGTGAAATAAAAGGCTTGCATTTGAAGCTTAAGGCTTCGTATAAAATGCTTCAAAGAGTTCGGGTATGTGAGAGAGTTTATCAGTGGGACGATAATTGGTAACTTCATTCTTAGATCCCTTTTTTCGTATCGGGATTATAAAAGAGGTCATCCAAATCTGGGGATACACCACTACGGTTACGGGCTAAGAATTCGAGTCATTTTCCGAAGCATGTTCCATCAACTAGTAAAAAACAAAATCGTTCAAAAAGGTGTCACGTATGCGCCAAACACAATATACGTAGTGAAATTACTTGGCAACGTCAGAGATATAAGGTGACTTTACACTTCGAACAGTATCACACACTTCAAGAATATTGAATATCATTCTAAATAAAATAAGTAATTTTTAAAAAAATTATACATAGTACATAGTTTATTAATTTTATTCCTAATAATTTCCATTCTATCCAGGAATGTGTTTTTTTTTAGTTTCATTGTTACTTCAAGAGGATATTTTTCAATTTTCTAGCTCATTATTTTATAAACCTGTTTTATCACAAATGAAATAGAATCCATATTTTTATAAATATATTTATTAAAATTGAAAAAGGTTAGTCTTACTTTGCGATAACTCCCGCACAGGGTTGGGTTAAAATTAATTAGTCTGCACACGCCTGTTTCTTTGAAATTAAATCGTAAGGCACAGGGTTAACTACTTCAAAGTTCACTCCTGTCGAAGGTGACGTTCTCTCCGAGATGTCGGTATTGAGTGCCCTTTTTTGTTGACAGCATGTTCTTAGTGTTGCCCTCATTGATCGTAAAACCCATCTTCGCCGCTTCAGTCTGAATACTCGTGAAAGCGCCGCTGACATCACGCTGCTTGCTTCCGATTATGTCAATATCATCAGCGTTTGCGAGTAATTGGACGGACTTTTGAAAGATTGTGACTCTTATGTTGGCGCGTGAGTTCTGCGGTGTTCTTTTTCAAGAATGATTTTAAAAAAATCGCATGACGGAGTATCGCCTTCTCCAAATCCTTTTTTGACATCAAAGGTATCGGTGAGTTCTTTGCGGAACTTGATTCAGCAGCATGCACTCTTGATCATCATCCTGCATCATCATCTCTATAGATGCTGCCATATCCGGTCTTAAAATCGATGAATAGGTGGTGTGTATCGTTTTGAGTCACGGGTTTTTGCCAATATCTGGCGTAGTGTGAATATTTAGTCGATGGTGGACTTTCCTGGCCAAAGGCCGTACTGATTTGATCCGGTTTCAGGTATTAGGATGTCGTAGGCGATGTTAGAGACTGATATTTCTGTAGTTGGCGTAGTTCGGGGGTCTCATTTCTTGAGTATCGGACAAACAATGTTTTCCGTCCGTTCATTTGGTGAGTATATGCTCCTTCCCAGGTCATGCCTTTCAGCTCGGCAGTCAGGGCGTCCGCTCCACGAGCTTTATTGGACTTAAGCTTAGTTATGGCTATCTTCACTTCATCCAGGTTGTGTAGATGAGATTATTGGTTTACATCGTCCAGATTGAAGGTTCATTCTGTTTGACTGCGGTATTTAGTTCGTCATCGCCGTTATACAGGCTACAGAAATGCCCCTTCTAAATCCTTAGCATCGACTGCGACTCTACTAATATATTCCCTTGTCCGTCTCTACAGGCTTCGGTTCGGTGTTTGTGTCCTTGACATGTCTATTTACTTTTTACTAAAATTTTCGAATTTTATTCCTGAAGTAGCTTCTCTCAATTGCCCCGATCGCGCGCTTCTCATACTTGTTTTCCTCCTGAGAGCCGGTGTTGGTCTCTCCTTTTCTGCTCATAAATCTCGTGAGCAGCTCCAGTCCTTCTATGAGAAGCCGGTGTTGGCCTCTCCTCTTCTGCTCGTAGACCTCATGAGCAGTTCTAGTATTTCTATGTGTATGCCTCTTGCTAGCCACATGCATTTGCCGGCACTCGTCGCCAAACCAGGGGCTGGGTTGTGGTGGCCGAGTAAAACCAAGCACATCAGAGGAAATGTTGCCATTGGTCTTCGATACTTGGCGCTGGAGGGATAGGACCTCTTAAGAGATTAAGGGATACTCGATCGGAAGAGGATTTACCTACCAGATTTTGATGCGTGCTTTCGCAGTATCTTCCGCGTTAGTAAGTGTGGTATATTAGATAGAGGATGCATTAGCATAATCAGTTTTGCCCACATCAAGCTCGACCATTCTCCCCATGCTATTCAACATGAAGGAAGTCAGACTTAAAAGTCTAAATCTTTTGCCGAACGCATGTACGAGTATGTTCTAGTTTAGTCCACTTTTCCGGTATGCCTATGCTAGGCAAGAGGGGAAGATTCTATACCTTTATGTAACATAAATGGGTATATAGCATTGATGCCAGGTGACAAGAAGCCATCAAAGGAAGCAACACCACGTTCATGGCCTTACACGTTATCTCAACCGAAGAGCTATACTAACTATAGCATGTTGACTTATTCTGTTTAAGCAACCTGGAAAGAAAGTTTCCAGAATTAGACAAACTCTGCTTTCGATTCAGTGTACTTGCCAGCAGATTTTCTGAGTGATTCCAGCGTAGCTGATTTTCTACTTTTAAGGACTACTAAGTTTAGAAGTTTTCGAGTTTCTTTACAACTACGTATTAGGACTAGGATTATTTTCTGGGTAGCCATATCGAGATTTCACGTCGGAATTTGAATTCGATGTACGAGTACCTGTGGTCTGACGCAGAGACCTTCGATAATACTCCCCGCTTGTAATTTCTTTAGCACACCTGTTGGATAAGGGTAAGTCGATTGCTTGCCCTCGTCTTACTCTCGTCACAAAAGTTGGCTGGGAGCCAGTACTGTTGACAAATATGCCAGGCGATAGTGTAACCAATTGTTAATTAAAGCAGCCATAAACCTCACGGATAAGTGCGTATTAGTTCGAACGAGTGGTTTCAATCATTCACATAATACTGCATACGAGAACTATGCTGATGTCTATATAGTTGGAGTAAATTAGAGGGTTGCCATCATAGCCCAATTGTTCAGCTACAAGTGCTTGTCTACACCTGCACTCTTTACGAAACTAATGGGCTTGTGTGAGTGGTTGTTGGAAGTCCGGCACATCAATTATGATATTTCTAACGGCTTCACCATTTAATGGAGGTGGCAAGGATGTACGCAATTGAAAAATGCTCTGGCGGTTTAATGCGTTTGTACCCGTTCAATTAAATCCCATAACAGTAATTCTTCTTTTTTGAGGCGTCTCAGGTATACGAGTACTTGTACCTTTGCTGCAACTAGATAATGGTCCGCACAAAACGTTCTAATATCTATAAAACAGGAGGAGCGCCTTGCATCGATATCGGCATATGATCAATTTGCCTGACCGTTTTATAATTGTTATATACCGTGCTTTCCGCGTCAAAATGCGGAGAAGATATATGTGCGGAGAGAAAGACTTTTGTTAAATCGTTATAAAGATTTTTTATTAAATTTGTATAGCTAAAGGCCCGCTGTGTAACCAAGGGCTGCGACCTTTATTGTTTAGAGTAAATAAATGTAAATTTCTGATTTTGACCTTCCCAAACACTGCATTTTATACTAAATATGTAGATAATTTTGCTTGCATTTATACGCAATAGCCTCAGTACAATATAATTCCTACAATGCATTTTTCATTCATTGATTTGGATTTTCGGTTCGATCGTCGTTTGGTTTTAGCCTATACCACTTTGATCAAAAAGTTCCCGGGGGACACCACCGTGTGATGCTCCCATTATCTCGATTTGAGTTCTGTTTTTTTTTGTTAAGTCGGTAAATCTGTTGTTGACATTCCCTATAAATCTTAGCATCATAGCTTAACATTTGAAAAAGTTACGTAGCCAAGAGTATATCTACCTTTGTGTGTTTGTGGCGATTTTTTACAATTTTAGAAATGGATTTACATTTGCAACAACGAACTTGTACTCGTACTAAATTTTGCGTAAAAAACGGATTTCTTGGTACGCGAACGTTGGAAATGTTGGAAAAGTGTTTCAGCAACGATTCTCTAAAGAAAACGGTCGTTTACCAGTGGCACCAGCGGTCCAAAAGTGGTCGTGAGTCAATCGAAGATGATGAACGCAGTGGCAGACCATCGGCATCGAAAACCGACGAAAACATTGATGAAGTAAAAGAAATGTTGGTCAATAACTGCAAATTAACCATCAGAGAGATAGCGGAGGACTTGAACCTTGCCTATGGATCCGTCCAAGACATTTTGGTTAATGATTTGGGTTCCCGTCGTGTAGCAGCAAAGTTGGTGCCAAAAGCCCTCAATTTCTTGCAAAAAAGAGACCGTGTTGACGTCGCAAAAGAGATGATTTGCTAGGCTGAATCCGATCCCACATTCATCAAAAGGATCATTACTGGAGACGAGACCTGGGTTTATGAGTACGACACGCAATCTAAACATCAGGCAAGTGAATGGCGTTCACCAAATGAGCCGAGACCAAAAAATCCACGTCGTTTTCAGTCAAAAAAAAAGGCAATGCTCACGGTTTTCATGGATTACAACGGTGTAATGCATCATGAATTTTTGCCAGGAGTCTAGACAGTAAACAAAGATTATTATTTGGGCGTTATGAGACGTTTGCGTGAAGCAACTCGCCGAAAGTGACCAGAATTATGGACAGAAAACTGGTGGATTTTGCACCATGATAACGCACCGTCACGTCGCACAGTGCCATCATTATTCGTAATTTTTTGGCGAAAAATGCAACAAATACCAACAGCCACCGAATTCACCTGATTTGGCTCCCTGTGACTTCGTTTCAGCAGCCGAGAGGAAGTAATGGAAAAATCGAAGGAAGCACTGATGGACATACCGAAAACCGAATATAAAAAATGTTTCGAGGATTGGATCAAGCGCTGTCATAAGTGTGTTGCAGTCGATGGGGCTTACTTTGAAGGGGACAATATAGATTTAGATGAATAAACTTGTATTTTTAATTTTCTTTTAATTTTTGATCAGGGTGGTATAGCACGCTTCGGGGTGAATGCATTTGAAGTGGTTACAAACAGCGCAAAGTGGATCCTCCACTGGGTTATGACGTTGGTATGGGAATCACTTGTTCTGGACTTTGTGTCTCGATTATAGATATGAATTATGATGTACTTGTTGTTATTTGAAGATGCAAGTGTTGCTTATGGGGTGGGAATATAGTAGTGTAGCGGAGTACTATATAATCAGCTGCCCACCATTTCCTTTGTTAATATTGAGGTAAAAAAGCTGGCTCTGGGAGCCGGAGTATTACTTTGCCTTTGTCCGTTTCCGGAAAAGATGGCGCTAGGCTAGGTTCTCCGACTGTACTACTAAAGATGTCGCCTTTTCCTCTATTTTAGAAATGAAATTGCGATTTTAACAACATATGAGGGTTGTCTGAAAAGTTTCCGACCGCAACGTAAAGATAGCGGCACTCATTAATAAAAGCTAGTGAATGCTAGTTGTGCATCTTTTGACAGCTACTTACCGAAGTTTCAGTTATTTTGGATGCGCAGTTTTTGGTTGACAGTCGTTCGAGTTAGTCGATGTGAGTGTTTTTTGTGAAAATGGAAAAAATTGAGTATCAAGCTGTTATTAAATTCTTGTTTTTGAAAGGCAATACGCCTATGCAAATCAACAATGAGTTGGACTCTGTGTATGGGGACTCTGCAACATCATTTACCACAGTGAAATTTTGGGCAGCTGAATTTAAACGTGGCCGTAATAGCTTGGGAGATGATGAACGTTCGGGACGTCCAAAAACTGCAACCATTGACGATAACATTGCTAAAGTTCACCAAATGGTGTTAGACGACCGCCGAATTAAAGTGAGAGAGATAGTAGAGGTTATAAGAACGTCCAAAGAATGTATTTGTTACATATTAAATCAAGATTGAGGCATGAGAAAGCTGTCCGCGCGTTGGGTGCCGCGTTTGCTTACCTTAGACCAAAAACGTGTTCGAATGAACATTTCTAACGACCTGTTGGCGCAGTTTAGGCGCAATAAATCCGAGTTTTGGCGCCGATTAATTACAGTCAAAACAGTGGACTGCAAAGGCGACCCGGCTGTAAAACAAGCAAAAACTGTTTTTTTAGGCTGGGAAAGTGATGGCGACTGTTTTTTTGGAATAGTAAAGGAGTTATCTTAATCGATTATCTTCAAAAAAGATAAACCATTACAGGAGCATACTACGCATCATTACTTGCCAAAAAAGTTTGCAGAAAAAGAAAATCCTGTTTCACCAAGACCACGCGCCGTCTCACATCTCAGCGGTTGCCATGGCGAAAATCCATGAATTACGGTTTGAACTTCTTGACCAACCGCCTTATTCACCAGATTTAGCCCCATGCGATTTCTTTTTGTTCCCTCACCTAAAAACTGCGCTCGGAGGACAGAGATTTTCGTCAAATGAGGAGGCAATCACCTTCGTAAACAATTATTTTGCAGAGAAAAACGCCAAGTACTATTTGGACGGGTTAGAGAGATGGGAGTATAGCTAGGAGAAGTGTGTAGAGTTACAAGGAGACTATATAGAAAAATAAGAAAAACATTTGGGAAAAAATGTCTTGTACCATTGTTCGGTCGGAAAATTTTCAGACGACCCTAGTACTTCGAGCATTGCAAATAGGTTGGAGGGGCTCGTACAAAACTCATTGCTACCAATAGCTTATTTTTTTCGTTGTGTATCGAGCCTGTACAGCGTGTCCCCTAATTCGTCGACGATAATTTGGGAAATGATTCCTAGGCATATTCTAAGAAAAAAATCGTTCTTCTTCTATCTCCAATGCTGACATCATTTGTCGAGGATTTAAGAAAAGGCTTACTTTGGTGTACCCTGACCCATGTTAACGGAAATTGCTCTGTCAGTACTAATAGTAGAAACTTCGTGTAGGACTTTATTTTTAGAAGAAATAATAGCCTTTGTAACGGTTTTTAAACAAGGTTGATATCTTGCTTGAGTCCTTAGGTATTCAATTTCAAAGCCTGTTCCACTTTCATTGCCCATGCTAATTTTTGACTTTGAGGTCACTTTTCTCCAGAAAATGCCTAATTAACATAAGGTTTTACAATTTTTTTCTTATGACAGTAACAATAATAAAACAAAACAATATCACCGAGTTTCTACAAAAACTCACAGATTTTATAATACTTGGAAAAACCTGCACCAGGTAAAATTTATAAGAAAGGGTTTTTTTTGCTTTAAGCTCCAAAGGCTATGAACAAAAAACGATTTTGTGTGGTCTTAGGTAATTTTTATTCTATGTGCGTACTAAAACTGTTATAACAGATGCTTAAAGTGTCCTCCTTGGTTTTTTATGCATTCTAGAGCCCGTTTTTTGATTGCACTTCGAATGTTTATTGATGTTAGCTGCTGCCTCACTTTTTATGACGCTTCGAGAGTATGCTCCTCTAATTCAATTAAAGTTGCTATTTCGGTTGAATAAACTAGTTCTTTCATTCTTCGTATAAAAAAATTAAATATTGTAAGGTCAGGAGATCTTGTAGGCTAATGAACTGGTTCCTATCCAACGGTTACCGACAACAATTACATCTAGACAATTCTAAACCTCATGACCATAGTGGCCTGGAGCACGGTTCTGTTGAAAATATGATGAAGCCAGTTGAATCAGTGGAATGTCCTCCAATAGATCTGGTAAATCATTTCGCAAAAACTCCAGATAGTGTGTAGAATTCAGCCTAGGTGGTAGTTTGAAGGGGTCGATTAACTTGTTTCCAAGTACACCTGCCCATATATTGCCTCTGAATTTGTGCTGAAATGATTTATGTCTCCTTGTATGTGGATTGTCCGCAGCCCATGTATGAAGATTATGAAAGTTTGTGATCCCATCTCTTGTAAATTGAGATTCGTCCGTCCAAAGAATTCTGCTAATAAACTGGTTGTCATCCAAGCCCCTCTCCAGCAACCAGTTAGAAAACTCAAGTCTCTTTTCCAAATCATTGGGAAGCAGTTCTTGTACAAGTGTATGGTGGTATGGATAAAGATTTTCTCCATGCAGTACAATAAAAATTGTATATCTGGAAACATTGAATGGCATGCTAAGCGTCTGATGCTGATTGATGGATCAGTTGTAACAGCTTCCAGTATTCTTTCATCAGCCGAATTCGGTCATGTATTTGGAACTGATTCCATTTCTCGAAGCGCTTGATACATATTTCCAAATACTATTTTACTAGGAAATCCTCGGTTAAGATGAAGTTCATGGTATCTTTGTCGCGCACTAGTTGAAATTCCATTGCACACCCCATAAACGCAAATAATTTCGGCGTAGTATTTGTTGGTAAATGCAGACAGACCGCCAGAGACCTTTGCGTAGAAAATTAAACTGATGAATTAATTTTCTTTTTCTCATCTTTTATGCCATTTTGTTTGGTAAATTTTCCACATAGGCCTTCATACCCAAAACCTAACTCTTTCCGAGAACTTTTAAGGAATAGGGTAAGAAAATTACGGTTTTGACAGGTAGTCAAATAAACGAGCACTCCATAAAACTCTTTAATAGCTATGCAATTTTGAAAAAAATATTGGAAAATTAGTAATTCTTGGTAAACCACTCTTACGAGTATGTATCGTCAACTGTTGCTAGAAACGTTGGTAAAATCATAAATTTCTGTTTTACCTGTTGCATGTTTTCTCAAGTATCATAAAATCTCCGGGCTTTTGTGCAAACTTGATGATGATTTTTTGTTCTATTATTGTTACTTGCATAAGAAAAAAATAGTAAAACTTTATCAAAAATTAGCACGGGCAATGAAAATGGAACAGGCTTTGAAATTGTATATGTAAAGACTCAAACAAGATATCAACTTTGTTTAAACGCCGTTACAAAGGCTATTATTTCTTCTAAAAATAAAGTCCTACACGAAGTTTCTACCATTAGTACTGACAGAGCAATTTCCGTTAACATGGGACATCAAAGTAAGCCTTTTCTTAAATCTTCGATAAATTCTGTCAAAATTGGAGATAGACCCTTACGTTTTTTTCATAGAATATACCCAGGAATCATTTTTTAAATTATCGTTGACGAATTAGGGGCACCCTGGATAAGGCTGATGATGGCAAATAAAGCATTGATACGGTTCTTATAAGGTTTTCGCTCATGTGTTGAAAACCCAAGCCGCTTACAACAAACCTGCACTCAAAAAGAGGCGGCTTCTTTTATTTGTAGCGGTCATTCTAGTAATCGAGTGTAATCCAGAAGATCAGAAAAGGACAGTTCAAATAACCCCTGATCCTGGATGAAACCTTGAAATACACATGGACACAAGGACACAGCTAAATAGGCGGACTCTGTTTGGGATAACCAAAGATATCCTAATTGCCCTAATACGAAACGTTACAAAAACATAGGCTTCACCAACGAGCAACATTGTATGAGTTTTCTATTGACAAGAAATATTCTCATAATCTGTCAATTCAGGCACACTCAAGGGGAGGTTAAATACGTATTATGAAGTCGTTTACTCAAATTTACCCACAAAAAGGATTTTGTGGAAACGACATTTGCTTTGAGCTGCCGGATATTATAAGCAAACCTTCTTTTATTACTACCTCCGCTTACGAACTATTTTCCCGAGGTTATGAAGCATTATGACTTCATTTTCAAATAAGCCAGAAAGTCCGTAAAGTCTAAAATATGTAGATTGGAACAAAAAAAAATGCAAAATCACAAATCACTTCATCAGAATTCAGTTGAAAGTTTAAACATAAAGTTGGCTATTCGACTGATAAACTTTTTTATGAAATGTTTAACTGGGTTTCTGTTAGTATATGTACATTGTACAAGTATGTATGAGTATGTGGGCATTAAAAATTCACCCCTATCATATAAAATCCCTCCTTTTTTTATTTCAGTCGATAAAACTTAAATTCTACGGAGTAAAGCAAGCTCTTCAACTTTGAAATAATTCCTTATCACCCAACCCACCACCGGGTGGCGTCACAGAGATAGGTACTCGTACACACACACAAATATTCGCATAATGCTTAAAATCCCATGATAGGACTTTTATTTATTGTTAGGATTTAAAGCATATGGTAGTATACGCTTTTGATTGCACACCGTTTAAGTGCTCACAAGTATACGTTAATGTTCACCTCGGACAACGAACTTGTTATACGAGTACCAGGAGAGTGACATATTGGGAAAAATAAAAGAAAAATCATAAAAATTCTTTACCCTTCAGTGAATATCCAGGGTAATCCTGAAGAAGTAATCCTGTAAAAATGCACTTCTCAACGAAGCAAATATTGTACATGCCAGTGGGTAAGCAGCACTCCACGTGCAAATCATAATTCCACGTCTTGAGATTGATAGACGACCCACGTAAAAGTGCTTTATTATACGAATACTCGGAATGTACCACAAGTTTTTTCAACACACTTCCAAATGAATGTATACTGTGCTATTGGATGTTTTGCTTCGAGGTAACGACATTTAGATTTCCCTTAAACTCGACACCTTAAAGCTGGTAAATATTGTCATGCTAGCCTTTTTCCGCTACTGGTTACCAGTAAATAAAGGTCAAGACGTTGTTTCAACCATAATGGAGAGTGTTTGGATATGAATTATTTAGTAGTGTTTTGAGGACGCTTTCCTAAGCATCAGTTTCCAATAAGGTACGAGTGACATTTTCATCGCCTATCAATTATAAATAAAGGAAGCAGAAGGACCTGTCTATTCAGAATTACATAAAAATGAGACCTTTTTCCAGGTACTTTAGAGTGAATTTAACACACCTGACTGAATCTCATCACTCAAAGGTCGCTTTATGCGAATCGTCTGTCCAAAAACTCATTTCTAAATGGAGATGATTGAAGTTTTTGTTTTTTTGTGATGTGAATGTAGATCAAGCTTATCTAAAACAATTTCACTGTTACAAAGGAAAGGTCGAACATTTACACTTTTTTCTCTCGCAAAATCCCAAATTTACTCCTTCACTGTTTCGGTTTATACTTTATGCTTTTCTAAGGAAACAGTTTTATTCAAACTTTTAACATCCTTTTAGGTGGGATAAAGTTCATTAGCACCTGTCGATAGCTGTTGGAAAAAACGTAAGACATATTCTGTAGGCTTGAATGGCTGAAAGACACCTGGAATCTATGGAATTGATTTTTACACCCTGAGCCAGAAGAGCGAACATTTTAAAAGACCTTTTTAAACACGATTGAACCCCAAATATAAGTAGACTTAGGTTAATCGTTACATTGTAAAACATTTATTGAAAATAAAAGTCAACTAACTAAACTATAAGTAGGTAGGTAGGTAGGTAGGTAAAACTGGCTGTTGGAAAGATCAACCCACTTGGACCTATTGGCCCATTATGATGCCACGTGGATGGGTGATACTCGTACTCATGGAAACAATTCGGGCTTCTGTTGA
This sequence comes from Volucella zonaria, assembly GCA_963966105.1. Lineage (NCBI taxonomy): Eukaryota > Metazoa > Arthropoda > Insecta > Diptera > Syrphidae > Volucella > Volucella zonaria. The sequence goes on along the minus strand of OZ014532.1, from coordinate 191,972,401 downwards.
AGCGTAGGAGGCTATGAACGCCTATATTCTTTAGATCGTTTAAGTCTTTGTAGAAGAAAGCTCCTAAGTGCAGTTTTCTTCTCTGGGAGAGAGCTGGACATTTACAGAGTAGAGGATTGTCTCCTCTTCCTCCTAGTCCATGTAGCTTCTATTGAAATGATTTGTAAAAAGGCCAAGTCGTCTTGCATGCTTGCTTATACGGCAGTGCCCAGTGATCACACCTATGATGGCGCTGAGATGTTTCCTATTTAGAAGGATCAGACTCTTATAGCGATTCAGATCCAGCCTTGACCAGCTCTAATTGGTCGCTGGACATGTTGGTCCAAGAGTATACCTAACGTCTGTTCTTTTATTGGCATCCAGCTTTAATCTTAATTTCCAGTAGAATAGGTAGGTTAGTTCCAATTTTGGCGAGTTCATCGGCCCTACAGTTCCCAGGAATATCTTTGTGGCCGGGCACCCAACAAAGGTGAGAGTTGAACTGCTCTGCCATCACCGTATGAGATGATCGGCATTCAAGGGCGGTTTTAGAATTTAATGAGACTGAGTTCAGGGAGTTGATAGAAGCATGATTATCCGAAGAGATGCGGATATCCTTTGCAGATATTACGTTTTCTTCAGCCAGGATAGAGCTTCTTTTATAGCCAAAGTGTTCTGAAGAGGTGTTCTTCCTCGCTGGCATAGCTTTTTCATCAATCCTATTCTTTAGGACTCTTTCTGAGCAGATGGAAAACAGCATTTGTCCATACGTTTATACGTTAAAAATTGGAGTACAATGCTCGCATCTGGTCAGTTACTCCTAAAACCTCTTTGCATTTGCCAGATAGGATCCAAAACCGGTGGATCATAGGTGATGACAATATCACATAGTCACTCAACACCCTCGAACACAGACGTAATGTCTCATGTCTGACTTTGTTTTATCGCTATTTTCTCCACCAGTGCTCCACCGAAATTGCCTGTAGCATTCCAACCCTTCTAACTTTTAACCGTAACATCCACCATGCTATGAATGTTCATCAGTATACCCTCAAGCTCACCTTCGGACGTACTCTGAAATATCGTGATTCGTTCCTAAGTCGACAACTCGCTTATGGAATGCCCTGCCGAGCTCTTCATTTCCTAGTCACTATAACTTGCAAACAATTAAGACCAACGCACATTGGTATCTCTCTCTTTCCCCTCCCTAATTTCCCATCATCCACGCTATAGTATATGCAAACGTCTTAAGGGTACACAAAATCCCTTGTGCGCGCGCCAGTTATAAAAAAAAAGAAAAAGGTTTCGCTTGGAACACGCTGTAGTCATTTGGAAGTCGGAAGGAGAGGCTTCAATTTAGCTTATCTGAGAATACACCGCCACCAACCCCGCTATCGGTTTTAGATCCATCTGTGTAAAAGCGGATTGACTTATTCTCCCTGAAAGCATATTCCTTCCAGGAGGACTTAAAGGGGAAGATTACATGGAAGTCTTTGTCAAACCAAAGTTCAGGTATGGTGTAACCGATGTTCTCTGTGAGGACTTAAAATATATTAAGAATATTAGCGCGGCCAAATAAATTATTTGTCCACTGTGTAGTCGCTTCAAGGCGAATAGCTGCAGTCGCTGCTACTTGCCTGCCGAAGATATCGAGAAGTGTCAAGTGAAACCGATCGTCTAATAGCGCGGAGGAAGTAGAACGTAGGGCTGCAGTTTGCTGCATTGTCTAAGACCGTCCTCAAGACAACAACCGCGTAGGTGAGTATCAGTTTTATGACCGAGATGTATAGCCAGTGGGTTATGCGAGGTTGAAGGCCCCATTTGTTCCCAATGGCTTTTTTTGCAAGAGAATAAAGCCATTGCGGCTTTCTTGACTCTTTCTTGAATGTTAGGTTTCCAGTTTAGTTTCCTGTCAAAAATTAGACCCAGATATTTTGCTGTATCGGAGAAGACTAAGCTGGTAGCGTTTATTGAGGGTCTATAATTGGGATCTGATGGTGACGAAAAATTACTCATCCAATTTTGTTTTTGAATCACTTTTTTACTAATTAAAGGAAAATGATTGTGAGTAATGGAAGCCTTTATTTGGACCTTTACATTGTTTCTGTTAAGTGGGAAAGATGATGTCAACCAAGTGGCTGCCGCCAGTGTTGATACACATTTTTGGCCGTTTTATCGCATTTTTCATGACTTTCCGCAAGATGTCCGGTGATAACTGTTCGCATTCCTGTCGAATATTCTCCTTAAGGGCTGCGATTGTCTGAGGTTTGTTGGCATAACCCCGCGACTTTCAGTAGCCCCAAAGAAAGAAGTCTGGGATGGTTAAATTGGGCGATCTTGCTGGCCATGCCAAATTGTCAAAACGGGAAATTACGCGACCAGGAAACGCTTCCTTCACAATATCCATTGTGGATTGTGCTATGTGTGCGGTTGCACCGTCTTGTTGAAACCACAAGTTCACCAAGCCCCGCTTATCTAATTCCGGCAGTAAGAAGTCGTTTATCATGGCCCTGTAGCGTTCGCCAGTAACATAGTCATCAAGAAAATATCGCCCAATCACTCCTCCCGCGTGAACGCCGCACCACACAGTGGCTTTGAGTGGATGTAATGGCTCCTCGCGCATCACACGCGGATTTTCAGTGCCCCAGAAACCAAGATTTTGCTTATTGACGTAACCGTTTAAGTGGAAATGCGCCTCGTCGCTCATGATTATTTTCGACACAAAATCGTTCTCTTCGTTGTTGAGATCGAGGGATCAGGATGGACTGTTTGCATTTTGTACGGGAACATGTGTTCGCTGTAGGGTCCGTCTGGTGATGCCCAATTGCGTGGCCCGTCATCTGGTAGATGCTTCTTCGTTCTCAGCGACCCTGCATGGTGTCCTACGGTTCCACTCTGTTCTAGTCGAGTAACTAAGCGCCGGAATGTTTACCCAGTTGATGCGACACGATTGGCAAATCGACGTCGAAATTCACGCTGCGCTAACACCACCGACCGATTATTGTTCAAAAACATCGACACAATTATTCCACGCTCTTGCGGAGTATAGCGTTCCATTGCTTGTCTGTTTGTACACTGCAGCCGTCTAGTTCACAAATGTCAAATATGATTGACGTACGACTCCACTTTCAAAAATTATACCATCATCCGATAAGGCGATTCATTTTGCGCCACCTTGTACAATATTTCCTGGAGAAGAGGAGGAGATCTTTAATGGTATAAAGATGCATACCTGAGACGGCTATAGCAACGTCATTCGCATATACAATCAGCCTGTCAATCAGGTATATCAGCAGTTCATTAACCTCGAAGCGGTTGGGAAGGGCAGAGAGTACACTGCCTTGCGGCGTACCTCTGCTGAAGATTCACCCAGTTCGGAGTTGATTATCCTGCTGTTTAGCATAAGACTGATCAACTCCCCAAGTGAGTTGTCTGCCTGCAGAGTTGACAGCGTAGTCGTGATTGCGGATGTGTTGACATGGTTAAAGGCATCCTCTGTGTCCAGCAAAGCAACCAATCTGTACTCTCTATATTGTAGGATCGTTCGATGTGGCTAATCAGTGAATGCAGAGTCGTTTCCGCTGACTTTCTTTTACAGTAGGCATGTAGAGCTGTTGACAGAAGTCTTGGATCAATTTTAGCTCGTATATGGATGTCAATCAGTCGTTCTGCAGTTCACAGAAGTAAAGATGATAGACTTATAGGTCTGAGGTTCTTTGGGACAACATGAGAGCATTTTCCGGCTTTCGCAATGAAAACTACATTGACTGCTCTCCATGACAGTGGAATGTGGATCAGTTCTACACGGCTTCTCATGATATTCTCTGGCGTAGGCAAGATAATATCTGAGGACCTTTGTAGCTCGGCAGGTATTATACCGTCCAAACCAGCAGACTTGTATGGTTTGAAGCTATGCAGCACCCAAAGCAGTTTGTGCTGCTTTGTAATCAGACCGTGAATTTTGGTCACGGTTGCAGTAGTCGTGTTTGGGGTGCTAGTGGCCGCGAATAGGGAGCTACCTGGAAAATGCGTAGCTCCCTCTTGTAATATTTACAAGACTTCACCGCAATTTTACACTGAAAATACTGGCGGTTGAAACTTTGCACTTTCAACGGAAAAATTCTCGTCGGTTGTTGGTAAGATATTGCTTTTAGTTATTTATTTATTTATTTATTTTAATCTACGATTGTGATACTCAACAAATTCTGAAAGTCATAAAAAAGAACTTAGTAACTAAAACTCAGTAAAATAATTCACAAAATTGATGAAGAATACGAGGGTATTTTGAAATGTATTTCTGGGCAATAATGCATCTAGTTGTGAGCAGTAGGTGTTGAATAATTTAGTACACAGAGAAATAGGTTCACACTGCCCATACATTACGACACTAGACGAAGCATACAAATTCAGGGACATGGAGAAGATTCCCACTATCAATAGTTGCACATAAATTATGAATCTCTAATAAGCATGACATTATACATTCCTCTTCACGGTTCAAGAGTTTGCATGCCAAGTAGAAGACATTTAGATCTATAGAAATAATGATTCTTAATAATGAATAATGTAAGGCAAATCTTAAAAATTTCTTTTGAACACTTTCAATTCTACTTATTGTACGTTTGACACGGTGGTAGGATACCAGACAACACAAGCACACTCCAGGACAAGACGTACAATACTACAATACAAAACCAAGCCTTAAGAGTACAAGGATATTTAACATCTGAAGAGTTACTTTTATTGAACCTTAAAAGTGAATTGACTTTTGAAACAACGTAGTAGAAATCTTATCATAGTTTGCATATCAAAAATAGTCCTATTGTAGTTCATGCAGGCACACTTGCCTTCTCTACTGCGTTGTCCCTTCGGATTAGAGTCGAAGATTCTTCGAGCTGGAGCGTTGGTGTTCATTCGTTCTACATGTCCCAGCCATCTCAAACGCCCAATGTGCAGTTTTTTGACCAGGTCCATGTCGCTGTACAACTCGTAGAGATAATCGTTGAATCACCTCCCCCAGAACCCGTCAACCCATATGGGACCAAATATCTTACGAAGAATTTTTCTCTCAAAATGACAAAGGATATCTTCACCCGCTTTAGAAAGGGTCTATGCTTCGGCACCATAGAGCAGGACTGGGGTTACTAGGGTCTAATATAAAGTTTCATTGGTTGTTCTGGAGACGGCCTTACTACACAGTTGCCTTCTCAGCCCAAAGAAACAGCGATTGGCCAGCGTTATTCTTCGTTTGAAGAGGTGTCATTTTTCGATGTAGAGCAGAGCCGAGGTAGACAAAGTCCCTTACTACCTCAAAGCTATATCTGTCGATTATGGCATTCTGGTCAATTCGTCGATGTTGGGTGTCCTTTCTTGTTGACAGCATATATTTTGTTTTGCACTCGTTTAAAGCTAGACCCATTTTTGCCGCTGCTGTTCGTATACTCGCAAACGTACAAGTGACAGCTCGCTGCGTTCTACCAATAATATCAATATCGTCAGCGAATGCAAGCAATTGAAGAGACTTTTGAAAGATCGTACCTCCTGTGTTGGCTTGTGAGTTTTGCACAATTCTTTCGAGTATGATGTTAAAGAAGTCATGTTAGATGCGTCACCTTGCCTAAATCCTTTTTTGACATCCAAGGTCTCGGTTAGGTGGTTACCGGCCTCGTTGCAGCGAGTTTTCTCCATCGTCCTTCGGCACAAGGGGACAAGTTTGGCAGGGATGCCAAAACTAGACATGGCTCTGCATAGCTCGTCTCTGTAGATGCTGTCATATTCGGCTTTAAAATTGATAAAAAGGTGGTGAGTATCGATCTGCACTTTCTCCAAGATCTTCAGTAGTGTGAATATTTGGTGTGAATCGGGTAAACGATGCTAAGTTTCTATTCATCAGGCATACATTCATCCGACCAAATCTCAGAAATAAGTTGGTGTATGCTCTGGTGTGGTCGGGTGGATATAATTCTTGACTTGCATCGTTAATATTGAATGGTTAGCTCTGCCTGACAGTGGAGTTAGTGTCGCCTTCGCCGTTTAGCAGACTGCGGAAATGGTTTTTCCATATCCTCAGCACTGACTGTGACTCTACTACAAGGTTTCCTTGTTGATTTTTACAAGTTTCCGTTCCAGTCTTATTACCCCGACACGTTCTTTTTACCTTTTGGTAAAACTTCCGAACATTATTCCTGGAGTAGCACCTCGCTATTTCCTCGATCGATCGCTCCTCGTGTTCTTTCTTTTTTCTCCGGAGAAGCCAATGTTTTCCCCCCTCTATTGCTCGTACAGCTCACGAGTCTCTCTCCTTTTTTGTGCAGCTTCTCTTTGTAGGCATGTGCTTTCCGGTACTCTTCATCAAACCAGGGGTTTCGTGGTGGTGGGCGGGTGAAATCCAGCACGTCAGTTGTGGCATTTCTGATGGCTTCTTGGCATCTGAGCCACTGGTCTTCAGCACTTGATGCTGGCTGCAAAGGACTTCTCGAGAGGTTCAGGAATACGCGATTGCGCTTGTTGCGATTGCAACCGTTCAACGTTATATCCCCTATAGTATTTCCCCGTTGTTGTGGCGTCTGAGATATCGGTAGATGTACCTTGGCTGCTACTAGGTAGTGGTTCGAATCTTTGTTGGCTATTCGGAATGTTCGGACATCGAAAAGATCTGGTGTCTGCCATGTTCCCATATATATATTGCGGTGAGGAAACCGTGTGCTTGCTATAGTAACGTTACGTCCTGCAGCAAAATTTACGACTATAAGGCTAAGTCCGTTCCCAGTCGTGGTGTCGTGTGGGCTATGTCTTTCGATTGTGCTACCAAAGATGTCCTCCTTTCCAATTTTGGCATTAGAGTTGCCTAGGACGATTTTAACGTCATACATCGGACATTACTCGTAGATTTTGTCGAGGAGCTCGTAGAAACTTTCTTTGGTAGCATCTTTCTTTTGAGGCGTGAGCGCCTATAAGGTTGATGTTAACGAATTTATCTTTGATGCGGATTGTTATAAGGCATTCATTCGAGGGCCTAAGACTTCTTGCGTAAGTCTGCCGCTTACAACAAATCTGCATCCAAATAGATGCGGCTTATGTTCCCTATAGCAATAATCGTAGTAAACATCACAGGTTTTCATCTTTCTTTTGCCCGGCCCATCCCACCGCACTTCCTGGATGCGGTGTTATCTGCTTTATAGCAGTACGCGGTTGATATCGCCGCGGTGATAACGGCAAAAGACGCGGAGAAGGCGCAAATTAAACTGAACCAGGTTATGAGACAGGTGAATACATGGAGTCCTTCTGACCAAGAAGGAGATCTCGACCATCATTAACTTCAAAATCGGGCCCGTAATTATAACAGCAAGAAAGTAGTGAAATACGAAACTTACTTTCTGCCAACAGATAAAGCCCGCATCGAAACGAGCGTCGAAGGTCGCAATGTCACTAAGCAATGCCACAGACGGCCAGCATGCGAAGGCTACTATTGTCAATCACACACGCCATTCTTCTATGTTATATGGCTGTGAGTTTTGCCGTCCTTGTAGTTGCAGCGATCTCCTAGCGGCGGAAAAGAAGTCCGTCCACGGCAAAAAGGCGGAAATCGGAGTGTAAGCGGCAATCGAGGAGGTAAAGGAGCTCACGAAACGGCGTTGACAAGAGCGTTGAAACTCGAAAAGCAGAGGGCAATGGACTGCGATGCTGATTAAGAATGTGTCTAAATGCAATGGAGGGAAACACGGTGAAGTAGATTATTACGTCACCCAAGATATTTCAACGCCTTTCTTCACAAGATCGATAAATCAAGCACTCCAGCCGCCCAGTACGAGGACTTTCCAGTAGACAATGCAAACCATACTTCCTCCGTTTGCAGGAGGTGGGAAGCTCAACGACAGGAGCTGGAAAGTAACATCGACGTAATCAGCCCAGATCAGACTTGGGGCCAAACTTGTTGCTTCGTACATCATTTGTCACAGTCAGGACCAAAAACAGAGTGCAGGACGCAAATATACCTTTAGCAGACTGATAAAAGTCTCACCGGCAAGAGAGAATAAACCCAAACAAGAAGATAAATATGAAAAAGCCGCCACCCAAAGAGGAAAGAAAACGACACCAGTCTGAAGAAATGCGAAAGTGATTCCGGAGTGGATGGTGACAAGATGAAAACGGTTAAGGTGATTTTTAGTGGGTGAGAGTCGTACAGTACTTGAAGTAGAGCGGGACTGCTTCTTGCAGTTATTGGCTTTTTCCCCATCCCCTGGGCAAAAAAAAACTGTTTTAGAACTGCTAAGTTTACGTTTAGATATTTCCACCCTACGGAACACGGAAGGCAACCTCAGAGGCATAATTTTCTAAAAGACTGACTACTAAGATGATGACATTGACATCACTGGCAAAAAGCAGCGATCAGTTACTGATGCGTGGGCTTCGTACTATCGTCAAAAAAGATGCCAGGATAGTGTTAGGTTACTAATCACACGCAATGAAATGAAAGCACGTTATAGCAAAGAAAGGACTGAAAAAGTAAGCTTATTCAACCGCAAGGAATGCTTTAGATAAGAAAGCGGGAATAACAGTTCAATGAAATTCCAGGCAGCTAACCTTTGCAAATAAGGTGGCTCTAAAGGTTTCGGGCTGGTCATGGGGTGGTTGGTTAGGGTGTTCTTCCGGCTACTTAAATTCAGAATATTGAAATTAGCTCAAGAAACGGAACGCTGAAATCATATGGAGACAACGGGCGAACGCATACGAGTCGTTGCCAGGCTTTTGGCGTCAACACTCAAACATTAAATTCCATAGATAGGACATGTGTTAATAAATAAAATTAACAAAGGTTTGCCAGTAATTATTCCGAGGAATTTATCTGCCGGCAAAAGGGCACATTCGTGACGCTCCCATAAGTCGGAACGAAGGCAAATACGACAACAACCAACAAATTATTCGCATCAGTAGGCTGAACTCATCCGTCGCTGATATGAATCTACAGTTCCGAGACGACTTGAGTACAGAACGTACTTCAAGTGGGAGTATAGTACATTACGTTTTCCAACCAATAAAGGTTGCAGGACGAGTGAATGGAAAAGGGACGTCTACCAAGAAAAAGGAATAGAAATCTAAGGAAGCGAGGAAAACCGTAATTTTAAAGGAGCATGTCGGTCTTTCCATATAAATTAATAGAGGAAAGGGTTGCAATAAAAGCAGCGCGGTGGACGCAGAGTGCAAATACTGCGGCGAATGTTCATTTGAATCTTATTTTGGTTGAGGCTCATGTGGTCATGTGGGGAATGTGGAATACCAAAACTTGACATGACGGTTGATGACAGCTCCTCAATAATGATGGCAGGTGGTGGCGTAATCCAAAATCCCTGTGCCGCAAAAACAATGGAATTACTCAGTGCTTGTCCCATTAAGACCTCTTATTTTGAAATTTGAAGAAAAAATGCTGTGCTTAAAATAAAAACATTTATTAAGGAGTGTGGACATGGAGGTTGTGTATAGAAAACATTATCCGATAAATGGCCGCCTCGTGACGATGGTACACGTCCTTTGGTCCTTTTGACGAGATTTTAGATGACATTTTGGCATAGTTCCAGCTCAGTTTCATCATTGTGAATTTACACAATTTCGGCCGTGTTATTTCCCATGACTTAACCTCAATATTCACAAATGACAGCTGTCAAACAACAACGCTGTACGACCGACACAAAAAATGGTGCACAATTCAAAATAGGCGGTATTAATGGGCCGCCTTTACTAGTGATAATTGTCAAAATAATCGTTTCAAACTTAAAGAATTAACAATTTTATTACATAACGTAGCAGGATTAAGAAACAATTCCCTATTTAGTGAATTTTATATTTTTATTGATAAATTTTCTAATATGAAAAGCCTATAGAAGATAGCAAATATAGTCATTTTGAAAACAAATTTTCTAACTTCGAATACAAGAGGATTCCGGCAATTGAGATTGCATGAGGGTGGAAAAGCGAGTGGAGGCTGCTTTTTTGCTTTCAGGGGATTTCTTAAGGATATTGACAGCGAGTTCAAAACCAACGAGAAAATAATATACTTAAGCGTGAAGTTTGACATAAAGAAATATCGTATACTGCCATCGTACATAAATTATAACCACTGGGAAGACACTTCGAGATGCTGAATGAAACAACGTGCTGTGATAATTCAAACATGGCTGTGATGGGGGACTTGAATGCGTGAGTGGGCGAAGAAGAAGGATCCCAAAATACTGACATATGCCGCCAATCGAAAGATAAAATTTGTGATGCCAGAGGTAAGAAGTCGCTGGATTTCTGTAATTCATTTGGACTGTGACTGCTAAATGGAACAAGGGAAAGCGATAAAGGTGGTAACTTCACATTTGTGGGAAGCCAAGGGACATTCGTTATTGATTACTGTGTTACATGAGGAGAGTGGAGTGCCTAGACAATGGATCTGGGAGTAAAGCAAGTTTCATATTCTGATCACCTCCCAATTGTTGTCCTATTTGAACATACGGTTTCTCCTGATTTGGATATCAAAGAAATTATTACCCTCCCTAAGCTAATGCAGAGCAGCTCTAAAGGCGTTTTATGTAGAAGGAAACTAGATGAGCAACCGCAGGCACAACTGGCAGTTGACTTCAGTATAATTGAAGGAATAATTAAGGATTTGAATCCAACCATCAGTCGTAGGAGGACTGTTGAAAACGAATTTAGGAAACCGTGGTTTGATAGGGGGTGTAAAATGGCGAGACAGTTATCCTTCGTTTGGTTAAAATTATTCTGATGGTGTTGTGAACAATATGTATCTTAAGCTAAAGAGTATAAGACCCTTTGTAGGAAAAAAACAAATTTGAACTAGAGGCTCGAAGATTGGCTCAATGTAAAGGCTGTTTTTTTTACTGTGTGGTTTTTCAGTGTTCTATTTTTGGCAGCCCATGAGTGATTCGTGGCATGTGCCGAAGTCAAACATGCTCAGTTAGCATATCCATTTCGTCATGGAAGGCTTACAACTGAACAACGCTTACAATTATTGAATTTTTCATGTCAGTTCATAAGTAGGTACATGGACCTTATAACCGAATGTGAGGTCTCGCCCTTGCTAAATAGGAGGAATCCAAGAAAGACCAGCTGGAAACGCTCTAAAGGGAACTTAGACCTTAACAAAAGATTAGAGGAGACTAAATAACTAAATATTTTGAAATTGCATTTTCAGCTAAGAAAAACCAGGAAGATTGCCGGATCCATGGTGGAACATAAAATTGTAGCGACTACGTAAGGAAACCAGAAAACTTCTAAATAATATTAGAATCATTACAGACAAGCAAAATAAATAGAAGATTCGAATTTTGCTTCTATCACCGAAGTCTGTGTAGTATCTGTTACTGGTTGCGGTTACTAAAGGTGCCATCAAAAAGACTATTGCTTCCTTTGATGGCTTGAAGTCAGCTGGCACTGAGCAAAGAACAATCCGCAAACAGAGCGACGTTCTGTCTCACTGCTTAACGCCATAATGCTTCTGATGTCTATGCTCAAGCATGTGTAGGTAATGTTGATGTACTGTCTATTGGATCATGCCTAGCGATCGGTTAGATTTTGGTTGTTCTCTTTACAAGAAGGATGAAGCTGACTGGCCCGACTAATCTAGTGCTTAAATGCGTTACCTAGCAGCAAAGTATTTGGGTGTCATTTTGGATTAAACATACCACGTCGAAAATTTCCAAAGTTCTGTGAGTTTGCTGTCAGTGTAAAAGAAGATACGGACCTTGTCAATCAAAAGGGTCCTCTTGATCTTGATGGCTATGATAAGACCAATTATATACTATGCGCTGATACTCTGCAGGAAAAAGCTTTCACGAAAATGTTCACTCCTGCTTTTATCAGACCGTAAGTAACAGTATGGCATAATGCTAAGGATATTTCCTATAGGCGCACGGATAGAAATCCGCCCGCTTGATTTTCATATCGTGAGCTCCAGTTTCAAACCCATCTTCCATTTTAAAAGATGTGGTTTTTGGTACAGCACACAATGGAATTTTAGGAAAACTTGCGTCTGGCTTCCAAACAGACATACGAGTACATCCAATCTTGTATTGTGAAAAATCGATGGAGGGGGAAGTACTTGCGTCTGTAACAAAAGCCAAGCTGCGTTTAAGTCGCTACTTCCAAGATAGTTCGGAATTGTAATACTTTTCTGATTGTATCCGATAGGGAAAATCCATAGAATCTTGCTTGGATCCCCCGTTACAACAGTATCACGTGAAATGAGTTCGACGATGAAATTGCTAGGCAGGGCTCAAAATGAAGTTTTTCATCGCTGGGACTACTTGCGTCCTCGGTTGGGTTTCACGTGAGCATGACTGCAGACTACATGATATAATATCCTGCGATGCTTGTTATGACAAATATGATGAACCCGCGGAGACTACCTCTGTGAGTGTCACTTCCACCGATCTGCTCCTCTTTTCCGTCGACGCTGTGAGAGCGAGACTTTTGGCACTTGCCATCTCTTTGCCCCGTGCGTTTGCTTCGCGACTTCGTCGCCTCTGAAGTTGTCCTTTAGATGGTAGTTCTTTAGAGTGTGTCTCTTCTAGAGCCCATTCCACTCTTTTGGTTTTCCGAGGCAAGCCGTCAGAAACGGTACCCTGACCAACCAGTGGTCTGTTCTGATGCAGTTTAACCGTAACAGACAATGCCTCTCCGGTACTCTCTCCAACGTTCCAGCTCAATCTACCGAACGTGTCGTAGAAAGAGCCGCAGAAGTCGTCGAAACCAAGTGTTTCAACAGATCCTCGGTTAGTACCGAGGCTTATATAGTATATATAGTATGCCGGGTGGGGTCTCCAGAATCCGTGCCCTGGTCGCAGTCGAAAAGCCCTTGCAGCGAAAATCGAAAAGGAGGACTACTCGCTAGCCAAGAGTTTCAGACCCATAACGTTGACTTCCTTCATACTGAAGAGCATCGAGAGAATGGTCGGGATCTATGTGCGCAAAACCGCCGGAATATCCTGCAAGAATCCGCTTGAGAATTTGGTAGGCAGAATTGAAGGCGCACTCGACAAGAAGGAATACGCCCTGGGCATTTTTATCGACGTTGAGGGTGCTTTCAACAACGCAACTTGACGGCATGTGTAACTACTTCTGTGGATAAAAGCAATGCTGGTGAATAGGACATTGATTCCAGATGCTAGCTGCCGCCAAGGTGTGGTGACGGGTGTAAACAGTGGTTGCCATTAAGGCGGCGTTCTGCCTCCACTGCTACGGTGCACAAGCATATGCCGATGATGTAGCTCTACTGTCTCTTGGATCGTGTCGAGCGACTGTCTACTCTAAAGCGTAGGCAGCCCTAGATGTGATCGACGACTGGTGCACTAGTAATGGGCTTTCAATCAATCCCCTCAGAACTGAGGTTGTTCTCTTTACGAGAAGGAAGAAGCTGTCTGGTCTGACTCATCTTGAAGGCACCTTCAACCAGGATGACACCGAAGTTTCCTTTGGTACAACCTGCACTGAAGGTTGATGACCTTGCAAGTCGGCTATCTTATGACTTTGGTCTTATAGACAGAACTCTTGTCGCGGAAAAAAATATGAAATCGACTTTCCCTATGGTCAGGACTGATTTCTATCACAATCTGAGCCAGGAAAGAAATGCAGTTTGGTCTTCACGAACGGCTCCAAAACCAACATAGCACGTGGTGCTGGTGTCTTTCTGAAGGAAAGTTTGCATTTGTCTTCCAAGCGGAGATTTACGCAAACTATATTTCGGTGAACCGGTGAGGGGGCGAATCAGTCGTATCTGTAGCGACAGCGATAGTAAGGCTCTGATGCATCTTATGATCAATGAACGCAGTCGAAAGGTTAAATTCAGTGACCCTAGTCTGGGTCACAGGTAGCAATGGGATCACGGGAGATGAAATCGCTTATGAACTTGCCAGGCAAGGTTCAGAGGAGAGTTTTTCAGGACCCCAACCTAGGTTAGGCCTGCCTGCCTGCGTCCTCGGTTAAGATTTCCATTGACAGTTGGGTCTCACATGAGCAAAACTGCAGATGGCGTAACTACCGACGTCTCTAGGAAGTCAGCGGCCTTTCTGTTGTTCCTCAGCAGGAAAGCCCTGCAGGTTGATAACTTGGGTCATGACAGGACACTACACTTTTGCTAAACACTTAAATGTGCTTGGTATAAGTGACACAACATCCTGCGATGCTTGCTTTGATGACGACACCGCGGAGCACTATCTCTGTGAATGTCCGGCTTACGGTCGCATCGGGCTGCAGGCATTCGGCGCTGACGTGATGGGTGCTGGTACTGTAGGCACCTTATCACTGAATCGCTTACTCATCTTTCTTCGTAAGACTGAAAGATTTCATTAAAAGGAACTTACGAAGATTACGATGGACTAGTCCTTTGTCTGAGTGCTCTGTTCCGACAGAAAAAAGAAAAATCTCTGTGAGGTACACGGGACTGTTACTATAGCCACTTTATCACTGAAACGTTACTCATCTTTTTATGAAGGACTGCATTCAAGTAAAAAATAAGTAGCACAAAGGATTCTTTATCTGAGTACTTTGGTGTTGGAAATACTCGATGGTACGTACCGTACAGCCGTTTCCATTGATTTACCTTTTGCAATAAGCATGTTAAGCCCTAGACAGTAATAACGTATTCAAGTTTGTGTGTAGATGGATATCGAACGCGTTTGAGATCTTTCACATTTACAGCTGGTAGGGTATACAAATCACCCTAACTCTTCTTTATGACAGAGGAATACACCAGGTCTGGGCATTTCTTCAAGAGTATCTCTAGCACTATCAGGATTATTTCTGAAATCGTTTACTATTCCGCATTATGTCGTCCGGTCTTGCAGTTCTGGGTTGAAACAAGCCAAAGTAGTGTGTCTATGGTAATTAAGCCACTTCAGATAGGCATTAACTGGGTCAGTCATAGGACCAGGGATAGGCAAAAAGCTTAAGAAAAGTTGAAATAATAAAAGTCTGTGGGAGCCTGGCATCTACGATGGCATACAAACCAATTTATTGTCATGCTAATGTACTGCCCATAGGGGGCTAAAAAAGAGAGATACTGCAACGATTTTGCTAGTATTGACGATATCGATGAAAGGATAAGGGGATTACGAAAAAAAATTAAGGACAAACTTGAAGAAGTGTCAAAAAAATAATAATGGGGTTACATGGATCATTTGTAGAATTTCGTTGACAGATCCGGGCTACATATGTTCGCAAACTTGTTACAATACCTCTCTGTTGAAAAGCTTACCGAACATGTGAAAGAGAAATGCAGCACGAAATGCATTAATCCTTTTAAAGAGCACAATGTACGAGTACTTCATTTTAAAATAATCCTTTCGCAACAGCGTCTTCAGGCTAATATCGTTTATGGCACTGTCTGTAATAAAATGCACTTATTGCATTCCAATGCCGCTTCCTCTATTTACCCGTTCTTCACTTCGTTCATCAAAAATTCTGTTCCCAGAAACGCCCCATCAGGTACATCAAGGATGTATATTTATCCTGAATCCACACGTTTGATTGTTTGTCCTCGAATGTTGCTTTTTGATACTCGCATCTTAAAATTGCATACGAGTTAAAACGACACGTTCACAAAATACACTGACGTTAGCAGAGTGGATGCATGGCATGCAATTGGAATCCATGATCCTGGCGCACACAATACATTTAGGAAACCAAGGATATGTGAAAGAATTGCTGGTAAATTCTTCAGACGCTTCAACTATTCGTATACGTACTCGTATATTGATAGATACGAGTAAGAGCGTAAAACTGATTTGCGATGTCGTAAAAGCAAAGTGCAAATCCCTAGCGTAATCCTCTTCTCTGAATATAAATGTACATATCTTAAGGATTAGGGCTTTCATGACATGATGCCTGGGAGTTGAGCGTAGTCACGCTTAATTAGGTTAACCGCAATCGGAAATTAGGTAAACAAAAGTTTTGTTCTTAGCCATGAGGCTTAAGTTCTCATCCTGCAACCCACACACGTTTCTGATACACTTTATCGGATTTCAGTGCAAATGAATTACGTTAAAAGTTTTGTGCTACTCCTAGTTACGCTCAACGAACTTGTAAGAGGGTTGACATGTATGTAACTTTAAACTCCCTGAAATCAATGGTAATTGTTAAAGTTTGTATGATACACTTAGTGTTCATAGGATCTTGGTGGTTGGTTGTGGTTGCGAATTTTCGATTTAATTATGCTGGTACACCGTTTGTTGTGGCACAAGTCCTTTTCAATTTCCAGGGGGAGGATTATTTCACAACCGTCGTCGAAGGAACCTCGTTAAAATCACTTTCTCATTCTGCTGGTGCCGACATTCTGAGCAAAAATCTAATCCCGATGGATTAAATCGGAATTGATTAATCGCCTGGAGGATATGAATCAATAATGCCCCAGATGCTTCCTCTATTAAGGGATTTTTTTTTTCTGTTCACTGAGATTTTATAGCCTGAAAGTGTAGATTGGGTGGATGGTGGTCTCTGTAAATGATGGCTGAATTGTTTGGTGGGGAGGACAAGGATGTCAAAGAAGTTCACAAAATAGAAATATTTTTCGGTAACAATTACAGAGGAGGAGCCATCTGATTGTGAGAGGGACATTGTATTGTACAACATACATCCTGTAACAAATGGCAAATGGTATATTTGACATGATACTGGCACATAACCGACAGGAAATAAACAAAATGAAAGGTGGGCTAAATGTCTAAGAATGTAACAGCCTGTAGCTTAATTTGGTGTTTAATCAGAGAGAAGAAAAGATGATTTTCTGATTGAGCAGGCGGAGGATGATCCGCATTATCGTTTAATGAATGGATCATAGTCATGGGAATTAATGGAGCTCATCTTTTAGTTAAGTTGTGCTGGAATGGGCATTTGAATTGGAAACGAGGATGGAGGACAAATCGAATCGCTAAGACAGCCTTTCGAGAGGAACGAGTCCTGTTAAGGTTTCATAAATACTACTGGAATTGGTACTTTGTGTACATATATACGAGCAATTAGGCAACGTTTGTAGTATTGTGGCGTAATTATTCCGTTTCCATCTCAGATAATCAGAGTCATTTACAATCTGAACAGAGGTAAGGCAGCTATGTAATGATTGCCAGATAACGAGTTGGTGGCAACATAATTCCATTGAATCCAGATTGTTGTGTTTTATTTCGATATAAAGGAAACAAGGAGGGAATATTCATAAATGAAGTGTTGGTTGATTTGCTTTCTGTCTGGATGTTGTCGCATTTTTGATCTGACACGTAGAAGACTTCGTAACTCATTGATTGTAATAGCATGCACGACATCTCACTGACAGAGTTTTGCAGTGTTGTATTGCTTTTATTCTGATTCTGAGATATTCTGAGATATTCGACTGTGTTTTAGAGTTTGATTTCGACAATATGGGATACCATTGGCTAGATGGCTTTACACACTTTTCTTAGTTTAGTTTATTTTTTTATTTCGCAAGAATTTTCTTTACAAGTTTAGCTTAAGTTTATATTTGTGAAGATATGTTAATTATCTTTTATCTTAAACATTATTAACAAATTTGAAATAAAGTATAGTTAAATCAAAAATTTTTACAAAATGAAAAGCGAGAAAAACCTTTTATTTAAAGAAATAATAATAATAAGAATATGAATATGTACTTGTAGACCCAAGTAAATTTCCAGCGTTTGTCAGAGATGGCGCCACCAGTGGATCCCGGGCAGAAATGTCAGACCCCATGTGTTTTATTTGTAGGTTTTGTATCTGTCAACAACTTTGCAGCGTTATATTTGAGCAGTTCTATCGGTGTCGTACATTTTATCGAACAAAATCATGGCAAGTTTCCAGCCAAATAAAAGTCATTTGCAGGAAGCGCTGCTTTTATTCTTTAATATGAAGAAAAGTGCGGCTGAGGCCTATCGTTTGCTTTCGGAAACTTATGGGGCGGAATGTATTGGTGAATCGACGTGCCGCGAGTGGTTCAAACTGTTCAAAAGTGGTGATTTTGGAGTTGAAGACAAAGATCGCCCTGGAAAGCCGAAAAGTTTTGAAGACGAGGAATTGGACGCTTTACTGGATGAGGATCCGTGTCAGATTCAAGAAGAACTTGTTGCATCATTGGGCGTCACGCAACAAGCCGTTTCCCTGCGCCTAAAAGCACTGGGATTCATTCAAAAGGTTGGAAACTGGGGGCCGTACTAATTCAAGCCAAGAGACGTCGAACGGCGATTTTGCATGTCCGAAATGTTACTGCAGCGGTATAAAAATAAATCATTTTTGCATCGTATTGTCACTGGTGATGAGAAATGGATTTATTATGATAATCCTAAACGCAGAAAATCGTATACAAAGCCCGGCGAGCCACGTGAATAAGGTCATGCTCTGCATATGGTGGGATCAAAAGGGTGTCGTATACTACGAACTGCTTCCGAGTAATGAAACCATCAAAGGACCATTATATCGAACCCAACTAATTCGGCCAGAATATGAGACCAGGCATGAGTCCGTCATTTTTCATCACGACAACGCTCGGCCACATGTTGCGGTTTCGGTAAAAAACTATTTGGAAAATAGTGGATGAGAAATTCTGCCTTACAGTCCAGACTTGGCACCATCTCACTACCACTTGTTTCGTTCGATGCAGAACGCTCTTACGGGAATACGCTTCAGCTCAGTAGAGGAAATCAAAAATTGGCTCGATACGTTCTTGGGCTCGAAAGACGAGAAATTTTTTTGGTCCGAAATTCATAAATTGTAAGAAAGATGGGGGAAAGTTGTAGCTTCCGATGGACGATACTTTGACTAAATTGTAACTAAGTTTTCATAATAAAACTTCAAATTTTGGAAAAAAACGCTGAAAACTTACTTGTAGACCCAATACATATATATATTGGTAAGTCAGAAAAGTTAAAACAATTGTTGATAATAATTCAATAGCAAGTAATACATACAAATGGAATTGGAATGAGATGTTCTTCTCAATGGTGAAAGAGAGCAAATAAATGAATAAATAAACAAATGAACAAATAAATAAATTAAAAAATAAATAAATACATAAATAAATAAACAGATAAATAAGTAAATACATAAAAGATAAATAAATAAATTACTAATAAATTAATAAATATATTTATAAACAAGTAAGTAATAAATAAATAAGTAAACAAATAAATAAACATAAATAGGCAGCAAAAGTGTGTATAATAAATAATATAATCTATACAAACACAGAAAACATAGAAAATAAGAGCTTAGTTTGGATGCTGCGTGTATAAACATTTAACAAGAGGATTTTCTGCAGTGGAACATTTATCCACAAAATTAAAAGTAAGCTTGGCAACTCTTTCGCTAATCAATTCGACATTCGCTCTTTGATGCGGTTGAACGGTTGAGTAATGCCATGGAAGGTTAAGCATCATTTTGAGTACTTTGTTTTGAGCGATTTGCAGTTTTTTTTCAAATGACATTTGGCAGATTGACCCCATACTTGACAGCCATAGCATATAATTGCCTGGAAAATTACCTTATAAATAATCAGTTTGTTGTCTTCTGAAAGATGAGATTTTCGATTTATAAACGGATAAAGCATTTTTATGGCAATGTTCACGTTTTTGATTGTGTGGTTTATGTGGTCCTTAAAAATTAATTTCGAATCCAGATTTATGCCTAGATACTTAATCGAGCTTTCCCAATTAATATTCGTATTTGCAGACACTGAGGCTGCTCCCTGGAAGGTAGAAAGCTTTTCTTTTTCGAGTAAAAAAGATAGACTTCACCTTCGTAGAATTCAGTTTAATTTTCCATTTTTTAAAATATTCACTTACTACTTCTGTCGCATCATTTAAATTTCTCTCAATGTTGAGAGGAAATTGATGAGTGAGAGTATAGCAATGTCATCGGCAAACATTGCGACTTTACAATTGGATAATACAGGAAAGTCGGACGTAAACAAAATATACAATAAAGGACCAAGAACTGAGCCTTGCGGAACACCACATTTGACATCAATAAAACCAGAGACAGAACAATTGACATGAACTTGAAATACACGATTTTTCAGAAAACTTCGAACAATTTTGCACAGATAAAGAAAGCGAGGGCAATAATTTAATAATTTGTATAACAAACCATTATGCCAGACAGTGTCAAAGGCTTTTTCGATGTATAGCAGTATCATTCCTGTTGATTTTCCTTGATCATGATTTGTTTTGACAATATTGTTTATTCTTATCACTTGGTGAATAGTGTTATGATTTTGCCCAAAACCAAATTGTTCATTAGGTAAAATATTGCTCTCAGAAATTACATTCATTAATTGTTCTTTGATAATTTTTTGAAGCATCTTACTAAATGGGCTAAGTAAACTTGTTGGCCTATAGCTCTCGGCGTTTTCTGGAGGTTTACCAGATTTGAGAACTGGAACAATTTTAGCCTTTTTCCAAATATCCGGAAATAAATGTAATATACCTTAGGAAGATGCTTGAGGAAAATATTTTTAATTAAATCAAGGCCTAGAGCTTTTCTCGTTTTAAGATTTTTTATCAACAGTGCAACCTTGTTTTCAGAAACATAAATATTTGGTGGAGTCATACAGCTTGAAGCGTCAAAGTTTGCAATTTGTGAGTCTATTCGAGAAGTAAAAAAAGGATCACTTAGGTTTGAGGCAATTGCATGATTTTTTATAAAAACATCTGCCAGAGCCTTGGCTTTTTCCTCGTCAGTGTAGAAGATAGAGGATGGGCTTATTAACCCTGGAATATTTCGATGCTTGTTTTTCAACACCCGCATAATGTTCCAGAACGGCTTCCGAGATTTGTCCAAAGCGCTAAGCTTGCAGTTCCATTCAATATTTCGGAGATCGGACATACTTCTGGAAGTTAGGGTGTCGGAATCTTTGCCATTTCCTTTTCTGTATGTTCCTAATTTTTATTAAGTTAAGTATAAATGGGGTGAAAGTAGGGGTTTTATATAAACTTGAGATTCGTTTTTTCCCAAAATCATTAGCCGCACAGACAAGTAAGTTAGTAAACATTTCAATAGAGTGATCAACATGTTCAATATTGATGGCGTTATCGAGGCAGATGGAAACATCACGCAAATTTGATTTAATGATCCCCTGAAAAAGATGCCAATTTATACTTTTTATGTCCTGAACATACTGGGTTTTTATTTGCCCAGAATTTAGAAGTTGACAGCTCACTTTTGCTAACCGGATTGGATATATAGTTAGGAGAATTTGTAACAAAAAAATCTAACACTGAGAAATATGATATGAACTGATTCTATAGTTGGAAAATCTGTGAGAGAACTTAGTAAAACAGGTTTTTGTTTTACAGAGTTCAACTGTACATCAGCAAAGGTTCTATTACGAGCTTTCGTTTCAGAAATATTGTTCTCTGACAATACATACATACTTCGATGTATGTATTTCGTTCTGCTTATACACGTCGAATCAGTTGCTTTGTGTTTCCCATTACACTTTGCACATTTTATTTGATTGTGGTTAGTGCAATCAGAACTTATATGTGACCCAACACTAGATGCACAATAAATTTTAACATGACAATTTTTTTTGCCGTGTCCAAAATTTGGCAGTTTCGGCATTGTGTGAGCTTACCCTTCTGCTTGCGTTGGTAATTACATTTTACTTCATTATGAAATAGACCTCGACCATTTTTCTTTAAGCCACTTAACTTGACCGTACCGATTTCAAACGAAACAAGGAATATGAAGTCTGTGAAGTGTTCATACTT
Organism: Volucella zonaria; assembly: GCA_963966105.1. Classification (NCBI taxonomy): domain Eukaryota; kingdom Metazoa; phylum Arthropoda; class Insecta; order Diptera; family Syrphidae; genus Volucella; species Volucella zonaria. The sequence goes on along the minus strand of OZ014532.1, from coordinate 191,950,673 downwards.
TTTTGTTATTTTTTTAACTTTTAGGCATTTTAGTCCTACTTTAATATGTTCAGTTTTCACAAACTGCGGATCGATATCGTACAATCCGTACATTACAGTTTTAAACGATTTGTTCTTAGACGTATCGTGCGTGAAAAACTGACAATTATTATCTTTTAGTTTAGCAAGTACTTCTTCGTATGAGACAATAGAGTCACATCGAATTTTTATACCGATTGATAAATTTTTGATTGCATAATCTGATATGCCTAATGATTTCTTCATATTGTGGATGTAGTCACACGCAACACTTTGATAGGAGGCACAAGCACTCTTTTAACTTTTTCGGTAGTCATAATTTCATCGTCACTATCGCTATCTGGTAAACACTGTAATGGACTCCAGTAATTTCTTCTGGAGTCCTTTTTTTGGAAGTACTAGACATTTTAATTCGCGGTTTTTTATCTAGAGATATTAGCGAGCCCTTAGGCTACGGGGATCTGTTGCGTTTTAATATAATTCCGATCGAAATACACAATGAGGAAATACGTCAAACGTAGGCGAAAGCTCCGGAGTGACTGTTAGTTCCTTTTTACTGTGTCTTTTAGCTACTTTGGAAGAAAATATAAAATATCCTCTCTAAGTCAAAAGGACCCAATATCTGCTAATTCGGATCACAACCTTCTTGCAGATTAGATACGCACTTGTTGTGAGCAATAAAAACCGAATCACTTTCGGACACCCCAATCATTCATTATTCGACTTTCATTCCTGCCTGCTGGAAGACACCTCAACCCAACGATATAACACACATACTTATGTATGTATGTGGTGTGGAGGGTTGTCGAAAAATGATTTCCTTCCAACACTACTGGAGAAATTAATGGTACCCATATGGTTTCTATCTCCAGGGAATGCCGGACGATACGGACAAGGATCATTTCTACTATCTGGTGAATGGCTAATAGAGCAGTAAACAAGTCGAATTTTATGTACATAATTGCGAATAAATATTTCATATCAAATTAGTACTTCAATTCCTAATTCAATTTACGATATATTGAAGAAACGAATTCTGAAGTGGTACATAATATTCTTAAGCACCTGGATATTTATAAGTCTCCAGGGGTCGATACCGTACGAACATATTGATTTGCAAAATTCATAAATTTAAGTTTACAGCAATGCAAGATCCACCAATGCTCAAGCCCGCTGTGGTGGGGTTAATTCATAAAGGTGGTTCTGGAAAAGATATTAACAAATACAGACCAATATATATTGGTTATCTATCCTATCTTTCCTACTAATAGTAGGAAAATGCTTGGAGGAAGTCGTAGTGAGGGAGAAGATTAATTGACTTCATCAAAAACAATTCAATTCACGAAAAGCAATACGGTTTTCAAAAAACTAAAACTCAGGAAAGCATTTACATGAATTCACCAACATGGTTTATGGAAGCTTAAACGACAATCATCACGTACTGGCCTTAGAAAAAATTGGTTTTTAAATGAACTAAGTAACTATCTACGTATTTATCTAAACGTAAAAAGCTTTTATGTGGAAATCTATAAGAACTTTATTTAAACACGGAGTTCCACAGGGATCGGTATTGAGACCACTGTTATTCACTCTCTATACAAACGAGCTGTTACGTGTTTTCAAAAATAGCTTTCCTTTCGCCTATGCAGAGGACATATATTGATATATAGCGAATTGGCCAAAACAAAATGTAACTACCCCGATAGTCAATTTAGAAACCAACAACCCTGTAGTTTTGGTAGCAAAGATAGTTTCGGATGAGTTTTCAGAACATTTTGTGCGATTTAGCAGCTATCAAGGGGTAATTCATATTTTTGGTTACGTAGTTCGATTTATAAGACCACTTAAACCAAAATCGTATAATCAAATTTCTAATCCCCCCGTAAGCTCTAAGTCAATAGCCCTAACAGCAGAAGAACTAGGAATCATCTGGAACATCCAGCAAACTCATTTCCTGGAGTAAATTGAAGACCTAAAGAAAAAATATAAGATAAGCCCAAGAAGTGTTATCAGCAACCTCAATACTTTCCTTGATGATGGACACCACTCTTACGAATGGGTGGGCGTTTGCAGAATGCGAACATACCCTTTAATGTCAAATCTCCTATTCTCCTATCCAAAAATCCCCTATTTGTAAATAATCTTGTTGTCCATTTGCATGCTACTAATTTTCATGCAAGTATCCAAACTCTGGTGGCCATTATGAGACAACGATTCTGGGTCATCAACGCGCGAAGTATAGCTAAGAAGACGATATTTGCGTGCCATCACTGCTTTCGATACAAGCCAAAGCTCTTGAAGCAAATTATGGGTTATCTACCAGCCAACAGAGTCACGATGTCAAGGCCGTTTGCTAAAACTGGTGTAGATTTTTGTGGACCCTTTCAAATCTCACAAGGACGTCGAAGCTACTGCCGACATAAAGCCTATGTGGCAGTGTTTATTTGCTTTGTGACGAAGGCTTCTCACTTAGAAGTCGCTTCGGATCTATCGACGCTGGGGTTTCTAGCAGCCCTGAAACGCTTTGTTGCACGACGTGGACTATGTGAGGAAATACATTGCGACAACGGAACGAAATTCGCGTGAGCTCGAAATGAGCTTAAGGAGTTGCGTACTATGGTCTCGGATCAGCGTGCGCTTTACATAGGGTTAAATTTATACATACACCACCTCTATCACCACATTTCGGTGGCTTGTGGGAAGCGGCGGTTAAGTCGGCAAAATTCCACATCTACAGGACGATAAAGCAATCATTCCTGACTTATGAAGAATTTTCGACCGTAGTCGCAGAGATAGAAGCAATCATGAATTCTCGCCCACTTTGCGTCCTAGGGCCAGATCCAAATGACGAGCAAGTAATTTTTTGATTGGCACCGCATTGAATTCGATTCCGGAGCCTACCATCCCAACAGATGGTAGGCTTTTGAAACAATGGCGTCGAATAACGCAGATAAAACAACACTTCTGGACGAGATGGTCAAAAGAATATCTCTTAGAGTTGCAACGGCGGGCGAAGTGGAAAACTGTTTTCGAGAATGCTACCGTGGGTACAGTAGTATTGATCAGCGACGATAAAGTGCCGCCTCAGCAATGGCTGTTAGGAAGAATCGACAGACTTATCCCTGGTTCAGATGGAAAGATTCGTGTGACAGATGTAAAAGTCAAAGCAACTATCCTAAGAAGACCGATTCATCGCCTGGCTCCTTTACCGAGTTGTTGAAATGTCTCTTTTTCCTTTACTTTGCACCGTACTTATTAATTATCTATTTATGTTTATCAAATATTTGCTATAATTTTATTATTTAAGATTGTAATCACTTTTTTTCGATGAATTTTCTATGTTTCAATATTGTGGAATCTAACCTGTATATAAATAGTATAAAAGAGCGAAGCAACAGCGAAATAAAACTCTTCTTCTTTTTTGATTTTAAAGCCGGGTGAAATCTTTTATTCATTGCCGCATCTACATATACATATAGTTGACTTAAATTTCTTTTTTAAAGTTGAAAGTCTAAAAAACGCTTTGGACAGTATGTTCGACGTAGATGTTTGAATACGGCTACTTCATTGATGCAGAATGAGTTTACAAAAGCGGTTAATAGGTGCCAGGATAATGGACTGGTTATCAATGCATCTAAAACAAAACTGATACACATTCTTGGAACGCATCGTTCAATTACAACGAATTTTATATTTCTCCAAAATGCTGCATGGAAGTTCGTTGTCGAACTAACCAATAGAGGTCGTCGGAAGCTACAAGTAACTGGGGGTCATAATCGACAGCTGCTTAATTTCATTTTGACAGCCTACGTTTGGACCTAAGGAGACATCGAGGCCAGGAGTCTTCAGACAGGCCTATAACGTCCTGTTTGAATTGAAGCTAAGATACGGAATATTTGGATGCGGCAATGCTTCCACCACAACAGCATCGTTTGCAGCTGCGGTACTTGAACATATCAGAGCTGAAAGTCCTCGTATCTTCAAAATTTTTATGACGTTATTGCTGGAGTATTATGATGACGCATATACACCAGAAGACGGGCTCTGAGACTACTTCTAGTCCTAAGATCATACAACACACACCGAAGAGGACAACTAGCGTACATATTCCCAAAGTTATTTAACAAACATCCAGCTAACCTTAGTGGCATCGTAAGTTTTAAAACAAGAAGGAAAACCTCTAAAGGATTACTTTTTACTTCAAACTTAAATTAAATTAAAATTAAAAATAAAAATTGTTGTAAATTAAATTTAAAAATAAGCACACTAAAATAATTATTCTACTTTCGACATCGAAACTCCTGCAGAAAAGCCAATACGACTTCGTGGGAAACATAATCATGAACTCACTGAGACCTTTGATGTCACTAAAGGACTTAGACAAGGCGCTGCGCTGTCATGCGATTTCCTTTACATCATTCTTGATAGAATAGTGCAGAATTCACGCCCCAACACAAGCGCCGAAATCTATCAAAAATCCGTCCAGTTGCTCGCATACGCCGATGACATTGACATAATCGGTGAAGATGGGTGCAGCGGTCAATGAGGTCAGGACGAGGTATACCCAGTCAATAAGAAAGGACACCTAACATAGACGTATCGGCCAGAACGACGCTCTCGACAGATATAACTTTGAGGTAGTTAAAGACTTTATCTATCTCGGCTCCGTTATCAACTCCGTCAACGACGATAGGGCGAAAATTGTGCTAGGAATCACTCTTGGGCTTGGAAACACCAAGTACATTATACAGGACAATGATGATCCCAGTGGAACAGTTAGCGCAAAAGCGTGAACACTGACGAAAGCGTAACAAAATGCACTCAGGCGCTTCGAGAGAAAAGTTCTTCGGGTAATCATCGGCCCCGCTTGCATCGAGAATGTTTGAGACGTTTCAACAACTGTACGAGCTGTATAGCAATGACTTAGCTGGCTTAGACTGGCAGGCCCCGAAAGTTTTCGACTCTAACCCAGAGGAAGAAGGCTATCTTATTTATTAGCAGAAGCAGTTCTTAATCAAGTTCTGCAAAGTGATTTTGGATGAACGAGTTGTGAGCCGGAAATAGAACGGAGCCCTGTGGCACAGCAGAATTTATTTTGTGAACATCAGACTTGAAACCATCTACTTGAATTGGTCGTTCCGAAAGGTAATTTCTAATCCATTGAAAGAGAGAAGTCAATTGCCCTAGAAGTATTAGTGTAAGCTTTGATTTCTTTTTTCGATGAGGCCGTACTACCGGTAATTGAGGAGTTTTTGTGTTTCGAGATATCCCATTAGCTGACAGTTTATTAGCATTTCCATGGCCTTGGAAAGGAAGGACGTAAGTGCAATGGGTCTATAGGAGGAGAGAGAAGAAGATTTTTTTTTTTTAAGAACTTAACAATCAAGGGGGTATGAATACACTTATTGCTGCATCGCATCACCGTACATCACTCAAGGAAATCAGCTTCTTACAAGCCGCATGTTTCCCGTCAGCATTTACCAATTTTCGAAAAGCCGACGACAAACACGTATTAACTGTATTCTGTATAAATCGTCTGATTTCCTTGAGTGATGTACGGTGTTAGTTGCGATGCAACACTTATAATGCCTCAGCATGTGTTAAGTTTTTTGGAAAATGGGATAGAGAGAGAAAGAAAGATGTTTGGGCTCAGTGGTTATTTCGCTCCATGGGTGGCATCCAACATTTACTGGGAAGACTAAATTCTTAGTGGAAGTTGGCTTGATGTTGATTTCTAGTCAACTACTCGTCTTACTTGATTTTCGCTAACTGAAATAGAGGCGAGGCTGGTGTTCGAACACCGAACCTTCCGATTTGGAAGCACTACCACTTGAGCCACGGCCACCCATTCGCGTTTTTTAGGGACGTGCTGGACAAATGCTGTTTTCCATCTGCTCGAAAAGAGTTCTAAAGAGTAGGATTGACGAAGAAGCTTACGCAGTGATTTTTCGGGCGTTGAGGAACACCTCTTCAGAAAAGGGAGATATATATGTACAATCTGGACCGGCGGATTTATGTATATCAAGATCTTTAAGTACTCCTGCTACTACAATAGTGCGATAGTGGATTTGTCCCATTGAAGATTCGACACACTCAAGTGTATGTAGATGGAGACAAAACACAATCGGGAAGTGTTGAGCTGGCCGCAAAGTGTGCAGCAAAGTCCAAGGATTGGCCTTGTCCAAAAAGCTGACAGTTCCCAATGCCATTATAAATGAGTTCTGGGATGGACGATTCGGCAGTATTCCCATACTTTTGACGAACGGCTAAAATTCTTTACAACCTTTGCCACATTCTAGTATTTTTTGCTTCAGTTTTTGGTCGTAGTGAAATTTCACACTCTTAAGAAAGGCGTTGCAGTCATTCCTAGCTCGTTTGAAATTGTTTCGGTTTTCCTCTGTCGGGTTGGCTTTGCAGGATCGATAAAACATTTCAGTAAGACTGACAGCCTCTTTACAGCTTGAGTCATACCACGCCTTGAATTTTGGTCTCATACTCCTAAAACGATAAGGGATAAAGAATCTTATTCCAATAGTGCCAGTGATCATATTAGCAGCGGCATCCACGTCGTAATCAAGGAAACATAACGACCGGTAAAGTTCCTAAAAAAAACTGGTAAGTCCGCTCTAATTGGCTGTCTCGTATTGCCATATAGTGCTTTTAGGAATTTTGGGTGCGTAAATTATTTAAAAATATCTAAATTCCGGATCAGTTGTAAATACGCAACGTGAGTTTCGCCGTGAGGTCCGTCATCATCATGGCTTCAGTGTGCAGATAATTCATCGCACCGTGGAAAAGTTTGAGCGCAAGTACACTCCTTTGGATATTAAGCCACCAACCAGACAGAGATTGGTGCGAAATGAATAAAACATAGCCGCCGTATCCAAGATGATCCAGAAATGTTGATTCGGCGCTGATCAGCTGGATTGGGCATCGCCAGATAGTCAAACCGGCTTACTTTGCGGTTGGATATTAACCTACATCCGTACAATATTGTGCTGATGCAAGAATTGTAACCTAACGACCATGCACAATGCCGTGAGTTCGCTAATTTGGCGCTGGAAATGTTGGCCGGAGATCCGGATTTTGGCAAAAAACTCATCTTTTCGGACCAGGCCCATTTTTGGCTCAGCGGCTATGTCAACAAGCAAAATTGCCATTATTGGGCTGAACACAAAATGCACCCACGAAGATTGACTGTTTGGTGCGGTTTATGGAATGGCGGCATCACCGAACTTTATTTCTTTCGAAATGAGGTAGGAAACACCATTACCGTCAATTGGCCTCAAGTATAGAGCAATGTTAATCAACTTTCTTTCAGAGCTCGACGGCATCGATATATCCGAGCTGTGGTTCTAACAAGATGGCGGTATATGCCATACAAGCGACGCAACGCTCGAAGTTGTGAAGTAGAAATTTGGCGACTGGGTCATCTCACGTCGAGAGTTCATCAGTTGGCCGCCGCGATCATGAGATGTGAAAAAAGGTTATGGTGTCTTGAAGTCCGTTCATATTTAGGCAGACATGCCAAATTTCAGTGCGATACTGCCTTTAGTTTTGTTTTGACAGCTGATTGTTGTTGACGTGTTTGACATCATGTTGAGTATGGACAAAAACGATTTTCGTTCTCTCATAAAACATTATTTTTTGAGAGGAAAAACGCCGAAGGAAACAAAAGAAAAGTTGGATAAATGTTATGGGGCTAATGCTCCGTCAGATTGCACTGTCAAATATTGGTTTCGATAGTTTCGTGGTGGCCGCAACTCCACTACCGATCAAGTCCGCAGCGGCAGGCCCTCCGATGTGGTTACAGAGGACAATGTCAAAAAAATACATGAAATGGTGTTGGCTGACCGGAAAGTGAAGGTGCGCGACCTAGCAGATACCACAAAGATCAGTACTGAGCGCACACGCCATATTTTGGGCAATATTCTGCATGTGAAGAAGTTATCCTGCCGCTGGGTGCCGCGAATGACCAAAAACACGAAAACGACGGCACTTCGAAAGAGTGTTTGGACTTGCTGATGCGGAATCGGGCGAGTATTTTGCAGACCTTCCGGAAAATTACTTTTCGGGCGGGATCAAGAAGTTGGAAAATCGCTGTTATAAGTGTATCAAACTAAAAGGGAACTATATTGAATAAAATAAGAAAACATTTAAAAAAAAATTTTGTTCATTCCCAAGGACTAAACCAAGGCAATGGACTAAACAAATCTGGCGAACATCATTGAGATTCTTACTTCGAATTTTACAACAAATCAATCACCGACAAGAGAAATCAGATGTACATAGATAGGAAAATAGACGCACGTGAATTCCACTCGATTTATGTGTTCGGTCAATATCTAGAACTAAATGGAAATCCGAAATGACAGCACATTTGTGTCAAGAATACAAATTCGAATCCTTGTTAGAGTCTATGTACATAGGTCATTGCCTGATAGCACATTATGGCAGGAGACTACAGACTCCGGTGAGCGATTTTCATTGAATCTGTAAAGATTAAGAGAATGACAAGGAATCAACCATAAACCTGCTATGTCATAATCCTACAACAAGAGAAGACATCAACGTGACAGATTGGTAGACGATATTAGCCATTTGGATATGCAGCCCCTCCGCTTGCTAATGTTTCGCTTTTTCATTGTTTTGCTATGGAATGGTTACGGGTGCCAACTGCTATAAGAGACAATAACAGCATTAAAATTGACCTCGTAGGTTAGTAAATTGAAGGTATGTCGTCATTCCTTTTAAAATTTGAGAAAGTTAACTCAGCCTTGGATTTTTATTTGCTTCATAACTTAACTAATGAACATTAGCTTCCAGCATTCTTCATGGTTTTTGCAATACTTGTACCTCAAAAAGTTGAAATTAAAACAATAAGACCATCAATACTCATATCACATAGTATTATCAATGATTCTCCATAGCTGATGAGCAGGCATCCTTCCGTGGTGTGTACATTGGGGAAATCAAATGTCTGGGTAAGGACAATGTGTCCGATGACAATTCAGAGTGATGCTTTCCGTTGTAGATATGAATTTTGGTAAATAAAAACGAGTGGGAAACATAATTCCTTTATTATGTGTGTTATTTTGTTTTTCTTCCTGCCCTTTGTTCGTTGGTTGATGACATACCTACTCGTATTTTCGTATGTCATTGAGGGAGTTACGAACACAAAAAAATATGTAGCATGTGTTACACGTTTGTACAGATGATGTTATGATGAAGTTCAGTGACATGTCTGTAATGTGCTGTCTTTTCGGCTATTAGGGAAGAATTCTTGAACCATAAGGAACATGGATATTGGAATTTGTTAGGACATGTGATAGGTTCTCCACCCATATCCATATCGAAACAATAAGGAACAAATAATAAATCGACACGGTGTCACTTTAATAGGGACATGTTTGTTTTGAAGCACTTTTTATTAAAATTGAGGGGGACGGTCTATTGCTTCGCTTCGTATTTCAATATCAAACATCAACATAAGACAGAAAACTAGATTTCTGACAATACTCAACAAAAGGTACATAATCTACATGAGCCGGGAAATTCATTATCATTATTCCAATATATGTTATGAGGTCGGTTTAAAAAAGGATACTAGCAACACTTGCCATGAAGTGCTACGGCGCGGCGCAGCTTACGGAGTTGCCTTAACTCGCAGGACTTAGTACCATTCTACGGGCCGCTCTATATCGGATCAGCTTCAGTGATCCAATTATAATTCTTTCGGCCTTTTTTTTTAAACTCGGCTGAAACATGCTCTTTGAGATAGATTTTCCGACGACTGAGTTTCCGCTATTCTTTATGTGGTAACATTTTCATTTCCGTCGCTGTTACTTAACTTATCACACATCGTCCAATATACCAGATCAGACCAGAGGAGGTTACTGATAATTAGGAATTTATCGTTCAATAATTCAATTTCAATTTATTTGGTCATTGTACAAGGTGGTCCAAATACAAGTTTCCTTTTTTTAAAAAAAATAAAATTAACAAAAATCAATTATATATTTTAGATTTCTTTTATTATTTTTTATGATATGTTATGGTTTTATTAGAAAGGGCGAATATTCCCATTAGAAATGGAATACGAATGCATTCATGTCAACCCAATTTTCCAAGACTTTTTCGACTGTTTCTGGCTCTATCTCACTAATCTTAGCTCCGAGGCGGCCAATTGACATCCCAAGGCGGCTAATAACACGATTACCGAACTAAGCGCGCAAAAACGTTCCATCGCGATCGTGCCGAAGCCAAGATCATACATATTGTAGGATGGCGAGAGAATTATCCAAAATAAAAAAGTGTTTCGTACTTATATGTTTGACAGTTTATTAGAGCAGCTATTACGAGCTGTAGGTATTTAAAGATTAACATAAGACGGGATTTATGTGTTACGTGTTAAAAAGCGGGAGGAAACTTGTTTCTGTTTCTATTTACCTTATGCTGCGAGCAAACAACTATGTGTTGTGCAAGAGCACTTACAGTAAAGAAAAAAAAAATGAATGCCCACACACTGGCCATTCTGACCGTATAATCGCCCCGATTACAATTTCTTTGCTATATTATTTCATTAATTATGAATTAACTTGAACATGCATTAGTACCATTAGTTTTTAAAAAAAGTGCGTATTTTCGTAATTTTTTTGTAAACTATGGTATACCTCTAAGTTTAACTCTTTCTAACGTTAACAAAATAAGGTTTTGCTTTTCATATTCTAATACCACCTTGATCAAAAAGTTCCCGACCACAGCCACCATGTGACGCTCCCATTGTTCCGATTTGAGTTCTGTTTTTTTGTTAAGTTCGGAAAACGTTTGTTGATATCCCCTCTAAATCTTAGCGTCATATTTGACATATCTGACATTTGCAATAGTAGCCAAGAGTACATCTATCTCTTTGTGTGTTGGCGATTTTTTACAATTTTAGAAATGGATTTAAATTTGCAGAAAAGAACTTGTACTCGTATTAGATTTTGCGTAAAAAACGAACTTAATTTTGCGCGAACGTTGGAAATGTTGGAAAAGTGTTTCGGCAACGATTCTCTAAAGAAAACGGTCGTTTACCAGTGGCACCAGCGGTTCAAAAGTGGTCGTGAGTCAATCGAAGATGATGAACGCAGTGGCAGACCATCGACATCGAAAACCGACGAAAACATTTATGAAGTACTCGTAGAAGAAATGTTGGTCAATAACCGCAAATTAACCATCAGAGAGATAGCGGAGGACTTGAACATTGCCTATGGATCCATTCAAGACATTTTGGTTAATGATTTGGGTTTCCGTCGTGTAGCAGCAAAGTTGGTGCCAAAAGACCTAAATTTCATGCAAAAAAGAGACCGTGTTGATGTCGCAAAATAGATGATATCCGACTCTGAATCCGATCCCACATTCATCAAAAGGATCATTACTAGAGACGAGATGTGGGTTTATGAGTACGACATGCAATCCAGACATCAGGCAAGTGAATGGCGTTCACCAAATGAGCCGAGACCAAATGCTCACAGTTTTCATGGATTACAACGGTGTAGTGCATCATGAATTTTTGCCAGAAGGCCATACAGTAAACAAAGAGTATTACGAGTATTCGGGAGTGGACACGAAACCTATCACCAAAAGTTTCAGGATGGTGAAACTGATATGGTCGACCAGTACCTATTTGCAGTTTGCCTTGTTCCTTTATAAATTCAGCTTGGATCGACAATTTTGTGTAAAGCTAATTTGCCAAAAAGAATCGACTGAATTAATTCGTTCAGAGACTGATAATATAAAAAGCCAAATATTGTCAATTGAACCAACAACTACCAACTTATTTACCATTTCCCACGAATTTCATTGTACCATGCTGAATGGCAAGTGGAATTTACGGGGCAGTATCAAAAAATATGGATAATTTAAATCTGGTAAAAAGTTACCCAGTTGATGCAAATCTTTATGTCTTATCAACTCTTCATGCATGGATTCAATTTTTTGAATGTACTCGTATCTTACGTATATCGTACAGACTTTCAATTAAAAAATGGCAAGTTCGCGGTGAAGATAAGTTGAGGTACAAGCTTGAGAATCTGAAATTCAACTGTAACTCAGAAAATACATGGGCTTATTAGTGGATATACCTATGGCTAGTAGTGGCAATAATAAAAAAGGTAATACAGCTAGACGATTTTTTAGCCAACCCAATTTGGTAGCTCGCGTCACAGGAGTTAACGAAGCGCTCAAATCCAACTTCAGTGTAATTTTACGTGTGTTGGCTTGTGGATATGACGTCAATATGGATGCATTCCGCTCATATGCCATGGGAACAGCTGAAATGTTGTCGACACATATCCGTGGTTTTACATGCCGTCATCTGTTCACAAGGTCTTAATACACGGTGCAGACGTAATAAACCATGCATCACTTCCTATGGGTACGATGTCTCAAGAAGCCTTTGAGGCGAGGAATAAAGATTTTCGGAATATACGGCAGAACCATACCCGTAAAGACAAGCGATGTAATACGATGTCAGATGTCATGAACGGGTTATTTATATCATCGGATCCTCTCATAACGTCTTTGTCAAAAACAACAAAAAATTCTAAAAAAGATATTAAGTTGGATAAAGTGGTTGCAGGATTGTTCGCTAATAATATAAAATAATTCCCTATAAAATATGTAAGCCGTTTTGTTTACGAGTAATATAATAAAAATAAAACAAACTTAACTAAGGAAAGTTTTTAAAATTCAAATATTTATACAATACCGTTGTATGGGAGCTATAAGAAATAGTTAACGTAGAAAATTGAAATTTGGACAATAAGTGATGATTGTGTTAAAAACCTTAAGTTTACATTTTAATTGAAATATCTTTTCCTTTACTCGAGTTAATTTTAAAATTACGCTAACAGAGCTGTTTGGCCCACTGCGCATCGTGCCGAAGCCAAGATCATACTCGTACATATAATGCTCCAATTTTTGCAAATGGCTGCAAATGTCAATTCTATTTCGACATTTGTGAAGTAAAGAGATACAATTTACACGTCATCAAGACATGAACCGCTATACTCCTAAAAAACGCAGACTAATTGTGACGATTTTTTTGCGAAATAATTCGTCGGTGGTGTTGGCACGGACTGAAATTTGGCGCAGATTTTCCGGTGGTCCAACACCAACTGGGCAAACACTACGACGTTTATCCGCTCGCCTGGAAGCGTATGGGACAACACGAGATGCTGCCAGGTCTGGCAAACTTAAACAAACACAAAGAGAATAAATTTGCTATAGACCATCAAACAGTTTGTAGCGTCAGCCTTTTGGCACAAAAAAAAAAAAAAATATGTTTAGTTGTGGTGTTCTGTTTGTGCTCCCTCACTGTATCAAATCCTATCAATTTACCCCTTTTTTTTAAAATCGGACCTTTTCCCCTCCTAATCCATTAATTTGACCTACTAATATCTCTTTCGCAACTCACAGCAAAACCTGACTCTGCCAAACGTCCCTCTATTTTCGAATTTCCTCATTCCACTTTCTTCGTAGGCTCACTCTCTCCCCGTGTTCTTGTTCCCATGGTGAATATGTCCCTTTTGTCGTAGAGAGCGTTGTGTTTTGTTAATTTGAATTCAGGAGGAAGAGGTGGAAAGCCTTGCTAAGGCTTGATCGTGTGGGAGTAATCTAGGCATGAATGTTTATATGTATAGTAGGTTGTGTACTGTGATGAAGAATATAATTTAGACAGGAACCTATTTTTGCGAGAGAGGAGGAATAGATTATATGAGTAGTAGGCGAAAGAGGTAGAAAGCGGATTAGAAAGCTAAGAAATGGGACATTTTTTTTAGAGACCAATTATATAGGTCAATGGCCTTACGGGTGTTGGTCAGCTGATCAATCAGCAGACGAGATCAGGTTTTTTTTTGGTGTGTCTGGGGACAGCGGCAAGGTCATGTGGAATGGGATATTTTTTCTTCAGTTGGAACTGAGACAGTCGATGTCTTGGAATAGAGCAACAAGGTTGCGCGGTCTCCGGATCCCTATAGTTTTTCGTTTTTTCTTTTTCGATAGACTTAACATATAGTCCAAAAAAAAAAAAAAAAGACAATTAGTAGACTGCGCGGCGAATACACACGGTGCGTGCTTTTTTTAAGAAAAAAAATAAAAGTTTGTTAATAGGGGATTTTCCCTTCAGATCAAAAAAAAAATCCAAACAAAAAAGTGACGTGTCTCCGAGTTTTTTTTTTTAAACCAAAAAAAAAAGAAACTAAAAAGTGTGTTTGCCACAGAAAAAAAAAAAAAAAAGCGACTGCCGCGGTGAAAAAGTAAAAAAAAAAGAAAAGTTATTTGCACTGCCCCCATCTCCCCCCCGTACTTACGCGGTGCAATTTTGTTTTGCCGGTGAAACAAGGAAAACCCCCAAATAAACTGGTGGGCAAAAAGGTCCTTGCCGGTTTTGTGCAAAATACAAAAAAAAACAAAAAGGACAAAATAAATCGTAGTGCGGATTACTAACCCCAAGCCGTAGCTACATCGCCTGCAAGAGGTGCTCCGCGGGACAACGCCAACAACAAAAAATCATACAAAAAAAAAAAGAGGAACAGTGGAATTAGTGACAGACACAGTGACAGAAAAAAAAAATTTTTTTATTACAAAAATAAAAAAAAAAAAGTACAGAGGTATACATGTAATAAAAAAAAAAAATTAGGAATAAATAAAAATACTTTGGATTTAGTGGATAAGTGTAGTATAGAAACTACTCGTATTAAAAGTTTACGAGTAGATACATATTTAGATATAGAATTGTTTTTTTTTATTAAATTATTGTAGAGTAAGGTTAGGGTTAAGAGTTTTTTTTGAATTTTATTTTGTTGAATTCTTTTGGTGTGCGTGGAATCAAAAAAAAAAAAAAAATTATTTGTTAAATTTCATCAAGCGATTCTTCGAAGTGCTGGCGCCAGGACTACGAGGGATTTGAAAAAAAAAAATCCGGTAAGTCTTACAAATATTTAAGATTTTTTTTGTTAGGCTAGAATAAGAGTAGCCTTACAGTAGAAAAAAAAAATAAATAAATAAAAAAAAAAATAAAATTCAAAAAAGGAAAGCTCGTACTAGTCATTAAGTTTTTTTTTCTTTTTAGTCAATTTCTTGTTAGTCAATAAGTCACCTTTGTGAATTCCTTTTTTTAATTCTTTTAAATATATTGTATGATGGAATAAAATCAAGTCTTTTTTGTTCATTATGATGGTAGCCTCAGACCGTTGTCGCGAGTGGTGTGTGGATGGACGGACCGACCGTCCATCGGTGGGGCGACTGTGACTAGACATGACGCACAGACGATGACGACATGACAGGAAATGACGTAACTGACTTCCGCTGACTATTTTCCTTACAGGTGGCGACTGGGAGGAACTTGGTTTAGGGGCTACCATTTACAGTTTTGGCCAGAATGGTAGCAATTGGTCGCATCCAAGTGCGATAAGGGTGGGTTGGCCATCCTCAGCCAACAACACCCGGCTTATTTCAGGTCGTGACGAGCTGTCATCGCCGTATAATACTGGGACATATTATTCGGTGTAGGGACATAGGGTTAAGTTAGCTTTAGGTTTAGTTATTAGTCATGCGTTACTTAAGTTCGGTAGTTAGGGTTTAGTGTAGGTTAAGTTAGCTATATCGCGAAAGTCCCGGTCTTGCACAGTGGTGATGGCACAGAAGTGATCTTGCCGTTTCTTTTCAACGTTTTTTTTCTATCATCTTTCTCTCCTCCTCTCTTTTAAGTCCGTCCGTATAATAACGTAACTTTCTTCTTAACTATCCTTGATTTTCTTTTTTTTTAATTTCGGCACGAAACAAAAAGGTAAGTTGAGTTGAGATGCACGGGGTAGTGGCAAGAACCAACCCAATCCGACGAGCTAGAGCCGAGCAACCGCGAGCGTGCCACTGCCATCTACTCCTGCATCATGGATGCCTTCGTGGCCAACTGACACTCCTTACAAGTTGACTAACAAGTTATATTGTTTCATTGTTTATACCAGTCAAAGAGGACAGATTCTAAGCTAGCGACGTTGCAATTGAGGAGCCAGGTTTTTACGAGTTTGAGAAACAATCCAGGTAAGGTAATCGATCTGAACAATAGAGAAAGTCTATTAAATAAACGAAGAGACAAAATATAATAAAAATTACGATAAGCAGTGATACATAAGGGTGGAGTAGATACAGAATATGAAAAGTTTCCACGCAGGTTAAAGTTAAAAATCAGTCGGAAGTTCCGATTACCAGACTTCATAAAGAAGGTCTTCAGCACCTTAAAGCAGTATAAATGTCGGACGGGAAGAATTTTTAAGTCACAGGACAAAGGGTAAGTAGGATATCTCCTAAGTTTGCGGCATAATTTTCGTAGGATATATTTCTGGATTATCAAAAGAGGTTGTATTTTATTTCTATAAGCACCTTCCCAGCAAGTAATACCATATTATAGTTTTGAATGAAAAATATCATAATAAATAATTTTTAACAATTTAGTGGAATAGATATTTCACAAATAGAAAAAGTGCCTAAGCGTGCAGCGGAAATAGTTCCTCAAAGCTTCTACATAATTAGAAAAGCTCATTCTTGAGTCTATGGTAAGTCCCAGGTATGTGAATTCACTAACGATCTCAACAGGGAAACATTTACCACTGCAATTCAGGCTGCCGTCAAAAGAACGATAAGATAAGCCGGACCCACAGTTACAATTTGCAAACAGGAATCTTTGACATTCTGGTGCGTGAAAGTATACTTTCAGATCCAGATCAAGATTATACAACAAACTAAAAATCATAATTTCAGTCTTAGGAGGTATAAGCAAGTTGTGTTTATAAAACCATATTCTTAAAAGACTGAGGTCCCAATTTAAGTCGGAAACCCTAGATCTAGGCGACTATTTGAACCATATGAGAAACCTATATGTATCATCCGCAAAAGCCGTTGGGGCACCTTTAAAATTAACCCTTTCCCTCCCAGGGTAGCCATTTGGCTATCTCATACATTTTTATAAACAACTATTACAAAAGTAATCAAAATTAAAAGAATTCATGCATTTTAATCTGGAGGGATCATTTTCTTCCAGTTTATTGGAAATAATTTTGTATTTTTTATCTGGTAACGATGTATTTTGACATTTTGTTCGTAGATGCCGACTTCTTGTGTGGTGTTGTCAGAACGTGAATTTAGGTCGCGGATTTGAACAGGTAAATATTAATGCTGATACAAAAAAAAAATTATTTTTGTGGAAATAATAATGTTTTAAGATGAATTTTATAAAATATAAAACAAAATTTAATGACTCGTCGCAGTAACACGTGATTAACTAGTGGTTGCCAAATGGCTACATTGGGGTGGTGTGATGCATTTGAATTCAAAAACAGAAACGATTGCTACACTTTGTAGTCCGTTAAAATCTTTTTGCTTTTGAATAATGATTATTTTTTTCAACTGGGATCTCTTTTCAGCCATTGGCAACTACATATAAAATTTGTTTTCCATTAAAGTTGAAAAGAAAATAGGTATGTAAACAGTAGGTACTGTTTTGCTTAGTTTAGTACCTATACTTCCCATTGTTCCCATTGAATAGGGATCAACATCAACATGTCAAGTGAACGAAATTTGCGAGGCTTAGAGGCAGAGATCTAGTAATACTAGTCGACTATATAGAAAATCA
Organism: Volucella zonaria; assembly: GCA_963966105.1. Taxonomy (NCBI): domain Eukaryota; kingdom Metazoa; phylum Arthropoda; class Insecta; order Diptera; family Syrphidae; genus Volucella; species Volucella zonaria. The sequence continues at coordinate 191,932,981 of OZ014532.1, read as the reverse complement.
ATGCGAGAATATTCCAGTTGAGGATATTCAGTTTCTTGAAGAAATTGGTAGGTCCGACATTGTTATTTATTAATTGCCCACGCTTAGTAATAATTGCTCTTACACCTTTTGAAGATGAAAGTACAATCGAAATAGTTGACATGATTGGAAATCCAGAACCCGACCCATCGAAAGATACTTGCAGCAATGATATAAATAAGGAACTGAAATGGCGAAAAGTAGAAATTGATGAAGTTGCAAGTCAATGCAATTTTAGTTTTTCTTCTCCCTCTGATCCAGAGTTAACTCCTTTTCAATATTTTAAGGTTTTTGTTGACGACTCTATTATCGAGGACATTGTTTACCAAAGTAATCTTTACTCCGTTCAAAATGATATTGACAATCCACCCAATACTAATTATAGCGAAATTTGCAAGTTGCTTGGCCTGAATTTAATGGCAAGCATTTTATATTTGCCCCAATATCCACTGTATTGGACAAATTATACAAGATTTGCACCAATAGCTGATATAATGCCACGTAATAGATTTGATATGCTAAAGAAAAACTTGCACTTAAGCGATAATTCCAAAATGAAAGACCGCACAGATGAGCAATACGACAAACTTTTTAAGATTCGTCCTTTTTTGGATAAAATCAGAGCAAACTTCCTAAAAGTCGACCCTGAAGAAATTAATTCCATTGATGAAGTGTTGATTCCGACCAAGTGCAGAAATAGCATAAAATAATATATACACAATAAACCACACAAATGGGGTATCAAAATGTTTGCCAGAGCTGGATCGAGTGGCTTTTTGTATGATTTTGAGATTTATACAGGAAAGTCAACCGAACTTGTAAAAACTAAATTAGGAATTAGTGGAGATGTCGTGATTAGACTTCGTCAAAGTTTGCCAAAGCACGAACATTTTAAAATATTCACAGATAATTGGTTCACGTCCTACCATTTGCTTTGTGAATTGAAAAAAATTGTCATTTGGGCAACGGGAACTGTTCGTCAAAATCGTCTACCAAGATGTGAATTTTTGACTGAAGATGAGCTTAAAAAGATGGGTAGAGGGTCATATGATTTCAGAGTGGAAAAGAGCAACAATATCTTCGCTCTTAAATGGTATGACAATAAACAGGTATGTGTAGCATCGTCGCTTTATGGTGCGCTTCCTCTTGAAGTCGTACATCGTTGGTCACTCAAGGAAAAAAAGTATATTGACGTTCCAAGACCAAGGTTAATTTCGGTGTATGATAAGTATATGGGAGGAGTAGATCTAAGCGACATGATGGTGGCATTGTATAGGTCAAAAATTGGGACAAAACGTTTCTATTTTAGAATATTTTTCTATTTACTCGATGTTGCCTGTGTAAATGCGTGGCTTTTATACAAAAGGCATTGCCATCAAAACGAATTTCCAATCAAGGTCAACTTTGTCGAATTCAAAACGCAAATTGCGAATGGAATGCTACATGTTGGACATCTTGTCGATAAAAAAAAAAAAGAGGTAGGCCGAGTTCGAGTAATGCAAGTGCCACTTCCTCACCCGTTTCCGTTTCAAATAAAAGAAGAAAGCATATCACGCAGAGGCCAATTTCGGATATACAATACGATGGCATTTACCATTGACCGATTCCTATCAAACATAAAGAAAGATGTAAGAGCTGCAACGATAGGACATTTTTCGCGGACAAAATGTCAAAAATGTAATGTTGCCTTATGTCTCAAAACACAAAACAAAAACTGCTTTTTAAAATTTCATAACAAAGACTGAGAGAACATGTACCGCATGTTAAAGTTTTCGTTATTTATTATTTACGATTACATTCACTAATTTATTAATTTTTAATGAAGTAGGAATTAATTTATACATATCTTTAAAAAAAAATCCTTAAAAAAAAAATTATTAGGTAATATACTTGACAAGTCTGAATGAAAAGATAACAAGTCAGAATATGCAAATAGTTGTTATAAAAATTTAATTTATGTTTCTTATCATTTCTATTATTAAAAGACAAAAGTGTTTTGATTTTTTGGTTAGCACCCCAATGTAGCCATATGGCTACATTTAACCACGCCTACCCAATGACTCCCACTAAAAAAAAAAATTATGCAGTTATCTTTAGAATGCCCATATTATCGCTAGAGATATCAAAGTGAATTTTTTACCAAAACATTAATAATTTGGGAGGGAAAGGGTTAAGTGTAAAAAGTGAGTTTATGTAGATTAGAAAGAGGATCGGAACTACTCTTACTTTTTGTGATCTCTATTTTTTTTTAGATATGATCTAAACCACTCTAACATAAAGCCAGGAAAACCTGCTTTTTCAAGTTTATCCAGTGGAATCCAGTGATCAATAATGTCAAACGCTTTGGTAATGTCATATAAAACAGCAGTACACTTTTTACCATCTAAGTTTAACATTATATTGCCACAAAACTGTAGGAGTGCATCCTCGGTTGATTTTCCCTTTTGAAAGCCAAATTGTGTAGCATTAAAAAACTTTGCTTTTGTGAGATAGCTCACTATCCTATTTTTCACAAGCTTTTCAAAGATTTTACTTCTAACTGGGAGAAGTGAGATGGGCTTATAATTACACATATCAACAGTAGAACCCTTTTTGAATGAATAGTCGAAAAGAAACGACAAGTAGGTTGAACAGGACATGGCTGCATTCTGGTGGCTATGTTCATAAAATAGCAGTTAAATGCATCTGCAATGACTAGTTTATCAGATACAACAAAGTCATTGACACGAATAACAGTCGGTATTTTTGCAACAGAGGATTTTCCATTCACTTTTTAAGTTACGTCTAGCAGAATTGAACTTAGAACGGTAATAACTTCAGTACAAAGATATTTTTATTTGCTTTTCAAACACGGATTACCAGGATACTTATAACATTTAGTTCTAAGTTTGTTTTTAGCCTTAATTTTGTTCAATAAGTAACTGGAAATCCAAGGTTTAAGCCTTTTAGAAGATCTTTTAAGACTAAAAGTGTAGGAACAACTCAGAATATGCTACTTTAGACAATCAATAAGCAGAAGCATCAGAACACAGATAGACATCTTCCCAAAACTCACAAGAAAGAATGTATTTGAGCTTGTTGTAGTGTATCTTCGTTACCCTATCAGGACGTTCAGAATTCAAATTGCACATTCTATTGTAAATATTGAACAAGATCCCAGTCATAGAGTGATCAGTAATCATTAAATCAATAACGCATTTCTCACAGTTACTGAACGAACCATTCCTGAACCGTCCATAAATATGGTCTAAACATCTACCTGAGATGAGTCTAGTAGGTTCATTGATCAAACTTGCTAGACCATGCAATGCTAACAATTCCACATAGCACGAGACAAATTCACTTTTTTCCAAAATGCTAATATTGAAGTCATTACAATGACATTATTTGATTTTTCATTTTCAAGTAGACAAGAAAATTCTTTTATAAATGTCGAAACATTAAACATACTATATGTAATCTCTAAACACATAAACAGACATAGATCTCATGGTTAATTCCAATAGAAACCTTTAGTATATCATCACTCAAACAATCAACACAAAGCACCTCTTGAGTTACATATTCCATTTTCTCTCTTATAAAACAACCAACACCACCCGCAGCGTAATTTTCATTAGTGTTAGCAAAAAAATTATAGCCGGACAAAAAATAATTGTTTTTTTCAAACTCAGAAATCCAGATTTCTGACAAAAAATAATATCGGGTATGCACAGGAATCAACATGAGTGACAAGAGCTTATTATAGGCAAAGGAACTATCTGTCCTTTGTCTTATCGAAATTAAAGCTGCGAAGATCAACGGAAGAAAAGTCATCGAATTCATCAATCATTCTTTCAGATGCACGACCTACAACCAAAATTGTGAGAGCCGCATTTCCGGGTCGCTTAATCTCTCGTTTGGCGATTTGCACTGGCCGGCAAGATCGCCTGATTTAATTGCTCCAGTCTCCTTTTTGTGGGTTTTTTGTAGTCATAAGTCTATGTCAACAAAGCTTAGACTCTTGAAGTCCTCAAATGGAATATCCGTCAAGAATGCAAGGAGCTATCGCCGGAAGATTTGGCAAGAGTGATGGAAAAGGTCACGAATCGGGCCCGAATAATCACCAATTCTGGCGGCGGCCACATAGCCGATATCATTTTGAAATATATATAAGACATCAAGTAAACATATTCCAAAAGCAAAAGTAAAGTTTTTCATTCATAAAAAAATTACAGCCAAAGAACGTAGAGTGACAACTTTTGCGCCACCTTACATAAATCCGTCCCTTCAATTTCAGCCGACTAAAATTCAGTAATCACGGCTCTGTAGCACTCACTGTTGAACGAAATGGTGTTTCCAGCAGGATTTTCAAAATAAAATGGGCCAATGATATCACCACTCCAGAATAAACACCAAACTGTCCTTCTCTGCGGATTCATTGGCTTCTCGTGCTGGTTTTCCGATCCCCAGATGCGGCAATTTTGTGTGTTGAAATAGCCGTCAGCATGAAAATGCGCATCATCATAAAAAATGATGTTTCGACCAAATTCGACGACCAAGTTGAGCTGCTGTGACCCCAACTGAGAAGCGATAAGGAAGCCGATGGTCGTTTGCCTTCAATTGCTGAGTCAATTGGACTTTATAAGGGAATAATGCGAGATCTTTGCGCAAAATTTTCATCAGGCTGGCGCACGAAGTATTGAGATTTTGAGATCGATGGCGAGTCGGTGTTCCTGGATTGAGTCGAACGCTCTAGGCCACGGCACCGTTGCACTATAGAATATGATAGTACAACTCCTGATCAAAAATGCTTTTTAGAAATGTTGGAAATTACATAGTTTTTGGTTTTATTTGTTAATTTAGAGGTCATACTTTAATATTTAGTTCGTTTTTTATGAGCTTTGTACACAAAATATATAGTAAAATACGTTGGATATTTATGTACTCGTACATTATGTTCAAAGTTAAATTGTGAGCAGTACCTCCACGAAAAGGCATATTGTATGATACATATATGGAAAGCCTATTATCTGTAGATAAAAACAAAAATATTGCCGTTATATTTGGAAATAAAATATCGCTGCCGTAATTTTTCTCATAAAATGACCAAGAAAAAATGGTTTATTCAATTTCGACAAGACTTTTAACAGTTAGCTAAGCTTCCCTAAGTTGTAAATTTTGTTTCATTTCGAGCACAAGGCGTTTACCTATTACATGTATAAGAAACAGTTGCGGTTATTTGTGGTTTTTGAAAATTTAAGATATTTTGTAATAAAAGGTCCAACAGAGTATTATCGCGAGAAGTTTTCAATCGTGTGTCACAAACCTTATTGCACCTATACATTAATATTTTTTTTATAAGTTTTCAATATTACTATGCTCGAATATTAATATTCTGTTCAAAACGGGAAGTGTTAGTTTTCTATATTGAGAACGAAAAAAATGTCTCGGCCCTGTCTACATTTTTACGTGAAAACTATCAACTTTCGGAAGACAGTATAAAATTAATAATTTGTTATTTCCAGAAGAAATTACTACCACAACAAACGTTGGGTTCCAGATTCACGTAAGAAGGATGAATTTCTTCGAGCTTCGAACAGTTGGCTTGGCACGGAGTATATTGTAAGTCTGCCTACTAGAATGGCAGAAGACGAATCAACTCTCTGCATGCCTTCAACTTCTTCTGAGAAGCGAGGAAGGCATAGTGTTCTTTATCAAGACTCTTCAGCACCAAGTAAAAGTAGCAAAAATACTACAGTACTCAGGGAATAGGGATCTGAGCACATCCACGAAGCATATTTGCAAGGATTACGATCGATGGGTGAAGGAATCGAGGCAAACATTGTGGAAATTATAAGGACTGCAGACAGAGAAAAAAAGAAGACAATTTTAGATTTGACTGAAATTTTGTCCGACGAATAAGCTTTATGTGTTTACATTGACTTGGATCTTACCAAAGCTCAGTATCTCTATTTCAGAAACCTTACAACTGAAAGAAACTGTTTTTTGCTGCCACCTTATTACAAAATACAGAACTGTAAACAAAGGTGTTACCCCCCAGCCCCATCGATTGAAATCACATATGCAAAAATTATTTTTTTACAAGATTTGTTCAATCACACCGCAGCTAGAATTCTATAGATTGACACTGTGTGTACAATTGGGTGAAAAAACTTAATTTTATATAGCAAGTGGGGCTGTGACGGCTCATCTGGGCAAAGTGAATACAAACAAAAATTTCCCAAGGAGTCTGAACTTATTTCAGATGCAAATTTGTTCATACCGTCCGTTGTTCCCATAAGGTTAGCTGATGAAGCAACTGGTTCTATAATCTGGAAAAATCCCGTGTCTTCATCTGTAAGGTTATGTCGGCCTATCTGGATTGAGTTTTCCAAAGAAACTCCCGAGAAAACTAGAGCCATTGTTGGTAATATTGAAAATCAAATTGGCAATTTGTATCCATTATTGATTAAAAGACTTGGTGAAGAAATCCAGATTAAACATAAACATTTCCTAACAATGATAGACGGAGAAGTGGATCAGGTATTAGCTGACACTTCAAGTTCTACATGTACTATTTGTAACGCCACCCCACGTCTAATGAACGATTTAGCGAAAGTCCCTGCTAGGCCAGAAGAAGAAAATTGTTTCCGGTATGGATTATCCACATTACATGCCTGGATTAGGTCCATTGAGATGATTTTACAAATATCATGCAATTTTTCCTTCGAAATCTGGTCAGCGACTAATAATAAAAACAAGCGATCAAAAGAAGAAAAGAAAGATTTACCACATTGATCCCGGAATTTATTCAGAAAATTAAAAATACAAGTTTATTCATCTAAATTTATATTGTCTCCTTCAAAGCAATCCCCATCGACTGCAACACACTTATGCCAGCCCTTGATCCAATCCTCGAAACATTTTTTATATTCGGTTTTCAGTATGTCCATCTGTGCTTCCTGCGATTTTTCCATAACTTCCTCTCGACTGCTGAAACGCGTGCTCCGTAGTGGTTTTTTAACTAAATTGAACAGAAAGAAGTCACAGGGACCCAAATCAGGTGAATTCGGTGGCTGTTGGATGGTATTTGTTGCATTTTTCGTCAAAAAGTTACGAATAATGACGGCACTGTGCGACCGCGACGGTGCGTTATCATGGTGAAAAATCCACCAGTTTTCTGCCCACAATTCTGGCCTCTTTCGGCGAATTGCTTCACGCAAACGTCTCATAACGCCCAAATACGAGTAATACTCTTTGTTTACTGTCTGGCCTTCTGGCAAAAATTCATGATGCACTACACCGTTGTAATCCGTGAAAACCGTGAGCATTGCCTTCTTTTTTGACTGAAAACAACGTGGTTTTTTTCGTCTCGGCTCATTTGGTGAACGCCATTCACTTGCCTGATGTCTGGATTGCGTGTCGTACTCATAAATCCACGTCTCGTCTCCAGTAATGATCCTTTTGATGAATGTGGGATCGGATTCCGCCTCGCAAATCATCCCTTTTGCGACGTCAACACGGTCTCTTTTTTGCATGAAATTGAGGTCTTTTGGCATCAACTGTCTTGGACGGATCCATAGGCAATGTCCAAGTCCTCCGCTATCTCTGTGATGGTTAATTTGTGGTTATTGACCAACAATTCTTCCACGAGTACTTCATAAATGTTTCGATTGACTCACGACCACTTTTGAACCGCTCGCTTGTGCCACTGGTAAACTACTGCTTTCTTTAGAGAAAGCAACGTTTCCAACGTTCGCGCACCATTAAATCCGTTTTTTACGCAAAATTTAAAACAAATTCTTTGTTGCAAATTTAAATCCATTTAGTAAAAAGTCGCCAACACACACAGAGATAGATGTACTCTTGGTTACGTAACTTTTGCAAATGTCAAGTTATGATGCTCAGATTTAGAGGGAATGTAAACAACAGATTTACCAACTTAATAAAAAAAAGCAGAACTCAAATCGGAACAATGGGAGCGCCACACCGTGGTGTCCCCCGGGAACTTTTTAATCAAATATACAGGGTGAATGACTCGAACTCCAACTTTTTAAAATGCGATAATTTTTTTATTTTTTTAATAAATTTTATTGTGCCAAAGCAAAAAATTCTGAAAAATACATCAATTTTTAAATTATATCAGTAGTTTTCAATATGTCCACCCTTGGCGCGAATAATGGACTTTAGACGGTCGAAGAAGGCATCGCACGCTGCACGCAAGTGGCTCTGCGGTATTTTGGTCCATTCCCGGCGAAGTGCTTGTTTGAGGTGGTCCAAACTTTGGTATTTTTTAGTGCCAACCTTCGTCTTCAAAATACTCCAGACAGAGAAATCCAACGGATTTGCATCCAAAGAATTTGCAATTCATTGTGTTGAAGAAATGAAGTGTGGAACATTGTTTTTTAACCAATCTTGTTGAAATGTCCACGGTCTCCGACCGCAATGATTGTTTGGCCAAGGCTTCAATACTGTCTCTAGGACAGTTTCACGGTATACGATCGCATTAATTTTGACGCCACCGTCCAAAAATACGAGCGGAGAGCGACCATCGGCGGTTATGGCTGCCCAAACCATCACCATCGGTACTGCCCGCTTTCTGGTGGCCGTCCGAAGGTGTAAATTTTCGTAGGACCTCTCTGGCAAGTAAACTCGGTCATTTTGTTTGTTGACATATTGGTCGATAACAAATGGCGACTCATCGGAGAAAACCAAATTCGGCAACTCACCACTTTCGTGCAAGCGTAGCAAATCCTTCGCTTTTTCGACTCTAACTTTTTTCTGTTGCGATGTCAGATAGTGTGTTTTTTCTAACTTCAATTTCTTGAGCCCAAGCTCATTTTTCAGTATGTGTTGCATTTTTCTTCCACTTCGACGCGGATTTCGCTCAATTCGAGCCTTCAATTTTCGAACCATTTCTGTCGATGTTGCTGTTTTTTATGACCACCTCATGGCGTTTTGCAACGCTGCCAGTATCACAGTAACGAGCTATGGTTCGAGACACAAATGATTTATTCACGTTGAGGTGCTGGAGGGCTCTAACGATAGCTACTTGTGGTTTTCCAGCCAAATATAAAGCAATCGCACAATCAACACAACTGAGACGCAAATAGTTTAAAAGGCTTGTAAATAATAAAATTATCTGACATGCGTCAAAATTTGAGCTCACTATCATGAACGGTTTGGAAATGATAGCAGTCTGAAATTGGTTACAGTTCGAGTCATTCAGGGTGTATACCACATATGTAGTTCAAAGACGTTTTCGGAAAGAGTTGGGTTTAATCATAGACAAACCTCGACAAGTAAGCGCCAACTCTAATGATGGTAATATAGCAAGAAGATTTTTTAGTAATGCCAGTTATTTTGCAGAAATAACAGGTGTTGATGACGCACTGATACGGAGATTGCATGTAATTCTACAAGCTTTTGTCATCAGGTGTTATGGTTGATGCTCAAAAGTTCAGCGAGGATGCTCTAGAAACGGCAAGGATATATGGTATGTTAATAAATACAACTGGTATTATATGCCATCATCAGTCCATACAATTTTAATTCATGGGGAGAGCATAATAAACCGATTTTGTGCACTACCCATTGGACAACTCTCGGAAGACGCTCAAGAGTCTCGCAACAAAGATTACAAATATTTTCGACTCCATCATGCTAGAAAATGCTCAAGATCTTTAACAAACGAAGATGTGTTTCATACATTACCGTATACATCAGATCCCTATATTACAAGCACCCGTAAACCTTATGTAAAAAATGTCGAGGAACCAGATAAAGACACTCTACACCTTTTAAAAGTGACTCAACTCATCTCGGATCATCATCATATCTTCATACATGTATTTATTAAACTATTTACCTACTTACTACACTTATTAAACTCTCTCTGTATTCCTATTTAGTTGTAAAAACTGGTGAAATTTAAATATTTAAATGAACTTCGTAGAGAATCGTAAGTTCAAAGGTGAGCGAGGCCGCAAGCAAACATAAGTTTTTGTCAAATATGTACTCGACTGAATTCATATACTTTCAAGTCTTTATATTCAAAATCAAAAAAGTTATAGGTTTTTGATCAGCAACTGACCCACATATTCCACACCGTGTTGGTTGCTTCATTTCGACCAAAACTTCTTTTCAATGAGCGCACTATTTTGTTTGGGCACCACAGCACTCACTTTTGAAATAAGTTTGCAATATTTCCCAACGTTGTTCATGCATACAGCGATTCATTTCGTTCGGCGGAGTCATGACACTGTCTGGTAGTTAAGATTTGGAGCGGGAAAGAGCAGTCAGTGTCAAAATAACATATACGAGTAATTCAGAACGAAAGTTGTATTTGGACCACCCGTGAACCTTAAGAAAATTTACCTTTATATCACTTAGAACAATATTTACCAAAGAAGAACCACTCAACGTTATTGCCTATTTCCTCTTATTCTTATTGATTTGTGTTGTGTTTTCTGTGGAATTGTTTTTTCCCTAATTGGCATGGAGTTCCAATCATTTGTTTTATTTGTGTTATTTGTTAGTGATGGAAAATTGTGAGCCGTATGTGAGTGTGATGTGGATTGATACAGTGTGCATAACTGGAACTTGGTTCAAGCCTATTGCCAATGACATCTCTTACGAAATCTCCAATCATAAATTGCTGCTCAACGACAGAGTTACTGACACCCGTAGTGGTGGAATTGCTGTGTATTATAACCAGTCTCTTGGTTATGAACTTGTGAAAAAATCTGAAAGTAGTGGCGTTGAGTATCTCTTTTTTGGGGTTTCCGATGGTAATCGTAAACTGTTTTATGTGTGCTACTTACTGTCCGAGAAGAAGTTTTTCTTCACTTCCCCTGCTTGATGTCCTTCAAGAACTTTTGACGCGCTATAAACATAAAGGGTGAGCCAACAGCTAGTGTGGAAGTTTTCCATATACAAAATACACATGTGTTATGAAATCAATTTTCATGAATTTTATTGATGAATAAAGTCTGGTATATGGCAATTAGGAGTGGAATACAATCTTGTTCATATGACTACCATGGCCTCTGTTGTCAATGGCCAGCCGAAGATCAAAATTATCGATGATTTTTTGAAGAATAAGGCCGCAATTTGAGTTTGGATTTATGATTGAGATCCTGAATTGTCGCTGGGTTATTGGCCAGACCGTACTCTTCAAATAACCATATAACAAGAAGTCTAAAGGTGTCAATCTGCATGACCTTGGAGGCCAACCAATCTCTCCTCTAACTGAAATAATGCGATCCTCAAATTTCGTATACAATAAATTGATTGATTAATGGCTTGTGTGGGAGGTAGCACCATCCTGTTGAAACCCCAGATCGTCCAGACCCAAATTCAAATTCAATTTGGAAAAAATTAGCGTCAACATGTTGCGGTAACGTTCTTCATTCACTTTAACTGTCGTTTCAGCCTCATCTTCGAAAAACTATGGGCCAATGATACGGCTAATCCATAATCCGCACCATACAGTGATTTTTTTGGGATGCGTTGTTTTTTTTTGTGAAATACTAGTGTTTTATATTGGGTTCAGATCGAAGTCAAAGAGTGCTGGTCTAAGACTTTCGAACTTTGAAAAACTAGTGTGTGGCGTTCCTCAAGATTCAATATTATGCCCGCTTTTATTATATTTGTACATACACCAACGATCTTTCTAGTGCATGTTCTGATGTCTCTTTGCACTTAAGTGCTGATTTTTTTTTTGTAATTTGCTCGCGCTCAAGGGATTAAGTACTCTTAAAATGTTTGCACACCCGGTGTTCGCGGGTGTTCATTGTTTGAGTGATATTAGTATCACCTATGAGTTTTATCACACGGTTTTGAATCCTATCTAGCAGGTGCAGAGATGTTTTGGGCGCATCCGACCAGATGTGGGCATTGTACTCCAATTTCGGGCGGATAAATGCTTTATATATTGAGGCCAGATCAGAGGGGGTAGAATATTTCTTACATCGCTTGAGTAAACCTAGACATTTCGCAGCATTTTTGACGACATCGAATATGTGGTCATTCCAACGTAAGTTGTCATTGACACACATACCGATGATGGAGAGTTTATCGGTTTCGGCGACGCAAGTGGCATTCATGGATAATGTCTGGGTGTTTAAATTTCGCTTTAACGGCAGCAGACAGCATTGTGTTTTGGAAGCATTAAATTCCACTCTGTTGGTTGTTCCCCAATTGGTTATGCTGTTAATATCAAAATTTAATGAGCTTAGCATACGATGCCGTTCCCGTTCTACAGCCGAAGAGCAGGGGCGTGAGTCCAGAAACGAATATGAGAAGCAGAGAGTACTGTCGTCAGCAAAGGAATATATTGGATTAGAAGTAGCAGAAAAGAGATCGTTGATGAAAATTAAAAAGAGTGTCGGAGACAGAATGGAGCCCTGGGGCACACCAGCATTTATTTTGTGAACATCAGACTTGAAACCAACCAAGACAACTTTAATTGAACATTCCGAAAGGTAATTTCTAATCCATTAAGCCTGATGCCAAACTCTGTCAAATGCCTTAGAAATATCAAGTGCAACTATCTTGTTTTCGCAGGATTGATGAACGCTTTGGTTCCACTTTTCGGTGAGACATGCCAGCAGATCACCAATGGATCTGTTGCTATGAAATCAATGCCGGTCATTGAGAAGTTTTCGTGTTTCGAGATATTTTATGAGCTGATGGTTTGTCAGCGTTTCCATGACCTTGGAAAGAAGGGACGTAAGTGCAATGGGTCTGAAGGAGGAGAGAGAAGAAGATTCGCCTTTTTTAGGGATGGGCTGGATAAATGCTGTTTCCATCTGCTCGGAAAGAGTCCTAAAGAGTAGGATTGATGAAAAAGCTTACGCAGTGGTTTTGCCAGCGTGGAAGAACACCTCTTCAGAAGAAGGAGAGATATACGATCTGGAAAGTGGATTCGTCCCATTGTAGATTCGACGCACTCAAGTATAGGCGGGGATAAAGCACAATCTGGGAGTGTTGAGCTACCCGCAAAGTGTGCAGCTAGTAGATTGGCTTTTTCCAAAGAGCTAACAGCTGGAATGTCATTGTAAATGAGCGTTGGGATGGAGGATGAGGCAGAGTTTCTAATGTTTTTGACGAACGACCAACAATTTTTACTGTCTTTGGGACATTGCAGTATTTTTTGCCTCAGGTTTTGGTCGTATTGGAATTTCACATGCTTGAGAAAGACGTTGCAGTCATTTCTGGTTCGTTTGAACTTTTTTCGATTTATGATGATGTCGAATTTTACTTGTCTATACCAATCGACTTAATTGAAAATTTTGTCTGCAGAATAAATGAGGATCTCTTAAGAAATATATAATTGTTCGCAAGGCAATTGCGAAATCAAATCTTTTTCCACCAAGCCATTTCTTCAGGTTTGGGAACAAGAAGTAGTCGCTCGGAGCCAAATCTGGAGAATAGGGTGGATGAGGGAGCAATTCATAGCCCAATTCATGGATTTTTGCCATGGCAACTGCACATGTGTGCACCCTTGCATTGTCTTGGTGGAAAAGAACTTTTTTCTTGGCCAAATGAGGTCGTTTTTTTTTCAAATCGTCATTGAATCGGTCCAATAAGTTGGCATAATATTCCCCATTGATTATTCTTCCCTTTTGAAGGTAGTCAATGTGGATTATCCCGCGTGCATCCCAAAAAACAGTCGCCATAACTTTATTGGCTGACAAACCCACCTTGGCCTTCTTTGGCGCCGATTCACCCTTAGAAACCCACTGTTTTGACTGTTGTTTGTTCTCTGGTGTGTTGTGATGGATCCATGTTTCGTCCATGGTTACAAAACGGCGCAAAAACTCCTCCATATTGCGATTAAACAACGCCAAACCTTCCTGTGAAGTTGTTACACGATTGCGTTTGTGGTCGACTGTGAGCAAACGCGGCACCCATCTTGCGGAAAGCTTTCTCATGCCCAAGTGATCATTCAAAATTGAAACCACTGAGCCATGCGAGATCCCTACGGCTTCCACAATCTCTCGCACTTTCAATCTTCGGTCGGCCAACACCATATCGTGAATTTTTTCGATTGTTTCGGGTGTAGAGACCTCAACTGGGCGTCCATTACGTTCGGCATCTTCAGTGCTTGTACGGCCACAACGAAATTCAGTAAACCACTTTTTTACCATTGAAATCGATGGTGCAGAGTCCCCATAGTATTTATCAAGCTTAGCCTTGGTCTCGGTAATGGTTTTTTTTCGCAAGAAATAATGCTTAATAAGCACACGAAATTCACTTTTTTCCATTTTCTCCTCAAATTAGTGAGTGGTCTGATAAAAATTGCTGTCAAACACAAACTAACTGACGCAGCAAGTTTAAATTTTGACAGGAGTCAACTGACAGATGCCTCTTGACAGGAGCAGTGTTGCTGTTTCAGTAAAGAGGTCAGAAATTCAAAAAGTCACGGACTTATTGACCCGTTCTCGTATCAATGAGCAAAACTTCAGGCAGGAATATTAATGAACTCGAGCGTCGAGTAGATTTTGGTTTCATTTCAATGAAGAAATAAATGCTCTCTCAAAACAATTATCACGGCCAACTGTAATGCTTTAATTGTAAAAAACTAGGACGCACTTTTATGGCACGCCCATGATCTACGCTCTTTTGCTGTTGGTAGGCCAAAGTGTAACCTTGTGTCGGAAGTAGCCGATCGATCGCGAAGAGACAGACAAATTAGGCTCGATGAAAACTGACAAATTTCTTGAAATTGAATTCCAAACTCTAGCCTTTGTTCGCCAAACTTGTAGAGAACTTTGAGAAGTTTACGGAAAACATTATAGGCCATCTAAGCATGCTATTCATCGAAATATTGAAAAATTTCACACCCACTTCACGCTACTAGTTACTCGTACATTAAAAACAACGAGAACAGTGTGTTCGGAAGGAAACATCGCGGCTGTGGAAGCTTGTGTTGAAGAAAATCCGAATTTATTGATTCGTCATCATTCTCAGCAACTTCGCCCTTGTCCATGTACTATCTGGAAAATATGTGGTAAGATCTTGGCCTCAAAGCTTATAAGATCCTATTGGTGAAAGAACTGAAGCTGTGAGACCATTTATTGTGTCAAGTGCCCAGTGATTTGGCTTTAAATCAACCGGGAGTTGACCCATTTGGAATAGAGACAACCCCCAAGTAGTCCACTAAGGCGGATTGTATGTCGGTGGCATCATCAGTCCTTATTTTTTCAAAAATTACGCCGGAGCACAAGTTGCTTGCAAAGACACTACTTTCCAAATTTACGTGACATTATTGTGGAAGAACAGTGATTCCCACAGGAAGGTGCTCCACCCCTACTACGAACGAAATCACCGCTTTATTGAAAACACGATTTGGAAATTGAGTCATTTCAAAAATGGACTCGTCAGTTGGCCACCAAAATTGTGCGATTTAACGCCATTGAATTATATTATGTGGCGCTACGTCAAACCACTAGTGTATGCCGATAAACCAGCAACAACAATTGACGCATTGCAGCAAAACTTTGTTCGAGCAACAAGCGATATACCATATTCCCCCAAACTGCTCGGAAAAGTGGTTGAAAATTGGACCTCTAGAATGCGCTTTGTACGAGGCAGCTGTAACAGACATATGACTGAAAGTATTTTCAAATATTAAATGGCCTGGAGTAACCTTTCCAACAAATGTAATAAAAAGTCATTAAGTGTCATAATTTGTTTGTGTTTTATTTAAACAATAAATCCGGAACCCGTTACCTTTGGTGATTTTGATTTCAGCCAAATTACAAACATACCTGATATATGGATTTAGCGGAACGACAAAATAATTTGTACCCGCAAAACTACGCCAAATAATTATGCCAAAACTGAAAACCCATATAATTTTGCCAACCCAAATTATGTTGAGCTGAATTACTTCTTTTGTAATACAAATTGGTACGATGAATTCAAAAAGTGAAAACCTAAGTATACTCGTGTGTATGCATGCTTTATTGAAATTTTATTCATTGGTTTTGGTGTATATGTACCTCGAACGTACAAAAGAAAATTTTCTGGTCCTCCATGGGGTAATCTAAGCCATAAGTTTGAAAAGACTTAAATGGAAAGCTTATTTTACGATTATGAAATTAAACAATCTACGGGATTATAAACAATCTTAAATCTCGAGAAAGTAATTGTGTTCTTTTGGTAAATTTTTAGGGAAGCCGTCCATCTTGAATATGGCGAAAAATATTAAAGTTATGTAAAAGCAAATATTTCTGGACTTTTTTAACGATAAAAGAAAGTTTGCAGCTATTTCAAAGGTCGACTCAACATATAAATCAAAATTACTCGTTCTAATGTTTCTAGAGAATCGATTGATTCTACATTGGATATAGAACTGATCAGTTTTTCCCTGGTTTCCAGTTAGTGTTAAATGAATATACAGGGTGACTTACTCGAACCCAAACTTTTTAAAATGCTATAATTTTTTTAATTTTTGATAAATTTTATTGTGCCAAAGCAAAAAATGTTGGAAAATACATAAATTTTCAAATTGTATCAGTAGTTTTCAATATGTTCACCTTTCGCGCGAATAATGGTCTTGAGACGGCCGAAAAAAGCATCGCACGCTGCACGCAAGTGGTTCTGCGGTATTTTGGCCCATTCCCGGCAAAGTGCTTGTTTGAGGTGGTCCAAACTTTGGTATTTTTTAGTGCCAACCTTCGGCTTCAAAATACCCCAGACAGAGAAATCCAACGGATTTGCATCCGGAGAATTTGCAACCATTGTGTCGAAGAAATGAAATGTGGAACATTGTTTTTTAACCAATCTTTGTTGACGCGCGCTTTGTGAGACGGTACCGAGTCTTGTTGAAATGTCCACGGTCTCCGACCGAAATGATTGTTTGCCCAAGGCTTCAATACTGCCTCTAAGGCAGTTGCACGGTATACGATCGCATTAATTTTGACGAAACGGTTCAAAAATACGAGCGGATAGCGACCATCAGCGGTTATGGCTGCCCAAGCCATCACCATCGGTACTGCCTGCTTTCTGGTGGCCGTCCGAAGGTGTAAATTTTCGTAGGACCTCTCTGGCAAGTAAACTCGGTCATTTTGTTTGTTGACATATTGGTCGATAACAAATGGCGACTCATCGGAAAAAAGCAAATTCGGCAACTCACCACTTTCGTGCAAGCGTAGCAACTCCTTCGCTCTTTCGGCTCTAACGCTTTTCTGTTGCAATGTAAGATCGTGTGCTTTTTGGAACTTCAATGGCTTGAGCCCAAGCTCATTTTTCAGTATGTGTTGCATCCGTTCCAACGATATGTTGAGCTCACCAACCATTTTTTTTCCACTTTGACGCGGATTTCGCTCAATTCGAGCCTTCACTTTCCGATTTCTGCCGATGTGGCTGTTTTTTTATGACCACCTCCATGGCGTTTTGCAACGCCACGCTGCCAGTATCACGGTAACGAGTTATGGTTCGAGACACAAATGGTTTATTCACGTTGAGGTGCTGGAGGGCTCTAACGATAGCTACTTGTGGTTTTCCAGCCAAATATAGAGCAATCACACTATCACGTTTAAACTCCACCGCGGATAAAAATTTTTCAACACAACTGAGACGCAAATCGTTTAAAAGGCTTATAAATAATAAAATTATCTGTCATGTGTAAAAATTTGAGCTCACTGTCATGAACGGTTTGGAAATGATAGCAGTCTGACGTTGGTTTCATTTCGAGTCATTCGGGTTGTATATTGTCCCCTTCAGAGTAATCCCCATCGACTGCAACACACTTATGCCAGCACTTAATCCAATCCTCGAAACATTTTTTATATTCCGTTTCGGTATGTCCATCAGTGCTTCCTGCGATTTTTCCATTACTTCCTCTCGGCTGCTGGAACGCGTTCTCCGCAGTGGTTTTTTAACTCGATTGAACAGAAAGAAGTCAAAGGGAGTCAAATCAGGTGAATTCGGTGGCTGTTGGTATTTGTTGCATTTTTCGCCAAAAAATTGCGACCACAACGGTGCGTTATCATGGTGCAAAATCCAAGAGTTTTCTTCCCACAATTCTGGTCTCTTTCGGCGAATTGCTTCACGCAAACGTTTTATAGCGCCCAAATAATACTTGTACTCTTTGTTTACTGTCTGGCCTTCTGGCAAAAATTCATGATGCACTACACCGTTGTAATCCATGAAAACCGTGAGCATTGCCTTTTTTTTTGGCTGAAAACGACGTGGTTTCTTTAGTTTCGGCTTATTTGGTGAACGCCATTCACTTGCCTGATGTCTGGATTGCGTGTCGTACTCATAAACCCACGTCTCGTCTCCAGTAAAGATCCTTTTGATGAATGTGGGATCGGATTCAGCCTCGCAAATCATCTCTTTTGCGACGTCAACGCGGTCTCTTTTTTGCATGAAATTGAGGCCTTTTGGCACCAACTTTGCTGCTACACGACGGAAACCCAAATCATTAACCAAAATGTCTTGAACGGATCCATAGGCAAGGTTCAAGTCCTCCGCTATCTCTCTGATGGTTAATTTGCGGTTATTGACCAACATTTCTTTTACTTCATCAATGTTTTCGTCGGTTTTCGATGTCGGTGGTCTGCCACTGCGTTCATCATCTTCGATTGACTCACGACCACTTTTGAACCGCTCGAGCCACTGGTAAACGACCGTTTTCTTTAGAGAATCGTTGCCGAAACACTCTTCCAACATTTCCAACATCATTCGCTCATCATTAAATCGGTTTTTTACGCAAAATTTAATACGAGTACAAGTTCGTTGTTGCAAATTTAAATCCATTTCTAAAATTGTAAAAAATCGCCAACACACACAGAGATAGATGTACTCTTGGCTACGTAACTTTTGCAAATGCCAAGCTATGACGCTAAGATTTAGAGAAAATGTCAACAACAGATTTACCAACTTAACAAAAAAAAACAGAAATCAAATCGGAACAAGGGGAGCGCCACACGGTGGTGTGGTGCGGGAACTTTTTGATCAAGGCGGTATTTTAACTAACTACAGCAAGTCTCATATCAGAAGTAGGGAAGGAAAGATACACCGTGAATTCATTGAATAAAGACCTTAGACCGCACATTGCGGGTAATATTTTTGACGATGACTTCGCTGGATTGCTGGATAGCGGTGCACGAATCTCTTGTCTTAGAATAGATTGCAAATACATTTATTTAAATCATGTGTTAAGACATTTGATGGAACAAAACAAAATATTGTAGACAGAATGGAGACCTAAGTTACCGACAATGATGCATCGAAAAATTGAATTGATATCTATTTCCATCAATGTCCAAACCTGTATACCTCAATATCGACTTCTGGTTTAAATTTAATATTTTGCCCCGTTGAAAACTGCCAGAACGAAAACAAAGTACCCGATGTCATAAAACAATGAAAAATGTTAATGCGCCTCAAGCTCAATAAGTCGCTTTTTACGACAAGTAATAGAGTAAACCGTAGGAATAAAATTTGAACAAAACAGACTATGGTATAACAAATATTAAAATTTGAAATTAGAATCAAAACTCATCAAGGATACTCGTGTCTGCCGCAGAATTATTCCTTTCATCACCTTAATTTGTTTTCATAACTTTCTATTCCATATCCGATTTCGAGCGGCTAAAATGGTTACCATTCCATTTGCCCTGACAAATAATTTCTTATAGACCCCCTAAGGATATAATAATAAACTGCGTGGGATTTAAATTGAAATTCCTCTTTAAAAAAAATTACTTCCAACAGAGTTTCAACTTAAATTTTATGTTTATGTCTCTGTTGTTCCGTGGGAGAAAGGTCAATGAAAACATTCCATCAATTTGAGAATTACTTTTTTAACAAAAGTTCTGTGAACATACACAGCCCTGCAGCTGTCAGGGTGATAAATAAACATCCGAACATCAGCAGCTATGTCATTTGCAGTAAATATTCCTCGGATAGCTTCTTGTGCGACAAAGCTGTGTGCTATAAATTCACAAAGTAGTCGTCTGCTTCTTTCTATATATCATACTAAAATAATTATATCCTTCGTCTGATATATAGGCGAAGCCCCCTAGCAAAAGTATAAAATTGTT
Source organism: Volucella zonaria (assembly GCA_963966105.1). Lineage (NCBI taxonomy): Eukaryota > Metazoa > Arthropoda > Insecta > Diptera > Syrphidae > Volucella > Volucella zonaria. Next base: position 191,912,918 of record OZ014532.1, on the reverse strand, counting down.
ATTCGAAAATGCATTCTTCTTGATTCACCACAAATTACCGCTGTTAGTAATCCTGAGAAATGGGCCGGCGGCTGGACTAAATAGCTATCAATACAAATAAACCCATAAATCGTTCAATAAGCTGCTGTAATTAGGAGAAAGTTTGACAGATGACGACGGAAGTGGAATTCCTGGTGTTGAGGTTGGCGAAATTCCAATCCGAAGGATGTAGTTTCCCTGTTTCAGAGGTGGTTCGCTGTTTCCAAGTCAATGAGTTGATTTTAAGAGGAAGATTTTCGAAAGCGATAAGGCACTTTATGATTGATTAATGGTGAAAGTTTTCGACGCTTCAATAAATAACCGCAAAATTAAGTGATGGAAAATTACATCATAAAATGCGAGTAAATATGGCTGTCAATTTTTGTTCGTCCTGTTTGCTATGAGTACGAGCATCTAGGTCAGGTCTTCTGAAAATTATAAATTGTTGAAACAATATCTACGACAGTAGGTTGAGGTGTTGACTGGCATTGACGAATGTCTGAATAGGCCTTAGTGGCGCTATGTCGTCGATAATTGAATGTAATTGTTTTCAAATTAGTTTTTGTGACAAGCGATGATCAAAATTAATTAGCCAGTTTCGTTTGATGACAGCTAGTCATCAAAATCGTATGTGGGATGCAGTGGTTTGAGGATATTTTCAGTTTGAAATTGGTGGTGCTTCGGTCAATAGAGGGTGCAAGTCGTAATCGGCATTAGGTTTCGAGTGGATTCAACTGATTTTGAATGCGGTAAACCAGCATAACCAACTATTATTACCTATGCGAAAGATAAATCAATTTGGCATTACACAATTAGATTTCTTGTATTGGCGGTATCAATGACGCCTTTGTTCGTAATTAAATGGTCGTGGCTGTATCAATTCTGATATCCACTTTCATATTCATTTCATTTCCATTGTCATACAGTCAGGCGAAAAATTAATTACACAGGATTTGTAACAGTAGCCTTGTTGGCGTCATGATTGGTGATAAGAAGGATTTACTGAATCTCTCTGTTTTTCGCAAACAAAAACAAAAGATATATTCATAGTAGAGATATCAAGTTTTGAAGAATTATTTATGACTGAATGTTGACGGGCATATGTATGGTATATCCAAAAACAACACCCTGCATGTCGTCAAAGTACAATAACATGCATAACATAACACATAAACAACAAAGGGTGCTTTTCTCTGTAATGGATGACCTTTTCGCAAAAGCGTATCTGTTTGCAACATCTGGACGTTTTCGGGGAAATCGCGATTGCACAGACACATACAATATTCATGAATCTTTGTGGATGTCCAGTTGTAATAAATAAATCTCAAATGTCACCTTTTTGACGAATTTAAGCATTGAAATTGTTCATACCAGTTTCTTGGTAATAGTCAGTCCAATGGCGTTGTTGAAGGATTCTTCCTTACGAACAAGTATAAGGCAAAACCCGTAGGGAACATGGCAAATTCCATGGGAACGCAACATCAGTAGATTTTCTTTCAGAAGAAAGAAACAAGGAAACCATGCAACAATGGCATAGAAAAGTATAAAATGAAATATAAATCAGCACAGGTAACACAAGACCCCATCCAATTTGTAATCAAAGTCAACTAGCAACATTTTCTCATTGTTTTGCATGTACGAGTACCTAGGTTTCAGGGGTATCGCGGATAAAATAACTTTTCAAGCAAGTACAGCAAATTGCTTAAAGATTCCTTTTATCTGTTCAACAAGAGCATCTAGCCCATTCCACTCCTATATGCGCGTTCTTTTAAATTCCGTAGAAAGATGAGTAGTCGCGTCAGTAATAAAATGCAACCAGTATCAGTACCCATCACCTGATACGACTTGGAAGGATTAGATATGATTGCAAAGCACAATGCAGATCTTCTCTGAAAGATAGGAGCAATGCCTAGTTATTTGCCAAGATGGCGTTGCAAGAGGTGGACCTGGAACTCAATCGTCTCTTCAGTTAGCGCAGGTATTCTGCAATGGTATCGAGCTATGGACTTCAAGATGGTGGGTTTTCTTCTCCACTTTTGCGCGCCAGTTACTACGAGATATTCCTCAACTGCACTATCCTTAAGGAGATTAATTGAAGACTATCGGGTCAGGAGTCTTGTTCAAGAAATCAATCACACGACAGAGTAACACCTTGCCAAAGCCCAATTTTAACATCAAAGGTCGGGGTGAGTTGTTGGGTGTCGTAAAAATAGGGCAGACACTGAGAGGTGTCAACTTGGCGATGCCCAGTTTATATCTGTTGTCACACATTAATTGTACTTATTTTACCTCCAAGTGATAACCATCGGGTACTGGTCAATGACCATACGGACTCGAATCGCCAAACTTATAAGCGCGAATGCTGACTAGCAAACAAATATAGCAGAACTATAAACGAGACAGCGGATGAATTCTTCAGATGGAATCAACGGTGAAATTAAAAAACTAAGACCTTATTCGGGCTACTCCGATATATTTGGAGTTCAGGCGGGTAAGGATTCACGATTCCCGTCTAACCAACCCATTGTAGTAGGAGTATCTGTCATCGAACTGGCAGCCCAAGTTACGATGCAACAACATGCCTCGGATACGGACGGATCTACTATACACAACCCTTGAAAACGAAACAAGAACAACGAACTTCGGATCTGTACGTTGGGTTATTTAATAGGCCATGTGCCGAAGAACAAATCCAAGAAATGAGATTTGATGAGCCGGACAAAAAGAGGTTGAAAAACTGCGACATTTAACTCGGCGATTTTCATCGGCGGCAAAAGCAGCGTCTATTTGGATGCGAATTTGTTGTTAAAGGCAAATTTTGCCAAGAAGTCGAGAAGTGCCGGAATGTTATCGAGCACCTCGTAACAATCCGTATTAAAGCTAAATTTGCCAGCGTTAGCCTTATATTGGCATATGCCCAAAGATAGCTTATACGAACTCTTGGACAAGACTAACGAAAAGTGCCACAGCTATTATTTAATGTAAAGCTTGTAAGAGAGAGTACGTTGAGTAGTACTGTCGGAAAGTATAGCTCCACGACACCAACTGCAATTACGGATTCAGGCTAATCAACCTTGTCGTAGCTATCACGCATCTTTCCACATCTCGATATTCATAAGGGGACTTGGAGATCCGCTGATCCATCAAGCGTCAGCCAAATTGACCATTACGATCGACTTAAGGCACTCCTCTAGTATTATGGATGTCCGAACCTTCCGAGATGCCTTGTTGTATCGAAGGTACGGTTACTGATATCCCGATCATCGACAGGACAAGCTAATACTGTGAGGAAATTTGACGTCGGACGGCTACAATCGCAAGAGATCGTTAAATCGGTTTTCAAACCCAGCACATCAGAGGCGGCATTTCTGATGCCTCAGTGGCAACATTGCCAAAAAGGCATCAGAAATGCCGCATCTGATGTGCTGGGTTTGCTAAGCACATGAAACTAATACAAAAGCGGCACTGCAGAGAATGAATAGAATGCTCACGAGCTCTACGAGCAGAAGATGAGAGACGAACACCGGCTTCTCAAGAGGAAAAAGAAGGAATAGGAGGAGCGCGCGTTCGGGAAAATTGATAGATGCAACTCCAATAATGAAATTCGAAAGATTTACCAAAATGTAAAAAAACATGCCACGGACACAAACCCCGAACCGAAGCTTATAGAGACGAACAACGGAGCACAGTAGTAGAGTCGCAGTCGATGCTGAGGATTTGGAAATAGCATTTCTGTAGACTGTAACGGGATGACGAACGTCAGGCAGAATAAACTTTTTAACCTGGACGATGTAGACTAACAATTCCATCCACCGACCGGAATGAAGTGAAGATAGTCACATTTAGGCTTGAGTATAACAAAGCTGCTAGAGCGAAGCGCCTGCCTGCCGTGCTCTTCAAAGCGGTAGGCGATGATTTGGTAAGGAGCATACACCAACTTATCTGTAAAATATGCACGGACGAAAGTATGCCCGATGAATGGAACCTGAGGAATGTCCTGTCCTCAAGAAAGTTGACCTTCTGAACTGCTCCAACTACAAAGGCTAAAGTCTTCTTAAGATCCCCTACAAGATCCTCTCTGCCGTATTTTATGGATGCCAGAGGCCGTTCGCCAACAACCTGATTGGTCCATATCAGTTTGGCTTTGGGGGAGGAAAGTCCAACATCGACAAAATATTCAGGCTAAGGCAGATCTTGGACAAAACCCATGAGCTCCTAATCGATACATACCACTTATTCAGTGATTTTGGCCAGGTATAACAGCTATGCAGAGCGATCTCTAGTATTTGGATCCCTGCCAAACTTCTCCGTTTGTGCACGATGACGTTGGAGAATGTTCGCTGCTCCATCAAGATCGGTAAATAACTCGGCCAGACCTTTGATGTCGAAAAAACGATTTAGATAAGGCGATGCACTGTCATCCGGTTTCTTTAACATCATTGTAGTGCAAAACTCACGCGCCAACTCAGGAGGCACAATCTTTCAGAAGTCCGCCTAATCACTCGCATACGCCGATGATATCGACATAATCGGAAGAAACCAGCGTGACATCAGTGGCGAAGCACCGAAGATGTGTTTAACTGTCAATAAGGGCAAGACTAAGCATATGCCAACAAGAAAGGACACATAACACCGATATCACCCTCGACAGATTTAACTTTGAGGTAATTAAGGACTCTGTCGACCTAGGCTCTGCTATCAATTCACACAACGACACAAATGCTGAAATCAAACGAAGAATAACCCTTGCCAATCGCTACTTCCTTTATATAGATTTTTCCTAGGCCTTTGACCATGTCCAACACAATGTCCTTTTGAAAGACCTGGGATGTTTCGATTTTATTCCAGTATTTGAAGTTTGACTTTCTTGCTCAAAAGTGATTCTGAATTACTCTGGTGTACCTTAGGGCAGTCATATTGGTACGTTCATTTTCTAATAAATAGGCGATCTAGAAATATTTAGATCGGTGAATTCTATTTCTGACGCGTTAGATTGCAAAATAATCTTCGTCATATTAACAACTGGCGTTTTTTACATGGCTTATATTTCAATAAAATTTTGTCTAATTGTCTTTGATTAGAGTATTCAAAAAACAGTATTAAAGGGATAACTTATTAAAAGGACTAAGGCGTGATTTTTGAAGCCGAATTAAATTGTTCGTTACATATGAACCATATTATCGGCAAGGCTAATCGCATGCTGGGTTTTTTTTTTATTTCGCAATTCTAAGGACTTTTATGATCCTTACACCCTTAAGCCCTTGTATAATTCATTAACTCGTACTATATTAGCTCTTTCAGACCGTGATGCATCGATTGTGCGGGTAAGTTCTGTCCTCAATATTTCTACTTCTATTTCACGAACGTAAGGTGGAGTTGTGCTTACTGAGTTAAGCGCCAACCAATATTTAGGGTTATTGTGTATGGAGGTAAGATTTTTACTGGCGTTAAAAGTGCATTACATAGAGTTGTAACAAATTATTGTAAAAAGAGTCCTAATCGACTAAATCGACGAAAAATATGGAGAAGAAAACCGGTTTTGGATGCGCAACTTGCTGTGAAAATTGTATGTTTAAAAATGGGTAGCTATATCTAACATATATCTTGAACGACATTTCGTGAACAGAATGAAACGGTGAAGATGGCGACGGTTTTGGAATATTTCAGAAAATATTTTGATGAAGCATTTTTTTAAAATACGACTGATTGCACAAATAGATACAATTTTTTACAGAAAGGTGAACATTTAAAATCATCCGCTGGGGAAATTAAAAACATTTTTGGAATGCAACGGGTTGCGTTCGTTTCCCAAGATTCCAGATGTACTGGCAGAAGAAGTTTAAAATTCCTATAATCACGGAAGCAATGAGTCGCGATAGATTCTTCAAAATACGTGTAGCTTTCAATGTTGTAATTCAAAATGACGTCGCTGAAGCAGAAAAAAGAGCAAATGTCTTTTGGAAAGTTCAGCCAATTATTGACTCAGTTAGAAATGCTTGCTTAAATATTCCCAGACAACGGAATGGACGATTTTCAATCGATGAGCAAATGATACCATTTCACGATTTTGAAATATGGTATATCAAGGCAAGACAACTCCTCTTCCAGAAGAAAATATTGCACTCAGTCTTGCATTTGTTCTGCGCCTTGTACAAACATTACCGAAAGGGTCCACATTTTTTTTTTTGACAGCTATTTTACCACATTGCCCCTGTTGGATAAGCTTCTGGAAAAAGGCATTTTTGGGACGGGAACGATAATGAGAAACCGATTAAAAGGCGTAACCTTGACTGAGGATAGAAAAATGAAAAGAGGAGATATGGAGGAGTTCTGTTGTCCTAAAGATAAGGTTGTCATTTTGCAACAGAAAGACTCAAAGTCGGTCTTATTGGCGTCATTTTCTTTTGGATGCAGTCCTGTCAATAACGTTCGCCGTTGGTGCAAAAAAGAAAAAAACTTTATCGAAGTAGCACGTCTACATATATGTAGTTCGCCCATACAAAGAATCAATGGGTGGTGTAGACATTTGCGACCAGCAAATGGAAGTGGCCATTAAAAGTAATTATACATTTTAATGATTTGGCATGCTGCAATGCATGGATGTAGTACCGAAAGGATTGTCGGGAATTCGGAAAATCACCAAAAGATACACATGATTTGCTTAGTTTTCGACTTGCGTCAGCTGAGGTACTAATCGCAATCCCAAAAATGAATAATGTGGAGTGGAGCTCTGAGTCCGAAACGGAAGAAGCTGAAACTACTCAACAACCGAATCGGTATCGCCCTTCGGAACAGCCATGCTCCGAAAAACGACTGGATGGCTTCACTCATTGGCCGGAAGAACTGGACTTAAAATCAGCCCGTATGTGCCGTCGCAAAGACTGTAAGTCGCGAACACGCACACGATGTATCAAATGCGATGTTTTTTTATGTTTCAGTAAAAAAAATAATGGTTTTAAGTTGTACTCGTATCATAATGAAAAATAAAAAGAATTTGAAAAAAGTTATAGAACAGGTTTCGGTTATTGAAAAATGAAAAGAGACCGAGATGCATCAATTGTGCCTGTCCTAGAACTCATTGAAGGACCTGTAAATTACAAAACTTAAAATTTGAGAAAAAGTTCAAATGGTATATAGACCACATATTTCAAAAATATGTTCAGTAGTTTAGCGTTAGGTCTGAAAGGGTTAGAATATACAACAATTTGGAACCCTTCTTTTCGCAGTCATGAACTAGGTATTGAGTGAATATGTACGAAGTTTGCTCCCCGTGGATTGAATTGGAATAATGGTGTGCCTTGTTATGAAGCACCATGTGTGCTAATTAATTTCAAACCGTTTGCTCGAAGAAGATTACTCGCGCTTTTTGTTCACGATATACAGTACTCGTATTAAGTGTTCGTATTTATTGAACGCTTTTGTTATCGATGCTGACCTTGAGAACAGTTTTTCTTTATTTCTAGACATAGGACGACTTTTGTACCAAATGATCCCTTAACTACGGCTTATATCATTTATAGAAACGCTACTATAGGAACTGTAATTGATTCCGATGTTTAGATTGCTTTGTAAAAGTGCTATCATGAAATCTGTATAAATTAATTTAAGTTGACTAAAATGTAACTTTGTAAATTACTAGAGTTAGTTTAAAATAAGCTTGTAACTTATGTAAATAAGTAAATATTTTCATAGCTCTGACTGCTTTAAATCAGGCGTGATATCACGTACGCACCCCTTTACTGTGTGATACAATACGAGTTGAAATACAACCTTTACGTGACAACCATTGATATCAGCTGAATAGTAAACTAATTTATGCACCCATGCTCAAGGCAGCAAGACATGTCTTCTATGCAGGCCATATTAAAAATCCATTCATGCCATGATGATATGACCCGAAAAAGTACGACTATTCCTTAGGATGCTCCTGAAATTTTAGAACAATATAGACTTCGGGAATTAATAAAATTCTTAAATATATCCTTATGAATCATATGGTGGACATTAGCGCGATCCAGGTGTTATACAGTATAGGATCAAAAATATAGAATTATTACGCCATAGTTCCGTCTAAGGAGCCTGTCAGAATTTCAATGGCAAAACCAGTAATGCAGACACAGCTTCCAAGAAATGACACCAAGTAATATGGCCACAAGTAGAACTAGATACGATCTCAAGAAAGTTCACTCAACTATCTCCCTAACTCTAGATTTCTGCCAAATTTTCCACATTCAGATTGAGGAAACTGAGGTAGTATGTATTTGAAATGTGCCATTGCCTATATATGGGCATACAGACCTATAATCCAGGAAGTATCCTCAGTAACTCTAGGCTGCCAACGATCCCTGAAAAGAAATCTGTAATATTTGCCGCTGGTATCATAGCGCCTGGAAAAGGAAGAAAACGAATGAGGCATATGGTATTCATATATTGAATTGTTGAATGACTCAAAACTCAAGCCCTCCGAAACAGTGAAGATAAGCTAGCTTCTTACAGAATGACAGCGAATTATAAGTATTGAAGCCGAATTTTCAGGAGCATGCCATGGACATGACCAAGACAGATTGGTTGTTTATGAAGAAAATCCAACTTCCTTTGGTGGATGAGATCTTCTACTTAATCGAGATTAATTTGAGCTATTCAAAGAGTGAAGAACAAATAGTCGAGGGGCTCGGGTAGATGGATTATTGTCAGTGTTTCGATATTGAATCGCCTTTATTGATTTGGAAAAAGCATTTTATAGCGTTCCCAAAGATCTTACATGTACGGCGCCCAGATCTTCGAAACGTTTCATAAGAGTGATACGTGTTGTGTACGATGACGCACAAGTGAAAGACAAATTTACAGCGATTTTAACGGGAGAACTCAAAGCTTAAGTGTGAATATATATTATTAAGGTGGTGTCCTATATCCCGAGACCGAAACGACTTCTCTTCCCTTCGCCACCAATAATAGTGCAATTATAAGCAATGAGGTGTCAAGGCAAAACTAAGGCAAATTCCATGGCAGATAATAGGTTACGACTCGGGCCGAAAGGTGGGGCAAAAATAATGTCATAGTGTGAATGTGCCATAATTTTTGCAGTTGCAGCAAGTATCATTGTGCTTTGAAATTGGTGTTATAATCGGATAGAAAATTAGTTAATAGCAACACCTGAAGAACCCGTAATTATGTTGTTTAAACGCAGCGTGAATTTCGACGTCGTTTTCTTCGTCGTCCTATACCGTATTACTCATTGGACCGAGAATATCACTACTGTGGCCGGGGACGTCTCAAAGAGTCTACAAAAATCGACGAGACAACGATGCACACAATTTGGCATCAGCAGAAGTTCGTTGCTTCGAATTTTGGTGAAGGACCTGAAAATGTTCCCTTATAAAGTGGAAACCAATTGCTGCCGGCTGACCGGTAAGTAAGGTTAACTTCCTGTCATTCTCTGTTAAATCTGGTGAAGGAAGAGGATAATTTCGTATGCGGAGTCATAATGAGTGACGATGCCCATTTCCACCAAAGTGGTAATGTGAATACATAAAATTTGCATTTCCGGGGGACGGAAAATCCACATGAAATGCACGAAGAGCCATTGAATCACTTCAAAATGACTGTTTGATGCGACATTTGCATCAAATTTTTGAGGACCCCATAACGTAAGCGTAACTGGTGAGCGCTACTGACTGATGTTAAACGAGATTTTCTTACAGCTTATTACGGAACGGAGCAACCGCTCGCACAGCTCGGGCATTGATGTAGATTTTGAATCACCAATTTGCAGGCCATGTAATCTCCCATTTTGGCGATTTGAATCGCTAGATCTGACGGCTCTAAACTTTTTTCTTTGCAGCTTATTGAAATGTCGCGTTTACCACAACAAATCACAAACCTTGAAAGTCTTGAAAGCTAAAATGCCGAAAAACGGCCACAAATGTGCATCAACTCAGGAGGTGTTCATTTCACCGATATCATTTTTTCAACTTAATTTCGTCAATTTTTCACTTTACAATATAAACTTTTCGTGAAAACAAAGCAATATTTTTTCATTTCGAACAAAATGCCAGGGTGGTCAAAAGTGTGGTGAATGCGATTACATTGAGAACACAAGCGTTCTAACTCTAACATCAACTCCTACTACTCAAATCTACGTGGTGACTGCTGGGTGCTTAGTACCTCGACTTTAGATGGGGTAACAAACCTCCGCGGAGGGTCGTTACTGGCAGCTGACGTTGGAGGGGAGGGGGAGATCATCTCACTAAGGCCCTTTCTCCTGTTTGCGGGTGGCAGCGGACGAATTCTCAGGATGGAATCAACGGTGGCATCCACAGTTCCAGCTAGGTCGAACTAGTGCTATCTCTATATGAGTTGCTTCAACATACTATACTACAAGTACTACAGGTCTATGTATACTAAGTCAGGGTATTGGAAAAGCGCTGGTGGTGGATAAGCCTTTAATTAGGGCCCATGACAACACTCACATCCTCGAAGCTGGTTACTGACTCCGAAATTTGGTGCACCCCCTTTTGTCCTAGGGGACCCAAAAGGCCTGGCTCTCCAGGTTGGGGGTGATGCGTGGGGTTAACTCCCCAACCACGTAAAAAACAAATTGTTACGAAGCGACCAATGGCCTCGGATAAGGACGGATTCACTGTTGACGATCCTGCAAAACGAACAAAGGACAAATACTTTCGCATCTGCACGTGGAATGTTCGAATTTTCAACAGGCCGCGTGCAGCCGAACAATTACCGGAGACCCTGGACTGCTATAAAGCAGATATCACCGCCATCCATGAAGTGCGGTCGTATGGGCCGGGCAAAAGAAAACTGAAAAACTGTGATGTTTACTACGGTGATTGCTATAGGATACATAAGCAGCGTCTATTTGGATGCGGATTTGTTGTAAGCGGCAGACTTAAGCACGAAGTCTTGAGCTTTCGACACGTAAGTGAACGCCGTATAACAATCGGTATCAAAGGTAAATCCGCTAACATCAACCTCATACGCACTCATGCTCCAACAGAGGAAAAGCTTCTCGATAAAACATACGAGCGATGTCCAATGTATAACGTTAAAATCGTCCTAGGCGGCCTTAAAGCAGGATATGTTTGGTAGCACAATCGGAAGACCTAGCCTACACGACACCTCGATATCACTGCAGGACGTAACGTTTCCAAAGCAAGCACATGGTTTCCTCACCTCAATATTCACAAGGGAACATGGCAGACACCAGGTCAGGATACTATCAACCAGATTGATCATGTTGCGATCGAGGTAAGGCACTCCTCAAGTATTTTAGATGTCCGAACATACCAACATAGACTCGGATCACTACGTAGTTGCAGCCAAGGTACGTCTACGGATATTTCAGACGCCACAATAACGGGGAAACACTATGAGGAGATAAAACGTTGAACGGTTGTAATCGCAACAAGCCGCCAGAACCTTCGCCGATCACTTATAACTCAACATCTCCTTTGCAGCCAGCATCAAGTGTTGAAGACCAGTAGCTTAAATGCCGAGAAGCTATCAGAAATGCCTCAACTGACGTTCTGGGTCTCACCCGCCCACCGCCACGAAACACCTGGTTTGATGAACAGTGCTGGCAAGCACATTCTGCGAAACAGCAAGCCTTCAAAGCAGCGCTGCACAAAAGAACGAGAGCGGCTCGTGAGCTGTACGATCAAAAGAGGAGGGAAGAACATCTGCTTCTCCAAGATTTGGTCGGATGAATGTATACCTGATGAATGGAACCTCAGTATCGTTTGCCCGGTTCAAAAGAAAGGAGGCCCTCCAAACTGCGCCAAATATAGAGGTATCAGTCTCCTAAACATCGCATATAAGATCTTCTCTACCATTTGTCAATGACCTGATTGGACCCTATCAGTACAGCTTTAGGCCCGGTAAGTCCACAATTGACCAAATATTCACACTACGGCAGATCCTGGAGAAAAAGCAGGAAGTTCAGATCCATACTCACCAGCTTTTTATCGATTTTAAAGCCGCAAATGAGAGCATCTACAGAGACGAGCTATACTGAGCCATGTCTAGTTTTGGCATACTTGCCAAACTCGTCAGCTTGTGCAGGACGATGATGGAGAAAGCTCGCTGCTGCATCAAGGTCGGTAACGATCTAGCTGAGATCCTTGATGTCAAAAAAGGATTTAGCAAGGCAAGGCGCTGTCAGGTGACCTCTTTAACCTCATACTTGAAAGAATTGTGCAAAATTCACAAGCCAACACAAGAGGTACGATCTTTCAAAAATCTGTTCAATTGCTTGCATACCCCGACGATATTGATATTATTTGTGGAATACAGCGAGCTCTCACTGGTGCGTTTGCAAGTATAGGAACAGAAGCGGCAAAAATGGGTCTAGCGGTAAACGAGAACAAAACATACTATATGCTGTCAACAAGAAAGGGCACCCAACATCGACGAATCGGCAATAATGTCATAATCGACAGCTAAAACTTTGGGGTTGTCAAATGAAGAATAACGCTTGCCAATCGATGTTTCTTTGGGTTGAGAAGGCAACTGTGTAGTAACGCCCTCTTCCGAACAATCAAGGAAACTCTATATAAGACCCTTGTAATCTCAGTCCTGCTCTGTGGTTCCGAAGCATGGACCATTTCTAAAGCGGATGAAGATATCCTTGGTTTTTGAGAGAAAAATTCTTCGTAAGATATTTGGTCCCGTACGCGTTGACGGGTTCTGAAGGAGACGATTCAACGATTAACTCTACGAGCTATACAGCCATATCAACCTGTTCAAAAAACCGCTTTGGCCGCTTGAGATGGCTAGAACGTAGAGAGCGATTGGACACCAATGTCTGCAAATAATTCAAATATTTAGATACTGCTGAAATTGCGATGACAATGTCGCACATAGAGATAGCGTTGGTCCACAGACCTTGCGCGCTTAGTCCTCTCTCTCAGTTTGTGTTATTCCGGAGCCATTGTCGCAAATTGGCCGCAAAGAGTTGACAACATACCTCATTTGGGTTATGCAAGAAAAAAAGGTGCGAATTTGCTAGTGGTTCACTTAGCATCAGATTTGATTATCATCTCAAGCACTAGCAATTACCTCCCATACTGCTTTGTATTGCAGTGGTTACAATAACCTTTCTCAGTCAGCCACATTTTACAGGTCTGGCCCTTGTAGAGCTTTCTTTCAATTAAATGCTAGTTGATGGCAAAACAGCATCTGATATTTTTAAATAGTGTATTAAACAAAATTATGAAAAAATTGTCAATCAGTTTTGTATTTTGCTGCAAGATATACACGAAGTCGATCGTAATTGGAACGGACTTATTCATTACCTTAAGCATTTTAATGTGATATGACTTGTGAGCTAAGACATTCATATACAAAAACGATGCGTATAATGCTTAGTTGGATTACAAGACGTAAGTCCTTTGAATCTTTGTACTGTGGTTGTGTTGTATTCTAATACTTACATGCTATGCTCGTAGCGTATTGATTAGTGCGTTTTGTGCATATTGTGTGATTTAGGTAAAATGCTAAACCACACAATATGCACTTAGGTACAGGATTGCAAATAGAACAACTCATTTCTATTTTTAACTGCTTTTCTACTCCTTTTTTAAAAATACGCTTAGTTCAGTAAAGTCCTATCAAAAATTACAAAGGTAATATAAAACAACTTAAAAAAACCAAGTTTATATCCTTTTCTAAATAACAATGTGGGTTACCAAAGGCGTAATTTGTTCATCCCATCCTTTAGTATCAATTTTAAATTATCTATTATGTTTCTTTTAAAATAAAATACAAAATTTAATTGTTAAAAATATGATATCCGTTTTATTTAGCAAATATGAATAAAACAGGATTAATTTGGTTACTTATTAAGTGGGTCTTTGTTGCAAATGTAAAGTAATTTCTTCATTGAAACCTGATTTCTGAAATTATCCTCCTCCAGGTAATGTGGAGTTAAAAATGCTGTTGGTTAATTCCAGCGACATTTATTCACTACATAGTGATGTAGTAAAAAAGGATTAATTTAAACAGTCTGCGTTACGCAAATATACACGAATCAGAGAGAATACTGTAATAATTGTTTTTTTATTTGTTGGTGATTTGTTTTCGTGTTATTGAATATTTATTCTGCATGTGACTGACTTTTGCAAATTTAATTTAAAAATATATGCACATGAGTAATCCGGAGACTATTTTAATTTAAGTAAATAAAAAATAATTTGAATGAATTAAATTAAAATAAAATTATATTATACAGGCATTCATCCAGCTATTCCTTTTTTGATGGTAGTACGAGTATGATTATTCCGGATTGATTGTTATGATCCTTAATTTTCAATATGGAAGTGAATTTAAATTATAAATATATTTCTGATAAGTTTTGTTCCTTCGTTTTGAAAGCAATATATCTAGTCTTGCCATAAGTTCTGTTAGATATATAAAACCCCCCAAAAAAAGCAGATAACATTATGTATTGTTTCATTTATTAAACAATATTGATTAGTAGAAAAAAAATGGTTTCAGTCGAAAAGACTGCCTTTTGCTTTGGACTTCCGGTTATAGAGCCACGCACAGTTTATATGGACATTGTTCACGCTGCTGTTTCGAGGCTTCCAGAATTTCTGTGAGGAGAGACAACAAACAGTAATACACTGGACTCAAGTTCGTACAGATTGGCAATCATCTGCTTACTATACCCATCCCTCTCCATTGAGCAAGGTGTTGGCAAACTTTTGAACCCGATTTTACGCCTTTTTCGCAGGAACGGAGGGATATGATACCTTGGCGAGAGGCTCTCCACTAAATCATTATGGAAACGGGATGCTGGCCTGAATGAACCATTGGAACATTTTTTTTTCCGATTTCTTCTGTTTGTGTTGGTTGAAAGCTTTTTCAACTATTTGTATCTTTCCTTTTCAACTTTTTCCAGATGAGCAGTTCAAAGATGACTCGTTGAATGACGATAGGCGTTCATGTAAAAATCAACCCAAATTAGCCTAGACATGGGTCTGATTGATATATCCAAGTGTCTGAGCATAATTTTTTCCTTCTGAAAAGTACTTCTGTACTTTAATTACTTAATTACTGCCATACTAGTAGCGGCGACGCGCTGAAATTTATTTTCTGGCCTGTCCTTTATTCGTACTTCAGTCGAACGGGAGCGAAGAATAGTCCAAGTGTTTTTTTTCACGACTAGAACTGCTGGGCGATATTATTTACGCACTTAAGCAATGCCATTAGCGAGATTCAATTTTCTTTAGCACCTCATGTTAATAGATCGCAAGCTGAAACCTCCTGGTTCCTTAGTGATCAGTGAATGCATGCAATTTTTTCGCTTTGTCATCAATTTTTTTTAATAGGAGGAGGAGATACTTGGTGCATTTCAGAACACATGTGATTTGTTCACAGTCAGTTCTTCTGAGGCAGAAAAAAAGAAAGGCTCGTATCTTTAACAGACGTCCGACGGCATTTAAGTTATTCTGAAACTTTCAGAGTCCTGCCACCGGCAGTTGTGGTTGATGTGGTTTCTCTTAAGATCCATAGTACTTCTTTTGAACTTTGTTGGATCAACCCATCATGGACAAATAAAAATTTTGCTATTCCCAAAATAGATTAGGTCAGGTGATGTTAGGTTAATGATGGATATGCCATCAGACAGACACCAGGCATCAAAACGAACCAATCGCGATCCCTATGGAACCAGTTGAATTTGTCTTCAAATAGCAAAAACTACCCAAACCATCTCCTAGGTGAAACACCCAATTTCCTTGCACAAGCCAAGAAGGCCATTTATTTCCTCTAGGTTTTCGAAAATATTTCTCTAAATCTTCTTCGACTACTCGATATTGCCTCGCGTTCACACAGTATGTGCGTTATGTCCTCAACAGCTTGCAGATCACTGTAGCATCAGCAAATATTCGTGTCTGACAATTTGAGTCTCTTTGGGTGTTGCCGCTGGAGACAGTGTCCTGTCAGAATTCCTATTGCTGTCCAAAGCTTATCCCTGTTTAATTTTATTAACTTCCTAGATCTTTTGCCGTCAAAAAGTGGTAAAAGAGCC
This sequence comes from Volucella zonaria, assembly GCA_963966105.1. Lineage (NCBI taxonomy): Eukaryota > Metazoa > Arthropoda > Insecta > Diptera > Syrphidae > Volucella > Volucella zonaria. The sequence goes on along the minus strand of OZ014532.1, from coordinate 191,896,855 downwards.
TTGGATACCCTGTGTCCCACGAGATTTGACCACCTTGGGTTGGCAGTCTTTGTGATTTTTTCCTCGATAGTGCCCCTCACTATGCAAAGGTGTGGTTTGATGTTGGAAACCTCACTATTGTCGAGTAGCACTATTTTTCTTGCAAGCTCGTCCGCTTGTTCGTGTCCTTTAATACCGTAGTGTCCTGACACCCAGCGCAGTTTTACCCGCTTAGTGCCCCTGACAAGTTGGAAGTAGGAATACTCGTGTAGCCAGTCAGATCTGGCTTAAGTTGGTTCTTCAACGGACAAGAGTTTCTTATTCAGGGTGTTTCATTAAGCGCTTCCTACCTTTAAATTTAAATAAAAGTAAGTGTGTGTGAAATATCATCGAATAGCATCGATGCCATTATGTATGGAATATAACATTGTTTAAATGTCCGCCGCATCTTTTCATTTTCCATGACTCTGGCGCATAAATCGGGCTGAATTTGACCGATATGGCATGGGTTATGTTGGCATTCACGTCACCTACACGTTAGATGACCATGCCCTCATATCGCTCGTGCAGAATTTCCAATGTTGTGTGAGCTGTGTCCTGTTGAAATCACATGTCGTTGGTGTCCATATTATCCAATTCAGGCCAAAAGAAGTTGGTAATCATCGACCTATAGCGTTCGCGGTTGACGGTGATGGCCTGGACAACGTCGTTCTCAAAGAAATATGGACCGATGACGCCGCCAACCCAAAATCGACACCAAACAGTGACTTTTTCGGTATGCATTGGACGCTCTTGGATCTCATGTGGATTGGTATCGTCCCAAATTAGACAATTTTGTTTCTTAACGTACCCATCCATCCAGAAATGGGCCCCATTGCTGAAGATGATTTTTCGCCGAAAATTAAGGTCAATTTCCAACTGCTCCAGTACCAATTCAGCGAAAACACGTCGTTGTCTATGGTAGTTTACCTTCTGCTCCTGGGTCAGTTGAGTTTTGTATGGGTGCAGGCCCAAGTCACGATGCAAAATTCGCCAAATTGTGGTCTGCGACTGCCTCGGATACTCCTGCACACTCTCACAGACAGCGGCGATGATTTCGGCAGATCTTACTTTTCGTCGACGTACGGGTGTTGGTTTATCGTTTACTGAACCAGTGGACTCAAATTTATCCACCACACTGCGAATAGTCCTCTCGGTAGGACGATTATGGCGACCGTAAAATGGGCGAAGTGCGCGGAACCTTGCCCGAACCGAACATCCATTTTGATAAAACAAGAAGTCCCTATTGGAAGACCCTGTACTTTCAAAAATGGGAGTGCGATGAAGCCAATATATGGTCCGATTTTCTAGTTTGATATGAGAGTAAACAAGTTGTTGGTCTACTACGAAGTAGCTTGTCAGTATTGAGTGCTATCCGCTGTCTACAAACGTCCAGAGGTAAAATTCGAAATACCATTCCTAGCGCAGCAGTAACACGCTTAGCCGATAGATTGTTTTCTTCGTGAACAAATGAATAACTTGATTGTAAGAGTATTGTCAACACCTTAAGCAATATTAGAATTGTAGTGAGGTGTGATATTCTGCATCTGGATTCATCCATAACATTCATGCGTGAAGCCTTTTATTTCGTGGATTTCAAAACACCCCTGCTCTATTCACTTCCATATACTTACTTCAAAATATAAATATCTGAATGACTTGGTGAAAGTAAATTTTTTAAAAAAATACACGAGAGGAGCCTTTAAAAAATGTACTCCTATATAAACCTCAAACAGTGATGATGTGGATAGCCTTAGAGCAAACACACCTTAAACACTGATATCCGTAAGCTATTGAAGGTAAAAATTTTTGTAGAGTGCATGAAAGACAACCTCCGATGAGATACTTTCCCCTAGAATGAAAACATCCTCTTGTGTATGTTGCTTTTGCATCTATTTACGAAAACTACCACACCCAATATTCTAATGTAACATTTCGTTTGGCAAAAGTAACGAATGTTCTAAGTAGTGCTCCTCCACAAGTTGAGATGACTAGATAAATTCACCAACTTTGAGCATCTACTCATACTATGCATCTATTCGGTAAAATCTATTTATTTTTATCTAAGAGATAGGAGGGCTGAGTCAAATAAATTCAATCACTGAATGTTTTTGTTAGACTCACCGTCTTTAGACGCACATGCTTCAGGGTTAATGTTATCATTTTTATCCAAAAAAAAAAATGGGGGATAGAGATCAAGATGAAACTCAAGATAAAGATGAAGACCAGAGATGATTTATTCCATAAAATGGAAATACTTTCCTAGATCTGATCCCCAGAGGTGTTGTTCGTTATGAAACCAAATGCTCCTTTGATATCGTCAAAAGGCGTAAACAGGGTTTTTGCTGAGTCTTTGAATATACGAAAATACGAATACGAGTACATGTTCTGCCTCAAATGGTTTGCCACCTCGAAGCGTCCATTTACGGCAACTGGAGTTGCTGGAGTATGAGTAATCGTTTACCACCCGATGGTGGCTTCGTTGAGCCACGAAATTGTGCAAACATATTTTTCGCATTCTGAAATTGACTTTAAGCGAAGCGAGGTCGTGGATAGTTGTTATTTCAAAAACGAATTCCATGCAATTAAAATAGTATCTAGGGATAATTTATTTGGCGTCTAATTACCAGGTACTATGATATTATACCATAGAAAAAAGTGTCCCTTTTTCAATGAAGTATCATGCTTTGACAAGGATAACATGGAATCTAAACAAAAAGTTAAGAGGAATCAGAACTAATTAGAGAGTTGCTATGAGATATTCAGTTCTTCAGAAATCATCTTTGTACTTGGAAACCTTTTATCAGAGTCTGTTCAGCCAGTAATATTTACTAGAAAATACTGAGAGCGTTCAGATACTTTTAACGAGATTATAATAATTATAATCAATACAACACATGCGTTCCTGGGATAAGTTCGTATTTTCTGACTGTGTTTAGAGCGATAGAAAGTAAAGTGCCTTTTTAGATTGCGGGTTAACTGACACATGTATGTATCTTAAAAGACTTGTTTCCATGATATAAAATGGGGGATGGAAACGGTATAAGAAGATTTAAAGTCGATGACTTAGGGTTTCGAAAACATTCGTATTCTGTGTGTATCCTATCGAACGTTCCGTCAGTGAATCGTCATCAATATTCCAGTGCTTTGGTACTCCAACTGTTAATAGTAGGCATCTTTTGTATACAAAGATACCATGCTTTAAGAAAAAGGAAGGATTTTTTTTTTGCTATAAGTATAATGCCTATTTTAACACATTTTTTATGGTATGAATGAGCAAAATATCCGAGTACTGATACAACAGATGCCACTTAAAGAAAAATGTACTAACCATTTTTGATATGCTATTGTGCATGCATCAAACAGGATGATGATTTCGTGCTATAGGATCTCGGAAAGTATAAGCTTCAATAGAGTTTGCGAACTATTTAAATCCATTATTGAAGCTTACACTCGGTTGCGATAGCCTTATGAGCGCTAGGCCCCATTTCGGTCGTCATATTCGCTAAGATAAAAGAACAATTTTACATTTGATAAAAAAGAATTTAATCAACACATAAACGAGTATTCCATAATAATTCTGATTCAACAACACAAGGAAACGCAGGGAGTGACCAGAATATTGCCAAATCTCAGTGTTCAGTTTCTGGTGAATTTAGCATACTCGTATGTAGGCATATTATTCAAAATATGTCTGAAATTTTTTCGATTCTACTATAATTGCCGACGAGTTGTTTTTTTTGCCAATCCTCCACAACTTTCTCAGAAGGATCCCACTTCTGTGTGCCCAAACAAAAAAAAAAAACAGCGACAGATTTTACAAGCGATGAACTTCTTAAATTGGTTCGTGAAAACTCCTCACCTTCTGACGACTCAGTATCTACCAGTGACGATATGTCAGCCGAGGGAGAAAAGTCACACGATCAGGAGGAGGATCAACTTGATGACGAATTGGAGAAACTGCGTAGAATCTGCAGTAAGACACAAGAAATTGCAAAACTCAAGCAACAACTCCATTATCTTCAGTTAGGAGAAGAGGAGAAGTACGATATAGTGTACAATCATCAATTTCGTGTCATTTCAAGGACATCGAGGATTCCATTCCAACATTCAGTGGCGATGACAACTTCCTTATTCAAAGATGGATCGAACAGTTTGAAGAGTGTTCGGCAGAACTAAATTTCTCAGATGCACAGCAAAACTATTCGTTTGAACTATTACTTCGGAGCTGAAAATGGCATTAAGTGACGAATTTAAAACAGGGGTTACGAAAGCAGACGTCTATGATGATCTTCGAAACAGAAAAAGATTTAGAAACGAATCTATTCAGCAGTATGTGTTAAATATGCAAGAAATAGCATCTCATGGTTTAGTCGAAGAAGAGGATTTAATGCAGTTCGTGATTAGAGGTATTTTTGATATGGCTCAACTAAAAGTGGCGTTACGCAAGTACGAGAAATTGAAGAGCAGAGTTGAGCCAAGTCAGCCAACGAGAACGAGTGGTCGAATATCGACAGCAGAAGGTTGAGACTCAAGTGCGTGATAATAAAAAAAAAAAAAAAATTAGAAACTTTAAGTGAATCATAAAAAAATTCACGGGAACCTACAGGTACGTCACGGCACGTTCCAAAACACAAAATAGAACCCTACCTCTTATAGCGGTACAGCTATCCTCTGACAGTAATGCTCAGAAACTTCGGGAAATACGGCACATTACGAGACACACTGTCTCATTTGAAACAATTCGAAGAAGCGACGTCCTTCAAAGTCGTAGGTGACAAAGATTTGGCCATGCTGCTTCGAATTGCAGCATGATGTATAGGTGTGTAAAGTGCCAAGAACAGCACGAGCCGGGTAGTTGTCGTGTGCAAAAAGGAGCAACAAAAGAGCAGTTGTCTTGCGTTCTTTGCAAGAAGGCTGGGCATCCTGCCTCATTTAGAGGATGCCCTGTTTATAAGCGGCTTGCTGACGAAACGATCGACAAAAGAACGATCGACCCAAAAGATTGCCATGATTAAAAACACAGTTGAGAGGGGTGTCTCGTATGCTAACGTTGCCGGAAACACTACTGTCTCACATACAGTTTCGCGTTCTGCAACTGAAAATTTGCAGAGCCAAGTAAACAATTTTGCCAGATACGTGAAGGCTTTGACAGATAGATTGGATGCCCTTCTCAATGTGTTTAATGCTTAGATCTAATGTCAGGGAGCTCAAGATAGCTGCTATTAATGTCAATTCCATAAGAACAATGGCCAGACAGGGAGCATTGCTGCGTTTTGAGACAGATCACCGACATGACGTGCTTTTTTTAAGCGAAATCAATCTTAATGATAGACATTTCCCGGAATTCAAGGATTATAATCCCATACAAACTAACAGGAAAAATTCGAACAGTGTCGGAGGTACGGCAATCCTCATTCGTAAACCGCTAAAATTCTCTCCAGTTGAAATTGATGAAATTAGAGACTTCAATCATCTTGCGACCACTATAGTCTCTCTCCCTTTGAATAATAATATCTAATATCGGCATATATAGCAAGTGCATCCGCTAATGAGTTTACATGCGAAATCGAAAAACTGTTCGAAATTCAAAGGCTAAACAGTTTGAACAACTATTTCGTTTTAGCGAGTGATTTGAACGCGAGGCACCCGACTTGGTTGGATTCCCGTGCCAACAGGTAACCGCCTTAGGTGCTTTATGGATGATAACCACGTTGAGTATAAATTCAAATTCTACAGCCCAGTTGCATCAAGTCGCCGTTCGGGTAATTCATACATAGATCTTTGCATTGCGGACGCATTATCATTGCCATATGATAGCGATCACGTGGGATACGCCATCAATTTCAGGATGTTCCGAACAATGGGGAACTGATAAGATTGAAGTTCCTTCTGAGAAATGTAAAGCCGCTCATAGAGCAACAATATCGGAATGCGGCCAATGCCTACTAGAGGCAACGTGCGGAAAAAGTAATGAAATCTGACTCAAGGAACATGTTTCCTCAAATCACGCAGATCTTCAAGCCTCGTAGCTTTGTCCAAATTCCAAAACTCAAAGTGCCACTGCTCTCTGAGCGGTTCCTTTCTCAGGTAGGGATTAATCCCCAACACTGTCCCACAATCGACAACCATTACGTGATTGATAGTGAAATAAAAAAACTCAATCTTATTGGTTTTCATTTTGAGTCAGTCCACAAAATCGATCTCCCAAGTCGGAAATATGTTGAGGTGGCTGAAGAGCTACTGCGGTTTAATAACCAAAGCAGTGACACATTCATCCCACTCAGGTTTTCTGAGGATCTAAAAGCAGACGAACAGAACAGTCAGGAAGCTACTACACAACTCTTGACGAGCTCACAGACATATTCAGAAAACTGAACAACAAAAAGTCATCTGGTTTGGATGGCATCCCGAATGTTGTACTTAACTGCGTAATTTTTAACAACTTGCTTAACAATTGCTACTTCCCAAACTGTTGGAAAACATCGAATGTATTTCCGATATTAAAACAAAAGAAGGACCTTTCAGATCTATCGAGCTATAGGCCAATATTGGGAAGGTTTTCGACTTAGTTGTCAGCAAGTCAATCTTGCTCGCGTGCGAAAATAAGGAAATCATCCCGCGGAATCAATTTGGATTCAAAAGATTTCATTCGCCAGTGCATACTATAACAAAACTTGTTTCCGATATCAACTGGAATCTTAACGCCAAAAGATATACAGGTGCCTGTCTAGTGGACGTCGAAAAAGCCTTCGACAGGGTTTGGATAGACAGGTTATTATATAAACTTATTAAGTATGAATTTTCCCCCCACCTTATAAAGGTGATCAGTTCAATGATACGCAAGAAGAGATTTGTTGTAACAGATGGAAAATACACGACGACTAGAGTCTTCAAAATCGCCAATGGTCTGGCACAGGGCACAGTAACGGCGCCAATTATCTTTAACATCTATACCTCTGAAGTACTTAGGGACATGGCTTCTTCGATAGCATTCGCTGATGATGTAATATTATACTCTCATGGCGCTAAAATTAGCGAGATACAAAATAATCTCCAAATAAAATTCGACAATCTTCAAGTTTACTGTCAAGATTTGAAGCTCAAGATAAATAGCTCCAAATGTGAAACCATACTTTTCCGCACCCCAGTAGGCCAGGGTAATATAGACTTGAGACGCAATTGGCGAAACCTGGTAATAAAATCCTCTTATAGGCTTCACATCGAGTCAAAGACTGTTGTGAAGTATCTAGGTGTCCATCTGGATAAGTTTTTATATTACAATGAACACATAAACCAACAGCTCATTTATGTCACTTAAAAGCCTTTTTTACTCGAATCATCTGAGATCCGATGTGAAGGTCATTTGCTATCAAGCGTTTGTGCGTCCAATATTGAATTACGCGAGTCCTGTATGGTGAAACATAATTCCTTCTTACATGGAGAAATATCGAGCTTTCGAAAGAAAATGTCTTCGAGCTTGTTTACGAATGTACAGAAGCGCTCATTCTGACTTTCGGTATTATGTCAGCAACAAAACAATATTATGTAGATGCTTCCAGTGTGTCTAGGATACACAATGTTATTCTGGACCTTGTCAGAAATCATTTCGCGTGCTCAGTGAAGGTTGTTGAGAACGAGTTCATATCGGGCTTGTTTTATCCTAGCCCTGGTTACATCAGAAACACATTGTCGTGTGGATATATACCACCTGAGGCGTTCTTGTATCTAGATGCACACGGTTATCTATCTGATTCTAGTAATGTTCCGATTATGTATCATGCTGCTAGAAGGACCACAGACAAAAGAATACTACATGTGCCGCTACACTCGAGTGATGGGGCTAATGTTTGGAGATACTGCATGAGCGTTCCTGAAAGGGATACTCTCGATACATGTAGATCAAATCGGGATAAATACTGGTGGCTTGATTGGATTGAAGCTGACGCTTAGGTTAGTCTAGTATTAGTCTTTTTTTAGTATCGTAGGTAATTTTAAGTAAAAAAAAATGAAATACGCAAAAGAAATTTTTTTTTCCACATTTTTTGTTTCTTAACCCTTTCGGGACGCAATTCAGGTGATGAAGTTATAGACATTTTTCATTTTAGAATTAGTTAAGGAGCTTTTCATTAGTGTAATTCATATAAAAAAAGAAGACATTTTGTATGGGCGTGTCCGGAGGGCGTTGGTACATATGTGTACCATTCGGGTTGTTCCGTGGTACAATTAAGTACCATTCGGCTTGTATAACACAAAATACAATACAGTCGTAGTTTAGGCAACGAAAACATAAACTTTATTCTTTTTCTAAAAGTAAGATAACAAAAACATAAATACTGTTGATTATTTTACATAAGATAATATTGTACATAAATATATTTAGGAAGTGTGATATGGTGCAAAACAATGTTTACATAATGGAATTTCGCATTCCTTGCATATTGTTTTGGTGCGCGTTTGTTTTTTAGACTTCGCACAATTTACGCAACGGCGTCGGGAAGTGCCCTCGATTGGCAAATGTCGAGACCCTACTCCTCTCACTGGCTGACGACCTCGATGATTCGATCTCCGTACAGCTGTTTTTTCGAGTCCTTGAGCAACCAAGCCCTCTGATAAATTTACCAAAAACGTTTTGAATGGCAATTTTTGTCGATTCATTTCAGAGTGAATGACCCATGCGTTCACTGCTGCCATCATTATCAGCCTGTAAAAAATCTTCTTCCACCATTTATCTGACTTTCGGTCGTATTCATAGAGGCCGCTCATTTGGTCTGCCAGATCAACGCCGCCCATTATCTCTCGATAAAACTTAATCATTTGCGGGCAAGGAACTTGAATTTTTTCACCGGTCTTCAAGGTTTTTGTAACGACTTCCATGTTATTGCTATGGCAGTTGCTTAGCACTAGAACCTCTTTGGTATCTTGCCATTTCACGCATAAAAGTCCACCTGAGGATCCTTTGAACTCAGCTTCTCCCCTCTGCAATTTTCTTCCAAATTTGGGAACGTTTTTGCGATTGGACATTATAGTTCCCACCGATGGATATCCAATAGATTCCAATAATTTGACTGATGTGAAGAAACGGTCGAAACATAGGTTTACATCTATCTCTTTTATCGTGCTAGCCAATTTATTAACGACTCTTTCGCCCAAAGTTCCTTCAAGTGCCTCTAATTCTTTTCCGCTGTAAATGTTGAAATCATACGTGTACCCAGTTAGGGCATCACATCGAAGCCACATTTTGATTCCACGTTTTACAGGCTTTAGAGGCATGTACTGTTTGAGGTTACTGCGCCCTTTGAATTTGGTCATTGACTCGTCGATGCTCTGATAAACACTATCTTGTCTGCAGTTTTGAAACGTTTTTTTCAAGCATTCAACCAGATCGTTCACGTAGTACGTCTTACAACAGTCAGCTGGCTTTTCGGGTGGGGAGAAATACATTTTTGATGTAACCATAAGGAACCGATCGCGAGTTATTGCATTTTTCACTGCTTGGTTTCCCAGCGATGAATGTGATGACCAATAATCCTTTAGGCTTGGCACCCGATTGTAGCACATTGTGAACATACAACCAATGATTACTTCTATTTCATCCGCGTTAGTTGGATCCATAGTCTTGCAGCGTTTATTTTGTGATGATCTGCGATGAATATCCAAGCGTTCGTTCGTGCACTGTGCAATATATATATAGACAGATCTTGGCCAAAGTTTGTGGAAAATTTGAACGATTGAGGACGATCGGTGAATGGTCTGTGATATATTGCAAGGTCGTGAAGGAAAAACTGTTTTTTTTGGAACAAATACACCGGTGACCGTAGTCCAAATTACATTTTCAGCTTGTGTATCACCTGTAGAACCGGCTTCACGAAGATTGTTATTACCAGTTTCAGGAACAGTCATCTCTTCATCTGAATCTGCTCCAGAGCTTGAGTCCTGGTCGTCTTCTGTTTCGGATTCATCACTTGGATCTGGTCGAAACAAATCGTCACTACCAGAAGAAAAGTCTGCTCCACTTGAATTTTCTCCTTCATCATTCAACAATCTTTCAATTTCTTCGTGGTCCATTGAAATCTAAGAACGAAAGAAGTATTATACGGTATCCAAAAATGACGAGCGGTACTTATAAGTACCAACATACAGGACGAATGGTACACTATTGTACCATCCACGTTTATTTGTTGATTATTATTCCATTTTGATCCAAATCACTTACCTTTTATAATATTATCACACTTTATAAATTTATGATGTATGTATTCACTGTTTTTTCCGAAAATATATATTTTTTATACACTAAACTACAAAAAAAGAACACAAGCTCGAAATTCTGAGTTCACGTGCGAGTAAAAACTTTGGAATAAAATAATTTACAGTTACTGAATTGTCATAAATACGGTTATATTTTGTTCTCAAAATACTCACGGACGAGCTGGTACCAATTTGGTATGAATATGGGAGCTGTGTGAAATTTTAGGGATGTTTGAACTTTAGATGGTACACATGTGTACCGTGCGTCTCGAAAGGGTTAAAATAACAAGGTCCATATTTGAAAAAAGTGTTTCTTCACTTTTTTTTAACACAGAGCGGTTGCTAGCATAACACAAAGATTTAATGTACTGCGTACCAATTCTAATGTGGTTTTGTACTTCATTATTAAGATAGTTCGTAAGTTTTTGTTTTTAAGAATATTGTAAATGGTGAAAATAAACAAGGTAAGTAAAAAAAAAATTGAAGGGCAACTATCGACTTAATTATAAAACAATGAATAGTGGTCCATCTAACCTTCAGCGCAATAAATCATTCAACAACTCGAAGTAGTTAGCAGCAGAAGCTAAAACTTCAATAGTACCACTTGTAAGCAGTTTAATAATGTTCCTGTAACTGGCCTTAAGTGTGGTGAGAAAGGACACATTTCTACGAGCTGTACGAAGTTGAAGCCAGTAATGACGCTGCAGTAAAATATCTTTGACTGCAAATGAGAATTTGTAAGCTTCAATGACGCTGTTAACGTTGCTGGACTCGGGAGGCCCTATAAACTTTATGCAGGAGTAGTTCATACCACCGTCCATGATAACCAATGGAGACTTGGGGCACTATAACTATTGTGGAATTAACAACAGTCCTCTTGATGTGCTGGGAAGTGTTAGCGGTAACGTTACGTTTGGTAATTTAATTATTAATTTGCAGGTTTTGGTTGTTAAAAAATTTTCAATGAGTTATCTAGGTAGGAATTTCCTGAGAAAAATTGGTTTGGTGTTGAAGAATTCTGTTAAGTCAGGACCACCATATCAGCCAAGGTCAAGTTAATCATGTTCAAACTACAACTTCAAGCCACAACGATATCGACGTTAAAGATGAAGATCATTTTGTCCAACAAATATTTAATATTGATGTAGACGACAACGAATGTAAGTTACAACTTAACATTAACGGAAAAGTTAGCTACTATGGTTAAAGAAAATATTATAAGAATAGCTAAGTCAGCTTATTTACTTCTTAATCATAATACATCCTGAATCACTCGAACTGCAACCAACTTCAGACTGCTATAATTTCCAAACCGTTCATGACAGTGAGCTCAAATTTTGACACATGACATATAATTTTATTATTTACAAGCTTTTTAAACGATTTGCGTCTCAGTTGTGTTGAAAAAATTTGGCTGGAAAACCACAAGTAGCTATCGTTAGAGCCCTCCAGCACCTCAACGTGAATAAATCATTTGTGTCTCGAACCATACCTCGTTACCGTGATACTGGCAGCGTTGCAAAACGCCATGGAGGTGGTCATAAAAAAACAGCAACATCGACAGAAATGGTTCAGAAAGTGAAAGCTCGAATTGAGCGAAATCCGCGTCGAAGTGGAAGAAAAATGGCTCGTGAGCTAAACATATCGTTGGAACGGATGCAACACATACTGAAAAATGAGCTTGGGCTCAAGCCATTAAAGTTCCAAAAAGCACACGATTTTACACCGGAACAGAAAAAAGTTAGAGCCGAAAGAGCGAAAGAGTTGCTACGCTTGCACGAAAGTGGTGAGTTGCCGAATTTGGTTTTTCCCGATGAGTCGCCATTTATTGTCCAGCAATATGTCAACAAACAAAATGACCGAGTTTACTTGCCAGAGAGGTCCTTCGAAAATTTACAGGTCCTTCGGCCACCAGAAAGCAGGCAGCACCGATGGTGATGATTTGGGCCGCCATAACCGCCGATGGTCGCTCTCCGTTCGTATTTTTGCACCGTGGCGTCAAAATTAATGCGATCGTATACCGTGAAACTGTCTTAGATACAGTATTGAAGCCTTGGGCAAGCAACCACTTCGGTCGGAGACCGTGGACATTTCAACAAGACTCGGCACCGTCTCACAAAGCGCGCGTCAACCAAGATTGGTTAAAAAACAATGTTCCACACTTCATTTCTTCGACACAATGGTTGCAAATTCTCCGCATGCAAATCCCTTGGATTTCTCTGTCTGGGGTATTTTGAAGGCGAAGGTTGGCACTAAAAAGTACCAAAGTGTGGATCACCTCAAACAAGCACTTCGCCGGGAATGGACCAAAATACCGCAGAGCCACTTGCGTGCAGCGTGCGATGCTTTCTTCGGTCGTCTCAAGGCCATTATTTGCGCCGAAGGTGGACATTATGAAAACTACTGATACAATTTGAAAATTGGTGTATTTTCCAACATTTTTTGCTTTGGCACAAAAAAATTTATCAAAAAATACAAAAACTATCGCATTTTAAAAAGTTGGAGTTCCAGTCATTCACCGCCAAGAAGGTTACCATACGCAAATAAGATAGAGCTTCAAAAAAATTTTGAATGAACTTCTAACTACATAAAGGCATAATACTATACGTGAATCTAACTCTGAATTCGCATCTCCAATACTTCTTGTTCAAATGAAGAACAAGGAGCTCAGACTTTGCGTTGATTTACGGCAGCTCAATAAATAAAACTTTGCGAGATAATTATCCACTGCTTTTAATAGAAGACCGCCTCGATCGTCTCAAAGACAATGTATTTTTCACAACACTGGATCTCAAGACTGGTATCCACCATGTGATGTTAGATCAAAATTCAATGAAATATACTTCGTTTACTACGCCTGTGGCCCAGTACGAGTATTTAAGAATGCCGTTTGGGTTAAAAAATGCCGCGTCTGTAGTCGAAAGATATATGAAACACGTTTTCGGAAAATCCATCTCAGAAGATAAAGTTCTTACGTATATAGATGCTATACTCATCGCAACAACGACAATAGATGAACGTTTAGATACATTACAAGAAGCAGTGGAAGTAGTGAAAGATAATTGCTTGCATCTCAGGTTCCATAAATGTTAATTTTTGCAAAATGAGATTGTTTATGTGGCATGGCAATTTAAATGCTACTCAAAATTTTCCAACGCCATCTTCCACTAAGGGTGTGCATAGTTTTATAGGCCTTATTTGCAAATATTGCAAAACCTCTTTATGATCTCTTGAAAAAGAACGCGCCGTTTACGTTTGGCAATATTGAACTTGAAACTTTCGAGATATAAAAAAAGAAAAGGTTATTGCAGCTCCAGTTTTATCTATCTTTAGTACGCCATAATATTACCAAATTGCATTGTGATGCAAGTTGCATCGGATATGTAGCAATTTAGCACAGAAGCAGTTTCATGCAGAATTCTTTTTCTCGAAGCGCGCCACAGAATCCGAAGGTAGGTATCACAGCTGGAAACTCTCTCAATTATATACGCTTTACGTAGATTCGAAATATACCTGCTCGGTATACATTTCAAAATCGTAACTGACTGTCAGGCTTTAACTTTAACGTTGCAGAAAAAAAAATCTTTAAATCAGCGTATTTCTTGTTGGGTTCTAGAGTTACAAAGCTTCGATTACAGTGTAGAACATAAAAAAGGAAATTGCATAACACATGTTTATGCCCTAAGTAGATCCTTTAATATTTTGCACGTTGATGATGAATCATTTGAGTTTTTACTAGCAGCGGCACAGAATACTTGCTATAGGCTCTGGTTTAGAAAAAGGTGAAAGTTCATTATTTGAAATGGTAGATGGATTAATATATCGTAAAGCGAAGGGAAAAATTCTCTTTTATGTGCCCGTCTAAGATGGAAAATCACATTATACGCACGCACCATGAAGCGATGTGCCATTTAGGAGTAGAAAAGTGTTTCGAACTCATATCAGGAAGCTACTGGTTTCCAAATATGAAGGAAAAGATAAGAGAATACATTAAGGGTTGTCTTAAAAGTATCTACTACTCTGCTGATTCTGGTAAACACCGAGGTATATTATATTCTATTCCAAAAGATGATATTCCTTTTGATACCTTGCCTGTTGACCACCTTGTTATTTAGCAATTTCTAGTTCAAATAAAAAACATATTTTTCTTATAATCGATGGTTTTGCAAAGTTTACGAAACTTTATCCGGTAAAAAGCAATAATTTGCTTAAATTCGTTATTTGAGAACTATTCCCAGTCAAACAGGATAATATCTGACCGTGAAACTGGTTTCACATTTAAAGAGTTCACAGACTTCCTAAACGAAATTAATGTGAAGCATATAAAGATCGCTACACATTCTCCTCAATTGAACGGTCAAATCGAACGGATTAATAGGATGCTTGTTCCTATGCTAGTAAAAGAATGCGATGCTAATACGATGGGTGATTGGGATAAGCACGCTGTAAAAGTCCTTAATAACACCGCCAATAAGGAGCACCGCCAGATTTACCCCTAGTACAGTTTTATTGGGAAGAAACCAAAAAGGAACGTTATGCGATAGGGTTAAAGAGTTTTTAGGAAAAAAGTTGGAAGAAAAACAAGCGAATCTCAATGCCGTAAGAGCTAAGGATGTGGAAAATATTGAAAAGAACCAGAAATACTGAAAAGAAAGTTATAACTACTCCTGATATTAACAAAAAACTATTCGCTAAATACAGAGGTCCTTATGAGGTTAAAAAGGTTTTACCCAATGATCGTTACGTCATAAGTGATATCGATGGTTTGCAGACCCTATAAAGGTATCAATATGAGACCATTTATGGTACAATTGTTTGATTTGGATGATGATGAACAAAACGAAAGTATAAAACCAATGCTGGTTAACACCGCAATATTCTTCGTTTTTAAGTCAGACCAAACGCAAAGATTTTTTTTCCTGAATGAGATATTTCCATATACAATACAATATATATGTTTAACACAAGTGGAAGTGAATTATCTGAACTGAACTTAGGTACAACTACAGATATTTGATGTGTAACACAAAAAAATTTGAATTTGATTTTGTACAGGGTGAATGACTCGAACTCCAACTTTTTAAAATGCTATAATTTTTTTTATTTTTTGATAAATTTTATTGTGCCAATGCAAAAAATGTTGGAAAATACATCAATTTCCAAATTGTATCAGTAGTTTTCAATATATCCACCTTTGGAGCCAATAATGGCCTTGAGACAGCCGAAGAAGGCATCGCACGCTGCACGCAAGTGGCTCTGCGGTATTGTGACCCATTCCCGGCGAAGTGCTTGTTTGAGGTGATCCAAACTTTGGTACTTTTTAGTGCCAACCTTCGCCTTAAAAATACCCTAGACAGAGAAATCCAACGGATTTGCATCCGGAGAATTTGCAACCATTGTGTCGAAGAAATGAAGTGTGGAACATTGTTTTTTAACCAATCTTAGTTGACGCGCGCTTTGTGAGACGGTGCCGAGTCTTTTGAAATGTCCACGGTCTCCGACTGCAATGTTTATTTGCCCAAGGCTTTAATACTGCCTCTAAGATAGTTTCACGGTATACGATCGCATTAATTTTGACGCCACGGTCCAAAAATTCGAGCGGAGAGCGACCATCGGCGGTTATGGCGGCCCAAATCATCACCATCGGTGCTGCCTGCTTTCTGGTGGCCATCCGAAGGTGTAAATTTTCGAAGGACCTCTCTGGCAAGTAAACTCGGTCATTTTGTTTGTTGACATATTGCTGGATAACAAATGGCGACACATCGGAAAAAACCAAATTCGGCAACTCACCACTTTCGTGCAAGCGTAGCAACTCTTTCGCTCTTTCGGCTCTAACGTTTTTCTGTTGCGGTGTAAGATCGTGTGCTTTTTGGAACTTCAAAGGCTTGAACCCAAGCTCATTTTTCAGTATGTGTTGCATTCGTTCCAATGATATGTTGAGCTCACGAGCCATTTTACTTCCACTTCGGCGCGGATTTCGCTCAATTCGAGCCTTCACTTTCCGAACCATGTTGCTGTTCTTTTATGACCACCGTCATGGCGTTTTGCAACGCTGCCAGTATCATGGTAACGAGCTATGGTTAGAGACACAAATGATTTATTCACGTTGAGGTGTTGGAGGGTTCTAACGATAGCTACTTGTGGTTTTCCAGCCAAATATAAAGCAATCACACTATCACGTTTGAATTCCATCACGGAAAAATTTTTTTCAACACAACTGAGACGCAAATCGTTTAAAAGGCTTGTAAATAATAAAATTATCTGTCATGTGTCAAAATGTGAGCTCACTGTCATGAACGGTTTGGAAATTATAGCAGTCTGAAGTTGGTTGCATTTCGAGTCATTCAGGGTATTAATTATTCTCATTATCATGATTTTGTATCTTTTAGTATTTTTCCCGGTAATTTTGAGGATGTTCAAGTATATTTGTTTTTGCTACTTTGAACTGCAAGAGTGAAGATAATCGGGTCGATTATGCGGTCAGGTTGGTCGAACTGTAGGCATATATCATTGGCATTAATGCGGAGTCTGGCCCGAATGTTATCAGTAGTCTTTGAGTTAAGTAAGCACGATAGTGTGAGAGAAACCACTAAATATGGAAAAAACCGTTTCGTACAAAGCATTCTTTATTTAAGGCAGGCAGGGAATCACTTGA
Organism: Volucella zonaria; assembly: GCA_963966105.1. Classification (NCBI taxonomy): domain Eukaryota; kingdom Metazoa; phylum Arthropoda; class Insecta; order Diptera; family Syrphidae; genus Volucella; species Volucella zonaria. The sequence goes on along the minus strand of OZ014532.1, from coordinate 191,879,931 downwards.
AGAAGACCCACGGTCTGGACAACCCAAAACTTATCGAAAAAGTAGAAAATTTAATATTAGAAGATGCTCAAGTCAAGGAGAAACAGAAATGACTGTAGTATCCAATAGAATCGTTTTTAAGAACTGTCACGACCACCCCGGTATGGCAAAGGTCAGCGCAAGATGGCTTCCAAGACTGCTTTCCGCCACCATAAAATAACATCGCGTTGACTGTTCGCGTTGGTAAAAACGTGGGTGCGCCATTATGAACCAGAGTCCAAGCAGGATACCATGCATTGGCATAAGAAAGGTGCAGGACCGCCAAATGAGTTCCAGGTATCTCAGTCGGCCGGGTAAATGATGCCGACCATTTTTGGGATACCAAGCGGATCTTACTCATCGACTATAAGCAAAAGGGTGAAAAACGGGCGAATACTACTATGCAATTCTGAAGTGTTTGCACCAATCCGTTTAGGAAAGACGAAGAGGAAAATTAGCTGAAGTTGTCCTGCTCCTGCACGTCAACCCACTCAAACACAAATGTCGAGTTGCACTGCGTGCCCTGCGCGTGACGTACGTGAAAGCTATAAAACATCCACCCTACAGTCCGGATCTGGCCCCCATCGATTTTTGCCTCTTCCCGAAAATGAAAAGAGAACGGCGTGGAAGAAATTTGCTAGCGATGAAGAAGTGAAGGATGCAATTCTTTAGTGTTTCACCACAAGCAGAAACCATCCATAAACTTATTCATAGATCCGAAAAATGTGTTACAACAAAGGGCGAATATATTGGAAAAGAAAAATAGTTTTGTACTTTTATTTTCTCTTTTTCCCTGATGTCGGAAAAGGATCTAAATCTTCATCAGTCATAGCGATGAAATCTAGTTTTGGCTCAACTGCTTCTCTAATAAGCAAAATTATCGCATTCGTCCAAGGCTATCGACGACTTTTGGTGTTCGAAAAAGAAAAACAATTTTCGGTACTGGACATAGAATGCTAGGTCCCTTAATAGACCTCATGCAGCCGAACAACTTGATTATAAAGCTTGCAAAAATGACATTCAAGAGGATGAAAAACTGCAACAAATACGAGTAGGTACTAAGTAGTTTGACATCGAGAAGAAAAAGTAGTGGCTTTGGATGCGAACTTGTTATTAGAAGCAGACACTGCGCGTCCCTATGTGGCGGATGGGGGAGGCCACGAAGTGTGGTAGAGGTTCTCATGCCTTCCTGTACCAAGAATTTAATTTCCCAGTCAAGGCATTTTGGAATACTTGCCGAGGACTGAATGATGCAGGGCGCTAAAAAATGTGCCTATAAAACAGCGGGTGACCTTTCATAAGGACCAGCCTCACATTTGCATGGAAGCTCTGCAGATGTGGAATTTTCATTCTCGACTGACTCGTGGGATTACACATGAATAAAAGTAATCACAAAGCCAACAAAACTAAAAAAACAAAAACAATTACAAAAATCGTTCACCAATTTCAAGATGCACAAGAGCGAAATTTACCAAGCATCGAGATGGTAGCAAAAACCGACGTACGCAAGCCTCAGCGGAAATACGAACACTTCACTGGGGCTCAAAAGCGTCGAATCAGTGCCCTCGTCAGTGATGGAACTGAATCCGAGAGGCGAAATGGCTGAAAGAACCAGATATGCGTTCGTTCTCGCGCAGAGGAAAGAAGAAAAAGAAGAACAAAGTGGGTCAAGGACCAACAAACATGGAAGGTCTATAGATTACTCTCCTATTGCAGACCACGCGCCAAGTCACGTAAAGACACATATGCATGTACGCCTAAAGAAGACGCTAAGCACCAAGAGAGCGATCAATTGCTCAAGCGGTAGCAAAATAAATGGAAGCGTGCCTGTAAAGTCCGGCAGAGGGAAACTGCGCTGGAGCGACCAAGTACATCAGGACTATCCTACAGGTCGCTATCATGCACTTCATGCATTCAGAGCAGATCGTTACGGACCAGGAGATTAAGCTAGTGAGGAAGAGCCTACTGGAAGAGATGGACAAATCTGATGAAAATTGTCTCATCCTACAATTTGAAGCCACCTCAGCTAGAGATTGATCGATCATCTGCCATTGCGCAGTAAGTAAAAATTGCCTCATGTGTGTAGTAGGCAGAGTTAAACCATGGAAAAAGGCACTGGACTATCAGTTCCATATGCCCCCTCTACAAAAAAGGCGATCTTATTTCTATCAAAAACTATCGAGGCATGTCCCTGCTTAATGTCTCATATAAGATCCCTTTCAACGTGCTGTGTGAACGCCTCAAATCCTTCTGCAATACACTAATCTTCACGTACCAATGCGTGGTTTCCGGCCCGGCAGATCGACTATACTCGTAGGGCAAATTTTCACACTGAGAGAAATCCCGGAAAAGAAAAACAAATTTCAAGTCGAGACTCACCACAAAGCCGCATATGATAATATTATTGTCAGTAGCTCTATACGGCGATAGCTGAATTCAGGATCTTGGTAATACTGATCCAGATGTGTCGCGTGACGCTGTACTATAAAATACGAGCTGCAATGTGCAATTTAGAGGTAGCTCCTCAGAACTATTTCAAACGTGCACCGGATTTCGGCAAGGATATGCGCAGTCATGTGACTTGTTCAATGTAGTTCTGGAACAGGTAGTGCGCAGGTCAGGTGTCAACACGGAGGGCACTATCTATATTCAACAGGTAATTTCAGCTACTGAGATATGCGGATGATATTGACATCATCGGTCGTTCGCAGCATGCCGTGATAGAGGCGTTCACGGCGATTAATAAAAAAAGTTTGGCAAAAAAAAGAAATTGATGTTATTTCGAACTGTATTAAGCCTGGAAAATAACAAGTGCAAAGGCTACTGTGGATATAGCAGCAGCTACTCGTATTAAGCAGCAGAGTTTAGAAAGTATAAAGTTAAATACTAGATAGAGTGAAAAGTGACATCCTTGACCGCCAGAATGCGCTGCTACTGCAAAAAAGGTTATGGTGCCTTGAAGTCCGCTCATATTTAGGCAGACATACAAAATTTCAGTGCGATACTGTCTTTAGTTTTGTTTTGACAGCTGATTGTTGTTGGCGTGTTTGGCATCATGTTGAGTATGGACAAAAACGATTTTCGTTCTCTCATAAAACAGAGAGGCAAATCGACGAAGGAAACAAAAGAAAAGTTGGATAAATATTATGGAGCTAATGCTCCGTCAGATTACACCGTCAAATATTGGTTTCGAGAGTTTCGTGGTGGCCGCAACTCCACTACCGATCAAGTCCGCAGCGGCAGGCCCTCCGATGCGGTTACAAAGGACAATGTCAAAAAAATACATGAAATTGTGTTGGCTGACCGGAAAGTGAAGCTGCGCAAACTAGCGGATACCACAAAGATCAGTACTGAGCGCACACGCTGCGAATGCTCACTCCTGACCAAAAACACGAACGCGAGAGCACTTCGAAAGAGTGTTTGGACATGCTGATGCGGAATCGGGCGGACTTTTGGCGTCGATTGGTAACTGGATTTGGATCCCTCGGACTATTATCTCTTCCCAAACCGCAAAAGATAGCTCATCAATAAAAAATTCAGCTCACGCGAGGAAATCATCGAAGCCACGGAGGAGTATTTTGCAGACCTTCCGGAAAATTACTTTTCAAACGGGATCACGAAGTTGGAAAATCGCTTGAATAAGTGTATCAAACTAAAAGGGGACTATATTGAATAAAATAAAAAAAAACATTTAAAAAATATATTGTTTAATTCCCAAGGATATGATTCAAGAATTTAACATATGAACGATAGGAAAAAAAATTTAAATAAAACAATAGCGGTATGAGATATAAAATTAATTCTGCCTTTAATTTGCAGCTACGTTCATGCCATTATGTGTGAAATAGCACATCTTTTAAATGGCCGTCTCGGCTTCAGTGGCAGTTCTTCAAGCTGTCGGTCATATTTTTGATGACTCGGTTCATTATGTACGGCGTTATTGCGGCGATAGCGTGTCAAATGTTGACCTCGAGCTCGTCCAAAGTGGTTGGCTTATTAGCGTAGATCTGACGTATCCCAAGAGAACATAATCGAGTGGTGTCACATCGCATAGTCGCAGCGGCCAACTGATAAACGCTCGCCGTGAGATGACCCAGTCGCCAAATTTCTCCTACTTCTTCGAGTGTTGCGTCGATTGTATGGCATGTAGCACCATCTTGTTTTAACTACAGCTCTGACCACAGAAAGTCGGTTAGCATCGCTCTATATTTGAGACTATTGACGGAAACGGTGTCTCCTTCCTCATTTCAAAAAAAAATAAGATCCAATGATGCCGCCATGCCATAAACCCCACTAAACAGTCAATCTTTGTGTATGAATTGATGTTTGGCAATTTTGCTTGTTGATATAGCCGCTGAGCCAAAAATAGGCCTCGTCTGAGAAGATAATTTTTTGGCCAAAATCCGGATTTCCGGCCAACATTTCCAGCTCCCAATTAGCGAACTCACGGGGGTATTTATGGTGGTCTGGCTACTACTCTTATTCCAGCACAATCTTACACGGATGTGAGCCAAAATCCCAACCGCAAAATAACCCGGGTTGACTCTCTGATGATGTCCAGTTCACCTGATAGGCGCCGAATCGATATTTATGGGTCTTCTTCGAGAGTGGCCGCTCCTGCGACTATTTTTTCTTCATTTTGCACCAATCTCTGAGTGGTTGGAGGCTTAAGATCTAAAAGAATGTTTTCATGCTCAAATTTTTCCACGGTGCGACGAATTGCCTGCACACTGAAGCCATGATACCGACGTTGCGTATTTCCAACTGCGCTGGAATTTCGATAATATTTTTTAATAATCTGCGCACGTTCGGCAAACGTAAAACGATGCAGGATGAAATGGCAAACCTTACTGAATATTTTGACAGCTGGAAGTCATTGGTAACTTTGACAGCTGCTAAAACATAACAATTGGAAAAACTATCATTGCTATCTGGTCACCCGTTAGAATCTAAAGAAAACATTGATGACTCTGATCTGCAAGTACCTGGGATAATTTCAAATGCGGTTTTCATAAATCATGTTTCAAATAATGAGATTCATACTCCAATATCTTTCTCAGTAATTCAAAAGGAAACGGCGAAGGATGTTATTTTGAAAAAAAGTATTAAGCTTCGTGCTTAATGGTTGATAGAAAATTTTCTCAGACAGAAGCAAGTGCTTCAAAAAATACAGGGATCGCACTTGGGCATTGTTAAATTCTTATTTTTAGTGGTTGTTGATGGATATACGGTTTTTAATAAGTACATAGCAATTTTGTATTTAAATAAAACATACAATAATTGAAATTTATTCCAGGTGTAGTACACATGCAAGCATGCAATCTCGTTTATATGACCACCGCGAGGACCTTTGCAGCGATCAATTCTTTGGAACCAATTTTCCACCACTCTTCCACACATATCGGCCGGAACACTGACAATTTCCTGTTCGATATTGTTCCTGAGCTCCTCTAAAGTTGTTGGCTTGTTGCCATAAACCAACGACTTAAAGTAACCCCACAAAAAGAAATCCAATGGCTTTAAATCGCATTAGTGAAATATTTCTCGAGATTACAGCTGTGTGCCATGTGACACCATCTTGTTGAAACCACATATCACTGATGTCAAGTCCATTCAATTCAACAGTCTTCCAACATGACACGATAACGACACCGTTGACCGCAACATGGCGATCATTTTCATCGATGAAAAAAAAATGGTCTAATTATACGAGGGGCGTCCAACATATTCTCGATATCGGGGTGAAGCTGTGGTTGTATATATAAATTGACTTATTTATCAAGTAATACTATTATTTTAGTGCATTCATGAAAAATTTCATATAAATGTGATTATTAATTCGCGTTTTATCTCTAGTTAAACAGAATCATAATGGCAACTGAGACGATGATGGTGAAAATTGAGCGTCGCGCTGTAATTACATTTCTCACTAAGCAAGGAAAAAGTCAAAAAACTATTCATGAAGAGATGGTGGCTGTTTACCAGGGTTCCGCACCTTCATTATCAACTGTGCGAAAGTGGTCAAGTGAGTTCAAGAGAGGCAGAGAGAGCATTGAAGACGACCCCCGCTCCGGCGCCCCGGCTACTGCTTGTACGGGAGAAAGCATCAAAGAAGTCGAAAAACTTGTTCTTGAGGATGCCCGAATAAAGGTGAAAATGATGGCAGAGATCACCAAGCTTTCAATTGGTACCATTCACACCATTCTCCATGACCATCTTAACCTTTCAAAGGTCAGTGCAAGGTGGGTGCCACGAATGCTCACAGCGCCTCAGAAAAAAGTAAGAATCGCATGCTGTAGAGAGCTTTTGGAGATGTGTAGTGAGAACGCGGACGGTGTTATGGATCGAATTATTACTGGGGACGAAACATGGGTCCACCACTATGACCCTGAAAGCAAACAAGAGTCCATGCAGTGGCATAAAAAAGGAACAGACCCCCCGAAGAAGTTCAAAGTCACTCCGTCTGCCGGGAAGCTCATGGCCACAGTTTTTTGGGACTCAAAGGGAATCTTGCTCATTTAGTACAACAAAAAGGTGAAACCATCAACGCCACATCCTACGCTTCCACTTTGCATAATTTGCAAGAGGAAATTAAAAAGAAAAGACGGGGTAAACTCGCAGCGGGTGTGTTGCTTCTTCATGACAACGCTCCTGTTCACACGGCGCGAGTTTCCAAGGCTGCTGCGCGAGATTGTGGTTTCGAAGAAATCCAACACCCACCCTATAGTCCAGACCTTGCCCTTAGTGATTATTTCCTGTTTCCGGATTTGAAAAAATGTCTTCGTGGAAAAAGATTTTCGGATGATGAAGAACTCAAGTCGGCAATAAATGGAGGAGGAGGAAATTTATTTTTTTGAGGGTTTAAAAAGCTTATCTCAAGATGTAACAAATGCATTGATGTTTGGGGAGATTATATTGAAAAATAAAAACAATGTAAATTGAATCCGCATTTTCCTTCATATCGATACCGAGAATATATTGAACGCCCCTCGTACCTCTGCCATGAAATCCACACTGAGAAATTCCCAATTCCTGTGAACCGCGTGGAATCGACTGATTTGACTCATTTTGAGCTGAAGGACTTACGGCTGCAATATTTTCGGTACTTCGACCGATGCGATGTCTCACTGGCAGAGGCGTATCCAGTAGTGAATATGTTGATTCGAATTTATCCAGTACAGCATGCACTGTCTGGTTCTTCGGTAGTAATTTTTAATAACTTCCAAACGTTGCTTGTTCGTGAACTTCACCATGATAAAAATGTAAGCCTTGACTGACGTTTTGACATTGACGCATCATAAAAAAGTGCTTTTGTATTAAAATACTAAATTTTTATGTCACTATTGAAAACCCCATTAGAAACAGTCGGTAAATCAAGTAGTCAATGATTGCCATATACAGCGCATCTCCACAAAAATGAACTCGTGCAATCGAAATAGCCTTTTAAGCCATGAGAAAGACTGCATTTAGACTTTGTGGGCTCTATTTTTAACAAACATTTCGGCATATTTCCTCATATATCCTTAAGCAGTAATAGTACCATTGCACAACTAAGAAGTTTATTTTCGCGATTTGGACTACCGAGCCAGATTGCTACCGATAGCAAAGAGCAATTTACTCGTACCTCATATGAATTTAAAATATTCTGAAAGGATAATTTCAATGAACAAGCGGAAAACGGCGTGAAAACGGTTCATGATAAAAATACACCTCCGAGCTTAAAACATTAAAGTCTATACTATATCGTTAAAATACTTTGAAATAACCTTATTTGGAAAAGCATATTAACCAACTCAGAAAAATTTAAGTAAAGAATTATGTACACATGACATTGAAGGATATGCCTTGCAAAATAGAATTTGAAATACATGTAATACGAGTACACATACAGAGTTAACTCAAGTGTAACTCATAATTGAATATGTACTGTCAGACCAAATGAAATAATTAATAACAATAATTCTAACGTTAGATATAATTAGAAGAAATGCAGATAAGTAATGTTGACAATTCAATATAGGGGAGGAGAAGTTGTAGTCTATGAGTATAATGTCAGCATTGGATATATACACATATCTGATCACTGACAATGGAGGACCGCTTTATTTTCTTGCTCCATCAGTTATTATTATATTAATATCTTTTGTATCATTAACTACTTAACCAGATAAAGTGAATTATGTATTATATCCCTCTATCTCTCTGTCCTTCTTCTTATCACACTCACATAATTAATATTGCTCCAATTATTTTATTCGCAGTATGTTATTATATTAAATATTAAATTTTTGTTAGTATTATGCATAAGAGATTAAATCCCACTTATGCCAATATAAATAAACTGAGCTGAACTGTGAAAATGGTGTCTTAATCATATATATCACAGTTCCCTAAATATTACATCTAATAGATTGATTGAAGGAGCTGTACCCTGTCTGCCGTAGTAGTTGATCCTACGAGTACCTCCTTCGGCCAAAGCTGAGTTTGTTTAAAATTAAAAAAAAATCTACAATAAACTTCTCTGCCTAAGCTCTAGGTTATCATTCGCGCCGAATTCCCCTTGGGGTTAAGCGATATTTCTAGGGGTTCCAGAAGTGAGGACTTTCAAGACCAGGTCGGTAGTCGCTGTTGTGGTATGACGGTGTGTTGAGATCTTCGCTGCGGAAAATAATTTAACCCACACGAATACCAGACGTTGATAGTCATACCACCAACACCATGGACTCGTTTTTAATTTCTCACGCTGATAAGTACTGCGTTGATGTGACCTCCCCTCTAGGCTCGTCGGAGAATTGTGTCATATCAGCTAATTTCTGTGTGGTCAGTTAGAGAAACGATTCCTAAAAGAACCGCATGACAATACGAGAAAGCCAATTGGAGCGGACTTAACAACTTCGCTAGGAAATTTAACTGGTCGTTATGTTTCCTCGATAACGACGTGGATGCCGCTGCTGATATGATCACAAACACCATTCTCTTTGGAATGAGAAACTTTCTCAAGCGTGTGAAATTCCAATACGACCAAAACCTGAGGCAAAAAATACTACGATGTCCCAAAGGTAGTAAACATTTCGTTCGTCAAAAACATTAGAAATTCTGCCTCATCCTCCATCCCAACGCTCATTTACAATGGCATTCCAGCTGTCAGCTCTTTGGTCAAGGCCAATCTGCTTGCCGCACACTTTGCGGCCAGCTCAACACTCCCGCCTACACTTGAGTGCATCGAATCTACAATGGGACGAATCCACTTTCGCACTCGTGTAGTAGCAAGATTACTTAAAAATCTCAACATACATAAATCCGCTGGCTAAGATGGTATATCTCCCCTTCTTCCACTCTGGCAAAACCATTGTGAAAGCTTTTTCATCAACCCTACTCTTTCCAATCAGATGGAAAACGGAATTTGTCCAGCCCGTCCTTAAAAAAGGCGAATCTTCCTCTCCCACCTCCTACAGACACGTTGCATTTACGTCCCTTCTTTCCAAGGTCATGGAAACTTATCAATGCCCGGCAGTATGGTTTTCGTAGCAACAGGTCCACTGGTGACTTGATGGCATGTCTCACCGACAAGTGGAACCAAAGTCTACACCAATCTGGGGAAAGATAGTTGCACTTGATATTTCTAAGGCATTTGACAGAGTTTGGCATCAGGCTCCTTTGTCGAAAATGCGTGCTTTTGGGATCGATGACTCTCTTGTCTTGGCTGGTTTCAATTCTGATATTCACATACTAAATGGTGGTGTGCTCCAGGGGTCCGTTCTGTCTCCCATGCTCTTTTTAATTTTCATCAATGATCTCTTGTCTGCTGCTTCTAATCCAATATATGGTATTCCTTTGTTGATGGCAGTACTCTCACGTCCCTGCTCATCGGCTGTAGAATGGGAAGGGCAGCGTATGTTAAGCTCATTAAATTCCGATATTAGCAGCATAACTAATTGGAGAGGTACTAACAGAGTAGAATTTAATGCTTCCAAAACAAAATGCTGTCTACTGTCGTTAAAAAGAAATTTAAACAGCCAGCGTTTATTCATGAATGGCACTTGCATGGTCGAAACCGATAAACTTTCCATTCTCGGTATGGGTGTAAATGACAACCAACATTGAAATGACCACATATTCGGTGTCGTCAAAAATACTGCGAAATGCCTAGGTTTGCTCAAACGATGCAAGAAATACTTCACCCCTTCTGATCTGGCCGCAATATATAAGGCGTTTGTTCGCCAGAAAGTGGAGTACAATGCCCACATCTGGTCGGAAGCGCCCAAAATATCTTCGCACCTGCAAGATAATAGGATTCAAAATGGTGCGATAAAAATCATAGGCGATACTAACATAATATCACTCAAACAATGGACACCCTCGAACACCGACGTAATGTCTCGTGTCTTACTCTGTATTACCACTATTTCCACCACCAGTGCTGCATAGAAATCGCCAGTAGCATTCCGCCCTTTCAAACTTTTAACCGTAACACCCGTCTCGCTATGACTGTTCATCAGTATACCCTCAAGCGCACTTTCGGACGCACTCTAAAATATCGTGATTCGTTCCCAAGCCGTACAGCTCGCTTATGGAATGCAATGCCTAGCTCTTTATTTCTTAGTCAATATAACCTTCAAACATTTAAAACCAACGTTCACCGGTACCTCTCTTTCCAACCTCCCTGATTTTCCTTCGCCCGCGCTGTGTGCAAACATTTTAAGGGTACGCAATCCCTTGAGCGCGCGCAAATTATAAAAGAAAATATCAACATCCGTGTACGGGGTGGGGTATGATACACCTCTGCGGTTGATAATTTTTAAACAGTAAAGGGGCGCGTATTCGTTTTCTCGGTAGCTGTATATGCAACATTGCTGTTCCGATCAGTGCAAAGCATTTAGTTCAGCCTCTGCTAAAAAAAAAACGTGACGCTTGCGTAAAGTGCGCTTGAGTATCACACGCCCCACTTTGTAATGCTATAAAGGTACGTGCAAACCCTTTTTTTTGTTTTTTATTCACAAGTTTGCTCAGGTATTAATTTCACTAAAACATGTCTCGGATAATGGGAGATGAAATATTACGAGCGCTGACAGAAGAAGACGAAGATTTTGAATTGGAGCCAATGAATGTTGAGCAAGGGTCGGACGATGATGAAGATCATATTAGTGCTCAAAGCAATACTGATAGTGAAGTGGAGGCTGACATACTATCTTCTGATTCAGACAGTGATGATATGTCACTCTCCGAGCTGCAAAAAATAGGATATTATAAAAGTAAGGATGGAGTTACGCAATAGTTATAGGCTTGCGATTCGCACCAGAGCTGAAAATATTATCCGTCATCTACCTGGAATAAAATCCGTAGCGAGAGACAAAAACTGATAATATGATTGCTGACATCGTAGATTGCACCAATGAGAAAATTTATTTGCAGTCTACAAATGGCCCTCAAAAATCGGGAACAACGCAGGAAGAAGTAGAGGCACTATTTGGTTTCCTTTTCCTATCTGGTTAAGCACGTTCTGATCGTCAAAATACGATCGACCTATGGGCCAGCGATGGAACAGGAAAGGATTTGTTTCGAGACACAATGGGTAGAAACAGATTTGTTTTCGTATTGAATGATTTGAGATTTGATAGCGCTACACGAAGTGAAAGAATAAAGATAGATCGGTTAGCCCCAATCAGAACTACATTTGAACAATTTGTAAAGAATTCTCAAGATGCTTATGTTCCGTATGAAAACCATACTTTGGGTGAAGAACTGGTAGCCTTTAGAGGACGTTGCGGTTTCCGCTAGTATATACCATCTAAAATATCAAAGTATGGTACAAAAATGTATGCTTTGGTTGACAATAAGACAATATTACACCCTAAATATGGAAATATATTGCGGCAAACAACCGGAGAATAGTCATCATACTGGTACAATGTGTTTCACAATCTTCACGAAATATTACGATGGATAATTTTTTTACAAGTAACGAAAGCACAAATCATTTAATGAAAGATCTTCAACTTACTGTAGTCAGAATTTTACGCGCTTACGTAAGGCGCGAAGGCTTCGACAAACTTAAATTTCTCGCTTCCCTTCAATTCGATAGGAACGATAATTTCCTATATTCACCGCTTGAAGGTATACCTTAATTTTTCTTTATACTGTTCAGTTTCAGACTAGTATATAACAAGTTCATTCGTGTTTTGTTTTTGGTGAAGTGTGGATCTACAATAAATTTTTTTGGTAAGTTCTTAAGTGATAGCTTTTTTTGTTTTAAGTATTTTAAAATGATATATTCATAATTAAATTAACTGAATAATAGTGTTTTAATAATCATAATCGTTTAACGTAAATAGTAAAATATAAACGTTCTAAAAATGTTAATATAATGTCATGCGTTGGAGGAGGTTTCGACACGTATTGGTTAAGAGTTTTAGTCAAACTCTCGAAACCTCCTCATTTTACTACTCTAGTAAGTTTTAGCTTTTTTATATGAAAACGGTATACACTTTTAGTGAAAATGCCAAACATCTATAAAAGAAAGCATCCTGAAAAGACATTTAATGAGAAAGCCATGCAAGAAGCAGTAAAATCTGTTCTCGAAAAGAAGGAGACTGCCTCAAGTGCCACCAAAAAATATGGCGTAAAAAGAACCACAATTTTGTCGCGTCTATTAAAAAAAGTCGATTCTAGTTCTGTCCTATTGGACCAAATGTTCAGCAGTAAGCACTCAGGCTCTCAAGTGCTAACTAAACATCACGTCTTCATCTAACTTTGGATTTGGCCAAAAAATTTGTTTATCAACACGTTATTCGGAATCCCGATCAAATTGGGATCAGGATAAAATGGCCAGAAAGGTTTGGTTCCATGGCTTTATGCGACGAAATATTGAAATAAGTCTTCGGAAGCCGGAAAATACAAGCACAGCTCGTCTTCTTGGTTTCACAAAAGTCGCTGTACATGGATTCTTTGAAAATTTAAGAAATGTATGTATAAATTTATCTTTGGTCCTGAAAGAATTTATAATTTGGACGAGACTGGAATTACAACAGTTCTAGATTCCCCAAAGGCAACTTTCATTTTCAAGTTTACTTAGGTTACCTACTTATTCATTAACTTATTGCGTATATAACTTAATTCGGTTTTTTTTTTCAAAATTTGAACGTTTATTTAAGAAAAACATGTACAATAGTATTATTCAAAGTATTGCCCATCTGAAGCTATGACTTTTTCCCATCTTTCTGGCAATTTGTGGATCCCATCCCAAAAGGACTGCGCCGACTTGGTAGCCAAGAATGAATCAAGCAAGTTTTTGAGATTCTGCTCTGATGTGAACCGTATTTCAGTGAGGACGTTCTGCATCGACCGGAACAAATGGTAGTCAGAAGGGGCAAGGTCTGGGCCATAAGGCGGGTGGGGTAAGACTTCCCATTCACTGTTTTCTAAATAGTTCTTAACCGGAATAGCAACGTGGGGCCGAGCGTTGTCATGATGGAAAATTATTGCCTCGTGTCTGGTCGCATATTCCGGGCGGTTTTCGGCCACTGCTCTCTTCAAACGGATTAATTGTGTTCGGTAGCGTTGTCCATTGATGGTTTCACCCGGTTTTAGCAGCTCATAATACAGCACACCCATGTGATCCCACCAAATATAGAGCATTACCTTCGCGCCATGGATATTCGGATTTGCCGTTGATTTGGCTGGTTGGCCGGTTTCACATATGATTTTTTGCGATTGCGGTTGTCGTAATGGATCCATTTTTCATCACCAGTAACAATCCGATGCAAAAATGACTTCCTTTTGTGGCGTTCCAGCAGCATTTCGGACATGCAAAACCGCCTTTCGACGTCTCTCGGCTTGAGTTCATGTGGAACCCAATTTCTTTGCTTTTGAATATATCCAGCTGCTTTTAAACGTTTTGAAATGGCTGCTTGAGTGACACCCAAAGATTCTGCGAGCTCTTCTTGTGTTTGGCAACAATCTTCATAGAGTAATGCTTCCAGTTCTTCATCTTCAAACTTTTTTGGCTGTCCAGGACGTTCATAGTCTTCCAAGCCAAAATCACCACTTTTAAATCGTGCAAACCACTTTTGGCACGTTCGCTCAGCTAGCGCATGTTCACCATAAACTTCCACCAAAATACGATGACTTTCGGCAGCAGTTTTCTTCATGAAGAAGAACTCCCCGCAAAAACACTTTTTCAGGCACAAAGTTCGACATATTTGAGTGAAAAAAAATTATTGTTGTTTACGCTCCAAATGAATGACATATACTGAAATGACGTACAATGACAGTAGCTTTCCAACGCATGTTCCAATGGAATAATACAAGTTACGCCATCTCTTAGCAAACCGCACGAAGTTATAGACCCAATACAAACGAAGGTCATTGCTGAAAAAGAAAACAGGACTGTTTCCCAAGTTGCATCTGCTGAAAGGGAGACTTTAGTAACTATGATTGCCATAGTGAATGCAGCTGGCAACCATGTACCTTCAGTATTTGTTTATCCCAGAAAAAGGACTAATCCTGCATTTCTCAAAGTTGCTGTTCCCGGATCGATTGCTTTATTAACAGAAAATGGGCTCGATGAATGCTGATCTCTTTCCAAAAGTTTTGGAGCATCTTGTAAAGCACACCCGTTGTTCAAGATCCAATCATGGTTTCGTTGGATAATCACGTGTCACATTGTGGACTCAATATCCATAATATTTCACAGGGAGAATGGCATTATTTTATTATCATTTCCACCTCACACATCGCACAAGCTTCAGTGTGTTTGGACCATTTAAGAAATATTGTAAAGCAGCATTCAACAACTACCTTGTCAATAATCCGGGTCTTATAATTGGAATAAATGATATTGCGGAAATTTCTTGTCAGCCATTCTTGAAAGCATTTTCCCCATTTTTATAAAAGGGTTTCCATCAACTGAAATATTTCCGCTGAATGATGCTATTTTCCAGGACATTGATTATCAAGAAATTGAAGAACTGGAGAACAGCCCAGTGATAATTGCATCACCATATCGAAATGTTCAGAGGATTTCAAATGAATCTTTTCTGCACTTTACAACGGAAGTAATTTAGCCTGCGCCAAAATGCATTCAAATCGGAAAAAAAACTTAACAGTGTTTCTAAATCACGAATCTATACAGACACAACCGAAAAAAATAGGCTTATGGAACTAGCTGACAAAAAAAAAAGAAAAAACTAAACAAAAAGGGATTGTGATGAAAAAGAAAAATTTACCAAAGCCAAAACACGTCAAAAAAGTTCTTGCATCATCCCCCTCCGGAAGCGAAACCTATAGAGTTAGGAATTTGGATCAATCTTTTGAATTTGATATGGATAGTAATGTAGAGGCAGACGTTGAGCCTACCAAGAATGTCACAATGCTGAAATTGGTGACTTTGTTCGGTGAAAAAAAAATTGTTTTTATGTCGGTAGACTTGAGGATGTCGATATGGAATCGGTGATGTGTTATCTTATCAAATATTATCGCCGGAAAAGCAATAGTAACTTTTTTTATGAACCTGTGGTTGACGATACAGGAATGGCAATGAGATCTGACTTAGTGGCTAAATTGACAAGTCCGAAAGACCTGCCGGGAACATCCAGGTCCAAAAATAAAATCTGTTTTGATCTTTACTTTGGCGATTTGGATTGACTGATTTTTATATTTAAAAAAAATAAACTTAAAATGAACTATCTGCTATGTATTTACATATAAATTAAATACCGCTTTCTTATAACTAAATTTGAGATAAGTTTATTTATTTCAACCAAAAAAATTACTCAAATCCTTGTTTTTTTCTTTTATTGTTTTTTTGTATACATAATAAAAATAAAAAAATATTTTGTTCTTGTTTTTTAATTTGTAGCTTTACAATTTTTCGAACTGACGTAACCATGATGAAAACTCCTACTTAAAAGTTGGAACCTCCTACAGAGCAGGATGTTTCGTCACTTTCTCTTTATTCATAAATTTATAATATGCTCTTATATGGTAATTCATTTAACTATTAAAAGTTGTTTTTGTATAAGCTTAAACCTTATTAAAGTACATTTTATGTAAATAGAACTTTATTTGTAAAAGTATGTTCTTAGTTTTCGACTATATCCGTTAACCTCACAGAACCTCCTCGCCCTACCCTACCACCGGTTTTCAAGAAAAATCGTGAAGTCAATTCTACAATATTTGAGTTTCAAAAAGATATTACGTTCTTATCCTACGTATCAAAGCCACGAAAAATGGTGTACTAGTATGTGATATCGTCATTGATCCGGAAACAGGAAGTCAGCAAAAATCGGCTATTATTACGTTTTACAATCAGACCAAAAGTGGAGTTGATGTTGTTGAGAAATTATCAAGAACTTATGATGTTTCGCGTAATTCTAACCATTGGCCCCTGAAAATATTTTTTACTCTACTCAATCATCCTCGAATAAATAGTATGATTATAAACATGTTCAACAATGGCATCCAAAGAAATAAAACAAGAGGAAAATTCATTTGGGAATTGGGTTTAGCTTTAGTAAGACGCCACCTGGACACAAGAAGCCAGATCCAAAGGCTTCCTAGGGAACTGCCCCACAGAATTGAAAAGTATGCAAACTTACAAGAACCGCCGGAAAAAAGGTCTAATATAATGCAAAGATGTTCAGTTTGCCCTAGGAAAGAAGATATAAAGACTAGGCACACTTGTAAAAAATGTAATACGCCTATAGGTTTGGAACATGCGGATTTTTATTGTCAAGATTGCGATAATTGTAGTGATTAAAATCTCAAGTAATTTTGTTTATTTTACTATAAATTGTGAAAAACTTAAAAGTAGATATCCTATAATCTAAAAAATTAAGAAGAATTAATAGTTCATAATATGAAGAAAATGTTAAGTTTTTGTATTTTTCCGTAACCCTATTCATTATTAGTTATTAAACTATATTTCATAGTGTTTAACTGTCAGAAATAACAATTTTTTGCCCACCTAGTAGGGCATGTGAGATTAGGTCACCTAGTATATGGAGTCCAAATGCCTACTTGTGCGACATTTTTCGGGGAATGAGTTGGTATATGTGTACTCGTGTGTATATTTCGGTTTATATTGAAATGATGAACGACCAAAGCAATTTGGCTTTTGTCTTTTGAAAACACAGATGCCAAAATTAATTACCATTACTTTAACAGACAGCTCAACTTTTTAACCCCATATGTAACTATATTTTAAGGAGCATGATGCTTGTGGTTCTGAAAAGATTGACTACAATATCTCAACATAATCACCACAACAATAATTGCCTACATACCCTTGTTACACCACTCAATATTTGACATCATTTGAAAAATACTCTGTAAACCTCTGTGTTGAATTTTGAGGCCTTGCCAAATTCAAATGGAATCCGGTGCCTCAACTCAAGAATGAGATGTGACTAAGGAGTCATGGAATTTCTCTTGGATAAAAGAGTTCCAGATTGGAGAAGAAGACTATGTGTTAAATCTTAAAAAGCATTTTGTGTGAAACTGTAGACATCGACAAAGTTAATTGGGACTTTATTCCACCACGACTTTTGAGTAAAATACAAAAATATGTCACAGATGATGATGATATTTTCAAAACAATATCAGAGATGAGGACTGACATGGAGGAGAAGGTTTCGAAACTAAAAATTTTCCAAAAGAAGAGAAACTTAAAACTCGGCTTAAGTCATCTTGCCGTCCAGAGCTTGATATCGAACAACTTATCCAGCCAGTGAACCTGAGAGGTTCTTAGGCACTAAACAATCAAAAGAATTGCGTTGATATCATATATCCGCTTGAGTTGAAGATGACAGGGTTCCTACCTGGCCGTACGAACCATATATGTTCGATCCTACTGGGACCATAGTTAACAGTTTCTTCTGAATTAGTAATGAGAACAAAAACTGCCCAGCCAAGGTAAGTTAGCTATGTATTGGGTCTATAACTTAATTCGTGCGGTTTGCTAAGAGATAGCGTAACTTGTATTATTCCATTGGAACATGCGTTGGAAGGCTACTGTCATTGTACGTCAT
This sequence comes from Volucella zonaria, assembly GCA_963966105.1. Taxonomy (NCBI): domain Eukaryota; kingdom Metazoa; phylum Arthropoda; class Insecta; order Diptera; family Syrphidae; genus Volucella; species Volucella zonaria. The sequence continues at coordinate 191,861,887 of OZ014532.1, read as the reverse complement.
TTCAGTATATGTCATTCATTTGAAGCGTAAACAACAATAATTTTTTCTCACTCAAATATGTCGAACTTTATGCCTGAAAAAGTGTTTTTGCGGGGAGATCTTCTTCATTACTTTAATATGAAGAAAACTGCTACCGAAAGTCATCGTATTTTGGTGGAAGTTTATGGTGAACATACGCTAGCTGAGCGAACGTGCCAAAAGTGGTTTGCACGATTTAAAAGTGGTGATTTTGGCTTGGAAGACGACGAACGTCCTGGGCAGCCAAAAAAGTTTCAAGATGAAGAACTGGAAGCAGTACTCTATGAAGATTGTTGCCAAACACAAGAAAAGCTCTTAGAATCTTTGGGTGTCACTCAAGCAGCCATTTCAAAACGTTTAAAAGCAGCTGGATATATTCAAAAGTAAGGAAATTGGGTTCCACATGAACTCAAGCCGAGAGACGTCGAAAGGCGGTTTTGCATGTCCGAAATGCTGCTGGAACGCCACAAAAGGAAGTCATTTTTGCATCAGATTGTTACTGGTGATGAAAAATGGATCCATTACGACAACTGCAAGCGCAAAAAATCATATGTGAAACCCGGCCAACCAGCCAAATCAACGGCAAAGCTGAATATCCATGACGCGAAGGTAATGCTCTGTATTTGGTGGGATCAGATGGGTGTGCTGTATTACGAGCTACTAAAACCGGGTGAAACCATCAATGGACAACGCTACCGAACACAATTAGTCCGTTTGAGGAGAGCAGTGGCCGAAAAACGTCCGGAATATGCGACCAGACACGAGACAATAATTTTCCATCATGACAACGCTCGGCCCCACGAACTATTTGGAAAACAGTGGATGGGAAGTCTTACCACACCCCCACCCGCCTTATAGCCCAGACCTTGCCCCTTCTGACTACCATTTGTTCTGGTCGATGCAGAACGCCCTCACTGAAATACGGTTCACATCAGAGCAGAATATCAAAAATTGGCTTGATTCATTCTTGGCTGCCAAGCCGGCGCAGTTCTTTTGGAATTTGATCCACAAATTGCCAGAAAGATGGGAAAAAGTCATAGCTTCAGATGGGCAATACTTTGAATAATACTATTGTACAAGTTTTTCTTTTGAAAAAAAAACCGCACGCATTAAGTTGTATACCCAATATATTCAATATGTAATCCTTAACAATAAAATTGCAATGCTTTTGGTATGCCATACATCATAGAAAGTGAAAGAATTTATAGGAAAGATAGTGTAGAGTTGCCTGAATCCGAACACTACCAGTAGTCGAACAGTTGCTGTACAAAAACGCTTAAACTGTGTTTTTGCTTAAACTTTAAAATTCTATGAATTCGAAATTCAACATGAGTTATAACCTTACCTTAAACGATTTCCTAGTATTAGAAGTACCGCCAAATTTATAAAAGAAGGTGGTTTGCATTGATACTGTTCGGTTTTGGTAGAAAAAAACCGTTTTTGATTCTTGTGGGAAAGTGTGTTTCTTTTGTGCAAATTAAGGTTAATATTGATTTTTAAAGTTTTTTTCGGTAGATAAAATGTACGAAATATCATTTCAAAAAAAGTTTTATATAAAAACCTACAATTTTTTGATATTAAGACTGTTCAAAGATAGGAAACTAAATTCTTTTGTGTTTCCTGTTCGAAAACCTTTGTTGGAACACAGGCAATCTCTCCGCAATTGTTTTCTTTTGTCCAGGTTAGGAGTATTAAAGAAAACTGAATTGTTTTTATGTTTTTTTTGTTTATAAGAAGATTAAAAAATTTGGGTTCAGTATTTGAACACATTTTCGTCTTTTTAAATATCAAGTACCTTACTTTGTTACCATAATTGTAAAAACTAATTTGATTTTTTTTTTTTTTTTTTTTTTTGGTGGGGGCTGAGGCCCCCATTTATTGGCTTAATACAAGCTTAATCTAACTTTTAAAAACTAGCAGAAAGACTTAAGAGCTAGTGACCAAGGAAGTGATGGAGGAGATCTTGTTTGAGACGAGGAGTGCTCAGGTGGAAATGAAAAAGGGAGAGGTTCGAGTTGATCTTTCGGAGCATTCTGGAGATAGGTTCGTTGGAGCCATAAGAGGTGCGGTGGACCGGTAGATAGAAGAGACGAGGACAACGTAGATTGCGGGGGTTGGTATTGAAGGAAATGGAGTTCAAAATGGATGCACAGTCGATGGAACCTGAGAGAAGACGATGAATGAAAAGAACGTTAGCAATATTCCTACGTTCTTCTAACGAATTCATATTTAGAAGTTTGAGGCGGTCTTGATAGGGAGGTAAGATTAAAGGGTCGTTCCATGGCAGTCCACGGAGGGCAAATCGGAGGAATCGACATTGAATACCCTCAATTCGGGAAACATGGTGAACCCGGTGAAAGGGGGACCAAGCTTGACTGGCATACTCAAGCAGGGGGCGAACAAAGGTAATATAGAGAGATCTGGTTACATACGGGTTGGAAAATTCCTTGGACCACCGTTTAATAAAGCCAAGTGATGAGTTGGCTTTGAGGATCATCTTATCGATATGCGAACGGAAATTAAGCTCACAGTCGAATAATATGCCAAGGTCTTGAAAAGACTGAACCAGGGGAATTGGTTGACCATGGAGAAAATAAAGTCGGGGGGGAGACGGGTTGTATTTACGTGAGAAGGTTATAAATTGACATTTGGCTATATTAAGTTCTAGGCAGTTTTTGAGGCACCAGATTGAAAACCGATCAAGGTCTTTTTGAAGAAGGGCAGAGTCCTGGGGAGAGGAAATAGATTTAAAAAATTTTGTGTCGTCAGCGTAAAGGGAGAGGGAGGAGTGCTTAATGACACTCTCAACATCGTTGATAGTAAGAATGAAGAGAAGAGGGCCAAGATGACTGCCTTGTGGAACTCCAGATGAGGCCAGGAATGGAACAGAAAGGGCGGATCTAAACCGAACACTATAATATCGGTTTACCAGGTAAGAAGAAATCCATTTTAAAAAGAGCGGCTCAAAGCCGAGAGCAGACAATTTGAAAAGGATCAATTTATGAGATATCTTATCAAATGCTTTAGTGAAATCTGTTGCGATAACATCGATTTCTTTGCCATTTTCTAAGGCTGAGAGTGCAAAAGACACGAATTCAATTAGATTTGTGGTAGTTGATCTACCTTTTAGAAAACCATGTTGTCGGGGTGAAATAAAAGGCTTGCATTTGAAGCTTAACGCTTCGTATAAAATGCTTTCAAAGAGTTTGGGTATATGAGGGAGTTTAGCAATGGGACGATTATTGGTAACTTCATGCTTAGATCCCTTTTTGTGTATTGGGATTATAAAAGAGGTCTTCCAAATCTGGGGAAATTCACCCTGTGTAAGCGATAGACGAAAAAGGTAGGAAAGGGGTAGAGACAGGTTGGAAGAGCATTTCTTAAGAAACATGGCGGGGAGTCCGTCTGGGCCAGGTACAAATTCATCCTTAAGCTTTTGTTACTTTTCTTCAATAACTGCAGGATCGAAATTTTGAGTGAGAAAGGCACCAATAGAGAAATTTGGTAGATCATTGAAGTAAGAGGGATCTGGTACGAAGGAGTTGTTGGCAAATGATTGCTTGAAAAATGTAGCAAAAAATTTGGCGATGGTAGGAGGATCACATGAAGTTTTGGTTTCGAAAGCGAGGGAGGAAGGATAACCATCAGTCTTACTTTTGCAATTGACAAATTGAAAAAAGGGCTTGGGGTCATTTAAGAGATTGGTTTGCGCACTATTCAGGTAGCGCTGATAGAGAGAGTTATAGAGTTCAATGAAATGAAGATATGTACCTAGATAATTTGAATAGTCGGAAAAAGAGTGGCTGCGAAGGAATACCGCCCATAACTTGTTTCTTTTGTTTCGTAGAGAGCGAAGTCTACGATTATACCAGGGAGGGGATGTAGAAGAAGTTTTATGGCGGGAGTAAGGCACATAAAGGGCGATGGATTTGAATATTTCTCTGTAAAAAATGGAGAGGGCATCAACCAGAGATAGATTGGTAAACTCAAAAGAAGCACTGCTTAGATAGGTATTAATTTTACGGAAATTAGCTTTGTGAAAATTGTAAGAAAATAGAACTGCCGAGGGAGAGTTGTGGAAAAATGAGAGAAGAAGTGGAGGATGAAAGTTATCAATAGTTGAAAGAGATAGGGGACAACACGATACTGAGGAGTTGATGGGATCAGTTGTGAAGATAAGGTCTAATTGCCTTTCCATATAGTTGGAATCGCCACTGACTTGGCAGAGACTAGAGTCTGTTAGCCGATCTAAGAATAGGCATTCCTTAGTAGAAATGGGATTGGAAGCGATGAAAAAAGATTGGTCTTCAGATGGAGTCCACTTCAGCTGAGGCAGATTAAAATCGCCGAAGATAATGATATCATCAAGCGAGTCTGATAAATCGATCAAATTGTCAATTGCTGCAATAGCAAGTTGGTAGAATTCGATAGGTTGCGCCGGAAGAATGTAACAACACATAACGTACAAGCATCTACGAGTGAGGGTTATTTTAACCATTCAGATACCATGAAACGAAAATATCAAAATTATAATGAAGTCTCATTAGTAAATGCCTTAAAGCCAATTCGTGAAGATAACTTCAGCTTTCGAGTAGCAAGTTGACAGTTTGGAGTTCCTATAACTGCTCTTCACGATAGGTTTCATCGAAAAACTACAGATGGGCTAAAACGAATGAGAGCTGCGACAGTGCTTACAGAAAAAGAGGAGAGAATGGTCGTGGATTGGCTTATTAATATTGCCAAATGTGGATTTCCTCAAAAACCAAATGAACTTCTTGATGTGGTAGAAAAGATACTAAGGGATGAAAATCGAACAACTCCATTCAAGAACGACAGACCAGGCAAGAAGTCGTACTACAATTTCTTAAAACGGCATAAAGAGTTAATCTTACGAATGACTGAATCTTTATGTAAAGCCAGAGCAGTTGTCACTGAAGAAAGTATTCGAAAATGATTCCGTGATTTGGACAATTATTTAATAGATATGAACATCAAAGATATTTTGGACGATCCATCTCGTATTTTTAACGGAGATGAAACATTTTTTAGCTTGGCACCCAAAACAAGAAAAGTAATTGGTCCTAAGAGTTTTCGAAATTTATATGAAGCTAAATTATCGAACAAAAAAGATAATTTTACGGTTCTCCTGGTTTTCAGCGCAAATGGTGTGACATTATCCCCTGAAATTGTATTTCCCTACTTACGTAATCCACCATCTAAACATGCCGAAAAAATTCCAGAAGATTGGATTATTGGTCGTTCAAATGATTTTAGTGGATGGCTTGATCCAAATCATATTCAACGACCAGTCCTTTTATTGGTTGATGGACATAAATCGCACATGACAATGGCCATAACCCGGATTATCCCACTGTACATCTCATGAAAAGAAAAGACTCTTAAACTCAGTTTTTGAATTAATAATTTTCCTAGCAGTAAGGTTCTTATCAAAATGGGTTATCAAATTTTCCTGTCAGTTTCCAAATATTTGCTTTCGTTTTGTGTTAGTAAGTAGTTAAAGTATCTATATTACTATCAACAGAAAAAAAACCTTGGATTTAGACGGTTCAATACTCAACAATTGTTGGGTAATTGAATATTATTTACAAAATCCAAATTTTGTTGGAATTTAGTGGATGTCTTTTTTTGTGTACCATATACGGTACAGTGGGGTAATACACTACTATCTAATTTTTTTTAGGCTTACAGTAAATGACATCATCAACTGCTTAGTCGAATGCGGTGAGGATGATTTCGATGGAGAAATTCCTATACAAGAAGGAGATGTAACAGGCGAAGATTCTGGAGAGGAAGATGGAGTGAATGTTGGCAATTTGCCACGCAATCAGTTACTTGCAGAGGTTTTGGTGCGACCAGAAAACGCTGCTGAAGAAGATGATATGCCACTTTACTCCTTTACCAGAATACCTCGAATTTTTGAATATACGTGGGAAAAAAGAGATTTGCAGGAAGGATTAGCTGATTTTAAGTAAGAAAGTTGCGGCTGGGATCAATCTTTGGCACCGTTGGATCTTTTCACCCCTTTTTTTGATGCACGTTTGTTCGAAATGTTAGTATCATGCTCAAATAAGTACGCCGACACAATCTCTTAGCTGATATGTACAAGTTTCTGGAATGAAAGTCTTCATTGGAGTACTGATTGTGAGCGGTTACACCAATGTCTCGCGGAGTAGGATCTACTATGGAAATGAAGAGGATGCGCAGAATTTATCGATTACAAGAAACAGATATGATAACATCTTTCAATGCTGCGACAATATGCAATTGAATCCCAATGATCGCTATGCCAAAGTACGGCCATTGTTTGATATGCTATTGGAAAAGTTCTTGTTGTTTGCCTTAGTAATTGAGCCCTCCGAGCGGTTATATTGTTTGGTTTGACCCTTATGCAGGATCGAAAAACTATTCTCGCACAATAAATGCAGAGCTTCCTCTTGGAACGAAAGTTGTTTTGGACTTCAGCCAAGCTTTAATTTCGAGAGGATTAAACTTGAGGTACCATTTATTTTTTGACAATTTCTTTTCATCGCTTCAATTGTTTGAAGAATTGAAAATCGTCTGAAAAACTGTTCTGTGCGTGGATCAGATAAGGTTCTCAAGAAAACAGGTCGAGGTGCATACAGCTTTGAACTATGTTCAGAACTAAATTTAATTGTTTGTAAATGGCACGATAACAGCATTGTAAATATGATTTCCACCCAACGACTGCTGTGAAGCGATTCTCTCGTACAGAAATAAAGGAAGTGACTGTTCCACAGCCCAAACTTGCGAAAATATATAACAAAAACTTGGGAGGAGTCGATAGGTCGGACCAAAAAGTGGTATTTTTCGCTATTTGCTCATTGCATCGATATGGCGATTTCAAATGCATGGCAGTTGCACAAATATAATCGAGGACACTTGGATAATCTAGAATTCCGTTGAAGAATAGCAAGGGGCTTGCTGGGAATGTACGGAAAAAATAACCGGCCAAAAAATTTTAAGCCCTCAAGTGCAGAAAACCAAGAGATTCGATTCGATCAAATTCAACAAATGATTGTTGAACAAGATAAAAGAACAAGATGCAGAATTTGCCACACTCAAGTAACTACTCGCTGTGAGAAATTTAATGTTGCACTACATGTTCGGTGTTTAAAGCAATACCATAATACGAGGGCGGGTCAATAAGTCCGTGGTCCGTTGGATTAAAACACAGATTTTTTGATAAAAAAATAATTTTATTTTTCAACGTAGTCTCCCTTGAGCTCTATACACTTTGTCCAACGCTTCTCCAATTTTTTTATCCCTTCCAAAAAAAATGATTTGTCGAGGTCCTCAAAATAGGCCTTTGTTTGCGAGATGACTTCATCATTGGAGTCAAATCTTTTTCCACCAAGCCATTTCTTCAGGTTTGGGAACAAGAAGTAGTCGCTCGGAGCCAAATCTGGAGAATAGGGTGGATGAGGGAGCAATTCATAGCCCAATTCATGGATTTTTGCCATGGCAACTGCACATGTGTGCACCCTTGCATTGTCTTGGTGGAAAAGAACTTTTTTCTTGGCCAAATGAGGTCGTTTTTTTTTCAAATCGTCATTGAATCGGTCCAATAAGTTGGCATAATATTCCCCATTGATTGTTCTTCCCTTTTGAAGGTAGTCAATGTGGATTATCCCGCGTGCATCCCAAAAAACAGTCGCCATAACTTTATTGGCTGACAAACCCACCTTGGCCTTCTTTGGCGCCGATTCACTCTTAGAAACCCACTGTTTTGACTGTTGTTTGTTCTCTGGTGTGTTGTGATGGATCCATGTTTCGTCCACGGTTACAAAACGGCGCAAAAACTCCTCCATATTGCGATTAAACAACGCCAAACCTTCCTGTGAAGTTGTTACACGATTGCGTTTGTGGTCGACTGTGAGCAAACGCGGCACCCATCTTGCGGAAAGCTTTCTCATGCCCAAGTGATCATTCAAAATTGAAACCACTGAGCCATGCGAGATCCCTACGGCTTCCACAATCTCTCGCACTTTCAATCTTCGGTCGGCCAACACCATATCGTGAATTTTTTCGATTGTTTCGGGTGTAGAGACCTCAACTGGGCGTCCAGGACGTTCGGCATCTTCAGTGCTTGTACGGCCACAACGAAATTCAGTAAACCACTTTTTTACCATTGAAATCGATGGTGCAGAGTCCCCATAGTATTTATCAAGCTTAGCCTTGGTCTCGGTAATGGTTTTTTTTCGCAAGAAATAATGCTTAATAAGCACACGAAATTCACTTTTTTCCATTTTCTCCTCAAATTAGTGAGTAGTCTGATAAAAATAGCTGTCAAACACAAACTAACTGACGCAGCAAGTTTAAATTTTGACAGGAGTCAACTGACAGATGCCTGTTGTTGTTTCAGTAAAGAGGTCAGAAATTCAAAAAGTCACGGACTTATTGACCCGCCCTCGTAATAACCAGATAATACTCTATTCACTCCCTCCCAACAATACACATTATGCAGCCCGCTGACGTCGAGGCGTTTAAAGGGATTAAATGCGATTATAAAGCTTCGGTAAGGGAATGGCAGAGTTTACCAGAAAACACTGGTAAATCTGTTACCAAGACAAACTTCTGCGAATTATTGAAATTGGTCCTAAACAAAACTGATTGTTCTCAAAGTGTACGCAGTGCTTTCAAGAAATGCGGCATTTATCCATTTGATCCAAATGGAGTTGATTACAGCAAATGCATACACAATACTTTGGAAACTCTAGAATAAGCAAATGCAGATACTTTTTAAAAAGAAAATGTCAAAACTATTCAAAATATAGACACAACAGTTGAGGTGTTATCATCTCTTAAAAATGAATTATTACGATTACAATTACAATTGCTTAAAATTATATCAGATGCGAAAAAAAGTATTGAACTTGCGAATTTAAGGGAAACTTGTGGAACATCAGCACACATAACTTTTCAACCAGAATCATTGGAGGTTTTTGAAATCAATGAAGAAGTTTCAAATAATAATAACCCTGAAATGCAAAAAACAAGAACATTTTACATGGACAAGGAACTTCAAGAGGTTAAAGATGAAATTGTAAAGATACTAATATTTTGTACAAGTAGGTATTCATAAGGCAACTACAATTTAGTTTTATTTTAGATCAGCTCTCAAATCCGCTAAGCCCACTTATTTCAGTTAACAATCTTCTACTAGACTTACTGATACAAAACCAGGACCATTCACACTTAAAATATCCCGAACCAATTAAAATTAAAAGAGGAAGAAGTTTATTGCCTGAAAATAGACCACCAATGTCTACTTCTTCTGCAAAATTTAAAAAAATTTATGAAAATCTAGAAGAAATAAAAAATAGGCAAAAACACGAAATTGATTCGAGAAGAGAACTGAGAATCGAAAGAAAAAATCAAAAACTCAATGTGAAGAAAAAAAAAACACAAAAAGAAAAACAGAACAAAAGGGAGATAAAACAACCTTGTGGGTTTTGTAAAGATGAGCTTGACACAGACGCAGAGGAAGATGGTCTGAAAAGTATATGTGATACATGCAACAATTGGTACCATTTAGCATGCACGCAACTTAGTGCAATGACATTTGAAGAGGCTCAAAATGAAGACTTTGTGTGCAATTTTGCGCTTAAATTTTAGTTCTAACCTTAAAGACTGAATTACATTCATTTTCTTTAACTGCTTTTTTTTATTTTTGATTATTTAACCTTATGAGTATGAAATTTTTAATTTTTTATGGTGAAGAATAAGCTGAAAAACTGATTTTTTTTACTTTTGAAGGTTTTCATATGTAAAAGAAAATCTTATATTCGAATTGAGGAAACTTTATGTTCGGGTTCAGGAAACTAGTGTTCGAATACTGGGGATTAAGGCTATTTTGCAGTTTTTATTTTTTCATTGAAAAATATAAAAGTTTTAATACAAAACTAATAACCAATTAAAATTTTTTTCAGTTGGAGCTACAAATGAATTTTAGTAATGGGTCATCCCACGATAAATCGCCGAAGCTACATATATGGGGAGCTCTGAACAACATCCCTCCGATTTGGCTGAAAATAGTAGAAATACTCATTAGAGTGGTACGAATCATAAGGCAAAAAAAGCTGCAGAATTCGATATAGTTTGCGTGCAACGGAACTTCAAAAATTGGCAAAAAATCAAAATGTATGCTTTCTTTTATATTTAAAAAAATCATAACTTTGGCTCTGCTCATCAGAATTTGATACAATATACCTTGTTGAATTCGAGGAACGGTGAACTTTCAAAGATTTGGAATAATTTGTATTTTCAGGGACGAAGGATATTCCAGAATTCAAGGATATATGTACCTTGAATAACTCAAAAGATGGTATTTAATTTTTTTTTTATTTTTTTATATATTATAGAGAGATTCGTCCTCTATTTCTATTTCAAATTTCAAGTTGGGATCTCTATGGGTTCGGCCAAAATCATTTTTTATAGGCGGCTAAATCAAAATTCTAAATATTTATTACGTTACTCCTGTTATCATCCTCACATATAACCCGAGTGCACATACAGTGGGGAGCAAAACTGTCCGGATGTTATGCATCTCCATGGTTTTGTTATCAAAATAACTAAGCCAATACCAATTTGTAATTCATTTTAAGTTTATTTACTTAACTAAACATTCTTAAAAGAAAAATTAACAAAAACCAACAAATTCTCTATTCGGACACTTTTGCACATTAGCGATTTTTTTAGATATGGTTGTCTAGTCCATTTATAAAAAACTAATATTTTGCCCAAAGTCCTCTATTTCTTAACACACTCTTAATTCGTTTAGGCATACTCTCCATCAATTTTTCTATTATTTTGTGTTCAATATTCTGCCATTCTCTTTGCACTCTTTCTCAAAGTTCATCGACGGTTTGGATTTTCATATGCACCCAACCTCCTTTTAATGATTGCCCACAAATTTTCAATTGTGTTAATATCCGGGCTCTGCGCAGGCCATTGGATCAATTGAAAATTTTGGGCTTGGAGCCAATATTGAACAATTTTTGCTGTATGCTTCGGATCTCCGTCTTGCTGGAACACGATTTCTTCAATTGGATATGCGCACTTATCAACAAAATCGGGTAGATTAGTTTGCGTTGGCAGGATGTTTAAGTAGTCTTCCTTTTTCATAATCCCTTGGATCCTTATCAATGGACCGACGTGCCACCAAGTAAAAAAGCCCCAAACCATTACGCTCCGCCACCGTGTTTCATCGTTTTCTTTACCTGATGCTTTTGAAGGCGCTCGTGAGATCGATCCCATCTGATAGGTAACGGTTAATGGTTAACTCCTTGCCATCTGATTGGTAACCACGATTGGCATCGGTCGAAATTACTCGTTTCCAGTCATCTACAGTCCAGTCTTTGTGCTTCTTACAAAAATTCAAGCGGCGTTGAACATTTTTTTCTGAAAAAGCCGGCTTCTTTTTTTTTACGCTTTCTACCAAACCTATTCTTTTTTAGCACACGTGCAGCTGTCCATGTACTGACATCTTTTTCTATGGCTCTTGCAGCAGTTTTTTGGTGTCCAATTATTGTTTTTATGGAGCAATTGCTCCATCAACAGAGCATCGCCATCGGAAATGATTCTTGGTCGGCCCCCAAGGTTGTTTGCACAAATAACATTTCGGCGTTTATTAATGTCATTAACCGTTGTTTGGACCGATTAAAATTGGAAGTGTGAATTGAAAACTCTGAGGATTCCATTCAGAGCTTTTTGTAAGGGCTTGGTGTTTTCGTTCGTCATGTTTTTATAATTCAACAGGCAAGCCGACATACTGGCCCTCGGATGTCACCAAAACCCTCGATCTAATAGACTTCTTTATCGGAAAAGGAGTAAATGCTAGTTACGTCAAAGTTGAAGAGGGCTTCGATCTTTCCTCCGATCATTCTCCAGTTATCCTCTCACTGTGCGAATCCTTGGTTAAGAAACAAAGACCACCCAAATTAACTAACAGCAAAACTCACTGGGAAGATTTCCGAATAGACGTTGTAGACAATACTGAGTTGAAAGTAGCACTTAGAACGCCGTATCAACTTGAAAAAGAAGTTAAACGTTTTGTTGAAGTCATACAGCAAGCGGTGTGGAAGAACACTCCCCGAGAATCTAACAAAGTTCCCAAAGTCGGCATAAGGTACCCACCGGAAATCAGAGAAATGATAAGGAAGAAACGAAGAGCGCGGAAAAAGTGGCATGAAACCTGGGCACCACAAGATAAAACGTCCTTCAATAGGCTCTGCAACTTGTTGAAAAAATCGATCAAGGACTTCAATAATCAAGGTATTAATAACTACCTTGAAAGACTCACAGCGACAAAGGATACCAACTACTCCATATGGAGAGCCATTAAAGGTGTTCAAAAGCCCCAAATACACGTGGCGCCAATAAGAAGAAACCAGGATGACTGGGCGAAGGAGGATAAGGAAAAAGCTAATGTTTTCGCCGACCATCTTGCAGAAACGTTTAAATCATTCGACGGGGAGGTGCTTCCAGAGAATGTCAATACGCTAGACGTGACGACAAACTTTCCAGTAGAAAAGGCTACACTTAGGGAACTTAGACAAGTTATAGACACGCTTAAGCCCAATAAAGCCCCGGCATATGACTTAATAACGGAAGAGATACTTAAAGCGTTGCCGAAAAAAGGTTTGCTAAAGCTGCTCTATCTTATAAATGCCAGAATTAGATTAGAGCATGTACCGCATCAGTGGAAAGTAGGCGAAGTTATTATGGTTCCGAAATCCGGGAAACCGCTGACTGAAGTCAAGTCATATAGACCTATATCGCTTCTCCCGATTACATCGAAGGTCTTCGAGCGAATCCTTCTTAATCGTCTTAAACTAATTACCGACACAAATTCCCTCTTGCCGGATCATCAATTTGGCTTTAGAAGCCAAAACTCTACAGTTGACCAAGTGCATCGAATAACCGATGTAATTGAACGAGCAATCGAGTGTAAGTTAGTCTGTTCAAGCGCATTTATTGACGTTTCGCAAGCCTTTGATAAGGTATGGTACGAAGGCCTAAAATATAAACTTCGACAAGCTCTACCCCAGCAATTGTCTTGTATTTTAGGTGCATATCTGGAAGACCGACTCTTCCGTGTTTGACACGGAAACGAATATTCCACTTTTAGGACAATAAAGGCGGGGGAGCCGCAAGGAAGTGTACTTGGCCCTCTGCTATATTTGCTTTTTATTCGCGATATACCGCAAACGGACGACACTGTCCTAGCCACATTTGCTGATGACACTGCCATTTTGGCAACGGCTAAAACAGTCGAAGAAGAAACTGCAACTGCGGTATGTCACTCGACGCTAAACTAAAATGGAGAGCACACGTCAAGAAAAAACGTGAAGAGCTTGAAATCAAATATTGAGATATTTACTGGCTTATTGGAAAGTATTCCGAGCTTAGCTTAGAGAACAAACTGCTGTTATACAAGCAAGTGCTAAAACCGATCTGGACGTATGGTGTACAACTTTGGGGTTGTACTAAAAATAGTAACATTAATGTAATACAGACATTCCAAAACAAAGTTCTTCGAGGAATTGTTAATGCGCCGTGGTACATTAGAAACGATGATATCCACAGAGACTTAGGAGTCGAAAACGTTCAGAACGTAATTAAAATGTTTGCGTGGAAACATAATAATCGATTACAAGGTCATACGAATATTTTTGTTCCACAGATCCTCGACGAGACAAATTTATTGCGACGTCTGAAAAGGACTAAGCCTCTCGATCTAGCGCGGTGATTAGCAGCGCGTAATTTTTCGAAAGTACACAGGAATTTTCAATGGAAAATCGCCTGCAGGATATCTTATAAAAACAAAATAAAATGCGATAGAAGAACTGCTTGTTGAGTGTGAACTCAGTCGTGGTTTGCATAAGGGAGGTGTTTTTTAGTGAGCAAGAATCTCATACTACTATAGGCTCCAGGCCTATAGTGTCTATGAAGATTTCTCTCATTCCCACGGTAAAAAAAAAAAAATGTTTTTTATAACTGATCAACAAAACCTGTACATAAAGGAAGTCAAAACTCTCTTAACGAAAACGGACATACTTGTTTTATTGGATTTGTTGTGCAAGATGCAGTGCAGGGATACCACTGGACTAACGAACAGGCGACGATTCACCATTTCGCAATATATTATTGTACATTACATTACAGATTAAAGTTTTGTTGTAATCAGTGACTGCTTAAAGCATGACACTATCGCAGTACACTTATTTCAGCGCCGTCTCTTAGAGTTCCTGCACAAGAAATGCCAACATTTTAAGAAAATTATTTATTTTTCCGATGGATCTGCTGCACAGTACAAAAATAAAAAGAATTTTTTTAATTTAACATTGCATGAACAGGATTTTGAAGTGAATGCTGAATGGAACTTCTTTGCGACCTCTCATGGTAAGACCTCATGCGATGGTGGTACAATAAAAAGACTCACTGCCAGAGGTAACCTACAAACACCGTATAGGGAACACATAACAACTCTCTTAAAGTTATACAACTGAGCAACTGAAAATATAGAGAATATGGATTTCTCCTACGTAACAACACAGGAGTTTGATGAAGAAAAATTATTGATGGAATCAGGATTTTCTAATTTAAGAATCGTGCCGGAAACAAGAAACCTTCATCATATTTCATCTGTTTCACAAGGAGTAATTGAAGGAAAATATTTTTTCCTTTTCATCGGAAGAATATGTATATACTCTTAAAAGATAATAAATAATGATTTTTTGTAGTTTTTAAGGCCTCGGGATACAAAGGCCCCAGTGTGACTTTTTTTTTAAATGAAAATATTTATTACAGAATATTTAGCAGCCTATAAAACATTATTTTGGCCGATCCCAATAGAGATCCCAACTTGAAATTTGTAATAGAAATAGAGGACGAATCTCTCTATAATATATAAAAAAATAAAAAAATAAAATACCATTTTTTGTGTTATTCAAGGATACATATGTAAAAAGGATATTCTGGAATATTCTTCGTCCTTGAAAATACAAATTATTCCAAGTCTTTGAAAGTTCACTGTTTCCTGAATTCAACGGGGTATATTTTATCAAATTCTGATGAGCAGAGCCAAACTTATGATTTTTTTAAATATAAAAGAAAGCATAAATTTAGATTTTTTTTATCGAATTCTGCAATTCGTTCCACTCCAATGAGTATTTTTACCACTTTTCAGCCAAATCGGAGGGATGTCGTTCAGAACGTCAGTCGACCCTTCATGGAATGACCCAATTAGGCTTAACTGTTCGATCAGAATAAACGATTACTTTACAACGAACCATTAAATGTTCGAAAAGGTTTTGAGCAAAACTGTTCTCGGAGTTTGGGAAGACCAGCTGTACATTAATAAGAAATAAGCTATTTACCATATGTTTTGTAAAAGCTCTATAGACTCGCTAAATTTCAATCAGGAGTTTGATGTGGAGTTCAATTCGGTCAGTTTCATACAGCCTTTTAGAAAACACGCCAAACTCCTTGCACGATAAATACTCGAACAGAACTCGAAACAGATTAGGGCCTTCATTGATAGATGGCATGAATCTCCAGTACAACACTTCCTGTAAGAGTGATGATATCAACCCCGGAGCACAATCTCTGTGAGTATTCATCCTATACTCGGATCAGACTGCAGTTTTTCGCGCTAATGTGGTGTATGCTGGTATTGTAGGAACACTACCACTGAAGCGTTGCCTCTCCTTTTTAAGAGGGACAGTGCAATTTTAGAAAAAAGGAACACGCGAAGAGAAGTTTTGTCCAAGTTCACCCTGTCAAAAGAAAAAATTATGTTAATTAGGGGACCGGAATCTACTTATTGTTATAGATACAATTTTAGCCCATTCGAAGATTCAAGTATGTATATAAATGGATCGATTTCCTCTCAAACACTACTGATATCTACCTTTAACAAAGCTCTTAAAGGATCCTTGCTGGGTGGACTTATACTATTATTCTTTTCAAATTGAAAAGAGATGGGACCCCAGGGTCTTTAAATCGTGTTTCTTAATTTTAAATAACACGTTAAGTACCTAGATGGGGGACCACATGGAAACTCGACACACTGTTAACTGTTGAAAAAAAAAACGCCACATGGGTATAGTACTCCGGCGTAAAATCCCGGACTTTACAAATTTATTTGTATCGTCCATCGAAAAATAAATAAATAAATAAATAGTCTTTAACTAATATTAAATGGGCGCAGTAAAAATAAATCAATTCAGTGGCGTTAGTTTCTGCAGGTCACCTGGGAGATGCTTAAAATATGTAGCTTTGAGGGTTAACTTTGAAAAAGTGGAACATTGTTGTAATGATAGAGATATAACCTTCTCAATTTTATTCTTATTTTCTTGAACACAGCTAAATGATGTCATTCTTAAATACACATACTGCTTCCTCTATCCCACATACCCTTGTAGACGCTTTGACGAACTAAAAGCATCATACCACATCCGACAACATTTCCCTTACCCAATTAAATAATTAAAAAAAATCAAAGCAAAGGAGACAAGGGCAGACATGAAATAAGTAATACGTTCGCTACACAGAGGACCACAACTGACGGTTTCAAAGTCTATTATTGAAATGCGTAACGAAAAAAACGGCCTAGAACTCTGGTGTATGTGTATTTGATGTGGCACAACAAATCCATCATTTGTAAGGATTCATTCTCGTCTGATATTGATTGAGTCAAGAAAAGAATTGAAAGTGAATTATGTTATATTTGCCGCCTTTGATCATTGATGCGTGCACGGAAGGTAAGAAAAAAGAGCCTTTCAATATGGCAGACAAAACATCCTTAACGAATGACTGTGGTGATATATCTTAAAGCCGTAGAGACAAAACGTAGAGACACACTCGTAGCCATCAAATCGAATCTACAACAATTTTCCTAATAAAGCAGCAGCATGAAACAATCAATTACCCAAGATAATCAAAGTTCAGTTAACCCTATTTCTAGCCAAGGACCATCAGCCCTTCTTGATGATTCAGTTGATTTGCCTCCCATGTGAGTTTAATTGCATAGTTTATCTCCGCCAGACAAACATGTGCACGAGAGTCACCCCTAACCAACAATTAGATCTCTCAAAAGACATCCTTGAATGAGCAGATAAAAAAAGACCTAACTTTCCCAAATGGAACGCGACTTTTTATTACCATCGATATCGGATAAAAATTCATTCCACAAAATATCCACATACCCGTCTCATGAAAACATAAAGTGAAAATTGAAATATAAACATCATGCTACGTCTATCATCTCAACCCAACTCAAACAGAACGAGCTCCGGACCACCCTCGGTGTGGAGAAAACAAAAAAAAAAATCAAACTGCTGACATAAATCGAAGGAGCATCCTAGTCAGCTTGTCCTATTGATACCCGATACCCCATAGCATTATCAGAAAATTGGATTCTTACACTGGGTGAACGCTCACAAAATCAGCCAACTATTGTTTCAGGAGAAAATCTTAGCTGGATAGCGTTTCCAAAAACCGAATCAGCAAGACCACTCTAACACTTGATCCACTTTATCGGATCCAAACTAAGTTTCCGACCGTTACGTCAAAGGAACTTCAATCTATGTTAATTATCGCCCGAATCCATATAGACGGTCTATTTTTTTTTTTTATTGTTATTACTATTTTTTTTTTTATTTTGAGAACGTTAGCACTGCGTTACGATGCTTAAGACACGTACGTCATGTAACTAGAACAAATTGATACAGGACTTTACGCGCGAGAGGTTTTTATCAAACTAAACGCACCATCTAACTGCTTGAATTGGTAATGGTCCATCATGAATGGAACTTGGCGCCAAACTGAGCATGACGCTGAATTTTTGTATGCCACTGTAAGCTTTTACTACGAAAAGCTCGATGGCAGCTCATCCCAGATTTTCAAATGTTTCAGCCCCCACATATACACACGATACAGGCGGCTAGGATATGAAAACATTGGATACCACCGACCATCAGATGAGCAAAGATACTCGTATTCTCCGGTTGCCTAAAGGGTAAGCCACCCCCAAGGCAGTATCCGAAGTACATTGGATGTGCGATGGTGAGTGTTGGGCTGATGATAGAACCAAACATTTTACGGCCCAGAGATTACAATCCCTAGCGTATGGGACGGATTGCCTGACTGTTGTGTTGTAGGAGAGTTCAACTTATAGGATTGGTATTATGGGTCTATAGCAATCCGAACATGGGGATAATGACAATTGCAAGGATTGCCTTTGGGTCTGGGTATAAAAGCGGAACGCAAGCTTGAACACTTCAAGGTATATCTGTACATAATAGGAGATATCCGGACGGCCGATAAAAAAAAAAAAATGCCTGAAACCCTTTTTTATTCTTTCCTTTCTATGGTTCACTTGATGATAATCAAATTGGTTGCTGTTTATTGTTGTGATAAAAAGAGTTTCCAGTTCCGCTGCAAACATCTGTCATGCGACTACGATAATTGTCAGTAACAGCTTTTCTGCCGAGATACGATTAATCTCTGAGTGTACAAGACATTATGCCCCACAAGGACATTGGCAATAATACCGGCTCATCTTTCAGGTTGGGCGGCATTATTCGGAAGATGTACTCGTACTCGTACTCGTACTCGTACTCGTACTCGTAGCTTGTCGCGACTCTGTATTGACGCCAAGTTTGTAATGTAATAAAGCTATTCGAATGCCATGAATGGATTTCGTCTTCATGGATTGTTTTGTTGGAATAAATTTTATTGTAGAACAGGGCGCGAGAATAAG
The DNA here is from genome assembly GCA_963966105.1 of Volucella zonaria. Lineage (NCBI taxonomy): Eukaryota > Metazoa > Arthropoda > Insecta > Diptera > Syrphidae > Volucella > Volucella zonaria. The sequence continues at coordinate 191,843,061 of OZ014532.1, read as the reverse complement.
AATAAGAATTTCGGGATGGTACTCATATTGTACACATACTCGTATCTCCGACTGGAAACCATCTAAAATGGGACAATTACAGGAAATTTGCACATTAATATTCGAAGTGCGTAATGCTATTGAATTCACGTTGATGAGCACAATCACTGACGGACGTAGGAACCATTTAAAAGTCAGAATTTAAATTCTACTCAAAGCTTGAAGTAATAAATCTTGCTAGAAGCAATAATTTTTCGATTTTGACATTTAATTGAGATTAAGATTGAAGCAGTTGGTGTGGTTGGAATTGCGGTTACTCAAAAACCACAGGACATTGGTTGGTGTTTGTTGGGGTAGTAGGTTATTTTGTCGGACATTTACGGCGTAATAAATAGAACGAAATGTGTTTGCTCGAAAGACATTAAAACGCGTAATAATTTTGCAACAACAAGCTCACATCAGTTGGTTATCCTTACTTCCGTTGTTAGTCGAAAATATATCCTTCTCTAGTGTCTTAATGTATTGAAGAGTTACTGACATATTTGTGCCCTAATTCTTATTTTATTTAATCTCTGTAAGCACTTTAAGAGAATAGCCAAGTGACCTTCATTTTTATTTAAAGGCTCACTCATCCGAGGACCCGACAAAATGACTTCTGAAGCCTGCAACACTTTGTTCTACTAGGTCTAACGAATTTTTCGGACATGCTATCAGAAGAGTTACTGCGCTTTTGGCATCAACAATCTTGTGAAATAGCAGAAAAATCTTAGACTTAGAACCACAGTGGAGGGCGCGATTGATTGATAAACGAGTTAAGTTAAGGGTAACACGAGCTACAGAGAAGAACACAATGTCGACAGGGCACTTGGTAAGTGTTCCACTGCGGACGTGTAACCATACATCTGAATAGGAATTTACAGTTGATATCAAAGGATGTTCCAAGGACACTTCAATTCAGAGGAGAACATGCAAAAAACTATTCGTTGAAGACTGTCTACTAAGTCATGGTAAACCAAAGGAGCATTGCTCTTCCTCCGCTTCTCAAATTTCATAAAAAAAAGCGTAGCCACGTTGACTCGAATTGTATAACACATCTTGAAGCAACCAGACCAGAAATTTGAAAAGAAAGGGAGTAAATCAGACAAGGATTCGCACCGCTGACTAACCGAAATTTTCCAAAATAACTAGAAACGTCGACGTTTCAGTTGTCGACGACGCTAATCCTCCAGTTAAAGTGCTAATCCTTCTTTGAGGAATCGCGTTTAACCATCTGTATATTGAATTGGGTAAGTTAAAAGAAGGCAGGGTCTGAGTTTCTTAACGTAGTAATAATGACACTGTGGGGTGTTGATCACTTGACAAGAAATTCGACTAAATGGGGACTACAGAGCTCGACACGCTTTTTCGACTTCTGAGGCTGGAATCGGGGGAGAATTATTTTATAATCGGCGGGGATTTCAACGCTAAGCACAGAGATTGGGGAAATAATTTCCCAAATACTAGAGGGAACCTACTACTCGATTGGTGGGGTCAGCACGATGTAATGTACAGACTCGGTCTTAAAGCGACGGATAACCCGTCGTTTCCCAGAGGCGTGTCTTATTTGGATCTACTGCTGTACGACGAACGTATACGACTGACAGGTACGAATTTGCAAACGCTTAACTGTTTGCGCACATTCGTGTATGACAGCGACCATTGCGGTTTTAGCACCGAAATTACAGTTCCCAACGAAATTGCGGAATTGGAGGAGTTTGTCCAAATATATTCTTACAACAGTAAGACTCGATGGAGACGCTACTCCGCAACCTTGACAAGAGCACTCGCTTCGAACACGCTCCACCCACCGTCCAATAGGAATTTGTCAAAGGGGGAGATCGACAAGCACCTAAAACAAATGGACGAGGCAATTAAACAAACTATGGACGCTACAATACCGCGGTATCGACGTACGACTAACGAAAACCTGTTTCGCAATCCTACTATTGACGCACTGCACCGACAGAAAAGTAGGCTGCTGTCAAGACTAAAAACCTTGTACAGGCAGTTTATTGACAGATAAGACCCGGAGATTAGGACACTGAAGTCGTCGATTAAAAATATTCAAATGTTAATAAAAGAGAATTACAGAATTTCTGTAAACTTGTTGTTCCAGGTTCGGACTGTAAACACCAGCAACCCGAATATGTTCCCGCAAATAAATAAAATATTTCGGAGGAAAAATCAAAACGACCTTCAGTGGTTTAAAATATCCCGGACAACGGACAACGAACGGTTACTGACAATAGCAGGTATTGATCCAAATGAGGCCGCTGATGATGACGACTTCTTTGTGATCGAGGATCCACAGGAGAAGGTTGAGGCCATAGGGGCGACTTTCCAGGAAATATACAAGGCCACTTGTACCATTGACCCTAATTATGACCTGGACAGTCGCGTCTTGGTGCACAGCTTCCACATTTGAAATGAAGTAGAGAACTGGCGATCCGAGGGCTCTGGTTTCACCCGGTTCAGCGACGAAAATATGGCAAACAATGTCATTGCCAGAGAGGACCCTTTCATTTCGAAGGAAGCACTCCATGAGATCTTCGTCACAATCAGGGGTAAGAAATCAGTGGGGTCCGATGGTATTCCGAACATCGTGCTTCGACATCTTTCTCTAGAAGCGGTGGACATTTACACCACCCTGTTTAATAATGCAATGAATAATGAACATTATCCAGCGCATTGGAAAACGACGGTGGTTCAACCTATCCCCAAAAAGGGAAAGGATATATCCAACCCGGCGAATCACCGGTCGATAAGTCTCCTTCCGAATTTCAGTAAGGTGTTTGAAAAAGTAATCAATAGAGCTCTGGCTAGGTGGGTTGAGGACAAACATATAGTTCCGGATAATCAATTCGGTTTTAAGGCGGGACATGATGTCTCACATGCCTAAACTGGTGTCCGATATCCAATGGAATAAAGGCAAAACCAATGTACTGGTGCCTGCCTTGTTGCCTTGGAGAAGGCCTTCAACACCGTATGGTTAGAGGGTCTTTTCTATAAGCTGACTAGGCTGGGGATCAGTAAACCACTCTTGTACTTTCTTTATAATATGTTAACCAACAGACAGTTCATCGTGAAAAATGGTGATGTGACTTCTGTTGGAATATTTCAAATTAAAAATGGTCAATTCGCCGATCCTATTCAACATTTATACAAGCGACTTGATAGGTTCACTTCCCAATACTATTGCGTACGCAGACGATTTGATAGCGTACAGAACAGGTCCAAAAATCGAGGCCATTAATACTCTCTTGCAGCGTGACTTCGATAAAATAAGACGACTTTCAACTACCAGTCATCGCAAACCATTCTCTTTAGGACGCCGTTGTCTGAAGCTTCTAGGGATACCAGGAAAAATTGGCGAAAGTTCTCGATCTTTGGAAAACACGGACAGCCTCTTGCCTGTCGAAATGTAGTCAAATACCTTGGCATCTGGCTTGATCAGTTTCTGTATTTTGACAAAAATGTACATGCTGCTCTGGCCAGAGCCAGAAGAATAACCTGATATCTGGGGCTTACTACCCCAATTGCCTTTGCCACGAGAATGTGCGCTTTGACTGCTTCGTTCCACCGGAAGCATTCCTCTACCTAGATCAGATAGGGTTGATGCAGGATAGATCAGCGGTCCTGTTAATCTTCCACGTCGTTCGGACAGCTGGGGACCGGCGGCTCAACTATATCAGAGACGTTGCACACGGCAGTGTGAATCGCCTCAGGTTCAGTAGGGCGGTGGTAATGAGCCACCTATATAAATGTATTCTGTACTATCTGAACCCAACACTATCCAAAACACTGAAGGTGTCGTGACTACTGTATGCTATTAATTCTAGACAGAAACATAAAATGAGACAGCACACCGCGCACAAAACCTGCAGATTGAAGATAAGGATCTGAGTGCAAAGCGAATTTAGTGAGCCAAGGCACTTAACATCATACGCTATAAGTCAAAGGCTGGAAACTACAATAGAAGGGGGTGCCACTAGTCCAAAAAGATTTATTCTGCTGTTTAATTGTTCAATATGCTTCTTTAGCTTCTTAATCTGCAAATTGCGGGGCCAATGCAATCACTTTTAAGAGACCAAAAGAGGTTAAACTCTTTTGATGAAATTCAGAATCTCTCTGGTGAAAATTTTGAGAATTACTTGAGGGCTTAAAATTTCTTCGAGGACGTGTCGTCCCCGTAATGAACTTAGAGCCATGCATTCACATAAAATGAGTTCCGCAGTTTCGCCGTCTACCATACAAAGACGACATTCGGTTTCCTGAATAAGACCTATTTTGTGTAGGTGATATCGAAGGTGGCAGTGCCTGCTTAAAAATCCAACCAGCGCTCTGATATCATCCCTTTTGAGTTCTGAGAATTCTTTTGATTGTTTGTGGAAAGTTTCATGGCTCTTTTAGCCTAGCGAAGCCCTAGGATGTTTTCCAAATGGAATACCATATACACATTTTGCTCTCCCACCGCTTTATTGTTCAATTAATTGCTGGATTTGGAATATTACGGAACGGTTCAGGGCCGGTGAAAGAATCAGCCGAACCGTTTCTAACCAGTTCATCGGCTATTTCATTCCGATAATCTCGTACCTTTATGACCAGCCACCCACCAGAGTTTGACTTTGTTCTTATAGGAGAGGTGCTGTAGTATATTTCAGCAGTGCAGGACTGAGTTGGAATCAATAAATTAGAGCCGAATGTTTTAATGGCTACTTGACTGTCCTTTAGTATATGGATGAGGGCACCTTTAATTCCCTCATCGAGGATGAGATTGGCGCGCACCTGAGTGCCATGTATTTCCGCTTAAAATACGTTGCGACTTTTTCTCATTGGAAGCGATATTTTGGTGTTTGGTCCAAATATACCAGCATCCACTCCGGCGTCCATCTTTGATCCATGCGTATACCACTGAATACCTTTAAGACTTGAAGTTGGATTTTCGTAGTTCCAAGCTTCTCGGAATCGTTCTGCCGAGGCACAGAGACATAGGAAGACGGTCATTTACCGCGCTGATCACGCCGAGCTCGCGGATTTCAGAGAGAATATACTTTTGATACATGTGACTTTTTTTTTTTTTATAATCAGCGCGCGCTCAAGGGAAGGGGTTTTTGTACCCTTTAAATGTTCGTACACAGGGCGGGCGAAGGAAATGTAGGGAGGAAGAAAAGACAGGTACCGATGTACATTGGTTTTAAATGTTTGTAAGTTATAACGACCAGGAAGCACAGAGATCGGCAGGGCATTCCATAAGCGAGTTGTACGGCTTAGGAAAGAATCACGATATTTTAGAGTACGTCCGAAAATGGGCTTGAGGGTATACTGATGAGCATTCATAGGGAGATGAGTGTTACGATTGAAAGTTTGAATGGGCGGAATGCTACAGGCGATTTCAATGGATCACTGGTGGTGGAAATAGCGATAAAACAAAGTGAGATGGAAGACATTACGGTGGTGTTCGAGGTTTTGAATTCAATCTGGCAGGTGTGTGCATTGTACTCCAATTTTGGGCGGATGAATGCCTTATATATTGTGGCCAGATCAGAGGGGATAAAATATTTCTTACATCGCTTGAGGAAACCTAGACATTTCGCAGCATTTTTGATGACACCGAATATGTGGTCATACCAACGTAAGTTGTCACTGATATACCGAGAATAGAAGGTTTATCGGTTTCGACGATGCAAGTGTCATTCCTGGATAAAGGCTGGGTGTTAAAATTTCGCTTTAACGAAAGCAGACAGCATTGAGTTTTGGAAGCATTAAATTCCACTCTGTTGATAGTTCCCCAATTGGTTATTCTGCTAATATCGGAATTTAATGAGCTTAGCATACGCTGCCGTTCCCGTTCTACAGGCGAAGAGCAGGGGCGTGAGTCCGGGAACGAATAGCAACCTTTTTTATAAATACATGGAGTGGCGTTAAGCTGTTGAAAGCTTCTATAGCAGCTGTTAGGCATGCAAGCCTTTGTAGCCGCTGCAGCTTGTGTAAAGGAGATTTCTCTTTTGCTTTGTTCCAAACTGATAAGTGGGAGATGATGGGTCGTATCATTCACCTCTTTGGGAGTGAAATTTTTTTTTTTAAATGTTTTTTTTTTATTTTATTCAATACAGTCCCCTTTTAGTTTGATTTGAACTTCGTGATCTCGTCTGAAAAGTAATTTTTCGGAAGGTCTGCAAAATACTCCTCAGTGGCGTTGATGATTTCCTCGTGAGCTGAATTTTTTATTGATGAGCTATCTTTTGAGGTTTGGGAAGAGATAATAGTCCGAGGGAGCCAAACTGGGCTACCAATCGACGCCAAAAGTCCGCCCGATTCTCATCAGCAAGTCCAAATACTCTTTCGAAGTGCTCTCGCGTTCGTGTTTTTAGTCGCGGCACCCAGCAGCAGGATAACTTTTTCATATGCAGAATATTGCCCAAAATATGGCGTGTGCGCTCAGTACTAATCTTTGTGGTATCTGCTAGCTCGCGCACCTTCACTCTCCGGTCAGCCAACACCATTCCATGTATTTTTTTGACATTGTCCTCAGTAACCGCATCGAAGGGCCTGCCGCTGCGGACTTGATCGGTAGTGGAGTGGCAGCCACCACGAAACTCTCGAAACCAATATTTGACGGTGTAATCTGACGCAGCATTAGCCCCATAATATTTATCCAACTTTTCTTTTGTTTCCTTCGCCGTTTTGCCTCTCAAAAACTAATGTTTTATGAGAGAACGAAAATCGTTTTTATCCATACTCAACATGATGCCAAACACGTCAACAACAATTAGCTGTCAAAACAAAAGTAAAGACAGTATCGCACTGAAATTTGGCATGACTGCCTAAATATGAACGAGCTTCAAGGCACCATAACCGTTTTTGGTGGTCACTTTTCACTCCATCTAGTAGGTAGACGATTATATACCATCATGTTACAGGTGTAATAAACAATTTGTGACCTTTGGGGTTAATCCCCAGGTCTTGCCATATATGTATATGACGGCAACCCCACTTGGCTTTAGCCGCTTCGGTAATTTTGTTATTAATATGTGAGATCCAATCAAGTTGTTTATCAAGAACCATTCCTAGATATTTTACTACTTCTCTGATGTACTCAATTATTGTGTCGTTTAGTGAGATCTAGTGAAGACTCAGATTTTTCTGACGAGTGAAGGGGACAAATAAGGCTTTACTCGGGTTGACTGGGAGATTTTCTCCAACACATCAGTTGTTTGCTGTTTTCAGAGCAGTCTGCCTGCATCGTATTACTTTGGTCTTTGGAGAGTTTACCCTTCACTATAATAACATCTGGTAGCCCAGATTACTAAGTTTAACTAATAGGTAGAACCAGTGACCACAAGAGTGGTGTTGTCCTTGTGGACAACCTTTGACAGAGGGATAGAGGTTTTACTCTCACCGGAAGATGTAAAGATTTTCTGGTTTACGAGCATCGCTCTAACCCAGTGGTTAGTTAGATGGTCAAAACCCTTTTTATATTTGGCTTCCGAAACCGATTCGTATCCTTTTATTATCAAAGGCACCTTTTAATCTATGTTACACGATTTAATAGAACGCCTTCCGTGGACCTTTTTTTCCGGCAGAGGTGAATTTCTGTCTCTGATGTGTAAATCGACAAGTCTTTCCATGGTTTTCAGGAAAAAATATGGAAGACTTATGGGTCAATAAGATTTAGGTAGTTCACTAGATTTATCTGGTTTTGGGATAAAAACTACGTTTACCTTCTTCCAGGCTTGTGGGATGTATCCCCAAGCTGAAGATATACCCAAATAAGGCGGTTAGAGTTGAAAGATTCTGGGCCAGACTTTTTGAATCAGTGCTGAGAAGATTTCGTCTGATTTCAGTGCCTTAGTTGTTTTAAATTGGTCTATGGCCCATTTAACTTTGTCTAAGGACTGAAACGAATAAAATTTGGAAACTTCAAAGTAAAAAAAACAAAATATTTTCATAATTCATGTACATTTTTTTTATTTGTTTTAAAACTCTGTTTTTATTATATTCATTCACAATTACAAAAAATAAAAAAATTATTTGGGTTCCCATTTTTCCTCAACTTCTTTCGAATGTCCTTCATAAGGTTGGTGACAGTTGCATCCGTGATCTTTTTGGACGCTCTTTTCCATTTAGCACTAAAATCTTTTACGTCCTCTGCACACTGCTCACTTTTCCTCAATTTAGCTTTGATCAAAGCCCAATACCTTTCAATGGGACGGCACTGTGGAACATTGGGTGGGTTCATGTCTTTTGGGACAAAGTCGACATTTTTAGCAACAAGAAAGCTCAACGTCGCATGAGCATAGTGAGCTGAAGCTAAATCTGGCCAAAATAATGTTGAACCCTCGTGTTTGCTTAAGAAAGGAATCAACCGTTTTTTTAGGCACTCGTTAATGAACACTTCTCCGTTTAATTGTTCCCGTTGTAATAAACGATGAGCTTCTGTGTCCAGATTGGCAAATGGCCTGCCAAACGAGATATTTTGACCCGAATTTTTCCATCCCAATCGATGGTGTTGATTGCGGAAGAATCTCAGCTTCAAACGAGTTGTAAAACTGCGCACCTGGAAGAGTAGTAAAGTCGGCTTTGACATAAGTTTCGTCATCCACGCTTTCTTGTTGCCGATCAACTCGTATAGCTTTCGGGCTCGTGTTTTTATGACTTTTTTTGCTTTTCAGTAACTTTTTAGACCGTTACGTTTTTTAGATCTTTGTACCATTGTTTGGTTGGTATTACATTTCCGAGCAACATCTCTGGATGACATAGTCCGGATTTTTACGATGGTACCCACTATTTTCCTGTCCTGTGTTCCACTTTTAGCTCCACTTTTCTGTTTTCGCTTAACTGTCAACGTCTCCAACTATCGTTTAATAACAGAATCCACTGTACTGTGTGCTATGTTTAAATTTTTTGCGATGAAATGGTTTGGACTCGAAGTATTTTCGAGCCATTTGTCGATGATCTTTTTACGGCGTTCCTCTTGACTCATATTTTATAAATATTTTAAACTGCGCCGAACTAAAATCAATAACAAACTGAAACTAGAGAATATACAGGCTAATTTGGGTACAAAATGGGATTGCAATTTCTACGCATTGGAAGTATAGTCCGTATTAAAATTTACAGATTTTATTCGTTTCAGTCCTTATACTGAACACATTTCCAGATAGGCTATTAATTCTGTTGATATAGGGGAAGCTCCTTACTTCAGGATTGATATACGGTGTGTTGCTTAAACATGAAGCTTAAGTAGCATTTTTAGAGTTTCCTCTCGACTACCTGTGGAAGTACCATCTACTTTTTGTAACCACCTAACCTATTTCAAGAGTCTTTTGAGAGATCAATTTGTAGAAGCGAGATTTCTCGCAATTTTTTCAGGTTCACGCAATTACTTCTCCAGAAAAATCTGTTGGATTTTCTCAGTTCCTTACTGAAGTTGGTTAGTGCGGACTTGTATGGGCCCCAATAACCTGTGTGTTTGGATATTCTCACCATTTTACGCGCCTATCTCAGGTGAGGGTTCCACCGTGGTACACACTTTTTAACCTTTCAACTTGCAACTGCATTTAAGTGGTGAGATAATGGCATCATTTCAGCAGAAATGAAGGCAGGGAATCAGTTTTAATAGCGAGATTTTCTTGTAAAAGTTCGTCAGTTTCTTCATGTATCTAGTTCCGCAACTTACAACGCAACGATACCATTCCGCAAAATAAGAACTGCCTGCTTTAAATGAAATTTATTTAGTGAATTATGATGTCATAGAAAAAATAGTAAATATCAAATGCCCCAAACAAACAATAAAAACGGTTTTAGTAACCATATCATCGTCGTGGGACTAGGGGGCTCTTACTATATGCTGTACCATGCGAAGGTACGTAAGATCCGGCCTTGCATTTTCATTAAGATTTCATTGAATATAACATTTCTACCCTAGGAAGTCCAACGTAGCAGAGCAGCCAATATGGCAGGGTAAGCATGAAGAAGACTGATCCAACCGTCCAGGTGAATCCATTTTTGCTGTAAGAATTATATTGACCCTATCAACTAAATCCAGTGAGCCGTGACACACTTCATATTCTCATGTCCGGATAATATCATACTTATCCTCTCTTTGATTATACCTTGGTTATATTTAGAACTAATTGGCCGAAGATCAGCGAAATTCCATATCAGCTACCGCAGGATGCCTTTCGAGTTGAGTACGAGACCTTACAAAATACCCACTGCTGCGGTAAAAAACGCATCTGTAGTTTTAGATACTTCACGCTGCCGTATGTCGAGCGATCTGGACGATCGAAATTTTGTCTTATTGTGCCAAATACAGCTTTAGCACATATTTTTTCATGATTTGTTAGTACTGGTATCATTAAAGCGGATGGCCAACTAATTTCATACTGCGATTCATCGAATAGGAGACTTGGTACGGAAGACAGCAAGTAATCAGCTAAACGTCATCCAATAGGTACGCCAAGGGGATTATGTATTGCCTGGAAAGTACTGTTGGGGGCTCCATGTCAGATCAAAGGTAAATTGAATTCAGTATTGAATGCGAGGTCTTGACTTTGTTAAACAGGAGAAATCCGAGAAAAACCAAAAGGAGGAGTTTCTCACCAAATCCTTCTATGCTCAGCCAAAAATCAGAACGAGAGAAGGTAGAAGCTATTCAGAACCTGCACCAGAATAGTGCACTCACAAAATCTTCGGAACTAACTTATCCCGGCTAGAACAACACCATCTAATCGCCCGTTCCGTGGTGCAACGTAGATTTGCAGCAGCTTCATAAGGAAACCCGAAGGCTTCTTAATAGCAAAGCTTCTTTGCGATTGGATCCTAGGATATGACGTGAATGCGCTACCGCACTACTACTTTAGTAATGGTGGTTTTGACAACGCAACTTTTAGACGAATTACTAGTTTTATGGATAAGATCAATGGTGGTAAATAGAATCCTGATTTTGGATGCTGACTCCGGCCTATACCATATGTCATGGCGACGTAAAGAGCGGCGTCAAGTTTGCATTGCTATGGTGTATGTTATTCGACTCACCGCTTAATGCATACCATATGCAGGCAATCCTAGAAATGGATTTTTAATCAATCTTCTTAGTCCTTTTTTTTTACTCCTAAAAATCGTCAACACCCGCTTTTCCAATTAAATATTTTTGTGGCATATTTCTTTAGCCTAGACGTGTTGCGTGGAATACTTCAAGACCAGTCTCCTTTTAAGAAGGAGCTTTCGGTGAGATATGGCATGTCCTGGAGGAGGATTCTTTGCATGAACATGACTATGATACGATCAATATTTTCCCGAACTTCATTTGTCTGTTCGAACAAGAAAGTATATCGGATTCCAAGCAACGGTGTGTCTAAGCTGCATGGTGACTTTGACTATTAGGCAAGCTACACCTTCAGCTTGCGGCGGCAACCATCTGAAACAATTAATTGGTGCGTTATCCCTGGTTCTCTATATAAAAATTCCACCGTCTCCGACATGTAGCTTTAACTTAGCTCATCGAAGAAGGTGCCGTTGTTCCACAGCTCGTTGTTGCTATCGGAAAATAAGCAATGATTTAAGTGGAGGCAGTCTTGCTTCTTTTGCTGCTCGTTGGGGATGATACGAAACGTCAAATGGAGTTTTAGAAAGTTTCCGACGACTTTAAAGTTTTGAAACGCATTCTTCAAATGTTTTTCTTCGTCGCCAATAGACTCTTTTGCATGTTACATTTTTTTATTTTTAAATTCGATTCCTAGATCAACACATTCGATTAACACCCCGCACTGATATTTTCTATTTTTATTTACTAATTCATACATCGTTCCGTATGTAGAATCATCGCTATCTAAATATATTGTTCTTAGATACTTACCTCATAGATGAAATAGAGTCCGGGGTGGATCTCGGCTTCAGCAAATAAACCTCTCCAGTAAGCTCGGTTTAACCCAACAGTAAGTCGAGCACTTCCCGTTCTACTTCCTGGACAGTCCGTTAACATTTGTCGATATATATATATCCTAGGTCATCACCCTGTCGGAAGATGCTATCATTTTTGCAAATGGCGGCAAATATCAATTCTACTTTGACATTTGTGAAGTAAACAGATACAAAATACACGTGTATCTGAGGCGTTCCCTTACAAAGTACAGACGGTGCATCAGCTGTTAGCCATTGACATCCACGCCCCTACGATCAAACCATCCTGAGTCTCGATTACGAGGAAGACAACCCATTTCCATATCTGCGGGTATGTAAATAAGCTTCTGGGGCAACGAAAATCCGCGTATAACCCACGAAGAGCCAGTACACCCGCTCAAAATTACAGCATATTGTGCTGTATATGCCAAACGACTACTGTGGACGACGAGCGCTACAGAATCATGCTCAACGACTTTCTCCTTCCTCATCCAATTGAATTGGAATTGAAAAACGTGTGATTCCAACAGGATGGAGCAACTGCACTAGCCATAAACGAAAATCTGAGGACTGCATTTCCGGGTCGCCTAATCTCACGTTTTGGGAATTTGGCCGGCAAGATCGTCTGATTTAACAATTCCAGACCTCTTTTTGTGGGGTTTTTTGAAGTCATGAGTCCATGTCAACAAGTCTCAGACTCTTGAAGCCCCCAAAGAGAATATCCGTTAAGAATGCGAGGACCCATCGCCGGAAGTTCTCGCAAGAGTGATGGAAAATGCCACAAGTCGGCGATCAATGGCCATAAATTCTGGCGGCGGCCATTTAGCTGGTATGCTTTTCTTTCTGTTCGTGTTTAGCCGCCGAAGAGTTAAGTTATAGACGATGAGTTGTAAAATCTGTAGTGTAAAAATAGTGAGAGACTCCTGCAAGATTATCTGCAGTGATTGCAACTATCTTATGCATGCTAATTGTGCAAAATTACAACCTGCTGATGTAGATTTCATAACAAAATCAAACAAACCGTGGAGTTGTCAAATTTGTATTAAACAAAAAAGAAATGATCCGCGTAGATTATCAATGTCTTCTTCAATGTGTGCTACCAGCAGCGGGAGTGACCACAACAATGTTACTCTTGAGGCCATTCACCTCCAAGTAATAGAATTGAGTGTAACTCTTGCGACATTCGTACAAACCATACAATCCATGCAAGTGCAGCTTGTAACCTTGGAATAGTCGACGCAATTGTTAGCTGAAATGAAAAAAGAAAACGAGCAGCTAAAACTTCAACTCAAAGAGACTGAAGAGAAACTTAGCAATGCTGAGTATATGATACACAGAAACTACATCGAACTGCGAGAGGTGCCCTTATCCAAATTGTCAACCAAGGTGTAGGTGTGCAGATAGCAGATGACGATGTTGATACATGTTACAGAAAGAGGAGCAAAGGGAAACCTACTGGCACAGTGGTGGCACAACTACGTAGCAATCGGCTAAAAGATCAAATTCTAGCCGCTTCGCATGCCAAGAAGTCACCGATCGATGCGAAGAATATCTTTTCTTCATGTAAAGGTAACATTTTCATCAACAGCTGGTTATCAGGCGCATCTAAAGCACTGCTGAGGGAAGCAAAAAAGGCAAAAAATAATTACAACTACGAATTTCTTTGGGTACGATTTGGTAAAATTATGAGATCAAATATATTAAGTGTCTTGATGATCTTAATCATTTATGATTAAGACTTAATATTTTTTATTATTTTTACTATTATGTCACGTAACAACGAATTAATTGATCTCAGTAATATTAGTTTAAGTAATGAAACAATAATTAATATAATCTTTCGAGCATCCTTAAAGGATTTAACCATTTTCCACATGAATATTAGAAGTATGAGAACTAATTTTGATAGCTTTTGCTCATATTTGTACAATTGTTTTCCAGTTTTACCACATGTAATAGTGTTAAGTGAAATTTGGATTTTTAAACATGAATTTAGCAATTTCTCGATCGAGGGCTATATTCCATACAGAAAATGCAATGAAAAGTATCCAGCCGGTGGTGTAGTAGCTTTTGTCAAAGACGATTTAACGGTCGCGAAATTCTCTACGCCTGATCTAACTAGTGCAGATTCTCTAATCATAAAACTTCAAATTGATGATATTTCTTTGGACATTATATGCATGTATCGGCTGCAGTTTGTCCACAGGGATATTTTTCTAAAAGAAATTGAAGACCTTCTTAGTGGGATGAACAGTCACAATATTTGCTTTGTTGGTGATATTATTGACATGTCAATATTGACATATTGACAACTTTAATTCGAGTTGTGATAATTATATACTCCTTTTGTGTTCCATGGGTTTTGAATCTCTCCTTAATGAGCCAACAAGAGTAGCTGATAGTTGCAAAACGTGTATTGACCATAAAAACAATATTGTAATTGTTTGTCCGTTTGTACTGGAATGGGATATAACCGATCACTATGCTACAGGTGTATCGCTAGTCAATCTCTTGGGAAAATCATTAAACAATGATAATGAACTAAGATCGATAAAAGTGGGTGAGTTTTCACGTGTTGATTTTCGTAAGTTGAAGGAATATTTGTCACAGGAAACATGGCATAGTGTCTATAACAATAGTTGTTCTTCAGAGTCTTTTAGCTTATTTGTAAAGATTCTTTCTAACTATATGGCTCTGAGTCGGTGTTCAAATCCTAAACGTAGACCACAAAAAATTAAGCCATGGATGGCTTAACTTTGCGAAAAAATTAAAGAAAAAAACAAGTTTTCTATTAAAAATAAAAATAAAATGCATATGTCTTCAATAAAAAAAGTTTATCAAAAGATGCGGAAAGATATATTGCAGTACATAAATACTCGTATACAAAAAGAATCCTACTATAAACATAAGTTTAACGAATGCAGATGTAATCCAAAACAGCAATGGAACATTGTTAATGATCTGCTTGGTAAAAATAATGTTGATAAAGCCATAAGATGTCTAAGATTTTCTGATAGTACGACCACTACAAATGATTCAGAAATGGCCAACAATTTAAATTTTTAGTCATAAAAAAAAGTAGTGATCACATCATTAAGCCGTTAACTTATTTAACTAATCTCAGTTTTGAAAGTGGTATATTCCCGGAGTGTCTTAAGACCTCTATAATAGTTCCAATACACAAAAAGGGAGACAAATGTGATCCAAATAACTATAGACCTATCTCATTGTTGTCGGTTTTTTCAAAAATCTTGGAGAAAATAATTACAAATAGAATGCTTAAGTTCCTCAATAAATTTAAAATCTTGAACAAGAATCAATTTGGATTTGTCAAAGGCAAGTCTACTGAAGATGCCATATTGTCATTCTTAGAAGGTATTCACGATGGACCCGACAAGAGTAAAAAAACTGCTGCTCTTTTTCTTGATTTAACAAAAGCATTTGATCTAGTCAATCATCAGCTCTTAATAAAAATTCTTCATAGAATTGGATTCAGAAGCAATATTAATAAATGGTTCGTCTCGTACCTTCAAAACCGTAAACAGCTTGTGCGTGTAAACGCTACTCTAAGCTCGTCTTTAGATAGCCCCGGGCTTGGCGTCCCCCAAGGATCGGTCCTTGGGCCCTTCCTCTTTATTATTTATATAAACTCGATTTTTAAATTAACACTAAAGGGAAATATTAGAGCATTTGCTGATGATTTGGTTCTCTCCTACGTCACTACTAGTGCGGACACCATAAAAACAGAAATGATTACTGACCTCTCCATACTAAAGAACTGGTTTACACTCCACCAAATGGTTTTAAGCAGCAAATCCAAAGTAATGTCATTTTCTCTTTACAATCAGTTGATCATCGAAGGAGTTTGTCTCCACGATTCTAACTGCAACAATGATAACTGCACAAATACTTGCATACAACTAGAATCTGTCTCAGAATTTAAGTATATCGGTGTGACCATTGACAGCAAACTGAATTGGAAAGCCCATATTGCCGATATTAAAAAAATATTTAAATATAGCTATGAGCAAGATTTTTCACCTACGTAAATTAGTGCCATCAAATCTACTGACCACTATTTGCTATGCGCTTGTCAACTCTCGTTTAGAATATGAAATTTCGTGCTGGGGCAACGCCTATGCTAAAAACCTACAACCTGTTATCACCGCCCAAAAGAAGATAGTTCGTGTTATGATGTTTAAATCCAAATGGGTGCCATCATTTCCATTGTTCCAATCTCTTAATATATTGCCACTCAGACACCTATTTGTTTATAAAGTGTTGAGAATGTTTTATTTGCGAGGCGGTTACTTGAACCGCAGAAGAGGTGGTACCTTAACATATACTTTTAGGCAACCGCCTGCAGTCACAGTGCCAAGAGTGAACAAAGAGAACTACAGACGATTTGCAACCATTATAGCACCCTTCATATTCAACAGACTTCCCCTAGATATGTGCAATCTTGTCCAAAGCAAATTTAGATACCTTAAGAACTTAAGAACCTGGCTAATTTCCAGGTCAAGCGTAGAAGAACTAATGCAGGTTATTTCTTAATCTTGATATGTGTTTCATTACAATTCGTATGTATTCATCTTTTTGCCACCAAATTTTTGCCTGTCTTTTCTTACTGTTTACCTTTCATTGCATGTAACGAAAATTTCTTCTTTCTCTTATCGCGGCTTTCCTGAAATTAATTAATATATTCAATAAATAATACACTTACCACTGGTAATCCAAGTACCACTTAGTGTTCAAAAGACACCATTTCAATACCTTCATAAAGTATATTTACTGCAAAATTCATGGTTAAAATTCTAGAAAATTTTCTTAATACCTGTGAATGTACCTTTTAAATTATTGAATTTTAAATATTGAATGAATAATTAATTGTATAATAAAGTAAATTTGAAATGGAATAAATAAATTATGTTATCTCTTATCTTATCTTATCTTGACGTAATAGAAGAAAGTTTAAAATACCACATGAACACAATCCAATAGCAGAACCAAAGTTTTTCATTCACAAACAAAATAACAGCCAAAAAACATCGGGTGACAACTTTTGCGCCACATTGTAAAGGCTGTGTTTTGTAGAGCTATATAACTTTAATACGTAATAAAATAGTTAAAGCTAATGTTAATGTCTACGATGTTAGCTTTATTTAATAGATAATTTTATGCTACTAGCGCTTAAATATTACATTCGGGAAACAGGCGCCACGGCTAGCTCGAATGAAGCGTAATCGTGAAACCCAATTTTCCACAACGTTATCAAGCAGCTGGGGCCGTATATCGGCAATAACACGGCGAATGTTGACTTCCAAATCGTCCAACGTATCTAGTTTATCAGCTTCACATACCCCCAAAGAAAGTAATCTAAAGGTGTGAGGTCACGGGATCGTGGAGGCCAGTTCACAGGTCCATTACGCGAAATTATGAACTCAGCGAACGTTTCCGCAATATGTTGATGGTGTCGCGTGCCGTATGGCATGTTGCGCCATCTTGTTAAAACCAAAGCTCTGTCACGACAATGCCCTTCAACTGAGGAACGAAGAAGTCAGAAATCATGTTTCTATAGCGCTCTCCATCGACTCTAACATTCTGGCCGGCATCGTCCTTAAAGAAATATGGGCCGATGATTCTACCAGCCCATAAAGCACAAAAAACAGTGAGTTTTAATGGTTGTCAGGGCATCTCGACAAAGGCTTCTAGGTTTTTTCCATCCCAAAATTTGCCTGTTTGCATATCCATTTAACCAAAAATGGGCCTCATCGGAGAACTAAATTTTGCGTTGAAAATGAGGATCAAACTCGATCATGTTTTCGGCCCATTCACCGAACCTACGACGCGTATAATGGTCACGCGGTTTCAACTCTTACACAAGCTGAATCGTATAAACCAATCCAATCGAACCGACTCATTCGGATTCTCCTCAACACTCCTCTTTGGGGATGCGTCTGATCTACTAGAGTGTACGTGGTGCGAAAACGATTCATCGTGTTCCGAATAACTTGCTCAGATGGACGATTATGTCGACCGTAAAATGGACGTAGCGCACTATAAGTTTGCACAATTTGCACGCGTTCTTCTGGCGCTAATCTATTCATTGTAAAATGGCAAAATGTATTAACCACAAATCAACTTTCAACTGTCAAATTGACAATCTGTAGAAACAGTGTTGCCAGTTTAAACACTAAACCTCTAAAAAAAACACCCTTTATATGTCCCACCCACATCAGGAGACTAGATAGTGGAGCTCGCTGTTACGTAACCTCATCTAAAGTCAGTTAACGCCAATTGATCACTCGAACAATCTTGCGTTGAAAACGAGCAAAGATATTTTTATCGGCCTTCGCTAGTGCCCATGTTTCTGCGCCAAAAAGCATAGCTAAGATAACGTGGGTACTGTTAAAACTCTCTTACATGTTTCTGGATCAGGCCTTTATTGTTAATATAAAGCAAAAGAAAGTGTTACTTTCGTTGGATTTCTGATGAGGTGTCTTTATCAAAGTTAATAGCGGAGTCGCGGTAGGCAAAATTCCTAACTAGAGTTGAAGTGCAGAGAGTATATTTTCTTATGAATCGGGCAAGAGATAAGTTCGTCCCACCAAATCTTGGAATGAATTGGTGTATGTCCTCGAAGTCATCCCCACCTGCTTTGATACTCGCAGCTCTGTAGAAAGGCCGTCCAGTCCGACATCTTTGTTATGCTTAAGTTAAGTATCTCCCCCAAGATACAGACTGACACTTTTTCTGTTTGTAAATATTAGCTGCACGTTCCAAAGTTACTAAAAGATATTTTTCCGAAAAAAAAAATGATGACTCTCCCCCACTAAACTTTCATCATTTGATTGGACGGTATCTCAGCCGTACCGTCTGGAGCACCAGGGAAAGTATGCCCGGATTTACCAGATCTTTATGAGAAAATAATGCCCCAGAAAATAATAGTCCCAGCCCTATAACCCACTTCTTGGCTTTTTTCCTTTTTGATTTTTATTTATTCTACAATATTTTTGTAATTATGTTATATGCTCCTAGTATCCAACTATGACTCAAGAGACAATTTTATGTTCGCCTTGAAGAGTTTCCTTCCAATTATGTGCATTCGTTGGAAGTTTTCTACCTAAGTAACTTGCTACTACAACAATTTATTTCAATCTGTCCCCTAGGCGGACAAAGTTACACTTTCGTAAAACATAATTTTCATTCTCAGAAGCTTTCTGTGAAATACATTTTTTACTCAATTTCTTCTCAAACAAGGAACGGGGGGGTCGTTTCCGTTCGAAAACAATTTTTTAATTACAAATACGAATATCTCAGGTTACTTCATAACAACTTTATCTCAATCCATAAACAGAAATTGACAATTTCACATTTCATCTCACTAATGATGTCAATTTTAAAATACAAGGACCGAGTACCACCATACTCTGACCTAAGCACGATTCTTCGATACCAGGATCTAAAAGACTGAGGTGGTAAAACCCGGATACTTCTTTCCGAGAATGCCATCACACAAAATGCATTTTCAATACAACGAAAAAGCAGTACGAGTAATTTACTTCCCCGTGGCATTCTCGTTTTCGTTGTCGTAATTCCTTCTTTATAACATTGTTCCCATCAAGGAGCTCCATAGAGCTAAATAATGACTAAATTCGTGAAATGCCAGAAATTCCATGGCTGGAGAAATATATAAAGAATTTTTGCTTTCAGTTGAAGACTACAGATACAGTGCGACATTTATTTTTTATTCGCCGCTGCACAAGTCCGTGTTCTGCGGTGAGTACGTAGCAACGCGAGAATTTGCATCCTTCGAAGTGAAATGTACACCCTGTTTCTTTTTATATCCGATTTTTTGGTTGGCATATTTTGTATTTTATTTTTTTTTTTTGTAAGCTGTTAAGCTTCTGACAGTTGACAGCTGATACTTGTTTTTTTTTTCGAGCTGTCGTCCGAAATGGCGCCTGTAAGACTTTCCTCTGCACCACCCAAATCGATCCATTAAGAAAATTACTAAATTTGGCCAAGGTTTTTTTTTTCTTTAATAATTCTGGAACTTACTGTGAAAAAGTTATGAGGACGACCAGTGATTACTTAAGATATTCTCAAGGAAGTGGAGGTCAAAGATGATGCAACAGGCATGGTCGTCAATATATCAGGAGCAGATACATATGTTAACTGCCCGAGAAGTGTAATTCATAAATTATCTTAGCAGGTTACCAGAACTTTAGCTGGTGCCGGATTTCGAATTGTTTGACAAAAATATGGGGAGACTCTGCTTCAAACCTGTTGAACTATAAGTGACTGCCATTGAGTTCCCTAACAAATTCAAGTAGCTATAAATCAACCATGTTGTAGTCGTTCAGCATTAAAATCGATTCAGAAGTTCTTATTTTAAGAAGCTCGTTTTATATTACCAAGGCTAGAGGGATTGCAGATAGCGTGACCTCTAAACACTTTCTCTTTCCTATCTCTTTAGCTGTTGACTAAATGTTCCATGATGGTAACTTTCAGACATTGCGACTACCTCTTTGGGTTGAACCTTTGCTTAAAGTTGCTGCTGAACAAATAATTCCCTTGTCTATTAGATAGAAATCTATTTCGGGCATACCATCTATGAGTTCCGTAAGAACTGCAAGAGCATAGGCTTCATCAACAGTTCCCTTCACTTAGCGCACTAATAGTTTAGTTACATTAATTGTCTTCGTTTAAGAATCCTAACTGAGAGCAGGTTCTGTTTTATCGCATTGTACTTCGAGAATAGACTCAAAGACCTGATGAATTCTCGTCTTCTGACCAGGTTAACGCCGTTGTTAATAGTTCGTTCTTACATCTTCTCCGAATTCCGTTTATGGAGACAGAACGACCAGCCCATTTTTCTTTCAGCAACAAATAGCATTTTCGTCTATTTTAGATGAACTCCATGCCTAAACGCCGCGCCGTAGGATTACTACAATAAGGATTCTCTACAGTTTCTTCGTTGTTCGTGAACGAGACCTTTTTTCCAGTTACCTGCAACAGCGCTGTTCGGTGGGTAAAACAGCATCATCACCTCCACGTGTGCTTGCTGGATAACTATCTAATAATGAACCAACGATGAGGATATGCTGACTCTGACTATACTAGTATATGTATGTAGAGCTGAAGACTGGGAAGACCACACGCTTAGTCGATGAACTTCTGCATGCATTAGCCAGTCGGGGGATCTCTGGCTGACCTGATGGGCATGTGCCTTCCGATAACAACAAGAGATCCTCAGACGGAGGATAGCAGCAACAGTGGTGGCTGAGGAGCCCTTAATGGGTCGACGGTAAGTACTGCATCCCCAAATTGGGGCAGTGGCAACGGGACATCCGGCTCCTTGTTCTATGAGACCTAACCCTCTAATTTGGGGATTTTTGGTTAGGGTAACTGGTGGGGAACACGCAATTCCGAAATAATAATAAGCCTCCGATAATGATCTCAGCTAAAAAAACAAGGACAACGACCTTCGAATCTGCACGTAGATTTGTCATATGCGGCAGACTTATGCAAGAAGTCTTGAGATTCCGATACGCTAGCGAGCATCTTAAGACAACCTGCATCAAGGTTAAATTGCCAACATAAGCCTAATATCAGACAATGTTTCTATGAGCTCCTCGACAAGACATATTAGCAAGGTCCTCTAATTATGACGTTAAAATCCTACTAGACGAAGGGAGCTCTACTTTGGTAGGATAGTTGGAAAGTATACAAGACACCACGGCTAGCAATGGACTTCATCTTATTGATCTTGTCGTGGGTTGAAATATCACTACAGCAAGTACATGCTTTCCTCACCTCAATACACGCAAGGAACATGGCAGCCGCCTCGATCGAAGTAAGGTTCTGGACGTCCGAAACTTCTGGGCAGCCAATATTGACTCGGATCAGTTCCTTGCTGCGCAAATGTACATTTCCTACGCTAAACAACAAAGAAGAACTACTGTGAGAAGATATATCGTAGAAAAGCTGCAATCGCAAGAGACAGCAAGAATCTTTGCCAAACGTGTTTGCCGAAATCTGTCAACAACACCTATGCCGTTATCATTAGGTATCGAAGACCAGTGCCAATGCTGCCAACGTGCCATCAGAGAGCCCGACCACCACCAACATTTTTTAGTTTTTATTTTTTAAAGTAGCACTCAAGGAGTTAAGGCACCCTTAAAATATATGCACACAGCGTGGGTGAAGAAAAATTATGGAGGAAAAAAAGATGTACGTTGGTTTTAAATGTCTGAATGTTATAATGACTAGGAAGTAGAGAGCTGGGCAGGGCATTCCACAAGCGAGTTTTTCGACTTTGGAACCAATCACGATATTTCAGTCTGAAAGTGGGCTTGAGGGTATACTGATGAGCATTCATAGCGAGGCCGGTATTATGGTTGAAGGTTTGAAGGGGCGGAATGCTATTGGCGATTTCTATGGAGCACTGGTGGTGGAAATAGCGATAAAACAGAGTGAGACACGAGACCTTAAGTCGGTGTTCGAGGAGGTTCATAGACTGCGTGATAATAGCATCACCCATGAGTTTTATCACACGGTTTTTAATCCTATTTAGCAGGTGCAGAGATGTTTTAGGCGCACCTGACCAGATGTGTGCATTGTACTAGAATTTTGGGCCAATGAATGCCTTATATATTGAGGCCAGCTCAGAAAGGGAAAAGTATTTCTTACATCGTTTGAGGAAACCTAGACAATTCGCAATATTTTTGGTAGATACTTGATGTTACCATCATTCCAACGTAAGTTATCACTGACACATATAGTTAGAATGGAAAGTTTTTCGGTTTCGACGATGCAAGTGCCATTCACGGACAATGCCTTGGTGATAGCAGACAGCATTATGTTTTGGAAGCATTAAATTCCACTCGGTTGATAGTTCCCCAATTGATTATGTTGTTAACATCGGAATTTAATGAGCTTAACATACGCTGTCGTTACGGTTCTACAGCAGAAAAGCAGGGACGTGAGTCCGGAAACAAATGCGTTCAAAAACGTGCAGCTAAACAAGAAGCGTACAAAGCGACGTTGCAACGAAGGACGAAAGCTGCTTGAGAGCTCTACGAGCTGAAAAGGCGGAACGAACATCGGCTTCTCCAGAAGAAGAAACAGAACATCAGAAGCACGCAGTCGAAGATATTGAGAATTTGTGCTCCAGGAGCAACGTACGCAAATTTTATTAACAGATAAAGACAGCGGGTCAAGACAATAAAACCGGCACAGATACCTGTAAAGATGAAGAAGGCAACCTTTTAATAGGGTCACAATCAGTGCTGAAAACATGCAAAAACATCTTCTGCAGACTGTAAAACACCATCTCGCTATCAGACAGAAAAGACTATGCAACTTAGACGACAATACCCAAACGGAAAATAGCTTTTGCCAAGCGCCGTTCCTTTGAACTAAGAAGACAATCGAGTAGTAAAGCCTTAGCCCTTAAGGAGACTCTGTATAAGGCCTTGGATTCTATCGAAAGGGGGTGAAGATATCCTCCGTTATCTTGGGAGAAAAATTCGACCTGCGGAGTCTTCAAATCAAACTCAGGCAGACAACGCAGTAAAGAGGGACCTCATTTTAGGTGGCGCTTACAAGTAAAAGGGGAATCAACAACTTGGAGTGTGCAACTGAAGGGAATTAGTTAAGGACCGATCTAATAGGAGAGGTTTGCTAGTTGAAGTTCAGGTTCTCACCAAACTGATTCGCCACCTAAGTAAGTAAGTAAAGGTCTGGTCTTCTGCTTCTGATGCTGTAAGCATTAAAATTCTCGAAAGGTTTGGGAGACTCGATCAGAAAAGACTCTACTCGCATCAGTATCTTGCAATTGTTGCAAGATCATGATCCATGATACTAGAGATGTGTCTTGCATCGATCACTATGTGATCAGTCTGGTAGACAGTTTTTTTTGTTAATAGGCGACTATCAGGCTCCTTTATGGATATCATCGAAGTCAGTTCGCATTAGTCCATTTTAGGAACAGGTGTCGTGCAGATTTTGTTCCCCAGAGGCTCCGACAAAGATGCTTTCCCTCCCTAAACAAGGATGATTTAAACGGCGCGCTTTGGACATTGCTCGTCTGGTCCAGGTGATCGCTGAGGAAATTTTTGGGAAAGTACTACTTTTTATCTGTGCGTGCGGGTTCATATTGACGAAATTTGTATTGATCCGGATTGTAATCAGGCCTTCGCTCAGATAAATAAACCTCGTGACTGCTTGCCTAGCCATTGAAGAAAGCCGTTGTCCATCTATATCCAAGGCTGCTTGTTACTTCCAAAGATAGTACTATATGTGATCAGGTAGTTAACACGACGGCACAACCACTTACCGGGAAGTGCAGATCCTCTAGATGATATTGAAAGCAGAACTTTCACAACCATCTCCCTCCAAGAAATACTTATATGACCTAAGCTCAAAATATGGTGAAGTAGCTAAAATGGTCTCATCGCTGACGTCGCCGTTAACTCCATTTTCAATCGCAGACAACAGTTGTAGGAGACCGCAAATATGTATATCGAGTACCGCTGAATGAGTGCGGTTTAACTCATGCAAGACACCGAAGCTGAATGAAACCCTGATGTAAATAAATACAAGCCAGCAGCTGACAAATATATTAGCCTTAAACAGGAGAGCCAGCTGGAAAAGGGGGAAGAAATACTACATGCAACAAGAAAAAACAAAATTCGAGAGGTAGGTTATCGAGGATATTGAGAGGCGATAAAGGAGAAATGATGCCGCGAGGTTTTACTTCCCATATAGCTAGAAAAGCCAACAAAAAACCTATAATAAAGAGACACTTGAGCATCATGACCTAAAAAGACGTTGTACTATATAAGACCCATAGTACCCCAGGCCTACTGTATGGTGCTGATATTTAAACTATTATCCAGGCGTATGAGCTCTTCAGGAGGACAGATCTTTTGGTATTATACTCGTATTATATGATATAAGTTGGGGAGTTTGGTTGGTTCTTCGATCATAATTTAACGTTAGTGATCAACAGAATTAATATTGAAACCTAGACAGCTAGATCTCAGAAGTAACATTCTGTTTGACATGTCCGTGTTGTATCTCCTTTTTTGTAGAAAGCTTTGTTTTACAGAATTTTTTCAAAAACGTTGTTAAAAAAATGACAGCGCATCTTGATACGAGTATAAAAGGCCTCGGTTCATGGCCCTTACGAAGCATTGACATCTGATATCTGAGGAGGTTGGATTGTTGTTAAAACTGGGCATGACATCTTGTGTCCATATATGTATTAGACGTTGACATATGCAGCTTTAAAATCGATTAATAGGTTTCTAGAGTTTTCTCGACAATCTGTCGTCATATAAATATTTTGTCAATTATGGATTTACCAGTCTTAAAACCACACACAAATTGAGCAATCAGTTCATCTAATTTAGGAATAGTACAACAGAAATAACTCTCGGAAGCTGAAGCAATTTTTTAAAAGTCTCCTATTTCAAGGATTGAACAAACAATTCTGAGGCTTAATTCACAGGACATAATTTATTTCGATCGTATTTTGAAGTTGAGTTGATGCATCCGCTGTTTGAGAAAACTTGGCGGATTGGCTTCAACAGTTTTATTGCTATGGCTATCCTTACTATTCCTGACAGCGGAGTCTTGATCACCGAATCCATTATAAAGGGTGACCAGATAAGAACGTTAGAAAAAAAAAATTAAATCAACCAACAACGGTGTAAGATGTTAAATTGATACTGAATTTATTTTTAAGCTACGTTCATGCCATTATGTGTGGAATAGCATATCATTCGAATGGCAACCTCGGTGCTTTAACCAGTCGGTCCAATTTTTGATGATTCGGTCCAATATGTGCCATGTTATTTCGGCAATAGCGTATCGAATGTTGGCCTCGAGCTCGTCCAAAGTGATTGGATTGTTAGCGTAGACTAAGGACTTCACGTAGTCCCAGAGAAAATAATTTAGTCGTGTCAAATAGTATGATCTTCTTCATTTCTCCTTCACAACTTCGAGCGTTGCGTTGCTTGTATATCATGTAGCGCTATCAGTTGGAACCTACTTACATCTAATACATCCTAGCACTTAAATTATGTCTTTCGACGTATCTTACAATTATATTATACTACAATATTTATATTCATTATAATTAAAACTAAGAAAACATTTTTTACAAAAAAACTTAGTAACAGGACTGTTTTTTTTATTTTATTATAAAACTTAAAACTAATATCCTACAAACTACCTAAAAATAAATCTTAATATACTTAACCTACTTACATCTAATACATACATACATACATATATATATATATATACATAATATATATATACCTAATATATAAATATATGTATATATATATATATATGTTTTTTTTATTTTTATTTTTATTTTTATTAATTTTTTTTTTGTTTCTATATACTGTTTTTTTCTTAAATCTAACTTACTCCTACTTAAAACTATGTAAGCCGGCCATGGCTAAAAAACAAAAAATTAGGCTGACCGACTTTGCTTCACATGAAGCTACCAAGTATTGGAGGAATTTGACGACGAAGCATCCTCTCCCTCAAAAAGCCACCAAAATTGTTGGTGCTGCTGAGCAACATCTCTCCTGTCGCGACTCAGTACCGCCCTACTGAACCGGAGACGCTCCGCACTGCCGTGTGCGACGTCTCTGTCGTAGTTGAGTCGCCTGTCCGCAGCCTTTCGAGCAACTTGGAAGATTAGCGGCACAGCCAATCTGTCCTGAATCAGACCTTTGCTATCTAGGTAGAGGAACGCTTCTGGAGGAACATAGCCGTCAAAGCGAACTCTCTCATGATACATATAATTAGGTTAGTAAGCCCCGGAGATCAGGTCATTGTTCTTGCAATGTGTCTTCGAGTCAACTTAATAACAAAATTGTCCACTCTTATTAGGTTCGCCCTATTGTACAAGACCTCATTGCGATAGAATTTTCTGTACTCAGACTCTGGTGTTCTATATAAGCGAAGACAAGCCCTAAGGCAAGCCCTCTCAAACACCCGAATCTTTTCCAATAAACTTGCTCTCACGTTGAACCACACGGGACATCCAAACACAAGCATAGGCCGGATAAGGGCCATGTAGCAGATCACCTTCACCCTCGCATCGAGTTGGCTGTTGTAAAACAGTCTCCTTGTAAGGGCAAAAGCACCTCTGGCTCTGGCCAGAGTAACATCTATATGTTTGTTAAAATACAGATATTGATCTAGCCAGATCCCAAGGTATCTGACTACATTTCGACAAGCAAGTGGCTGTCCATGTTGTCCGACGATAGAGAACTTTCGCCAATTCTTTCTAGTATCCCTAGAGGCCCCAGACAAAGGCGTCCTAAACAAAATGGTTTCCGATTTCTGAAAGTTGATTTTCAACTTCCAGTCATCGCAATATTGCTTAATTTTGTCAAAGTCACGTTGCAAAAGTGTATTAATGACCTCAATCTTTGGACCTGATCTGTACGCAATTAAGTCGTCTGCATACGCTATGGCATGGTGAAGTGAACCTATCAGATCACTTGTGTAAATGTTGAATAGGATCGGCGAATTTACCGCACCCTGTTGCAGACCGTTTTTAATGTTAAATGTTCCAGCAGAAGTCACATCGCCATTCTTCACGATGAACTGTCTACTGGAGAGCATATCAAAAAGAATATACAGCAGTGGTTTACTAATGCCCATCCTGTCCAGCTTGAAGAAAAGTCCCTCTAACCATACGGTATCGAAGGCCTTTTCCAAGTCAATCAGGCAGACACCAGTGCACTGTTTTTTGCTTTTGTTCCATTGGATATCAGAAACCAGTTTAGACGCAGCATGAATGATATCATGCCCCGCCTTGAAACCGAATTGATTATCCGGAACTATATGTTTGTCCTCAACCCACTTAGTAAGGACTCTATTGATCACCTTGGAAGAAGACTGATCGAGCGGAGATTCGTCGGATTGGAAGTATCTTTATCCTTTTTAGGTATGGGATGTACCACCGCAGTTTTCCAATGCGCTGGATAATGTGCATTATTCATTGCATTATTAAATAGGGTGGTATAAATGTCCAGCGCTTCTAGTGAGAGATGTCGAAGCACAATGTTCGGTATTTCACCGGTTCCCACTGATTTCTTACCACTAAGTGATTCGAAGATCGTTTGGAGCTCTTCCTTCGAAATGAACGGTGGTAGTACCCTTTCGTTGGTGATGACATTATTTGCCATATTCTCGTCACTGAACTGGGTGAAACCCGAGTTCTCGAATCGCCAATTCACAATTTCATTTCGAAGGCAGAAATTGTGCAGAAGGACTCGACTCTCCAGGTCGTGGTTCGGACCAATGATGTCATGCGCCTTGTACACTTCCTGGAAAGTCGCTCCTATAGCCTCTACCTTCTCCTGCGGATCCTCGATCACAAAGAAGTTATCATCATCAACTGCCTCATTTGGATCGATACCTGCTGCTACAAGTATCTGTTCGTTGTTCGTCGTTCGGGCGATTCTAAGACATGGAAGGTCGTTCTGATTATTTCTCCGAAATATTTTATTTATTTGCGGGAACATATTCGGGTTGCTGGTGTTTACAGCCCGAATTTTGTTGTTCCAATACAAACTTACAGAATTCCTGTAATTTTCCTTTATTAATGTTTGGAGGTTTTTAGTCGACGACTTCAATGTCATGATCTCCGGGTTATGTCTGTCGGTAAACTGTCTGTACAAGGTTTTTAGTCTTGACAGCAGCCTACTTTTTTGTCGGTGCAGTGCGTCAATAGTTGCGTTGCAGAATAAGTCTTCGTTTTCAGTGTGTTGATACCGTGGTATCGTTTTGTCCATAGTTCGTTTAATTGTCTCGTCCATTAGTCTTAGATACCTGTCAATCTGCTGGTTTGACAGATTTCTGTTGGACGGTGGGTAGAGCGAATTCGAGGAGAGTGCTCTCGTCAGTATTCTTGAGAAGTGTGTCCAACGCACCCTACTATAGTTGTAGGAATACCTTTGAACAAACTCTTCCAATTCCGCAGTTTCGTTGGGAACAGTTATTTCGGTGCTGAGACCGCAATGGTCATACACGAAAGTTCGTAGACAGTTTGTAGTTTGTTGGTTAGTGCACATCAGTTGTATTCGTGAGTCGAACAGCAGGAGATCCAAATAGGACCCGTGTCTGGGAAACGACGGACTATCCGTCGCTTTGAGGCCGAGTCGATATATCACACTGTGCTGACCCCACCAATTGAATAGTAGGTTCCCTCTAGTATTTGGTATATTATTTCCCCAATCACTATGTTTGGCGTTGAAATCTCCGCCGATAATAAAATAGTTGTCTTCCAATTCCAGCCTCAGGAATCGAAAAAGTGTCTCGAGCTCTGAGATGAATAAGGTGGATTGAGTAGCCTTAGGTGCATAGACAGACACCATGTACAACCGCTTTCCACTACGGAGAGAGGGATGTACATGACACATGCTTCCAGCACCTGAAACCTACGTACCACACGACTGTATACTCTTTTGAAACGCAGTCCCTTTCTTACAAAGATCGCAACGCCTCCTCCTTGAATGGAATTAGGTCGGTTTCTTCGTAATATTTCATACCTTCTGTGCCTCATCTTGTGTCTTTTGGTGAGCTTAGTTTCGCTAACCAAAAGCACATCAGGGGCTTGGTCTTTAAGCAACTTAAATAGTGTGGCTCTTCGTTCGAACCTAATCAATGAATTCACTACAAGGACCTTCAGAGTTTGCTCCGCTCTGTACGTACCCATTACGACTGGAGATGCGCTAAGCCCGGCAGCAGCGTGTATATTTGATCCACCCGCGTAGCCTGTTCCTGTATTTGACGTTGTAGCTGAGCCATCTGCCCCTGAATAGAGAGCAAGATAGCCAGCATGTCAGGTACAGGTTCTGGTGCTCTAGGCGCTGTGGCCTGAGAAGCTACCTTTGCTTGTTGTACCGTAGTTCCCCTACCTGTCGCCATTTGGGCGTAGGTAACTTGGGGAGTAACGGCTGGTGTTTGTGCCTGCGCGAGTGGACGTTTAACTTCCACTTTCTGCTGCCGAGCCAGATTTACTCTTTTGATGTATTGGAATTTGGGACAACCCCGATAATTTGCGGTGTGTCCCGTGTTCCTACATAAAGCACAAGAGAGTTGGCTTTTTTCTGGCGCTCCATTCTTACCTAGAGCGCATTCCTCTGACTTGTGGTTCTTTCCACATTTAACGCATCGAGGCTGCATTTCGCAGTTCGACGCGGCGTGCCCAAACCTTTGGCAGCGAACACATTGTAAAATGTTTTCACTCCTCTTTAATTTTTCCCAGTGTACAACCTGGTAGTCCAGGACTTTTATACTCCTTAGACCATACAGTTTGCTGTTAGGACTTAGCTGGACCAGGAAAAACGGTAGTTTCCACTTCTCCCTTTTGGCTCTAGCCGTGACGAAAGGCTTAACCCCTACGAATTTGAGCTCTTCGCACTCCTTCTCTTTGCAGCTTCTCCCCCTTCGGGGTATAGGAGAAGAACTCCGTCGTCGAATCCCTCAATAAACTTTTAATTTTGTGATAGCACTCCACTGTGTTGCAGTGGATCGCGTGTCTATCTAAACTTAGTCTTTTAATAAAGAAATTGTTGCCTATGGCCGACTTACATAATTCTATTGTATCTTTCAATTCCATTTTATATGTATTTATTGGAGGCACCCTTTGCTTCATTGATTTCTGCTGCTGATTTTGCGGTTTTTGTTGCTGTTGCTGTTTTTGCTGCTGCTGTGGTTGCAGTTGTTGTTGTTGTTGATGCTGTTTTTGTTGGTTTTTTTGTGGTTGCAGTTTCTGTTTCATATGCTTTTGTGGCGCAGTAGTATGCTTTACTGGCTGAGACATATTCTATTGTTTCAGTATTTGTTTTTGTTGTTGTTGGCCTTCTTTTTCATTTGTCTGCTGTTGTTGGTGTTGAGAGATTTGAGTCTCTTGCAGTTCCCTCGTTCTTCTAGCTATTTGCTTGGCTTTAATTACCAGCACTCGTTCTTGCATCAGTTTGGTATTACTGTTAAGGGATTTTACTTCTTCTTCTTCGTCCTCTGATTCCGAAGCCATCAGAGAAGCGAAGCTATTGTTTGACCCCAAGTAGTCCACTTCCCCACCATCGGAGATGTCTTCCCTCACTCCAACCTGCGGCTTCGCAGAAGAAGCAGAAAGGGCGATGCGTTTTGTGGGGTTGGGAGTTGGATTTATCTTTCTCCTCCTCTTCGACCTTCTTTCACGTGAAAAGTTTCCAGAAAGAACTGCGTCATCGGCTGATGTGTTGGCGTCATCCGCTGATCCCGCTATTGGGGGAGCGGACCGCTCAGTTTTATCCATCTGCCTTGCTTATACTTTTACTACACGCGTGTTTTATTTGAAATATTAAACAAAAAAAAAAACATTTTGTTCCCCGGACGGGACTCGAACTCGCGCCACTTGAATTTGTGCTCATACACCACTTCCACTGCGCTAATTGGCTCCGTATTAAATACTGTCAAATAATGACTCTAGGTGAACCTAGAGTACTTTTTTTTTATCGAAAAAAGCCGAAACACGTTTTTACTCCACGACGGTCTGTGAACGACTGACTTCATTTTGCACCAATCGACCGAGAGTGTGAGTGTCAATACATTCTTTTGGATCTTCGCACCAATCACACTTTTCCACGATGCGACGAATTGGCTGCACACTGATGCCATGATGATGAACGACCTCAGGACGAAATTCGCGTTGCGTATTTACAACTGAGCCGGACTTTCAATAATATTTTTTTAATGATGAAATGACAAACTTTACTGAATATTTTGACAGCTGTTGAAACATAACAATTGGAAAAACTATCATTGCTATCTGGTCAGCCGTTACAATCTACAGAAGTAAGCCCTCATATACTTAGCACATACTTCAATTCTATTTATAAAGGGTGTATTTTTTAGAGGTATATAAATTTAATATAAAACAAAGCACTGTTAATGTCTATGATGTTAGTTTTATTCAATAGATAATTTTATGCCATTAGCTCTTAAATATTACATAATACCCGGCAGTGAAGTCCGATTTTCGACAACTTTATCGAGCAACTGGGGCCGTATATCAGCAATAACACGGCGAATGTTGACTTCCAAATCGTCCAACGTCACTTATTTATCAGCATAGACTAGTGACTTCACATAACCCCTAAGAAAGTGATCGAAAGGTGTGAGATCACGGGATCGTGGAGGCCAGTTCGCAGGTCCATTACGCGAAATTATGAGCTCAGCAAATGTTTCCAGCAATAAATTCATGGTGTCGCATCTTGAAACCAAAGCTCTGCAACGTCAATATCATTCAACTGAGGAACGAAGAAGTCAGAAAGCATGTCTCCATTGATGGTAACATTCTGGCCGGCATCGTCCTTAAAGAAATATGGGCCGATGATTCCACCAGCCCATAAAGCACACCAAACAGAGAGTTTTAATGGTTGTCAGGGCATCTCGACAAAGGCTTCTGGCAATTTTGCTTGTTTACATATCCATTTAACCAAAAATGGGCCTCATCAGAGAACAAAATTTTGCGTTGTAAATGAGGATCAAGCTGAATCATGTTTTCGGCCCGTTCGCCGAACCTACGGGGCGTATAATATTCCCGCGGTTTCAACTCTTGCACAAGCTGGATCTTCTAAGCCAACTTTTAAGCCAAGATCTTTCCGTAAAATCTCAAACAAAGTGGATGGGCATAGCTCCAATAGATGTGCACGATGGCGAATCGACTCATTCGGATTCTCCTCAACACTGCGCTCCACAACGGCAAAAACTTCTTTTGTTCGCACCGTCTGTAGTCTTTGGGGATGGGATCCACTAGAGTGTACGTGGCGCGAAAACGATTCATCGTGTTCCGAATAACTTGCTCAGATGGACTATTATATTGACCATAAAATAGACATAGCGCACGATAAATTTGGCGAACCGAACCATGGTTTTCAAAATAAGTTTGCACAATTTGCACGCGTTCTTCTGGCGCTTATCTATTCATCGTAAAATAGCAAAACGTACTAACTACAAGCCAACTTTCAACTGTCAAATTGACGATCTGTAGTAACAGTGTTGCCAGTACATAGTATGAGTAAGCTCATAAAACCACGTTCCTTTTAAGCTAGGTAAAGCTTGTTAGCAGCTCTCGTCCGTCTATGCAGTACCGCTGTGAATGCTTCCTGTTTCCCTGCATCTGATTGCAGGCATTCTTCGTCAAACCACTAGCCGAAGAAAACCACAGCACGGAGAATATCCTCTCTAATGCCATTGCATTGCGATTTGCAGAGCTATCAAGGGTTCTCCGAACTTGAGAGTATAAGCTGCGATCTCTTGTAACATAACTGTGTGCGTCTGTTTTTTGTTTGCCTTTGTGATATTCGGGAGATTCTCAACGGTATCCTGGCTACAACATGAACCTTCTAGGGGTGAACACTGGTTGATTTTGTTATAGGAGGATCAAGATTTCATTAATCTGATTGAGAGCTGATTGATCGGAAGTCGTCTGTTCAGAAGTACGACATGCTTTATAATTATAATTTTTATCTTTTGCCTTGTTTTAATCTATAAATTAATTATTTTGCTTTAATTACAACCTTTCCTTGAAATTAAGATAAACTATGTATGTAAATTGAACTTGAACTAAAGTGTAAACTAACGTAACGTAAGCCTACGATTGTTATCCGAAGTTTTGTATGACAGTTGATGTAAAAAGGTAAAATATGGAAGTAATTTCCGGAAAGACAAATAAAGATCTCTTTGCTGTGACCTTCAAGAAGAAACGACGTGTTTTATTTAACCGAATTTTTTCTACCCCACTTTTTTA
This sequence comes from Volucella zonaria, assembly GCA_963966105.1. NCBI lineage: Eukaryota > Metazoa > Arthropoda > Insecta > Diptera > Syrphidae > Volucella > Volucella zonaria. The sequence continues at coordinate 191,809,298 of OZ014532.1, read as the reverse complement.
CCCTACACAAATCAAATAAAGTAAAATTAAACCCTACACACCCCAACATCGTCCATGTCGTCTTGCTGGCATTGAGATGCAGTTCTTAGCCTTAAGCACAGAAAATAAGTATATATAAGTATCAAATGTAAACAAAGTCGAAAGACATAGATGTAAAAGTTTAGAGTAGCTTAGAGTGCCTGTGTGGGGCCAGTAAGTTAGTGTAAGATTGTTAAGTAATTTTAAGCTAGCATTTAAGCATTTTTTGTTAGTATGTAAGAATTAATGATTTAGAAAATAAAATGCATTTAAAACTAAAACTAGCATTGAGATGCAGGAAACATGTGGTAGGCACGTCAATGTTTCACCTCGCTGGAGTATCTGCAAGCCTTAATTCGTTCAAGAAGGTAATGCCATGCGAGCAATATTACCACAAAAAATGTGCTCTGTTCCTAGTGTGGAGTTAAGATCACTCAAGACTATTTTAACTTCCTGCCTGGGTACTGGTTGTACTATTTAAGGAGGAACCTGATTTTTTCTTTATCATGGTCTTTCTCCTCTGTGGAGTTCATGGGCGTATATTAGACTTATATTGGAGAATGCAAATTGACATAACGTGCTCTTTTGATTTGTCTTGCCTAAGTTTGTCTCCCATGACAAATCTGCATCCAAATAAGCGCTCTTTTTGCTATCGGTAGCAATCGCCGTAGTATATGTCCAAGTATTCCATCATTCTTCTACAGAGCACTCCTCGTCTAGATCTTTCGCTAATTGTTTGCAATCTATTGAGGTGCACACCATTGTATATGTAGAATCAAAGTTCGTTGTCGGTATTTCTTTTGCATTCATCATTGGCAGTTTTGGAAAGCAGTTTGGGAAGTGTATTTATTTCGCTACCCTGTAGTACATATTTAAAAACCTCACGAAAAAATTGTATCCCGAGAGGACACATCAGTATCCTAAGCAAAACCTACTTATTTCCTGCATCGCATGATTGATCATTTGTAAATATTTGAAAATAAATGGCGAGAATACCTCTTAAGTAACTCCATCGTTCGAATTGTTGCAGAATTCTGATTGATTTCTCATGAAAAGATTTTATTTTACCATTCGACTTTACGTCTTCCTTATAAATTTTCTGTACAAAAGCCACATGTATGCCACACGCTGGTCCTATCTTATGATTATCTCAGCTAAGAACCTAACAAAAGCCCAAGTCAAAACTCTGTAGAACCTGCGAAAATCATGAAAAAAAATCAACTGAAATCCTAAGCGCTTTAAGAGATACACACTTACTTATTTTCAACAAAGAAGATTTTCTGGGAAAAGGTAAAAAGATTGGTACTTACGTATACGCACCAATGCCTACCTATGTGAAAATTAAATGTTCGGGTCTGATAAGTAATTCTAACCATCACTAGGTATTTGGCTTCGTATCGACCGCATCTATCAGCACATGATGTATGGGCCACCCTTTTGGGGTTCTCTCAAAATGGGCCCATATTAAAGGTATCTCAAACCAAACCAACATCAACTCAATTTGGCAATGAAATTGTCTATCGAATTTACTGCGTACTTAATCGCTACCCTTTAAAATGTTACGAGTCCAGATGAATAAGGTGAAATTCAATCTTCGTGTTCAACCTTTTAGGCTTCTCCTCCATCCCTGCTAACAGGAGGTTTTTCTCCTCAAAATGAACATAATGGCACATCGTTCAGCTCGATTCCAAGTCATTCAGAAAAAATTCTCAATTTAATGACTAATTCTTCGAGGTACAAGGACTTCGATTTCAATCGAAAACTCATTCGCACTTGAGTGGATAAACACACTTCATTCCACCACTTCATGTAATGGCATCATGGTCCATGTAATGAACTGGAAAGATGCAGCCAAACGATGGCCAACGGCTCTGAGATGCCGATTCATCACACTTGGCGTAAAATTACTTCCAAGAAGCACACAGAATAAAGGACAAATCAGGGTCAATTTTCTGAAAGGTGCCAAAGGTATATACCCGTAAAGATAAAAAGGGAATTGCTGAACTTTGCCCTGAGGTAAACAGCTCCTGTGCGCTTTCTAATTAACCTTATTACGGCAAAAATGCTGCATCTATTGATTTCCATCATCAGGTATCCTTCGGTAAACTGTGTGTGTGTGTGTGTGTGTGTGTGTCCGCAAAATGGATCATATCTAGAACCCGTGCCCGATAACCTTTTCTTCCGAACGATTCATGGGCCAATAAAAGCTATTCGTGGATCTATAAATCACTATTACACATACTTCCTCCTCCGCAGTGGCAATCCTTTCCCGTTTGCCAACATCGTCGTCGGTCGAAAATTTCGGTCCCAATACCCAGAAAATCTGTTGATATGTCGGCTTCGTTGGTCGTAGGAAAGGCGCATGGGGTAGTCTGAAGGCTCAAAATCCTCCCTAATACATAAGTTTATGGATGCTGTTTACACTTTCATATACGAGTACACACAAGCACTATATGTATGTCATGTTTGTAATTTTTTCAGTATGAGACATGGGTAACATTTTTCTTTTTCGTTTGTCAGAAAATAAATAAACTCCCTCCATCCACACCAGCACCTTCTGTTTCAATCCGGTCTCTTGTGTTGTTACACTGAAATTTTTGTACAAAGGATTGCGATAGACACTCAAATAACCGGAGGATTGCTTTCGTTCTTGCTTCTGTTTTTATAGATACGAAAACGAGTATTTTCTTTTTGTGCGAATTGAATAGGAAATCAGTTGGAGGAATAAGAATTGTATCCGAGCGGTCGCATAAATTCCTAAAATATTTGTCATTTGGGTTTTTGGAATTTTCGGGATCTTTGGAATTTATCGTAAAATTGCAGCTTTGTTGGACCATACATGCATATGGATGTGTATGTACGTGATAGCTATGAGGGGTATTATTAAATTTTGGAGTGAATGCCCGACATAAACTCGTGTCGATACACGGTTTAGTAGACACGGGTCTACTGCAATTTGAGATATTCAAATAAATCAGAAAAGAATGCTTTGTAAACATGTGGCGCTAGCATTTGGCATAAGTCCATCCACGTTTTTTGTGGAATTTATTTTCAAATGGGTATCTATTTGAATCTGAAGAATTCAAGGCAGTTATACACGTACTTACGGTGTATACAAGTCAAGGGTCGTTAAAGTTCTCTCACAACCTTTCAGCCTTCAATGGTAAGCCATCCACATCAGTGGATGTGATGGTCTCTACCATCCTGTGAAAATGCTACAACCGTTTTTGCATATCCTTTTCTAATTCGAGTAGATATTGCTATGTTCTTTGCATCGTTTGCTCTATCCACAAAAAGAAAGATTCCTAAAACTGTTTCAACTATAGAGACATCAGTTTTCTTATCATCGAGTTCAAAATCTTATCTGCCATATTGTTCCAACATCTGCAACTATTTGTGAATGATAGATATAGATATATCTTTTGCCGATATAGAGTACCTACTTGAAAGTCCTCACCAAAACCGAAAACTCAGCATACCAAGAGTCACTACTCTAACAAAGGCGGGCACAAACGTTCCACTCAAAGCTTTCTTATTTTAATTGCAAACTGTGCAAGGATTCATATTCAATTCGGCGGTGCATAGTAAAAGAGTTAAGAAATAACAAAACTATCTGGTCCACTTCTCGTTTTAAATTTACAACAACTAAATATTTATTCTATATATTTACATACTACAAAAATAAACACTTTTACAAAAAACAGTAATTGCGGGTTCGTCCTTTAACGTCTACGTTCCTTTTTCAACTGCCCTGTTCTTCACTCTAATTGTTCTTTTATTCTGTCGTTGGCACCGTTCTAGATTTACCATGTTTCTGTTGATTAGGCAGAGTTGCCAGCATTTCGTAACCTTACAGTCGGCCGTCCTGTCGAACTAATCGTCCTCGATTAGCAGTACTCATGTTCGTTATGGCTGCTTTCGTCATTTTCGTCGCTGCTTTGTTCGTTGACAAGTGGTGGCAACGTGCACCACAATTTCATTTTTCCTGATGCGTAAATTGAGGTGTAATGGCGTTGTTTTCTGCTTGCAACAGGTATATCCTCAATGACATACATATCCTTGTCGAGAACCTGACTTACAATGAAGGGGCCTTTAAACAATGATTCCAAGTCACCTATATTGTAATATGCAGGCCGAGCATGGTATTCGTCGTAGCGTCGTTTGGCTATTTCACGTTGTGTATTGATTTTATCGGTTTCGGATTTCTTGCAAACTTTCGTCGCTGATCGTTTCGCTGTTATGTAGGGCTAGAACTAACTTATTCTGGAGGATGTCTCTAGATCGGAAGCCATACAATAATTCTCGAGGTGTTCGGCCCGTTGTTTTATTCCGCATCGAATTAATAGACCACTGCACTCGCGGCAACTGCTCGTCGCAACGTTTGTCTTCTTTGGTTGACGGTAGAAGCATAGCCAAAATGGTACGGTTGGTACGTTCTGCATGCCCGTTAGTTCGTGGAGTTCTGACCTCATTTAGTATGTGTTTCACATCGTTAGCTTGGCAAAACCGTTTAAACTCGTGTGACGTAAATGCTGTTCCACGATCGGTTACAATACGCGTCGTCATACCAAAATATTCGCTAATTTCGTGTAAGATGTTGAGGACGTGCTTTGTCGCTGTGCTCGTCACTGCTTTGATAACGGAAAATATTGTAAAAACGTCCACAATGACCAAAATATGCTCGTTGCGTTTTAAACTTTTCGGGAATGGTCCCAAATGATCCATGTGAATGGTGTGGAACGGTACTGGTGTAATAGTTTTTTTTTTTTTAGTTTTAAACGCATTTTATTTTCTAATTCATTAACTCTTACATACTAACAAAAAATGCTTAAATGCTAGCTTAAAATTACTTAACAAAGTTATACTAACTTACTGGCCCCACACAGGCACTCTAAGCTACTCTAAACTCTTATATATATGTCTTTCGACTTTGTTTACATTTTATACTTATATATACTTATTTTCTATGCTTAAGGCTAAGAAAAGAATTTAACAAAAAACTTAGCATATGGACATATTTTTTATAAAAACTTAACATCTAGCTTAAAATAAATCTTAGTCTACCTAACCTACCTACACAATACACACATATATACACATAGACAATATTCACAATGACATACATATACTAGTATATACCTATGTATATACTAATATAAATATGTATTTCTTAAATACTAACCTAAACCTATGCAAGCTGGCCATTGCTATTCACAGTGTAAATGGATTGGTCAGCTCTGCCCCATTAGTGAGGCTGGTCCGTAATTGACGGAAACGACGACGAAACATCTTCTCCATCATTCAACCACCAGAAATGCTGGTGCTGCCGAACGACATCCCTCTTATCGCGATTCCCCACCGCCCTACTGAACCTGAGACGATCCACACTGCCGTGTGCGACGTCTCTGTCGTAGTTGAGTCGCCTGTCCCCAGCTTTCCGAGCGACATGGAAGATTAACGGGACCGCTGATCTATCCTGGATCAACCCTATCTGATCTAGGTAGAGGAATGCTTCCGGTGGAACGAAGCCGTCAGAGCGCACACTCTCGTGGTAAAGGTAGTTGGGGTAGTAAGCCCCCGATATCAGGTTATTCGTCGAGGTCATTGCTCTTGCAATGTGCCTTCGAGTCAGCTTAATAATGAAGTTGTCCACTCGTATTAGGTTCGCCCTGTTGTAAAGGACCTCATTACGATAAAATTTTTTGTACTCCGACTCTGGTGTTCTGTACAAGCGAAGGCAAGCCCTAAGGCAAGCCCTCTCAAACACCCGAATCTTTTCCATTAAGCTTGCTCGCACATTGAACCACACAGGACAACCAAATACCAGCATGGGCCTGATAAGGGCCATGTAGCAGATTACCTTTACCCTCGCATCGAGTTGGCTGCTATAAAACAGTCTCTTTGTAAGGGCAAAAGCTCCTTTGGCTCTGGCCAGAGCAGCATCTACATTTTTGTCAAAATACAGAAACTGATCTAGCCAGATCCCAAGGTATCTGACTACATTTCGACAGGCAAGTGGCTGTCCGTGTTGTCCAATGATCGAGAACTTTCGCCAATTTTTTCTGGTATCCCTAGAGGCTCTAGACAACGGCGTCCTAAAGAGAATGGTTTCCGACTTCTGAAAGTTGATTTTCAACTTCCAGTCATCGCAAAATCGTCTTATCTTATCGAAGTCACGCTGCAAGAGAGTATTAATGACCTCGATTTTTGGACCTGTTCTGTACGCTATCAAATCGTCTGCGTACGCAATAGTATGGGGAAGTGAACCTATCAAGTCGCTTGTATAAATGTTGAATAGGATCGGCGAATTGACCGCGCCTTGCTGAAGACCATTTTTAATTTGAAATATACCAACAGAAGTCACATCGCCATTTTTCACGATGAACTGTCTGTTGGTTAGCATATTATAAAGAATGTACAAGAGTGGTTTACTGATCCCCAGCCTAGTCAGCCTATAGAAAAGACCCTCTAACCATACAGTGTCGAAGGCCTTCTCCAAGTCAACAAGGCAGGCACCAGTGCATTGGTTTTTGCCTTTATTCCATTGGATATCGGACACCAGTTTAGACGCGGCATGTGAGATATCATGTCCCGCCTTAAAACCGAATTGATTATCCGGAACTATATGTTTGTCCTCAACCCACCTAGACAGAGCTCTATTGATTACTTTTTCAAACACCTTACTGATATTCGGAAGGAGACTTATCGACCGGAGATTCGCCGGATTGGATATATCCTTTCCCTTTTTGGGGATAGGTTGAACCACCGCCGTTTTCCAATGCGCTGGATAATGTGCATTATTCATTGCATTATTAAACAGGGTGGTGTAAATGTCCACCGCTTCTAGAGGAAGATGTCGAAGCACGATGTTTGGAATACCATCGGTCCCCACTGATTTCTTAGCCCTGATTGTGTCGAAGATCTCACGGAGCTCTTCCTTCGAAATGAACGGAGGTAGGTCACCCTCTCTGGTAATGACAGTATTTGCCATATTTTCGTCGCTGAAGCGAGTGAAACCAGAGCCCTCGGATCGCCAGTTCTCTACTTCATTTCGAATGTAGAGGTTGTGCACCAAGACGCGATTGTCCAGGTCATAATTAGGACCAATGGTATCAGTGGCCTTGTATATTTCCTGGAAAGTCGCCCCTATGGCCTCAACCTTCTCCTGTGGATCCTCGATCACAAAGAAGTCGTCATCATTAGCGGCCTCATTTGGATCAATACCTGCTATTGTCAGTAACCGTTCGTTGTCTGTTGTCCGGGCTATTTTAAGACACTGAAGGTCGTTTTGATTTTTTCTCCGAAATAGTTTATTTATTTGCGGGAACATATTCGGGTTGCTGGTGTTTATAGCCCGAACCCTGTTGTTCCAATACGAACTTACAGAAATTCTGTAATTCTCTTTTATTAACGTTTGAATATTTTTAATCGATGCCTTCAGTGTCCTAATCTCCGGGTCTTGTCTGTCAGTTAACTGTCTGTACAAGTTTTTGAGTCTTGTCAGAAGTCTACTTTTCTGTCGGTGCAGTGCGTCAATAGTAGGATTGCGGAACAGGTCTTCGTTAGTCGTATGTCGATATCGTGGTATTGTAGAGTCCATAGTTTGTTTAATTGTCTCGTCCATTTGTTTTAGGTAATTGTCGATCTCCTCGTTTGTCAAATTCCTATTGGACGGTGGGTGGAGCGTATTCGAGGAGAGCGCACTTGTCATGGTTGCGGAGAAGCGTGTCCATCGAGTCTTACTGTAGTTGTAAGAATATCTTTGGACAAACTCCTCCAATTCCGCAATTTCGTTGGGAACTGTAATTTCGGTGCTAAAACCGCAATGGTCACTGTCATACACGAATGTGCGCAGACAGTTTAGCGTTTGTAAATTCGTACCTGTCAGTCGTATACGTTCGTCGTACAGCATTAGATCCAAATAAGACCCGCCTCTGGGAAACGACGGATTATCCGTCGCTTTAAGACCGAGTCTGTACATGACATCGTGCTGACCCCACCAATCGAGTAGTAGGTTCCCTCTAGTATTTGGCAAATTATTTCCCCAATCTCTGTGTCTAGCGTTGAAGTCCCCGCCGATTATAAAATAATTCTCCCCCGATTCCAGTCTCAGGAGTCGAAAAAGCGTGTCGAGCTCTGTAATGAATAAAGTGGATTGTGAAGTCTCAGGTGCATAAACAGAGGCCAAGTACAGCCGCTTTCCACTGCGGAGCGGGATGTAAATGACGACTGCCTCCAACACCCGGAACCTACGCAACACTCCCTTGTACACTCTGTGAAATTTTATACCTTGTTTAATGAAGATCGCAACACCGCCTCCACGTTTGGATCCGGGCCGGTTTCTTCTTCTGACAATATAATTATTGTACTCCAGTTTGTGCTTATCTGTTAGCTTGGTTTCACTAGCGAAAAGCACATCAGGAGTTTGGTCTTGTAGCAATTTAAACATCGCGGCTCTTCGTTCGATCCTAATCAGTGAATTAACATTCACCGCAAGGACCTTCAAAGTTTGCTCCACCATGTGCGTACCCATTACGACATGTGTTGCGTTAGGCCCGGCAGCAGCGCGTAGATCTGGTCCACCCGCTTGGCCTGTTCTTGCACCTGCTTTTGCAGCTGAGCCATCTGCCCTTGGATTGCGAGCAAGATGGCCAACATGTTAGGTGCAGCTTCCGTTGTTCTCGGCATTGGCGCCGGAGAAGCAACAGTCGTTTGCTGTACCGTAGCACCCCTACCTGCCGCCATTTGGGCGTAGGAAATTTGGGACGTGACGGCTGGTGTTTGAAGCCTCACAGGTGAACGTTTGACCTCCACCTTCTGCTGCCGAGCCAGTTTTGCATTTTTAATGTCAGAGAACTTAGGACAACCCCGATAGTTTGCGGTGTGTCCCACGTTCCCACATAACACGCAAGAGAGCTGCGTCCTATCGGATGCTCCGTCCCTACCCAGAGGACACTCCTCGGAACTGTGGTTCTTTGCGCACTTCACGCATCGAGGCTGCATTTGGCAGTTCGACGCGGCGTGCCCGAACCTCTGGCAGCGAACGCATTGTATAACGCCTTCGCTCCTTTTTAATTTTTCCCAGTGAACCACCTGGTAGTCTAGGACATTAATACTCCTTAGACTATCCAGACGGCTTTCGGGACTGAGCTGCACCAGGAAGAACGGCAGACTCCGTTTCTCCCGCCTGGCTCTAGCTGTGGTAAATGGCTTTACCCCCACGAACTTGAGTCCTTCGCACTCCTTCTCTTTAAGCAGTGCCAGGATCTCCTCAGGATCAGAAGACGGTTCCAACCCCTTCAGCAGCATCGATTGCCGCTTTTCACACTTCGGTGTGAATGAGTAGTGCTCCGTCGTCGTTTCCTTTAGGAGCTCTTTCACTTTCGCGTAGCCCTCCACTGTATTACAGTGGATGGCATGGCGATCGTTCCCCAATCTCTTAATATTAAAATTATTACCAATGACCAACTTACACAGGTCCTTGGTAGCATTTACCTCCAATTTATAGGTGTTGATAGGCGGCACCTTCTCCTTCTTCTTCTGCTGCTGCTGCTGCTGCTGTTGTTGTTGTTGTTGTTGTTGTTGTTGTAGTTGTTGTTGTTGTTGTTGTTTTTGTTGTTGTTGTTGTTGTTGTTGCTGCTGCTGCTGATGTTGTTGCTGCTGCTGCTGCTGCTGCTGTTGCTGCTGTTTTAGCTGTTGCCGATGTTGTGACTGCTCTTGTTGTTGTTGCCGGTGTTTCTTTGGCTTTTGTTGTTGTGCTTGCTTTTGAGCAAGCTGCTGTTGTTGGGATTGCTCTTGCTCTTCCTTCTTCCTTCTTACCATTTGTTTTTCTTTTATGGCCAGCACTCTTTCTTGTAGCATTTTGATGCTGCTACATATGGCCTCCATTTCTTCCTCTTCATCGTCAGATTCGCTTGCTGCCAATGAAGCGAAGTTGTTGGCCGTTGGTAGGGTGGGCTGTTTTACTAAGTTGGAAGTTTTACAAAGCTTCCTCCTTCTCTTTGGTTTTGGCGTTTGGATCGAACCACTTGACGCCTCACTTGGTATTTCAGCAGATCCCGCTATTGACATAGCGGACCGCTCTCCACAATCCATCACGTGATGGACAACACTTAATACCACTTTAAATTTATTGTTTTTTATAAAAATGAAAAAAAAAAAAAGTTGTTATGAGTACACGGGGATTCGAACCCACGACCGTCAACTGTCGGCCGAGCACACTGACACCCTGCTAATTGGAGTCTGTAGCAATTTCCTCAAATGTCTCGTTTTCACTGATTTTACTAATCACTGTACACTCGCAAGCTGAAACACGTCTGCTCTCCACGGAGATATGTGAACGACTGAACTGGTGTAATAGCGTCATAGTGATATTCACCTTCGTGCTTTCCGCCGGGTGCCTTGTTAAAAACGCAATCGGTGCACGATTTGAGATGATTTTACGAAGTTTCTCATTCGGCGAAACCAAAAATGCTTCTGCAAACCGTTGAGCGTTTTCTCAAGGCCAAAGTGTCCTGCATTATCGTGTTGTCTTTGGACCACTCGTCATCGTACCACTGTCATTGACTTTACGGCATAGTCTGCCGTTTTCGATTATGTATTCGTCACCGTTATACCACTCAAATTCCTTTTTTCGATTATCTTGCAGATTTTCTTGTCTTGGAGCTGCAAAGAGCACAACCAGTCACCTTCGCTAACGATTGTTTTGGTGATTCGTAGCGATGCTGTTTCATATGGGGCTCGACTTAGTGCGTCCACGTGCTCCATACGTTGTCCTGCTTGGCGCTCAATCTTCACATCGAAGTCTTCGATACGTAACCATCATATCGTAATTCGCGGAATCAGTTCCTTTTTCTGCATTGTCGTCTTAATTGCGTTGCAGTCGGTTACCACGGTGACTTCTTTACCGTAAACGAAATACCGGAAACGCTCCAATGTTTCCACAACTGCCAGGGCTTCTAATTCATAACTATGATAATTACGTTCATCATTAGTAGTCGATCGGCTGTAGAATGCTACCGGTTTCCATGCGTCATTTTCTTTCTGTAATAATACGCCGACAATCCGATAGAGCTAGCGTCCGTGTGAATTTGATGTTCGCTGTTGCTTTTGTAGGCAACTAACATAGTACAGGACTATTCGAACGCTTCATTTTGTAGACCGTCCCAACTGAACTGGCAATCTTTTTTAAGCAAGCGTCGCAATGGCTCGGAGATTAAGGCGTATGCGGGGACGATCTTTCGAAAATAGCTGCTTAACCCCAGAAATCGTCGCACTTCGGTTGTGTTCGTTGGCGTTGAGAACTCGTGAATTACTGCTCTTTTAACATCATCTGAACTTAAACCCTCAGAATGTATGTAGTTTATGACCAAGAAATTCGAAACATATCTCCACCCCGCATCCTTTCCCGAATAGGTGCGATAAGTCGTTGGAATACAGCCGGTGCGTTTTAGAGGCCAAACAGCATGCGCTTGAACTCATAGAGACCATCGGGGGTTACAATTGCTGTATTTGTATTTATACCTGGTAGTACCCGCTATTCATATCGAGTACGGTGAAGTATGTAAACAGTTTCACGTCTTGTAGTCTTTCTTCGATGTTCGATGTTGGAAAAACCTCTTTGACCCTGTGTTGATTATCATGCATGATTTTCATTTTTACGGCATCAGCCAGTCTGATTTTACGAAGACTATTTCCGAAAACATCTCAATAATCGTTGAGGAGATTAACTGGCGCCATTTTAGTTACGCCGTCTTCAGTGCCACATTGAATTTCTGATGAGTCGATGGTTGTCCGTTCAATGATCTTAGTTGTGAGTACGTCTATATGCTTGAATCGCTGTCCGTTGTCGTTAGCTATCAACCGAATGTTGTTGTCTTTAAAAATGTCGTTTCCGAGAAAGTGTATATCAAAAGGATATTTTTTAAAATAAATTTACTTAAAATTTGTACAAATAGTTTAGCCTTTACACATCTCTGTCCATCCACTTTGCAACAACAGCCTAGTCAAAGCGAAGCCCGTCTCAATATAAATGCTCATCAGTACACCCTCAAGCCCACTTTCAGACGTACTCCAAAATATCGTGATTCATTCGTAAGCCGTACAACTCGCTTATGGAATGCCCTGCCGAGCTGTCTATTCCCTAGTCGTTAAGCCGTTTTAACTTGCAAACATTTAAGACCAATGTACATCTGTACCTCACTTTTCTTCCTCTCTAAGTCTTGCTTGCGAGCGCATACTTTTCGCCCACTTAAGGGGTTAACGTACCCTTAAAATGATTGAACACAGCGGGGACAAAGGAAAATTAGGGAGGAAAGAAAGATAGATACCGATGTACGTTGGTTTTAAGGCTAATGGGTACGAAGAAACCTTTATCTCGGTGCGAGCTTAGCGGAGATTAAATCATTCAGTGAAGTGATTGCTTTCGTAACAGGAACTTCCTCAGAGATGTGTTCCTTGTGAATAGGTTACAAAGTTGTTCTATCTGCTAATGGGCGATAGGTCGTGAGGAGATTTCATAATCAATTGATTTCGAACTAGCAGATCCAATCTTTAATGAAAGCTCAAAGAGAGATGTAGTCACCGGTTCTGATTTATATCCTTCGATCCTTCGGTCTAATGTTTTTAGTTCATTTGTTCGGCTGGATTCTATCAAGACCACTCTCTCGAGAAAGTGCTGGTTCTTACTTAAAATTCTTGGCGCATCTTAGCGAGGCTTCAGCCGATGAAAAAATTCCAGAATTTCGTGAAGTTGAAGAGATCTAAAATGACAAACTTCTTTCTGACGACGAAATGTTTTGCGAGCAGCTATACTCCTCTGCAACAACTAGAAATGGTACTGGCGGCCTTATTGTTCAGCCGCCGTTCCAAAACTCTCTACAAACTCATGGTAGCTCAAGGGTCATTGCCTTTAAGCAATTTCAATAGATGAAAAAGACATTGCTAAAAAACCACGAGCTTCATACGAGATATAATCAATACGAACCCTGTAGCAACTACCCAAACGCGATTCGGAAATTCTCGAAAACGACTTCTAAATCGGTGATGTTCTTTCCGGAGCCCATAATATTGAAACAGCTTTACAATCTCAACATCAATTAGCTGAGGCTTTAGGCTCTATACGGTTCGCCTTTAGGAAATGGGCATCCAACTTCATTGATTTAATTAAAGGATCCCCTTCTTCCGATCTCTATGACCAAGACTTTCTTCGGTTGGAAGATAAAAGTATCTTCAAAACTCCTGAAATAAAGGGTGACCAGATAAGAACGACAGGAAAAAAAGTTAAACAAAACAACAATGTTGTGCGATATAAAATTGATTTTGACTTTATTTTGAAGCTACGTTCATGCCATTATGTGCGGAATAGCACATCATTCAAATGACTTCAAGCAGTCGGTCCAATTTCTGATGACCCGGTCCAATTTGCGTGGCGTTATTCCGGCAATAGCGTGTCGAATATTGGCCTCAGGCTCGTCCAAAGTGGTTGGCTTGTTAGCGTAGACCAATTACTTGACGTAGACCCAGAAAAAATAATCGAGTGGTGTCACATCGCATAATCGCGGCGGCCAATTGATGAACGCTCGCCGTGAGATGACCCAGTCGCCAAATTTCTCCTTCACAACTTCGAGCGTTGCGTCGCTTGTCGTCCTGTTCGAACCATAGCTCGGATATTGTCGAGCTCTGGCCACATAAATACGATTAACATCGCTTTATACCTCCTTCCTCATTTCGAAAGAAATAAGGTCCGACAATGCTATCATGCCATAAACCGCACCAAACAGTCAATCTTGGCCGGACACTTGTGGATTGTGTTGGCTCCAATAATGGCAAGTTTGCATGTTGAAATAGCCGCTGAGCCAAAAATGGGCCTCGTCCGAGAAGATGATATTTTGGTCAAAATCCGGATCCGGCCAACATTTCCAGGCCCCAATCAGCGAATTCACGGAGTTGTCTATGGTCATCCGGCTTCAATTCTTGCGTCACCACAATCTTATACGGATGTAGGTCCAAGTCCAACCACAAATTAAGCCGGGTTGACGATCTGGCGATGCCCAATTCAACTGATCGGCGCCAAATCGACATTTCTGGGTCTTCTTCGATACTGGCCGCTACGGCGGCTATGTTTTCTTTATTTACCAATCTCTGTCTGCTTAGTGGCTTAAGATCAAAAAGAGTTTACTCACGCTCAAACTTGTCCATGCAACGAATGCCTGCACACTGAAACCATGATGACTACCGACCTCACGACGAAATTCACGTTGGGTATTTACTGAGCCGGAATTTCGATATTTTTAAATAATTTTCGCACCTCCGGCAAGCGTAAAACGATGCACGATGAAATGGCAAACCTTACTGGATATTTTGACAGCTGGATGTCATTGGTAACTTTGACAGCTGCTGTGGCATAACAATTGGAAAAACTAACATTGCTATCTGGTCATCCTTTACATTGGAGTGCTAAGTTGGATTCCCTCCACTTCTATTCTAAAATGTTAGAGGAAGATCATAAGTTAACGAGAAGAGCAGTTATCTCCGTTATTGCAGAGCGTTTTGATCAAGCAGGATGGTTAGTTGAAGTTCCTTGGTAGATGAACTACAGTCCAAGCGATTCAATACAATTGTATGGACTTTCTGATGCCTCAGGTGTTGCTTATGCGGCAGCTTTCTATTTGTGAATTCAGCACAATGTCAACAATTGATCCTCTAATCTTCCATGTGCAGGAAGAGAAGGGTGACTGTGCAGCTATGTCTGACCTATGAGCTGTTTCTCTGGACAAATAGTATTAGGACTAAGCTCTCCAGCAGTAACTGCTGGTCGATTTTAACATATCCAACACGTCACGAACCAAGGTTAGACATATGGTACACAAACCGTTTTGACATTAGTGATTTTGATTTGGCGTCATATACTCGTACTTTTGGTCGTGTGAAAACGTCTGATTTTGTGCCAAATAATCGTCATATGCCGGAAGTGTTGATATTCTTCTTTCATTCGAAGAAAACGGCGGCTGAAGCGCATCGAGAGTTCTAAAAAGTTTACGGAGATGCTGCTCTAAGTGAAACAACGTGCCGTGATTGTTTCTGTCGCTTCAAAGACCGTGATTTCGATGTTGACGACCGTCCGCATGAGGGAAGGTCGAAATCCTTCGAACACGCTGAATTAGGGGCATTGCTCGATGATTATCCGTGCCAAACGCAAGAAGAGCTTGCTTCAGCATTAGAAGTTACCCACCAAGCTATATTCTAGCCATTGCATGCGTAGGGAATAATTAAAAAACAAGGAATTTGGGTTCCTTATGATTTCAAGCCCAGGGACAATGATCGTCGTTTTCTCGCCTGTGAACAATCGCTCCAGCGGCAAAAAAGGAAGAGTTTTCTTCATCATTATAGCAACTCAAAGAGAAGAAAGTCATGGGGACTGCCCGGTCATGCTTCTCGTATTTATAACGAAGGTTATGCTGTGTAGCTATTTGGTGGGACCAGAGCGGTGTTATTTATTATGAGCTGTTGAAACCCAACGAAACTAGATTCAATTGATGCGGTTGAGGCGAGCACTGCTCGAAATGGCCGCAATGCGAGCACATGCACGAAAAGATGATTCTACAGCATAACAACGCTCGGCCTCACGTTGCAAAACCCATTAAAACTTACCTGGAAACGCTCAAATAGGAAATCCTACACCGCCCGCCATATTTCGCAGATATTGCGCCGTCCGATTATTACTTGTTCCGTTCGATGGCGCATGGTCTGGCTGATCAGCAGTTCCGCTCTTATCAAGACATCAAAAAATACCTTGATTTGTGGATAGCCTCAAAAGATGCGAAAAAGTTGTAGTTAGCGATGTGCATAACTTGGAATGATTCATTGGTAACCATTTGTTCACAACAAAGTTGCATTTACATCAGAAACGATATTGGCATAGCTAAACAAGCCTCCTTGTGCATGGAAAACGTTTGTATGAAACCGTGTCTTGGAGATTCAAAATAATGCTTCTATCACTAAATGGAGCTACATTAGATCTGTGGAAAATGAGGCTTGTCGGCTATAGTTCTACGTGATTTTGTCAAGCTCAGTCTGTGTGACCTCAAACCATTTTGCAAACAGTAGAAAATAATATTCTTGAACAGAGACCAATCAAGACCCTTGTAGCAATAGTAGCTCCCAATATATCGTAGAAACAATTGTAAAGAGATTTTCTTCTTCCTCTAGCACCGTACATGCAATTTGATATATTTTGCGTTTCCTTTATAGAACACATCCACGTTATAGGCATCAATTTCTCTTTTCATCTACGGACTACGAAAGAAATGTCGAATAAATTTTAAAATGAATATCAAGCTCTGTTAAAAAATGAGCCTATTTCAAAGAAAATCAATCAATCTCAACCCATTGATGGATCCGTACTAAATCCTTCGTTCTGACGGAAGGCTTACTTCTTCAACCCTTTCAAATAACGAGAGGTATACAATTCTGCTTCCATACCAGGCTCACATGTCTACTCCATTTGTGAAGTTCTTTCATGATATAACAATACATGACGGGAACCAATTAGTAGTACGTCTCTTCAGATGTGAATTTTGGATATCGAAGGTGAAGGACTTGGTGAAAAGAAACATCAACAAAAAGAAAGAACAAACATAAATCATGGCAGCGTTGCCAACTGAAATAAGACTTATCTCTTCCCCGTTTACAAATACGGGTATAGATCTTGCCGGTCCATCTGTAATAAAAAGCATTTCGGGGAGGAATTGTAGAATAACTAATGGCTATGTCTGTCTATTCATATGTTTTGTAATGAAAGCAATCCATTTGGAGGTAACTAGTGACCTGACAACACAATCTTTTATAACCGCTTTGAGATGGTTTATCGGTCGAAAAGGCATGCCAAAACCAGTAAAACAATCCAGAATGATTTTAAACTTTTTTTGAATGCTTTATCCAAAGATAGGATACAAGGATCAGAACCAGCCACACGTGGGTGGGTTATGGGAATCTGGGGTCAGAGGCTTCAAGACTCAGGAACTAATAAACTTAATTTTGAAGAGTTCTTCGCTCTTCTTGCATAAATCGAAAATTGTCTTAATTCTCGACCGATCTCTCCCACAGATCTTTTGATGACTTAAATACAATTTAAATAATTTTTAATCACACTTTTTTGAAATGTTTTTTAATATGAATGAAAGTTTTGATCAAGCTACAAGTAGCAATACTGATAGTTTATTTTCTTTTACCAATAGCAAAACTGTTTACATTACTCATCAAAATATTAGAAGCTTACGGCAAAATTTCGATTTATTAGTAAGCAAACTAAAGCCTTTTAAGAACTTGCCTGAAATTATTTTCATTTGGAAATTTGGATTTATTCTTACGAGATTAATGAATATGTGTAGTATACCTGGTTATAAGTTCTTTGCAAATGCCAATGACTCGTATTCTGCAGGGGGAGTTGGAATTTTTATACGAGATTTGTATGGTTTGGATGAATGTGACGCGAAGCGCTATAATTTGGTGAGTGCAGATATTATAAAAATCTCTATAAACATAGGTAATGAAGATTATACTTTGGTTTCTGTGCACAGATTTAATTCACAGTCAATACATGTGTTTCTAGATAAATTTCAAATATTTTTATGTGAAGAAAAATCGAATAACCTTGTTGTTTTAGGCGATTTCAATCTGTGTTACATTTATATCTTGTGCATATGACAGAGCATGGTTTAACCTCTTTAGTGAATGGTATTACTAGACAAATTGCAGGTACTTGCATTGACCATGTATTTGCTCGTTCTTTAAGAATTCCTCTTAATGTTTACTTTGATATCAACCTCGAACTTCAAATATCTGATCATTGTATCACTTATTTGTATTTTTAATGGCTTGGAAAAGAAAAAAGAAAAAAAGCAAAATTGTTCAAGAATTTCGAAGATTTGGAAGAGGTGTATACTCAAGAAAATGTATCTATGGCTGTCGGTTTATTTTTGAAGATATTAAAGAATTATATTAGCTCAGCTAGCTATGTCACCATCCCTAAAAAGTCAGATTTTAGGCTAAAGCCTTGAATTAGCTGGTTACTTCTTAGGAAAATTAGCCAAAGACACAAATTATGGAAAAAGTGCCTTAAACATCCACAGAACGCTAGCCTAAAGTCGATATAACCGTATGAGTCAAATCACAAATAATAAAGTATGAAAATGCCGTGATGATTACTATCATAATCAGATAAGGGCTGCACAAGGTAATCTTAAACAAGAATGGAAAGTGATCAATAACATTATGAATCGAAGTGTAACCAAGCAAAATAATTCTTTCATCCTAAAAAATGGAAATGTTAATATTTCAAACCCCGCAGAAATAGCAAATGAATTCAACGAATACTTTGCTCCAATTGGGCAACATTCTTTTCAAACAAGTAATCTTAACATTTGTAATTATTGTTATCCAGAACCCAGGCTTACAGATAATACTAGATGGAGCGAAAAAAGACCTCCCTGGGAATTAAAAAAATTTTTTTTTAAATGTTTTTTTTATATTGTGCAATATAGTCCTCTTTTAGTTTGATACACTTATTCCAGCGATATTCCAACTTCTTGATCCCGTCCGGAAGGCCTGCAAAATACTCCTCCGTGGCGCCGATGATTTCCTCGCGTGAGCTGAATTTTTTATTGAAGAGCCATCTTTTGAGGTTTGGGAAGAGATAATAGTCCGATAGATCCAAATCCAGTTACCAATCGATGGCAAAGGTCCGCCCGATTCCGCATCAGCAAGTCCAAACACTCTTTCGAAGTGCTCTCGTGTTCGTGTTTTTGGTCAGGAGTGAGCATGCGCGGCACCCAGCAGCAGGATAACTTTTTCATATGCAGAATATTGCCCAAAATATGGCGTGTGCGCTCAGTACTAATCTTTGTGGTATCTGCTAGCTCGCGCACCTTCACTTTCCGGTCAGCCAATACCATTGCATGTATTTTTTTGACATTGTCCTCTGTAACCGCATCGGAGGGCCTGCCACTGCGGATTTGATCGGTAGTGGACTTGCGGCCACCACGAAACTCTCGAAACCAATATTTGACGGTGTAATCTGACGGAGTATTAGCCCCATAATATTTATCCAACTTTTCGTTTGTTTCCTTTGCCGGTTTGCCTCTCAAAAAATAATGTTTTATGAGAGAATGAAAATCGTTTTTGTCCATACGCAACATGATGTCAAACACATCAACAACAATCAGCTGTCAAAAAAAAACTAAAGACAGTATCGCACTGAAATTTGGTATGACTGCCTAAATATGAACGGACTTCAAGGCACCATAACCTTTTTTGCAGTAGCAGCGCATTCTGGCGGTCAAGGAGGTCACTTTTCACTCCATCTAGTAGTTTTGAAAGGCGTAATTTCTTTTTTGAACCAATTTCTGGGGTTGAGATTTTGAAGACCATTCATCCTTAAATAGCTCCAACTCCTGTGGCAGTGATAGTATTTCCAACGTTATGCTTAAAAATATTTCCTTCCAGATATTTTGGAATATATTTTCAATTTGAGTATCCCGTCCGGATGTTTTCCTGAAGTTTTAAAATATGCTATTGTTCTTCCTCTCTTTAAAAAAGGAAGCAAACATGAAAAAAGGAACTATAGACCAGTTTCACTGTTGTCTTCTATCACTAAGGTTTTTGAGAAATGCGTAAAGAAAAGAGTGTTAGAGTATATGAACAAAATAGAATTCTTCAGTCCAATGCAATTTGGGTTTAGAGCTGGGCTATCTGCTGAAGACACCCTTTTAGATTTTTGCTCCATTGCACAGAAAGGTTTGGATGAAAAAAGATCTTGTGCTGAGCTCTAAAAGACTGAAAACAAATAGTTAAAATCGAATCTAGCCTAAGTAAATCTATGGTTACCAATCTTGGTGTCCCTCAGGGCTCGGCCCTTGGACCTATATTATTTCTTATATATGTCAACTCCTTGTTTACCCAGCCATTTGTAGGAAAAATCAGAGCTTTTGCAGATGACCTTGGGATCGTTAATATAAACCACGATGTTGAATTGCTAAGACTTTGGTTCACGGTACATAAACTAATAGTAAGCGATAAGACAAAACTTATGTTTTTCAGCCTTACCGCACACGAGTCTCCAGATACTGAGGTCGTGTTCCATGCTTCTAAATGTGCAAAGTTTAACAACTGTCCATCTTCTGGCCAATGCTCTAAAATTTCTCTCGACGTGAATATTCCCTGCCAGATAGTTGTTTTATAATTGAAAATGTAAGCTGTTTTAAATACCTAGGTGTTATTATTGACCGAAATTTGAGTTGGTCTCATCACATTCTTAGTTTAAAGCAATATCTGTTATATACTGTTCGTTCATTCTACCATCTAAAGAAGTTTTGTCCTTCTAATACTCTAAAAACAATTTATTATGCGATATTTCATTCAAAACTGCAGTACGGTATAAGACGTTGGGGAATTGCTTACCTGAGTAAAATTCAGTCGCTAATTGTTCTACAGAAGTGCGTCATACGGCAGATCTGTGGTTCTTCCCGTGTGGCACATTCCATGGAATTATTTAGAATTAAGCAAATCCTACCAGTTAGGCATCTGTTCCATTTTAAGGTCTTAAAAATATTTTTCATCCGAGGTGGTTATAGGCAAAGTCCGATTTCTGACGCTTACAACTTGAGGAGCCATCAACAATCGCTTGTCGCGATTCCTGCTTTTCGTACCACCTGCTATAGGAATTCATATTCCATTCTATCCTGCAAATTTGAGTACTTTCATGAAAGGCGTTAAACAATGGCTTTTTAGCTACAATCAGAACGAAATCGAAATTTTGCTACACTACATTGAATAATAGCTTTTAATTTACTTTTAGGAATTTTTCTTATGAAATGATTTTCCTTTTTACATTTAAAACAAAATTGTTCCGTTTTTCTTAATAATTATACATACTATATATATGTATATATATTTTTTTATTATTTTTTTTCCTGTTTTCTTATTTTGAATCTGAAATACCTCCATTAACTCCAGGGCATTTTCTTTGTGGCGGTCCACTGTTAGCTCCACTAGAGCTTGCGCCTGAAGAAAAATCCATGAGATGTGTAAAACGATGAGAAAGGGTTAAGTTATTGCACCACCAATTCTGCCGTCATTGGAAAGATGAATATTTAAAGGAACTTTACAAACCCTGCAGGTGGAAGTATCCTCAGCGAAATGGATCTTTAAATGACGTGGCTATTAACGTGGCGGCACGAAAAACTTCCACCGAATGAATGGCGTTTGAGTCGAGTAATAAAAATTTATCCCGGACCCGATGACCGCGTTCGCGTTCTAGAAATCAAAGTTCAAAATAGAGTTCTAATGCGTCCAATTTCTAGGCTTTGCATGCTAACTCAGTGTTAGGATATGGTTTCATAACTGTATGGTCTACCCGTCTTGAAATTACTCACTCATTATATAATTAGAATACTGGAAACGCTGCAAGGCGACCTCCAATATACAATAAGATGTAACTTAGATTGATAAAAAGCAGTAACATCGTCATACAATGCGTCTCACAATTATAACCCACTTGCCAATGAACTCTCGCAGCGATCCATTCAGTGAGTTTAAAATAACAGCGTTCTGAATAATTTATTGATAAAGTGTATTTGCGAAACATGCCACGTGGTACGTCACTATCGCGTGTCGAAAAAGATAAAACTGTTGGCCTTACAAGACGAACACATCAAGGAGAATCAGCAGAAGTCAGTCAATTAAAAGTTGTACAAAATTCGCAGCACTAGTTCAGACTAGAGTATCAAAAACTAAGATTTGGAGAGGTATTCAACGGAATCCGACTTTTAGATCCTCAGAAAGTCGCTAGGCTGAATAACAAGAACACAGATTGTGCCTCTGTAAGTTTAAATTAACAGATGTCTTCAAATTCTTGTAAATTTATTTTTTTGTAATTTTAACTTTCATATTCCATTTGGAATGTGGATGGTCCTGATGATTGCATTGCTATTGGCGTGACATACGGAAAGAACCCCAATATTTTCAAAAAAATAATTTTGATGGCGGCTTGGTGATGATGTGGGCTTCCTTATCTCCAAAGGTTGCCTGGAACAGCAGAGATTATGTTTAAGCACTTCGACGAAGTTTGATTCTAATTTTTAGCAGATAATCATGAGACGAATTGGCCTTATCAGCAGGACAATGCACAAATTCACAGGGAAACAAGTAACTGGTTAAGAATAAATTCTGTCAACTTAATAAACTGGCCTACATGCTTTCTTGATATGAACCAAATTGAAAGCTTTTGGGGAATCCTAGTAAGGAGAATATAAGCTGGAAGAAAGGCTCTGGGAAGAATCGCTTAAAATTGAGCCAGACGTCTTAGGCTAGGCTATTTGATGTAACTCGTGTCAAGGACTCTCAAATTAATTATTAATTGTCGTTTTTTATTGCATTTTATTAACTTTTTGAAATATGGGTTATAAATATTAAATGCTTGAATGTTTTATTATTAAGAAATAAAATTTGTTTTAAAACATTTTTGAAATAATTTGTCTCTTTAAATAACTACAATCTCTCAAGCAGTGGTTGTTAAATCTAAAATACTCACAGCTTAATTAACTGTATACTGCTATAATAATCTAGTTATTTAATTTCTTTCACTTTAATCCTTTGTATTTTGCTTAAGTTGTTCCAAATTTCTTTTTCTTTAAACTCTTCCGGTTGTAATATAATCATTTTTTTTCTTCTTATTCCAAACCTCGAAGTGTCAGGACCGTGTCCACATTTAAATCATTAATTATATTTGCCATCAGATAAAACCGTCTTTTATTTCAATTCTTATAGAACAAGGTAGCTTTACTCTCAACGGTGGTATTATTCCTACATTGTTTTTTAGAAATTTTATATAAACGGATACAGCGTTTACGATTTTTATAATGGGTTATAATGGCTGTATTATCGAAAGTCCATATTTCGTAAGCAAAATCCTTTTTGCTTCTTGTACAAACCCTTAACGAGGTAAGGCCTCTTCTTAAGAGCAAATAAAGCTATTCTCACGCAACGACCTTGTCTTTTTTTATCTGGGACAATACTCGACAATACAATCATCCGAGCAACCAACAGGAGCCAGTCTATACCCCAACAAAACTTGCATACGCTGATGCCATTGAACATGGATTTAGGTGTGAACGAGAATAAAACCAAGGCCATGATGTCAGCATACCAACACCAAATTGGACAAACATCACAACAGACAGCCATAACTTCGAAATAGTAGGGATTGTGCCTACCTCGGCTCCGCTATTAACTCTCATAATGACGCTTCATCCAAACTCAAACGAAGAGTTACCCTTGGCAATTGTTATTTTCAAAAGGCAATTGAGTAATAAGGCGCTGAAGCATGGACTTTTACGATGACAATTGCTTCGCTTTAGAGGAGAAGATATATTGTCTGTTCACGAGTCCTACAGTGACATTGAGCTGGTCAGAAATGTCGACTGAGATAGCTGTTATTTCTTTTTTGTTATTACTTTTTATATTTATATTTATCACTTTAAAATAATCGTGAAGATACTTAGTAGTCATAAAGAATTAGATCCATCGCTAAAATTGATTATCAAGTTTGTGTGGGGTAAATGTAAATTGGTGGGTAGTTGGGTAGGTACTGAGAGGTGGCGATAGCATGTTGTAGCTGTTTCTCCACATGTGCTTTATTCTACTTCTAAGTGGTAACCATTGGGTACTAACCGATGTCCATCCGGACTCGAATTGCCACATATAAACGTGATTGCTGACCAGCAGGCCAAAACAGCAGCGCTACAAACAGAACAGCGGATGAATTCCCCAGACTTTACCCGGGGTACTCGGACATATTTGGAGCTCAGGCCGGTAAGGATTTTAAAGACTAAGTCAAGATCTTGGAAAAGAGATAAGCGGCGAATGAGCCCTTAATGAACAAACGGCAGCGTTCATATCACCGATCGGGTTACTGGCTTCGGTCTAACCGACCCCATGTCCTAGGAGTGTTTATAATGGAACTGATCCTCCGGGTTGGGAGTTGCGCTGCCTGGGTATTGAAGAAAAACTTAAGTTACGAAGCAACAACAAGGCTCTGATATGGACAGATCTACTGCTGACAACCCCTGCAAATGAAACAAGGAAAACCAACTTGGAATCGTGGAATGTTGGGTCCCTCAATAGGCCGCGTGCAGCCGAACAACTAGTGCAGACCGTGGAGTGCTGCAAAGCAGATATTGCCGCCATCGAAGAAATGCGATGGGATGGGCCGGACAAAAATAGCATGAAGTACTGGGACATCTACTACTGGAAATATTAACTGCGGTTCGCCGAGCAACGCCTATTTGGATGCCGATTTCTTGTTAGAGGCAGACTTACGCAAGTGGCAGTGGCTCAATTGGTAGTGGACTAGCTTCCAAAGCGGAAGCTTCCGTGTTCGAATACCAGCCTTGCCCGAAAGACGTATTCATTTTTTCAGTTAACGAAAATCAAGTAAGATGAGTAGTTGACTAGAAATCAACATTAAGCCAACTTACACTAAGAATTTAGGTGGATGCCGCCCATGTGTGGAGCGAAATAACCACTGAGCCCAAAATCTTTCTTAACATGTGTTGAGGCATTACGAGTATAAGTGTACGAGTATTCGTACTCACTTGAGTGTTAAGTTCTTTTGCAAAAGAAAAAGTGAGCTTTAGGCATCTGGACGAGCACCACGTGACAACCCGTATTAAGGTTAAATTTGACAACATTAGCCTTAGATGCCCGTCAGAAATGGCTTCTACGAGCTATTCGGCAAGGCCTAGAAGCAGCTTTGATATTAAAATTCTCCTCGGCAATTTTAATGAAAAGTTAGGAAGTGAGGGCATTTGTGGTAATACTGTTGGAATATATGGCCTGCGCTATGCCACCCGAACATGGCAATGACAAGCTAATAGTGTGAGGAAAGTCAACATCAGACGGCTACATTCGCAATAGATTGCCAAATCCTTTTCCGAGCGAGTCTCCCTAAATCTCTTAAGAGGTTCTCTGTCGCCAGGATTAAGTATCGAAGACCAGTGACAACATTGCCAAAAATCCATCAGAGATACCGCTTCTGACTTGCTTCTTATTCTTGATTCAACTAGCATTATCATATTTTAAACACGATGGTTCTCCAGCCCAATATGGTTATAAAGTTAAGAATTGGCTAGAGTACGGTAATCGTTGGATAGGAAGAAATGGACCAGTTCGCTGGTCTTCAACTTTCATTCAACCGAAATAGCAACTTTAAGTGAATTGGAGGAGCGTATTCTCGAAGCGTCATCAAAAGTGAGGCAGCATTTAGCATCAATAAACATTACCAAGGAGAACACTTAGAACACCTGCTATAACTTTAGTACACAAATAAAATATAAATTATCTAAAACCACATAAACCCTGTTTAAATTTAGCCTGCTGCAGGATTTTCCAAGAATCATAAAGTCAATGAGTTTTTCCGCAAACTTGTTGATATTTTTTTGTTATTATTGTTTTATTATAAATAAGAAAAAATAGTAAAACGTTATGTTTATTACGCATTTTCTGGAGAAAAGTGACCTTAAAGTCAAAAATTAGGATGGACAAGAAACATGGAACAGGCTTAGAAATTAGATATCTGAAGATTAAACCAGATATAAACTTTATTTAAAGGCAGTTACAAAGGTTGTATATCTTCTAAAAATAAAGTCCTAAGCGAAGTTTTTACTATTGGTATTAATAGATCGATGAAGAAAGAAAAAAGCTATAAATATGTTTGTACAAAAAATGGGACTGTATACATATATGCGGAAAAAGAAAAGCGATATCATAGTAAGAGTAACTTGTGCTGATATTTTAAATAATTTATGATTAATTCTGTCGACATTCTTTGTTTGCACCAAAACATTCGCAGTGCTATGAAAAACTTTACCGCCTTCGTAGCACATTTAGAAATTTTAAAGAATTTACCTGTTGTCATTTTTCTGAGATTTTTATTCCATTTCTGGATATGCTCCATTTGGTAAATGTAATGAAAATTATTCAGCTGGAGGTTAGAGATGGTCTTGCTACTAGTGCCGACGTTCTAAAGCTGTCTTTCGATTTCTTGAACGATAGTCTTGGAATGTTATGTGTTTAAAGATTACATACAATCTCCAAAGGTGTTTTAATTGATGAGTTTAGCGATGTCTTGAGGTCTTGTAAAGAAAATAACTTAATAGTTGTTGGTGATTTAAATATTGATATTATAAATGTATTTGACAGAGATATTGAGAGTCGTTTGTTTCTTATAGCGTCATATTGCCTGAAGAGTTTAATTAATGAGTCTACCCGTGGAACAGAGTCCACTAAAACCTAGATTGATAATTTTTTTATTCGTACCAAAAAAAAAAAACAATAATAAAATGTTTAATGGCGTTGTATCTGACTTAAAAATTACTGCTCATTTAATAGATAGCGGCACTTGTCAGTAAAAGCTAGTGAATGCTAGTTGTACATCTTTTGACAGTTACCTACCGAAGTTTCAGGCATTTTGGACGCGCAATTTTTAGTTGACAGTCGTTTGAGTGAGTCGATGTGAGTGTTTTTTTGGAAAATGGAAAAAATTTATTATTGAACTGCTATTAAATTCTTGTTTTTGAAAGGCAATACGCATACGCAAATCAAAAATGAGTTGGACTCTGTGTATAAGGACTCTGCACCATCATTTACCACAGTCAAGTTTTGGGCAGCTGAATTCAAACGTGGCCGTAAGAGCTTGGGAGATGATGAACGTTCGGGACGTCCAAAAACTGCAACCACTGACGATAACATTGCTAAAGTTCACCAAATGGTGTTAGACGACCGCCGAATTAAAATGAGAGAGATAGTAAAGGTTATGAAAATGTCCAAACAACGTATTTGTTACATATTAAATCAAGATTTAGGCATGAGAAAGCTGTCCGCGAGTTGGGTGCCACGTTTGCTTACCTTAGACCAAAAACGTGTTGGAATGAACATTTCCAACGACCTGTTGGCGCAGTTTACGCGCAGTAAATCCGAGTTTTGGAGCCGATTAATTACACTAGATGAAACTTGGATACACCATTATACGCCCGAAACAAAAATTCAGTCAAAACGGTGGACTGCAAAGGGCGAGCCGGCTCCAAAAAAAGCAAAAGATGTTTTTTCGGCTGGGAAAGTGATGGCGACTGTTTTTTGGGATAGTAAAGGAGTTTTCTTAATCTATTATCCTCAAAAAGGAAAAACCATTACAGGAGCATACTACATATCATTACTTGCCAAGCTGAAGGCTGAAATTGCGGAAAAACGACATTCGCAGAAAAAGAAAACCCTGTTTCACCAAGACAACGCGCCGTCTCACACCTTAGCGGTTGCCATGGCGAAAATCGGTTTGAACTGTTTGACCATCCGCGTCTTCTTTTTGTTCCCTCATCGAAAAACTGCGCTCGGAGGACAGAGATTTTCGTCAATGTTCACCTTCGTGAACAATTATTTTGCAGAGAAAAACGCCAAGTAGTATTTGGACGGGTTAGAGGGATGGGAGCATTGCTTGGAGAAGTGTATAGAGTTACAAGGAGATTATGTAGAAAAATAAAAAAAAATTGAAAAAAATGTCTTGTATCATTGTTCGGTCAGAAACTTTTCAGGCAACCTTCGTACCCCACATCAAGCCATTGTTTTATATTAGGAATGAATTTGTTGTATCAATCCACACCAACTATCAAGTTATGAAATACCACCTTGATCAAAAAGTTCCTGGGGGACACCACTGTGTGGCGCTCCCATTGTTCCGATTTCAGTTCTGTTTTTCTTGTTAGGTTGGTAAATCTGTTGTTGTCATTCCTTCGAAATCTTAGCATCATAGCTTAACATTTGCAAAAGTTACGTAGCAAAGAGTACATCTATCTCTGTGTGTGTTGTCCATTTTTTACAATTTCAGAAATGGATTTACGAGTAAATTTGCAACAACGAACTTGTACTCGTATTAAATTTTGCGTCAAAAACGGATTTCATGGTGCGTGAACATTGGAAATGTTGGAAAAGTGTTTCGGTAACGATTCTCTAAAGAAAATGGTCGTTTACCAGTGGCACGAACGCGGCGGTTCAAAAGTGGTCGTGAGTCAATCGAAGATGACGAACGTAGTGGCAGACCATCGACATCGAAAACCGACGATAACATTGATGAAGTACTCGTAGAAGAAATGTTGGTCAATAACCGCAAATTAACCATCAGAGAGATATCAGAGGACTTGAACATTGCCTATGGATCCGTCCAAGACATTTCGGTTAATGATTTGGTTTTTCGTCGTGTAGCAGCAAAGTTGGTGCCAAAAGACCTCAATTTCATGCAAAAAAAGATCGTGTTAACGTCGCAAAAGAAATGATTTTCGAGGTTGAATCCGATCCCACATTCATCAAAAGGATCATTACTGGAGACCAGACGTGGATTTATGAGTACGACACGCAATCCAGACATCAGGCTTTCATGAATGGCTTTCACCAAATGAGTCGAGACCAAAAAAACCACGTCCTTTTCAGTAGAAAAGAAGGCAATGCTCACGGTTTTCATAGATTATAACGGTGTAGTGCATCATGAATTTTTACCAGAAGGCCATACAGTAAATAAAGAGCATTATTTGGGCGTTATGAGACGTTTGCGTGAAACAATTCGCCGAAAGAGACCAGAATTGTGGGCAGAAAACTCGTGGATTTTGCACCATGATAACGCACCGTCGCACAGTGCCATCATTATTCGTACTTTTTTGACGAAAACTGCAACAAATACCATCCAACCGCCACCGAACATACCGAAAACTGATTATAAAAAATGTTTCAAAGATTGGATCAAGCGCTGGCATAAGTGTGATGCAGTCGATGGGGATTACTCTGAAGGGGACAATATATGTAGATTTAGATGAATAAACTTGTATTTCCAATTTTCTGAATACAGTCCGGGAACTTTTTGTAGTTTGTATTTAAATTATTATGAATCATATTATTAGCTGTAAGTAGGAAAATTAAAAAAATTAAGTTAACATGGGTCAGGGTACACAAAAGTAAGCCTTTTATTAAATCCTCGATAAATGATGTCAACATTGGTGATAGACCCTTACTGTAAAACGATTTTTTTCTTAGAATATACCTATAAATTATTTCCGTGTCGAATTACGGGACACCCTGTATTTACTGTAGATAAGGAAAAGTGTTTGACCCAAAACTGAACCTTGAGGTATGCCGATATCTGAAATCAAATCATTGCTCAAGTTTAACCGTTTGGTACCTTCCTGTTAAGAATGAAATGAAAATCAAAATGAAAATGAAAACCAAATATAAAATTGTCATCCGGAATGGCCTTCTGAATGTGGGCAAAGACTTATGCCCTCTTTTAAGATTACCTATTTACTGTAGCTAGCACACTTATGTTCAAGGGAGTTGTTTTTGGTGAATTAAAATCTCATACTACTATCAGCACATGCCCGTGGCCTTCACAGTGTCCATGGAAAATTTTCAGGAGCCCTTAGGTAAAGTTCATTATATTGTGATGACAAGACAGTTAGTAATAACTCAGAGCATTATTCGTCCCCTTACCCATATTTCATCTACGAGTATAATAGAATACTAACCAACTTTGCAAAGCCAAGTTCTCTACAATTTAATCCTACTTCCATCCACTTGTTAGGTTTTTTGTTCTTATTCTACATATATCCTAGAGTAATACATTTAAACTATTGTCCGGTGGTTAGTATTTCCATTATAAACCAAACGACGACGTTTAAAAATCTGTACCAACAAGACTGGATTACGAGCAATTTCCACTTTTTATTCACAGGCACACATCAGCTGTTCTTTCGAGAGCAATTTGCCTAAAACACCTCTCAACCTCTTAATTCCTAAACACAAGTCTGTTCATGAAAATCGTAAAAGTTAAAAACCACCTTAGAGGTTTGCCTCTACAATTTCAAACTTTAATATTTACAGTGCGAAACTTTGCTTCAAATTACCTGAATATGTTGGTATGTCCTGTCCAGCTAATTCTCCAGCTGTATCTAATAGCATGCTCAAAGTTAATACTCGTAACATCAACATTTATGGCTTCGACGATGGGCCAATTTGGAAGGGATTTGCATAAATTCGGAGAATTTTCTTGTTCACAGAAAACAAGGGTAGGCGAGGATAGAAGGCAGAGATTTTTGGGAGGAAATCAATAAAGGGCAACATAAGTTGCTAAAATTATTAATAGCATAACAAGGATTTAATTAGTGGCACTTGTGGTTTCTTGTTACACATCGATATGATTGGACATTTCAAGGGAATGCCTTGAATTTTGCATGCGGAAAGCATTAGATAAATACCTCAGAAGCACTTGCAGCATAGAATAGCCTTTCTTGTGGATGGGACGATGGAGTAGTCCTTATTGCTAGCTGGAATTATCTTTACCAACCACTCCCCCTACCTCATGTCAGTTAAGCAGATTTTAGAAGTGCCTTTTTGATATTTAAGGGATTCCCGATTAATTGGGGTGCAGGATACCCTTTTGGGTCTGCTTTCTGTGTTTAAGGTCAGCTGCCATTTACTTACTTTTCTCACATAAGCCACAAGCGTTATTTTTTCCCTTGATTTCCTTGAGTAGAGATGCTGCGTTGTTTCTTCCCTCATTTCGCAGGACTACCCACTATGATATTCTTCCATACTTGCTTTTGTTTTTTGCGGCACAGGCTTTTGACGACTCGAATGGGCTAGACTGCCATCCAGGAAGTACGGTGAGATAGGCCAGACAGAGACAGGATGAAAAATTCTGACATGTGCTGTGTCTACGCAGGTGCGCATTTTTTGTAAACGGGAGACTAAAGTAAGAAGTTCCAAACTTTCGGCACTTGAGGAAATGTAAAAATACGCATCCAAGCTCTATGCACTAACATCGGCCTGTTGTGCGCTCCTGTCAACACCGAAGAAACAGACGACACTACCAAAGCCGTGGATGACTTTTAATCTCTTGCAGCAGATTAAAAGAAAAAACAATTTAGCAAATAAAACAACCCATAAAATATATATAAAACTAAAAAAATATTATCATAATCTGTGCAAATCTGTACGCAAGAACATTGAAGAAACGTGCGACACTTTTTATTCTGAATCGTTTGAACGAGCGAGGGGTAACGTAGGGAAGAATGGAAAGTAGTCGATAGTATTTTAGGGAAAAGTAGGCAACTAATACGTATAAGCAGCTTGGACATAGATGGTATTAATTACACCGATTCAGGTAGCATTTCAAATAAGCACAACGAGTATTTTACCGAGATCTCAGAAAACCTCAAACCTTCTGTCGAAACTTCCTTAGACTGCAGCTGCTTTAAAAAAACAACAGAAGACATACAACCCAACAGTTTTGTTTTCCAACCATTTTCCTCAAATGAAATATGTAGTAAGGCAATATTTTCCTTAAAAAAACAAAAACTCGTGCACTAGTGATGGCATATCAAGTGTATTGTTAAAGACAGTGTGTTATAATGTAGTAGACGTTATGAGTTACTTGTTTAGTGTTGAAAGTGATTGTTTTTCTCAGCACCTAAAAGCTGCTGAAGTTATACCACTTTTTAAAAAAGGCAACAAAAAAAATATGTCAAATTATAGACCCATTTCCCTCCTTCCAACATTTTCCAAGATCTTTGAAAAACTTATAAAATCGCGAATATTGTCTTTCTTAGATAGAAATGAGTTTTTTAGTAGTTGTCAATTCGGATTTAGAAGTGGAATGTCAACGGAAGATGCAATCCTAAGAGTATGTGGCCAGTTATATGAAAGTGTTCACTGCAAACAAACTACCATGGCTCTTTTTGTTGACATGACAAAAACGTTTGACCTGGCTGAGCACGACGTTCTGCTGAAGAAATTATACAATGCCGGTCTTAGAGGAGTCATCCACAAATGGTTTTGCTCGTATCTCAAGGGTAGAAATCAAAAGATCAATGTAAATGGGTGTTTTAGTGATTCGCGTACCTTAAGAAATGGCGCTCCACAGGGTTGATTCTTGGTCCTGTCCTTTTTTAATTTACATTAACTCTCTGTTTGCTCTCAATCTTAAAGGTGTGTCAACAGCGTTTGCAGATGATATAGCCCTAACTTATCAGTTTGATACAATATTCGAATGTATTGCGAAAATTTCAGAAGATCTTGAAGCATTGAGACTTTGGTTTTCAGCGAAAAAACAAAACTAATGTCCTTCAGCCTATCAAACAATGATTTGGTAAATTTTAATCTTTGTTTCCATGCACCCAATTGCCTGTACATATTTGTGGAAAGAGTGCTTTTGTTTGTAGCTCCCCCTGTTCAAATAGTTGCTTTAAAATTGAATCTGTGCAAAATTTTAAATACCTTGGAATATTAATTGACCGAAACTTGAACTGGAAAGATCATATTCATACAATTAAAAGGCATATGATTCTTGTAACCCGCAAAATGTACCTCATCAAGCAACACTGTTCTGCAAAAATGTTAAAGTCAATTTATTATGGCCTTGCCCACTCCCCCACATCAATTATTGTATCTTTATATTGTTTAATTCGGTATCTTTCAACACTAAGTTTAAGTTACGGATTGATTACTATTATTTTCCGCTTTATTCGAACTATAGATTTAACTTTGTAATAATCTTAAGTTGATTTTAAATGAAAATAATAAACTTGAAATAAACAAAAAAAACAAAAAAAATGATTCTACGAGTTCCTCGCCAAAATCCGATCGGTTGTAGTTGAAAATAGGAAAAGAGAATGTCTTTGATAGTGCAATACGTAATCACAGCATACACGGCACCATTTTCGGAAATAGACTTGGGCTAATTCATTTTACTGCGTGGCGGAGGAGTAACACTAAGACCAGCACTCGGCTTCTGTTCATAAAAAGGTTAACTAAATGGGTCATGTTGCGATTGAATCAAGACACTTCTCAAGTATTATAGAGGTCTGAAGATTCCGAGGACCAATGTAAACTCATATTTCCAGCCGTGGTACGTCTATGGATACGTTAGATGGGTAACAACAGAGAAATATTGTAAAGTGATTTAGCGACTTCAATCGCAATAAACTCCCAAAACTTATGCGGATCACGTATCACCCAACTTTTTGATGAAGAGTGCAATCCAGCATAAGTAGCAAATTACCTTGCCCAAAAAGTGGCGCTGCATAGAAGAATGAAAAGAAGCTCTACGAGCAGAGTTTTTTTTTTATGATACACTACTTACTTAAACGAAGGAGCATGAGAAGCGAGAACAGAAAGCCCTCTTAACCGCCCGAACTATAGCGGCATCAATTTCATCAAGAAATTGTCCGCTGTATTATATGAAAGCCTGGAACTGTTTGTCAACGACCTGACTGACCCTTATTATTGCGACCACAGACCGTTAAGCCCACAATCGACCACATAATCACACTAAGGCAGATTAAAGATAACATTTACGAAATTAAGTTAGAAATGCAGCACTTTTTTTCGATTTTAGGCCCGCATATGACATTATCTATAGAGACGAGCGATACAGAGCCATCTCAAACCATGACCTCACTGCCACACCCAGATTCTCAGAATGATTCTGGACAACGCTCCCTTTCGATATTCAAAAAAGAGTTATGACAAGGCGATGTACTGTCATGTGGCTCACAAACCATCACCAATTCGCACAGTTTTCTCAAAGCCTGTGCAACTATTGCATACGCTGATGACATTAAAAATGGACCAAACTCTAAATGAGAGCAAGGCCAAGTATACATATACTGCCCACAAAAAGGGACGCAAAATTTTAAATAATCGGAGATAACAGCGCACCAGACAGCTGTAATTAAGAGGATGTTAGGAATTTTGTCTACATTGGCTCCTCTATTAACTCTAAAAATGACACTTCAACGGAGTTCACAAAAAGAGTTACACAAGCAGCCCACCCATCACCGTGGTGACACCACTTACGTGCGTAAGGATGTAGCTTACCAAGCTCCAACGCAATGTAATCCCTCTTCCAATCCGGAATTCAGTGTCATATTATCAAAATTCCATTTCCGGAAGCATGTTACGCAATACTGGTTTATTTATAGAAGCTCCAAACTGGACACCAATTCCTTGCCTTGCAAAGAATTGTGTTACTATGTCATCATACTGGAACCGTTATTAGGGGTGATTTCAATATAAACAATTTTGGGTCGCTTCGACATTCGGAACAGACAACACCCGAAGGACGGTGTGTTAAGGTATTCGCTACGGAAAATAATTTAACCCAGCTTGCAAATGAGCCCACACGAATACCAGATGTTGACAGTCATACCGCCAACACCCTGGATTTGTTTTTAACTTCTCACTCTGATAAGTACTCCGTTTATGTGCTCTCCCCTCTAGGCTCGTCGGACCATTGTGTCATATCAGCTAATTTCTCGTACACCCACTACACATTTAGAGAAAAGTTTCCCAAAAGAACCGGATGGTAATACGAGAAAATCAACTGGAGCGGTCTTAACAGCTTCTTTAGGAATTTCAACTGGTCGTTATGTTTCCTCGATAACGACGTGGATGCCGGTGTTGATATGGTCACAGGCACAATTCTCTTCGGAATGAGAAACTTTATCCCTCATAGGATGAAGAATATCAAACCAAAAGAAAAGGCGTGGTACGACTCGAGCTGTAATAAGGCTGTCAGGGTTAGAGAATTGGTTTTTCGGTCCTATAAAACCAATCAGACAGAGGAAAGCCGGAAAAAGTTCAAACCAGCCAAGAATGACTGCAACGTTTTCCGTAAGCGTGTAAAATCCCAATACCACCAAAAGCTGAGGCGAAAATACTACAATGTCCCAAAGATAGTAAAAACGTTTGGTCGTCAGAGCCAAACCTGGCACTCACGTCACCTCAAGGCCATTCGTTTATCATATCGAAGGAGTTGATACATTGAAGACACTTACCCATCTGGTCGAAACTTACCTCACAACCGAAAATTTTGGTGTACGCAAAACAAATGTATTACTGCAGTCGATTGACGACAGAAGAGCAAGAAAAATCCTAAATGAGACGACTGGAAGAGTAGGAAAGCAATTCGAGACCGGACTGCTCTGGCGAACAGATGAACCAGTTTTACCAAATAGTCTAAAAATGGCCACAAAGAGGTTGTTAAACATTGCCGCCAAATATAGACAACAAATTTCAAACCACGTCACAACAGGTTATGCTCGGGAGAAGTCAGCAGAAGAACTGAGAACCAACTGCAGTTCTACTTGGTACTTGCCGCATTTCGGAGTGGCTCATCCATTTAAGCCATACAAACTTCGTATTGTATTTGATGCAGCCGTAAAAGTTGTTAAACAATTTTTTGTAGTGAGCCTAAAGGAAGAGGGAGGAGTGTTTAATGACCTTCCCAACGTCGTTAATAGTAAGAATGAAGAGAAGAGGGCCAAGATGACTGCCTTCTGGAACTCCAGATGAGGCCAGGAATGGAACAGAAAGGGCGGATCTAAACCGAACACTATAATATCGGTTTACCAGATAAGAAGAAATCCATTTTAATAAGAGAGGCCCAAAGCCGAGAGCAGACAATTTGAAGAGGATCAATTGATGAGATATCTTGTCAAACGCTTTAGTGAAATCAGTTGCGATAACATCGATTTCTTTGCCATTTCCTAAGACTGAGAGAGCAAAAGCCATGAATTCAACTGGGTTTATGATAGTTGATCTACCTTTTAAAAAACCATGTTGTCGGGGCGAAATAAAAGGCTTGCACTTGAAAATTAAGGCTTCGTATAAAATGCCTTCAAAGAGTTTGGGTATATGCGAGAGTTTAGCAATGGGACGATAATTGCTAACTTCATGCTTAGATCTCTTTTTGTGTTTCACGATTACAAAAGAGGTCTTGCAAATCTGGTGAAAGGGGTGGAGACAGGTTGGATGAACATTTTTTAGAAAATTAGAAGAAAAAAGGCGGGGAGACCATCTGGGGCAGGTAGTAATCCATCTTTAAACCGTCGTAACTTTTCCTCAATAACTGCAGGATCGAAATTTTGAAATAAAAAGGGGCAATAAAGAGAGACAACACGATACTGAGGAATTGATGGGATAAGTTGTGAAGATAAGGTGTAATTGCTTTTTCGTAAAGTTGGTAACGCCACTGATTTGACATAGACTAGAGTCTGTTAACCAATCTAAGAAGGGTCATTCCTTAGTAGAAATGGGATTAGAAGCGACGGCAAAGATAGGTCTTCTGATGGAGTCCACTTCAGCTGAGGCAGATTAAAATCGCCGAAGATATTGATATCATCAAACGAATCCGATAAGTCGATCAAATTGTCAATTGCAACTACAGCAAGTTGGTAGGATTCGATAGGTTGGGTCGGAAGAATGGAACAATACATAACATACATTAAGAAATGCGGCAAGAAATGTTTAAAATTTGAAATGGGTGATGTTGCACTAAACCCACGGTCGTGTAGATAAATTAGTTGTGAGGTCACCGAGGGTCAACGACTTTTTTTTCAATGGATTAGAAATTACCTTTCGGAACGTTCAATTCAAGTTGTCTTGGATGATTTCAAGTCTGATATACCATATACAAAATTAATGCTGGTGTGCCACAGTGTTCCGTTCTGTCTCCGGCATCTTTTTTAATTTGCGTCAACGATCTCTTTTCTGCTATTTCTAATCCAATATATAATATTCCTTTGCTGACGACAGTACTCTCATAATCGTTCCCGAACTCAGGTCTCTGCTCTTCGGCTATTGAACGCGAATGGCAACGTATGTTATACTCATTAAATCCCGATATTAACAGCATAACCAATTGGGGAACTATCAACATTGTCAAATTTAATGCTCCCAAAACATAATGCTGTCTTCTGTCTT
Source organism: Volucella zonaria (assembly GCA_963966105.1). Taxonomy (NCBI): domain Eukaryota; kingdom Metazoa; phylum Arthropoda; class Insecta; order Diptera; family Syrphidae; genus Volucella; species Volucella zonaria. The sequence goes on along the minus strand of OZ014532.1, from coordinate 191,772,425 downwards.
GTCACCTAGCCAGTATCCATGAATGGCACTTGCATCGTCGAAACCGAAAAACTTTCCGTTCTCGGTGTCAGTGATAACCTACGTTCGAATGACCACATAATCGATGTCGCGGAATGTCTAGCTGTTCTCTGATCTGGCCTCAATATATGTATAAGGCGTTTATCGGCGAAAAATTTGAGTACAATGCCCTCATCTGGTCAGGTACCTCAAAGACCTCATAGCGCTTGATAGATAAGATTCAAGACCGAATGATAAAACTCATATGACGACAATATTCCACAGTCAATTGACGCGCTTCTATCGAAATTGCCAGCAGCATTCCTGCACTTCAAATTTTTAATTGTAACACCCGTCTCGAGTGCTCATCACTACACCCACCAGCCCACTTTCGGACGTACTAAGCCGAACAAGTCGCTTATGTTATGCCCTGCTAAGCTCTCTATTTCCTGGTCGTTATAACTTGTAAGCATTTAAGACCAATGTACATCGGCACCTCTCTTTTCTTTCTCCCTAAATTTCCCTCGCCCGCGCTATCTGCAAACATTTTAAGTTTATAATAACTCCTTGAGTGCGCGCTGTTTATAAAGAAAAAAAATATAAAATTCATAGTGGTACTGTGATGTCAGCTAAGGCCCAACTTTCTGCATCAACCTGGGAATATCACTCGTGGAGATATGTTACTTCAACTGCTTGACTGTCAATGAATATATGGATGGTGGAGCTCAAGCTTAGTTCTTTAAGTTAAAACTGAAGCCAGCAGAGATAAGCATTAAAACAAACAAACTGGGTATAACTCTTGAGGATTCTCTTGAACGGTTGAACGCTAGTAAGATACATATAAGATCCAAGGCCACTCAAACAGAGCCTTATTGATCTTTAGTTCGTGGGTAATAAATCCACCATCGTGTAGATATTCATGATGTGAAAAGCCTAGCCTAAAGATGGACTCCAAAATTTGTCTGTGCTCTGTTTAATACCGAACTTGATGGACATAACTCAGATTTCGAAGCAATAACTCGTTATTAGCACAGAGAATCAATATCCTCCTAACTCAGGTCCGGCTCAAAAAAAGTTTCACCGTACATTAATTGCCTCAGTTTATATTGATGGATTTTGAGTTTGAACAACAACTCTCCAGCCTGGTAAGGGTTAGAATTACACCCGCACTGATAGGCATAAAAACCTCACGCAGTTGGAAGGAACCTTCATCGATTTAATGTGCAAAACAGGAGGCCGCTGGAGGAAGCTGGCCGGAGAAGCCCAATCGAACCACAGCGTCATCAAAATAGCATAACTTGCGTGCTTGAAGCGTTCTTAAGTTAAAATATGAAGATGCACTCATCTTATATCCATGGAACTCTAAATCGTACTATTCCCATTTCTGCCGTTGAGCACAGACATGGAATAGAAACGGAAATTAAAGCATCCCGCTGTTTTGTGGTAGGATACATTTACACCCTCCATTGGAAGAAATAGGAACAAAACACGCAGTACTCCACTACCCAAGTCTACAGCAGCCTACAGTTTTCTGTGTGTGAAGAAAACATCACGTTAAACATGATTTATGCTCTCAATTAGACCTACATCGTTTATTCCAAAATATCAAGAGCAAGTTTCTGACAACTGAATTAAACTCCACAGCGCTTAGAACATGTGCTTTTGTTCTAGACTTCCCAGCTATGTATGTATGCAGTACTGAATAAGAGGAAATCTATTGAAATCCTTGAACGCTAGTCGAGAAAGGGAGAAACGACAATTGAGGAAGCGTAAAAATTCATACAGACGAATTCATCACAGCATGACGTTTTCTCATGCACGTTTACGTGCTTGTACTTTTCTTAGCTGGGTTATGATACCGGAACTCCATCCCCATGTACTACAAGCTGAAAGCAGACAACGAGATGACAATGCCATTGAGTTCTTTATATATTGTATGACAAAGTAAAAATATAATGAAAATAAAGGAGCTCTGCAAAGAAGGATAATACGAGTATCTGCCTCAGGATAGAGCTTGCTGCGGATACTGCTCTCATGAAAAGATATCCGTTTAAAGCCAATGGTTCATGGATCCAATACAGAGCGGGTTATCGTTGTCACAAATTTAAGCGCTTAAAAGTTAAGACTTATCGAAAATTGACTGATGCCATTAAATCTCTTTATTTTCTAAATTGAAACGAGACGTTGCTCTATTGAAGGAGTCATTATGCAAATGTGGGGGAACGAGATATTCAGCGGTTTCCTCCATTCCGCCGCCAATTAAAATCAATTTAGGAATTCAAAAAATATTTTCTTGAAGAAAGGACAATTCTTGAAAGCAAAACAACTGACAGCTGGTTTGAAGTGACAGTTTGTCCGGAGAAATCTGACCGATGATGCAGTGAATCCTACAGAAAACGACAGGATTTTGACTGATAGAAATTTCTTTGTTGTAGGAAGTGTGATAAATTTTCCTTGCACTCCATTACTTATGGTGACCCCGGACGAAAACGAAATTCCACGGGAATCCGCTAAGAATTTTCACCGAAAACTTGATGTTTGATGACACGCTTAAGCTGATGGAACCATAACCTATGCGAGTTTCAATACGAGCATCAGTAAGAGGATCTCGAAATGCAGATAGAAGCGCTAAATGAGGAAGTGTTCTGGCTAAAAAAGGAACAAGAGGAAGCGCTACTCTCAAATTGACCAACACCAACCACTCCAATCAATATAACCTCCCTGGTTCAATAAAATCCATATTCCTGAATTTACCAAAGCAAATCCAAGCCTTAGGTTGCCTAGGTTGGACTATCTTTTCGAATTGGTGATATCACCAATGACTCTGACAAATTCGACGTCGTTGCGGTACGACTGGAAGAAGACGTCCTGTTAGCCGTCGAAGATATCATCGCTCGTCCACCGGACACGCATAAGTTTGATTCGTTGAAAGACCGATTAATTTCGAAATTCGAGGAGTCGACTGAATCGAAGCTCAGTCGTATGCTGGATGGTGAAGAGGTAGTGGGGAAAAAACCATCCGAAATACTTGGTTGGCATCAGATCCCTTCAGTGGTAAAATCATCAAATCACTTTTTCTTGGAAAAATGCCTGCTGCAATTAAAACACATCTCTCTCTGTGGGAGGAAGGGACCATCGAAAAACTGGCAAAGAATGATTGAGGTGAACAAGAGCTTGACAATTTTATCTGTTGCATCTAACAGCTTGCCATCAACTTTTATTGCCATTCTATCTCATGATTCAACGACTCTCCCAGATCCAGTAGTGTCAGCTGTACCAAAACATTTTGTCAAACATGAACTTCAGATCCGATAGTCGGCTAACAAAACGCGTATAGATACATTCAGTTTGCGTATCGCTGAATTAGGTCTAAAAAACAGAAAACTTATTTTCGCTGGTAACACCATTCGAGACAAATACCCCAGCCTATGTGTTCAATTCCCTAACTGGTCTGTAACCTTCCGAGCTTTTAGCTCTTCAAAATTGGGAACACATCCAGGATTTAAACTTAGCTGATCTAAAATTCGATAAGCCTGCGACTGTTGACATTCTCCTAGGAAGCGATGTTTACTCTGAATTTATTTTAGCATCCATTATCCGCGGTGATGATGAAAGATTCCCAATTGGACAGGAGCCAGAGTTAGGTTGGCTTCGCCTTGGGAAGGCAATTTCGCAAAATAAAGAATATTTCCAACGCTTTTTACAGGATTTCGATAACGACGGTTCTGGGAACTGGACGAGTTGCCTTCGAAACTAAGGACATGGCTGAAGACGATGCTTGTGAAGAGTATTAAGTACATCAAAACAACAAGAAAATTGACTGATTGGCGATATGAGGTATCGCTGCCATTTAAAAACGGATGTAGACCTGGGTTTGCTGCTTCGAAGTTGAAGGAAGATTCCAAGAAAATCCCACATTCCACAAGTAGTATTCCAAGTGCTTCAACAAGAAGCTCCGTCAGATAACAGATGTTGATAAAAAGAGAATGCTATACTGGATACATCACACCATTTCTTTATTCCTCAACAAGCCGTATTCAAGAAGTCAAGCAGAACTACGAAACTTCGCCGAATTCTGTCATGGGAAAAGGGACAGAAATCGGCGAAAGAATACTCGCAATTCCTCAAGGAGACACTGGCATGGAGAGGGCAAGTTCCCTTGAGCGATGGTAGCGAGTTCAATCGATGGCCAATCACTTCTGGTGCAAGTGGAGCAGAGAATATCTATCCCGGATGCAAAAGCACAAGAAGTGGACAAAACAGAAGCCGGGACCAAAAACGCGGAGACTTAGTTCTCATCAAAGGTGAAAGACTACCGCCAACATACTCCCAACTGCAGTAAGGTACAAAAATGGACGAGGACAATGCGGATGAAAATCGTGCGCCAAGCTGGGCGCGTTCGGGTTCACCATATGCGGCACACTTTGACTAGAAGTCTTGAGCTTCCGACAAGTGAGCGAGCGTCTAATGACAATCCGCATCAAGGCCAATATGCGCTACTACGGAAGACAAGGACGACGTCACTAAAGAATGTTTCTACAAACTCCTCGAGCGATGTCCGTGTAACACGGTTTTAACCCTAGAACAGGAAAGGAGGACGGTTTCTAAGTCTGAAACGAAACGAAGTGCAAAACCCTACACACTCCAACAGCGTGCTTGAGGGAACCAACAATGTAGCTCGTGTAAGTGTTCCTACCTTGATCTCTCCTTGGTTAGGTGGACGATGTTGTTGACAGACGTTCTTCAAAATTTTCTTCTTCTGTCCGCGTAAGTTATTTTCACGTTTATGAGAACATCCAAACATTATTTCATTTTCGCAGAAATACCTCTCGAAGGCTGTATCCAAGCCGTGCACGCTTCTTAATGTTTTTTTCCCAAGAAACTGATGTTCCTTCCGTCTTCTTTGCTACTAGAGTTTATGAGCACCTTGTCTCTACGTTTGTAGTGCCGATTTGTTACGACTATTGTGTCGATGCTTGTGCTTGCTGGTACTCCTCGTCAAACCTGGGGTTTCGTTGTTGCTTTCGGGTACATACTAGACCAGAAAGAGCTCTAGTAGTCCCTTGCTATTATATTATTCTTATCAGTACGTTGACTAAGGCATTAGTCATAATCAGTATGGACTCCTCGAAGCGATCGTATACCTACAATACTCGAGCTAGCTATGTGGTTGCAGCTCTCTTGATGTTTAGGTTTGGGAAATGCTTGCCAGCTAGTTGATGACATTTCCCCGTAGCCGGAAGTCGATTCCACTAAGTTAATTTTCGGAACTGATGACGTTGGACGATTGTGTTCATGTTTATGGTCGATAATCACGTAAAAGCAATGTTTAGCAAAGCCATCATTTTGCTATGTCCCTTATGTTAGCTAATTTTTCCTCGATGCGAGTTGTAATCATGGACATCCAAATAGGCTCTGCTCCTGCACTCTATAGCAATCACCATAGCAGATGTCACATTTTGCCTTTATTACGCCCAGCCCAATATACACGAGCTAAAAAGTAATCACTTTTCTGCCTACGTCCACGTCTGCAAATACAGACCAACTGTTTTGGCATACAGGTTGATCCCCACCCACACGTCTCAGATCACTCTGATCTGAAGCTACCTGGCTACGAAGTAGTGCCATTATTCTCCTCTCACCGCGGTCACGCCATTTAAATGCGTAGTGATGTAGCTTACCAAACTCCACCACAATGTAGTTTAGTTTTAGTTTAGTTTATTTCATATCAAGAGCTTATACTTAAGATACAAAGAAATCTTATGAATTGTAAAGCTTATACAAGGTTGTGACAAAATTAAATAAAAGTAACAATAAATATAATAAAAATAAAATAAAATAAAATAAAGAGGATACGTGCAAATCTTAAATTTGGTATATGTAGATGCATTTATATACGAGTATGCGAAAAAGAAGAAAAAAAGATACATACTTAACAATTCAAAATTTGAAATATAAGGAAGGAATGAGAGAAAAAAGAAAAGAAGAGAATAAAGAAAAAAGATAAAGAAAATGAAAGACCAGATACGGCGTTGCTATGAAAAACAGAACTAGCGAGATAGGAAAAGTTGCAATTCTTTTTTAAATTATCCGATATTACTGATTTCTCTTAAAAAAAGCTGTAGTGAATTAAATAGTCGAATAGCAGCGATGAAAAATTGTCTTTCCGACTTTAAACAAGAAAAACGCGGAAGTATTAAACAAGCTGATCTAGTTAATGTCGGAAACTGGAATTTTTCATATAGGTACGATGGTTGACGTGTTTTTAAGATATTAGATACAAATCTTAATGTACGAAACTTAATGAAATTTTCAAAAGTCATCCCAAGAAGGTTTTTAGACAGATGTGAAACATGGTCATATTTACGCAATGTGTCCACATATCGAATAATACTATTAAAAGCGACTTGGAGCTTTCTCTTGCTAACAGTGTCACAATTTCCAACGATTTCACATCCGTGTGTGAGTACAGATATGGCTAAAGATTTTGCAAGTTTTATTCTCGTTATTAACGGTGTAAATTGTTGAGCTGTCCAAAGCGTTCGGAGAATACCATAGGTCTTACCAAAAGTCGAGTTTATGTGGTCGTTCCATGTCAAAGTTCTGTTGGACACGATCCCTAATTTTTTTGCTGAAGACACCATCTTCAAAGCTACGTTGACTAAATACTCGTAGATAGGCGGGAAGTACGACAGGTCCAAAACTTTTTTGGAAATCACCAAGCATTTGCATTTATATGGATTTAGGGTTAAACCGTTTTTAACCGACCAACTCTGAATACGCTCAAGGTCCTGGTTAATATTTCAGGCACAATTTTCAATCAAACCAAGAGGACAACTCTGGTAGATTTGAACGTCGTCAGCATAAATGTGTATCGATGTGTGTAGTATGTTATTTGGAACCTCGTTAATGTATAGGGAACCCCTCGGATCAACGAAAGAATTTCTGTTAAGACGTTATCTATAGATACAGCATGTTTTCTATCACTGAGGTAAGACGAAATAAGATTCGTTGCAAACCGAGAAAAGTTGAATGGAGCTCGTAGTTTTTTACAGAGTACTGTATGGTTTACCATGTCGAAGGCTTTGGAAAAGTCCAATAAGGCCAAGAAGGTGACATTATCTGCATCTAGGCTAGATCTTATGTCCTCTACCACTCTAGTTAGAGCAGTAGTACAATTGTGCTTGGGACGAAAGCCAGATTGAAATTGATCCAACAGGTTATATCGGCACAGATATACACTTATTTGTTTTTGCATAAGACGTTCACAAACTTTTGAGAGAAAAGGCAGAATTGATATACTCGTAGGCCTGAACTCATCGATAGCCCCAATTTTGGGAATTGGTAAAATTTTTGCCAGTTTCCATTGATGAGGAAATATTCCTGTAACAATTACTGTATTCATAAGGTGCGTGATATAAGGCAATAAGTAAGGAAGAATGGCTTTAACAAAAATTGGATGGACTTCATCAGTACCAACTGCATTCGATTTAATGGAGAGAAAACTTTCAAGAACATCCAAGTTATTAACCCCGATGAACTCAAAAGGCGTTTCAATCCGGAATTCAATTTCATGTGGTTAAAATTCCATCTCCGTAAGCAAATTATCCACTACTGCTTTATTTACAAAAGCCCCAAACTGGACAGCAACTCGACCTTGCACGAGATTGATGCGATGTCTGACTCCATACAAAGAATCGTATCCCTGTATCCTCATACTGAAATCGTTATTACTGGCGATTTCAATATACACAATTCTGGTTGACTTCGACATTCTGGACAAGCAACACCCGAACGACGGTTTGTTGAGATCTTCGCTGCGGAAAACAACTCAACGCAGCTTGTAAATGAGCCCACACGAATACTAGACGTTGATAGTCATACCGCCAACACCCTGGATTTGTTTTTAACTTCTCACACTGATAAGTACTCGATTTATGTGCTCTCCCCTCTAGACTCGTCGGACCATTGTGTCATATCAGGTACACCCACCACACAGTTAGAGAAAAGATTCCTAAAAGAACCGTATGGCAATACGAAAAAGCGAACTGGAGCGGTCTTAATAACTTCTTTAGGAATTTTAACTGGTCGTTCTGTTTCCTCGATAATGACGTTGATGCCGCTGCTGATATGATCACAGACACCATTCTCTTTGGAATGAGAAACTTTATCCCTCATCGGATGAAGAGTATCAAACCAAAAGAAAAGGCATGGTACGACTCGAGCTGTGAAGAGGCTGTAAGGGTTAGAGAAATGTTTTTTCGGTCCTTCAAGACCAGCCCAACTGAGGAAAATCGAAAAAAGTTTAAATAACTGCAACGCCTTTCCCAAACGTTTAAAATTCCAATACGACCAAAAACTGAGGCAAAAAATACTGCCCCAAAGGTAGCAAAAACTTTTGGTCGTTCGTCAAAAATATTAGAAATTCTGCTACATCCTCCATCCCAACGCTAATTTAAAATGACATTCCAGCTGTCAGCTCTTTGGACAAGGCCAATCTGCTAGCTGCACACTTTGAGACTAGCTCAATAATCCTGAATTGTGCTTTGTCTCCGCCTACGTTTGAGTGCGTCGATTCTTCAAAAACTTTCGCACTCGTGTAGTAGCAAGAGTACTTAAAGATCTCAACATGCACAAATCCGCTGGTCCAGATGATATATCTCCTCTCCTGAAGAGGTGTTCTTCCTCGCTGGCAAAACCACTGCGTAAGCTTTTTCATCAACCCTACCATTTAGGGCTCTTTACGAGCAGATGGAAAACAGCATTTGTGCAGCCCGTCCTTAAAAAAGGCGAATCTTCCTCTCCCACCTCCTACAGACACGTTGCATTTACGTCCCTTCTTTCCAAGTTCATGGAAACTTATCAATGACCGGCAGTATGGTTTTCATAGCAACAGGTCCACTGGTGATTTGATGGCATGTCTTACCGACAAGTGAAACCAAAGTCTACACCAATCTGAAGAAAGTAAAATAGTTGCGCTTGATATTTCTAAGGCATTTGACAGATTTGGCATCAGGCTTTTTCGTCGAAAATGCGTGCTTTTGGACTCGATGACTATCTTCTTCAACGGATTAGAAATTACCTTTCGGAACGTTCAATTCAAGTTGCCTTGGATGGTTTCAAGTCTGACATTCACAAAATAAATGCTGGTGTGCCCTAGGGCTCCATTCTGTCTACGACACTCTTTTAAAGTTTTATCAAGGATCTCTTGTCTGTTACTCCTAATCCAATATATTCCTTTGCTGACGACAGTAGTCTCTGCTTTTCATATTCGTTCCCGGGCTCACGTCCATGCTCTTCGGCTGTAGAACGGGAACGGCAGCGTATGTTACGAGGGCGGGTCAATAAGTCCGTTGCTTTTGGATTAAAACACAGATTTTTTGATAAAAAAATAATTTTATTTTTCAACGTAGTCTCCCTTGAGCTCTATACACTTTGTCCAACGCTTCTCCAATTTTTTTATCCCTTCCAAAAAAAATGATTTGTCGAGGTCCTCAAAATAGGCCTTTGTTTGCGAGATGACTTCATCATTGGAGTCAAATCTTTTTCCACCAAGCCATTTCTTCAGGTTTGGGAACAAGAAGTAGTCGCTCGGAGCCAAATCTGGAGAATAGGGTGGATGAGGGAGCAATTCATAGCCCAATTCATGGATTTTTGCCATGACAACTGCACATGTGTGCACCCTTGCATTGTCTTGGTGGAAAAGAACTTTTTTCTTGGCCAAATGAGGTCGTTTTTTTTCAAATCGTCATTGAATCGGTCCAATAAGTTGGCATAATATTCCCCATTGATTGTTCTTCCCTTTTGAAGGTAGTCAATGTGGATTATCCCTCGCGCATCCCAAAAAACAGTCGCCATAACTTTATTGGCTGACAAACCCACCTTGGCCTTCTTTGGCGCCGATTCACCCTTAGAAACCCACTGTTTTGACTGTTGTTTGTTCTCTGGTGTGTTGTGATGGATCCATGTTTCGTCCACGGTTACAAAACGGCGCAAAAACTCCTCCATATTGCGATTAAACAACGCCAAACCTTCCTGTGAAGTTGTTACACGATTGCGTTTGTGGTCGACTGTGAGCAAACGCGGCACCCATCTTGCGGAGAGCTTTCTCATGCCCAAGTGATCATTCAAAATTGAAACCACTGAGCCATGCGAGATCCCTACGGCTTCCACAATCTCTCGCACTTTCAATCTTCGGTCGGCCAACACCATATCGTGAATTTTTTCGATTGTTTCGGGTGTAGAGACCTCAACTGGGCGTCCAGGACGTTCGGCATCTTCAGTGCTTGTACGGCCACAACGAAATTCAGTAAACCACGTTTTACCATTGCAGAGTCCCCATAGTATTTATCAAGCTTAGCCTTGGTCTCGGTAATGGTTTTTTTTCGCAAGAAATAATGCTTAATAAGCACACGAAATTCACTTTTTTCCATTTTCTCCTCAAATTAGTGAGTAGTCTGATAAAAATAGCTGTCAAGCACAAACTAACTGACGCAGCAAGTTTAAATTTTGACAGGAGTCAACTGACAGATGCCTGTTGACAGGAGCAGTGTTGCTGTTTCAGTAAAGAGGTCAGAAATTCAAAATTCACGGACTTATTGACCCGCCCTCGTAAGTTCATTAAATTCTGATATCACCAGCATAACTAATTGGGGAGCCACTAACAGAGTAGAATTTAATGCTTCCAAAACACAATGCTGTCTGCTGTCGTTAAAGCGAAATTTAAACACCCAGCCATTATCCATGGATGGCACTTGCATCGTCGAAACCGATAAACTTTCCACTCTCGGTATATGAGTCAATGACATCTTACGTTGGAATGACCACATATTCAGTGTCATAAAAAATACTGCGAAATGTCTAGGTGTTCTCAAGCGATATAAGAAATGCTTTACCACCTCTGATCTGGCCACAATATATAAGGCATTTATCCGCCCAAAATTGCAGTACAATGCCCACATCTGGTAGGGTGCGCCTGAAACATCCCTGCACCTGCTAGATAGGATCCAAAACCGTGCGATAAAACTCATAGGTGATACTAATATCACTCAAGCAATGGACATCCTCGAACATCGACGTAATGTCTCGTGTCTCACTCTGTTTTATCGCTATTTACACCACCAGTGCTCCATAGAAATCGCTAATAGCATTCCGCCCCTTCAAACTTTTAACCGTAACACCCGTCTCGCTATGAATGCTCATCAGTATACCCTCAAACCCACTTTCGGACGTACTCTAAAATATCGTGATTCGTTCGGAATGCCCTGCCTAGCTCTTTATTTCCTAGTGATTATAACCTTCAAACATTTAAAACCAACGTTCACCGGTACCTCTCTTTCCATCCTCCCTGATTTTCCTTGGCCCGCGGTATGTGCAAACATTTTAAGGGTACTAAAAAGCGCGCGCAAATTAAAAAAAAAAAAAGCCAATCCAACTACACTTTTTGTATGCATCAGTATCCGCTTTGTAGCGGTTGAAGGTCTCTACTGGCCGTTCGGCTGGGTATATACTGTTAAAGGTCTAAAGATGCCACGTGCAAGGCCGGAAGTCGATGCCTGTTTATATCCATTTCTATATCCGAGACTGTTTGTTGCTCACAACATATGTATACCTAACGTCAGACGAGCCCAAGACTACCACCTGCAACAAATATGCATCCAAATGGATAAAGCTCCGGATGCGCATGCCATTTTTTTCCCGTCTTCCTGTGCTTCCGTCAGTCAGAATGACAGCACTGGGCCTCATCAGCTTGATATCGGCTAGTGCTTACTCTAATCACCCATCACCCAACTAGCTCTAGTTTACGAAATAAGTGATTTATCTGTCAGAAGATTCGTAAACATTATTTGAAACGAAGAATGACTTCAATAAGCCGTGATTTCTTCGATTTAGCAAGAAGCTCTATAAACTCAACGACATGCACAAGGCACAAACCTAAATGTTCTGGAATCAATAAAACATCTTCACTTAGTAACAAAAATATAAAATTTATATTTATCCATAAAAAAACACTTTTCAAGAAATTAGAAGCATCTCCCTCCTACTACTACGGTTTCATATTCTTAACTATCCATGGCAAATATTCCACAACATTTGTGTATACACTTGGAATTGCATCTTGACCGCTGCACATTTTCCCTCCGGCTGATAAGATCCCATGCAGAACATATCTAAAGAATTGTCGATTTCTTAACCGGCCAAAAAGCGGACCACCGGAATCTCCTTTACAAATTTCTTTTCCTGGCTTACCTCCAGCACATAAATGTGAAGAAGTAAAGTTTCGGCCAAATATTTTGCCACAAACCTCATTCGGAAGCACAGGCAGAATTACTCTTTGTAGTTTCGCCGAAACAGTTCCTAAAGTAAAGACATTTTCAAATCAATCTAAGAACTAAAAATACGAATAGAGTAGGTATCTACCAGTAGGAGTAAGTCCCCAACCAGCGGTTTGACCAACTTCAATATTCTCTGCCAAATCTTTTAGAACTGGAAGGCAGATCGGTGAGACTCGATCTGAAAAAAGCAAATTGTCATTAAAAGGATATCCAATGGACAGATGTCGCAAGTTGCCCACCTTCATAAACAACTTTCCGGGCTAACCGGACCAAAGCAATATCATTGGCAAACTCCCAACTTTTGAAGTCGTTGTGGATGAAAACATCCTCAACTAGATACTCCGTAACTGGTGGAGCACAATCGGTGTAATCAAGGTTCATTTCACAGTCCATCTCGGTACTGGTGTCATATTCACCCAATCGGACGTTGATTCTGGAAACAGGTTCCTCGTAATTCTCTCCATTTATCGGTGATTTAACATAGTTTAGTTTAATTGAATCATTTACACTTTATACTTACAGCTGTGCGTCTTGCAGAAAGAAACAATGAGCCGCTGTCAAGATATACCGATCGCTGATCAGTGATCCAGAGCACAAAAACTGCCTGCCATTTGAGGTGTTATACTTCAGCAATGCCATCCATGGAAATTCAAAGAGTAATGCCGTTGGACCGCCTATGATTCGCGTAGATCCATCTGATATGCCACATGGTTTCGTCATCAACTGCGCCAGTACATCTGTGCTGTTTTCATCGATAAAATCGGCGAGAATGTTGTTTCTAACAAGATCAGCTGCCAGATCAGTGCAACAGATACTTCGCTAAAAGTAAATAAGTACGCAATGCGAATGAGTTAACCGGGGCAACCTTAGCAGTGCTTATTCGTACTCACACTTTCACTACCGCCGCATCGATAACGTTTAATGATGTTGATGACTTTTTGCGAACTGTTCAAATGGTTTAGGCTAAGTGCTGGCCTCAGAATTGGACACATGAGGACATCACTGCATGGTCCGAGCTCACATTGCCTGTCAGTTTGCGAACAACGAAGTGCGGGACACAGGAATAGAACTATGACAATTGCTAAATATGTTAGATGGTGCACTTCCATTGTACGATCGTGACACTTTGGCGTAACGTGGAATACTAACTGTACTCGTAGTGTATCAATCTGGTTGACATTACAACACGAACATTGGTAATTTGTTGTTTGTTTATTCAGAAGTTGTTGCTGTAGCTCCAAACTGGTTTTTACGCTGAGTACCATGCGTTAATTATTCAGTTTTAAATGGAAATTCCGCATCTACACCCTGTCACGTAGGGTGAGTCAGATTTGCAACGCTAATTTAAACGGAGAGAAATATTAATTGATGTCGCTGGACTACCGGAAGACAGCATCCATGACAAGTGTGAGGCATGCTTTAGAAGGTGAAATGGCTTGGAAGACAGTTGATGATGTCGTCAATGACATTAGCAAGTGCAGGTGGTGTTCTAAAGATTATTTTTGACGGCGTTTATAACAGTTTTTTCAACTGACTCACTGGACTTTTCACAAGAGATTTTTATAAATATTGGTCAGCACATTCCAAATCAGGTTCAGGAAGTTGACGGTACATTGATCCAGATGAAGCATTCAAGGAAAACATAATTCGGTCATTTATCACATCAAGAAAAACCCAATGTCAACTGATAAGAATTAGTGCACGACGCGACGTTTCCTAAAAACCAAATGAACTCCATACTACAAAAATGTATAGATCAGATTGGGGCAATTCTGCTACTCTGGTTTTGGCACACAGAATCCCTGGCGAATAGTAAAAATAGCCTTTATACTGTTCCTGAAAAATTATGAAATTGGCTTTTCCTGTACTAGTGTGTTTCTGCAGGACGATAACGTGAAGATATACCCAATCCTGGTGACAGTGAAATATAGCTACTCGTATTGTAAAGAATTGGTGGGCGAAGCATCTGCATCTGTAGCGACAGCCAGGCAGAGCTTAAACCCTTGCCAAGACCTCTTGCAGCTAGTTCGGGAATGCAAGACTTCTCCGGTCGGAAGGCTGTTTGGACAGCAGGTCACAATGGGATCGCAAGAAGTGAAAACACCTTGCTAGTCAAGGTACAAACGAGAGCTTTTTAGGAACCAAAAGTGCGTTTTTGGTGTCGTTTAGGGCTTTCGTTGACATTTGGGTTTCATATAAACATACTGCCGATGGAGGGTAGACGAAACGAATGCTTTTCGACATCCCTAGGAGATCAGCGGTTTTCCTGCCGTCCGTCTGTAGGAAACATGGCATTCTGTCCACTGGCGTCGTGACACAACATCCGGCGGCACTTACTGGCGACACCACAGAGCGCGGCATATACTCGCATCAGACTGCAGGTACTCTGCGCTGATGTTATAGGTGCTGGTACTTTAAGGAAGGATATAAGAAGACCAATACAATAAAAAACGGTTGGTTATCATTTTTTGTATTACAATTAGTGCTGATGCCGAGAAATCTAGAGACAAAAAGGGGTTCTCTAGATTTGGATGGTCGATGGGCTGGCTGCTTTCAGATGCACATATGCCCATGATGTGAAACATTTTCAACTATTCCCTCTCCTGCATAGGGGATATTTTGGGCTACCATGCGACAAAAAAGAGTATGATGAAGCGGAGTTTATTTGTTGCCACAGATTGCTTACCAAATTAAAGGACGTGGGATGAAGTGTGGCAGTGTGACACTCTTTGTGTGCCTGACAAATACCCACAGACATTCTCTAGCATTTTCCAATATAACTTAGTATTACAGTGCCCTCGGCAAAAATCCAGCCAAAACGTAGCTAGTCCTTGTTACAAGGGAAAATGCATCCTCCCACCCAAGTTATCCCAGCTACCTAGGTCTCATCCTAACAGCAAACCGATGTATAACAAGAACGTTTCAGTGCTGTTTAATCACGTTGGTATATGGTCCTCTTAGGAATTACGAATCTTTTCTACAAAGAAGTAGTCTATGTACGAGAATTTCGGTAGTTGGGTACTATAGAAATAGAGTTCTAACTGTTTTTTTTTACATCAACTGCGGTTATTTTATCCCAGAGTGGGAACCATCGGGCAATGGTCGATGTCCATCCGGACTCAACTTGCCATAATTACAATACAAGCGTGAAGAAGGCAAAAATATCAGCACTATAAATGGAGCAACGGTTGGATTCCCCAGATGGAATCAACGGTGAAGTAATATCCCGGAATAAAGGAAATAAGACCTTATCCGGGCTACTCCGACATATTTGGACCAACGGCAGCGATCACATCCCCATTCGTTTGGCCAGCCGGCCCATCGTCCTAGAGGTATCAATAATGGAACTGGCCCTCCAGGTTTGTTGGCTAACTGCCCTGCCATGAACAAAAACAATCCAACAAACAACAAGCCTCAGATACGGTCGGATCTACCATCAATTTCCGTAAACGAAATAGGGACAACGAACTTCGGACTTGCACGTCGAGTGTTAGGTCCCTTAATAAGCCATTTGCAGCCGAACAACTAGCGAAGACCCTGGACTGCTACAAAGCAGCGGCTACCGCTACCTAAGAAATGTGATCTTATGGGCCGGGCAAAAAGAGGATAAAAGATTGCGACATATACTGCGGCGGTTGTTATCGACGATAAGAGCAGTGCCTATTTGGATGCGAATTTGTTGTTAGAGGCAGACTTAGGCAAGAAGTCTTGAGATTCCGGCATGTTAACGAGCCTCGCAACAATCCGTATTTGCCACTAGTATTATACACGTACGACGCCACAGAGGAAAAAGACGACGACACCAAAGATAGCTTATACGTGCTCTTGGATAAGACTTAAGAGCAGTGGCCTCACTACGATATTAAGATTGTCCCCGAAAATTTTGATGCAAAGCTAAGAGGAGAGGGAATCTTTAGTAGTATTGTCGGAAAGTATAGTCTGCACGACACCACCTATGACAACGGATTCAGACTAATCGACTTTTCTGCCAAGCGTAACACTGTCATAGAAAACGTGCGGTTCCTGGATCAATCACCCGTCAACCAGATTGACCACATTGTGATCGACGCTAGGCACTCCTCCAGGAGTGATGGGCCGACATCGACTCGGGCCATTACTTTTCTATAATCGCAAAGACAAGTTTGACATCGGACGGCTACAGTCGCAGGAGATCTCCAAATCTTATTTCTATCGAGCCTCCCTCTTAAGAGCTTCTATGTCGCCAGCATCAGTGGAAACATTGCCAGATTCCATTGAAGATCAGTGGAAACATTGCCAAAAATTAACCATAAATGCCGCCTCTGATGTACTGAGTTTAACTCGGCCCCCATAACGAAACCTTTGGTTTGAAGGTGAGTGCGGGCAAGCACATGCAGCTAAGCAAGATGGATGTAAAGCGGCTCTGCATAAAAGCAGAGAAAAACACCAACATCTCGGAAGGAAAAAGAAGCTCTAGGAAATTGAGTGATACTACTCGAGGAATGCAATTCCGAAGTTTTACCAAAATGTTCAAAAGACATCTTACGGACACAAACCCCGAACTGACTGTAGCTGTAGCTGACTGCCAAGCTCTTCAAAGCGGCAGGCGGCGACTTGGTAAGGAGCATAAATCAACAAATCTGGAAAAAACCCATGAGCTCCAAATTGATACACATCACCTGTTCATCGATTTTAAGGCCGCGTATGGCAGCATCTATAGAGACCTTAACATCATTCTTGACAGAATAGTGGAAAAGGCAAATCGCTCAAAAGTACCTCTAATTACTCGCATACGGATGGGCAGCGTGATGTCCGTGGCGCATTCGTAAATATTGAGACCGAAGCGCTGAACATGGGTTTAACGAAGGCAGACCAAGTATATGCCCTCCCTGGGAAAGGACACCCAACACCGACTTCTCAGACAAAACGACACCCTCGACAGATATAACTTTGAGCTAGTTAAGGACTCTGTCCACCTACGCTTCGGTATTATTTCAGACAACGACACCAGCGCTGAGATCAAACAAAAAATAACTCTTGCCAATCACAGCTTCTTTGGGCTAAGAAGGCAATTGACTGGCGAAGCACTCTTTCGAGTAACTAAAGTGCCGTTATATAAGTCCTTAATAATCCCAGTCGTGCCCTATGGCGCAGAGACATGGACCTCATCAATAATGAATGAGTTTGCCCTTGGCTGCTTTGAGAGGAAAATTCAGCGGTTGATTTTCGGTCCGTCTTCGGTCCAAAAAGTCTTCGAATCCGCTCCTGCAGTAGAGGAAGACCGCAAAGCAGGTAGCGCACGCAAGTGGAAGGGGACCTCAACTAACTTAGCGTACAAAATTGGAGGCAGCTAGCTCAAGATCGAGCTGGTTGGAAACGCTTATTCGTTCAGGTCCACCCTGGACAGTAGCGCGACATTAAGTGAGTAAATACGACAATTTAGCTGATATGACACAATGGTCCCACAAGCGTAGAGAGAAAAGCAAATCGACGATATACTAATCAAGGCGCTTTGTCTGGATTATTGTAAGTGCATACGTGGGATCGAAGAGAGCAAAGAGCTGGTGTGTTGCAGTCAGGGTCAGTAGTTATAAATTCGTGCTGTCGAATCAAGTAGCAAAGGTCTCATGTCTTTTTTTTATCGATGTTCTGCGATATCGATAGCTCACAGTCAAAGGCGTAAATAACACACGGTGTTAAGGATATGAAAACGCGGCTCCTGCATACTACTAAACAGCGGGAACGAGCACACCTTTGCTGCCAGTTAGAACGAACCATTGAAGTTGAGCGATAAAAGCCTGACCATACTCCGGAATAGCAAAACTTAACCATAAGAAGCCTTGTCGATTTAAGGTATCATGAGATGACTAACTCATTTCCTCCAAATGACCGTAGCTGCCACATTGTCCAAGTGAATGCCTAGATCATCAACGATCAGTGCAGTTTTTTCATAGAGTAGGTCCATCTAAAAAAAATCCGAGAATTCCAGATCCATACTCACCACCTTATCGATTTAAGTAAAGGGCACATACGACAGCATTTATGAGTGCGAGCTATAAAGAGCCGTGTCTAGTTTTGGAATGGCTGGAAAGCTCAGATAATGGTGAACGCTCGCTATACCATAAATGTCGGCAAGGTGCAGCACTCTCATGTGATTTCTTTAGCATCAACACCGGAACCAACATTTTCCAAAATTCTGTGCAATTACTTGCATCGATAAGGATACGAGGGCGGGTCAATAATTCCGTGCATTTTTGAATTTCTGACCTCTTTACTGAAACAGCAACACTGCTCCTGTCAACAGGCATCTGTCAGTTGACTCCTGTCAAAATTTAAACTTGCTGCGTCAGTTAGTTTGTGTTTGACAGCTATTTTTATCAGACTACTCACTAATTTGAGGAGAAAATGGAAAAAAGTGAATTTCGTGTGCTTATTAAGCATTATTTCTTGCGAAAAAAAACCATTACCGAGACCAAGGCTAAGCTTGATAAATACTATGGGGACTCTGCACCATCGATTTCAATGGTAAAAAAGTGGTTTACTGAATTTCGTTGTGGCCGTACAAGCACTGAAGATGCCGAACCTCCTGGACGCCCAGTTGAGGTCTCTACACCCGAAACAATCGAAAAAATTCACGATATGGTGTTGGCCGACCGAAGATTGAAAGTGCGAGAGATTGTGGAAGCCGTAGGGATCTCGCATGGCTCAGTGGTTTCAATTTTGAATGATCACTTGGGCATGAGAAAGCTTTCCGCAAGATGGGTGCCGCGTTTGCTCACAGTCGACCACAAACGCAATCGTGTAACAACTTCACAGGAAGGTTTGGCGTTGTTTAATCGCAATATGGAGGAGTTTTTGCGCCGTTTTGTAACCGTGGACGAAACATGGATCCATCACAACACACCAGAGAACAAACAACAGTCAAAACAGTGGGTTTCTAAGGGTGAATCGGCGCCAAAGAAGGCCAAGGTGGGTTTGTCAGCCAATAAAGTTATGGCGACTGTTTTTTGGGATGCACGCGGGATAATCCACATTGACTACCTTCAAAAGGGAAGAACAATCAATGGGGAATATTATGCCAACTTATTGGACCGATTCAATGACGATTTGAAAAAAAAAAAGACCTCATTTGGCCAAGAAAAAAGTTCTTTTCCACCAAGACAATGCAAGGGTGCACACATGTGCAGTTGCCATGGCAAAAATCCATGAATTGGGCTATGAATTGCTCCCTCATCCACCCTATTCTCCAGATTTGGCTCCGAGCGACTACTTCTTGTTCCCAAACCTGAAGAAATGGCTTGGTGGAAAAAGATTTGACTCCAATGATGAAGTCATCTCGCAAACAAAGGCCTATTTTGAGGACCTCGACAAATCATTTTTTTTGGAAGGGATAAAAAAATTGGAGAAGCGTTGGACAAAGTGTATAGAGCTCAAGGGAGACTACGTTGAAAAATAAAATTATTTTTTTATCAAAAAATCTGTTTTAATCCAAAAGTCACGGACTTATTGACCCGCCCTCGTATCCTTGGCCCTTTCGAATGCAACATATTTCGAGTAATTTTTGGTCCAGTTTGGGTTATTCGCACCAGTCGGTTGAGATGGCTAGGACATGTAAAGCGAATGGATAGAGACTTTGATTGGTACCCAGAAGGACAGCGGAGAAGAGGGAGCCCTCGCCTTAGGAAATCGAAGGAAACCTGATTTATCTGAGAGTGTTCAAATGATAATGGTTTTCTAAAGACCTCGCCTATAGAATAAAATTTGTGTCATTCAAAATTCTGATATTTATCACCTGTGACACGAACGACTTCACCTGGGATGATGCCTGATGTTTTTAATCTCTTTTTTGAGGTAAAAGCTAACTATGCCAATGTTAGAATGAAATAGGAACCAAAAATTGCTATCCAAATCTGGGCAAGATATTAATCTACTGATAAAAGTTGGTACAATAACAGTAAGTTTCAAAGGAAACAATCACGATTTTCCCAAATAGTAAGGATGACATCATAAGGACTATCTATTTCACTCTCCAGTCTTCCTCGAAACCCGAATCTATAAGTCTTGTGTGAAGGAAAAATCGATATCCCAAAATTGGAACATGCTCTTATCATGACACACATATCCGTACCTCGCTTAAAAGATATTTCTTTGTTCGCATATCGGATACGATAAACAAGCTTAAAGAAACGGAAGAAGTCTGACAAGTAAATGTTGCTGTTAAAACCAGAACGCTTTTATATGTTTACGTCTGCATCTCATGATAACTATAAAAAAGAATTAATGCCAGGCTTAAAGAGTTTCTTACGTCGAAATCATGCATCTTAACTTCCTTTCAAAAAATAAAAAATAAAAAGATATTAACGACAATTACGGGTAAAGGAAATTTAATGGCAGCAGATATTCCCAACCATGGTAGCACAAAGAGAAATCCATCGAATCCATTCCATACGGAGCACAACCAGCACCGATAACCGCGGATGCATTTAAATGTAAGGAGTCCGTAGCAGCATGGTGTAGCTGTAGATACTCATACATGAGCTTACTCATTCAATATTCAAGGGAATGTAACGTAAAAATAAAAAAAATAAAAAAAAGCTAAAGTACAAGCTCTGCCAAATAAAGTATCTACAGCTTTACTAAACTCATACTCATACTCATACTCATAAACTTAAAAAAAAAGTAAATAAAAGAAAATTGGAAAAAAAACTGGAAAACACTTCAAACATGAAAATGCGAAAGCTGAGAGACGTCTTTCTTGGGGTAGAAATTTTATGGACGAGTTTCTTAAAGTTTTAGGGGAAATTAATTTAATACGAGTACATGTGCCGTCTGAAGCCGATGTACGAGTACTGAAGGATATCCTAAAGGGATCTTTAAGAATTTAAGGATCTCAGTTAAGAACGTTATACAATTAAAAGTTTTTACTTTCTTTCGTATACGGAAATCAGGCTTGAATACTGCTGGCTCCGGATTAAGGAAGTTCGCGTATTTTTTTGAAAGGTTTTTTGACTCTGCTTTACAAATACAACTTAAGCCTTGTCTAGTGGAAAAGAAAAGTGGAAAGTTAGACTATTATTTGGTTTAGAGGATGTCTTTGAATTATTAGTCCTTTAATGCCTTGACATGACCAGCGGGGAAGCATTGACCGAGGATAATTCCACAAAATTTATAGCTTCCCATTCCTTAAAGGGATCATACTAACAAAACTATCCACAAGTCTCTGCTGTCCACGAGGCAGTTAATATAGACAGTCTGTCTATGGAGTTGGGGAGACACCACAAAAACATTTGGGTTGAGGTGCTCATGGTTCCGTATATACACTGTATGTGGTGGGGCGGATCAAAAGACATATATTGATGGCGTATTCAATCAGCATTTGAAGGAGATGAGGACAACTGCACAAGTTTGACCGAACTCGTCTAAAACATACTACATCCGGCGTAACTATTATTAGGCCTCCGTAGAAGCATCTGCCGACGGATACTGGCTCATTTAAGATCGAGGAAGACAGTAGAAGCTGCTTCATGCCCATCCGAGCTAAACAAAAGATTAAAAGAAAATGTCGGTAGGGTATAAATTAACTTTCCTTTTTCAATATGGCGTGTGGCCGGCTTAGACATTCGTTTGGTCTACCTGCAAACTGGGGAGTCATGCCATCTGTAGTTGTGCTCATATAAAACCCAACTGTCTGTGGAAACCTTAACCGAACATGCAGGCAGACCCAACGTAGATTCGCGTTCCGAAAAACTCTCATTTGAGCCTGTCATGGGACTCAGTGAATTTAGCCTTCCGACTGCGTTCAGTGATGTCTTGCTTTCTCGAACTGGCTTGGAAATCGTAAGAAGCTCTAATCCCATCTTGACTGTCGCTATAGATGCAAATGCTTCACGCCATC
Organism: Volucella zonaria; assembly: GCA_963966105.1. Classification (NCBI taxonomy): domain Eukaryota; kingdom Metazoa; phylum Arthropoda; class Insecta; order Diptera; family Syrphidae; genus Volucella; species Volucella zonaria. Next base: position 191,750,219 of record OZ014532.1, on the reverse strand, counting down.
AGGATTACTTATATCTCCGCTTGGAAGACAGATGCAAGTTTTTTTTAACGAGGAGTGAAATCTAAAGTTGACGTCCTATAGAAAAACACCAGCGCCGTATTCTCTATCGGTTTTTGGAGCCATTTGGAGCCGTTTGGAGCCCCCGACTGCATTCCTTTCCTGGCTCAGATTCTGGCCGAAACTACATAGTTTTGGGCACAGGGAAAGTCGATTTCGTATATCTTCTGCAGCACTAGTTCTGATGTCAGGGCGTCACATGGCATATCCATAAGACTAGAGCCAAAAGACAGTAAGGTCATCAAAGCTTCAGTGCGTGTTGTGCTAAAGACCACCTCTTTTTAAACGGAAAATAACTTTGAGATATGAACATCATCAATGCGTCTAGAACGGAGCGAGACGTGCTAGTGAAAGCCCATATGCATCCACGACAGTTTGTTCTTTGGAGTCTGGTAAAAGCAGCAATGACGTATTTTCGTGAAAGCTTATTCCACTAGACAGATTAGATTAGATTGTTGTAGGAGATGGTATAAAGAATAGATGATTTGGCAGCTATGTCAAATAGAAATAGATAGAATTTACCAAAGCGTTGAAGTGTTTTGGTTAAACCATTGCAGTCACATAGTATGTGTTGTGACGTGACTGCATGCCCATGGTCATTAGGTGTTTTTTCACACGGCAGTGTCCTGTAAGAAAATCTGTGATCACTCGAATCTGACTTCTACTTACGAGTAGTTCTAGTGATTGTTTTGTTTTTTTGTGGCAACAGCTTGGCATAACGCTTTTGGCTTGTCTTTTTCCTTCGGATTCTCTCCCGAAATGAAGCTCCTTTCCCTCTAGACAGGTTTAAATACTTCCTTTTATTGTGTTAGTTGATAGCCCACAGAATGGTCTTGGCATCATGAATTGAGATGCGGATTCTTTCCTAGCTAGTTCGTCTGCTTTTTCATTGCTTTCATGTCCGCTATGTCCTGGCACCCAAATCAGATGAACTTTATTTGTGGTGGCCAATAGTTGTAGGAGTTGAAGGCAATCCCAGACCAGTTTTGATTTTATTTCAAGTTCCACTAGGCAACCGACGAAGAGGATATGATTGGCCTTGACATAGCGGGTTAGATCAAGACCCTTCTAGTTGACAGGGCCCATATCGTGCCGACAACTCCTTTGCACTGATATAGGGTCTAGAAGGCAGAAACGCAAATATTTAGCTTCTTTGGAGAATTGGATTGTGATGCCTTTAACACTATGTGCGTCAGACCAACAGCTTCCTCCCTGCTCTAAAGAGAACAAGCCCATTTCTAATGCACTAATCGGCGATCACGTCTAGTGCTGTCAGCACTTTGAGCAGACAGTCGTTAGGCAGATCCAACAGACAGTACAGCTACATCATCCGCGTATGATTGCGCATAGAGGTCAGAACTATTGAACGCGTTGAGCAGTGAATCGAGGGACACGCGCCATAGCAGTAGAGACAAAATCCCGCGTCTTGGTAACCTATGTTAACTCCCGCCATCACACAGTGGCCACAGTCAACATCCGCGAATAGTGTTATATTCACCAGTATTGCTTTGATCCACAAAACTAGTGATTCATCTACTCTCTTTTGTCTGGCCGGGTTATAGTTACATGTTGTCAAAAGTTGCGTTGTCGAAAGCACCTTCAATGTCGAAGAAAATGCCATGGGCGTATTCCTTCTTGTTAATTGCGCCTTCATTTTGAAGCGCACCCTCCCAACATCTTCTTCATTGCAAGCGTGTTGCATCGCAGACAGAAGATGCATTCCCAAGGCAATTTTGCGCACATGGATCTCGACCATTTTCTCCATTTCTTTAAAATGAAGAAAGTCAGACTTATTGATTTGAAGCTCTTGGCGAGCGTGTAGTCATCTTTCCGATTTTCGGTATGAGGGCTTCTCCCTCTGTGCGTCAGGATTTCGATAGTGCCAGACTAGAAATGAGAACTCTCTTTAGAGTTACCAGCATAACTGGATATATACCATGTGTGCCAGGAGACTTGCAGCCATCAAAGGAATCAACAGCGTGCTTGATGGTCCCATACCTCAACACAGCCGATGAGATATACCAGCTTCAGCGTATTGTGTTTTTCAGCTCATTAAAAATTTGGTTAACAGTTGTGAGCCCATTCTGATTAGGTTATCTGGAAAGTGAGCCTCAAGCCGAGACGGAGATCTCTCCCTTTTGAGAACTTTGACCAGCATACTGCTTTCACCGACAGTCTCGATCTTTGCGCGAGGTCTTTTATAAGGGGTACTCTGTAATATCCGAATAAGCTTCATATATTCGTTTTCGTTCGATCTGTAATGATTCCAGTCCTTGTCCAAATTAGTCTTAAGTGACCTGTTAAGAAGTCCAGGTCTAGGTTCTTGACGAAGGCTCTGCAGATTTGCGTTCCACCGTTCAGGTTTTAAAGAGTTTCATCTACGAGTAGCTAGTTTTTTGCCTTGAGCTGGACTTGTCAAGCTCCTCATTAAATCGTGTCCAGTTGGTCAACAATATCGAGATATCGCATCGAATCCTGATTTCGATATACCCATGGTTTGACATGGAGATCTCTGGTACTACATACTTTCCAATCAGTAATCTCCTTAGCATACCTAAGTTGAATACTTTCCATTTTACTGTCATAACAATCCAGGAGATGATTGATGCTCACCTTGCATTTGTTAAGGCCATAAAAGTTATTCTGAGCATTAGCATCGCAGCACATGATAAGACAAATTTTCCCGGAATCACAGTATTCAAATAGTTCGGTTACCGCCTTCAGTGGTGGTGGTAATAAGGAATCATAGGGAAAATAAGCAGACGCAATGACGAATTTGTACCGAATTGTCTCCGATTATTTCGTAGCTTATGTCTGCTCAAGTTTGGATGGTTAGAAGAGTGAGTTCGGCACATAGAGACAAATTGTCTGTCTTTTCGTTCGCTCGTCATATAGTAGTGTGAGACCCTTTAAACAACCGAAACCACAGACGCGATTATCCCACAGTCATGATTCTTAGTAGCAGAAAATATAGCAGTAGTAGCAGACTTGGAATAATGAAGATTGGTCTGACTACACAAAATATAAGAATGGGTAGTTGCCTCTTATCTGCACTCATTTGTAAGTAAAGAGGAAATTAACCCTTCCACGTAAATCATACTTAGACTTAATGGTCACGACAAAAGATTTGTCTAATCCCACAACAAGGAATCCTTTCTCTGCTTATGAGTGTAGATTTTCAAGATTTTGGATATGAAGACTCATCAGCACATTCCCCATTTGCCTGAGTTAGCCCGGGACCCTTAAGATGACGCTGGTCAGTTTTGTCTGAAAACCCCGAAAGTTTTAGTTTCCAAGGAAGGGCACAGATTTCTTCAATCATTCAAAAGTTTACTGCGTTGAGCACTTCACTCTAAGAGTACCGTTTTCCATATCATAGCCCTCTGCTTGAATGCAAAAATTATCTGATTTGGCTAGCTCACACAGTTGATCGACACAGTGTTTGCACCCAGCGTCGTTCAGACTGGTGTCATTGACAGTCTTCCCAATACGAATCGCCAGAGAGGAGATAACGGTGTCCTTATAGGTGCGCTGCCGGTTTCATCCCATTTGGCATTTCGGGGTTTTCTTGGAGGTTGCTTTCCCAGCAACGTCCAAGTTCAGTCCACCTGACCTGCAGCTCGTGCTGATTGTTACATCGGTTTCAGCCGGATCTTGTGCGCTAGGAAAACCACCACCTCAGTAGTTTCCTAGCCGGGGTTTCACCGCATTAGCCAACTTCCGTCGTCAAGAACTACTACCTTTACTGGTTGCAGCACTGGTCCTCTCCGGATATCGTGTGCATGTGAAAGCACTGTCAGTTTTGTTTTAGTCGATGAGTTTGACCATTTCATTCGATTTCCATCCGCTGGAACTGCAACCTTTATCAGTTGCACCACCGGCTCCATCCGGGCATCGTATGCGGAGATATTCATCTTGGCCCCGTTCGGGACAGATGTCTCTAGAGTTTTACATGAACTCCTGTCTGTGAAGACCTAATTTCACGGAATGCTAATACATCCATGGCAACGAGGATACGCATTGCCATTGCCTGCTACTTTCTTGAGTGCAAATTCGGAATTGTTTTAGAGGGACAATTTCCCCCTTGCTATGAGTCGAAGCCGATCTTAGGGTCACAGCACCCAGTACTTATTGCAACTCTACATCGGGTCGAGACCAACTGGAAAACCCTTCCTGCGATTTTAAGTTTAAACAACAGCCACCATAACGCTCCCACTGGGGGCCCTACATCAAGACGTCATGCTCGGATCGGGGGTTGTTTACTTCCATGGTAGCGTGGAAATGGTATGCACTACTCGTGCTTCAGCCGCCAACAGAATCTATGACAGGGAGCCTGTAACTGGTCAAATCGCAGTAACCTTCAGAGGTGATATGTTCAACATCATTGATGGAAGAAGCCTTAAAAATTGGGCGGGCCTCGCATGGACGTAGAGTGGATAAGTAAATTAGACCAAGAACTGTACGTGGTTCGGCAACATGGACTTATCTAAAAGAGTCAGAATTCATCGGCTTAAGCGATTGGGACATGTAATATCTATGGACACTAGCTCCCTACTCCGGAATACCTTTAATCAATCACCGAGAGGAAACGCAGCAGATAACCACCCCACCTCAGGTAGCACGCTCAAATAGAGTGGAACCTCAACCTACTTGGCGTGCCAAATTTAAAGTAGCTAGCAACAAACTGGGCCCAGGTTAACCATGGATAATAGCGACATCTAAGTAAGTACGATTAAGAAGGTTAGGACATCCTGTCTGATGGCGTTCTTTTATAATTCTATTTAAGGGATTAATACCTCCAATTCATTTTCATCGGGTGGAATTTATCGCCCACATTTAATGTTTAATTCTCCTTGAAATGGAATTTAGGTCGCGCCTACTGTGATTCTATTTGAGATTTCCTTACACATCACTTCAAATCTCTGTTCCAATCTTGTTGCCTTGACACTTCCTGTTTGACCCATTCACAAAATTTCCAAATGTTGAACCTAGAGTACTACTCCCTCGAACGCGTGTTTCTCCTGGTCATTCTTCTTCCTCCGGAGACTCCAATTTCCTTCGTGCCCGTAGGACGTACCACTTGCTCTCGTCTATGTATGGGGTGACCAGATAAGAACGATGGAAAAAAATTGTAATAAAACAACAACGGTGTGGGATATAAAATCGATTCTGGCTTTATTTTGAAGCAACGTTCATGCCATTATGTGTGGAATAGAACAATATTCAAATGGCGGCCTCGACTTGGCTAGGAGTGCTTCAAGCGGTCTTTCCAATTTGTATCACTTGGTCGAATATGTGCGAGGTTATTCCGGCAAGAGCATGTCGAATGTTGGCCACGATCTCGTCCAAAGTGCTTGGCTTGTTTGTATAGACTTGAAGTAGTCCCAGAAAAAATAAACAAGTGGTGTCAAATTGCATAATCGCGGCGGTCAATTAATGAACGCTCGCTGTGAGATGACTCAGTCGTCGAAATTCTCCTTCACAACTTCGAGCGTTGCGTTGCTTGTATGGCATGTAGCCCCGTCTTATTGCAACCACAGGTCGAAAGTATCGATGTTGTTGAGTTCTGATTACAGAAAGTCAGTTAGCATCGCTCTATAGCTGAGACCATTGACGGTAACGGTGTCTCCTTCCTCATTTCGAAAGAAATAAGGTCCGATGAAGCCGCCATGGCCATAACCGCCCCTAGCAGGCAGTCTTTGTGAATGCATTGTTGCTTATCCGAGCACTTGTGGATTATATTCGCTCCAATAATGGCAATTTTGCTTGTTGACATAGCCGCTGAGCTAAATATGGGCATCGTCCGAGAAGGTGATTTTTTGTCCAAAATCCGGATCTCCGGTCAACATTTTCAGCGCCCAATTAGCGAACGCACGGCGATGCCAGATCCAGCTGATCCACGCCGAATCGACATTTCTGGGTCTTCTTCGATACTGGCCGCTACGGCGGCAATATTTTCTTCATTTCGCACCAATCTCAGTCTGGTGGGTGGTTTAAGATCCAAAAAAGTATACTCATGCTCAAACTTCCCCACCGTTCAAGGAATTACCTGCACACTGAAGCCATGATGACGGCTGACCTCACGACGAAATTTACGTTGCGTATTTACAATTGAGCCGGAAGTTCGACAAGTGTAACACGTTACATGATGAAATGCCAAACCGTACTGAATATTTTGACAGCTGGATGTCATTGGTAACTTTGTCAGCTGCTGAAACATAACAATTGGAAAAACTATCATTTCCCTATGGTCACCCTATATAAAGCGCCTCTCTCAAGGCGAATTTGCTCCATCTGACTCTTTGCACTGTTCATTGTAGCGACGGTAGGGTGAAATCGAATACAACAGTTCCAACATTGAGAAGTTAACATCGATGCCACTTAACGCGAACTGCGTACGGCTAGTGGAGAGGATGAATTTGATGTTGAAAAATTAAGCCCTGATGGTGATTGTGCAAGACATTCTCTGAAATGGTGAAAGCTCAGGATTGCTTACAGACAAAAAATTCATACCCAAAGACACTGCATCTGTTCTCTGTGCTACTTTTTCTTGCTCAAATCTCACACTTATGAGTCCAGCAGGTCAAGTTCGAATGGACAAAGAGCAGATGTAAAGGGTGTCTAGTGGAAAATGTTCAAGTTAATTTCAGTAGTACTTCATTTCCGGATATTGAAGAGAATGCAAAAAGTGCGATGTGCACGAATCAGTGATTTACTGCTCCTCAAATACCTCGTCCGCGAACATGCGATGGGCTCCCTGACCACTCAAACTCACTCGACAAGTTTTTTTTGCAGTTGCAACTTTAACTTGCAATTTTTCCACTCATGTGCCTTAAATGCTCCACGGCTATCTTTCATAGTTTTGCACGGAAACGACCACCAGAAACCACACGAAATTGCAGATGTAAAAGTATGCATCCAGGAGGAGTAACACTGTGATATCACATATCCACTAGCAGCCATGTTTTCAGTGAGAAAATTGTTTCATGGGCAAAATATTTCACTCGCGGCGATACGCTATTTCGATGATGACGTCAAAAATATCCTTTCCCTGTAAATGAAAGTGCAAACACTTTAAACTGAAATGTTCAATACTTCAAAATAAATAAATACTCGCAAATAAACAGACGAAAATAGAATTCTTCTCATTGTTCCTTTATGTGTATCCGTATCCGTATCCTTGAATGCTGTCGGTTTTCGAGCAAACTTTGGAATTAAAACAAAATGCACTTCGAAAGGGTGACCCATTTGGGGACCAATGTCGGTCACTTTAAGAATTAAATTTATTCGAGTGCAAATTGCTGGCTTATATCCAGCATTGCAATTTTCAATTTTAGTTTCAATGCTTTTTTTTCTCTCGCTCGCTTAAAGTGCTCCACAAACATCCTTTTGCTACGAGTAGTCGACAGTTTACGAGAAAATTCACAAATGCAACCATATAGAGCTGAAACTCACAGTGACCAAGTGTTACAAGACATTGGCTTGTAGACCAGAGAAGTATCTCTTCTCTGAAGTAGTTTCCAGTTCAAGAAAATATTATTTCCCCTAGTTTTCACCTCCAAATGCCAACGAGACTCCTTAACAACACCGTTGAGAACTTTATGCTGATTGTGGAGACGATGAGCAAAAGCACGACATGCAGAAAACTTGGTCCATAACCTGCAATATTCACTTCAATGTTTTTTTCTTCTTCTGTCTGATATCCTTCTTCTATCTCAATATTTACACATTTCTCTGGAGCACTGTGGGGAGTCCTTCAAAAGTTTTTGTTGCTGATTCCTTTCCCTGCTTTGCTGATGCCATTTGTATGCATAATTTCGCATCTTATCTATTTAAATTCGGATTCCCCTGCAGCATCTAAATATCCGCTTTGACAATATGTATGCAAAGAAATTTAAATTTCCATTCAAAGAACCAAAAGATGTTGTCCTGGTCGTAGTTGTACTCTAAGTCACGGCCTTTTGTCCTTCAACCTATCAACATACCTATTCGTATGCATTCGTGTCATACCTACTGTATTAAACCATGTTGGCCAACATGAGGATATTCCAGTGCGAATCCATTCCAGATGATCCTCAACGGACCACAAACAATGGGAGCCCCATAATTAGTTAATTAGAACGAGAACAGTACTTAAGCTTGGCATATTTAATTATCTTCAACGACGAACACTTTTCGTGTCTCCTTCCATTCCAAAACCCCTTAGAAGTCCTCGTACAATATGTTCATTTACCCATACTCGAGAATATTTGCGTATCTCATTTGTTTGGCCAGTAAACACTCTCTCTGCTCTGAGGGAATACAAAATTGCTGGCGATAAAGCAAATGACTGGCATATTTTTCACAATCCCTGGACACGACACCTTGTCTAACATCCATGTGGAGAAGGGTATTGGATCAAGGATATTCGAGTAGGGGTAGGAGCTGAAGCGAGAGCATTAAATTGGAGGAATCTGTGGCATAATATTGAGTGGGATTAAGTTGGATAATTTATTAACGTCGCATTAGATCACGGTACCTGACACAAACTCAACTGGGAGAACATATGGAAATGGAAACGGAAAACGAATACAAATACAGATACAGATCCAAAGGTACACCTCCATGTCAAGGTGACATTTAGCACATCCAGTATACGCCATGTCCTACATTAATTCATTTATTCATGCCCGCAAGGAGAGTGCTCGAATATCCTTCCTCGGATGTGTGTGTTTGATGTTTGCATTTCTTTTGGGGATTTCCCAAATTCGTTGGTGATCCTTAAGAAGCTGTAGAGTGTATCCAACTTTATCCTGCGGAACTAGGTTTTCATTGTTGTACTCTTAATTCAGAGTCCCGCAGTGCCGCAGAGCCGCAGAGCCGCAGAGCCATGGAGCGCAAAAGTTACATTAACCAGCCAAACATAAGAACGAAGCTAATAAATTAGAAGAGTTTTGTGCTGCTTCCTTGTGGTCCTACTTTTTTGTGCTGGAAATCCATTTACAATTGAAACAAAGAGGAACGAGAAGTCGTAGATAACCAGGCGGAGCTCATGAAATAAAAATCCTTTAAATTGGTTTCGCGTTATTCCTTTTGTTCTGTCTGATGTATCCAGTGTTACCGTGAGTACCAACAGAAGGGCTATCTTAATGGAACAGTGTTGTACGTGAATCATTGAAAAAACTGAGTAAATGATAATTTGGCATAGCAGGGGCATATTTTACAGTGCCATGTTTGAAATTTAGGAGCTTCCACGATGCTAATGAGATGGAGGGTCTTAAATCGTAAAAAAGATAAATATAGCAGAGCTGTTGTAATCCCAATAGATCAGGACCAGATCTTAGCCGCGAGCTATCAAATCAAAACAGCGCATACAGAAAAAATTCCATTAAGAATAGGGAATCTACAAGAGATGGACACTTTTTTGAGGACATGATACGAGATGCTAAACTCCAGAGTTGACTGAGAAAAAAAAATCGTACTGCTCAAAATTTATTTATTTATTTATTTATTTATTTATTTAAACTTGCCAACACAGCAAGAATTCACTTATAAATCTGTGAAAGATAAACATTGTTGCGCTTAAGCTTTAATTTAGAATTTACATTTTAACTCTAGTGAAACTATTTATTAAAAGTAGAAGTAAGTTAAATTTAATATTAATGAAACTTTGTCAATTTAATATTTTATCCTTTAATTCAAAAAGTAAAATTTTGATTGAAATTGCCTAAGAAGGGGAAAGGGTTGGGTGAACCTAGTTGCTCTGATTTTCAAGGAAATGATGCTCTCGTATAGTACGTGGGAGTGTGTTCCAAAGACGTATAGTAGCAATATAAAACTGTTTCTCAGATGTTAAACATGAAAATCGCGGAAATTAGATTTTTTTCATATAGATATGTCGGCTGCCTACTTTTAATAATGCTGAAGAGAAATAAAAGCGCACGAAATTTTATATAATTTTGAAATGACATCTTTACCAAGTTTTTGGCTAGGTGTGAAACGTGGTCATATCTTTTGAGACAATATACATATCGAATGGTGGTGTTAAATGCTACTTGTAGTTTCTTTTGCTCTCGGCATCACATTCATGAAAAATTTCGCATCCATAAACCAGCAGAGGAATAACTAAGGCTTTGGCAAGTAGCAGTCTGGTTTTAGTTGGTGTACACTTTTGGGCAGTCCATAGTGTTCGAAGAACGTCATATGTTTTTCCCACTATAGAATTTATATGGTTGTTCCACGTTAGTGTTCTATTGAAGACAACGCCTAGCTTTTTCGAAGAGTCAACGAATTCAATTTTTGAGCCGTTTAGCATTAAATGTGAGAAATAGGAAAGATCAAGAATAGTTTTAGAGATAACTAAAGATTTACATTTTCCTGGATCTAGTACTAAACTACTTTTTGACGACCAATTTGAAATTCGTTGCAGCTCTTCATTTAAATCACTAGCGCAATTCTCGATGAGGCCTAAGGGACAGCTTTGATAAATTTGAACGTCATCAGCGTAAATGTGTTTCGATGAATTCAATATTACAGAAGCTATATCATTAATATAGACTGAAAATAAGAGAGGCCCTATGATCGATCCTTGGGGAACACCTTCTATTGACACAGTCTGTTTTCTTTCACTAAGATATGACGAGATTAATTTAATTGAAGAAGGAGAAATGGAAAAGTAGTGCCTTAATTTATTGATCAGAATAGCGTGATCTACCATGTCAAAAGCTTTAGAAAAATCCAGTAGTAATAAGAACGTAACATTGTCTATCTCTTATGTCTTCAACTACATTGACCAAAGCTGTAGTGCAACTATGCTTTGCACGGAAACCTCACTGAACCGGAAGCAGCAAATTATTGTTCATAAGAAACTTACTAAGGTGTTTATGCATAATCCGTTCACATATTTTTGAGAGAAAAGGCAGAATTGACATTGGCCTGAATTCATCACCTATAGAGTTTTTAGGAATAGGAATTATTTTTGCTAATTTCCACTGGTAAGGAAAAAATGCCAGTCATAAAAACTGTATTAATGACGTGCGTAATAAATGGTAGCAATGATGGTAAAATTGCTTTAACAAAAATCGGATGAATCTCATCAACTCCTTTAGCATTTGATTTAACAGACAGGAAACTTTCTACTATGTTCGTATCATCCACCCTTTTGAAAGCAAAAGACGTTGCAGTTGGTAGAACAGTACCATCAAGCACACAATTATCAACAGAGGCACTTGAATTTGGATTTGATAAGAACTTGCGATTTAGGTCATTACGATCGATATTAGTAGGACAACTTAACTTTGGTTTACCGACTCCTAGTTCACGAATATTGTTCCATATTTTACGACCGTCGGATGTAGAACTAAAGCGGTTGGAATAAAATTGCATCTTAGCAGTTCTTACTTCACGGATAACACTATTACGGAAGTTTTTATAGATTTGATGAAGCTCTTCCACCTGAAAACGTTTTTGTTGATGAAATCGATTTGTTCATCTGGTGAGGGCATACAATAAATGAGGTTCCATGGAATAGAATTAACATGCTGTTCAAGAGAAGGCCTATCAAAATTTTTAAAATCCCTATACATATAATTTGATGTATCTACGCATTCATCAATATCAAAATCGTATGTAAGAAACAATAAGTCGTGTTTAGAAAAGGCTGGTGCAGCAACTTGATCGTAAAGTAATACCTTGTCGGCATTATTTACAAAAAAACACATCTAATAGGGTGCTGTAGAAGCTGGTGAAATGAGTAGGAACATCATTATTTACGGGTTGTAGATCAAATGATTGCATGTTTTCGATTAAAAGACTTTCACATCTGGTGTGGCTTGCGTATGTGCATCAGTTTCGTTTTTACAGCATTAATCACAAGTCCTTGATCGTGACACCATTTTGAGACGCTATTAAATTCACCTTGCATTATCGTGATCGCAGTATTATTGCACTTGTGTTTAACAATTATTGCTAGGTTATCGGCGTATGCAAAGACTGTACTTTTGAGTACCGTGCCGACCACCGACGAGTGCACACGTCATCTTGCACTCGTATTTCTCCGTGCTGTAAAAAAAAAAAAAAAAAAAAAAAAACCCAAAACCCCAAAACCACCGCGCGCGCGTGAAAAAAAAAATAATAATAATAGTGCAGTGCCATAGAGAAAAAAAAAAAAAACATTATCACACAGTGTGGGAATCCTACACCTCTCCCGCTCCTGGTCGTAGTACTGTTGCTTGCACTCGGTCGCTGCCGTTACGGTATTTATCATACGGTACGGGCAGTGACTGAGTGTATGTTGGTGCACTGTTTCATATTGTTGTAAGGGCATAACACCTACAGCAATTTGATTCAGTAAACCATCGTCAGAATTTTCACTTCGCAGCCCTGCTTAGTATCGTCGGTGTTTGTGTTTACTATGTTTGTTTGTGATTATGTCTAGGGAATTCAGGGTGGACGTAGCCAATATACGCGGGCTAAAAAGCAATCACCTTTCTGCGTACGTCCACGTCTGTAAGTACCGACCAGCTGTTTTGGCACTTAGCGAAACACAGGTAGATCCCCGCCCACACCTCTCAGACCACAATGATCTGAAGCTACCTGGCTACGAACTAGTGCCACTATTCTTTCCCCGTCGCGGTCTCGCCATTTATGTGCGTAGTGATGTAGCTTACCAAATTCCACCACAATGTAGTCCCTGTTCCAATCCGGAATTCAATTTCATGTGGTTAAAATTCCATCTCCGTAAGCAAATTATCCACTACTGCTTTATTTACAGAAGCCCCAAACTGGACAGCAACCCGACCTTCCACGAGTTTGATGCGCTGTCTGATTCCATTCAAAGAATTGTATCCCTGTATCCTCATACTGAAATCGTGATTACGGGCGATTTCAATATACACAATTCTGGTTGGCTTCGACATTCTGGACAGACAACACCCGAAGGACGGTGTGTTGAGATCTTCGCTGCGGAAAATAACTTAACCCAGCTTGTAAATGAGCCCACACGCATACCAGACGTTGATAGTCATACCGCCAACACCCTGGACTTGTTTTTAACCTCTCACCCTGACAAGTACTGCGTTGATGTACTCTCCCCTCTAGGCTCGTCGGACCATTGTGTCATATCAGCTAAATTCTCGTACACCCACCACACAGTTAGAGAAAAGATTCCTAAAAGAACCGTATGGCAATACGAGAAAGCCAATTGGAGCGGACTTAACAACTTCTTTAGGAATTTTAACTGGTCATTATGTTTCCTCGATAACGACGTGGATGCCGCTGCTGACATGATCACAGAAACTATTCTCTTTGGAATGAGATGCTTTATCCCACATCGGATGAAGAGTATCAAACCAAAAGAAAAGGAATGGTATGATTCGAGCTGTAAAGAGGCTGTCAGGGTTAGAGAACTGTTTTTTCGGTCCTACAAGAACAACCCGACAGAGGAAAACCGAAAAAAGTTTAAACGAGCCAGAAATGACTGCAACGCCTTTCTTAAGCGTGTGAAATTCCAATATGACCAAAACCTGAGGCAAAAAATACTACAATGTCCCAAAGACAGTAAAAATTTTTGGTCATTTGTCAAAAACATTAGAAATTCTGCCTCATCCTCCATCCCAACGCTCATTTACAATGACATTCCAGCTGTCAGCTCTTTGGACAAGGCCAATCTGCTTGCTGCACACTTTGCGGCTAGCTCAACACTCCCAGACTGTGCTTTGTCCCCGCCTACACTCGAGTGCGTCGAATCTACAATGGGACGAATCCACTTTCGCACTCGTGTAGTAGCAAGAGTACTCAAAGATCTCAACATGCATAAAGAGGTGTTCTTCTACGCTGGCAAAACCACTGCGTAAGCTTTTTCATCAGTCCTACTCTTTAGGACTCTTTCCGAGCAGATGGAAAACAGCATTTGTCCAGCCAGTCCCTAAAAAAGGCGAATCTTCTCTATCCTCCTACAGACCCATTGCACTTACGTCCCTTCTTTCCAAGGTCATGGAAACGCTGATAAACCGTCAGCTCATGAAATATCTCGAAACACGAAAACTTCTCAATGACCGGCAATATGGTTTTCGTAGCAACAGGTCCACTGGTGATTTGATGGCATGTCTCACCGAAAAGTGGAACCAAAGCGTACATCAATCTGGTGAAAGCAAGTTAGTTGCACTTGATATTTCTAAGGCATTTGACAGAGTTTGGCATCTGGCTCTTTTGTCGAAAATGCGTGCTCTTGGGATCGATGACTCTCTTCTTCAATGGATTAGAAATTACCTTTCGAAACGTTCAATTCAAGTCGTCTTGGACGGTTTCAAGTCTGATATTCACAAAATAAATGCTGGTGTGCCCCAGGGCTCCGTTCTGTCTCCGACACTCTTTTTAATCTTCATTAACGATCTCTTGTCTGCTACTTCTAATCCAATTTATTCCTTTGCTGATGACAGCACTCTCTGCTTCTCATATTCGTTCCCAGACTCACGCCCCTGCTCTTCGGCTGTAGAACGGGAACGGCAGCGTATGTTAAGCTCATTAAATTCCGATATTAACAGCATAACCAACTGGGGAACTATCAACCGAGTAGAATTTAATGCTTCCAAAACTCAATGCTGTCTGCTGTCATTAAAGCGAAATTCAAATACCCAGCCATTATCCATGAATGGCACTCGCATCGTCGAAACCGATAAACTTTCCATTCTCGGTATGTGTATCAGTAACAACTTACGTTGGAATGACCACATATTCGATGTCGCCAAAAATGCTGCGAAATGTCTAGGTTTTCTCAAGCGATGTAAGAAATATTTTACCCCCTCTGATCTGGCCACAATATATAAGGCATTTATCCGCCCAAAATTGGAGTACAATGCCCACATCTGGTCAGGTGCTCCTAAAACATCTCTGCACCTGCTAGATAGGATTCAAAACCGTGCGATAAAACTAATTGGTGATACTAATATCAGTCAATCAATTGACACCCTCGAACACCAACGTAAAGTCTCCTGTCTCACTTTGTTTTATCGCTATTTCCACCACCAGTGCTCCATTGAAATTGCCAGTAGCATTCCGCCCATTCAAACTTTCAACCGTAACACCCGTCTCGCTAGGAATGCTCATCAGTATACCCTCAAGCCCATTTTCGGACGTACTCTTAAATATCGTGATTCTTTCCTAAGCCGTACAACTCGCTTATGGAATGCCCTGCCGACCTCTGTGTTTCCTGGTCGTTATAACTTGCAAACATTTAAAAACAATGTACATCGGTACCTGTCTTTTCTTCTTTCCTAAATTTCCTTGGCCCGCGCTGTTTGCAAACATTTTAAGGGTACTTAAATCCCTTGAGCGCGCGCCGATTATAAAAAAAAAAAAAAAAGCACACGAAGAAGCTCGTTAGTATACAAGATGAAGAGGATTGGTCCCAGTTTTGAACCTTGTGGTACACCAAACAGACTCTGCTTTTCTTGGCTCAGTGTCTTTCTTACTTTTACCCTTATTTTTCTTCCAGATAGGTAATTCTCTACCCACTTTGCCAAGGTCCCTCTTACGCCAATTCGGTTGAGGCTTTCGATGATTTTCTCATGGCTTAATGTATCAAAGGCCTTGCTGAAGTCTAAGAACATAACTAGAATATGGTGGTTTTTGTTTAGAAGACTTGAGTTAATCACATTTGCGAGATTTCCCAGTAGTAACCCAGTGCTCTTATTTTTTTGGAAGCCATATTGGTTTGGCTGTAAAACTCTATGCTTTTCTGTGAAATTTGTTAGTCTTCGTATTATTATTTCCTCCAGGCATTTTTCTACAACCGGCAAAATTGCGATGGGCCTATAGTTCTCTATCTGGTTTGTCACTCTCCCCTTGTGTATAGGACGTATTATCGACGTTTTTAATAACTTCGGAACACAAGATTTACTTATACTTTAGTTGATAATTGTTGTAATTATTGGAGTTTGAGATCGATCGGTCTAATATTATCTGCTCCTGGTCTCTTGTCGGTTTTTAAACAGCACAACATTCCGCAAACTTCTGCTTCGCTGGCCTCCTCTACATAGATTGATTGTGCGAGATGTATATTTTCATGGGAAGAGGTTTTGTGAGAGTATCTATGCACTATCTTGGATGCTTGACTAGAGAATTGCTCCGCAAATTTTTCTACTAAGTTCGTTAGTTTCGTATTCACCGGAAAATTGTTCATAATTATCTCATCTGTCGATCTCTTTTTTCGCCCCATAAGTTCATTCAGCACATTCCATATTTTTCTCAGGTAATTTTTGGCGTTCGAAAATTTTTCTTTGTAGAAGTAAGTCTTAGTTATTAGAATACTCAGTTTCGTATCCTCGGTTTAGTGGGTTGTTTTTCCATTTCCTGTACACCTCGTCTCTACTTTTGCATATTCTAGCTACATCAGGAGTCATCCATGTTTTTTGTTTGCGATTTTTCATATTTGCTATTTTTGTTGATTGCGTGTATATGTCGTTCATTTTGTTCACAAATATATTGTATAGTCGCTCAACGTCATTTTCTTCACTTAATCTTTGCCAGTTTGTTTCCCTAATTAGTTGATTAACTCTAAATTGATTGATTTTTACAGGGATTTCTTCTATAATTTGTAGCTCAGAATAGTCTTTTGTAGCATACAATGTTGCGTAGTGATCTGATATATCGGTTTCAATAACGGCCGATACAATATCTTGTTTAATAATGCTAACAAAAATATGATCAATTATTGTCGAGGTATTGGCTGTTATATTAACCCGAGGTGGTTGATTTATACAATAACATTCATTAAGCCCTTTGATGCCATTATTTCTAAATACTTACTGACTTGGGGGTCATTTAATTTTTTTAATCACCCAAAACGATTAATTCCCTTTCGGTTTTGATATGGTTGTTCAGTTCTTCAATAAATTGTGTGATGTTTAACTTAGGCGGCCTATAAATCGCGTGAATATATGTTTTGCGGTTTTTACCATCCATTTCTAGGTGTACATTTTCGTAATATTCAGTATTTTTATTAATTCTGGAATACGGAATATTATCTTTAATATAAACTGCAATTGCTCCACCCAGTTGACGATCCTTTGACAAGGAATCGACTGCTGCTACTATATAATAGAATCGACAACTCTAGACATGCCCCAGCTCAAAGTTTTGTTAGGTGGAAACGCGGTGTACGACTATACGAGTACAGACGCCATGCCATTTTTGTTTCTGGTTAAAATGAAATATCCGGTTATTGTACAATAGCTGTTCACTGTCAGGGTGGTAATTCAAATTTAACGATAAGCGTATTCGTAACCGTCACGTTACCATCTTTGTAAAAAAAATAAAAGAAGTCTCATCCTTAACTTATGCGTCATTCAAATTCACTCAATGGCAAGTCAACTTTTCTCGTTAAACTTTAACAGAATACGAATAAAGACCTATCAGCGGCGAGAAGGAGCCGAATACGAATGAGACATTTTTCCTTTATTTCCTTTTCTCGATTCTGTTTTGTTTAGAACGTTGCCGAGAAAAGAGAAAAGAGAAAAGAGAATTGCTTTCGAAAAAGGAAACTATGAACCAAAGGTCTGGTTTCTTTCAATTTCCTTGCGTTTCCTGGTTCTTCTTTCTATTTTTACGGTAAGCACGATTGCAATCGTAGAGAATATAGATACAGATAGTCCAGGGAAAAGCAGCAACTGCATCTAAGGCCACTTTATGCACTAAACTCGTAGATTGTTGATTAGGGATTTGTGCGAATCAAGCACGCACACCTTAAATGTTGTTTTCTTTCTCCTTTTTTTCTGCTGCCTGACATTTGCTGTAGACAGTTGACGATAATAAATGCTCAGGATTATTGCTGGGTGTATTTACTTCATGGTCCTGATGACCATCGCCTTCGTGTACATTTTCTCTATGAGCATCCATAGCCGGCAGAGTAATTGACCGTCACAACAGCTGTAATTATAAGCTCTGTCAATAAACAATAGGGCAAACCCCGTTAAAACTAGACAACAGAGGATTTTATCTGTTTACACACAAGTTATGAGAGAAGGCAAAGCGTTAAGTAGCCTGGAGGAGAACTGTGTAAAACCGAAACAGTGTCCATAGATACTTATAACCAAGACGCCTAAGTGGGGAGAAGCAAGTATTAAATTTTCCAACCGTTTAATTGCCTTTAGTGTACAGACGGTGTAAATTGTGACTTGTCCTTGCTACTTTGGAGCATTCTTGTGGTCATTTTGGTGAGGGGTTCATGGAATGTGTCTCGGGTAACAATTTTAGTTAGGTTTACGAGGAGAAACAAGGGTTTTTATGAATGTAGCATTCGATATCATAGGCAACTTTGTTTTTCGCTTAAGGCTGTGGTTTCTTGATGTATGCTTTCCAACTAATGTAACACCACACCCATTCCGTAGGATCATTGATGGATGGTCGTCTGTCTTCTCTGGTCTGTAGTAAATGTTAATTTGGCTTAGAAGTTTTCGCATACAATTTCGGTCTTTCCCAAGAGGTATTTGCTTTTAGTGATACTGACCTGAATAGATTTGGCAAAAGGACTCAAACTCACGATTAACATAAAGACCTATTATCCTGTGGCACATAATATATCCATGCGAAACCACTGGTCTGCATACATTTAAGTAATTGATGAGTGTGTCATTGTGATTTTCTTTAATGACTCTCCTGTAGATCCTGCACAGACCGCGAAATCATACAAATCTCTCTCAAAAGTCTTCAGGTAAGTCAGAGTTTAAAGGCGAGCCCTGTCTTCTGTAAGTCATAAATCAAGCGTATAAATGGCACGCTCTGTTACTAGGTATAATGTCCATAATCATCGTTGGTTTGCATACCATGTAATTGGGTATGCCTCCTAATATCCACACAAAAACCGCTGATGTAAAAAAAACAACTCAACTTGACTTCTTACAGCCTTGTGTATCACTCCCAGCCTGAATTTCTTCAGTCGAAACCAAACCACACTGAATCACCAAAAGTTATTGCAGTGGAAACCTTCAATATGAAACTGTCTTTGAATGTGGCAAAGTACTTGAGGTTCTCAAGGAAACACAGTGGAGAACTAACCACCAAAGACGGCTTGACTAGACATTGAATTGTTTAATGGCATGAAGGTGTCCCTATTGGAGTTATGAATTATATTCCACATGATACCAGCAATAGAAATAATCCACCCGTGGTTTTTTCGACTGTGGTCGAGATATGGCATTCTGGAGGCAGCTAACATGTCATGTACAAAAAAAACTCCAGCACTGACCTAGGAGTTTCCAGATGTTTCAATTTTAAAGGCTTCTACAACCCTTTCTACAACCAATTCGGTTGATTGATCTGGAATGATGAAGATAGTACCAAACAGGCTCAACTTGTTGCGATTCAACGCACTAAAATTGATAGATATGTGATCGGATTGATACGGCAAACTGCGAAGGTTGAACGGGATACAGAAGAAGTACCCACTGAAGGACAACCGAATAAGAGGGGAATAAAACGTTATTCTATACGTCTAAATGCTATACAAAGATACTTCATATGCACTCAAAGTCTCAAATAATGAAACCAATACTCTTTCTTGGAGCTGAAGTTGCCTACTTTTCTTCCATCACACACAGGGCCAACAAGAGGAATATTTCAAGGTGCTCTTTCCATTGGGGGTATTTGCCGTAAGCGATGTCCAGATGGCACAAGCACTACAATCCATCCAGAGAAAAACTCGGGATGTGGCTTTCCCCGCGTACAATAATCAATTATCATCAAAGGGTGATTAAAGCCTACGAAAAAGGTGCCACACATCGCTTATCGGAAACCTCGAATTGGGAAGACTGGCATTCACAACAGTCTGAACGACTCAAACTGCAAACGAGATCAGCTGGGGTATTGTAAATTGAACCGCTTAGAGTAAAGTACGTCACACAGAAAGCCCTTGAATGGCTAAGCAATTCAGTGACAAAGACCTTCTCTCTAGGAACCATGATTTTTTTTTAAATTTTCAGGACATCCAAACTGAGTCACATCATCTGTCAAATCTCGGAAAAGCTCAAGAAAACGGAGGGCATGGTTCCATTCCCATAACCCTGCACTCGACACAAAAATGTGTCAAAGGGAAGCAAGTTTCGGGAGAGCAAAGACCACTCTTCCCTATTTTTTCTTGAGAGAGAACTTCTGCTCCCCCGAATGCAGTCTCCGGTTGTTTTTTTTTTTTTTTTTAAATTAGCGCACGCTTCAGGATGAATAGAATATTTCCACACAGCACAAGCGAAGAAATATTATTAGGGAGGTAAGAAAGACAAGTACCGATGTTGCGGATTATATTGACTAGGAAATAAAAATCTCATCAGGGCGTTCCATAAGCGAGTTGTGCCTCTTGGCAATCACGATATTTCTGATTATGAGCATTCATAGCGAAACGGGCACCATAATTTCGATGGAACAGCGTTGGCGAAAACAGCGATAGAACAAGGAAAGGCAAGAGACATATCATCGGTGTTCGAGAGTCTTAATTAACTTGCACGGTTTTCAACATAATCTAGCAAGGGCAGGTATTTCTTAACTGATGTGTGCCAGCAAGAAAAGTCTTTTAGATTGCCTAAGACTCATTTGGAGGAAGACTGGTATCTGTATGGATCCAAGCAAAATCAATATTAAAGGCTTATACGGATTTCGAAGAGTTGTGTGCAAAACTAGAAACATTTGGTGAAACTAGCAGAATAATCAAAGTCGCCCTAATTAATAAACCAGACGAAGACTTTTAGAGCACTTGGTGGAATCTACATTGATTCGAAGATGGACACACTCTGTGTCATGATTGAAACACACGGATTACAACCAGGTCATAATCTGCTCACAATAACTAAACTGTAAGTGAGACATAGTTAACCTCGTTATTGCGTCCTTTGAACAATACAAATCGTCTGTGTATACTGCTACCAGCTCTGAACAGAATGTCCACTGGTAACCTTGAACAGAATTGTTTTTCAAAATACTCTGAATGAAGATGAATACACTTTTACATGCGGTTGAACCAATTTTCGAAAGTCACTTGTTTGAGCCGATTTGTGAGAGCTCGCATTGTAGCGGTGGAGAATGATTCGTGTTCGGTGGTTGCCTTTCTTACTTCTCCGATGGCGTGGTTGATGGCGGTGTTTTCTTAGATAAGCTAATTCTGAGCCCCTCCATCCGTCTTCCAACAAATCACTGTAGCGAGGCCGACATTTTTGGCGATTAAATAAGCTCTGTCCTGGAAACATGATATCTACAAAGGATATCGGCATTTCTTCGGATAGTCACGCAGCTATCAAATCTCTGGACTCAGTTTCATTAAATTCTAAAACCACCCTTAAATGCCGATCATCTATTACAGAGATAGCAGAGCAGTTCAACCTTCACCTTTGTCTCCTACGCTTCATTATAAGCTCAAATTGGTTCCATGCGTAAGACGATCACAGATCGACGTGGCATTACAACGGGCCAGTAGGCCTAAGTCGATTTGTCTCTCCAACAGCCACTTTTAGCTAGCTACCTACCTACCTACTTCTCCAAAGACTTCCTGCAAACAAGTGGTTTTGTATCGCTTCGAGTTGATCGTTCTATTTTGCTCTACATAATGGCGACATTTCCGGTTTTTCTGAAGAAACAGGCGTTCATTTGCTTCGAAGTGCTTGTGCGCGAAAAACTTTTGTAGGACTTGGCTCATCTTGAAAGACCCATACTGTCGACTACTGTGTAGTTTCGGCCCTATATACATAGATCCATGACTCGTCGCCTGTGATGATGTCTTTTGAAGCACCTCGATCGAATTTTTTCAGCATGTCTTTGGACACTAGTCTTTTTCGAGCGATTGTCTACTATAATTATGCAGTATCCAATGCGAAGGTACTCTTTTGGCAAATGTTCATGCAATATTAAGTGTATAAGAGTGGAACTAATGCCCAAGTATACATCAATTTCGCGATAAGTTGCATTACGGTCTTACAATATTAGTTCCTGTACCGCATCGATGTTTTCTGGCACAACAACCTATCTTGGATGACCTAAACGAAATTTATCCTGGATCGAACGAAGACCACGATTGTGCTTCATCACCAACAGTCGAAGGGAGTTGATAGGCAAACTACGTCGAATATCATAAACAAACATGACACCAAAATGCTCACTTCGCCGAATAGAAGTTGCGTTTAGAGTCACGAATAATTTTATTGGCATTATTACTGGCAAGTTCATAGGCCTACCAGTTGCATGAGGAAGAATTCTGCTTCCATTTGCTGCATAGTTTTCTTCTTTGAATTGAGAACATCCGATGTAAACCACGGAAAGGATTTGTTTCGTATAGCAACAGTTTTTTGAAGGAACGAATTCGTCAAAGTGACATCCAATAAACATCTGAAATCGATTCAGTTTGGTTATTAAGTGCAGCTGACGAAAGAAATCTGAGAATCTTTGAAAGAATATACGGTGCAAGATTGTAAAACGAAATATACAAGGGTGAATGACTCTAACTCCAACTTTTTAAAATGCTATAATTTTTTTATTTTTTGATAAATTTTATTGTGCCAAAACAAACAATGTTGGAAAATACATCAATTTTCAAACTGTATCAGTAGTTTTCAATATGTCCACCTTTGGCGCGAATAATGGCCTTGAGACGGCCGAAGAAAGCATCGCACGCTGCACGCAAGTGGCTCTGCGGTATTTTTCCCCATTCCCGGCGAAGTGCTTGCTTGAGGTGGTCCAAACTTTGGTATTTTTTAGTGCCAACCTTCGCCTTCAAAATAGCCAAGAAAGAAAAATCCATCGGATTTGCATCCGGAGAATTTGCAATCCATTGTGTCGAACAAATGAAGTATGGAACATTGTTTTTTAACCAATCTTGGTTGACGCGCGCTTTGTGAGACGGTGCCGAGTCTTGTTGAAATGTCCACCTTCTCCGACAGAAATGACTGTTTGCCCAAGGCTTCAATACTGCCTCTAAAACAGTTTCACAGTATACGATCGCATTAATTTTGACGCCACGGTCCAAAGATACGAGCGAAGAGTGACCATCGGCGGTTATGGCGACTCATCGGAAAAAACCAAATTCAGCAACTCACCACTTTCGTGCAAGCATAGCAACTCCTTCCTTCTTTCGACTCCAAATTTTTTCTGTTGCGGTGTAAGATCGTGTGCTTTTTGGAACTTTAATGGCTTGAGCCCAAGCTCATTTTTCAGTATCTGTTGCATCCGTTCCAACGATATGTTGAGGTCACGAGCCATTTTTCTTCCACTTCGACGGGGATTTCGCTCAATTCGAGCCTTCACTTTCCGAACCATTTCTGCCGATGTTGTTGTTTTTTTATGACCACCTCCATGGCGTTTTGCAACGCTGCCAGTATCACGGTAACGAGTTATGGTTCGAGACACAAATGGTTTATTCACGTTGAGGTGCTGGAGGGATCTAACGATAGCTACTTGTGGTTTTCCAGCCAAATATAAAGCAATCACACTATCATGTTTGAATTCCATCGCGGATAAAAATTTTTCAACACAACTGAGACGCAAATCGTTTAAAAGGCTTGTAAATAATAAAATTATCTGTCATGTGTCAAAATTTGAACTCACTGTCATGAACGGTTTGGAGATTATAGCAGTCTGAAGTTGGTTGTAGTTCGAGTCATTCAGAGTGTATATATGGCGTACGAACGACGAAATTAACGCCATACTTGAAGAAAAGGCATAATGCCATTCGCCAAAGAATCAGATGACTTGGGCATTTAATGAATGGATGACTCAGGAAAACAAAAAAGAACATTCAACGACAGCCCTGAAAACGTGAGAGCAAGGGGTAGACCAAGGATTAAATGGATAGATGGCGTGACGGATGGTATACAAAAACTAAACATTCCAAATTGCCGAAGATAGATAGAACAGAATGGAGACTCCCCACAAGAAGAAGAGGAAGAAGAAGAAGATCGACAATATAGCGTTTTATTCATTCTGGATATCTAACCCCACTAAAGCCTCTTCCGGAGTACCCCAAGGTAGCCATCTTGGTCCTTTGCTGTTCATACTAACAATCATTGATGTTAATCGTATCATCTGTCTACGTCGATGACATGAAAATCTTCAAACATTTCTCAAACTACTCTGATTGCCTATAACTGCAGAATGATGTGAACAAATTTTTTACTTGGTGCATGAAGAATATTCTTGCACTCAATGTTAGTAACTGACTATCAATAAACTATAGTCGTAAGCTCTTCCCAACTTCTTCTCGTACATATTTAATTTGTAATCAACCTGTCCCCTTAGTAACCGAATTGAGGGACCTAGGTGTCATTTGCTATAGAGAACTCAATTTTCGTTCTCATATTGATAGTACAATATCATAAATAAAGCCAACTCCGTACTCGGTTTTATCATGCGCTGGTCTAAGGAATTCTCCAACCTCTATGTTACTAAATCCGTTTTTATAAGCTTTCTTCGCCCTCTTCTTGAATACGCTAGCCAAGTTTGAACCCATATTCTACGGGTTGAAGCCGTACAATGCAACTTCCTCCAATTCGCTATGGGAACTCCCCTGAGCTGATAACTTAAATTTACCACCGTACACAGATTGGCTGAAACTTATAGACTTACAGCCCTTTTTTGTACGCCGGAAAGTAGCCGACATTCTCTTTATCCATCAGATGCTAACCGGTAACATCGGCACCCCACTTTACTTCATCTTATCACTCTTAACACCAACCCACGTAAACTAAAGTCTGTACCACTCTTTCGCCTCCAATCCTCAACGAACAAATTATGGATACCTAAAACCAATCTACGATGCTACGGGAAACTAACAGTGTCGAAACCCTTTTCGATTTCCACCTCAACAAAGTTTCCCTAAGAAACTTCCTACACTCTACCTTTGCCCCACTACCCAATCACCCAACCCGTTAGTTTTACCCGTAAGTACAGTTTTTAAGTATGTGCCTGTCTGGGTTGATTTGGGCCGAACCAAAGGATATATTTTTTTATTTCTTGTTAATAGAACAACGTACTCGTATATCCTTTTTATTGCAGTATCCCTGCAATCTTGACAGTCCGAATCATATCACCTCTGACTCCGTGCATTCAATGTTGCCCCCTATGACTAAGGAAAGGGTGATTGAGTTTTATGATGCCATCTTCCGCCTGCAGGAGCGTAGGAAATATATCGTCTTCTCCAGTTGCTCTGCATTGCTTCAGAAATAACATAGTCAGCATAGCACTGAGCTTGCATATACGAGTAGTCCTTGCATGACGGCACCAAACATGCCTCGTAATGAAGATGACGATATGCTGCGAGATGGTCAATCACAATTGACCCTGGATAATGCGTTTTTTAAAGCAGATGCCATTTCCACTTGTTTGTCTGACTACTATCCTCAATGGTTACTGAAGTAATTGTCTCAGACAATCTTCAGAAGCTAACAATTTGTGACGACAACAGTTGGATGAAATATCTTAAATGCCATTGCAAAGTGGTTTGAAAGGAACCTTTTTGGGTTTTCCAGTTTGTTTATTGTAGTTGATGGTGGCACTAGAGTAGCATTGGCATTCTCCAGGGGATTTTCCTCTGTTGAAGAGTTTCATTATTTCATGATCTGATTTTTTTTTTTAATTTTTTATCTGAGGACACTTTTCCTCGAAATTCATCATTGAGTGTTTGGCGTAGCCGACAGAGCGCTCAATACGAAGTAGTCTCTCATTGAATAAACGACCTAAGGGCTCTTTATAGAAGACTCAATTATTTTTTCTATTTGAATGGACAAATAGGTGGATTGGATTGGGTTCATTTTTGTGGCAATAGTCCGAATCGGGGGTTGACTAGAGTTATGCCACCTAGAATGAAGATTGTTGGAAGAATAAGAAGGTTAGCAAAGGATATTTCCCTACCTACGTGCCAGATGCTTAAATTTCAATTCGCAATAAATGTCACTATATAAGCTCCAGGATTGCCGAAGCAGCATTGGTATAGTTGGGCTACAAGCGTTATATTTTTGTCTCAGAAGGGGCATTACCAGTTGCCATTTTATATGATGTAGGTAAGAGTAGTAAATGAACCCAATGTTGATGGAGTCAAAGTTTTTAAGAAAAAGAAAGGACTACAGGTTTCATTAAAATAGCATTGGGAGATCCAAACGAAAGCGGCTTTACTGCTTCCTCAGGAAAATGTCCTGCAGTTACCGATTTTGCGTCAAAAGTCAAGTATGGGGATTCTTCTTGATTCTGAATTCAATTAAGTATAAAACGGCCGATGGGTCAATTTCTCAAGATTGCCTTATATCTTCTGTCGGAAAGTGAAACGAAATAAAGAGTTTTACAGTCTTTAGTCAACTTTTTGAGAGGGATTTGTGCCTGGAAACGAATACGGAAGGCAGAGATTACTGAAGGATAGACAAGAGATCATTAATAAAAATTAAAAACACTGTAGGTGATAGACCGGAGCACTGGGCACACCAGCATTTATTTTGTGTATATCAGACTTGAAAGCATCAAAGATTCTAATAATTTGAAGAAGAGATTCGTCGATCCCAAGCATTTTCAACTAAAGGGCCTTATGCCTAACTCCATCAAATGCAAGTGCAACTCTTTTGCTTTCGCCGGGTTCGTGTAGACTATGGTTCCACTTTCCGGTAGAGAAAGATGGCAAGCAATAGAAGAACTGCGATGTCGAAGCATAGTAAATTGTATACAGGCAAAAGCGTCACGGGAAATTGCAACAAATAGCAATCAGTGGAAATATTGTTGCATGCTATGAAATTATTTGAGAGAGCTAGTCGACAACACACATTTCTTAAACCCCATAACAGTCAAATATTTGAATCAAAGCTAACCGAAAATGTCCTCTTCTTCGATTTGGAAAAGGCTTTCGATAGATCTCCAAGAAATCTTATATCATCATCACTGGGATCCCAAAACTAACACTAGTTCGAAACGCGTGTGGGAATGTTAAGATTACGATGTATGATTACATGATTGGAGAAGTCAAGGAAAACACCAAAACAATGTACAAAGTCTGTGCCTCTTTAATGTTATGTAGGATTTTCTATTCCTGCAGAATTTAGATTGAACTGGAACTTTTCCTCTTTCCGACAGTGATGGCTCTAGTACCAACATGAAAGCCCGCCAGGCACCCCTTAGTAATTGGATAAAGGCAATAATATATGGCGGCTTGCGAATCAGTCGTTCTAAGACCGATATCCACGTTGTCCCGCAAATTTAGCTCCCAACAAAATCATCTTGGGCTATGTTGTACATCATCAGGGAGATTGTGGTGAGAATGTCTTACATAAGTTCCATGCTTTCATAATGCAGAATTCTGCAGTATGTTGTGACAGAAATATGCCGCTTAAACTTACATAAAGCCGCTGCTGGCCTATTCAAAACTTGACTTGACCCTACAGGTTGGAGATTGCGCGTGTGGGTAACTTTCCCACAGTGGTAAAAGGAAAACAATTCAAAGACGGATATAATGTTAGTGACACAAACAAACTTTTCATGGATAACGAATTAGGCTCTACACATGGAATATTAGAACCCTTAACAGACCACGCGCTGCTTAACAATTCGCGTAGGCCCTAAAGTAGATATTATCGCAATCCGAGAAGTACTATAGAAAGGTCCTGGCAAGAAGCTGAAGGAAATCGACGACAACTGTTACAAAGAAGGAAGATGATGCATATTTTAATGTGGATAAGCTATTCGAGGAAGGCAAAAAGTCTCAAGCTTTTGGCTGGAAGGTGAAAACATCATAACAATCCGAATCAATGACAAATTCGGAAATATAAGCCTGATTTGCGTTCATGCTCCTGCAGATAAGAATGACAGAATCAAAGGCCAATTCTAAGATCTCCTAGACCGAACATAAGCTCAATGTCTCAGCTATGGGTTGGTAAGGAAGCCATCTTTCAGCAGGTTGTGGGAAAAAACAGCCTGCATAATACCAGATCCGACTCAGGTGTTTAGAACTTTTAAAGGGAAGTACATTTTTAGTACCCTGCTATCTTTACATCCGTAAAGGGATTTGTTTTTCCGCTGATCAATCAATCGCCCACCAGATTGATCATATTGTGATCGACGTCAGACAATCCTCCAGCATGATTCGGTAAACCATCGTCAGAAATTTCACTTCGCAGCCTTGCTTAGTATTATTATTATTAGCCCGGGTCTACCCCGGACAACTTTATTTAGCTTATTAACAAGCAAAAACTTAAACCTAGACTTAAAACTAACAAAGATATTCTTAACCTAATATGGGGCGAGGAGAAATGGTGGACGAGGTTGATGTTAAGGGAGTGGCATATTGAGCAGTGCTTTTTTCATTTCGTGTTTGCTGCTATTTAGGTCAAAGACTTCGGCGTAGTTGTTCGTTATACGCAACATTCTAGATATTGGTTCAAAGTGACCGTAGTTGGTACGGTGAGTTCGGATCAGGAAGAGTGGGACAGATCTTAGATTACGGGGATTGGGAGTGAATGCAATATTTTGCGTTATTCTCGAGCACTCGATGTTTCCAGTCAGTAACTGGTGGATAAAAAGTACATCAGCGACTTCACGACGTTTTTTTAGGGTATGCATGCTAATTAGTTCCAGCCTATTTTCATAGGGAGGTAATCCATATGGGTCGGCCCAGGGTAGACCACGAAGTGCGAAACGGATAAACCTGCGTTGGACTGCTTCTATTCTTTGAATGTGGGTTAGTTTATAGGGTGACCAAACTTGGCTGCAATATTCGAGAAGAGGCCTTACAAAAGTAATGTACAGGGACTTTGTAACGTAAGGGTTGGAAAATTCTTTCGACCAGCGTTTGATAAAACCAAGTGCAGAGTTAGCTTTATTTATAATGCTGTCAATATGTGAGTCGAAATTCAATTCTCTGTCACAAATTATTCCTAGATCCCGTACTTGGGTAGTGGAAGGAATAGGCTCATCGCAGATGAAGTAGTTTCTTGGAGGGGGAGGTAAACGTTTGCGGGAATAGGTTATCGCTTGGCATTTGCTGACATTAAGCTCCAAAAAGTTTTGCTTGCACCATACCGAAAACTTATTTAAGTCATCTTGCAGGCAATGGGAGTCAGCAGGCAATGAAATGACTTTGGAAATTCTCATGTCATCAGCGAAAATAGAAAGATTACAATTCTTTAAAATGAGATTTATGTCGTTAATCGTCAGGATAAAGATGATTGGCCCAAGGTGACTACCCTGAGGGACACCAGATGTTGCTTTAATTGGGTCGGATATTGAAGATCTGAAGATGACCCTGTATTCTCGGTCTTCTAAATAGGATTTGGTCCATGCCACAAAATGAGGGGAAAAGCCAAGTTTTTTTAGACGCATGAAGCGTCCTAGAGACGAACTCTGTTAGGTTAGTGGTCGTTGATTTACCTTTCATGAAACCGTACTGATTTGTACAGATAGTTGGCCTACAGTACGGAAGCAGTTGTTGATAGACTATGCTTTCAAAAAGTTTGGCTATGCAAGAGAGTTTTGCTATGGGCCTATAATTATCGACTTCGGCCTTACTTCCTTTTTTATGAATAGGGATGATGTAAGATTCCTTCCATAGGAAAGGGAAAGTACCTGTTGAGACAGACAAGTTAAATAGGGCAGCAAGGGGAGGACCGAGATGGTTAATACACTCTTTTATTACAACAGCCGGAAGGCCATCAGGGCCGGACGAAAAATCATCTTTAAGTTTGGTAATGTTATCAGACACCAAAGATGTTGTTATATTAAGCGAAACGGATGATGTCTCAGGATAGTTTCTCATATAGCTAAAGTAACTAGGATCGGGTTCAGCTGTTTTCTTAGAAAAGGATTTATTAAAATGACAGGCAAAGAAATTTGCAATGGTTTTCGGGTCGGCAGAAGATTCACTGAGAAATTTGAGAGTAGATGGGTAGCCGTCTGACTTTCTTTTGGTATTAACAAACTGGTAGAAGCGTTTAGGGTCTGAGACTAAGTTAAATTGCATGCGGTAGAGGTACTCAAGGTAAAGAGACTCACAAAGTTCAGAAAAACGATTATATACCAATCGATAATTACTGTAGTCGGAATCAGATCGAGTCCTTAGGAATTTATGCCACAACTTGTTTCTGTAATTACGGAGAGAGCGCAACTCCTTGTTGTACCAGGGAGGAGCTGACATGCAGTCCTTTCGAAAGGTATATGGAACCGATTGGGCAAAGCAGGAGAAAATTAACGAATAGAACGTTGATAAGGCAAGATCAATATTAGTCGTCTCAGCAATAAAGTCAAAGTTAATGTTGCTGATGAGGTTTTTAAGTTTGTTAAAGTCGGTTCTTCGGAAGTTAAATGAAAATGCATTTTCCGCATCGACACTTGTGTTGCCATTTTCATATGAGTATATAATTGACAAGGGGGGATGAAGGCGGTCTAGGATAGAAAGAAGATGATCACTCCTATAAACGACACAGTTATATGAATCGGATGTGAAGACAAAGTCGAGTTGTCTGTTCATTGTGTTAGGTATTCCACTAATCTGATATAGACTTGAGTTGGTTAGGCAGTCCACCATCAAAATTTCTATTTCTGAGGACGAATTAAGAGAGACGAAATGAGACGAATCGTCGGAAGACCCCCATTTAAGTTGAGGGAGGTTGAAATCCCCTACTAGAATAATACAGTCTTCAGGTTGTGCATTATCAGTCAAAAAATCCACTGCGTGAACTACAGGTCGATAAGACTCAATTGGTTGGGATGGGTGAATGTAACAACAAAGTACGTAAATACAGCGTTTGGAGAGCGTAATGTTGACACATACTAACTCAAAGTTGTCAGTATGGGGAATATCAACAGGAGTTGCGTGGAAAAAGTTCCGGATTGCTAGTAAAACACCTCGGCCATAGGGATTATCAGCTCTTTCAAATCCATCTTTTCGAAAAACGTTGAAATTTGGAGGAAACAGCTCGAGGTTATTAATGTCCGGAATTAGATTTGTTTCAGTAAGAGCAATTAGGTCATAGGGTAACTTCTGAGAATTGAGATATACGACGGAGATTTTAGAGCGCAAACCTCTTACATTTTGGTAGTAAATGGACAGGCATTGTGGACTGGAGGATACAGGATTTAGTTTGTTAGGAACTGTAATAGTTTTTAAAATTTGAACGAGTTCTTTACAAGTGGGAGAGACGTTTAGAGCTGACATGCAAAGACAGCGTGGAAAGATCATTATGAACTTCATCGGAAGAGATGTCGAAACTCTCATGGTAGCGAACGAAAATTTGCATCAATTCAGCTGGCTTAATAGGAAGACCTTCTCGTTGAATCGAAACCATAATGTTGGTTTTGGTTATGCCATCAATGCAAACGGAGTTGGGTTTGTCGTGCAAGTAGGCAAGGTAGAGCTGAACATTTTCATAAATGCGGCGGTCTCTCAAACGAGATACAACGTAACGACTGTCATCATTCATATCAGAAAATTTTTTTGTGAGTTTGACAGTTGGTGGAAGGAGTGGGTCAAGGTATTTCGGGCAAGAATCGAGGGCAGGCGAACGAGCGGATGAAGAAGGGACATGTTGTTCAAGCACCCCGGAACTAGAATCTTGACTAGTGAGGGTGGTTGGATCAGGGGGATTGGTAGATGAAGATGAGGAAGGGGTGGTTGGGTTTAGTATATGTGAGCTGATAAAATTAGGATATTTGACTGATGGGGCAACGTTAGTTGGAACTTGGGTAGAAGGCGCAGGAGCAAGGTTAAATGAAACTCTGTTTTGAGGCGGCTTTAAAGATTTGGTGAGGGGAGCGAGAGGATTTGGTGTAGCGACTCTGGTGTCCTTTTTGGATGTAGCAAAGGGGGGTAGGAGCGAGGTGAATCTTGGAAAGATTTGGGTCTTAAATGACCAGTTTGAGTTGGGATGTTGATGGGATAGGGCAGAATTGTGGGTGCTATCTTTTCTTTTATTAGCAAACTTATTATATGTCATATCCTTCCGTTGGGTGATGACCATCTCTTCCGAGATTTGAACATCCAATCGTATTTAGTGGGTATACGTATTTCAAAATACATGCCGTTTTTGCTCTTCACTTTGCCAACTTGTTTACACTTGATGTGTTGTATACCAAATTTCTTCCTAAAAAGGTCTTTGATGCAGGACGGGCTTGCGTAACGTGGGGCACCTTGAAGAAAGAAAGTAGACAGCTCCGGTTTTTTGGTGGCTTCAAGATTCATTTTATTTAATTTTTGAATTCTGTTGGTCCATTCAGGGAGAGTCCAGGATGTCCCAAAAGCCCTAATTATTGGCAATGGTCTTGGAACGGGATTGGTGATCGAAGTTGCATTTATCGAAGTGGATTGAACGGGGGCTTCGGTGGTAATGGTTATTGAATGAGTTGGGGCTGAAGTGGTTGAGGGTGATATATATAGCTCGTCGTGTAAGGATTTGTTACACGGGCTTACTGCAGATGGAGGTGCATCCGGCTTACTAGAGATGTGCTTTAATTCCTCCAATATCTGCATTGTGGTTGATCTAGTGGATGCAGCTTCCTCACTTAGAAAATTGAGGTCATGTTGGATGGATCCGATGTTTTCGGCTTGTTCAGCATGCTTGAGATGTAGAAGAGTGGATTGGTCAGTCAACGTTGACATAATTTTTCCCAACTGAACTGAAGTTGACTGAATCGCTGGTAACGCGTTTGAGCAGTGAGACTTATCAGAATCTGCTAATTTACTTATTTTAGACTGCAGGGATTGAACAGCTGATTTTGTGGTGGTTATGCTGTTATCGATCGAACAGTGTAGGTTATCATGGCTCTCGGAAATTAGTTTGGTTACATTTTTGCTATTGAATTGAACTTCGCATTTCAACTCTGCAATCGAGTCTGCAAGCCCAATTAGTTGCTGGTTATTACATTTTATAGCCAGCATTATATGTGCCAGAGAGATGGTCCGGCACTCTACATAGAAGAAGCAGAATATGCGCTTATACTCTTCCAGATGAGTTTTAGCGTTTCTGCTTAAACCAATGCATATGGGATATAATTTCTTTCCACATATCCCATTGCATGTAATCATTTCCACTGTGTTAGTAGGTACAGCGCAGTCAGCAAATCCACATGAAGACATGGTTAAATTAGATCGGAGTATTAATTATTTTTATATTTATATATATATATGTATTTTTTTTTTTTTTAAGGCACTGTCTTTTGATGACACTGGGAATTTATGGTGTAAGCGATTGGGAAGAATGGGGTCACACACGAAAAAAACCAAAAAAAAAAGGAAAAAGGTCAAACAGAAAAACAAATATTCACAAATTATCGCGGAGCGAAATTAAAACACGTCCGAACTCGACGGTGGGTAGGGGCTTTTTGTCATCGGTGTTTGAGTTTACTGTGTTTGTTTGTAATTATGACTAGGAAACTAGGGTGGAATTCGGCCCCGAACTGGACAGAAACTCGACCTTTCACAAGTTTGATGCGCTGTCTGACTACATTCGAAGAATTGTATCCCTGTATCCTCATAATGAAATTGTTATTACAAGCGATTTCAATATACACAATTCTGGGTAGCATCGACAGTCTGGACAGACAACACTCGAAGGACAGTGTGTTGAGATCTTCGCTGCGGAAAATAATTTAACGCAGCTTGTCAATGAGCCCACACGAATTCCAGACGTTGATAGTCATACTGCCAACATCCTGGACTTGTTTTTAACTTCTCACCCAGACAAGTACTGTGTTGATGTGCTCTCCCCTCTAGGCTCGTCGGACAATTATGTCATATCAGCTAAATTCTCGTACACCCACCACACAGTTAGAGAAAAGATTCCTAAAAGAACCGAATGGCAATACGAGAAAGCCAATTGGAGCGGACGTAACACCTTCTTTATAAATTTTAACTGGTCGTTATGTTTCCTCGATTACGACGTGGATGCCGCTGCTGACATGATCACAGCATGAGATGCTTTATCCCTTATCGGATGAAGAGTATCAAACCAAAAGAAAAGGCATGGTACGACTCGAGCTGTAAAGAGGCTGTCAGGGTTAGAGAAATGTTTTTTTCCGTCCTTCAAAGCGAACCCGACAGAGTGAAACCGAAAAAAGTTTAAACGAAACAGAAATGACTGCAACGTCTTTCTCAAGCGTGTGAAATTCCAATACGACCAAAAACTGAGGCACAAAATACTACAATGTCCCAAAGGCAGTAAAAATTGTTGGTCATTCGTCAAAAACATTAGAAATTCTGCTTCATCCTCCATCCCAACGCTCATTTACAATGACATCCCAGCTGCCAGCTCTTTGGACAAGGCCAATCTGCTTGCTGCATACTTTGCGCCTAGCTCAACACTCTGTGTTGTGTCCTTGTGCTCTGTCTCCACCTACACTTGAGTGCGTCGAATCTTCAATGGGACGAAACCACATTCCAGATCGTATATCTCCCCTTCTCTGAAGAGGTGATCTTCCTCGCTGGCAAAACCACTGCGTCAATCCTAGTCTTTAGGATACTTTCCGAGCAGATGGAAAACAGCATTTGTCCAACCCGAGGCGAATCTTCCTCTCTCTCCTCCTACAGGCCCATTGTACTTACGTCCCGTCTTTCCAAGGTCATGGAAACGCTGATAACCGTCAGCTCATGATATATCTCGAAACACGAAAATTTCTTAATGACCGGTAGTATGGTTTTCGTAGCAACAGGTCTACTGGTGATCTGATGGCTTGCCACACCGAAAAGTGGAACCAAAGCGTACACCAATCTGGCAAAAGCAAGATAGTTGCACTTGATATTTCTAAGGCATGTGACAGAGTTTGCCATCAAGCTCTTTTGTCGAAAACGCGTGTTTTTCGGATCGATGACTCTCTTCTTCAGTGGTTCTAATCCACCTTTTACCTTTCGGAACGTTCAATTCAAGTTATCTTGGACGGTTTCAAGTCTGATATTCATAAAATAAATACTGGTGTGCCCCAGGGCTCCGTTCTGTATCCGACACTCTTTTTTAATTTTCATCAACGATCTCTTGTCTGCTACTTCTAATCCAATATATTCCTTTACAGACGACAGTACTCTCTGCTTTTCATATTCGTTTCCGGACTCACGCCCCTGCTCTTCGCCTGTAGAACGGGAAAAGCAACGTATGTTAAACACATTAAATTCCAATATTAGCAGCATAACCAATTGGGGAACTATCAACTGAATGGAATTAAATGCTTCCAAAACTCAATGCTATCTGCTGTCATTACAGCGAAATTCAAATACCCAGCCATTATCCATGAATGGCACTTGCATCGTCGAAACCGATAAACTTTCCATTCTCGGTATGTGTGTCAGTGACAACTTATGTTGGAATGACCACATATTCGATGTCGTCAAAAATGCTCCGAATTGTCTAGGTTTCCTCAAGCGATGTAAGAAATATTTTACCCCCTCGGATCGGGCCACAATATATGAGGCATTTATCCGCCCAAAATTGCAGTACAATGCCCAAATCTGGTCGGGTGCGCCCAAAACATCTCTGCACCTGCTACATAGGATTCAAAACCGTGCGATAAAACTCATTGGTGATACTATCACCCAATCAATTGACACCCTCGAACACCTCCGTAACATCGCCTGTCTCATTTTGTTTTATCGCTATTTCCACCACCAGGGCTCCATTGAAATCGCTAGTAGCATTCCGACCATTCAAGCTTTCAATCATAACACCCGTCTCCCTATGAATGCTCATCAGTATACCCTCAAGCCCACTTTCGAACGACTCTAAAATATCGTGATTCTTTCCTAGGCCGTACAACTCGCTTATGGAATGCCCTGCCAAGCTCTGTGTTTCCTGGACGTTATAATTTACAAACATTTAAAAACAATGTACATCGGTACCTGTCTTTTTTTCCTCCTTAAATTTCCTTCGCCCGCATTGTGTACGAACATTTTAAGGGAACAAAAACGCCTTGAGCGCACGCTGATTATAAAAACAAAAAAAAAATCGCCAGAATTCTGAAGACCACCAATGTTCGGCGTTGAAAAGCCACAACAGAATGAGACCCATCTTACTCCCTTACTCTCTTTAAATTCTAGCCCTGATAAATAAACCATAGAATACCTATGGGGATGTGATTAGTTCAAAAGCGATGCTACAAGGAAACATCAGGTTTAACAATGAATGCAGGTAAAATACCATATATGCAGGCAAACAACAAGCGTATAAAGCTGAGCTGCATCAAAGGACGAAAGGTGGGCTCTACGAGGAGAGAAGCCGAAAAAGGTCCAGGTTTCTCAGAACGAAAACTAGGAACACGAAAAGCGCGTGATCGAACACGGTGCGGCTACAAAGCCAGAATGAAAGCCTGTAAAGTTGAACAAGAACTAGTACCAGAGTCGCTGAGAATATGGAAAGACTACTTCTGCAGGCTGTATAACGGCGATGTTGACGATAATCAAAACACTGTCAGGATTCCGTTTCCATGACCTTGACGACGTTAAAGCAGCAATATCGAAGCTAAAATATAATAAGCTGCAGGCGCAGACGTACTTCCTCCTGAGAAATTTAAAACAGCTGGAGATGGTCTGGCTGTATCTCATGGAATCTCAGCATGGTTTGTTCGATCCACAAGACAAGAGGCACTTTTGAGGTATGCTAAGCACCGCCTATAAATCTACCATGCCATGCTCATGAACAACCTGGTTGGTCCATACCAGTGGCGATCCAGGCCAGAAAAGTTCACCCAAGGTGGCTGCAAAATCCGGTCGAAAAAATAATTGTGGGTCATTTGTCAGGCCGAAAAAATAGTAGATGGATCACTCTAACGTAAGAACATCAGTGAACTATACACCACCCTAACGAGGTGATTCAAAATATAGCAGTCCATAGAATAGGATAAAGGTCCGCGAATTTAAGAGCGGTGCCGAAGCGATACAGACGTATTTAATGACGTATAATAAACGAGGAATAAGCTGTTTTGCTTCCAGGGTATAGTGGTGTATCTAGGGACCTATGTAAAGAAGTATTTAGTTTTACTCCAATTTTTGGTTATTAATTTCACTGCCAGAAATGTCCTTCTGTCGGAAAACTACAATAAATATTATACTTTGCAATCCTCCACAAGGTGTTTTTTTCTAGAGACAATAAGTACCAAGAAATATCGTTGCGAGGTAAGCTATCTGTCCTTCTTTGCAAGTAGCGTCAATTCTATACATTAAGCTACATTCTTGCATTTCCGTTTGAATCTATCTGGCACCTGACAAGCTAATTTGGATTTGCTGAATAAGAAATGTGCAAATTGATATTTTACAGTCGTATTTCGTTCGAATATATGTATTTATCTTCGCCAAACCCGTTTCCAAATAACAAATTCCGCAGCACTACGGATTCCACGAAGAACGTTTCTGAATTCCAATGCACTTGTACTCATATGCTACAGAGTTACGAGTATCTGTCTGCCAAGGAGCACGAGTGTCATGATATATTTTTCGGGATATTCCTCCGACATAAAGACAGGAAGCTGATGTTGAAACTACAAATGTCACCGATTATAAAAGACGGAAATACCAAGAAGTTGCAGATACAAACTAATACGCCCAGCAGTATACGAATACGAGTACATATCTCAATATCCTTCAGATCCCCACAGTCACTGTTCGAAAGAATATCCATTAATTATGAGCATATTCGAAAATAGAAACAGACTCGGTATACATAAAATATTCAATCCCTCTCTTCCTGTATCTACGAGTGTACACCTACCTCGTGGAAGAAGGAAAAAGGCAGTTCCGGATGAACACTATGGCAAAAAATATCCCTGCTATGCCAATTGATATCCTCCCTGTGGATTCAGCTAGACAAATGCAAATTGATATGCAGAAAATTGGAATTTAGACAAGACAAGCTGACATGATACAAGGACATTTCGAGGAATACATTAAACAAAATTCTTTCCATTGTGGTCCTTGTTACTAACCAGTGTATGTAAATAAATTCATTCATTAATTAGGACGCCATTATCAAATGGCTAACATCCCATTCATTGTTAGACCTTCAATCCCTGCTGAACCGGAAACCTTTACGAGTTTTTCGAATAAAATCCGCCGGAATAATTTTAATGGAATTTTCGAGCAATGACATTTATTACTTGGAGTTTGGAATTAATTTGCGCATTTACTACCCCCGAATGATGGAGCGGCGTATATTAACCGACGTATAAAACTCGATAATAAATAATTATGTCGATTAAATGTATCTGGCATTCCTGCTAATTATTATAATGCAAACGAGATGCATGTCATTGGCAGAGGAAATGCTAAAGCAGGCAATTTATTTATAGGTATACTAGCAGATACAATTTTTTTTTATAATTTCCCACTGAGAGTACAATCCGGTTGGACTAATTAAAGCCAGTTGAGTAATAGTGTGTACGTGATGGTTCTCTGGTATTGACGATGTCGTCAACCACAGAATCAGGACAACGGTCTTGAGGCACTCTTCTGTATGTAGAGCTACGGGTATGTCGGTTTGAAAGAAGCCTGTAATTTGTGCATCCTCGAATTATTTGTTCGATGAATCGATGAACAATTTTCCACTTGAGTTGAAGGATTTAATTGGTTTATGGGGTTCCAATCAAGAGTGTTAAGTATGCTTGCCTTTATGATGGAAACTTCAACTATTGAAAGGCTCTTAACATGCAATGACTACAACAAAGGCTAACCTTTATGACTCGAAAGATAAATTTAAAAATTTGTATGTGCATAACATTTGATACGAACGTTATAGGTTAGCTTAAGAGATAGCCTATACCGAGAAAGCACACTTAGGGTAGAACAGGCCTTTTGTGATACTACAAGATCTCTATGTAGTCAAATTACAAATTTGAGACCAGAAGGTCATGGGGAATTTTATATATCAGGTTGAACAATCTGGTTCCTTTAGCATAACCAAGGAGCGTGCTGAGCTTTAATGGTTTTCCCATTTCCTCATCTCATGTCTAGAGTTCCTGCAAAAATCGTTAAAAGGGACCATATTTGGCAATTAAGCGGTGGGCTGTAACTATGCAGCTAGGATGACAATGTCTGACCGTTTGACATATTTACACAGTTCAGGATAGGCCTGTCTGGTTTAGTTGCACCCTGTGTCCTCTGACCACTTACAATAGCCCTCATTTAATGCTTGTAGTTTCAGCAAGACTGTGCATGTAGCAAGTGATATTCCCACATTATTGGAGGTTGAAAGCACATCCAGGGTTTTGATATTTGTTTCAAGCTTTTAAATTCCTCGAATATTTGGATCACCAGGTACATAGCAAATGTGTTTAGATTCACTGGATGCACATGGCAATAATAATACCCATCCTCACATATGGTGCGCTGGTTTGGTGGAAAGCTATGGGAAAGACTAGTCATCCCTAAATACTCCCATAAGTTCGAAGACTAGCTTGTGTCGTAGTAACAGGGGCATTAAGGTTTACTCCTCAATCTGCACTAGATATAATGCTCAACCTCCTGCCTTTAGCCGAATTCTTTGAATGCACCGCTTACGGTTGATTACACAGAAAGAGTTAGGCCTATGGACGCGACCCAATTTAGGACACGCGTCTGTAATACAGGAGTACGAACCAACAAAACTGACGAAGTGTAGTGACTACATCCTGAAAAGCGTGGACTTTGATAGGAGTTTCTCCGCATCATTTCCTAGATATGACTGGTTGTCTAATACTGCCATCAATAGTGGAAAACTCCACTTCTACACGTTTGGCTCCAAAATGGAGAAAGGTACTGGAGCTGGAGCTTACTGTGAAATGCTACATCAAGACTCCTTCAACATCGTGGACGAATGTGGTATTTTTCAGGCCGAAATATTTACCATTCGTAAAGCTACACAGGCCGTACTACTCATTGAACTCGATCCTTCAGAGATCTCTATCTTTGTAACCAATCAAGCAGTCGTAAAAGTTAAGCAAGTGAAACCACCAAATCAGTAGAGGTATAAAAATGTCATCAAACTCTAAGTAGAGTCTACGAATCTCACCGAGAAGATATCTTCCGGGTACTTGGACGAACAATGAAGTTGTGAATGAATAGAAATAAGAAAGTAGATGAGCAAGGAAGCAAGGGTATATCAATTGAAACCCTGAAAAGCAAAATGGAACTTATAGTCATAGAACGATCCAACAAAAGATGATCTCCAGGAGTGACTGTATTACCTCATGCTCCCTTTGATCAAACGTAGACAGCGGGAGACCACGTGCCCTGCTCGAACTCAACAAAGAAAACCTCCGTATCGCTACCTGTGAGGCTGACACAACCTCATAGGTAGGATGACCAGCAGAATAGGAGCCTCTTCTCTAGTAGGGACGAAGAGAAAATCGAAACTATCACTCAGTTATTATGCGAATGCATTAACCTCCAAATAAGCCGCGTCAAACAACTGAGATACAGACTTTTTGCAAAACTTGAGAACTTCAGCAAAGCGAAGCTGATAGATTTCCAGCCAACACCACTTAGGTAGGGCCCACCATAATAATAATAATTATTTAATACCCCAACGACATCAAAGGGGAATCACAATAGACCAATAGACCTCTGACCCTTAGGGACTAGCACATCCCTTATTCCATAACCTAGACCAAATGTGTAGGTGGATCAGTCACTGCTTGGCTGTCAGTTCAGATACAGTTATCCCTGTTATTTAACTTTTTCTAAAAGCCTTGTTTGGGTATTGTGTATAAGGTTAACTACTCGGCCGCACAAAAAGCAAACAAATAAGACGACTTCGCGTCTCAAGTGAACGTGCCCTAGTTCAACCCTACCTTGCCAACTCGAGATATAGACCGGAGCTGTCAAATTCTGGAAGGTTGGAGGAAGATTGAGACAGAAAAACTGGCAGACACAGAAAAACATGGTCTTCGAATTTTCACCCTATTTTTGTACGTTTTCCTTGGTGCCTTCAGCAAAAAATAAATCAAAAAGTAAAGTAAAACCTAAAACTTTTTGAAACGTAAAAAATTATTTTTTTATACATATTACTAATAATATGTTGATAATTAAACTATTTTTCGAAATTTGGACAAGTTTCATATATATATTTCCAATATGGCGAGTGTCCTATATATAGGACGTTAGGCGTATATGGTACCATGACACAATTATTTTATTGTTTATGGAAATCCACAAAGCACTTCACGTGAACTCCAACATCGCACGTAAGGCATCTTGTCGTCGTTTTTGTATGACAAAAAGCACATCTTGTCTGTTTTTCTTGTGGGACTACCATATGATATGATCAATGGGATCGTGGAGTGTGTTTCGTCCTTCAGACGCTGATGGACGTTCTCGGTTGGAAGAAAATATTTTTTTGTTCTGTGTGAGCAATTGTACGTCGATTTGTCTTCTAAAACTTAATTGGTCTAAATCGCCTCCATGGATTCGGTGAATTTGCGAAGCATTATGAACTGCAAGGTCGATGCAATGAGTGATAAGCGAACAGTACCATTTCTTTCCTTGAAAAAAAGTTCTATAGAGGCTTATATTCTGATCGCACCTATCTACACCTCCCATGTTTGTATTGTATTGGGTCTAATTTGAAGTCTTATTATGAAAACATAGTTACAATGCTTTATTCAAAGTATCGTCCATCGGAAGCTACAACTTTTCCCCATCTTTCTGGCAATTTATGAATTCCGGACCAAAAAAATTTCTCGTCTTTCGAGCCCAAGAACGTATCGAGCCAATTTTTGATTTCCTCTACTGAGCTGAAGCGTATTCCCGTAAGAGCGTTCTGCATCGAACGAAACAAGTGCTAGTCAGATGGTGCCAAGGCTGGACTGTAAGGCGGGTGAGGCAGAATTTCCCATCCACTATTCTCCAAATAGTTTTTCACCGAAACCGCAACATGTGGTCGAGCGTTGTCGTGATGAAAAATGACGGACTTATGCCTGGTCTCATATTCTGGCCGTTTTTCTTTTAATGCCCACTTCAAACGGATTAGTTGGGTTCGATATAATGGTCCTTTGATGGTTTCACCACTCGGAAACAGTTCGTAGTATACGACACCCTTTTGATCCCACCATATGCAGAGCATGACCTTATTCACGTGAATATTTCGTTTCGGCGGGCTCGCCGGGCTTTGTATACGATTTTCTGCGTTTAGGATTATCATAATAAATCCATTTCTCATCACCAGTGACAATACTATGCAAAAATGATTTATTTTTATACCGCTGCTGTAACATTTCGGACATGGAAAATCGGCGTTCGACGTCTCTTGGCTTCAATTCGTACGGCACCCAGTTTCCAACCTTTGGAATGAATCCCAGTGCTTTTAGGCGCAGGGAAACGGCTTGTTGCGTGACGCCCAATGATGCAGCAAGTTCTTCTTGAATCTGACACGGATCCTCATCCAGTAAAGCGTCCAATTCCTCGTCTTCAAAACTTTTCGACTTTCCGGGGCGATCTTTGCCTTCAACTCCAAAATCACCACTTTTGAACCGTTTGAACCACTCGCGGCACGTAGATTCACCAATACATTCCGCCCCATAAGTTTCCGAAAGCAAACGATAGGCCTCAGCCGCACTTTTCTTCATATTAAAGAATAAAAGCAGCGCTTCCCGCAAATGACGTTTATTTGGCTGGAAACTTGCCATGATTTTGCTCGATAAAATGTACGACACCGATAGAACTGCTCAAATATAACACTGCAAAGTTGTTGACAGATACAAAACCTACAAATAAAACACATGGGGTCTGACATTTCTGCCCGGGATCCACTGGTGGCACCATCTCTGACAAACGCTGGAAATTTACTTGTAGACCCAATATTAATGTACCAGATGCGGCTGCTCTACCTAAAGTCAAAGCATGCAAAATTTGTTTATTTTTTTGTTTTTGGGATTAACGCTTCACTGAATGGATTGGTGCTATACCTGCAAAGCTTGAGCAGAGCGATACAATATTATTATCGTTCCATTTCACGGCGATTGTATGTTGTCCTTGAATTTTTCTTAAGTCGTAAGAACCTCTTTTTTCTTTCTTCAACAATTTTGAGTTGACCAATGGGTTCTGCGCTATTCGGTTTTCGCTGATGGTACCAGTAGCGAAGAAGTTCTTTGAGCGAGGAGGTCTATAAGTTGAAACTTCTTTGTGTGCCATTTTCATCTCAAAGCGTCTGCATATTCAAGGACCAACCCAGCATCAACCCCGTACTCCGCATATGTGATGCTAATATTGGTGGACGCGCCTTGGTAAGGTTCAAACCAGTTGACATATCCATATCCAACCTAGTTGTACCAACCCATAATTTGTAGCCATACCTAATGGGCTTGCCATGGATAAATTGCTTACAGCCATGACGTCCGAAATAAGGTACTCGTACCATTGCTTCATCTAGAGAATGGTTTTCCTCAATTGGGGCATTATACATAAACTTTTTGTTCAAGTGTCTGAATCTTTATTCAGACTTTGGAAAATTTGTCGGCTAGGTCCAGGTTTTCGTTGTCTGCTAGATGAAGATTTGAAAAGATGTATTTAAACTTACTCCTGTAATTGCCTCTGCAACCAAGGCATTATGGCCATCCTTTTCTCGTTTCCAGTAAATTCTTCTACGTGGCACCTGAATGTAACCGCTCAAAACTAAAACTCCAACGAAAGCTTTGAGTTCGTTCAATTCGATGATTCGTAGCCTGTTTTTTTGTAAAATATATCTGTTGCTTTTAGTTAGTATAAGTTCAAATAGCTCTCCATCAAAAAATCTATAAAATAAATCCAAAGGAGTTTGTAAGGGGTTGAATTCTTCTGGATTTTCAAAATCGGCATTGTTGGAAGCCAGGGCCGGTAAATCCTCTTTTACCCAATGGTAAATCTTTTTTCCTCTTTAGTTGGTTCTTAGAAGATTGCGCTGAAGTACCTGACGTCGCCGGCTTTAAAAATTCGGACAAGGGAATGTCATCATCAGACGAATATTCATCATGAATACCACGCCTGCATGTTATTTCTGCTGAAGCTTGCAACTGAGAACCTGGTAAATTGCTGACAGAAATAAATTCTTCGTCACCAGAATCTTCATCTGTCAATTCCGCACAAGCATTTTTCGGTGGAAATATTGTTATTTTATCCACCTTCGCCGTAAGATTCTCATCATCTTCGAGATAAGAAAGTGCTTCATTCAAAGAAAATCCCCTGAAAAATTAGATGTCGTAGACGTGTATTTTCCTGACGTCCTACATATAGAACACCAAATTTTATACACAAACAACATGGTGAAACGAAATTCTAGAAACTGATTTGATTATTTCTATCGAAAGAATAATTATAGTATATGATAGAACATATCACAATCAGTCTAATACATACCTTGCGAACCGAATACCGTATTCCGACATGTTGCAATTTCCTTATAATAGACCACTCTAAAATCACACTTTTTTATTGAACGCACTAAAAGCACGTC
Organism: Volucella zonaria; assembly: GCA_963966105.1. Lineage (NCBI taxonomy): Eukaryota > Metazoa > Arthropoda > Insecta > Diptera > Syrphidae > Volucella > Volucella zonaria. Next base: position 191,705,811 of record OZ014532.1, on the reverse strand, counting down.
TTTTCGTGAAGAATGACTATTTCTCAATGCAATCAGCTAATGAACAAACGGCACGTGGCAAACGATTTTTTCCTGTTGGTACTTGTTCTGTCCGACCTACATGTAGGAAGTCAGGCATATCTCTATCAACAGCCGGCTAAAAGTGTGACAATAGTTTCGGAAAGTAAAGGTGTTTTTTTTTAGGTTTCGTTTTTAAACTGGCAACACTGTTTCTACAGAATGTCAATTTGACAGCTGAAAGTTGATTTGTGGTTAGTACATTTTGCCATTTTACGCCAGAACAACTCGTGCAAATTGTGCAAACTTATTTTGAAAACCATGGTTCGTTTTGCCAAACATACCGTGCGTTACTTATATTTTACGGTCGACATAAACGTCCATCTGAGCAAGTTATTCGGAACGCGTTGAATCGTTTTCACACCACGTGCACTGTAGTGGACAATACGCATCTCCAAAGATGACAAACAGTGCGAACAGAAGTTGTTATTGAAGTTGTGGAGCGCAGTGTTGAGGAGAATCCGAACGAGTGGATTCACCATTGTGGACAGAAATTGAAGCTATGCCCATCCACTTTGTGGAAGATTTTACGCAAAGATCTTGGCTTCAAAGTTTCAACTTGTGCAAGAGTTGAAAACGCGTGACCATTATACGCGTCGTAGGTTCCTCATTTTCAATGCAAAATTTTTTTCCCCGATGAGGCCCATTTTTGGTTGAATGGATATGTAAAGAAGCAAAATTGCCGAATTTGGAGTGGAGAGAACTCAGAAGCCTTTGTCGAGATGCCCTTACAACGATTTAGACTCTCTGTTTGGTGTGTCGTATGGACTGGTGGAATCATCGGCCCATATTTCTTGAAGGACGATGCCGGCCAGAGCGCTATAGAAACATGATTTCTGATTTTTTCGTTCCTCAGTTGAATGACATTGACGAGACAAAGCTTTGGTTTCAGCAAGATAGCGCAACATGGCAGACGGCGCGCGACACCATCAATTTATTGCTAGAAACATTTGCTGAGCGCATAAATTCGCGTAATGGACCTGTGAACTGGCCTCCACGATCCTGTGATCTCACATCTTTAAATTACTTTCTTTGGGGGTATGTGAAGTTACTAGTTTATGCCGATAAACCAGAGACTTTGGACGATTTGGAAGTCAACATTCGCCATGTTATTGTTGATATACGGCTCCAGTTGCTTGATAAAGTTGCCGAAAATTTTACTTCACGATTGCACTTTATTTGAGCTAGCCATGGTACGCATATGCCCAATATCGTATTTAATGGCAAATAATTATCTATTAAATAAATCTAATCTTATAGACATTAACATTAGCTTCAAGTATTTTATTTCATATTTAATTTGTATATCTCTAAAAAAACACCCTTTAGTAGGCAGATTTGTTATTGACGACATGGTAGACAGAAAAATCGAGAACGAAGTTCAGATCTGCATGTGAAATGCTCGGACGTTATGGCCACCATCTGGAAAATGCGATGAATTAGAACAGACAAACCAGAACTCCTGTTGCGTAAAAAAAAATACAAAATCTACTTTCCCTGTACCAAGGAATGATTTCTGAGACAGGAAAGGAATGTGGTCGGGTTTTCATAGATAGCTCCAAGACCAATGTAAGATGGAAAGCTAGTGCCTTGCACAAGAACGCCCATCGTTAGGAAAACTTGCGTTTGTCTTCCAAGCGGAGATATTCGTAATCCTGATGGCAATGAAGAGGGGAATCGGTAGAAGAGGCTAGGCATTTGTATTTCAAATGACAGCCAAGCTGCGCTTAAAGCCTTTTAGAACCCTTTTAGCACTTCCAAGCTAGTTTAAGAATGCAAAACTTCACTGAACACAGTACGGTTGAGTTGACTGAGTCACAGGTCACAATGGAATATCGGAAAATTAAATCGCTGATAAACTACCTAGGCAAGGTTCAGAGAACTGCTAGGCCTTCCATTGACATTTGGGTCTCATATGAGCATAACTGTTGATCGTGTGATTCTCTTCAGGTTTAACCTGAACACCAGCATATTCCAAGCGTAAACAAGACATGGCAAAATCCTAGACAGATTTATACTGGGAAAAATTAAAGAAGAGTGAAAACATTCAACAGTGTGTTCGCTGCCAAAGGTTTGGACAAGACGCATCGAATTGCTAAATGCAGCCTCAATGCATTGACAAAAGACATCTTTCTGTGCTTTATTCAAGAATATGGAACACACGGCAAACTATTGGGGCTGTCCTAAATTCCAATACATAAACAGAATAATCTGGCCCGGGAACTAAACATGGAGGTTAAGCTTCAACCAGTTATTAGTCAAACACCTATAGTAGCTCCAGTCGTAATGATTACGAAAATAGCGGAGCGAATCCGGCATGTCCTGGCGCTGAACGTAAATTCACTGACGAGGATGTAACGAAGAGCAACACGAAGTTGCTTAAAGCCCCTGATGTGCCTTTGGTTAATGAAATTCAATAATATTTGAATCCAGGACATGAATTTCCATCGTTTGTTTTGACAATTATTGTATGGCTTCGCTCAACACCGGCTCTGGGAATTGGTACTCCTTCTTTGATCTTGTTTTTCTTTCCTTTTTCCTCTCCCTTTTTCCATCTTTTTTTTAACTTCTGATTGCTGAGACAACGTGTTGTTTTTCTTTGGTCATAAAATGAAAGTAGGAATTTGATAAATGCTTTACTGAGATGTTTAATTGTCTTTTTCATAACGTTTGGTGCCTCCTGTGAGGGCAATATACTCGTATTTATTTTATTAATATTTTTTAATAAAATTACAATTCTGTCTATTGAATTAAACGCAGTTGTAGCATATTATGATCGTTTCGTTCATAATCATCAAATATTGGTTGGCCAAGGCTGATCAGCTCGATATATTATTAAGGGTGACCAGATAAGAACGATATACAAAAAAACTTAAATAAAACAACAACGATGTGAGATATAAAATTAATTCTAACTTTATTTTGAAGCTACATTCATGCCATTATAGATGGAATAGCACATCACTCAAATGGCTGCCTCGCCTTCGCTGGCAATGCTTCAAGCTGTCGGTCCAATTTTTGATGACTCGGTCCAATATGTGCAGCCGCGCTTGTATGGCATGTAGCCATAGCTGGAATACGTATATCGATATTGTCGAGCTCTGATCACAGAAAGTCGGTTAACATCGCTTTATACCTGAGGCCATTGACGGTAACGGTGTCGCCTTCCTCATTTCGAAGGAAATAAGGTCCGCTGATGCCACCATGCCATAAACCGCACCAAACTGTTGTGGGAGTTTTATGAAAAAAAACAAGGCTCTTGGTGCATATGGGTCGCCTTTATTACAAGAACTGAATTGAGTCTATGTTACAATACGGGGTTTTTATGTGGTATATTGTATTTATGGGAATAAATAAATGACTACACTGTCAATCTTTGTGGATGCATTGATGCTGGGCCTAACACTTGTAGATTTTGTTCGCTCTAATAATGGCAATTTTGTTTGTTGACATAGCCGCTGAACAAAAAATTGGAGAAGGTAATTTTTGGCCAAAATCCGGATCTCCGGACTACATTTCCAGCACTCAATTCGCGAACTCAGGGCATATCTATGGCCGTCTGGTTTCTATTCTTGCTTCTTCTTATACAGAGGTAGGCCCAAATTCAACCGTAAAATATGCCGGATTGACACTCTGGCAATGCACAATTTTGGGTCTTCTTGGATACTGACCGCTACAGCGGGTACGTTTTCGTCACTTCGCACCAATCTCTGTCTGGTTGGTTATTTAAGATCCAAAGGATTGTGCTCACGCTTCAACTTTTCCACGGTGTGACGTTTCATATTTACAACTGCGCTGGAATTTTCATAAAATGTTTTAATAATTTTCGCACTTTTGGCAAGCGTAACATGATGCATGATGAAATGGCAAACCTTTTGGCAGTTGGATGTCATTGGTAACTTTGACAGCTGCTGAAACATAACAATTGGAAAAACTATCATTGCTATCTAGTCATCCGTTACATGAACTGCTTTGGAAGCAAGTCGAAGCGACGTACAACCAGACATGCATCATTTTTGACCCCAAATTTTTGGAAATGAAGACACAAACCCAAAGCGGAAAGGGACGTTTATTTGTGCGCAATTTTGATATTCGATTAAATAGCAGTAGCAGTCCCTACTTGTGATGGCTCTTTGCATAATTGGTACACTACAAGCTACCCGGAAGCCTACGAGTTAAGTAAACTCCGTCAGACGGGTGACGCCACAAAAGTACCTCGAATTGCTAGTATGTACTCAGGTGGATACGATGAGGTGCGGAAAGGAACGATTTAGTAATCTGAAAATGTTAGCCATTTCTCGTTTTGTTAATATCCAACCTGCAACTAATGAGAAAGCAAAGGCTGTGCTTTCAATCGTCGACATAGTACATGATCCACTTTGAGCTCTAGGTGATATGAAGCTACCTGTGGGCAAGTGGGATGCTTCAGCAACTCCTTTTATTGTGTCAAAATTTTTTTAATTAACTCAACGTGAAATAAGATCCCTCGCCAATCTTGTTTACATTTTTGGAAAAACGAGCACGTAACCACCTGACTTATAGGTGCACCAAGTCGTTCAGACTCTTCGACAGGGCGGCATCAACAACGTACCCATCATTCAGTTAAGTTGCATGTGGTTAGCGCAGAAGATGGGAATTGCATTAACTGCCAGGAACCACATAGGGTTATCCGATGCCAAACACTCTTGGCTTTGAAGCTCAAGCTCAACCCTTTAGGAACTCCGACCTATGCTACAATTATCTAAAGCACGGGCATTCATCACGGCAGTGCGCATCAGAAGGGTATTTTTCTGTCGTCAGCGGCAATCACAAACGTCAATTCAATCAACCGGTACTCCCAGCCGGGACGCTCAACCATTTGTTTCATCATTAGTGACGCAGCTAACTATATGACTAGCCGACTCAGATACCAATGGTGACATAGACAGAAGAATCATACCGTTTTGCTATCAACTGCGCTCGCATATACTCGTATTGTGTGTTCGAGGATTTCATCAATCAGCAGAGCTTGGCTCGTATTCTCTGCGATCCCGGATGACAGTGAAGTTTTGTGTCTGATTGTTTAGCTGATTGTTTACAGCTTCGAGCAAAACAATATGACGTATTGATGAAAGCTGATGTATGAGATCTCATCGATCAAAGTGATGTCATTCATGGAGTATCTGGAGCACCACACGCTCAGAGCACGGACTAAGGACGGGCATTAAGTGACTCATACACACATGCTTTGCGTCAATTCTATTCTCTGGAGCGCCGACTTGCTGCTGATGATAATTTGCGAGAAAAATGTGTCCAGTTTATGAGTGAATATGTATCATTGGACCATATGCCGGGAGTGGACCAACCTGGCAATCACTCCAACAGTTATTACATTCCGCATCATGCATTTTCGCGTTGCTTTCAATGTGTCAGCCCGGACAAATATTGGTGTCTCACTTAATGATGTTCAGTTGGTTGGCCCGACAATCCAAAAACCATTGGTCAACATTCTCGATACCGCATTGCACTTCCTGCGGATATAGAAAAAATGTTCAAGCAAGTGTTGGTAACTCCGGAGCATAGAAATTGCCAACGGATTCTCCCTGACAACTTGGAGATTTTTTGTTTGCAAACCAGCACCAAACAGATGCAACAACTTTTCGTGAGTTTCATGTGGATTATTCGTGCCTCAGAAATGAGAATTTTGTTTATTCACATAACCACTTGAGTGAATATAGGCTTCGTCGCTCATTATGATTTTGGATACGAAGGAAACTTTTTACGACATCTCTATTGGACCCGACACGAGACGCTCAGCCAAACGCTTAAATGCTCGCGTACATGGTGCAGGGCGACGAAAACAACATACCGAAAATTGGTCAAATTAGCGGTAACAATAATTCCGCGTTATTCAAGTGTGTATCGCTCCATTGCTTGTTGTCAATTAAGAGTGGGCCCCCGCCCAATTATCAAGGCTTCGCCCATTAATGACGTTGTCTAATAAAAAGCGGGGGCAGAGCATATTACTGGTCTTATCGTAAACATTTTCAGATAACGCCTCTGAATGGTTGCTACGATTTGACCAGTAACAAGTTGCCGGTCATAGGTCTTGTTGGCGGCTGGACCACCGGTAGTCCATACCAGGACTTAAATCACGGTACCATGGGAGTCAGGAGCCCCCCGGATTTGGGTCCGGGCCTGACTTGTTGAGGTAGGCCCCCTTGTGGGAGCGTCATGGTGGCTGTGGTTTAAACCCAAATCGCGGGAAGGTTTTTCCTTTGATTTAACCCATTGTGGAGTAGCAAATAAGTACTGGGTGCTGTGACCCTAAGAGCAGTATGATCCGCCTCGACTCATACCAAGGGTGGAACTTGTGCCTCCAACACAAGTTCTGCTTTGGTATTATACTATTAATGTAGGTAAGCGATGGCAAGGCGTATCTTTGCTCCCAATGGATGTATGGGCATCCCGTAAACATAAGGTCTACAAGACAAGTGGTTTACGTTAAAAATCATGGAACGTTCTGTCAACTAAGAGTAATTCTCTATTTGTCTACAATATAAATGTCAAAGCACAATGACACTCGACGCCGTTTGCAAAAATGATGGCACATTTACATTATGACATTACTTTTGCCCCAATTTGCATGAAGGCGTGCTATTTTTTGGGTTCCGGCGAAGCTCCTCAGATTGTGTAAAATGATGATGAAGAACGCTTGTTGCTTTAAAGAGGTAGGAAACAATCCCACAGAGGTCTAGACAAGGTAATACGCTGTCATGTTATTTTGCTAAACTCACAACTCAACACCAAAAGCCTGTGCAGCTACTTGTATGTCATAGGTGTTCCGATCCTTACTCAGAAAAGTTCCACATTTCATTTCTTCAATCAGGAGAAATGATAATCGCCACCAACTATTGTGTGGAAATTGGCACAGTTCGTGCAAAATTGGCTGGAAAACCTGTGTTGCCCCCTAAGTATATTCCTATCCTACAGATGCGATTTGAAGTTACTCACCATCCACTGTACTCTCGTAATGTTTCCCCAAACGGACAGAAAATTGTTCGAATCCGAGTTGAGTACTTAAAAGCTTTCGAAAATTTCATTGTGAAGTATTTAAAGTCAGGACTTTTACACAAAAGGAATATTTGAACTTGCTAAAAAAATTATATAAGCTTTTAAATTTTCATTCTAAAATCCTACATTCCGTGTGCTACAACTCAATAGCATCTGCTTATTCTCCCCTAAACCACACCCAGGTTTATGAGGAGTAAATTTGAAACAAGTGACCGTAAAGAAGCAGAAATCTTCTTACACCAAATAAACAAAAAAATCTTTTCATATTTCCAGATATTCTAGGCACCAGAAGTTTTTTTATTACATTATCACTACCAACCGCAAGTTAGTCAATTCATTCCTAGAAGGTACAATCTCGGTTCCTTAATCGACTGTCTGCAGAGACTTCCAACCATCTTCATCAAAAATGGAAATGAAATTCTTCGAAAATATTATTAAGGATCCATCAATATATTCAAATGTCCTTATCAGCTGCTTTAATTCAATATTTCCCATCCACAGATATGGTCGGGAATTTGAATTTACTTGCTTCTGGCCAAAAAATTACGATTCAAGCTCGGTACTCATTCAAGTATTGTAAATCTAATTCACCCCCGCAGATGAATAGAAGCACGTGCAAATAACTTTTAAAATCTGTGCTCTGTATCCGTGTATATTCGGGTTCATCATTTAAAGGACTCGTGGCGTTTGGGAACCTTTCACAACACTTTCCGTTTCATCCATTAATCTTTTTGCTTCATTGCTTTGAGCACAGTCATTACCATCGACCAAGTGAAGGACGTGTTCCATAAAAAGTGTTAACCACTCATCTCATAACTATGCAGTGTACTCACACCGCCCTTCAACTATTCTTTTCGTGAATCTGAAGAGCTGCGTCATTTCTGAGCACATTTTCAATCTCGTGAATGCAGTAGTTTCCACTTGATTTCACCGAACCATGATTCTTCCATCGAATTGATGAGAAGCAGACTGTAGGTAGAGAACGTCATCCTTTTAATTACCTTCTGGCTACAGAGAGGGGAAAAGCAGTCAAAAGTAATCTGTGTTGCAAGCTTTAAGACAAAGTTTTCTTTGGTGAAGATTGATGCTATGTACATAAATCATCGATAGCACTTAACGAGTTTTTAGATCTGACGATGAGTTATTCCTTCACTGAGGGAGAGATCGATTTTGTGATGTTACAGAGTTTGCTTACCATAAAATCACTTTTGAACTCTTAAAGGATAACTCTCTGAGTTATTATGGCTGATCCTTTCAATTTGCTTGATAGACGGCTGCCATGTACCACACAATATGAAGGGAAATTAATTAGAAACATTTACACAAAGTCTGGCCTGGGTTTTCTAACGAATCTTCACTTTATAGCTTTGATTTACTCCATAAAGAGGCGCCCTTCATGTTTGGAGGCTCATCACTCTGAGATTTTTCAAATAAATTACCATGACAAAGGACTTTGCCGCCTCCACCATTTACGAGTACGAATCGAATCAAAAATTCATAAAGCGACAGCCGAGCGTGCCGTATGGTATGTGACACGCGTAATTTACTCCCGCGTAACAGACATTTACTCACTCACCAAAGGTGTGTAAATTTTGAAATTAATATCCTTAATATGAAAATTTACTCACACACTAAGGACTAGTGGGGTTAAAATCCACGTAGACATTGCTCCTTCACGTGCAACCTGGAACCCCCGGTGGCAACATAACTGGCCTCATTTGAAATTTAAATTAAATTTCGACCACAGTGCCCACGGGTATCAGTATTCGTATCAACTGGATGTAGAAAATTCGCGGGAAATTTAACGGTTCGCCAATATTTTCCTCCGACACGTACGAATGCATAATTCATTTCAGATGAATGGCCAACTGGATTTGGAAACTAATTTTCGAAGCTGTTGCACTGTACGTCCGTTGTAACAATCTTTTGTGGTTTGGCAGAGCGGAAAACGTTTCGCTGAAGTCATTATGGGGTTTGAAGTTTTCTCGGATTAAATATAAGCGAATAAAAATAACTACTATATACCAGTTTGTGATAAGATGTGCAGGAGTCAGCTCTTATTTGATTCATGGTACGGCTGCCTAAAGAATGGTGAATTAGGTGTCGCTAGAGTCCAGGTTGAGTGACGGTCACAAAGAATGAGACCCCCCCAGCTAGGACTATCTCTCGCTAGCTGCATTCAGTGCAGCTTTTTAAGTTGATTGAGGTCGCTTTTCTCATATATCCGCCACTCTAAATGTGGTCGACCTTAGGTTCGTAGCTCTAAAGCCATTCGATCTTTAACGAGTTCAATGCGCTGTCTGACCCCATACAAGGGATCGTATCCCTACATCTCCATACTGAAATCGTTATTGCGGGCTATTTCATTATACACAATTCTGGGTGGCTTCGACATTCTGGACAGACAACGCCCGAGGGACGGTGTGTTGAGATATGTGCGAAAAACAACTTGACTCGGTTTCTAAATGAGCTCACGCGAATACAAGACGTCGACAGCCATACCGCCAACATACTGGACTTGATTTTAATTTCTCACCTTGACAAATACAAGATCAATGTGCTAACGTGACATATCAGCTAATTTTTCGTACACCGACCACACAGTTAGAGAAAAGATTCCTAAAAGAGCCGTATGGCAATACGAGCAAGCCAAGCGGACTAACAGCTTCTTCGGAAATTTTAACTGGTCATGCCACTGCTGATATGATCACAGACACTATTCTCTTTGGAATGAGATCCTTTATCCCTCATCAGATGAAGAGTATCAAACTGAAAGAAAAGGCGTTGTGCGACTTGAACGATAAAGAGGAAAATCGAAAAACTTCAAACGAGCCAGAAATGACTGCAACGTCTTTCTCAAGTGCGTAGAATTTTAATACAACAACTGAACCAGAAAACACTAGAATGCGGCAAAAGTAGTAAACATTTTTGGTCGTTCGTCAAAAATATTAGAAATTCTCATCCTCCACATTACTCATCATCCATCCCAACGCTTATTTACAATGACATTCCAGGTGTCAGGTGTTTGGATGAGGCCAACTTTGCGGCCAGCTCCACACTTCCAAATTGAGCTTTGTTTCCGCTTACACTTGGGTGCGCGGAATCTTCAAAGGGGCGAATCCACTTTCGCACTCGTTTAGTAGCAAGAGTTCTTAAAAATCTCAACATGCATAAATCCGCTGGTCCAGATGGTTTATCTCCCGTTCTTCTAAAGACGTGTTCTTCCGCGCTGGCAAAACCACTGCGTAAGCTTTTTCAACAGTCCTGCTCTTTAGGACTCTTTCCGAACAGATGAAAAACAGCGTTTCCAGCCCGTCCCTAAAAAAGCCGAATCTTCTTCTCTCTCCTCCTACAGGCCCATTGCACTTACGTCCTTTCTTTCAAAGGTCATGGAAACGCTGATAAACCGATAGCTCATGAAATATCTCGAAACACGAAAACTTCTTAAGGACCGGCAGTATGGTTTTTGTAGCAGCAGCTCCACTGATAATTTGATGGCATGTCTCACCGAAAAGTGGAATCAAAGTCTACACCAATCTGGCGAGAAAGGATGTAAATGCAACTATCTTACACTTGATATTTCCAGCGCGTTTGATAGAGTTTGGCATCAAACTCTTTTGGATCTCTCCTTCAATAGATTAGAAATTACCTTGATTTGAAGATTTCAAGTCTGTTATCCACAAAATAAAAATGCTGATGTACCCCAGGGCTCCATGCTGTCTCCATGCTGTCGGCAAACGTAAATTCCAATATTAACAGCTTAAAAAATTGGGGAACTATCAACAGAGTAAAATTTAATGCTTCCAAAATACAATACTGTCTGCTGTTGTTAAAGCGAAATTTACGAGTACATACCCAGCCATAGTCCATTCTCCAAAGTCTGTTTTAATATATGTCAAGTTAGAATTTCTGGAATGTTTCCCTTCGACGAGACCGATTCTTTTTCTCTGATTTGGAGTTCCATTCCCATAAAATAATAGACGCACCTTATTGCAGGTGAAGAGGTATGGCACATTCTGAAAGCTTTGATCTGGTTTGGTTTCGTGCATTTAGTCTTTCTTTAATTCTTCTCTTCTGAATTGCCATAAGGCTCTGTAGGATATTTACTCGAACTAGAAATTAGCTGATGTGGCAGAGTATTCTGACGAGCCTACAGAGGAGAATATATCAACGGAGACCTATGTATATGGCTGAAATGTTCTTAAACCAGGCGTAGAAAAGGCTTCTATCCTTTTAATTGGAGACGACGTGTTCTACTAAGGCTAGAAAATTCACTAGTACTACAATGACTAAAATCATTGAAGCTACTCTTAGGCTATACAATTGAATAGCGTTCATATTTTATGCAAGCACCAAAAAATGTAAAACTAGTGCCACTATTCTTTCCTCATGGCGGGCTCGCCATTTATGTGCGTAGTGATGTAGCTTACCAAATTCCACCACAATGTAGTCCCTGTTCCAATCCGGAATTCAATTTCATGTGGTTAAAATTCCATCTCCGTAAGCAAATTATCCGCTATTGCTTTATTTACAGAAGCCCTAAACGGGACAGCAATTCAACCTTTAACGAGTTTGATGCGCTGTTTGACTCCATTCAAAGAATTGTATCCCTGTATCCTCATACTGAAATCGTTATTACGGGCGATTTCAATATACATGATTCTGGGTGGCTTCGACATTCTGGACAGACAACACCCGAAGGACGGTGTGTTGAGAACTTCACTACGGAAAATAACTTAACCTAGCTTGTAAATGAGCGAACACGAATACCAGACGTTGATAGTCATACCGCCAACACCCTGGACTTCTTTTAACTTCTCACCCTGATAAGTACTGCGTTGATGTGCTCTCCCCTCTAGGCTCGTCGGACCATTGTGTCATATCAGCTAATTTCTCGTACACCGATCACACAGTTAGAGAAAAGATTCCTAAAAGAACCGCATGGCAATACGAGGAAGCCAACTGGAGCGGACTTAACACCTTCTTTAGGAATTTCAACTGGTCGTTATGTTTCCTCGATAACGACGTGGATGCCGCTGCTGATATGATCGCAGAAACTATTCTCTTTGGAATGAGAAACTTTATCCCTCATAGGATGAAGAGTATCAAACCAAAAGAAAAGGCATGGTACGACTCGAGCGGTAAAGAGGCTGTCAGGGTTAGAGAATTGTTTTCTTGGTCCTACAAGACCAACCCGACAGAGGAAAACCGAAAAAAGTTTAAACGAGCCAGAAATGACTGCAACGCCTTTCTCAAGCGTGTGAAATTCCAATATGACTAAAACCTGAGGCAAAAAATACCGCAATGTTCCAAAGGCAGTAAAAATGTTTGGTCATTCGTCAAAAACATTAGAAATTCTGCCTCATCCTCCATCTAAACGCTCATTTACAATGACATTCCAGCTGTCAGCTCTTTGGAAAAGGCCAGTCTGCTTGCTGCACACTTTGCGGCTAGCTCAACACTCCTAGACTGTGCTTTGTCCCCGCCTACACTTGAGTGCGTCGAATCTACAATGGGACGAATCCACTTTCGCACTCGTGTAGTAGCAAGAGAACTTAAAGATCTCAACATACATAAATCCGCTTGTCCCCTCCTTCTGAAGAGGTGTTCTTACACGCTGGCGAAACCACTGCGTAGGCTTTTTCAACAATCCTACCATTTAGGACCCTTTCCGAGAAGATGGGAAACAGCATTTGTCCAGCCCGTCCTTAAAAAAGGCGAATCTTCCTCTCCCACCTCCTACAGATATGTTGCATTTACGTCCTTTCTTTCCAAGGTCATGGAAACTTATCAATGACCGGCAGTATGGTTTTCGTAGCAACAGGTCTACTGGTGATTTGATGGCATGTCTCGCCGAAAAGTGGAACCAAAGTCTACAGATAATTGCACTTGATATTTCTAAGGCATTTGACAGAATTTGGCATCAGGCTCTTTTGTCGAAAATGCGTGCTTTTGCGCTCGATGACTATCTTCTTCAATGGATTAGAAATTACCTTTCGGAAAGTTCAATTCAAGTTGTCTTGGACGGTTTCAAGTCTGATATTCACAGAATAAACACTCTTTTTAATTTTCGTTAATGATCTGTTGTCTGCTATTTCTAATCCAATATATTCCTTTGCTGATGACAGTACTCTCTGCTTTTCCTATTCGTTTCAGGACTCACGTCCCTGCTCTTCTTCTGTAGAACCGGAACGGCAGCATGTGTTAAGCTCATTAAATCCCGATATTAACAGCTTAACCAATTGTTATCAACCGAGTGGAATTTATTGCTTCCAAAACTCAATGCTGTCTGCTGTCGTCAAAGCGAAATTCAAATACCCAGCCATTATCCATGAATGGCACTCGCATCGTCGAAACCGATAAACTTTCCATTCTCGGTATGTGTGTCAATGACAACTTACGTTGGAATGACCACATATTCGATATCGTCAAAGATGCTGCGAAATGTCTAGGTTTCCTCAAGCGATGTAAGAAATATTTTATACCCTCTGATCTGGCCACAATATATAAGGCAATGCTCACATCTCCGGTGTTCCTAAAACATCTCTGCACCTGCTAGATAGGATTCAAAACCGTGCGATAAAACTCATAGGTGATACTAATATCACTTAAACAATGGACATCCTCGAACACCGACGTAATGTCTCCTGTCCCGCTTTGTTTTATCGCTTTTCCACCACCAGTGCTCCATTGAAATCGCCAGTAGCATTCCGCCCATTCAAACTTTCAATCGTAACACCCGTCTCGCTATGAATGCTCATCAGTATACCCTCAAGCCCATTTTCGGACGTACTCTAAAATATCGTGCTTCGTTCCTAAGCCGTACAACTCGCTTATGGAATGGCCTGTCGATCTCTCTTTTTCCTTGTCATTATAACTTACAAACGTTTAAAAACAATGTACATCGGTACCTGTCGTTTCTTCCTCCCTATAAATTTCCTTCGCCCGCGCTGTGTACAAACATTTTAAGGATACAAAAATCCCTTGGGCGCGCATTCATTATAAAAAAAAAAATTTTTTAATTGAGTTGATACATTTATTTTTATTTATTTTATTTATTTATTCATATATTTCCAAAGAATCTTTTACATTTCATTTTCATTTCATTTATTGTATATATTTATTCACTTTACAATTGACAAAATTAGACACAAATATAGAATGCAAGATCTTAAACAAAACAAATTCAGAAGTAATAAAAGAAACAAGCAGTTACTTAATACAATACATTAACTTCGTAGTTAGTAGTAGTAAAAGTTATAAAAAGTATAGTTAGACTTAGATTTGAATCAATATTAATTATTATTTATACATTCAGTTATTATTGATTTAAAATGACAAACTAAATTCATATTCATAATAACAAAACAAAATTCCCTATTACACTAAATATTAAATTTAATTATTTACTAAGTGTCTGAATGAAACCGTCTCAAATTGTGTGGTGCCGCGAAGCCTTCTAATGAAAGAGGGTAAGCTATTCCACTGCTTTATGGCATAAACGAAAAACTGACGCTCCGAGTTTCTGCAAGTGAACCTTGGTTGCAGTATCATAAAAGAACTGTAAACTGTATTTTTTTGAATTTGTTTAAAATGATTTTGTTCAATGTTTTAAGTTAAAAATATTTAGAATACGTGTAAGATTACTGCCTAGTATGTTACTTGTGTAGTTTGAAATATGGTCATATCGTCGGAGATTGTATATATATCGAGTTATATTATTGAACGCCACAGTTAGATTTCTTTTCGTATCTGAGTTGTGGCTAGTAAACAATTTGCACCCATATGTTATCATGGGAAAGATCAAAGTTTTTGCCAACCTAAGTCGAACGTGTTGAGGAGTAAATTGCTTCGAAAGTGAAAGACTCCATAAGGATCCATATATTTTTCCAACAACAGTTTAAATATGGTCATCCCAGGTAAGGGTAGAATTAAATAGAATGCCTAAGTTCATAGCTTTATCGACATATTCAATTTGTTCGTTTCCGAGATATACTGCAGGAAAGTAGTTGTTATCAAGTTTATTTTTATAAATAATTAAGCATTTGGACTTTTGTGGATTGAGGTGAAGACTATTTGTGTTGGACCAGCGAAGTATTCTCTTTAACCTTCACCTCATCCTTATGTAGAAAACTACACAAAAAATTTTTGTTTTCTTAATTTCTCAAAAACCACTAATTGCAAACATCCGAAATTTTCAGACTTTGTTTATATCCTTGATTACCGAAAATAAAACGTACCTCCCCATAATAAAAATGTTTATGGCGGTTAATAATGCACTAATTACATTGTCTACCCTCATGTGTAAATTTCTACACATATGGACAGTCATTTGCGTTAATTAACTGTCCATATACTAAGTTTTTCTTAAAATTTATTGTCTTAGTTTTAGTTGTAATGTTAATATAAAATTAAATATAGACTGTAAGATATGTCGAAAGACATAGTTTAAGTGCTAGGTTTAACTTAGAGTGCCCGCATGGGGCCAGTAAGTTAAAATAAGATAATTTTAAGTTAATTAAGTTAATTTTTAAGCGTTTTTTTTGTATAGCATTTAAGTGTAAATTAAGTAATATAAATAAAAATGCATAAAAACTGAACTGAACTGAACTGTCATTTGCGTCAAGTGTTTTAGCAAGTGAATATCGTTGGTATATTTAGTGAAATTTATAAAAATAATAAAAGATAACAATGACAAAAGCAAGATATCTGACAGAAGAAGATACTGAAGCATATTTTAATGAAGGCGATGGCGATATCAGTGATGTTTCTGGAGACAGTGATGACAAATTTGTGCCAGAAGAGAATATTGATGAAGACGATAACTTATATTCAGACGATAGCGATTCTGACGAAGAGCAAGCGAGTGGCTGAAATGAAACCAACGAATCAATTGCTGAAGTTGAAAATATGGATTAACTGCTTGTTTCTAAAGATGGTATTGTTTGGCAACTACAGCCATTTCAGCATCAAAGTGGTAGATTGCGGAATGAAAATATAATTTCTCTTCATCCTTTTTTGCTTTTCTTCCCACCACAAATTGAAAATACCATTTTGCAGTATTCAAATGCGTATGCACAAGCAACATATGGTAAGGATTTCAAACAAATCGATTCGAATATGTTGCAAGCATATATTGGTGTTTTGATTTTAGCTGGTGTTTATAGGTAAGTCGTAGTTGCTTTCTTTCTTATTTCAACTGATTCTTGACTTTTTTACTTTTAGATCGAAAAACGAAACTACAATTGAATTGTCTGATGATATTAACGGTCGTCCGGTATTTAGGGCAATTACGAGTATGTCGAAGAAAACATTTGAGTATTTGAAACTGTCATTAGCAAAAGACAGCAACGATCTACAGATAAATTTACACCGATTCGGGATATATTTGATAAATGGTCCAATTTATTGAGTGACTACTACAATCCACATGAATGTGTGACAGTTGACGAGCAATTACTTGGTTTTCGTGGAAGATGTAAATTTCGTCAATATATGCCATCAAAACCAGTAAAATACGGACTAAAATTCTGATTGCTGGTTTATTCTTATACCTGGTATGTTTGGAAAATCCAGCCATATTAGGGAAAGGCGATTGGAGCCAGTTCGAGTGAAAAAAGACAAGGCGAACGAGTAGTTTTGGATCTCGTTGATGGCTTGAAAGGTCACAACATAACAATGGATAACTTCTTTTCCTCATATGAGCTTGGGCAAAAATTGTTGTCAAAGGGCATTACAATGGTTGGCACGATGAGAAAAAATAAAAGAAGCATCCCACCGAAGCTTCTTGAATGCAAAAATAGACCGTTGTATGAATCTGCTTTTGCATTTACTGAAAACACAGCACTTGTTTCGTACATTGGACGGAAAAATAAGTGTACCGTGTTGCAAAGTACTTTGCATAACTCAATTGAAATCGAATCGACTGAAAAAAAGTTACCAGCGATTATAGCCTATTACAATAAAACAAAAGGTTTGTTCATATACTACTTTTTGAAATTTCAAGACCCTCTAATGTTTTTTTTTTTTCATTCAATATAGGCGGTGTGGATACGGTTGACAAAATGTTCACTTGTTACAGCTGTAAAAGAAAATCTAACAGATGGCCAATGGCTGTATTTGCAAACGTGATTGACATTTCTGCTTTGAATGCATTAATTATTTTCAAAGAAGTGAATCCGAATTAGCAAGCAACACAAAAAACAACAGTAAGAAGGAATTTTCTACGTGAATTTGGAATATCCCTTGCAAAACCACTTATGGAAGCTAGAAGAGCGAAGCCAAGATCAGCATCGTCTGCTTTATTGCTTGCAACTGTTTTGGAAGAAAGTTCACCATCGTCACCTTTAGAGGATGTTTCTGCATCAACTTCAACAAATCCACCAAAACGGTCAAGAAGCGTTCCACCACAAATTAAAGGCCGCCAAAAAAAATAATGTCTATGAGACGATTTGTTGTTTTTGCATAAAAGCTGCATGTAAATGTCAACATAATCGAAATGTATGTGTAAAATGCATTCAAGAAAAATTAATTTGAACCTACCTAACCTAACCTCTCTTGTTATTTTAGAAATAAATTATAAAAGCAATTTTTAAAATTAATTTAAAAAAGAATTAAGAAAACACATTAAAATCGCATATGTGTAGAGAACGTAATTTTTTTTGAGGATGAGATGAAGGTTAAATCAGAGTTCAATTTCTCAACACCATCTTTAGTCATGCCTAACTTGCAGCTTATACCAACTTGACCATCGTCAGTATACAAATCGATTGAAGAGTATTCAGATTGGAGTGGAAGATCATTAATAAAGATCGTAAATAAGAGTGGAGCAAGTATGGATCCCTGAGGAACCCCACAGAAAAGATTTAAAGGATAGGACGTTTTATTACCAATAACAACAATGTATGATAAAATCAGTTTTGCAGCTGTGTGTGAAAACCGAAACTGCTGTATTGCTTTTTAATAAATCTTCTATGATTAATTTTGTCGAATGCCTTCGAAAAATCTAGGAGAACTAAAAATGAAACCAAGTCATTATCCATAGCATTTCTAATATCGGCTGGTTTTTAAGACTGGTATAACTTTAGCCACTTTCCAAAGAGATGGAAAAGAAGACGTTGTTATTACAGAATATTAAAAACATATGTTAGCACAGGAAGAATGTGGGATAGGATCATTTTGATGAAGTGTGGATATATTTCATCAAAGCCAGTAGCTGATGATTTTATTTTAAGTACAGCGCTTAACATATCCGCATCATCCACCCTTTGAAATTGAAAGGAATGTCCACTACCGGGGTCAACAACCCGGTAGGTTTCATTTGCTTCACCAGTGCTTTGTACAGGGTCAACAACCGGAAAAATCCCATTCAACGATCCACTAAAACTTTGAGTTTCATCTACAAGTGAAGTATTTTGATTACTACTGCTTTGAACTTTAGAGAAATGTTCATTTAAATAGTTGGGACATACATCCAGGGAACAATGTTTTCTTTGTCGACCAACATAAAGCTCTCGAATATTTTTCCACAAGGTTTTTGATGGTAAGTTTTTGTTTAAGCGTTTTGAATACAGTCTACATTTTTCTTCTTTAACTTTTTTCCACACATTTTTTCGTAAGGCTCGAAAAGCAGAGAGCAATTCAGGAACACGAAAGCGCTTCCATCGCTTGATCCCTTTGTTTAATAGAAATAAGTATGTCAGCCGTAAACCAAGATTTTCTTTCCATACCAGAAAGTGCTGTTTTCAGCGGTACATGCATATTAAAAAGTTGGTTTACTAAAGTTTGAAAAAATCAACTTGATCGTCCGGTGATGCCATCGAAAAGATCAATTGTCAGTTTATTTCGTGAATACTACAATATTTTCTAGGGCATTTACATTAAAAGCCTTAAAGTCCATACATCAATGCTTGCCATTTACTTTTTAAAGATTATTTCAGATAAATATTGGCTACGACTACGCCTTATGTGGTCCGTACGGAGAGTCCAATTTTGAATCACTTTTTCGAGTATAGTGGCTGGTATCTCGCTAGTAACACGTGTAATGTTGCCTTCCAAGGCTGCAATGGACGCTGGTTTATCGGCATATACGATGTCGACCAGGTTCAGTTCGAAATCATTGAGCGATAGCAGGCGCCATTGACGGTAACGTTGTTCTCACGGTTACCTTTGATAAAATACAGGCCAATGATTCCACCGGACCATAAACCGCGCCAAACATAGCATTTTTCCGGTTGCCTTTGTAGCTCTTGTATTGCATGAAGTTGCTCATCGGACCAAACCAGAAATGATGTTTTTCGCTGAAGACAATTTCTCGATAAGAAAACGGATCTTCCTCCAGCTTCTCTAATGGCCACTCACCGAAAATTCGACGCTATGGCAGGTCGTTCAACTTCAGTTCTTGCACGAGCTATATTTTTTGAGGTTGTAGACCGAGATCCTTGGATGAAATCTTCCACGTAGTTGAGTAACACAATCCCAATTGCTGCAAACGGCGATTAATGGACAAATCACGGTCTTCTTTAGCAATGTTTTCCTCTGTATAGTACGTACTCTACACAGAACGTACCTGGATTTTTAACGTAAGACTTAATGTTTACGAGGTGCCCATACACCCATAGGGAGCAAGAATACGCCTTGCCATCGCTCGCCACAAAAATTTTGATACCAATTCGGAACTGTGTTGGAGGCAAAAATTCCACCCTTGGTATGAGTCGAGGCCGACCTAAAACCTCTTGCTGCTCTTAGGGTCGCAGCACCCAGTACTTCATTTGCAACTCTACAATGGGCTAAACCAAAAAGGAAACCCGTACCCGCGATTTGGGTTTAAACCACAGCCACCATGACGCTCCCACAAGGGGGCCTACCTCTAACAAGTCAGGCCCGGACCGAAATCCGGGGGGCTCCTGACTCCCATGGTACCGTGATTTAAGTCCTGGTATGGACTACCGGTGGTCAAGCCACCAACAAGACCTATGACCGGCAACTTGTAACTGGTCAAATCGTATCATCCATTCATGCAAAAAATCTGGATGTTTTCGATAAGACCAGTTATAGAATAATCTACGCCCGCTTTTTATTAGACAACGTCATTGATGGGCGAAGCCTTGATAATTGGGCGGGGGCCACGTACTCTACACATACGTGGTCTGTCCGAAGAATGAACTTTTGTCATAGAGGTACTTATGGGAATGTTTCATAGCCAGAATTAAAACCAGCAGCTCGCGCCAACTTACACGGTAGTTTCTTTTAGGTCTGGCGAGTACCTTTCTGAGAGAGATCACGGCCCCGATCCCAACATTTCTGGCGTCTGCGTCCACGAATAACATTTTCTGCAAGTCTGGGGTAACTCAGAATGGGGGCATCGCACAGCAGCCGCTTGAGTTCTTCAAATGTTTTCTCACACTCTCCAGACCACCTAAAATGTCAGCCTTTTCCGTAAGTTGGTACAGGCTCTTCGCAATACCAGCAAAATTTTTTACGAACCTCCTGTAGTAAGTGACAAGCCCCAAAGGGGCTTTTCAGTTGGTGTTTATTTTGGGAGCGCGCCAACTTTTCATGGCTTTGATTTTGTGAGGACCTAATCCGGACGGAACAAGGCACACTTTTCTGGGTTTAGCTTCAAATAAGCGCTTCCCAGCCTCTCAAGCAGTTCTTCTAGGTTTTCTTGATACTCGTCGAAGGTCTTACCTATGACGGTAATGTCGTTCAGATGCACTAGACAGGTTTTCCACTTGAGCATTGCACAGTCCCAACCGCATCACAATAAACTGCCAGAGACCGCTTCTTGTAGTAAAGGCAGTTTTCTCAAGGTTCGTACGATTAATCTCTACCTACCAGTAACCGCTCTTCAAGCGTCATCGATTCTCAGAATACTCACTTCCTATGTCACCATAAAGACCTAGTTGAGGCATCGGCAGTCTACACAAAACCTCGTGCTGCCGTTTTTTTCTTCACGAATACCACTGGAGATGCCCATGGACTCTCCAATTCTTCAATCAACCCCTCAGCTTTCATATTCGACACCATTTCGGCAACTTCTATTTGCTTTGTCAATAAAACACGCCTTGCAGGTTGACGAATTGGTGTTGAACAAGTTGTCTACGTCCATATTCTCCGTCTTGTGTAGCAAATATATCAGTGTACTCACGCATACGGGTAGGTGACTTGATGTCTAATAGCGCGAAAAACCGTAAAATGGTCAAAGTTCGCGAAAAACATTTTTCACGAATTTTGATAATAAAATTCAATGGGGATTCTAACTGAGCTTGTTTAACTTTGACACATGTAATGAATCATGCGGGAGCTGTTATAAATAGAACACCTTCAGGTTCCACTTTATCTTTTCAACGTCGAAGAGTTATACTTCATTGTCTTCAAAGCTTATGAACCACAACAAAAATTTAAAACGTTTCAAGCCCATCGTCCCCTAAAAATTGAAGGACAGTACATTCCATAAAACATACCACGTAACTGGTTGTGTTTTTTCTGAAATGCCAAGCTGTCAGTGGCAAATCAAAACAAATGAATACACCACAACACTATCTGTGTTCTTCCAATTTTTTTCCATCAAGAGGCGAGAAGTTGCGTGTCGCTGCAATCGAAAACGGAAGTGGGTCAGGAGCCCAATAAGTCAGCAAAGCGTTGACTTAGGAGCTCGATAAGTGAGTAGGTAGGTAGGCACGAGTGGCTTTTGGAAACACCAACCCACTTAGGCCTATTGCAACCAGTTTGAGCTTACGATGAAGCGCATGAAATTGTTTACGTCTATATTCTTTACAACGTTTAGGGAGAGAGCTGGATATGTACAGAGTAGGTTGCGGATTGTATCTTCTTCCTCCTCGTCCATGCAGCTTCTACAGAAATCGTTTGTAAAAGCGTCAAGCCTTTTTGCATGCTTGCAGTGTCCAGTGATGACATCTATGATGGCGCTGAGATGTTTCCTATTTAGAACGATCAGACTCTTAGAGCAATCCAGATCCAGTTTTGGCAAAATCTATTTGGTCGGTCCAACAGTCCATCTAAGGTCTGTTCTTATATAAGCATCCAGCTAATGATTTGATTTGCACGTAGCGATTGGTATACCTATGCTACCCTTTTCCGGTAGAATAGGTAGAGTGATTCCAATTTTGACGAGTTAATCGGCTCTACAGTTCCCCGGACGTAGCAAAGGTGAGGGTTGAACTGCTCTGCCATCTCCATAAGAGGTGATCGGCATTCAAGGCGGTTTTAGAATTAGGTGAGACTGAGTCCAGGGACTTGGTAGCTGTCTGACTATCCGACAAGATATCACGTTTTTCTTCAGCCAGCACAGAGCTCCTTTAATCTCCAAAATTTCTGCCTGGAACAAGCTACGGTGATTTGGAAGACGGAAGGAGAGACTTAGATTGAGCTTATCTGAGAAAACGCAGCCACCAACTCCGCTATCGGTTTTAGATCCATCTGTGTAGAAATGGATTGACTTGTCCTCCATGAAAGCATCTTCCTCCCAAAAGGATCTAGAGAGGAAGCGGAAGTCTTTGTCAAACCAAAGTTCAGGTATGGTGTAATTGATGTTCTCTGTGCGGATTCCCAAGAATGTAAGCGTTGCCAAATGAATTATTTGTCCACTTTGTAGTCGCTATAAGGGGAATAGCTGAGGTCGTAGTTTCTTGCCTGCTGAAGATAAATACGGGTGTCATGTGAAACTGAATATGTGCAGAGCGTAGGGCTCCGCTTATACGTAGACCAGCTGTTCTTGGGCTCTGATTGGTTTGCTGCAATTGACTGCATTTTTTAATGCCGTCCACAAGACGACAAACCCGTAAGTGAGTATCGGTCTTATGAACGAGATATATAGCTAGTGGGTTATGCGAAGTTGAAGGCCCCATTTGTTCCCAATGGTTTTTTTTGCAAAAGAACAAAGCTACTGCAGCTTTCTTGACTCTTTCTTAAATGTTAGTTTCCTGTCAAAAACGAGAGCCAGGTAACAGTTGGGGTAAAATTAATCATCCAATTTTGTTTTTGAATTACTGTTTTACCAAATAAAGAAAAATGATTTTGAGTTATGGAAATTTTTATTTGGAACTTTACAATTGTTTTTGTTAAGTGGAAAAAATAATATTCGCCAAGTGGCTGTCGCCAGTATTGATACATATTTCTGCCCGTTTTATCGCATTTTGTTGGCATAAACCCGCGACTTCAAGTAGCCCCAAGGAAAGAAGTCTGGGATGGTTAAATCAGGCGATCTTGCTGGTCATGCCAAATCGCCAAAACGGGAGATTACGCGACCAGGAAACGCTACCTTCACAATACCCATTGTGGATCGTGCTATGTGTGCGGTTGCACCGTCTTGTTGAAATCACATATTTACCAAGCCCCGCTCATCCAATTCCTGCAGTAAGAAGCCATTTATCATGGCCCTGTAACGTTCGCCAGTAACAGTGACAGTATTGCCGATATCATCCTCAAGAAAATACGGCCCAATCACCCCTCTCGCGTGAACGCCGCACCGGTGCCGTGAAATAACGCCGATTTGAAAGCGCAATAAAACCAATTGATCAAATTAAACAAATCAAACAACAAATATATGGGGAGTATACACATAAAACTCGCACCCACTCCAAATCCTACAGTGACCCCAAGCAGGCGGGTTGCAGGTGGGCAGCATGCCCCCTTACCTACCTCACTGTTTATATGACATTTTCGAAAACGAACTACTCGTATCACCATATGATTTAAAATCTATGGACACAGAACTCTCTCTCCAAATGTGTGAATAAATTCAAAGCGAAATAAGGCCGACTCGGCTTTGTCAGCAAAGTGAAAGTGAAATAAGACCGAACATAGAAATTCGGCGTTATTTCGCATTCATAAAGTGAAATAACGCCGAATTTTGGAATTTTGAAATTCGGCGTTATTTCAAGGCACCCGCCGCACCACACAGTGATATGAGTTGATATAATGGCTCTTCGTGCATCATATGCTGATTTTCAGTGCCCCAGAAATGAAGATTTTGCTTATTGACGTCGTCTTCGTTGTTGAGATTGAGGATGGCTTTACAGTAATTCACACGCGACTGACGGTCAGGAGGCATTAACTGATGCACTGTTTGCACTTTGTACGGGAACATGGTGTAAGCCTTTCACTAAAATTCGCTGCACGGTCCGTCTGTTTCTTCATTCTCAGCGACATCGGCAGCCACAGCCGTGATATTCTCGGCCGAACGACCAGTCCGGTAGCGGCCACGCCCTGCATGGACCGATTATTGGTCAAAAACATCGACACAATTATTCCACGCTCTTGCGGAGTATAATGCTCCATTGCTTATCTGTTTGTATACTGTTGCTGTCTAGTTGACTGTCAAATATGATTGAAGTACGACGCCATTTGCGCAAATTATACCATCTTCTCGTAGGGTGATTAATTTTGAGACACCTTGTATTTTGCTTTATTGGAAAAGGCTAAACTGGTACCGTTTATTGATGGATGGTCTATAATTGGAATCTTGTATTTCCTGGAAAAGAAGACAAGATCAGTTTTATGGGGGTTTACTTCCAATCCACAGCGATCTGTCCAACGGGTTAATCTGTTGAGATTTAGCTGAAGGAGTTCTTTAATGGTATTAAGATGATTACCTGAGACAGTTATAGCAACGTCATCCGCATAGGCAATTACCCTGCTACCACCCGCTTCCAGGTATATCAGCAGTTCATTAACCACTAAGTTCCGAAAAGGGGATAGAGGATACCGCCTTGCGGGGTACCTCTGCTGACACATCTTTTAGCATAAGACCTACCCAGTGTGGAGGTAATTACCCTGCTGTTTAGTATAAGACTGATTAACTCCCCAAGTGAGTTGTCTACCTGAATAGTTGACAGCGCAGTCATGAATGCGGATGTGTTGACGTTGTTAAAGGCACCCTCTATGTCCCGGAAAGCAACAATTGTGTACGCTCTACATACAAGGGGCGTTCAATATATTCTCGGTATCGATATGAAGGAAAATGCGAATTCAATTTATATGCTTTTTATTTTTCAATATAATCTCCCCTAACATCAATGCATTTGTTACATCTTGAGATAAGCCTTTTTAAACCCTCAAAAAAATAAATTTCCTAAATACCCATTTATTGCCGACTTGAGTTCTTCATCATCCGAAAATCTTTTTCCACGAAGACATTTTTTCAAATCCGGAAATAATCACTAGGGGCAAGGTCTGGACTATAGGGTGGGTGTTGGATTTCTTCGAAACCACAATCTCGCGCAGCAGCCTTGGAAACTCGCGCCGTGTGAACAGGAGCGTTGTCATGAAGAAGCAACACACCCGCTGCGAGTTTACCCCGTCTTTTCTTTTTAATTTCCTCCCGAAAATTGTGCAAAGTGGAAGCGTAGGATGTGGCGTTGATGGTTTCACCTTTTTTTTTGTACTCAATGAGCAACAAGATTCCCTTTGAGTCCCAAAAAACTGTGGCCATGAGCTTCCCGGCAGACGGAGTGACTTTGAACTTCTTCGGGGGGTCTGTTCCTTTTTTATGCCACTGCATGGACTCTTGTTTGCTTTCAGGGTCATAGTGGTGGACCCATGTAACAATTCGTCCCCAGTAACAATTCGATCCATAACACCGTCCGCGTTCTCACTACACATCTCCAAAAGCTCTCTACAGCATGCGATTCTCACTTTTTTCTGAGGCGCTGTGAGCATTCGTGGCACCCATCTTGCACTGACCTTTGAAAGGTTAAGATAGTCATGAAGAATGGTATGAATGGTACCAATTGAAAGCTTGGTGATCTCTGCCATCATTTTCACCTTTATTCGGGCATCCTCAAGAACAAGTTTTTCGACTTCTTTGATGCTTTCTCCCGTACAAGCAGTAGCCGGGGCGCCGGAGCGGGGGTCGTCTTCAATGCTCTCTCTGCCTCTCTTGAACTCACTTGACCACTTTTGCACAGTTGATAATGAAGGTGCGGAGCCCTGGTAAACAGCCACCATCTCTTCATGAATAGCTTTTTGACTTTTTCCTTGCTTAGTGAGAAATTTAATTACAGCGCGATGCTCAATTTTCACCATCATCGTCTCAGTTGCCATTATGATTCTGTTTAACTAGAGATAAAACGCGAATTAATAATCACATTTATATGAAATTTCACATGAATACACTAAAATAATAGTATTACTTGATAAATAAGTCAATTTATATATACAACTACAGCTTCACCCCGATACCGAGAATGTGTTGAACGCCCCTCGTATATTGTAGGGATCGTTCGATGTGGCTAGTCAGTGAATGTAGAGCCGTTTCCACCGACTTTCTTTTATAGTAGTCATGTTGAGCCGTTGACAATTTTAGCTCGTATATAGATATCAATCAGTCGTTCTAGAGTTTTCAGAAGGAAGGATGATAGACTTATGGGGCTAAGGTCCTCTAGGACAGCATGAGAGCATTTTCCGGCTTCGGGAATGAAAACTGCATTGACTTCTCTCCAGATCAGTTCTATATACGTAGCTCCTCCTAGCGTAGGCAGGATAATATCTGATGACCTTTGTAGCTCGGCAGGCATTATACCGTCAGGAACAGCAGATTTGTATGGTTTGAAGCCATGCAGCGGCCAAAGCAGTTTGTCTCTTGTAAGCAGACCATGAATTTTGGTCACAGTTGCACTAGTACTGGTTGGGTTGCTACTGGCCGTTAATAGGGAACTACCTGGAAAGTTGGTATCCAGTAGCAGGTTGAGTGATTCAACACTTGAGGTTGTCCAAGAGCCATCGATTTTTTTTTCAAACAGCTAGGCATCATAGGATGTGTAGAGAGGATTTTTCTTAGCCGCGATGCCTCAGAGGTTTCTGTGATTTGTCTCAGAAAGATCTCCAGGATTGTCGGTTTGCCTTCCTCAGTTCTTTTTTGTATATTTTGAGGGATTCTTTGTATGAGTCCAGTCAGTCACTTTTGTGTGCTTTTTGCTACGTTGAAAAGATTTCTGTAAGTGTTTCTAAGCAGTCCCAATGCTGATGCCCACCAGTGCGGCTGTTTCTTGTCTCTAAGTTGAATAAGAGGGCAGGAAGCAGCCACAACATTATTGAGAGCCAGGTTGAATGCCTTGACTTTCATATTAAGCTCGTTGGTGTCATGCGGGAGGCTTGAGAGTTCAGAGAATAGCGTTTATGACAGTATTCCTCTGTATTTTGAGCAATTAGTTTTCTGATAATTCCGGAATGTTGGTTGGCTGGGAACAGCATCACTCAGGCTGAATTGGATGTATCTGTGGTCTGAAAACGAGTTTTCCGAGGATAAGTGAGTAAGTACATACTGACTAGTTTTTTTTCGATGAAATTATACTGAGCCTAAGGTTAAGCAAACCGTCTGATTCGTTTATTTCAGTACACTTATTCTCGAGGGGGTTTTTTATTATCTTAAAGTTGCTAGATTTTCTAGCGATATTTCTAAATTAAAACAACACATCCCAACATCTACCAATAACAATTCCTTTTATTCATAATAAATATTTGTTAAAACTTAAAGTATTTATGTATTGTATATTCAGTAACAATTTTGGTACGTTTCAAATATATTCTTAACATCCTAACATTCAGCTTCATTGAACTACATATTATCTATTTACAACTTTAAGTCAAATAAATATTGAACTAATTATATAAAAAATATACTACATGACATAGATAATAATATTTATTTTAATAATATAATATTTCAATTTCTCTACTAGTGCGTATGTATCAGAAATATTGTAAAGTGCTATTCACTACATTATTCTAAATTTTTATATAGATACGAATATCATATAATTTATTTTTCAAATTTTTATTATAAATTTAATTTGTTGTTTAAGCATTCAATCTGAGTGCTAAACTTGTGCCACTGTACTTTTTAAATTCGAAGCTATTTCTAAAATTCCTTTTCAACTTGGGTTGAATGCAATAAGATAAATTTGTTATACACAATTTATTTAATTGAAAAGTTCTTTTTTAGTTTATAGTTATAAATAGTGCCTAGGAGATGAGCCAATGTTTTAAATTTATTTTCAAAACTCAGTGTTTCGTCTTAGAGGAAAATAAGGCGTCCACTTTGCTCTTCCGTAAACATGATGTTACCTTAGATACACAATCCGACATGGGTCACCACGAATCTAATGAAGGCTATCATAAACCCTGCAAGTTGTTGTAGAAATGAGACTTAAGTTTAAGATGAAGGAGAAAACCTAGTCTCTGAGGTTTCATTGAAGTGTCGAACCAGATACTTACCCAACTTTCAAGGATGAAACAAATCAATCAAAGTAGGCGACACAGAATCCATTAACCCTACCAATCTTTACATTCACTTTTATCTTAGTCCTTAACCTAGTTCCTCCAAGTTTCCGTTTTTTTTCCCCCCTTTCAAATTACATCTTCATGGAAATCTTCCTTCTTTCCTTATAACTCAATAAACCAATCTTTCCGCTATAATGTGATACATAAGAATAATGACATTGTCAAGGATAAATGATAGAGTTCTTGCCGAAAATGAGCCCAGAATGTGGGTGAATAATAAAGCAAACAACAATGTTGATTGATGAGAAGAAGTTGTATGACTTTATATTACAATAGATACATTCGTAACTCTTTTGATTGCAATTTTTATAAATCACAAGTAAACAAGATTATATGACAGAGCAGACAAATGCCTGTCGTTTTGAAAAGTCCCGAAGTGAATGAAATACTTTATCATCGTCTCCTTGTAGCCAATGGACCTGAGCTTTTTCTTGTCTGGAGGAAGTCGATTTGTCGAGACTTGCACAGTGCAACTTTTTCGAATTTGAAATTTGAAACGAATTCAAGGGAAGTGAGTTCGTAGTGAAAGTTTTCCTATCAAAGTAGACTGCGGGTATTATTCTCCTATTGTTGGGGTTGGTTTCCTTTTTTTTTTTTTGAAAATGAAAAAAGGAGTTCATTTTTACTCAATTCTAAAGGGGAATGATATTGATTGCATCCATTGGGTTGATTGCATCCTTTAGCAGCATTCTATGGGTTTCCATTGGAGTAGGTAATATGAAGGCTCTGCTTGGTCTCTTTTAATCCACAAATAATACACGCTCCACCAACTCACTTAGACGTCTTGTTATTTCGTGAATAGATAAAAAATTCTACGGTTTTCTGCCGACTTGGAGTAGCGACACAACGACAGACCTTTTCATAGGCAGACAATTTCACTGTCGAAAACATGGTGACTGCAGAAATTATTTTGTTCTGCTTTTTCGTACATGGCCTGGGAATTGAACCTAAAACCTCTTTGAGAAAGAAGCACCTAAACTCAACCACCGGCTTTACCTATTCTTCAAGTTGATCTCAGTGAATCTTTCGAAATGAACTGCATATATCAATGCTAGTACTGCAAAGGCCTCTACCTATGGAACCCTGGTTTATTTTAACGCAAAAAACCACAGGATAACAAAATGCTATCAACTTTAGGAAATAGTTCATCTTGCCAACCATTGTTGGATAGCTTTAGAATCATAGCTATCAGCCTTGTCTTACCGACAACAAAAAAAAAAAAAAAACAATCGTTTTCAAAAGTGAATGATTACGGCGCCAAAAATAACATCAACCAGTAACAAAACTTGGAAGTAATGCCAAAGAAAGTCGATTTTTTTAGCGGAACGATCATAGCTATGAGAGTTCATATTAATTGAAGTCTTTTTACCAATGTAGACCTGTTCATCATTCTTACTTAAAGTGGCTCTATAGTCAGGGGTGGACATCGGCCTCAACCAACAAGCGTCTCTAGTCAGCTCGATCTTTAGTTACCTACCTTAAGATTTGCACGGTAAGTTGATTGAGGCCCCCTTCCACGTGCGCCAGTCTGTCTTCACTGCGCTGTCCCTCTGGGGCGTGTTCGGAGATTTTTCGCCGCCTGGCTTAGTCAATATCGCTGTACAGCCCATACAGTTCGTCATTATACTAAATAGTATCTCCCCCTCCACTTACAGTCTATGCAAACGGGACCAAAAATCACCAGATAATTTTTCCTCTCAAAGCACCCAAGAGCAAACTGATCCAGAGGCATGAACCTCTGCACCATAGAGCAGGACTAGGATTATTGAGGTCTTATATATCTAGGGTCACTTTTGCTGTTCGAGGGATGGCTTTGCGAGTCAATTGCCTTCTTATCCCAAAGTAGCAGCTATTGGCAGGAGTTATTCTTCGTTTGATCTCAGCGCTGGTGGCGTTGTCTGAAGTTATAGCGGTTAACTACCCATAAGTAAATCTGTGACGTTAAACCCATCTTGGCCGCTTGCTCCTGAATACTCGCCAAAACGCCACTAACATCACGCTGTTGGAAATATCACTTCTTTTGAAGAAAATGTCTACCATAGTTCCGCGAATATGCGGCTCTATTTCGTCGGTAACATCTTTGATGTTGGCTTTAAGTGCTTCAATTGACTGGTGGTCTTTGGCATAAACCTTATCTTTTGCATGGCCCCAAAGCAGTCTTGTTGAAATTAGACATCATCCGCTTCCATACCTTTAAATTTTGGTAAAAATTTATTGAGCATGGTTCTATAGTGGAAACCATTCACGGTAATAACCACACCAGTGCTCCATTGAAATTACCAGTAGCATGCCGCTTCTTGAAACCTTCAACCGTAACACTCGTCTCACCACGAATGTTCATCAGTTTTCTCCCAAGCCCATTTTCGGCTGTGATTCTTTCCTAAGCCGTACAAGTCTCTTATGGAATGGCCTGCCGAGCTCTGGTCATCATAACTACCAAACATTTAAAACCAACGTTCATATGTAGGTATCTCCCTTTTTTTCTTCGCTAACTTCCTGTGCCCGCGCTGTGTGGCGTCATTTAAAGGGTACTCAAAACTCTTGAGCTCTCGCTGATTTAAAAAAAAAACGTTAATCAGGTGGACGGAAGTTTAGGCTATCATCGTCTAAGTTAAATGGTCTATTCAGCTTGAGGGCGGGATGTCGAATTTCTCCGCCATTATACAGTCTGCAGAAATTTTTTTTCCATATTCTCAGCACCGACTGTGACTCTACTACAAGGTTTCCTTCTTCAACTCATGTTCTTTTTACCTATTGGTGTAACTTGCGTACGTTTTTCCTGGAGTTCAATAGTTTCAATATCGTCGATCGCATGCTTCTCGTGCTCTTTTTTCTTCTTCATGAGAAGCCGATGTTCTCTACGTCTCTTCTGATCGTATAGTTCAGGAGCAGCTCTCGTCCTTCATTGCAGCTCCGCCTTGTGTGGTTCTTGTTTAGCTGCATATGCTTGCCGGTATTCTTCATCAAACCAGGGATTTATTGGTGGAGGTCGGGTGCCCAGCACAGCAGTTAAGGCATCTCTAATGGCACGTTGGCAGCGTTGCCACTGTTCTTCGGTATTTCGTACTGACGGCATAGGAGTTGAGGGATATGCCTTTAGCGAAAATTCTTGCGGTCTCTTGCGATTGCAGCTTTTCTTTACTGTGGCGCTAAGGAAATCCGGATTCGCATCTTGGCTGCAACAAGATGATGATCCGAGTCAAAGTTGGCTACCCGGAACGTTCGGACGTCCAGAATACTGAAGGTATTCGTCTATCCCAATGTGATCAATTTGATTTAGCTTTTCATGATCCGGAGATCGGCGTCTCACCTTGTGCGTATTAAGATGAGGAAACCGTCCGTTGCCAGACGTGGAGTCGCTTTGGCTATGCTTACCAACTGTCCTACCAGAGATTTCCTTCTTCCTATCCTGGCGTTAAAATCATCTAGTACAATTCTACCTCGTAACATCGAAGCTAAGGATTGGGGCCATTGACGCTCTAAAAGTCGATGTTGACTATCACCCACAAGTTTTACATCGTCACCGCGAGTAAAAGCGAGACGGCTATTACGGAGACGGTGAACGGATTGCGATATAGGGCAGTCATACACGTTTTCTTGTATTTGAAGTGAATGAACATGACATGGAGAATTACTGGGTTTAACAGTTTGGCGCAATATGCCATACTGCTCATGAAACAATCGACTGTCCGCTACGATTTGACTTCACCTGAGATATTTGAAAATCAGGGTTTATGCTAAGAAGTCCCTCGAACACCTTTAGATCAACAAAATCGGCTGAGTTTCATAAGAAACACCATGGAAACTGACGCAAGGTGTCGATAAAATGGTCAATTTCTGTAGGGACAAAATGATGCGCATTTGTCAGATATAATTTACGAGAAGTGATTAGAAAAACTGTGAAGCTCAAAATTAAAACCAAATAAAAGAAAAAAGAGGGGTTTAATTGAGCTTCAATTAAAATTCAAATTATTAAAAATGAACTTCCTCCTGTATAAATAATCTTTCGTCAAAAATACTGCGCAGTTTTAACGCCACACTGACTCCTTGGGCGATGTTGTTATCGAAATTTCCTTGATGCCTAACGAGAGAGCCTAAATGTTGAAATTTGTCGCACTTCGGCACGATAACACTTTTTAAATATACTGTCACGTCATTGCTAATGAAAGCGCTACAATCGATGAAAAGAAGAGAAGTGTTTCCGCACTTGATCGCCTTGGTTTCACCGATCGGTATTTGTTACAATTTTTCGTGTCGCCTTTGCCTTTATACAGTGGAACAAGAAAGCTCTTCCTCCACCATTTAGGCATGCTATAACCTCTAATTTTTTTTGTGGGTAGCCATGGCTCAAGTGGCAGTGGACTGGCTTCTAAATCGGAAGGTTCGGTGTTCGAATCCCAGCCTCGTCCGAAAGACATATTATCCATGTTTTCAGTTATCGAGAATCAAGTAAGATGAGTAGTTGACTACAAATCAACATCAAGCCAACTTCCACTAAGAATTTAGTCTCCCCATTAAATGTTGGATGCCACCCATACGGAGCGAAATAACCACTGAGCCCAAACATCTTTCTTTCTCTATCTGTCCCATTTTCCACAAAACTTAACACATGCTGAAGCATGATAAGTGTATTCATACCCACTTGAGTGTTAAATTCTTTAAGAAAGCGAAAAAAAAAAAACAAAAAAAATTGGTATTGCTTATGTTCGCAACACCGAGGTGCCAACATCCTCGTATGTGAGTTTGAGCATTGCCTTGCTGCAGAAGGTGAATGGAAATTAGCAATCGGTCTTTCAGACATGGACTGAGGAAGAATGTCAATTTTCCTGTTTACGTTGGCATTGTTACTCGGTGCTGGCCTTTGACAGAGCAAGTCCTTCAGATTGTGGGTTATGTCTCCCAGCTTACTACGAATGCAGGTAACCTTGTCTCAGAACATCCAACACGTATTATCAAAAAATTTAACATCGCGATCGTGATGAATTGCTGGTAATTCACAGAGCTATTCACTAGCGGCGACAATATTAGCAATCCACTAGACTTACCATATCTAATAGTGACCACCACCGCTTCCCTGGTTTTCTGAAAAATGCAGGCAGGCGTTTCAGAGAAAGACATAATCTGCTCACGAGCTCAACATCTCTGTGAGCCAAATATTTGGGAGTAACATTGACTTCTTCGAAACAAAAAATAATAAACAGAGATCGATCGATAGCATGAAGAGATGCTATCGTAGGTTTGACCTTCAAGAAGTTTGCTACAATGTCAAACAAACGTATTAAATGCACACATGCAACACGATGAAATGGAAACGTAGAAGTAAGCTCACAATCATCACCCAAAAAATTAGGAAAAATTTGACGAAGACCAATAAGCAAAATCCTATTCCATATGGTTTAAGGACAGGTAAAGCCAATTATTGATTAGCTGATAATTACTGCCTGCCTATATTTCCTAGTGGTGGAACGGCACGAAATATGACAATGTTGGATAAGGAATGAGCGGAAGAGCTCTGCAAATGGAACCAACCATGTTGCCTGAATCCAGCCTCTCGACCTGGTGATCCTTTTCTAGGACTACTTTCATATATTCAAAATTAGATTCAAAACCAACTGTCAGGGTTACTGAACAAGACATGATGACAGCAGAACTCAAATTAGTGAACAGTAGCAATCATAGCATCATACGGAATTACTAACACTGGCGTAGCCGGCCCATTAGGCCAAATCGGTGATGAAGGATGAAAAACTGCGAAATGTACTGTGGTGATGGCTACCAAGAATATAAGCAGCTGCTATTTGAATACACATCAACCATTAAAAGCGGACTTAGGCAACAAGTCTTAAGTTTCATGAACGGGCGAATCGTGATAACCCGCATCAAGACTAAATTCACCAATATCAGCCCTCCGAGTTTATGGGCGTATGACCCAAAGGGAAAAAAAGACGATCATACCCGAACAAAACATGTGCTTACTGAGCGATTTGAAAGCAAGACTGGGAAGGGTAACATCTTTAGTTGCACAGTCATTACGAGAAAATATATATCGACTCCGGTTCGGAGCATAATGTCATCGTAGCAAACACTCAGTTCTCGCTTGTAAACATTTATCAGGGTACTTAGCCGAACCTTTCAACAAAGATATACCTAAGCCCGCTACGAAAAGAAAATATTGTATGAAAGTTTGATGTCGGAGGACTGCAATCGCAGAACCTTGGTCAATTAAGTGTCTTTAGCCTCGCTCGACTTCCTGAGTGGCTAGCATCTTGTCCCGCTACTCAGTGGCAAAGATCTCAACATCCCATTAGAGATGCCGCCTCTTATGTGCTAGAGCAATAGAAAGCATATTATGGTGCTGCAAAGGAGGACTAGATCGTGCTCTATGAGGATGATATAGCACGTAAGACGTTCTAAAATGTTGCCAGAGGGAATGTGACAGATTAAAAAAGTACCCTGCAAGTATGAACAAGCGAACCTAGTGGTGGGTTCGCAGTCGGTGCTGAAGATATGGAAAATCCATGAAGACGATGACGATCGACATTACGCACTTAATCTGGTCGATGAAGTGCAACAATTTTTTCCACCCTACGTAAGATCAGCCATATCGAAACTTAAGTCCAATAAGGTTGCCATAAGTAATGGTCTAACGTTCGAGCTGCTCAAGGAAACAAGAGATGGTTTTGTGAAAAGCTTGCACAATATCATCGCTAAAATGCGATCGGATATTACCTCAGCATTGTATGCCCGAACCTGAAGAAGGAATACTCTCCAGTATGCACCAACTGGAGCAGCATGATATTCTCTGCCGTAACCGCGGAACTGCAAATCGACACAAACTACTTACACCCTTGTGTCGATTTTAAGGAAACCCATAATAGCGTATGACGGAAAAATCTGTATGAAGCCATGCCCGGTTTTGAAATCCTTACTTAACTACTTTGGCTTCACGCTGTAACAATGGAGAAACCGCGAGGTTACAACTGAGTGGGAAATGACTTTACTGAAACCCAGAGGTCTAAAACGATTCCGAGAAGGCAGTCAGTCCAGCATGAAGAAGAGATCATTCAGCGCTCCATTTGCGAAAATGTTGCGAAATTTGCAAGCCAAGTGGTTTGTGAGGCATTTGGAAATATTGAAGTCAAAATATGAAAGGCGGGTCCAACACAAGTAACATGCTGTCATCAGGAAAGTAAGCACAACATCGATGTATAATTTCGAGGTAGTCAAGGACCTTGTCGTAGAATATGGGCTATGCAGGTATTACCACCATTGTGGTTATACCCAGAGTAACGCTTCCCAGGCACTGTTGTTTCAGCGCTTCAAGTGATCTACGGTCCTATCTACATCGATAGCAAGTAGACAGGAATCAATAGATGCAATATGAGCTTAGCTAAAAGAGTTGGAATTTATCGTCATAGATGACAGGGACATGTAGAGCTGATGGACACCTGTGCATTAGACTGAAATGTTCTCGAATCCTAGGGAGATCGCAGGTGGTGGCGGGCGCAAATGGAAGTCTGCCTCGGAAAAAGTTCGATTGCTAGATACGTGTCAACATCATGCTAAAGGCGAACAAAATTTGCTCAGACATTTCATCAGAGACATCCAGAAATATGAAGTTTGTCGATCGTGCTTACATTGAAAAGTTTCATTCTTGAACCTACCTAATGGAGGATGTAGTAAATTCCTACATGCAAATCAGCAGTCATTACCGATGCAATCTCAAGAAATTTGTTTTGCAATAAGATAGAGTTAAGTGGAGAGAAGTGTTGACAGACACAGTGTAAGCCCTTTACGGTGCTCAGGACTCAACTTCTCACACCATGTGCAGTCGAACAACTGGCGGAGGCCCTGGATTGCTACAAAGCGGATGTCACCGCTATCCAGGGAATCGTATGCACCAGACTACGGCGATTGTTATCGACGCAAAAGCAGCGACTATTTGGATACGGATTCATTGTTAGAGGCAGACTTAGAAAAGAGTCTTGAGTTTCCGGCAAGACAACGCGCTTCTCGTAACAATCGGTAGTAAGGCTAAATTTGCCAAAATTTAATTTTAAAAAATGACAACATCTACGAGCTCTTGGGTACGACATACGAGCAGTGCCATTGCTATGACATTAAAGTTGTCTTCGGCGACTTTGGTAGTCGGAAAGAATAGCCTGCACAGCACTGAATCCAGTAACGGATGCAAGCCAATCGGTTTTGCGGCAGGGCGAAATATTGTCTTAACTAGCACCCGATTCCCACATCCCAATATTAACAAGGGGACTTGGAGAACCCATGATCAATAAATCGTCAACCAGATTGACCACATTGCAAGCCATTTCTGGCTTGCGTTCGAACGTCTGAACATTACAAGGGGCCAACATCAACTCACACAGCAACCTTGTTGCAGCCTAGATACGGTTGCCGATATCCCGAACATGAGAGACAAGCTAATATTGTGAGGAAATTTGACGTCGGAGGGCTAAAATCGCAAATGATCGTCGAATCATCCTACGATCGTACCTCCCGTAATTTCTTAAGAGGTCCTAGCATCATGTATCGTAAACCAGTGGGTTTCACTAGCCCCCCACAACGAAACTTCTGGTTTTACGGTGAGTGCCGGCAAGCTTATGCAGTTTAGGAAGATTCATAAAAAGCCGCGCTGCATAGCAAAACGTACAGCTCCTCACGAACTATACGAGCTGAAGAGGATACCGGCTTCTCAGGAGGAAAAATAAGTTCGAGGAAATTGAGAGATGCTACTCCAAGAATGAGACTCGGAGGTTTTTCCAAAAAGTAAACACAAACCTGTAGAGACGAACAAGGGAGCATGGTAGTACGCTTGCAATCGATGCCGAGGATTTGAAATGAGCCTTTCTGTAGGCTTTATTACGGCGATGGCATACCTAATACCGCTTTCAAGCAGAATGAACCTTTCAACCTAGATGATGCAGACTAAGAACTCCATCCACACGACCTGGGTGAAGCGAAGATAGCCATATATAAGCTCAAGTCTAACAAGGCTTCTGGAACAGCCGGCCTGACTGTCAAGCTTTTCAAAGCGACAAGCGGTGACTAGGTAACGAGCATACACCAACTCACCTGTAAAATACGAATGAAAAGAACCTCTTCATTGTTTGTCCGATCCTCAAGAAAGGAGAACCTCTTAACTGCGTTAACTACATAGGCATCAGTCTTCATAACATCGCCTACAAGATCCTATCTGCCACATTAAATAAACGACTGAAGCCGCTCGTTAACAATCGGAGTGGTCCATATTAGTGTAGCTTTAGACCAGGAAAAGACCCATGAGCTCCAAATCTTTACACACCACCTATTCACCGATTTTAAGGTCGCTTATGACAGCATCTATAGAAACAAGCTATACAGAGCAATGTCTAGCTTTGAAATGCCTGCCACATTCATCCGTTTGTGCAGGATGATGATAGAGGATGCATCCTGCTCCATCAAGGTCGGTAAAGAACCGACCAAGAGATTTGATACCAAAGAACGATTTCGTCAAGTTGAGGCGCTGTCACGCAATTTCTTTAACATCATTCTTCAAAGAACAGTGCAAAACTCATGCGCCAATGCAAGGGGCACAATCTTTGGAAAGTCCGTCCAATTACTCGCATATGTCAATGCTATTGACATAATAGGAAGAAGGGAGCGTGATGTCACTTGCGCTTTCGCCAATATTGAGATGGAAGCAGCTAAGGCGGGTTTAACAGTCAACGAAGGCAAAACCAAGTATACCCTGTCAATAAGAACGGACACGAGATGTTTCGGACAGAACGTCACCCTCGATAGATATAACTTTGAGGTAGCTAAGGACTTTGTCTACCTGGGATCTGCTATCAACGACACCAGCACTGGGATCAAACGAAATATAACTCTCGCCAATCGCTGCTTCTTTGGGCTAAGAAGGCAATTGACTACAATATTAAAGCCCTCTCTCAAACGACAAAAGTGAGCTGTTCTATGGAGCAGAGGCATGGACTTTATCAAAAATGGATGAGGGTGCTCTTGGCTGCTTTGAGAGGATAGACGGTAAGTGGAGGACGAGATACAACGACCAACTATACGCGCTGTACAGCAACACTGACTTAGCCAAAAGAGTGAAGGCCCAACGATTGAGGTGGCTGCGTTATGTAAACCGGATGGATACCAATACTCCGTTCCGAAAAATCTTCGAATCCGCCCACGAGGAACAGCGCAGTAGAGGAAGAGCACGATTCAGGTGGCGCACGCAAGTGAAAATGGGCCTCAACTAACTTAGCGTGCAAAAGGGAAGGCAACTAGCTGGAGACGCCTGTTGGTTGGAGCCCAGGTCCACCTCGGACTGTAGCGCCACCTTGAGTAAGAAATATGTGAAACGAATAGCGCTACATTGGAGAGCAGATCCTGATATATGAACACTTTAAACTGTTGGACTTAGTGGAGGCCCCCACTCGGTTACCAAGGCTTCGCCTTGCGGGGGCAGAGCATATTACTGGTTTTATCGTAAACATCTTCAGATGACGCCAGTGAAGGTTGCTACGATTTGACCAGTTACAAGTTGCCGGTCATAGGTCTTGTTGGTGGCAAGACCATCGGTAGTCCCTACCAGGATTTAAATCACGGTACCATGGGAGTCAGGAGCCCCCGGATTTCGGTCCGGACCTGACTTGTTGAGGTAGGCCCTCTTGTAGGAGCGTCATGGTGGCTGTGATTTAAACCCAAATCGCGGGTAGGGTCTTCCTGTTGGTTTGACCCTTTGTAGAGTACCAAATAAGTACTGGGTGCTGTGACCCTAAGAGTAGCAAGAGGTTTTAGATCGGCTTCGACCATACTATTAATGTAGGTAAGCGATGGCAAGGCGTATCCTTGCTCCCATGGATATATGTTCATCCCGTAAACATAACCAGAGAATATATTGGTCTTAGTCAACAAAATATGGAACAAGCTAAAAGTAATAAGAAAGCTATGGTTGAATACTTTTCTTCGAAGAACCTCACTATTTCTTACCACTGATACAGCGAACTTGTGTGGAAATATGAGCTGGACGAGGACTTGAACTCTCATTATACAATCTAGGTTTTAATTTTCAAAGCAAATCGCAAATCAAATAGCACAAATGCGACTCCGAGTAGCTTTTCAAGACCCCCATCACTGAATGACATCAGCGTTCCCTTTATTAATTTTTAGCCCATAAAGAGAAGAATTAATAAGTTTCACACTGCACACTGGCAAAAATATCAATTTAGTTTTCCCAGTACCGGAATAGTCCGCAATTTAAAAAGAATACCAACAGGTGGCCCTACTCTGCACAAAGCAACTGGCATAGGTGCTAGTGACGATTTACTATGTTCATAGCAAAACGTTGTCAGCAGAAGTGTTCATTGAAAACATTGTATTGTAAGAGAACATGTGGCACGTATATGTAGATACAAAATGCACTTTCCTTTGAAAATTTGAAATACATATTTTGGATAGCAATGATAGCTTGCCATTGGGGGTCTGCAATAACCAACATTTCTTGCTCTGTTCAGGATATTTTCCCAGAAGTACTCTCATATTAAATGTGAGTGTGAAGATGCTTTTGTCTCTGGGGGCAACAAAAAATTCCATGCACCAGTTGCATATTCAACATGTAATAATTTATGAGTACCACATATCGGGGCTATTAGGTAGAAGAACCCTTGTATGGTCTAGGACGCAATGGTTTAAGTGATTTAATTTTATGAACGTTGTAGATGGTTTCAATATGTGAAGGTACTACATCAAAGGACTAACTATTGACATTTATGTTTCTACATATGTATCCCAGTACTGTGCAACGACTAACATTGGACAAATATTTATCATAACAACACATGTTGTTTTGCTCCGCAAATGTGTGTTTATTTTGTAATTTGTCTTCGCCATCATTAATTTTGTCGAATTAAACTGATACTTTTGCGATTATTTATCAAAATCATTTTCATAAAAAAAACCTGCGAATTGACGTGCAAATTGATGAATAACCGAACCAACATGACATTAGTAATTGATTTTCATAAATCAGAACGATTAATTTGGCCAAATAAAGTAAATATTGACAGGAAGAGAATTTATTCTGCTATGTGGTGATAAATAACTTTTAATGAATTATTTATGATTCTTTCGAGTTGAATTATTGCCATAAGTTCAATAAATTCCCGTGAGATTCTCTCTGGGATTATAAACTATCTACGGAGAATGTATAGTTTCAATTGTTCGTGAAAAGTCAAATATATCCCAATGGTCCTTGAGCAGTAGGCAAGGGCAAGGCTTGTTGCTGGTAAACTTATTCAGAATCTAATCAACCGACAGTATGTTTTCCGAAGTCCAAAAAAAAGGCCTCTTCAGAAGAAAAATCTATTTGTAAATATTATTCAAATGTGATTGATTCATCGTCTATCTACAGAAGCAAAGAAATTTCCAATCATGGTGAAATGGAAATATTTTGAAAAATAGAAGATGTTTCAATTAATAGACATTCACCACTCATGCAAATGTCCTTCCGAAAGCTATTCGCATTCTAACCATATTTTGCCAGTGAAATGTCTGCGATGATGTCACTCTCATTACCGCTTAGCAGTTCACTAATGAGATTTCGTTGACATGCTTACTAAGGAGTCTCTGAAAAAGATTTTCGCATATAATGGAGAAATTTCTGTCAGGGGTGGTCCTAAGCCCATTTAAGCGGGCTCTACAAGCAAAGGAAGTGGAAAGGACATCGGCTTTTCGACAGAAAAAAAAAATCACTATAAGACTCGGGCAATCGAGTAAATGGAGATGTATCCGGTTGTAATACACATAAGGATTGAGCATTTTTTCGAGGGTTATTTTCCAATTGCGACAAAATGCAGGCAATCCATATAACGCTGAGAAAGTTATTGAAATTATTCTTTGGGATATATTGCTCACTTACTTTAAAAATTTCGTTGTGTTAGCGTCATTGTAAGCATCTTTAACTGAATTTTTAAATGGATGTATCGTAAGAGCATTGTTAGACAATTTGATATTTTTAAAAAATTTTATAAAGATTTGATACAACGTTTACTGGTGTCGGTACCAATCGCTTTCGTGTCCAAAACAGGAGTAATTTGTAAAAGGATGTGTACCCCATGCATAAGAGTCATGATTCAGATAAATCAGAAAAGTTAAACCAGTTTTAGGAAGCAAAAAGCCGCATTTAGATGACACGATTTGAAAATAAAATTGGTCAGCCTAGAAAGTACAAGTATTTTAAAAAGTAACTTTTCTTTGGTTACTGAGGAATCCTGTGGGGAGTATTTTTCTCTTCTTATAAACTTAATAACTCCGACACACTACATAAACTCGATAAATAGCAAACTCAGCACGATTGATTGTACGTGCTTGGAATACTCTACAACATAGCTACTTCCTATGTAAATCCTCTTGAGAACTCACCATATCATACGAAGCCAGCCATGACTTTATGTGCCTATACTCGGGTCTATAATACAGACATGACCGTCGGAATCCCGTGAGAGAGTTATGTATTTGTTCAGCCCTTACAAATAAAACACAACTTATTTGAATTGTGTCGTTTTAGTTCAAAGTCTTTCACACGATGACTTAATATCTTCAACTAACTTAGCCTAATAAAGAAAACCACAATAGCTGTGTTCTCCTTCAAAAAAGCCATCAGGAACAAATGAGACCTGCAACATCGCATTACCTACTGGCTATACAACTCACCTATGGGGTGGTTGTCTGGTGGAGGGGCTTAGACAATGCAGTCAACTGCAGCAAACTAAGCAAAGTTAAAAGGACAGCATGTCTCTGTTTAAGTAGAGCCCTACGTATTACTCCCTCCGCGTCACTGGATATTCTGTTTCATTGACACCCTTCGATATTTTTAGCATTTTAAAGCGACAACTCAGAGGACAAGTAAATTATTTTTATTATTATTCTATCCCCAACATTGGTTTGACAAAGACTTTCAGGTAAGAATCCCCTCCAGATACTTCTGGGAGAGAGATGCTGTTAATCCATTGGAAGGATCCAAGACTGACAGCGGGGTTTTCTCAGATAACTTTAATCTAAGCCTATCCTTCCGCCCTCTAAGTATAAGAAGTCTTGTCCTGGATGAAGAAAAACGTGATATCTGCAAAGAATATCCGCATATTTTCAGTTAGTCAGGCCGCTATCAAGTCGTTGGACTCAGTTCAACTTCACTATCTATCATCTCGTATAGAGATTCCGTACCAGTTCAACTTTAACCTATTTTGAGTTTCAGGGCACAGAGACATTCC
Source organism: Volucella zonaria (assembly GCA_963966105.1). Lineage (NCBI taxonomy): Eukaryota > Metazoa > Arthropoda > Insecta > Diptera > Syrphidae > Volucella > Volucella zonaria. The sequence goes on along the minus strand of OZ014532.1, from coordinate 191,663,125 downwards.
TGAGAATAGTAGGACCGATAAACTCGCTAAAATTGGAACCACTCTACCTATCCTACCGGAAAAGGTAGCATCGTGCAAACTAATACTAAAGCTGGATGTTAACAGAAGGACAATTCTTAGGTGGACATGTCTGGTGACCAAACAAATCTGGCCAAAGCTTTATCTTAATCACTCTAAGATTTTAGTCTTTTAAAATAGTAAACATCTGAGCACTATCATAGGTTTCATCACTGGATACTGTCTGCACAAATGAATTCCACAGAAGCTGCTCCGACGATGAGGAGTAAATAATCCTCCACCTACTCTGTAAATGTCCAGCGCTCTTTCAAAAAAGGAAACTCCACTTAGGAGCAATGTTCAACAATGACTTAAGCAATCTGAACAATATAGACATAAACAGTCTTCTGCGCTTTGTCAGAAGCTTAAATTGATTCCAAGAGCAAGAGGATCACAGATACACGTGGCATTACAATGGGCCAATAGACCTAGGACAACAGCCGCTATTGCCAAACCCAACTCTAGGATAATACCCAGAATAATACAAAACTCTATATCATACAATGAAGAGTGATAGTAACAGTTGACAATCATGTTACTTTGTTTGGATTGTCAATGCGCTATTCCCAAACTAGGTCGACCAATGCCTCTGGAGCAATTCTATTCCTGGGCTGTTCTATGCTGCTTATCCTCTTGGCGTTGACAAACAAAAGTCAAATTTTGTTGGCAAGCTGAAATTTTCCGTTAAGTGAGTAATGTCTAACTAGGTCCTTTGAGGATGGTAACAATGATGATGACAATGCTGATGAGGTTGCTATGCACGTACGTCGTGCACTGTCAACTCAACAACGATGACCCTTTTACCGCTCATGGCTCATTCCGAGCTAGTCCCTCACCACACGCATTAATTCCTCTCTTTTTGCTTCCTACTACGGGTCTGTCGCCTTTTCGTTTCTTTCCCATGTCTCAGCTGCCTCACCACGTGCCCTACCCCCTTCCGTTTACGGTCTCTTTTTCGTTTTATCGAATTTTTATTATGCACAACGTGATGGGTGTTAATAAGGAGAGTTTGAAGTGGAATAACTTTATTAGCCACATGGTAGCACTACTGTCTAAATGGTGATATAACATCGTGAAGGAGCGAATTTTAATTCGTGTCATTAGTGTCATTTCTAAGTACATATTATCGCACGGTTTTAAATGCCATCTAGTGTGTGCAAAAGGGACTAAGGATTCCCTTCATCGGAGTTCGGAACCACTTCATTTCATTTTTTCGTTTCATCTGAGTTGGAAATTACTGTCCAACGAGCGATAAAAAGCTTCACTTCGAAAACTTTCCTCGCAGTTCAAACGAAGAATCATTCACGGACCATCATTGGATTCTCTTTGAGTTAGATTTTAAAATGGAGAATGCTAAGGTTCTAACGGTCACTTGGCATTGCTTTTGAAGTTGCATCCCTATCAAGGGAAGTAAAAGAAACTTTTGATATGGTGGAATAAGGATCTGTCCTAGCTCTTTGATATCTGCCATCACCATAGATTTTACCAATCGTGTAAGGAATGTCTTATAATATACAAGAGTGGCATTAGGGGAAGCAAGAAGTACTCTTGCAAAACACACTATCAGAGGGTAAAATTTGCTCATCCCTACTGAAGCAGACAGAAGGAATCTGGACAACTTCTACTGCGAAATATTTAGAGCTCTTAATGAACCCCCATTTCCCTGGTTGAACTGATAACAGTATACAGCTTTTTTTTTCAAACTGCGAATAACATACTCTCTGGGAAAATGGATCTTCAATCATTACGGATGAGAGAATCTCTTGGGCCATCAATAGCTGTTCTCCATATACGAGTAAATCCCCAGATTTTGATGGATTATTTTCAATTATATTACGACAAACGCAAGATGTAGCAGTCCCATGATCGGCAATTATAGTATGTGCCACATTTCTAGAGGCGAGGATTTTATTCCAAAAGCGGGACTTCATACTCATCAGCATTAGTTCTTTTGTACTTAGGACACTGAAATGCATTATGAAAGTTCTTCCAACTCCCAACACGTCTATCTTAAAGCCAAATGCACGGAGAAGGCTCTACGCAAGGTAGTGCGAGAAATCTTGAAAAAAAATTACATTGCCTTGTTAGATATAGAAGGTGCCTTCAATTATATCGAGGATATCTTGGAATTCCTTACCGAGATTGCATTAGAAAACGGATTGTATCAATGTTAAAAACTGTGACTATTCATGCAACACGCGGAAGGACGCAGTAATGTCACAAAGACCGTGAATAGTTAAACTCCTGAGGCGGGGTAATCTCTTCTTTCTTATGGCTCATAGTCACGAAAAAGTTCTAAGTGACTATGGACAAGGAGGGGTTAAAGGTGGTTGTGAATACGTTGCTTTCTGTGATAATTCTATTCATGGAAATGGAGCTCCGAATTGTTCATCGCTGGGCCACGAGCTATGGGGATCCATCCACCCAAAACTGGAATGATGCTTCTTACCACCAAAAATAATACTCAAGACTTCTCTGGATTTTCCCAAATTAAATGGCCAAGTGTTATATCTGCGGAATATTAAATAGTAAGCTAAGAAAGCGTACTTAATTTTCAAAGCCTGTAATAAAACTTTCGGGGAAATCTGGGATCTTAAACTAAGAACGATGGCGGTAGTGAACCCCACTGAAACGGATCAAGCTGTACATCCTTTTTCACTGCATTTTCCTGCACAAGCAGCCTGGTGTTGTTACCAAATTAGCCAATATTTGACACTAAAATAAGACAGCAAGTGATCGATTTAACGCTATCCAACCGGTAAGTTGAGGAGATTGCCTGCTGTAAAGTACTGCCAAAACCTTCCATGTCAGACCATAGATACGAGTACGTTGAATTCAGAATCGGATGCCAGGTCTCGGCCTTGTTGAAGATTAGGAATCCGCAAAAATTCAACTGGGAGCGCTATGAGAAGGAGCCCACCAAATCTGTTAATGATCCCCCTTAACCCAGAATGGAACAGAAGGTAGAGGAAACTGTTCACAACGTAAACGGTGCCCACACTAAATGTTTTGGGTTGACATATCCAGCCAATAAAAACTCCTACAGATCGCCCGATTCGGGGTGGAATACAGACTACGATAAGAAATCTAAAAGAAAAGAAAAGATACTCGTAACTATGGGCTCGCCAAAAACTTCAGACCTATCTGTCTAACTTCCTTCATACTGAAACAGATTTCAAGAGTGGTCGATCTTTATGCGAACAAAACTGCTTTGCGAATGCCTCCTCTGTCCAAGGTGCAACATGAGTACTATCGCGAAAGATTCTGGGTAGAATTGAAAGCGTAGATATCTCATGTAACTCGGTCGGGTAACATGACCTAGAATGAACAAGGATTGCGAGCATTGAGGAGCCTTTTCTTAAATATTAGAGATATTGGCCAACTCTCTGCTTAAAACGTTCAATAGTTCTAATTTCAACGCTCGGATATAGGTATGCGGATGATGTACCTGAACTGTAGTCTGTCGGCTCGTGCCTAGTGACTCCTTGCTCAAAGCAGGCGACCCAAGACACAATTGGCAATTGATGCACCTTTCAAAATCTAGGTTGTTCTCGCCAAAAGAAAGATGGGTCCGACTTCTAGTATGAAGGGTTTGCTGGGATTATAGAGGGTGTTTTTTTAGAGATTGTCAATTTCTCAGTTAAAGTTGGTTTGTGGTTAGTACATTTTACAATTTTACGATGGATAGATTAACGCCAGAACAACGCGTGCAGATTATTTAAACTTATTTTGAAAACCATGGTTCGGTTCGCCACACTTATTATGTGCTACGTCCATTATACGGTCGACATAATCGTCCATCTGAGCAAGTTATTCGGAACACGATGAATCATTTTCGCACTACGTACAGTCTAGTGGATAATACGCATCCCGAAAGACGACAAACAGTGCGAATAGAAGAAGGTATTGTCGTTGTGTAGCGCAGTGTTGAGGTCTATCCGAATGAGTCGATTCGCGTCGTGCACAGCAATTAGAGCTATGCCCATTCACTTTGTGGAAGATTTTACGGAAGGATCTTGGCTTAAAAGCTTATAAGATCCAGATTGTGCAAGAGTTGAAACCGCGTGACCATTATACGCGTCGTAGGTTCAGTGGATGGGCCGAAAACATGATTCAGCTTGATCCTCATTTTCAACGCAAAATTTTGTTCTCCGATGAGGCTCATTTTTGGTTAAATGAATATGTAAACGGGCAAAATTGCCAAATTTGGAGTGGAGAAAGCCTTTGTTGAGACGCCCTTACAACCATTATGGGCTGGTGGAATCATCAGTCCATATTTCTTTAAGGACGCTGCCGACCAGAATGTTGCCGTCAATAGAGAACGCTATAGAAATATGATTTCTGAATTCTTCGTTCCTCAGTAGAATGGTATTGACGTGACAGAGCTTTGGTTTTAACAAGATAGCGCAACATGCCACAGCGCGAGCGACACTATCAATTTATTGCTGGAAATATTTGCTGAGCGCTTAATTTCGCGTGATGGAACTGTGAACTGGCCTCCACGATCCTGTGATCTCACACCTTTAGATTACTTCCTTTGGAGGTATGTGAACTCACTAGTCTATGCCGATAAGCAAGAGACATTGGACGATTTGGAAGTCATCGTTTGCCGTGTTATTGCTGATATACGGCCCCAGTTGCTCGATAAAGTTGTCTTCACGATGTGGAGTTGGACTTCACGATTGGGCTTGGGCGCATATGACCGATATCATATTTAGACACTAATGCCATTAAATTACCTATTAAATAAAGCTAATATCATAGACATTAACATTAGCTTCAAGTATTTTAATTCATATTAAATTTGTATACCTCTAAAAAAAACATTGTTTATAATACGGTTAGGGCTGCCTCTGACAGTTGAGTCTATTTTGGGCACAACCAAAGGTAGAATGTCGCAGGCAAACCAATTACAATAGACTTCTTACTGGCTCCTTAAGGGACACTACGCTTTAGTCAAGCAGCTAAGTCACTAAATAGATATAAAATGAAACCACCTTCTGACGCATACTATGAGAGTGATGACAACACCGTTGAACACTTCGTTTGTGAATGTCTGGCTTACGCTTCCATTAGGCTGCAGGTAATAAGCGCTGATTTGGTGGATGATGATAATGTAGAAACTTTATTTCGTATCATCATTCTTCGAAAGACCGATTAATTCGATTAAAAGCACCCTGAAAAGTGTATAATGAACTAGCTCTTCCTCTGATAGCTAAGTTCCGACAGAAAAGAGAACACATTCGGATCGATATGGTCCAAAGAATCACTGACAATTTTCCGGCAATGATAGTCATTGACTGTAACTTGAGCTCAGTTCCCATTTTTGAAGAAATAAGGACCGTTGGTGCAACCAGGATGAGGACCACACCAAATATTGAAATTTTGTTGAGCCTTTCTCTCTGGATTTTTCTCATTCTAGAAACGGCAACTTTTTTAGATCCAAAGGCGATATTCGTTAAGAGCCGACTTCAAGCTGGTCAAGAGCTCAGACCGAGAATTATTGGCGCAAGCCGTGTTCTTGTCAATTTTTCGTGATTGTCGCTGAATAGACAATTTCCGACCTTCCAGCACACCTTCACTTGCAGCAACTATAGCTTCTTCTATACGCAGATTATGTCGTTGCGTTGTTGGCTTTCCGTCCTGTAAAGAGTAAGTGGCGCGAAATACAGTCCCAACACTATGAAAATCGAGCTCATTTGGTCGACTAAAAATCAGTTTGATGCGCTCTTCTGGTGTATTTATGTCGGTTTGTCAAACAATACTCAACATAGATCCAGAAGAACTGTCGTAATTGACAAAGTCATCCCAATTGGATCATACATCAATAAAATCCTTTAAATGGTGTCCACAAGCAAGGAAACCCAAGTCGTCGATGTCCTCAAAAAGTTTTTTGCCAGTTTTGGAAGAAAAAAAAATTTAATGAAAAAAAACGACAAGTTCCATCCATAATCCATTACTGCCCGAAGGTCTGTTCATTATCCCAAACTGAAACCTGATTCATAAAACTTCCTCGAGATAGTTGAAAGAATATCCTATGGCATGTTATGACAGGTTGCTTTTCGTGAAATAAATGAAGCATAAGTCCCTTAATCTCTTAAATACTTTGAAAGTAATCTTAAAATTTTCAACCTTTAAAAATCAGTAGACTAATAGCTTAAGACTTTATGTAAATTTGGGTAATTTCCTCCACACTGAAGACCAATGATTTAGTAGTCAAAGGGTACTCAAGGAATCAGTAAAAATAAATTCAGAAATATCAGCTAATTTATTCCGGTCCTTACCTCTAAGACTTTGAAACACTTTTGTGTATCTCTTAGAAAACACAAACATTCTTCACAACTTCTAGTACGGCACACAATAAGAAGGCAGAACAACTTATTTACTACCCTTAAGCTGGCTATTATGCAAAACAGAACTACGCAAAAAATCGGCGATTAACTTTAACTTTAAAGAAGCCCTTACAGATACATCACCAAGTAGGTATGAATATTCATAATTTCGAATACAATGCAGAGGATCCCGCGATTGCGATTCAATTAAGTTTTCCTATATTTAAAGGATAATGGCCATATTCTTGAATTGCAAGTGCGGTTAGAAATATTAGAGCAGTCATGGAAAGATGTTTGCGATAGCTAAGGTAGACACTGAGCGGCGCACAGTGGGACAAAGTCTCCCAAAAGCTGGCATTAATTCAATTTACTAAATTGGCTCAGAAAAAAAAATTGGCGTTTTTTTTCTTTTTTGTATGAAGCCCGAATTTTTGTTAATCTGCAAATAATTTTGAAATCTTGGTATGGAGCCTTCAACTTCAAGTATGTAACAATGTGTAAGGCACAAGACAAAACAATTTGTAAAATAGAGGTGATGTCCTGTAATCAGTTTTAAAAAAGTGTATTTTTATGGATTTCCTAAATCTCGTAGACTTTTAGTTGGGTTCCAGGTTTGTCCGAGTTTTTATTTTTGTGTCATTTAAATGTGCGTGATGTGTATTTTGTGTTTCCGTCAAAAAATCCTACTACTTTTCTGCACTTTTCGTGATATTTGGATTTTTGTATGGTGCCTTCGGTTTATACATTTTTTGCGTTGTTTAGGACTTTCTTCAAATTTCATTCTTTTAGCAAGAAGTGAACTAGTTGGTATGATGAGAAGCTCTGGGAGTGTAATTGTTGAAAGAATAACTTATTAAAATTACAAAAAGCACTGAAAATACCCAAATAGAAGTTATAAAGAAAGCACTCTCGCATTTGAAAACTGATTTTAAGACACGGTAGCTCAAAGTTTGTAGAATCGAGGAAAAATTTTTTAAAACTAATGAAAAACGGCTCAACATTTCTATTGTTTCCAGAAGTGAGTTTTTATACTTCTTCCAAACGAACAAAAAGGGTCAAAACGCAAGACTTGAGGGATTCGGTACCTGTTAATGTCCTCAATTATGCTACCCAAATGAGGGTAAGACCTTCCAGAAAGATTCAAGCCACAAAACTCTTAAAAGAAGCAACTGTAAGCTCCAATAGAGCTGAAAAATACAGAAAAGTATTTAAAAAGTCCCAGGAGAGAAGTTGTATCACTGGAGAAGGTACTTTGACAGTATTAGTCGCAGCGCAACTGTCGCGACACAAATATAATGTGATAAGAATGAGTGCTCCTGAAAAATTTCCATAGTACAAATTTGTGCAGAATGCAAAGAAAGATTGCTATCTCAACAAAAATATGATGAAAATCACAGCCACATGTCCCGAAGTCAGTCTTCAAATTTTACTTCACATTACATCGACAAGATTACTTTCGATGTTGGATTGTGTTCTTGAAACAATAGAAGATGAAGAACTTGAGAAATGTTCCTTAATATCAAACTAGGTGTTCGATGGTAGCTCGGGACATAGTTCCTATAAACAAGCTTTTTACGGACCAGAAGCAGACGATTCCCCTGTTTTCATAACGTGTTTAGTCCCCATTCGACTTATAAGTGGTGAACATATAATCTGGCAAAACCCTCGTTCAGCTTCCACGAATTATTGCAGGCCTTTAAAATTTTAATATATTAAAGAGTCAACCTCAAAAAACTTCCGTAGTAATCGGTAACAGGTCTGTAAAGATGGAAAAGTTTGTAATGCTATAACTCAAATCATTTCAACCCAAAAATTTTATTTATGTGGAACAACTTTGAAGGAATTCAACAAAATCGAAGATATGATTACACGACCAGTAAAAACAGAACACTTAGCTTTTGGAATGTCTGCTTTACACGGTTGGATACGAATATTTGAATGCCTTCTGCATTTAGCATACAAATTACCCATTAAAAAATGGCAAGCTCGCGAAAGTGGCAAAGAAGCCCTGGCAACAAATAAGGCTCGAATTCCAAGGGAATTCCGAGAACAATGTGGATTACGAGGGCGGGTCAATAAGTCCGTGACTTTTGGATTAAAACACAGATTTTTTGATAAAAAAATAATTTTATTTTTCAACGTAGTCTCCCTTGAGCTCTATACACTTTGTCCAACGCTTCTCCAATTTTTTGATCCCTTCCAAAAAAAATGATTTGTCGAGGTCCTCAAAATAGGCCTTTGTTTGCGAGATGACTTCATCATTGGAGTCAAATCTTTTTCCACCAAGCCATTTCTTCAGGTTTGGGAACAAGAAGTAGTCGCTCGGAGCCAAATCTGGAGAATAGGGTGGATGAGGGAGCAATTCATAGCCCAATTCATGGATTTTTGCCATGGCAACTGCACATGTGTGCACCCTTGCATTGTCTTGGTGGAAAAGAACTTTTTTCTTGGCCAAATGAGGTCGTTTTTTTTTCAAATCGTCATTGAATCGGTCCAATAAGTTGGCATAATATTCCCCATTGATTGTTCTTCCCTTTTGAAGGTAGTCAATGTGGATTATCCCGCGTGCATCCCAAAAAACAGTCGCCATAACTTTATTGGCTGACAAACCCACCTTGGCCTTCTTTGGCGCCGATTCACCCTTAGAAACCCACTGTTTTGACTGTTGTTTGTTCTCTGGTGTGTTGTGATGGATCCATGTTTCGTCCACGGTTACAAAACGGCGCAAAAACTCCTCCATATTGCGATTAAACAACGCCAAACCTTCCTGTGAAGTTGTTACACGATTGCGTTTGTGGTCGACTGTGAGCAAACGCGGCACCCATCTTGCGGAAAGCTTTCTCATGCCCAAGTGATCATTCAAAATTGAAACCACTGAGCCATGCGAGATCCCTACGGCTTCCACAATCTCTCGCACTTTCAATCTTCGGTCGGCCAACACCATATCGTGAATTTTTTCGATTGTTTCGGGTGTAGAGACCTCAACTGGGCGTCCAGGAGGTTCGGCATCTTCAGTGCTTGTACGGCCACAACGAAATTCAGTAAACCACTTTTTTACCATTGAAATCGATGGTGCAGAGTCCCCATAGTATTTATCAAGCTTAGCCTTGGTCTCGGTAATGGTTTTTTTTCGCAAGAAATAATGCTTAATAAGCACACGAAATTCACTTTTTTCCATTTTCTCCTCAAATTAGTGAGTAGTCTGATAAAAATAGCTGTCAAACACAAACTAACTGACGCAGCAAGTTTAAATTTTGACAGGAGTCAACTGACAGATGCTTGTTGACAGGAGCAGTGTTGCTGTTTCAGTAAAGAGGTCAGAAATTCAAAAAGTCACGTACTTATTGACCCGCCCTCGTAATTGTCGATAAACCAAAACCGATGGAAACACGGCTAAGCAGCAATGATTGTAGTTGCCAATGGATATGAAATTAATTTAGAAAAGTTCAGGGAATTTTGCACATGACACAGCGAGATGCATCGTCAATAAATATTCCTGGTATCATATGCCTCAAACTTTGCATAAATATTTTATTCAGCCCAGAAATTATATCATTTGCACTGTTGCCCATCGGCCAACTTTCGGAGGAAGCGCAAGAAGCGCACAATAAAGATTTTAAAAATTTCCGCAAGAACTTCTCAAGAAAATCAAGCCGTGAAAAAGCGAATGAAGATGTATTTAATTTCTTTTTCCCATTATAACATCTAAACAAAAATTGCATAAAAAAAATCAATTAAACGCTCTTCCTGAGTCTGATGATAATAATGATGACAGGGATGATAGTGGTGATATCTAAGGATGTAATAACAATTTTTGGTTTTGTTTTATATTTAATGGACAATTTTAATTTAATTGTTTTTTTGTTAATTTATAAGTCTCAATAAATACCAATGAACAGTTTAAAAAATGGTTTTACTAATTTGTTTTTCTTCACGATAAAAGGGGGCGTAAAAGTAGGTGGGGAAGATAAGTGTGCTTGATATAAATTAGATCTTCAATATATCTTCTTTAAGTTTTTAGTATTCACAAATAGACACATTTCAGAAAAGTGTGCGTTTTATTGGGCGTGTAGGGTGGGCGGGCTTAAAAATATTTTAGGACTGATCTCAGAAGCTTTCCTGAAAAATTTCAGCTTCTTAGCTGTAACGGCTGATTTGATACCAAATTTTTGGGCATTCTGCCCCACTGTGCGGCGTCAACGTGGTGATACAAAGTGCAGCAACTATGACCACTGGGTATTGATTTCGTTCAACCATACGTGACATATAAGCGCAAGTTTTTAGCAAGAAAAAATAAATACATACATTGTAATTCACTGTCAGATAAGACTCCACCACAGAAACAGAAAGTACGGCGGACAAATTCAGAGATATGACATACTCGTATATCTTAAATGGGATATTTCAAAGCATTTGGAGCTGAGGTCAGTAAGGATTTTCAAGGCTAGTTAAGGTGCTGAAATAGAGACCATAGCAGATGAACCATAAATGGGACTACGGCAGCTCTTATAGTTGATTCCTGACTCCGAAATATCCAGGAGAGATATATTGTTGACGTTGCAATACAAAAAAAGTACAACGACGTTCGGATTTGCACGTGGAATGTCTGAACCCTTAACAGACTGCGGGCAGATGAACGACTGGCGGACGTCCTCAAATACGATGGGATGACCCCATCAAAAAGGGCATGGAAAACTGTGATATCTTCTACAGAGAATGATACATACAACTGACATGCCAAGGACGCAGCATTTGTTCAGAAACGGCTCATCCATAAGGGGAAGGCTTCATGAAGAAGTCTTGAGCGTCGGGCATGTAAGCGAAGCCCTGGTAAAAAAATTGTAAATGCGTCAACCCATAAATGCCCACCCGCCGAGAGAGGAGAAGGAAAGACCACAGAAAGCTTCTACGATCTCCTCGACAAAACCTACCAACAATGCCCTTGATATGACGTGGTAATCGTCCGAACAGAAATCTGCAATTATGGTAAAAGAAATCTCGCAGTAGAACTATAGTCAGCGCTGAAAATCTGGAAAGATTATTTCTGTAGACTGTTAAACGGCAATGATGAACAAGATCCCACTGTAGGGCAGAATGAACCATTGAACCTGGGTATAAACAGATAATATTTTTGTCCATATGACCAATATGAAGTCAAGACAGCCATTTCCAAGCTTTAGTCCAACAAAGGTGCTAGATTCGATATCTTAACTTCCGAGCTGTTTAACGCTGAGCATACATTAACCCATCTCCAAAATCTGGGCCAACGATAATATACCCGAGAATGGAACCTCATCATTGTTTGTCAGATTCTAAAGAACGGAGATGCCCTGAACTGCGCCAACTACATGGGAATAAGTCTCTTCATCATCGCATACAAATGCCGTAAAATTTCAACGCCTAATACCCTTCGTCAACAGTCTGGCCGGCCGCTGTTGGTGTAGTTTTAGGCCAAGAAAGTCCATCATAGATCAAGTTTTCAAATTGCAACAGATCTTGGAATACCACCATCGGTTTCAAAGCCGCATATGGCGGCATCCACAAAGACGAATTAAACAGAGCCACGTCCAGTTTTGGCATCCCTGCCAAGCTCATGCGGCTATGCAGGATTATGATGGAGAATACATCAAGGTCAGTAAACGTAAAATCTAGACCTTCAATGCAAGAGAAGGACTTAAATAAGGTGATACGTTCTCATATAACTCTTTCAACATCGTTCTTGAAAGAATTGTGCGAAACTAACACTCCAGAGCCAGCATCTTCCAAAAGTTTGCAGACAACATTGACATACACTCAATGGGGTAAATACAGCAAGCTATCATTGGAGAGTCTGCGAGTATTGAAACGGAGGCGCAAAGATGGGCTTAGGCTAAAATAAAGTATATCCTCTCAGTAGAAAGGCCCACACAACATTAGCGACTAGGACGAAACGTTACGATAGGCAGCTACAATTGAGATAGTCAGGGACTTTATCTACCCCAGCTCTATTATTATATCTGCCAACGACAACAGAGCGGAAATCATGCGAAGAATCAGTGTCGGTAAAGTGTCGGTGCTTCCGGTAATTTTTGGTCCCATTTGCATCAATGGGGAATAAAGGAGACCTCGTCAGAAAAGCTAAGCGGGCTCGTTGAGCATATGGACGCCAGCGCGAGCGGCCCAGAAAGTTTTTGACTCCAACCCAGAGAGATAATGCAGTGGAGGACAAACTCATCTTAAGTGACGCACACAAGTAGAAGAGCACCTCAGCCAACTTCTTGTGCCCAACTGATGAAGCTTGCAAAAGATCACGGTAGCTGGAGAGTCATTTTAACAGAGGCGCTGGTCCACCCCGTACTGTAACATCATCTAAGTAAGTAAATAAGTATCCACATTACTGAAGTTCATTGTGGCGACTAATTTCTTAACCGCCCTTAAAAATTCCGAATCTTGAACCTAAGGCTATGCAGATAAGGGAGTTGTAATAGTAATGGACAAACAAGAATCCATCTCTACTGGACGAATTCAAAATGCCCCAAAACAGAATTGGTGGTCGCTGCTAAAATACACGGTTGAAATATAACTACACTGAAGACCTTATCTGAATAGGAAGAAATGTGGATCAAAATCAAAAATAAGCCGCGGTGCTTACGCCACCATCCTCAGTACAATTCTAGCCCTCTTCATCGTTTGTACTCGTTTAGTGGGAAAATGCTAGTCAAGTCTATACCCGTACTATACGTCAAAAGTTTTTTTTTTTAAATTGGTGCGCGCTCAAAGGGTTAATGTAACCTTAAAATATTTGCACACAGCACGGGCTAAGGAAAGTCAGGTACCGATGAACGCTGGTTTTAAATGTTTGGGGGTTATAATGACTAGAAAATAAAGAGCTCGGCAGGGCATTCCATAAGCGAGTTGTACGATTTAGGAAAGAACCATGATATTTCAATGTATGTACATCCGAAAGTGGGCTTGATGGGCATTCATTCATTCATGATGGGACTGGTGTTACGGTTAAAGATTGGAAGGGACGGAATGCTACTGTCAATTTCAATTAAGCACTAGTGGTGAAAATAGAGATAGAGCAAGGTAAGACAGGAGACATTTCGTAGGCGTTCGAGGCTATTAATTGACTTGGTGATATTAGCATCACCTATGAGTGCTATCGCACGGTTTTGAATCCCATCTGTCAGGTGCGGAGGGGTTTTCGGAGCATCGAGGTATCTCTGCTGAAATTAGAAAGAACTGTACGTAATTTTCCAAATCGTGCCAGATGAGTTTCTACCTCAAGGGATGCTTTTGGGTAGCGATGTGCTATGGCGGAAAAATCGTCGCATGATCCTCGAAGCTGGAGTTTTACAGATTGAATCCAGAACATCAGAAATCCCCAATATTGGTGACCAGTTGGATGTGAGTCAGCTCAAGGAGGTGCTAGATCTTATCTCCAGATTTGAAAATTGTTTTGGTGAGGATCTTTCTCAACTGGGACGATGCAATTCGAGGACCATGGAGATTGCGGTAACGACAAATAACTCTATGGTAGGAAAACGATACCAGGTTCCATGACAACCTCGTGAAGCACAATATTATTCGTCCAAGCAAGTCGCTGCATACAACGTCGGTAGTATTAGATCCAAAGTCTAACGGAGAGAGTCAAATGTGCATAGACTCTCGTGCACTAAATGCAGATACAGTGAAGAAGCTATGTATAATGCCAGTAGTGGAGGAACAGCTGTCACAATTAGCGGGTAACAAATTCCTCTCTACTTTAGACATGACAGCGGGTTATTATCAGATTCCCTTAAAAGAAGAAAGCAATCTTTACTTCAGATGGGTTGTTTGAGCACAACGTTATGCCATTTGGTTTAATCAATGCACCAATGGCAAGAAGTAATCAAAAATGTTTCATACCGCAAAAATGTGGAAAATTACGTGGACGAACTGATCATAGCTGCCAATACATTTGATGTGGGTATGCAGGTGTTACAAGATGTGCTGCAAGCAATAATACGAGCTAAACTTACGCTAAGACCATCAAAATGTGTTCTCATGGCAACGACAGTTAATTAGCTTGCTCCCGTTATTGCTTCTGAAGGCATACGGCCAGGTGAAAATAAAACGAAATGCATTGAGGAGTTTCCAAGACCAACGAACGCAACCGAAGCACATCAATTCCTTGGAGTCACAGGAAATTTTCCAAAATTTTTTCACGACTAATCTCGCATCTCTCTGCCGCTTACAAAATTTCTTAAAAAGAACATCGATTTCCAGTGGGAACCTGAACAACAGGAAGCGTTCAAACGTCTTAAGTCTGCTATCACTAAAGAGCCAGTTCTCTCACATTTCGACACGAAGAAGGAGCACGAAGTGCACAGAGATGCATGTTCCATTGGACTCTCTGGAACTCTGATGCAACGAGAAGAAGGTGGATTCAAATTAGTTTCATACTTCATTTGTCAGTGCAGTGCAAATTTGCCAGTCACGAATTAGAAATCTTGCCTATCGTTGAAACTTCGGAGCAATTCAGGATTTATCTACTGGGTGCGAGGTCTCGAGTCATCACTGATTGCAACGCGATTCTTACTACAAAGAAGAGATCCCCTTTACCTCCACGTATATCAAGATGGTGGTTACGACTGCAAGAGTTTGACTTCGAGTGTGTGCAGCGACCAGGTGTAAGAATGCAGCATGTTGACGGGATGAGCTGAATCCGAACTCTACCACTAAATGAGTCATCGACAGTGGCGGACCAAGTTTTGAAAAATTGCTACCTGACAACTAGATACTAGCTATGCAACAGCAGGATAAGAAACTCGTAGATAACATCAAAATCTTCAAGCAGGGAACATCCAACCCAAAGACAAAATAGTATTACGTGATGCAAGACGGAAGTTAATGGGAAAAAGAGATTAGTGGTACCAGAGCTGATAAGGTAGCAAAGTAACCAGAGCATGTCATGACGAAGCTGGACATTTTGGGATTGAGAAAACGATATGTGACGTGGTATATTGAGGCATGTCCAGAATGTTGTTTGAACAAAGTCAAAGGTGGTAAGACTGAAAGTCAACTCCACTTAGTGGAGGGTCAATATCGACCATTTGGGTGCATTACCAAGAAGCAAAGGAGGTGACCAATTCATAATCGTCGTTGTTTGTTCTTTCAGCAAGTACGTTATCCTCAAAGCTGTGAGGAGCACGATGACGTCGCCAGTCATCAGCATGCGGAATGAGATTATGTCAATTTTTGGTCAACCACTACGGATTACCACGAACAGAGGTACGGCCTATACTTCTCAAGCATTCAGTAATTTTATCACACACTGCGGCTTGCAGCACGTCAAGACAGCTGTACGCACACCAAGTGCAGATGGTCAAGCAGAAAAATGTGAATAAAACCCTACTAGCCACACTCAAGTGCTCAATTAAAAGTGATAAGGATTAGGACTGAGGATTGTCGGGTATTCAATGGAACATGAATTCACAGCCGAACTCGACGACGAAGTATAGTCCAAACGAACTGGTATTTAACTTTAATCTCAGAGATACAAGGTGATCTACCAGACGAATTTAATGATGATATGACTAAGAGACAAAATGCGGCTGCCAACATCGTAGAAGAAAGACGTTAATGGAAGAACGGTACGATAAAAGACATCAAATGCCATATGAATATGCCGAAGGTAATCTTTTCGTTGTTGGTCATGTTCCTCCAGCAACAGGATATTCACACAAACTCGACCCTAAATATTGGGTCTACAAGTAAGTTCCCAGCGTTTGTCAGAGATGGCGCCACCAGTGGATCCCGGGCAGTAATGTCAGACCCCATGTGTTTTATTTGTAGGTTTTGTATCTGTCAACAACTTTGCAGCGTTATATTTGAGCAGTTCTATCGGTGTCGTACATTTTATCGAGCAAAATCATGGCAAATTTCCAGCCAAATAAACGTCATTTGCGGGAAGCGCTGCTTTTATTCTTTAATATGAAGAAAAGTGCGGCTGAGGCCTATCGTTTGCTTTCGGAAACTTATGGGGCGGAATGAATTGGTGAATCGACGTGCCGCGAGTGGTTCAAACGATTCAAAAGTGGTGATTTTGGAGTTGAAGACAAAGATCGCCCCGGAAAGCCGAAAAGTTTTGAAGACGAGGAATTGGACGCTTTACTGGATGAGGATCCGTGTCAGATTCAAGAAGAACTTGCTGCATCATTGGGCGTCACGCAGCAAGCCGTTTCCCTGAGCCTAAAAGCACTGGGATTCATTCAAAAGGTTGGAAATTGGGTGCCGTACGAATTGAAGCCAAGAGACGTCGAACGGCGATTTTGTATGTCCGAAATGTTACTGCAGCGGTATAAAAATAAATCATTTTTGCATCGTATTATCACTGGTGATGAGAAATGGATTTATTATGATAATCCTAAACACAGAAAATCGTATACAAAGCCCGGCGAGCCCGCCCAATCGACGCCGAAACGAAATATTCACATGAATAAGGTCATGCTCTGCATATGGTGGGATTAAAAGGGTGTCGTATACTACGAACTGCTTCCGAGTGGTGAAACCATCAAAGGACCATTATATCGAACCCAACTAATTCGTTTGAAGCGGGCATTAAAAGAAAAGCGGCCAGAATATGAGACCAGGCATGAGTCCGTCATTTTTCATCACGACAACGCTCGGCCACATATTGCGGTTTCGGTGAAAAACTATTTGCAAAATAGTGGATGGGAAATTCTGCCTCACCCGCCTTACAGTCCAGACTTGGCACCATCTGACTACCACTTGTTTCGTTCGATGCAGAACGCTCTTACGGTAAGACGCTTCAGCTCAGTAGAGGAAATCAAAAATTGGCTCGATACGTTCTTGGGCCCGAAAGACGAGAAATTTTTTTGGTCCTTAATTCATAAATTGCCAGAAAGATGGGGAAAAGTTGTAGCTTCCGATGGACGATACTTTGAATAAAGCATTGTAACTATGTTTTCATAATAAAACTTCCAATTTTGGAAAAAAACGCTGGAAGCTTACTTGTAGACCCAATACAAAGGTCCATATACCATCACCAAGGCCTTGAACCACGATTGATACATTCGTTGAAGATCTGCCAGACTACCATTTGAAACAAAAGCGCTACAGCAACGTCATTTCGAGTCATAGGGTAGACTCAGCCCTGATAAAGATGTTTACCGAAACGGACCATAGTCCGAAGATGGAGATTCGTCCGATGGAGTCGAAGTGTCAGGGGAGGCCGAGCTGTCAACGGCAACACTGCCAATAAAACAAAACTAAAGGAACTGATCGAAAGAAGATATTATGGACGGGGGATACGTCAACGCGGTTTCGGGGGAATAGATCGCCTTCAGCGCCTTGCAGTTTTCTCTTGTCCTTTTTCTTAAATAAATGAAACTTGCTTGTTCATCTTGGCAATAAAACATGCACAAGATGCTGACTCCAGGAAACTCCAGAAACGCAATCGGTATTGGCGAAAGGCGAAAAGATCTCACCATTACATCAGGTTAAGTAGCCTAAGTAGAAATGTAGTAAAGATTTTATTAAAAAAAAAATGTTAATCACGTTTTGTTTTCAAAAATTGTTAGATGCTCGTAAAGTGTGTCATAAGACGATGCGTAGAGTGATGAATAGAAAGCAACAATTAAGGTATCTACAGGCTAGATTTTGTAATTGAAAGAGTTGAGTTAGATCTAAGTATTTTTGTATAGCATTTCAATGAATATAGTCAAAATGGATAGGAAATGAGATGAAGTACGCACGCAACCGCTCTTGTCTCTTTCAGCAAAGTTACTTCAATTCTTGTTTTACCCTAAAAAAAAAAATATCAACTCATTTATAAGGTCATCCAACTCGTAGTTCCATCCTTGAATTGCTTGAATTCTTCGGTCAAGCAATTTCCATGTCAGGCAGACATTTCCAAGTCCCTTAATCAAATTTTGAAGTTCACCAGGTGCAATTTATCGTATAAGCTTAAATCTATCTCGACAAACTTTTATATCTGCCGTAATCCCACAATACGATTCATCTCAGAACGGACTTTTCCCCCATTTAAATGCAAACTTAGAAAGATATAACTTTTGTCATAAAATGTAATTCGTCTCTCAAAACCAACTCTTTCCCTGGTCAGTCAGTTTCCAGAGTTCGAACTCCATGCAGTGTTCTGAAGCTCACATCTGGTTGGCAAAATACTGTCAGTGGACACAATATTTTTTACTTGACTGCTCCTTAAATATCCCCATCAAAAGCTCAATTTTCCAAAATGGACAAAAAAACAAAAGAAAAAAAAACTCTGCAAACAAGCTGAAGAGAAAATCAAAATATTGCTCATATCCTTGTGCACCTAAGACCGAACTTGTATACAAAAGGCAACCCACACAGTGGCTCACCGGTCACCAGGCACTAATATAAAGACAAATTCTCTAAAAGAAGGCAATCGCCCCTACCTTACCATTGATGTTTCAATTTGCTGTTGTCCCTGCGACACAAATTTAACTTATGCAAATAACCCAGAATAACACAAACACACACACCGAAACACACACAGTGGATAAGAGTTGACTCGAATGTTGCGTGAATTTTAGGTAAGTTTGCGGCTATACTCGTACTATCATCCCCATGTCCTTTTGCCGTGCATGGCCAGAGCTGAATTGCTCGTTGTCTCCATCAAATTATTCATATCGAGAACATGAACGGCCGACGGTTCATAAATAGATCGCTCCATTAGAAGGCTTCGGTTATCCTTGTTGCTATTGTCCTTAGGCTGGGGCATGTTGTAGACTACCAGCTAGGCTGTCACATAGTATTCCCGACGTTTTTGGCATTTCTCACGCGCTATATAGCAGAGGGCTATGGTTATGAGAATGACAATGGTTATGCCCATACCTATGCTGACCCACATTATTTCCTCGTTGATGCCAACATACGATCGTCCTGGAAAAAGCATAAATAGAACAATCAAGAGGTTGAGTAGGTTTTTTTTGTGGTGGTTCTGATGGTATGAGAGGTTGATTGTAACATATCTATATAACTTACCATCGTAGTAGTTGTTGGAAAAACCAACCTTACCAGCTACTCGTCCGGCCGGCATGATGTAGTAAGTCGGTTTGTGATTTAATTGGGTCCTTGGTAGTGAATGAATGCGTGCCAGCTCTAGGTCCCTCTAGTAAAGTGAATAAATTTGTACGGTGGTAACGGATGTCCTCCTTTCGGTTTGTGGGTGAAAAGTTTTACTTAGGTCCGGTCATCATGAAGTGACTGCTGCCATTGTCCCTTGTTTTGCTGAAGAGTATCTACAAAGGATATAATAGTTTGTTCAAGAGAAATTCAATCATCCCAGAGCACATAAGAATACATACTACTACAAACATACATATATGCGTAAATGTTAGACCTACTCACTTGAATATGAAGTGGAAGAGAATTTACATTTGGTCTTGGAGGTGATTTATAACTACATGAGTAAATTACTTTCAGTATGAACTATCCTAATGAAGATGTCAGAATTTTAAAGGATAAACTATTGTCTAGTTACATAATATGACAGAAGCATTTAAAATTTCAAATACTGTATACTGGCTTTATCATTTCGAGCAGAAGGTCCTAGTAACGTCACCCCAAGTCACTCAATTACCAATGAAGTAGGGAAAACAATTTCATGTGAGTGGTTTTCTGACAAATTTGGACCAGAGATACTTCATTAAAAATGGGATCATCAGAATTAAAATTCTACACTCAAAGTGAAACAATTTCAGAAAACTGCTTAGAAATTTGTTTTTTTCTTTTTTGATCCACGCTCATTAGACTTTGTTAAACTCGCAGAAGAATATGAAAGACTGATTTGGACTTATTTTACTAATATAACGACGATGTACTTATCTAAGGCTGTATCAGCTACTAGATTCGATTTTCCATTTCCGGCATTGCTTTGTCAGTACGAGTATCGTTTGGTTTCGTTTCGTTTCGTTTTTAATGCATTTTTATTTAATTAATTAATTTATTCTTACATGCTAGACAAAAAATAATCTTATACTAACTTACTGACCCCATGCGAGCACTCTATGTTAAACATAATACTTCAAAATTATGTCTTTCGACGTTTAGGACAGTTTTTATTCTTATTCTTATAGTTACGACAATACAACTAGAACTATGAAAACATTTTTAAACAAAAACTTAGTGCATGGACTCTTTTAATCTTAATTTTATTATAAAACCTAAAACAAAAAGCCTACAGACTACCTAGAAATACATCTTAACCCGTTAGTGCCCAGAGCGTTTTCTTTCGCATAAATAGATAAAAATTTCAGGATGACCTTAATTCCTGCTGCAAACATTAATTTCGTTTTAAATTTTTTAAAAGTTATCATACCCTCCTCGATTTTACCTGTTGCATACATGCAACAGTGGGCAATATTCAATACTAAACATGAAATTGTTAGAAATAAAAGATAAATAATTATCGTTAGTAAGTAAATGCTTAAATTTTGAGTTTTTTGTAATATTTATTGTACAGAATAAATAATAAAATATACAGAACATAAAATTAAAAAACAAAATTCATTCTAAAAGCTAAATCCACAAAACATATTAAATATACATGAAACATTTAAAATACCTAGTATTTCAATCTGATTGAATAAAATGATACTTTAAATTGCACTTTATGCACAAACCAACGTCACATTTGTTGCACATATTTTTCACAATTGATGAACAAAATTCATATGCACATCGTCGTCTTTTGTTGTTAGGTATTTCAACAAGGAAATGGCCAATATTGTCATACCTAAGAGAGTATTCAGCAACTTGTTGCGGGCGACAGTATCCTTGTGGTGGTCGTACGGTTCCGGATTCGCTGAATATCCTTGACTGGCAGCTCAGTGGCGAATTTTGTACGTGGAACGTATTACTCGGTGATTAATTAAATTAAAACAAAAAGTATTTTGAAGCTGTTAAAAGTGAAGAAACTTTTTAAGCAATAAGTAAAACGAATTAAAGTAATATTTGAATAAATTTTTTAAAGTGAAGTCAAAGGAATTAATAAAGACAATTATGGCCGCCACTGCTGTTTTTTCGAAACGCCACTATAAGCGGCTTATGACTCAAATTAAGGAGAGAATGTCCGTTGTCCCGATGGAAGAAAGCAAGAAAGTGGAAACAGCCAACAAAATAAAATCAGATCAATTTGAAGCAGATCTCGTAAGCCAAATATATTCAATGACACATTTCCTTTTAAAACCATTTTAAATTTACAGAAAATATGGCTTTCATCCAAAATTAGGGGAAAAGCAAGGAAAAGCTTTAGCGTCTTGGTATCAAGTGACTTCCTGTCCGAAATAAATTAGAACGGACGAAAAAAGATGAGAGCTATCAAAAATTATAAATTTTTCGAATCGACTCCTTATGGTAAATTCATTATTTTACTTTAGTTAAGCTGCAAAAATGACTTTTTATAATGTCTTGTTACTCTATTCACAATGCCTACACGTCTTACGGGGAATACGAGTCGGACATAAAAGATGCTATCAAGAGGAGCAAAAATAAGCTTGACCAAAGAAAATTTCATCGAAAATTAAAAACAATAAATTAAATACGTTTATTTTGAACAAACATTTTTTTTTTCAATAAAGTATCTTTTAATTAAATACCTACATGTATTTATATATATTGAGTATGTTTTTCTTATTTTTATTATAATTATGATTCATGGAAAGACTTTAATAGTCATTATAATGAGCTCTATATAAGGTATATAAAGTCTTACATAAGCCTTATAATAACATTTACATAAGGGAGCTAGCTCCGATAATAGCCCTTAAAATAAGGCGTACATCAGGTATCTAAAGCTTATTTTATACCTTATAATAATGCATAAAATAAGGCAAATAAAGTTTATACCTTATGACCAATGACATGGCAATGTTGAAATAAGAAATAAAATAAGGAATACTGCATGCGATCAGGATTCCTTATGATAAATAAGCCTTACATACTAAGGCATATATTCCATTGCAATAAGTCTTATATATTACATTGTTTGCTGGGGTGCCATATGCATGACAGTAATGCAACGCTATTTTGTAACTGTGTTAATGAACCGCCTCCATTCCTGTGCAATATCCATGCGTTTTGTATTGAAGCATCTACCAGCCACGTAAAAATAGAATACCACCATTTTTTTCCTCGAGCACCTATCCTGTAGTTATTGATATTCTGGTCCATACGATCAGTACCTCCCATACATTGATTATATTTTGCAATGGAATTTGGTCGTGGCACTGAAATACGCTGACGTTGTATTCTAGAATATCGTTGTACCTTTCCTATATAATTTCTGCCAAATAGAGTTGAAGCTATAGCAACAACAGAGTTGTCAATCAATTTTGTAATTATAATTGGCTTTCCTGCGTAGTGGCTTTCCCCTCAAAAACTGTTTACATCCATGCCGTCCAAAATATTGTATCATGGATTCATCGTACGATAAGTCTTGCTCTGGACAAAAGTTTTTTTAAAAATCTATCTTTCAAAGCATCAGTCAATGGTCGCAACTTCCAAATACTGTCCTCAAAATTTTGTTTTGAATTATCTGTGAAGTGTAGATAGCAGAATATTACATCAAAACGATTTCTTCTCATAGCATTTGAAACTAATTCATTTTTTAAATCAGCCTCATTCGACCAATAACTACGTTTTGACGGTGTAAAATTGTAGCCCGTTGTAATTAGAATTGCAATAAAGACACGAATCTCACCAGCGGTTATGTTAGAATTTGCCTTTCCACAATAAACAGTATAACTATTACTTTCGTTAACGAGTAATGTTATTATATCGTCATCAAAAAACTTTTGGAAAATTTCATGTGGTTGTAATTGACTAAATTCTGTATAGTTGGGCTCGGGAAAAAGAGGTTTTTCTTCCTAGTCATTGTCTTCAACCCAAACAAAAGAACTTTGAACAGACTTTTTTGAAAGTTTTTTTGATGAGGTTTTTCCATTTTTTTTTGGTGAAATGACTGTCTTTGTGGATGTTGATGAGTGTGCTTGAGAATCCTGTACAAGCGGTGCATTGTGTTGGGTTCCTGGATCAATATCAGAAATATCCCGTGAAGATTTAAGTTGAATACAGCATGAAGGCTTGATTTTGGTAAGTTATGAAGCATTCCACCGTCGTCTTCATTACCAGAATCTTCTTCGGAATTAATATTCTCAGGTGCAGGCGGCTCAATATACAACTTCTCAATTTCACAATCATCTTCTTCGTCAGATTGCAAAGACTCCAGAGAATTAATTGCATCCTCGGTAGTACGAAAACTAAATTACACAAAAAAAAGTACCACAGAATTATTATAGAATAGCTCACATTTGGTTGAAATTTATTTCAAAATTTAATGAACTATTACACAGAATCGAGATTCATTATGAAAAGCAATCAATATACGATTGTACAATAACTGTACTAAATAGCTCGCCGCTGTGAAACAAAGTAAAGAAATTATTGAAATACTTACTATTCGCGTCTCGACATTTTTACTTTTTTTTCCCACAAGGACATAGATGTTCAATAAGCGACTTATCATTCCGAACACTCGCACAAAACTAACTTCTTATCTCTTTATTTTTGATCGCTACAGATGTTACTAGTCACAGAAACTGGTTTTACACGTTTCACTCCTAGAACAGGTGTTCAGTATTTTCTCATATCACTTTATCAACACATATTGTATCGCACTTAATGTTTTTGAATTTCATTTCTATTTACATTTATGCTTCATTTCACTTTTTAATCTAAACATGTAACATACCATATTTCATAAATGAACGAATGCCTTTAGTTACCACTGTGCTATTATGAATTATGTATTGTAGTTAAAATATTCCGCAACATGATCAAACGTTGATATAGATTGTACATAATTTCCCCTCATTATCAGCAGATCAATGCTCATTACTCATGATCATTATATTGTATTTTAGCGTAACTGAACTATTTTTTCTTATAGTGTGTTATCTTACTTGCTCTGTTAAGTTGGCGGAATAAAGACGTGCTGTCAAAGTTATTGGTGTATTATTCAATTTAAAAAATATTAAATTGACAAAACAACAGGATCGAAATCCTATATCAAAGTTTACGAATGTAGGGTTGGACATACGCAACAGTGGTCATTAATGAGTTAATCTACTTAATCTACTTACACCTAATACATTTTATGTACATACATAATATATATTTATATACCTAATATTTATATACCTAATATATTTCGTGCGGTTTTTTTTTTTCAAAATTTGAACGTTTATTTAAGAAAAACATGTACGATAGTATTATTCAAAGTATTGCCCATCTGAAACTACGACTTTTTCACATCTCTCTGGCAATTTGTGGATCCCATCCCAAAAGAACTGCGCCGGCTTGGCAGCCAAGAATGAATCAAGCCAATTTTTGATATTCTGCTCTGATGTAAACCGTATTCCAGTGAGGGCGTTCTGCATCGACCGGAACAAATGGTAGTCAGAAGGAGCAAGGTCTGGGCTATAAGGCGGGTGGGGTAAGACTTCCCATCCACTGTTTTCCAAATAGTTCTTAACCGGAATAGCAACGTGGGGCCGAGCGTTGTCATGATGGAAAATTATTGCCTCGTGTCTGGTCGCATATTCCGGGCGTTTTTCGGCCACTGCTCTCCTCAAACGGACTAATTGTGTTCGGTAGCGTTGTCCATTGATGGTTTCACCCGGTTTTAACAGCTCATAATACAGCACACCCATCTGATCCCAACAAATACAGAGCATTACCATCGCGCCATGGATATTCGGCTTTGCCGTTGATTTGGCTGGTTGGCCGGGTTTCACATATGATTTTTTGCACTTGAGGTTGTCGTAATGGATCCATTTTTCATCACCAGTAACAATCCGATGCAAAAATGACTTCCTTTTGTGGCGTTCCAGCAGCATTTCGGACATGCAAAACCGCCTTTCGACGTCTCTAGGAGTGAGTTCATGTGGAACCCAATTTCTTTGCTTTTGAATATATCCAGCTGCTTTTAAACGTTTTGAAATGGCTGCTTGAGTGACACCCAACGATTTTGCGAGCTCTTCTTGTGTTTGGCAACAATCTTCATAGAGTGATGCTTCCAGTTCTTAATCTTCAAACCTTTTTGGCAGCCCAGGACGTTCATCGTCTTCCAAGCCAAAATCACCACTTTTAAATCGTGCAAACCACTTTTGGCATTCGCTCAGCTAGCGCATGTTCACCATAAACTTCCACCAAAATACGATGACTTTCGGTAGCAGTTTTCTTCATATTAAAGTAATGAAGAAGATCTCCCAGCAAAAACACTTTTTCAGGCACAAAGTTCGACATATTTGAGTGAAAAAAAATTATTGTTGTTTACGCTTCAAATGAATGACATATACTGAAATGACGTACAATGATAGTAGCTTTCCAACACATGTTTCAATGGAATAATAGAAGTTGCGCCATCTCTTAGCAAACCGCACGAATTAAATTATAGACCCAATATATTAGAGTGGGTCAATTTGTTCGAGTCAAAAAAACCTGGTAAGCGTCCACCAGAATCGGAATCTACGATGAATTCTAAGAAAATTTCACCATGAAACTATCTATCTAAAACCAATTCCTAGCTCCCGCTGAGAAGCATAAATATTTCAGGTTGAGGTTCAAAATTTTTTTTGGAGTTGTAAGGATATACATTTCAAATTTTAAACCGATACCTCACTTCGTTCAAAAGTTAAAAATTTTTGGCTTCCACTTTCTTAAATGAGCCTCAGTACATGGCATGTTCGGCATATTTCGTCAAATTTAAAAAAAATTGTGTGATTAATTAAAAAGAAAAAAATATTAATAACATTTGCTGTAAGAAGATGAATCAGAATTGGGCACAACATGATTGGAAAATGTGTTATTTTTTTAAAATACCTTAAATACCTGAAAATACCTTAAAATACCTCAACCTGAAATCTTTATGCTTCTCAGCGGGAGCTAGGAATTGATTTTAGACACATAGTTTCATGGTGAAATTTTCTTAGAATTCATCGTAGATTCCGATTCTGGTGGACGCCTTTTGCGAAAAAAAAATTAACCGCCCTAATGTATATATATGTATTTTTATTTTTTTATTTTTTTTTTTTAAATCTAAATTACTCCTACCAAGTATTGGAGGAATTCTACGACGACGCATCCTCTTCTTCAAAAAACCACCAAAATTGTTGGTGCTGTTGAACATCATCCCTCATGTCGCGACTCCCTACCGCCCTACTGAACCGGAGACGCTCCGAACTGCCGTATACGACGTCTCTGTCGTAGTTGAATCTCCTGTCCGCAGCTGTTCGAGCGACGTGGAAGATTAGCGGCACCACCAATCTGTCCTGGAACAGGCCTCTGCTGTCCAGATAGATGAACGCTTCTGGAGGAATAAAGCGAACTCTCTCGTGATACATATAATTAGGGTAGTAAGCCCCGAAGATCAGGTTGTTCTATTAGGTCATTGCTCTTGCAATGTGCCTTCGAGTCAACTTAATAACAAAATTGTCCACTCTTATTAGGTTCGCCCTATTGTACAAGACCTCATTGCGATAGAATTTTATGTACTCAGACTCTGGTGTTCTGTATAAGCGAAGACAAGCCCTAAGGCAAGCCCTCTCAAACACCCGAATCTTTTCCAATAAACTTGCTCTCACGTTGAACCACACGGGACATCCAAATACAAGCATAGGCCGGATAAGGGCCATGTAGCAGATCACCTTCACCCTCGCATCGAGTTGGCTGTTATAAAACAGTCTCCTTGTAAGGGCAAAAGCACCTCTGGCTCTGGCCAGAGCAACATCTATATGTTTGTTAAAATACAGATATTGATCTAGCCAGATCCCAATGTATCTGACTACATTTCGACAAGCAAGTGGCTGTCCATGTTGTCCGACGATAGAGAACTTTCGTAAATTCTTTCTGGTATCACTAGAGGCCCCAGACAACGGCGTCCTAAACAGAATGGTTTCCGACTTCTGAAAGTTAATTTTCAACTTCCAGTCGTCGCAATATCTCTTAATTTTGTCGAAGTCACGTTGCAAAAGCATATTAATGACCTCAATTTGTTGACCTGATCTGTACGCGATTAAGTCGTCTGCGTACGCTATAGCATGGTGGAGTGAACCTATCAGATCACTTGTGTAAATGTTGAATAGGATCGGCGAATTTACCGCACCCTGTTGCAGACCGTTTTTAATGTTAAATGTTCCGGCAGAAGTCACATCGCCATTTTTCACGATGAGCTGTCTACTGGAGAGCATATCAAAAAGAATATACAGCAGTGGTTTACTAATGCCCAACCTTTCCAACTTGAAAAAGAGTCCTTCTAGCCATACGGTATAAAAGGCCTTTTCCAAGTCAATCAGGCAGGCACCAGTGCACTGGTTCTTGCCTTTGTTCCATTGGATATCAGAAACCAGTTTAGACGCAGCATGAATGATATCATGCCCCGCCTTGAAACCGAATTGATTATCCGGAACTATATGTTTGTCCTCAACCCACTTAGTCAGGACTCTATTGATCACCTTCTCGAAAACCTTACTGATGTTTGGAAGAAGACTGATCGAGCGGAGATTCGCCGGATTGGAAATATCTTTATCCCTTTTAGGGATGGGATGTACCACCGCCGTTTTCCAATGCGCTGGATAATGTGCATTATTCATCGCATTATTAAACAGGGTGGCGTAAATGTCCACCGCTTCTAGTGGGAGATGTCGAAGCACAATGTTCGGTATTTCATCGGTTCCCACTGATTTCTTACTTCTAAGTGATTCGAAGATCGTTTGGAGCTCCTCCTTCGAAATGAACGGTGGTAATACCCTTTCGTTGGTGATGACATTGTTTGCCATATTCTCGTCACTGAACTGGGTGAAACCCGAGCTCTCGAATCGCCAATTCACAATTTCATTTCGAAGGTAGAAATTGTGCACAAGGACTCGATTCTCCAGATCGTGGTTTGGGCCAATGATAACATTCGCCTTGTATACTTCCTGGAAAGTCGCTCCTATAGCCTCTACCTTCTCCTGCGGATCCTCGATCACAAAGATGTTGTCATCATCAACGGCCTCATTTGGATCAATGCCTGCTGCTACAAGTATTTGTTCGTTGTTCGTCGTTCGGGTGATTTTGAGACATGGAAGGTCGTTCTGATTATTTCTCCGAAATATTTTAGCCCGAATTTTATTGCCCCAATACAAACTTACAGAATTTCTGTAATTTTCCTTTATTAATGTTTGGAGGTTTTTAATGGACGACTTCAATGTCCTGATCTCCGGGTTATGTTTGTCAGTAAACTGTCTGTACAAGGTTTTTAGTCTTGACAGCAGTCTGCTTCTATTTCGGTGCAGTGCGTCAATGGTTGCTTTGCGGAATAAGTCTTCATTGTCAGTGGTATCGCTTTGCCCATGGTTCGTTTAATCGTCTAGTCCATTAGTTTTAAGTACCCGTCAATCTCCTCGTTTGACAGATTTATATTGGATGTGGGTAGAGCGAATTCGAGGAGAGTGCTCTCGTCAGTATTCTTGAGAAGTATGTCCAACGCACCCTACTATAATTGTAGGAATACCTTTGAACAAACTCTTCCAATTCCGCAGTTTCGTTGGGAACAGTTATTTCGGTGCTGAGACCGCAATGGTCACTGTCATACACGAAAGTGCGTAGACAGTTTGTAGTTTGTTGGGTAGTGCACGTCAGTTGTATTCATGAGTCGAACAGCAGGAGATCCAAATAGGACGCGTGTCTGGAAAACGACGGACTATCCGTCGCCTTAAGCCCGAGTCGATACATTATACTGTTCTGACCCCACCAATTGAATAGCAGGTTCCCTCTAGTATTTGGTGTATCATTTCCCCATGTCAGTACGAGTATCTCCGGCCAAACCTTTTCCATATTCAAAAGACCCAGTGCAAGAAAGCGATTCTTCACAAACTTTACAGGAAATATACCTGTTTGGGTGTGTAGGGTTATTTTTCTAGATTAATACGTGTACAATAAAATACAGGGGTAGAAAAATGCGGTTTAAATTAAACACGTCCTTTCTTAATCTTGTGTAATAGGAAAGAGAATCTTTATTCTTCGTCAGGAAATTACTTCCATATTTAATAACTACACTAAGTGTCATACAAAGCAAAATTAGAACTTTACGTTACGTTTAATTGTTTACATTTTAGATTAAGTTTCAACATTTGAATTAAGTTTTAAGTTCAACAAAGTCAAATATAATAATTAGATACATATGTATATAAAAGTATATTGTACTTCCGAACAATACCCGCCACTGCTCTGGCGTCTATTTTGTGTCCACCAGCATATGGAATAGGGTTACTCATTGAGCAACAATAGTTGTCAGTTCCTAGTTGGAAAATAACAGCGTCTAACTGGACCTCAGCGACCCAACCAAAGTACTCACTAACTGCCTTGAATATCGAAACCTTAACCTGTTTGTCCAAGACCTTCTACTGAAAGAATAATTAACCACAATTCAGAGAAACACTTCCAAAAGTTGGATCCGATTCTCTTCAGCTTCAAATACTCCAATCGAACTGTTGACCGCTTCTTGGTAATCTTCCTTATTAACTTCCGGATAGGGAAGTTCTTGCATTCACCCCGAAAAAGGAATATTCAAATTTGGTGTACATATTTCCGACAGCCGCAGTGACCAGATATGAACTGTGTAGTTACAGTTTCCATGCCTTCGGTTTGTCCAAACGTCTATGGATGGGATAAAGCTGTAAGTCCATGCGGTCTTCTTAGTGGTTTTCCACCGAGCTTGCCACCTTATTATTGAAGTAATTCCTTCTTCTTCCTTGATCGTTTTGACGACTTTCGCCTCTTAGTTACTAGGAGTTCTCTCTGCACCTCGTTAGCTGCTTCGTTCGAAATCGTTTACCTTTAATGCGCAAAGTCAATATGTTGATGATAACTTTCTCGTTGCTTTCTTTGTCGCTAGGGCTCCACACAAACTAGGGCAGCGTATAACAGGGCTGAGGTACTACCTTAAATATTAATATTTTTCAGGCATATCGGAGGACCGATGTTTGGCAGTATTCCAGAAACTGTTGCCTGGAGCCCTGACGCATATGACGGATATTGATGAGAGATGAGATTGATTGCATCGTTCTTAGCTGACTCAATTTCTCAAATATCCTTTGCAACGGTTACAACGGCGATCTCGTCAGCGAATTCAATTACTTTTACTCCTTGAGGCAATTTTAATTACAGTACTCTGTCGTGCATAATATTCCAGTGTAGGTGCCCCAGTAGCTACCCTTGTGAGACTCCCGCTGACATTTTATATTATAGGGTGACCAGATAAGAACGAGAGGAAAAAAATTTAAATAAAACAACAACACAACCGTATGTGTAGAATAGCACATAATTCAAATGGCGGTCGGTCCAATTTTTGATGACTCGGTCCAATATTTGCAGCGTTATTCAGGCAATAGCGTGTCGAATGTTGGCCTCGAGCTCGTCCAAAGTGGTTGGCTTGTTAGCGTAGACTAAGGACTTGAAGTAGCCCCAGAGAAAATAATCGAGTGGTATCAAATCCCATGATCGCGCGGCCAATTGATGAACGCTCGCCTTGAGATGACCCAGTCGCCAAATTTCTATTACACAACTTCGAGCGCTGCGTCGCTTGTTTGGCATGTAGCGCCGTATTGTTAGAACGACAGCTCGGATATATCAACGTTGTCGAGCTCTGGCCACAAAAAGTCGGTTAACATCGCTATATACCTGAGACCACTGACGGTAACGGTCTCTCCTTTCCTCATTTCGAAAGAAATAACGTACGATGATGCCGCCATACCATAAACCGCACCAAACAGTCATGTATTGATACTTGGCCAAATACTTCTAGATTGTGTTCGTTCCGATAATGGCAATTTTGCTTGTTAACATAGCCGCTGAGCCAAAAATGGGCCCCGTTTGAGAAGATGATTTTTTGGCTAAAATCCGGATCTCCGGCCAACATTTCTATAACCCGATTAGTGAACTCACGGGGTTGCCTATGGTCATCCAGCTTCAATTCTTGCGTCAGCACAATCTTATACGGAAGTAGGCTCAAATCCAACCGCAAAATAAGCCGGGCTGACTCTATAGCGATACCCAATTCCACTGATCGGTGCCGAAACGACATTTCTGAGTTTTTTCGATACTGTCCACTACCGCGGCTATGTTTTCTTCATTTCGCAGAGTGTATTCATGATCAAACTTTTCCACAGTGCCACGAATTGCGTGCACTCTGATGCCATGATGACGACCAACCTCATGACAAAATTCACGATGCGTATTTACAACTGAGCTGGAATTTCGGCAAGCGTAAAACGATGCATGATGAAATGACAAACCTTGCTAAATGTTTTCACAGCTGGTTGTTATTGGTAACTACGACAGCTGCTGAAACATAACAATTCGAAAAACTATCTTTGCTATCTGGTCTCCCGATACTTTTTCCTTAGTCGGTTTCGCATCTCAACCTGCTATTGTTTAAGTAGCTGGATACAACCATTCGCAAATAGTATAGTGTATCTATTCTGGCTAGTGGCCTTCTTATAAATGACCAATTTGCTGAGTTAAAGACATTTTTGATGTCCAGACTCACTACTGCACATCCCTTTATTGCTTCGACGGTCGACGGTGTTGGTTTTCCTTTGGTAAGAGCACGAAATGTTGCAGCTTATACTGCTTTTGGACATCCTCCTGTTTCAGACGCTCTTACATCGTTTTATAAACATGTCTGGCCACTTTTGTATGGTGGCTTTTACTGCCTTTTTTGGGATGCCATCAAATCCAGGCGCTTTGTTGATGACTATCTTCTTTTAAGCGTTAAAAAATTCGTGTGGTGTTATTATCAGAACTGCCTTTTTGCTGAGCTCCATAATAGACCTTAGCATTGTTGGACTTGATAATTGTGGAGACTAACATTCCTTCAACTTAGTTATTATCATTCAGCACACCGTACCACAAGAATTTGTGTCTGCTTTGTCGTGCAGACGCTTCAAGCGTTTTGCATCTTTACTTTCTTTGGTGGTCTTTTTAAGTCCCTTCTTGCCAGTCGGAATGTGTCTAGCCGTTCTTGAAAATCGGCTCTCCTTCTAGAAAGCTGCACTCTTCGTCGGGCTTGTAGGCAGATTGCTCTGAAGGCTTTTATTTTTTGATTCCACCAGTAGCGCGGTGTACCTCTTTTACAAGGGATTCGTCTGGGCATTGCTGCGTCACATGCTGTAGTTATAGTTCGAGTGAGGTCATGCTACAAGTACTCCACTGTTTCGCTGTCGGCTAGGTCGCTAATATTCACTTTTCCATTTTGGGCCCGCTAACTTAGGTTATGGCTGGGCACAGGGCTCAGGGAGTTACTCATGGTGGTAATATCGATGATTGATCCCATTGCCGCTTTCCTAGAAGCATTTGCTGGACCATCGTTTGCAATGCTTACACCCATGGATGCGAATGTTTGGACTAGGATACGTCCTCTGACATTAGTAAGCCTGCTATCTGACTCGGTTGCCGAGGCATTACAGACTCCGCCTATAACCACTGAAGATCGTACATGCGCATCTGCACTTACGTTTTCTAACATTGCCTGGAATTCACTTGTTGCCCAACTTGGCCACACCTAACAGCTGTAGAACTCCATCCGTTTATTTTTGCACAAAGGTACCCATTCGCCTGATCACTGGCATGTAAGGAGTCATGTTTTTCAAGTGCGGCATTCCTTAATTTATCGCAGTTCCAGATGATGCTGTCAAGAGTTTTATACCGCTCGCTGATGAAAATAAAGTCCGCTCCCTCGTCTCTAGCCATTTTTGCCAGGATTTCCCGCCCTGTCCTACAGTGGTTAAGGTTAATCTGTTAATCTCTCTAGACGCTTAGCGTTCTCCGGGCTATCCTTCCTGCAGAAGAAACAAAGCGGGTCTTCGTTACAATCTTTGGCTATATGGCGTTCTTCCCCACATCCTTTACATCGTTTCGAGAGCTCTGCATGCAGTGTGGCCGAATTCATGTTTACCCATCCGAGTTTTATTCTGCCTCACTTTAGCATTTTGTGTGCACTACTTGCAGGCAAGCTAATCGTCGAATGGTATGGCCATAGGCGTTTCTCAGTCTAATTATGTCTGCTTTGGCTATATCATTGAGGTGGTGTTGCTGTCTGGCTGATTCGCAGATTTCAATGTCCTTTACTTCCAGAGTAATGCGGCGTGTCAGAAACCGAATCTCCACATTGTTGCCATATTTTTGTTAAATTGATCTGTTTTTTCTCCCTTCAGTTCCATCCGCAGGTCCCCTTTCTGGGTTCGTCTGATCTTTGTAATCGATCCATCAAGAACGCTGAGTATTGGGTGCGCCTTAACTTTCCGGAGTATTTCTGCATAGGAAAGTTCTCCCTTCGTTGTCATCAGAATTGCGTCGGGTTGAGGCTTCTCCTCGGTGGGCCTTTGTCAAAGTGCTGTTTTCATCACGTTTGGTCAGTTTTCCGTCACTTGTCGCCGGTTTGTCGGCCTTTGTCAAGTCGGTTGTGTGACCTTTCGCAATTTGTACCTCGCTCTGGGTGACCGACTTGTTGCGAGGCGGATTTTGCCTCCGCTTCGAGTCTGAGTCCGTTTTGGGTCCGCTAGCGTTTTTAGCCATGAAGATGTCTGCAATGCGCTGTTTTGCCGAATGACTTTCTTGGCGCTGTTGTCGTGCATCTCAATCGCAGACAGTTCGTAAAGCGTTTTGATGGATTCAATGGCATCCCTCATCGGTTAGTGGATAGAGCGCCTCTTACCATCCTCCAACATTTTCACAAGTGTTTTGTCTGTTCCCCCAGATTGTGAAAATCAGATGGCTCAGTGGTATCATATTGGGCCTACCGCTGGTCTATATAAAGTGTGTCCCACTAAGACCTCCTATTTTGAATTTTGCGCCATTTTTTTTGTCTCAGTCGTAGTTGTAGTCGTCGGTCATGGAGAATTACGCAGATGTACAACGCGTGGAAATTATGGAAACCCACTGCCGAAATGGTGATATTTTTGCGGGGACAGTTCGAAAATGTCGTAGATTTTTCGGTTACCATAATGCAAGGTGCTCTAGTACTCTAGTACGATTAATCGAACAATTTCAGGTTATAGAGTCAGTTCAAACACAGAAGAGACCTGTCCGTGTTCGCTCAGCTCGGTCTAATGAAAACAATGCAGCAGTTAATGCCTTGACCAGAATCCTTTCACCTCGATTCGCCGTCGTTCTTAGGAAGTCAAACTTTCACGAAACAGTTTACAGCGAATTTCGACTAAAGATTTGCGCTTCCATGATTACGAGACTCAATTGACACCAGACGCTGCACCGATCGATCGTTCACAAAATGGATCTTACAGCAACAACAAGTGAATGGAGATTTTTCAATGGAAATCATCTTCTCCGATGAGGCGCTATGTCAACAAACAGAATTGTCGCATTTGAGGGAGCTGGATATCGAAGAGTGCTCCACCAAGAGCCACTGTTTGGTGCCCATTTTGGCCTGGCGAAGTAACTGGAGCGTTCTTCATGCGGCTGGCAATGCGGTCACTGTCAACTGACAAACAACTTCTTCCGGCCTCAAATTTCTGGAATGGGTGTCGAAGACATGTGGTCTCAACAAGACGACACAAGCTGCCACACAGCGATCGAAAAAAAGGAATCTCAAAAGGACGAGATTTGAAGAAAGAGTTATCTCGCGCCTCGGCGAGATAGAATTTCTTTGGATTTCTTTCTTTGGGGTATTTTGACACCCCAAATGGCACCAAAGTGTGTGCCAATAACCCAAAAACAATTTCTGAACTGAAAGACAAAATTCAACACATCATTGATGAAACTGAGCCTACATTATGCCAAAATGCCATCGAAAATTTCGTTAAAAAGACCATCGTGCGCAATTAGTAATGAGGGCGGGCATTTATTGGATACTGTATGACCTCCATGTATGACCTCCACAACTGCAAATAAACACTGAGTTTTTCCAAATTTCAAAATGTCTTAATGGGACACTCTTCATGAGCTTGAACAAACATCTGCCGCCTTCTCGAAGTGATGAGCTTATCTTTGCTCATCACGAAGTTCGGATTTTATTGTTTTATCGCCTTGCTTGAGTACTTCAATTAAGTAGTCATCTTGTCAACAAGTTCACACTCCAAGAATTGTGCAATGTTATTGACTGGCAATAGATACTGCCCTAAATTGTTACAAGAAATTCCTTTCTTAGCTCGGTATCTTCACTTCAGAAACAAACCACATCCGCGGTCACTGCGAACCAATGTCAAGAGTAATACACATCACCAATCTTCATGACGAAGATTCTGTATTATGCATGCCTCAAATGGCCACGTTTTGAGTCCTTAATACACTGAGAAGACGTGCACAGATACACATTCCATTTGAACACGCACGTTCATTTATTAAAAAAGAATCAATTTCTGTTGCTAACACAGATCTTAAGAACTCCTAGGACTTCTCCCCCACCGGCTTGATAGTGATCTCATGGATTTGCACATGCGATGGAATCGAAATTGCATACATCACGGCCTGCGATATATCTTCTGGATTCAAGCAATCACCAAGGACATCATAGGCATCGGGCGCCATTATTTCAGTCCGAACTGTTCCAGGGCTAATGCTCTACAAAGCTACAACACAATCAATCAATATTTCCAGAAATGTCAGTTGAACTTACCGTGGTCTTAATTTGTGTCTCCAAATCCCTCAACTCATTGCGATATGTTTTATTAATAGCAGTCACCGCAAACTTCGTTGGTGGATAAATTTTTAAGCCATGGTTGGGTGTAATTTGGAAAAAACTATGTCCTGAGATGCTGTTGATATAAATAATATGTCCAGCGAAGTTCCTAGCCTTCATGGTCTTAAAAGCGGCCTGACTACAGTAAATAAGACCTTTCACGTTTGTGTTAAGAAATTCATCAATCAGTTTGGTGTCCATTTTGACTAGATCTCCTTGACGTACTACGCCAGCATTGTTTACGAGAATGTCAACACCGCCAAGAGTCTTCACAATCCATTAGAATATTGCGCTGATGTTAGTTTCATCTGACATATCACACTTTTGGGCAAAGAAATGCTTTTGGAATTGTGCTGGAATTTTGGACCAGTTAAGGTCGAGACGTTCTTCACGTTGATCTAAAGCTGCAAGTTGCAGACCATCTACAACCATATCTTTGGCTACTGCCTCACCGATTCCACTACCAGCTCCAGTTACGACAGCGACACTATTTTGCTAGCGTTCCATACTTGATAAATGTTCTTGCTTAACAGACTGACAGTAACTAAACAATTTTAATGAGGGTCATATGCTCCAGTAGATTCTACTCTTCTGAAACGAGTTCCTTTTTTTTAAGCGACAATGTTTGCCATACGCAAAATTCGAAGTAATGGGGAGAATGTGACGTAGCCAAAAGTTTGTTTCGTTGTCGAGATCCAATTACTTTTTGTTTTGGAACCGACGAAATTCATGACCAAGGTACGAGTATTTTTTAATGGAGAGTTTAATTCATTCTAAGCATGTACGCCACGTAATGCCAGTTGGTTTTGATGAGCCATGAATTCAACGCAAAATTGCAGAAAAACGTTTGTTATTAAGCTTTGAAAGAAAATTTTTAACTTGAAGAAAAGACACCCTTTTATTTACTTTTCGAGGAAAAGATACCTCTTGAGTGTTTTAAATGGATTAGCCCGAAGAACAACATTTCGATTTCATTTTCCAAACTTTTGTTTTCTGTAGTCAACCTTAACTTTTAAGTAAAATACACAAGAGGCACAATCTTTCAAAAGTCAATCCAATTACTCACATACGCCGACGATATTGACAAAATAGGAGGAAGCACCATGATGTCAGTGGCGCTTTCGGGAGTATTTAGGCGGAAGCGGCGAAGTTGCGTTAGTCACCTAACACCGACGTCTCGGACAGAATATCACCTTCGACAGATATAACGTTGAGGTAGGTAAAGACTTTGTCTACCTAAGCTCCGCGCTATCAATTCAGACAATGACACGAACGCTGGAATCAAACGCAGATAAACTCTTGCCAATCTCTGACTCTTTGGCTTAAGGGGGCAAATGACTAGCAAAGTCTCGAGCTCAGTCGTTCTCTATGCATCAGTGGCATGGACTTTATCAAAAATTTAGAGAAAAATTCGTCGGGTTTTTTTCAGTCCTGTCTGCATAGACGGTGGCTCCACTCAACGACGAACGCCACATCCACGTAGCAAGAAGAGTAAGGATCCAACGACTGAGGTGGCTGGGTCATGTAGAGCAAATGGACACCAATGCTCCTATCCTAAAAATCTTCGAATCCGCCACCAGTAGAGGAAGGCCGCGACTCAGGTAGTGTATTATAGTGGAAGGGGTCCTCAACCAACCTAGCATGCCAAACTGAAGGCAGCTAGCTAAAGATCGAGCTGATTGGAGAGGCTTTTTGGTTAAGGCCCAGGTTCACCCTAGTCTGTAGCGCCACTGTAGGAGTTAAGTCGTGGACTCGGAATGAATCTCCTGTTTTAAATGTTCGTCATCTGAAATATCCAAAAAATATGTGAACATGCCAAAGTCTCTTTGCCATCATGTCATTGTGGAATCACCCGCGATGACGCAATATCGTCCAGGTTTCCATATATTTCACTACAAACAATAATGTGATACTAACAAGCTTACCCTTCATATTGCTTGCACACAAAAAAATAGTCGTGTCCTGTTTCAATTTAAATTTTAAAGTACTTTTCGTTAGAAATGCTTTTCTATTTTCTGAGGAAAGAGGTATTCCTGGGTACTCATAAATACGACATACAGAGTCGTTTGTGGTGCATGAGCGTCTGGGGTACAAACTTTCATTTTCATGTTTTATATTCCAGCGGCATTGTTATAGCTTCCTAAATAAAGTCGTACTCTCTGAAATGGAATTTATATTGCAGAGCAAATAATGTCCTTCTAATGCATTTCATACGTTTGCTGTCATTTTTGTGTATCTGCGCTGGACACATCATCCAAGCAAAAGCTAAATTTGGAGTAAAAGTCAAAAGTGCACTGAACACTGGACCATTAAAAATATGTCATATCACGTTTACGAGTAAATGGGTTGCTTCTTTAATCTATTTTGCTTTCCAAAAAGGAAAAAGTTCATCTCTTTGTTCTTAGATACGAGTACATACTTGTATACGGTAGAACGTTCCGCATATCCCTCCGGAGAAGAAATTGCTCCAAGGAATAAATGGAGTGTGTTCAAAATTTACAAAAGCGATTACCATTCATGCGACATTTGTTTCATCAATAATGAATTGCTCGAGAGGCACGGTTCTAGTTCTTACTTTTCCATCCACCAAATATCTGAAAATCCTATTTCTTCTCCCCGACTTCCATTTGAAGGTTAATTTTTTGAATAAACACCCACCCACTGAGCAACTGAGTCCTCGTTGACTCCCAATTTTTCGAAATGAAGTGATGCTTTCCAGAATTAGCAAGACCGTTACCGATGCGTATCGTCAAATTGTTATCTTACACCATCTGGGCTCGAGTTTAATTTCCCTATTTTAATCAAGAGAACCATCCTGATAGGAGACACGGGGCAGGACTTACAGAACTCTGATACTGATGTTCGTGAAGATGAGAAAGGGAACTACACAGGATGGGTTACAGTGGGCCAACATCTTGTAAAGTTGGAAAATTTTACAAAAATCTACATTCCGATTTATACAAGTATTACGAGTATATAGAAATATTGAATGGAGTTGAAGGACTTTAGAACAATTTATTTCAAAGTAAACTTGCCTATTTAAAAATATGTATTTCTAGTGAGGCCATGATCTTTTATTGATGTACTGTCAAAATTTATTGCGTCTGAAGTAATCGTATATCTGTGTCATCGGTACAAAAATGAGTATCGAGCAGAAATTGGTCAGAATTCAACATTCGAAGGACATCATCAAGGAGGTCTACGTAGGTAGGTAAGAGTGGATGTTGGAAACACCAACTCACTTAGGCCTACTGGCTCGTTGTGATGCCACGTGAATCTATGATCCTCTTACTCATGGAACTGATTTGAGCTTATGATAAAGCGTAGGAGACTGTACGCCTATATTTTTTAGATCGCTTAAGTCATTGTAGAAGAAACCTCCTAAGTAACGTTTTCTTCTCTGGGAAAAAACTGGACATGTACAGAGAAGATGGATGATTGTCTCCTCTTTCTCCTTGTCCATGCACCTTCCACAGAAATCGTTTGCAATAGTGCCAAGCCTTCTTGCATGCTTGCCTATGAGGCAGTGTTCAGTGATGACACCTATGATGGCGCTGCGATGTTTCCTATTTAGAAGGACCAGACTCTTAGAGCGATTCTGATCTAGCTTTGGCCAGGTCTGTTTAGTCGCTAGACATGCTGGTAAACCTAAGGTCTGTTCTTTTATTTGCATCCGGCTTTAATATTGATTTGCAAGTAGCAATAGGTGTACCTTTGATACACTTTCTCGGTAGAATAGGTAAAGTGGTTTCAATTTTGGCTAGTTCATCGGCCCTACAGTTCCCCGGAGTGATTCTGTGGCCCGGCACTCAGCTAAGATGGATGCCATCTCCAAAAGAGATGATCGGCATCCAAAGGCGGTTTTCGAATTTAATAAGACTTCAAAGCTGCCTGACGATCCGAAAAGATCCGGATGTCCTTTGCAGATATCATGTTTTTCTTTTTTTTTATAATGGGCGCGCGCTCAAGGGATTTAAGTACCCTTAAAATGTTTGCAAACAGCGCGGGCCAAGGAAATTTAGGAAAGAAGAAAAGACAGGTACCGATGTAAGTTGTTTTTAAATTTTTGTAAGTTATAACTACCAGGAAACACAGAGATCGGCAGGACATTCCATAAGCGAGTTGTACGGCTTAGGAAAGAATCACGATATTTTAGAGTACGTCCGAAAATGGGCTTGAGGGTATACTGGTGAGCGTTCATAGCGAGACGGGTGTTACGGTTGAAAGTTTGAATGGGCGGAATGGTACTGGCGATTTTGATGGAGCCTTGGTGGTGGAAATAGCGATAAAACAAAGTGAGACAGGAGACATTACGCCGGTGTTCTAGGGTGTCAATTGATTGACTGATATTAGTATCACCTATGAATTTTATCGCACGGTTTTGAATCCTATCTGGTAGGTGCAGAGATGTTTTAGGAGCACCCGACCAGATGTGGGCATTATACTCCAATTTTGGGCGGATGAATGACTTATATATTGTGGCCAAATCAGAGGGGGTAAAATATTTCTCACATCGCTTGAGGAAACCTAGACATTTCGGAGCATTTTTGACGACATCGAATATGTGGTCATTCCAACATAAGTTGTCACTGACACACATACCGAGAATGGAAAGTTTATCGGTTTCGACGATACAAGTGCCATTCCTGAATAATGGCTGGGTATTTGAATTTCGCTTTAACGAAAGCAGACAGCATTGTGTTTTGGAAGCATTGAATTCCACTCGGTTGATCGTTCCCCAATTGGTTATGCTGTTAATATCGGGATTTAATGAGCTTAACATATGCTGCCGTTCCGGTTCTACAGAAAAAGCAGAGAGTACTGTCATCAGCAAAGGAATATATTGGATTAGAAATAGCAGACAACAGATCATTAACGCAAATTAAAAAGAGTGTAGGAGACAGAAAGGAGCATTGGGGCACACCAGCATTTATTTTGTGAATATCGGACTTGAAACCATCCAAGACAACTTGAATTGAACGTTCCAAAATGTAATTTCTAATCCACTAAAGAAGAGAGTCATCGATCCCAAAAGCACACGTTTTCGACAAAAGAGCCTGATGCCAAACTCTTCCAAATGCAATAGAAATATTGAGTGCAACTATCTTCCTTTCACCAGATTGGTGTAGACTTTGGTTCCACTTTTCGGTGAGACATGCCATCAGATCACCAGTGGACCTGTTGATACGAAAACCGTACTGCCGGTCATTAAGAAGTTTTCGTGTTTAGAGATATTTCATTAGCTGGTGGTTTATCAGCGTTTCCATGACCTTGGAAAGAAGGGACGTAGGTGTAATGGGTCTGTAGGAGGATAGAGAGGAAGATTCGCCTTTTTTGGGACGGGCTGGACAAATGCTGTTTTCCATCTTCTCGGAAAGAGTGCTAAAGGGTAGACTTGATGAAAAAGCTTACGCAGTGGTTTTGCCAGCGTGAAAGAACACCTCTTCAGAAGAAGGGGAGATATGCCATCTGGACCAGCGGATTTATGTATATTAAAATCTTTAAGTACTCATGCTACTACACTAGTGCGAAAGTGGATTCGTCCGATTGAAGATTCGACGCACTCAGGTATAGGCGGGGACAAAACACAATCTGGGAGTGTTGAGCTAGCCACAAAGTGTGCAGCAAGCAGATTGGCCTTGTCCAAAGAGCTGACAGCTGTGGTGTCATTGTAAATGAGCGTTCGGATGGAGAATGAGACAACATTTCTAATAGTTTTGACGAACGACCAACAATTTTTACTACCTTTGGGACATTGCAGTATTTTTTCCCTCAGTTTTTGGTCGTGTAGGAATTTCACACGCTTGAGAAAGACTTTGCAGTCATTTCTGGCTCGTTTGAATTTTTTGGGGTTTCCTCTGTCGCCTGGGTCTTGTAGGACCGCAAAAACACTTATCTAACCTTGACAGCCTCTTTACAGCTCGAGCCGTACCATGCCTTTCCTTTTGGTTTGATACTCTTCATTCGATGAGGGATAAAGCATCTCATTCCAAAGAGAATAGTTTCTGTGATCATGTCAGCAGCGGCATCCACGTCGTTATCGAGGAAACATAACGACCAGTTAAAATTCCTTAAGAAGTTCTTCAGCCAGGACAGAGCTTCTTTAATTGCCAAAATTTCTGCCTGGAACACGCTACAGCAATTTGGAAGACGTAAAAAGAAGCTTAGATTTAGCTTATCTGAGAAAACACTGCCACCAACAACGCTATCGGTTTTAGATCCATCTGTGTGGAAATGGATTGATTTGTTCTCCATGAAAGTATCATGCACCGAGAAGGATCTAGAGGGGAAGCTTACATGGAAGTCTTTGTCTAACCAATGCTCAGGGATGGTGTAATCAATGTTCTATGTGAGAATTCCTAATTTATTAAGAATATTAGCGTGGCAAAATGAATTATTTGTCCACAGTGTAGTTGCTGTAATGCGAATAGCTTCAGTTGCACCTACTTGCCTGCTGAAAATATAAAGGGGTATCAATTGAAACAGAATATCTAATGCCGCACAGTACGGCTCCGGTTATGCATAGGCATGTTGTTCTTTGGACTCTGCTTAGTTTACTGCAGTTGACTGCATTATCTACGGCCGTCACCAGACGACGACTCCGTAAGTGAGTATCGATCTTATGGCCGAGCCAATGGGTTATGCGAGGTTGAAGGCCCCACTTATTCCCAATGGCTTTTTTGCAAGACAACAAAGCTACTGTAGCCTTCTTGAATCTTTCTGGAATGTTAGGTTTCCAGCTCAGTTTCCTGTCAAAAATGAGATCAAAATATTTTGCTGTATCGGAAAAGACTAAAATGGTACCGTTTATTGAGGCAGGTCTATAATTGGAATTTTATATTTTTTGGAAAAGAGGACGAGATCAGTTTTATGGTTGTTTACTCCCAATCCACAGCGAGCTGCGCAACGGGTTAATCTGTTGAGATTTAGTTGAAGGAGTTCTTTAATGGTAATAAGATGCCTACCTGAGATGAATATAGCAACGTCATCGGTATAGGCAATCACCCTGCTACCACCCGCTTCCAGGGTATATCAGCAGTTCATTAACCACTAAATTCCAGAGAAGGGGAGA
The DNA here is from genome assembly GCA_963966105.1 of Volucella zonaria. NCBI lineage: Eukaryota > Metazoa > Arthropoda > Insecta > Diptera > Syrphidae > Volucella > Volucella zonaria. Next base: position 191,619,897 of record OZ014532.1, on the reverse strand, counting down.
GAAGACACCGCCTTGCGGCATACCTCTGCTGACACATCTTTTAGCAGAAGCCTCACCCAGTTTGGAGTTGATTATCCTGCTGTTTAGCATAAGACTGATCAACTCACCAAGTTAGTCGTCTACCTGCAGAGTTGACATTGCAGTCGTGATTGCGGATGTCTTGACGTTGTTAAAGGCACCCTCTATGTCCAGGAAAATAACCATTGTGTACTCTTTATATTGTAGGGATCGTTCGATGTGGCTATTTAGTGAATGAATGTAGAGCCGTTTCCACCAACTTTTCTTTACAGCAGGCATGTTGAGGAGTTAACAGAAGTTTTGTATCAATTTAAGCTCGTATATGGATATCAATCAGTCGTTCTAGAGTTTTCAGAAGGAAAGATGATAAACTTATAGGTCTGAGGTCCTTTGGAACAACATGAGAACATTTTCCGGCATCTTTCCATGACAGTGGAATTTGTATAAGTGCCACACAGCTACTCATAATATTTTCTAGCGCAGGCAGAATAATATCTGAGGACTTCTGTAGCTCGACAGGTATTATACCGTCCAAATTAGCAGACTTATATGGTTTGAAGCTATGCACCACCCAAAGCAGTGTGTCTCATGAATTTTGGTCCCAGTTGAAGTAGTCGTGTTTGGTTAGCTACTGGCAGCGAATAGGGAGCTACCTGGAAAGTGGGTGTCCAGTAGCAGGTTGAGTGATTCGTCACTTGAGGTTGTCCAAGAGCCATCGTTTTTTTTCAAACAGCTAGGCATCATAGGATTTGTAGAAAGGATTTTTCTTAGCCGCTATGTCTCAGAGGTTTCCGTGATTTTGTCACAGAAATACCTCCAAGATTGTCGCTTTGCCTTCCTCAGTTCTTTTTTGTAGGAGGTCTAGAAGAATAAAAACTTCCTATACGATATTGGGACTGGTGATGAAACGTGATGTTTTCAATATGAAAACATTTTTGCGCAGGACGAGCAAAAACCCAAAAAATCTCGTTTGGAGAAGTCAAAAGTAAATACAATGTTAATTTGCTTTTATAATTCCGAGGGCATTATCCACTAAGAGTTCGTTCCACCTAGCCAAACTGTTAATGCACAGTCCCGCCATGGTGTTTTAAAGCGTTTGATGTATCGTATTCATCGTATTCGTCCAGAATATTGTCTGAAGAACTTTTCTCTCGAAGGGGCCCGAGAGCATTTTCACCCGCTTTCGCCAGTATCCGAGCTGGGATTATCAGGATCCTGTATAGAGTCTTTTTGGTTGCTCGTAGGAGGGTTTCCTTCGCATGGTTTCCGCGCTGGTGTCGTTGTCGGAGTTGAGGTAAATTGAGTCCGTAACTATTTCAAAGTTGTAGTTGTATATCATGGCGTCTTGTCCTAGGCGTCGATGTTGTGTGACCCTCTTGTGGACAACATATGTATACTTTGTGTTTTTTTTCTTGACTGCTTCTACTTCAATAATTGCAAAGGCTCCATTGATAGCTCGCTGCATTCCTCACATTATGTCAACATCCCAACAACACTTTGTGAGAAGTGTAAATGGCACATATATGTATTATATATGATGAGGATAAACCCAGCAGTGAACACTTCGCAATGCTATTAAACCATGTTGACGCCAATTTAATTTCCCCCAGTAGCAATGAATTTACGACCTCGCTCCCTTTTAGCAGCACAGGAGCAAAACGACCCTTTACGACTCCAGTTAGCAGTAAGGTCGCTGACTTCATAAAACCATTAGGAAGCATTCGTTTGGTCTGGCGGTATTTAAGAGATCCTTGCCGTCTGCAAGTATGCTCACACGAAACCCCACTGGAGGACGCACGCAGTCCTAATGCAGTTTCGTATCCTGAGAAACTCTGCCCCGAGCTTTGCCTTACAAGTTTATCGACGATCTCATTTTCCGTAGCCAGAGCGCCAAATAAGACTCAGTGAACTCAGACTTCTAGCTGCATTCAGAAGAGTCTCGCATTCCCACATACGCTTGGAAATCGTGAGAGGATTCAGTAAGACTTTAAGCGCAATGTGGGTATACATACATATGAGTACATATACTTCACCCGCTCCACCAATTCTTCAGATATACATAGTTCCTTGCTATCAGGATTGCTTATATCTCCTCTTGGAAGACAGACGCAGGAGTGAAATCGAATGTCCCCCAAGAGGACATCAGCGCTGCATCCCAAGTCAGTTTTGGGACAATTTGTGTAGACCCAACCTTTCAATATCAAGAGGAAGGAAAAATTCCTCACTCTGAGTACGTTTAAAGCAAATCCTGCCCTAGAGATAGTCCTCTGTAGCCAATACAGAGTTTTTTTAAAAGCAGCAGTGACCTATTTTCGTAAGGCTTGTCCCACCAGGCAGCAGGGGCCAAGTATGGGATCGTATAACATAGTCATGGAGCTCCCTGATAACAAGCCTCATGTCTTGCTGAAAACTCCCTTGAGCTGCCAAAAAACCGTCAGCGACATATTTGGGCCAAAGAAGGTTGTCATCCAGGATAACACCAAAATACATGCATATGTAGCTTCGTTGGTGAAATGGAAGGTCCTAGAGGCACTAGACTTCTTTTCGTAAAGAAAACAATTTCAGTTTTGAAAGGATTGTTAGAAAGCCCGTTTCTAGCACAATGGTCTACCACGCCTACTGCTGCGTGCCTTGGAGCAAACTGTCATTAGACGTGACGCTCAATTTCGAGGAATGCGCATTTAGTTCTGCCTATCATTGTGACACCTCTCAGAGCTTCTCAGGTCGTGGAAGTAGTAACTTCCTAAAGTTCTTTATCTCAAATTACTGAGCTAGGAGAGTGTTTCGCAAAAAATTACAATCTTCCTGGTGCCTATGTCCCTACAGACTCCGCAGAGCTCATTGTAGGTAAGGCGCAGTTTTATTGCGAAGAAGATTATGGCCTACTCATAAGACATCCAACAAGCGTAGATAGTTATCAATAGAATCTTACTTGTTCTGGATTTGCTAAGTTGTGTGTAAAATCTTGAATCTATCCGAAGAGAGAGATATTCCCAGCTCCTTTCATGATAGCGTCATTTACACCATCTAGAATTCTCAGTTCTAGCAGCCGCCATTGGTCATCAGAAAATTTCCGTTCTATAATAGATTGCTAAAGTCGACTATTGCTACCCGGAAGTTTCGCTTGGCTCTTATCCTATATCTTGGTATCACTGCCTATCTTGGGGGATGTTGTGTCATTTAACCGTCCTCTTTTCTAGCCACCAGCAACCAGTAAAGGTTTGGAGGAGTCCATGCCTATGGTGGTCGATGGCTGCATGGCAACAATCGCTCTCACTATGCTGTGGCAGTTTCTCTGACCATTTCGCGAACCCTAGCATAGTTGCTTCCTTTTCCGTTAAGGAGCTACGGTCGCGATTTCTAAAACGTCCCGGTCCCATTGCGTTGGGATGAGGGGATTTGGGTCGAGTTTGTTGGTAAGAATGTTACATTTTGGATAAATGACGCATTCGCTAAGCGGTTTTGCGTACACGAAGCTCAGCAATTCTTTATATGCTCTTCAACGTGAAAGAAGTCAGATTGATTGGCCTAAGGCTAGCAGTGAATTTTCTCTTCAGAGTTATCAGCAGCTGGTCTACAGGGTTTTTCAGCATAACTGGACATATGCCATTGGTGCAATGCAACTTCAAGCCTTCAGACGAAGCAACCGATGACAGATACTTAGCTCACTTGCATCCTTGTTAATAGCAGCTGGTGGTGAGCCGGTTCCAATTAGGTTGAAATCTTTAGTTAAACTAACACATACCCGGAACTATCAGGAAAATAACTGCGAGAATAATGAAAAGTGCGCCTACGTTTTTTGGCCAGTTTCACGAAGCTGTGGTATAAGGAATACCTACTACAATTTAGTATACGAGTCGTGGATGTTGTGCTTTTGGAATATTTATGACTGCCAAGAACGCTTTGGCATCTTGCGGTCATCGAGAAGTGCTTTCCTGGCAGAGACGCCAGCACCCGAGCTTGCGAAACACGTCTGCCAAGTGGATCCATACTAAGAAGACCGATACAACCCCTGTATCCCTTAGAGATAGCTGAATAATCGCAAATCGTTGTTGCCGGGAGGATGTCAAAATCTTTATTACACATACCTACAAACTTTAGTTAAATAAAGGTCCCCGGTTCATTCCCGGGTTTCGGCACCAGAAAGACCGATGACCGTCTCTGTCTGGTTCTGCCAATAATATTTGCAGAAATGCCTTCTCGATGTCAGCAATGAATCCAATTTCACCAGTGAGAAAATTCAATAATATAATCAAAAGTTCAGGCAGTAAGTTTGGTCCCACCTCCAGGCAATCGTTTGAGGACGGATGGTTAGGCGCATGTGCCGAAGCATCAAACCCAATGCGTAGCTTTGTCGTCTCCTTGTCCTCTCGCTATACTGGGTGGTGAGGTAAATAGTAGATATGTTTCTCGTTCGCACTAATATTAGGAGCAATTTCCGCTACGCCAGAAGATAGCATTTCATTCCTAGCTGCACTATATTCTTTAATTCTACCCGCTGAGTATAGTTCCCGAATAAGTGACTGCATTCGAACCAAAGCACTCGGTTTGTTGTTATGCAAAACGGTCGACGTATTTTTCCAAGGAAGTGAAACTTCGTATCGATGAATTTCTACGAGTAGAAGGTCGACTTTAATTGGCGGCAGCTACCGTTAACGAGGCCCACCCAGTAATCCTACCATAGTCATCCCAAAGGCATTCCATGGCGGCACATCCTCGACCCTTTCACGGCTGCGCTCTTTATAAAGGGCGCGCCAATTAATAAAAAACATCATCAAGAAGTGCTATACTTGCAAAGTTCTCCGAGGTACTCCGGCTACGCAGATATTTGCGCCACTTCCCAGAGATTGAATCCTCTCATCCCGACCATTTGAGGTAATTGGAATGAACTTCGCAGGTATGTGACCGACGATGCAAAACATCGCAAGAAGATTTATATTTTGCTATTCACATGTGCTGGCGTTCGCGCTGTGCATATTTAGAGCACCACAGACCTAACGACTGAATCCTGTCTTCTTGCTATCAGGCGATTTATAGCGAGAAGAGGAGCTCCTCGTATAATCTATTCCGATAAAGCCCCTACATTCAAAAAGGCGTAGTCGGAACTACGAAAACTCAACGATATGTGGATAGACGAACGCTTTTTTGGTTTCTTAAGCAACTCCCGTATCAAGTGGAAGTTTATCGTCGAGCGAACTCCATGGTGGGGTGGGTTTTGGGAGCGATTGATAGGGGTAGTTAAGTCAGCCCTAAGAGCGGCTCTTGATAAGACAACTTTAAATTCTGATCAATTTCAAACTTTATTGACAGAAGTCGAAGGTGTCGTGTCAACTTGAGGCCGCTAACTTACGCTGGAGATGACCCTTTGGATCTTGTGCCCCTTAGTCCAGCACATTTCCTCATAGGTGCAAACGGAAATTTAGTCGAATCAGCATGCCTGTTAAGTGAGTCTCAAGCGTGGGATAGAAAGTCTCTGCTTTGGACTCAGGATAGGTGGCATCAAAGTCTTTTCTGTCTGACTAATTTGTATCTTTTGAGGGCCTAAATTAGTCTGCTGGTTTCGAAGAAGCTTATTATATTCCTTTGTCTCATCCATCCAAATTAGTCTTTGGTGACCTCTTCAGAGTTTTCGAGCTCTGCAGAGACTTTTCCTGGCTGAATAAGTCATCTCAAAACACTTAGTGCGGGCAACAGTCAGGTTTTAAACAACTCTCACTATCTTATGCTTCACTCTAGATAGAGTATTGGTGGACTTACACAACTTCTTCAATTAAGCATGTCCTCTTCCATTTTGGGGGATTTCTCTTCTTCAAGAATACCGATTTTGCACATCGCAGGCCTCTGCTTAAAATTAGAAATTCTCTGCTTTTAGTAGCTCCTACTCTACTACAGTCAGTCATCACTATTCGTAATGTAGTGCGGTAAAAGAAGCATCGCTATAGGTCAGCCGGTCTCGTTCCCCTTGGCATTTCGGCGTTTTCTTTGAGGTTGATTCCCTGCGACATCTATATTCTATTTAAGTCCATAAAACCTCCTGGTAATTTCGCCTCGAATGAATTTGATTTTTTCCATGCTTTTAAGTAACTTTGGGCCACTGTGCAGGAAAGAGATACACATTTCATTTGTTCGAAACCGTTTCCAATGTCCTGCGGAGAGGAAATGTACAAGCGTATGGTAATGTGTGTTTACCGTTTCCTGCATTTGAAACGATGTCAGTATTTTTTACTCCTTTCGGTCGAACAAGTGTAGCTCTTCCTTTTTTCTCCTTTTGTTCGGTATCCGATTAAAATCGACATTCCGTGTGTACGAGTATCTATGGGTATGCACGTTGGTCGAACAATCGTTATGACCTAAGAAACTCCAGGTGCACTTTCATTGATTGACTGAGGTTCTTAAATCTTCCACCGTCTTCTAGCTGCAATTATTGTAAATCTCTTGCGAAAGGACAATAAAACAGCAGACGAAACTTGCTCATTTCTAGGGAGCATACTCGTACCATGCCAGAATGAATATGTTAAGATGCGACTATTACCAACAATTTATCAGGAACTTGGTGGGGTATTCGTATTTAAGGACTTTGGAATTGTTGCAGTCATGACTCAGGGGTGCATCTGAGAAGTGGGTCATTTATCTTGTGGAATTCATTTCTCTAGCAAAAGAGATTGCTTTCCTCGATTGTAGGGAGCCGAATAAATTTGCAAAACTACCCGCTGCCGCCGGTTTGACTAGGGTGCATAGAAGAATAATGGAAAATCATCAAATTTAGAATGAATTGGCTTGATGAAGTGCCAGCGATGGATGGTGGCCTTCTTAATTGCATTGCTGCGTTCTTTCAGGACATTCGTAGCATTCGTAACATTAGCGCAATTCTTAAAGAAACTACTGCACTTCACGTCTACTGAATAGAACACTAATTAAATTGTGAAAATTTCCGAATCAAAATTACTTAGCTAAAGCATCAAATTACAAATTCAATGGATGGAGAGAACATTCCTGCTTGGGCGGATAGATGCATAAAGTTTCACTGCCGTTAGTGGTTGAATTTAATCCCCGCAGATTCCAGCATGACTCACTGATAAGTGGTCCAATGGGTTTTCAGCGTAGTTAAACATTTGCTTTACGGATGCGGTGGATGGGTAATGAATTCGGGACTCCAACTTTTGTTATGCCATGTTTTGGTATATGGATACCATATATTGGAGGCGTTGGGAGTGTGCTGGTGTTTGATTTATAAGTGTAACAGAATCAGAGACATTCTCTGGGGACCTTTGAATCCTATATTTGATATTGAAACAGCCAAGTAATTTATCGTGTAGGGAGTACATTCTAAAACACTGATAATGGTCGTTTGTATGAAAATTCATAAATTATGAACTATAACGGGGGAGACAGGTCCCTCAAGAGGGCTAATTCTGGTGAAAGCCCAAAAGGCCACTTTCTGTAGTAAACATGGCCTGCTTACTTTTGGTGTAAAACAAATTTCATCAATTAAATCTAATGTGGATAAATTGGAAATTCAAACCAGAGCCCCAGCGGTGGGAAAGACCGAGAACTTATCCTTTAATGTCATGCTCACTAGTTGCTGCAGACATAAACGAAGGGATAATGCCTCAAATTCGTCATTCCGTCAGCTTATTTTCCCAATGATTCAGTACTACCATCACCACCGAAAGCCGTAGCTGAACTCATTGAATACAGAAACTCAAGAAAGATGGGAACGTATTATATGCTGCGATACTTGTGCTCAGAATACTTTTTGCCACAGTAGCAAATGCAACTTTAGTGGCAATTATATCCTGGACCTCAAACTATCGTCTGAACTTGTTGTCACCCATTTTGGCTCTCAGCGAACGTTCGTAACAAAAGTAATATGATCGACTCAATGTTATCCAAAGGCATACTCAGGAGATTAATGGCTAGAAAGCACAGTCGGAAACTGTCATGGCAGACTATAGGTATGCATATCGAGTTCAGGTTTGGATTCGAGGTCTCGACCTTTTTGAAGAGAAAAATTCGAGAACAACCAATGCCAATGCTTGGCCTAGAACACGGCGTACACCAAACGATTTGAACTGACTACTCCAGCCAGGAAAACCAGCAATACGGAGATCTGATGTTTCTCTGTTTCAATCTTGAGACTCACTTTCCATCTAATTTGTTCAAACTTGGATTACGGCCAGCCTGTGTTTGTCATCGGTTCCATGACGGATGAGAGCATACGCTGTTGCTATCTGTGATGGCTACAAGTCATCTGGCACCAATGGCATGCACCCAGTTATGTAATAAAATAGTGTGAACCAGCTGCTGGCAGAACAGAATCTTCACCGCTGGCCTGGCACAGGTATACATACTGAACCCTGACGAGCAGTAAGTGTATTGTTGTACCAGAAGTCGGATCTACATGATCACCGAAGGCTTCAGATCTTTTAGTCTGACTTCCTTCATGCTCTTTGCATTTGGAGAATGACGAAACTTCATGCTTTCCGAGTGCATTTATTGTTTAGAACTCAAAACAATACCAACACGGAATATCTTCTGGAGACTACGCTTCAAAACCTAGTAGGCAGAATCTGCCTAGGATTACCCCAAGGCGAGGTCCTGTCTCCACTACTGTTGCGCATGCTGGCCGACACACTACTTAATACTCTCAATTGTTCTGACACATACTCGTATGTTCATATGCAGATAATGTGGCTGTTTCAGTTAAGTCTTGCTCTAAGAGGAATGCAGCCCAAGACGTTGTCGACGAGTAGTGCACTAGAAATGGGTTTTCCCTCATTGCTTCCAAAATAGAATTGGTCTTTTTATGAAAAGGAGGAAGCTTTCTGGTTTGACTCATTTAGTACCTAAAGGCATCACCATCCGTTTCCTCAAATAATCTAAGCATGAAGTCCAAGCCAGTTTCGGATTTATAGCAGTGTAAACAAGCTCTAGCAAGATATGGGGTTCGTCACCGCGGAGCAAGAGGACCTTGAAGTACACGCCTATGATAAGGCCAATTATGTCCTATGCGTCTGTTGTGTTGTCGGACAAGCTGTACGAAAATATGTCACTCTTGTTTTTGCTAGATACCACAGAAAGATGTTTGCTCTTGACGCAATGAAAAGTATCTTACCCTTTAATACTAACATCACGGGATGTGCTTTCAAAGCCAAAATGACGGAAAATCCATTTTAAAAGGAATGATCTTTAGTACATTTGATGACCTTGCGTGCCGATGTTCGTTTAGATCTAGTCTCATGGACATGCCGTCTAAGGCAATAACACGAAAACCCTTGTTTCTTAAAAAAAAAAACATGAAATCCACTTTCTCTGTGCACAGGAATGGTTTTGGCCTAACTCTGAGCTAGGAAACGAATGCAGTCGGGTCTTCACGGATGGCTTCAAAACTTATTTCACTTCTCCTTAGAAAAAACTGGCGTTTGCCTTCTAGGCAGAGATATACGCAATCCTGATGACAATGAACTATATTGTCAGGGTGTAGCGACAATCTTGCTCCACTTAAGGCATTGCTGAAGTCTCTTAACATTGCCAAGCCAATTTAAGGCTTCTATGGCGATAATTGGAAGGGACAATGAGATCAGGAGAAAAAAAATTGCCACTGCAATTGTTCTTGGACCTTCTCCAACTATTCATCATATAGGCTTAAGCTATTTACTCGTATGTATCTTATAATTCTTTTGTCTTTTCCTTTGTTTCTGCCACTCTCCCTCATCCTCTCAATACTTTTGTTAGTTTGATTGCACTTCTCTTTTTGTTGTTCAAAAATTATTACTAATACCATGATGTTGGGACACCAAAACAGTATGAATGAAAAATCAACGTACACTATGGTAAATATTCTTTCAAAATATTGCGATGGACTTAAAGTCTGTTATTTAAATGCGCTGAGCTTAAACAATCAAAAATTAGATTATTTAAAGTACTTGTTTTCCAATTCCTGTGTTGATGTTATTTGTGTATGTGAAACTTGGTTTAAGCCAGATATACGAGTAAGTGACTTGCTCTATAAGATTCCTAACTATGAACTTTTCCGTAACGATCGAGTTACTGATACTACGGGTGATGGGGTTGCTATTTATTGCAAATCAAATATTAAATGTGATATTGTTACCAAGTCTACTGGAAGTGGATTCGGATACATTCTAGTTGAATTACGCGACTATAATACCAAATGTGTAGTGGCTTGTGCTTATAATAATCATAGAAGTAGCTCCGTCATCCCTTTTTTCTCAGCTATTTCCGAATATTGCTCCTTCTATGAACACTTAATTATTTGTGGGGATTTTAATGTGGATCTTCTAAAATATAATTCGCTGGCCTTTCAATTGAAAGACTGAGTTTCTTCAGTAGGAATGCATCTAGTAAACACAACTTACCCTACACGCCTTGCGAAGGATAAAGTACAAAGTCTTCTTAATATTATAATTGTATCGTGTTCGTCGCTCATTCTCTTGTTTGACCAACTTTCATTTCATGTTTCAGACCATGATCTACTTTTTCCTTGTTATGATATCAATTTTTCGAAAACCGCCATACCTGATACTTTTACTTTTAAAGACTTTAATTCTATTGATGCTAACGTCCTTCAAGCTGCGACTTTTCCTGCTCCTTGAGAGCAATGCCGATTGACTGGTGATCCAAATGAAAAAGTAAGACTGTTTCAATCAATACTACTAAAATTGTATGATGAATGTGTGCTTATGAAAACAGTGAAAGTTCAGAATCTTGTATGACCTTGGTTTACTTCGGAGGCGGTCTGGTCTATTAAGACGAGGAACAAATTATACAGTAAATGGAAGCGTAGGCCATCTGATGTAAATTGGTCCGCATACAAAGTGGCTCGTAATTACTTAACCACCGTCCTGCGTACGTCAAAGAAAAACTTTTATGCTTCTAAACTAAATTCTTCCCTTCCTGCTAAGAAACTTTGGAGCAACCTAAGGACAATCGGTATGTCTGTTGGAAGGAATAACTCTCAGTGTGCTCTGGATCCAGATGACTTGAATAATTTTTTCCTGGATGATGACCCCACTGCTGGTAGCCCAACTTCTAATCGAACAGTAGACTGTGTAGGCTCTGTACCAATGTTCGAAAGTTTTGAAGTAGCCACGGAAGCTAAAATTACTCAATGCGTTACAGCCATAGAGTCCAATTCGATAGGTGAGGATGGCTTTCCAATTCGATTTGGTAAACTTATTTTACCTGAAATGGTCTCCCATCTCGCGCATGTAATCAACTGGTGCATAATTACGTCAACTTTTCCACAGCTCTGGAAATTTGCAACAGTTTTGCCAATAGCAAAGAAAACAAATGTATCTTCTCCTATTGATTTTAGACCGGTTAGCATTCTACCTTGTATATCAAAGGTTTTTGAAACGGTTTTGGCAAAGCAGATAACGAAGCACTTCTCACTGAATCATAACCACAGTTGTGCTACAGCTATGGTGAACCTTTTTGAAGAATTAAGGCAGGAGTATGACAGGGGTTATGTTTCGTTGCTGTGTTTGCTAGACTTTTCTAAGGCATTTGATAAAGTTAATCATAAAGTTCTGTGTTGGAAGCTTAAGAATCATTTCGGTTTCAGCGAAAGAGCAGTAAAATTCATCAGTAGTTTTCTCTCTGGCAGATCACAAAGGGTTAATTTTGGGGAACGTTTTTCACTGTTGAAAGAAATAAAGCAGGGAGTTCCTCAAGGCTCAATATTAGGTCCGATACTCTTTTGCATGTTTATTAATGACCTTCCAACAGTCTGTAAACATATTTCAGTACACCTTTATACTGACGATGTCCAACTACATTTAGCGAAGCCTTATGGTAACCTCAATGAACTTGTTCTTCTCATCAATGAAGACTTAAAACATATTACAACCTGGTCTGTAGCTAATGGGCTGCTTCTTAATCCATCAAAATCTCAAATAATACCCATTTCAAAAAATAATTTCGACCCTTGCCTCCTTCACGATGTTTACCTTAATAATAACAAATTTAAAGCAGTGGACCCTGTCACTAGTCTAGACTTTATTATCGACCGAAATTTGTCTGGTTACGATCACACAAATGTGGTCGTGGGTCGTATCTACGGATGTCTTCGCAAATTGTGGATCAGTGCTTATTTTACCCCTCAGGAAACAAGACAAAAGCTGGTACAGTCTCTAGTTCTACCCCTCATAAGATATGCTGAGGTGGTCTATTGCTGTTTTGACTATTCATCCAATCGAAAACTGCAAGTTGTCTTCTACGACGCGGTGCGTTATATCTATGGCATACGTAGATATGACCATATTTCTGTGTTTGCCAGGGGTTTGCTTGGTTGTAGTTTGGAACAATATATCAACGCCAGGAATTGTATGTTTTTGCACAAAATTATTATAACTCAAAGTCCATCTTCCTTGTTTAACAGACTCAATTTTACTCGCTCCTCAAGAACCATCAACCTCATTCCCCATTGCTACAATAACCTTAACTCGTCACGTTTATTTTTTATCCATACTATAAGGCTTTGGAGCTCTTTGCCCTCTCAATTGAAGAATATTTCAAATCCAACTAATTTTAAAAGTGCAATCTTTCAACATTTCTCCAACTTATCAATTTAAATTCTTTCCCTCATTATCCACTCCCTTTCTTTATTCATTCTTTAAGCCTTGCTTCTATCCTATCTCACACTTAGATTAAGATAAATATTGTTATTAGAGTTAAGTATTTTGAATTATTATAACTGATGTATATTACTAAGTACTATAAAAGATCATACTGCGTTCGTACTACCTCCGTCCTGGGCTAGAGTTGGGTTTGATGTGGGCATAACTGCAGATGACTCTTCGGGATGCCAACAGGTCAATCGAATACTTCCCGCGATCAGCAATTTTCCTGTTATCTCTGAGTAGGAGAGTGCAGAATCCTGACGAACATCGCAATTGCAATTTTCACAGATGGATCAAAAACAGAGTTAGGAATAGGTTTTGGTATCTTCTCAGAAGTCCCAGAACTAAGAGTGTCTATAAGGTTACCGGACACAAGAAGTGTCCCCAATCAAAGGACGGCTGAGCTAATCCCATCTGCATCTGCATTGTCATCCGAAAGAGATATCGCTATCTACATCGATAGCCAGGCTGCAATCAAGGCAATGGAATCAACCTACATCAATTGGTCTGACCGTACAGTCAGAGGCTGTCGCATAGTGCTTAAGGCACTATGCTGTCAGAACCCGGTGCGACTGTGCTGGGTGCCAGGACACGGCATTAAAGGAAATGAACAAGCCGATGAGCTTGTAAGAAAAGGAGGGCTACTCAATATCAAAACACCCCTTTGCATAGTAAGGGACACGCACTATCGAGGAAAAAATCACAAATACTGCCAACTTAAGGTGGTCAAGTTCTGAAGGACACAGGGTATCCAAAGCTCTCTGGCCGCTTTTTGACGACAAAAGATCTAGGGAGTTAATAAAATTAAACTGGGATAAGCTTGGAACAGTAATAGGAATCCGCATTGTCTCCTGCGGCAATATGCAACGAGACTCAAATTGTCAGATACGGATATTTGCAGATTCTTCGTTGATCTGTAAGCTGTTGAGAACATAACGCACGCACTGTGTGAATTCGAGGCAATAACGCGTAGTCGAAGAAAATTTTTCGGGAAATACTTTTTCGAAAACCTAGAGGAAATAGACGACACGAACTTCAAAGGCCGTGCCTTCTTGGCTTTTGCAAAGAAATTAGATGTTTCACCAGGGTGATTGCTTTGGTTTTTGCCATTTGAAGACATTTTGATGTCTGGTGTCTGTGTGATGATTTATCCATCATACCCCTGTTATAACCTAATCCACCGCCTTTGCTGATGACCTTGGTATTGCATATCGCTCGAACAGTGCTCTAAACCTAGGTGCTGGCATAAATCACGTCCACCTTTTAAGAATTTGGTTTGCGGAACATGAGCTAGCCGCCAGTGCTAAAACTAAATGGATGAATTTCAGCCTCAGTATGTATGACTAGCTGGATTTCAACTCTACTTTCAAGTATTGGGTCTATAAGTTAATTCGCGCGGTTTGCTAAGAGATGGCGTAACTTATATTATTCCATTGGAACATTCGTCGGAAAGCTATTTTTTCCACTCAAATATGTCGAACTTTGTGCCTGAAAAAGTGTTTTTGCGGGGAATTCTTCTTCATTACTTTAATATGAAGAAAACTGCTGCCGAAAGTCATCGTATTTTGGTGGAAGTTTATGGTGAATATACGCTAGGCGAGCGAACGTGCCAAAAGTGGTTTGCACGATTTAAAAGTGGTGATTTTGGCTTGGAAGACGATGAACGTCCTGGGCAGCCAAAAAAGTTTGAAGATGAAGAACTGGAAGCATTACTCTATGAAGATTGTTGCCAAACACAAGAAGAGCTCGCAGAATCTTTGGGTGTTACTCAAGCAGCCATTTCAAAACGTTTAAAAGTAGCTGGATATATTCAAAGGCAAGGAAATTGGGTTCCACATGAACTCAAGCCGAGAGACGTCGAAAGGCGGTTTTGCATGTCCGCAATGCTGCTGGAACGCCACAAAAAGAAGTTTCCCTTTGGCTAGATCTGGTGAATAAGGCGGATGGTCAAGCAGTTCAAACCGTAATTCATGGATGGTTGGATGCATTTTCGCCATGGCAACCGCTGAGGTGTGAAACGGCATGTTGTCTTGGTGAAACAGGATTTTCTTTTTCTGCAAATGTGGCCATTTTTCCGCAATTTCTGCCTTCAGCTTGACAAGTAATGATGCGTAGTATGCTCCTGTAATGGTTTTTCATTTTTGAAGGTAATCGATTAAGATAACTCCTTTACTATCCCAAAAAAAAACAGTCGCCATCACTTTCCCAGCCGAAAAAACAGTTTTTGATTTTTTTTAGGAGCCGGCTCGCCCTTTGCAGTCCACTGTTTTGACTGAATTTTTGTTTCGGGCGTATAATGGTGTATCCAAGTTTCATCTAGTGTAATTAATCGTCGCCAAAACTCGGATTTATTGCGCCTAAACTGCGCCAACAGAGCGTTGGAAATGTTCATTCGAACACGTTTTTGGTCTAACATAAGCAAACGCGGCACCCAACGCGCGGACAGCTGTCTCATGCTTAGATCTTGATATCTATCTAACAAACACGTTCTTTGGACATTTTCATAGCCTCTACTATCTCTCTCACTTTAATTCGGCGGTCGTCTAATACCATTTGGTGAACCTTGGCAATGTTTTCGTCAGTGGTTTTCAGTTTTTGAACGTCTCGAACGTTCATCATCTCCCAAGCTCTTACGGCCACGTTTAAATTCAGCTGCCCAAAATTTCGCTGTGGTAAATGATGGTGCAGAGTCCCCATACACAGATTCCAACTCGTTTTGATTTGCGTAGGCGTATTGCCTTTCAAAAACAAGAATTTAATAACAGCTCGATACTCAATTTTTTTAATTTTCACAAAAACGACTGTCAACTAAAAACTACGCATCCAAAATGACTGAAACTTCGGTAAATCAAAAGATGCACAACTAGCATTCACTAGCTTTTATTGACGAGTGCCGCTATCTTTACATTGTGGTCGCAAACTTTTCAGACAACCCTCGTATATGGAATAGCTTATCATTCAAATGGCAGCCTCGGCTTCGTTGGCAGGGCATCAAGTGGTTGGTCCAATTTTTGATGACTCGGTCCAATATTTGGGGCATTATTACAGCAATAGCGTGTCGATTGTTGGCCTCGAGCTCATCTAAAGTGGTTGACTGGTTCGCGTAGACTATGGACTTGACGTAGCCCAAGAGAAAATAATCGAGTGGTATCAAATCGCATGTTCGCCGGCCAGTTGATGAATTTCTCCTTCACAACTTCGAGCGATGCGTCGCTTCTATGGCATATAGCGTCGTCTGGTTAGAACCACAGCTCGGATATATCGACGTTATCGAGCTCTGACCACAGAAAGTCGGTTAACATCGCTCTACATATACTTTGACGTAACGGTCTCTCCTTCCTCATTTCGAAAGAAATAAGGTCCTATGATGCCGCCATGCCATAAACCTTTGGATCTTTGACGCTAAGCCATGACGATGTTTCCATCGCTCTTCAAGCATTAAAACCTACTTTATGCAGTGGTGCAGACGGTCTTCCTGCCATCCTACTCAATAAATGCGTCGGTTCGCTTTCCGTCACCCTGCTTAAAATTTTCAACCGTTCCCTCTCGGAAGGTGTATTTCTTGAAGTTTGGAAGAAATCTTTTTAGTTCCCATCCATAAGTCTGGGACCAAAGGCAATATTGAGAATTACAGAGGAATTTGTAAGCTTTCGGCAATCCCTAAGTTATTTGAAAGCATTATTAAAACTAAAATTGAATTCCTTATAAAAGAGTATCTGCCGGATGAACAGCATGGTTTTGTCGCTGGTAGATCCACTACCACAAACCTTGCACTATTTTCGTCCTTTGATCTGAAACAAATTGAGAAGGGGAACCAAGTTGACACCATATATACAGATTTCAGCAAAGCTTTTGACTCTGTCAATCATGATAGGCTAATCTACAAACTCGAATCTTTCGGATTTCATTCGCAATTGCTTCGTTGGTTGTCTTCCTTTCTTCTCGGTCGAACCCAACAGGTTAAAATCGGTAACCTTGTATCAAAAGAAATTAAATATAGCTCTGGTGTTCCACAAGGGAGCCATTTAGGCCCGCTTCTCTTCATCATCTTCATTCGTGATATCGCGATAAATATTAAATATGGACAGTGTTTATTGTTTGCCGACGATCTAAAATTATTTAGAGCTGTTAAAAATAATTGAGGATTGCTCTTTACTTCAACTAGATTTAAACAGCATCACGGAATGGTGCAAAATCAATTCCCTAACGTTAAACACAAGCAAGTGTAATTTCATTTCATTCTCCAAATCTTCCTCTATAATTCAATTTGAATATTCGATTATTTCCATACCCCTCTCCCGAATTAGTGAAGTCAAAGACTTGGGAGTTATCATATAAGATGCCCTATTCTATTATCAAAAATAGGACTTCATGTCCCCATACGGTCATTGAGAACACGGCATCTTCTTTTTGTTGAATACCACAGAACGAATTATGGTACTAACGAACCGCTTACTCGAACTGTCAAAGCCTTCAACGAAGTCAGTAATCTCTTAGACGTTTGTTTAAATAGAGCTCTATTTAAAAATGTAGTCAAAACCTTATACATTTTTTAAATTTAATTTATGTATATATTATTATATTTTGTTTTCTAGTATCTGTTAGCACTTAAATGACTTGTAGATGTATAAATAAATAAATAAATAAATAAATAAATAAATAAATAAATAAACCACATCAAATGGTCAATCTTTGTGGACTCACTGACGCTTGGCCGAACACTTGTGCATTGTGTTCCCTCCAGCAATAGAAATTTTGCCTGTTGACATAGCCGCTGAGCCAAAAATGTGCCTCGCCTGAGAAGATGATTTTTTGGCCAAAATACGGAGCTCCGGCCAACATTTCTAGCACGCAATTATTGAACTCACGGAGTTGCGTATGGTCATCCAGCTTCAATTCTTGCGTTAGCACAATTTTATGTGGATGTAGGCCCAAATCAAACCGCAAAATAAGCCGGGTTGAGTCTATAGCGATGCCCAATTCAGCTGATCGTCGCCGAATCGACATTTCTGTTTCTTATTCGATACTGATTTCTTCATTTCGCATCAATCTTTGTCTGGTTTGTGGCTTAAGATCCAAAGGAGTGCGACGAATTGCCTACACACTGAACCCATGATGGCGACCGACCTCACAACGAAACTCACGTTGCATATTTACAACTGCGCTGACATTTCGATAGAATTTTTTAATCATCGGCAAGTCTAAAACGATGAATGATGAAATTTCAAACCTTACTGACTATTTCAACAGCTCGATGTCATTGGACAGCTACTGGAACATAACACTTGGAAGAACTATCATCCCTATCTGGTCACCCTTTAGTAGATCACTTTAAATATTTAGGTTGAGTTGGTCTGCACATATTTTAAGTGTAAAGCAATATTTACGATCTGCAGTTCGAAGCTTGTGACGGCTCAGAAAATTCTGCCTGCGACACGAGAACTCCGAAGATGGTATATTTTGAATTATTTTAATCCAAAATATCGTACGAAATTAGCGTTTGGGGTGACTCCTACCAGAACAGTCTTCAGCCACTGGTAGTTCTGCAAAAGTGCTCTATTCGAAAAATAGATGGAGTTTACCGTTTAGCTCAAATTCATAAATTTGTTCAGAACATTGAAAATTGTTCCACTTAAACATTAAAGTATTCAAAATATTCTTTATAAGAAATGGTTACATCCAAAGTCCTAAATTAATCCTCGTAATCTGCGTAGCAATTCAATTACGAACTACGGTATTGGAAAAGTTTTACTCCGTGGTATCCTGTAAATTTTATAATACGCTTCCTTTAAATATTCGTGTCATTTGCTCTTTGCCAGTCTTCTTAAAAAATTCTAAAATATGGCTTTTCAGTCACAAAGATATTAAAATGTCGCTGTCCTATGTTGTTTGGATTGAGATAGATTTAGATTTCTACTTACTGGTTATCATTTTATTGTTATACCCTTATCCAATCTATGTTTAAGTTTCTTCGCCGAAATCTTTTCTCTTGGTTCTATCGCTTAAGAATGAAATAATTACGAGTACTCCTCACCCACATCCTGAAATAGGAGTGACATTGACACTAGCATTAACTTTTTTACCCAAATGTCACTGCATACGAGTATTCTTAAGTCAAATATTGTTAAAAATAGCTTTGGTGAAGACGTTTTGTTAAAATAAATAATAATTAAAAAAAAACTCTGGGAGTACCCGACCTTCGGTCGTATCAGGCTGCAGGTACTCGTTGCCGATGTGGTGGTTACAGGAACAGTAGGCGCTTTATCGCTGAAGCGGTAACTCCTTTTCCTGAGAAATTCTGACAAATTAAAATAAGAGAAGAGCCTAGTGCCTATGACCCAGAGTTGGGCATTCCTCCAGTGAATGGGTAACGAATTTCAATTATGAATAAAACACTAAATCATCACTCAATAATCATGCTTCTCATCACACATCACTCTCAAACGAGAGTGTTTACTCTTAGTTTTCACTCATCACCCTTCACTCATCGCCCATGAGTAAATGTATGGAGTAGAGTAAGGGTAATTGGTTAGAAACCAAATCAAAGTCTCAAATATGCAAAGGTTGACATAACGGAAATTGAAAATAAACAGCCAACTATAGTTCACTAACCTTTTTTCCACTTCTTAGTCAACGGGTGGCTGCCATTTGCCGTGAAATCACGTTAAACTACGTTATAAAACTAATAATGTTAAAATTTATAATAAAGGGTCTTTCATTAGGCGCTTCCTATCTTTAAATTTAAATAAAGCAAAGGGTCCCGCAAAATGATCTCCCATATTTTACACCGCGACTGTGCCCGAACCACTGAAAGGAGGGGGGAGAATAGCGTAGTCGGTTGGTAGCTCGCGCAATGCCATTTCAGTTGTCGTCATGAATTGGACGTGCCTTCGTTATCCAAACATTTATGAAAAGTAACCAATCCGTGATTACGACGCAAAGAACTTTTCGTACTCACTTCGCGCTTGGTAGACATGCTCCAATTCCAGATCGCAAAACAGTTTCAAATTGTAGAGCTACAGGTTCAGCATTAAAAAGAAAATCAACTGGCAGACCCAGAAGTGTTCGGATACCTGAAAATGTTGCAGCTGTAAGAGAAGCAGTTGAACCATCTCCTAGCCGTTCAGCTGTTAGACATGAGTCTGCTTTGCGTTTGTCAGATCGTTCTGTGAGAACAATTTTACACGCCGGTCTGAAGTTCCACCCATACAAAATGATGATCGTACAAGAACTTAGTGAACGGGACTGAGAGCATCGCAGAGCATGTCCCAATGATATTCTTCAAAACATCCCACAAAATGCTCTTTTAATAAAGAGTGACAAAGATTTTCGCTACTGGGCACCAGAGAATCCGCAGCAGCACTATGAAAGGCCACTTTACAGCCCATTTGTTACCGTTTGGTGTTCTGTTGGATCTTTCATCGTTTGGGGTCCCTATTTTTTTGAAGAGGGAGGCGTGACGGTTACCATAACTGCGGGTCGACATGCTACGCATTTTTTTGGAACCAAACCTTGGAGAACTTGAACATCCGGATGTGTGGTTTCAACAGGATGGAACTACGGCTCATACGGCAAGAAGGACAATGGACATTTTAAGGGAAATGTTTCCAGGACGCGTAATCTCGTTACGTGGAGATGTTGGGTAGCCTGCGCGTTCACCCGACCTTGCCCCCAGTGACTTTTTCCTTTGGGGCTACCTGAAAGCGAAGGTTTTTCAACATTATCCCCCAACGAATTGACGAATTGAAGCCTGCAATACGCCAAGAAATTTAAGGAATATCGCCTCAAGTTACTGCTCGAGTGATGGAAACTTTCAGAAATCAGCTTCCAATGTGGTACAATAGAATTTTTTTATTCGTTTGAAAGGTCTATCGATGCTATTATGTATGGAATATAACATCGTTCAAATGTCCGCCGGGGCTTCTGTGAGTGGCGCGCATCCGAAATGTCCAAATTTCCATGACTCGGGTGAATAAATCAGGCTGAATTTGACCGTTGGCATGGGTTATGTTCGCTTTGAGGGCCACTGTGGTTAGTGGCTTATTCGCATAGACCTGCGACTTCAGAAAACTCCATAAGAAAAAGTCGAACGGGGTCAAATCACACGATTTTGGTGGCCAGTTCACATCACCTCCACGTGAGATGGCTATGTCCTCGAATCGGTCGTGCAGAATTTCCAATGTGGCGTGAGCTGTGTGGCACGTAGCGACGTCCTGTTGGAACCATATGTCGTTGGTAACCATATCATCCAATTTAGGCGAAAAGAAGTTGGTAATCATCGACCTATAGCGCTCGCAGTTGACGTTGATGGCCTGGCCAACGTCGTTCTCAAAGAAATATGGACCGATGACGCCGCCAGCCCAAAATCCACACCAAACCGTGACTTTTTCGGGATGCATTGGACGCTCTTGGATCTCATGTGGATTGATATCGTTCCAAATTCGACAATTTAGTTTGTTAACGTACCCATTCATCCAGAATGGGCGTCATCGTTGAAGATAATTTTTCGATGAAAATTAGGGTCAGTTTCCAGAATGCTCCAGAGCCCATTCAGCGGACACACGTCGTTGTCTGTGGTCGTTTACCTTCAGCTCCTGAGTCAGTTGAATTTTGTACGTATGCAGGCCCAAGTCATGACGCAAAATTCGCCAAGTTGTGGCCTGCGAAAGGCCGGTTCTTGTGAGCCACGCGAAATCGACTGCTTTGGATACTCCTGCACACTCTCACGGAAAGCGGCGATGTTTTCGGCAGATCTTGCTTTTCGTCGACATACTCGTACGAGTGTTGGTTTATCGTTTACTGAACCAGCTGACTCAAATTTATCCACCACACTGCGAGTAGTCCTCTCGGTAGGACGATTATGGCGACCGTAAAATGAGCGTAGCATGCGGAACGTTGCCCGAACAGAACACCCATTTGCACATGTTGTTGAACGCTATGTCCGTCCATGGTGATTTAGAAAAGCAGACTGAGTAAATGACAGCCAATTTGACAGATGTAGCTTCAGCAATGTGGCCGCTATCATCTATCAAAATTCGAAAGTCCCTATTGGAAAATCCTGTAGAAAAACCTTCTTGCTAATTCACATTAAAAATGTTTCCATGTTTTTTTTATTTTTATGTTTAATGCGGAAATTATTATTATTTTATCCGTTATTTTGTAAATTCTAAGCTACGAGTAGTATCGAAATATCATAATTATTGCAGTTTTTTTTTTCTTAGCACATAACTCCTATTTACATTTCGGTTCTTAGTCCCTCATCAATCCTACTTGAATCCTGCTTTGCAATTAATAATGCTTTGCAATTATTCAAACAAGCATTTCAATTTCAATTTCTTAAAATACGTGATTTATTCCAAAAGCAAGTCGCAAGAGTAAAGAGTGATGAGTAAGATTGAAAAGTAATCACTCTTGACTCTGTGATTAATGATTAATTTAATCGTCACTCCTCACTCACCATCTAAGATTAATCTTTTAATCTTTACTCATTCACTCTACTATGGCCTAGTTTTTTCTCTGAGTGCTCTGTTTCGATAGTGTAACTCCAGGTTTTTTTACTTAATCTTTTGACATGTTAACAACTGCGTTCTTAAAACTGACCGGAAATGCATGGAGGAGCAATCTGGCTAGCACAGACAACGCACAAAATCTACTACACTTACCGCAGTAGCATCGCCTTTAGATTGACTAGAAATAAGGGCGATAATGTGATTTTTTAACATCATGTCTATCTCAACTACAACTGACATTTTAACACCTCAAATTTGGCAAATGTTTTGTGGCAGCATTCCAATTAGGTGGCAATCAATACGGGCACTTCTATGGAACGTAACACGTTATATTTATGGCATACGTACGAGAGCAAAGTATTTCGAAAATACCGGATCGTTGACGTCAACGTATACGAACCCTCTATTCCGCCAGATACTTCTTTTTGCCACCAAAGGAATGGTAATATGCGAACAATATGATGCTTTGAAGAGAACTTTTCTTACATTAAATATCATTGCTGACCTTCAGAGCCTTTCTGCATGGTCATCCTGTAGGGACGAACCAGTTTAATTGGAACAGAGCTTCGTATAATTACTGGCGACAAACGCTGCTCCCTAAAATCGACAAATATGTAGGTGACTTCAAGGAAACAACAAACTAGTCGATGGTGGTCTTTCGAGACTGGAAACCACAATAATAAGTACCAATCAGTTAGTTGCCAATGAGTTTTAGCCGATTTCATAGTACAACAGAGAACAACTTATAAACGATGTTGAGTAAACTGATGCCTCTATAGCTTGTCCAGGCTAGACGGCCTCGGTTCTTCAGAATCGGGTGTGCAATATTGAGCTTTCATTCATGTGGCAAGCTTTTGTCTGACCACATTTCTGAGGCGATTTGATTCATGGTCTTCAAAAATTCATCCATATTCGCCTTGAGCTGCCCAGCCGTAATATCCTCAATACCGGAGGCCGAGTTGGACTTAAACGTGGGTATGGCAATCCTAACTTCATGGAACTCGGTTAGATGAAATTATTTCTCATCATCAGCCAGATTGAATAAGCCGTTCTGCTTGACAGCCGAATGTTGATGCTTATCGCCGTGTAACTAAAAGGGTTCTTCCATATGCTCAGCTTCGAACTATTACTAAGTTCCCTTTTTCGGTCTTGTAGTCTTTGGTTAGTACTTTGTTAACCCGACTTGTTTGTTTTACTTTTTGGTAGCATCTCCAATCGTCTTCACTGCTATATCATCTCCCAAGTTCGTTAGTGTAGAGGTTTTCGCGTTCTTTTTTCTTCCTTCTCAGAAGCCGGTTCCTGTTCTTTCGTTTTTGGTCGAAAAGTCGCTCTTGCCCTCCTTTGTCATTTACAGGCTTTTTGTTTCACTGGGGTGTAGTTTGCAACCCACCTCATCACAGGCCGAATATCTGATTTGCGAGCTTTGTTACTAGGTTTCGGGACAAGACTGTGGCAGCGTAGTACCTATATCAAGCGAGTTTGAGGTACGCTTGACAAATGTGTTTCGACATCAAACTTTCTACTTATATTTCCTCTTCTTAGCGTTGCTAGGAATATCCGAATTGATATCTTGGCAATGAAAGGTAGTAGAGGATCAGGAAGATTATTAGACCGCCAGGTTTTTTTTAGGAATGCCGAATCCCGAATGAATGTTTACTACGATGACATTCCGCCCCAAGGCGAAGTCGATGAGGCGTCCTGCAGCCAGCCTGCAATTTAGGATTATTTACGTTATATGCTATCCAATATATCCTCCTTACCAGCTTTGCGCTAAAATCACTTAGAAGGAAGATATTGCTTAAAACATTTAGCATACTCTTATGTCTGTCGAGATGCAATTATCATTTATGTCCATCCACCGACCTAATGATGGACGCACAGAAGACTAATATTGGCGAATTTAGCCATGATGCATGAGACTGAAGAGTCAAGCCTACTTGCCTTAGTTTGGATAATGACAAATCCAAATCCAAATATCCCCTGCTTGTCTTCTCGGAAGCAATCACGGCAGAGTACTCTCTAGTTTTATATCCTTCCTATAACCGGATAGATCTGGTTTATAACAATCTAGAGACTCCGCGAGCAGTACGTTCCGTACCGAATTTCGTATGCAGTTTCTAAGTAGCATGGATCGACCGAACTGCGGTATCATTCGTATTCGAGGCCTTCGGCTGTTTCGGAACCGTCAATATTTTTTTTACATCTCTGGGGAGGTGCCCTTCCAACTTGATGGGACAGATTCTTTGTAACATCCTTTGAACTTAAGGGGCCTCCTTCCCCGGTGAGAGTAGCCCCGAATGAGGTTCTGTCGTTAACCCAACTTGAAATCTTGGGTTTCCTTCATCAGGTTCTGAAGCCCTTTTCAGTCTTGGGCTTTGCATATGTGAAAGTAGCCCTGAAAGAAAATTACCTGTTCAAGACGTTGGTTGCTGCCGTGGACTCCTTCTAGGTAGCGCTTGTCGTGAAAGCAGGAGCCACGTAATTTTGTGAAAGCTTATTCCACCAGACAACCGACGCATAGGATAAATTGGCCTTATCCGATCCAAAGGACCCTTCTCGGTGAAAGGCCCCATGTCATCGATAGCTCATTTTCATTGCCAGATGGGCGAGAAGTTTGTTATCCAAGATGACACCTAAATACTTTGCCTTTTATTGAGAATTGGATTGTGATGCCTTTAAGCACGGGAAGAGTCAGACCAGCCATCTTCCTCCTTCTCGTAAAGAGAACGGCTTCGTTTTTAAGAAGATTAACTGAAAGCCCATGTCTAGTGCACCAATTGTCGATTACGCATAGGCCTGCCTGCGCTTTAGAGCAGACAGTCGCTGGACACGATCCAACAGGCAGTACGGATATTCTACATCATCCACGTATGCCCGTGCGTAGACGTCTTAAGCGCGTTGAGCAGTGAGTCGATCAACATGCACCATAACAGTGGAGACAGAACGCTACCTGGCGGGCAACCCATGTTTACCCTCGCCATCACATATTGGCCAAAGTCACCATCTGCAATCAGTGTCCTATTCACCAACATTGCGTTTATCCACAATTCGTCTACGCCGTGCCGTGTTGTCCGCCCGTGTTACACATGCCGCCAAAAGCCGCCTTGTCGAAAGTACCCTCAACATTGGTAAAAATACCCAAGGCGTATTCCTTCTTGTCGACTATGCCTTCAATTTGGCTAACCAGATTCTGAAGGGCACTCCCGCAAGATCTTCCACGTTGGTAGGCATCGATTTTTTTTTTCTTTTTAACATGAACGAAGTGAGCTCCGAAGCTCTTAGCGAGAGGAAAGTCCTCTTTTCCGATTTTCGGTATAAAGGCTACTCTCCAGGTCCTCGGTATATATGCCAGTGACAGACTAGCAGTGAAGATTGTCTTCAGAGTTACCAGCATATAACCCATCGGCACTAGGCGACATGAAACCATCAAAGGAAGCAGCAGTATGTTGAATAGCCACTAGCGTTAACACAACCGATGAGATATAACAGCTACGACCGACGTTTTGAGTTGTGAATTCGATGTACCCATGGTCTGACATGGAGATTTCCGATAGTCCTTCCCAGCCAGTAATCTCCTTGTCTTACTCTCGTAACAAAAGTTGGCTATGAGCCAACATTGCTGACAACCAGGTCAGACGACAGATAGACGAAATCCAGGAGATGATTGCCTCACACGTTGCATTTGCTACTGCCACAAAAATTATTATGAGCATTAGCATCGCAGGATATGATAAGGCCTTCGGTGGTGGTGGTAATAACGAGTCATAGGGAAAATAAGCAGACGCAATGACGAATTTGTGCCATTCTCCGTTCGTTTCGTAGCTTATGACTGCAGCAACTAAATGTTGGGTGCAAAGTTACCCAGGTTTGGATGGTGAGAGTTCGGCACACGAAGACACGTTCTCGGTCTATTCGATCGCTCGTCATATAGTGGGGTGGAGCACCTTAAACATCCAAAACCAGAGATGCGTTTATTCCACACCCACGAAAAGAAAAATATTTTTTCTGTTATGTTCATCTTAATTCTACAATAGTTACAGTTTGACTGGTGGCTCTATTTATTACTGAGAATACTGAAACATTAAATTTACGCGGCATGGAAAGATCCAAATTTGAAGTATTAAACCATCATCCGGTGTGATTACCCAAATGCTGGCACATATTATCCCACCCAGCACATTCGGTGGATCTGGGAATCCACACGTGTGCTGAGTTCACACAAATAGCGTGATATTTGTAACTGTACCGTGAAGTTATATATTAAACACGGAAAGACTCCTACATACGGATGTAGTAGCAGATATGGAACGTTGAAGGTTGATCTGAGTATACAAAATATATGCGTGCTGGGGTGGTCGTCTCTTATCTGCACTCATTTGGAAACAAAGCGGAAGTTAACCCCTCCAAGGTGCAGATAGGGACGTGAGTAACACCTGGGATTAATGGTCTCAAGAGAAGCTTTGTCTGAGCCCAAAATCATCCCGATTATTTCTCTCCTTGTGAGGGTAGGTTTTGCACTTTTCAGTGTCGAATACAGGGTTCTGGTTATTAAGACGCATCATCATATCCCTCGTTTCTCTGAGGTGAGAAGAAGAGGGCGCAGTTTCAGACCCTAGAGGTTGGTCAATTTTAGTGAGTGTCATTTCGAACGACCTGTTTTTTTTGCGCCGCCACTGGGCGAGGGAAACTTTTAGAACTCGTGCCTTCAACAGCACTCGCCGCTGTTTTGCGCTGTGCGTTTCTCCCACGTCTCCATTTCTTCTTCAACTGTCCCTTAGTCCTTCAGAATGTGCCGCTGGTGGAGCCGGTTCCACCTTTTCGGTTTCCCTAGAAAAGTCGTCAAAAACAGCGCTGGTGACCAGCTACTCCTCTATATTCTGGTGGAGCTGCACTGTAGCAGACAGGGCCTTTCCGGTACTCTCCCTCTGGTGTTCCAGCTCAAACCGAACGAATATGTTTATTGATAGGTTGACGATGTTTTCAAAGGAGAACTGCATGACCCTGTGCACCACTGGTCGGAATTGCATAAATCGCTATCTAAGAGGTTAGCTGAAGGAGATCTAAAGTGGCTAAGCTGTAACTAACTTTACAGAACAGCAGACACCAAGAAGGTCCAACTCAATATTGTCGAACAATTACCCAAAGACCATATACGAGGGTAGCCTGAAAAGTTTCCTACCGCAACGAAAAGATAGCGGTACTCGTCAATAAAAGCTAGTGAATGCTAGTTGTGAATTCTTTGACAGTTATTTACCGAAGTTTCAGTCATTTTGGACGTTTTTAGTTGACAGTCGTTTGAGTGAGTCGATGTGAGTGTTTTTTGTGAAAACGGAAAAAAATGAGTATCGAGCTGTTATCAAATTGTCGTTTTTGAAAGGCAATACGCCTACGCAAATCAAAAATGAGTTGGACTCTGTGTATGGGGACTCTGCACCATCATTTACCACAGTGAAATTTTGGGCAGCTGAATTTAAACGTGGCCGTAAGAGCTTGGGAGATGATGAACGTTCGGGACGTCCAAAAACTGCAACCACTGACGATAACATTGCTAAACTTCACCAAATGGTGTTAGACGACCGCCGAATTAAAGTGAGAGAGATAGTAGAGGTTATGAAAATGTCCAAAGAACGTGTTTGCTACATATTAAATCAAGACTTAGGCATGAGAAAGCTGTCCGCGCGTTGGGTGCCGCGTTTGCTTACGTTAGACCAAAAACGTGTTCGAGTTAACATTTCCAACGCTCTGTTGGCGCAGTTTAGGCGCAATAAATCCGAGTTTTGGCGACGATTAATTACACTAGATGAAACTTGGATACACCATTATACGCCCGAAGCAAAAATTCAGTCCAAACAGTGGACTGCAAAGGGCGAGCCCGCTCCAAAAAAAAACAAAAACTGTTTTTTCGGCTGGGAAAGTGATGCCGACTGTTTTTTGGGATAGTAAAAGAGTTATCTTAATCGATTACCTTCAAAAAGGAAAAACCATTACAGGAGCATACTACGCATCATTACTTGCCAAGCTGAAGGCATAAATTGCGGAAAAACGGCCACATTTGCAGAAAAAGAAAATCCTGTTCCACCAAGACGACGCGCCGTCTCACACCTCAGCGGTTGCCATTGCGAAAATCCATGAATTACGGTTTGAACTGCTTAACCATCCGCCTTATTCACCAGATTTAGCCCCAAGCGACTTCTTTTTGTTCCTTCATCTAAAAACTGCGCTCGGAGGACAGAGATTTTCGTCAAATGAGGAGGCAATGACCTTCGTGAACAATTATTTTGCAAAGAAAAATGCCAAGTACTATTTGGACGGGTTAGAGAGATGGGAGCATCGCTGGAAGAAGTGTTTAGAGTTACAAGTTACAATGTCTTGTATCATTGTTCGGAAACTTTTCAGACAACCATCGTATTTCCCTGCAGAGATAAATTACTGACTACTTTGAATTTTATCCTGCTTCCATGAGCTTATTAGAGAAGACAGTAAGACATTTGAAGCAGATGAATAATGTAGTGGAAAACACAGATATCGTCGCAATATATGACTGCTGAGGTCCGAGCTTGAAAGACTTAACCCTTTAGCCTGCTCGTTTCGAAGACCATACCAAAACACCGATGGTTATGCTAAGTTTCTTCCTTAAAATGAAAATTATAAAAACAACCAGTAAAAGATGTAGTGCAGCATACTCGTATTCCAGCTCCAAATAGTACACAAAATGTCTACTGCCATTGTGCCAGTACATTTGTGTCTTATTTTTTGTATTTGAGATTATGGGACAGCTTATCCCACCTCCTAAGCCCTCTTTTCGTATGGATTCATTACAAATGTAAACAAACAAGAAATTGTATTTCATTTTTGTTTTGTTTACATTGCCACATTTACCAAGTAAAGTGGAAACTAATGGAAGCAAAGTGGAAGCCCCTCGTCCTTTGCGTTTTCCTTTGAAAGGCATTTAAGGAAAGATGTTATGTTTTTGCCATCGTATATGTACGTAAGTTCAGGTTGCGTAAACAGCACTTGAAGTGCAGATTGGAAATGTTGTGTTAAGATATATAGGTAAGCAGACAATTTGTTGTCGTCGCTAATGTCAATATGAAGCAGTTTGAAAAATCGTATGCCTGGAAGTCTAACAACCCTGAAGATACATATTTACAGATACTCAGACAAGATATGCAAATTTGTAAGAGTACCTATAACTTAAAGCAATTATATTTACGCAGACACATTGTGAGAGGTAACCCCGATCTCGGCAAATTATACGTTTTTGGAGCCAGGGAAACTGGGTTGTATCCATTTTCCGCAATCAGTATGAAAATCCTCATACATATGGAACGCAAATTAAACAGATTGGCGTTGGTTATGCGCGGTATGTCTATCCAAAGATGTTATTTATGATGTTAAAGCGGTTTTATTTTCGTGTCTAAGCACGTAGATTAAAATCCTCTTACGACGTTAATATAGAGAATGCCTTTTTGGCGTCTTTCCACATTTATCATTCCCACCGAACCTTGCCTTTCATAGTCTCATATGCAATTTGAGCAATTTTATTAGCGGGATCCATGACATGATGTGACATTCTTGTTTCCTAGTCACTCAGGCTTATAAGCGGTCTTTCATTAAGCGCTTCCTCTCTTTAAATTTAAATAAAACAAAGTCTGTGTGAGATATCATCGAAATTTGTTATTCGCCTGAAAGGGGTATCGATGCCATTATGTGTGGAATATAACATCGTTCAAATTTCCGCCTTCTGTGGGGGACGCGCATCCGAAATGTCCAATTTTCCATGACTCTGGCGCAGAAATCGGGCTGAATTTGACCGATGGCATGGGTTATGTTGGCTTTGAGGTCCAATGTGATTCGTGGCTTATTCGCATAGACCTGCGACTTCTGACGGGGTCAAATCGCACGATCTTGGTGTCCAGTCCACATCACCTCCACGTGAGATGACAATGCCCTCGAATCGCTCGTGCAGAATTTCCAATGTGGCGTGAGCTGTGTGGCACGTAGCGCCGTCCTGTTGAAATCATATGTCGTTGGTAACCATATCATCCAATTTAGGCTAAAAGAAGTTGGTAATCATCGGCCTATAGCGCTCGCCGTTGACATTGATGGCCTGGCCAAGGTCATTCTCAAAGAAATATGGACCGATGACGCCGCCAGCCCAAAATCCACACCAAACCGTGACTTTTTCGGGATGCATTGGACGCTCTTGGATCTCATGTGGATTGGAATCGTCCCAAATTCGACAATTTTGTTTCTTGACGTACCCATTCAGCCAGAAATGGGCCTCATCGCTGGAGAAGATTTTTCGATGACAATTAGGTTCAATTTCCAACTGCTCTAGAGCCCATTCAGCGAATACAAGTCGTTGTCTATGGTCGTTTGCCTTCAGCAGGGTCAGTTGAATTCTGTACAGGCCGAAGTCACGACGGAAAATTCTCCAAGTTGTGGTCTGCGGAAGACTGAGTTTTTGTGAGCGACGCGAAATCGACTGCGAATAGTCCGGTTATGACGACCGTAAATGGGCGAAGTGCGCGAAATGTTACCCGAACAGAACACCCATTTTGATAAAACAATTTTATCTTTTGCACATGTTGTTGAACGCTTTGTCCATCCATGGTGGTTTGGCAAAACAGACTGTAACAGACAGCCAAATAGATAGATGTAGCTTCAGCAATGTAGCCGCTATCAACTGCCAAAGTTCGGAAGTCCCCATTGGAAGACCCTATACAACCTAAAAACTTCAGAAACATCATCACTACAATACATATATACGAGGGTGGATCAACAAGAATGAAAACGCAAGATTTTCTTCAAAATAGGCTTTTATCACGCCGATAACCTCCTCGTGTGAGCTGAGAACACCATTTTCCAGGATATGATAGCAATCCATGCCGCAATTCTAACACGTTGCCCATTGCAACTCCCATGAGTAAGCTGGTGTGTAGTCTTGTTTGGAATAGGACTTTTTTCTTCGCCGAATGGGGCCGTCCCTCTGTCAATTTCTTATCAAATCGGCCCAATAATTCACTGTACCGCTGCCCTATGATAGCGATTCCTTTCTGCAAAACGTCCATGCGGATTATTTTATTCGAATATCAAAATATCGTAGCCATGATCTTTCGAGCCGAGAGGACCGCCTCTGTTTTTTTTTGGAGTAGATTCGCCTGGTCGCTTGGTATGGGCGTGTAGTAATGGATCAAGGTTTCATCCACGGTTACGATTCGATGACAGAACGCTTCGAAGTTGACAGCCATATCCGATTGTTTGACCGACTTTTCTGCACAAATTACACTTTCTGCATTTAATGGGAACCAAATCTTGCACGTACACATATATTGCCATATTTACAACATTTCAATAGGTGGTCCCCTTGGCGCTTCCATATTTAACGTATCCCACATCTCTATTATTCCTGTGTTGAGTTCAACTTTATTGTTGGGTTTGACATATTGACATATTTGTTTAATTTTACGCTGCCGCACTATCTGCAAACTATCTGATAAGTCTTCTTTAGTTGTCTTTTGTAGGCCCTTATCTTAATGGCAATTAGACTCTGACCACAGCTTGATTGAATTGATGTAACGTCGAAGGTTTTTCTTCTCCTATCTCTAGCAGGACGTTATATGCGATCAAAGTACACGAGCGTTCTCTCACTACCAACTCCTACTCTCATGTCCACGTTGGTAACTGATGGGTGCCTAGTACCTCGACTGGAGATTTGATAAACAACCGCTTAGAAAGGCCGTTGATGGCAGCGGACGAGAGAGTGGCGAGGAGTGTCTTCTCACTTAGACAGTTCTTCTTGTTCTAAGCGGCAGCGGACGAATTCTCTAGATGGAATCATCGGTGTCTTCTACAGTTTCAATCAGGCTGAACTACTAATTGTAATCCCTAAATGAGCTGCTTCGACATATCCGGATACCAAGTCTATAGGGATGTCCAATACTGAGCCAGGGAGTTGAAAAAGAGTTGGTGGCGGATGAACCCTTAATGGGTCAACGGCAGCGCCCATAACCCGAAGTGGGTTACTGGCATCGGAATATACGACCTGCTGTCCTAAGATCAAAACAAGGAATTAGCCCTCCTGGTTGGGGTAACTCCTGACCATGTCAATAAAAACTTAGTTTTGAAAGAGACACAACCAGCCTCAAATGGTAACTAGACCCGTAACTTCAATGGACAACGATATACGAACACTTTACACCCCGGGTGCTACTCAAAACGTTACAACCGAAGTACAAGGCAGATATTACCGCGATGCAGGAGATCCAATGGATAAGATCCGATAAGATGAAAAGGAAAAATTCTGACATTTACTATATTACAGCTGCCATAAAAAATTGCATGGATGCGGATTCGTTGTGAATATTCGACTTAGGCTGTGATCCGCATCAAAGGCACCTTCCAAAACATAAGCCACCTACCAACGAGGCTGATGACCATATCAAGGAGGAGCCTTATGACCTCGTGGATGGAGCTTGTCCGGAGTATGATGTCAAAATTGTGCTCGGGGACTTCAATGCTAAAGCCGCAAACTAAAACATCTTTGGCGGGTTAGTTGGTAATCACAGAATCCACGATACGACAACAGACAACGGCTACCGACTAATCGATTTTGTAGCAGCTCGTAATACAGTGATAGGTAGCACTAGGTTTCCAAAGATAAGGATCCACACAGCAACCTGGCCCGAAGAAGATTATCGAGCCTGGAGAAGGGAGGAGAAGAAGATACTAGGTAGAAAGAAGAGGGCCTACGCAGCCACCCAGCTCAAGGAGATTGAAGAGACCCGCGATCGAAACAACATGCGGAGGTTTTACAAGAAGGCCAAGCAACTAGCTGCTGGCTTCAAGACCGGAATACAGGCTCTTCGAAACTGCGAAGGCAATCTTGTTACCGAAGTAAAGCGAATAGTAGATGTGTTTAAACAGCATTTCCACAGATAGTGATAGGGCAAGAAGAGAGCTCACACCCAGTCAATGAAGAACCAGTTCCACCACCCAGTATAGAAGAAATCGGCTTAGCTACAAAAAAAACTGAAAAACAACAAGGCCGCAGGCTCAGCGGAGCTCTTCAAATACGGGGACGATGATTTGGTAAGGCGCATACACCAAAATATTAACCAAGTATGGTTGGAAGAAAGCATGCCCGATGACTAGACTATCAGATCCATATGCCCAATCTACAAAAAAGGCGATCCTATGTCTTGCAAAAATTATCGAGCCATATCCCTATTTAATGCCGCATAAGATCCTATCCAACGTACTGTGTGAACGTCTCAAACCGTTCTGCATTACACTAATCGGCACGTATCAATGTGGCTTCTGGCGCGGCAGATCGACTATACATCAAATGTTCACACTGAGACAAATCCTGGAAGAACCAACGAACTTAAGGTCGAGACTCACCACCTATTCTTCGACTTCAAAGCCGCATATGATCGTATTTATCGTCAGGAGCTCTATACGTCTATGGCCGAATTCGGGATCCCGGCGAAACTGATCCAGATGTGTCTCGTAACGCTGCAAAATACGCGATGGAATATGCAATTTGGAAGTAGCTCCTCAAACGTGCACCGGATTTCGGCAAAGAGTATGCGCTATCATGTTACTTCTTCAATCTCGTTCTAGAGCAGATAGTGCGCAGGGCAGGCACAGGACTTTTCAACTACTGGGATATGCGGACGATATTGACATCAGTCGGTCCCAGCATGCCGTGTTAGAGGCTTTCACGGCAATTGAAGAACAGGCAAAATATGTTGGCCTTGAAGTAAACGAGTACAACACTAAGTACATGCTATCAACAAACAAACCACTATCTGTCCACCGCCTACGACAAAACGTCACTCTTGATAGCAGCAATTTTGAGGTATGACACCCTAGGAAACCGTTGCTACTTCGGTCTGACAAAACAATTGGGTTCTCCTAACTCGAAAGGCAAAAAGTATGCTTTACAGAACCCTTATCCTGTCAGTTCTGCTGTATGGCACCGAGTGCTGGACGATAAGTAGGAACGGAGAATTGATACTAGCTCTTTCGGAAGAAATATTCTTCGGCGGATTTTTGGTCCTGTGTGCGAGGAAGGCGAATGGAGAAGAAGATACAACCGCGAACCTTAGGAGCTGTATCAAGATGTGGATGTGTTTCAAAAAGCCAAAATACGTCAACTACATGGCTCGGCCACATCGGCCGAATGGACAATACTGTTCCAGCTAAGAGGATCTTCGATTCGACGTCAAGGAAGGCCAAACCTCCGTTTTAAAGACCAAACCATCGCACCAAACAGCGTGCCCGGGATAGCAGAGAATGGAAAACTGCAGTGTCTCAGGCAGAGGCTCTTCGCGAGTCGGGAGCCCTTTAAGTAAGTAAGTAGATATACTCCTTCACGATTTCAATGTTCGACTCTCCTCAGTTTTCTGTAGAAAAGCTTTTTTCACCTTTTTTGCTGTTGCTTTAACTTGAAAGCCCATTAGATGCGACCGGTGATGTAACAGGCATCAGCATGGCCTAACTCCAGATTACTGAAGATAGAAAAAGGTCGTCGTCTCCTTGTCGAAATCTAGATAACCTCGAGCACGATTTTCCAAACCGCACACGAGGATATATGAGCATTTGTCGAGGATAATCTTTCCATAAAATCAAGGTCTAGACGGGCATTCCTGATCTTAACTCCTTGACCGTGTCGCCTCTTGGGAGATAGAAACTAAACTTCGAGAGAGACCTACATAAGCTGTTAACGACTCACCTCTGAGCTCATTTCTATCGGAAAAGTCGATCATCGAAGTTAGAAGGCCTTGCGCAGGGTCGTACTTCTGCTATTCCGCGGCAATTAACGGGCTTGAACAAATAAGAACAGGCATCCAAACCTAGGGGTGGGTAGCTTGCATATACTGAAGGTCAGATTTTAATCAAGACAGTAGGCGGGTCCCTCACTTAGCCGAAGTCTATAGCAAACCTAAGGACATGAGGGAATAACAGAGGAGTACAAGTGATGAGGCACTGGTAACCATTAATTTTGAAAGTACAGCTAATAAAGTAGCGATGAGTTACCAATGCAATGGACCGATTCCTAAAGCACAGTCTTAGAAAAAAAAGTGCATTCTGCCTCTGCCGTTCTCTGTGCACTGTCATACCACCAACTGTCTGGTTGAAGATTATTTCAAAGACAAAGCTAACAAGTTATTCGTTCGTGTACATTACTCAATTGGATATAAAGACAAATCTTCCCAAACTGACTCCTTGATAAAGGACTCATGTTAATGAGATAAAATTACAAAAACAAATCCAAAATGAGAATCACCATCATAAAGTACTTGACACCACATTCCGTAAACTATGTCGCGTCACTGCCCGAAGTGAAAAAATTCAAAGGACAAACAGAAAGCAAAAAAAACAAAAGCGAAAGCAAGTCACCACCACCAGAAACGTAATGTGACTGCAAAGCACAAGACCAAAGCCAACCCAAATAGCTGCTCGTAAAACGGACATGAATCACGTAAACGACAGACGGAGTACTTCCGGCACGGCAGAGGAAAATATCTCTGGGAAAGTGCCATCCGTAATGAGAAAACTTCAAAACAAAAAAGAAAAAACAAAATAAATGCAACTGCCCGTACCTACCGCCAGACATGTACCCTCTTAATGGCGGTACTAACCCTGAACACGTCGAAAAGATAAAATGGCGGAATTATATTGAAACCGCTATTACGCGAGTGTCCTATTAAAAACAGCGCTTGTGTTCGGATTTGTGGTTCCTAGTATTTGGCTTACGCCAATGAAGAAGACGAGGCATACATGTCCGCAGCCGAATGGTCTCTATGACCTAAATAGCGCGATTTTATGACAACACGTGCATTCAATGCTACGAACGTATAGATACTTAGAACCTGTCCCTGGAACGCCTGTTTCAAGAGTTTTTAAATGAAATTTCTCCCACCCCTTTCTCGGAGACTTGGAGTTTTTGAGAAAAAGAATTGCCTCACTTCACTGAGATCACGTCGAAGTAATACATGTGGTTACTACAGGCAGGTTCAAATAATGTAGCAAAGCTCATTTTAATGGTTCTTCCGAAGTAAATCTAAAATACCAACAGCAATCAAGTCCATCAAGGAACACCAAGACGTGAATATTGGCGACATACCTCCCGAACTACGTATGTCAGGCGAGGTCGAATACATCGGAATAACTGCTCATATGAATAACGCGGGAAAGTTGGAAATTTCCGCAAGAATGGAAGAAGTAGATGCGTTCATTCAGCCGTAGCCAAGTTAATAGCTAGAGACACGAATAGACAGACTTTCGCGCTAGATCTATCCATATTGACTCACGGATCACAAAAGGCAATTGGGTCCAATACAGATCTCCACTGCATCTATGATTTATCGTCTTTGAGAGGGCTTTCGATAGCGCGAATCAATGTGTAGTACTAGGATGCCCTAGAACGACCCTTAGCTACTTTCAAGACTACCTCCTGGACTAAACCTACGAGCAACGTCCGATGTATGACGTAAAAATCGTGCTATGCGACTTTAATGTCTAAATTGGAAAGAAGAACATCTTTGGTAGCACAATCGGAAGACACAGCCTAAACGACATTACGTCTGGAAATGGAATTAGGCTAATCGATTTCGGTGCGGGACACGGTTTGCTCACCTCAATATTCACAAGGGAACATGGCAGACACCAGGTCAGCATACTGTCAACCAGACTGATCATGTTGCGATCGACGTAAAGCACTCCCCAAGTATTTTAGATGTCCGAACATTCCGAGCGGCCAACATAGACACAGACCACTACCTAGTTGCAGCCAAGGTACGTCTACGGATATCTCAGACGCTACAACAGCGGGGAAATACTATGAGGAGATTCACTTTTGTATGGTTGTAATCGCAACAAGCCACCAGAACCTTTTGCCGATCGCGTATCCTTCAACCTCTCGAGAAGTCCTTTGCGGCCAGCATCAAGTGCTGGAAACCAGTGGGTTAGATACCGGGAACCCATCAGAATTGCCGCAACTGGGGTGCTGGGTTTCACCCACCCATCACCACGAAACCCCTGGTTTGATCAAGAGTGCCCGCAAGCACATGCAGCAAAACAACATCCCTACAAAGCGGCGCTACACACGCGGGCAAATGCAGCTCTTGAGCTGTACGAGCAAAAGAGGAGGAAAGAACATCACCTTCTCCGGAGAAAAAAGAAAGCGCGCAATCGAGGAAATAGAGAGGTGCTACTCTAGGAAAAATGTTCAAAAGAACGTGTCAGGGTAATAAGACCCGAACGGAAACCTGTAGAGTTGAACAAGGAAATCTTGTAGTAGAGTCACAGTCGGTGCTAAGGATATGGAAAAACCATTTCGGCAGACTGCTACACGGCGATTGCGACACAAATCCCGCTGTCAGGCAAAGCGAACCATTCAACATTGACGAGCCAAGTGAAGAATTCCGTCCACCCGACCAAAATGAAGTGAGGGTAGCAATATCTATACTAAAGGCGAAGAAGGCTGCCGGGCCTACGGCGCGGTGGACGGCCAACCCGCCAAACTATTTAAGGCAGCAGGAGATAACTTGGTAGAGAGCATACACCAACTTATTTCCAAGATTTGATCGGATGAATTTATGCCCGTTGAATGGAACCTCAGCATCGTTTGCCCAGTTCACAATAAAGGAGACCCTCTAAACTGCGCCAACTATAGAGGTATCAGTCTCCCAAAAATCGCATATAAGATCTTGCTACCGTATTGTGCGAGCGCCTGAAAACATTTGCTATTTGTCATTTGTCATTTTATTCGACCCTCTCAGTGCTGTTTTAGGCGCAGTAAGTCCACAATTGACAAAATATTCACACTACGGCAGATCCTGGAGAAATCCCAAGAAGTTCAGATCGATACTCACCACCTTTTTATCAATTTTAAAGCCGCATATGACAGCATCTACAGAGACGAGCTATGCAGAGCCATGTCTAGTTTTGGCATCCCTGCGAAACCCATCCGCTTGTGCAGAATGATGATGGAGAAAGCTCGGTCGATAACGACTTAACCGAGACCTTTGATGTTAAAAAAGGATTGAGGCAAGGCGAAGCGATGTCCTGTGACCTCTTTAACATCATTCTTGAAATAATTAGCAAAACTCACAAGCCAACACACGAGGTACGATCTTTCAAAAGCCCGTTCAATTGTTTGCATACGCCGACGTTAATGGTAGAACACAGCGACCTGTCACGGATGCGTTTGCGAGTATAGGAACTGAAGCGGTAAAAATGGGTCTAGCGGTAAACGAGAGTAAAACAAAGTATGTGCTGTCAACAAGAAAGGACACCCAACATCGGCGAATCGGCTTGAATGTCACAATCGGAATACGACATCTCTTCAGAAATCAAACGAAGAATAAAGCTTGCCAATCGCTGTTTCTTTGGGTTGAGAAAGCAACTCTCCTGAACAACCAAGGAAACCCTATATAAGACCCTAGTAATCCAAGTCCTGCTCTTTGGTTCCGAAGCATGGACCCTTTCTAAAGCAGATGAAGATATCCTTGGTCGTTTCGAGAGAAAATTTCTTCGTAAGATATTTGGTCCCGTATTCGTTAACGGGTTCTGGAGGAGACGATTCAACGTAGAGTTGTACGAGCTGTACAGCGACATCGATCTGGTCAAAAACTGCGCATTGGGCGTTGAGATGGCTAGGATATGTAGAGTGAACGAACACCAACGCTCCAGAATCTTCGACTCTACTCCGGAAAGACAACGCAGTAAAGGAAGGCCTCGCTTTAGGTGGCGCCCGCAAGTGGAAGGGGACCTCAACCAATTTGGAGTGCGCAACTGGAGGCAGTTAATGAAGGACCGCGCTAATTGGAGAGACTTATTGGTTGAGGCCCAGGTTCACCCGGACTTTAGCGCCGCCTAAGTAAGCAAGTAACCTCCTACGAAGGTAGTAAATGTCACATATAAAACGTAGTATAGGAGAGCTTTGAACTCTTACTGGAGTACACCAGCGATGCACGCTAGAAGTCGCCATAAAGACGCAAAGAATGATACGGGACCAGCGCACCTAAAAGGATGCCGCTACTACCTGCCACTACTCTCTGGCTCTTCGACTTGTGAAAGCTGACAATGACAACAGTCTGAAAGACGCATAGTGCAAACACTTTGATCAACTGTGAGAGACAGCAAAAGCACAGAATGTTTGGATTCAAGCAGAAGGCTGCGATGTGGAAAACGGAACTCTTAGAATAAAGTACTTAACGCAGGAAGCTCTTGAATGGCTAAGCAAGTCTGTGCCAAAAATCTCCCACCTGGAACCTCCTGCTCCGGGGCAACTCAGTTTTCCTGAGAAACGGAAGATGCGCTGATGCGTATTCATACATAGAACCCTAGACTCGAAGAAAGAGTCGGAAAAAAAGGACGGCTCTTACTATATGGCGAGCGATCGGAAAGACCGAGAACTCGTCTTTTTGTATCAGATTCACTCTCACCCTCTAAATTTGACCAATTTTGCAGATTGAGTTCTTGGATGCCGACAATAAGTGGCACAACATCCTGCTTGGTAATACTTCCGTGAATACTCGCCCTATGCTCGCATCAGGCTATAGGTAATTGCCGTGGTCCATCCTGTCACTGTAGGCACTTTATCACTGAAGCGTTTACTCATCTTTCTTCGAATGACTGAGTTACATATTTGAGTAAAAGAACATACAAGCAGTACCATGGACTAGTTCTTCGTCTGGGTACTATGCATTATGACTGTGAAAGAAGTTGGGAATGAAACCTGCCAAGACCGGCAAGATAAAAAAAAAACTCACGTTGCGAAACTGATAGTAGAAAGTTGTGAGACCGAGCATATCAATTAGAATTGCAAAGGAGGACGAAATAGAAGCTCATGTTTCACTCCAACCAACCCCAAAATGATTGCATGTAAAAATCAGCGATTTATCAAGCAAAGACAAGAATTCGACGCCCAAGTTCGTACTCAGACAACTCACGTGTACGAGAACTTGAGCAAAGGTACTACAGAATCTTGAGTTTTTATCAGTGCTCTCTCTGTTTAATGTTCACCAGTTGCCTGACCAAAGACCTCCCTAAAAAAATATCTCAACTGATATAACACCCCGGTGCATAGGTTTATTCTCAAAGTGGCCCTAACACTGCCCTTAGACTTAATTGCAGGTAAAAACACAAAATCCGACAAAACATCTCCATGTCTGCCCAACTAACCACTTAGTGCATAAAACCACCCAAAGGACACCAGTGACTTCCGTGGTCACAAGAAAAGTTTCACCTTACCACACAATTAATTCAACAAAATTGCCAGAAGTAGTCTATGGCGTGGTCATCTCATTTCATCCTCATGCTCAGCACTGGCAAATTGTTGTGAGGACCTCGTTTCCTTCGCACGCGGTTGCGTTTAAAAGAATCAACTCTCTCCTCATCCAACGATACTACGTTGGGATAATACCCTTCCGCTCGTAGCTCTGTGAAAATGAATAAATTAAACTGAATAGCGAATCCATTTAATCCTGATTATAAACGAGACTGTGGATGGGTTGCCCTTAAAAATAAGGACTTAATGAAAATATAAGGCGAACATTTCGTGTCGGACGTAAGCGCTTAAGCATCTAGACGATTTATTGTCTACAACTTTTGAGGGGTTGACGTAAATAAATTCGACTATTCAGACTATTCAGCGAAAACATTGCTTCGGCAAATGCATGTTATCAGATAAGGACACTTGTCATTAAATCTGAAAGTTTTTGCCTGGACTACTCTTGAGGATTAACGTGGGTCGCATTAGATTCGCCTAGATACATTTCTAATGAGGGTGGATTTAAAGCTGATAGTTAAATGGAATTGAATTTGCATTCATGATCCAATTAGACTCGGGTACAATTCCCATTGTAGGGACAACTAATATTGAATTACAGAAACACCCACATACGAGTTCACAATACTCAAAACGTATAACACAATTGTCCCATTAAATCCACTCCTCTGTATCTATAGCTCTAGGGAGGATTAAATTTTACTGGTGGCAGCATCACGTGGTTGCATCTTTAGTTATTAAATACAATTATTTGGGATTCTGCCAATTGTTCTCCCTATGACAATGATTGCATGTGCATGTGCACGTGATTTCAATTTCATCCTTTCACAGTAACTAGCGATGACCCACAAATTGTACTAGTACACGAGAAGCTTACCAATTGGAGGAAGGAAGCCAAGCCATAGAGAGAAATTGAGGTGAACTTGAGAAGGTTTGAAATAAAGAAACAACCGAGGTCAACGATGCCTGACAAGGCGATCAACTTGAATGCCACTCGAACAACAAAATTTCAAAAACTTCGTCGTTCATAGACCTCCGTGGAGATTCAACGCGATTCGGCTTTTATTTGAGTAGTGTTACTAATAAAAACTACATTTGACGAGTTTAATTAGCCCAGTGGTAGTGTGCCCGGTTGACAAGTCCAAGGTTGTGGGTTCGACTTTCGACTCCGAGTCGAATAGATCTTGTTTTGTTTTTTTTTTGACAATTTAAAAATAAATAATTAAAAGGAAGTGCGTAATAACATCACGCGATGTATGCGGAAGAGCGTCCCGCTATGCCAATAGCGGGACCAGCAGAAAAGTCAGGTGATATTTCCAGTGGGTCAAGCCAACCAGCAGCAGTGGTTGAGCCAAAGGTGAAGAGGAGAAGGAAGATGAAGCCTGCTCCGAACCCATTGAAGCGTACTTCCCTCTCAGCATCAACAGAAAAGCTGCCTGACGAAGCGAGGGAAGAGGGGCGCGCCATGACAACAAGGGCAGCAGCACGGCAGCAAACAATGCAAAAGGCACTCAATGTGCCTGATGGTAGAGAAGGCCAATATAATAAATTTGGCAACATGTTCGCATCTCTGGCGGCTTCTGAGTCAGATGATGAAGATGAGGAGGTGAAAAGAATCCACTCCAATATTAAACAGCTCCGGCAAAGAGTGCTAGCTATCAAAGCTAAGCAAATAGCAAGGAGGGAGAAGGAGCGGCTAGGAGAACTTCACGACTCTCGGCAGCCGCAACAGGAGAAACAACAAAAACCAAACCAGCAGCCTAACCCTACACAGGCTCAAAAAAGATATCAGCAAGCACCACAACAACAGCAGCAGAACAGCCAGCAACAACGACAACAAAAAAAGCAACTACAACAACAGCAGAAGCAACATCAACAACAGCAGCAGCAGCATCAACAAAAACAAGAACAACAACAACAAAATACTTCAAAAGTAATGGTTCCACCTATAAACACTTATAAGATGGAACTCAAGGAGACAATAGAACTATGTAAGTCGGCCATAGGCAACAATTTTTTTATAAAAAGATTATCATTAGATAGGCATGCGATCCACTGTAACACAGTGGAGCGCTATCACAAAGTAAGAAATTTGTTGAGGGATTCAATGACGGAGTTCTTCTCCTACACCCCGAAGGGTGAAAAGCTGCAAACAATGCTGGTGACGGGGTTAGAACCGTCGGTTGATCCGGAGGAGCTCCTTGCACTGCTGAAAGAGAAGGAGTGCGAAGGGCTCAAATTCGTGGGGGTCAAGCAGTTTGTCACGGCTAGAGCTAAAAGGGAGAAGCGGAAACTACCGTTCTTCTTGGTTCAGCTAAGTCCCGACAGCAAACTGGATGGTCTAAGGAGCATAAAAGTCCTAGACTACCAGGTTGTACACTGGGAGAAATTAAAGAGGAGCGAAAACATTTTACAATGTGTTCGCTGCCAAAGGTTCGGGAACGCCGCGTCGAACTGCGAAATGCAGCCTCGATGCGTGAAGTGTGGAAAGAACCACAAGTCAGAGGAATGCGCTCTAGGTAAGGACGGAGCGTCGGAAAAAAGCCAACTCTCTTGTGCTTTATGTAGGAACACGGGACACACCGCAAACTATCGGGGTTGTCCCAAATTCCAATATATCAAAAGAGTAAATCTGGCTCGGCAGCAGAAGGTGGAAGTTAAACGTCCACTCGTGCAGGCACAAACACCAGCCGTTACTCCCCAAATTACCTACGCCCAAATGGCGACAGGTAGGGGAACTACGGTACAACAAGTAAAGGTAGCTTCTCAGGCCCCAGCGCCTAGAGCTCCGGAACCTGTACCTGACATGCTGGCTATCTTGCTCTCTATTCAGGGGCAGAT
The DNA here is from genome assembly GCA_963966105.1 of Volucella zonaria. Lineage (NCBI taxonomy): Eukaryota > Metazoa > Arthropoda > Insecta > Diptera > Syrphidae > Volucella > Volucella zonaria. The sequence continues at coordinate 191,576,578 of OZ014532.1, read as the reverse complement.
GGCTCAGCTTCAGCGTCAAATACAGGAACAGGCTACGCGGGTAGATCAAATATACGCGCTGCTGCCGGGCCTAACGCACCTCCAGTCGTAATGGGTACGTACATGGCGGAGCAAACCCTGAAGGTCCTTGCAGTGAATGTTAATTCACTGATTAGGTTCGAACGAAGAGCCGCACTGTTTAAGTTGCTTAAAGACCAAGCCCCTGATGTGCTTTTGGTTAGCGAAACTAAGCTGACCAAAAGACACAAAATGAGGCACAGAAGATATGAAATATTACGAAGAAACCGACCCAATTCTATTCAAGGAGGTGGTGTTGCGATCTTTGTAAGAAAGGGACTGCGTTTCAAAAGAGTATACAGTCGTGTAGTACGTAGGTTTCAGGTGCTGGAAGCATGCATCATGTACATCCCTCTCCGTAGTGGAAAGCGGTTGTAGATGGTGTCAGTCTATGCATCTGGGGCTACTCAATCCACCTTATTCATCTCAGAGCTCGAGACACTTTTTCGATTCCTGAGGCTGGAATTGGAAGACAATTATTTTATTATCGGTGGAGATTTCAACGCCAAACATAGAGATTGGGGAAATAATACACCAAATACTAGAGGGAACCTACTATTCAATTGGTGGGGTCAGCACAGTGTGGTGTATCGACTCGGCCTCAAAGCGACGGACAGTCCGTCGTTTCCCAGACACGGGTCCTATTTGGATCTCCTGCTGTTCGACACTCGAATAGAACTAACAGGCACTAACCAAAATACCAAAAACTGTCTACGCACGTTTGTGTATGACAGTGACCATTGCGGTCTCAGTACCGAAATAACCGTTCCGAACGAAATTGCGGAATTGGATGAGTTTGTTCAAAGGCATTCCTACAACTATAGTAGGGTGCGTTGGACACGCTTCTCCAGAACACTGACGAGAGCACTCTCCTCGAATTCGCCCTACCCACCGTCCAATAGAAATCTGTCAAACGAGGAGATTGACAGATATCTAAGACTAATGGACGAGAAAATCAAACGAACTATGGACAAAACGATACCACGGTATCAACACACTGACAACGAAGACTTATTCCGCAACGCAACTATTGACGCACTGCACCGACAAAAAAGTAGACTGCTGTCAAGACTAAAAACCTTGTACAGACAGTTTACTGACAGACATAATCCGGAGATCATGACACTGAAGTCGTCGATTAAAAACCTCCAAACATTAATAAAGGAAAATTACAGAAATTCTGTAAGTTTGTATTGGAACAACAAAATTCGTGCTGTAAACACCAGCAACCCAATCGCCCGAACGACGAACAACGAACAAATACTTGCAACAGCAGATATCGATCTAAATGAGGCAGTTGATGATGACAACTTCTTTGTGATCGAGGATCCGCAGGAGAAGGTAGAGGCTATAGGAGCGACTTTCCAGGAAGTGTACAAGGCGAATGTCATCATTGGCCCGAACCACGACCTGGAGAGTCGAGTCCTTGTACACAATTTCTACCTTCGAAATAAAATTGTGAATTGGCGATTCGAGAGCTCGGGTTTCACTCAGTTCAGTGACGAGAATATGACAAACAATGTCATCACCAACGAAAGGCTATTACCACCGTTCATTTCGAAGGAAGAGCTCCAAGCTATCTTCGAATCACTTAGAAGTAAGAAATCAGTGGGAACCGATGAAATACCGAACATTGTGCTTCGACATCTCCCACTAGAAGCGGTGGACATTTATACTACCCTGTTTAATTATGCAATGAATAATGCACATTATCCAGCGCATTGGAAAACTGCGGTGGTACATCCCATTCCCAAAAGGAATAAAGATACATCCAATCCGGCGAATCTCCGCTCGATCAGTCTTCTTCCAAACATCAGTAAGGTTTTCGAGAAAGTGATCAATAGAGTCCTGACTAAGTGGGTTGAGGACAAACATATAGTTCCGGATAATCAATTCGGTTTCAAGGCGGGGCATGATATCATTCATGCTGCGTCTAAACTGGTTTCTGATATCCAATGGAACAAAGGCAAGAAACAGTGCACTGGTGCCTGCCTGATTGACTTTGAGAAGGCCTTCGATACCATATGGTTAGAAAGACTCTTTTTCAAGCTGGACAGGTTGGGCATTAGTAAACCACTGCTATATATTCTCTTTGATATGCTCTCCAGTAGACGGTTCATCGTGAAGAATGGCGATGTGACTTCTGCTGGAATATTTAACATTAAAAGCGATCTGCAACAAGGGGAGGTAAATTCGCCGATCCTATTCAACATTTACACAAGTGATCTGATAGGTTCACTTCACCATGCCATAGCGTACGCAGACGACTTAATCGCGTACAGATCAGGTCCAAAGATTGAGGTCATTAACATACTCTTGCAACGTGACTGGAAGTTGAAAATCAATTTTCAGAAGTCGGAAACCATTCTGTTTAGGACGCCTTTGTCTGGGGCCTCTAGGGATACCAGAAAGAATTGGCGGAAGTTTTCGATCGTGGGACAGCACGGGCAGCCACTTGCTTGTCGAAATGTAGTCAGATACCTTGGGATCTGGCTAGACCAATATCTGTATTTCAACAAACATATAGATGTTGCTTGGCTTGTGTGGTTCAACGTGAGAGCAAGTTTATTGGAAAAGATTCGGGTGTTTGAGAGGGCTTGCCTTAGAACGCCAGAATTTGAGTACATAAAATTCTATCGTAATGAGGTCTTGTACAGTAGGGCGAACCTAATAAGAGTGGACAATTTCGTCATTAAGTTGGCTCGAAGGCACATTGCAAGAGCAATGACCTCATCGAACAACCTGATCTCCGGGGCTTACTACCCTAATTATATGTATCACGAGAGAGTCTGATCCAGAACAGATTGGCGGTGCCGCTAATCTTCCACGTCGCTCGAACAGCTGCGGACAGGCGACTCAACTACGACAGAGACGTCGCACACGGCAGTGCGGAGCGTCTCCGGTTCAGTAGAGCGGTAGGGAGTCGCGACATGAGGGATGTTGCTCAGCAGCACCAACAATTTTGGTGGCTTTTAGAAGGAGGGGATGGTTCGTCGTCGAATTCCTCCAATACTTGGTAGCTTCATGTGAAGCAAAGTGGGCCGCCTAATTTTTTTTTAGCCATGGCCGGCTTACATAGTTTTAAGTAGGGGTAAGTTAGATTTAAGAAAAAAAAAATACATAAAAACAAAAACAAAAAAATTTGGCAAGTTTCCAGCCAAATAAACGTCATTTGCGGGAAGCGCTGCTTTTATGCTTTAATATGAAGAAAAGTGCGGCTGAGGCCTATCGTTTGCTTTCGGAAACTTATGGGGCGGAATGTATTGGTGAATCGACGTGCCGCGAGTGGTTCAAACGGTTCAAAAGTGGTGATTTTGGAGTTGAAGACAAAGATCGCCCCGGAAAGCCGAAAAGTTTTGAAGACGAGGAATTGGACGCCTTACTGGATGAGGATTCGTGTCAGATTCAAGAAGAACTTGCTGCATCATTGGGCGTCACGCAACAAGCCTAAAAGCACTGGGATTCATTCAAATGGTTGGAAACTGGGGGCCGTACTAATTGAAGCCAAGAGACGTCGAACGGCGATTTTGCATGTCCGAAATGTTACTGCAGCGGTATAAAAATAAATCATTTTTGCATCGTATTGTCACTGGTGATGAGAAATGGATTTATTATGATAATCCTAAACGCAGAAAATCGTATACAAAGCCCGGCGAGCCACGTGAATAAGGTCATGCTCTGCATATGGTGGGATCAATAGGGTGTCGTATACTACCAACTGCTTCCGAGTGGTGAAACCATCAAAGGACGATTATATTGAACCCAACTAATTCGTTTGTAGCGGGTATTAAAAGAAAAACGGCCAGAATATGAGACCAGGCATGAGTCCGTCATTTTTCATCACGACAACGCTAGGCCACATGTTGCGGTGGCCAGACTTGGCACCATCTGACTACCACTTGTTTCGTTCGATGCAGAACGCTCTTACAGGAATACGCTTCAGCTCAGTAGAGGAAATCAAAAATTGGCTCGATACGTTCTTGGGCTCGAAAGACGAGAAATTTTTTTGGTCCAGAATTCATAAATTACCAGAAAGATGGGGGAAAGTTATAGCTTCCGATGGACGATATTTTGAATAAAGCATTGTAACTATGTTTTCACAATAAAACTTCAAATTTTGGAAAAAAACGCTGGAAACTTACTTGTAGACCCAATATATATACATATCTATATATTAGGTATATATATATCATGTATGTATATATAATGTATTAGATGTAAGTAGGTTAAGTAGATTAAGATTTATTTTTAGGTAATCTGTAAGTTTTTAGTTTTAAGTTTTTAAATTGATATAAAAAAAAATGTCCATATACTAAGTTTTTCTTAAAATTTATTTTCTTAGTTTTAGTTGTAATGTTAATATAAAATTAAATATAGACTGTAAGATCCGTCGAAAGACATAGTTTAAGTGTTAAGTTCAACTTAGAGTGCCCGCATGGGGCCAGTAAGTTAGAATAAGATAATTTTAAGTTAATTAAGCTAATTTTTAAGCGTTTTTTTTGTATAGCATTTAAGTGTAAATTAGGTAATATAAATAAAAATGCATAAAAAACTGAAAAAACTGAATTTCAAAAACTTGCTTCCAAAAAGATCTTTTCCAAAAGAGGTTTTTTCGTTCTTTCTATGACACCCAAACAAACCTTTGAGTTCAGGAAAATGATTATGGATCCATCCTGACGATGCAAGTGCTGATCTGCTGTTGATGACCCAAAGAAAAGCCATTTGGTACCAACAGACCATCCGGAGCCGAACAATTAGTCATGTTCCTCTTAGGTGCTCTGACCCCTCGTTATCATATTCGAACCTCTGCAGCGCGCTTAGTTCACTCTAAGTCATCCCGAAATATCTCAATTCCTTCTCGACTGTTGTTATCGATGCCTGCCTAGGGCGGCCCACTAGTTGATATTGTGGGCTTAGCGCCGTAAAGTGTGACCACTGCCACTCCTTCCTCCGAACTTTGAGAGCTATAGGTCCTTGCCACGTTATTGCGTGTAGATCATCCTTCGCTACACTCCTACGGTTTGACCAGAAGTTTCGTAAGATGTTGCAAAGACATCTATTTCGGAACATTTGCAGCTTGCTTGTGACGGTTTTGGGCAGTTTTCAAGTACCCTGCACATTCGCAGCTTTTGTTTTCTGGATTGTCCTGTCGATATCACCCTTTTCTAGGACCATACTTCATTCGGAAGGAAGACCATGTATTGATCTATCGGTAGCCTGAGCGGCAACACTGTAATGTTGGTTGGTTTGATGATGAATGTGAGCAGGCTTATGAACCTAAACAAGGGGCATTTGGAACCGCGCACCAAAGAAGGACTAGAACTGCTCATGATATCTACGAGCAGAAAATAAAAGTAGAATAGATCACCACCTTCTCAGAAAGGAAAATAAAAATAAAAGAAGATTGCTTGGGGCAATAGAGAGATGGGCCCTCAGGAACACATTTCGAGGGCTTTCGTAAGAGGTGCTGAGGATATGGTAAAATCATTTCTGAAAACTGTTAAACAGCATTGATGGCACAGAAAGGAGGCTAACTTCAAGAGAGGAATTAAAAACACAACAAATAGGGCTATTTGACATATCCATTTTTTGTCGAAAGTGTGACAACTCTGACTAAACCATCTGGACCACGATGCAACTCCTCGACGCGGCCAATCATCCATCTTGTTGGCGGTTGGTTCTCGTCACGTATTAAGAACAAATCATCCTTTTTGAGATTCTCTCGCTTTGTCTTCCATTTTCCCCTCTCCTGCCACCGTTTCCAAATCGACTGCTCTAGTCGGCTGATGAATTGAAACCGCGACAACCGACTTATGTTTTCATCCATATAATTTGGCTCCGGGATAGTGTGCAATGGACCCCCAATCAGAAAATGAGCTGGGGTCAGGACCTCGTAGTCATCTGCGGAACCTGACAGCGCAACCAAACCCCTTGAGTTCAAGCATGCCTCAATCTTACATAATACTGAATTGAACTCCTCAAAGGAGTTCCAATAGCCCTACGCATGTGAAACTTGGCAGCCTTTACCCCAGCTTCCCAAAGACCTCCAAATTTAGGGGAATAAGGTGGTATAAAAGTCCAGTTGATTCCTTCATCGCTTGCTGCTCTATTCAGTTTTTGGTGTACATTTTTATTTTTAACAAATCGGATCAGCTCACCCAAAACGTTCTTGGCCCCAGCAAAATTCGTGCCGTTGTCGCTAAATAGATTCATCCTTCTAGCTATGTATTTTTGCAGAGTGGCTAGGAACGCATCGGTGGATAAATCTGACACCATCTCAAGATGTATAGCCTTCGTACTCATGCATATAAACAGGGCCATGTATACCTGTTGCCCGTTGCACCCTCTTGTTCTCCTTGGTGTCGCAATGAGTGTCCCACGTAGTCAACACCCACGTTTAAAAATGCTCTGCCAACTTGAGTCTCTCAGGAGGTAAATTTCCCATCAGCTGCTGTACCGGTCTTGCCTTATGACGCTGACAAGTAGTACACCTGAGAACGTATTTTTGCACAGAGTTCCGTGCTCCCACAACCCAAAAATTCTGACGAATCAAACCTAATAGCAATTGAGGACCCGCATGCAAATATCTTTGATGTACGTCTTGAATAATCAGCTCTGTCAAAGGTCCCTCATTTGGCAAAATAGCTGGATGCCTCGGCGCATATCCAATTTTCGCTGCTTGCAACCACCCACCAACCAGTAAGATTTTATCCTGATCCAGAAAAGGATAACAACATAACTATGTTTTCCTTAAAGTTAAATTTCTGTACAGCGCCTACCAAGATCATCAGCGTGTCCCTTAATTCCGTTGTTGTAATCCACCCGCAAATGTTAGTGGGGTTCAATCCCCGTTTGGCTTCTGAAGCACAATTCTTCTTGAATCACAGAATCAATTTTGTAAGGGATGAAAATCGACACAAAATATCCAATGAGTCAGGCAGTTCTTCATTGCACGTTACACTGAAAGCTGTCACACTTACGATCTTTCTCTTCCCCAACTCCTTCTCGCCGCCATCGAAAGAAGGTAATGAACCAAACCTTACAGGTTCCTTTTGTATAAATGTCGGACCTTGCCACCAAAGCTGATGAGTTAGCAGCTGACTTACACTTATCCCTCTGGACGCACAGTCCGCTGGATTCATCTCCCCTCTTACATGCCAATCCATTGCCGATATAACTGCTGTAATGGCTGATACGCGGGCGTCTCATAACGCCCAAATAATACTCTTTGTTTACTGTCTGGCCTTCTGGCAAAAATTCTTGAAGCCCTACACCGTTGTAATCCATGAAAACCATGAGCATTGTCTTCTTTTTTGACTGAAATCGACGTGGTTTTTTTGGTCTCGGCTCATTTGGTGAACGCCATTCACTTACCTGATGTCTGGATTGCGTGTCGTACTCATAAACTCACGTCTCGTCTCCAGTAATGATCCTTTTGATGAATGTGGGATCGGATTCACCCTCGCAAATCATCTCTTTTGCGACGTCAACACGGTCTCTTTTTTGCATGAAATTGAGGTCTTTTGGCACCAACTTTGCTGCTACACGACGGAAACCCAAATCATTAACCAAAATGTCTTGGACGGATCCATAGGCAATGTTCAAGTCCTCCGCTATCTCTCTGATGGTTAATTTGCGGTTATTGACCAACTTTTCTTCTACGAGTACTTCATCAATGTTTTCGTCGGTTTTCGATGTCGATGGTCTGCCATTGCGTTCATCATCTTCGATTGGCTCACGACCACTTTTGAACCGCTCGTGCCACTGGTAAACGACCGTTTTCTTTAGAGAATCGTTGCCGAAACACTTTTCCAACATTTCCAACGTTCGCACACCATTAAATCCGTTTTTTACACACAATTTAATACGAGTACAAGTTCGTTGTTGCAAATTTAAATCCATTTCTAAAATTGTAAAAAATCGCCAACACACTCAGAGATTGATGTACTCTTGGCTACGTAACTTTTGCAAATGTTAAGCTATGAGACTAAGATTTAGAGGAAATGTCAACAACAGATTTACCAACTTGACAAAGAAAAAAAACAGAACTCAATGGGAGCGCCACACGGTGGTGTGGTACGGGAACTTTTTGATCAAGGTGGTATTCTGGAGCGGGCATTACGCGATTAGTGCGGGGTTTGGCCGTCTGCCCAATGGCTTAATTCAATATAATTTTTAACGTCCCCTTCTACGTATGCATGTCACCTAAGGCGTAGTGTCCCCTACAAGTCCTAGACATATCATATGACCTCAAGCTAACAAAATACGTGAAAAGAGATCTTATATGCGATATTGGGGAAACTGATGCATCTATGTTAGTATTGTCAAGGCTTAGAGCCCCTCCTTTCTTGTCAGTTATGAGGTGATTTTCCTAAAGTAGGTATACTTTCCTCCAACCAAATCTTGTAAATATATTGGTGTATGCTTTCCACGAAGTCACCCACTGCTGCCTTAAACAACCTAGCAGTCTGAACTGCTTTTCGATATATTCCGAATGCCATCTAGGATTGCTTTACTTGAATTTAGATATTACAGCCTTTGAACGAAATGTTCTGCACGACAATGAAATTGCTACCATTGGTCTCACTACCAAATTGCCTTGCTCGTCCCTATAGATTCTTGTTTGGAATATTCTTTTCGCCTTCCATTGCCATTTTCACAATCGTGCGCTTCTCATATTCTTCCTTTTTGTCCGAACCATCCGATGGCTTCCCTCTTATTTTACTCGGAAGCCGCATAAAACCTATTCGTCCTTCTCGTACTTGCTTATAACCCACAAGTTAATGATGAAGACCTTGCCTCTATTGCAATGTATTCAATTTAGTTTTCTGTTTTATAATGAAGTTACCGCTGTTCCTTTAATATATTCTTTGGTCACATATCTATTTCTTCTGTGAAGGCGTGATTGCATATGAGACTTATATTGTCGAATTTAGATTTGGTCTGGATAGTAAAGATGCATTCTCTTTAGTGACGAAAGCTCAAAGCCTCTTGTCTACGCCTGCCTACTACGGCAAATGCACATAATGGAAGGACCCATTGTGTGTGTCACAATCTTGCATCCACTTTTGCTTGGCACATGTCACCACACTTCTTGGCAGGCGGTAAAATCTGCTTTATAAGCAGTTCAGTCATGCACCGCACGTGTGTGCAAAAAAAAATACAATATATATCACACCTCTCCCGCTCCTGGGCTTAGTACTGTTGCTTGCATTCGATCACTGTCGTTACTGTATTTGTCGGTACGGGCAGTGACTGAGTGTATGTAACAACTGTTGGATAGCGGGTTGTGTGTGAAAATTTTGTTGGTGCACTGCTTCATATTGTTGTAAGGGCATAACACCTACAGCAATTCGATTCGGTAAACCAACGTCAGAATTTTCAATTCACTGCCTTGCCTAGTATCGTCGGTGTTTGTGTTTACTGTGTTTGTTTCAGGAATTCAGGGTGGACGTAGTCAATATACGCGGGCTAAAAAGTAATCACTTTTCTGCGTACGTCGATGTCTGTAAGTACAGACACAGCTCTTTTGGAACTTAGTGAAACACAGGCAGATCCCACCCACACCTCGCAGATCACTCTGATCTGAAGCTACCTGGCTACGAACTAGTGCCACTATTCCTTCCGCATCGCGGTTTCGCCATCTATGTGCGTAGTGATGTAGCTTACCAAATTCCTCCATAATGTAGTCCCTGTTCCAATCCATCTCCGTAAGCAAATTATCCACTACTGCTTTATTTACAGAAGCCCCAAACTGGACAGCAACTCGACCTTTAACGAGTTTGAAGGGATGTCTGACTCCATACAAAGAATCGTATCCCTGTATCCTCATACTGAAATCGTTATTACTGGCGATTTCAATATACACAATTCTGGTTGGCTTCGACATTCTGGACGACGGTGTGTTGAGATCTTCGCTGCGGAAAACAACTCAACGCAGCTTGTAAGTGAGCGCACGCGAATACTAGACATTGGTGGTCATACCGCCAACACCGTGAATTTGTTGTTAACTTCTCACCGTGATAAGTACTCTGTTGACGTGCTCTTCTCTCTAGGCTCGTCGGACCACTGTGTCATATCAGCTAATTTCTCGTACATCGACCACACAGTTAGAGAAAAGATTCCTAGAAGAACCAAGCAAGCCAATTGGAGCGAACTTAACACCTTCTTTAGGAAATTTAACTGGTCGTTATGTTTCCTCAATATCGACGTGGATGCCGCTGCTGATATGATCACAAACACCATTCTCTTTGGAATGAGAAACTTTATCCCTCACCGGATAAACAGAAAAGGCATGGTACTACTCGAACTATAAAGAAGCCGTCGGTGCAGTGCTTTTCCAGTCCTTCAAGACCAATCCGACAGAGAAAAACAGAAAAAAGTTTAAACGAGCCAGAAATGACTGCAACGTCTTTCTAAAGCGTGTGAAATTTCAATACGTCAAAAAGTTGAGGCAAAAAATACTACAATATCCCAAAGGTAGTAAAAGCTTTTGTTCGTTTGTCGAAAACATCAGATATTCTGCTTCATCCTCGATCCCAACGCTCATTTACAATCACATTCCAGCTGTCAGCTCTTTGGACGGGGCCAATCTGCTTGTTACACACTTTGTGGCTGGCTCATAACTCACGGATTTTGCTTTGTCTCCGCCTACACTTGAGTGAGTCGAATCTTCAATAGGCCCAATCCACTTTCGCACTCGTGTAGTAGCAAGAGTACTTAAAGATGTTAACATTCACAAATCCGCTGGTCCAGATGGTATATCTCCACTCCTTCTGAAGAGGTGTTCTTCCGCGCTGGTAAAACCACTACGTAAGCTTTTTCATCAATCCATTTAGGACTCTTTCCGAGCATATGGAAAACAGCATTTGTCCAGCCCGTCCCTAAAAAAGGCGAATCTTCTTCTCTCTCCTTCTACAGACCCACTGCACTAACGTCCCTTCTCTCCAAGGTCATGGAAACTCTGATAAACCGTCAGCTCATGAAATATCTCGAAACACGAAAACTTCTCAAATGCCGGCAATATGGTTTTCGCCGCAATCGGTCCACTGGTGATTCGATGGCATGTCTCACCGAAAAGTGGAACCAAAGCGTACATCAATCTGGCGAAAGCAAGATAATTGCACTTGATATTTCTAAGGCATTTGACAGAGTTTGGCATCAGGCTCGAAAGTGCGTGCGTTTGGGATCGACGACTCTCTTCTTCGATGGATTAGAAACTACTTTTCCGAACGTTCAATTCAAGTTGTCATGTATGGTTTGAAGTCTGATATTCACATAGTGCTGGTGTGCCCCAGGGCTCCGTTCTGTCTCCGACACTCTTTTTAATTTTCATTAATGATCTCTTGTCTGCAACGTCTAATCCAAAATATTCCTTTGCTGATGACAGCACTCTCTGCTTCTTATATTCGTTCCCGGACTCACGCCCCTGCTCTTCGGCTGTAGAACGGGAACGACGGCATATGTTAAGCTCAATAAACTCTTTTATTAACAGCATAACTAATTGGGGAACTATCAATAGAATGGAATTTAATGCTTCCAAACACACAATGCTCTCTGCTGGCGTTAAAGCGAAATTTGAACACCCAGCCATTATCCATGGATGGGACATGCATCGTCAAAACCGATAAACTTTCCATTCTCGGTATGTGTGCCAGTGACAATTTACGTTAGAATGACCACATATTAGATGTCGCCAAAAATGCTGCGAAATGTTTAGATTTTCTCAAACGATGTAACAAATACTTGTCCCCTTCTGAGCTGGGCTCAATATACAAGGCATTCATCCGCCTAAAATTGGAGTGCAATGCACACATCTGATCAGGTGAGCCTAAAGCATCTCTGCACCTGCTAGATAGGATTCAAAACCGTGCGATAAAACTCATAGGTGATACTACATAATATCAGTCAAACAATGGACACCCTAGAACACCGACGTAATGTCTCCTGTCTCACTTTGTTTTGTCGCTATTTCCATCAAAAGTGCTCCATTGAAATCGCCAGTAGCGGTCCACCCATTTTCGGACGTACGCTAAATTATCGTGATTCTTTTCTAAGCCCTACAACTCGATTATGAAATGCCCTGCCGATCTCTGTGTTTCCTGGTCATTATAACTTGCAAACATTTAAAAACAATGTACATCGGCACCTGTCCTTTCTTCCTCCCTAAATTTCCTTCGCCCGCGCTCAAAAAAAAAAAGAAGAAAACTCAGCAGTGAATTCGCCCTTACCCAAGGTTACAGTTTGCTCTGCATCAAAAGGGCTTTTACGTAGTCGGGTAGTGAACCGCATTCCTAACAACTGGATGAACTACGCTCATTGTTTTGTAATGGGAAAATATCGCCAACACCAAACGCTGTCACTTTTCATATTTGAAACAGTTTCCAACCGAAGGTAATTGATGTCTTCACGAACACATTTATTAAATTTTTTCACACAAAAACCCGACAGAAACCTTTGGATATGTTTGCATCGAACGACATGACACTGGGTCCGTCAAATCTCAAAGTACGAAGACCACTTCAATGCTAACTTTATTAAAAAAAAAATGGAATCGAACCACGAACTAAGTTGTTTGCAGAGATTTGAGTAAAATCACGAAAAGACGTTTCAAACATCCTTCGCTTCAGAGTACCAAAAAAAAAGACCTAAGTTCCTGGTATTGAAGGCAAGGGTTACGAGCAGTTATTAACCCAAGGTCAGTGGTCAATACAAGGTACTCCGGATTGGAAAATCTTTGATGTCGATTCGTTAACTTTCGCCTCAAAAAGCAACACATCAACAGCTTGATGCCTATGTTCTACCCAACATTCTTCTGAATATTTCATGTACATACTTAATGTCCTTAAAACAGCCAATCTGTCGCCTTTTTATATGGAAGAACAATGAAACAACATTCGTTAGACACAGGTTATTTATATGATAATTTGGAACAATCCTCTGAGACAAGAAATACCATGTATGTCTCTCAGAAATAGTTTCTGGAAGCTTGCGTGTAGCGATCTAAATTCCCATGCACACATTCTCGTCCTTCTTAACAAAAATATCTTATTAAAAAAAAAAAACTCATTAATTCATCAAAAACTCATTATGGATGCCGAAGTTGCAAAACGTATATATGGTATAGTGGGAAATGAGATTATAAAAAATTCAAAGCAAGGACACCCTACTTTCGTGCTAGTTCTAATCGAACGAATTTCTCTCATCCAGAAGTGCACCTTAGAGATGTGCTTCATTCAACATCATCCTTAGTGCACGTGCGAGTATGTACCTTTCATCACGCAAATTTCCATGTCTGATTTTCCTGTCCTTCATTCATCTCGTCCGTTTTGCTCAAACTCGACTTCAAAGTATCTTACGTGCAAATACCACGACTACGAATTGATGGGAATTTTTCAATATTCTTGGCAGTGATATGATACTCGTACTAGTACAGGATACATTCCAAGTAGTGAGTGCCACCCTTTAAGGGGCTAAAATGAAAGTACCACTTTCCTGAAGCACTACTCGCACTCGAACATTAATAATGTACGTTTGGTGCGATGTGATCAGCGAAATGTCTACATGTCGTCATTCACATACGAGTACATACCATATGTTGTACCATTATTGATTCCTTTATTACTTTGTCATTCCCTACCAGATGCCATCATCAAAGGACCAAAAAACAATAAGTGCGTTGTTGACAAAACCATTCCATGATGACGTTGATCCTTTGATTGTGTCTCACTTGTAAATCGATACAACGCACAAGTCCATTCAGTCAATTGGTTGGCTATTTCTTGGAGGAATCCAAGGCAAAAATTTGCTGGATAGAGCAAACTTGGAATATCCTTTGTTGGCTGGCACGAGTACGATGAGTATGTTTTTTTTTTTTTTTTTCTGTCCGCAGGAGACCGTAAGTCTCTGCTTGGTAATGATGAATTATCAGAAAATTGTTGTTCCATTTGTTAAAGTGGATTTAAGTCGCCAAAGAGTGTTAGCGATATTCAGACTCTCAGACAGCTGGCGAAGGTCTATAGCACTTAAATCCACATGTCAACCTTAATCCAATGATATTTATGTTATCCTTGAATGAAACCTAAATGGGTGCCTACCTAGCACAAAGGGATTGATATGAAAATTTTCTGTCGTGTTTTGGTTTTTGTTGGTTTTCGTTTTTCGGGAAAGCGACAATCACTGGCATCCCAAAAGTCACACAGACCGCCAAGGGACATTGGAAGGAGCTGAAAAGTTTTCAACGGAAATTCTGTTCTAGCGGAAAATTTTCTAAAAATAACAGAAAATTTCTGGGGCAAAGTTTAGGACGGAGGAATAAAGTTCTCCGCTTCGGTTGAAGATGATTGCAAAAAGGAAATTCGATGCGCTCTGCACTTCACTCCAATGGACAAAATAGTTTATCATTCAATTTGGAAACATTTTTCAACTTTCTGTGTTCGGTATGCAGCGGTTTGAGATTGCTTTAAAGATTTGATATCCTGTCCAGACGGTAGCCAGATTGCTCATGCAGACTTATGTGAGACCATACATCGCAGCTGGATTCCTTATATTCCGGTAGCGTGCATAGTTGTCTAATTGAAGTTTCGAACAGTTAAAGCTGGTATCTGCCATTGATTTTTGCATCGAGTGAAAGAATTAGATGCGATGCAGTGTCCTTTGATGGCATCTGGTGGTCTCGTATCGATGAAATATGTTCAGATATGCAGAAAAATTATATGCACCACCAACCGCCAATCCTGAAGTTAATTTTAATTTTTGACATTGCACTGGCCTGTTGAAGAGCCTTTAGTTTGCCTTTCGTTGGCTTTGTGTTCTACAGAGCATGGGATGAATTACGACACCCTGGTCTGCAAATTACTTCAGACTCAAGTTAGCAGAATAATATTTGCATTATGCATTCGACAAAAAAAAAAACACTTTGTAAGCTTTCAACACTATGGACGGTGCTTTTGCAGTGCAACTTTCAATATTTTTACCTTTTCACTCTCCTAATTCGATGCTAAATGTCAGAACGATTCGGAAGGGCAACCATGAACTTTTCCAACTTATGCGAACTAAAGGACTAAACGGACATAACCTTTTGAAGGAGACAATGGCTATCTAAGTTCATGCTCAGTGCATCTAATCAATGTTTCACAGATAACAGGGAATCACATCTATACATATGCGAAGCTTTGTATTAAGGCCTATCATCGAGTGACTCATTCCTGCGGAAAAGATGGGATTGGCCTACATAAGTCTGGCATATACGTTCATAGTCCCATTCAGGATATGAATTCTCAGTTTGAACTCCCTCGGGCGCATATAAGGTATCATCCCGATATTTTTGCCCTATCAACCTTGAAGTGATCTGCAAAAAAAGAACAAGTAAGGTACTCTGTGTGCACATGAGACCTTTAGGCCAAAAAGTCTTAAATTTCAGAGAGTCGTGTTAAGAAAATAAATCATTAAAAACCAAAAATACTTCAACCAATCGGAAGTGCTAGAGAGTTACCTAAGAACCGGGGCTCACTGAAGAGGCTTCTCTTCCTGGGCCCAAGTTCGTACCGAATATGAGCTTGATCTGGGTATGCAGATAAGCTTCGATAGTTTTTCATATATTCAACATATTCTTGAACAGGAAAAATAAGAAGGCGCACGCTGTTCATGGCTTCTAGATCGTATCCGTTGACAGGTCATGTGCTACTTCCAAGTGAATGACCCTTACTGTCAGGCAAATAAACAACAAAAACTACCGCCTTTCAGTGCGACTCCTACTGTCACTGTGTGCGGTCCAAATTAATCAAGGCCGGTATATGAGAATAGTCTCAGACACGGTATGACATGGTCCACCGGCAATAGACCCATAACTGGTATAGTTTGCATGACCGTCTGAAGTCTGCAGACCCTACAGATAGAGATGACGTTATGCATGACCTAATGCAGGCGAGGAACCGAAAACTTCGTCGAAACTCACAAATCGCAGCATCGGTATTCTGATGCATTCATCATTTTGTCGTGGTAATGGGGGACCACGAGCGTTGAGTAAGGCCAACCAGTAGGTAGCATCAATTTGACCATATACGCGGAGAATGTCATCTTCATCCAGATACGGCATAAGCTTGAAGATTTTATTTCTATCTTATCTTAAGCTCCAGAATAGAGCTTATTTCAGCGCAAAAGACTTCAAGTTAGATTTGGCGATAAAGCTGCTTTTTGGCGACATCCAGCTTGTCACCTGTTAAGGCGTCATCTTGATTGCAGTTGAAAACACGCAGCATCCAGGCCATTGTTTTGATGTACAAAAAAGGGAAAAACGGTTCCAGGCGATCAAGTTACGAGTACTACTAACTATTTCAAGAGTGTATTTCGGACGAAGCTCATCTTCGTCATGGCCTGACTGGCCACTTCTCCTCTGGTTGTCGTATGAAAGTTGGACTATTTAACCAAATAGGTGATAGACTAAAATCAACATGACTTTTGGGCCTCGTGGAGTCGCCTATTGAGTTCTCGGTTATAGGCACCCATCTCCAGCTTCCCTGTTCCAAAACTTCAGCGATCCTATGAACGGCTTATATCTCCAGATTTTACTGTGAATCCATTTGATTGCAGTTGAGGAATGTCCTTCAAGTATGGTCTTCAGTCGTAAGCCCAGATCACCGAACTGAAAGTCAATATTCGTGACGATCATGGGCTTAAGTAGAGAACACTTTTAGCGCATATGAACGTGATCTCAACTACATCTTCCTGGTTCTCCGCCCTCCAATATGCGACGGCAGCGATTGCACGAAGCTGGATATCTTTGAACAAAGAAGTAAAGTTGAAGTAAAAACGAGGAACTGAACGTTAACAGGTAACTACAGGCGCCATTTGCTCCAAAGGGTACAGATAATTTCATGAAGTTCTTCTTCCCAAAGTATGTCCCACCGCCAAACCTCACGCATTACCAGCTTCGTCATTACCAAGAAAGAGCTTAGAAATCCTGTCGAATACCGATATGACCATGCTGAACAACTCTCTTTTTATGGGACTTCTACCTCCATCTATGATGTCCTTGCTCACTCGATGAAACTGTTGCTTGTCTAGAATCTGTCGCTTACCGGGTGCCAGAGCATGCCCAGAATTTCTAAGGCTCTGACGACTGCTTTTGTTCTGGAGCTGAAGTTAAGATTGCATTTTCAATGGATCCAAAGCTATCGACGAAGTCATCAACCTAATAAAACTTGGTGATTGCTTTGACTGCAGATGTGCAGGCGTTCTGAAGTTTAATGTGTTGGGCAGTACAAAAATAGCAAGCAGCTCCAAACGTCATCAGTTGCATCTAGTAAAATATATGTCAGGCGGCTTGCTGTCATTTCCATCACCCCACAAAAACCGTTGAACTTTGGATCTGGTTGAACATCCCTTTGATATCACCACGCACGGCGACAGCTCCTTTCCAAAAGTTGCAGAATACTGTTGGCAATGACTGGTAGTCCCGAGGATCCTTCAGCAGGAAGGAGTTGAATGACACTTCAATCACCTTGACAGCAGCGTCAAAAATTAGGCGAAGTTTCTAAGGTTTATTAGGGTTGACTACCCAGAAATGAGGTAAATACCATGTCCTTGGTCCTATGATGGCGGCTTGGGCTGGCTGCAGCTTTCAAGCATAGCATTTCAGTCTTTGTTCCTCTTCATCTTATATACTACATCCATCAAGCGCTTCAGAGCCATGGAAAAACTGGATGGCAAGACGATATGATCAGCTTTATTAATTGATACTCTTCGTTGTTAAGTCAACTTCTAGCACGAGCGTCTTCTTTAGATTCAACTGGTGCGGATCCATGTACTCCAAATCTGTTCGGAAATAGTCGTCTAAGAGAAGATGCAGCAAAACATCAGTGGAATTGATGTAGACACGAAGGTGTGTCTTTGTACGTACGAAGTACAGCCCACCGAAGCTTCATACGTGTCACATACGGTTCGCCTTTACCAAATCTCTGTAGTTCCGTCATCAGGCCGGTCAGAAATCGAGGATCAGCGTTCGAATATAATTGGATCGGAAACTCCTTTAGGTGACTAAATATTGTACTCAATTCCGAATCCATAAGAGTTTAAGTTGGCAACTTGAGGTGAGAAACGCCATATACATGGCGTATACTCCGCTTACCTGAAGGTGCACAACCAATAATGGCTACTGTGCTTATTTTTCAGCAACCTATTGCATATTGAGCTATCGCGGGCTGCCTTTCAGGCAAATCTCCCTAATCAGAGCAACATCAAGAATGGAAATCGAAGATCTATTATCGAAAAGCGCATAGGTGTTAATGGCTTTATTAGGGTCGTACAGAGCAATCGGAATATAAACAGAGTTTAAGCATGCGCCTTCTTATTTTTGCCGTTCTAGAATATCTAAGAGCTTTTAGAATTAATTCGATCATGGAACTGCATGGCAATCGATCGGGAAACTGCTGACCGGCCTATAATTTCGATTGAGCCTGCTCACCTGACCTACCAGTGGTGATCCTCGGTAACTGCATTAGCAAACCCTTACTCCAGCAGGCTAAAATGGCAAGTATATGCCCGGCCAGTAGCATAATTCCGACCTACCCTTAGGCTTACAACACTATGCGGGAAAGATTAAAAAGATGTGACGAACTACCTAAAGGCCTCGGATAGAAATGGATTCATTGCTAACGACCCTTGCAAACGTTTAAAGGGCAATGACCTTCAGATCTGCATATGGAATATTCGGACCCTTCACAGGCCACGTGCACCTGAGTAATTATCAGAGGCCCTCTCTATCCCGCAGATATCACTGCTACCCAGAAAGTGCGATGAGATGGGCTGGACAAAAGGAGGATGAGAAGCTGTGAATAACTTCTATGATGATTGGTATAGGAAAAAGAAACAGCGCTTATTCGGATGCTTACAACACGTGAGCGAGCGTCTTATAACAATCTCCATCAAGGCTAAATTCGCTAACATAAACCTAATATGCGCCCATACCCCAACGGAAGACAAAGACAAAGCCATCATAGAACGTTTCTACGAGCTCCTCGATATGGCAAACGAACAATGTCTGAAGTAAAGTCGTACTAGCCGATTTTAACGATGGGATTAAGAAGGAGGTCATATTTGGTAAGATAGCTATTAAGCATAACCTACACCACTATTTTGGTCTTCGGCTTATCGACTTTGCGGCGGGACTAAATATCACTATGGCATGCACGTAGTTTCTTCATCTCGATATACAAAAGGAAACATGGCGGTCTCCAGATCATGAAACGCTAAATCAAATTCATCACATCGCGATAGCCGTAACGCGTGCTTCCAGTATTCTGGACGTTCGAATGTTCCGGCCAGGCAACCTTGATTCGGATCACCACCTTGTTGCAGCCAAGGTGCGAATCTGGATTTCCCAAGCGCCGCAACAAAGAAGAACTACTCTATTCCGAAGTTTCTAGACAACGCCTGATGCCGCCAGCATCAAGTACCGAAGACCAGACCAACGTACCATCAGAGACGCTGCAACATGCGCTGGGTTGCACCCGACCACCACCAAGAAGTCCCTGGTTTGATGAAGAAATCCGACAGGCATAGCTGAGAGAGAAGCATGCAAAGCGGCACCACAACGAAGGATGAGAGCTGCCCGTAAATTCTAGGTGCAAAAGAGACGGGATTCTTCCCGTCGGCTTCTCCAGAGGAAAAGGAAAACGACAAAAGAGAACGAGAAGCATGCAATCGAAGATATTGACAGGCTGTACTCCAGGAAAAACATGTTGAAGTTTTACCAACAAGTGAAAAGAACGTGTCAAGGCAAGAAAACCCGTACAGAAGCCTTTAGAGACGAAGAAGGAAACTTCGAAGTAGAGTCCAGCTGAAAATGCTGGAAAATCTTTTTCTGCAGACTGAAAGAAGCCGCACCTCCCATCGTCAGGTAGAAAAACCATTCCACTCAGACGATTATAACTAAAACTTCGTCCAGCTGACAAAAATGAAGTAAGGATGGCAGTATCTAAGCTAAAATTCAACAAAGCAGCTGGACCTGACTGCTTACGGGCCGACGTATTCAAAGGTGCTGAAAGTGTATGCCTAATGACTGGAATATCGGTATCGGTGCCCGGTCTACAACTGTGCCAACTATAGAGGTATAAGTCTTCTCAACATCACCTTATCTGCCTCATTGGCCCCTATATCTGACCAAGAAAGTCCGAGGTTGGCGGCGGTGTTTTCTCAGATAAGCTAAATCTAAGCCTCTCTTTCCGACTTCCAAATCACTCTAGCGTATTCCAGGCGGAAATTTTGGCGATTAAAGGAGCTCTGTCCTGACTTAAGAAAAACGTGATATCTGCAAAGGATATCCGCATCTTTTCGGATAGGCCGCTATCAAGTCCTTGGAGTCGGTCTCACTAAATTTAAAAACCGCCCTTGAATGCCGGTCATTTCTTATGGAGATGGCAGAGCAGTTCAACTTTCACCTTTGCTGGGTGCCGGGTCACAGAGACATTCCAGGGAACTGTTCTATTCTACCGAAAAAGGGTAGCATAGGTATACCAACCGTTACATGCATATCAATATGCTAGATGGCTATAAAAAAAACAGACTTTAGGTGGACTCTTGGACCAACATGTCTAGCGACCTGTATCGCTCTAAGAGTCTGATCCTTCTAAATAGGAAACATCTCAGAGCCATCATAGGTGTCATCACTGGACACGGCTTGGCGCGTTTACAAACGATTTCTGTAGAAGCTACATGGACGAGGAGGAAGAGAAGGCAATCCTCCATCTACTCTGTACATGTCCAGCTCTCTGCCAGAGAAGAAAACTTCATTTCGGGGCTTTCTTCTACAATGACCTAAACGATCTAATGAATATAGACGTAAACAGTCTCCAATGCTTCATCGTAGGCTCAAACTGGTTCCATTAGTAAGAGGATCATAGCTTCACGTAGCATTACAATGTGCCAATAGGCCTAAGTGCATTGGTGTTTCCAACAGCCACTCTTACCAACCTACCAGAGTTATGCTGTCGACAAGAAGGGACACACAACACCGACGAATTGGACAGAACATCACCGCCGACAGCTATAATTTCGAAAAAAAAGATTTCCTCAGTCGTTTCGAAAGAAAAATCCTTCGAAAAATATTCGGTTTGCGTTGACGGGCTTTGAACGAGAACATGGGACGACGAACTATACGAGCAGTACAGTGACATCGACCTAGTCAGGAAACTGCGTAGCAGTTGCAGGGATATGTAGAGCGAGTACCAACCAACCCTAACCCGAAGGATCAATGCAGTAGAGAAAGACTCATGGTGCACACAAGTTGAAAGGGACATCAACTGATTCGTGGTGTGCAACTGGAGGCAGTTAGCTAAGAATATGCTTAACTGGGGAGGCTTATTAGTTAACACACTGGTTCACCCTGAACTGTGGCGCCACCTAAGTGAGTATTTATGTAAGCATTAACTCAATCAGCACATCGGAGTCGAGACCTTTCAATATTAGAGAGGGCTTCTCCGTTCCCTTCCAAGAAAAATCATATGCACCTAAATTTGTTTCCCAAAGTCTATCCACTCTATCCACTTATTTGTGCAACAACCGGTAAATAAAGCAATTGAACTTGTGATTCCAGAAAATATTGCAAGAATTACGAACTATGGATCTGCTCATATGGTTAGCTCACTCAATTTTAACATTCCACTCAGATCAGACAATTTTCTTCTGATCCGGGTATGGGTTGCAGAAAACAAGTTTCACTGCACGTTTTGGATTTGGTACAGCATGCCATGGCATAATTCTCTCATCAATCATTAATCTCGTGGGTAGTTCCATACCAACGGTATGCTTCAAGACCATTGTATCAAGGTAACCAGAGTCATGCTGGTACTCGTACATTCATTTTCTGACGGATACATGGGAAATCCCAGCAATCGAACACGAGTACTGAGGGATGTTGTATGTAGCATGAATCCAACGCCTGCCTGCTTTCAAATCTAAAAATGTATCCATGGAATAGCTTAAAAGGCCGCAGTAAAGGAACAAGAGTACGCGACTGGTTGCTTTTTAATGGAAGGGAAAACCTGTCAATTTCTTTGATATTTTGAGGTGAGGGAGAACCACAGAGTGACACAATGGCAACATGGAAGAGCTTTTTTTAATTTTTGGTGCTGGATAACGCCCCCATTTATTTGGCTTAGTACATGCTTAAAAACTAGGACTTAAAAACTAATATATGTAAATTAAGGTTTAGCAATGACTAGGACTGGTGAAGGGGATCAAATTTGAAGGACAGGGTGCTGTGATTAAAATCGAAAACGGAAAGGTTGGAGTATGTAGGGAGATTGGTTCGTTGGAGCCATATGTGGTGCGGTGGATTGGTAGATAAAAAAGACGGGGGCAATGTAGATTTCGAGGGTTAGTGTTAAAGAAAATGGAGTTGTAAAGATACGTGCAATCGACGGAGCCTGAGAGGAGGCAGTGAATGAAGAGAAAGGGTATTCAGGTTAACGAGTTTGAGACGGCCTCGATAGGTAGGTAAGATTAGAGAATCATTGAAAGGTAGACCTCGAAGAGCAAAAATGACGCTGGATGCTCTCAATACGGGATACATGAACTCGTTGAAAGGGACAGCACGCTTGGCTAGCATACTCGAAAAGGGGGTGAACGTGAGTAATGTATAGTGATCTGGTCACGTACGGGTTGCAGAATTCTTTGGACCATTTTTCACGAAGCTACGAGTAAGTGACGAGTTTGCTATAGTAATTATCTCATCAATATGCGAGCGGAAATTAAGCTGCCTTTCGCATAATATGCCAAAGTCGCCGATAGTCTGAACAAGGGTTATAGGTTGGCCGTGGAGAAGGTAAATTCGGGGAGGAGACTTGTTGCACTTGGTGACATTGCGTTCTAAGCAACTCTTGATGCACCACGTGAAGAAACTATTTAAATCTATTTGAAGGAGGCAGGAGACGTGTTGTGAGGAAATGGGTTTAAAAAATTTGGTATCGTCAGCATAGAGAGAAAACGCTGAGTGTTGAATGACCCTTTTAAGATCGTTAATAATTATAATGAATTTTTTAATTTAATTTTTTAATTTTGGTATGGGCTGAGGCCCCGATTTATTGGCTTAATACAAGCTTAATCTAACTTAAAAACTAACAGAAAGACTTAAGAGCTAGTGACCAAGGAAGTGATGGAGGAGATCTTGTTTAAGACGAGGAGTGCTCAGGTGGAAATGAAAAAGGGAGAGGTTTGAGTTGACCTTTCGGAGCATTCGGGAGATAGGTTCGTTGGAGCCATAAGAGGTGCGGTGGACCGGTAGATAGAAGAGACGAGGACAACGTAGATTGCGGGGGTTGGTATTGAAGGAAATGGAGGTCAAAATGGATGCACAGTCGATGGAACCTGAGAGAAGACGATGAATGAAAAGAACGCCAGCAATATTCCTACGTTCTTCTAACGAATTCATATTTAGAAGTTTGAGGCGGTCTTAGATTAAAGGGTCGTTCCATGGCAGGCCACGGAGGGCAAATCGGAGGAATCGACGTTGAATACCCTCGACTCGGGAAATATGAACCCGGTGAAAGGGGGACCAAACTTGACTGGCATACTCAAGCAGGGGGCGAACAAAGGTAATATAGAGAGATCGGGTTGGAAAATTCCTTGGACCACCGTTTAATAAAGCCAAGTGATGAGTTGGCTTTGAGGATCATCTTATCGATATGCGAACGGAAATTAAGCTCACTGTCGAATAATATGCCAAGGAGTGCTTAATGACACTCTCAACATCGTTGATAGTAAGAATGAAGAGAAGAGGGCCAAGATGACTGCCTTGTGGAACTCCAGATGAGGCCAGGAATGGAACAGAAAGGGCGGATCTAAACCGAACACTATAATATCGGTTTACCAGGTAAGAAGAAATCCATTTTAAAATGAGAGGCTCAAAGCCGAGAGCAGACAATTTCAAAAGGATCAATTTATGAGATATCTTATCAAATGCTTTAGTGAAATCAGTTGCGATAACATCGATTTCTTTGCCATTTTCTAAGGCTGAGAGTGCAAAAGACACGAATTCAACTAGATTTGTCGTAGTTGATCTACCTTTTAGAAAACCATGTTGTCGGGGTGAAATAAAAGGTTTGCATTTGAAGCTTAACGCTTCGTATAAAATGCTTTCAAAGAGTTTGGGTATATGAGAGAGTTTAGCAATGGGACGATAATTGGTAACTTCATACTTAGATCCCTTTTTGTGTATTGGGATTATAAAAGAGGTCTTCCAAACCTGGGGAAATTCACCCTGTGTAAGCGATAGACGAAAAAGGTAGGAAAGGGGTAGAGACAGGTTGGAAGAGTCCGTCTGGGCCAGGTACAAATTCATCCTTAAGATTTTGTAACTTTTCTTCAATAGCTGCAGGATCGAAATTTTGAATGAGAAAGGGACCAATAGAGAAATTTGGTAGATCATTGAAGTAAGAGGGATCTGGTACGAAGGAGTTGTTGACAAATGATTGTTTGAAAAATGTGGCAAAAAAGTTGGCGATGGTAGGAGGATCACATGAAGTTTTGGTTTCGAAAGCGAGGGAGGAAGGATAACCATCAGTCTTACTTTTGCAATTGACAAATTGAAAAAAGGACTTGGGGTCATTTATGAGATTGGTTTGCGTTTGCGCACTATTCAGGTAGCGGCGATAGAGAGAGTTATAGGGTTCAATGAAATGAAGATATGTACCTAGATAATTTGAATAGTCGGAAGAAGAGTGGGTGCGAAGGAATACCGCCCATAACTTGTTCCTTTTGTTTCGCAGAGAGCGAAGTCTACGATTATACCAAGGAGGGGATGTAGAAGAAGTTTTTAGGGCGGGAGTAAGGCACATAAAGGGAGATGGATTTGAATATTTCTCTGTAAAAAATGGAGAGGGCATCAACCAGAGATAGATTGGTAAACTCAAAAGAAGCACTGCTTAGATAGGTATTAATTTTACGGAAATTAGCTTTGTGAAAATTGTAAGAAAATAGAACTGCTGGGGGAGGCGACTGAAGGGGAGAGTTGTGGAAAACTGAGAGAAGAAGTGGAGGATGAAAGTTATCAATAGTTGAAAGAGATAGGGGACAACACGACACTGAGGAATTGATGGGATCAGTTGTGAAGATAAGATCTAATTGCCTTTCCATACAGTTGGAGACGCCACTGACTTGGCATAGACTAGAGTCTGTTAGCCGATCTAAGAATAGGCATTCCATAGTAGAAATGGGATTGGAAGCGATGAAAAAAGATAGGTCTTCAGATGGAGTCCACTTCAGCTGAGGCAGATTAAAATCGCCGAAGATAACGATATCATCAAGCGATTCTGATAAGTCGATCAAATTGTCAATTGCTGCAATAGCAAGTTGGTAGGATTCGATAGGTTGCGCCGGAAGAATGTAACAACACATAACGTACAAAGTCGAGCTTAGGAGAGGATGATGTTGCAACGAGAGAGGAGTCCAAGCTGTTGTGAATAGCCAGTAGGACACCTCGACATTAGAAGAAGGAGGGAATAACTCCTGGTTTTTTATGTTGGGGATAGATATCAAATGGGAGAGCATGAGATTGGCGGAAAACAACGTGGGTTTTAGAACGGAGTCCTCTTACGTTCTGGTAATAGAAGGTGAGAGGGAGGTTTTTGCATGACTTTTTAGGGTCGAAAAAATTTATCATGGTCAAGGCGACTGCGTTGGAGGTGTGAGACTCTTTTAGAGTGTACATAGTGGCGAAGAGCGGCAAGATCGTCTGCAACTTTTTGGGGGGGCGTATTGAAAATCTCGTGATACTTTATATAAAGTTTCCTGAGACTGGTAACGTCTGTAGGGAGGCCTTCCTGCTGGATAGAAACCATGACCCTCGTAACACACCGAGTCGGATTTATCGTGCAGATAAGCGAGATATAGACGTATATTCTCATATATCTTTTTATCTCTAAGCCTTGAGAGCGCATAGCGACATTCATTGGTATCGCTAGTTTGCTGCGCTAATTTAACAGTGGTGGCGAAAGGGGGTCAATAGAAGAGGGAGTGGTTAATGAGTTTGGTGTCGCAATTAGGGAAAGGCGTGTGTGTTAGGGGTTGAATGGTGGGAGTTTGAGTGGCAGGAGTTTAAGTTGTAGGGGTTAAGTCGAAAGAGACACGTTGACGTTGGGGCTTGATTTGGGGTGGAATAGGGGGAGTTGGATTTTGGGTGGGCGGCTTAAAATTAGGAAAAATTGTTGTTTTAAAACTCCAATTGGAGCTGGGTTTGTTGTGGGAAGAGGAGGTGGGTTTTGGCAAATTGGATTTATTTACTAACTTATTTGTTGGTTTAGGTATAATGGACTGCTTAGCTTTATCCTGCTTCTTGGGCGTATTTTCCAACCATTTGCAGACACGCATCTTTCCAAGATTGAAATTGTTGCTGTCAGGATTATGGAATAACCATTCGTACTTGGTTGGAAGATTGAGCTTGAAGCTGCGCTTGCTTCTGTGGTGAGATGTTGGAAGCAAATTGCAGTGGTTAATGGTAATGCCATATTTCTTTTCGAAGAAATTTGAGATCCAAGCAACATCAGCGTTTGTGGGGGCGCCTTTGATAAGAAGCGTAGTGACCAATTGATTCTTCGAAGCAAGCTTATCAAGTCTACGTTGCCATTCGGAAGGTGTCCAAGTTGAATTAAAATGACTGATAAGCTTCCGTGGGGCAGCGATTGCAGGAGCTGACATAGAAATATTTTCTGCTGTTAAGTTGGAAGAAACTTCGCAGGAATCAGTGGGTTGAACCGTCCGCAGATGACTTATATGTGGGGGTGGGCGTGAATCCACTTCAGGTTCCATTAATTCCGCCATGAGTGATGTATTGTAGGGAACATTCTGGTGAGGCTGCGGCAAGTTTTGTGTATCAACGATTTTGTTGTTTATTGTTGCGATGTGATGTTCAATATCGCATACGAGGGATCGAGTCGCAGTAAGTTCGTCGCCGACATCGTTCACTTTATCGAAGATAATTTCGAGCATATGATCACAGTGTTTGGGAGAGAGTTGTTTGTGTGACGAGGACTGAAAATGAATGTCTATGTCGTCACGCAGGGAGTTTATCATCTCGCAGGTTTTTTGGTTGGAGATAACCTGCGCAGAACACATAGCTTTAATGTCAATCAACACTTTATCGAGGTGACGTAAGGGAGTTTCTTCATTCCTGGATCTCCCGGAGTCTAACTCGATAAGACCAGCAATTTGTTTGTCCATGTGTTTTACTTTTGATTTTATTAACATCGGCTGAGTTCTGCACTGAGTTACGTAACTCTTCAACACTTTTAACACTGTTTTCTATTACCGAAATTTTATCCGTAATCTTTTTGGCGAGTGCGTCCTGGTAGGAGTCATTTGAATCGCTTAGGCATTTTATTGCCAAAAGCACGTATGAAAGTGAGATACTCTTACACTCATCACAGAAGAAAAGTAGGTTATCGGAAAATTCTTTAATTTAAATGAAGAGAAGTGGACCTAGGTGACTACAAGGTAGTCACCCTTGAGGAACACCTGAAGTGGCCAGGAAAGGGGCCGATAGGACAGACCTGAAACGAGCATTATAAAATCCATTATCCAGGTTGTTTATGAGATATCTTGTCACAAGCCTTACTGGAATCAGTTGCGTCAACGTCTTTCTAAGGTTGAGAGAACAGAGGACATGAATTCGACGAGGTTTGTGGTAGTTGATCTACCTTTCAAAAAGCCGTGTTGATTAGGGGAAATAAGAGATCTGCACTGGAAGCTAAAGACTTCGTACAAAATGCTTTCGAGGAGTTTGGGTATATGTGAAAGTTTAGCTATGGGGCGGTAATTAGTGACTTTGATCTTTAATCTCTTTTTGTGTATCGGTATTATGAAAGAAGACTCCATAACTGTGGAAATTCACCTTGAGAATGGGATGACTAGAAGAGATTTGAAAGGGCGTGGGAAAGTGTGGATGAACACTTTTTAAGAAAAATGGATGGGAAGCCATCTGGGCCGGGTAAACTTTGAGAAATAGAGGGGTCAATGGGGAAGTTATGGGGAAATTATCGGCAAAAGTAGCAAAAAAATTGGCTATAGTATGCGGATCGGTTGATGATATGTTTTCGTATGAGAGGAGTGGAGTTAAACCGTCAGATTTTTTTTGTAGTCAACGAATTGGTAGAAAGATCATTTATAAGCTTTGATTGCGCACCATCAAGGTATCGCCGGTAGAGAACTTTATGAAGCTGAGCGAATTGAAGGTATGACCCGAGATAGTTGGTCAGCAAAAGAATTGAATCGAAGGATAACTACCCACAATTTGTTTCCCTTGTTACGTAAAGAGCGAAGTTTACAATTATATCACGGGAGCTCGTAGAGAGAAATAGAATTGAATAATTCTCTGTAGAAAATAGAGAGAGCACTTTTAAGGGGCATATTGTCGAAATCTAAAGAACACTTACTATGATAAGCGTTAATTTTGCGGAAATTCGCTTTATGAAATTCGTAAGAAGAGGCAGCTGCAGATGGGGTGGGTTGGATAGGAGGGTGATGGAAAAGAGAAAGAAGAATTGGTGGGTGAAAGTTATCAATGGTCGATAGTGAAAGGGTACAGAGCGAGATAGAGGGATCTGCGGTGAAAACGAGGTCTAATAGTTGGAGACCCCTACTGACTTGGCATAAGCTAGAGCCTGTAAGAAGAAGACGCATTTTTTACTCGAGTTCGGGTTTGCGATAAAAAACGATTCGTCTTCTGATTCAGTCTAGTGTAGTTGAGGTAGATTGAAATCGCCGAATACGATGAAATCATCGAGAGGAGCAGATAAGATAATTATTTGATCAATTGCATCGATAGTGAGTTGGTAGCCTTCCATAGGTTGTGCCGGTAGGATGTAAAATCACATAACGTACAGGGACCCGCAGGGGAGTGTTATCTTTATTGAAACGTAGTCAAGTTTAGAAGAAGTAGAACGACCGATTGGAGAAGAGTTTAGGTCATTGTGGACGGCCAGTTGGCAAGGAGAATCATCTTTTCGACGGGTAAGATCGTCGTATCGAAACAGTTGAAACTAGGGAGGAATAATTCTTGATTCTTTATATCGGCAATTATTTTCGGTTAGAGCGTCGACCTCAAATGAGACAGCGTGAGATTGGCGCAAGACAACATGGGTTTTAGATCGCAGTCTTCTTATGTTTTATTAGTAGAAGGTAAGAGGAAGGTTATTTCGAGAGGCCGTAGGAGTGAATGGTTGAAACACTGGCAATGGTAGCATGTTAGGGACGAAAAAATTTGTCGTTATCAGCTCTGCTCGTTGAAGGTGTGAGATCCTTTTTGAGTGCTCATAGTTAGCGAAAGCAGCAAGATCGTCTGAGACTTTTTGGTCAGTATGAAGACCGTGACGCTTGTTTTAGTTTTTCCCTCATAGCAAACTGAGTCGGATTTGTCATGCAGATACGCTAGAAGGAGACGTATTGTACATTCTCGTTCGTTTCGGAAAGTGAATAATGGCATACTGTTGTGTCAAAAGTCTGTTGAGTTATTTTAACTGTGGGAGACAGGGGGAGGGGGTCAAAAGTGGGGCTAGTGAACGAAGATGTTGAGGGCAAAGCAGCGGCAATTGAAGGGGCATTAGACACATTTTCAGATGAAGAATTTATAATATGGGAACTAACGAAATTGGGCTATTTAGCTCCGGTTTTGAGATCGAAATGTGGGAAGTAATTAGGAAAAGGCGTGTGTGATAGGAGTTGAATGCTGGGGTTTGAGTTGTAGGAGTTAAGTCGAAAGAAACACGTTGATTTTGGGGTTTGATTTGTAGTGGAATAGAGGGAGTCGGAGTATGGGTGGGAGGCTTAAAATTAGGAAAAATTTTAGTTTAAAAACGCCAATTGGAGCTGGGTTTGTTGTGGGAAGAGGAGGTGGGTCTTGGAAGATTAGGTCTACTGGCTAACTAATTTGCTGGTTTAGGATTGAACTTGAAGCTGCGCTTGCTTCTGTGTTGAGATGTTGGAAGCAAATTGCAGTGGCTACTGATGATGCCATATTTCTTTTCGAAGAAATTCGAGATCCAAGCAACACCAGGGTTTGGGGGGGCGCCTTTGATAAGAAGCGTAGTGACTAATTGATTCCTCGGATCAAGCTTATCAAGTCTACGTTGCCATTCGGAAGGTGTCCAAGTTGAATTAAAGTGATTGATAAGCTTCTGTAGGGCAGCCATTGGAGGAACAGTCTCTGTTGTAAAGTTGGAAGAAACTTCGCAGGAATCAGTGGGATGAACCGTGGGTCCACTTCAGGTTCCATTAATTCAGCCATGAGCGATGTATTGTAGGGAACATTCTGGTAAGGCTGCGGGAAGCTAAATGTATCAACAATTTTGCTATTTGTTGTTTCGATGTGATGCTCAATATCGCATACGAGGGATCGAGTCGCAGTAAGTTCATCCCCCACCGACATCGTTTACTTTATCGAAGATAACTTCGAACATGGGATCGAATTGTTTGGGAGAGGGTTGTTTGTGTGACGAGGACAAAGGGAGGGAATGAATGTCAATGTCGTCACGCAGGGAGCTTATCAACTCGCACGTGTTTTGGTTGGATATAACCTGCGCAGAATAGATGGATTTGATGTCGCTCAACACATAATTTAGGCGACGTAAGGGAGTTTCTTCATTCACGCAGTCTAACACGATTAAACCTGAAATTTGCTTATCCATGTACAATATTTTGGCTTTTATAAGGGCGACTGAATTCTAGACTGACCTCTTCAACACTTTTCACACCATTTTCAATGATCGAGATTCTGGCCAAAATCTTTTTGGCGAGTGCATCTTGGTAGGAGTCTTTGGAATGCCCCTATTCATTTTATTGCCAAAAACACGTGTCAGAGTGAGTTACAGAAGAAAAGAAGGTTATCGGAGAATTCTTTGACAAACACCGTATTTCTTTTGTTTAACCCAACACAAACGACAGAAAGGCTTCCCACAGATGCCCTCGGGCTACATAGATGCATTGAAAACACTATTTGGCAATAGAGTTATTTCAAGAAATTTGTCGCCAAGATCGTACGATGTGACGACATTGGATTAGTTTCTGTGGGGCTACGTCAAGTCAACAGTTTATGCCTTGTACGAGGCAGCCGTGGTAGATTTAATAAGTCGTCATCAAATTAATTTCTTTATACTTTATTTAAACAAAAAGGTCGGAGTCTCTCAAAAAAATACACTTTACATCGACCCCAACACAAACTATGTGTAAGTAGATAAGCCAAGTCATTTCTCCGTTGTATATAAATTACAAAAATATCTTTACATTAGTACCAGCAGACATACGAGCACAAACATGCAGCTGAAATAATAATAAAAAATTCAATCCACATTCTACCGCTCGAATGTGACCTTAAAACTTTATGTCCTGCCATTAGACATTCATACACACGCCTACACAGGTATTTAACAATAAAAATTGTATTTCGATATAAATATTCCGGACCTTCATACGTATCTATGTACATAGTATTCGTGTATTCGTAGTCGTTTAGGCATTTGTATCTCTAATCCAAATAATCCATCTGATTAACGAAGCGAATTCAGCATGATGACATTTTATTACCACACATGACTTGGCACTTTGGCGTATGCTCATTCAAACTGCAATCCTTGTTATTCGCATTTGAATGTCTACCATACACAACGATGAATTTGTTTTCCCACCGAGTGATTTTTTGACAGAAATTTTCCAATCGAATTGCGTCTCTAAAATGTCAATCGTGCGAATGTGTTTGAATTCACCAACGTTGTTAGCTTTTTCATAGTCATTTCGATTTGGTGTTTGAAATTTGATTGACAGTTTAAGGATAAAAAAATATCCTGCACCGCGGGGATGCGAATATTAAAAAAAAATTCATCAGAATGCGAGAACGCCTGGATATATTGTTCTTTCGAGAGCCCACTGTCCGCTAATTCACTGAATGGTTTTGGCGCCCAAAATCCAATTAGTAAAAGTTGGAAAACAAAAATTCCTCAATAGCTGAAATAGATACAGAAGATTCGAGCTAAAAAAAATAGGAAAATAAGATGAAAACTCCACCTCGCTAACGGCGAACAATAACACAATTATCTCAACAGTCAAATGCAACCAACCCGGAAAAGGATATGGAAATTTTGGCAACCACTACCACGTTTGGTTGTAGTGTTAGCTTTGCCAATTCTCTCTTTTTTTGTGCAAAGTGTTTTATGCCCCCTCTGGCTAGAAAGCGAATAGAGAAGTCACACATCACTTGACTAAACACTCGCAAAGAGCAAAAGAAAAATACAAAAAAAAAACACTCAAACTGGTTCAATTGCCGCAAAAGTCTACTCGTAGTTGCTCGTGCTCCGTAAACGTGGAGGCAAGTTCTATTGAATTGCAACCGACTTAACCGCCAGCCACTAATATGTCAAATCATGTTAGTTTATAGACAGATAAACGAATACTCGTAGTGCATTCGATTTTTATCATAGTTAAATCGAGACTCAGAGAAGTGGTACAGGAATGATGCAACTAATTCGAAATTGATATTGTGATACCCTACACTTTGAGTTGAAGAAGAACTTTGGAATTCCTGTTTTGCACAACTTTTTGCAATTGCGGTCGTTTTTCAATGGCAAACTTTGCGATACGCTCTGTACTGATGAGGGATTAGATATGACCTGTAACCATCTTCGGAATCAGACCTCCGATAATGCTTAGCGGAGCTACACATATCTATGTGTATTTGCGAATATATGAACCAGCTGCTGCGTCATTCATTTGGCCTATAAGAGAGTCGTAGCCTCTAGGCTTTGCCCATATAAGTATCCAAAGCACCAAATATTGTTTTGGATCGCCTACTTTTAAAGTGGAAAACGATTTATGAACGAGGACACCAGACAGAGGTTTTAAGTATGCTGATGGCGAAATTATTCCAAACTTTATCAGGGGAATGAAATAATCAATCGAACTAAGGCCACTAGCAAGAATATCACTGGGCAACTTCAAACATTTGTAGAGTGTCTTCTCTGACTTTATGTATGCTATAGACCCTAAGGATCTTCTTTTTTTTTTCCTAATAACGACGAGAAGTAACCAGGCTCAAGTACTGTGCGACTCTCATCCACCTTAACCCCTTGAACCTTGACACCATACACCCGAAACCGCTTTCGTATTACTTCATAGTGGTGTCGTTTTCTATCCTCTTTGGAGGCCGACTTTTTCATATTTATCATCTTGTGCGGATTTATTCTATCTATTTGGTGAGGATTTCATCAGTGTGTTGAAGGCATATTTGCGTCTATCTCTCTTTTTTTTGTGCAGAGTGTGACAACGCTCATTTACAATCACATTCCAGCTGTCAGCTCTTTGGACGGGGCCAATCTGCTTGTTACACACTTTGTGGCTGGCTCATAACTCACGGATTTTGCTTTGTCTCCGCCTACACTTGAGTGAGTCGAATCTTCAATAGGCCCAATCCACTTTCGCACTCGTGTAGTAGCAAGAGTACTTAAAGATGTTAACATTCACAAATCCGCTGGTCCAGATGGTATATCTCCACTCCTTCTGAAGAGGTGTTCTTCCGCGCTGGTAAAACCACTACGTAAGCTTTTTCATCAATCCATTTAGGACTCTTTCCGAGCATATGGAAAACAGCATTTGTCCAGCCCGTCCCTAAAAAAGGCGAATCTTCTTCTCTCTCCTTCTACAGACCCACTGCACTAACGTCCCTTCTCTCCAAGGTCATGGAAACTCTGATAAACCGTCAGCTCATGAAATATCTCGAAACACGAAAACTTCTCAAATGCCGGCAATATGGTTTTCGCCGCAATCGGTCCACTGGTGATTCGATGGCATGTCTCACCGAAAAGTGGAACCAAAGCGTACATCAATCTGGCGAAAGCAAGATAATTGCACTTGATATTTCTAAGGCATTTGACAGAGTTTGGCATCAGGCTCGAAAGTGCGTGCGTTTGGGATCGACGACTCTCTTCTTCGATGGATTAGAAACTACTTTTCCGAACGTTCAATTCAAGTTGTCATGTATGGTTTGAAGTCTGATATTCACATAGTGCTGGTGTGCCCCAGGGCTCCGTTCTGTCTCCGACACTCTTTTTAATTTTCATTAATGATCTCTTGTCTGCAACGTCTAATCCAAAATATTCCTTTGCTGATGACAGCACTCTCTGCTTCTTATATTCGTTCCCGGACTCACGCCCCTGCTCTTCGGCTGTAGAACGGGAACGACGGCATATGTTAAGCTCAATAAACTCTTTTATTAACAGCATAACTAATTGGGGAACTATCAATAGAATGGAATTTAATGCTTCCAAACACACAATGCTCTCTGCTGGCGTTAAAGCGAAATTTGAACACCCAGCCATTATCCATGGATGGGACATGCATCGTCAAAACCGATAAACTTTCCATTCTCGGTATGTGTGCCAGTGACAATTTACGTTAGAATGACCACATATTAGATGTCGCCAAAAATGCTGCGAAATGTTTAGATTTTCTCAAACGATGTAACAAATACTTGTCCCCTTCTGAGCTGGGCTCAATATACAAGGCATTCATCCGCCTAAAATTGGAGTGCAATGCACACATCTGATCAGGTGAGCCTAAAGCATCTCTGCACCTGCTAGATAGGATTCAAAACCGTGCGATAAAACTCATAGGTGATACTACATAATATCAGTCAAACAATGGACACCCTAGAACACCGACGTAATGTCTCCTGTCTCACTTTGTTTTGTCGCTATTTCCATCAAAAGTGCTCCATTGAAATCGCCAGTAGCGGTCCACCCATTTTCGGACGTACGCTAAATTATCGTGATTCTTTTCTAAGCCCTACAACTCGATTATGAAATGCCCTGCCGATCTCTGTGTTTCCTGGTCATTATAACTTGCAAACATTTAAAAACAATGTACATCGGCACCTGTCCTTTCTTCCTCCCTAAATTTCCTTCGCCCGCGCTCAAAAAAAAAAAGAAGAAAACTCAGCAGTGAATTCGCCCTTACCCAAGGTTACAGTTTGCTCTGCATCAAAAGGGCTTTTACGTAGTCGGGTAGTGAACCGCATTCCTAACAACTGGATGAACTACGCTCATTGTTTTGTAATGGGAAAATATCGCCAACACCAAACGCTGTCACTTTTCATATTTGAAACAGTTTCCAACCGAAGGTAATTGATGTCTTCACGAACACATTTATTAAATTTTTTCACACAAAAACCCGACAGAAACCTTTGGATATGTTTGCATCGAACGACATGACACTGGGTCCGTCAAATCTCAAAGTACGAAGACCACTTCAATGCTAACTTTATTAAAAAAAAAATGGAATCGAACCACGAACTAAGTTGTTTGCAGAGATTTGAGTAAAATCACGAAAAGACGTTTCAAACATCCTTCGCTTCAGAGTACCAAAAAAAAAGACCTAAGTTCCTGGTATTGAAGGCAAGGGTTACGAGCAGTTATTAACCCAAGGTCAGTGGTCAATACAAGGTACTCCGGATTGGAAAATCTTTGATGTCGATTCGTTAACTTTCGCCTCAAAAAGCAACACATCAACAGCTTGATGCCTATGTTCTACCCAACATTCTTCTGAATATTTCATGTACATACTTAATGTCCTTAAAACAGCCAATCTGTCGCCTTTTTATATGGAAGAACAATGAAACAACATTCGTTAGACACAGGTTATTTATATGATAATTTGGAACAATCCTCTGAGACAAGAAATACCATGTATGTCTCTCAGAAATAGTTTCTGGAAGCTTGCGTGTAGCGATCTAAATTCCCATGCACACATTCTCGTCCTTCTTAACAAAAATATCTTATTAAAAAAAAAAAACTCATTAATTCATCAAAAACTCATTATGGATGCCGAAGTTGCAAAACGTATATATGGTATAGTGGGAAATGAGATTATAAAAAATTCAAAGCAAGGACACCCTACTTTCGTGCTAGTTCTAATCGAACGAATTTCTCTCATCCAGAAGTGCACCTTAGAGATGTGCTTCATTCAACATCATCCTTAGTGCACGTGCGAGTATGTACCTTTCATCACGCAAATTTCCATGTCTGATTTTCCTGTCCTTCATTCATCTCGTCCGTTTTGCTCAAACTCGACTTCAAAGTATCTTACGTGCAAATACCACGACTACGAATTGATGGGAATTTTTCAATATTCTTGGCAGTGATATGATACTCGTACTAGTACAGGATACATTCCAAGTAGTGAGTGCCACCCTTTAAGGGGCTAAAATGAAAGTACCACTTTCCTGAAGCACTACTCGCACTCGAACATTAATAATGTACGTTTGGTGCGATGTGATCAGCGAAATGTCTACATGTCGTCATTCACATACGAGTACATACCATATGTTGTACCATTATTGATTCCTTTATTACTTTGTCATTCCCTACCAGATGCCATCATCAAAGGACCAAAAAACAATAAGTGCGTTGTTGACAAAACCATTCCATGATGACGTTGATCCTTTGATTGTGTCTCACTTGTAAATCGATACAACGCACAAGTCCATTCAGTCAATTGGTTGGCTATTTCTTGGAGGAATCCAAGGCAAAAATTTGCTGGATAGAGCAAACTTGGAATATCCTTTGTTGGCTGGCACGAGTACGATGAGTATGTTTTTTTTTTTTTTTTTCTGTCCGCAGGAGACCGTAAGTCTCTGCTTGGTAATGATGAATTATCAGAAAATTGTTGTTCCATTTGTTAAAGTGGATTTAAGTCGCCAAAGAGTGTTAGCGATATTCAGACTCTCAGACAGCTGGCGAAGGTCTATAGCACTTAAATCCACATGTCAACCTTAATCCAATGATATTTATGTTATCCTTGAATGAAACCTAAATGGGTGCCTACCTAGCACAAAGGGATTGATATGAAAATTTTCTGTCGTGTTTTGGTTTTTGTTGGTTTTCGTTTTTCGGGAAAGCGACAATCACTGGCATCCCAAAAGTCACACAGACCGCCAAGGGACATTGGAAGGAGCTGAAAAGTTTTCAACGGAAATTCTGTTCTAGCGGAAAATTTTCTAAAAATAACAGAAAATTTCTGGGGCAAAGTTTAGGACGGAGGAATAAAGTTCTCCGCTTCGGTTGAAGATGATTGCAAAAAGGAAATTCGATGCGCTCTGCACTTCACTCCAATGGACAAAATAGTTTATCATTCAATTTGGAAACATTTTTCAACTTTCTGTGTTCGGTATGCAGCGGTTTGAGATTGCTTTAAAGATTTGATATCCTGTCCAGACGGTAGCCAGATTGCTCATGCAGACTTATGTGAGACCATACATCGCAGCTGGATTCCTTATATTCCGGTAGCGTGCATAGTTGTCTAATTGAAGTTTCGAACAGTTAAAGCTGGTATCTGCCATTGATTTTTGCATCGAGTGAAAGAATTAGATGCGATGCAGTGTCCTTTGATGGCATCTGGTGGTCTCGTATCGATGAAATATGTTCAGATATGCAGAAAAATTATATGCACCACCAACCGCCAATCCTGAAGTTAATTTTAATTTTTGACATTGCACTGGCCTGTTGAAGAGCCTTTAGTTTGCCTTTCGTTGGCTTTGTGTTCTACAGAGCATGGGATGAATTACGACACCCTGGTCTGCAAATTACTTCAGACTCAAGTTAGCAGAATAATATTTGCATTATGCATTCGACAAAAAAAAAAACACTTTGTAAGCTTTCAACACTATGGACGGTGCTTTTGCAGTGCAACTTTCAATATTTTTACCTTTTCACTCTCCTAATTCGATGCTAAATGTCAGAACGATTCGGAAGGGCAACCATGAACTTTTCCAACTTATGCGAACTAAAGGACTAAACGGACATAACCTTTTGAAGGAGACAATGGCTATCTAAGTTCATGCTCAGTGCATCTAATCAATGTTTCACAGATAACAGGGAATCACATCTATACATATGCGAAGCTTTGTATTAAGGCCTATCATCGAGTGACTCATTCCTGCGGAAAAGATGGGATTGGCCTACATAAGTCTGGCATATACGTTCATAGTCCCATTCAGGATATGAATTCTCAGTTTGAACTCCCTCGGGCGCATATAAGGTATCATCCCGATATTTTTGCCCTATCAACCTTGAAGTGATCTGCAAAAAAAGAACAAGTAAGGTACTCTGTGTGCACATGAGACCTTTAGGCCAAAAAGTCTTAAATTTCAGAGAGTCGTGTTAAGAAAATAAATCATTAAAAACCAAAAATACTTCAACCAATCGGAAGTGCTAGAGAGTTACCTAAGAACCGGGGCTCACTGAAGAGGCTTCTCTTCCTGGGCCCAAGTTCGTACCGAATATGAGCTTGATCTGGGTATGCAGATAAGC
Source organism: Volucella zonaria (assembly GCA_963966105.1). Lineage (NCBI taxonomy): Eukaryota > Metazoa > Arthropoda > Insecta > Diptera > Syrphidae > Volucella > Volucella zonaria. The sequence goes on along the minus strand of OZ014532.1, from coordinate 191,538,182 downwards.
TTCGATAGTTTTTCATATATTCAACATATTCTTGAACAGGAAAAATAAGAAGGCGCACGCTGTTCATGGCTTCTAGATCGTATCCGTTGACAGGTCATGTGCTACTTCCAAGTGAATGACCCTTACTGTCAGGCAAATAAACAACAAAAACTACCGCCTTTCAGTGCGACTCCTACTGTCACTGTGTGCGGTCCAAATTAATCAAGGCCGGTATATGAGAATAGTCTCAGACACGGTATGACATGGTCCACCGGCAATAGACCCATAACTGGTATAGTTTGCATGACCGTCTGAAGTCTGCAGACCCTACAGATAGAGATGACGTTATGCATGACCTAATGCAGGCGAGGAACCGAAAACTTCGTCGAAACTCACAAATCGCAGCATCGGTATTCTGATGCATTCATCATTTTGTCGTGGTAATGGGGGACCACGAGCGTTGAGTAAGGCCAACCAGTAGGTAGCATCAATTTGACCATATACGCGGAGAATGTCATCTTCATCCAGATACGGCATAAGCTTGAAGATTTTATTTCTATCTTATCTTAAGCTCCAGAATAGAGCTTATTTCAGCGCAAAAGACTTCAAGTTAGATTTGGCGATAAAGCTGCTTTTTGGCGACATCCAGCTTGTCACCTGTTAAGGCGTCATCTTGATTGCAGTTGAAAACACGCAGCATCCAGGCCATTGTTTTGATGTACAAAAAAGGGAAAAACGGTTCCAGGCGATCAAGTTACGAGTACTACTAACTATTTCAAGAGTGTATTTCGGACGAAGCTCATCTTCGTCATGGCCTGACTGGCCACTTCTCCTCTGGTTGTCGTATGAAAGTTGGACTATTTAACCAAATAGGTGATAGACTAAAATCAACATGACTTTTGGGCCTCGTGGAGTCGCCTATTGAGTTCTCGGTTATAGGCACCCATCTCCAGCTTCCCTGTTCCAAAACTTCAGCGATCCTATGAACGGCTTATATCTCCAGATTTTACTGTGAATCCATTTGATTGCAGTTGAGGAATGTCCTTCAAGTATGGTCTTCAGTCGTAAGCCCAGATCACCGAACTGAAAGTCAATATTCGTGACGATCATGGGCTTAAGTAGAGAACACTTTTAGCGCATATGAACGTGATCTCAACTACATCTTCCTGGTTCTCCGCCCTCCAATATGCGACGGCAGCGATTGCACGAAGCTGGATATCTTTGAACAAAGAAGTAAAGTTGAAGTAAAAACGAGGAACTGAACGTTAACAGGTAACTACAGGCGCCATTTGCTCCAAAGGGTACAGATAATTTCATGAAGTTCTTCTTCCCAAAGTATGTCCCACCGCCAAACCTCACGCATTACCAGCTTCGTCATTACCAAGAAAGAGCTTAGAAATCCTGTCGAATACCGATATGACCATGCTGAACAACTCTCTTTTTATGGGACTTCTACCTCCATCTATGATGTCCTTGCTCACTCGATGAAACTGTTGCTTGTCTAGAATCTGTCGCTTACCGGGTGCCAGAGCATGCCCAGAATTTCTAAGGCTCTGACGACTGCTTTTGTTCTGGAGCTGAAGTTAAGATTGCATTTTCAATGGATCCAAAGCTATCGACGAAGTCATCAACCTAATAAAACTTGGTGATTGCTTTGACTGCAGATGTGCAGGCGTTCTGAAGTTTAATGTGTTGGGCAGTACAAAAATAGCAAGCAGCTCCAAACGTCATCAGTTGCATCTAGTAAAATATATGTCAGGCGGCTTGCTGTCATTTCCATCACCCCACAAAAACCGTTGAACTTTGGATCTGGTTGAACATCCCTTTGATATCACCACGCACGGCGACAGCTCCTTTCCAAAAGTTGCAGAATACTGTTGGCAATGACTGGTAGTCCCGAGGATCCTTCAGCAGGAAGGAGTTGAATGACACTTCAATCACCTTGACAGCAGCGTCAAAAATTAGGCGAAGTTTCTAAGGTTTATTAGGGTTGACTACCCAGAAATGAGGTAAATACCATGTCCTTGGTCCTATGATGGCGGCTTGGGCTGGCTGCAGCTTTCAAGCATAGCATTTCAGTCTTTGTTCCTCTTCATCTTATATACTACATCCATCAAGCGCTTCAGAGCCATGGAAAAACTGGATGGCAAGACGATATGATCAGCTTTATTAATTGATACTCTTCGTTGTTAAGTCAACTTCTAGCACGAGCGTCTTCTTTAGATTCAACTGGTGCGGATCCATGTACTCCAAATCTGTTCGGAAATAGTCGTCTAAGAGAAGATGCAGCAAAACATCAGTGGAATTGATGTAGACACGAAGGTGTGTCTTTGTACGTACGAAGTACAGCCCACCGAAGCTTCATACGTGTCACATACGGTTCGCCTTTACCAAATCTCTGTAGTTCCGTCATCAGGCCGGTCAGAAATCGAGGATCAGCGTTCGAATATAATTGGATCGGAAACTCCTTTAGGTGACTAAATATTGTACTCAATTCCGAATCCATAAGAGTTTAAGTTGGCAACTTGAGGTGAGAAACGCCATATACATGGCGTATACTCCGCTTACCTGAAGGTGCACAACCAATAATGGCTACTGTGCTTATTTTTCAGCAACCTATTGCATATTGAGCTATCGCGGGCTGCCTTTCAGGCAAATCTCCCTAATCAGAGCAACATCAAGAATGGAAATCGAAGATCTATTATCGAAAAGCGCATAGGTGTTAATGGCTTTATTAGGGTCGTACAGAGCAATCGGAATATAAACAGAGTTTAAGCATGCGCCTTCTTATTTTTGCCGTTCTAGAATATCTAAGAGCTTTTAGAATTAATTCGATCATGGAACTGCATGGCAATCGATCGGGAAACTGCTGACCGGCCTATAATTTCGATTGAGCCTGCTCACCTGACCTACCAGTGGTGATCCTCGGTAACTGCATTAGCAAACCCTTACTCCAGCAGGCTAAAATGGCAAGTATATGCCCGGCCAGTAGCATAATTCCGACCTACCCTTAGGCTTACAACACTATGCGGGAAAGATTAAAAAGATGTGACGAACTACCTAAAGGCCTCGGATAGAAATGGATTCATTGCTAACGACCCTTGCAAACGTTTAAAGGGCAATGACCTTCAGATCTGCATATGGAATATTCGGACCCTTCACAGGCCACGTGCACCTGAGTAATTATCAGAGGCCCTCTCTATCCCGCAGATATCACTGCTACCCAGAAAGTGCGATGAGATGGGCTGGACAAAAGGAGGATGAGAAGCTGTGAATAACTTCTATGATGATTGGTATAGGAAAAAGAAACAGCGCTTATTCGGATGCTTACAACACGTGAGCGAGCGTCTTATAACAATCTCCATCAAGGCTAAATTCGCTAACATAAACCTAATATGCGCCCATACCCCAACGGAAGACAAAGACAAAGCCATCATAGAACGTTTCTACGAGCTCCTCGATATGGCAAACGAACAATGTCTGAAGTAAAGTCGTACTAGCCGATTTTAACGATGGGATTAAGAAGGAGGTCATATTTGGTAAGATAGCTATTAAGCATAACCTACACCACTATTTTGGTCTTCGGCTTATCGACTTTGCGGCGGGACTAAATATCACTATGGCATGCACGTAGTTTCTTCATCTCGATATACAAAAGGAAACATGGCGGTCTCCAGATCATGAAACGCTAAATCAAATTCATCACATCGCGATAGCCGTAACGCGTGCTTCCAGTATTCTGGACGTTCGAATGTTCCGGCCAGGCAACCTTGATTCGGATCACCACCTTGTTGCAGCCAAGGTGCGAATCTGGATTTCCCAAGCGCCGCAACAAAGAAGAACTACTCTATTCCGAAGTTTCTAGACAACGCCTGATGCCGCCAGCATCAAGTACCGAAGACCAGACCAACGTACCATCAGAGACGCTGCAACATGCGCTGGGTTGCACCCGACCACCACCAAGAAGTCCCTGGTTTGATGAAGAAATCCGACAGGCATAGCTGAGAGAGAAGCATGCAAAGCGGCACCACAACGAAGGATGAGAGCTGCCCGTAAATTCTAGGTGCAAAAGAGACGGGATTCTTCCCGTCGGCTTCTCCAGAGGAAAAGGAAAACGACAAAAGAGAACGAGAAGCATGCAATCGAAGATATTGACAGGCTGTACTCCAGGAAAAACATGTTGAAGTTTTACCAACAAGTGAAAAGAACGTGTCAAGGCAAGAAAACCCGTACAGAAGCCTTTAGAGACGAAGAAGGAAACTTCGAAGTAGAGTCCAGCTGAAAATGCTGGAAAATCTTTTTCTGCAGACTGAAAGAAGCCGCACCTCCCATCGTCAGGTAGAAAAACCATTCCACTCAGACGATTATAACTAAAACTTCGTCCAGCTGACAAAAATGAAGTAAGGATGGCAGTATCTAAGCTAAAATTCAACAAAGCAGCTGGACCTGACTGCTTACGGGCCGACGTATTCAAAGGTGCTGAAAGTGTATGCCTAATGACTGGAATATCGGTATCGGTGCCCGGTCTACAACTGTGCCAACTATAGAGGTATAAGTCTTCTCAACATCACCTTATCTGCCTCATTGGCCCCTATATCTGACCAAGAAAGTCCGAGGTTGGCGGCGGTGTTTTCTCAGATAAGCTAAATCTAAGCCTCTCTTTCCGACTTCCAAATCACTCTAGCGTATTCCAGGCGGAAATTTTGGCGATTAAAGGAGCTCTGTCCTGACTTAAGAAAAACGTGATATCTGCAAAGGATATCCGCATCTTTTCGGATAGGCCGCTATCAAGTCCTTGGAGTCGGTCTCACTAAATTTAAAAACCGCCCTTGAATGCCGGTCATTTCTTATGGAGATGGCAGAGCAGTTCAACTTTCACCTTTGCTGGGTGCCGGGTCACAGAGACATTCCAGGGAACTGTTCTATTCTACCGAAAAAGGGTAGCATAGGTATACCAACCGTTACATGCATATCAATATGCTAGATGGCTATAAAAAAAACAGACTTTAGGTGGACTCTTGGACCAACATGTCTAGCGACCTGTATCGCTCTAAGAGTCTGATCCTTCTAAATAGGAAACATCTCAGAGCCATCATAGGTGTCATCACTGGACACGGCTTGGCGCGTTTACAAACGATTTCTGTAGAAGCTACATGGACGAGGAGGAAGAGAAGGCAATCCTCCATCTACTCTGTACATGTCCAGCTCTCTGCCAGAGAAGAAAACTTCATTTCGGGGCTTTCTTCTACAATGACCTAAACGATCTAATGAATATAGACGTAAACAGTCTCCAATGCTTCATCGTAGGCTCAAACTGGTTCCATTAGTAAGAGGATCATAGCTTCACGTAGCATTACAATGTGCCAATAGGCCTAAGTGCATTGGTGTTTCCAACAGCCACTCTTACCAACCTACCAGAGTTATGCTGTCGACAAGAAGGGACACACAACACCGACGAATTGGACAGAACATCACCGCCGACAGCTATAATTTCGAAAAAAAAGATTTCCTCAGTCGTTTCGAAAGAAAAATCCTTCGAAAAATATTCGGTTTGCGTTGACGGGCTTTGAACGAGAACATGGGACGACGAACTATACGAGCAGTACAGTGACATCGACCTAGTCAGGAAACTGCGTAGCAGTTGCAGGGATATGTAGAGCGAGTACCAACCAACCCTAACCCGAAGGATCAATGCAGTAGAGAAAGACTCATGGTGCACACAAGTTGAAAGGGACATCAACTGATTCGTGGTGTGCAACTGGAGGCAGTTAGCTAAGAATATGCTTAACTGGGGAGGCTTATTAGTTAACACACTGGTTCACCCTGAACTGTGGCGCCACCTAAGTGAGTATTTATGTAAGCATTAACTCAATCAGCACATCGGAGTCGAGACCTTTCAATATTAGAGAGGGCTTCTCCGTTCCCTTCCAAGAAAAATCATATGCACCTAAATTTGTTTCCCAAAGTCTATCCACTCTATCCACTTATTTGTGCAACAACCGGTAAATAAAGCAATTGAACTTGTGATTCCAGAAAATATTGCAAGAATTACGAACTATGGATCTGCTCATATGGTTAGCTCACTCAATTTTAACATTCCACTCAGATCAGACAATTTTCTTCTGATCCGGGTATGGGTTGCAGAAAACAAGTTTCACTGCACGTTTTGGATTTGGTACAGCATGCCATGGCATAATTCTCTCATCAATCATTAATCTCGTGGGTAGTTCCATACCAACGGTATGCTTCAAGACCATTGTATCAAGGTAACCAGAGTCATGCTGGTACTCGTACATTCATTTTCTGACGGATACATGGGAAATCCCAGCAATCGAACACGAGTACTGAGGGATGTTGTATGTAGCATGAATCCAACGCCTGCCTGCTTTCAAATCTAAAAATGTATCCATGGAATAGCTTAAAAGGCCGCAGTAAAGGAACAAGAGTACGCGACTGGTTGCTTTTTAATGGAAGGGAAAACCTGTCAATTTCTTTGATATTTTGAGGTGAGGGAGAACCACAGAGTGACACAATGGCAACATGGAAGAGCTTTTTTTAATTTTTGGTGCTGGATAACGCCCCCATTTATTTGGCTTAGTACATGCTTAAAAACTAGGACTTAAAAACTAATATATGTAAATTAAGGTTTAGCAATGACTAGGACTGGTGAAGGGGATCAAATTTGAAGGACAGGGTGCTGTGATTAAAATCGAAAACGGAAAGGTTGGAGTATGTAGGGAGATTGGTTCGTTGGAGCCATATGTGGTGCGGTGGATTGGTAGATAAAAAAGACGGGGGCAATGTAGATTTCGAGGGTTAGTGTTAAAGAAAATGGAGTTGTAAAGATACGTGCAATCGACGGAGCCTGAGAGGAGGCAGTGAATGAAGAGAAAGGGTATTCAGGTTAACGAGTTTGAGACGGCCTCGATAGGTAGGTAAGATTAGAGAATCATTGAAAGGTAGACCTCGAAGAGCAAAAATGACGCTGGATGCTCTCAATACGGGATACATGAACTCGTTGAAAGGGACAGCACGCTTGGCTAGCATACTCGAAAAGGGGGTGAACGTGAGTAATGTATAGTGATCTGGTCACGTACGGGTTGCAGAATTCTTTGGACCATTTTTCACGAAGCTACGAGTAAGTGACGAGTTTGCTATAGTAATTATCTCATCAATATGCGAGCGGAAATTAAGCTGCCTTTCGCATAATATGCCAAAGTCGCCGATAGTCTGAACAAGGGTTATAGGTTGGCCGTGGAGAAGGTAAATTCGGGGAGGAGACTTGTTGCACTTGGTGACATTGCGTTCTAAGCAACTCTTGATGCACCACGTGAAGAAACTATTTAAATCTATTTGAAGGAGGCAGGAGACGTGTTGTGAGGAAATGGGTTTAAAAAATTTGGTATCGTCAGCATAGAGAGAAAACGCTGAGTGTTGAATGACCCTTTTAAGATCGTTAATAATTATAATGAATTTTTTAATTTAATTTTTTAATTTTGGTATGGGCTGAGGCCCCGATTTATTGGCTTAATACAAGCTTAATCTAACTTAAAAACTAACAGAAAGACTTAAGAGCTAGTGACCAAGGAAGTGATGGAGGAGATCTTGTTTAAGACGAGGAGTGCTCAGGTGGAAATGAAAAAGGGAGAGGTTTGAGTTGACCTTTCGGAGCATTCGGGAGATAGGTTCGTTGGAGCCATAAGAGGTGCGGTGGACCGGTAGATAGAAGAGACGAGGACAACGTAGATTGCGGGGGTTGGTATTGAAGGAAATGGAGGTCAAAATGGATGCACAGTCGATGGAACCTGAGAGAAGACGATGAATGAAAAGAACGCCAGCAATATTCCTACGTTCTTCTAACGAATTCATATTTAGAAGTTTGAGGCGGTCTTAGATTAAAGGGTCGTTCCATGGCAGGCCACGGAGGGCAAATCGGAGGAATCGACGTTGAATACCCTCGACTCGGGAAATATGAACCCGGTGAAAGGGGGACCAAACTTGACTGGCATACTCAAGCAGGGGGCGAACAAAGGTAATATAGAGAGATCGGGTTGGAAAATTCCTTGGACCACCGTTTAATAAAGCCAAGTGATGAGTTGGCTTTGAGGATCATCTTATCGATATGCGAACGGAAATTAAGCTCACTGTCGAATAATATGCCAAGGAGTGCTTAATGACACTCTCAACATCGTTGATAGTAAGAATGAAGAGAAGAGGGCCAAGATGACTGCCTTGTGGAACTCCAGATGAGGCCAGGAATGGAACAGAAAGGGCGGATCTAAACCGAACACTATAATATCGGTTTACCAGGTAAGAAGAAATCCATTTTAAAATGAGAGGCTCAAAGCCGAGAGCAGACAATTTCAAAAGGATCAATTTATGAGATATCTTATCAAATGCTTTAGTGAAATCAGTTGCGATAACATCGATTTCTTTGCCATTTTCTAAGGCTGAGAGTGCAAAAGACACGAATTCAACTAGATTTGTCGTAGTTGATCTACCTTTTAGAAAACCATGTTGTCGGGGTGAAATAAAAGGTTTGCATTTGAAGCTTAACGCTTCGTATAAAATGCTTTCAAAGAGTTTGGGTATATGAGAGAGTTTAGCAATGGGACGATAATTGGTAACTTCATACTTAGATCCCTTTTTGTGTATTGGGATTATAAAAGAGGTCTTCCAAACCTGGGGAAATTCACCCTGTGTAAGCGATAGACGAAAAAGGTAGGAAAGGGGTAGAGACAGGTTGGAAGAGTCCGTCTGGGCCAGGTACAAATTCATCCTTAAGATTTTGTAACTTTTCTTCAATAGCTGCAGGATCGAAATTTTGAATGAGAAAGGGACCAATAGAGAAATTTGGTAGATCATTGAAGTAAGAGGGATCTGGTACGAAGGAGTTGTTGACAAATGATTGTTTGAAAAATGTGGCAAAAAAGTTGGCGATGGTAGGAGGATCACATGAAGTTTTGGTTTCGAAAGCGAGGGAGGAAGGATAACCATCAGTCTTACTTTTGCAATTGACAAATTGAAAAAAGGACTTGGGGTCATTTATGAGATTGGTTTGCGTTTGCGCACTATTCAGGTAGCGGCGATAGAGAGAGTTATAGGGTTCAATGAAATGAAGATATGTACCTAGATAATTTGAATAGTCGGAAGAAGAGTGGGTGCGAAGGAATACCGCCCATAACTTGTTCCTTTTGTTTCGCAGAGAGCGAAGTCTACGATTATACCAAGGAGGGGATGTAGAAGAAGTTTTTAGGGCGGGAGTAAGGCACATAAAGGGAGATGGATTTGAATATTTCTCTGTAAAAAATGGAGAGGGCATCAACCAGAGATAGATTGGTAAACTCAAAAGAAGCACTGCTTAGATAGGTATTAATTTTACGGAAATTAGCTTTGTGAAAATTGTAAGAAAATAGAACTGCTGGGGGAGGCGACTGAAGGGGAGAGTTGTGGAAAACTGAGAGAAGAAGTGGAGGATGAAAGTTATCAATAGTTGAAAGAGATAGGGGACAACACGACACTGAGGAATTGATGGGATCAGTTGTGAAGATAAGATCTAATTGCCTTTCCATACAGTTGGAGACGCCACTGACTTGGCATAGACTAGAGTCTGTTAGCCGATCTAAGAATAGGCATTCCATAGTAGAAATGGGATTGGAAGCGATGAAAAAAGATAGGTCTTCAGATGGAGTCCACTTCAGCTGAGGCAGATTAAAATCGCCGAAGATAACGATATCATCAAGCGATTCTGATAAGTCGATCAAATTGTCAATTGCTGCAATAGCAAGTTGGTAGGATTCGATAGGTTGCGCCGGAAGAATGTAACAACACATAACGTACAAAGTCGAGCTTAGGAGAGGATGATGTTGCAACGAGAGAGGAGTCCAAGCTGTTGTGAATAGCCAGTAGGACACCTCGACATTAGAAGAAGGAGGGAATAACTCCTGGTTTTTTATGTTGGGGATAGATATCAAATGGGAGAGCATGAGATTGGCGGAAAACAACGTGGGTTTTAGAACGGAGTCCTCTTACGTTCTGGTAATAGAAGGTGAGAGGGAGGTTTTTGCATGACTTTTTAGGGTCGAAAAAATTTATCATGGTCAAGGCGACTGCGTTGGAGGTGTGAGACTCTTTTAGAGTGTACATAGTGGCGAAGAGCGGCAAGATCGTCTGCAACTTTTTGGGGGGGCGTATTGAAAATCTCGTGATACTTTATATAAAGTTTCCTGAGACTGGTAACGTCTGTAGGGAGGCCTTCCTGCTGGATAGAAACCATGACCCTCGTAACACACCGAGTCGGATTTATCGTGCAGATAAGCGAGATATAGACGTATATTCTCATATATCTTTTTATCTCTAAGCCTTGAGAGCGCATAGCGACATTCATTGGTATCGCTAGTTTGCTGCGCTAATTTAACAGTGGTGGCGAAAGGGGGTCAATAGAAGAGGGAGTGGTTAATGAGTTTGGTGTCGCAATTAGGGAAAGGCGTGTGTGTTAGGGGTTGAATGGTGGGAGTTTGAGTGGCAGGAGTTTAAGTTGTAGGGGTTAAGTCGAAAGAGACACGTTGACGTTGGGGCTTGATTTGGGGTGGAATAGGGGGAGTTGGATTTTGGGTGGGCGGCTTAAAATTAGGAAAAATTGTTGTTTTAAAACTCCAATTGGAGCTGGGTTTGTTGTGGGAAGAGGAGGTGGGTTTTGGCAAATTGGATTTATTTACTAACTTATTTGTTGGTTTAGGTATAATGGACTGCTTAGCTTTATCCTGCTTCTTGGGCGTATTTTCCAACCATTTGCAGACACGCATCTTTCCAAGATTGAAATTGTTGCTGTCAGGATTATGGAATAACCATTCGTACTTGGTTGGAAGATTGAGCTTGAAGCTGCGCTTGCTTCTGTGGTGAGATGTTGGAAGCAAATTGCAGTGGTTAATGGTAATGCCATATTTCTTTTCGAAGAAATTTGAGATCCAAGCAACATCAGCGTTTGTGGGGGCGCCTTTGATAAGAAGCGTAGTGACCAATTGATTCTTCGAAGCAAGCTTATCAAGTCTACGTTGCCATTCGGAAGGTGTCCAAGTTGAATTAAAATGACTGATAAGCTTCCGTGGGGCAGCGATTGCAGGAGCTGACATAGAAATATTTTCTGCTGTTAAGTTGGAAGAAACTTCGCAGGAATCAGTGGGTTGAACCGTCCGCAGATGACTTATATGTGGGGGTGGGCGTGAATCCACTTCAGGTTCCATTAATTCCGCCATGAGTGATGTATTGTAGGGAACATTCTGGTGAGGCTGCGGCAAGTTTTGTGTATCAACGATTTTGTTGTTTATTGTTGCGATGTGATGTTCAATATCGCATACGAGGGATCGAGTCGCAGTAAGTTCGTCGCCGACATCGTTCACTTTATCGAAGATAATTTCGAGCATATGATCACAGTGTTTGGGAGAGAGTTGTTTGTGTGACGAGGACTGAAAATGAATGTCTATGTCGTCACGCAGGGAGTTTATCATCTCGCAGGTTTTTTGGTTGGAGATAACCTGCGCAGAACACATAGCTTTAATGTCAATCAACACTTTATCGAGGTGACGTAAGGGAGTTTCTTCATTCCTGGATCTCCCGGAGTCTAACTCGATAAGACCAGCAATTTGTTTGTCCATGTGTTTTACTTTTGATTTTATTAACATCGGCTGAGTTCTGCACTGAGTTACGTAACTCTTCAACACTTTTAACACTGTTTTCTATTACCGAAATTTTATCCGTAATCTTTTTGGCGAGTGCGTCCTGGTAGGAGTCATTTGAATCGCTTAGGCATTTTATTGCCAAAAGCACGTATGAAAGTGAGATACTCTTACACTCATCACAGAAGAAAAGTAGGTTATCGGAAAATTCTTTAATTTAAATGAAGAGAAGTGGACCTAGGTGACTACAAGGTAGTCACCCTTGAGGAACACCTGAAGTGGCCAGGAAAGGGGCCGATAGGACAGACCTGAAACGAGCATTATAAAATCCATTATCCAGGTTGTTTATGAGATATCTTGTCACAAGCCTTACTGGAATCAGTTGCGTCAACGTCTTTCTAAGGTTGAGAGAACAGAGGACATGAATTCGACGAGGTTTGTGGTAGTTGATCTACCTTTCAAAAAGCCGTGTTGATTAGGGGAAATAAGAGATCTGCACTGGAAGCTAAAGACTTCGTACAAAATGCTTTCGAGGAGTTTGGGTATATGTGAAAGTTTAGCTATGGGGCGGTAATTAGTGACTTTGATCTTTAATCTCTTTTTGTGTATCGGTATTATGAAAGAAGACTCCATAACTGTGGAAATTCACCTTGAGAATGGGATGACTAGAAGAGATTTGAAAGGGCGTGGGAAAGTGTGGATGAACACTTTTTAAGAAAAATGGATGGGAAGCCATCTGGGCCGGGTAAACTTTGAGAAATAGAGGGGTCAATGGGGAAGTTATGGGGAAATTATCGGCAAAAGTAGCAAAAAAATTGGCTATAGTATGCGGATCGGTTGATGATATGTTTTCGTATGAGAGGAGTGGAGTTAAACCGTCAGATTTTTTTTGTAGTCAACGAATTGGTAGAAAGATCATTTATAAGCTTTGATTGCGCACCATCAAGGTATCGCCGGTAGAGAACTTTATGAAGCTGAGCGAATTGAAGGTATGACCCGAGATAGTTGGTCAGCAAAAGAATTGAATCGAAGGATAACTACCCACAATTTGTTTCCCTTGTTACGTAAAGAGCGAAGTTTACAATTATATCACGGGAGCTCGTAGAGAGAAATAGAATTGAATAATTCTCTGTAGAAAATAGAGAGAGCACTTTTAAGGGGCATATTGTCGAAATCTAAAGAACACTTACTATGATAAGCGTTAATTTTGCGGAAATTCGCTTTATGAAATTCGTAAGAAGAGGCAGCTGCAGATGGGGTGGGTTGGATAGGAGGGTGATGGAAAAGAGAAAGAAGAATTGGTGGGTGAAAGTTATCAATGGTCGATAGTGAAAGGGTACAGAGCGAGATAGAGGGATCTGCGGTGAAAACGAGGTCTAATAGTTGGAGACCCCTACTGACTTGGCATAAGCTAGAGCCTGTAAGAAGAAGACGCATTTTTTACTCGAGTTCGGGTTTGCGATAAAAAACGATTCGTCTTCTGATTCAGTCTAGTGTAGTTGAGGTAGATTGAAATCGCCGAATACGATGAAATCATCGAGAGGAGCAGATAAGATAATTATTTGATCAATTGCATCGATAGTGAGTTGGTAGCCTTCCATAGGTTGTGCCGGTAGGATGTAAAATCACATAACGTACAGGGACCCGCAGGGGAGTGTTATCTTTATTGAAACGTAGTCAAGTTTAGAAGAAGTAGAACGACCGATTGGAGAAGAGTTTAGGTCATTGTGGACGGCCAGTTGGCAAGGAGAATCATCTTTTCGACGGGTAAGATCGTCGTATCGAAACAGTTGAAACTAGGGAGGAATAATTCTTGATTCTTTATATCGGCAATTATTTTCGGTTAGAGCGTCGACCTCAAATGAGACAGCGTGAGATTGGCGCAAGACAACATGGGTTTTAGATCGCAGTCTTCTTATGTTTTATTAGTAGAAGGTAAGAGGAAGGTTATTTCGAGAGGCCGTAGGAGTGAATGGTTGAAACACTGGCAATGGTAGCATGTTAGGGACGAAAAAATTTGTCGTTATCAGCTCTGCTCGTTGAAGGTGTGAGATCCTTTTTGAGTGCTCATAGTTAGCGAAAGCAGCAAGATCGTCTGAGACTTTTTGGTCAGTATGAAGACCGTGACGCTTGTTTTAGTTTTTCCCTCATAGCAAACTGAGTCGGATTTGTCATGCAGATACGCTAGAAGGAGACGTATTGTACATTCTCGTTCGTTTCGGAAAGTGAATAATGGCATACTGTTGTGTCAAAAGTCTGTTGAGTTATTTTAACTGTGGGAGACAGGGGGAGGGGGTCAAAAGTGGGGCTAGTGAACGAAGATGTTGAGGGCAAAGCAGCGGCAATTGAAGGGGCATTAGACACATTTTCAGATGAAGAATTTATAATATGGGAACTAACGAAATTGGGCTATTTAGCTCCGGTTTTGAGATCGAAATGTGGGAAGTAATTAGGAAAAGGCGTGTGTGATAGGAGTTGAATGCTGGGGTTTGAGTTGTAGGAGTTAAGTCGAAAGAAACACGTTGATTTTGGGGTTTGATTTGTAGTGGAATAGAGGGAGTCGGAGTATGGGTGGGAGGCTTAAAATTAGGAAAAATTTTAGTTTAAAAACGCCAATTGGAGCTGGGTTTGTTGTGGGAAGAGGAGGTGGGTCTTGGAAGATTAGGTCTACTGGCTAACTAATTTGCTGGTTTAGGATTGAACTTGAAGCTGCGCTTGCTTCTGTGTTGAGATGTTGGAAGCAAATTGCAGTGGCTACTGATGATGCCATATTTCTTTTCGAAGAAATTCGAGATCCAAGCAACACCAGGGTTTGGGGGGGCGCCTTTGATAAGAAGCGTAGTGACTAATTGATTCCTCGGATCAAGCTTATCAAGTCTACGTTGCCATTCGGAAGGTGTCCAAGTTGAATTAAAGTGATTGATAAGCTTCTGTAGGGCAGCCATTGGAGGAACAGTCTCTGTTGTAAAGTTGGAAGAAACTTCGCAGGAATCAGTGGGATGAACCGTGGGTCCACTTCAGGTTCCATTAATTCAGCCATGAGCGATGTATTGTAGGGAACATTCTGGTAAGGCTGCGGGAAGCTAAATGTATCAACAATTTTGCTATTTGTTGTTTCGATGTGATGCTCAATATCGCATACGAGGGATCGAGTCGCAGTAAGTTCATCCCCCACCGACATCGTTTACTTTATCGAAGATAACTTCGAACATGGGATCGAATTGTTTGGGAGAGGGTTGTTTGTGTGACGAGGACAAAGGGAGGGAATGAATGTCAATGTCGTCACGCAGGGAGCTTATCAACTCGCACGTGTTTTGGTTGGATATAACCTGCGCAGAATAGATGGATTTGATGTCGCTCAACACATAATTTAGGCGACGTAAGGGAGTTTCTTCATTCACGCAGTCTAACACGATTAAACCTGAAATTTGCTTATCCATGTACAATATTTTGGCTTTTATAAGGGCGACTGAATTCTAGACTGACCTCTTCAACACTTTTCACACCATTTTCAATGATCGAGATTCTGGCCAAAATCTTTTTGGCGAGTGCATCTTGGTAGGAGTCTTTGGAATGCCCCTATTCATTTTATTGCCAAAAACACGTGTCAGAGTGAGTTACAGAAGAAAAGAAGGTTATCGGAGAATTCTTTGACAAACACCGTATTTCTTTTGTTTAACCCAACACAAACGACAGAAAGGCTTCCCACAGATGCCCTCGGGCTACATAGATGCATTGAAAACACTATTTGGCAATAGAGTTATTTCAAGAAATTTGTCGCCAAGATCGTACGATGTGACGACATTGGATTAGTTTCTGTGGGGCTACGTCAAGTCAACAGTTTATGCCTTGTACGAGGCAGCCGTGGTAGATTTAATAAGTCGTCATCAAATTAATTTCTTTATACTTTATTTAAACAAAAAGGTCGGAGTCTCTCAAAAAAATACACTTTACATCGACCCCAACACAAACTATGTGTAAGTAGATAAGCCAAGTCATTTCTCCGTTGTATATAAATTACAAAAATATCTTTACATTAGTACCAGCAGACATACGAGCACAAACATGCAGCTGAAATAATAATAAAAAATTCAATCCACATTCTACCGCTCGAATGTGACCTTAAAACTTTATGTCCTGCCATTAGACATTCATACACACGCCTACACAGGTATTTAACAATAAAAATTGTATTTCGATATAAATATTCCGGACCTTCATACGTATCTATGTACATAGTATTCGTGTATTCGTAGTCGTTTAGGCATTTGTATCTCTAATCCAAATAATCCATCTGATTAACGAAGCGAATTCAGCATGATGACATTTTATTACCACACATGACTTGGCACTTTGGCGTATGCTCATTCAAACTGCAATCCTTGTTATTCGCATTTGAATGTCTACCATACACAACGATGAATTTGTTTTCCCACCGAGTGATTTTTTGACAGAAATTTTCCAATCGAATTGCGTCTCTAAAATGTCAATCGTGCGAATGTGTTTGAATTCACCAACGTTGTTAGCTTTTTCATAGTCATTTCGATTTGGTGTTTGAAATTTGATTGACAGTTTAAGGATAAAAAAATATCCTGCACCGCGGGGATGCGAATATTAAAAAAAAATTCATCAGAATGCGAGAACGCCTGGATATATTGTTCTTTCGAGAGCCCACTGTCCGCTAATTCACTGAATGGTTTTGGCGCCCAAAATCCAATTAGTAAAAGTTGGAAAACAAAAATTCCTCAATAGCTGAAATAGATACAGAAGATTCGAGCTAAAAAAAATAGGAAA
The DNA here is from genome assembly GCA_963966105.1 of Volucella zonaria. Taxonomy (NCBI): domain Eukaryota; kingdom Metazoa; phylum Arthropoda; class Insecta; order Diptera; family Syrphidae; genus Volucella; species Volucella zonaria. Next base: position 191,521,734 of record OZ014532.1, on the reverse strand, counting down.
ATAAGATGAAAACTCCACCTCGCTAACGGCGAACAATAACACAATTATCTCAACAGTCAAATGCAACCAACCCGGAAAAGGATATGGAAATTTTGGCAACCACTACCACGTTTGGTTGTAGTGTTAGCTTTGCCAATTCTCTCTTTTTTTGTGCAAAGTGTTTTATGCCCCCTCTGGCTAGAAAGCGAATAGAGAAGTCACACATCACTTGACTAAACACTCGCAAAGAGCAAAAGAAAAATACAAAAAAAAAACACTCAAACTGGTTCAATTGCCGCAAAAGTCTACTCGTAGTTGCTCGTGCTCCGTAAACGTGGAGGCAAGTTCTATTGAATTGCAACCGACTTAACCGCCAGCCACTAATATGTCAAATCATGTTAGTTTATAGACAGATAAACGAATACTCGTAGTGCATTCGATTTTTATCATAGTTAAATCGAGACTCAGAGAAGTGGTACAGGAATGATGCAACTAATTCGAAATTGATATTGTGATACCCTACACTTTGAGTTGAAGAAGAACTTTGGAATTCCTGTTTTGCACAACTTTTTGCAATTGCGGTCGTTTTTCAATGGCAAACTTTGCGATACGCTCTGTACTGATGAGGGATTAGATATGACCTGTAACCATCTTCGGAATCAGACCTCCGATAATGCTTAGCGGAGCTACACATATCTATGTGTATTTGCGAATATATGAACCAGCTGCTGCGTCATTCATTTGGCCTATAAGAGAGTCGTAGCCTCTAGGCTTTGCCCATATAAGTATCCAAAGCACCAAATATTGTTTTGGATCGCCTACTTTTAAAGTGGAAAACGATTTATGAACGAGGACACCAGACAGAGGTTTTAAGTATGCTGATGGCGAAATTATTCCAAACTTTATCAGGGGAATGAAATAATCAATCGAACTAAGGCCACTAGCAAGAATATCACTGGGCAACTTCAAACATTTGTAGAGTGTCTTCTCTGACTTTATGTATGCTATAGACCCTAAGGATCTTCTTTTTTTTTTCCTAATAACGACGAGAAGTAACCAGGCTCAAGTACTGTGCGACTCTCATCCACCTTAACCCCTTGAACCTTGACACCATACACCCGAAACCGCTTTCGTATTACTTCATAGTGGTGTCGTTTTCTATCCTCTTTGGAGGCCGACTTTTTCATATTTATCATCTTGTGCGGATTTATTCTATCTATTTGGTGAGGATTTCATCAGTGTGTTGAAGGCATATTTGCGTCTATCTCTCTTTTTTTTGTGCAGAGTGTGACAACTACGAAGGAGCAAATTTGTTTTCGGGTCTGATCGCTGGTCAGCATCCTTTCGACTATGTTTTCTCGGTTGATTATGCCGAGGCTACTTTCCAGCTCCCGTCGTTGAGTTTCTCAACTCCTGGAAACGTGTGGTTTACGACGTCTACTGGAGAGTCCCCATGCTTTACCGATCCTGTGAGGAAGGGTGTTGAAATATCGGTGTACAGTGAGAAAGAGAAAGAAAAATTTAGCCACGTTCTTGATCAGCTCCGCAGTCCATTGGCCCTCACTCTCCGAGTTCCAAAGCTCTTGGTATTGCCGTCTCACGGTATTGCCTCGTCGATTGCCGCTGCTACTCCAACTTGCGTATTTTTGCCGTAGACGTACTTCCTTTCTGCCGCTGGAAGATCGACAGGGATCACTCCTGCGACTACAAAATCGACTGGTTCCGACACAGATCTGCACGAGCATATCACGCTTAGACCTTCGGGTCTCTGCACTGTTGCCACCTTCTTCCTGTACTTTTCTTGTCGGAGTGCCTCTGTCCAGATCTCATAGCCACATAGAAGAATGGCGTGTGTGATTGACATTAGTAGCTTTCGTTTGCTGGCCGTAGGACGCTAACGTTTGCCATCAGTCTGATTAGTGACATTGCGACCTTCGACACTCGTTTCGATACTGAGTTTCGTATTGTTAGTCAGTCAGTTCTTCACTACTTTCTAGCTTGTTATAACATCGGGCCCGATTTCGAAGTTAACGATGGTCGGGATCCTATTCTTGAACGGAAGGACTATCTTGATTTTTTTACACCCTGATTAAAACGTTCCCGGAATGTATTCAGAAAATTTTAAATACAAGTTTATTCATCTAAATCTATATCGTCCTCTTCAGAGTAATCCCCATCGACTGCAACACATTTATGCCAGCGCTTGATCCAATCCTCGAAGCATTTTTTATATTCGGTTTTCAGTATGTCCATCAGTGCTTCCTGGGATTTTTCCATTACTTCCTCTCGGCTGCTGGAACGCGTTCCCTGTAATGGTTTTTTTAACTAGATTGAACAGAAAGAAGTCACAGGGAGCCAAATTAGGTGAATTCGGTGGCTGCTGGATGGTATTTGTTGCATTTTTCGTCAAAAAATTACGAATAATGATGGCATTGTGCGACGCTGCGTTATCATGGTTCAAAATCCACGAGTTTTCTGCCCAAAATTCTGGTCTCTTTCGGCGAATTGCTTCACGCAAACGTCTCATAACACCCAAATACGAGTAATACTCTTTGTTAACTGTCTGGCCTTCTGGCCAAAATTCATGATGCACTACACCGTTGTAATCCATGAAAACCGTGAGCATTGTCTTCTTTTTTGACTGACAACGAGGTGGCCTCGGCTCATTTGGTGAACGCCATTCACTTGCCTGGATTGCGTGTCGTACTCATAAACCCACGTCTCGTCTCTAGTAATGATCCTTTTGCTGAATGTGGGATCGGATTAAACCTCGCAAATCATCTCTTTTGCGACGTCAACACGGTCTCTTTTTTGCATGAAATTGAGGTCTTTTGGCACCAACCTTGCTGCTACACGACGGAAACCCAAATCATTAACCAAAATGTCTTGGACGGATCCATAGGCAATTTTCAAGCCCTCCGCTATCTCTCTGATGGTTAATTTGCGGCTATTGACCAACATTTTTTTTACGAGTACTTCATCAATGTTTTCGTCGGTTTTCGATTTCGATGGTCTGCCACTGCGTTCATCATATTCGATTGACTTACGACCACTTTTGAACCGCTCGTGCAACTGGTAAACGACCGTTTTCTTTAGAGAATCGTTGCCGAAACACTTTTTCAACATTTCCAACTTTCGCGCACCATTAAATCCATTTTTTACGCAAAATTTAGGACGAGTACAAGTTCGTTGTGGCAAATTTAAATCCATTTCTAAAATTGTAAAAAATCACCAACCCACACAGAGATAGATGTGCTCTTGGCTACGTAACTTTTGCAAATGTCAAGGTATGACGCTTCTTCTCAATCTTCTACGCCACCGATCCCAGCAAACAACTCATTTCCTAACTTCGACCTACATACTGGAGCTAAGTACCCTAATTTTATTAACTCCCATACCCTAAACCCAACATCTCATCCGGCGCCCAACTCCATATCCAACCACGAATCTCCATCTCCCTCTTCCACTGCCCCTATTCTTGATCCTCTTTTTCCCCCCACAGTTAAACTAACCCAGCAAACCAATGGAACTACAGAAAGTCGCTATGCACTCTCTAGGCTTAGAGAGAGAAAGATATATGAAAACATTCGTCTCTTTCTCGCCTATCTACACGACAAATTGGACTCGGTCTGCTACGAAGGGAAGACCAAAACCAGCGTCATGGTATCCATCCAGCAGGAAGGCCTCCTTACCGACCCTATCAGTCTCAGGAACCTTTATATCAGGTACCACGAGATTTTTAGCATGTCCCCTCAGAAAGTAGCAGACGACCTTGCTGCATTCGGCCACTACGTTCACTCTAAACGAGTCTCACACCTACAGCGAAGCCGAGCTGACCACGATCAATTTTTTCGTCCATAACGTGCCTTCCTCGTCAGCACTTAAACCATCCCGCCATACATCTCAACCCCACAACATCCCTCTTACATTTTACTACCAGAATGTAAGAGGTCTTCGCTCTAAAACCAATGCTGTCCTACGTCAAACGCATTCTCTTGCCTTTGATATTTACGCCCTGACTGAAACCAATTTGATTCCCGACATAAAGAACCAGGAATTGTTCGCCCCTACTTTTAATGTTTTTCGCGACGACGATCCCACCCGCCCACATAATGATTCCCCCTCTCGAGGCGTCCTACTGGCGATCCACAACAGCCTTAACTCTTCTCCCATTACCATCACTTTATCCTCTAAAGTCGACTTTGTCGCTATAAAAATATCACTCCCCTTCAAGTCACTTTACGTTTTATGTTGCTACATCCTGCCAGCTCAACCTACCGAATCTTACCAACTTGTTGTCGATGCGATCGATTATTTAATTGACCTGTCTGACTCTACTGACGATATCTTTGTTCTCGGCGACTTTAATCTTCCTCAGCTACAGTGGATTCCATCAGACGATCAATCGTTCTTCATCGCTTCAAATGCCAACTCAGCTAAGGAATGTCTCTTCTTAGATCGCTTAACAGACTCAAGTCTATGCCAAGTCAGTGGTGTATCCAACTATATGGGCAGGCAACGGGACCTTATTTTCACAACAGATTCAATTAACTCCTCAGTCTTACTTTGTCCCCTATCTCTCTCTACAATCGACAACTACCACCCCCCTTCTACTTTCATTTTTTCATAACTCTTCTTTCCAGTCCACTCTTAGTTCTAACTATCTTGGTGCTTATCTTCATTTCACCGAACTTTACGATTCCCTTTACCAGCGTTACCTTAACAATGCGTAAGTCAACCTTATAAATGACCCTAAGTCCTTTTACCAATTTGTTAACTACAAAAGAAAGTCCAATAGTTACCCTCCTTCCCTCTCTTTCAACAACAAGTCATCAACCGATCCACTCACCATTGCCAACCTACATATTTGCCAGCTTCTTTAAACAATCCTTCACCAACGACTCCTTTGTACCAGATCCATCCTATTTTCGTTACCTACTGAACTTCTTCAATGGCCCACTTCTCTCTCACATCTTGGACCTCTCCTATATCGAATATAAACTACACCAACTCACCAACGGAGGCCAGATGGCCTCCCTGCCATATTTCTTAAAAAATGTTCTTCGTCTCTTTCCCTTGTAATTTCTAATCTCTTTCGTCTATCCCTTTCACAAGGTGAATTTCCTTAGGCTTGGAAAACCCCTCTTCATAACCCCGATCCACAAAAAGGGATCAAAGAACGAAATAACAAACTATAGTCCAATCGCTAAACTCTCCCATATACCCAAACTCCTCGAAAGTATTTTGTATGAAGCTCTAAGCTTCCAATACAAATCACTTATTTCCCCTAGACAACATGGCTTTCTAAAGGGTAGGTCAACCACCACAAATCTCGTTGAATTCGTATCCTTTGCCATCTCTGCCCTAGAGAACGGCAACGAAGTCGATGTAGTTGCAACCGATTTTAGCAAAGCCTTCGATAAAATCTCTCATCGATTAATACTCTTCAAATTGTCTGCCCTCGGCTTTGAACCCATACTGTTAAAATGGATATCCTCTTACCTCGAAAACCGTTTTTACAGTGTTCGTTTTAGGTCAGCCCACTCCGCTCCATTTTTGGCCACCTCTGGAGTTCCTCAAGGTAGCCATCTCGGTCCCCTTCTCTTTATATTAACCATAAATGATCTCGATAAGATCATCAAACAGTCGTCCGTCTCCCTTTACGCCGACGATACCAAATTCTTCAAAACCATTTCCTCTCCTCATGACTAATTCCTTCTTCAACAAGACCTTGACAGTGTTTCGATTTAGTGCCTCAAAAATTGTTTGCAACTTAATATACCCAAATGCCAATCCATCACCCTTTCACATAAGCGGCTCAAATCTCCTCCCCGACTCTACCTTCTCCACAACCAACCTATCTCCTCCGTTGAATCTCTTCGCGACCTCGGCATTTTGTGTGATAGGGAGCTCATCTTCCGTTTGCATATGGATGGGATAATCCTTAAAGCCAACTCTGCACTAGGTTTTGTAACGAAAAGTTAATTCAAACGTCTTTGAATTCCACCGCACAACTTCCTACCTCAAATTCGTTCTCCTTCACCACTCTAACCAACCTTAGTTTTAAGTTTTAGTTTAAGTTTAATTTTAAGTTATAGCTTGTATTAAGCCGAATAAATGGGGGCTTTCGCCCCCACCAAAATTAAAAATTGAACTAAGATTTAAAGGGAATGTCAACAACAGATTTACCAACTTAACAAATAAAACAGAACTCAAATCGGAACAATGGGAGCGCCACACAGTGGAAGACTATCGTCTTCGCACTGAATTGGCTCTTGATCCTAGTTTCAGATTTTCGACACTTTCGCGAGGCTTTTACCTGTTGTCACCAAATGGAATGATACAGCTTAGCTCTTTGGAGGCATATGTTCGCTAACTACCATACTCCATTACCAATCCAGTGCGCCAACATGCTTGGTTGTTGTGCGGTGCACTCAAAATTACGTTTGCTGTTTGTTAAAAATCTTGTTGATCCCGGATGGCACTCGATTTTTTTTCGTTGACTGCACTTACAGCTTTGTTTCCTTGTTGGCTGACACTGAAACTTTATGAAATTTTGTTGTCCTTCCTCTCGTATTGTACATATGTAAGTGTTAAGTGCCTAGCACCATACGAACCACACTTTATCCACTGATTGTTACAAAATTTCTAGCTTTGATTTGGCTTAGAACATCCGAAGCATCTACCCTCTTCACCGGAAAAAACTTTCTACTTTTCACTGACATCGCAGCATCACAATTTTTCGTTAAATGCTCCCTACTTTTGCAAAATCCCATTTATCTCTGGATTTATCTCGGATCTAAGTGAATAGTCCAGGCGTTGTATGATACTCGTACTGTCCTGTTTGAAGTCCATATTCCTTTCTTTCCAAAATCTGGCAAATCTCCAAGGCTTCAACTTCGTATTTAAGAAATAAAATAATATCTTTAAGATGGCCATTCCCTTCTACTTCCGCTTCATTGCCATTAGAATTAATGGTTTCATTAATCGCTGAGGAAGAAAAAGAACAAGAAAATTGGTTCCTAGTTGTGGGAGTAGAGCTTGTAATAAAATGAATCTCAACACAATCGTATATTAAGAAAATGGAACTTTGAGGGCCGGTAGACTTCTCATCGTTTGACTCGTTTCATTATACAAATACTGTTGCAGAATTTATTGAATTTTTGTATTAGCTAACTTTATGTAAGCGCTTTATGTATCCTGCCGTTTTAAGAGTCATGGTTATGTTAGTAGTAGCGCTGCCAGTTCAGTGCACCGCCTCAGGTTCTAGTTCAAGACACACAGGACAGTAGAACACACAAAAACGTAAGATAAAAATTAATCATTTTTCATCCATCTTTTTCGCTTATAAATTCTTTAGGAAATAAAACGTGTCTATTAAATAAAAGGAAAGCAACCTTCAATCTTCCAGAGCCGTCTAGTCAAAACAGTATATGCCGTAATGCTTTTGCATTTGAGGGTGAGTGAACAGATTTCAGAGACATCGTCTTTGGAATGCATTTCTCCACTATCTTTTCGCTGTTTCCATAACCTTCCATACGAAGAGATATGGCGTGATTGTAGCATTTTCCTGTTGGAGTAAATCCCGCTATTCGGGATACCGTCGGGGATACTTTTGTCGACGCAGATCATGGAGTATGCTCTTTGTATCTTTGTTAGATTTAGCTTGGAAAATGCTACCCCGACTTCATCTTGGTCGGGTGGATGGAAATATTGTCTGCCTTATTCAAATTGATTCGTTCATTCTGCCTGATGGTGGGATGTTGTTCGTCATCACCGTTTAACAGTTTGCAGAATTAATCTACAAGAGGTTTCCTTCTCCACCCTTGCAGATTTTGCTCCAGGCTTTATAGGTTTTCAGCAGGGTCCCTCTGTTCATCTATTGTCTTTCCAGATTTGCCTGTCTGAATTCGTTATCGAACCAGCGGTTTTGTTGTTGAATCGGGTTGAAACACAGGCCTACTATGTTCGATGCTACGCTTGGACTCCTCAACAGGTTAAGAGAGAATCGTTTGGAAACTTGAGACTTTTATCTTGCGAATCTTTTAACAGTTGAACTTCCTCACAATGGTTTACTGGTTTTAGGCTACTATGGATATCCGTATCCGTATCTTGGATAGAACAAGATAACGATCCAAGTCGATGTTGGCTACTAGCAACGTTCGGACTTTCAAGACTGTGGAGGAGTTCTTTACGCCTATCGCAATATGACACACTTGCTTGATATTTGTGAATCCGGTGTCAGCTAAGTCTCTTTATGGACATCAAAACAATATTCTGGCTATGGTTCCATTACGTAAAGTCAATAAGCCTCTGACAATTTCCAGAAGTGGTATCATGGAGGGTGTACTCTCCGACCGTATTACCAAAGATCGCCTAATTGCCTAGCTTAGAATTAAACTCACCAAGGACGATTTTTACATCATATTTGTATCATTGCTCCTAGGGAGGAGCTTGTAAAAGCAGTCTTAGGTAAAGTCGTCCTTCTCTTCTGTCGTATGTTGGCTAATTTAACCTTTATTCAAATCCTGGTTAGGCCCTGAAGCTCAAGACTAGTTCCCTAAGATTTCCTCTTATGACGTATATGCATCCAAATGAACGCTGCGACTGCTATACTTGTCGCGCAGATTGTCTGTAACTATCTTCGTACTACTCGTACAATAGGTATCAGAGTTGTTCATCCCCTTTTTGTTCCATCCATCCTGGAGGTTTGTTATGTCTACTTTGTAGCAGTCGAAGATCTCCGCTGGTTGTTCGGCTGCACACGGTTTGTTAAGGGTCCGAACAGTGCGGATCCAAAGACTGTTGTCCTTTAATCGTCTGCCAGGATCACCGACACTGAATTCGTTATTATCTGAGAGTATTAGCAATGGTCACAGGAGTGGTGCGGTGGAAGTCAAAGACAGTAGGGTTTGAATTGATTTTCGTAGCATACGGGAGATTCGTTCATTCGCGCCATGGGTGATGTGGTGGGTTGGTAAATAGAAGAGACGAGGGGTACGTAGGTTACGAGAGTTAGTGTTAAGGAAAATAGAGTTGTGAAAGGATGAGCATTCAACGTAAGGTAAAAGGAGTCGATGAATGAAGAGAACGTCGGCTGCATCTCTTCATTTTAATAGGGGGGACAGAATAAAAGAATCGTCCCAGGGCATACCTCGAAGAGCAAATCGAAGAAAAAGGCGCTGGATGCTTTCGATTCTCGAGATGTGAACACGATGATATGTGGACCACACTTGACTGGCGTACTCTGGAACGGGGCGAACAAAGGTAATATAGAACGACCTGGTCACCTATGGGTTGGTAAAATCTTCGGACCACCGTTTTACGAAACCTAGTGCAGAGCTGGCTCTAAGGATTATCCCATTTATATGTAAACGAAAGGCGAGTTCCCTATCACACAAAATGCCGAGGTGGCGAAGAGATTGAACGGCGGAGATAGGTTGGTTGTGGAGAAGGTAGAGTCAGGGAGGAAGTTGGTGCCGCTTATGTAAAAAGGTGCTGGATTGGCATTTGGGGATATTAAGATCCAAACAATTTTTGAGGGGCCTGATCGAAACACTGTCAAGGTCTTGTTGAAGGAAGAAGAAGTCATGGGGAGAGGAAATGGAAATGAAAAATTTGGTATCGTCGGCGTAAAGGGAGACAGACGAGTGTTCGATTTATGGTTAATATAAAAAAAGAGAACCCAAATGGCTGCCTTGTGGAACTCCAGAGATGGCAAAAAATGGACCCAAGTGGGCTGACCTAAAATGAAAACTGTAAAAACGGTTTTCGAGGTAAGCCGAGGGCATACAATTTGAGGAGGATTAATCGATGAGAGGTTTTATCGAAGCCCTTACTAAAACCGGTTGCAACTACATCGACTTCATTGCCATTTTCTAGGGCAGAGAGGGCAAAGGGTACGAATTTAACGAGATTTTTGGTTGTTGACCTACCCTTCAGAGAGCCATGCAAGTGATTTGCATTGGAAGCTTAGGGCCTCATACAAAATACTTTCGAAGTGTTTGGTTATGTGGGAGAGTTTGATGATTGGGCGATAGTTTTTTATTTCGTTCTTTCGTGGATCGGGGTTATGAAGGAGGTTTTCCAAGCCTAAGGAAATTCTCCTTGTGAAAGGGATAGACGAAAGAGATTAGAAATTACAAGGGAAAAAGACGAAGAACATTTTTTATGGAATATGTCAGGGAGGCCAAATGGGCTGGGTGTGAATTCGTCGTTAAGTTGTTGCAACTTACATCCGATATTAGACGGGTCCAGGTTGTGAGAGAGTAGTGGGTCATTGGAGAAATTCAGTATGCAACTAAAATAGTATGGATGCAAGGAGTCGTTGGTGAAGGATTGTTTGAAAAAGGTGGCAAATAGGTTGCCAATGATGAGTGGATCGGTTGGTGAGAGGGAAGAAGTGTAGCCATTTTTCTTTTGTAGTTAAAAAATTGGAAAAAGAACTTAGGGCCGTTCATAAGGTTGACTTGCGCATTGTTAAGGTAGCGCTGATAAAGAGAATCGTAAAGTTCGGTGAAATGAAGATAAGCGCCAAGTTAGTTGGAATAGTCGGAAAACGATCTGTTGCAAAGGAAAACCGCCCATAACTTGTTTCTCTTATTTCGTAAGGAACGAAGCTTTCGATTATACCAGGAAGGACTAGTAGATGATGTTTTAAGGCGGGAAAACGTAGAGGGAAAAAGAATTAAATATTTCTCTATAAAAAATGGATAAAGCGTCATTTATAGTTAGGTTGTGAAAGTTAATGTGAGAGTTTGCTTTATGAAAATCGTAGGAAGAGAGAGTTGTGGAGGGAGTGGACTGGACAGAAGAGTTTCGAAAAAAACGAGAAAAGAAGGAGAAGGTGGTAGTTATCGATTGTTGAGGGAGATAGGGGACGAAGTGACACTGAGGAATAGATTGAATCTGTTGTGGAAATAAGGTCTTGCTGCCTGCCCATGTAGTTGGATATACCGCTGACTTGGCATAAACTTGAGTCTGTTAAGCGATCTAAGAAAAGGCATTCCTTAGCTGAGTTGGCATTTGAAGCGATGAAAAACGATTGATCATCTGATGGAATCCACTGTAGCTGAGGAAAAGTCGCGTGGTAACTGACGAGTTTTTTTTTCTTTGGAAATTAGCAATTGCAAATGAGTCGTGGGAATTGCAATTTCAGATCGAAAAAAGTGAAAAAGTGGAAAAGTTTTTTTTTTATAGAAAATGGACTCTGAAAATAAAATTGAAAGGCTGCAGACGGCGGTGACTTGGAAGTTCCAAGTAAAAGTTATTCTACAAGGCAGTGATCTATATCGAGTTGTGAGTGGATTGTTAAAAAGGCCTGACGATGAAACTAAGTCAGATTTTAAAGATCCGATTTTAAGGCACAAAAAATTATTGTTACAGCCCTTGGTCAGCAGCGATTGGAATCGGTTTACGAACAAAAATCTCAAACAGACGATAGAGACGATATTGCGACGCATATCTCAAAGCTAGAATCCATCGCGCGATTTGGGTGAAACGGTGTCGGAAAGTATGTTAGTCACAAAAATTCTGATGACGCTACCAGAAAAATACATGCATTTCCATACGGCATGGGAGTCAAAGGGAATTTCTGATCGTACGATACTAAATCTTTTATTCATAACAGAAAATGCAAAACGGTTCACACAAAACATTTCATACGTGAACAAAAACAACAGAAGTAGCACTAGTGGTGGTGGTAAATGTTTCTTCTGTAAGAGACCTGGACACTGGAAGAGAGACTGTCCAAAAAGAAAACAAGGAAACACAACAAAGAACGCGTTTATTTCCACTCTGCTTTTGAGAGGTGATGCTGAAAGTTGGTTTTTGAATTCAGGGGCAACGGATCACATGACTTTTAACAAAAAAATGTTTTCATCATACAGAAAATTCAGTAAACCCCGTAATGTACGCGTTGGCAATGGTGAATTAATGAAGGCATTCGGTCGTGGTGAAGTCAGATCTCCGCAGAGAATAGACGTGTTTCGGCTTTTGCTAAACTAAAGTAAAGAAACATAGTGATACTCTTTGCCTTTGAAAAATTATTTCCAAATTAGTTAATTGACTCGGTAGGCAAGAGGTTGTTTCTTTTTTTTTTTTTTTTTTTTTCTGAAATTGTCCAAATACAATAAAATTAAAACAAAACCAACGAAGTCACGTGATGGATGGTGGAGAGCGTTCCGCTCGTACCATAACGGGAGTTGCAAAAGGCAACAATACTGTTGTCGGTACCGTGGCAAAAGCCATCCAAAGGAGGAGGAGGTTAAGAACCACTCCTAATTTAACTAAAATTAAAGTAAGTGCTGCTATAACAGCTGAAACAGCAAAAACAACACAACAAAACAAAACCCAAGCAGATGATGCGTTGATGTGCTTCGCTGATAAGGTCCATTATGAGGGGGGCAACAACAACTTTCCCTCCCTAGCGGCATCTGAATCGGAAGATGAGGATAAAATGATAGAAGAAATTAATAGCAGCATTCAAAAGCTGACCGATAAAGTGCTTGCTATTAAACAAAAACAAACTGCACGCAGGCAGAGGGAGAAATTAGAAGCAGAGAGCTCCCAACAGCAAAAGCAACAAGAGCAGAAACAACAAAACCAGCAGCAGCAAAAACAACAACTGCAGCAAACAAGACAGCAGCAGTAGAAACAACAGCACCAGCAGAAACAGCAACAGCTGCAAAAACAACAACAGCTGAAAAAACAGCAGCAGCAACAACAACAACAGCAGCAGCAGCAGAAGAAGAAGGAGAAGGTGCCTCCTATCAACACCTATAAACTAGAGGTAAATGCTACCAAGGACCTGTGTAAGTTGGCTATTGATAATAATTTTAACATAAAGAGATTGGGGAACGATCGCCAATTCTAATTTAGTGGAGGGCTACGCGAGAGTGACAGAGCTCCTAAAGGAAACGACGACGGAGCACTACTCATTCACGCCGAAGTGTGAAAAGCGGCAATCGATGCTGCTGAAGGGGTTGGAACCGTCTTCTGATCCTGAGGGGATCCTGGCACTGCTCAAAGAGAAGGAGTGCGAAGGACTCAAGTTTGTTGGGGTAAAGCCATTTACTACAGCTAGAGCCAGAAGGGAGAAACGGAGCCTGCCGTTCTTCCTGGTGCAGCTCAGTCCCGAAAGCCGTCTGGATAGTCTAAGGAGTATCAAGGTCCTTGACTACCAGGTGGTTCACTGGGAAAAATTAAAAAGAAGCGAAGGCGTTATACAATGCGTTCGCTGCCAGAGGTTCGTCGAACTGCCAAATGCAGCCTCGATGCGTGAAGTGCGCAAAGAACCACAGCTCCGAGGAATGTGCTTTGGGTAAGGACGGAGGATCCGATAGGACGCAGCTCTCGTGCATGTTATGTGGGAACGTGGGACACATCGCAAACTATCGGGGTGGTCCTAAGTTCGTTGACATTAAAGAAGAAAAACTGGCTCGGCAGCAGAAGGTGGAGGTCAAACGTTCACCTGCTAGGTTTCAAACACCAGCAGTCACGTCCCAAATTTCCAACGCCCAAATGGCGGCAGGTAGGGGGGCTACGGTACAGCAAGCGACTGTTGCTTCTCCGGCGCCAATGCCGAGAACAACGGAAGCTGCACCTAACATGCTGGCCATCTTGCTCGCAATCCAAGGGCAGATGGCTCAGCTGCAACAGCAGGTACAAGAACAGACCAAGCGGGTGGACCAGATCTAAGCGCTGCTGCCGGGACTAACGCAACACATGTTGCGCAACACACAATAATTATAGGAATTTGTCAACCGAGGAGATCGACAAGTACCTAAAGCAAATGGACGAGACAATTAAACAAACTATGGACGCTACAATACCGCGGTATCAACGTACGACTAACGAAGACATGTTCCGCAATGCTACTATTGACGCACTGCACCGACAGAAAAGTAGACTTCTGACAAGGCTCAATAACTTGTACAGACAGTTATTGAGATTAGGACACTGAAGGCGTCGATTAAAAATATTCAAACGTTAATAAAAGAGAATTACAGAATTTCTGTAAGTTCGTATTGGAACAACAGGGTTCGGGCTGTAAACACCAGCAACCCGAATATGTTCCCTCAAATAAACAAACTATTTCGGAGAACTAATCAAAACGACCTTCAGTGTCTTAAAATAGCCCGGACAACAGACAACGAACGGTTGCTGACAATAGCAGGTATTGATCCAAATGAGGCCGCTGATGATGACGACTTTTTTGTGATCGAGGATCCACAGGAGAAGGTTGAAGCCATAGGGGTGACTTTCCAGGAAATATACAAGGCCACTGATACCATTGGACCTAATTATGACCTGGACAGTCGCGTTTTGGTGCACGACTTCTACTTTCGAAATGAAGTAGAGAACTGGCGATGCGAGTGCTCTGGTTTGACCCAGTTCAACGACGATAATATGGCAAATAATGTCATTACCAGAGAGGGTAACCTACCTCCGTTCATTTCGAAGGAAGAGCTCCATGAGATCTTCGACACAATCAGGGCTAAGAAATCAGTAGGGACCGATGGCATTCCAAACATCGTGCTTCGACATCTTCCTCTAGAAGCGGTGGACATTTACACCACCCTGTTTAATAATGCAATGAATAATGCACATTATCCGGCGCATTGGAAAACGGCGGTGGTGCAACCTATCCCCAAAAAGGGAAAGGATATATCCAATCCGGCGAATCTCCGGTCGATAAGTCTCCTTCCGAATATCAGTAAGGTGTTTGAAAAAGTAATCAATAGAGCTCTAACAAGGTGGGTTGAGGACAAACATATGGTTCCGGATAATCAATTCGGACGTGATATCTCACATGCCGCGTCTAAACTGGTGTCCGATATCTAATGGAATAAAGGCAAAAACCAATATACTGGTGCCTGCCTTGTTGCTATGGAGAAGGCCTTCTACACCGTATGGTTAGAGGGTATTTTCTATAGGCTGGGGATCAGTAAACCACTCTTGTACATTCTTTATAATATGCTAACCAACAGACAGTTCATCGTGAAAAATGGCGATGTGACTTCTGTTGGAATATTTCAAATTAAAATTGGTCTTCAGCAAGGCGCGGTCAATTCACCGATCCTATTCAACATTTATACAAGCGACTTGATAGGTTCACTTCCCCACACTATTGCGTACGCAGACGATTTGATAGCGTACAGAACAGGTCCAAAAATCGAGGTCGTTAATACTCTCTTGCAGCGTGACTTCGATAAGATAAGACGATTTTGTGATGACTGGAAGTTGAAAATCAACAACGGAAACCATTCTGTTTAGAACGCCGTTGTCTTGAGCCTCTAGGGATACTAGAAAAAATTGGCGAAAGTTCTCGATCATTGGACAACACGGACAGCCTCTTGCCTGTCGAAATGTAGTCAGATACCTTGGGATCTTTTGACAAAAGTGTAGATGCTGCTCTGGCCAGAGCCAAAGGCGCTTTTGCCCTTACAAAGAGACCGTTTTATAGCAGACAACTCGATGAGAGGGTAAAGGTAATCTGCTACATGGCACTTATCAGGCCCATGCTGGTATTCGGGTGTCCCGTGTGGTTCAATGTGCGAGCAAGCTTAATGGAAAAGATTCGGGTTTTTGAGAGGGCTTGCCTTCGCTTGTACAGAACACCAGAGTCGGAGTACAAAAAATTCTATCGTAATGAGGTCCTTTACAACAGGGCGAACCTAAGACGAGTAAACAACTTCGTAATTAAGCTGACTTGAAGGCACATTGCAAGAGCAATGACCTCGACGAATAACCTGATATCTGGGGCTTACTACCCCAACTACTTTTACTACGAGAGTGTGCGCTCTGACGGCTTCGTTCCACCGGAAGCATTCCTCTACCTAGATCAGATAGGGTTGATCCAGGATAGATCAGCGGTCCCGTTAATCTACCATGTCGCTCGGAAAGCTGGGGACAGGCGACTCAACTACAACAGAGACGTCGCACACGGCAGTGTGCTTACATAGGTTTAGGTTAGCATTTAAGGAATATATGTATATATTAGTATACTCGTATATAAAGGTATATACTAGTATATGTATGTCATTGGTGTATAATGTCTATATGTGTGTATGTGTGTATTGTGTATGTAGGTTAGGTAGACTAAGGTTAATTTTAAGTTAGATATTAAGTTTTTATAGAAAAAATAAAAAATCAGGATCATATGCTAAGTTTTTTGTTAACAATTTCTTTTCTTAGCCTTAAGTATACAAAATATGTTTTTCAATAAAATGTAAATAAAGTCGAAAGACATAGATATAAGAATTTAGAGTAGCTTAGAGTGTCTGTGTGGGGCCAGTAAGTTAGTATAAAATTGTTAAGTAATGTTAAGCTAGCATTTAAGCATTTTTTGTTAGTATGTAAGAGTTAATGATTAATAAAATAAAATGCATTTAAAACTAAAACTAAAACTAACTCGGTCGCGGTGACGTGCGGATTTTATCGTTCAACGGTTCAACTTGGTTAAAAAAAAATGCTTAAAAGATGTGTTGTTTGTTCCGGACATAAAAGTAAATTTACTCTCGTCTAATTCGGCTTTGGAAAAGGGACTTCGATTAGTGTCTAATCGTGAAAAATGGAATGTCAATTGTTGGAAGGCAACAATATTGTGGCAGTGGGAGTGCGCGAGAGATCCTTGTTTCGAATGATTTTTAAGATAGTTTGTCCATGTGCTAATATAGCAGCAATATAGCTAATATACAGCCCACCAAAACGCCAGATCGGTTTCAAATTTTTTGACCAAAGAAAATATAGCTGTCGTTAAATCAGATAATTTTTTTTATGAAGCATGTGTTTTCGGAAAACACTCAAAGTTTAAGTTTCCCGCAAGTAAAAGTAAAGCAAATCTACCGGGTTGATCCATGCTGATTTATGTGGGCCTATGCAACAGCCATTGGCTGTTTTTTCTTTTGTTTAAGGATGATTTTTCCAATTGCCGCGTGGTTTATTTCTTAAAAAATAAAAACGAGGTTTATTCTTATTTTGCGGAATTTATTGATAAATTAAAAACAGAAACGGGTTATAATGTAAAAACGATAAGAAGTGATAATGGAACAGAATTTGTAAATCAAGACTTTAGAAGTCTGCTGCGAAGGTACAAAATTGCTCATCAGACATCGGTGCCATATTGCCCGGAGCAAAATGGGAAGCCTGAACGAGAAATGAGAACTCTGGTAGAGGCGGGGAGAACAATGATACACGCCAAGAGTTTCCCACGCAAACTTTGGGCTGAAGCAGTCAACACTGCAGCTTTTATTTTAAATCGGACATCTTTAGATAAGAACGGGAAGTCACCTTTTGAGCTGTGGACTAGCAAGCGTTTGTCGAATTCCGTCGATTGGAAAGTTTTCGGAGAGATATGTTATGTTCATATTCCTGAACAAAAAAGGCGGAAGTGGGATATGAAGTCTGAGAGAGGTATTTTTCTGGGATACATGGAAGGGACTAAAGGCTACAGAATATGGATTCCTGGAACCAACAAAGTAAAGGTTAGTCGTGATTGATTGCATTGATGTTGGAGCTTAGAGACATCCCGAATTATTTGATGGTGCAAGTAACGATGCAGGTGACGATGCAAGTGGTGACGCGAGTGGCGACGCAAGTGACGATGTAGGTGAAAATGCAGGCTGTGATTCAGCTGAGGAACAAGAAGGCAATAATATCTGCGAATTTCCGCTTAAGTATCGTCTGAGAAAACCAGCTATGCTTGCAGGTTGTGGCTTTATAGCTGAATATGTGGAGTCCAGAACTTTTGAAGAAACAGTGCAGTCCGAGGATTCGGCCAAGGGGGAGCAAACGATGAAAGCGGAAATGGGTGCTCTTAAAGACAACAAGACCTGGGAACTAGTAGAGCCGCCTAATGATCGAAAGATTATTGATAATACATAGATGGATGTGTAAAATTAAAAGTGCCAGTTCAAATCATCCTGCTCGTTATAAGGCTAGACTGGTGATGAGGGGTTTTTCTCAGATAAAAGGCGTCAACTATGAAGAAACCTTTAGCCCAGTAGCCAGATTTTCATCAATTCCAACAGTTCTTCGGTTAGCAGCCTTAAGAGGGTACAAGATTAAACAATTTGACATAACAACAGCATTCTTGAATGGCCACCTCAAGGAAGATATTTTTATGAAGCAGCCAAAAGGTTTCAACGATGGAACAGGACACGTTTGTAAACTCCTCAAGAGCTTGTATGGGCTTCACGGCAGGCGTCACGGGTATGGAATGAAAAACTTTCATCATTTCTTCGATCTTTTCGACTAGAAATGTCAAGAGCTCTTCCGTGTGTTTTTGTTGAAGAAGGCATTGTTTTGGCCATTTACATTGAGTTATCAACTTCCTGATGAAGGAATTTGCAGTCAAGGTTTTTGAGGCCAGATATTTTCTCGGATTGGAGATTACAGCCATTTAGCAGACGGTACCATAACCGTCAATCAGGCGAGCTTTGCTGGAAGAATAATTTCCAAATTTGGTATGGCAAACGGAAATTCTGTTTTAACACCCGCCGATACCAGCGGCTTCCAAAATGTTGACGACGAAGGCTCTGGCGATGAAAACTTTCCATATAGAGAGGCAATTGGCAGCCTCATGTATCTGGCTATTGGCATCAGACCCGACATATCTTTTGCGTTGGGTGTAGTAAGCCGGTACATGGAAAATCCTGCGGAAGTTCATGTTAATGCGTTAAAGCTTATCTTGAGATATGTAAAAGGAACACAAAACGATATCGATATCTAAATATTCGATATCTAAATTTAACTTTGACTCTTACAGTGATGCTGATTATGCTGGAGATCGGAAAACCAGACGATCTAGCAGTGGTTTTATATGTTTTTTTGGTGATGGTCCTATCTCCTGGAGTTCTCGGCAACAGCGGTGTGTGGCGCTCTCGACGACGGAGTCAGAGTACATCGCGGCGGCCGAAGCAGTAAAGGAGATCTCTTGGCTAAAGCTTCTTCTAGAAGATCTCAATGTTCGTTATCAGAAGTCAACACTCTATCTGGACAATGAAAGCGCCATCAGGCTGGTAAAGAATCCGGAGTTTTACAATAGAACAAAACATGTTAACTTCAGGTACCACTTCATAAAGAGACAAATATGCAGAAAACGTTTTTGGTATTCAACATGTTCCATCCCAGTTGCAAGAAGCTGACAGTTTTACCAAAGCTCTCCCTAAAGACCGATTCCAAAGTTTGAGGGATATGATTGGTGTATTGCCGATTACATAATTTTTGTAAATGAATTATTTATTGAATTTTGTTTTTTTTTAAAGGAATTATTTGCTTCGTTTTCTCAGTTTCAGTCAGGAGAAGAGTTCAGGCCGTTGGTAAAGTGATTTTTTTTATATTATCCACCCCACTGTGCCTCTACTATATTATAAGTAGTTGCCGTTCTGTATTGGTTTTCGTTTCAGCCCTGTGGGCTTAACACTTTATTTTTGCCTTTTTGTAAGACTTTCAAATACTTGTAGCTCCCTCAATCGTTTGGTTCTTATACGTCTTCCTACTCCTGAGGGGTTATTGCTTTTTCCATCTAGATAGCTCTCGGAGGAAACTACCCGCTCTCGCAGGAGTGCCTAATGGCAATCGCAAGAACAATTTATTTGAACTGATTCTGGATCAGGTGACTGCAGTGATATTTCTTCCTGTTGCAGAGTTAATTGACCTAAGTCTAGTCTCGTACAGTTTGTTCTTTTGGATTGTACTGAATCTTCCTATTGTCATTGAAATCCCTTAAATCAGTTTTTAGGTCATATTTAGAGCATTATTCGCAGGCATTGTCAAGGAGCTCGTAGAAGCATTTCATGGTAGCTTGTGGAAACATTATTCAGATTATTCCGCGACTATGCAACCAAATCCGCTTACTGAACCTTACCTCATTATAATCTACAGGCATAGTTGGAAATGTTCCCTCTAATCTCCATTAGTTTCGCCCCGCTGTGCCTACGCACTTCAAGATTACCATTGCAGTGCTATTTTTTATGTGATGTAGTGCGAGGCCTTTTATTCTGTTGGTTTTCTAAAGCATCAGCTAACAATTTCTCTCCTCTGCAAGTCTGTATTTTGATGGAAAAGGTCTTTGAAGGACTAAGGTTTGCAGCCCAACTTATCTATTTTTTTTTTCAATTACATTATTTTCCATGTACTCCCCGTAGCCTATTAAGCAAATGGCATTACTACGTTGTCAAGGCGGCAAAAAAATACGGAACCAAACCCCAGAGCACCCTGAGAAATACTTGCAGTCATATTGATGTTCGTACGTGAAGCCACCCTCAAGTCATACAACTCCCATCAGCGTTTATCACAAACGACAGCCATTGTAACTGTTAGTACTTCCTGTAAACCATTTTCCAGTTGCCTCGAGTATTTCTATTGTTTCCAATCTGCAAACCAAACAAAACGCACCCCGAAGCGACATTATCTAGATAACGTGCATAAACAAAATTCACGTAAGTCTTGTGCCCCGGAACGCGAATCCTTCTACCAACTTCTCTATTGTCGATGTCAAGCGAAGCGTTACAATTCCTCATTGTTTAACTTTACCAAGGATAAACACTTTAGCCTGTGTGAGTTTGAGTAACAAAAAAATTAAAAAGAAATCACAGTACGTACGAGTCTTCGCACCTTCATGTGTCATCAGCAGTTTCATGCACAAAGAGGCAACTTTCAATCCACCCATCCCACTCTGGATCACTCAAATTCACAAAGAAGTCACTTAAAGCGCCTAAATTATCCTTCCAACAGCACTTTCAGTAGATTTTATGTCATTCCGACGTCAGAAACTCAAACTCGTGTATGAAAAGATTTTGTTTTCGAAAATTTTCAACATAAATCCATGAAATACGAATAATTATCTGAAATGGGGCATGTGGCGGAGGCTTACGTTTATGGAAAAAGTTTTACATATAAGTTGGTGAGAAATGTTTTTAGATTTTTTTTGAAAATTGTCTCTCAAGTGCGCGTTTTCAGAAAGTCATAAATGAGTTTTCAAATTCTAAATGGCCAAAGCCGACTCTGTATCTGTGGCGTATACCACCGTAATATCCATTTGTCGGTTGATTTGTTGGAACTCTGATTTGAAACCGAATCCATGATGAGGAACTCTGTGTGTGTCGCAAATCTATCGTTCAAATCGAATGGACGGATGATGCATAAATAAGGCACATGCATTCGCAGGAATACAGAGAAATGGTAAAAGTTTCGTCGAGTGGTCAACGGCCATATCGACCTAAAGAACTACGAGAATCCGGTCCGATAACATCGGATACAAACAGAGGCTAGGTGGTTGGGTGTTGTACGATTAAAATATGCCCTGACGGACATCGAACTAGCGATGTGCAGTGAACCATATCAGATATGAATAAACCTTAGAAGGAGGCCATCCTCTAACAGCAGATGGATTATTGTGACTGAATCAACGATGACATCCACAGTCAGGAAAGCATACTCCTTACATGAGCTAACTCAGCGTATCTGGGTACTGAAAAAGACATTTTGGCAGAAGACCATTCAATGGGCCAACGGCAGCCGTGTTATGCTATGACTGCTAAAGGGAATACAGAAAACAGCGAATGGAATTCCCCGAATTCCTCGACATTCAAGGTGATTTTCACAACAAAATAGGAAAAGAGAATATCATACATACGCAATGTCTAGACACGAATTTAGGCCAATTCGACTGTATAGAGGGACGGAATATCACACAAGCTTGGCACACGGATTCTTCACCTCAATATTCTCAAAGGAACGTGACCGTAAACAGATCATAAAACAGTTAATCAAATTGATAGTAAAAAGGCGTCCCTGCATCCATTGTAGGCTCAGACCACTGCCAAAAAGCGCCCAAAGTACCTCTACGAATACTTCAAAAATTCCACAATAATGGAGAAATACACATACTGTGAGCAGACTTAGAGTTGAAAGCTGGAATCGTAATATACCCTCAGAAATTTTGTCAATCACATATCCAACAACCTCCCGTCGATGCCTATACAAACTACATAAAGTGCTGAAGATCAATAGCATCGATGCCAAGAAGCCGTCAGAAATGATGCCAACACTCGCCGAGCCCTCCTACGGAATACATAGTTTGATGGAGAATTCGGGCAAGCTCTCGTCTACAAAGCAGCTTTTCACAGAGTGTCACAGCTGTACGAACAAGGGAAGAGGGAGGAACATCGGTTTCTTCAGAAAAAAGAAACGGACATGAGAAACAAACGATTGAAGAAATGGACCAGGACCATAGCTTAGTGATAAGGACATCCACATTTGGGCAACCTGCAACGTGCCTGATCGGGAAACGATTTATTGCTCAGAACTTAGTCCGGGCCTATAGCGCAATAATCAGTCACGATGAAGTGCTTGTTTTACCTCCTCGTGGTGGTCCCTGGGCAACTATTTACATATACCTATACGAGTATACGCAAATAGGCTAAAATTACATTCCTCGTAACTGAAATCAAAACCGCTACCGAAACCGGCACTACGCCTCGGATAAAGAATGATAACGCGTTGACGATTTTTGGCTATTGCACCCGAACAAAGATTGGTTTCTGGAATGTGAAGACGCTTCTCGACAACGGAAGTGAAGGTCCTCAAAATGCCGGATTCCTCCAATTAGAGAATGAATTAATGCAGTATAAGATGAACATCTTAGGGATTGGTGAAATTAGGTGGTTTGGTGGTGATGGTGACACTGTACTACTCTACTCCGGAAAGACACCTGGAAGATATCGGGAATCTGCCATTAGATTGCTGCTTTCTAAAATGACTCAGAAGGTTAATTTCCTGGGAGCCTTTAGACGACAGTATCCTGAAAGCCAGGTTCCGAACTAGAGTACGTTGCGTAACCATCATACAGTGTTACGCCCCAACGGAGCCTTCTTATGGCGAGGAGGAGGAGGCCTTTTATCGTAATGGTAATGGGAGATTTGAATGCCAACGTTGGCAATGACAATGATGGACTCAGGCATATTATGGGAAGGCATGATGTTGGCGATCGCAACAACAATGGCGAGCGTTTTGTCGATTTTTGCAACGCCAACCGCCTTGTACTAGGAGGGACCATGTTTGAGCACAAGACGTGCCACAAAGTCAGTTGGGTGTCGAAAGACAGACAAGCAACTTCGCGATCAGTCGGCGATTTTGAAGCATTCTCCAGGATGTTCATAACAGAAGGGGTGCTGACATGGGAATGGCCCAGGACTATCATCTGAAGACTACGTATAACTGCAGATAGGGAATTCCAAGAAAACACCCGAATGCTTAAGTTTAAGATTCAGTGCAACCAGTAGCCCGGAACGCACCTCCATCGAAAAGCAATGGGGTGCTGTGAAAAATGTCTTCATATCCCGGTGCTGAAAGTATAGTCCGTCGGTCGCAAGGAAGAAACAGTGCTTGACTTTCTGAAGGATCGAAGAAAGAAAACACCTCAGAGCTCGCTTCGCAGCTACTCCAACAGCAGGGAGAAACGAGCTAGAGGGTTGGAGTTGACGGTATTCCCGCAGAGCTCTTACGAGTAGCGCCAACAACATCGAGTGAGCTCCTGCATCCACTCATTGAGAGAGCTTGGGAAACAGAGAGTTTTCCTGCAGAGGGGAAAAAAGGAATGATTGTCAAGCTCCTAAAGGAAGGAGAATAAAAGAAGGAGAATAAAAGACCACCTCGAAGACACACTCGGCCCTGACCAAGCAGGATCTTCCACTAACACCTTGCGGATCATCATCTAACATTGCGTTGAATATCTATCACCACTTCACCTGCTGTTCGTCGACTTCCAAAAGGCGTTCGACAGTGTCAATAGAGAATTTATCTGGCTTGCTTTGAGCAGGAGGAATATCCCAGATAAATTGATTGCTATTATCATAGCTACGAGTACATATGATGGATCCAAATGTCACGTTCTGCAGGAAGGTTGTCAGAGGAGTTTGAAACCGTGGGGTGGCGTTTTATCAGGACTGTGTACTGTCACAAATATTGTTCCTCTTGATGTTAAGTCTTGATGCAGCTTTGTCGACAGGAAATGGAAGAATTCAGTAGAATCTGCAATCTCACCTCAAACATCTGGACTACGCGGACGACGTATGCTTACTCTCTCATAGGATCATGGATCTCCATCAAATCGCAACAAGCTCCACCCTTGGAGAAGTTGAAATCGTTGGGCTAAGGATCAATACGGCAAAAACAAAAAGGATCAGCCTTGGAACTTCCTTATCTAACCAAGTAAAGATTTCTGGACAACCAGTTGAGAATTTTCAACATTTTGGGAGATGGCGGAACCGAACTAGATGTAATCAGCCGAATAGCTGTTCAAAATATAGAGTAACAACTCTATCAGCCTAAAGACCAAGCTACAACTGTTCCGCTCCAATGTTGAATCCGTGCTTCTTTATGGGTGCAGCACTTGGAAAGTCATATCCACTGTCACAGGAAAGCTGCAAACGCTCGTGAATAGATGTCCGCGAAACATCTTGAGGATCTTCTGGCGAAAACAGATAGGGAACCTATTGACTCTATTATACGAAGACGTAAGTGGCAGTGGATTGGGCATACGGTTCCCAAAAGTCACGAGTGCATTGCGAGACAAGCGATGCAATGGAACTCTCTCACGCAGAGAGTCAGAAGAGTGGGCCGACCTAAAAGTACTTGGCGAAGAACGGTCGAAGATGAATCAGGACAACTAGGGAAGAGTCGAAGAGAGCTGAGGTACATCTCCAGAAACTATACACGATGGCACGTACAAGTAGTGGGGGTTCAATGTCCCGCAAGGGGAACCTTACGGATATAATAGGTCCGAGGACCTAAGTAAGTAAGCCATGAGAGCCAAAATTTACATCTACTCGACCAAAATGATGTAAAGATAGCAATATCTAGACTTAAGCCTAGAACACCTGAATACTTGTTCATTTGCCAACGACCTCATTGTTATCGGTGCACTTATAGGTCCGATAAGCCCATAAATGATCAAATATTCACAGGAACTCAAAATTTATACTCCCCATTTCGTCCCAGTCCTGCTCTATGAATGGACATTAGAGAAGGCTGATGCAAGATTTTTCGATTGATTTTTGGTTACGTTTGCGTTGGTGGGGCTTCAACAAGGAGATAGCATATAATGATGAACAGCGCTACACCGACTTCAGCCTGGCCAGAGGTACGCAGTTTCTTACTCGTACATACGTGCATTTGTTGCATCTTACATAAAGAAGGATTCGCAGAGCAGTTTTGCAAATATGAAGCCAGCTATCTTCTGGCTCTTCAACTTCAAGTTTGGAGCCCACTTTTGTAAAGATGGGGAGAAGGAACCTGTGTGAAAGAACACAGAACTAAGACCAAAACATGTTAGAGATAACGGGGAGTAATTCTGTTGCGGTGCTGGGGGTCGGATCCCAAGTAACCGCGTCTATCAGTGATGAGCACGTGGGCCCCGGGACGCCATCATCCTATGACGGCAATAAGGAATTAATCAACGTAGCTTTAGAAGTGGAATATCTGACTCCCATCCAATGTAGTGCTAAAAGTGCAGTGAAACGTGAAGTGACTCTTTCAAGAAGGTTTCAAGACTGCAGCGAAAGCCCCTGTAAAGCAGGGATATCTTCCCTATCTTCAAGGCAGGAAAAGGAAAACCATCTACAATAAATCGACGCCCATCATATTCTCAAATGGAAGAGACACAAATGCGGAGATATCATCAAATCTATGAAGGAAGCTTGCATCAAACAAAAAAATATCAGCATAGATATCATTGACTGAATCAAGTGGCACGATGAAATGGAAACTTAAGTTTGTAGATCGAAGTGAACTTCCACCGCAATCGAATATCAACATAACAATAGGCAAGAGTGACAATACAAATGAGGAGACAGTCTCAATCAATGCCGTTTCTGAGAAGCTAGCTCCAAGCAAAGAGACCGCCATCCAGCCAGCTAGTAAAGGAAGTGAGCAAAAAAACTAAGAAGGCCTCAGATCCATCGGTCCAACGAAATGATCCACAAAAAGTAGGCCGGATTCGGACATAACCAGTAGCGGTGCAGACAGGAAGGGGCATGTAGACAATAGTCGGCTGCCAAACTCATCCGAAGTGGTGGCTATGTGCGGATATAAAAACTCCACCAATAGCGATCCAACGCTAGCGCTGGGCCTAGGTGTATGCCAAGGGTTCAGAGATGCACTTGAAAAGGTGAAGAGAACTAATATCCATAAGCCAGAATACTGCAAGGAAATCTTCACAGGAGTCGAACGGCTGATAACCTCCTGGTGAAAATCAGAAGTGAACTGCGAGCAGATGTTCATCATCAGCGAACAATACACGAACATGAAGGAGTAGCTGCTATCTGGATTCCGGTTGTAAAGAAATTCCGCATCAGCAGCTAAGACGCACAAAGAGCCTTCGTTTGGACGAAAAACGATGGACTCACAGCAATAAGCAATGTAATATATCAATCGAAAAGATAGGCGAGTTCTGACAAAAACTGGAAAACTTCGACGAATTGGCTGAAATCGAAGGGGAGATCCTGTTCGCCAGAAGCTTCAATACCTAAGCCTAAAATATGAAACGTTCAAGGAACCTGGATACGAAGAACCATGCCAAATCAAACACGAGTTCTGAGGTGTAACCTTAATAGACTCAACGAAGCGCTTCTCACGTCTATGATCGAAGAAGGAAAACTGCTGTACGCCAACTTCAAAAGCTGAAGTCACGGTACCACTCATATGGTTTGCATGTGATGTTTCGAAGCTACGAGTGAATAGCTCCAACAGAAATAGGCCCCCAGTGTACTACTGGACGGAGGAGATAGCAGCGTTTCTGTAGCCAAGACGCACAGTCACCAGGGGAAGGAGAAGACACGCTGATCCAATGAAAGACATTTTTTTTCGGAATTTAGAACCGAAAGATCCACAAGAGGACCATTAAAACGAGCAAAAAACCCCTGGTCGGCATGCAAAAGCAGGAAGTCGAGCGACCAACCCTGTCCTAAGTGGACAAAAGCTGGAGAGCATAGTAGATACGCTTTTCCCAATTCACGATGTTAGGCTCCCCAACACGCCTCTGGTTCAAGGACAGAAAATTAAAGCTTTAAGCTTAAAAGAGTTGAGTTTAGCGCTGAACACTCTACAGAACCGAAAGGCCCCTGACCGGACGGAAGTGATGAAAGCACATGCCCGCAGCTACTGCTGAACATATACAACAGCTGCCTTGATGAAAGGGTTTTTCTCAGGAGTCGGAAGACATTTGGAACAGATAAACAAAGGCAGAGAAGACGTGGATTCTCTATCTTCACTTTGCATGCTAGACACTGCAGGGAAATTCCTGGAAAGGAAACCTCGGCCCATAGACCACAGACCAGATCAAGTAACCTGTTCGCGAGATTGTAAGGCTTCAGAAAAGGCCCCTCTCCGATCGGAGCTATCGGAGTAGTAGGAAAGGCAACTCAAAGAAGCTGTTGGCAACTCAACCAGGTGGACTAGTATACTGAATGCGCTTAAACATAATTTCAGCATTCCAGTTTACCTCTTACAGATGCTGAAGGACTACTCCAATGACCGGGAGCTGATCTACGATACCACGGAAGGTCCTCGAAAAAAAGAAATCACCTCCGCAGTAGTACAGGGATCGATACTGGAATCTGACCTCTGGAACATCTCATACGATGGCATATTTCGCATGAAGATGCCTGAAGATGCCTGAAAATGCCTTCTTGATAGGGAACGCAGATGATATCGCCACGGTGATTACGGAAAAAGACGCAGACAATGCTCGAATGAATCTGAACCAGGTTATGAGACGGGTGAATTCATGGATGGATGAACATGGTCTTAGCCTAGCTACAGGAAAAACCGAGATAGTCCCTCTGACCAAGAAGAGCATCCCGACCATGGTTTACTTCCAAATCGGGCCCGAAGTTATAACAAGCAAGAAAGCAGTGAAATACACACTTGGGACTGACTATCAATACGAAACTCACCTTCTGGCAACAGATAAAATCCGTACCGGAACGAGCGTCGAAGGCCGCAATGTCATAAGCAAGTCGTTGCTACGCCCAGCAAACGAAGGCTACTAATGTCAACCATGCACACCATTCTTGTATAGGGCTGTGAGATCTGCCGTCCTTGTAGTGGCTGGAGTGACCCGTACCGATCTTCTAGCGACAGAAATGTAGTACGTCCACGACAAAAAGCCGGAAATTGGAGAAGAAGCGGCAATCGACGAGGCAAAGGACCTCATGAAACGGCAATGGCAAGGGCCTTGGAACTCGGAAAGTGGGAGCCAATGAACTGCAAAGCAATCAAGAACGTGGCTAAATTTTTCTTTCATTTTCTCACAAGACAGGGATATTTCAACGCCTTTCTCCACAAGATCGATTAAGCAAATACTACAGCCTGCCAGTATACGGAGTCTCCAGTAGACGAGCAAACCACCCTTTTTTCGGTTACAGGAAGGCTCAAAGACGGAAGCTGAAATGCAGCTTTGGCGTAATCAGCTCAGAAAACATTTTCAAAAAATGCTGACGACCGATCAGACGTAGAGCCAAATTTGTTCTTTCGTAGAAGACACACTCAGGACAAAACATAGAGAGTCAGACGCAAATAAACCTTTAACAGACTGATGAAAGCCTCACCAACAAGATAGAATAAATCCACACAAGATGATAAATATAAAAAAGCAGACCCCCAAAGGAGAAATAAAACTACACCGCACTCTGAAGTAATGCGATAGCGTTCCCAGAGTAGATGACGTTAAGATGAAAACGGTTAAGGTGGTTTTTAGTGGATGAGAGTCGCATAGTACAATACATGAAGTAGAACGGTACTCCTTCTCGTCGTTACTAGCTTTTCCACCATTCTCTAGACCAAAAATAAAAAAAGAAATTGCACCATCAGTAAAGTGATGTCGAGTACCTCCGCTGCACGAAATATATTGGAACATGGATGTGTCTACTCCCACTTGAAACCGAGAAGCACTAGCAAAATCGCACCGTATTTAGGGAACTGACGAAGCAACCAGCGTCCATGGTGGCGTTTCGATGGTAACGAAAGACAAACGTCAGAAATGCCATGTACTCAGGTTAGCGGCAAACAATTTTTCAAATTACCGCGCGCGTAGTTCAGCTTTAGGCGACCTGCACTGGCTTCAGCTACATAACAATATTTGAAAACATCGGGCGAACATAAAAGCAAACGTCAGCGGAACCAGCGACCTCCCTACTGCCGTCAGCTAGTATAACTGGATCCAACAATTCCAACAATCAAAAACTAAATAAGATTAAACTTAATCAAACCAAATCGCAAATTCTATTGGTTTGACTGGACGGTAAGTATACGAAGCTATCGGTTTCCAGACACTTAGCAACAAGTTTTCAAACAGCTATAATAATGGAACTGATAATACCTATGCACACCAAGTCTTACTCTAGCTCTAGTCCTCTGCAATTTTTCCAACCGATTTCAAACTCTGCTTGACCAAACAATAGAAAGGCTCAATAATAAGTCAGCAACAAATGTCTTAACAACACAGCAACAAGTCGCCGGCAACAAATTCGCTTATCAACAAATCTTAAAAGCTCTCAACTAGCAATTGAAGATATGGTGAAAACAAGATCAAAAGTAAGGAAGTTCTACAGACATAGCAACCGTTTGGTTGGTTGGTTTCCTTCAACAAAATCGCGACTATTCCTCTAGACTGATGTGTCAAATGTTGGCAAGTCCTGTCAGATGGTAATCTTCTTTCTGGAACATAGTCACAGTTAGCTCTCCTTCTTTCGAGCCTTCCAATTAACCTTTTCGATGACCTCTTATACCGCACCGTATATGCATGTGTACGAGTATGCCGAATTTTTAGTTAAACAAGCAAGAGTGCGAACTTTCCAGTAATGTTTTTGAATCTTTTGAATCCTTTCCTTCATAAACGTACACTTGATGTCGCAAATAGGCGACAACATGTGAGCCTCTGAGTATGATTCTCAAGTGCCCGCTTCATTACTAATTTAGTTACAAAAAATTATATTCCCACCTATGCGAAACCGTAACAAGTCCTTTGCAATTGCTTCCCAGAAAGACTGTCGGGTGGCTAGTTGGCACCACTGCTACACTATTTTAGGAGCCTATGACCTAAATTGCTAACAGAGAGTTTTTTAACTCCAAATCTTCCAAGATAACATTAATCCACGTATTTGCTCATACATAAGTAAAAACTTATCAAGAAAACGTCCTTGCCTGCCTGCCTCATAGAAACCATTGTCAAGTGAAAATTGACACCGAATGCACTTCCGTTTCTAGCTAAAAGCATCACTGTTTTCAAATAACCCCTTAACAATGCATTAGACTGGTACTCATCGTCGTACTTGTGCAGCACCCAACATAACAACAGTATACATAAACAGCAAGGACTCCTTGTTGGCTATGGCGAATTACGTATGCATTATATGTGGTTGGTTTTGGACGCCACTGAAAGTAAATGGATATTTTATGTATTACGTTGCTATCCTTTCAAGATACGTAATCTCTTCCAAAACACTTTCTATCCTTTAAACTGGAAAATAAAGCAAAATCAGTCATTTTGAAGGGTTCATTGTGAAGTCCTTCTCTTTTAAGCGCACTCTCTATTGAACATCCTTGAGCGTCCAATAAAGTGTAAATAAAATTCAACTTCTAGGTCAAGAGCGCTCAATTGTTCCAAGATTCATTCAAAAGGAAACTATCCTGGCACCGAATGCAACCAGGATTCTATTTGTTTCCGCTGGCAGACTTCGTCGAGAACGAGAATGGTTTTCTTAAACTCTGAAAAGAGCAATCCGTTTAATTTAAAATCGTTTGATTTAGACAATATTCGTTGCACCATTTTCCAATTGAAGGCAGTTTGACACGTTTCCGACCTGTGGAACCTGTTGCATAAAGCACAGCATAAAAGTGATTTCGTTAAAAATGCATGCACGAGGAAATGAGGGTTGGTAAACCGGCTTGGACGTTAAGTATAAATCGATTCCTTTCAGTATCCTGGTAGTGTTTAAACGTGGCTTATTATGTAACACAATTTCCTCTCAAACGATTTGGAAACTGACGTCCTCATTCAGTTCTAGTGCAGGGATTCCTGTTCTTTTCGGATTTTTTTTTCTCGAAACTCTTCACTAATTATCAATATTTTGCACGCGGTGCTTAGTTAGGTCCTCATTTTCCTCTCCGCTAGCAATACAATTCGTGAAGAACTTCGAAACGTGAAATTTTCTTAATTAGCAGCTGCGTTGATGGAAACATGGGTGCATATCTACACAGAGCTACAGAGGGGCAAGTCTCTGTGCCTGACATGAAACGAAAATGCAGCTCAAGTGTAGAGAATCCTTTTTTTGTTTCAGGATATTTCGTTGAATTTAAAACTGCACAGAAGCTACGTAGTAGCATCTTTAAAGGAAAAAATTTCGAATTTTTTAATGACTACTTCAACAAAATTTTAACTTTCATAGACGCGGCGGAACAGGCTTCGGTTAGTAGAGAGGGCGGGTAGGATAAGTGGTTTAAAGGCGAAATTATTATTTTGGGAAGTTTTAATCGCATTATGAATTTTGATATGTCTTTCATTAGTCACTTAATTGGAGGAGGATCGTAGAGTTAAAAAGCGCCAATTTGGCTTCTATTTCATTTCGCTACCATGCCCATAAAAATCTTGTACCTTCTACGTTGAATAGAATCAGATTTCCTTGCTGGGATGGTGAATATTTAAACAACTCCTGAAACGCGAAGTTTTTAATGAGAGATTTTCTGATCCCAAATGGTTGGAAGGACATCTTTCGTTGGTGATATACCAGCTCTCATACAATTTGTTACGGCCAAATAGAGCTCAAACTTTTTTTCGAATTAGTAAGGGAAGTTCGACAAAGCATTGGGCAGTAGGCCTTGAAGGACTCAACAAATTGCTGCATAAAGGGCAGCATTATTGAGTGGAAAGGTGTAATTCATGATGGGATATCTGGGTGATATTCTGGAGAACTCCTATCAACATCAAATATGATAGATACACATGTCCTTTTTCTCGATCTTAAGGGCGGGTACGATAGGACATATAGAGAAATACTCTGTAGCGCTGTGTCTATTTTTGGTATCCCTGCCCTGTCCGATTACGCAGGATCGCTATGAAGAGTGCATACTGCTTTGTCATCTCATCGTAATCAGAAGAAAACAACATAGCTATATGGGTCCAGCAGTCAAAAGTGTCAAAACGAAGTGTATTCTGTCAGCAAGTGAGACGATTTACCACCAACTTCTCGAACAGAAGGTCACTCTAGCGAGATAGAATTTCGAGTTAGTGAAATACTTTGTCTACCAAAGCTCCAATCTTAATTCTAACAGCGACACCAGAGCTGAGATCAATCGAAGAATATCTGCCAATAACTGTTGATTCGGGCTAAGAAGGCAATTGAAAATCAGCGAAGACGAAGATGCACATTACTCTCATCATTCTTGTCCTGTTATACAATACAGATACTCGGACGTTCTCCATGAATTCATCAGTCCCACCTATATCCTGACAAATCTTTGAATTCAGCCCATTCGGAAAATACAGTTTAGAAGTATCTGCGTACGCCGTGTTTTTGATTGCATAATTGGAGCAGCTGGCTAGGTACGATGTTTGCTAGAAAGACATTTTTATTGAGTTGCAGGAACTCGCCGAACTACAGAATACTATCCAATCATAGCAAGGATTCTGCATTTACCCTATCTTAACACTCAGATACAAAGGCATTCCAGTTATCAGATAGAATTTTCCTCCCGGCATCTGTCCTAGTGGTTTACAGATAAACTCTCTTCGATGAACCTGCCGCCTATTCAGGAATTTCGTATGACATGTGTGACATTTGGAGTTACGTGTAGTGCTTCAGACAATATCAAATGCACTTCCAAATACATCTTCTTGGCTTCGTCGGTCTTTTTACATGGATGACATTGCTACCAGTGTTCATAGCAAATCCAAAACGAAACAATTTTAGCAAGGATCATGGATTATGAGCCCAAGAAAGTGGGTTAGCAATGACGACAGTACGCGAAGATCTTTAGACGTCGAAAAGATTGATAGCATTCAAACGATCTTGGGTGCTAATTGGAGTATTCTTAGTGATGACCTTACTTTTAACATCAAAGCAGAGAACTTGCGACGAGTGGTTTCCGGCATAAAACGCAACGTAATGAAGGTAATTACGAGAATATATGACCCTTTAGGCTCCTTGAACCCAGTTATACGGCTAGAGATTCTCTTTCAACCTCTATGGTAAAATAAGCTCAGCTGGGAACAGCCTATTGGTGATGAGTTTTTAAAGAAATGAAGCAGCTGCGTGAACTCTTGTTCCCGAGGTCGCTTGGCATAGATGACCAAGTCCAACATACCGAAATAAATATAAGAGTCCAAAGGCCTCTGAGCGGTGGCGATTCTGTGAATTGAGAATTGAAGAAGTGAGGCGCAGGTAAGATTTCTGTGATCCAAGGTATGAGTGGTTCCTTTAAAACGGAGTTATATTGCGACATTAACTTGCGGAAGCTGGACCTCGCTCCTGCACTGATAGCTGTTAGATTGAGTGACTACTTTAAGAAATCCTACATCTCTTGCGAAAATGTTTATATGTGGTTCCGTGCAGACGTACGATGATGGAAGCCATTTGTCTTCTATTGTATAAAAGCAATTCAATATCTAACAATAAACTCAAGAAATTTTCTCTTTGCAAGTCGAAAAACCCATTCCTCGTTCTTCGAGCTTGCCAAGACTGAATCCGATCTTCGACAATGCTATTATTCTGTCAAACTGATGTCTTCTAAGCAACCAAATAGCTTTCTAATTTCACAAATTGACGCTATGTGGAGGGGTCAACACTGTTTTGGCGAGTATGCGGGAACGATTTCGGTTGTTAGGCGAACTCCTACTCATCAAAACGGTCACTGATGATGATTTGCTGAGTTTGCAGACAGGTAAGGGGGAACTGTTGGTCTCCAGTCGTGTGCTTCTTTACCTCTATCAAGTATAAAGGCGGTTCGAAATGGTGGTACGGGGCATAGCCGGACCACTTTACACAGTCAACGCTAACGATGAGTGCATATTCTAATATGATTTTCACTTGTGCCGCTGTTAGAGCTCTACTCTTGGAATTTGTGTAGACCTTACCACTGAAAGTTGTCTATTGGCTACAACGCCAAAGCTTTCAAAAGGACTGCTACGTAAATAAAATCTGAAGGAGAAATCTTTGGTAGCGAGGCCTTTCACGGTTTTCTTAGTCATAGTGACATCATTTTGCGTTTCAGTATTGAAGGGCACCTTGGTGGTGTCGCTTTTGGAAGCGAATAGTAAAAAAATTTAAGGATATCCTTAAGGTTATGATCTGGAAATTGAAGGTTAGCATCGATGAGCTTCACGCGCTACTGACCGAAGATGAACGGAAGGAGAACCCTTACTTACATCATTGACAACCCACTCGACTTGTCCCCACTTACGACTGACACCTTTCTTACCGGTGGTTTCAACATAAACGAGAATCACTTCTACTGAACTTCGAACGAATTGGTTAGCGGGGCTCAAGACTGAAAATTAGAGTCTTCTTTGTTCCGCGCATCATTCAAACAAATCTTTTGCAAAGGAAATCCGAGCAGGAGATGCTGTTCTAATTTATAACGCTGCTACAACAAGGAGATACGAGTAGATGGCTATCGTGAAGAACTGCTTTCCTGGACGAAATGGTAAGAAATTAAGACAAGTTACAGAGCTTTTGTATCCCCTGGCAATTCGTGATCGGGATCTTTTGCGGCAGGGGGATGTTGAAAATTCGGTTTTATATTTGGTAATAAAATACGTGTAAATGACTTAAAATGACCTATGAGGGCTTCTCCTATGCATCTGATATATAATATTTCCAGCGATTGGATAGAACTTTTGCATCGTTCTTTGATCCAACCCAGAA
This sequence comes from Volucella zonaria, assembly GCA_963966105.1. Lineage (NCBI taxonomy): Eukaryota > Metazoa > Arthropoda > Insecta > Diptera > Syrphidae > Volucella > Volucella zonaria. The sequence goes on along the minus strand of OZ014532.1, from coordinate 191,486,830 downwards.
GTGGTTACGTAAAATATTCTAGCTATAATATAAAGCTTCGAGAACAAATACGAGGGTATTTGAAAAGGATGAAAAGTTTCCGACCGCATCGTAAAGATAGCGACACTCGTCAATAAAAGCTAGTGAATGCTAGTTGTGCATCTTTTGGCGGTTACTTACCGAAGTTTCAGCCATTTTGGACGCGCAGTTTTTAGTTGACAGTCGTTTGAGTGAGTCCATGTGAGTGTTTTTTGTGAAAAAATTGAGTATCGAGCTGTTATTGAATTCTTGTTTTTGAAAGACAATACGCCTACGCAAATCAAAAATGAGTTGGACTCTGTGTATGGGAACTCTGCACCATCATTTACTACAGTGAAATTTTGGACCGTAAGAGCTTGGGAGATGATGAACGTTCAGGACGTCCAAAAACTGCAACCACTGACGATAACATTGCTTAAGTTCACCAAATGGTGTTAGACGACCACCGAATTAAAGTGAGAGAGATAGTAGAGGTTATGAAAATGTCCAAAGAATGTGTTTGTTACATATTGAATCAAGATTTAGGCATGAGAAAGCTGTCCGCGCGTTGGGTGCCGCGTTTGCTTATGTTAGACCAAAAACGTGTTCGAATGAACATTTCCAACGCTCTGTTGGCGCAGTTTAGGCGCAATAAATCCGAGTTTTAGCGCCGATTAATTACTGTAGATGAAACTTGGATACACCATTATACGCCCGAAACAAAAATTCAGTCAAAATAGTGGACTGCAAAGGGCGAGCCGGCTCCAAAAAAAGCAAAAGATATTTTTCCGGTTGGGAAAGTGATGGCGACTGTTTTTTGGTATAGTAAAGGAGTTATCTAAATCGATTATCTTCAAAAAGGAAAAACCATTACAAGAGCATACTACGCATCATTACTTGCCAAGCTAAAGGCAGAAATTGCGGAAAAACGGCCACATTTGCAGAAAAATAAAATCCAGTTTCACCAAGATAACGCGCCGTCTCACACCTCAGCGGTTGCCATGGCGAAAATCCATGAATTACGGTTTGAACTGCTTGACCATCCGGCTTATTGACCAGATCTAGCCCCAAACGACTTCTTTTTGACCCCTCATCTAAAAACTGCTCTCGGAGGACAAAGATTTTTGTTAAATGAGGAGGCAATCACCTTCGTGAACAATTATTTTGCAGAGAAAAACGCAAAGTACTATTTGGAGGGGTTAGAGAGATGGGAGCATCGCTGGGAGAAGTGTGTAGAGTTACAAGAAGACTATGGAGTGGCCGTGGTGTAGTGGTACTAGCAATTGCTTTTCCGGATAATCAATTCGGTTTCAAGGCGGGGCATGATATCATTCATGCTGCGTCTAAACTGGTTTCTGATATCCAATGGAACAAAGGCAAGAAACAGTGTACTGGTGCCTGTCTGATTGACTTGCAAAAGGCATTCGATACCGTATGGTTAGAAGGACTCTTTTTCAAGTTGGAAAGGTTGGGCATTAGTAAGCCACTGCTGTATATTCTTTTTGATATGCTCTCCAGTATACAGCTCATCGTGAAGAATGGCGATGTGACTTCTGCCGGAACATTTAACATTAAAAACGGTCTGCAACAAGGTGCGGTAAATTCGCCGGTCCTATTCAACATTTACACAAGTGATCTGATAGGTTCACTCCACCATACCATAGCGTACGCAGACGACTTAATCGCGTACAGATCAGGTTCAAAGATTGAAGTCATTAACATACTTTTGCAACGTGACTTCGACAAAATTAAACGATATTACGATGACTGGAAGTTGAAAATCAACTTTCAGAAGTCGGAAACCATTCTGTTTAGGACGCCTTTGTCTGGGGCCTCTAGGGATACCAGAAAGAATAGGCGAAAGTTCTCGATCGTCGGACAACATGGACAGCCACTTGCTTGTCGAAATGTAGTCAGATACCTTGGGATCTGGCTAGATCAATATCTGTATTTTAACAAACATATAGATGTTGCTCTGGCCAGAGCCAGAGGTGCTTTTGCCCTTACAAGGAGACTGTTTTACAACAGCCAACCCGATGCGAAGGTGAAGGAAATCTGTTACATGGTCCTTATCAGGCCCATGCTTGTATTTGGATGTCCCGTGTGGTTCAACGTGAGAGAAAGTTTATTGGAAAAGATTCGGGTGTTTGAGAGGGCTTGCCTTAAGGCTTGTCTTCGGTTATACAGAACACCAGAGTCTGAGTACATAAAATTCTATCGTAATGAGGTCTTGTACAATAGGGCGAACCTAATAAGAGTGGACAATTTTGTTATTAAGTTCACTCGAAGGCACATTGCAAGAGCAATGACATCGTCGAACAAACTGATCTCTGGGGCTTACTACCCTAATTATATGTATCACGAGAGAGCTCGCTTTGACGGCTATGTTCCTCCAGAAGCGTTCCTGTACCTTGATCCAGAACAGATTGGCGGTGCCGCTAATCTTCCACGTCGCTCGAACAGCTGCGGACAGGCGACTCAACTACGACAGAGCGGAGCGTCTCCGGTTCAGTAGAGCGATAGGGAGTCGCGACATGAGGGATGTTGCTCAGCAGCACCAACAATTTTGGTGGCTTTTAGAAGGAGGGGATGCTTCGTCGTCGAATTCCTCCAATACTTGGTAGCTTCATGTGAAGCAAAGTGGGCCGCCTAATTTTTTTTTAGCCATGGCCGGCTTACATAGTTTTAAGTAGGGGTAAGTTAGATTTAAGAAAAAAAAATACATAAAAACAAAAACAAAAAAATTAATAAAAATAAAAAATTACAAAAAAAACATATATATATATACATATATCTATATATTAGGTATATATATATCATGTATGTATATAGAATGTATTAGATGTAAGTAGGTTAAGTAGATTAAGATTTATTTTTAGGTAATCTGTAAGTTTTTAGTTTTAAGTTTTTAGATTTAAGTTTTTATATTAATATAAAAAAAAATGTCCATATACTAAGTTTTTGCTCAAAATTTATTTTCTTAGTTTTAGTTGTAATGTTAATATAAAATTAAATATAGACTGTAAGATCCGTCGAAAGACATAGTTTAAGTGCTAGCTTTAACTTAGAGTGCCCGCATGGGGCCAGTAAGTTAGAATAAGATAATTTTAAGTTAATTAAGTTAATTTTTAAGCGTTTTTTTTGTATAGCATTTAAGTGTAAATTAAGTAAGATAAATAAAAATGCATATGAACTGAACTGAACTGAGTGATAATAGCTAGATACTTTGATGAATATGCTATAAAAGATAGATACATTGGATTTCGCCAGCTCAAGGAAAGCAATTCCGAAGAAATTTTTCAGTCAATCCTGCGTGAATGCAAGGACAATGATATTGACATTTTAAATGCAATTGGCTTTTGCTCTGATAATGCTTCAGTAATGCGGGGACGTCTTAACGGAGTGAGTGAAAAACTATCCAATGTTTGTTCAAATCTATTTTCAATAGGATGCAGTAGCCACAACCTACAGTAAACTCTTGCCCTTAAGTATACTAAGTTCTATTAAAGCTACATATGCCCACTTTTTGCACAGCCCTATAGCCCACTGTTGGAACAATGGAGTCCTCTTATCCATTATTTTACACTTACTTCTTTTGAAGATGGACATGTGGGTAATAGTAAGATAGTTTATGATTTTCTTTAATGAGGAAAAAAACAGACTTTATTTATTTTTCTTATCCTACTTATTAAAAAGAATTAATGATCTGAATAAACAATTTCAGGGTGAAATAGTACAAATAACTTAATCCACAAGGAAACATGCAACAAACTAAAAGACATTTACACAAATTTTATCAAAGCAAATTGCTTATCTCTTTCAATGGATTTCAAAAATGAATCCTATTATTTACCAATCTCATCATGATATTTTGGATTTCAATTTGAATTGCACATTCATAATTCCGAAATGAATATTAATAGTATAAATAATATTAAAAAAAAACGCTCGAAATATGTACGAGTATATATGTAGAACTATGTAACCAACTTAATCAAAGATTTGATCTTAATAATACTAAAATGCAATTACCAAAGTATTTAGATACTTGGATAATTGCTTCAGGCAGCGAGCCAACTATTTTAAATTTGTTTAAGGAGTTTCCCTATAAGAAAGCAAATTTGAAAATTTTAAATGAGCAGTGGCGCTTGTTGATTGGGGCTTTTGATTTTATTTTGAAATGTGGACCTCAAAATAGCGACATTATGGCAATATGGGTGGAATTGAACAAACAAAAAAATAGTTTAGGGAGCTCAATGTTTGAAGAACCAGCAGCCTACATGCTGGATTTATGCTGTCTTCCACACAGTAGTGCTTCTGCTGAGCGAAAGTTTTCCCAGCTTTGTTTAATAAAGGAAGAAATGAGAAACAGATTGAACTCAGAAACAATCCAAAATGTACTATTAGCTAAAGAGCTAACAAAAGATAATCCAATATTTGAACCAACAGACGAATTGGTAAATTTTTTTTTGTCCTTTCAATTTGTTAATAGAGAAATAGAGTTTGTTTTTGTGTGTTTTAATTATATTTTTGTTATTTTATTTATCTATTTATTTGGTTTGTTATGTTAATTTTAATTTCAATAAAAAAAAAACATGGTACTACATTTTGTTTTAAAATGCTACATTTTATTGGCTAACTTACTACATTTGGTCTAGATTTTAGTGGCAACGCTGATCATAACCGCTTAGGCGGGAGTAAATTATAAAAAAAAAATAAAATAAAACTATTAGAAAAATAAAAATAAAAATTGAGAAAAATGTTATATACACAGAGTCCAACTCATTTTTGATTTGCGTAGGCGTATTGCCTTTCAAAAACAAGAATTCAATAACAGCTCGATACTCAATTTTTTCCATTTTCACAAAAAACACTCACATGGACTCACTCAAATGGCAGTCAACTAAAAACCGCGCGTCCAAAATGACTGAAACTTCGGTAAGTAACTGCCAAAAGATGCACAACTAGCATTCACTAGCTTTTATTGACGAGTGCCGCTATCTTTACGTTGCGCTCGGAAACCTTTCAGGAAACATTCTGGTAAGGCTGCGTATCAACGATTTAAGTTCATCACCCACCGACATCGTTCACTTTATCGAAGATAACTTCGAGCATTGGAGCACATTGTTTGGGAGAGAGTTGTTTGTGTAACGAGGACTGGAAATGAATATCTATGTCGTCACACAGGGAGCTTATCAACTCGCAGGTTTTTTGGTTGGATGTCACTCAACACTTTATCCAGGTGACCTAAAGGAGTTTCTTCATTTCTGGATCTCCCGACGTCTAACTCGATTTGACCAGCAATTTGTTTATTCATGTACTTTACTTTGGATTTTATTAGATCGGCTGAGTTCTGCACTGAGTTACGTAACTCTTCAAATTTTGTCCGTAATCTTTTTGGCGAGTGCGTCTTGGTAGGAGTCATTTGAATCGCTTAGGCATTTTATTGCCAAAAACACGTGCGAAAGTGAGATACTCTTACACTCATCACAGAAGAAAAGTAGGTTATCGGAGAATTCTTTAATGAACGCCGTATTTCTTTTGTTTAACCCGACACAAATGGCATGAAAGGCGTTCCCACAAATGCCCTTGCAAGCTGCCAAGTCAGCATCGTTGTCATCGATTACACAATTGGCAATTCCGCAACTCCACCCACCGTCCAACAGGAATTTGTCAAACGAGGAGATCGACAATTACCTAAAACAAATGGACGAGACAATTAAACAAACTATGGACGCTACAATACCGCGCTATCGACATACGACTAACGAAGACCTGTTCCGCAATGCTACTATTGACGCACTGCACCGACAGAAAAGTAGACTTCTGACAAGGCTCAATAACTTGTACAGACAGTTAACTGACAGACAAGACCCGGAGATTAGGACATTGAAGGCGTCGATTAAAAATATTCAAACGTTAATAAAAGAGAATTACAGAATTTCTGTATTGGAACAACAGGGTTCGGGCTGTAAACACCAGCAACCCGAATATGTTCCCGCAAATAAATAAACTATTTCGGAGAAAAAGATCAAAACGACCTTCAGTGTCTTAAAATAGCCCGGACAACAGACAACGAACGGTTACTGACAATAGCAGGTATTGATCCAAATGAGGCCGCTGATGATGACGACTTTTTTGTGATCGAGGATCCACAGGAGAAGGTTGAAGCCATAGGGGTGACTTTCCAGGAAATATACAAGGCCACTGATACCATTGGACCTAATTATGACCTAGACAGTCGCGTCTTGGTGCACGACTTCTACTTTCGAAATGAAGTAGAGAACTGGCGATGCGAGTGCTCTGGTTTGACCCAGTTCAACGACGATAATATGGCAAATAATGTCATTACCAGAGAGGGTAACCTACCCCCGTTCATTTCGAAGGAAGAGCTCCATGAGATCTTCGACACAATCAGGGCTAAGAAATCAGTAGGGACCGATGGTATTCCAAACATCGTGCTTCGACATCTTCATCTAGAAGCGGTGGACATTTACACCACCCTGTTTAATAATGCAATGAATAATGCACATTATCCAGCGCATTGGAAAACGGCGGTGGTGCAACCTATCCCCAAAAAGGGAAAGGATATATCCAATCCGGCGAATCTCCGGTCGATAAATTTCCTTCCGAATATCAGTAAGGTGTTTGAAAAAGTAATCAATAGAGCTCTGTCTAGGTGGGTTGAGGACAAACATATAGTTCCGGATAATCAATTCGGTTTTAAGGCAGGACATGATATCTCACATGCCGCGTCTAAACTGGTGTCCGATATCCAATGGAATAAAGGCAAAAACCAATGCACTGGTGCCTGCCTTGTTGACTTGGAGAAGGCCTTCGACACCGTATGGCTAGAGGGTCTTTTCTATAAGCTGACTAGGCTGGGGATCAGTAAACCACTCTTGTACATTCTTTATAATATGCTAACCAACAGACAGTTCATCGTGAAAAATGGTGATGTGACTTCTGTTGGAATATTTCAAATTAAAAATGGTCTTCAGCAAGGCGCGGTCAATTCGCCGATCCTATTCAACATTTATACAAGCGACTTGATAGGTTCACTTCCCCATACTATTGCGTACGCAGACGATTTGATAGCGTACAGAACAGGTACAAAAATCGAGGTCATTAATACTCTCTTGCAGCGTGACTTCGATAAGATAAGACGATTTTGCGATGACTGGAAGTTGAAAATCAACTTTCAGAAGTCGGAAACCATTCTCTTTAGGACGCCGTTGTCTAGAGCCTCTAGGGATACCAGAAAAAATTGGCGAAAGTTCTCGATCATTGGACAACACGGACAGCCTCTTGCCTGTCGAAATGTAGTCAGGTACCTTGGGATCTGGTTAGATCAGTTTCTGTATTTTGACAAAAGTGTAGATGCTGCTCTGGCCAGAGCCAAAGGCGCTTTTGCCCTTACAAAGAGACTGTTTTATAGCAGCCAACTCGATGCGAGCTTAAAGGTAATCTGCTACATGGCACTTATCGGGCCCATGCTGGTATTCGGGTGTCCCGTGTGGTTCAATGTACGAGCAATCTTAATGGAAAAGACTCGGGTGTTTGAGAGGGCTTGGCTTCGTTTGTACAAATTTTATCGTAATGAGGTCCTTTACAACAGGGCGAACCTAATACGAGTGGACAACTTCATTATTAAGCTGACTCGAAGGCACATTGCAAGAGCAATGGCCTCGACGGATAACCTGATATCTGGGGCTTACTACCCCAACTACTTTTACCACGAGAGTGTGCGCTCTGACGGCTTCGTTCCACCGGAAGCATTCCTCTACCTAGATCAGATAGGGTTGATCCAGGATAGATCAGCGGTCCCGTTAATCTTCCATGTCACTCGGAAAGCTGGGGACAGGCGACTCAACTACAACAGAGACGTCGCACACGGCAGTATGGATCGTCTCAGGTTCAGTAGAGCGGTAGGGAATCGCGATAAGAGGGATGTCGTTCGGCAGCATCAGTATTTCTGGTGGTTGGATGATGGAGAAGATGCTTCGTCGTCTTTTCCGTCAATTACGAACCAGCCTCACTAATGAGGCAGAGCTGACCAATCTATTTGCTCTGTAAATAGCGATGGCCAGCTTACATAGGTTTAGGTTAGCATTTAAGAAATATATAAATATATACAAAGGTATATACTAATATATGTATATAATTGTGTGTAATATGTATGTGTATATATTGTGTATGTAGGTTAGGTAGACTAAGGTTTAATTTAAGTTAGATATTAAGTTTTTATAAAAAATTAAGTCCATATGCTAAGTTTTTGTTAACAATTTTTTTTTTAGCTTTAAGTATACAAATATTTCAATAAAATGTAAATAAAGTCGAAAGACATAGATATAAGAATTTAGAGTAGCTTAGAGTGCCTGTGTGGGGCCAGTAAGTTAGTTAAGATTGTTAAGTAATTTTAAGCTAGCATTTAAGCATTTTTTGTTAGTATGTAAGGGTTAATGATTAAGATAATAAAATGCATATAAAACTAAACTAAAAACTGGCAATTCCGCAAGACATGTTTAAATTGGTTGTGTAGGTTAGTCTTTTTTATTGTGGATAGGGGCTTTTATTTGCACTGAAATCTGCCAGCAGACAAAAAAACTTAATGAATTCGAGCACTGGGGTTGTTAACCTGAAAATGCAATTTGACGAAATTTAGAACTGAAAATTAGACAGGTGAATATTGAGAACAAGAAAAACGCATCTAACTGGTTTGGCTGTTGTACTGTTATATTTAGTGTCCACCGGTAGATACACTCTGCTGAACCCATTTACCCACGTGTACCACCGGTGGTCACACGGGGTTCAACGTGTTAAATTTAATTCTTCAGGAATCAGCACACCACTACTCTAATTATTTTATTTCATCAACGCATACATAAGTGTCCTTATAATAGGATGAGAATTGTGATTTCAGAGACCATAAAGCATTGCTTAGCACGTCATTTATAAAAAATAAATATTGCATTAAGGCACAAATTGTATTTACGATTTTATCCAATTGTAAACGGAATATTTAAATTTCCATCTACAAGTAGCATCCTTTACTTAACCACATTTGACTTTGTAATGGCGAAGCTATCCCTGGTTAGATCTGACAGCAAATGGACATCGACACCAGGTGCGACTGTGTGTATGAGGTTAACAACACTGTCGTCGCAAATCAGCATTTCTCATATAAAATCCGAAATCTACATGCATAAAGCAATCCCAAAATATGGTATGTCGGAAAATGTCAGTGAGCAAACTGACTCCACTACACGTAAATCAGCTTCAGAATATTTCAAACCTGGAAAACATGTTCAACTATTAAAAAAAAATGACATGAATTCTGGGGAACCTGTCATGGCAGAGTGATGAACAAAAATGTAGAGGACTCAGTGAGTAAAAACCAGTTCGTCATGCGTCATTTATGAGTTCTCCTTGAGGCCTTGTTTGTTGATGCTAATCTCATATTTTTTTTCCCCCAAATCATGTCACACACGATGTCCCATGGTCCTTTCAATATCCTCCATCATCTATATGTATACACAGATATGTCGAGGTCAATGGACGACACCCTCAAACACCTTTCTCTAATCATCCCAAGCATAACACCAACGTGATGTGGTGCCTACATCATTTTTATTTCACCGGTACAGTAATTTCAATGTCAGAATTTAAATATACATAAACACTCGTACACCGGTGTCACCTAATCCCTATACGTGATCCTCATCAATCCTTGCCCTTTCCTGGATGTACGAGAACGTACCTCCAATGTACTCGTATTCGTTGGCGAGTATTTTTCATTGGGCAGACAAAAAAAAAAAAAGCAAATTAGAAAGAAACACGATTTTCAAAAGTTTTCCAGCATCCATCACCGTTATTTATTTGCAAGGGATGCCATGATAAAAGCTACCCTAACGCACACACATACGAGTATTATGTACCCATGTGATTGATGGTTACGATTAGTACTTTCGTATGTGTGTATGAAGTGGAGCAAAGCCCCAAAAAACAAACATATCCAGGGCTTTCAGCGCAACACAACCAAATAATCCCGAATAATGTAGGGATGCGGATATACTCGTACAACTTTAGAGCTGAACTCGTACAGTGGAGGCAAGAAATTAGGTGCCAATGCGACGACTAATTACTTCTCAAGTTGACAAAACGAAGATGGAAACAAATACGAAAACGGAAATCGAAAGCCATTATCAACGGCTCCTTTGCTCCTGGCTCCTGGCGGGTAATTTCACAACGAAGTGAGGGACAAATAATTGACTGGATGCCATTATCCCGAAACAAGATATGCCGAACAAGGGCGATGGATTGGAAGAGTCAGGTTCGGATCATATATGTACTCGTACATACTACACCTACTACAATTCAAATTATTTTGGTCCTTTGATCACCTTGCCCATATGCCTGACATTTTGCCATCAAGGACTCTGCCTAATTATTGCTCAAATTATATTATCTCACTTTTAATTAAAGTTCGTTCCGGCTTTTAGCCAAATTGAAAGCCGGCCGACTTTGAGGGTTGAGTTGCATGGTACTCTCACATGTATATGTATATGTGTGTGTATATGTAGAGCTTGTTTAAAATTCGAATGCGGGAATATGAATATCTGGACTGGGCTAATCTAAAAGGATTTCGGTTTCGAATACCTGGAGCTAGAACACGAATATGGTAGGAACGTGGTGTACTGGCCGAGGAAGCATGCTGTGTATTTCATGTCGAATGAAAGAGAGAAGGAGTCAAGTGGTTTGGTAGCCAGCTAACAAAACATTTCTCAAATACATTAGGCTTCACTCATATACCACGTTGACCCTTATTGAAGGCAGGGTGAAATGATGGTTGGGAAGGGAATTCCAAAGATGGGTATTTGCACTTTCAGTGTTTGATTGTACACATTCAAGAATGTTTTAATGAAAACACCAATTTACTGTGGTGGCAAAAATTTAATAAAAACCCAAATACTTTCTCGTCCACATCAAGAGCGTTGAGCATACTCGAAACTTTAATGGGATACGTATCTATGTACGTAGAAAATGCCAATTTAAATCACTGCATGACTATACCCGTAGATAAGGAACTGCGCCATCGCTTCTGCGGGGAAAAATAAAAATAAAATTTAAAACTTGCAATTTACGGTCCGTTTTTATTGAGGTTATAAAAAATTCAGAGTCTCCACTTTGCTATTAAAATAAACCTGAATTACACGGAGCTCTATGGAAAGGTCGAATGCCGAAGGTGCGGTTATGAGTGCGCTGCAATTAAAGTGCTGTTGGTAGCTTTTAATTTGTCTCATGTCTGGGAAAGGCGCCATAAGCAAAAATGTGTTTCCCTTGACCAATACGCGGTTGTGTCTGTTTTACTCGTACTCGTTTCGTAGTCGTTTCTTAACTAATTGTTATTGAAGTGGCTGTTACGGTCAATTTGCTTAATTAATTCAACACAACGTATGACTTGATATCGGAAAGCGTTGTTGCTCCTTTGTGTTTGGTTGTTTTATGGTTATATCCTGGATCCACTTCTGAATTTTAGGGCATCCACCAAGCCTACTCACCGGCCGAACTTCATCATAGTTGATTTACTTTTCCTTCGACTGTTCTGCGCAATGAGTGGCTCAGTCGACCAGCAGATTCCATTACAAAGTATGTCCAATTCACTGCCACCTTCGCCTTTATTCCCATAGAGTTTCGACCTAGAAATGCAGATTGGCCGAAAATGTTTCGTAGACATCTACACCCTGCCTGTCTTGAACTGCAACCGACTTCAGACTGCTATAATTTCCAAACCGTTCATGACAGTAAGCTAAAATTTTGACACATGACAGATAATTTTATTATTTACAAGCCTTTTAAACGATTTGGGTCGCAGTTGTGTTGAAAATTTTTTATCCGCGATGGAATTCAAACGTGATAGTGTGATTGCTTTATATTTGGCTGGAAAATCACAAGTAGCTATCGTTAGAGCCCTCCAGCACCTCAACGTGAATAAATCATTTGTGTCTCGAACCATAGCTCGTTACTGTGATACTGGCAGCGTTGCAAAACGCCATGGAAGTGGTCATAAAAAAACAGCAACATCGGCAGATATGGTTCGGAAAGTGAAGGCTCGAATTGAGCGAAATCCGCATCGAAATGAAAGAAAAATGGCTCGTGAGCTCAACATATCATTGGAACGGATGCAATACATACTGAAAAATGAGCTTGGGCTCAAGCCATTGAAGTTCCAAAAAGCACACGATCTTACACCGCAACAGAAAAAAGTTAGAGTCGAAAGAGCGAAGGAGTTGCTACGCTTGCACGAAAGTGGTGAGTTGCCGAATTTGGTTTTTTTCCGATGAGTCGCCATTTGTTATCGACCAATATGTCAACAAACAAAATGACCGAGTTTACTTGCCAGAGCGGTCCTCCGAAAATTTACACTTTCGGCCGGCTACCAGAAAGCAGGCAGCACCGATGGGGATGGTTTGGGCCGCCATAACCGCCGATGGTCGCTCTCCGCTCGTATTTTTGGACCGTGGCGTCAAAATGAATGCGATCGTATACCGTGAAACTGTCTTAGAGGCAGTATTGAGACCGTGGACATTTCAACAAGACTCGGCACCGTCTCACAAAGCGTCAACCAATATTGGTTAAAAAACAATGTTCCACACTTCATTTCTTCGGCACAACGGATTGCAAATCCTCCGGATGCAAATCCGTTGGATTTCTCTGTCTGGGGTATTTTGAAGGCGAAGGTTGGCACTAAAAAATACCAAATTTTGGACCACCTTAAACAAGCACTTCGCCGGGAATGGGCCGAAATACCGCAGAGCCACTTGCGTGCAGCGTGCGATGCTTTCTTCGGCCGTCTCAAGGCCATTATTCGCGCCAAAGGTGGACATATTGAAAACTACTGATACAATTTGAAAATTGATGTACATAAACATACAAAAACATTTTCTCTCTCCTTGTGATGGTAGGTAGGTAGGAAAGAGTGGCTGTTGGAAACACCAACCTACTTAGGCCTATTGGGCCATTGTGATGCCACTTGGATCTATGGTCCTCTTACTAGTGGAACCAGTTTGACCTTACGATGAAGCTTCTTGCAGCTTGTCTATAAGGCAGATGTCTCCGATTTAGAAGGATCAGACTCTTAGAGCGATTCAGATCCAGCTTTGGCCAGATTTGTTTGGTCGCTAGACATGTTGGTCCAACAGTTCACCTAAGGTCTGTTTTTTTACTTGCATCCAGCTTTAATATTGATTTGCACGTAGCGACTGCTATACCTATGCTACCCTTTTCCGGTAGAATAGGTAGAGTGGTTCCAATTTTGTCGTCGGCCCTACAATTCCCTGCGGCCCGGCACCCAGCAAAAGTGAAGGTCGAACTGCTCTGCCATCTCCATATGAAATGATCGGCATTCAAGGGCGGTTTTAGAATTTAATGAGACTGAGTTGAAGGACTTGATAACGGCCTGACTATTCGAAAATATGCGGACATCCTTTGAAGATGTCACGTTTTTCTTCAGCCAGGACAGAGCTCCTTTAGTCGCCAAAACTTCCGCATGGAACACGCTACAGTGATTTGGAAGACGGAAAGAGAAGCTTTAGCTTATCTGAGAAAACACAGAGACCAACCCCGCTATCGGTTTTCGATCCATCTGTGTAGAAATGGATTGGCTTGTCCTATATGAAAGCATCTTCCTCCCAGATGGCTCTAGAGGGGAAGCTTATATGGAAGTCTTTGTTAAACCAAGGTTCAGGTGCGGTATAATCGATATTCTCTGTGAGGATTCCCAATATCTTAAGAATATTAGCGTAGCCAATAAATTATTTGTCCACTATGTAGTCCGCTGAAGTCGCAGCTACTTTCCTGCTGAAGATATCAAGGGATGTCAAGTAAAACAGAATGTCTAATGCCACAGAGGGAGTAGACCGTAAGGCTCCGCTTATGCATAGACATGCTATTCTTTGGACTCGGATTAATCTCCTGCAGTTGACTGCCTTGTCTAAATCCGTCCACCAGACAACAACCCCATAGGTAAGTATCGGTCTTAAGAGCGAGATATATAGCCAGAGTGTTACGCGAGGTAGAAGGCCCCTTTTGTTTCCAATGGCTTTTTTGCAAGAGAACAAGGCTACGGCAGCTTTCTTGACTCTTTCTTGCTGTATCGCAAAAGACTAAACTGGTACCGTTTATTGAGGAAGGGTCTATAATTGGAATTTTGTTTTTCCTGGAAAAGAGGACAAGATCAATTTTACTGGGGTTTACTCCCAATCCACAGCGATCTGCCCAACGGGTTAATCTGTTGAGATTTAACTGAAGGTATTAAGATGCCTACCTGAAACGGATATAGCAACGTCATCCGCATAGGCAATCACCCTGCTACCACCTGCTTCCAGGTATTAACCACTAATTCCTGAGACGAGGAGATAAGACACCGCCTTGCGGCGTACTTTTGCTGACACATCTTTCAACAGAGGCCCCACCCAGTTTGGAGTTGATTATCCTTCTGATTAGCATAAGACTGATCAACTCCCCAACTGAGTCGTTTGCCTGCAGAGTTGACAGCGCAGTCGTGATTGCGGATGTGTTGACGTTGTTAAAGGCATCCTCTATGTCCAGGAAAGCAACCACTGTGTACTCTCTACATATATTGTTGGGATCGTCGGATCTGGCTGGTCAGTGAATGCAGGGCCGTTTCCACCGACTTTCCTCTACAGAAGGCATGTTGAGCCGCTGACAGAAGTCTTGGAGCACTTTTAACTCGTATATGGATATTAATCACTCGTTCTAGAGTTTTCAGAAAGAAAGATGATGGGCTTATAGGTCTGAAATCATTTGGGGCAATATGAGAAGAGTTTTAGGCTTTAGGAATGAAAACTACTTGACTTCTCTCCATAACAGTGGAATGTGGATCAGTTGTACACAGCTCCTCATAATATTTCCAGCGAAGGCAGAATAATATCTGAGGACCTCTGTAGCTCGGCAGGTATTATACCGTCCGGACCAGCAGACCTGTATGATTTGAAGCTATGCAGCACCAAGAGCAGTTTGTCTCTTGGAATCAGACCATAAATTTTAGTCCTGGTTGCAGTAGGCCTTTTTGGGTTGCTACTGGCCGCGAATTGGGAGCTACCTAGAAAGTGGGTGCCCAATAGCAGGTTGATTGATCCATCACTTTAGGTTGTCCAAGAGCCATAGATTTTTTTTTCAACCAGTTAGGCATTATCGGATTTTTAGAGAGGATTTTTCTTAGCCGCAATGCCTCAGAGGTTTCTGTGATTTTGTCACAGAATGATCTCTAAGACTGCCGCTTTGCCTTCCTCAGTTCTTTTTTGTACAATTTGAGGGATTCTTTGCATGAGTCCCAGTCAATCACTTTTCTTGTGCTTTTTGCTAAGTTGAAAAGTTTTCTGCAAGTTCTTCTAAGCAGTCCCAGTGCTTATATCCACCAGTGCGGCTTTTTCTTTAGGTTGAATAAGAGGGCAGGAAGCGGCCATAGTCCGATTGAGAGCCAGGGTGAATTCCCTGACTTTCATGTCAAGCTCATTGGTGTCACGCGGAGGACTTTCAGAGTTCATAGGATAGCGTTTCTTACAGTATTCCTCTGTATTTTAGCCAATCAGTTTTCCGATAATTCCGGAACGCTGATTGACTGGAAGGAGCATCACTCAGGCTGAGGGGGATGTATCTGTGGTCTGAAAAAGAACGTTCAAACGATACCACGCAGTTCGTTAGCATTTAAGTGATGTTGTCGAAGACAACCGTTAGCGTCGCATCCGAAGATGAAGCCAGTTTTTGGCCTTCCAGCTTCCAGTACCAACTTTTCTAGGTTATCTAGGGAGAAGGCCGACATGATCGCGGCCAAGATATGCCGAAGTCAGCCAATAGGAGCCTTTGGCAGTCTCTAGTCTGGCATCGGTTAAGTCGAGGTCGCTGAGAGTAAGAAGTAAAAATGCATTAAGGCTACGTTTCACTAATATACAAGTTCTAACCTTACCTTTGTCTCTTCTATAGAGCGGAGCATATACCGGTGTCCTAGATCCATGAATCACGCCTTCTACATTCCATAGTTCCTGGATTAGGATAATGTCTTCTGCGTTTTTAGAGAGACGCAGAATGAGTACGGCCGAAGCTTTTTTCGAGTGATGGAGAATAATTTGGAGAAACCTACAGTTTCCCAGAGTGGCCTCTACCACGGTTTTGTTGAATTTCTCCGATTGTGAAAAAGTGCTCAAGAGCTCATCTTCTTCCTCTGATCGTATAGGACCTCTTTTTGCTTCGTCATCGGTTTCCATTTCCGACAGGATGTCAGAAGAGGAGACCGACGGCTTAATTGTCAATCAGATTGGAGTCGTCGTCTATTTCTGGAAAGGATACCGACGCTCCAAGATCTAAGGATGTATTTGAAGTTTCAGTTAAAAGAGGAGGAGGTTGCTTATCAGCATCCAGCCCATCTTTTTTATAGACCCTTAGGTGTATTGACTTGAAGCCGAACTGAATCATGCTTTTTGTCTGTGCGAGAGGGTTAAGGGATTCCTTATTGATCACGATCAACGCGCATCTATAAAAACCCATTAGTTCCTCCAGTTTCGCGACTTTCCAGTCATGAGCGGCAAGGGTCGGGTTGCTGAGCCTGATGATTTCCAGAAGGCTTTCTGGGAAGGAAGGTTTAGCTGGGATCCAGGTGTGAGTTCGAGGTCTGCTAGGTATGTCCTCCTTAGACACGACCTCGAGTTTCGCACCTGGCCAGATCTCTCCTAAACCACCTATGGCTTTAGTGAAAAGATCCAGAGATCTCTGATTGGCACATGCGATAAGCTTGACGTGGCCTTGGTGCCAGCCAGCGTCGCTTGTGATAGGCGGTGGTCCGGGGTTTTCCTGCATGATGGCGAAAAAGTTGCTCGAAAGCTTTAGCTTGACCAACTGCCACCGTTCAAGTTTTATTGATACGTCTGTGTCGTTCCTGTCGATTACCGCAATCATTATTGCGACCTTCACGACTTCAATGAAAGACTTCAGAGATATTCTGTTGGATGGCCCAGGGGTTTTGGTGTTGTAAGTTTTCGGCCTCTTGGAAACTTTCACGGTTTTCAACGATCTCTTGCGTTTGGAAGAGTCTTTTGTTGTTGTTTGGAAATATTTAAATCCATTTATAAAATACGTACTTTCAAATTCTATTCATAAAGTTATACTGTACATACCTTTAGATTTCAATTCTTACTTCAAGTTTAATTTGTACTTTCAATAATTTGTAAATTCGACTGGACTCAACAATAATTTGAATTTTAACTCTCTTATATTAATGTATCATATTCGAACTAAATTGTGCTCTCATACTCATTTAATGATGTATAACACTTAATGTATAACACTAAAGTCAATTGTTGCTTTGAAATGTAACATTCTTCCACTTGTGATTCAACCATTAAAGAGGTACATAGCATCAAAAGCATTTTCGATTCATTTACTAGTAATAAAATATTTTGTACTCGGAATATTCTACAACATTTTGGTCCAAATCGAGCCGGATTGGGTTTTCGCCAATTCGAACTTTCGTTTAGTATCACCATCATCATCAATATTCTAGAGAGAGAGAACGTCATCAAATTTATCATCAAATCATCGATCGAAGCACTTCTCACAAACTTGGAGGATTATCTGGACACCCGTTAATTAATTAATACATTGTCGGACGATCGATATTTGTCGCCGTTGCGGTATCGAACATTTGATTGGACAGTTATCGGACTCAGAACATGTGTAATACAAAATTCGCTCATGTATGTATGACCTTTGCATGACCTATCAATTTCATTTAAATTATTGTATTTGCATGCATATCAATAGAATTTTAATTGAAGTGGAGTGAATTTCGGATTTTGAATTTGTTATCATAAAATATTACATTATTTGAAAATGAATACGATTAAAAGTCTGTCGGTTCTGCGCTCAGTACGTGGTAATCTTAAGGGTTCATTAACAAGATATGCCTACTTTACCGAAAAACTCTGTGAGGCTGTAAAATTAGAAGCTCTTCAAGTTCGTATCGAGAAGGTTGATGAATTATTCGAAAAATTTAATGCTACTCAGGCGCAAATTTATGAATTTAGTGAGGAAAAGGATTACGGTGATCCTGAAAAGGAGTTCGAGGAGTTCGAATCAAAATATTTTATAGTTAAATCGGTTCTACTCTCTGAAATTCGGGAAAGATCAAAGTCTGATCTTAATGCTCATACAGCTTACAAATCTTCGCATTTCGAACCTGCTTCGCAAAATATCAGTAATTCAAATTTAAGCAGTCACGTTGATGATTGCCTCCCTAAGCTCTATATTGAACCGTTTGAAGGTAATTACAAGGATTGGCCAGCATTTCGGGATATGTTTGAGAGTTCTGTCCACCAAAAACAAAACTTATCAAACACTAAAAAATTCCACTTTCTTCGTTCGTGTCTCCGTGGAGAAGCCCTTAATTTGCTTACACATATCCCAGTGTCCGATGATACATACGAACAGGCATTTGACAGATTAGTAAAAAGGTATAATAGACCGCGCTACATCATCAATAGTTTATTAGAAACATTTAATCAACTACCGTCAATTCAAATCCCAAACATAAAGGTTCTGCGAAAATTATCAGATGGTGCAGATGAGGTGGTTCGGGGGTTAGACTCACTTAAGTCATTCGAAAGAGATCCTTGGATGATTTCCATTCTTTTATCTAAAGTAGATTCAGATACTCGGCAAGCCTGGTCGTCAGATAGTGTAGATAGCGAAGAACCAAGAATTAAGGAACTTTTAACGTTTTTGGAACGTCGGTGTGAAGCGCTCGAATCCTGTAAATTACACGTTCGTGATCCATATAAAGCAAGACCTTCATCGTCAGTACGAAGTATGCAAGCGACAGCAAACATCGTGTGTCCAAAATGCAATGCATTGCATAAACTTGCACAATGTATGGATTTTGTTGCTATGGATATAGAGGCAAGGAGAGATTTTATAAAAAATCAAAAGCTTTGTTTTAATTGTCTGCGAGCTGGTCATGCTTCAGCTCGTTGTCCGTCTAAATTCAGATGCAAAAGTTGCAATTCACGTCACCATAGTTTGGTACATCTTGGTAGTACTACTACAAGAAGTACAAAAGCTACAGAAGCTAGCCCATCAACAAATTCGTTTACCCAAAATTCATCTTCTCCTGCTCCTTGTGCTTCTTCCTCAAACACATTCATCTCAAATTATTCAACAAATATACGACATATGTTGCCTCAAACATTGCTACCTACAGCTGTTGGAAAAGTGTTAGATGCTAGAGGAAACTATCAGCTAGTTCGCGTACTTATCGACTCGGGATCACAAGTCTCCTTTGTCACTGAATCTTGTGTCCAAAAACTTGGGCTCAAACGAAGAAACGCGCGCATACCTATAACAGGTATCGGTGCAAAATCTACTATCACATCGAAAGGGGTAGTATCGATGGTTATCAGTTCTCGCTTCAATTCGGCCAACATTTCTGTTGACACGTATATTTTAACAAATGTTACATCGTTGTTACCAACAATTTCATTTGATGTGCATAATTGGGATTACATATCCACATTGGAATTAGCCGATCCATATTTTAATCAGTCTAGTTCAATCGACGTCCTACTTGGTGCAGATAAAGTCTGGGAAATCTTTTTAGGCAAAGCTATTCGCGGATCAAATGGACTTCCAATCGCACAAGGGACTATTTTCGGTTGGGTTCTTGCTGGGAAAACCACTTCGGACATCGAACAAGAGATACAGTCTAATCATACACTCCTTGACATCGACTCAATTTCAGCGTAACCTTTTCTCCGTTTGTCTCCGTTTTCGACGCCATAAATATGTATTTACTGCTGATATTGTTAAGATGTTTCGTCAAATTTGGGTAGACAGAAGAGACACAGATTATCAGCGCATCATATGGCGTAAATCACCCACTGACATCCTAGAACATTTTCGGTTGTGTACAGTTACATATGGAACATCATGTGCGCCCTATCTATCAGTTCGCGTGTTAGAGCAAATAGCGTTTGATTATCGAGACGAGTATCCTGAAGCATGCGAGATACTTCTTAATGACTTTTACGTCGATGACGTGGTCTCAGGTGGAGACTCCCTCGCTGATGTCATTTCCAAAAAGCAGTGCTTAATCGAACTTCTCTCCAAAGCCGGTTTGGAATTAAGTAAGTGGCAAAGCAATTGTAAACAACTCCTTCCTAATGCTCAAGTGGGACAAAGTCATAGTATTTCATTAGATAGCAACTCTGATCCGTGGGTGAAAATACTCGGTTTGCTTTGGAATTCAGAAGTAGATTGTTTTTCGTTCGTCTTAAATATAACTCCAACAGAAACTCTAACTAAACGTCAAATCCTTAAAGAAATCGCTCGAATCTTTGATCCCCTCGGTTTCCTCGCGCCGTCTGTAATACAATTAAAAATAACCCTTCAAGAATTGTGGCACCAAAACCTCAACTGGGATGACCCTCTTCCAAGGTCTATCGCTACACAGTGGCTCAAATATAGGAAAGAACTACCAGCCCTTACAAAAATTAGTATTCCTCGGTCCATTGGAGTAGTGGATGCCACATTTGAGTTGCACGGATTCTCAGATGCTTCGATCTTCGCCTACGCTGCAGTCATCTACTCACGGTTTATACTTCCCAATGGAGACATAACAACAACCATAGTTGCAGCTAAAACTCGAGTTGCACCAATTAAGCAACTTACCATACCGCGACTAGAGCTGTGTGGTGCTCTTTTGTTGGCACGGTTGCTCGACTCTGTGCAAAATTCTCTAAACATAAAATGCTCAAATGTCTTCGCTTGGTGTGATTCACAGGTTGTCCTATCTTGGCTGTCGTCCCCTCCCCGGCGTTGGGATACGTTCGTGGGTAATCGAACCGCCGAAATACTCAACACTATTCCCCGAAACAGGTGGTATCACGTAAGGTCAGAACAAAACCCAGCCGACTGCGCATCTCGAGGCGTTTCGCCGTCACTATTAATAAATCACTCACTATGGTGGAAAGGTCCTAGTTGGCTAAGGAAAACCAACGATACCTGGCCGATGATAACTAATTTTCAGGAACACCCAACTTGCAAGCAAGAGGAGAAAAAGAATCGCCAAACACATATAGTCGTTACCAATTTTGGTCATCCATTCGAAACTCTAGCATTACGAGTATCGTCGTGGACAAGACTTATTCGTATAGTTGCCTTCATACTAAGGTTTATTTCGAAATGCAGAAAATTATCTGAAAAGAAAACCCATGTCCTCGCTCCTCAAGAATTTTACTGTGCAAAGCGTGAAATCATCAAATGGATCCAAGATATTTACTTTGGAAAATACATTGTTTATTATAAAACGAATGGAAACTTCGGTAGGAAATGTAAAATACTTAATCTTAATCCTTTCTTAGATGATGAGCAGATACTTCGAGTGGGAGGAAGGCTTCACGAGGCAAACATCACGTACAACGTAAAGCACCCAATAATTATCCCTAAAGGTCATGCTGTGACAACCCTTATCGCAATCGATGCTCATCAACGCTTACTACATCCAGGAGTATCTACGCTATTTGCAGTCATTCGCCAAGAATATTGGATTATCGGATGTCGAAATCTTCTACGCAAAATTACACATCACTGTGTCAAATGTTTTCGACAAAGAAAATCCACAATAACGCAAATTATGGGAAATCTTCCAGCGCAGCGTATTCAACCAAGCCGACCATTTTTACATTGCGGATGCGACTATGCTGGACCTATCATACTTAAACTTAAAATCGGACGCAAGGTTCACACTTCGAAGGGCTATATATCCCTATTTGTATGTCTCGTGACTAAGGCCATACATTTGGAGTTGGTGAGCGACCTCACCACAGACGCATTCTTAGCTGCCTTTCGTCGATTCACTGCTCGCCGTGGTAAGCCGTCACATATTTACTCAGATAACGGCACCAACTTCCACGGATCTGCTAGAATGCTTTCAGATATGCAGCAACTCACGTTATCACAACATCATAATTCTATCGTTGCCGAATCGCTTGCTCGTGATGCCATCACTTGGCATTTCATTCCTCCCTCGGCACCACATTTCGGAGGGCTGTGGGAAGCGGGTATTAAATCCGTTAAGCAACACCTTCGGCGTGTTATTGGGTCAAATATCTTAACATTCGAAGAATATTATACGCTATTAACTCAAATTGAAGCTTTACTAAACTCTCGTCCTTTGTGTCAACAATCTGATAATGATTTAGATCCATTAACTCCAGCACATTTCGTTCTAGGTGAATCTTACTCAGCTGTTCCCGAACCGTCACTAGACAACATAAATCCAAATAGGCTCTCCTGTTGGCAATCCTTACAAGATAAAGTACAAGGGTACTGGAGACGTTGGAGCATGGAGTACTTGACCTCACTTCAGCAAAGACCACGGTGGTCACAACCTCAATCCAATATTCAACTCAATGATTTGGTCGTCATCAAAGATACAAATCTACCACCGGGGAAATGGTCTATGGGTCGAGTTACAGCTATTCACCCAGGCAAGGATGGCAAAGTTCGTGTAGTGACCTTAAAAACTGCCAACGGACAATTACTTAGACCAATACATAAGCTAGCAGTACTACCTCTATGCTGAAACTTCGTTCCAGGGCCGGCGGAATGTTTGGAAATATTTAAATCCATTTATAAAATACGTACTTTCAAATTCTATTCATAAAGTTATACTGTACATACCTTTAGATTTCAATTCTTACTTCAAGTTTAATTTGTACTTTCAATAATTTGTAAATTCGACTGGACTCAACAATAATTTGAATTTTAACTCTCTTATATTAATGTATCATATTCGAACTAAATTGTGCTCTCATACTCATTTAATGATGTATAACACTTAATGTATAACACTAAAGTCAATTGTTGCTTTGAAATGTAACATTCTTCCACTTGTGATTCAACCATTAAAGAGGTACATAGCATCAAAAGCATTTTCGATTCATTTACTAGTAATAAAATATTTTGTACTCGGAATATTCTACAACAGTTGTCTTTTGCCTCCTTGTTCAACATTTCGCCGGAACATCTGCTTGGTATTTAAGATGATATGTAGCATTGCTTTTCCATATTTTGAACAACATAACAAATCTAGTTGCATCCCCATTTATCCGGTTAGCTATATCCACCGATTCTAGTCATAAATACTGATACAAAGAAGAACTTGTGCCAAATGAAAACGCGCTGATATGTTTAAAAACAAATTTATACGTTTTATTTTTCAAATCGCTAGCTACAAGTTATGGAAGGCTTCATTCGAAATAGCCGTCATTTGCCTTAAAGCACGACCTGAGACTTGCTGGCCAATCATCATACATCGAAAACTTATTGATAGCGCAGGCAATATGTTAGTAATGACTAGAGCAAGTCACTCTCTGTAAAACGGACCACAACTTCTAATCCAAACGGTTTAGTTCCGGACTACCAGCTGGCCAATCATCGCACCGGATGAAGTCGGGTACAATTTTTTTAGCCACTCTTGGTGGCTTTCGTCTTTTGGGCTGGAACAGAATCTTGTTGGAATGTCCAGCGCTTGTTTGCGAACATTGTTCGGCTTAGCGGTTTAACGACGTCTTCCAAAACAGTGGTTTGGTTTGGTAAGCTTTCGCCGAAGTCTTGACCCCTCTTTCACAAAAATGGGGGGTGGACTACAATCAGGCGTTTGATCAGATGAATGAAGCTCAGGTCTACTTGCCTAAATTGTCTTCTGATGACAAATCCGCATTCAAAGAGACGCAGCTTCTACTCTCTATAGCAATCACTACAGCAGATATCACAGTGTTCCTTGAATGGTAGTGGCTTTGTAGTGACATAGATACTGTTAAGGGCCCGAATATTTCACCCGTCAACAATAAGTCCATTCATAATAGTTGATGTTTGTCGCTAAATATTTTACGTAGTCGGGCAGTTAGCCCAACACGCCAAAAGCCCCAAACTGGAGTGAAAATTCTGGAAAAAGATATCAGTAACCCACTATGGAGGTTAGAGCGCTATCATTAATTCGTTTGAAAGTTTTTCGGCTCTTTGAATTTTAGTTTTGTTTTCCATTTGTAAATGGCCCAGCTCGTTTTCTACATATACATTTCGAATCAACTGAAAGTCCTGGGAAAAGTGAAAGAAAAGTGCAATCAAACATAAAACCGATAAAACCGTGCAAACGAAGAACCAGAAGGGATCTTCCGAGTAACACAGTGTAACTGCAAGCTGAACCAAGACCTTCATTTGCAACTGCACACATTAAAAATTGTGTAAGAACATAGTTGAGTACCACATATATTTATATATAGAGTGGCCTTGTAACTGTTCCATGTAAACGAAACACTTGTCTCTCCACTCAATACGCTATTTGTTCTATTATTTTTTGCACAAAAAGATTTGTTTCTCGGTATATAAACTGGAATTCGAACCTGACGGGCCTAATCACTGTACCTCGAGTGAAACTTAGACTTTAATTATGCATCCACAACAGCCACTACGGCTATATGTTATACTATGAATAAATTAGCAAACGCAAGAATCTGAATTTCAACTTGCATTAAAGAATTGTTTATTAAGTAAAACTTGTGATTACCGTCATGGCAACAGTTAGGACTTGCCTAAAGGATACCCGTAATTCGTTCCCACTTTGACGACTACAATTGGGTTAGAATAAAATCGAGTTTTTCAGGATAAAGATCTCGTTATCTATGAAAATATTCAGAACTTAACAATCTGTCAATAAAAATGCAAAGCTGAAATCCTCAACAAGCAGTGAATCGGGCCAGAAGTCGGTTTTGATGCAAAATAAAATCGATCGCCTATTGTAGACGAGTCCATATATGGCGACATATGTGGATACTTTGTGGAAGAAATGCACTAAAAGCATAAAATTATATTTCACCCATCTCATAGTCGTGTCGTACCAGATTCACTTGTTAGTGTGAACGCATAAAAACCCGGCGACAGATACTGACAAGATTACGTCATATAACGTAAAAATAGATTGCAGGATGAGCAAAAAATAAGATAGAGCACCGCAATCCGATTCAATAGAAGTTTTTTGAGGATAATGACGGCCTGATGAATACACCACAGCGTATGTGCAATTAAAAATGCACATAAATGTATCAGAACCACGGTTAATCCTTTCCGCGAATTTTAAAATATATTCATTTATTTTAATTACCATCAAGCGGTGGTAGTTCCTAGAGCAGAGTTCAGAAATAAATTGCTCCACTGCTCCAAGAATATCTCATGCATTCGTTATATCCCTTGTCATCAATGTGGTGGGTTATGCTAGTGTCGCCATAATACCCAAACAGGACCCATGGGGGTGGAAAAAACGAATTCGTGGTTTCGCATGTTAATGGACGTTTACTACATGACGGGCGATCTGGAGGACAAAAAACTTGTCACTGAATATTGTGAATCCAGTAGAATGGGACTTATCATATGCTGCGATGCTAATGACGAGGATACTTTTTGGGTCACTAGGAAATACAATGCAAGAGGCAAACATCTGCAGGATTTCAAACTATCATCTGACCTTTTTGGCAACATTCGTCAACCAACATTTTTACAAAAGTAAGGCAGCTGGTAATCGAATTAAAACTTATAACAGGTACGCTAAGGAGATTACCAGCTGAAAAGTACGTCGAATTTAAACCTGAACATACCCAGCAAGGCTGTCAATGCTCGTCAAAACTCAAAAGGAAGAAAAGGCTAATCAAAACCTAACGGTGCCCTCATCAAGTGTTTTGAGTTGACGTGTCCAGCCAGGGAAAACTCCTCCAGATCGCCAGTTCGATAATGGAACTCCGATTCGCAGTGATTGCGTTAGGAATCCCGAATACTTCTAAATAAATCACGTAAGCCTAATTTGGAGAAAGATTGAAATTTTTAGAGATTGAAGAAAAAAGAATTTAAGGGACTGAATCGGGCCTTTATGAGGACTTTTAGAAAAGACCGCGACACTGAAATAGAGGCAAATCAGCCAGACTCTAAACACTAAACACTAAGAAGATCTAATGGCGCCTAATCTGATTCGAAAACAATGACTCCCTTGAGACTCGCATTCCAGGTAACCTGAGCCGAACCGGCGGACATGCAGCTCCAATTACAGAAGCTGCAAATGAGTTCAGTACTAAAACCGTAGCTGATATCTGTCATCTGTTACGGTGACGGATGAGTTCGTTAAATACGTTGTTGCTACCTTTGATGGCCCGAAGTCATCTGGCAGGCATATATCCAGCTATGCTACAACTCGGCATTATTAGCTACTGGCAGCTCTAAAGAAAAACTTCACTGCTGTTGTGGCACTGGCATATATACCGAACCCTTAACTGATTGCAAAATTCTCTTTTACCGAAAATGGAAATCGCTCGCCAAGAGCGACACCTATTGAGAGAATCCATCCTCTATCTTATATGCAACCTGCCTACCATCGCAGAAGATCCTGCAAGACTACGTTTCAAAATTACACAGCGAAGTCGAGTCGTAATTTGTTTGTGGATATAAGCTGGACCCTGATTACAGATGCTGACTCAGTCGTTCACAGACCACGGCATTGTATAGACCTGTTTCGGCTTTTTCTTAGTGAATTGAATTTAATTAATTCACGAGTTTACATAGCCACAGTTGGCGTAGTGCTATAGTGCGCCCGTTCTTCCTAGTACAGCTCACTCCCAACACCACACTGGATAGTCTACGGAGTATCAAAGTCCTGGCCTACCAGGTTGTTCACTGGTTCGGCCAAGTGCGGAAAGAACCACAATTCTCAGGAATGTGCTTTGGACAAAAGCCAACTCTCATGTGCTCTATGCAAGAACCTGGTAACTATCGGGGTTGTCCAAGTTCCAAGATATAAAGAAAGCAAATATGGCTCGTCAGCAGAAAGCGGAGGTTAAGCATCCAACCACTCAAACTCCAGCCGTCACGCCCCGAATCAGCTCCGCCCAAATGGATGCGTAGAATGGTATAAAAAGCCCCGGTTGCTTCCTCGGCCCCAGCACCAAGAGCACCGGAAGCTGCACCTGGCATGTTAGCTATCTTGCTGTCTATTGAAGGGCAGATGGCTCAGTTTCAACGTCAAGTACAGGAACAGGCTAACTTGGTGGATCAAATCTACGCGCTGCTGCCGGATCTAACGCACCTCATGTCGTAATGGGTACGCACATGGTGGAGCAAACGCTGAAGGTCCTTGCAGTGAATGTCAATTCACTGATTACGATCGAGCGAAGAGTCGCGCTGTTTAAGTTGCTGGAAGGCCAAGATCCTGATGTGCTTTTCGCTAGGGAAGCTAAGCTTACCGATAAGCACAATGTTTAACACAGTAAATATAATAGCAGAAGAAGACGCCGACCCAACTCCACACAAGGAGGTGGTATCGCGATCTTTATTAGAAAAAATTTAAATTTAAATTTGTACAAGGGTGTTTTGCATGGGTTTCGGGTGCTGGAGACATGTGTCGTGAGCATCCCTTTCCGTAGCGAAAAGTGGCTGTTCACGGTGTCTGTCTACGCGCCTGATGCTTTCCAATCCACAATTTTCATCTCAGAGCTCGGTAAACTCTTTAGACTACTTAGGCTGGAATCGGAAGAGAACTAATCGGCGGGGATTTTAATGCCAACCATAGAGATTGGGGAAATTATGTACCAAATACTAGAGGGAACCTACTACTGAATTGGTGGGGTCAGCACAGCGTTATGTATAGACTCGGTTTGAAACCTATTGCTGTACGATGTACTGATACAACTGACTGGGAGTAATCTACAAACGTTAAACTGTCTGCATTCATTTGTGTACGACAGTGACCATTGCGGTTTTAGTACCGAAATCACAATTCCTAACGAAATTGCGGAGCTGGAGGAGTCTGTTCCCGGACATTCTTACAATTACAATAGGACTCAATGGACACGCTTCTCCAGAACGTTGACAAAAGCACTCAAATTTGCTCTACCCACTGTCCAATAGGAATCTGTCTAACGAGGAACTTGACAGGTACCTAAAACAAATGAACGAAACAATTTAACAAACGATGGGCTCTACAATACCTCAGTATGAACACACATCCAATGAAGACCCATTCCGCAATGCTACCATCGACGCACTGCACCGACACAAAAGTAGACTGCTCTCAAGACTCAAAACCTTGTACAGGCAGTTTACTGACAGACAGATCGTGGAGGTTAGAACAGTGAAGTCGTCAATTAAAAACCTCCAAATATTGTAATTCTCACAGAGCATCTGTAAGTTTGTACTGGAACAATAAAATCCGGGCTGTAAATTTGAGCAGCCCGAGTATATTCCCCCAAATAAACAAAATATTTCGGAGAGAAAACCAAAACGACCTACAGTGTCCTAAAATTCCTCGAACTACGGACAACGAACGAATACTGACTACTGCAGGCATAGATCCAATCTCTGTATTTTGCCAAACTCTATATGACAACTATTTAAACCAAATGGAACGCACACTCATTTTCGACCCGAAGCGATTCTTTCAGTTCATCAAAACTAAAAGTAAATCGGATAACTATCCATCATCTCTGAATTTTCTAGATAAGTCCTCGGACGATCCCTAAATTATAGCAAATCTCTTCGCAACTTTTTTTAGCCAAGCGTTCGCCACCCATTCCCAAGAGCCAGACCACTCTTACTTTTCCTACTTAAAGAGCTGCCCACAAACAACTTTGGAATCGGTGTCTATAACTTTAGATAAAATAATAAACCTCAAAGATGATTATTCTGCCGGCTCTGATGATCTTCCTCCTATATTTTTA
Source organism: Volucella zonaria (assembly GCA_963966105.1). Lineage (NCBI taxonomy): Eukaryota > Metazoa > Arthropoda > Insecta > Diptera > Syrphidae > Volucella > Volucella zonaria. The sequence continues at coordinate 191,458,004 of OZ014532.1, read as the reverse complement.
AAGAAATGTGAAATGGACCTAGCCCAACCTCTTACAGCTTTCTTTCACCCAGGGATTATTTCCCTCGAAAAGGTCATTTATTATTCCCCTGCATTAAAAAGGCCTAAAAGATGATATTTCCAACTATCGACCAATTGCTAAGCTGTCCTGCATGCCTAAGCTTTTCGAGAGCATTATTTATGACATAATGCTTTTCTATTGTAAACTTATTGCTTGTGCACTGGAATCTGGAAATAAAGTTGATGTGATTGCCACCGATTTCAGCAAAGCCTTTGATAGGATTTCTGAAATTAAAAGTTCTTGGTTTCCAAATAAACTTTATAACATGGGTTCAATCATATTTAAACGGAAGACAGTACTATGTTTTATTTAGGTCCATGATTTCTGACCCAATTAAAGCCTCCTCTGGTGTTCCTCAAGGCAGCCACCTTGGCCCCTTACTATTTTTCTGGCCATTAATGATGTTGATTGCATCATTAAAAATTCATACATATCTATTTACGCAGACGATATGAAAATCTTTAGATATATAACCTCTTCCTCAGACAGCCTACCACTGCAGGAAGATCTTGACAGATTTTGTACTTGGTGTCAGAAGAATTTTCTTGAGCTTAACGTCAATAAGTGTGAGGCTATAACGTATTCCCGAAAGCGGCCCATACTTCACCTCGCTGCTATCTAATCTTTAATCTGCTTGTTCCCTTAGTGAATGAGTTGCGTGATTTAGGTGTTATCTGTGATAAGGAACTCAATTTCCGTTCTCACATTGATAATACAATAAAGAAAGCCAACTCTGCCCTTGGCTTCATCAAGCTCTGGTCTAAGCAGTTTTCCAATCCTTATGTTACCAAATCTCTTTACATAACCTTTGCTAGGCCTCTTATTGAATATGCAAGCCAAGTTTGGTCACCCTACTACAGAACACACATCCTACGGATAGAAGCTGTTCAACGCAGGTTTTTACGATTCGCTTTACGTGGTCTTCCCTGGGTGATAGCCAAAACTTACCACCTTATACCGACCGACCGAAACTTATAAATTTACAACCCCTTTCTATACGTCGAAAAGTTGCCGACATTCTCTTTATTCATCAAATTTTAGTTGGTAATATCGATTGTCCTTCTTTACTTCGGCTTATTTCTTTTAATACCAACCCACGCAATCTTAGGTCTGTGCCACTTTTCCGGCTCAATCCTCACAGAACGAATTACGGGCACTTGGAGCCAATGTCTAGAATGCTTCATGAAGTTAACAATATTCTGCCTCTCTTCGACTACCATCTCACCAAACTCTCTCTTAAAAACACTCTTATTTCCACCTATGCCTCACATCCTAACCTTTTTTAACCGCTCCCACCCTTTAGTTTTAATCTTTAGTTTTAAGTGAAAATTGTTAGTTGTAAGAATAAGCTTGCAATCAGCATTAATAAATCTCTCCGGGGTTGACCCGGGCCGCAAATCGAAGCCGCAGATGATGATAATTTCTTTGTGATCGAGGATCCTCAGGAGAAGGTTAAAGCCATAGGAGCGACTTTTCAGGAAGTGTATAAAACCAATGTGCCGTCATTGGTTCTAATCACTATCTAGAGAATCGAGTCCTTCTGCACAATTTCAACCTGAGAAATGACATACAGAACTGGCGATTCGAGAGCTCGGATTTCATCCAGTTCAGTGACGAGAATATGGCAAATAATGTCATCGCCAATGAAGGGGACCTACCCCCGTTCATTTCAAAGAAAGAACTCCATGAGATTATCGACGCAATAAGAACTACGAAATTAGTGAGAACCGATGGAATATCGAATATTGTGCTTCGACAGCTCCCTCTAGAAGCGGTAGACATTTATACCACCCTGTTTAACAATGCAATGAATAATGCACATTTGCCAGAGAATTGGAAAACTACGGTAGTTTATCCCATCCCTTAAAAGGATAAAGATGCATTCAACCCGGCGAATCTCCGGCCGACAAGTCTCCTTCCGAATATCAGTAAGGTGTTCAATAGAGTCTTGATTAAGTGGGCTGAGGACAAAAATATAGTTCCGGACAATCAATTCGGTTTCAAGGCGGGGCATGATGTCATACATGCTGCGTCTAAGCTGGTGTCAGATATCCAATGGAATAAAAGCAAGAACTAGTGCACTGGAGCCTGTCTGGTTGACCTGGAAAAGGCCTTGGACACCGTGTGGTTAGAGGGACTTTTCTATAAGCTGACCAGACTGGGCATCAGTAAACCACTTTTGTTTATTCTGCATAATATGCTCATCAACAGACAGCTCATCGTGAAAAATGGCAATACGACTTCTGTTGGGTCATTTCACAAGGTGCGGTTAATTCGCCGATCCTATTCAACATTTACACAAGCGATTTTATAGGTTCACTTCCCCATAGCATAGCGTACGCAGATGACTTGATAGTGTACAGAACCGGTCCAAAAGCCGTGGCAATTCTATTAAGAACGCTGTTGTCGGATGCCTCTAGGGACACCAGAAAGAATTGGCGAAAATTCCCGATCATTGGACAACATGGCCAGCCACTTGCTTGTCGAAATGTAGTCAGATACTTTGGGATCTGGCTAGACCAATATCTATATTTTAACAAGAATGTGGAAGCTGCTCTGGCCGGGGCCAAAGGTGCTTTTGCCCTTACAAAGAGACAGTTTTATAGCAGCCAACTCGGTGCGAGGGTGAAAGTTATCTGCTATTTACATGGCCCTCATCCGGCCCATGCTGGTATATGGGTGACCCGTGTGGTTCAACGTGAGAACAAGCTTAATGGAAAAGATTCGGGTGTTTGAGAGGGCTTGCCTTAGGGTTTGTCTTCACCTTTACAGAATACCAGAATCGGAGTACATAAAATTCTATCCCAATGAGGTCCTATATAACAGGGCGAATCTAATAAGAGTGTACAACTTAGCTATTATGTTGACTCGAGGGCGTATTGCAAGAGCAATGACCTCGTCCAATAACCTGATATCTGGTTACCTACTACCCCAACTACTTATATCATGAGAGTGTGTGCTTGAAAGGCTTCGTCACCAATGAAGCGTTCCTCTATTTTGACATCAAAGGGCTGATCCAGGATAAGTTTGCCGTTCCGCTAATCTTCCACGTAGCTCGTGCAGTTAGTAAGGGGCGACTCAACTACAACAGAGACGTCGCACACGGCAGTACTGAACGTCTCAGTTTTAGCAGGGCGGTTTCAAAACGCGATAAAAAAGATGTTGTTTTGCAGTACCAAAATATTTGGTGGTTGATTTCTTCGTCGTTTCCTTCAAGTCCAGGTTAGTTTAGTCAGAAGGCAAAGTGGGCCATATTTGTCTATTTGCTATGTTTAGCAAATGTCCGACTTACATAGGTTAGGGTAGTTTTAAGGTATCACGGTTGGCAACCTTGGGTTTGCTAGCAATTAGGTTAAGTTAGATTGTATAGTTAGGCTAAGTAGTTTAAGGTTTAGTATAATTTAGCATAAGTAGTTAGTTTAAGTAGTTTAAGTTAGATGTTTAAGTTTTATATAAATACAAAAAAAAAATTTCATTTAGACGTCGAAAGACATAGAATAAGGCCAGTAAGTTAGAATACGTTAATTAAGTTATGTTAAGCTGGCTTTTAAGCATTTTTTTCTGTTAGCATGTAAGTAGAGTAAATTTAAGAAGAATAAAATAAAATGCATTAAAAATGAAATGAATGAAATGACAGATGCTGACTGCGGCAAATATGTGATGACGGAGCTGCACATGGGTTTACCACACACTAGGTGGCATCCTATCCACACTTCTATGAAGCACTTTAGTCGACTTTCAGCTTAGGAATCCTGATGATTCTAACGTTTACAAACAGAAATATGCACATGATGTATCTGATTCTCTCAAAACTGAGATTGGGCTCTTTACGAGAAAAGGGAAGCTCCTTAAAAGCTTCACCGTTCATTTTTCCAACGAAGTATTTAGATGTCATACTGCATAGGAAAATTCTTTATACTAAACATGTCGCACAGAAAACCTCCAGGGTGCTGTCGCCATGAAATCGATAAAAGAGCAGTAGAAGTCGACTTCTCAGGCTTTCTGTAGGACCTGTGGTAATGTAAATATTTGATCAATTCTGTACTTACCTGGCATTAGATCACTGACGCATGGTTTCACACAATATGGCAGTCAAGAATTTGTATGCGATGTTAAGTCCCTATTCTTGTAAATTGGATAAACGCTGCAGAAGTTCCATTCATCAGTCGTATTTTCTTCCGATCAAATCCTGGAAATGATTTGGTGCATGGTCTCTACCAAGTCATCTCTCGCTGCTTTCAAGAGCTCGACAGGTACGTTTTTCGTTTCGCACCTTATGTATGCATAATTTTTCTTATTAGTATCACTCTTTATATTGCTATTGTACTGTCCAGTACTATAGCTGTGACTATACATCAATTGTACTTGTTTAACCTCCTCGTGATAGCCCGGGCTTCACTTGTCAAACTTATAAGCGCTAATACTATTCCGCCCTGCAAGAGATTACTCAACCTCAGAAGGAGGACTTACCGCGGTTGAATTCGCGAGATTGGATCAATGGTAGTGTCAACAGTCCGCAAGACGGATACCTTATGTGAGGTACTTAATCCTATTTAGGGTTCAGCCTAGGATGCTATAAAGCAGATATCACAGCCTTCCAGTAAGTGTGGGCTAAGCTGGAGAATAAAAGATTCTGATAAGTTCTACGATGACTACTACAGATTACAGAAGCAACGTGTAGTAGGTTGCGGATTTAACGCAATCAGCAGACTAAAGCAAGAAGTCTTGGTCTTATGGCACGTGAGCGAACACCGCATCAAGACTCAATACCCAACATTAACCTGATATGCGCCCAGAGAAGAAATAGATGCTGCTATCAAGAAATGTTTCTACGGATAGCCATATCCGTCTCTTTACCAACAATTCTGTCTACTTTAATCTCTTTGACATCATTCTAGTAACCGTCCCGATTTACTTCCCGGATATGTACGTAGACTGCACCCCTGAAAAAAGAAATTCTCTAAATTGTTGGCGCACTAAAATAATCCGTACTGCCACTAGTACATCTGGACACCATGTTGAATTGTCTACTCTGCCGATGAGCTCTGTTGGTGTGCTATCCAATTGTGGTGGTAACGCATATGTAGATGTCAGCTCGGCGTTTCTTTCAGTCGTCTCAAAACAAGGAAGAAATATTCTAAAACATTTGCTTATCGCTAGCTCGATGCTTTGGCTGATGTGTCAACTGAAACCCAAAGGGTTTGTGGCAGAGGTTGTACTCTTACGGCGCAAAGTGAGTGACATTACAAATGTCAATGAGTCCTTAGCGGATATTTTTCCTACAACACATAGAGATTCCTCTTCACTATGATGATGCTACGATTTACACGTATCTATAGGCATTAGGCAGCTTCCAATTCACTGTAGGCATCGCTTCCGCAGCAAACTTGGCCATCTGGTCAACATGACAATAAAATTCAAAGGGACGTACTTCCCCACTATAATTTTGAATAGGCCTCTCAGAACAAGTGACCGTAACATGTCCTTCTTATACGCGAGTAGACTTCACTTAAGCACCCTGTTCCGCTCACACTTCTGATATAATTTTGTTTCGCCGAAATTCTTCATGCAATCCATTTATGAAGCTAAGGACTTAAATCACTAAGCCATGGCTACTGAAACATGTGTTAACCCTTCCTCGACAGAATACTTGGGCACGCCAAGTTGGTCCAAGTCCCCTACCACTTGAGCGCATCAGCTAAGACGAAGCGTCCACTACCGTGTGGTCTCCTTTAGATGAGTTCGAAGACCCTCAAAGCCGGCCATATTGTTGTTTTCCATTCGTCTATCAGTAAGCCAGTGTTGTCTCGCAATGTATTTGACATCTTGTGAGGGTGAGATTTAAAAAAACAAAAAACATCAAGCTGTTGGGAGACATATCTCAGCATACTCCATAGTCTATTGGAAGCCATCAAAGACTGGCTTATCGGAATCTTAAAGTTACTAAGACCCATAATGGAGATGGAAATCAGTCTGCATTACCACGATGGATGTACATTGCAATAAGACAGCGGCTGAGACTGCACCTAGATTGAGGAACCGGCGTCGTATGAGTATGCCCTATCCTATCCTATCCCGGTAAAACCGGATAAACTGATGAAGAAAATCTTTTTTTCTATTTGATCATTGATTTTGAGATGGAATTCACAATTAGAATTCCTGACGGAGCTGAATGAAAGATTCAGATGGTCACCAATGAGAAAGGCCTAGCTATCGACAACAACGAAACGAGGACACTACCTGTCTTGAGTGAACAAACCGTGTGAGTATTTTTTTTAAGCCGAGAACACATCGATGATCCAGACTTCAAAGAATAAATTGTCAGATAGATAGCAGACGATAGATGAATAATCTTCTGCATGATTCTCCAGCAGTGGTCTATTTACGTGTTCCTGGATATAAAACTTAAATTCCACAATGAAGCCAGTTGTAATTTTGAGCATCTAATCAATGGCTGACAGTCACACTCATCTATGTAGTTAAATTTGGATGGATGAGTGGGGAGACTAGGCCTTGATCTATACCAGTATTCCACAATTCAGCTTTTCTATTTTTGATCTCGACTGTCCAATGAAATCACCGTCAACCACTGGGCACTGATCTTCTGGCTTTCATAGTTCCAGCATAGAACTTATCGGTTTCGCTGAATTTCATAGGACGGAATTACAGCAGTTTCTTGCGATTGCAGAAATTTGACGCCAGGTTTCCTTACATTTCGTCATAAGGGATTTTTAATCTGGAAATATTACTAGTCCAACTGTGATTAATCGAAGTAGTAGGTTGAGTGTAAGTCCATTTATAAAGCCACCTAAGATTTCGACTTACAAGGTGTATGAGCATGTACCCTTTTGCACTTAGTTGCTGCCTTAGGTGGTACTACACTTTGGATCTTTAGCGAGCTGCCTCCAGTTGCGCAGTCCAGGTCGGTTCAGGCTCTCTTCTACTTATGCCCCCCACCTAAGATAAGTTCTCCCTTCACTGCGTTGTCCACCTAGGTTAGGTATGAAGACTCTGCGGGCCGGAGCATTCGAGTTCAGATCGATGTTCTTGTATAACACTTATAGTTCGTAGTTGAATCTTCTCCTCCCCAAAGGATTTTTATCTCAAAACGACTGAGGATATCTTCATCCATACTTCAGTACCATAAAGTGGTGCTGGGATAATCAAGGTCTTATATAGAGTCTCCTTAAGTTTTCTGGATAGGGACGAACTACTCAATTGCCTTCTTAACCCAAAGAAAGAGCGATTGACGAAAGTGGCTCATCCTTTCATTTCCGCTGGGGTGTTGTTGGCAGAATTTATAGCATACCCAGGGTAAACAAAGTCCCTCACTACCTCGAAATTATAGCTCACGACTATAGCGTGCTGTTCAATTCTTCGATGTTGTGTATGCCTTCTTATTGACAGCATATACTTGATTTTGGTCCCATTTACTGCAAAACCCGTTTTGGCAGCTTCCGTTCTAAAACTAGCAAATGCAGCTGTGACAGCCCGCAGTGTTCTCCCACTTTTGTCAATATCATCGGCGTACGTTAGTAATTGCACAGACTTTTGAAAAACTGTGCCTCCAGGGTTCACTTGTGAGTTCCGCACAATTCTTTCAAGTACGATGTTACAGAAGTCACATGACAGCGCATCACCTTGTCTAAATTTATTTTGACACCAAAGGTCTCGATTAAGTTGTTACCGACCTTGACGGAGTAGCGAGCGATCTCAATCGTCATTCTGTACAGGCGGACGAGCTTAGCAGGGATACCAAAACTAGACAGACATAAGTAGTTCGTCTCCGTAAATGCTGTCATTTGCCGCTTTAAAATCGAAGAAAAGATGCTGGGTATCGATTTAGACTTCTGGGGCTTTTTCCGGGAGCTCCCAAAGTGTGAAGTTTTAACCGATTGTGAAATTTGCTGGTCTGAAACCGCACTGATACGAGCCAAACAGATTGTTGACGAATCCTTTGAGACATTCACACAATATGGCGGATAAGATCTGGCAGCTGATGTTGAGGAGACTTACCTCTATAGTTGGCGCAGTTGAGGCGGCCTCCTTTTATGTGGATCGGACAAACGGTGATAAGATTCCGTTCATCATGTTTGTGTGTGCTCTTCGCAAAGTGATTTCCTGTAGCTTTGAATACCATGACCGGTAAACAGTCAGATCCTGCTGATTTGTCGGACTTCAGCTTAGTTAGTGCTATCCTTACTTCATTTTGGTCAGGTGATGGAAGTTTTGGCTATCATCGTCTAAATTGAATGGTCTACTCTGCCTAACGGCGGGATATTGGGCTTGTTCGTCTACAGGAAACGTTTTTTCATATTCACTCTAGTACTAGGTGTCCTTCATCATCTGTTCAGGTTTTTGTACGGGTCTTGATGTCTTGACACGTTTCTATTTACTTCCTGGTAAAGCTTTCGTACATTATTCCTGAAGTACAACCTCTCAGTACCTTCGATAGCGCGCTTCTCATGCTCTTCCTGTTCCTTCTGCCCATAGAGCTCACGAGCGGCTCAGGTCTTTCATTATACGTTTCATGTTTAACCGCATGTGCTTGCCGGCATTCTTCACCAAACCAGGGATTTCTTTGTGATGGTCGAGTGAAACCCAGCACATCAGTTGCAACGTCTCTGATGCACGTTGTCAGGGTTTCCACATAGATGCTGACGGCATAGTCAGTGTTTGAGAGATTTCGAAATACGCGTTCGGCAAAGATTCTGGCGGTCCCTTATATCTTTTATCTTCTCACAGTATTTCTTCTTTGTTATGGCCACGTTCCACTTTCACTGTAACAAGGGTTGATCCGAGTCGATGTTGGCTGCCCGCAGTGTTCAGACGTCCAGAATACTGGAGGCATGCCATACGTCTATCGCAATCTCCCTATAGCAATCTCTATAGTATACTTCACAGCTTTTCATCTTCCTTATGTGCGGCCCATCCCAATTAACTTTCTGGATCAGGGTGATATCTGCGTGACAAGAGTCAATGGCCTCTGCCCTCGACTGCACGTATTCTGTTTAGGGTCCGAACATTCCACGTGGAGATCGAGGGTCGTCAGCAGCGAATCTACTTCTATCTGACGCCAATAGTTTTTTTAACCCTTCCATATAAAGTTGTGATCGCTATAACAGCGTAGGCCAGTATTATGCTACTGGCCGAGCATCCTCTTGCCATTTTAGCCTGCGTGTGTAAGGGTTAGGACATGCAGTTACCGGAGATCACCACTAGGAGGTAAGGCAAGCACTGCGCTACAAACTTGGTTGCTCCGCTGCTGGCCCAATCCAAATTATAGCACAAAATAAAACTTTGGAAATTCTTATAATTTGGCGGGAAGAATACCTCCAACATAAGAGTCTGAAGGATAGTAAATCCAGACAACACGCACTCGTTAAGCTGAAAAAGCTATCAAGTGTTTAAATCAAACATCCATTCCGGCAGGGCATAAGCCTAGCACCTGGTATTTAAGGCGGTCTTCGGTTCATGCAATGAATTACCGCAAGGAATTAGACCACGTAGACTACGAAGAGGCAGTACAAGGTAAATCTTAGATGGCTCAGATACATGGAATTTTAGCCACTTGTAAATAATTGTATACGGCGTCATTACGGATGTACCAGAGTGCATTAATAATACACGAAGTACTTCATTTTGGAGTTTTTGAATAATACACTAGTATATAGGAGAAAGAGAACTGGTCCCAATACACTACCTTGAGGCAAGCCCGCTTGGATTTTCTTTAGTTCAGAATAAGCGTCCTTCTGTTTGACTCTGTAGTAACGCTTTGATTTGTATGATTACAGGATTTTCGAGTATTGTACAGGACGGAACATTTTGAGTTCATGGTTCAGCCCCTCATGTCAAACTTTATCGAAAGCTTGTGCTACATCCAGGAAAATTGCTGAGCATACTTTATTTTCTTCTAAATGATTTTTCAACGGTATTAGTGATTCTATGAACCTGATCAATCGTAGAGTGTTGGTTCCGGAAGCCAAATTGATGATCCGAAATAAGATGTTTCTCTTCTATGATTGGTTTTATTCTTTTCAATAGAAGTTTTTCAAATAATTAGGACATAATCGGCAGGTATGAAATTGGTCGATATGATGTGGCTTCATGCGGTGGTTTTCCAGGTTTGGGTATCATAATAACTTCAGCCACTTTCCGCAATTTTTTTTTTATATAATTTACGCGCGCTCAAGGGACTTAAGTGCCCTTAAAATTTATGCACACAGCGCGGGCGAAGGAAAATCAGGGAGGATGGAAAGAGAGGTACCGGTGAACATTGGTTTTAAATGTTTGAAAATTATAATGACTAGTAAATAAAGGACATTCCATAAGCGAGTTGTACGACTTAGGAACGAATCACGTTATTTGAGAGCACGTCCGAAAGTGGGCTTGAGGGTATACTGGTGAGCATTCATAGCGAGACGGGTGTTAAGGTTAAAAGTTTGAAAGGGCGGAATGCTACAGGCGATTTCTATGGAGAAATGGTGGTGAAAATAGCGACAAAATAGAGTGAGACACACGTGTCCATTGTTTGAGTGATATTAGTACTCGTATCACCTATGAGTTTTATCGTACGGTTTTGAATCCTATCTAGCTGGTGCAGAAATGTTTGGTGATGTGGGCATTGTACTCCGATTTCGGACGGATAAATGCCTTATTTATTAAGGCCAAATTAGAGGGAGTAAAGTATTTCCTACATCGTTTGAGACGACATTTCCCAGCATTTTTGGCGACATCGAATATGGGGTCATTCCAACGTAAGTTGTCACTGACACATATACCGAGAATGGAGAGTTTATCGGTTTCGACGATGCAAGTGCCATTCATGGATAACGGCTGGGTATTTGAATTTCGCTTTAATGACAGCAGACAGCATTGAGTTTTGGAAGCATTAAATTCCACTCGTTTGATAGTTCCCCAATTGGTTATGCTGTTGATATCGGAATTTAATGAGCAGAGAGTGCTGTCATCAGCAAAGGAATAAATTGGATTAGAAGTAGCAGACAAGAGATCATTAATGAAAATTAAAAAGAGTGTCGGAGACAGAACGGAGCCCTGGGGCACGCCAGCATTTATTTTGTGAATATTAGACTTGAAACAATCCAAGATAACTTGAATTGATCGTTCCGAAAGGTAGTTTCTAATCCAATGAAGAATAGAGTCATCGATCCCAAGAGCAGGCCTTAAAAATATCATGTGCAACTATCTTGCTTTCGCCAGATTGATGTACGCTTTGGTTCCACTTTTCGGTGAGACAATTCATCAAATCACCAGTGGACCTGTTGCTACGAAAGCCATATCGACGGTCATTGAGAAGTTTTCGTGTTTCGAGATATTTCATGAGCTGTCGGTTTATCAGCGTCTCCATGACCTTGGAAAGAAGGGACGTAAGTGCAATGGGTCAGTAGGATGAGGCTGAAGAAGATTCGCCTTTTTTAGGGAGGGACTGGACAAATGTTGTTTTTCTTCTGCGCGGAAGGAGTCCTAAAGAGTAGGATTGATGAGAAAGCTTACGAAGTGGTTTTGCAGCGAGGAAGAAAACCTCTTCAGAAGGAGGGGAGATATACCATCAGGATCAGCCGATCTGTGAATGTTAAGATCCTTAAGAACTCTTGCTACTACATGAGTGCAAAAGTGGACGTGTCCCATTGAAGATTCGACGCATTCAAATGTAGGCGGAGACAAAGTACAATCTGGAAGTGTTGAGATAACCACAAGGGATACAGCTAGTAGATTGGCCTTATTTAAAGATCTGACAGCTGGAATGTCATTGTGAACGAGCGTTGGGATGGAGGATGAGGCAGAGTTTCTGATGTTTTTGGCAAACGACTAAAAGCTTTTACTAGCTTTGGGACATTGTAGTATTTTTTGCCTCAGTTTTCGGCCGTGATAGAATTTCACAAGCTTAAAAAAGACGTTGCACTCATTCCTGGATCATCTAAACTTTTTTCGGTTTTCCTCGGTCGGGTTGGTCTTGAAGGACCGAAAAAACATTTTTCTAACTCTGACAGCCTCTTATAGCTCGAGTCGTACCATATCTTTTCTTCTGGTTTGATACACTTCATCCGATGAGGGAAGGATGATATCATTCCAAAGAGAATAGTGTTTGTGATCAGATCAGCAGCGGGCTCCACGTCGTTATATAGTAGAGCAAACATAACGACCAGTTAAAATTCCTAAAGAAGGTGTTAAGTCTGCTCCAATTGGCTTTCTTGTATTGCCAAACGGTTCTTTTAGGAATCTTTTCTCTAACTGTGTGGTCGGTGTACGAGAAATTAGCTCAAATGACACATTGGTCCGACGAGCCTAGAGGGGATAGCACATTTGCCTTGTATTTGTCCGGGTGAAAAGTTAAAAACAAGTCCAGGGTGTTGGCGGTATGACTATCAACGTCTAGTATCCGTGTGGGCTCATTCACAAGCTGGGTTAAGTTATTTTCCGCAGCGAAGAACTCAACACACCGTCCTTCGGGTGTTATATGTCTGTCTGTTGTATATTGAAGTCGCCCGTAATGATGATTCGAGTATCAGGATACAGGCATACAATACTTTGTATGGAGTCAGATAGCGCATCAAACTCATTAAAGGTCGAGTTGCTGTCCAGTTTGGAGCTTCTACTAATAAAGCAGTAGTGGATAATTACCCGTGTTTGGTAAGCAATATCACTACGCACGTAAATAATAAATAATAATGGTACATTTTTATAATCTAAAGGATGCATTAACCAGAAAAGTTATTTTAACCAATGCTGGTGGTATTCCTTTAAGTATTTGGCCAGTCATCAGGTCAAAACCAGGAGCTTTTTTCGGGTTGATGTTATTTTCAATTTCTTTTTTGACTTCAGTTAGAGTGACGATGGTATTCCCATAACTTCTTGTTCAATAATGTTAGGTAATAAAATGTTGTCATCCACTGTATTAGGTTGAAAAATATCTTCCAGGTGTTCAGTAAATCTGGATGCTTTCTGTTCATTACTTCTGGCCCAGCTTCCATCCATGTTTTTAATTGGGGGTATTTGCGTGATAGGCCTCTTCGGACTTTTGATCCACTTCCAGAGTGAACATTCAGTACTGGAGGCATTTGTGAACTCACGGAGAAATTCACTTAAGTCGTTTAAATTCATTTCTTAACTGAGACGTTACATTATTAAGTTTAGTTTCGTCTTGTGGGGCTCTGGTTTGGTGTAATTTTTTTCTCGCTTTTCTTTTTTCAGCAATAAGTTCTAGTATTTCTTTAGGATAATTATAATCTTTCAGATTTCTACTAACTTCAGGTGTATTTTGCCACGCTGAAGACTGGATGTCATTGAGCAGCTTTTCCACCTCGCAGTCTTGCTGTTCTTCGGATTGTAGACTCCCACTAATTCAATTCTTTCATCAAGCATAATTCGGAAGCTTTCCCAATCAGTCCATTTGCTAGTCAGATATAGATTATTTGGCTTTTTAATATGTGTTCACTTAGAGTCAGAACAATAGGCGAATGATCCGAGCTTAGCTCTAAATTATCCTTTAATTGTGTGTAGTTGCTCGAGGCGTTTCTCATGATAAAGAAATCAATCAGATTGGGAATCTTGTTTGGTCGGTAGGCCAGTATGTAGGTTTTCCCTTTGATATAGTTTCGCATCCATATGCCTGAAGCGCTTTTAATAGCTCTCTTCCTTAAGTTGTGATGAGTCTCATTCCTCAGTGTGTGCGTTTAGCATTGTGGTCTGCACCAATGATGAATCGATTTCCAATATTTCTAAAGAATTCTCTATATCTTTCATACTTAATGTTGTGTTTCGGAGGGCTATACAAGCTAACAACTGCGATGCTACCATTACTTTTTTTTAGGATTAACTGCCATCGCTTGGATATCTTCTGCTTAAAATTTCATTTCCTCATCATGGGCGAGATTTCCTTTGATTATTACCGCACTTCCTCCCTTAGTTGCATTTTCTGGGTGTATAGCGTTGTAGACTGTATAACCTCAAAATCTAATAAAGGATTGTTTCTGATATCAGACATACATCTATAACCATCATGTTGATGGTTACCAACCCATTCGCATGCCATAACATAATTTTAATTGTTTTATCCATTTTTAAGTTCTCTTTGTTTTTGGCTTAGGAGCAGTATTTTTGATACTGCCCTCAATTATCCATTTTAGAGAAGAAGACTTCTAATTTGGTCACTTTATCAAGGATAAGTTCAAGGGTTTGGTTAACATTTCCCTGTAGTTTGGTACTTATACCCTTTACTCCAGCGCATTGTGCAGCTGAAATGGCACACTACCTTGATAAGTTCACGGAATGTATACAGAAAATTAGAAATACAAGTTTATTCATCTAAATCTATATTGTTCCCTTCAGAGTAATCCCCATCGACTGCAACACACTTATGACAGCGCTTGATCCAATCCTCGAAACATTTTTCATATTCGGTTTTCGGTATGTCCATCAGTGCTTCCTGCGATTTTTCCATTGCTTCCCCTCGACTGCTGAAACGCGTTCCCCGTAGTGGTTTTTTAACTCGATTGAACAGAAAGAAGTCACAGGGAGCCAAATTAGGTGAATTCGGTGGCTGTTAGATGGTACAAATATTTATTGCATTTTGCAAAAAATTACAAATAGTGATGGCACTGTGCGACGCTGCGTTATCATGGTGCAAAATCCACGAGTTTTCTGCCCAAAATTCTGGTCTCTTTCGGCGAATTGCTTCACGCAAACGTCTCATAACACCCAAATACGAGTAATACTCTTTGTTAACTGTCTGGCCTTCTGGCCAAAATTCATGATTCACCGTTGTAATCCATGAAAACCGTGAGCATTGCCTTCTTTTTCGACTGAAAACGACGTGGTCTCGGCTCATTTGGTGAACGCCATTCACTTGCCTGATGTCTGGATTGCGTGTCGTACTCATAAACCCACTCTTCGTCTCCAGTAATGATCCTTTTGATGAATGTGGGATCGGATTCCGCCTCGTAAATCATCTCTTTTGCGACGTCAACACGGTCTCTTTTTTGCATGAAATTGAACTTCTAACGACGTTAACAAGATCTCGAACTAAAACAAACCCAAACGCATGCTTGAATTAGATGAATAAATTATGGGTGATGGGTACAAAGAAGTGGATTTCGATTTTAGAGTTATACATGGTATCACCGGCATTGAAAGACAATTTCTACAAAACATGAACTTTTGTTGTATAAGTTTTAATATAAGTTTTCTATAAGAAAAACATGGGATAGCTTTATGGCAGAAATTGAAAATGCTTTATGCTACGTTGACATATTGGTCTTGAATGAAATAAATATTCCTAAAAGAGAAAATGATATATACTATATTGATGGATATGAACATGAATTCATTAATCGGGAGGGAATGAAAGGTGGTGGTGTCGCCAGTGAACCCAACTAACTATGAAGGCATGCATTTAGAAATAACACATAATGGTGAAAAGATATACATTCATGCGATTTACAGGCGGCCAAGATTAAGTGTTAACAGTTTTATTGAAGAACTTAATGAAATTATCCATGTAGGTAGAGAAAATATAGTAATAGGCGATATCAACATAAATATTCAAAATGAGAATGATTCCCTTGTTTTATGATATATAGAGATGTTGGCCTCAAAAGGTCTTACAAGTGCTATTAAACAATCCTCTCGATTGTTATTTAGTTATTGAGACAGATCTTTTCGACAATTACTTAATCTTATATGCAACCAAAGTTCCTAGCCACAAAAGAACAATTGAACAAGATAATGCTGTTCATATTCAGCAAAAAAGGGTGAACGAACTTATAGAACAAACCAATTGGCAATCTATGCTAACAGAAAATAGTATCGAAAAATTGTATAGCAACTTTTTAGACAAAATGAACAACATTTACACGGAATCAAGCAAAACAAACGTAATAAAAAAAAATAGAAAACAGAAACCATGGGTTACCTCTGAGTTAATTACATTATGCAAGAAAAGAGACGAGTACACTCCAAGAAGTCAAAGTTACAAAACTGAGCATAAAAACTTCCGAAATGTTGTCAATAAAAAAAATTAGGGAAATTAAAGCCAACTTCTATTAGCAACGATTTTTAAGCTCTCAGAATGATCCTAGGAAAACGTGGAATACTATTAATGAACTTCTGGGAAGAAAGAAAACCACAATTGACGAAGTAATAAGAAACAATTTTTCCAAAGATGATGAAAACTTAGCTAGTATTGTGGAAAAGTTTTGCGGAACAATTCTCAAATCAAGTATCAACAATCATGCACATATGTCATAACAAAACATCAAGACATGAGAATTTGCACTTCCAGCAGAGTATTTACGTAGAGGAAGCCAGTGAAGAAGAAATATTTCGAATGTTATGTCGCCTGGAGAGCAACCAATTATATTAGACCAATTGACCTTAAAATTAATGCTTATTTTCTTGCCCCTGTTATACAAACGATAATAAATCGAAGTATAACACAAGCTCATGTTCCAACATTAATGAAAACGTCGATTATTCGGCCCGTTTATAAGGCAGGTGAGAAAAACAAAACCGAGAATTACCGGCCTATATCTATACTGTCAGCTGTTGAAAAATGTTTGGAAGAAGTTATCGTTAATCGTCTTAATAATTTCGTAGAAAGACATAAAATATTACACCCAAACTAGTACGGTTTTCATAAAAATAAAAGTACGGATCTACTATTAGGAGAGTTTACGAACACGGTCAATGGAGGCCTTAACAAAAATCATCATGTGCTTGTGCTGTTTGTTGACTTTAGTAAAACTTTCGATACCATAACTCATAAAAAGTTAATTGAAACTGTCAATCGAGTTGGTGTGAGAGGAGTGCTGGCAAACTGGATCGAAAACTATCTAATTGATAGAGAGATTAGAGTTAGAGTGTTTAATACCTTAAGCAAAGAAATGTCAATTGCGCTTGGTGTCCCACAAGGCTCCAAATTAGGTCCAATTCTATTTGTCTTGTATACAAATGAACTTCTCCATTTATTCAAAAAGTGCACAGCCTATGCCTATGCAGATGATACAGCACTTGTCGTCAAACACAAAAACTTTAACAAGGCATTGGAAATAATTCAAGAAGAATTTGATGTGATGTCAAGATGATGCCATGATCAAGGGCTGATTGTTAATGCTTCAAAAACAAAGGTAAGGCACATTCAAGCCAAAGGAAGCGTTTAATATATATCACCGAAACGCCCTATGTCCGTATTCAGCCAACAACACAGCAATAGAAGTAGTAAACAAAATAAAGTATCTAGGAGTTACCATCGATGAGAATTTCCTATGGCGTGATCATATATATGTGCTGCGTTTACAACTCAAAAGCTCACTTTTTGCGATGGTTTATATAAAAAAGTATTCAAGTTTTGAAGTACGTAAGCAGGTGTATTACTCGCTAGCAGCATCGTGAATAAGATATGGAATACTGGCATGGGGAAATGCATCCAAAACGCATATGGATAAGATATTACATCTACAGCACCGCCTTGCTAAAATTTTAAAACCAACCAACTCATCTTTTAAGGTATACGCGATTTATAGGATGACATCATTGCTACATTACATGGTTTCTACAGCCTATTCGCCATTTCCAAAACACCAGGAATTCCAGGGGATGCTCAAAATTCCGGATGTATATAACATATATAGGGAACGAGAACTTAGATATGTCATTCCAAAAACTATGAATGAAATACCTCACCATATCAAACAAGTCGAACATTCAAAAAAACGTAAAAAAATGTTAAACAAATTTCTAGTTGATTTATATTTCTTCTAAATATAAATTTATTCTTATTTATACATACATATATATTTATATATATTAATCTCTTACCACTATTATAACATTTTACCATTGTATATTTTTAATTTCAACATAGCTTAAACTTCAATATTATTATTGTATTTTGTATTGAAATATTAATATTCCTATATTTACAATTTTATTACATTAAGTTGTTTATAGCCAAAATACGGTTTCACTTTGGCGACAACAACGAGTGAAAAGGGGCGCTCGGAGTCAATAGAACCTCCAACGTTCTTGGGAAGATTAAAACCTTTCTATGCACAAAATGAAACCGTTGAGAATTAAGGAATAAGTATAGTATGAACTTTATTTAAAAGAAATTTATCACTTTAAAATATGTTACTAATGTTATCAACCACCTGCAGATAAGCATTTTACTTTGCGGGTAAAAAACAAAAAAATTTATATAATTATAGATAGATGAAATAAATAAATAAATTTTGGCACCAACTTTGCTGCTACACGACGGAAACCTAAATCATTAACCAAAATGTCTTGAACGGATCCATAGGCAATGTTCAAGTTCTCCGCTATCTATCTGATGGTTAATTTGCGGTTATTGACCAACATTTCTTTTACTTCATCAATGTTTTCGTCGGTTTTCGATGTCGATGGCCTGCCACTGCGTTCATCATCTTCGATTGACTCACGATCACTTTTGAACCGCTCGTGCCACTGGTAAACGACCGTTTTCTTTAGAGAATCGTTGCCGAAACACTTTTCCAACATTTCCAACGTTCGCGCACCATTAAATCCGTTTTTTACGCAAAATTTAATACGAGTACAAGTTCGTTGTTGCAAATTGAAATCCATTTCTTAAATTGTAAAAAAATCGCCAACACACACAGAGATAGATGTACTCTTGGCTACGTAACTTTTGCAAATGTCGAGCTATGACGCAAAGATTTAGAGGGAATATCAACAACAGATTTACCAACTTAACAAAGAAGCAGAACTCAAATCGGAGCAATGGGAGCGCCACGCGATGGTGTCCCTCGGGAACTTTTTGATCAAGGTTTAGTGGTTTATTTTGACCGCTGACAGTTTTGTTTGTCACGGGTGCATCTTTTATACTATTTTTCTGAATATGATTGTTCTGCTTGAACTTATGAATCTTTTGTAGTTCTTTCGCTACAAAGCATCCTCTGTATCTTGCCGGATGTGGTTCTCCACTTATTGTAAGCTGATTGCCAGCACATTTAACACATCTTGGCTCTTTGCTGCAATAATTCTGTGTATGACCAAAAGCCTGGCATTTTTTTACTTCGGGGAACT
Source organism: Volucella zonaria (assembly GCA_963966105.1). Taxonomy (NCBI): domain Eukaryota; kingdom Metazoa; phylum Arthropoda; class Insecta; order Diptera; family Syrphidae; genus Volucella; species Volucella zonaria. The sequence continues at coordinate 191,438,861 of OZ014532.1, read as the reverse complement.
AGTTTATTTGCTTTCATTGGTTGGATTTCCATTTTACATCCAAGTATGTGGCTTCTTCTCATGATTTTTTCTATATTCTCATCGTTCCTAAATGGCATCACAAACTTTTTATATGAAGTTACAAAGCTTAAATGCTTCTTTCTGATCCCTCTCTGTTGCACGTGTTGCACAAACAGCAATTAGAAAAAATGTCAAGAAATACCCAGGAACATACAGATTCCTTACATTGTTTCATAAGGCCTTTAAAGAGAACTAAATATGAATTGAAAGTTCACTCAACCTTTGCTTTAATAACTGGAAACTTGCAGCATGCTCAAACCTCCATATGCCGTTCTGTCCTTTGAAGAACGTCGGTAGATGTCATTTAACTTTGTAACTAGTGCGGTTATACCCTAAAGCCCCATTTGCCACTAATGAGATGAGTATTTCTCATGCAAGTCAATGCAACATGATGCCAAGATGCTTGTACTATTAACAGCCTGCGGTGAACCATAACTATTCGGACACGACAACTTCTCCGTGACTCGTATTTGTCAGAAGGGGTTGGATTGTTATCTTTTAATTAAAAAACTTTTCACAAAGAATACTAAATGTAAACAAAATACTTAACAGATGTTCGCTTCAATCCCTAAATGAGAGAGAAATTTATTTGAAAGGAGTTTCTTAGAGTTCAAGTTCACATTATAAATATATTGCACCCAGTTACACAAGAAAAAATGATTGCAGAAACTCACAATCACTCACTTGATATGAAAACGGCATGACAAGTAGCGAAAATTTTGGGTATCAGCATGTCAGAACATTTTATCTACGTCTTGAATCCTCTGAAACTTAAGATCTCGCCAGAAACATCACTGGATTCGTTGTGATCCGAACGCACAACATAACTCCACAACTGGTATGGTCAATTTAGTACGCTGCTGCTGTTTGACAAAGTAGCTGAGGATAAAAAAAAAGTGACGAAAGATGTTGCTTTGAACTTCTAACCTAAGGCACTCTCTACAACCGCCAAAAAACATAAAAGATCCTCTTTACTTCCCGTTCATCGTCTAACACTGCAATGCGTATATTAAAACCGGACTATCGTCTATCGTACCTCTAAGTTCAGCAATGATTTTTTCACAAAATACTGCGGAGTTGTAGCGCCAATTAAGCCTGCTCCGTTTTCTCTTCATACGCGTCACTGTCATTATCCCGATGGTCTGCTACTCTACCTAAGGTGACATCCTTTCAATACCTACCTGAAGTTTGCAGGTTCGAGAAAAACAGCATTCCAAATATGCACGCCAATTGATCGGATAACTGCTGACTGTCTTAAGACTTTAATTGGGCCAGCAGCATAGAAATAAAGTTCGCACCGAATTTCTTGCCTTACCCTCCACTGGTGGCCAATGGCAGCGACATGAGTACATCCCTATGCAGGCTAAAATGGCAATGATATGCTCGACCAGTAGCATGGTACTAGCTCAAGTCTTCATAGGACCCACAACCCTGTGCGAAAGAAATTAAAAAATGTTGCCGACCCTGGCAAACGATCTGCCTTCAGATCTGCACGTAGAGTGTTCGGACTATCAACAGACCGCATGCCGACGAACAATTAGGGGACATTCTCGATAACCACCCTCGAAGAAGTATGATGGGATGTACCGGACAAAAGGAGGATGAACAACTGTGACATCTACTATGGAGAATGTTACAGACAAGCGAAGGGGCGAGAAGTCGCAGCGTTTATTCGGAGGACGACTTAGGGAACAAGTCTTGCGCTTCAGGCATGTAAGCAAACGCCTGAAGAGAATCCGCATAAAGGCTAAATTCGCCAACATATGTAAGTCTCATAAACGCCCAAGCTCCGACAAAGGAGAAGAACGTCCTTACAAAAGACTGCTTCTACGAGCTCCTCGGCAAAGCCTAAGAGCTATGACAGAATTGGCGATTTTAATGCTAAGCTATCCAATGAGGGGTCGGAGAATTAAGACTTCACGACACCACTTCCGGAAACGGGCACAGGCTTATTGACTTTACGTAATGTAACTATATCCAGCACACGGTTTCCATACCTTGTTATCCATAAAGGGACCTAGGTGACTCTTGATCAACAAACCGTCAAGCAAATGTATCATATTGCGACCGACCCAAGGCACTCCTCCAGTGTTTCGAGCAGCTCACATCGGCGCAGAGGTACGGATGCAGATATCCGTAACAGTGTGATGAAGCTCGATGTTAAATGGCTACAATCGAAAGAGACCGCAAAGACCTTTTCCGATCGAGTTTCCCTTAGCCCCTGGTGAAGTCCGACGCCGCACAGTGGCTCATTTTGATTCTTTCGCTTAAATCTAACTAAGGCGCTTTCTTTTATTTCCAGGCGGCCGCGGACGAATTCTAGGGATGGATTCAACGGTGGCGTCCGCAGTTCCAGTTAGGTCGAACTAGTGCTATCTCTATATGAGCTGCTTCAATGTACTACGAATATAAGTATCTCCAACCCTAAGTCAGGGTGTTGGAAAAGAGTTGGTTGCAGAAAAGGAATAGCCCTGGGCCAACGACCAACGGCGGCACTCACATCCCCGGCCCCTTTATTCTAGGGTTTCCAAAAAGGCTCTGGCCCTTCAGGTTGGGCGTGGGGTTAACTGACCAACCGCGTAAAAAAATTAATTGTTACGAAGCGAACAATAGCCTCGGATAGGAACGGATTCACTGTTGACGACCCTGCAAAACGAACAACGGACAACGACTTTCGGATCTGCACATTGAAAGCAGATATCACCGCCATCCAAGAAGTGTGGTGGGATGGGCGATGAAAAACTTTGATGTTTACTACGGTGATTGCTATAGAAAACGTAAGCAGCGTTTATTTGGATGCGAGCTTGTTGTAAGCGGCAGATTTAGGCAAGAAGTCTTGAGCTTTCGATACGTGAGTGAACGGCTTATAACAATCCGTATCATATGCGCTCACGCCCCAACAGAGGAAAAAGACGATACTACCAAAGAAAGTTTCTACGAGTTCCTCGACAAAACCTACGAGCAATGTGTGATGTAAGGCGTTAAAATCGTCCTAGGCGACTTTAATGCCAAAATTGGAAAGGAGGACATGTTGGATGGTACAATCGGAAGACATAGCCTACACGACAGCACGTCCGGAAACGGACTTAGGCTAATCGATTTCGCTGCGGGATATAACGTTACTATAACAAGCACACGGTTTCCTCAGCTCAATATTCACAAGGGAACATGGCAGACACTAGATCAGCAAACTATCAACCAGGTTGATCATGTTGCGATCGACGTAAGGTACTCCTCAAGTATTTTAGATGTCCGGACATTTCGAGCAGCCAATATAGACTTGGACCACTACCTAGTTGCAGCCAAGGTACGTTCGGGTGTATCTCAGATGCCACAACAACGGGGAAATACTGTGAAGGGATTTAACGTTGAACGGTTGCCATCGCAAGAAGCCACTAGAACCTTTGCCGATCGTGTATCTCTCAACCTCTCGAGAAGTCCTTTGCTGCCAGCAACAAGTTCTGAAGACCAGTGGCTTAGATGCCTAGAAGCCATCAGAAATGCCGCAACTGAGGTGCTGGGTTTCACCCGCCCACCACCACGAAGCCCCTGGTTTGATCAAGAGTGTCTGCAAGCACATGCAGCAAAACAACATCCCTACAAAGCGGCACTGCACAAACGGGCGTACGCAGCTCCAAAATATTAGGAAAGAACATCGCCTTCTCCGATCGAGGAAATAGCGAGGTGCTACTCCAGGAATAATGTTCGGAAGTTTTACCAAAAGCTAAAAAGAACGTGTCAGGGTAATAAGACCCGAACGGAAAGCTATAGAGATGAACAATGAAACCTTGTGGTAGAGTCACAGTCGGTGCTGAGGATATGGAAAAACTATTTCTGCAGACCATTCAATATTGATGATGCAAGTCAAGAATTTCGTCCACCCGACCTAAATGAAGTGAGGGTAGCAATATCTGAATGAAGCCGAACTATTAAGGCAGCAGAAGATTACTTGGTAGAGAGCATACATCAAGTTTTTTCAAAGGTTTGGTCGGACGAATGCATGCCCTATGAATGGAACCTCAGCATCGTTTGCCCGATTCACAAGAAAGGAGACCCTCTAAACTGTGCCAACTATAGAGGTATCAGTCTCCCAAACACCGCATATATGATCTTGTCTGCCATATTGTTCGAGCGCCTAAAATCATCTGATTGGACCCTATTAGTGCGGTTTTAGGCCCGGTAAGTCTACAATTGAACAAATATTCACACTATGGCAGATCCACCTTTTTATCGATTTTAAAGCCGCATCTACAGAGACGAGCTATACAGAGCCAGGTTTAGTTTTGGAATCCCTGCCAAGGACGTCGGCTTGTGCAGGATGACAATGGAGAACGCTCGCTGCTGCATCAAGGTCGGTAACGACCTAACCGAGACCTTTGATGTTAAAAAAGGATTGAGACAAGGCGATGCGATGTCCTGTGACTTCTTTAACATCATTCTTGAAAGAATTCTGCAAAACTCGCAAGCCAACACACGAGGTACGATCTTTCAAAAGTCTCTTCAATGGCTGGCATATGCCGATGATATTGGTAGAATACAGCGAGCTGTCACTGGTGCGTTCGCGAGTAAAGGAATAGAAGCGGCAAAGATGGGTCAAGCGGTAAACGAGGCCAAAACAAAGTATCGACGAATCGGGCAGAATGTCACTATCTGCACCGAAAAGGACCTCTCTTCAGAAATCAAACGAAGAGTAACGCTTGCCAATCGCTGTTTCTTTGAGCTGAGAAGGCAACTATGTAGTAAGGCCCTCTCGCGGACAACCAAGGAAACTCTATATAAGACCCTAGTAATCCCAGTCCTGCTCTATGGTTCCGAATCGTGGACCCTTGGTCTTTTTGAGAAAAAATGCTTCATAAGATATTTGGTCCCGTATGCGTTGGCGGGTTCTGGAGGAGACGATTCAACGATGAACCCGATTTGGCGATTGAGATAGCTGGGGCGAACACCAAAGCTCCAGCCCGCAGAATCTTCGGCTCTAATCCGGAAGGACAACGCAGTAAAGGAAGCCATACCCTTAGGTGGCACTCGCAACTGGAAGGGGACCGCAACCAACTTGGAGTGCGCAACTGGAGCTAGTTAGCCAAAGACCGCACTAATTGGAGGGGCTTATTGGTTAAGGTCCAGGACCACCAGGACGGTAACGCCGCCTAAGTAAGTACATCAGAGGACATAATAAAATATTTCAGTGATTCATTCCAAGTCAAACAGTGGAGAAAAAATTAAACGGACCAACAATTTAAAAAAAAAAATTTGATTTCTTGGTAATTTTTGTCAGCATCTGGGTTGAGTTTTGTGCTTTGAGATCTTTTTCGGTTCTGAAATGCCTTAACGAGGAATTGAATGGGTCCGATAAGCTGGAAGCATGTTGAAAAGCTCTTCATTCCGTCGCGTCCGTATTTTGATGTCTATGTACATTTCTTGTAGTCTTTATTTTTGGATTCCTGAGCTTCTTCTGACAAGTGGTAATGATTGATACTCGATTATATTTTGACTATGCGTCAAAATTATATGAAGAGTAGGTGTGAGTTGTTTTTCGGCATATCTTTGCTTTAATAACTCTGTTGTTTTCTTGGCATACTCCCCAAACTTGACAGCGTTAACCTATTCCCTGCAATTCGAAACATTAAGTATTACTTTCAAGCCTCGTTATTACCTCTCTATTGATCCCAGTTATACGAGCTGTTGCTCGTACTCGTATCTCCTCGAAGTATTTCCTTCATTAGTATGTATTTCCAAATCCTTGCCAAACGATACCAATTCAGAGAAAGCCCTTTAGTGGTGTAATTCTTTTTTCACGGCGAATCGTAATCATAATCCATGAATATTTTGGAACAAAACCAGTAATAAACGTTTATTACTCATTACAAGAAAAATGAAAATTAGGGCTTGGGCTTATAAGAGAAAAACAGAAATAAATTTGGCTGACCTTTTCAAATCAAATCTCTCCAGCACAAAGGGATGCAAGTTGACACACTTGAGTCTATTTAGATTTACAAATATAAAAGAATTAATTCTCTGTTGAGTTTCGGACCCTTTCCCACAAAGCGAAAAAGAAAAGATTTTTTGAAACCCTTTGTCTAGTTTAAAATTGTTCAACTTTGGCTGGCCCTACAAGCAAAACTGTTGATCCGAAAGAAATAATTTTTTCGATTACCAGAGCTCCAAACATTTATTGAATTATGCAAGAACTTTTGCCTAAATAAGCCACTATGCGCCACAAGCATCGAACGTAGAAGACCAGTGGTATCACTGCTAAGAGCAAGCATCCAAAGGATGCACATAGCGGCTCTGCAAGAAAGAACGAGAGGGCCTCGCTAGCTCTACGAGGCGAAGAAATAGGCTCCTCGAAATTTGTAAAGCCCGAACATAATTGTGCAAGGATGGAGAAAAAATCCCAGAGTAGAGCCACAATCGGTGCTGAGAATGTGAAAAGGTTATTTCTGCGGTTAAACGGTGATGATGAACAACTTCGGGCAGAATGAACCATTCTACCTGGACGAAGACAGGCAATATTTCCATCCACCCAACTACGATGGAGTCAGGATAGCCATTCCTAAGCCTAAGCTACTGGACACATTGGCTTAACTTCTAAGCTGTCTAAAGCAGCAGGTGATAATGGGATACGGAGCATACAACAACTCATCTCCAAAATCTGGGTCAACAAAGTACGCCCGACGAATGGAACCTCAGCATTGTTTGTCTGATCCAAAAGAAGGGAGATCCCTTGAACTGCGCCACCTACGGCAGAATAAGTCTCCTAAACATTGCGTATACTCGTAAAATCCTGTCCGCCGTAGGCTTAAATAAGCAACCTGACCGGTTTTAGGCCAGAAAAGTCCACCATGGTTGTAAATCGACCAACCCTTAATTGTTTCCAAACCCGCATATGAAAGCATCTGTAGTGACGAACTATACAGTGCCAAGCCCACTCGAAAAAAGAGAATTTAAACAAAACGACGCCGTTGTCACGTCATTTTTTCAACATCGTTCTTGTACGAAACTCACAAGTCAACTCCAAAGGCAACACCTTTCAAAAGTCTACTCAGCTGCTGGCATATGCAGACGGCATTGACATAATTGGGAGAAAGCAGCGAGTTGTCAATGAAGCGTTATCGACTACTGGAGCAAAAGCGGTAACGAATACCGTTACGATAAAAGTGTTCATCTTTTGAAGCTATCCACGAATCAATCCATTTTTTGATGTCTTCATATGAGCGGAACTGCTGATCAGCCAGACGCAACAAGTAATAATCGAACGGCGCAATATCTGGGGAATATGGCGGGTGGGGTAGGACTTCCAATTTGAGAGTTTCCAGATAAGTTTTCATGAGTTTGGCAACGTGAGGCCGAGCGTTGTCATGCTGTAGAATTACTTTTTCGTGCTTCTGCTCGTATTGTGGCCGTTTTCGCGCAGTGATCGCCTCAATCGCGTCAATTGAAGTCGATAATATTCTCCAGTGATGGTTTCGTTGGGTTTCAATAGTTCATAAGAAATAACACCGACCTGGTTCCACCAAATAACCTTCGCAGCGTGAATATTCGGTCGACCCGTCGACGTAGAAACATGACCGAGAAATCCCCATGCTGTAATGAATCCATTTTTCATCACCCGTCATGATGCGATGTTCCTTGTTTTTGAATTCTTCCCAACGCAAGCAATCGCTTGGAAATGGCTTGACGGGTAGCTCCTAATGCTGAAGCAAGCTCTACTTGCGTTTGACATGGATCCTCATCGAGCAATGCCTCCAAGTCAGCGTCTTCGAAGGATTTTAGCCTTCCTTCACGCGGACAATCGTCAACATCGAAATCACCATCTTTGAAGCGACGGAATCAATCATGGCATGTTGTTTCACTTAGAGCAGCATCTCCGTAAAATTTTTGGAGCTATCGATGCGCTTCAGCCGTTTTCTTCAAAAGAAAGAAGAAAATCAACTCTTCCCGCAAATGACGATTATTTGGCACAAAATCAGACACGGTTTGTTTACTATATGTCTAAGCTTGGTTCGTGACGTTTTGGATATGTCAAAATCGACCAGCACTTACGAGTACTTCTGGAGCCATCTATTGAGAACTTAATTGCGCACCTAATACGAGTACACACAAGGTGGCGCAAAAATTATCATCCGATGTTCTTTGGTTGCAATTTTTTTTTAAATGAAAAATTTTGGTTCTGCTTTTGGATTATGTTTATCTGATGTCTCTTATCTGTTTTCCTTGAGTCGAGAAAATGATATCGTATAAGTGCCCGCCGCCAGAATTGATGACCATACCGGCCCGATTTGTGGCATTTTCCATTATTCTTGCCAGAATAGGTCCTCGCATTCTTGACGGATATTCTCTTTGGGGGCTTCAACAGTTTGAGGCTTTTTGACATAGACTCATGACTTCAAAAAAAAAAACCCAAAAAGAAGTCTGGAACGGTTACATCAGGCGATCTTGTCGGCCAGTGCAAATCGCCAAACCGAGAGATTAGGCGACCCGGAAATGCAACCCTCAGAATTTCGGCTGTGGTTCGTGCAGTATGCGCCGTTGCATCATCCTGTTGGAACCACATGTTCTCCAGTCACAATCCATACAATTGAGGAAAGTCGTTGAGCACGGCTCAACTAGCGTTCGCCGTTCACAGTAGTCCTCTGGCTCGTGGAATTTTCGAAAAAATAAGGGCCGATGGCGCCTCCAGCGTAAACAACACACCAGGCAGTAACTTTGAGCGGATGTTATGGCTCTACGTGGGTTATACGCGGATTTTAGGTACCCCAGAAGCTATAATTTTGCTTATTCACATATCCACTGACATGGAAATGGGCCTTGTCGCTTATGATGTTTTTCGATGAAAAGTTGTCACCCTCGTAGGTCGAGATTCAGGATAGTTTGAGCGTAGGTTACACGCATCAACTAACAGCTGATGAACTGTCTGCACAGTCAGTCTTTCATCAAAATTTTGTGTTAAAGCCGCCGACTCCGAGGTCCTCTGTGACATCTTCAACCACAGCTGCGATATTCTCAGCAGAATGGCTGCCCAAGCCTGCCAAACCTGGTAGCATCTCGTCTTGTCCCATACTCTTTTAGGCGAGCGGATAAACGTCGTAGTGTTTGCCCACTTGGTGTCGGACGACCGAGAAATCTGCGCCAAAATTCACGCTGCGCCAACACCACCGACAAATTATTTCGCAAAAAAATCGTAACAATTATTCCGCGTTCTTTAGGAGTATAGTGATGCATGTCTTGTTGACGTGGATTTTGTATCTGTTCACTTCACAAATGTCAAAGTAGAATTGACATTTGCCGCCATTTACAATAGCATCTTCCGAAAGGGTGACCATCTATACGCAACAAAGGGTAGATTGTTCATCGGGTCCAGTCTGCATCAATGAAGGATGTAGAGCACGTTTATACAGCGAATCGTACGCGCGGTGTACAACTGTGCGACCTTATCAGAAAAGCTCGCATAATTCGAACACCAGGGATCGGAAAGGATATGGAAAATTGAGTCCAAAGCAGCCAATTCCGTGGAGGGCTTTGGAATGATGTCATACTCCTAACTAATTTCAATCTTTTTACTTAAGAGGCAAATTGGGGCGCATCAACTGAAAGACCCCGCGTTGGAGTATCTTCAGATCCACCTTGAAGGTACGGCGCAGTAGCCGAATACCTTGACTCAAGTGGACTCAAGTGATATGCGTAAAAGGCAAGCAACCTCAAAATATTCGAGCTAAATGGAGAAGCAGGTTTGTTGAGGCATAGGTCGTTTCGAAGAACCCAAGAGACTGATTACACTTTACATTAATCAAGAACGCATCAGGAAAACTTAAAAGGGCACACCCTTACTTAAGTTCCAAGAGATTAATAGTATACTCTGTAGAATGAGTTCTGAGACTATGACATAGCTGTCGCTGCACTTTTGGAAACCTTCAACGGAAATGGTTTTATATTTGAAGCCTTTGCGAAGTAGAGCCCGACACTTAAACGATGGTCGTTTCTATTTCCGAACATAGGAAAGGTGTGTCGTGTAGTTGGTTAACCCTTGAGATACTTGGGAATTAGTTGACAGTATCTGAGGTATGAATACCAACGTATAAGAGCTTCCTGTGAGACTATGTTGTATGTAGTTATAGTCGCTTACTAAGCTGAATTCTGAAAAAGCCATAAGAAATAGTGGCACACCAAAGGTAGTTTGATTTGATCCAAGAAGGAGTTACTCAAGCTCAATAAAAAGAATCTTTATAGTTAATACTACAAGAAACAAAATAATACCTTTAGGGAACGCTCTTCTTGTCTGTATATCAGGGCCCTAGATAACTTCTCCACACCCCAATCACTCCGGATGGAGTATAAGCCCTCACAGCGAAGGTGGACTGATTCAATAGCTTGAATACAAAAGTGGTTTCCTCGAAACCCGCTTAGCTTAACGCCAATGAAAAATTTACTAAAAAGCCCTTCGGATCGATTGTTACAACTTGTTACAACCTCAAGTCAGTATGAGCATTCCGAGAAACCATTCAATTGAAGCAAGTAAATCCTTAAAGCAGTCGGATAACGACCTGTTTTCCAGTCATTCTATGATTTAACCGATGCACAAAACTGCTGTTTTCTAAGAATTCCAATACGAGTACATATGTATGTTACTTATGTGTATACGAGGACTCGTATATGGTATAACTTAAGAAGCACCATTCCGGAAGAACGACATACAGGAACACATTTCGCAGACGGAGTAGGGCTAAGTACCAGAATTCAAAAGAACACGAAAACTTTCTCAACAAACGGAGGACATTTTCACACACACACACACCAGACACAAGGCACCGTCATTATACGTAAATGAATTTACCAATCACACGTAACATCCAAAAGACATTCTGCAGAAAAAGAAAAACCGACGTTGTGGTTTCTTTTTGAACAAATTCGTATACTGAATACACTCACAATTATTGTAAGCATCTTATGTCTAATCAGGAGAAGGAATTTCGCAACCTCAACACAAGCTGTCCTATACCTGTCCGCACAATTCAATTCCACATGCCATGGAGTACCTTAGTTTGACTCCTGTTTCCCTCTTGAATTCTTATCGTCTTATAGAAAATTTCCAGCACGTATGATGTGACAATCTTGACACATACAAAAGAGCATTACGACGACACCTAGAGCATGATCTTGACTCCTCATCCTTCCAAAAAAAAAAAATAAAAAAAAAAAAAAACTCTGAAAATCTTTACTCACTTTTACACACACGAGTATCCCTGTCCTTGCCGTTCCTTGTCGTATCCAAAAACTTACTCCAATTGTCTTCCAAAGCAATGAACTTTAATGTTATCCTTCGAAATCGGGGTCGCCTGATGGTGTTGTTGCTGATTTGTATGTAATTAGAGTCACAAGTTCCTTCTTCTAGAACTCCAACCCTGGAGAGTTGCTGGTTAATCCTTATGGCCTGGCATATTCGTCAAAATAATGTCGAGATGCCTTGATGATGTGTGAATGATGGGTTTCCATAAATTCGGCACACTAGGCTTAACGAATTCACAACCACTCAATCACGTACATAATTAACCACAACACCAACAACAACAAATAGTTAAACTATCTATCGCACGCACTTTAGTTGGGGCATCCTTTGGTTGGTTAGTATACTCGCACAGTACTCGTATGTTTTCGGTGCTCCCGTTTTCGTATCACAGCCACTATGTAGGAAGCGCTAAACCAAACCAAACAAAACGTTCACAATGTTAGTTGCTCTGGATGGTGTAGTGCAAAAGGCTGTGGAATAAGAGGCTGCGACGGCGGTGGGATGCGACAGGCATTGCCTCCGGACCGAATTCTTAATTTCAACTGAGGCTGGGCTGGTGCTGCTGTAGCGAAAATTTACAACAGAGCCAGGATGCACTGAGCTTCATTAAGCGCATGTCTGCAGACGTTTCTTCTTATCAGTCGAGTGGTGGTACTGACAAATATCCGATACACGAACCAATTGCAGGAGTAGCTTTCGAACCGATTCGCCGTACAGGGTTTTCCGATTGCCGATTTGGAGAAATTTCGTATTTCGGCCACTCCAACAGTGCTATGTACGAGTAAGTGGAAGAGATAAATTTCGGGAGATTTCAAGGGTTGACAACGCGCAATGAGAGCAACAATAAATTCTGCGATGTATTCGGTTTGCAGAGGTACGAGTGGGCACGTAAATTGCCATTTCAAATGGAATTTATGACAATGACGACTGCTGATGCAGTGCCATAGCTCAGGAGTGCTGTTTTCAATTTGTTGATATTCACAGCACAATAAACAACAGACATGAAAAAACCCTTGGCGGAGAATGAAAGTTTTCTTAAACTTACCCGGAACTTTGTTGAATTTCTCATCGAGGACAATTCCATGGGCAACAGGGGTGTAGTAATTTTATCTACGCCTTCCTGGATGAACAAATAGGCCTGAATCAGGAGCTTGGCATCATTCCCAGAGCAAGCAAAGTTAAGGGTTTTCTTTTTCTTTCTTTTTTTCTATTCCACGTGCAGTTTGAGGTACTGAGTGTAGCTCTCCGGGTTGACCTTTCACCCATGATATCACAGCACAGAAGGCGGAAAATTAAATGGACAATTTACGGTTGATTGTGGTTAAATAGGACTGTAAACCTAAAGGTAATCAGGTAGATGACTTTAATCATTTATTGTGCTGATACAGGAAAATGTAGGTGCGGTTTTAATGAATATTCATTGAAAACGGTTTAGCGGACTGTCGAGTGAGGATTGACTTTTGTTTGTTTGTTGTTGGCTAAATTAAAATGGGGTTTCTGAGTTTGTATAAGAAACCTCAAAACATTGTTAAATTAATTTGAAATTACGGCAGACAGTGAGCTTTTCGAAGAGGATGTCGTTTGGTTTTTCCATGAAATAAATGGAGGGTAGTACCACGTAGCTACAGACACGCCGTACTCCTAAAAGGCAGTGACCTCTTTTGGATCGATTCACCTTGCGCATAAATTATGTAAGTTGGAAGTTACATATGAATTTACATACACATGTGTATACTGGTGCAAATTGACCTATCAATAACGATGGTCAACCGCACGTACATTTGATGGTTTAGGATCCCGGACACTCTAGACCACACCACTTCTGCTGCGGTCTTGGAGTAAAGTATACTTATGCACTTAATATGCACTGTGATGGTTTCCTGCTGTCCGATTGTTTTATGACTAAGGTAGGTAATGAGTGGCGTTAGTTTGGTGATGCCCTATCCTATAAGAACTACTACACATCAATTGTGCTTAGTTTACCTTCTCGCGGTAGTTACCGGGTGCTGGTTTCGTGCAACTGGACATCATATCCCAAATGTTTAAGCGCTAGCTTTGAGCAAGAGAAGATAGCTAGTAGCACTATTACTAGCTGAGCCAACAGCTTATGTGGAAGTAGAATTTTATTGACTAACAAAGTTCGGTGTATGGCAATTATGAATGGAACACAACCGCCGCCATCCGAAGGTCAAAATTATCGATGACTATTTGAGGAATAAGTGGGTCAACGGCCGCAATTTCAGTTTGGACGTGATGTTTTAGATCCTGAATTGTCGCTGGGTTATTGGCATTGACCTTACTCTAGAAATAACCCCACAGGAAGAAGTCTATAGGTGTCTAATCGCATGACCTTGGAGGCCAATCAACTTCTCCTCTAACCGAAATAATGCGATCTTCAAATTTCGTACGCAATAAACGTTATTCATTCACTGTAATTGTCTCTCCAGCCTCATCTTCGAAAAAGTACGGGCCAATGATGCCGCCAACATATAATCCGCACCATACAGTGACTTTTATGTGATCCATCGGTTTTCGTGACCCCAGAAATGACAATTTTTGTTTATTTAGGTACCCAGCCATCCGGCTTCATTGGAAAAGATCAAATTCGATGACAGATTGTCCTAGCGATCCAGCGTCCAATTAATAAATCGGCGACGTCGTAGATCGTCCAAAGGCTTCATTTGTTGTGTAATTTGGATTTCATAGGCGTAAAGTGTCATAAGTGAGGCCCAATTGTTGACTTCGGCGACGAATTGAGATGCCAGGCTGGTTTTGGACACTTTCGTTCACAGTGGTGATATTTTGGCGTGTACGTGCTGGACTAACCAATTTCTTTAAAACGCTTCACCATTGCAGGAATTCCGGAGGCATCAGGCCGATTATGTTGACCGAAAAATTCACGAATTTTACGCAATGTTACTTTTACAAATCGCCCATTTTCGTAATAAGATTGCATAGCAAAAATGAGTTGTTGTGTGGTAAACGACTTCATGACTAAAATTGCCAAAGATTGTGTGATATCTGTTAAGAATATCAACTACATTGAATTTAGTAAATGACAGTAATTAGCAGCCAACATCCACACCATCTGTTGGCTCATCCTTTATAATGCTCTGCCAAAAATTAATGAAACTCAGATGGAGGATGTACGGGGAATGAGTTCGTATGACTGAATTTGTGATGCCTTCAACAGTCAGCCCAGCATATTCGTTTTGTGATTTATTGCAACGAATGTGAAGGTGCAGTCAATAAGTATGTTCAGGACCTTTCCAGAGCCAATAGCAACCCTCATATCCCCGAAGAGGGTTACTGTTTGCAAAATATCCGAATCCATTTTTTCAGAGGTCCTAAAAATAGACAAGCCCGCAATCTTAAGGATTTTATGTGGAGACAACTACACAATTATGGTGGGAGCTAAGGCCCACCATATACGAGCTAAAATTGATGCAAAACTTTTGCCAACGGCTCAACATGCCTACTGTGAAGGAAAATCTGTGGAAACGGCACTGCATTCACTGATTAGCCACATTAAACGATCCCTACAATATAGAGAGTACGCAATGGTTACTTTCCTGGACATAGAGGGTGCTTTTAACAACATCAACACACATCAGTCTTGTGCTAAACAGCAGAATAATCAACTCCAAACTGGGTGAGGCTTCTGCTAAAAGATGTGTCAGCAGAGGTACGACGCAAGGCGGTATCCTCTCTCCCCTTCTCTAGAACTTAGTACTTAATGAACTGCCGATATACCTGAAATCGAGTGGTAGAAGGGTGATTGCCTATGTGAATGACGTTGCTATAGCCGTCTCAGGTAAGCATCATAATACCATTAAAGAACTCATTCAAGTAAATCTCAATAGATTGACCCGTTCGTTGGCCAGATCGCTGTGGATTGCAAGTAAACCCCCATAAAACTGATCTTCTAATCTTTTCCAGGAAATACAAAACCCCAATTATAGACCCTGCCTACATAAACAGTACAAGTTTAGTCTATTCCGATAGAGCAAACTATCTGGATGGCTTTAGACAATGCAGTCAACTGCAGCAAACTAAGCAGAGTCCAAAGAACAGCATATCTATGCATAAGCGAAGCCTTACGGACTACTCCCTCTGCGGCATTAGACATTCTGTTTCATTTGACACCCCCCGATATTTTCAGCAGGCAAGTAGCTGCGACTACAGCTATTCGCCTTAACGCGAGTACACAGTGGACAAATAATCCATTTGGCCACACTAACATTCTTAATACATTAGGAACCCTCAAATGTGAACTTCCCCTCTAGATCCTTCTGGAAGGGAGATGCTTTCATGGAGAACAAGTAAATCCACTTTTACACAGATGGATCTATAACCGATAGCGGGGTTGTTGGCGGTGTTTTCTCAGATAAGCTAAATCTAAACCTCTCCTTCCGTCTTCCAAATCACTGTATCGTGTTCCAGGTGGAAATTTTGACGATTAAAGAAGCTCTGTCCTGGCTGAAGAAAAACGTGATATCTGCAAAGGATATCCGCATTTTTTCGGATAGTCAGGCCGTTATCAAGTCCCTGCACTCAGTTTCATTAAATTCTAAAACCGCCCTTGAATGAAGATCATCTATTATGGAGATGGCAGAGCAGTTCAACCTTCCCCTTTGCTGGGTGCTGGGACACAGCGACATTCCAGGGAATTGTAGGGCCGACGAACTCGACGAACACACTCAACCTATTCTACCGGAAAGGGCTAGCATAAGTATACCTATAGGTGGATTGTTGGACCAACATCCAGCTAAAGCTGGATCTGAAGAGTCTGACCCTTCTAAATAAGAAACGTCTCAGCGCAATCATAGGTATGTTCACTGGTCACTGCCTAATAGACAAGCATGCAAGAAGGCTTTGCGCTTTGACAAACGATTTCTGTAGAAGCTGCATGGACGAGGACGTACTCTGTACATGCCCAGCTCTCTCTCAGAGAAAAAAACTTCACTTAGGAGCTGCCTTCCACAATGACCTAAACGATCTACAAAATATAGACGTAAGCAGTCTCCTACGGTTCATCGTAAGCTCAAACTGGTTACATTAGCAAGAGGATCATAGATCCACGTGTCATCACAATGGCGTTGGGTTGGTCTTTCCAACAGCCACTTTTACCTACCTACCTACCTGAGGCCCCTATTTATTTTGCTTAATACGAGCTTAATACTAGAGCTTATAAACTAACAAGAAGAGCTAGGAGCAGGACTCAACTTTTAACGCCATGTGTAACTAGACCAGACAACACGGCGTAGAGGAATCACTAGTTTTGTGAATTAAAGCAATGCTGGTGAATAAGACATTGATTGCGGATGCTGGGTATGGTCAATATATGGTGGCGCGAGTAAACAGAGGTTCTCCGCAAGGCGGCATTTTTTATCTCCACTGCTATGGTGCATGTTGGTCCACTCACTGCTCAACGCGCTCAATAGTTCTAACGTCTATGCACAAGCATCCGCGGAAGATATATCTGTGCTGTCTGTTGAATCGTGTCTAGCGAATATCTGCTCTAAAGCGCAGGCGCCCTTAGATGTGATCGACGACTGCTGCACTAGTAATGGGCTTTCAGTCAATCCCCGCAAAAGTGAGGTCGTTCTCTTTACGAGAAGGAATAAACTGTTTGGTCTGACTTATCTAGTGCTTAAAGGCATCATCATCCAATTCATCATCATCATCATTCTCCAAAGAAGCTAAGTATTTGGGTGCCATCATGGATAACAAACTTCTCTGGATTAAACTTGTTACTTCGAAAGCATCTAAGTCACTGTCGGCGTTATGGCAGTGCAGAAGAGCTATCGGCAAGACATGGGGCCTATCACCCGCTATGAGAAGACCAATTATATCATATGCGTCGGTTATCTGGTACAATAAGCTCTCGCAAAAATACGTAATTGCTGCTTTTACCAGACTCCAAAGAACGGTTTGCCTCGGATGCATGGGGCTTTCCCCAGCTCTCCTGGCTCCGTTCTAGGCGCATTGATTAATCTCCCTGCCCTTGATATTCATACCATGGGCTGCACTCACAAAACCACCAAGTGGTCTTTGGTACAACTCACACTGGAGCTTTGATGACCTTGCACGCCGGCTGTCTTATGACTCTGGTCTTACGGACAGGACTCCTGTTGCGGAAAAAACTATGGAATCGACTTTCGCTGTGCTTAGGATTGGTTTCGACCAGAATCTGAGCCAGGAAAGGAATGCAGTTGGTTCTTCACGGATGGCTCCAAAAGCAATATAGGATGTGGCGCTGGTGTCTCTCTGGAGGACGACAACGTTAGATTTCTTTTTTACTTTAGGAAAGCTTGCATCTGTCTTCCAAGCGAAGATTTACGCAATCTTGATGGCAGCGAACTATATTGCGAAGACCCGGTGGGGGGGGGGGTGAAGCAGTTGCATCTGTAGCAACAGACAAGCTGCACCTAGAGCCTCACTGAACACTCTTACAACTTTCAAGCTAGTTGAAGAATGCAAGAGATCACTGAACGCAGTCGGAAGGCTTAATTCAGTGACCCTTGTATGGGTCCCAGGTCACAATGGGATCGGTGGAAGTGAAATCGCCGATGAACTTGCCAGGCGAGGTTCAGAGGAACGTGTTTCAGGACCCGAACCTAGGTTGGGTCTGCCTGCATCCTCGTTTAAGGCTGATACATGTAGATGGCGTAACTCTCCAGGATGCAAAGGGAATGCTTCCCGATGTCTCTAGAAAGTCAGCAGCCTTTCTGCTGTCCATCAGCAGGAAAGACTGAAGGTTACTTACTGGCATCGTGACTGGGCATTACACTTTGCTAAGCACTTAAATGTGTTAGGCATAAGTGGCACAACATCCAGCGATGCTTGATATGAAAGTGATGACGACACCGCGTAGCACTACACAGACATCAGGCTGCAGGTACTCGGCGCTGACATGGTGGGTGCTGGTACTGTAGGCATCTTGTCATTTAAAGGATCATTTCATTAAAAGGAACTTACAAAGAGTACAATGGACCAGTTCTTTGTCTAACTGCACTGTTCCAAGAGATAAAAAAAAAAAACAGGAATAGTGGAGGTGATCTATAATAGATTGCGATGAGGAGCGCCCAGGTTGAGATCAAAAACGGAAAGGATTGAGCTGAGCTTTCGTAGCAAATGGGAGATTCGTTCGTTTGAACTATGGGTGTGCAATATATATACAAATTTGTCATCATTCATCTGTCAAATTGGACGTAGAAATCATTGAAGTTCCACTTCGATCGCCGTCGTGTGCACACCCACTTTCGAAAGTTATATTTAATTTCACTTCTATTTTGCTAATTTCTTAGTTATTATTTGGTACTATAGTAAGTTTGGAGACGAAGCTCTCAAGTGTCTCCATCCTTGCTCCTTCGTATCGTAAAAAAGCCACTATGCTAGCTGTTCGATATATTGAGCAAGTCGGGCGACAGTGTCTCGTTTATTCATTTATGATCGAATATTAACAAAAAGTTTTTGATTGACTCTGGCACTGATGTGTCAGTGACACCTCCACAACACTTTAGCCTATATAACTCCCCACACATGAAGAAACTCTATGCAGCAAACGATCGACCTAGAATTACACAAAAAAAATCTACGTGGAATTTCATTGTCGCTCAAGTGCGGAGCTCCGTAATAGACGTTGATTTCTTGACGCATTTCGATCTCTTAATCAACGTCCGCAGAGGAAAACCAATTGATGGCAAGACGAAGTTGGAATCATCAATTCACACATTCAAAGTAAATGACACGTTTGCCTCCATCTTAGGCGAATTCAGACGTTACTCACCACATGATCACCTCCGGACGCCAATCTATACTCGCCCATGCTAATTGCCTTCTGATAAACTTGTATTAGCACGATCTGAGTTTCGGGAGCTGATAGAAAAGGAAAAGTAGGCAAGCCCGTTGCATATTATGAAGAAGTCAAATGGAGATGATTTCGGGGCATTAAATGCCCCGTTACCACATACCATTACTTCGTGTTGCATAACAAAAAAATTTTCTCTACGATATATGCATGTAGAGCGCATCGCCAAATCCCGATAGAGGAATCTGACATCCCAAAGTCTGCAGTCACGGTGCCATTCGGACTTTTCGAGTTTGAGTGCATGACTTTCGGTATTAGAAATGTGTCACAAACGTTTCACGAAACATCCCTACCTACATGTTATTTGTGCAGCTTCAAGTGACATAAAAAAAATTAGTTTTCGGCCAGAAGGAAGTCAGCTTCCTGAGATACTTAGTGGATGAAACGACGTCAAGCCAAAAGTTAGAAGTTGTACAAAATTTTAAAAAGCCATAGGTTGCTAAAGATTTAGCAAAAAATTCTGGGTAAGATAAACTTTTATAAAACTTCTATACCTAACGCAGTTAAAAACCAAATGATGCTACAGAAACTCGTTGTCAGAAACAAAAGAATGATACCATTCCACTCAACTGGGACGATATAACAACGAAAGCCTTTGAATGTTGCAAACAGGAATTAATTGATGCAATGCTTCTACATCACTTATACTAAACGCAGACTTAGTTCTTTTTACCGATGCTCCCGATTTTGCACTAGGAGGTGTTGTCCACCAGGTGATAAACAACCAAATCCAACCACTTAAAACACCGCAATTGAAATATAGCACGTATGATGGTGAACTACAATAACTGCAATTTAAGGATCACAAAACCATCACTTCTGCCTTTCAACAAAATCTTGATAAGGCATCGCCAAGACAACAACACCACATTAGTGGTGAGGATAACAACGTTCCAGACTGTCTGTCATGCATACATCAAATTTCATCGATTGCATGAAATGGTATAAGAACGAATCAACGATACAGATCTCAAAGCACTCTTAGATAAAGCTAAACAAATCCAGTTAACTCTTAATATCTGATTTTTTTTCCTCTCCACAGTGTTGCGACACGTCTCAAAACACCATTCCTCCTTTCGTACCAGAGACACTTCGAATCAAAATCATTCAGCATTCATCCTGGTGTGAAAGCATCGGTGAAACTCATCAAGGAGAGACTTGTCTGGCTCAACATGTCGAAATCAATTTCACAGTTCGTGAAACACTGCATAACTTACCAGAAGTCAAAGGTTCACAACCAAACAGCTTACGGTTTATATGATGAGTCAGCACAATACTTCGAACATACATATTAACATCGATCTTATCGGACCTCATCCGCCTTCAAGGGGCAACAGGTATTCTCTGACTTTGGTGACATCACAGCAGACATCGTAGCCAGAGAATTAATTACTAACTGGATTCCCCGCTATGGTGTACCAAGAAAAATTACGAGCGACTTGGAATGATAATTTGTCTCTGACATCTTTAAGGAGCTTAGAATGTGCTCGGGTGTCACGCACTTCAAGATGACCCCATATCATTCGCAGGCCAGAGTTATGATTAAACACTGATGCAGGTCGCTGAAAACAGCCATCAAATGTTGCTCCATATTATTATTAGGCATACGCCTAACTGTGACAACTGGAACAAACATCACTCCACCCGCGATGATTTTTGCATCAAAACCTAAGTTACCTATTGATATTTTGCACCCAACTCAATTACTTCTACAAAACCTGAGTTTGTGAAACAATTAAAAAATCGATGTCGAAGTCAAGCCCTATTCCAAAACACACAAGGACAAGCAAATGATATTCGTCCATCCGATATTGGACAACTGCAGCCATATTTTCATTCGATGCGACATAGTCAAAGGACCTTACGATGGTCCGTTTGAAGTTTTGGACAAAAACATTAAGTTCTAAACGGTGACCAGATAAGAACGATAGCAAAACAAATTTAAATAAAATGACAACGGTGTGGGATATAAAATTGATTCTAGCTTTATTTTGAAGCTACGTTCGTGCCATTAGCATGCCATGAACATCGTTCAAATGACCGACTCGACTTCGTTGGAAGTGCTTCAAGCGGCTGGTCATATTTTTGATGACTCGGTCCAATATGTGCGGCATTTCTCCAGCAAAAGCGTATCGAATGTTGGTCTCGATCTCGCCCAAAGTGGTTGGCGTGTTAGCGTCGATTAAGGACTTGACGTAGCTCCAGAGAAAATAATCGAGTGATGTCAAATCGCATGATCGCGGGGCCAATGGACGAACGCTCGCCATGACATGACCTAGTCACCCAATTTCTTCATCACAACTTCGAACGTTGCGTCGCTTGTATGGCATGTAGCGCCGTCTTGTTGAAATCACAGCTCGGATACATCGATGTTGTTGAGATCTGGCCACAGAACGTCGGTTATCATCACTTTGTACCTGAGACCATTGACGGCAACGGTATCTCCTTCCTCATTTCGAAAGAAATAAGGTCCGATGGTGCCGCCATGCCATAAACCGCACCAAACAGTCAGTCTTTTTGGATGCATTTGTGCTTAGCCGAACACTTGTAGATTGTGTTCGCTCCGATAATGGCAATTTTGCCGCTGAGCCAAAAATGGGCCACGTCCGAGAAGATGATTTTTTGACCAAAATCCGGATCTCCGGCTAACATTTCCCATTCTTGCGTCAGCACAATCTTATACGGATGTAGGCCCAAATCCAACCGCAAAATAAGCCAGGTTGACTCTCTGGCGATGCCCAATTCAGCTGATCGGCGCCGAATTGACATTTTTATGTTTTCTTCATTTTGCACCAATCTCTATCTGGTTGGGGGCTTAAGATCCAAAACAGTATACTCACGCTCAAACTGTTCCACGGTGCGACGAATTGCCAGTACCCTGAAGCCATGATGACGACCGACTTTAAGACAAAATTCACCTTGCGTATTTACATCTGAACCGGAATTTCGATTCGGCAAGCGTAAAACGATGCATGATGAAAAGACAAACCTTACTGAATTTTTGACCTGGATATTATTGGTAACTTTGGCAGCTGCTGAAACATAACACTTGGAAAAACTATCATCGCTATCTGGTCACCATATACAAGGTTAACCTAAATGGAAAAGCCAAAATCTTTTCATTAGACAGACTGAAACCGGCATTCATTTTGATCGCACCAGATCAGCAAAAACATATGGTATGCACAGCTTACCAACAAGAACTCCCCTGATCGAATGGACAAGATTCCAGATAGCTACCACTGATACGTAGGTGTCCAGGGTGTCCAAGAGCATTGTGGGAGTGCAATATACAAATCTAGCATCGCTCATTTGATAGCCGCATCTGTCAAATTGGACATAGAAATCATTGTAGTTCCACTCCGATCCCAGTCGTGTGCACACCCTCTTTCGAAAGTTATCCATCAATATTTCATTTCAGTTCCAGTTATTAAAGCTATGTTTGAATCAATTACTACACATTGTTCAATTGACTGTTTCATTTAGTGCGTATCGAATATGGTATGCCACAGAACCACAAGAGGTAGAGTGGACCGGTAGATAGAAGAGACGAGGACGAGGACGAGGACGAGGACGAGGACGAGGACGAGGACGAGGACGAGGACAACATAAATTACGTGAGTTGGTGTTGAAGAAAATACATAGAGTCGTAAAGGAAAGCGCAATCGATGGAATCTGAGAGCAGTCGATGAATGAAAAGAATGTCAGCTAGATTCCTATGTTCTTCTAGGGAATTCGAATTTATAAGTTTGAGGCGGTCATAGGGAAGTAATATTAAAGGCTCATTCTAGCCAAACCACGGAGGTCAAATAGGAGGAATCGACATTGAGTGCCCTCGAATCGGGAAACATGAACTCAGCGAAAGGCATACTCAAGCAGGGGGCGAACAAAAGTAACATAGAGAGAGATTCCTTGGACCAACGTTTAATAAAGCCAAGGGAAATTAAGTTCCCTGTCGAATAATATCCCAAAGGCTTGAAAATGTTGAGCCAGGGGAATAGTTGACTATAGAGAAAAAAAAGTCGGTAAGGAGAGAGGTTGCATTTACCTGAGAAGGTTATAGATTGGCATATATGTATGTAGATGGTTGAAAACCATCATCATGAAGAAATGTGGAGTTATGGGGAGAAGAAATGGCTTTAAAAAATGTTGTGTCGTCAGCATTCGAGATTGGAGGTTATGCCGCCGGGGAACTGCCGGTCATGGAAAAAATCTATTGTTAATAAGCAACAACAAGCCTCGTATATGGACGGATCTCCTGCTGACAACCCCTGCAAACGAAATAAGGACAACGAACTTCAAATCTGTATGTGGAATCTTAGGTCCCTTAATAGACTACGTGCAACCGAACAACTAGTGGAGGCCCTAGACTGCTGCAAAGCACATGTTACCTCCATCCAAAAAATGTGATGAGATGGGCCGGACAAAAATAGAATGAAAAACTGCGACATTTAATACGGCGATTGTTATCGATGGCAAAAGTAGCGCCTATTTGGATGCGGATTTATTGTTAGAAGCAGACTTAGGCAAAAAGTCTTGAGCGTCCAGCATTTTAAGGACGGCCTCGTAACAATCCGTATTAGGACTAAATCTACCAACATTCTACGTGCTCTTGGACAAGACTTACGAGTAGTGCCCTAGCTATGACATTGAAAAAGTCATTGGCGGTTTTAATGCAAGTCTAGAAAGAGGGGGCATCTTTGGTAGTACTGTCGGAAAGAAAAGCTTGCCTGATACCTCCGATTCAGTCTATTCGACTTTGCGGTGGGGCAAAACATTGTCGTAGCTAGCAAGTGATTCCCACATGCCGAAATTCATAAGGAGACGGAGATATCTCCTGATCATTCAGCCGCCAACTAGATTGACCACATCGCGATCGACGCAAGGAACTCATCCAGAATTATGGATGTCCAGGCGTTTGGTGGAGCAAACATCGACTCGGATCATTGCCGAATATCACAAAGACAAGCCAGCACTGTGAAGAAGTGTTTGTCCGACGGCTACAATTGCAAGAGATCGCCAAATCAAATTTCCCTTAATCTCTTAAGAGCTTCTAGCATCAAATATTAAAGACCAGTGGCAACATTGCCAAAAAGCCATCAGGGATACCGACTCTGATGTGCTGGGTTTCATTCGGGTCACCGGCAAGCACATGCAGCTAAGCAAGAAGCACACCAAGCGGCGCTGCATAGAAGAAATAGACCTGCTCACAAGTTCTACGAGCAAATGAGGAGAGACGAACGCCGGCTTCCGGAATGAAGGAATGAGATTCGGAAGTTTTATCATGGACACAAACACCGAATCGAAGTCTGCGGAGATAAACGTCACTCAACTAAATTCGACAATAGATGAAAGCCATAGGGCTTTACATCTCTACTCTGACTAATGGTTATGAATAAAATTCTTGCAAGACTAGATAGAGAATGGGTCAAAGTGGTTGCGCATGCGGATGACATAGTGATACTAGTATCAGGGATGTTTCCCTGATAAGTGAGATCATGGAGACAAGGTAAATACCTGGGCCGCAAGTTGTGGCCTTGGTGTCAACCTAAGCAAAACTGAATTGATGATATTCACTACCTGCTAAACCAAAATACCTGATTTTATTCCTCCCTGTCTTCATGACTAACCGCTCACTATCAACAACTATCAACTATCCTCCAGCGATAGGTATATGAGCATCATACTTGACCCAAAGCCTAACTGGAAGCAAAGCATCGAACATCGGAAGGTAAAAAAAAAGTGGGGACTTCAACCAAAGATCACCTCGTTGATGTACACAGCCCTAGTGCGTCCAATGCTCACATACGGCTCACTAGTAAGGTGTCCCAGAGCAAAGGCTACAACCTCATGAGACTAAAACCGCTGCAAGAACAGCCAGTATAAGCACCATGAGCCCATTGGGGTCGTACTTGCAGCGCAATTAGACTCAAAGGATCTGGGTGCTGGATTGCACGGCCTTACGGCCACTACACGGTTACAGACCACCGACTGCATTACACCCAAACTAAACTTCAAGAAAATCTTCTCACCAGAGCTCAGTGGAAGAAAGATGACGTATTAAAGGGTTTCAACGCGGTCAGCTACACCAACAGCTCAAAGATGAACTGTGGTGTCGTAGCCGGAATCTACTCGGAGTCACTGAAAATATCAATATCATACCGCTTGCCCGATTTTGCTAAAATCTTCCAGGCGGAATTATTGTCAATCAGAGAGGCTTGCACCTTGCACCTCGGATGTGATGCAATGAACAAACAAAACATTGCTCTCCTCATACATAGCCAAGCCGATACTAAAGCTATTGACTCGGCTACCATATCCTCGAAACTGGTGCAGGAGTTCAGGAACGAGCTTAACCGCTTGGGCGAACCATTCAGGGTCACGCTGCTCTTGGTTCCAGGGCACAGTGACATAAAAGGAAATGAGCGTGGAGGTGAACTGGCTGGGCAGGGCTCACCAGCGACATGTATCCACATAACTATAGCGGCGATTAAAGGACAAATATACTCGCACTTCCAACTGCGTGATATCAAGAATGATATGGCCGACCTAAGGACAGAGTAGAATAACAGACCTGCTAAACAGAACCAGCCCCGAGATCACCCAAATCACGGCGACAATTACGGTGCATTGGCCAATTGGAGACCATGAGGCCAAACTACAATAGTTATCTCATAGAACCTCCACTGCCGCAGTTCCGAGAACGTAAATGTGAAGCAAACTCATATTTCCACTGCAAATGTCCGGCGCTAGCAAGACCCAGATTGCGACCATTATTTGATAACCTTAACGACATCTCGGGTAAAGGGATAAGAGATCTAATCTATTTTCTAAACTCCACAGGCTGGATCTAGGCACCATCCTCAACAACACACATCATCAAACAGGTCACACGAGTCATGGTAACAAAAAGGCACATTCTGGTGCTACTTGGGTTCATGAAACGAACAAGGCAGCGAACAGGGATTTGGAACGGGCATTTCTGAACACAGTATAATGACGAACCAAATACCAACCAAATCTCAAGCAGAATTAACCTTTCAACCTGGACGATGCAGGCCAGCAACTCCGTCCACCTGACCCGGATGAAGTGAAGAAAGCCATATCTAAGATTAAGTCCAACAAAGCTACTGAAGCGGAGAGCCTGACTACTGAACTCTTCAAAGAGGCGTGCGATGACATGCTAAGTAGCATACAACAACTCATCTGTAAAATATGGTAGGACGAAAACATGCCCGACGAATGGAACCTCGACATTGTTTGTCCGATGCTCAAGAAAGCAGACCCTCTCAATTGCGCCAACTACAGAGGCATCAGTCTTCTTAACATCGTTGTTCGCAAACAACCAGATTCGCCCATATCAGGAAAGTCCACCATCGACCAAATATCCACACTATGGCAGATCTTAGAAAAAATCCACGACAAAAATCGATACACAACCTATTCATCGATTTTAAAACCGAGAAACGATCTATCGAGAGGGGACTGTCGTATTGTCCCCTATCACTTTCAACTATTGCTAACTTGAGCAGTTAATAGGATCAGTTATAAAAATAAGTCTAAATGCCTTCCCACTGTACATAGACTAAAGTCTGTTAACCGATCTAAAAAGAGACATCCCTTAGACTAAAGCGATGAAAAAAGATAAATCTTCAGATGGAGTCCATTTCAGTTGAGGCAAATTAAAATAGCCGAGCATAATGATATCATCAAGAGAGTCCGATATGTAAGTCAGTCAAATTGTCAATTGCTTCAATAGCAAGTTGGTAGCATTCGATAGGTTGGGCCGGAAGAATATAGCAGCACATAACGTACAAGGATCTACGCGTAGGTATTATTTTAACTGACACAAGGTCGAGCTTAGAAGAAGATGAGAGAGGAATCAAGGGTGTTGTGAATAGCCAGTAGGATATCCCGACAGGAGACTCAATCATAGAGAGTGTGCGATCATCAACCCGAAAAACATTGAAATGATGATAGGATGAGATTAGTTTCAGTAGAGCGCAGAGACAAATGTGCTGTGTCAAATGCTCCGTAGAAATCGCTAATAGCATTCCCCTACTTCAAGCTTTTAACCCTAACACCCATCTCGCTATGAATGCTCATCAAAATGCTCAAGCCCACTTTCCAACGTACTCCAAAATAACGTGATTCGTTCGTAAGGCGTGTAACTCGCTTATGGAATGCACTGCCGAGCTCTCTATTTCTCAGTCGTTACAGCCTGCAAACATTTAAGACCAACGTACATCGGTGCCTCCCTTTTCTTCATCCTTGAGTTTCCTTCGCCAGCGCTGTGTGCAAACATTTTAACAGTACAATTACCACTTGAACTCGTGCTAATTATAAAAAAAAAATCGTGTAAGTTGTGTGGTGTTCAGTATCACATACGAGGGATCGGATCGCAGTTAGTTCATCACCAACATAGCTCACTTTATTGAAGATAACTTCGAGCATCAGATCAGATTGTTTGGGAGAGCACAGAATGAATGTCATTACCCAGAGAGCTTATCAACTCGCACGTTTTTTGCTTTGATGTCATTCAACACATAATCCAGGTGACGTAAGGGAGTTTCTTCATTCCTGGATATCACGCAGTCTAACTCGATTAGACCTGCAATTTACATATCCATGTACAATATTTCGGCTTTTATAAGGGCGGCTGAATTCTAGACTGAGCTCTTCAACACTTTTCACACCGTTTTCAATGATCGAGATTCTGTCCGAAATCTTTTTGGCGAGTGCATCTTGGTAGGAGTTACTGGAATCCCCCTTTAATTTTATTGCCAAAAGCACGTACGAGAGTGAGATACTCTTGCACTCATCGTAAAATAAAATGAGGTTATCGGAGAATTCTTTGATGAAAGGCATATTTATCTGGTTTAACCCGACACGTTGCTGTCATCGATTAGATTAAGCAATTAGTGATTAAAATTTAAAACAGGTGATGTTGCATTATACACGCGGTCAGGTAAGTTAACAACTTGCACGTAACGTGGATCGTAGGTTACAAAAACAAAAAAAAATATCGCTTCGGCAAAAACGAGACACTGTTGTATGGACACAAAACTTGGTCAAGCGGAAATCGAAAACTAACCACGTAAAATACGACAATTACAAAGCATCCTATAGTCTCTGACAAAAATGGGCTTATTGTTGAGGGCTCTGCAACAAGCTTCAAAACTGCACATGGAATGTCCGAACCTTGAACATGCCACATGCAGCCGAACCACTGTGGAGCCCAAGACTGTTACAAAACGGATATCATCTCCATCGATTGGAATAGCGCAAGATAACAACTGTCGCATGTGCAACGAGGATTAAGAAACAGTAGAGCATATCCTTTGCCACTGTAACGGCCTAAGCAGAACACGTCTACGTCTTCTAGGGTAGACCCTATTTTCACAACAGATCCAATTAACTCCTCAGTCTCACTTTGTCCCCTGTCTCTCTCATCAATCGATAACTACCACCTTCCCTTCTTCTCTCGTCCACTCCACTCCCCTCACAACTCTCTAATCCTAAGCAAAACTTTCACAAACTCAGTAACTATCTCAGCAGATGCAGCTACAACTTTCACAACATCGGTATTAATGATGCCTTATCCACTTTTTATGGAGAAAAATTTAATTCTTTCTCCCTTTACGTTCCGTTTTCCCGCCTTAAAACATCATCTACTAGTCCTCCCTGGTATAGTCAACTCAAACTTCGTTCCTTACGAAATAAGAGAAACAAGTTATGGGCTGTTTTCCTGCGTACCAGATCCTTTTCTGAGTATTCCAACTATCTTGGTCCTTATCTTCATTTCACCAAACTTTACGATTCCCTTTACCAGCGCTACCTTAACAATGCTACAGTCAACCTTATAAGCGACCCTAAGTCCTTTTTCCAATTTGTTAACTACAAAAGAAAGTCCAATGGCTACCCTCCTTCCCACTCTTTCAGCAACAAATCATCAACCGATCCACTCATCATTGACAACCTATTTGCCACCTTTTTCAAACAGTCCTTCACCAACAACTCCTTTGTACCGGATCTATCCTATTTTAGTTACCTACTGAATTTCTGCAATGGCCCACTACTCTCTCATACCCTGGACCCGTCTTATATCGAATATAAGTTACACCAACTTAATGACAGGTTTTACACCCGGCTCAAATGGCCTCCTTTCCACATTCCTTAAAAAATTATCTTCCTCTCTTTCCCTTGCCCTTTCTAATCTCTTTCGTCTACCCCTTTCACAAGGAGAATTTTCTCAGGCTTGAAAAACCTTCTTCATAACCCCGATCCACAAAAAAGGATCAAAGAACGAAATAACAAACTATCGTCCAATCGCTAAAATCGTTGCCGGTGCGGCAGAACCGGTTGAGCAGTTTCGAAGAGTTATAAAAACAAAACCAGGGTATATATGAAACAAATGTTTTTATTTTTGAAATCCGTAGAACATACCATTTTATACGCATTAATTTTTAAAAATAATGTTTTCAAGATGCCGGCCGTTAGCTGTAATACATTGCTGGAGCCGATATCTAAAGTTTTGAGCAGGCCGTTGACACATTTCAAGGGGTATCACGTTCACTTTTTCAACAATTTGCTCCCTTAGCCCTAGCATGTTTTGAGGGCGACATTTAAACACTTTTTCCTTAAGATATCTCCAAAGAAAGAAGTCGCATATGCTTGAATCCGGTGACCGCGCAGGTCACGCCACCTCACCTCTCAAATACACTAGACGTCCGGGAAACATTGTTCTTAAAACATTTAGAGAACTTCGAGCTGTGTGGGCTGTGTGGCCCATCCTGTTAGAACCAAACATCCCCTAATCCCTCTTCTTCAACAACCACTTCCAGTCGGGGATGCAGAACATTTTGTAACATTGAAACATAACGCCTGCAAGAATTCACTGTCACGGTCACGCCTCCCTCTTCAAAGAAGTACGGGCCAATAACGCCAAATTGTGATACGGCACACCACACCGTTAATTTAGGAGAATGTAGCAGTCTTTCGTGATCAATTTGGTGATTGTTGTCAGCCCAGTAGCGAAAATTTTGTTTATTCACAATCCCGCTTACGTGAAAATGTACCTCGTCGCTGCTGAAGAATGCTGCCTCAGGAAGGATCACTGCAAGCATGTCCTCACACAGATTTTGGCGGTTGGCGTAGTCTGCTGGGTTCAATTCTTGAACCATCATTACTTTGAAGGGATGGAAATTCAAATCTAAATGCAGAATCTTCCTCAAACTGCGGTCCGAAACCCCTAATGCAGTAGTGTGCCTTCGAGCAGAATGTCTTGGCGATTGCTCGAGTGCTGCTATCACTAGCTCCATATTTTCTGGTGTTCTGATGGATCTTCGCCGGCCATGTGTATCTATTCTTAGTGTGCTACCAGTTTCCTCCAACTGCCGAGTCCAGGACCGAATTGTGTTCGCAGTAGGAACAGCATTATTTCGCGGAATGTTAAAGCGTCGCCGAATAGGTCTTTACGTCGCAATCACAGATAGGTTGTTTTTATAAAACGCACGCACAGCAAAGCCACGATGTACTCAGGTCCAAACCATGTTTGCTACTAAATGGGGATGCCGACAGAACAAATGGAGACCTAGTGCAGCTGCCTACCACCGGCCGAACACCTGCCCCCCCAAACTGCTCAATTGGTTCTGCCGCACCCTGCATTTTGTATGAAGCTCTAAGCTTCCAATGCAAATCATTTATTTCCCCTAGACAACATAGCTTCCTGAAGGGTAGGTCAACCACCACAAATCTCGTTGAATTTATATTCTTTGCCCTCTGTACCGTAGAGAATGGCAACGAAGTTGATGTAGTTGCAACCGATTTTAGCAAGGCCGTCGATAAAATCTCTCATCGATTAATCCTCCTCAAATTGTATTCCCTCGGCTTTGAAAATGGATATTCTCTTACTTCGAAAACCATTTTTACAGTGTTCGTTTTAGGTCAGCCCACTCGGCTCCATTTTTGGCCACCTCTGGAGTTCCACAAGGCAGTCATCTCGGTCCCCTTCTTTTTATATTAACCATAAATGATCTCGATAGGATCATCAAACACTCGTCTGTCTCCCTTTACGCCGACGATACCAAATTTTTCAAAACCATTTCCTCTCCTCAATGACTCCTTCCTCCTTCAACAAGACCTTGAAAGTTTGTCAATCTGGTGCCTCAAAAATTGTTTGGATCACATAAGCGGCACCAACTTCCTCCCCGACTCTATAACCAACCCATCTCCTCTGTTCAATCTTCTCGCGACCTCGGCATTTTGTGTGATAGGGAGCTCAACTTAAATTTACATATGGATAAGATAGTCCTTAAAGCCAACTCTCCACTAAGTTTCGTAAAACGGTCCAAAGAATTCACCAAGCCATACGTGACCAGGTCCCTCTATATTACCTTTGTTCGCCCGTCCTAGAGTACGCCAGTCAAGTGTGTTCATCGTCGTGTTCATATCTCGAGAGTCGACAGCATCCAGCGCCGTTTTCTTCGATTTGGTCTTCGACGTATGCCCTGGAACAATTCTTTTATTCTGCCCCCCTATCTAAACCCTCTCAACCTTATCAACTTAAACACCCTTGAGGAACGCAGAGATGCAGCCGATTTTCTCTTCATTCATCGACTCCTTTTAGGTCACGTTGAATGCGCATCCCTTCACAACTCTATTGTCCTCAACACTAAGCGTTGAAATCTACGTACTCCTCGTCGCTTCTATCGACCAACCCACCAGAAAATATCACTGCAAGCGCACTCAAAGCCACACCCGAGCTTATTATAATTTCAGTCATCAAAAGTCTGAAGATTTAGCTTGAAAAAATCACAAAAGTCCTAACCTGGCTGTGGTGATAAGGGTACATATTTCCACCTCCCCCTTTAATCTAAATTTAATCTAAATCTGCGTATCTTATAAGTACAACCGCATGATTCTCTACGTTGCAGATAATTTAACGAATTCTTCTTGCTCTCTATAAAAAGTCAACGGCCTCTCTGCTGTCCCGACAGGAAGACGTCTTACTGATACCTAAATTTTCTAGGGATAAGTGACACCACCTCCTTCAATGGCTGCTGTGAAAAGAGCAAAGACATTCGATTTGGTAGAAATCCTATTGCTTGGCAACTACGAATACTTCTCGCTATAAAACTCTGCATGTCCTACATCTAACAACAGGGTGCGTTGATCTCAAATCTTCTCAGCAACACACTTCGAAGATTATACCAGCACCTAGTCCTTATTCGACTTTAAGTGGGAAAGGTTATCGTTGACAATATATTACATATAATCACGCCAAGGTAATAAAATCCACAACAAAGTGCGCAGTTCAAGGAACCTTACAGTCTCTACGTCACCTCCACGTCCACGTCCACGTCCACGTCCCATCCTATATCCTTTCCGGTTTGAATATTCATAAATCAATTTGAGTTATCCATCCCCTAACTCCCATCTGTCCCGTGATTTACACAAATTCGTGCATATTCTACGATACTCGATACGTATCACGTAATACTCCTGTGCTTCGTACATTGGTCCTTCCTTCGTCGCTAATTCTCAGTAGGAATATCTTCCACACGACTTTAAAAGTTTCCACCGACAACATTTGTGGCTGCAACTTATTAAAGGAAACAGTTCGGTTGCAGCTGAGTTTCTTATTACCGAACAAAACTTGTCGAAAGTTTCATGCAAATTCCTTACAGCAATATTCGAATTCATGGACCAATTAAACGATTTCGAGATTCGTCCTTGTCTTCCTTTTACCATATCTCAATGCAGCAATGTCACGTTGTTCAAACTTCCATACCTCCCGGTTAGCATAATGATCCCTTCCTTGAGCTCATTTGTACGCAGTGAGAAAGTTGAAATAATACGAGTCCAAAACTGTTGCTATCCTTACCCTCCACCAACTCTGGAACGGGACTATTTATGCTTAAGCAATGTGAAATTACTTCGTTTGGTCATGGTGTATAGTGGGACTGCATAATGAGCACACTTCGAGTCATTTCTAGAGGAAGGCAGGCCACGAGTGTTTTGTTGTTTTTCGAAGCAGACATGATCTCCATGGAGGAGTAGATTATGGGGGAAAGGAATGTCCTTGGGGCGGGATGTCGTTAGAAATCTTAGCAATACAAAGACAATATTTACAGCGGGTTATGTTCCACTCGACCTTGAGTAGCGCTGACAAGCGCGCACTTACCCCATTCAAGGACATCACATCGAAGCCTGGTAACACAAAAGCAATCCTGTGAACCGGGCTATTTGTGGAAGGCAAATTTTACTCGCATGTAAACAAAATGCCGGTTGCAAAGATAAGGACATGTGGTTGATTGGAGAATGAATGAGCTTTAATAGTTAAGCAGGTACAATATACATTATTCTAGATTGAAAGGACGGCGGGGATTGTTTTGACTCCTTTTGGAGTGCATGTGTAGACGATTTACAGATGCCGTAAATAGTGCATTTAATCCCACAATATTGTTACGTTCATATTTCGAAAGACCCGTCAGTTGGTGTCAAAACCGTAGGCGCATTTGTTTCCCGACTTATGCTAGTGACATCGCCTGCCAATCATCTTTGTTCGGATAGGAAGAGAGATGCATTGTCGGAATAGGACTAGAAGCTAAAGTGATTTCATGTGTCGTGATGTGCTAGAAGGGATGTCACTCCATGACAAGTTAAGCGTGTAGAATTTTTATTTTTATTTTGAAATAAAATGTTGACGATGAAAACATATTTCCCTCTCGGATGCCGGGTATCAGAGCACAGCAGAGTGGAAATTGTCCTTAATGGTGTCATGAAAAATGATGACTCGAGCCATGAAAAATCATAATTACAAAGTCAAGATGAAGGAAATGAGGACAGTTCCACGGAACAAGGAAGACAGGAGCGTAAGTGAGTAGATATGTGTGTGTGATTTGAAATTGGGATGGATACACGAAACAGTGGAGAAGATAGCAGACAATTTATTGTAGACAATGCGAAGGATATTCGCCATAGAATCGTATGTGCTCTCATAAAGCTTTTGTATGTATCCACAGCAAGAGTAAGTGATGTGCTCTTGTCGCGACGTGGAACATTAAAGAAGGAAGTTCAAGAGCTCAAAAGAAAATAAAGGTGCTGTCTATAAGCTTCGACATCAATCGAATCGTCAATCGATGGAACAGAAATATTAGTCCACATAGTCGACAGAGACAAAGATGTATGTTACGTGTTTTACGGTCGATAAAACCGTCGATTTGAGATAATAATTCAGGCAATCACGGACCGTTTTCGCGCACGGCATACTCTTAATCTACAGATGCGTCGTACAGTGTGCATCGAAAAAGATGTTGCTGTGAAGGATAGACTGAGGAGGACGCTAATGAATCATGTACATCAATTGGAGCTGCGTCATCATCTAATGCCGTCAGAATTATAGAGAGAACTAGTGAGTCTACAAACATACACCATAGACGGAACGCCGGTTTACCTCCGCCATCACATATTGGCCGCAATCAGCAACCGCAATCGGTGTCCTAATCGCCAGCATTGCTTTTATGCACAAAACTAGTGATTTGTCTACGCCATGTTGTCTGGCCTAGTTACACATGTCGTCAAAAGTTGCGTTGTCCAAAGCACCCTCAATGTCGACGAAAATAGCGCGTATTCCTTTGCGGATTCAATTCTGCCCAACACATTTTGGAGCACATTTTCCAAGATCCTCAACTTTGGTAGACATTTTGCATCTTGGGCTGAGGATGCATTCGCACTGTTTTAAGCAAATGAAGCCCGACCATTCCTTCAATGGTCTTTAATATAAAGGAAGTCTGACTAAAGACTACTCTAATTGTTTGCCAGGATTTCGGTAGTGCCAGACTAACATTGAAGATTCTCTTTAGAGTTGCAGCTATCAAAGGAAGCAACAGCTTGCTTAATGGCCTCCTTACCAGAGCCGATGAGATATACCAACTGCGGCCTGTTTTGTTACTGCGTTAATAAGAGGTGATTGTGAGCTGGTTCTGATTAGGTCACCTGGCAAGTGCTAGGTACCATCAGGTTTTCTGACTGATTCCCCCTTTTGAGGGCATTAACTAGGCTGCTGCTGGTTTGACCGACAGTTTCCAGGCATTCTTCGCAATCCGATTTACTTGCAATTTCTTATATTCTTGTTGTTTCGATCTGGAAAGATGCAGTCTTGCTCCAAATTGTTTAGAAATCTTCTCGTTTCTTTACGTTGCCACTGCAGATCTGCGATCCACCAGGAACTGCACGACTGTTTCACTGCGGACATTTCAGTTTTAATGTCAGACTTGCACAGCTCCTCCTTGAACCGTGTTCAGTTGGTTTTCTCGGTTTTCTCCGGATTCCTCCTGTTCAAGTCAAGATGTCGCATCCGATTCTGAATTCGACGGACTGACATGGAGACCTCCGATAGTACTTTCCAGCCTATAATTTCCTTAGAATATCTGTTGGATAGTGTTAAGTGGATTTCTTGCTGTCTTACTTTGTTATAAATGTTTGCCTAGGAGTCAACATTGTTGACAGCCCGGTCAGACGATAGTATGAGATCCAGCCTTTCACGTTGTATTTGCTATAGCCCCAAAAAGTGTTCTGAGCATTATCATAATATCTTCCTGGAACCGCAGGACCCTACCCTGGAAGCGGCAGTACTATCCCTTAGACAGTAGTCTTTCAGAGTGTACCTCTTCTGGGGCCGGTTCTACTAATTCGGTTTCCTAAGTCTAGCCGTCAACAACACCACTTTGACATGAGTCTATTCTGATGAAGCAAAATCTCTGCAATACTTTCTCCACCGTGCCAGACTATAATACCGAGCGTCTCGTGGAAAAACCCGCAGGAGTCATCGGAACAACTCCTGGGTCGGCGTCTAAATCGAAGGAATTTGTTTAGTAGGAGGAGGCTCGCATCGGCCTCCAGAATCCATGCGAGTACCACTTGGAGCAAAATCCTATTGGGTCACCTTCGCACATTTAACCATTTAATGACTAGTTTGAACGTCTTTGGGGCTTAATTCTGGGATTCTTTCCAGAACCTTATCTGGATTTTTGACTCTGTAGCCACCATGCTACGAAAAAGCAGTCACAGGAAGGAAGGTTATGTCATGTCCATTACCACAATTATTCTAAATTTTACTTTATTCTAAAGTTGTATGCCTCTAAAATAAATACCATTTATGTGTGGGTCACATATTTCCTGGAAATGGTGCAGTTCGACAGATTAGACCATGTAGCTTTAGCACTTAAGTTAGCTCCTAGTAAGAGGTAAGCTTCCTCTATGGGGGTGAGAAAAGAGACTCTTTCTAGATTGTCGGCTCCCTTAATCTCCTCTCTGTTCGACGGCTAGCCAGGAACAGCTCCTCCTTGCAATCCTGGATAAGTGAAGAGCTAGTCGTGGTCGAGTCGAGAGCAATATCGTGGCCTGACTTTGGCGAAGACTGGGCTATCGTCCAATTATCAAGGCTTCGCCCATCAATGACGTTGTCTAATTAAAAGCGGCGGTAGAGCAAAGTACTGGTCTTATGATGCCTCAGAAGGTTGCTACGATTTAACCAGTTACAGGCGGCCGGTTATAGATCTTATTGGCAGCAGGACCAACGGTAGTGCCTATCAGGACTTATTGTAAATCACTGTGCCATGATCCTGGGAGTCCCATAGGATTTCGATCCGCGGGTGACTTGTTGAGATAGGCCCCCTTGTGGTAGGGTCATGGTGGCTGTGGTTTAAACCCAAATCGCAGTAAGGGTCTTCCTGTTGGTTTGATGCAAAAAGTACTGGGTGCTGTGACCTTAAGACAAGTGAGAGGTTTTAGATCGGCCTTGACTCATTCCTAGGGTGGAACTTTTGTCTCCATTACAGTTTCGAATTGATACTCAGGAAGGCAGCAGGCCATGGCAAGGTGTATCCTTGCTCCCATGGATGTATGGGCAGCCCATGAAATTAAGTCTCTACGACAACTGTCCATGACAAATCCTTGGCTCTATATTGGCGAAGACCGGTGCCCTCGCTCAATTGCACAGGCTACGTTTTTCATGGCGTAGCCTTATTAATAAACGACGGGTAGAACAAAAAAACGTCAGAGTTTCAAAATAGCACCAGCGGCATACTTCTCAGCAGACGGCAGAGTTAATAGATCTGCATTGGTGTTACTGCTAGCACGACAGAGGCTTAATTCTGTACCATAGGAATCAGGAGCCAGCGGAACTTCGGTTTCGACCTGATTTGAAGGGGAATTTGTTGGAGCGTCATGGTAGCTGTGATTTAAACCTAAAATCACAGGAAGTTTTTTTCTGACTTTTGTTGGAAAACCTTAGCTTAGGTCAAGGTGAGAGTCGCTGTTGGATATACCAACCCTGTTAGGTATATTGAGCCATTGTGATGCCACATGATTCCTCCTACTCTTGGAACCAATTTGAGCTTCCGACGAAGCGTAGAATACTCCTACTGTTAATGTCCAATCTAGGAATGTAGGAAAGTATAAAGAGTGCAAGGACCCTAAGACTGGGCGGAGGTTTTAAATGATCCTCACCGTTGACTAAAGGGGAAATCTAACCTAGACGATGACTTCGAATTGATACCGGTCTGAATGGGGTTTCCCTATGACGATCATATGATCGAGAATGGGGGTTATTCCCCATTGTAGATCAAGGTGGAGGTTGACACACTACAATCCCCATGAGCGGAGCGCCTACGCTTCAGACATCAAGGTAGGTTACCACGTAAAACACAAGAGACGTACTACCTGCGAAGTCTGCTACATTGAGTTAAGATATCGTTCATAAGCTGCTTCTACAATCCATGTCCCAGTCCTGATGGCTCCTGATCATGATCCATAAGAGCAGTGAGGGAAGAAACTTTACAGGCAGTGGCGAAAATTGTGAAAACTATTACAATTACCACCATTCTTTCGTATTATATCACATACAGTCCATATACTTCGCAACTTTGAAGTTGTCGTATTGAGAAAAGGAGTCTGACAAGAATAGGCCTCATATGAGGGTTTCTGAAACGTCCAAACGTCTTGAGTGAAGTTAGGTTGGTTGGGGTAAAGTCTTTCGCGAACCTACCAACATTGGATATAACCTCCATGACTGGGATAATAGATCAGAGCTTCTGTAGACGAAGAAGCGCCATAGTAACACTGTTCTTTCGCGCATTTGTGACATCAATGTCCGTTCCTACACCATGCGGTTTATACAGAGTGAGCCTTTTTGTGGGACAGAAAATCTCATTTCTGGTTTTATTTCTACCCAAGGTGAGCACTGTATAATCCTCGTCTTTGAGTGAGTGATTCTTACATCCAGGAAAAAAGTGTCTCCAAGAGAAGATCTAACGATTCCGCAGTGAAGACCGTCCACGGCAGTACAGAAAAACGAATACAAACTTTCGTGGCGGCGGATAAACCTACCTGTTAACCTTTTTATTTACGCATTCGTTTATGAACATGAGCTTATTCGAATGTCATAGAGTGATTCCCATTACGACATTTATAAAAGACCGACACACTCAGTGAACCAACAGTAGCAGTCTGGTCAGACTTAGGCTCAGCTAAGCTACCTACACCGAGTCCTCAATAGAAGGTCAAGGTATCATTTTGGCTCACAAACGCCTCCTACGAGACTGGAATTCAGCTGAAATATCGCCGGAGCTGTATTTAGCTTGGTCCTGACCTATTTATCAGTTAGAGTAGCTTTATTTCTGAAAATTGGTAGGGACGATAACTCATGCGACGTCAACAGCAGGACAATCGACCACCTCTTAGGGACATCAAGAAGCATTCGTTTGATTGCTCCCTATGGATGTATGGGCGTCTCGTAAACATAAGGTGGTTTACGTTAAAAATCCAGGAACGTTCTGTACTTCCTGTACTTTTGTTCTAAATGCAGGCAGCCCTAGCCGTGATTGATGATCATTGACATGGCCCTTAAGTTAATCCTCTCAAAATAGTTATCCTCTTCACAATGAGCAGGAAGCTGACATGTCATCGAGTACTCAAAAGCATTACCATTCGTTCTCTCAACTAAACTACGCATCAATGTAGGTGCCATCCTGGATAGAAAAATTTCTGGATCCAACAAATTCAGTCGGAAATTGTCAAGTGGGTGTGAGAAGGTGCTGTCATATTTCCATTAGAAAGGAGTGCTCTTTGGTTTTGTATTGAAATTTCGATGTCCTTGCATCCCAACTGTCTTTTTAACTTGTTCTTATTGTCATACAGTGTGTCGCAGTAATATCAGAACTCCTCACCATGTAAAAATATATGTCCAGTCCATCTCTCTGTTATCAGGGCTAGTTTTGGGCTAAACCAGGAAAGATAACAATGGCATCTTTTTAGAGGATAACCAGTGACTTCAATCCTCATGAAGCTAATATGAGTCTGTCTTCCAAGAAGAGTACGTGAAAGGACCGAAGTATTGTTCCCGTTGCGACAATCGAGATCCATTTACGTGCTTACTCAACCCTTTAGTTACTTGGGTATGAACTCATGAAAAAAGCATAGAATTTTGCAATCCATTGTGTCGAAGAAATGAAGTGTGGAACATTGTTTTTTAACCAATCTTGGCTGACGCGCGGTTTGTGAGACGGTGCCGAGTCTTGTTGAAATGTCCACGGTCTCCGACCGAAATGATTGCTTGCCCAGGGCTTCAATACTGCCTCTAAGACAGTTTCACGGTAGACGATCGCATTAATTTTGATGCCACGGTCCAAAAATACGAGCGGAGAGCGACCATCGGGGGTTATGGCGGCCCAAACCATCACCATCAGTGCTGCCTGCTTTCTGGTCCGAAGTTGTAAATTTTCGAAGGACCTCTCTGGCAAGTAAACTCGGTCATTTTGTTTGTTGACATATTGCTCGATAACAAATGGCGACTCATCGGAAAAAACCAAATTCGGCAACTCACCAATTTCGTGCAAGCGTAGCAACTCCTTCGCTCTTTCGACCCTAACTTTTTTCTGTTGCGGTGTAAGATCGTGTGCTTTTTGGAACTTCAATGGCTTGAGCTTAAGCTCATTTTTCAGTATGTGCTGCATCCGTTCCAATGATATGTTGAGCTCACGAGCCATTTTTTTTCCACTTCGACGTGGGTTTCGCTCAATTCGAGCCTTCACTTTCCGAACCATTTCTGCCGATGTTGCTGTTTTTTTTATGACCACCTCCATGGTCCTCCATGGACCATGCCAGTATCATGGTAACGAGCTATGGTTTGAGACACAAATGATTTATTCACGTTGAGGTGCTGGAGGGCTCTAACGATAGCTACTTGTGGTTTTCCAGCCAGATATAAAGCAATCACATTATCACGTTTGAATTCCATCGCGGATAAACATTTTTCAACACAACTGAGACGCAAACCTGAGCTCACTATCATGAACGGTTTGGAAATTATAGCAGTCTGAAGTTGGTTGCAGTTCGAGTCATTCAGGGTGTATTTTATCAAAATGGGTGTTCTGCTCGAGCAACGTTCCTTGAGCTTCGCCCATTTTACTGTCGCCATAATCGTTCTACCGAGAGGACTATTCGCAGTGTTGTGGATCAATTTGAGTCCACTGGTTCAGAAAACGATAAACCAACACGCGTACATCGACGAAACGCAAGATCTGCCGAAAACATCGCCGCTGTGAATGAGAGTGTGCAGGAGAATCCGAGGTAGTTGATTTCGTGTCGCTCACAAGAACTCGGCCTTTCGCAGAGCACAACTTGGCGAATTTTGCATCGTGACTTGGGACTGCACCCATACAAAATTCAACTGACCTAGGAGCTGTAGGTAAACGACCATAGACAACGACGTATCTTAGCTGAATAGTCACTGGAGCAGTTGGAAACTGACCCTAATTTTCGTCGAAAAATCATCTTCAGCGATGAGGCCCATTTCTGGATGCATGGGTCAAGAAACAAAATTGTCGAATTTGGGACGATACCAATCCACATGAGATCCAAGAGCGTCCAAGTCACTGTTTGGTGTGGATTTTGGGCTGGCGGCGTCATCGGTCCATATTTCTTTGAGAACGACGTTGGTCAGGCCATCAACGTCAACTGCGAGCGCTATAGGTCGATGATTACCAACTTCTTTTACCCTGAATTGGATGATATGGACACCAACGACATGTGGTTTCAACAACACTGCGCTACGTGCCACACAGCTCATGCACCACTGGAAATTCTTCACGAGCGATTCGAGGGCATTGTCATCTCACGTGGAGGTGATGTGGACTGGACGCCAAGATCGTGCGATTTGACGCCGTCAGAAGTGGGCCCACAAAGCCCACATAACCCATGCCGTTGGTCAAATTCAGCCCGATTTATACGCCAGAGTCATGGTAAATTAAACATTTCGGATGCGTGCCACCCAGAGAAGCCGCAGCGGACATTTGAACGATGTTATATTCCATACATAATGGCATCGATAGGCCTTTCAAACGAATAAAAAATGTTGATGATATCTCGCACATACTTTGTTTTATTTAAATTTAAAGAGAGGAAGCGCTTAATGAAAGACCCTTTATATCCAAATGGCATGTGGTAACTTATAACTCAGTTAAAGTCATTGCGAGCACAATAGCACAAACAGGACACAGTTGCATTTTAACTTACACACATCTGTACTACGATCCTCATTGTTATCCCTAGAAGAAAATTTATCCAATTCGGAAGCAAAATTCTACCAATTATTCCAAGTTTGCCTTGAGCTATTTTATACTATGACACTGCAGTTGTCCTAGACCTGGCATCAACCATGAAAAGAAATTTTAGTAGAAATCCTTACACAAAAATGCTTCACGTTTCAGGAGTTTCAACATTTCCCAAACTCAATTTTACAACAAACTTTTCCATCCGGAAGGAAGTACTATAGCCAGCACAATATCTAAATGAATTTTGACAAAGTGTATTTGCAAAAAATGTTGTTCTCCTTAAGGCACAAGTTATCCCATCCAGGAAGTGCTGTAAGTTTGACTGGTATAACTTTTTTCTAAAATATAAATACTATACACGTAGAACCACATAGTCCTTTGTATTGGCTGCAGGCACATCAAAACAATGAATCTGATCCTATAAACCAGTCTGCTTTGAAAAATAAATTTCGCAGCGACAGGAGTAAATCCTTTTTAGGAATCTTTGCAAAAAAAAAGAGATATTCACTCAATTTATTCATGACCTAATGGAGTAGGAACAAGAAAGCACGAGAATGCAAATAAAAAGGAACCATCTTTTGAGGGTTGTGCTCGTTCTCATTTTTCGGTTGCAAACAACAAAGAATAAGAAAAGAGATAACCAAAATTCCAGAGATATTGCTTGAGTAAGCAAAATCTACTCCACTTTTGGCCAAGTCACCCATCTACATTTACCACATTTACCATCCATCTAACCCAGTTCCTACACCGACGGAACATCCAGCCACATGCACTCGTACTTCCAAATGTCCCAATGGCTCCCAAACTCCAAATAATCCCCTCTAACCAAGCACACAAATCAAAATGTCTTTCACCATTCTACTTGACTGACCATAATCCCATCCCCATCTTCCAACTCACAGCACCAGCCAGCAGACTCAATCAGTTGAGGCAACCTTGTTCTTTGAAAACAATCTCATAAATTCTCCTCTCCTAAGGAAGCTCATAAAAAGAAACTTCGCAAAAAAAAAAAGAAAATTTTAATTTCCTGCACCAGGAAGGCAAGGTCCATCCAACGAGACCACCATCACTAGTGCCACATCAAGCCCAAAACCCAAACCAAACTATCGGAGTCGCCAAAATGGCATTCTCAGCCATTATCCGCAAACTGCGCACAGAATCTAAAATCAAACGTCGAAACAGCGAAAGGACCACGGCAAACAGCAAGTACACCACTTCTTGAACGGCAGCCAATTCAGGCATTATCCTGGCATGCAAATTGTCGCATCCACAGCGTACTCAAGCGTGAAATTCCCTAGCATCGATCCAAATTTTTGAGTACAGTCCAACCACAAAAAAAACAAGTCCCCATCTCGTGTACATTTATTAAAACATTTATTCTAAATTATTACAGTTACGTCAATAAATAATGCTTACGTCCAATATAGCCCACCACCCGATGGTGATGGCAGGAACAGGAGCAGGACTTCATTTTTTTCACTGGCCACGGTCACATTCATAAAAAGAGCGGAGGAGAGACAGAATTGACTAGAATACTTCGATGTTGAGTCACTTCTTTTTCACGTATCCATCGGATTTTAAATTTTGTAGGAACACTGGCTGCATGTCGGCATACCAGGAGATTTCCTCCCGTTTCATCACAGGTCCATCCTTGCAAGTCAGCCAGTAGGTGCTCATCAATCCTTTACCCTACGAATGTTCGCACACATAGTTTGTCATTTTGATATTTCTGAAAAGTTTCTTTCCAATTTATTCATTACCTTGACGTCAATCAACCCTCGATGTTCGGTTTTGAAACCGCCAACCTTAACCAGGGCATCGTTCATCTCCTCGGTAATGTGGATTTTGTGAGCCTCGCCAGTGGACTCCATGCGGGATGCGGTGTTGACGGTGTCACCAAATAGACAATATCTTGGCATTTTAGTCCCCACTATGCCAGCTACGACGGGGCCGGTATGAACGCCACAACGTATCTGCAGCGTTTCGGAACTTCGGCGGGGAATTTTAAAAAAGCTGGAGGCGTCCAGCAGGTCCAAGGCCATAGTTGAAATCTCTGTGATGTGCTTATTACCTGAAATGACAAAGAGATACGAGTATTGAGATACGAATGTGTTGCACTCATTATTTCATTCTGGGAAACTTGTTTGGGTGCAAGTTGAACAAAGTTCTGCGAATGACGCGGCAAGGCAGGCAGAGAGAAGGACATGGAACAAAAAAAAAAGTTCTGGAACTAAACAAGGTTTAATTATAAAAATGGAAATGAGAGATGGCACTGCAGTAGAAGTCGTATCTGTTGGCGAAATGAGGGATGGGATTTGAGCGGATTGGTAGGGTAGACTATTAGTTCGTCTTTTAGGGAGCAACAACTTGAAGTGACAAGTTTTGGAGATACGAATTGGATGCATTAACGAAAACAAGTTTGACAGTTTAATCTGTTCTGGAGTGTAAATCTTTGAGGGATGCCATGAATCATTTGAGAAATGGATATAAGTGTCGAAATTGAAAGAAAAATAAGAGGGGCATGTGTCTATGGCGTGGACGAGGACGAGGACTAAGTGGAAAGTTATGAGTTATGTGTTGGAGAAGTTTTATGAAACGAATTCTTCCTTAAGTAGACTACGGTAAAGTTTCAGATGGAAATTACGTATTTTTGAATTATTAATAGGACGGGGAGATAAAGAAAATCGAAATCGTTTCACCTTGAGGAAGATATTTCTTACAGGAGTCTTACAGCACCATATGACGAGCGATCGCCAAGGCTGATATCTTATCTTTTTGTGCCGAATTACTCGTAACTCTTGCCATCTAAACTTGCACCATTCTGCAACGAATGGAGAATAGCACAAATTCGTCATTGCGCCAGCTTGAAATCCTCCCTTGGACTTCATATTCTTGTCTGACTTGGTTATCAACATTGTTGGCCCTCAGCTAACATTTGCTACGAAAGTTAGACAGAAAGTAA
This sequence comes from Volucella zonaria, assembly GCA_963966105.1. Taxonomy (NCBI): domain Eukaryota; kingdom Metazoa; phylum Arthropoda; class Insecta; order Diptera; family Syrphidae; genus Volucella; species Volucella zonaria. The sequence continues at coordinate 191,394,066 of OZ014532.1, read as the reverse complement.
CCAACTTATTTAGAAAGAACTCCGAGTGGATGTAGAAAATACTATACGCGGGATAAGATGTAATCACTTCTTGCGTACGTCCATGTCTGAAAATGCAGCAGAGCTATTTTGACACTTAGTGAAACACAGGTAAAAGCCCTCCCCACCTCTCAGATCACTCAGGTCTGGTGATACCTGGCTATGAACTATTGTTATTATTTTTCTCTCACCGCGGTCTCGCCATTTGCATGCGTAGTGATGTAGCTTACAAAACTCCAATGCGGTCCCTGTTCTAACCCGGATTTCAATTTCATGTTGTTAAAAGTCCATCTCCCCAAACTGGACAGCTATTAGACTTTTTACGAGTTTGATGCGCTGTCCGACTCCATATAAAGAATCGTATCACTGTATCCACATACTGAGACCCTTATTCGTTCGACATTCTGGACAGACAATGCCCAAAGGAAGTTATCCCGAGATCTTCGCTGCGGAAAATAACTTGGCCTTATAAAAAAGGCCACGCGAATACCAGACCTTGATAGTCATACCACCAACACCCTAGACTTGTTTTTAACTCCTAGCCTAAGTATGATAGATTGTTGATGTGCCTTCTCATCTATGCTTGTCGGATCTTGTCGTTAGGGAAAATGTTCCTAAAAGAATCGTTTGGCAATACGAGAAAGGAATTATAACTGCTCGTTTTGTTTCCTCGATAGTGACGTGGATGTCGCTATTGATATGGTCGCAAACACTATTCTTTTTGGAATGAGATCCTTTATCCGTCTTTGGATGAAGTGTATCAAGTCAAAGGGTGACAGGAATCGAGCTGCAAAGAAGCCTTCAAAGTTCGGTAACATTTTTCTCAATACTACACAACTGAACCGGCAGAGCCTAAAATAATTGCAACGACTTTCTTTAACATGTGAAATTTGAATACGATCAAAAACTGACTCAAAAGGATAGTAAAAACATTTGGTCGATCGTCAAAACAATAAAAATTCTGCCTCACCCTCCATCCCAACGCTCATTTACAATTATATTTCAGCTGTCAGCTCTTTGGACAAGGCCAATGCGCTTGCTGCAGACTTTGGGGCTAGCTCAACACTCCCGGATTGTGCTTTCTTCCCGCCTACACTTGAATGCGTCGAATCTTCTATGGAGCAAATCCACTTTCGCACTAATGTAGTAGCAAGATCACAGTGGGCAAATAATTCATTTGGCCACGCTAACATTCTTATTAATCCTCGCAGAGAACATCGGTTACATCATGCCTGAACTTTGGTTTGACTAAGACTTCCATGTAAGCTTCCCCTCTAGATCCTTCTGGAGGAAGATGCTTTCGTGGAGGACAAGTCAATCCATTTCTACACAGATGGATCTAAAACCGATAGCGGCTAAATCTAAGACTCTCTTTCCGTCTTCCAAATCAGTGTAGCGTGTTCTAGGCGGAAATTTTGGCGATTAAAGAAGCTCTGTCCCGGCTGAAGAAAAACGTTATATCTGCAAAGGATACCCGCATCTTTTCGGATAGTCAGGCAGCTATCAAGTCCCTGGAGTCAGTCTCACTAAATTCTAAAACCGCCCTTGAATGAAGATCATCTATTATGGGCATGGCAGAGCAGTTCAACCTTCCGCTTTGCTTGATGCCTGGCCACTGAAACATTCAAGGGAACTGCATGGCCAATTAACTCGCCAAAATTACAACCACTTTACTTGCATAGGCATACCAATCGCTACGTGGATGCCAATAAAAGAACAGACCTTAGGTGGACTGTTGGACCAACATGTCTAGCGACTAAACAGATCTGGCCAAAGCTAAGAGCCTGATCCTTCTAAATAGGAAACATCTCAGCGCCATAATAGGTGCCATCACTGGACACTTCCTCATAGGCAAGCATGCAAGAAGGCTTGGCGCTATTACAAACGAATTCTATAGAAATTGCATGGACGAGGAGGAAGAGTAGACAATCCTCCACCTACTGTGTCTAGCTCTCTCCCAGAGAAGAAAACTTCACTTAGGAGCTTTCTTTTACAATGACCTAAGTGATCTAAAAAATATAGACGTAAACAGTCTACTACACTTCATCGTAAGCTCAAACTGGTTCCATGGATAAGAGGATCATAGTCCCACGTGGCATCACAAGGGGCAATAGGACTAAATGGATTGCTGTTTCCAACAGCCACTCTTACCTACCTGCCTAGTAACAAGAGTACTTAAAGATCTCAACATACATAAATCCGCTGCTCCAGATGGAATATCTCCCCTTCTTCTTAAGAGGTGTTCTTCCACGATGGAAAAACCACTGCGTAAGCTTTCACATCGATCCTACTCTTTAAGACTCTTTCCGAGAAGATGGAAAACAACAGTTGTCCAGGACGTCTCCTCTTCCTCTTTCTCCTCCTGGTGTTCCCCAGGGCTCCGTTCTGTCTGCGACACTCTTTCTAATTTTCATCATGGATCTCTTGTCTAGTACTTCTAATCCAATGTATTCCTTTTTTGACGACAGCACTCTCTGCTATTCATATTCGTTCCCGGACCCACGCCGCTGCTCTCCAACTGTAGAACGGGAACCGCAGCATATTTTAAGCCTATTAAGTTCCGATATGAACAGCATGACCAATTGGCGAACAATCAACAGAATGAATGCTTCCAAGCACAATGCTGTCTGCTGTCGTTAAACCGAAACTTAAGTACCTTGCATCATCGAAACCGAAAAACTTTCCACTCTAAGTATGTGAGTCAATGACAACTTTAGTTGACATGACCACATATTTGATGACACCAAAAATCCTGCCAAACGTCTAGATTTTCTCAAGCAATGTAGGAAATATTTCACCCCCTCTGATCTGGCCACAATGTCTAGAGCATTCATCTGCCCAGAATTGGAGTATAATGCCCACATGTGGTCAGGTTTTCCTAAAACTACTCTGCACCTGCTGCATTCGATTCAAAACCCTGGGATAAGATTTTAAAGAGACGCCACAGTTATCCAATCAGTTACCACCCCTCGAACACCAGCGAAATGTCTCCTATCTCATCTTGCTCTGTCGCTATGTTCACCATCAGTGCAGCATTAAAATTGTCAGTAGCATTCCGCCCCTCAAACCTTCAACCATAACACACGTCTCAATTTGAATGCTCATCGCTGAATGTTCTGTCGACCTCATTATTTCCTAGTCATTATAACCTGCAAACATTCAAAACCAACGTACATCGGCATCTCTCTTTCTTTAGTCCCTAACTTTCCTTTGACCGCACTGTGTGCAAAATCCCTTCATCGTATGCCAATTATATGAAAAAAAAAGTAAAAAATAAAAATTACAAGCCGTTCCTGATATCTGTTATCTGTTGTGGTGAGCGATAAGGTCATTCAACCCTCTGTTGTTTCGTTTGATAGCTTCAAGTCACCTACCAAGCTACTAAAAGGAAGGTATAGACCAACTGCTGGCAACTCCCACCAAAATCTTCAGTATTAGCCTGACACTGGCATACAAACCGAATCCCTAGCAAACGATAAAATAAGAATTTACCGAGAACGAGAACCAGCTCAATTTGCAAAATATATTGAAATGGCACTTTATCCGCGTCACTAAACGAAGAATTCTCACACAATACTATTCCCTTGACTTTCTCATTCGAGGAGGAAACGGCATATAGTACATGGAATTGGGCTGCATCACATACTCCCGAAGTATTGGCGACAATCAGAAATCATGAGTTTAAATGGTTCCCGATCTTGTTAAAAAACGAGAGACTATAGCATGCCTAAATATTGGAGGAAGAGCTTTCTTGTTCCACTGTATAAAGGCAAAGGCGACACGAAAAATTGCAACAACTATCGATCGGTGAAACCATATTTTGAAAATATGCGAGTGAATTCTGGACAGACGACAACGCAATATTATTAAGCTCCAAGGCGATCAAGTCCGGAAATAGTTCTCTTCTTTTCATCGATCGTAGCGCTTTCATTAGCAATGACGTTACAATGTGTTTAAAAGGTGTCATCGTGCCGAAGTGCGACAAATTTCAACATTTAGGCTCTCTCGTTAGGCATCAAGGAAATTTCGATAACAACATCGCCCAAGGAGTCAGTGTGGCGCTAAAACGCAGTATTTTTGACGAAAGGTTATTTATACAGGAGGAAGCTGATTTTTAATAATTTGGATTTTAATTGAAGCTCAATTAAACCCCCTTTGTTCTTTTTGTTGGTTTTAATTTTGAACTTCACAGTTCTTCTTGAAAATTAGATCTGGCCAATGCGCACCATTTTGGCCCTACAAAAAGTGGCCATTTTATCGACACCTTGCGCCAGTTTCCTTGGTGTTTCTAATGAAACTCAGGCGATTTTGTTGATGTAAAGGTGTTCGTGGGACTTCCTAGCATAAACCCTGGTTTTCAAATATCTCAGGCGAAGTCAAATCGTAGTGGACAGTCAACTGTTTCATGAGCAGTATGGCATATTGCGCCACACTGTTGAACCCAGCAATTCTCCATGCCATGTTCATCCACTTCAAATACAAGAAAATGTGTATGACTGCCCTATATCGGACTCCGTTCACAGTCTCCATAATAGCCGTCTCTCTGTTACTCGCGGCGACGATGTAAAGCTTATGGATGATAGTCAACATCGACTTTTAGAGCGTCAATGGCCCCAATCTTTAGCTTCGATATTACGAGGTAGAATTGTACTAGATGCTTTTGACGCCAGGATAGGAAGGAGGAAATCTTTGGTAGGACAGTTGGTAAGCATAGCCAACGCGACTCCATGTCTGGCAACGGACGATTTCCTCATCTGAATACCCACAAGGTGAGATGCCGATCTCCGGATCATGAAAAGCTAAATCAAATTAATCACATTGGAATAGACGAATACCTTCAGTATTCTGGACGTCCGAACGTTCCGGGTAGCCAACTTTGACTCTTGTTGCAGCGAAGATGCGAATCCAGATTTCCTTTGCTTCCTTTGCAAGAGACCGCAAGAATTTTCGCTAAAGGCATATCTCTCAACTCCTATGGCGTCAGCACGAAATACCGAAGACCAGGGGCAACGCTGCCAACGTGCCATTAGAGACGCCTTAACTGATGTGCTGTGCACCTGACCACCATCAATAAATCCCTGATTTGATGAAGAATACCGGAAAGCATATACAGCTAAACAAGAACCACACAAGGCGGAGCTGCAATGAAGGACGGGGGTTGCTCCTGAACTAAGAAGAGACGTAGAGAACATCGGCTTCTCCAGAAGAAAAAAAAAGAACACGAGAAGTGAAGATATTGAAAGGTTGTTCTCCAGGGATAATGTACGTACGTTATACCAATAGGTAAAAAGAACATGCAAAGGCAAGAAGACGCGTAGAGAAGCCTGTAGATTTGAAGAAGGACACCTTGTAGTAGAGTCACAGTCGGTGCTGAGAATATGGAAAAAAAATTTCTGCAGACTGTATAATGGCGGAGAAATTTGACATCCCTCAGGCAGACTAGACCATTTAACTTAGACGATGATAGCCTAAACTTCCTCCCACCTAATTAACGTTTTTTTTTTAAATCAGTGAGCGCTCAAGAGTTTTGAGTACCCTAAAAATGCCGCCACACAGCGCGGGCATAGGAAGTTAGCGAAGAAGAAAAGGGAGATACCTACATATGTACGTTGGTTTTGAATGTTTAGTAGTTATAATGACCAGAGCTCGGCAGGCCATTCCAGAAGAGACTTGTACGGCTTAGGAAAGAATCACAGCCGAAAATGGGCTTGAGAGAAAACTGATGAACATTCGTGGTGAGACGGGTGATACGGTTGAAGGTTTCAAGAGGCGGAATGCTGCTACCAATTTCAATGGAGCATTAGTGAGGCTATTATCATGAATGGTTTGCACTATAGAACCATGTTCAATGAATTCTTACCAAAATTTAAAGGTATGGAAGTGGATGATGTCTAATTTCAACAAGACTGCTTTGGGGCCATGCAAAAGATAAGGTATATGCCAAAGACCCCCAGTCAATTGAAGCACTTTAAGCCAACATCTATGGTGTTACCGACGAAATAGAGCCGCACATTCTCGGAACTATGATAGACAATTTTATCAAAAAAGGCAATATTTCCAACAGGGGTGTTTTCTTTGTAGTTCGAGTTGAAACCTGGAAATATTAGCCTTACAGGCACTCATGCCCCTACAGAGAAGAAAGATGATGATACCAAAGATAACTGCTACGAGCTCTTGGACAAGAGCTGCGAGTAGTGCCCCAGTTGTAACATTAGAATTGTCCTCGGCAAGTTTAATGCGATGCTAGGCACAGAGGGCATCTTTGGTAGTACGGTCGAAAAGTACAGCTTGCACGACATCACCTCCGATAACGGATTCAAGCTAATTGACTTTGCGGATGGGCGAAACATTGTCGTAGCTAGCACGCGGTTTCCGCGTCTCGATATTCATAAGGTAAGTTAGACATTTCCTGATCAATCAACTGTCATCCAGATTGACCTCCAGTATTACGGATGTCCGAACCTTCCGAGGGGCCAGCTTTGAGCCGGACCATTAACTTGCTATAGCCAGGGTACGGTGGCGAAAGTCCCGAACCTAGTAAAACCAAGCTAATACTGTGAGGAAGTTTGACGTGGGAATATTATATTCACAAGAAATCGCCAAATCATTTTCTGATCGAGTCTTCTTTAATCATTAAGAGGTCCTATGCCGCCAATATCAAGTATAGAAGACCAGTGGCAATATTGTCAAAAACCCTTCTGTTGTGCTGGGTTTCACTCGTTCACCATAACCTCTGGTTTGGCAACGAGTGCCAGCCAGCACATGCAGCTAAACAAGATGCATACAAAGGGATAGAGCTGCTCACGAACTCGACGAGCAGAGGAGGAGAGACGAACACCAGCTTCTCAGGAGGAAAAAGAAAGAGGAAATTAACAGATGCTACTCCAGGGATGAAATTCGGAAATTGGATGGATGAAGATTGTCATATCTAAGCTTAAGTCCAACAAAGCCGCTGGAGCAAACGGCCAAATTGCCAAGCTCTTCAAAGCGACATGCAATGACTTAGTAAAGAGCATACACCAACTCATCTGTAAAATATGATCGAGCGAAAGTATGCCCGATGAATGGAACCTCAACATTGTTTGCTCGATCCTTAAGAAAGGAAAGTATCTGCACTGGGTCAACTAAATAGGTCTCAGTCTTCTTAACATCGCCTACAAGATCCTATCTGGCATATTCGTCAACAACCTGATTGGTCCATATCAGTGTGGCTTTAAGCCAGGGAAGTCCACCATCGACTAACTATTCCCATTACGGCAAATCTAGGAAAAGACCCATGATCTCCAAATCGATACACACCACCTATTCATCCATTTTAACGCCGCGTACAACACCATCTATAGGGACGAGCTATATATAGCAATGTCTAGCTTTGGCATGACAAACTGTACGGGCTGTATTGACTTAGCCAGATGGCTGGGTCATATACGCCCCCGAGGAACAGCGCAGTAAAGTCAGACCGCGACTCAAGTGGCGCACGCAGGTGGAACCAATTTAGCGTGCGAAACTTAAATCTGGTAGCTAAGGATCGAGCTGACTAGAGACGCTTGTTGGTTGAGGCCCAGATCCACCCCGGGCGGTAGAGCCACCTTAAATAAGAACTGTGAGAGGTCTATATTGGTAGAGTGACTTCAATTAATATGAATTCTCATAGCATTTGACTTAAGTAGAAATGCAGACCGAAAATGATGTTGACGTAAACCCTACTCATTATATTTTAGGCAGATTCAGAACAAGACTTCCTAAAAATATGTGGAGGGGGGCGAAGTATATGCGTCTCTAATGACTACTCCGCTGCGCTTACATCCTGATTGAATCCTCTCACTATTTCCATCTAGTTCGAGAATACAAGGCTTCTCTGAATGCGGTCGGAAAGTTGAATCCACTAAGTTTTCCTTCCTTTTGGGTCCTAGATCGCAATGTGATCATAGGAGATAGAATACCCGATAAATTTCCTACACGAGGCTCAGAGAAGAGTTTTGCAAGACACGAACCTACGCTATCTTTCTTCATTTTCTCTCAATTTTTCCCTCGCCGCGTTCAGTGAAAACGTTTTAGGGTTACATGTACCTTGAGCGTTTGTTGACATACACGTCACTCTCTGTTTATTTTGATCTTGAGATTCTTCGGGTGATTTTTGTTTTCGTTAACGTTGATAGGATTTGGAAAAAGCAAGCCGATGTCACTGATGTCTGCTGTCTAGGTGGTTATAACATGTATGTACTCGTAGGTATGGATACCAAGACTCAGTCCAAAAGAGTCTCCGGCGCTAACCCGTAGAAACGCTAGAGGAAAACCTTGCCTTTGGTGGCACGGACATAACTAAGTTGGAATCCACAATAGGTCAAATACCCGCCCTTTTAAATTTCAGGCAACCTTCAGTTCCATCCATTGATCTGTTTATTGATGCAAGAAGTAGCTACGTTTCTAATTGAAGAACGTAAAGACTTCAAGGAATTTACAGTATTTTTGTCCAAGGATGGGGAACTCATGTACTCGAACGAATATAAAATGCATTACGTACAGTGGTCAACAAAAGAATTATTGAACTTAAAGCATAAAGCTAGAGATCAATAATGAAATTCACGAGAGAATTGAAGCGATCAAGAATTTTCGACAGCAATAACTGGCAGCAGAGTCCTTTGAAAAAACAATTTTGTTCTCACACACTTTCTGTTCTACTGTTCGTCGTGTTCGGACGTATTTTCCTTTTGCTCCGCATTAAACTTTATTGCATTTCCTTCCATATCTCTACTTCTGATGTCAGTTCCGCGACATTATTGCATTACCCCAAGTGTTGACCAATTTTCCGATTTTGCTGGATTTCCACTCGCAGTGCATAACTATGCGTAAAGTTCATTGTTTACCTTTTCCGTTTATTTTTGATAAAATTGCCATGTCTTGCGGAATCACTAACTGCCCAATCTTTGATGACAATGCTGACTTTGTTACTTGTAAGGCCATCTGTGGAAAATCATTCCATGCAATTGGTGTCCGATTAAATAAAAGGAATACGGTATCCATCAAGGATTTCTGTGACAACCTCCTTTTCTTTTGCGATGAATGCAAGATCATCTCGCTATCGCACTTGTTGCTTGCTATAAAGTGCCTCAGTGACTCTAATAACTCATTCCAAAACAGTCTCACCAAAATGATTACGACGAATCGGCCTAATTTAGAAAGTAGTGTCAGTTATGTTGATTAATTAGGCTTCTCGGTTCTGTCCTCAACCGATATAATTAAGTCCAAACTCACCAACATCGATAAGCAATCTGCAAGTCTGGTCGAGATGAATACTGCGATCAATGATCGCAAACCAATTTGTTCCGCCCAAAACATCTCTAATCTTAAATTGAGCGATTAACAACCTCTGTGAAGATCTTGAGACTCATTTTCAATCCTCCTCAAAGGAACAACTATCTCTAGTGCAGCTTGATCCTATGCTCGAAGTAATCTTAGATTCAACGGTGTTGGTGACGATCTAGCTGCCGCACAATCAACCATTTTCGATATCGAGAATCATATTGAAACGATAAGCAGCAAAATTGACCATTTACCATACACAATACCACCAGAATGTCCACTACAATACATCAATTTTGGCTGAATTACTGGAAACCGAAGTCGACCCACTTTCACCACCACCTCCTCGTCCTCCCCGGTTGACTAAATCTGCAAATTCTCCCGCTGCCCCTTCAATCCAAGAGACCGAAATTGTTTCACTATCAACTCCTCCCGTCGCCGCCCCACGCAAGCTCATCAAACATTTTGGTACAACATGGACAACTTCCGTTTGGAGGCGTAGACTGGATAAAATTGAAACCGATATGAGTACAAAGGCTCCCCCCACAATTCTGATATTTCATGGATCACGAAATTCTTCGCAAACAAATACGGCATCAATATAAGCAAATGTGAAATATTCCTGCCATCTCACGACAAAGGTAATCGAAACATTAAATTCGACCTCCCTGCTAGACACGAATGTTTCTTTAAAAACCCTGCTGGTGCTAATTCCAACATTGGAGAAGTACCTACGCATCTGTAAATGGATCGACATTCCTACCAAGAAACAGGATAAAACGAAGCTTAATTCGAAGCTACCTAATCCAGTTTCCAACTCCCGTCCCAAATCTGGCTCTGATTGGAGATTTAAAAAAAACATATCCCCCAATTTCGCCCATCCCGCTCATATTACGTACCAACTTCATCAGTCCTCCAATTATATTACACCAGCTAGCCTCCATTCCACCCAAGGTCCCGCGTCAACGTGTCTCTTTCAAATTAACCCCGACCGCTCACACTATCTCCTCCGAGATGCCTAACCACTCTACACATGCCCCCACTAGCAATTCTTTCCAAAATTTCGATCTTAAAACCGGAGCTAAATATCCCAATTTCTTTAGTTCCCATAGTCCTCATCTGAAAATGTGTCTAATGCCCCTTCAATTACCACTGCTTCGCCCTCAACATCTTCGTCCACTAGCCCCATTTTTGACCCCCTTCTGCCACCCACAGTTAAAATAACCCAACATACTTTTGACACAAAAGAAGTTCGTTATGCACTCTCTAGGCTTAGAGAAAAAAAGACGTACGAGAATATACGTCTCCTTCTAGCGTATCTGCATGATAAATCCGACTCAGTTTGCTATGAGGGAAAGACTAAACAAGCGTCATGGTCTCCATACAGCAGGAAGGTCTCCCTAATGACCTTAGTTGCACGAGATTTTCAATATGCCTCCCCAAAAAGCCTCAGACCACCTTGCTGTTTTCACTAACTATGAGCACTCAAAAAGTATCTCACACCTTCAACGGAGCACAGCTGACAACGACAAAAACAAAACCGCCAGCGTCCAACGTATTGGTGGAACGACGACATTGAGGAACTTCGATCAGCCTGTCTTAAGGGCACGAAGAAAATACCAACGGTCTAGACGCGATACGAATCGACATTTGATATTGAGGGCAGTGTATAAAGAAGCACGCGCCACACTCAAATCCGCCATTAAGTCTAGCAAAAGACGGTGCTTTAAGGATCTTTGTACGCAATTGAACGAAAATGTATGGCGCAAAGCGTACAAAATCATAACCGCGAAGCTCAAAACGCCTCAGAGACCGGCACCAACTTGCCCGCTATTTCTCAGCAGAATCGTAGAAACTCTGTTTCCTTCTCAACATGTCGGAGTTCTACTAAGCGAGATCGGAGAACTACGTGAACTCATTTGTGCCTTACCAACCGATTAACTCACCGCTGCAATCGAGAGGGTAGAAGATCGGAAAGCCCCGTCTAGACGTTTTCGTTAGCATACATGCTTAATCGAGGGAATATTTCCGTAACAATGGCAATACCAACGGATGGTATTATTACCAAAAGGAAATAAACCGCCGGAGGAGCCCTCATCTTATCGGCCGCTCTGTATGCTCGACACTATGGGCAAAATATTAGAGCGAATTATATGCAACAGACTGCAGCCTATCATTGAAGCCAATGATGGACTCGCGGGATATCAATACGGCTTTAGAAAGGGCCGATCGACAATCGACGCGATTAAAGTCGACAATGCACAATCGGCCATCGAAAGTAGACGATGGAAAGGAGGCATTAAAAAGTACTGCGCCGTGGTTACACTTGACGTGCAAAATGCTTTTAACTCGGCAAACTGCAATGCCCCGAAAGATTAAACGTACCGAAGTACATATTAATATTTATCAGGAGCTACTTACCGATAGGTTGCTCCACTACGACTCCGATGACGGGACGAAATTATATAAAATTATAGGGGCGTGCCCCAAGGATCAGTATTAGGTCCCTTACTGTGGAACGTGATGTATGACGACATTCTACAACTCCCCGTCCCCAGGGAAGCCGCCATTATAGGTTTCGCGGACGATATTGCTGTTGTAGTCGCGGCGAAACGACTTGAAGAAATCGAGTTGTATTGCAACGAAGCAATATCACTGATAAAAATTTGCCTACGCGATAGTTTAGACCTCGCGGAACATAAAACAGAATCCGTTCTCATTACGAGTAGAAGGATGCTAGAGACGATAACTATAAAAGTCGGGGAGCACACAATTATTTCCAGCCCATTTATAAAATACCTTTGAGTGATGATTGATTCTCGGCTTTATTTGTAAGCATCACCTCGCATACGCTTGCAAGAAATCGTCAAAAGCGATAAGCGTTCTTTCGAGACTTATGTCGAATATCGGCGGCCCGAAACTAGGTAAACGATTAATGCTTGTGAAAGTTGTAGCCTCCATACCGGTGTGCGGGGCACAAATATGGTCTGAAGACACACATGAAGGGATTCAAATCTGTGTACAGATTACTTATGTGCACTGCGAGTTAGCAGTGGATTTCGAACCGTATCCAACGACGCGATATTGGTACTATCCTCTATGGTAGCAATCGATATCCTAGCTTTAGAAGCTAGACGACTTCATGAAAATCGCGTCATCCATTAATCAAGCGAAATAATTCGAAAGAGGTTGCAGTATAGAAGCGTGGCAACAACAATGGAACGAGTCCCAAAAAGGGAAATGGACTAATCTCAAGGATTGAAAGTTGGGTAAAACGAAAACACGGCTAACTGAAATACTATCTTACACAGTTCTTGACGGGTTACAGTTGTTTCCGGGAATATCTATTCACGCGAAACCGTAATTCGAGTCCGTCCTGTCCTCGCTGCGTAGACGCGGTAGAGAACGTGGAGCACGTTTTCTTCGAATGTGCGCGGTATGCAAACGAAAGAGCTATATTGTGTGAAGAATTCGGTGAACGGCCAACACCGGAAAACATCTTTGGGCTGCGGTGAACCATGCAGCAGTACGAATAATGTGCGATCTAAGGAATTTAGAACAGCAACGGAACGCGAATTCGCTAAGCACCCCGTGACGAAGCAAGAAACTCAAATCCGTACCTCGCGAAGTAATACTTAGCCGTAGTTCCGCGGGGGAATAAACGGAAAGATTCCCCGGAGGGTGGTGTTAGTCAGTAAGAATCTGGCACTACCAATGGTCTGACGTCCATTGCAAGGTTTCCACCTTCCCACGCAAAAAAAAAACAAAACAAAACTGACAACCATAAATTTTGTCATACCTAACGTGCTACCATTGCCTGCGTTTCAACCATCCACTCCTACGCCCTCTCGAAATAACATTCCTTTTACTTTGTAATATCAAAACGTAAGAGGACTGCGATCTAAAACCCATGCTGTCTTGTGCCAACCTCACGCTCTCCCATTCGAGGTTTACGCTCTAACTGAAACTAATTGCCGATATAAAGAATCAGGGATTGATTATTCTCCCCTAGCGTTTCGAGACGGCGATCTTACCCGTCCAAAAGATGATTCTCCTTGTCGAGGTGTCCTACTGGCCGTCCATAATGACTTAAACTCTTCTCCAATCGCCGTTTCTACTTCTTTTAAGCTTGACTACGTTTCAATAACGATAACACTCTCCTGCTGATCCCTGTACGTTATGTGTTTTTACATCCTACCGGCGCTACCTATCGAATGCTATAAACTCGCTATCGGTGCAGTTGATCAAATAACGCGAAAGTCTTACCGTTTTTCTGCTTTTAAAGAATTTACCGCGACTAAAGATTGAGAATGGAGTTTTCCTCACGTGCTGCATATAGGGGAGACGTGACTAAATTAGTGAACAGTTCTATCGAGTTAGCACCGGAAGCGGATCTGGATTTGAAAGCGATTCTTCTGTCCCTACACGGAAAAATTGACCATTTTCTGAAACAACTAAATGAACAAGCGGCTCGAATTGACGTCATCTATTCGACCCTGTTTGACAAGTCTGGCATGCCGATATAATGTCTGCTACGTTGAATGAGGTTAATCTGAAGATCCTTGCGTTAAACGTTAACTCACTAATCAGGATCGAGAGAAGGGCCAACCTACAAAATCTGTTGTTAAGTGAATGCCCAGATGTGCTTTTGGTTAGCGAAACTAAGCTCAACCAGAATCACAAAATTGGCTACAGTGGCTATGATATATATAGAAGGGGGTGGGGTTGGTATCTTATTACGCAAAGGCATGCGCCATAGGGTCATATATAGCGGGGATTTAATGAGGTTCCGGGTGTTGGAAGCCTGCATCGTATGCATTCCTCTTCATAGTCGAAGGCGAGTGTATGTGGTGTCGCTTATGCACCTGAAGTACCTAATCGCGCTTCTCCAGAATCTTACAGCGTAATTTACGTTTGAGTGGAATTGATCCCCCGACTAACAGAAACTTAACTAACGAAGAAATCAACCGTAATTTACTGACGATGCAAGACGTTGTCAAACGAACTATGGAGCAGACTATCCCTCGGATAGAATACTAGGACGAAAGCCAGATCGAAAAGTACAGAACTCCAACAATCAACGCATTGTACGCACACAAAAGTAGACTACTCTCGAGGCTTAAGCAGCTGTACAGACAGTTCACTGACAGAAACGACACGGAAATAAGAGCACTAAAGTCACTGATCAAAAACCTGAAACAATTAATTAAAGAAAATTACAGTAAGTCTGTAAGTCTGTACTGCCCCAGTACATAAGATTCGGGCTATAAAATCCAGTAGTCCGAATATGTTCCCGCAATGACATTCAGTGTGTCCGAATTCCACAAACAGCAGAAAACAGACAGACACTACTGACCGTCGGCATAAGTCCAGAGAGTGCCGACTCAGGCGACGATCATTTCGTGGTCGAAGACCCACAGGAGAAAGTGAATTTGCTGGGAGCTTTTTTCGAGGCCGTGTATACACGACATTGACAACAGAGCCTACATAAGTCACTATTATCTGCGCAACGAACTTCAAAATTGGCGATCCGAGAATCACGGTTTCACCGTATTCAATGAAGAAAACGCGGCAAACGTCATCGTCGCCAATGAACGAGCTTCCTCTCATCTGTTCGTGCGAAAAGATGAACTCCTGTGCATCTTTGAATCTCTGAAAAACAAAAAGTCGTCGGGAGTGGACGGTATTCCAAACGTCGTATTAAGACACCTGCCCTTGGACGCATTGGAAAACAGCTGTGGTACACCCAATCCCGAAAAGGGATAAAGTTAGAACTAACCCTGCTAATCTTCGGTCAATTAGTTTGCTTCCGAATATTAGCAAGGTATTCGAGAAAGTGGTAAATAGAGCGCTGTTAAAGTGGGTTGAGGAAAATAATATAATTCCGGAAAACCAGTTTGGTTTTAGGGCGAGACATGACACTATTCATGCTGCGTCAAAACGACCAACAATGGAATAAATGCAAGAACCAGTGTACGGGTGCTTGTCTGGTTGACTTTGAGAAGGCCTTCGACACCGTATGGTTAGAGGGGCTTTTCTATAAACTAACCAGCATGGGTATGCCGAAACCCCTGCTATATATGATTTACGACATGCTTATGGGAAAGAAGTTCGTTGATAAATGTAACAACGTCATTTCGAGCAAGATCTGTGACATTAAAAACGGTTTACAACAGGGGGCTGTGATTTCTCCGATACTGTTTAACATTTACACAAGTGATCTAGTAGGTTCCCTCAATCATTCCATAGCGTACGCAGACGATTTAGTCCAAAAATCGAAGTCATTAACACCCTTTTGCAACGTGACTTCGATCATATTAAGGCGTATTGCGACGATTGGAAGTTGAAAATCAATTTTCAAAAGTCGGAAACAATCTTGTTTAGAACTCCATTGAGATGGGCTTCTAGGGATACCAGATACAACTGGCGAAATTTGGCCATCATTGGACAGCACGGACTGCCATTAGCGGTGAGAAGCGTAGTGAGATACCTTGGTATCTGGCTCGATAAGTATTTGTATTTTGACAAACATATAGATGCTTGTCTTGCTGGGGCCAAGAAGGCTTTGGCCCTGACAAGAAGACTATTTCACAGCAGTCAACTTGTCTCCAGGGTGAAGGTCATATGGTATGTGGCCCTAATCAGGCCAGTCATCGCCTATGGTTGTCCCGTGTGGTTCAATGTAGCGCCGTATCAGATGGAAAGGATTCGGGTGTTTGAAAGGCAGTGTCTTAGGACCTGTCTCGGCTTGTACAGAACACCAGAATCAGAGTACAAAAAATATTATCCCAACAAAGTCCTTTACGATGGGGCTAATCTGAATAGGATTGACAATTTCCTGATTAAGGTGATCCGAAGACACGTTGCACGAGCAATGACCAACGATAATAGCCTGATTTTTGGGGCTTATTACCCCAATGAAATCTACCACGAGAGCACGCTTCTATCGGGCTTTATCCCGCCAGAGGCTTTTCTCCATATTGATGCTAAAGGGTTAATGCAAAGCAGGGATGGTATCCCGGTAATATACCACCGCCATCGCGGTGCGAGGGACAAGCGGCTCATCTACGACGGGTATGTCGCCAATGCTCAGGACCGAATTCTGGTGGCTTCTAGAAGGGGAGAGGGTGGGCTCGCTTTCCTAGGTCGGTACGTTACTAAGGTAACACACTCCTCTTAGTTGTAAGTTAGAATAAGGATAGTTAGGGGGATTTCGTGGAGAGACCGCGTTCGTCAACATAAGGCGGCGCCGCTGAGAGGTAACCGATGCTTTATGGCATTGGTTGGATCTCGGGGATGCTTGTGTACGATGTTCACGAATGCCAGGCGCCCGAAATCGCAATTGGTATGGTGACCACTCGACGCGAGAGGCTACGATTGCTCACCACCCCGATTATAGTTAAGATAGGTTAAGTAGCTTAGGTAGGTTAAGTAGAATAGGGCCATAGTTTTAAGTTTTACAAAAAATTTAAAAGATACGGTATCCAAGTTTTTCGAAAACCTTTTCTTAGAAATTTCATAGATTGTAATACTGATAGATAAGATTAATTGTAAATTAGTTTTTAAGGCCGAAAGGTAAACTTCGAATGAGATTGTGAAGTTTAGAGCGCTCGGTAGGAGCCAGTAAGCTAGAATAAGTGACTATCATTGTTAAATTAGATTTAAGCATTTTTGTCTAGAATGTAAGTAATAATGAAAGAATCCATAAAAATGAATTTAAAAGTTAAAAAAAAAGTTCTATCGAGTTCCTTAAGGAAGACAGCTCACAAATAACAGAGGCCAACATCGAAAAATATGACCAGATCGAGGAGGAACTCGAGTGTTTAATCCAACGGCTTTCTGCAGCTAACGAATGTTTGAACTCCACAAACAATGACCTTTTGCAGAAAGGTTTGATAAAACCTGATGATTCTCATGACAAGATTGTCGATTACCAAGACCAAGCTCGTCTGAACATGCGTTTAAGTAAATTGCGTAAGAGACAAAATCCAGATATCACCCCTCCCTTCACAGACGAAACAATAGCAAACATGCGTTCAAGCTATAGTGGACTACAATTGCCAGAACTCCCGCTAAAGCACTTCGACGGAGACTTTCAACATTGGCTTCCATTTTGGGAGCAATTCCGATCTGCAGTGCATGGGAATACCAGCTTGTCGCCAACTGAAAAATTTAATTATTTGGAGACAGTTTTAATGGGAGACGCCAAGAGGGCAATGGGGGGACTCACGCCATCAGAAAAATGCTATGAATCCGCTATTGCACTTTTGCAAGAACAGTATGGCAACACGGATAAGCTCATCGACCAACACGTACTTCAGTTGGTAAGTCTCACTCCTGTTCGTGATCGTTCAAATGCTGCAGCATTAAGACATCTGCACCCGTTCACTTAATGCTTTACAAGTTCCGGCAAGTCGATATTCAGTTATGCTTAAATCAATATTGCTGCGCTGCTTACCCCCTGCATAAGGTATAGACTACCATCAGCACGGACAGTGAAGATAAGGGCGTTGAAATCTGTGAAGAACCATCTATTATCCTCAAGAAAGCATCGATGAACTTGCATAAATGGAATTCAAGCAGTAGCCGTATCCGAAATTTGATGAATGCGGGTAATGCCCCACACATGCAGAAGGTGCTTGGCCTTGTATGGTATGTCTACAGCGATGAGCTATCTGTGCCGATGGAATCTGTTGGGTGTTTACTTGGTGAACAATCTACCAAACGCCATGTACTGCAGGCGATCGCAAGGATCTTCGATCCATTATGTATACTTGGTCCTTTTGTTGTTAAGCTAAAGATTCTTTTCCAGACGCTGTGGAAGAAAAAGATGTCTTGGGATGAGGTTCTCACAGGAGATTTGCTTAAGCAGTGGTACGAGTGCGTAAAAGGTGTTGCCGATTTAAAGGGGATGACGTTTCCTCGAAAAGCGCTGGGTTTTCCTGCACATTCCAGTCTCATTCAGGTGCATATTTTTTCGGACGCTAGCACTCAAGCATTTCTACTAGCGGCGATATTGAGGTTTCGTTTTTGTGTGCCAAAAACCGAGTTGCACTGGGGCGCTGATAGCGTCTCGTCTCCATTCTTATCTGGTAAAATCTCTTAAGTTGAATGGAGTCGATTATTTTTTGTGGACGGACTCTCGTATCGTGCTTAGTTGGATTCAGGGAAATGTGCAACGATAGAAGCCATTCGTACAGAACCGAGTTGAAGAGATAAGGCGACATACACAAGTTTTGAGAAATCACAAAATTAATCAAATGTTTCGGCCCTCTTAGCGGAAGCTCCTATTTTAGAGGTTGCCCGTGAAATCCCTTTGATGAAATTCAGTGATCATAGCTCTTGGTCAAGAAGAAAGGGATAATGCAAGCAAGCCATTCTACGGACATCAATATGACATCAAACTTTTTGTCGGCAGATTATGTCAACTTGGCGGAAACATACTGGATTAAGTATACCCAAAAATTTCATTTTGCTAACGAAATTCATCTCTTTCAGAACAGAACATTCTTAACAAAGCCTTCGAACTTTCTCCGTTTCTCGATGATAATGGTATTCTTAGACTGGGAGGTCGACTCCAAGCGTTAACTGCGTCCAGCGATGTCAAGCATCCAATTATTATGCCTTCAAAATCCCATATTATCAAACTGATTGTAGAAGATTGTCACAGAGAGATGTTGCATGCAGGTGTTGCCACTGTATTATCGGAACTACGCAAGCGTTTTTGGATATTAGGAGTACGGCAAACCGTCAAGAGTGGTATCAAAGGGTTTCTAATTTGTCGCAAGATAAGAGGAACATCAGCACCACAATCCTTCGCACCACTTTCTATTCAAAGAATTATGTTGAGTAGGCCCTTTGATAACGTTGGGGTTGACTTTGCCGGCCCTCTCTTCAGCTACGATGATGATGGCAAATCGTCTAAGGTTTACGTTGTCATTTTTACATGCTCAGTGGTACGTGCTATCCATCTAGAGCTAACCAAAGGTATGTGCACTAACAGTTTTTTAATGGCGTTAAGGCGTTTTATTTCGCGCCGAGGAGTACCTACTTCAATTTTATCGGATAACGCACGGACTTTTCGAAGAGCTGCACTAGAGCTAAAGGTTACTGATTGTGCTTGGAATGAAGAAGAAGTTCAAGGTTTTTTATCAGCAAGGCGTATAAAATGGCGGTTTATTGTGGAACGTGCACTATGGTGGGGCGGTTTTTGGGAGCGCCTCATAAGAACTATGAAAAACGTATTGAAGGTAATTATCGGAAAGGGAAACTGAATACATTGTCAATAGTCATCCACTCACATACGTTTGTGCCGGTCCTCTAGATTTGACTCCATTAACACCATCAGCCTTTCTCCTTGGACCTCGAGCGAATGTGACAAAAGTGGTGCCAGAGGAATCAAACGATAAGATTTTACAAGATACTTGGAAATTTCGATTGGCTTATGGACACAAGAATATTTACAACTTCTTCGCAATTATCATCATACACCTGCAAGACCTTCTGTTGACTTAAAGGTGGGAGATGTAGTCTTGGTCGCTGACCCATCGATATCTCGAATCAATTGGAAGATGGCCCTCGTTGCAGAAGCTTTTCCAGGACGAGACCAGAATGTTAGAGCTTGTCAAGTGAAGCTGTCAGACGGTAGAATTTTACGGAGACCTGTGCAACTGCTGTACCCGCTTAAGCTAGACTCTGCGCCGGCGGAGGATGTAAAAAATTAGACAGTTTCCGTCTTTCTCTTTATCTTTATCTCTTTTTTTCTGAATATACATATCTTTGTTGTTGTCCGATTTGCTTAACAGTCAGTGCGACTCCGATCTGTGCAGTAATTTCAGTGTTACAATAAAGAATAAAACTAACGAAAGACTTTTATTTGAATTTTCCCTCATTTTCTACAAATCTTCTTCTATCGCAAACCCTAACTCGAGTAAAAAATGCCTCTTCTTGGATGAGCTTACAGACTCTAGCTTATGTCTCCAACTAAATGGGTAGGCAATTAGACCTCATTTTCACCACTGACCCCATAAACTCCTCTGTATCGGTCTGTCCCCTTTCACTATAGACCATTGATGACTTTCACCCACCACTTCTTCTCTCTCTTAACCGGCCCACCCCATCTGCAGCTGCCTCTGGATAAAATTCCATCTGCTCGGAAAGAGCCCCGAAAAATTGGACCGAAGTGCGGAAGTGGATTTATTCTCATGAATATTTTAAACATGCGCTGAAGTGTCCTTCCACTCAAGTGGCAACGGAGACATGGTACAATCTGAAAGCATTAAGTTGGGTACAAAATGTGTGGCAAGCATCTGGCCTTATGGTGAACCTCGTCGCCTGGATTGCCATTGTAATTAAGCTTTGGTGGGCCACTTATTATTTCTTTTCGATTGCCCAAATTTTTGGTCGTATTTAGACTGGCATATTTGAAACAATTTGCTGTCTTATCCTGGTCACATATCCAGTTATACCACGTCCACCATTAAATTCAGAATTCTAAACTCCGAAACCCTTACGGAAGCCAACTACATAATTTAAAGTCCCGAAATAGCAAATTACAATTCCACTCACGAAAATCAGCGGAAGTATTTGAAAACAATTTTTTTTTTTCAAAAACAGACAGGCAGTACACATTGTTTCCTTTCTCCACATCTTCTAGATATTTTTGTGTTTCCTTGTCCCGTCCATTATTCCGATTACTTAAAATAAAAGAACTTTCCCATCTCTATCAACAAACATCCACTCGCAATCAAATCAAAATAAGTTTAAGTCCTCCCTGATCATTTCTAATCCATGGGAAGCACTCTCCATAAATGCTGACTCCCCATTCAAATCCTCCAACCATTTCTGTCTACACCAAACGTATAATAAAAACCACAAAGTTATCACATAATAAAATAAAATGAAAATGAAAGAAATCAACACCCATCCGAAGACGGGTTCGACTCCCTGGCTCACCATTCTCCACTGGCAGTCCCGAGGCGACCATATACGAGTCCCCAATCGTTTCCACTTTATAGACGTCGTAACACTCAATCCGTTCATCGAAAACTTTGTAAATCGAGTTCAAAAACGTTACCACCTACGAAAACAAAAATAAAAGTCATTTTAAAATCCATCAGCCATGCAATTGGATGCATCTTGATGCATTTAGATACAACCTCAAGCGGTGTACATTCGGCTGCTATTTCCGTGAATCCAACAATGTCACTAAAATAAATAGTGACAGCCTCATAAGACTCAGCGGGGACCTGGGAAATAGGGAAAAAATAGCATTTCTCTCAGCAACAAAACAAACAGACAAACACACGAATACAAACCTGTTTTGTATGCTTCAATTGCATGGCGACACTAGGAGGCAGCATCTGGAATAGTAAAGTATCACTCTTTCGTTTCTCGCGCTTCAACTCTTTGGCCTTTTGGGCTAAATGAATGGCGTACATCTGAAATGAGATTTGTACAACTCGTAGAATCACAGATTTCTTGTCTCCACACGTAATTACCTGAATTGTGGCAGCAGCATTCCTAACAAGGACAATAATTATCGGTGACACACACAGTACAACCACTAGAATGACAATCCCCACAGCTTCCTTATTACTTGCCTCCACCAGCGTGTTCTCCACGTAATCCCTATTAAATCACAAACACACACATATACATATGTACTCGTATCAATGTAATTTCTAAAATTACAAGGCAACCCTTTAAAGGACTCACTTGATTTTCCGGCGTAGCTCCTTTTGTAGAACTCGCAACTCATCCGTATAGGTCAGCATCAGATCATAGTAATCAATGGCATCATCAACTCTCGGTTCTATCCTTCTGTTCTTCAATATAATCGAACTCCTTTTGGGATAAGGATAAGGAGAGAAAGAAAAATTCAGACTCCTCTTTCACTGATTAGGAACGAAGTTACTCGTACCAGTTCTTCAGTTGTTGAAAGTCGGCCATGTTCTTAGAGAGATTCACGTACAACGACCTCAGCGATGGAACATAGTTCATTGTGGAATTTATCAATTCCTTGGCCAAGAAGTCATAGCGAATGTAGGACACGTACGCTTCGGTACCTAATACGCCACGTCCGAAGTACTTGATGCCAAACGAAGATGCTATTCCCTGGCACTCGATGCTTTTAAGAAGATTCTTAAAACCCACCAGATATCTGTCAACGGATAGAGAGAAGACGTTTTTACTTTTCAATTAGAATTCACTTTTTTTTTTGTTTGTTTTTGTTTTGTCTGGCAACAAGGATATCCATGCATCACCAGGGAGAACGAGCATACTCCTACCTCCAAACGCCACTATTGTCGGTTTCCTTGATTTGTTCGGACAGATGATGCAGCATTCCCTTATTGATGGCAGCATACCAGTTCATGACCTCGGATATGGAACTTTCTTCAGAGCTGATTTTCTTTCTGTAAAGCACCAAACAATAATAAATATAACAACAACAACAACAACTGCAACAACAACGACAACAATAAAGGACAAAAGATGATTGGAAAAATGTAATTAAGGTGACGGTTGTCCTTTTAATTAAAAATGCACCCCCCGGTGCCGAAGCGGCCTAATTAGAAATTTTCAATTCAGCTAGGATGGCTGATGCGTGGAGTTTCTTTGTTTTTCGTCCTTAAACCCCTTTTCAGAGCATGAAATCAGGCACACACTTGGAGTGTGAAATTTAATCATAATTGTGAATAAGTGAGAAACGCTTTATTGTTTTGCTTACATTGCTCAATCTGGCAAGTCCTCTGCAGAGATTGTACGTGTCCTATTACATGAATAGGTTGAAATGGATTATTGTGTAAACGAGCATTCATGTATCTGCTAGCCAGGTGTCTGGCCCTTTCTTCCTATCTTTAGCTACTTTGTCGTGGGAGGAAGGCTTAAGAGCCAGGGTTTTGAAAAGAACGTAAGTGCCATTCAAACTGAGCAACAAAAATTAACAGACAAAGCGTTAAACTTTTGAACAATGCAGTTATGTACTCCATGTTGTACTCTAAATAGCGACGATCTACCAGAGGCTTTTTCAGCTGCGGCGTGAGCGCAGTTTCCAGAGACTCTCATCAACATACAAAGAAATACCCACCGATTTAGGCGACAACCCAGGAATTGCTATAATTGCTATAAAGTCGAATGGACTCTACCTAGTAGGGACATAAATTCTGTTACACAGAAAAAACTTTATAGGGTTATTCAATGGCTACAAATCTTAGAACAACTTATTCGAAATGACTTCCATTTGCCTTCCAGCACGACTTAAGACGATGTGGCCACTCATCGATTGCGAGACGCATTTCCTGCATGGGGAAATTGTCCACTGCACGGACAAGGGCTCGCTTCAACGACTCAATATTTGAGTGTCAAGTAGAGCAAGCCATGCCCTCTAATACGGACCAAAACTTGTAATCCAACGAGTTGAGATCTGGACTACCAGCTGTCCAATCATCCGTTGATATGAAGTCCGGAAGGTTGTTTTTGAGCCACAGTTGAGGCGTTTTTGCTTTGTGAGCTGGAGCAGAGTCTTGCTGGAAAGTCCATGGCTTGTTGTTGAATATTGATTGGTTGAGAGACCGTCCAAGACGTTAGATTTTTTCACTTCTTTCTCTCAAAAATGGAGCTTGGTAACGTCATCGTAGCACACTCCCCACCATACCATTACAGACGCGGGATGGTGGCCTCTTTGAACCCTCGGGATGAGTTGGGATGCTTCTCTGGATGACCGAGCATACACACGATCGTTCTGCTTATTGAACGATTCTTCTACGGTGAAAATTTTCTCGTCAGTAAACAGAATTTGTCTGTGAGCGTTCTTCGCGTACCGGCTGAGTAACGCCGTGAGCAGGTGTCCAGTGTGTCGCTTGTAAGCGCTGAGTCCTAAATCTTCTTTGATAATGCTAGACATTTTCGCAGCGGTTTTCGGTCGATTCGTTTCTTCACCGCTTTGATCGCTTTCGGAGTTCTCACAGTGCGCGGACGGCCGGATTTTTGACGGCCTCGTACCCCACCAGTATCCTCAAACAACTTCACAGCACGATACACAAAATTGCGAGTGATTCCAAGCAGTCGCAACGTCCTAAAAATATCGCCTTTTTCCATGTTGCATGTAAGTAGGCCAACTACAACAATACGATTTCCGATGTCGCCCTATTCCATGATTGTAAGCAATTAATGTCAAAAACTTTTTACGTCACAATGAAGCATAAATATCAACTGTCAAATCGCAATCAATACGAAATGGATGCGCCCAGCGTTGCATTCGTAATGAGTGAGTTCAGTTGTGTACCAGTATTTATGACTTGACTAGGTAGAAGTAGCACACTCTAAAGGACTACAGTTGAAGTAGATTAGAACAGAAGAGGCAAAGGCACGGTCGAAGAAAATGGCAAATGTTATCAACGTTGCCTCACTCCTTCAGCGGCGAAAGAAAAACAGTTCGGCGAATAAAACCGACCAACAAAAACTGCATCCTCTTCTTCTGTCTCGAAGAAAGGAAGTTTCTGGCACTGTCTCTATCGCTGGATTTATTTTCGCACGAATCCCGGAAGAACCCGTTGCTACAACCAGCAAATGTTACAATGCGGATGAACGTATTTCGGATGTAGCAAAAAAATTCGCCCCCGACACGACCCTAAAGTTTCGAATTGCAAGTACTGGAGATGGCAACACTTTGAACTGTGGAAGCTAGCCAAAGCAGATATTTGTTTGCATTCGAACAGAGGGATGCTTTATGGGAAAGTGAACTTCGAGGAAAGTGTGATTTGTGATGTGAAAGGATGAAATGTGCCACATCGCAAACTCTTGGATCGCTTAAGAAGTAGATGCCATAAATCACACTTTGGGAGCTTAAGCTTTTGAGGTCTTGATACCACTTATACGTACGTGTGGACTCTCAGTCTCATTTTTTGAGACTCACTTCCCAAATAACCTGATGACTGAAGTTGGAAGTAAGATGCAACAAAGCATCCGCCTCGAATTTGGTAACGGAAGAGGACGTCAAGTACGCTGTTCCTTCCTTTATTGCCATCAAGTCATCTGGCACCGATGACATATGGTATATCTGCTGGTAACTCTGGAGGGAATCTCCTGATACTCCTGGCCCTCTCCTTATTGATATGCCGTCTGATACACTGCCACCGGAGAGTACGAAATCGTTTTCCCTGTGTTTGGAAATGCTTTCGTTCAGAGTCTGAGCCAGAGAGGTAATGTAGTCGGGTCCATGAAAATGAATGGGCTTTGCAAGCACTCAAATGGACAAGAAGATTTTTGTTTACTAAATTCTCAGCTCAATCGATAATTTTTGATGCGATTTTCCTCTTAATAGCGATTGCCTCCACTTTCTTTGACAACTCGTGAGCTCTTTTGATAATGGAATATGACATTCCAACTAACTTGGCTGCATTAAATCTATGCGATTTTGGACGAATGTTTCTTGTGTCCGATCTTCGGTATCTTCGTTGTCCACCATGCAAGCCATGTGATCCAAGGTAATGCGATTATCTTTTTGGAAGTAGTAGATTAAATTGTGATAATGTGTCGAAAATAGTGTTCGAGATTTGAGATTGCCCAAGAAATATAGAACCGAGGCGGCAATAGCTATTCCGTCATAGGCTTCTGTTCCACGACCTAATTTATCCAAAAGAACCAACCTATTGATTCTAGCATTCTTAAGAATCAAAGGAATTTTATAATAAATAGAATTCCGGTTGCATGCATATTCTACAAGTGAGCAAAAAACATCTAAGTTCGTCACACTATCAACGCACTGTTTCCAGAGTACATAGTGATTGGAGAATTTTTCGAAAATTCTGGGCGACAAATCACGAAGAACATTGTTATGATCATGTTCAGCCTGTTTCGACCCTTGGTCCTCTAGAAAATGTTGACTATCAGCCTTTCAGGCATGATCTTCAGGTACTGCTGACTGAAAATGTTTCTTGCCTGTGCGAAGTAGTTCAATCGGCAACCGAATTGCACTAGACATTGGTTGGGTTCCCAGTTTATTTCTTCAATGCGGGTTTCGGTATTGTCGAACTCGGGAGTAATGATCACGGTTAAATGTTTTCTTGAAGAACTTTAGGACCTCGCTCTTGTTGGGAAAAACACCATCAAGATGGAGTTGCGACAAACGCTTAACCAATGCCGACTCACAGATTCGGAAAACCTGAGGGATTTTTGTAAGACTTGCATAGTCATTCTATTTGAAAAATTCAGAATCTTCATCTTGTTGCAAATATTCTCCTCAAACAGTTTAGCCTTGCCATCTGAATGACCATCTGTCACAAATTTATTGCCAAACAAATGAGTCTGAGCCAAATGTCTCTCAAGATCGCCAAAATCGGACAAAGGATCCATAAGAGCACGGGCTTCCTTTAACACCTCATCGGTTGCAACAGTCTTCTGTCTGTCGATGATGACATCAGCATTGCAGCTTGGGGATCACATCCAATAATGAAGCAGACGCTTAGCAAATTTGGTACAGCATTGAGCCAAAGAGCTGTATAGACAGTGTGCTTCGCCAGTAATTGGGAGATTGGATAATGTTATGGAACCGAGCACCATATGGTTTCTTATCCGATGTTTGGAGAACGACAACGTCAGATTGCATCCGTCGTTAGGACTGTGTAATTTTTTACGAGCAGAGATATACACAACCCTGAAGCCAATGAAGTATGTTGTGAAAAATTGGTGGAAGGGCAGTTATCTGCGCCTGTAACTCCGAGCTTACGCTTAAGCCTTCTTACCACTACAAAGCAACTTCGAGTATACAAGGCTTTTCTGAACGCATTTGGAAGAATGAATGCATAAAATCTTGTTTGGATTACAGGTCCCAGTTGGGTCGCACCTGCATTTGTACTGTCTGCGTCCACAGTTAGGACTTCTATTTACTCGTATAGTTGGTTTTCTTCTGACCATATCTGCAGACCATATCTGAATGACAGAAGATCAAACGAATGCACCTCGACATCTCTAAGAGGTCAGTGAATGCTTTCTGGCACTACGCTTTTGCCTACCACCTAAGTGCGGCAGGGATCCAAGATCCACGATCCTACTACTCTTGGCATGGTAGTGATAATGACATTGCACAGAACTTCCTCCATGAGTGTGGTCCAGAAAAGCTAGAGAATCTTTCGAATATCTGTAGCAATTAGGGCCTCATCAAATTATAAGCTTAACATACCGGCATAACTAAAGCTTCTTTTTTCAAAGGCCTTATGGAAAAATAACTACTTCGCTTCCTTCTATCTTCTTCTACCTGAGAGTTGAACTTGCCAAGTTGTAGACGATGAGTAAAATTTAAATTTTTGATGAAGTTCTGCAGATGGGAAAGCAAAGGACCCTCGCTACCACCATCCTTAACTATACTTTTTCCCACCATAGTCCTTCCACCCACAAATTGCTCTTCCTCATTACATAGAATAGAAAACATCCCCTATGATAGATTCAAGGCAAGATTCCCCCCGACGATCAGTCAGGCTGAGAGCACAATTTTAAGATGCCTAGTATTCAGACAGGCAGACTTCCTTATTGCATACTTGTGACCTGTAATGCAAACCGGTTTCGCCATAAAAGCAGTAGGTAGTATCGGGATTGTACGATTGTCCACATAAACAGCAATGGAAATACTGTGGCCACACACTGTCCGTTCACTGTCAACAACAGTAGTGAGCCTAAGCAAGGGACATGCTTAACCGCGGTCCTACAATTGTCAATGTCCCACAATTACTTACTCAATGCAAAAAAGCAAAGTAGTAGCTGAAACCGGTGATAAAAATTCTAAATAATGAGGTGAATAAGACCATAGGCAACACATGTTGTATTTAACTCTAACACTGCTTCACATGTTACTTGTAAGTACGAGTATGACCTTCTTAAAGACAAAATTCTAATTCGTAATCGAGGGAAACGGCAACGATGGCAAGTATCAGAATCATTACGAATCATTACGGATACAACTTGGGCCATATCTAAACACTTGCGATAGCGGAGACATCAAGGTTATTTAAAAATCAACAATTGTATCGATCAGAAAAGCAAAGAATATTTGGAACCTTTTCACTCTAAACCGAAATTTTAAGCCCTCCAATTAGTGGAGACTGCGTCTTGCCTTCGGTTAGGAATTGAAGACACTTCGAGCCGAAATGTTGATATTCCGCATGCCTTTCAGAAAACCAACGAATCGGCGGAAGGCTCTGCCAGCACCAAGAGCAATGATATCCAGTGCTACAGCTGCTACGTTCCGCTAAGCCTGTTCTGGGAATAATATCAAAGTTTTCTGGACGATTTTGTAACAGATGCAAGAGGAAAAAGCCCGGTAGTAAGAGGGTATTCCAACTCGAGGGCCACAGAATGGGGCAGCAAGTTGACAGATGCAAGAGTACGAGCTTTACTCGAAACATTCGCAACACTGGACATAGTCCTAGTTAACGAGGGCATCGAAAATACTTTCCGAAAGGCGGGCACGCGATCTATCATAGACATAACTTTTGTCAGCAGCTTTCTACCACGTAAAACAGGATAGTGAGTCAACGAAGACTATACAAAAAGTGGTCATCAGGCTGTGAATTTTGGGCTACTTAAAGAGAATCGCCGAAATCGCCACAAAATGAAGAGACCTCGGATAGAGAAACGATTGAAGAGCTCATTAGTACTTACCAACAACTGAGAGCCGGGATAGCGGTGTATCTAACGCTTCATGATGCTTCTATACTAAGAAGAAAGCCCAACCCATTTGGCTTACCCTACTGCTGCTGGAATGACAAAATAAGATCCCTAAGAACTATCTACCTGAGAGCGAGACGAAAGGTCCAGCGCTCACGGGGAAGTTTGGATTTTATTCCAGAATCTGCTTATCTTTAAGCAAGCGAGAATATCCTTAAAAAAGGCCAAGATAGGAAAAACAGGAGTTTCAGAAAGCTGCTGGATGAAGCCAATATAAACCCCTGGAAAACCGCCTACAGGATCGTCATGACAAAGACCATAGAGCACCTCAACTGACATGCGCGATGATAATTCTGGAAAATACTATTAAGACACTGTTTCCAGAACAGTTACCGAACCGTTTCCCCGAGGTCATAGAAATTGCAGATGAAAAGATCCCACCTGTTAAGATTATGATGTTACAGATGCTGCTAGCATGTAAAAAGATTGGTGACACGAAAACTCCAGGCCCGGATGGAATACCAAAGAGAGCTCTCAAAGCAGCTGTCTTAAAGACAGGACGTTCCCAGATCGCCCCAAATAAAATTAACCTCCCTCGTCGTATCGCCTCATTTGCCTTCTGGATACCATAGCAAAAATTGTAGGAAAGGTCATTTACAACAGACTGATGACAATAGTAGTGCACTGTCAGAATACTGGTTTGGGCTCCTAAAGTCCCGCTCCAAAGTAGAAGCAATCAAAGCAGTGACTTAAAAAGCACGAACAGTCATCGAGGGATGCCGATGGCGATTCGGAACAAAGGAATACTGTGCACTGTCACATTAGACATCAGAAATGCCTTCAATTTGGACGTTTATAATGAATGATCCTACTACATCTAGCTACTTCAGGAATAGAAAGCTAAGAAATGACACAGAAAATGGTACCAAACACTACAACGCTACAGCAGGTATGCAACAAGGATCCGTCCTAGGCCATTTGCTCTGAAATATTATATATGATGGTGTCCTCAGGCTCCTAAAGCCCCCAAATGTGAAGATCGAACGTAGTTTGCTCAATTTTACGGTACCCATCGCCAGTATAGGCAGGCGCTCTGACAATAAAAGAATCTAGGAGAAGGATATCGCGAATTTACAGACTTTGAGAACAATCTGTGCCTTCCGGTTCGTCTCAGAGGAAGCGGCGGGAGTTTTAGTTGGTATGATACCCGAAGAAATGAGACGCGTGCATACGAGAACACTTTCTTGTCCATCCAATAGATCAGTTGGCGAGAACCATAAGGAGAAAGGTATATCTCAGTTCAAAAGTGGCAAAACTGATGGGATAATACCACCAAAGGAAGATGGATATACCAACTTATCCACAACATAGAACCTTGATTGAAAAGAAGAGCTGGAGAGCTAAACTTCTACATCACACAGTTCCTAATTGGCCACGGTGTGTTCAGAAAATATCTGCACAAATTCGGACATCTGTCTGTCAGAATTCCAACATTCCAATCTGTCCATCCTGTCCGAACTAGGAGGAGGATGCAGATCACGCATTTTTCCACTGCCCACGCTTCAGAAAACCTGGTAACTTCTTACAAGCAAGCGTTATTATTCCCTCTCAGAGGAAATATGGAGTAAAGCTGGCCAGTTCGTGATGACCATCCTAATAGAACTGAGAAGACTCGAGCGTCAAAGAAAGCGAAATGACGAAGAAAATAATTTTGCCTGAGACAACAGACGTAGGCAATGAAGAAACTGCTAACCAGCCAAACAACATAAGAAAGGTTCAGGCGGAGAGTGGTGAAAATCCGGAATTCCTTAGCGACATAAGCACACGCAAATATAGATACAATCACATATGCGCATAAATTTCGCGCCAGATACACAGACACCACAACTCTATTTTCCTTTTCTCCCGACGTACATATCAAGCCATACACACCCTAACACCTCAGTCTGACTTTTCCCCGCACGTATGTATATATGTGCATACCTATCCACATTGACGCATACCCGTTGTTCCTGGATGAACAATCACTCAAGGACCTCCGTAGCCCTAAAAAACCAACAGCATGACGCAATACGACAACTTGACTGACAATCGACTAACAAGCCCATGATTTCTAGCCAAAGGCTACTCCCTTGCCCCACGAAGTTATGCTTTTCGGCGGTTCCTTGAGGGGTAAGGTTTAGTGCGTAGGAGTCTCTCACTGGCAACTTCACGGTGCGTGGACATGTAACTTCCTCCTCCGACCAACAAAAAAAAAAC
Organism: Volucella zonaria; assembly: GCA_963966105.1. Classification (NCBI taxonomy): domain Eukaryota; kingdom Metazoa; phylum Arthropoda; class Insecta; order Diptera; family Syrphidae; genus Volucella; species Volucella zonaria. The sequence continues at coordinate 191,362,824 of OZ014532.1, read as the reverse complement.
AAAACATGCTCACTTTTTTCATCATGCCTATGTCGCTGTAAAGCAGGTTCTCCAGGGCCCGTCAATATACAATAAAAAGGACCAAACTTGCAAACGTTCGATACTCTCTGACAATGATATTAATTTCATCCACTTCTTTCAGCAGTTGCAAAGGCTTGTGGAAAATTGTGCAACTGGAGCGGGCTTGCAATTTTTTCAAGAATGATGTCAATGAGGTCACATGCTACGGCATCACCATGTTTGAGCTCTTTTTTGGTTCCGAACTTTGCGAACCAACGAGCGTTCGCTATTGTCATTTTGTACAATCTGACACGGCTCTGACATGCAAATGATATGCAACTCCTTAGAGGAAGTCCATCATGTCTTCTTGCAGTTTTCCTAGGGCCTGCCGTAGAATGAATATTTGGCTAATGGTGGGTTTATTTTCAGGGGTTCACACAATACGACTTACAGGACCTTGTACGCGATGCTAAAGGCACTAATACCTCTATTGTTGGCGCGTTTAAAAGGGTTTAAAAATGTTTTCTTCTTTAGGAGAGTACTAGGCATGCACATAGTTGGTTGAGGATTGTGTCCTCCTCCTTATATCCATACAGTTCTTGCAGAAATCGTTTGTAAAACGTCAAGCCTTTTTGCATGATTGCCTATAAAACAGTATTCAGTGATGACACCTATGATAGGGTTGAGATGCTTCGTATTCAGAAAGAACAAATAGAGTGATTTAGAATCAGTATTGGCCAGATTTGTTTGGCCGATAGACCAACTGTTAACCCAACAGTCCACCTAAGGTTTGTTCCTCTAAATGCATCCTGTTTCCGTGCAACGTAGGGATTGGTATACCGATGATATCTTTTTCAGGTAGGATAAGTAGAGTACTGCTAATTCCCTAGAATACCTCCGTGTCCCGGACCAAAACATAGGTGAAGATTAAACTGCTCTGCCATCTCCTTAAGATATGATTGGTAGCCAAAGGCAATCTTAGAATACTGTGAGACTGAGTCCAGGGACTTCATAGTGGCTCGACTATCCGAAAAAATGCGAATATCCCATGCAGATATCAGTTTTTTCCTTAGCCAAAATTTCCACCTGGGACCCGCTACAGTGATTTGGAATGCGGAAGGAGAGTCCTAAGTTAAGCTTATCTGAGAAAACATCGCCACCAACTCCGCTATCAATCTTTTATCCATCCGTATAGAAATGAATTGCCTTGTCGTCTTCGTCAAACCAATGTTGGGGCATAATGTAGTCGATGTTGGATTCCTAGTGTGTTAAGAATATTAGCGCTCCCATATAGTTTATTTGTCCACTGTGTAGTTGCTTTAAGGCTTGCCTGCTGAAAATATCGAGGGGTGTCAAGTGAAACAGAATATCCAGTGCCGTGCAAGTGACATGCTGTTCTTTGGTCTTTGCTTAGTTTGCTGCAATTCACAGTGTTGTACGTTCAAGGGGTTTTTGTACCCTTAAAATGATCGTACACAGCGCGGGCGAAGGAAATTTAGGGAGGAAGAAAAGACAGGTACCGATGTACATTGTTTTTAAATGTTTGTAAGTTATAACGACCAGGAAACACAGAGGTCGGCAGGGCATTCCATAAGCGAGTTGTACGGCTTGTGGTCATTTTAACGTAAGTTGTCACTGACACACATACCGAAAATGGAAAGTTTGTCAGTTTCGTCGATGCAAGTCCCATCCATGGATAACGGCTGCGTGTTCAAATTTCGCTTTAATGAGAGCAGAGAGCATTGTGTTTTAGAAGCATTAAATTCCACTCTGTTAATATAGGAATTTAATGAGCTCAACATACGCCGTCGTTCCCATTCTACAGTCGAAGAGCAGGTGCGTGAGTCCGGGAACGAATATAAGAAGCAGAGACTGCTATCATCAGCAAAGGAATAAATTGGATTAGTAGTAGCAGACAAGAGATCATTAATGAAAATTAAAAAGAGTGTCGGAGACAGAACGGAGCCCTGGGGCACATCAGCATTTATTTTGTGAACATCAGACTTGAAACCATCCAAGACAACTTGAATTGAACGTGCCGAAAGGTAATTTCTAATCCACTGAAGAAGAGAGTCTTCGATCCCAAAAGCACGCGTTTTCGACAAAAGAGCCTGATGCCAAACTCTATCAAACGCCCTTGAAATATCAAGTGAAACTATCTTGCTTTCGCCAGATTGATGTACGCTTTGGTTCCACTTTTCGGTGAGACATGCCATCAAATCACCAGTGGACCTGTTGCTACGAAAACCATATTGCCGGTCATTGAGAAGTTTTCGTGTTTCGAGATATTTCATGAGCTGATGGTTTATCAGCGTTTCCATGACATTGGAGTGAAGGGACGTAAGCGCAATGGGTCTGTAGGAGGAGAGAGAAGAAGATTCGCCTTTTTTAGGGACGGGCTGGACAAATGCTGTTTTCCATCTGCTCGAAAAGAGTCCTAAAGGGTAAGCTTACGCAGTGGTTTTGCCTGCGTGGAAGAACGCCTCTTCAGAAGAAGGGGAGATGTTCTATCTGCATAAGCGGATTTACGAGTATGTACTCGTATGTTGAGATCTTTAAGTACTCTTGCTACTACACGAGTGCGAAAGTGGATTTGTCCCATTGAAGATTCGACGCACTCAAGTGTAGGCGGAGACAAGGCACAATCTGGGAGTGTTGAGCTGGCCACAAAGTGTGCAGCAAATAGATTGGCCTTGTCCAAAGAGCTGACAGCTGGTTTGTCATTGTAAATGAGCGTTGTGATGGAGGATGAGGCAGAATTTCTAATGTTTTTGATGAATGACCAACAATTTTTACTGCCTTTGGGACATTGCAGTATTTTTTGCCTCAGGTTTTGGTCGTATTGGAATTTCACACGCTTGAGAAAGACGTTGCAGTCATTTCTGGCTCGTTTAAACTTTTTTCGGTTTTCCTCTATTGGGCTGGTCTTGAAGGACCGAAAAAACATTTCTCTAACCCTGACAGCCTCTTTACAGCTCGAGTCGTAGAAGAAGAAGTTGTTAAATCCGCTCTAACTGGCTTTCTCGTATTGCCATACGGTTCTTTTAGGAATCTTTTCTCTAACTGTGTAGTAGGTGTACGAGAAATTAGCTGATATGACATTATGGCCCGACGAGCCTAGAGGGGAGAGCACATCAACGGAGTAGTTATCATGGTGAGAAGCTAAAAACAAATCCAGGTTGTTGGCGGTATGACTGTCAACGTCTGGTATTCGCGTGGGCTCATTTACAAGATGCGTTAAGTTGTTTTCCACAGCGAAGTTCTCAATACACCGTCGTTCGGGTGTTGTCTGCCAGAATGTCGAAGCCACCCAGAATTGTGGATATTGAAATCGCCCGTAATTACGATTTCAGTATGAGGATATAGGGATACAATTCTTTGAATGGAGTCAGAGAGCGCATCAAACTCTCTGGAACAGGGACTACATTGTGGAATTTGGTAAGCTACATCACTACGCACATAAATGGCGAGACCGCGATGGGGAAAGAATAGTAGCACTAGTTCGTAGCCAGGTAGCTTCAGATCAGAGTGATCGGAGAGGTGTGCCGAAACAGCTGGTCGGTACTTACAGACGTGGACGTACGCAGAAAAGTGATTTAGCCCGCATTTATTGGCTACGTCCACCCTGAATTCCCTAGTCATAATTACAAACAAGCACAGTAAACACAAACACCGACGATACTAAGCAAGGCTGCGAAGTGAAAATTCTGACGATGGTTTACCGAATCGAATTGCTGTAGGGGTTATGTCCTTACAACAATATGAAACAGTGCACCAACAAAATTTTCACACACAACCCGCTATCCATCAGTTGTTACATACACTCAGTCACTGCTCGTACCGACAAATACAGTAACGGCAGTAACCGAGTGCAAGCAACAGTGCTACGACCAGTAGCAGGAGAATTGGGATACCCGCACTGTGCACTGTTTTATTTTATTTTTTTTCACACGCGCGCGGCAGAGGAGAAATACGACTGTAGTGCAGGATGTCGTGTGCACTCATCATCGATACGATAACTGATATGGCTTCCATCAGACAACCATCCTGTAGGTAAGTATCGGTTGTATAGCCAGTGGATAATGCGAGGTTGAAGGACCCATTTGTTCCCAATGGCTCTTTTCGCAAGATAATAAATCTCCTGTAGCTTTCCTTACTCTTTAAGACCCAGATATTTCGCTGTAACGGAAAAGACTAAGCTGCTACCATTAATTGAGGGAGGGTCTATGATTGGAATTTTGTATTTCTTGGAAAAGACGAGAAGATCAATTTTACGGTGGCATACTCCCAATTCGTGGCGACCCGCCCAACGGATTACTCTGTGAAGAAGTTGTTGTATGAGGTAATTGCAGTGAAATAACTAGCGAAGGCGAAAAAACTCCATAAAGCAGATATAACTGTCATCCAGGAAGTCTAGTTTAATGGAACGGAAGATGAAAAGCCTGCGGAAAGAAACAACTTTGTGGCGATAGTATTTTTTAATAGATGAGAGGAACACAAGCCTTTCTGATAGCTTGAGCGAAAAAGGATCCTCCTATGGAATGGTAATAAGCCCCAAAAATCTATTCAACGTTATAAGTAGCGCAGGAGCGGGAGGTACGTGAAAAAGGGGCATAAATTATCAGCAAAATGAAAATAAATTTTATTCCCTTCTTTAACCCATAAATCCAAATCCAAGGTGTTAGTATCGAGTTGCCCATCGTATCCTGCGAATTCGTTCATAACCACAAACCAAATTTATTTATCGAATTCCTGAAGCCGCAATAATTTTTTTATATTTTCCACCAACTTCATCATAACTTGCCAGGTTGTCATGGTTTAAACCACGGCTTCCTGATACTATGTACATAGGTCATTAGAACTGAAATTAATCGTAGACAACCAACTGGAATAACTGTGGAAATGCCCGTCAAAGGCCGCCAAAAATGGTTCAGACTAATACCCTAATCAAATTAAAAGTGATTTTCCATCAATTAAAAGTCCAACTCATGGTGGAAACTAAAATTCAGGTACCAAACGAATTTCAACCCCCGTTCGACATTTAATTTGCATGTTAATGACACGGAATAAATCACCCCCCTCTAGACAAGGGATGAAATTCCATCGTCCCTTCGAAAGTATTCAGTTGATGACATACCGAAAATCATTAAGCCGATTCTGAAATTCGCTTCGATTCAGCATAACTCCATAGTCCTCGTCATCGGGGGATGTCGGGACACTGACCTCGCTCCACGTGCTCATGTTATTTAACGCTTGATCGGTGACGGCGAACCGTTGAGTTAGATTTGATCTGAAATTGGATTTTTATTTTTATTTTTATATTTTCGGGGAAAGGATACAAATTCAGTTGAAGAATAAATTATTAGACAAACGCTTTTTCTTTTTCTTTTTCTCTTTTTACTTTACCTGAGGGTGCTGCCGTTGGTGAAAATGAAAAACGCCACCTCGGAACGTTCCAATTGTAGACGAGTCACCACCTTGCCCAGGTCCGTTGCGATTGTTACCTGCAAAGATAACCAAATTTAAAAACAACATAAACAAGGTCTGGAAGTTTTAGTTTATTTTCCGTTTTTGTTATTGTTTTTGAGTGGATGAAAAGTTTTTTTTTTGGATAAGGGACGTGCTAGTAGTGACGTAAATTTCCTGTTTTGTTTTGTAAATTTTGTCCTTCTGGTTAGACTTGAAGTTTTATGGGTATAATCCCAGTTGGTCTGTGTTGAAACCACAAACAAACTTTTCTGTAGCACTTGACTAAAGCACCTTTTTGAGGTCAGGGACTCGGAAATGTCATAGGTAAGAACTTTTTGTTTGAAAAATATCTGTAAATTGTGTACGAAAAACGAGAAAAAGATTCATAAATTGAGATGCATATTTCTATGGCGATTTAAGGAATATCTGCTTCGTAGGTAAGTAGATGTGTTCAAAACGAACTTCACCCCTTCTCGTCTTTATCTCCGGGGAAGGATAACTTGCAGAGGTGATGGAATTATCGCATCAGAGCCTTGCGATCCGCACTATTGGTTGATGTTTTAATAACACCACATATATGAAGAGCGATCGGAAAATACGAGAACTTGTCTCCTCGTCTCCGAAATTCGACAATTCCGCAAACAAGATTTAGTTGCCGCAAACAACGAACAGCGAATGGCACAAACTGGTAATTGCGTCAGCTATTTTCCCAAAAAAGAGCTGCAGCGGAACTTTTTGAAGGCTTTGTGTCTAGGAACATCGTACTTATCATATACTGCGTTTCAAGTGCGCGGAGCATTTTTTGAGACAGTAGCAACGTGGCTTATCTCGAACATATACCCTCAAGCTACGTTCATACTCGTAACATCAGTGACGGCGCCGGCATCGCGTATGTTTTCAAATACAGACGTTGAAAATTAATCCCTGTAAATTATACTCGTACCCTCACCGAACATTTGTTGGTCATTGGCTCGCATCGGGTATACTTTTTAATGCAGGACCTCGCGCGCAGACATTTCAAAATATACCCGACGCCAGCAAAGCAATCTTCTGTCTATTGGGAAGCGGATTTTCCATAGGCGGCAGACATAGACAACAATTCTTGAGCTTCCGACATGTAGGTGAGCGTCTTATGATAATCCGCATCAAGGCTACATTCGCTAGCATAAGTGTACCCCTACTGGAGACAAGGAAGACGACACCAAAGAATGTTTCCACGAGCTCCTCGAATAAGTCTTCTGAGCAATGTCCTAAGTATGACGTTAAAATCCCACTAGAACAGTTGGTAAGCATAGATGCACGACACCACGTCTGGCAACGGACTTAGGCTTATTATCTTCGCGGTGGGACGAAATATGACTATAACTAGCACATGGTTTCCTCATCTCAATATACACAAGGGGACATGACGATCTCCAAAAAATTGATCACATTGTGATAGACGTAAGGCATGCCTCCAGTGTTCTGGACGTCCGAACGTCCCGGGCAGTCAACATCGACCCCGATCACCACTTTGTTGCAGCCAAGGTGCGAATGCGAATTTACCAAGCGCCAAATCAAAAAAGAACTGCTATGCCGCCAGCTTCGAATACCTAAGAACAGTGACAACATTGCCAATGTGCCAGCAAAGACCCCGTAACTAATGTGCTGGGTTTCATCCGACCACCACCAAGAAATTCCTGGCTTGATGGTTGGATGAAGAATGCTGGCAAGCACAGTCAGCTAAACAAGAAGCGTACAAAGCGGCGCAGCAATGAAGGACGAAAACTGCTCATGAGCTCTATGAGCAGAAAGACGAGAAAAACATCGCCCTCTCCAGAAGAAGAAAAAACAGCCCGAAAGGCGTGCGATCGAAAATATTAAAAGGCTGCACTCCAGGAATACGAAAGTTTTACCAACATGTGCAAAGAATGTGTTAAGGCAAGAAGGCCCGTATTTAGAAGTCTGTAGAGATGAAGAAGGAAACTTTATAGTAGAGTCGGTGCTGAGAATTTGTAGAAACTTTTTAACCGTATAACGGCGAAGAAGCCCAAAATCCCTTCGTCAGGCAGAATAGACCATTCCACTTAGACGAAAATTTCGTCCACCTGAATCTGACCAAAACGAAGTACGGATAGCAATATCTAAGCTCAAAACTAACAAAGCAGCTGCACCTGACGAATTACCGGCCGAGGTATTCGAAGCTGCTAGAAATGACTTTGTGGAGAGCATACACCAAATTCAGATTTGGTCAGGCATACACTCTGCTTGGAATCTCAGTGTCGGTTGCCCGATCCACTAAAAATTAGGCCTCCTCAACTGCGCCAACTATAGAGGCTTAAATCTGCTCAACATCGGATATAAGATCTTATCTGTCATATTGTGTGAATGTCCAAGACCCTTCGCCAACACCTGATTGATACCGATTAGTGCGGTTTCAGTCCAAGAAAGTTCAAAAACGGTCAAACCCTCACATCCAGCAGATACTGAAAGAAACTCAAGAAGTCCAAATCGATGCTCACCATCTTTTCACCGATTTTAAGGCCGCATATGACAGCATTTATAGAGATACGCTACGAATAAGTAGAGCCATGTCTAGCTCTGACATCCCTGCCAAGCTCGCCCATCTGTGCAAAATGACGATTAAGAAGGCTCGCTGCTCCATCAAAGTCGGTAAGGGTTTAACCGAGACCTTTGATGTCAAAAAAGATTTTGGACAAGTTCACGCGCTGTCATGCGACTTCTTTAACATCTTCAATTACGCGGAACTCAAAAGCGAACGCTGGAAGTACAGTCTTTCAAAGTCACAGCGGACGATCACCGGTGCGTTCACTAGTATTGAAACCGAAGCTGTCATGATGGGAGCAGAACCAAGTACGACTATATGCAGTCAACAAGAAGAGACACACAACAGAATTTGACAGAACGGCAAGCTATAATTTCGAGGTAGTAAGGGACTTTGTCTGCCTTGGCTCTGCTATATTTCCTGCCAAGAATCACTCTTGCCAATCACTGTTTCTTTGGGCTACTCGTGTGAACCCAATTGAGTAGTAAGGCTCTATTTCGAACTACTAAGGAGACCTACTTTATGGCGCTGAAGCACGGACCCCTCCTATTCTCAGTCGTTTCGAGAGAAAAATATTCGGTCCCGTTTTCGTTGACGGGCTTTGGAGGAGATGATTCAACGATGAACTGTAAGAGCTATACAGCGAATCGACGTAGTGAAAAAACTGCGCATCAGTCGCCCGAAATGTCTAGGACATGTGGAGCGAGTGGACACCAGTGCTCCTACCCGCAGAGTCTTCGAATCCCAACCGGAGGGACAACGCAGAAGAGGGATACCTAGCCTTAGGTGGCGCGAATTAATATAACGTTCCTCCGGAGTTTCAAAAAAACAACTTTATTCCATTCTTTACAACCAACAAATGACAATGAATCTTTGATTTTATTCGCAATTTATAATAAGTCAACAAAGTATGAAAAACTGTGGGAACGGAAGCTTGAATTTGGTTCTCACACGGTTTTTCTTATGGTTTAATTTTACAAGTTGTGAAAAGCAAGCATGTTATCAAGAAAAGGTTTAGTGTTACAATAAATGAATTTTGAAAGCAAGCACTTTAATTATTTTACAAAAAAGTATTAAGAGTAACATATGTATGTATAACATAACTTTGACAAAAGAGTATTATTAGTATGTATGTAACATATAACTTATTGATGTACACAATTTGATGTACATAACTCCTCCCGCTTAAGATGAAGCGATGGCCATGAAAGGCTGTTACTTGAAGACTTATCATGAGCTGGAGCTTCTAAATTTATATCATCTGTTTGTTGACTGGAGGCTGCATGATTCTGGCGACATTTCTTTGTATAGTTGATCAGGTACAAAATTAGCAGGATCATAGTTACTACAACACACATTGAAAGTGAATGATTTTGTTGTTGTTTAGTGGTTTCTGCCAGGGTAATAACTTCTGTGTTAGTAAAGTTGTCCGGGGTTAGTCTACTGGTGTTTAATCGATCACGTTGTTTAGGGTTACATCACATTCTTCGTAGTGCAGTAAAAGTGTTCCTGATATTAACTTGGTTTCGATTCCACACGTGGAGGACATTTCTATATTGGGAGAGTTTACTAAAAGTATATAATTTTCTTCTGGTTGCATGATGTTGGCTTGGTTCAGGTCTTCCGTTAAGAAACAGGTGGCTCTTTTGTTTTTGATTATGTTTGAAATGCACTTCTCCGTTGTGATATTCTTTAGGTTTCCTTTTGTGCAGTAGAAAACTTGTTCAATCATTAAACATGGTTCGTCAATCAATTGGATATAACGGTCGTTTATTAGGACATAGGGTTTGGTTATATTAATTGTAAGGGTTTTGTTTATAGGTAATTTGATTAAATGGTACAAGGTGAAGGATTCTTCGAACAGGATTGGTAATTTAATATTAAATATGATATTTGTATGGTTATAGTAGGCCTGTAGACTCAAGAATTCGTATATTTGTTCATCCGAAGAGAACTTTATTTTCTGATTTGCGATATGTTTATGTATAAATTCTAATTCATTCGGATTTAAAATTTGTTTAGGGACTATATTAAGTTTTGCAAGAGTTATAGATTCAGCGATTTCTTGTAAATGGTTCGTTAGTATTTCAATGTTGTAGTTAGTTTGATAAACATATTGCATATATTGAAAGTTTTCTTGATCGGTACGAATTCTCTGGGACAATGCTAATTGGTACTTTGTTAAATAATCTTCCAAATCCTTCTGTTGTGAATTTATATGTTCGGTTATGTTACTAAACCTTTCTATCATTTTGTTATTAATCTGGACCTGTTTTGTCATTTCTTTGTTCATGTCCTGTTGATTAGATTGTAATAGTTTAATGTCATTATTTATTTGTACAGCGTCATTGTCGTCCATGTTCCCTGTGATACTCTTAATTAGCGATCCTATTCCGTTGATAAACCCTCTTTTATTTCGATATCGAGGAAGAAGTGTTAGAAATTTATTTTCTAATTCCCTAAATTTCATATTTGTGACTTCTTTCATTGGACCAATGTTTTTATTTTTATTAATAAGTTCTACAGATCTTTTGATATTGCTAACATTTTCTTCATAAGCTGTCAAATTTATAATGTGTATGAATTTTGTATGTGTATCAATTAACCGTACCGGGCCTAATTTCATGGGAAGAAGACCTTGACTCTTCGAGAGGTCTTGAATTTCGATTCGTTGACTCATGGCCTGTGCTAACCTGAAATTTGCGTTTTTTTAGTAATTTATTTTTATGAGCTTTCCTATTATTTTTAGTTAGTACAGTGACTTTATTGTTAGTGACTACCTGTAACTTCTTTGCTTTAGGAGCTATTTTATTTCTTCTATTATTATATTCATATACTATATCATCTATACTAAAGTTGGGTGGTTCTTCACGATTCCTATTTAGTCTATCAATGATTGATCTATTATGCTTTTCAAGCTTGGTTGTTATTTCGCTATATAGTTTGTCTTGATAAGATCTTAATTTATTTATATAATCGTGCTCAGAGACATGCTGTATTGATTTCCTAAATTTATATGTTCTTCCTGTTATGAGTTCGAAAGGTGTCAAATTTGTAACCGAATGTATTGAATTGTTATATGTAGTCAATGCTTCGTTCAGTATGTCTGCCGGTATTTGTCTATTATTTTTGTCGTAAATTATTCTATAAATTTCAGTCAATGTTGAATGAAATCTCTCGACAGGAGAATTGCCTGTAGAGTTTTGAGGAGAGGTTATATGTAACTGAATCTGGTATTGATCACAAAACTCTTTAAATAAGTTTGAAGTGAATTCAGCGGCTGAATCGCATACAATTTTTTTGGGTGTACCGTGTTGGGAAAAGAATTGCCTTAAAGAACTGATTATATTGATACTATTACGGGCAGTTAAGATAAAAGCAGAAGCGAACTTTGAAAATTTGTCGATTATTGTAAGTATTTGTATATTGTGAATACTGTAAACATCTATGTGCAGAATATCGAGAGGCTTATTTGGAATTTCAGAAAGTTCATATTTTATTTTCGGGGGATGTCTATCGTACTTATATAATTTGCATTTCTCACAGTTGTTAATGACTTTAGTTATTTTCTCTTTCATTTTCGGGAAATAAGATGTTCTGCGGAGGTGATTACAGGTTTCATTAATGCCGCGGTGGTTGCTATCTATGTGATACTTATTTATAAGGGCGTCCTGTTGATCTGTATTAGTAATATCGTTTAGTTTTTCCATACATCGTATTAATTTAAACACTTTACTATTGGCGAAGTATTTGGAGTATACTTCTTGAACTATTCTGAAAGTATCATCGTCTGTGTAAATGGCTGTTAATTTATGGGGGTTTAGATATTCTTTGAGGATTGATACAATTATTTTTTCGTTATGGAGATCAGGTTGCCTAAATATACGTCTACGTTTTGTTTCGAAAAGGATATTATAAATCATGGAAGGCTTAACAATGCAGTTTGTTTTAATCAAAACCAACTGTTCCGTAAACTCGTTGAGGGGTCTTTCTGAAATATATATTCCGTCGTCGAGATTTTCATGTGCAGAGTGAATGGTAGACAAGCTTAAACTGTTTTCTAAATCATTAGCGTTATTGTGTAAGGATATATTGGAATTTGCAAGAGAATTTGTATCAGTAGATGATTCATTAAGATTAAGTTCGATACGACTGAGTGCGTCGGCATTTGTATTGGCCGTGCCCTTTTTATATACTATTTCATAATCGAATTCCTCTAACCTTAACCGCCATCTGACTAATTTTGAATTCGGTTCTTTTAGTGAAAATAACCAGTTGAGGGGTTTATGGTCAGTTATAATCTTAAATTTTCGACCAAACAGATACGGGCGGAAATATTTAGTAGACCAAATTATGGCCAAAAGTTCCTTTTCTATTGTGCTGTAATTCTGTTCTGTTTGAGATAAAGTTCTTGAGGCGTAGCAAATTGGCTTGTCAGATCCTATTGGGCCTTGACTAAGAACAGCACCAATTGCAACGTTACTAGCATCGGTCGTCAAATTAAAACTCTTACTAAAATCAGGGTATTGTAATAGTGGATCGTTACTTAATATATCCTTACAATGTTCAAAACATTTAACATAACGGTCGTTGAGGGTTATGCTTCTTCCTTTCTTTAAGCATTCAGTCAATGGTTTTGTTATATTTGAAAAATCTTTAATAAATTTTCTGTAGTAACCTAGCAGGCCAAGGAAGGACTTAATCTCCTTTTGAGTAGTGGGTATCGGATAATTTTTTATTGCATGAATTTTACTGGGATTGGGCTTAACACCATCTGGTGTAACTACATGACCAAGAAACTCTACTTCTTTACGTAAAAATTCTGACTTATCTAATTGAATTTTTAGATTGGCTGCACGTAATTTTGAGAAGACCTTTGCCAAATTTTCGATATGCTCTTGCAGCGAGGTTGAGAAAACTATAATATCGTCCATGTATACTAGGCAAATTTTGCCTTGTAAATCACGTAAGATATTGTCCATTATTCTCTGGAAGGTTGATGGGGCATTTTTGAGTCCAAACGGCATTCGAATGTACTCATAGTGTCCATGATCAACCGAGAATGCGGTTTTTTGAATGTCTCTGGGATCTACCTCGATCTGGTGAAAGCCGGAGGCCAGATCTAACGTAGTGAAATACATGCATTTCCCTAATTTATCGAGAATCTCCGTTATATTAGGTAAAGGATATCGATCGTCTATCGTTTTTTCGTTAACCTTACGATAGTCGACAACAAGTCTCCATTTCTGAATACCTGATGCGTCTCGCTTTTTGGGTACGATCCATATGGGACTACTCCATGGGGAATAGCTAGGCCTTATTATACCTTGCTGCAATAGGTTTTGAATTTGAGACTGTACCTCTGTTTTATATATCTCTGGATATCGATAGGACTTCGTATATATTGGAACGTCGTCTTTTGTTTGTATACGATGTTTAATTACGTTGGAAAATGATAACTTCTGCCCTTCTATGAAGAAAATATCATCAAAATTTTTGCACAGTCTAAGAATCAATTTCTTTTCTTCATTATTAAGGTGATCGACCCGAAGTAATTTAGTTATGTCGGTTCCAGATAGAAGCTCAATTTGATTGTCAGTTTGACAAATATTTATATTATTAAATTCTTCGAAATTTTTAAATTTTTCTACCTTTATCGGTTGTTCTACAAATAATTTTTGTTCCATATTAGAGTTGTTTATTACCTCCAATTGACTGTACCATTCTTCAGATGTATATATTCCTTCAGGTATTTCTAGAAAATCATTTATTTTTGTTGGCTTGATGTATATTTCGCCATTTTGGATATCGACCGGTAATGTAACCAACATTTTGGATCTTGCTGGTATCATATAGATTTTTGACATTAAATTGGGTTTAAGCAATAAGGGAATAGCTGCACTTTGAGTTTTTAATAGTTTATTCTTAAGATCTATTGAAGCATTTAATTTCGCTAATGTTTCTAATCCTATCAGGCCGTCAAAATAATTGTGAAATTTAAATAAAAGAAATGTAAACTGTTCGTTAGAATTGAATTCAGAGAATGCCGGAAATGTGATTTGTTTATTGAGTTCATGTGTACTCAAAACAGTGGTGATTTTAACAGTGTTAATATTTTCATGATATTGGGGATTAGTAAGTTCGGGGTCAATAAAATTAGCAGAGGCTCCTGTATCTATGAGAAACTTTAGTTGTCGACCAAAAGGTGAAGTCACATTTATGTAAGGGAGAAGATTGCTACCGTGTTGATTAATTTCTAGGAACCCGTATTGTTTTCCGAGGCATTGGAACGAAAATTTTTTGTCATCAATTTCATTCTCATGTATTGTTTCATTTCCAGTGACCTGTGGAACTTCATCATTTTGAATTTCTTCAATTGTATAATGGTCCAAATTAGGTTGGTGGTCGTAGTATCCATCAGGTAACACATATGTGGGATATTCTTCCCCATAATTTTCCTGATTTTGTGAAAAACTATGTACTTCTCTTATAATGTATCTGGGATTTTGCATTAAATTGTTTCTTTGATAGGGTTGTTGGGATTGTACTGGTTTCGGAAGAGTTTTAGCATTACCGCTAGATATTTCCATTGGAATTGGACGTTGCTGTTGGTAATTGAAATGTGGTTTGGATGCAGAAATGTTTACTATAGGGTTATTGAATCTCTTTTCTTGCTGATTGGGAGACTGAAGATGGGGTATTTGCTGTAAGGGCCTTATTTGGGGTTGATAAGGTTGAGATGGTTTAAACTGAGGTAAGTATTGAGGAAAGGAACTATATGGCTGTGTAACTGGTTGGTATGGTTGGAGCCGTTGATTTTGTGGGGGTCGTTGTGTCAGTTTGGGGAATGGTAGTGGGTTTGGTAAAACAGGAGGTTTCGGGTTTGTATTTTTTAAATAGTATGCGTTTTGTTCTTTGATACAATAATTTAATGCCTCCACCAAGGTTTCAGGTCTCATGGCTCTGATTGTTGAGCCCAATGGTTCTTTTAATCCTATAAGAAATGTATTTAAACACATTTCTGAATACAGCGACTTTTTTGCATCTATTACAGCTATATGT
This sequence comes from Volucella zonaria, assembly GCA_963966105.1. Taxonomy (NCBI): domain Eukaryota; kingdom Metazoa; phylum Arthropoda; class Insecta; order Diptera; family Syrphidae; genus Volucella; species Volucella zonaria. Next base: position 191,347,748 of record OZ014532.1, on the reverse strand, counting down.
TTTTCATGTATACGGATATGGTTTGTCATTGTTGACAACAACTCAATGATCTTTGAGTAAAATCTCTCAACAGTATCATTGTCTTGTCTCAATCCATGCAAATCTCGAATCAAAGATGATTCATTCCGCTTATCTGAATAGTGCAAAATTAAATTAGCTCGTATTTGCTCCCATTCCGTCGGAGTCCCGTACATATTTAACACTTCATTGGCCTGGCCAATGATTTTGTTTCTAATAGCTCGTAATATAATGATAGCATATGATGTGCCGTCTAACTGAGGTATAAGCTTCAAAATTTCCTCTACGTTATTTATAAAATCATACAGAGAACGGGGGTTACCGTCGAAATGTGGCAGATCTTTAACGGCATCTGGTATACGTAAGCCATTAAATATATTGTTAATATCTAAACTACTTAATTGACTACTACTTGTGTTCCTATTACCAACGTTTGTAACAACGTTAGCGTTTACGCTTGAGCTTGAACTATCTAAATTCATTTCGGAAAGATTTGGAAAACTGGTTTTTACTATTGCACTAAGTTTTGAAAGATTATTTGTCTCTAGGAACTCGCACCGATTCGATTCTAAAGTTGTAAAATTGTTTTGAAATTCGTCAAATCTATCTAAGGATGAACAATAAGGTTCTTGAATCTTATTTCTACTTATTCTATTTTTGGGCATAAGGATTATAAAGGATGAAGAAAGGAACGAATGTTAACCAATTAACAGACTTACATGCAAATGATTATAGTCATTATCATTCTCTAGCCGTAGGTTCCAGGAATTAAAGATTTGAAAACCACCAGGAGTCAGGATCTGCACACTTCTTGGACACGATAAACCTTCGTTATAATAACACTTGCATTAACGAGAATCACTTTCTCAAATAACGATTGCCGTCGTTACAAATGCACTTGCAATCACCAAGAGTCTTTGTACAGTCTTTAAATGTCCACACACTAACCGCAAGAATAACGATAAACCGTCGTTATTGGTATTGAATGTTCATTTAATATATCGCACTCCCGTATTCCGATTAATTTTAAAATGGATACACTTGTATCCTACCGACTGCGCCAATTAATATAACGTTCCTCCGGAGTTTCAAAAAAACAACTTTATTCCATTCTTTACAACCAACAAATGACAATGAATCTTTGATTTTATTCGCAATTTATAATAAGTCAACAAAGTATGAAAAACTGTGGGAACGGAAGCTTGAATTTGGTTCTCACACGGTTTTTCTTATGGTTTAATTTTACAAGTTGTGAAAAGCAAGCATGTTATCAAGAAAAGGTTTAGTGTTACAATAAATGAATTTTGAAAGCAAGCACTTTAATTATTTTACAAAAAAGTATTAAGAGTAACATATGTATGTATAACATAACTTTGACAAAAGAGTATTATTAGTATGTATGTAACATATAACTTATTGATGTACACAATTTGATGTACATAACTCGCGCACAAGTGGAAGAGGACCTCAACCGACTTTAAATGCGTAACTGGAGGCAGATAGCTAAAGACCGGCCTAACTGGAGAAACTTGTTAGTTGTCATCCCGAAATATAGCGCCACCTAAGTAAGTACATGAACATACGTGTATTACCCCCTTCTCCACAAACTGCCTGGCTTTTTGTTGTATAGGGCAAGTGGTTTTGATTTGATTCGCCAATTTGCTGTGTCCTCGTGGATAACCTATGCCTTTCCACAGGGGTATGTTTTGCGACAACCAGGTCTAAGATGGCTTCCTTACCCAGCCTCGCATTAAGATCTACGCAGATGTGCTTGAAACTGCTTTGTGAATATCCATCATCTCTCTAAGATGCAACAATTCTACCATACTCAACAAGATAGAATACGCGCTGAGCATTTTCTTCACGTTTAAGGTGCTTTGGACAAGGCAACTTTGGGCGGCATATGTACAATATCTAGGCCAGACATCACGACGTAGACGAATCATTTGTTTTGTGTATAAGAGTCATGCTGGTGAGAAGGACCCTTATTGCGGATGTTGACTGCGGCCAATATTGTGCATTGCGGTCCACTCACTGCTTAATACTCTCAAGAGCTCTTGCATCTACGCTCAGACTTATATAAATGATGCTGCAGTCTAAAGCGCAGGCAGTCCTAAACGTGACTGACGAAATGGGCTTTCAATCGATCCCCTCCAAACTGGTGTTATCTTCCTTCCGTTGTGCAATGAAGCCAGGTATTCAGGTATTACCGAAGATAAGAAATTTATTTGGACTTAACTCAAAAAACCGGTGCGTCTCGGCTGCTCGGAGACTTAAAGTATCACGCTCTGCTCTAAACGCACTGATGAAGATACATCGTCCTGATATGCATAACACAATTGGAATTCTTTCCGCGAAAGTGCGAAGAAGATATTCCTACGCCGATGAATGGTTTCGGCCAGAATGTAAGCCAGAAAGTCGGGTTTTCACTGATAGCTCCAAGGACGATCTAATATGCGGGGCTGGCCGGGTAAGAACGTTAGATTTCACTTCACGATAACAGAACTTTCGTCTGTTTTGCAAGCGCAGATACTATACGTGGAGAACTACTCGTACAACTACAAAATTAGTGTAGAGGACGAAGTATCTGCTAAGCTGGACCTAAACCCTTGCTTAGATCGAAAATGCAAGACTGAATTGGGTATTGCTTGGGTCCAGGCCACAATGAGATTACAGGTAATGAGACTGCCAACGAACTTGCTAGGTAAAGCGCATAGGAGAGTTTCTCTCGACCCGAATTAGAGCTCATGTTGAGAGCTAGGATTTGTTGAGGATGACACCAGATTCCTGGGCTCATCCAAATCTCGGCAGACTAAATGAATGTCTCCTGCCTTCTATAGAGGTTCAGTATCTTTTCTGCTGTCCCTCTACCTAGATTGCACTTATCTAACTCGAAGAGGCAAGGTCGGCATAGCCGTTAACTAGGACAAAACTAAGGACACCCAACTCAAAAACACCAACTTTGAGGTTATAAAAAAAAACGTTGCTTCCCACTCATTAGAGTTGCAATGATATTCTGTTTCAAATGCGTCGATTTAGATGCAAAATTTTGGAATTAGGAGTCGAAACAGGGTGTAGTCTTCAGTTGTTTGGTAATTCAGCTCTTGCAAAAAATGGTAAACAAATACGCGTTGCAATCTAGCTGACGGCTGCTATTCACTTCCTCAATAGCTGTCATCTATTAATGGATCTGCGTGCATAAATTGAAATCAATTTGCATGTAGTTTCCATCAATTTCTCACACTCCCTCCAGCTAGTCGTACACTGTGTCGTATGCGTGGCATTCTTTATCGAGAATAATGTATGCCAGTGTAGTGATCTATCAGATGTCCACTCTCCCATGCCATTTATATTCGTCTAATCCAGCGCATGACGGAAATCACAAAGAAAACAAAGAAATCACTTCCTTTGCCATCCACTCGGCCAGATTTCCAGATCCTTGGAACCTACTCGTATCACGTATTATTCAGCGGCACGAATTACTTGCATTCTATTAGTGAGCGTATGTGAGCACTCATATGTACGAGTATGTACATATGTATGCCATTATGTACGATGCAATGCCCTTTCGAGAAAACGAGGTCATTCTCAAGCTGTTTCCATTCATCATTTGCAGCAATTCAACCGTCATGGCGTTTCCTTCTTCACCAATGTTGAGTTATCGATTATTCCCAAGCAGACGGTTATCATGTGACAATCCAACGTAGGTTCTCGTGTAGTCCGAATGACTTTGACCTTTAAAGTCTTTATTATTTGAGTGCAGTCAAACTACGAGTATGTATATGCCTTTGTACTCGACATGAATGGGAGTAGACTTTGACAATCACCAATGCCATCACTCATCCTTAACCGAACTGAAACGCGAACACAAAACCAAGAGAAGATTGTCCTTGCTATACTCGTACATTGTACAGCGAAGATGTCGTATCAATTATTCGGAATTGTCTCGGTCAACGATTTTGTCTGAAGGCATCAGGAGACGAGAGGCGCCTCTCACCTGGTCACGATTCCAGTCGCTACGATAAATTTTAATTACATTCCGCACCTGCGAAATTTACGTCTTCCTATCGATTTGGGTGTGAACTGGGATGGGGATGATGAAGGTAATGTTTGCATCTTGAGATTTGTTTACACACTTACCTGGGTTTCTATGTCAGACACCTCGGCACGATAGGTTAGGATCTCCTGCAGTATAAACGATGTTTGGACAATCAACGCCAAAATGGGAATGAATGGCAGGATGATCATCTGAAAATAGAGATGAATGACTAATTAGTTAGTTTCTTGTAGCGCAATATATGGTCGCGAGTAAGTACAAGTAATTGGCTGAGATATTCCAAGGGTACTGCACCAGATGCCTAATTGTGAGATACATTAATGCCAAGTGCTAATTAAATGATGTGCCAGGCACGTGCTTCTAGAGTAAGCGACTGATGGCTTCCACCACCAAGGGCGAGAGTATTATGGATTGTAATCAAAGCGGACGGTAATCGTTTGAGCTAATTGGTATCAAGTGCTTGTGAGGAATTCCAGTGGGAACGATCTGTTGCTTGTTACTATGGATTAGGCAGCTAGTCCTGCGAGGGGATGGAATAAATTATCTTAATAGGAGTGGTTTCTGGCAAATAGATTTTGGGGATTTCACTCAGATAATGTCGGTATGTTTGAGATTATTCATTGCGTGACATGTTGTAAACGGTCTAATTTTAACAAGGGTTTGGCAGTTAACATAGGTGCCTGCAAGGATACATGTATTCTATTGTATACAACTCCGTTGCCAGTTGTGTGTTGCTAAGCAAAGGTTTGATGAAATGGAAAAGCATTTGTTAAAGTGGCTTAAGTGCAAGGGTTTTACGAGAAGATAATCCTCTTCTCACAAATGCCTTCAGCGATGAATGAATCCAAATGCAAAATTGACTTTCAAAAATCGAGGATTGTAGACATTTTTTGAACCTGAAACGCATTTCAATTTTGCTCTGCAACCATGCGAAACATTAGAAGGAACTATAACATCAAGGGAAAGCATTTTATTCCTATTCCTGCTAATGCAGCCTGTCATAAAGAATCAAAGTGAAGAGACTAGTGTGGTCACATTATGTCCCGAAAAACCCTGAATTATATCCCCTATTTTCTATTTATTCATTATTTGGTTAACTTTGATGAACCTGACTCCCATTGTCCCTCGTATTAGAGGAAAAGCATTCAAAAGTGACTCGATTTTGTGGAGTTCGGGGTCCTTTCTCATTTCTGTCTGATGAAATCACCACATGTATGCCCATGCCTGCATAAAATTTGGTAAATGTGCTGAGCTTTAATTCATAACAAAACGTCAGTTTTCGTTGGAGAAAACCGTGCCGATTCCTAAAAGACCCAAGATTAAAACCGCCAAAATCCCGCATGGCCTTCCCCCCTTACATCGCGGTGATTGATAAAAGCGACGCCGACTGATCAATTTCACTTGAACGATGGCAGTTGGTCAAGTTAAAGCATTCGGACAGCTTGTTGGCCATCATGCGGGAAACCCCGGACAAGCTCCAATCACAAACAAACAAATGACCACATATTTGATGACACCAAAAATCCTCAAGGGATTCAAGAAATATTTCACCCCCTCTGATCTGGCCTCAATGTCTAGAGCATTCATCCGGGCAAAATTTGAGTACAATGCTCACATGTGGTCAGGTTCTTCTAAAGGCGCTCTGCACCCGCTGGATCTAATTCTAGACCCTGCGTTAAAACTTAAGGTGATGCCACTGTTACCACCCTCAAACACCGACGAAATGCGTCCTAGTTCTATCGCAATTTTCGCCACCAGCGTTCCACTGAAATTGCCAGTAGCTTTCCGACCGCCTTCACACTCAAATTACGCTGCAGTTACTCGGCGTTGAAGCACTTGGTGCTTGTTGTGAAGACATTTTATCTCTGAAGAGGTTACTCATCTTTCAGTAAAAGTATTAGCCAAGGATCACTCGGTTCTGAAATAAGAAAAAAAGTTAAGAAGAAGAAATAGTACGCATCCTTTACTAGCATTGGCTTAGTCCTAGTCAGAAGATTGCTACGAGCAGATTATTGAAATAAAGAAGTTAAAGGTTCAAATTAAACACTAAATTGTTAGACTTAATGGCCACTTAAATCTACCTACTTGCATGCAAAATAAAATCACTCTTGAATTATACGCTGAACTAAGTAGTTGGTTTATTTCACTTCGGCTTAATCTTAATCTCTAACACAGATGAATACCAGCGCTCTTGGAACCAACTCGAGAAACCTCGAAGCAGAGGAAAACTCTCGGTCTGAGGTGGCCCTCGCAACTAGTTAACGCTTGATAAAGTAACATCCGTCTTCAAATGATTCTTGTCTTAATACTGAACATCTTTTCGGATATTATTTTCTTTTCTCATTCAAAGGACCTCTCCTTTCCTATTTTAATGGAACATCAAAATGTCCATGAGACTGGCAGCGTATGTACTTCATTGACTTTCAAACACAATCACCCAATTTCACGTAGAATCTCTTTCAAATTTATGATGCCAACGGGATAGAGAATCGTTTTCAAAGATGCTCATATCCACACTTTGCAAGAGATGTCACCTTTTAACGGTGAATTACATTACATATGCCAGTACACATTGTTGACTTCTTTCATGTAGCCATGTCCATTAAACTGGTCCAAATAGGTTAGACACATAATGAAGAATATTTTCCCGCGTTAATTGACCGGAAGTGAGGGCCAGTACTGCCATTATGTCAGACGGCTCCAGCATATCACATTTTTTTATCGCCCCAAAATGTTGCCTCATTCCAGGAACTCGTATCTCCCTTTAGTACATACACTGTGACGTCGGCAATTTGGCTCTTCACTGCAAACTTCCGATGCCATTCACCTTTTTCAGCAGATTTTTTTGCCTCAGTTAAATCAAATTTAATACTTTGCAGGGAAATGCCCATTTAAAAAAGGGTAATGGCTCACAACGGTACTTGCTTCATACATATATCTAGGATGACCTTTTGCCACATAAATATCGTCGGTTAGTAATGTGTTTTAATACCCCACCCCGGACTAAGAGCTACGGCAGGCGAATCAAACGGAATCAGTTAAGATTTTAAAAGCATCCCATTTCGGTTTTGCAGGAAGTTAAACCCAAAAAAAAAAATACCGCCCACAACATTGTATCTCCATTAATTGTTCACCAAAAGAGGAAGAGTTCTTCGCAGGCATGAAAATGACCATGTGAGCAATCCACGCCTGAGATATCGATCTAATAGTCCTGTGTTTACTCTCCATGAAATGATGTAAGATACAGATAAACCCGGACATCTGTGAGGACAACTCTGAGCCGCAGCTTTTATCTGATTTCAATCCGACCGGAAAAACATCGTAAAAAAGCGATAAAATTACATAAAAACAAATCCTGCTGATTGATTTAAAAAAATCAAACATGACGCACGAGGCAGAGTACAATCGAATTGCTTTGGCGCGTGTGTTTACACTTAACTGAGAGACCAAGCCATCGGATACAGATACGAGTACATTCGTGTCCTTGGAAGTTTTTTTCTATTTCTCCCAAAATAGATGTGGGATGACTTTCGTTGCGTGTTTTTTTTTTTTTCTTTTTTTTTTTTGTCCTTATTTCTAATTCTCCATTTCCCTATATTTTTGTTTCTTCTGATTTGCCCCACCCCAATGTCCTTGGAGGATAACAAACTCTTTCGCCTGATCGCATCTTTATGCCTTTCATCATGGGCAAAATTATAAAGTAATCATCATCACAGCAGCAGAAAGACCTACTTAGGTCCTTGTGGGAGATTATTTCTAGATTAATTTCGTCTGAAGTGGATTCACTTCATTTGTTTACGTTGTACGAGTATCTGCAGCCTTCTGACAAGTTGCTTTCATTTATTGGATTCAAAGTAAATCTGTTGTAATAAATTCGGGACTGATGCGAAAGGATAAAGTGATTAGGTTGGCAAAAATATTCGAATTGATGCATATTTTAAGCGACTTTTCGCTGTCGTGGGTGTGGATTTTCTTGGATTTGGATGTGCTCGTACCATATGTGCAGAGGAGGACTCTTCAAATTAATCTCGATTCATTTTGACATCATATCAATACAATTTTTATGTTTAAGGGAAATTAAAGTTTACTTCAAAATTAATCACCTGAAAAAGTTGTATCCTTCGTCCGGTTTTTATCGCTGGATTTCTGGCTGCTGCACTGCAACATTTGCCACCTGCTGCACCCGATATATCTTCGGAACTAATCGACCGTATTGAGATTTTATCGTCGTGATCGTTGTGAGCTGCTACACTGGTTGGACTATTATTTATCGCCACCTCTGTCGTTGATGGTGATTTCTGCCTCAGATTGCATTTTCCATTTAACATGATGCGTGCGTGAGTGAATGAATGGATGTGAGTTTAGTAACACCTAACGATGATTCGATGATAGTTCTGGTGGCAGACCAGAGGAGACAGGTGTAGAAAGATCCTGCTCCACCACTGCACTTGGCTTTATTATCTGAAAAGAGAGGGCAGAGTATGCATTACTTTTTACTATTATGGATATATCCTTGGGAATAAAGGTGATAAAAGAATTGAGGACAAACACAATCACTAAGAAGGTGTTGATGCAGCCAAATTGAATTCTGGCTGGAAATGTTTGCATATGCATATGCACTGCACATATTTAGATGGATTTGTACAATGGCTGTTGAGATAAAGGACGCCGAAAGTAGCAAAAATTGGTAGTGCTGAGGTAAAGCAACAATTCGATACAATTATTTTTTTCTAGGAAATAAATTTCAAGATTAGTTAGTTAGTTATCACTTTATTGTAGCTTAAATTGTACATTATTGGTTTTACAGACATTATTGCACATTTTACAGAGATATGGTATTTCACTACCTTACTACTGACAATTTAAAAAATTAGTGAACAATTATTAATGTAAACACAGGCTTAAGAAGGAAAACTACTAAAAAAAAAACCTTCATTAAATCATTCATCGTGGTAGATAGAAGGGGGGCAGTAGAAACAACAATTTGGTTTCATTACAATTAATAGCATTATATGTATAATGAAGGAACAAAGAAACAGAAACAAAGTTAATAAATAAATAAATAAATAAATAAATTGTTTAATAAATAAATTTGTAATAATTAATTAATAATTAGTTGTTGAGAGCTGAAACCAATTTATTGCTAGACATGCTATATAATATTTTGTACTTTTCATTCAGTTCGGCAATGCGGTCTTTAATTTTTTCAACATTAGTTCTAATGTGCAGCTCGTTAGTAGAGTAGTCCCAAGGCAGTTTCCAAATCAGTTTTAATAATTTATTTTGTGCTCTTTGAAGTTTGAGGAGGTGACTTTTGGCACAGTTCCCCCAGACAGGAGATCCGAAACAAAGAATTGACTGGAAAATCGTTTTGAAAATGATCATCTTATTTTCTCTGCTCAAATCTGACTTTCGATTTATAAATGGATAGAGAACTCTTGTTATTATATTGGTCTTATTTATCGTTTCTTTAATATGCAATCCGAAATTTAATTGTTTGTCCAGGTGTATCCCAAGATATTTGACATTAGGTTTCCACTCAGTAAAAACATTATTAATAGAAAGATTGTTGCTTGGCAAGAAACAAGCTTTTCTTTTACGGGTAAAAAAGATAGCCTGGGTCTTTGGAAGCATTAATTTTAATCTTCCAATTGTTTAAATAGGTTAGTAGTGTATTTATAGCAGATTGTAAATTGGTTTCAATATTTTCTGAACAGAAAATACAAGTATCATCAGCGAATAGTGCGATTTCACAGTTAGCAAGTCTTGGAAGGTCCGACAAATATATATTAAATAAAAGTGGACCCAAGACGGAGCCTTGGGGAACACCTGCTCCTAGATCTTGGACATCTGAAAGTGTACCATTAACAGTAACTTTGTATTTTCGAAAAGATAAAAAGGATTGAATTATTTTTATTAAATAAAGCGGAAAATTGAGCATAAACATTTTATGTAGCAAGCCGTTGTGCCAAACTGTGTCAAAGGCTTTCTCAATATCAAAAAGTACTAAGCCTGTACTTTTTTCCAGCAAGAATTGACTTCTGACATGTTTTACAATGCGGTGAACTTGGTGCACGGAGCTGTGATGTTGCCTGAATCCGAATTGTTCAGGAGGTAACAAATCAATAAGGTTAATGTGCGAGAGTAATTTTGTTTTAATTAACCGCTCAAGGCATTTACTTAGCGAATTTAGCAAGCTAATTGGCCTGTAACTATCAGGAAAACAGGGTGCTTTCCCAGGTTTTAAAATCGGAACTACTTTAGCTGTTTTCCACTTGTCAGGAAAATATCCCAGTTTCAGACATCTATTAAAAAGTTGCTGAATGAATTTAATGCCCATTACAGGCAAGTTCTTCAAAAATATTGGGTATATAATTTATTTCGTGCGGTTTGTTTTTTTTCAAAATTTGAACGTTGATTTAAGAAAAACATGTACAATAGTATTATTCAAAGTATTGCCCATCTGAAGCTATGACTTTTTCCCATCTTTCTGGCAATTTGTGGATCCCATCCCAAAAGAACTGCGCCGGCTTAGCAGCCAAGAATGAATCAAGCCAATTTTTTATATTCTGCTCTGAAGTGAACCGTATTTCAGTGAGGACGTTCTGCATCGACCGAAATGGTAGCCAGAAGGGGCAAGGTCCGGGCTATAAGGCGGGTGGGGTAAGACTTCCCATTCACTGTTTTCCAAATAGTTCTTAACCGGAATAGCAACGTGGGCCGAGCGTTGTCATGATGGAAAATTATTGCCTCGTGTCTGGTCGCATATTCCGGGCGTTTTTCGGCCACTGCTGTCTTCAAACGGTTTTAGCAGCTCATAATACAGCACACCCATCTGATCCCACCAAATACAGAGCACTACCCTCGCGCCATGGAATTCGGCTTTGCCGTTGATTTGGCTGGTTGGCCGGGTTTCACATATGATGTTTTGCTCTTGGGGTTGTCGTTGTGGATCCATTTTTCATCACCAGTAACAATCCGATGGAAAAATGACTTCCTTTTGTGGCGTTCCAGCGGCATTTCGGACATGCAAAACCGCCTTTCGACGTCTCTCGGCTTGAGTTCATGTAGAACCCAATTTCCTTGCTTTTAAATATATCCAGCTGCTTTTAAACGTTCTAAAATGGCTGCTTGAGTGACACCCAAAGATTCTGCGAGCTCCTCTTGTGTTTGGCAACAATCTTCATAGAGTAATGCTTCCAGTTCTTCATCTTCAAACTTTTTTGGCTGCCCAGGACGTTCATCGTCTTCCAAGCCAAAATCACCACTTTTAAATCGTGCAAACCAATTTTGGCACATTCGCTCAGCTAGCGCATGTTCACCATAAGCTTCCACCAAAATACGATGACTTTCAACAGCAGTTTTCTTCATGAAGAAGGACTCCCCGCAAAAACACATTTTCAGGCACAAAGTTCGACATATTTGAGTGAAATAAAATTATTGTTGTTTACGCTTCAAATGAATGACATATACTGAAATGACGTACAATGACAGTAGCTTTCCAACGCATGTTCCAATGGAATAATACAAGTTACGCCATCTTTTAGCAAACCGCACAAATTAAGTTATAGACCCAATATATTTTTAACGCAATCAAAACCTGGCGATTTCTTATTTTTTAAAGTGGATAATACATCAACCACATCGTAGAGACTAATGATATCCGTATTTAGTCTAACATTATTTGCATTAATGTTATTTATTGACCGTTCAACTATTGATTCTGTATAAGGATCACTTGAACCATTTAAATTTGTGAAGCTGTTAGTAAATACATTTGAGAGAGCATTCGCCTTTTCAGAAAAGGAGATCATTACAGAGCTCCCAACTTTAAGCGCAGGCAATGCACAGTTTTTTTTTTTTAATTATCTTTATTATATTCCAAAAGGGTTTACTTCCTTTATCTAATTTTTGAAGCTTTTGGTTCCAAACTTTATTTCTGTAGGAAGAGATAATGAATTTTAAAACGAAATTAAGGTACTTCATATCGTGAAGATGTTGAATGTTTCTGGTTCTAGTCCACTTGGATCTGCAACCATTCCTTACCTTTATAACATTTAATATATAAGATGGGAGGTTGTTGCCAGACTCACGAGATCTAACTTTTTTTGGTACAGCTTGATCCACTGCTTCCAAAACGAATTCAGTGAACTGTTTAACAGCCTCATCAATGTGAGTTGTGCTGTCAGAAAAAGGTGTAGAAGCAGCCAAATTGCTCAGCTTCCGTAGTCAAAAACCAAGTTCGGATTTTGTACTGGAGAGGAGGAAGGAATATGTAAATTTACTGGAAGATGATCAGAGCTGAGATCATTGTAAGCCATAGGCTGGTCAAACAGATTTTTCGAATTTGTTAAAAAGTAGTCCAACGTTGAAGGGTTAGATTGAGCTTTTGAAGGAAAGTAAGTAGGATGGGGAGGGTACAAAATGTTGAAAGAATGTCTTTGATTATAGTCTAGCAATATGTTACCCCACGCATTTGCTCTTATACAACCCCAGGTTCTATGTCTGCAATTTAAGTCCCCACCAACTAAAAAAGTTCCATTAATATTTATCAATTTACGTAGATCATTACTGAACTCAAAACGCTTACGGTTTGATGAAGTACCCCCAGGAAAATATACAGAAAAAATTTTAAGTAAAAGACCATTACTGAATGGTATTTCAATGGCAATATTTTCAATCAACTTCGTATTAAGTACAGGAAGTAATTTATGTTGTATTGATCTTAGTACACTACCTCCTCTTCTATCTACCCGATCTAAGCGATAACACTTATAATCTTTATTACTTAAATTATAACTAGAAGTTAACCATGTTTCCTGTAACAAACTTATATGTATATTATGTTTACTCAAGTAAGCAAAAAATTCTACAGATTTATGGCGAATATCTCTAGCATTCCAACATGTTATATTCAAACAAGTATGCCTTATTTTTCTTGATATAAGAATTTAATAGCTAATTGTGCAATGGTATTAAACTGCTCTTCTCTGGAGTTGCATTTACCTAAGAGCGAAATCATCTCAAACGTGAGAGCGTTTAGTTCTTCCATCGTAAAGAGCTGCATATTACTCTTTGAATTGGTTATGGAGTTACTGGTCTTCCAAACATTCGGAGTTGTGTTGTAAGTTTTTAAATCTGGCACAACTGATGTCTTGTATGGTGTACGTAGTGGGGGAAAGTCCGTAGTACTCGGAGTAAAAGTCTGCTTACTCATTCGTACTTGAAGAGGTTTGTTTCGAAGAGCAAACCGCTCACGAATTTCAAAAAATTTTTGCCTACTCACAAGTCGTCTGACTTGTGTGAATCACTGCAGTTAGCGCATTTGATGTTCTTTGAGTTGCATATGTTTGTTCGATGATTCTCAGAGCAAATAGCACAGTGAGTCCGTACATACAACATGACTTTTAACGCCCTTGAAGTTGGAAGGTCATGGGTGAAAAATTGAATTTTTTTCGATGTTAAATCCGCAAAAATAATGCTATGTGCTGCGGGTTTGTCACAAAAAATTTTAATACCGATGGATACTTTGTTCACACAATAGTCTTCGATTTTCAACTCGCGAAGTAGAGAATGAATCTGTTCACTAGTTTTATGCAGAACGCAGATGGAAGGAGTTTTTATTTTTTTTGTTATAACTGGAGAAATGATCTCGTCACACTCGATTTCATTGTCCGAATCGGGTAAACATTGCAAAGGTGCAAAATAATTACTCCTAGAGTTATTAGCTCTGGAGTTCATTTTACGACTTTTTGATGTTGAAGACAAATTGTCTTCAACACACGGGAACCTTACTCTCTTACTAATTTTTAAATAAAACTAGATACCGCACAGAAGAAATCAATAACTTGACGCTAGATGTGATCGACTTGAAACGACAATTCGAACTGAAATTTCAAGATGGGTCTTAGCTCGCTCTAGCAATAAAATAATGCTTCCAAGTACTACAACAAATTAAGAAATGCGAAAGCAGAAACCAACGATTGATATGGTAAATTCACTTGTCTGGTTGCTTTATACGAGTAGCATATCTATCCGCCATCCAAGAAGTGCGATCAAATTGGTCGAGTATAAGAAGGATGAGAAACTGCGACAACCCAGCGGAAGAGGAAAACGGTGGCACAAAGCCCGGATCTTATGTATAAGCTCCTCGACAAAATTTTCTAAGGTCGAGAAGTGCAAGATTAGGGAAATGCAGAAACCTTATAGCAACAAAGGAGTTCGATGGTGTGACAATACCGTACAAAGTACGAACGAAAGTCTGCAATCACGAACAAGGGAATCAAGTGCTAGATCCAAAGTCAGTCCTGCAAATATGAAAGACCCATTTTCGCACACTTTTAAAACGCAATGAGAATTAATATTTCCCTGTCAAACAGAACGAATCATTCATTCTGGAGGGTGATACGACCCCCACGATAGTGATACGATAACGATAGCCACATCCAAATTTAAGTCCAATCGCTGTTCATAAAATTTCTGCCTTGCTGATTTCAGGCCTCCAAAATTTACTATCGTCCAAATTTTTAACTTACGACATATTTTTTTTACTTAGATGGCGCTACAGTCCAGGGAAGACCAGCTCTTCAACCAATATGCGTCTCCAGCTAAAATGGTCTTTTGACAGCTGTACACGCGAACTTGGTTGAGGTCTCCTTCCACTTGCTTGCGCCACCAGATTGAAGTCGAAAACCTTCCAGGCTGAGACGCTGGTGTCCATGCACTCAAGATGACCAAGCAATCTAAACCGGGTTATCCGTTTCCAACATTCTCGCACTAATGCAAATAGAACTGCTTTCGTCAGTATAAAAGCTTCCGCGCCCCAAAGCAGGACAGGAACGATCACTGTATCACTGTCTAATAGAGGGAGAGGGCTTTACTGCTCAGAGCATCGATTGGCAAAGAGTGGTTCTTCGCATGATTTCTGCGGTTGCGTCATTGTCGGAGTTCGACTGTGGAGCCAAGGTAAATAAAGTCTCTTACTACCTCAAAGTTTTAACTGCATATCGTCACGCTTGTGTCTCCCTCTTCGTTGAGAACATATGCTCGGATTTTTCTTCGATGACCGCCAAACTCATCATTGCCGCTTTCAGCAGTCGCAAACGCTCCATTGACAACTCTTCGTGTTCTTCCTATTATGTCAATGTCGTCTGCATATGCGAGTAACTGAATAGACTTTTGAAAGAGGTTGGCGTGTTAGTCATGGCTCACTCCGTCCGAGTTAGTGCCCCACCACGCGTCTTACGCCTGTTTGTTTCCTACTCTGAGTCTGTAGGCTTTTCCTTCCTCTCGCATGTGTCGTTCTGTCCGAGCTGCCTCACCACGCAGTCAACCCCCTACCGTTTCTTGCCGCTTTTTCGTTTCATCGGAGTTCGCAATCACTTCATATCGATTTTTCGTTTCATCACAGCTAAGAATCGCTTCATGTCGCTTTTTCGTTTCATCACAGCTCAGAATAGCTTCATGTCGCTTTTTCATTTCATCGGAATTCAGGATAACTCCATGTTGCCTTTTTGTTTCATCACAGTTCGGAATCACTTTATGTTGCCTTTTCGTTTCATCGTAGTTCAGAATTATTGCCCAGCAAGCCATAAGAAGCCTAACTTGAGAAACTGTGACATTTCAGGGATAGGATCGATATTCACCACCTGTCTATGGATTTCAAGACCTCTAGTTTTTCTCTAGTTTATATGTTAAGTTCAACATAAGTCTGTCATTAAAGAACGAGAACAGTTCGTCCGGAAGGAAACATCGCGGCTGTGGAAGCCTAAGTTGAAGAGGACTCCAATTTATCGATTCGTCGTCATCTTTCGCAGGAACTTGTCCTAAGTCCATATACACTCTGCAAAATTAATGTAAGAGCTAAACTTCAAATAAACCGGAGGTTTACTCAGTTCTTGTTCAGTAATGGGCCTCATTTCTGCTTAAACTGCTACGTAAACAAGCAAGCCTTGTATGCGCTCACGACCCAACAGAGGAAAAGGACGATGTTACCAAAGAACGTTTCTACGAGCTCCTCGACAAAACCTACGAGCATTGTCCGATGTATGAGGTTTAAATCATCGTAGGCCACTTTAATGCCACAATTGGAAAGGAGGACGTCTTTGGGAGCACAAACGGAAGACATAGCCCACACGACACCACGTCTGGAAACGGACTTAGACTAATCGATTTCGCTGCGGGACGTAAAGTTACTATAGCAAGCACACGTTTTCCTCACCTCAATATTCACAAAGGAACATGACAAACACCTCAGTATACTTTTAGCCCTATTGATCATGTTGGGATCGACGTTAGGCAGTGCTCAAGTATTTTAGATGACCGAAAATTCCAATCGGCCAACATATACGCGCACCACTACCTAGTTGCAGCCAAGGTACGTCTACGGATATCTCAGACGCCACAACAACGGGGAAATACTATGAGAAGATTGAACCTTGAACGGTTGCAATCGCAACAAGACGCCAAAACCTTTGCCGATAGCGTATCCCTCAGCCTCTAGAGAAGTTCTTTGCAGCCAACATCAGGTTCTGAAAGTCAGGTCAGTGGTTTAGCTGCCTAGAAGCCATCACAAATGGCGCAACTAACGTTTTTTTTTTTTTTTTTTTTTTTATATACATAATTTGCGAGCGCTCAAGGCATTTCAGCACCCTTTAAATGTTTGCACACAGCGCGGGCGAAGGAAAGTTAAGAGGATACAAAGAGAGGTACCGGTGAACGTTTTTTTACAATGTTTGAAAGTTATAATGACTAGGATATAAGGAGCTAGGCAGGGCATTCCATAAGCTTCTTGTACGGCTAAGGAACGAATCACGATATTTCAGAGTACGACGGAAAGTGGGCTTGAGGGTATACTAATGAGCATTCATAGCGAGACGGGTGTTACGGTTAAAGGCTTGAAGGGGCGGAATGCTACTGGCGATTTCTCTGGAGCACTGGTGGTGAAAATAGCGATAAAACGGAACGAGACACGAAACCGTACGTCCGTGTTCGAGGAAACCTTTACATTTCACAGCATTTTTGACGACACCGAATATGTTTTCATTCAAACGTAAGTTTTCATTGACACACATACCGAGAATGGAAAGTCTATCGGTTTCGACGATGCAAGTGCCATCCATGGCACTGGGTGTTTAAATTTCGCTTTAACGTCAGCAGACAGCATTGTGTTTTGGAAGCATTAAATTCCACTCTGTTGATATCGGAATTTAATGATCTCAACATACGCCGTCGTTCCCATTCTACAGCCTAGGAGAAAGGGCATGGGTACGGGAATATATATGAAAAGCAGAGAGTACTGTCGTCAGCAAAGGAGTATATTGGATTAGAGGTAGCAGACAAGAGATCGTTGATGAAAATTAAAAAGAGTGTCGGAGACAGAACGGAGCCCTGGGGCACATCAGCATTTATTTTGTGAATATCAGACCTGAAACCGTCCAAGACAACTTGAATTGAACGTTCCAAAGGGTAATTTCTAATCCATTGAAGAAGAGAGTCGTTGATCCCAAAAGCACGTATTTTCGACAAAACAGCCTGATGCCAAACGCTTTCAAATGCCTTAGAAATATCAAGTGCAAGTATCTTGCTTTCGCCAGACTAATATACCCTTTGATTCCACTTTTCGGTGAAACATGTCATCAAATAACCAGTGGACCTGTTACTACGAAAACCGTACTGCCGGATCTGTAGGAGGAGAGAGAGGAAGATTCGCATTTTTTAGGGACCTTCTGGACAACTGCTGTTTTTCATCTTCTCGGAAAGAGTCCTAAAGAGAAGGATCGATGTGTTTGTGTGTATATGCAAAGATCTGGCTACTATACGAATGCCAAAGTGGATTCATTCTATTGAAGATTCGACGCACTCAAGTGTTGGCGGAGACAAAGCACAATTTCGAGGTGTTGAGCTGACCGCAAAGCGTGCAGCAAGCACATTGGCTTTGTCCAAAGAACTGACAGCTGGAATGTCATTATAAATGAGCGTTGGGATAGAGGATGAGACAGAATTTCCAACATTTTCGACGCACGACCAAAAATTGCTACTACCTTTGGGACATTGTAGTATTTTTTGCCTCAGTTTTTGGCCGTATTGGAATTATACACGTTTAAGAAAGGCGTTGTAGTCATTCCTGGCTCATCTAAACTTTTTTCGGTTTTCCTCTGTTGTGTTGATCTTGAATGACCGAAAAAACATTTCTCTAACCCTGACAGCATCTTTGCAGCTCGAGTCGTACCATGCCTTTTCTTTTGGTGTGATACTCTTCATCCGATGAGGGATAAATAATATCACTGCAAAGAGAATAGTGTCAGTGATCATATCAGCAGCGGCATCCACGACATTATCGAGGAAATATAACGACCAGTTAAATTTCCTAGCGAAGGTGTTAAGTCCGCTCCAATTGGCTTTCTCGTATTGCCATACGGTTCTTTTAGGAATCTTTTCTCTAACTGTGTGGTCGGTGTACGAGAAATTAGCTAATATGACACAATGGTTCGACGAGCCTAGAGGGGAGAGCACATCAACGGAGTTCACGGTCCAGGGTGTTCACGCTATGACTATCAACGTCTGGTATTTGTGTGGGCTCATTTACAAGCTGGGTTAAATCCTTCAGGTGTTGTCTGTCCAGAATGTCTGGGCCCCAGCCCAATTATCAAGGCTTCGCCCATCAATGACGTTGTCTAATAGAAGCGGGGGCAGAGCATATTACTGGTAAACATCTTCAGATGGCGCCACCGAAGGTTGCTACGATTTGACCAGTTACAAGTTGCCGGTCATAGGTCTTGTTGGCGGCAAGACTACCGGTAGTCCCTACCAGGACTTAAATCACAGTACCATGAGAGTCAGGAGCCCCCTGAATTTCGGTCCGGGCCTGACTCGTTGAGATAGGCCGCCTTGTGGGAGCGTCATGGTGGCTGTGGTTTAAACCCAAATTGCGGGAAAGGGTCTAACCCATTGTAGAGTTGCAAATAAGTACTGGGTGCTGTGACCCTAAGAACAGTAAGAGGTTTTAGGTCGGCCTCGACTCATACCAAGGGTGGAACTTGTGCCTCCAACACAGTTCCGAATTGGTATCAAAGGATTGACGGAGAGCGATGGCAAGGCGTATCCTTGCTCCCATGGATGTATGGGCATCCCGTGAACATAGGTGGTTTACGTTAAAAATCAAAGACTAATGTCCAGAATGTCAAAGCCACCCAGAATTGTGTAAATTTAATCACGATTTCGGTATGAGGATAGAGGGATACAATTCATTGTTTGGAGTCGGAGAGCACATCGAACTCGGGAAGGTCTAATTGCTGTCCAGTTTGGGGCTTCTGTAAATAAACCAAAAGCGGATAATTTGCTTACGGAGATGGAATTTTAACCACATGAAATTGAATGCAGGATTGGAACAGGGACTACATTGTGCTGGAGTTTGGTAAGCTACATTACTACGCACGTAAATGGCGAGACCTCGGTGATAGAAGAATAGTGGCACTTCGCATTTAGTGAACTCAAGACAACTATCTGATACCACTTTAGTACTGACAAAGGCAAAATGAACGCTAATTCCTTGGAATTAGTTATGATAGATATTAGTTTATCAGGAACATATTTAAGGCTAAGCACGTGATGCAATGGTCGGTTGAATGTAAATCTAATCTGCATTTTGGAGCTACTGAGTCGTACCATGATGTGATCTCCTCTGTTGGGGCAAGCGCTGGCTGATTTTAGCGAACTTACCCTTGAAACGGGTTGCTCTCAGTTGCACACATTGTGTCTAAAGCACTTAATTTTATCCTTAAGTCTGCTTCCAATAATACGATTGCCATCGTAGATGTCGCAGCCTCTAATCGCTTTCTTATCCAGTCCATCTCATCGTATTTCTGGGATAAGGGTTATATCAGCCCTATAGGCTCTCAGCATTTCCACTAGTTGTTTTGGAGTACCAAGTCTGTCCCCATCCACGAGACTTACTCTTAACACCCTCACATTTCAGGAACCGACCATTGCTCACATTCGACTACCACCGGTATTCATCGCTAGAGAATTTTTCTTGTTTCCAAGGGATAATCACCAGAAAATGTAACTTCAATAAGGCTAATTTACAAATTATCTGAATTCGCATTAATTAAATGGCACACGTTTCCACCTAAGTTACTGGATTCGCGTGGTAGAAACTCCCCAGAGCAATAAAGGAGCTAATTACATATATTTCAACAATAAAATAAAAGCCAAAGCACTAATTGAACGTCCTACGCTCACTGCTTTGTCATCACCTTAACCAATTCACAATAATCGTAATTGTTGTTCATGAGTCCCTCGCAACACTTATAACAAACGGTCTTACTCAATCCATTTCCATCATGCCACTTAGGAAATAAGTATGCCACAGAACGAGGACCTACTTACACGCGAAACCACTTGCATCTGAATAAATTGACCAAAATAACTGCACTGACAGCAATGATCCTTTCTATGGAAACAGTTTTCACACCGACCAACCAACGCAAGCAAAACAACTTGCCACTTGGCGTGCAAATTTTCTTTTCTATTGTATTTTCCCTACACACAATCACCTTTCCATCCTGGCCATATCCACCCACACGCTAATTGCATATTGTAACTTTTTTCATTTTTATTAATTTCCTTTGGCTCACAGGACGACGACGACGACAACGACGACGACGACAACATTGGCGGCAAAGGGGCAAACACACTCGTACATGTGACGTGTGTAAACTCACTTCGTCGAATCATTGGCGACACATACGGATGCTCGTACGAATAAGCCCCCTCAGGTCGGACGTGTCCTTTTCGTTTAATAGCGCCGACAACAACCGCAATGGGTATACCATGCCAACATGCCAACCACTCCGAAAGAGGACATCTAGGAGACGTACAAATTAAATTTCCCTTTCAAAATACCAAGGAGAAATTTAAAATGCATCTAGGTAACGCCTTTGTAAAGGACTGACGCTCAACAACTCGCCTTCCCCCCAAAGTCGATGATGTTTGTTTATACATTTTTCGCTGAGAATTTGTTAAGCTTCTTTTGTTTTCAGATGCACCACAGTGTGCGGTGAAAAGGATTCATTTGCATTCTACTGTGGCTACGAGATGTTTTCAACTTTTCCACAAAAGTTGTTAGGGGAAAGGATTCAGTAGCACCTAGCGCACAAAGAAACCAACACTCATTCGCCGGAAACGGTGAGATGAAACTAATTCGTTAAGGGACTTCCACGAACCTTATGGCACGTCCAAATATTAACTGGGAAGGGCTCTGAACGAGCTTGTCAATTTGTTTTTGACCGAAGGAAAGTATATATTTGTGTCAATAAGAAGTAACCTAACACCAGCAATGCGAATGGCGCGTGAATATCTTGGATATCGTTCGGCTTAGACAATGTCATTGTCAACCATCACCTGGATTAATTGGATTTCGTTGTGCAGGCCTCTTTCCAAGGCGTTGACTTGTTGTCTTTGTTGAAAACAAATAATAAAATCCAAGGCCTAATGACGTTACGCAGTTGATGATAAAGGATTCCATTTGGCTGCTACGCATGGCCTGCTATTTAGAAGTGAAATTTTTATGAGCATGTACAATATTCATTCTGTTTCAACCTCAACAGCTCAAGAGTTCAACAAACTATGCCAGGGTTCTTGACAGGAATATACTCGTAGCACTGCAGTAAAAATCAGCTTTAAGAGAAAACTTGGACGTTCCTACTTCCAAAACATTCAACTCTCTAGTGGCAAAGTACTCATTATGATGCAATGGTTAATTTGTTTGTTACAACGACAGAAGTCTAGGTTCGATTCCATACAAGCAAAAAAATATTTTTGGCATCACTGCCCAGTCGGCAGGCAGTGGCTAACTTGAATGGAAAAGTCTTGTCTTCTATTTATTTAGGGCGTTTGCTATCGACGGCAAAAGTATCGCCTATTTGGATGCGGATTTGTCTTGATTTTCCGGCAGGTTAACGAGCACCTCGTAACTATCCGTATTAAGGCCGAATTTACCAAAACTAGCTTTTATATGGGTTCGCGCCCCCACAGAAGAGGAACATGACGACACCAAAGATAGCTTCTACGAGTTCTTGGACAAGACCTATGAGCAGTGCCTCAGCTATGACATTAAAATTGTCCTCGGCGGTTTTAACGCAAACTAGGAAGAGCGGGCATATTTGGTAGTACTGTCGGAAAGAATAGCCTGCACGACAGCACCTCCGATAATGTATTCAGGCGAATCGTCTTTGCGGCGGGGCGAGATATTGTTGTTCCCACATCTCGATTTTCAATGGGGGACTTGGAGATCTCCTGATCAATCAACCATCAGGCAGATTGACCACATTGTGATCGATGCAAGGCACCCCTCCAGTATTATGGACGTCCGAACGTTCCGAGGAGCCAACGTCAAGTCGGACGAATACCTTGCTGTATCCAAGGTACGGTTGCGGATCTCCCGAACACCGCAAAGCAAAAAATTTTGACATCCTACGGCTACAATCCCCAGGGGTGCCAAAGCATTCTCCGATCGTATTTCCCTTAATCTCTTAAGAGGTCCTATGCCGCCAGCATCTAGCATTGAAGACCAGTGGCAACACTGCAAAAAAACCATCATGCCGCCTCTGAAGTTCTGGGTTTCACTCGGCCACCACCACAAAAACCGTGGTTTGACGACGAGTCCCGGCAAGCATATGCAGATAAGCAAGGAGCATATAAAGTAGTGCTGCATAGAAGGACTCGAGCTGCTCAAGAGATCGACGAGCAGAAGAGGAGAGTCGAACACCGGCTTCTCAAGAGGAAAACGAATGAGCATGAGAAGCACATGGTCCAGGAAGTTGAAAGATACTGCTCCAGGAATGAGGTTTGGAAGTTTTATCAAAAAGTAAAAAGAAAACATGCCACGGACAAAAAGCCCGAACCGAAACCTGTGAAGACTAACAAGGGAAAACATAGTAGAGTCGCAGTCGTTAAGGATTAGAAAAGAGCAGTTCTGTAGACTGTATAAAGGCGATGACGAACCAACTCCTACTATCAGGCATTTCCGACACAATTCCGTCCACCCGACCCGGATGAAGGGCAGATAGGCACATCTAAGCTTAAGTCCAACAAAGCTGTTGGAACGGATGGTCTGAATACCGAAGTCTTTGAAGCGGCAGGCGATGACATAGTAAGGAGCATACACCAACTCAACTATAAGATATGGTCGAACGAAAGTATGTCCGATGAATGGAACCTCAGCTTTATTTGTCCGATCCTCAAGAAAGGCAACCCTCCGAACTGCATCAATTACGTAAGCATCAGTCCTCATAACATCGCCTGCAAGACCCTATCTGCCGTATTCACATAGACCCATGTGCTCCAAATCGATACACACCACCTATTCATCGATTTTAAGGCCCCGATGGCAGCATCTACAGAGACGAGCTATCCAGAGCAACTTCTAGTTCCGGCATCTCTCTCGTCAAGGTTGGTAAGGAACCAAACTTTTGACGTCAAAAAAGGATTTAGACAAGGCGATGCGCTGTCATGCGATTTCTTTAACATCATTCTTGAAAGAATAGTGCAAAACTCATACGCCAACACAAGAGGCACAATCTTTCAAAAGTCCGTCCAATTATTCGCATATGCCGATGATATTGACATAATCGGAAGAAAGCAGCGTGATGTTAGGGGCCCTTTTACGAGTATTGAGATAGAAGCGGCGATGATGGGTTTCACGGTCAATGAGGGCAAGACCATGTATTGTATATGCTGTCAACATGAAAGGACACACAACACCGATGTCTCGGACAGATTTAACTTTGAAGTACAAGGTGCCGCAAAATTAATCATCCAATTTTGTTTTTGAATTGCTTTTTTACTAAACGAAAAAAAATATTTTGAGCAATGGAAATCTTTATTTTGACCTTTACAATTGTTTTCGTTAAGTGGAAAAGATGATATCCGCCAAGTGGCTGCCGTCAGTGTTGATACACATTTGTGTCCGTTTTATCGTATTTTCCATGACTTTCCGCAAGATTTCCAGTGATAACTGTTCATATTCCTATCGAATATTCTCCTTAAGGTCTGCGACCGTCTCAGGCTTGTTGGCATAAACCCGACTTTAAGTAGCACCAAAGAAAGAAGTCTGGAATGGTTAAATAGGGCGATCTTGTTGGACGTGCCAAATCGCCAAAACCGAAGATTAGGCGACCAAAAAACGCTTCCTTCACAATATCCATTGTGCTGTGTGTGCGGTTGCACCGTCTTGTTGAAACGACATGTTCACCAAACCCCACTCATTCAATTCCAGCAGTAAGAAGTCGTTTGTCATGACCCTGTAGCGTTCGCCAGTAACAGTGACTGTATTGCCGATGGGGTCCTCAAAAAAATACGGCCCAATCATACCAACGACATCGGCAGCCACAGCCGTGATATTTTCGGCCGAACGATCAGTCCAGTGGCGGCCATGCTCTGCATGGTCTCCTGTGGTTCCGTTCGAGTTGATTAGCTAAGCGCCGGAATGTTTGCCCAGTTGACGCGACACGATTAGGAAATCGACGTCGAAATTCACGCTGCGCTAACACCACGGACCGATTATTGGTCGAAAACATCGACACAATTATTCCACGCTCTTGCGGAGTACAGCGCTCCATTGCTTGTCTGTTTGTATACTGCAGCTGTCTATGTAGTTCACAAATGTCAAATATGATTAACGTACGACGCCATTTGGGTAAATTGATTAATTTTGCGCCACCTTGTAGTTAGGGACTTTGTCTACCTAGGGTCCGCTACCAATTCAGAAAACAACAACAGCGCTGAAATCATACGAAGGACAACTCTACCCAATCGCTGCTTTTTTTGGCTTAGAAAGCGATTGACTAACAAGGCCCTCTCTTGACCAACAGGAGTGACCCTATATAAGACCTTAACAATCCCAGTCCTTCTCTATGGTGCAGAAGCATGGACTTTATCAAAAATGGATGATGGTGCTCTTGACTGCTTTGAGAGGAAAATTCTTCGGGTGATTTTCGGCACCGTCTGCGTAGACGGTGAGTGGATGAGGACATACAACGAAGAACTGTAGGGGCTGTACAGCGACATCCCCTGAACCAGAAGAATGAAGATCCAATAATTGAAATGGCTGGGTCATATAGAGCTGATGGGCACTAATGCTCAGGTTCAAGAAATCTTCGGGCAACATAGTTAAGGAAGGCTTGGCGAACGCAAGTGGAAAGAAACTGGGGGTAGCTACCTACAGATCGAGCTAACCGAAGACGCTAATTGCTTGAGGCCTAGGTCCACCGCGGACTATAGCGCCACCTTAAGTAAATTCGATCAGATGGGCTGAAAAAAAAGGCCGAAAAATTTACATATCGGTGACTTGGAAAAAAGAAGGATTATATTTTGGTGCGGATCTAACGGTATCAAACGGTTTCAGATTTTCACACAATACGGCGGACAAGATCTTGGAAGCAATGTTAAAGTATAAGATACAGTTGCCGCAGTTTGACGATTAGACAAACGATGCTAAGGTTCGCGAGGCATGCTTCCATTCAAGCACATCGTGGAAATGGGTTGTTGTTAGCACTCTAAGGAGTCATCTCCTGCTGCCCTCAATAATTGAGGTCGTAATAACCATCGTTACACAGTCTGCGGAAATGGTTTTTCCATATCCTCTTCACTGACTGACTTACACAAAATTTCCCAACTCATCTCTACGACCCAGCAGTATTGGCATTATTTTCACATTTCGCCATGACTTGGAAATGTTCTTTCTAAAGCAGCATCTCTCCAATTCCCGAAGATTTCACTTACTTTCGAAAACCTCTCGTACTTTTATCCTCCTTTGTTCGTAGAGCGCATAAGCCGTTCTCGTTTTTCTATGCAACGCCGCGCCGCTTCATAAAAGAGCGATTTTGCTACATAAGATTGTCTGCCCATTTCATCCAACCAGAGCTTTCGTGGCGTGTACGGGTAAAACCCAGTAACTATTGTGAGTGGCAGACCAGCCCAAGAAATCTAAAATTTTCGGCACCTGAACAATTCACATTAAATTCTCCAACATCAGCCTAATGTATGCTCTAGCCGCCACAGAAAGAATAGACGATGTTGCCGAAAAATGTTTGCTACAACTCTTCAAAAAAATCCACGACTAATCGCTGAGACATCTTTGGCATCATCAGTCGGAAAGTTTAGCATACGAGTACAAAAGACCAGGTCTGCAAAGGAACTTAGGCTAATTGACTTTGCTGGAGTAGGGAATGTCGCTATTGCTAGCACACGGTTCCCTCGCTTCAATATCCACAAAGCAACAAACCGCCAGAACCTTAGCTGATCGCTCATCCCTCAACCTCTCGATAAGTCCTATTCTGCACAAATTTTTGAAGAGCAGTGTCATTGCCAAGAAGCTAGAGGAAATAGAAAGTGCACTGCCCACTCGTGATCAAGGATATTTCCAAAAATGAAAAAAAACGTTTCAAGCTCTCAAGACCTGATCGCAGGAAAGTATGCCTCATGAATAGAACCCAAGCTTTGTTTGTCCAATACCTAGGAACGGAGACCCTTCAAACTGTGCCAGCTACAGAAGCATCAGTCGCATTTGTTGGACCTTAGTTTGCACCATTTTTGATTGTAAGCAACCCGCACACGTCTGCCTTGTACCTCGCTTCTTTTTCCGTTTCTTGCTTTTTTCTTTTCGTCGTCACATGTGGTCGGCGAAGAAAAAGTTGAGGTTAAAGTGAACAGAACTGTGTTAGAAATGACGGATGGTGCACCGTTGAGTTCATTATGGCATCACGAACTGTTATCCATGGATAACTACGATACATGGCGTATTCAAGTGAAGGCGCTCCTAACAAAAAATAAAATGCGGGAGTGCGTGGATGGAGCTGTCTCGATCCCAGGTGCCGCCGATGCGCTCGACAAATGGCTGAAAATCACAGAAAGACTAAGGCCGATTTGGTGTTATCTATTCAGCCATCGGAATTAAATGAGATCCGTGGGTGCGAAACTTCGAGGGATATATGTGTCAAGCTGGGGGAAATCTACGCGTCGAAAGACCTGCAAGACAAGCAATGTTGCTCAAACGGTTTACGCTGGAAAAGTTAGACAACTGAGGTGATGTCAAAGACCATATGGCGAAATATTTCGATGCTGTTGACAAATTGGATAGCCTTTTATAGTCTTCCTTCTTCGTATGAAAATTGTCGGTGTGTGATTGAGTCCAGTGACCATCTGCCTACAGCTGAGGCGCTCAAAGTTGAAATCATCGAAGAAAGTGATGCAAGACAACAGGCGTCTGGTAGCATGGTCGTAGCTATGACTGTTGAAAGCGGTGGCCGTTCTCGTCAAACTCGATTCAAACGTGAAAAGGGAGCACTGAAGGACGGTGAAATAAAGTGCGTGCTTCAAGCGTGGTATACTAGGCACACAAAGCCAATGAGTGTCCGGCGAAGAAATTCGACAAAGGCCAGAAGAATTTGTTACTTTTTAATGTTGGTGGTAGTTGACGCCCCCATTTATTTCGCTTAAGGCTTGAACTAACTTTAAAACTTTAAAACAACAATTAAGGGTTAGGAAGTAAGGGAATAGATGGAGACATCAAGTTTAAGATGAGAAGTGCTCAGGTTGAAATCAAAAAGGGCGAGGTTTGAGTTGACCTTACGGAGCATGCGGTAGAATGGTTTGTTAGAATCATAAGGTTAATCCGGTTTCAGGTTGAGGAGCTTGAGGCGGTCACGATAGGGAGGTAAGTTAAAGGGGTCATCCCATGGTAGTTCTCGAAGGACAAACCGAAGAAAACCTGGGGTACAGTTTGGCCATGCAGGAAATAAAGTCGAAGAGGAGAGTAGAGGACTGGACTTGCGTGACAAAGTCATTGATTGACATTTGGAGACATTAAGTTCAATTTCTTAGTTACCAAGTAGAAAACCTATCGAGGTTTTCTTGAAGGAGAATAGAATCTTGGGCTGAAGAAATAGTTTTGGAGAACTTAGTGTCGTCGGGGTAAATTAATAGGGGCAGTGTTTAATAAACCTCTCAAGATCATTTATAGTTAAAATGAAGAAGAGGGGACCTAGATGGCTGCCTTGTGGGACACCATAAGTGGCCAAAAACGGAGTGGAGAAGGCTGACCTAAAGCGAACGGTATAATAACGGATCTCCGGATAAGAAGATATCCATTTTAACAATACGGGGTCAAAACCGAGGGAAGACATTTTAAAAAGGACCAATTGATATGATTGAAGGCCTTAGCAAAATCTGTAGCAATAGCATCGATTTCGTTGACATTTTCTAGGGCTAAAGGGCAAAGAACGAATTTAACTAAGTTTGTAGTAGTTGATCTACCTTTCAGGAATCCATGTTGACTGGGTGGTATAAGAGACTTGCACTGAAAGCTTGGTACTTCACATAAAATACTTTCGAACACTCTAGATATATGAGAAAATTTAGCAATGGGACGGTAGTTAGTTACTTCATTCTTTGATCCCTTTTTGTGGACCGCAGTTATGAAAGAGGTCTTCCAAACTTGGGGGAATTCCTCTTTTATGTAGGACAGATGAAATAGGGAGCAAAGTGGATGGGAAAGATTGGAGGCACACTTTTTAAGAAATATTGCTGGGGGCTCGTCTGGCCCTGGTAAAAATTTATCCTTGAGATTTTGTAACTTTTCTTTGATAAGGGTTGGATCAAAAGATTGAGAGAGAGATGGGCCATTGGAGAAATCGGGAAGGTACTTGCAATATATGGGGTTGAAAGAAGAAGAATCAGCCAGCAAATATCGTTGATGAATCGTAAGCAGTGAATCATACGGTGACAATAAATGGCGACAATATTTTTTGTGCTAAACGTATACCAGCAAACAAGACATGGATTATTGATACAGCATATTTGTATGGTGAAGAAGGACTATTTCAATCCATGTGTGATCCCTGGAGTGCAAGGTTGAGTTCCGAGTGTGGGGCGTCAGCTGAAGTAAGGAGAAAGTGTGTTGTGCACACAGTGACAGTGGCTCTCGGTTATTAGAGTTCAAGGACACCCTTTATGTCCTGATTTAAGAATAAATATAATTTCAGTTTCTACAATAGATTACTAATAAGGGGCATGAAGTAACATTCAGAAAGAATGATGTCTACATTCGAGGTGAATGTGGAAATAAATCAGTGATTGCGGATTGTAGAGGTAACATTTATTTTGTCCGGCAGAATTCTATGTGCGCAAAGGCGGTTATTGAACTGTTAAAGTGGCATGAAACATTGGGACATATGAGTTCGAATGACCTGTTTAAAATGATCCACTTTATGATAGTGCCGCCATTAATGTGAAACACGCTGAAAGTTTATCGCGATGCTTAGTATTCCTCAAAGCCATCTTCCTTCTTAAAAGAAGTGGTTTTTGGTACAACACACACTGGATCTTTGATAACCTTGCATGTCGGCTCTCTTATGACGCTGGTCTTATGGAAATGCTGTCCGATGCAATGACACCAGAACTACTGTTGCGGGAAAAATATGAAATCGACCTTCCTTGTGCCCAGAACTGGTTTCGACCAGAATCTGAGCTAGGAACGGAAAGCAGTCGGGTCTTCACGGACGGCTCTAAAACCAATATGGGATGTGGCGCTGCTGTCGACAACGTTAGATTTCACTTCACGTTAGGAAAACGTGTATCTGTTTTCCAAGTCTTACGCAATCCTGATGGCAGCGAACTACATATATTGCGGAGAACCGATAGAGGGGGAGAATCATTTGCATCTGCTGCACTTGGAGCTTTGCTGAACCCT
This sequence comes from Volucella zonaria, assembly GCA_963966105.1. Classification (NCBI taxonomy): domain Eukaryota; kingdom Metazoa; phylum Arthropoda; class Insecta; order Diptera; family Syrphidae; genus Volucella; species Volucella zonaria. Next base: position 191,317,923 of record OZ014532.1, on the reverse strand, counting down.
CTTGCACCTTCCAAGCTAGTTCAAGAATGCAAGAGATCACTGAACGCAGTCGGAAGGTTAAATTCAGTGACCATTGTCTGGGTCCCAGGCCACAATGGGATCGCGGGAAATGAAGTCGCCGATGAACTTGCCAGGCAAGGTTCAGATGAGAGTTTTTCAGGACCCGAACCTACGTTGAGTCTGTCAGCGTCCTCGGTTAAGGCTTTCATTGACAGTTGGGTATCATATGAGCATAACTGCTGATGGCAGAGCTCCCCGAAATGCAGGCAGACCAAATGAATGATTCCCGATGTCTCTAGGAGGTCAGCGGCCTTTCTGCTATCCAACAGCAGGAAAAACTGCAGGTTGGTTACTGGCGTCGGTCGTGACAGGGCATTACACTTTTGCAAAACACTTAAATGTGCTGGCCATCATTGACACAACATCCTGCGATGAAAGTGCCGACGATACCGCGGAGTACTATCACAGTGAATCTCCAGCTTATGCTCGCATCAGGGTGCAGGTACTCGGCGCTGACGTGGTGGATGCTTGTACTGTAGACACCTTGTCACTGAAACGCTTACCCATCATTCTTCGGAAAACTGAAAGATTTCATTAAAAACCACTTTACAAAGAGTACAATGGACTAGTTCTTTGTCGGAGTGCTTACAGCAATGCCTTTCTCAAACCGTGAGAACCATGCGCAGAAACACTCAAGATCGTCCATCTGACGTAGTTGGCTCTTTCAGCGTGGAATCTTCAACCCGTGCAAAATACTTTGTTACCTTCATTGACGATAGCAGGAGGTGGTGTGAAGTGTATAATTTGAAGAAAAAAATTGGTGTCTTCAAGGCATTTAAGCCGTGCCAAATCTCATAGAGAAACAAACTGATAAGAAAGTGAAGTGGCTTTAGTCAGAAGATGGTAGTGTATACTTCAGCATGAAATTCCACCGAGTAATAACTTGGTGACAAATCCTCGGACTCCAGAGCAGAATGGGGTAGCCGAGCGAATGAACGGAACGCTAATGGACATGGACAAGTGCCTGCTATTGGAATTTAAGCGCATCTTTTTGGTCTATAGCTGTTGCCACTGATTGCCATATCCACAATCGATGTCCTACAAGTAATCTGGGAGGCGAAATTCTTTATGGGAAGTAGAAGTGTTGTTGGAAGGTACTTGTCCAATCCAAGCCATCGTAAACTTGCGCAGAAGTTTGAATAAGGCGTTTTTGTGGGGTATCCTCGAGACAGAAAGGGGTATCGTATTTGGCTTCCCCGGAAACATCGTATACTCATAGTCCACGTTCGAGATGCTAAATTCCTGGAAGTACATAGAAGTGTTCCATATGATGCGCGTGTGTTGGAAAATATTGATGCACGAGTCCGTAGGTACAATTGAATCCGAGGATGAGATTTGCGCTGGTATTGCTGCGGTCAGTTTGACTGATGCCCTGATTAGCCGCGCACGAGAAGAGTGGGAAAAGGCAATTGAATCGGAGGTGACGAGTCCAATAAGGAACAACACTTGAGGGACTGTGCTGAAAAAATACAAAGCGAATTTGGTCGGAAGTCGTTGGGTCCTTGCTAATAAATATGAAATCGACAGCAAAGTGGCAAGAAGTAAGGTACCAATCGCAGCAAAGGGGCAAAGTTAAAAGTATGGTGTCAACTATAATTAGACTTCTGTTCCTGTAGCACGGTTGGAGACTTTGCATTGACAGTTCAACGGGGTGGCAGCATATTTAAGTGGGTCTTTGTACGAGGAGGTAATCATAAAAGTAACTGGAATGCTGACCGAGATTCTGGAGCGGATTGTATCTAAACATACAAGATAGAGAAAACTCGTGTCGTTTGCGGAAAGTCTTATATGGACTGCGCCAAGGTAGTTGTCAAGGGTACCTAAATCTTAGCTAGGGCCGAGACCAACAAAAAATGAGCCGTGTCTTTTTCATAATGCTGATGAAAATAATTCCAAGTCGTGGCACAAATTAAAAATCATTTGTTACAAAATTTTGAGGCGGTTGATCAAAATGAAAACGGGATCAGGCTTTCTCAGAAAAGGAGAACTATGACCCAGATGCAACCCACTCAGAAATGAAGATAGCTCTTGGTGACATAAGTGTTGACAGTTTACAGAAAATCTACCCTTATCTTGAACTGGTCGGTGGTTTGATATATTTGTATGTGGCAATAAGGCCTGATGGTGCAAATACTATTTCGAGGTAGGCGCAATTCAGTAAGTGTCACTGAGTTGGCACGAGCGAGTCTCCAGATATCTTGCAGCAATCTTGCAGATATTGGATTAATGTATACAAAAACGGAGGAGCCATCAATTGGATACACCGACGCTGGCTAGGGTGGCTGCACTATTGACCGTCGCACCTATCCAGGCTATGAAGAGCTAAATGGAGCAGCGATGACGTGGAAGTCTCAGAAACAAAAGACTGTTGGATTGTCGTCCACGGAGGCCGAGTACTTCGGAGATTGCGAAGGAAGCTACTCGTATACCATATATCACTATGTGAGCTGTTCTTGATGGATGTAACTGACATAACTATCTTTTTCGAAATTCGGGCAGCTCAATTTCTGGGTAGCTCAATTCTACGAGTGTCTTTATTTTGAACCTGTTGTACATTTATGCAATTATGTGTGGAATAGCACATCATTGATCGTCTTCGCTGGCAGTGCTTCAAACAGTCGGTCCAATTTTTGATGACTCGGTTCAATATGTGCGGCATTATTCCGGCAATAGCGTGTCGAATATTGGCCTCGAGCTCGTCCAAAGTGGTTGACTTATTAGCGTAAACTAAGGACTTGACGTAGTCCTATCGAAAATAATCGAGTAATGTCAAATCGCATGACCGCGGCGGCCAATAATGAACGCTCGCTGTGAGATGACCCAGTTGCCAAATTTCTCCTTCACAACTTCAAGAATTGCGTCACTTGTTTGACATGTAGTGCCGTCTTGTTGGAACCACAGTTCAGATATATCGATGTTGTCGAGCTCTGGCCACAGAACGTCGGTCAACATCGCTCTATACCAGAGACCATTGACGGTAACGGTGTCTCCTTCCTCATTTCCAACGAAATAAGTCAATGGCAATTTTTCTTGCTGATATAACTGCTGAGCTAAAAATGGGTCTAGTCTGAAAAGATGATTTTTTGGCCAAAATCCGGATCTCCGGCCAACATTTCCAGTCCCCAATTAGCGAACTCACGGCGTAGCACATAGTCATCTGACTTCAATTCTTGCGTCAACAGAATCATAAACGGATGTAGGCCCAAATCTAACCGCAAAATAAGCCGGGTTGACTCTCTGGCGATGACCAATTCAGCTGATCCGCGCCGAATCGATTTTATTTTTATTTTTTTTTTTTTATAGTTTGGGCGCGCTCAAGGGATTTAAGTACACTTAAAATGTTTGCACACAGAGCGAGCGAAGAAAAGTCAGGGAGGACAGAAAGAGAGGAAGAGAGGTACTGGTGAACGTTGGTTTTAAATGTTTGAAGGTTATAGTGACTAGGAAATAAGGAGATAGGCAGGGCATTAAATAAACGAGTTGTTCGGCTTAGGAACGAATCACGATATTTTAGAGTACGTCAAAAAATGGGCTTGAGGGTAAACTGATGAGCATTCATAGCGAGACGGGTGTTACGGTTAAAGGTTTGAAGGGGCGGAATGCTACAGGCGATTTCTATGGAGCAATGGTGGTAAAAATATGTCCATTGTTTGAGTGATATTAGTATCACCTATGAGTTTGATCATTTTGAATCCTATCTAGCTGGTGCAGCGATGTTTGGCGATGTGGGCATTGTACTCCAATTTCGGATGGATAAATGCCTTATATATTGAGGCCAGATTAGAGGGAGTAAAGTATTTCTTACATCGTTTGCGGAAACCTGGACATTTCCCAGCATTTTAGACGACATCGAATACGTGGTCATTCCAACGCAAGTTGTCACTGACACACATACCGAGAATGGAAAGTTTATCGGTTTCGACGATGCAAGTGTCATTCATGGATAATGGCTTGGTGTTTGAATTTCGCTTTAATGACAGCAGACATCATTGTGTTTTGGAAGCATTAAATTCCACTCGGTTGATAGTTCCCAATTGGTTATGCTGTTGATATCGGAATTTAATTAGCTTAACTTACGCTGCCGTTCCCGTTCTACAGCCGAAGAGCAGGGACGTGAGTTCGGAAACGAATACGAAAACCAGAGAGTATTGTCATCAGCAAAGGAATATATTGGATTAAAAGTAGCAGACAAGATATCGTTGATGAAAATTAAAATGAGTGTCGGAGACAGAACGGAGCCCTGAGGCACACCAGCATTTATTTTGTGAACACCACACTTGAAACTATAAAAGACAGCTTGAATTGGACGTTCCGATAGGTAACTTCTAATCCACTGAAGAAGAGAGTCTTCGATCCCAAAAGCGCGCATTTTCCACAAAAGTGCCTGATGCCAAACTCTGTCAAATTCCTTAGAAATATAAAGTGCAACTGTCTTGCATTCGCCAGATTGATGTACGCTTTTGTTCCACTTTTCGGTGAGACATGCCACCAAATCACCAGTGGACCTGTTGTTGCGGAAACCATACTGCCGGTCGTTGAGAAGTTTTTGTTTATCAGCGTTTCCATGACCTTGGAAAGAAGGGACGTAAGTGCAATGGGTCTGTAGGAAGAGAGAGAGGAAGATTCGCCTGTCTTAGGGACGGGCTGGACAAATGCTGTTTTCCGTCTGATCGGAAAGAGTCCTAAAGAGCAGGATTGATGAAAAAGCTTACGCAGTGATTTTGCCAGCGAGAAAGAACACCTCTTCAGAAGGAGGGGAGATATACTATCTGGACCAGCGGATTTGTGAATCTTAAGATCTTTATGAACTCTTGCTAGTACACGAGTGCGAAAATGGATTTGTCCCATTGTAGATTCGACGCACTCAAGTGTAGGCAAAGACAAAGCACAATCTGGGAGTGTTAAGCTGGCCGCAAAGTGTGCAGCAAGCAGATAGGCTGGCAGCTGGAATGTCTTTGTATTGCGGTTTGCTAAGAGATGGCGTAACTTGTATTATTCCATTGTTATTATTCCATTGGAACATGCGTTGGAAAGCTACTGTCATTGTACGTCATTTCAGTATATGTCATTCATTTGAAGCGTAAACAACAATAATTTTATTTCACTCAAATATGTCGAACTTTGTGCCTGAAAAAGTGTTTTTGCGGGGAGTTGTTCTTCATTACTTTAATATGAAGAAAACTGCTGCCGAAAGTCATAGTATTTTGGTGGAAGTTTATGGTGAACATGCGCTAGCTGAGCGAACGTGCCAAAAGTGGTGATTTTGGCTTGGAAGACGATGAACGTCCTGGGCAGCCAAAAAAGCTTCAAGATGAAGAACTGGAAGCATTACTCTATGAAGATTGTTGCCAAACACAAGAGGAGCTCGCAGAATCTTTGGGTGTCACTCAAGCAGCCATTTCAAAACGTTTAAAAGCAGCTGGATATATTCAAAAGCAAGGAAATTGGATTCCACATGAACTCAAGCCGAGAGACGTCGAAAGGCGGTTTTGCATGTCCGAAATGCTGCTGGAACGCCACAAAAGGAAGTAATTTTTGCATCGGATTGTTACTGATGATGGAAAATGGATCCATTACGACAACTCCAAGCGCAAAAAATCATATGTGAAACCCGGCCAACTAGCCAAATCAACGGCAAAGCCGAATATCCGTGGCGCGAAGGTAATGCTCTGTATTTGGTGGGATCAGATGGGTGTGCTGTATTATGAGCTGCTAAAACCGGGTGAAACCATCAATGGACAACGCTACCGAACACAATTAATCCGTTTGAAGAGAGCAGTGGCCGAAAAACGCCCGGAATATGCGACCAGACACGAGGCAATAATTTTCCATCATGACAACGCTCGGCCCCACGTTGCTATTCCGGTTAAGAACTATTTGGAAAACAGTGGATGGGAAGTCTTACCCCACCCGCCTTATAGCCCAGACCTTGCCCCTTCTGACTACCATTTGTTCCGGTCGATGCAGAACGCCCTCACTGAAATACGGTTCACATCAGAAACCGCACCAATGAGCGTTGGGATGGTGGCTGAGGCAAAGTTTCTAATGTTTTTGACGAATGACCAAAAAGCTTTGCTGCCTTTGGGACATTGCAGTATTTTTTGCCTCAATTTTTGGTCGGAATTGGAATTTCACACGCTTGAGAAAGACGTTGCAGTCATTTCTGGCTCGTTTAAGCTTTTTTCGGTTTTCCTCTGTTGGGTTGGTCTTGAATGACCGGAAAAACATTTCTCTAACCCTGACAGCATCTTTAAAGCTCGAGTCGTACCATGCCTTTTCTTTTGGTTTGATACTCTTCATCAGATGAGGGATAAAGCATCTCATTCCGAAGAGAATAGTATGAGAAGAAGCTGTTAAGACCGCTCCAATTGGCTCTCTCGTATTGCCATACGGTTCTTTTAGGAATCTTTTCTCTAATTGTGTGGTCGGTGTACGAGAAATTAGCTGATATGACACAATGGTCCGACGAGCCTAGAGGGGATATCATGAGAAGTTAAAAACAAGTCCAGGGTGTTGGCTGAATGACTATCAACTGCTGGTATCCGTGTAGGCTCATTTACAAGCTGGGCTAAGTTATTTTCCGCAGCGAAGATCTCAACACGCCGTCCTTCGGGTGTTGTCTGTTCAGAATGTCTGAGGATACAGGGAATCAGACAGCACATCATACTCTTTAAAAGTGGAGTTTTTGGGTTTTCTTCGCCGCTACGGCGGCAATATTTTCTTCATTTCGCACCAATCTCTGTCTGTTTGGTGGCTTAAGGTCCAAAAGTGTGTACTCATTCTCAAAGTTGTCCACGATGCGAGGGGATTGCCAGCACACTGAAGCCATGATGAAGATAAAACTCACGTTGCGTATTTACTTACAACTGAGCCGGGATTTCGATAATATTGTCCGCACGTTCGGCAAGCGTGAAACAATGCATGATGAAATGGCAAACCTTACTGAATATTTTGACAGCTGGATGTCATTGATAGCTTTGACCACTGCTGACACATTACAATTGGAAAACTATCATTGCTATCTGATCACCCTATAGAACATATACCGAGAGATCAAATGATTGGACTGGGTTTTGATGCGTGTGGTTTGAGGGGGCGTTTTGCACCTTAGTGTGCACCATTTTTGGTACATTTTAATTTTAATTTTAATTTTGGTGGGGGCGAAAGCCCCCATTTATTCGGCTTAATACAAGCTATAACTTAAAATTAAACTTAAACTAAAACTTAAAACTAAGGTTGGCTATTTGAGGTAGAAAGTGGTGTGGTGGAAGTCAAAGACGCTAGGGTTTGAATTAATTTTTCGTAGCATGCGGGAGATTGGTTCGTTCGCGCCATAGGTGGTGTGGTGGGTTGGGAGATAGAAGAGACGAGGGGTACGTAGATTACGTGGGTTAGTGTTGAGGAAAATAGAATTGTGAAGGGACGTGCATTCAACCTGACGTGAAAGAAGTCGATGAGTGAAGAGAAAGTCGGCTGCATCTCTGCGTTCCTCAAGGGTGTTTAGGTTAATAAGGTTGAGACGGTTTTGATAGGGGGGCAGAGTAAAAGAATCATCCCAGGACAAACCTCGAAGAGCGAATCGAAGAAAACGGCGCTGGATGCTTTCGATTCTCGAGATATGAACGCGATGATATGGGGACCATACTTGACTGGCGTACTCTAGGAGGGGACGAACAAAGGTAATATAGAGGGACCTGGTCACGTATGGGTTGGTGAATTCTTTGGACCATCGTTTTACAAAACCTAGTGCAGAGTTGGCTTTAAGGATTATCCCATCTATATGCAAACGGAAGTTGAGCTCCCTATCACACAAAATGCAGAGGTCGCGAAGAGATTGAACGGAGGAGATAGGTTGGTTGTGGAGAAGGTAGAGTCGAGGAGGAGATTGGTGCCGCTTTTGTGAAAATTGTCATTTGGCGATATTAAGTTCCAAACAATTTTTAAGGCACCAAATCGAAAAACTATCAAGGTCTTGTTGAAGAAGGAAGGAGTCATGGGGAGAGGAAATAGTTTTGAAAATTTGGTATCGTCGGCGTAAAGGGAGACGGACGAGTGTTTGATGATCTTATCGAGATCATTTATGGTTAATATAAAGAGAAGGGGACCGAGATGGCTACCTTGAGGAACTCCAGAGGTGGCCAAAAATGGAGCGGAGTGGGCTGACCAAAAACGAACATTGTAAAAACGGTTTTCGAGGTAAGAGGATATCCATTTTAACAGTATGGGTTCAAAGCCGAGGGCAGACAATTTGAAGAGTATTAATCGATGAGAGATTTTATCGAAGGCTTTGCTAAAATCGGTTGCAACTACATCGACTTCGTTGCCGTTCTCTAGGGCAGAGATGGCAAAGGATACGAATTCAACGAGATTTGTGGTGGTTGACCTACCCTTTAGAAAGCCATGTTGTCTAGGAGAACAAGCTTAGAGCTTCATACAAAATACTTTCGAGGAGTTTGGGTATATGGGAGAGTTTAGCGATTGGACGATAGTTTGTTATTTCGTTCTTTGATCCCTTTTTGTGGATCGGGGTTATGAAGGAGGTTTTCCAAGCCTAAGCAAATTCTCCTTGTGAAAGGGATAGACGAAAGAGATTAGAAATTACAAGGGAAAGAGACGAAGAACATTTTTTAAGAAATATGGCAGGGAGGCCATCTGGCCTCCGTTGGTGAGTTGGTGTAGTTTATATTCGATATAGGAGGGGTCCAAGATGTGAGAGAGAAGTGGGCCATTGAAGAAGTTCAGTAGGTAACGAAAATAGGATGGATCTGGTACAAAGGAGTCGTTGGTGAAGGATTGTTTAAAGAAGCTGGCAAATAGGCTGGCAATGGTTAGTGGATCGGTTGATGACTTGTTGTTGAAAGAGAGGGAAGGAGGGTAACCATCGGACTTTCTTTTGTAGTTAACAAATTGGTAAAAGGACTTAGAGCCGTTTATAAGGTTGGCATGCGCATTGTTAAGGTAACGCTGGTAAAGGGAATCGTAAAGTTCGGTGAAATGGAGATAGGCACCAAGATAGTTGGAATAGTCGGACTAGGATCTGGTACGCAGGAAAACAGCCCATAACTTGTTTCTCTAATTTCGTAAGGAACGAAGCTTGCGATTATACCAGGGAGGACTAGTAGATGATGTTTTAAGGCGGGAAAACGGAACGTAAAAGCTAAAAGAATTAAATATTTCTTTATAAAAAATGGATAAGGCATCATTTACACTTAGGTTGTGAAAGTTAAAGGGTCATCTGCTAAGATAACCACTGATTTTGTGAAAGTTTGCTTTATGAAAGTCGTAGGATTAGAGAGTTGTGGGAGGAGTGGACTGGAAAGAAGAGTTGTCGATTGTAGGGAGAGATAGGAGACAAAGTGAGACTGAGGAGTTAATTGAATCTGTTGTGAAAATAAGGTCCAATTGCCTGCCCATATATTTGGATACACCACTGACTTGGCATAGACTGGAGTCTGTTAAACGATCTAAGAAGAGACATTCCTTAGCTGAGTTGGCATTTGAAGCGATGAAGAACGATTGATCGTCTGATGGAATCCATTGTAGCTGAGGAAGATTAAGGTCGCCGAAAACAAAGATATCGTCAGTAGAGTCAGACAGGTCAATTAAATAGTCGATCGCATCGACAACAAGTTGGTAAGATTCGGTAGGTTGAGCTGGCAGGATGTAGCAACCTAAAACGTAAAGGGACTTGAAGGGGAGTGATATTTTTATAGCGACAAAGTCGACTTTAGAGGATGAAGAGATGGTAATGGGAGAAGAGTTAAGGCTGTTGTGGATCGCCAGTAGGACGCCTCGAGAGGGGGAATCATCATGTGGGCGGGTAGGATCGTCGTCGCGAAAAACATTAAAAGTAGGGGGGAACAATTCCTGGTTCTTTATGTCGGGAATCAAATTGGTTTCAGTCAAGGCGTAAATATCAAAGGGAAGAGAATGCGATTTACGTAGGACAGCATTGGTTTTAGAGCGAAGACCTCTTACATTCTGGTAGTAAAATGTAAGAGGGATGTTGTGGGGTGGAGATGTATGGCGGGATGGTTTAAGTGCTGACGAGGAAGGCACGTTATGGACGAAAAAATGTATCGTGGTCAGCTCGGCTTCGCTGTAGGTGTGAGACGCGTTTAGAGTGAACGTAGTGGCCGAATGCAGCAAGGTCGTCTGCTACCTTCTGAGGGGACATGCTAAAAATCTCGTGGTACCTGACATAAAGTTTCCTGAAACTGATAGGGTCGGTAGGGAGGCCTTCCTGCTGGATGAGTACCATGACGCTGGTTTTGGTCTTCCCTTCGTAGCAGACCGAGTCCGATTTGTCGTGTAGATAGGCGAGAAAAAGACGAATGTTTTCATATATCTTTCTCTCTCCAAGCCTAGAGAGTGCATAGGCATAGTAAGCAACTAACACACAACTGCCTTGTACCTCGTTTTTTTTCCGGTTTTATACCACGTTTCTTCCTTTTTTACTTTTCGTCGTCTGGCAGTCAAGGAGTAAAGATATTGAATTACATATAACGTTTATGTTAATCCTTTCATTTATTTAATAAAGTAGACCCCGCTTAAGGTCCGCCGTTTTATCTGAATGCCTTAAGCTGCTTCCACTGCTCCGTGAAATTCGGAAGCAATCTCAGCGAGATCTTTGAAACCCAAAAAGGGTTTAGAATGGTGATTCGCTGCCATGTGTCTTCCTTAAAATCATACTTCTGCGAGAACTACACGCAAAATTTTCCAAAAGTCCATGCAGCTACTTGTATGCGGTGATTACATTGATATAATTGGCAAAGGCAGCCAGCGGTAGTAAAACGAAAGAGATTGGGTTTCCAATGTGGACAAAATCAGAAACATATCCTGTAAACAAGATCGGACGTATAATATCGACGAACTGGATAGAACAACACAATAGACAGTTATGACTTGGCTCGTAGGTGACTCTATGCAAAACTCTTATCATCTCAGACCTACATTTGAACATGACATGTCTCTCACCAAATCAAAATATTTTTGGCCATTTTGAGCGCAAGTTTTGATCCAGGTTGTTTCGAGGGGCTTTGTAGGAGTAAATATAGAAGCAAACTCTTCAGCGACACCGATTTTTCCAGAAAAGTCCACAGTTGTCGCTTTAGATGGCAAAAAAATATAATACATTGACTTCCAGATCCGCTCCGAACTGTAGCGATATTTTGTCAAGTATTGTAAGTAAGCAACAAATGGAACTTTGAGTATTGGTATCGCCTAGACGCAGTAGAATGTAATGAGCTTATGAGTTAAAATCGCACCCTACGACGAAATGTGTTAAAAATTGCCTCTGAATCCTTCTTTGCAGTAAGTGATGTGGTAGAAAAAATGTGCTAATTTTTGCCCTTTCACCGCAGTGTGGCATGACTTGACACTAATCAAAGAGCTCTGAACCCTAATAGAAATAGGATTTCTTCTTTATTTTGCAAAATATCAGAAACTTCTCAGTTTCTTTAGATTTCTTTGCACTAGGTTGTGGACTCCATCTATAATGTACCCCCATGTCAGTGTGGAAAAAGAAATCGTTTGCTCTCAGCATCCCTTAAAATAACAGCTTTAAAGATTTATTTCGTTTCCTTTTTCTTGGGAGCTTCTCACTCATCTGCTCAATACAGATATCTCGTCTGCTGTAACTATTTAGAATTTAGAGACCACACAATGATTTCAGCCAAGAAAATGTATGAGCTGTGTAAGGGAGGCGAATGGTATTTCTATTCATGTGGACAACCATTCGATGATTAAGTGGCTAAACCTCTATGCCGACGTCAGATATTAATCATTCATAGCCAATGTCCCTCTATTGCTTCAAATAAAAACAATTATGCAAATTTGAAATTAATTCATGAATTTGAAAGGACACTCTCGTATCCTATCTGCTTGGCAGATGCCGTCTTAGACGCTCAGATTCGTATGTACCTGCATAAGTACAGATTCAAAAAAGGTAATCCGAAAATATGAATATACATACAAATGTTCGTTTACATTAACTCGTATGCAAATCCTTTTATCCAATTATGAGCAAATATGTGCATAAATGTGTGTACATTGTCACAGCTAAGTAATAGATGCCCAAATACCTTGTATCCTATTTTTTAACAAAGAAATTATTACGACAAGAGGATGTAACAATATCTAGGCCAATGTCATGGGGATAAGCAGGATTCTATTGACTTTTGAGGACGAAAAATTTGGGACCTAATATACGTACGAGTATGTAACTAAAGAAAAGAATAAATTATTTGTTAGGAAGATGCGCCTATTATCATACATTAACATACAGACTTCTATTTCGCTGCCCATGGTTGGCAACAATGTTCGTAAATGGGATACATTCAATATCTCGGATTATTTCATGGCTACACAAAGCATTCTTCCTTTTACACACTCCTCGACAACTGGTTGAGACACCCCCTGATTTCGGTGTTTCTCGATAATTTTGTTCCGTATGTGCTGGCAAAAATTACTGTGAGGCAATCATTACCAATTTCTAAGAAAATTCTAATCACCATAAATCCCTTTTTGCTATAATTTTCTTGGAACTTGCAATTTGTTCCTAATTACCCGCGACAAGTGGTTGAGATAGGATTTAGAGTTATATGGGAATGGTTTTATTTTTTTTTTTTTTTGGAATGAGTACTTCCTCCCTCATTACTTACAACCTCTAAAATCCTTGATGGAGGAGATTTAAACAAATTTTTAATTAATTTTCGTGCGGTTTTCTTCCATTCAGTTTCAATTTCTTATCAAACGCGCTCCCCCAAACGCTGATGTTGATTAGATCTCGAAATATGGCATCACCATTGGTCACTGCGATCTGCTTCCAGCATCTCACCACAGAAGCAAGTGCAGCTTAAAGCTCAATCTTACGGCCAAATACGAATGGTTATTCCATAATACAGCCAGCAATAATTTCAATCTTGGAAAGATGCGTGTTTGCAAATGGTTGGAAAATACGACCAAGAAGCAGGATAAAGTCAAGCAGTCCGTTTTACCTAAACCAGCTTTAAAACTAAAATTTTTCTTAATTTTAAGGCTCTCACCCATAATTTAACTCCTTCTGTTCCACTACGAACCAAGCCCCAACGTCAGCGTGTCTTTCGACTTAACCCCTACAACTCAAACTCCCAGCATTCAACCCCTAACGCACACGACTTTCCTAATTATTTCCCGAATTTCAATCTCAAAACAGGAGCTAAATATCCGAATTTCATTAGATCCCATGTTATAAATCCCTCATCTGAAAATGTGTCTAGTGCCCCTTCAATTACCGCTGCTTCGCCCACAACATTTTCGTCCCCAGTTAAAATAACTCAACAATTTTGACACATTAGTCTCTCGTTTTTAACGTAAACCACCTGTCATGTAGACTTATGTTTACGGGATGCCCATATATCCATGGGAGCAAGGATATGCCTTGCCATCGCTCTCCGTCAATGGTTTGATACCAATTCGGAACTGTGTTGGAGGCACAAGTTCCACCCTTGGTATGAGTCGAGGCCGACCTAAAACCTCTTGCTGCTCTTAAGGTCACAGCACCCAGTACTTATTTGTAACTCTACAATGGGTCAAACCAACAGGAAGACCCATTGCCACGATTTGGTGGTAATATGTAATATGCTCTGCCCCGCTTTTTATTAGACAACATCATTGATGGGCGAAGCCTTGATAATTGGGCGGGGGCTCAATTTTGACGCAACAGAATATCATTATGCACGTCTCTTTCTAGAGTATCTGCATGACAAATTCAACTCAGTTTGCTACGGGGGAAAAACTAAAACAAGCCTCGTGGTCTTCATACAGCTAAAAGGTCTCTCTACTGGAAATACAAGTCTGAGGAACTTATATATCAAGTTCCACGAGATTTTCAATGTGTCTCCCCAAAAAGTCTTAGACGACCTTGCTGCTTTCGGTAACTATGTGCACTCAGAAAGGAATCTCACACCTTCAACGGAGCAGAGCTGGCAACGACAAATTTTTTCACCCCTGACGTGATACCATTGTCAGTATTTCAACCATCCATTCCCACGCCCTCCCGAAATAACATTCCTCTAACCTTCTACTATCAAAACTTAAGAGTCCTGCTATCTAAAACCCGTGCTGTCTTGTGCAAATCTCACGCTCTCCCATTTAAGGTATACGCTCTGACTGAAACTAATCGCCGATATAAAGAATCAGGGATGGATTATTCCCCCCTAAGGACTGAAAAGAATAAAATCTGTAAATTTTAATACGGGCTATACTTCCAATGCGTAAAAATTACAATCCCATTTTGTACCCAAATTAACCTGTATATTCTCTAGTTTTGGTTTGTTATTTATAAAATATGAGTCAAGAGGAACGCCGTAGAAAGATCATCGACAAATGGCCCGAAAATACTTCGCGTCCAAACCATTTCATCGCAAAAAATTTAAACATAGCACGCAGTACAGTGGATTCTGTTATTAAATGATATTTGGAGACGTTGATAGTTAAGCGAAAACAGAAAAGTGAAGCTAAAAGTGGAGAACATGATACAAATTTGGACAGGAAAATAGTGGGTACCATCGTAAAAAACCGGACTATGTCATCCAGAGATGTAATACCACCCAAACAATGGTACAAAGATCTAAAAAACGTAACGGTCTAAAAACACGAAAAAAACAAAAAATACCAAAAGTTACTGAAAAGCAAAAAAAAGTCATAAAAATACGAGCCCGAAAGCTATACGAGTTGATCGGCAACAAGAAAGCGTGCTTGGTTTTGGATGACGAAACTTATGTCAAAGCTGACTTTACTACTCTTCCAGGTGCGCAGTTTTACAACTCGATTGAAGCTGAGATTCTTCCGCAATCAACAACATCGATTGGGATGGAAAAATTCGGGTCAAAATATCTCGTTTGGCAGGCCATTTGCCAATGTGGACACAGAAGCTCATCGTTTATTACAACGGGAACAATTAACGGAGAAGTGTACATTAACGAGTGCCTAAAAATACGGTTGATTCCTTTCTTAAACAAACACGAGGGTTCAACATTATTTTGGCCAGATTTAGCTTCAGCTCACTATACTCATGCGACGTTGAGCTTTCTTGTTGCTAAAAATGTCGACTTTATCCCAAAAGACATGAATCCACCCAATGTTCCACAGTGCCGTCCCGTTGCAAAGGACGTGAAAGATTTTAGTGCTAAATGGAAAAGAGCGTCCAAAAAGATCACGGATGTAACTGTCACCAACCTTATGAACGACATTCGAAAGAAGTTGAGGAAAGAATGGGAACCCAAATAATTTTTTTTATTTTTTGTAATTGTGAATGAATTTAATAAAAACAGAGTTTTAAAGCAAATAAAAAAAATTTACATGAATTATGAAAATATTTTTTTTTTTTACTTTGAAGTTTCCAAATTTTATTCGTTTCAGTCCTTAGTTTCAACGGTTTCGTGACAACGATCTTACCCGTCCAAAAAGATGATTCTCCTTGTCGAGGTGTCCCACTGGCAGCCAAAATGATCTAAATTCTTCTCCAATCGGTCTTTCTACTTCTTCTATGTTTGACTACCCACAGGGGAGTGTGTCCCTGTACGTTATTTGATTTTACATCCTACCGGCACAACCTATCGAACCAACTCGCTATCGATGCAATTGATCAAATAATTAACTTATCTGCTCCTCTCGATGATATCATCGTATTCGGCGATTTCAATCTACCTCAACTACACTGACTGGACTGAATCAGAAGATGAATCGTTTTTTATCGCAAACCCGAACTCGAGTAAAGAATGCGTCTTCTTCTTACAGGCTCTAGCTTATGCCAAGTCAGTAGGGGTCTCCAACTATTAGACCTCGTTTTCACCCCTGATCCCTCTTTCACTATCAACCATTGATAACTTTCACCCACCAATTCTTCTTTCTCTTTTCCATCACCCTCCTATCCAACCCTCCCATCTGCAGCTGCCTCTTCTTACGAATTTCATAAAGCGAATTTCCGCAAAATTAACGCTTATCTTTGTAAGTGTTCTTTGGATTTCGCCAATATTCCCCTTAAAAGTGCTCTCTCTATTTTCTATAGAGAAATATTCAATTCTATTTCTCTCTATGAGCCCCGTGATATAATTGTAAACTTCGCTCTTTACGTAGGTAGGTAGGTAGGTAAGAGTGGCTGTTGGATGAAACCAACCCACTTAGGCCTAATGGCCCATTGTGATGCCACGTGGATCTATGATCCTCTTACTGATGGAACCAGTTTGAGCTTCTGACGAAGCGAAGGAGACGGTTTACGTCTGTATTTTTCAGATCAGTGAAGTTTTCTTCTCTGGGAGAGAGCTGGACATGTACAGAGTAGGTGGAGGGTTGTCTCCTCCGCCTCCTCGTCCATGCAGCTTCTGCAGAAATCATTGGTAAAGGCGCCAAGCCTTCTTGCGTGCTTGCCTATCAGGCAGTGTCCAGTGATGACACCTATGATGGCGCTGAGATGTTCCTTATTTAGAAGGATCAGACACTTAGAGCGATACAGATCCAGTTTTGGCCAGATTTGTTTGATCGCTAGACATGTTGGTCCAACAGTCCACCTAAGGTCTGTTCTTTTATTGGCATCCAGCTTTAATATTAGTTTGCACCCAGCGATTGGGATACCTATGCTACCCCTTTCCGGTAGAATAGGTAAAGTGGTTCCAATTTTGGCGAGTTCATCGGCTCTACAATTCCCTGGAACGTCTCTGTGGCCCAGTACCCAACAGAGGTGAAGGTTGAACTGCTGTGCCATCTCCATAAGAGATGATCGGCAGTCAAGGGCGGTTTTAGAATTCAGTGAGACTGAGTCCAGGGATTTGATAGCGGCCTGACTATCCGAAAAGATGCGGATATCCTTTGCAGATATCACGTTTTTCTTCAGCCAGGACAGAGCTTCTTTAATCGCCAAAATTTCCCCCTGGAACACGCTGCAGTGATTTGGAAAGCGGAAAGAGAGGCTTAGATTTAGCGTGTCTGAGAAAACACCGCCACCAACCCCGCTATTGGTTTTTGATCCATCTGCATAGAAATGGTTCGACTTGTCCTCCATGAAAACATCTTCCTCCCAGAGGGATCTAGAGGGGAAGCTTACATGGAAGTTTTTGTCAAACCAAAGTTCAGGTGTGGTGTAATCGATGTTCTTTGTGGGGATTCCTAATGTATTAAGAATATTGGCGTGGCCAAATGGATTATTAGTCCACTGTTTAGTCGCTTTAAGGCATATAGCTGCAATCGCAGCTATTTGCCTGATGAAAATATCGAGGGGTATTAGATGAAGCAGAATGTCTAATGCCGCAGAGGGGGTGGACCGCAATGCTCCGCTTATGCATAGGCATGCTGTTCTTTGGACTCTGCTAAGCTTAATGCAGTTAACCGCACTTTCTAAGGCCGTCCACCAGACTATCACCCCGTAAATAAGTATCGGTCTTATGACCGAGATGTACAGCCAGTGGATTATGCGAGGTTGAAAGCCCCATTTATTTCCAATGGCTTTTTTGCAAGAGAATAAAGCTATTGTAGCTTTATTGATTCTTTCTTGAATGTTAGGTTTCCAGTTTAGTTTTCTGTCAAAAATGAGACCCAGATATTTTGCTGTATCGGAAAATACTAGACTGGTACCGTTTATTAAAGGAGGGTCTATAGTTGGAATTTTATATTTCCTGGAGAAGAGGACAAGATCAGTTTTATGGGGATTTATTCCCAATCCACAGCGATCTGCCCAACGGGTTAATCTATTGAGATTTAGTTGAAGGAGTTCTTTAATGGTATTAAGATGCTTACCTGAGACGGCAATAGCAACGTCGTCTGCATAAGCAATCACCCTGCTACCTCTCGCTTCCAGGTATATCAGCAGTTCATTTACTACTAAGTTCCAGAGAAGGGGAGAGAGGACACCGCCTTGCGGGGTACCTCTGCTGACACATCTTTTGGCAGAAGTCTCACCCAGTTTGGAGTTGATTATCCTGCTTTTTAGCATAAGACTGATCAGTTCCCCAAGTGAGTCGTCTACCTGCAGAGTTGACAGCGCAGTCGTGATTGCGGATGTGTTAACGTTGTTGAAGGCACCCTCTATATCCAGGAAAGCAACCATTGTGTACTTTTTATATTGTAGGGATCGTTCGATGTGGCTAGTCAGTGAATGCAGAGCCATTTCCACTGACTTTCCTTTACAGTAGGCATGTTGAGCCGTTGACAGAAGTCTAGGGTCAATTTTAGCTCGTATATGGATATCAATCAGTCGTTCTAGAGTTTTCAGAAGGAAAGATGATAGACTTATAGGTCTGAGGTCCTTTGGGACGACATGAGAACATTTTCCGGCTTTGGGGATGAACACTACATTGACTTCTCTCCATGACAGTGGAATGTGGATAAGTTCTACACAGCTCCTCATAATATTTTCTAGCGCAGGCAGAATAACATCTGAGGATCTCTGTAGCTCGGCGGGTATTATACCGTCCGGACCAGCAGACTTGTATGGTTTGAAGCTATGCAGCGCCCAGAGCAGTTTGTCTCTTGTGATCAGAGCCTGGATTTTGGACCCGGTTGCAGTAGACCTGTTTGGGTGTCCAGTAGCAGGTTGAGTGATTCATCACTTGAGGTAGTCCAAGAGCCATCGGTTTTTTTCAAACAGCTAGGCTCTTTACGTAACAAGGGAAACAAATTGTGGGTAGTTATCCTTCGATCCAATTCTTTTGCTGACCAACTATCGCGGGTCATACCTTCAAGTCGCTCAGCATTTTAAAGTTCTCTACCGGCGATACCTTGATGCGCAATCAAAGCTTATAAGAGATCCTAAGTCTTTCTACCAATTCGTTAACTACTATATTACAAAAAATCTGACGGTTTTCCTCCACTCCTCTCATACGAAAACATATCATCAACCGAACCGCATACCATAGCCAACACTTTGCCACTTTTTTTAAGCAATCTTTTGCCAATAATTCCTTCCAACCGGATCCCTCTTATTTCAAATACCTACTTAACTTCCCCAATGGCCTTTCTATTTCTCAAAGTTTACCCGGCCCAGATGGCCTTCCATCTATACTTTTTAAAAAGTGTTCCTCCACACTTTCCCACGCCCTTTCAAATCTCTTCCAGTTATCGCTCCCTCAACGTGGATTTCCACAGATGTAAAAGTCTCCTTTCATAACACCGATACACAAAAAGGGATTAAAGACCGAAGTCACTAATTACCGCCCCATAGCTAAACTTTCACACATACCCAAACTCCTCGAAAGCATTTGTACGAAGCCTTAAGCTTCCAGTGCAAATCTCTTATTACCCCTAATCAGCACGGCTTTTTGAAAGGTAAATCAACTACCACTAACCTCGTCGATTTCGTGTCCTCTATTCCCTCAGCCTTAGAAAGTGGTAATGAAGTTGACGTTATAACGACTGACTTCAGTAAGGCTTTCGACAAAATATCTCATATACTAATTCTGTTCAAATTGTCCGTCCTGGGCTTTGAACCCATTTTGCTAAAGTGGATATCTTCTTATCTGGGCAAACGTTTTTATAGTGTTCGTTTCAGGTCTGTCCTATCGGCCCCTTTCCTGGCCACTTCATGTGTTTCTCAAGGTAGTCACCTGGGTCCACTTCTCTTCATCCCAACTACTAACGATCTTGAAAGGGTCATTCAACACTCAGCACTTTCTCTCTATGCTGACGATACCAAATTTTTTAAACCCATTTCCTCACAACACGACTCCAGCCTCCTTGAAACTGTAGTTTTACCACATGGTGCATCAATAACTGCTTAGAACTCAATGTCACCAAATGTCAGTTGATTACCTTCTCACGTAAGTGCAAGAGGTCTCCTCCCCGAATTTACCTTCTCCACGGCCAACTTATGTATATCCCTTGTTAAGTCTATCGGCGACCTTGGCATATTATGCCAAGCTTAATCACTTGGCTTCCTTAAAACATGGTCCAAAGAATTCTGCAACCCGTACGTGACCAGATCACTATACATCACTCACGTTCGCCCCATTTTCGAGTACGCCAGCCAAGCATGGTGTCCCTTTCAACGAGTTCATGTAACCCGAATTGAGATGATCTAGCTTCGTTTTCTTCAATTTGCTCTTCGAGGAACGATCCTCTAATCTTACCTCCTTATCGAGACCGTCTCAAACTCATTAACCTGAATACCCTTGAGGAACGAAGGGACGCAGCTGACATTCTTTACAACTCCATTAAAAATTAAATTAAAATTAAGATCTGCTACGTTATTGAATTGTCCTGCGCCTTGGTAGACAGCTCTGGAGAGATATCCCCATACACTCTCAATTATCTTGAGGTCTGGAGACAATGCTGGCTAGTCAAGAACACAAAAGTTATTACACTCGAAGTCTTATCTTATTGCAGGATGAAATTTTCGCCGAATTTTTCTTGGTTACAACGCACGATCTCTTCGTCTAAGATTGTCACTTTTCATCTTGCTGTTTAGGAAGCGGATTTTAGTCTTATTTTATGACATTCCTGTCCAAATCATGACTCCACTTCCGCCTTGTTGTCGTCGTTTTAAAAACAGCTCGTCCTTTCTCAAATCATGAAAAAAATTACATAATCCGTCAGGTTCATCAAGGCAAAAGCCCTTCTCATCGGTGAAGAGGACAGTACTCCAACGCCACTTCCATCTTAAAGGATTTCTGGCAAAGGTCAGACGGACGTTTCGGTGACGTTGTATTGTAGTAAAGTGGGTTTTCTTGTCAAACGCTTTCTTTGAAGATGTTCCGCTTCAGCTAACATATGCTGGCAAGTCCTTAGTTTTTTGTCCACGTTCGAAATCGCTGCTGATACCGCGATTTCCCTTGTTGTTGCTGTAGAATTTGACGCTTCTCTTAGTAGGAATCGTCGATCTGCTGGTGTCGAGCTATATTTTCGTCCAGATACGAATCTTTTCCCGTGGTCTTCAGGATCATTAAAATATTTTGAAACAACTGTACGACTGCGCTTGAACAATTTTGCGATTTCGTTGACAAAATATACCTCTTGGCGCATTCTTTTAATGTTTTGGATCTCCGTTTGATTTAACATCTTTCCAGATCCCATTTTTAACTTTTTTACTTCTAAGACCTGTTTCTTTTAAATCAGATTACTAAAACTGACTAACAAGTCACACCGCGAATGGAATCCGCAACTGAACTTCCAAAGAAAGTTAAAAGGATTTATAGTGATTAGAATTTTCTTAGAAACTGGCAATGAGTACTAGCAATAATATTTGCAGCACATACGGAACAAAATTATCAAGAAGCACCGAAATCAGGTGGGTGTCTCAACCAGTTGTCGAGGAGTGTATGTTCTCCTAGAGACAGACATTGTATTCCATGGATATGCTGCTAATATGTAAAATCGACAAATTACCTGTTTGAGCCATCATAACTAAAATTAGGAAAATAAGTTGATTAATAGGGGATCCCAGATGATGTCCAGAAGACCGAGGGTGGAGTTATGTAAAGTCACATCCCGACAGCAAGTTGTAGGCGCTCCAGAGGAATTTACATTTGTCGAATCAGATTGAGAGAAATGAATTTAAGCGGCATCGTAGGAATCAGGTGAGAAGACACAGGTAGACATTTTGATTTATTACGTGGACGAAAAAGCCGAGCAAATTTATTCATCATTCACCTTCGTATCTAAATCTTATGATGCTTGCGTAAAACAATTTGGAGAATGTCTTATTCCAAAAAGAAAGATAATTTATGAGCGTCAAAAATTCTTAAAACGTAAAGAGGATGAAGAAACGGGCAAAGTGTTCATTACGGCGGTACACGTTCTTGCGAAACACTGAGAATGGGGCAGTCTTTTATGATGACATGATTCTATTGACTCTCGTATTGTACTAGGCATGAAGGACGGGAGATTAGATTCAGGTCTCTCCTTAGAGAGAGCAGTCACTTCACTTCGGCTGATAGAAGGACATTATTGCCAAAAGCAACACCTTCATTTGGCATCATCCTTGTCGGTGTACAAAGTCGAATGTTTAGGTGACGAGAAGCGCACATCACTATCACTGCATAGTATAAAACAAAGTTGCTTTCCGCGTCTGTCGGTTTATCCGCTAACTCCTCCTAAGCCACGCAACGAATTTTGATGCGGTTATCACCATCATTTAGATAATTTTTCACGGAAGGTTTATATGTGTATGTACAGTGTTGTGCAAAACTTACCGGATTTTTATACAATATTTTTCTTTGGTGAATTTTAGAGAACAGAAAGAACCGAAGTAAAATCTGTCGTCAATTTAAGAACTTATTGTGTAAGTTTACGAATAAAAGAAAAAAAAAATAATATGTTTTTTTATACAAGAAAAACAAAAAACTAAACTTAACTCGGTAACGGCCTGTGCAAAACATACCGGATTTTCGTTATACGTAATATTTTGTCCAGTAACCGTTGATTTTGAAGACGTCCTCGCATCTTTTAGGTATGGATGACACTAGATTCCCAAAAATTTCTTTTGGAATGTTCCTCCCTTCCATTTTTAGTGGCGTTATATGTTAAGTGCGTTCTTGGATGTGTTCATCTTTGACCCTACCCGTCTTTTTAAAATGACCCACAAGTTCTCAATAGAGTTTAGATGGGGTGATTGAGAGGCCCATTCTAACATAACAACATTTTTCTGCGCAAACCACTTCTTAACCAACTTTGACGAATGTTTTGGGTCATTATCATGTTGATTAACACAACGCAGTGCTATCTGCTCCTAAGAGCTTGGTAGCATTACGAATTCCAGTATATCCCTATATCGAAACCGATCCAAAATACCACTAATCACATCTCATCCCGCAACAATGTCGTGGTTGAAGACGTGTGCACTTCTTTCGTCAACATGAATTCTTTCATGGGAAGCAATCAAGCTGAACTCAATCTCTCCGCTAAAGAGTAGAGTTTTGCAATTCTTTGCTGACAAATTCAAATGGTTTCTTGCTAATAACAGTCTAAGAAACGATTACCGTTAGCAAAGTAATCAAAGACTTACTAGAAGAATAAAATGGTACCTTTTTTGTCTATGCTTAGCAGTAAGTAGAAGCTTTTTCGCTGGTCGAAAAGAACAAAAATCAGCTTCTCTTAAAAGCTCTCCCTGGTGATAACTTAACTTAGAAAAGGTGGTACTGGAAACCGGAAGTTAAAAAACTGGCCGCATTATCGGATGCGACGCTAACGCTCATCACACGGTATGGGCTAGTACCGACCTAAACGCTAGAAGTGAGTCACTTTTTGACTTTTTATATAATAAGTACTAACCTCATTGTCAGCAACATTGGCAATGAGCCCACTTTTATAACAAGAAACTGACAGGAAGTGCTAGATGTCACTCGTGTCTCCGAAAGCATCACTCAAATGCCAACGAACTGGATGGTATCGTGTAAACATTCTTTCTCAGACCACAGCTACATCCAACTCAGCCTGAGTGATGCTCTTCCCAGCCAACCAACATTCCGAAATTATGGGAAAACTGTCTGGCCAAAATACAGGGGAATACTACCAGAAACAATATCCTCTGAACTCTTAAGTACCCCGCGTGACACCAATGAGCTTGACATGGAAGTCAGGGAATTCACGCTGGCTCTCAATCAGGCTACGTCTACTTCCTGCCGTCTTATTCAACCTAAAACAAGAAAAATCCGCACTCGGACCGCTTAGAAACACTAGCAGAAAACTTTTCAACATAGCAAAAAGCAAAAGAAAAGTGACTGACTTGGAATCATACAAAGAATCCCTCGAATTATACAAAAAAGAACTGAGGAAGGCAAAGCCACAATCCTGGAGGTCAGTCTATGACAAAATCACAGAAACCTCGGAAAAAAAAAACCTCGGACAACTTCAAGTGATGAATTACTCAACCTGCTGCTGGACACCCACTTTCCAGGTACCTACCAATTCGCGGCCAGTAGCAACCAGGCCAGGCCTACTGCAACTGGGACCAAAATTCATGGTCTGATTACAAGAGACAAACTGCTCTGGGCGCTACATAGCTTGAAACAATACAAGTGTGCTGGTCCAGGCGGTATAATACCTACGGAGCTACAAAGATCCTCAGATATTATCCTGCCTACGCTAGAAAATATTATGAGGAGCTGTGTGGAACTGATTCACATTCCACTGTCATAGAGAGAAGTTAATCTACCACAGTTTTCATTCCCAAAGCCGAAAAATGCTCTGTCGCAAAGGACCTCAAATCCATAAGTCTATTATCTTTCCTTCTGAAAATTCTAGATCGACTTTATTGATATCCATATACGAGGTAAAATTGATCAAAGACTTCTGTCAACGGCTCAACATGCCTACTGTAAAGGAAAGTCGGTGGAAATGGCTCTGCATTCACTGACTAGCCACATCGAACGAACCACTCAATATAGAGAGTACAGAATGGTTGCTTCCCTGAACACAGAGAGTGCCTTTAACAAGGTCAACACATCCCCAATCACGACTGCGTTGTCACCTCTCCAGGTAGACGACTCACTTGTGCAGTTGATCAGTCTTATGCAAAATAGGAGGAGAATCAACTCCAAACTGGGTGGCGCTTCTGCTAAAAGATGTGTCAGTTCAGGTACGCCGCAAGTCGGTGTAATTCTACGTGACATCACAATGAGCCAATAGGCCTAAGTGGGTTGGTGTTTCCAACAGCCAGCCTTACCTACCTACCTACCTATTTTCTTTTTTTTTTGTGAGCTCGCGCTGAAGGGATTCTTTTTTTTAATACCTTTAAAATGTTTGCACACAGCGCGGGTGAAGGAAAATCGGGGAGGATGGAAAGAGAAGTACCGGTGAACGTTGGTTTTAAATGTTTAAAGGTTATAATGACTAAGAAATAAGGAGCAAGGCAGGGCATTAAATACACGAGTTATTCGGCTTAGGAACGAATCACGATATTTTAGAGTACGTCCGAAAGTG
Source organism: Volucella zonaria (assembly GCA_963966105.1). Lineage (NCBI taxonomy): Eukaryota > Metazoa > Arthropoda > Insecta > Diptera > Syrphidae > Volucella > Volucella zonaria. Next base: position 191,292,975 of record OZ014532.1, on the reverse strand, counting down.
GGCTTGAGGGTATACTTACTGATGAGCATTCATAGCGAGACGGGTGTTACGGTTAAAAGTTTGAAGGGGCGGAATGCTACTGGCGATTTCTATGGAGCACTGGTAGTGGAAATAGCGATGAAACAGAGTGAGACACGAGACATTACGTCGGTATTCGAGGGTGTCCATTGTTTGAGTGATATTAGTATCACCTATGAGTTTTATCGCACGGTTTTGGATCCTATCTAGCAGGTGCAGAGATGTTTTATGCGCACCCGACCAGATGTGGGCATTGTACTCCAATTTCGGCCGGATAAATGTCTTATATATTGTGGCCAGATCAGAGGGGGTAAAGTATTTCTTACATCGCTTGAGGAAACCTAGACATTTCGCAGCATTTTTGGCGACATCGAATATGTGGTCACTCCAACGTAAGTTGTCATTGACACACATACCGAGAATGGAAAGTTTATCGGTTTCGACGATGCAAGTGCCATCCATGGATAATGGCTTTGTGTTTAAATTTCGCTTTAACGACAGCAGACAGCATTGTGTTTTGGAAGCTTTAAATTCCACTCTGTTGATAGTTCCCCAATTGGTTATGCCGTTGATATCGGAATTTAATTAGCTTAACATACGCTGCCGTTCCCGTTCTGCAGCCATAGAACAGGGACGTGAGTCCGGGAATGAATATGAAAAACAGAGAGTACTGTCGTCAGCAAAGGAGTATATTGGATTAGGGGTATTAGACAAGAGATCGTTGATGAAAATTAAAAAGAGTGTCGGAGACAGAACGGAGCCTTGGGGCACATCAGCAATTATTTTGTGAATATCAGATAAGACAACTTCAATTGAACGTTCCGTAAGGTAATTTCTAATCCACTGAAGAAGAGAGTCTTCGCTCCCAAAAGCACGCGTTTTCGACAAAAGAGCCTGATGCCAAACTCTGTCAAACGCCCTGGAAATATCAAGTGCAACTATCTTGCTTTCGCCAGAAGGATGTACGCTTTGGTTCCACTTTTCGGCGAGACATGCCATCAAATCAGCAAATAAATAAAAATGCATAAAAACTGAAACTGAACTGCAGTGGACCTGTTGCTGCGGAAACCATACTGCGGGTCGTTGAGAAGTTTTCGCGTTTCGAGATATTTCATGAGCTGTCGGCTTATCAGCGTTTCCATGACCTTGGAAAGAAGGGACGTAAGCGCAATAGTTCTGTAGGAAGGGTGAGAAGAAGATTCGCTAGTTTTAAGGGACGGCCTGGACAAGAGTAGGATTGATGAAAAAGCTAACGCAGTGGTTTTGCCAGCGAGGAAAAACACCTCTTCAGAAGGAGGGGAGATATACCATCTGGACCAGCGGATTTGTGAATGTTAAGATCTTTAAGAGCTCTTGCTACTACACGAGTGCGAAAGTGGATTTTTCCCATTGAAGATTCGACACACTCAAGTGTAGGCGGAGACAAAGCACAATCTGGGAGTGTTGAGCTGGCCGCAAAGTGTGCCGCAAGCAGATTGGCTTTGTCCAAAGAACTGACAGCTGGAATGTCATTGTAAATGAGCGTTGGGATAGAGGATGAGACAGAATTTCCAATATTTTTGACGCACGACCAAAAATTGCTACTACCTTTGGGACATTGTAGTATTTTTTGCCTCAGTTTTTGCCCGTATTGGAATTTTACACGTTTAAGAAAGGCGTTGCAGTTATTTCTGGCTCGTTTGAACTTTTTTCGATTTTCCTCAGTCTGGCTGGTCTTGAAGGACCGAAAAAACCTTTCTCTAACCCTGACAGCCTCTTTAGAGCTCGAGTGGTACCATGCCTTTTTTTTTTGGTTTGATACTCTTCATCCGATAAGGGATGATATCTTTAAAATTGTGTGCGACACATGGACGCTTGCTGGCCAGTTTATTCCTCCTCCAGCTGCAGCTCCCAAAGCTTTCTTTTCAGCTGAACTATCTCCTCCTTCGTCTTGCATAACTGACGAAGTCTGTTAAGTTCCTTATCAATTCCATCACTTGGCTCCTCTTGATCGTCAGACACCTAGAGAAATTGATCCATCAGCATAGATTTCGTCTGAAGGTCCTCATTTCTATAATCTTTGACTGCTTCCTGTACTTTTAAGTTTAGCTCGGCCTTAGTACCGCCTTAATCGCTCGCACCATAGTTTTCAAAGTATCAACTGTTTCTGATTCTAGAAACTTGTTCCACTCTTGAGACATGATGAGACACTTCGGTAAAATAGAGTTTTGCTTAACAAAACCGCAAATCAAACACTTCAGTTCTTTTTTCTACTTCACACTATCACTTAGTCAATTAATTAATTTAATGAATCCAATAATCCCACTTCTGAAAACTGTAGGGAAAATGAAAAAAAGAACACCGTGTCCATCATGACAATTTATTTCAAAAAAAACGCCTCGTGTGGAGATTTACCCACACTTTTACACCAGAAATTTAAGGAAAACATATCCTGTACTGTTTATCAAAATTGCGGGAAGATCAGACGATCTGGTTGGCAATGGGAGGTAAATAAAGACAGCAATTGAATCTCAACAAACAAGTGATCAGTCAGCTACAGTAGGTTAAGAAAGAATGCGGCCGAGAGAACTTCGTTTTTTTTTTTTTTGTTAGTTTCTACAAAATCTTGATTGACAAAATAGTCTTTCACAAAGCAGCCGACAGCTGCATAGTTTTTGTTAGTACTTACAAAAAACTTATAACTGGGCAACCTATAGTCGTTAATATCAAATTTATGTATCCAAATTTCAGATACAAAATCAGGAAAGCATTCAAAAGACTCATGGCTTAGATCCGCTCAAGCACCATCCCGAATTTATTAAAGGCATTTACTATAGCCATGGTGACTATGCTTCATGGAAACAAGAGATAGCGAGGTTGGCACCTTAATTGCCAGCTAGTCAATTTGCATATTTATGGTAAAAAAGCGAATGCCTCAGCAGGCTACCGCCGAGAACTAAATGAGCTGTATTATTGCAATGTTGATAAATTGATAAATTGGAACAGAACCTTTTCGGCAAGTATTGCCTATAATTTTCCAACACAAGAAGGCTAGATATCTTTGCGCTTAGTCCAAGCAAAAGTCTGTTTTTTCCCCATCTGTCGATTCTTATTACGCGGCTAGTCCAAGAAGTACCCGACCTGACGTATAGATGGCGGTTGTTGTTTAAAACGAATGACATTTATAGAAAGTATCAACCTTATAAAGCTTAAATTTGAAGTTTGACGACGCTATAGTGTTTAGTATTTGTTCGGCAGCCATCAACAGTGAACGCTCTCGAATTTTAAAATATGGAAAAAATTGGTCATCTTTATGTTATACAATTTGAAAAGCCTCAATCCAACCAACATCAAAACAGAACTGGATTCTACTCTGGGGGAGCCTGCTCCTTCCTTTACAACAATAAAATATTGGGTGGCAGAGTTTAAGCGAGGCCGTACGAGTTGCCAAGGCGAACATCGCAGTCGACCAAATGAGGGGAGTTCAGCAGAAATGTTGAAAAAAAAATCCACAAAATGGTATTGGATGACATGAGAAAGCTGTGCGCAACATGGGTGCGGCGATTACAATGGAACAAAAACAGCGTCGTGAGGATGTTCCAATAGAGTGTTTGACGAAGTTTCACAGCAATAAAGCCGAGTGATAATGAAACATGGGTCCATCACTTCACACCCGAGATGAAGGAACAGGCGAAACTATGGACTCAAAAGGGAGAGTTGGCTCCAAAGAAGGCGAAGACACTTCCATTTGCAACCAAGGACATTGCGTCAGTTTTTTGGGATGAGCGTTGGATAATTTTCATTGACTATCTTCAGAAAAGAAAAACAATCAACGGCGTGCAATCATTATGCGAACTTATTGCAGCGTTTGAATGATGAAATCAAGAAAAAACGGCAGCATTTGGCGAAGAAAAAAGTTTTGTTGCATCAAGACAATGCACCAGTTCACTTATCAGTCATCGCGATGGCCAAATTCAATGAGTTAAAGTTCGGATTGCTTCCCCATACACCCTATTCGCCAGATTTAGCCCCCTTGGATTATTTTCCATTTCCCAATTTGAAAAAAAATGGTTCGGTGGTAAAAGATTTGTCAACAGCAAATAGGCAGAGTCTGGGGTTGATGGCTATTTTAAGGAGCTCGACGTTTCTCACTATAAACAGTGTGGAAGCTATTGAACATCGCTGAGAAAAGCATATTGATCTAAAAGGAGACAACGTAGAGAAATAAACATATTTTTTGCCAATTTTTTTTTGTGTTTTCTTTATTAGGCCTGGTACTTCTGGGACTACCCTCGTACTTAGCTTAAGTATCTTTCGAAATAAAATTACAAATATTTTACCTGCAACTTAAGAATCTTTGCTTTGCTAAATCAGCTCCCGCACGATCTTTTGCGTCTTAAAGAATATCCTCCATACTTTCAGAAACAAATTTTGAAGCACATTTAGACAAAGACACGTCAGCAAATATTGTTTTATTAAACCGAAAGTTAAAGAAGACAAATTGTAAAAAGAAAAACTAAAATGTAAACACTTATCGGATCGCTTACTCAACCGGCAATTTATGTTTTTGTCATATCAATTGATTTTTGTTCGAAAAAAAAGATACGAATTTGCGCGTATCTAGAGCAAAGAATCACGTCTGACTAACTCAAGACGAGCAACAAAAATAAAATTCTAAGTTTACACTCTCTGTTTGCTCGTCAACGTCAAGAGCTTTGAACTTTGCTAATTTATCAATTGAACCATGTGAATGAAGATGAGAAATATCGGAAGCAGTAAAAAACGAGGAAATGCCGATAAAAATCCCTTAAGACCTTGCAAGGTTATCTTAACGATATTGGTGAAACGTGCTTTGAACAGCATTCATTTGGAAGATGGAACAAAGATGTCAAATGTAAAATTATACAAATTAGTATTCCAACTGAATAGCAGTGACAATTAGTTTCATTGTGATCCAAATTAAGATTTTATCGTAACTTGAAAGACCTCACATTTCAAAATGATCTATTATAGTATGTGAGCTTTAATTGATCTGACTTGGGTATGCTGAGGGTACTTGAGTACCTACGAAAGTTGTATGCTGCTCTATGTGGTAGCTTCCAGTGTCGTTTCTTTTTCTAATCTTCTTTCAGATGCTATTTGCACAGATATTTGTGAATCTACATTCCCCAATTATTTCTGTAATCGTCAGCTAAATTTATCTGAAATAGCTTTACAATACTTAGGTCTTTATATACTGTAACCAGATAAACAGTAACTGTGTTCCTGCACTCTAGTGCGGCTGGTTGCAACTGGTATCTTATCTTTTAGAGGCGGACAATGAGTGGCTTCCAAGTCCATTGCCTCTTTAACTGAAGTGTCAATCAACATGAAATTCGCATATTTTATTGTGAAAGTAATTGCTTCGTTGACTAGTTACTGCTGGTAGCATCAAGACAAATATGTTAGTACTATCGCCATTCCAGCAGTTGCAGTCAACGCGAGCCTTATGGACTTCATATACAAACTGCTCATTCGGGATGGAATTTTTGTAGGAGTCTAGGTTTTTCTATTTATTGAGCTGAGATTACGCGCCTCTACTCCGATACAAAAGGAGCTACCAATTAAAAATATGGTGACGAGTGTATCCGTGGAGCCCCAAAATGCGCAGATCTATCTGTGAGTTGTCCAACTCCTCAAAAAACGTGAGGACGCTTAAAAGATCCTTAGCTCCTAGCTAAAAACGGTCTACGAAAGCGCCAGATTATGGCTTGAAAGATCTCCTTCATAACCCCGATACACAAAAAAGGATCAAAGAATGAAATAGCCAACTGTCGTATCATCGCTAAACTCTCCCATATAGCCAAACTCTTCGGAAGTATTTTGTATGAAGCACTAAGGTTCCAATACAAATTAATTATTTTCCCCGGACAACATGTCTTCCTGAAGGTTAGGTCAACCACTACAAATCTCGTTGAATTCGTATCCTTTGCCCTAGAGAATGGTAACGAAGTCAATGTAGTTGCAATCAATTTTAGCAAGGCGTTCGATAAAATCTCTCATCGATTAATAGTAAATTAATAATAAATGATCTCGATAGGGTCATCCCGTCTGCCGATGATACCAAAATTTTTCAAAATCGTTTCCTCACCCTATGACTCCTTCCTCCTTCAACAACGCCTTGATAGTTTTTCGATCTGGTGCCTCAAAAATTGTTTGGAACTGAATATCGCCATATGCCAATCCATCACCTTTTCTTATAAGCTCTCTTCACAACTCTATTTTCATCAACACTAACCCACGTAATTTATGTACCCCTCGTCTCTTCCTTCTACCAACCCCTACACCTCTTGTGGCGCGAAAGATCAATTCAAACCTTACCGTCTTTGACCTTTACCGCACCACTCCCTACCTCAAATCAGTTCTTCTTAACCGCTCCAACCAACCTTCGTTTTAGGATTAATGTAATTTAATGTTCAGCTGTATTAAGCTAAATAAATGGGGGCCTTCGCCCCCACCAATACCGAGACCAAAACCAAATCCCTACCCTAAGGACGCTGAGTTTCATAAGACGTTCAAGAGCAAGTGAATGGTAGTAATCAAAAGTCGGTGAACTTCGTTAGCACCGCCATCAGCAGTTTTGTTGAAATTTGGAGAGATACTAAGCTGCAAGTCTGTAATTGCGATAAGATTTTTCATAAACCTAGGACTAAGTTGAACGGCCCGGCCAAGCTCTCTGATCCTGAAACGATCCTAGAGATTTTAATATATGAAAACCCTAAGCTCCTTGTCAACGACTAAAAGCCTCTTTTAGAATTTAGAGCCGCAAACTACTGTGGAACACTGGCAGGAAGAAGTTGGTCGTGAATCGGGAAAGCGTCTTCTATAGATTACCCTCCTTAAAAACAAACTCCCTGGGGCTCAAACACCACCATCCCCTCTCTTTCTTCCTTCAATAAAGTATAAGCGACGGATGGTATTTATATTGTATATAAATAGAGGTAATGGACCTAAGTAATACTAGAAAAAATGCCAATTTTGTTGTCTCAAATTATCTCTTTAATACGATACACAACAGGAAAATATGGGATAAATCGTCCTACTCAGACCAACGATACTTAGAGAATATCGGACAAGCAATTGCCTTCCATTATCATCTACCGCAATGGTCGGAAGTCGACCTCGGAGAAACGCAAGAATACCGCTCACGCCAAACTGATTCTATGCGAAAGTCACATTCCATTATCAAATCCAGAGTTTGACGAACTCAACAATAAACACTTCATATCTTAATCTATAAAGCCCGAGATGGCAATAGTATCTGCGCTGTAGAATGTTTTTCATGTCGTCGGAGATATCGTGCTATGCATTCTCAAAGCCTGTTGAGCTCTCAGTAGAAAACCCATCGACTAGACTAAGACCTTGACCTTGACATTAAGTTTGACCTTAAACACAAAATGCTGTCCAACTCTGAACATGTCATCAATACAAAAAAATCGTTTGAGACCGCATTGCAGTCTATCTCAAGACCTATGAAGCTTTCCTTCATATCGAAAGAGCTATCAACATCGTTGACACCTGTACGATAATCAGCTATCTTCGAGGGCTGAACGTAATTGTTTTTGTCTACAACTTGATCCACTTCATTCTCAGTAGAAAAGTCATAAATCCAGTCTCTACAAGAAGGAAATCACATAGTGGAACAGCCCAAGATTGTCCAAACTTTGCTCGATTTAATACCTAAGGACCTCTTCGGCAGGCAGACTGCAATTAATTCCGCCCTTAGGCTGATAGGGGTAAATGTGAGGCATTCCAACCTACTTACGCTAAAACCTTCAACTCACAGAAATTGGTCTCAACAAACTATTTGCAGAAAGGAACGAATGAACAAAAGGCAAGGTCGCAATTATTCATCTGGCCGGTCCTTCTCTCAGCCAAATCCATTACCTGCGTCGGATATTAAATATACATAGACAGTTATGCTGCTAATTTCGAACACCATAAATTCGAGGATGGCAGAGACTGTCGCGCATCCCTCTCTTCCAACCAGGACTTTGACGTTTCAGCAAACTGCCTCATTGATTAACTGACCAGACTCGAACAAATTGTAGAATTTTGACTGCGAACCTTTGGCACGCGCCAAAATGCAATCCATAGTCAGTTACAAATTCTGAGGTTTAAATAAAAATCACCGACCTTGACAATCTATGTGCTTTCAGCACTAGCTAGGGCATCGCCCTCCCACGTGTTTTCAAAATGGAGCTACAACTGATCCAAGTGCTCCTCACTCTAACCTAACTTAACCCAATGTAAGAACATTTTGCGGATGATGATATGTAGGTTCCATATTGAACGGTGTCTTCCGGTTTCATATCGAAGAGTTGGAAGTTGGTCATAAGTCGTCCGCGCACTTTCTCTGGCCTTTTCTCGTAGCAATTAGAGATTTGTGGAGACATGTGCTACTATATAAGTGAGTTGAAGTCCCTTACAGAGAAGTCTACATCTACAGGTAGAAATTGAATCCTTTTCGGGCGGGAGCATTAATATTCCTTTACACTTCATGTTCTCCTCAAACAACTGATGCGCAGAATAAGTCGATGACGCCGTACAGCTTCTATCAAAATATCAGTTTTAGTCCCGCAAAACGGTGTTTACCCATTTTCGAGAACAGCTAAAAAAGGAATGGAGGTACCAAACGCTAAAACGTTGCGTTCTTTTGTGAATAATATGTTAGACGGAGTTCTCAGCTGCAAAGGTCTCCAAACGTAACGATACAATACTAGGTTTTCAGAGCATATCACAATAAGTGTGGCAAGGCACATTCACTAGATTGATCTAGACCAAAGCTTGGCCTGAGTCTGCAAACCTCAATTTAACGGAACAAATATAAAACTGCAGCAGTTCTAGGCACCAATCATAAGGTCATCGAAGGTCTGGTCATTATGTCGAACCCGCCGATCAAGAATAAAGATTCGATCCCTCAATCTATGTTGACAAATTAAAGCCAAATATCGATAGACCCAGATTAAGTAGGACGAAGATGCGCGCTGATTTGACGCCAGGTGAAGAAATGAAAGACGTCGATACGAGAACACGTTGTAACGGAACTTCCAAAGCTACCTGACACACGGCTTGCAATTGCAAGACCTCCAATTGAGGTCGTCTACATTTGAGCTCTTACGATCATAGATGTATATATAGTAGGTTCCTCTAGAAAGAAAACCCTCAACCCGCTTCCACTATCCCTAAGACTCCGTAAGCCTGTCCGGGGAGACCGTTCTCTTTTTGTTTTTCTCAAATTGTTTCTTAAGTGATTTTGCTTTGGATTCACGCGGGAAAACAATTTGCATGTACCCCTTTCTTGTCTCTCTCCGCTGTTGCGCAATCCTAGTTTTGTCTTATCGATAAGGTAACAGCGATGTGCAGATAAACTACGAGTACTTTATCACCGACTACTACTATTAGCTCAGAGCTATCGCCACGGAATTCCGTCCTAGAAAAATTTTAAAATGTTTGTACAAAGAAATGTTTGGCAGGTCGTTCCCCACAACGTGTTGATCGACTCCAAAGGGTAATCGCAAAATTCACAAAGAAGAAAGAGCTACATATGGTACAATATATCAATCTTGGATGGTTTCAAGTCTGATACTCACAAAATAAATGTTGGTGTGCCCGAGGGCTCCGTTCTGTCTCCGACACTCAGTATTAATTTTCATTAATGATCTCTTGTCTGCTACTTCTAATCCAATATGTGTATTCCTTTGCTGATGACAGTACTCTCTGTTTTTCATATTCGTTCCCGGACTCGTTCCCGTTCTACAGCCGAAGAACATGGACGAAGAACACAACGTGGACATTAAATTCCGATATTAACAGCATCACCAATTGGGGAACAATCAACAGAGTTAAATTGAATTCTTCCTGGCACAATGCTGTCTGCTGTCATTAAAGCGAAATCCAAACACCCAGCCATTATCCATGAATGGTACTTGCATCGTTAAAACCGAAAAATTTTCCATTCTCGGTATGTGTGTCAATGACAACCTACGTTGGAATAACCACATATTTGATATCGCTAAAAATTGCTGCGAAATGTCTAAGTTTCCTTAAACGATGTAAGAAATACTTCCTCGTCTGATCTGACCCCAATATATAAGGCATTCATCGGCCCAAAATTAGAGTATAATGCCCATATCTGGACAGATGCTCAGAAAACCTCTCTTCATAGAATTCGAAACCATGCGATAAAACTCATAGTTGATGCTAATATCACCCAGTCAATTAACAAGCTGGAACATCGACGAAATGTCTCGTTTCTCACCTTGCTCTATCGCTATTTTCACCACCAGTGCTCCATTGAAATTTCTAGTAGCATTCCGTCCCTTCAAACCTTCAGCCGTAATACCCGTTTTTCTATGAATAATCATCAGTTTACCCTCAAGCACACTTTCGGAATGCCCTGCCGCGCTCTTTATTTCCTGACCATTGTAACCTTCAAACACTCAAAACGAACGTACAGCGCTACCTATCTTTCTTACCTCCCTCGATTTCCTTCACCCGCGCTGTGCGCTAACACATTAAGGATACCTTAACCCTTGAGCGCGCGCTAATTAAAAAAAAAATTGTCTCAATTTATTCAATTGAGGACTGAAAAATTCATTGATCACGGCTCTGTACCACTCACCATCCAAAGTGACCGCGCTGGTCTAAAAAAAAAAATGGTCTAATGGCTCCTCCAACGTAAACAGCACACCATGCAGGACTTAGAGTGGATGTAATGGCTCGCAGATTTTCAGTGCCCTAGAACAGAAAGTTTTGTTTGTTCACTTGGTCACATAGGTGGAAATGGGCGTCGTCACTCATGATTATTTTTGACACAAAATCGCCCACTTCATTGTTCAGATTCAGGAGGATTCAGGAGGAACGTAGGTTAGACGCGATTCACGGTCAACACCCATCTGCTGATGGATTGTCTGCACTTTGTAAGAAGACATCTTCAATTTTTCCACAAAAATCCTCCGCAGGAACGTGTGTGGAATGACTAATTTCATTGCACGTCGTCTGGTCGATGGACTCTCTACGACATCTTCAGCGATATTCTTGGCCTAACGAGATATATAAGGTCTTTCAGGGTTTGCTCGGTCCCATGTTGTTCCATTCTTTAAGAGTCGTGCGGCTAAACACCGCATTGAATGGCGTAAAATGCACGTTGCGCCAAAATCACTGACGAGTTGTTCATCAAAAACATCGTGACGATTATTCGGTATTCTTCAGGACTATAGCGTTCCATTGCTTGTTCACACAAACTGCTTCACAAATGTCAAAACCGAATTGCCATTCGATGCCATTTGTACCATCTATGGCACTTACCAACAGTGTCATGTATTATGGCCCACCTGTTGCAATAAGTCAGTAAGACAGTAAGTGTCCTCGACATCGCATATAAAATCCTGCCTGCAGTGTAATGTGATCACCGAAGACACTTCATAAAGAGTCCGAGCGAACCCTAATTTTAGCTCAGGAAAGTCCACCATAGATCAAGTTTTCACATTGCAGCAGATCTTCCAAAATACCTAAGAGTTCCAAGTCAATACACATCACCTCTTCATCGATATCATCTATAGAGGCGAACTATACAGAGCTATGTCTAGTTTTGGCATCCCTACAAAGCGTATTCCACTGTGCAGGATGACGACGGAGAATAAACTCTTTTCCCTTAAGGTCGATAATGACAAAAGCGAGACCTTCAATATCAGAAAAGGACTATTGAACCAGAAGCGATAAAGGTAGGTCTAGCACTTAACAAAGAAAAACATCGTACATATATAGGGTCATCCAACAAGAAGTGTTATTGTAAATCAATGACAAAAAAAACGCAACATTTTTGTGAAAATATTAATGAACTTAATAAAATTAAAATAAATAAAAAGCTTACTAACAGTGCACCACCAAACAGTAACTAGATTGACTTTTCCTTTTTTGACGGCTTCCAAATAGAACAAGGAACAGGACGTTCTTTTTCCTTTCCATGTGTTGATGAGACAACTGTAGGTGAAGCTATTCTCTGTATTCAATCGAATGCTGTTGGTCTGCACGATGAACACATTAAAAACTTGCTTAATACAATTCTTATAACCGGAATTATTCCTGATGAATGGAAGTAACCTAAGATTAAACCCTCAGTAAGGGGTTTGAGAAAATTGTAAGTAGACAAATGGAGAGCTTCCTTGGGCTAAATAATTTACTGACCCAACAACAATCTGGATTTAGAGCCAAGCACAACTACACAACTGCGTTACTAAAAGTTACTGACGACATCTATTTTGCCATTGCCAGAGACTGGACTTCTCAAAAGCATTTGATTCTGTAAGCCATGACATCCTTTTATACAAATTAAAAAATCAATTCGGCGTTTGATAGTAAAGCTTGTCAACTTGTGACATCATATCTTAATAATCGCCATCAGACAGCCTGGTGACGAAAAATCGTTAAGTCTACCGATAACATTGGGAGTGCCCCAAGGTTCCGTTCTTGGCCCTCTTTTGTTCACGATGTCCACAAATGGCATTTACAAAAGGATTTTCCACTACGATTATCATATCTATGCGGATGATGAGCAGTTACGAGTATAACATACCAACCTTCAAAAGATACGTGTATAAATTTGACAGCTGTCGGACGATTAGTTCTCGAGATATACCGTTGTGAATGAAGCAACTTTTGTTTTTGTGAAAAAAATGGATTCAAAGCAATTTCGTGTGTTGATTTATCATTGCTTTTTGATGGGAAAAAATGCAGCCGATGCAAACAAATGGCTTGATAAGTATTACCCGGACTCTGCACCAGACGAACGAACCATTCGCAAGTGGATTAAAAAATTTAAAAATCCTCATACAAGCACCGAAGATGATGCACGCAGTGGATGTCCAAAAGAGGCTGTTTCAGATGAAAACATCAAACAAAATGATTACGAATGACCGTAAATTGAAGTTGATCGAAATAGCTGAGGCTCTGAAGATATCAAAAGAGCGTGTTGGATATATCATACATGAATATTTGGACATGCGAAAGCTCTGTTCAAAGTGGATGCCGCGTTTGCTCACAGTCGACCAAAAACAACAACGTGTTGATGATTCAGAGGAGTGTTTAAAGCTGTTCAACCGTAATAAAGCCGAATTTTTGCGTCGGTATGTGACTTCGGATGAAACTTGGCTCCATCACTTCACACCAGAGTCAAGTCGGCAGTCAGCTGAGTGGCGAGCAGGCGACGAACCTCCTCCAAAACGACCAAAAACTCAACAGTCGGCTGGCAAGGTTATGGCATCCGTATTTTGGGATGCACATGGAATAATTTTCATCGACTAAATTACATTGCGTTGTTGGAGCGTTTGAAGGACGAAATCGCAGAAAAACGGCCGCATTTGAAGAAAAAGAAAGTGCTGTTTCATCAAGACAATGCACCGTGTCACAAGTCGATGAAAACGATGGCAAAACTGAATGAATTCGGCTACGAATTGCTTCCCCACCCACCGTATTCTCCAGATTTGGCCCCCAGCGACTATTTCCTGTTCGCAGACCTCAAAATGATGCTCGCCGGAAAGAGATTTAAGACCGAATCGCCGAAACAGAGGCCTATTTTGAGGCTAAACCGAAATCGTACTACAAAACTGGTATCGAAAGATTGAAAAATCGTTTCAATCAGTGTATCGCCCTCGAAGGCAACTATATTGATAAATAAAGTTGAATTTTGCAAAAATTTTGTGTTTTACTATAAAACGGCACGGACTTTTCAGCCAATGTGTTAAATGCAGGCCTCGATTCCATATTTGTGTGGTCTCAAGAAAATTCTCTTAGCCTTAACTCGTCAAAGATACTGCTGCTTGGTAGAAACAATCAGGAAATTGTGAATTCGCCTGTTTTCACTAATTATGGTCTCATTCAGCCTACTACCAAAATAAAAAAAATTGAGAGCTACGTTGTCTCAAAAATATATGGCGTTCTTAGACGATTGGGCCCAACAAAGGGGTACACGCCTGTCACAGTCAAAATGAAACTCATTAGGTCTTTCGTTCTGCCCATCATATTGTATAGATACGAATTTTTTGCAAATTTAGAGTCCTTGTCCTTGAGAAAATTAAATGTTGCATTCAACAACTGTGCCAGAAACATATTCAATATGAAAAGGTATGACCACATATCCGCCAAATAGCTGGGTGTTCCCTAGATACTCGTACACCCTTAAAATACCGAATTGTTTTTGCATTATATCAAATTATTTACTCTGGAACATCGAGTTGCTTGCTCACAAAAATCAACCATTAATTGAATACTTCCTACGGATTTCTGAATAGCAGTCGTTAATTCTTTATTCATGCTGTGCGCCACTGGAACAGCTTCCCTATACACATCAAAAGGGTGAGGGCGAACACAGAGAAGCGTTTTAAAAAATACCTATTTAAGGCCTATTAAAGTCTGATTTTTTTAATTTTTAATAATTCTGTTTTTTCTTTTAATTTTCTCTCTATCCTTTCTATCCAGTTTTTTTTCTTTTCTACTTTTTAATCAAATAGCACATTGTACACTAAGTTTCTAATATGATTTTAACTGCGCACTGGAGCAGAGCTCCTCCAAGATGATGGAAGTGCTGCAGATAAACCTGAACCGCAGTAAGGAATCAACGGCCTATTTGGTGGAATACATCACCAGATAGGACGTCACAGCCGTACTCATACAGGAGCCCTAGATCAATATGGACAACAAGATCCAGGGTCTTAGACTGAAAAATTACGAGTTCTTATACAAGGCAGAAGGTAAGATCAGGACGTGCATCCTTATCAAAAACCAAATAGAGGCCTTTCCTTCGAACAATTACAGCTCAGGAGATCTGCCAGCGGCAACGTGCGAAAAGGAGTGCGGCTAACCACTCTGTCTGACCTAGGCCTACTTCCCCTATGACTCCGAGGTAGTGATCTCGGAGAAGCTAAAAGACTTGACAAGGCAGAAAAATTGGATGCTGGTACTGGGCTGTGACGCAAACGCCCATCATACACAATGGAGAAGCGGTGATATCAACCCAAGAGATGAGTGTTTGTACGATTTTATTGGGTATATAAATAAATTCGTGCGGTTTTTTTTTTTCAAAATTTGAACGTAGTAGTATTATTCAAAGTATTGCCCATCTGAAGCTATGACTTTTTCCCATCTTTCTGGCAATTTGTGGATCCCATCCCAAAAGAACTGCGCCGGCTTGGCAGCCAAGAATGAATCAAGCCAATTTTTGATATTCTGCTCTGATGTGAACCGGATTTCAATGAGGGCATTCTGCATCGACCGGAACAAATGGTAGTCAGAAGGGGCAAGGTCTGGGCTATAAGGCGGGTGGGGTAAGACTTCCCATTCACTGTTTTCCAAATAGCTCTTAACCGGAATAGCAACTTGGGGCCGAGCGTTGTCATGATGGAAAATTATTGCCTCGTGTCTTCAAACGGATCTTCAAACGGATTAATTGTGTTCGGTAGCGTTGTCCATTGATGCTTTCACCCGGTTTTAGCAGCTCATAATACAACACACCCATCTGATCCCACCAAATACAGAGCATTACCTTGGCGCCATTGATTTGGCTGGTTGACCGGGTTTCACATATGATTTTTTGCGCTTGGGGTTGTCGTAATGGATCCATTTTTCATCACCAGTAACAATCCGATGCAAAAATGACTTCCTTTTGTGGCGTTCCAGCACCATTTCGGGCATGCAAAACCGCCTTTCGACGTCTCTCGGCTTGAGTTCATGTGGAACCCAATTTCCTTGCTTTTGAATATATCCAGCTGCTTTTAAACGTTTTGAAATGGCTGCTTGAGTGACACCCAAAGATTCTGTGAGCTCCTCTTGTGTTTGGCAACAATCTTCATAGAGTAATGCTTCCAGTTCTTCATCTTCAAACTTTTTTGGCTGCCCAGGACGTTCATCGTCTTCCAAGCCAAAATCACCACTTCTAAATCGCGCAAACCACTTTTGGCACATTCGCTCAGCTAGCGCATGTTCACCATAAACTTCCACCAAAATATGATGACTTTCGGCAGCAGTTTTCTTTATGAAGAAGAACTCCCCACAAAAACAGTTTTTCAGGCACAAAGTTCGACATATTTGAGTGAAAAAAAAATTATTGTTGTTTACGCTTCAAATGAATGACATATTCTGAAATGACGTACAATGACAGTAGCTTTTCAACGCATATTAAAATGGAATAATACAAGTTACGCCATCTTTAAGCAAACCGCACAATTAAGTTATAGGCCCAATATTTTATCTTCCAACCTCAATATATGTAACAGAGGGAATTCACCCACTTTGGTGGTGAAAAATAGGCAGGAGGTGATAGATATCACCGTTCATAGCTACCTCAGAAAAAATGACGGAACCTGGGCTGAACGTAGCCAAGAGGAAGGAAACACTGATGGAAACCCTTTTTCCGGGATCCACATTATCAAACGGCCCTGACATGCTACGGCACACTGAGAACATTGATCTCTCTCTCTCCGAAGAGGAAATGGGTGATCTTATTAATAGGAAAAACTTACGGTGGGCAATTCAGACCTTTAAGCCGTATAAATCTCCCGGTCCGGATAGTATTCTATCGAAAAAATTATGGAAACTCTTAGACCCAGTCTAAAAATAGGGTACGTACCAATAGCTTGGAGGGAAGTTAAGGTGGTTTTTATGCCTAAAGCTGGCAAACAGCGGCATGTAACAGGAAACGATCTCGGACCAATAAGTCTGTCATCATGTGTGCTTAAAACCCTGGAGCGATTATTAGAGATTCATATTAGGAATACTCGTAGATGCAGTAATGGTTTTTTGACTGAGTCACAGCATGCATACATAAGAGGAAAATTTGTAGAAACCGCCCTGCACTAGGTGCTGGGGAAAATAGAGAAGAGTCTACACTTCGGTGAGTTTACGATGGCGGCCTTCCTCGATATTGAAGGGGCCTCCAATAACGTGGAGTGCTAACATTGAACAAACTGGGTTTGCAACTTGCTTGCAAGCTGGAAAATAAACTGTTCCATTGGACAAAGCTGGGTCAGAATGTCCGTAACCAGGGGAACCTCTCAGGGTGGAGTCATATCTCCACTCCTGTGGGTACTGGTTATCAATGACATCCTCAAAAATCTTAGTATAATGTGTATAAGTGCCACGACATACGCAGATGGCATAATAGTGCAAGCAAAATACTTGAATATTTTAAGCGACATTATGGAGGTTGCCATGAAGATGATCAGTACTTGGGCAAAAATCTGTGGTCTCAAAATGGAACTAATACTTTTTACCAAAAAGTACAAGATACCGCAATTCAAACTTCCAAAACTCTACGGATTGGAACTGTCCCCTTCGGACAGAGCGAAGTATTTGGGTGTGATTCTGGATAAAAAACTAAATTGAAATCTTAACGTAACGGGCAGAACCAAAAAGGCATACCACCTTGATCAAAATTAAAAATAGAAGTTTATTCATCTAAATCTATATTGTCCCCTTCAAAGTGATCCCCATCGACTGCAACAGACTTATGCCAGCGCTTGACCCAATCCTCGAAACATTTTTTATATTCGGTTTTCGGTATGTCCATCAGTGCTTCCTGCGATTTTTCCATTACTTCCTCTCAGCTGCTGAAACGCGTTCCCCGTAGTGGTTTTTCAACTCGATTGAACAGAAAGAAGTCACAGGGAGCCAAATCAGGTGAATTCGGTGGCTGTTGGATGGTATTTGTTGCATTTTTCGTCAAAAAATTACGAATAATGATGGCACTGTGCAACGGTGCGTTATCATGGTGCAAAATCCACGAGTTTTCTGCCCACAATTCTGGTCTCTTTCGACGAATTGCTTCACGCAAAAGTCTCATAACACCCAAATAATACTCTTTGTTTACTGTCTGGCCTTCTGGCAAAAATTCATGATGCACTATACCGTTGTAAAAAGTGAGCATTGCCTTCTTTTTTGACTGAAAACGACGTGGTTTTTTTGGTATCGGCTCATTTGGTGAACGCCATTCACTTGCCTGATGTCTGGATTGCCTGTTGTACTCATAAACCCACGTCTCGTCTCCAGTAATGATCCTTTTGATGAATGTGGGATCGAATTCAGCCTTGGAAATCATCTCTTTTGCGACGTCAACACGGTCTCTTTTTTGCATGAAATTGAGGTCTTTTGGCCCCATCTTTGCTGCTATACGACGGAAACCCAAATTATTAACCAAAATGTCTTGGACGGATCCATAGGCAATGGTCAAGTCCTCGGCTATCTCTCTATGGTTATTTTGCGACTATTGACCAACATTTCTTTTACTTCATTAATGTTTTCGTCGGTTTTTGATGTCGATGGTCTGCCACTGCTTTCATCATCTTCGATTGGCTCACGACCGTTTTCCTTAGAGAATCGTTGCCGAAACACTTTTCCAGTTATAAGTTATTCCGAGAACTTATTGATCAAGGTGGTATATCCATATTGCCAGTAGCGGTAAAAGCTTGGAGATGTCATTCCAAATCGACTCTATAGCTTTAGTCATAAATATTCGGTTATTCGCCAAAGTTAATATAGCTCCCAAAAGAAAAAAAGCACTTCTAGTCTACTAGGAGAATTTTCGAACTGCAACAATGAGAGCATGCGTTTGATACGTTAGATCAGGCAAAACTGCTAACAGCTCTCGAGCGTATCGGCATTCGTGGAGTATTGACGAACATACTAAAGGACTATTCCACCAACCAGCTGTTTAGTGTGAAAATCAACGACGAATTGAGTGAAGGAAAAGAAGTGTAGCACGGGGTACCTCAAGGATCGAAATTGGGACCCATCCTTTTCCTACTTTATATACAAACGAGCTTCTACGAATTTTTAAAAAAAAAGTACGCCATTTGCTTTTGGACACAGTTTTAGTGGTAATTCATAGGCCGCTGGATACAGAAATAATACAAGAAGAATTTTGTAACGCTGTAAAGTGGTATCATGACAATGGCCTTGTAATCAATGCGGCTTAAACTAAACTGATATTGTACATATACGAAGTCCACATCATAAAGTTACGCAACAGCAGATAATTTAAAAAAATGATTTATGTGCCTCTACACCAAAGCAGCTCATTGAGATTGTAGAAACATATAAATACCTAGATGTCATTGTTGACAATCATCGAATCTGGAACAAGCACATTGACAAGATTCCTATGGATTTAAAGAACGCTTATTTACTCTAGCCACATTCGAAATGTTAAATCAAGTCTATTATGCCGTTTTTGAAAAACGTCTTAAAGTGATGCAAGTCCAACGTATTTATTTAGGGAGAAAGAAAAGACAGGTACCATGTATATCGGTTTTTAAATGTTTGTAAGTTATAAGGACGAGGAAATACAGAGGTCGGCCGGGCATTCCATAAGCGAGTTATACGGCTTAGGAAAGAATCGAGATATCTTAGAGTACGAAAGCCGAAATGGGGCTTGAGGGTATACTGAAGAGTATTCATAGCGAGACGGGTGTTACGGTTGAAAGTTTGAATGGGCAGAATGCTACTGGCGATTATAATGGATCACTGGTGGTGGAAATAGTGATAAAACAAATTGAGACATGTGACATTACGTTGGAGTTCGAGGGTATCAATTGATTGACAGAGATGTTTTTGGAGCACCTGACCATATGTGAGCATTGTACACCTATTTTGGGCGGATGAATGTCTACTAAAAGTGAAAAGTGACCTCCTTGACCACCAGAATGCGCTGTTACTGCAAAAACGGTTATGGTGCCTTGAAGTCCGTTCATATTTAGGCAGACATGCCAAATTTCAGTGGGATACAGTCTTTAGTTTTGTTTTGACAGCTGGTTGTTGTTGACGTGTTTGGCATCATGTTGAGTATGGACAAAAACGATTTTCGTTCTCTCATAAAACATTATTTTTTGAGAGGCAAAACGGCGAAGGAAACAAAAGAAAAGTTGGATAAACATTATGGAGCTAATGCTCCGTCAGATTACAGCGTCAAGTATTGCTTTCGAGAGTATCGTGGTGGCCGCAACTCTACTACCGATCAAGTCCGCAGCGGCAGGCCCTCCGATGCGGTTACAGAGGACTATGTCAAAAAAATACAAGAAATGGTGTTGGCTGACCGGAAAGTGAAGGTGCGCCAGCTAGCAGATACCACAAAGATTAGTAATGAGTGCACACGCCATATTTTGGGCAATATTCTGCATATGAGAAAGTTATCCTGCGAGAACGCGAGACCACTTCGAAAGACTTTGGACTTGCTAATGCGGAGTCGGGCGGACGATTGGCGTCAATTGGTAACTGGATTTGGATCCCTCGGACTATTATCTCTTCCCAAACCTCAAAAGAATGCTCATCAATAACAAATTCAGCTCACGGGAGGAAATCATCGACGCCACGAAGGAGTATTTCGCAAACCTTCCGAAAAATTACTTTTCGGACGGGATCAAGAAGTTGGAAAATCGCTGGAATAAGTGTATCAAACTAAAAGGGAACTACGAGTATATTGAATAATATAAAAAAACATTTAAAAAAAATTTTTTTTAATTCCCAAGGAGGCCACTTTTCACTCCATCTAGTATATTGTGGCCAGATCAGAGGGGGTAAAATATTTCTTACATCGCTTGAGGAAACCTAGGAATTTCTCAGGATTTTTGACGAACCTAATATGTGGTCACTCCAACGTAAGTTTTCATTGATACACATACCGAGAATGGAAAGTTTTTCGGTTTTAATAACGCAAGTGCCATTCATGGATAATGGCTGGGTGTTTAAATTTCGTTTTAACGACAGCAGACAGCATTGTGTTTTGGAAGCATTAAATTCCACACTATTGATTGTTCTCCTATTGGTTATGCTGTTAATATCGGAATTTAATAAGCATACATACGGTGCAGTTCTCGTCCCACAGCCGAAGAGGAGGAGCATGAGTCCGGGAACGAATATGAGAAGCAGAGAGTACTGTCGTCAGTAAAGGAATATATTGGATTAGAAGTAGCAGACAAGAGATCGTTGATGAAAATTAAAAAGAGTATCGGAGACAGAACGGAGCCCTGGGGCACACCAGCATTTATTTTGTGAATATCAGGCTTGAAACTATCCAAGACAACTTGGATTGAACGTTCTGAGGGGTAATTTCTAATCCATTGAAGAAGAGAGTCATCGATCTCAAAAGCAAGCATTTTCGACAAAAGAGCCTGATGCCAAACTCTGTCAAATGCCTAAATATCAAGTGCAACTATCTTGCTTTCGCCAGATTGGTATACGCTTTGGTGAATCTCTAATAATCGCTCCTGGGTTTTAAGCATAAATGATGACAGACTTATTGGTCCGAGATCGTTTCCTGTTACATGCCGCTGTTTGCCAGCTTTAGGCATAAAAACCACCTTAACTTCCCTCCAAGCTATTGGTACGTACCCTATTTTTAGACTGTGTCTAAGAATTTTCATAATTTTTTTGATAGAGTACCATCCGGAACGGGAGATTTGTACGGCTTAAAAGACTGAATTACCCACCGTAACTTTTTCCTATTAATATTATTATTATTATTATTATTATTAGATAACATGGTATGTACATTAAGACATAGGTCTCTTATAGTATTGGGTATATAACTTATTATTCGTGCGTTTTTTTTCAAAATTTGAACGTTTATTTAAGAAAAACATGTACAATAGTATTATTCAAAGTATTGCCCATCTGAAGCTATGACTTTTTCCCATCTTTCTGGCAATTTGTGGATCCCATCCCAAAAGAACTGCGCCGGCTTGGCAGCCAAGAATTAATCAAGCCAATTTCTGATATTCTGCTCTGATGTGAACCGTATTTCAGTGAGGGCGTTCTGCATCGACCGGAACACATGGTAGTCAGAAGAGGCAAGGTCTGGGCTATAAGGCGGGTGGGGTAAGACTTCCCATCCACTGTTTTCCAAATAGTTCTTAACCGGAATAGCAACGTGGGGCCGAGCGTTGTCATGATGGAAAATTATTGCCTTGTGTCTGGTCGCATATACCGGGCGCTTTTCGGCCACTGTTCTCTTCAAACGGATTAATTGTGTTCGGTAGCGTTGTCCATTGATGGTTTCATCCGGTTTTAGCAGCTCATAATACAGCACACCCATCTGATCCCACCAAATACAGAGCATTATCTTCGCGTCATGGATATTCGGCTTTGCCGTTGGTTTGGCTGTGAGTTTTTGCACTTGCGGTTGTCGTAATGGATCCATTTTTCATCACCAGTAACAATCCGATGCAAAAATGACTTCCTTTTGTGGCGTTCCAGCAGCATTTCGGACATGCAAAACCGCCTTTCGACGTCTCTCGGCTTGAGTTCATGTGGAACCCAATTTCCTTGCTTTTGAATATATCCAGCTGCTTTTAAACGTTTTGAAATGGATGCTTGAGTGACACCCAAAGATTCTGCGAGCTCTTCTTGTGTTTGGCAACAATCTTCTTTAAGATTTCAAAAGTAAAAATAATTCATAAGATTACTGAAATAAGCAAGGTTGGCATTTTTAAAAATATAATTTATATAAACCATTAGACAGAAAAAAGAACAAAAAGAATAGAATAGGAATAGGAAAGTCAACGAAGATGAAAAGTAAGGAGTAAGAGAAATATTGAAGTTTTAAAGCTTGCGGCATTGCTAATACCCTTGATATTTAAGGACAGAGAGTTCCATAACCTAATTCCATAAGTGTTCTGCGAGAAGAAGAAAACCCAAGCTTGCAAAACAGATAATTTGGCGTTTTTATCATTATAAGTTTGTGTAAGAATATACAATTATGCAGTATTGTACTAAAGTGCAACCCAATAAACCTTTCACATAGACCGATATCCGATCGTATCTGCGCAGTCCATGAATGTATCTAACTGCATCATTGAAGGCTACCTGTAACTTATTAAGTGACAACGAATCCATGCTACTAAAAACAACATCGGCATATGTTATTATGGGAAGTATAAGGGCTTGGACGAGCTTCCGTCGAGTTTCAAAGGGTGTGAAGTTTGCAGCCAACCACAGTCTACGCAAACAACCATAAATGCGACCAATTACGTAGTTTATGTGGTTGTTAGAGGACAGATTGTGGTTTATTACGAACCCAAGGCTAGTAGCCGACTCCACTATCGATAATTTCGATTCCGATATGCATATATTTGGCACCAGACTCAGTTCGAAATTGCTTTTTGAAATGGGTAGAACCTGACACTTAGAAGGATTTAGCAGCAGCCTGTGTTTGTCTGCCCACTCATTAATCGCTGACAAATCCCTGTTTAAACAAAAAACTAATTCGTCAAGCTGATTCATAGGCATAGACATGTACAATTGAACGTTATCTGCGTACATATGCATACGAGTGGCAAATCGTTGACAAACATGGAAAATAAAATCGGTCCAAGGATGGAATCTTGAGGAACACCTTGTAATAAGGGCAAAACAGAGGAAATTCTTCCATCAACAACGACCCTTTGAAATCGGTTCGACAAGTAGCTTTGCAAAAGTTTAACAGCTCTTTCACAAAAGAATTTTGTGATTCACTTTGTCAAAAGCTTTCGAAATATCCAGAAAGCAAAGGAATGTCACGAGCCCTTTGTCATAGTCTGGCCTTACATCATCCAAAATCTTCACCATTGCAGACTGACAACTATGCCCTTCTCGAAAGCCTGACTGAGAAGAAGTCAATAGAGAGTTGAAGGATAAGTGATATTTGATCTGGCGGGACAAGACTCTCTCAAATACTTTTGATAGGCATGGGAGGATGCTTATTGGTCTAAAATCGTTGACAGAACTTGCGTTCGATTTTTTGGCAATCGGAATAACCCGTGCGTGTTTCCAAGCCTGGGGAAAGGTAGATGTCATAATACATGAATTAATTATATGGGTTATATGGCTGGGTAAAATTGTTTTTAGAAATTTGACTGGTATACCATCTTCACCGATTGCATTTGACTTAATGGAGGCAATAATTGAAATTACATCAGTCTCAGTTGTTACATCAAAATCGGCTTGCCTTTGCACTGATGTAAAGGTGTTCGGATGAAAATCAAACATACCACCAGCCATTGCATTGTCTACAAAATGTGGAGTTAACAAACAGTTATCATTCTCTCCTTTGCTAACACCAATTTGCCGAAGGTTCCTCCACAGTTCCTTTTGGGGGCAAAGACATACTAAGTTTAGAGGAATAGTAATTTCGTTTCGAATCACGCACAATGCTAGTGGCTGTATTACGAGCGTTTTTATAAGCGACCCAATTAAAAGAAGAACGATTTCGCTTCCATTTGCAGTAAAGCTTATTCCTGATTTTTAGCGCATTTAAAACTTCCGCAGTAAACCAAGGGAAGGTCTTACTGCGAACAAAAACAATCTTAACAGGCACGAAATCTTCATAGAGTTGGGCAGTGGGTTTCCACTAGTGTTTCCAGAACCTCTTGGCTACTTTCAGCCCAGTTTACGTCACTTTTCCTGAGGTAGCTATGAACGCTCTCTTCCTTTCAAAGTATTTTGCGTAACCTCGTCTGCTACCGCGATAGATTTGCAGTACTTCCGCCATGAAGACGTTTTTGACTTTCTAACTAAGTACTTGCATTCGTAGTACTCATTCCATGTACTGTCGCTTCTGAAAAGCTTCGCCCTATTATAGATTTTCCTGACCTCTTTCCTTTTTGAACCTATATCCCTATTATTTCTGTTAGCCGGACAAGCTTTCTCGAACGCCATTGTTAGTGCCTTATTAATATTTTCTACCGCCCAATATTATCGCAGGTAATTGATAGGGCATCCAGGTATATATTTACTACTTCTGTATACTTGACCCAATCAGTCTTCCTAGAATTTCTTTGAAAACTACATACGCTGTTCTGAAAGTTCACCTTGAAGCGTATCCATCGGTGATCCCACATTGACGCTTCGTCGACTACTCTCCATTCCCTTATTTCTAACCCTTCTGTATTTGTAGCAGGGGTGATATCTATTACTTCCTGCTTATTTTTCACAACCAAAGTGGGTGAATTCCCTCTGTTATAAATATCGAGGTTGATATGTCTTCGAATTGGTTCTGGTCTGAATGGGATCTGCCCATGATCATCAAATGATCTTGAATGGAAATTATTCCCTATTATAGATCTGGGTGGCGATCGACGCGTTTCAATCCCTAAAAGCGTAGGCGCTCCGTGGGCTTAAGCCATCACGGCAGGGAACATCTGATCTCAGCTCCAAATACGTGGTAGTGGATCATGTAAGAAAGTTATATAAGCAGTCAGTAGTAACACCACTGGACATCGCCAATTTGACGACGCGTACAAAACGAAACTAACCACTCTTTCTGGTTAACCCGGCTGGCGGGGTATTACTGCGCGCCATTCAACAAAAATTTTCTGCCTACAATAACCGTGAGTCCTCATTTCGAGTTATTTGGCAATATAACTCCAAAAATAGCAAACATGGTAGACCATTACTTACAAAGGGTGAACCATAGAACCATAGTAAACCTGCTGCAGGGCTGTATAAATTAAATGAATATTGCACCCCTGTGGTGCAGGATTGCGCTAATAACGACATTTTTATATCAAAACGAACCCAAAAAAACGTCATTTACAACATAATAATGGAAAAATGTGTAAACAACAATCACAGCAATAGTCGAAAAGGGGGAGTTCATCCCTTGTACTCGTGTCCTTTACCAAATGAGGACTCGCAAATATTGCATAAACCTGCGTGACCAGACAGACGTCTGCCTAAAGGAGTCGACTTAATAATACAGGACGCAATATAATGTACATACCATATGGTACTCATAGCTCTTTTTAAAGGAAACCTAAATGGTTATATCTGGAAATCATACATATAAGACTCAATTACTGTCACGCGCAATGTTCCGCCAACGACGCAGTTTAATCGACTTTAAAAGAGCAAATCAACTTCGTTTTGCTGAAAACGACTCAAATAGTCCTTATCAACAATATTCAAGAAAGGGAAATGAGGATGAAATGGACTACAGATTTGTTAGCACAATTCATATGAGAATATAAGTATCCCTATCACAACAAAACCATTTCATATGCTAACTTCTAAAAAGCCTTGTAAAGAACGACCATCATGGTTGCTATGAACTTGTCACAAAAGAAAAGTTCGCTCATGAATACTGGAAAGTAGGGCAACCAAATGCTTTTGACGTGAAACTCTTTGTTCAGCAAACACAAGATACAATCGACCCTGGAATAGAATATTCCAAACCAGTAGGATGTACATTGACTCATAAAACGATTTTTTTTTCTTCTTTTTTTTTGATTTTATTACGAAATTTTTCAACTCTAAGTCATGAACATTGATTTCATGTTTATGGATGCTCGTAAAGCCTATTTATAGCATTATTAATCCGACTTCTAATAATTCGATTATTATCTTTTGTAGATTGTTTACGGAGTTGTTTACACAGCGGAAGTTACAGCTGTGCTATGAACGTTATTCGTTTGTAGAAGATTTATTGCCACCGAAGCTCACTCTCGTCATTAAAACGCCATGTAGCTGAGAACTTGGAATACGCCATAAGCTAACCAAAGATTAGTAAGAACAGTGTATTTTGGTCAAAATATCTAATCTGGTGCTCCCCCATCATGTAGACAACCCGTACAAATGTAGAAAAGAATGCAATTTACAATATGGGTACGCGTACATCCGGTATGTGCCAATTTTGTACGGACCCTGTCCGTCTATCTAGCTGGCGAATATCCTCAGAGAATATAAGACCTACATCAGTACTCTGCAGGAAATGCAATAGAGAAAGCATGAGTGCTCTGTAACATCTACCACACCTGCCATTCGAAGAACTACGAATTCGCAACAGGATTTATGGTCAACAAGAGATTGCACCATGTTGTCTCCAGTTCGAGGTGAATATGGGCCCCAACAAGCAATCCTTTTCAGTCCAAGTCGGCGTAGGACCCCTTCTAATTGTGCGCGCTACCTTATGTAGGTGAGGTCTTCGTCTACTGCGCTAGCCCTCCGGGTTAGATTAGAACGCTCTGCGAGCCGGACCATTTGTGTCCATCCGCTCCACATCTCAGGCGGCTGATGCGCAGTTTTCTGACTAAATGAAGGTCAAATGCAGTGAAGCTCTCACATATTGGCTTGAAATTTCCGCTTGGCTCGCCGAATGACAAGGATAATGAGATTAAAGGAGTATATGCAACGAGAACAACTATGATATAAAGGGTGTTTCATCAAGAGGTGTATGATTTGAAATGTCTATTATTTTACAACTCCATCTGTAAATTTGGGGCATTTACCATGGGACGCTACATAGTGAAAGTGAAAATCTAAATCGTTGAATTTTATTATGAAAATTCACCTTCAATCGCGGTAAGGATGGTAAAAATTCGTGCCAATTTTGAACGTAATCATGTGCCTTGCGAGAGTCTCAGTACAATATGTTAAGACGCCGCAACGTATTCGCTCCGGACATTAAGTAAAAATGTTGCCACAGTAAAAGAATGCGTCGAAAACGACTAAAACACCTTCATTTGTCACCGTACTCAGGAGTTTAACCTCTCCACAGCCATACTGCACCAAATTTGACGAAAGGTTTGGCTCTCAATGCGTACAAGTTTAAATAAACGCAGGAACTGGGAAACATACAGGCTGACATTGATATTTGCAAGAAAATCCTGTTTTCGGATGAGGCCCATTTCTACATTGGCGGCAACGTTGATAAGCAAAATTGCCACGTCTGGGTCACCAACAATTCACGAGTGATTCAGGAGATACCAAAGCACCCAAAATGGGTAATTTGTTGGCAGAAAAAGCATTACGATCAATGGAGCGCGCTATCAAGACGTGATGAACAAGTTTTTGTGGCCGGAGCTCGAGGACATGGATACAGATGACCTCTACTTTCAACAGGATAGTGATGAGTTGTTGCGCGCGAAGTTTCATGGCCGCGTAATTTTTTTTTTTTTTTATAATTTGCGCGCGCTTAAGGGATTAAGTACATTTAAAATGTTTGCACACAGCGCGGACGAAAGAAAATCAGGGTGGATGGAAAGAGAGGTACCGGTAAAGGTTGGTTTTAAATGTTTGAAGGTTATAATGACTAGGAAATAAAGAGCGAGGCAGGGCATTCCATAAGCGAGTTGTACGGCTTAGGAACGAATCACGATATTTTAGAGTACGTCCAAAAGTGGGCTTGAGGGTATACTAATGAGCATTCATAGCGAGACGGGTGTTACGGTTAAAAGTTTGAAGTGACGAAATGCTACTGGCGATTTCTATGGGGCACTGGTGGTGGAAATAGCGCTAAAACAGAGTGAGACACGAGACATTACGTCGGTGTTCGAGGGTGTCCATTGTTTGAGTGATATTATATCACCTATGAGTTTTATCGCACGGTTTTGGATCCTATCTAGCGGGTGCAGAGATGTTTTGGGCGCACCCGACCAGATGTGGGCATTGTACTCCAATTTCGGGCGGATAAATACCTTATATTGTATATTGAGGCCAGATCGGACGGGGTAAAGTATTTCTTACATCTCTTGAGGAAACCTAGACATTTCGCAGCATTTTTGGCGACATCGAATATGTGGTCACTCCAACGTAAGTTGTCATTGACACACATACCGAGAATGGAAAGTTTATCGGTTTCGACGATGCAAGTGCCATCCATGGATAATGGCTGGATGCTTAAATTTCGCTTTAACGACAGCAGACAGCATTGTGTTTTGGAAGCATTAAATTCTACTCTGTTAGTGGTTCCCCAATTTGTTATGCTGTTAATATCAGAATTTATGAGCTTAACATACGCTGCCGTTCTCGTTCTACAGCCGAAGAGTAGGGACGTGAGTTCGGGAACGAATATGAAAAGCAGAGAGTACTGTCGTTAGCAAAGGAGTATATTGGATTAGAGGTAGCAGACAAGAGATCGTTGATGAAAATTAAAAAGAGTGCCGGAGACAGAACGGAGCCCTGGGGCATACCAGCATTTATTTTGTGAATATCAGACTTGAAACAATCCAAGACAACTTGAATTGAACGTTCCGAAAGGTAATTTATAATCCAATGGAGAAGAGAGTCATCGATCCCATGAGCAGGCATTTTCGACAAAAGAGCCTGATGCCAAACTCTGTCAAATGCATTAGAAATATCTAGTGCAATTATCTTGCTTTCGCCAGATTGATGTACGCTTTGGTTCCACTTTTCGGTGAGACATGCCATCAGATCACCAGTGAACCTGTTGCTACGAAAACCGTACTGTCGGTCGTTAAGAAGTTTTCGTGTTTCGAGATATTTCATGAGCTGACGGTTTATCAGCGTTTCCATGACCTTGGATAAAAGGGACGTAAGTGCAATTGGTCTATAGGAGGAGAGAGAAAAAGATTCGCCTTTTTTAGGGACGGGCTGGACAAGTGCTGTTTCCCATCTGCTCGGAAAGAGTCCTAAAGAGTAGGATTGATGAAAAAGCTTACGCAGTGGTTTTGCAAGCGAGAAAGAACACCTCTTCAAAAGGAGGGGAGATATATCATCTGGACCAGCGGATTTTTGAATGTTAATTTGTCCCATTGAAGATTCGACGCACTCGAGTATAGGCGGAGATAAAGCACAATCTTGGAGTGTTGAGCTGGCCACAAAGTGTGCAGCAAGCAGATTGGCCTTGTCCAAAGAGCTGACAGCTGGAATGTCATTGTGAGCGTTGGGATGGAGGATGAGGCAGAATTTCTAATGTTTCTGACGAATGACCAAAAATTTTTACTGCCTTTGGGACATTGTAGTATTTTTTGCCTCAGCTTTTGGTCGTATTGGAATTTTACACGTTTAAGAGGGGCGTTGCAGTCATTTCTGGCTCGTTTAAACTTTTTTCGGTTTTCCTCTGTTGGGCTGGTCTTGAAGGACCGAAAAAACATTTCTCTAACCCTGACAGCATCTTTAAAGCTCGCGTCGTACCATGCCTTTTCTTTTGGTTTGATACTCTTCATCAGATGAGGGATGAGTAGAAGCTGTTAAGACCGCTCCAATTGGCTTTCTCGTATTGCCATACGGTTCTTTTAGTAATCTTTTCTCGAACTGTGTAGTAGGTGTTCGAGAAATTAGCTGATATGACACAATAGTCCGACGAGCCTAGAGGGGAGAGCACATCAACGGTGTACTTATCAGGGTGGGAAGTTAAAAACAAGTCCAGGGTGTTGGCGGTATGCCTTTCAACGTCTGGTATTCGTGTTGGCTCATATACAAGCTAGGTTAAATTATTTTCCGCAGCGAAGATCTCAATAGCGAAGATGTTCGGAATGTCGAAGCCAGCCAGAATTGTATAAATTTAAATCGCCCGTAATTACGATTTCGGTATCCTCATACTCCATTTAAGGATACATTTCTTTGAATGGAGTCAGACAGCGCATCAAACTCATTAAAAGTCGAATTGCTGTTCAGTTTGGGGCTTCTTTGCTTACGGAGATGGAATTTTAACCACATGAAATTGAATTCCGGATTGGAACAGGGACTACATTGTGGTTTCAAAGACACCCATTGGCAAAAAACCCATTACGATCCATAGAGGGCGCTATCGAGACGTGATGAACAATTTTTTGTGGCCTGAGCTTGAGATGACATCTACTTTCAACAAGATGGTGATATGTGCTATACAATTCGCGAAACAATTGAGTTATTACGCGCGAAGTTTCACGGCCGCGTAAATTCACGTTTCAAAGACACCCATTGGCCGCTAAGATCGGCCTTAGCACCTTTAGACCTCTTTCCTTGGTGCTATGTTAAAAAAAGGTCTGCATCAACAATCCACGGCCGACATAGAGCCCCAATTATGTAAAATTATGTGACAGAGTTATTGAAAATTTCGAGAAAAGAATGAGGGACTGCAAGCAGAGTCGAAGCGGTCTTTTGGAAGATATTGTATTCCATCAACAATCTCCATGAATCTACTTTATAAAGCAATAAAGGTTTCAGGGATATCTCTACAATTTTTCGTTTTATTCAAAACACAAACCCAACACCTCTTGTGCAAACGACCTTTACAAATCGTGTTTGGCGACTCTTAGACCTTAGCAAGAACTATCAGCGGAAAACTTGGCCTCCACGATGAAATATCCGGCAACGAAGAGAGGCCAATTAGCTGCTATGCCTAATATGGTATAGGAATAGGGTAACTGGCTTAAACCTAGCAATGGTCAGTCTTGTAACTCTTACAACACATCAATTGTAACTATCTGACCTCCAAATGGTAGCCATCGAATATTGGTTGGTGTCTATCCGGACAGCTTATAGGCGCAAGTGTTGAACAAGGGCCAGAGACATAGCGTGACAGGAGACGAATTCTCAGCGATTGCGTCAAAGCTCCAAACAGCAGCAGGAAATATACCTTATCTGAGCTACTCGTATTTCGAAATATTCGGAGCTCAGGGCGATAAAGATTTCCAATCAGAAGTCAGCTTCTTGAAAAAGTGTTGGTGGCGGATAAGCACGGCAGCGCTAATATTCTTGAAATGGGTTACTACTTCAACATTATCGATGCAACAAGCCGATCGCCCTAGGGTTTTCAAAATGGAACTGGTCCTCTAGATTAGGTGTCGTTCCGTAGGGGTCACGTCCTTACCACGTGAAAAAGAACTACGATAGTTATGAGAGACACACAAGACTCGAATCAAAGCAGGCCCCTTCATTTTAGATTACAGCCCGGAATAACTATGGTGTGAGAGATTGCACCTGGAATATACAATGTGGCCACTATATGCACTGTACATCCCTAATGCTGCTGAAAAATTGCAATCTTTCCTCAGTCCTATAATCAATAAATTATATACAGCAATCATAAAGACTGCACATGTAAGGAAGTGGTATCATCGCAAGAAATCAGCTATCCTCGCCGGTAAGCGATTGCCTGGCTGGGATCCGCATAAAGGTAAGATTGTATGCGGACCCGGATGACCGACGAAGCTGAAAACTTTATCGAGGAGGAGTTCTATGACCTCCACGAAACGACAACAGATACGGCTTCCAGCTAATCGATTTTGCAGTACATCATAATACGGTGATAAGTATCACTAGGCTTCAAAGACTACGAATCCACACAGCAATCTGGCGCTCTTCAAATGATCGAACCGTGCGCCATGTGCATAAAGATATTACAAGTCGACTCTGACCACCCCTTTGTTGCAGTCAAACTCAGAGCTCAACTGTCCAACGAGAAGAACCTAAAAATGGAAATTCAGCATTATATGAAAAGTGCCTGCCAACCGCGTGCGGAATCAGTATCTTGGCGTCAAAAAAGAGGTTAGCGAGACCACTGAAGTCTACCAGCTACCACCGAAAAAGTATGGTGCCAAAACCAAGAAGAGCTTGCTTCAGCATTGGGAGTTACCCGCCAAGCCATTTCCAAGCGATTGCATGCGAAAAACGGCCACAATACGAGCACAGGCACGAAAAAGTAATTCTACAGCATTACAATGCTCGGCTTCGCGTTGCCAAGCCCGTTAAAACCTACCTGGAAACGCGCAATTGAGAGCACCTAACCGCTATAATCACCAGATATTGCGCCATCTGATTATTACTTGTTCCGTTCGATGGCCTGCTTGGTCAGCAGTTCCGCTCATATGAAGACATCAAAAATTGCCTTGATTCGTGGATAGCCTCAAAAGATGAACACTTTTACCGTAGCGGTACTCGAGCTATGCCAGAAAGATAGAAAAAAGTTGTAGCTACCGATGGGCAATGCTTTGAATGATTCATTTGTAACCATTTTTACTAATATGTCGTCATATTTATCTGCTTGATGTGGTCGGAAATGCACTTGAGCGGATCATTTCCAGTAGACTCTTGTCAGCAATTGAAACAGTAGGTTACCAACACTATCTTCGCATGTCATGGTCAACACTGGTTCCAATTAATGCGGCAGAAAGTAGAGTTCGAGACACTGTACTGAGCAAGCACTGGAAAGGAGTCACTAAGAAACACTGCGCTATTAAGTATAACTCTGGACGTGAAGTACGCATTTATTCCTGCGGGAACGAATTATTAACAGTCTTTATCGGATTGAAATACTGGACTAACTAGCTATTTCTCAGATAGAATCATCTCTATTACTCTGACGATGGAGTCAAGGCATATGAAGTTACTGGCGGTGTACCACAATGTTTGGCCTTAGGCTCGCTACTATGGGACACTATGTACGTTGACATATTCCGCGCAGGGCATAATTTAGCGGATTTGCTGATGAATCTGCCCTGGTGGTTGTAGCAAGAACGGCGGAAGAAGTTCGACTCTACAGCAACAAAACAATTACAACTCTACGTCGCTGATTAACTAAAGGCTGTTCCAAAATTCACGGAAAAGAATTCATAAGAAACATCGATTTTTTTATTAAGAATTGTAGAATTTTTTATTGATTTATTCGGGTAAATGGCTTCCACAGCTTTGTTGGCACAGACACATTCTTTTGTCGAAATTTTCCATGACAATTTTGCATGAATTTGATACAGCGCGCAATTTGTTTCCTCAAGGCGTGGATGATAGCGGACTTGTCGAAATATATATCCTAGACTTCAGAAAACCCCAAAGAAAATAGTTCAACGGTGGGGGAATTACACCACCAGGAAATGACTTATGCAGTAATACACCAGTAAACTGGATTGTCCAGCCCATAATCCGCACCAAATAGTGGCACGTTATGGATGCATTTATTTCTCAACAATCACTCATGGATTTTTTAACCCCAAATTTAACATTTTTGACGATATACAAAGCCATCAAGATGAGCAGCCACAGGTATACATAGCCAAGCCATGCGAACTGTAGCTGTCAAACCTTCATTATTTCTAAAATATTGCTTTCATGTAGCGCTCCATTGACTGTCACGGTGTCTTTTATTTTTAGTTGGCAACACTTCACCGCACAAATGGCGCAAAATTCAAATTTTGCATGAGTTTTGGGACATCTTTTAGCACCGGTGTGCAACTCGCCGATCATGCAAGTGAAGTGGTGCTTATTATGAGTAGGAAAATTCGCCAAACGATAACGGTTTGGGTCAAATTCGTCCTTAGCGCACTAGAAGTCGGCAGAGTCATAAGATTCAAAAGCAAGCATGACGAAAACAGCCGGGTAAACGACGAAAAAACAAAATACGAAAGGAACCGTATATACCCGTACATATGATTGTTCATTATCACAATACGAAAGGGACTATTGTTAGTAATATAGCAGTTTCCTGTCCCCAGGAATAGTTTCGCCTAGACTCTAAGCCAGAAAAAATTGTAGCCGGGTCTTCACAGACTCTGGAGGATAACAATGTTAGATTTCACTCCAAAAAAGAACTGAGGAAGACAAAGCGATAATTCTGGAGATCATCATTACTGAAACCTCTGAGGCATCACGTTTAATTAAAATCTTCTCTACAAATCTGTTGAATCACTCAACTGGACACTCACTTTCCAGATAGCTCCTCTATTCGCGGCTAGTAGCAACCAAACAGGGCTGCTTCAACCGGGACCAAAATTCAAGATCTGATTACAAGAGACAAACGCTGCATAGATTCAAACCATACCAGTCTGCTGCTCCGGACGGTATAATACCTGCCGAGCTACAAAGTTCTTCAGATATTTTCCTGTCTACGCTAGAGAATACCATTAGGAGCTATGTAGAACTGATGCACATTCCACTGTCATGGAGAGAAGCCAATGTAGTTATCATTCCCACAGCCGCAAAATTCTCTCATACTGTCCCAACAGACCTCAGACCAATAAGTCTATCATCTTTCCCTCTTAAAACTATAGAACAACTGATTGATATCTATATACGAGGTAAAATTGATCAAAAACTTTTGCCAATGGCTCAACATGCCTACTGTAAAGGAAAGTCGGTGGAAACGGCTCTGCATTCACTGACTAGCCACATCGAACGATCCCTACAATATAAAGAGTACACAATGGTTGCTTTCCTGGATATAGAGGGTGTGCTGTCAACTCTGCAGGTAGACGACTGACTTGGGGAACTGATTAGTCTTATGCTAAAAAGCAGGATAATCAACTCCAAACGGGGTGAGACTTCTGCCAAAAGATGTGTCAGCAGAGGTACGCCGCAAGGCGGTCCTCTGGGAGGAAGATGCTTTCATGGAGGACAAGTCGATCCATTTCTATACAGATGGATCAAAAACCAATAGCGGGGTTGGTGGCGGTGTTTTCTCAGACACGCTAAATCTAAGCCTCTCTTTCCGCTTTCCAAATCACTGCAGCGTGTTCCAGGCGGAAATTTTGGCGATTAAAGAAGCTCTGTCCTGGCTGAAGGAAAACGTGATATCTGCAAAGGATATCCGCATCTTTCCGGATAGTCAGGCCGCTATCAAATCCCTGGACTCAGTCTCACTGAATTCTAAAACCGCCCTTGACTGCCGATCATCTCTTATGGAGATGGCACATCAGTTCAACCTTCACCTCTGTTGGGTACTGGGCCACAGAGACGTTCCAGGGAATTGTAGAGCCGATGAACTCGACAAAATTGGAACCACTTTACCTATTCTACCGGAAAGGGTTAGCATAGGTATCCCAATCACAGCGTGCACACTAATATTAAAGCTGGATGCCAATAAAGAACAGACCTTAGGTGGACTGTTGGACCAACATGTCTAGCGACCAAACAAATCTGGCCAAAACTGGATCTGTATCGCTCTAAGTGTCTGATCCTTCTAAATAAGGAACATCTCAGCGCTATCATAGGTGTCATCACTGGACACTGTCTTATAGGCAAGCACGCAAGAAGGCTTGGCGCCTTTACAAATGATTTCTGCAGAAGCTGCATGGACGAGGAGGAGGAGGAGACAACCCTTCACCTACACTGTACATGTCCAACTCTCTCCCCGAGAAGAAAACTTCACTTAGGAGCCTTCTTCTACAACGACCTAAACGATCTGAAAAATACAGACGTGAACAGTCTCCTTCGCTTCGTCAGAAGCTCAAACTGGTTCCATCAGTAAGAGGATCATAGATCCACGTGGCATCACAATGGGCCATTAGGCCTAACAGGGTTGGGTTTTATCCAGCAGCCACT
This sequence comes from Volucella zonaria, assembly GCA_963966105.1. Classification (NCBI taxonomy): domain Eukaryota; kingdom Metazoa; phylum Arthropoda; class Insecta; order Diptera; family Syrphidae; genus Volucella; species Volucella zonaria. The sequence goes on along the minus strand of OZ014532.1, from coordinate 191,256,942 downwards.
CTTACCTACCTACCTACCTACCCCGCTGGACAGATCACTGTGGATTGGGAGTAAACCCCCATAACACTGATCTTGTCCTCTTTTCCAGGAAATATAAAATTCCAATTATAGACCCTTCCTCAATAAACGGCATCAGTTAAGTCTTTTCCAATACAGCAAAATACAATTAATCACCCTGCCGGAAGATAGTGTAATTTTTGCAAATGGCGTCGTACGTCAATCATATTTGACGTTTGTGAACTACAAACAGATAAGCAATGGAGTGATATCCTCCGCAAGAGCGTAGAAGAATTGTGTCGATGTTTTTGACCAATAATCGTGTCGCGCCAATTAGGCAAACATTCCGGGGCTTAGCTACTCGACTCGAACAGAGTGGAACCACATCAGACCATGCAGGACTGATCGTTTGGCCGAGAATATAGCGGCTGTGGCTACCGATGCCGCTGAGAACGACGAAACATCAACCAGGCGACAGGCCACGCAATTGGACATAACCAGACGGACCCTACAACGAATTTTAGTGAAAAACTTACACATGTTCCCGTACAAAGTGCAAACAGTGCATCAGTTATTAATACTTCCTGACCGTCAGTCGCGTGTGAAATACTGTAAAGCCATCCTTAATCTCAACAACGAAGAAGACGATTTTGTGTCGAAAATCATCATGAGCGACGAGGCGCATTTCCACTTAAGCGGTTACGTCAATAAGCAAAATCTTCGTTTCTGGGGCACTGAAAATCAGCGTGTGATGCACGAAGAGTCATTACATCCACTCAAAGCCACTGTGTGGCGCGGCGTTTAAGCGGGAGAAGTGATTGGGCCGTATTTTTTTGAGGATGCCATCGGCAATACGGTCACTGTTACTGGCGAACGTTACAGGGCCATGATAAACGGCTTCTTACTGCCGGGATTGGATGAGCGGGGCTTGGTGAACATATGGTTTCAACAAGACGGTGCAACCACACACACAGCACGACCCACAATATATATTGTGAAGGAAGCGTTTCCTTGTCGCGTAATCTCCCGTTTTGGCGATTTGACATGGCCAGCAAGATCGCCCTATTTAACCATTCCAGACTTCTTTCTTTGATGCTACTTAAAGTCGCGGGTTTATGCCAACAAGCCTGAGACAGTCGCAGCCCTTAAGAAGAATATTCGATGGGAATACGAACAGTTATCACCGGAAATCTTGCGGATAGTCATGGAAAATGCGATAAAACGGGCACAAATGTGTATCAACACTGGCGGCAGCCACTTGGCGGATATCATCTTTTCCACTTAACGGAAACAATTGAAAAGGTACAAGTAAAGATTTTCATCACTCTAAGTCTTTTTTTTTTTATTTAGTAAAAAAGTAATTCAAAAACAAAATTGGATGATTAATTTTGCGCCACCTGTTACCAGGGTCTCATTTTTAACAGGAAACTGAATTGGCAACCTAACATTCAAGAAAGCTGAAGCAACTTTGTTCTCTTGCAAAAAAGCCAGTGGGAACAAATGGGGCCTTCAAACTCGCATAACCCATTGGCTACACATTTCGGTCATGAGACCGATACTCACCTACGGAGTTTCTTGTCTGGCGGACGGCCTTAAACAATGCAGTCAACTGCAGCAAACTAAGCTGAATCCAAAGAACAGCATGTCTATGCACAAGCGGAGTCCTACGTTCTACTGCCTCCGCGGCATATTCTGTTTCACTTGACACCCCTCGATATCTTCAGCAGGCAAGAAGCTACGACCGCAGCTATGAATAATTTATTTTTATTTGGCCATTTAGATAATTTATTTGGCCACGCTAACATTCATAATACATTAGGAATCCGCACAGAGAACATCGATTCCACCATACCTGAACTATGGTTTGACAAAGACTTCCATGTAAGCTTCCCCTCTAGATCCTTTTAGGAGGATGATGCTTTCATGGAGGACAAGTCAATCAGTCACACATGGATATTAAACCGATAGCGGGGTTGGTGGCGGTGTTTTCTCAGATAAGCTAAATCTAAGCCTCTCTTCCCGTCTTCCAAATCACTGGTGGAAATTTTGGCGATGAAAGAAGCTCTGTCCTGGCTGAAGAAAAACGTGATATCTGCAAAGAATATCCGCATCTTTTCGGATAGTTAGGCTATCAAGTCCCTGGACTCAGTCTCATTAAATTCTAGAACCGCCCTTGAATACCGATCATCCCTTACGGAGATGGTAGAGCAGTTCAGCCTTCACCTTTGCTGGGTGCCGAGCCACAGAGACATTCCAGGGAATTGTACGGCCGACGAACTCTACCTATTCTACAATGCGCCATCATAGGTGTCATTACTGGTCACTGCCTTTATAGGCAAGCATGCAAGAAGGCTTGGCGCCTTTAAAAACGATTTCTGTAGAAGCTGCATGGACGAGAAGAATTGTTTCCTATCCTCCACCAACTCTGTACATGTCCAGAGAAGAAAACTTCACTTAAGAACTTTCTTCTACAATGACTTAAACGATCTAAAGAATATACGTAAACGTTAACAGTCTTCATCGTAAGCTCAAATTGGTTCCATAAGTAAGAAGATCACAGATCCACATGGCACCACAACGGGCCAATAGGCCTACCTACATAGATTTCGTTCGTCATTAGAAAACCTTGCGTGTGTCTTCCAAGCTGAGATATACGCAATCTTGCTGACAACGAGCTGTATTGTGAAAAATCGGTGGCGGAGAGAATGAATTGCGTCTGTGGCAAAAGGACCTGCTAAGCCCTCACCAAATATGTAAGCTAGATCGGAAATGCAAGGTTTCTCTGAACGTAGTCGGAAAGCTGAATTCATTCAATATTGTTTGGATACCAGGTTGCAATGGACTCACCTCTATGTTAGGGCTATCATAGACAGTTGGCAGCATAATTGCAGACCCTCAAGGATAGCGTCTGAATAAACGAATTCTTCCCGATGTCTCTAAGAGGCCAGTGACCCTCCTCCTCCTCCTCAATAGGAATGACTATAGAGTCTTTACAGACCGAAGCTAAGCCGAATTTAAGAAGCTACTCGTAATTCGGACTTCGAATTTTCATAAGAATTTTTTGTTTAAAGGATCGAAACTGTAAGTGAAACCAGCAAGCTAATCAAAGTCTTCAAAACGGGACAATTAGCCGGACTGAAATCAGTCATCGTACACTGAACTGAACGCAGAAACTCTCTATCTCATGCTTGAAACTCACTTGCCAGCTAAAACTTTTCAGTTCAAAGCCAGCTCCTATTAAGTAGCTGGTTGTGGTGACGGATGAGGCTATGATGGCTTCAAGTTGCCTGGTACAGCTGGCTTATAACCAGTTATGCTACAAAAACGTATACCCTAGTAACTCTCAAGAGATTCTTCGCAGCTTACCTTGGACATGATCGACGATTGGGGGACTAGAAATGGACTTTTAGTCAATCCTCTCAAAACTAATTGGTTGACTGGTATAACTCATCCAGTGCTTAAAGGTATCACTCTTCGTTTTTCCAACGAGTGTAAGTATTTGGGTGCCATCCAGGATAAGAAGTCCAACACGTCTACTGTAGAAAACTTCCAAATTACTGTTGGCCTTCTAGCAGTGTAAAAAAGTTGTCGGTAAGACAAGGCCCTACCTGGCACATTTGGCATTGCTCTAGACACACTGATGAATCTCCCTCCTCTTGACATGCATATCATGGGCTGCACTCTCAAAGCCGTCTTTTGGTTACAGAGAAATGGCCTTTGGTACAAGACGCACTAGAGCTTTGATGAATTTGCGCACTGATTGTCTTTTGACTATGGTCTTATGGACATGCCGTCTGACCGATTGTGGATCCGGCGCTGGTGTGTTTCTCGAGGAGGACAACGTTCAATTTCATTCCTCGCTACGAAAACTTGCGTCTGATAGCAACGAACTTTTCGGTTCTTCGAAAAATCATTGCGCTTCTTTGCAATAGATGGCTTTGCCCGCGGTTATTTTGTGGCAGCATAGGCAACTAATAGATGTGGCAACTAATAGATAGCAGCACAAATAGTCGTCTTAAAAGAAGGATAATTTTGAATTTAGTAAGTTACCCTTTTCTTTCACGTTACATGTTTCTCAAGAAACGTTTTCATATATCTATTTCTATTATAATACACCGAATGCGACGTAGAATAAAGTTTTGTTAAATTTACTGTCAAATACATGGTTTTTCTGTTTTTTTTTAAACTAAGAGTTGTCAATATAATTAATTACAACTACAATTTGTATATGAGCGTGATATGCGAGGGTGGGTCAATAAGTCTATGAAAATTAAAACAGATGGCATTGCCACCTCAAACACACCATTTTGCTTGTCAAACAGCATCTTTCAAATGAACGCACCCAAATTTTCAGACAGATCTGTCAAACAGTTTTGTTGTGACAGCCATTTGAAATAGACGCCTACGAGAATTTTCGTAAAATTAAAAAAAAGTGAATTTCGTGCGTTCGGTAAACACTATTTTTTGCGGCAGAAAACCATCCCGCAAACGAAGCAAAAGATTAAAAAGTATTATGGGGACTCTCCACCATCGATTGGAAGGGTCAACCACTTTTTTGCTCAATTTCGGTGCGGTCGCTCCAGCACCAGAAATGGTCGATAAAATCTACGGTATGATATTGGACAATCGACGAGTGAAGGTGCGCGAACTTGAAGAGGCCACAAACATAGTGCAGTGGTGTCAGTTTTGCAAAAATATTTGGATATCACAAAGCTATGCCAGATGGGTGCCGCGTTTGCTCACAATCGACAACAAACGCAATCGTTTGACAACTTCAAAGTAGTGTTTGGGAACACACCAGAGACAGCGGGCTTCTTTTTTTTTTATTAACTCTAGCGCGCTCAAGGGGTTAAGGTACTCTTAAAACGTTTGCACACAGCGCGGGCGAATCGGAGCCGAAGATAGTCAGTTCTTTGGAATGCGCTCGGCGTCATTCACATTGATTACCTTCAAAGGGATAAAACGATCACCGGCGCCAATTTTGCAGAGATGTTGGATGGATTCGACGCCGATTTGAAGCAAAAACGACCGCATTTGGCGAGGAAAAAAGTTCTATTTCACCTGGACACCGTACCGTACCCGCAGTAGCAATGGCAAAATTTCATGAATTAAGTTATGAATTGTTCTCTCATCCAACATACGAGTATTCTCCAGATTTAGCCCACTGCGACTATTTCCAAATATGAAGAAATGGATCAGCGGTAAGGGAGGAAGAGGTCATCGATGAAACAGACGCCCATTTTGAGGGCCTCGAGAAATTATATTATTTAGAGGGACGTTGGATGAAGTGTTGTCGTTGAAATTTAAAACGTTTTTATTTTTTCCCGAAAGGAGTGTTGCCTATTTCAATTTTCGGGAACTTATTGACCCACCCTCGTATACGGGAAATATCAAATATTTGTGTTTTGTTATTGACACAAAAAAAAGTTGCGGTCGAGTTTTGTGCTTGTAATTGCGGTTCGAGCATGGAGAATTTTGAACACATCGGAAATATTATAAAAAAAAACGCCAGTTCTATGTATATTGGTTCGCTCGTTTCCGTGTTGGTGATTTTTCAGTTGACAGTGCTCATCGCTCCGGTAAGCCTTCCGAAATTGACGAGATACTACTCTAAATATGCCCGTGGGAAGGGTTCATGGCCATTCAGAAAATTCATCTGACCAAACGGATAAACGTCCGTGATCAGCTCACTAAACGCGAACAAAACGACACATTCTTGAAAAGTATGACTCCGGACGACGAAATATGAATATCAGCCGAAAGAAAAAGTTGGGGTTGGCGAGATGAAGTATCGGAAAGGCAAGCAATGGTGAACATCTATCAAAAGAAGGTGAGTCTTCTATGAGCTACTTCTAAAGAGCGAAACGATTAATTCCAATGTCTACTGTGAGCAGTTACAAAAACGATGCCATCGCACAGAAACGTCCCGAGCTGACCGTGATATTTCACCACGACAATGCGAGACCACAAACAAGTTTGGTCACTCGGCAAAAATTGTTGCAACTTGATTGGGATGTCTTGCCACATCCATCGAATAGCCCAGTTCTTGTGCCATCAGACTTCACTTATTTCGCTCCTTGCAAAATTTCTTGCTTGGTAGAACGTTTTCTTCTGGAGACCTCATCAAACAGCACCTTGCCCAGTTTCTTACAGAGAAAGATAGGAAGTTTTATGAACGCGGTATTATGAAGTTGCCCGAGAGATGGCAGAAGGTCATTAAGTAAGACGTCCAATAAACGCCCCGTGAAAATCAAATCAAAAAAAGAACCAACAACTTTTTGAACAACCCAATATACTCGTATTGTGAAGACGCAGTGGAGCACTTAAAGCCTTGCTGAACCTTCTCTACATATTATCTAGTTCGAGATGTAAGTCACCACTAAACTCAGTTGGAACGCTGAATTCACTGAATTTTGTCTGGGTCCTAGGTCACGATGGGATCACATGAAATGAAATCGCCAATAAACTTGCTAGGCAGGGCTAAAAAAAGAGATCTCCCAGCATCGTCGGTTAGGGCTTCCATTGACAAACCCAACTCCCCAGGTTGCCAGCAGACTAAACGAATGTTTCCTGACGTCTTTAAGAGGTCAGCGGTTTTCCTGCCATCCCTCAGTAGGGAAGACTGCAGGCTGCTTACTGACGTTGTACAATAATAGGGCACTACACTTAAATGTACTAGACAGGGCATAAGCGGTTCAACATCCTTACTGTTGTGATGACGACACCACGAAGCAGTACTTCTGTGAGTGCCCACTTTGCGCTCCTATAGGCTGTAGGTACTCGGCACTGACCTGATTTCACTGAAAGGCTTAATCTAATCTTTCTTCGAAAGGCTGAGAAATTTCAATAGAGAAACAATTCCCAGGGGAACCCTTGCCACTGAAGATACAATTTGAAAAGAACATGAACAAGCAATTTAAACTCTGTAAATCTTTTGTATTAATTCAATTCACCATCACATCTATTGCAAAGTCCAGGCAGCAAACTTAAGAGGATCTGCTTGTCGTCTTATTGTGAGCAATAATTTTGTTAATACAAATAAATGTGTGAAGACAACAAAAGTCTAAATCTCCCGAATCATTTTCTAAGGACAATTTATAATTGTAAGAAGGCAGACTCATTCACATTTAATCCTTATTAATGGATACCCCAAGAAAACGCTCATTTAATTACCCCCCGCTGAACTTGCACCCTCTTTCAACTTTGAATTGATATAAACTTTACTCACTTTTGTATATCCAAATAGTCCGTAACTAAAACTGTTTAGTCATTCTGAATTAATCCAAAGATCAGTCCCATCTGCTGACTATTGTTAGAGCTCGTTGCCCAGTACTGCACTCTTCTATTCTATCTATGAGCCGAAATCCCTGGGTAATCCTGGCGAACCGAACCGAAAAATATTGTATTCACCAAACAAAAATATCACAAAATCCTTCTAAATCCTTTCGTTAACCCGTTTTGCGAATTTAATTTAACACAATTTGCATCATAATACGAGTACACCCACAGAGCAATTTAAAAAAGCCAACGATAAAAGGAAACAGCTCCTCTAATCCTTTTCTTTCAATCAAAATTCAACTCAAATGGCATTTGCACTTAATTGCAACCTCGCGCTTTTAAAATAAACCCGACACCAGGAGCAAGAGCCGAAATCTATGGTATGCTTGTATTTCACACTTCTCCGAATAGATTGAAAACGTCCTCTTAGATTCTGCAGTTAAGTCGAAAGCATGCAACAAGTTTACGAGAAAAGCTTACCACCACCGCACAGTTAGAAGGCACGACGTAGACTGACTTGAACCTGTTGAGTCCTCCCTTGTTTATAGTTTATTTTCGCTTTCGTACAGGACATTCGTCCGCCACTGAACTCGTTTATCCTGATACTGTGCCTTACTTCAACATTCTAGTGCTCAGAAGTCGTGCTGAGGACTGAACTGTCGTTGCCTCCAGGCAACTCAACCCCCAAAGCCCATATCGGGGGGTTGTAAGCTGAACAGCGAATGCTACAGCGAACAAAAAGGATTCCCATACGAGTATTACTGAGGGAGATACATACTCGTACGTACTCTATGTTTTGTTGGGGATTTTGATTCCGCGGGGGTGTAAAAACCTGCGCATCATCGAATGGAAAACAGACAAGAGTGTGCCTCGATTATGTTGACTATCACCATAGGATGGAACACAAACAACACTAGCACCTAGGTGAAAGTCATTCATCATCATTGCCAGTTGAGCGTCACCTCGGTTGTATGTTTTCTTCCATCGCTTCCAAGCTCTCCATTGTCACTGAGGCAAATCGATGCGTTTTACGTTGCGTCAATTTTTAAGGATACGAGTATTAGCAATTAATTACAGAAAATTGCAGAGGTGGTATGTCGGTTTATTTTTAATAGCGCACATCATTGATGGGTGGCTGCGGGCAGAGGGCACTGAACACTGGACACTGGACACTGGACACACCTTTCAATAACAATCGTATGCAGAATACTGACATTGAATTGTGGAACGTAAACAACATCCTGGTTCAAGTATTGAGTGTATTTAATGTGCAACGTAGAAGGTTTCGAATCGATTATTAGATCAAGAGTTCATGGCGTGAATGGATAATATTCAATGACATTAGCAATTACGTCCTTAGACTTGGGTGGATATATACCTATACATGGATAATACGAATAACTAATGCGGCGCATTAAAATTGCTTGAGCGAATCATCACAGCCAGGAGGAACAGGTGTTTAGACGTCTAAAGCACTAAAGTGCATTCACCATATATGCGTCTCATGAATTGCTAAAGAATGAAATGGCTGATGTTGTCCTTAAGATTTTCATTTGTTCTTGGTGGTTTTTTATTGTAGGCCAGCACTTCAGCAGGAACTCGAAATAAGGCGTTTGAAGTGGAAAGTTCCATGAAGCTATTGTAAACATTAATGCACGCGTCGCAAGGTAGACAACACATTAATGACCATTTAACAGCCAATGTAGAGTGCTCTACTAGAGGTCACTTTAGAGATCGATTATAGCCAGCATTTTGTGTAAACTAACTGGTGGTTAGGTGTTGTACACTTACGGGAGGGACTGAGCGACGTCAGCCTGACTACACATTAATTGTGCTTCTTTTGCCTTATTGTGTTAGTCACCAACCGGAATTATAAGCGCAAGTGGTAAGCAACAGAAAATAGCAACATTACAACGCTATGTGAGAATTGTCTTGAATGTCCTTCGTACGGGGGATGAATTCGCTGGATTGAATCAAGTTAGCGGGGCAGGTTCCTTATATGACATACTTCAGCATACATACGAGTATGTGTGTGGAGTAAGGGTGCTGATGGGAATCTGCTGGCTGAGTGTCCTATAACTTGGATTGGCCAGCAGCGCAACAATCAAGTTCGAAGCGAACTGCTTGCCTTATCTCCCAGTGGTGCTCTTAGTAACTGCATGAGTAAACCCTTCCCTACGCAGACTTAAATGGGACGGGCATGCTCGGCCACTACCATTATACTGGCCTACGCTATCATAGGGCTCACGACCCTATATGGAAGAGATGGAAATGGATTCGCTATTGCCTACCCTTACAAACGCTTTAAAGACCGCAGCCTTCGAATCTGCACGTGGAATGTCCGGACCCTTAATAGGCCACGTGCAGCAGAGCAATTACATTAGCAGAGGCCCTTGACTGCTATCAGTGCCATCCAGGAAGTGAGATGGGATAAACCGGACATAAGGAGTGATATATGCTATGGTGATTGCTATAGAGAAAGAAAGCAGCGCTTATTTGGATGCGGGTTTGCCAGAGGCGGCAGACATAGGCAAGAAGTCTTGAGCGTCCATGACCGTACGGAAGACAACGACGACGCCACCAATTAATGTTTCTACGAGCTCCCGGCAAGACGAAGTACGACGCTAAAATCCGAAATGTGTCTTGGGGTACTCCGGCTGCTTAAGGAAACCGCCAAAGAATTCCTCGGCACTTTGGGCGTCGTCGAGTATGAGCAATTAAAAGCCGCTCTTATCGAAACATTTGGACGGCAAGTCACTCATCGAGATGTTTATCGCCAGCTGGAATAAACGTCTCTGGAGTACGTTATTTCTATGAACGCACTTGCATCTAAGATGAAGCCGAAGTGATCACATTTACATATAATCGATAGGTTCGATGATGACAGCCCTAATGTTTTTTTTTAATCAGCGATATCAAAACGTTTGCCAACTTGTTGGCTAAATTGGACTGATACCAGGAGGAGAGAACATTGCATTTGGCACGCACTAAAACAGTCGTAGCCAAATCAACCGGAGCCACCCAGAAACGACTGCCGTCCGCCGTCAACACCGTAAAAGCAAAGGAGCCTTCCGCTGTTATAATTGCTCCCAATTTGGTCATTGTAAAAGCAACTGCACAAAACCTATTAGACCAGTAAATGCGTGTTTCAACTGGAACGAAGTCGGGTACTTTCATCAGGACTGTCCAAGATAACAGCGGAAATATCAAAGGATCGCTGCTGCTGTCACGAAGGCATTGGCCGAATATCCAGATAGTGACGAAGATTTAGCTGGTGCCATTAGCGCAAAAGGCAAGTGTTGTCTTGAATTGTTTCTTGACATGAAGACACTGCCTTTTAATATTCATTTACATAAAATAAAAAAAATTAACGTGACTGCTGGAATAAAGTCTAATAAATATTTATGTTCTAAAAATTCATGGGTTTTTAGACAAAGTAGTTGGTGATTGTAGTAGCCCGGGTTCCCCGTTGAGCGGTGTGGGTACAGCTTCCAAGAGAATTATCGATGTAGACTCAGGTAGTGTTTCAAGTCCGCCGAATAGTGTTGGTATGTCTCAAACCAAAGTTACGATTCCGCTGACTGATGTTGTTCCGCAGGTATGCATCGTCAATTTTCGCGTATTTTCCACCGTTGAATCCGACAGTCCGCCGCCCGCAGTTGACATCTGCCCACGTCTAGACAGATGCCAAGCTGATGCGCTTGGGGCAGTTATCGATCGAGCTTATATCCATCCAATAGACGATCAGCGCAGACCGCGCGATTACAAAATAAAGATTCGCCTGACTGACGATACGCCATTCCATTGTTCACCTAGACGATTGTCAGTTTTTGAGCGAAGAAAGGTTTGGGAAAAGGTTCAAGAACTGTTAGAAAGGAAAATAATTCGCCATAGTACGATAGGAAAGGAGAAGATTTTTGGTAGGACAGTTGGTAAGCATTGCCTGCACGACACCACATCTAGCAACGGACTTAGCGGTGGGATGAAATATTGCTGTAGCAAGCACACGGTTTCCTCATCTCAATATACACAAAATTATCACGTTGCGAAAGACTAAGGTATGCCTCCAGTATTCTGGATGACCGAACGTTCCGGGCAGCCAACATTGACTCGGATCACCAAATTATTGCAGCCAAGGTGCGAATGCGGATTGTCCAACTGCCACAACAAAGAAGAACTACTTTGAGAACATATAACGTAGAAAACCTGCAATAGCAAGAGACCGCCTGAATCTTCGCCGAACGCGTATCCCGAAATCTCTCAACAACTGCTATGCCATCAGAATCAAGTAACGAAGACCAGTGACAATGCTGCCAACGTGCAGATTTGACCCGACCACCACCAAAAGATCCCTGGTTTGATGAAGAATGCCGGCAAGAATATGCAGCTAAACAAGAAGCATACAAAGCGGCGCTACAACAAAGGACGAGAGCTGCTCATGAGCTCTACGAGCAGAAGAGACGGGAAGGACATTGGCTTCGCTAGAAGAAGAAAAAGGAGTACGAAAAGCGCGCGATCGAACATATTTAGAGGTTGTACTCCAGAAATAATTTATGGAAATTTAACCAACAGGTAAAAAGAACTTGCACGGCAAGAAGATCCGTACAGAAGCCTGTAGAAATGCAGAAGGGAGCTTTGTAATAGAGTCAAAGTCGGTGCTGAGAATTTTGAAAAACTTTTTCTGCGCACTGTATAACAGCATTGTATAACGGTAAAACTTCCTTAAAACTGACCAAAATGAAGTAAGGATAGCAATATCAAAGCAGCTAGACCTAATGGTCTACCGACCGAGGTACTCAAAGCTGAAGAAAAAGACTTTACAGAGAGCGTGCACCAACTCATTCCTCAGATCTGGAATCTCAGCACCTTATTCCCGATCCACAAAAAATGAGACACCCTCAACTGCGCCAACTATAAATTTTCTCAACACCACATACAAGATCTTATCTGTGATGTTGTGTAAACATCTGAAACCCTTCGTCGACAACTTGATTAGCAACTATCCGTGCTGGATCAGCCCAGGAAATTCCACAATCTTCACACTCCGGCAGAGCCTGGAAAAAACTCAAAAAGTCCAAATCGATACCCACCATCTAAAACCGATAGCGTGTTCCAGGCGGAAATTTTGGCGATTAAAGAAGATCTGTGATATATGCAAAGGATGTCCGCATATTTTCGGATAGTCAGGCCGCTATCAACTCCCTAGATTCAGTCTCACTAAATTCGAAAACCGCCCTTGAATGTCGATCTTCTCTTATGGAGATGGCAGAACAGTTTAACCTTCACCTTTGCTGGGTGCCGGGCCACAGAGACATTCCAGGGGACTGTAGGGCCGATGAACTCGCCAAAATTGGGGATACTTTACCTATTCTACTGGAAAAGGATAGATAGGATAGATAGATAGGTCTACCAATCACTACGTGCGAATCAATATTAAAGCTGAATGCGAATAAAAGAACAGACCTTAGGTGGACTGTTAGACCAAGATGTCTAGCGACGAAACCGATCTGGCCAAAGCTGGATCTGAATCGCTCTAAAAGTTTGATCCTTCTTAAAAGGAAACTTCTCAATGCCAACATAGGTGTCATCACCGGACACTGCCTTATAGGCAAGCATGCAGAAGGCTTGGCGCTTTTACAAACAATTTCTGTAGAAGCTGCATGGACGAGAAGGAACAGGAGACAATCATCCGCCTACTCTGTACATGTCCAGCTCTCTCCCAGAGAAGAAAACTTCACTTAGGGGCTTTCTTCTACAATGATTTAAACAATCTAGAGAATATAGACGTAAGCAGTCTTCTACGCTTCATCATAAGCTCAAACTGGTTTCGTGAGTAAGAGGATCATATATCCACGTGGCATCACAATGGGCCAATAGGCCTAAGTGGGTTGATCTTTCCAACAGCTACTTTTACCTACCTAAATACTCACCATCTTTTGATCGCTTTTAATTCCGCATATGACATGTCTCGTTTTGTTATCCCTCCCGAACTCCTCCGTATGCGCAGAATGACTATTGACAACGCTCGCTGCTGCATCAACTCAAACTCGGTAACGACTTAACAGAGACCTCCAAAAGGTTCTAGACAGGTGACGAGCTTTATCATCATACTTGAAAGAGTTATGCGGAACTGACAAGCGGAATACTGGAGGCGTAGACTGATGATATCGAGATACTTGGGAGAACTCAGCAGGCTGTCGTCCCTGCATTCGCTAGTATTGAAGCGGTAGCTGCCAAAATAGGTTTAACGGTAAATAAAACCAAGTATATGCTCTCAACAAGAAGAGACAAACGACAAACGACAATCGACAGCTATAATCTCAAAGTACTTAGCGACTTTGTCTACCTTAACTCTGCTATAAATTCTGTCAAGAATACATCACCAGAACAAAATGAAGAATCACTCATGCCGATCGCTGTTTTTTTGGACTAAAAAGGGTAAGAAGACTCAACAGAAGACCTTGATCATCACAGTCCCACTGAATAGCGCGAAATTAGGACCCTATTGAGAGCGGATGAAGGTATCCTCAGTCGTTTCGAAAGAAAAAGTCTTCGAAAAATATTCGGTCTCGTTTGCGTTGACGGGCTTTAGAAGAGCAGATTCAATGACGAACTGTACGAGCTATATGTACAGCGACATCGGCCTAGTTATCGACAAAAGCGAATGGACGCCAATTCTAAGGGTCGCACAGTCTTCGAATCTAACCCCGCTCTCAACTGAGTCTTAATTCACGGAAGCAGGTTACTAGCTCCGGAATATTCGGCCTTTTTCGGAATGTTGGGATCTTGGATAGGGCATGTAAAGCCAAATAACAAACGGAAGCTCTAAACTGCAATAAAGAATGTACGAGTATCACCCTCACCCGGGAAGGTGTGACTGCTATAGAAAAAAGAAGCGGCACATTTCTGGTTAAGGGTTTGTTGTAAGCGCCAGATTAAGGCAAAAGCTCAAGACCTTCCGATACGTGCGCGAATGTATTCAAAATCGACATGCGGTCATATCCCCACAGACGAAATGTTTCTGCAAACTCCTCAGCAAAACCTACGAGCATCGCCCTAAAAATGATGTCAAAATCGTTTTAGAAGATTTTAACGCGAGTTTAAGAAAACAAGACTTTTTGGTGGAACAATCGAAGAGCTTAAACTACATCTGAAAATGTACTTAGGCTAAGGAATCAAACTGATCATGTTGCGATCGAAGCAAGGCACTCCAGATAACAAATGTCAAAGTGATTCATTCTATCACTGAAGCTGGACAGGTAGGATGATTAAACACATCCAAGTCGCTTGGCACCGGTGGTGTATATCCAATTCCAAAAGGTATGGATGGCTCGAAATTTATAATGCGGCGCTAAACTTCGTCTCTCTTTCAAGCAGAGATTCACGCATTCCTGATGACAATAAAGTGTATTGTGAAGTATCTACAGTTGTAGCAGAAGCCCAGCTCTCATCAATTCCAAGCTAGTTCGAGAACGCATGTATATAACAGATCAGAAACGAATCGTGAAATGAGATCGCCGATTAACTTGATAGACTAAGCTCAGACTAAGAGTGATTGGTTAGGGATTCCAAATAGATGGGTTTTTTGTGAACATAATCGCAGACCAATCAAATGTTTCCTGATGTCTCTGAAAGGTCGTCGACTTTCCTGCTGTCTCTGAACAGAAAACGCTACAGATTACTTGCTGGCGTCTTAACGGGACACTAGCTGTTGCTTAGCGCCCAAGCGTCCGAGGTATAAGTGTCGCAACATTCTGCGATGTTCACTGTGGAACAATTCCTCTGTGAACTTCCCACATAGGCTCGCATCAGTCTGAAGGTACATGGCGCTGATATAGCTGGTACTGGTACGAGTAGTCATTTAATCACTGCAGCGTTTAAGTATCTTTCAATGAAAAAGCTGACAAATTTCAGCTAAAGGAACATACAATGCAATGGACTTGTTCTTTATCTGTGTAAATCAATTGTCCTCTTCGAAACCAGGCTGGAACCTTGGCCTGTATAGCTTTTTGGATCGGATTTTCTGATGACCTTGTAACAATATTATAACTATCATCGGGTCTTGTCAACCCAGGATCTTTCGCTATCACTTGTCATCCTAAATTAGGTTAATAAAGCAATTTGCTAGAATCCTTTCTTCTACTTTTACTTCACCCTTGTGACCACTAGGCACAGGACAAACTTAGAGGCCAGTCCAGCCAAAGAGTAGAAGAGGGTATGGCCAATCTACAGCGTCAGCCATGCAGGTCTTGCTGCATCCTATACTCGTCGGAATGGGTGGATATTTTCTTTAGACCGACAAATCGCAGTTACATTTCATTTCATGCCTTGCTCCTGGTGGTGCAACCCTTTATATCCGGGACCCGAATTTGTCCTTAGCGGATTTTTAACCACTGAAACCCACAAAATAAGCAGCTAAAAGCATACCCGAGACCGCAACAGAAAAGAGCTTGATGATATGCTCTCTGACGGAGCTTACCCTCCCTCTGTGTCCCAGCGACCTACATAAGGTGAAGTTATAAATTGAAACTTTTTTGGTTTTATTTACGTTTCTGTTGCTTTTGGATGTTCCTTTATTCTAAATGAGATGTACACGAGTACATTCATTCAAGCAAGGTTACAATCATGCACTAAGTCGCCGTTTCCTCAAATCTTGTCGCTTTTACCTGTATGATATACCGACATCAGTGGCCAGATAGGACACCAATAACGAAGTTAGGAAATTTCTTTTACAGGACAGCAAGGTAAAGTATAGCATGTACGAGTATATCGATGCGTTCTGTTATATTTGCCGCAAATGGTATGCACTACATTGGATCATGTGGTGTTAGATTAGGTTGACGTGAAAGTGTTTTTATTTATTTATTAGTGGATCTATTTATTTAACATTGAACTTGTTATATCTTTGATGTAGGAAACCCCGATGTCTTGCCTCTACAGTTCTTAAATCTGATTTCCCACTACTTTGGCTACCCTCATCTTAACGAATTTAGGACATAATTTGGCCTTAATTTTCTTAGCTGCATTGCCAAGAATAAAGTTTCGTTTGAAGGCGACCTCGTCTACTTTATAATTCCTCTTTGAACTGCGGAGGTTTTACCCTTTTGCACGCAGAGTACGACCTAATCGTTGCGCTTCCTGACGCCAGGACCCACCGTGTGGCGAAATGCCGTTGCCAATGCCTAGCTGACCATTAATTAGTGCGCACGCACAAGTGCACTGTGCGTGGAGGAAAAAAACAAAAAACAAAATCGCGCGCGAGTGCAAAAAAAACAAAGTCCACTGCGCGGGCAAAAAAACAACAACAACAACGGGCAGTGAAACCGAAGTCCACAGTGCGGGCATCACATCCTTCCTGCCCCTGGTCGAAAGTATGTTACTGTTGCTTGCACTCGGTCACTGCCGTTGCTGTATTACATTGTCATACAGCGTGCAGTGACTAAGTGTATGTAACAATCGATGGATAGCGGGCTGTGGGTATGAATTTTGTTGGTGTGCTGTTTCGTATTGTTGTAAGGCCATAACACCTACAACAATTTGATTCGGTAAACCAACTCTGAATTTGCTAACATACGCGGGCTAAAAAGTAATCACTTTTCTGCTTACGTCCACGTCTGCAAATACAGACCAGCTGTTTTGACACTTAGTGAAACACAGAACGTACCTGGATTTTTAACGTAAACCACCTGTCATAAGACCTTATGTTTACGAGATGCCCATACATCTATAGGGAGCAAGGATACGCCTTGCCATCGCTAATAATATTCGCTTTATTTTTATTAATACTTCGCTTATACATTATACCAAAGCAGAACTTGTGTTGGAGGCACAAGTTCCACCCTTGGTATGAGTCGAGGCCGACCTAAAACCTCTTGCTCTTCTTAGGGTCACAGCACCCAGTACTTTATTTGCAACTCTACAATGGGCAAAACCGAGGAATACCCGTACCCGTACCCGCGATTTGGGTTTAAACCACAGCCACCATGATGCTCCCACAAGGGGGCCTACCTCTAACAAGTCAGGCCCGGACCGAAATCCGGGGGGCTCCTGACTCCCATGGTACCGTGATTTAAGTCCTGGTATGGACTACCGGTGGTCAAGCCGCCAACAAGACCTATGACCGGCAACTTGTAACTGCTCAAATCGTGGCAACCATTCAGAGGCTGTAATCTGAAGATGTTTACGATAAGACCAGTAAGAATAATCTGCCTCCGCTTTTTATTAGACAACGTCATTGATGGGCGAAGCCTTGATAATTGGGCGGGGGCCAACTTAGTGAAACACAGGTAGATCCCCGCCCACACCTCTCAGATCACTCTGATCTGAAGCTACCTGGCTACGAACTAGTGCTATTATTCTTCTGTCACCGCGGTCTCGCCATTTACGTGCGTGGCGATGTAGCTTACCAAACTCCACCACAATGTAGTCCCTATCCCAATCCGGAATTCAATTTCATGTGGTTAAAATTCCATCTCCGTAAGCAAATTATCCACTACTGCTTTATTTACAGAAGCCCCAAACTGGACAGCATCTCGACTTTCCACGAGTTTGATGCGCTGTCTGACTCCATTCAAAGAATTGTATCCCTGTATCCTCATACTGAAATCGTGATTATGGGCGATTTCAATATACACAATTCTGGGTGGCTTCGACATTCTGGACAGACAATAACCGAAGGACGAGATCTTCGTTGCGGAAAATAACTTAACCCAGCTTGTAAATGAGCCAACACGAATACCAGGCGTTGACAGTCGTACCGCCAACACCCTGTACACGGTTGATGTGCTCTCCCCTCTTGGCTCATCGGACCATTGTGTCATATCAGCTAAATTCTCGTACACCTGCCACACAGTTAGAGAAAAGGTTCCTAAAAGAACCGTATGGAAATACGAGAAAGTCAATTGGAGCGGACTTAACAACTCCTTTAGGAATTTTAACTGGTCGTTATATTTCCTCGATAACGACGTGGATGCCACTGCTGACATGATCACAGAAACTATTCTCTCTGGAATGAGATGCTTTATCCCTCATCGGATGAAGAGTATCAAACCAAAAGAAAAGACATGGTACGACTCGAGCTGTAAAGAGGCTGTCAGCGTTACAGAAATGTTTTTTCGGTCCTTCAAGACCAACCCAACAGAAGAAAACCGCAAAAACTTTAAACGAGCCAGAAATGATTGCAACGCCTTTCTTAAACGTGTAAAATTCCAATACGATCTAAAAATGGGGAAAAAACTACTACAATGTCCCAAAGGTTGTAAAAAACTTTTGGTCGTTCGTCAAAGACATTTGAAATTCCGCCTCATCCTCCATCCCAACGCTCATTTACAATGACATTCCAACTGTCAGCTCTTTGGACAAGGCCAATCTGCTTGCTGCACACTTTGCGGCCAGCTCAACACTCCAAGATTGTGCTTTATCTCCGCCTACACTCGAGTGCGTCGAATCTTCAATGGGACAAATTAACATTCAAAAATCCGCTGGTCCAGATGGTATATCTCCCTCCTTTTGAAGAGGTGTTCTTTCTCGCTTGCAAAACCACTGCGTAAGCTTTTTCATCAATCCTACTCTTTAGGACTCTTTCCGAGCAGATGGGAAACAGCACTTGTCCAGCCCGTCCCTAAAAAACGCGAATCTTCTTCTCTCTCCTCCTATAGACCAATTGCACTTACGTCCCTTCTATCCAAGGTCATGGAAACGCTGATAAACCGTCAGCTCATGAAATATCTCGAAACACGAAAACTCCTTAACGACCAGCAGTATGGTTTTCGTAGTAACAGGTCCACTGGTGATTTGATGGCATGTCTCACCGAAAAGTGGAACCAAAGCGTACATCAATCTGGCGAAAGCAAGTTAGTCGCACTTGATATTTCTAAGGCATTTGACAGAGTTTGGCATCAGGCTCTTTTGTCGAAAATGCGTGCTCTTGGGATCGATGACTCTCTTCTTCAATGGATTAGAAATTACCTTTCGGAACGTTCAATTCAAGTTGTCTTGGACGGTTTCAAGTCTGATATTCACAAAATAAATGCTGGTGAGCCCCAGGGCTACCTTCTGTCTCCGACACTCTTTTTAATTTTTATCAACGATCTCTTGTCTACTACCTCTAATCCAATATACTCCTTTGCTGATGACAGTACTCTCTGCTTTTCATATTCATTCCCGGACTCACGTCCCTGCTCTACGGCTGTAGAACCGGAACGGCAGTGTATGTTAAGCTCATTAAATTCCGACATTAACAGTGTAACCAATTGGGGAACTATCAACAGAGTGGAATTTAATGCTTCCAAAACACAATGCTGCCTTCTGTCATTAAAGCGAACTTCAAATACCCAGCCATTATCCATGGATGGCACTTGCATCGTCGAAACCGATAAACTTTCCATTCTCGGTATGTGTGTCAGTGACAACTTACGTTGGAGTGACCACATATTCGATGCCGCCAAAAATACTGCGAAATGTCTAGGTTTCCTCAAGCGATGTAAGAAATACTTTACCCCGTCCGATCTGGCCTCAATATACAATATAAGGCATTTATCCGCCCGAAATTGGAGTACAATGCCCACATCTGGTCGGGTGCGCCCAAAACATCTCTGCACCTGCTAGATAGGATCCAAAACCGTGCGGTGAAACTCATATGTGATGACAATATCACACAGTTATTCAGCACCCTCGAACACAGACGAGATTTCTTCTGTCTCACCTTCTTGTATTGCTATTTTCACCACCAGTGCTCCTCCGAAATTGCCAGTAGCATTCCACCCCTTCTAACTTTTAATGATGATGAATGCTCATCAGTATACCTTCAAGCCCACTTTCGGACGTACTCTAAAATATCGTGATTCGTTCCTAAGCCGTACAACTCGCTTATGGAATGCCCTGCCTCGCTCTTTATTTCCTAGTCATTATAACCTTCAAACATTTAAAACCAACTTTCACCGATACCTCTCTTTCCATCCTCCCTGATTTTCCTTCGCCCGCGCTGTGTGCAAACATTTTAAGGATACTTAAAAGTAATCCCTTGAGAGCGTGCAGATTATAAAAAAAACAATATATTAAAACAATAGCTTCTCGTACATCAAAATTAGTATCAGCTGCTTGCGTTACGAAAATTTAAAGTTTTGCAGAATCTGAGTTCATTTGGGAGGTGGACCATGGCGATAGTTTTGCCACCTCGCTTTTCGTTATATCGTATCAAAAATGAACGGCTACGGAATTTCGATGGACTTATTACATAAAGGAGCATGTTTTTCAAAGTTTTGGCTGTTAAATATTCGCAGTAGAATTCCAGCAACATTGGGCACAAAACCTCAGCGCATTGTACACGCGATATAACCTCGCAAACCGATTATCACAACTCTACAAAAACAATTTTTGTCTCTGTCCTAAAATTTATTTTATGATTTTTCTATTCATCATGCTCTAAAGTAAAGGAAAAACAACCATTTTCCATATAAAGTTTGCTTTTGCTGTAGTTATGATAATAATAAATTTTTTTGAGTTATCGTAAAAGTATTAAACAGTTCTGGTATATTTAAAAATACCGCGAAAAAAAAAATAAAGGGGTCGCAACTTTCACACAGCATCTACAGATGTTGCTTAAGTGATAAACAACAATATTAACTGTTTTATAGAAGACTCAAAGAGGTTAAAATGTCGTCTAGAAAGTATAAATATGATGATGATTGTCATGGAACCACAAGGCTTAAATATTGTTTTTTGTCTGTTTTTTTTTTCTAAATATTTTAAGTTTAATTTATTGGGTCTACAAGTAAGTTTCCAGCGTTTTTTTCCAAAATTTGAAGTTTTATTATGAAAACATAGTTACAATGCTTTATTCAAAGTATCGTCCATCGGAAGCTACAACTTTCCCCAATCTTTCTGGCAATTTATGAATTCCGGACCAAAAAAATTTCTCGTCTTTCGAGCCCAAGAACGTATCGATCCAATTTTTGATTTCCTCTACTGAGCTGAAGCGTATTCCCGTAAGAGCGTTCTGCATCGAACGAAACAAGTGGTAGTCAGATGGTGCTTAGTCTGGACTGTAAGGCGGGTGAGGCAGAATTTCCCATCCACTATCTTCCAAATAGTTTCTCACCGAAACCGCAACCTGTGGCCGAGCGTTGTCATGACGGTCTCATATTCTGGCCGTTTTTCTTTTAATGCCCGCTTCAAACGAATTAGTTGGGTTCGATATAATGGTCCTTTGATGGTTTCACCACTCGGAAGCAGTTCGTAGTATACGACACCCTTTTGATCCCACCATATGCAGACGTCTCTTGGCTTCAATTCGTACGGCACTAAGTTTCCAACCTTTTGAATGAATCACAGTGCTTTTAGGCGCAGGGAAACGGCTTGTTGCGTGACGCCCAATGATGCAGCAAGTTCTTCTTGAATCTGACACGGATCCTCATCCAGTAAAGCGTCCAATTCCTCGTCTTCAAAACTTTTCGGCTTTCCGGGGCGATCTTTGTCTTCAACTCCAAAATCACCACTTTTGAACCGTTTGAACCACTCGCGGCACGTCGATTCACAAATACATTCCGCCCCATAAGTTTCCGAAAGCAAACGAAAGGCCTCAGCCGCACTTTTCTTCATATTAAAGAATAAAAGCAGCGCTTCCCGCAAATGACGTTTATTTGGCTGGAAACTTGCCATGATTTTGCTCGATAAAATGTACGGCACCGATAGAACTGCTCAAATATGACGCTGCAAAGTTGTTGACAGATACAAAACCTACAAATAAAACACATGGGGTCTGACATTTCTGCCCGGGATCCACCGGTGGCGCCATCTCTGACAAACGCTGGAAACTTACTTGTAGACCCAATAATTGAATTAAAAGCATATGATCGGGAAGCTGTGCCCACTGGTAATATAAATGTTTATTCCACTTGCTGGCATCACTTTTAAACCAAGTTTCGAACAGTTCTAAACTTCAAATAGCTTTGTCTCCCTCTTCAGAGAACTTGTAAATGCAGTTTAAACTGCTGTTTTTGTTTAACTGTCATACCAATGCGCTAACACAGGTTTCCGGGTACCGGTGTTAGAGTGTGTGAATTTTCACTTTGGTAAAGACTGGGGATTTGCTACTGTCATACAACAGTTGAACTCGAAACTTGGTTTAAAAGTGATGAGAGAAGTTGCTGGTGCCACTGGTAAAATGTCAAGGGTACACTTTCCCGATTAGGTACCGTAAGTTTATGAAGTAAATTTGAATTGTAAAATTTCTTAGCATTTGTAACCTTTTACCTGCAGGAAATAAAATCGCTTTGTTAAAGATAGCCGATATTTATTTTGGAGCAGGGACGAGTGGAAATTTCTACGGCGTGCAGCAACAATGATAAATTTGTTAAAAAGGGTGTTTTTTTTAGCTGCTCATGGCCATGGCCCTTATCAGGCCCATGCTGGGATTCCGATGTCCCGTGTGGTTCAATGTACGAGCAAGCGTAATTGAAAGATTCGGGTGTTTGATGGCCTTGCTTTCGCTTGTACAGAACACCAGAGTCGGAGTACAACAAATTGTATTCTAATGAGGTCTTCACAACAGGGAGAACCTAATACGCGTGGACACGGCAGTGTGGATCGTCTCAGGTTCAGTAGGGCGGTGGGGAATGGCGATAAGAGGGATGTCGTTCGGCAGAACCAGCATTTCTGGTGGTTGAATGATGGAGAAGATGCTTCATCATCGTTTCCGTCAATTACGGACCAGCCTCACTATTGAGGCAGAGCTGACCAATCTATTTTCTCTGTAAATAGCGATGGCCAGCTTACATAGGTTTTGGTTAGCATTTAAGAAATATATACTATACATATGTATATTAGTACATACGAAGGTTGCCTGAAAAGTTTCCGACCAAACAATGATACAAGACATTTTTTCCCAAAATTGTTTTTATTTTTCTGCATAGTCTCATTGTAACTCTACACACTTCTTCCAGCGATGCTCCCAACTCTCTAACCCGTCCAAATAGTACTCGGCGTTTTTCTCTGCAAAATAATTGTTTACGAAGGTGATTGCCTCCTCAGTTGACGAAAATCTCTGTCCTCCGAACGCAGTTTTTAGATGACGGAACAAAAAGAAGTCGCTTGGGGCTAGATCTGGTGAATAAGGTGGATGGTCAAGCAGTTCAAACCGTAATTCATGGATTTTCGTCATGGCAACCGCTGAGGTGTGAGACGGCGCGTTGGCTTGGTGAAACAGTGCAAATGTGGCCGTTTTTCCACAATTTCTGCCTTCAGCTTGGCAAGTAATGTTGCGTAGTATGCTCCTGTAATGGTTTTTCCTTTTTGAAGATAATCGATTAAGATAACTCCTTTACTATCCCAAAAAAACAGTCGCCATCACTTTCCCAGCCGAAAAAACAGTTTTTGATTTTTTTGGAGCCGGCACGCCCTTTGCTGTTTTTGACTGAATTTTTATTTCAGGCGTATAATGGTGTATCCAAGTTTCATCTACAGTAATTAATCGGCGCCAAAACTCGGATTTATTACGCTTAAACAGCGCCAACAGAGCGTTGGAAATGTTCATTCGAACACGTTTTTGGTCTAACGTAAGCAAACGTGGCACCCAACGTGCGGACAGCTTTCTCATGCCTAAATCTTGATTTAATGTGTAACAAACACGTTCTTTGGACATTTTCATGCAACATCGTCAGTGGTTGCAGTTTTTTCACGTCCCGAACGTTCATCATCTCCCAAGCTCTTACGGTTTAAATTCAGCTGCCCAAAATTCCACTGTTGTAAATGATGGTGCAGAGTCCCCATACGCAGAGTCCAACTTATTTTTGATTTGCGTAGGCATATTGCCTTTCAAAAGCAAGAATTCAATAGCAGCCCGATACTTAATTTTTTCCATTTTCGCAAAAAAACGACTCACTCAAACGACTGTCAACTAAAAACTGTGCGTGCAAAATGACCGAAACTTCGGTAAGTAACTATCAATTAGCATTCACTAGCTTTTATTGATGAGTGTCGCTATCTTTATGTTGCGGTCGGAAACTTTTCAGACGACCGTCGTATGTTTGTGTCTTGCTTTTGGATACGTGGCTCTGTTCTGGCTTCCCAGCTCGCAGTTCAACTAGCAATTTAGCGTAAAATCCCTCTTGCTGACGACGGGCCACCCAATCCTTTGTCCAAACACCAAACACGACGACGACTTCCAATACGTAGGAAGCCAAAATAGTCGTAAGTCGAATTTTTGTTTCATTTAGATTTCTATTTTAATTATTATTTGCACTTAAAATTGCACTACACCACGGAAAAAAAATTGTATTCCCTTCTGACAGAACGACCAATTTTTAGTAAATAAACATCTACCAACCGTGTGAACTGTCAATTGTTCAAAATCCTTTTTAGGAAAAAACATTGTCAGGAGATTGTCAGGTCAATTATCTGGTAATGAAATTGTCAGACTTTGAGACAAAATCTGCCAATCGTGTGAACAGACAAATGGTAGACTTGATAATATTGTCAGATGTGACAACCGTTTGTATTTAGCTTTAGCCCAAATAATATTAATGGTCTAGCTTGAGCAGCACATATACGGTGGTGGAAACCTAATTAGAAGCAATGGGCCTTACTAACAACCAAATTAAGTACCAGATGAAGTGAAAAGTGACCTCCTTGGTCGCCAGAATGCGCTGCTACTGCAAAAAAGGTTATGGTGCCTTGAAGTCCGTTCATATTTAGGCAGACATGCCAAATTTCAGTGCGGTACTGTCTTTAGTTTTGTTTTGACAGCTGATTGTTGTTGACGTGTTTGGCATCATGTTGAGTATGGATAAAAACGATTTTTGTTCTCTCATAAAACATTATTTTTTGAGAGGCAAAACGGCGAAGGAAACAAAAGAAAAGTTGAATAAATATTATGGGGCTAATGCTCCGTCAGATTACACCATCAAATATTGATTTCGAAAGTTTCGTGGTGGCCGCAACTCCACTACCGATTAAGTCCGCGGAGGCAGGCTCTTCGATTCGGTTACAGAGGACAATGTCAAAAAAATACATGAAATGGTGTTGGCTGACCGGAAAGTAAAGGTGCGCGAGCTAGCAGATACCACAAAGATTAGTATTGAGCACACACGCCATATTTTGGACAATATTCTGCATATGAAAAAGTTATCCAGCTTAAGTATAATCTCCACACTTTCCGAAATGTTTGTACCTATGACGAATTTAATAGTCGGCCATGTCTAATTTTTCAAATATGACATTAAAGAGCAGAGTGCTGCCAATGTACTAATTTAATAGTAAGAGCAATACTAAAAAGAATACATTTGGTATTTAAAGGCTAAAATTATGCGTAAAGTAGTAATTGAATTTAGTTGAAATTGTATAAGGGTTATTTAATTTTCATGAATTTTAAAAATTCCGTTACCTTTATTACAATTTATTGAAATATTTTGCATCACAAATTGGTAAAAATGTGTTTTTTGTGAATGTTTCATTGAAAGAATTAAGTACTATGTACTTCGTTATACAAAGTTATTGACTGATGAAAATAATGCTATATTGCTTACTTTCTTAGGTGACACTACAGTCTGGGGTGGACCTGGGCCGCAACCAATAAGCCTCTCCCATTAGCGCAGCCTTTGGCTAACTGCGTCCAGTTGGGTACTCCAAGTTGGTTGAGGTCCCCTTCCATTTGCGCGCGCCACCTGAGGTTAGGCCTTCCTCTACTCCGGAGGGACAGGATTAGAGTCGAAGATTCTGCGAGCTGAGCGTTCTCTCTCAAAACGACCAAGGATATCTTCAACCATAGAGCAGTACTGGGATTACAGGGATCTTTTACAGAGATTCATTGGTTCTTCGGGAGAAGGCCTTACTACACACTTGCTTTCTCAGCCCAAAGAAACAGTGGTTAGCAACCGTTATTCTTCGTTTGATTTCTGAAAAGATGTCATTTTCAGACGTGATAGCAGAGCCGATGTAGATAAAGACCCTTACTACCTCAAAGTTATAACTGTCGATTGTGTCGTTCTGGCCGATTCGTCGATGTTGGGTGTTTCTTCTTGTTGACAGCATATACTTGTTTTGCCCTCGTTTACCGCTAGACGCATTTTTGCCGCCTCTGTTCCAGGTCGCTGTGTTCAATAATATCAATATCGTCGGCATATGCAAGCAATTGAACAGACTTTTGAAGGATCGTGTGTTGGCTTGTAAGTTTTGCACAATTCTTTCAAGTATGATGTTGAAGAAGTCATGTCATGTGACGTTGCCTTGCCTAAATCCTTTTTTGACATCAAAGGTCTCGATTAGGTCGTTACCGACCTTGATGCAGCAGCGAGCTTTCTTCATCTAAACTAGACATGGCTCTGTATAGCTTGTCTCTGTAGATGTTGTCGTATGAGGCTTTAACACTCAAGTGGGTATGCATACCCTTATAATGCCTCAGCATGTGTTGTAAAATGGGATAGAGAGAGAAAGAAATGTGTTTGGGCTCAGTGGTTATTTCGCTCCATGGGTGGCATCCAACATTTAATGGGGAGACAAATTATTAATGTAAATTGAGTGAGATGAGTGGTTGCCTGAAAAAAGTTATTTCGGGCACTGCTGGTATTGAACCCCGTGCCGTCCGTTTCCCCGTTGTTGTAGCGTCTGAAATATCCGTAGACATGCCTTGGCTGCAACGAGGGAGTGGTCCGAGTCTATGTTGGCTGCTCGGAATGTTTGGACATCTAAAATGCAAAATAAAGTCCATCGCACTATGATCAATCTGGTTGACAGTTTGCCGACCTGGTGTCTGCCATGTTCCTTGTGAATATTGAGGTGAGGAAACCGTGTGCTTGCTATAGTAACGTTACGTCCCCCAGCGAACTCAATTAGCCTAAGTCCGTTTCCAGACGTGATGTCGTCCAGGCAATGTCTTCAGATTGTGTTACCAAAGACGTTCTCCTTTCCAATTTTGGCATTAAAGTCACCTAGGACGATTTTAACGTCATATATCTGGCGTAGATTTTTTCAATGAGCTCCTAGAAACTTTCCTTGGTGGCACCGTCCTTTTTCTTTGTTGGGGGGTGAACACATATAAGGCTGATGTTAGCGAATTTACCTTTGATACGTTATAAGGCGATCACTCACGTGTCGAAAGCTCAAGACTTCTTGCTTAAGTCAGCCGCTAACAACAAATCCGCATCCAAATAGACGCTGCTTACATTCGCTATAGCATTCACCGTAGTAAACATCACAGTTTTTCATCTTTCTTTTGCCCGGCCCATCCCATCGCACTTCCTGCATGGCGGTGATATTGTTCGTTTTGTCAACAGTGAATCCGTCCTTATCCGAGACTACTGGTTGCTTCGTAATGATTACTTTTTTACTGGTTGGGCAGTTAATCCCACGCACAACCCTCAACCTGGAAGGCCAGGCCCTTTTTGGGACCCCTAGGATAAAAGGAGCCGGAACAAATTCCGGAGTCAGTAACCCGCTTCGGGGATGTGAGCGCTGCCGTTGGCCCTTATTAAGGACACCTTGACTTTATGTTGGAGATCCCTATAGACATGGTATTGAAGTACGTTGAAGTAGCTCATTTAGAGATAGCACTGGTTCGAGCTAACTTGAACTGTGGACACCACAATTGATTCCATCCTTAGCATTCCTCCGCTGCCGCCCGGAAGCAGAAGAAAATGCCCCTCTCGCCAGGTGTTGATTCCACTATCTCCAGTCGAGGTATTAGCCACCCAGCAGATACCACGTAGAAGTGAGTATTAGCAGTTGATGGTGTGAGGCTAAAGTGGATGAATGAATACAATGGAGATGACCATTCCAGACGATTACAAAAACTTCCTCAGGGATGGATTCCAAAGCTTGTATGGAGCTCATCACTGTGGTCACTCCACTTATAAAAAAAGAGGACACAGCAATGCGTGAAGCGATAACAGGTAACGGAAAACTACCCGCAACATTGAGGTTGCTCGCCACTGGGCAAAGTTTTGAAGATCTCAAATGCCTAACAAATATTTCCCCCCAATCTTTGGGTCGAATAATAATAATTGAAACGTGCAAAGCAATAATTTCAGCATTAAAAGCATTTATTAAGGCACGTAAAAAACATGCGCAAATTACTTGTATTCATTGCTCTTAAAAAGCCGTTGAAATTTATTTGGTGCGCTATAACTTCCTGGGAAATAACTCTCATAGAATGTAATGTCATCGTTTGATGGTTCTGGTGAAAAAGGTTCCTGGGATGAAAACATTGGCAAACTAATCGATGATGACGAAATTTGCGACTGGGAAACTGGATTTTAGCTTACGAATCTTTGAACAACAGGATTAATGACACGAATAAATTGCTGTACTCCAAGGTTAATAGTCGAATAGGAAAGGCGGTCCAGCTGACCATGCATAAGCGCTTGGCATACATTTTTTGTTCCTCGTTCAGCTGTCGATATATCTGGCCCATCCTTCCCCGAAAACATCTGATTCATCCCTTTCTGGCGGTTTATTAAATTTGTCCCAATGCGTAACTACTTTTGTCTATGTCATCATATTGTCATATTTTCGAAGAAGGCTGAAAGATAAATTTATTTATCTTACTTCGGACTTCAAGGAACGCAGAAGAATGAAAAGTAATTGCTGCTGATTTTGAGAAAAATTGGAATTTTATCAATTGCATTAGGGCCGTTGATGTCAAACATATAGTTATTATCCGTGTTTAATACCATTTTGGACACTGGAAAAATACCAGCACAATTCAAGGAATCTATTATATATCCCACCCATAAAAAGGGTAACATAGCTGATCCAGCCAATTATCGAGGAATCTCTTTCCTTAACGCCTCTTCCAAGCTATTTATAACAATTCTAAATGACAGGCTAACAAGTTGGATTTATAGTAAAAAATTACTCGGCGAATTTCAAGCTGGATTTCGAAGCGACTATTCGACCATTGATAATATTTTTGTACTGCAAAGCATAGCCAGTACCTTCATCGAACAGAAAAAGAAGCTATACGTCTTTTTTGTCGACTTTAAAGTTGCCTTTGATACAGTAGACCGCATGGCTCTATTCTTTAAATTATACAATTATGGAATGTCAAGTAAGTTTGGAAAAGCGCTTGAAAACATCTACGATGGAAATTTATCAGCTGTATGGAACGGATCTGAAATCTCGGAGTGGTTTGAATCAAAGATGGGTGCCAAACAAGGATGCGTTCTTAGCCCAAACCTTTTCGCCCTTTTCATTGAGGACCTAGTCGGATTCCTACCTGGTGATATACAAATTTCGGAAACTCTTATCAAAGCTCTTCTTTTTGTGGACGACGTCGTACTGTTTGCTTATTCACCCGAAACTCTCCAGCTGATGATTAATCGTCTTGAGGTCTACTGCCGATTTTGGAACCTGAAGATAAATTTGGGCAAGTCGAAGGTGATGGTTTTTCGAAAAGGATCGGGTAGAACAGCCAGGAACGAGAAATGGCATTTTAACAGACAGCCAATCGAAATCGTAGAAGCTTACAAATATCTGGGAGTAACGATAATGAGCAACCTAAATATGGAAAATAACCTCAAAGACAAATTAGTTAAAGCAAAAAGTGCTATAAACGCAACTTGGAAAAATTGCTTTTCGAACAAAACAATTAATCATAGCGTTAACTACATGATCATAATTGAGACTGGCATGTCACCACTTTTCATAAGAACACTCAAGTATCATGTTGATTACATTACATAAGTTCTTAATATGCCAGATGAACGACTGCCTAAAATTCTAGCACTAAAAGCGATCGAGAAGAAAAATCTTTGGTATAACAAATTAGTAGAACTTGCGGGCTACTGTGGAACCAATTTACAAATAAAAGATGAAAATGGAAGGTACTTCAATAAAGGACTCTTGACTCTTGTTGGTAAGGTAGACGAACAATGCAGATTGGACTGCTAAACGAGGCTAAATCATCAGTGTACCGATCAATCTACAGCCTTCTTTCTCATAACTTATGCGAACGTAATTACTTCCGTAACGAAAATAAACAGGAACTTATCTCGGCGATCTTTAAAATGAGAGGAGAACTGCTAAGGCTTCACTATGAATACTTTATTTAAAATTAACTTTCCACATAATATGTATATATACATATATTTATTTATTATTATTATTTTTTTTTTTAATTGATGTCAATCGGGCAGACGGCAAGGCCAATAATAATAATAATAACAATAATAAATCTATCTACCTATCTATCTATCTATCTATCTATAGATATTAAAAAAACTGGCAAAATCAGGGTCTTACTATTTTATGTATTAATAAAAATGGCAGAGCAACAGATGCAGGTGTTTCCGCAAAATCCAAATTAAAGTGTTTGCATGATGGAGGGCTTCTTTATTTACCACTGTCCGACGAGATGTTCCCATCGGTGTTCGTAGGGGACGACATGTTTCCTCTTTTGGAAAATCTGATGAAACCATACAGCCGCTCTAATTTATTGATCGAGCAGCAAACCTTTAATTACCGACTTTCACGAGCTCGACGCGCCGTGGAAAACGCATTTTAAATTTTGCCCAGCCGTTTTCGACGTGCTCCATACGAATATACCACTTTGATCAAAATAACCACCGTGTGGCGCTCTCATTGTTCCGATTTGAATTCTCTTTTTTTTATTAAGTTGGTAAATCTGTTGTTAACATTCCCTCTAAATCTTAGCACCATAGCTTGACATTTACAAAAGTTACGTAGCCAAGAGTACATCTAAATATATGTGTGTATGGCGATTTTTTACAATTTTAGAAATGGATTTCAATTTGCAACAACGAACTTGTACTCGTATTAAATTTTGCGTAAAAAACGGATTTAATGGTGCGCGAACATTGAAAATGTTGGAAAGTGTTTCGGCAACGATTCTCTAAAGAAAACAGTCGTGAGTCAACCGAAGATGATGAACGCAGTGGCAGACCATCGACATCGAAAACCGACGAAAACATTGATGAAGTAAAAGAAATGTTGGTCAATAGCCGCAAATTAACCATCAGAGAGATAGCCGAGGAATTGAACATTGCCTATGTATCCGGTGCCAAAGGCCTCAATTTCATGCAAAAAAGAGACCGTGTTGACGTCGCAAAAGAGATGATTTACGAGGCTGAATCCGATTCCACATTCATCAAAAGGATCAAAGGATCATTGCTGGCGACTAGACGTGGGTTTATGAGTACGACACGCAATCCAGACATCAGGCAAGTGCATGGCCAAATGAGCCGAGACCAAAAAAACCACGAGAAAAAGTAATGGAAAAATCGCAGGAAGCACTGATGGACATACCGAAAACCGAATATAAAAAATGTTTCGAGGATTGGATCAAGCGCTGGCATAAGTGTGTTGCAGTCGATGGGTATTACTTTGAAAGGGAATATATACAGGGTGAGTTTTTTAACTTGAGACATGCAAAATACTCGAAAAATACGCGATATCGCGATAAATGTTTCAGACAAAAGTAACAAGGTTCTGAAGGGAACATAAGATGGTGACCACGAGTTTGACCTTGAGACCCATTTTCAAGGTAAAACGAAGGTCACTTTTGATTTTTCAAATGATAATTCCTGATTTTCATTGCTCAGTCGTATTGCTCGTAGGCTTGTCATTTGTTTTTACATACTGCGTTTAGCATAACCCAGAAACAACGACGTGGACGTAGCAGTATTTTGTTTCCTTCGTGGTGATTAATTAGAGTGGGTCCCCTTGCCTTCCACTGTTGAATCAATGAATTCTTCCCATTTCGACGTTTATTTTCCGATACTATTTCAACAAATGCTCGAAAATATGACCATTCACTTCAATATACGAGTACTTGTCTATCCGCGCTCTAAATGAACCAACAGAACTGAGAAGTATTTCTGGCGTAATCTTCCGGCAAGCTTCAGTTATTCGTCTTTTCATGTCCTCACGTGTTGTTATCTTTTTTCTGTAAACCTCACTTTTTAAGTAGCCCTACAAGAAGAAATCAAGTGACGTAAGATCAGGCGATCTAGCAGGCCATTGCTTCGGACCCCCTCGTCCGATCCATCGTTGATGGTAAACATTGTTTAATACGCCCCGGGTTACTTAGGAATAATGTTGAAACCACATTGTTTGTCGCAACTCCCATGGCAGTTTATCTAGTAATACTGGAAGATGGTCCCGCAAGAACTTTGCATACTTTTCGCCATTTAAGTTGCCTTCAATAAAATATGGACCTATTAATTTATCCCCAATAATTCCCGCCCAAACATTAACATTCCAAGGGTGCTGGCGTTCAACTTGTCGCCACCAAAAAGGGTTCGGTAGCCCAGTAATGCATATTATGTCGATTGACCGTACCGTGATTGGTGAAAGTAGACTCATCAGAGAATAACACCTTGGCGAAGAAAAGGGGTCTCGTTCAATTTGCTGAAGTGCCCATTGACAAAAGGAAACCCGGTTGCGAAAATCCTCACTGGAAAGTTCTTGATGCATTGAAACATGATAAGGATGGTATTTATGTCGATGTACAATAATATCTTACAGACAGTCTTTTGAGAAATTCCTGATTCACGACTTATTTGGCGAGTGCTAATGTGAGGATCGTGTTCAACAGCAGCTAACACTGCTATTTCATTGTCCTCAACAGCCACCCTATCTGACCGATTCCTTTTCTTTGGTAGCACACTTCCTTCACCAGCAAATTGTTGGATGACCCGATAAAAGGAAGCGCGCGATCGTATCTGGTCTGGGAAACGTTGGGCGTAAAGAGCAACAGCACCATCGATGTTCCTTCCACTTTCTCCATAAATCAATATCATTTCAATTTGCTCTTGAATTGAAATAGCCTGCATTATTAATCTGGAAAACGTTACTAATAATAATCAGTTCCTCAAAACAAATATCGAACTTCTAAATGAAGTACAGTTCCGTTGAAGTAAAAAAAAAGGGCAGAGTGCACATCATACACTCTCAGATAAGTTTAGGACAATTTGTCTCTATCTGAAATTTCTTTGAGTTTTAACTTCACTCGAGGCAATAATGACTTCTTCAAAACAAATCTCGACCTTCTAACACCCTAACAACGTTGGAAACCGATTAATGATTTAGGCGTGCCAGTGCAGTGATATCTAGCACTGAATGAATAAGACCTTTGAGACAAAGTCGTGTGCCCCATTGAGGAATACGACTGAGCAATGAAAATCAGGAATTATCATTTGAAAAATCAAAAGTGACCTTCGTTTGACCTTGAAAATGGGTCTCAAGGTCAAACTCGTGGTCACCATCTTATGTCCCCTTCAGAACCTTGTGACTTTTGTCTGAAACATTTTTCGCGATATTTCGTACTTTTCGAGTAATTTTGATGTCTTAAGTTTTATGGCGCCCTCTGACGGGAAAAGAACCCATTTTTGAAAAAAGTGTTTCATGTAAAAGAATTGTAATTTTTCACGCAGATTACGAATCTGTCAAAAACAATAGGGGTTCCCATTTAAAAATGCTGCTCCAATAACGTTAAAAAATTTTCGCAACAAATTCTCTAATTACTTTAACATTATCGGTGCAATACCTTAACAGAACAAATTTGTATAAGCCTAATCAATTTCTGTAATAACTCAAATTTTTCTCTAAATAAAAAATGCTTACTTTACATTATTTATTTACCTTTTCAATTTCCTTGGATTCATCGAATGTGTCATATTAAGCCCGTCTGTTTGAAGCTCTTGGTCCCTCGAGAATTCCAAATTATTAAAGTACCACAGATTTTGTACGTAGATTTCCTCGGCGCCCGCACTAAGCTTTTCACTCTTGCGTACCTTCGCTAATTTGCATCCGTCGCGTAGGGTGAATTCAAAAACGTCAAAAATAAAATGTGCAATGATGCCGCGAAGGAATAACTCTATCTGTTACTGTTGCACTGCAAATGTGGTGTTGCTGTTGCCCTGCGTGACTTAGTTTTGACGTTTAGGAACAGCTGTGTTGGAATGGAGAGATGAATAAGAAATTTTGTTTTGAATAATATTGTATTATTGATAATTTTGAACCTAATCAGAGTTATTTA
The DNA here is from genome assembly GCA_963966105.1 of Volucella zonaria. NCBI lineage: Eukaryota > Metazoa > Arthropoda > Insecta > Diptera > Syrphidae > Volucella > Volucella zonaria. Next base: position 191,222,678 of record OZ014532.1, on the reverse strand, counting down.
GAAAAACATATTAAGGAAAGTAAAAGGAATACTAGAATAAAAAGGAAAGTGCTGATAAAATTACTTTTTGAAGGTGCATACCAAAGATTTTAAACTAGCCCAGGACCATTAAAGAATATCCCGACGACATATTTTTTAGCCATTTCAGAATGAGCCGTTCTACGTTTCAGGTATTGCCCAATATTGATATCATAACATAAAAACTAAATTAATATGTTAGGCCTTAAAAGATTCATTGAAATTGAAATGGGCAAAGTCTAGAACTGGAGGGGCTAGTTACTCGATTGAAAAATGTCTTTATCTTACATTATGGAAGCTAGGTAATAAAGTAAGCTTTCGAGAGATTTCTGACCGATTTGGAGTGGCAAAGGGAATGGCCTTCAATGTTTTCATGAAGACAGTTGACGCAATATGTAGCCTTAAATTAGAAATTCTGTGCGCGGCTGCGCAAGAAATATTCTGGCCCTCCGAGACTGATGAATGAACGTACCCCTTTTATTCGTTTGGTGACGTTTATTCTCTATAATTCAATATATATACCATATACAGGGTGAATGACTCTAACTACAACTTTTTAAAGTGCTATAATTTTTTTATTTTTTGATAAATTTTATTGTGCCAAAGCAAAAAATTTTGGAAAATATATCAGTTTTCAAATTGTATCAGTAGTTTTCAATATTGGCACCTTTGTCGCGAATAATGGCCTTGAGACGGCCGAAGAAAGCATCGCACGCTGCACGCAAGTGGCTCTGCGGTATTTTGGCCTATTCCCGGCGAAGTGCTTGTTTGAGGTGGTCCAAACTTTGGTATTTTTTAGTGCCAACCTTCGTCTTCAAAATACCCCAGACAGAGAAATACAACGGATTTGCATACGGAAAATTTGCAATCCATTGTGTCGAAAAAATGAAGTGTAGAACATTGTTTTTTAACCAATCTTGGTTGACGCGCGCTTTGTGAGACGGTGCCAAGTCTTGTTGAAATGTCCACTGTCTCCGACCGAAATGATTGTTTGCTCAAGGCTTCAATATTGCCTCTAAGGCACTTTCACGGTATACGATCGCATTAATTTTGACGCCACGGTCTAAAAATACGAGCGACATCGGCGGTTATGGCGGCCCAAACCATCACCGTCGGTGTTGCCTGCTTTCTGGTGGCCGTCCGAAGGTGTAAACTTTCGAAGGACCTCTTTGGCAAGTAAACTCGGTCATTTGTTTGTTGACATATTGCTCGATAACAAATGGCGACTCATCGGAAAAAACCAAATTCGGCAACTCACCACTTTCGTGCAAGCGTAGCAACTCCTTCGCTCTTTCGACTCTAACTTTTTTCTGTTGTGGTGTAAGATCGTATGCTTTTTGGAACTTCAATGGCTTGAGCCCAAGCTCATTTTTCAGTATGTGTTGCATCCGTTCCAACGATATGTTGAGCTCACGAGCCATTTTTCTTCCACTTCGACGCGGATTTCGTTCAATTCGAGCCTTCATTTTCCGAACTATTTCTGCCGATGTTACTGTTTTTTTTATGACCACCTCCATGGCGTTTTGCATCGCTGCCAGTATCACGGTAACGAGCTATGGTTCGAGACACAAATGATTTATTCATGTTGAGATGCTGGAGGGCTTTAACGATAGCTACTTGTTTTCCAGCCAAATATAAAGCAATCACACTATCACGTTTGAATTCCATCACGGATAAAAATTTTCCAACACAACTGAGACGCAAATCGTTTAAAAGGCTTGTAAATAATAAAATTATCTGTCATGTGTCAAAATTTGAGCTCACTGTCATGAACGGTTTGGAAATTATAGCAGTTTGAAGTTGGTTGCAGTTCGAGTCATTCAGGGTGTATATATTATAATTCATGGGGTTTACATATATTTCGTAGGTACTTACAATTTTTGGCAGACTCATGGCGGTAGCGTGGGCTCAGCACAAAAAAAGACCGAAATTTCGAAACACGACTCAAATGTCTATTTAAAATGGCGTAACCTCGCTCAATGTGACAACTTGGTTAGGTTTGTTTCATTTGACGTTTCATGAGCCACACGCTGCCGCCAATTACAATTATAAGGAAATTTCTACAATATTTTCTCAACAATATTTCTCCCTAATATTGATGCGAGTAGTTATTATGATCGTAAAGGAAATATATCCATTATTGTACAGGTATATATTTTAAACTGTTCATGAAAATATTCATTCAGGGCATATGTGATAACCATTTTCGATTTCCAGATATCTTTACTGGATATCCAAGAAGTTGTCCGATGCAAACGTATGGAATAATAGTCCCATTGGAAAAGCAATAACATTAGAAAGAATTGTGCTCGGACAGAATTACCATATTTTTGGAGACTCAGCATATCCTCTTCCCGCATCCATAATGGTGCCATACGAAGATAATGGTTACTTAAGTCCGGAGGACAAAAAATAGTAAATAACCATTACTAAAGTTCCACAAGAGTTTGTATTGTGCAAACTTTAGGTATTTGTCGGAAAAAATTTCAGACGTGATTGAAGCTAGGAGTTTAGAAAGCATTTCAAAAATTGTTCTTTCAACTGCAATTTTACATAATTTTATTCTTCGACGAGAAAGTCTTGAAATTGGTGAATTTCCCATCAATTTCGCTGACGAAGCCAGTCTTCCTGTTTCCAACAGATCTGAGTCCTACAAACAGGGATACGAAAAACGTCGTTATTTGACAACCTTATTTTTTGCTTTATTAATTGAATGAAATTTGTTTAAGAAGAGATTCATACATTTAAACAAAAAACAGAAAAAAAACGAAACAATTCAACTTATAAACCTTGAAATAAATAAATAAAATTAATTCATAATTCAGTCCATAACACTTAAAGGAAATAAATAAAACGTAGTTTTAGTTTGCAAGATGTTCATAACCTTTTTTTTCAAATCACACATTTCTTTCAAACTCTCCCTTTCCACTTGGATTCGTTCTTTTCCAGTGGTCACTAGTTTCCGATGCCTGTTTTCTTCTTAAATGGATTCTTAATTAAGGAACTCCAGAACTTCCTTTCTTCTTAGTTTCCTTCTCTTCGACGGTGTATTTCATTTATCATCGCTTCTATTTGAATTAGAAGTGGATGGAAAACTTGCCGTGAGTTCAGGAGTATGTTCATCTTCCAGGAGAAATGATTTCAAAGTACATACTCCCACATCGTCGCCTCGCGGCGAGTCTCCTTATTCCTTTTTTAATCCTTTTGTATGTTACTATTGGATTAAGGAATGTCCTATCAATTTCTTCTCTAGAAAACAGAAATTCGGTATCTATTTCCTTTATTTCACGCAAAACCAGTTTCCATAATGACGATTTCTTTTTTTTCTTGAGTTGAAATCAGCTTCATATTTGAATCGAGCTTGGAGCAGTAATTTAAAATGCACAAATGAATATGTAATAATAATAATAAATATAAAACATGAGTTACCTTTCTTCTATTCTGAATACTGAAAAATAAACATAGCAAGAAAACTGTTGCGCAGATTGCTTTGTTTTGACGTTTGGTAACGGCAGTGTTGCAAAAACAAACTTTTGATTTGAGCAGTGCTGCCAAAATGTTGCCTTTTTAAACTCGTTGCTTTTCTACTGCTGCAACAATGCGTTTTTGAATTGAATATTTGAATATTTCAAAAGCAAATTATTCCACGATTCATTCTTCTCTATTTTATTTTTATACGAGGGTTGTCTGAAAAGTTTCCGTTCGCAACGTAAAGATAGCGCACTCGTCAATAAAAGCTAGTGAACGCTAGTTGTGCATCTTTTGGCAGTGACTTACCGAAGTTTCAGTCAGTGCTGAGTGCTGAACTGTTACTAAGTTCTTGTTTCTGAAAGGCAATACGCCTACGATTATCACAACTCTACAAAAACAATTTTTGTCTCTGTCCTAAAATTTATTTTATGATTTTTCTATTCATCATGCTCTAAAGTAAAGGAAAAACAACCATTTTCCATATAAAGTTTGCTTTTGCTGTAGTTATGATAATAATAAATTTTTTTGAGTTATCGTAAAAGTATTAAACAGTTCTGGTATATTTAAAAATACCGCGAAAAAAAAAATAAAGGGGTCGCAACTTTCACACAGCATCTACAGATGTTGCTTAAGTGATAAACAACAATATTAACTGTTTTATAGAAGACTCAAAGAGGTTAAAATGTCGTCTAGAAAGTATAAATATGATGATGATTGTCATGGAACCACAAGGCTTAAATATTGTTTTTTGTCTGTTTTTTTTTTCTAAATATTTTAAGTTTAATTTATTGGGTCTACAAGTAAGTTTCCAGCGTGTTTTTCCAAAATTTGAAGTTTTATTATGAAAACATAGTTACAATGCTTTATTCAAAGTATCGTCCATCGGAAGCTACAACTTTCCCCAATCTTTCTGGCAATTTATGAATTCCGGACCAAAAAAATTTCTCGTCTTTCGAGCCCAAGAACGTATCGATCCAATTTTTGATTTCCTCTACTGAGCTGAAGCGTATTCCCGTAAGAGCGTTCTGCATCGAACGAAACAAGTGGTAGTCAGATGGTGCTTAGTCTGGACTGTAAGGCGGGTGAGGCAGAATTTCCCATCCACTATCTTCCAAATAGTTTCTCACCGAAACCGCAACCTGTGGCCGAGCGTTGTCATGACGGTCTCATATTCTGGCCGTTTTTCTTTTAATGCCCGCTTCAAACGAATTAGTTGGGTTCGATATAATGGTCCTTTGATGGTTTCACCACTCGGAAGCAGTTCGTAGTATACGACACCCTTTTGATCCCACCATATGCAGACGTCTCTTGGCTTCAATTCGTACGGCACTAAGTTTCCAACCTTTTGAATGAATCACAGTGCTTTTAGGCGCAGGGAAACGGCTTGTTGCGTGACGCCCAATGATGCAGCAAGTTCTTCTTGAATCTGACACGGATCCTCATCCAGTAAAGCGTCCAATTCCTCGTCTTCAAAACTTTTCGGCTTTCCGGGGCGATCTTTGTCTTCAACTCCAAAATCACCACTTTTGAACCGTTTGAACCACTCGCGGCACGTCGATTCACAAATACATTCCGCCCCATAAGTTTCCGAAAGCAAACGAAAGGCCTCAGCCGCACTTTTCTTCATATTAAAGAATAAAAGCAGCGCTTCCCGCAAATGACGTTTATTTGGCTGGAAACTTGCCATGATTTTGCTCGATAAAATGTACGGCACCGATAGAACTGCTCAAATATGACGCTGCAAAGTTGTTGACAGATACAAAACCTACAAATAAAACACATGGGGTCTGACATTTCTGCCCGGGATCCACCGGTGGCGCCATCTCTGACAAACGCTGGAAACTTACTTGTAGACCCAATAATTGAATTAAAAGCATATGATCGGGAAGCTGTGCCCACTGGTAATATAAATGTTTATTCCACTTGCTGGCATCACTTTTAAACCAAGTTTCGAACAGTTCTAAACTTCAAATAGCTTTGTCTCCCTCTTCAGAGAACTTGTAAATGCAGTTTAAACTGCTGTTTTTGTTTAACTGTCATACCAATGCGCTAACACAGGTTTCCGGGTACCGGTGTTAGAGTGTGTGAATTTTCACTTTGGTAAAGACTGGGGATTTGCTACTGTCATACAACAGTTGAACTCGAAACTTGGTTTAAAAGTGATGAGAGAAGTTGCTGGTGCCACTGGTAAAATGTCAAGGGTACACTTTCCCGATTAGGTACCGTAAGTTTATGAAGTAAATTTGAATTGTAAAATTTCTTAGCATTTGTAACCTTTTACCTGCAGGAAATAAAATCGCTTTGTTAAAGATAGCCGATATTTATTTTGGAGCAGGGACGAGTGGAAATTTCTACGGCGTGCAGCAACAATGATAAATTTGTTAAAAAGGGTGTTTTTTTTAGCTGCTCATGGCCATGGCCCTTATCAGGCCCATGCTGGGATTCCGATGTCCCGTGTGGTTCAATGTACGAGCAAGCGTAATTGAAAGATTCGGGTGTTTGATGGCCTTGCTTTCGCTTGTACAGAACACCAGAGTCGGAGTACAACAAATTGTATTCTAATGAGGTCTTCACAACAGGGAGAACCTAATACGCGTGGACACGGCAGTGTGGATCGTCTCAGGTTCAGTAGGGCGGTGGGGAATGGCGATAAGAGGGATGTCGTTCGGCAGAACCAGCATTTCTGGTGGTTGAATGATGGAGAAGATGCTTCATCATCGTTTCCGTCAATTACGGACCAGCCTCACTATTGAGGCAGAGCTGACCAATCTATTTGCTCTGTGAATAGCGATGGCCAGCTTACATAGGTTTAGGTTAGCATTTAAGAAATATATACATATATTAGTGTATACCTTTGTATATACTAATATATGTGTATAATTGTGAATGTATAATATCTATGTGTGTGTATTGTGTATGTAGGTTAGGTAGCTTAAGGTTTATTTTAAGTTAGATATTAAGTTTTTATAAAAAATTAAGTCCATATGCTAAGTTTTTGTTAGCAATTTTTTTCTTAGCTTTAAGTATACAAACATTTCAATAAAATGTAAATAAAGTCGAAAGACATAGATATAAGAATTTAGAGTAGCTTAGAGTGCCTGTGTGGGGCCAGTAAGTTAGTATAAGATTGTTAAGTAATTTTAAGCTAGCATTTAAGCATTTTTTGTTAGTATGTAAGAATTAATGATTTAAAAAATAAAATGCATTTAAAACTAAACTAAACTAACGCCTTCAAACTCAAACCGATTTGGCAAATAAGTTTGTCGTGAGTGGCCCGCTTAAATGTTAAGTTCTTTTAACAAAAATAAATAAATAAAAATTAACAAGTTACACTGAAGGCCATCAGGAACAGATTATTAGATTGAGATTTGCGGGGGTGCTTCGCACACAAAAAGCCACATGTTTCGGAAAAGAAATTAGAACGTCGGTTAAAATTTGTCAGGGAGCACACGAAAAAACCCTTTGCTTCTTTAAAAAAAGTATTCTGGAGCGATGAATCCAGGTTTAACATACGAGTATTTGGATCGGATGGTAAGAAGTACGTAAGGCGACTTGTAAACAAAGAACTCGATTATAAGTACATCATCAAAACGATCAAGCATGGTGGTGGAAATGTCATGGTTTGGGTAGCATTTTCCGCGTAAGACGTTGGTCCTATTGTGCGCATCGGTGGGCGAATGGATCAGCATATGCATGAAAACACGTTGGCAAATATTATGGGGCCATACGCTTATGACCATCTGCCAGTTTCTTATATTTTCCAGGAGGACAACGAGCTATTTCTTCTAGGTTTTCGAAAAAATATTTCTCTAAAAATGTTCTACAACTATGCGATATTGCCTCGCATTCACACAGTATATGTCCTCAACAGCTTACAGATCCTCGCAGAATCTGCAGATAGCCTTATCAGACAATTTGAGTCTTTTTGCGTGTTGCCGCAGGAGGCAGTGTCCTGTCAGGATTGCTACTACTGTCCTAAATTTATTCCTGTTTAATTTTATTAACTTCCTAGATCTTTTACCGTCAAAGAGCGGCCAAAGACCCTTGGATACCCTGTGTCTTTCAACACTTGACCACCTTAGGTTGGCAGTCTTTGTGATTTTTTCCTCGATATTGTCGAATAGCTCTCCATTTCTTGCAAGCTCGTCCGCTTGTTCATTTCCTTTAATACAGCAGTATCCTGGCACCCAGCACAGTCTTACCCGTTTCTGACCGCATAATGCATTGAGCACTGTGCGACAGCCTCTGACTGTATCAAAGTTGACTTTGGTTGATGCCATTGCCTTGAGTGCGGCCTGGCTATTGATGTATATAACGATATCTCTTTCGGATACCGATCTCATCTGCATTAGCTCAGCCGCCCTGAGAACAGCCAGAATTAATTTCGCTCTATACCTGAGATTATTGACGGTGACGGTGTCTCCTTCCTTATTTCGAAAGAAATAAGGTCCGATGATACCGCCATGCCATAAACCGCACCAAGCAGTCAATCCTTGTGGATGCACTGATGCTTGGCCGAACACTTGTGGATTGTGTTTGCTCCAATAATGGAAATTTTACTTGTTGACATAGACGCTGAGAAAAAACTGGGCCTCGTCCGAGAAGATGATTTTTTGACCAAAACCCGAATCTCCGGCTAACATTTCCAGCGCCCAATTAGCGAACTCATGGCATTGCCTATGGTTATCCGGCTTCAATTCTTGCGTCATCACAATCTTATACGGATGTATGCCCAAAACCAACCGCAAAATAAGCCGGGTTGACTCTATGACGATGCCCAATTCAGCTATTCCGCGCCGAATCGACATTTCTGGGTCTTCTTCGATGCTGGCCGCTACGGCGGCTATGTTTTCTTCATTTCGCACCAATCTCCGTCTGGTTGGTGACTTAAGATCCAAAAGAGTGTACTCACGCTCAAACTTTTACACGGTGCGACGAATTGCCTGCACACTGAAGCCATGATGACGATCGCCCTCATAACGAAATTTATGTTGCGTTGCGTTGCGTTTTTAATAGTTTCAGCACGTTCGGCAAGCGTAAAATGATGCATAATGAAATGGCAAATCTTACTGAATATTTTGACAGCTGGTTGTCATTTGTAATTTTGACAGCTGCTGAAGCATAAGAATTGAAAAACTATCATTGCTATCTGATCACCCTTTAGTTTTTGTTTACTGAAAAACTAGATCTGAATAATAAAATTTAAGTTCCTTCTATGTATTGGGTCTACAAGTAAGTTTCCAGCGTTTTTTTCCAAAATTTGAAGTATAATAAATGAAAACATAGTTACAATGCTTTATTTAAAGTATCGTCCATCGGAAGCTACAACTTCCCCCCATCTTTCTGGCAATTTATGAATTCCGGACCAAAAAAATTTCTCGTCTTTCGAGCCCAAGAACGTATTGAGCCAATTTTTGATTTCCTCTACTGAGCTGAAGCGTATTCCCGTAAGAGCGTCCTACATCGAACGAAACAAGTGATAGTCAGATGGTGCCAAGTCTGGACTGTAAGGCGGGTGAGGCAGAATTTCCCATCCATTATTTTCCAAATAGTTTTTCACCGAAACCGCAACATGTAGCCGAGCGTTGTCGTTTGATCCCACCATATGCAGAGCATGACCTTATTCACGTGAATATTTCGTTTCGGCGTCGATTGGGCGGGCTCGCCGGGCTTTGTATACGATTTTCTGCGTTTAGGATTATCATAATAAATCCATTTCTCATCACCACTGACAATACGATGCAAAAATGATTTATTTTTATACCGCTGCAGTAACATTTCGGACATGCAAAATCGCCGTTCGACGTCTCTTGACTTCAATTCGTACGGCACCCAGTTTCCAACCTTTTGAATGAATCCCAGTGCTTTTAGGCTTGTTGCGTGACGCCCAATGATGCAGCAAGTTCTTCTTGAATCTGACACGAATCCTCATCCAGTAAAGCGTCCAATTCCTCGTCTTCCAAACTTTTCGGCTTTCCGGGGGCGATCTTTGTCTTCAACTCCAAAATCACCACTTTTGAACCGTTTGAACCACTCGCGGCACGTCGATTCCCCAAGACATTCCGCCCCATAAGTTTCCGAAAGCAAACGATAGGCCTCAGCCGCACTTTTCTTCATATTAAAGAATAAAAGCAGCGCTTCCCGCAAATGACGTTTATTTGACTGGAAACTTGCCATGATTTTGCTCGATAAAATGTACGACACCGATAGAACTGCTCAAATATAACGCTGCAAAGTTGTTGACAAAACCTATAAATAAAACACATGGGGTCTGACATTTCTTCCCGGGATCCACTGGTGGCGCCATCTCTAGCAAATGCTGGAAACTTACTTGTAGACCCAATATTTTATTATGAACTGTTTTTTTTTTAATTTGCTGTTTCTCATTATAGTTCCACAGAAAAATACACCCTGAATGACTCGAACTGCAACCGACTTCAGACTGCTATAATTTCCAAACCGTTCATGACAGTGAGCTCAAATTTTGACACATGACAGATAATTTTATTATTTACAAGCATTTAAACGGTTTGCGTCTCAGTTGTGTTGAAAAATTTTTATCCGCGATGGAATTCAAACGTGATAGTGTGATTGCTTTATATTTGGCTGGAAAATCACAAGTAGCTATCGTTAGAGCCCTCCAGCACCTCAACGTGAATAAGTCATTTGTGTCTCGAACCATAGCTCGTTACCGTGATACTGGCAGCGATGCAAAACCCCATGGAGGTGGTCATAAAAAAACAGCAAAATCGGCAGAAATGGTTCGGAAAGTGAAGGCTCGAATTGAGCGAAATCCGCGTCGAAGTGGAAGAAAAATGGCTCGTGAGCTCAACATATCGTTGGAACGGATGCAATACATACTGAGAAATGAGCTTGGGCTCAAGTCATTAAAGTTCCAAAAAGCACACGATCTTACACCGCAACAGAAAAAAGTTAGAGTCGAAAGAGCGAAGGAGTTGCTACGCTTGCACGAAAGTGGTGAGTTGCCGAATTTGGTTTTTTCCGATGAGTCGCCATTTGTTATCGAGCAATATGTCAACAAACAAAAAGACCGAGTTTACTTGCCAGAGAGGTACTTCGAAAATTTACACCTTCGGACGGCCACCAGAAAGCAGGCAACACCGATGGTGATGGTTTGGGCCGCCATAACCGCCGATGTCGCTAGTATTTTTAGACCGTGGCGTCAAAATTAATGCGATCGTATACCGTGAAAGTACCTTAGAGGCAGTATTGAAGCCTTGAGCAAACAATCATTTCGGTCGGAGACAGTGGACATTTCAACAAGACTCGGCACCGTCTCACAAAGCGTGCGTCAACCAAGATTGGTTAAAAAACAATGTTCCACACTTCATTTTTTCGACACAATGGATTGCAAATTTTCCGTATGCGAATCCGTTGTATTTCTCTGTCTGGGGTATTGTAAAGACGAAGGTTGGCACTAAAAAATACCAAAGTTTGGACCACCTCAAACAAGCACTTCGCCGGGAATAGGCCAAAATACCGCAGAGCCACTTGCGTGCAGCGTGCGATGCTTTCTTCGGCCGTCTCAAGGGCATTATTCGCGACTAAGGTGCCAATATTGAAAACTACTGATACAATTTGAAAATTGATGTATTTTCCAACATTTTTTACTTTGGTACAATAAAATTGATCAAAAAATAAAAAAATTGTAGCATTTTAAAAAGTTGGAGTTCGATTCATTCACCCTGCAGAATGCACTTAATTTTTTTATGGCTTAATCCTTATTTTCATTTATGTAAATAAAAGTATATTACGGTTGTTGTTTAGTAATAAAATTTCTGTTATTTATTTATTTAAATTAATTTACGCAGATTTTCCTACAGAAAGTTTGTGCTTCTAATTAGCTTCTCATAATTAATATTAAAAACGCGCAGTAGATATCGTAAATTTAAAGAATTTTGATTTAATGTATTTTTTAAAAAGATAATAACAAGAACAAAATTCGAATACTACATCATCAAAAAATAATACTTCAGCATATTTAATTTAATTAAAAAGCCAAATCTATTTTAACAAAATTGCGCATTTCAAAATATCTTGTATCAATTAAGCCAAAACTAAATCTAAAAGTAAGTGATTTGTGTTCACCATATTTAAAGCGCAGTAGATTGCCAGTAGAACGCAGTAGACCTACTCCAATTGTAGAAAAGGCCGAACCCTTCGAACTATCGGAAGACTCCTATTTGCGACTGAAGGAAGGATTCTAAAAACTAATTTTACTATAAAGGTCCAAGCGGCAGAATTCTCAGAGATGGAATAGAAGAACCTCAACACAATAATCAACAGTGTCACCAAAATTAAACGATGTACTTTCTTCATATGTTTAAGGTCCATGAAATTGTTAGACCAATTTATAACTCATATTTTTAAACTTCTTACCAACTACGCAAAAAATCAACTGTTCTAAGATACGAGTACATTTGTACAAATTAAAAATGGATTTACAACTGAAAATTCACTGCGAACATCAAAATGGTTAAAGACTGGCTTGAAGGTATGTTTTCGTAAGATGCACCGAATTTGAACGCATTCTTTTGAATTTTAAAACGAGAAATATGCCAAAAACACTTATTTTACATTTTTTTCATTTTGTTAGAATAGCAATACACTTTTTAACTTATTGGCGGTCTTGCGAAGATGCCACGAAACTACACCGCAGTCTAAATCTTAACTAATCTTGAATATAGTTCTGTCTAATAGAGCAGATTTTAGAGACTAATTTCACACAACGCTAACAAAAGGCGCACGATCATATTTGCTATTCTAATGTGGATTATCATTTGCATCTATGAAACATCAAAAGTTTCAGATACTTTCGTGTTTTGTTTTTTTCGAAGACACCTGCAGTATAAACCGCAGATGGGCCATTAACCAATTCACTTACGAGTATTTACAATTTTGAACTTTTTGTATACATAAGCTTCTCTTTTAACTTTTATTGAACATTTCGAATATATTTAGCGGTGTAGTAACTTCCTATTTCCTTCCTTTTTCATTAGACGGTCAATTCTCACTTTATTTTCTCTCAATAGCTGGACACTAACTATGATTTATTGCCATAGAACAAAGGTAGGAGTACCACGATGATTAAGCGCTTCTATAAATAGAAGGGCGTTAAAATCGATTATCATCGACTTTTGTACAAACATGCACATGTATCTCAAGTATTTCATTTATTTGTGTATACCGGGTAGAAATGCAGCTAAAAATTAAGAGCATTTGTCAGTACATACTCGTACAAGTTGAGTGAAATAATAGGAAATGTAACTAATCAATGAAGTTAGTTCGAGGAAAGTGACTTACAGAGGCTTCGTAGAATCAGAAGAAGAGATATCTTCGCAATCTTCAACTCCCTCCTTATTTTTTTAATTCTGAACGGGCCCGCAAGCCGCAACCTTTAAATAGAAAATTCTCCTGAAACGGAAACTAAAGGTTGTTTTTTTATAGGTATACAAATTCAATATGAAAGAATGTACTTGAAGCTAATGTTGATGTCTATGATATTAGCTTTATTTAATAGATAATTTTATGCCATTCATGGAGCGCGTCACGACTAGCTCGAAAGAAGTCCATTTCTGGACAAATTTATCGTGCAACTGGGGCTGTATATCACTAATGACACTGCGAATGTTCACTTCCAAATCGTCCAACGTCCAATATGGGCCAATGATTCCACCAGCCCATAAAGCACTCCAAACAGTGAGTTTTAATGATTGTGAGGGCGTCTTGACAAAGGCTTCTGGGTTTTTTCCACTCTTGCTTGTTTACATATCCATTTAACCAAAAATGGGCCTCATCGGAGAACAAAATTTTGCGTTGAAAATGAGGATCAAGCTAAATCATGTTTTCGACTCATTCCCCGAACCTACGACGCGTATAATGGTCACGCGGTTTCAACTCTTGCACAAGCTGGATCTAATAAGCTTTTTGGCCAAGATCTTTCCGTAAAATCTTCCACAAAGTGGATGGGTACAGCTCTAATTGCTGTGCACGATGGCGAATTGACTCATTCAGATTCTCCTCAACACTGCGCCCCACAACTGCAATAGCTTCTTCTGTTCGCACTGTTTATCGTCTTTGGGATGGGTATTATTCACTAGAGTGTACGTGGTGCGAAAACGATTCATCGTATTCCCAATAACTTGCTCAGAAGAACGATTATGTCGACCGTAAAATGGACGTAGCGCACGATAAATTTGACGAACCGAACCATAGTTTTCAAAATAAATTTGCACACGTTGTTCTGGCGTTAATCTATTTATCGTAAAATGGCAAAACGTACTAACCACAAATCAACTTTCAACTGTCACATTGACAATCTGTAGAAACAGTGTTGCCAGTTAAACATCTAAAAAAACACCCTTTACTTGACTACTGGCGCAAATACTGCAAAGTACCTCATCTTAATGTCTACCTGAAGATAAGAAAGTGCAGCAGGTTGTGATGAATCACAGTAAAAACCGCATAAGCACCCCTATCTCAGTAGCTGAAAAATAAGCAGTAACTTACATAGAAAAATTGCCCAAAGGATCACATATTAACTTGTGGTTAACATCTTAATTGACTTATCGGGTTAAATCGTATCACAACCTCCTCACGTTTCCTAGCTATCTAATAAGAGCTATCTAACTTACCCTGAATCTTACCTCGGGCCTATGAAATCGCTATGAACAGTGGACCACAGCCCTATATTCGACCTAATTGGTTGCAAATGAGTTTGGAAGCGTAGTTAGGAGGACGGTGGCCTCAAAATCTTCCTCAAAATCATCAACGATAACGTCGGAAATCAATACAGCGTACCATTCACATATTATATCTATACCGCTAATATCTAGCTTCAGAGATGCGAAGAATGGACAAGGTGCTTCACCCTGTGTAAATCTGGACACCGAAGTTTCAACCAAGATCAATGAACTGGAACGGAACTTCTCAGCGCTACCTAACTCGAGATACTCGTACGGGACCATCTGCGCATTTCCGCCATCTGAAGGAAATCAGTAGAACAAAATGTAAGCACTGAAAGAATACAGTATATATGCGGAACTCCTACAAGAGACGCCCAGACGAGTATGGGTTTGCCACATATTATATGTAAGGTCCGATGTTGAAAATGCGAAATTATTGTCCATAAGCACCTATACCCTGTGGCCATACCAAGAGGATGATAAGTACAGGGCCAAAGATACGAGGAATTAATCCTATACTCTGCGTTACTATATTCAACCATTATGAAAGGTAATAACAGGTATCCAGGCGAGTTTTACCAGATCCAAAAATGACATAGGCCAGACATCTTAGATGTAGTTATAACGGGTGACCAGATAGCAATGCTGGTTTTTCCAATTGTTACTAGTATGCTTCAGCAGCTGTCAAAGTTAAGAATGACATCCAGCTGTCGAAATATTCAGTAAGGTTTGCCATATCATCATGCATCCTTTTACGCTTATTGAGGGCGGTCGTCATCATGGCTTCAGTGTGCAGGCAATTCGTCGCGCCGTGGAAAAGTTTGAGCGTGAGTACACTGTTTTGGCTCTTAAGTCAACAACCAGGCAGAGGTTGGTGCGAAATGAAGAAAACATAGCCGCCGTAGCAACGCCGATATGCTGAATTGGGCATCGCCAGAGATGCTTGGAATCCGGCTTGGATTTGGGCTTACATCCATATAAGATTGTGCTGACCCAAGAATTGAAGGCGGGCGACCATAGACAACGCCGTGATTACGCTAATTGGGCGCTGGAAATGTTGGCCAGAGATTCGGTTTTGGCCAAAAAATCATCTTCTCGGACGAGGTTCATTTTTGGCTCAGCGGCTGTGTCAACAAGCAAAATTACCGTCACTGGAGCGAACACAATCCACAAGTGTGGATCAATGCATCCACAAAGATTGATTGTTTGGTTCGGTTTGTGGCATGGCGGCATCATCGGACCTTATTTCTTTCGAAATAAAGAAAAAGACACCTTTGCCGTCAATGGTCTCAGGTATAGAGCGATATTAACCGACTTGCTATGCTCAGAGTTCGACAACATCGATATATCGGAGCAGTGGTTCGAACAAAACGGCGTTGCATGCTGCAAGTGACGCAACGCTCGAAGTTGTGAAGGAGAAATTTGGCGACTGGGCCATCTCACGGCCAGCGTTCATCAACTGGCCGCCGTGATCGTGCGATTTGACACCGCTCGATTATTTTCTCTGGGGCTACAGCAAATCCTTAGTCTACGCTAACAAGCCACTAGGCCAACATTCGACACGCTATTGCCGGAATAACGCCGCACATATTGGACCATCTCATCAAAAATTGGACCGACCGCTTGAAGAACTGCCAGCGAAGCCGAGGCGACAATTTAAATGATGTGCTATTTAACACATAATGGCAAGCATGTAGCTTCAAAATAAAGCCAGAATCAATTTTATATCTCACACCGTTTGAGTACAGAAAGCGTCAGATATACCGAGGGCTCTTATGAATTGGTGATAACCAAACTGCAAAGCATTGCTCATAATCACTGCTTCAGCGCACGTTTAGCAAAAAAAAAAAAGACTAACGACAGGGCCTAGATTTCAGTCGGTCTAGCAAGAAAGCATAGAACATAATTCGAAAACCTCTATGGGCAAATTCCGTAGTTAATACTCCTAGGTCCAAAGCTGAATCTGACAACGAACGCAAGCGAACCATTAATAAATCGCTTAAAGAACTCACAGCGGTAAACCCAGAGTTTTCAGAGTACTCATAGACTGCCAAATCAGAAGTGAGAGGTGCATCGAGCTAAAGCTCGACGAGACTTCAAGTTTTGACGGGATCCTTTCTAAATTTATAAAAAAAATTGGGAAAAACTCCGAAACTTGCTATGCAAATTGCTCAACAACATCCTTTATTCTGGAATGTTACCCATGGAATTTAATATATCAAAAACAGTGACAGTACTGGAACCAGGAAAACTACTTGCCAACCGCTTTCCTTAGTGTTTACTGTACGATCCTAGAAGGGCACTACTGCTTTTTTTTTTGTTTTTGTGCAAAGCACGTAGTTACACACATCAGGTTTAAGTTCTAATAATAAGAAACTAGAAAATTGTAAAAATATGAATGATCTACCGCAAGGATCATTCCTAGCACCATTCTTATGTCACTTAAGTATATGTAAGTATCAAACATCCATGACTTGCCAACACGCAAGTAGCATATACAGGTTCCTGGCTTTAACCAGCCCAAGTTCTTCGCTTGGTCTCCTACAGAATAGTCTTGCATTCTTCATTTATAGATGGCGCTGTTCACATTAAGAAGCTTCCACAATATTGATACAACCTCTTGTTGTGAACAGCGCCATCTATCTACAAATAGCAGATGACTCATCCAATCGAAAAGTAATAGAGCTCTTTGGTAGCTATTACGGAAAGGTCCGGAAATATGGAAAGTGGTATGGAAAGCTAGCTAGTACAGAAAGTTTTCGAAAGATGGCAGGGAGTGTAAATACCGGCGTCAAATAGAGGTGTAATCAACTCTAAAGTTGAATTTGGAAAGTGATCTGAAAGCGAAGTGAAGAAAGTGATGAAAAGTGGTTTAAGTCAAAGATGAAACAAAGTAAAAGTGATTGATAAAAGTGATTCTGTTATAATTGTTGTTAGAGTGTGATTTCGAAACAAGCGATTCTGTTGAAAGAAAGAAGTTCTATATTTTGAACCAAGCCAAACATTGCATTGGTGTCAGAAGTGAGATAGGACTTATTGTGTGTAAAAGCAAAAAAAAAACAAAATATAGTGCTTTTGTGATTATGTTAAAGCTATCAAGCTATCATGGGTCGAAAACTATTGCAGTTTACACTCGTCCAAATTCGAGTCGAACGTTAAACCTCAGCGTCAGTAGAGGAAGGAGCGACTTGATGCTGCGACTTCAGGACGCTTTGAACAACGAGGGACATCATCCAAATACTTTCCCCTTTGACATGGCCGGGATGTTGAAAACACTATTGTTGAAAATGGACGAACAAAACTAGACTATTCGTCTAGAACAAAAGCTAAAGAATAAAAGAAAAATCTAGTCAAATAGAAGAACAGCCTGCATGGTCTTCAACAAAAAACGGATGAACAAAAGAATAATCCGGAAGAGCAAAAGAACATTCTGGAGCAAAAGTTCGAAGAAATCGATAACAAATTTGAAGGAATACCGAAGAATATTGACGATAAATTCGGACAAATGGCATATGAGCTCGCGCAGTGCGAAAACAGAAACTGCGAGAATGTTCATTAAGCGGTACAAGGAGAAAAGAGTTGAAGTCTCCCCTCCTTCGATGGCCAGACCTCATGGTCTACTTATAAGAAGCAGTTTAAAGTAGCTGCCTTGGCAAACGACTGGGACAATGAGGAGAAGTGTTTTACCCCAACAACGGCCTTGCACAGTCTTGCAGCAGAATTGTTACTCACAATCGACTCGAAAAACGTAAAGCCCATCTGGCTTTAGTACAGGTCATTGAGAAACGGCTTTAGGATAGCCACATGCAGGAGGTTTATAAGGTCCAATTGCAAAACTGAATGTAGAAACTAGGAGAAACACTGCAACAAATTCAAGCAGACGTCAGTAGACTGGCACATTTGTCATATCTGACCGCAGCTCAAGGAATCATTGATGAAATTGCAAAGGACGCAGGGGAATCGCAGATTCAAAGCTACAGTCAGCAGTAAAGATGGCCAGGAAATGAATCCTTGCTGGATCACTTGTCCAACTGTGTTGTTAAAGAATACAAACTACACGAAAGCGGCTCTTTAAAATGAAAATTCACTTTTAACTGTATTTCCTTCTAATTAGAGTCTGAACTTCGGACCATTTATGTCGAATTGTAATATTAAAAGATGGCAGGTATTTTTATTTGTAGCGATTCTACCTTAACCAGATTACACCGGTGTGGATTGTAAATTACTATTGCAGTGTTCAGGCAGAAGTTTAAGCGTTCATACGATAATTAGAGCAAAAGAAGTACAAAAACTATTTGATGCTGTAGTGATATATGTATTGTATTTAAAGAATGAAGCACAGACACAACCTTTTCTCTAACTGGGTGTCTGCACTATTTTTGAAAACGCAGCTTAACCCAATTTACGCACCTTACAGCTCATACGTCAATGTATGTATTCCCTTAAAGGAGTAACTTTACACAATTCTGTTTTCATTTGCACGTCCTTCATAAATGTTCTCAAAGCCAATATCAAGAAATCATAAAAATCAAAATAAATAAATAAAATTGTAGTTGAGGTTAAAATACGATATATTAAGCAACAAGTAGTATGTGCATAATTTTAATTATAACAACAAACCCCACAACAAAAGATCACTTTGTGCAATTTTCTCATATATAGTAAACTTCGCTTCGTAAATGCAATTTATAGACGATGTCAAACGTATCCGCACCGCAATTCACACTACAAATTGATTTTTTCAGGATCAAGACCGCACTTCCTCATCTCGACGCAAACCGAAAACAAGTAATCGTAGCATTCAGCCCTGAAAGTAAAAACCAAAACAAATGAAAATTACATGAGAGCACTTGCACAGTGTTACAGAGACGCCCTCACATTGTTTTGGCTTTTTGCCAAGTGTTACCCCACACATAGACGCCATGACGTCGCACTAAAACTGCACTACAACCTGGATACTTCATCATTGCTGCGTACATTGAATCGGCTAGGTCCTTTTCAAAGGGTGTATTCTCAATAATGGGCACCACGAGTTGTTCGTCGTATCGGAGATGACGTTTCTTATCGTCATCGTAGATTCCCTACGAAAGCAAACCAAATCAATTGGAATCTCTTTACAAAGGAAAAATGAGTAAAGATAAATTCCAGCTCACTTTAATCATTTCCAAGTGTGTGCATCGGAATTCATCGCCAGGCCATAGCAGTGTAGCCATAACTGCGTGTTGAGAATGGGTGTGTATTACTGCCTCTGCTGCTCGATGACGGTACGACAACATGAACAAAGGTGTGCATTGGCTTTTGGTCAAACTGCAAAGG
This sequence comes from Volucella zonaria, assembly GCA_963966105.1. NCBI lineage: Eukaryota > Metazoa > Arthropoda > Insecta > Diptera > Syrphidae > Volucella > Volucella zonaria. The sequence goes on along the minus strand of OZ014532.1, from coordinate 191,203,167 downwards.
AAAAAACCACGAACATTTTGATAATCGACGAGGTGATGGGTTGAATCTTACTGTTTGTAATCCGGAGGCAGTTGTAGATCCTTGCCTTCGATGTTTTGTACAAATAGGTCCTCAGGCTCAATGCGTTCCTTTTGAACCCCAGATGGAGCAATATAGATCTCATCCCTGGCATTAGATTGAAGTAAAATTTTGAAAAACACATCCTTAGCTAACACTTACTCGAGTTTCATGCTAATTCCACCCCCAGTGCCTGTTACCCATCCCAAGTGGTAGAACTGCCTACATAGCGCTGGAATTAATTTTCGTGGGTGTTCCTATGAAAGAAAAAATTATAGAAGATGCGCAGCAAAGCCGGATAGAAATTACTTCAGGCAAATCTTTATAGATCGACATTGTTGCTGACGCTGATACTGTACACACGTGATGACTTTCAAAGAAACAACTAATAAATAAAGTTATTAGATTAACGAAAATTATAATCACCGTTTTAGTGGTTTAATTATTTGTTTATCGCGATGTTTGATGACCTGTTAAGAAGTGTAACCAGAAACCACAAAAAGATAAGAGAAATGTCAATTGCGAGAAGGGATGCATCAGGGTTGCCACTGTCGAATTGCATGTGATGAACGTGTTCGAAGAACCTAATTAGAATATGTAAAATTATGTGCATATATTTTTGGTTCAAAATCATGTGCGGATTCTTAAAAGGAACGCATTATTGAAAATAAAGAGGTGTTTATCATAGCTTCTGCGATGGGTGCATTTAAAGCCTTTATGGCGTGCATGGAGTTATATAAAGCGCTTTTGCATTTTGATATTTCGAGGGTAGACCACACAATTATACAAATTACCACAATTTTAGCTCGAGGAATTTCCTTCATATCTACAAAGCGGGTCATGTTTGTTTCGGCTAATAAGGCGTCTATGGGTGTAGACGGTAATGCACTGATCGCTATGCGCGAAATTGCATTTATTTTTGTTTGTATATCGTGGTCGCTTTTTTTTGTCCAGTGCGAATAAATATGAGTGTGTGGCTCTATTGATCGCAATATTTATGTGTGGTCCTTTTTGTTGTTTGCAGATGATTTTCATCAAGCTCTGAGTTTTCAACAGCTTCTCTGAAACAACTTTTGAGTGCGCTTGCCATTTCCACGACTTTGTACACGTAAAGCCAAGTGTTTTCATTTTTTCCAGGGGGGGTAGTGTGACATTCCCAAATTGTATTGTTGCCCTTTGGCAGTGGTGTTTCCGACATATGTGAAGCGCCTCCATTTTTCTGGTCGGAAGTTTTGCTCCGGAGTTTTCACACCATTTCGTTGCTCTTATTATGACTTTGTCAATGGCATTTTTGACCTGCTGTGGCTCACCGGACCTCAAAACAAAAAAGTTGTCGGCGTATGCTAGTACAGTCTTAATGTTCATGTCGTCTGTTTGTAGGTCTGCTAGTAGCGAGTCTACATAGGCGTTATAGAGTATTGTGGATACTGGTGAGCCTTGTGGAACACTGTTCTGAATGGAAGTTGCTAGGGAATGGTGACCATTAACCTTTACCACGATTAGTCTATTCGACTTAAATGAAAAGAGGGATCTAAGAAGATACTTGCTAACTCCCCAACTTTCGAGTTGTCTTATAACCCTGACATTAGTTACTCTCTCGAACGCTTTCTCTAAACCCATGGCCAATATGATGGAATGCTTTCGCGCAGCTAGCTCTGCGTGCACTGCTTATTCTAGCATGTGAAGCAGAGTGTGCGTCCCTCTATTAATTCTAAAATCGTGTTGGCTTTTGTTAAGCTTATTTTCTACTGTCCATTGTCCCTATTCCCTAATATTTTTTTCAAATAATTTGGATAGAACAGAAGAAGAGATATCGGACGAAAACTATCAAGGTAATGGAGATGCAAATTAGGTTTTGGTATTAGTACTAAATGTGCTTTCTTCCACTCGTGCGGAAATGTGACTGTTCGTAAAATGTTATTAAAGAGATCAATAATTCTCATCATCGTTTTTACTGGCAGGTCATTGTATAAGTTATTTTATCTGAGTCTGGTGTTGAGCCTCTAGAGTTCCTGAGGGATTTTATGAATTCCGGAAGCGTGATTGGAGGAATGTTTTCGCTAGCGGAATTAAGGAAAAGAAAGGAAGAGTCATTTTGAAAGTCTCTACTTCGTTTTAAGACATGATGAGAGAAATTCTCATTGGAGTTGTAGCCCGCCCATTTATTTGCAAAGAGTTGCGCTATGTCATTGGGGTCTGTGATGGATATTGAGTTATGTCTGATTGCAGTAATCTCACCTCTTGAATGGTTTTCATTGACAGCCTTAACTTTTTTCCGAAGCGTTCTAGAATCCATGTAGGCACTGAGAGATTCCACAAACTGTGACCATGCATTGGCTTTTGCAGAGCAAACTACTCGGTTTATTTTAGCAATTAAATGTCGATATTTTATAGCATTTTCAGTTGTCGGATGCCTTTTATAATTATTCCATGCATTATTTTTGTCTTTTGAAATCAGTTTGGTCTGTGAATTAAAGCAAATAGGTTGGTGGATGCGTAGATGAGATCGAGGTTGCCGCAGCTACCTTTATAATTTTCCTCAGATTTGCTACCTCTTTGTTAATGTTATAGGAGGAGAATATTGAAAGAGTTTCCTGTAAAGCTATTTTGGTGAATTCGGCCCAGTTTGCCAGCGAAACGAGAATGGAATTTCCTGACGAATGTGTAAGATGTCTTAGTCTCAACGATAATGGGGAAGTGGTCGCTACCCAAAAGGGAATGCTGGGTCATCCATCTCGCACTGGACGCAACTTCAGGAGAAGCAAGTGAAAGCTCTATTGCGGTAAAAGTGTTTTTAGTTGTAAAGTGAGTAGTAGATCCGGTGTTCAAGAGAACGAGGAGTCAGAGCTTTGCACCCAGTTAGCTACTATCGATCCCGCAGTGTTTGTATTCTGCCGTCATTGGGAAGGGTTGGGAGAATTAACCCAAACTTAGTGTGGCCGTCTGTGATGCTATCTGGTTTTTCTGTTTGTTGGTCTGAGTTAGATGTCAAATGACGCACCCAAACCACCCCCAGATATCAAACTCGGTTGGCAATTATTGAATGTAGAACCGTATTACCCAAACCCAATGTCCTGCAGTATATGTCAACGAATTGGACATACCAAAAAATCACTGCAAGGAAACATCAAATATATGTTCTACATGTGCCGAAATTAGCCCACACACGGGTGAATGTAAAAGAACTTTCTGCGTTAATTGTATGACGGACGAACACGCTTTGAAAGATCGAAGCTGCCCTAGATTCTTAAAAGAAAAAGCAATTATGATTATCAAGACCGAAAAGCGCTGCACAGTGAAGGAAGCGAGAGATGAATACAAAACATCAGGACACCCTTATTCACGTAAAATTCAAGCAGGAGAGCCAAAAAAAACTTTTGCAGATATACGTAGGGATAAAATTTCTCGATCGTCACCTAAACAGGTAACCGAATCTTCAGTTAACACTAAATAATAACTTTGGTAACCAAAAATAACTACTATACCCACCACATGGCATCAACTACTTCACCCAGCCAACAACAGCAGCAGCAACAACAGCAGCAACAACAACAGCAGCAGAAACAACAACAACCAATACCAACTACCCCACCAACAGAACAATCGTTACTAGAAAGTACCAAAGGTAGCTGGACGAAGTAACAGTAAAGATTTGTCCAAAAATATCGAAACAGATTGTTATGACCATAGGCCAACAACCAATTCAGACATAGGAAAATTTTAAATGAGTAAAATCAACTGACAGCATGCAGTTCAAGTGATTGATGTTCTGTGAATCTGGCAATGCCGACACACTAAATCAGCTGTCACCCTTTCGTATGTAACAACACCAGCTACAAAAATGCTGCTGTTACAAAACTAGTGTCTTTATATTTTTGTTTTTCACTGGTTTTACTTATTTTCTTGACATTATTTAGCAATGTTTCTGGTAAAAAATGCATCCAGCAAGAGTGTCACTATACTGCGCAAACAATTCTGTAAATATTCCTCAAGCCTTTCACATCATTTACTTGTAACATTCTCAGTTTCAGCAAGATGCCTTTCGGATGTTAAAGTGGTAACCGAAAAAGATAAATCCCTTGGTCTAAATGGAGAAGAAAGCCTAGGCCAACCCACTGCCTCGACACATCCACATCTCCTCCAACCAGGTGAAATAGTGCCAGGAGTTAGGCTCGATGAGATCAAAGATCGTCGTGCGCGTTTTATGGAAGAAATTCAAAAGTACACCATCGATTTGGAGCCTAATGTTAAGAACCACACTGTAAGCATAAATTCCTCTTCACTTAAAGAATCATCCAACTCATGAGCTTCTGGCAGGTCATCATACCGTCAGCGGGTAAAAAGTACATGAGCGACAAAATTCCCTACGTCTTCCGTCAAAATTCAGATTTTTTCTACCTCACTGGGTGTTTGGAACCCGATTCTGTTCTAGTCATGTCAATCGATGAATTGGGCAAAACTAAATCAACACTTTTCATGAGGCCAAAGGATAAACAGGCTGAACTATGGGATGGACCACGCACTGGAGTGGACAATTCACTGGAAATCTTTGGAGTTGATGAAGCGTTTCCTGTTAACCTATTTAAATCGTTGATTTGCAAGTGAGTTCAGACTTTTCGCTTAAACCTTGTACAGTGGATACTTTCTAGTCAAATAAAGAAAACATCCAACACTGCCGTTTGGTATGATGAAGAAGCCTCGAGCCAGCCAAAACTGACGGAAGATATTAGGAATATTCCACCAGCCCGACAGATAAAGTCTCCGACTAGGTTAATACAAAGCTTGCGACTTTTCAAGTCACCAGCAGAGATAGATTTGATGCGAAAAACATGCGAAATTGCATCTGAAGCAATTAATGAAACTATGGCGGAGACTAAACCAGGTCACTCGGAACATCACATCTTTGCTATGGTGGACTACAAATGTCGCATGAAGAATGCCAGTTATCTAGCCTACCCACCGGTCGTTGCAGCTGGTACAAATGCCACCACAATCCACTACATTAACAATACCCAGCTGGCAAAGAGTGGAGACCTTGTGCTCATGGACGCTGGCTGTGAGTACGGAGGGTATTCAAGCGACATAACTCGGACTTGGCCAGTTAATGGAGAATTTACTGAAGCACAGAGGATCCTGTATGACGTTATGCTCCTTTTACAAAAGGATTTAATCGGTAAGAAGGTTGTAATGCATCGGCTTCGTTTAATTATCTATTTTTTTTACACCACTAGGATTTTTAATGCGAGAAGGTGGCGAAACCTTGGACATCTTGTTTGAAACAATGTGCTTTAGGCTGGCAAAATATTTACAAGAAGTTGGCCTTATCTCGAAGCATGTTACTCAAGAACATGCATTAGCAAGGGTAATTAATATATTTTTTCAAGCTTTGTAGAGTTTCTATACTTCTGCTCTCATAGGCTGGATATGGGTTCTGTCCACACCACGTGTCTCACTACTTGGGGATGGATGTACATGACACGCCTCTGATGTCTCGTAGCGTGAGGCTTCAACCAGGTATGGTTTGCACCGTAGAACCCGGAATTTACATCGCTACAGATAGGTTGGATGTGCCGGAAGAATTTCGGGGAATCGGTATACGAATAGAAGATGATATTCTAATCAGCTCATCCAGTTCTGTTGAAGTTCTGACATCGAAGTGCATTAAAGAACGTTCTGACTTAGAGAATTTGCAGAAAAGATAGTCCGAGTAATTTACTTATGCAATGTGGCATCCCTTCTGAAGGTATGCTGTTTGGGTAGTTAGTATCCACCGAGATTGAAGCAATAAAATTGAAGATAGTTGAATTTTACAAACAGAAATTGTCAATTAGGTTTTTATCTTACGGTACACAGTAATTGTCTGGATAGGGCTCATAATCAGGTACTTAAACACTTAAGGTTAGCCTGAGGTTCATTAACACCTTATTGACGTTTTGACGTTCCACCTGTCGAATACTTCTGCCAGCGAATGAGTAACTTCCAGGCGAATACAAATATTCGTATCAGAGCTCGACGTTTTCCGTGAACGAGCATAATGATGCTTTTCAGAAACAAATTACGCACAATATCAGCACATGTGTTACCGCAAAGCAAATTGGCAAAATGTCGAAAAAAAAGGGGCCAGCTATATGGAAAAATGGAACAAAAGATTAACTCAGTTGCCATTGTCTTGACAGCTGTACTCCTAGATAAGCCTGCAAGCGTATCAAAAATCTGCGATCGACTATTGGCAATAAGATTGACAATTGAATGGCTCAGAAATAAAGTGAACCAAGTCCAGTTGAATTTTTTGAGAAAATATGATTCTGAAGTTCTGTTTCTGCAGAAAATACAATTCAAAACCTTAAAATTGAAATTTATTTCCAATTTGTTTAACCAGCATCTTGGTTTTAATACGACCACAGTCAATTTTATTAACTGCTTAATTAAATATCCTGTTAACTAACATAAAGAACAAAAAATGGGCTCGGCTAACTTTATTTCTGAACCACTACATTCCACAAATTGGGAGTGAATATTCAGAAAAATAAATATTGGGTCTACGAGGGGCGTTCAATATATTCTCGGTATCGATATGAAGGGAAATGCTAATTCAATTTAAATTGTTTTTATTTTTCAATATAATCTCCCCTAACATCAATGCATTTGTTACATCTTGAGATAAGCTTTTTTAAACCCTCAAAAAAATAAATTTCCTCTTTCTCTGCAAAATACCGACTTGAGTTCTTCATCATCCGAAAATCTTTTTCCACGAAGACATTTTTTCAAATCCGGAAACAGGAAATAATCACTAGGGGCAAGGTCTGGACTATAGGGTGGGTGTTGGATTTCTTCGAAACCACAATCTCGCGCAGCAGCCTTGGAAACTCGCGCCGTGTGAACAGGAGCGTTGTCATGAAGAAGCAACACACCCGCTGCGAGTTAACCCCGTCTTTTCTTTTTAATTTCCTCCCGCAAATTATGCAAAGTGGAAGCGTAGGATGTGGCGTTGATGGTTTCACCTTTTTTTTTTGTACTCAATGAGCAAGATTCCCTTTGAGTCCCAAAAAACTGTGGCCATGAGCTTCCCGGCAGACGGAGTGACTTTGAACTTTTTCGGGGGGTCTGTTCCTTTTTTATGCCACTGCATGGACTCTTGTTTGCTTTCAGGGTCATAGTGGTGGACCCATGTTTCGTCCCCAGTAACAATTCGATCCATAACACCGCCCGCGTTCTCACTACACATCTCCAAAAGCTCTCTACAGCATGCGATTCTCTCTTTTTTCTGAGGCGCTGTGAGCATTCGTGGCACCCCCCTTGCACTGACCTTTGAAAGGTGTGAATGGTACCAATTGAAAGCTTGGTGATCTCTGCCATCATTTTCACCTTTATTCGGGCATCCTCAAGAACAAGTTTTTCGACTTCTTTGATGCTTTCTCCCGTACAAGCAGTAGCCGGAGCGCCGGAGCGGGGGTCGTCTTCAATGCTCTCTCTGCCTCTCTTGAACTCACTTGCGCAGTTGATAATGAAGGTGCGGAACCCTGGTAAACAGCCACCATCTCTTCATGAATAGCTTTTTGACTTTTCCCTTGCTTAGTGAGAAATTTAGTTACAGCGCGATGCTCAATCATCATCGTCTCAGTTGCCATTATGATTCTGTTTAACTAGAGATAAAACGCGAATTAATAATCACATTTATATAAAATTTTACATGAATGCACTAAAATAATAGTATTACTTGATAAATAAGTCAATTTATATATACAACCACAGCTTCACCCCGATACCGAGAACGCCCCTCGTACAAGCAAGTTTCCAGCGTTTTTTTTCCAAAATTTGAAGTTTTATTATGAAAACATAGTTACAATATTCAAAGTATCGTCCATCGGAAGCTACAACTTTCCCCCATCTTTCTGGCAATTTATGAATTCCGGACCAAAAAAAATTCTCGTCTTTCGAGCCCAAGAACCTATCGAGCCAATTTTTGATTTCCTCTACTGAGCTGAGCTGCGTAAGACAGAATTTCCCATCCACTATTTCCCAAATAGTTTTTCACCGAAACCGCAACATGTGGCCAAGCGTTGTCGTGATGAAAAATGACGGACTCATGCCTGGTCTCATATTCTGGCCGTTTTTCTTTTAATGCCCGCTTCAAACGAATTAGTTGGGTTCGATATAATGGTCCTTCACCACTCGGAAGCAGTTCGTAGTATACGACACCCTTTTGATCCCGCCATATGCAGAGCATGACCTTATTCACGTGAATATTTCGTTTCGGCGTCGATTGGGCGGGCTTGCCGGGCTTTGTATACGATTTTCTGCGTTTAGGATTATCATAATAAATCCATTTCTCATCACCAGTGACAATACGATGCAAAAATGATTTATTTTTATACCGCTGCAGTAACATTTCGGACATGCAAAATCGCCGTTCAACGTCTCTGGGCTTCAATTCGTACGGCACCCAGTTTCCAACCTTTTGAATGAATCCCAGTGCTTTTAGGCGCAGGGAAACGGCTTGTTGCGTGACACCCAACGATGCAGCAAGTTCTTCTTGAATCTGACACGGATCCTCATGCAGTAAAGCGTCCAATTCCTCGTCTTCAAAACTTTTCGGCTTTCCGGGGCGATCTTTGTCTTCAACTCCAAAATCACCACTTTTGAACCGTTTGAACCACTCGCGGCACGTCGATTCCCCAAGACATTCCGCCCCATAAGTTTCCGAAAGCAAACGATAGGCCTCAGCCGTACTTTTCTTCATATTAAAGAATAAAAGCAGCGCTTCCCGCAAATGACGTTTATTTGGCTGGAAACTTGCCATGATTTTGCTCGATAAAATGTACGACACCGATAGAACTGCTCAAATATAACGCTGCAAAGTTGTTGACAGATACAAAACCTACAAATAAAACACATGGGGTCTGACATTTCTGCCCGGGATCCACTGGTGGCTCCATCTCTGACAAACGCTGGAAACTTACTTGTAGACCCAATACTTTGGTGCGACTTTTAAATAAAGCATTATGTATACACCTAGGAGTCGCAAAAAAAGGTAATTTTTGTGTATTTTTTTAAGGAAAACTATTTGATATTTCGGATTGGGAGTTTAACTATCTAAAACTACACATATTCAAAAAAATCTGCGTAAACGGTACCCACAGGCGTTTCTTCAAAAATCATCTGAAATTAGATACTATAATCTAGTACTTGTCACAACCGATTTTGAAAATATTGACTTATGAAAAAATGGCGGACGTTTGAACATAAATAGTGATTTTTGGATCAAAAATTAGTTATTATGTTGCCAATAAAACAAAAACTAAATAACGAAAAACAAACACTAGATAATGGTGTATAGAATAACTACAAAAAAATTCAAGCAGTTGGTTCATTGGTTTTCGAGAAATTTTGGGTACCGATTTGAAAAACGTGGTTTTGAGAAAAACGCGTTTGAAAGTTTGGGAATGACTAAATCATGAAATTTGTCAACTTACATGGAATCATCGATACCAGGCCAATAGTGTAAGTCTTCTACGGTCGACAGAATATACATAGCTTCTAAATTCTGTTGTCAGCATCGTCTGTTTTTGAGCTCGCAGCTTGGATTTCGATATATGAATTTCATTTTCTTGCGCAGCATACAAGTGCGCTCCCGATCCGACCGATATTTCTAATACGTTCACGACTTCCAACAATGAGGTGGCACCATTGTTGAACGTGCAAGTTGCAAGAAATACAGCAATGTTAACGATTTTGGAGCTACCTTCCAAATAAGTCGGTTGAAGCTCTCATTGCTGTTTTGAGTATATCCGCCAACACAGCGCTCCAATAATTTGTCATTGCTGAGGTCTTCGAATAGTGATTTGATGACATCTAACACCATTTTTGCCAATGCTGAATAATTGTGATGGAAATTTTTCAGTTCTCTTTTAGCTTTTGCTTGTTGCCACTTGCACCACGATTCGGGGCCTTCGGGACAGAAATAATGTTGAGGGTTGCTGTTTGTTGAGCTGTATTGGTAGAATGTTGCCCACACCGCTGTTTTATGTCATCCTTTGAGTTACAGTTTCTGCGAATAGCTAAGCCATAGTAATTGCTCAGTTATCTATAACTTTTAGCGTCGATCCCAGCATTTCTTTTCTTGCATTCGTCAAGACGGGTTCCCATTTGCTTTTGAACGTGTCTCACGCATTCTTTTTTTATAATTTCAATCTCATCACCATACGGTTTTGCATTCACTAATCCCGTGTACGTCTTAGAGTCGCCATCCCCGTACGTAACTCCATTCTTTTCGACGGATTTTGAAAATACAATACTTCTTTCATGGCGTCCACTTCCATTTTGCCGCAAAACTCATTTCACTCTCTCGGCTGCAACTGGCTTATTTATCGGAATATTGACTTGGCGTTTTCACCAGATATGCTTGAGACCTCAAGCTTCAATAAAATGCAAAACAAAATTCGATTTTTTTCGACCATGCTAGGTATATATCTCCGCTTAAGAGAGCAAATCATTTTCTTCGGTGCAGATTTAACGGACAGTTCGAGGAATCGAACTACGAATATGAAGACTGGCGTAGTTTCGGTTTCGGAACAACAAACTCAGCAGCATAAAATATGCTAAACTCATTCAAATCACACGGTTTAAATGCTTATACCCAATACAAAATTTATTAGGCAAGAGGGGCATTTAATTGCGTACTGCTACGGGGTAAATTAACGCAATTTAAAAAAGGAAAGAAAGCGCCAGATCTGGGCGTTAATTTTATGGGAATGTCAAAAGACCATAAGAAGACCTAGAACTAAAATAGCAGCACAAGTTATGTGAAACAACTTCAAAGAAAAATGTTAGAGTAGTGCAAAATTCTGCTCAGAGTTGCAAAAGGATGGGTTCACACAAAAAACACGAAAATTGCGGTAAGAAAAAAAAGGCAACCATAAAGTGCCTAGTGTAATAGACTACAAACGTCCTAAAAAAGAGGCGAACAAAGCAGTACGATAGCAGAAGAAACATTGTATTTTGAAAGAGCTGCCCTCACAACCAATAAGCAGGCGACATGCAACAGAAGAAGCGCAACGTCAAAGCACGGACAAACGAGCTGATATCTTTAAGAACAACGATATTTGCAATAGATGGAAAGAATATTTTAACTCGTAACTGTACGGAAAATATCCGCGCAGTGCCATTCCCGCGGCTGTTATGTACCAAAGAAAAACGATAGTGAAAATTAGCAAAGCACTAAAAAGAATGTACCGAGGGCGTGCAGTCCGATCACATACCCTCCGAAGTGTAGGTAACAAACGGAAAGCTTGGACATAAAAAGCTTGTGATTTTGCCTAATAAAATCATTAGAGGCCATCGGATGCTTAACCATTGGAGGGAGAACTTTCTTGTTCTATTGTATAAAGGCAATTTTCGACACTAGAAATTGCAACAACTACCGATCAGTAAAATTAATGTCACATTAATTCTAGACAGTCGATATCGCAGTATTTTTAAACTTTATGGCAGATCAACATACGAGGCGATGGGTGGAAATATAGATATATACATCGCGTCGCTTCGAAAAATCCACACGTTTTCATCGATTTGAACAGAGTTCGTTCGATGGTGATACCAGAGATCTTATATGTACGCCCCTAATACCTCAAAACGTTCTCGGGATGTATAGAAAGAATGGTACTCTATATAAAGGGTGAATGACTCGAACTCCAACTTTTTAAAATGCTATAATTTTTTTATTTTTTAATAAATTTTATTGTGCCAAAGCAAAAAATGTTGCAAAATACATAAATTTTCAAATTGTATCAGTAGTTTTCAATATGTCCACCTTTGGCGCGAATAATGGCCTTGAGACGGCCGAAGAAAGCATCGCACGCTGCACGCAAGTTGCTCTGCAGTATTTTGGCTCATTCCCGGCGAAGTGCTTGTTTGAGGTGGTCCAAACTTTGGTATTTTTTAGTGCCAACCTATGCCTTCAAAATACCCCAGACAGAGAAATCCAACGGATTTGCATCCGGAGAATTTGCAATCCATTGTGTCGAAGAAATGAAGTGTGGAATATTGTTTTTTAACCAATCTTGGTTGACGCACGCTTTATGAGACGGTGCCGAGTCTTGTTGAAATGTCCACTGTCTCCGACCGAAATGATTGTTTGCCCAAGGCTTCAATACTACCTCTAAAGCAGTTTCACGGTATGCGATCGCATTAATTTTGACGCCACGGCTCAAAATTACGAGCGGAGTTGACATATTGCTCTATAACAAATGGCGACTCATCGGAAAACACCAAATTCGGAAACTCACCACTTTCGTGCAAGCGTAGCAACTCCTTCACTCTTTCGACTCTAACTTTTTTCTGTTGCGGTGTAAGATCGTGCACTTTTTAGAACTTCAATGGCTTGAGCCCAAGCTCATTTTTCAGTATGTATTGCATCCGTTCCAACGATATGTTGAGCTCACGAGCCATTTTTCTTCCACTTCGACGCGGATTTCGCTCAATTCGAGCCTTCACTTTCCGAACCATTTCTGCCGATGTTTCTGTTTTTTTATGACCACCTCCATGGCGTTTTGCAACGCTGCCAGTATCACGGTAATGAGCTATGGTTCGAGACATAAATGATTTATTTACGTTGAGGTGCTGGAGGGCTCTAACGATAGTTACTTGTGGTTTTCCTGCCAAATATAAAGCAATCACACTATCACGTTTGAATTCCATCGCGGATAAAAATTTTTCAAAACAACAAGCAAATCGTTTAAAAGGCTTGTAAATAATAAAATTATCTGTCATGTGTCAAAATTTGAGCTTACTGTCATTCAGGGTGTATATAATGATGTTAAAACGAAACTTGAATGCGCATATGGAATAGCCGATGAATTCGAATTGGAGTACAATAGGGAGGGGTTGAAAATTCGTTTGCTTTTTTGCCATGGAAGATTTTCTATTGAAGCAGCATAAACGAGTCTAGAGTGACCTCTCTTCTTTTCGCCGACAATAGTGCTATAATCAGCAACAACGTGACAATACAACAAATGCCCCACATAGGGTCAGGGTGGCGCGGCGCTTGAAAGTTCCGCTGTATTTTATGACAGAGAAATGTAGCTGAAACTTAAGGGTTTATTATATACGTTAGTTGTTCGTTCAACTTTAACATACGCATCGCAGTGTTGTACCATCTACGAGAAATATAAAACACAAATGAGAGGAACGGAAGTAAAAATGTTACGATTGTCAGTGAATGTAATCAAACGTGATCTTATAAGAAGTATGCGCATTCACGGAGGTAGTAATAGAGACTCGAGTACCAGCCGAGGTTTAAAGAAAAAGAATTGGATCACTAAAATGCGAAAACATCAGCAAGCTCTTGGCCTCACTAACAAGGTGATTCAAAATAAAGTGACCTCTAGAATGCTCTTAAGGTTCGCAAATTTACCGAACCTCACAAGCGACGCAGAAACAATGCGGATGCGTTACAGATATATGTTACACTAGATGTAATTATTTCGAGTTTAAGTTACAAACCTGCTGGACCGAATAGCTAAACTGTTGGACCGTTTAAAGCAGCAGTTGATGACTGGATACGAAGCAGACATCAACTCATAGACAGGCTCTGTGTCGATGAAAATATGACCGACTAGTGAAGTCTCAGCATTGCTTGCGCCATCCTAAAAAAGGGGGATCACCTGAACTGCGCCAACTACATGGAAGTAAGTTTCCTCAACATTGCATATATACTAGCAATCCTGTCTACCGTATTCAGCGAACTACGAAGACCCTTCGTAAACAGTCTGTCTGCTTTAATCCAGAAAAGTCGACAATAGATCAAATTTTCACATCACGGCAGGTCTTGGAAAAAGACCCAGGAGTTCCAAAACCGTGTGTTGGTTTTCAAAGCCGCATATGACAGCATCCATAGAACTATACAGAGCCTTGTCTAGTTTTAGCATCCTTGCCAATCTCATTCGGCAATGCAGGATGACGATGGAGAAATAAAAAAATTGAGTCCTTGAAAGCCAGAAAAGGACATAAATAAGGCGATGCGTTGTCATGTGATCTTTTCGACATCGTTCTTGAAAGAAATGTGCGAAACTCGCAAGCCAACTCCGGAGGCACCATCATTCAGTTACTCGCATATACAGATGACATTGACATAATGGGAAGAACAAAGCGAGTTGCCAATGGAGCGCTTGCGGCTGTTAAAGCAGATGCGCAAAAATAGATTTAGCGGTCAACGAAAGAAAAACAAAGCACATGCTGTCACAAGAGAGGGGCACAGGGGCAACTGAGTAGTAAAGCACTCTCTCGAACAATACATTATATATTACAAAACACTGAGCATCTCAGTCCGGCTTTATAGCGCAAAAGCTTAGTTAGACACTGACGAAAGCAGACGAAAATGCTCTCATGTGCTCGAGAGCAGTCCTTCGGATAATTGTCGTTCCAGTTTGTATCAATGGAGAATGTTGGATAACCCGGCTTAGATGGCTAGGTCACTTTGAGCGCATGGACACCAGCGGAGAGGCATGTTAGTTGAAACCCTGGTCCTTCCCGGCGCCATCTAAGTAAGTAAAATGTAACTATACGAGTTACATCTTTCAGCAGTTAATAAAAGAAGAATAATATATGCACCCATTATCTACGGAAAGCTGTAAACGAGAATATTTAACAACATACTGATCCTTCGAATACGCCTAGCACTGCATTTAGTGAATTCGGTATTGCAGCATCTACCTTTGTTTTGTGGGTGCGTGCACTTAAGTAGGACTCGTATCATTTCCACCCAATTTCTTCAACTTCGTACTTATCTAGCTTATCGATTAGACTTCCTCTATCAATCGTTGGCAAAGCTCCTCGAAGGTCTCTTTGATGTACTGGGTTTCGTTTGACTACCGTGAAACCCTTTGCTTTATTGAAGAGTGCAGGCAAGAACATGTAGACATGTAAAATAAACTCGCTTACGAAGTGGCACTGCGTAGGGGGATGACAGCAGTTCATGGGGTTTTTTTAAAAAAAGAATTTAACCCTCAAGTGGGTATAACTACACTTAAAGTGCCTGAGTACGTTTTAAGTTTTTAGGAAAATGGGACAGAGAAAGAAAGAAAGATTTTTGGCCCAGGGGCTTTTTTACTCCATGGGTGGCATCCAACATTTAATGGGGAGACTAAATTATTAGTGTAATTGGACTTGTTGAATTCTAGGCAACCATTTATCTTACGTGATTTTAGTTATCTGAAAAAAAGAATGTTTTTTCGGACGTGGCTGGTATTCAACCCCGTATCGCCCGACTTGGAAGCCAATAAATACACTAATTTTTTGTTCATTTTAAATTCATTTTTAGATCAATTCATTAATTCTGGCTTGCCAGACAAAAAAATGCCTTAGAATTTGCTTAAATTTTTCCATTTAGTCGAGAAAATAATATCGGCTAAGAGGCCGCAGCCAGAATTAATGACCATTCCACCCCGATTTGTGGAATTTTCCATCACTCTTGCCAGAACTTACGGTCGTATGTCCTCGCATTCTTGACGGATATTCTCTTTGAGGCCTTCAAGAGGCTGAGGCTTATCGACATAGAGTCATGACTTCAAAACTCCCACAAAAAAAAGTTCGGAATGGTTAAATCAGGCGATCTTGCCGGGTAGTGCAAATCGCCAAAACGAGAGATTAGGCGACATGCAGCCCTCAGAATTTCGCTTGTGGCTCGTTCACATGTTCTCCAGTCCACGCCGTCCACAGTAATCGTTTGGACCGCGGCGTTTTCGAAAAAATAAGGCCCGATGACGCCTCCAACATAAACGGCACACCATACAGTAACTTTGACTGGGTGTAATGGTTCTTCGAGGGTTATACGCTGATTTTCGGTGCTCCAGAAACGATAAAAGTTGTATCCCTCGTGGGGTCAAGATTCAGGATGGCTTCTTTAGGAGTATAGCGATTCATGTGTTGTTAACGTGTATTTTGTATCTGTTTACTTCACAAAAGTCAAAGTAGAATTGACATTTGCCGCCATTTGCAAAAATTATAGCATCTTCCCACACCTTGTATAAGTTGTTCGCCATTTCTTTTATTCTTTTACAATTTTCTTTTATTTTTCATGTTTTTTTTAATTTTTTATATATATTTTTTTTTCGTAATTTTTATAATTTATTTTCTTTAATCTAATCTAACCCTACCTAAATCTATGTGAGCCGGCTACGGCTAAAAAATTAGGCTGACCAACTTTGCTTCCTATAGAGCTATTGTACCTAGTACGGGAGGAATTCGACGATGAAGCTTCCTCTTCTTTACCAAGCCACCAAAATTATTGGTACTGCCGAGCAACAAATCTCATGTCGCGACACTCTACCGCCCTACTGAATCGAAGACTCTCCGCACAGTCATATGCGACGTCTCTGTCATAGTTGAGTCGCCTGTCCGCAGCTGTTTGAGCAACGTGGAAGGTTAAGGGCACCTCTAATCTGTCCTGGATCAGACCTTTCATAGTAAGGTAGAGGAACGCTTCTGAAGGAATAAAGCCGTACTCTCTCATGATACACATAATTGAGGTTGCAAGCCCTGCGGATCAGGTTATTCGATGCTCTTGCAATGTACCCTCGAGTTAACTTTATAACGGAATTGCCCACTCTTATTAGTGTGAAAGACCTCATTAGGATAGGATTTTATGTACTCAGACTCTGATATTCTATATAAGTGAAGACAAGTCATAAGGCAAGCCCTCTCAAACACCCCAATCGTTTCCAATAAACTTTCTCTCACGTTAAACCACACGGGTCATCCAAATAGAAGATCACCTTCACATTCGCATCGAGTTGGTTGCTATAAAACAGTCTCATTGTAAGGGCAAAAGCACCTTTGGCTCTGGCCAGAGCAACATCTATATGTTTGTTAAAATACAGTGCCTACCCATAATGCACCACGATTGAAAACTTTCGCCAATTCTCTCTAGTGCCCCTAGAGGCCCCAGAAAAGGCGTCCTAAACAGAATGGTTTCCAATTTCTGAAAGTTGATTTTCAATTTCCAGTCGTCGTAATATCGTTTAATTTGATCGAAGTCACGTTGCAAAAGTATATTAATGACCTCGATCATTGAACCGGAAGCCTATACACTATCACTTAATCTACGGCCATCCACTGGTAGCTAGCTAGCACTAGCTTTTCCGGAGAAAAGAGAAAGAGAGCGGTCATTAGAGAACGTTACTCCTGCAACGATTCTTGAAACGTAAAAATTGCGGACACCCGACTCAAAAGGAAGTAAAGAAAGCACTATCTTAACTAACTTGCCGAGGTATTTAAGGCAGCAGGAGATGACTTGGTAGAGAGCAAACACAAACTCATCTCCAAGAATTGATCTGAGGGAAGTATGCCCGGCACATTGAACCTTAGCATCGTTTGTCCGATCCACGAAATTGCGTCATCCATAAGGGCATTAGTGCCCTTAACGATCTAATCTCGAATAACAACGGTTTTAGGTTTAGCGCATTTGTAGGTGTTGAAACAAAACCAGCGAAAATGGGTTTAGCTGTGAATGAGGACAAAATCAAGTACCTACAGGAATAGCTCGATTTACAACGTTTCGATTTACGTCCCCAAAAAAAAATAAGGAAAGTACCTCTATTTACATCTCTATTTGGGTATGCTGTGCATTTTAGTTCAGTAATTAAATACAGATGCACATACCTACTTGTTATATTTTTTTAGTTATCGCAGTTTGTTCAGAGTACTTTCGCATATAATTAGATTCCTAAGTTTTATTTTAAAAATTGTGCAAAGGTTTGAACTACAACAAATTTGCGAATAATCAAAAATATATTTTGATAACCCGTTTTGGTACGTATGTACGCCTGTATAAAGTCAGGTGTTAAAGGTAAATTAATTTCTGGATAAACAATTCAAATATGAGCACAAAAAGACCATCTTCTGAGCAATCCAAAAAGCCTCGAAATGACAAAAAGCCTCGAAATGTTTTGGAAACAAAATTACTATAAAATTGCAAATTTTAGAATGTTTAGAGAAAGGGGAAAAATGTGCTAACATCGCTCGATCTCTCAAATTTCGTCCATCGACGGTCCATTGCGTAAAAGCCAACAAAGAAAAGTAACGCAATTGTACTGAAACAGGAGTGTCTACGAGAGATGCAATTATAACCAAACGTAGACCTGCTGTAATGGAAAGAATGGAAACACTTTTGTATACCTGGATAGAAGACTTAAGCCAGAAGAAAATTCCGGTTACAACGCTTATAATTCAGGCTAAAATGCAGAGCTTGTTTAATACTGTTAAAGATCATGGAGAGGGTAATGATTTCCACACTAGCCTGGGATGGTTTGAACAATTTAAGAAGAGGTACATGCTTTAGAATGTTAAGTTGATCGGAGAAAGCTGCAAGCACCGATAATGAAACAGCAAACAATTCAATGAAATTGTCGAAGCAGGTGGTTACAGTCCTCAGCAGGTGTTCAATGTGGATTAAACTGGCTTATATTAGAAGCGATTACCAAACAGAACTTTTATTTCGAAAGCCATAGATACAACACCCGGCTTCAAAACTGCAAAAGAAAGGCTGACACTTCTTTTAGGAGGGGATTTCAAATTAAAATCTCTACTTATCTAGAATTCTGGAAATCCAAGAGCCTTGAAAAACAAATCAAAAGCTACCCTCCCGATTATTTGGACATCAAATAAGAAAGCGTGGGTAACAGTATCACTTTTCACTGAATGGTTTAAAGCAGAGTTTTGCCCAGCTGTTAAGAAATACTGCAGTGAAAATAATTTACCGTGCAAAATACTATTGCTTCTCGATAATGCGCCTGGCTGTCCTTCGTCTCTCCATGGTATCGGCAAAAATGTGAAAATTGTAGTTTTACCGCCAAATACGATGTCCTTGATACAACCTATGGACCAAAGAGCTATAGTTCATTTAAAGCCTACTATCTTCGAAGAACATTCTCGCACATTATAAAGGCTATAGAAAAACCTTCGGAAACATGGAAAAGGAAACTATCATCAGACAAATAATTAACATAAGAGACGCTTGGAATGATGTTACATCGTCAAACATGAACAAAGTATAGCGAAATGTTTGGCCCGAATGTATACCTGCATTGCTTGATCAATGATCAACAAACGGAAACTTCGATTGTTTCAGAAATTCTAAATTTAGCCAGGCAGATTCGTTTTTCGGAAGTGGATGAAGAGGACATAAATGGATTAATTAATATTCAAGAAGAACCTCTTACTGATGAAGAACTCATTCGAATTTTAGAGAGCTCAGAAGACATCTTACCTAAAAGTTCGGAGAAAGATAAATTCTCTGCGAAAGAAATGTCATCCTTTTTTCACAATATAGAGGAGGCTTTAAACATTTTAAAAAAATATTCTGACCATGAAAGAAGTGAACTGGTTTCATTTTCAATCTTAAAAAGCACCTCGATCTATAAAACGTTGTATGAAGAAAAGAAACTTGAACCTAACATAGACAGGCAAGTTTAACAAACTATTTTAAACCATCGGCATCAACGTCTACAACTATTCACAATCAGCAGGAACAAATAAATCAAAAAAATAGACAAAAATACACGTAACATTCCATCAAATTTCTTTCTTCACCGACGTCCGCTTAATCAAGATTACCACGTTTTTGTAGACTGGCACAATTCATTAATACAGAATAAAATATAAAACATCTTTTTATTAATATATACGATATAATATACAATAACAATCACGAACATTTATAAGTAAAAGTGCATTTGTCCAACAAATAATTTAGTCATCACACAGAGCCGCAACCCGTTTTCACAACAAATCCTTCGGAGTACTGGATCCCATATAATGACGTAAATCATTTAGTGTAGATTCTACCAACTTAGCCTTTATGGTTGGCCTTTGCAGTCGTTTACAAGCTTCAAATCGATGGCATCCCCCAAAGCTGTAGAAATAGTTCCCACCTTCTCTTCCCTTGATCCAAAGTACATCAATAGGCGGCACCTTTCCCTCTGTTTCTTCCTCCTAAAATCACAAAATTATTATTCATAATTAAAAATCATAAACACCCATACCTTGATCGTGTCCATTAATGACAAGACTTTTTTCTCATCTAAAACCGATGGAATCGGCCGATGTATGACATTCATTGGGATGTCGTGTACATCACCTATACCTGCGCTATGCACTGATTCAATGTTGGAACTCATTTTGCTTACTGAAAGTAGAAGTAGTCAGGGATTTAGCTCGGAGCCATTGCTTGGGTAAATAAACAATTTTGACTTATTTAGAAAAGATACGTTTATCAGGGTAAACAACCGAATTAATCTCGCAATCGAGCAACACCAACTGAAGGCTAAGTGCAGCGATACACGTACGAGTAACATGTATGAGCGTATTCTGATACCTGCAAGGTTAAGAATCAGAGATGTGAATAAAATTTGATTCGCTATTTATGGAACACAAGTACAATGTCGAGCTTTAATGGGTTCAATGAATTTTATTTTGAACTTTTAAAAACTGGTTTGGTGAGTGAAGAATGCGCAACAAGCACTACAAAATTTGGGAATGTTTGTAATGAGAAATGAAATTCGGACCAACAACAGTTATACTGAGTTAAGAGTGCACACTTTTCAAAACATATCTGGTTTTGCTAACACGGCTAAATTCGTTTGCTTATGTAGAACAACAGATGAACATCAGATGATCTATTTGTGAATCCAACTTCAATGCCATCGCGCTAGCGTTCCCAGAGTGATATTTTCGGGACTGTGAAATTTAAGGAGAGCAAATGTCGATACCCGTGGCCTACCAAACCGCAATCGGGAAAAAATTGATCTTAAAGTTATAATTATGACTTGAATAAGAGCTGACGAGGTGGAGGTATAACCAAAATATGTGTACATGTATGTGTAGGTATTAGCGCATTGCCACCGTCTGGCAGTTTTTTTTTTTCAGCCGTGACTGAGGGTGAGGGGTTGAAAATTGTAATTTCTTCGCTTTTTATGTCGGGAGTATAACCACTTGAATCAATATATAAAGAGTAGAGAATAATGCACTGATTTCGAATATCTAGGTCCCAGAAGTTTTGCTTTCAGATTTCACCCCGCCAGACGCCCCTAAAAGATGCAAAAAATCAATTCGGTAAACCATCGCAGAATTTTCACTTCGCAGCCTTGCTTAGTATCGTCAGTGTTTGTCTTTACTGTGTTTGTTTTTTAATTATGACTAGGGAATTCAGGGTGGACGTAGCCAATATACGCGGGCTAAAAAGTAATCACTTTTCTGCGTACGTCCACGTCTGTAAGTACCGACCAGCTGTTTTGGCACTTAGCGAAACACAGGTAGATCCCCGCCAACACCTCTCAGACCACAATGATCTGAAGCTACCTGGCTACGAACTAGTGCCACTATTCTTTTCTCACCGCGGTCTCGCCATTTATGTGCGTAGTGATGTAGCTTACCAAATTCCACCACAATGTAGTCCCTGTCCCAATCCGGAATTCAATTTCATGTGGTTAAAATTCCATCTCCGTAAGCAAATTATCCACTACTGCTTTATTTACAGAAGCCCCAAACTGGACAGCAACTCGACTTTCCACGAGTTTGATGTGCTGTCTGACTGCATTCACAGAATTGTATCCCTGTATCCTCATACTGAAATCGTGATTACGGGCGATTTCAATATACACAATTCTGGGTGGCTTCGACATTCTGGACAGACAACACAAGAAGGACGGTGTGTTGAGATCTTCGCTGCGGAAAATAACTTAACCCAGCTTGTAAATGAGCCCACACGCATACCAGACGTTGATAGTCATACCGCCAACACCCTGGACTTGTTTCTAACTTCTCACCCTGACAAGTACTGCATTGATGGGCTCTCCCCTCTAGGCTCGTCGGACCATTGTGTCATATCAGCTAAATTCTCGTACACCCACCATACAGTTAGAGAAAAGATTCCTAAAAGAATCGTATGGCAATACAAGAAAGCCAATTGGAGCGGACTTAACAACTTCTTTAGGAATTTTAACTGGTCGTTATGTTTCCTCGATAATGACGTGGATGCCGCTACTGGCATGATCACAGAAACTAATCTCTCTGGAATGAGATGCTTTATCCCCCATCGGATGAAGAGTATCAAACCAAAAGAAAAGGCATGGTACGACTCGAGCTGTAAAGAGGCTGTCAGGGTTAGAGAAATGTTTTTTCTGTCCTTCAAGACCAACCCAACAGAAGAAAACCGCAAAAAGTTTAAACGAGCCAGAAATGACTGCAACGCCTTTCTTAAACGTGTAAAATTGCAATACGATCAAAAACTGAAGAAAAAAATATTACAATGTCCCAAAGGTTGTAAAAAACTTTTGGTCGTTCGTCAAAGACATTTGAAATTCCGCCTGATCCTCCATCCCAACGCTCATTTACAATGACATTCCAGCTGTTAGCTCTTTGGACAAGGCCAATCTGCTTGCTGCACACCTTGCGGCTAGCTCAACACTCCTAGATTGTGCTTTGTCCCCGCCTACACTTGAGCGCGTCGAATTTACAATGGGACGAATCCACTTTCACACTCGTGTAGTAGCAAGAGTACTTAAAGATCTCAACATGCATAAATCCGCTGGTCCAGATGGTACATCTCCCCTTCTTCTGAAGAGGTGTTCTTCCACGCTGGCAAAACCACTGCGTAAGCTTTTTCATCAATCCTACTCTTTAGGACTCTTTCCGAGTAGTTACACTTATTCATGCCAATGATTTCAAGGACGTCTGTTGGAGGGTAAGCTGTGGGTAATTTGTCTGGGACTTATATATTTGTAATCAAGAAGCCGTGTACAATATTTTGTTGTGACCAACATATGGTTATATTTGAAAACAAAAAAGTGTTTCTTGTTTCATGTTAAAAAAAAACCGCTTTTAGGACATTTCAAGGACGTCTGGCGGGGTGAAAGCTGAAAGCAAAGCGTCTGGGACCTACATATTTGTAATCGGGGTATTTTCCCTGATTTTTTGGTGTATCACTCATGGTTATACTTTAAGATTAAAAAGTTGATTTTTTGCATCTTTTAGGGGCGTCTGGCGGGATGAAAGCTGAAAGCAAAACGTCTGGGACCTAGATATCCGAAATCAGTGCATTATTCTCTACTGTTTATATATTGATTCAAGTGGTTATACTCCCGGCACAAAAAGCGAAAAAATTACAATTTTCAACCCCTCACCTACAGCCACGGCTGAAAAAAAAAAATACCAGACGGTGGCAATGCGCTAATACCTACACATACATTTACATATATTTTGGTTATACCTCCACTTCCAAAATTTGCTGTTGGCTCTTGGTCTAAAACGTGAAGATTCTCATTGACAAAAGTAAAATAGTTGTCAAGACTCAAGATACAAAGCGCCTACAACTCAACACCCAAAGATGACATTGGCGTATTGATGGAAAATTGGAAAGCTAACGAGAACGCAACGACAACTCGTCGCATAAACATGTTTCAAGCAAGCGCAGCCACCGGTATTGTAAGTTCAAACCAGTAAGCATGCTTAGTCTTAACAGTAAAGGTTTCATTGATGAAGTCAGTCACTCTGTCATTGGTGGCACATTATCAAGATCAAAAGCCTGTCAACTGATGCTAAACGACCGAATTCGGTACTTGGCGATAAGCAAAGTTTTAAGAGCCTGTTTTTTTCGCCACTTTGACTAAGAACTAGTGCATTGTGCTGTTTATATACTCATTTTACTGGAAATTCTTAATCTTTCGTATAACGATGAATAAACGCTTCAGTAATAAAGGGTCTATAGAACCAGCATCTACAACATCAGGGCCAAGTAGCTGCAACCTGATACGAGTGTAGCCCAGGGTGTAAGTATTTCATTGTATAGTCATCAATCTGACAGCATGCGTCGCAGCATGTTTTGTCACTTATGTCTAGCACAGGTGCTCGGCAATGCCCCGTTACGACGTCCGTATATGTCTACAGTCGTCTACTGAAAGACGGCAGAAAAGTATCTTACTTCTTAGAGACGTCCAAGACCGTTCGTTTGGCCTGCTGGCATCCTAGAAAGTCATGACATCTGTAGTTATACTCACATGAATCCCAATTTTCAATTAAAACCCGTTTGGGTCCTATGGTAGTCTCCTCAGAGACTAGACTAGCAAGTTCATCGATGATCTCATTTTGTGCAATCCCACTGTGGCTTGCGAAACGAACAAAACTTAAGAAGACAGCTTCCGACTGCGTTCGGAGAAGCTCTGAATTCTCGAACTAGTTTGGAAGTGATGGAATGGTTTAACAAGGCCTTTACCGCATTTTAATTATCGCTACAGACCCAAATACTCCACCGATTCTCTATAATATAATAGCTCTTTGCCATCAGGATTGTGTGTACAAGTATCTCCGTTTGGAAGACAGACGCAGGTTTCCCTAACGAGGAAAGAAACTCAATGTTATCGTCCTCTAAAAGACATTAGCGGATCGGTTGTGGAGTCATCCGTGCAAGGCCAACTACAGTTTTTTCCTGGCTCAGATTTTGGACAAAACCGTGTTCCTGAACGCTTGGAGAGTCGACTTCGTATTTTCGCAGCAACAGGAGACCAGAGTCAAAAGGCCGTGGGTGGCCGTGGCTCAAATGGTAGTGGACTGGCTTCCAAATCGGAAAATTCGGTGTCGGTCTGATATCATGCAGATATCACTGCCATCCAGAGAGCGGATCGGGCATAGATTGCTTAGGGAAAAGAAGCAGCAGCAGAGAGCATACACTCATTTCTCAAATCTGGTCAGAAGAATACATGCCTGAATGGAGCTCAGTGTCATTTGCCGATCCATGAAAAAGTAGACCCCCTAAACTACGCATAAAGATCACATAAAGATCTTATCTGCAATATTGTGTGAACGTCTGAAATCCTTCGTCAATAACCTCGTTGGCCCCTATCAGACTAAGAAAGTTCACATTCGACAAAATCGATCGGCAGATCCTAGAAAAAACTCAAGAGGTCGAAACCGATACCCACCATCTGTTTATCGATTTTAAGGTCGCATATGACAGCGTTTGTAGAGATGAGCTATATAGAACCATAGACTCGTTCGTCTGTGTAAAATGACGATTGAGAACGCTAATTGCTCCGTCAAAGTCGATAACGACTTAACCGAGGCGTTTAATGTTAAACAAGGTTTTAGACAAGGTGACACGCGACCTCCTTAACATCACACTTAGAAGAGTTATGAGGAAGTCACAAGTGAACACTGGAGGCACAATCTTTTAAAAGTTTGTACGCCGATGATATTGACATAATGGGGAGAACTCAGCAGGCTGTCACCGGTGCGTTCGCTAGTATTGAAATGGAAGCTACCAAAATAGGTTTAGCATTAAATGAGGGCAAAACCAAATATATGCCATCAACAAGAAGGGATACATAACATCGACGAATTGGACAGAACGTCATAATCGGCAGCCATAATTTCGAAGTAGTAAACGACTTTGTCTACCTTGGCTTTGCTATGAATTCTGCCAATGACACGTCTGCAGAAATAAAACGAATTATCACTCTTGCCAATTGCTGTTTCTTTGCGTTAAGAAGACAATTGAGTAGTAAGGCCCTATCCCAAAAAACTAAGTAGACTCTATATAAGACCTTGATCATCCCTGTCCTACTTTATTGCGCTGAAACATGGACTCTTTCGAAAGCGGATGATGCGGATATCCTTAGTCGTTTGGAGAGAAATACCCTTCGAAAAATATTCGGTTCGTTGACGTGCTGTGGAAGAGAAGAGTCAATGAACTATAATCAGAAAACTGTGCATCAGTCGCCTGAGATGGCTACAACATGTAGAGCAAATGGACACTAATGCTCCAGCTCGTAAAGTCTTCGAATCCAATCCGGAGGGACAATACAGTAGAGGAAAACGCAACTTGGAGTTCGCAACTGAAGACAATTAGCTAAAGACTGGACTAACTGGAGAGGCTTATTAGTTGAGGCCCAGGATCACCCCGAATTGTATCGCCACCTATGTTAAGTACGTAAGTCAGGTATTGTTAAAATCAATTTATAAAATCTATAAATTGATTGTACTTGTACATGTAAATCAAGTGAAACACGATGCATTCTTCCAGCAACCTTGGTTCTTTAAGCCAGAGGAATTGGCGAAAATTGCTCGAAATTAAAGCAGCGTGTCTATTATAAATTTAAGTGTAGGACATGATGGCTAAAGAACAACCTTCATAATCCATTATTTTCACTTAACATACCGCTTTTATTAAAAGAGTTATTGCCCCACACCAGGAAGCTAAGTTAAATAAAAGGGGCTGAGACGTTTAGAATCAGTTGAAGGTGTGATGTCTCGTATTTGGTTTGATTTGGTAAAATGACAAACTCATTTATACTATGAACAATTCTCTTGCTCACAGTTTTAAATAGAGATCCGGCAAAAGCCAGCGGGCGGAAAAACTGCACAACAACCAACCCTGGTTTTGACTTGCGTTTATTATTTAAGACACATTCCGGTAAGAAAGTCTTCATCTCTATACTCCGCATAGAAGAAAAATCATCTTTACCAACATGTAGTGTGTGCGCCTCCATGTACAAAAAAATAAATCTCCCGATGGATTCACTGCCAAGCAAATTGGTCACATACACCACCACATTAGATGGCCAAAGCGTTCGGGGAGCACAGATCAATGCCGATCATTAGTTCATTATAGTCCAGATACTAATGTATGTACGTACTCAAAACGTGATTGTGATCAAACCAACATGTCAAGAAATTTAGACTGCAATGGCAAGAAACCGTGAAGGCATTTCCCCACATCACAAATTTCCATGTCACCCGCACAAAGGACAGTGATATGCCAAGCAAGATGCATCAGATGTACACGTATAAATAGAATTACAATCGGTTCTGAGAGTACAGAACTATGCATTATATATATATATATATGAGAAGACGAATAGGATGCTGGAGCTGACGGTTTTTGAAAGGTTTACTCGTCAAAGTAGCAATTGCAAAGCAGAATCTATGTACAATTTCTGCCCGGAACATGTCAAAGGTGAAGGGAAAACTCCGTATCTATGTACGACAATTTAAATACTGTAATGTATTTGGATATTGAAGAAACGCTTTTACTATTTTTCATCCATGCAACAATGATTACAG
The DNA here is from genome assembly GCA_963966105.1 of Volucella zonaria. NCBI lineage: Eukaryota > Metazoa > Arthropoda > Insecta > Diptera > Syrphidae > Volucella > Volucella zonaria. Next base: position 191,176,002 of record OZ014532.1, on the reverse strand, counting down.
TATTTAAACTCATCTTCTGTCAAAGCAATTAAGAAGAGCACTTGCCTTTAGCCTCTTAGAACATTTCCATTGGTAATACCTTTATCTATCTTGCAATCAAAAAGGTAAAGACCTTAACACACTTTCGAGGCAAATGAATGCACCAGCTGCGTCGTATCCAAAGCAAATCGGTTTATAAACAAATAAACATTCTGTCTTATCCATATCATCTTTGCGTTCATTAAGATTAGTACACTTTAGCCAACAACGTGTTGCCCTTTAAATTATTTGATTAACCTACCGAATTTACAATTTGTGTACAATTGCGACAATAATACTTTACAATCACATCATTCTTCATCACAATTTTTACATGATGTTGCACAGTCTGCCTCCGATTGTGAAATACCTCGCATCTATTCAACACGGGTAAGATACTTAATTAAACATATTCATATATTTAAACTTGTCACTTACTTAATTTAACTGAAGGAGTTGAAATTACTCGATTTAATTTACTAAGTACAACTAGCATTACTCCTAAAAGACTAGGAAATAAATTTAACAAATTTTTCACCCGTGCGCATCGAAATTAATAACTACACTGAAGCTGAATTTTCAGTGCTCGGTCTATTCAGCAGGTTAGGTAAGTGAACAGTGTTAGTGCGCATTGTGACTAAGTTAGAAAGCTTTTCAAGTTATTTGTACGTATTTTTATTAGAAAGAGCTTCCCACCATTCAATCTACGAACACCACGACGTCCCTCTTATTTGAATAAAATAACAAAGTTTATTAAAAAGTTTTTATTTGTCAACAAAAATAAGAGTAGTTAGATTTTATTCAAAGCTTACAGTGCGAACACCGCGCAAGCTTTTATCAGCCTTCTTCAGAGTTAGCAAATTGTCAATTTGCCTAGCACGCAACTTGCCCCAGATAATGAAATTGCTCAATGCAAGAATCTGAGCAGCATTGAGAGCAGCCGCCTCCGGATACAGCACGGTAGCACATCCTAGACCAGAGGGTATATTCAAACTGGACCAGACATCTAGTTGAACATTTTCTGGCTTTACTGGTGGACAATTGATAACTGGATATGTTGTGCTTCCCGACAATACTGGTCCCAGACCATTTGAACGTCCAGCGACTGTGATGAAGACAAGCTTGCTCAAAACACTCTCATATTCGCGCATTATTTTTAGTGTATCCTCTGGTCCTTTATGAGCTGAGGTGACTCTCATTTCAGCATTTAAACCAAGTTCCTTGCAGACTTTGGCAATTTTTTCGCAGTGAGCAGCATCCGATGCACTGCCCATGAGGATCACAACAAGATGATCATTCTTTGGAATGATTCCTTCGAGTTGTTCGGATGCCCAGGCGAAATTCTTTTTGATAGTATTTAAATCTCCTTCTGATACGGCAGCTAGCTGTCGATAAACATCTTTGTCCACGCGAAGTCTTTTGTCTCCAGAAGGCCATAGACGCCAAGAATCAGAATCGATGATATCGGCGAGAATAATGTTTCCTGCAATCAAAAAAAAATATGTTAACCTTTAATTAGTTTATGAATGCTGCAAAGTAAACTGAGCGCGAAACAAATTGTTAAAAGAATTAGACTGAGACACTTAATTTATTAGTTTTATTTATTGAGGGCGTAATTCAACGAACAGTCAAAAAATCAGGTCAACCTCAACGATTTCATTCAATAATTGCTGATAAAACCACTGAAAAGAAGTTTAAGTTACTAAATACGTACACAAAAAATAACCCCAAGAAACCCGCAAATCGAATTTATCTATTTTTAGTTCATGAGAACAACTCAAATAATCTGAGAAGCCAACTTAACAGAGAATTCTAACTGCGTAACTACAATATTTGATAGAATATCTTAGTTAAAGATGGCATCCATGCATGAACAAATAGTTTCCTGTTGTCGTTTTACTACTACGTCGTTAATTAAGAGTGGTAATAAAATCAAATAAAAAACTTATTGTTTTCTGAGTTATTAGTTAGCTTCTTCAAGGTTAAGTCTAGAACATATACTCACTTACTTAGGTGGCGCTACAGTCCGGGGTGAACATATATCTCGACCAACAAGTCTCTCACCAACTGCATCCAATGACGCACTCGAAGTTGATTGAGGTCCTTTCCACTTGCATGCGCCGCCTTAGATACTGCCATCCTATCCTGCCCGAACTATGGTGTCCATTCGCTCGACATCTCCTAGCCCTCTGGGAGACACCTGATTAGACTGAAGTCGCTGTACAGCCCGTACAATTTGTGGTTGAATCTTCTCTCTCATTTTCAGTCAATACAAACGAGATCGAAAATCACACATATTATCTTTCTCTCGAAACAGTCAAATGCTTCTTCATCCGCTTTCTACAAGATGCAAGCTGGACCGGGATGATAAGGTTTTTGTATAAAGCCAGTTTGGTCTTACGAGAGATGGCTCTGTTACCCAATCGCCTGCTGAGCCCAAAGAAACAGCAAGTGTAATTCTGGTTCTTGTTTCTGCGCTGATATCGTTGCTGCTTGTAACAGCTGCGATTGCGACTTTACTTCTAGTTGTTCACGTTCGTTTTATTCTCTGATAAAATTTCCGAATTTCATTCCTGCAGTAATATATTTCCACGAGCAGCTCTCGTCCTTCCACGAAGCGCAGCTTTATATCATCGCCAAACCCGAGGTTCTTTTGTTGTGGCGAAACTTCTTTGATGGCTCGTTTGAAATTTTACAAATGGTGTTCTATGGTTTGTGTATGTGGGCTACGGTATCAAGAGCGTTCGAGGGAAACACGATCGGCAAAGATTCTAGCGGCCTCTTGCGATTGCAGCTTTTCAACCTCAAACTTTAATGGTTTTAATTAACTCCGTTGCACCTATGATATCCGCATTCATTGTCTGGCCTCAATTGCAATGTGAGCAATCTGGTTGTGACGGCTGATATAGGGGATAGCATAGTCCCATCATAGATACTGATATTGTGGAAACCACACGCTGGCCACTGAGGTTACACCTCGCTACAAATTCTAAAAACCTGAATACTTGTCGGACGTCGTCTTATGGAGGCTGTGTTTTCTAATGACCCGCTCAAAGATGGCTTTATTACCCAGTCTTACGTTAAAACCTCCTAGCATAATTTTGGTATCAAAGCTGAGGCACTGAAAATATGTTCGGTCTGACGCGGATTGTTATATGGCATTCGTCTACATGCCGAAGATAAAAAAACTGAATCTTTGAAAAAATGCGGACCGATGATGCCGCCAGCGTAAAGACCACAACAAATTGTGTTGCCTTATTAAGCAGAGAATTAGCGCCCAGCAAAGTAACTATTTTTTTTTTCTTCCCACCTAGTACCATCTATTATCATCATCAAATTAATTTTGGGAATAGAGCGTTAACTTTAGGCCCCATTTCAACTGATCAGCACATACTGATTATTTTCCTTCAAAATCTCTAAGGAGGTGATTGTAAAGTATAATGAAATTACAGTCAACCCTGAAATACATTATTAATTTTTTACAAATATTAAGAACAATAATTCACTACGACTTTCCGTCGAGTTTTAATTGGAGTAAAGCTGGTATTTGCCAGAGCTTACGGAAACATCAATAGATTTATCTAATAAGAATATTTGTGTGATTATATCCGGACTGCTTGTTACTAAACCGAGGCTGGTTACTGGTTAGTGATTCTACCTACTCCAGCCTAGAGTTAAAAATCCAGAATTAGGGAGAACTTTCGACTTCGGTCAGGGTTTAGCACTGACTAATTATAAATCCTAGGCAAATCTTGGGATCCAACACAAACTCCATAATCGAATTCATAGGACGGGATAGGTATAGCTGAACGTAATCAGTGTAAAAGTGGATTGGGTGTTTGCACACAGATACCAACTCATTGATGAATTCGTCAAATAGAATAGGGACGAGAATTTATCCGTGAGGTACACCTTGCCTTATTATTTTGAGCTCTGAAGTCAACTCAATTGAAGGAACCAAACAAACATGGAATTAACCAGCTTATAAATCAATCAATCAAATTAATAATGCGATCGGTGCAAGGTACCCCTTCAGTACAATATTTATTGTAAAGGGTGAACCAACAGATGGTGTGGATGTTGGCTGTCAATTACTGTCATTTACTGAATTCAATGTGGTTGATCTTTTTGACAGATGTTATATGTACAATCTTTGGCAGCTTTAGACATGGAGTCGTTTCCGACGGAACAACGCATTCTTGTTATTCAATCTTATTGTGAAAATAGGCGATTTGTAAAAGTAACATTTCGTAAAATTCGTGAATTTTTCGGTCAACATAATCGCCCTAGTGAGTCCGGCATTCGTGCAATGGTGAAGCGTTTTGACAAAACTGGGGACTGGTAAACCCATACGAGATTAACTAAAAACCAAAGCATCCCAAAAAAGTCACCGTGTGGCGGGGATTATGGGTTGGCGGCATCTTTGGCTCGTACTTTTTCGAAGATGAGGCCGAAGAGACAGTTAGGGTGAATGGAGAACGCTACCGGAGCATGTTGACCGGCTATTTTTTTCTAAAATACACAAGCCATCAGTCCATCAATTTATTGTATACGGCATTTGAAAATCGCATTTCGGTTAGAATTGATTGGCACTTGGGAGGCGTTTGTAAGTAAAGTAAATTTGAGAAAGTAAATTTAAAAATAATCACAGTCGGAGCTGGTGACATAGAAAAACCACTTTGCAGACTTTTGAATGCCGGGGATGGCTCAAACTTCGGTTTCAGACATAATGCACCATTCAACTGGGGCGAAAACCAAGCCTTCTCTCACCTAGTTAAAACAAGATAAAGATAGCAATATCTAAATTTACGCATTACAAGGCTGCCGAAACCGACGGTGTACGAGGGTAGTCCTAGACGTGCCCGACCTAACGTAAAGATGGCGGTTGTTGTTTAAAAAGAATGGCAATTCTAGAAAGTTTAAATTTGAAGTTTGACGACGCTATGTTGTTTAGTATTTGTTCGGCAGCCATCAATAGTGAACGCTCTCAATGAATTTTTAAATATGGAAACAATTGCTCATCGTTATGTGATACAATACTTTTATTTGAAAGGCCTCAATACACCCAACTTCAAAACGGAACTAGATTCTGCTCCTTCGTTTACAACAATATAATATTGGGTGGTAGAGTTTAAGCGAGGCCATACGAGTTGCCAAGACGAACATCGCAGTGGTCAACCAAATGAGGAGAGCTCACCAGAAATGTTGAAAAAAATTCACAAAATGGTATTGGATGACCGTCGATTGAAAGTGCGTGAACCTGCATGTCGACTGAAAAATTGCCGCGGTGCCGCGATTACTCACAATAGAAGAAAAACAGCTTCGTGGGGATGTTGCAATCGACTGTTTGGCGAAGTTTCACAGCAATAAAGCCGAGTTTTAGCGTCGATTCATAATCATGGATAAAACATGGGTCCATCACTTCACACCCGAGATGAAGAAACAGTCAAAACAATGGACTCAAAGGGGCGTCAATTTTTTGGGATGAGCATAGGATAATTTTCATTGATTATCTTCAAAAAGGAAAAAGAATCAACGGCGTGTATTATGCGAACGTATTGCAGCGTTTGAAAGAAGAAATCAAGAAAAACCGGCCGTGTTTGGCGAAGAAAAAAGTTTTGTTTCATCAAGACAATGCACCAGTTCACTCATCCGTCATCACGATGGCCAAAATCAATTAGATAAAGTTCGAATTGCTTCCTCATACATCCTATTCGCCAGATTTAGATTATTTTCTATTTCAGAATTTGAAAAAATGGCTCGGTGGTAAAAGATTTGACAACAGTGAATAGATGGAGTCTGTGATTGATTGCGATTTTAAGGAGCTCGACGATTCTCACTATGAAAAGGATATCGAAGCTGTTGAACATCGCTGGACCTATTTAAGGCACATGAGATAGCCTGTTTGAGAGCATACACCAACTTATTTGTCAAACGAAAGAGTGCGTTATTAATACAACCTCATCATCGTTTGTCCGGTTCGACAAGAAATGAAACACTTTAAGCTGTACCAAATACAAATGCATCAGTTTCATTAACAACGTACAAGAACTTGTCTGCTGTATTATGTGAATGTATGAAACCTACAGAGAAAAGCGAAGAAGTCCAGATTTGCATTCATCATCACTTTATACAAAGTCATCCCCGCCAAACTTGACAGAGGGCAATTGAAAAACCGCGCTGCTCCGTGAAGCATGAAGCAATCGCACCGAAACTTTTGATGTCAAAGAGAAGATAATGACACTTCATCAGAATTCAAGTGAAGAGTTACACTTGCCAATCGCTGCTTATTTGGCTTAAGAATCCGTTTGAGTAATAAGGACCTTTCAAGAAACACTAAGGGGACTTTATAAGACACTAATTATCTCAGTCCTGCTCCATGAGGCGAAGCGTGAAAGTTAGCGCATGGGGACGAATATTACGGCTGAGTAGAGTCTGCAGTTCTTATCCGAAAGAACCTCATCTTGGATGTCGCGCACAAGCGCGTAAATGGAAGCATTTAGCCAACGACCGCGCGATCTGAAAAGGCTTATTGATTGAGGCCCATTTTCACCCCCGAATGTATCACCATCTAAATAACTAAGTAAACTACAGCTAATAAACTAATGAAGCGAACTAATATTATTGACACTAGTATCAAAGCAATTTATGGCTCTAAGAATTCAACGATGCATATTAATATGAAACAGAGTCAGGCTACTCTAATTTGTCTGTTGTTGAAGGCAAATCTGTTGAGTTGTATGACTTACTTAGCTATTAAACTGTATGAAGATTTCTACTTATTCTATCAAAATTCAAATCTAAGGATAAAATTCTTCATTTCTCAAATGTCTCATGTTTTTGGAACATTGTCTCTTTAGATAGTGTAACTTAAATCCACTTAGAAGTTAGAAGTATTCTTGTCTTAAATTCAGTACCATAAATCACAGAACCATACCGTCCTGTGTTAAGGAAAGCTTATAAAGATAATTTCAAAAAATCTTACCATCTTCGTCAACACCAAATTCAACTTTCATGTCAATAAATGCACAATTTCTTGTTGCCCATGCTTTCTCCAGGACTTCGAACACCATGCTGCTCATCTTACGCATAATATCAATTTCATCTTGACCTAAAACATGTAAAAACAACAACACAAAAACATATTACAAAAACACATTACGACTAACAAGGTTCAAGTTTATATATATATAAAGGTCATGATCTGAATTTTCAGTATCATTCGTATTATATTTTTGCTTATCTCTGCTGATGCAAGTCCCCAGCAATGTTGCTGATAATTCGAAAAGATTGTGCAGCGTTAATTCGTTTATAGTTTTTAATCTACATTTAAGGAATGTTCTAGAATTAATATAAATAAATCTTACCGATTAGCACTCCATTATATGTTAATTTTGCAGAAATAATCTGTTCATCTGACCATTGAGGATCATGATTAGCGTCATCCTTAAAGAATGTTTCCTGCTTTGGTGGTGCGAATCTAAAAGTAAAACAAAATTATGAATCGTCATTTATTTGTTCGTGTAGTGGTGCATAACAAGTTTATTGTTTATTGTTGTTGACAAACGCAAAGTGTATACGCATGTTTTAGTTGATTCTAGGGAATAAATAAACAAGTCATTTGCATTTTCTTATCGATTTGTTTATTGAGTTTCGGTGACGACGTCAATAACAATTATTATTTATTTGAAGACAGCTCTTTGTTTGCATTCTAGACTTACTTTTAAATAACAAGTATGTATGTATGTTGATCTTATAGATCATTGAAATAATCTGTAAGTCAAAATCTCCATTTAACTCTACACAAATTCCGATGTTTCCCATAAATTCTCTATCAAAACCGTAGATCAATATTTTGTATTTACTAAAAAAAAATTAAATTAAGAACACAAACATGTTCATGAACTTATGGAATTACGATTCTAGAAAGTTACTCCCATTGGCATAATGAATTTTATTAAAATAATTTATACATAGGTACATAAGACATTTTTTAGATGGAATGCATAAGCACTGCAGGACTGGAATAGCAACTTGTCGAGCTATAGTACGAGTATGTATGCAGACATCCTATGCATTCTGAAGATCAAATTTACTCATCATCAATGCAGGAAGTTCTAAGCGTATGAACCATGCTGGGAATCATAAATACCAATCCTATTTTACGGGCACTAAGCAATTCAGTACTTCCAACGCGGTTACGCAAAAATGAACAAAAATCTCAGAAATGAAAAGAAAGTGGCTTAAAGACATGAACAAGAAAGCGTTCTGGAGAAAAAAAATTGTATCTGCAAAATAAAACAGTCCGAAGTCGTAAATTACACACAACAAAGTGCGTTATTTCATCTATTCATTTGTAAGTTGCCTATGATATTGAGAACAATTTATAGTAGCGGGAGAGTTGTAATAGTAAAACGGGACCTCAACCGCCTTGGAATGTGCAACTAGAGCAAGTTAGTTAAGAACTGAACTAACTGGAGGTGCATGATATTTGAGGCCCAGGTTCAACTCGAACTGTAACGCCACCTAAATATGTATGTAACAACCAGTTGGCTAGAGTTTAAAGACAATTGTCGCTGTAAAGTAGAGGAGAACTATTAGAATCGTGATAAGGTGTACTAGCTATTATCATAAAAGTCACCAAGTTAACTTGAAAATATTAAGGCCGTTAACTTTGTAAACCTTTAACTGAACGGGTCAAAAACCTGTCTACACAACTCTATGATCGATCGTAAAAATAATTGGTATTTTTATAGCTACCGCTAACCCATAAAAAAAGGAGGCATGCATCGATTACATTGAAATTAAAAGTAGCTCTTTCATCATGTGCCAAAATTGGAGTTTTAAAGAAAAACTCCGAGATTAAAAAGCAGTATAAAGATGTTAAGGCAAAATACATATGTACACGCAGTCGGAAGAAAATTTTGAAAAAGTCGAAAATTGTATGTGCCAACAACTTCCGGCAGTTGGACTCATTTAAAACGAACGAAATATCATACGTCTAATATTTAGTCCTATCTTCGTGCACCGACTCCAGTTGAAGTTGCAAAACAAGAGGTGCATAGTACACATCGAGGAAAATATAGCCGGTTTCTACGATGATGGGTGTCACCGGTTCTTATTTTTTCAACAATGAGCCATAGCTCGCCTTATCAACAATGGAGGTCATTGGCAAAGCTTGCTTAGCAACATTTTGTTTTTTTCCAAAATATGGGTGACATTGAACCGGTCAAGATGTGGTTTCAATAGAATGGCGCTATGTGCCATACAGTAACACGAGCCATTGATTTATTGAAATTAGAATTTGGCGTGGTGATTTCTCGAAATGGATCTGTGAATTGGCCCCCGAAATCATGCGATATGACAACTCTCGGGTATTTTCTTTGGGGCCATATGAAGGCTTTATTTTGGTAGGGAGGTAAACCATCAATTATTAGTGGTCACTAACATGGAAGCCATAATATTGGCTGACTGCACAAGCCGATTTACGGTAAAAATTAATTTACATTGGTTTGGTCCCAGAGCCAAACATTAAATGTTAAATATCATTGTCTTTTTGATACCCAATTCCCCCCATACGAAATGAAAAAGCAAAAGTGGGCAACATTGCAAGAGAAATGTATTTGTAAGAGAAAAATTAGTAACAAATTGAACAATAACATCCTGGGACCCGATTTTGCAACGACTATGAGGTCCATAGCTTCGATATTAGTTTATTTCAAATGTCCCGACATGGATAAAGATAAAGAATTTGGTAAAATATAAGTATATATCACCTAGCACCTACGTACGTAAGTAGACTTTCGTTAACCACACCCACCCGGCTAGACAAAAATAAGTCACAAACATTTCTTATCATTTGCGAACCATTCACCACTGACCCATATACGTAAATAGGAAATTTGATGACCTTTGCTGATAGATTAAAAAGAAAAACGACATACCTATAGCCCTCTGGTACTCCGGGATTTCTCTTCAAAAACGATCCTGTAGCTAGGCGTCTAGTCACCCATTCAATCGGTATCATGGAACATTTCTTAGCAATGAAAGCAGTAGCCGAGCATGGCCTTACATATGCGGTTCTCAATCCTAATCCACAAAGAAAAAAAAAACGAATCAATCAGCAACACGTGCTTCAAACAAACTATGTGTGCATCCCTCACTTACCCACTCCGTTGAGTATCTGAAAAACCAATCCATTTGTTTTATTGGAAATCTCGGCTTTGCCAACCATGTCATGAGATCTCGCACCATCCTGGGCAGTAATTCGATCTTTGCTCAACAACAGACACAGACCAGGGTGGTCGGGAAGATCATAAACTTGTTTTGTTTTACCTTCTTGAATTAATTTGCCCAAAGTGTAACCTTCAACTAAAATTTAACACATGTAAAATGAAAAGCTACCTTTGCATGATTAATAACTGCATATAAGAATAGTATTGCACTTACTTTGGGTAGCCATTTTTAAAGAGACTATATTTTTCGTTTTCGGTTTTAAATAGGACTGCAATTAAATCGCCGGCTACAGATTATGACACTAACGACGGATCACACCAGAGACATACTGAATCCAAGTACATCTCTGATCAATTTCATAGCCTCCCAAAGTATTTGAAGACGATGATTGTGTCGCAAATAACACATATGCAATTATGTATCGCGTCCCCGCCCATTTTTAATGTGTGCGTGGTTGATTACGCATCGCGAGTGTCAACTTCGACTTATTACCTAGAGTTGTCCCTTTCTTTTGCTCGTTGCTCAAATGGGATTTCGTTTTTGTTTGCATTTCCCTCCGCTGATACGAGGTGCAATATGAGGTTATTATTCACTGGACGCAACGCACGTTGTTACTTGTTAATGGTAATTAAAAAGGAATTCAACGGCGATTGCATCGTTACATGTTCACGTGTTACGGCTACCAATGGAAGATCACCAGGGCCAGTGTGAAAAACCTGAAATAAACTTCCCTTTAAATGATTATGTGAAAAAAAAAACTAAGCACATGTTTTCAGCCCCTGGCAGACCGGTGGTTTTGTACAACTAAATACAAAGAAACGTAGGTAATGCGTTCAACTCGCCAGACTGAAACCGGTTATACTCTGTCTTCTTTTGGCGCGTTTGATTTCTGTTTGACGCACATACAATTTTCTCTTCCGAGCATGAATCGAAGTCGATTATGGACGAGCTAAACATTGTACATTATTATCACGTTTTCTTCTTTAAATAGTTGTGCTTGGGGTATTGAATTGGTTAATAAGAACTATCTTCACTTCTTGGATTTATAGCTGTTACTTTGGACAGGTGGTTGTGTTTGGAAAAAAGACAAATTTAAATATTTGATTACAAATATTTGTTGGTGCGTAAATAGTTAATAAGTTTATATTTGAATAGTTAAGTTTATGATATTGTGTTTTCAGTAAAGGTATTTTGTGATCTTCTTTTGCTCCAAAATGTCAACTCAGATATGTGCGGCCATGCTTTGTGTAGCTTGCAAGTTGCATTTTGACAAATTTTGTTTAATGTTGTTTATTTTTTATTATCGTATCGGTGTATATGTTTACATTTCAGCTTAAAGTATACATTGGAGGCTACATCTAGGGGGTTCAGTGTTCCTTAATATTTAATCACATAAACTATTTTAATCGACGGCTCTTCACTCTCAACATTTTCGTAAAAACAGTAAAAAAAAAATCACAAATTGTCGAAAGTCAATAACGAATGTCAACAAATGTTGCAATGCCAAGGCAACGATGACCAAATCCAAGCTGCCGCTTCGGTGTTCGATATGTGCACGTAACCGTATCACCTTATTGTATTCGAACATTCAATGGATTCAGTACTCAAACGGCCATCGTTGCGACATTTCTATCTCGATCGATGATGAAGAACATAAACGGATGGTTGACCGACACTTGAAAGGCTGGGTTTGTGATCCGTAACTGCATTTCAGGTGATTAATCGGTCGAGTGCGAATGTTTACGTTGATCATTTGTTCAATGTGTTTGACGTACATAGATGCCACTCTCGTCAGTCAATGGCCTGAAATCCGATTTAGTTCGAAAACTTCACAAATGCATGTTTTGAAGATCATTTTTGAGAAACATCGTTTTGTGGAGTTTGATGTCGGGAATGATCGCCTATTGCTTCAGTTGCTTTCGGAGAACTCTCAAAGTCCAAGTTGAAGTACTGGAGCTGGCGCTGTCACTGGCAGGTCTATCGTAGTTCGCAGAAGAATCATCAAGTTGTAGTTGGTGGAGTCGAGTTCCAGCTCGAGGTGGGCATTTTCAGGTGTTCGAAATATTTGTAGTACAAGACTGAACTGTAGACTTTGATTTAGACAGAAGATAGGTCACCTACTATTACATTGCTTGGAGGAGGGCAAGAAACCTTGTTTCATATAGAGTGGGAAAACGTTTTTGATTGGTGACAGAGGAATGGTGTCGTTAATGGGAGAAGTTGGCGGTGCATATAGAAACTGTCCTTTCGGCTGAATAAAAGTGAGAATCTCATCCTTGAAGCCAAAAAGGTGACGATGGATTCTCACAGGCGGTATCAATGTGTGAACTTATGTGGAAGATATTTTCGTAGTATCCTGGGAGAAAGAAGTTTGGATTTCCTGAAATTAGTTCGTTCTTTCTCTGGAATGTGTTAGCAATCGGCCACTTCACCGGACCCTGCCGGAAGTGGTGGTAGTTTGATCACCTGTTCGAATGTTAAGTTCAGAAATCCCGATTATTTCAATCCGGATTATGGTGGTTTCTTCTAAGTGATGTGGTAGAAGAGTTGTGCTTAATCCATATGGAAGAGTGCTGCGTTTTTCTTCCTCTCACGGAGTGGTCATGGTCGTTGGGTAACTAGTATTTATAGTTGGAATTGACGTTGTTGCCGTTTTATCAGCGGGAATAGTTGTTGGTGCGGCAGTAGATGAAATCATATCCATCCTTAAATCATACCGGTAGAACTTCAATATCGTTTCGTACTCCGGGGTGATGGCTACGTTTTCTTTGTTGAGGCTAAGACTTTTCAGGGGGTTGTCATCATCATAGAAATAGGTCTGCAAGGAGAACTCTAAAAGAAAATATCAATAATAAAGTAACAAGTTTCCACTCATAATATTCTGTAAATTCCTTTTCATCTATTTGCTATCAGTTATGTATAATCATTCTTTGGATCTACTCCAAAATTGTCGTTGGACAGCGTAGCTCAATATTTTGGTTATGGGTACGCTTAGCCACATTGGTGGACGCCAAGATTCCAACAATCGAGATACGAGTAACTGAACATGATTCCGAATGTAGGCAAAAGATGCACTTAAGTTTAAACCTAGAGCGGTAACTTCGCCCCGCAGTACCTAAAATACTTTTGAAGCGGCACAACAACTCCTAATACTGCAACAAATGGACTAATCCTTCTCCCTATACAAAATTATCCACGTGAGCATATACTTCTGCACCAACATGGAGTCCTCTTCATCTTGTGAATGGCTCACGCCTAATAAAAGGCATAAGACTGTCCCTAACTCATCTTTACTCAACACGACTAATAATTCATCAATCTTCACCAAAAAAAGGTTTGCTTTTCTTCAGAACATGAACATACAGGTAAAAGGACATGAACAGGCATAATGAGGAAACCAGCAGTGTTACACCAAACAACACCGCAAATTTGGATCAAATAAAAAATTGATCAAGGGGTAAGTTTTGTCCTCCTATCATAACATATAATTGTGTCCAATATTAATTTACGTAGATTGGCTCAGGATCTAAGAGAGAGAAATATTGAGTTCAAAGTGTATAATCGTAGAAAAAGTTCAATATTAGTTATGGACTGTGCGGTTCATAAAGGGTTGATCGAGCTCTTTAGACAGAACTATGAGATTAATGCCTTTCATTTGCTCTAAACATGATAAATCCTGAAGAAGAAATCACCCAAGGAATAGGTTATGAGACGCATTCCAGGATCACCTCCGGATGACCTTCTTAAAATAAAGTGTCTATTCAACACCCAAGTTATTTGAGAAAAACCTAGGAGCAACAACGTTGCTCTGGAGTGTTTGGCCATCTCGCTAAGAACTGCTCAAATAGATACAAATACCCTCATGACTCCGGAGTCCTATTTATAGGAGTGAAGAGTCTTCGGCGGCTTGCGTCAACTGTGATGGTAACCATGCTATCAGTTACAAGGGCTGTTATGCCTACAAAGCATACATGGCAAACCGACCCGGCTCGTGATGTTAATTCCCACTATTCCACGAACCCGAGCCCTCTGGATCAGTTCTTTGAGTTCTCTAAGGACCTTTTCGAAGTGGGAATTACTGACCTCTTGTGTAAGATTGAAAAGTTTATGACTAACTTAGATAAGATCGAATCGGTGTCGAGGAAAAAACCTTGAGAATATCAATCAAATTATGCTGTACAACAAATAAACATAATAGTTTTGAAATGTTTAACTTGAAGGCCATTCTGGGTTACAATCGGGGCTGAATATGGAACTCTCTTATCCTGGTTCATCATCTGAACCAATCTGTAAAATATACGAGTATTAAATACTAATCACTCTTTTCTTATCGGACACGAATGGAAGTACAAAACTTACCTTACTTTATTTTATGTTTTGCCTACAGTGCTGTACTTGGTTTTCGGTGTCACCTTACCTACCTATCTCTAAATTCATAAATATATTAAGTGCGAACCGAACTCCGATTGTCATACTTTGGCCCTTTGGCGCACACTGGACTAATTACCCGGTGGTAAAATTGGTTTTATAGAACAGGGAGATGAAGTGTAAAGTAGGAAATGGGTAAAATAGGTGGAAGCGGTTGAACATCGGGCGAAAAGCAATACACATAAGTTGCCAATTTCAAAGCCGTAAGAAAAATTATCAGAAATACCGCTACAATCAATTATACAAAATATGCCCCGCATTATTCATCCAGCGTGCAGTTGAAGTAAAAGATACCCCGGGGTAAAATTGATCCAGTTTGCGATGGCCCAAAGACTTGTTACCATTAGTTGTAGTTGTACCATTGATAAAACGCCACTACTTTTAAATAGGAGTTCTCTGTAGGTATCATTGTTTTTCAGTGGAAGAGAGCCAGCTGAATGCTATGTATTCGTATGCTCTCTTTCACAATTAGTTTCTAAGTTAGATATATTGTAAATATATAATATGTTGGCAACAATAGTCGAAAGTAAAAGCATCATAATGTTCCGTGAGCAAGAGTAGTTCTTACGCACTAAACAGCCATGTGTCTTTCCTATTAATAGTGTAGCTGAGGAAGCAGGCCATACTTTATAGCCATTTTGTCATAAAAATGAAATATATGTTTTGTCAATCTTATCTCTCTTTTATAAGTCTCAATAAAGTAAATTAATAAAATATTTAGAATGCCTAGAGTATCGATCATTCTCCTGAATGAACGTCCGCCTGTGGACCTTTTAAGAGCTCTAAAACTAATTCTATCCCAGGAGGTTTTAAAGTCGGTGAAACGATTGTATGCTTTAACATGGTTTCATTGGTCTTTTTGAAGATACATGTGGCTTAGTACAAAGAGCTGGTAGTTGCTTCCTCTTTGCAAATGTTCCATAGGTGTTCACAAAGTACTTTTAACAGGGATATTGCTTCTTAGACAGGTATCCGATCTCCTTTCTTGTAGATGAGACATGTGGTATGTACATATACTCAATATAGAACTGGTATTCCAATTATAGGGCATACTCAAACAAATGTGCTCTTTACCAAACCATCAGCTCCAGCTTCGAATACCTCCGCTAGAGAATGCTTCATCATTGCTGAGCCATTCCCTTCCTAAATTAAGGGATGAAGTGATTCATTTTTGATAGGGTATGGATTTTCTTTGTACTCTATCACTCTCTACCTCAAGATCATTAAGCAACTGCTGGGAATGTTGTTAAGATTCATGTAGGATTCCAGGTTGATCGGTAATAATGTTCCCATAAAAATTACGAAAACCCAACGCCCCGGTCTGTTGCCAACTACTTAGATGATGTTTCTATCGCTTTGTGACCTTTTTCCTCTATTTTTGCGGGGTTGAATTTTTTTCTTTCTCCCAACTCAGTCTTTCGTTTATGTGTCGTTCTATTCCTTTACGCCCATTCGTTACCGTATTACAGTTTTTCTTTAAAACGGTCGGTAGGCTGAAAATGTCTTGGTTTCATTCTTTATTGATGATAAACAGAACCGACATCCATTATATCGGGATCGGTATTGGTATTCATTGTTCGATTACGTTATTAAATGCAAGTAACACGCCGAGGACTTTCATGCGCAAGCGTTTACTTATCAGACAATCTAGGATAGCGAGGAAATTCTACCAAGCCAATAAAATAGAGGAGACAAATCTGGAAAGAAAAAAGATAATATGAAAAATCTCACCTTACGACGTCCTGCGCGCCACGGTTGAAACTATATTATACATATATACTGATATTCCATTTATAAAAAGTCGGACAACAATGCGCTGATTTGAAGAAATGAAACTAGTCACTGAATCGAAGGATTGCAGAGCAAAAGGCAATCCCATGTCCATTCAACAAAGAAGAAGTATAAATTATACGTTTTGTACTATTGAGACATATCCCTATCCTACATATCTGTTAAGATTATATATAACGTACTTTGTGGAGTGACCTTTTTATAATTCTCTACAGATTGACCAATCAGACAAACAGAGCTCATCATATTTCCACATTTGTGATAAACATATATAGCCCTAAGCTCTAGGAGGCAATTGGCGTAATTTGTATGTCGCTAAAACTGATCCGGGTGTGTGACGAGTAGCTCGAAAACATGTAGCACAAAGTTTGAAATTTTTCCAAACATAAACCGGAATAGAATTATTCACAATCACTATGTTTCACGTTATCGTTCTGACTCTGTTGGAAAAATACCAGAAAAATTTATTGAAATTATTCCGAATTTGGAAACAGGTTGTAAAAGTAATTTTATAATATTGTATTGTATTTCACAACGGTTATTGTTGTTAAGCTCAGCCAAGACATTAAGCTTCTATATGATAGTGTTGGTTCTTCTTGAAGGGCAAGTAGCAATAGCGATATGCTGGATAAACAAGTGTTATATTCGTGATCGATTTAAATGTTCCCAACCAACATCAGCGCTCTACTAAACAGAGATGCCCACATGAATTCAAAACGTAATTTTCCCTCTCTCCCATTGGAGGCGTTCAATTCATGGAAATTTTGTCGAAGTCTCTTCGTCACTTGATGACTTTACACGTATCAAACGGTTTTGTAACGCAGACTTTGCTGCTGGCTCTTGTGCTGATGCGGGCGTTGAATACCCTACCGTGCTTCCAACTACAACAGTATTTGATATCTTTCAAATACCAAAAGATATCACTCGTGTACTCGTATTGTGGACTGTGGTGGTCGACGCTTCTTTAAAAAGGGACAATTCCCATAAAATTAAAGTGTTTTTGTGCAATCAGTTCCGCAGTGAAGGGTGTTTTTTTTTTTTTTTTGTTTTGGTTTGTGTACCTTGTAGGTGCTGCAGTAAAGTGTTAGGTTTCCAGCTGGATGTAAGTATTTAATTCTATTTTGAGATAAACTAAAGAATTAAGAACGACTTTGTGGAATTTTTTCATTCATTTTTCATTCATTTTTCATTCATGGAGCACAAGCGTTCATTTATCATTGACTCGTATGTAAATCGATTGTAGTGTCAGCCGGAAAGCGATGTATATTTATTTATTTATTTAATCTACGATTACGATAAACAACAACAACAAAAAAAAGTTAATACCTACAACTAATAATATATTAAATATGTAATAGTTCATAAAAAATGCATTTCATTGATTAAGAATATACTTTGGAGTATTCTTAAATGTATAGTATTGTATTTCTGGGCAAAAATATAGATATCTAGTACTGAGCACGTGGTTTTGAAAGAGCTGTTTTTGCAAGTAATCAACATTTTTTTGTTTTTTTTTTATTAAGAAAATCGTAGGACTTCAAGTAGTTACTATGGACGGGTATATCTGTGTTTTGTAGTGAAATTGTCTCCAAGTGCGTTATCAAGGTTAGAATTGGCTTAGTGTCTTTGGAGCGCGTGCGTTTGTTTGGATCGTAGGTTGCGAATTGTAGTTCGCATTTTTATTTTAATTGCTATCCGCATGTGGGTTTGAGGCAAATAAATGAAGAAAAAATTGACCCACGGCATTCGTCAGACATCCGATTAAACCAGTTTTGTTTCGTATGATTTTTGTTACCAGCTATAGTTAATCATGTGTATACATACATATATACGTACATCGATTGTACGCGCATATAGTTTTTATTTTCTTATTATGTGCGGATCAAAGACTTGTTATTATTTTGCTTAGGTATTAATTTTTTTAAATAATTATTTTCAATTAGAAAGGTAGTCCTAATTTTCTAAGCGGATAAATGAGCGTTAAGGTGGGCAATTATTTGTTATATACTCTGACACTTTGAAACCTGGTATTTATCTTTTTTTTAAGTGCACCCTCGGTCCACTTTGGTAAAAAAAAATTGTTTTTATATCATTGCTTGCTATAACTGGGAAGGTGTTATATTTACTATTTGTAGGACTATTTATTCTCTTAGTTGATTTGAGTTTTTTTTTATTAATCCATAGATTAAGCTATGTGCTTTTGCAATAGTAAAATTGTAGTAAATTTAACACGCGTGTGTAAACCCTAGGTTACGTATGCTTTCTACCAAAACATTAACTTTTTTAAGAATTCACAGGACACCTAATTTAATTTTTTTTTTTTTAAACGATAACGGCAGAAATTGAGTTTGAATACAATCTTAATTAAAACTTTAACAAAATGTTGATTCAGACGTGTAGGTTCCTCAGTAGTTTTTGAAGAAGTGCATCCTGTCGGTCCACTTTAGCTGAATAACTTATGGTTTTATCAGTATACACCAAAGACTTCACAAAGCCAAATAAGAAGTAATCATATGTGGACTTAAATGGCACGATCTCGGTTTCCAATTCACTGGTCAATTCCACGATATAATGTTGTCTTTGATTCGACTCCCTAGTCAGTCAATGGTTTCTTAATCGTCCGGATCAATGTCGTCTATATTTTCGAAGAAATAATCATGAGCACTGGCCTAATTTTTAAGAAATAAGGACCGATGATGCCTACAGCACAAAGACCACACCAAGTTTTCAATTTTCAATTCAATTTTATTTATTCGTATTCGAATAGTTTGTGGCATTTTATATTTATTATAATAGTGATAATGCCACATTATAATTAAAATAAATTTATTGTGTGGTGAACAATTTAATTTTACACTATAAAACATTTTGGAAAGAAAAGAAAATTCCAAAAAAAATTTAAGCAATCAGTAAAAATGGATTTCAAGCGATGTACTGCAGCAATATCTCTAATTCATTAAAATCGAAGCCAAGAAGCCATAATTTTGATCTAAGAAAACCAGCAATATTCTAATGCTACGTATATGGGGTGGGAATTTATTAAATAATTTAAAAGACACGATAGCATATGAGTTTCGAATAAATGTAGACCGAGAAGAATGGAACATAACAACGCCAGAGGTACTGCTGCGTAAACTGTATGATTCAAAAATAGAACTGTGCACTTATCCACCTCTTATAAAAAATATTTTAAGAACCTTAAAAAAAATAAGTGTCTTATTGGAAGGATATTCATTTCACGAAAGAGATTCATAGAGTGTGATAATCTAGTTTTGTTGCAAACTTTCCTTAAGGCCCATTTTTACAAGACAGTTAGGAATTGCAATTTATTAAGATAAGCTCCACCCCATGCTACATGCCAAAGTAGTTAGTTCTTAACGTTGCGTTAGACAAATACTTCCTTAAACGATAAAAATATCGAACAGAAGTTAAAAGATGCTGTTTCAAACTTACAATATGTTGATCCCAGCACAACTGATAATCAATTGTTATCCCTGGATATTTTAATTGTTGCACAATTTCAAATATGAAGCAATTGGCATCACAAGCGATCATTGGACTATATAGGCATTAAACAACAAGTAGTTTTTGCAATTTGGAGCCTGAAATGTAATATTAATACCCGCAAGTTCTTTAAAAGCAAAGCTAAACAACATTAATTTTGTTTTTTTACTAGCCATAAGCTTATGTTCAGCAAACCATGTTCTTAATAAATGAACGTCATGATTTATGTCTGCGACTACATTTAAGGGATTAGATGAATCGTAAGCAATGTCTATATCATCTGCGAAAGCTATTAGTTTTTCAACAAATGGTTGCTCAAAGATGGAATTGGTATATCAAGGACAAAATCGGATCGAGAACTGAACCTTGTTGTACTCCTAGATCAATCGTTTTCAAATCACTAAGGGTGTTGCCTATTTTGACTGTTTTTTTTTTAAATAAGACGCAAACCATTTTAGAGCAAAACCACGAAAACCAATATTATGTAACTTAGTTAAAAGAATATTTTGGTCAACCGTGTCAAACGCTTTGGTTATGTCTACAAAAAGTGCAGCGCAACATTTTTTATTATTTAAATTCTTTTGAATATAAGAACAAAAGTCGAAAAGCGCATCTTCCGTAGAAAAACCTGTCCTAAACCCAAACTGTAATGGACTTAAAAAAATTACCTTTTAAGTACCTCAATACTCTGCGTTTTATACACTTTTCAAATGCCTTATAAATCGCAGGCAGCAATGAAATTGATCGATAATTGGTAATGTCCTTTTTGTTACCTTTTTTAAACAGTGGTAGGACATTTGCACATTTCAATTCATCCGGAAATATACCAAGACTAAAACTTAAATTAAAAATATGTGCTAAGATCTCAATAATATTATAAGATATTTTCTTCAGAACCAAGTTCGAAATGCCATCATTGCCACAGGAATTTGAGTTTCTTTTGTATTGTTGTATTGTTAGAAATTTTGTCGTCTTAATTAAACCCTTTTTACTGCATTTTAGCTTCTTGCAATATGGGGCTCTCATTAACCACTTTTAAATTAGTTATCACATGAGCATTTGCAAGTTCCTCCTCTGCATTGGAGGACCTGCATCGTTTGTATATTGTACATATTTGTAAAAGTATTGGTTTTCGTTGGAGTTAAGTTGAGGGCATAGTTTATCCGTTCTGGAGTATGTTATAATCTTCGTATGTACTTCAGGCATTGATTGGTGCAGTGCTTTAGTGATTATTTGTTAACTTCTGTATCTAAAGTAGTCAACGAAATTCTGAACAACCAGTGGTTATTGACTTTAGTGAAAACTTAACGCTTCATGAAGGCTATTTAATTTTAATTAAAGTAATTAGTGAATTACTTGCGAAACAATGGTATCTGCTTATCGGTTCTCTTATCTTCAAGTTAACCTGTACATTACGTTATCCGTTGGTGGCCTCGGTCTACTAAATATTCATCGGTTTTGTTTCTCTAGTCCAACACTCCCAGAAATCGATATTTTATCGAAACCGATATCTTTGCAGAACTTGAGTGCTTCGAGAGCTCTTTTCGAATCATGTCATATCAGTCTAAACTACGGCGTGCGGCAAAAGTAACAATATGATTTATTTTTTACATAAATATTGAATGGAATGAAGAAAACAGAATACGAGAATTAATTCTTAAAAGAAAGTTTATTTTATGCAATTGTTTTACGCTTTTGTGTAAAATATTGTAATATCAGTGAAATCAGAACGATATTATAGAAAGAGAAAATCTGCTCTTGTTTTTTTTTGTATCAGACCAATTGCTTCGTAACGGTTTTATTTTAGTTGCTGCAGGGTTTCTTGGACCTGCAAGAAAAAATCTGGAGCAGCAAAATGAGGGGATCATAATCGCCAACTCAAAGCGCGGTATATGTAAATTCTTGTTGAACGTGATGTATTACACTATGTTTCTGCAACCATATATTGGCGTTTGATGGCAATTGTAGATATAAAAATTGTCTAATCATCATTTGACGCAATGCCACACCGAACAGTAACACGAATTTGGTGTTATGGTCTGTGATGAAGATCTGTGCTTTTGTTTATTTACGAAACGGCTCGTTTGAAAATGTCCTTCGACGAGGAGTATTAAATTTTCCGTCATTTCATTGAACTCAACGAGATTAAACACTGTTCTTACGTATGCCAATACGCAATACGAAGTCCCCAGCATTTAGTTGTTTGTGTTGGTGGATCTTGTAAAGAAAGAGATACAAATCATCTTCCAAGACAGATCGCCTTCTCGTTGTGGTCTCCGAGTTTGCAATGCTCTGTTTCTTAAAATCCATATCTTCGATCGATTTGCCAATTTGAGGTCTGTTTGTACGTTTTGAATCCCAAACAGTCCCAAATTAAGGAAAATTATCCACCAGCGAACGAATGGTCGGACTGTTATTTCATCGAAAATTCTCCTATATGCGCGTTGACTTATGAAATACAATACAAAACGAAAATCAAGTACCTATTCGCAAAGAAAGTAACTAGAAATTCATCATAACATATACAATAGTGACTCAGCGGTTCGTAGGCATTGTGCGTACAGGTTTAATTGTGACAGCAGCTTGGAGTGGTCGGCTGTTCAAATTGTATTGGGTCTATAACTTAATTCGTGCGGTTTGCTAAGAGATGGCGTAATTTGTATTATTCCATTGGAATATGCGTTGGAAAGCTACTGTCATTGTACGTCATTTCAGTATATGTCATTTATTTGAAGCGTAAACAACAATAATTTTTTCTCACTCAAATATGTCGAACTTTGTGCCTGAAAATGTGTTTTTGCGGGGAGTTCTTCTTCATTACTTTAATATGAAGAAAACTGTATTTTAGTGGAAGTTTATGGTGAACATGTGCTAGCTGAGCGAACGTGCCAAAAGTGGTTTGCGCGATTTAAAAGTGGTGATTTTGGCTTGGAAGACGATGAACGTCCTACGCAGCCAAAAAAGTTTGAAGATGAAGAACTGGAAGCATTACTCTATGAAGATTGTTGCCAAACAAAGAAGAGCTAGCAGAATCTTTGGATGTCACTCAAGCAGCCATTTCAAAACGTTTAAAAGCAGCTGGATATATTCAAAAGCAAAGAAATTGGGTTCCACATGAACTCAAGCCGAGAGACGTCGAAAGGCGGTTTTGCATGTCAGAAATGCTGCTGGCACTCCACAAAAGGAAGTCATTTTTGCATCGGATTGTTACTGGTGATGAAAAATGGATCCATTACGACAACCCCAAGCGCAAAAAATCATATGTGAAACCCGGCCAACCAGCCAAATCAACGGCAAAGCCGAATATCCATGGCGCGAAGGTAGTGCTCTGTATTTGGTGGGATCAGATAGGTGTGCTGTATTATGAGCTGCTAAAACCGGATGAAACCATCAATGGACAACTTCTACCGAACACAATTAATCCGTGTGAAGAGAACAGTGGCCGAAAAACGCCCGGAATATGCGACCAGACACGAGGCAATAATTTTCCATCATGACAACGCTCGGCCCCACGTTGCTATTCCGGTTAAGAACTATTTGGAAAACAGTGGATGGGAAGTCTTAACCCACCCGCCTTATAGCCCAGACCTTGCCCCTTCTGACTACCATTTGTTCCGGTCGATGCAGAACGCCCTCACTGAAATCCGGTTCACATCAGAGCAGAATATCAAAAATTGGCTTGATTCATTCTTTGCTGCCAAGCCGGCCCAGTTCTTTTGGGATGGGATCCACAAATTGCCAGAAAGGTGGGATAAAGTCATAGCTTCAGATGGGCAATACTTTGAATAATACTATTGTACATGTTTTTCTTAAATAAACGTTCAAATTTTGAAAAAAAAACACGAATTAAGTTATACACCCAATATAAACTTTCCTTACTTTGATGTCTCAGAGTATTGTATAAATGAGGAGCTTATCCCACCTTGCGCTCTTTTGTAAAACCAATTGGTCCAATGGCCAATTCGTACTTTGCTCTTTTCTGTTCAACATATACATGTATGTATATCGGTCGTGCGAAAAATGTAAACAAAAAGTGTGCCAATTCTTAAAAACACGCTGTTGTTTCTAACCAATTAAGTGAACAACTTTCACATATACATTTTCTAACTCTAAGTTATTTAAGAGCCAGTTTTGTAACTACAGTCAAACCTCTGTAAGTTGAACATCCTTAACTCGAATTTTCTATAAGACGAACAAATGTTTCAGAACTTAGACCCAAGACTTAAATTTTCCCATATTTTACACTCCATAAGTCGACTCTCCTCAAGTCGAAAACCTCCTCAAATCGAACTTTGCGAATTGTTTATTCGTGTTACTTTTCGTAGAAAATTCGCTCCATATCTCATACTCCAACACCCATTCAAAGCATGCAAAAACAAAAGTCAAAAGAAGCAAAAGAAACGTATAAGCGTAAGTTGGTTACAAATGCATAGCCATGACTCTGTGTTTGTAGTTGCATAAATACAAAACACATGTAAATATATGGAGTCGCATCTGGATGTTACAATTGAATTCTTTTGCGACGTAGAATCATTTATTTGACGTCTGTAATTTTTGGACACTACGTTCAGTAAAATGTGGCCGCGAAAATTAAAAAAATTAAATTTAAATACAAAAATGCAGATTATCGATGAAATCGAAATAGGCTCAAAGAAGTCTGAAGTTGCCCCGAAATTTGGTATTCCTCGAAGTACATTATCTGCCATTTTGAAAAATCGGGTAAAGATTCGAAAAGCTGTAGAAAAAGGTGTGAATTTAAAATGTGCGGAGGGACAAAAATATGCCAGTAACGGGCCCTATGATTAAAGAAAAGGCTCTATTTTTTGAAAAATCAGAAGGAATACAAGACTTTACCGCTAGTGAAAGTTGGCTGCAAAAATTTAATAACAGGTAAATTATGCAATTTTGAATTTGAATTCACTATTGAAATCGGTAATGTTAAATCAAGGTGGGGAATTGTCCAAAAAACGCTGTGTGGAGAGAGCGCTGACGTCAGTGATGAGTCCGCTGGGTCTTGGAAAATGACAGTTTTTCCATCGATATTGAAGCGTTATGCAGAAAAGCATGTTTTTAACACAGAAGAGACAGGATTTTTTTTATAAGTGTTTACCAAAAAAGACCCTTGCTTTCAAAAACGAGAAATGCCATGGCGCAAGGCATAGTAAACAACGAGTTACATGCCTTATTACTGCTAATATGAGCGGAATTGAAAAGTTTCCGCTTTTTGTTATTGGAAAAAGTGCGAACCCGAGGTCCTTCAAAGGAATAAAATCTATTCCTGTTAAGTACTCCAGTAACAAAATTTCCTGGATGACGTCTTCTATTTTTGAGGTGTAGATATTGAAACTCGACCAAGAAGTCACGAAACAAGGTCGGAAAATTGTGTTATTTCTTAATAATTGCCCTGCACATCCTAAAAACATCCGGACGAAATCTAGTGAGCTTGTATTCTTTCCGTCAAAACTATGACGTCAAAACTTCAACCGATGGATCAGAGTGTGGTTCAAAATTTGAAATTACATTATCGTCGTCGTTTGCTGGCACATTACATAAAGTTGGTAGAACACCAAGATAGTATTTCTGTTTCTGTATCTTTACTTGAAGCGATACGTTTCCTTCATAAATCTTGGACACTCGATGTGAAGGAGGACATAATCAGGAATTGTTTTAGACATGTTGGCTTCGGTGACAACTTATTCTGGGACGATGAAGATAACATTCCTTTGGCGCAACTTCTCACATCACTATCTGATACTGGGTGTAAAGATGATATGAATTTGATTTTTAACACTGTATGTTCAGCACGTTGGTGAAGAAAATCTAAGTTTGGAGGAATTCATTACTTTCGATAATGATGTCGCCATTGCTCATTTTCCTAGTGACGAAATTCTTATCAATGACGGTAACGATGAAGAAGATTATGGAAATGATGACGATGATGGCCCAACTACACTCCCTCCTTCCACTAATGAAGTAAGAGCAGCATTTAATATTATAAGGTGCTTTCTGGATACCAGTGAAAGGACTTCTCCACTTATATACAAGAATTTTGACATTATCGAAGATCATCTCGAAGATACGAGTATAATAACAAAACATAAAATTGAAAAAACAAATTCAATAAACAATTTTAAAAAAATAATAAACAAGTGCTTTAATTTAACTGAGCATGTTAAGTCTGTTTTTTTCGGATGCTCCATAACTCGAACATTCCATAAATCGAACACAATATTTGTTCCCGTGACTATTCGACTTATGGAGGTTCGACTGTATTTCAGATCGCATATCCAGAAGAACAGGATCTTGACACATTTAAATTCACATTCGCGTTCAGTGACTTTCGTGCTTTTGATCTTGACCTCTGAATCTCATCATTTAATATCTATAAGTTTCCGGTATAAATACGTCTGTTTAACTATTGTGAAATTATAAGCCAATTTCATAACTTTTTGAACAGAGCAAAGCCTGGGATAGCCATAATTAATTTCAAAGTATAAAATAGCGTCTTTGGTAACATCGTCCGATCTGCTTTCACAATATATCCAATATACGGATACCATCTACGTCCCGGTTGTGAATCCTGACTCTTCTGGTTATCTATACAAGTTCTCCAAGCTAGACCAAGGTAGCCAGTTTACCAAGAAGTATACTTCACATATTTTTTAAATGTTAAACCTCAACAGCCATATGTAACATATATATGTATGTATGTTAATCTTAAATATCAACTTAAAGAATTCAGAAATAGGGCTTTCTTTGCAAGCCTTATGGCGCAGACTATGTATGTAAGATATTTTAGTTTAACCTCTTGAAATTTAAGTTTTTTAAGTTGATAAATTCCATCGAGTTGAGACTGCTTATTTTTTCTTATTGAATCAGTCCTTGGGAATGATAGCATGGTAAAACTTATAACCCATTTATGAACTAAGATGCATAAAGAGTTTTTAATATGTAACACGTACTATCTGTATAAAACATGAATATGGTAGCGTTTTTATAAAACTAGGCCAGAAATGTCTGACCAGAAATTTCAGAAAATTTCATCACTATTTACAATTGCAATAAAGGCTTTTACAGAGAGATGCATAGTCAAGTCGAAATGACCTATACTAACGAACCTGTATTTTGTAAATTTTCCATTCCAGCGGTTTATTGTTGTTGTTTGTTTATTTTGTATGTTGGAAACAACGATTGAATTACATCCAAAACATCAATAACAACAGATAACAAATCGACCTGTTTACAATTGCTGTCGTCATCAATACATCTCTCGATTTACCCAAGCCTACGCGCATTGGTTTACTGGTAAACGGTCGATCATCCCATGTTTCTTGATAAGATGCATTTTTTAAGAACACTCCACTACTATAGGGTGCTACATGCATGTATGGCTAAATTAAACGTTAACATAATTTTCATTCAGTTTATAGAACTAAATACTCACATGATCTTCTATAATACTTTTTGCAATTAATTGAACTTACATTGTTAGCCTACTAAGACGTCTCGTACATAATAGCTTATAGTCGGCGCTTTAAGGCATATACATATGTTAAACGACCCAACGCCGCACAATTTGCAGAACGGGAAAATATAACATAGAAATTCTGCGATCGCAAGAGACTTTAAGACGTTTTAGCAGATGTGCTCTGTTTCTCCCAACCTTCAGTCTAACCTTTTTGTTTGAACAAGAATTCTAAGAAAATTCCTATTTACGAGTGGCTGCGATGCAAAAAAGTGACATGAACATGGAAGCAAACGAAGGCCTGTCTGAAAGAACAACGAAGGGATTCTTACCAGACTGCATTATGATCGAATATGAAGAAATAATATTAATTAGAGTCACATATTGAAAACGGAAGGTGAATATCGATATTCTAATTATAATTTCAAAAAGCTGGCATGC
This sequence comes from Volucella zonaria, assembly GCA_963966105.1. Taxonomy (NCBI): domain Eukaryota; kingdom Metazoa; phylum Arthropoda; class Insecta; order Diptera; family Syrphidae; genus Volucella; species Volucella zonaria. The sequence goes on along the minus strand of OZ014532.1, from coordinate 191,148,119 downwards.
TTGTCTGTCCAAGATCAGAAAGAGAAATTTTTAGTGCTCCATCAATGTCACTTCACTGACACCGCCAATATCAAAGACAGAAGGTGAAACAAAACCAAGTGTGCTATCAACAAGACTTCTAACCGTGTTCTCCTGGGCTGAAAATCCCAATTCCACTCAGTAGCATGACAATCTGTATCTATCACACAATTTGAATTGTAATTAGCTTATGAAGCCCGTTGATCGAGTCTTTATGAACGCTAATCTTAGATAAATCGGTGTCGGCACTATTTAGACTGATTGTGGTAATTGATATGGCTTTTCAAAATTACTCTCCTATTAAGTGTCGTAACAAAATGTTGTACTGTACTATTGTACCAATGGCCTGCTAATGGTAATGGTGCGATGCTGATAGAGCGGTTATGACTCTGGGTTCTGTTCGTCCTAATGGCTAGATACTCTTTCGAAACACTCGGTTGAAAAACGATCCTAAACTACAAGAGAAGGCATCGATACTGCCGTGTGCATCCACAGTCGCACCTTTGTGTGTTTTTTAGTGACACATTTGACGCTGTTTTTGGAAACATTAGAAACATCGTCGCTCTATTTCGTAGTAAAAATAACAAAAACAAAAAACTTTTGATTGCTATTAAAAGTATACGAGCCGATTATCTGCTAGGCATACCTTTTTTCTTCATATTTAACCCGAAACGTGTCTATACTTAGATACTTGATTAAAATCGAATTTGTCAGCCGAATTCATGCAGCTTCATCGATTAAATTAGTTTTATATTGATTCCTAGGAAACGTATGGAAACGAATCAACCACTTGGAAAATCTATCCGTACTCGCATAGGGTGTACTTTTATCAATTCAACTAAAACAACATTTTTCCTGTTTTAATACTGTTCGAGTTTTATAGAGTACTCATGCTACCCCCTGTGGCGTACGCTTTCGGTAATGCCAATTCCACTTCCACATCATATGTTATCTCGCTGCAACTGATTAGACTGAGATTGAAAACTTTAAGCTAAAATTGATTTAAATTTGAATTTCAGATCAATCAGTTCAGTTTGGTCGACGACAAATACACTACACACGGATCTATATTTTATTTTTTTTTCTGTTTTCACTAAACTGGAGTAGCAGTTGACTGCAATAAAACAAATATGGACACATACAGTGCAAGATGTGATGATTGTGGTTCATCTAGTAACTGCCTCAAAAAAGGTAATTGATCATGTAATACGAAGGTCATTCGACCAATGTGGTGATCAGTTTGAAAATGATGAAAATGATCCTTATCAATTTCAGATACTGACAACCTTCAACAACCAAGCCTGAGAGTATTAAGAAAGAGTAAGCCAGTGGCACATCCTAAAGAAGTGACTGGATTAACACACGAATGTGGAGTATTTGGAGCAATAGCATGCGGAGATTGGCCTACGCAGGTGAGTTAATTTACTTTTTGCAAACAAAAATATAATGTGGGCCGCGTGCATAAACTTGAGATTTACATCTTTAAAACGAATTTAAACATGATGCTGGCTATGGATGTGTTTTTACTATATTTAATGAATAACTTGATTGATACCCACATCTTACGCGTACTATATTTTTGCATAAAGCGTATGTAGGACTTTTGAACTTTCTCAGCGATTGCAATATAAATATGTTCTTACGTAGCTGCTATATTTAAATTTATATATATTTAAATCCCTTCAAAAGCAAATACCTTTATGATGTTTCGTGAATTTTGTATTTAAGCTTTAAAATGTTAAATACAATTCAATATGTTCGTGTAATTAGTTTTGAATTGACAAAAATCCTTCGCCGTAAGACCAACCATTTTTCAACTACAATACAATAGATCAAAATGCTATTACGTGTACTGCTAGTTAGATTATGTTCTGAAATTCTCCTTAAGTTATACGATATACAAGTTTAACTAACAATTTTCTATTGAAAAAATTGTTCCATTTTTTCCGGCCGGTTCTATATCTATACAATCGAAATCTTAATTAATATGATCATATGCAACGGAGGCCAAGCATTTAGATCACCCATAATGAAACTGCACTCCTCACATTATATTCTAACCTCTTAATAGAATTATTATACAATATTTGAGAACTCGATGGGGTTATATATGTAACTGACTTGGTGCTTGTATTCATTTCAGAAAAAGTTAGGTGAATTTGAATACTGCAATTGTGTTATACTCCTACAATTTAAGTTCTTCGATTATTTCCGCTGTACAATCGCTGTATGCACTCGCTAGCTGTTACAATTTGCCGTATCGCCTTTGCCTTTATAGAATAAATCAGGAAAACTCTCTTTGAACTGATAAGGCATTACTTCATAATTAAGGAAAATTCAGCCTGACTCCCTTTTTCTGATTTATAAGGCTTCGCAATTATTTTCTTGTCTTGAAAAATATCAAAGTTAAGGCTTTTCATTAGGCAGTGGCCTCGATATATTCTTCCGCCTGCATTGATGTCTATTAATAAAGAGCATTTTGCTTCTTATATCGTATACCATATACAGGGTATCCCAGTTTAGGTTTTTGTCCTGATAGCCGAAGATCCTGAAGTTATGGCAAGCAAAAAATTGTATTGCAGGGGGGGGGTCTATTTTCACTCCCCTCCAAGTTCACGCACTTTCAATCGACGGTCATCCAATACCATTTTGTGGATTTGTTTCAGCATTTCTGGTGAAATCACCTCATTTGGTCGACCACGGCGAAGTTCTTCTTGGCAACTCGTATGGCCTCGCTTAAACTCTGCCACCCAATAATTCATTGTTGTAAACGAAGGAGCAGACTCTCCCAGAGTAGAATCCAGTTCCGTTTTGATGTTGGTTGGTTTGAGGCCTTTCAAATGAAAGTATTGTACCACATAACGATGACCAATTTTTTCCATATTTAAAAATTCATTGAGAGCCTTCACTGTTGATGGCTGCCGAACAAATACTAAACAACATAGCGTCGCCAAACTTAAAATTTAAGCTTTATAAGGTTGGTACTTTCAAAAATTGTCGTTTTTTTAAAACAACAACCGCCATCTATAGGTCAGGTCGGGTACTTCTGGGGCTACCCTCCTATACGTATGGTATATCGTTGATTATCTTCGCAAAATTTGAAGAGTTATATTGTTTTATATATACGAGGGGTTTGGTGAGTACCCGGATTGGAAGATAGGTTGGGCTACTATACCATCATTTAGTATAACCCCTTAACCGCCTGTCAAAATTTGATGCCAATCCGACGCTTAGTTTTGTTTTGACACCCATTTCAAAACATCGCGTTAGTGTTTTTTGCGACCATGGAAAGAGAGCAGTATCGCTCCGTGATCCGATTCTTGTTAATATTTTCTAGGCGGAAAGATCCTTTATCGGTTTAGAAGATATTCGAAAACCCAGCGCACAAGCTGGTATGAATCAGGGCTTATTCTCCACTAACTGTGTTGTTCGCCTTGTTATATTTGTTCACAGGGAGAAGTTCTTCGCGGACTGGGGAGATGTTTTCACTTCCGGAGATTTGTCTTTGTATGTTGACAGCCCGAACCCAGATCTTTAGGGCACAAGTTTCCCAAAAAAAAACTTGCTGAGATAATACAAATATAAGTGTATTCATACCCACTTGCATGTTAAGTTCTAAAAAAAAAATAGCACACAGTTTCGTTAGCAACTTTTTTCAAATTTTACAATAATTGCAAAATATGATCATTATTAATCTAGTCTATCCTTTCGCCCTTCCTTTACTGTATAAATTTCGTTAAGTTAGGTCCAGTAAGTCAGCTTTTTACCAAAAACTCTAGGTTAAGGTGTTGCAAAAATATGTTTAAGTTTCGGATGAGGGTTTTTAAATGGCAATAACTCTTAACAAGTCGATTTCAAGTACGAGTATTTAACATAATGTTCCACAGTGGATTGTTAAGTTGATGATCAAGATCTGACGATAAACAGATAAAGCCCAACAGGGCATACTGAGATTACAATCATCAAGCAAGAGTTCTTTCGATCTTATTTTACACGACTTTGTTCTTCTTATCAATTCTTCCCAACCAGAAGCGCAATAAAATCAATCAGTGTCAAGTCAAGTCATGGTCATGGAAACAATCGGTTGAAAAACGTTTCACATGTCAACTGTGTGACATTAAAATCAATGTCAACGTTAAAACATTGTTCACTTCAAGCCCAAATAATTTCTGTTGTCCTCCTCATCTTTTGGAGTGATTGCTCATGCAAGAACATGTGGAAGTGTTGCGCTTCAAGGCCAATCCCCGTTAACCATTCTATACTAGATGTTGGTAATTGATAACCACTGTTGTGTTTTTAATTTATTATAGATCATCCTTCTTAAATTGTTAAGGGCAGACATCTTATCATTAAGGTAATGACTTAATTTCTTTCAGGCGACTTATCTATAAGCACAATGAACTCAGATGGTTGAAATATTTGCTCCCAAAAACGTTGATAACCAACTGCAATGAAAAAGTATCTTGTTGTAAGCGAAGTCCTCTTAAAAATAAGACGAAAATAAGAAGGTAACAATTGTATTACAATGTGCCAAAGCAGTTTCAAATTCTTCTCCTGTGACTTAATTATTACATAATTGTTACATCTTGCAAAAGTTAGCCGCCCCGATAGATTATCATGCAGTGTGCGTAGTTTATCACCCACAGAGTAGATCAATGTCCTGCCTTCCCAAATTAATTCTTTTCACATTTGTTCTTCATTTCTTTCGAAGATGATGTTATACAAACAGAAGAATACAATCTTACAAATCGCAGCACTTGCCAACTTTAAAAGGCTTATGCTCTTGGCTGCTTTTATTTACAGAAAAAAAATATTATTTTTACCTTGCAGATAGACATCGCGCAGGTAATATGCCTCGGTTTAGTAGCACTTCAGCATCGCGGTCAGGAATCCGCCGGTATTGTTACTAGCATGGGAAAATGCTCGAAGAATTTCAACGTACATAAGGGAATGGGCATGATCAATAACTTGTTCAATGACGATTCTATCAAAAAACTTAAGGGAAACCTTGGTATCGGACACACAAGATACTCTACATCAGCGGCATCTGAAGTAGTAAATTGTCAGCCTTTCGTTGTCCACACAGCGCATGGTGCTTTAGCTATAGCACACAACGGAGAATTGGTCAATTGTGAGCAACTGCGCCGAGAAGTAAGTTTTTGATTTACATTCAAAGTTGTTAAAAATTCATCCTTCTCTAAAATTATAGGTACTAGGAAGAGGAGTTGGCCTGTCAACCCACAGCGATAGTGAACTCATCGCACAATCTCTATGCTGTAGTCCGGATGTTTCAGAGGTAAGACTGCACTCTGGTATCTCTTTGGAGAAAGCAACTTACTGTACTTTCAGAGAGATGGTCCTGATTGGCCAGCACGAATCCGACACTTTATGACTTTGGCCCCCCTGTCATATTCGCTAGTTGTTATGCTTAAAGATAAGATCTACGCTGTACGAGATTCCTATGGTAATCGTCCGCTTTGTATAGGAAAAATTGTCCCCGTTAACCTCGGTGGAGGTGAGCTAAATTAGATTTAACTTTAAAAAAAAAACTTAATTTCAAACGCCCGTTTACAGTGAAAGCCGAAGAAGCACATGCAGAGGGCTGGATCGTATCAAGTGAAAGTTGTGGCTTCCTTTCGATTGGTGCTAGATATGTTCGAGAAGTTGAAGCTGGAGAAATAGTGGAAATGACTAAAAATGGTATTCGCACTATTGACATTGTTAAACGCCCTGACTCAAAGTTGCATGCGTTTTGCATTTTCGAATATGTGTATTTTGCAAGAAGTGACTCCATATTTGAAGGACAGATGGTCTATTCAGTGCGGCTTCAATGTGGTCGTCAATTAGCAAAAGAGGCTCCGATAAAAGCAGATATTGTTAGTTCTGTACCGGAATCAGGAACAGCTGCTGCGCATGGTTATGCCAGGGAGGTTCGTCTAAATATCAAGACTTTTATCTTTTTTTCTTTAATTTAATATTTTATTAATTCTTCCATAGTCTGGCCTTCATTTTGCCGAAGTTCTCTGTAAAAACAGATATGTCGGGCGAACGTTTATTCAACCTTCAACACGACTTCGTCAATTGGGAGTGGCAAAAAAATTTGGTGCTTTGTCGGAAAATGTTGAAGGCAAGCGACTGGTACTTATCGATGATTCTATAGTAAGAGGCAACACCATTGGACCTATTATTAAACTTTTACGAGATGCTGGTGCCGCAGAGGTTCACATAAGAATCGCAAGTCCTCCACTACAATATCCATGCTATATGGGCATCAATATTCCAACAAGAGAAGAGCTTATTGCGAATAAACTTGACGCTCAACAATTAGCCAGACATGTTGGTAAGCTAAAAAGCAAAAATAACATTGAGTATTGAGGGAGTTTCTTCAACGGATTTAATTATTTTTAGGTGCGGACAGTTTGGCGTACTTGAGCGTTCAAGGATTAAAGAAAGCCGTGCAAATGAACAAGAAAAGTTCAAATCCAAAACAAGCTGGCTATTGCACAGCCTGTTTAACCGGGGAATACCCTGGAGGAATTCCTGAAGAACTCAGCTGGTAGCAGTGTGTTGCACCTTGGAATCTCTTTAAATGATTTTGTTATGTATAAACATATACATTATTTACAATTTATTCAGAAATTGAATTGCATTTGTATTCTTGTGGTAAACAACGCCTGTACCACTATATCAATCCAATTATTTTGTAGGTCATTAAATTAAGTTTAAGAAAATATGTTTCTGTTTTTAATTTGAAGTATAGTAATTGTAATCTTAAAGTCGGAACTCTGATAAAAAACGAAAACGGCGAAAAGAATAAAGACATCGGGCTAATTATATGCCCGCCATGTATACATTCATAAAACAAGGATTAAACTCATTATTAGCTGTTTATTGAAACTACCACATTCATTAGGTTTTAAACTCAATGTTTTCATAAGTCAGCTAAAAAGATGCATACGGTACGTTAGACTCAGAACATGTATTTGTTTCTTTATTGTCATTGGCTTGATAGAGAATGGGGCACAGTTCTGTTACCTTACAACACTTTAAAACGAAAGCTGTTGAAGTATTCCTCCTGAAGATAGACATAACATGTACATATACCTCGTCTCAATTTTAGCTGTCATAAGTGAACTTAAAATCTTTAAAAAGCTTTATTATTTGTCCTAATTAAATCAAGCTAAATCAAACTACAAGATTCAAAATATATATGTATGTGTACATATGTATAAAAGTTTATGCTAACACCTGAACATCTGCTCGTCCATTTGACCTACCATTACATTCTTTCCTCTGGTGCCACTGTGCCTCGACAAGTTTCACGACTTTAGTGCGAATATTTTTCCCCGAAGCAGTTTTTGGTAATGATTCAAAGAAATAAACTCCTCCATGCAAGTGTTTGAAGTGAGCCATTCTCTCTGCCACATAGCTTTTTACTTCGTCCTCTGTCAATTTACTATTTGGAACCTTTACAATTGCAGCGGCCGGCAAGAAACTCGATACTAAATCTGGTATTCCACATACGCACACTTCAACCACACTTGGAATTTCTGAGATAACTTCTTCAATTTCCGTTGGGAAAAAATGGAAATTTTTATATTTCAAAATATCCTTCTTACGATCGATAATGAAAAGAGATCCGTCTTCATCGAAATAACCAATATCACCAGAATGAATCCATCCATCATCATCGTAAATAGCTTTAGTCGCCGCCGAATTTTTATAATAACCAAGCCATTTAAATGGTGCCCTTATGCAAACTTCTCCACTCTGAGATATTCCCAATTTGTATCCAGCATCGTCAATGATCTTGACTTCGATATTTGATGTTAACTGCCCATTAGCGCCTGGTTTAGTGGGTAGTCCAAAGCTGCATGCACCGAAAATCTCACTCATACCATAACCTACATACAGTGTGCATGGTACATGTTCCAAGAACGCCTGACAAACTGCAAAGGGTACAGCACTGCCACCTGACAAATACATTTCTATTGATGTGAGGTTTCTTTTCTTAAAATCCGGTGACTGGATTGCCATAGCCATTTGAGATGGAGGCGTAAAGACGATATTAACTTTTCTCTCCTCCACGATTTTCAATAATAGTTCAGGAGAAAACAACTGATCGGTGATTATTCTTGTGCATCCAAGTAGAGTTCCATGAAGCAAGGACATTAAACCAGAAAGCCAATATATGGTGCTAAAGCACAATAATTTGTCATCACTTGATAATTTGCTACAGAAATATCAATTACTGGGAATTGGTTTATGCAAGGACTTTTTCTTTACTTACAGAATCTTTGAGTTCAATAAACTTTCATGCGACATGCAGACTCCTTTTGGAAGGCCTGTCGTTCCGGAAGAACATAAAACAGCAGCTATTTGCTGGCTGCCTAACTTCAATGGCATCGCAGTGAAAGACTTTTCTTTACCAGTTGGAGCTATAAATTCTTGAACTTGTTTACCACCAACCAGGTGATCCTTCATAGTATAAATGGGAATGTCCAGACCGATTTTCGTAAGAGATTCATGCACAGAATTGTACACCTTGCCATCGCAAAACATCAACTTAGGTTTAGTTATCGAGAATATGTGGCAAATACCATCTAGAAAGGTTCGCAAATTTAATTCGAGTTTGGTCTTATACATGATACAAACCTACCTTTATCAAATGTGGGGTCCAAAGTACTTATGATGGTCCCACAAAGTAGAGCACCAAACACAACAGGCGCAATAAAATCAGTATTTCCCGCACAAATTCCAATAACGTCTTCTTGTTGCATGTCCATTTCTTGAAAGTGCTGGGCTACACGAATGCTCATAATCGCAATGTCTTGATTGGTGTATTGTCGTCCATTGTTATCGCAGATCTGTAAAAGGCTATTTAGTAAAATCTTTGCACATTCCAAAAGAGTTAAATTTAATATTTAATGTCAATTCCACCAATTCATTAGCACCGACACCGATGGGAAACGTACCTGAGATATGTGATCGGGTTGCTTGAGAAGTGCTTCCAACACCAATCGTCCCAGAGATACTTCCGGTCCAGCGATTAATTCACTCTTAGGTCCCCTCCAGATTTGCTCCTTGGCGTCAAATGAAGTATGAGAATCGAAAACTTTATGAAACATTATTATCGTTACTGGTTGATTGAAGAAATTCTATACGAATTTGTAAGTCATATAAAGCAGACTGTTCAGCACTTAAGTGATCGAATATTTAGCTATGCCAGCGCCTTTTATTGAGTTGCATGGCGGCGCAGTGAGAGCTATTTTGTTGTTCCTACATGATTAATTGATATGACTTGTGATATTGATTATTATTTACGTATAAACGACGACGGGGCCGACGTGTAAACAACGAAGATTGCATCCAAGTGAGCTCAGTTCAGTTGAGTTTTTTGAGGAAAGGAGAAGAATTACTCGTCCTATTGTCGTCAGAGGCGCATCAGATTCTGAATGCTATTACACGTATATTGTATATATGTAGATGCCTGTAGAGGACTTATTAATTTGCTGAATCACGATGTGATATCAGAACAGTCTTGACAGGGCATTTGGTTATATGAACGTGAATCGTAATTTATTAAATGATAAACAGGTTGATGGCTTTCTAGGTGAGATAGTCGTAAAAAAATGCGTTGAAAAAGTTAACAGTTCTACTCCAACATCTAGTGATAACAATTATTGCATTTAATTATTTGCTCAACCTACTGGTAGTTATAATTTATTTTCCTTTATAGGCTTGGCAGTGGCTTGCTTCATATGCGCATGCAATCAATATGTAAGTCTTAAATAAAACCTTTAAGTGATTACATCATAAATCGGTTTACTTTCGTATACGCTCGACTCAATAAGGTTAGGAATAATTTTCAGACATCGCCTGAACGTTATGCGATACAGAAAAGAAAAACCGGAAGCAAAAACGTACAAAGCAGGGCAAAGCAGGGTGATCTTCAATGTTTAATAATTATAGCACGGGGAAACAAGAAACTTCCGCGCATGTAAATTTAAAACAGACAAGTTTGTAATACGCTAATCAACGTAGCAAAGCTTGTAATGTTAACTACTTTTGTGCGAGTATATCGATTGATATGCCTAGAACTCGTTGACAATAATGTCATGTGCGTAGTCTGTCAGCAAAATAAGGGCATACTACCTCGTGTCCATGGAGTATTGCACAGATACACGGTATGGGTGGAGGTAATTAAAGGTGAAGCAAAAATGTTGGGAGGGCTTCGCAATTTTTGCAATTGAATTTTCTAAATTAAAATAATCGTCTCGGGAAACGTAAGGTTATAGCTCTAAGAAGAATTTGATTTTTTAAAGTTGATCATACATATTACTAAAGAGCTTCAAAAAAGGCAGGATCAGAGTTTAAATGCATTTTTATATCCATTGGCCGTTTAGAGAGCTGTATTTTATATAGTACAATGGACGCATGTGTCGTCAAAACAAAAATATTATTTTTAATATTTATTTATTAATTTATATTTTGAAGTGCGCAGGTTCGAAAGACTTTCGTTTAATACATAATGTCGTACCACATTTCTTAGGGCCCGACCCATAGAATCCGTTGCGTCCGTTACGATGCCGGATAGGTTGACGTTGACATATTTGACGGAATTGACAGTCCTATAGAATCCGTAGCATACGTTGGCATAATAACAAACGAAACAAAACAAAATAATTGAAATGTCAATTAATCTCAAAGTTTTCTTTTCAAGCTACGACAATTTCTTTTCATTCTCTCAATGTATCCACCAATGAAAGTGCTCACTCTCAATTTGTTAATACGTGAACCTCAATATGTGAATGAATGGTCCTCAATGTGTGAATGTATTGAAAAGTAGAAAGTAAATCTACTTTGTCCGTCCGTTCCGTCATATCCTTTGTTTATGGGCCTGCTTCCATAACAAAGTGTATATTCTATTCAGCTCTCAGTCGATAACGTCGATACATCGGACGCAACGGATTCTATGGGCTGGGCCCACACCTCTGGCAAATGACCCAGGGTAGCTGCCTATCTTTAAATTTCAGTAAAACAAAGTATGTGCGAGATATCATCAAAATTTTTTATTCGTTTGAAAGGCCTATCGATGCCATTATGTATGGAATATAACATCGTTCAATTGTCCGGCGCGGCTTCCTGAGCGGCGCGCATCCGAAATGTCTAATTTTCCATGACTCTGGCGTATAAATCAGGCTGAATTTAACCGATGGCGTGAGGTATGTTGACTTTGAGGGCCGCTGTGGTTTCTGGCTTATTCGCATAGGCCTGCGACTTCAGAAAACCCCACAATAAAAAGTCTAACGGGGTCAGATCGTCAGATGTCGGTGGCCAGTTCACATCACCTCCACGTAAGATACTCATGCCCTCAAATCGTTAGTTCAGAATTTCCAATATGGCGTGAGCCGTGTGACACGTAGCGCCATCCTGTTGGAACAGCATGTCGTTGGTGTCCATATCATCCAATTCAGGCCAAAAGAAGTTGGTAATCATCGACCTATAGCGCTCGCCGTTGACGGTGATGGCCTGGCCAACGACGTTCTTAAAGAAATATGGACTACCAGCCCAAAATCCGCATCAAAAAGTGACTTTTTCGTGATGTATTGAACGCTCTTGGATCTCATGCGGATGATTGGTATCGTCCAAAATTCAATAATTTTGTTTTTTGACGTACCCATTCATCCAGAAATGGGCCTCATCGCTGAAGATGATTTTTCGATGAAAATTAGGGTCAGTTTATAACTGCTCCAGAGCCTTCACCTTCAGCTCCTGGGTCAGTTGAATTTTGTACGGGTGCATTCCCAAGTCACGACGCAAAATTCGCCAAGCTGTGGTCTGCGAAAGGTCGAGTTCTTGTGAGCGACGCGAAATCGACTATCTCAGATTCTCCTGCACACTCCCACGGAGAGTGGCCATGTTTTCGGCAGATCTTGCGTTTCGTCGACGTACGCGTGTTGGTTTATAGCGTACTGAACCAGTGGACTCAAATTTGTCCACCACACTGCGAATAGTCCTCTCGGTAGGACCATTATAGTGTCCGTAAAATGGGCGAAGCGCGCTGAACGTTTTCTGAACAGAACACCGATTTAGACAAAACAATTTTATCATTTGCACGTGTTGTTGAACGCTATGGCCGTCCATGGTGATTTGGGAAAACAGACTGAATAAATGATAGCCAATTTGACAGATGTAGCTTCAGTAATATGACCGCTATCAACTGTCGAAGTTCGGAAGTCCCTATTGGAAGACCCTGTAGATTTACACCTCCTTTTCTATTATAATAATGGCTGCTGGACCTCTAAAATACCTTTCTTTGCTTTACACAATTTTTTGAGCCTTGCTTGATGTAATACATCGTACAGTGGATTGAAATCAGGACAAAGGCGCTACTGTCCACCGTCTTCGTTTTCAGGACTTCATCCTCATGACGGAATCTATGGTCATAATACCCTCCTTCTTTTTTCCGCATTGTCTTTGTTGTTTCTAGTGGATAATTCTTTCTTAGAGTACTTCTGAGCTTATGCATTAAACCTTGGTTAAACAACTTTTGCTCCAAGAGATTTAGAAGAATTATAAGCATAACGATTTACATTTTTACCACAGGATGTATCAAAATGAATAGCAATACCGAGTTAAGCAGCACATCATCCAAACCTTACCGGTTTGCCCATAATAAACTGTTTGGATGGGTGATAACGCAATATTCCCCAATGTTTAAATCAAGACGGTCTATAAGTGATGGCAGTTAGAACATCTTGTTTGATTTGCCAATTTGGGAATTATCAGAAATGTGAATATTTCTAAAAATCGGTTCCTCGACATGTTCTTTTGTTACACATAGAGCTTCATCCAAAGAGCAATAGTAGCGCTCTTGAGGTAATTGATGATATTTCCTCTTTATTTGTGGACAACTCATGGCGATTATTTTGATGTGCATATAGCCGAGATTGTTCGACGCTCAGCAAATTTCTCACCAACAATTTACTTCAGAAATTTCTTTAATTTAAATCCTTTAATTCATGCGAATTAAAGATTCAAGTAGAGTGACAACTGCATACTGTCCCGCATTAACATATTGCTTACTACATTCTGGATCCTCTCTTCTCCACTCAGTTAGTTTGCGTTATTTTACTTTTTCGTTTCGTTTCTTCATCTTCATCGTCCTCATCTTTTGTATATGCTTCCGGGAACAGCATTAGGGATTTGTTAATTGACTAAATTGTAGTTATCTAGTTCCATCCGATGGCAGTATTATGCCTGAAACACATGTGCAGCACAATTAGAAAACAAAGCTTTATATGTAAACGAATACATATGCTTACTGCACGCGCAAGCAGCAATGCAAGTCGCCACTAATTCTAATTTTGATGCAAACCTCCAATAGTAGAACAGTGAAATAGTACAATTTAGTACAATTTTTGCGATTTGACGTTTCAAAGTTGTCACTATGAACAGTGTACGAGTATATGTAATTTAAAATTTAATTCAAAAAAAAAAATGGAAGAGAAGTTGATCGAATTTGTCCGCAAAAATGAATTTCTTTATGACAAAAGACACAGAAATTATAAAAAATTGTGTTTAAGAGACAAAGCGTTTGAAGAGCTTATAGACGCAAATAAACGTGCCAGGAAAATATGCACTGTAGCGGGGCTGGCAGTTCGAAGACAAAGTGAAAGTGGATAGAAAATATGATTTTCCTTAAAGATGTGGTCATCGCGAACCCAAAGTAAGTGTAAGACAATTATGTATATACATTATAATATTTATTTTCGTTTACAGTACATCTGGAAACTTTTGGACAACCCCCACACATCTTCAGATAGTTGCGAGCCCCCATCGTCATGCACTCCATCATCTGCACAAGCTGGTGTCTTAGATGCAGAAGATTTGTCCACCCCGGCTAAAAAAAAGAGAAATTGGACGAAATGTTTGGGGATGTTCAAACCAATGTTGTGGCATTGGCCAAGGAAGCGTTAGGGGTACCAGCAGTACTCAAGACGGCAGCCTAATATTTCTTCGACAGCCTCGCCAAACAAGTGGATGATGCGAAGTTGTCAGCAATACAGCTTTCGCATATACAAATTGAAATGCTTTCTGTTTTAAATAAAATGTTGGTCGAAAGACAACAAAAGCACAACTAAAATTCGAATGTATTTTTTATTTCCATTTTCTTAATTTAAGTTGTACAAATAGTCTTTCAGAGAATCTCGAATAGAAAATGAGTATCTAGTTGCTTTGTCTCAGTGGACTTACTTCTTGACGCCAACTACCTCTGATAAGTTCATCTGTTTATGAAAATTTGTTGACATAATTTTGAGGGCAATAATTATTAAAGTCGTGAAATTTAATGAAATTATGCAAAACTACACAAGCTTTACCAATTTTTTCTGTATTTTCAGGGAATACATTTAACTGATTTGATAGAACTCTTCACCTGGCAGTTAATATACCAAACGTATTCTTAATCCGTACCCCGGCTTTCGATAGTTTTTTTTTTTTGAAATTTTCCTTATCAGGTGACAACAGTCTTCCAGGGTATGGCCGCATAATGTTGTGTTTAAGCGGAAAGGCAAAATCTCCGACGAAATAGAATGGATATTCGACGTTGGTGTTCGGAAGATGTTCGGGTTTGGGAATATTAATGGTATTTTGTAAGATTTGCTTCCCAAAACCACTCACTTTCAAAATACCTCCATCACTCTGGCGTCCATAAGCTCCAATGTCAACAGCTGTAAATAAATAATTGCTATCGTACGCAGCAAGAAGCACAATACTGAAATATTGGTTGTAGTTGTAATACCATATAGTGATTCTGTATTGGGAGGACATTTTATTTCAATGTGCTTTCCGTCGATGGCACCTACAACATGCGGCAGTCCAGTTTTCGCATAAAAATCGTCGGCGATTGCGTTCCATTCCATTTCGTTTAGCTGAGCCAGATAAATGCCGTACAACTCAGTCCAAATGGCATCACAAGTTTCTTTAATTATTTTATGAACAGTCGATACTCCTATTCGGAATGACCAGGCCAACATTTGAGGACAAACACCGTGTGCCAAGTATCTGCAATATACCATATTTCTTTGCTTTCATTACATGCACAGAAACTTATACCAATGTGATAGTTAGCCGACATTCTGTAAAAGAACCGCGTCCAAATTCTTCTCTTCTTTCTCGCACAGTTAACACGACAGAAAATGCACATAACATTGAACACATAATAAAATTGTTATTTTTCTTAATTGTTTACGTCTTTCAATGTCCATTGTGAAATAATTTGTTTTTGAAATTTAAAATGTGACAATGACAGCACACAATGCGATGAAATGTCAACTTTTCACTGCACGTCTGTTTCACCGTTGCTGCATGCATTAACTGCACGATGCTTTGCTGCACATGTGTTTCAGGCATTACAATATCAAGGCCGGAATGTTCTTCGTGATTGTCAATAATATCTCGAGTTTCGGGTACTCTCTTCTGTTAAGGAGCACACGCACCAGAGCGGTACGCGGTAGCGGTAGCGGTACAACGGTACGTAATCCTATTGCGGTAAATATAGATGCACACACTGGCAAGGGTATACCGCAACTGGTATTGCGGTATTGCAGCGATACAATTTTGTACCGCAGCAAGCACAGTTGACCGCGGTGTACCGCGTACCGCATATCAAAATGTGTATTGAAAAACTTATTGAGTTGATCAAAATGCATCCTATTTCATTTGGTTTAACTCATCCGGAGTACAAAAATACGGGAAAAAAGATAAAATATGGGAAAATATAGCAGAGGGATTATACCAAGAAGGTAAGTGGCTGGGGTCAAAAAGAAAACAAGCAACTTCTTAAGGTGAATACCGCATACAAAATACCGCCAGTTTGAACGGATAAGTGGTATATCGCTACCGCACTTCTACCGATAAACGTACCGCTCTGGTGTGTGGGCTCCTTTACATAGCATTTCCTTGTCGAAATAACATTCGTGCTTCACAGCCGTTGTCTTCTATTGTGATAACAACTTCAAATTTAAACACATACAGCAGGGTCTCGATAATCTCAACACTCGCTAATCCGAACGCCTCAGTAATCCGAAGTACCCCCTGGGTCCGGGAACGAGAGCGAAAATTCGGAGAATTGATTTCGCTTGAGTCTACTGTCACTCGCAGTGCCACACACACCACGCAGTACTAAGTCTGTTCCCTTAGGCCTGGTGTACATGAGCTGCAACGTATTTCTTCCTATCTATTTTGCAGCTTATGTGCACCGGGCCTTACACTTTCCAGTAACTTTAAGTTGACGCGCAGAGTAAGCGGATGTACCGGAGAAAGATGACGAAGAATGGTATCACTTCACATCAGCAATATTTGAATCATAAATCGTCGAAGATGACATCTCAATCCAGGACCATTACAACCCTTTAGTTGTCAACCATCATCGTCAACAACAATGGGGGGTCGTCGACGCACTTCCGCAAATAGTTGCTACCATAATTATAAAAAAAAACTTGTTAGAATTGAACTAAATAAAAACACAAGATAAGATTGGGATACTCTATCGAAGTCAGTATTTAATCTTAATATTCATAGTGGAACATGGCGTTCACCTCGTCCTTACCACCCATGCCTTTCCGGGCACTCACTAATTATAATTTCTTTAAAGTTATTTTGTGTAATGCAATTCGTTTGTAATCTATTTCGCTCTACAAGAGAAAACAAAGAAAAACATCTGTTTTTCTGGAGAAAAAGAAATAGCATGAGACGCGCGTGAACGAGAAAATGGATGGGTGCTGCTTCAGAAACAAACTTCGGACCCGAACAGAAACCAGAAATATATAGTAGCAGAATCGCGGTAGGTACTAAGGATATGTACAAACCACTTTTTCAGAATGTTGAACAGAGGGGAAAACCTAAGTTCCGGTGTCAGCCAGATCGAGTCATTAAACCTGAGCGATGAAAGCGAAGATTTCCATCCACCACACCAAAACAATGCAGACTTAACTTAGGTATAAAAAAGCTGCCGGAACGGTGTTTTATTGGAGCCCAAGGTGATGACTAAGTAAAGAGCATATACCAAATCATTTCCAAAATTTGTGCAAAGAAAAGTATGTTTGATGAGCACAATACGAAGCAAGATAAAAAGCCATCAGTCTCCCTAACATAGCGTACAAGATTTTATCTGTCACCCACATCTTTCTCGATTTTTAGGCCGCGTGCGACAGCATACATATATAATGAATAGCCTTACAGAGCCATGTCTCCCTTTTATATTTATCAGATTTTGCAAAAGAAGGCTCTCCGTTAAGTTCGGAAGCAAGCGCACCCAGATTTCTAATGCAGAAAAAGATTTAGAAAAGGTAATGTTCTGTCATATACCATAGCTTCTCTAACTTCATGCTCGTATTAAGAAAATAGTGCACAGTTCGTTAGCCAACAAAAGATGCAAGATTTCACAAAATTCTGTGCATCCACTTACATGCGCTGATGACATCTATGTTATTGGCAGAGCACAGCGGACTGTCAGTGCTGCATTTGCGATTATTAAGCCGTTATCAAACAAAAACAGACATCGACGAACCGGACAGAACTTTTCAAACGATAGCTATAACTTATAGATTTTTTTTCCCTCGGACACGCTATATGGTATATTAATCCCACCGCATCAGAATTCAAACGAAGACAAGAAGCCAAACGCAGGTCGCGTCACTGTCAAATTCCCCATGTGGCGCTTAAAATGTCATTACCGGTTTTTATGGACCAGCGGGAGACTTCTTGTAGTATCAGACAGGTTTCCTTGACTCTTAGAGTTCACGCGCAACTCTCGTCTTTCTCTCTAATGCCACCTTGTACCTATTCTATTTTTCTACGATTGTTCGAACTCTTAATCAAACCAGTGTTTTCGTTATGTTTGTTCTTAACTAAAACCAACCACTCAGATGCGGCATCTCTGCTGGCTTGCTGACCTTATCACCAATATTTTTAGTGCTGGATGTCCTGTTGCAACTTCGCGAAAGCTCCTGGGAAACCTGTTCGGAATAGATTTTAGAAGCCTTTTGCGATTCGAAGATCGAAGTCAATTTTCTTGTTGCTTTTTGGCGTCCGTAATATCCGTATTTGTACCTTGGCAATAAAAAGGTAATGGTGCAAGTCAACGCTGTCGGCTCAGAACGGTAAGGCGTCCAAAAAAAATATATGGCCTCAATGCTATCAATCTAGTTGACAGTTTTTTGATCAACGCGTATTAGCTATGTTATGATGACATTTCAACTCGCTGTAGCGTCAATAAGTTCACTTTCGGAAATGATGTCATGCAGTTTAATTTTTCCAATTGTGCGGTCAAAGATGCCATCATTTTTTACGAGTATTTGGGGCTTCAACGACTAAGGGTAATATTAACGTCTTACTTGGTTGGTATATACACACGTATATTTCTCATAAATTTTGTTTATGTTAGAAATTTAACCTTGGTGCAGATCGTAATCAGATAATTGATAATAAGCTTGAAGCCCAGGCGTGCTAATTCAAATAAGCATTGGTTCTTCTCCATACAGCAAACGCTATTCATATAACAGATGTTACTAATTTTCATCGTCAAATTTTCATTCACTAAAGTGAATGACGGCGGTTCTCTCACTCCAGTGGTTTGAGACCTCTTCTGATTGTTTACCTGCATGTAGTCTGGTAAGGTCATCAGCCGTAAGATAATTCAGATTCCAGGCTTCTTGCCGCTTACCATTTCGGGCACACAAATCTTGCCGTTGACTCGCTGGAAATTCGTCACTGTATACATACCTGCTGCCTGGGTACCGAAGGATCCGCAGTTGGCTTGGGGAATATGTCGATGTAACTCAAATGAGGATATGGCTGAGGCTCAGGCTGACGTAGTCTTTGACTATTTTGGGGACTTCTCTTCTTTAACGTCCATATTGTGTCTTGTCTGATACATTGAAGTTGCTCCAGCTGGCCGGATGTTTGGTTATGTATATTCGCGCTGTCAGTCGAAGGAAGCAGCGGTTCCCTCCTCCTTTCTCAGTTGGAATTAGGACCGTATTAAGCAATATCATTTAATATTTACATATAAAAAAGAAATATTTCTTTATCAAAATATGTTTCCCACCTAACTCTGTAACAATAGATACTCGTATAATGAACTCAATTCTATTACACTGGTCACCAAAATTTAACTTCGAAGTGGTGCTCTCCAAGTGGCTTTCAAAATGGCCAAAGTTATCTTCATCCACCTTCGCTAACACCCAAATGGTCAAAGATATCTTTATCCGCCTTCGCTAACGCCCATGCTTCTGCAATATAAAGCAGGACTAAGATGGTAAGGGTCTTATATTGAGTCTCATTAGTGCGTCTTGAGAAGGACCTATTACTCCTTTGCCTTTTAAGGTCAAAGAAGCAACAATTGGCAAGAGTAACTCTTCGTTTGATTTCTGATGAGATTACATTATCAGATTTAGTAGCAGAGCTGATGTGTACAGTCGCTGACTACCTCAAAGTAATAGCTGTTTATTTCGATGTTGTGTGTCAATTCTTATTGGCAGCATATACTTAGTTTTGCCCTTATTCACGGCTAAACCAATTTTTGCCGCTTAGGTTTCAATACTTGCGAACGCCCCATTGACAGTTCGCTGAGTTCTATCAGTGATATCAATCTCATCACCATATGCAAGTAATTGTACAGACTTGAAAATTATATCTCTGATGTTGCTTTGCGGGTTTCGTACAATTTTTTTCAAATATGATGTTGGAAAAGGTACATGACAGCGCATCCCGTTGCCTAAATCCTTTTTTGACATCAAAGAGATTGTTTTAGGGAGCATCGGGCGTTCTTCATAGTCATTATACACAATCTGACGAGTTTTGGCAAGAATACCAAAGCCACACATGCTCTGAATATCTCTTGTCTGTAGATGCTGTCATATCCGGATTAAAACCGATAAAATGGATCTGCCATAGTGTTAATATTTGGTCGATTTCCAGTAATAGTCCAACAATATCTACTGTTTCCCTTAATTTCTCAAAATGCGGTCAAAGTTTTTATATAAAGTAAAGTCCTAATCTGATATTCAACGAAAATAACCCCCCTTAAATCTTGAAAATTTCTGGCGAAGATATTGGAATATATACAGCAATATTTCTGTACACAGCTTTAAGAAAATTTTGAGCCCTAGTTCTATGTGCAGGACTGGACGCATCACTCCTATGAGTCAACTAACTGGTCATTGCAAAAGGTTGCATTGTTGCAATCTCGCCTAAGAGTTCAGCTTTATTGACTGACACTTTCTCATTCATTTCAGCTTGTGCCATCTTGTCTGGTTTTGCGGTGATACACTAGGTACATTGACACTGACGAAATTGATAGTGAACTGCGTGTGATAATATCATCTTCACCATTGCCACTACGAAACTGCGGGTGGTCCACAAATGATCATTGTGTGGCTGAAGACATGCGGCCGATAGTATATGTATTTGATTAAACCATTCCGGTTCCTTCCTTTCTTCCTTTTAGATAGACATTTTCTCTGTCTAAGAGGAGTTGTCAGACACAAATAACAGTCGGTTAAGTGATTTGTGGGTAATTGCCACTGCATTGTCACATGGAAACGAAATGATTGCTTTTTCACATTCACCCTATTTCTTAGACCTGTAGCACACGAACTGCAGCAGGAACGTAAGAACTTAAAATAAAAAATAACGTTTATATAGGAACATGCTTACCAGTGTTATCACCTCCACCGTGACCTAACTCGCACAGCTATTGTGATCGAATCAAATAGTCTCGTATAACAGTCTAATTGGTCTGTCATAGCAAAAAAATAAAAAATTTGTGTATGCCAAATGGTATCAGTGATTTTGACAAGGTGCTACAAGGGGAAAAATCCATTTGTGAAAAAAAAATTAAATAAACAATTTCCGCAAAAACAAATTTGCTATAAAACCACTTTTACTCTTTAAGCAATGTTTAATAAAAGTGAAATTAATGTAATTGGTTAATTCTTATTGAAAATTAACGCGAAACAAGCAGCTATAAGATGAATCTCAATGTTTTCATGGCCTACCTGGCCGTGTGCGCTCTTTGCCTCCAAATTCCCATAACAAATTCCAGGACCTCAACACTCTGGAAACTCAATCCTGATGAGCGAAAAATCACTGGACGCATTGACGAAGATAAAGTCAGTTCCATTCAATCTCAATTCATTAGCAAAGAAATACAGATTTCCGTTTTGTTTTTGCAGGACATTATCCTTCTCAGTCCGGCTGTGAATGAAAAGTACAAGAACGATGATGTATTTAACATAATTACTTCTACTGTTGCGTATGGCTCTACATGGAGTAAGCAATCTATGGACAGGTCATGTGATACACCATGTGAAAGGTTAGCCAAATGAGAAAAAGAATCGAAAATTGTTATAATTTTGTTTTGTTTTTTGAAGTATTGAGAAGAGAAGTGGGGTTCATTTGAAGGAACCCCCTTCAGAGTCGTCAGTGGCTGTTAGTAAGACAGCATTGAAGAAAGCAAACCGTGAAACGGACGAAGTGCTAGACTGTGGAAAGCCTGTAAATTTCACTTATTACGATTATTTGATCGGCGTAGCGCAGAGATTTAATCATCCATTAATACCAGAGCCTGATGTAAGTAATTTTTTTTTGTTTATATATATAGATCTTAACTTGTAATAGTCTAACAATACTGCTATAAATGATTTCTTCAAATTCTGATTAGTTATAATCGCAAAAAGCAGATTCAATTGATATCAAATTTAACTACTAATCTGCTAAAATGGTTATGAAAATCTTCGTGTGTTTTTTTGCAAAATCAATGGTCTTGAAATCTTCATTTTGGCTTGACAAGCCAAAGTAGCAGCGACTTAGAAGGGTTAACAAATGGAGAACGAATAATTAATCGGTCCGTTTGAAAATTGCATCTTCGATATCTTACCTCTGACATTTCAATGGACAATCATTGTCATAGGTGAGATGGGAGATGTCATAGATAAGGTTTCAGTAGTTATAATACCTCGCAGACATCTATTTTATTTTGCCCTATGCTGTGCCGCAACGGCTTATAGAATATTGGCGCAGTTCGTTCCTCTACTTGTAAAATGCCACTAGATGGGAAAAAATCATATTCAGGCACCCAATGCCTGGAGACTACCAGGCAAAAAAAGTAAGATGTGCATACCAGGTGAAGGTATACAACGGATAAAAGTTTCGAACTGAAAAACTTGTTATATTACATCAACATAAGATCGATAGAATATGCGTTCCAGGGACAAAGTGGTGAAATGTTAAACTTTCAAATCAAAGCGCATGAAATAGATTGTTACGAAACGGAACAGAAACAAAAACGTGGCCATCATCTTGGCAGGTGGACCCCTAGGTCGTAAGCAACCGAAAAATGTCAATAAAACTTATGATTGAACACTGCAAGTAAGCTATGAGCAATCGGAAAAAGAAATATTTGCAAAGAAATGCTTTCTGTCAGTGCGGATTTAAATTGATACTGCAAAGGAGAATACTGTTCCGGGATACAAATACCATATATATACATATATCTACTGAAAAGATATACCAAACTTATGCAATTCACGCTGTACTGAATACCCTACTTGCTAAACCGGAGCTACAATTGATTTATACTGCAGCGAAGGACGTCAAACTCAGTTAAATTGGCTTATACACTGGAATAACACGAAAGAGCGAGTAAATGATCCTAAAATGTCAGTATAGGTTTTTGCTGACAGCATTCTTCGTGGAAAAGCCAGAGAAATATGAACAAATCCCATAAATAAAGGAGAAAAACTACGCGCAAAGAATGTCGAACAATTTCGATGAAAAGTATAAGAGTAATGCAAAACTCCACTCGGTGTTTCAAAAGACCGGCACATGCGATTGTAGTGAGTAATTTTATCGAGAATTAAAGGAGGCACATTCATAACCGTTATGCAAGCGACCAGCAATTGAAGCAGTGCAACGTCGAAACATGGGGATATACATACAGCATTTAAGTTAATTTTTTTATGATTGCGGCACGATGAAGAAAAATCTTAGAAAAGATTAAATCGCAGAAATATATTGAGAACGAACAGATAAATCTCCAAGCTTTAACGGAAAATTTCACATACCAAGTGGGGTGAGCATTCTTGTATCCCAAAAAATTGCAACAACTACCGATCGACGAACATAAACTCGGATAAAAGCGAGTTACTTATAGGCAGTCGGTAGCGCAGTGTTATTTAATTCCACGGTAGTCAATGCGAGTTAGTGGGATGCAGTTCGATATACAAATATGATGCGATTGGAGATATTAAAAGAACGCCACTAAGGTCCTAACGTGTAGGCGTGTATAAGAATAGAACGCGATAAGTTCGACGAGGTTTAATCAAAAGTTAAATACACACCGGGAATGACTGGAGAATTAAAAGATAAAGTTAGAGTACACCTTTAGGCAACTCTTAATAATTGAATAATAGAACAATTTAACTGGAACGATAACTCCGCAACATATTATGACAGAAATATGTTATTTAAAGTTAAATGTTCGTTATATACGACAGTCCTTCGTTCAACTTTAATATATGCATGGTCATGTTGGACGATGTACGTACGAGAAATATAGAGGAAATCTTACTGCGATAGAAATGAAAATGTTGAATGCTCAAGTGTCGCAGTAGCAATGCAGATACGTGGAAGAAATATTTAAAGTTAGATGTTTTTATACAAATTACACAATTCGATGGTTAATAAAAGATTTTATTTATTTTGAAATCTGGTTTCTACTAGTGGTTGGGTGTTGCACGAATGGCGATTCCTAGTTACTTTGACTACACAGCAATTATGCTTGTTTTCCTTTGTCATGGTAGTCACTTGATAACGGTATTTTCCAAATGGTCTTGGCTTGCCAAACTGGTAAATGGGAGTGTTGAGCAGAAGAAAATAGCAACACTATAATAGCTATTAGAAATGATTCAATCTAAGAGAGAGGATGAATTTGACGCGGCATCCACTTTCGCACTCGTGTAGTAGCAAGAGTACTTAAAGATCTTAATATAAATATATCCGCTGGTCCAGATGGTATGTCTCCCCTTCTTCTGAAGAGGTGTTCTTCCTCGCTGGCAAAACCATTGCGTAAGCTTTTTCATCAATCCTAGTCTTTAGGACTCTTTCCGAGCAGATGGAAAACATGAAATGGTTTTCGTAGCAACAGGTCCACTGGTGATTTGATGGCATGTCTCTCCGAAAAGTGGAACCAAAGTGTAGCAGTCCTAGGAGAGAAACTGATAAGAATGTAAGAAATATAAAGTGGCAACACTAACTAGTGATTGTAAAGTGGCCACACTAGGAAAAGAGTCTGCCGGTAGGTAGGCGATTAGTCGTAAGTCAAACACTAGAATACATACGCCTATAAGCAACCAAATAAAGAGCGTAAATTATATTTTTTTACTTCAAAGGATTGTGTTTGTTTTATTCGCGATAGGACTAAGGGCTAAAAAAGCGTACATTAATCTGGCGAAGCAAGATAGTTGCACTTGATATTTCTAAGGCATTTGACAGAGTTTGGCATCAGGCTCTTTTGTCGAAAACGCGTGCTTTTGGGATCGATGACTCTATTCTTCAATGGATTAGAAATTACCTTTCGGAACGTTCAATTCAAGTTGTCTTAGATGGTTTTAAGTCTGATATTCACAAAATAAATGCTGGTGCGCCTCAGGCCTCCGTTCTGTCTCCGATACTCTTTTTAATTTTCGTCAATGATCTCTTGTCTGCTACTTGTAATCCAATATATTCCTTTGCTGACGACAGTACCCCCTGCTTTTCATGTTTGTTTCCGAACTTACGTCTCTGCTCTCCGGCTGTAGAACGGAAACGGCAGCGTATGTTAAGCTCATTAAATTCCGATATTAGCAGCATAACCAATTGGGGAAATGCTGCCTGCTGTCGTCAAAGCGAAATTTAAATACACAGCCACTATCCATGAATGGCACTTGCATCGTTGAAACCGAAAAACTTTCCATTCCCGGTATGTGTGTGAATGACAACTTACGTTGGAATGACCACATATTCGATGTCGCCAAAAATGCTGCGAAATGTCTAATCTTTCTCAAACGATGTTAGAAATACTTTTCTCCTTCTGATCTGGCCTCAATATATAATACATTCATCCCCCCAAAATTGGAGTACAGTGCTCACATCTGGTCAGGTGCGCCTAAAAGATCTCTGCATCTGTTAGACCGGATTCAAAACCATTCGTTAAAACTCATAGTTGATACCAATATCACTCAGACAAATGACACCCTCGAACACCGACGAAATGTCTAGTGCCTCACTTTGTTTTATCGCTATTTCCACCACCAGTGCTCCATATGTAAAAATCACTAGTAGCATTCCTCCCCTTCAAACCTTTAACCGTATCACACATCTCGCTGTGAATGCCCGAAGCCAAATAACTCGTTTGTGGAATGCCCTGCCGAGCTCTCTATTTCCTAGTCATTATAGCATTCAGACATATAAAACCTACGTACATCGGTACCTATCCTACTTTTAAGGGTACCTTAACCCCTTGAGCGCGCGATAGCTTATAAAAAAAAAAAAGACATTCCTCCAGTACTATAAATGTCCAAACATTCCGATTCAAACCACCTACAATAGTTGCAACTATGATATGTCTACGAATATTTTAGATGCCATAATCGCATATCATTTAACCTCGTGTCAACGCGTTTATATACTAGTATAAATGGTGAAGGTCAGTGGCATCGAAGATGCCAAGAAGCCTTTAGAAATGCTACAACTGCACTGCTGAATTTCAGCCAACCACACGAAAAAAAGACATCTAAAAGAACAACAACTCGCCTACCATGCGGCGTTGCGTAGAAGAACGAGAGCAGCTTGTGCGTTTTATGGGTCAAAGAGGAGGAAAGTGACTTCTTCGGAGGAAAAAATAAGAAAGAACGTGAGAAGCGAGCCGTCAAGAAAATGCTACTCTTTGAATAACATTTAGAAGCTTAACCAAAAAATAAAAACAGCATTTACAACCAACAAATCCATGGTAGTATAGTCCGTTTCAAATCAACGCGCAATTGGAAAACTGCGCAAAGAGGGCCTGGAAGCGCATGTTACTCATCTGCTCGCTGGAAAATGATATTTATGAAACGGCTGAACTTTCTCCACTTCCTTTCATATTTAACCCATTTGCATCATAAGCAAATTCATATTAGCAAAACATTATTTCTTCTTCTCAACACAATAATTGTGAAGAGAGTGCTTTCCATGAAATCGATCTGTCTACACTCTGGTTTCGCATCGGTCAATACCAGTTTCTTATCTTTTCCACAATACATTATCCAATGCCATTTAAGCAGATAATCAGTACGCTCTGAGCATAGATAAACTAATCTAGATGACAAACTTTCCAGATATTGGAAAATCAAAACCGGTTTTCTACTGATCGCCCCTATCCGTGTGATCCTGTCTGTGAATACGTGTAAATTGTCATCAATGACAATTTCCCTCTCCTTTTATACAAACCACGCCCATTTTAATCAAAAAAATGTCATCTCCATTACACACATTCGTGCAAATCGCTCTCATTTTAGCAATTTTACTTGTAAATTGCTCTCCTTCTAGCAAATTTTGACAGAGTTATAGAGATGCAGAAGTGTTGGAATTCACTTACAGTGTGTCTGTGCAAAAGTTAAGGGTTTGCAAAAGTTTAGTAGAGTTTGACATCTAGTTAGTTTATCTATGGCTCTGAGACTCAGTGTCATTACATCAAAATATGGTTACGCTCGATTTCGTCTGTATCACTTCCAGAATTACTGGAATAGACTGGAAAAGAGAGCACATGCGCAAGAAATTGCACAGTGATTTGAAACGGACTATAGAATATGGAAAAACCAGCTCTGTAGACTCTGAAAATTTGTTGACGACTAAAATAAAGTAAAGATAACAATATCTAAAGTTAAGTAAAGAAAGTCTGTCTGTCAAATTGCGCTTAGCCCATTAGGTATCACCAGATTTCGCATGGAGACCTTTACCCTTTCTGAGAGTTAAATTAAAAAAATAAAAAGATGTTAAATATGATATTTTCGTATATATGTATCTGCATATTTTTTTTCCTCTTCAGGTTGCCTATTTATTCCTTAAAAACAAAGATGAAAAATCGCTCAAAAGCTTTGACATTAATTTATTGGAGAAGCGTTTGAAACGCGCCAAAAAAGATAAACCACGTTCCGTGCATTTGTACAATCAAATTGGCAATTATTGGCGCATACGAGGAGACGCAAGACAATCAATAGAATGCTTCCGACGTGCATTGGCAATATCACCAACGAATGCCGAGGTTCTACTCAATTTAGCGAGGGTGCTGTACAATTTACAGTACCTTGACGACGCCATACACTTAACAAGAAGGTAAATATATATATTTTGTTGATTTTCTTCGATTCAAGTTATAAAAAATATTATTTTATTTTAGATCTCTAGAAGTTCAACCGCCAGATCGTTCGGCATGGCGTCAGTATTTCACACTTGGTGAGATTTTTAAGGCCTATGGACATTTTCAGGAATCTGTACTACATCTACGGCACGCTCTAGAGTTATACCCCCAGCATGAGCCGATACTCAAGGCCCTGCGTGATGTCGAAAATAATCCGACATCACCGCTGCATGTGTACACAATTTTAATTATTGCGGCCTTGGTAAGTTTACCATTGAGAATACCAATGAAATGAATTTTTTTTTTTTTAAATAAAATATGAACTCTTCCTCTAGGTAATCGCTGTTTTTATTGTAATTATAACATCATCGGATAATTCAGACGCCTGTGGACAGCAATCTGAGTTTGAGCCGAAAATGCAGCGTCATTTTAATCGAGCGATGGCAATGCGCTCCCTCAAAGGACTATCTTCGCGAAACTTTAAGCACAGAAAATACTAAACAAGAAAAAGAGCACCAAAAAGAAAAAAAAAAAGTTTATCGTGACTATTCTTTACACACACACACACAAAAAAGAACACATACACAAACGGGCGTTATATTATTAGTATACGCATGAGTTAAAAGTTTAATTTTTTAGTCAAGTTTGATAATATATATATATCTATATATATTTTTTTTTAATCACTAGAGCAACATAAATTTTAAAGAGTTGCCTCTGGCTGAGTATCTGATGGAGATCTCTTTGATATTTTCTTTTTGTTCTCTTTTTGTACGAGTTTTCTCTTTATTTTATTAGTTGACTCTTGAAAGCTAGTCTTAATTTTCGAACTGTTGATTCTGAAAGTCTAAAAAGAATTTGTGATAACTTTTAATTTTTCTCTCGTTTCCCAAGAATTCTCATAGCTTCGGTAGTAACGACAAGTACTGATCAAGTTGCCATTCACTATTTGCTATTCTTATTTAGAATCCTTACCAAATTGGTGATCTAAAACTGTACTTATATTGCCCTCGGTAATTAATTTAAGCGATTATTTGTATTGATCAAACTCATATATATGTATATGTAAATTTTTTTTTTTTGCAAAGAAATTTTATTTGTTTTTCTCGAAAGCTAAGGTAGAAGCACTTGCCATATTAATTTCTAGTTTTTTTTTTTTTTGTTTAATTTCTTAATGACTTGATTGAAATACATACACCAAAGAATTGTAGAACTAGCTATCGTTTGTTTTGTTAGTTTTAAAATTGTAATTTTAAGTTGAACAATAATAAATTGAAATTGTTTTTTTTTGTTTTTTTTTTTTGTTTTTTTAATTTAAAAAAAATGCTACATGAATTAAACCTCGCCTTAGTTTTAAAACTTGGGAAATGTATAATTATATTTTGATTTATTCTTTTGTTAAATGAATAAAGTTTGTTTTTTCTTTCTTAAATCTTGATTCGAAAAATTGTAATGAACTTTTGATTTGTTTATTTTATGAATTAAATTTTATTTTTCAGAAGAATTTGAATTTGTTTAAAAATTTGAAAGTGTGAAGCGTACTGTTTTTAAGTGGAAAATAATATTATAATTATTAATTCTTTATAATTCATAATTATAGAATTTATGTAATTTATTGAAAAAGAAAAAAAAAAGATCTTACATTGAAGCAAAGACAAAATAATAAAACAAAACCATGAGCATTGAAATTGCGCGTTTTAAATAAAACAAGGCAAGTCGTCTTCATAGAGAATTGCATAGAATCTCTCGATAATTAAGAAATTATAAGAGAAGCATTTTGGTATTTCATAGCGAGTGAATACTCTTCGTTGAGTATCACACTCGACTGAATAGCGAGAGACTGGATCCACAGCGGATTGATATAAAGTTGAAGAAGATAAAACAGTTAAGGTTGCTACTTCAGGAATCACCAAAAAACCTATTTTAACTACCAACGCAATTATTGTACATTTGCTTACGAAATCCATGTATTCAATTAGTTCAAAAGTAAAGCAGGAACCGAAAAAATTCACACACACATTTATTGTATTTAGCGAATCATCAATGGTTTACCGGTCTATTTCAGGTTGCATCCGATTAAAGGATTAGACGTATTTTAGCTTATTTTTTTTTGGGTAAGAACCAATTCAAATAAACGCGATGATAAAGAGGCGAACATACAGTTAGCTAGAGCACTGTACAATTAATTAGAAGAGCTACCATCAAAACCTATAATCAGTCGACAGGCAATAGAAGAAGTGCACCGTCGAAGCGCAACAAAACGACCTAATCGATGTTTGCAATAGATGGAAAGAGTACAATTCACTTTGCTAACGCGTACGAAGAAGAGAAGTCGATGTTAGCGAAGCAGAGAAAAAATAGGCTGAGAGCATGCAGTCGGGCTCGAACATATAGCCTCCGAAATATTGTGGAAAATCGAAATGTTTAAATGCTTCACGGTTCTGTTAAAAAAACATTTGAGAAACGATCGAATGCATAACCAGCGAAGGGTGAGTTTTCTTAATCCACTGTGAGGCACGTCGACATATCACTTGATTCAAAGCTTACGGATAATAACCACAAATTAGATTTTCGAAATATTTGCAAAGCGCTCAAAACAATTCTTACATGAACGCCGCTAAGATCTTAAACTGTACTATAGATGCATGTACTGAGTCTCCCAATAGGAACTTCCGATTTTGACAGTTGATAGCGGCCATATTGTTGAAACTACATGTGTCGAATTGGGTGTCATTTATTCAGTCTGTTTTGCCAAATCACCATTTTTTTTGTACAAACTAGCGCGCGCTCAAGGGGTTAAAATATCCTTAAAATGTTTGCACACAGCGCGGGCGAAGGAAATTTAGGGAGGAAAGAAGGATAGGTACCGATGTACGTTGGTTTTATATGTTTGAATGTTATAATGACTAGGAAATAGAGAGCTCGGCAGGTAATTCCATAAGCGAGTTGTTCGGCTTAGGAACGAATCACGATATTTCAGAGTACGTCCGAATGTGGGCTTGAGGGTATACGGATGAGCATTCATAGCGCGTAGCGAGACGTGTGTTACGGTTAAAGGTTTGAAGGGGCGGAATGCTACCGGCGATTTCTATGGAGCACTGGTGGTGGAAATAGCCATAAAACAAAGTGAGACACGAGACATTTCGTCGGTGTTCGAGGGTGTCCGTTGCCTGAGTGATATTGGTATCAGCTATGAGTTTTATCGCACTGTTTTGAATCCGGCCTAGCAGGTGCAGAGATGTTTTAGGCGCACCTGAGCAGATGTGAGCACTGTACTCCAATTTTAGGCGGATATATTGAGCCAGATCAGAAGGGGAAAAGTAGATAGACATTTCGCACCATTTTTGGCGACATCGACATCGTTGTGTTTTCGAAGCATTAAATTCCACTCAGTTGATAGTTCCCCAATTGATTATGTTGTTATTATCGGAATTTAATGAGCTTAACATACTCTACCGTTCCCGTTCTATAGCCGAAGAGCAGGGAGCAAGAGCAAGAGTCTGGAAACGAATATGAAAAGCAGAGAGTACCGTCGTCAGCAAAGGAATATATTGGATTAGAAGTAGCAGACAAGAGATCATTAATGAAAAGTAAAAAGAGTGTCGGAGACAGAACGGAGCCCTGGCGCACACCAGCATTTATTTTGTGAATATCAGACTTGAAACCATCCAAGACAACTTGATTTGAACGTTCAGAGAGGTAATTTCTAATCCATTGAAGAAGAGAGTCGTCGATCCCAAAAGCACGCATTTTCAACAAAAGAGCCTGATGCCAAACTCTGTCAAATGCTTTAGAAATATCAAGTGCAACTATCTTGCTTTCGCCAGATTGATGTACGCTTTGGTTCCAGTTTTCGGTGAGACATGCCATCAGATCACCAGTGGACCTGTTGCTACGAAAACCATATTGCCGGTCATTGAGAAGTTTTCGTGTTTCGAGATATTTCATTAGTTGACAGTTTATCAGCGTTTCCATGACCTTGGAAAGAAGGGACGTAAGTGCAATGGGTCTGTAGGAGGAGAGAGAAGAAGATTCGCCTTTTTTAGGGACGGGCTGGACAAATGCTGTTTTCCATCTGCTCGGAAAGATTCCTAAAGAGTAGGATTGATGAAAAAGCTTACGCATTGGTTTTGCCAGCGTGGAATAATACCTCTTCAGAAGGAGGGGAGATACACCATCTGGACCAGCGGATTTATGTATATTAAAACCTTTAAGTACTCTTGCTACTACACAAGTGCGAAAGTGGATTGAAGATTCAACGCACTCAAGTGAAGGTGCAGACAGCACAATCCGGGAGTGATGAGCTGGCCGCAAAGTGTGCAGCAAGCAGATTAGCCTTGTTCAAAGAGCTTAAAGCTGGAATGTCATTGTGAAAGAGCGTTGGGATGGAGGATGAGGCAGAATTTCTGATGTTTTTGAAAAATGACCAAAAGCTTTTACTACATTTGGGACATTGTAGTATTTTTTTCCTCAACTTTTGGTCGTATTGAAATTTCACACACTTGAGAAAGACGTTGCAGTCATTCCTGGCTCGTTGAAACTTTTTTCGGTGTTCATCTGTCGGATTGGTCTTGAAGGACCCAAAAAAAAAACACTTCTCTAACCCTGACAGCCGCTTCACAGCTCGAGTAGTACTATGCCTTTTCTTTTGGTCTGACACTCTTCATCCGATGAGGGACAAAGGATCTCATTCCGAAGAAAATAGTGTCAGTGATCACATCAGCAGCGGCATCCACGTCGTTATCGAGGAAACATCACGACCGGTTAAATTTCCTAAAGAAATTGGCTTTCTCGTATTGCCATACGGTTCTTTTAGGAATCTTTTCTCTAACTGTGTGGTCGGTGTACGAGAAATTAGCTGATATCACACAACGATCCGACGAGCCTAGAGGGGAGAGCACATCAACGGAGTACTTATCAGGGTAAGAAGTTAAAAAGAAATCCAGGGTGTTGGCGGCATGACTATCAACGTCTGATATTCGTGTGGACTCATTTACAAGCTGGGTTAAATTATTTTCCGCAGCGAAGGTCTCAACACACCGTCCCTCGCGTGTTGTCTGTCCAGAATATCGAAGCCAACCAGAATTGTGTATATTGAAATCGCCCGTAATCACGATTTCAGTATGAGGATACAGGGATACAATTCTTTGTATGGAGTCAGACAGCGCATCAAACTCGTTAAAGGTCGAGTTGCTGTCTAGTTTGGAACTTCCGTAAATAAAGCAGTAATGAATAATTTGCTTACGGAGATGGAATTTTAACCACATGAAATTAATTCCGGGTTGGAACAGGGACTACATTGTGGCGGAATTTGGTAAGCTACATCACTACGCGCGTAAATGGCGAGACCGCAGTGAGAAAAGAACAGTGGCACTAGTTCGTAGCCAGGTGGCTTCAGATCAGAGTGATCTGAGAGGTGTATGCGGGGATCTGCCTGTGTTTCACTAAGTGCCAAAACAACTGGCCTGAATTTACAGGCGTGGACGTACGCAGAAAAGTGATTATTTTTTAGCCCGCAACTGTTCGCAATATCCACCCTAAATTCCCAAGTCATTATAAGAAAATAAAAACAAAAACAAAAAACACAAACACCGACGATGATGGGCAAGGCTGCGAAACGAAAATTCTGACGTTGGTTTACCGAATCCAATTGTTGTAGGTGTTATGCCCTTACAACAATAGAAAACAGTGCACCAACAAAATTGTCACTCACACAACCAGCTATCCATCAGTTATTGTCTACACTCAGCCACTGCCCATGCCGGATGACAAATACAGCATGGACGGACATAGCGTTCAACAACACGTGCAAATGATAAAATTGTTTTGTCAAAATGGGTGTTCTGTTCGGGCAACGTTCCACGCGCTTCCCCCATTTTACGGTCGCCATAATCGTCCTACCGAGAGGACAACGCTGCCTTGTAATCTATGGAATCATAGAAATTGTCACACAGATCGCGTTTTCAATGTCGTGTTGATACGCAGCGGTGAAACACGGCGATGTATTGAAATACAAACCCTTCATTTGAACGCGGCGTTGATATTGGTTCTTTTTGCGAAATAATGGGCTATTAATTGAATACCCAAGATTATACGACCAGAGTGATAAAAAGTACAAGAACCTTGTTTTAAAGGTCGAAATATGGGAAACTATTAAGAAAGATTTTGAATGAAAATGACATTTTGACGTTGTACGATGATGATCGCTCTTTGTTTGACTTCTTCTAACGCAGCGTAAAATAATTTTACCGCGGCCTTAAAAACGTGTTCTGTTTGACTAAGCGAGTTCATCCCCTAACGATGTGACGTGTAAGTATTGCTTTGCAATTGTACTACCAAAAATGTCCGGTTTTCCTATTTTAGAAAATTTAAATCATCGAAACGATTTTAATGTCATATTTAGGACATTGCTCGGAGATTCTGTCAAAGAGCTGGTAGAAATATTCTTTAGTAGGATCGTCTGTTTCTTCTGAGGTCGTAGGCGCATATTTAGTGTTTTGCGTGAATTTAACCTTAAGGCAGATTACAATCCCTTTACTCACAGGCACATCTCTGTAGCAGTCGCATTAAGGGATTACGCCACTCTAGAGGCCGTAATAATAAGCTTTTTTGTAATTTTTTTTTCAGGAAAAATATAAAATAAATCAAGTTTACAAAAGTAGAAGTTTATTCCACACCTGATTGACTCTAAAACAAAATTTTTATAGAATAATTTATTTAAAAATGGCGGCTGTGAAGCGATTTTCAGATGACTTCCCTTTTTTGGAAGAGTCTACGGCCGTACCAACCAGTAGGTTTGGAATTATGATGAGTCACTGAATTTTTTTTTATTGTTCATAATAACAGCTAGAGAAGAAGTATATTAATTTTTGGCCGAATGGCGTACTTCCAAAGTCAAATATATTTTTCAACATCTAGTTAAATTTTGAAGTGAACTCGTTGAAAATTGCTCAAGTTATGGCTCCGGCCAAGTTCAAAAATGCAGTTTTGAGATAGGTTAGGTTAGGTTAGGTTAAACAGGGGTGTGATGGATATGCGATCACGCAGACACTAGGCACCAAAATGGGTCCATCGTGATCCCTGTGGAACCAATTGAATTTGTCTTCAAATGGCAAAAACCTAAACAATCACACTGGTGAAACACTAAATTTTCTGGCAAAAACCAAGAAGGCCTTTGAAGTTCGTGTCATCTATTTCCTATAGGTTTTCGAAAAATTTTCATCGACTACACGATATTGCGTCTCATTCACACAGTATGCGTGTTATGTCCTCAACAGCTTGCAGATCACCGCAGAACCTGCAGATATCCGTATCTGACAATTCGAGTCTCTTTGCGTGCTGCCGCAGGAGACAGTGTCCTGTCAGGACTCCTATTACTGTCCTAGGCTTATCCCTGTTTAATTTTATTAACTTCCTACATCTTTTGTCGTCAAAAAGCGGCCAAAGAGCCTTGGATACTCTATATCCTTCAAGCCTTGACCACCTTAGGTTGACAGTCTTTGTGATATTTTCCTCGATAGGGGTGGTTTGATATTGGCAACTTTCTTGCAAGCTCGTCCGCTTGTTCATTTCCTTTAATACCGCAGTGTCCTGGCACTGGGTGGCCGTGGCTCAAGTGGTACTGGAGTGGTACTGGAGTGGCTTCTAAATCGGAAGGTTCGGTGCTCAAATCCCAGCCTCGCCCGAAAGACATATTCATTTTTTCAGTTAACGACAATCAAATAAGATGAGATGAGTAGTTGACTAGAAATCAACATCAAGCCAACTTCCACTAAGAATTTATTCTCTCCATTAAATGTTAGATGCCACCCAGTGGTTACAATGAGCCCAAACATCTTTCTTTCTCTCTCTATCCCATTTTCCAAAAACTTAACACATGCTGTGGCATTATAAGTGTATTCATACCCACTTCAGTGTTAAGTTCATAAAAAAAAAAAAAAAAACCAGCACAGTCTTACCCGGTTCTGACTGCGTAGTGCCTTGAGCACTGTGCGACAGCCTCTGACTGTATCAGAGTGTTGACGTTGGTTGATTCCATTGCCTTGAGCGCGGATGTAGATAGCGATATCTCTTTCGGATACCGATCTCATCTGCATTAGCTCAGCCGCCCTGAGGACAGCCAGATCCTGATTGGAAGTCACTGATTGCGTCCGGTAGTCTTATAGACACTCTTAGATCTGGGTCTTCTGAGAAGATACCAGAACCTGTTCCTTCCTCTGTTTTTAACCTGTTATTGACGTGATTATTGCATTTTTCTGCTAGTCCTCCCTCCCCGGATATATTATATCACACGGAATGTCGAAGGAAGGAATATCATCCGTTAGAATTGGATTGCCTGGCAGTAGCTCCGTTAGAACCGTGCCTTGTCCGAAAATACTGCTCTTGAAGTAACCCAGATTAGTGAGTCGTATCGCGCTGTTGCCAGCAAGTTTTTTGGTCCGTAAACCCAGCGGTGTTAGGTGCAAAAAGGTGTCTAATGCTGCCGTAGGGGTAGTACGGAGCGCACCTGTAATGGCTATGGAAGCCATTCTTTGAACCGCCCCTAATTTTCCGTAAATCGTTTTCTTGTTTGTTGCTTTCCACCATACTAGTGCGCCGTATGTAAGTACGGGTCTTACCACCACCGCATACAGCCAGTACACCATAGCAGGTTTTAAGCCCCAAATTTGTCCTAAAAAGAGCATTGCTCGAATATACATAGAATCACATCCAGATACTTCGCCCTGTCCGAAAGGGGCAGTTCCACTCCTTTGAGTTTTGGGAGTTTGAATTGCGGTATCTTGTACTTTCTGGTAAAAAGTATGAGTTCCGTTTTGAGACAACAGATTTTGGCCCAAGTGCTGATCATCTTCAGAGCAACCTCCATAATGTCGCTTAAAATATTCAAGTATTTTGCCTGCACTATTATGACATCTGCGTATGTCGTGGCACTTATACACATTGTACTAAGATTTTTGAGGATGTCATTGATAACCAGTACCCACAGGAGTGGAGATATGACTCCACCCTGAGAAGTTCCCCTGGTTACGGACATTCTGACAGAGCTTTGACCAATGGAACAGCTTATTTTCCAGCTTGCATGCATGTTGCAAACCCAGTTTGTAATGTCTTGTTCAATGTTGGCGTCTACTAGAGCATTTTTAATGGCGGTGCACTCCACGTTATTGAAGGCTCCTTCAATGTCGAGGAAGGCCGCAATCGAAAACTCTCCGAAGTGTAGACTCTTCTCTATTTTCCCCACCACCTCGTGCAGGGAGGTTTCTACAGATTTTCCTTTGATGTGTGCATGCTGTGACTCAGTCAAAAAGCCATTACTGCATCTATTCCTAATGTGAACCTCCAATAGTCGCTCCAGGGTTTTAAGCATAAATGATGACAGACTTATTGGTCTGAAATCTTTTGCTCTTATATGCCCCTGTTTGCCAGCTTTAGGTATAAAAAACCAACTTAACTTGGTATGTACCCTATTTTTAGACTGTGTCTAAATTCCCATAATTTTTTCGATTGCTACTTCCGGTGCTTTATGTAGCATAATCCGGACCGGGTTGTACGGCTTAAAGGACTGAATTGCCCACCTTAATTTTTTCCTGAAGTTTTGAGATAAACGCGTTTAAAATGCCAAGTACTTCGAGATATTTCCCGGCCATAATCTTTTGGGATATCATTTTTGAGGTCTTAAGGGACCATTGAAAGCAATAAAAAAAATACTTTTTGAAAATCCTAGAGTGGCGTACCACACTCCCCGCATGACAAATGATCTTTTGGATCCCCGCATGGATATTGCATTATTCAGTTTGTTTCGGTTTTTTATGCAATTAGCAATTTAGTAATGTGTAAAACTTGTAAAAAAAATGTGACTTTTAATCAAGCAAATCCGCGAAGGTTTAGGATTCGAAATTGGTGTCATGTGTGAATGCGGTGTTTCGTACATCGATTCCGGCCCTATGATTGAACATGGGTCTTCTGGGTATCGGAATAAACGGAATTAATTTTTTTTTTGCGGTTTGATGGATTTAGCAAGTAAATTTTATCATCAAACTTTCGCTGGACATTTCACAAGAATTTATGGATGTAGTCCGTACCAACAGAATTTGCCAACGGTCGATTGCGCAGAGAGGATTTAAGACCGTTGGCAAACTGAATTGGTACGGACTATACTTCACGTTTTGGTGCATTGTAATAACTCTCCCAGGAAAATATTGTAAAAAAAATCGTCGATTCGTGTTTAAAGTCTCTGCTTACTGCCAGAGTTGTGTCTTTTGGGAAAATAAAAAAGACAGTGATCCAGAAGCTTACAAAGAACGACTGTCACTGCACGAAGATGATTGCGACATAAATCATAAAGGATCGGCTTCAAAAATGGAAATCGACAGTGGAAAAGATATGTTTGGTCGCCCGATTAGTACAATAAATACGGGGTGAAATATTCGCGGTGATGGTGATTATTAGATTTGAATCCATGATATTCCTGTAGAAAAACTACAGTGTTATCTACTTGTTAAAAAAAGAACGGATCACGACGCTGTAGTTTGAAAAAATCGATTGCATGAAAAATGTGATTTTGGCGGGCCAAAAATCATCAATTTTTCAGCAAAATTCGATTTTTTTTTTTTTTTGAAAACGCTCCCATTTCGTCAAATTTAAATTTTTTTCCACAATCGTGGGTCATTGTATACGCAATAGCTTCTAGTTTAATAATCTTTTTGGTTTTTTTGATTTCAGCCACGGCGAAGGCCGCAATCCCCGCTGCAGTAGAGGGCCTTCTTTTTTTCTGACTTGGGAGATAGCGAATATTCATTATTTATGTATAAATATATCCCCGAAATTTTAAAACATTTGATGCGCTAGTTTTCTTTGGCGGTCACACTAAGTGTGCCCTTTAAACAAACAAACCAAAGTGGGCGATTTTGAGTCGAGTAGAAATCAGGAAAACTTACAAAAGTTGAGGGGTAAGACTAAAAATTGTACTCGACTACCATATGTTGGTAAATTCGACCCAACACAAATACGAGTACGGTTTGCAATGTCCTCAATAAACGCCTTTTTGCAAAACAACAATCAAATATATATTTTAAATACTTTTTTTGATTTATTTAATACCAACGATTTTTGCTGTACGCACTGCATTACGTAAATATAAGAAAAACATTTGTTTTATGTTTTTAATTTTTACTTTTTCTAAAAAATATTATAATTTTATTTAGTTAGCTTTACTTCTCTTTATAATTACAGTATTAGTTAAATATATGTGTTCTCCAAAAATCAAGCATTCCATGTTAAAATTGAACGGCGAAACTTATAAAGGAAATTATTAATGGAAAAAGTCTGTTCTCAGTGACTAAAGTTTGCATTCAAAGCAAGCTTATTATTATTTTTATTATTATATTGTTTTCTTTGTTTTATTTTTTATTATTATTATTTAATGTTTAAAACTGAGCGTTCTTACAAATTGATATGACTTGACAAACTAAACATAAGTATTTAAAATAGTGCTGCTCAATTTGGCTGCTTATAATGGTCGTCATTGTTGAATGACTAAAGATAAAAAACAAAAGGCAAATGTAGGTATACTTGTTTTTTATATTATGTTCATATAATCCTTGAGAACGCGTTGTAATCAATTATTTTGTTTTTTAGTTTTATTTTTTCTTTCTTGTTCACATATTGAAATTTTTAAATTAAGCCGAGTCGTGAATATTCAAACGGAAGATGTCGTGCGCACAGAAAAATGTTCCCGCCAATGGTTTTAGGACAAAAACTTGTGAATACGCATGTGGAGGATCGTTATCACACTGAAATTGAATAAAAATAATTAAGTCATTAACTAAATTTTAGCGGGGAGGATAATTTTTTTTGTATTAATTGTCATGCAAAACATATTAAAATGTAAATAAATGTAAAAATAAAACTAAAATAAAAAATCAATATTTACAGTGTAGCCTAAAAAAATGTATTTACTTGTAGAATAATGTTAAAAAAAAATGCAAAATAATCAACGGATTGCCGCCCCTTGTCCGAATGCAGTAATTCGGTAATTTAATGAACTCCAAACAGGGAAGGTAGTACTACGAGGGCGGGTCAATAAGTCCGTGACTTTTGGATTAAAACAGATTTTTTGATAAAAAAATAATTTTATTTTTCAACGTAGTCTCCCTTGAGCTCTATACACTTTGTCCAACGCTTCTCCAATTTTTTTATCCCTTCCAAAAAAAAATGATTTGTCGAGGTGCTCAAAATGACGAGATGACTTCATCATTGGAGTCAAATCTTTTTCCACCAAGCCATTTCTTCAGGTTTGGGAACAAGAAGTAGTCGCTCGGAGCCAAATCTGGAGAATAGGGTGGATGAGGGAGCAATTCAAAGCCCAATTCATGGATTTTTGCCATGGCAACTGCACATGTGTGCAGTTGGTGGAAAAGAACTTTTTTCTTGGCCAAATGAGGTCGTTTTTTTTTCAAATCGTCATTGAATAGGTCCAATAAGTTGGCATAATATTCCCCATTGATTGTTCTTCAATTTTGAAGGTAGTCAATGTGGATTATCCCGCGTGCATCCCAAAAAACAGTCGCCATAACTTTATTGGCTGACAAACCCACCTTGGCCTTCTTTGGCGCCGATTCACCCTTAGAAACTGTTGTTTGTTCTCTGGTGTGTTGTGATGGATCCATGTTTCGTCCACGGTTACAAAACGGCGCAAAAACTCCTCCATATTGCGATTAAACAACGCCAAACCTTCCTGTGAAGTTGTTACACGATTGCGTTTGTGGTCGACTGTGAGCAAACGCGGCACCCATCTTGCGGAAAGCTTTCTCATGCCCAAGTGATCATTCAAAATTGAAACCACTGAGCCATGCGAGATCCCTACGGCTTCCACAATCTCTCGCACTTTCAATCTTCGGTCGGCCAACACCATATCGTGAATTTTTTCGATTGTTTCGGGTGTAGAGACCTCAACTGGGCGTCCAGGACGTTCGGCATCTTCAGTGCTTGTACGGCCACAACGAAATTCAGTAAACCACTTTTTTACCATTGAAATCGATGGTGCAGAGTCCCCATAGTATTTATCAAGCTTAGCCTTGGTCTCGGTAATGGTTTTTTTTCGCAAGAAATAATGCTTAATAAGCACACGAAATTCACTTTTTTCCATTTTCTCCTCAAATTAGTGAGTAGTCTGATAAAAATAGCTGTCAAACACAAACTAACTGACGCAGCAAGTTTAAATTTTGACAGGAGTCAACTGACAAATGCCTGTTGACAGGAGCAGTGTTGCTGTTTCAGTAAAAAGGTCAGAAATTCAAAAATGCACGGAATTATTGACCCGCCCTCGTATTTAAGCGGTTGAGACTTGTGTTGATCTGATTTTTTTTAAAATAGCCTTTACCTGGATGTGATATAATTACACCACGTTCTTCCAAAGTACATATATGCTCTAAC
The DNA here is from genome assembly GCA_963966105.1 of Volucella zonaria. Lineage (NCBI taxonomy): Eukaryota > Metazoa > Arthropoda > Insecta > Diptera > Syrphidae > Volucella > Volucella zonaria. The sequence goes on along the minus strand of OZ014532.1, from coordinate 191,107,222 downwards.
ATATGCTAACCATTTGTTTTAAAAGAATGTACAGAGTGGCGCAAAAGTAATAGGGATTCTCACTTGAAAATATCGAGATTTTAATTGTTTGGCATAGTTCATGCTTGCATAAACTTCTCCTAAGTCTAAATCAGAATCTATTATCTCTCGAGTGCAAAATATATTAAGTATTGGAATGGAACGTATTTTCATTTAATGTCACGCTTCGCTTCCATTTCGAGTATGCGATAAATTTGGTCCAAATTTTGTTGATAAGTTTTAATCATAATTGAAAATATCACAATTGAAAACGCGGCACATACACGACAGGGTGTATCATATAAAAACTATGCACATCTGTTGGAGGTCAACGAAAAGACTTTTAAACGTCGGGCAAGAAAAGTCGAAGGTATTGTCAAAAACTAGTGCAAATCAGATCGACCATGTAATCGACAAATATAATGAAAATAAAAATTCCTCACACGATTGAAACTAAAGTTGGCGTAGAAACTAGAATTGTGCCGAAGAGGTGAAATGCATCCCATAATTCGATCATACAAATTTGAAAAGGGACTATGCGTAGGTACATATATAAAAAGCACGGCATGGGGTCGAATTGCATACAGTCGTTCAACAAAGCCATAACTGTGTGAGAAAACATAAGGGGAATTATTTTTACAACCCTCCAAACTTAACAAGCAAAATTTAGAAGTTAAAACAAGTGAGCCTTCATCAATAGATACATATCAAGAATTATTATAGAGGAGAATGCAACCGTTGATGGAGAATATTGAGGCAACAAAAATTAAATCTGCCCTAATAACCAAGAAATATTTCGTAAGAAATCGTGATATTTTCACGTAAGAAAGAACCAGAGTTTACACAGCAAAACAAAGTTTAAACTTAACTAAAAAGCGGTTTGCAACACTTTAGGATGATTGGTCGGGAAATTCAATAGACTGTTAGAATTTTTCCTCCTCTAATAACTAAATTGTACTTTAGTTGTGTCTCGTTTTTGCGGATTACAAACATATTCCGTAGGGAGTGATCTATATAAGGCTCGGTTTGAAGCTGTGATTCTGTTGCTCATCCACGGGGACCAGAATTATCTGTTGCACTTTTGCTGCAAGAAGGCATCCACGAAAGTTAGATAGTTTTTGATTTAACGAACATGAAAACGTTGACGAATTGCCTGAATGGGGAACAGCAAAGTCCATTTGAAAGCCGTTGCAAGGCAAATGTTATTAGAAAAAAACATTTTCTAAAATTTTAGTTACAAAGCCGTTGTAAGTCTTTGTCAACCTAAATACAGATTCAAAAAAATTACTTAAAAATTATTTTTATTGACGAAACTTAATTTTTTTAAAACAATCACTTGAGACATGTGTGGACTGAGGCGCATGGTGAAACTGTCGTCCAACGAAGTTGGACACAAAGTTCATGTTTTTAGTTGTTTCTATGAGGGGAGATTCAGAAAATTAGTTAACCTTCACCTGAATCTCGAGGCTCAGAGTATGATCCAACAATACAAAAATTAACTTTTAGCATCCGTTGAAATTCTGTTCGGAAATGGAAACGGAGATTGGCTCCTACCAGAGAACAGAGATCTAAAACATCGCAGACGTATCTATCAGGGCTTCATAGGGTCAAGCGGTTGTTTTCTCTTAAATCTTAAATTTCAAAGTTGGCAGATTCAATTTCAGTTTGACATTAAATCTCGCGGCTATGTTCGCAGTGTTGGTTTCAAAGGCGAATTCAATCGTTTTATATGAAGATTTTAGTCTTAAAGATTAAATTTGAAGCCATAAGAAAATTAATTAAATTAAATTAGCCCAACCCAGTTAACCCAATAGAAATCAAAAGCAAAAGCATTTAGTTGCTTTTTCACAAACATTTGTTGCTTTTTCCTTAATATTTTCTCCGATAAACTGGAGCTTTGGTGGCATTTTGAACGCAGTTTTGAAAACAAATAAGCACATTCGCACACACTAATTTTAAAAAAGGTTCAAGTTCCTTTTTGGGTAGAAGAAGAATAACTATTTTTTCCAAGTGTAAAAAGCCCAAAAGAACGTTCATTATTGACTTGCTCTTTCAAAACATAAGTTGATCCACGAACAAACCCCAGAATAGGGAGAAACGGGATGCTGCCAACCATCAGAAAACGAATAAATGCTCTCTAGTTGTATGTTGTATGTATCCTCACTTCTGAAGTGAACAATTTTGATTTTGCTTTTGTTTCGTGTGGAAAAGTGGCTAAACACTTTTGAATAAAACGCGTCTAGTAATACAAATGAATTTTTTTTGTTTATTATAATCAAACGCATCATGAATATCAGAATACCATCCACACCATCGTATTTACAGTGCTGGTTTAAGATAATGATAATAGTTTCATTTATACCATACCATTAACAGATCATAAAAGCTATTAATTCAAGACACTAAACAAGTTTTGAGATTTCCTTCTAACAGCAGCCCAAACGAATTAAATGGATTAGGAATAGGAATAGGAAAGCCGAAGACGTCGATGGCAAATCGATCAAAATGTATCACCATAACACGAAATGGCACGATAAGAATATGACTAAAAATGTCAGAGATAAAGAATTAGCGAGAAGAATAATATAATGGTTTCTAAAACCTGACTGCGTATCGCACGCCCGAAACTTCGGCCGTCATCACAAATTCGCAACACTGGTTTCAAAATACTATGAACCAAGTGAGAGATTCCATTGCACAAGGTATCGATTGTACGAATAATGCCAAAACTCTGCGCGGTGTTTCGAAAGGCCCAGCTTTGTATTAATAAAAAACAAAAGAACAACGAAAAGATAAATGTGATAATGCGGAACAAAAAGTTAAAATAATTTTCAACATTGACTAAGTAAAAACAGTGGAAACAACAAAATCCATTAAATCGCTGTTACCAGAGAAAACAAACAGATTCAGTTAGCAAATACATTTTAAGGCAATCAGGACCCATTGACTACAACAAAAAAAAAATAAGTTGTACAACAAAATTTGTAATAAATATTACAATTTCTTCTGATGTTGTGAGAAAAAAATAAGACTTTATAAAAGATGAAGCAAGCGGAGAAAAGAAAGGAAGGAGGAAACTTGGATGTATACTGAGTGTAGCTGGATCACATACCTTCCGAGCCAGTAGAAAACGAAATCTTCTGGTAGATTTTATGTGGCTAACATTAAGATCTTAAAAAGAATTAGATATATGTATGTATATAAAGAAGAAGTCAGGGGAATTGTAAGACGTGAGTGAGCTTCACAGGAGACTTGATAAGGCATAAATATACCCCAGAAATGTTGTATGTAACGACATGAAGTTTCAACGGTATATAAAAGAATATGTAGATTATGATAGCTTACGTTTTATGATTCCAACGAACCAGAAATTGCTTCTATTATTATTTGATCGTTTTCTGTTGATATCTCGCATTGGGTTTACGATAAAGAGAAATGAATTGCGTTGGGTTGGATTATAATACAATTTTGACCGTCGGCTATAAAGAATTAAAGAGACTGAACAGTTCTTGGTCATGTTGAATGATGATCAGGGAAAGATATACCTAGTCCTGCAATAAGTTCTGATCTATGCTACTTCACAAGGGAAGCGATAAAAGTTATTCCAAGGGTTCACCGTGGCCATCATCCTGTTTCCGTAATGGTTTGGTTGGAAGTATCGCACCAAGTTGTCACATACTTCCATTTCTGCGAAAAAGGTGTGTGGGTGGCCGTAGCTCAAGTGGTAGTGTGTTGGCTTCCCAATCGGACGGTTCGGGGTTCAATACCAGCCGTGACAGAAAGACTTTTTTTCAGGCAACTAAAATCTTGTGAGATGAATGGTTGCCTAAATATAACATCAAGTCCAATTTACACTAGTAATTTAGTCTCCCCATTAAATGTTGGATGCCACCCATGGAGCGAAATAACCACTGAGCCCAAAAACCTTTCTCTCTCTCTCTATCCAATTTTCCGAAAAACTTAACACGTGCTCCGGCATTTTAAGAGTAGTAAATACCCTCTTGGAGTGTTAAGTTCTTTTTAAAAAAAAAAAAAAAAACGGGTGCAAAAGTTTACCAACAAGATGTGTTAGAGGGTGTTGTGAAGGGATTAACTTTTAACTTTTTCAATGGAGAAAGATGGGTATTTCAACAAGACTGCTCCGGCACACAAGTAAGAACCACACAAGAATGGCTCAGAGTAAATATTCCTGATATTATATGAGCGCAAATTCGAATCCACTGGATTATTACTTGTGGTTAGAACTAGAAAACATGGAATGCAAAACTCCTCATAGAAATCCTCAAGACAGCATTGTCATGCGTCACCGATATCCATGGATACTATGCATGCCGCATTGAAAGCTTGTATTAGAGCAAAAGGCAGTTAATTCGCACTAATAACTAATAATATGGACTAGGTGTAGACTATAAAGTAAGCTGATTCATGGAAAAATTTGGTTAGAGTCTATGAAAGGGTTACAATTTGAGTGAATACTTAAAAAGTATTCAAAAAAAATTATAGCAAACGGCCCTGAGAAAACATGACATTTTACAAAGGGCGTTTGATAATTCCGAACATTGATATACAAAACATGTTTTTTATCTGGAAGCAATCTAGTTTATTTTTCAAAATAGTCTCCTTTTGATATGATACACCTACTTCAGCGATACTCCTAACTTTTCTAGTGAATTGTCAAGCTCTCCGCAGAGAGCTTATTGCGGAGATAATGTCTTCACTTAACTCCAAGTCCTTCATGCGTGGGAAAAAAAAATAGTCCCAAGGCGCATCTGAAGAATATGGTGGACAGGTAGCAATTCTTTACATTTCACTATTGCGATGACAAATATATTGTCATTGTCGTGGTGAAACAGCACGGATTTTGTTGCAGTCTAATAACTCTGCAGAGTATTCGCTAATGTTTATGTTTTTTTTTTTTTTTTTTTTTTTTTTTTTTTTTTCAAATAGTCGAAGTGGTGCACGCTCCTCAGCAGAAATCCGGCATTATACAAATATTTTTAAAGTTGTTCTGCACCCGATCATTTGAGCTTACAGCCTCAGTAATCTTCTCCGTTCGTCCGTGACCATATGAATTTTATCGACCATTTGTCGATGTCCTCAATTCAACGTATTGGAAATTCCAGAAGCAACAATGCGGATATTCCACGTAATATTTATCCAACTTTGCTTTAGTTTTTGCAGCTGCGTTCTTCTTCAAATTTTTTATGACTAGATGAATTATCACGTTGCCAAAATACGAAAAGCTGCCTACTTCCAATGGCTACCAAACACAAACTGGTTGGCATATATTCATATGGCATATATTGTATGTCATGTTATGAAGAATGATACCACCCTTTAAGATTGCACGGAATTATCGAACGCCCTTCGTATATGCAGAAATCCGTAAGAAATCGATATTCAATTACATTCTGCTTTACAGATGTTTGTACTACAATCTTAAAATATCATACCGGTCTATAACAGATCAAAAGACATGTAAGACTTCTATGAAATAAAAGTGTGACTTACATATTAGATCTTCTCCCTTATGTAAGGAAATAATATTATTGTTATTATCACAAATTATTGATTGAAATGCGCCAGGTCATGGTTGAAAAAAAAGAGGAGGAGCAAAACCAAACGGTGACGTGAAGAACAAATGCGTCGAAAGATGGATTAACAGCCCTAGAGTCTAAATCTAACCCAAAGTTATAACTGCTAAATTATTTAAGAAAAAACAAAGTACTAGCAAGAGAAAAGGTTTGAATATGAATAGAATGGATACATATTTCCAAGTCAAAGAAAGCGCTTTATAAAAAATGTTAATCATGCTTCTTTCTTATCTAATAACCTGAGGCCGAACTCCTCACAAACACCCTGCATTAGTACGCAAAAATTCAAAAACCAGTGTTTTTAAAAGAAAATAAAGTGTGAAAGCTATCCGATCCTTATAAGTACGACTTGTGTGTGATTAACTTTAGTGTTCAAACAAACCAAAAAAAAAACAAAATAAAAATTAGAAAATAAATTAGTTTGTTAACGAAACGAAATAAAAATTGATAACAAAGCCAAAAGAAATCATTGCTTAGAGAAGAACTATCTTACGTACAACTGAAAACATCATTCGTTCATCGCTAAAATTATACTTTCAATTGCATTTTACGATATTTTGGTAGTTTTTACTAAGTCTTTTGGGAAAATTGCTTTTCTTAGGCTACAGATCGTGCAGAGCCAACCGGAAGACATCGTGTTGCACAAAGAAACTAGTTGCAATCGGCTTCAACACAAATGTCTGAATATAGGCATGTGGTTGATCTTCATCTGTCTGTTATCAGGATCATCATATACCATTTAAATTATTAAAATGTAAAAAAAAAAACAAAAAACAAGACAACAATTAGAAAATTTAATATAGCAATGATAGAAATAGTTCTCTTCTTTTTTCTAATCTTAAAATGACTCAATTCAATGAACTTACTTGCAATCTTCCTAGAACATTAATTAAAACACCTCCATCGAACATGGGTTGTGTGTCTACTGCGGTCAATATTCTCTTGATTTTTTGAAATGATAAACTCTGCAAAGGCAATTGAAAACAATTTATTTTACACGACAAACTTTAAGGAGATATTCTCTAAAGATTCCACTGCTTACTGATAGTTTTTCCATAATTTCGGGTGCTCCTTGTATTTGTTGACCCTCAAAGGTCATGAACGAATCTGTAGCCTGCAAAGAGCAACCAAAAAAAAAAATATATTTTAGTTCACAGGACACTTTTGGTTTTTATGGTAACACAACATAAACTCAAAGATGTAATGCAGTTCTTCATTTGTGCATAGCAACAGTAAGTTAGCGATATTTTCGATTTGACAAGCACTTTGACTAGCCGTGAGCTAATTAATTGTGGTCTATACAAATTCATGTCGTAGATTGCCGTCCATCTAGAACAATCTATGCTTTCACTCTTACGATAGTCATCTTAAATCGGCGAAAGATCTTTGTTTACACTGAACCATAACCACACAAAGTAGTCAAACGACATTTTTTTGAAATCTCAAAACCGAAGAATTCTCAAGCAGAAAACCATCCTGTTTTCTCCCCATTTAAGGTTATGGCCAACCTAAAAATAGTCTCTATGGGGCGTTGTGTTCCCACCCAGGTACCCAGAAGAACGTTTTATCAATTTCCAGAGTTTGAATGTCTGAATTTGGTTGCATCTAAGACTTACGCTGTAAAAGTTGACAACATTTGCTCGTTGCAAAGGATCATCGAACAGTGCGTAGTATTGTTGGACAAATCCTTTTCCAATATCCTGATACTGCGGATTCAAAGCCATTGTTATGTGAGTAATTTAGGTAGTCAAAATGGAGTATAAAAAAATGCGAACAAAATATAATAATTAAGAAGATAATTTGCGGCGATTTCAATATGAAATTGCTTTGCAAAAAATCTCTTTCCTTCTGATGGCAGAATTTACAAAGAAAATCGCGACACACCGACAGATGGCTCGGACACCGATGCTGATTCACATTTCGTTTTTTTTTTCTTTTTTCATCTTTTTTAGCGGAATGTCAGTTTGTCAGTAGCTATTTAATTTCTAGGGATTGGCTGTACTGTGGGTAAATGTCAAAAAAATGTGTTCGTAGAGTATAACTAAAAAATGGTACGCTCGTATCGGGTGCAGAAGTGGATTAGGGTAGAATCTTATAGAGTTTTTAAGACTCTTCGAAAACCCAGTTTTTGATAAAACGTATACATAACCTAATTGAAGGATTCACACCGAATACCGAGTAGTTTTTGTTTGACGGTTGTACTCGCATCAGCTGTGAAATTTTTGAGTAGGAAGGGATTTTTAATGCTATGTTGTTTTTCCCCTCCATATTCTGCTTCAACAACCTCACAATTGCGAATAAGTTTTTATGAGATTTAATTAAAAACTTGTTTTACTAAGGGGTTTCAAAAACTAAAAAATGTATGGGAAAACTACAGTTTTGGATTAAGGTTACGAGAGTTTTCGATGCGGTGTCAAAAGGGTATTAAACACTTTTCATCCTATTTAACTTAAATAATTGAAATAAAACATTAAATAAAATAATCATATTGATTGTCTACTTAGTAGGGTCAGAATGAGACGATTATATAACCCCCCTTGGGTCGTCTAGGGAGATCTTTAGAAATCGGGGACATTTTTTCTCAAATTTTTATTTTTATTTTTCTATATGGTCTCTTCCAGCGATGCTCCCATCTCTCTAACCCGTCCAAATAGTACTTGGCGTTTTTCTCAGCAAAATAATTGTTCTCGAAGGTGATTGCCTCCTCATGTGACGAAAATCTCTGGCCTCCAAGCGCAGTTTTTAGATGAAGGAACAAAAAGAAGTCGCTTGGGGCTAGATCTGGTGGATTTTCGCCATGGCAACCGCTGAGGTGTGAGACGGCGCGCTGTCTTGGTGAAACAGGATTTTCTTTTTCTGCAAATGTGGCCGTTTTTCCGCAATTTCTGCCTTCAGCTTGGCAAGTAATGATGCGTAGTACGATCCTTTAATGGTTTTTCCTTTTTGAAGATAATCGATTAAGATAACTCCTTTACTATCCCAAAAACAGTCGCCATCACTTTCGCAGCCGAAAAAACAGTTTTTGCTTTTTTTGGAGCCGGCTCGCCCTTTGCAGTCCACTGTTTTGACTGAATTTTTGTTTCGGGCGTATAATGGTGTATCCAAGTTTCATCTACAGTAATTAATCGGAGCCAAAACTCGGATTTATTGCGCCTAAACTGCGCCAACAGAGCGTTGGAAATGTTCATTCGAACACGTTTTTGGTCTAACGTAAGCGAACGCGGCACCCTCTTACGGCAAAGTTTAAATTCAGCTGCCCAAAATTTCACTGTGGTAAATGATGGTGCAGAGTCCCCATATACAGAGTCCAACTCATTTTTGATTTGCGTAGGCGTATTGCCTTTCAAAAACAAGAATTTAATAACAGCTCGATACTCAATTTTTTCCATTTTCACAAAAAACACTCACATCGACTGTAAACTAAAAACTGCTCTTTCAAAATGACTGAAACTTCGTTAAGTAACTGTCAAAAAATGCACAATTAACATTCACTAGTTTTTTTAACGACGAGTGCCGCTATCTAGGCTTCCATTGCTTGATGGGTTACATATGAGCACAACTGCAGCTGGGGATAAATGATACAACACTGGACTCAACGGAAAATTTTATGGAACATTCTAGTATCAAATAGGTCAAAATTACTGCGTTATGGCGTTACAAAAATGAAAATAAAAATTATCTACTTCACTTCTATAATGACAACTGAAAAATATGTTGCAAGAGCCACAGGTAATGAACTTTTAAATGGATTTATAATGTTTGTATAGAAATGGAGACGTAGAATTTTTTTTATGTAGCTCCAGTTGATGGGAAACTTAGAATAGAAAACGCTTTGTTGCAGTTCTTAAACATTTAGGCGAAACCGATAAACTTGTCGATCCCAACGATCCGTTGGTAGCGACGAATTCTTAAATTGTCACCCGCTATTCTAGTGATGTAGTCAGTCAGAAAATTGGGATATAGAACGGGGTGTTTTTGGAACTTCATAGTAAGCGGGATCTTTGGTCAACTCCTTTCCACTTGTGGAAGCCACAAAAGCCGAAACTTTCCTCTTTGAGTTGTCCCTCGTGGTAGGGTTCGTTAATTTTCATTCGCTCTATATGTTTTTGACATCTCAGGCGATGAAGCAGATTTTCTGACCGGATCGGTGTCGCTGTACAGCACAAAGAATCTTGCGTCCAAAATGGCCAAGGATGTCTTCATTTGTAAGATTGGGATGATAAGGGTCTTATATAGAGTATCGTGACAAGACATTATTAACAATTATCAAGAAACAGCGGTAGCAAATGAGAAACTCTGTTTGATTCTGACGAAATGTCATTGTCAGACTAAACAGCGGAGTTGAAGTGGACAGATTTCCTAACCACGTCAAAATAATGGCCGTCTATTGTGGTGCTCTGTCCGATTCGTCGACGTCGTGCATCGGTCCTTGCTGACAGCATATACTTGATTTATCTTTCCAAATTTTACCGCTTTTGTTAAAATGCTTGCAAGCGCACCAGTAACGGTTCGCTGCATTCTGCCAATATCATCAGTAGTAGTAGTATTTATATAAACTTAAAAAAAAAAAAAAAACTCTAGTGTTGACTTGCGAATTTGGCACAATTTTTTCAATTATCACATTACCTAAACCCCTTTTTGGCGTCAAAATCTCGGTGAAATTGCTATCGAACGCAGAAAGCTAGACATGGCTCTGTATAGCACGTCTCTATAGATGCTGTCTTAAAATTGATATTGGTGGATTTACCCGGCCTAAGACCGCACAGACCAAACAGATAGTTAATAAGTGTGAACGTCAATTGCTCCGAAATTAAAAAATGTGCCATTACAAATTTTATGAAGGCAAATCAAACAATCAAAATGTTAAGATGTGATGTTTACAACAATTGTAATCCAAGTGGCAGAGAATAAGCAAGATCGATCGTATGAGACCACCATTACTTTATTGCCCACCCAACACTTTTGCATGCAACTAATTGTTGTTGTAAGGCAGCGAAACATTAGGATGGGGATTGAACATGTATTAAGTATTAAGATGCTCTGCATACAGACATTACATCGCTAATCACTGGTCAAAAACATTGATTGTAGATTTAAGTGATTGATAAGGCATGAACGCAATAAATTAAAATTAAAGCAAGTAAGAAACGATTGGTTGCTGTTAAGATATTTAAACGATGATAAGGAAACTGACGTCACTATAGCTGCCACAGTTAGAGGGTCTCCTTTCTTGTAAAATGGGCGAACGATACCAAAATTCCATGCATCAGGCACACTTTTCTTCGACCAAACTCCGAAAATGAGTTAATACATGCTCTCTACTATTTTATCCGTTACTGCGTTAAATAGCTTTGCAGATTTGCGTCCTAGTCGTGCTTAAGTTTAAATATTGCTATATTTACTTCAATTTGGTCCGTGAAGCATTCAGCGAAAATTGAGTTGTATAACAGCCTGCAAAAGGCATTCTTCTAAACCCTCGCCACCGACTGTGATGCTTTACTTATAAATATGTAGAGGTTTCTGTTTTGGTCTTGCTTTCTGTTTTTGAAAAAAAAAAACTGACGCCGTTCCTTGAGTAGCCCATTTCCAATTCGTTGATAGTGCATTTCTCATTACATCATCATGTAAACCTTTTCCATACCAACGCACTTGCAGCCAGTCATCCCACGCAAACGAACTTCAATCATACGACTCCAACAACAATCCGGCTTACTCATCACACCACCAGTCCACACTCTATCGGATGACAATCATCAGACGACTCCAATCATACCACTCGAACAACAATGCAGCTTAGGCATCAGACCATCATGCGATGATAATACAGAACGGCATGCAAATCGGCCGATGGTCATCAAGCGTGCCATTGGCTGATTATCAACGAACCAGTGCAAGAAGCGGTACTCACCATAGCTCTCGTGCTGGTATAAAAGGAGGCTGCACTTCTGCAGTGGAAAAAAGTAATAATCGTCAGCGAGTTGTACCAAATGGTTGTAGGCAAGGTGTATTAAATAAAGAACTCGAAGTCAAAACTTGAAAGTGGTATTTTATTGCTGCTGGGTGAATTTCTTCTGTCGGTGAATTTGGATTTTTCCTACAGTTTCAGAAGTGGGATTGAGCTCGCAGTGCAACTAAGCGTCGAATAGCCAAGTTTTCCTGACATTTTGAACGTTTGCATCAGAGAGGTGAACGATCGAGGCAGAGATGGAGGACCAAAAAGCACAAATCGCAGCATTCTCAGCGTTATCAAGGGACGACCTACGGGAAGAGCTCCGAGCTCGTGGACTGGAGCTATCAGGCGTCAAGGCAGATCTGCTTGAGCGACTGTTGAGGTTTGAGGGCCTCGCCGTGGAAGTAGAGTACGACGACGAAGAGTCCGAAATGCAGACGGCGCAGGAAGAATTGGAAGAACTCCGAAAAAAGGTTCAACGCTTAGAGGAGTTGGAAAGGCGGAGGATAGCTAGAGCGGCTGAGCACACTGCACGTAGTGCAAGGGAGAAGGAATTAGCCACACCGAGACTAGTAACCAACCGACCAGAAGAGGAAAAACACCTGAAGAATGCGTATTCCATGAGAGACGTTGCAGAAATGCTTCCAGAGTTTAATCCCAAGCTAGCAACGGGATTGTCATCGCAAGACTGGAAGCGTAAGGTGGAAACTATAAGACGCATCTACCATTTGGACGAAAAATTAGTGCTGATGGCGGCGACGACAAAATTATCTGGGGCAGCTCGACTTTGGAGCCACAGTATCATGCCAGAGACCCTGGGGGAATTTTTTGATGAATTGTGCGAAACATTCCCCGCAACAGACGATGATGCAGACATACACGAACGATTACGAAACCGGAGGCAGCGACACGGCGAAGAAGCTGAGGAATATGTGTTCGAGATGAAAGCCATTGCATCTCGAGGACATATACAGGAACCATCGCTGATAAAATATATAGTCCAGGGGCTCATTGACACCGAGTGTAAGAATGTGTTCAAATCAGCTCAGCCAGATTCACTGCAAGACATGCTGAAGAAGATACGTTGGACTATTGGATTGAGGCGCAAAGGCGAAAATCATTCAGAAGGGCAGAATGCGCTTCAACCCGTAACTGCTTCAGGCACAAAGGCAAGACTGGATCGAGGGACAATAAAATGCTTTCGGTGTCAACAGCCGGGTCACATAAGCCGAAACTGTCCTTCACTTAGGACTGAGGGTCAACCAAGCGCATCAACGAGCGGTTTGCGCACAAGTAATAGACCACATCAACTGCTTATCAGTAAGACAAAAAGCGAGTATGAAAAAGAGGTCAAAGTAAATGGGCGTAAGGTGCAAGCATTCATCGATCTTGGAAGTGACTGTGTGTCCATGTGTCAGTCAACTGCCGAAGATAACCACTTGCAAATCACGAAGGACGTCAGGAAGTTATCAGGATTCGGAGGAGGTACTTGTGAGGTGATCGGAAAAGCATATGTTGAAGTGGAAGTAGACAGACTGAGGAGTTGGTGCGAGTTGCTAGTCGTACCCGATCATAGTCAACCCTACCCACTAATAATTGGACGCGCCTTGTTGGACCAGCCTCAAGTCAGAATCGAAAAGTCGTACCAGAAACTTGAGATTAGCGACAGAGCAATAGGGAATGAAGCCCAGGCGTTGATCATCAGAGAGAGTGGACGAAATAAACCCAAGGAGGAGGTTTCACTCGCAGAACTAGATGTCGGAGAGTTGGACCAGGGGGATAAGAGGAAGCTCAAGATGTTAATGAACGACTACAGGGAGTGTGTGGCGAAGTGTGCTGATGAATTAGGCGAGTACAAGTGGGCAGATTTTGGCATCGAACTAAAAATGGACAAAGCTGTTTGCATCCAGCCGTATAGAGTGCCATTTGCAAAAAGAAGCGTCATCAAAGACAAAATTGATGAGTTGTTGCAGCAAGGAGTTATCCAACCATCTAAGTCAGACTTCTGCTCACCCATCGTCTTAACGAAGAAGAAAGACGGAAGTGATCGATTTTGCATAGATTACAGGGCACTTAATGCGGTAACTATCAAAAGAAAATTCCCAATGCCGATAGTGGAAGAGATACTGGCGTCACTAGCAGGAAATACGTACTTCACCACTCTGGATTTGGCGTCGGGATATCACCAGATAAAACTTACCGAGCAAAGCAGAAAATATACGGCTTTTTCGGCTGAAGATGGACTATACGAATTCACAAGGATGCCGTTTGGACTTGTGAATGCGCCTGCTGCATTCCAGGCGTGCATGAATCAAGTCAAGGCCCGCATGCAGAAAGGAGACATCGCTGTCTATCTTGATGACATAATTATCCCGAGCAAAACAATTGAAGAAGGTTTGCAGAAGTTGGAACGTTTTCTGGAGGTACTCAAAGAATCGGGGCTTACTATAAATATGAAGAAGTGCGCTTTCCTGAAAACAAGCCTGGAATTCTTGGGGCACTCCGTGACCGGTGAGGGAATCAAACCAAACCAAAGAAAAACTGCAGCAATCGAGAAGTTTCCCAAACCCAAAGACGTACGCGGAGTAAGGCAATTCTTGGGCCTTACAGGATTCTTCAGGAAGTTTGTTAAGGGTTATGCAATTATAGCAACACCGCTTACCGACTTGCTAAAAGACGACACACAGTTTACATGGGCGGACCAGCAGGAGAGGGCGTTCAAGACACTGAAGGATGCACTTATCAACCCACCGTTACTAGCACTCTATGATGTTGACTGCTATCATGAGGTTCACACGGATGCATCTGCACAAGGACTAGCGGGTATACTGCTCCAACGATCAAAGGAGGACAAAAACCTGCGACCAGTAGCGTACTATAGCCGCAAAATAACGGAGAACGAGAGAAAGTACCATAGTTAGAGGTATTGGCAGTGGTCGAAACCCTGGGACGATTCAGAGTATTCCTGCTTGGACGTCAATTCACAGTGGTCACGGATTGCGAAGCCATCGTAGCCACTCAAAATAAATTGAAAATGATTCCACGGATAGCCAGGTGGTGGCTTAAAATCCAGGAGTTTGATTTTAAAGCAGTGCATCAACCGGGAAGACGAGCAACTCACGTGGACGCACTAAGTCGCCAACCAGTCGAAGATCATCGGGTAGCAGAAGAAGCATCCAACTTGGTCCTCAACATTAACATCACGGATGAAGACTGGGTGGCCAGTATGCAATGGCAGGACCCTGGTCTGCGTGACATCATTCACGCGCTGCAGGAGAAAGAAGCGAGTACAACGAAGAAGCAGCTGGGAAGGGAATATGTACTCAAGGGAAATCGGCTATTCCGACGAATCGGTGAGGATATGAAATGGGTAGTCCCAAAGGCGATTAGATGGAAGATCCTCAAACTATGCCATGATGACTGCGGGCACTTTGCCGAGGAAAAGACGCTTGATCGAATTCGAAATACGTACTGGTTTCCAAAAATGAAACGATTCGTGAAGGGATACGTCAGATCCTGCGTGGAATGTGCATACGCTAAGCGGAAGGGAGGGATGGCCGAGGGAGAGCTTCACACTGCAGAGCGGCTTCCTATTCCATTCCACACTGTACACATCGACCACTTGGGACCCTTTGTGGTGGGAAAGGGAGGAACACGTTACGTGCTGGCGCTTGTCGATCACTTCACCAAGTACGTTGTGCTGAAGGTATTTTATTGCTGCTGGGTGAATTTCTTCTGTCGGTGAATTTGGATTTTTCCTACAATCACATGTTCTTTCTCTGTGAAAGCCCCTTTGCTCAAAGAGCGCGCAAGCTACTCATAGTCGAGTTATTTTCCTAACATGTAAGTGATCAGATCGGATGGCTCAAATTGCCATGACTCATACCTGAAACTCTAATGTTTAACTTATGTGAGACAAAAGGCCATTTAATCATTTAACCTTCTCGTTAAACAAAAAGTATATCGCTTTCAGAGCTTGGGTGAAGGTGAATTGCAACACATAAAGAGCATATTTTTAGTAAAGACATATTTTGAGTTTTTCTGACATCAAGTTTTGAAAATACACTTATTAGTTTAATAATATGAGGTTGAGCATCGCTAATAATATTCGTTGTAGAAGAAATTAAGCTCAGATATAATTGAAGAGCTTAAATCAACCTGAGTACCAACATGCCATACGTAGAGAATTCACTTAGATTAGCGTTTGATTAATTGACCACCAAGCATGTCATCCGAATAAAATTCCCATACAAAAAAAAAGACAAAACAAAACGCGTTACACCCAATCGCTATTAAAAAAAAAGTTTGTTTCATATTATACGTAACTTTTATTGCAATCAGTGATTAACAATTAATGCCTTTTAAAACATAAGACTGAATCTTATCTACCATTCTAAGCACTTTATAGTTTATAGTCCAGTTCATAGCGTTCATATTGATTCTTTGGGTCATTTGATATTCTCGGATATCCAGCAATGAGAGCGTCTTGACCGCCAATGTACAAGGAATTGTAGATTTTCCAATAAACATCGCGAACTTTCCGCGCCGGATGGAATAGCCCTTGTAGTGTGTATTGTAGGATTTTAATAGGTCCTAATGAGACTCTTAGTCCCTCGACGGCATCCATAAATGCCTGAACCAAATGCGGGGATGTTTCAAAAATGTTAGGCCAAACGTAATTCAGAAGATGAATAAGAGCATCTTCACAGCCAAAACCATAAACTCCAAGGGCCATATGCTTGATTGCTGCGCATGCTGTTTGTCTGTGCACTAGATCTCTGTCCATCAGGGCATCCTCGAGCAGCGGACAAACCGCATAAATGTAATCTTTTCCCATTTCGCCAATATATTCGAAGAGGAAGGAAAGAGATTTCAGAACACCGTTTTGCACGTTCAGTTCTGGAACACGATACTCGTTCATAAGTGCAGGCAATACTGTGAATGGACGACAGGTTTCAGCTACAATAGCAATGGCAACAGTCGTGCAAACACGATTTTGACGTTCTTGTACTTTTAAATTATTAAGCAGGGTAGCGAGCACATCATGAGGACCAATGGCCTTGGCAATGTAACCGAATGTGTTGACTGTAGCACGACGAATTGCCTTTTTGTGAGCTTTTAAAAGCTCCAACAATTCAAAGCAAATACGCATCCATTCACGAGCTGACACATACTCTGGACCACGATCCGCAATCCGACCAACCAAATCGATACAGTTCTCCTGCACCTTTTCATGACGATTTTTCAAAATCGGTGTAAGCCGAGGCAGCAAGTCTTTGATGGGTGGTGTCATCTTAGTCATACCAATGACATTCACAATTGCTTTAAGGGCACCTAAAATTGAACCCAATACTTCTGGATACTCCTCACCAAGGTACTCATAGAGCACAACTCCCAAATGACCCATAAGCTTTTCTTCCTGACAGGTTTTCATCACAACGGCAATTCGGGAAATTAAATCAGCCGCTTGTTGGCGCACTTTGGCTGATTTGTTATTCAGACGCCAGAGAATAGTACCACAAATCTGTGGTAAATATGGTTTTACTCTCTTGCCTAACTGATTAACAATCGTTCCGAAACCATTCAACATGACTACATCTTCGGTAGTCTGTTCTTGGAACGCGTACAAGATACCATCAATGAGTTGTTCTTCCAAGCGGGAATCGATGTCTGCTGCTCCCAAATTGCCCATGATCTTCTCGATTGTTTCCATCACCATTTTACGATACTGTTCATTTTCGTCCTTTAAATCGTCGACTACTCGATTTATGATCTCAGAGGCCCCAACTTTATTGGCAATCTCCACTGTAGTGTCCACGAGTTGACGATAATTACGGCGATCAAGTGCCATTCTGTGATTCCAAAAGAATTTAAAGAAGTGTGGCAAAATTTCTTCTTTAATATATTGTGCCTCCACACCATCAGTGGCGCAACATTGCTTTACTACTTTCAACACAATTTTCTTCATTTCTTCATCGGGCGACTGGAATTCTCGAATCAGGATCAACATCACTTCTCGCGTGTAGTAGTTGGCGTATTCAGCATCCATCAACGGAATGAGGTAACCAATAGCCTTCAAGAAGGCTGCCAGCCCTTTACCTCTGTGTGTACGGATACCCTTCCACAATGGTTTTAACACTGAATCAAACGACTCAATACCATATGGGGTGGCAGCCTCTGCCAAAGCTGCAATAGCCAGGGCAGTGATAGTCCGTACCTTCTGTTGTTCATCTACCAATCCATGTTCAATAATTTCCACTAGTGCCTTTAGATGCGGTAGAATAGCGCAGCCCATGAGAATTGCAATCTGTTGTACAATCTTGATGCCTGTGTGACGAGCCTGCCAAGATTTCTTACTTTTGCAAACGGCTTTTAAGAAAGGCAGAAGTGATGGGATACCCAAAGCAGAAGCTACAACTGCAAACGCACGAGCGGTTGTATTTCGCACGTATTCATCGATGTTATCGATATCAGGACGCATTGTGGAGATCATAGTAGCTAAACCTGCTGCCTTAGCCAAGTTAGAAATGATTTCTCGACCCTCAACACGAGCGTAGTAATCTTCATCGATAAGCAGGGGTTCAATAACGACAAGAATTTTATGTACATACGGACGCACCAAATCGTCCAATTTGTAGAGAACTCTGTCAATGACTTTAACCAACAAGTGACGCTCTTGATCTTCCAGTGTGGGACTCATGAGCAAGGGTAGAATCTGATTAAAAAGTGGTCCGGCTCCGAATTCTCTTGCCTTGTCCGTTATCTGCCGCAGGGCTGACTTACGCATTGGTGGTGTTCCATTTTTGATTGTTAACAATAGTTTCATAATCTTTCGCTCTTTTTGCTCCTCTGGGCTTAGAGCATCTTCGTCTACGTCTACCAGTAATTTGTCAAAGTACTGTGCGTCTTCGGGTTTCATAAACGGTAAATTCTGACCTTTGGGTTGATTGTCCATGAATTTTGCATTTTTGTCTTCAACTTGGATGAAGAATCCAGCTGGAGTGCCGGCGATTGGAGTTGGAGTGGCCATTAGTTTTCTTCCTGGAGTACGTAGTGGAATATATCCAGCTGGTGGAGGCAAAATCTTATATCCAGGTGGGAACATTGAATCGAGTTCTTCATCTGTGAATGGACGATTCCTCTCGTCGATTTCCTTTTCCCAACGGTAGGCTTGCAATTGTTCTGGAGTCATTGCCGCAAGTGCTCCCGGCGTTGGTGTTGCCATGGCCATAGCTTTTACACCTATGGGAGTTGAACCACCCGGGGTGAGCATGGGAGTAGCATGACCAGGTGTAGCATGCGGCGTCATACTTGGAGTCATGCTCGGTGTCATTGCAGATGGGGTCATTGATGGAGTGGCATTTGAAGGAGTTTCATCCCAACGGCTGCGACGTTTCGAGGCTCCTGGTGTTGATTCGATGACAATGTTATCGCTCGGGCCTCTATCCGGTTTGGGAGTTTCTGCCCATCCACTGTGGCCCGGTGTTTCACGTTCTGTTTTCGGCGTTTCATCCCAACGATTTCGTCTTGCTGATTTCTCATGACCAGGAGTATCATGGCCGGGTGTCATTGGATGAGCTGGTGTTGCGTCCCACATTCTGGTGCCTAGACCAGGAGTGGCGCCTGGTGTTTCACTTCCTAATAATATAAGAGAACGTTTAGTAAATGAAAAATGAACGCAAATTTAACAAATATACATACCTTTGTGACCCGGAGTCTCATCCCATCGGTGATCTGCTGGTGTTTTCTATATGAAAAAAAAAAAGATAAGACGTGTTAGTTTTAACTAGGCTTACAGTTACAGGTTCGCAGCCAAAAATCAAGCTATGCTTCGGACCGAATGAGGAGATTATTCGGAATCTAAAAAGGGTTTGTTAAACTAGCAACTTCTCTAGAAAGATTCTGGACAGTGAAGGTAATGATAGTAAATGCTATTTAAATACATAAAACCCATTGAGGAAAAAATGGAGATTACTAGCTCAAATTAGTTTTACACTTTGGGCGTTAGATCTGTACTAATTTTTAGTGTAGCAGTGGGCTAGAAAATGTGCAACGATCAGGCTGCTTAAGCATCAGCGCTGGCCCAAAATCTACAGCAACACTGCACTAGACATACACTGCTTCCTCTGGATATCAATTGGAAGCAGACTGCACTGCTACAGGTTTCTCGTCCATACTTAAATAAACACATATAATCGGAAAAAAATCGACTACATCATTCCTTCTCCCATGCGCTGATAGCTAAGCAACATTTAAATCCCTGAACTTAGGTTTGGCAAAGCCAACAGCCTTCCTCTCAACAAAATTAACGAACAAACTCACGCTCAATCTGGATCTGATAGATGAACTCAATTATAGGTGATCAGAAGGCATAGCTTGCAATATGAACAGAACGTCTCATGTGTTTAACGTGAACACCTGTCTGTTAAAACTTGATTCCACGGGATGCCCATACATCCATGGGAGCAAGGAGACGATTTGCCATCGCCTGCCGCCCTCCTGAGTACCAATTAGATCTGCGTTTGAGGCACAAATTCCACCCTTGGTATGAGTCGAGCCCGATCTAAAACCTCTTGTTGATCTTAGGGTCACAGCACCCAGTACTTATTGCAACTCTACATTGAGTCTAATCCAACAGGAGGGTTTTAGGTTTAAACCAAAAGTAAACAACATTATGCTCCCACAAGGGGGTGTCAACAAGTCAGGCCTGGACCGAGATCCGGGTGGCTCCTGACTCCCATGGTACCGTGATTTAATTCCTGGTAGGGACTACCAGTGGTCCTGCCGCCAACAGGACCTATGACCGGCAGCTTGTAACTGGTCAAATCATAGCAACCTTCAGAAGCGTTAAATTCAGAAAACCGTTGCGATAAGACCAGTGCTTTGCTCCTTCTTGCTTTTTATTAGTCATTGATGGACGAAGCCTTGATAATTGGGCGGGCCCGCTGCAATCTGCACAGACAGATTTCTTCGCCTAAGCTGGATCAGAGCCATGCAACAAGCTCCTTTATCTGTGAAACGGTCACATCTCAGCATCTCGTCATGGACCACTGATTAATAGCCAGGAAAAACGATAGATTAGGCCTCCCGTGTCAAAAGGGGTTGCAGGTCTATCAGTTTCAGGCAATAAAGATAATGTGGTGCGTATAACTATTAGTCCAACGGGATCCACATAAAACGAAACAGATACACCTTAGCTTATCCTTCTACAAGAAATATAGGGTGAACATAATTGAAATGTAATTTAAATACTGTCAATCAATTCAGGATTTAGCTTAGTTTCTGAACCCGTGGACATTATCTAAGAAAACCAGTTAGTCCGAATCTGACTAAACATGGTGACGTGGTACAACGAGAATCTTAAATTTTACCTGCCAAGAAAGTACTGTGGCGTTTGCAATTTTTCTTATTTTCATTGCCTAGTAAGGTACTCTGACGATGGGGCACAAATGGCCTAGATGAGTGACTAAGAGTGAGGACTGTCTTAAAACAATCACTAAAACTTTGGACAAAAAAAAAAAAAACAGAATTTTACTTACATCTTCCCACGTAGGTGTAGCAGCGCTGTTAGGAGTTGCTGCTACCTTAGCTGGTACAAAACTATCGCTCACAGTCTGATCCCAGCGTCCACGCTTCCTTTGCTCTGGCTGCTTAGTTCCATCGCCGTTAACTGCCTTCAATGAGCCATCTTTGGACTTTTCAATTATCTTCTTTCGTAGCTGTGAAGAAGTTTAACGAGCGTTACTAAATTAATTACACAATTCAAGGGTGAAAGTTGAAGCTTACCTCATTTTCCTCGCCCTTGAGCAACTGCTCCCTCATAATATCCGTGTATGTCCTCGAGCCAACATCTGGAGTTTTGCCACCTGCAACATATAAAAAAAAAAACCCGAACAAAGGGCATTGCTGCGTTTATTCTCATTACAAATTCAATTCCAATGCAAATAGTTGTATTTAATTATTTTTTTTTTTTTTAGTTATAAAACCAAGAGAATTTGTTATTTCAGATATAAGCAGAGCTTGATTCTAAAGACTTGTAAAATGTGTCAAAATGTTTTGTTTCTTGGGGCGCTCTGCTGATATGCTAAAGTAACTTTTTAATAAAAATATGAAATTTAATCTCAGCACAGTAGACAGTATATATGTATGGAAATAAGTTTAACTATTCAAAAAACAATTTCATATTTTTATTGTTTTATACGTACGTGTTCATAGGAGACTCCAAAACATTTAGTTTAACTTTTCATTTAACTTCGTTAACAAAGCCTGAAATAATGCTTTTGCGATTAATATTTTATTCAACATTATCAATCATTCTTAACATTCATACTGAGAAAGAAGGAAAACGTGTGGGGATTGTGAGAATTGTGGTGGGAAATTGCAAATTTGCGACTGTGATGGGTTCGTGTCAATTTTGGAACGTTTTCCCCCTTTGTTGGGCCCGGAGAGGCTGGCTACAGCAGCGTTTTGCGTCTGAATATCGGAATCTGGTTGGCACATTTTTTTTATTTTTATCTTTTTTTTTATATTTTTTTTTTTTTTTTCTTCCACAATTGATGTGGATGTGCATCCTTGATATAAAATATCGTTGACCTGTTTGCAAAACGTTTGTGAATATTAATAAACTTCGTCTTTTGCTTCGGAAACATTCATACTTTTCGCATTCACTCAGATCAGCTTTCACACAGTTATTTGTATTCTTGTACTTGGAATTCGGTAAGGAATATGGAATTTTTAATTCAGGATGCATTTAAATAAAACGTGTTCAAGAGAATGCCATCGGCAATGCAAGACAAGTTACTTTAACACACAATTCTACTACAAATATTTAACGTGAAACTAATAAAGAGCGACATCAATAGATTTTCCAAAAAAAAAGAACTCCAGTTTTTAGAACCCGGACCTGTTCAACAAAGAATTCCAGAGTCAAAAGGAAAGACGAAGAACATATAAAAAACTAGAACTATGATAGAACAAGCTGGGCCAACATCTCGGAGAAACTACTTTAAATGGTAGAGATAGTGATATTTTGAAGAATGGCAAAATCTCTATTCCCAACGACACTGCTGACCTTTTTATCCTTAAATAATAGGAAAGCCATAACTCTTAGAGAAAATTATGACGATAAACGAAATATGTGACATTAACACAAAGCCGTTCTAAAGTCGCTGCCCCGATAGCAACCAAAAATCTCAGGAGAGTAAAAGATATTTACACACAAACTGTGTTTATTAAGGAGTATCCGGTTTTCCGATAGTGGTAATTGTCGCTTTATTTAGTCGTAGAATATTAAACTGGGGTTTAGTTACACAAATTTATCGAGGACTTGATCAATTTTATGAACCGAATAATCGCCAATCTGAGCGTGATATTGGCTGTTTTCGACAGTTTTTCCGCTAATTTCTTGCCACATTACATTAGGTCGGTTTCGAAGAAAATATCGTGCCAGTTGAGACTAGTGCAAACGAGCTTGGACTTTCCAAAACGGCAATAAAAAAGCAAAATATATCGAAAATGTTCGTTTTTGTACTCCATGTTATAATTGGTACTGTACAAACGGCTGCAAACAAGATTAAGCACGATTTTTTTCATTGAACAAATCAAGAATCAACAGACCTAACGCAATCTAGATACTCGTAAAAATCGAAATTACTTTCTTGCCAACCCAGTACATAATCGTGGGCACACTTGGGCAGTTATCTGTCAGGAGTCAAGAGACATATGCGAGCAAATTTTGGTGAAGCAAAAACGAACTAGTGCGTAAGCGAGACCACTTACGCAATGGCGAAAAATCTATGCCAGAAAATGCTGCTGATCGTAAACGTGAATAGCGTAAACGACAGGCAGATCCAAAACGGGAAGAAAAGTTTTTGTGAGCGTCGCGTCGCTGCTGATATAGAATTTGAATGTCGCTCCGTCGAAAACAAATTCCGAATATCGTGTACCGTTTGCGATCGTTTGTGATTTGAACGAGACATGAAACACGTGCCCGCGAAAAAGGAAGATTTGATTGGCGAATAATATCGCGACAAAAATCCATGCAGTATGCGCACTACAAAGCGCTACTCAATATGAAAACGTTTATAGACGGTCAAACGATTTTGCTGCCCCGAATTTCCGTCAAATTTACCATCTCTCGTGGTAATCTTTGAGCAATTGGTGCCAACACGTAGACTTATCTATATTCCATTGTACTTCCGTGCTGCGGAAATCAATACACCTACATTAAATAACAATCTACGGAAGGCACTCTTTTCACAGATAAAAGATGCCTACCGACCGAAAAGAGGTCGTATTCTGTGTTTTACTATATATATTGAGTGGGTTTTTGACTATAGAGGGTACGATACCACCTCAAAAGCCATGGAACTTAGAGCTATTGATAGCCTTACTCGCAGATCGGTAAAAGCGATGCTCAAAAAATATATAAATCAAGTTATATGATGGCATAAGACGAAAGAAAAAAGACTACCATATCAAAGCTACAACGTCTTCAGAGATTCGCATGCATAGGTATCTCAAGTGCTATGCGAACCTGCCCCACAATTGCCATCGAAGGCTCTCAGAGGTTTCAATCCCTTTCACATATTATGTGTGTTAAAAAAGTGGCAATTCGTAAGTCAGGTTATCAGGGGGTCCTAAACTTGACATGATCTGGGCGGTAAATGACCACACACCAGCAACTTTATGCTTCAATAGGAGGTTTAACATAGTGATCTCAAACTGACAAGCCTGGGACTTCCAAAACTCAACATCAAACCTTAAAGATAACAAGTTGTACGTATATGGATGTATTCCAAATCGACACCCGAGTAGGGGCAGGTGTCCAGTCTAAAAACAAACGTTCAATGCTAAAAAGTCCCAGTGACTTTCAAGTCGAGTTTTATGACATCCAAGAATGTGCCAGTACCATCCTTAGAATACTCATGCACAGTCAAGTAGCAATGAAAGGGTTGAGCTCAAACTTGTTTTACTCCAAATGGCTGATACACTGCATCAATAATCTTCAGGATTCATCTAAAAGAAAAGTTAAGCTCTGGGAGTAGCAGGGCACAAGGGAAAAAATCCGATGAACTAGGTAGAAAAGGTTCAGCTGATCCGGTCAACGGCCCAGAGCCTTCCTGCAGCATCCAGTAATTAGCAATAAATCCAACAATCAAAAGTTGGAAAAATATACCGGGTCTTCGACAGGCTTAAAGAGCAATAGAAATCCAAATTATCTCATAACTTCAAAAGGGATATCAGAACCTCTCCTGTGTTTTGCGTGAACACCTGACAATATATAAACTCAAGTTCACGGGATTCTCATACATCCATGGGAGCAAGCAACGCCTTGACATCGCTCTACGTCATGTCTTCGATACCAATTCGGAACCTGTGTTGAGGGCACAAGTTTCACCCTTAGTATGAGTCGAAGCCGACTTAAAACATCTTGTCGATCTTAAGGTCACGGCACTCAGTACTTATTGCAACTCTACATCGGGTTAAAACCAACGGGAAAACCCTTCTGCGATTAGGTTTAAATCACAGCCAGGCCTGGGCCGAAATCAGGGGACCTTGTCTCCTACGCTACCTTATTTTTAAAAGTCCCGGTATGAACTACCGGTAGTCCTGCCCATCAACAGGACCTTAATGACCGGCAGCATGTAATATTACTGGTTAAACTGTAGGTGCCCTCGGTGGTACCAATCGGACGAACACATACTGTGTGAATGGGTGGCTCTATGCGGTATAAGGAGACAAAGTAAACTTAGTGACTGGGCAACTGGAAAGCATCTCCACCAGAGTGATTCTCCAGTTTATTAAGTTGAGGTTCATTTGGCGTCTTGAACTGACTTTGTGGCACAATATATCTTTTAGGTCGAATGGCCACCGCAATTGGCGGGTCAGTACCACTGAAAAATTCGACAAGAAATTGCGAGTAGTTCGTACCTCATAAAACCTATCTAGATCACCGGATATTGACGTGTTAAACACCACAAATGTAAGACAATTTAAACCCTTATCTACAAAGCGTGCTTAACCCAATAACAAATTGAATCTACATCGGATTGAGTTGAGAGCAAAATCAATAAAGCCCTGGCAATGAAGGGCACCCATTAATTTGCCGAAGTTAATTCGTTTTGAATTTCACCTGAAACTTCAATCCCTCTGAAAAATAAGGCAAACTATTGAATAAGAATCAGTGTATACTTAAAGTTCTTCACGAAACTATGAATTTAGAACCAATCAATACAATAAATTTACTCAGAACACGTTTCTGTATTATTCAATCAGTTGTTTGCCAATTTACCTCATTCCAAGTACTTGAAAAAAATATTTTTTTTTTAAATACACATAAATGAATACTGTTTCTAAACACAAGGCCTTAACGATCTAAGCATAGAAAAATAATTGTAAAGTGATTCAAATACACACCATCAGCGAAGGGATCTGCTCGCTCCGGAGAAATCAAAATCCGTCGCCGTTTTTGTCGATATTCATCTTCACGATCGGCAATAGTTGGTCGGCGACGATCGGCCATGGGATCGAAATCTTCTTTGCCCTGTTTCGATGGAATACAAAGAGAAAAGTTTGATGAATTGAATTCGATTGTGCTTGCGGCTTACCTGTACAACATCTTTTAAGACCGATTTCGGTGCTGTGTAAGTTGTCCTCTTTTGAGGGACTGGAAATCCATCGTCTTCATCTTCTTCCGCCTCATCGTTGGCTGCAATCGAAGTGTTGTAGCCATCGTAACGTGCCTTCCCAATTTTTCCACTGTCATCATAGAGGTCAGTATCAAAGAATCCACCGCTATCCAGTAGTCCTACACCCTCGGGATTTGTAAGTTGTATTTCTTTCTTTTTTGTTTGCAAATCTTTTATTTGCGCTTCAATATCTGAATGAAGGAAACAACGACAAAAAGAAAACCAAATTGTTAGAAAATTTTTGTTTGCACGACAGATTTCGTAATTTCAACATGGCCGACTAATCGTTTGCGATTTACAAAAATTGTAATCTTGATTTGAGAGCGAAAAATTGATGGAAAATGAAAATGATTTGGATCAGAACAAAGGGAATTTTATAAGTATTAATTTAATAGTAAGTAATGTAAATGAAATTGGAAAATACCTTCGTGAGTGCGAGGAATATTATCCATTGTTGATTTTTAGCCAATATTTTTTTCACAATCACAAACTTGGAGCCGCATTACATTTTTTGACATTTGGCACGCGTTGCCAAGGTACGTTAAAAACAAAATTTAATTTATTGATGTGGAAAATTACTTGATGAATTCAACATACAGAATCTTGTTCAAATTCCTTAACAATTGGAGAGATGTGCGGAGAAATCAATGGAATCTTATGTTTGCTATTCATATGAGTATATGTACTGCCTAGAAAATGAGATTTACGAAACGTCTCAAATTTCTCAATTCCTTTTCATATTTTATCATACCAATTTTTAATATGAAGTACTGGGCGCCGTCAACCTAATAATGACCAGTGCTGTAACTACGACCACAAAATACCTCATAAGGAGGAAGAACGGTTGATAAACTCACATGACTGAATCAATGATACTTTAACGAGTTTCGAATTGAGGTTAATAAGTATTTTTAGGGATTAGTCTGGCTGTTAAAATAGAGATGGTGGCGAATGAACTGGCAGTTCTCATATTCTGAAAGCGGCTGAACTAGCCAACTGGAACAATTAACGAAGGCCCCAGACGGATCTTACACAGATATCATCGTCATACACGAAGTACGTTGGAATACGTAGAACAAAAGGTAAGTAAAAAGTTATGACATATCCCACGGTGACGGCTAGTGAAGGCTACAGAGAGCAAAAGTAAAATCTATTTGGGTGCGAATATGTTGTAAGCAAAAAATCTAGAGATTACGACAAGGAGGCGAAAACATTGTAAGAATCCGCAACCAGACTAAATTCGCCAACAGCATCTTACTATGGGATCATGCCCCCACTGAAGGAATTGATATTTTTACGAGCTCCTTGAAAAATCTTACAGCCAATATTATACATTAAGTATGACCTTACAACAATTTATGTTTTTCACGTAGTTATTCTGAAGTTTAGCAGTTTTCAATCTGCCTTCTGTGTTGTGGGAGTGGTCGGGCTTTGTATTGGTGGTCGTCCTGTAACTCGTTAACGAAGCTGAACTTGAAGATTCCTTTTATGTCGAGAAGTTCCAATGAAGTACTTACTACCTAATGTCTTTTGTAATCGATCAGTTTTTCCTTCTCTAGGAATTTCAGCAGGTATTTTTGGCTATCTTGCAATTGTCTGCAGTATGCCGAAGGAAGTACTTTATGCAGTAGTGCCGTCCAACGCGAGACATTCCCTCTTAACTATTTCATGGTTACTGCAATTACTGAAATGGTGTATACTCCTACTCGTATAAGTGGTTCGCTCGACTTTCGCTGCAGTTGCCATTGCCATTTGAGGTTACGGTCAACGACTGCGGAAATAATTCGTGGCATTGATGATATCAATGAAGATTTTGTACTGGTCATTGTTATAGTTCATTTTGTGTCATGAAATTGCATGCGTATAAGATATGAGGTGCTTTGATGTGGCCGATTTTCGTTTTCACCGCATTGATTATGGCACATCTTGTAATGACGTCCAGTTCCTTCTGCACTGTTACCGATCCCCTTTTGACGTTTCTGCGCTGTTCTTCAGTACTTTCAGTAAGTCGTTTGCATATAACATATGGTGTACAGAAGGGTGCCCCGTTGGGGTCCATTTCAGAGTTCCATTGTTTTTGGAGCGGCCTGAAAAAAACATTAGGCAGACTTTCTAGAGATCTCGTTTGTGCGCCGCTAAAATCTTAAAATGTTCCCGAAACGTGCAAGAATAATACGCGGGAATAATCTGAGAATCTGAAGTTAAAATTGGAGTACAACAAGGGAATGCACACAATCGGGGAAGATTTTTTATTAAATAATGAGTCCGAAACGATATTATATGCAACGGCATGACAGCACTCACTCTTAATAATAGGCGCTAGAAAATAAAGAATATTTGTATTGTCGTTTTCCCCAACTCCTGGCTTTTATTTAGAAAAATTAATTGTGGCAAAGTGCGAAATATTTTAATACTAAGCCCGGGTCGTTCACCACCAAGGAAATTGTGAAGACGATGTCTCACATATTGTAAGTGTCTGATCCAAAGTCGGACATACGTCTCTTCTAAATTTTTCCACGTTCTTCTATCCTGGGCTGTTTGGTGTTGCCTTCCTCTGTTTCTGATATCTTCTCTTGGTTTCCATTCCATAAGTCTTCTTGTCCACCTGTTGTCTGCTGTCCTCGCCACGTATCCTGCCGATCTCCACTTCGCCTTTGTAATATGCCTGGTTATATCAATGACTCCAGATCTTCTTTGAATTTCTTCATTTGGATTGCGGTCCTTTAGTGTTGGTTATACCTAGCATTGCTCTTTACATTGCTTTTTGGGGTATTTCGAGCTTGTTAATAGACCATCTTGTAAGCGTTAAGGGCTCAGTTCTGTAGGTTATAACGGGCAGTATACATTGGTCGAATACTTTTCTCTTTAGACGCAGAGGAATTTCGCTTTTGGGGGTATTTCTCAGCTTGCCGAAGGCGGCCCAGCCTAGTCTGATACGTCGTGGCTTTCATGGGTCATGGGTCTCTTGATATGCTAACTTCGTGTCCTAGATATTTATATTTGAATACCTGTTCGATCTCTTTTTCATCTGCTGTCGTAAGCTTTCCTATGATTACTTACTAAGTTAGTATTCAATTTTGTCGTCTGAAAGTTTACGTTTGGCCCTACTGCTTTTGAAACTGCTTTCAGTTCGCCGTCTGCAAAGCGTACGTGGCTAAGGTACTCTCCGTCGACATTTATGCCTTTTTCGTCCCAATCTAGATTTTTGAACGCATGTTCCAGAACCGCTGTTAAATGTGTCCCCTTGCCTGATTCCTTTTTCTACTCGATACTTCTTTGTTTTTTCACGTAGCACAATACATGCTGTAGCGTTGTCGTATATGTGTTGCTAAAGTTGCAGGTACCTTCCGTCTATTCTGCACTGTTCAAGCGCTTCAATAATACCATATATTTCGACTTTATCAAAAGCTTTTTATAAATCAACATACTCGTAAGTTAGTATTATTGGCCGGTTGTATTCGACTGACTTCTCGATAACTGATTTTATTGCTTGCAAATAGTTGTTCGTGCTAAACCTGCTTCTAAACCCAGCTTGCTCTCGTGGCTGAAAAAAGTCTGGTTTTTGTTCGATTCTTTTTGTTATAATTTTTGCCAGCAGTTGATTAAGATGCGGCAGGAGACTAATCGGTCTGTAGTTATCCACAGGGCCCCTGCCCAATTATCAAGGCTTCGCCCATCAATGACGTTGTCTAATAAAAAGCGAGGGCAGAGCATGTTACTGGTCTTATCGTAAACATCTTCAGATAATAACGCCTCTGAATGGTTGCTACGTTTTGACCAGTTACAAGTTGCCAGTCGTAGGTCTTGTTGGCGGCTAGACCACCGGTAGTCCATACCAGGATTTAAATCACGGTATCATGGGAGTCAGGAGCCCCCGGATTTCGGTCCGGGCCTGACTTGTTGAGGAAGGTCCCCTTGTGGGAGCGTCATGGTGGCTGTGGTTTAAACCCAAATTCCGGGAAGGGTTTTCCTTTGGTTTAACCCATTGTAGAGTAGCAAATAAGTACTGGGTGCTGTGACCCTAAGAACAGTAAGAGGTTTTAGGTCGGTTTCGACTCATACCAAGGGTGGAACTTGTGCCTCCAACACAGTTCCGAATTGGTATCAAAGAATTGACGGAGAGCGATGGCAAGGTATCCTTGCTCCCTATGGATGTATGGGCATCCCGTAAACATAAGGTCTACATGACAGGTGGTTTACGTTAAAAATCATGGAATGTTCTGTAGTTATCCAGATTCCAGGTCAGTGTAGAGCGCCTTAAATAGCGTCAATACTCCGTAGTATTTTGTGACAGAAAAATGTCGCTTAAACTTGAAGGTTTGTTTAACATGATAGTTGTACCTCCAGCTTTAACAAACACACCGAGATGTTACATTATGTAGGCGAAACATAAAGAAAAAACGCCAGCAACAATATAACTCTATATTATAAGAAGTACACGAGCTAGCGGAAGTCTCCACATTAAAAAACCGATAGTGGAAAAACTTAGAAAATCTGCTCCGTCAGAAAATCCAGACAAAAAGACGAAGAGAGTCAACTTCTAGCCAAGGTTCAAAGAACAATAATAGTTGCATCAGCCAAATCTAAATGCATAAAGACACTCTTGACCTCATAGACAAGGTGTGATCTAAGGCAGCGCGGCTTGCAGAATATTACTAAAATCTGTGAATTTAGCCAACCACACAAGCGGGCATGCTTGTGAAGAATGAGAAGCCATTGAAAAAGTTGGAAAGATACAATTTTCATCTCAATCTGAGGTCAATAATTAGCAAGTTTAGCACATTTGACAAACTTTAATAAACAGAAGAAAACGAAATAGATTGAGTGAAAATGTATAACTCGAACGAATTGAATCCACCTTAAGAGTTGACGATATGAATTCCATCCCCCTATTTGGTTGTTGACCCCACTAAAGACAGCACCCATTCAGTCATACCAACTGTGCTTATTTGAAAACCATCTGAAAAACAAACTGATATCTCTTTCTGTCGCACCATATTAAAACTGACATTTGAGTCATTGTTACAAATTTACAAGAAAAAATTCGTATCAGACTTTTTCTCGCGAAAAAAACCCATTCATATTGTTAAAAAGCAAAACGTACTCGAAATCAACACACTTTCATTAAAATGGCAAAAAAAACCTACGATCTACTCTTCAAATTGTTGCTGATCGGTGACTCTGGTGTTGGGAAAACCTGCATCTTGTTTCGTTTCTCCGACGATGCATTTACATCGACATTCATCTCAACAATAGGTAAGTAAGGATCAAAGGACGATATCTACTTATCGGTGGGGTGCTGCTACATGTACTCTCTCACAGGTACATATGTGTGGTGGGCAGACAGGGCGTATCGCCCACGCCATAAATTCTCAAACCTTTTTCTAAGTCCCCAATGGGGTGATACCGTGTCCGAAGTGAACATTTAAATCTCCACACTTCGACGACGAATATTCAAAGTTCTGAGGATGAGGTCTGTTACCCTTGAAATAAACTGGTTTGAAATTGTTTTCCCTATTTAGTAGCGTGTGTTTTATTTTACGCATTTCGCTTTTGTTATCCTACCGTTGCGTTGTCTTGCCCTACTGCGCTGCAGATTCTAGATTGCGATGCAATAACAGATCAATTCGATGTGAATGAGCATCTTTGTCTGGTCTGCTGGTGGTTGTGTGTATTTTTCTTTCCTACATTACTCTAATTAATAGCTTGTATCGGAGTACTATGTGCAAAGTACTACGGCGCCTCTCCCCTGTGATTGTTTTGATTGATGTCACAGAGGTCAACATATCGCTGTTGAATGTTTAATGCTGTATACGTCCACACTGGCAAGACGTAACAAAAACGGGCTCAAACTAGTTCTTACAATTTATTTTAGCAGTGTAGACGAAGATATTTATGCAAGAAATTCAAAATTACTTATCAATCTATAAGGGGAAGAATTTCAGGGTGTCTGGGTTTATCTACGTGGTGATATCATCGACAAAATTCATTATCTAGTGGCAAGGTGTTACCGAAAATTTATTATTATTTTATTTTTAAGTGGGAAACACGTGAAAAGACTTTTCCGTAGGACGGGCAATCGCTAGTTTGACTAGAGCAGTTGTATGGGAGATTGGAAATGTTTAATTCTAAAAGGTTGTCCAAGGTAATCCCCCAAACAAATAGGTTTCAAGGCCATGTGCCTGATAAGCGCGATAGTTTGCGTTGAATAATCAAAGAGGAAACTGTTTTCTTTGCAAATAATTTGGCATCTGAATTGTGTTGGGTGATTTGGTGGTCGCTCCCTTAAATTCACATGAAGAACGGATTTTCCTTGGCATTCTCAAGATATTTGTTTATAGACAATGACGTCATATTAGCACAAAGCGTGCTAACCTTTGCCAAAACTGTTACACAAACAAACTGTTTGAAGATTCATGTGTTCAAAATGAGTAAGGATCTCATCATTTGCATTCATTAACCACGCCTCTGTTCTGTTGTACAAGGTGCGTTTCAAAATGAACTGGACTTTTTGAAAATAATAAAAGCAAAAGGTTTTTTTAGCAGAATCGATTTATTTTATTTAAAATAGTCCCCTTCCGACTCAATACAGCGATTTGCACGGTCTAAAAGCATGTCGAATGAGTGTTTTAGATCGTCGAATGGGATGTCGGTACAAGCCTTTTGGATAACTTTCCTTTCATCGGCATATGCATTTTTCCGAAAACGTAAAAGTCATGCGAATACGGGGAGTGGTTGACAGTTAAAATGCGATTTTTAGCCAAAAAATCGGTCACAGGTGCCGATCGATGAGATGGCGCATTATCGTGCAACAAATGCCGACTGCCTTCTGCGCGATATTTTGAGCGAGTTAACAAATATGATGCACCAAAGGCTTCAAAACACCAAAATAGAATTGTGCATTAACTGTTTGACAAGGTGGAGCGAACTCTTTGTGGACAATGCCCTTGGAATCGTAAAAGGAGATCAACTTTGTCTTCATTTATGACTTCTCCAAACGAGATTTTTTGGGTTTTGGCGCACTGGGTTTCTGGATCATATTGAAAATACCACGTTTCATCTCCAGTCACCGTGTTGTAAAGGAAGTTTTTGTTCTTTTTGGCCTCCTTGATGATGTCCTGTGAATGTTGAATTCTGAGTAATTTTTGGTCGTCAACTTTTTGTACCGATGACACAAACATAATGCCACTCCAGACGCAATAACTCCGCTTTTATTCGTCCAAATGTCATGAAATTGTAGTAGTAAATCAGTGAGGAATCTACCTCTCCGATATGTATTTTTCAAAAGTTATGTTTACTTTGGAACGGTCTTGTATAGAAAAGCTTAGGATTAATAGGGTCTTACAAAGTCTCATTAGTGTTTCCAGGCAAGACCAATTACTTTTTTAGAACAAAGAAACAACGATTGGCAAATGTAACTGCTTCCTTGTCTTATCAGAGTTAATAGCCGAGCCGAGGTAAACAAGATCGCTATCTACCTCAACGCTACGAGTATAGCCGCCTATTGTGACGTTCTCTCCGAATCGTCGATGTACATGCATATCATTGGTTTACAGCTGCAAACACACCCGTGAAAGCTCGTTGCGTTCTGTCATTGATGGCAATATCATCAGTGTAATCACGGAATTGCATACATTTTTGGGAAATTGTTGCCAACGTTTACGAGTCTCACACAATTTTCGCTAGTATGATGTTAGAGAAGTCACATAGCAGCGTATCACCTTGCCTAGCCTCTTTTTTCGCCCCCATGACCCTGTGCGGCTCATCTGTATCCACAACATACCGCCTTCAAATCAATAAAGAGGTCGCTCATACCGATCTGGGGTCGGGTGGCCGTGGTGTAGTGGTACTAGCAATCACTTCTCAGTCAAGTTTCGAATCCTAGCCACGACAAGCTTTCATTTGTGTAATTAAAACTCAGTCAGAAAAATCTGCGTGTGAAGGCATAACACTGACATGTAGATTTGGCTGTTGTTGTATCGAATATCGAAACCAAACACACCTGAGTTTCAAACCTACCTTAGGCGGTTTGAAGGATCTGCCGTAGTGTGAATATTTGTTAACCTGTGGACTTACTTAACCTTAAAACGCGCTGATAGGCTGATGCGGTTTGTTCGAACACAAATATGAATTAATTAATTTCAAATGGACTATATGTATGTATATAAAAAATTGCTCTAAGTTTGTTTAACGACTTAAAGGGCATCGTTTTTTTGTGGATCTGGCAAACGATGCTAAGGTTCTATTTGTCAGACGTCTTGGAAATGAGCTGGTGTACACTCTACCATGTCGTCTCTTGCTGCCGACATGCAGGACGTCGAGACTGTCAGCCATGTTATGCGAGTACATACGTTTTGAATATTGTTGTGTTAATTATTAGGGACGCAATTAAGTTCAATAGATGGTTTCAGCAGTAAGTGCTGGTCGATTTTGACATATTCAAACCGTCGTGAACCAAGCTTCGACATATGGTAAACAAACCGTTTTGACATTAGTGATTTTGTTTTGGCGTCATATACTTCTGGTTGTGTGAGAATGTCTGATTTTGTGTCAAATAATCGGGAAGTGTTGATTTTTTTCTTTCATTCGAAGAAAACTGCGGCTGAAGCGCATCGACAGCGGAGATGCTACTCTAAGTAAAGTAACGTGCCGTGATTCGTTCTGTCGCTTCAAAGACGTCATGGAAACGCTGATAAACCTTCAGCTCATGAAATATCTCGAAACACGAAAACTTCTCAATGACCGGCAATATGGTTTTCGTAGCAACAGGTCCACTGGTGATTTGTTGGCATGTCTCACCGAAAAGTGGAACCAAAGCGTACATCAATCTGGCGAAACCAAGATAGTTGCACTTAATATTTCTAAGGCATTTGACAGGCATTTGACATTAGGCTCTTTTGTCGAAAATGCGTGCTCTTGGGATCGATGACTCTCTTCTCCAATGGATTAGAAATTACCTTTCGGAACGTTCAATTCAAGTTGTCTTGGACGGTTTCACAAAATAAATGCTGGTGTGCCCCAGGGCTCCGTTCTGTCTCCGATAATCTTTTTAATTTTCATTAATGATCTCTTGTCTGCTACTTCTAATCCAATATATTTCTTTGCTGACGACAGACTCTCTGCTTTTCATATTTTCATATTCACATCCCTGCTCTTCGGCTGTAGAACGGGAACGGCAGCGTATGCTAAGCTAATTAAATTAGGATATTAACAGCATAACCAATTGGGGAACTATCAACCGAGTGGAATTTAATGCTCCCAAAACTCAATGCTGTCTGTTGTCATTAAAGCGAAATTCAAATACCCAGCCATTATCCATGAATGGCACTTGCATCGTCGAAACCGATAAATTTGCATTCTCGGTATGTGTGTCAGAGACAACTTACGTTGGAAAGACCACATATTCGATGTCGTCAAAAATGCTGCGAAATGTCTAGGTTTCCTCAAGCGATGTAAAAAATATTTTACCCCCTCTGATCTAGCCACAATATATAAGGCATTCATCCGCCCAAAATTGGAGTACAATGCTTACATCTGGTCAGATGCTCCTAAAACATCTCTGCACCTGCTAGATAGGATTCAAAATCATGCGATAAAACTCATAGGTGATACTAATATCAGTCAATCAATTGACACCTTCGGACATTACCTGTCTCACTTCGTTTCATCGGTATTTCCACCACCAGTGCTCCATTGAAATCGCCAGTAGCATTCAGCCCATGCAAACTTTAAACCGTAACACCCGTTTCGCTATGAATGCCCATCAGTATACCATCAAGCCCATTTTCGGGCGTACCCTAAAATATCGTGATTCCTTCCTAAGCCGTACAGCTCGCTTATGGAATGCCCTGCCGATCTCTGTGTTTCCTGATCGTTATAACTTACAAACATTTAAAAACAATGTACATCGGTACCTTCCTTTCTTCCTCCCTAAATTTCCTTCGCCCGCGCTGTGTACGAACATTTTAAGGGTACAAAAACCCCTTGAGCGCGCGTTGATTATAAAAAAAAATTCTGATTTTGATCCCTAAGTTAATTTTACTGCTGCAAAATATTTTTATCATTTCACAGAAGATCGCCCTCGCTTGTTCTATTCTACACTCTGTTTACTAGGATTGGCGTTATTGTTAGTTATCGCTCCTAGATACTTGAAATTGCTGTTTCTTTCGAAGTTTTTGCTGTTTATTTTTAGCTCAAGGTTCAGTATTTTTTGTTTCCTAATTAATACCATGAACTTTGTTTTGGCGGTATTTATGCGAAGTGCCGATTACTATTATGATAATATCATCCTTGTATCCTAAGTTATCTTCTTCTTTAAATATTTCTTCGGAGTACATATTGAAAAGTAGCGGTGATAAAATGCATCCATGTCTCACTCCTCTACGAATCTCTACTTCATCTGATTCTTCTTATCCCATTGCTATTTTTGCTTTCTGACCCCAATATACCTGCATAGGTGTCTGATCGCTCTGCTGTCGTTCATATCCATACGTTTACTCTTTGACTCTGTCAAAGGCTTTATCGCAATCTACGAACCATACAAAAACGTCTTTGTCCAAGTTTTGTTGAGCTAGTATATTGCAAGCGAACGGCGCCTTGCGGGCACCATGTCATTTTCAAGTTGATTGTATATTTTCTTGTTTATTATTTTTACGAAGATCTTTAGCGTATGGCTTATTAGGTTAATTGTTCTGCAGCCATACGGCTTAATTTTTTTTCGGTAATGTTATGGAGATGGTTTGTAACCAGTCTCTTGGGATCTTGCCATAGCTATAAATTAAAGCCGTCCTGATCTGTTTCCTCATATTGCTCTTCTTTGCGTCTCTAATCTTATTTCTTATCAATCTTTGTATTCCTTTGTATCCATTTTCATTCGCCTTATTTTTCCTTCTTTCTTCCATCAGTGCTAGTATTTCATTTGTCATCCACACTTGTCTTGGCCTTTGATATTTATTGCTCTGATGTGTTTTCCCCACGTCCAGTAGAATGTGCTTAAACTCTGTTCATCTCGGATTAATGTTTTCTTCAATGGTTTGGACTGTATCCATGATTGTAAGTTTCTCTTTTATTTGTCTTTTAACTTGATCTTGTATTTCTCGATTTTCAAGAAGAGACAGTTCAATTATATCTGAACCGGGGTAGGCTTTTGCTAATTTAATCGTAATCCTAAAGCTCTTATTTATGATAATGTAGTCTATTACCTTGATCAATAAGTTCCCGTATAATGTATTCAGAAAACTGGAAATACAAGTTTATTCATCTAAATCTACATTGTCCCCTTCAGCGTAATCCCCATCGACTGCAACACACTTCTGCCAGCGCTTGATCCAATCCTCAAAACATTTTTTATATTCGTTTTTCGGTATGCCCATCAGTGCTTCCTGTGATTTTTCCATTACTTCCTCTCGGCTGCTGAAACGCGTTCCCCGTGGTGGTTTTTTTAACTCGATTGAACAGAAAGAAGTCACAGGGAGCCAGGTTAGGTGAATTCGGTGGCTGTTGGATGGTGTTGCATTTTTCGTCAAAAAATTACGAATAATGATGGCACTGTCCGACGCGACGGTGCGTCATCATGGTGCAAAATCCACGAGTTTTCTGCCCACAATTCTGGTCTCTTTCGGCGAATCGCTTCACGCAAACGTCTCATAACGCCCAAATAATACTCTTTGTTTACTGTCTGGCCTTCTGGCAAAAATTCATGATGCACTACACCGTTGTAATCCATGAAAACCGTGAGCATTGTCTTCTTTTTTGACTGAAAACGACGTGGTTTTTTTGGTCTCGGCTCAGTTGGTGAACACCATTCACTTGCCTGATGTCTGGGTTGCGTGTCGTACTCATAAATCCACGTCTCGTCTCCAGTAATGATCCTTTTGATGAATGTGGGATCGGATTCAGCTTCGCAAATCATCTCTTTTGCGACGTCAACACGGTCTCTTTTTTGCATGAAATTGAGGTCTTTTGGCACCAACCACCAACTTTGCTGCTACACGACGGAAACCCAAATCATTAACCAAACTGTCTTGGACGGATCCATAGGCAATGTTCAAGTCCTCCGCTATCTCTCTGATGGTTAATTTGTGGTTATTGACCAACATTTCTTTTACTTCATCAATGTTTTCGTCGGTTTTCGATGTCGATGGTCTGTCACTGCGTTCATTATCTTCGATTGACTCACGACCACTTTTGAACCGCTCGTGCCACTGATAAACCACCGTTTTCTTTAAAGAATCGTTGCCGAAACTCTTTTCCAACATTTCCAACGTTCGCGCACCATTAAATTCGTTTTTACGCAAAATTTAATACGAGTACAAGTTCGTTGTGGCAAATTCAAATCCATTTCTAAAATTGTAAAAAATCGCCAACACACAGTCAAGCTATGACGCTAAAATTTAAAGGGAATGTCAACAACAGATTTACCAACTTAACAAAAAAAAAACAACTCAAATCGGAACAATGAGAGCGCTATACGGTGGGTGTGGTCGGGATCTGTTTGATCAATGTGGTATTTGATTTCTTATTATTGATTCCGCTGTATGCCTTGACGAGGTCGACGTATAAATCCTTCTCGGGGGTTGTTTAAGCCACGTGTTTGTGATAACTGGTTCATTTAGTTGACAAAATTCAAGTAACTTTTGCCCTCTTTCATTTTAATTGCCTAGAACATAGTCGCCCACTACGTCTGCAATTCTTCCTGTTACGTTTCAGTCCCATATTATTAACGTTATACATATTTCTTTTGTTAATTTAATGCCGATTCAGTTGTTTGTAGGATTCTTCAATGACCCCGTCTTCGCAGTCAGCTGTTGGGGCAAACACCTGAATGATGTCAATCATGGTATTTTTAGCTTTGAGTTGCCTTCATATTACTCGTTGCGATAGGCAAACTACTTCTGTGCCGGATTTTTTAAGTTCTTCTGCAATTAAAATTTCTACTATGTATCTGTTTCGATTTGCGTCATCGCATGCATAGTATGATGTGTAACCGTTTTTTGATATACAGTGGATTCCCCTTATTTGGGACACGTCGGGTTGAATGATTTTATCACAATTAAGAAAACAATGAAGTGAAAGCCCAAATAAAAAAATACGACTTTAATAAATATGTATACTCGTATATTTATTTATATTTCACTTATTTGCAATAAGTACTAAAAAAAATTAACTTTTTTAAGAAAACATTAAAGTATGTATAGAAAAACCTTATTTCTCATCTATGTAATGTGTTAGATCTTTGTCGATGGTCCCCTGGCGAATGTTTTTATTACTTTGTAAGTTAATAAAATCAGCACAAACATCTAATGCTGATAATGGGCTGCCTTCACTGCCGTCTTGCATGAAATACCGCCGCAATTCTCGCAAATGCCGCCTGGCCTCACGATTGGTAACTCGAACTGGGACTGGTTCATCAATCTCCACATCGCCGCAATTCTCGCAAATGCTGCCTCTCCTCACCATTTGTAACTCGAACTGGAACTGGTTCATCAATCTCCACATCACTTCCGGCATCTTCTTCTGCGCTGTATCTTTGTAAAATTTCTTCAATAATGTCATTCTCAACGTCCTCAGATTTGCAGTGGCATTGCAATTCACTATTAATGGATAAAAACTCTTCATGGACGCGCTTAAGTGGATAGGAGCTTTTAAGATTTGATACACCTGTTACGATGTCATCATTTAAATTTTTGAAACCACAGTGAGAAAAACCGTTTTGAATTGTGGAACAGCTTATTTTTCTCCAACTATCCGCAACAAATTGTATAGCCTCTAGAATATTAACCTTTGCGGCAACTTCTCTGGCATTTGTAAATGTTGTTAAGAGATTTTCTTCAATTGCTTCACCGATGAACTGCACCAATCTTCCTCGATATAACGTCTTTAAATTTTTTATGATTCCCATGTTCAGTGGTTGTAGCAAAGATGTGGTGTTTGGTGTGAGGAATTCTATTTTAATATTTTTTAGGTTGATTGAAGGAGGACGTATAGGCGAATTGTCAATAAGCAGTGGAATTTTCTTTGAACTTTGTTGCAACTCTGCATCCCAATCCGTTGGCCGTCATACACGCGTTCTTATTGGCATAGTAAAGAACTGGTAAACTGTCCATTCTAATTCCTTTCAAGCACCTTAACAGTTTTTCTAATGGTTAATAGCTTCCGCTTGTCACTTCCCGACATATTACAGAAACACAACCCAGTAACTAGATCCATTGTCTTTTTTGAACCTATTAGTTCATGGTGTCTATAGCTCAAAGAGCCATCTGACGTGGTACGGTTTCATCCGCGTTGTATATGTCAATAGGATTCCACAACTGGAAGAGCTCAGGAAGCTTATGCATTTTCCAATGATCAGCGCTCAAAAAATCTGCATTAGCTTTCTCCCCATGTGCTTTCTTAAATTTAATCTCATGTCTGGTTTTCCATCGCGATAGCCATCCATCTGTAGCCTTAAAATTGGTATGACCCAACTTTGCCGCTAGCTCTTCTGATTTAGCTTTCAGCATTGGGCCACTAACTCGAACACATCTTTTAGTTACAATTGAAAACCATTGGTTCAGAGCCTCATCAACATCTGGATCTTTTCCTTGTCTTTTCCGTTTTCTGGATTTGTCTTGTGTTTTGTCCCATTCCTCTCGCAGTTTAAGTTCAATGCTTCTGATACGCGCTATTGTTGACTTAGGAACATTAGTGATCTCTTCCAAATCCCGATAGGAAGTACCCGGTGCTTGACTTTTTATTTTGTCAAGTAAAGCCATTTTATCGGCTAATGTTAAGTCTTTTCTAGGCATTTCGACTACAATTAAATCTGGCTTGTCAATGTGCACGACACTCGACTAGAAAACTAGTTTATTCTTATCTCCGCACGAAACTGAAAGCAATCCGCGTTGTAGCGCAGCAAACCTCGAAACAGCAAAGGGAATAACAAAGTGATAAGCGCACACATTTCTGAAACTGAAAAAGCAAAACATGCCACGAGATATACCATTATTTGAAGCATTGATTTACGTTTTTTCACGTCTTCGTCGTCCTTATTACTATGTACCAACGATTTTTGTGCATCTGCTGTTGTAAGTTATTGGATACATTGCAGGTAAGCAATGTGGGGATGTTTTTTATTGTCAAAGTCTGTGTAAGACATGTGATGAATATGTCCCGATTAAACGGCTGCTGTCCATAATAGCCGAACAAATTCATCCCTTTTCGTTTCCGTTCTTTTTCATTTGTCCAAGTTAAACGGCTGTTCCGGTAAAGCGGTGTCCCAAAAAAGCGGAACCTACTGTATGTACTTCCGCTTCCAATCCATTGAAGGTCGACTATTCGCAAAACGTCTATTTTGAGTTTCTTCGCTTTCGTGTTCCTGTTTGGTACAGGCATATTCCATATTCCTATATTTAAATACCCACCGGGGATTATTAACACCCTCTGACCATTTAAAGGCTGCCGAGGACTGATGGCCAATGTATTTGTTTGTGTATTCATTATAACGTGATTATTACTAGGGAGTGATATACTCAGTATAATAACCTGACAGGTAGTTTTCCGTTGCCTTGCTCTCTTTCTTTTCAATTCTCTATACTCCTGTCTTTATACATATTGTTGTTTTTGCTTCTTTAACGTTTCCTTTTTCATATTTCTTCCTCAAGTTAAAATTAGTTCATTTTCCTTTTTCATTGGAGGGTTCTATACCTTTGTTTATATTATTATTTTTTTTTTTATATATTTAAACTGTTATTCGTGGTAAAGTTTTATTCCTCTACTATTCGATCTTTTGTGTTTGGCTTTGTTTAGCATTTGTTCTGCCAAGCCTCCCTTTATCTTTTTGGTTTGCTTTTGCGCCTCTTCCGGTGATCTGACTCGTTTTTGGTATGTTTCATTACACAAGGAAACAAGTTCATGGGCAAGTTTAATAATATTTCAGTTCGTTTCACTCTGATTTCGATAGATCATTGTAATATTCTCATTTTTGTTGCATAATTTGGGTTGCGATACTGGTCCGACTAAAATACGCCTTGTTTTATTGTCAAAGTTAGGTTTTCGAATTCTTTTTTATTTTTATTATTATTTTTTTTATTATCAAGGGAACGATACAAATTAATTTGTAAGGTCCGGGATTTAACGCCGGGGTACTATGCCCATGTGGCGTTTTGTCAACAGCACGCGGAGTACTCGAATTCTTTTTATAAAGTCTATTTCTTGTACTGATAAGTTCACATTTATCTTAGTTTTCGTCATGAAATTTGCTGCTCCAACTGGTACTCGTAAATCGGTTTTGTATAACTGAGCCAGTTTAGCCGCTTTGCCAGCTATTTCGTCGATATTCAAAGTTGTCACTGTTAAAAGAAAACGAAATTGGCTGCAGTTCTTTGTAGATGACTTTACGGCCACTGTATTCAGATGATAATGTACAGGGTGGCTCAAAAGTCCGTTAACATTTCACACGATGATAAAAAAAAAATAGTTATATGTAAGAAAAAATGTTTATTTGTTCTGAAAGTACACAATTTGGGATTTTATTTCTTATAAGTCACATCGTCCTTCAT
This sequence comes from Volucella zonaria, assembly GCA_963966105.1. Lineage (NCBI taxonomy): Eukaryota > Metazoa > Arthropoda > Insecta > Diptera > Syrphidae > Volucella > Volucella zonaria. The sequence continues at coordinate 191,064,432 of OZ014532.1, read as the reverse complement.
TATTTTGACACTGCTGCAACCTGGAGCGGAAATTTTCAATGGCTGACTGATAAGTGTTTCGGGAAATGTTTTGCATTTCCTCGCGCATATGAGGCTTTAATTCCTCAAGAGTCGCTGAGGAAAAAATCCGTTGGGGATAAGTCCGGGCTACGAAGTGACCAGTTAATGTCACCTATTTTTTATAAAACTTTTTGATCGAAAATTTCGCGAACTGAAATTAAAGAGCCGTTGGAAGTGTGGCATGTTGCCTCATCTTGCTGAAACCACAATCGTTGATTGAAACCATCAAAATCCTGAAGCGCTGGAGCAAAAAAGTTCTGTAGCATTGCAATATACCGCTCTGTATTCACTGTAACAGCTATTCCGCTTTGATCTTCATAAAAATATGGATCAATAATGCCTCTTGAATACAGTACAGCTGCCCATACAGTAACCTTGGGCGAATGCAGGGTTTTTGATGCTTCAATTTCGGAATATTGTCACTCCAATATCCGCAGTTTTGTCTGTTTACATGTCCATTTAGGTGAAAGTGGGCTTCGCCTGAAAAAAAAAATGGTGTTAAAGCTGGCGAACCTCTCTAGAATTTCGTTAGCAAATGTGCGCAGAACGCAAGTTGTTTCTCGTTGAATGACACCATGGCACTAAATTCCCATCGGCCGCTCTAATATTCCGTTCCTCGCCCGCCCCACTTCTCCCTCGCTTCTCGACGCAGCTGCCGATTCAAATGTTAACGGACTTTTGGACCACGCTGTATCTATGACGCCGTGTGTTCCTCTTCATATTTTTTTTATTAAAACGTGTACATAAATCACAGACTGCGCTGTTCTAGATCACTTCGTCAGTATGGTCAAGAGTTTGCTGATGCTTTTGCATCCAATTACTTTTTGCTCACTGCTTCGGAAGTCGACTGCAACTTGAACCTCAAAATCTTTCCACTAGCGGTTTTTTAACATGGAGAAATCCACGAATGCGCTATGGTACACCCGGTGACAAGTATTCGTATAACATTTTTTTTCCTCTCATGATTCGTATGACAAGGATAAATAAATGTCTGTCCTGTGTAACAAATCTGTAAACGTTAGCCTCCTTAAGCATCCCCACGTTATATAGGACATCGTCATCGCAATTTCCTTGGTCCTAAGTACGATGAATTCTCTTAAATATGATAGATGCCTGAAGTCCGCCGCTGACTTTTTGAGTTATTAAAAAAACAAACCTTCACAGAGTATAATACTATTTATTAACTTATTTAATACAAAGAAATGATTTATTTAAGCAATGGAAAAAATTTACTAAAACAAATAATCATATCTTTACTTAGCTAAACAAAAAAGAAACACTATTTATACTGCGAAATTCGATTAAAGGCAGTCAAGGTAAAGTAAAAACAGAAGAAATTTCAGTATACGTAAAGGTCTAAATTTACAGTGAGTCCAACCGCCAGACTTGGTTATAAGTTCGAAAATCCGACTTGACATCGAATGAACCACGTTTTTGAACTCCTGAGCTGGAATTAGAGCCCATTCCGTTGTAACGGCCTTGCGTAAATCCTCCACCGAAGCAAATTTGCGCCCGCCAGCATAAAAACGACGAGACAGATTTCCCCACATGTTTTCGATCGGCGTTAAGTCCGGTGAACATGCTGGCCACTCTAAAAGTTGAATTTCTTTGTCTGAAAACCACTCACGACTGGCCCGCGATACATGAATGGCAGCATTATCTTGTTGGACAATTATAGTGAATCCGGCTGATGGTCCAAAAAGTCTACCAAAACATCTTCCAACAGAGTAATAAAATTTTCTGATTTGCATATTGGAGTCCTGCAATGATAGCTAAAAGCAGCCCAGACTATCAAAGAGCCACTTCCAAAGTGGCTTCTCAGGACTTTTTATATCATGCCAATAATAATTAAAATCTTCTGGCCCATCAAGCTTAAACTTTTTTTCGTCCGAAAAGATCTTTGGCAAAGTGTAGTCGGGCAACGTTATGTGCTTCTGTAAGAACTGGTTTTGACTTCATTTTTTTCCAAATCAAACGATTACTGCCAGCTAAAATTTGTTGTACATGCTGATCAGATATTGGCAACTTTAAATCTGAAATAATTTTAGAAGCAGTAGCATTTGTTTCCAACCCAGCTCGGATACTGGCCGATTTCTGCCTTGGTGAAATTTTTTGATTGTTTTTATTTCATCGGTTCGCGTTGTAATTACTTTTCTATTTAATACCATTATCGATAGCGGAAGTCGATCGATTTAATTTAATGGAAATTTGGCGATTGGATACCGGGATCCTTATACGCATGGATTTTGGCAATTACCTCATTCGACTTGCGGCCAACAATCATCGAAATCCAAAAGTTCTAAATGTAAAAAAAATATTTTCAATTGTAATCACCAAAAAAAACCCTGATTTCGTTTCCAACTCACAGCTTTTCAGCATAAACACGAATTTCGCATGATCATAAGTGACAAGACAACAGATGTTGAAATTCTCTGACTGGGAGTAACGGTACTTTCAAAACATACGTTAAAGAAAGGACACAAAGCAAAAACAAAAGAAACAAAATTGACATAAATGTTCGTTTACACTACGAACACATTTTCTGGACAAAAGTGCATCTGCCTTTAATTAAATTTCGCTGAGTGTAGTAGTAGGCGTTTGACGAAAATTTGAAAAAAAAAAATCTGGCCCGAATTATCTGGATTATTGAAGGAACAACAAACATTTTACAACCGTAACTACGATTTCATTAAAACAGGGACTCCCAAATCTAGCCGGTCGAACTTTTATGAGTAAAAGATTTCCTACATTCTAATGGAGATATGAAATTCAAAAACTATTGAAGAATACTACAAGTTCCCTTTATCAGGAAGTTAGTGAAGTGAAGTGACCCATCGGTCGCACGCATTTCGGAGAGTTTATTTTGCTGTGAGTGCTTTACTGACATCCCCAAATTCCATTACTCTATCTGATATAAGGTCTGCACTATAAACAACAAACACAAGTTCTTCAATAAAATCTCTTTAAAATTTCGTAGTTGATTCTGATGTGTGATAGCAGAAATTTCTGTTTTAGCAAAACAAAATGGGAGAAACTTATTCAGAATTTATGTCTCCAACTTAGTTGTAAACAACGACATCTCTGCTTGCAGTAGAAAAATAAACGCAAAGCAAAAAAGCACCTGGTTTAGAAGGAGTTGTCTTTGGACACCATATCATCAATCGGGTATGGGTAGACATAGCCATGATAAAGGGCTGAAATATCAACTCTATAGTTAAATGCGCTAAAACTGGTTCAATGTATCGCACGGACTATGAAGTTTATTTCTGCTCAACGTCACAAATTGGCCTTCCCTCTCGGTAAATTGTTTTTAAATGTTCACATTAAGACAAATTCTGCACAACCAATACCAAGGTGGCCCCCAATTAAACAGGGACAACATATTTTCATACTGCAGACAAAAAAAGAATAATCTTTCCGATTGAAGAAAATTGATAAACTGTAAAAAGCTAAAATATGATGAAAACAACGGGCCGGTAAGAGCACCGGCACCATTGCACTTTTTCCGGATGGGGATTTTGTCTTCATAGAAAATTAAATCTGCTTTTACTTCAGTATTGTATTTTCTCGGACCTAAATTACTGTGAAGTCATAGCGAGATTTTGATTTTGCTGAACAGTTTGACTCACAATACTTACAATTTGCAATTTATTCATAGGATTTTCCTTATACGAGATTATTTAATATGAGTAATACTTAAAACAATGTTTTTATCAATATTGCTAAATATAAACTTTTCACACAAATAACTCAAAGGGAATGCACTGCAGATACGATAATGAATATTTGTTTTGATAAGCTTCTAATGAAGTTCGTCTATCATGTTGTTCGGATTGTGTAGATTGTGGTGCAATGCTTACACTCTGCATTTTGATAAATTAGTTGCAGAGGCATAGTATGAGAAGTTCTGTTCTTTTTTTTTTGTTCATTATTACTTCATTGGAATCGTATTGTAATTTTATATGTCTATAAGAATGCCTAAACAAAGTCGGCGATTCCTATAGAGAGCATAAACACCCCATCAGAAGAAAACTTAGGCAAGATGTTTTTAACTTCACTTATCAAACACCTGATTAGAATATTAAATTCTTCAACATAAGTCTGATTTGCTGTCACAAGAAAAGGGCGTTTTTGCCAAATTAAAGCTCTTCGATAAGGCGCATTAGTAGTGTTCTTAGCACGACGTTAAAATCATCCTTAGTGATTTAAACGCCAGGTATGCATCTTAAGCGGCACATGCGAAAAAATAATCGGGGTGAAATGCCATCATAGGTAGCACACGTTTCCCACACCTCAACATCCACAAGGGGATCTAATCATAAAACCGTCAAAAAAATTTACTCTAGTATTCGAGGAACTAAAATCGGCTCATACTACTACATAGTTGTAGCTGAGGTAACAATGCAAATATCGCAAAGCCCACAACACCGAAGCAGTTTGAAGTTGAACGGCTGCAATCGTAAGCATCAAGTGCGGAATCCAGTAGCGATATTGTCAGCAAGCCAATAGAAACGTCGCATCTGATTTGCTATGTTTCAGCCGAGTACTACAATAAAACCTCTTGTTTGACGAAGAATTTAGGCAAGCCAATGCAACTAAAGAAGAGGTGTATAAAGCACCCAGAAAATATGGACAAGGCCTGGTCAGGAACTCTATAAGCACAGGAGACGGGAGAAACATCGCTTAATTAGAAAGAATTTCCGTGGTCATGCGAAAATGACATTCCAAAGTCCTACCAAAACGTAAAAATGATTTTGTCAAAGACACATGATACCAAACCGGATCATGCAGGGATAAATTTGAAAACGTAATAGTGGAGTCACAGTCAGTGATGATAATTTGGAAGGACTAGTAATATCTAAACTTAAAGCAAATAGGGCTAGGAGCAGACGGGGATTGAGTCGGTAAGGAGCAAACATCAATTCATATATAAAATATGATCGGATGAAAGTGCAATATACCCGACGGGTGGAATCTTATCATCAATTCCCCAATTCTCAAGAAGAGAGATCTTCCAAACAGCGGCAAATATTAACTCTTTTCAACATCCCCCAAAAGATTTTGTCAACAATCTAATAGGTCCCCATCAATGTTATTTTAGGCCTCATAGGTCCAATATCGATTAAATATTCACTTTACAGCAACTCAAATTCAAAATTCTCAAAATGATGCCCAACCATTAATCGGCTTGGAGTGCGCAATGACGAGCTGGAGAAGCTTGTTAGTTGTAAGTATGTATATGAGAGAATTTATGGAGAAGAACCATTTGCCAATGCTAAGCTGTTTGGTCTGAGTAGGACGACAACGCTCACTTTTCCATATAAGTTAGTAATGTAATTTCTTTAACTTCAACTTCAATACTTGAAAGAATTATTCGAAACTCACAGGTCAATACGAGAGGCACAATACTTCAAATACCTGTACAACTACTACCATACGCTTAAGGCATTGACACTATCGATATTAAAGAAATCAGCGAGCTGTCACTGGAACGTTTGCGATCACTGAAGCAGAAGCGGTGATGGATGGTTTAATGGTAAATGAGAGTAAAACAAAGTACGTTATTAATTATTATATGCTGTTGACAAGAAATGACACCCAACATCGACGTCTCAGACAGCACGCCACAATGGTTAATTATAACTTTTAGGTTGTGCTCCACTGTTAATTCAAACAATAACACCACGGTAGAGATCAAACGAAGAATCGTTCTTGCCAATCGCTTTGGAGCCAGCAGGTCACTGAGAAATTAGTTCCTTTAACAAACAAAGAGGTAATCACCGTATAAAACCCTATTCCTACTGTATAACGCAGAAACATGGACTTTATTTAAAGCGGATGACGATGGCATTTGTTCGAGAATGGCATTATTCGAGTAATTTTCAGGCTCATCTGCATAAATGGAATTTGAGAAGAAAATATAACAACCAACTGTCACTTATGGTGAAGAAGGGCTAGAGTTTATCCCCTTTGATGGCGAGGACATGTTGAATGAATAAATAGCTCCGATCCGGCGTTTCCCAATCCTTGCCGGAGGGACGACACAATAGAGGAACACCTCATCTTGGAATGCGAACTTAACTTAGGTGGAAAGGGAACTCAGCTAACTTGGTGTGGACAACTGGAGGGGATTAACGCAAGAATGCTTTAAATGCAGAAGCTGTTGAGAGCACAGCCCTACTGTAGCGCTACCTTAATTAAAACTCAATAAGTGAAAGTATGTTTCGCCCTATACTTCTGGAGGAGTTAAAATTTTGCTGCTAACAGCAGCTTCCGGAATAAAAGGAGATGTTTCGAATTGTAACGATAAGTCTTTTACTTGAGCAATATTCTAATTTTTTATCTGCACCTGTAAGGAGGGAGACCCTGAATTATTGTTTGAACTTGAAGAAATCTGACTCTGGACTCCATTCCAGATATTTAGCTTTTTTGATAATAAATAGATCCCATTCGTGAATAAATTGATAACGACTGTTTGTAATCTCGTGCGAAGAGTCAGTAATATCGTAATCTTTAAGGAATTCTGACCATAAGTTTACATTCTATGATACATTTTTCTGTTCGTGGAAGCCTTCATTTTAGAATTTATTAAAGTGGTAAAATAGTTTGTATGTAGGTCGAACAATGCTTCCCCTCACGCAAGACAAAAAAAAAAAACAAGAAATAGGAAAGGTGGAACTGTATTCACATACAAGATAAGTATATATGATGTGTCATCACTTGAAATTCTTTCCACGAAATATCAGATTTGTTGAAAAAATTCGTAATCTCATTTCCGGGGACAAGTGTCAATACTATTTATATTTAACACACCCCAAATTTTATAACACCTTGTAAAATTAATGTGAAGTGCACTTATAAATTATCGCTTTCAATATGTACTTAAAAGAAATTGAAATTGACATCAGATAGTTGCATCAGAGTTGTCATATCAAAATAAATATACTCGTATGTACGAATAATTGTGTATTTGTATATATTTATAATAAAAAGAAAAAATAATATATATCCTTGTATGTGCAACCAATTATAAGCTCCACTGGATAATGTTGTCATACGATGTTAAAGCTAACATCACCTCTGAGATTTCTTTGATGCTTATTCGTATCTCTTACGATTGTATGCACAACAACTCTACTCTACTTGCTCAATTAATTATCGCACTGACGCACTTTGGCAGAGTCTGACACCTTCCACTCTCACCTGCCCGGCCAAAGATTGCTAATTGGTTAGCAATTTTCCATTCCTCAGTTAATTAGTGTTAACAATGTTTGTAATTGTATTTTAAATTTTTTTTACAGGAATTGATTTCAAAATAAAAACAGTAGAGCTAAGGGGTAAAAAAATCAAATTGCAAATCTGGGACACTGCCGGCCAAGAACGTTTCCACACAATTACCACCTCGTACTATCGCGGTGCGATGGGGATAATGCTGGTTTACGATATAACGAATGAAAAAAGTTTTGAAAACATAGTAAAATGGTTACGAAATATAGACGAGGTAAGAATAATGAGAAAAGTCTCGTAAGAGAATTAGCATTTTTAATTGTTGTTGGTTTGTAGCACGCGAGTGAGGATGTTGAAAAGATGATTCTGGGTAACAAATGTGACATGACAGAGAAACGCGTTGTAAGCAAGGACCGTGGGGAGGCGGTAAGTGAATTTGATCCTAAATATATAATTTAATAAGGAGTTAATTTAAATTTTTATATAATCAAGTCTCTCAACTGTATTGATTACTTTTCTTATATAATTAGCGCACGCCCACGGGTTTTTAGTGCGTTTGCACCTCAGATATTTAGATGAGTTTGAGTTTAAAGATGCGGAAATTGGAATTACTAACTTTTCCTTTCGGCGACGCCATAGGTCAAAGAGGAACAGTCGTCAAAAAATCAACTTTTCAGTTTGATTCACTCCCAACAGCCTTTAGTTTCGCACATTAGTTGGGCTCACTGTCTTAGACGACATCTTTCTTGACTTCATTGTGTTGCCTTGAGGTTGCTGATCGTATTACGTATATAGTTATTCATTGAAGCTTCTACATTCTACATTAATACAAAATTGACCAGATATCACAGGAAGAACTTTTTTTTTTGACTGTTGTTTTGCCATGAAAGGCGAACGAGGACATTGGCCCAACCACGAACAGAAAAGTCGAGTTCTTTTGCACCATGTTTACTTTCAAAATGATTCGAGAACTCAGGTCTATTGTGTACAATGACGAGAACATGACAAATAAAGTCTATCCAGAGGAGAGGGAGCTACCGTCATTCATTTCGAAGGAAGCGTTTCAAACGATCTTCGAATCATTGAGAATAAGGAAATCGGTAGGAACCGAACATCGTGTTTCGATATCGCCCAATAGAAACAGGGTACACTCACAAAAACGTCTCCAATTATTTATATCATAGGATCATTTTTCTATTTAGACACGAAAGAGCTGATCCAGGACAAATTAGCGGTGCCGCTAATTTTCCACGTCGCTCGAGCTGTTGCATAAAGCCGACTCAGGTATGGCGAACACGTCTCACACGGCATTGTCTCGTGTTTACGATGGTGGTAGGAAATTACAGTAAGAGGGATTTTTTTTTTAAAGAACTTAACACTGAATAGGGTATTATTACTCTTAAAATGCCGGAGCGCATGTTAAGTTTTCCTGAAAATTGGATAGAGAGAGAGAGAGGAAGAAGTTTGCGCTCAGTGGTTATTTCGGTCCATGGATGGCATCCAACATTTAATGGGGAGACCAAATTATTGGCGTAAATTGACTTGATGTTGTATTTAGGCAACAATTTATCTCACGAGATTTTAGTTGCCTGAAAAAAAGTCCTGCGCTCTCGGCTGGTATTGAACAATTAATTCCGACTTTATTTTGAAATCTAGTCAGTCCAATACTAGATGTAACCTCCTTGGGAATGAAAAAAAACTTTTTTAAATGTTTTTTTTATTTTATTCAATATAGTCCCCTTTTAGTTTGATACACTTATTCCAGCGATTTTCTAACTTCTTGATCCCGTCCGAAAAGTAATTTTCCGGAAGGTCTGCAAAATACTCCTCCGTGGCGTCGATGATTTACTTTTCACCCCACCTAGTATGTGCGGCGTTATTCCGGCAATACCGTGTCGAATGTTGGTCTCGAGCTCGTTCAAAGTGGTTGGCTTGTTAGCTTGTTAGCTTGTTAGGACTTGACGTAGTCCCAAAGAAAATAATTGAGTGGTGTCAAATCGCACGATCGCGGCGGCCAATTCATGAACGCTTGGCGTGAGATGACCCAGTCTTGTATGGCATGTAGCGCCGTATTGTTTTAACTACAGGTGGGATATAGTGATGTTGTCAAGCTGTGATCACAGACAGTCGGTTAACATCGCTCTATACTTGAGACCATTGACTGTAACCGTGTCTCCATCCTCTAAAGAAATAAGGTCCGATGATGCCGCCATGCCATCAACCGCACCAAACAGTCAACCTTTGTGGATGCATTGATGCTTGGCTAAACATTTGTGAACTGTGTTCGCTCTAATAACGGCAATTTTGCTTGTTAACATAGCCGCTGAATCAAAAAAGGGCCTCGTCTGAGAAGATAATTTGTTGGCCAAAATTAGGATCTCCGGCGAACATTTCCAGCGCCCTATGACTGAACTCACGGCGTTGTCTACGGTCGTCCGGTTTCAATTCAGCATAATCTTATACGGATGTAGGCCCAAATCCAACCACAAAATAAACCAGGTTGACTCTGGCGATGCCGGGTTCAGCTGATCGGTGCCGAATCAACATTTCTGAGTGTTCTTCGATACCGGCCGCTCGGCGGCTATGTTTTCTTTATTCCGCATCAATCTCTATCTGTTTGGTGGCTTAAGATCCAAAGGAGTGTACTCACGAGCAAACTTTGCCACGATGCGACGAATTGACTGCTCACTGAAGCCATAATTAGTACCGACCTCACGACGAAATTCACGTTGCGTATTTATAATTGAGCCAGAATTTAGATATTTTTTAATAGTTTCCGCATATTCGGCAAGCGTGAAACGATGCATGGTGAAATCACAAGCCTTACTGAATATTTTGACCTCTGGATGTCATTGGTAACTTTGACAGCTGCTGAAACATAACAATTGGAAACACTATCATTGCTATTTGGTCACCCATTAGTTTTATGAACTAGTCGTTCAACTGCACATAACTCGTTAAGTGTCCCAATATTGGACAAGTGGACAATGTTCAAATCAATCACATCCGAAGCAGGTTGGTGTTTGCTCCGGGATATTTCCGTTTCATACTCGTATCCGCTTATCCTGCCCTTGGATAAAATCAACAATATTGACTTCGGTTTTTCTTTGCCTACGTGCTTTTTAACAAACCTGGGACACAATTTTCGTTTTAAGGTTTAAAATTTGACACTCTGATTAGCAAACTTTACCGAGGCTCATGCTTGCAATATTAACCTTCAGACACAGATTTTTAAAAAGTTGTTCCGTGTCAGCACTATGGTTAACAGCAGGCACTTGATGATAAAAATGAATGCATGTATCCGTGTTTTGATCACAATCCCAATTCGGGTCAAATGCAAGTACGAAAACCTTCAATGAGTACACATATTTTGCACGTTGTTTATCGTTTAACCCGACTAGGGCGTCGAGTCGATATTAACGATATTATTGTGAATGATAATATCATATTGGACGCACACATACATATTAAGACTGTATTTCGAACTAGATGCATAGGGTTAAAAACAATTGACAAAAGTACAAGTAGGAGATTTGTTTTTAAAATTCAGCCGAAATTAATGATACTAAAAGTGCAATACAAATAAATCTAACCAAAGCGCAATAATTTTCCAAGAGCACAGACAAGATAGTTGCTTTCTTTTAAAAGAAGTGTGAAACGAGTTATAGCTTATAGAAGAAAAAAGATACTACTACATCAGTAATCATAACTGGACATGCATTTAAAATCATCGATAGTTCTCAGGGGATCCATGGCCTTTGTTGCTGGTCGACAATTAATGTTTTATGACATTTTGCTCCGTTAAGATATTGGGTATATAACTTCGTGCGGTTTTTTTCAAAATTTGAACGTTTATTTAAGAAAAGCATGTACAATAGTATTATTTAAAGTCTTGCCCATCTGAAGCTATGAATTTTTCCCATCTTTCTGGCAATTTGTGGATCCCATCCCAAAAGAACTGGGCCGGCTTGGCGGCCAAGAATGAATCAAGCCAATTTTTGATATTCTGCTCTGATGTGAACCGTATTACAGTGAGGGCGTTCTGCATCGACCGGAACAAATGGTAGTCAGAAGGGGCATGGTCTGGGCTATAAGGCGGGTGGGGTAAGACTTTCCATCCACTGTTTTCCAAATAGCTCTTAACCGGAATAGCAACGTGGGGCCGAGCGTTGTTATGATGGAAAATTATTGCCTCGTGTCTGGTCGCATATTCTGGGCGTTTTTCGGCCACTGCTCTCTTCAAACGGATTAATTGTGTTCGGTAGCGTTGTCCATTAATGGTTTCATTCGGTTTTAGCAGCTCATAATACAGCACACCCATCAGATCCCACCAAATATAGAGCATTACCTTCGCGCCATGGATATTCGGCTTTGCCGTTGATTTGGCTGGTTGGCCGGGTTTCACATATGATTTTTTGCGCTTGATGTTGTCGTAATGGATCCATTTTTGATCACCAGTAACAATCCGATGCAAAAATGACTTCCTTTTGTGGCGTTCCAGCAGCATTTCGGACATGCAAAACCGCCTTTCGACGTCTCTCGGCTTGAGTTCATGTGAAACCCAATTTCCTTGCTTTTGAATATATCCAGCTGCTTTTAAACGTTTTGAAATGGCTGCTTGAGTGACACCCAAAGATTCTGCGAGCTCTTCTTGTGTTTGGCAACAATCTTCATAGAGTAATGCTTCCAGTTCTTCATCTTCAAACTGTTTTGGCTGCCCAGGACGTTCATCGTCTTCCAAGCCAAAATCTCCACTTTTAAATTGTGCAAACCACTTTTGGCACGTTCGCTCAGCTAGCACATGTTCACCATAAACTTCCACCAAAATACGATGACTTTCGACAGCAGTTGTCTTCATATTAAAGTAATGAAGAAGAACTCCCCGCAAAAACATTTTTTCATGCACAGAGTTCGACATATTTGAGTGAAAAAAAATTATTGTTGTTTACGCTTCAAAAGAATGACATATACTGAAATGACGTACAATGACAGTAGGTTTCCAACGCATGTTCCAATGGAATAATAGAAGTTACGCCATCTCTTAGCCAACCGCACGAATTAAGTTATAGACCCAGTACATTTTCGTTTTTGTTTTGTAACTGTTCTAATATCATTCTTATTTAACATATTTAAAAAAGAAAAAAAGGACATTTTAATTGCTTTTAACTTTACTTTCAGATCGCTCGAGAACATAGCATACGCTTTATGGAGACTTCAGCAAAATCAAACATAAATATTGAAAGGGCTTTCTGTGAACTGGCTGAGGCAATCCTAGACAAAACCGCTGGACGTGAAGCTGCCGATAATCCAGAACGTGTTGTTGTTGATCGTCGACAACCGAGTCAGCCAGCCTACAAGGGTTGTTGTTCTTAAACAGAGTGTTGCTTGTGAGTGTGTATGTGAGGTTCATCACCAAACAACAGATCATCTATTCGTTTTTTCTTTGTTTCGGGTAATTCATCATAAAAACAAACCTCACTTTAGTCTCTTTTATACAAGGACAAGCAACCAGCAACAATAAGTTAAGAGAAATACATATAACTTTGTAATAATTTACACCAAAAAAAAAACAAAAACAAAAAAAAAACCAAACAAAATCGAAGGAAACATAGAAAAAAAAAGCTGAAACAAGGATAAACTGCAAAAAAAATGTAATAAAACGAACAATGTTCCTTGTCTTCTCTTATTTTTACACGTACACACATTATTATAAACGTGCAAATGAAAGATGAAAAATAGTTTTTTTTTCTTTTAATTCGTCGCAAGGTAGTAACGGGCGGGTATATTAGTGTCGCATGAATAATCATTTTTCTATTTGTTTCTCTTTTGAGGTAGTGCCTTCACCTCGAGTAACCTTCAGGAGTTACAGAATGCCAATCGTGGTCTGCCATCATACGAGTAAAAGGTGAAATAGTATTCATAAAGGCTTATCACTTCATCAAAACAGCCACAGTAACTTATTTTGTATTCATTTCCTGACATTAATAAACCCTGCTCGTTTATTTTAGTAATTCATCTTTGAATGTCCAGTTTATCATGCAAACAGAAAAAGAAACAAAAAAAGCAAAACAAAAAACAAATTCTTCCCACGCAAAGTTTTCTATGTATGTTGTCTCAATGTCGCTTATGGTTGTTAAATAGTCTCCATAAACTGTTGGTACTTATGTATAGGCAAAACCCTTACTTCTTTTTTTGAAATAATTTTAGTGTGTAACATGTCTGAAATACATGCGTGACAACAAGGGTTAACAAACAACGTGGATTCTTAAAGAAAATAACAACAAAAAAAATTCACACACCCAATTATCCTTGTTGTCTACTCATGTCTTTCTTCCAAATCCAAATTGTCATAAACAAAAGCAAAGCACTACACAAGAAGATATCATCATTTTTAGTAGGGTAAATGTAAGAAAATGTTCATTTTGAAAGAACTTGCGAGTTCCTCCATCTTCATGTCCACAGTTTATAAGATCTTTGATGTTAAGCGCACTAATATCAGCCAACTGTAGCTTACATTTGCATTGATTTTTCGACCAAATAATCAATTTTACTCATTCGTATTTCGTGCTCGCATCACCGAAACCAAGTTGTCGCCTTTCTATTCGATTTAACTTTATTTTATATGAAGTGTTCCTTGTTTCGTCTGCTTCATCTAAAACGTGATCTTATCTAACATACATATATAAATACGATTATATACACAGCAATTATGAGTAATAACTGTTTTTTTTTTAAATGATTATTTTATTGCTTTAGTTTAGAGATATACTTATGATACTTTGTAATTAGATTTTTTTAAATTATAAAGACAAAAACTTAAAAAAAAACATAAAAAAAAAAACAAAAGTAAAGATGTAATAAAGTTTAATTTCGTATGGAGATTTTGGTGTTTGGCTTATCCGAATGGAATTTGTGGGTCCTTTCCTACGATTGTATGCAAATCGGTGGCTCAACAAGAGCTTATCTAATCTTCTACAAAGAAAATGTGTACAAATTATTGGGAGCTAATATTTATTGGGAGCTAATATTTATTGGGATTACTCAGTAGGTACAAAAACTAGAACATATACGAGGGTTGTCTGAAAAGTTTCCGACCGAACTATGATACAAGACATTTTTTCTCAAATTTTTTTTTTATTTTTCTACATAGTCTCCTTGTAGCTCTACACACTTCTCCCAGCGATGCTTCCATCTCTCTAACCCGTCCAAATAGTACTTGGCGTTTTTCTCTGCAAAATAATTGTTCACGAAGGTGATTGCCTCCGCATTTGTCGAAAATCTCTGTCCTCTGAGCGCAGTTTTTAGATGAGGGAACAAAAAGAAGTCGCTTGGGGCTAGATCTGGTGAATAAGGCGGATGGTCAAGCAGTTCAAATCGTAATTCATGGATTTTCGCCATGGCAACCGCTGAGGTGTGAGACGGCGCGTTGGCTTGGTGAAACAGGATTTTCTTTTCTGCAAATGTGGCCGTTTTTCGGCAATTTTTGCCTTCAAGTAATGATGCGTAGTATGCTCCTGTAATGGTTTTTCCTTTTTGAAGATAATCGATCCTTTACTATCCCAAAAAACAGTCGCCATCATTTTCCCAGCCGAAAAAAACAGATTTTGCCTTTTTTGGAGCCGGCTCGCCCTTTGCAGTCCACTGTTTTGACTGAATTTTTGTTTCGGGCGTATAATAGTGTATCCTAGTTTCATCTACAGTAATTAATCGGCTTCAAAACTCGGATTTATTGCGCCTAAACTGCACCAACAGATCGTTGGAAATGTTCATTCGAACACGTTTTTGGTCTAACGTAAGCAAACGCGGCACCCAACGCGCGGACAGCTTTCTCATGCCTAAATCTTGATTTAATATGTAGCAAACACGTTCTTTGGACATTTTCATAACCTCTACTATCTCTCTCACTTTAATTCGGCGGTCGTCTAACACCATTTGGTGAACTTTAGCAATGTTATCGTCAGTGGTTGCAGTTTTTGGACGTCCCGAACGTTCATCATCTCCCAAGCTCTTACGGCCACGTTTAAATTCAGCTACCCAAAATTTCACTGTGGTAAATGATGGTGCAGAGTCCCCATACACAGAGTCCAATTCGTTCTTGATTTGCGTAGACGTATTGCCTTTCAAAAACAAGAATTTAATAACAGCTCGATACTCAATTTTTCCATTTTCACAAAAAACACTCACATCGACTCACTCAAACGACTGTCAACTAAAAACTGCGTGTCCAAAATGACTGAAACTTCGGTAAGTGACTGTTAAATGCACAACTAGCATTCACTAGCTTTTATTAACAAGTGATGCTATCTTTATGTTGCTGTCAGAAACTTTTCAGACAACCCTCGTACAAATTTCCAGCAATTTACATTCCAACAGGACCTGAGAAGACGCTCTCGCCAATCATCAATCGCAGCACGCAACGCCTCCATGGAAAATAGTCCATTGCTCTGATAGGGTTTTGCTTTAAAGACTCAATATTTCGGTGTTAAGTAGAATTGGCAACGCCTACCTAAACGTACCATAGCATGTAATCCAACGTCTCCAGCAGTTCACCAGTATCTGTTTTATAACTCATTGCTGAGTGGTTTTTCGCCGTAAAAATCTTGTTGGAATGTTTAAGACATGTTGGGAAACATTGTTTCGGTGAGTATTAAATTTACAACTTTCTCCAAAACAGTTCATTGATAAACTTAAATTTGCAAAACTGGTATAAGGGAGATTCGAAACGGACCAGTTCAAACCGTTGATTCTGCTATATCGTCTCCTCTCATCATCTACAGAAGTGCAATACATATCGTTGTGATCATCAATTCAATTATCACGTGAAATTCAATGAACAATCCAACACAAATGGATACTGCTTTCCAGAAATAAAGTCATCAGTGGTTGATTTCGATGATGGAGACCCGAAACAACAGAGCTCTACTTACAAATTGAAGCAGTTTACGCATTTGGAAAATTTCCAAAGTCATATGATGGAGTATTGCACGATGCCGTTGACAGTGGAACAGGTTCGTGACAATATGTAGGCCAACAAGTCACAAAGGAATAATTCATTCCGTTATGCTTCGCGTTGTTCGCATATTCAAAAACAAGAATTTGATAGAGAGAATACAGGACTGTTGTTAGAGAGTTCTGCAGAGCAGGAAAATCAGAGGATTTATTCAACTGATACATACGAGGTGTGCTCAGGAAATGACGGGAATTTTTAAATTTCGCGGGTTTGGAGAGTCTGATTGTCAATTTTTTTTATTACATCGGTATACATGCCCCTGAAGTATGATAGAATTTTCAGCTGTATTCATTGTTTACTTTGTCTGTGGCAGCCGCTTAGGTTAAACGTGTTTTTATGAGCTTGTCGATTTTCGTTTGTTAAAAGAAATGGATCAAAGAGTCTGCTATGAGTAAACAAGAGTTTACGAGTGGTATAAGGGTTTTGAAGATGGCCGTGAAGACGTTGAAGATGATGAACGCCCCGGACGCCCCGGACGCCCCAGCACACCAAACATCCGATGAAAACGTGGAAAAAGTGGAAGAAATGGTTATGAACGATCGCCGAATCACAATCAGAGAAGTCGCTGATGATGTTGGCTCATGCCATGAAGTTTTTTCGAATGTTTTGGAGATGAAACGCGTGGCAGCAAAATTTGTTCCAAAATTGTTGAACTTTGAACAAAAACAGCGGCGAAGGGAAGTTGCTCAGGAGTCACTAAATGAAGTCCACTAGGATGCAAAATTACTGAAACGTGTTACAAAAGGTGACGAAACATGGGATATGACGTCGAAACTAAGCCTCAATCGTCCCAATGGAGGCATTCTGGTTCGCCAATAACGAAATCGCTGAAACAGAGAAAGGATATGGCCAAAGGTAGAGTTTGAGAAGGGTTTCGAGGATTGGAAGAAGCGCTGGTACAAGTGCACAGTATCTAATGGGGACTATTTTGAAGGCGACAACATTAATGTAGACGAATAAATATTTTTTTTTTTCAAAAACTAAAATAACGCACTTGGATATCCTCAGTACATGCAGACTTCCCCTCCACCGCAGATTATTTGAACTACACAAAATCCACAAGGATTTTATCGACTATACTATACGATGCCATTAGAGGTATTCACGCTATCAAAGTATGGACCTCTCTACCATAACTTTAAGAACTATTTCTAATGCCACGCTTTAAAAGTGCAGTCCTTCGTCATTTTTCTTCCCTTCGTTATATCCCTTTACTTTATACTCTAACCGCTTTCCTTCTTTCGAGTTCTTTTATTTGTTTGCTAATTTATTTCAAACAGAACGCGTTTTTAGCGCCGCGGTGAGACCATTTTACGTCGAGTTAGAGGACGCCAAACAGAATCATCACTGTACGAAATTTTGTTTCAGTAGCTTTGCATTACCTGTCAAAATGTCATTTCATTAAAAATTTTCCCAGTAGTTTCAAATTTTTCGACCTTTAAAACAAGGTTCTTGTACTTTTAAACACTCTGATAGCATAATCATGGGTGTTTACGCACAAATTCAATCAATACATAGGTACCCCCATTGTTCCACAAAAAGAACCAATATCAACCCCGCGTTAAAATGAAGGAAGAAACCAAGCGTAGAATCACCCTTGTCAATCGCTGTTTCTTTATCTTGCAAACCTTTATCGTGGACGCCGATCCGTAACCACTGGAGAGCTGTAAATCTGCGTTTGATTGATTATCAAGATTTGTACGAATAATCTCAAACATTTAAACGCACACGTTTTTGTTTATTCATTTTATTATGCAAAAAAATGAAAACTTAAATACATACACACAAGTAAGGATTATTGACTCTTCTTGTCGTCTCCTTTGGGCTTTGTAACGACAGCGTCTTCTTTGAAATGCAGAAACACAAACGAGAAGATGAACACTCCAATCATCATGGAGAATGCGCCGGTGTAGTATGGGAAAGCGCTTGGTATGAAGCGCTCATACTGAGTGTGCTCTAGTGGTCGAACTGATATCTGGAAAAAAGGAACAAAAAACCAAACTTAAGTTGGTAACTTCTTCATAACAGCTTTCACTTGGAACTCACTTGAGTTGTGCTGTATAAGTGCGTGAATCCCACACGATCGTAGTCGACCTTAAACTGGTACACTCCATAGACATCTGGAATTTTGAACTTAGCCTCATAGACTCCACTCTTCTTTACCTTCAGAGTAGTGCGAACAAATGGATCAATACGCACAAATTCAAGTTGAACATCATTTGCTTGGAATGGCTTCCATTCCCCATCAATCAACTGTTCAATAGCAATGGTGTAGACCACCGGATCAGTTATCGTATACGACTGTGGTGGTTTGGTTTCACCTTCCTTGTTGTGAGAAACAGAAGCGACACGCAAACGGCCAGTTTCACCAAACACCCATTTACTAATCGCTGTGGCAACTTGTTGATTTCCAGAGTTCTTGTAAACCTTGGCTGATTGCGCATTCTGTATGCTGGAAGTGAATGCCTCATCGGAAAAGAAGAACAACGAGCCAGAGAATACCACGCGAGCGTTGTTACGAGCTTGTAATGCAGCAATAAGAAGCGTACCTTTGCCGACAGCATGGGGGTATTCCTTAATAGGATTTTCCGGCACATAGCTATATGCAGTGCTTTCAGCTGTGAGCAATTGCAGGACTAATGGATTTTCCTTATCAGCCAATAGACCGGTTCCCTTATATAACAAAGGATTTACATTCTTGCTACCAATTATGACTGGCGAGTTGATAAGATTTTTACTATCTGTCAGGATTGTAGTGTGATCTCCTCCATCCGACTCATCGTAGTTTAAGTGATCAATGACTGCAGCTCCTTCTTCATCAACTTCAAATCCACACTCAGATGCGAATTCTCGGAGTGCATCGCCTGAACTATCACTGCCAGCAACTAAAACGTTGCCTCCATCGTCGACAAACTGCGTAAGCTTCTCCACACTGAGATCGCCGCCAAACTCTTCTACAGAAGGGGCAAAGATAATCACATTTTTGTACAAGTATTCACCATATTTGGAGATGACCAGGCCAGCATCATCGGCTAACTTAAATGTGAGTTTAAAGCCACGCTCTATTGAGGAAGAGAAGACAGAAAATCAATAGCCGACATAGCACAGCGTGACGTGTCTTTTTTGCCGGTTGTTTGTCAGCGGTCGTGTGAACTTACCTTGTAAAGTTTTGAAAAAAATTGAATGCGTCTCTCGAATCGCCAGATTATCGAGAAGCACAAGTGTGTCCGATTCATTTTCAAGCACAGCGAGTGCACCGGTGGCGATTAAAAATACGAAAATTGTGAGTTTTCTCCACATTTTATGACGGTTAGCAAAGATGGTTCGGTATTTGGGTGGATAAATGCCAGAGATCTACTGATTGACAAGTCAGTGTGATCAACTACGAAAAATAAAAATAAAGTGGTTGCTTAAATCTTCCGTTACACTAAGAAAATCACTACACGTTTAAAGTGGATGGTACGAACATCAGGATGGTTGTCCATTTTACGTTTTACATCTATTTATTTTACATCTTATTTATTTGATGTATAGCACTGCGATGCGGTAGAATGATTACAGAAACAATCTCACCAAGGCAAGGTTAGATGAAGTGATACGCTGTCATGTGATTCCTTTAACACCAAACTTGAAAAAGCAGACTAAAATTCGTAATCCAATATCAGTGGTATGTAAATTGTCCACCAAAACTCTGTATAGCTATCATATTTGTAAACGTTTATTTTATTGATATCATTGGCAGAATACGTTTTTTTTTTTCAAAGAACTTAATATTCAAATGGGTAGTAGTAGTTGTAAAAAAGACTTTATTTCTGTATATATTATAAATAAAGCAATACAAAACAGTATATAATGACCTGGTCTAAAAACCGTAGGTCTGATTGACATGAAGAAAAAGTTCAAGATATTACAGTACAATTGATTAACAATTTCAACAAATTCAACGATTGTAAATTTAGATATTAATTTAAAATTATATGCATTTATTATTATTAAGTTAAAACAGAGAACAGAGAGCTTTCTGTTAAAATTTTCTTTTTATAAGCCACTGAGTGCCGGATAAATTCAAAGAGGACACTCCAATCCAACCTCTTTTTCCGTTTAAGACGCTTAGTATTTCTTCTTCTAAAAAGTTTGTTTTGAATACATCTCTCCTGATTTCACATAAGATTGGGCACTGACCCAAAGGGGTAGATCCGGCCTATGAGGTACATATATAATTTAAGGGCAATAATTCTCCTCTCGCTCGGAAGATGGTTGAAATCATTTTGGAGGAATAATTCGCATGAAAGTAGTTTACTGCAGCTAAATTGAGGTCTAGCCTGATGTAATATTTATTTATTTATTTATTTTATTTATTTATTTATTTATATATTTCCAAAGAATCTTTTACATTGGGCTTAAAAGCCTATAATTAATAGTAAAAGTTATAAAAAGTATAGTTAGACATAAATTCAAATCAATTTTAATTATTATTTATACATTCAGTTATTATTGATTTAAAATGACAAACTAAATTCATATTCGTAATGACAAAACAAAATTCTTTATTACACTAAATATTAAATTTAATTATTTACTAAGTATCTGAATAAAACCGTCTCAAATTGTGTGGTGCCGCGAAGCCTTCTAATGAAAGAGGGTAAGCTATTCCACTGCTTTATGGCATAAACGAAAAACTGACGCTCCGAGTTTCTGCAAGTGAACCTTGGTTGCAGTATCATAAAAGAACGAGATGAGTTACTAAACTGTATTTTTTGAATTAGATATGAAGGTTCTTTGTTTAAGATGATTTTGTTCAATGTTTTAAGGGAAAAATATTTGAAATAAGTGTAAAGATTGAAATATGGTCATATCGTCGGAGATTGTATACATATCGAGTTATATTATTGAACGCCACAGTTAGATTTCTTTTCGTTTCTGAGTTGTGACTAGTAAACAATTGGCACCCATATGTTATCATAGGAAGGATCAGAGTTTTTGCCAACCTAAATTGAGGAGTAAATTGCTTCGAAAGTGAAAGACTCCGTAAGGATCTATATATTTTTCCAACAACAGTTTGAATATGGTCATCCCAGGTAAGGGTAGAATTAAATACAATGCCTAAGTTCATAGCTTTATCGACATATTCAATTTGTTCGTTTCCGAGATATACTGCAGGAAAGTAGCTGTTATCAAGTTTATTTTTATAAATAATTAAGCATTTGGACTTTTGTGGATTGAGGTGAAGACTTTTTGTATTGGACCAGCGAAGTATTCTTTTTAAATCAGAGTTCAATTTCACAATACCATCTTCAATCATGCCTAACTTGCAGCTTATACGAATTTGAGCATCGTCAGCATACAAATCGATTGAAGAGTATTCAGATTGGAGTGGAAGATCATTAATAAAAATCGTAAATAAAAGTGGACCAAGTATGGATCCCTGAGTAACCCCACAGAAAAGATTTAGAGGATGGGACGTTTTATTACCAATAACAACAGCTTGGCTTCTTCCACTAATGTATGACAAAATCAGTTTTGCAGCTGTGTGTGAAAACCGAAACTGTTGTATGAGTATTTTATGATTAATTTTGTCGAATGCCTTCGAAAAATCTAAGAGAACTAAAAATGAAACCAAGTCATTATCCATAGCATTTCTAATATCGTCTGAAATCTTAAGAGTAGCGGATACACAACTGTGGTTTGGTCTAAAACCGGATTGATTCTCACTTAAGAGTTTGAATGTCTTTAAAAAGGTTGCAATTTGATTGTGTAAAATTTTTTCCAGAATCTTTGACAGAAATGACAAAATTGAGATTGGTCTGAACTCTTCTTGAGATAATCGAGTGGCTGGTTTTTTTAAGACTGGTATAACTTTAGCCACTTTCCAAAGAGATGGAAAAGAAGACGTTGTTATTACAGTATTAAAAACATGTGTTAGCACAGGAAGAATGTGAGGTAGGATCATTTTGATGAAGTGTGGATGTATTTCATCAAAGCCAGTAGCTGATGATTTTATTTTAAGTACAGCACTTAACACATCCGTATCATCCACCCTTTGAAATTGGAAGAAATGTCCACTACCGGGGTTAACAACTCTGTAGGTTTCATTTACTTCACCAGTGCTTTGTACGGGGTCAACAACCGGCAAAATCCCATTCAGCGATCCACTAAAAGTTTGAGAATCATCATTTTCAGGCTCAACATCCTGAAAAGTTTCATCTACAAGTGAAGTATTTTGATTGCTCCTGCTTTGAACTTTGGAGAAATGTTCATTTAAATAGTTGGGACATACATCCAGGGAACAATGTTCTCTTTGTCGACCAACACCAAGCTCTCGAATATTTTTCCATAAGGTTTTTGATGGTATGTTTTTGTTTAAGCGTTTAATATTGTTTAATATTGCCTATGTTGTGAAGGCCTTGCCAAAGTTATATACTTTGCACGTGATTTTTCATCTACGGAGGACACCAATTTATACCGCTGTGTTTATTACTGTTCAGACCCAGCCTTAGTGATAGTGGAACACCGTGGGGCTCTGAGAACAGTATCCGTTCCTTTATAAAATTGAGTTAATTCGTTATCAAGAATTTTACAAATCTGTTGGCGGGTCTTGGAGAATTCATTTGAAGAACCTTGAGAATCTAGTCGAAATGCGACTTGAGTGCGTCTAAAAACATGTTGAACAGTCCGGTCTCAATTAATAACATATAGTTTGGGGTTATAGACTGCAGTTTGAAGATACGTTTTAAGAAGAAACGAAGTAATTTTTCCACTTCCCCGTATTGTTTGTAACCCCATAATTGAGCAGCATGCATCATTATAGATTTAGAGACAGCTTTAAATAGCTTGTGTTTTTTTGCACGACCAATAAGCTTGACATACAATTTTTCCATGATGGACAAATCGCGGATTTTGCTTCACAGAGCTTAGACTTGAGATGTTTTTCAAATCTTATATTGCCTATAAGAGCTACGCCTAGATATTTAAATTCCTTTACTAAATCCACCTCCTTTCCTTTATAGTACCATTTTTGGTTTGCTGCATATATTCCGAGTCCTTTTCGGAAAATCATGATTTTGGACTTACTTGAATTGAAGGATAGTTTCTAAGTGCCACAATATCTCTCCAACTTGTCAATTATTTCTTGCAGCTGATTAGGGGTGTCTGCCAGAAGAACAATGTCATCAGCGTATAATCATACCGGAACAGTAACACCTGCAACATTTACTCCTCCTCCAGGGAACTCTACGATGTCGTCAATGAAGATAGAGAAGAGAAGTGTGCTCAGCACGCATTCTTGTTTAAGGCCTATCGACGAACTAAATTGGTCGGAAAGCGATTCACCATCCCATACAGCTATCTAATCGGTCGCATACAAAGCTCTGAAATCAACCAAAAAAGTGGAAAGATAATTAAAGACATAATAATTAAAGCCCGATGGAAGCCCCTCGGAAGATCTTGTTGTGGCAATCAATTAGCTTCGAGATAAACTCCGGTATGTCATTTTTAAAGAACTCGTATGGGATTCTATCTTTTTTAACTTTGTTGTACCTAGTGTTACCAGGAGCTCTTGCATGATGAAGTCTGCATTGAGAAATTGGTCTACTATCAACGGCTTGGTGAACTGAAAGCGGATGACATTGCGCTCAATGTTGAGCAGAGAAGCAAAATATGCTTTTAGTTTTTTATACTTTGATCCGTTTACCGCTTTCAAGACTTTCCAAAAATCACCTGTGGAACTTGCACTTTTTGTACTGCTTGATGGCTGCTGCGTAACTAAGACTGAAGTAAGAAGTAAGTGGGTATGAATACACTTTTTTTTTAAAGAACTTAACACTCAAGTGGGTATGAATACATTTATAATGTCTCAGCATGTGTTAAGTTTTTTGGAAAATGGGATAAAGAGAGAAAGAAAGATGTTTGGGCTCAGTGGTTATTTCGCACCATGGGTGGCATCCAACATTTAATGGGGAGACTAAATACTTAGTGGAAGTTGGCTTGATGTTGATTTCTAGTCAATTCGTCTTACTTGATTTTCGTTAACTGAAAAAATGGATGATATGTCTTTCGAACCTTCCGATTTGGAAGCCAGTCCACTACCTCTTTAGCCACCCACAAACTGCGACCTCCTGCGACCTGCTACGGTTGCATTTGTAGGCATTGAAAGAGAAGCGGCAAAAATTCATAGGTTTAGCTATCGACAATTCAACAGTGTCAAGATAGACAGCTATAACTTTAGGGTAGTTAGCGATTTTTGTTTACTTCAGCTCCACTATTATCTATGAGCTTCATTTGCTTATTGCATTGGTCTACAATAATAAGACTACTGAGTAAAAAGACCCTGGTCTTTTTAAATACAGCATGGCGTTTGGGTTAACGGGCTTAGGACGGTGAAAATACATTATATAAAAGTAAACACTACGAACTCAGTCGACTTGATCAGAATAGTGCGCATCAGTCGCCGTCGATGGCTAGGACATGAAAATCGAAGGAAAATTCACGATTCCAACCCGGAGGAACAACAGAGCAAGATCTCGCTTTAGCACTCCATATTGCAGTGTGGAACTCAAGGCATTTGGCACTGACTTCGTCAACTGGAGAGGCGTCCGTCCCGGGTTGAAGCGCTATCTAAGTATATAAACAAGCGGCACTATCGCCATCTGGGCATCGACACTTTACATCAGCCAGAATGAAACCAATGAAGAAAACGCTTGCAGAAACTTGCTATACTTACCAAGGGGCAAAAGAACAACAAAAGCAAGAAAAGTCGTCGGAAGGAAATCCGCCGTTTTCTGTGGAGTAGAACTTCTTCAAATGCAAGCTGTTCGAGAACGTGACGAGAATTTCCACCGTTACAACGGAAGGAAGAAACTGGACAGCGTTTAACAGGAGAAGGCAATATAAAAGATTGACTTTGTTAGAATGCAGGCTCCTACTTCTTTTTCTTTTATCAGAACAGACCATTGAGAAAAAGAACATTATACTCCTTGTAAGTTACTTTTATTGGAACTTCCAAGTTCTTTGTAGAAAGGTAAATAAATGTTTCAGAAATAATTTGCCCACAGTATCAGCACCCACCACGTCAGCGCCTGTCTTCATTACTTTCACATCAAGTGTCACGCGATTTTGTGCCATTTACGCGGGATTTTGTATCTACCACACTTAGGTGCTAAGTGAAAGTATCTTCTTAAGATGCAAGTAAGCAGGTTGCGGTCTTATCCACTAAGGGGCTAAGGAAAGTCGCTAACTCTCAGAGAAGTCGGGGAGCATTCGTTTGGTCTGCTGTCATCCTGTAGAGTTATACAGCCTGCAATTAGGCTCACAAGAAGCACAGTTGTCAATGCAAGCCCTTACCAAGTGCACAGACGGTCTCAACGCAGATCTGGGTACTAAAAAGCTATCCTCTAAGACTTGTCTTGTAAGTTCATTACCGATCTCCTTGGAGTATTAACAAAGCAGCAGTGACATATTTACGTGAAAACTTGTCTCACATAAGAGACAAGACAAGATGTCCAAAGGAGCCATCTTGCTGGACACCTTCAACAGCACGATGGCAAAGCGTGATCACATTAAGTAGAGTCAATCAACATGCACCATATCGGTGGAGACGAAACGATGCTTCTTGTTCAGTGCACCATCAATTCCCACTAGATTTTGAAAGCGTGATCTTACAGAAAGCAATTGGCTTGAGCGTACACATTAAGTAGAGTCAATCAACATGCACCATATCGGTGGAGACGAAACGATGCTTCTTGTTCAGTGCACCATCAATTCCCACTAGATTTTGAAGCGCAATCTAGCAGGATACTCCGCGTTGGTAAGCATGATGCATTCACAAAGCAGTTTTGCGCACGTGAGGCTCAACCATACCTTCAGCATTCTTCAGCATGAAGGATGTCCGATTAATTGGTCTGAAACTCTTCCAATGTTTGCATACGCGAGGAAGAGCTTTCCGAGTTTCAGCTCAAAGACCACTATTACTGTTTGCAGGGCTTCATTATGCATGCAATTGGCAATCTTGGAGATTTTCTTCAAAGTTTTCGGCAGCTGGTCTAATGGTTTGTAACATAACTATGTACATATATGTATATGCCATCATATCGACTTGAAGCCATTGCAGGGCGTATTAATAGCTTATTTTATAACCGAATATTTTTACAAATATGTGCAAGCTATCGTGGGTTATACTACCCAGCTCATGAATGGTTTCGGACGCTAACAGAAAAGATCTTAAAGGCGATCATTATTTGGCGCTGTCAAAATGGTCTCCTATCTTGTGGATTGGATAAACGATGCTGAGTTTCCGTGCTTAGTGCATCCTTTCCTTTCACCATATGTTACAGATGAGCTGGTGCATGCGAGATTTTGACCATCAACTCCGTTATATACAAATACTGAAGAAGTAGTCTTTCCACACTCTCAGCACCGACTACGATTTTATTGTCCAGGTGCATCTTTGCAGGCTTCCGTTCTGGCTTTATAGCCCTGGCATCTCCGTTTTATTCTCTGAAAAGTCTTTCGAACGTTATTCGTGCAGCAACATATCTCTATTTTCCCGCCCGTGCGCTTCTCCTACTCTTTTTCTTTCTTTCGAAGAAGTATATGCTCTTCCTTTCGTTTCTGCTGCTGTTCTTTGATGCTGTTCTTTGATGCTGTTCTTTGATGGAACGCAGCTTTATAAGCTTCCTGTTTGGCTCACATATATGTGCCTGTTTACATCCGTCGTGAAACAAAAGGCTTCTTTGTGGTGGTGCTTTGAAATCAATCACATCAGAAGCAGCTTCTCTGTTGGTCCTTTGACAGCATTCCCATTGATGATCTACGGTTTTCATATTGGCTATAGCAGGGAGCTTGAGGCGACACGATCGGTAAAGATTCTAGCAGCCTTCTGCCATTGCGACTTTTCAACGTCGAACTTTGATTGCCTTACTTGAGTACATTGCGCCTGTGATATGTACATTCGTATCCTATCTGCCCCAAGATTATGTTTCGAGTCGATATTGACTCCTCGAAAAGTTCGGCCATCAAAAATGGGGTGGGTCGCAATGTGATAAATCTGGTTGGTTGATCAGGATTGGTGAAGTCCGCTTATGAATGTGGACATGTGGGAACCGCATGCGGGCAACTAAAAGCTTACATCTTGTTACGAATTCTAAAAAGATGTGTCCATTGTCGGGCGTGGTGTTATGCAAGCTGCATTTTTCGATGGCCCATTCAAAGACGGCTTTCTCATTCAGCCTTGGATTAAGATCTCCTAGCACAACTTTGGTGCCATAGGTGGGGCACTGAGAATATGCTTGGTCTACGAGGTCATATAATTCGTCTTTGATGCTGTTATCAAGGCTTAAATTTCCGAATCTGGGCTTGATGCGGCTTGCTATAAAGTGTTCGCTAACATGCGAAAAGCTTTTGCCTAGGTCTTTCTCGAATAGCAAATCCATACCATACTGCAGTTTAGACCCGCAACCCTACAATACATGGCGACCTATTGCAGCGAAGCAGTTAGTATAGTGTTTTGCGAATCAAGGATAAGAACTGAGAACAATTAGCTAAATTGTCATCTGATTATATTCGTTACCAAATGTTGCACCGTCGTCTTAAGAGAGTGTCATATTTTATTCGCAGCCTTCAATTCATTTTTAAATTTTGTTTAAAAAATAAAAACAAAACTGCGCCATATAAACCCATCGAATTCAATTTCATATGCTCAGGTTGGCGAACCTACATCATCTCGCAGAATTTCATGATGGCGACTGTTTTCTGCCATAAAAATATCCGTGACAGTTTCCAAAACCGCAGAAAATCATCAATTTCACTAAATTAATAAATGTGAAAATCTGCAAGCACCTCTCAAATGGATTCTCACTAAACTCACCTACAAACCACATACAAATTAATGCAGCTAACATTATAATCGACGTGGAAATCAACGAAAATACATACAATCCTCGTTCTCCTTACTGGCAGGGGTGTCAAAAAGAAAAAAAAAAAGTTCGTCTCCCGTCTCATTGGATTTTTTTTTTCGTTCGTAAAAGGATCCAAAATTTTCCACCCAATTTGCACACCGCAACGTAAAAATTAGGTGATTAGGTAAAATTGTGCAGGAAGCATTTGACAAATGTAGTCCAGTTGTTGGGAGAATCGGCGTTTAAAGTCCAATTGAAAAGTTCAAGCAGCAGGACAGTGCTGAATTCTATCGGGAATTACATAAAAAATAGTGAATTCTTGAATTTTTGTTGAAATTTTGTGGAGTAGAAAAGGTGCCGCCTTCGCAGATTTGTCATATTTTATCGTTGAATTCCTTTTCTTTTTGTTTGCAGTGTGTTAAAGGTGCTTGTCATACAGAAAAACGAGAAAAAAAGTCGGCCTTCAGTTCAGTGTTTGGTCGGTTCGATTGTCGATTGTCGGTCATTGGTCGTTGGTCGGTTGATTTGTCGGTTTTGCGTGTGTCATTGTCGTTGTTCCCCTCCAGTGTTTGAACCAGCATCAGCTGAACTTTTGAGATTTCCTTTTTTGAGCATAGAATAAACATCAAGATCATCGTTTTAGTCGCGCTGTAGTTTGTCGCAGTCGTAATTGTCGTCGTCGTCGCCGTATTGGTCTCAGCCCAGTTGTCACTGTACTTAGTCGTCGCTGCTGTCAACTCCGCATTCGGACATCCAGTTGTTTCCATATTTTGCAAAATTGGTAAGTGTGCCTCTTATGAATGTTTTTGTAGACCGCTTTTTGCTTTGGCTAGTTGTTTTTTTTTTTTTTTTCATTTGTTCCCTTTTAGCAGCGATGCGGTTTGGATAAATCTCTCGTCTTTCCCTACGTTGCTTCCGCCTACAACTTTCTATTACAACAAGAATACCTGTTTTTCTATTTTTTTTGTTCCTATTTTTTTCCCCCCATTGATTAATGTATTTCACATTGTTTTCCTCTTTACGCCGCACACTAGTGCCAAACGGAGGAAGGAATTAATGATCACTCGGAAACGTGAGACGTTTCCTAAATATCAGGCAAAGAGGGAATGAAAGTTCTTATTAGAAAGAAAGTCATCATGGGTGAATATAAACATGATTTCCGGGATCAACAGTTTTTCGCTGTGTATTGGCAGCGGAGATGTAGGGTAACTCCGCGCATTAAGTCTAACCTTATCGTTGAATGTGTTTAACCAGACACATACCTGAGGCTATATTATTTACACTTGAACACTTGATGTTAGAGTACGTCTATCTTTGGATCAAACACCCATAGAGCTAATCTAATTGCGCTCTGGGGTGCATAGGTACTTTCCTTAGCGAACTTGGGTTTGTCATTCTTTATTTATGCAACTTCTCATATCTTGACTCAAAACGTTGCTTCTCTTAGGAATCATGCTAACTTGGTGTTTTTTAAGCGCTGTAAGATTTGAAATCGGAATAAAACACACAAGTTGGGCACACGGCCCAAGGTAGCGTTTTATAGCATTAATGATGAAAAATGATTTCGTGTACATGGCCACAATGGGAAAGTCTTAAGGACTCCATCCTGGAGCTCTAATTTTCGACAACTTTTTCGTGCATTTAAGGCCGTTTCTCGCGAACGGTGCGCTTGATGTTGGCTTCCAAGACTGGAATCGTTGTTGGCTTGTCCATATCGACCAAGGTCTTCAAATACCCCCACAGAAAATAGTCCAGAGGCTTCAAGTCACAAGATATTGGAGGCCCACCCTATTTATCACAGTGACATTTAGATTTTTGTCATTTTTGAAGAATTACCGCCCGATGATTCCGCCAGCCCATATACCGCACCAAACAGGGTATTTTTTCAGAGTGCATCAGTAGCTGAGGGATCACCTTTTGATTTTCCTCGATCCACAATCGACAGTTCTAAGACTCATCATTAGACAAAATTTGTAAATTGGAAATGGATCGACTTCCAACTGTTCAAGCGATTAGCGAAGTCACGGCGCAAACGATGACCGCCTGGCTTCAATTCTTGCAGCAATTGAGTCTTGGTAAGTCAAGATGCTTCTGAAAAATCCTCCACAAAGTAGTTGGAAGCAGAGTAAGTTCCTACGCACGATGACGCACCGATGAATTAGGATTTTCCTCTTGTCAGAGGCTTCCCGCCTAATAGAGTAAATAGAGCGCGAAAGTTTTCAATTGTGTTGCGAATAGCCGTCTTTCTTGGTCGATTATATTGGTTGTAAAATTGTCGTAGCGCTCTATAAACATTTTTTACTGGACACTGATTTTGGAAATAATTTTCACAATTTGTAAATGTTGCTCGGGCGTAAGTCTTTGCAAGATAATTTACCAAACAATTCTGAATAAAGAGATAATGTCAGTTGTTAGATTTGCTATCAACTGTCTGAGTGTTGCTATATTGAGAAAAAATATCTTTAGCTGCTACATTGCTTCCAGTTGGTCCGTGTTGCCATAAAAAGGATATCATCGGTCTAGTAGAAATTTCGAAATATATATTCATGCCTGGAGTTCCGCGAACGAGCGTACTTCTTATTAGATCACAGTTTGTTGCAGCCATTACCAGTTATTCTTCTGGAACATCGTCCAACTATGCGTATGATAAAATTGGAGGAATCACTGTCATGTAAATATACCAATAAGGTTAAGCGGAAGTTTCCACTCACAAAATACTGCAGAATTTTCGAGGCATTTCAGAGCCACCACACGCTAATTCTATGTGGGACATCGTTAGTTTTTCTTGGGGGTTAACGAAAGAGCATAACTGTTTAAATGTTTTGTACTTCATCATGATGAGTTCATTTTATTCA
Source organism: Volucella zonaria (assembly GCA_963966105.1). Taxonomy (NCBI): domain Eukaryota; kingdom Metazoa; phylum Arthropoda; class Insecta; order Diptera; family Syrphidae; genus Volucella; species Volucella zonaria. Next base: position 191,033,389 of record OZ014532.1, on the reverse strand, counting down.
TGTCAGGAGGTGGGTTTGCGAGTTGGTCCGATCAATACGTCAATTGGGAACAAACGTTTCCATTCATTGTGATGATCGCGTTTCCTTGCAGACAATTTTTCTAGTCTTCAACATTGCTCTGTTTATTTCGCTGTTGACTCATTAGACGACTGTTTAAGAAAAATAAAATCCTGAACGGGGACTCCTGTCACGTAAATATTGTACGAACATGAAGTAAATAACATGAAATTACCGGTTGCTTTTGCTATTTTAACCACCGTTGAACCCTTAACGATCCACTATTTCATTTGCAGCTGGCCGATATTACTTCTGCTTCAAAATCTTCGATTAGATTACCGTCACCAATACACCTCCCCATTACCCGAAGTGTTCTATCGGATCTAATCGCTGCTGTCTCCTAGGACTCAGAGGGTAATTGAGCGATAAAAGTCACTTTGGTGTATACAATTATATGAGAAACATAATGTACGCTTCACTGTTTAGAAATGATATAAAATATGTCGAATTATCTTTTTATCTTTTTTGCGTTAATGATAAGTTGAGGGAGAAGTTTCAGTCAAGAATGTGACCTGTATAGCGAAGCGACTCATTAGAGAGACAGAATACTATGCATTCAAGTGGAGGAAAAAATTGCATCACAAAATTTGAGAACTCTGCCGGATTATCAAAGTGGCTATAGAGCATTTTTCCAGACTCAATTCCACATTGTCCTATAGCGCAGTTCATCTGTTTTTACTTTCACTGAACACCTTCAAAATTTGCATGCCCTTGTTCGTTCGCCAACGGCGATGAATCCAAGGGTCAACTTGCCGTAATAGGTGCGACCGATGGGTTAGGATGGCTGAAATCATTTAGAAAACTAATTACAAACAGTGAGAAAATATTGAAGAAGTGGTAATATTTTACTGTAAGTCTTTAGCGCTGCATATTTGTTCTGTTCATATGTCTTAGCTTTATTATCTAGTTTAATAAAATGGGAAAAAATAAGAGCTGGATACCAGAATAAAGAAAGCTAATCATCCATAAGTATTGGGAGGAAAAGGCTTTTATGGATACCATCGCCAACGATCTGCTGTGCTCCAAAAAGATGTGTGTATGGTGCGATTAAAGTAAAGGGTGACCAGATAAGAACAATAGGAAAAAAAATTTAAATAAAGCAATAACGGTGTGAGATATAAAATTGATTTTGGGTTTATTTCGAAGCTACCTTCATTTCATTATGTACGGAATACGACATCATTTAAATGGCCTCAAGAGCGTCGGTTGATATGTGCGGCGTTATTTCTGCAATAGCGTGTCGAATGTTGGCTTCGAGCTCATCCAAAGTGGTTGGTTTGTTAGTGTAGACAAAGGACTTAACGTAGTCCCAGAGAAAATAATCGAGCCGCATAATCGCAGCGGCCAATTGATGAACGCTCGCCGTGAAATGACCCAGTCGCCAAATTTTTTATGCACAACTTCGAGCATTGCGTCGATTGTATGGCATGTAGCGCCGTCTTTTTGGAACTATGTACATCTCGCACATATCGATGCTGACGAGCTCTGACCACAGAAAGTCGGCTAACATCGCTCTAGACTTGAAACTATTGACGGTAATGTAGTCTCTTTCGTCATTTCGAAAGATATAAGTCCCGTTTATGCCGCCATGCCATAAACCGCACCAAAAAGTAAATTTTGTGGATGCATTGATGCTCGGCCGAACACTTGTGAATTGTGTTCGCTCCAATAATGGCAATTTTGTTTGTTGACATAGCCGCTGAGCCACAAATGGGCATCGTCCGACCAAAATCCAGATCTCCGGCCAACATTTCCAGCTCAATTAGCGATCTATGGTCGTCCGGCTTCAATTCTTGCACCAGCAAAATCTTATCTTAGGATCAAATCCATATGCAAAATAAGCCGGGTTGACTCTCTGGCAATGCCGGATTCAGCTGATCGGCGCCGAATGGACATTTCTGGGTCTTCTTCGATACTCGCCGCTACGGCGGCTATGTTTTCTTAATTTCGCAGCAATCTCTATCTGGTTGGTGGCTTAAGATGCAAAAGAGTGTACTCACAATCAAACTTTTCCACGGTGCGACGAATTCCCTGCAGGCGACCGACTTCACGATGAAATCCACGTAATTTCCGCACGTTCGCAAGCATAAAATGATGCATGATGAAATGGCAAACCTTACTGAATATTTTGACAGCTGAACGTCATTGGTATATTTGACAGCTGAAACATAAAAATTGTAAAAACTATAATTGCTATCTGGTCACCCTTTGTATACGGACACAGGCCGTATAGAAAACTCAAAGAGAAAACAACGGGCGAGAAAAATAGCTGCCAGTGAGGACAGGCTTATTTATTGACTAAGTAAGACCAATCCTCACCCGCAAGGATATTCACTCACAAGTTACACCTACGATCATCAGGAATAAATTACTAAAAGAAGGTCTGCGGCGGTGCATTGCACATACAATTTAAAATGTCAGTTGGGATTTGCCAGCGAGTATGCTAAAAAAAAGTATTCTGATCCGATGAATCCAAGTTTAACATGTTTGAATCTGATTCTAAGATCGATCCAAAAGTACACCATCGACACGATCAAGCATGGTGGTGGAAATGTAATGGCTGGGTTGCTTTTTCTTGGTGCCATCCTATTATGGGCATCGATGAACGAATGGATCAGCATATTGGCAAATGTTATGAAGCCATACGCTTTCGATCATTTGCCAGTTTCTTACATTTTCCGTCAGGACAACGAATCCAAACATACTTCACGCTTAGTGAAGCGTTGGTTTGAGGTGGAAAATATAAACGTTCTGAGCTGGCCATTGCAAAGTCCCGGCCTTAATACCATTGAGAACTTGCAGGCTGATGTTGAGAAAAGTTTGGCATCAAAAACCTAAAAAAACTTCACTGAATTGTTCAAAAATATCCAACAAGCTTGGAGGAATATCCCCCTTAAACGATGTCAGAACTTGGTAGGTAGTTTATCAAATTTAGAATTGTTATTTTTAGGCCGCGATTCGACATGAAGACGCATCATCCCACACAGACATTTTCTTAAAAACTGTCTAAAAATATTATAGACACCTTAAAACATGAAGATATGAAATTATTATTTTCGATTTTCGAGGTAAGAACTTCCCTTTTCAAATTGCGTTAAATGATTCCGTAGAGATCACGCGGGTACAAGCGGATCTGTTTTTAGCAGATCAGTTTATCGAAACAAACCTTGACACTGTCACGGCCGTCCTTGTTATGGTGAAAAAAAACCTGACCCTTATCGGGTTTGCGGGAGGTTAAAGAATCACCTTCCCTAGAACCAACCGCTCATCATTTCTAGTTTAGGAGTTTACCTAATCAGATATTCTTCTTTTTAAAATTTCACTCTGTCTTGGAGATGGGAAGTTGTTATGTTGAGGGTTTCTTGTTACATTGGCTTTTATTTCTTTTGTGGAAAGATTAAGTCATCTCTTCATATTTCCCAGCCATGGCAGTCTTTATTTACAGACCGCTTTTGTACCTTCTTTCCTTCCTTCTGGAATAATCTGCATGAGTTTATATGCTGCGTTTAAATAGCAGAGTTTCCTTTTTTAATTGTGTATATAAGTTGCCTCTTATTCTTCTTATTTGCAATAATAACTCAACGTTTGTTACTCTGCGGAATATGTGTATACTCGTAAGTAAAAGGAATCAGAAGCTTTGTTGAATTACCATATGCCGCGAATATCTTTCCCAAGATTGTTATATATTCTTCCGTGTGTGGTTTTAAGGAGATCTTTAGATAGTGGATCATTAAGCTCTCTGACCTGTAGTCAATACTGTGTGGCTTTATTTTTCTTTAGTAGTATACCCATTTGTAACCAATCGTTGGTAGACTTATCAAATATAAATATTTCTTTGAAAGGTTCACTGAATACCATACATTAACTTCTTTTACCAGCTTTAGACCCTCATTCCGTATTCCTTCCAAGCCCGGCGTTTCTTTTTTTCAATTTCGCCAGGAATTCAATGACTTCATTCGCGATTCTTTCTGATGCTTCCGAGCGTTATCAAGGTTCTATTTGGCTTTTTTCATCCCAAGAAAGCTCTCCGATGTAGTTTTTCGTGCTCAGAAAAATTGTATAGTCCTTGCCCTTTAACAAATGGAGTTGTTTTTTCTCACCAGAGATTTCTTATACTTTTTAGTGTACGTAAAAACTGTCGTAGTCGTTCTCATGTCTTTCTAATGCATCTCATACTTGTTTTAGGTGACTATTTTTAGTCTCTCTTATTTTGTTTTTAGTCACTCTGTTTATTTTGTGTATCTTCTTTTGTTTGACTCTATTTTTTTCTTTCTTCCATTAGAGTTACAATTTTATTTGTCATTCACTCATTTCTTGATCGCTGGTTTCTATAGTTCAGGTGTCTTTTACTCATCTCCAGTAAACCTCCTTAATCTCCGTCTATGTGAGATAAATATGTTCCGCACCGTTTTGAACTGTACGCATCTGCGTAAAATCTTTCACTCATCCCTCATCGCTTGAGTTTGTATCTTTTGATTTCACAGAACATTCAGTTGAAATTTTTCCTGTCTCGATTTTTTTTTAGATTGTGTTTTAATTTTGACAATAATGGGGTTAGGATCTGCGTAGGTTTTCGCTGATTTATCTATATTTCGAAACTTTTATTCACGATTGTATTCGGACTATTGTTGGTTTCTACCTATTGGGCCCATAGGGTGTCTCGTTGAGATCTCCAAAAGTTGCCTAAACCATGTCTTCAGATCTTTTAGCTGACAGATCCGACTAGTTTTTTTCCTCTTTTGTTTCTATCTACAGTGTTGCCTACCATATTTTCGGATCTACCTTCTCCAAGAATTAGATCTCCTGTTATCAGTGCGATCTCTTTCTTTATTGTTATTTTACTAGCTTGTTCTAAGTGTTCGTGGTATTGCTCGTAATAGGTGTTGATGATTGCGATGATAAAACTTCTGTTTTTCCCACGATTCTGTGAGAGGTCTATATTAAGTTTATGATTGAAGATGTTCTCTTTCGTCATGTTTGTGGAACAGTTCTTATTTTCTTATATGAATGTCTCTGGCTTGATCTCAGATTGGGTATTCCTTATTTACTAGAAATCTACGTAATAAATGTTTAAAATATCTTCTTGGAAAGGGTATGGCAGTTGACGTGGTCGTATTATGAATACGTAAACTATTGGGTTGTACCACATGAAATGTCCGATTTTATGGTAAAAATTTAAAAGCCAATATTATTTCTCCGTAAATTTTTATTCAATCAAAATAGGATCCGTTGGCATCTATGACATTCTTCCAACGTGATACAGGGTCAAATATTCTTTTTTTGTAGAAGTGCTGACTTTTTGAGGCAATGAAATCTCCAAAGGCTTTTATGACCTCTGCCTGGTTCCGGAAGACCTTCTACTGGCAAAATGAATCCAGATTGCGGAAAATATGGTAATACGTTGGGGAAATATCAGGAGAGTACGGCGAATGCGCAAGAGTTTCAAATTCCAACTGTAACAGTTTTTACACCGTTGCTTGTGAGGTATGGGGTCTGGCATTGTCATGCATAAGGATCGGATCATGTCTATTGACCAACGCAGGTTGCTTTTCAGCCAATTTGGCATGGAATATATCGATTTGGTCTAAATATTTGACAGCGTTTATCGTTTCTCCTGATTGAAGAAATGAAAAGTGGATTGGTCCTTCCGATGTCCACCAAATTGTCACCATAACCTTTCTTGGGTGAAGATCGGGCTTGGGGGGTGGGTTTTGGTTTTTCATCTGTATTCAACCACTGCCCAGGTCTTTTACGATTATCATACAGTATCCACTTCTCATCACAGGTGACTATCCGGTGCAAAAACGGTTCAGTTTGGTTTCTTAATGCAAGCGATGCGCAGATTTCCAGGCGCCATAGTTTCTTTACCTTTCCTCGTAAAGGTGTCGACTTATTGTCATTGGGGATACTGCAATGCTTTGTGCAATTTCCTGTACCGATTTCGTTGGGTCCGCATCCACCATTGCTGTTAAAACATCGTCATCAACTAACGTTTCCGGCTTCCCACGTGGTTCATTTTCGAGGCTGAAATCACCCGAATGGAACTTTCCAAACTAACGTCGTATAGTGCGTTCGTTTACCGCTACATCTTCAAATGCGTCATTAATGTTTCTCATTGCCAATGACGCATTATGTCGCATTTTAAATTCGTAAAGGAAGAGGGTTCCAATTTGAACTGCCGACAGCATGGTAAATAATTCCTAAAAAAAAAAAAACGATAGTTGTAACGAACCCTAAAATGCTCAAACATCAAGCACACATACCACTTTATTTTATAAAAAAAGAAAATTTAACGTTCTGGAACAGATGTTCACTCGAGAACTTCTTTCTTCCGACTGAGCGAAAATCGGACATTTAATGTGGTACAACCAATATATCCACATCTTGAGATATGTCACAAAATATTCAAAGAAGAGCTTTTCATTTGAAAGATCCAAGAATGATACATCAGGAGCTGAACTATAATTCCTCGTTTGTGTGCTCTGTTTTCTGGGGACCGTTTCGAATGTGTTGCTTTTAGAAAGTGTCGATGCTTTGTAGTGTTGCGATCGATAATATACTCGATTTTGAGATTTATGTTAGATCTTCGTTATTGAGACATTTTGGAAACAAGGTTCTGCCTTCACTAGGAGATATCTCTCTGAGTTGCCAATGTGTTACGTCAAGGATATGAAGCCGCCCGTTCATATTTTATCGGTGAGTTAACAACGTATTTTATGAGCAGGTCAGACTTAAAAATAGTTCTTAATAGCAAATATGGATTGCAAATAAAAGAAATACTTTTTGGCTTATAAGCTGATTACAGCATAGTACGAAAGTGAGTCGATAAGTCCGTGGTTTTTAGAATAAAAGATAGATTTTTCGGCATAAAAACGTTCTCAATATAACCTCCTTTGAGATCAATACACTTAGTCTAATTTATTGATCCCTTCCGATTAATAAGATTTGTTGCGGTCCTCAAGATAGGTGTTTGTTGCATCTTTCAATTGACCTATTTCTTCAGGTTTGGACAATGGAAGTAGTCACTGGGGCAGTAATTCATTCCCAAATTCCTGAAATTGTTTCGATTACGGGCGTGTGCATCTGTACATTGTCTTGATGGAAGAACACATTCTTCCCAGTGTCGCCTTTCCTTCAAATCTTTGTTTAGCCCGTCCAATAAATTTACATTGTATTCGTCGTTTATTATTTTTCCCTTTTTTAAATAATCGGTCTGGATTCTACCATGCATGCATGCCGAAAAACCCTCGCCGTGATCTTGTTGGACGACAGACCCACCTTGGCCTTCTTCGTCGCTGAATCTTCGGGAGAATCCCATTGTTTCGACTGCTGCTTGGTCTCCGGTGTGAATGCTGATGAAATTGTGACAAGAAATTCACCATTTTCATTTTCGCCAAAAGTTGCATAGCCATTTTGGCTGTCACACACAAACTAAGTGACGCAGCTCTCTTAAAAGTTAGATCTCGCGTAAGACAACCTCTTATAATTGCCAAAAGTGCGATACTTGCTATAGGAATCAGAAGCACATATGTATGTCCGGTATATCCGTGTCAGTATTTTTATGAAAAAGTCAACATTTCCTAAACACTAGCCTAAAAAGTTGCCGCTACTCTTTCTCTCTCAAATATACGAATACGGTGTCATCAAAACATTCTCCTTTCACGGTAGTCTCCAGCTTAGGGAATAGAAAAAGATGCCCGGTGCCAGAGATGGGTGATTATCATGTAAAATGCTGTGAATACTTCCTTCCCTAATATGTAGTTTTTCAGGCAACATTTTAACCGTGGCTGGTAGATTTGAAGACAGAATTGAAAATTCGCGCCTGTAATACAAGTAAAGGGGCGTCTCTCTTGGATCGTCTTCCAACAACTGGTGATGGTTTTAGACTGTGATAACCATTTAGATACCTTGCTTCGACTTAAATACTCATCGCCATATGCAGTTATCAACATTCAAAGCGTTTTTAGCCAATTTAAAATCAAATTTAATGCCTGCTTTCTGTTTCATTATAAAACAAGCTGGCAACTAGATCAAGTTGCCTTAGTGTGCTCTATAAAAAAATATTGCCGAAACTTTTTGAATAAACTGTGTATGATTGGAGTTTTAGTCGAAACACCATCCCTGCAACAGAAATAATGCATATGAAGGAACGCGCCAAGGATATGTGATTTTTAAATCTGTCCCTCACTTCAGCCTCGCCTGTGGTTTTCCTTTTTCAAAATCATTCAGGCCTTACGATAAGCTTTAAATAGGTTAACTCGTGATACTTCTAGGTTCCACTGTGGCCTTTTTCGGAGAACTTCGCCCAACTTTAATACGAGTAAAACTGACGCAGGCATGTATTGTACATACTCGTACTTGTAGATGGTTTTGTTTCTTTTGTTGTACTCTTCTCTACGACTATGTCCAAGTCCATTTTCCGTAAGCATTATACTGATGCTTAATTATATATTCAAATTGCGCAAGTTCTTTGGCCTTATTTCGTATTTACTTTGCTCTGCTCTGTGTTCCATCAGGAGAAACTGACTTTTCCATCGTCGTTGTCGCCGTCGTCATCAACTAACATCAGGGTGTGTGATGGGAGAACATCTTTATTCGCAGCGCGAACGCATCATTATCACTTTGCACGGTGAGCATGCTATACTCGGCCACTCTTTGTATGTGTGTTATGAATAAAATTCTATAAATACCCGCACAGGCGAATTACAGAATAATCTTCTGATTTGAGCGCCTCTGCCGCGCTAGCAGTCAGTCTTTTAGCTGCTGATTGACTATCAAATGACATTGGGAAGGTAGAGTACGAGTAATAAAAAAGCAGATCAAATCAGAAATATAAAAAAGAAGGAAGCCGATTCAAAGAAGCTGCTATCGAGATGCAAAGAAACAATGCCAATGGAATGATACACTTTATATATTATACTCGTATATGTAGAAGGAAACGTTGTTGTTACATACTTGTATTACAGCTGCACATGCAGTTGATGGATGACGTGCGATTTGTCTTGGCAACGCTCGACTACTCGTACATTTTTCTCGTTCGGCATTATTGATTGGTGCAGGTATTCATCGTCGTTGTACGAGTAAATTGGCTACGGATGCAGTACTCGTAAGTTAAAGCGAAGGTCTGCAGTATTTTACTCGAATTTCAAAAATAAAGTTGTGACGTACAAAGGAGTTTCCTGTATTGCATAGCTTAAAAGTTGGCTACACCTACAGTGTTGTGCAAAACACACCGGATTCTTATCGAAGATATTTCTTTGGTGAATTTTAGGGAACAGAAAGAACCTATGTAAAATGTGTTGTCAATTTAAGAAAATTTATTGTATAAGTTTACAAATAAAAGAAAAAAAGGTTTTTACTTAACTCGGTAACGGCCTGTGCAAAACATACCGGATTTTCGTTATACTTAATATTTTGTCCAGCAACCATTGTTTTTTAAGACCTCCTCGCATCTTTTAAGCTTGGACGACACTAGATTCTCAAAAATTTATTTTGGAATGTTCTCCCATTCATTCTTAAGTGACGTCATAAATGCGTTTTTGGATGTGTGCGTCTTTGACCCTACCCATCTTTTCAAAATGGCCCACAATTTCTCGATAGGGTTTAGATTTATAGCGGGCCATTCCAAAGCAGTGGCACCTCTTCCTCAGCGTATGGCAGCAGTACGGATTCCAGTATATCCTTATATTGAAAACGATCCATAATACCACTAATTTCATCTATTGGTCCACATCCCGCACTAGAATAACATACCTGCACCATAATTGAACCTCCTCAATGCTTCAGGGATGGGCGACAATGTAGTGTCCCCTTCTATCATCTAACACGAACACTTCCATCGGAAGCAATCAAGTTGAACTTACTCGCGTCGCTAAAGAGTGCAGTTTTCCACTTCGTTGCTGACCAATTCAAATGGTTTTTTGCGAATTCCAGTCTAGGAAACGATTGGCGTTAGCAAAGTAATCAAAGACTAACTATAGGAACAAAATGGTACCTGTTTTGTTTATGCTTAGCAGTAAGTAGAGGCTTTTTCGCTGGTCGAAGAGAACGAAAACTAGTTTCTCTTAAACGTCTGCGTACGGTGCTTACTTCAATTGAAAGCATTTCAAGCAACAAGCTTTCTTGAAGGCAAGAAAGGATCGTTAAGAATCATTTTCTTAATTTGCCGATCGGTTCGGAGTGTAGTTTTTCTGGGACGTTCTCCACAGTGAATATTTTCGACCGGTTTTCCATTCCGAAACTTTTTTATAATGTCACACACTGCCGATGATGGCATTTTATACAATTTGGCTAAGGATTTTTGTTTTAGCCCTGCCCTGAAATCCACTGTATTTATTTTTAGCCATTTTATTAGTGAACAAATTGGAGACACCTGACCTTTTAAGTTTTGTTAAGTCTATAACTCGCTTCAAATGAAATCCAAAACCATTATCAGCAAGTTAAGAAGCAAGAAAATACCGTACTTTTGAAAATTCGGTATGTTTTGCACAGACATGGCATCGAGTTGAGCTACAGTTTTTGTCAAAACCCTGAAAATAATGATAGCAATGCCTTGTTTTTTTTCTATTTGTAAATTTATTCAATAGGTTTTCTTAAATTGACAAACATGTGTACCTACTGTATTCCTAGAATTCTTCAATGAAAAATGTTTAAGAAAAATTCGGTATGTTTTGCACAACACTGTACATACGAGTATACATATACTTATGTGACGTTATGAATTATGGCCACATTAAGTTAGTTTAAGTGGCTTTAATTTGCATAGAATCATTAAAAAGCACACAGAAGGTTCTATTTGTTTTGATTTTTATCTGAGGCCGAGATCCACCCTGGGCAGATTTATTTATGTAGACTTAAATTGAAGGCTCAACAACTGGACATTTAGATGATTTCCCATAGCATTCTAGACATTGGTTCAAGTTATCCGTAATTTGTTCGATGTGTATTAAGTGGAAAGTGGTGTACGGATTAAAGATTACGTCGACTTGTGTTAAGAGGAATAAGCTGAAATAAATAGGGTTATCAATGTTATTTACTTATTTATTTAGGAGGTTCCAGCGCGGTTTTTGCCCAATGTTTGAGGTTCCCTTTTGCGCGCCACTTAAGGCGAGTTCTTCCTCTACTTCTTAAAAGGAATCAAAAGTCGTCCATTTAAAACTAACAAGAATATTTTTCATATGGCTTCGCCAATGTCCATGCTTCTCCGTCACAGAGAAAGGCTGACAAACGCTTATTAATCGCTAAAGAAACACCGATTAGGTAAGTGCAACTCTTCTCTTGCTCTCTAATGAGGTGTCATGATCAGAGTTGACAGCATAGCAAGAATCCCTATTTACCTCAAAGTATTAGCCGTCTGTTGTGATGTTCTGTCCGATTCGTTGATGTTTTGCTTCATTTGTTGTCAGTGTATACCTGGTTTTATCCTCATTCACAGTTAAACTCATTTTTACCGCAAGCGCAGCAGTGATAGTTCGCTGTGTTCTGCCAATGATATCGGAAAATTGACTTTGAAAAATTGTTACTCTGATGTTGATTTACGGGTGTCCACAATTTTTTCTGATAGCGCATCCCCATGAATCAGGAACTTGCAGTCGGACGGAATCACATACCTAACGAAGCATGTATGTATGCGCGACATGTGGAAATCTCCATATTAAGAAACCTTTAATCGAAAAATTTCAGACTGATCGAATCAGGTTGTTGTGCATGTCCAACGAAGGTTGCCATCAAATACGGTCCAAACGGCAATAGAGCCTCAAGTTCCAGTTAAGGTTCGAAGAAGAGGTCAAAAGAAACATAATTGGACCAAACGCAAAAACATCAGCAAATTCCTGACTTTACTAACGAGGTGATTCAACATAGAGTGACGTTTGGAATATAATTAAAGTCTGCAAATTTGGCCAACCCGTGGTAGAAATCCATCTTACATATTGCAATGGCTAAAGGAGGGAAAATTTGGTTTTAATTTTGTTAATTTGGTGTTGTCAAATCCTGAATCTTCGGAAATTATTCGGTCGACAGAAATGTCTCTTAGTAACGGCATTGCGCAGCGATTAGCGCGCGGAATTGCCGCGTCCTATTTAAAACACATCTCAGGATTGGCCGTAAAAAATATTCAATCATAGGCCGATATATCACACTATTTACCGTAACAGCATTGGTGTATGTATGGCTCAATACTCGTAAGTTTTTCTGAAGTAACCACCCCAGACAGTGCACCTATTTAAGTGGAAATGAGCTTCTTGACTCATTACCATCTAAAATCATAAAATCAATTTCTTGTCTTGCCAATTCTAGTAAACGAGTTGCGTTTTTGAGGATCTCCTGGTTTTAATTTTTGTCCAAATTGAATTTTTGTAAAAAAACATCTGCAATTGTGTTCTCAAAACTCTTTGCATCGACCTGCGAGACGCAACAAATAGTTTCGCGTCAATCATTCTGGGCTCTTTATAATACTTGCAAGAATTGGTTCAACATTCGCAGCAGTTCGGAAAATGCGAGGTTCTCCAGTTCGAGGAAGATCAACCATAGTGTCTTTTTAGTCAAAAATTGCCACTAGCGCCTGAGTCTGTTTACAGAGGGCGGATTTTGCACAGGAAACTGTCGCTGATATGGCTCTTTAAGACTTCTGGTGAAAACCCATGTATCCTCTCCAGTTTCATCAGTTTTCCTACTCAATATATTGAACTTGTTCAGTTTTTTTTATTTATAATTACTCGGAAATTCAGAGTATTACACGCTGGCTAGAATGTAATTATGTGCTTCTTTGCATACAGCAACTGTTATACTACGAGTAGGTGGCGCAAAAGTCATCACCCTATCGGAAGATGTTATAGTTTTTGCAAATGGCGGCAAATGTCAATTCTACTTGTAATAAACAGATACAAAATACACGTCAACGATTTTTTTGCGGAATAATTTGTCGTTGAATTTCGGCGTAGATTTCCCGGTCGTCCGACACCAACTGGGCAAACACTACGACATTCAGCCGCTCTTCTAGAAGAGTATGGGACAACACGAGATGCTGGCAGGTCCAGCCGGCTCCGGAGCAGCCGTTCTGCTGAGAATATCACAGATGTGTTTGCAGATGTCCCAGAGGACCACCAGATGATGTGCCACGCAATTGGAAATCAATCGGCGGTCTTTACAGAGAATTTTGGTGAAAGACTGTAAGATGTTCCCTTGCAAAGTGCAGGCAGTGCATCAGCTGTTAGCTATTGACCGTCAATCGTGTGTAACCTACGCTGGAGCCGTCCTGAATCTCGACTACGAGGGAGGCAACTTTTCATCGAAAATCATCATGAGCGACGAGGCCCATATCCATCTCTGTGGATATATGAATCAGCAAAATTGTCTCTTCTGGGGCATCGAAAATCCGCATATAACCCACGAAGAGCCATTAAACCCGCTCAAAGTTACTGCATGGTGTGCTGTTTACGCTGCAGGCGTCATCGGGCCTTATTTTTTCGAAAATGCCGCGGGCCAAACGACTACTGTGGACGGCGAGTGCTACAGAGCCATGCTCAACAACTTTCGCCTTCTTCAATTGGATGAATTAGTACTGGAGAACATGTGGTTCCAACAGGATGGAGCAACTACCCATACTGCACAAGCCACAACCGAAATTCTGAGGGCTGTATTTCCATGTCGCCTAATCTATCGTTTTGGCGATTAGAACTGGCCGGCAAGATCGTCTGACTTAACCGTTCCAGACTTCTTTTTGTGGAGTTTTTTTTTATGTCAACAAGCCTCGGACAAGAATGCGAGGACCTATCGCCGAAAGTTCTGGCAAAAATGATGGAAAATGCCACAAATCGAGCCCGAATGGTCATCAATTCTGGCGGCGGCCACTTAGCCGATATCATTTTCTCGACTTAGCGGAAAACAATTTAAGACATCAAATAAACATAATCCAAAAGCATTCATAAAAAAAATTACAGCTAAAGAACATCGGGTGACAATTTTTGCGCCACCCTGTATAAGGCCAGCTATTTTGGTACTTAGTGAAACCAAGTGAAACTACTTAAGAAACTCTCGAATCACTCTGGTCTGACACTAACTAGATGCGGACTAGCGCCGCTATTCTATTCTCTACAGGATCTCGCCAGTTAGTGATATATTGTAGCTTACAAAAATCCACCGCAATCCGGAAATCAACTTCGTGTGGTCATCTCCGTGAGCAAGTTATCCACTGCTTTCTTATTTACAGAACTCATAAACTGGTCAACTATTCGACTTTTAACGAGTTTTTTGCGCTTAATTTTATTCTTGTATCCTGAATGCTGAATTTGTTATTTCAGCACAATTCTGGGTGGCTTTGACATTCTGGACAGACACCATACGAAGGACGGTAAATTGAGATCTGCGCTGCGAAAAACAACTTAACCCAGTATAACCCAAATGAGACCACGCGAACAGTCATAGCCATACCGCCAACACTCTGGACTTATACTATCCCCTCTAAGCTGGTGGCACCACTGTGTCATACCATCTAATTTCCAGTACCTGACCATACAGCTGGAGAAAACATTCCTAAAAGAAGCGCGTTTGAATATGAACAGCCCATTTGGGTCGGACTTAAGCATCTTCTTTAGGAATTTGAACAGTTCGTAATGATTCCTTCATAACGACGTGGGTGCCCCTACTGATATGATCACAGCCACTACGAGTATTCTCTTTGGAATGAGATTTTTTATTCATCATCGGATAAAGAGTGTCAAACCAAAAGAAAAGGCGTGGTACGAATGGAACTGGAAACAGGTTGTCAGGGTTAGGGAACTGCTTTTTTGGTCTTACAAGTTCATCTCGACTTAGAAAAGCTGAAAAAAATGAATGACTGTAACGAGTTGTTGGAACGTGTAAAATTGCAATCGAATCGAAAAGCGAAGCAAAAAGAATTACATTGCCCCAGAAATATCAGAAATTTTTGGTCGTGTGCCAAAAACATTAAGAATTCTGCCTCATACCCCGTCCGAACGGGGTGACAAAAAAGCGAAAAGCAGCGCACTTCAACTTGCGGTTTCTGTCATGCCTCTATCTACATTCTATAGGACGAATCCACTTTAGAATTCGTGAAGAGCAAGAGTGTCCAAAGATCTGAATATACAGCCTTGGCCAAATGTATTAGGCACCTTTTAAAATTCGTTATATCTTCAAAAAATAAAAAGTTTAATGAAATGAAAGGAAACAGATATGATAAATAGATAGTGTTATTGGAGATTATTAATATTTTGTTGGGCCGCTTTTGGCCCAACTGACTGCAGCAGTGTTTACTAGCCTGCGACACTCTTCAGAAGAAATTTCACTCCATTCTTGCTTTAACACATTTTTGAGTGTTTCTTTTGATGAAATTGAGTGTTCCTGAATCCTAACCCATAGATGTTCTATAGGGTTTAGATCCCGGGACAGCGCAGGTCACTCAAGTAGGTCTAAGCTATTCTCCTCAAGCCACCTCTTAGTTGGGGCTGATTTGTGGCAGGGTGCATTGTGTTGTTGAAATTTGACATTTTGCAAGTTGGTGTCTTCGAAAATGTTGGAAAAAGAAAGATGAAGTACATGTTCATTATACTGCCTCCAACGTGCTTAATAGCAGGTACCACGCATTCTGGGTTGTAGTCTTCTCCCATCCTTCGTCTTACAAAAGTGACACCAGGGATGCCAAATATCTGAACATTTTGAAAAAATGTTCAAAAATGGTATATTAAAATTTAAAAGTGATTCATAAATAAAACGTACCTCGAAGTTAGATTCATCTGACCACAGTATATTGGACCAATCTTCTTCAGTGAAATGCACATGTTTTTTCGTCCACTCTAAGCGTGCCTTTTGGTTTTTTTCCGAGAGCCACGGCTTCTTCCTTGCTTTGCATCCTTTAAGTCCAAAACTTCCCTAAGTCTTCTTCCAACAGTTCTTTTTTTTCGATCCTTCGACAACTCAGAAACAAGCTCTGTTGACGTTTTCTTGCGATTTTTGAGCGAAGATCGTATTAAAAATCGGTCCTCCCGAGGCGTAGTAACCTTTTTCTCCCGGATTTTTTGCGATCTTCGTGCGAACCAGGCTCGCTGTACCGCTTAATTGCATTTTGAACGGTACAACAATCCACTTCTTTCGCAATTTCAGTCTGTTTTTTGCCTTCCTCAAATAAGGGCTGTATTTTAATATGTTTATCCAGACTAAGTTCACTTGTTTTTGACATTTTAAGAGATAAATCAACAAATTTCACTATTATGAACAGTAGAAAGCAATTTGGTTACACGTTTGTCGATTTCAAGCAATGATCGCACACTGATCCTCCATCGAAAAAAGTGCATGAACCGGCTATTGCATTATAAAAGTGCATTTGTGACCTTTCTTAAAAAATAAAATTCGTTTACAACCTCATATAAAATGACGCCCTTAAACCATAAAATTCAAATTAATTACTTCCGAGAAGTGATTTGGCAGCAAAGACAAAAAGAGAAGGGTGCCCAATACATTTGGCCAAGGCTGTACGAGTATTCTTTCTTCTACAGACTCATTGCATTTATGTCCCAACTTTCCAAGTCCATGGAAACACTGATAAATCGCCAGCTCATGAAATATCTCGAAACACGCAAACTTTTAATGACCGGCTGTCATGGTTTTCGTAGCAACATGTCCGGCAGTGATTTGATGTCATGCCTCATCGAAAGTTGGACTCCAACCTGGCGAAAGGCAAATAGTTGCATTTAACATTTCTAAGGCATTTGACAGAGTTTTTATTTTTTATAAATGATCTCTTGTCTGCTACTTTAAATCCAAATATACCATATTCCTTTGCGACGACAGTAGTCTCTGCTTTATATATTTACTCCAAGACTCTCGTCCCTGCTCTCCGATTATTGACGGCATAATTAATTGGGGAACAACAAAGCCAGTGGGATTTCATACTTCCAAAACACAGTGCTGTCTGTCGTTATTAAAGTAAAATTTAAGCGCTCATCCGTTAACCATGGATTGACCAAATATTCTAGGTTGACATAAATGTTGCAAAATCCTAGCTTTCCCCAAGCGATATTAGAGATACTTTAAACTGCCTAATCTGGTCTCAACATCAAAACCAATCGAATTGTTTTAGATCCGGCAAGCAAGGAGGCAAAGGAATGTTTATTTAGAATATTTTACAGTTACAGTTACTCTGCAGTTACACGAATTATGCAGAGGTTTGAGAAGAGCCATACTGTCTTGGATACAGAGAAGCGTTCGCATCTACGTAACAGATGGTTCGAGACTAACATATAAAAAGAAATTTTGTCTTTATCCATCAATATAGTATCATTTCATTCCAGCGCCGCTCTAACATTTTTATGCCTTTCTTATAGAACGATTTGTCCAACCCTTCAAAATACGCTTCAGTTTCGGCGATGACCTCTTCTCTGGAGTGAAATCTCTTTCCAGCGAGAATTTTTTTTGAGGTTACGGAACAGGCAGTAGAATCCACGTATGAAAAAATAATTTGTATATCCCTTGAACAGCTCCAAACAGCGCCCTGAATCATCAGCATGTAGTTGTTTTTGGTCAACTGTGAGCAAACTATGTACCTATTTCGAACAGAGCTCGTACAAAATATGATGTATACGGCCTATTGATATCTTTCCGATGTCACCTATCTCACGCACTTTCACTTTCCGGTTGCTCAAAATGATTTTGTGGAATATTTTTTAAGTTTTCCGGCGTAACAGCCTCATTTGGGCGCCCAGAGCGTTCGGAGTCATTTGTGTCTGTACGACCGCGTTTGAATTCAGCAAACCAGCGACAGATGTTTGCTTGCGAAGGAGCAGATTCCTTATACAAATGACTCGAACTCCAACTTTTTCAAATGCTACAATTTTTTTGTTTTTTGATAAATTTTATTGTGCCAAAGCAGAAAATGTTGGAAAATACATCAATTTTCAAATTGTATCAGTAGTTTTCAATATGTCCACCTTTGGCGCGAATAATGGCCTTGAGACGGCCGAAGAAAGCATCGCACGCTGCACGCAGGTGGCTCTGCGGTGTTTTGGACCATTCCCGGCGAAGTGCTTGTTTAAGGTGGTCCAAACTTTGGTATTTTTTAGTGCCAACCTTCGCCTTCAAAATACCCGACAGAGAAATCCAACGGATTTTCATCCGGAGAATTTGCAATCCATTGTGTCGAAGAAATGAAGTGTGGAACATTGTCTTTTAACCAATCTTGGTTGACGCGCGCTTTGTGAGACGGTGCCGAGTCTTGTTGAAATGTCCACGGTCTCCGACCGAAATGATTGTTTGCCCAAGGCTTCAATACTGCCTCTAAGACAGTTTCACGGTATACGATCGCATTAATTTTGACGCCACGGTCCAAAAATACGAGCGGAGAGCGACCATCGGCGGTTATGGTGGCCCAAACCATCACCATGGGTGCTGCCTGCTTTCTGGTGGCCGTCCGAAGGTACAAATTTTCGAAGGGCCTCTCTGGCAATTAAACTCGGTCATTTTATTTGTTGACATATTACTCGATAACAAATGGCGACTCATGGGAAAAAACCAAATTCGGCACTCACCACTTTCGTGCAAGCGTAGCAACTCCTTCGCTCTTTAGACTCTAACTTCTTTCTGTTGCGGTGTAAGATCGTGTGCTTTTTGGAACTTCAATGGCTTGAGCCCAAGCTCATTTTTCAGTATGTGTTGCATCCGTTCCAACGATATGTTGAGCTCACGAGCCATTTTTCTTCCACTTCGACGCGGATTTCGCTCAATTCGAGCCTTCACTTTCCGAAGCGTTTCTGCCGATGTTGCTGTTTTTTTAAGACCACCCCCATGGCGTTTTGTAACGCTGCCAGTATCACGGTAACGAGTTATGGTTCGAGATACAAATGATTTATTCACGTTGAGGTGCTGGAGGGTTCTAACAATAGTTACTTGTGGTTTTCCAGCCAAATATAAAGCAATCACACTATCACGTTTGAAGGCTTGTAAATAATAAAATTATCTGTCATGTGTCAAAATTTGAGCTCACTGTCATGAACGGTTTAGAAATAATAGCAGTCTGAAGATGGTTGCAGTTCGAGTCATTCCGGGTGTAATACTTTTCAAGCCATTCTTGAGTTTTAACGATATTTTTTCCTTTCAAATAACGGTGTTTTATCAATGTAAGAAAATCATTTTTTTCCATGGTTTTGAAAATATCAAAAGGTGCGTCTTCGATATCTCGGTTGCTAATGGTTGGTGACACGTATCGAAGGTTGGTTAACTAAAAATCGTATGGATATACTATTAGAGTCACCATCTATGTGCCAGTCTCGGGACTTTTCGAACCACTGTGTACTTCAGAAAAAACTCCAACCGTTGGTGCGGTTTTTGGTAGCATGTTGGAAAAGTTTTCATGGTTGGGATGGATTTGAGGAACCTTTGCTTCCACAAGATGGCGCACGTCGCACCAAATAACAACATTTTTGGAGAGAAAATTCGGAAACCGCATTTTTTAGCGTGAACACGTCTAATCTAATGCCTTGCGACTTCTTTCTTTGGGGTTTTGTAGAGGATCGATCTTATGTCAATGATCCCCGAATAACCAAGCATTAAAAAATAATATCCGGAGCGGTATCTGTCTGATTACACATAAAACGTGCCCGAATGTAGTCAAAAATTCTCTGATTGTCTGCAAAGTATGGGTGCAAACACTCCCGAAGATATGTTTCATGTAAAGGGTGTTTTTTTTTTAGAGGTTTGGTTTTTAAACTGACAACACTGTTTCTACAGATCGTCAATTTGATAGTTGAACGTTGATTTGTGGTTATTACGTTTTGCCATTTCACGATGAATAGATTAACGCCAAAACAACGCGTGCGAATTGTGCAAACTTATTTTGAAAACTATGGTTCGGTTCCCCAAACTTATCGTTCGCTACCTCCATTTTACGGTCGACATATGGTAATCGTCCATCTGAGCAAGTTATTCGGAACACGATGAATCGTTTTCGCACAACGTACACTCTAGTGGATAATACGCATCCTCAAAGGACAAACAGTGCGAACAGAAGAAGTGATTGGCGTTGTGGAGCGCAGTGTTGAGAAGATTCCGAGTGAGTCGGAGCTATGACCATCCACTTTGTGGAAGATTTTACGGAAAGATTTTGGCTTAAAAGCTTATAAGATCCAGCTTGTGCAAGAGTTGAAACCGCGTGACCATTATACGTAGGTTCGGTGAATGGGCCGAAAACATGATTCAGCTTGATCGTCATTTTCAACGCAAAATTTTGTTCTCCGATGAGGCCCATTTCTGGTTAAATGGCTACGTAAACAAGCAAAATTGCCGAATTTGGAGAGGAAAAAACCCAGAAGCCTTTGTGCTTTATGGGTTGGTGGAATCATCGGCCCATATTTCTTTAAGGACGACGCCGGCCAGAATGTTGCCGTCAATGGAGAGCGCTATAGAAACATGATTTCTGCTTTCTTCGTTCTTCAGTTGAATGGCATTGACGGGACAGAGCTTTGGTGTTAACAAGATGTGGCGCAACATGCCACACGGCGCGCGACACCATCAATTTATTGCGCTTTATTCGCTGAGCGCATAATTGCGCGTGAACTGTCCTCCACGATCCTGAGATCTCACACATTTAGATTACTTTCTTTAGGGGTATGTGAGGTCACAAGTCTATGCCGATAAACCAGAGACGTTGGACGTGTTATTCTTGATACGGATACGGCCCCAGTTGCTCGATAAAGTTTTCGAAAATTGGGCTTCACGATTGCACTTCATTCGAGCTAGCCGTGGCGCGCTTATGCCCGATATCATATTTAAACACTAATGGCATACAATTATCTATTAAATAAAGCACTCATTATAATTGAATTGAATCAAACATGCAATATATAAATATTTCCGGTTGAAATATGTACACGTTTCAGAAATCAGGGTGGCACCATCTTGCTAAAATAGCGTTCTGTTGCTGTAGCCGGAAAGCAGCTGCAGTTGAGGTGTCAGAAACTTGTCGATCAAATAAAGGCCAATTATCTTTCGGCCAGAAATTGCACGCCACACTGTGAAAATATTTGATGGCGTTCTTCAGGGTTGTGGAAACTCCTGTAAGTCTTTTTCTGTTTATTCATATGGCCATCCATATGTAAACGCGCTTCGTCACTGAACAGTATGTTTTGCATTGTTCATGCAGAAGATAGTCACTTACATTAAGACCTTGTGTAGGTGAAACTTTAATGTACCTAGTCCTGCCATAAGTTCTGATATATAGTAGATATAAAACGCTATAACAAAAAAAAAAACCAGTAAACATATTGTATTCAAAATTGTTTCATTTATTAGACCACAAAATTGTTTATTAACAAAAATTGGATTCACTCGAAATGACTGCCTTTTGCTTTAACATAACCTTCCAAACCGTGTGGCCATTGGGCTATAGCGGCACGTACGGTTTCCATGGAGATCGTGCTCTTCTGGTTAATGCTGTTTTAAGGTTTTCCAAATTTCTGTGGGGAGTCTTGCAGGCCATGTTTTCAAATTATTACCACAAACTATAATCTTCTGCTGCTATAAAGCCAAGAATGTCGACTCTGAGCCACTACTTCGTGGTTTTGGCTTTGTGCGCTAGAGCAGAGTCCTGTTGGAAGATCCATCTGTATCCATTGAAAAGGGTATTGGTCAAACCCTTCACAATACCCTCTAGCACATCTTCTTGGTAAACCCTTGCACCAGTTTTTACGCCTTTTTCACAGAAATGGAGGGATGTGACACCATGGTGAGACACCAAACCATTGGGGAAACGGGATGATGTTCACTTTGAACCCTTGGAAATTCGCTTCCTTAGATGAAATGACATAAATGTTGAAAACTTCTTCCACGGTAAAAATTTTCTCATCCGTAAACAGAATGTTTTCATGGTCGCTTGCCTCTTTCCAACCTATTTTTTTTAGTTGAGGAGTTAGAAGTTAACCCGTGGACCCACGATAGGCTTTCATATGCAGATCATCCCGAATCGGCCTGGACATGGATCTGGTTGATATATCCAATCCCTTGGACATGATCTTCTGCTTCCTAAGGGGATTTCTCCGAATTCGTTTACGCACTGCCTTTACTACCGCATTCGTACGAACGACGGGCGACCATTTCTTGGCCTGTCCTCTACTCCAGACAATTCGCCGAAGCGAGCAATAGCCGGATAAACGAATATTCTCGATATTCCGAGTAGTTTTAGCAAGCCGAAAATTTGGCCAGCACTCTTTCCGCACTTATGCAACGCTATTACCGCGACTCGATTCTATTTAACGCCCCACTCCGTGTTAATAATTTGCAAATTGAAACCAAACTGACTAGTATTCTTCACTGATCAGTGCATGTGTTCTGAAAAAAAGTTAAGAAGAAGTTTTGAACGATAAGCGCTGGAAATTGTGTAATAGAACTTATAACAGAACTAGGTATGTCTCAAAATAACATGAACTATTGATTTTTTAATTCCAGTAGAGCTGGCTATCTTCTATCGTTAACGACTTACGCCGGTTGTACGTAATTTAGTTTCGAGCTTGAGCCACATGATCTGGCGTCGGTGATGGTCCCGGGCGAGCTCTGGTGATCATTCATCCCATTCTTTTTCGGATCTTTGCACCCACAACCATACAAGTTACATACGTGCTTGGCCCTCACTTAATCGTCGAATATTGAAGTTGGGTCCCAACCAATTAAGTCTTATCAACCTTTAGTTTACGCAGTGGATTTTTTGACTGATAATGCACAACCTGAAGACTGTATTATTCTAGTAGGGGATTTCAACCTCCCTCAACTTAAATGGGGGCCTTCCGACGATTCGTCTCATTCCGTCGCTTTTAATTCGTCCTCAGAAATTTTGATGGTGGACTGCCTAACCAACTCAAGTCTATATCAGATTAGTGGAATACTTAACACAATGAACAGACTACTCGACCTTGTCTTCACATCCGATTCAGATAACTGTGTTGTTTATAGGAGTGATCATCTTCTTTCTACCCTAGATCGCCTTCATCCCCACTTGTCAATTACATTGAATATTACATTGTCATATGAAAATGGCAACACAAGTGTCGATTCGGAAAATGCATTTTCATTTAACTTCCGAAGAACCGACTTTAACAAACTTAAAAACCTCATCAGCAACATTAACTTTGACTTTATTGCTGAGACGACTAGCATTGATCTTGCCCTATCAACGTTCTATTCGTTAATTTTCTCCTGCTTTGCCCAATCGGTTCCACATACCTTCCGAAAGGACTGCATGTCAGCTCCTCCCTGGTACAAAAAGGAGTTGCGCTCTCTCCGTAATTACAGAAATAAGTTGTGGTATAAATTCTTAAGGACTCGGTCTGATTCCGACTATAGTAATTATCGATTGGTATATAATCGTTTTTCTGAACTTTGTGAGTCTCTTTACCTTGAGTACCTCTACCGCATGCAATTTAACTTAGTCTCAGACCCTAAACGCTTCTACCAGTTTGTTAATACCAAAAGAAAGTCAGACGGCTACCCATCTACGCTCAAATTTCTTAGTGTATCTACTGCCGACCCGAAAACCATTGCAAATTCTTTTCTAAGAAAACAGCTGAACCCGCTACCTAGTTATTGTAGCTATATGAGAAACTATCCTGAGACATCATCCGTTTCGCTAAATATAACAACATGTTTGGTATCTGATAGCATTACCAAACTTAAAGATGATTTTTCGTCCGACCCTAATGGCCTTCCGGCTATTGTAATAAAAGAGTGTGTTAACCATCTCGGTCCTCCCCTTGCTGCCCTATTTAACTTATCTGTCTCAACAGGTACTTTCTCTTTCCTATGGAAGGAATCTTACATCATCCCTGTTCATAAAAAAGGAAGTAAGGCCGAAGTCGATAATTATAGGCCCATAGCAAAACTCTCTTGCATAGCCAAACTTTTTGAAAGCATAGTCTATCAACAACTGCTTCCGTACTGTAGGCCAACTATCTGTACAAATCAACACGGTTTCATGAAAGGTAAATCAACGACCACTAAGACCAGAAGACGCTTCTTCATGCGCTTCATGCTTTAGAAGACGGTGATGAAGTCGATAAAATTTCTCACCAACTTATCATTTTTAAACTAAAAAAAAACTTGGCTTTTCCCCTCATTTTGTGGCATGGACCAAATCCTATTTAGAAGACCGAGAATACAGGGTCATCTTCAGATCTTCAATATCCGACCCAAATAAAGGAACATTTGGTGTCCCTCAGGGTAGTCACCTTGGGCCAATCATCTTTATCCTAACTATTAACGACATAAATCTCATTTTAATGAATTGTAATCTTTCTATTTTCGCCGATGACATGAGAATTTCCAAAGTCATTTCATTGCCTTCTGACTCCCATTGCCTGCAAGATGACTTAAATAAGTTTTCGATATGGTGCAAGCAAAACTTTTTGGAGCTTAATATCAGCAAATGCCAAGCGATAACCTATTCCCGCAAACGTCTACCTCCCCCTCCAAGAAACTACTTCATCTGCTATGAGCCTATTCTTTCCACTACTCAAGTACGGGATCTAGGAATAATTTGTGACAGAGAATTGAGTTTCGACTCACATATTGACAGCATAATACGAGGGCGGGTCAATAAGTCAGTGACTTTTGGATTAAAACAGATTTTTTGATAAAAAAATAATTTTATTTTTCAACGTAGTCCCCCTTGAGCTCTATACACTTTGTCCAACGCTTCTCCAATTTTTTTATCCCTTCCAAAAAAAAATGATTTGTCGAGGTCCTCAAAATGACGAGATGACTTCATCATTGGAGTCAAATCTTTTTCCACCAAGCCATTTCTTCAGGTTTGGGAACAAGAAGTAGTCGCTCGGAGCCAAATCTGGAGAATAGGATGGATGAGGGAGCAATTCATAGCCCAATTCATGGATTTTTGCCATGGCAACTGCACATGTGTGCACCCTTGCATTGTCTTGGTGGAAAAGAACTTTTTTCTTGGCCAAATGAGGTCGTTTTTTTTTCAAATCGTCATTGAATCGGTCCAATAAGTTGGCATAATATTCCCCATTGATTGTTCTTCCCTTTTGAAGGTAGTCAATGTGGATTATCCCAAAAAACAGTCGCCATAACTTTATTGGCTGACAAACCCACCTTGGCCTTCTTTGGGCCGATTCACCCTTAGAAACCCACTGTTTTGACTGTTGTTTGTTCTCTGGTGTGTTGTGATGGATCCATGTTTCGTCCACGGTTACAAAACGGCGCAAAAACTTCTCCATATTGCGATTAAACAACGCCAAACCTTCCTGTGAAGTTGTTACACGATTGCGTTTGTGGTCGACTGTGAGCAAACGCGGCACCCATCTTGCGGAAAGCTTTCTCATGCCCAAGTGATCATTCAAAATTGAAACCACTGAGCCATGCGAGATCCCTACGGCTTCCACAATCTCTCGCACTTTCAATCTTCGGTCGGCCAACACCATATCGTGAATTTTTTCGATTGTTTCGGGTGTAGAGACCTCAACTGGGCGTCCAAGACGTTCGGCATCTTCAGTGCTTGTACGGCCACAACGAAATTCAGTAAACCACTTTTTTACCATTGAAATCGATGGTGCAGAGTCCCCATAGTATTTATCAAGCTTAGTCTTGGTCTCGGTAATGGTTTTTTTTCGCAAGAAATAATGCTTAATAAGCACACGAAATTCACTTTTTTCCATTTTCTCCTCAAATTAGTGAGTAGTCTGATAAAAATAGCTGTCAAACACAAACTAACTGACGCAGCAAGTTTAAATTTTGACAGGAGTCAACTGACAAATGCCTGTTGACAGGAGCAGTGTTGTTGTTTCAGTAAAGAGGTCAGAAATTGAAAAATGCACGGAATTATTGACCCGCCCTCGTAAATAAAGCTAACTCTGCACTTGGTTTAATCAAACGCTGGTCGAAAGAATTTTCCAACCCTTATGTTACAAAGTCCCTGTACATTACTTTTGTAAGGCCTCTTCTCGAATATTGCAGCCAAATTTAGTCACCCTATAAACTAATCCACATTCAACGAATAGAAGCAGTCCAACGCAGGTTTATCCGTTTCGCACTTCGTGGTCTACCCTGGGCCGACCCATATGGATTACCCCCCTATGAAAATAGGCTGAAACTAATTAGCATGCATACCCTAAAAAAACGTCGTGAAGTCGCTGATGTACTTTTTATCCACCAGTTACTGACTGGAAACATCGAGTTTTGGGGAATAACGCAAAATATTGCATTCACTCCCAATCCCCGTAATCTAAAATCTGTCCCACTCTCCCTGATCTGAACTCACCGCACCAACTACGGTCACTTTGAATCCATATCTAGAATGTTGCGTATAACGAACAAGTACGCCGAAGTCTTTGACCTAAACAACAGTAAACACCAAATAAAAAAAGCACTGCTTAATATGCCACTCCCTTAACATCTCCCTCGTCCACCATTTCTCCTCGCCCCATTAGGTTAAGCATATCTTTGTTAGTTTTAAGTCTAGCTTTAAGTTTTTGCTTGTTAATAAGCTAAATAAAGTTGTCCGGGGTAGACCCGGGCCAATAATAATAAAAGCTCAACGTGCACTAATTAGGGTTTCAGCGTTCTTAAAACGTTCGGGCGCGAACGCATTGTGCCATCTTGACGAGTGACTGTTGAATCTGCAAAATAAACACATCGAACAAAACTTTCCCGCTAGTTTTTGAGCCCTTACATATGTATAGTTTACCACTAGACGTTCTCTATGAAGCACCGTGCGCTAAAACTTATAGTCGACCACATTATTTCCCTTTATTTTCTAGTCATTATAACCTGCGAACATTCAAGACCAACGTCCTCGTACATCGACTTTTCCCAATTAGTTATTATAAGTAAACAGTGTGACATAAATTTCAGCATCTCATTTTTAAAAGTTGTATTTGTCGTGGACAGCTAGCTTAAGAATACATATTGTTGCTTCCTTCATTTGGCTTATTTTTATTTTTTTTATTTTTTAAACATGTGTCTTGCTATATTCATCATTCTGTTTATCGTAAGCTACATCACACTCATGTCATGTTCTCTTCTCTTTTTCATTTAGTGTTTACGCAAAGCAGTGTATTAAGTGTGTCTAAATTCTCACTTGTGTGTCTAGTCCAAAATTTCAAACGTCTTCCAAAATGGATAGCCCCGGCGCTGTTGGAAGGCGTCGAGGCAACTCTCGAGTTAATGCAGAAGATCAGGCGCTCGATCAAATTGCAAAAGAGGTAAGTGTACTCTACTCCTACTGCATCACACTATATGCCACGTATGTAACATATCTATCTACATGTGTTATCGTTTCTATTCCATTGAATGACATTTTCGACAATAAGAATGCGCCACTTAAGTTAATCCAATAAAATGCAAAGGTAAAGGCAAAGGCAAAGGCAAACGCCAATATCCAAGAACTGTTCCTAGACTTAATGTGTTGTAAGATCGTAAAATTCGGTTCAGTTGGGTTGGCTTGTTGGTTGGTTGTCGTTTTTGTTGCTTTTATTCTTTACGACCCTTGCTGTTCCTTTTTTAGATTTGGGAGCATACGAATACGAGTATTTGCATTCCATCGATTCGAAGAGCCCTAAATCAATTAGCATTACGGATGCATTTTCGATCCAATTGCAATAAACCGAACTATTTTTCAATTTTGAAGAAATTTTTCGAAAATCAATTCAGATGCACTTACTCTCGTATATTTATCGAATCGATTGACGCAAACTTTTATGGCTTAGGCTACGCGGTACGTACAAAAATCTGGGGGAGAATGCGCCATAATTCCCCCCAGCCAGGCGATGCTCTTACTTATAGTCGTACGCATGACATGCATTTTGTGTCGTACGACGGAAATGTTGTTGAACATTCGTCGAACGCGCACGGCTAATTACAATTAGACGACAGCAGCATAGCAGAAATCCCGTAAGTCAACAATGTAAATTTAAATTTGGTATTCCCATCGGGATGGCGATGAAAAGTCGCAACTAGAATTGTAGCATCTAGTGGGTTCTTTTCAACTCCCCCTACTTTTGCTGTTGATTCGGAAACCTTTGCATCAAGATTTAGGGAATCAAAGTTAATTTTCGTTAAGTGGGTCGATCAAACATAGCACGGCATATCTCTGGAGACAACAAATGTAATTAAATAGAAAACAATCTTAATGACGTGTTTGGTGCATGTGGCGGTTATTTTTTCTTCTTCCGAAACAATGATGCATCGACTGATAAAGACGTTTTGTTGGGGTGGTTCTCCTCGATTTTGGGGGGAGCGAATGATAAAATGGAAGTGTCTGGTGGATGTTGGATGATTTTTGCTTATTACATGGAGCAACTGAAGGAGTATCAATCAAAAGTATGCACAGAAATAAGGGGGGATTTGTTTTGTTCCATTTCAAAATGAATGCGTTAGGGAAGATTTCGTGGAACTAAAATAGAAAGACCTTTAAATGGTTTTGTGATATTTGATGGGAGGCACGTAAAACGGAAGTAAAGTTTGGAAATGAGCTACCACAATTGCTGTATTTCTAAAATTTTCATAGCATTGGAAAATTGTTCATTCGTTAAGAGTTTTGCACAATTTCCTTAAGCATATTGTTAAAGAAGTCATATGATAGGTCAGCACCTTGTTTAGCCCTTATTGACATTATAGGCCGATCTTTCGGGAACAGCGACGTTCTCCAATCATCATTCTGCAAATCGGGTATGCTTGGCAGGGATGCCAAACCCAGACATAATTCGCCTTGAAACTGGTAAAGAGGTGGTGAGTATTAATTTGGACTTTTCTCTAGGGTTTGAATGTGCATATTTGGTCAGTTGTTGACTTAACTGACTTAAAACCGCACTGATGGGGAAATAAGTTTGTTGAAAAATGGTTTCAGGCGTTCACACAATACGTCAGACAATACTGATACCTGTACAGATGGGGCAGTATGGGGTCTACTTTTTTGTGGATGCCATAAACAGTGCTAAGGTAAGGCTCGAGATACTTTCTTTGACTAAATCGTCTCACGCTGCTTAACATAACATGGCAGGAAGGCCATCGGGACCAGCAACCTTGTTATACATCAGCTTACAATTTGTTATTTTTACTTCATTTTGGGAATCTTGGCTTCGTTCAACTTGACAGTAGATTTAGGACCGTCCCCGCTATTTAACAGTTTATGAACGTGGTTTTTCCATAGTCGAGCGCCGGCTGTGACTCTATATGAGCACGGTTTTCTGCTCGGGTCTTGACACGTTGATTGTACCTTCTAGTATCGAACGTTGTTCGTGGAGTAGAACCTCTCCATATCCTTTCATCGGTCAATTTCATGATCTTTTTGATATGCTCCGAAGAATCCGATGTTCTTCCTTCTTGCTTTGCTAGTAGAGAGAACGAGTTACTTTTGTTCTTCTAAGCAGCGCCACTTCATAGGCGAGTTATCATACTTTGCCACGTGAACTTTCCTCCACTCTTCATTAACCTAGGGATTTCGTGGGGTGGGCGGGTGACCCTTCACATCAGGTGTGACATTTTTTATTGGAATCGATGCCACTGATCGTTAGCACTGAACGCAGGCTGTAACGTCTTGCTGAAGGGGATACGCGATCGGCAGAGGTTCTAACGTTGTGCTACCAAATATGTCTTTTTTTCTTTTTTGGCATTGAAATTACTTAAGAAGCGATTAAATCGTCATTTGAGCATGTTTTTAGGGCCTTTCTCGAGGCTCTTGGAAACATTCCGTCGTTTTCTACGTCTATTTCTTCTGCAGGTCGTGAGTGTGTAACAGACTGATCTGGGCGAATTTAGTCTCACGAGGGGAAGCTCAAGACTTCTTACCTTAGTCTGCTTTGTTGTAAGCGAAGTCAAATAGGCCCTCCTTTCGTTCTCTGTAGCAGTCATTATAGTATATGTCACAGTTCTTCATCTTCGTTTTGTTCGAACCATTTCACACCAGCAAAGGCCGAACAAATCATGTGCAGGTCCGAATGTCGTTCTTTTTTCGTTTTCCAGGGTCGTCAACGGCAAATCCGTCCTTATTCAAGACTATTGATTGTTTCGCAACCTAGGCCGCCAACATCTTTCTCGGGCGCGCTGATATCTCTATTTTAGCACCCTGACCTCAGTATCTCGTATAAGGAGTCTGTGTTGCCGATAGTTAACGTCGCCTTACGTCTTCCTTCGATTGTGATATGTGGTCACAGTTACAGCATTTGGCATCGCCAGGCTGATTCCGCTCAGTATCTAAACTGTTCGTACAACACCCAGTCACCACTGGTTTCCTATATTTGATGCTAGTGTCACAGAGCTTCTTGAGAAATGTGTCCACACAGGATATCCAATATTTCCAATAAATATTATTATTGTATTTTGGCCTTCTTCTAGTTTCTGGATTCTCCGCATCCGTAAATTGACTTAAGCATATGATAAACCTTCTTAGAGATAAGGTTCAGTGAACAGTGAACTAGAGGAAGAAAACATCCTGCGAAAAAGTAATCAGCTCAAGGACTCCACCCACGCGAGTGGTATGGGAATCGCCATGTTCTCTTGTGAATGCTGAAACCCTTGTGCTAGCTGTGGCAGGACGTATAGGCACTTAAAATCGGCTACATTACCAAAGGCGCTTTTCTTTTGTTTTTGTTTTAAACCTCCTGATACGATTTTAAAATCGTATTTAGGACATTGCCCAGTTTTTTTTGTTTTTCTGTTGAAACAGAGCACTCGGACAAAGAACTAGTCCATTGTACTCCTTGTAAGTTCGTTTTAATGAAGAAAGACGAGTAAGCGCTTAAGTAATAAAGTGCTTAAAATACCAGCACCCGCTGTGTAAATGTCGAGTACCTGCAGCCTGACATTCACAGAGATAGTGTGCATTCCTTTTACAGCAAGCATCGCAGGATGCTGTATCAATTATGCCCAGCACATTTAAGTGCTTAGTAAAAGTGTAGCGGCCCGTCACAACGCCAGTAAGCAGTTTCCAGTATTTCCTACTGAGGGAAAGCAGGAAGGGCGCTTCTCTCTTAGAGAAGTCGCGAAGTATTCGTATGGTCTGCCGGCAACCTGGAGAGTCGTGCCATCTGCAGTTGCGCTCATATGAGACCCAACTGTCAAAGAAAGCCTTAACCAAGGACGCAGGTAGACCCAAGGTAGGTGGGGGTCCTCAAAAAATCTCATCTGAGTCTTGCCTAGCCAGTTCATCGGCGATTTCTTTACCCGTGATCCCATTGTGACCTAGAACCCAGACACGACTCCGTGAATTTAACCTTCCGACTATGTTCAGTGATGTTTTGCATCCTTGAATTAGCTTGGAAGTCGTAAGAGAGTTCAGCAAGGCTCTAAGTGCAGCTTGGCTGCAAATGCAAATGCTTCGCCCCTTCGATTCTTCACAATATAGTTAGTTGCCACCTGGATTGCGTATACCATATCTCCGCTTGGAAGATGGACGCAAGTTTTCCTAACGAGGAGTGAAATATAACGTTGTCGTCGTTAAGAAAGACACCAGCGTCGCATTCTAGATCGGTTTTGGAGCCATCCGTAGAGATCCGATTACATTACCTGCCTCAGATTCTGGCCGAAATAAGTCCTGGGCACAGGGAAAGTTGATTTCGTATTTTTTTCAGCAGCAAGAGTTCTGGTGTCATTGCATCAGACGGCATGTCCATAAGATCAGAGTATGACTGTCGGCGCGCAAGGTCATCCAAGTTCCAGTGCGTGTTGTACTAAAGACTACTTCTATTAAACGGAAGATGGCTTTGATTATACAGCCCATAATACGAGTATGAATATCAAGAGGAGGGAAATTCATCAGTGCGTTTAGAGCAGAGCCAGGTGTGCTAAGGAAAGCCCCCATCCAGCCAAGACAGACCGTTCTTTAGAGTCTGGTAAAAGCAGTAATAACGTATTTTCGTGAGAGCTTGCTCCACCAGACAACCGACGCATAAGATATAATTAGCCTTATCATAGCCGTGTAGTAAATGACCCTTCTCATTGACAGGCCCCATGCCTTGCCAACAGCATTGCCAGAAGACCGACAGCGCCTTAGAGGTTG
Organism: Volucella zonaria; assembly: GCA_963966105.1. Lineage (NCBI taxonomy): Eukaryota > Metazoa > Arthropoda > Insecta > Diptera > Syrphidae > Volucella > Volucella zonaria. The sequence continues at coordinate 191,001,327 of OZ014532.1, read as the reverse complement.
TCGACGCAACATATTTAGTCCATAGAAGTTTGTTATCTAGGATCGCGCAGTTTCGACCGTTTCGATCTTTTCGCATAAGCCTTTATAAGGCGCACTCTTCGAAATTCGAATTAGCTTCTTATATTCTTTTCGTTTCGATCTGTAAAGACAACAGTCTTCCTCCAAATTAGTCTTAAGTGACCCTTCTAGAAGTTTTCTGGTTTCTTTACGAAGTTGCTGCAGATCCACCAAGGAATTAACAATCTGCAGGATTGCTTTCTAGCTGGACATGCCGATCTCCCAGTTGGTTTTCCGCGGATTCCTCCTCTTCAATAAGGTCGAAACCTTGCATCCGATTCTGGATTCGATGTGCCTATGGAGACGTCCGATAGTTCTTTCCAGCTGGTATACCCTTAGCATACCTAGATAACGTTGGTCGATTACTTGCTGTCTTGCTCTCGTAGAGTAAGCATCAGCACGTCCCCCGTGTCCGTGAGTTGCCCCGGAACCCGGAAAAAGGCATGCGTCATTTTCGGTTGGCTGGAAACCTCATACTTTCTTACTTTCCATGGGTGGGATTTTCTACACTATTCAAAAGTTTGCTGCGCGGAGCACTTTACTCTGAGTTCCGTTCTCCATGTCGTACCTCTGTGCTTGGATGCAAACATTCTCTGCTTTGGCTAGTTCTCACGGTTGTTTGCAGTCAGCGTTGTTCAGACTGTTGTTATTGCCAGCGTTCACAATTCGGAGCACCAGTGGTGATAGCGGCATCCTTATACAAGGTGCCGCAAAATTTGTCACCCGATGTTCTTTGGCTGTAATTTCTTTTTATGAATGAAAAACTTTGGTTCTGCTTCTGGATTATGTTTATTTGATGTCTAAAATTGTTTTCCAGAATTGATGATCATTCGGGCCCGATTTGCGGCATTTTCCATCACTCTTGCCAGAACTTCCGGCGATAGGTCCTCGCATTCTTTACAGATATTCTCTTTGAGAACTTTAAAAGTCTGAGGCTTGTTGACATAGACACACACTTCAAAAAACCCCACAAAAAGAAGTCTGGAACGGTTAAATCGGTTAAACTTTCCGGCCAGTGCAAATCGATAAAACGAGAGATTTAGCGACCCGGAAATGCAGCCCTCGGAATTTTGATTGTGGCTCGTGCAGTATGCGCCGTTGCTCCATCCTGTTGGAACCACATGTTCTCCAGTCCTAATTCATTCAATTGAGGAAGGAGAAAGTCGTTGAGCATGGCTCTGTAGCGCTCGCCGTCCACAGTAGTCGTTTGGCTGGCGACGTTTTCATCATCAATCACAGCTGCGATATTCTCAGCAGAACGGTTGCTCTGGGGCCGGCCAAACCTGGCAGCATCTTGTGTTGTCCCATACTCTTCTAGGCGAGCGGCTAAACGTCGTAATGTTTGTCCGGTTGGTGTCGGACGACCGGGAAATCTGTGCCGAAATTCAACGATAAATTATTCCGCTAAAAAATCGGAACAATTATTCCGCTAAAAAATCGGAACAATTATTCCGCGTTCTTTAGGAGTTTGGCGATTCATGTCTTATATTTTGTATCTGTCTACTTCGCGAATGTCAAAATAGAATTGACATTTGCTGCCATTTGCAAAAATTATAGTACCTTCCGATAGGATGATGACTTTTGCGCCACCTTCTAGGTGCGCCGACTTTGTCCTCTTTGGCGTTTCGGTGTTTTCTCGGAGGTGGGTTTTCCGGCGACATCCAAGTTCCGTCCCTTGTGCGCGGGGAAGCCCCCACCGGAGTTGTTTCATAACAGGGATCTCACCGCATTTGCCGACTTCTCTCGACCAGAACTACAACCTTTGCTGGTTGTATCACAGGTCTTATCTCGACATCATGTGCGGGAAAAACCACCGCCGGTTTTGTTTTTGTCGATGAGTTTAATCGCTTCATGCGATTACCGTTCACTGGAACTGCAGCCTTTGTTGTTTGCAGGACCGGTTTTATCTGGGAATAGTGCGCGGAAAGATCCGTTGACAGAGGGAGTGCCGGAAACTTTCTTCATTTTGGCTCTATTCGGAAAAGAGGGCGCTGTTTCAGATTCGAGAGGTTGGCTGATTTCTGTGGGTATCACTTCCACCGACCGGTGGGGGAGTGAGAATTTCAACACTCGTGCCTTCAACAGCACTTGCCGTCTCTTTACACCGTGCATTTTCCCAACGTCTTCGTTTTCTTTTCATCTGCCCATTAGACGGTAGTTCTTCATAGTGTGGCGCTTCTAAAGCCCGTTCCACCTTTTCAGTTTTCAGAGAGAGGCCGTAAAAAACAACACTATGACCAAACACTAATCTATTCTGTGGAATTTATCCTAACAGGCAGGGCTTCTCCGGTACTCCCTCCAATCCACGAACGTGTCATAGAAAGAACCGCAGTAGTCATTGAAATCAAGTGTTGGTTGGGGCCTTTAGAAATCCGTACCCCGGCCGCAGTCTAGAAGACCACGGGTGGGCTGCCGTTATTGCGAATACCACTTGGAATATAATCCTCTGCGGTCACCTCCACACTTTTAACCATTTAACGCATAGTTTGGACGGGTTTGGAGCTTAGTTCGAAGTCTTACCTGGGTTCTCTTCAGAATCCTGGGATCTTTGGCTCTCAAGTATTTTTGAAACGACAAGGCAGCCAACGATAGTAAAGGACATTGCCCTTAACTTTTGTCGAAGAGCCCATAGCAACAAACTTTCGTAACATCGTCGTAACAAGGTCCGTTTTATAGCGATCGACAGCCTCCGCTGAAGTGGGCGTAAACAGTACAATTAATCACATTTGAGGCTGTCATTGTACATTAAACGACATTCCTCTTTGGCTCACAGATGAGGTAAAAACAAAAAATCACGCTGATGTGCCGCGTTTTTCTTTGCTCACGAAATTCGTAAAGTGCGTTTCTTGCTAATGGACATCTGAGACTCAGGATCTGCGAAGAAAATTCAGGCCATTAAATTGAAATAAAGAAAGTTTGAGTTTCGGTCAATTTCGAAACTTGTCCTAAATTTATCTCGAAATTTATGTGGCCCAAAGAGTAAAAACATAAATTTCAATTTTTACGTGACAAACATTTCTGAGGGAAGCGAAAATTTACTTCAAATCGACCAAAACACAAACGGAAAGCACATTCTTCACTCGCCCCTCATGCGACTGCTTTAAAAATAGCAGGAAACCTTCTTTGCGCACTCCTAGATTTCGGAATCCAGATTTTTTATTTTTTGTTTTTTTGTTGTTCGTTTTTTTTTTTTACTATAACACTGCAGCTACAATCTAATCACAATTAATCAAAATAACTTAAATGATGCATTTGAAGTTTTTTTTCATAAATTTTGTGAAAGCATGAGAAATCGTAGTTGCACAGTTGTATTTTGTTTTTTTCTATGGGTTCCCCCTTTTCACTGTTTTCACTGTTCTCCCTATTACTTGTAGCGCTTGTAATGACTTTAAATAATAATCCATGTCTTCGAAATTGGGATTGGAATTGGGAGCGGGAGAGTTAGTTCAGACGTCACCCCAACCCTTTTTGTTGTACTAGAGATTTCCTGCTATCGATAGAAGTGTTGCTCCCTCCAGGTTTGTTATGTTGTGGGGTCTTTCTTCACACGCAGGAAACTCCAAAGGTACTTAACATTCCTTTTTTGTTAGAGCCAAATAGATTTGGAGTTTAAGTTTGGGATTTAAGAGGCAGAGTTCTGGGCTGGGGACAGAGCGTCAAAGCGAACAGTTGTTGCAATCCATAGAGCAAGCGAAACCACGAAATAGGGGTTCCGTGATTTTCGGAATTAGATGCCCTGGCTGATGATTGGTGCTACGTTGATGATCGTGCTGCTGACGAAGATGATGATGATGATGATGAGGATGAGGATGAGGAGCACACAGCACAAGTTATTGCAATCGTGATAATTATGTTTGTATGCGATATGTCTGTCTAGTCTGGGGCAGAAACAGAAGGTTCACCTTTCTAATTTTAGATGAAAATCTCGGGGCGTAAGTATGATAGAAGATACTCGTCGTACGGTACGGATACAAAAATCTAACACTGTGCCAAAGATCCCCTAGTGATTTTTTAATCAGGGAGATGATGATGTTTCGTTTTTTTTTTTTTTATTTTCCAATTGAAAATGGAATGCGATGAGAAAGTCTGAAGAAGATGTTTAAGTGGTGGCTGAAAGATGTGAATTAGGCTTTAGGTGAAAGAAAACCCGACTTGTGGTTGGAAAAAAGGGGGCTGATTTGAGGGCAACGACTTACAACAGAGTTCGATAAAACCTCATCAGAACATCTCGCGCGGTTCTTATCGGATTTGTTATGTACAGTGAAGTGGGTTCAACTCAAATATCACATGTTGTTCACTTCTGAGGACGGCACCGACATACTCGTATTAAAGGAGCTTTTTCTGCTCTGTTTCAATCTTTTTGTCGGATCTCATTTTTGAAAACTGCTTTAACCTTCAGGCAATCAAAATCACACTGCCATTACACTACCACCTTTCGACTCTATACAGCGATTTGCATGATATAAAAGCCCGTCGAATGAGTATTTTAAAACTGCACCCGGGATGTCCTTCAGGATGTCGGTACAAGCCTTTTGGATGGGTTCTACGTCCACAAAATGCTTTCCATTCATCGGCAAAGGCATTTTTCAAAAAAGTAAAAGTCGGTCGGTGCCAAATCAGGCAAATCGTTAAGTGTCGATTGATGAGATGGCGCATTATCATGCAATAAACGTCAACTTCTTCTACGCGATATTCTGGCCGAATATGATGCACCAAACGCTTCAAAACACCAACGTAGAGTTTTGCATTAACTGTTTCTCCCAGTAGAACGACAGTAGCCTTGGAATGGTCTTCACTTTTGAACTCTCCAAACGAGATATTTTGTGTTTTGGCTCGTCTGGCGCCTTCCACTCGGCACTTTGGCGCTAAGTTTCTGGATCATATTGAAAACATCACATTTCATCACCAGTCACAATGTTGCAACAGACCGTCTCCACAGGGCATGAACGATGCCCGGATTATAATCATGCCATGAACATGTCCAGTAGAGACACAAAAATCCATGCCCAAACTAATATCAGTGCATTGATGTTTACTTTTATGTCAAGACATGGGACTGGACGCAAATCGGGGCATGAATTTGACATTTCGTGTATATGTGAGTTGTTTTCTGTTGAATTTGGTGGTAACCGCATCTTTTTCAGAATGCCGAGTAAAATAGAGGAACTTTTTGTTGCTGTTGTTGTTGGTCAAAACAAGCAAGAACTTGAATCCTGAACTTAAAAACTAACGATTTTGCTAAGTGGTAACCAGTAACCGAAAATTTGTTTAGGGGATAGCGGAAGGACCTCCGACTGGCCGGGAAACTACTGACTATCCTTTAACTTGGATTGGGTCAGCAGCTCAGCAATGAAGTTCATAGCGTAGTGCTTTATTTAACTCCCAGTGGTGATCGTCGATAATTGCAAGCCTAAACACTTACTAATCGAGGCTAAAATGAAAAGGGCATGCTCAGCCAGTAGTATAATACAGGCATGCGCCGCCATAGGGCTTACAACTCTATAAGGAAGGGATTAGAAAAATGTGGCTAACCAACTAATGGCCTCAGATTCACTGATGACACTCTTGCAAATATTCAAAGGACAATGACCTTCTGATCCGCACGTAGAATATTCGGGCTGTTAATAGGTTACAAGTATAGTAGAAGAGACCCTTGACTGCTATCACGCAGATATCACCGCTATTCAAAAAGTGCAATGGGATATACGCGACAAAAAGAGGAGAAAAACCTGTGATATAATACACACTGCGGTGATTGCTATAGAGAAAAGAGTCAGCGCTTATTCGGATGCGCATCCGACAATCCACATCAAAGCTAAATTCGAAAACATGTGCTCTTGCCCCTACGGAAGACAGAATGTTTCTAAAAACACCTCGACAAATTCTATGAGAAATGCCCGAAGTGTATGACATTAGAATAGGAAAGGAGGACATATTTGACAGAACAGTTGGTAAGCTAGCCTAATTGACATCACGCCTGGAAACGGACCTAGGCTTATTGACTTTGTGGCGGGACGAAATATGACTATAGTAAGCATTCGGTTTCCTCTTCCTCATTTTAATATACACAAGGTGACGTGGTGGTGTGCGGATCAGCTGAGGCAGATTAAAATCGCCGAAGAGCGAGTCTGATAAGTCGATAAAATTGTCAATTACTGCAATAGCAAGTTGGTAAGATTCGATAGGTTGCGCCGGAAGAATGTAACAACACATAACATACAAGCATCTACGAGTAAGTGTTATTTTAACTGACACAAAGTTGAGCTTAGGAGAAGATGAAGTTTCAACGAGAGAGGAGTCCAAGCTGTTGTGAATAGCCAGGAGGACACCTCGACAAGGAGATTCAATCAAGGGTGTTGTGCGATCATCATCCCGAAAAACATTAAAAGAAAGAGGGAATAACTCCTGGATTTTGAAGTTGGGGGTAAGATTAGTTTCGGTTAGAGCGTAGATATCAAATGGGAGAGCATGAGATTGGCGCAAAACGGCGTGGGTTTTAGAACGCAGTCTTCTTACGTTCTGGCAATAGAAGGTGAGAGGAAGGTTTTTGCATGACTTTTTAGGGTCGAAAAAATTTATCGTGGTCAAGTCGACTGCGTTGGAGGTGTGAGACTCTTTTAGAGTGTACATAGTGGCGAAGAGCGGTAAGATCGTCTGCAACTTTTTGGGGGGGCATATTGAAAATCTCGTGATACTTTATATAAAGTTTCCTGAGACTGGTAATGTCCGTAGGGAGGGTAGGGAGGTGCTACATTGCTTCAAGTTTCTTCAGGACTTATGGAAAAGAAACAAAGTTAAGCTCTGGTTAGTACCATTGCACAAAGGTATTAAAGCCGATGAAGTGGTGAGAAAATTTTCAGCTAATCCGTTCAATGGCCCATAGCCCCTCTGCCGTATTCTGTATTCAGCAATAAATTCAACTATCAACAGTTGGGAAAGCAAAGTGTGTACCATATATCCTATTGAAAGAATATACTGGGTGTTCGATTGGTAAAAAAAGCTATGCAACTCTTCCGAAATAAATCCAAATTATCCCTTACTCGTAACTTTAAAAGCGGTGATAAGATTGATGAGCTTTTTAGCGAGACAACGCCAGCTTCGATATCACTAACTTAGAATTAGTCGAAAAACTGGATGTTGTCTTTGTACGGAAGAAAACGAAACCACATAACACATACTCGTACTGAGACATGACTTTCTCAGAGAAATCTTAATGACTGAGGACCTGCAAAGTATGGGTTGTCTGAAAACTTTCCGTCCGCAACGTAAAGATATCGGCATTCGTCAATAAAAGCTAGTGAATTCTAGTTGTGCATCTTTTGACAGTCACTTACCGAAGTTTCAGTCATTTTGGATGCGCGGTTTTTAGTTGACAGTCGTTTGAGTGAGTTGATGCGAGTGTTTTTTGTGAAAATGGAAAAAATTGACTATCGAGCTGTTACGAGTATTAAATTCTTGTTTTTGAAAGGCAATACGCCTTCAAAAATTACTTGGACTCTGTATATGGGGACTCTGTACCATCATTTAACACAGTGAAATTTTGGGCAGCTGAATTTAAACGTGGCTGTAAGAGCTTGGGAGATGATGAACGTTCGGGACGTCCAAAAACTGCAACCACTGACGATAACATTGCTAAAGTTCACCAAATGGTGTTAGACGACCGCCGAATTAAAGTGAGAGAGTAGAGGTTATGAAAATGTTCAAGGAACGTGCTCGTTACATATTAAATCAAGATTTAGCATGAGAAAGCTGTCCGCGCGTTGGGTGCCACGTTTGCTTAAGTTAGACCAAAAACGTATTCGAATGAACATTTCCAACGCTCTGTTGGCGCAGTTTAGGCGCAATAAATCCGAGTTTTGGCGCCGATTAATTACTGTAGATGTAACTATTACGCCCGAAACAAAATTCAGTCAAAACAGTGGACTGCAAAGGGCCAGCCGGCTCCAAAAAAAGCAAAAACTGTTTTTTCGGCTGGGAAAGTGATGTCGACTGTTTTTTGGGATAGTAAAGGAGTTATCTTAATCGATTATCTTCAAAAAGGAAAAACCATTACAGGAGCATACTACGCATCATTACTTGCCAAGCTGAAGGCAGAAATTGCGGAAAAACGGCCACATTTGTAGAAAAAGAAAATCCTGTTTCACCAAGACAACGCGCCGTCTCACACCTCAGCGGTTGCCATGAATTACGGTTTGAACTGTTTGACCATCCTTATTCACCAGATCTAGCCCCAAACCACTTCTTTTTGTTCCCTCATCTAAAAACTGCGCTCGGAGGACAGAGATTTTCGGCAAATGAGGAGGCAATCACCTTCGTGAACAATTATTTTGCAACGAAAAACGCCAAGTACTGTTTGGACGGAAACTTTTCAGACAACCTTCGTACGATTATTATTACCAGAACGATTCTCAATTTTATTAAGGGGTTGGGGTTCATCTGGCATCTTAAAATGACTTTGTGGCACAACATTAGGTCACGAACCACAGTCGTGTTGTATAACAACCCTTAGGGCAATCAGCATTTAATCAAAAAAAAAAAAAAAAAAAATACTGCAGAGTTTTCGAGACGTCACCCCACAGTAACTCTATGTCCGACATCATCATCGCAAATTCCTTGCTGGTTTACGACAGAGCCTAAAAATTTTCATTTAAAAATCTAACCTCGAATTCTCTTGTTATTCGCTTCCCTGGTTATTCGCACTGTGCATTTAACTTTCGTTTTGAATGATTTCTAAATGTCTGCTTAATGTTAATTAATTTGCACCAAATACCAAATGAACAAATTTAGTCGTCAATGTAATTTCCTCCATGCCGTCACAAAAAAAATTTTTTTGTCTTTGAGGAAACAAAAATACCGTAAGAGCCTCTTTTACATTATCCCAAGATCTAGAATTTTTTCATCAAGGAAGTTTTGCAGACTTCGGAACAAGTGAAATCTGAAGGTGCTACGAGTAAATCTGGAGAATAAGGCGGATGCCCCATTGTTTTCTCAATCGAACTCCTTTTACTGTGTGCAGGTGGCCCTAGTTGTATGAGGGCGAGCGTTATCCTGATTAGAACACCCCTTCCACTAGCCAGACCTGGCCGTTTCTGCTCTTGTGGCAATTTTTTTTTGTTGCACAGCTGTTGCTGTGGTTACGTGGCTCAAAATGGATTGTTCCCTCAGCATTCCACCATACAGACGGTAACAACTTGATGGGATGTTGTGCTGGTCTGTCTGTGGCACCCATTTTTCCAACTTTATGACTTTTTCTTTCACAACATCGGCGCTTGGACTCGTTGCGAACAGCCTCTCCATACATATTTTGGATTTCTCCAGCGGCTTCACTTCCATTATGGTTTTTCTGGAACAAAAACGATAAAATAGGCCGAATGTGCTCTTCTGATTCCTGCATTTCAAAATTCAGTTAAAAATGCTTGCAAGGATGTTAACACAACGAAATTTGCAGACTGAATGAGCAATATATTCCAAGTACTAATTTCAATAAAGGTTTCAGCATTAAATTGGTTTTGTATAATACATTTCATGGCAGTTGTAAAACAGCTTTCGAAAAAAACTTGTGTAACAACCTGATACGTTTTGAGTATATTTCTTAGCGACGTTCATAAAAGGAGAGTCCCAGAAGAGCTTTTCTAAATCGATGAAGACGATATGCAGATCTTTTGAAGAATCGCAATGTCACTTAATCTAGACCCGTAAACTCTGAATCGGGTCGTATGTTGACTTACATATTAGAGAGCTGCATGAATGCACTCAAATACTTCGGCTTTTAGTATACTCATCAGTGATACACGAAAATTCGGGTGCAGAATGCAATGAATATTGAGTACAACATATTTTGAGTGACCAGTGTTTGAATGTTTTGAACATTCAAAGTGAAATGAATGAATGTGAATGAATGATCGATTTGAATGAGTAAGATTTTAAGAGAGCACATAGTAGACCGACAAACATTCAGTGTACTAACTGTATTTAGTATGTGCGTTTGCTGCAATAGAAAAATAATTTACATATTTGCAATTCTATTTTTTATTTATTACAAAGAATGGATTCCCAAAGTTCTTTTGAGCACGTAAGTATTTATATATTATATATATGTACAATGTACATATCTATCTACATAAAATTAAGTGAACGTGTAATATGTGCAATTGTTTTTGTAATTGAGATGTTAAAAATCACAACTAATTGTTATATATGTTCTTTAAAAGTGTTTGTTTTTGCGTTATTGCTTAATTGTTTTTGTAAGTACGCATGTGCGTAATGCGTATCGACCTGCTAAGAAATGAAATTTTAATGAAATTTTATCAAGATGCAGAATTTGGCATCTGATTCTATGGAATCTAAAGTTTCAAGAAGCTTAAAAATTAAAGAGATGCTTCTCAATGGGGAATATAGTTTCAATTTAAAAAGAGGTCGCAGTAAAGTGTGGGACACATTTTGTAAAATTAACGATGATCACGGAGAGGAGATGAAAGATATTGTAGCTTGTAGGACATACTACAGTATATATAAGTTTACAGGGAGCATATCTAACTTAGTGAAGCACAAATGCTACGTAAATGCTAGCTGCAATCCATAGAAGATAAATGAGGTAAATGTAGATACGGAAACGAAACAAGAGGGCATAACATTGGCAACGGAGTGGACGGTTAAAAATTGCCGTTCCTTTAAACTGATTGACGACTCAGGTCTCAAAAATTTAGCTAAGTTTTTGATTAAAGTAGGAGCAAAATTTGGACGCAATGTTATTGTTGATAACCTGTTGCCACATCCCACAACAATTTCGCGTAACATAACTTTATTGTATGAGTCATACTTCAGTCCAATCAAGGAGGAAATATTAAAATATAAATGCTTCGGTTCTCGATAACTTGCGACATATGGACGGATAATTTCTTGAGGTCATCTTATTTATCTTGCACGGCGCACTACATAAAAGAGGGTGTGCTCATACCTCGTCTTTTGTCTATAAAATCAATGGAAGGAGACGCCTGTACCGGTAAGCTTGCATTTACTTCAATTCTAAATATTTGTTATTGGGATTGTTTTAAATTATTTTTCAGGTGCTAAGATTAAGGAGAAAATGACGCAAATATTAAGACAATTTGGGTGCGATCTGGAAGAAGATAAGCCCGTTGTTGTGACTGACAGAGGGTCGAACATGATTGCGACCTTTCGAGAAGGTCACAACATTCACTGCGTTAATCATTTGCTACATAACATATTTGAAAAATCTCTGAAGAGAGTATCCGAATTAGCAGAAATTGTGAGCAAATGCAGCAAACTGGTCAAATATTTTAAAAAATCGGGAGCTAACTGCAATCTAAGCATATCGTTAAAAAGTCACTGCCCAACACCCTGGAATACAGTATACTATTTGCTGAAATCCATTGAACAAAATTGGGTTGATATAACAAATATGTTAATAGAAAAAAAAGAAACAAATAGAATAGAAGGCATAAATATTACCTATGTAAGTTCAATTGTTAGGCTTTTAGCTGCATTTAAAGACGCGTCGAAAAAATTTGAAGCCAGCAAATTACCAACCATTCATTTAGTTATTCCCTATATAAATAACCTAAAGAAAACATGCGTTACCAACACAAACGACAACATAATAATCATACAGTTAAAATCAATTTTAGATGAACTTTTATTCAGAATTTGACACAATATCATAAAATTGCGCTTTTCCTATTCCCACCCACAAATAAATTACTCCAATTCTCGGCACTTGATAAACTTAATATTATAAAAGGGTGAAAGGAAATCATGGCAATGCATTTGGAAAACATAGATATGGCTAATGAACTAATTGAGATGTCGCCTGAAAAAAAGGACAGCGTTTTCGCAGATTTCATTGAGACATCAAATGAAGGCAATAGTATAGATGATAAAATTGACAGAGAAATTAATAGCTATTGTAACCTAAAAGTTGTTTTTAGCGAGGACTTTGATTGCATTCAGTGGTGGAATTTGCATAAAGATTATTTTCCTCTGTTATTTAAAACAAGTTGTAAAATATTATGTATCCCAGCAAGCAGTGCTGCTTCTGAAAGAGCATTTTCAGACGCTAGAAACCTTATAACAGAAAAGCGTTGTGCACTCTCTACAAATTCTGACAACATTAATAAAATTATGTTTCTACATTCAAACGTTGACAATTTAAATAAATAAAAACAGATACCTAAACATTTGTCTTTGAAATTTTAATACTTATGGTTGTAATTATTTACTCTTTTGAAATAAAGTTTAAAATCTCTTAAAATACACTGAGTACACTGAATACACTGGGTATTTAAATTCGACAAATGAATGCAATGAATTGAACACGTTCGGTTGCATCATATTCATATTCACATTCATTCAATTCGCACCCTTTTCGTTTGAATGGTGTGAATGTCTCTCTCATGGCAACACTCACATTCATTCACATTCTTTAGAGAGAGTGGCTCGAACTCACGCATTCAATTTCGTCGTGAATCACTCAAACGCTCTTTTGAATGCATTCATGCAGCTCTCTATTACATATCTTCCATAAATCCGCATTGACTGTCATGGAGTTACTAATAATAATGCGCTTTTGACATTAGTTTCAATCATGGGTAGTTGTTGCAATTTTCCGTGTCGCCTTTGCCTTTATACAGAGGAAAATGAAAGCTCATACTTCACTTTTTTAAAAATAATCGCGACCCATCTAAATCCCAGTTCATTCTTCTTACTGCTTTGCTTATATGCGCTTCTGTAAAATTTGTGCCGCAATCTTAAAAATTTTAACTCGTTTGCTTGCGCTGTCACCTGGGCACTGCTTCTATTGTTTGTAGGTTTAGAGAGCGCCTCCTCTTGGTTTACGGCATTTTGTTGCTATTCTTGTAAATTTAGTGCCCAGAGTTGGCCTCTTTCCTTATTTAAGTTATGCCAGCTTATTTTCCCGATAGATTTTGGGTTTTTGTTGGTTTTTCTCTGCTTTCTTCACGAAAAATTTTAGAAGATCACCTTAAAGATGCAACTCCGTTCTTACATTGCTCCCCTGTGTAATAATACATTTCGTCTGCCTTCGATTGCAAGCTTAAGTAGCGAGGCGTATTTTCAACATTTCGTTATTTGGTTTCTTGAACGCTGTAATACGTTTGGCAGTTCGAGACTTTTGCCCGTTATTGTGCTGACCTTCGAGCATTGGGTTTCCCCGGAAGAAGTGGATGGCCTATCCCTAAAGCAGCGTAAGACCTTGCTACACGCATGTGTTCTATCTAGATGGCAATCTAGATGGGATGCTAGCAAAATGGTAGGGTTACTTATGGCTTCCTAAGGAATGTGCTAACCATGAGAATTTTTCCTGAACGGAATTTTAACCTCAGCCTGGGCTTTTTGTTGACCGTGCATGGCTCTCTCAATGCATTCTTGCATAAGAGGGGGCTTAGCGAGGTTGCGAGCTGCTCATGTGGAGCTACCTATGAGGACTGGCTTCATGTCCTATGTGAGTGTCCCAATTACGCTGACATAAGGAACTTGCAAGCTATGGGCATCACCTTTAATGGTGAGACCTACGATGTCAGTGGAATTATCACTGATACCGTACGGTTTGAAAGAACCCGTAATTTTACAAAAGATGTATTCAATAGAAGGCGCAGTAGGAGCTAGCGGGAAGTTTGTAGATCTTCAAATTGTTGCAAGGCCGCCAGTCCTGGGCAGTGAGGTGCCCAACTGGAAGTAACCTCAAGGTTGCGAAGCTCGACCGAAGCTCGAGGTCAGGAGTCCCCGGAACTATGGTTCCGGCCTGACCTAGGAGTTGGCACCCTTGTGGGAGTATCGTGGTGGCTGTAGGTTTAAACCCAAAATCGCGGGGAGAATGGACCGATGCATGTGTGTAGTTTACTACGACCTGTGCTAAACCATGGGATTGCTATGGAACCAATTGGTCTGCTCGATGTGGAGTTGCATTGCAACCGGGTGCCATGACCCACAGAATGGCTGAGGTATTAGATAGGCCTCGACCCTTCACCAAAGGGGAAGTTCGTGCCTTACACACGACTTCGAATCTGATACTGGTGGTAGTACTTGTACTACCCGAAGGGCGCTTATCAACGCATTATTTTGATATCTTGTGCGAAGACGCACCGTAGGCTTAAGCCCTCACGGCAGGTACCTACGTAAAACACAAGAGACATCTGACCTTCGAGCTTGCGAAACGTAAGTCGTTTCCTGAGATTATGATATTTCTCGCCGAATATTTCTATTCAATCCGGGATCACTCCTCCGCTGTGCATAATAGGTGCCCTGCGTGGTACTCTCATATTCTCTTTTCATTCGAGTGGTACCAGGGTTTCCTCTGCACCTCCTGTGGTCTCCAGTCGTGCAAACCCGATAGAGACTTTGGGTAGTCTCAATAGACAGGCTCATATTAGGTTATTATGTGCCCAAATATTGGTTTTCCCTGTTTAGTCGCCTTTAACAAGTAGTGGGGCCAATTGCGGCAATATTCTATACATAAGCCGCTGTTGTCTGCTTCTCCTTGCGGTCTCTGAAAAAAACTACCAAGTGCGGTCTCGGGAGGCCGTGAAATTAGACTTACCAACAAAGCTGCAAATATATCGGCTGTAGATACATGTAGATGTTTCTTCTACTACGATACTTCTATGAGGCCTCATACTGGTCATTGCTATTCCAGTTATTGGATACAGTTTGCATATTGCGCAAATTTGTCCGTATTTCCGTCTATCCGTTCCCAATTCCTTCACATTGTTATAAATGTCTTTTTCTGTGTATGCTTAACTTCAACATGTCCTTTGATGAAGAAAATTTGGTGCTCTAAAGCGGCTTATAGCCTGAAGATTATAAAATATCTGAACAGCTAGGCTACTTTAATTATTTCGGCCTCGACGTTTGTGGTTAACAAAAAAAAAATATATGTAATAATAAAACAACTAAATGGCGCTCTTAAAACACTTTACTAGCTCTTAAGTTGAAATGTGTCTTTTCGTTTATTGCATTGTACACCGCCTTGCTAGTCAGAGCTGTAGAATAACTCGTAGCCAAAAAACAAAATGAATAGTCAGCCCTACACTCTCTATTCAACAACATTCATTCCATTGATTGATTTATTTATTCAGATCGACATAAAATCGCTCCATCTTTTCCTGCTTTTTGTACGACGCATTCAACTTTTGCGGATAAGCGAGTGGGTCGTTCCCTATCTCCAGCCAGCAACAATTCACAGAGTACTACTCGTGTATATTTGTATGCCGTATGCTGCACATTCGAAATTCCTCTACTCCACAGACTTTGTTTCCATTTTCGGCCGATGTGTCATGTCAAGTCTAGACGGAAGTTAAAAAAATACAAGAAATACAGACAGTCCGTCCAGAGATAGTTGTTCCTGGCATTTGGTCCCTCCTCGTAGGAAAGTATTCCAATTCGTATTCGTATTCGTATTCAGATTCGTATTCATGTATCTTGGAGGCTATTTATTTTGCGCACGCACTTTGGAATCAGTTTGGCAAGTGTAAGTGCTTGTGCCGAATGGATAAATGCTAATTGCGTACAATTGAGTGTCTACTGGTGTTGATGGTCCCCAGTCGTCCAAAAAAAGGAAAACTCTCTCCGCCAGAAAAATCTGTCATTTATCCCGCATGGTGATCAGTGATCAGCGATCACCATTACTAAGCAGTGTTGCAGTTGTTGTGAATTAAATAAATTGCAGTTGGATGGGATGAGGGAAATTCTCTAGAAATTCCGTTAATCAAAAAATTAAGTCCATTCGAGAGGAGAATTCTATTTTAAGAGATGTCTTCTTTTTTGGCTAACGAACAGATTGTTATGGTCCGATATAGAGTTTCTAAAGAAAATTAATCATCGAATGGCTAACGAGTGAGTAACGGGGTAGGAACTAAAATGGGCTTTTATCATGAGCCTCTTTGGCCTAGTAGTTCTAAACTAGTTGGTTCTAGTTTCGCATGGAAATGTGGTTTAGTTTCAGAGCACATGTCACTTAAAGTCTGATCTTATGCTACTGTTCTGTAGAGATCACATCAAAGACCCTTCTTTGTGGTGTCATTACTGATGGTGGCCATTTTTTAGGCCAATAATGTTTATCATGCAAAGTTCGTCCTCTAAATTGGGGCTTAAACCAACAGAAGAGTGTTTTCATTTCGATGTTCCTACTCTGCATTTCGGCGGTTTTGTGAATAGAAGAGGGAAGGAGCTTCAGTGATGAAGAATTCAGATGATTCAGCTTGGCTGTGTTCTCTGGTCATAAGCGAATGTCCATTTAAGCGCGAGACCTTAGTCGAGGTCTTCCGTTACTTCGTTTTCCTTCCGGGTAGTAGTCGAAAACTCTGAGCGGAAGCGTTTATATTCATTCACTATACGAGTACATGGGTTTCCTATAAATCGTTCCTCGTCCCGTGTCAACGTAAACATAACCAAAGTTCACTCTAAAAATCTTGTGTTCACAACGATTAAGTACGTATCGGGTGTTGTTTTTTTTAGAGGTACAAAACTTTTATTAAAAATATAGGGTGACCAGATAGCAATGATAGGTTTTCCAATTGTTATGTTTCAGCATCTGTCAAAGTAACCAATGACATTCAGCTGTCAAAATATTCAGTAAGACTTGCCATTTCATCATGCATCGTTTTACGCTTGCCGAACATGCGGAAATTATTAAAAAAAATATTATCGAGATTCCGGCTCAGTTGTAAATACGCAACGTGAATTTCGTCGTGACGCCGGTCGTCATCATGGCTTCAGTGTGCAGGCAATTCGTCGCACCGTGGAGCGTGAGTCCATTCCTTTGTATCTTAAGCTACCAACCAGACTGAGATTGGTGCGAAATGAAGAAAACATACCCGCCGTAGTGGGCAGTATCCAAGAAGACCCAAAAATGTCGATTCGGCTATACATCTGTATAAGATTGTGCCGATGCAAGAATTGAAGCCGGACGACCATAGACAACGCCGTGGTTTCGCTAATTGGGCGCCGGAAATGTTGGCCAGAGATTCGGATTTTTGCCAAAAAATCATCTTCTCGGACGAGGTCCATTTTTGGGTCAGCGGCTATGTCAACAAGCAAAATTGTCATTATTGGAGCGAACACTATCCACAAGTGTTCGGCCAAGCATCAATGCATCTACAAAGATTGACTGTTTGGTGCGGTTTATGGCACGGCGGACCTTATTTATTTCGAAAGGAGGAAAGAGACACCATTAACATCAATGCTCTCAGGTATAGAGCGATGTTAACCGACTTTCTGTGGTCAGGGCTCGACAACATCGATATTCCGAGCTGTAGTTCCAACAAGTTAGTGCTACATGCCATACAAGTGACGCAACGCTCGAAGTTGGGAAGAAGAAATTTAGCGGCTGGGTCATCTCACGGCGAGCGTTCATCAATTGGTCGCCGAGATCATACGATTTGACACCACTCGACTATTTTCTCTGGAGCTACGTCAAGTTCTTAGTCTACGCTAACAAGCCAACCACTTTGATTGTTATTGACACAGCTGATGAAAAAATCGCAAATAATTTGTCTGTTGCAAATTTGAAAAAAATGGACCAATTATGCCTCCGGCATGCAAACCGCTCCGAACATTGATTGTTTCGGGATATAATGGAGTCTCTAGAGTCTCGTGAGGATAGTGTGATATTAAACCAGAAACGAGCCGCTTCATCACTGAATATGATTTGGTGGTAAAAACTCGTATACACCGAACTTACGACTCAAACGATGGTCCATTGGCTTCAATTACTACACGGATGTAGGCCGAGATCTGCCCTCAAAATCTTCCACGTAGTGAACGGGCTGGGAATGGCGTCGAATCGATAAATTTGGGTCCTCTGTCACACTCACCTCTAAAGAGGCAATGGCTTCTTCGGATGATTATGAGCGTAAATTGGGCGTACTGCTCTATAAGTTTGACGCTCAGAACGTGAATTTTGGAAAACGATTTCCACAATTTTTAGACGTTGTTCGGCTGTAAGTCTGTGCATGGTAATTTGGCAAAATTATACTGAACATAAATGTTAAAGACAAGTGCCTAGTCTGACAGCTGGTTTGACAATCCTATCGGAACTTCTATACCTCTATAAAGAACACCCGTTATATGTATGTTACGTATCTTTATTCGCCTTCGCTGATGTCTACACTTCTGTGCCATAGACTGAACGTTTTGCTGTGTTTTGTGATGTTCAGTCAAGTCTGTCGATGTTGTGCGTCCCTTTTCGTTGACAGCATAATCTTGGTTATGCCCTCATTCACAGACATACCCATTTTTGCCGCTTCTGTTTCAGTACTTGCAAACGCATCGGTGAAATGTCGCTTTCACAGACTTTTGAAAAATTGTGGGTTTCCAACAATCTGAGTTTGGCAGGCATATCAAAACTGGATATGCCTCTGTATAGCTCGTCTTTATACATGTCATTTGAGGCCTTAAAATCCATGAAGTGGTGATGGGTATCAATTGGGGCTTCTTAAGTTTGGATCTGCCTTAAAGTGAATGGCCAAAACCGCACTGATTAGGGCCAATATGACCTAGGTACACTATATGGCAGATAAGGTCATGTACGCGATGTTAGGGAAACTTATACTCTTGTGGTTGGCGTAGTTTAGAGAGTCTCCCCTTGTTGATCGGGAAAACGAGTCTGGGGTTCTGTTCATCAGGCATTCTTTCCTCCTATATCTTGGAGCTTCTCATCCTCGTTCTTTTTTTTCACTCTCCTCTCTTCTACCGTTTCATAGGCGAGCTATTTTGCTTCGCACGTGGTCGGTCGGATCAACATCAGCGATACGCTATCGGCTACCGAATATTAGATATTCAACGTTAGATCTCCTTAACATTTCTTTATTGTTGTTGCACCTGAGATATCTGTAGACGAACCGTAGGTAGTGGTCAGATTCTATATTAGCCGTTCAACTAGTCTTAGTCCGCTTTCAGCAATGATGTCATCCAGGTTTCGGACTATACTTCGACTTTTTCTATTTAGACATTCAGACCGCCTGCAACGATTTTAACGTCATTTATAGGGCACCGCTTGTTATTTGATAGTATAGTCTATTTCTTCTGTGGATGATGAGAGCATATCAGGCTGATCTTAACGAAATTGGCTTGATGCGGATTGTTACAATGCATTCTCTCATGTGCAGAAAGCTCAAGACTTTTTGCCTTACTCTGCCGCTTACTGTTCTTATACTCGTAGTATACGTCACAATATTTCAACTTTTTTTTTCGTCCAGACAATTCCACTGACCTACCGCTAGGGCCTTCGCTAATTCTTCGAGGGCACGTGTCCTGTTCAAGATTCAAACATTCAAACGCAGATCCAAGTCATTGGCGACAGCAACCTTATCCAATGGTTGCTTCGTATAAGTATAGTAGAATTTTTACGCGACCGGATAGTCAACCCCACGCACAACCTTTCGAAATAAAGAAGTTTTACAGAGAGCGAAAAGCGGAGAGGAATTTGTGTGGTATCTACAGTTGCTAATACCCTTTTCACACCGTATCGAAAATCCGAGTTTTCAATAAAAAGTTTACGAAACCTCATTGGAGCGTTCAAAAGGGCGTGTCTGCTTCAACAACCTCACAACTCTGAATAGGTTTTTAGCAGTTTTCATCAAAAACTAGTTTTGCTAAGGGCGTTCGATTGAGATAACGAGAGATTTCGCGAAAACTCGGTTTTCGATGCGTTGTAAATAAAGTATACTCGTAGTCATAAAGTAATCGTCGAATGAATAAGGCGCCACCTTGGGGCTACACTAGACGTCGGGCAATAAGGTTTTGTTCGGAATCCTCCTGAGTCGGAAGCGCCATCGCCCTGGAAATAATCATTAAACATTGTGTGTAAACATTTCGAGCACTATTGCGCTAGCTGTTTATCGATTTTGAAAGGTCATTCGATATCATCAACACAGATCCGGATCCAAATGTCATGTTCAACATAGAGGGAAGTTGAAGCCCTGAGAGGCGATCGACGAGATTTTTTTTTTTATAATTGGCGCACACTCAATAGATTTTGCTTACCCTTAAAATGTTTCCACACAGCGCGGACGAAGGAAAGTTAAGGAGGAAACAAAGAGAGATACCGATGTACATTGGTTTTAAATGTTTGGAGGCTATAATGACCAGGAAATAAAGAGCTCCGCAGGGCATTCCATGAGCGAGTTGTATGGCTTAGGAAAGCATCACGATATTTTAGAGTATATCCGAAAGTGGGCTTATGGGTAAACTGATGACCATTCATAGCGAGACGAGTGTTTTGATTAAAAGTTTGAAGGGGCGGAACTCTACTGGCAATTACAATGGAGCACTGGTGGTGAAAAAAACTAATAAAACAAAGTGAGACAGGAGACATTTCGTCGGTATTCGAGGTTGCCAATTGACTGGGTGATAACGGATGACCAGATAGCAATGATAGTTTTTCCAATTGTTATGTTTCAAACTTACCAATGACATCCAGCTGTCAAAATTATAATCAGCATTATCTGTGAGTCTTATCGTACGGTTTTGGACCCTATCTAGCAGGTGCAGAGAGGTTTTACGAGCACCTACCGAGATGTGGGCATTGAACTCCAATTTTTGGTCGGATAGACGGCTTATGTGTATATTAAGTCTGGAGGAAACCTAGACTTTTCGCTGGATTTTTGGGGATATCAAATATGTGGTCATTGATACAAGCCGAGAATGGAAAGTTGTTCGATTTCAATGATACAAGTGCCATTTATGGGTAATGGCTCTATTGGTTGTTCCCCATTTAGTAATGCTGTTCATATCGGAATTTAATGAGCTTAACATGCGCTGCCGTTCCCGTTTTAAAGCCGAAGAGTAGAGACGTAAGTCCGGGAATATTCACGAAGAGTACTGTCGTCAGCAAACGAATATATTGGATTAGAAGTAGCAGACAAGACATCATTGATGAAAATTAAAAAGAGTATCGCAGACAGAACGGAGCCCTGTGGCACGCCAACATTTATTTTGTGAATATCAGACTTGAAACCAGCCAAGAGATTCAACGATCCCAGATGCACGCATTTTCGACATATGAGCCTGATGCCAAACTCTGTCAAATGCCTTAGAAATATCAAGTGCACCTACCTTGCTTTCACCAGATTGATTTAGGGACGGGCTAGACAAATGCTGTTTTTCATCATCTCGGAAAGTGTCCTAAAGAGTAGGATCGAAAAGCTTACGCGGTGGCTTTGCCAGCGTGGAAGAACACCTCTTCAGAAGAAGGGCAGGTATGCCATCTGGACCAGCGTATTTGTGTATATTAAGGTCTTTAAGTCTCTTGCACAAGAAGTGGATTCGTTTCATTGAAGATTCAACGCCGTCAAGTTAGACGGAGACAAAGCACAATCTGGAAGTGTTGAGCTGGCTGCAAAGTGTCCAGTAAGCAGATTGCTCTTGAGGATTGTGATAGAGGATGAGGCAGAATCTTTAATGCTTTTGATGATATATCATTTCACCAATGTTATTTTAATTGGTAATAAACAATGTAGGTACTCCGCGCTGCTTTGTCTATGGGAAACGGAAACATCAAAATTGGTACACCTCGACTGCGTTTATTAAAGTGTTTACCAATACCGAAGTATCATTAGCTTAGTGACCAAGTGAGGGCTGTTCCGGTCATATGTTGGATTCGTGCTGTTGTATTGATGCAGCATATTTTTTTTTTTTTTTTTTTATAATTTACGCGCGCCAAAGGGGTTATGAATACCCTTACACTGTTGCCACGGCGCGGGCGGAAAGGTAGAAGGAGGAGAAAGGAAAGTTTTGTGATGTAGTGGTTTGAAACTTTGGTGTTTTTGGTGTTTTTTGGTTTCGATATTGACTCTCCAGGGGTGGGAGTCCGAATAGGAGAGATTTTTCTTCACTCGGAATGGTGAGGTTGTGAATTTTAACGGTTGTTTTTGTGCTTGAAAACCCTACAACAGCCAAATCTACATGTCAGTGTTATGCCTTCACACGCAGATTTTTCTGACTGAGTTCCAATTGCACAAATGAAAACTTTCCGTGGCTAGGATTCGAACCTTGACCTTCCGAGTGAGAAGCGATTGCTAGTACCACTACACCACGGCCACCCGTGGTCATGAAAATATCCGGCACTAAGGAAGAACTGTAAAGTTTTTGAATAAGTGTCTTCGGTGTTTCTGGACAAAGCTCGTTCCAAACTCGGAGCTCCATGTGGGAACTGCTAACATTTCTATATCTAGGTATTATCCAAGTCGTAGGTGGCTGTGGGTTGAACATACGAGTATCTTTCGAAAGGGTGACACGGGTATGGTAATGTAATGGAACTCGCTAACCTAAGGGGGAAGACGCTGAGGAGAGCTAAGACACCACACTAGAAACTGTTTGCCATGACGATTTGGTGTGGTGGAAGTACTAGGGAAAACAATGGTAGGTATGACGTAAGTAATAGTAAGCCAGTAGGTTTGAATGATAAATTTATGGTAATGAGGATAAATGCGCATTCAATTGGAAGACGTCGCTTTCCCTCTATCACTGTGGCATGATTATAGTTATTTCTAACCGACCTTTACTACGGCACAAGTGGAAAATTAATTGAATCTATCCAAAAATCCTTCTGCTTAGTCACGGTTTGGATTTCGCACGAAATGTAGCCTGACATATTCCTGTATTTCCTGGGAATCCGTTCTCACCTCATTGGTGGCCCAGAGCAAATGCACCTCCAAAATCGGACCCTTAAAATTTCCTGTCCTAAGTGCTTGATCACGCAGATATCTTTTCCATGAAATGCTGGCGACACTTGGCGTCTTCTTTTCACCTTCGTCTTCATCTCCCTAAGCATCTCTATACAAGTTTTCATTTTCATTTCCATCTCCATCTCATTATCTCGTAAAAATCGAATGTGTGAATGGACGAATTGGATTAAAGAGAAGATCCATTCTTACCACCACTATGTAGGATTTCCAAACGAATCAAAAGAGAACACAGAAAAGAGAGGGCCGCCTTCGTGTAAGCGATTGTGACCAAAATCACGTGTCGCACCTTTGGTACGCTCGGAAATATTCGTATGTGTTTGACGGAAGAAGGAAACCCTCAAAAAATTTGTGTCAAAATGGGAAATTGACAGTTTCACGTCACCCAGAGGGAACGAGAATGGGAGCATTTTTCCAATAAAACAACAGCAGGGCGTTCGATTTGATCTGCGATCGCGGTACAAGTATACTGTCTCAGTGTCCCCTGTCGGACGTGTCCCTATTTTTAGAATTTAATGGCTTTCAATAGGGGGACGCAACGTAACTGGGGGCGACCGAGCGCGTTCCTAAAAAACGAGTACAATTTAAATTCATGTGCACATTACTGTTTTTTTTTTTTAGGTTTATGGTCGTTTTTTGTTTTCTTTTTGGTCCGCGTGTCCTTAAAATAAAGTGCAGTAATTTTTCTGCGCCACCCTACAATAATGAAACTGAGCCAAAATAGGAGGGAGGCCTCCTCATGTCAGTGGTTTGGTGAGGGAACTTTCCCACATTTCCACAGTAAGAACAACAACAAAGCGAGGGCAAATCGATTCGAAATAGATTGGATATCATTCAAAGAGATTTATTAGCGTCTTCGGATATTTATCCAAAACAAATTCATGGATGCTCATTAATTTGGTTTTTGGCTTTCCTCGGGCTCTGGAGCAAAAGCTATTTTTGTTAATTCCGAGATCGCACGAATCGAATTGCAATTTGATCTAAACTAGGGAGGGAATATTGGGGTTTGGTTTTTTTTTTACGTTTAAAGGAAACTGTTTGGCATTGGTTTGAACTGAACGCGTGCCTCGAAGATCATGGTCTTTTTAATGAGGGGGAGAATTTAGTCGTACTGCAGTCATTAAGATGGACATTGACCGGATATTTCTTAGAATAAACAAACAATTCGTAACTATGTTAGTTGCGCTAGCTGCAATTGAAACGACAAAATCAATTTTGACCAATTGCCAATTTTGACCAGTCGCATTGTCGATTCAACGACCAACCGGCTTTAACTGGTTAACTTTTTGGACGACGATTAATTAAAAAAAAAAAAAAACAGAAATTAGGGAGATAGAATTTGAAACTTATTAAAAGATTAATAAGCGATTTTTCGATTGATTATGCAGGCACTCGTATTTCTCTAAAGAGATGCATTACTCGTAGACAAGTTAACAGCTTCGAAAGGCCTATGAACATTTGTCCTGTCGTGTTTGTAAAAGGAACAATGATCCGTGTCGACTGTGGTTGCTCTGTTTGGCCATCTGAGGTGATGGAAATTCTAGATCTTTCGAGAAAGTTATGCAAATCCAGCTTTGAAACAGTAATCTGCTTTACCATTTTTCTGCTGTAGATAGTTCACTTATGGTTTGGGAGTGGTTCCTATGTTTTTCACTCATTTTTATTTATCTATCGCTCAGAATTCTTCACTTTAACGATATTTTTACAACCAACGGAATAGATATGGTACTTTAGAATATAAGGACGCTAGAAAAATTTCATCCCAGAGTCCTCTTTGCGCTTACCTTGCGGTTTTCCGCTTGCTATATGATAATTTTTTGCACAAAAAATCTCCACCTATACCCGTATAAGATTCAGCTAGTACAGGAAATGAACCAGGCTTATGATTGGAGTTCACGGATTGGGTTCTTGAGTAGCTTGAAGTCGACACTTTTTTTTAATGGAAAGATCCTGTTCACTGACGAGGCTCACTTTTGGCAATTCCAGAAGAGACTCATGAGACGCAATAACACCAATAATGTGCACTATTTGGTGTAGTCTCTACGCTGGTGACATCACGGAGCCTACTTTTATTTAAAAATGAGTCCAATGCTCACGTAACAATCAGTGGCTCACGTTTCCGGACTATGAGTGACTATATTACGAGGGTAGTCCCAGAAGTATCCGACCTAACAAAGAAAACACAAAAAAAAATTGGGAAAAAATATGTTAATTGTAGACTCCTTTTAGATCAATACATTTTTTCCAACAATGTTCAATAGATCCGATACCCTGTATATAGTAAGACTCGTCGAGCTCCTTAAAATAGTCATCAACCGCAGACTCCATAGAAATAGAAAATAATCCGAGGGGGCTAAATCTGGCAAATAGGGTGCATGAGGAAGCAATTCGAACTTTACCTCATTGATTTTGGCTATCGCAATGGCGGATGAGTGAACCCTGGTGCATTATCTTGATGAAACAAAATTTTTTTCTTCGCCAAATGCGACCGTTTTTTCTTGATTTCATCTTTCAAAGGCTGCAATAAGTTCGCATAATACACGCCATAGTTTGTTTTTCCTTTCTGAAGTTGCCGAGGAACTAGTCCCTTGTACTCGTTGTATGTTCCTTTACCTGGAATAGCTCAATCCTTCCTAGAAAGATCGCCTTTCAGCGATAAAGTGCTTATTGTACCCACATCCACCACATCAGCGTCTAGTACCTACAACTGATACAAGCGAATGCCGGACACTCACAGAAGAAGTGTTTTGCGGTTTCTTGATTTCTCTTACTGTAAATGGTGAAAATTTTATGTAACTTAAGTTCAGCTAAAGCGTAGTTTTTCGTTACAACCCCAGTAAGAAGGTTGCTGTCTTTCCTGCCGAGGGACAGCATAAATGCCGTTGACTTAAGAGAGGGTCTTGCCTAGTCT
Organism: Volucella zonaria; assembly: GCA_963966105.1. Taxonomy (NCBI): domain Eukaryota; kingdom Metazoa; phylum Arthropoda; class Insecta; order Diptera; family Syrphidae; genus Volucella; species Volucella zonaria. The sequence continues at coordinate 190,975,641 of OZ014532.1, read as the reverse complement.
ATGGAAATCAGAATTTTTCTCTCCTCTTACAACTCGTTGAATTCCCTTGTTTACAAGTTTATGGAAACCCCCAATTCGTGAAATATCTCGAGATACAAAAACTTCTTAATGACCGGCAGTTCGGTTCTCGTACCAACGGGACCACGGGGGGTGTGCCGCAATTTTGTCTTGAGTTTTTTTTTATTTTAATCAATGAAATTCTGTCTGCCACTTCTAATCCAAAATACTTTCTGCTTCTCATATTCATTCCCGCTATGCTAATTGCAGCATACGTATGTTAAGCTCATTTAATGCTTCCAAAACACAACGCTGTATACAGTCATTAAGCCTACAAACCAAGTCTATATGTATGAACAGAACTTGTATTGTCGAAAAAGAAAAACTGCATGATCGCATGTTCAATGTCGTCAAAAATCTTGCGAAATGTTTTGGTTTCCTCAAGTGGTATAATAAATAATTTTCGTTCGTACAGCTCTGAAATATCGTGATTCTTTCCTATGCTCTGCCCAGCTCTTTATTTCCTAGTCATTATAACCTGCTAACATTTAAAACCAAAGTACATACGAGTATATTGGTGTCTCTCTTTTTTTATTTTCAAACATTTTCAGGGTACACAAAATTCCTTCAGCGCTCACCAATTATAAAAAAAAAAATATGTCCGGAAGCATTTGCTTAATCTGCCGGGATTCTGGAGATTCTTGCTATCTGCAGTTCTGCTCCCAAGAAACCCGGCTGGCAATGAAAACAGTTTCGGATTCTGAGCTTTGGCTAGCAAGTAAGTTCATTATCGATTTCATTCTGACGTGGATCCAAACAAGGCTCAGGGAGTTCAGGCTTCCGACTTCCTTCAGAAAAGTCTTGAATTCTCGAACTATTTTGAAAGAATTGAAAAGAGTGAGAAGGCTCAGTGAGGTTTAGCTAAGCTGTCACTATAAACGTTTATACTTCGCCATTGCCATCAAGATTACGTATACCTCTGCTTGAAAGGCAGACGCATGTTTTCCAAACGAAGACGTAGCTACACGAATACAAGACGTTTATAGTCATACCGCCAGCACCCTGGACTTGTTTTTAACTTCTCACCCTCATAAGTACACCAGTGCGTTTGATGTGCTCTCCCTTCTAGGCTCGTCATATCAGTCATATCAGCTTTCTCGTACACCGACTACACAGTGGTTACTCATTAGAGAAAAGATTCCTAAAAGACCCGTATGGCAACACGAGAAAGCCAACTGCAGCGGTATTAACAGCTTCTTTAGGAATTTTAACTGGTCGTTATGTTTCCTCGATGGATGCCGCTGCTGATATGACCCCAGACACCATTCTCTTTGGAATAAGGAACTTTATCCATCATCGGATGAAGAGTATCAAACCAAAAGAAAAGGCATGGTACGACTCGAGCTGTAAAGAGGCTGTCAGTGTTAGAGAAATGCTATTTCGGTCCTTCAAGACCAACTCAACAGAGGAAAACCGAAGAAAGTTCAAACGAGCTAGAAATAACTGCAACTCCTTTCTTGAACGTGTAAAATTCCAATACGACCAAAAACTGAGGCAAAAGATACCACACACTTTGTGGCCAGGTCAACACTCCCAGATTGTGCTTTGTCTCCGCGTATACTTGAGTGCGTCGAATCTTCAATGGGGCAAATCCACTTTTGCACTCATGTAGTAGCAAGAGTTCTTAAAGATCTTAACATTCACAAATCCGCTAGTCTAGATGGTATATCTCCCCTCCTTCTGAAGAGGTCTTCTTTCTCGCTGGAAAAGCCACTGATAAGCTTTTTCATCAATCCTACCCCATAGGACTCTTTCCGAGAAGATGGAAAACAGCATTTGTCCAGCCCGTCCCTAAAAAAGGCGGATCTGCCTCTCTCACCTCATACAGACTCATTGCACTTACGTCCCTTCTTTCCAATGTCATGGAAACGTTGATAAACCGTCAGCTCATGAAATATCTCGAAACACGAATACTTCTCAATGATCGGCAGTATGGTTTCCGTAGCAACAGGTCCACTGGTGATTTGATAGCATGTCTCATCGAAAAGCGGAACCAAGCGTACGTACGTATATTGCGAAATCAATATAGTTGTACTTGATATTTCTAAGGCATTTGACAGCGTTTGGCATTAGACTCTTTTGTCGAAAATGCATGCGAAAATCTCCTTCAATTGATTACAATAGAATCTACTTTTTGGAACGTTTAATTCAAGTTGTCTTGGACGGTTTCAAGTCTGATATTCGCAAAATAAATGCAGGGCTCCGTTCTGCCTCCGACTTTCTTTTTAATTTTCATCAACGATGCCTTGTCTGCTACTTCTAATCCAATATATTCCCTTGCTGACGACAGTACTATCTACTTTTCATATTCGTTCCCGGACTCACGCCGCTGCTCTTCGGCTGTAGAACGCAAACGACAGCGTATGTTAAGCTCATTAAATTCCGATAATGCTGTTTGCTGTCGTTAAAGCGAAATTGAAATACCCAGCCATAATTCATGAATGACACTTACATGGTCGAAACCGAAAAACTTTCCATTATCGGTATGTGTGTCAATGACAACTTACGTTGGGATGACCACATATTCGGTGGTGTCGTCAAAAATATCCCCAAAATGTCTAGGTTTCCTCAAGCGATGTAAGAAATACTTTACCCCCTCTGATCTGGCCTCAATATATAAGGCATTCATCCGCCCGAAATTGGAGTATAATGCTCACATCTGGTCGCCTATTTTCGGGCGTACTCTGAAATATCGTGATTCGTTCCTAAGCCGAACAACTCACTTGTGGAATGCCCTGCCGAGCTCTCTATTTCCTAGTCATTATAACCTTCAAACATTTAAAACCAACGTTCACCGGTACCTGTCCTTTCTTCCTCCCTGATTTTCCTTCGCCCGCGCTGTGTGCAAATATTTTAAGGGTACTTAATCCCTTGAGCGCGCGCAAATAAAAAAAAAGAAAAGAAGATTGAAATCCGACTGCTTTTTCTATTCTTTACCTCATTCTAACCGATCAAGTCCCCGAGTATAAGGATACTCGACCTTGGATTTACGTAGCAACCAAGTTTCCTACGTCATTGCGTCAGACGTCATGCCAAAACTCCACTGTCGCTGCGTTTTTTTTATTAAAGACAACTTCTATTTCCACCTGCTAGAACATTTTGGTTTGCTGTTGCAGCACAGGTTTCATCCTTTCATCGTGTGGGGTTTTTTTTGTCGATGGGTTTGAGCGATTCCCATCCATGGGTACTGTAGGCTTTGCTACTTCCGGGATTGCTAGAAGACTTCTTCTTCTCTGCGTCTGTTCGAGATAGAAGAAAGAAAGCAGCTTCAACTCTAAGAGATTGACGGTTTCAGTTGGTGTTTCTTACACTGGGCCTGTTTTCCTTTATTGCTACATTTTGTGGAGCCGCCAGTATCGAGACTTGTAGAAGTCTTATTGGTTACCTAATAATAAGCTATTTTTGAGTGGGAGTCAAGGAGCGCCTTCGGTTCTGGCCTCAATTGAAGAGGTTAGCACGCTAGTAGGAGCGTTTTGGTGATTGTTGTTTAAGCCCCAATCGCAGGGATACTCTTCAGATATGTCGATAGGGCACAGTTCACCATGAGTGTCTGCTTGACGGATGTGTTAAATGGGCTTCAACCCTTCCCCGAAGGGAACTTCGAATTGCAATCGATAAGTGGATGTCTCACACTAGGTAGGTTTGAGGGCGTTGATTAAGCTCCATTCAAATACCATTTTTGATGTCATAACGTGGGCTTTCTACGTTAAACACAAATGACGATTTGCTATCGCGGGATTAAAGCTTTCATTTGAACCTTCGATATCATCTGCAGTCTCTCTGCGCTACGCACCTGCATCACCGCTAATTTATTTTCCAGCCGCCAGATTATATTAATAGAGTTTTAGCTGAACAGGCTTATCCTGTGCGGAACTATTTCAAATGTTCCAACTCTATCTACCGAACGTGTCGTGGCAAAAGCCGAAGGACCTATCCCGAGGAAAAGGAGCAGTAACTCCCGGTCTTAGTTGCTGCATCTCTAGGGGCTGTTTTTAGATTTGAGATGGAGCCTTCAAAATCCATTAGCGGTTATTCGAAGTTTTTCTTCCTCTTGAGAGGCAAGCTAGATGGAAATACAGCTTTTAAAGAGTCAATAATCAGTCATGGGCCTATGTATCCACATCAGTATACATACAGGGTGCGCCATCTTTTATGTCGGTATGTAAACGTTTTTGAAACGTCAATTCAGTTCAATTTTAACCATGAATCACTTCACACCGAAAAAACGCGCCGAAATAGTGAGGCTGTACATTGAAAATAGTCGTTCAGTTGTGTTAACTGTATCGTGGCCAACAAGCACCGTCTGACAACACTATTCTTTCTTTGGTGTCGAATTTTGTTGAACATGGGACAGTGGGAGATCGTCGACAAGCCGTTCATCAACGCCCAAGGTGTTCCAACTGGTTGAAGTGGTAAGAGAGAGTGTTCTCGAGACCCCATATGTATCGATCGTACCGTCACCGCGCTCCGAACTTTGGCATCAGTGGAACCAACTTGCAGCGTAGTTTGAAGGATGATTTGTATTTTTTCCGTATAAAGTGCGATGTACTCAAGGAATATTACCGAAAGACCGTCCACAGCGCTTGGAATACGACCAAACAGTCGCTCGAATGGTTGGCGTTGACACTGAACCTGATTTTTGGTAGCAAATTTTGATGACCGACGAGACCCATTTTACACCCTGAATCCACACGAGATCCATAAAACACCATTGCATAACCAAAAAGTGACAGTTTGGGTCGGCGTTTGCGCCAAAACTATCAGTCGGCCATTGTTCTTCAGAGAAGGCGAAACAGTCGATGGGAATCGATATCGATGGATGTTGGCTCATTACATCTGCCCACAAATGTGTGAAAAAGGTCTGTATGGTTACTGGTTTTAAAAATACGGTGCGTCAGGCCACACTGCAAATCAAACAATGCAGTTTCAGTAATGAAAACTCCCTGGACGTGTGCTGTCAAAAAATGGTGACATTGACTGACCATCCACGTCTCCAGATTTCACCCCTCCGGACTTCTTTTTGTGGGGTTATTTGAAAAGCAAAGTGTACGCCAGCAAGCTTCAAACCATTGACGAGCTCATGGCAAATATTCGTGCCGAAATAATCGCTATACTGCCCGAGATACTCGAAAAAGTGATGGAAAAAGCCGACCTCTTGATTGATGTTGTATTCGAAAACTAGTTCAAATAAATTGTACAGGACCAAATTAAATAATCATACCTCACACTTATATGCAAATCGGTCGTCTTTTGTTTTCTTAGTTATTCAATGTACATATACCGACATGGCGCACCCTGTACATGTATCCGCGGCCGTGGACTCATATATAACGAACAAGAGCCTCTGCAACGAAACAACTTCTAACTCTATGAACAAGGGCGATTCCATTTTTCCAATTTTCAAAGCAATTTCGTGTGTTGATTTATCACTGCTTTTTGATGGGAAAAAATGCAGCCTCTGCACCAGCCGAACGAACCATTCGCAAGTGGATTGAAAAATTTAAAAGTGGTCATACAAGCACCGGAGATGATGCACGCAGTGGACGTCCAAAAGAGGCTGTTTCAGATGAAAACATCAAAAAAGTCCACAAAATGATTACGAATGACCGTAAAGTGAAGTTGATCGAGATAGCTGAGGCTATGAAAATATCAAAGGAGTGTGTTGGATAATGGATATATCATACACGAATATTTGGACATGCGAAAGCTCTGTTCAAAGTGGGTGCCTCGTTTGCTCACAGTCGACCAAAAACAGCAACGTGTTGATGATTCAGAGGAGTGTTTAAAGCTGTTCCACCGCAATAAAGCCGAATTTTTGCGTCGGTATGTGACAATGGATGAAACTTGGCTCCATCACTTCACACCAGAGTCAAGTCGGCAGTTGGCTGAGTGGCTAGCAGGCGACGAACCTCGTCCAAAACGACCAAAAATTCAACAGTCGGCTGGCAAGGTTATGGCATCCGTATTTTGGGATGCACATGGAATAATTTTCATCGACTATCTCCAAAAAGGGGCAACAATATCAACAGCGACTATTACATTGCGTTGTTGGAGCGTTTGAAGGACGAAATCGCAGAAAAACGGCCGCATTTGAAGAAAAAGAAAGTGCTGTTTCATCAAGAAAATGCACCGTGTCACAAGTCGATGAAAACGGTGGCAAAATTGAATGAATTCGGCTACGAATTGCTTCCCCACCCACCGTATTCTCCCCAGATTTGGCCTCCAGCGACTATTTCCTGTTCGCAGACCTCAAAAGAATGCTCGCCGGAAAGAGATTTAAGACCGAATCGCCGAAACAGAGGCCTATTTTGAGGATAAACCGAAATCGTACTACAAAACTGGTATCGAAAGATTGAAAAATCGTTTCAATCAGTGTATCGCTCTCAAAGGCAACTATATTGATAAATAAAGTAGAATTTTGCAAAAATTTTGTGTTTTACTATAAAACGGCGCGGACTTTTCAGCCAATGTGTTATATCCTTGTGCTTATTAGTGATGAAAAAATACCAAATACCACTCGTTTCATCAGCTGCGACCGAAAATAAGATACATGCAAGTTAGAAAACTTGCAAGGCCAAACATTTCAGTCATTTAGACCTTCGCCCAGGATCTTCCTTCAACATGCTCTCACAATTTTCTTACCAAGTAACCCCAACTTCCTATTGACATATTCGATGAATAAATTCGTAGCCTGTTATTGTCCCAGCAGCTCTTGTGATTTTTTTTAAATCTTCAGAAAGTAGAAGTCCTTAGAAATTAAACAATTTTCAATTCACAACAATTAGACGTTGAAAATGTAAAATGTTATCTTTCACTGAGTCAATATGTAGTTGTGTCGCTCTCAAAACTTAAATACGGATGAGAGCTTCTTTTAAAACCTGCGCAGTGCGCCTCAGTTACGATAAATGCATTATACAATCCAACAATGTTTTGTCGGTCGTAAAGAAACAATAAAACATATTTGTTTGGATGTCAATCAAAATGTCTATCAGCACATAGAAGCACACACACAACTACACCGACGAAAATAGTATTACGTACGACAAAACGGAAGTAATATCCGCTGTATCGGAACCTTAAACACATCATCACTGTTCCCTCCTTAATACGATTTCACCGCAAATCTCTTGTAAACAATGTTGCCCAAGAACAAAGAAACATCGAAACATCGCATCGAAACAGAAACAGAAACATTGAACCTACTCTTCGTACAGGAAATACGTAACCACATCAGAGATCAGACGCCAGCGCGAGACCCAGACGCAATGTGTCTCTTGCGTCCACCATCTCAGAGCTCCAATACTACCCAAAGAGCTTACAAATCGCATGTCCTTGCGTGGGGTATGCAATTTCAAAAAAATTCAAATAAGAAAACGAAAACCCATCCTCTTCCGCAACACCCCCTACAAACAGGGTGGCAGTGATTAGAAGCCAAACATGCATTTGCCATTGGACGTCTTGACATTTTGCAAACAACATTTAGAAAGCTAAAAAAAAAAAAAGTAAAATAAAAAGAAGAAGATAGGAATCCGTCTCTGCAACTACAACTGCAACTGCAACTGGGGGAAGCATCTCTCCCCCAATTAAGTATCGCAGTTCCCAATGAAATACACTCGGATACAGTGGGATACATGCCCGGGTCTTTGCCACTAGTACGTGCTGTCGCATTCTCTGCCTTTTTGTTTATTTTTATCCTTCATGGAGTTTTTGATTTTTTTTTTTTGTTGTTATTGGAGGAGCGCGCATGATGATGGCGATGGGATCTAAGGAGGAGCATCGCCCTTAACACGCAGCGCACAGTCGTATAGTGTCTTCGGTAGTGTTCGGTTCGCAGTTCGGTCCTGCGGAATTTCCAAAAAAAAAAAAAAAAAATAGCTCCCCAATCATCCGCCTAGACGTCTAAACGCCGGCCGGTTGTGTCAGAGTATCTTAGAACTTAAAATTTGGAACTAGTTCAGCAGTTCAGCGGTTCAGTGATTTGGACATCAGTCTTCAGCAATGGTGTGCTAATAAAAGTTGCGTGCACCCATAGGTGGGAAGGTGATAACTGAAATTCGATTTCATCAGACACACGTAGCCGGACATAGATATTTTTTTTTTTTCTGTGCGGTTTGACTTTACAAACTATCCGACCGGCACATTTGTGTGTTGGACATCATTCGAATCGGTTCGATATCTCCGAGCGAGAGAGAGAATTGTGAATTTTGAACAATGGTGCAGTTAAAAGTGGACAGTAGGCTCATTGGGAAATTTGCCAAGCAATGGGGTCCCTCTTTAAGTGATTGCCTAGAAATACATGCCTCCCTGAAGACAGGCGTAGCCAACAAAGGAACCTGGAAGTCTGTAAGTATAAATTTTTACCCTCTTTCCCTTATACGAGTACCTAGCCAGGTGATTTTCATTGCGGCGTGTGTCTGGCACTATTGATTTTTCCATCGTAGCCATGATGGCGTAGGACTGGGTCGACGGGCGTAATCCGGGTGGTTTGGGAAAATCAATGAACATCTTCGACTGTCCCGGTATTTTTTTTTTTTAGTTTTCCTTGTTTTTTTTTTTTTTTTGTTGCAGTTTTGTACGTTTTTGCATTTTTGTACATTGAGCTGGCGCAATGAAGCGCCGGCCGGTTCAATGACCCGTAGCGTTTCCATCAGTTTTCCTGATGTATAGATAGACAGATGGTTTTCTCTTTCATGGGGGAATAAATACGAGTAGATGTTGGATAGTATTTTTCAGTTAGTCATCGCCAATAAAGTCGACAAATTATTAGCTTTCTATTTTGTGCTTAGGGGTATCCACGATTTTTGGTTTTGTTTTTAGACTTGAGGATTTTAATCCAGAAGAATGTTGTGTTTAATATTAAAAGCATATACAAAAATGACAAACATAAATTTTATTTGAAAAAAATAATTCATGTTTGGATTGAAATACTAAGGGATTCGAAAAGCCAATTAAATTAAGATTTTTTCAGTTTCTATTTGGAATATCAATTACCAACTTAAGCCGTAGGAGTTATGTATGATTTTTAAGTTTAAAAGAAAATTGTTTCTCCCTTTATAATATTTCTTTATATACTGGGCTTTATATTAGATGCCCTTATTTGTTATTTAAAAATGAAAGGCATCTGTTTAAGGTATCAATAAATTTTTTTATTCTAAAGTGAAATACGAGGGTTGTCTGAAAAGTTTCCGACCGCAACGTAAAGATAGCGGCACTTGCCAATAAAAGCTTGCTAGTTGCTTACCGAAGTTTCAGTCATTTTGGACGCGAAGTTTTTAGTTGACAGTCGTTTGAGTGAGTGTTTTTTGTGAATTTTAAAAAAAATGAGTATCGAGCTGTTATCAAATTCTCGTTTTTGAAAGGCAATACGCCTACGCAAATCAAAAATGAGTTGGACTCTGCACCATCATTTACCACAGTGAATTTAAACGTGGCAGTAAGAGCTTGGGAGATGGGGAACGTTCAGGACGTCCAAAAACTGCAACCACTGACAATAAAATTGCTAAAGTTCACCAAATGGTGTTAGACGACCGCCGAATTAAAGTGAGAGAGATAGTAGAGGTTATGAAAATGTCCAAAGAACGTGTTTGTTAAGGACTGAAAAATAAAATCTGTAAATTTTAATACGGGCTATACTTCCAATGCGTAAAAATTTCAATCCCATTTTGTACCCAAATTAGCCTGTATATTCTCTAGTTTCAGTTTGTTAACGATTTTAATTCGGTGCTGTTTAAAATATTTATAAAATATGAGTCAAGAGGAACGCCGTAAAAAGATCATCGACAAATGGCTCGAAAATACTTCGCGTCCAAACCATTTCATCGCAAAAAATTTAAACATAACACGCAGTACAGTGGATTCTGTTATTAAACAATATTTGGAGACGTTGACATTTAAGCGAAAACAGAAAAGTGGAGCTAAAAGTGGAGCACATGATACAAATTGGGACAGGAAAATAGTGGGTACCATCGTAAAAAACCGGACTATGTCATTCAGAGATGTTGCTCGGAAATGTAATACCAACCAATCAATGGTACAAAGATCTTAAAACACGAAAAAAAAAACCAAAAGTTACTGAAAAGCAAAAAAAAAGTCATAAAAACACGAGCCCGAAAGCTATACGAGTTGATCGGCAACAAGAAAGCGTGCTTGGTTTAGGATGACGAAACTTATGTCAAAGCCGACTTTACTACTCTTCCAGGTGCGCAGTTTTACAACTCGTTTGAAGCTGAGATTCTTCCGCAATCAACAACATCGCTTGGGATGGAAAAATTCGAGTCAAAATATCTCGTTTGGCAGGCCATTTGCCAATGTGGACATAGAAGCTCATCGTTTATTACAACGAGAACAATTAACGGAGAAGTGTACATTAACGAGTGCCTAAAAAAACAGTTGATTCCTTTCTTAAACAAACACGAGGGTTCAACATTATTTTGGCCAGATTTACCTTCAGCTCACTATGCTCATACGACGTTGAGCTTTCTTGTTGCTAAAAATGTCGATCCATTGAAAGGTATTGGGCTTTGGTCAAAGCTAAATTGAGGAAAAGTGAGCAGTGTGCAAAGGACGTAAAAAATTTTAGTGCTAAATGGAAAAGAGCGTCCAAAAAGATCACGAATGTAACTGTCACCAACCTTATGAAGGACATTCGAAAGAAGTTGAGGAAAGAATGGGAACCCAAAATTTTTTTTTATTTTTTGTAATTGTGAATGAATTTAATAAAAACAGAGTTTTAAAGCAAATAAAAAAAATTTACATGAATTATAAAAATATTTGTTTTTTTTACTTTGAAGTTCCCAAATTTTATTCGTTTCAGTCCTTACTAGATGGAGTGAAAAGTGACCTCCTTGGGAATTAAAAAAAATTTTTTTTTAAATGTTTTTTTTTTTTATTTTATTCAATATAGTCCCCTTTTAGTTTGATACACTTATTCCAGCGATTTTCCAACTTCTTGATCCCGTCCGAAAAGTAATTTTCCGGAATGTCTGCAAAATGCAAAATACTCCTCCGTGGCGTCGATGATTTCCTCGCTTGAGCTGAATTTTTTATTGATGAGCCATCTTTTGAGGTTTGGGAAGAGATAATAGTCCGAGGAATCCAAATCCAGTTACCAATCGACGCCAAAAGTCCGCTCGATTCCGCATCAGTAAGCCCAAACATTCTTTCGAAGTGCTCTCGCGTTCGGGTTTTTGATCAGCAGTGAGCATGCGCGGCACCCAGCGGCGGGATAACTTTTTCATATGCAGAATATTGCCCAAAATATGGCGTGTGCGCTTAGTACTAATCTTTGTGGTATCTGCTAGCTGGCGCACCTTCACTTTCCGGTCAGCCAATTTTTTTAACATTGTCCTCTGTAACCGCATCGGAGGGCCTGCCGCTTGATCGGTAGTGGAGTTGCGGCCACCACTAAACTCTCGAAACCAATATTTGACGGTGTAATCTGACGGAGCATTAGCCCCATAATATTTATCCAACTTTTCTTTTGTTTGCTTCGCCGTTTTGCCTCTCAAAAAATAATGTTTTATGAGAGAACGAAAATCGTTTTTGTCCATACTCAACATGATGCCAAACACGTCAACAACAATCAGCTGTCAAAACAAAACTAAAGACAGTATCGCACTGAAATTTGGCATGTCTGCCTAAATATGAACGGACATCAAGGCACCATAACCTTTTTTGCAGTAGCAGGGCATTCTGGCGGTTAAGGAGGTCACTTTTCACTCCATCTAGTACATATTAAATCAAGATTTAGGCATGAGAAAGCTGTCCGCGCGTTGGATGCCGCGTTTGCTTACGTTAGACCAAAAACATTGAACATGTCCATTTCCAACGCTCTGTTGGCGCAGTTTAGGCGCAATAAATCCGAGTTTTGACGCCAATTAATTACTGTAGATGAAACTTTGATACACCATTACACGCTCAAAACAAAAATTCAGTCAAAACAGTGGACTGCAAAGGGCGAGCCGGCTCCAAAAAAAAGCAAAAACTGTTTTTTTCGGCTTGGACAGTGATGGCGACTGTTTTTTTGGATAGTAAAGGAGTTGTCTTAATCGATTATCTTTAAAAAGGAAAAACCATTACAGGAGCATACTACGCATCATTACTTGCCAAGCTGAAGGCACAAATTGCGGAAAAACGGCTACATTTGCAGAAAAAGAAAATCCTGTTTCACCAAGACAATGCGCCCTCTCACACCTCAGCGGTTGCCATGGCGAATTACGGTTTGAACTGCTTGACTATCCGCCTTATTCACCAGATCTAGCCCCAAGCGACTTCTTTTTGTTCCCTCATTCCCTAACTGCGCTCGAAGGACAGAGATTTTCGTCAAATGAGGAGGCAATCACCTTCGTGAACAATTATTTTGCACAGAAAAACGCCAAGTACTGTTTGGACGGGTTAGAGAGATGGGAGCATCGCTGGGAGAAGAAGAAAAAATTATGTGTCATTGTTCGGTCAGAAAATTTTCGGACAACCCTCGTATAATCACATTATGTATTGAAATGTATTTGCCTGCTTGAGTGGATGTGCTGGAGCCAATTTTCCACGACTTTTTCCCGTAATTCGGACGATATTCGAGCAATATTTGCCTCCAAGTCGTCTTAAGTTTCTGGGTTGTGGCTGTTAAATCCCACGAGCGTGGCGGTCAATTGATAGATTCATTTCTGGCGGAAAGACTATCACCGAACTTTGTCTTCAATGAGTCGATTTGGCTACACATTGTACCAGTGGCATCTTCCTGTTTAAACCATTCTTTCCAGTTCGAATTTGTCAAAAAAAAAAAAAATAAAAAGAGTTTACATGGAGCTATCTTTATTTTTATTCTGTATCCATCTACCGAGCTTAACTCTAACAGATTTCAGATTAAATTGCATAAAATTACAAGATACAAGTACCTACATTAATATTCAGTGGTATTTTAAAATACAATAATTATATTTAAGGACATAAAAAATATTTCGATCTATCGATCTATCGAAACGGAGTTGAGACTTCTTATACATTTTGTCACTGGTTCTCTAAGACCATAATTGTGCAAATGTCGAGGGTTCAATAAAAATTTCTTGTTCGAAGAAGTGTATTTCTGGCTCATACAATTTAAATTCTTTAAATATATCAGGACATATCGTACGATATGAAAAGGCATCATAAAGGAGCTATACAATGAATGCAATCCAATCAAGGCGCAACTAGTTGGATAAAAGGGCATTACTTCGAGGTTCCATTTTATTTCCCTTATACGGTAATCAATTTTTTGGAAAGGACTTTCGCACTCTTTCGGTCTAAGAATTTGATCCTTCAAAATAGGAAACATCTCAACGCTATCATAGGTGTCATCACTGGACACTGTCTTATAGGCAAGCATGCAAGAAGTCTTGGTGTCTTTACTAATGATTTCTGCAGAAGGTGTATGGACGAGGAGGTGTACATGCCCAGCTCTCTCCCAAAGGAGGAAACCCCACCTATATTCTAAAACTATATAGAAGTTAATAGTCTCCTACGCTTCATCAGAAGGTCAAAATGATTCGAAGAGTAGCAGAATCACAGACCCACGTGGTATCACAATGGGCCTCTAGGCCTAAGTGTGTTGGCTTCTGCAACATGCGCTCTTACCTAACCTAATCTTCGTACTCTTTCTAGTCGTGATATCTAATTGCCATTGATTACTGTAGTAATTTCCAAACTGTAATAATTTCCAAACCATTCATGACAGTGAGCTCAAATTTTGACACATGACAGATAATTTTATTATTAACAAGCCTTTTAAACTATTTGCGTCTCAGTTGTGTTGAAAAATTTTTATCCGCCATGGAATTCAAACGTGATAATGTGATTGCTTTATATTTGGAAAACCACAAGTAGGTATCGTTAGAGCCCTCGAGCGCTTGGGCTCAAGCCATTGAAGTTCCAAAAAGCACACGATCTTACACCGCAACAGAAAAAAGTTAGAGTCGAAAGAGCGAAGGGGTTGCTACGCTTGCACGAAAGTGGTGAGCTGCCGAATTTGATTTTTTCCGATGAGTCGCCATTTGTTATCGAGCAATATGTCAACAAGCAAAATGACCGAGTTTATTACTTGCCAGAGAGGTCCTTCGAAAATTGACACCTTCGGACGGCCACCAGAAAGCAGGCAGCACCGATGGTGATGGTTTGGGCCGCCATAACTCCGATGGTCGCTCTCTGCTCGTATTTTTGGACCGTGGCGTCAAAATTAATGCGATCATATACCGTGAAACTGTCTTAGAGGCAGTATTGAAGCCTTAGGCAAACAATCATTTCGGTCGGAGACCGTGGACATTTCAACAAGACTTGGCACCGTCTCACAAAGCGCGCGTCAACCAAGATTGGTTAAAAAACAATGTTCCACACTTTATTTCTTCGAGACAATGGATTGCAAATTCTCCGGATGCAAATCCGTTGGATTTCACTGTCTGGGGTATTTTGAAGGCGAAGGTTGGCACTAAAAAATACCAAAGTTTGGACCACCTCGAACAAGCACTTCGCCGGGAATGGGTCAAAATACCGCAGAGCCACTTGCGTGCAGCGTGCGATGCTTTCTTCGGCCGTCTCATGGCCATTATTCGTGCCAAAGGCGGGCATATTGAGAACTACTGATACAATTTGGAAATTGATGTATTTTCCAACATTTTTTGCTTTGACACAATAAAATTTATCAAAAAATAAAAAAATTATAGCATTTTAAAGAGTAAGCCACCCTGTAGGACTATAGAGCAATACTCAACAACTGGTCGATATATTGTACAAGGTGTTGCAAAAGTTGTCATTGTCACCCGATGCTCTTTGGCTGTAATTTTTTTTTATGAATGAAAAACTTTGATTTTACTTTGGATTATGTTTATTTGATGTCTTACACTTTTTTCCATTAAGTCGAAAAAATGGTATCGGCAAAGTGGCCGCCGCCAAAATTGATGACCATTCGGGCCCGGCTTATGGCATTTTCCATCACTCTTTGCAGAACTTCCGGCGATAGGTCCTCGCATTTTTGACGGATATTCTTTTTGAGGGCTTCAAGAGTCTGAGGCTTGTTGACATAGACTCGTGACTTCAAAAAACCCCACAAAAAGAAGTCTGGAACGGCTAAATCAGGCGATCTTGCCGGCCAGTGCAAAAAAAAAAACGCCGTTGTTGCAACCTGTTATAACCATTATTCTCCAGTCCCAATTCATCCAATTGAGGAAGAAAAAATTCGTTGAGCATGGCTCTGTAGCGCTCGCCGTCCACAGTACTCGTTTGGCCCGCTGACGCCTCCAGTGGACACAGCAAACCATGCAGCAACTTTGAGCACGTTGCTCTTTTGGCTCTTCTCAACGATAGTAGGATATCTTTGTAAAGCCATGTTTCCGTAATTATAATTACATTATAATCTTTCTGACAAGACGTAATAGATGAATCAGAGGTCTTTATTTAAGGACACACTGTCTTTATTCCAGTCATAGACTAAATCGATTTTTTTTTACAAGATCTGCACTGCTTGTGTTTGTTTTTAAAGTATTTTCTATTTATTCCTTTTTGAGATACGGTCTTCTTTCGGATAAAGATTCTGAAACACTGTGGATCGCTTCTTTTTTTAAATTTACTGACCTCATAACTTTACGCAGAAAGTTCTCTTCATTTCTGGCGTTAGCGATTTTTCCATTATCCGCCACCGAGGGGGGAATGCGAAAAATTTATATGGTGATGCGAAATCCGCGAATTGTCTTTTCACTTTTGAGTCGTTTTGTTTTTTGTGAATTGCAGAGACGCAACAGTCTCTTAACGTGCAAATAATACTCCTTGTTCATAGTTTTACATTCATTGTAATTCATGATAGTAGTGACGTGGTTTTGGCTCATTTGGAGCACGCCATTCACTCCATTGATGTCTCTGGTTTGCGTGTCGCACTCATGAAATCACGTCTCACCATTGAAAATGGTAGGTTTGATGAATGTACGTTCGGAATTAGTCTCGGTTAGCATATTTTTACAATTTTGTATTTTTCTTTTTTTTTTCGGCATCACCTTTACAGCGACAAGTCTCCAGCCCATTTAATTGGTTTGAAATGCCGCGAAACAGTTTAATTCGAGATGTTGATCATCTTGGCTTACTCGCTAATGGTCAATTTGGGGTTTACGAGCTGTTAATCTTTGATTTCATCGACGTGTTCCTCAGTTGTTGATGTCGATTGTCTGCCAGAACGATCATCGACGGTTTCACGACTAGTTTTAAAGCATGCATTCGATCGTAAACCAGCGTCTTTAGAGTATCGTTGCCAAAACTAGGTTAATTTAATGCAAATCCGTTGCATTTGGTTCTATCCATTTCAGAAACAGTCGAGAATAAAAAAACCGACGCTGCACATTTAAAAATGCCATACTACGAAGCTGAAATATGGTGGGAATGTCAGCGACAGTTGTACCAATATTATAAATCTTACGAATTTAAATCAGTCAAACGAGAGCGCCACACATTGGCTATTTCGAGAACTTTTTGAACAAGGTGGTGGTATGCCTTTTTATTTCTTACAAAAAAAAAGTCTACAGTTCCACACAATATAGTCTACACACTGCCCAATGTTACAGAACAGTTACTGCACTGATCTATATTCTCGGTGTTGAACGTTTAATACAATACAACTTCAGAAGCTATCCTCGTAGCTTAAACCCTGTGGCTATTTCCTATAGGACCCTGAAGCTTGCATTGACCTCAACTGCTCATCCATACTTGCGATGAGATAATAGAGTTGGGTCTTCCAACCTCCGCTATTACTTAAATCCAAATCCATCCACAGCCCTCCCTGAGTTCCAACCACTCTTTGTACCATTGTGTCCTAGATTGTGTCAATTGCAGATACAGTCTGGTATCCACTATTAGAATTGTAGTCTACATGCAACTTGAAGGTTTTGGTGAACAGCGAAGCCAAGACCGTTTCCACCGCATTAACATGTAGTTTGGACTGTTGGGTGGAAGCTGGAATGCTCTCTTAATATGTCTGGTTGACAAGAAAGTAATTTCCGTTTCCGTGGAGTAATTTATTTAATTTTTTTCTTTTCTTTTTGACAAAGAATGAACTTTAATCAATCATGTACAATACATATTTTGCATTTTGTTCCATGACCTTCTGCCATCTTCATGGCAACTGCATGATTCCGCGCTCATGTCCGATTTCAGGTTATCGTCATTGGTAAAAGGTTAACCATTGCTTCCTCGAATTTCACGAGTTGTTAGTAATAAAAATCTTATCGTGTGGTTCCTTGTAAACAGCTCAAACTTAAACCGACTTTTTTAAAAAGAAGAACAACAAAACGTTTTATCGACAAAACCAACTTATTTTATTCGAAATAGTCCCCTTCTGACTCAATACGTGGATTTGTATGATCTAAAAGCATGTAGAATGAATGTCTTAGTTTGTCGGTCGGAATGTCATTCAGGATGTCGGTACAAACCTTTTAGATGGCTTCTACGCCAACTTCCTTCTGCGCGATATTCTGGCCGAATACGATGAATACGATGCACCAAATGCTCCAAAACCAAAAGAAAAGGCATGGTACGATTCGAGCTGTAAAGAGGCTGACAGAGGAAAACCGAAAAAAGTTTAAACGAGCCAGAAATGACTGCACCGTCTTTCTTAAGCGTGTGAAATTTCAATACGACCAAAAACTGAGACAAAAAATACGTCAATGTTCCAAAGGCAGTAAAAATTGTTGGGTGTTCGTCAAAAATATTAGAAATTCTGCATCACCCTCCATTGCAACGGTCATTTACAATGACAATCCAGCTGTCAGTTCTTTGGATAAGGCTTGCTGCCCATTTTGTGGCTAGTTCAACACTTTCAGATTGTGCTTTGTCTCCACCTACACTTGAGTGCTTCGAATCTTCAATGGGACGATTCCACTTTCGCACTCATGTAGTAGAAAGAGTTCTTAACATTCACAAATCCGCTGGTCCTGATGGTATATCTCCCCCCTTTCTGGAGAGGTGTTCTTCCTCGGTGGCAAAACCACTGCGTAAGCTTTTTCATCAATCCTACTCTTTAGGACTCTTTCCGAGCAGATGGAAAACAGCATTTGTCCAACCCGTCCCTAAAAAAGGCGAATCTTCCTCTCTCTCCTCCTACAGACCCATTGCACGTACGTCCCTTCTCCCCAAGGTCATGGAAACGCTGATAAACCGTCAGCTCATGAAATATCTCGAAACACGAAAACTTCTTAATGACCGGCAGTACGGTTTTCGTAGCAACAGGTCCACTGGTAATTTGATGGTATGTGTCACCGAAAAAAGGAACCAAGGCGTACATCAATCTGGCGAAAGCAACATAGTTGCACTTGATATTTCTAAGGCATTCGACAGAGTTTGGCATCAGGCTCTTTTGTCGAAAATGTGTGCTTTTGGGATCGATGACTCTCTTCTTCAATGGATTAGAAATCACCTTTCGGAACGTTCAATTCCAGTTGCCTTGGATGGTTTCAAGTCCGATATTCACAAAATAAATGCTGGTGTGCCCCAGGGCTCCGTTCCGTCTCCGACACTCTTTTTAATTTTCATCAACGATCTCTTGTCCGCTACTTCTAATCCAATATATTCCTTTGCTGACGACAGTACTCTCTGCTTTTCATATTCGCTCTTGTACTCACGTGCTGCTCTTCGGCTGTAGAACGGGAACGGCAGCGTATGTTAAGCTAATTGAATTCCGATCACCAGCCTCATGAATTGGGAAACAATCAACAGAGTGGAATTTAATGCTTCCAAAACACAATGCTGTCTGCTGTCGTTAAAGGGAAATCCAAACACCCACCCATTATACATGAATGGCACTTACATCGTTGCAACCGAAACTTTCCATTCTCGGTATGTGTGTCAATGACAATCTAAGTTAGAATGACCACTTATTTGATGACGTCAAAAATGCTGCGAAATGTCTAGGTTTCCTCAAACGATGTAGGAAATACTTCGCCCCCTCTGATCTGGTCTCAATATAAACGGTCTTTCATGTCCGCCGCGGCTTCTCTGTTGGCGCGCCTCCGAAATGTTCAATTTTCCATGACTCTGGGGCAATAAATCAGGCTGAGTTTGACCGATAGCATGGGTTATGTTGGCTTTGAGGGCCGCTGTGGTTTGTGGCTTATTCGCATAGACCTGCGACTTCAGAAAACGCCACAAGAAAAAGTCTAACACACGATCTCGGTGGCCAATTCACATCACCTCCACGTGAGATGACCATGTCCACGAATCTTTCGCGCAGAATTTCCAATGTGGCGTGAGCTGTGTAGCACGTAGCGCCGTCCTGTTGAAATCATATGTCGTTGGTGTCCATATCATCCAATTCAGGCCAAAAGAGTTGGTAATCATCGACCTAGAGCGCTCGCCGTTGACGGTGATGGCCTGGCCAAAGTCGTTCTCAAAGAATTATGGACCGATGACGCCGCCAGCCCAAAATCCACACACCAAACAGTGACTTTTTCGGGATCTCATGTGGATTGGTATCGCCCCAAATTCGGCAATTTTGTTTGTTGACGTACCCATTCATCCAGAAATGGGCCTCATCGCTGAAGATGATTTTTCGATGAAAATTAGGCTCAGTTTCCAACAACCACTCCAGAGCCTTTACCTTCAGCTCCTGGGTCAGTTGAATTTTGTACGGGTGCAGGCTAAATTTGCAAAGTTGTGATCTGCGAAATGTTGCCCGAACAGAACACCCATTTTTATAAAACAATTTTATCATTCACACGTGGTGATGAACACTACGCCCGTTCATGGTGATTTGGCAAAACAGACTGAATAAACCACAGCCAATTGGACAGATGTAGCTTCAGCAATATGACCGATATCAATTGTCAAAATTCTGAAGTCCCTATTGGAAGACCCTGTATAAGACATTCATCCATCCAAAATTAGAGTACAATGCCGATATCTGGTCAGGTGCTCCTAAAATCGCTCTGCACCTGCTAGATAGGATTCAAAATCGTGCCATAAGACTCATAGGTGATGCTAATATCACCCAGTCAATTGACAGTCTGGAACGTCGATAAAATGTCTCCTGTCTCATCTTGCTCTATTTTCACCAACAGTGCTCCATGGAAATTCCGCCCTTTCAAACCTTTAACCGTAACACTCGTCTCGTTATGAATGCTCATCAGTTTATCCTCAAGCTCACTTGCGGACGTACTCTAAAACATCGTGATTCGTTTCTAAGGCGTACAAATCGCTTTTGAAATGCCCTGCCGAGCTCTCTATTTCCTGGTCGTTACAACTTACAAACATTTAAAAACAATGTATATCGGTACCTATCCTTCTTTCCTCCCATTTTTAGCGCGCGCTAGTTTATAAAAAACAAAAAAAAAAAAGATAGAAATGTGCAGAAACTGCTTGGCAAGGTGGAGCGACCTCTTTGTGGACAATGCTACGTTAAGCTCATAAAACTTTGATTTCCTTGCAGCGGAAGTACTCCCGAAAACGACCTCAATTTATCACTTCTCTCGACCCTGACCCTCCCTGTCCTTTAATTTTAGTTTAAGACCAGCTTGTATTAAAGTGAATAAAGTGAATAAAGTCGTCCGGGGTTGACTCGGGCCTGTTAAATAAATAAAATGAGTTCAGTGATTATGTAGCTTTTTGTGTAATTTTACGTGAAATTAAATTGCATCGATTAGTGACGAAAATGTTGCACCGAAACAATGCCTTGAGAGTCTTAAGGAGATGAGGAGAACGATTTACTTCTTGGTCAACAAGGCGTTGATGAATTCACTTTAGCACATCTTCAAATCCAAATCAGGTTAGGAAATGCATTTATTAGCAATGAAGAAATCCCAGGCAAGAAGGATTCATAAACGATGTTCCTGAACCCAAACAATCGATCAGCAGAGGCGACGCTCTTTACAATGTTGTAAATCGAACAACTTAACATCTCAAAACCCAAAATTGTAGACACAAATCGTAAGCCAAAGGTTTTATACATCGCTCTTTCTGTTTTTGAAATAGTTTTTAGATGTCGTCAGCCCGGAACAACGACCTCCCGACATACGAGCTTATACCAAATATAATATTAGTCTCTACCACTTCAACAGTTAAATTGTAAAAGAAAAAAGAATCCGCCGTTTGGCTAACCCACTTCTAATGCATAAATTACGCGCAATTTGGAATTTTATTATCCAAAATTTTTTTCATTTGGATGGATGAGAAGTATTTTTTTTTTATTGTTCTTTTGCCGAATATGTATATGTACAAGTAATACTCGTATCTACGTGCCTGTACAAATATTTTATCATTTCAACATTCCATTCTCCAGTTAGTGGCTTTTTATCACAATAATTCGTCGACTTAGGCAAGCGCAAATGAATATAGTGCAAGGTCATAACCACTCAATCACAACTGATAAAACGAGTTTTGTCGCTTTTTTTTTTTGTTTTTCTGTGTGTTGTTTCACTTTCTTGACAAAGTTCGGTAGCTTTTCTAGTAGTTTATCGCTAGTAGAAAAATAAAATGAAATCCACCGCAGAAGCCACAGTCACAGCCACAGCCACATCTAAGAAACCACTCTCCTCTAGCGGCCTGCTGTCAAATGCAAACAACAACAACTCATGGCTTTGGGCCACCTCTCAAAGAAACACTAATCGTTTGTGACGAGGTGTTTTTTTTTTTTTTTTTTTTTTGGTGGAGTGTTGTCTGTAAGTTTCTTGTCTAACAACCAACTGCCATAACAACCTCCACATTACCCCTGGCGTCGCGCCGCCGGTCGTACTTACAGCCACAGCCACAATCACAATCATCACAGTCACTACGACCACACTGTCTCAACGGCGACCCACCAAAAACCCCGGTTCAGTTTCCGTTCGTGATTCATGGAAGAGAGCCGATTTTTTATTTCTGTAATCCTCTGAAAGCGCGACTTGACTCAAGGTGTGTTTCGCGTTAAGTTTCGGAAATCTGAATAAAATAAAAAAAATAATTTTGAATCCAGAACCGATTGTCCGTTCATTAGTTTGCCATACGTCGGAGTATATTTTAGAAACGTGGTTCCTGAGCTGCCGGCCGGTAACAGCGTCTGTGCCTCAAGATCAAACTAACCCTGACTATTGGGACAGTTGTTATCCTCGGGTCTATTATGAGTTTTTTTTTTTTTTTGTGCTATCAATCAAGTCTAGCTCCTGCCTCTTCTCCCAGCCATTGTGACCGGTTTTTGTTGTTTGTTCCTTTTCCTATTTGTTTTTAATGTTTAATGTTGTCGTCTATGTTGCTTTTGCTTTTGCTTTTGCTTTTGCGACTGCTTATAGAGACGATATGTACTTCAGATCTTCCATTGTGACGGTTCTTTGTATGTTGTCCCCTTTCACTTAATTTGCACCCAAGAAATGCATTTTGGGACAAATCTTCGTGAGATAATTTATCGACTCTTACCAAAAGTCGAAAAGTCGTTCTTGCCGACTACGGATACATATGGCATTTGTATGTGGGTACTCCTATGTATATATTACAGCAAATGACGCAATCAAAAATTAGTGGAATAAAAGAAACACATTTCAAGATTCCCCACTGAAAAATTCAAATTCAAATTCAAAAGAAATAAAAATGAAACGGACCGACGCGACGAGTTATTCGCAGAAACGGTGGAATAAAAATAAGAAATATCGCGTGTGACATCATTGGCATTTGCGCTCGACTATTTAGATACTTTTCGAATGTGCAGTGAGTCTGAGGTGAACCATAAAGAGTGCTGCTAATCAGTTTTTATTTTATGGCGTCGAGGTTTTTACACCGTTGTTTTGCTTTTGAATGAGTGGACTTGTTAATAAGTGATATGTACGTCATTGGAATTGTCTGTTAGGTCATTCTGGTGGGCGATATTTCTTTTTTTTGCACTTCGACTTTGCTGCAGACTGTTGGATGTGATAGTTTGATATGAATTTAAACAGTGAAACTTCAATAATTCGCAGAAATTTTGTTGCAGGATTCACTGCGAACTCTTATCTGGTGGCCTACTTATTTGTTTATGTTATTCCTGGATCAACTTACTTATGTGTCGCTACAGTTCGGGGTCCAATGGGCATATAAACTTCTCAAATTTTCGAGGTCTGTGGCTAACTGCCTCCAAGGTGGTTGAGATCATCTTCTAATTGTGCGCTTAACGTGGCACAAGGCAAGCAAGATTTTTCTCTACTGCGTTGTTCTTCCGCGTAGGACTCTTCGGGTCGGAATGCTGATATTCATTTGGATCTCAGGCCACTGATCCATGTCGATTTCGCTGTACGTCAATGCAAAAGGGACTACCAATCTATATTTTCATCTGCCTTCATTCGTAAGCGTATAGAGTATAGGGCCTCCGTAGTGCTTTCTAACAAGACCTTAAACTCGATTGCATTTTTTAGTCAAACACCGTTTGGCCAGTGTTTTTTTTTTTTTTTTTTTGTTTAAGGTGGCAGTTGAGCCTGAACTTTCTTAATAAACTTGAGGATCACTCTGGTGGAGGTACTTTACAGTTCCTCAGTCACTAGGATTTCTCTGAGGATTTCGGATCCATCCGTATACCACTTGTTACTTTTAACATTTGATGTTGAGTTTTGTTAGTCCCATGCTTGTCGATTTGGGATCACTATGTTGAAGCTTCTGCCACAGCATAAAGTTTTTGGTGTGCGGGCATTTACCGCTCAAATCATGTCGATTTCAGGAACCTCTGAGATGGTTGTGACGATAGTGTTGGGATTTTAACATTCTCTACCATAGAGAGTCTCTGCACAACCAGTCTTCCCATTGCCCACATAAGCGCTGCGGAATGGTCTCATCCCAATCGATGGCTGATCTCCACACTTCCTGAAGAAGCACCTTCAGAATCAGCAGATAGTTTGCTAGGAAGGCCAAGGGATCAAAGATTGACATACGAACCCTTAAAAGCTTACGTTTAGTTGGGGGTCTTGTAGCTCTCAAGATGTGTTCATGTACCTTGGCAGAACGAATTGAAAAAGTAAATATATCTGCTTCGGTTTTCCACCATATACCAACAACTTTTGCTATTCCTGATGCTTCGGCTTTTCCTACGACCTCAATTTGCCTGTAGCTTCCAGATAATTCTCCCAAAGCTTCTATGACAACGTTTGAATTAGACAGCCAACCTCGAATATTGAAACCTCCTTGATCGCTTCCGTAATAATGTTTGGTTATAGCAAACACTGCCCTTGGATATTACTGGCTAAACTCGCTCGCGTTTACGTATTGTGCCACGCTTGGCGAACAAGATGCATGAAAGGTTAATACCTCCATCACTAGAATATCAGGTTCTTGATTCGTCTGTCCATTACTCCACAAAAAGCGCTGTGCCTGTTGATCCTCCTTCCGCATTCGGATTTGGTGGAACATCTCACTAATGTCTCCACTTATTGCGACTCGACGTGTCCGAAAGGTATACAGCATTTAGGCAAAGCAACGAGCTGGTCGGGTCCCTTTAACTACATGAGTTTAATGATATTCCATGTGTCTTGGCAGCTCCAGGTTTGTTCGGATTCCTAATAATAAACGTCGGCATGTACCAAGTTCTGGGGGTCTTCATCTTTGTTCTCAATTTGACGATTTAACGAGTCTTGAAGATTCGAATCTGCCTGCATTTTCCTTTCCATGCATTGTAGTCGCTTAAGTGCCATTGTATTGGATAGCAGTTCAGCATCTCGCCGTCTTCGAACTTCCACATAAGGTCACTTTCAAACCTTTTTCCAATGCGCTTAGCTTCCTTCTTAAAGGTGTCTAGTGCCCGCTTTTCTTCAGCCGTCTCAACGTATTCCTTTGTAGTTCCATGACTCTCCAACGAGAAAAAATTATGCATTTCATCATGAAGCTCTCGCTCGCAGTCACATGACTTTGGAATCCTCCGCTCACAAGCCAACCCGGGGGTGTCTTTGTGGCGATCGGTTCATTTCTTCATCCCTTGCAACGCCAAGATATTCGGTCAATTAGGAGCTTGGGTTGAGCATCTGTAACATATGTGATGAAAGTGGCACTTTCCTTAGGCGTCGATATTTTTGTTTAGCAGTACTGGCATCAAAGGATTGCCTCCGAACTGTTCTAATGCCTTGCAAGACGTATTGCTTTGCATCAACCAACGTATGCTGCGGCGAAATCTCAATAGTCACTAACTGATGTTCACGGCAGAAAAGTTTGTCAATGCCCTTCAGCTCCAAATCATCCGCTACTTCTTGTTCTAACAGCGTTAGAGACGATCCACTATCAAGAAACGCAAATGTTTCGTAGGACTTTTCATTCCCATGGATGGTTACAGAAGCCCTTTTTAAAAAAAACTTCGGCTTTTTCACCTTGATGATGTGTGCTCATGCAGCAAAATGTGGTGTTTCTGATTACAGCCATTAATTCTACAGGCTTTCTGCTCGCTGCATCTCTTCCGCACAGAGTGACGTAAACAGCATTGGCTGTTCCTTCGCTCGGACACCCATAATTTCCTGAACAAGTCAGAATCTATCAACCGATGGTTTTGCTGACAGACGAAGCAGTTTGTTTGGTTGTTGTCTTGCTCAGCACTCTGCTGAAATTTCTGTGCTTCCTGGTGAGCATGTCTGCCTATCTGCTCTCCACTCTGAAGCCGGTAACTGAGTTAAAATGTTCGCCGCCTTGGCCATAGTGTTTAGCCAATCGTTGTAATGCTTCAACGTCCAGTCCGGATGTCCATTCGCCTTAATTGCCCAGTTAAGTCTCAACGCAGGAGTAAGCTTTTCAACTAACTCCTCGAGAAGCATTGGGTTTGTAATGTGGTTCGCAAGACCGGCAGCAAATAAAGCTGCCGCACGGAAACTGTGTAATGGACGATGGTTTCAAATTTATCTGCTTTGTTTCTTGGTAGTCGAAATCACTTCAGAAACCATCTCTGACAGTTGCAGACGAAAAAAGTTCTCAGCGTCATATAGCTGTGGTGTTTTCGTAGTTACTTATGAACACAGCCCACTCCTCAGGTTTACCATTGAACGTTGGAAGATCCTTTGATAGCGCTTGGCGTGCTGATAATTGGCTTGAAGTTAGAATTCGCTGTGATTTAGTCACACATGACGATGCAAATATATCCGTCTGAACTTTTCTGACTTTCTGACTGGTTTGACTTCTCCTCCTTCATCGGAATCGGCAAGTGCTAAGGGCTCGTACTTCTTTTTTAAATTCTTCATCTCCAGGCGTCGCTGCTCCTCCAGGCCATTGAGCTCTCGCTTCATTGTTCGGCCTCGAACCTTCATCGAGTGCTCGAACTCTGAACGTTTCTTCTCCGAATCCTTTTCAGTAACTCCACTACCCGAAGTATCCCGCTGCTGTACACGAGGTCGATCTTCTTTCTCATCCTCATGTTTTGAAATATGCGTAGTGGAACCAATGATCACACCTATTGCATTGCACCATCTCATCGCTGTCTGGGTTTGAGCAGCTCCCGCAAGATTTTCCAAGTGGAGGTGTTAACATCGCAATTAACTTCGAGGGTAGTCCGCGAAATGAAATTATTCTCCTCGAGAATATCCTAATTTTTCTTTGAAGTTTGTGACCAATCGGTGAAAAAGACTTTCCTTTAGTCTAAAAAGGTATTACAAAACCGAAAAATGGCTTCAAAGAAAAATGTCTCGTTCCTGCACCAATTCGAAACTGAATGACAATTTAAGGAAAATGAAGGAATGAGAAAACTAACTGTGATGCCAAATTTCTTTAAAAAACTAGAGTGCAGGTTATTGTTGATTGCTGTCCAATCGTGTCAGTGACAATGATTGTATTGTGAGTTTCATCTCTCCTGCTTGTAATAACCTGACTGCAGTGCGAATTTCTTCTATAAGTGGATTGAGGCACATGAAAGCTTCAATGGTAGGAATGGGGCAGGTTTGCATAGCACCGGACATATCTTCTCAGCAAAAAGTAACCGGAATTCTCCAATAAAACGAAAACCATTCAATTATTATAATTCTCCATTGGAAGCAATACACATATTCCAACACTCGCTCCAATCTTCAAAACATTTTTCATAGGCCGATTTAGGAATCGCCTCAGCTCCTTCTGCGAATTCTCCTTTATCGACTCAATCGTGGGAATAGGAAAAAGTTGCAAGGAGCCATGTCAGATGAATACGGAGCTTGTGGAACGGTATGAACGTTGTTTTTGATCAAGTAGTCGCGTACAAGATGAGATGTGTGAGTCGGCGCGTTGTCATGGTGAAGAAAACACGAGTTGTTTCGCCACAATTCTGACCTCTTACGACGAACATTTTTCCTTAAACGCTTTGATACGCTCACGTTATACTTCTTATTTACTGTCTGGACTGGCGGAAGAAATTCGGAGTGGCAATAAAAGAAAATGGTCAACAAAGCCTTGATTTTGAATCGACTCTATCGACTGTCAACTGACTTATTTACAAAGCTATCACACAAAAGCTCCCGACAAATGGCTCTCAAACATATACGAGTATTTGAGCGCCAGATGGCAGATGTACCAACCTAAAACAAAAAAGGAAGTTCCGGGGATTTTCTGAGCTCGGAAATTACTTTCCGAATAACCCAATACCTCAAAGTTCAAACTGTTTATTGTTATTGTTGGATTCGTCGAGGACGTGCGTTCCTTCTTGATGATACATAGCATATACAAAGTGGCGCAAAAGTTGTCGCCCGATATTCTTTGGCTGTAATTGTTTTTATGAATGAAAAACTTTGGTTCTGCTTTTGGATTATGTTTATTTGATGTCTTATATTTTTTTTCCATTAAGTCGAGAAAATGATATCGGCTAGGTGGCCGCCGTCAGAATTGATGACCATTCGGGCCCGATTTGTGGCATTTTCCATCACTTTTGCCAGAACTTCCGGCGATAGGTCCTAGCATTCTTTACAGATATTCTCTTTGAGAACTTTAAAAGTCTGAGGTTTGTTGACATAGACTCGTGACACTTCAAAAAACCTCACAAAAAGAAGTCTGGAACGGTTAAATCAGGCGATCTTGCCGGCCAGTGCAAATCGCCAAAACGAGAGATTAGACGACCCATCCTATTGGAACCACATGTTCTCCAGTCCTAATTCATTCAATTGAGGAAGGAGAAAGTCGTTGAGCATGGCCCTGTAGCGCTCGCCGTCCACAATAGTCGTTTGGCCCGCGGCATTTTCGAAAAAATAAGGCCCGATGACGCCTCCAGCGTAGACAGTACACTATGCAGTAAATTCGAGCGGGTGTAATGGTTCTTCGTGGGTTATACGCGGATTTTTGGTACCCCAGAAGCGATAATTATGCTTATTCACATATCCACAGAGATGGAAATGGGCCTCATCGCTCTTGATGATTTTCGATGAAAAGTTGTCTCCCTCGTGGTCGAGAACCAGGATTTTGCGTTCTTTAGGAGTATAGCGATTAATGTCTTCTTGGCTTGTAATTTGTATCTGTTTACTTCACAAATGTCAAAATAGAATTGACATTTGCAGCCATTTACAATAGTTTGATGGCTTTTGCGCCACCTTGTAGGTACTAAGTTTTGCCCTAATTTGCCCTAGCTTTATTAAACACATTTTTGACGCTTCTTTTTCAATAATTGCAACACAACAACATTGCATACTGCTAATAATATCAATTTAACTAGTGTATGTAAGTAGTGGTCTAGGTATCTTGAAAATAGTGACTCTGATGTTGGCTTGCAAGTTCCGTACAAACCCTTCTTTGACATCAAAGGTTTTGGCGACTTTGCTACCGAGCTTCACGAAGCAACATCTCTGTCATTCTGCGACAATTGGCAGAGATACCGGAACTAGATATAACTCTGTACAGCTTATTCCTACATATAAGCGGTGTCATATGAGGCCCTGAAACCGACACAGAAGTGCTGTGTATCGATCTGAATTTTCACTTATTCAGCCAAAAACTGTCACATATAAAGCCAAGATCTTGAACGCGATGTTAAAGAGACTGATACCCCTATGGGTCGGGTAAACGTAAAAGTTT
Source organism: Volucella zonaria (assembly GCA_963966105.1). Lineage (NCBI taxonomy): Eukaryota > Metazoa > Arthropoda > Insecta > Diptera > Syrphidae > Volucella > Volucella zonaria. The sequence continues at coordinate 190,946,655 of OZ014532.1, read as the reverse complement.
CTTCCAAGTGTCACCAAGCTATCTTCCACCGTGTTAAGTTGTTCGGCAGCTAGGCCATCAAGTCCTGGACGGATTTGTGGGTTTCATCCACCATTAATTCAATTTATTTTATTATTGATCAAACGCTTTGAGATAGCACTCATTTGTGGTTTATAAAATTACCAAATTTGATGTAATATTAACAAATTTAGGCGTAACTACCTTATATATAAAATCCAACAAAAAAGTGTTGAATGGTTAATTTGCTTGATCTCGGAGTTCGAGTCGTCCTCGCCGTTCATTGATTTTAATGGCTACATCTATTTAAAGCTGAGCATGTCGATCGGTATCTGCTCGGGTCGTGTTAGCTTGAAGCGTTCTATTTTGCTTTTGGTAAAACTTCTTAATGTTGTTTCTTCGATCGCTCATTATAATATTCCTTTGGTCGTAGAACAGTAGAATAAACTGGCTGCTTTTGATTTTCTAAGCAGAACCGCTTCATCGGCGAGCTGTTTTTCTACATGAGCTTGCATGCACTCTTTATGAAAGTAGGAAGTCTCGTCGGCGTGGTCGAATAGAACCCAGCACATCAGTTTGAGCATTTCTACCGGCTTCTTGGCGCTGATGCTATGATTGTCAGCACCGCAGGTTGTAAAAGACGTTAACGAGAGGTTGAGGGATATGCGATCGGCAAAGGTTCTGGCGGTTTATTGCGATTAAAACGGTTCAACATTAAATCTCCTCACAGTGTTTCTCCGTTGTTGTGGCGTCTGAACCTAGCTTGGCTGCCGAGTCCACATTGACACCTCGAAATATTCGGTGGTTGGTGGAGTGCCTTGTTTTATGATCAGGTTTATTCGTATATCGTCGAACAGCCTGTTAGGTAGATCGTTATGTTTCTGCTTTTGCTCCTTATTCCGTTTAGGGCTCTCATTGGAGTCCGAAAACAGATAAGTTCCGCAGGTACGGAGTGAACTATGAGTTCTCATTGTGAAGTTGCAACAGGGAATGAATTGTTCATCTTCCCTCTTCTTGTCTAGTAAATTTATCATTCTAAGCATGAATGAATTCAAAATTTAAGCAATGCAAGACGACAGCAAAGCCATAGGTCTCTATCCTTCAACGTCCAAGGACTAGTTTTCAACTTCAATGATGAGGTGTTCTGAAATTGACCTATTCATTTATTTTAAAAACGGAAGCATTGCCTCTGGTATTGTAAGCATTGGTGATCTAAAGTTTCTGTTCTCCGAGTCGATGTTGCTTTATTATGATAAGGTTGGTTTTTTGGAGGGCCTATGGTCGAAAAGACTTTATCTGAAACCCGGTGGTGTCTTATAACTAGGTGGAACACGGTGTTTGTAAAGGGTGTTCTTCTTAGAGGTATGTTATGAAGCTAATGTTAATGTCTATGATCTTAGCTTTATTTAATAGATAATTTTATGGTATTAGTGTTTAAATACGATATCGGGCACATGCGCGGCTAGCTTGAATCAAGCGTAATCGTGAAGTCCAATTTTCGACAACTTTATCGAGCAACTGGGGCCGTATATCAGCAATAACACGGCGAATGTTGATTTCTAAATCGTCCAACATCTCTGGTTTATCGGTATAGACTAGTGACTTCACATACCCCCAAAGAAAGTAATCTAAAGGTGTGAGATCACAGGATCGTGGGGGCCACTTCACATGTCCATTACGCGAAATTATGCGCTCAGAAAATGTTTCCCGCAATAAATTGATGGTGTCGCGCGCCGTGTGGTATGCTGCGCCATCTTGTGGAAACCAAAACTCTGTCACATCAACGCCATTCAACTGAGGAACGAAGAAGGTAGAAATCGTGTTTCTATAGCGCTTTGCATTGGCGGTAATATTCTGGCCGGCATCGTCCTTAAAGAAATATGGGTCGGTGATTCCATCAGCCCATAAAGTACACCAAACAGTGAGTTTTAATGGTTGTAAGGGCGTCTCGACAAAGGCTTCTAGATTTTTTCCACTCAAAATTTTGCAATTTTGCTTGTTTACACATCCATTTAACAAAAATTGGGCCTCATCGGAGAACAAAATTTTGCGTTGAAAATGAGGATCAAGCTGAATCATGTTTTCGGCCCATTCACCGAACCTACAACGCGTATAATGGTCACGCGGTTTCAACTCTTGCACAAGCTGGATCTTATAAGTGGATGGACATAGCCCCAATTTCTGTGCACGATGGCGAATCGACTCACTCGGAATCTTCTCAACACTGCGCTCCACAACGCCAATCACTTCTTCTGTTCGCACTGTTTGTCGTCTTTGAGGATGCGTATTATTCACTAGAGTGTATGTGGTGCGAAAACGGTTCATCGTGTTCCAATTAACTTGCTCACGTGGACGATTATGTCGATCTAAAATGGACGTATCGCAGGATGAGTTTGGCGAACCGAACCATGGTTTTCAAAATAAGTTTGCACAATTTGCACGCGTTTCTTTCTGGCGTTAATTTATTCATGGTGAAATGGCTATAAATCAGCTTTCAGCTGTCAAATTGACAATCTGTAGAAACAGTGTTGCCAGTTTAAAAACTAAACCTCTAAAAAAAACACCCTTACATTGTAAATGAAGGGCCGCGTAGTTATATTCCAAACCCAGAGTAAGGTCTTCTGAAAGTGTTTGCTTTGCTGTTCTTTATTGGGATGGGTAGTCTTTGTATATTGCACTTATATTGCGATAGACGACATTATCCGCCTGTCTCAAAGGAAGGAGGAAACACTGGGAAAGAAAATTACGTATGTTTGAAATTACGTAATTGAAGATGTTTGAAGAGTTTGAGTGATTGCCTTATATTGACGGACTTTAGCAGAAAAGTTCCTGAAAATCTAGATTTTTCCTAGAAGGTACGAACAGCCTAAATGTTGAAGTGTAAAAACTTAAGGCATAAGCTTGAGTGAGTATGAAGATCGGCATCCTTCCGATTATGCGCAATACAGATCTGGATTGGAATTTCGACTTTTGTTTAGTTTCTCTTCTCCTGTAAATAGAGTTTTGTTTTGTTGGTTTTCACTGTTTTTTACTTTTTAATTAACTTTCCTCGCAGTTTTTACCTTTTGTTTGTTTACTTAGTGGAACGCGAATAAAAAAAATAAAAACAATCAAGGCCATCGTGCGAGTATCTACCTTAATCTCAAGGTGTTAATTAACTCGATCTCATTGTATTTTTTTTATTCGTTATCGCTGTGTGCAAATATTTGAAAAAGTAATTGAACGAGTTTATTAATAAAATTCATTATGTATCTTCTCTTACTCGCACTGGAGATACACATTTGCACATATGTATTGTGCATATGAATTTACATCAATGAAAATAATTTTAGGTATGAGTAGATAAAAAAATAGAAATTAAAAGTTCCGGTTTATGTTTAGAATTAAAAAAGAAAAAAAAAAGATACACCTGATTTGAGTCATAGTACTTTGGGTTGCCTCTGGTTTAAAATTCATGCAACGTGGTGGTGTGGACTATGGACAACACTGCAAGCGATAAACACGTCCGAAAATAATAATTTTGGGGGATGTCGTCATGTTGTCCCGTCCATGTCCATATGAAAGGAAAACGGTCACGCAATATGATTTTCGAAAAAAAAAAGAAAAAAAAAAACGTCTTTGTGTTGGCGGAAAGTAAGATTATTTCTTGTCGTCGCACAGGAATAATTTGTAATTTTTGAGGTAGAAAAATTCCACATATAAATTGCACTTTTGTTATATAAAATTTTCTGCAGTTAAATGTTTAGTGATTCGTGCTATTTCTGCTTACTCGTGTACACAAATTGTATGTCTTAGGGCTATTCTGCATCAAGTATTGCTGATGATGCATTTTTCTCCTTATAGGCCTAATATCTTTTCCAGCTTGATTAGCAACGAAATAGGAAATATCATTAAAGCGGACACTTGCTTTTCATGAACAGATAGAGAGATAGAGTTACTAACTTCTTTGGCTCTAATGCTCTACCAATACGGAAATTTGATGGCAAGGCAATAGTTTTTACATGGTCTGCGCTTGGTGTCCTATTTTGGAAGCATCAATGTCGTTTAAGAAAGTCGACTGTTTCCACTTTTTAACAGTGTTCTGGTTGATGTCATCGAGCAAAGGCATTGCCAGCAACAATGCAATTTCTTCCTCAAAAGTACTGGAACTCCTCTATAACTCAATTCCTTCTAGGCTTCAATTTTATCCGCTTGAGATTTGTTGACAGCAATAATTTTTATCCAGACTTTCATCACAAAACTTTTATTCTTTGATTAGGAATATTACCTTTGCATCTGCAAACACAGAAATCAGTTTATGAAAGTACTAGATGGAGTGAAAAGTGAGCTCCTTGGGAATTAAAATTTTTTTTTGTTTGATACACTTATTCCAGCGATTTTCCAACTTCTTGATCCCGTCCGAAAAGTAATTTTCCGGAAGGTCTGCAAAATACTCCTCCGTGGCATCGATGATTTCCTCGCGTGTGCTGAATTTTTTATTGATGAGCCATCTTTTGAGGTTTGGGAAGAGATAATAGTCCGAGGGATCCAAATCCAGTTACCAATCAACGCCAAAAGTCCGCCCCATTCCACATCAGCAAGTCCAAACACTCTTTCGAAGTGCTCTCGCCTTCGTGTTTTTGGTCATTCGTGACACCCAGCGGCAGGATAACTTTTTCATATGCAGAATATTACCCAAAATATGCCGTGTGCTATTGGTGGTATCTGCTAGCTCGTGCAGCTTCACTTTCCGGTCAGCCAACACCATTTCATGTATTTTTTTGACATTGTCTTCTGTAACCGCATCGGTGGGCCTGCCACTGCGGACTTGATCGGTAGTGGAGTTGCGGCCACCACAAAACTCTCGAAACCAATATTTGACGGTGTAGTCTGACGGAGCATTAGCCCCATAATATTTATCCAACTTTTCTTTTGTTTCCTTTGCCGTTTTGCCTCTCAAAAAATAATGTTTTATGAGAGAGCGAAAATCGTTTTTGTCCATACTCAACAAGACGCCAAACACGTCAACAACAATCAGCTGTCAAAACAAAACTAAAGACAGTATCGCACTGAAATTTGGCATGTCTGCCTAAATATGAAGAACGGACTTCAAGGCACCATAACCTTTTTTGCAGTAGCAGCGCATTCTGGCGGTCAAGGAGGTCACTTTTCAGTCCATCTAGTACATACATGTATGAAAGTATGAATTCTTACCATACTTAAGGGGGGAAACCAGTTAAGGAGACCGAAATTTTAGTGTTTTTCGTGAATTTTTTTAACAGGGAAAGAATAATCAGCAATTGTTTAAACTTGGAGTATATTTTATTAATGTTTTGAACTACACATTGTAATTTTTTCAAGTCGATTCCGCTGGAAATAGTGGAGTTAGAAGCTGCTGTCCATGAATGGACGTCATCAGAGTCACTGATGTCACAATTTTTATCTGGAATCATTTCAAAAAATTTTTTTTTCGTTAGCAACATATTTTCTAAGAATGTGAACTAAACTCTGATCGAAAAAGTTGGAAATTGCAAGTTTTTGAGGTGTTGGAAGAAAATGTTATTTTTTTATACCCTGTTCTTCCACTTTTTTTTTGCAAAAGAATAGTCACATACATTTTCAGAACGATTGGTCAAGAACTCTTTGAGCTAGAACTCCCAAGAATTGAAAAGAAGTCGCTTCGAGAAAAACGCATTTGAAAAAAATTTACCGAAACAACACAACAAGTTCAGGGCAGTAATAAATGATATAAATTGCTCACCGGTTAATCAGCTATTCCAGCACCATAGAGCAACCCTTTTTCTTTTTCAAACGCATCATTTCGAGCTTGCATCTCCTCTTGACGAGCTTCCTTGGTGTCCAACTCGGTACGTCTATGTATTATGTTTCAGGCCACAAACGGTCGAATTGAAACTTTCATTAGCATTCTGCGTATGGCCGCCTAAACATCTCGACAGCTAAACAAATTTCGATAAATCTTCGTATATTGAAAGAATTTATTTCTGAACGCCGGGGTGTAATGGAGCAGGGTGCGCTTTAGGCTCTGTTCCAAGTGCTTTAGCTTGCTGCCAATTGCACCAACTGTCATCTCACTCTGGACAGTTTTCGTGTTATGGTTTGTCGTCTGCGGAGAACATGTGCTGAAAAGTTGTCACTATGACCTTCTTCTTGTCTTCGATGCTGTTTGCATTTCTTCGAATCGCTAAGCCGTAATACGTGCTGAGCAGTTTTACCAAAGCCTGTGTCAATTTTTTAGCTTTCCTGATGTTCCGGAGCCGATTTCCCATCCTTTTCTGCACATGGCCTATGCATTCACTCTTGGTAATTGCCAATTTATCACCGAAAAGATTTAAATTAACAACTGCTGTGAACGTTTTCGAATCACCATCACCGATATAATTGCCGTATTTCACACCATATAGTTCCTCCGATCTCAAGAACTTCATTTTCGCAGATTCCACTTCCATGCTTCATGTGTTTCCAGGCAATTTCCTTTGTCATGATCCTCTTTCTGCAGAGTTTTTCGATTTCTTGTTCCAATATACACATGATTAGCAGTAACTACTTCGTAAAAACCAGATCGATGACTTTTCCGGAATAACATCTTTGGCAACATACCATATTCTTAAATAGTTTTACTAACAATTTATGGAATAAAAAAAAAAGTCAATTTTTTGGTTTTACCCCTTAAGACCAGAAGAGAAGTGCAACTAGCTTGATAGTAATATCATTACGCTCTAAATTGTAGCAGCAGTCATTTCAGCGGCTTATTCCTGTGTTCTGCCTCATACTTATTGATCCCATGACAGTTGAATTGACAGAGGCTGAACTCTCCTTTCCAACCTTCAAGTTTTTTTCTTCTACGATTGGCAGAAATTCGGTTTCTACTGTACCTCAATCCCCAAATAAGTGACTGGCGATAAGACTACAAGAACTATCCATTCATTTTATAGAGCTCTGAACGATAAATTCGTTGAAATGGATGGAATGGCTTCGTCGATTTGGCACGGCAATAGCAATTCAAACTAGACGCTGGGTAATGCTCCCAATGAAGCATTACCCCCAGTTCTAAATTACTCCTCCGCAAGTATTCCGTCAGAGCCGGAGCTCATTATATCTTTTAAATCAAATTAATGTGCTGCTAGGGCCAGGTTAGGTTAGGCTCGAGCAGTCCCCTACGAGGTGCACTTAGTTCGATTGCGAGACCGATGAAAGGGCGCAGGAATGGGTTGCCGTGACCACTGCTGGAACCAGATATTTCCTGTCCAATATTTTAAGTTTGCGAACAACTTGCAGATCACCGCAGAATCTGCAGATATCCGTATCTGACAATTTGAGTCTCTTTCGTGTGTCCTGTCAGGATTCCTATTACTTCCTAAGCTTATCCCTGTTTAATTTTAATAACTTCCAGGATCTTTTGCCGTCAAAAAGTGGCCAGAGAACTTTGAATACTTGCCCGCCTTAGGTCGGCACCCAGCACAGTCTTACTCGGTTCTGACTGCATAGTGCCTTGAGCACTGTGCGACAGCCCCTGGTTGTATCAGAGTTGATGATGGTCGATTCTTATACCTTGAGTGCGGCCTGGCTATGGATGTAGATAGCGATATCTCTTTCGGATACCGAACTCATCTACATTAGCTCAGCCGCCCTCAGGACAGCCAGAACCTCTGATTGGAAGACACTTCTTGCGTCCGGTAGTAGAACCTGTTCCTTCCTCTGTTTCTGAGCCATCTGTGAAAATTGGAATTTCATTTGACCTGATGACTGTATTTTTTTCCCAATCCTCCCTCTCCGGATATATTACATCATACGGCATATCGAAGTCGACCAAGGAAGGAATTTCATCCGTTAGAGTTGGATTGCGTGGGAGTAACTCTTCTATTACCGTGCCATATTCGAAATTACTGCTCGTGAAGTAACCCAGATTAGTGAGTCGTATAGCGCTGTTACCAGCAAGTTTTTTTTATCGGTAAATCAAGCGGTGTTAAGTGGTGAAAAGTTTTAATGCTGCCGTAGGGGTGGTACGGAGCGCACCTGTAATGGCTATGGAAGCCGTTCTTTGAACCGCCGTTAAATAAAACTGAGATATAAAGCTGACATCATTTAGATCTCGGAAGTGGTAACTGCTTAGGGACTGCATACTGATCCGTGTGAAACAGGAAATTTGCATGAAAATTTCCATGCATCACTGGCATCATCGTATGACATTAGTGTCATGATGTTATCAAGCTACCTACTATGTTTTTTTCTAGGAATCCGAATATGAGCAGTTCACCAACAGCGCAGTTCCCTTTGACGTTTGAATGTTAAACCCCTGAGAGTTCGGTTTAGAATACTCTATAATGTGTGGATAAAATAAAGGATTGTTATAGGTTAATAGAGGTCTTCAGAGAAGACCCCTACGGGATCGATTTTGGCTGTTTTAAAAGCCTGACGATGATTTCACATTGTGTCCATTCGTTCCTTTCTGGAACCAGGTGATTTTAACAAGTTCGACTAAAGAACAACCAGAGCTTTTTTCTTTCGTCCTGCAACGTTTTCTTTCCACTTCAGTTTGCTAATCAGGATGAGTGCTAGGTACTTGTCCCTTTTCCAGAAACTCAGAAGGTGTCATTTAGTTTGGATGCGGTTGTATATGCGATTATATTGTATCTGGATTCTTTTTGCGAAGAGGACCAGGTCAGTTTTGGCCGAATTGACGCTAACATCACAGCTGCGTGTCAAGGAGGAGAGTATGCCTAATGATTATATTATAGAGTTTCTCTGGGCGTTTACCCGAAAGTGTACGTTATCACACCTCACGTGTCTTTAATTTGTGAGGAGCTCGTTGAGAACTAGGTAGAAAGAACACTAGCATCGAGGAGATAGCGATATTTCTCTTTGGGTGGGCTAGGGCTAACTACCTATTATATTTCATGTTAACCAAATCTGCCTCCTTAGACTAAGGAACTAGTTGATGTTCTCAGTTTTCCTGCAGCCTGGTATGAGCGTATGCCCGACAATCGCAGAGTAAGTGCTTCACAGTATCGTAGCAAAAGCGTAGTTCCTCGTTATGACGCCAATAAGCGGTGTGTAGTTTATCTTACTGAGGGTCAACGGGAATGTCGCAAACTTTCAGATACGTCAAGAACCATTATTTTGGTCTCCCAGCATTCTGAAAAGTCATGTCATTTGCAGGTACGAGGGCTGTTTGAACCGGGATTGGAAGATAGGTGGTACTACTGAGCCAAGATGGGTGTACCATCTTTTAGCCCGCCTGTCAAAATTTGGTGACACCTTTCCGGCTGAAGGCACTGTCTTCGCCTTCGTTGGAGCACGTTCACGGGGTAAAACCCATTGTTTCGATTGTTCTTTGGTCTCTGGTGTGTACCAATAAATCCATGTCTCATCGACGGTCACGAAACAACGCAGAAACTCCTCCGGACTTCGATTAAACAGAGTCAAGCACGTCTTTTAAGTGGTCTCATGATTGCGTTTGTTCTGCGATGTTAGCAAACGCGGCACCCATCACGCGGACAGCTTTCTCAGCCCAAAATCTCGTGGAGGATATGGCTAACGCATTCAGTTGAGATTCCGGCTATCTCAGCCAACTCGCGAATTTTCACTCGGCAGTCCGCCAATACGAGATCATGGATTTTGTCCAGGGTTTCCTCTGTGGTAACCGTTTTTGGGCCACCTGGGCGCGGTTCATCAAAAACCGACGTGCGGCCACTCTGCGAAGCAATGGTTATACGGGAAGGTGAATGGGTCCCATACACACCATCGAAAATGGGCTTGATTTCCTCGCAGGTTTTGCCACTCAAAAACAAGAATCGGATCACGGAACGATACTGCTCTTTTTCCATGGTGGCAAAAAACGCTAACACGATGTTTTGAAATGGGTGTCAAAACAAAACTAAGCGGTGGATTGTCACCAAATTTTGATAGGCGGGCTAAAATGTACTAAATGATGGTACAGTAGCGCCAACTATCTTCCATCCGGATACTCATCAAACAGCCCTCGTATGCTCGCAAGGAACATGCTGTCTATGAAGGTCCTAAAGCACGTTCAACTACTGAGGAGCTCTAAGCCTTGCTTATGAAGTTCATTCGTGATTTTATTTCCTGCGATCTATTTGTGACCAGGGGCTTAAACAAGATTCATGAAATTCAGCATTCCGATTGCTTTTAGAGAATTTTTGTGTTCTCCAAACAGTTTGGAAATAGTGAGAGATTTAAGCGCAGCTCGGCTGTCCCTACAGATTTACGAGTATATACCTCGTCTCCATAATATATGTAGTTCATTGACACCAGGATTGCGTATATCTTCATTTCAAATTCCTAATTAGGAGTAAAATCTAACGTTTCCGGTTCAAGAAAGACGTCAGCGCCGTATCCTAGATCGGTTTCATTGCCTCATATAGCATGTTCATAATACCAGTGTGCATGATAATCTCCATTTCACTGCGTGTTGTGCCAAAGATCACCTTTTTAAAACGGAAGATTACTTTGAGAGTGCAGCGTATAATATCAAGGGGAGCAAGACCATGTTTTTCCACACTTGCTCCATGCAACCGAGACAGACTGTTCTTCGGAATCTGGATCTTTAAATTGAACAAATCGAGGCCTTAAGTATAATATTCCAAAATCGACATTTCTCGCACTTCCAGTGTTATGAAGGCATGTTTTCATCGATTGGTTGGTTTGGCTGACGTTACGACCATTTAAAGTCATACAAGTCGCTGAGTGAATCTTTATGCTGTGGAACCTTTCGCTTTCATCACCTTAGTTCATACAGCTGTGAATTCTACAATAAAAGACGGAAGCCGTCATCTGTTGCCATTTAAGGTAAGGTAAGGTAAGGTTAGAGTGGGAAAACCAACCCACTTAGGCCTCACATTGGCTCATTGTGATGCATTATGATCTGAACGAGGCCGCTTTAGCGAGTTTAGCATTAAAAGGCCTCGAGTCCGATTTTAACATTCTCCGGATTTGTTTCGTAGGTTTTGTCCAATAGGGGGAAATTTACTTAAACCTTCGGGGTCAGGGTCCGTGTACATAAAAGATATAATGTTTTTTGAAAGTCCATAAGCCGAATTCTTTTGACTCTGCATTGTAAGATGTGTATTCTTTAATGGCAGTTGTACCATTGCTGATACCCAGCGTATCTTTCAAATCGAAGTTTCATATGTCAGCCATGAACTGCAAGATAACTCTTTGCAGCTGGTGGAGTTGCAACAGCTCCTGGATTCTTACAAAGGGTGTAGTCAAATTCCAAAACTATATTCTCCATATCTACTGTCCTCATTCCAATGAAGAATTATTGAATGTACTCGTATGGTCTATGTCGACATAAAGGGTCTTTCATTAAGCGCTTCCTGTCTTTAAATTTAAATAAAACAAAGTGTGTGTGAGATATAATCGAAATTGTTTATTCGTTTGAAAGACCTATCGATGCCATTATGTATGGAACATAACATCGCTCAAATATCCGTCGCAGCTTCTCTGGGTGGCGCGCATCCGAAATGTCCAATTTTCCATGAATATGGCGCATAAATCAGGCTGAATTTGACCGATGGGTTATGTTGCCTTTGAGGGCCGCTGTTGTTTGTGACTTATTCACATAGACCTGCGACTTCAGAAAACCGCACAAGAAAAAGTCTAACGGGGTCAAGTCACACGATCTCGGTGGCCAGTTCACATCACCTCCACGTGGGATGACCATGCCCTCGTTCAAAATTTGCAATGTGGCGTGAGCTATGTAGCACGTATCGCCGTCCTGTTGAAACCACTTGTTGTTGGTGTCCATATCATGCAATTCAAGTCAAAAGAAGTTGGTAATCATCGATCTATAGCACTCGCCGTTGGCGGTGATGGCCTGGCCAACGTTGTTCTCAAAGAAATATGGACCGCTGACGCCGCCAGCCTAAAATCCATACCAAACAGTGACCTTTTCGGAGTTCATTGGATGTTCTTGGATCTCATGTGGATTGGCATCATCCCAAAATCGACAATTTTGTTTATTGACGTACCCATTCATCCAGTAATGGGATGAAAATTGGGGTCAGTTTCCATCTGCTCCAGAACCCATTCAGCGAACACATGTCGTTGTCTATGGTCGACTACCTTCAGTTACTGAGTCAGTTGAATTTTGCATGGGTTCAGGCACAAATCATGACGCAATGACGTCGATTCGCCAAGTTGTGGTCTGCGAAAGGCCGAGTCCTCCTGCACACCCTCACGGACAGCAACGATGTTTTCAGCAGATCTTGCGTTTCGTCGACGTACGGGTTTTGATTTATCGTTTACTGAACCAGTGGACTCAAATTTAGTCACCACACTGCGAACAGTAGGGCGATTATGCCGACCGTAAAATGGGCGAAACGCGTGGAACGTTGCCCAAACAGAGCACTCATTTTGATAAAACGATTTTATCATTTGCTCGTGTTGTTGAACGCTATGTCCGTCCAAATAATTTGGCAAAACAGACTGAATAAATGACAGCCAATTTGACAGATGTAACTTCAACAATATGGCCGCCTATCAACTCTCAAAGCTCGAAAGTCCCTACTGGAAGTGAAGAAGACCCAGTACCTTGATTCGGATCATCATGTCTCTTACAATACTCGTACTTAGCCGATACCAGTTTCTCAGCTCGACTTTAGCATTTTTCAATCAAAAGTTGTGGCTATGTGGATCAAAGCCGGCTCCAATTTGATCGATCTTTGGATTAAAATCTAAAGGCAGTTTCATCTTCCGGTTGTTAAAACTATCTCCACATGGACTGTGCTCTAGGCATACTACATATAGATACGTATATACCAATTGTATTTTTACTTCAGCATGATTAACGTTTTGTAAGTGCATTGGGTGTATGATCAAAATTCAATAGAAACCGCCGTTACTTTATAAAACGTGGGTGGCAGTTTGTGTCTTATTGTCACTCAATTGCGTACTCCTTGAATCCCACACTGGGCCCAATCAAAACCACATAACCTCACATTTACTTAAACCATATGACTTTGTCCCAATAGCAAATAGATGGTGCGTGGTAAAGTAGAAGCCAACTTGACGAACCTCTTAATTTACATTTAGCTCTCCCAGATACGAATACAGCTAGAAGCTGTTACACAATAATTCCGAAATAAATATGCGTCATCGGGTGCACGTTTCTACATACCTAGTCGTTTGTAGGCATATTATGTACTCGTACTCATACACATGTTCCTACCTAGTGTTTCCAATCAAGTGGAAACGATTCGCTCGCAAATGACTGAGCTCTTTTTAATTATTCACTCATCCAGAATGTACATATGTTACACCTGTTTTGGTTGTTGGCATCTCGGAAGGTGCAGGTCTTCACTCACACATAGTCAAAAAGCTTTTGATTATTTTCTCAGCAACGAATGCGAATCTCGTTCCCAAAGTGCAGCACCCACTTTTGTGTCGAATTGATGGTTTTATTGCGTGGTTTTCCCCTGGTCCTTTCAGCCGAAATATTCAAATAACGCTTTACGTGAAGTCTAAATAAGGTGACAAGATAAAGGACAAAGCTATTAGTGCAGCTACATACAATACTCTGTGCAATTATAGTATTAGCTCAACTAACAAGAGATATATTGGTTCTTCAAGATTGATAGTCGGCATAAAGATCATTGACGTGAGTCAAGCGAAAGACTGTGCTTCAAAGATACACGAACGATCTATTCAAGATGCCATTTGATTTACAAAAGTCGCTTCGTTGGCTTTTAACTCTAAGGCGGCGGATTGAAAGTGAAACCATTTAAAATAATTGAAATGAGTTTCGCAATCGATTTGCAAAGTGTGCTAGCCCGGTTGCTTGCTCTGCTCTACGAGTAGAAACTCAAGACCAACAGCTCCGCAAGACGACCTTTAACTTAACATTTGAATTAAACAAAAAGAAAAACGAAGGAAAAAACACAATAAAATTGTTAATGTGTGTTTTTTGTTTTGTTTTTGTTTTTGTTTTTATTTGTTTACCACAGGCACACTGAGTCACTGTCACAGTTTCTGTGGAAGCTTTATTTATCACCTCGTTTTGGTATTTCACTAAGATCGTGCTTGTATTGCAAATGCTGAAGGTACTGAAGTTTTATTGATTTGAAATATCGCACTCTTTTCACATGTATGTAAGTGGGTATGTATGGATGATAATGCCCCGTTTAATAGGAATATTAATTTGCTGGATTGTATTTGCTCTGTTGCAACTATTCAATCAATATTTTATGACTTCAAATGAGGTATTTACGTAATCTGATGGTTGGAATTGCAAATATATTTTAGGATAAGATAAGACCTGTACAACTTTGTTGACTTTTTTGTTCTGATTACGAGTGATAACACAGACCCTGCGTGACGGAAATGACCAATGTAAGGACATGACTTGTAAGTCTGAGGTTTTACTTGGTTTTTTGATGAAATTTTGAAAATTAATCGCATTTTGTTAACTCAACAACGGAATTGATTAATTTCCCTTTTAAGTTTCAAACATTCAAAACCAAGGTCGAAAGTTGCATCACGTTTTTTGTGGTTTTCCTTAAGTCACGTCGTGTGGATATTAAAATTCTTGCAGCTTGATGTGAGAGTAGTTCGAGCACTTGCGGACCTAATGCTGTTCGTCGCTCTTACAACGAATCTTACGGGAGATGGTGATGGTTTATGCCCTTAGAAATAAAATGTTTTTACCAAGCGCAATAGTAAACAGACTGTGGAAGCATTCGTTTTACTTGCCTTCGTCCGTACGGTGATCTGTCACCTAGTATTGTGTTCATGCGAGACCCAACTGTCAATAGCAGCTCTGACCAAATATGCAGCCCCCTGAGAATTGCTTTTCTGAGTCCCATTCCGCAAGTTTATCGGCGATCCTATTTTTTTTTCTTTTGTTTTAAAGAACTTAATATTCAAAAGGCTATCACTACTCCTAAAATGCGGGAGCTCGTGTTAAGTTTTTCGGAAAATTGGATAGAAAGAGAGGGAAGGGTGTTTGGTTGGCATCCAACATGTTATGGGGAGACTGAATTATTATTGTAAATTGACTTGTTGTATATTAGGCAACCATTCATCTCATGTGATTTTAGTTTGGTGAAAAAAAATAATGCCTTTCGGGCTTGGTTGCGATTGACCGCCGAACCGTCCGATTGGGAAGAATATACGCTACCACTTGGGCCACGGCCGCCCACCCATTGTTGCCTGGTACCCCGGCTTTAGGTCTTAGGATTTGACGTCGCTGCAAACACAAATGCTTCACTTCCTTCATCTCCACGATATTTCAAGCGCATGGTGATTTGTATTGCTTTACGAGAAGTGCTTTTGTTTTCGCTGTTGAATTCTTTCAGAGTAGATGGACAACAACATTTCTCCATTGCGTACCTAAAAAGTGCGAATAAGGATTATGCACGTACGTCACTTCATAGTCATAGTCATAGCCATCAGCTCTTAAAATATTTCGAGACACGAAAACGTCTCAATGACTGACAGTACGGTCTTTGTAGCAACAGCTTTACTGGTGATTTAGTGGAAAATATAAACCTACATCCATGAAAGCAAGATACGAGCAACCGCACTTGATCTTTCAAAAGCATTTGACAGGGTTTGGCATCATTTGTCCTTAGTCTAAAATGTGTGGATTTTAAATCAATGACTCTGTCCTTCTTCACCTTTCGGAATATTTGATTCAAGTTGTTTTGGACGGTTCCAAGTCTGATATCCACAAAATAATAAAAAACAAATGCTGGTGTTCCCCAGGGCTACATTCTGACTCCTATATTCTTTGTGATTTTCGTTAATGATTTCTTGTCTGACACTTCTAATCCATTATACCCCTTTGCCGATGAGTACCCTCTGTAGATTGGAATTGAATATTTCTAAAATATAATACTGAATGCTGTCGTTAAAACGAAATTTATGGTATTCACCCAGCCATTATCTGTGAATAGCACTTACATCGCCGAAAACGAAAAACTTTCCACTCTCGGTATGTGTGTCAATAACAACCTATGTCGCCATGTTTAGGTTTCCTCAAACCGTGTTAGAAATACTTCTGATCTAGCCTCAATACATAAGCATTTATCCGCCCAAAATTGGAGTGTAAAACCAACATCTGTTCAGGTGCTTCTAAAACCTCTCTGCTGACGCCAATATTGGCCACCCAATTGAGACCATCACACACCAACGTTATTTCTTTTGATTTACATGTTTCTATTGCTATTTTTACCACCGTATCTCCCACGAAATTGCTCTGAAATATCGTAATTCTTTCCGTAGCCATATAATTCGCTTATGGAATGCCGTGCCGAGCTCTTTATTTCCTTTCCTAAGCATTGTAAACTGCAAACATTCAAAACCAACGTACATCGGTTTCTCTCTCTCTTTCCTTTCTTGTACCTAAAATCGATAAGCAGGTGGTGGAAAGTTGCTGTTTTTTCCCCAAAATGAATATCAGGTCAATGGTGGACTTACCATCCGAACACCACACTAGTAAGAGCGATATAGGGTTGAGGAGACTGATCTCTCTGTAGTCAGTCAGATTTTGCTGGCGAGCGCTGGTGTTTTTATAATTCATCGAAGCAGATGTTTGTTTACTGAGGCGAGAAACCTCTCTCAGAGGATATCCATCTTAGGGATCTGACAAACTTTGCTCAGCCCTTATTCATCGGGTATATTTGACATATGAATTGGTATATATTTGTTACCAAATTAAATAATTTCGCCTGTCTCCCTCATTAAATTATACCAAGGAAAATTTTTCAGTGAATTTAGATCACATCCAGCAGTGCTAGAAAATGCCTCATTGCTCTCGAGTCTTGTGTTCGCAGCATTGCCCTATTTTCTTAAACGCTTATTCCACCAAGCAACACGAACATAGGTCATACTCGTGTAATCCTTTGGTGCCAATCCCAATATGTTACCCGAAAACTGCCTGTCCTCTAGACATGATTGATTACGCCTACGGTTTCTTGTATAAATTGAAGAGTGTTGATTCAAGCGTACACCAGATACAGGATCTGCAGCTTATACATTCGTATATATATAAATACCGCTCGGAGCTATTCTATCTGAATCTTGTCCATATCGATAAAGTAAGTCTTCTCCTCGCGGATAGGAGTATATTCATCACTCTCAGAGCTCTGTTTGGATTCTATTTGCTCGAAAAGTAGCACCTTAAGGTGTTTTCTTCATCTAGCAAAACTATCCGTATTCGTCCTAATATTATCCACTCGAATACTCGGCCTGTCTATGTGGCACTTGTGAGTTCTCCGTTTGATCCGACTATGAGGATGAAGTCGTAACCTACATAAAATATTCTCATATGTCCAACAATTTTATAAAGCACTTAGTGGCAATCTTCTTGTGCTCTTTGTCGTAGGAAGTTTGACTTACAGCTTACTTAGTCTCCATTAAGAGTTCGCATTGACCAACTGCCTCCAGTTGCGTACTGCAAGCCTTCCAATACTCTATTGGTCAGAAAGCGTTCTCTGCTGTCATCATTCTGAACAGTCTGATGCCAGAACTAGACATGGCTTAATATACCTTGTTCTTATAGATGCTGTCCCTTAAATCGACAAAGAGTTGCTGAATATCGATCTGGACTTCTATGACAGTTATTATCGATCTGCGGTAGTGTCAATTGTGGACTTACTCGTCCTAAAACCGCACTGATATGGTCTACACAGATCGTTGGCAAATTGGTTCTTGCGTTTACACAATACAGATGACAGGATCTTGGAGACTGAGACTGACAGTTGAATATAAAATGCCCACCGTATCTCATTACGAGATAGTAAGCGGTGCAGTATTTAGTTTGTCGGCTATTACTCAAGACGTCTGGGTTCAAATTCAATTCAACAACTCCAAAGATTAAAATAGGTTCCTATAAAAAAATACTCTTCCCCTTCCGCCGTTCGGATTCGGAGAAGAACCGTAGGTCCCACTCATCGGTGTACAAAATCACATTCTGAAAAACACATTGAATGAGAGAAACTAGGCCATTGACCACTGTCAGCGCGGCTATTTATTTTGTCATTTGATACAATTCATGTTGACAGTTTATTGTTTCTATGAAGTGATACTTTCTGCACCAGTTTGTTGGCCTGAGAATCTCACGGATAATGGGATTCCACAAAGCCTCCGCACAAAAAAATTGTGATGGCCAAGACAAACAGTACTCGTATACATATACCCGTCAAATGCAACAATCGCATACATTAGCCTGCAACTTCTAACAATTCCAAGGGTGATCCAGAAGTGCAACAACCTTATCCACCTCTTACCAACCGGGTCTTTCCATTTCCACACGTTGCCGTCTATCTGCGAAACATATCTCCAAAGAAACTTCGCACTTTATGTTGTTGTTTTAGATGTTGGTGTTGCTATAGCTTGATAAAGTAAAATCGCTGACTTTCTTTGCCATATTCGTACACGATTTCCAGAATTGTACGAGTATCTCTGTATCTATTGCAGAAATAGTACAATACTACAACTTTTTACTGGATCACAAAACAGAGTCAAGATAGCGCGAAGAATGTGCACTACTTGCCCAAGGCACCTTGTCCTCCTCCATAACAACACAAGTATCAACACATTACCCGTATCCGTAATATGGCTTGAGGCATTGTGCAAGTAACATTCTGGGCCACAATTCTTAGTGTCCCATTTGATCTGGGAACTACAAATTGCGAATCCAAAGGGTTATGTTCAACAACGCGTAATATGTACGAATACCATCAGTTGGCGGATATTTTTAACCCGTGACAGTGTCACGACAACGAGGTTTTATCAGAACGCGATAATTGTACCTTTGTCCATGGTGCTAGATAAGATAGTCGATTCGCATTCGAAAATCGTTAAAAAATTTGTAATTCCCTCTGTGCGAAATTATCTATGTATCTCTGCTCCAAGCCAAAGCACTTCGTAGATGTGGTCGTATCCGTATCTGTCTCTGTTTACTTTGAAAAGGGGGTCTCCCAATAACTTTGTCTTCGTCGTTGTCGTCGATCTTTGCTATCTGTAGCTGTAGCTGTAGCTATAGCTGTAGCTGTCTTTGTCGCTGTCGCTGTGGTCGTAAGTCTCCGTTTGAGCTTGTCGTCGACGTTGTTAGTTAGTCGCTGGCAGTGAGAGAGATCGGGCAAAATAATGAATGGCAACGTGCGTAATCAACAGAATCCAGTTTAATCTCGCAGATATACGTAGTAGTAAAAAACGAAAACGATAGAAGTTCATCTATTGTCGCGATCGAATGGGATAGATATACCCTTGAAGTGATCATCTATAGTGTGACTACTAGTGTAACACAATGTCGGAAGTGTTGAAACAATCCAACGCCAGCGGATTGATCCATGATCAACATAGCGTGCAGGAGGAGAATAATAATTCGAAAAAATCACCGGACTACGACGAAATCGGTGAAGAGTTCGATTTTAGTGATAACGAGTTAAGTGCGTTAAATAGCGATGATGATGTCGTAGATGCGGTGAAATCTAGTGATCTAGTGAACGATGCAGTGGATATCGATGTTGTGAAAAAGCCTGCTAATCTAAGCCTCGAACAGGCTAAAGAAGTTCAAGTAGATGCATTCTGCCCAATTACGCCGCGTAAAATAGTCGATTGTAAGGAACAAAACGGGTCCGCTGAGAATGGATACGCGAGCGATGAAGTAGATGACGATTGTCCAGAAGAAGATGACGAGTTGATTGTACAATTTTTAGGACAAGCTAATCAAATTGTACGTATTTGCATAATTTTTTCTTATTATTGTACATATTATACTTAAGCAAACGTATCTGAAGATGTTGGCTCAAGAATACGAGTATATCTTTGAATATGCTTAGATTCTGCTATTGTTTACCTTCATATATTATGTCATCTTGCTCCATAAGAGAGGATGATGGGAATAGTGTTAATTGAAAGAAGAATTTCATCTAATGAAAGGTACACGTATTCGTAAACCTCTTCGAAATATGGGTAGCTAATTATATACATGTCTTTGCCTTGAGAATGGCAATAGATGAAAAGAGGTAGTTTTATTTGTTTTCTCCCTGAGCAGTATACCCATACCCAGTATGTACGAGGCACAATGGTGCACCCAGGGCAGAGTTATTTTCCTACACGGGTGCTAATTATGGTGATATTTCCGTTGGTGGAGATTGAGTCGGCGCCGAAAGGAACATAGTTTTTAGCTTGTTGCTTCTTTCAAAAGACCAGAAATAGATTGGCGTATCATTAAGATATTTTTTGGCGATTGGCGTGGTTTTTTTTAAACCAGTTAATTGCTAAAGGGTGAGTCAATGGGTGCTTTGTTATCATCAATCATTCGTTGGACATGCGTGATGTGAGACCAAAGTATTTGTCAAAAATCTGTCACAGTTTTTAAGAATGTGTAAACTTTCTCTATTGACTATGGAGCTTGAAGGTAATTGGTCATTATTTGTGAACTTCCAACAAAAAAACAAAACGTCGTCTGCACTCAATGGTATGGCTGGCAGCTTGTAGCAGTTTGATATTGCCTCACAAGTCTCGAATGGATCATAGACAATTTTGTTTGTAAGGACACTTTCTAGTGCTCCTGTTTGTCAATTTAGAGATCGAGTTGGAAATAACAAATCTATCATAAATATATATAAGACCGCCAATGAGGTCTCAGAGTTCTACAATCGTTTTTGTACACGTATTTGTGTGCTCCAATTTGAGTTTAGATTGCTGATGCCTTCAGGCTAAGGTTATTCCACTCTCGGCTTCTTAAGTTAGTGACTTCCGCAGACAAGTGTAGTTCTAGTTAGATCACGGGTTTGGTACAATTGCTAGCATCCATAATTTTTTCATCACGGTCGGCGTTTGTTATTTGTTATTTGTTAAATACCTTTCATACATAGCCCAAGACTGCAACGCATAAGTTAAAGTCGGATGCACAAATTCGTTTACGACAAGCCTTTGAGTGTAGATCTCACTTTCTAGTCGGAGAATAATTTCGAACTTTCACGTCCTTTTAACCATCACACACTTACTTAGAGTCCCATTGTGTCATGAAGCCATGTTACTAATTTTTTTGTACTTTAAGACGGGTGCATTCCGTTTTTCTATGCATTGGCTGTCGCTATATAAAGAAAATTTGTTCCAAATTCATCGATGTGGCTTTCAATGGAAATAGCAAGGCACTTTGAAGACTTTTTTGTCACAAATATACGAGTATTCGAATAAAATATTCTACAGTATTGCCTACCAAAAATTTCTGAAGGTCTTGAAGGATGGTTTGCCATTTTGTTTCCTTCATGATGGCGAGACAAAATACAGCGTATTATTATTAGCGAAAACATGGTTTCCAATGCGTTGCTAAGCCGAGGAAGCACTCATAAATACATTAATTAATGTACAGGATGTGTCAGCAAACTAAATAAGCAAGCAGCAAGCATCCTTTACCTCACAAGAAGGAATAAGTACCAAAGGCCTGTATTCTTGCCAAATCCGAACTTAATCTCTCCTTCCAGTGCAGATAACTTTGCATTAGTGCTGTTGACCGCTAGACGGCCAAGAGTTCTTGACACGTTGTCTTTCGCTTTGCTAATCGTCTTCACTTTGTCTTTAACAAATTCTTTAATTTAATCGGAGAGTGTACAATTAGCATACCAAACAATCAATTGCTTCCCATTAGTATCTACCACAATCGTCGTGATATGAACCTCGACAAACTCTACAAGATAGCAGTATCTAGAGATCCGCTGCAAGAGTTCAGATAATTTTGACTGTCCCAAACTATCTAGGCCAAAACATGACTGGAAAGCCTACAAGACATCTTTAGGATGAATAAACAAAAAAATATAGAAGGCTCACTAGCACAAATGAATCCTCACGACTACGGCATGTGCTCACAATGACACAAAGAATTTTGTGAATAAGCACCCGAATGGTGTGTGGGTTGACACCGAGGAAGAATCATTGGATCTGCTTATGAATACTTACCTCCGCCTACAGATCACTGTTGAAACATTGTCTATGTATGTGAAAATGCTTAAATGGGCAGATTGCTACTTCGAACATTACAAGGCACGGAGCTCGATGGTATCTTTCCTGGCCAACTACAACATTTCTTTCTTAATGTCAGAGATATTCATTTATGTATTCTAAAAGTCTGTTTGGATCTTGTTATAATACGCAGTGCCTTAAGTGCCTTCAGTGTCTAGACTGGTCCATTTAGCGTCATTTACAATCATTCTAATATATACTCGTTGGCAATATTAAATTTTCATTGGCGAGTCAAAATCTCTAGACCTAAATATGGAATACTCGTGCTTATCAGGCTGCAACCTGACTATCGATTCATCCAATACCGCAGGCCAATATTGTCATCTACGTTTATATTGACACGCTGTGATGAAATCCCAAGAACTTGAAGATCTTAACATACCCAAATCCGCTGATTCAGATGGTATATTTCCCATTCTTATGAAGAGGTATTCTTCCACGTTGGCAAAACCACTGCGTAAGCTTTTCCGTCGATCCTACTCTTTAGGACTCTCTCCGGGAAGATGAAAAACAGCATTTGTCCAGCCCGTCCCTAAATCAATATGGAGAAAGCATCAGACTCTTGTTGAAAATGCGTGCTTTTGGGATCGACGACTCTCTTCTTCAATGGATTAGAAATTACTTTTCGGAACGTTCAATTCAAGTTGCCTTGGATGGTTTCAAGTTTGATATCCACAGCATAAATGCTGGTGTGCCCCAGGGCTCCGTTCTGTCTCCGACACTCTTTTAAATCTTCATTAATGATCTCTTGTCTGCTACTTCTAATCCAATATATTGCTTTACCGACGACAGTACTCTCTGCTTTTCATATTCGTTCCCGGACTCACGTCTCTGCTCTTCAGCTGTAGAACTGGAACGGCAGCGTATGCTAAGCTCATTTAATTCCGATATAAAGAGCATGGGCAATTGGGAAGCAATCCAAAACACAATGCTGTCTGCTGTCGTTAAAGCGAAATCCAAACACCCAGCCATTATTCATGAATGGCGCATCGTTGAAACCGAAAAACTTTCCATTCTCGGTATGTGTGTCAATGAAATATAAGAAATACTTCTCCCCTCTGATCTGGTCTCAATATAAAGGGTCTTTCATGTCCGTCGCGGCTTCTCTGTTGGCGCGCCTCCGAAATGTCCAATTTTCCATGACTCTGGCGCAATAAATCTGGCTGAGTCTGACCGATGGCATGGGCTATGTTGGCTTTGAGGGCCGCTGTGGTTTGTGGCTTATTCGCATAGACCTGCGGCACAAGAAAGAGTCTAACGGGGTTAAATCGCATGATCTCGGTAGCCAATTCACATCACATCCACGTGAGATGACCATGCCCTCGAATCACTCGTGCAGAATTTCCAATGTGGCGTGAGCTGTGTAGCACGTAGCGCCGTACTGTTGAAACCACATGTCGTTGGTGTCCATATCATCCAATTCAGGCCAAAAGAAGTTGGTAATCATCGACCTATAGCGCTCGCCGCTGCCGATGATAGCCTGGCCAACGAGCGTCGTTCTCAAAGAAATATGGAGCGATGACGCCACAAGAACAAAATCCACACCAAACAGTGACCTTTTCGGGATGCATTGGACGCTCTTGGATCTCATGTGGATTGGTATCACCTCAAATTCGGCAATTTTGTTTGTTGACGTACCCATTCATCCAGAAATGGGCCTCATCGCTGGAGATGATTTTTAGATGAAAATTAGGGTCAGTTTCCAACCACTCCAGAGCCTCTACCTTCAGCTCCTGGGTCAGTTGAATTTTGTACGGGTGCAGGCCCAAGTCATGACGCTAAATTCGCAAAGTTGTGATCTGCGAAACGTTGCCCGAACAAAAGACCCATTTTGAAAAAACGATTTTATCACTTGCACGTATTGTTGAACGCTATGTCCGTGCATGGTGATTTGGCAAAACAGACTGAATAAACAACAGATGTAGCTTCAACAATATGGCCGTTATCAACTGTCAAAGTTCGGAAGTCCCTATTGGAAGACCCTGTATAAGACATTCATCCACCCAAAATTAGAGTACAATGCCCATATCTGCTCAGGTGCTCCTAAAACCACCCTGCATCTGCTAGATAGGATTCAAAATCGTGCCATAAGACTCATAGGTGATGCTAATATCACCCAGTCAATTGACAGTCTGGAACGTCGATGAAATGTCTCCTGTCTCATCTTGCTCTATTTTCACCAACAGTGCTCCATTGAAATTCCGCCCCTTCAAACCTTTAACCGTAACACTCGTCTCGTTATGAATGCCCATCAGTTTACCCTCAAGCCTACTTTCGGATGTACTCGTATGTACATTGAAATACCGTGATTCTCTTCTCACCCGTATATCTCGCTTATGGAATGCCCTGCTGCGCTCTTTATTTCCTGGCCAAACATTCAAAACTAACGTACATCGGTGTCTCTCTTTCTTTCCTCCCTAGCAACCCCAGGGAATTGTATTGCTGATGAATAAACATCAATCATCTCATTGTGCTACTGCAAAACTGTTAGAAAAGATAAGGGGGGTTCGTTAAACTAATGAGTCCCTACACCGTCACCGGGCACTGCATTCTAGTCATGGATGCCCTTAGACTAGGTTAACAATGCAACTACTTCTGTTGGTGGTGTCGAATACGGAGGAACGAGTTGGGTCTCGCCAACATAACTAATACGCACCTATTAGGCTACTTCCTTCATGATATAAACGATGATGCACCTAATATCCTACGATTTTACATCATTAGTCTTTAGATCTCTGGGTAGGCATATCGGCACGAGTTTAAAGTGCGTCGCAATCAAACTTACTACAGACGGAATCTAGTTTAAGTGAAAGTAGTGACTATGTTTCTATTTGACTGTGTCTCCCAAATCCCAGGTAAATTTTCTTCCTGGAAACACGTTAGTTTATAAAATGAATTGCAAAGTTTACTTGCTGATTCTTGGTAGTCAGTGTTGCTAATAACACATCAAATATGACGCATCAAGCTTTCCGTTGTTGTACTTCCGTAGAAGAGTCATGTTGTTTTGATTCATTACGAGATATGGTTACCTACTTACAACGCGCTCGTGCACTAATCGCCTCCAGTTGCGCACACCAAGTTGGCTGAAGTCCCTTTTGACTTGAGCGTACTACCTAAAAGTAGGTTTTTGTTTTACTGCGTTGCAGCTCCCGTATGTTGTTCATCCGCTCAACGTATCTTAGCCAGCAAAGCCTTTGAATTCTGGCCATTCTGACAAAGTCAATATTGCTGTTCAGACCATTCAGTTCTTCTGTTTAAGAACATGGGAACGTAAACCACACGAAAATCGTTCTTTCGAGTAACCAGGGGAATTTTTACCCACTTTAGATACAGACAGGTTTACGCCCATGTACAGAGCTTTCTTTGTTGTCGATGGAGAGACTTATTTCTCAGTTGCTTTCTTAGTTTAAAGAAACAAAGTTCAACAAACTTTTCACCTGTTCAAAATAATAATTTGGCGTTGTGACCTTTTTTAACAGCAGAATATATTTTGTGTTTCCCTCATTTGCCGCTAAATGCGTCTCTGTCAGTTCTGCTGATATGGCCTCAATCGCTCCAGTGACAACCCGCTGATTTGTTCCCATAAGATCAAGCTGTACAGAAATGTTGCGCCTCTGCCATTGGTTTTGAGTCTCGCATATTCTTCCAAGTATGATGTTGAAGTGATCATATAACTTCGCATCCCCTTGCCGAAATCCTTTTTTGATATCAAATGCCTCGGTGGTTTCATCACCGACTCTTATGGAACAGCGAGTGCTCTCCACAATCATCAGGGATGTGAAAACTTAACATGGCTCTATAAAGCTCGACTTAATAAATGGCGCCACGTGCAGTCCTAAATCTAATAAATAGATGGTGGGTAGTGATTTGGAGTTTTTGGGTTTTACTCATGATTTGCCGTCAGCTGAATGAATATCTGGCTGATGGTTGATCTTGAGCCACACCGATAAGAACCTATGATATTGTTGATATAGGGTTTCAAGCTGTTTTAAGCTGGCCTAGTTTGGAAGGCATCCCTCTTTAAGGATCATGCAGACGATTCTGATATTTCATTCACCCACCATATCGTATGATTGAGTTGATGTATGCCTCTTATCAAATATATAAATAGACCTCTTCTTAGTCGTGTGGATAAAGTACTTGTCTATCATCGTCCATTTTGAATAGTTCATTTTGCCTGGCAGCGAAATCTTGGTCTCCTTTAAAATTGTCAACACTGACTGAGGCTAGCTATTACGTTCTCATTCTTATCTCTGCACGCTTCAGCTCGGTATTTGTGTGCTTGGCACGTTATTTCACATTATGGTAGAACTTTTGGTCATCATTTCTTCGGAAGCGCCTCTCTATGGCATCGATCGTGAGCTTCTCCGGTTCTTTCTGAAAAGCCGACGTTCTCGCCGCTTTACTCATAAGTCGTAAACAGCACTTGTGCTTCTACATAGCGCCGTCTTACAGACCTTTTGTTTCATTGCATTGGACTTACCGGTACTATTCGTTTAACCAGTGGCTTCTTTTAGTTGTCGGATGAATACTCCCACATCAGATACGGCGTCTTGAGTGACTTGTTGAAAATGGTCCCTGTGCCTGAAGCTAGCAGCATAGGACTTTTCAAAAGGCTCTAGCAGTTTCTTCCGATTTTTTTTAAGTCTTACGCATCTGGCATCCGGGATATTCGATTTCGCACCATAGCTACACAACAAGGTAGCCTGAGTCTAAGTAGATGTTGGATCCTCGAAAATACTACCGTTGTGTCTTGCATCGAGCGCAATGTAATCCATATACGAAACGGGGTTGAGGTGTGTCAAAAGTGTGCTTGCTATGATAACATTTCTCCACATCGAGAAGTCGATTAAAGTGAGTACATTTTCAGAGCTGGTGTCGTGTAGGCTATGTTTTCCAAATGTGTTGTCAAAGAGACTCTCCTTGGCGTTAAAATCACCAAGGACGATTGTGCTTAGAACATTGCTTATAAGTTTGGCTGAGGGTATGATAGAAGCAGTTTATGGGAAAGTCGTCCGGTTCCTGGAGGCTTATGTTGGCGAATTTGGTCTTAATGCAGATTGAAATCAGGCGTTCGCTCAGATACGAGTACATGAAGCGCTTCTTGCCAATCGCCATATGTATTAACCTGTCAGAATTTTTCATTCTTCTTTTGCCCGACTCATCGTAACAGACTGCTTGTATGTCAGTGATAGCCTTGATCGGCTGCGTGTGGACTATAAACATCATAGGGTTGGCAGAAAGAAGTAAGTATTCGATATAACTCGGTCTATCCCGCCTCTCGTTTTGATTGCAATTCTAGAAGTGAGGTGTGCTTTCAGTGCATACTATCGACTCAGGATTTGGAGTGTAATTCTGAGCTTCTCTGCTACACAGTAACTGAAACTGCATAAATTTGAATTGAATGAATTCGACAATTCTAACAAAAAACAGATCGGTATTGACTCTCTCGTTATTAATTGTTCTTGTCCTTGGAAAAATATTCGATTTCTTATCATTCAAACTCAGCTCGTTCAAAAACGCAGTACTTGCGTTTTTTAATTCCAAGACCATGCATCACCTGGATGAAGTCATACATATGCATGTGGCTCTCTTTTATTAACAAATGTGTTGGTGTACAGCTACCTTTAAACTAAAACCTTGACTTAATTTAATTAATGCTTTCTCCGTCGTTACTATGTACGCGTATACTCGTATTTCGAATGCGAATTAGTAATTTATTAGCCAGCGCAGTTAAGCACAATTGAGTCATTAAGCTTATTTGTAGCCTATTACCGCTACATCTGTGTATAGCCGAGTACATTTGACAATGCACAAAACCTAATAAAAATTTCAATAAATGCCATTAACTTTTTAAGTGCGCTCTGTCGCAACGAATAACCACAAGTTCAAGTATACAGGCGCTGCTGCATTTAAACTTAAAGTTCGATAGATATTCTGAATTTATCGGAAGCCTGTTTTTCAGTAATTTTTCCAAGAAACAGAGTCCAACTGTGGATTTCTCTCTAAGCCAGAAACCTCTAAGTTGTGTCTACAAATAAGTACATCTGTACATCTAGAAAAGTCGATCCTCTCTTATAAGGAATGAATCGATTATCAATCCTCGAGAATTGCCAACAAAATTGTTGTATTCGTTTTGAGATCGTCTAAAACCAATCGCGGATGGGGTTGACGACAATTACGGGCAAAACTACATCTCATAGTCACACTAATTGATTCGTTTATGTGTGTGCCTGTGTATATATGTGTTTGGTTTTATTGTTAGTCCACTTACTTGCAACGTTGCTCAACTTGAACTTGACAGAGGAGAGGCTGGTGTTAATTAAAAGCCATCAACATGATTACGACAAAACAATTAAATTTGGACAGCGAACGTATTACTGGTTAGATGGACATGTGATGATTAAAAGCTGAAAATGAGCAGCAAATCCCCTGAGAGATCAAACTGGTTGAACTTGGTAGAGATACACACCCATACACATTCAAATCGAATATATCCAACAAATTGATGGAATTCTTCAAGGCATGTTACGGTCCGTTTCGGCTTGTGTCCATTTAATATTCTGTATAAAAAAAAAGAAGCAACTTCAGATGAGGAACATACATAAGTTGTACATAAGTTGAAATTATCAGGAATTAATGGAGACATGTTTTAATTGCATCGAGAGTACATGATGCAAGTTTCTTATCCCCATGCTGATACAGACAGATTGTCAGAGAAAAGCGCCATATGTTCATATGCGAGTATCTCGATATGCGAGTATGGTTTGTAGGGAATCCCATGACGAAGTGAATATGGTAAATCTTTGAATAGCTTCATGAGGAATGTCGGTTTTATCAAATGCTCAACGAGTTTTATGTAATTTTCTTTGGAAAAGAGCATAACAATGAAAATAGCGTTTGAAATAAAGCTTTTCAGTGATTATCACTGTGTAGGCTGCGTCCTAAGAAACTCTGAAAATGTAATTTTATCTGAAGGAATACTTACTCTAACACTATATATATATTTTGAGTTCAAGTAAATAATCTCGGTCTGTTCATATCCATAACACGAGTAGTTTACTAGTCAGTCATTGGGAATAGGATGTACCACTGCTGCCCTCCGACTTCCTTCCACTTCCTGTACTTTTTAACAATCTAAAATATATGATTTGTCAAATTCTTCATGTCTCGGCGATGATCTCCTTGTTCGAGCTAATTCTTTTTTCTAGGAGCCACATTTTCATGTCGCAGGGGGACAGGTCGCACGAGAACGGTGGATGCGGCAGCAATTCGTACCGTAATTCATGCAATTTGCCGACTTTGGATTAGTGAGCTGGCGGATTGTCGTTGTGGACCAACACTTTTTTTTTTTGCCAAATGAGGCCGTGTCTTTGTCAATTTCTTATCAAATCGGCCCAAAAATTCGTTCTTGTACAGCCCTGGGATCCACTTCATTTCTTCGCAAGTTCATGGGGATTATGACTTTCTAAACGATGGCACCATCTTTGCCTTCTTTGGAGCAGATTCGCCTAAAAAATACAATGTTTTGATTGTCGATTGATCTGTGGCGTGTTAAGAGATCAATCTTTCATCAACAGTTACGACTCGACGCAAAAACTCCTGTGCATTTTGCTTAAAGAGCTCCAAACTCTGATCTCCTCCGTAATCGTAATCGTGGTATCCATCGGACCGACAGCTTTCTCATGGTTAACGCACTTAATTCGTGCGGTTTGCTAAGAGATGGCGTAACTTGTATTATTCCATTGTTGTTATTCCATTGGAACATGCGTTGGAAAGCTACGTCATTCATTTGAAGCGTAAACAACAATCATTTTTTTTCACTCAAATATGTCGAACTTTGTGCCTGTAAAAGTGTTTTTGCGGGGAGTTCTTCTTCATTACTTTAATATGAAGAAAACTGCTGCCTAAAGTCATCGTATTTTGGTGGAAGTTTATGGTGAACATGCGCTAGCTGAGCGAACGTGGCAAAAGTGGTTTGCACGATTTGAAAGGGGCGATTTTGGCTTGGAAGACGATGAACGTCGTGGGCAGCCAAAAAAGTTTGAAGATGAAGAACTGGAAGCATTACTCTATGAAGATTGTTGCCAAACACAAGAAGAGCTCGCAGAATCTTTGGGTGTCACTCAAGCAGACATTTCAAAACGTTTAAAAGCAGCTGGATATATTCAAAGGAAGGAAATTGGGTTCCACATGAACTCAAGCCGAGAGACGTCGAAAGGCGGTTTTGCATGTCCGAAATGCTGCTGGAACGCCACAAAAGGAAGTCATTTTTGCATCGGATTGTTACTGGTGATGAAAAATGGATCCATTACGACAACCCCAAGCTCAAAAAATCATATGTGAAACCCGGCCAACCAGCCAAATCAATGGCAAAGCCGAATTTCCATGGCGCGGAGGTAATGCTCTGTATTTGGTGGGATCAGATGGGTGTGCTGTATTATGAGCTGCTAAAACCGGGTGAAACCATCAATGGACAACGCTACCGAACACAATTAATCCGTTTGAAGAGAGCTGTGGCCGAAAAACGCCCGAAAATGGGACCAGACACGAGGCAATAATTTTCCATCATGACAACGCTCGGCCCCACGTTGCTATTCCGGTTAAGAACTATTTGGAAAACAGTGGATGGGAAGTCTTACCCCACCCGCCTTATAGCCCAGACCTTGCCCCTTCTGACTACCATTTGTTCCGGTCGATGCAGAACGCCTTCATTGAAATACGGTTCACATCAGAGCAGAGCAATATCAAAAATTGGCTTGATTCATTCTTGGCTGCCAAGCCGGCGCAGTTCTTTTGGGATAGGATCCACAAATTGCTAGAAATATAAAATTTTGATTATCGTTTCGTACGATACGCCTAAGATGGGCGCCCCTCATCAATACACATGTATGGCCACGTTTAGGTTCTTTGAAACAATATCTCATGATTGTCACGGATGGTGAAAGGTTCCGATAGGCAGCATCTAACTTCGCTTTTATTTCTTTGCACATTTTTCCTTCCAAAAATATAAATCAAAATACGGATCGAAATTGCTCTTATTCCATTACGAGTATATCAAGAAACACCAAACACTTTTAATGCTCGTACAATGGTACTCGATGGTACTCGATGGTACTCGTACTACAATACTTTCCTTAGCAACGCCACCTGTCTTTAAAAACGGATACCTATTGATCCACCCCCGTATTCAAGGCATTGTTTAACAGAGTGGTGCAAATGT
Organism: Volucella zonaria; assembly: GCA_963966105.1. Classification (NCBI taxonomy): domain Eukaryota; kingdom Metazoa; phylum Arthropoda; class Insecta; order Diptera; family Syrphidae; genus Volucella; species Volucella zonaria. The sequence goes on along the minus strand of OZ014532.1, from coordinate 190,915,442 downwards.
CCACCGCTTCCAGTGGGAGATGGCGAAACACAATGTCCGATATGCCACCAGTTAACACTGATTTCTTACTTCTCAGTGATTTAAAGATAGCCTGGAGTTCTTCCTTTGAAACGAATGGTTAAAGATCCCTCGTCGGCTATGACATTATTTGTTATAACTTCGTCATTGAGCTCAAATCATATCCTTTTGAAAGTATAAATTGTTTAAAGGAAGGATTTTCCAGGTCGTGGTTCGGGCCTATCACCTCATTACCTTTGCATGCAGAGTGGTCCAAATACAAGTTTCTTTTTAAAAATAAAATAAATTGAACAAAAATCAATTATTTTCGGTATGTTATAGTTTTATTAGAAAGAGCGAATATTCCCAGTAGTTATGTAATAAGATTTCGTTCATGTGGCTGTTGCGACTGACTTTGCAGTAACGCATGCTGTCAACCCAATTTTCCAACACGTTGGTGATTGTTTCTGGCTGTATCTCTATTCGCTTTAAGTGCTTGAATCATTTCTGGATTGTCCGCAGAACATCGATCTTTAAGGGTACCCTCCTACAAAAAAAGTCTAACTGGGTCAAATCGCAGCTCCGAGGCGGTCAATTGGCATCGCCAAGGCGGTTGATAACACGTTTGATGGGCTTTGTGGCATCAAAAATCGTCCAAGTCCATGTCTTCAATTTCAGCCCATAAAAATTCGGTAATCATGGCTCTGTAGCGCTCACCGTTAACCGAAATCCCGTTTCCAGCAGCATTTTTCAAATAAAATGCGTTGATGATGCCACGACTCCAAAATCCGCACCAAACTGTCACTCTCTGTGGATGCTTTGGATTCTTGAAAATCACGTGCGGCTTTTCCGTTTCCCAGATGCGGCGATTTTGTTTGTTAACTTAGCCGCCGAGATGAAAATGCGCCTTGTAACACAAAATAATTTTCTGCCTAAATTCGGCATCCAATTCGAACTGCTTAATGGCCAAACTGAGAAGCGGATGGTCGTGTGCCTTCAATTGCTGAGTTAATTGGACTTTGTAACGGAATAAACTAAGCAAGCCAGTCTCATGAACTTTATGCACAAACTTGCGCACATCAGGTGTGGTGGGTGCTTCGTTTCGACCAAAACTTTTTTCACTAACCGCACTGTTTTGGCAACACGGCACTCACTTTTGAAATAACTTTGCAATATTTCTCAAAGTTGTTCAAGCGTAAAGCGATTCATTTTGCTCTGCGGAGGTATGATGCTGGCTGACTTGTCGAGATTTCGAGCGGGAAAAAGCTGTCAGTATCAAAATAACATGATCTTGTAAGTCGCTCCTTCGATCACAAAGAAATTGTCATCATTGATAGCTTCTTCTAGATCTATACTTGCTGTTAGCAGTATTTGTTCATTATCCGTCGTTTGGACGATCTGTAGACACGGAAGGCTGTTTTGATCTTTCCTCCGAAATATTTTATTTATTTTCTGGTCGACGATTTCAATGTCATCACCTTCGAATTATGTCCATCAGCAAACTACCTGAATTAGATTTTTAGCCCCATTACGTTGTGTCACAAGTTGCGTTAATAGTTACGTTGTGGAATGTAGCTTCGTTGGCAGTGCGTGTGTTTGATGGTCTCGCCCATTTTTTCAATGTATTTCTCTATGTCCTCGTTTGACTGAATATCTTTGAACAAACGCCTCAAATTCCGCAATTTCCTTTGAAACAGTTATTCCGGCGCTCAGACCGCAGTATTGTATTCATGTGTGAACAACAGAAATCTACATAGGAGCAGCGTTTGAGAAACGACGCTTTTAGACCGAGTTTGCCAGTACATAACTAGGTGCTGACTCCACTGATTGATTAATAGGTTCCGTCTAGTGTTTTGTGTATTGTATACCCGTGTCTGCGCCGATTATAAAGTAATTATCATCCTCCTCTTAGACTCAGACGCATAGACAAACACCATGTTCCATCGCTTTCCATTACGAAAAGGGATATACACGATGCACGCTTCCAGCACTTGCAACTTAGGCTCTATACGACTGTACATTTTGTTAAATCGCAAACCTTGGGTCTTTGGCTTGATTTCATCTTACTATAGTGTGACCAGATAGTAATATGTTTTTCCAATTGTTATGTTTCAGCAACTGTCAAAGTTACCAATGACACCCAGCTGTCAAAACATTCAGTAAGGTTTGCCATTTTATCCTGCATCATTTTACGCTTGCCGAACATGCGAAAAAAATTATTAAAAAAAATATTATCGAAATTCCGGCTCAGTTGTAAATACGCAATGTGAATTTCATCGTGAGGTCGGTCGTCATCATGGCTTCAGTGTGCAGGCAATTCGTCACACCATGGAAAACTTTGAGCATTAGTACACTCTTTTGGATCTTAAGTCACCAAACATAGCGGCCAGTATCGAAGAAGACCCATAAATGTTGATTCGGCGCAGATCAACCGAATTGGGCATCACCAGAGAGTCAACCCGGCTTATTTTGCCATTGGATTTGGGCCTACATCCGTATAAGATTGTGCTGGCGCAGGAATTGAAGCCGGACGACCATAGACAAGGCCGCGAGTTCGCTAATTGGGCTCTGGAAATGTTGGCCGGAAATAATCTTCTCGAACGAAGCCATTTTTGGCTCAGCGGCTATGTCAAGACGCAAAATTGCCAATATTGTAGCGAACACAATCCATAAGTGTTCGATCAAGCATCAATGCACCCATAAAGATTGTTTGGTGGGGTTTATGGCATGGCGGCACCATTGGACCTTATTTCTTTCGAAATGAGGAAGGAAACGCCGTCGTTACCGTCAATGGTCTCAGGTATAGAGCGATGTTAACCGATTTTCTGTGGTCAGAGCTCGACAACATCGATATATCCGAGCTATGGTCCCAACAAGACGGCGATACATGCCATACAAGCGACGCAACGCTCAAGGTTGTGAAGGAAAAATTTGCTGACTGAGTCATCTCACGGCGATCATTCATCAATTGGCCGCCGCGATCATGCTATTTGACAGCACTCAATTATTTTCTCTGGGACTACGTCAAGTTCTTAGTTTACGCTAACAAGCCAACCACTTTGGACGAGTTCGAGGCCAACATTCGACACGCTATTGCCGGAATAACGCCGAACATATTGGACCGAGTCATCAAAAATTGGATCAACTGCTTGAAACACTATCAGAGAAGCCGAGGCGGCCATTTGAATGATGTGCTATTCCACACATAATGGCATGAGCGTAGCTTCAAATTAAAGCCAGGACCAATTTTATATCTCACACCGTTGTTGTTTTATTTAAATTTTTTTTCATATCGTTCTTATCTGGTCAATATACAGGGTATGTCTATCTATTTGTGCCTCATTTGTATTTTTTGGTTATCATGAACATCATGAGATTAGTGAGTCTCTTAAACAGTGTGTATATTCGCTCGAACCTTATCAGTGAATTTATGTACCCACTACGTGTAAAGGACTGGTGGACATTTAACCTCCACTTTTTACAGCGGAGCGATATCTGATTGGAACTTAGGACAACTGACTTTTCGCTCGTCGCTCCATCTATACCTAGGGCGAATTCCTCTGATTTACGGTCCTTTCCAGACTTCACGCATCGAGACTGCATCCCGCACTCGACTTGGCGTACCCGAACCTTTGGTAGCGAACTCCAGTATACAACCTAATGTTCTACGCCTTTAATACGCCTTAGACTATCCGGTTTGCGGTTTGAGCTAAGCCGAACGAAATGTAGTTTGTGCTACTCCCTTTTGGCTTCTACAAAAGTGAATTCGTCACATTCTTTCTCTATGTGTCTAAGTACAACTGTGATTTTTTTTAGACAGAGCTATTGGCAATAGACGAAATGTTCTATATTATTCTTACTTATGTATGCCCTGTTTTTACTTGTGCGTTGTAGGACGTATACTATGGCTAGATGTTAACGTGTTCGGTTTTGCCTGTTCCTGTTTGACTGCTATAAGTCACTATCCTGCGTTAAAAGACTCCATTGCATAACATGTTTAGAAACTATTTGCGAAAGAGGCACCCAATCCACCGTCACTTCCATGGTGGGGTCGTTGTCCCTATTAATTTCCTTTACGTTTTCGTATCAAGTTCTTCATTGGAGACACGGTTAGAACAGAAGATCTTTACGATATTACGCAAGCACTTATAAGTTATTGTTTGCAGGTTGTTGGTTGTTGAGGCCATTCTCCAAGTGCTGCGCCCATAGAATACTAGAATACTTAACTTCGCAGCTTTGTATTGCTCCGGCATACTTCTACAATATGTTGTACCATATACACTTCTGTCCCTCCATAGTTCGTGACAATACTTATAAGATACTGAATGTTATCCTCTACTGAGTGTTCACCAATGTATGTTAGATTTGATCTGTTTATACTGATCCATATCTCCAGTTTCCTATCAACAAAGTAGTACGAATCACATCACAATCAAAATAACAAAAGACTTCTCTAATCAGCTTTGGACTCCGGACTCCTCAGATGCCTTTCCTCTATGAAGATATCATACATATGATATTTTGTCTCATCATTTATAGCTCTCTCTGCTAAATGATGATCTGCAAGCTGTTGATGTGCCCGAAACAAGGGGATCGAGAGCGAAAACCTGGGTGTTCGGCATATATTGTGTATTGTAAATGTTCCTTAACTTGCTTCAAAATTATCAATGCGTATTCCGGCACTTGTAACGTCTTCCTAATCCGATTTACGTGCATATCAATAGTGGACTACGGTACTGCCATCTTCTTCTTCAAAACTATCAATAAATCGTCTAGGTCTTTCACTAAAAGTTTGCTGGAGCTGTAGTGTGGTATAAATGATACATCATTCACTACGAATATGGTGAAAATTTCTAAGAAATTTAATCTACTAGGACAGGCTAGTGATGTAAGGCCCAAATTGTGCTCTTGTAGTTGCACAACAGGAAATACTATAGTGCTTCTGTAGCTCGAAATGTAGCTAAAAATCCAGGTTTGTCAATTCCACGTCAATTTCAGGAAGTGGGCACATCACAAACAACATTCCATAGAATTTTGCATAAGCATTTGGGCCATAAAGTCTAGCCAATTGGGTGTTGGAAATGCGTTAAATTGAACTTAACCGAAAAATCATTTTGAGCGTTGAAGCACATACCCATTTTTAAGGTTTTGTTAATAAGCTGTAGTTGGGGGTTAGGAAATCCAAGAATGATTGTGCCACAACGTGGCATTATTTCTTGAAAATGAACCGGGTGTGGCGGTTACCGTGAATGGTTTCCGTAATTAAACCATAATCAATGAATTTTTATCGTCAGAACTTGAAGGTTGAGATGTTGACGATGTTTATTCCCACTAAGACAGTGTTGCGTGAAACACAAGTGACGAAACCATTGCTCTTAGTTGAGAAAAATTTCCTGTCCGAGTTATTTCTCGAAGTATTTAATCGTGAAATAGTCCTTGTGGGCATCTGACAGAGAAGGTTTATCCCAATATTTTCCAGTCAATTAGTGGAGCGGTGGCTAGAGTTTTAGATACCGCTCGACAAGTTTATCCCAATGCTTTCCAGTCAATTGAAGCACTCAAAGCCAACATCCGTGCGCTTATCGACGAAAAAGGTGTACAAATGTGCGAAAATATGGTGAACAACAAAGGGAAGGTCTTTTGTTTGATATTGTTTCTCATTACGACGGCATAGAAGAAAGGTTCGTATCGATTAAAATAAAATAAAAATCTTATTTCCTAAAAACTAAGTGTCAATCAAGTAAATTTATTGAATGACTTTCAGTTTGACCGGGTGGTGGCTTGTGACAATGATTAAGTTCGTCAACAACTACTCAAGAAGGTCTGGGTTTAAATCTCGACCAACACCGAAAACATACTTTTCTGACGTCATCACCCTTTCGGCTCGCGGTCCGAATGGCAAAGCTCCGAAAATTAAATCATCTGTCTATGAGAAAGTCTTCCGCCGTGTGTAGTCGGCAAAAAATCGTTAATCCTCTCTTAATGTGCACATAAAAGAAACGGCGAACAATTCAGTGAGTAGGGGAGGCTAGACCTTGGCTCATCTCGCATTGTTGCGCCAACAATTTATTGCTCCCTTCGGGGGCATAGGCTCTGCCATTGTAATTCCTCCATAATCTAATTAGATGTGGAAGAATTCTCAAGTGACCTGAGCTCTTAGTATGACGAAGCAGCTTAGTACATAAAATAGTTCTACATCGAAATTTGATCAAAAAGTTCCATTTCTATCTAAGCTGCTTCTATCTGTTGTCAATGACGATTTAATTTGCTTTGAAAGCAGTGATAATTTACGACCGTTATTTTGTTATTTGCATCCATCATTGTTAAGGTAATTGAGTATCCTCAATCAGTGTCGGAATTCCAAATTTACAGAAACCCGATTACTGTAGTGGGCAATCGACAACGATAGCGTAATCGTTTTTCAAATAAGCCCACAGAATGTCATAATATGTATATTTCAACCCCTGTGTAATTTTTCAATTGAAGCAAATCCCTGACTTGCAAATACAGCTCCTCATGTCTAGGCAAATAAATAAGATAATCTGATGAGACTGACACTAAGAAGACGGATAAATAGATTTTAGCAACAAAACACAAATTAAAGTCACTTTCTTGGTATGACATCGTTCACCTTACAGCTCTCACAGAGTGTGCCGTCTTGTGCTCTATATCGGCGACATTTGTAATATTTTTTGTAAAGCAACTGTCAAACAGATGTTCCCCTTTTATTGCTGACCTAGATTTAATTTTGAATTAAACGTTAACCTGAACGTATGTATGTTAACGATTACCTAATTTATCGTATTGTTCTGTTTTTTTTTTTATTTAAGGCTGAAGCGAGACTGGCAGCCAGACGGCAGGCACGTGCTGAAGCGCGGGAGATTCGCATGCGCGAATTGGAACGTCAACAAAAAGAACAAGAACAAAATGCCGATCGGGTATTTGATATGCAAACAGCGGCAGGTATTGATCCCTTGGCTAGATCGCGCCTTACAGCGGCCAGCGTCACCGGGGTGGTCAATTCCGTCCGCGCAAGTTCGATGTCTTCCCGCCGAAGCAGTGAAGATTCCCTGGAGGAGGAAGGACGCAGCTTACGTGATATAAGACATGAACTCAAGGTTAGTAAATTGCATTCATAGACATAGACAATTATCATACTCACGTTCTACTCGTATGTGTTTTTTTCTTTTTTTTTTTTGATTTTATTTTGATTTTAGGACGTCGAAGAACGCTTTAGAAAGGCAATGATAGCCAATGCACAACTAGATAACGAACGAGCCTCACAATCCTATCAAATTCAATTGCTGAAGGATAAGCTTGAAGAAATGGAAGAGTCACATGCCCAGCTGCAGCGTGAATTCAAAGACAAATCACGCGAATGCAATGCTTTCAAGCGAAATCTTGACAAATTGACGGAAGAGTTGAAGCTCATTAATGGTCAGCTTACTGAGCGTGATGCGCTTATAGCTGAACAGGGTTTAGTTATTGTAGCTGTAGAAAATGAAGATGGCTCAGATGCCAAACGTGCTCTAGTCACTATGGAGAATGCACAATTGTTAGGTTCTGTACAAGGTTCTCTTGGTAAGTATTTTACACAAAACAACAATAGAAAAGAGTTAGCTTATTTTTGCCATTGTCTCCATAGATGTTCGACTCAAAAAGTTTAGCGAGGAAAAACAGCAACTTCAAGCTGAAGTGCAAAACTTACAGGAACAATTAGAAAATGTTAAGACACAGGGACGAGGTAGAGGCAACTCAATGAATGGTCCATTAGGATCTGATGATGATTATGAAGCTCAAAGTAAGTAATTACGAGTGTTTGTGTGTATATTTGGGGATATGCACTCGGTAGTTACTTAACTTTTATTATTACAGGAGAAGCAAATAAAATCATCTCCGACTACAAATACAAATTGCAGAAGGCCGAACAAGAAATCGCTAGTCTACAAGCCAGCTTAGCTAGATCCGAAACGCAAGTAATACGATATAAGAGTACAGCGGAAGCTGCTGAAAAGGCTGAAGCCGAGTTGAAAATCGAAAGGAGAAAGTTGCAAAGAGAGGTGAGTTTGCCTAGTAAAGGGTTTATTCAATTTTTACTAAAACCTTTTAATGCAAACGCTTTATTATTATTATTATTATTTTTTATTTTTTATTTTTATTTTTTACTTAATTACAATTTCCAGGAATTGGTGATCCATTTCTGGGATGAGTGCCATTGCCAATGAGTGCCATTCTCTGGTGTTGGTATTCGAATGTGCTTTTGTTGTTTTAATTTTTGAGTTCTGAGTTTATTTTTGTGTTTTTATTTGTTTAAACTTTTTGTGTTTGCGGTTTGATGATGATGTATAACAATCCTGATTTGAGTGTGGAAATTTAATACCAAAGTTGGAGTTCAATCTTCCCTTTTTTTTTGTTGTGATGTTGTTTTCTTTCGGTTAAGCTAGGAGGTTGGTTAAACTAAATGACGAATCAATTCCCCTTTCTTATAAAGGACTTATTTTGTAGTCCAAAGAGTGGTTATCTGTCGCCAAAGAGATTTATTTAATCACCAAGTTTCTCTAGCTGTCTTATGTGTGCAATAGTTGCTTAAAGTTTGCATCCTGCAATCACTCATGAGTACCATTCTTGGGAAAGCATTCATGAATGCGGATACTTGTCGTAGTGCATATTCATAGATTAAGAAATTAAAAGATTTTTGACTGTTTACAGATCTCGCAGTCATGTGTGGTAATGGATTTGCAAGTGTTTCATTCTTTCTTTATCATTTTGCAATAGATTTTCAACGTGCGCGAGCCTAAGAACATTTGATGAGAGTAAATGCGGATAGTTAGTTTGGCTATTCGTTTAAAAATGTGTCAGAATTGTGGCAAAGGATTACGTAGTAAAGCTTCCAAGGACCGAAATAAAAATTAAAAAACAAAAAATAGCATCACCAAACTTTCATCCAAAATGTCTCGTTGTTTGCTTAACCCATTAGAGGTCAAATAAAAAGTACTAATATATTTTTTTAAAATTATCTTTATTTTTATATTGATATGAGAACAAAGAAAAAACAAAAAATATAAGAAAACAATCAAACATTTCTGTTTTCATGAAATTATAGGGGTGTACTCAACTGAGTACACTAACCGCCTAGGTATGAACATTTTCAAAACACACCTTTTCGACGCAAAGTGTTTTTAGGCACTTTTTATACTGTCAGCGCACCCTTGAATGACAAAGGACACATTGCAAGTGTTTTTCCATTTTGGCAGGGTAATGTCCAACTCCATCTTGAGGAAGGCCATCGACTACTGATGCAGCCTGGCGCGATTTTCTTTATTCAGTTTGACGCAAATAATATCACGCGATATGGCGGCGGAACATAAGTTGATCCATAGGATTATCAATAGTCATCACATGTAAACGCCAGGTATTTGCAATTGCCACGTCTAACAAGTAAGTAAACAACACCCACCACCACTTTTTACCATGTACAGCAATCCTATATAATGAGACAGACTGGTCGAGTTCATCCACACTTCCCATATTTTTATTGTACGTTTGGAATAAACGAGGAATCGCTACGTCCGTCTTCTCCTTTTTTAGTGAACATCACCGTTTGACTGTCCCTAGCCGTTCAATGGTGTCGTAGTTGGTTGCCACACTGTTATCTTTCCACCTTACCAACAAAAGTTCACCTTTCTTGTCAAACCTATGGTCATAAGTTGCCTTCTTTTCATTTTCTTTGTTCTAGTCAATGGACATTTTTTAGTCCTATTTTCTTGCACTGTTCCCGTAGAACGATAGCCTAGGCTTTTCAATTCCAGTAAAAGATCGTAGCTTGTGAGAAAGTTGTCAAAAAAAAATTCATGATTTGCTGGTATACAATTCAGTTTCTCCAATAAATTTTTGAATACATGGGAACCCAAAGGATCAGAAGTCTGTGTTTGCGATTTTCCACAGTAAAAATCGAATGAGTAACAGTATCCTGTTGAACTGGCCGCTACCCAATTCTTATATCCAAAACGGACTGGTTTTCCACGAATGAATTGTTTGACATGATGGTGGCCATAATATTTCACCATTGATTCGTCGATAGAGATACTATCATGAAAAGCTCCCCACTGTAAAAACTTCTGCATAAGCTTATCTGCAAGTGGTCTTATTTTGAACATTTTGTCAGTCGACGTTGCTACTAAGTCGTTGTCTACAAGATGAAGGTTTCTTTTTATATCTCGAAACCTATGTCTCGACATGGCTTTGCCTACCAATTCGACTCCTATATCTTCATCAAGATACCAGTATATTGGTTCTCCAGGTAGCTTATGGTACCCAGAAAGTATCAAAACCCCTAAGAAGTTTTTAAATCAGAGGAATCCAGTTCGAACTCATGTCTATTGTTTGGATTAGTGTATAGTTATAACATCATTGTCAATAAATTTTTCAGAAATTTATACGGGTTTAAGACCCTTCTGTCACAGACTTCGTTAGTACTTCTAGCAGTTGAAGTGTATGAAGGGGTACATTTCCGCCAGGTTGGGTTCGGATTGGTTTGGCGGGTAGCATCTTGTCTTCTTCTTTTTGACTCCAGCGGTTCATCACCACTGTCGTCTAACTAACTGTCTTCGCTAGCACTATCCTCTCGGTTTATAAAAACCTCAATAGAACCAGGTACGCCCTGCGGTATGAAACGCGTCGCCATATCCTCATCGGCACCTTCCCCTTTATCAGTCAACGCACATGGATCAGGTGGTATGATAGCCAAGTCACATTCTTCAGCATCGCTTTCTTGTAAAACGGCTTCAATAGCTTCTTCAAGCCCCCTGTATCTATGATGAACTTATAAGTAGTAATTATTATAACAAATCTAAAACCACTCTCTTACTTTCACAGCGTTTTGGTGACACAACTTCAACTGTCCTCTTTTTCAAAGAAAGCACATTACGTGCGTAATATTTATTGATAAACTTGAACAGTGTTATGATGACGTAAAATAAGAAAGTAACCCAAGTGAACGTTACGGGATCTTTAATTAACGTTTAAGAATATGGCTGTACTCACTTGAGTACAGTGACTTCTGTTAATAACTTGACAAATTCATTCATTTCAATAAGCAACTGATAATAAACTGACAATCTATAATCCCCAAAATAGAAACTAAACTAAGGAATGCTATTTATGGGTGATAGTGGATTTAATATTTGATCGAAGAGTTCAATAAAATATGATAAATACTTCACTTTATATGAGTCCTTCTAGACAAGGAAGTAGCGATTGCAGAGAGTAATTTTTCCGGTCTTTCCTGCTGCCGCTTCTAAATACATATAATACTGCCTTTGTTCTAGGCAGGCTAATGTTCTCATCATGCATAATGTACATACGTATATGTTACGGAATTAGTAAGGCAACCATGCCTTAACCAGTTCAGGCAAATTACAACGCAGCTTAATCCATTTTATCCACGACAAACAGGATGAAATAGCCCAGGATACAAAGACTGTTACTACCGCTGCAAGGGTGGGTTTAATCATTAAGAGAATATTACGTTATCAACATGAATTAAGCAATTCAGGTGATCAGATGATGATTAAGATGATGCTTTTAAAGTTGGAGACAGAAGTAGATGCCAAACAAATTGTCATCTCCAACGAGAAATGGCCGTCCATATGCCCAACCTACCATATTACTTACTGTAATTTATGTGGCAATACACACCAGGGTGAACCTGCACCTCAACCAACAGCCCTCTCCACTTAGCGCTAATCGCGCACACCAAATTGTCTGACGTCCGTTTTCACTCGAGCGCGTCACTTTAACCGAGGTCTTCCTTTATCGCGTTGCTTTTTCGTAATAGATTCGAAGCCATTCCCAGCTCAATATCATTCTGTAAGTCATAGAGTCACCTTATCGAAATACATTTTTGATATCAAAGGCCCCGTTGTTGTCATTACCTGGTCGTAAGGATCAGCAAGCCATATCCATTGTCATCCTACAAAGACAGATGAAATTGACAGAGAAACCAAAACTTACCATACCTCTATGTAGCTCGTCACTATAAATGCTGTCAAATACGGTAATAAAATCAGTAACCAAGTGCAGCGTATCCATTTGAAATTCTTAGACTTTATACAAGACCATCTGGTTGATGATGGAATAACCAGGCTTGTTTTACGTAAAATCAACACCTATCAACACTGATATCTCTTAAAGATAGCTAAACGTCGCTTGGATCAGATTTTTCGGGCATTCTTTTATCCGATCATATTTTACAAATAAATTGGTTACTTCTCTTTACCAAGTCACTTTCCGTTGCTTTAAGTAATTCGGCAGACAATCCGTCTGCTCCTGTCTGGTCTATAGCTTCGTCATCGGTCTATAGCTTAGACATCGCTATCCAATCTTCTTCTGGGCCGGGTAAACAAACTCGTAGTGGATCATCGTTCACCTTAAATGGTTCTGCTTTATCAAGAAAGAATCCAATGTGACTATTACATTTCTATCCTTATTTATGCATGCTTCAGTTCAGTATTTGTGTCCTTGTCAATTTCTTTTCACATTTTGGTAGTTTTTTTGAACAATCATTTCTGCAGAAGCACCTCTCCATTCTTCTCTATTTTTTTTTTCTGAAAAACGGAGTTTGTGGGCAGCGCATAACAGATAGGGTATCTCTATTGGCTCGCTACCTTGTTCCTGCGCTTGATGCTGGTAGCATAGGTTTTCGGAAACTCGATCATATAATCATTTTGCTTAGGCCCTGCGATGTCCGTTCGAAGACAAATTTCTTCATAGGACTTCTTCAGTTTTCTGTAGTCTGTAATATTTGCACTCGCACCTTGGCTACAACACAATATTACAGCTATATCTTACGTCGATCGTTATGTGATTAATCTGGTTGATGGGATTTTTCTGATAAGGTGACTACCAGAACCCTTTTTACATTTTGAGGCGTAGAAAATATGTGTCGACTAAGGACTGAAACGAATAAAATTTATAAACTTCAAAGTAAAAACAAAAAATATTTTCATAATTCATGAATATTTTTTTTATTTGCTTTAAAACTCTGTTTTTATTAAATTCACTCACAATTACAAAAAATAAAAAAAAGTATTTGGGTTCCCATTCTTTCCTCAACTTCTTTCGAATGTCCTTCATAAGGTTGGTGACAGTGACATCCGTGATCTTTTTCCATTTGGCACTAAAATCTTTTACGTCCTTTGTACACTGCTCACTTTTCCTCAATTTAGCTTTGACCAAAGCCCAATACCTTTCAATGGATCGACATTTTTAGCAACAAGAAAGCTCAACGTCGTATGAGCATAGTGAGCTGAAGGTAAATCTGGCCAAAATAATGTTGAACCCTCGTGTTTTTTTAAGAAAGGAATCAACCAAGCACGCCTTCTTGTTGCCGATCAACTCGTATAGCTTTTGGGCTCGTGTTTTTATGACTTTTTTTTTGCTTTTCAGTAAATTTTGGTTTTTTTTTTTTCGTGTTTTAAGACCGTTACGTTTTTTAGATCTTTGTACCATTGTTTGGTTGGTTTTGCATTTCCGAGCAACATCTCTGAATGACATAGTCCGGTTTTTTACGATGGTACCCACTATTTTCTTGTCCCAATTTGTATCATGTGCTCCACTTTTAGCTGCACTTTTCTGTTTTCGCTTAACTGTCAACGTCTCTAAATATCGTTTAATAACAGAATCCACTGTACTGCGTGCTATGTTCAAATTTTTTGCGATGAAATGGTTTGAACGCGAAGTATTTTCGAGCCATTTGTCGATGATCTTTTTACGGCGTTCCTCTTGACTCATATTTTATAAATATTTTAAACAGCACCGAATTAAAATCGTTAACAAACTGAAACTAGAGAATATACAGGCTAATTTGGGTACAAAATGTGATTGAAATTTTTACGCATTAGAAGTATAGCCCGTATTAAAATTTACAGATTTTATTAGTCCTTATATCATGTAGACTATGTTTCGCAACTGTGCCGCCAAAGACATTCTCATCTTCTAGCTTAACCTTCACCTTTCCTAAAATCCAAGAATGAATTTAACGTGGTGCTTAGAAAATTTCTCATGCGTCTGGCCGAGGACTCGTAGAATCAAACTTCTTCTGTAGGGTCGTGAACGCATATCCGTCTTATGTTGGCGAATATAGGCTTCGATGAATGAAGCTCAAGACTTCTTTTTTTTTATAATTTACGCGCGCCTAAGGGGTTATGAATACCCTCATACTGTTGTCATGGCGCGGGCGGAAAGATAGAAGGAGGAGAAAGGAAAGCAATGTTTGTGATCTAGTGGTTTGAAACTCAGGCGTGTTTGGTTTCGATATTGACTCCAGGGGTGGGAGTCCGAATAGGACGTAGAGATTTTCTTCACTCGGAATGTGAGGTTGTGAATTTTAACGGTTGTTTTGTGCTTGAAAAACCTACAACAGCCAAATCTACAATGTCAGTGTTATGCCTTCACACGCAGATTTTTCTGATTGAGTTCCAATTACACAAATGAAAGCTTGTCGTGGCTAGAATTCGAGCCTTGAACCTCCGAGTGAGAAGCGATTGCTAGTACCACTACACCACGGCCACCCCAGTGGCTTACTTAAGTCATACTCTGATGCCCATCCTTATGCTCGAACTCAGTCGAACTCAGAAGTCCGCTGTCATTAGTAAAATGTAGGAAAGGTTCCAAAGCAGCGTATTCATTTATAACATTTCTAACACTAGATGCTTGCTCCTTCTCAAAAATTTATGTGGAATACCATTTGGGCCTTCATCGGATGTGGCTATTATAAATAAATTACTCCTCCGACTCTCATTCGCCATTTAACTCCCAGTGACTATTTTCCTGTTACCACGAGTAACTTGGAGAAATAGCTCAGCTTTAAGAAATTTGATTTCAACGATGAAATCAGCGCTAAAATAAACCCCTCGGACTTCGGAAAATCTTATTATTTGGAAGGAATCAATGAGTTGGAGAAACATTGTGGGTGGCCGTGGCTCAAGTGGTAGTGTGTTGGCTTCCCAATCGGACGGTTCGGGGTTCAATCAATACCAGCCGTGACCGAAAGACTTTTTTTCAGGCAACTAAAATCTTGTGAGATGAATGGTTGCCTAAATACAACATCAAGTCCAATTTACACTAATAATTTAGTCTCCCCATTAAATGTTGGATGCCACCCATGATGGAGCGAAATAACCGCTGAGCCCAAAAATCTTTCTCTCTCTCTCTATCCAATTTTCCGAAAAACTTAACACGTGTTCCGGCATTTTAAGGGTAGTAATACCCTCTTGAGTGTTAAGTTCTTTAAAAAAAAAAAAAATCGGGAGGAGACCTCAAAGGAATCAATGTTGTGAAGTTGAACGTCACTGAATTATTGATTTTTTTTTTGCCTCACCCGTAATTTCCAGACGTAGGGACCCGACAACGCATACAAATTTCAAGTAGTCTCATTAGATGTTAATGCTCCTCAGGTTCATTTTGGGCGTTAAAGTGCTTGAATGTTCCATAAGCGACTGCCGCTAGGTGTTCTTTTAGAACTTATCCGTTTGGTAAATAGGAAAGTGGAGTACTAAATCATATGTTTGTAACAGTCTTTTTTCTTTGTTACCAAACTTTATGCTAGGGATTGTTTCAAACAAGATTACTAATCCATTAAGAATAGTTAAAAAAAATAGTCCCACACTTTCTGGCTCATAGGAGGTGGACCCCATATTTCCCGTCTATCACACTCCGTATAAAAGCATATATGCATGCAATGACCAATCTTGTAATTTCCCAATTCTGAATCCCATGCATCAAACTAACAAAATTCTTTATTGAACTAATGAACAGGGTTTCCCTTAGTATCATCTGAAAGTACCCACCTTTGGCGTACAGCTTTTATGCATATTGACTTATTTTCTTTACACTGATTGTTTTTTTTTTCTCCGAAGGACTTGCCTTAAATAATTTGTGTTTTTTTTTTAAATTTTTCTTTTAGAACCGCGAAGCAATGGAACGACTAGAAGAACTAGAAACTTCTAATAATCACCTTTTAAAACGACTGGACAAATTAAAGAATGCCAAGAGTGCGCTACTAAAGGAACTTTGACCGACCACGAATTTTAGTCCGATAAAAACTGAGCGAACATCATTACAGCAAAGGCCGAACCTTAATAAAAATTCATAAAATAACAAAACAAAGAGATGAAGAAGAAAATCATAACTCCAATGCCGCAATGCGTTCGACTGTGATGAGAATATTGATGGTGAATGGACATTTACATATATTTATAGTACACCTTCACAAAGCGATCCCTTTCCACGAGAGAATAAACAAAAAATGTCCATGAGCGGTCTCTTGCACATCATCATCACTTACTCCTTTTGCTCCTTATAACATATGCTTTAAAAGTGTAAATAATATGAAATTTCCTCCTCTTACCCATCCTATCCCCCCTTCCCCGTCCCCGTCCCCCGCAAAAAAAGAAAAAAACAAAACAAAACAAAATGCTAATAATTTGCATAAAATAGAAAAAAATTCAAAAGAGGTGTACTAAATGTTTAGTGCAAAACGATAGGTAGCGATATGTAATGTAGTCTTGCCAACACTTATGCAAACCAATTTAATGTAAAGCGCAATTAGATCCTAAGCAGAGTAGAAAAACAAAACGAAAAAAAGAAAAGAAATGAAAAGAACAATTTTTATAAAACACTTTTTGGCTATTTTTATACACAAACAAAATTTAGAATTATAACAGACTTTTAGCTTTAAGATTATAGTGTACTAAAATTTAGTATTCCCCTTGCATTACGAGTTGAAAACATTTTGTTTGATTTTGTTTTTGTAAAGCATTGGTACCAGTAGGCCCAAGTGAAGTGCATTGTAAGTTTAGATAATTTATATATTCGCTGAGATTTAAAAGAACCATGTACTAAACTTTAAGTACACCTCCGGTAAATAATATGATTTGCTTTACTTAGAAAGATGATTTTTGTTTACCATTATTTGCTGCTTCTGGGATGATTAATTGTTAAACTAAATAAATGTTATCGTATACAATTTGTACAGTACTCTAAAGAGAAGAAAATTTATATTCACAACCCCATAACACACTCCCATAAAGCAAACAATAAATAATAAATATAAAACGATGATTAACCGAAGAGTAGTACATTTAATTAGTTGAAATTATAAAAAAAAACAAAAAACAAAAACAAAAACAAAAAAACATATATTACTCGCATTTCGTTTACATTTCTAAAGTTTTTTTTTTTTTTTTTTTGCACCAATACTGCTGCTAATCTTAAGCTTAAAATAAATCAATTAAATTAAAGAAAAACACATCAAATTTACAAATAAAACAAAAGTATATACTTATATATAAATACATATATTCAATTTACTAATAACAATTTATATAATAGATCAAATTCAAATTTTTATTAGCAAAGCAAGTAACTAAAGGAAACAAACAAAACAAAAATTAATAAATAAATAAAGAAGCAAATGTTTTTATTTAATAGATGAATGCAAAGAAAATTTAAATCAAATAAAATACGTAGGACAACAAAAGTTAATTTTTAATCAAATGAGACAAACTGACAACACTAATATATATACAACAAACAAAAAATATGACACACATATTATAAATAGTTTTATAAATATGAAACAAAAAAAAAAGAAACAAAATAGACAAAAAACGAAAAACAAAAGTGAAACTTAATAAGAGAAGAAAAAAAATTAAATTAAATGATTTTGATAGTTTACTACTAGCCCATTATTTTCTAATGTTTTTTTTTTTTTTTTTTTGTTTTAATATATTATATAAATTTTACTATTATTATTTATTTATACAAATATATATTATTAAATATAAATTATATTGTATAATGATGACATGCAAACAGCAAAACAACAATTAAAAGTTGAGAGGAAAGGAAAGGAAAAATATATAATGCATTTTTTAAATTTAATCGTTTTCGTGTTTTATTCTTCTTGTGGGGTTACACCCTTTGGCAGGCTTATTCAGATGCGGATGCGTCGTAAGAAGAAGACTTAACCCTTTCAAACCTACTGGTACAAGGCACGTACCAGCCTGTGTTAAAAAAATCCTAACATCTGAAATCGATATGGAAATTGTTTGTAATGTGTACCATTTCGTACCTTGAAGCATAAACAACAAATTTTTTTTATCTCCAAACGGTGTTTTTGCCGTAGGTGCACGCGTTGTGGTTAATTTTTTTGCTAAAAAAACAAAATTTCGCTACTGAAAATTGTTTGAAAGTGCATAAAACTATTAATTCACAAGTGTTTCATTGTTGTATAAACCGTAAGTAGTGAATCTACCTAAATGCCTGACTATTCAGCACTTTTTTCATATATGATACATATGTGTACCAGTCGTACTTTATGGTGGTACTAATATGTACCAATAGTGCTTTATGGCAGTTTATGTGCGGACCATTTGTAATTGGTGTTTTTTCGTTTTTTTTTTTCACAAAAGTAAAATGCCCAAGCAAATGCCGAAACGCAAAATTGTAAAAGCACTTGAGGAGCCATTAGACGATTCTTTGAATGCGGGTGAAAGTTCAGGAAGCGATTTCTCGGACGGCAGTAGCAGTAGAAGACGATGCCAACTCTGAGGATGTAGAATCTTCACAAGAGGAAGCAACAAGAAATTCGAAGAACTCAAGTGAGGCCGAACAAGAGGCTACGCATTCTGAAGGTGACGGTTATGTAGCAGAGAATTTTTCTCGAAATGATCCTGAGGGCAGTTTTATGCCACGAATGACAGTCCCAAGTCCGCGGGAATGAACGGTAGATTCAAGCATATCGCATATCTGTAGTGTAGGCGTTTTTAGTACTGCTGGTACACATATGTACCATTTATAAAGTACTGGTGGTACAATGGTGTACCGGCTCCAAATAAACCCTCCCCCCTTTTTAATTTTTTCTAAGGTGATAATATGATTATCAGTTGTAAAATCTTCAAGATTGCATCAAAAAAAAGTTAAAAAGCAATGTATTTGGATTCAGGTTCGAAAGGGTTAAGGTAGAAATACACTACTCTGTCGTGTTGTCTCGTGATGCCGGCTGTGCAGACTAATGTTTCGTGTCGGGGCGCACTTTATTGAACAGTATCAATTGAATCGTTGCACATAGGGGTATTTGACTCGAAAAGCCGCTCAAAAATCTATGTTTCAAAATGTAGAGTTGAGAAGTATTTTTATTCCTAGTTGTATGTAGTTAAATACCCATTGAACGATGAACCGTGTTTTTTTTTGTTTTTATGCACACACAGGATTCATCTATTGCTTTTGATTCGTTCCTTAAGAAGTTACAATATCATATATCCAATTGCAGTCAGATTGTATATAATAAAAATAACAAGTTTAAATGTCTTAAGCAATGGATGACTGTCCCTTTATTAAGGAAAATTAGATTGAAAATGAAACTGTGCTTAAGGGTTAGAAAACATCCTAGCAATGTTAGACTAAACCCTTTCGAACCTACTGGTACAAGGTATGTATCAGCTTGTACCAGCAAGTGTTCAAAAAATCCTAACTTCTGAAATGTAGTATAAATCAAATGTAAAATGTACCATTCAGGGTACGCCCTGAAGCATAAACAATAAATTTTTATCTCCCAACGGTAAATTTTGCAGTCATGTCATTATCTGTACCAGTGTTTTTGCCATAAGTGCACGGGTTGTCGTAGACTTTTGCTGAAACAAACAACATATCGCTATTCAAAACTAATTAAAAGTGCATAAAACTATTAATTCAAAACTGTTTTATTGTTGTATAAAACGGTAAAATCATCTTCACAATTGTTTATTTAGCCCTTTTTTAATGATTGGTACAGGTTTGTAAAAGTGGTACTTTTTGGTGGTAATTATGTGTACCAGCAATCCTTTACGGCCACCTTCATGTGAACTATTTCTTATTGGGATTTTTTTCCATTTTATTCTGTAAAAGTAAAATGTTGAGACGTGAGATCGCAAGGGTACATGAGGAGCCGTTGGACGATTCTTGGAACATGGATGAGACCTCAGGAAGTGATTTTTCGGGCGATAGTAGTAGCGACTACGAGCCAGAAGATGATGTCAGGACGGAAAGTGCAGAATCTGCAGATGAAGAAGCAGAGGAAGCAACGAGACATTCAACGAATTCAAGTGATGAAAATCTCTCCGTCCTATTCGGACTCCCACCCCTGGAGAGTCAATATCGAAACCAAACACACCTGAGTTTCAAACCACTACATCGCAACAATCTTTCCTTTCTCCTCCTTCTATCTTTCCGCCCGCCAACTGGCAACAGCAAAAGGGTATCATAACCCCTTAGGCGCGCGTAAATTATAAAAAAAAAGAAAAAAAAGTGAGTTCCAACAAGAGGATTTGGAATGATCCTGGGGATAGCTTTGTTCCACGAGCGACAGCACCAATACCCCGAGAATGTAAAGTAGATTCAAGTATATTGCATACGTCGACACCCATCGATGTTTTCTACAAAGCTTATTTTTCAAAAAGCTTGTACATGTACATAGCTCAATGCACCAACGAAAGAATTAAAATGTTGCATTCCAGCAGCAAACGGAGGAAGTATAAGCTAACAGATGCAGGTGAAATCTAGGTTGTTGTAGGTTGTATGTTCATCATGAGCTATAACAGAGTACCAGCTTTGAAAGATCTATCGCTTGAGAACAATGCTATTTCAAGGGATAGATACAAATTAACATCTTCAAAAATTTATTTTGCCCCTCTTGAAAAGCCGAACGATTTTTCAAAGACGTACTATATAGATGACATTATTTCTTGCTTGAAGGGCACATTCAAGAAATTGCGACAAGATAGCTACAGCCAAAGCATTGACGAATCTATGACAAAGTTTAAGGGTCGATCTTCCCTCAAGCAATGTATGCCCCTAAAACCTATAAAACGTGGAATAAAAATGTGGTTGCGGTGTGGCTCCGTAACGGGGTATACTTACGATTTCAATATTTACACTGTAAGAGAACAGGAATCTAGGGAGGGAACTTTAGGTGAAAGAGTCGTCAATGCCTTAGTCCGGAAAATAACTAAACCCGATGGTTTGGTGGTTTTTTACCTCTGTAAACTTACTGGAAAGCCGTAACTTTCCAGCTGTGGGAACATGCATGACCCAAAGAAAAAGTTTGCCAAAAATAGGCGATAAACTCAAGCGAGGGGAGGCAATTTTTAAAACCATGGTTTTGAGCAATTGTCACAAGCCAACTATGACTACAGTTATGAAAACAATGAAGAATGGGCAGAAGGAATCAATTCCTTGTCCAGAAATGAAATACAGAGAAATAATGGGAGGAGTCGACCTTTATGTCGCCCCATTTCAATTCTGTCAGTTTTTTCTAAAGTTTTTGAACGAGGTATAAAATCCAGAATTTTATCATTCTTAGACAGGACCAATTTTTTTTTAGTTTTAGCCGGTATAGTTTTAGAAGTGGGAGATCTACGGAAGGTGCCTTATTAAAATTGACTGGTGAAATACTACCTTGATCAAAAAGTTCCCGGGGTACATCACCGTGTGGCGCTCCCATTAGGTTGGTAAATCTATTGTTGACATTCCCTCTAAATCTTACCGTCATAGCTTGACATTTGCAGAAGTTACGTAGTCAAGAGTACATCTATCTCTGTGTGTGGTGCACGAACGTTGAAAATGTTGTGTTGACGTCGCAAAAGAGATGATTTGCGAGGCTGAATCCGATCGAACATTCATCAAAAGGATCATTACTGGAGACGAGACGTGGGTTTATGAGTAAGACACGCAATCCAGACATCAGCCAAGCGAATGGCGTTCACCAAATGAGCCGAGACCAAAAAAACCACGTCGTTTTCAGTCAAAAAAGAAGGCAATGCTCACGGTTTTCATGTATTATAACGGTGTAGTGCATCATGAATTTTTGCCAGAAGGCCAGACAGTAAACAAAGAGTGTTATTTGGTGGTTATGGGAATTCATCTGATTTGGATCCCTGTGACTTGTTTCTGTTCAAACGAGTTAAAAAACCACGTTCCCCACGTTTCAGCAGCCGAGAGGAAGTAATGGAAAAATCGCAGGAAACACTGATGGGCATACCGAAAACCGAATATAAAAAATGTTTCGAGGATTGGATCAAGCATAAGTGTGTTGCAGTCGATGGGGATTACTTTGAAGGGAACAATATAGATTTAGATGAATAAACTCGTATTTCCAATTTTCTGATCAAGGTAGTATATATCAGTTTGAAT
This sequence comes from Volucella zonaria, assembly GCA_963966105.1. Lineage (NCBI taxonomy): Eukaryota > Metazoa > Arthropoda > Insecta > Diptera > Syrphidae > Volucella > Volucella zonaria. The sequence continues at coordinate 190,893,215 of OZ014532.1, read as the reverse complement.
ACATCCGCAATTCCAGCTAATCTAGTTATAGATATTACTAAAGCTTTTGATATGGTAGATCACCCTCTGCTGTGAAGTAAGCTTTATTATGCGGGTTTCAGGGGCTTTATTCATGATTGGTTTTCTTCGTATTTAAAAAATCGAAAGCAAATGGTGAAAATCAAAAATTGTTTTAGTTCGCAGAATTTCGTTAATGTTGGTGTTCCGCAAGGATCTGTTTTGGGTCCAATTCTGTTTTTGATATATGTCAATTAGTTGTTTATCCAACCCTTTATAGGCAAAATTACAGCATTTGCCGACGATATTGCTCTTTCGTATTCAAATAACAGTTGTCTTAATATATGTTCGGATGTTAATAATGATCTAGACATATTGAGAAGCTGTTAATCAGTAATAAGACTAAATTCATGATTTTTAACATCAAAGGTGAATTCTGCGATGACTTTCCTTTGTATGACCATTCGCCAAAGTGTTTACGTTTTTGTTTAGTAGAAAGCCGCAATGGTTCTATTACTTTTAACAGTAAGGAAAGTTGTAGTGATGCCTGATTCAAAATTGATCGTGTCAACAATTTTAAATATTTAGGTGTCATATTGGACAATATAGTAAGTTCAGTTGGAAAGATCATATATTGTATCTGAAGCAGTAGAAGCAGTATCTAAATAGAGTTGTGAGGCAATTCTAGCATCTCAGTCTTTACAGTAGCCTGCCCATTTTAAAGCTTGTTTACAATAGTTTATTGAAATCAAAGCTGCAGTATGAGATAACTTGTTAGGGTGGTATGTATTTCAATAATATAAAAGATCTTTTAATGAAGCAAAAACACGCAATCAGAATTATGTCGAAAATCAATTGTCGAACTCCTAGTTTTGATTTGTTCAAAAATCTTGAAATTCTCCCTTTAAGACATTTGTATTGTTACAAGGTTCTAAAAATATTTTTTCAAAATTCCGGGTACTATGATGTTAGACTTCTAGAAAATTACGAGTACAATTTACGAGTCAACACTAGGAATTTTGTTAATGTGCCCAGAATCAATAAAACAAACTTTTCAAGATTTTATTTTGTTACAGCGCCTCGTCTATTTAACTTATTACCAGAGATGTGAGAGAGTGAAAACTATGTTTTTATATTGGGTATACAAGTAAGTTTCCAGCGTTTGTCAGAGATGGCGCCACCAGTGGATGCCGGGCAGAAATGTCAAACCCCATGTGTTTTATTTGTACGTTTTGTATCTGTCAACAACTTTGCAGCGTTATATTTGAGCAGTTCTATCGGTGTCGTTCATTTTATCGAGCAAAATCATGGCAAGTTTCCAGCCAAATAAACGTCATTTGCGGGAAGCGCTGCTTTTATTCTTTAATATGAAGAAAAGTGCGGCTGAGCCCTATCGTTGGCTTTCGGAAACCTATGGGGCGGAATGTATTGGTGAATCGACGTGCCGCGAGTGGTTCAAACGGTTCAAAAGTGGTGATTTAGGAGTTGAAGACAAAGATCGCCCCGGAAAGCCGAAAAGTTTTGAAGACGAGGAATTGGACGCTTTACTGGATGAGGATCCGTGTCAGATTCAAGAAGAACTTGCTGCATCATTGGGCGTCACGCAACAAGCCGTTTCCCTGCGCCTAAAAGCACTGGGATTCATTCAAAAGGTTGGAAACTGGGTGCCGTACGAATTGAAGCCAAGAGACGTCGAACGGCGATTTTGCATGTCCGAAATGTTACTGCAGCGGTATAAAAATAAATCATTTTTGCATCGTATTGTCACTGGTGATGAGAAATGGATTTATTATGATAATCCTAAACGCAGAAAATCGTATACAAAGCCCGGCGAGCCCACCCAATCGACGCCGAAACGAAATATTCACGTGGATAAGGTCATGCTCTGCATATGGTGGGATCAAACGTGTGTCGTATACTACGAACTGCTTCCGAGTGGTGAAACCATCAAAGGACCATTATATCGAACCCAACTAATTCGTTTGAAGCGGGCATTAAAAGAAAAACGGCCAGAATATGAGACCAGGCATGAGTCAGTCATTTCTCATCACGACAACGCTCGGTCACATGTTGCGGTTTCGGTGAAAAACTATTTGGAAAATAGTGGATGGGAAATTCTGCCTCACCCGCCTTACAGTCCAGACTTGGCACCATCTGACTACCACTTGTTTCGTTCGATGCAGAACGCTCTTACGGGAATACGCTTCAGCTCAGTAGAGGAAATCAAAAATTGGCTCGATACGTTCTTGGGCTCGAAAGACGAGAAATTTTTTTGGTCCGGAATTCATAAATTGCCAGAAAGATGGGGGAAAGTTGTAGCTTCCGATGGACGATACTTTGAATAAAGCATTGTAACTATGTTTTCATAATAAAACTTAAAATTTTGGAAAAAAAAACGCTGGAAACTTACTTGTAGACCCAATATAATATTACAAAATGGTTTTGTTTGGGTTTTCTTTTCTATTTCTTTTGTAACAACATTCTTTGTTTAACTTTTTGTAATTTTTATATATTTTTCCCATCAATAGTTGTATTGTTAAAATTATATCTAAAATGATAGGTACATTCACCACTTGTTCTGAACAATAGATTGTACTTTACTATTTCGATCAAAAATGAAAAAGCTTTGTAGATTTGATATTTTGAACATCTCGAGTCATACCATGCCTTTTCTTTTAGTTTGATACTTTTCATCCGATGAGGGATAAAGTTTCTCATTCTAAAGAGAATAGTGTCTCTGATCATATCAGCAGCGGCATCCCCCGACCAGTTAAAATTCCTAACGAAGCTGTTAAGACCAATTGGCTTTCTCGTATTGCCATACGGTTCTTTTAGGAATCTTTTCTCTAACTGTGTGGTCGGTGTATGAGAAATTAGCTGATATGAAACAGCTAGAGGGGATACCACATTGACATTGTATTTGTCGGGGTGAGAAGTTAAAAACAAATCCAGGGTGTTGCCGGTATGGCTATCAATGTCTGGTATTCGTGTAGGCTCATTTACAAGCTGGGTTAAATTATTTTCCGCAGCGAAGATCTCAACACACCGTCCTTCGGGTATTGTCTGTCCAGAATGTCGAAGCCAGAATTGTGTATATTGATATCGGCCGTAATAACAATTTCAGTATGAGAATACGGGATACAGTTCCTTGAATGGAAGTTTAGGGCTTCTGTAAATAAAGCAGTAGTGGATAATTTGCTCACGGAGATGGAATTTAAACCACAGGAAATTGAATTCAGGATTGGAGCAGGGACTTCATTGTGGTGGAATTTGGTAAGCTACATCACTACGCACGTAAATGGCGACACCTGGCACTAGTTCGTAGCCAGGTAGCTTCAGATCAGAGTGATCTGAGAGGTGTGGGCGGCGATCTACCTGTGTTTCACTGAGTGCCAAAACAGCTGGTCTGTACTTACAGACGTGGACGTACACAGAAAAGTGATTACTTTTTAGCCCGTGTGTATTGGTAATATCCACTCTAAAATCCCGAGTCATTATAAAGAAAGACAAGCACAAAAAACACAAACACCGATGTTACTGAGCGCAGATCTGAAGTACAAATTCAGAGTTGGTTTACCGAATCAAATTATTATCCCCGTACAACAATAGGAAACAGCACACCAACAAAATTCATACACACTGCCCGCTATCCATCGATCAACCTTGGAGATGCCGTATTTATACGAAACTAGTCTTATGCACCAAAATGGATTAAAGGGAGGATTTCAGAAATAACCGGTCCAGTCCATCGTCCAAACCACGGAGAACCAAATTGCAAGGCAACATGTGGATCAAATTAAATACCGAGCCGGAAACGATACTGTAGGTATAGCATTCGAGAAGTGAATCACTGGACATTCCAGCAGCAGAGTTGAAGACTAGCTCATCTAAAAATCGTCAGATTTCGATATTCCCACTGTCTTTTCAGAAGTTTCCAATAACAATCCCCAAGGTACCAGTCATGCCCAACTATCACCGAGCAACCCCGATTCATCACCTAATAGCACAACAACAGATACCCAAACATCACCATAGTCACGTTAACCTCAGACGCAGCCATTACTTCAGATTCGCATTCAACACTAGCACCGAGACCAACCAATACCCAACAAACAACAAGATATGACAGAGCAGTGAAACCACCCTTGCGTTTTTCATGACAACTCATCTAAGGGGGGAGGAGTGTTATAAATATATTTAGTCAGTCTGGTAATACCACTAAGCCTCGACTATTGGCAGCACGGTTTCAACTTCTCTTCTGACTTTTGACACCTGTCAGCAGCTGTCTTTTTGGAGCGACTTTCTGATTTCTTGTAAATCGTGGACTACAAATAATTTTGAATAAACTGAGTCGTTATTGAATTAAAAGAAAAGTGAGACAATCCTGCCTTGTCGAAACAGAACGTCGTGGGAAAAAAACTAAATAAAATCACTTACTGTGCACTAGGTGACTTAGCGTTTTGGAATAAACAATTTATATGATCCAGTTTGAAGCCCTGCAATCAAACAATTGTGTAACCTTCTCACATTTATTGCATTTAAGTACTCGTCGTACTGTATTAAACTACATTTTATGAATACATATCTACACTTTTTTTTAAACAAATTTAGTTCTCAAGTCTTCTTTTCAATGGATTTCCTGATAATCGATAGGAGTTGGTTTCTTTGAATTTTGCCAGATGGAGTTTTGGGCAGCTCTTTCAGAAAATATACTCCTCCATGTAAATGTTTTGCTTCCGAAAAGCAACTGCTCACCTTCTTGGATACATCTTCTTCGGTCAAAGAGCAATCTGATGATTTAACAATTGCAGCTGCTGGTAGATCACATGCGATCGGATCTGGTATTCCAAAGACACACACCTCTATAACACCAGGAAGTCGCATAATCTGCTCTTCGATTTCCACTGGAGAAATTTGAAAATTATTGTATTTGAGAATTTCCTTTTGTCGTCCACAAATAAATAGAAAGCCATCCTCATCAAAATGACCCAAATCACCGGTCTTAATCCAACCATCAGTGTCAATCGTAGTCCGAGTCATATCCGTATTTGCGTAGTAGCCTTTCCAATTATATTTGCTTCTGATATATATTTCTCCATTTTCATTAACGCCAAGTGGCTCCCCATCCGTCGTTAATATCCTGGCCTCCGTATTTGGAGACAAGCGTCCAACAGATCCTTCCTTCCTAAAAGGCCATTGGTTAAGATTGCTGAGCCCTCCGAGTTCAGTTAAGCCGTATGCTTCAATAAAGGCATTGTTTCCCAAGATACCTTGCAATTTCTTGGTCACTGTCACAGAAACAGCTGATCCACCACATATGTAATTCCGAAGACTTGATAGTTGTCCATCAGATATATTCGGAGTTTGAATTATTTCGCAGGCGTAAGACGGTGGTCCAATCATGGAAGTAACTTTATATTTTTTGATTATCCTTATGCACAGCTCTGGCGAGAATGGCTCTTCGGTTATGATCCGCAATGCCCCAGTGATGAATGATCGCGCAAGAAACCATAGTCCTGAGATCCAGTGAAGCGTACTAAATGTGAACAGTACATCATCTGTTTCAATAAATGAGCTAAAAATATGAAAGGTGCTAAGAGATCATTGAGGGGCGATTCAAGGTAGCTTACAAGTCGAGTCTGCATAGTAGACTTTGATGAGAGATACACACTCCTTTAGGGAGGCCTGTGGTGCCTGAAGAGCAAAGAATACCTGCAATTCGATCGCTTCCCTTCTGAAAATTTACGGACCTAGAATATGTACATCGAACTATTGTATGTTATGTGTTTTAAAATCAAAATGTGAATTAAGACGAGAGATTACGTGTAGTCTGATTCCGATTTCAATTCAATATCCTGCAGAAGGTCCTGGACATTTGGCACCCCATCAATATGACCTTTTAGAATGTAGATCAAGCAACTTAAGCCAACTTCTTCCAATCCCTCGGAAATAGTCTGATAGGCGTCCTCATCGCATAGAACTAATTTAGGCTTTGTTAAGCCATACACATGCTTAACAGTATTTTTATCCGAGGTGTGATGAAACGGACTAATGGGAGCCCCAATAAGGAGAGCTCCAAGAAATATTGGTGCTAGATACGTTGTGTTTCTGCCTACTATTCCAATAACATCTCCCTGTTGAATGCCAAGCTTGAGTTTAAGATTTTGAGCCGCTCTAACGCCAAGTTGGGCTAGATCCTGACACGTCAATTGTTCATTAGTTGTATCCGATATCTAGAAAAGGAACAGATTTTTTAACTGAATTTTTGAATATATGCATGTACAAGATTTATGTATAACCTGAATCACTTTATGAGGATTTATTCCCAAGACAAACAGTGATACTTGCCCCAGAGACATATCCTCATTAAACAGAGGGCTCAATTTCTTTCCACTCCAAATTTTTCGTACGGCGTCGAAACATGTTTCCGAGTACTGAGAGGCTTTCATATTCTACAAGGTCGAGTCTATCTAAACTGAACTGAGCACAAGCAGGAACTAAAAGTAGGGGCTAGTTAAGAAAAGTATCTGGGCAGATGCACTAGCGTGTTATCTTAAAATGTATGCACAAAATTGCAAGTTGCTACAATCACATGACGTGCAATTATCGTGCGTCAAAACGTGAAATGGTTTCAAGTGTAAGGGAAGGTTTAGTTAAGTAACCTTGGAAGTGCTCAATTAAATTTATAATGCACGTTAAAATGTATTTGTATAACTTGCAAGCATTGCGTAATGTTGTACAACATATTTTTTTTAAAAGCATCACTCGCTCATAAGACTGTTTTGTAATTGTCGTTTGTTAAAATGTATGTCTATGTTTGTTGATTATTCAAAAGATTTAAACTCTTGACAAGGAAAACTGATATTAAGCAAAAATATTTACAAACTTATAAACGGGATAGAACTAGGCATTGGCTATCTCTTAATTGAACTTGCATTCAGATCTAAAGGGTGACCAGATAAGAACGACGGGAAAAAATATTTAAATAAAATAACAATGGTGTGAAATATAAAACTTATCCTGGCTTTATTTTAAAGCTACCTTCATCCCATTATGTGTGGAATAGCACATCATTTAAATGGTCGCCTCGGCTTCATATGCAGTGTTTCAAGCGGTCGGTGCAATTTTTGATGACTCGGTCCAATATTTGCGGCGTTATTCCGGCAATAGCGTGTCGATTGTTGGCCTCGAGCTCGTCCAAAGTAAGCTAACCACTTTGGATTAAGAACTTGACGTAGCCCCAGAGAAAATAATCGAGTGGTGTCAAACCGAATGATCGCGGGGGCCAATTGATTAACGCTCGCCGTGAGATGTTACAGCCGCTGAATTTCTCCTTCACAACTTTGTTGTGCGTCGCTTGTTGGAAGCACAGCTCGGATATATCGACGTTGTCGAGCTCTGACCACAGAGTTAAGTCAGTTAACATCGCTCTATACTTGGGACCATTGGCGGTAACGACGGTGTTTTATTCCTCATTTCGAAAGAAATAACCTCCGATGATGCCGCCATGCAATAGACCGCACCAAACAGTCAATCTTTGTGGATGCGTTGATGCTTGCCGATCATTTGTTGATTGTGTTTGCTCCAATAATGGCAATTTTGCTTGTTGCCATAGCCGCTGAGCCAAAAATGGTCCTCGTCCAAGAAGATGATTTTTTGGCCAAAATCCGGATTTCCGGCCAACATTTCCAGCTCGAAATTTGCGAAGTCACGGCGTTGTTTATGGTCGTCCGGCTTCAATTCTTGCGTCAACATCATCTAATAGGGATGTAGGCCCGAAAATAAAGCAGGTTGGCTCTCTGGCGATGCCCAATTCAGCTGATCGACAAATCTGGGTCTGGTTCGATACTGGCCACTACGGCGGCTGTGTTTTCTTCATTTCGCACCAATCTCTGTCTGGTTGTTGGCTTAAGATCCAAAAGAGTACTCACGCTCAAACTTTTCCACAGTGCGATGAATTGCCTGCACACTGGAGCCATGATGACGACCGACCCCGTAACGAAATTCACGATGCGTACGAGGGTTGTCTGAAAAGTTTCCGACGTAAAGATGGCGGCACTCGTCAATAAAAGCTATTGAATGCTAGTTGTGTACCGAAGTTTCAGTCATTTTGGATGCGCAGTTTTTAGTTGACAGTCGTTTGAGTGAGTCGATGTGAGTGTTTTTTTGTGAAAATGGAAAAAATTGAGTATCGAGCTGTTATTAAGTTCTTGTTTTTGAAAGGCAATACGCGTACGCAAATCAAAAATGACTTGGACTCTCTGTATGGGGACTCTGTACCATCATTTACCACAGTGAAATTTTGGGCAGCTGAAGTGAGCTAAAGTGAGAGAGATAGTAGAGGTTATGAAAATATCCAAAGAACGTGTTTGTTACATATTAAACCAAGATTTAGGCATGAGAAAGCTGTCTGCGCGTTGGGTGCCGCATTTGCTTACGTTAGACCAAAAACGTGTTCGAATGAACATTTCCAACGCTCTGTTGGCGCAGTTTAGGCGCAATAAATCCGAGTTTTGGTGCCGATTAATTACTGTAGATGAAACTTGGATACACCTTCATACGCCCGAAACAAAAATTCAGTCAAAACAGCAAAGGGCGAGCCGGCTCCAAAAAAAGCAAAAACGGTTTTTTTGGCTGGGAAAGTGATGGCGACTGTTTTTTGGGATAGTAAAGGAGTTATCTTAATCGATTATCTTCAAAAAGGAAAAACCAATACAGGAGCAGAAATTGCGGGAAAACGGCCACATTTGCCGAAAAAGAAAATTCTGTTTCACCAAGACAAAGCGCCGTCTCACACCTCAGCAGTTACCATGGCGAAAATCCATGAATTACGGTTTGAACTGCTTGACCATCCGCCTAGCCCCAAGCGACTTCTTTTTGTTCACTCATCTAAAAACTGCTCGAAGGGCAGAGATTTTCGTCAAATGAGGAGGCAATCACCTTCGTGAACAATTATTTTGCAGAGAAAAACGCCAAGTACTATTTGGACGGGTTAGAGAGATGGGAGCATCGCTGGAAGAAGTGTGTAGAGTTACAAGGAGACTATGTAGAAAAGTAAAAAAAAATTATGAGAAAAAATGTCTTGTATCATTGTTCGGTCGGAAACTTTTCAGGTAGCCCTCGTATTTACAACTGAGCCGGAATTTCGGCAAACCTTACTGAATATTTTAATAGCTGGATGTCATTGGTAACTTTGACAGCTGCTGACACATAATAATTGGAAAAACTATTGTATTATCGCTATCTGGTTGCCCGTTATATATTTCCGTATTCAACAAGTTGTTAACACCCTTTAAATGTTTTCACACATCACGGTCGTAAGGAAGGTTAGGTAGCAGAAACAGTAAGGAACTAATACCAATGTGTATTGGTTTTGAATGTTTGTAGATTTTGTATAAAAAAAATACGAGTACAGAGCTTGGCATTTTATTCTACATTCGATACTATTCAGCAGATATAGTCGAGTTATGTTAGCAAAGTACCTACATTTTGAGAAATTGGAGGCTATTGCCGTATTGAATGGTGAGGAATACTCCTTAATTTGTCGATTCATGGGTGAACCGAGGTCCACTCTCTCCCGCTCACTGTGTTGTTTTTCTTTTCATTTTCTGCGAAATCATGATACCTGAGTACGGTTTAGTTAACACACTGAGCGGCGTCAACCTGACGATGTCCAGTGTGAAAACTATGAGTACATATCCATTGTGCATATTTTACCATCTCGTGGGAGCTACCATGTGTTAATCTCGTCCAACCCACCTTGAATTGCTAACCTACAACCCGCGATGATACCGAGATAAAAAAAACTATCAACATTGACCTGTCACAAATGACTGGACTTCGAAAGGAAGATGGTGAATGAATTCGCAGGACCGCAGGCAAACGTTGAAGTAGCTCTAAAACGTTTTTGCAGCTGATTTTTCTTAGGGCTAGTTAGGGTGTTGATGAGCCATATGAAAGGATAATTGTTCAAAGGCAGCTTCCGTATACTCGAAACAGGTTTACTGGCTCCATAATATCGAGCCCATTCGTGGGGATTGTACGTGAAGTTGACACGAGCGCACATCTCCATAGAAGACGTATGTGTTGCTGTCAAAAAATATATCTACGAGCTTCTCAATAAAAGTTAATAGCAACGCCCTATTTATTACGTTAAACTCTTTTTGATTGACTTTGGTGTTAAACGAAATATAGAAGGCCTGAAAACGGACATAGGCGAAATATCACTATATCACTTCCATACGATTTGTTTTCCTCAATATTCACAAATATTATAAACATGTCAGTAACTGATCTTTAAACGGTCAACCACATTGATCACTCTACGATGGACGCAAGCTACTCGTCAAGTTTATAAGATGCCCAAACATTCAGACCAACCAATATAAGCTTGGACCACAACATAGTGGCGGCCAAGGTATGTGTATGATTATCTCAGAAAGGAGAAATACTTTGTTGAACGGCTGCAATCGAAACAAACCTTTACAATCTACGTTGAGTGCATATGTGGCATCGATGCCAAAAAGTCGTCAGGTTACTTCCATGTATCCCTGTTAAACTTGTCAGATAGTGGAAAATGACGTGGAAAACACTCGCTGTTCAATAAGGATGGAAACAGTCTAATCTAGCCCTTTGATGTCAAAAAGGTTAGACAATGTGATGCGCTGTCATGTCACTCCTTGAACATCCTAATTGAGAAATATTGAAGCAAAAGCTGCAAAACTCGGTTTAATTGTGAACAAGGCACAACAAAATATATCCTATCGACAGGAAATGACGCACAAGAACGATGAGTTATAAAGAATGTCACAATACACAGCTATTACTTTGACGTAGTAAGGCGTCTGGAGTACCTCGGCTCCAATATGGTATCCTTTCACTTTCTTTAATTAACCTCTGAAATACTCGTATATAACACGTATAATCGCATCTAATGCAACCTATGTCTATCACGTATCTGAATAGCTGCTGTGCTGCTTGTGAAGTTGGCTGAATTCGCGGACGTTAGTATCATTCTATAGGGCGCTTTAAATTGGATCGCCCCATTTGTCAAGCAAAGCGCTTGTCAATATTAATGAAACGATCCAATTATTTCTCTCTCTTTATGGATCCGATTTTCCGGTGACCTACGTTGAACATGACAAAACCAGTTGACTTTCTCATCCTGCGCACTATAAGTTTTTTAAGGAGACTTCCGCAAGTATTCTTATTAGATCATGTTTTGTTACATCGACGACGGCATTCAATATTGAGATATTAAAGCTGGACAAACGATTATAGTGTCTAGCATCTGTGTTTTCAAGTTTTAGCGGTATTTTCTGCTACAAGGTATCACAAATTGTTGGTGTCATTTAAACCATCCTACTGTAAATCTATGAGCCATATGCTTATTGCAATTTCTTTGATGGCTAACGACCGAGGTTAAGTGTTTAAATTTATTTATTTCGCAGTTTGGCATGGTGTATCCTTCTAAATCAATGTCAGGAGTTGAAGTCGAGATTGAGACTTCGGAGAAACGGCAATGCAGAGATTTTATATAGCGCCTTTATCCAATTATTAAGACTTATCTGAGAAGCCGACGCGCTATCATCGCCGAAAAAAAAAATAAATCGATCCGGACTCGCCAATATGCTGCTGCAACAGCAAATCTTCCGTGACATAACAAAGGAACAGATTTTTAACCCTGCCCTGGTGTACATTTTGAGATTTTAGCTGCGTCAATAGAAGATCTGTGTGCGGGTTAGACAGATCCCTCGAAGGGTCACGATGTTTCTCCAACATGATCAGCAAGCTTAAAATCATGTCATGTCATATCGATCTTCCTTCCACACATCGGTATTGACAGTGCTGGAGTGTAATAAAATTGCGTTTTCGATATTCTAGAACTCTCTCGAATATTTTCATTGTATGCAAAATCAGTTCCACCGATCGGTATGTGTTGCAATTTCTCGTGACGCCTTTGCATTTATATAGTGGAACACGAAAGCTTACCTTCCACTTGGGCTTCCGTAAAATCTTCGTGCGCAACAACTGAGGGACTAGAACTGCGAGGGAATTCTAAATTTAATAACGCATTACTCCTTCCACTTGTTGCAAATTTCGTTGTTCGTCGTTAGAAGGTGTCCCCGCTCATCTTCAATATAAGTCATCGATCGAATCTCTTTCGAGTTTTTTGTATTTGTTATGTTGCATTGTTGGTTCGTTTGCCCATGCTTTGACATTACAATTTCTAGAGCACTTTATCAGTTTCGTTATTTCCCCTGTACTTAGTTCAAGCTTGGAAGGCTTGGCTTCTCTTCCTTATTGCCATTTTCTTGTTATCGTTCCACCACCTTTCATCATTTTCGAAAGTTTCGTTCAGAGTTGGGAGTATTCCTTATTAAGGTTGTGGTATTTTTTTTCTCGACTAGTGGCTGTTTTAGTTCTCCCAGATTCGGCCAGGATCACTTGGAACCATTTTGTCACCATTTCAAGTGTAAAAATATCTATTTTTATGATTAATTCTCACTGCCTACTTGCGGCGCGTAGGCACTACCAATATTCCAAGTTTCGTGTTCAATTGACAGTTTTGTTGACAGGACTCGGTTACTAGTTCTTGATACGCTTACGATCTGGGAGTTCAAGATGATGACAACTCCGTTCTTACTAAATTTTGTACGCTTTCGCTTACAAGTTTAAGTTGCGCGTCCTGTTTCAGACATTGCGCCATTTGTTTTCTTGAATGCATCGGTTTCACGTTGCCGTAATTCGTTTTCTAATTCAAAACTTTTGGCCGTCAGTGTCTCGATATTCCAACTTATGATACGTACATAGCTGTTTTTTTTTTGAAAGTATCATACTCACGACGTTATACTCTCATTTCTCTAATGGCGTTAAGATAAGATACGAGTAAAATATGAATTTATTTTCGACATGAAAACCCGGCTACGGATATAGATCTCCTCGTGGTTTTATTGATGTCAAAGGGCTTGAATAGGATTTTTCCTAATTTAGTCCTTTTTTTTACTACAAATAAGGAAACGAACTGTGGCAACGTTCCATAAGCTGTTGACCCAAGGTGGTGGTACGTTGGTTCCGCTATTAGCTCTATCAAAGAAACTTCATCAAAAATCAAACGAAGACTTACACTTACCCTAGTTTGGTTCTTTGGCCTAAGAATGCAGTTGAGTAATCAGGCAAGATTTGGAGGAGGACATGTAACAGTGAACTCTGCAAGCAGTATAGCGACACTGATTTGATCAGAAAAGTGTTCATCAAACCCCTGAGGTGGCAGGGCGAATGAATATTTACGATCCGAAAAGTATCCAAGGAATACCTCGCCTTAGGTGGCGCGCAAAATAGAAGGTGACGTCAATCATCTTAGAATGAGCAACCGGAGTTAGCTGGTTTATAAATCATTAATAGGGCCCCAGCTCCACCCCGTTTATAGTGCCGTCTACATAAGCAATTTAGTGAGCCTGCCTAGAATTGTATTGAGGTCTGTGAATGCCGCCAAATTCACAATCCGCGAGCAATGCAGATACCGTAAATCTTAAAATATACGTTTACACATTACATATGTATTGTAACATATGTACGAGTATTTCAAAAAAATTCAAGTTGGCCTATCTAGCACCATATCAATTAGTAGCAGCTACAATACATAGCCGGTAGCAACTATTATTTCAGCGCCGTAAAAATTGAAATAACTGTGGAAAGTTTCTGAATCGCGGGAATCTACTCACACTAAGGAATAACTCACAAAGCCGAAAATTGATTATTGCGACTACAACTTGGGTACAGAAGGTCTCCATATTTATAGAAATTTTGGCAAAATGTACACTTAAAAGTATTGCAAATGTGTGTACTATCTATATATCAACTACTAATGCATTGCCTCATACATATGCATTGCTTCATACATATACAGGGTGTTCCGGATGATGTGTCAAAGACTTTAAGGGGAGGTTGCTTAGCATATTTTGTAAAAAAAAAAAACCTTATGGGTGTAGAGGGAAGGGTCGTAAATGCATCCCCTCCGAGATACAGAGGTTTCAAGCAAAGCCTTACGCTGCCAGTTTTGGCTCCTATTGAAAATAAAATCTTTTAAATTTATGCGTGTATAGCAACAAATGGGGTATCGATGAACTTGTAAGTACTTTAATTGTTTCAAAGTAAATGTTGCCCTAAAATAAATGCGTCAAAAGTTATTGAAGATGAAAAGTGAATTTTTGTTTTTTAATCTTAAAACTTTGAGTTTGTCGTAATTTTTTTTGGAAAAATATCTTATTAACCCCACTTTCCGCAACTGTAAACCATGTACCTAGTATTTACAAACAAAAAAAAATCAAGTTTTCATGATAAGACCCAAATTTTAAAAATGGGGTATAACAACAGCCCTATAAAATGAAATAGTTAACAGCTGCTTTGGAACTTTTTTCCCATAAAATAATTTTATTATTCCGTAATGTAAATCTAATAAAGTTTGTTTTTTTTTAGAAAGATTAATTTTATGACTCCTAAAACTGGCCATAACCGAGATATCAGGGTTTAATTCATAAGATATGGTTTATGTCCACATGTTCCCATCTGCAGCAGTAACGGTTAACGATCAAGGTTGGAATATATGAGATGATACCCTGATAAGACAATTTTCTACGTTGGGGATACAGATACGGTTGTCGTCGAAAGACTCACATCATACTCTAGCACGAGGCGGTAGCAGCTACAAAAACGTTTTACATTACGTCAGAAATCATCCCAATATCAGTCTTAGATAACTAAGGAGACATTTTAATCCAAGCACTACTCACATCTGGAGAATTCTACATTCAGAAGGCGTACATGCATTCCTTCATATACCAGTACAGAAAATGGCGATGCAACTTCTGCTGGAACATTTCACATTAAAAACGGTCTGCAACAAGGTGCGGTTAACTCGCCGATCTTATTCAACATTTACACAAGTGATTTGATAGGTTCACTTCCCCATAGCATAGCGTACGCAGACGATCTGATAGCGTACAGATCAGGTCCAAAAGTCGAAGTCATTAATATGCTTTTGCAACGTGACTTCGAACAAATAAGGCGGTTTTGCGATGACTGGAAGTTGAAAATCAACTTTCAGAAGTCGGAAACCATTCTGTTTAGGACGCCGTTGTCTGGTGCCTCTAGGGACACCAGAAAAAATTGGCGAAAATTCTCGATCATTGGACAACACGGCCAGCCACTGACTTGTCGAAATGTAGTTAGATACCTTGGGATCTGGCTAGACCAATATCTATATTTTAACAAGAATGTAGATGCTGCTCTGGCCAGAGCCAAAGGTGCTTTTGCCCTTACAAAGAGACTGTTTCATAGCAGCCAACTCGATGCGAGGGTGAAAGTTATCTGCTACATGGCCCTCATCCGGCCCATGCTGGTATATGGGTGTCCTGTGTGGTTTAATGTGAGAGCAAGCTTAATGGAAAAGATTAGGGTGTTTGAGAGGGCTTGCCTTAGGGTCTGCCTTCGCCTTTACAGAACGCCAGAATCGGAGTACATAAAATTCTATCCCAATGAGGTCCTTTACAACAGGGCGAATCTAAATAGAGTGGATAACTTCGCTATTAAGTTGACTCGAAGGCATATTGCAAGAACAATGACCTCGTCCAATAACCAACCAACTACTTATATCATGAGAGTGTGCGCTCGAAGGGCTTCGTCCCCCCTGAAGCGTTCCTCTATCTGGACATGAAAGGGCTTATACAGGATAACTTTGCGGTGCCGATAATCTTCCACGTAGCTCGTGCAGTGGGTGAGGGGCGGCTCAACTACAACAAAGACGTCGCACACGGCAGTATCGAACGTCTCAGGTTTAGTAGGGCGGTTTCAAGCCGCGATAAAAAAGATGTTTTTTTGCAGTACCAAAATATTTGGTGGTTGAGTGAAGAAGATCTGATTCCTTCGTCGTTTCCTTCAAGTCCGAGTTAGCCTAGTCAAAGGCAAAGTGGGCCATTTTGCTTTTATTTTTATTTTTATTTATTTTTTCTTTATTTTTCCTTTTGGTTAGGGTAGTTTTAAGTGTTTAACCTTGGGTTAGCTAATGATCAGATTAGCAACTTTAAGTTTGCTAACAATTAGGCTAGGTTAGATTGTATAGTTAGGCTAAGTAGTTTAAGGTTAAAATATAAGTTTTATATAAATACAAAAAAAAATTGTTCGTTCACTAAGTTTTTTCTAAATACTTATTTTCTTAGTTTGAATAGATATATAAGAATAATAATTATTATTTGTAATGACGTCGAAAGACATAAAACAATAATATAGTTTAGCTTAGAGTGCCCGTTTGGAGGGCCATTAAGTTAGTATAAGTTCGTTAAGTTATTCTAAGCTAATATTTAAGCATTTTTTCTGTTAGCATGTAAGTATAGTAAATGTAAGAAGAATAAAATAAAATGCATTAAACAAAAAAATAAAAATAAATAAATACCAGTACGGAAGCTACAACTTGGGGACTCAGAGAAGCTTTTGGAATTCTGCATTTACATTCTGGAAAGAGAATTTACGGAAGACAACTTTACTGATCGGATTGCCATTTTTCATTTGATTTTAAATGCGTTTTCATTAAATTTAATTCATTTACTCTTAAAAGCTATACAAAAAAAACTTTGCAAACAAGTTTAACATACACACGTCTACGTTTTCGAGAACTGAATTCAATTTATTTATACAGGGTGAGTTTTTTAACTTGAGACATCCAAATTACTCGAACAATACACGATATCGCGAAAAATGTTTCAGACAAAAGTCATAAGGTTCTGAAGGGGACATAAGATGGTAACCACGAGTTTGACCTTGAGCCCCATTTTCAAGGTCAAACGAAGGTCACTTTTGATTTTTCAAATGATAATTCCTGTCTGAATGTCTGAAATATTTTCCGAGTAATTTGAATGTCTCAAGTTAAAAAACTCACCCTGTATAATTCAGGTATATAAAGTATTACTACGACGCAGAAAATTTAATTTTAAGAGAAAAAAAGAAAACTTAGTGTCAGGACATATTTATAAAGTCCTAATTCTACCTAAAATAAATCTTAGCTTACTTAAAATAACTTCACCTATATTTCGTAACTAAATACGAACTTTTTTTATTATTATTGTTTTTTTAAATTTATTTTTTAAATGTTGTAGCCATCGAAGTTGTAAACAGTCTTTCATTAAGCGCTTCCTTTCTTTAAATTTAAATAAAACAAAGTGTGTGTGAGATATAATCGAATTTTTTTATTTGTTTGAAAGACCTATCGATATCATTATGTATGGAATATAACATCGTTCAAATGTCCGCCGCGGCTTCTCTGGGTGTCCCGCATCCGAAATGTCCAATTTTTCATGACCCTGGCGCATAAATCAGGCTGAATTTGACCAATAGCATGAGTTATGTTGGCTTTGAGGGCCGCTGTGGTATGCGACTTATTCGCATAGACCTGCGACTTCAGAAAACTCCACAAGAAAAAGTCTAACGAGGTCAAATCGCACAATCTTGGTGGCCAGTTCACATCACTTCCACGTGAGATGACCATACCCTCGAATCGCTCATGCAGAATTTCCAATATGACGTGAGCTGTAAAGAACGTAGTGCCGTCCCGTTGAAACCACATGCCTTTGGTGTCTATATTATCCAATTCAGGTCAAAAGAAGTTGGTAATCATCGACCTATTGCGCTCGCCATTGACGATGATGGCCTGGCCAACGTCGTTCTCAAAAAAATATGGACCGATGACGCCTGATTTTTTCGGGATACATTGGGCGCTCTTGGATCTCATGTAGATTGGTATCGTCCCAAATTCGACAATTTTGTCAGTTGACGCACCCATTCATCCAGAAATGGGCCTCATTGCTGAAGATGATATTTCGATGAAAATTGTCAGTTTCCAACTGCTCCAGAGCCCGTTCAGTGAATACACGTCGTTGTCTATGGTAGGTTACCTTCAGCTCATGTGTCAGTTGAAGTTTGTTTGGGTGCATTTCCAAGTCACGACGCAAAATTCGACAAGCTGTGGTCTACGAAAGGCCGAGTTCTTGTCAGCGACGCGAAATCGACTATCTCAAATTCTCTTGCACACTCCCACGACCAGCGGCGATGTTTTCGGCAGATCTTGCTTTTCGTCGACGTACTGGCGTTGGTTTATCGTATACTGAACCAGTGGACTCGTTTTTATCCACCACACTGCGAATAGTCCTCTCGGTAGGACCATTATAGTGTAGGTAAAATGGGCGAAGCGCGCAGAACCTTGCCCGAACAGAACACCCATTTTGATAAAACAATTTTATCATTTGCACGTATTGTTGAACGCCATGCCCGTCCAAATGATTTGGCAAAACAGACTGAATAAATGACAGTCAATTTGACAGAAGTAGCTTCAACAATATGGCCGCTATCAACTGTCAAAGTTCGGAAGTCCCTATTGGAAGAGTCTGTATTAAATGTCATATCGCGACCCCCTACCGCCCTACTGAATCGTAGACGCTCCGCACTGCCGTTTGCGACATGTTTCTCGGCTGTGGGACGTGCAAGAATTGCGGCACTAAGTATTAATCTGTCCTGGATAAGCGCTTTCATGTGTAAATCGAGGAACGGTTGTGGGGGAATGAAGCCGTTGAAGCGTACGCTCTTCTGGTATAAATACTTGAAGTAGTAAGCTCCAGAATCACGAAGTCAGTGCCCTTGGAATGTACCTACGAGTCAACTTCATAACGAAATTGTCCACTCTTTTATTCGGTTCGCCCTTTTGTACAAGATCTCGTCTGGGTAAAATTGTATGTACTTCAACTATGGTATTCTGTACTAGCAAAGGTAAGTCCTAAGACAAGCCCAAACAAACTCGCGAATCTTTTCCAATTAACCGGCTCTCACCTTACTAGCATCGGGCAGTTAAGCGCCACGTAGTAGATTACTTTCACCCTTGCATCGAGTTGACTGCTATAAAACAGTCTCTTTATAAGGGCAAACGCACCTTTGGCTCTGTTTGTTAAAATATACATAGATATTAATCTAGCCAGATCCTAAGGTACGAGTATATACCTACATTTCGACAAGCAAGTGGCTACCAGCGTTGTCCCACGATTGAAAACGTTCGTCAATTCTTTCTAGTATCCGAAAAGGTCACAGACAAAGTCGCCCCAAAAAGAATAGTTTCCAATTTCTAAAAGCTGTTTTTCAACTTCCACTAATCGCAGCATTGTTGAATCTTACCGAAGTCACTTTGCAAGAGCATATTGGTGACCTCCATGTCTGGACCTAATCTGTACGCGATTAGGTCACTGCACATGCTGTGGCATGGTGAAGTCAACCCACAAGATGTTGAATAGGATCAGCGAATTAAGCACACCTTATTGACGACGGCTTTTTATGTGAAATATTCCAGCAGAAGTCACAGCGGCATTCTTCTCTATGAACACTCTGCTGATCAGCAGTGATTTACTTATGCTCAGACTGTTTAGCTTGAAGAAGAGTCCGTCGAAGGCCTTCTCCACATCAATCAAGCAGGCACCCATGCGTTGTTTCTTGTGTTTTTTTCCACTGGATATCAGATAGGCGCGGTATGTGAGATATCATGCTCCTCCTTGAAACCGAACTATATTTTTGTCTTCAACCTTTTCGAATACCTTGCTGATATTCAGAAGAAGACGTATTGACCGAAGATTCGCCGGATTGGACGTGCCTTTATCCCTTATGAGAGTCAGATGTTGTTTTCCAATGCGCTTGATAATGGTCGTTATTCATCACATTTATAAACAGGGTGGTGTTAATGTTAACGGCTTCTAGTTGGAGATGTCGAAGCGGGACATATTTTTGTTCTTTCAATAAAAACTTGCAGATGCGCTCTCATGACCTCTGAGTTATGTCTTTCAGTACTCGTAAACCATGTGTACAAAGTTTTTAGTCTTAACTGCAGTCTACTTTCGTATTTGTGCAGTGCGTCAATAGCTGCCTTGCCGAATGCGTCCGTACTGTTCATCATGGCCAAAATGTTTGTCAATCTTCTCGTTTGACAGGTTCCTGTTGGACGGTGGATAGAGTGAGTTCGAGGAGAGTTCTCCCGTTTCTTTTCTAGAAAAGTGTGTCCAAAGTATCCTACTATAATTGTAAGAATACCTTTGAACAAACTCTTCCATTTTCGGAATTTCGCCAAGAACGGTTATTCCGGTACTAAGACAGTTCATAGTATGTTGGTTCGTGCCTGTCAGAATAACAAGAAATCCCAGTGTCTGGGAAACGACGGACTATCCGTCGCTTTAAGGCCGGGTCGACATATAGCATTGTGGTGACCCCACCAATTGAGTAGTAGGTACCCCTTTGGGGTTTGGCGTATTATTTCCCCAATCTCCATGTTTGGCGTTAAAATCTCCGCCGATTATGAAATAATTCTCATCTGATTCCACCCGTACGAATCAAAAAAGTGTCTCGAGTTCTGTGATAAATAAGCTGGATTGAGTAGCTTTAGGGGCATAGACAGAGGCCATGTATAGTACACCCGTTTTCTACATGCTTCCTGCAAGTGGAACCTACGGGCTACATGGCTGTACATTCTTTTAAATCGCAAGCCTTTCCTTATGAGTTGGTCGGTTTCTTCTTTCAATTTTATATTTTCTGTGCCTGATTTTCTGTTTTTTAGTTAGCTTGGTCTTTAAGAGACCTATAGAGTGCGGCTCTTCGTTCAATCCTTATCAGTGAATTTACATTCAGCGCAAGGGCCCTAAGAGTTCGCTTCGCCATGTTTGTGCACATTACGACTAGAGGTGCATTAAGCCCAGCAGCAGTGCGTAGATTTGGTCCACACGCATAGCCTGTTCTGTTATCTGACGTTGAAGCTGAGTCATATGTTCCCGAATTGAGAGTAAGATAGCCAGCATATCAGATGAAGCTTCCGGCGCTCTAAGAGCTGGGGCCTGGAAAGATACTGTCGCTTGTTGTTCTGTGCTTTCTCCACCCCCCGCCATTTGGACGTGGGTAATGTGAGAGGTAACGGCTGATGTTTGAATATGCGTAGGTGGATGTTTAACCGCCACTTTTTACTCCCGACCCAGATTTACACTCTTTATGAATTGAAACTTAGGAAAGCCACAACAGTTTGCGGTGTGTCCCGAGTTATTCTTGCATAAAGCACACAAGAGTTGACTTTTTTCTGTCCCTATCCCGAGCGCATTCATCGGATTTGTGGTCTTTTCCACTCTTTATGCTAAGTTCTAGCTTGTGGGTTAATTGGTGGCACTTTTTGTTTGATAGCGTTATGTCTGTTTTTTTATTGCTTCTGCTGCTAATGTTCGCGCTGTTGTTGTTATTTTGGCTGCTGTTGTTGGTTCTACTGTTTTATTTGTGGTTTTTATTGTTGGTATTTCTGCTGCTGTGGTTGTTGCTTGGTTTTGGACGATTGCCTGGCCTGAATAGCGAGCACCTGTTGTTGCAACTACTTGTTTAGTTGTTTTGCTTAACTTTTTATCGGTTTTGTTTTTCTTTAAAACGAAGCCGAAACACGTATGCACTCCATAGAGGTTTATGAATGACTCTGACGGGCCGGATTGTATGGACGGATAAGTCCCAATTAATCAGAGATGGAATCACTAATTTCCACAATTTACATACCTGGGCAGAAAACAATCCCCACTCTACGAGATACAGGGCTTTTCAGCATAAGTTTAACGTCAATGTAGGTAACATTTTGGGTGAAAGCTGATCAGACCCTATCGGCTTCATATAAGGTTTATCTCGAATCTCTACATGGAATTTTCGCGAAACAAATTACCAGAACTACAATATTAGGTGATATATGTACATATATGCAACTGCAACAAAGAAATACCATTGTGTCCCAGCAGGATGGTGCCTCCGCACACTACGGCCATGCAGTCAGAGAGTAGTTAGATCGTGTGTATGAAACTTCGTGGAAGGCGGGTTGGACCCATTCTGTGGTTTCCAAGGTCTCCGGACTTGACCTCAATAAACTTTTATTTATGGGAACGGGTGAAGGACACTGTTTACTCATGAGAAATAACAGCATTGGATGACTTGAACCATAGCGTTGACGAGGCAGCTGCGAAAGACATTGTTAGAGCCATCCAAAGACAAGCTGAGGCGGACATACAAAATAATGGTTTACACAATTGAAACCATACAATGTTTGATGAAAAAAATAAAAATAAAAATGTACAATTAATATAAGTGAAACCTCCTAAATGGGGCGCTCCAAGGAACTAAGAAAATGCGAACCAAATTGGAGGTGCCCAGATATGAGAGGACCTCTAAATTGGGCCAAATATCATTCTGTGATTCCATGATTTTTTATTATTTTACCAATCGATGTTTACAAGCTGCTGACATGTCAACATTTTTAAATGCCCTCGGCTTAGCAGATTTTCCTATCACTAGCAATCTTTCTGTTTTTCCCAAAGTGTTACTAAGGAGGTTGACCGTCAGTCTTTCCTTTGAATGTTTACCTTCAAAGCACTTTTCAGATTTTAATGCCAAAGATTTAGATGGTGGTATACGAAAGAATAAACCAGTTTCGTCTAGATTATAGATGTTTTCAGGCACAATTTTTGCACAACGCATTAATTGTTGCTCTGTGTCTCCATATTGACACCAGCTCCGTCCCCGCTTAAAGTTTGAAAAATGATGTAATGTCTTTTCCGGAATTTTTCAAGCCATCCGTTTGAGGCCTGAAAATCGTTTACTGCCAAAATTCCACTAATCTTAGATGCCTTCGTTTGCAAAATTGGTCCGGAAATTGGGATGTTTTTTGACCTTGCTAACTGAAACCATTGATAAACTTCCTTATCCAGCTCCAGCGAACACGATGATTTGGATCTTTTTCGGGTTAAGAGTCCATAATTATTCAAAGATTGTTTCATTTTATTCTTCGATATTATAATTCGCTGAGCTTGACATTTACTAATTCCGAATTTTTTCGCAATTTTTCTGTTACTGATTTTGTTTTTTTTTTCATAGAAATCAATGATTTCTAATATTTTCACTAGATCTGATTCGGTGTATCTTCTACTCATTTTCGAAATTCCTGGAAGTAAAATTTGTTGCTACAGAAAATCTGTGAGACAAACCAGTACAATTAATAAATTAACTTCACTCACCAGAATCAAAACTGAAACCAGATCGAAATATTCAACGCAACTGCTGCTTGTGGCAACAACAGAACAAGAGCAAAGATTTTTTTTTATAAACGAATTTGCGACTTCGCTTTGTATCCCAATTTGGAGGTTGTTTTTCAGGCAATTCTAACGAAATCGTTGCCCATGATCCAATTTAGAGGTGCCTCGTTTTCAGAGGCTCACTTAATTGAAATTACAGAGTGTCCCAATTAGGAGGTTTCACTGTATTTGTATTTTTTTTTTCTAAAATTTTTTAACAGCTTTTAAGTGATACTAATATCACTCAAACTAATACCCTCGAACACCGACGTAATATCTCGTATCTCACTCTGTTTTATCCCTAATTCCACCAACAGTGCTCCATAGAAATCTCCAGTAGCATTCCGCCCATGCAAACTTTTAACCGTAACACACGCCTCGCTATGAATGCTCATGATGGAGTGTAAAGTAACCTCCTTGGGAATGAACATTTTTTTTTTTAAATGTTTTATTTTTTATTTTATTCAATATAGTCCCCTCTTAGTTTGATACACTTAACACATGGGCTGGAAAGTCCGAGCCGTTTTATAGTAAAGCACAACATTTTTGCAAAATTCAACTTTATTTATCAATATAGTTGCCTTCGAGGGCGATACACTGATTGAAACGATTTTTCAATCTTTCGATACCAGTTATGTAGTACGATTTCGGTTTAGCCTCAAAATAGGCCTCTGTTTCGGCGATTCGGTCTTAAATCTCTTTCCGGCGAGCATTCTTTTGAGGTCTGCGAACAGGAAATAGTCGCTGGAGGCCAAATCTGGGGAGAATACGGTGGGTGGGGAAGCAATTCGTAGACGAATTCATTCCATTTTGCCATCGTTTTCATCGACTTGTGACACGGTGCATTGTCTTGATGAAACAGCACTTTCTTTTTCTTCAAATGCGGCCGTTTTTCTGCGATTTCGTCCTTCAAACGCTCCAACAACGCAATGTAATAGTCGCTGTTGATAGTCTGCCCCTTTTGGAGATAGTCGATGAAAATTATTCTGGATGCCATAACCTTGCCAGCCGACTGTTGAGTTTTTGGTCGTTTTGGAGGAGGTTCGTCGCCTGCTCGCCACTCAGCTGACTGCCGACTTGACTCTGGTGTGAAGTGATGGAGCCAAGTTTCATTCATTGTCACATACCGACGCAAAAATTCGGTGGAACAGCTTTAAACACTCCTCTGAATCATCAACACGTTGTTGTTTTTGGTCGACTGTGAGCAAACGCGGCACCTACTTTGAACAGAGCTTTCGCATGTCCAAATATTCGTGTATGATATATCCGACACGCTCTTTTGATATTTTCATGGCCTCAGCTATCTCGATCAACTTCACTTTAGGGTCATTCGTAATCATTTTGTGGACTTTTTTGATGTTTTCATCTGAAACAGCCTCTTTTGGACGTCCACTGCGTGCATCATCTTCGATGCTTGTATGGCCACTTTTAAATTTTTCAATCCACTTGCGAATGGTTCGATCACCTGATGCAGAGTCCGGGTAACACTTATCAAGCCATTTTTTTGCATCGGCTGCATTTTTTCCCATCAAAAAGCAGTGATAAATCAACACTCGAAATTGCTTTGAATTCATTTTTTTTTCACAATAACAAAAGTTGCTTCACTCACAACGGTATATCTCGAGAACTAATCGTGCGACAGCTGTCAAATTTATACACGTATCTTTTGAAGGTTGGTACTAACTGAAAATGGATTTAATTCAATTGGTGCCCTCTTTTAGAAACGGCACGGACTTTTCAACCAATGTGTTATTCCAGCGATTTTCCAACTTCTTGATCCCGTCCGAAAAGTAATTTTCCGGAAAGTCTGAAAAATCGGAGGGCTTTCCGATGCGGACTTGATCGATAGTGGAGTTGGGGCCACCACGAAACTCTCGAAACCAATATTTGACGGTGTAATCTGACGGAGCATTAGCTCCATAATAGTTATCCAACTTTTCTTTTGTTTTCTTCGCCGTTTTACCTCTCAAAAAATAATGTTTTATGAGAGAACGAAAATCGTTTTTGTCCATACTCAACATGATGCCAAACACATCAACAACAATCAGCTGTCAAAACAAAACTAAAGACAGTATCGCACTGAAATTTGGCATGTCTGCCTAAATATGAACGGACTTCAAGGCATCATAACCTTTTTTTTCAGCGCATTCTGGCGGTCAAGGAGGTTACTTTTCACACCTAGTAAGCCCTCAATCCCACTTTCGGAAGTACTTTAAAATATTGTGATTCGTTTCTAAGCCGTACAACTCGCTTATGGAATGCCCTGCCTAGCTCTTTATTTCCTAGTCATTATAACCTCTCTCTCTATCCTCGCTGATTTTCTTTCGCCGCGCTGCATGCAAGCACCGCTTTACCGTATCTTGAAATCTACTGACTTGAGATGAAATGCCCTGACTTTTTTTTTGTTTGTGGACACTAGGTACATTTTTCAAGGTTGCAGAAATTTCGCGTTCAAAATTATAACAAAGTCAACATTTGTCTTGTTGCAACTTCATCTTCTCCTAAGCTCGACTTTGTGTCGTTTAAAATAACACTTACTCGTAGATGCTTGTATGTTATGTGTTGTTACATTCTTCCGGTGCAACCTATCGGTTCCTAACAACTTGCTATTGCAGCAATTGACAATTTGATCGACTTATCAGACTCGCTTGATGATATCATTATCTTCGGCGATTTTAATCTGCTTCAGCTGAAGTGGACTCCATCTGAAGACCTATCTTTTTTCATCGCTTCCAATCCCATTTCTACTACGGAATGCCTCTTCTTAGATCGGCTAACAGACTCTAGTCTATGCCAAGTCAGTGGCGTTTCCAACTATATGGAAAATCAATTAGACCTTATCTTCACAACTGATCCCATCAACTCCTCAGTATCGTGTTGTCCCCTATCTCTTTCAGCTTATCCTCCACTTCTTCTCTCATTTTTCCACAACTCTCCCCTTCAGTCGCCTGTCTCCGCAGTTCTATTTTCTTACAATTTTCAGAAAGCTAATTTCCGTAAAATCAATACCTATCTACGCAGGGCTTCTTTTGAGTTTACCAATTTATCTCTGGTTGCTGACCTCTCCATTTTTTACAGAGAAATATTCAAATTCTTCTCCCTTTCTGTGCCCTATTCCCGCCATAAAACTTCTTTTACATCCCCTCCTTGGTATAATCGTAGACTTCGCAAGATACTATACATATCTTCATTTCATTGAACTCTATAACTCTCTCTATCAACGCTACTTGAATAGTGCGCGTACGCAAACCAATCTCATAAATGACCCCAAGTCTTTTCTTCAATTTGCCAATTGCAAATTTCGAAACCAAATCTTCAAGTGATCCTCCTACCATCGCCAACTTTTTTGCTACATTTTTCAAACAATCCTTTGCCAACAACTCCTTCATACCAGATTCCTCTTACTTCAATGATCTACAAAAATTTTCCATTGGTCCCTTTCTCACTCAAAATTTCGAACTTGCAGCTATTAAAGATAAGTTACTAAATCTTAAAGAAGAATTTGAACCTGGCCCAGACGGACTCCCCGCCGTGTTTCTTAAAAAATGCTCTTCCACCCTGTCTCTACCACTTTCTGACCTTTTTCGTCTATCCCTTACACAGGGTGAATTTCCCCAGATTTGGAAGATCTCTTTTACAATCCCGATACACAAAAAGGGATCTAAGGATGAAGTTACCAAATATCGTTCCATTGCTAAACTCTCTCATATACCCAAACTCTTTGAAAGCATTTTATACGAAGCCTTAAGCTTCAAATGCAAGCCTTTTATTTCACCCCGACAACATGGTTTTCGAAAAGGTAGATCAACTACCACAAATCTAGTTGAATTCGTGTCTTTTGCTCTCTCAGCCTTAGAAAATGGGAAAGAAATCGATGTTATTATAACTGGTTTTACTAAAGCGTTTGGTAATACATCCCATCAATTGATCCTCTTCAAATTGTCGGCTCTC
This sequence comes from Volucella zonaria, assembly GCA_963966105.1. Lineage (NCBI taxonomy): Eukaryota > Metazoa > Arthropoda > Insecta > Diptera > Syrphidae > Volucella > Volucella zonaria. The sequence continues at coordinate 190,866,105 of OZ014532.1, read as the reverse complement.
GGCTTTGAGCCTCTCTTATTAAAATGGATTTTGAAATTGGTATTCTTAAAAAAAGTAGGCTTTGAATTTTATTTCTTTCAATTTGAAAGCAAACATAACATAATTATGTGTTTTGTCATTTGGATTCATTTTCTTGAATTTGCTATCTGTTTTCAAGTAACATATTTGCGTTGAATTTTGTGATCGGTGTTTTTTGTTTTACGCTGTTTTGCGTCTTTCTACAAGAAAAAGGTTGATACAAGTTTAGACTTTTGGCCAACAAAGGAATAAACAATTCTGGGTTTTAAGTTTTTTATGTAAAAACAAGTTAGTTTAGTTTTAAATGCATTTTATTATCTTAATCATTAACTCTTACATACTAACAAAAAATGCTTAAATGCTAGCTTAAAATTACTTAACAATCTTATACTAACTTACTGGCCCCACACAGGCACTCTAAGCTACTCTAAATTCTTATATCTATGTCTTTCGACTTTATTTACATTTTATTTATTAATACTTATTTTCTATGCTTAAGGCTAAGAAAAGAATTTAACAAAAAACTTAGCATATTGACAAATTTTTTATTTTTTATAAAAACTTAATATCTAACTTAAAATAACCTTAGTCTACCTAACCTATGTACACAATACGCACATACATACATATAGACATTATACACAATGACATACATATACTAGTATATACCTATGTATATACTAATATATATATGTATATCTTAAATGCTAACTTAACCTATGCAAGCTGGCCATCGCTATTCACCGAGCAAATAGATTGGTCAGCTCTGCCTCATTAGTGAAGCTGGTCCGTAATTGACGGAAACGACGACGAAACATCTTCTCCATCATTCAACCACCAGAAATGCTGGTGCTGCCGAACGACATCCCTCTTATCGCGATTCCCCACCGCCCTACAGAACCTGAGACGATCCACACTGCCGTGTGCGACATCTCTGTCGTAGTTGAGTCGCCTGTCCCCAGCTTTCCGGGCGACATGGAAGATTAACGGGACCCTATCTGATCTAGGTAGAGGAATGCTTCCGGTGGAACGAAGCCGTCAGAGCGCACACTCTCGTGGTAAAGGTAGTTGGGGTAGTAAGCCCCAGATATCAGGTTATTCGTCGAGGCCATTGCTCTTGCGATGTGTCTTCGAGTTAGCTTAATTACGAAGTTGTCCACTCGTATTAGGTTCGCTCTGTTGTAAAGGACTTCATTACGATAAAATTTTTTGTACTCCGACTCTGGTGTTCTGTACAAGCGAAGGCAAGCCCTAAGGCAAGCGCTCTCAAACACCCGAATCTTTTCCATTAAGCTTGCTCGTACATTGAACCACACGGGGCACCCGAATACCAGCATGGGCCTGATAAGGGCCATGTAGCAGATTACCTTTACCCTCTCATCGAGTTGGCTGCTATAAAACAGTCTCTTTGTAAGGGCAAAAGCGCCTTTAGCTCTGGCCAGAGCAGCATCTACATTTTTATCAAAATACAGAAACCGATCTAGCCAGATCCCAAGATATCTGACTACATTCCGACAGGCAAGAGGCTGTCCGTATTGTCCAATGATCGAGAACTTACGCCAATTTTTTCTAGTATCCCTAGAGGCTCCAGACAACGGCGTCCTAAAGAGAATGGTTTCCGACTTCTGAAAGTTGATTTTCAACTTCCAGTCATCGCAAAATCGTCTTATCTTATCGAAGTCACGTTGCAAGAGAGTATTAATGACCTCGATTTTTGGACCTGTTCTGTACGCTATCAAATCGTATGCGTACGCAATAGTATGGGGAAGTGAACCTATCAAGTCGCTTGTATAAATGTTGAATAGGATCGGCGAATTGACCGCGCCTTGCTGAAGACCATTTTTAATTTGAAATATTCCAACAGAAGTCACATCGCCATTTTTCACGATGAACTGTCTGTTGGTTAGCATATTAAAAAGAATGTACAAGAGTGGCTTACTGATCCCCAGCCTAGTCAGCTTATAGAAAAGACCATCTAATCATACGGTGTCGAAGGCCTTCTCCAAGTCAACAAGGCAGGCACCAGTACATTGGTTTTTTCCTTTATTCCATTGGATATCGGACACCAGTTTAGACGCGGCATGTGAGATATCATGTCCCGCCTTAAAACCGAATTGATTATCCGGAACTATATGTTTGTCCTCAACCCACCTAGACAGAGCCCTATTGATTACTTTTTCAAACACCTTACTGATATTCGGAAGGAGACTTATCGACCGGAGATTCGCCGGATTGGATATATCCTTTCCCTTTTTGGGGATAGGTTGCACCACCGCCGTTTTCCAATGCGCTGGATAATGTGCATTATTCATTGCATTATTAAACAGGGTGGTGTAAATGTCCACCGCTTCTAGAGGAAGATGTCGAAGCACGATGTTCGGAATACCATCGGTCCCCACTGATTTCTTAGCCCTGATTGTGTCGAAGATCTCATGGAGCTCTTCCTTCGAAATGAACGGGGGTAGGTCACCCTCTCTGGTAATGACATTATTTGCCATATTTTCGTCGCTGAACCGGGTGAAACCAGAGCCCTCGGATCGCCAGTTCTCTATTTCATTTCGAATGTAGAAGTCGTGCACCAAGACGCGATTGTCCACTTCATAATTAGGGCCAATGGTATCAGTGGCCTTGTATATTTCCTGGAAAGTCGCACCTATGGCCTCAACCTTCTCCTGTGGATCCTCGATCACAAAGAAGTCGTCATCATCAGCGGCCTCATTTGGATCAATACCTGCTATTGTCAGTAACCGTTCGTTGTCTGTTGTCCGCGCTATTTTAAGACACTGAAGGTCGTTTTGATTTTTTCTCCGAAATAGTTTATTTATTTGCGGGAACATATTCGGGTTGCTGGTGTTTACAGCCCGAACCCTGTTGTTCCAATACAAACTTACAGAAATTCTGTAATTCTCTTTTATTAACGTTTGAATATTTTTAATCGACGCCTTCAGTGTCCTAATCTCCGGGTCTTGTCTGTCAGTAAACTGTCTGTACAAGTTTTTGAGTCTTGACAGAAGTCTACTTTTCTGTCGGTGCAGTGCGTCAATAGTAAGATTACGGAACAGGTCTTCGTTAGTCGTATGTCGATACCGCGGTATTGTAGCGTCCATAGTTTGTTTAATTGTCTCGTCCATTTGTTTTAGGTAGTTGTCGATCTCCTCGTTTGACAAATTCCTATGTAAAAACAAGATTCTAAATAGGTTTCACATTAAAATATTTTCGTGGTCGTGGTAAGTTGAAAACAAAAGTGGTGTACTCATTCGAGTACACTGGCTAAAACTATGTTAATTTTGTTTTATAACTGGACTTCCAGAAAAATGGCTTCTCAAACCATAACTTGCAAGAATTTTTATGAAAAGCGATATCCTAGTCTGTTTATAGCTGTTGATATACCAAATGATGGAAATGAACGGGAAATAGAAATAATTCCACCGCAAGTTTGTGGCCTTAACTGTGGCCTAGGCCTGCGTTAAAAAGACACAGAGTAGTTCTCTTCACGACAGTTTATTACAAAAAGCCCCGTAACATAGATCGAGGGCCATATTTATCTTATTCTAGAACACGGTACATATGTATGTACTACTTTAGCGGGAGGATAATCCGATCGTAAAACCACTATTCAAAACAAGTCTGTATATGTAATCACAGTGTGTTGCGCAGAACGATGACACTGTCATTTGAATAAGAAATAATAGCCTACAATCGGCCATCCTGACCAGAAATCGTCCCGATTACATTACTTATTATTATTATTATTATTATTATCAAGGGAACGATACAAATTAATTTGTAGGGTCCGGGATTTAACGCCGGGATACTATGCCCATGTGGCGCGTTTTGTCAACAGCACGCGGAGTACTGAGTTCCCATGTGGTCACCCTTCTACGTACTTACCGCGCCCAACACCTAATGAACTAACACTAAACAATTAAAGCGATTATAAATTCGTATGAACTTATTAAATTATGAATCTTTTAACAATCAGATACACATTTTCAAGAAATTGTTCTCTTTACAAATTATTTTCCTTGCGAATACATACATATGACTATACAATTAAAATTAAATTCTTATTAACCTATCAACATTAACATTATTTTCACAATTAGATACATTTTTTTTTTTTTTTAATTTTAAGTTTCGAAAGTATTTTTTTATCTTTACATATGCGAATGTATGTTCTTACATTTAAACAAAAATCAAATATATATACACTTGCGGTCATAAAAACCGCACCATATCAAAATTATTGAAAAATTGTTAATAACTACGATAATAATATTTATAATGAAATGAAATTTTTGTTGAGTACTCCGCAGTAGTTTATAAGTATTTCTATCCAATTCCCATCTGTTTATTGAATGTTTGAAAAAAGATATTAACAAAGAAAGAAAAACCAGTTAATTTTTTTATTTTTTTAAAATATTTTAATACAGTCATTGGTTAACAAAATCAAACGATCTATTTTTTATGTATGTGTATATAAGATGTTTAGATATGCCACTTTTAACAAAAAATTATCAATACCGAGTTGCTCCTCCTTTAGCGGTTATAACCGCTTTTATTCTAGAAGGCATCGAGTTTACTAGAAGTTCAGTAATATCCCTTGAAATTTCAGTATTCCATACATGTTCCAGAACTTCATTTAGCTTTTTTTTTACTCTCTGGTTTATGTTCAGCCACCTTACGTTTCATTACATGCCACAAGTGTTCGATTGGGTTTAAATCGGGCGAATTAGCTGGCCAGTCTAGTCTTGTAATTCCGAGGTCATCAAACGTTGTGTTGAGCTGAAAATTATTGAAAGACTCTAGTTACTTGTCTGTTTATTATTTATAAAGTAGACATCTAGAAGTTGATTTATAATACTTTACTTACGGATTTGGCGCTTTGACAAGGTGCAGAATCATCTTGAAAAATGCACTTGTCAGTATACGAATGATGCTGTTCAATTGCTTGTACCAAAAACTCCCTTACTACTTCTCCATACTTTTGAGCGTTCATAGTTCCATTAAAAAAGTGCAAAGGGCCCAAAATGTAAAAAGAAAAACATCCCCAAACCATCTGGCTTTGAGGAAACTTCACTGTTTTGACTATGCACTCGTCCTTGAACCTTTCACCTGCTGACCGTCGTACGTATGGCAAATTGTCGGCACACAACAAATTAAATTTACTTTCGTCGGACCATATCACACATCGCCAATCATCCTGCGTCCAATCTTCGTACTTTTTTGACCACGTCAAGCGAGCTTTTTTCATTTTTGTGGTTAGGAGAGGTTTTTTCGCTGGTCGTCTTCCATATAAACCTATCCGTCGTATGGTTTCGGCGCTTAGATCAACTTGATGAAATTCACTCAGCTCTGCTCTTATACGGACAGCACGTTTTCATCCCGAGCCTTTTTTCCTTTCCAGTGGATCCAAATTTTCTTTTTTCTTCATTTTTTCTTTTTTCTTCATCAGTTACGATAGTTGAATGACAGCATCCTATTTTAACCGCAATCTCACGATAGCCAATCCCTTCTTCGACTAAAGTCAATATTTGAACTTTTTCGTCCCGAGTTGATGATGTTTACCAGTAATTTTTTTTGCACTGAATACAAGGCCGAACTCCGCTATGGGGAATACCCTTCATTAGTATGAGAAAAACCCTTACGATCTGATGTAATTAGACATTTTTTGAGAACTCATTAGGTGTGTGCGGTTTTTATGACCGCAAGTGTATATATGTATATGGTATATGTATATATGTAAAATAACACGAAATGAAGGACAATTATATTGTACATTAAATCATTTAAAACTTAATCAGGCCTGGTAAAAATTCATTGCCAACATTGGTAAATGTACTGCAGTCAATTAAACTTCTTTCACTTTGTTCTTATTTATTATTATTATATCTCATTTTCTCCACGTCCTTTCGTCGCCATGCTTCAAGGTAGTATCCGGCATCACATACAATCGCATATTGTTCGGAGAGCTTATACCTTTATAAGGTAACCCTGTCAACTGAAAGCCGTCTATGTCACCAATAGCGTACCTGTCATTTGGTAAAACCTTCTTAACTTGATATGGTCCTCTATACTTGGCTAATAACTTTTTATTTATGCCCGGAATAGTGACAATGTTTTTAATCATGACATAATCGCCTAGATTATAGGTTATATAGTTGGTTTTTTATGATGTTTATCGTAATAAACTTTGTTACTCATTTGTCCCCTTTCGATGTTTCTTAGGGCCCTATCCCTTACGCCTTTTATATCTATAACTTCAGATCCTAAGTTATTGATGGAAAAGTCCTTGATCTTATCGCAAAAACCTTCCCTTTTGATCTCTATCAAATAATAGGGTGCTTGGAGTAAAACCAGTGCTTCGGTTCACTGTATTATTGATAGCAAATTCAACTTTATCTAAGTTTCTATCCCAATTACTAGTAGTCAACGCTTCACATTCTTTAGCTAGCATAGGTGTTATTATGCGACTAAGTCGTTCCACCTGACCATTAGATTGCGGCGAGTGAGTTGCTACTTTGACATGCTGAATATTATTATCATTCATAAACTCAGTAAACTCTTTAGAAGTAAAACGCGTTCCACGGTCAGATATGATTCGGTTAGGCCTAGAAAAATTTGCGAAATATGTTCTAAGACAAGTTATTGTTTCTTTACTTTGCGTGCTTTTTACCAAATACAACTTTACAAATTTCGTAAAACCATCTACTACTACTAGGATATGTTTATTGGTGGATCGAGTGGTGGGGAATGGACCAATTTGGTCGACATGAACAGTGTCAAATGGTAGACTTCCTTCAGGGATAGAATGCAGGATTCCTTCAGCTTTTTCTGATTCGGGAGAGAAATAAATGCATTTTAGGCACCCCTTGGCAAAGGCACCCCCAAATAGCAAAGAGCTTCATGGTGAGTCCTGATAAACTGTTCCTCCATGTGTGACGGCACATAAAAAACTATTTTCTCTTTCGTTTTCCTATATTTCCACCATTTCGAAGCATGGACTTTCAGACTTACTTAATTCTGTGGCTATTGAAACAATTTTCGTGTCATGTCTTTGTGCCGCTGCTAGAATGAACTCAAAGGATTCATCATCTATGTGCAAAATATTAAAGGATCTACTCAGTGAATCTACATGGGACATGCGATCACTTTTCCGATGTTCGACAGAATAATCGTACGATTGCAATTCTAACGCCCACCTTGAAATACGAGGGTTGAGCAATTTTTTATTTAACGTTAAAACAAGTGAACTGCTTTCTCTGATGTGAAACGTTGGCAGGTGTACCACTTGCAACTCGTTCGATAGGGCGATCATTTGTCTTCAGTGAATTGGTCTGATTCTTGTAGTGATTGTATATTTGCGATATGCTAGGTCTAATTGGTAAACTGTCCCGACTGTTGTCCTTGGACTTTTCATATTTTCTCAATGCGTGCTTGAGTTACTCCATGTTGTTGGCGTTGTATAATATACCTTTATTGACTTCGGTATCAGGTATGCCTTTGATAATAAATTGTATCAAATCCTCTATTTCTTCCTCCCATTGAGTTCGCTAAATATATCCGCCTTTGTCACTACACTTTTAAACTCACCCAAGAGAGCGTCTTTAAGTTCTATCCAGTTGCGTAATTTCATTTTTCATTTATTCATTTCATTTATTCATTTATATATTTATTCACTTTAGAATTGACAAAAATTAGATACAAGATCTTAATCAAAACAAATTCATAAGTAATAAAAGAAACAAGCAGTTACTTAATAGACTACAAATAAAGAGAGATTAAAAAGTAAATAATTTATCAGTCGAAAAATGAAAAGATACATTCTGTAGTTAACTAAAACTACTCGTAGTGTCGAATGCATCAATTATAAGACTATAATTAAAAAATACAAAACATAATAAATTGGTGTGAAGAGAGGAATAAAACAAATGTTAAGATTCATCGATTATTAAAAAATTTCATTTAATCATTCAACAAAATTAGACCATGCGACTAATTAAATGGTTTATTTCATGTAGGTCGAAGTGAAATAGCCATTCCTTAACTTTCCTAATTCGAACGACAAGATTTCTGCTTTGACTAATTTCAAGCGGCAATATATTATATAATCTTGGAGCAACAGAGGAGTAAAAGTTCAAAAAGTGATGTGCTACTACGCAGTGACTGATGGGTTGGATTTCTGTCAATGGAGTAACCATTCCTAACGAAAAAAATCCTTAACACTTTGTAAAAGTAAAGATGCTTGAGTGGTAACATTTTAGAGTTTACAAAAAGCAAATAACTACTTTCTCGGCGATTCTTTCTCCAGATTATTCTAACTATATCTTTTTGTACAATGAGTAACGTATGGACCTTATTTTCATGAGTTCCTCTCCAACAGATTAAGCCGTACTGCAACTTTGATTGTATTAGTCCATAGTATAATGTTTCCATCGGTTTTTTAGAACAAAATTGCCTCAAATGGTACATTAACTTCGTAGTTTTTAACAAGTAAGATCTTAGACTGGCAGTATGATTACTGTCAATCAGTTTCCAGACCCAGATATTTAAAAACTGTAGTTCTTTCTATATAAAAACACTGAGGTGAACAAGTTAAATCCCGATTAAATAAGGCAGAAGATGATGTCGCTTTGCATGTAACATGGCCAAATAATAAATGCTTACAAATGCTTGAAAAATCATAGGTGGGTAATCGATAATGTTAGAAGACAACTTGAAGGACATTATTTTAGTTTTATCACTGATTACCAATTTATGTAAACAAAACCAATGTCTCAGCTGCTCTAAGTCATAGCTAATGTTAGCAATTAAATCTAATGCAGAGCTATTAGAATAAGAACAAGCTATATCATCAGCAAATCCTATTTGTTTACCTTTGATATCGAGTTTAAAGATTGAATTGATATAGATCAAAAAAAGGATTGGACCAAGTACTGAGCCTTGTGGAACACCAATTTTAATATCTAACGATAGGCTAAAATTATCATTAATTTTTACAACTTGTTTGCGGTTGTTTAAATAGGAAAGAAACCATTTAAGAATAAAACCTCTTACGCCCGCTTTTTCTAACTTTTGTGTTAATATCATATGGTCGACAGTATCAAACGCCTTAGTAATGTCAATAAAAATAGCAGCCGTATATTTTTTATTGTTCAGGCTTTCATAGTTAAAGCAGCAGAATTCTAAGAGGGCATCCTCTGTTGACTTCCCAGCTCTAAACCCAAACTGATTATTACTAAAAAAAGAAGAGGAATCTAGGAAAGTCATTATTCTATTTTTTACTGCTTTCTCAAAGATTTTAGAAAACACTGGAAGAAGAGAGATTGGCCTATAGTTATTTAGATGTTTACTATCACATTTCTTTAAAACATGTATTATTTCTGCAGTTTTTAAGGCATCAGGAAAAATACCACTGTAGATACTTTTATTAAAAATATCCGTTAAGACATCAACAATATTTAGTGAGACATTCTTAATAAAATTGTTAGACCAACTAATCCTGAATTGATAATCCTGAATAATTCTAAAGAAGCAATCGGGTCATAAAAAAAACTATTGGCTTGACTCCATTCACTGTTAAAGCAATCTTCTACACAATGATTCGACGATTCAGAGAAACCAGCACTAGAAAGAGTCTTGTAAGCCACACTTGTAAAATATTTGTTAAAAACATTAGATATTTCACTAGGATTAACTATATTATGTCCCTGATAAGATACACAATTGAGTTCATTTAAAGCGGGTCGTTTTTTATTTACAAGTTCGTTAATAATTATCCATTCTTTCCTTAAATTGCGTCTAGCTAGATGTAGTTTATTGGTGTGATAATTGTCTTTGTTCACAATAACTTCCTCTGCCACTTCCTTGCACACTCTATTATAGCGAAGTCTAAGACTGATATTATTCGGTTTCTTTTTGCATTTAATATATAATTTATTCTTCTTTGCAATCTTCTTTAATAAAATTGTAGACATCCATGGCTTAATTTTTTTAACTTTACATTGTCTTTGGGTTTCAGTAAGACATTCACTAGCATGAGCTTTTAAGATATTATCAAAGATGTTAAAAGCATTAGAGGGATTATTTTCAAGGTACACATAGGTCCAACTTTCGTGTAGTAGAAGATGGTTAACACTCTTGTAGTTCAAGTCTTTAACTTTCACAAGCCGTATAGACTTATCAATTTGTTTCATATTGGCGCATAGAAAAACTAAACCAACCATACAATGATCGGTGATCTTAAAATCTGAAATGGGGCTGGTGATGGTGAGTTTAGAGCTTAGATCAAGTCTACCAAAAATATGATCAATGCAGGTTTGTGTTGAAGGAGTTAATCTAGTAGGTTCTCTAAAACACGATTCCAAACCATTTGCCGCTAAGGCAGATAAATAATTTAAAACAATAACAGAATCAGATAAAATATCTAAATTTATATCACCAAGGATAAATAGATTCTTTGACTTTTCGTCAGACAACAGAGTAGTCAATTCTTCAACAAAAACATTTTTACTTTTTTCATGTAGCCAGTAGAAGCACATAAAAATAAACTTTCTAGACTCAATTTTGCAAGAAACTTTAACCATATCAGCACTTTTCAGGTTATTGCAGCAACACTCATACTCCAACTTATCACTTATGAAGACAGCCACACCACCTGCAGCATAAGAATTATTACATGTAGGATGGAATTTATAACCAGGTATACTAAAAAGATTAGCTTCAGTATCAAAAATCCATATTTCCGATAGAAAAATTAAATCAGGCTTATTCACAAACGATTCTAAATGAGTCAGAAACAAATCAAAATTTGTACGCATACTTCTAATATTTTGATGAATGATAAAAACTTCTAAAAATCTCTTTATCAAAACTACAAAATTTATTACATTCTTTGAAATAACTATCTAGATTTTGAATACAATTTGAATTAATTAAATGGCATTATTAGTTCAAAAAAGAATAAAAAGAAATTAAATTAAATTAAATTAAATTGGCCAAGTTTTCAATATCTTCAAAAGAACTTAATTTAAAAGATTTATCACCTTCTTATTTTTTCAAATAAATCACTCTCCTATTTACCCACAAGAACGAAAAATTATTTTAATTTTTAAATGTTTTAGCTCTATTATATACTGCTCTATTATAATTAGTTAAACTCTCATTAATATAAATTGGAATATTATCAGATTTAAACCCTAACATACTTGTGCTTAACTTATTGGGTCTATAACTTAATTCGTGCGGTTTGCTAAGAGATGGCGTAACTTGTATTATTCCATTGGAACATGCTTTGGAAAGCTACTGTCATTGTACGTCATTTTAGTATATGTCATTTATTTGAAGCGTAAACAACAATAATTTTTTTCACTCAAATATGTCGAACTTTGTGACTGAAAAAGTGTTTTTGCGGGGAGTTCTTCTTCATGAAGAAAACTGCTGCCGAAAGGCATCGTATTTTGGTGAAAGTTTATGGTGAACAAGCGCTAACTGAGCGAACGTGCCAAAAGTGGTTTGCACGATTTAAGAGTGGTGATTTTGGCTTGGAAGACGATGAACGTCCTGGGCAGCCAAAAAAGTTTGAAGATGAAGACCTGGAAGCATTACTCTATGAAGATTATTGCCAAACATAAGAAGAGCTCGCAAAATCTTTGGGTGTCACTCAAGCAGCCATTTCAAAACGTTTAAAAGCAGCTGGATATATTCAAAAGCAAGGAAATTGGGTTCCACATGAACTCAAGCCGAGAGATGTCGAAAGGCGGTTTTGCATGTCCGAAATGCTGCTGGAACGCCACAAAAGGAAGTCATTTTTGCATCGGTTTGTTACTGGTGATAAAAAATGGATCCATTACGACAACCCCAAGCGCAAAAAATCATATGTGAAACCCGGCCAACCAGCCAAATCAACGGCAAAGCCGAATATCCATGGCACGAAGGTAATGCTCTGTATTTGGTGGGATCAGATGGGCGTGCTGTATTATGAGCTGCTAAAACCGGGTGAAACCATCAATGGATAACGCTATCGAACACAATTAATCCACTTGATGAGAGCAGTGGCTGAAAAACTCCCGGAATATGCGACCAGACACGAGGCAATAATTTTCCATCATGACAACGCTCGGCCCCACGTTGCTATTCCGGTTAAGAGCTATTTGGAAAACAGTGGATGGGAAGTCTTACCCCACCCGCCTTATAGCCCAGACCTTGCCCATTCTGACTACCATTTGTTTCGGTCGATGCAGAACGCCCTCACTGAAATACGGTTCACATCAGAGCAGAATATCAAAAATTGGCTTGATTCATTCTTGGCTGCCAAGCCGGTGCAGTTCTTTTGGGATGGGATCCACAAATCGCCAGAAAGAAGGGAAAAAGTCATAGCTTCAGATGGGCAATACTTTAAATAATACTATTGTACACCTTTTTCTTAAATAAACGTTCAAATTTTGAAAAAAAAAACCGCACGAAATAAATTATATACCCAATATTTTCCTCTTTCTTTTGTAAAACCATTTGCTTAACTTCAAAGTTTTTAAATTTGACGCATAAAATCCTCACAGTTTTTGCCGGTGTAGATGAAGGGTTAGAGTTGGGCTTACGTGCGATGTTCTTGACATAACAATGTTTTATGTCATCGGTCTTCAAGTTTTCATCGATTCCCTTTTGCAATAAATTGACAGCTGCGTCCAAAGCATTACTGTTGTCAACATTAGGAACCCCAATAATGTCAACATATTTTCGCAATGTTTGTTGTTGCAGGAAGTTCACAGTACTTTGAAGTTTATTTATATGTTTACACAATGTTTTATTTTCGTCTTGCAGGCAGTCAATTCGTCTTAAAGCATTAGAGTTAACTTCTTTTAGTGCAGCAATTTCATTATACAGAATGTCAAGTGTGATAGGAGTTGGTGACATAATATTATTATCAGCAGACCGAGGCGACACTAAGTTAGAAGGAGACAGATGCACTTCCTCGACGGGTGACTGGACATTAACTTTGTATTGCACTTATTTATCTTTCTGAGGAGCGGGTGGTGGTGAGCGTAAAGAATGACGGCTTTGTTTGTCACACGATACACAACGATAAGGAATGCTGTTCTTTTTCATGTATTCACCATCACTTTGCTGAAGATTTACATAGTTCAAGTGGTAGTAAACCTTACACAATGAACACTGAATTTTGGCACCAATTCGGTCAACTCTTTGACCACACCTGCAAGGCATTTTATAAGAAAAAGTAAGAAAAGACAGTATTTATTTTATTTTATATTAATGCAAAATGCAATATAAAGAACAAGGGCCAGTTATTTTTTGCTGGATAAAACAATTCAAATATAGAGAAGCTTTCAGAGTGAGAGCAAAATTTTAACACTTGTTTACCGCACTACACCAATTTCAGAGATCTTAGGAACAACCTTGCCGTGCCACTCAGGAGTCTCTTTCCAAATATGAATTTTGTACGGTCGTCTAAATTAAGGATTTCAGCGTACTCTTCAAAATATTCCACCCAAAGACATATAGGGAAATTGTCATCTCCGCTGAATGGACACAATAGATCTTCCATATCTCTAAAATTATTCGTAACATGTAGCCTTTGACTGGGGCTTGCGTCCTCCATCTGCAATTCCTTGAGTTTATGCTTTAGGGCAATAATCTCTTATTTTTTCTTGCACGCGTCTCGAAGTCGGTTCAGTTCTTCATCAAGGTCGTTACCATGTAAGATCGACTGGTTATCCTCCTGCTCAGATTCTTGCTCATCAGACCACGATATCACGTTTCTCGGATTATCGGGGTTAGCACACTGAATAAGTTTTTGAAGATCTTCGTCTGAATAGGCATGAACTGCCTCTCCCACTCGTAATCTCAGCACTGCCTTACTACCACTAGTCGGCAACTTCAACCATCGCAAAATATTTTTTAGGCCATTAACAGTAGCCGCTTCCATGAACAGGTTAAACACTTCAGACATAATTGAAAGTCTGTATACGTAATCACAGTGTGTTGCGCAAAACGATGACACTGTCATTTGAATAAAAAATAATAGCCTACGAGTTGATGTTCAAACGGATGAAAAGGATTTATGCGAGGATGATTTGCTCAATTCAAGCATTCCTTTTGACATCCCAGGCCATCATTCTGCAAAACAATTCATACGTGGAAAACCGGTTCGATTTGATTATAAGGAGTGAATGCTTTGCACTGACGATGGTTATTGCTACAATTTTGATGTACTAGTATAATTTGGTGCCAAGAACGTAAGTCAAACGAACAAATACATATTTACCACTCGGATCTCGTAATAAATACGCCAAGTGATCACAATGTATTTTTTGATAATTATTTATTGTCGAAATTGAGAAGGAAAAAATTTCGTGCAACAGCTAACGTTCGGGACAATAGAACAAAAAAATGTCCACTCAAATCCTTGAAGATGGTTATAAAAGCAAAACGTGGGTATATACTAGATGGAGTAAAAAGTGACCTCCTTGACTACCAGAATGCGCTGCTACTGCAAAAAAGGTTATGGTGCCTTGAAGTCCGTCCATATTTAGGCAGAGATGCCAAATTTCAGTGCGATACTGTCTTTAGTTTTGTTTTGACAGCTGATTGTTGTTGACGTGTTTGGCATCATGTTGAGTATGGACAAAAACGTATGGACATAAAACATTATTTTTTGAGAGGCAAAACGGCGAAGGAAACAAAAGAAAAGTTGGATAAATATTATGGGGCTAATGCTCCGTCAGATTACACCGTCAAATATTGGTTTCGAGAGTTTCGTGGTGGCGCCAACTTCACTACCGATCAAGTCCGCAGCCGCAGGCCCTCCGATGCGGTTACAGAGGACAATGCCAAAAAAATACATAGAATGGTGTTGGCTGACCGGAAAGTGTAGGTGCGCCAGCTAGCAGATACCACAAAGATTAGTACTGAGTGCACACGCCATATTTTGGGCAATATTCTGCATATGAAAAAGTTATCCTGCCGCTGGATGCCGTAAATACTCACTTTTGACCAAAAACACCAACGCGAGAGCACTTCGAAAGAGTGTTTGGACTTGCTGATGCGGAATCGGGCGGACTTTTGGCGTCTATTGGTAACTGGATTTGGATCCCTCGGACTATTATCTCTTTCTCAAACCTCAAAAGATGGCTCATCAATAAAAAATTCAGCTCACGCGAGGAAATCATCGACGCCACGGAGGAGTATTTTGCAGACCTTCTGGAAAATGACTTTTCGGATGGGATCAAGAAGTTGGAAAATCGCTGAAATAAGTGAATCAAACTAAAAGAGGACTATATTGAATAATATAAGAAAACATTTTAAAAAAAAAATGTTTAATTCCCAAGTAGGTCACTTTTCACTCCATCTAGTATGTCACAAATTTGATAAGAACAACAACATCTTGCTTCCCGATGGAAAGATAATGCAGTTGTTACAGTCGCAACAAATTACGATCTTTGGAGCTATTAGGAAAAGTTAAGAGATGGTCAACCACAGCAAAAGAAAAAGTATTGATTCCTCAGCCAAAACCTTTGGTCTCATACAATAAGGGCATGGGCGGTATCGTTCTTCATGATCAATTTGTGAACAATTACCGGACAAAAATAAAGGGGGAAAAAATGGTGAGGGCCAATTTTTACATATATGATAAATTCAATGATGGTTAATGCCTTCGAATCCAAAGAAACTGCAATCTTCTTTCATTTGTCGGGACAGTGGCACGGACTTATTTACGCTCACCATCTGCAACCAAAGCACCGAACAAACCAAATTCACCGATTTTTGTGGTGCACAGTGAAGGTGGACTTTTCCAAAAAAAAAAATTAAAAATCGGTTACAATGGAAATTGTGTCACAGCAGAGTTAGATGGATTTGTGTGAAATGCCAAACTACATAACTGCAAACTTATACCTCCGGCTAGTATCTAACTCGAGGACGACCTTCACAAAGGTTACAGAATAATCGTTGCTCCCGGTCGTGGATTAGAATGCGCCGTTGTATCGTTGATAAGTGCACCAATTCGGATCATATAATTCTTTGCCATCGGTTTCCATAGAATCGACTTCTCGCATAAAAGTGGCAAATCAGCTTAAATCTCACTGATTATTCTTTGGACACGTTGAGCTCAAAGTACACCGTATGTTGTCAGCACTTTGACAACAAGGATTATAGGAATTCCGTTTCGAATTCACTAAATGCAACAGCAGTGCCTAAGTTGGAGGGTGTCAATCCACGACCAGCTGCAACTATGCGGACTAAAAACGCCTCCACGGAATTAAGCACACCAACACATTGGTCACAGACAGATGAGAAAAGTGTCGGATCGTTGAACCTGTCGGGCAGTATAGAACTCCTGCATCGGGATGATGATCTAGATGATGCTACCGAAATTGATGAAAGCCTTAGCAGCAATATTTGTAGCAACGAGAAATTGTGCATTATACCGGATGAACTGAACGCAACGGACGCTTTAATGCAATCTATCGATGGTGCGGATTTTACAATGCTTGATGCAGCCGGCTGCACTATGTACTCGTATATGCCGTACATTGGGGAGAAAACATTAGACCCTGCTACCGATGAATCATCTGCATTTGTTTTGGAAAGCGGACAAAGTTCTGATCATTCAAATGACTTTCGTCCAGCTAGCACAGAGTTTGATGTGGAGGTTCTAGTGTCTGAGGCGATATTCGACACGCAGTGGTCTGAGACAGATCGAAATGGTGTGAATCAAAATCAAAGTCAAGGGAATACAAGTGAAAATGCAGTGAGTCCTTGTATATCGTATCAGTCGGATTTATCGAACAAAACGAATGAACTGGGACTGACTATGTTAGATGCGGATTTCGGCCATCTGGACAGGTTTCAGCTGATCGATATAATAAAGAACCATTTTGATGCATTTCGGAATAGTGTTTGTGGTGTGCAGTTGTAAACCTTTCACTATTACAGCCGTAGAACATGGCAACTTTTCATCTATTTAAACGCACCTTTGAGATTATGTTCGAATTGAATAAAGTTGGCTTCAAATTACACCCTGCATTGAAAAAGAATGTTTCAAAAATTATCATGACAACGTTTAAAAGTGCACATATCAGGCCGGTGTACTTGAGTGCACCCTTATAAAAATTAAACAAGGTATAATTTTTTTTTTAAACTTGTATTTTTGATCACTTATTTAACAGAATCCCAAAGTTTTTTTCAATTATCTCTATTGTAAAGGTGCTTGGTCTTTAATGGGTTAAGCCAATAAATGGGGACCTCAGACCCCACCAAAATTAAATTAAATTAAATTAAGTTTTTTTTTTTTTAAAAAGAAGATGAACTTAAGATGAACAGTTAAAGTACTTGTAATTACGAGTTGAATACTTAATATCCCATTTATTACCATACACGCAGAAATGTGAAAGATGTTTTTTTCAGTAGGAATCAAAAGAGGGCAGCGTAGGGCTGTGTTTAAAACCTCTACCCCTCTACGACTTTTTTCTCAAAATATGTCAAAGAATGTCCCCTTAAAGTCTTCGACACATTATCCGGAACACCCTGTATAATACAAGCAGGTAAAGCAAGCAGCTCGCTCTTGAAAGCAGAAAGATAAATCGCTTTTACAGGAAAATTTCAAGTAAAATAAAGCATTTCACTTTCTACTAATTTCCCTTTCTATCTTTTGTTTAAAAACAAATACATATTTCTATTTCGATAGCTAAAACCAATAAAAAAAAATTCCATCTAGTTTATTACTACCCGGGTGTACTCGTTCATATGACAAGTCATCCCAAGTGGTCATGTGCCACTTCATCTCAGTCGCAACAAATGTGGTATATGTAACGTGTCACACGAACACGCCTTCTGTTAAGCACATTTATTTTAAATTGATTTAATAATCTGTCACCATAAGTAACCTTATCACAGTAGCTTCTGAAATAGGTTTATAAGGGGTAGCAAGAATTAATTTCGCTCAAAATATCACACAAGTATAGGCCGCATTCGTACGGCAGAGCTCGAGTCGTGAACATGGATGTTGTATACGTTGAATCTGAGAAGTTGTGGCGCTCCCCGGTTGTGGAAATACAGCCACATAGCCTGGGCTATGATATTTTAGCTGCACTTAAGGCAGACGACCCACAAAGGATCGTTGAGATAAATCACGACACTGGAAGACATCTCACAGTGAAAGATATTCACGATCAGACGATTACAATGGCGCAGAATCTGTTGCGTCTCGGTGTGAAGAAAGGTGATTTCATCGTCTTATACTCTAACGTAAACGAATTCGTAACACCGATTACTTTCGCCTGTTACACCATCGGAGCTCCGATAAATTTCTTTGAAACAAAATTCACAAAAGGTAAGGATCCGTTCGACTATGACTAGAAGAGAAGTGAGTTAAATTTTTATTCGTAGATGAAGCTAGTCGGGCGTTGGAGCTAATCGATCCTGTTGTAATCATATACGAAGAGCAGTTCAGGAACCAGCTATTTGAGAGTCTCAAGAATGTCCAACTTCCAAGAATAAAACATAAATTGAGCATCGATTCGGAAACCTCTTCGGTGAAGGAAATTTTATTTAAACCTATGGGTGATATTGATTCCTTTGAGGCTCCTAACATTGATGATCCAACTACCCATCCAGCTACGCTATTGTTTACCTCTGGTTCAACTGGATTTCCAAAAGTCAATCTGCATTCCCACACAATGATGAAAGAAGGTATGGATATCTGGTGGAAATTGTCTCCAGGCAATAAAATTTTCTGCTTAAGCACACTCCGTTGGATCAGTCATGTCTCATTGATGTTGCAGCCGATCTTTCATAGCGTGCAGCGCATTTACACTTTTAAACCAGCAAGCGGAGAAAAAGCAAGAGAAATAATTCACACTCACAAAGCGACACATACTTTCCTAGTTCCGACTGTGTATAAGGAAACATTAAATGTTGCCGAACGTTTGAAGGATCCCCTCAGTTCCCTTAGGATAGCTTTAATTGGTGGCGAGCCTTTTGCCGATCACCTGATACATTTTTCAGCCAAAATTGCTCCCAATTGTAGAGTGGTTTGGTGTTATGGAATGACTGAAGTGGCGAGTATTGTGGCATCAAACGAATTCATTACCAAAAATCGCGTAAATGCCGGTCTTCTCGCGAAGAATTCTATGGCCAAAATCATCGACGAGGACGGCAACCAGCTGGGCCCAGGTGAAAAAGGTCGCATATGTTTAAAGAAAACCGTACCCTTCCTTGGGTATTTAAAGAATGAAATCGCGAACAAGAAGACTTACATCGGTGATGGGTGGATGATGACCGGAGATTATGGATTCATTGATTCAGATAACTTGATCCATATCGCCACACGGTATGATAATTTGCTGCGTTCCGCTGGCACAATTGTAAGCTCATAATTAAAATTGGACCTTGTATCCGTTCTCAATGGTTTCCTTATATTTGCAGATCATACCCACTGATATAGAGAATGTTGTAAACAGCCATCCGAATGTGGTGATATCAGCTTTGGTGGGTCATCCAAATCCCGAGAATAAGAGCAACGAAGTAGGTACAGTTTTCGTAGTGCTGAAGGACATCGATTGTGCAAATAACATCGAAGATGACCTGAAAAACTTTGTCAAAGACAAATTATCCGAAGAGCAATTACAGGTCATTCGAGACTTCAGAGTTATTTCAAAATTGCCACGAACAGGTGCTGGCAAAATTGATAGGCTGACTTTGAAAAAATTGATTAAGGAAGCTTAGTGAATCTAAGAGAACTAGATATCGTAAAATATAGATTGTTTAAACTGTTAGTCATGTAAATATGTCTATACCACTGTGCAATAAAGTTTAAGTTTTATTGTTGTTGACAACAATGGCTTGTATGGAAAATTTTGTTTCTCAAAAAAATTTATATCCTCAAATTTGCTTTAGACTTAATTGGTTTAGCTAATAAACCAGTAGTCTAATTGAGTTACTTCTTGTATAAACATTTTATTGGGTTATAGAATGCAGTTGGCAAGAGGAACATACAATTGGGTGGATTAATTGCTTTAACTTTGGGATTGCATAACTCGTTAGAGATCAGAAAGCCTCTGTGGGTGCAGAGAGATAATTTATTCCCATTAGCATGCCAAGCAGAGGAATAGGGGAACTAGAAGGGTGACAACTCTAGCATGAAACCATCAAGAGCTACAGACAAGGATTTCTCTAAACATCGGCCGGTAGCTGGCAGCTCGAAAAGAGGACGATTAAGAAAGGCGAAAAAAAAAACAAACAGCCGAGGACAATGAAGACTTTCGGGTTACAATAGTTGACTTTAGTAACCCAGAACGGAAGCTTTCCAATGACTAATGGCGACTGCTAAAACTGAGAAATCTAGACGCTATCCTGAAAGGAGATGGGAATATCCCGTTCTCTGTATAGCTAAGCACCGTAAAAGGATTCAAACCTATATAGGTACATCCTAGAATGGTTGAGAGTTCGCCGGCAACACGAAAGTACCATGGCCAAAAGCCGAACTACATTTTGTCGATAAGAAAGAACACCTATATCTAACCAGATCTTAAGGACCGGATAGTATATAACCTCCGACACTTCAGTCCCGAGCTTAACAGCAAGGAATGAACAGGGAGGTTATTCAAACCGGCAGCCACTTCAAAGATGACATGGCGATTGTGGTCAATCTTAGCCACAAATCTATGCTAGTACTAAGCAAAGCCAACTATAAGCTCCAGATCGGAATAACCCCAGGCAAGATCAGACCTTTCCCAGTAGCCCTGAGAAAGAACTCGAAGGTGAATGCTAGCCGCCATGCTGAAGATATTATAAATAAATCTTCACCACAGTCAGAGTAAGGAGGACATTCATATCGCCCTCAACCAGGAACCTTGGATAACCCGAAGCAAAATCAGAGGATTGAACTCAACCAAACTGGTCACCTATAAGGCGGAATCAGGTTAATGAAAGTACAATAAAACTAAGGCCTGTATAGTCGGAAAATCTATTATAATATTAAATTATCGAAAAATTATCTAAATTAAGTTACTGCCGTTGCTGTATTACATTGTTATACAGCGCGTGCAGTGACTGAGTGTATGTAACAACCGATGGATAGCAGGTTCTTGGTATGAGTTTTGTTGATGTGCTCTTTCCTATTGATGTAAGGGCATACCACCTGCAAAAATTTGATTCGGTAAACCAAATCTGATCTGAAGCTATCTGGCTACGAATTAGTGCCATTATTCTTTTCCCGCCTCGGTCTTGCCATTTACGTGCGTAGTGATGTAATTTACCAAATTGCACCACAATATAATCCCTGTTCCAACCCGGAATTCAATTTCTTGTGATTAAAATTCCATCTCCGTAAGCAAATTATCCACTATTGCTTTATTTACAGAAGCCCCAAACTGGACAGCAATTCGACCTTTACCGAATTTGATGCGCTGTCTGACTCCATTCAAAGAATTGTATCCCTGTATCCTCATACTGAAATCGTCATAACGAACCATTGGACAACATCCGAAGGACGGTGTGCTGAGACTTTCGCTGCGGAAATTAACTGAACCCAGCTTGTAAATGAGCTCACACGAATACCAGACGTTGATAGACATACCGCCAACACCCTGGACTTGTTTTTAACTTCTCACCCTGATAGATAGAAGGTCAATGTGCTATACCCTCTAGGCTCGTCGGACCACTGTGTCATATCAGCTAATTTCTCGTACAGTGACCACACAATTAGAGAAAAATTCCTAAAAGAACCATATGGCAATACGAGAAAGCCAATTTTTCTGGATAACGACGTGGATGCCGCTGCTGATACGATATGATATCACAGACACTATTCTCTTAGGAAAGAGATCCTTTATTCTTCATCATATGAAGAGTATCAAACCAAAAGGCAAGGTACGACTCGACCTGTAAAGAAGCTGTCAGGATTAGGGAAATATTTTGTGGGTCCTTCAACGACAGAGGAAAACCCAAAAAAAGTTCAAACGAGCCAGGAATGACTGCAACGTCTTTATTGAGCTTGTGAAATTTCAATACGACCAACAGCTGAGGTAGAAAACACTATTATACAATGTCCGAAAGGTAGTAAAGTTGTTGGTCGTTCGTCCAAAATATTAGAAATTCTGCCTTATTCTCCATCCCAACGCTCATTTACAATGACATTCCAGCTGTCAGCTCTTTGGACAAGACCAATCTGCTTGCTGCACACTTTGTGACCAGCTGAACATTTCCAGATTCTGCTTTGTCTCCGCCTACACTTGAGTGTGTCGAATCTTCATTGAGACGAATCTACTTTCGCACTCATGTAGTAGCAAGAGTTCTTAAAGATCTTAACATCAGAAATCCCATAGTCCAGTTGGTATATCTCCGCTCCTTCTGAAGAGGCAGTACAGTTTTCGTAGCAACAGATCGACTGATGATCTGATGGCATCTCTCACCGAAAAGTGGAACCAAAACGTACATTGATCTAGCGAAAGCAACATAGTTGCACTTGATATTTCTAAGATATTTGACAGAGTTAGGCATCCGGCTCTTTTGTTGAAAATGCGTGCTTTTGGGATCGATGACTCTCTTCTTCAATGGATTAGAAATTACCTTTCGGAACGTCCAATTCAAGTTGTCTTGGATGGTTTCAAGTTTGATATCCACAGAATAAATTCTGTTCCGTCTCCGACACTCTTTTAAATCTTCATTAATAATCTCTTGGCTGCTACTTCTAATCCAATATCTTCCTTTGCTGACGACAGTACTCTCCGCTTTTCATATTCGTTCCCGGACTCACGTCCCTGCTCTTCGGATGTAGAACGGGAACGGCAGCGTATGCTAAGCTCATTAAATTCCGATATTAACAGCATAACTAATCGGGAAAACACTAATAGAGCAGAATTTAATGCTTCTAAAACACAATGCTGCCTACTGCCATTAAAGCGAAATTTAAATACCCAGACATTATCAATGAATGGCGCTTGCATCGTCGAAGCCGAAAAATTTTCCATTCTCGGTATGTGTGTCAGTGACAACTTACGGTGTCGTCGAAAATGCTGCTGGTGAAATATTTCTTACATCAAGCGATGTAAGAAATATTTCACCCCCTCTGATCTGGCCTCAATATACATATAAGGCATTCATCCGCCCAAAATTGGAGTACAATGCCAACGTTTGGTCAGGTGCGCCCAAAACATCTCTGCACCTGCTAGATAGGATCCAAAACCGTGCGATAAAACTCATAGGTGATACTAATATCACTCAAACAATGGACACCCTCGAACACCGACGTAATGTCTCGTGTCTCACCCTTCAAACTTTTAACCGTAACACCCGTCTCGCTATGAATGCTCATCAGTATACCCTCAAGCCCACTTTCGGACGTACTCTAAAATATCGTGATTCGTTCCAAAGCCGTACAACTCGCTTATGGAATGCCCTGCCTAGCTCCTTTTTTCCTAGTCATTATAACCATTAAACATTTAAAACCAACGTTCACCGGTACCTCTCTTTCTATCCTCCCTGACTTTCCTTCGCCCGCGCTATGTGCAAATATTTTAAGGGTTCTTAAATCCCTTTAACTCATTGATTTTGGCCATAGCGATAACGGATGAGTGAACTGATGCATTGACTTGATGAAACAACACTTTTTTCTTCGCCAAATGCGGCCGTTTTTTCTTGATTTCCTCTTTCAAACGCTGCAATAAGTTCGCATAATACACGCCGTTGATTGTTTTTCCTTTCTGAAGATAATCAATGAAAATTATCCCACGCGCATCCCAAATAAAAACGCCAGATGGAACTGTGTTCGACTTCTTTGGAGCCGATTCGCCCTTTAAGTCCATTGTTTTGACTATTCCTTCGTCTCGGGTATAAAGTGATGGACCCATGTTTCATCCATGGTTATGAGTCGACGCAAAAACTCGGCTTTATTGCTGAAACATCCTCACGACTCGATTCAAAAATACTCACAACGCTGGGAGTAATCGCGGCATCCACCTTCCGCACAGCTTTCTCATGTCAAATTTTTCAATCAACATGCTTTTTGAAGTGACAACCATACCCGCTAGTTCACGCGCTTTCAATCGACGGTCATCCAATACCATTTTGTGAACTCACCTCATTTGGCCGACCACTGCGATGTGTGTCTTGGCAATTCGTACGGCTTCGCTTAAACTCTGCCACCCAATATTTTATTGTGGTAAACGGAGGAGCAGACTCCCCCAGAGTAGAGTCCAGTTTGATGTCGGTTGAATTGAGGCCTTTCAAATAAAAGTATTGTATCATATGATGGCCAATTTTTATAAGGTTGGTGCTTTCTACAATAGTCATTCATTAGGGGGTGGCCGTGGTGTAGTGGTACTGGCTATCGCTTCTCACTCGGAAGGTCAAGGTTCGAATCCTAGCCACAACAAGTTTTCATTTGTGTAATTGGAACTCATTCAGAAAAATCTGCGTGTGAAGGCATAACACTGACATGTAGATTTGGCTGTTGTAGGGTTTTCAAACACAAAAACAACCGTTAAAATTCACAACCTCACCATTCCGTCCTATTCGGACTCCCACCCCTGGAGAGTCAATATCGAAACCAAAAACACCAAAAACACCTGAGTTTTCAAACCACTACATCACAAACTTTCCTTTCACCTCCTTCTACCTCTCCGCCCGCGCCCTGGCAACAGTGTAAGGGTATTCATAACCCCTTAGGCGCGCGTAAATTATAAAAAAAAAAAAAAATTCTTTTTAAACAACAACCGCCATCTATACGACAGGTCGGGTACCCTCGTAGTCAAATCCGTAATTGATGTTCCGCCAACTGACGGTGTCATACAGTAATTAAACAAAGTGCACAGTCTATCTGCATGCACCACTAAGCACACAGTATTTTCAAGACTTCAGAAAGAATCGTGACGGATCGGATAGTCTAATCTGCGCGAATGACACACTAGATAGAGCTGCACGAGCTGTGCGCCGATATTGACATAGTAAATCGCATAGTAGTCCAGCAACTACTCGTATGTTGGGTGGGTCATGTTAAAAGAATGAACAACAATACTCTTAGTGTTAGTTTCCCTGGCGCTGCAGAGGCGAATTCCGGAGAAATTTGGAGGAGCACAAGACTGTTATCAGAAGTATTCACACAATCAAACATATGTGCTATCCATATTTCTGTGTTTTTTTTATTTATTTGTTTGCACTTCCTTGCGATTACATTTTAATAAAAGACAAAGTTTCAAACCAAAGGCACAACAGAATAATAAAAATCGTGAATCCCTTAATATCTCCGTGCCAATATTTTGTCGAGTGGCAAAACTTACCACGACAAGAATAAATTGTTAATTCCGTGACGTTTTTTTCTGAATTCTGAGTTCTGCCGAGTATCAGTCAAAAAACCTAACTTCCAAGAGATCAAACTTGCTAAGCAATTAACAGCCATGAGTTCTAGCGGCTTAGCGTGACAGTTTGTTAAATTCTTTGATGGTGCGCCTCCCTTCTTATTAACAGAACACACTTAGTTTTGCCCTGACTATAATTTTGTTGGGCTCTTCCCTTCCAATTCTTTCAAATGCACCAGTGTTTTGCCAATGATGTCAATGTCATCAGCGTATGCACATATAATACTTACTTATATGCGAGCTTAAAATAGATGAAGTGACGTGATTTTTCGGGGCCTCTCCAGGATCTCCAGGATCTGCTGGAATGTGAATATTTGGTCAGTTGTGGACTTATCGGTCCCAAAAACCGTGGAGATAAGTGTCCATCAAATACTAGAGAAAATGTTTTGCACAGTGATTGACTGACGTATCCATAGCGGACGTAGTTTAGAGGCTCCCTTCTCTTTTAGATTGACCGAACGGTGCTAAGATGTTTATGTTAGGTTTTAATTTCTTCCGACCAAATCTTGGAATTGAGTTAGGATGGGCCCCCTACCAAGCCAATCCTCTGCTGCATTATACGAGGGGCGTTCAACATATTCTCGGTATCGGGGTGAAGCTGTGGTTGTATATATAAATTGACTTATTTATCAAGTAATACTATTATTTTAGTGCACTTGTGTAAAATTTCATATAAATGTGATTATTAATTCGCATTTTATCTCTAGTTAAACAGAATCATAATGGCAACTGAGACGATGATGGTGAAAATTGAGCATCGCGCTGTAATTAAATTTCTCACTAAGCAAGGAAAAAGTCAAAAAAGAGATGGTGGCTGTTTACCAGGGTTCCGCACCTTCATTATCAACTGTGCAAAAGGGGTCAAGTGAGTTCAAGAGAGGCAGAGAGAGCATTGAAGACGACCCCCGCTCCGGCGCCCCGGCTACTGCTTGTACGGGAGAAAGCATCAAAGAAGTCGAAAAACTTGTTCTTGAGGATGCCCGAATAAAGATGAAAATGATGGCAGAGAT
Organism: Volucella zonaria; assembly: GCA_963966105.1. Lineage (NCBI taxonomy): Eukaryota > Metazoa > Arthropoda > Insecta > Diptera > Syrphidae > Volucella > Volucella zonaria. The sequence continues at coordinate 190,839,707 of OZ014532.1, read as the reverse complement.
CACCAAGCTTTCATTCACACCATTCTTCATGACCATCTTAACCTTTCAAAGGTCAGTGCAAGGTGGGTGCCACGAATGCTCACAGCGCCTCAGAAAAAAGTGAGAATCGCATGCTGTAGAGAGCTTTTGGAGATGTGTAGTGAGAACGCGGACGGTGTTATGGATCGAATTGTTACTGGGGACGAAACATGGGTCCACCACTATGACCCTGAAAGCAAACAAGAGTCCATGCAGTGGCATAAAAAAGGAACAGACCCCCCGAAGAAGTTCAAAGTCACTCCGTCTGCCGGGAAGCTCATGGCCACAGTTTTTTGGGACTCAAAGGGAATCTTGCTCATTGAGTACAAAAAAAAAGGTGAAACCATCAGCGCCACATCCTACGCTTCCACTTTGCATAATTTGCGGGAGGAAATTAAAAAGAAAAGACGGGGTAAACTCGCAGCGGGTGTGTTGTTTCTTCATGACAACGCTCCTGTTCACACGGCGCGAGTTTCCAAGGCTGCTGCGCGAGATTGTGGTTTCGAAGAAATCCAACACCCACCCTATAGTCCAGATCTTGCCCCTAGTGATTATTTCCTGTTTCCGGATTTGAAAAAATGTCTTCGTGGAAAAAGATTTTCGGATGATGAAGAACTCAAGTCGACAATAAATGGAGGAGGAGGAAATTTATTTTTTTGAGGGTTTAAAAAAGCTTATCTCAAGATGTAACAAATGCATTGATGTTAGGGGAGATTATATTGAAAAATAAAAACAATTTAAATTGAATTCGCATTTTCCTTCATATCGATACCGAGAATATATTGAATGCCCCTCGTATATACATATGTTGTCTGTTTCAAAAACCTTGTTGTACATACATGTGTAAGGTATTTGTATCCAGTCTTACTTACTTAATTAAGTGGCGCTACAGTTCGGGGTAATCCTGGGCCTCAACTAACAAGCTTCTCCAGTTAGCCCAGTCTTCAGCTAACAACCTTCAGTTGCGCACTTCAAATCGGCTGAGGTCCTTCCTCTACGGAGTTGTCCCTCCGGGTTAGATTCGAAGACTCTGCCGGCCGGAGCATTGGTGTCCATTCGCTCTACTCATACATGTTCTAGCTATTTGATGCGCAGTTTTCTGACCAGTTTGATGTCGCTGTACAGCTCGTATAGTTCGTCGTTGAACCTTCTCCAGCAAAGCTCGTCAACGCAAACGGGACGGAATATAAGATTTTTCGCGCGCCCATGCCCCAGCGCCATAAAATAGGACTGGGATGATCAAGGTCTTCTATACATAGAGTCTCCTTAGTTTTTCTGGCTAGGGCATTACTACTCAACTGCTTTCTTAGCCCAAAGAAACAGCAATTGGCAAGAGTGATTCCTCGTTTTATTTGTACTAAGGTGTTGTTGGCAGAATTTGTGGCAGTGCTAATGTAGATAAATTCATTTACTACCTCGAAATTATAGCTGTAACTACTGTGTCGTTATGTCCAACTCATCGATGTCGTGTGGCCATTCTTGTCCATAACAGCATGTACTTGGTTTACCCATCATTTACAGCTAAACCTATTTTGGCAGTTCTCTCAATTATGCCGATATCATCGGCGTACGCTAGTATTTGGTTGCACATTCTCCACAAAGTTAGAAGTGAATACTTTACCTTTGAATAGTCATCAGGTCCAGCTGCTTTGTTGAATTTCAGCTTAGTTATTGCTATCCTTACCTCATATTGGTCAGGTGGGGGAAAGTTTTGACTAGCATGGTCTAAGTTGAATGACCTATACTGCTTAATGGCGAGAAGTTAATCCATATTCTCAGCACCGGTTATGACTCTACTACAAGCTTTCTTTTTCATCTCGGTCTCGTACGGGACCTTGACACGTACTTTGGTAAAACTTCCGTACGTTGTTCCTGGAGTACAAACCCTTAATATCTTCGATCGCGCGCTTGTCGTGCTCTGTTTTCTTCTTCTGGAAAGCCGATGTTCTTCCAGTCGCTTCTGCTCATGGAGCTCATGAGCGACTCTCGTTCTCAGTTGCAGCACCGCTTTGTGCGTTTCTTGTTTAGTTACGTCCGCTTGCGGGTATTCTTCATCAATCCAGGAATTTATTGGTACCTGTCGGGTGAAACCCAGCACATCAGTTAGAGCGTCCCTTGGGATTACAGCTTTTCTTTTCTTTTTCTCACAGTGGGTCTTCTTTGCTGTGGCGCTTGTGAAATCCGCTTTTGCACCTTGGCACCTTGCACCTTGGTGATCTGAGCCAATGTTGGCTACCTGGAGCGCTCGGAAATTCATAATACTGGAGGAATGCCTTACGTCGGTCGCAATGTGACCAATTTGGTTGATGGTTGATTCTCCAAGTCCCCTTATGAATATCGAGATGCGGAACCACGTGCTAGCTACGACAATGTTTCCCCCTGTCGCAAAGTCGATTAGCCTGAATCCATTATTGGAGGTGATGTCGTGCAGGCTATGCTTTCCGACAGTACCACCAAAGATGCCCTCTCTTCCTAGCTTTGCATTAAAACCACCGAGGACAATTTTGATGTCATAGCTAGAGCACTGCTTCTAGGTCCAAAATCTCTTAGAAGCTATCTTTGGTGTCGTAATCTTTTTCCTCCTTGGGGGACTGCGCGCATATAAGACTTAATGCCTAAGTCTGCCTCTAACAGCAAATCCGCTTGAATAGGCGCTGCTTTTACTGTCGATAACAATCGGCGTAGTAGGTGTTGTAATTTTTTGTTCATCCTTTTTTTGTCCGGCCCATCCCATGGCATCTGGATCGCGGTAATACGTATGCCAAACAGTGCGCCCCACAATCAATTTATTGAAAGAAATATACGTTGACCGGGGTATTGCCAACTTACGGCCCCAGGTGCCCGAAAAAGTGATTGAAATTTCAAATTCAGGTTGCGCAATATTTAAGTTACTCGTATTTATATCCCTCTAAAAAAATACCTTCGATTTGGAGTCTAGTATGATGTCTGTTAACGCTGCTGTTGATGAATGTGGGTGAATTCATCCTCTGTATGTCCTCCTTCCGGACAGAGTAATATAGTGTTCCTTATTTCTTATTACCCAATATGCTCCCATATAAGTTTAGAGTGTCAATTCCGAAAAACGAGACCAGTACCCGGTGGCTACAGGATAAGCAAAATGAATGCGCGATCAAAGTTTAACGGTCATCGCTGGCGGACAGATCATAGCAAATAAAAAAAGGATTGATGTATTACAGTATAAGAGAATAACCGAAGATGTTCTCTATCTAATACTCTGTAATTTTTTAATTTTGTTGGGGGCGGATGCCCCAATTTATTGGCTTAATACAAGCTTAATCTAACTTAAAAACAAACAGAAAGACTTAAGAGCTAGGGACCAAGGAAGTGATGGAGGAGATCTTGTTTGAGACGAGGAGTGCTCAGGCGGAAATGAAAAAGGGAGAGGTTTGAGTTGACCTTTCGCAGCATTCAGGAGACTGGTTCGTTGGAGCCATAAAAGGTGCTGTGGACCGGTAGATAGAAGAGACGAGGACAACGTAGATTGCGAGGGTTGGTATTGGAGGAAATGGAGTTCAAAATGGATTCACAAGCGATGGAACCTGAGAGAAGTCGATGAATGAGAAGAATGTCAGCAGTATTCCTACGTTCTTCTGACGAATTCAAATTTAGAAGTTTGAGGCGGTCCTAATAGGGAGGCAAGATTAAAGGGTCGTTCCACTGCAGACCATGGAGAGCAAATCGGAAGAATCGACGTTGAATACCGGGATTCGGGAAACATGAACTCGATGAAAGGAGGCCAACCTTAACCGGTATACTCAAACAGGGGGCGAACAAAGGTAATACTCGTATACAGAGATCTGGTTAGATACGGGTTGGAAAATTCCTTGGGCCACCGTTTAATAAAGCCAAGTGATGAGTTGACTTTGAAGTTCATCTTATCGATATGAGAACGGAAATTAAGCTCACAGTCGAATAATATGGCAAGGTCTTGAAAAGACTGAACTAGGGGAATTGGTTGACCATGGTGAAAATAAAGTCGGGGAGAAGACGGGTTCCATTTACATGAGAAGGTTATAGATCGACATTTGGCTATATTAAGTTCTAGACAGTTTTTGAGGTACCAGATTGTAAACCGATCAAGGTCTTCTTGAAGAAAGGCAGAGTCCTGGGGTGAGGAAATAGAATTTTGTGTCGTCAGCGTAAAGGGAGGGAGGGAGGGGGAATTAAACACTTAATGACACTCTCAACATCGTTGATAGTAAGAATGAAGAGAAGAGGGCCAAGATGACTGCCTTGTGGAACTCCAGATGAGGCCAGGAATGGAACAGAAAGGGCGGATCTAAACCGAACACTATATATATCCATTTTAATAAGAGAGGCTCAAAGCCGAGAGCAGACAATTTGAAGAGGATCAATTGATGGGATGTCTTATCAAACGCTTTAGTGAAACCAGTTGCGATAACATCGATTTCTTTCCCATTTTCTAAGGCTTAGAATGTTGTCGGGGTGAAATAAAAGGCTTGCATTTGAAGCTTAACGCTTCGTATAAAATGCTTTATAAGCACACAATATAACTTTATTATAATGTGACATTCGTTTGAACGTTAACAACGTTATCTATATTTGAATAGCAGAATACTCTACCATAAGAGAATGGAGAATGGAAACACTTAGCGAATATTCTAGCAAAATGGAAAGATGTATGGAACGCTGGATAGTACAGAATGTTCTGGAAAGATGTCAGGGGAGTATAAATTCAGGATTCCCCAAGATATGCAAGTTAATTCTAAAGTGAAATTTGAAGAGTGATTAAGTGGTTTAAGTAAAACATAAAGATAAGTAAAAGTAGCTGCGATAAGCGATTGAATTGTATTGAATAAAGCGATTTTGTTGAAAAAAAAAGTTCTATCATTTCCACCCACACAAACACATTACAATAATATAATATGTCCTTGCCTAGCATTTATCCAAACCGATAAGTCCGGCTCTATATATATATTTGATCAATTCTATGCCAAACATATTAAATCTGTGGACCCAGGTAGAAATGGAAAATCGTTCATATATTCATGACTAAAATATTAGGCTAATTTTAGTGAACTGATAGCATCGTACCATCGGTGCTTCAAAGAGTTTTCTTCCTGTTACAAGGTTTTGGAACAACATCCAGATTTTGTAAATTCGGTAAATGTGGGGATCATAAACCCTGGGTAATGAAGATGTTAAAGAAGAGCTTAACAACTTTGTCAAGGATAAGCTGACAAGGAGCAGTTATCGATCGTTAAGTACATTCAAGCGATTCCGAAATTGTCACGAGCATGTCTGCTGTACAAACATTAGCAACAGTGTAAGAACGGAAAGCTTAAGATGTTATATGTTACGTCTTTTCATACGTATGCATTTTGTTGGAAAAAGTGTGCGATAATATGTTTTTGTTTGAGCCTAAGCTCTTTAGTGCCATAACCACAAAAAAAAAACAACTTCATTATTTTATTTAAATAGCTGTTTTATCTTTGCTCTTGGATATTTAACAGATCCCGGCAAATAGCAGGCTGCTAATCTGCTGAGTAAACACATAAACCAATAAATCGTCAATTTTGTTTGTGAGTTCTTAAATTCGTTTTTATCTACGTACATATCTGATTTCAAACTTTGAAATATATGCGTACATGGATACGTATGTAATCAGATGTTATTCAACCCTTAATTGTTTCTAATTTGTCTTTAATTTGCGATTTGATCGCTTACAGGCTCAGGTTAGGTTAGGTTAGGTTGGCGGGTTGATGAAGTATGTGGAGCCGAGTCCGCTGTATACCTCATCACACTTAAGTCTGTGTAGACCCGTTGAGGGGCCCGGTTGAAGAAATTGGAAGAGGATGGGGATTTGATTGCTGTTCCTAATTCTGGTTTCCACTTTTCGTCTCGCATTGATTGTCAGTTTGTCTCTGAGCGGGTCTAAACAATCTTGTTGCATCTCCGAATCTCAAAAGAAGTATAAGTGAAGCAGCAGATACGAGGGCAATCCCAGATGTACTCGGCCTAACAAAGAAAACACAAAAAATTTGAGAAATAATATCATTATTTCTCTACGTAGTCTCCTTTTATGTAGTTCAATACACTTTTCCCAGCGATATTCAATAGCTTCGACACCCTGTTTATAGTGAGAATCGTTGAGCTCCCTAAAATAGCCATCAACCGCAGACTCCACCTCTTTTCTGTTGGCAATTCTTTTACCACCGAGCCATTTTTTCAAATTCGGAAATAGAAAATAATCCGAGGGGGCTAAATCCGTCGAATAGAGGATGCATGAGGAAGCAATTCGAACTTTAACTCCTTGATTTTGGCCATAGCGATAACGGATGAGTGAATTGATGCATTGACTTGATGAAACAACACTTTTTTCTTCGCCAAATGCGGCCGTTTTTTCTTGATTTCCTCTTTCAAACGCTGCAATAAGTTCGCATAATACACGCCGTTGATTGTTTTTCCTTTCTGAAGATAATCAATGAAAATTATCCCACGCACATCCCAAATAAAAACGCCTTGACCTTGCCTGCAGATGGAACTGTGTTCGACTTCTTTGGAGCCGATTCGCCCTTTAAGTCCATTGTTTTGACTATTCCTTCGTCTCGGGTATAAAGTGATGGACCCATGTTTCATCCATGGTTATGAGTCGACGCAAAAACTCGGCTTTATTGCTGTGAAACTTCGCCAAACACTCGATTGAAACATCCTAACGACTCGATTCAAAAATACTCACAACGCTGGGAGTAATCGCGGCATTCATCTTCCGCACAGCTTTCTCATGTCAAATTTTTCAATCAACGTGCTTTTTGAAGTGACAACCATACCCGCTAGTTCACGCGCTTTCAATCGACGGTCATCCAATACCATTTTGTGAACTCACCTCATTTGGCCGACCACTGCGATGTGCGTCTTGGCAATTCGTACGGCTTCGCTTAAACTCTGCCACCCAATATTTTATTGTGGTAAACGAAGGAGTAGAGTCCAGTTTGATGTCGGTTGAATTGAGGCCTTTCAAATGAAAGTATTGTATCACTTAGCGATGAGCAATTTTTCCCATATTTAAAAATTCATTGCGAGCGTTCTATATTAATGGCTGCCGAACAAATACTAAACAACATAGCGTCGTCAAACTTCAAATTTAAGCTTTATAAGGTACTTTCTACAATTGTCATTCTTTTTAAACAACAACCGCCTTCTATACGTCAGGTTGGGTACTTCTGGAGCTACCCTCGTAGCTCTGAGAGGTTATGGAAGTAATAACTTCTTAAAGTTTTTTGCCTCGAATTACTGAGGCTGGTATACGAGTAGTGGCACAAAAAGTGGGGGTATCCTTCCCCACAGCCTCTGCAGAGGTCATTCTCGATAAGCCCCCAGAAGATTATAACCTGTGAGCAATTTAACAGCTTTTCAAGAGAATCTTACTTGTTCTGGATTTGCTGAGTTCTGGCCATAATTGTCTTGAGGTCTCGCAGGTTCGAAGGTTTTTTCATCTTTCATTGGCTTTTATTTGCATCGTTCGCCTCACTTCTATTCTCACAGTGCGAGTGGAGGCTTCACACTTTAATTTGCTAGTTTCCTCTTTAGAGAGGATCCTTTCGATCTAGACTGTCTGCATGCTCATTGTATAGCACTCCTTTGTGGCCAGGGTACCAGCATACGTAATCTTATGCTGAACGCAAAGAGATATAAGCTCTTCGCCACAGCGCTTCACAAGCCTCAATTTTACGTCAACTGTTGCGATGACCTTGATGTTGGCCTGGCTGTTTCGATAATAATAATTTCGATAATATTCGATAATATTCGACCATATAGAAAAATATGTATGCTCGTGAGATATTCTCTCTATTGCCGCAAGTTTGGCTACTTCTGCTCCGGCCAATATCTAAGCCTGGAAGATATTGCTGTAGTCGGCAGACGTTGTAAGCATCGTAAGTTCAATTGATCGGAGAAGATTCCGGCATCGGTTCCTGTCTCCATCTTTGATCTATCTGTGAAAATGGACATCGTGTTCTACCATTTGGTTTCTGTCCCATTCCTCTCTGCTTGGGAAAATGCAGGCGAATGGTGTTTCAAAGATACGATTGGGTATTATACATATAGTCCGTATAAACCCACTTCACTTGTACAGGATGACGTGTAACCTTTCGGGTTTGATTTCGACCCATTAAGCTGACTCAATCTTAGAGCACTTCTTGATCTTCGTAATGCATGAGTGGTTAAAAGCCTGGGTGAAGATCATCCCTAGTTTTTCCGCTGCACAGTATTTGTCGGCGGGGGTTGCCATTTTGAATCCGTTGAGGATATAAAGTTTTCCCAGTTAAGCACTGGATTGAGGTGTCGGAGGTTGCGTTCTATCCTCGTCCTTCGGTATGTAAGGACGAGGAATGTTCAACCGTCCTTTAGGTCTGGTGAGATCCATGAGTTCTTTCTTTTCAACAATATGCAGTTCGGCTTTTGGCTATCGAGCTTTCGTGTTGCGAACTCTCTCAGCCATTCCAGAGTGGTTATGTTGTCGTACTGTATGACCTTGAATCCTTTTAGGGTGCTAAGCTATCCGAAGATCGGGATATTCATGATAACGCCATTGATACCGTCTAGAATTCTGAGTTCTAGAAGCCGCATTTGGTCGTCAAGGAGTTTCCGTTTTGGATTGCCAAAGTCGACTATTTCAACAGGGAATCTTCGGCTGGCCTTGACTAGGTTCTTTTTCTGCCTTTTGACATTCCTGCCTATCTTGAGAGGGGTTATATCATTGAACCGTCCTCTTTTCGAGCTACCAGCAACTGTCCGAGGTTTGGAGGAGTCCAAAGGGTAGGAGGTTTTTGGTTCTGCTTCGCCTCAACGGTTATATCCTTGCTGACACCCCTATTCCTCCTCCTCGCCCAGTGGAAGGAAGGAGTGGAAAGGAAAAGAAGTGGGTATGCGAGGTTTTAGATTGACAACTTGGCTTTGTGTCTTATTTGGGAAATAGTAATCCCAAGAGTCTTTGACCTCTACAAGGTAAATAGAATGTAGGAGAAATCAGGGACTGAGTCTTTGAGCAATTTAAACAATGTGAATCTTCTCTCTGTCCTTATCAGTGAATTTACATTCAGCGCAAGGACCTTAAGGTTCGTTCCACCATTACGACTGGAGGCGCGTTCGTCCCGACAACAACTCATGCCCGCAGTGTGTAAAATATTTCTTACTTACTTCCTTATGTGGCGCAACAGTCCGGGGTGAGGCCCAGCCTATTCAGCTAAACGATCTGTCTCCAGCTGCCTCCAGTGCCACACTCCAAGTTGGTTGACATCTCCTTTCACTTGCGTACTCCACCTTAGATGTGGTCGCCCTCTGTTGCACCGTCTCTCGAGATTAGAATCAAAAACTCTTTGGGCCGAAGTTGAGGTGTCCATTCGCTCAACATAGCCCTTTCATCTCAGACGTTGGATCCGTGGACCCTTGACCAAACCGATGTCGCTGTACAGTTCGTGGTTGAATCTCCTCCTCCATTCCTTATCAATACAAATGGGACCAAAAGCACACGCAGTATCTTTCCCTCTAAAGAGCAAAGGGCTTCTTCGTCCGCTTTCGCTAAGGTCCAAGCCTCTGCGCTAAAGAGCAGGACCGGGATGATAAGGGTTTTGTATAAAACAAATTTGGTCTTACGATAGAGGACTCTATTACTCAATTGCCTCCTCAGAACCAAAAAACAACGATTGTGACGGGTAATTCTGCATCTGATTTCTGCGCAAGGCAAGGTAGACGAAGTCCTTAACTACCTCGAAGTTATAACTGCCAATGTTGACGTCGGTCGAATTCAAAAATTCGGTCTTTATCTGCTAACTACCCAGAATTTGGCCAAAATCACATGACCCAATCCACGTAAACTTATTGCTAAAGTGGGTGTGCGCCACAACTTTTGAAATTACTAGTAAATGAATCTCCGACTCCGATAGAGTGAAACTGGGTCAGACGTTCAAACTGAGACACTGGGATGTTGGTGACATTTAAATAGAAACTCACGAATTTCATGGTCACATGATTGCACAATGTAAATAAGTTTATGATTCCAGAGAATAGATTACAACATAAATAAACTTATGCGGGCTATAATTTTCTAGTAGAGACCTAACTACGTGTGGTTTTAGGGTTGTAGCTATTTTTAAAATAGTGATTAGATCCTATAAAGATATGCATAAGGAAATCTTCATCGAACTTGCTGATTTAGTTTAGACTCAACAACCCGACAGTAGAAGCCAACAGAGGAATTTAGCAAACATTCCAATTGCGTTAAAAAAAAGTCGTGTATTCTCAAACAGTGAGAGGCTCGGTAAACGCAGCTCAGCTGCCGCTGCAGAACAGATAATTCACTCTCTATACTTGTTCCTAACAATATAATTAAATGCCATCAGGATTGCGTAGGTTTTGCTTTCTGTCTAAGGTCGTGATACAACCTGTAGTTCTGGATCCATCAGTAAAGATCCGTCTACATTCCTTTCCTTGCTCAAATTATGGTCGAAACCAGTTCCAAGGACAGGAAAATAAGACTTTATATTCCCACAACAACGACAGTTCCGGTTTCATTGCGTCAGAATGCATGTCCAAAAGACCGGAGCCAAACGACACATATTGAACGCAGTCAACATCCGCAAACACGGTTCTATTTACCAGCATTCCTTAAATCCGCAAAATTTGTTGAACGTCGAGCTGTCTGACCGAGTTCTAAGTGCCGTTAAAAGTTGCATTGGCGAAGGCACCCTGAATGTCGATAAAAATGCTCAACGCCTCGGCATTCAATTCTTCTTAGTAGATCTTGAAGCGCAGTATTATAAGATCTACCCCGCTAGAGGCATTTTAGACAGAGAATGCATTTCCAAAGCAATTTTTGCACTACTAGAGCCTAGCATCGTCCATTTTTTCTGTAGAAGATCCGGCCGGGCTATGATCGCAAATATTAGATTGCTCGGAATTTTGTTAGATAAAATCGTGCGGGGTGATCGGGTGCCTAACCAGTGGAGCGAGAACTTTCAGGTCCCACTGTATTAAGGCAAATACGACACGAGGAATTACAACACCTATTGGTCCATGAAACTAATTAAACTCCATGGGAGTCGATGTGGCTTTGTGGAATATAGGTCGACTTGACGCGATTCAAAGCTGACGGATACTGAGGGAGAAACATTTAAAGATCTGTGTATACATATTTATCGATAATTTATCGATCTTGTAAATGCGCTCGGATGCCTATGCCTGTCCTGCAAGATTTTCTATTTAAGCAATGCCGTTTCAAGTCAGTGGAGCTAAAACTCAATTGTGTTTGGTTTGGTGAGGTGCTACTCGGGGAACAACTTTGAGTAGTTTTATTAAAAGGTCAAAGGAAAGTGTGAAGCTAACAACACCTCAACAGAAACCTGTTGGATGAGGAAGGACATTTAGTAGTAGAATCAAAGTAGCTGCGGAGGGAATCGGAAAACCACTTCTGTAGATTTTGAAACGGTCGGGACAAGCGAATCTCTGCTTTTATGCTAAATGAACCAATTTGGGAAATAAAAGCCAAGATCCGTCCACTCGATCAAAATTAAGTAAGGAGAGCAATATCTGAACGTAGGCATAACAAGACCAAACGGCCTACTTGCCAAGCTATTAAAGGCAGCAGATGTGGGTTGGTAGAAACTATGCGGCAACTCATTTACACGGTTTCGTCAGAGAAAAGTATGCCTGACAAATCGAACATCAGTGTGCGATCACCTGTAACCGATCTTATTGGCCCTATCAGTTTTGGTGACGCTTAGTCCACAATTACCTAAATATTCACACTACGGTAAATCTTAAAAACTACTCACTACATCTTTATCGTCTTTAGCTCTCATATGACAGCACGTAACTCCGCTATAACCGGTCCCAAGCCCCGGTTTGAAAAAGGGGAGTAGTTGCTGAAATCACATTACTTTGTAACTGAACACTCGGACCTGCACAGGCACAGTTCGGTGAACGGACGTTTTGGGAATTCCCAAGATAGGCGACGTCATACGCAGATCCAGCCACAGCCTCATTCGAGCTACTTCACTATATTCAGAGCTCGGATGATTAGAGAATATATTTTCGGGGCATAGTACCCCGGCGCTAAATCCCGGACCCTACGAATTAATTTGTATCGTTCCCTTGATAATAATAATAATAATATTTTCGGTATTCAGCCAGGGTGTCGAAATACAGTTTCCAACGAACGAACAACAGCGCTACCATCGACTCGGATCACTATCTTGTTGTAGCCAATCTGCGAATGCGGATAACCTGCACGACAAAACACCGCAGCAGTGCGCTTAGAAAATTTGACGTCGAACGGTTACAACCGCAATGGACGGCTAAAACCTTCTCTGATCGAGTCACTCAAAACCTCTCGAAAAATTCTATGCAGCAAGTTTAGAAAGCCAATGGCACTATTTTCACCAAGCTATTTATAACGCAGCGGCAATCACATGCAGAGGAACATTAAGCATACAAAGCGGCACCTTAAAGAAGGACGAGAGTTGCTCGCGAACTCTATGAACAAAAACACCAGTTTCTCAAAAAGAAAAAGAAAGAGCCAAAGAAACGCTCTATCGAGGCATTGGTGCTATTACAGGAACGATGTTCGGAAGTTCTATTAAAAAGAACTTGCCAAGGGCAAAAAAGCTGCACAGAGACATGAAGAGATAAAGATCGGAACATAATAGTAGGCCAAGAAGACCGAACCATGCACCTTGCATGATGGCCGACAACAACTTCGTCCTTGGTGAGGCTTGCATACTGATATTTTATCTCCCTGCCGAAGGCTCCGGGAGATGACTTGGTACATCAGCTCATCTGTGAAACTGGTCCGATGGATGTATGCGCAGTGAATGGAACTTTAGCATCCTTTGCCCTATCCCTAAGAATGGAGACCCTCTCAAATGAGCCAGATACAAAGGAATCAGTCTCCTTAACATCACATACAAAATCCTCTCTACCGTAATATATGAACGCCTTAAGCCGTATATAAACAATCTGATAGCTCCTTATCATTGTGGTGTTAGGCCTATTAAGTCCACCTTCGGCCAGATATTTACTTTACGGCAGATCTTCTGAAAAGGAAAACCTAATCGATAAGGAGACTATGTATAAAACATTCATCGTACGATTTCTGTTCAATGGAGCAGAAGTATGGGAAGGCAGATGAAGATATCCTCGGACGTTTTTAACGCAATTTTTCTTCTTCTTCTTTTAAAGCGAATTCTGTGGGATGTACAGAGACTCCGACCTGGCCAGGAAAATGCACATCAGCCGGCAGAGATGGCTAGAACACGTTGAGCGAATTGATATTTACGCTCCGGCTCGATATGTCTTCGAATCCCACCTGTAGTGGCAACGCTGTAGACCAGGACGTTAGTTAAAGGCCGCACTAAATGGAGAAATTTATTGGTTCACCAGGCGTTTTGACGTAAAATTCCTCACAACGACAGAATAGCATAGTGGATAACTTCTCAAGGTCTTCGACTTGATAGTTCGTTGACCATTCAAAGATGAATTGCGTCAAGGTTCGAGGCGGGTTTTTTTCGGTTTACCTGAACATCTCTAATTTACACAAACTTCAAGGTACCACCAGCATATTTCGGCCGAAACTGCATGCATTAGGAAAGTTTGTGACACCCATATCCATTGACAGCCTTGCTATCAGAGCTATCGCTTCTGTCACCACTTGATTAAGTGACGTGGTACATCCTACCTCCTACCAAAAAGTGAGTTACGGCCGAACTCAAACAACTGACTTCCTACAGAGAATGTGTACAAACATGACCAGAGTAATAGCGATTAACGTGGGACACTGGCCGATAGATCATGTAGCCAAACTGATTAATTTACACATTCCATGCTGCTACACCGTCATAACTGAGGACGAAATCGGAGATTGCTTTAGCTACCTTGAACTATCGACGACCAGTAGCCCTATGGTCTTAAGTAACTAACATACAACTGTTTTACCTTAATTTAAAGCAAATTATCGTTTAATTCTTAAAATACCAAAACTTTTGTACAAACATGCCGGAGTGGATTGCCTAATCAAATTTCAGTCAGAATCGTTGCCAAATCGTATTTTCTTATTCAAGGGCTGAGTCGGCATCCTCTCCTCCATGTCCTGGTCATCGTCCCGATCAGTTCTATCGTGCAAACCATGTCTGATAAACCGTCCAGCAGCACCTGTGTCCAAAACCGGACGAATTGTGTTCCTCTCATGCACCTGCTTGTCTCTCAACATTGCCTGCCGCACCCGTGATAATTCCTTCTTTATTCCATGCTACGGTACAGAAAGCTCTTTTTATTAAGTCCGCACACACAAAAGAGACTACGAACTCACAGTGTTTGGATCCAATCCCTGGAGGCGCACATACATCCAGTACAGAGAATTTGTTGTGTACGCAAGGTAGTTGTCGAATTTAACCTTCTCCTCTGTTGTCAATTCATCGTAGTCCTTATAATTTATTGCCTCAGTTATCGATGAATCAATTTGGTCTAAACATTTTGAGAAATTATTTACTGTTGTCGTTAAATTAACGTCGTTTTTGAGCTCGCCAAAATCTAGAGACGACATCGTTGGGAATTTTGTTTATTTACAGAACACATGATAGAGCTGTCATTTATAGTTGTCAACAAGAATGTAGTAGATGGGTGGAAATGGAAGGTGATTACTGGTGGTACCTAATCACCAAAATAAGGGTGTGTGCTTAAATTAGAGCTCCACCGAGGGTTTCGTCAACGAAATATAAGACAGGAAATGTAAATGATGGAAATTTTAATTAAAATAGTACGAAGTGAGTTGAATTCCACCAAACTGTTCTTCAATCTTGAAAAGGATTTAGATTTCATATGTTCACTAAGTCCGTAGCGGAAATATTTAATCGTGTAATCTCCCTACAGGGTACACACAACGCCGAAAACTGGGTAAAATACATTGTCCACTTACGACGCTTTTTTCTTCCTTTGAATTGGTGCGATGGTCAGTTGATCTGAAGTTTGCCCCTACTGCTCTGTATGATGGTATGCGCGAATGAGCGTTAGCGCTTAAAGTAGCATTAGCACAGCTGGCCAAACTTATTTGCAGAAGCTCGGTTCAGACAAACCACAATACGGTTGCTTCGCCAGAACAACTAGGTTCAGGAGTAACATCATTAGAGTTTGTTTTGATATTATGTATTCGGAGCAAAGGTCATTTGAGGTTTCTTCGGCATAGGTAGCATATCGAAAGGGATATTGTGATATATAGGCTCGGAGGAATACAGCGGCAACGCACATACCCGATAGAAGCACTTTTCTGTGAAGAATATGGTCGCCGAGTGTATGGATAGTATTATTTCGTCAAATTCATGTACCGGAATTCGATAATTTCACTATTGACGACCACAACAGTTATTCATATGCAACGTTTGAACTCTTAACAGAATAAGTAAATGCATTGTATCGTTAGTTTAGTTTTAAATGCATTTTATTATATTAATCATTAAACTCTTACATACTAACAAAAAATGCTTAAAAACTAGCTTGAAATTACTTAACAATCCTATATATTAACTTACTGGCCCCACACAGGCACTAAATATTGTATACTTAAAGCTAAGAAAAAAATTGTTAACAAAAACTTAGCATATGGGTGCATTGGATCGTTATGAACCCGATGCTACTGCAATGGATTAAAACCTGCTATGGAGATTGGTGTAGGAATAAAGTATTAGCCAAAATTCGGACGTGGACTTGTCAGCAAAAGTAGACTTAGACAAGAAACCTTGAGCTTTAAATATGCATTTATGTCCTTGATGTCCTAAAGAGTAGAATAACAACTTTACCTAAAAGTCATCTTAGGATCCTCGACCAAAACTACGATCATTAGAGAAAGAAAAACATTTTTATAGGCATAATTGAAAAGCATATCTACCATAATTTTCATAACTAGGCTCAATCTATTAACACTGCAATGGAACAAAATGTCATTACAGCTTTATCGCATTTCTCAAACCCCAGATTAATAATTATCAACCCTTTCAATTACGTTAAAATGGACGCAGCTCTAATGTTCTGGATGAGCGAACGTTCCGAGCAGTCAACATTGTTTCGGACCACGGGCTTGTTGTAGCTAATGTATTTGTTAACTGTGAGCAAATTTGGGATCTTACAGTCGGAAACGCAGGAGATTTCTAGAGTTTGTTTTCGTCGTATCTTCCAAAACCTTTTGAAAAGTCGTATATTACTAGCATTTGGCGCAGAAGGTGCCTGTTAATGTTTACAAGGAAGACCAAAGAACCCACTCGGCAAACACTGGGCGCAGGAGCAAGCAGAAGCACGCAATGATAAAGATGATCATCTCGGAATAAAGTATAGTATTAGAAATCTGAAACTATCTGCAGACTATTTAACGAACGACAACTAATATCCAGCTCTCAACCTTTGAACCCAGACGATGATCGCAGTACTCTGTGAACGTTTGAAAAACTATAACATATGTAAGTATGTCCTAATCATTGTGATTGAAGAACTGAAAAGTCCTCCATCGACCAAATATTCATCTTTAGAGCTCTAAATCCAGGAATTCCACATCGTGACACACCGACTGCTCTTGAATTTTGAAACCGTGCGCAATATATTGAGCGACAAAAACCAACGCTTCGCCTTGCTGTGAGTCTGTGAATCAATCCTCAAAAAACAACGCGATCAAAGCTTTGCGAAATATCGTCAGCAATGGCTAGGGAATTAAGACTGGATGTAATCAATATTCACAATATAAGCGCCAATAAATAAACCGAAGCAGGTGGAAAAACGCCAAGGACACTTGGATCATTCTGCTCCAAGTATAATCAAACTAGTACCATTATTGTACTCCCATCGCAGACTCGCCAAACAACAACAGTCGAGGAACAATTTGCTGGAATGTTCGCTGTGGACAACAACCTAACCGAGTTTATAAACCAGCCAACAGGCTTATCCGACGTTGATAGTTAGGGAAAATGTACGTAAAAGAACAGTGTGGCAATAGGAGAAAGCCAATTAGAGCGGATTTAAAATTTTTTTTTTTTAAGAATTTTAACTGATCATTTTTCTTTATCGATAACAACGTGGATCCAGCTACTGATATGATAACAAACGCTCTTCGGAAGAAGAGTATCAAACCAAAAGAAAAAGTACGACTACCAAAAGGTAGTAAATACTTTTGCTCGTTCGTCAAAAACATTAGAAATTCTGCCTCATCCTCTATCCCACCGCTTATTTATAATGACATTCCACCTGTCAGGTCTTTGAGCAAGGCTCTGAACAACTCAACGCTTTCAGATTTTGCATAGATGAGCTAACATACTCGTACAATAGATTGAAAAATTTCCAGATATTGGAAAATCAAAACTTGCTTCTCACTGATTGCCTCTATTCGCTGTAAATATGTGTGAATTGTCATCAATGTCAACTTTTCTGCCATTTTACATAAAACACACACATAGTGATCTTTACTTTACATTCTAGCAACTTTACCTTAAATTGCTTTCATTCTAGCAAATTCTGGCAGGTTATAAAGGGTGAGCCAACGGCTAGTGTGGAAGTTTTTATTAAATTCAACACACATTTAATATGAAATCAATGTAAAATTTTATTGATTAATAAAGTTTGGTCTATGGCAATTATGAATAAGGTACAATATCGTTTATGTAACGACCACGGTTTCTGTTGTAAGGGACCATCCGAGGGTCAAAATTATCGATGACTTCTTGAAGAATAAGTGGCCAATAGCCGCAATTTAAATTTGAATGTTATGTTTGTGATCCTGAATTGTCGCTGGGTTATTGGTGTCAAATCGGATGACCTTGGAGGCCAATCAACTTTTCCTCTAACCAAAATAATGCGATCTTCAAATTTCGTACGCAATAAACTGATTGATTGATGGCTTGTGCGGGCGGTAGCACCATCCTTTTGAAACCAGAGATCGTCCAGACCCAATTCATTCAATTTTTGGAAAAAATGTTGTGCTAATGGCCGACATACCCTGTAACAATCTCTCCAGCCTGTTCTCCGAAAAAGTACTGGCCAATGATGCAGCGAACTCATAATCCGCACCATACCGCACCCTTTTAGGGAATCTTATATGGTTTTACGGTCACCAGAAACGAAGATTTTGTTTACTTACGTACTCATCCATCCGAAAATGGGCTTCATCGGAAAAGATCAAATTCGATGACAAATTGTCCTGGCGATTCAACATCGAGTTAACAAATCGTCGATGTCATAAATGGTCCAAAGGCTTCAATTGTTGTGTAATTTGGATTTTATAGACGTGCAAATAAAGATCAACTTTTAAACTTCGGCGACGAATTGAGGTGCATGGTTGGTTTTGAAGACCTTCGCTTGCAGTGGTGGTCTTTTGGCGTGTGCCTGCTGGCTGAGCGTGCTGATGTGCAGTTTGACCCGATACCGAACCAGTTTCTTCAAAACGCTTCACCATTGCATGAATGGTGACTGCAGTGATTACGTTGACCGAAAAATTAACGAATTTTACGAAATGTTACTTCTACAGGTCGCCTATTTTTGTAATAAGATTGAATAAGAAAAATGTGTTGTTGCATGGTAAATAACTCCATGACTAAAATTGGAAAAGATTGTATGACACCTACATTGAATTCAGTAAATTACAGTAATTGACATCCAACATCTGTTGGCTCACCCTCTACAGATGTGCAATGTGTTGGCACTTCACTTACAGTGGGTCTGTGCGATGGTTAAGGTTTTGCAAAAGTATTAGTACAATTTGCAATTTAAGTTAGTTCATCTATGAGATTTTGGTGTAGTCATAACTAAAGCACCTCGATCATTCAATACGGCGCGCATTCGTGTAATATCAAGAGTATTCAAGGATCTCAATATACATATGTATGTTACAGAACATTCGCTAGTCCAGATAGTACGTATCTATATACATTGAAGAGGCGTTTTTCTGGCAAATCCAAAGGATAAGCTTATTTATCAATTGTAAAATTCGTTTGGTATGGTGGAAAGCTAAAAATAAGATAACGGTTTATGGACTCAACTTGCTGGCGACAGTGCGATACGACTCACTAATTTAGATTACTTCAAGAGCAGGAATTTCGGACATGACACGATCCTAGCGGAGCTACTGCCAGGCAATCCAATTCCAAAGCATGAAATTCCTTCCTTGGACCTAATATATCCGGAGAGGGAGAACTGGGGAAAAAATGCAATAACCAGGTCAAATGAAATTGCAATTTTCACAGATGGCTCAAAAACAGAGGAAGGAACATGTTCTGGTATCTTATCAGAAGAACCGGAACTAAGAGTGTCTATAAGACTACCGGACGCAAGCAGTGTCTGACTGTCCTTAGGGCGGCTGAGTTGATGCAGATGAGATCGGTATTCGAAAGAGATATCGCTATCTACATTGATAGCCATTCCGCTCTTAAGGCAATGGAATCGACCAACATCAATTCTGATACAGTGCTCAAGGCGTTATCCAGTCAGAACCGGGTGAGGCTGTGCTGGGTGCCAGGACACTGCGGTATAAAAGGAAATGAACAAGCGGATGGGCTCGCAAGAAGAGGAGGCTACTCGATAGTAGTGAGGTTGCCATTACCATAGTAAGGGGCACTATCGAGAAAAAAATCATAAAGACTGCCAACCTAAGGTGGTATCCAAAGCTCTCTGGCCACTTTTTGAAGACAAAAGATCTAAGAAGTTAATAAAACTAAACAGGGATAAGCTTAAGAGAGTAATAGGAGTCATGACAAGACACTGTCTCCTGCGGAAACACGCAAATTGTCAGATACGGATATCTGTAGATCCGCAGTGATCTGCAAGCTGTTGAGAACATAACACAGATATTGTGTAAATGCGAGGCAATATCGCATAGACGGAGAAAATTGTTAGGTAAATACTTTTTCGAAAACCTAGAGGAAATAGACGACACGGAATGAAAAGGCCTTCTTGGCTTTTCATCTAACCTAACCTAAGACTCGATTCAAGAATATTGAAAATTCTTCGTGAGATATTTGGGGTAGCTAGCTAGGCATCGAGCTGTAAAATAGAATCCAAAGTAAAGTAAATCTATTCATTAACAAACTAACATATTTTATAATGTTTTTTGCAAAGTTGCTGTCACAGGCACATCCTTGGTGCAGCATCGTGAATCTAGATGCAGGTAAACGCGCAAAATACTTCTATTTCACACGCCACAGAGAAAAGTTAAAAGGGTTATCTTTCTTACAATTTAATTTTAAAACAGCGGGCAATACATTTATCGAATATGATTTCTGCAAGGCCAACCACATTTTTTTCTACAGTGATTTGTTTGTTTTGCGTATACTCATATTCTCAAAAATGGTCAATTTTGAAATCATATAATG
Source organism: Volucella zonaria (assembly GCA_963966105.1). NCBI lineage: Eukaryota > Metazoa > Arthropoda > Insecta > Diptera > Syrphidae > Volucella > Volucella zonaria. The sequence continues at coordinate 190,819,314 of OZ014532.1, read as the reverse complement.
GCAGGCGTAAGTCATTCTGACGGACCCATACGTTTACTGAGCATAAATCGATCAAGCGAAGATATATTTTTTTTAGCACTTTTCTGACGACAAAGGGACCCAAGCGTGGAGTTCAGAAAATCAACGCCACCTATATATTGTATTTGTTATGAACCTCAACAGCTTGAGGAACAGCAATATCTCTGCACGGTTTTTCTTTTCGCTGTTTGGTGATAATTTGCTTGCTTCCAACACACTGTGACAGCATGTTTGCAGGCTTGTTATCAAACTAGGATACCAGTCCCAACTGTAGTAATGTTTTCAATCATGCTTCCACAACCTTGTTTTTTCAGTTCTTTCTCTGTTGGCACCTTAGAATTGGGGACTCGGTTTAGTCTGACTGTGCCCAAAGATAGTAATCGATTTTTGTACAGATGAACTTGCAATTTGGGACTGTAATGCCAATTAACGGGAAGAAATTGGTAGTGACATGTTTAATCGCTGTAAATATAAGCCTCGTCACTAAGTTTCCAGTGTCTTCTAAATCAGCCTCATTTTCGGAGTAGGTGTTATTCTGCTCTCCAGCAAAAATGTTGAAGTCGTAACTGATCCGGAAACTTCACTTAGAACTTTGTTCTTGTGAGGCTTTGCTGAGTTATACTGGTTCAGTTCGTGACGGCAGTTAATGGGTATTATTTGCTCACCCACCGCAAGAAGCTCTACTTTTGGAATAAGTATTGTAGAATCCGTTGACTTTTTTTCCAAAAATGGTCTTAATTTAAAAAGTTGGCCGCATCCATCTCTTTCAAATGGTTTCAAATCGGTGTTATCACTGAAGCACCTTTTTATTGCTCCAATAATGTTGCAAAAAGATGGTAGTTGAACACAAAACATGTACGAATACATACATACATGTATATCACCATGTCAACGAACTGATTCATTTCGGTTGTTTATATTTTATGGCATATGGTAGTTATGTTGTATTGAAGAGCTTTTAAGTTTGGCTAATCGACAACAAATTGAATTAATTTGTCCATAATCACGGACAAAACATACCATGCTGAGGGGCGCTGTGGTGTTGATCAGACCTGGCCATTTCTCTCCCAACCTGGAAATCCGGTGACCGACTTCAGGATTTCCCCAATGAGCGGACATCGTCCCACCCGCTCACATTATCACCAGCTGAACTCTACTTCCGGATGACACTCCAAAAAAACCTTCTTAACAGCTTATGATAGCGCCTGCTTGTATGCTATTGGTTTTAAACAAAATCAAAAAAACTTTTTTTCTGGCCTTTTACTATTTTGTTTCACATTTATTGTATACTTTCTGGCTCTACAATACTCAAAGACTGATTAAATGTAAATACAGTGGACTCCCCCTAAGTCGAATTTTCGCGTGATACCAAGATTTGTTCGAGTTAGAGGGAGTTTTGGAAAAATTCGAGTTAGAGAGAGAGACATATTTTTTTTATTTTAAAGCGTTTATTTAATAAAAACAGTTAACATAACAAGTTAACAAAAAAAAATTAGTAAAAAATAGCTTCTTGCTACATTAAAATTAAAATAAGCCACATAAATTCATTGTTTTATCGTCAAAATCTTATTTAAATAATTTTGCTTCAAAAAATTTTTTATTTTTAATTGGGTCATCACAGGTAGAGTGTCTGTGTTTTTTTAAAAAATGGCTCCAGTTTAAAAAGTTAGTTTTGAACTTCATCCGGTACTTGGTCAGTCAATTCCATTGCAGATTGCAGAATTCCAATCGCGTTCTCAATTTCGGTTTTTCTTGGCATTTTTACATATATTAATTAACTCGGGTTCTTCTTCATTTTCACTATCGTTTGCATTATTGTCAGCATTCCTTTTTTCTTCCAAAACAGACTGATTGTCAGGTATGTACTTCTGTAACCACGATACCGTCATCGACCGCCATAAAGCCTTTCCAATTAACATCTGCAACATTATAATTCGCTTCTGTTAACTTGTTCCACATTTGCTCGATTTCATGGGCGTCCTCGTTCTCAGATCTAAGTAAATTGAGCGAAATTTCATCTTCTTCGTCCCACGGCCCGTCTCTAAACCCGACCTTTTTAAAACAATTTTCAATCGTTAACGGAGTTACATCTTCTACCCATGTTCTGGAAATTTCCCGTACACAGTCTAGAAGTAGTATACGGCGCTTATAGTACACTTTCAAATTTTGTATTATTAACATGTCCATTGGCTGAACTATTGAAGTCATGTTGGGTGGGAACTACTCAAGCTTTGTAAAGTTTAACTTATCTTTTACTAGCTTAAGGTGAGCTGGGCAGTTATCTATGATGAATAGGATCTTTCGCTTTGATCTTGGGTATTTTGCGTCGAGCTTCAAAAGCCAGACTGTAAAAAGATCTGCCGTCATCCCAGGCCGTTGGTTGGCTACATAATCCACCGCCAAAGATTTTATTTTTTGAAAACAGCGTGGATTTTTGCTCTTGCCGATAATTAAGAGTTTTAGTTTTTCTGATCCAATCATATTGAATAATACAAGACATGTCACTCTTTCTTTGCTGTATGTGCCTCCAAAGCATTTTTCGCCCTTAAAAGCCAAGGTACGTGTCGGCAAACATTTGAAAAATATTCCCGTTTCATCGACATTAAAAATGTCTTCCGGTTTGAATCCTCTGACAACCTCTGATAACTATTGCTTCCATTCATTAGCTTTTCTTTTGTCAACAGAAGCGCTTTCACCTGATAGAACTTTGCCAAGAATGATGTGCCTCGTTTTAGATTTGCTCAACCAACCTTCACTTGTATTGAAATCACGAAAAACCTAAGCTGCTTGCTAATTCCAAAGTTTAATTTATTATTGTTTAAATCTTCGGTTCTAATTCAACGCATTATTGTCTTGAAGCTAAAAACAATACATTTTAAATAGACAAAACTTTTGACCACACGGTTTATTTTCCAATTATTCCGTAACATGTAACTACAATTTTTTTAATTGATCTTACTACCAACTTGCATAGAATAACTGCATCAGCTCTGTTGAACAGCCTAGAATCAGCTGATGCTCAAATTCCAACTAGAATTCCACGAAAACAAGATCTTTTTTTCTAGATAGATTTCCATTGCTTTGAGTCCAACGAACAACACATGGAAAAGGATAACATTGTTTTTTTTTGCCTTGCAATTTTTGTACAAATTGTATCTTTTTATGTAACACAGGTGCGAGGGTTGTCTGATATGTTTCCGACCGAACAATGACACAAGACATTTTTTCTCATAATTTTTTTTTACTTTTCTACATAGTCTCCTTGTACCTCTACACACTTCTTCCAGCGATGCTCCCATCTCTCTAACCCGTCCAAATAGTACTTGGCGTTTTTCTCTGCAAAATAATCGTTCACGAAGGTGATTGCCTTCTCATTTGACGAAAATCTCTGTCTTCCGAGCGCACTTTTAGATGAGGGAACAAAAAGAAGTCGCTTGTGGCAGATGGTCAAGCAATTCAAACCGTAATTCATGGATGTTCGCCATAGAAACCGCTGAGGTGTTAGACGACGCATTGGGTGGGTGAAACAGGATATTCTTTTTCTGCAAATGTGGCCGTTTTCCCGCAATTTCTGCCTTCAGCTTGGCAAGTAATGATGCGTAGTATGCTCCTGTGATGGTTTTTCCTTTTTGAAGATAATCGATTAAGATAACTCCTTTACTCTCCCAAAAAACAGTCGCCATCACTTTCCCAGCCGAAAAAACAGTTTTTGCTTTTTTTGGAGCCGGCTCGCCCTTTGCAGTCCACTGTTCCAAGTTTCATCTGTAGTAATTAATCGGCGCCAAAACTCGGACTTATTGCGCCTAAACTGCGCCAACAGAGCGTTGGAAATGTTCATTCGAACAAGTTTTTTGTCTAACGTAAGAAAACGCGGCACAAAACGCGCGGACAGCTTTCTCATGCCTAAATCTTGATTTAATATGTAACAAACACGTTCTTTGGATATTTTCATAACCTCTACAATCTCTCTCACTTTAATTCGGCGGTCGTCTAACACCATTTGGTGAACTTTAGCAATGTTATCGTCAGTGGCTGCAGTTTTTGGACGTCCCAAACGTTCATCATCTCCCAAGCTCTTACGGCCACGTTTAAATTCAGCTGCCCAAAATTTCACTGTGGTAAATGATGGTGCAGAGTCCCCATACACAGAGCCCAACTCATTTTTGATTTGCGTAGGCGTATTGCCTTTCAAAAACAAGAATTTAATAACAGCTCGATACTCAATTTTTTCCATTTTCACAAAAAAACACTCACATCGACTCACTCAAACGACTGTCAACTAAAAACTGCGCGTCCAAAATGACTGATACTTCGGTAAGTAACTGTCAAAAGATGAACAACCATCATTTACTAGCTTTTATTGACGAGTGCCGCTATCTTTACGTTGCAACCCCCGCACCTAGACGCATTATGTATTGGATATGGGTAGGTAGAAGCACAACGCACTTACGATGATGGCATACGCCATGCTACAGATTTTTAAGGTTTTGAAGTGTGTAGGTAGATAGTTATATAACCAAATACGAATTATGAGAGGGTAATTTTATTTTTATTTTATTTTAAGCGGCCTGTAAACGCTAAAACATGGTACCACTAAAACCCGCAGACGCTGACACCAATTCACTCCAACATACTCGTAGATGGTATACTGTGAAAACTCTCGAAAAATTCTTTCCAAAAATCAGTATTTGGAATGTCCGCCATTATTTGCCGATTATTTTGTGTGTTAACAGGACGAAATTCACTGATAGAATGGCTTGCTCGAGTAAATGTTGACAGATGAGAGCGCAGACACTCATACATAGTATCAGCAACACATAACTCCGCCTACAAACATCGACAAAAATCAAACCACTTTTGACTTTAGTGAGACCAAATTCTGATGTTGGTGAGACCAAAAAAATTGGTACGCGTACCAGCCCGCAGACGATCAACATCAGCTAAAACTTGGTTTGTGTTAAATGTTTACTAGTAACAGGTTTTAGCGTTTACAGGGCGCTTTATGTAAGAAAACATTTGACTTAAGGGGTGAAAAAAGAGTCCATGAGCCGAAAGAATGTGTACGAGTTAGAGGGAGTTTGACTTAGAGGATGTTTTTGTATAGAAAATTGAGGGCAATGCTAAAATATGGCGAACAAATTCGAGTTAAAGAGAAATTCGACTTAGGTAGAGTTCGACTTAGGGAGAGTCCACTGTATGTAGATACACTTGAACAATCAATTTATCAAGAAGAGAAACCAGATAACTGTCTTTTAGCCAACATTAAACATGTTAGAATACCATTAAACAAACTCATTCCACACAATACGAATGATAGTGACCAGATAGCAACGATAGTTTTTGCAATTATTATGTTCCAGCAGCTGTCAAAGTTACCAATGACATCCAGCTGTCAAAATATTCAGTAAGGTTTGCCACTTCATCATGCGTCGTATTACACTTGCCGAACGTGCGGAAATTATTGAAAAATATCACCGAAATTCCGGCTCAGTTGTAAATACGCAACGTGAATTTCGTCGTGAAGTCGGTCGTCGTCATGTGTTCAGTATGCAGGCAATTCGTCACACCATGGAAAAGTTTGAGCATTAGTACACTCTTTTGGATCTTAAGCCACCAACCAGACAGAGATTGGTACATAGCTGCCGTAGCGGCCAGTGTCGAAGAAGATCCAGAAATGTTGATTCGGCGCCGATCAGCTGAATTGGGCATCGCGGTTGGATTTGGGCCTACATCCGTATAAGACTGTGTTGACGCAATAATTGAAGCCGGACGATCATAGACAACGGCGTGAATTCGCTAATTGGGCGCTGTAAATGTAGGACGGAGATCTGGATTTTGGCCAAAAAATCATCTCCTTGAACTTGGCCCATTTTTGGCTCAGCGGCCACATCAAAAAGAAGAATTCCCATTATTGGAGCGAACACAATCCACAAGTGTTCGGCCAAGCATTGATGTATCCACAAATATTTACTGTTTGGTGCGGTTTATTGTATGGCGGCATCATCGGACCTTATTTCTTTCGAAGTGAGGAAGGAGACACCGTTACCGTCAATGGTCTCTGGTATAGAGCGATGTTAACATCGATATATCCGAGCAGTGCTTCCAACAAGACGGTGCTACAAGTATGACACATGCCAAGTAACACCTCTCATGACATACCTCATTGATCTTACCTTAAGAAAACTTCAACGCATAGCCTTCAATCCAAACGCAATGATTGAAATTTTGGTGGACTCAAACGACTGTGTGGCCTTGGACGACAATTACTATCTTTCACCATTAAATCTGCTTAATAAAAGATCCCTCCATCGTATCGAACAAGATGTCGGTAGAAGCCTTATGCTACTTTTTTATGTAAAAACCTCACGGTCTAATTTGTATATTCTATATTGTGTAAGACTTTACTTTCAGATTAATAATTAGCTTTTGATTATACCAGGTGTCCCCTAATTCTTCAAGGATAATTTGGAGGATGATTCTTGGGTATATTCTTACAAAAAAAAATTGTTCTAAAATAAGAGTCTATCTCTAATGTTGACATCATTTATCGAGGATTTTAGAAAAGGTTTACTTTGGTGTACCCTGAACCATGTTAACGGAAATTGGTCTTTTAATACTAATGGTAGCCACGGCTAGCTAAAATGAAACGCAATTGTAAAATCCAATTTTCGACAACTTTATGGAGCAACTGTGGCCGTATATCAGCAATAACACGGCGAATGTTGACTTCCAAATCGTCCAACGTATCTGGTCTCTCGGCATAGACTAGTGACTTCATGTACCCCCAAAGAAAGTAATCTAAAAGTGTGAGATCACAGGATCGTGAAGGCGAGATCACAGGTCCATTAAGCGAAATTATGCGAACATCAAAGGTTTCCCGCAATAAATTGATGGTGTTGCGCGCCACCTTGTTGAAACCAAAGCTCTGACACGTCATTGCCATTCAACTGAGGAACGAAGAAGTCAGAAATCATGTTTCTATAACGCTCTCGATTGGCGGTAACATTCTGGCCGGCATCTTCCTTAAAGAAATATGGGCCGATGATTCCACCAGCGCATAAAGCACACCAAACAGTGAGTTTTAATCGTTGTAAGGGCGTCTCGACAAAGGCTTCTAGGTTTTTTCCACTCAAAGTTCTGCAATTTTGCTTGTTTACATATCCATTTAACAAAAACTGGGCCTCATCGGAGAACAAAATTTTGAGGATCAATTGAGGATCGTATAAGGGTCACGCGGTTTCAACTCTTGCACAAGCTGGATCTTATAAGCTTTTAAGCCAAAATCTTTCCGTAAAATTTTCCACAAAGTAAATGGGCATAGCTCCAATTGCTGTGCACGATGTCGAATCGACTCATTCGGATTCTCCTCAACACTGCGCTCCACAACGGCAATAACTTTTTCTGTTCGCACTGTTTGTTGTCTTTGGAGATGCGTACTCGTATTATCCACTAGAGCGTACGTGGTGCGAAAACGATTCATCGTGTTCCGAATAATTTGCTCAGATGGACGATTATGTCGACCGTAAAATGGACAGAGCATACGATAGGTTTGGCGAACCGAACCGTGGTTTTCAAAATAAGTTTACAGAATTTGCACACGTTGTTCTAGCGTTAATCTATTCATCGTAAAATGGCAAAACGTACCAACCACAAATCAACTTTCAACTGTCAAATTGACAATCTCTAGAAACAGTGTTGCCAGTTTAAAAACGACACCTCTAAAAAAACAAACCATATTTAAATTGAATGCATTCCGCACTAGTTTGTTTCGTTTTCTTTTTTGTTTAAATGTAAGTATTTTTTCATCAAGTCATTATTTAAAAATTGTTTAAAGTATGCCGGGAGTGAGCATACAGGAAATAAGTCATTATTATTAGTAATGCATGTACGTATAGGTCTTCCAATAGGGGCTTCCAAACTTTGACAGTTGATAGCGGCCATATTGTAGAAGCTACATCTGTCTTGGCTGTCGTTTATTCAGTCTGTTGTGCCAAATTATCAACGATGGACATAGCGTTCAACAACACGTGCAAATAATTATTATTTTATCAAAATGGGTGTTCTGTTCGGACAACGTTCGCGCGCTTCACCCATTTTACGGTCGCCATAATCGTCCTACCGGAGGACTATTCGCAGTGTGGTGGATAAATTTAAGTCCACTGGTTCAGTAAACGATAAACCAACACCCGTGCGTCGACGAAACGCAAGATTTGCCGAAAACATCGATGCTGACCGGGAGAGTGTACAGGAGAATCCGAGGCAGTCGATTTCGCGTCGCTCACAAGAACACGGCCTTTCGCAGACTACAACTTGGCCAATTTGGCTTGGGCCGTACAAAATTCAACTGACCCAGGAGCTGAAGGTAAACGAACATAGACAACGATGTGTGTTCGTTGATTGGGCTCTGGAGCCCATTGGAAACTGAGCCTAATTTTCATCGAAAAATCATCTTCAGCGATGAGGCCCATTTTTGGATGAATGGGTATGGCAACAAACAAAATTGTCGAATTTGGGATGATACCACATGAGATCCAAGAGCGTCCAATGCATCGGGAAAAAGTCACTGTTTGGTGTGGATTTTGGGCTGGCGGCGTCATCGGTCCATATTTCTTTGAGAACAACGTTGGGCAGGCCATCACCGTCAACGGCGAGCGCTATAGGTCGATGATTACACAAGTTCTTTTGGCCTGAATCGGATAATATGGACACGAACGACATGTGGTTTCAACAGGACGGCGCTAGGTGTCGTTAGACTTTTTCTTGTGAGGTTTTCTAAAGTCGCAGGTCTATGCGAATAAGCCACAAGCCACAGCAGCGCTCAAAGCCTTTATATTGATTGAAAAGCTTACGTAGCTATATTCCTAAAATATATTTAGCCAGGCATATAGTCTACAAGCCGGCTACAATCTAGTATAAGTACAAAAAATAATTGTATTGGTTTTTTAGTCTCAATAAAGATAATTTCAATTGTAAAAGTCTCTCCACTACCACTGGAGCCACGCCACTCGCCTTATACTAGGTGGGGTGAAAAGTAACCTCCTTGGGAATTAACAATTTTTTTTTCGAAATGTTTTCTTATATTATTCAATATAGTCCCTTTTTAGTTTGATACACTTATTCCAGCGATTTTCCAACTTCTTGATCCCGTCCGAAAAGTAAATTTCCGGAAGGTCTGCAAAATACTCCTCCGTGGCGTCGTTGATTTCTTCGCGTGAGCTAAATTTTTTTTTGATGAGCCATCTTTTGAGGTTTGGGAAGAGATAATAGTCCGAGGGATCCAAATCTAGTTACCAATCGACGCCAAAAGTCCGACCGATTCCACATCAGCAAGTCCAAACACTTTTTCGAAGTGCTCTCGCGTTCGAGTTTTTGGTCAAAAGTGAGCATTCACGGCACCCAGCGGCAGGATAACTTTTTCATATGCACAATATTACCCAAAATATGCCGTGTCAGCCAACACGATTTCATGTATTTTTTTGACATTGTCCTCTGTAACCGCATCGGAGGGCCTGCCGCTGCGGCAGTGGAGTTGTGGCCACCACGAAACTCTCGAAATCAATAGTTGACGGTGTAATCTGAGGGAGCATTAGCCCCATAATATTTATCCAACTTTTCTTTTGTTTCCTTCGCCGTTTTACCTCTCAAAAAATAATGTTTTATGAGAGAGCGAAAATCGTTTTTGTCCATACTCAACATGATGCCAAACACGTCAGCAACAATCAGCTGTCAAAACAAAATTAAAGACAGTATCGCACTGAAATTTGGCATGTCTGCCTAAATATGAACGGATTTCAAGGCACCATAGTCAGTGTTTGTTATCATTTTTTTAGTTTTTGTCCATCGTTTGCACGGCCGCATGTATTTTTGTGATTTTTTTCGGTAAATAATGGATACGACACCTCCGGAAGCAGCTCAAGCTGTAGCACTACTTCAAGCAGGCTTTGCGCAACGTGAGGTCGCTCGAAGACTTCAAATCAGCAGACCTTCGATGCAACGAGTTTACAGAAGATACCTAGAGACTGGAGCATTCGATCGACGTCCAGGTACATGCAGACCTAGGGTTACATCAGCAGCAGATGATCGTTATATTAAACTTACTGTTCTGTGAAATCGCCGCCTCAATGCAGTTCAAGTCCAATAAAGTCTGCTTCACAAACACGAAGTATTCATAATTTCAGATACCGTCAGAAGGAGACTTTCTGAACCGAAGCTGACTCCAAAGAGAGCTGCAACAGACCCAGCATTAACGGTAGTCCACCGTCGAGCACGGCTTCGATTTGCTCAAGAGCATAGGGATTTGACGTTAGAGCAGTTGCTTATGGAGGAGGATCTGTAATGGCCTGGGGCGGCATCTCCTTAACCGAACATACAGCTTTAGTTTTTATCGAACCGACGGGCCGTACACGTGGATTGACTTCTCATCGCTAAATTACTGAAATCCTCGCAGACTGTGTGGTACCTTACGCAGGATATATGACCCAGTATCTACGCGACGTCGGCATTCGTACGATGGACTGGCCAGCCCGAAGCCCGGACACGAATCCGATAGAACACTTATGGGATGAACTGAAACGTTATGTTCGAGCCCGGGAACTTGCTCCAACAAGGCTTCCAGAGCGGCGAATCACAGTTGAAGAGGAGTCGACTGCAATTCCTCAAGATTTCATCGTCAGGCTCGTGAAGTCGATGAATATTACGATGCTGGCAATTATCCCACCAAGGGGAGGCAATACTAAATACTGACCAACAACATTTTTTTAATTTTTTCTTTGTTATTGCATTTATTTTTTTATTTCATTTTATGATTACTTAAATTAACACAACTGGAAAACGGATATTTTTTGTATATGAAACGAACTTTCTTTTACTTTTTTATTTGTATGTTTTACACTTTTAAAGAAAATCGAAGCAGAGTTCGAACGTAGCGGGTGGCCCGGTTTATTTACTGTCTAGGGTATAAAAAAAAAACTAAACACCATTTTTTGAGTTATTCAAAAAATAAAAAGGACATTCTGGAATATTCTTTGTACTTGGAAACAAAAATAATATGTTGAAACCTTGAAAGTTAACGTTTTTCCCAGTTCAACATGGCATATTTTACTAAATTCTGATGAGCAGAGGCAAAGTTATGATTTTTTGAAATACAATATATTGTAGAAAAAATCTTGATTTTTGAAATTTTTTTTCCAATTTTTGAAGTTCGATTACAAACAATCTATATCGAATTCTGCAAAGCTTTTTACCTTATGATTCGTACCACTTCAATGAGTAATTCTACCAATTTTGAGTCAAATCGGAGATCGGTCGCTCAGACCGTCGGGCGATCTTTCGTGGAATGACCCCTAATCCATTCTTTGTGCGTAATAAATTGAAGAGATCACTTTGTTGGTGAATTTCATTATCTTTCATTCGCATAATGTCCTTAATTGGCCACCGAGCCATAGAAAGCGTGATATTCGCAAAACAAAAAAAAAACCTTTTTTATGAACTTTGATCTCGAATATGTGACAGCGATCTCGTTCTCGATTTTTAATATTCTTTTTAAAACACCTAAACAAACCTATTAAAAAAAAAATTATAATTTTTTAGATCAAAAAGTCTAATTTCATTGAGCTAAATGTGGAATATGTAGCGTGTAACCTATTTCATACGAACACGCCTTCTGTTAAGCGCTATTATCTGAAATTGATCTAATAAACATCTCTTCGCAAGCTTACGAAATGGGTTTATAAAGGCCAGCAAAAATGTATTTCTAACAAAGTATCATCATGGGCGTTGTATACGTTGAATCTGAGAAGTTGTGGCGATCACCGGTTGTGGAAATGAGCCCACATAGCCTGGGCTATGATATTTTAGCCGCACTTAAGGCAGATGACCCACAAAGGATCGTTGAGGTAAGTCACGACACTGGAAGACATCTCACAGTGAAAGATATCCACGATCAGACGATCATAGTGGCGGAGAATCTGTTGCGTCTCGGTGTGAAGAAAGGTGATTTCATCGTCTTATACTCTAACGTAAACGAATTAGTAACACCGATTACTTTCGCCTGTTACACCATCGGAGCTCCGATAAATTTCTTTGAAACAAAATTCACAAAAGGTAAGGATCCGTTCGACTATGACTAGAAGCGAAGTGAGTTAAATTTTTATTCGTAGATAAAGTTGGTAAGGCGTTGGAGCTAATCGATCCTGTGGTAATCATATACGAAGAGCACTTCAGGAACCAGCTATTTGAGAGTCTCAAGAATGTCCAACTTCCAAGAATAAAACATAAATTGAGCATCGATTCGGAAACCTCTTCGGTGAAGGAAATTTTGTTCAAACCTATGGGTGATATTGATTCCTTTGAGGCTCCTAACATTGGTGATCCAACTACCCATCCAGCTACGCTTATGTTTACCTCTGGTTCAACTGGATTTCCAAAAGTCAATCTGCATTCCCACACAATGATGAGACAAGGTGTGGATATCGGCTGGCAATTGTCTCCAGGTAACAAAGTTTTCAGCTTGGGCACACTCCGGTCGATTAGTCAAACCGTATTGATGTTGAGGCCGATCTTCTATAGCGTACAGCGCATTTACACGTCTAAACCAGCGACCGGAGAAAATGCAAAAGAAATAATTGACACTCACAAAGTGACACATTCGTTCATAGCTCCGGCTGTGTACATGGAAATGTTAAATATTGCCGAACGTTCTAAGGATCCCATAAGCCTAAGTTCATTGAGGACAGCTTTAATTGGTGGCGAGCCTTTTGGCGATGACCTGATACATTTTTCAGCCAAAATTGCTCCCAAATGTAGAGTGGTTTGGTGTTATGGTATGACTGAACTGGCTAGTAATGTGGCATCAAATGATTCCATCACCAGAAGTCGCGCAAACGGCGGTGTTCTCGCGAACAATTCTATGGCCAAAATCATTGACGATAATGGCAACCAGCTGGGCCCAGGTGAAAAAGGTCGCATATGTTTCAAGAAAACCGTACCCTTCCTTGGGTATTTAAAGAATGAAAAGGCGAACAAGGAGACTTACATCGGTGATGGGTGGATGATGACCGGAGATTATGGATTCATTGATTCAGATAACTTGATCCATATTACAACGCGGTATATATATTTGCTGCGTTCCGCTGGCACAATTGTAAGATCATAATTAAAATTGGACCTTGTATCCGTTCTCAATGGTTTCCTTATATTTGCAGATAATACCCACTGATATAGAGAATGTTGTAAACAGCCATCCGAATGTGGTGATATCAGCTTTAGTGGGGCATCCAGATCCCGAGAATCCGAGCAACGAACTAGGTACAGTTTTCGTAGTGCTGAAGGACATCAATCGTGCAAATAACATCGAATATGAACTGAAGAACTTTGTCAAGGACAAATTAGCCGTCGAGCAGTTACAGGTTGTTCGATACTTCAGAGTTATTCCAAAATTGCCACGGACAAGTCGTAGCAAAGTTGATAGGATGACTTTAAAAGAAATGGCTAAAGCGGCCTAGTTAATCTAAGAAGACTAAAGATCGTAGAATATAGAGTGTTAAAACTGTTAGTCATGTAAATCGGTCTATACCACTGTGCAATAAAGTTTAAGTTTTATTGTTGTTCACAACAATGTCTTGTATGGAAAATTTTGTTCCTCAGCAAAACTTATCTCCTCAAATTTGCTTTAGGCTTAATTGGTTAAAAAAGTGTTTAGCTAATAAACCAGTAGTCTATTTGGGTTACTTCTTGTAGAAACATTTAATTGGGTTATTTATTCCCGTTAGCATGCCAAGCAACGAGAGAGAAGTAGGAGAACTAGAAGGGTGACAACTCTAGCCTGGCGGCTATTGTAGGCATGCAACCATCAGCAGTCACAGACAAGGACTCCTCTAAATGTGGACCGGTTGCTGGCAGCTCAAAAAGAGGACTATTAAGAAAGGCGAAAAAAGAACACACTGCCGAGGCCAACGAAAACTTCCGGGTTGCAATAGTCAACTTTTGGTTAACCAGAATAGAAGCTGTCCAACCACCAATGGGGACTGCTAGAACTGAGATCTGTAGAGATTATCCTGAAAGGAGCTGGGAATGTTCCGCTCTCCGGACAGCTAAGCGCCGAAAAAGGATTCAAGCTTATATAAGTACAGTGCGACAATACATATATCCATCCTAGAATTGTTGAGAATTCGTCGGCAACACGAAAGCACCATGGCCAAAAGCCGAACTACATATTGTCAATAAAAAAGAACTCCTGGATCTAACTTAAAGGACAGGTTAGAACACAACCTCCGACACTTCAGTCTCGAGCTTAACAGCAAGGAATGGGAGGTTATTGAAACAGGCAGCAACTCCAAAGATGACATGACCATTGTGGTAAATCTTAGCCACAATTCTATGCTACTACTAAGCAAAGATAACTACAAGGTCCGGATCGGGATAATCCGATGCAAGATCAAACATTTCTCAGTAGCCGTGAGTAAGAAGAGAAAGTAAATTCGAACGGACATTGTAAAGATAATATAAATAAATCTTTACCACAATAAGGCGGCCAACGACAACTTTGTCTACTTTATGAGTAAGGAAGACATTCATATCGCTCTGATTCTTATATAACTCGAGGCAAAATGAGAGGTTGAACTATCTCGTGGCTCCTCAGTAATGACGAGTAGGCAGTAGTCAGCTATGAACGGCCGAGAAAACCATTGCTCTAACTTACCTCAACATACATGCCGTTTGAATCGACTGACGGACCCCCTCCAGCAATACTAAACTCCTTTATTAATAATGCAGAGGCGGAAAGGTCCGATGTGATTATTGAATGTGACGTTAACTCCCATCAGACACAATGGGGCAGAACGGATACAATCTCTCGAGGTAAGTACCTAGTCTAATACATAATTAATCATAATTTTTTAATCGCATTAATGAACTAACATTGGTACTGAAAAATAGAAGGCAGGTGTTAGATATTACCTTATTGAGTAACGCTGACATCCTATAAATAACTTGGAGGTATCTTTAGAAGTATAGTTTTGCAAACTATGCCCTTAGAATCCTTGGAAACTGGACCAAGCCCTGTGGGTTGTTCTATTCACACCTAAAAGGATAATGTCACAATTTGACCTTCCTTCCATAGATGGGACAACCTTCCGCAAATCCAACAGCATTTAATACCTAGGTACCGTACTATTATAGATAATAAACTGAGTTGGAAGCTTAATGTCGAAGAAACCAACGATCGCTTTCTACGCTTGCAGCCGTATATTTAGGAGAACATGGGGACCTAAGCCCAAGACTATCCAACGGATTTACACGGCTATCGTCAAACCCACCTTAACCTACGGTAGCTTAGAACAGTGGCAATCCGAAAATGAAACTAGCAACCTTACGTTAACGACAAAAGTACTGAGGATTGCATATATATGCACAACTCATGCCATGAGAACTTCGCCAACACAACGGCGGGACTAGCAGATATACTTGGTCTCGTGCCACTAGGGGGTGGGTCAATAAATCCATGAAAATTAAAACAGATGGCGTTCGTTGACGAAACATGAATTGATTTCAACACAGCAGAGACCAAGAAATAGTCGAGGCAGTGGACTTCTCCTGGTGAACCAAAGTTGAAGAAGCCAAACGTGCGTTTGTCGGCCAACAAGGTCATGGGGACAGTTTTGGAGAGCTGTTGGATCGATTTAACGCCGATTTGAATCCATTTGCCGATTTGCCAGGCTCTTTGCGTTCCTCTGCGTCCCTGGCCAGAAAGGAGTGGCAAGCAACGAATATACAGGCAAGTTAGCTTGAAATGGATCCACCCTAGAAAGTGAACAACTAAATCAAAGCATCAAAAGTCGACTCTCCAATCTAAAAATTCAAATGTAGCGAATGATACAAACCAAAGCCAGTGGACGGTGGAAAAACCTTCAACCTGTGAAACTTCAAGGCAATTATGGCTGGAACTCAGCAAATTCCGAACAAGTAGGATTCTCTCGAAAAGCAGAGCTATTGAATAATAAATTTGCTCGACCTAAAACACTCAATGCGGTGAAGCTGCAATCCTCGTCCTCGGATATGGACTATAGTTGCCTTATTGACGACCCCAGCAAATGAAAAAATTACGACTTTCGGCTATAAACGTGGAATCTTCGAACCTTCTACAGCACACGTGCCGCTGCGCTAGGCCCGTACAAAGCAAATATTACTGCCATCCAAATAGTGCGGTGGGTTGGACCGGAACAAAGAACAAAGAACATATATTACTGTGATTGCTATGCAGAGAAGAAATCGCCCCTATATACCCCCACGTTCCACAGAGAAGGACGTTTTTCCCAAAAATTTTAGTATATTTACGAGCTCCTTGACCAAACTTATGAACAGTATCCCAAACATGACGTTCAAATTGTCCTTGGTGATTTCACCACCTCCGAGAATGGACTTAATCTGATCGATTTTGCGGCAACGCGAAATGCCATCATAGCTGGCACAGGTTTCCCATACTTTCTACCTCTTGATCAAAAACCCGTCAACTAAGTTGATCACATCGCCACCGAGGAAATTTAACATCGAACGGTTACAATCGCAATAAGGCTTTTTCTGATCGAGTTTCTCCAAACATCTGGAGATGTTCTATGCAGCATCAAAAAATAGAAGACCAGTGGCACCATTGCCATCAAGCTATAAATAAAGGCCGAAACAGAACACATAAAATGCGGTACTGTAAAAAAGAACGAGAGCTGATGGCGAACTCTATGAGCAAACACAACGGAAGGAGCACCGGTTTCTCAAAAAGAAAAAAAAGGCGTAAAATCCTACCAACGGATGACGTGTAAAGATCCTCGACTTGATAGTCGGCACTGGCCGTTCAAGGATGAATTGCGGTGCGGGTGTTTTCGGTTTGCCTGAACATCTGAAATTTACGCAGACTTCGAGCGACCGCCAGTGTATTCCAGCCGAAACTGCATGCACTAGGGAAGCTTTTGGCAGCCATATCCATTGACAAGCTAACTGCTATCAAAGCTATCGTTTCGATTACCATTTGATTATCCTCGAAGCCAGTTTAAATTGCTTGACTGTCAGTTTAACGCCATGAATGGAGTACCATGGTACCCTCTTCACTGCACGGTTGCGAAAAAGGTACGCAATCAAAACAAGAATTCCCTCAATTTCCACGATATTAAAAAGTTTTGGCCAAATTACGACCTCGATCAAAAAAATGACTTTCTACAAGGAATGTATACAGACATGGCCAGAGTAATCGCGACTAACGCAGCAAAGTGATCAATTTACACGGATATACATCATCGCAACTGAGGGCGAAACCGGACATTGGCTTAGCTACCTTGAACTATTGCTCGACGACCAGTAGCCCTATGGTCTTAAGTAACTAACATACAACTGTTTTACCTTAATTTAAAGCAAATTATCGTTTAATTCTTAAAATACCAAAACTTTTGTACAAACATGCCGGAGTGGACTGCCTAATCAAATTTCAGTCAGAATCGTTGCCAAATCGTATTTTCTTATTCAAGGGCTGAGTCGGCATCCTCTCATCCATGCCCTGGTCATCGTCTCGATCGGTTCTATCGTGCAGACCATGTCTGATAAACCTTCCAGCAGCACCTTTGTCCAAAACCGGACGAATTGTGTTCCTCTCATGCACCTGCTTGTCTCTCAACATTGCCTGCCGCACCCGTGATAATTCCTTCTTTATTCCATGCTACGGTACAGAAAGCTCTTTTTATTAAGTCCGCACACACAAAAGAGACTACGAACTCACCGTGTTTGGATCCAATCCCTGGAGGCGCACATACATCCAGTACAGAGAATTTGTTGTGTACGCAAGGTAGTTGTCGAATTTAACCTTCTCCTCTGTTGTCAATTCATCGTAGTCCTTATAATTTATTGCCTCAATTATCGATGAATCAATTTGGTCTAAACATTTTGAGAAATTATTTACTGTTGTCGTTAAATTAACGTCGTTTTTGAGCTCGCCAAAATCTAGAGACGACATCGTTGGGAATTTTGTTTATTTACAGAACACATGATAGAGCTGTCATTTATAGTTGTCAACAGGAATGTAGTAGATGGGTGGAAATGGATGGTGAATACTGGTGGTACCTAATCACCAAAATAAGGGTGTGAGCTTAAATTAGACCGCCACCGAGGGTTTCGTCCACGAAACATAAGACAGGAAATGTAAATGATGGAAATTTTAATTAAAATAGTACGAAGTGAGTTGAACGCCACCAAACTGTTCTTCAATCTTGAAAAGGATTTAGCATTTCATATGTTCACTAAGTTCGTAGCGGAAATATTTAATCGTGTAATCTCCCTACAGGGTACACACAACGCCGAAAACTGGGTAAAATACATTGTCCACTTACGACGCTTTTTTCTTCCTTTGAATTAGGGCTATGGTCAGTTGATTTGAAGTTTGCCTCTTCTGCTTTGTATGATGCTAAGCGCGAACGAACGTTCGAACTTCATTTGAGATTGTTTGATATTATGTATTCGGAGCAAAGGTCATTTGAGGTTTCTTCGGCATAGGTAGCATGTCGAAAGGGATATTGTGATAGCGAGGCTCGGAGGAATACAGCGGCAAAGCACATACCCGAAAGAAGCACTTTTCGTTGAAGAATATGATCGCCGAGAGTATGGATAGTATTATTTCGTCAATTTGATGCATTGGAATTCGATGATTTCACTATCAGTTATCCACGTTTGAACTCTTAACAGAATAATTAGTAAATGCGTTGGACCGCTATGGAGCCGATATTACTGCAATGGATTAAAACCCGCTATGGCGATTTGTGTAGAAATAAAGTGTTAACCAAAAATTTTGACTTAGACTTGCCAGCAGAAGAAACCTCGAGCTTTAAACTTGCATTTATGTCCTCGATGTCCTAAAGAGTAGAATAACGACTTTACTTAAAAGTGTCTTAGGGTCTTCGACCAAATCTACGATGATTAAAGAAAGAAAAACTTTTTTATGGGCATAATTGAAAAACATCCATACCATAGCTCTAATGTTGTGGATGAGCGAACGTTCCGATAAGCCAACATTGCCTCGGACTACGGGCTAGTTGTAGCTAATGTATTTGCTAACTGTGAGGAAGTTTAAGTTTAAGATCTTACAGTTGCAAACGCAGGAGACTTCTATGTTACCAGCAGTTGGCGCAGAAGGTGCGTGTTAATGTTTAGAAAGAAGTTTAAAGAGCCCACCTGGCAAAATACTGGACGGCAAGATCCAACAGAAGGATGCAACGATAAGGATGAACATGCCAGAGTAAATTCAGAGGTCAGTACTAGAAGTCTGAAAGTATTACATCTGTAGATTTATTTAACGGACGCCAACATCTCACTGTAAGGCAGAATGAACCTTTGAACCGTGATTTAAGAACCTCAATCGGCAAGACCCACCACCTGCTCTTGAAGTTTGAGACCTCATATGAATGCTTATACTATAGAAGAGCTACATATAATATGTATGTGCATAGCTTTGCTGGCTACGGCAAGTTGAGTTAATAAAGAGCAGTCTATGAATCAATCTTGGAGCAACAACACGACAAGAGCTTTGGTAAGTTTCGTCGGTATTTTCTGTTTTTAAATCTGTGGGATCGGGGTAAAAAAATTCTTCTCAAATGATGAAATCATCGCTCAAGCAAACGTTAGAGTAAGTGTGTTGAGTTGATGTTTTAGCTAAGATCTCACATGAGTCCAACATCTGACACTGGATAATCTCTGGCAACGCTACGATTCAACCATGGGAATTTGTTGAAACCCCTTTCTTTGCCTCAATTAGTAAGATCAAAATCCTGTCAAGATTTGATTCACAAAATTCCTAAACATGGCATCACAAACCTGCTGCTTATCAAACAATTCATTTTACATACTCTACTAATGTATCCCCTGTTTGCTACAGCTCTGAATTGATATCTTTTCAAACCATTCGAATTTTAACGAAGACTTTAATATTTAAATCAAAAATAGATACCTCATATCATATCTGTATCGGTTTCGCTCAATATGTCAAATGTTGACAACTGAAATGTCAACAAGTTTGCAAAGAAAATTCTCCGCATCGAAATCCTTTTGCGGAGATGTTTAAGGAAAGTTTTAAATTTTACAAAGCAAAGTGGCCAGTTCCGGATTTCAGTGAGGTTTTGGACTTTGACAGTACATCTGTAAAGGTATTTTATTATCCCTCATTAGTTTCCTATCTATTTGACTGTTTTTTCTATGCATAGGGAGTCACTGAAGTAGGACTCGATGTGGACAGTATATACGAAGAAGTTCTTCCTGGTTTAACGCCAATCTACACATGGAAATGCTATGAACTATCTAACCGTCCAGGCTTGCTATTCATTCGGAACCCATTCACACCACAAGGGCAAAGATATTGGATGGCTAGGTGCCTCCGAGATTACCCAAAGAACCCGAATGTTGTGAATTTGAACTCAAAGTTGTTTGCCCGATCGGTTATTGACGATTGGTGGAGTGCTTACCAGAGCTGTAAGGATAAAGACGAGAGGCGACGAATGAAGGTTTCTATGCGATGGACGACACTAGGCTACCACCATGACTGGGACAGCAAGCTATACAACGAAGAAATGAAAAACAAATTCCCCGATGACTTGGCTGAATTAAGTGAACACTTTTCGAAGGCTTTACAGTTGGGGAAGTATTCAGCTGAAGCTGCAATAGTAAACTACTACCCGATAGGGACAACTCTAGCTGGGCATACAGACCATTCGGAGGCTGATTTAGAAGCTCCCTTATTTTCCTTCAGGTAGGTGGTGCGTACACCTACAAACATGAGTGAAAATCTTGATGTGTACTTTCAGCTTTGGGCAAACGGCTATATTCCTGATTGGCGGGACAACAAAAGAGGAGAAACCTTCTGCTCTCTTCCTGCGAAGTGGAGATGTGGTGGTGATGTCAAAACAGAGTCGAGTGTGCTACCATGCGGTGCCAAGAGTAATGAAAGCTAGTGTCGAGAGTTGGAACGAATTCACAGTGAAAGAAGGTAAGGAGCAACTATATGCATTACTGGGTTCGTTATAAACTTGCGATATTTCAGAAGTTCCGTTACAACCGCCCAATCCAAAGAAACCCAGATGTGAGGTTGACCCACCTGCAAGTGAATGGAAACTTGATAGTCAGCTTTATGACCATTGTGCAGATGAAAACTTCTGGAGTATCTATCGTCTGTATGTAAACGATTCCAGAATCAACATGAATGTTAGACAAGTCCTTAAGGAGGGGCAGACGTCCTTGTAACGCTTGCTCTTTGTAAATAAACTTATTTATATGTTTGCTGTCCGAAAAAAAAACAAATATTTGTCCGAGTCTTGCCTCTAGACGTTGTTCTGGAAATCCGAAATTGATAGTAAGGGTTTATGGTGCGGCTTTAATCGGAATTCTTTCGCAACATTCTCATGGTGGATGAATGTAGCTTATGCATCTGCTATTGTTTAAAACACTCTATCTCAACTCTCCTATTGACCTTCTATATGAAGTAGTTCCCATCATAGGAGCTACGAAAACCATTTCATCAACGGAAAGCATGCTCTAGAAATGGGGATACCAATTTAGGTCCGATGTTGAGCTTAAAACATACGTCTTTGGGCTCAGTGCAGTGACACTTAAGCACAGGACTAACTTGTGAGCGTTAATTAACTTGTGCTCTAGGCAAACAGCCACATGACAGAATTTAAGTTGCGTATAAAACAGAACGTCGGCTGGTCAATCGGCGGTCTCTCGGCTTCTATAGCCGCTGTAGTACAAGTATATTTGCTATGTGGACTAACAAATTAGTCATGAGGAGTCGATTGCAAGATATGTCTGTCTTGCCAATGTTCCCCCACTGAATTGGTATGAGTGCGACCACGAAAAATGACAACAAAGAGGACTGAGGACTGTTCCTACATCCGGAACGTTGAAAAATTCGTAAAATCTTTCTGGTTCCGCGGATAGCACTTGCTTGAGAAATCTTCCGAAAATTGGAGTGTTGAACTTCTGCGCCTGTACAGTGATGGTAATGACATAGATTCGTCTAAAGTTTCAAAGTAAGCTTAATTGAAACAAAGTACAGCGCAAAAATGTAACGCAACGCTGTAATCCGAAGGGTTGAGATTCAAAGACTATTTTAGCTTATGCCTTGTCGTTCTTATCGTGACTATTTGGGCTACATCACAACCTTGGTAGAGCGTATAGACCGGCGCATCTCGACTAAGGTGTTACTAGTATTTGCATTCGGGTATATGAATTACTTCGAGGTTATACTGTTGATAGTAAGGGTAAGGAAGAATTGCAACTGCGGTTTTAGATGGTTACGATCTGAGAGCTTGTCTTATCTTGCCGAATACACCTTAAGCACATGAGCTTGAGCAATTCTGCAAACAATATGTAGATGCTGGAGTCAGCAGCTTAGAAACGAACAGAGAATGACATAAGTTCGTCGTTGGGTTAGCTTAATTCGTGCCACTTCCAAAGGCAGTATTCTAACTTCTAAGTATCCTAAGATTGGACTTATATGTTGCGATGCTAGTGCTTAGCAGTATCAAGAGCAAATTTAAAGGGAATTATTTCCTGGATTGTACACAATGTGACTTGGTTATCAACAATATTGGTTCTCAGCCAAAATTTGTCACGAAAGTAAAGTTATTCAATAATTTATTAGCTTCCATATCAGACCGTAGATACTTCGAATTCAAAATCGTATGCGAGGTTTCGACCTTGTTGAATATAAGGAATCCGCAGAAAACCAACTGGACGCAATTAAATGAGGAGCTCGACAAGTCCAACAGTGCTCTCCTAAACTCAGGACAAAACAAAAGCTAAAGGAAACTGGTCAGAATCTGACCGGTACCTTCACCAAGTGTTTTGAAATGACATGTCCAGCTAGAAAGCAATCCTACGGATCGTTCGTTCCTTAGTGGAACGCATGTAGCGTTTTCGTAAAGTGACTAGAAAATTTCTAAACAGATCATTTAAGACTAACTTACAGGAAGACTGGAATCTTTACAGATCGAAGCAAAAAGAATAGAAAAAGCTTATTCGGATTTCGAAAAGTGCGTCTTATAAAGACTTTTGCGAGAAGATCGAAACTGTGGGTGAAACCAGTAGGCTGGTCAACGTCCTCAAAAGGAGACGATCGACCAAGCTGGAACCACTCAGAAAATCTACTGAGTCGAAAGCAGAGGCTTACTTCCCAAGTAACCTAATCAAAAGTAGCTCACAACTAGCTGCTATCAATGAAACTGCTAGTGAAATTAATAACCTTACACACTGTAGCTATTATATATCATCGGTTGTGGTGACGGATGAGGTTCCTTTGATGATTTCAAGCCATCATCCAAAAAGTTATAGATTTCTGGTAACTCTGAAGAGAATCTTCGCTGCTAGCCTAGCGCTGGCATACATACCGAGTTCATGGCGAACAGTGAGAGTGGCCTTTATACCGAAAATCGGAAAGGAGAACTATTCGCTTGCCAAGAGTTTCAGACCTGTAAGTCTAACTTCCTTCATGCTGAAAAGCATTGAGAGAATGGTCGAGAGAATTGAAGGCGCACTCGGCAAGAAGGAATACGCCTTAGGCATGCGTAACTCGTCCAGACAATATGACGTGGCCTATTCACTAGTTTTGTGGATAAAAGCAGTGCTGGACATTGATTGCGGATGCTGACAGTGACCAATATGTGATGGCGGGGGTAAACAGGAGTTACCCGTAAGGCGTCGTTCTGTCTCCACTGCTATGACGGATGTTGGTCGACTCACTGCTCAGTGCGTTCAATACTTCTGACATCTATGCAGAAGCATACGCGAATGATGTAGCTGTACTGTCTGTACGTGATCGACGATTGGTGCACTAGAAATTGACTTTCAGACAATCCTCTCAAAACTGACGTGTTTCGCTGTACGAGAAGGAAGGAGCTGACTAGTCTGACTCATCTAGTGCTCAAAGGCGTCACCATCCAATTCTCCAAAGAAGATAAGCACCTATCCTGGATAACAAAATTCTGTGTTAAAAAAGTTTTCACGAATATACGCCATTGCTGATTTTACTCTCCTCCTAGACTCCAAAGAACGGTCTGTATCCGCTGCATTTGGGCTTCCCATAGCACGCCTGGCTCCGTTCTAGGAGCATTGATGAATCCACCTCTCCGGCTGTCTTTTGACTTTAGTCTTATGGACATGGACGCAATGACACCGGAACTTCAGCTGTAGAAAAAAAATAAGAAATCGACTTTCTCTTTGCACATGACTGGATTCGGCCAGAATTTGAGCCTGGAAAGGAATGCAGTCGGGTCTTCACGGGCGGCTCCATTACTTATTTATGATGCGGCGTTTGTCACTTTCTTGAGGACGACAAAGTTCGATTTTATTCCTCGTTAGGAAAACTTGCGTATGTTTTCCAAGAATAGATATATGAAACTCTGCTGGTACGATATTGTGAAAAACCAGTGGAGGGAGCGAAGCATTTACATCTGTAACGATATTCAAGCTCCGCTTAGAGCTTCGCTTAGGGTTTCGCTTGGAGCTTCGCTTAGAGCCTCGTTGAACCATTTAACAGCTTCCACGTTAGTTCGAGAATGCAAGACATCACTGAACGTAGTCACTGAGTCTTCTCTGGGTCCCAGGTCACAATGGGGTTACGGGAAATGAAACCGTCGATGAACTTGGTAGGCAAGGCTCAGAAAAGAGTTTTTTAGTACCCGAACCTACGTTAGGTCTGTCTCCGTTCTCGGTTAAGGCATTGCCAGATGGGTTTAATACGAGCACAACTGCAGATGACATGACTCTCCAGGTCTCAGGAAGACCAAACGAATGCTTCCGTCTGTAGCAAGACATCGGCCTTCCTGCTGTCCTTCAGTAGGTATTTACTGCCGCCGTGACAGGACACTACGCTTTTGCTAAAAAGTTCAATGTGCTGGGTATAAGTGATACAATATCTCGTAACGCTTGGTGATGACGCCATTGCGGAGCATTACCTCTCTGAATGTTCGACCTACGTCCGCATCAGACTGCAGGTACTTGGCGTTGACGTGATGGGTGCTGGTACTGTTAGAATTTTACCACTGAACCGTTAATCATCTTTCTTCGAAAGACTAAAAGATTCCATTACAGTGGACAACGGACTAGTTCCTTGTCTGAGTGCTCTGTTCCGTGAAAAAGAACCTGCGTTCTCGGTCAGGACTCGCATTGATTAGGGTTTCGGTTTCTTGTTAGTAAAATTGAAGATGCCATGGCTCTTCAAGATTCTGACAAATCGCTAAAGTGGTTGCTGATGTCTCAAAAATTTAAAAACATAATAACATACCCTTACTCGCAAGTTAAAAGAGCAATACGCTCTTGTTAAGTGCTTACGTCACCACTTTCCTAGCTTGCTGTGAGAATAACGACGAGAAGACAGAACATTTCCTCCATGAACCATAGATGAGCCGCAAATTAACTCTGTCTCTTATTGTTTGAGTACTCCTAGAAACTACTCCAGTCGGTTTCAATTTCTAGTATTCAGCACAACTTTGTTTTTAACTTCAAAACTTCAGAAGTATCTGCTTATACAGTTTAGACATTTCTTTTTAAAAAATAAAAAATATATTTTTGGAAGCCAATTTATTTTATATGAACCCAGCAATGATGAATCAAAAAGGATCAAAAGTGAGGCATCATAACGCTCATGCTCCGGTGAGTTTACTTCGCCTCTTCAATTTTCACTAATTTCTTCATAGTCACCTCTTCAGCAACGGTCCTTTGCTTCGAGGCTCGCCTTTTGGACAGCAGTCCTCGGAGTGAACTTATACGACCTGATGGGTCTATGCCACCTGGTACCGGTGCACACCTTACATATCCATCGTCCATTCTTGTTATCTGGAGCCCAATTCAAGAGCAACCCTCGGAAGGAAGTTTCTACATGAAGTCTCTTCTCGTGCTAGTGATAAAAAATATTTAATTACGTAATATAATTTAAAGCATAGAGAGGATTGGATTTTTTTTTATTTCGTCCTTTTCCTTTTCATTTCGCTCGTTCTTCATTTCTAAGAGGATTAAAGTAATATGCAGGACTGCTCAGCGTAGAGAATCGAGTAGCTATTGTCGGTGTGGCAGGATAGACAAAGTTTTTGCACTTGGAGGAGCTCTTCTCTTTTTCACTGATCCCTGCACATCCCTAAGTAGACATGCTTTACTCGTCGTGCAAAGGAAGCCAATGAAAGGAAGTGCCATTGGGTGGTGGTTGCTATACACAAAACTATGGGCATAGCTATGACTATGACTTACCATTCACAGCATCTCCATATGACATTCATGTGAAGTGACGATGGAGGTTAGGACTTTACTACTGTAATCGTAATTGACCCCATGTGGCTGGCTAAATCTGCTTCATTCTCCTGTCCCTAACAGCAACACCATAATTGGAGCTGTTAGTAGAGAGTGTGAGCGCTTCCCTCAGCATGCAATACACACTGCACACACTCTTCCGTTGGGATCCGCTTATCAAAATTACATTTGCAACTGAAAGAGGATTTCACATCCTTGTCGGAGCGAATTCACAAGTCCTATGCCGTTTAAAGTTCCCATAAGTGGATTGAGAACGGATTTAAGAATCACTTCAAATGTAGGTTGTTCCTCTCAATCATATATGAGTCCTCTTCGCATATCCTTATGATCATGAACACCATCAGCATCAACATCACCATCACCATCGCCATCACCATCACCATCACCATAGCACGAGTAGTCCTTGAAGGCTTCTGAGAATGGATTCGAATGGACACGGAAACCATATTTATGATTCCGGCAGCTTTTGCAATTATTACAATCCGTCGGAGGATTCAATTTAAAGTCTCCATCATCGCTCTGCTTGTCCGCAATCGGTCTGATCTGAGGACAAGGATTGCCGAGGTCATATGTCATCTCATGAGCGCAAGGAATTTATTGACCAATTATTGCGATTTATTTTCCAGAGTTTCTTTTTTCGATTTCATTTTCCCCGAAGAATGCGTGTGTTCCTTCTTGGACGTGAAGGGTTCTTTATTCTGCTGCTTGTAAAAGCAGCTGGACGTTGATAGCCGCTCGAGGGGATTCAGAATTCCAAATTCAGAGGATGTGCATATATGCATATTGTGTGCTGTATACGAGTACTTTGTTGCATCGTTGAATGAACAGTGGCTATGGTCAATGAAAGGATGGAAATTAAGCATCGTCTGTGGGATTTATGTGATGGTTTTGATGATGCATAAACAAGCCCATATCTGCAGGACATTGGAAATTTCGGTCATGCATCGTGCTAAGAGAATTTGGAACAACGTCAAGTGGTTCCGCCTTGGGTTGTTAGAAAATTAACCATATGTGAAAATATTGCCTGGTAAATGTAGATCAGAGCTTTAAAGTAATTACACGATGTTTTCGCTTACACATTGTGGATGTGATCTTGAACAGCACATTGAAGGAATGAAGGTTTTTTTTTTAGAGAGGTTAACGTAAATATTAATTCTTGATTGGAGACAGACGTCTGCCGAGGGGCAACAACTTCAACAATGTTGCACTGGCCCGTTCCTGAACTTGTCGTAAGTACTTTCACATGAAAGATGAGGCTGAGGTGCATCAAGATCTAATGAGACTACTCTAAGGCTGTATGTGTGATCGGGTTCCACGTCCGGTGTACGAGTGTGAATCAATAAGTCCGTGAATTTTTGACTTTTCGGATTGTAACTTGAATGGCAACACTGCTCCTGTAAACTGTTATCTGTCAAATTTTGAAAATTTAATTTGTGTGTGACAACTTCGAAGGAGTGTTTGGTGTTTTTCACATGACGTTTTTTTGATTAAAATGAGCGTGTTTGTACAAAATCAGAGGGAAATTGCCATTGATGACAATTCACACGTATTCACAGCCAGGGTCAAATAGATAGGGGCGATCAGTAGAAAACCGGTTTTGATTTTCCAATATCTGGAAAGTTTGACATCTAGGTTAGTTTATCTATGGACGACACATGGATTCACTGGAACACCGTTTACGGAGATGCTGCTCTAAGTGAAACAACGTGCTGCGATTGGTTCCGTCGCTTCAAAGACGGTGATATCGATGTTGATGACCGTCTGCGTGAAGGAAGGCTAAGCTCTGGGCATTCATCCGCCCAAAATTGGAGTACAATGCCCACGTCTGGTCCTAAAACATCTCTGCACCTGCTAGACGGGATTCAAAGTCGTGCGATAAAACTCATAGGTGTTACTAATATCACTCAGACAATTGATACCCTCGAATACCGATGTAATGTCTTATGTCTCACTTTGTTTTATCGCTATTTCCACCACTAGTGCTCCATAGAAATCGCACCTTCAAACCTTTAACCGTAACACCCGTTCCGCTATGAACGCTCATCAGTATACCCTCAAGCTCATTTTCGGACGTATTCTAAAACATTGTAATTCGGTCCTAAGCCGTGGAATTCCCTGCCAACCTCTCTATTCACTAGTCGTTATATGTTACAAACATTTAAGACCAATGTACAAACATTATAAGGGTGCACAAATCCCCAGTGAAGTTAAAAGCATGAACAAATCAAGAAGAAATTGTTATGCTTGCAAAAGCAGAATAAAAGCTTAATATAGAAATAAAAGTTGCCCTTTTGGACTGTACTTTCCAACCAATCCACCTCGTGGCGCTACACTCCGGGGTTGGCCTAGGCCTCTATCAACAAGCGTCACCAGCCAGTTCCCTCTTTAGCCAACTGCCTCCAGTTTCGAGCTATAAGTTGACTCAGGTCCTCCTTCCACTTGCGTGCGCCACCAGAGTTACGGTCTTCCTTTATTGAGCTGAGCCTTGGGAGCAGATACGAAGACTTTTCGCACGAGAGCGTTGGTGCCCATCGGGTCTATATAACCAGCTATGCAGCAAGTACAGTTCGTCACGTCCATGCAGACGGGATCCAAAATCCCCCGAATAATTTTACTCTCAAAGCAGCCAAGAGCACGTTCATCCATTTTTGATGAAGTCCATCTATCTGCGCCATACAGGAGGGCTAAGATTATTAAGGTTTTATAAATATGTACCTATAGTGTCACTATTGTTGTATGAGAGAGAGCTTGGCTAGTCAATTGCCGTTTCTTGATAGCGGAGTCCAGGTAGTCAAAGTCCTTAATTACTCCAAAGTTATATCCGCCAAGGCGACGTTCTGTCCGAAACATCGATGTTGGGTGTTATTTTCTGTTGACAGCATATACTTGGTCTTGTACTCATTGACTGTTAAACCCATCCTTGCCTCTTCTGCCTCAATACCCATGAAAGCGCCATCGACATCATGCTTTCTTCCGATTATGTCAATATCATCGGCATATGCGAGTATTTGGACGAACTTTTGAAAGGTTGTGTCCCTAGTGTTGGCGGGTGAGTTTTGCACTATTCTTTTAAGAATGGTTTTAAGGAAATCGTCTAAATCCTTTTTTGATATCAATGGTGTGGGTGAGTTCTTCATCGACCCTGATGGAGCAGCATGCATTCTCCATTGTCATCCTGAACAATCGGACAAGTTTGGCAGGGATGCCAAAAGAAAACATTACTCTGTATAGCTCGTCTCTATAGATGCTGTCATACGCGGCCTTAAAATCGATGAATCGATTTGGAAATCATGGGTTTTGCCCAAGATCTGCGGTAGTATGAATATTGGGTCGATGGTGGACTTTCCTGCCGTAAGGCCACACTAATATGGACTAAACAAATTGTTGGCAAACGGCTTCAGACGTTCACAAAATACAGATAGATAGGATTTTATAGGCGATGTTAAGATAACTGATGCCTCTGTTATTGGCGCAGCTCAGAGGGACTTGAGGATCTGACAAACAATGCTGAGGTTTCATTCATAGGGCAATCTTTTGCCCGACCATATTTTACACAAGAGTTTGTGTATGGAGCTTTGTTGGCCTTAAGCTTGGATATTGCAATCTTCGCTTGTTGCTATACATCGTCCAGGTTGAAAGTTTCAATTTGCCTGACAGCGGTATTCAAGGACAATTTTAATGTCAGATCTGGGTCAGTGCTCGTAGATCTTGTCAAAGAGCTCGTAGAAGCCATCTTTGGTGTTGTCATCTTTCTCCTCTGTGGGGGCATTGTCGCATATAAGGCTAATGTTGGAAAATTTAGCCGTAATATGAATTGTTACGAGCCGTCCATAATCATACCGAAAACTCAAGACTTTTTGGCTAAGTCTGCCTCTAATAACAAATCCGCATCCAAATAGGCGCTGCTTTTGCCGTCAATAACAATCGGCGTAATAGAAATCGCAGTTTTTCATCCTCTTCTTGCCCGGCTCATCCTATCGCAGCCCTATTAAGGCCTGTTCCATTATAGATTGACGAGGGGCTGGTTAGACCGAAGCCAGCAACCCATTTGGGTGTATGAGTTCTGCCTGACCTAGTCTCGGAAACCCTTACCGCCAATCTTGGGAATTCATGCGCGGTTCCGTTTATAGAGCTCCTATTTTCGTCTGCTGGTCAATACTCGCGCTTATAAGTTTGACAAGTCAAGTCCGGATGGACATCGACCAGTACCCGATGGTTACAACTTGTAGGTGAAATAAGCACAATTGAAACAGTTACAACACTAGTTATCGCCAGGTTGACAACTCTCAGTACCTACTCTATTTTTACAGCACCCTACTACCAGTACCAGTCATTTATTTTCTTTAGGGCACCTTACATCCGAGCAGAAACCTCGGATTCTTCTTTAATCTTTGAGTTAGAAAACCAACATTGTGAAGGACTATCAGAATTTCGTTCACTAGAATTGGCCGAAGTAATACGGGTATGACGTCCTTTTAAGGCAACAAAATTTACTAATGTTACAGCAAGGCAAAGATTTCTCTGCTATTAAGCATGGAGCTATGCATAAGTAATCTGTAATCCAAAGTCTTTGAAATCCGCAGCAATTCTGTTACATTGTAAGCCGTGCTGTCAAAGTCACCGGAGATGTTTAGAAAGCAACAGAGGGCGAATTTCTTGTATTCAAGAAGCGTTCTATTGAGTCGGAATTTCAAATATGAAAATCGATAATGCGGTCTTTTGCGATAGTAGCCTTTCGACGTTAAACTTCATCAGAATGGTTTGTTGTACCATATATATAATTGACTACAACAATATATATAATGGTCCTAGTTGATGTTTGCCGCTCTAAACGTTCGGACATCAAAACCACTTGAGGCCTGCCTTGCCTCGATCGCAGTATGATCGTTCTGGTTGGTGGTTTGGGGATGGGGAGTAAACCAGGCCCCTTTATGGATATCAAAGTATGGGAACCGTGTGCTGGCTATAGTTACATAACGCAAAATCAGTGTGCCTGTGTCCGCTTCCGGATGATGTGAAGGCTGTTGTTCTAAAGATTACAAAAGATGCCTTCTTTGTTTGGTTTGGCATAAAAATGGCCAAGCACAATTTTCACGTTACACCATGTATAGGGCATTGCTCGTAGATTTTGTTGAGGAGCTCGTCGAAGCAGTCTTTGGTAAGGTTTTTCTTCTGCGAATCATCGTCAGGCATTCGCTTGCTAACAGCGTTGTCGGGCCTGATGTTTGTAACATCCTCGTCAACAGGTCGTTAACAGTCATCATTATCACAACCGTATAGGGTTGTGAGCCCTATGGTGTATTATTATTATTATTAGCC
The DNA here is from genome assembly GCA_963966105.1 of Volucella zonaria. Lineage (NCBI taxonomy): Eukaryota > Metazoa > Arthropoda > Insecta > Diptera > Syrphidae > Volucella > Volucella zonaria. The sequence continues at coordinate 190,787,655 of OZ014532.1, read as the reverse complement.
CGGGTCTACCCCGGACAACTTTATTTAGCTTATTAACAAGCAAAAACTTAAACCTAGACTTAAAACTAACAAAGATATTCTTAACCTAATATGGGGCGAGGAGAAATGGTGGACGAGGTAGATGTTAAGGGAGTGGCATATTAAGCAGTGCTTTTTTTATTTCGTGTTTACTGCTGTTTAGGTCAAAGACTTCGGCGTACTTGTTCGTTATGCGCAACATTCTAGATATGGATTCAAAGTGACCGTAGTTGGTGCGGTGAGTTCAGATCAGGAAGAGTGGGACAGATTTTAGATTACGGGGATTGGGAGTGAATGCAATATTTTGCGTTATTCCAAAAAAAACCCGATGTTTCCAGTCAGCAACTGGTGGATAAAAAGTACATCAGCGACTTCACGACGTTTTTTTAGGGTATGCATGCTAATTAGTTCCAGCCTATTTTCATAGGGGGGTAATCCATATGGGTCGGCCCAGGGTAGACCACGAAGTGCGAAACGGATAAACCTGCGTTGGACTGCTTCTATTCGTTGAATGTGGATTAGTTTATAGGGTGACCAAACTTGGCTGCAATATTCGAGAAGAGGCCTTACAAAAGTAATGTACAGGGACTTTGTAACATAAGGGTTGGAAAATTCTTTCGACCAGCGTTTGATAAAACCAAGTGCAGAGTTAGCTTTATTTATTATGCTGTCAATATGTGAGTCGAAAATCAATTCTCTGTCACAAATTATTCCTAGATCCCGTACTTGAGTAGTGGAAAGAATAGGCTCATAGCAGATGAAGTAGTTTCTTGGAGGGGGAGGTAGACGTTTGCGAGAATAGGTTATCGCTTGGCATTTGCTGATATTAAGCTCCAAAAAGTTTTGCTTGCACCATACCGAAAACTTATTTAAGTTATCTTGCAGGCAATGGGAGTCAGAAGGCAATGAAATGACTTTGGAAATTCTCATGTCATCAGCGAAAATAGAAAGATTACAATTCATTAAAATGAGATTTATGTCGTTAATAGTTAGGATAAAGATGATTGGCCCAAGGTGACTACCCTGAGGGACACCAAATGTTCCTTTAATTGGGTCGGATATTGAAGATCTGAAGATGACCCTGTATTCTCGGTCTTCTAAATAGGATTTGGTCCATGCCACAAAATGAGGGGAAAAGCCAAGTTTTTTTTTTAGTTTAAAAATGATAAGTTGGTGAGAAATTTTATCGACTTCATCACCGTCTTCTAAAGCATGAAGCGTCCTAGAGACGAACTCTGTTAGGTTAGTGGTCGTTGATTTACCTTTCATGAAACCGTGCTGATTTGTACAGATAGTTGGCCTACAGTACGGAAGCAGTTGTTGATAGACTATGCTTTCAAAAAGTTTGGCTATGCAAGAGAGTTTTGCTATGGGCCTATAATTATCGACTTCGGCCTTACTTCCTTTTTTATGAACAGGGATGATGTAAGATTCCTTCCATAGGAAAGAGAAAGTACCTGGTGAGACAGATAAGTTAAATAGGGCAGCAAGGGGAGGACCAAGATGGTTAACACACTCTTTTATTACAATAGCCGGAAGGCCATCAGGGCCGGACGAAAAATCATCTTTAAGTTTGGTAATGTTATCAGATACCAAACATGTTGTTATATTTAGCGAAACGGATGATGTCTCAGGATAGTTTCTCATATAGCTACAGTAACTAGGTAGCGGGTTCAGCTGTTTTCTTAGAAAAGAATTTGCAATGGTTTTTGGGTCGGCAGTAAATACACTAAGAAATTTGAGCGTAGATGGGTAGCCGTCTGACTTTCTTTTGGTATTAACAAACTGGTAGAAGCGTTTAGGGTCTGAGACTAAGTTAAATTGCATGCGGTAGAGGTACTCAAGGTAAAGAGACTCACAAAGTTAAGAAAAACGATTATATACCAATCGATAATTACTATAGTCGGAATCAGACCGAGTCCTTAAGCATTTATACCACATCTTATTTCTGTAATTACGGAGAGAGCGCAACTCCTTTTTGTACCAGGGAGGAGCTGACATGCAATCCTTTCGGAAGGTATGTGGAACCGATTGGGCAAAGCAGGAGAAAATTAACGAACAGAACGTTGATAGGGCAAGATCAATGCTAGTCGTCTCAGCAATAAAGTCAAAGATAATGTTGCTGATGAGGTTTTTAAGTTTCTTAAAGTCGGTTTTTCGGAAGTTAAATGAAAATGCATTTTCCGAATCGACACTTGTGTTGCCATTTTCATATGAGTATGTAATTGACAAGTGGGGATGAAGGCGATCTAGGGTAGAAAGAAGATGATCACTCCTATAAACAACACAGTTATCTGAATCGGATGTGAAGACAAGGTCGAGTTGTCTGTTCATTGTGTTAGGTATTCCACTAATCTGATATAGACTTGAGTTGGTTAGGCAGTCCACCATCAAAATTTCTATTTCTGAGGACGAATTAAGAGAGACGAAATGAGACGAGTCGTCGGAAGGCTCCCATTTAAGTTGAGGGAGGTTGAAATCCCCTACTAGAATAATACAGTCTTCAGGTTGTACATTATCAGTCAAAAAATCCACTGCGTGAACTACAGGTCGATAAGACTCAATTGGTTGGGATGGGTGAATGTAACAACAAAGTACGTAAAGACAGCGTTTGGGGAGCGTAATGTTGACACATACTAACTCAAAGTTGTCAGTGTGGGGAATATCAACAGGAGTTGCGTGGAAAAAGTTCCGGATTGCTAGTAAAACACCTCGGCCATAGGGATTATCAGCTCTTTCGTATCCATCTTTTCGAAAAACGTTGAAATTTGGAGGAAACAGCTCAAGGTTATTAATGTCCGGAATTAGATTTGTTTCAGTAAGAGCAATTAGGTCATAGGGTAACTTTTGAGAATTGAGATATACGACGGAGATTTTAGAGCGCAAACCTCTTACATTTTGGTAGTAAATGGACAGGCATTGTGGACTGGAGGATACAGGATTTAGTTTGTTAGGAACTGTAATAGTTTTTAAAATTTGAACGAGTTCTTTGCAAGTGGGAGAGATGTTTAGAGCTGACATGCAAAGACAGCGTGGAAAGATCATTATGAACTTCATCGGAAGAGATGTCGAAACTCTCATGGTAGCGAATGAAAATTTGCATCAATTCAGCTGGCTTAATAGGAAGACCTTCTCGTTGAATCGACACCATAATGTTGGTTTTGGTTATGCCATCAATGCAAACGGAGTTGGGTTTGTCGTGCAAGTAGGCAAGGTAGAGCCGAACATTTTCATAAATGCGGCGGTCTCTCAAACGAGATACAACGTAACGACTGTCATCATTCATGTCAGAAAATTTTTTTGTGAGTTTGACAGTTGGTGGAAGGAGTGGGTCAAGGTATTTCGGGCAAGAATCGAGGGCAGGCGAACGAGCGGATGAAGAAGGGACATGTTGTTCAAGCACCGCGGAACTAGAATCTTAACTAGTGAGGGTGGTTGGATCAGGTGTAGGCCAGTATCGAGCCACTGGTCGAGCATTTTAGGCTGAATTAGGATTTACCGGGGACTACCACTACGAAGTAGGGCAAGCACTACGCTACGAACTTGATTGTTTCGCTGTTGGCTGAGTCCAAGTTATAGGACCGTCAGCAGTTTCTCGTTGAATGGGCGCGCAGATGTGGTTGTACTTACCACGTACAAAAATTTTTTCACAGAGTTAGCAAAAAGGTTTCATTCAAAAGACCACCCATATTGTACTGTTCTTGCTTTTATGACCCTAAAGCATGTTCGCAAGAGCCTCACAACATGAGATTTCTGTGATCCGAATTCAACTCAGAGGAATATCAGCAGATTACCATCTTACTTCAGATGGTATACGCAAGTAGAAGTAGACCTTAAATCCTTAATTGACTTCTGGAACTTTCATTTCCTCTTATCTCCAAATATCGAAGCTAATTGATTCAAAAATCCATTTCCATGTTGCCTGACGTAGTTTTATTCTTTGTGATCGCTTTCATCGAAGGTGAAAGAGCGTTCTCTAAAGAATTCGATCATTAAATTGGAAACGTCCACTATCGATAGAAATAAAAATCTCAGACATCAGATTAAACTTTAATAGATTTTTGCGAGTATCTTTAGTGTGAACCGCCAATTAACAGGCAATTGGAAATAAATTAATCGCATGTGACTAGCTCGTAAATTTTCCACCACTGAAAACCGCGTTCAAATGCGCCATTAACACCAAACATTAACGCGGCACCCCGATATTTGATCTCAATTTAACTGGTGCAATAAATTAGAACCCTCCACTTGCATCCTTTCACCAGTAAACTCATGGCACTGTCCAAGCAATTCTCAACCATATAATACGAATCCCGAGTACGAGTATGAGTTCAAGTCAAACTACGACTAGGAGTATCCCTGTCATTTCAGTGACTTTTTATCGCACAACTTTTTCTAGCCAATTAATTAAGCGTTATATCCCATAAGGCGGTTAGCACATTTTATGTTTCAACTTAATTAAACAACCACTGGAGTCACCACTGGCCATCTAAGGAGGAACTGGACACTGGTAAATAGACAAGGGTATCCTTCAGCCTAATAATATCATCATGGTGCCATATAATTCGGCAGGAGATGATCTTGTTCGAAATGTCACATAAAATTGCTGCTGCACGTCCCAGCGCACCGAAATGGAAGTTAATCCGTTTCCTCATAAAAAATGGCCGCATAAAAGCGCTGCAATAAAAAATAATCTGACACCAGTATCCACAGATACGCAGATGAATATGGATGCGGATGCGAATACAGACACGGGTATAGGGATGGATCTACATATACACATACGTATACGATGTTTTGCGCGGTATTGCAGGTACAGGAAAATCTCTGGGTAGGATAGAGGCATCCTTGTTTTTAGATGACATGCTCCATTCAAGTGTCGCCGCCATTAAGGACATTTGAAAGTAGTCTGCAGCCGCCGCCGGAAGCCGCCAGAAAATCTGTCCTAGTGCATTTGTCCTTACCAAAACGGGGACAGACGTCTAAATGTGTGGCAATAAAAGTTTATTACTGCGAAATGGTTGAGTGCCAAAAGTGCTTCATCCACCATACGGTGTCACTGGGTGTGGATGAACACCTCCAGGTCCTACATCCTTTTGTCGTCTTCTTTGTTTTATTTGTCATTTGTTTGTGTAGTCAGAAGAATAGAAGGGAAATCTGTGAGATGCTCATCATTAGGGCCGGGTTTTGTTAATGCAAATTTCCTTAAGCAAAAAGTTACATCGTCTTGTTGTGAAGTCATCCAACATCTAACATCCACCCACTTTGCGGGGGGGGGGGGGCGGTAAACACAATGATGACACAAATGGAATTAGAAGCTTCCCATTGTCAACCCTTGGGATAATTTGAATTCGAAATTGGATGGGTGGTTTTAGAAGTCGCTCTCTCTCTCTGTTGTTGGATGGTCGGTTGGTCCTCCTACTATATTTGGGTGGCTAAGGGAAATGTTCTTTTTTCAGCTCCACTGATCTATTTGAATTGCGTGAAAATTTGTGAGAGAGTTTTGCTTTGCAAGTGGATTGGGTAATGAAGTGCTAACAATGCCCTCGAAGTTCACTAATTGACACATTCCGATTGAGGACGTCGACGTTGGTGGAGGCTGTGTGACCTTTTTTTGACTTTCGAAAAGTAGCGCTGCTTGTGTTGGCTTTAATGTTAAAAAGCCTTTGTACTGTCGAGTGGATTTTCGGATGCTGATGCCTTCGATTTACGATTCCTTAGTACTGAATCATGAATTAATTAACGATTTGCTTGGTGGTGCTGTTTGCCTTGCTAGGTAGAAGGACGACAATACCATAGTAGAGCAGTAGGACAGTAGGAGTGTAGGAGGGCAGGACGATAATACCATGGTACAGAATGAATCAAAATGATAGCCCAATGAATAGTAGCAGCAGAGCATGCAACTGAATTGGAAACATCTCATTATTTTCCATTATTTCATGGCTATAGCTACAGCTACAATACGGTTGTGTCAGGACGATGAAGGAGCGAGAAATTATTTAAATTGGAGGAAAGTTATGAACGTCATAAAAACCTTGAAGCCAAGCCCAAATGAGGCTCATTAATATATTCGTGTTTGTGAAAATGTGGAGCTAAAAAAGGGAAAACAAAAATATGAGGAATCGACACAAACGACCTTGTTTTATCAGGCTTTCTGGCATGGGTTCCTGCATTATTTGTAGAATGCGATCAAAGGGAATCAATTAAACATTTCAATGAAAATGGAAGGAGCTCTACAAGTTAGGTTTATTTAAATTTTGTCTCGCATAAAATACGGATGTAACTTTTGAGCAAGACTTGATGGCGAATTCATTAGCTTGGCTTTGACGCTAACAAACTAGGTGGCAAGCAAACTACTTCCGAATCTACCGGATTTTTGTGTCTTTGGAAGGGCAATTTACTGCGGTTAGGCTCTATCTGAAAGACGTACATAGCCTGTTTCATTTGAGGGTCGCAGAAAAGATGCCCGATAGATTTTTTCCGCAATTCACTATGTAAATGGATAAGCCTTGATCCAGATAATCCTTTATATGGCCGTCATATTTCCAGTGTAGCACATTTAGGATTTATAGTATATCAAAATTTGTATAACTCTAGCAAGAAGGTGGTTGGCTTGCTTTTATGACACCACAATTCAGTTTGGATCTGGGTCTTAGTTTGTAACCCTTAGGGGAAGTTTTGGTTTACTGGCTTCAGTAAACCCCGCCCCGAGGCAAGGCCTTCCTGCGTTGAAATCAGAGGCTATCCTAGCCAACTCAGCAACTATTAGTATCCTCTTCTAAAGCCCACCAACGCAAACGAAACCAAAATTTCTCTTGAAGAAGCAGTGATATTCTCATTTAGTTCTTCTGCGGTTTGATGAACGAAATATCTAGACTTCAGTCTCAGAAATAAACATCCCTGAAAGTGGGTCAACGCCCGCTGACAAGGGAATGTTCACTTTACAGCATTTAATGTTAAGTGAAAACAAGTTTTTGTGCAAAGGAGGCGAATGAAAAGGAACAATCATATGCTACATCTGAGATACGAATTGGAATCAAGCGAATCGACTGCGAAACTCAAGCTAAAAACAGTTAGGTGCAAAAGTAAGAAGTCAGTAAGAAGTTTACAGCCTTTCCTGCCGATTAACAGGAGGAAACTGATGCATTTTTGGAAGATATCCGGAAGCATTGATTTGGTCTGCCTGCAACCTGAAGGTGCTGGAATGATTCTACCTCCAATTGCGCTGATAGGGAGATCAACTGTCAATAGAGGATCATTACCAGTTTCAGATCCTGAGGAGTTTTCCTCTATTCCTCACGATCCTATTTCGATGTGGCATCCTGATCGACTCAGTGTTTTCAGCCTTTCAACAGCCTTAAAAGAAGCTTTGCATTCTTAAAATAGTTTGATGCTGGTGAGCTTGTTCGGTAATGGTTTTAGCTTAAGTTGGCTGTCGTTACAAATGCAAATAGTTCGTCCCATTCGTCTATCGGTGTATGCATAATTTTTTTCTGTTTAACTAAGAGATGGCGCCAGCGAAAAGTACGCAGCGTATTAATTTGACACATATGTCATTTGGTTCGTCTGGCATTTAACAACAAACACACACAAGTTGAGTCCGCCAAAAACTAGCGTCTTTGCTTTATCGTTCAGTGATCATGTCGAGTTTTGTGTCTGAAAAAGAACATTTGCGGCACGCATTGCTTTCTTATTTAATCAAAAGAAAAAGGCTGTTGAAAGTCATGGTTTGCTGGTAGAAACATATTGTGAACACGCTTCATCAATTAGAACATGTGAGACATGGTCTCGCCAATTTAAAAGCGGTGATTTCAATGTGAAAGACTGCGGGCGCTCTGGTAGACCACAAAAATGCGAAAACGAGCAATTGCAGGAGTTATTGGATGATGACCCAACTCAAACTCAACTTCAATTAGCATAAGCATTACATGTGTCACAAGAAACAATCAGCAGATGTTTAAGCAATGCGGAAGATAAATAAACTCGGTGAATGGGTCCCACACGATTTGAATGAACGTCAAATGGAAAATCGCAGTCACTTGTGAAACGTAGCTTCAACGCCACGAAAGGAAATCATTTTTACACCGAATTGTGACGACGAAAAATGGATTTATTTTGGAAACCCGAAGCGGCAAAAATCGTGGCTTTCACCTGTTGAAGCCGGTCCTTCAACAACATGGCCAAATCGCTTCGGAAAGAAGACCATGCTCTGTGTCTGGTGGCACCAGAGCAGTATTGTGTATTATGAACTCTTGAAGCGCGGCAAAATCCTTAATACACAACGCTATCGCCACAACATTAATCAAAATGAGACCGGAATGGGCCAGAACACATGATAAATTTATTTTGTTACATGACAACGCGACGTCTCACATAGCAAAATTAGTAATTAGTGAACGACACCTTAAAATCGCTTGGATAGGACATCCTTCTACATCCGCCGTACTCCCTAGACTTGGCGCCATCTGACTATCACCTCTTCGCATCAATGAGGCACGCGCTCGCAGAGCAGCACATCAGCGTCGAATGGTTTACCGCAAAAGACAAGCAGTTTTTCTGGCATGCTGAAGGATGGGCGAAATATGTAGAAGCCGATGACCAATATTTTGAATATATGTAAAAAAAAATAATTTCCCTAGAAAACTAAGTTTTTTTTTTACCAAAAAAACCGGAAAAAACTTATGCATTCACCTGGATTTCTCGCAATATAGTTCATTCTTCTCAGAATGCTTAGAGGAAAGACATAAGTTTACCTAACTTGTGGGAATGGCAAGATACCCCGCATTATCCTACCTAAGGTAATGGTACCGCTCTGTGTTTCTTGATGAATGTTGTGTATATAGGCCTCATCCTGGACATACGAGTCACTGAGGTGGAAATGGAAAAAAACGAAAGCATTGAAGTGCGAAATAAAAACGTTCTAGTTGCCCTACTCGTACAAAACGGTTGTCAGGTCAAGCTGAAGTCTACAGTCAAAGGCATGCAACTGGTCTATCCAAATACATCTCTAACGGTGGCCCTTCAAACTTTGCGCTTTACTCGTAACTTCCTATAGATTTGCTCGGTATGCAGATTGCAGATTGGTCTGAGAGACAATCAGCAATGGAAAGAGGTAAAGGTACGGCATGCCAGTCCTATTTCTCTGCATTACGGTCTCCACCGATCAATGGACCTTCAATTAACTAATACTGTCCTTACTTATTTCATTCAAGAGGGCGACAAATAGAGGCGATACGAAGTCTTTCTCAGTAAGTCAATCTTCACAGCCTTTAAAGGTCATGCACTTGGAGGTCTTCTCTGAGGACCTTATCATATACAAATTCTTCACTCTATCTACGTACCGTACGATTTTTTAAGTCGAAGTCTTAGCTATTCATCAGACCTCTGCTTAGGTCAGCCTGAATGTTATGCACACTTAGGATAATATACATAGGAAGATATTTGAGCATAGATCTCTAACTTCGAACACCACAAATCCAAGAGTGGTTATAGATTGCTGTTGGGTTCCGGGACACTTGGACGTTCCAAGGTAATGCGCCGCTATGAGCTAGCCATACAAGGATCCCTAGGAATAAATAATAGACAGCTTGACAACGCCAAGCAACTAAAGTCCTAAGCGAAACAAATAAAGCCCAACATCAAACGATCTCTAAACCCAGTCATAAGTGGACTCACTGATATAAGTGTATATATAATATAACCGATCTTTCATTAAGCGCGTCCTATCTTTAAATTTAAATAAAACAAAGTGTGTGTGAGATATCATCGAAATTTTTTATTTATATGGAAAGCGTATAAATTCCATTATGTATAGAATACAAAACCGTTCAAATGTCCGCCGCGGCTTCTCAGGGTGGCGCTCATCCGAAATGTTCAATTTTCCATGACTCTCGCGCATAAGTCAGGCTGAATTTGACCGATGGTATGGGTTATTTTGGCATTGAGGGCCGCTGTAGTTTGTGGCTTATTCGGATAGTACTGCAACTTCAGAAAACCCCACAAGAAAAAGTCTAAAGGGGTCAAATCGCACGATCTGGGAGGCCAGTTCACATCAGCTCCACGTGAGATGACCATGCCATCGAATCGCTCGTGCAGAATTTTCAATGTGGCGTGAGCTGTGTGGCACGTAGCGCCGTCCTGTTGCAACCACATGTCGTTGGCATCTACGAGTATATCATCCAATTCAGGCCAAAAGGAGTTGGTAATCGTCAACTTATAGCGCTCACAGTTGCCGGTGATGGTCTGCCCAATGTCGTTCTCAAAGAATTTCGGGATGCATTGGACGCACTTGGAACTCATGTGGATTGGTATTGTCCCAAATTCGACAATTTTGTTTGTTGACTTACCCATTCATCCAGAAATGGGCCTCATCGCTGAAATTGATTTTTCGATGAAAATTAGGGTCAGTTTCTAACTGCCCCAGAGCCCATTCAGCGAACACACGTCGTTGTCTATGGTCTGTTACCTTCAGTTCATGGGTCAGTTGAATTTAGTCACGACGCAAAATTCGCCAAGTTGTGGTCTGCGAAAGGCAGAGTTCTTGTGAGCGACGGGAAATCGACTGCCACGGATTCTCCTGTACACTCTCACGGGCAGCTGCGATGTTTTCGGCAGATCTTGCGTTTCGTCGACGTACGGGTGTTGCTTTATCGTTTACTGAACCAGTGGACTTAAATTTATCCACCACACTGCGAATAGTCCTCTCGGTAGAATGATTATGGCGACCGTAAAATGGGCGAAGCGAGCGAAACGTTGTCCGAACAGAACACCCATTTTGATAAAACGATTTTATCATTTCCGCGTGCTGTCGAACGCTATTTCCGTCCGGTGATTTGGCAAAACAGGCAGAATAAACAACAGCCAATTTGACTGATGTAGCTTCATCAATATGGTCTACATCTAAATCTGACAAATTCACCAAGAAATGCCTTTAGATCGAGGAGTAGCTACGGGGGCACTCTTTTAGTGACATGACAATGGACTGGCCCAAGTTTTTTCTTTTTTTTTTAAGTAGAGCGCGCTCAAGGGGTTAAGGTACCCTTAAAACGATTGCACACAGCACGGGTGAAGGAAAATTAGGGAGGAAAAAAAGATAGGTACCGATGTACGTTGGTTTTAAATGTCTGAATGTTATAATGACTAGGAAATAGAGAGCTCGGCAGGGCATTCCATTGTTCGGCTTAGGAACGAATCACGATATTTCAGAGCACATCCGAAAGTGGGCTCTACTGGTATACTGATGAGCATGACGGGTGTTATGGTTGATGATTTGAAGGTGCGAAGCGCTACTGGCTATTCCTATGGAACACTGATAGAGGAAATAGCGATAAAACATAGTGAGGCAGAAGACATTCCGTCGGTGTTCGAGGGTGTTTACTGAAACCTATCTAGCAGGTGCAGAGAGGTTTTGGGCTCACCTGTGTGCATTGTATTCCAATTTTGGGCGGATGAGTGCCTTATTTATTGAGGCCAGCTCAAAAGGGGAACTCAGGCATTTTGCAGTATTTTTGGGGACGTCGAATAATTGGTCATTCCAACGTAAGTTGTCATTGACACATATACCGAGAATGGAAAGTTTTTCCGTTTCGACAATGCAAGTGCCATTCATGGATATTGGCTGGGTGTTTAAATTTCACTTTAAGTTTACTTAGTAAAGAATACGGTTGTCGTTCTACACAAAGACCCCACCGCTAAAAATCCAAGCCCAGATTGTGGCCAAATTGTAGATCCAGAGGACGGTCTTCAGTAACAACACCTATATCTTGCCAAAAGCTTCCATACTCTTTTTGAAAGTTTTTGAGATGACATATTCAGTCTAAAGAAATTTGGTGTCCAGGATTATACCCAGGTATTTATTTTGCTTGGGAATTGAAGAGCTGGTTCATACGCTAGACATGATCCGGCAGATATTTCATATACTCGTACATTTTCTGGATATTATTGGGCGTACATATAAGAACCCTTGGATGTATTAAGCAGGGAGTCGACCAACATGCATCACAGGAAACAATACACCGCCCAAGGTTTTACCCCTGTTTGCGCCTCTCACCACATATTGACCACAGTCAGCTCTCGCAACCAACATGGATTTAATGCGCAAAACTAGTAATTTGAACCATGTATACGCCGTGTTATCTGGCCGAGTTAGGAACACTCTGTGTGGATGGAAATGTCTATAGCGTACACCTTTTTATCAAGCGCCTATTCAAATTCCGCTCACTAGTCTCACAAGATCTTACGCTTTTCTATGAATGTTTCATCTTAGATAGAGGAAGCATTCGCAAAGAAGATTAGCACGAACGATGTCAGAATCTCTCAGTACTAAATAGCCATACTCTCGGGTTTTTGGCATAAAGGTTACTCTCACTGTCCACCAGAGGTGCACAGTTTCAGGCTAGAAATGTTCAAAGTTATCAGCAGTTGGAGTCATAAAAAAACAAAGCACAGGACTTGATGGCTTAATTTGCCATGCCACGACAACCGATGTACTTCACATTGCACTCCCTACTTCGAGGATAAGCACTATAGGATATGATAAGTTTCCTGGAGTTTGGCGACAACTTTCGGTGGTAGTGATAGAACAGAATCATGGGGAAGTAAGCTGACTTAACAATGAATTTTTGATTTGATTTGAGGTCCGGATCAACCCCGGACAGATTTACTAAGGCTTAGTGCAAGCATATTCTTAAAACTAACAATTTCGCGTAAAAATAAAGATAAAAACTAAAGGGTGGGAGCGGTTAAAGAAAGTTAGTACGGAAGGCATAGGTGAAAATAAGAATGTTCTTAAAGGAGAATTTGCTGAGGTGGTAGTCGAAGAGAGGCAGAATATGGTTAATTTCACGAAGCATTCTAGACTTTGACTCCAGGTGTCCATAATTCGTTCTGTGAAGATTGAGCCGGAAAAAAGGCACAGGCCTAAGATTGCGTGGGTTGATGTTAAAAGAAGTATATTTCTTTACTTCAACTTATTTCAACTAAGATCTGATGAATAGAGAGAACATCGGCAACGTTTCGGCGTATAGCAAGGGGTTGTAAATTTATATGCTTCCGCCGATCAGTGTATGGTGGTAAGTTTTGGCTATCATCCCAGGGAAGACCATGTAAAGCAAATCGTAAAAACCTATCTTGAACAGCTTCTATCCGGAGGATGTGAGTTCTGTAGTAGGGTGACAAAACTTGGGTTACATATTCAAGAAGAGGCCTAACAAAGGTTATGTAAAGGGATTTGGTAACATATGTAAGGATTGGAAAATTCCTGGACGAAGTCGAGGGCAGAGTTGGCTTTGTTTTTATGATATTACCAATGAGAGAACGGAAACTGAGTTCCATATCACAGATAACACCTAAATTACGCAACTCATTCACTAAGGGAAAGATTAGATAGCAGTGAGGTGAAGTAGGATAGCGCTTATGGGTATAAATTACATATAGAATGACACTTATTGACGTTAAGTTCAAGGAAATTTTTCTGACACCAAGTGCAAAATCTGTCTAGGTCTTCCTGTAGTGGTAGGCTGTCTAAGAAAGATGACTTGCGAGTAAGGTTGTGTTTCAAACACAGAAGACTGTCTAACTGCCAATATGGCAATGAAGTCAACCTCTGTGTATCGAGCAAACACCCACAGATACTCTCTTATATTCCTCGATATAACTACATTAGGAATAGTCCACCCTTAGACACGTAGCTGCAAATTTAGCTTTCGTTTATCAAAACGGAGGTGATCCTCTTCACAAAAAAAAACTATCCTGCATTATCCCACCCATGTCACGTAGCACTGGACAACAAGTTGTGGTAGAAAAATAGTGCTCTACTCGTGCATCGTGGCTTGGCTCTCAATATGGGGTCAATAATTATAAGTCATTCACCGGGGTACATCATGTTCGTCTGCCCGATGTTCACTTATGTTTAGCCATTTGGTAGCCTGTCCTAGGAAAACAGAAAAACATCAACCCATCAAACTGCATGTATAAGCATAGCTGGTTCATAAATAAGCTCTTTAGCGGCGGCTCCGCACACTCTGGTTCATTTACTACCTACAGACTTTTTCAGCATGCAGATTACAAAGAACACTGTCTTCAGGTTGTGAAACGCCTAGCAATGGGAAGAGCTAAATACAAGGCGTGCTAGTCTACTTGCGCTGCATTGCGACATCCCCAAATCAACCGATTTCAGATCCGTAGCAATCAACAGCAAAAATTCGAGATGCTGCGCATCTCTCAATGAGGTGGCTAAGTAACACAAGATCACACACTTCCAGGATGCTCCATCGTCCAAGGAACTGTGAGGCTAATGAACTGGCCAGGCCAATAAACGAATGTGCCACGCCAAACAAATTATACACTTCCAAGTCTAAGGCCAGACATTTATGGACTCGTCGGGATGACTTTGGATAGGAGATAATAAAAACTCACAGAGTTACAAGTCTAATCAGCAAAACGTCCACGAATATCTGAAGCACTGTATGAGTTACAGTGTTACCGCAGAATGATCTGAGTGTACGCATTGAAACTGCCATTTAAACAGGTCATTTTAGGTACAGTAAGTTATGGGAATCTTACAGAGATCCCAGGAACCGAGGTATTGGCATGCAGATGACTGTCCGCTTGGTATAACCCCGCGGGGTTGGTTAAGAATTAATGTTATGGATCTTATATCAGCCTTCTCTTTCACTTCTTATTTTTCCGACGACAAATATTTTGTCAATGAGTAATAACAGACGGAACCGGGATAACCCTCAAAAGTAGAATTCTTCTAGCGTATCTAAGTCCACCGATGAGGATAGAGCTGTCTGTACTTGAACTGTGATTCAACTTTACTCCAAGTTATTAAGCTGCGTTGTACACCTGGCCGTTTACTTACGGTTAGAAAATTGGCGAATTTTATGAATTTCTAACTTATTTTCAGTTTGATGATTAGCTTTTTCTAGTCCAGCAGATATAAACTTCTTTTATTCGAGCTATTGCTTCATTTGTGTCTGATTGTGCAATAGAATCCGTTGGCCCACCACCTTAACAGCAATATCGTGGTCAAACTCAAGTCTTTTCTTGTTAGAATAAATCACTTAGACGAAGAACTAGTCCATTATAGGGAGTATAGGCCAATAGATTTTATTGTATTGCACAAGAAGACTGGTTTACATCTGTTGGACTAGAAAAAGCTGATCATCATGACCTTTATTGCAGAAATATGATGAAGTGCTTATAGTACAATCAAACCAGCGGTGAGTATTTTTACCCTGATGCGAGCGTAGGCTCGACGTTGTCATCACTCTTACAGCAATGGTCGCAAGTTGAAGAAACAGCAGAAAAGTTTCCGACCTCTTACAATGGTCGAGAAACATTCGTTTGGTTGTCACCATCCTAGTGGATTATGCCATCTGAAGTTATGCTCCCTCGAAACCCAAATGATAACAAAAGCGATCAACGTGGACCCAAACAGTCCCAACGTCCTGAGAATATGTGCCTTGCTTAACGAGTTCATCGATGATCTCATTTCTTATGATTTTATTTTGATTTGGGGCCTAAATAAGACACAGTAAATTCAGTCTACCGACTGTGTTCAGAGAAACCCCGCATTCTCGAGATATGGTAGCTGGGGAGTTGGCAAAGCCTTCAGTCAGACCAGCCACCTATATATCTAACAATTTTTATATCATCTGCGTAAATAGATGATATGTATGAATTTTTAATGATGCAATCAACATCATTAATTGCCAGAACAAATAGTAAGGAACCGAGGTGGCTGCCTTGAGGGACACCACAAGAGGCTCTAATTGGATCAGAAACTATGTACCTAAATAGAACATGGTAATATGGCTCATTTAAATCGGATTGAACCCACGTTATAAAGCTTATTTGGAAACCAAGAGCCTTTAATTTTAGAAGGATTATATCATGAGAAATTCTATGAAAGTCTTCGCTGAAAACGGTGGCAATCACGTCAACTTCACTTCCAGATTCTAGTGCGCATAAAGTGCTTGATACGAATTTCGTTAGATTGGTTGTAGATCTACCTTTGAGAAATCTGTGCTAGTTTTGGGAAACAATAGATTTACACTGGAAAAGCATTATGGCATAAATTATGCTCTCAAAAAGCTCAAAGTTGGAAATATCGTCTTTGCTACCTTTTTTTTGTTGGGGAATAATAAAAGCCCGTTTCCAGCTTGAGGGGAATAATCCCTGGGTGATTGAAAGCTGAAAGAGAGCTGTAAGAGGTTGGGCTAGGTGCATTTCACATTTCTTTAAAAATAAAGGGGAGATCATCAGGCCCAGCAGAATAATTATCTGTGAGGTTTATTATTTTATCTTTAACTGCTCTAAAGTTATGTTGCGTGATTTTTTTTTTGGCAAACAAGATGCAAGAAAGTTTCCCCGGTGCATCGAATGACGCTGACAATAACTGTGCCGAGCGCGTCATTAAAAAGCAGTTAGCAGAACTTACAGTTGAGCGGCTAACTGAATTCTATGATGCTGAACTTTCCGTGCGAATAGAATTTATCGACCGCGTTTATAATGATTTTGACAAGTTTTGGGCAATTGTTGAGGAGACCGATCCTCGTGAATTTGCTAGTAAAGGTCGGGCTGAGTTCTTGTCGATTTATTTTGATATAAAAGCTAAACTATTTCGCGAGCATAATTCCCAACGCAGGGCAAAATCGCCGCATTCGTCGACGCGTCGTTTTACCTTGGAGGAAACATCGTTTGCATTCGCGTCATCCCAAAGAAAATTCCGTCTTCCCGAGTTAAAAATTCCACAATTTTGTGGAGGTTATACTAAATGGCCTAATTTTCTCGCCATGTTCAACAGCGTCGTCGATAATGACTCCGACCTAAGCAAGATTGAAAAGTTCCAGTACTTGCGAGCTAATGTACATGGAACCGCACTGGACATCAAATGCTCACTTGAAACTAACGAGGAAAATTATGACAAAGCTTTACTTTTATTAAAAAATCGTTTTGATAGTAAATTGCTTATTTTCCAGTCTCACATAAAGGCGATCTTCAGGTTGAAAAGCGTTATAAAGGGTTCCGAGAGTGGTTTACGTGAACTAAGTGGCAAATTCAACTAACACATTCGTGCTCTACATACATTGGCGTCACCCGAAGAAATTTCTGATGGACTACGCATATACCTCATCATTCACAAACTTGATCCGAGAACACAGGAGAAATGGGAGGAGGAGGATTTACCAGTTCATAAACTGCCAACATGGACTGTCATGTCAGCATTTCTGGAAAAAAGATGTCCGGCATTGGAGAATTTGGAAAGCGCTATGGTAACACAAACACCTAGCAACCAGGTGGGAACGCATTCAAATTATACAAAAAACTATAGAAACGTTTTGGTAGCGTCCTCAAGTGGACATATTTTGTGTGTATTTTGCGATTCAAAGGAACATTACATAAGTAGCTGTTCACTTTTTACAAATTTGTCTCAAAATTTACGATTTAACGAAGCCAAAAGATTGCATCTTTGTTTGAATTGTCTACGCAAGGGTCACAACTTACAGCGGTGCAAGTCATGTCATTGTCGCCACTGCTCTGCAAAACACCATTCACTGCTTCATATGAACCCTACTTCTCCAGCCGTTCCCCCTTCATCAATATTGAATGCTTCTGAATCTGTAAACGAATCGTTAAACGCTCCTATAAATACTTCGCAATTAGCACTCGTATCATCAACAAGCCCTACATCTGAAACCTCAATATCGGTCGCTAACAATTATGTGTTACTAGCTACAGCCATACTTTTCGTCAAAAATCGTTCAGGTACCTTGGTTCCTTGTCGCGCCATTCTAGATTCAGCCTCTGAAATTAACTTCGTAACTACTCGATTAGCAAAACAGCTACAACTACGAACGAAACGATCCCAAATATCAAGCTCTGGTATAGGGGATTCCAATTTTGCAGCTGATAAATCGGTAGACATTTTTGCACAGTCGCAGGATGGCGAATATACCACTTCGTTCACAGCCGTTGTCACACCAAGCATAACAGATTACCAACTCAACTTTAACCTGCACACTTCCGACTGGACTATCCCCCAAAATCTTAGATTAGCCGATCCTCAATTCTTTAAATCTCAATGTATTGACATATTGATAGGCGCTGGTTTATTTTTTGATTTGATGTGCGTTGGTCAAATTCTTATAGCAAACAACCTACCCACTTTGCAAAAAACCCGTCTTGGTTAGGTTATTTCTGGAGGAGTGTCATGCTCGAGCAAGCGATCATAAACCTTAGCAGCTTCTAGCAAAAACTTAGTTCATCCAGCTGACGACGTTTCGTTAAATGAACTTGTACAGCGGTTCTGGGAAGTAGAGAATTGTTCTAATTTAAATTCGTCTGAGGAAGAACTCTGGTGTGAGCAGCACTTCAAACAAAACTCCACTCGTCTTGCTTCTGGATCATATTCTGGTAGGTTCTTCGTAGGTTTAAGAGTTTGGAAAGGAAGTTGCAAAATAATCAAGAGTTGAAAAATCAATACACATCTTTTATATATGAGCACGAAACGCTTGGTCATATGTTAATAGCAGAATCCCACATAAATACAGTAACGTATTTCTTGGCCCATCATAGCGTACAAAAGCTTGATAGCACGACGACAAAGCTACGCGTCGTATTTGATGGATCAACAAAAACAACCTCGGGATACGATACTACGCTTTCGATTTTTAAAAGTTGCCTTGTGCGGAGATATCTATAAAATATACCGTTGCGTTCGTATATCTCATCCAGACGAATACCACCAATGCATATTATGGCGTGACCATCCAAAGGATGACATTAGAAATTTTAAATTAGACACCGTGACATATGGTACTAAGCTCGCAACTTTCTTGGCAATTCGTGCAATGCACCAGCTGTCACTTGATAAGGAAAATGTTTTTCCTTTAGGAGCCAATATCGTTCGCTGAGATTTTTACGTGGATGATTTGATCTCTGGTGGGGATACAATAGAGGAAGTTCTTGAAATCAGACGTCAGGTGAAAGATTTACTTCAGCGAGGGAATTTTAAAATTCTTAAATGCTGCTCTAATAAGGCAATGGCTCTTGAAGGAGTTGCTGACTCAGATCGTGAGGGACTTCTCAAATTTCATGATGGTATCGATGTGACCAAGGCACTTGGTCTCGTATGGAATCCAAAGACCGACGAGCTTTTATTTGCTTTTACGCCAATCTTAAACAAGGAACGCATAACGAAGCGTTCAGTCCTTTCTACAGTCGCTCGATTTTATGATCCACTTGGTTTAATCTCACCTATCATAACTAAAAATAAAATCTTTCTCCAAACGCTTTGGAAGGAAAAGCTGCAGTGGGATGAGAGCTTACCCCAATCATTGCAGACCCACTGGATTGATACATGCAAACAGTTCGCACTTGTAAGCAGCTTTGAATTTCCTCGCTTCGTACTTGCATCACAAACTACTTGGGAGATAAACGCATTCTGCGACGCAAGCTTGTCTGCTTTTGGCGCTTGTGTGTACATCAGATCTGAGTGTAAAGACACGATAACATCTACATTATTGTGCGCAAATTAGAGTTGTCCGCTATATTGCTCCTCGCCGAACTGATAACATCAATATTGCAAGGGGACCAGTATCCATGCAAAGTTCATTGCTGGTCAGATTCAATGGTAATGTTATCATGGATACGTGAGGAGCCATCAAATTTTAACGTATTTGTTTCAAATAGCGTCAATTAAATACAAACTCTGAGCAGTGGTATGACATGGCATCATGTACCGACCTCATCAAACCCGGCAGACATTCTTTCAAGAGGATGCTCTCCAAATGAACTGCTGCACTCTGAACTTTGGAAGCACGGGTCACCGTTCTTGTTAGAAGATTCCTCGAGATGGCCTAAAACTATGGAATTCCTGACCGAACTACCAGAGCGTCGTCGTAAAGCCTTTATTATTTCATCGCAGCAAGATATATCACTTAACTGCAAATTTCACAACTCCTTTAAAAAGCTGCAACGTATGTTCGCCTACGTTTATCACTTTACCACAATTAAAAGAAGACACATGGGACAAAACAACAAACCATTGACGCCACAAGACGTAAAAATGAGAACTCACTTGCTAATTCGAAATATCCAACAAATTCACTTCGCTGCAGAGCTCAAAGCTCTAAGATGCGAGGAGCATGTAGTTGCGTCAAGTAAACTTCATTCGTTAAACCCGTTCATCGACTCGTATGGATTGCTACGTGTTGGACGACGACTGCACCATTCATTCTTGGATTTTGAGGCTAAATATCCACTTTTACTGCCAAAACATCACTCCGTTACAATCGCAATCATCGACCACTTTCATCGAAAATATCTACATGCTGAACCTCAAAGCTTGCTTGCATCGACAAGGCAAAATTATTGGCCGATTGGTGGTCGAAAAACTGTGGCAAGTGTTATTAACAAATGCGTTAGGTGTTTTCGTTTAAAGCCGAAAATCTTCGAACACATAATGGGAAACCTGCCAGCGGATATGATACAGGCTAATAGGATTTTTCTTACTACTGGCATTGACTTCTGTGGGCCGTTTTATTACAAATCAGAGATTCGCAATCGGCCACCGATAAAATGCTACATCTGCATTTTTGTCTGCTTCTCGACGAAAGCCTCTCATATAGAACTGGTAAAGGATTTATCCACTGCCTCGTTTTTAGCTGCTCTAAAGCTCTACAAGAGGCGGGCCACTGACTATTTGGTCAGACAATGCCACCAATTTCGTTGGCGCCAAGAATGAGTTGACTGAGTTAAAGCAACTTTTTTTGAATGAAGCACACAATCTCGCAGTGTCACAACAATGTCTTGCAGATGGTATCAGTTGGAAGTTTATCCCCCCTCGCTCACCGCACTTTGGTGGGCTTTGGGTGGCAGCTGTTAAGTCAACAAAGTTTCATTTCTTTCGCACTGTTGGTTTTTCTGTCTTAACATTCGAAGAGCCTCGCACGCTTGTATGTGAAATCTCTGCAATAATTAATTCTAGACCACTTTATCCAATTACAGAGAATCCTGCTGATCTGGAAGTACTAACACCCGCGCACTTCATAATCGGAGCACCATTGTGGAACTATTGTGGAACCAGACGTTACGCATCTCAACATTAGCGGCTTGAAACGATGGCAGCATGTTTGCCACATGCAGCAGACTTTTTGGAAGAAATGGAGTTCGTTCTACTTATCTCTACTATAGGAGCGTGGAAAGTGGCGTACATCAACTCCGATCATTCGCGTGGACTCTTTGGTGATCGTAAAGGATGAAAATCTTCCTCCCCTAAAATGGCAACTTGGCCGAGTGGACAGTACGATATGTGGTAAAGATGGTATTCCGCGCTTTGTAATTGTGCGGACTGCCACTGGACTGATCAAAAGAGCTGTGGGAAAAATTGCTTTTCTACCCGTAGAAACGGACGCAGTTGAAAGCCAGTGCCTTCCAACGGGGGGAGAATACCCGCAGCAGCAATGAACAAGGCAAAATAAAATGCTCAAAGCAAAAACACTCTCAAAGCAAAACACTCAAAAGAGTCTCTGTATTAAACTGCTTGTAATGTAAAAGATCACTTCTGGCGCGATCGTCAACCAATAAAGACAATATTATTTCAAATGTGTCTGTTTCTTTATTCTTTCTTTTTTATTTGAATAATAGGTGGTGCAAACAAAGTATCTCCTCAAACAAAGACTAAATCTAGCCGGCATATAGTGGTGTGGAACTCCTTAAACATTCGAAACCACTGTAACTTTTCCTCCCATCTCGTATGAATACGAGGGCGGGTCAATTTGAATTTCTGAAACAGCAACACTGCTCCTGTCAACAGGCATCTGTCAGTTGACTCCTGTCAAAATTTAAACTTGCTGCGTCAGTTAGTTTGTGTTTGACAGCTATTTTTATCAGACTACTCACTAATTTGAGGAGAAAATGGAAAAAAGTGAATTTCGTGTGCTTATTAAGCATTATTTCTTGGGAAAAAAAACCATTACCGAGACCAAGGCTAAGCTTGATAAATACTATGGGGACTCTGCACCATCGATTTCAATGGTAAAAAAGTGGTTTACTGAATTTCGTTGTGGCCGTACAAGCACTGAAGATGCCGAACGTCCTGGACGCCCAGTTGAGGTCTCTACACCCGAAACAATCGAAAAAATTCACGATATGGTGTTGGCCGACCGAAGATTGAAAGTGCGAGAGATTGTGGAAGCCGTAGGGATCTCGCATGGCTCAGTGGTTTCAATTTTGAATGATCACAGTCGACCACAAACGCAATCGTGTAACAACTTCACAGGAAGGTTTGGCGTTGTTTAATCGCAATATGGAGGAGTTTTTGCGCCGTTTTGTAACCGTGGACGAAACATGGATCCATCACAACACACCAGAGAACAAACAACAGTCAAAACAGTGGGTTTCTAATTGTGAATCGGCGCCAAAGAAGGCCAAGGTGGGTTTGTCAGCCAATAAAGTTATGGCGACTGTTTTTTGGGATGCACGCGGGATAATCGACATTGACTACCTTCAAAAGGGAAGAACAATCAATGGGGAATATTATGCCAACTTATTGGACCGATTCAATGACGATTTGAAAAAAAAACGACCTCATTTGGCCAAGAAAAAAGTTCTTTTCCACCAAGACAATGCAAGGGTGCACACATGTGCAGTTGCCATGGCAAAAATCCATGAATTGGGCTATGAATTGCTCCCTCATCCACCCTATTCTCCAGATTTGGCTCCGAGCGACTACTTCTTGTTCCCAAACCTGAAGAAATGGCTTGGTGGAAAAAGATTTGACTCCAATGATGAAGTCATCTCGCAAACAAAGGCCTATTTTGAGGACCTCGACAAATCATTTTTTTTGGAAGGGATAAAAAAATTGGAGAAGCGTTGGACAAAGTGTATAGAGCTCAAGGGAGACTACGTTGAAAAATAAAATTATCTTTTTATCAAAAAATCTGTGTTTTAATCCAAAAGTCACGGACTTATTGACCCGCCCTCGTATCATGTGACATTATGTGATATTCTTAAATTGCGAGTTCAATAAACTGATGATACAAATGTTTTACGTGCAGGAGGAATGATCAATGTAAATTTTGAGATATGAACATTAAACCAATATGCAACAAAGCCGAAGTTATATCAGCACCAGCATTGGCAGATCCCAAACAAAGTATTAAGATGTGAAAGAGGGTTTCTCTTAAAGCCGCTGAGTCCTATAAATATGTCTGACATTTCAATTATGAGCTAGGATTACCATCAAACGTATACTCGTACATCTGTCATAATATAGTTATTTATAATTCTTCTAAAGAAAATTCCAAAATGTAAACAGAAAAAAAAAATTGCAACAATGCTATGATATGTATGTCGTGACCAAGCCTCACCCCCAAAGACCTCTGTTAATAATATAAGAAAGGATCTTCGACTACAATGAGCGTATTTTGAGCACACCAACAACAACAACATCATAATCAACAACTATAACAACGGTAGTGCAACCGAAAAAAACATCACGGACCATGGTTAAATGGTAAAAAATGGCAACACCTTAATGCGGTTGGCTAAACCCTCTCATTTATTTGAATCTTCTCGTGCGAGGCGCTAATATTCGTGAGAAAGCAATTTTCTCTAGTTTGTTTTGCATCCGTCCGTCCGTTAACAAATGACCAAAAGAAAGGAAAACAAAACAAAACAAAAAAAAAGCGAAAAATTCAGAAACAGTGCAGTGGAGAGAGTCCAGAGACTGACTGGAATGGTGGTAGCTGTGTAAAGGTAAAAGCTTCCACCTGTGCTCCCACTTTTGTGGTTATAGCAGTGGCGGTGTCGTTGTTGTTTTGTTGTTCTGTTGTCCGCAGCACCTTATGACAGAGCGAACATAATAATCTTTTCTGTGGCACCATTCATTGTAATTTTTGTGTTTCCTTATTTTTTTCTTTTCGGAGTTTATCTTTTTTTTTTTTTTTTGTTGCGTTTTGTATTCGTTTAAGGCGATTTTCTTTGTTATCCCTGTTACTGAGTAGGGTAAATTGGATTTGTATGCGAGTAAAAGCTTGTAAGAGATGGTGGCTGGTACAGTGAAAGAAGTGTTGTTGAGCTTCCCCGAGAGTGTAGTTTTGAAAATAAACTCAAATGAGGACACAAGAAGCCAAGTACTCGTATCTAAGTAGTTTTCATGCGAACTGGGTGTGTAGTTCCAATCTCTATAGAGTTTATGAAGTTAGGTAGACTGGGGTCATGCATAAGTAAGTTGATATGTTCATACATGAGTAAAAGGGGTACAAGATTGGTAACAAATTGGTATTTTACTGAAATTAGATACAACTAATACAACAAGAAATTCCCTGATAGTAAGCGGTAGATATTAATGATGTGAATTTCACTGATTTGGGAGCCCTTTTTTTTAATATTTTCCTCCTAATTCCTTTCTATTTATTGTTCATCATAAGCATTAAGAAAGTCTGTTGCTTTTTTGAAATGGGTAAGGAAGTTAGGGAATGTCGCGTTGCATTATTTCCAATCGAACATTGGCCCTTCGAGCCGGATAAGAACTGTCAACTTTGTTTTATTTGTAAAATGTTTGTCGATATCATCGTGAAATGTCCAAGTCCCCAGCAATGCACACGCTGACAAATTATAAGCGGAGGGTTTAAAACCCTACAAAGTGGATATCACTGCCGTCACAGAGGTGCGATAAGAAGGGCCAAGCATAAGAATGATGAAAAAGTATGACATCTAGTGCGGTGATTGCTATAGAGAGCATAGACATCGCCTATTTGGGTGTGGATTTAGAAGACGACTTAGGTAAGAAATTGAGCATCATGCAGCTGAACAAATGCCTGATTGTAACCCGTATTAAGGCCAGACTCAGCAAAAAACGTAAAGGTAATACATGCTCACGGCCCCGCAGAGCAAAAGGTTGCTCCTACGAGCTCCTTGGCCAAGCAAATAAGCAATGTGCTAAAAACGACGTTGAGTTCTTTCATTGAGATTTTAGTGCTGATTTAGGATATAAGGAGTGCATTATAGGCGGCACAGATGTCTCTAGTGTTTGAAGTAAACTTCCTGTTTTTGTAGGACTTAATTTTACTGAATGCCTATATATTTATGGGAGCAAGGATACGCCTTGCCATCGCTCTCCGTTATTCCTTTGATAACAAAGCGGAACCTGTGTTGAGGGCACAAGCCCTACACTTTGTATGCTCTTAGGGTCACGGTTCTCAGTACTTTTTGCAACCCTACATCGGGTTCACCAAGAGTAGGAAGATCGCAGATCCACGTGGCGTCACAATGGGCCAATAGGCCTAAGTTGGATGGTCTTTCCAACAGCCACTTTTACTCACCTACCTACCAACATCGGGTCAAAACCAACTGGAAGACCTTTGCTACGTAATAGGTTTAAACCATTGCCACCATGACGCCCGCACTAGGTGGCCTACCTATGCAAGTCAGGTTCGGACCGAAGCCCGAGGAGTGCTGACTCCTAGGGTATCGCGTATTAAGCTAATCAACAGGATCTATGACCGGCAGCTTGTCACTGGTCAAATGGTAGTAGCCTTCAGTGGCGTTAAAATATGAAAACCATTACGATAAGACCAGCTTTTGCTCCAGACTCGCTTTTTATTAGACAATTTCATTAATAGAAGAAGCCTTGATAATTAGGCGAGGACCCTATTGGCGGCACAATTGGAAAAAATAGCTTACATAACTAAGGTTAATCGACTTGCCCGGGGGGCAAAATTGATATCAGAGCTGGAAGATGATTCCCATCCCCTACTTCAACATACTCATACATTAAGGCATTCCCCTGATAAAATTCTTCCAATTGGGGTCGATGCTAACTCTAGTGCTCTGGATTTCCGAACGTTTCGAGGAGTCAAAAACGACTCAGACCAATACCTTGTTGTAGCTAAAGTCTGAATGTGAATATCTCAGACGAAAGGACGCCGAAGAAGAGCTTTGAAGAAATTAGACCTCAAGCGGATATAATCGCAAGAGGCTGCCCCCAAACCTTTTTGATCGATTACCCCAAAACCTTCCAAGTATTGAAAGAGAAAAACACTGAAGACGACACATCTGATGTTTTACGTTTTATCCGACCACTAAAACGAAACCCCTGGTTTAACGAAGCTTGCCGACAAGCTCATGCAGTAAAATTAGAGGTTTGCAAACTGGCATTGCATAAATGAACCAGAATTGCTCACGATCTCTAAGAGCAAAACAGATGAGCGCTCGATCGAAGGAATGTACACCATCTGCGGGTGGTCTGCCAATCAGCCAAAATGTGAAGGAAATTTGCCATCCACACAAGTAACGAACAGAGCATGCAGAGATAAAAGTGGGGACGTACCTGAAAAGTCCATTCTGAAAATTTGAAAGGATTACTTCTGCAGATGGTTATCCGACTTCATCGGATGAAAGTATATTAGTGGATGGAATGCTAGCATCAACTGCAGGATCCTGTAGAACTACGGCAAATTTAGACAGTACAGATTGACCACCCTCTGTACAGATTGACCACCCTTTCTCCGCTACTCGCTACAAAACCCGAAGCCGGTACTCCTTTAATACCGGGCGGTAGAACGGTAACTGCACCGACTACCGGCAAGACTCCTGTATGGTCGAGAGGAGGTAAAACTCTGGCAGGCCATTGTGCACCATCCTCTAAAGACAAACGCAACGAGCCAAAAAAGAAATCTTCGGGGGGTGTTAAGACTGTGGCAAGCCATGGTCCCATTACTTCCTCCACCCATAGCAGCAGAAAGTTTGTGGCAGGCCACGAACTAGTTGCTGCTACCAAAACTCCTCTCCCCAAGGAGGAATCTGGAGCTCAGCCGCATCGGCAAGCTCCATCTAAGGCGCTCTACCCAAGACGCCGAAATGCTTCACGCATCATCAAAACCTTCGGATCCATTCCGGAGGTTGAGAGAAGTGCGGACATAAAGAGCAAGAATGAGTGGGCTAACAACATTCTAAAAGACGGATTAGTCACTGTTTCCACTGCTCCCAAAACATCTAAAGACTACTTAAAGCGCCAGAGTTCGTTGGAGGAAACCGTTCCGGTTCCCAAGAGGTACAAAACTCACAGCACCAAAACCCCTGGACCATCCAGCAGCACATCTCTGAGGTCTTTCAGGGAAGTCCTAAAGGACGAACAAATAATCGCGGTAATCGATAAGAACGATACCGACGGTTTTACAACACCTGAACGGTGGCAGCTGGTCGAGCTGAAGCTTTAGAGCAACTTCTTGCCATCATGCGGGAAAACGCTGGCATTCACCAAGACCACGTCAAGCTCATAGCATGTGCCAATCAGGAATCTCTCGATCTCTTCACTAAGGCTATAGGTGGCTTAGGAGAGATTTGGCTAGGTGCAAAACTCGAGGTCGAGGTCCCTAGCAGACCTCGAACTCGTACCTGGATCACAGCCGAACCCTCCTCCTCAGAAAACATTCTGGAAATCATCAGGGTCAGTAACCCGACCCTTCTGACTCATGACTGGAAATTCGCGAAACTGGAGGAACTTATAGATGCGCGTTGATCGTGATCAATAAGGAGTCCCTTAACCCTCTAGCAAGAACTAAGGCATGTATCGGTTCGAATTCGAGTCTATACATCTAAGGGTATCAGCTGGATGCTGATAAGCAGCCTCCTCCTCCTTTAACGGAGACACCACCAAACACAACCTCAAATCTTGGAGCGCCATATCGTTTTCAGAAATGGATAGCGACGACTCCATTCTATCCGAAGCGACAATTAAGCCGTCGCGGTTGGCCTCCTCTTCTGAAATGGAAACCGATGGCGAAGCAAAAAGAGGTCCTATACGATCAGAGGAAGAAGATGAGCTCTTGGGTACATCTTCAGAATTGGACATAGTCTCTGGTTTTTAACGTAAACCACCTGTCGTGTAGACTTATGTTTACGGGATGCCCATATATCCATGGGAGCAAGGACACGCCATGTCATCGCTTACCTACATTAATAGTATAATACCAAAGCAGAACTTGTGTTGGAGGCACAAGTTCCACCCTAGAGGGAATCTACTATTCAATTGGTGGGGTCAGCACAGTGTGATGTATCGGCTAGGCCTCAATGCGACGGATAGTCCGTCGTTTCCCAGACACGGGTCCTATCTGGATCTCCTGCTGTCCGATTCACGAATACAACTGACGTGCACTAACCAACAAACTACAAACTGTCTACGCACTTTCGTGTATGACAGTGACCATTGCGGTCTCAGCACCGAAATTACAGTTCCCAACGAAATTGCGGAATTGGAGGAGTTTGTCCAAAGATATTCTTACAACTACAGTAAGACTCGATGGACACGCTTCTCCGCAACCATGACTAGAGCACTCTCCTCGAATTCGCTCTACCCACCGTCCAACAGAAATCTGTCAAACGAGGTGATTGACAGGTATCTTAGACTAATGGACGAGACAATTAAACGAACAATGGACAAAACGATACCTCGGTATCAACACACTGACGACGAAGACTTATTCCGCAACGCAACCATTGACGCACTGCACCGACATAAAAGTAGACTGCTGTCAAGACTAAAAACCTTGTACAGACAGTTCACTGACAGACATAACCCGGAGATCATGACACTCAAGTCGTCGATCAAAAACCTTTAAGCCTTAATAAAAGAAAGTTACAGGCCTTCCGTAAGTTTGTATTGGCACAACAAAATTCGGACTGTAAACACCAGCAACCCGAATATGTTCCCGCAAATAAATAAAATATTTCGGAGAAATAATCAAAACGACCTTCCATGTCTCAAAATCGCCCGAACGACGAACAACGAACAAATACTCGTAGCAGCAGGTATCGATCCAAATGAGGCAGTTGATGATGACAACTTCTTTGTGATCGAGGATCCACAGGAGAAGGTAGAGGCTATAGGAGCGACTTTCCAGGAAGTGTACAAGGCGAATGACATCATTGGCCCGAACCATGACCTGGAGAGTCGAGTCCTTGTGCACAATTTCTGCCTTCGTAATGAAATTGTGAATTCGCGATTCGAGAACTCGGGTTTCACCCAGTTCAGTGACGAGAATATGGCAAATAATGTCATCACCAACGAAAGGGTATTACCACCGTTCATTTCGAAGGAAGAGCTCCAAACGATCTTCGAATCACTTAGAAGTAAGAAATCAGTGGGAACCGATGAAATACCGAACATTGTACTTCGACATCTCCCACTAGAAGCGGTAGACATTTATACCACCCTGTTTAATAATGCAATGAATAATGCACATTATCCAGCGCAATGGAAAACTGCGGTGGTACATCCCATCCCCAAAAGGGATAAAGATACTTCCAATCCGGCGAATCTCCGCTCGATCAGTCTTCTTCCAAACATCAGTAAGGTTTTCGAGAAGGTAATCAATAGAGTCCTGACTAAGTGGGTTGAGGACAAACATATAGTTCCGGATAATCAATTCGGTTTCAAGGCGGGGCATGATATCATTCATGCTGCGTCTAAACTGGTTTCTGATATCCAATGGAACAAAGGTAAGAAACAGTGCACTGGTGCCTGCCTGATTGACTTGGAAAAGGCCTTCGATACCGTATGGTTAGAGGGACTCTTCTTCAAGCTGGACAGGTAGTAAACCACTGCTGTATATTCTTTTTGATATACTTTGCAGTAGACAGTTCATCGTGAAGAATGGCGATGTGGCTTCTTCTGGAACATTTAACATTAAAAACGGTCTGCAACAAGGTGCGGTAAATTCGCCGATCCTATTCAACATTTACACAAGTGATCTGATAGGTTCACTTCACCATGCCATAGCGTACGCCGACGACTTAATCGCGTACAGATCAGGCCCAAAGATTGAGGTCATTAATATACTTTTGCAACGTGACTTCGACAAAATTAAGCGATATTGCGATGACTGGAAGTTGAAAATCAACTTTCAGAAGTCGGAAACCATTCTGTTTAGGACGCCTTTGTCTGGGGCCTCTAGGGATACCAGAAAGAATTGGCGAAAGTTCTCTATCGTCGGACAACATGGACAGCCACTTGCTTGTCGAAATGTAGTCAGATACCTTGGGATCTGGCTAGATCAATATCTGTATTTTAACAAACATATAGATGTTGCTCTGGCCAGAGCTAAAGGTGCTTTTGCCCTTACAAGGAGACTGTTTTATAACAGCCAACTCGATGCGAGGGTGAAGGTGATCTGCTACATGGCCCTTTTCCGGCCTATGCTTGTATTTGGATGCCCCGTGTGGTTCAACGTGAGAGCAAGTTTATTGGAAAAGATTCGGGTGTTTGAGAGGGCTTGTCTTAGGACTTGTCTTCGGTTATACAGAACACCAGAGTCTGAGTACATAAAATTCTATCGCAATGAGGTCTTGTACAATAGGGCGAGCCTAATAAGAGTGGACAATTTTGTTATTAAGTTGACTCGAAGGCACATTGCAAGAGCAATGACCTCGGCAAACAACCTGATCTCTCTGGCTTATTACCCCAATTATATGTATCATGAGAGAGTTTGCTTTGACGGCTATGTTCCTCCAGAAGCGTTCCTCTACCTAGATAGTAAAGGTCTGATCCAGGAAAGATTGGCGGTGCCGCTAATCTTCCACGTCGCTCGAACAGCTGCGGACAGGCGACTCAACTACGACAGAGACGTCGCACATGGCAGTGCGGAGCGTCTCCGATTCAGTAGGGCGGTAGGGAGTCGCGACATGAGGGATGTTGCTCAGCAGCACCAACAATTTTGGTGGCTTTGTGAAGGAGAGGATGCTTCGTCGTCGAATTCCTCCAATACTTGTTAGCTTCATGTGAAGCAAAGTGGGTCGCCTAATTTTTTTTAGCCATGGACGGCTTACGTAGTTTTAAGTATGGTAAGTTAGATTTAAGAAAAAAAAATATATAAAAACAAAAAAATTAATAAAAATAAAAAATTATAAAAAAAAACATATATATATAAATACATATATCTATATATTAGGTATATATATATCATGTATGTATATATAATGTATTAGATGTAAGTAGGTTAAGTAGATTAAGACTTATTTTTAGGTAATCTGTAAGTTTTTAGTTTTAAGTTTTTATATTAATAGTAAAAAAACTGTCCATATACTAAGTTTTTGCTCAAAATTTATTTTCTTAGTTTTAGTTGTAATGTTAATATAAAATTAAATATAGACTGTAAGATAAGTCGAAAGACATAGTTTAAGTGTTAGGTTTAACTTAGAGTGCCCGCATGGGGCCAGTAAGTTAGAATAAGATAATTTTCAGTTAATTAAGCTAATTTTTAAGCGTTTTTTTTGTATAGCATTTAAGTGTAAATTAAGTAATATAAATAAAAATGCATAAAAACTGAAACTGACTGACAAGGGGGCCTACCTCAACAAGTCTGGCCCGGACAGAAACTCGGGGGGGGGGGGGGGCTCCTGATTCCTATGGTACCGTGATTTAAGTCCTGGTAGGGACTACCGGTGGTCTTGCCACCAACAAGACCTATAACCGGCAACTTGTAACTGGTCAAATCGTAGCAACCTTCGGTGGCGGCATCTGAAGATGTTTACGATAAGACCAGTAATATGCTCTGCCCCCGCTTTCTACTACTGTGTTTAGTAATTTTTTTTCTGTTTTATGTTACCGATTATTTAATATACTTCCTCAGTCAGGGGAATAATTTTATCTGGAACGTTCTTAAAATGCATAAAAAAGTGGCTCTTTAACATAATCAAAGCTGTGTTAGAATCCCGTATTTCTGATGTTTTGGTCTAATCTTTCTCTTCATTCTTCCCTTTTTTGTTGCTTCGTTTATAATTACTTTTTGTTTGAATTATGTTCCTTTCTATGTTTAAAGTTTGTTTTTTGAATTTTTAAAGGGTTGTCCTGCCCAAAAATTTAATTTTGTTTTCCTTAAGCCAATTGAAGTGGCATTCAACTTTATTTTTTACTTTTTTATATGTAAATACTGGATGTATTGTACGAATGTATTGTATTTATTAAGTAAGTATCGCTTACACGGTAAGATACTCGTAATCGAATCTTTTAAAGTGTGAAAGCCTCAAAATTTTTCAAAAGTATTAGATACAAATACGAGTATGTGCAAGTATGTGTATGTATAACAATAATAATAGTGATAGAAGAAGTAAATTTACAATTTATATATAAAAAAAGAAAGCAAAAAACAGAAAGAGACGGTTGATATTACAATAAATTAAACATTTTAAATTCTAATTGTCTCATTGGCCAGATATTTTAAGAGAGATGACTTAAATTTATCAGTGCTTCTAATTTTCCTAATATTTATGGGCAAGGAATTCCACAGCCGTACAGCATTTACGAAAAATTGGCGTTCAGAAGTCAAGCAGTCATAGCTCGTTGGAAAAAGTATACATGATCTACCTGACCGAAGGAAGCGTAGCTTATTGAATAGGTATGCCGGTTGCTTAGTTTGAATTATATCATGCAAGAGACTAAGGATTCTATATTTGAGCACGTTATCAAATGTACATCCGCTGATTTGTTTTGAGTAAAAGGAAACATGGTCATACCGTTTCAGGTTACATACAAAGCGTCCAATATTATTATTTATGACATTGAGCTTTCTTCTGGAGTCGTAGTCAGGGCAGCAATAGATCTCAGAACAATAGAACAGGATCGGCATTAGTAGGGTTTTCACTAACAAAAGCTTTGTCCGTGTAGGGATAAAGCGATGTGTAGTCCAGAGAGCACGTAGTCCACCGTATACCGGGTCCGGTTAATTATCAGACCAAGATTGTTGGCGGAGTCAACGTACTGTATTGGACTTTGAGGTAGCTGGATTGATGGAAAGTGAGTAAGATCCAATTTTCTTTTAAGGATCACAAGTGCTTTTGTTTTTTGCGCATTAAGACGCAGTTCGTTTTTAGCCGACCAAACAAGTATACGCTGGAGATCTTCATGGCTTCGTGAATTAAATTCATTGGAAAGCTTAAGTGGATCTGAGCATCATCAGCGAATATGTGGATTGTGCAATGCTCAACAATCTTGGGGAGTTCATTTACATAAAGCGAGAAAAGCAATGGTCCAAGAATAGAGCCTTGCGGTACCCCCCTCTTTAGTGACAAAGGACATGAACATCGGTTATCCGCTACAACCCGTTGCTGTCTTCCTTTTAAAAAGGAAAATATAAGTTTTGTGGAGGGCAATGAAAAATTGGGTAAAGAATAGTGTGGTAACGTAAGGATTGTAACACGGTTTTCATCAACACCTTTTCTAATTTCATCGACGACCATTAACAACGCAGTCGTGCAATTTCGTTTTTGACGGAAACCAGATTGGTTCTCGCAGAGCAGTTTCTTAGTCAAAAGATAGTTTTGTATCTGAATTAGAATGCATTTTTCAAAAACTTTTGAAAGGAATAGCAAAATTGAGATTGGTCTGAATTCCACTGTATTTCCATTCGATTTCTCAGGAATAGGAATAATTTTAGCGTCTTTCCAATGAGCGGGAAAGACTAATGTCGTTAAAATTGAGTTGAAGATGTGTGTTATAAAAGGCAGTAAATATGGAAGCAGAAGCTTAACAAATTTTGGGTGGATTTCGTGGAGTCCCATAGCGTTTGATTTGATCGATAGTACCGCTTCTGCAACGTCTTCCTCGTGTAGTATATAGAAATCGAAGTATGATTCTCTACAATCGTCCGGTGATTGGTCGAAAGTGGTTAGGCTTACTGAGGAAGGATCCCTCGACGGTAAGAAAATTGAGTTAAGCTGGCCACAGTCTATATCATCAGGAGTTTTATGCCTTTGTTTTCCTAACCCAACTTTACGGATATGTTTCCAAACCTATTTGCCTGAGGAACAGCTATATTTATTCAAAATCTCATCCATTCAGTATTTCTTCCAGCTTTTATAGGCATCATCACGCTTTTTCATAAGCTGTAGGATATTAGGGGTAAGCCATTGAAGGAAAGGGGGCTTGGCAAGTTTTGCTTTTAACGGCACATCTTTGTTGAAGAGGAAAGCAAATTTTTCCTGCGGAAAGTTAGTGTGATCATCAACAAGGGGCATCCGATATATATACTCCCAGCATGTGGCTATAGTATCTGCTTGCAATTGAGCATAATTTAGGTTATAAAAGTCTCTAAACATGACTTTAGACTCAGCAAATTCGTTTTTAGCGTGGTAATTTATATACGAGACATCAAGTCATGCTTTGAGAATGCAGGTGCTGAGAGCTGGCTATACAACTGGACTTTCCCCATATCGGATACAAAAATTGAATCGATAAGAGTCGAAATTTTTTTTATATTTTTTTCTCTAACAATTTGAATTGTTTTATATTTATTGTAATTACGTATTATATGGTTGTTACATAAATTTAGAAGAAATAAATAAATAAATAATAAAAACCGGGGTTAAGGCTTTTTATTATTTGATGTCACCGTTTCCCACATCTATGGAGTTCCTCTAATGACCAGTTTTTGTTTCTTGGTCAGCACTCGTGCTTATAAGCTAGAGAAATCGAGTACAAGTGGACGGCAACCAGTATTATTATAGCCACAGTTTCAATGTTGGCTAACATTTCATGAGCTGATGAAAATTTGCCATAGGCAAGCTCCTTTAAGCCCCAACTATAACCGTGTATCAGTTGCTTAGTTTGGCCATACAAATTGATTTGAGTGTACGTGGTCGCTTCAATAAAGCAGGATACTGAAGTCTTGTTGGTGGTGTTCCTAAATGGAGTCAATGCAGATGTTGTTGCCAGGGGAGCAGTAACCATACTTCTGCTATTCGAAGCTACAGGAAGGTCGGGTCGCCAGAAAATCTGTCAGTCTCTAGCCAGGATGTCAAAATGAGATATGGTGACGGGTAAAAAAAAACAATTAGTTATAGTGGCACTTTTCTTTTAAAGATATGGCCATGCCGGTGGGAAAAATGCTTGGAAGATTGATTATAAGGTAAAAAAATATTTCAATGATACAAAGGATGCTGGGATACGGATGAGACCGTGGTAGAGTCATAGTCCATACTACGTAAGGATATCTTGTCTTGACTGACCAATATTCGCCTGCCAAGATAAAATTTTCATCCATCGACGATTGACACTTGTGCCGTCAAATTGACCAGAAGAACTTTGGATATCGATATGCAAGCTAAAGAGCAATGTCGCTGTCTTAAGATCCTTTTTCTGTTCTCTCTGAATGCCTAAAACACCTACTTGATAGTGTGATAGGTTCTTAGCAGTGTGGTGTTAGACTTGAAAAGTCTAAATCTATCCAGGTGTACCTGTGATATCTAAAATAAAATTAAGGAATTCCAAATCAATAGCCAATACGTATGATACGAGTAATATCAATACAGATCAGCGGCTTTTGGCACCCCTGTTAAACTTGGTCGTAGTACACGAAGGTTGGAAACCATTCGCTGCTTTATTAGTCTTAGAAATGACACCAACGAAACCTGTGGTTTCATGGGTTTCAACAGAGGCTCCGTTTCAGAATCGACCGTTGTCACCGATGCGTTTACGGCCTTTGAAACAGAAATGTTATTGTATGGGGCGAACGCATGGGCTAAATCAAAAGTCGATGAAAATGCTCATGCTGCTGAAAAAATGAGTTCTCAGGAGAAGATACAACAACAAGCTCTACCTTATAAACAACGACGTCAGTCAGCCTTTTACAAGACGAGATTTTCGGACGACCAAATGATTTGTTCAGCCTGAAGTCTTTCCATTATCGGTTTTCTCATCTGGAGAGGTCTCCGAATATGCCTATTTCTTATGAGATCACGTTTTATTATAGGCACTGACAGTCAGAGCATCTTCATATCCGACGTTGTTATGTATCTTTTATATTTCTCACATATTGTCCAATACCGCGATGCAAATATTAAGGCCGGACGAACCATTGTCGATTTAAACAAACTTTAAAGTTTAAGCAGCATTTTTCGGTCAAAAAAAACAGCAGAATTTTCGCCCCACTTACGCCATTTTAAGTCAACTCCTTGCGCGACATTGTCAACACAATTTTTTCGCTGTTTAACGATAGACCCTAACTATTTAAATTTTTTTGTTTTTGTTTTCTGTTAAAACAGAGCATTAAAACTTGTATGTGCCCGTTACTGGGATTTTCAGTGTTTTTTAAAAAACATGGTCAAAAGCTTCATTGATTAGCAAAGTTCCAGGACCGACTACATAAGCGCTAAGTATCTGTAGCTTAATACGAGCATAGGCCGGCAGTAGAGCAAGCGTGGTAGATCCTGTGTCAATTTTCCATACTCATCAGTGCGTCTAGAGTAGAGCAAGACTGTGTAGTCGGGACAGGCCGCTCTTTGCAGTGTGGGATAAAACTGGTCTCATCATAGATATGTAGATCCATAGGATCCTAGTCAGCGACATTCACCATGTCTTTCCTAAAACTCCTTTATACTGCCAGAAAGCTAACTGCTTTCGTTAAGAAACGGATGGCGATACATTCAAGAAGTACATGAGTCAGTTAACTTTCGTCTTCTCATAAAGCCCATTTCTAGTGGTGTGACAGTATAGCTACATCGTCTGCATAAGCCTAAATATGGTGGTGAACCTAGGTCTCAACTAACAAATCTCTCCAGTTAGCCTGGTCTTTAGTTAATTTCCTCCACTACTACTGCGCGCTACATACGATGAGGTCTTTCTTTACTGCGTTGTCCCTCTGGGTTAGATTCAAAGACTCTGCGGGCCGCAGCATCGGTGTGTACTGACTAGGTCGATGCCGCTATCCAGCTCGTATAGTTCGACGTTGATTCATCTCCTCCAAAGCCCGAATATTTTTCGAAGGATTTCTCTCTCGAAGCGACTGAGAATATTTTCATCAGTTCTCGACAGAGTCCATGCTTCAGCGCTATAAAGTAGGACTGGGATGATCAAGGTTTTATATAGAGTTTCCTCGGGATAGGGTCTTATTACTCAGTTGCCTTCTTAGCTCTAAGGAACAGCTATTGGCAAGAGTGATTCTTCGTTTTATTTCTGCTGAGGTATTGATGATGGAATTTATAGCAAAGGCGAGATAGTCAAAGTACCCAACTACCTCGAAATTATAGATGTCGCCTATCCAATTCGCCGATGTTGTGTGTCCCTTCTTGTTAAGAGCATATTCTTGGTTTTGCTCTCATTTCCCGCTAAGCCGTTTTGGCAGCTTCCGTTTCAATGGAATGGCGAACGCACCCCCGCTGAGTTCAGCCAATTACTACTATATGTCAACATCATCGGCATACGCTAGTGGTTGTACAGACTTTTATAAAATTGTGCCTCCAATGTGCGCTTGTGGGTTCCGCACAAATCTTTTAAGTGTGATGTTAGGGAAGTCACGTGACAGCGCGTCACATTGTCTAAAATATTTTTTGACATCAAAGGTCTCGGGTAAGTCGTTACCGAGCTCGACGGAGCAGCGAGGGTTCTCCAATTTCCATTGTCATTTTTTTACAGACGGACGAGCTTGGCAGGCATGACAAAAGAAGACGTTGATCGATATAGTTCGTCTCCATAAATGCTGTCATATGCGGCCTAAAAATCGATAAAAAGATGGTGGATTTCGATTTGGACTTCTTGCGTTTTATCCAGGATCTGCCGGAAGATGAAAATTTGTTGGTTTGTGAAATTTCTTGGCCTGAAACCACTCCGATAGGGGCTAATCAGGTTGTTGACGAAGGATTTTGGACGTACACATAATATGGCAGATAAGAACTTGTATGCGATCTTGGGGAGAGTTACTCTTCTATAGTTAGCGTAGAGGAGGGGGTCATGATCCAATTCATACACACTTCTGACTAGATCTGAGAAATGAGTTGATCACTTCCAGCAGCTTTGAATAATTCGGCCGGTAAACCATCAGGTTCAGATGCTTTGTTGGAATTCAGCTTAGATATTTCGGTGGACGGAAGTTTGGGCTATCATCGTCTAAGGTCTATTCTGCCTCATGGCGAGATGTTGAGCTTTGTTGCCGTTATACAGTCTGCAGAAAAAGTTTTTCAATATTCTCAGCACCGACTGTAACTCTGCTACAACGTTTCGTTCTTTATCTCTACAGATTTCTGTATGGGTCTTCTTGCCTTGACAAAACATCCTCAGGCAGTTTCTAGAGTACAAACTCTCAATATCTTCGATAAAGTGCTTCTCTTCTTCTGGAGAGGTCGATGTTTTTTCTGATCGTAGAGCTCACGAGCGGTTTTCGTCCTCCGTTGCAGAGCCGTTTTCTACGCTTCTTGTTTAGCTGCATGTGCTTGCCGGCATTCTTCATCATACCAGGGATTTCTTGATGGTGGACGGGTGAAACCTAGCGCATCAGTTGCGGCTTCTCTGATGGCAGGTTAGCAGCGTTGCTATTGGTCTTCGGTACTTTATGATGGCGGCATACGAGTTGTTGAGTAATTTTGGGATACGTGTTCTGCGAAGATTCTGGCAGTCTCTTGCGATTATAGCTTTTCCACTTTATATCTCCTCACAGTAGTTTTTCTTTGTTGTGGCGCTTTTGAGATCCGCATTCGTACCTAGGCTGCAATTAGGTATTGGTCTAATGTTGGCTCCCCGGAACATTCACACGTCCAAAATACTGGAGGCATGTCTTACGTCGATCTATGTGATCAATTTGATTTAGGGTTTCATGATTCGGAGACCGCTTATGTCCTCTTGTGTAAATTGAGATAAGGAAACCATGTGCTTGTGATAGTGATATCTCGTCCCATCGTGAAATTAATAAGCCTGAGTTCGTTGCCAGATGTGGTGTCCTCTAGATATGCTTATCAACTGTAATGCCTTTCTATCGCTTAGTAAGATTTTGACATCATACTTAAGGCATAGACGCATATTAGGTTTTTGCTAGCAAATTTAGTTTTGATCGGATTGTTATAAGATCTTGGCTAACGCGTCGGAAGCTTCAGACTTCTTGCCTTAGTCTGCCGCATATGAGAAATCCGCATTCGAATAAGCGCTGATTCTTTTGCCTGTAACAATAATCACAGTAGACATACTCGTATATCACAGTTTTTCAACCTTCTTATTCTTGCACTTTTTGTATGGCGGTGATATCTACGTAATGGCAGTCAAGGGCATCTGCTAATTGTTCGGCTGCACGTGGCCTGTTAAGGGTCCGAATATTTCACGTGCAGATCGGAAGGTCGTTTTCCTTTAAACGTTTACAAGGGTCGTCTACAGTGAATCCGTTCTTATCCGAGGCTAGAAGTTGGATTGTGAGCCCTATAACGGTGTAGGCCAGTATTACGCTACTGGCCGATCATGAGCCAGTGGGTAAGGATTTACTTATGCAGTTGCCGGTGACTACTGGGAGGTAAGGCAAGGACTGGGCTGCGAATGTTGCGCTCCTGGCCCGATCCAAGCCATTAGTCAGTCGCTAATTTTTGGTGAACCTACAAACAGCTGCCCAGATGATGGCAATCTCGTTCTAATTGCCAATTTTCTTAGCGTTGCTGGCACAATGTTTAAATTTTGTTCGGCTTTTCCGATCAGGTATGTCTTTAAGCATTATGATATCGACATGCCTAAAGAGATCCGATTTGGGCCAGTAAATTTTTATAAACTGCTCACTTAGTACTTCTTACTCATGTACTTTGTTGGGGCTACAATCTGAATTTGGTCTCGACAACCAAGCCTCTCTTTATTTCCAGAAGCGCCCTGCAAGTCGGTTCGAGTGCTCTCCTGCTAGAGTGCCCCACGAAGGACTCGAGAATCTTTATGTCAGATCGCTGGTGTCGGTTCTTTGTAGATGCTTCAGCTATCTCAGTTTTGCGGCTAGGCAATCGTACAGAGTCTTTTTGGAAATTCGGGGCCATAACAAAATTAATTTTGCCTGTAGCAGAGTTATGCGTTTAACAATGCTGAGTTCTCCAATTGTAGCTAGGATGATCCAGTGAACGTGTAAACCTTATGCATATTTCCAAAGGTGGGTGCATGTACTTCGTGACCTTGCTCAAGAACCTTTTAAACAGAATTTCTGTTGTCTCGCATGACATCTGGCTTCTATAAATAGAAGTAATGAATAATGATGAAAAGATACCGGAAATGCATTTGTTTAACTTGCTGGCTACATCTTTTCAAATTCACCAAACCATAGCGTATGGTATGCCAAACTGTAAACCGCAATCTCCCCGTTTGTCTTGGATTTAATGAATTCTTTTCTTTGCAACCAATTCGCTTCTCTGTAGCATTCGTACTTCCTTATTGCGCATCCAAAGGATAACCCAAATAGGAAAACCGAGGAAGAAAACAACTCTTACTGCTCTCCACACCCCTCTAACATTTCGAATTAAGTAAACACAAATTTTTATTATCCTTTATTTCGTTTCTTTAAGCTCGCGACCAACTTCAGCACCGTCCTTATCGTTGCATTCGTCTCCACAGGCAATTCTTCGTTTTTTGCACTGTTGTATGGTGTTGGTCTTAGGGCTTTGTCTGGTGTGGCTCCTGCTTCTGCCAACAACAGCAACAACAACAACAAGGTGGTCATTGTCGAAATGCTGTGCTTCGGAAGAACCTCAAGCCATCACAGGAAGAAAAATTGTCCAGCGATAGACGGGGCAAGGAAGGCGGTATGCTTATGGGGTTTTTTTGAAATAAGAGCCCGCGAATTGGATGATAGTGTGGCCAACCGCAGTTTTTTTTTGTTTTTTTTTTTTTGCGGAATTTACGGAATATTTCGTTGGACGGTGCAGAGGGAAGCGGATATGTATTTCATTTGTGTGCAGTGGGGGATTAAACTCTTTATTTATTTATTTATTTCTTTTTTTTTTTTTTTGTTTTTTTCGTTGTCCTCTACTCTGCAAAGCTATTTTGCTAAATTACGCCATTACAATGGTGATTTGTTTGAATGAGAGAAATTTCACTGCACAGTAAAATGTAAAATGACGATGGTGGCTAGTGGCTAGTGGCTAGTGGTGGTGGTGGCTCGTAACTGGTGGCTGATGGCTGATGGTTAGTGATGTGGGGGGTATGGCATACACGGTTTATAATTGTACGATCACGATCGCAATGTTAGACGGAAATTGCTTCATTAAGATGAACATGATGTTATTGTTAGTTAGATGGGGGCTACCTGTTGTGTGCAAGGTGGTTTATCTATCTTGAAAAAGTGAGCACATGTTACCAGAGAAAGACATTAAAGATGTAAGCTGAAGCTTTATACATATCCTTATTAACTTTAGTACGATAGGAGTCAATAACCCCAAAGATAGCCAACTAATGGGAATTATCGGCAATCATGAATCGAACGAAAGCAGCTAAGAGTAGATATAGCAAATTTTTGAATTGCTTTACAGGATGACCAGATAAGAACGATAGGGAAAAAATTTAAATAAAACAACAACGGTGTGAGATATAAAATAGATTCTGGCTTTATTTTGAAGCTACTCGTACGTTCATGCAATTATGTGTGGAATAGCACATCATTCAAATGGCCACCTGATAGTGGTTCAAATGATCGGTCCAATTTTTGATGACTCGGTCCAATATGTGCGGCGTTATTCCGGCAATAGCGTGTCGAATGTTGACCTCGAGATCGTCCAAAGTGATTGGCTTGGGTGCCCCAGAGAATATAATCGACTGGTGTCAAATCGCATTATCGTGGCGGCCAACTGATGAACGCTCGCGGTGAGATGACCTGGTCGCCAAATTTCTCCTTCACAACTTCGAGCGTTGCGACGCCTGTGCGGCACTTAGCGCCGTCTTATTGGAACCACAGCTCGGATATATCGATGTTGTTGAGTTCTGACCACAGAAAGTCGGTTAACATCGCTCTATACCTGAGACAATTGACGGTAACGGCGTCTCCTTCCTCATTTCGAAAGAAATAAATTCCGATCATGCCGCGATTACATAAACCGCAATAAACAGTCCATTTTTGTGTATGCATTGGTACTTGGCCGAACACTTGTGGACTCCAATAATGGCAATTTGCTTGTTGACATAGCCGCTGAGCCGAAAATGGGCCATCTCCGAGAAGATGAATTTTTAGCCAAAATCCGGATCTCCGGCCAACATTTAGAGTGCCTAATTGGCGAACTGACGCCGTCTATGATCGTCCTGCCTTAATTCTTGCGTCAGCACAATCTTATACGCAGAAGTCCAACAGCAAAATAAGCCGGGTTGACTCCGTGGCG
Source organism: Volucella zonaria (assembly GCA_963966105.1). Lineage (NCBI taxonomy): Eukaryota > Metazoa > Arthropoda > Insecta > Diptera > Syrphidae > Volucella > Volucella zonaria. The sequence continues at coordinate 190,745,538 of OZ014532.1, read as the reverse complement.
ATGCTCAATTCTGGGTTTTCTTCGATACAGCGGCTATGTTTTCTTCATTTCGCACCAATCTCTGTCTGAGTGGTGGCTTCAGATCCAAAAGAGTGTACTCGCTCTTAAAACTTTCCACGGTGCGACGAATTCCCTGCGCACTGAAGCCATGAATACGACCGACCTCACGACCAATTGCGATAATATTTTTCAATAATTTCCGCCCGTTCGGTCAGCGTAAAGCGTTGCATGATGAAATGGCAAACCTTACTGAATATTTTAGCAGCTGAAAGTTATTGGTAACTTTGATAGCTGCTGAAACATAACAATTGGAAAAACCATCATTTCTAGCTGGTCACCTTATATTTTTGCCTACAGTGTACTTAGGTCAGAATCGTACAATAGTTGGCGCACGTCATCAAATATTTCGTTGTATGAGGTGTTGCTAAAGATTTTAGTCATTCAAGATTCTTTGTTCTCAATAATTCTCCGCTTTCGATTGTTCAAGTACGCCATAACCGCAGAATTGCTAAAATGTACCGGCAAATATAAGTTGAGGAAGGCGATGGCAAGTACCAGTGCATACTATGGATGAACAAAGCTACGGATTACCTACAGGGATATCAATTGCGTATGGAATAACTTTTGCTCAGTACCTAGCAACTTAAGCTGCTTGAAAATGCTAGTAAAATGTGGGAAAAACTTGTCACCCGATGTTCTTTGCTCCATCCTGTTGGAACCACAAATTCTCTAGTTCCAAATCATCCAATTGAGGAAGGAGAAAGTCGTTGAGCATGGCTCTGTAGCATTCGCCGTCCCGCGTCGTTTGGCCCGCGGCGTTTTCATATTCAACCACAACTGCCATATTCTCCGCAGAACGGCTGCTCCTGGGCCGGTTAGACTTGGTGGCATCTTGTGCTGTCCCATACTCTTCTAGGTGAGCGGCTAAACATCGTGTGACGAATTATTCCGTAAAAAAATCGTAACAACTATTCAGCGTTCTTTAGGAGTATAGCGATTGATGTCTAGCTGACGTTTATTTTGTATCTGTTTACTTCACAAATGTCAAAGAAGAATTGACATTTGCCGTAATTTGCAAAAATTATAGCATCTTTCGATAGAGTGATGACGTTTGCGCCACTTTGTAAAGGGTCTATCATTAAGCGCTTCCTATCTTTAAATTTAAATAAGATAAAGTTTGTTTGAGATATCAGCGAATTTTTTTATTCGTTTGAAAGGCCTATCGATGCCATTATGTATGTATGAATATAATATCGTTCAAGTGTCCGCGGCGGCTTCTCTGGGTGGCGCAAATACAAAATTTCCAATTTTCCATGATTCTGGCGCATAAATCGGGTTGCATTTGATCGATGGCAGGGGATATGTTGGCTTTGAGGGCTGCTGTGGTTTGTGGCTTATTCGCCTAGACCTGCGACTTCAGAAAAGCCCACAAGAAAAAGTCTAATGGGGTCAAATCGCACGATGCGTGAGCTGTGTAGCACGTAGCGCCGTCCTGTTGAAATCACATGTCGTTGGTGTCCATATCATCCAATTCAGGCCAACAGAAGTTGGTAATCATCGACCTATAGGGCTCGCTGTAGACGGTGATGGCCTGGCCAACGTCGGTCTGAAACAAACATGGATAGATGACGCCGCCAGCCACAAATCCACACCAAACAGTGACTTTTTCGGAATGCATTGGGCGCTCTTGGATCTTATGTGGATTGGTATCGTCCCAAATTCGACAATTTTATTTGTTGACGTACCCATTCATCCATCCGAATCATCTTCATCGCTGAAGATGATTTTTCAATGCTCCAGAGCCTATTCAGCGGACACACGTCGTTGTCTATAGTCGTTTACCTCCAGATCCGCTAGTTGAATTTTGTAGGGGTGCAAGCCCAAGTCACGACGTAAAATTCGCCAAGTTGTGATCTGCGAAAGGCCGAGTTCTTGTGAGCGACGCGAAATCGACTCTCTCGGATTCTCCTGCACACTATCACAGCGGCGATGTTTTCGGCAGATCTTGCATTTCGTCGACGTACGGGTGTTGGTTTATCGTTTACTGAATCAGCGGAAGCGCGCGGAACATTGCCTGAGCAGAACACCCATTTTGATAAAACGAACGCAATGTCCGTCCATGGTGATTTGGCAAAACAGGTTGAATAAATGACAGCCAATTTGACAGATGTAGGCTCAACAATATGGCCGCTATCAACTGTCAAAAATCAAAGTTTAAATTGGGGCAAAAGTATTTAGCGATGACTTTTTATATGGATGATCTCATAAGTGGAGGAGATTCTGCAGAGGAAATCTTCACCCTATGCACCGAAGTCAGGAATATTCATCAAGAAAAGGGATTTGTGTTACGGAAGTGGTGCACAAACGAGAAGTTGCAATTACAATGTATTCCAGAAAGGCAGAGAGAAATTCCATTACGAATCAGTGACTCTGATATAATTAAGACGTTAGGAATCAAGTGGAGTCCATTGGGTGATCAGTTGCAGTATATGATTCCAGTAATACGATTTGCGAATAACATTACTAAGCGTGTTATTCTGGCTGAGCTGTCCACCCTTTTTGATCCGTCAGGCTTAATTAACCCCGGAATTTTAAAAGGTCAGATTACCGTACAAAATCTGTTAACTGGGATGAATCGGTCTAAGCTTTAGCGAGTGGGAATTGTTTCGAAATCAGCTTAAAGAACTAAAAGGTATTAAGATTCCACGATAACTACTACATGAAATCAGTACGAGTATTTCTGGCAAAAGAAAGAGAGAAGCGGCGGCTAAACGAGCTCTGTGGGTGCTGCGCCTATGCAGATGACCTGCTCCTCATCCTTGAAGGCCAGTCTAGGACCGAAATCGAGGCAATAGGAGAAAGAGCTCTAGTAGTCGTTGCTGAATGGGGAGAAAGCGTAGGAGTAAGTGTGTCGCAGGATAAGACCGTCTAAATGAAGCTCAAGGGCAAGTTGAACGTAAGACGTCGGGCTCCTAAGATACATTTGAACGGCGTTGGCATTAGCTGTGTGACTGAGGTCACATATCTGGGCATAACGATGGGTGAGTGTATGAACTTCATGCCTCACCTGGTTCGTACTAGACTACGTATGCTGAGTGCCGTAGGCCAGGTAAGGCGCATTTTGCGATCCGACTGGGGACTCAGCAGGCGTTCTGTTCGTATCATATACGATGGCCTTTTTGTTGCCTGTGCAACATATGGAGCATCGGTATGGTACGACAGAGTTATGACTGTTGATGGTCGAAAGCGGATCCTGGCTTGTCAAAGAGTCGCCTTGCTTGGCTGTTTACCGGTGTGCCACACTGTCTCCACAGAGGCAATGCAGGTCTTGCTGGGAGTGCCACCTCTGGATCTGGAAGTGATACGTCGTGGTATTGCTTTCAAGATCAGAAAAGGTCTCCCTCTAAATGAGCGCGATTGGGTTTCCCCGGAAGAAGTGGATGGCCTATCCCTAGAGCAGCGTAAAACCTTGCTACACTCATGTGTTCTATCTAGATGGCAATCTAGATGGGATGCTAGCGAAAATGGTAGAGTTACTTACGGCTTCCTAAGGGATGTGCTAACCATGAGAATTTTTCCTGAACGGAATTTTAACCTCAGCCTGGGCTTTTTGTTGACCGGGCATGGCTCTCTCAATGCATTCTTGCATAAGAGGGGGCTTAGCGAGGTTGCGAGCTGCGCATGTGGAGCTACCTATGAGGACTGGCTTCATGTCCTATGTGAGTGTCCCAATTACGCTGACATAAGGAACTTGCAGGCTATGGGCATCACCTTTAATGGTGAGACCTACGATGTCAGTGGAATTATCACTGATACCGTACGGTTTGAAAGAACCCGTAGTTTTGCAAAAGATGTATTCAATAGAAGGCGCAGTAGGCAGCTAGCGGAAAGTTTGTAGATTTTTAAATTGTTGCAAGGCCGCCAGTCCTGGGCAGTGAGGTGCCCAACTGGAAGTAACCTCAAGGTTGCGAAGCTCGACCGGAAGCTATATTCTGGTACCACGGGAGGTCAGGAGCCCCCGGAACTATGGTTCCGGCATGACCTAGGAGTTGGCCCCCTTGTGGGAGTATCGTGGTGGCTGTAGGTTTAAACCCAAAATCGCGGGGAGAATGGACCGAATGGATCTTGGACATCTCATGGCTTAGCATGTGTGTAGTTTACTACGACCTGTGCTAAACCATGGGATTGCTATGGAACCAATTGGTCTGCTCGATGTGGAGTTGCATTGCAACCGGGTGCCATGACCCACAGAATGGCTGAGGTATTAGATAGGCCTCGACCCTTCACCAAAGGCGAAGTTCGTGCCTTACACACGACTTCGAATCTGGTACTGGTGGTAGTACTTGTACTACCCGAAGGGCGCTTATCAACGCATTATTTTGATATCTTGTGCGAAGACGCACCGTAGGCTTAAGCCCTCACGGCAGGTACCTACGTAAAACACAAGAGACATCTGTACCCTTAGCTGCTCGAGTACCTCCGGAATTTAGCGGATACTACCTGAAATTTACAGACTTTCAAAAGATATTGAAAGTCTTTGGATACAGGAGCCGATGGATAGCTAACCAGATGAAAATGGAACAGCGACTATTAAATCTGTGCAACACCCTTCTACTTTCGGCGGATGTACTGAATGACATGTTAACTAGTATACTTTGTCACATCCCCAACAAAAATCTTTTAAAGAAGAAATAGAGCAGTTGGAAAAGGGGATGTCGATTAGCCCAAAGAGTTGTACGAGAATCAAAAATCTTGTTGTGTATTTGCACAGGAAAAATTATCATGTCGGGCCACAGGCCCCAGTTGTAGTCATGGGGCAGCGCTTTAGGGTTCCTGATGTCCGCAGATTAGCGAGAAATTTGGTGCCCAACTGCCTACATTGCTTCTGGTATTGACCGAAGTTGTCAATGCAAATAATGGGGAAATCTTCCAGTACAGCAACTTATAAGGCGTATTTTGCGGTGTTCGTGTGCGTTGCATTTAAGGCAGTATATTTGGAGGTGGTATGAATCACACAAAGTTTCATAGTAGCCCTCAAGAGGTTTATCGCGCGACATGGACTATGTCGTGATATCTTCTGCGAAAACGAAAATCATCTCGTTGGAGCCCGAAATGAGCTAGCAGAATTCCGACAGCAATTTTTGAGGGAGCAGACTCATAAAGAGATTGCAAGCTGTGTGCGGCGGAGCCGATAAGTTTTCAGCACATCCCTCCTAAGTAGAGCATATCATTTCGGAGATCTGTGGAAGGCAGCCGTGAAATCTGCCAAAACTTATCTCTTTCGTACAGTATTATCGTATTGGACGTTCGAAGAGTTGTCCACGATCGTGGCGAATAATGAGGCAAATCTAAAAACTCGAGCCCCCTGCGCTATGTAAATCTATCCAAGTGTTGAAGAAGTTCTGTCCCTGGGGAATTTGTTGATTGGTGTTCCCCTAAACGCTACAGTTGAGCCACGCATCAAGTCGGAGCTATTAGACGATCTAAATAGATACGACTATTATCCCTAACTAAGCAATATTTCTAGGCTCGTTGGACGAAAGAATATTTGTTCGAGCTGCAAAAATGAACAAAGTGGAAGGCATCGGAAGCAAATGTCAAATTGGGTACGCTGGTTTTGATCAATGACGACAACATACCAGCTCAACAGGAGTTGATGGGAAAAATCATTAAACTGATAGCCTCACTGGATGGTAAAATTCGTGTGGTCGACATAAAAGCTATCCTGCGGAGAACTACTTATATAGTCGTTGCGAATCCCATATTGCTACAAGACCTTCTTTACTTAGATCTTTTTTTTTTAAGTTTCCCAAGCTACAGTATTTGGTAATTATTGCTTGATATAATGAAATGCTGATTAGGTGAAGTGGCTCAGCATGCAACGGTGTTTTGAAGTACAATTCCAATTTCTCGGTGTCACCCAAAGTGGCCTTGTTTAAAATTGTTTCGGTTGCCACTCTTCATAGTTTCCCTTGAATACAGGGATTTTTAGTTGTGGAATTCGTACTTGTGTAGGAATTAGCGAGCCCTTCGCAATTGCCACATCGGACGATTTTGGGGCCATTTGGAAGGTAGTCATATCGTTATGTACACCTTCATAATTTTTTTGGGTAATGTACGAAGTCTTTTAATCATCAGCTGTTGCATTTGAAAGAAATCCCTCATGTGAGGTTTTTGAGATTTTTCCACTGATTGGTGAGTATCTCCTGCTGATATTCATGAACTTCTTTGATATAATATCTGAATGTCAGCTGGAAGTAAATCATTCTCATGATGTCAAGCGTTAATTTGACAATCTGGTTGACTGTCAGTGGGTAGTAAATCCTGAAGAACTCGAAACAATGCGGGCAATGTTCACAGAAAAAGATTCCCAGGTATTCCAATTCTCGTGAAAATTATTAGAGGAACCTTCGTACCATCACCGGCGACAATTTCGAAAAATTTGCGCTTCGCTATCAGAGCAGCGCAGTGGCAAATTCGTACCTCAAACTTTTGAAAGTAATACTGCCGACAAGGATGTGATTTGAAGTTATTTTTGATGGTTATCTTAGGATCAAAGCTGTTGCGCTTCAGAGTTAAAATTTAGAAGAGAGGGACAGAACTGATTATAGTAAGTTAATCCTTGAATTAAACTTAAACTTATTCAATCATGAAAAATACGAGTACGAGTCGCATATAATGCTACGGATTCAGCGAAAAAATGATAATAAATTTGGCGCATTTCGTAAGGATCTTCTGCATCTCATGTGAACGGGTGTGAAACTATTGCACACCGCCCAGGATCTGTAGTTCTTAAATGGGGTTTATGATCAACGTATTCAGGATGTATGAATGACTCCCTACCGATTGTTGAAGTTGTTGGTAAGGCTATTGCGTGATCATCAAAGCGAGCTTGTATTACTTGATCTCGTCACAAAGCCAAAAGAAATAGGCGGTCCGCTCTTTGAAATCTAGTGATGGTTTCACAACTTGGGAACGTTCAATCATCAGGGCACACGTTGGCTGTTTTCACACTGCTCTAATATTTTTGATGTCTATTTGGAGAGCCGGCAGCAGAATCTTTTTCTGCCTGTATCGGTAGAAAATATGTCTTGCAGTTATCGTGGATACCGGATCATCTGTAAAATCGATAACTTCAAAAATTTTTACTCCAAACGCCACTTACGTTCGCGCAGGACCATTCACTAGCCATCTGATTTATTTTGTGCTGAATGTCATCTTGGATAGTAGACTTCTTTTGATTAATCGTGTCAAGCTTTCTAGATGCTGGCGGCTTTCGGCAAGACATGGAGTTGATGTCCGTTTCACCTACACTGCTATGATATTATATGGGTAATATGAGCCGTTTTTCTCCTGGAATAGGGTTTCACTAAAATATGTCACTTCTGCTTTTACCAGAACGGTCTTGGCTTCATGGGGCTTTCCCTGGCACACCTGGCTCTGCACCGAAACTCCTGCTGCAGGAAAAAAATACGAAATCGACTTTCAGCACGGTGAAAACTAGTTTCGGCTAAAATCTAAGCGAGGAAAGGATTTAGTCGGGTCTTCACGGAAGACTCCAAAAACGATATAGGGCCCTCGTGTCTTTTTGGAGGATGATAACGTTCGATCTCACTCCTCGTTAGGAAAATAGGCATCTGTTGATACGAAATATATTGCGAAGAATCAGTGGAGAGTGCAAAGCATTTGCATCTGTATCGATAGCCAAGTTCCGTTTAAAGCCTTGCTGTAGGTCAATAACCAAATTCGCCCATAAATAAACGCCACAGAGTAGCGTTATTTCTCCTCCTCTCAAAGTTGTCGTGTATGTGGATGACGTGCGGACACTAATGTCAACGAAGTTTGCTGTGGCCATAGTGTCAACCGGAGCAAAGCTGAATTGATGTTATTCACTACCAAAACCAAAATACCTGATTTTATCCTTCCCTATCGGTCCCTACGGTCAACCGCTCACACTATCTTCTAGCGCTTGGTATCTGGGTACCATGCTCGACCCAAATCTTCAAAACATCGAGCACAGGGGAAGGAAGGCGTCGCCTTCTATGCCTCCAGCAAAACATTTTGCAAGAAGTGGGAACTTCAACCAAAGATGACTTGTGGATTTACACATCCGTAGCGCGTCCAATTCTCACCTACGCGTCACTAGTATTGTGACCCGCGTTGAGTAAACGTTACAACCTCACGAAATTAAAAAGGCCCCAACGAACACACAGTATAGGCACCACGGGCACATTGAGGGCGGTCCCAACGGATGCCCTTACTGTGCTCCTACGTATTCTCCCCCTCGACCTACACACAAAAAATACCGTACTACACACCGCAGTCAGACTCAAAAAACCTGGCCGTTGGATTGCACGGCCTTACGGCCATAGCAACATTCTAGACTCATTACCAAATACTCGTAGCATGGCCACGTTTCCAAACTAAATTTTGAGAAATATTCTCACCAGAGCTCAGTGGAAGAAAGACGAAATTGTTAAGGACACACCCACACCGACGGATCAAAGATTACCTGTGGGGTCGGTGTCTACTTTGAATCACTTAAAATATCAATAGCCAAGTCGCTATCCGAGCAAGGTATCGACTCGGCTAGCATAACCTCCAAACTGGTGCAGAAGTGCCGGAACGAACTGGCCTGCCTGGCCAAATGATTTTGGGTCACACTGCTCTGGGTTTCAAGACACAGTGACATAAAAGCAAACGAGCGTGCAGATGAACTTGCTAGGCAGGGCTCAGCTCTGCACAGCTCACTCGCGGCAAGGGTCCACATCCCGCTAGGAGCGGTTAAAGGACAAATCCACTTATACTTCTTCAAGAAGGCCAACATCCAGTGCGTTAACCAACTGTGCCACATCAAGGATGACATGGACGACCTACAATATGAATATAAGAGAAGACCTACTAAACAGAACTCAGCGAGATATATCCTCAGGATCACGGCGAAAATCACGGGGGCAGAGGCAATTGAAGACCATGTAGTCACCTTTTTTCGACGACCTGAACGATTTTTCGGGTAAGGGAATACGAGTGCTAATCCGTTTCATTAACTTCACAGGCTGGATGTAGGGTCCAACTGTCTCACATGCTCAACATCATATATAATCAACCAGATCACACGAGTCGTGTTAATGAAAAGACGCATTTTATTACTACTTGGGTTCATGGTCGCCACCTCTACCTACCTACCTGTTAGGCAAGGCTCAGAAGAAAGTTTTTCAGGACTCGAACTTATATGCGTAAGCACTGACCGCGTCTTCGGTTGGAGCTTCCATTGGCATTTGGGTTTCATATGAGCATACCCGTAGATGGTATGACTCTTCAGGTGGCCGGGAGACCAAACGAATGCTTCCTGTCGTCTCAAAGAGGCGACTTTCCCTTAGTAGAAAATATTTCAGGCTGCTTACTGGCGTCAAAACGGGGCATTACGCTTTTGCTAAGAACTTAAGTGTATTAGGCGTAAGTGACTGCTGAGGATATTGTAGTTGTGGTTGAAAATGTCGCAGAGGACCCCGGAGTATCAACCAGACGACGTGCCACGCAATTGGGCATCAATCGACGATCCATACAGAGGATTTTTTTGAAAGACTGTAAGATGTTCCCTTACAAAGTGCAGACAGTACATCGCTGATAGCTGTTGAGTCCTGAATCTCGACCACGAAGGAGACAACTTTCACCAAAAATAATCATGAGCGACGAGGCCCATTTATATCTCTGTGAATATGCGAATAAGCAAAATTATGGCGAAACTCTGCGTATAATCCACGAAGAGCCATTACACTCTCTCAAAGTTACTGCATAGCGTGCTGTTCTGGCCAGAATGGTCATCAACGGTCGTCAATTTTGCCGGCGGCCACTTAGTCGATATCATTTTCTCGACTTAATGAAAAAAAAATTTAAGACATCAAATAAACAATCCAAAAGCAGAATCAAAGTTTTTCATTCATAAAAAAAATTACAGCCAAAGAACATCGGGTAATAACTTTTGCGCCACCTTGTATATAACCAGAACCATTTCAAAGTTCTGGAAACTGCTCGAAGCAGCTCTTAAATTGTAAAAATACAGAGATACGCACTTCAGGTACTCGTTTCTACATCAGTTGCCACCTAATCGTTGATTGTTTGGGAGGAGAAGTATCTTAAAAAGAGCATACGTATGTAGATCAACCTAATGCCTGTATAACAGATATGTAACATACTTGTACCTCAATACAAGTTGTTTTATTTGTTCAGGGGAAAATCGCGTATACGCACCGTTTAATGCCAGGATTTGGTAATAAATTTTGCGTGCTGCACAAATAGTAAATCATTCAGATCCTTACACAATGAGTAGATTCGATTTGATCGTCTCTTCGCGATTGAATGACTTCGTTGCGTTGCACAGGAGATTAAGTTTGCCGATTGCCATTCAGCAGAATGTTCGCAATATTCCCGGCTGTCCAGCTCTATGCCCATCTCTGGTGTAGCGACTAAAATCAGCATGATTGTTAATTAATGAGAATCCAAATCTACCCTGGCAAACGAGTGGGAAATGGACTAATTTCCGACGATTGGGCATTGTAAGCTTTAAAGAAAAAATGCTTTTGGGCTGTAGTGGCTTTTATGGACTGTTAAACACCAGACACCATGCTCATGGATCTATATTTACGCATGTATTAACCAAGCTGGGTGATAGATACAAATACCCTAGTCATGCTGCTGCTCCTGGCCCTGGCTGGAACACAGCAACATGTGTGCTTCCGATGGGATCGCATTTTAATGATTTGCCCATGATAAACAATCGAAGTGCAGTCCCTTGGTTCTAACATGGCAAATATTGGTTATTCAGCCATTCGGTGGTGGATGTGGCACTATCTGGACTGACGGTGTATGGTGGCGTGGATTAGTTGGGCGATATTTACATTTTGAATTACTTTCGACGGAACTGGATATTTAATGAGAGGCAATCATCATTCGATGCCAACGAAATGGTTGGTCATGCCTCTGATAATGTGGTGGATGCTAGCGATAAGGTTAATTTATTTAAAATTGGATTTGCCGGTTAGATTGCCACCCCAGCGGTGTCAAGGGGAAACCGTAGCCGGTAATAGATTGGTATACGTTGAGTCATTAAAATTTAAGGATTTACATGTAAATAAGATGGCAGGAAAAAAATTTTTTGAATTTCATATTCGATAAAGTGGTTTAGAAGTGTACGAGTATACAATTATCGTGTTTAGATATTTGAGTGTTGAGCTACACTATATGTACTTTAAAAATTTCCCAAAAGGGGCTTAACGAGGCAAACATGCTTTTCCCCGTACAATGTTCGGATAATCAATGAAAGATGTTTTTTTTGCTAACTTATCCATAGATCTTCTATTAGGGATGAATGTGCTGTCAATTTTTATAGTTTTTTGACATTTTTGTTTAGTGTTGTTTTGCAAATTATTCATTTCCACCCTCTGCCTGCTGGATCTAATCATGACTCCACGATCATCGTATGCTGAATCTGACTGACTGGTGGAGAGAAAAAAAATCATAATAATTAGATGTAAGTACATGCTACTAAATAATTAACTTCGATAGATTATCAATCTCATTGAGCCACTTCCTGACCGCTTTATTAAAGGAAAAGAAATTACTAGAGCGCCTTATTTCAATGGGGAGTTTATTAAAGATACGAGGAGCTACAGAAGAGTAATAACTTAAGAAGAGATGAGTATTATGTGAAGGAATGAAAGCAAGACTCATAGAAGAGCTGCGAAGACCATAGGTATTGGTTATCATGATTTAATGAGTATCCGCTTCTTAAGAAAAAGATTTTTAAAACTTTGTAGAAATAAAGATGCTTTAGAGGCAATATAAGAGAATGTGTAAAGAGTGGGAAACTATGTTCATGGCGCCTTTTTTTTCCAGATAATTCTTAGCACATATTTTTGTAAAACAAGCAAAGGTTGCATTTTGTTTTTGTGTGTTCCGCCCCAGCAAGTTAAACCATATTGCAATTTGGATTGAACAAGACCATAATAAAAAGTTTGTAAAAGTTTTTTTTGAAAGTCTCAAATGGTAAAGGATTCTGTTTGTTTTCAGCAGGTATTAGTATAAGCATCCCAATTTAACCTGCTATCAAACTCGAGTCCTAGATATTTAAAGACCTGTACGTTACCAATGACAAAATAGCTCGGTAGGCAATCTATGGTAGTTTTATATGTACCAGATCTTTTGGAAAGCGATTCACAGCAATTGTCAGAGTTTATCAACATATTATTGCAGTACGCACTATGAAATGTAAAGACTGGAAGTTCTAAATGCAAAGAAGTATTAAAATATATAATTTTTGTTTTGTCACTAATAACTAGCTTGTGCACACGGAACCAATGTCGTAACATTTCTAAATCATGGTTGATGTCAGCTATTAGATCTAATGAAGAGTTGCTGGAATATGAACAACCTATATCATCAGCAAATCCTGTAAGTTTTCCTTTCATATTAAGGGTAAAAACTGAGTTAATAAAAACTAGGAACAATATAGGTTCCAGAACAGATCCCTGTGGAACACCAACTGTAATATCGCAGCACTCACAAAACATATTTCCTATTTGAACCATTTGTTTCCTGTTGGTGAGATAGGACTCAATACATTTAAGAACAAATCCTCTAAATCCGGCTTTATTCAATTTATTCAACAAGATTTTATTATCAACAGTATCAGAGCTGCAGTAAGCTTCTTGCTATTGATACTTCCATAAATTGAACTGCTGAAGTTAAGAAGTGCATCCTCAGTAGACCTGCCAGCTCGGGATCCATACTGTCAATTGCTAAAGAATGAAATACCATCAAGATAGGAAAAAATTCTTTTTTTTGATTATTTTTTCGAAAACTTTAAAAAAAAAAACGGGAGAAGAGAGATAGGCCGATAATTGTTGAATACTTTTTTGTCACCTTTTTTGAATATATCTACAATATAAAATGCGATGCTCTTAATAAATGCATTAGAATAAGATCTATGAGTAATGGAGGTCGAGTTGTTCATAGACATAATCGTTTTATGGACCTCAATTGATGAAATTGATTCATAAAAAAAAGCTATGAGGCTCTGATCTTTCCCTGTTAGAACACTCAAGTAATCAAGTAAACATCTACTATTATTATTACTAGGTGTTATACCTGCCTCAGTTATTTTTATTTGCAACGCTAGTAAAAAATAAGTTGAAGCTATTAGCTACTGCCTTTAGGTTTATAATATCTTGATTTTCATGCCTAAGACAAGATGGTATACCATTAGTACTGTTTCTGTTAAAAAGCTCATTTACTATTCCCCATTCTTCTTTTAAATTACCTTTAACATTTTGAAATTTGTTAATGTAAAAATTTTCTTTGCATAAAGGCACCTCAATAGCAATTTCCTTACAAATTTTGTCATAAGCACTACGAAGATGATTATCATTTGGTTGCTTTTTACATTTCACTCTTAACTTATTTTTTAAATTAATTTTGTTTACCAGATAGTTAGAAATTCAAGGCTTGAGCTTGATTAGTTTATTATTTTTCTTACGCGCTGTCACCGTACAACTTGCAACATGTGTATTAAGGGTATTAGAAAACAAATTAAAAGCTTCATTGGGATCATTTGCTGTACATATCTCAGACCAGTTTTCAAGCATTAAGTGATTAGTAAGCTCAACGAGGTTATTCGATTGAAAGAACAAACAGACTATTGAGCGGTCAGAAATTCTCAGATCAGCAGTGCTACTAATGAGAGACAATCAAGCTTACAGAAAATATGGTCAATACAAGTGTTGGAGGGTTATCTTGTAGGGACATTCACGCACGACTCTAAGCCATTGGCATACATTAATGATTGAAAATACTTATATAACATTAGAGATTTATGCCAAAGTTGTTGCAATAGAAGAGAATCAAAAACAACAAATCTCTGAACTTCAAGCCAAAAATCTAGAATACGAAAAAAGAATCAATTCGCTTGTTATCAAGTGCTGACGTACTAAAGTTATCGCTTACGTTTGAAGATATTGATTATACTTTCTTCCTTATTTACCCATTACACGGTTTTGCTAAGAGCGCGTTTATTGATGATCTCAGCAACAATCTCAGCTCAACTTCGTATAAAAATTAAATTGTTTTAGGAGATATCAATATTGATATTCTTAATGAATCTAACGTTGATACGGAAAATTACTTGTTGACTATGGCTTCGATATTTACTTCTCTTCCCTTTGATATTTACGCCTTGACCGAAACCAATTTGATTCCCGACATAAAGAACCAGGAATTGTTCCCCCCTACTTTTAATGTTTTTCGCGACGACGATCCTACCCGCCCACATGATGATTCCCCCTGTCGAGGCGTCCTACTGGCGATCCACAACAGCCTTAACTCTTCCCCCATTACCATCTCTTCATCCTCTAAAGTCGACTTTGTCGCTATAAAAATATCACTCCCCTTCAAGTCCCTTTACGTTTTATGTTGCTACATCCTGCCAGCTCAACCTACCGAATCTTACCAACTTGTTGTCGATGCGATCGACTATTTAATTGACCTGTCTGACTCTACTGACGATATCTTTGTTTTCGGCGACTTTAATCTTCCTCAGCTACAGTGGATTCCATCAGACGATCAATCGTTCTTCATCGCTTCAAATGCCAACTCAGCTAAGGAATGTCTCTTCTTAGATCGCTTAACAGACTCAAGTCTATGCCAAGTCAGTGGTGTATCCAACTATATGGGCAGGCAATTGGACCTTATTTTCACAACAGATTCAATTAACTCCTCAGTCTCACTTTGTCCCCTATCTCTCTCTACAATCGACAACTACCCCCCCCCCCCCCCCCCTTCTACTTTCATTTTATCATAACTCTTCTCTCCAGTCCACTCCTCCCACAACTCTCTCACCCTACGACTTTCACAAAGCAAACTTTCACAAAATCAGTGACTATCTTAGCAGATCCCCCTTTAACTTTCACAACCTAAGCGTAAATGATGCCTTATCCATTTTTTATAAAGAAATATTTAATTCTTTCAGCCTTTACGTTCCGTTTTCCCGCCTTAAAACATCATCTACTAGTCCTCCCTGGTATAATCGCAAGCTTCGTTCCTTACGAAACAAGAGAAACAAGTTATGGGCTGTTTTCCTGCGTACCAGATCCTTGTCTGACTATTCCAACTATCTTGGTGCTTATCTTCATTTCACCGAACTTTACGATTCCCTTTACCAGCGTTACCTTAACAATGCGCAAGTCAACCTTATAAATGACCCTAAGTCCTTTTACCAATTTGTTAACTACAAAAGAAAGTCCGATGTTTACCCTCCTTCCCTCTCTTTCAACATCAAGTCATCGACCGATCCACTCACGATTGCCAACCTATTTGCCAGCTTCTTTAAACAATCCTTTACCAACGACTCCTTTGTACCAGATCCATCCTATTTTCGTTACCTACTGAACTTCTCCAACGGCCCACTTCTCTCTCACATCTTGGACCCCTCCTATATCGAATATAAATTACACCAACTCAATGATGAATTTACACCCGGTCCAGATGGCCTCCCTGCCATATTTCTTAAAAAATGTTCTTCGTCTCTTTCCCTTGCCCTTTCTGATCTCTTCGTCTATCCCTTTCACAAGGAGAATTTCCTCAGGTTTGGAAAACCTCCTTTATAACCCCAATCCACAAAAAGGGATCAAAGAACGATATAACAAATTATCGTCCAATCGCTAAACTCTCCCATATACCCAAACTCCTCGAAAGTATTTTGTATGAAGCTCTAAGCTTCCAATGCAAATCACTTATTTCCCCTAGACAACATGGCTTCCTAAAGGGTAGGTCAACCACCACAAATCTCGTTGAATTCGTATCCTTTGCCATCTCTGCCCTAGAGAACGGCAACGAAGTCGATGTAGTTGCAACCGATTTTAGCAAAGCCTTCGATAAAATCTCTCATCGATTAATACTCTTCAAATTGTCTGCCCTCGGCTTTGAACCCATACTGTTAAAATGGATATCCTCTTACCTCGAAAACCGTTTTTACAGTGTTCGTTTTAGGTCAGCCCACTCCGCTCCATTTTTGGCCACCTCTGGAGTTCCTCAAGGTAGCCATTTCGGTCCCCTTCTCTTTATATTAACCATAAATGATCTCGATAGGATCATCAAATACTCGTCCGTCTCCCTTTACGCCGACGATACCAAATTTTTCAAAACCATGACTCCTTCCTTCTTCAACAAGACCTTGATAGTTTTTCGATCTGGTGCCTCAAAAATTGTTTGGAACTTAATATCACCAAATGCCAATCCATCACCTTTTCACATAAGCGGCTCAAATCTCCTCCCCGACTCTACCTTCTCCACAACCAACCTATCTCCTCCGTTGAATCTCTTCGCGACCTCGGCATTTTGTGTGATAGGGAGCTCAACTTCCGTTTGCATATGGATGGGATAATCCTTAAAGCCAACTCTGCACTAGGTTTTGTAAAACGATGGTCCAAAGAATTCACCAACCCATACGTGACCAGGTCCCTCTATATTACCTTTGTTCGTCCCCTCCTAGAGTACGCCAGTCAAGTATGGTCCCCATATCATCGCGTTCATATCTCGAGAATCGAAAGCATCCAGCGCCGTTTTCTTCGATTCGCTCTTCGAGGTTTGCCCTGGGATGATTCTTTTACTCTGCCCCCCTATCAAAACCGTCTCAACCTTATTAACCTAAACACCCTTGAGGAACGCAGAGATGCAGCCGACTTTCTCTTCATTCATCGACTTCTTTCAGGTCAGGTTGAATGCACGTCCCTTCACAATTCTATTTTCCTCAACACTAACCCTAAATTTGTGAATAAAGAAATCGAGGACGCTCGCAACAACTTCTGTGGTGATATGTTCACGAGAGCTAAAGGTAATGTACACGAAGTGTGGAGATAACATTTTACTAAAGGTTAAAAGCGGCGTTAAGATTTATAGCATTGAAGTGGGGGGAATTATAAAGCCAGGTCTTGGGAATATTATTAATATTTTTAGCGAGTATTTCACTGAAGTTTCTGAGAAATTAAAACCAAATTTTGATCCTGGTATATCCTGCAACTGTTCCTCTTAGTCAGATGTCTTTTTTATGGAAGATGTTCAATGTAATAATTTTGTTTATAATCCAATTACACCAGTTGAAGTTTATAAAACTGTCTTGTGCCTTAAAAATAAAACCTCTTGCACAAATGATGGTGTTTCGAGTAAGTTATTAAAAAATGTCGCCTGGTATGTCGTTGATGTTCTGTTCTTTTTATTTAACAAAAGTATTGAAATGGGTTGCTTTCCTAACCATCTTAAAAGTGCCGAAATAGACATATTATTTCTAATTACAGACCAATATCACTTCTTTCAACATTTTCCAAAATTTTTGAAAAATTGATAAAAGTTCGAATTGTCTGTTTTTTGGACAAGTCTAACTACTTTAGTGAGAATCAGTTTGGTTTCAGACAAAGCTTGTCTACTGAGGACGCCATCTTAAATGTTTGTAGTCAGTTACATGGAAGTTTAAATAATAACAACTCAACAATTGGTCTTTTTATTGATATGTTAAAAGCTTTCGATCTGGTTCATGGTTCACCGATTTCTTGCTAAGCAAACCTTTCAATATTGGTTTTCGTGGAAATATGTTTAAATGGCTTCGTTCTTACCTAATAAAAAGAACACAAAAAGTTACTATAAATGGGGTCTCGAGTGCATCCAGGTTATTAAAGAACGGTGTTCCTCAGCGTTCTGTACTTGGACCATTGTTTTTCTTAATTTATATTAATTCTATTTTCAAACTCAAGTTAAATTGCACTCCAACAGCTTTTGCGGACGACATAGTTTTTACATATGGATATGGAACCATTTTCGAAAGTATTGTGTGGATAAATGAAGATCTAGAATCGTTACGGTTGTGGTTTACCTACCATAAATTAATTATAAGCGATAAAACAAAACTAGTTTGTTTTAAGGTATCTGGTAACAGCTTATATGATTTTAATTTATGATTCCATGCTCATGATTGTAGGCAGTTTTCCTTATCCATACATCAATGTGGAAATAGTAATTTTTCTGCTGATTTAACCTGCACAGAAAACTGCTTCAAAATTGAATCAGTTCAAAATTTTAAGTACTTAGGTGTAATAATTGATTTTAACCTAAATTGGAAGGACCACATTAAAATGCTTAAAACTTATATGCTGAAGGTCACACGTAAAATGCACCTATTAAAACCTTTTTGCTCTCAAAAAGTTTTGTTAATGATTTACTATGGTCTTGCACAATCAAAGTTGCAATACGGTATAACAAATTGGGGGGGGTTCAATCCTCTACTTGCCGCTCCAAAGCTAAGAATTATTTCAAATAAAAATCGATTAGCTAGTAGTTGGCCCTTATTCAAAATATTGCAGATTCTACCAATCAGACATTTATATGTATTTAAAGATTTAAGAGAGTTCTTCAAGCAAAGCGGTAATATTCCAAGTAGAAATATACAAATATACAATCTACGCGTAAACAATATGTTCATAGCAAATACACCCTTTGCACATAGAACACATTTCTCGCATTTTTACACATATACGGCTCCATTTATATTTAATAGATTGCCTCTGTTTATAAGAGAAACTTTTCGATATCTAAATTTCACTAAAAATGTTAAAAACTGGCTAGTCACCCTGAGCTATGAAAATATTGAATCATTTTTTTAACATCTTCCTTTTCATCAGCAACACAATCATATTTACATCTTAAATCAATGTTAGTTTACTTATTAATTGTTATGTTTATATTTGCTTTTTAAATCTCTTTCTTGTTCTTTTATTAAAATTTATAAAATTGTAAATCAAAATGTTACTGATTATCAACCCAAATTATATTCTAATTTGAAAACTAATTTTTGAAGTGTCATTCACCACTAACTTTTGTTTAAGAATGATCACTAATATTTATTCAACTTATTTGTTATTAGTTTTTAAGATTATGAAAAAATTAATTGAATAAATAAAATAAAATTGAATGAAAAAAAAAATATCTTAAGGCAGCAGGTGATTCGCTCAAGATATCAAGCTAAAATAAGATTCCTTACTTTTTCCTCGTTTAATAAATAGCGTAGCTCATCAATAAATTCCTCTTTACTCATCTCATGAAGTCTAGCAACCAAGAATAACCGTCTGTTCTGTATTAATAGTGCAACTTATTCTTATCATGTCTGAACCCCTAAGATCCAAATTTACACATTCAGTTACATAATTTATTGCCCTGTCATTTACGAGGGGCGTTCAATATATTCTCGGTATCGATATGAAGGAAAATGCGAATTCAATTTAAATTGTTTTTATTTTTCAATATAATCTCCCCTAATATCAATGCATTTGTTACATCTTGAGATAAGCTTTTTTAAACCCTCAAAAAAAAAAATTTCCTCTTTCTCTGCAAAATACCGACTTGAGTTCTTCATCATCCGAAAATCTTTTTCCACGAAGACATTTTTTCAAATCCGGAAACAGGAAATAATCACTAGGGGCAAGGTCTGGACTATAGGGTGGGTGTTGGATTTCTTCGAAACCACAATCTCGCGCAGCAGCCTTGAAAACTCGCGCCGTGTGAACAGGAGCGTTGTCATGAAGAAGCAACACACCCGCTGCGAGTTTACCCCGTCTTTTCTTTTTAATTTCCTCCCGCAAATTATGCAAAGTGGAAGCGTAGGATGTGGCGTTGATGGTTTCACCTTTTTTTTTGTACTCAATGAGCAAGATTCCCTTTGAGCCCAAAAAAACTGTGGCCATGAGCTTCCCGGCAGACGGAGTGACTTTGAACTTCTTCGGGGGGTCTGTTCCTTTTTTATGCCACTGCATGGACTCTTGTTTGCTTTCAGGGTCATAGTGGTGGACCCATGTTTCGTCCCCAGTAACAATTCGATCCATAACACCGTCCGCGTTCTCACTACACATCTCCAAAAGCTCTCTACAGCATGCGATTCTCACTTTTTTCTGAGGCGCTGTAAGCATTCGTGGCACCCACCTTGCACTGACCTTTGAAAGGTTAAGATGGTCATGAAGAATGGTGTGAATGGTACCAATTGAAAGCTTGGTGATCTCTGCCATCATTTTCACCTTTATTCGGGCATCCTCAAGAACAAGTTTTTCGACTTCTTTGATGCTTTCTCCCGTACAAGCAGTAGCCGGGGCGCCGGAGCGGGGGTCGTCTTCAATGCTCTCTCTGCCTCTCTTGAACTCACTTGACTACTTTTGCACAGTTGATAATGAAGGTGCGGAACCCTGGTAAACAGCCACCATCTCTTCATGAATAGTTTTTTGACTTTTTCCTTGCTTAGTGAGAAATTTAATTACAGCGCGATGCTCAATTTTCACCATCATCGTCTCAGTTGCCATTATGATTCTGTTTAACTAGAGATAAAACGCGAATTATTATTATTATTATTATTATTTATTATTAAAGTAACATAAATGTTAAAGTTAATAAATTACAAATACAGCGGTAGCATCGTAGGCTTTCTGCTGTGCTTTAAACATATTTGGGTACATACTTATTATTGCATTACAACAGTGATTGGGGTTCCAGGAGTACACATGGACAGGTCCAAGCCCTATTATATGTGTACCCCCTACGAGCTTTAATTAATAATTAAATGGTGTTGCTTAAATTACGTTGTCTAAATCTAGTATTTGTAATAGCTTGAATACACTGACAATGTTCTGTTCTGATGGAACTTTTAACAAATTAATAAAACTATCATTAAAATATTTGGTACATATGCTTTGGATTTTATTGCAATCGCAAGTTAGGTGTTTTATCGTTAACCTAGTGGTAATAGAGCAAAAATGACAGTTTGGGGGTGGTTCTTTGGTGAAAAGATGTTGGTGCGTCAAGCGTGTGTGGCCAAGTCGTAGACGAACAAAGCATTTTAACATTTTTGTTGTTGGATTGAGCGGATAAAGTTGTGGAGTTGCATTGGGATTAATCGCTGAGTAATGGTGCTGATATTCGTTCCAAAGCTCAAGTTTACTCTGATTCCATTGTGATCTTATTAGTTTATCTAAATCTTTTCTGTTAGCTCGATACGAAGATGTGGTGGCTAAAACGCGAATTAATAATCCTATTTATATGAAATTTTACATGAATACACTAAAATAATAGTATTACTTGATAAATAAGTCAATTTATATATACAACCACAACTTCACCCCGATATCGAGAATATGTTGAACGCCCCTCGTATATAAACAACAATACCACCTGCAGCGTAGGAATTATTACAATTAAAGTGGCTCTTATACCCTCGTATTTCATAAGAATCTTTCTCATTATCGGAAATCCATATTTCAGGTAAAAAAATTAAATCGGGCTTGTTTAAAAATGACTCCAAGTGAGATAAAAAGAGATCGAAGTTTTTTCGCAGGCTGCGAATGTTTTGATGTACTACAAAAAAATTATTAATTCGCTGCTCGCAATGAAAAACGCTTGAACAAAGTTCACTATCAAAATGGCAAAACGGAGTAAAAAAGTTAAAGTCGTCAGTTAGATTGTTAAACTCAACATGATAAGCAGAAAAATAAGTTTAAATGATTAAAGTATTAAGATCATCAAAAGAATAAATTTTAAAAACATTACCACCTTCTTGTTTCTTCATCCTGATAACCCCATTATTGACCTATGGGTCAATTATGTTCACCTTGCATTTCTTTAGCTTTCTTGAGTAAAGCTCTATTAAATTGCGTGAGACTCTCATTAACGAAAATTGGTTTGATGTTATCCTCCACGCCGAGTACGCACGACCTTAGTTTCGCCTACCTCTTTTTGATTAAAATATTTCGCTTAAGTTCCAAAGATCTCAGCTTCACACAAACGATGTTCATTGACTTTTGTTTATGCAAAACAGAATTGTTGTTATCACCGCTTACAACTGATGCACTTTTGCTAGATTTCACATAGCAGGATTTGATGTCGTCATGCGTTACGTTGACCTTCAGTCCCTCTTGTAAAATCTTGACGGTACAGCTGAGTGCATTGGCACTGTCTCTTGCTGACGTGATGTACAAATATCTTTAGACGTCTAGTAAGGGGTCCTCAGAGGGAGGACGTTGAGTGGAGAAATTTGCGTTAGTAGGATGAACGATAGCGTCCATAGCCGGACTAGCGCAGGCTTTATTTGAGGTGCTTTCGAGACTGAGACAGGGTCTTGAAAAACAGATGGTGGCGGATTAGCACTTGATGGGCCAACGGCAACGCTAACATCCCCTAAGTGGGTTACTGATATTGGGGCATGTGGCCCCTTGTTTTAGCGGCTAAAATCAAGGACTTGGCCATCCAGGTTCGCTATCACGGAAAAACCAAAAAAGTTTCAAAACAAAAACAAGCACAATGACGTTCAGATCTGCACATGTTCGAACCGTTGGCAAGTCAAGTGTAGCCGAACAATTGGTAGAGGCCCTTGACTGTCATTATGCAGATATCACCGCCAACTAGGCGATTTTAAATCCAAGATAGGAAAGGAGGCCATCATTAGTGGGACATTTGGTAAACATACCTTACGCAACACCATGCCTGGCAACTGACTTAGACTTATTGACTTTGCAGCGGACGAAATATCACTATCACGGATTCTTCATCTCAATATGCTCGTACACAATGTGCATGGCGGTTTCCGGATCATGGAACGCTAAGCCAAAATGATAATTTTGCGTTCGACGTCAAATCGTCCGAATCTTCTGGGCAGCCAAAATTGACTTGCATCACTACCTTGTTGCTTGGATTATTATTATGGGGAACTTTCGGCGTTTTCGTTTTTGTTACTCCAGCAACCCATTCTGAACCGAATGGAGAGTTTGCTGTTTTCTGGGATAGCGCTTAGAGATTTTGTTCGATTTTGAAGTGCTAGCGTTGGAGGTCGTTTTCAAACTAGAGCTGAAGATGTGCTTTTAACTACTTCTCCCAACCATTGATTGGCGTTAGGAAGCGGGGCTACAACTTCAATTGGAATAGCTTTCGTTACACCAACACCGGTGGCGGACTGGAAACTAAACGCGGAGATACTTAAGCTGTTTGAGGCGTTGATGCTTTTTCAAAAATGGAACTGTAACCTTTGTTTTTCGGCTAAAATATTTTGATTAATGCTCATGGTATTGTTGAAGTTTAAATCAAGAGAGTCGGTTCTGGTGAGCAACGATCAGCCCTGGCTGACACAATCAACTAACGGTATCCACTTCAGTGAGCGTTCTCAATGACGATTTGGAGTTGTTAATGTTGCACCACCTTCATCCAAAAAAGCCCTTTGCCTTTCCGCATTGAACGGAAGATCATTGGTACGTAATAACATTTGTGTCTTGACAGCGGGTTGACTGCCGATCAGACGAAATGAGCCCTGACGCTCCAACATTGACGGATTTGCATGTGGTCGCTCAATGGCGAACGGATTGAATGGTCTCGGTCGTGGTGTAACCGCAGCTGACGGTGTTCCATTTATATTGATTTCTCGTTCATTACTTGCAAGGCGTTCGGTAAGCGTTTGTTGATGGAATGAACCAGTTTTGGTGAATGTTGAATTTTTCATATCAAAAGTCATCGTAACACCGTATTTTTTGTCACGACGCTGTGTACGTTCTAGACAGACGGAAAAGGCGCAGTCTACAGCATGAGATAGACGCTCGCCGGAATCTTTACAGGCTAGAAATCTATGACATATCCAACGACGAGTAGTGTCATCATGGCAAATATAACTGAACCCTCGTTCGTGATAACGATCTGGGGCACAACAACTAACTTTTTCTATAGTCTGATCAACAGTTAAGCCTTTAGTTTCATCGTCTACCACACGTCAACCATCTCCGCTTACATGAAGCAACCCACGGATTGGACGCCTTCGGGAATTTCTTAGAACCTTTCTCACAAACGTGCATACCCCAAGATTGAAATATTTCCATACAACCTATTGTAGATACTTCACAGCAAACGAGCATGCCGGTCAAACTGCGTGTTCTTCCGCCTGCAATTAACGAGGTTTTGAAGATTCTGGAAACGATCCTTTCATCGACGGAACGAATCACGAAAAGATCCATTTTTTCGGTGATATTTACTAAAACGGAGTGAATGCAGATTTCTTCAAGTCAGTTTTAAGGTGACAACATTTTAAACCTTATGAACTATCTTTCCTTTTGCAGATTGGAAGTTGTGTATCCTGATTTTAAAATTCCGATTTCACTGCACTTAGAGCAAAGTAGTGAATCCCTCAAGCGACAGATGGGAGTTGTACTTGTACAATATGTTAGGTGGCCGTACCTTGTTCAACACGAAATTTCGTAAAATTTACCGCGAGCGTATACCATCACTTTGACTAACGATTTTTATTTTGCTCAAGTGAGTCGAATTTTTGAGAAATAGTTCAACACCAACCTTGTCGAATGGACAAGCGAGAAGAAAAAAGAAACAATTCAGCAAAACTCGGCGAAAAAAAAATTTATTCTTTTTTAATTATGGTGTGGCAACTGGCAAGTAACAGAGCACTGAAGAGTAGCCACCACGACGGCACAAGGAGAAGGCAAAGGTAGGAAGAAGGTATGCCTGATGAATGAAATCTCAGCATCGGTTGCCCGATCACCAAGAAAAGGAGACACGCTCAATTACGCCAACTATACATAGAAATAAAATCTCTTTAACATTGCGTGCAAGATTTTACCTCCCATCGTCGACAACTTGATTGGCCCCTATCAGTGTGTTTCAAGCCAGTAAAGTCCACAATCGACCAAATTTTCACACTCTGGCAGCTCCTGGAAAAATCACAAAAAGTGAAGCTGTAGAGCTGTGGAGAGAGCTATAGAGACGAGCTATATAGAGGCATGTGTACTTTTAGCATCTCTGCCAAGTGATGATGAAGAACTCTCGCTGGTCCGTCAAGGTCCTTAACGACTTAATTGAAACCGTTGATGTCAAAAGAGGTCTTAGACAAGGTGCGGAATCCGTTCTTTTGCTAGTATTGAAATGGATGCTGCGAAAATGGGTTTAGCTGTAAATGAGGGTTAAACCAAGTTTATGCTGCCAACAAGAAGAGACACACAACATCGACGAATTGAACAAAATGTCGCAGTCGACAGCTTTAGTTTGGAGGTAGTGAGGGGCTTTATCTGTCTTGGCTCTGCTATTAATTTTGCCAACAACACCTCAGTGGAAATAGAACAAAGAATCACTCTTCCCAATCGCGTTTCCATTCGCTAAGAAGGCAATTGAATAGTAAGGCCCTATCCCTACATAAGACCTTGATCATTCCAGTCTTACTTTATGGCGCTGAAGCATTGATTTTATCGAAAGCGGATGATGATATCCAGAGTCGTTTCAAGAAAAAAATTCTTCGTAAGAAATTCGATCCCGTTGGCGTTGACGGCTTTGGAGGAGGAGATTTAACGATGGGCTATACGAATTGTACTGCGACATCGACCTGGTTAGAAAACTGCGCCCGAGATGGGTAGAACACCAATGCTCAGGTCCACAGACTCTTCGAATCTAACCCACTGGAATACGACTTCGGTTTATGTGGGGTGCACAAGTTGAAAGAAACCTCAACCGACAGATGTCCCTAGGGTTTTTGTTGAACGCCTGTGGTGTTGACTTAAGTTCACGGGATGCTCAGATATCCATAGGCGCCAGGATTCGGCTGTCCAGTGCTTACATACATTAGTAATACCAGTTCAGAACCTGCGTTAGAGGCGCAACTTTCAGCTTTAGTATTAGTCGAGGCCGACCTACAATTTCTTGCCGATCTTAGGGCCACGGCATCCGGTACTTATTGCAACTCTACATCGAGTCAACCATAAGTGGAAGACCCATCTTGTAACTTAAAGCTTTGAGCACAACCGCCATGACGCTGCCACTAGGAGGTCTACCTCTTTCAAATCAGGCCCTAGAAGCCCTAGAGGCCCTGACGCCCATAGTACTGAGTTTTAATACTTGGCAGGGACTACCGGTACTTATCCCACCCAACGGAACCTACTGACCGGTCGCTTGTATATGGTCGAATCGAAGCAACTTCCAGTGGCGTTAAAATCGGAAAACTATTGATGGACCTAGTCTTAATAATTGGGCGGGGGCGAACCGACAGTGAGCAATTGAAGAGAGTTAGCTAAGGATCGTCATAACTAGAGATGCTTTTTAGTTGAGGGCCAGGTTTACCCTAAACTGTAAGTAAGTTAGTTAGATTAACAGCAACAAAATGCTTCCGTACCATTCAAACTTATTTTCAAAATCAGTCTCCAATATGCGAAACATATGGAATAATGCGTGATTTCTGCAGTCCTCATAACCGAACTATACCCGACATTCGTCGTGTTGTGGATAAATTTCTTATCACATATGTGTTACACCTTACGAGCGCATTAGTGAAGCCAAAAACAGAACCAAGAGAAAAAGCTACAACGCTATTACTTCCGGCAACCTTATGTCGACCGTTTAAGGACGGGGTTTATGTTTGGCCAATCTGTTAGGGAACAAGCAAAATTGCGGCTTCTGGAGCAAGGTTAACCCAGAAAAGACTCAGAAGATTAAATTCCACTTAAAAAGGAGCTCTGTTTGGTTGTGGATATATGATAATCCGGATGATATGTGGTTCCAACAGGATGACGCTACGTCTTATTCTGACCATGAAGCTTTTGGTTTAGTGAGGACTTGATTCAGGGCAACACCATTTCGCGAAACGGATTAGTAAATTGGTCACCGAGAACAATTCGATTTGACGCCACTTGTTTAGTCTTTTAGGGGCTATACAAAGTTGGTGTATGTTAATAAACCGCAAAATATTCAGGCGTCGGAAGCCAATATCCAGAGATCAAGAGCTTAAATTGATACCCACGACATAAATCGCAAGTATTTGGTACCTTAGACAGCGTTGAAGAGAAAGAAAGATAGAAAATGTACTGCTTTATTCATTTTTCTTTTCAGGGGAGGACCAGACATTTGTACCGGTTAATCCTACCACCAAATAGCTATCCTACGAAATTAATTATTATTTAAGTTCGAGGGTATGTTTCCAACTTAGTAAAGATTACAAACATAGTTTCCGGAAGCTCTGGGAAAAGTATTCCTCAGACTCACTTATTTACTTAGATTGCACTACAGTCCGTCCACGAGTCTCCACCAATAAACCTCTCCAGTTGGCTAACTGCCTCCAGTTGCGCACTCCAAGTTGGTTGAGGTCCTCTTAAAGACCGAGTGTCTTGCATCGATCGCAACATGATCGATTTGCCTTACGGTTTGATAGTCAGGTAAACGCCATGTCTCTATCTGGATGTCAAGTTAAGGAAACCTTGTGCGAGTTATGGTGATGTTCCGCCCCGTAGCAAATTCAATCAACCTTAGTGATATTGACGATTAGAGCCTTGATGCGCATTGTTATAAGACGTTCGCTTTCGTGTCGAATGGTCAAGACTTGTTGCCTAAGTTTTCCCTTTACAAAGTTGTTGTCCATCTTCACTTTTGTGCGACCTGCAACGTCCCTGTTTGGGAAATAATTGATTGCCCAGAATAGGGTCTGGGCCAGTAGCGCAATAATCAGTCACGATGAAGTGCTTGTTTTACCTCCTCGTTGTGATCCCCGGGCGAATTTGCGTATCTCTATATATGTACGTAAACAGGCTAAAATTACAAGTGCGAAAGACCTAGATAAGTGACCTGTTTAGAAGTTTCCTGGATTCTTTATGAAGACGCTGCAGGTCTGAGTTCTACCAAGGAACGGGCGATCTGCAGGATTGCTTACGTACTGGAAATAGCATTTCGAAATACTTGATGAGGGTGCCGTCCATCTTCTGAACAACTTTTGCTTTCTCTTGTGCTTAGGGGGAGCATTATTGTACAATACTTGTCGAGCTCCTCCTTAAATCGTGTCCAATTGGTTTTATGCGGATTCCCCACCTTCGACAAAAGTCGAGACCTCGCATCCGATTGTGAATTCGATGTACGAGTATCTATGGTCTTACATGGAGATCCCCGATAGTACTTCCAGACAGTAATCTCCTTAGCATACCTGTTGCATAAAGTTAAGTTGATTAGTTGCTGTCTTACTCTCGTAACAAAAGTTGAATGAGAGCCAACATTATTGACAGCCAGGTCAGACGATAGTATGAAGTCCAGGAGATGATTACCTCTCACGTTGCATATGATACTGTCCCAAAAAGTGTCATGAACATTAGCATCGCAGCCTATGATAAGTCCCATCTTCTTTGAGTCACAATATTTAATGAGCTTCGCTACTGCCTCCGGTGGTGGCGGCAGTAACGAATAATAGGAGAATTTGTCCCACTCAGTGGCTACTCTAATAGTACATAATCATGCCACACTCTGCCCTTACCCCTAGCCGTCAATATCCTAGTGGAAAATAATATGGAACTGCATAAACTTTCGCTTAAGGTGAAAGAATGTGAAATTTCTGGCCCACCTTTTCCGGGTGTTTTGTACTCATTTCGGCGCTTGTTACGATTAACTGCTGCGATTCGGTGGGTCACTTACTCTGTTATACTGTCGCAGAATGCTCGTCATTTGCTCCCTTAGTTAGTTAGTCTTCGTAGTTCTTGATGGAACTCCCAGGAGATGTCACGGGGAGGCGCTGAATGCCGGACTTTCTGGTAGAACTGCAGTCTTTGTATGCAGATGGATCATCTCATCATTTATCAAACCAGCTTTCTTTGGTTAATGCTGCTTCTACGAGGCCAGTTACTACTAATTCCGTCCCCTACGAACTGTAGGTAAAGTTATTTTAACAAAACGAGCCTGATATCTATTCGTAAGAAGTTTTCCTGTAAGAAGTTACTGTGTCCAAAGCTAATATGAATTTACTAGATCTCTGTGGAACCGCTGTGTATTATTTAACCAAGGCCCTCCTAATTTTTCTAAAACAATCATACTTTCACCACAAACCAAACTCAAACATCAAAACGTCACTCAAAATTTTAATCCAGTGTCATCAAAACGAACTAAATCCATTTCGTCAACTCATCTTAATCAAATAAAAGATTCTTTGATTTCCAAAAAATTCAGCTGCATAGAACGAGTCCCTTCGAACTCGTAGATAACACTCTTAAGTACATAAAAATCCTTTTAAAACACTCTCATTCTATTTGCTGTAATTGAAATTGCCGTGGAGTACTTTCCGCGATTCTAAATCGCGTTGCAGTTTGAAATCCTTTATGTATATGCTAATGTAATTATCCAAAGTACATTCTACTATTGCCGCCATCAGCATCAGGACTGGGATTTGCTCGGGGTGCTTTGTCGCTTAGTCCTTGCAATCATTTCTACCCATTTCAGTCACTTCCAATGGAAGGACAACCAAGGATAATAGTAATAATCTGAAGACATAGATAACCACGAGGATATTCACTGTTGTCTCTTTGGTTCTCTGTCGCTGTTTTTTTTTCCATCCTTGCGAATGCGGTAGAAAAATTTTCTTCTTGAGTAACATACTTATTCAATTTCTTTGAAAGGACATCATCATCATCATCAGCATTGTTGTAGCGGTCCTGTTAAAAAAAAAAAAGAAACAGAAGAAAGTCTTTGTGTATTGAGGGAGGTATTACGCGGTTTGCATTATTTTGTATCTTGTGGTACACGAGTACTGGTTGCCAAGGATTGCCATCCCTTTTGGAAATATTTCGTTTTGAGTTTTTATTTTGTTAGTACCAAAACCAAGTCCTTCGGGGCGACCTTTTTGCTAATACCTATTCATATACTTCGTCCCTCAAGTGGTTCAGCCTGCCTGGATCTGATATCTGTCGGACACAACGAAAGTATGACGACAAATGCATGCAGTGAACGATGGGCGCATAGCAAGCTACTCTCCAGAAAAGTATGAGTGTCGCTCGTAAACACTACGAGCAGAGGGGACGGAAGAAACAATGACCGTTCTGAGGAGAAACTTTTCTCTTTGGAATGAGATGTTTTGTCCCTCATCGGATGAAGAGTATCAAACCAAAAGAAAAGGCATGGTAGGACTCGAGCTGTAAAGAGGCTGTTAGGGTTAGGGAGGGTTTTCCGACAGAGGAAAACCGGAAAAAGTTCAAATGAGCCAGAAATCACTACAACGCCTTTCTTAAGAGTGTGAAATCCCAATATGACCAAAAGATGCGGCAAAAAATACTGCAATGTCCCAAAGGCAGTACAAATTTTTGGTCGTTCGTCAAAACGAAATTCTGCCTCATCCTCCATCCCAACGCTCATTTACAATGACATTCCAGCTATCAGCTCTTTGAAGAAAGGTAATCTGCTTGCTGCACACTTTGCGGCTAGCTCAACACTCTCGGATTGTGATTTGTCCCCGCCTACACTTGAGTGCGTCAAATCTTCAATGTAACGAATCTATTTTCCCACTAGTGTAGTAGCAAGAGTACTTAAAGATCTCAACAGTCACAAATCCGCTGGTCCAGACGGTATATCTCTCCTCTTTCTGAAGAGGTGTTCTTCCTCGCTGGCAAAACCACTGCGTAAGCTTTCTCATCAGTCCTACACTTTCCGCGACGATGGAATACATCATTTGTCCAGCCCGTTCCTCTCTATCCTCCTACAGACCCATTGCACTTGCGTCCCTTCTTTCCAAGGTCATGGCAACGCTGACAAACCGCCAGCTAATGAAATATCTCGAAACACGAAAACTTCTCAATGACCGGCATTACGGTTTTCGGAGCAACAGGTCCACTGGTGATCCGTTGGCATGTCTCACTGAAAAGTGGAACCAAAGCGTACATCAATCTGGCGAAAGCAAGATAGTTGCACTTGATATTTCTAAGACATTTGACAGAGTTTGGTATCAGGCTCTTTTGTCGAAAATGCGTGCTTTTGGGACCGATGACTCTCTTCTTCAATGGATTAGAAATTACCTTTCGGAACGTTCAATTCAAGTTGTCTTGGATGATTTGAAGTCTGGCATTCACAAAATAAATGCTGGTGTGCCTCAGGGTTCCGTTCTGTCTCCAACACTCTTTCTAATTTTGTTCTATTGTCTGCTACTTCTAATCCAATATAATCTCTGCTTTTCATATTCGTTCCCGGACTCACGTCCCTGCTCTTCGGCTGTATAACGTGAACGTTAGCGTATGTTAAGCTCATTTAACCCCGATATTAATAGCATAACCGATTAGGGAACTATCAATAGAGTTGAATTTAAACACCCAGTCATTATCCAGGAATGGCACTTGCATCGTCGGAACCGATAAACTTTCCATTCTCGGTATGTGTGTCAGTAACAACTTACGTTGGAATGATCACATATTCGATGTCGCCAAAAATGCTGCGAAATGTCTAGGTTTCCCCAAGCGCTGTAGGAAATATTTTACCACTTCTGATCTGGCCACAATATATAAGGCATTCATCCGCCCAAAATTAGAGTACAATGCCCACATCTGGTCAGGTGCTAGATAGGATTCAAAATCGTGCGATAAAACTCACAGGTGAGACTAATATCAGTCAATCAATTGACACCCTCGAACACCGACGTAATGCTTCCTGTCTCACTTTGTTTTATCGCTATTTCCACCACCAGTGCTCAATTAGAATCGCCAGTAGCATTCCGCCCATTCAAACTTTCAACCGTAGCACCCATGTCGCTATGAATGCTCATCAGTATACCCTCAAGAACAGTTTTGGACGTACTCTAAAATATCGTGATTCATTCCTAAGCTGTACAACTCGCTTATGGAATGCCCTGCCGATCTCTGTATTTTCCGGTCATTATAACTTATAAACATTTAAAAACAGTGTACATCAGTACCTGTCCTTTCTTCCTCCCTAAATTTAATTTGGAGAGTGCGGCAACCCTATTACCATCCCTTTTGACATTGCACCACTTCAAAGCATGACAACTTTGTCTCTTATCCTTGTTACAAATACATTTTTAGTCCCCTGCTGAGCGTACCGGTGCGATGGTTTTTTTTTGTTTTTTTTTTTTTGTTTGCCGCAGGAATGTTGCACTCGACCAAGAGTCGTTTTGGAATTATTTTTTAATGCTCTAAGAGTCATTTGCATCCAATTTCGCATTAACTTTAACTCTAAAGGTGCTTTGTAAAGAAAAGTTAGTCCTTCGAAGGTCCATTTTGGTCGGCATGCAGTGTTCCCATCATGACAGTATCCTGCAATAGAGAGCTGTGGTGGAATAGTTAGTGGTTGTGATGATCATAGAACTTGTAGTCCACTGGCCATATAACAAACATTAAAAGTGTCATCGTGTTCTTTTATAATTGTCCTAAATAGACAAGGGACAACAAAAAAGGACACTTTGATGGTGAAAGTTTTCCTGTCAAGGAGAAAGTTTTGTTTTTTTTTCCTTTTTTCGTAGTACTCGTAAAAGCACAGCAGAAAGGTGCATAATTTCTCAATGGAAATCCGTGTTTCTTTCGAACGTCGACTGGTCTCATTTAGTTTATTCCTCAGAGTGCTTTATAGAGCTGCAGAAACAGAGGGGGTTAACTGCATCGGTCATTGGCAGTAGAATTGCACAACTAATCCGAAGGTTGGTGAAGCGAGTTAATTGAATTCTGAGGTGTAAATGTCAACACTGTACGAGGCAACACGAAATCAATTTGGCCATTTGCAGTAGATCTAAATCACTGGAAGGCACCCAGTTGGTTAGTCAGGCAGAGTAAGACCAAGTCAATTAGATTGATATCTAAATCTATAGAGATACCGGCGCACCTTCATTTGATTGCCTTAATATATTTTGCTTAATCGAGTAAGTTGTTTGCAATCAATCCGAACTGGAGGCGATCTTGTGGCGCAACGTAATCTTCTCAATGTGGACATGGCTAATGGTATCCGTATACTGACTTCTTTGTTGTTCTTGCGCTTCGTTAGCAATAGTAACAGATTGGAGGTAATTGGAGATTCGCTTAACTGACTGGCGGAATAGATCTGTAAGTTGGAGTGTTGTGATAGTTGCTAGGTAGATTGATTAAGTTGAATTGGTTGTTGAATTTTCATTGAAGCTAGAAAGTCGGTGATGAACTTGTAGAGACGCATTCAAGTCAAACGGTCATGGCAAGACTCTATATCAACAACCCGGTAGTGGAGGGCGAAGTTCCACAGTCATGCAAGTAGAGGTTTGGTAATCAAGAAAACATGTAGAATAGCCAAGAGAAAATTTACAATCTGGACTGCACTTAGAGCTCTTGCTTCAACTACGGCTACGCCAGCTTTTTGAAAACTGGCACGGGTTAGCAGACGTTTTATAATCATTTCTTCTGAGTTCCCGACGCTGTCGTTGACTTGAATGAATCCGACGAATCTTTTTAAAAAAACTTGGCCTGCAATAAGCAGTTTGGAACACAGAACATCATCTATGGCACCCGCTCAGATGTAGTCTCACTAGTAGGAAATTTTCCAAATTACTGGCCTCTAGTTACGCATGCAACGAAACCTGGCATACTACTCGTACATAGAGCCTACTACCAAAGTTGCGGTGATGAATGCCGTTGACGATGTATAGATGTCCGATTTTGGCCAAAGCTAGACATGGCGGACAAACAAATAATTTTTGAATGATCTCTGGGACACCTTCTAAGCGGAGACACATAAGAATGGAGATAGAGTGGTCTTCGTTGAGATGTATTCCAATTTTGACATCACTTGGAGTGCAATGCCCTTGCTCTACAGCATAAAGGAGATGTTTTGATGAAGCTGACAAGGTCTGTGATCTTCATACAGCAGACATCATTTAGATCTTGCTAGTAGTAGCTCTCTAGAGATTGTATTTTGATGCATGCCAAAGGAGGACAGTTGCGTCACAGATCCTCTTCTCTTTTGTCCATTCAGCTCTTGAAGAAGTCGTTATGGAAAATACTCAATGTTTGCGAATTTGGAGATATCTTCTCTCATGAAGTTGATCAGCTGTCTTTATCGTTAAGTACTGAGTAGGTATGTGTTTAGAGCGCTTTAAAGTTTTTTTTTTTTTTGGTTTGCGCCAATGGATGTGGATCTTCGAGATACTGATAACCTGTGTTACCAGCAAGAACGATTCACGGGATATTATTCTTCTTTTTCCTCGTGTCTACGCCCTAAACCACACCCTGCGCACTTCTACCACTTTCCCCGCGGAACTGCCGCTAGGTATTACTTCGCGGGGCTGGCAAGCAATTCATGCTACTCCGGTGTTTCCATTTGTTCGGCTGGTTCTGTCGCTCTTCTTTCGGCTTTTATTCTCCGTAGCTCGGTCTGCCCAGTTTTACAAATCCACAGATATTTAGCCAGTATTCTTCTGACTCCACCATTCTCTTAATTACCTCTGAGGGGTCTGGTAGATTTTCTCTCCATTCCGTGAAGCGTCCGCAAAAGAATATTGCGTGCTTCACGTCCTCCTCCAGATTTGGACACTCGGGACAAAAGGGGGAGTTGTCATGGCCAAATCTGTTTAGATACTTTCGCTATCCGCCATGACCAGAGATGAACTGCGTAAGGTGATAGTTGCAGTTTCCTTGGGCTCTATTCATCCATACATTGGTTTTTGGAATCAAGGTATGAGTCTATCTGCCCTTTGTGGCATTATCCCATCGAGATTGCCAAAGGGCTATAGAACGTACATTTTCTTCCTCTTTCATTCTACTTATTGCCTTGGCATCTGTTGGCATTGAGGTTTTCCTGAGGTAAATTCTCCTCACCTCGTCCGCGAGGATGTCGATGGGAATCATTCCAGCGATGACAAATGCGGCTTCGTCCGACATCGTCCTATAGCCGCTTATTGCAACGAGTCGGTATTCCGCTGACAGTTTCCGGCCTGTTTCTTTCCTTCTCAGCATATCTGCCCAGACTGGTGCCGCGTATACATAGAATAACCGAGCTGACCACTTTAGCTAGGAGGATCATTTTTGTGTATCCAGGTTCGCCAACATTCGGCAGTATTCTGGAGAGTGCCGCTTGTAGCGCTGACGCTTTTTTCCTCACGTAGTCGACATGTTGTTTGAGCCATAACCGATTGTCTAACATCATTTCTAAGTACTTTACCGCTTCCTTCGATCGGATGTTCTGGCTACCGACTTGAATATTGATATATTCTGCTCGTAATAAGAAGGACTTCTGTTTTTTGTTCCGCCAGTTCGAGACCTGCATATTCAAGCCACTGCTTTATTTGAACAATGGCTGCATTGGTGGTTGACTCGACTTCATGGGTGTGTTTTGCGACTACCACGATAGCTATATCGTTTGCGAATCCGATGAAACTGACTTCTTCGGGCAGCCTTAGTCGCAACACTCCGTCGTACATTAAATTCCACAGGAGTGGACCTAACACGGATCCTTGCTGTACCCCAGCGGAGATGGTGTAGTATTCATCCGTGTCATACCGTAACTTCCTGTTCGTGAAATAGTTGGCGATTATCTTTGGCAGGTAGTAGGGTGTTTCCATCCTTGCAAGTGATCGGCTTATTTGGGGCCAGTCGATAGTGTTGAACGCGTTTTTGACGTCAAGTGTCACCACCGCACAGTACTTTTTTGAGCCCTACCTCCAAGAATGCCCTTCTATGGCTGCAGACGCAATGTCGACTACTGTTTGGATAGTATCGACTGTGGAGCATGACTTTCGAAATCTAAACTGCTGGTTTGAGAGGGCTTCCTTCTCTTCTGCTACAGTCAGCAGTCTGTCGTATATTATACGCTCAAGGATCTTTCCCATTGTGTCTAGAAGACATATTGGGCGATATGACGATGGTTCTCCTGGTGGTTTATTTCCTTTGGGTAGTAGCAATAAGTGTTGCAACTTCCACAACTTCTGGGAACACTTCTTTCTCCAGACACTTTTGCAATGTTGCGATGAGTGTAACGGCTGGGATATGTCCTACTTCTGATTACCGGACGATTGTGACCATGTTGTGTAACCTTTTGGGGAACAAGTGCTCCACTATGGTTATCAGCATTTTTGGGCACGTTATTTGTGGAGACCTGCAGGATTTCCGTTTGGTCATAACCATTTTGTAGGCCGTGCCCCATGGGTTAATATCCGCTTCGTCGCATCTTGATTTGCTCTCTTGATTGCCCTTGTAAACTCCCGTTTTGGCTGTTTAAAGCTTTCTAGGTGTTGTTGGAAGTCATCTCTCCCTCTAGACCTTTGGACTTTACGTCTAGCTTTTAAGCACTTTCCCCTGAGTGTTTTTATTTTATCGTTCCACCTGTAGCATGGGGCGTTTTTTCGATTTCCTGTTTTCCCGGGCATTGCCGCTACGATATTCTCTGTAAGTTTTCGGCTGATCCGCTTGTATCCTCGAATGTATCCTTGTCGAAAAGGCTATCCTTTCATTGTGGGCCCCTAATTTTTTGTCGCTGCAGAGTTCTTTTAGTTTTTTCGATCTTGAATAAAATCGTCTGGTGGTCGCTATGGCTGTACTCCTCGCTGACGCGCCAGCTCTTGTTGCGTAAGATAGAGTGACTCACAAAGGTTAGGTCGATGATTGATCCCGTTTCTGCTTTGCGAAATGTGTTGCTCCTTCTTCTATTTTCTAAGTCTATGTTTAGGGATGCAAATGCTTCAAGGAGTGTACGCCCACTTCCGTTGCTGAGCCTACTGCCCAATTCCATAGCCCAAGCATTGAAGCCTCTTCCAATGATCACATCAGTTTTGTGTTGTGCATTGTTCATCAACCTGTCCAGCATTGCTTGGTATTGGTTGAGTGTCCAACTAGGTCGCTAGTAGCAGCTATAAAAGTTGATGTCATTTACTTTTGCGAGTACAAATCCTTCCACATCACCATCGATGTTTTGAAAGGCGTGATTCTCGCATATCCATATTGCGGGATGCTTTGTCTTGTTGCATACCCAGATACTGCTGTCGAGAGTTTTATATGGTTCGCTTGTCAGGACCACATCCGCTTTCTCATCTCTTGCTGTTTGTTTCAGGATATTCTGAGCTATCTCACAGTGATTAAGATTTATTTGTATGATAGTCATGGCTTCCTTGAAGACTGGGCACTTTCCACTGTCCGCTATGTATTTTGCGTTCTTCGGATCATTTTCCCTGCAGAACATGCATGACGGCTCCCTGCTGCAATTTTTTGCTATGTGGCCTTCTGTGCCGCATCTCCTGCCTAGTTTGATGCGGTCTTCTAGGCATTCACATCTGCTTGGTATGTGTCCAAATTCTAGGCATTTGAAACACTTCTTTAGCATTTTTTTTTGGCGGACCCAGTTTACCCAACCTACCTTTAGTCTTTCTGCTTCTAGCATCTTTTTTCCGATTCCTACAGGGAGGCTAATTAGTGCACTCTGTGTGTGTCCACACATCTGTCGTAGCGATCTGATGTCGGCTATCGTTATCTGTTCGAATCCGAAGTGCTTTCTGATTGCTTCACAGATTTCCTTCGCAGAGCTTCGCATATGCGGCCTTTACGTCCTCGGCTTTGCTGACGGTATTCCTGAGCTGTATTAGCAGTTCCCCCTTGTGTGTCCTTCTGATCCTCGACACTGATTTAGCAACTTGTTCTAGTTTGGAATCTGCTTTTATGTTACGGAGTATTTCCGCTTCTCCCTTGGACTCAATTACAATTGCGCCAGGTTTGGTTTTCTCGACAACTATTTTGTTCCTGGTGGTATTTTTGGTTACTTTAGTCCAGGCTGGTTCCTCGATGATGGCTGCTTCGGCACGTTTCTTTGCGCCTTCTCCATTTCTTGTTTTTTCCGTTTCCGGTCGCGTATCTTTTGAAAATTCTCTCCTGTTCGTTTTTTCCGTTTTCTGTTGTTTACGCGACGGCTCCATTGTTTTTCTTTCAGGAGTCGGCTTTCGTTTCGGCTCAGTGGTTGGTCGAAGCCATGGGGATGTTTGTAAGGCTATGCTGTTTCTAATAACCTCTTTCGCCTTCTTATCCTGCATCTGTATAGCTGAGAGCTCATTGAGAGCCCGTATGCTTTCAATTGCGTCGCTCATCGGTTGGTGTATAGAACGCCTTTTGGCGTCATCCAGCATTCCGACCAACTCCCTTATTTGCTCTCCTAGTTTAAGGAAAGCTGGTTGGCCTGGGGTTCCCTCCATTGTTGCTCGATTCGTGTCCGGTGGACCGACACTTACTGGAGTATGGAATGTTGTCGGTGCGGCAGGAGATCTTCGCATTATTGCACTTTTTTGGAACGGATTTTCGTAGTTGTCCCCGTTTCCTGTCTCCTTATTTGTTTTCTATGTGTTTGGTGTTGTTGTTGTTTTTTTTGTGTTCATTTCTTTAGGGTCTCCACCCAAAGCCGTTATCAACGTTCGGATGTGTAGTCACCAACGATCCCATCCCATCTATACAAGCAGTGAGGCCATGCGAGGGTTAAACAAAGGTGTAACGGGACGAGGGCGTATGCACCATTAGCCTGAAAGCCGTTTGAACCGGATTTTACTCCAGCTCACTGGCTGTAGCTTCCAAATTCCAAATCGTTGTTTCCTGTATGCCATAATTAAGACCTTACTGGACTCGGTCTTAATGCCTAGGGCGTTGGTGCCTAAGGTAGGTTCAAATATTTGAGCCGCTTGTCTTCCGGCTCTATCTCCGAACTTGGTTAATCAGGACAGGTTTGGGGTTATTCCGCCCCTACTCGGTCACCAGAGCCTCGTTAGTCTGAAGCAGGGTACACCACGTACAGGTGAGGATAGTATTTTGTAGGTTGAATTACGCTTTGTACCCCAGAGCGCTTTCAAGTGTCATTTATTTCACGTAGCACATTGAATAGAGGGTAGACTATGTTGAGGTCCAAAGAGAAGACACCTGTGCAACCACAATTGTTCCTTTCCAGAATCTGATGCTCAGAATCAACGTTGAAATCAGCTTACATTAATTTAATGTTAGTTGATTGGGGAGGACGCGATGTTATTTGATTAGCAACCCATTGAGGACTAGGTTCCACAGTAGAGCAGAGTTTTCATTTTTGCAGAAGAGCATTTATTGAGAATGGAATGGAGTGCGCTGAAGACGAAATTATTAATTTCAAGTTGTTGAAAGCTCCCTTGATATCAAGGAATGCATGCCACCATTGTAATCTCATTGGGAGAGACTGATTTTCAATGGGCCGGCATGATTAAACAGTCTTTCGTGATTGAGATTGGACTTGATGTGGAGATCGAGGATTCGTTCAAGATTCTTTAGCCGGCTATTAGATATTTTGGGAATACCTATATTCGATTACCTTATTACCTTAGAGCTGAACATATTTCAGAATTGGAAACAGAGTATCTCTGACAATTTGAAAAGAATTCTAAGCAGGGAAGATACTATCGGGACTTGAGGCCTTATAGGTTTAAGAGCTACAAACTTTTGAGTGGCCGTGGCTCAAGTGGTAGTGTATTGGCTTCCCAATCGGGCGGTTCGGGGTTCAATACCAGGCGGGAGCGAAAGACATTCTTTTTTCGTAAGATGAATGGTTGCCTAAAATACAACAGTCAATTTGTACTAATGATTAATTTAGTCTCCTCATTAAATGGGGTTTTTTTAGACAGAACTTGCTATAATCCCGAGGATTCACTTGTATTCCAGCACCTACGTCAGGCTTACCTATCGTTTGAAAATCATTAAAGGCGCCTGGTTGGCTTTTCAGTCACGCCTTGAACTATATACTCGTAGTTTGGCGCAGTAAAAATTCTTCCTACTCTTGGATTGCAGTTCCTAGGTCATTGGGCCCAAATTCTTCGTCACAAAAAAAGGAAAACTAAACAAAACTAACAAGATGATTGACAGTTATATGAAGCTACTCCGATGCTTTGTAGAAAACGAATCAGAAAAGAACAGCCTTTGTTTTAGAATAGATTTGTAGCACTGAAAGGTCATACGTACAAATGAAAAGAACTTCTCCACTACTCCAGTACCCGGACTCAGTCTCATTAAATTCTAAAATTGCCCTTGAATGCCGATCATCTCCCCGGTAGCAGTTCAACCTTCACCGGTAGCAGTTCAACCTTCACCTTTGCTGGGCCACAGAAACATTCCAGGGAATTGTAGGTCCGAGATTGGAACCACTCTACCTACTCTACCGGAAAAGGGTAGCATAGGTATACCAATCGCTACGTGCAAATCAATATTAAAACTGGATGCTAATAAAAGAACAGACCTTAGGTGGGCTGTTGGACCAATATGTCTAGCGATCAAAGCTGGATCTGAATCGCTCTAAGGGTCGGATCTTTCTAAATAGGAAACATCTTAGCGCCATTATAAGTGTCATCACTGAGCATTGCCTTATAGGCAAGCATGCAAGTAGGCTTGGCGCCTTTACTAACGATTCTACAGAAGAAGCTGCATGGACGAGAAGGATGAGGAGACAATCCTCCACCTACTTTGTACATGTCCAGCTCTCTACCAGAGAAGAAAACTTCACTTAGGAGCTTTCTTCTACAATGACTTAAGCGATCATCTTAAGTTCAAATTGGTTCCGTGAGTAAGAGGGTCATAGATCCACATGGCATCAGAATGGGTTGGTCTTTCCAACCCCCACTTTCACCTACCTACCTACCTATCTCACAGGACATCACGTCCGACACCACATCAATAAAATGAGTCTAGTCTACTCTCCGGAGTGCCGACTTTGTCTAGAAGAAACCGGGAGTTCACGAGTTGTGGTAGCAAGGACTGGTTGGATTTTTCTCCTACAAACCATCACTCCTACCTATGTAGGTACGTATATAGCACCTACAGGACGGTCATGGCAAAATTAAAGGGCTCTTGGGCACCCCCACCCTCCTGCCCTTCGTTGATGCAAAAAATAGTGTCGGGATTATTTCCACTGCAAGCACCAACAGAGTATATAGAACCACCGCAGGAAGTAGGTGAGATCCCTCCAGTTACTCAAGCGGAACTTCTGGATGTATACAAACGATTTAGCAATAACAAATCACCTGGATTGAACGACATACCAAATAAGGTCTTCAGCTAGCCATCAAAATAAACATAGAAGCATTCGTGGAAATGTATAACAAGTGTTTAACGGAAGGGGTTTTTCCAGACCAATGAAATGCTGCTGCCGAAAGGGAATAAACCACCAGATGAGCCCTCATCATACCGTCCCGTATGATTACTAGACACGATGGGTAAAATACTGGAGCGAATAATATGCAACCGACTGGAGGTGTCAATTGATGAAGCCGGAGGACTCTCAAACCAGCAGTATGGATTTAGAAAGGCTCGCTCTACAGTAGATGCTATTCGGAAGGTAACTACGACCCTAGAAGGAGCCATTCAGGGCAGAAGATGGAGAGGAGGTACCAAAAAATACGGCGCCGTATTAACGTTGAACGTCAAAAATGCGTTCAACTCTGCAAACTGGGGGCTTATAGTGAACTCTTTTAGGTCAATGATGGTGCCATGGTTTTTAATAAAAATTATGCTAAGTTACTTCGATCGGTTCCTACTCTACGATACCGATGATGAAGTAAGGCAGTACTACATAACTGGCGGAGTTCCACAAGGATCGGTACTAGGTCCTCTCCTATGGAACATTATGTACGACAGGGTTCTAAGACTTGGAATCCCGATTGAGGCTAAAATCATAGGCTTTGCAGATGATATGGCAATCGATGCGGCGGAAGAAATAGAAGTCATTGGCAATGAATGTATTCGAAAAGTTAGACGGTGGGTTAGAGCTGGTAGAACCATCAGGCTGGGCGATAACGATATAACATCAAAATCGGCTATCAGATACCTAGGTATGATGATCGATGCTAGGCTTACTCAACATAGAAGGAACACCATGAAAGAACGTGCGACAAAGCCGCAAAGGTGTGCGCTGCCTTATCCACAATAATGACAAACATAGGAGGACCCAGACAACAAATGAGATTAGTTCTGTCAAGGCTGGTGCAGTCAATCACAATGTACGCAGCACCAATATGGGCGAAAGCATTGAAAATGAAGTCATTCGCAAGAAAGACTAACTCTGTCAATAGACTATGTGCTCTGAGAGTTTGCTGTGCATATCGGACAGTGTCAGATGATGCTATATATGGTATGTCATTGCGGGAATGCTACCAGCAGATATACTGGCTACTGAGCTACAAAGGACCTACGATGCCAAAATTCGGGAACCCGGAGTTTCAGTCAAAGATATCAGGCTGGGAGAAAAGCAGCGCAGCACAAGTGCGTGAAAAGAGAGATGGAAATGGGGAAATGGACTTACCGACTTGTACCCGATATTCGTAAATGGGTAGAACGTAATTACGGAGAAGTAGATTTTTACTTAAGTCAGCTCGTAACTGGACATGGCTGCTTTTAATCAGGTTTGGTCTGAAGGAATCTCCCTTCTGCTTAAACTGTAGAGCGGCCAGGGAAGATGCACAGCACGTCTTTTTCCAGTGCCCACACTTCAGAACAGAGCGCAAAGAACTAGAGGAGAAAATTGGAGAGATACCATCTGCTGAAAACATCGTAAACCATATGCTAGCAGCAAGTATCTATAATATGGGATGCGGTGAAACAGGCTTCGGCAGAAATAATGAAGGAACCTCGGCTGTTGGATAGAGTCAGAGAGAGCACTAATAAAAATCAAATCCAAACGGCATCTCT
Source organism: Volucella zonaria (assembly GCA_963966105.1). NCBI lineage: Eukaryota > Metazoa > Arthropoda > Insecta > Diptera > Syrphidae > Volucella > Volucella zonaria. The sequence goes on along the minus strand of OZ014532.1, from coordinate 190,703,056 downwards.
AATACAACTAAGAACAGTAAATACTGTACACAATGTAGCACCAGCAAACGGAGAAAGAAGGGCATAAAGTGGCAGCCCCGCGAAGTACGAGTAGTACTTAACTGCAGGGAGAGTGGTAGAAGAGTGCAGGGTGTGGGTTAGTACGTAGGCGCACCCCCGAAATCGAGTACTTGGGGTTCGTGAATCGTGCATGCTGATAGCCCGGGCTCTTAGTATCTTCCGAAGATTGCCACATCCTTGAACGCCACCAAAAAAAAAACAAAAAAAGATAGCGCGAATATCAAGTAGGCTTATGCACGAAATGCTGTTTAAGTAGATACAGGGGAGATAGTAAAATGAAAGCGACCTCACATTAATACTGGTCATCCGAAAATGTTGTTAAGACCTTACTCGTCATAATTTTCATTCGTGGCCGGCGAAAGTGTGCGATTCTAGGGTATTTACCGTTGCATCTGCTCGGAGAAATGGACCTGATCAATCTCCCAGAAAGTTTAATCAGTCAAAGACTGATAAAGTCAATGCATCTGCCTGCTTAATAGAACATAAGTGACCACACCAAGGGTTATATGACAGAACTAACTCTACGGCCAGTAATTTTCTTTAAAATGAGCAGGGATGAGACGAGAAAGACTATACAAATTCGTAAGCAAGTAACTTTTGTTCATAAAAAAAAGTGGCAGTAGTCCTTGACACAAGACAACGCTGCAATTTGTAAAATATTATGAGTTAATGTCAGAGAGTTTTATCCCTTTATCCCTGGCAGTTCCTAGTTCAATTCAAAAAGCGTACTATAAAATCGGTGAAGCAGTAGCACATGTACATAAGTACTTGACGCCCGCTGAGGTATCATCCAAAATATCGTTTCGTTGGCGATTTTAAGTCTTAAGTTGCACTGTTACAAATTGAAACGAATTTCTGTAGCAAAGTCTGTCTTTTCATTGGCGACCATTTTTAATGCATTCAAAGGCGGTACTTCTTATCCAGTTAGAGATGCAACAGTCCAAAACGGGCCACCGCCACCAAAGAAACTGCACGCAAATATAAACTAAGAACAAGAACCCTTCTACCATAAACAATTTCCTCTTGCAGCACCCATCCTCAAGTGGAGTCATTTGGTCACATTTAATGAAGACATCGCCATCACTGTGTGCAATTTTCCACGTCCACCATCAATACCACGGTTTTTGTCCAGTAGAAGTACCCCAGCTGCCTCCACTACGCCACAACCAAAAGAAGGAAGTTCTAGCACCAGCAATAAAAGTCAAGAAATATGATATGATTGAACGAAGGTCTATATTGGCAAGACCAGGGCAAATGTGGTCGCGTCTGGGCGTTCTTTCAACTGGGTACATCCCTTCTTCAATGCAACCACAGCAAAAAGTGCATTGGAACGGACGTTGTTTTTGTCCCGCCCGATGGAGCCCAGTACTCTGCCTACCCCTTTGCTTTATGGCATATCAATTTCATTATTAATTCTCCGGAACACTAATATATGCAGCTTGTCGTCGTCGTCGGTCGGATTCAGATACGTCTTTGACGTCTTTCCTTATGATGATGACCACGACTACAACCAAGGCGAAGACGAAGACGAAGGGTTCAAGCGACACGTCTACGATGACGACGATGACGACGACGACAACAACGACGATGACAATCGAAATGCATCCATAACTTTGAATAGATGGGATTTTTTGCTTGCAGTACATACCACAGCCTTTGAAAGCCGTCCTAAGACAAAGGGTGGATTTCTTTTCTTGTAATTGAAACCACCATTGCGGTGGCTGTGGTTATTGTGATGGTGATGGTGATGGTTACGGTGACGGTTATACCGTTTGTACTAGTGGTAATGGCGGAATTTGCTATTATACGGATAAAACCCTTCCGCCACAACCGACACACCGACATATAGTACTCCTAGTCTTAAGGAATTAATTATTTATTCATTGCGCTGCACTGTATTGTAAGTTTCTTTTTCTCCCTCTGACCATCAGCAGAGCCACTAGAGTACCACCGGCATTTGTGGCAATGGTAAGCTTCAGTCTCCTATTGTGTTCCTGGATTAAAGGATTAAGGATTTTAATTAGAATGGAATTAAGAATTCACAGTATGATTGCTTTGCTACTTCCACTTTTCTTCGTTTCTTTTTTCCTTCTTCCCATTGCCTCTGCAGCCTAGGTTGGATTGCATGCCCCATAACATAGTGATAGTCCTACACATATACTCGTACACACGTGCTTGAGATTCGAATTAACTGCAAAATGGCCTCCTGGAACGCATCAAATAAAAATTTCAATTTTGTGTCATTAATAAAATATAAGTGAGCAATAATTTTCGGCTTCGAAACTCATAAGATTTTATGCGTGACAATAAATCTCTGAGGTACAGGCTACCGAGCATCGGACTACGCGGCAAACGGATACGGCTACTGCTACGGTTACGGCTGCGGGTATGGGTATTGGTATCCGTTGGTAGGAAATAACTTCACCTGGCCTGGATGTGGTGTCTTAGGGTGAGCAACAACAAAAACATTGATGGATTGCATTCGATGGAGTTAAGAGTTGCGTTGAAGCGTTGCGTTGGTTGGTGTGGCGCGTCACATCACGCCGTGAGGTAAAAACGTTTAACAATGTAATTTTCAATTGGAGCAATATACGAAGAATATACCCGATGAGGGATGCTGTGATCTGCACAAGACCAATTTCGTTAGAGCCGGCAATTTATTTGGCAGCTTTATTGGCATCGTTAAAGGGTAGTCTAATGGAGGTTGAGTTTCAAAATTGCACATGTCGCAGATTAGAATTCAATTGAAGTTTATGTTTGTATGTTTTGAGCCAGCGGCAAATCAAAAGGTTAACGAAATTATTAAAAAAAAGCGGGGAAATATTTATAAAGAATAACTAGTGCATGTACAGATACAGTGCCAGCTGCAAGATATACTTACATTATTCACAACAACTTGTACAATTCTGAGGTACCTACGAACTAAGTATGTGGCGATCAATAAGCTTCTCCAGGTAGTCCAAATGTTGGCTATTCGATTTCAGTTACAAACACCGAGTTGATTGGGATCACTTGCCATAGAAATCAGACGAGGCGTGTTATCTTATCACCCGCAGTGATGCCTTTATTAACCTGGATTAAATAGCGTTGATTCTCCATAGCTTTGAAAGCTGCCTTTAAATATAGAAAAGGGAATTCATAGGCTTTCTCCAAGATATACCGTAGGCCTAAAGCTACACTGATATGAATCAAACCGGTTGTTGGCACAAGAGTCCTTTACTCTTTACACTTAGACAGTTCAGCAGATCTTATAGACGATGCTGAGGAGACTGATATCTCTATAGTTGGTGCAGTTTAAGGGTGTCTTGTTCTGCGAATCTGGCCAACAATGCTAAGCATATTTTCATCGAGCAAACATTCGTTTAAGGGGTCACACCACCAGCATAGGATAATTTTTTTCGTATTTTTTTTTGAAAAAATTTCAATATTTTCCTTGAATTTCGAGTTAAAGATTTTTTTTTTTGAAAATGAATGAGACATGCAAAACTCCTATGCTACTCAATAGATAATAGAATGAAGAAGGTACGTTCAAAATCGGTCGAGTAGATCTCATGATATAAGTTACACCAGTTTGAAAAACGTAGTTTTGAGAAAAATGCAAAAGACAACCGCAAAATATCTTCCGACTCCTTTTGTGACACTCTTTTCAGTTTCCTGGCCTCTTTTGAGTCCTCTTGAGCTCTCGCCTTGGCTATCGATACTCGACGCGCGTCTAATTCTTCCACAGTTCTAAGTGCCTTTGGTTCAATAGTGAGATTTAGTACTTGCATCATTAGTAATATACACCCTGAATGACTCGAACTGCAACCAATTTCAGACTGCTATAATTTCCAAACCGTTCATGGCAGTGAGCTCAAATTTTGACACATGACAGATAATTTTATTATTTACAAGCTTTTCAAACGATTTGCGTCTCAGTTGTGTTGAAAAATTTTTATCCGCGATGGAATTCAAACGTGATAGTGTGATTGCTTTATATTTGGCTGGAAAACCACAAGTAGCTATCGTTTGAGCCTCCAGCATCTCAACGTGAATAAATCATTTGTGTCTCGGACCATAGCTCGTTACCGTGATACCGGCAGCGTTGCAAAACGCCATGGAGGTGGTCATAAAATAACAGCAACATCGGCAGAAATGGTTTGGAAAGTGAAGGCTCGAATTGAGCGAAATCCGCGTCGAAGTGGAAGAAAAATGGCACGTGAGCTCAGCATATCGTTGGAACGGATGCAACACATACTGAAAAATGAGTTTGGACTCAAGCCATTGAAGTTCCAAAATGCACACGATCTTACACCGCAACAGAAAAAAGTTAGAGTCGAAAGACTGAAGGAGTTGCTACGCTTGCACGAAAGTGGTGAGTTGCCGAATTTGGCTTTTTCCGATGAATAGCCATTTGTTATCGAGCAATATGTCAACAAACAAAATGGCCGAGTTTGCTTGCCAGAGAGGTCCTTCGAAAATTTACACCTTCGGACGGCCACCAGAAAGCAGGCAGCACCGATGGTGATGGTTTGGGCCGCCATAACCGCCGATGGTCGCTTTCCGCTCGTATTTTTGGACCGTGTCATCAAAATGAATGCGATCGTATACCGTGAAATTGTCTTAGAGGCAGTATTGAAGCCTTGGGCAAACAATTATTTCGGTCGGAGACCGTGGTCATTCCAACAAGACTCAGCACCGTCTTACAAAGCGCGGGTCAATCAAGATTGGTTAAAAAACAATGTTCCACACTTCATTTCTTCGACATAATCGATTGCCAAATTCTCCGGATGCAAATCCGTTGGATTTCTCTGTCTAGGGTATTTAGAAGGCGAAGATTGGCACTAAAAAATACCAAAGTTTGGACCACCTCAAACAAGCACACCGCAGAGCCACTTGCGTGCAGCGTGCGATGCTCTCTTCGGCCGTCTCAAGGCCATTATTCGCGCCATAGGTGGACATATTGAAAACTACTGATGCAATTTCAAAATTGATGTATTTTCCAACATTTTTTGCTTTGGCACAATAAAATTTATCAAAATATAAAAAAATTATAGCATTTTAAAAAGTTGGAGTTCGAGTCAGTCACCCTGTAGTATATCCATCATTAAATATACTAGCGGCAATGAAAGATGCAATCTCCATTACTTTTGCACCGCTTGAAAGCACTTTTGGAGCCATTGTCCAAATGACAGCGTTCAAACTTTCATTGTTATTTTGCGTGTAGCCTTCTAAGCATCGTTCTAACAACTCATCATTGCTTAGCTTTTCATACACAGGTCGGATCGCCTTTTGAACAGCATCAGGAAGAGGATCGGTATGTTTATATTTCTTCTGATTGCAAGGCCATAATAAACTGTCAGCTCATCGATGAGCTTGGCGGTCAAATTTCCCCTGCCACCAAGGCCCTTATTACCTTTTTTGGCTTTGCGTAATTGTGTCGCCATTCGTTTCTGGACGTGACCAATACACTCTTTTTTTGTAACGACAAAGTCTTCGTACTGCATTGAGTCAACTATTCCTTTATAGGTTTTGCTGTCTCCATCACCGACATAATTACCGTATCGTACTCCATAAGTTGTTTCGGAACATTTCTACAACAGCATCAACTTCCATTTTCCCAGATGACCCTTCGTGATTAGCATAACATTGACCTGAGTGCTCTTCGTGCCATGCTGCATATTCCTCGGTACCTTCAAAACCTTTCCAGAACTCACATGCTTTTCAATATGAGCACTTTACGATAAGATCAATAACTTTCCCTGTGTGAAATGCTATCAGAGTAGCAACGCCGAACAGAGAAGAAAAATCTCGTTTTCTCCAAGTTCCATCTCCTGATATAGTACTGTGAGTGACTCTGCATTGTCCATATTTTTCGCCTTTTCAACAGCATTTTTCAGAGAAATGTCACAGATACTTTTTGCCGCAATATGAATGTCATTTATAACTTAGTCGTAAAACGATTGAAAAATAGGTTTTGGCTAGTCCATAATTCCACAGAACTTATCAATCCCTGCTAAACCGATTCGGAGAAATCCAAACTCAAAGACAATCCGCCTGTTCACTTCATACGTTCTGTTATCGAGGAGAGGACACGAATTTATGAGCACTGGCTGGTAATTTTTACAGTTTAATTTTATTTTCAAACCCAAGCCGCGAAGAGAAGTTTCAGTAAAATTTACTTCACCACCGCACGATTTACACTTCTCTGCCTCACTGATGGCCGAGAAGACTATCACAAAATTTATCAATCGATATCCAAATGATGCGTTCACGTCAAATTCCAGCTCTTCGCCGCTCTTCAATTTCTTCTTGGCTGTACTGGTACCAGCCTCTTCATTCTGCATTGGATGATGTCTTTTTTTTCTGGATTTACAGGCACGTCCCGTTGTTGCACGAGAGCCTTTTCCATCGAGACACACTTTATTTGGCGTTTTTAGAACGTTTTTCCGTGAAGATATTCCAAAGCAAACTGATTCTCTAACGTTAATGTTGAGAGTCCTGTATACCTGTGTCGAAATTCTATTGTGCACATTCCATTGCAATTATATTTCACCACAGGCCATCTGCTGTTCTCCGTCCAACGGTTACTCGTTCCATTCTATACCTGGGGTCAGAATCCATTGTCGGCCGCGCGCATTGCCAATCGCTATAACTCGGGTTATAAATGCAATATTCACATGCTTGATAGCGCAAAATATTCTTAAAAGTATTTAGAACAAATCTAAGAGAAAAAAAAATTTCGATGTTTTGAAAATGTGAGGGTGGTGAAACCCCTTAACCATATTCTGAATTGAGCTGATGTAGCAAGTCTTCTCCTGCTTCTTTGAATAAGTCGTCAGCTACAATTCATACTTAAGATAAGGTATGTTCTTCCAGGGCATTGGACGGAACTGTTGTGTGTCCAGTTTGATCACTGTTACTGTTATACACTCTGCGGAAATGGTCTTTTCATAACCTGATTCCGTCTGCAATTCTCTACGCAACTTTCGGTTCGGGCTTTGTAGCTCTGTTTTCATCAAATTGTAAAATCCCATTCGTTGAATAGCAACTCTCTATTTTCTCCCCTGCGCGCTTCTTACACCTTTGCGTTTTATTTTGAGGACCAGTTTATTCTGCTTATAGAGCTCGGGAGCCGATCTGTTCATCTATACGGTATTACTCAGTATGCTGCTTGCTTCACTGCATGTGATTAGCGGCCGAAAGAAACCCTGCACATCGTAGGCGGTGTTTCTGATGGTTTTTAGCAGTGTTGCCATTAGTTTTCATGCAGGAACAGAGCACTCAGACAAGAAACTAGTCCATTGTACTCTTTGTAAGTTCCTTTTGATAGAATCTTTATCTTTCAGTGATAAAGTGCCTACAGTACCAGAACCCACCACGCCAACGCCGATTACATGCAGCCTGATGCGAGCATAAGCCGACAATTTACAGAGGCAGTGCTCGGAGATGTCGCCATCACTGTCACTGCAAATATCGCAGGATGTTGTATCACTTATGCCCAGCACATTTAAGTGCACAGCGAAAGTGTAGTACCCTGTGGCGACGCCAGAAAGCACATGCCGAGGAACAGCAGGAAGGCAGCTGACTTCTTAGAGACGTCGGGAAGCATTCGTTTGGTCTGCCAACAATTTGGGAAGTTATGCTACCTGCAGTTGTGCTCATATGAAACCCAACTGCCAATGGAAGCAGGCAGTTAAATTTTCCAAGTTTATCGACGATTTCATTTCCTGTGATTGTGACCTGAGAGCCAGACAAGACTCCTTTCCGACTGCGTTCAGTGATGTCTTGCATTTTCGAATTAGCTTGGAAGTCCTAAGGGGGTTCAGGAAGGATCTAAGTGCAATTTGGCTGTTGCAGCAGATGTAAATGCTTCACCCACTCCACCTGTTCCTCACAGTATAGTGCGTTTCCATCAGGATTGCATATATCTCCGCTTGGAATACAGCCGAAAGTTTTCCTAACGATGAGTGAAATCTAACATTGTTTTCCTCCAGAAAGACCAGCGCCGTATCCTATATCGGTTTTGGAGCCATCCGTGAAGACCCGACTACATTCCTTTCCTGGCTCAGTTTCTGGCCGAAACCAGTCTTGCGCACAAAGAAAATTGGTTTTTTCCGCAGCAGGAGTTCTGATGCAATCGCACAATGTCATCAAAGTTCTAGTGCGTGTTCTACCAAGGACCACTTCTTTTTAAACCGAAGATGGCTTTGAGAGTGCATAAAGGAACACTTTCTCATAGTAGTTCAATTTCTTTATGATGTTTAGTATGATGGCATATGACCAGTTGATGGTTGATATTGAGATTAACTTAAACAAAAGTCATATTAGGAACAACAATATTTCGAAAGTTATTGCAGGTGGTGCCGTATATTTTCCAGCAGTTCCACCAGAGATGCACTCTCTTCTTTGCTATGCGTTAAAATCGCTATTGAATCTTAACGTCATACTTACTTCTTGTACGCTTCTTTGGTGTCATCCACTTTCTCCTCTGTGCGACCATACGGGTCTAAGGCTCAAGCTTGGCCAATTTAGTTTTGATACGAATTATCTTTTCCTGACTCCAACGATCCAAATACGTGCCGTTTCTGCTGTCGCTAGCAATCGCCACAACGTATGTTGCAGTTTTTAGTCCTAGTTCTCCTCTGTCCCACCGGCTTATTGCACTTCGTAGACGGTTGTATCTGCTTTGAAACAGCCTGCGTTGAGTGTTCTATTCAGATACCTTATCATTTTTCAGAGTTCATTGTCTTTATTTGGTTTGAATGGGTCGTTCTCCAATGTTTTTGGTTGGGCCCCAAAACTCTGGCTTTTACGATGATCAATGCCGTTTTGTGACACTTTGAACGAAAGGAGGGTGAATATCCTGGAATCAGGAACCCACTTAGCGGGTATTAGAGCTCACAAAGTATTTTCTTACTACTTCAGCATTATGACTTGCTCTTTTTAACCTTAGCTCCAGACACATTGAAGGAGCATTTCACGCGGTCATCAGCACTGCTACGCTGTTTTATTGACACCTCTGTCAAAATTTTTAGTATTTGCTTTAACACTGGTGCGTCTATGTAATATTATATAAACCAATGTGTAGTTATAGTTCTTCAATAAGGTCTTTTAATTTAATTTGATTTTATTTTATTTTTGGTATAAAGACTATAAGCCAAAAAGCCTCCATGAGCTCTGTTACACATCCAGGCTGTCTTAATACAATTATCCATCACACTTTCGCACATTTACGGGTCTATTTCATTAGTAACTGCACGAAAGTTGGCCCTAAATAAAGGAATCATATGGCATAGACTCAATGGCTAATTTTGATTATAATTTCGAGTGGAGGGGTCTCAACAGCTTCTTTAGGAATTTGAAATGGTCGTTATGTTTCCTCGATAACGACGTGGATGCCACTGTTGATACGATATGATATCATAGACACCATTCTCTTTAGAATGAGATTCTTTAAAGACATGGCACGACTCGAGCTGTAAAAAGGCTGTCAGGGTTAGAGAAATGCTTTTTCGGTCCTTCAAGAACAACCAAAGAGAGGAAAACCGAAAAAAGTTTAAACGAGCCGGGAATGACTGCAACGTCTTCCTTAAACTTGTGAAATTTCAATACGACTAAAAGCTGAGACAGAAATTACTACAATGTCCCAAAGGTAGTAAAAGCTCTTGGTCGTATGTCAAAAACATCAGAAATTCTGCTTCATCCTCCATCCTAACGCTCATTTACAATGACATTCCAGCTGTCAGTTCTTTCGACACGGCCAATCTGCTTGCTGTATACTTTACGGCCAGCTCAACACTCCCGGATTGTGCTCTGTCTCCGCCTACACTTGAGTGCGTCGAATCTTCAATGGGACAAATCCACGTTCGCACTCGTGTAGTAGCAAGAGTAGCAAGAGTACTCAAAGATCTTAGCATCCACAAATCCGGAGGTCCAGATGGTATATCTCCCCTTCTTCTGAAAAGCTGTTCTCCTAGCTGGCAAAACCACTGCGTATGCTTTTTCATCAACCCAACTATATAGGACTCTTTCCGAGCAGATAGAAAAACGGCATTTGTCCAGACGAATCTTCTTCTCTTCCTTCCAAGGTCATGGAAACGCTGATAAATTGTCAGCTCATGAAAAATCCCGAAACAAGAAAACTTCTCAATGACTGGCGGTACGGTTTTCAGAGCAACAGGTCCACTGGTGATTTGATGGCATGTCTCACCGAAAAGTGGAACAAAAGCGTACATCAATCTGGCGAAAGCAACATACGTAGTTGCACTTGATATTTCTAAAGCATTTGACAGAGTTTGGCATCAGGCTCTTTTGTCGAAAATGCATGTTTTTGGGATCGATGACTCTCGTCTCCAATGGATTAAAAATTACTGCTGAATTGGCCACCGCTTGAGAGTCAACCCGGTTTATTTTGCGGCTGGATTCGGGCCTAGATCCGTATAGGATTATGCTGGCGCAAGAATTGAAGCTGGACGACCATAAACAACGTCGTGAGTTCGCTAATTGGGCACTGGAAATGTTGGTCGGAGATCTGGATTTTGGTCAAAAAGTCATCTTCTCGGACGTGGCTCATTTTTAGCTCAGCGGCTATGTCAACAAGCATAATTGGCGTTATTGGAGCGAATACAATCCACAAGTGTTCGGCCAAGCATCAATGCATCTATAAAATTGACTGTTTGATGCGGTTTATGGCATCGTCGTGAGACACTGCTATGGTCAATGGTCTCAGGTATAAAGCGATACTAACCGACTTTTTGTGGTCAGAACTCGACAATATCGATGTATCAGAGCTGTAGTTCCAACAAGACGGCGTTACATGCTATACAAGCGACGCACCGCTCAAAGTTGTGAAGAAATTAGGCGACTGGGTCATATACGGCTAGATTCCGTCACGTAACCATTATACAGTCTTACTCCTCCACGGATGGTTCGTTTGAAGAAGAAAAGGAGACCTTCTACAACCAGTTGGGATCTGTATATAATGCAACACCCAACGGCGACATTGTCATTGTGATGGTTGACCTTAATGCCAAGATAGGCAGCGACAACGAAGGGCTCAAACATGTTATGGGACGGCACGGATTAAGCAACCGCAATTACAACGGCGAAAGATTTCTTGACTTTGTCATAGGTGGTACCATGTTTGAGCACAAGGCCTGCCATAAACTCAGTTGGGTGTCAACTGAGAGGCAAGCAACCTCCAACCAAATCGACCATTTTGACATCAGTCGCCGTCCGAAACAGACGAGGAGCGGACATGGGGTTGGCACGAGATCACCATTTTATCATAGCTACTATACTGTCCAATTGCGCATTGCTGCCGTTCGAAGACCAAACGACGCAAGAATACCTAGGTTCAACGTAGACCGACTGAGAGTTCCCACAGTGCGCCAAGAACTAAGGGCCCATCTCTCACGAGAAGTGGAAACAATCAGCAGCTCACTGCCCTCTACCATCCAAGACCATTGGTGTGCTGTGAAAATTGTTTTCACATCAGGTGCTGAAAGGATTGTCGGTCGATCGCAGGGAAGCCATAGGGCGTGGCTTTCCGAGGATACCTGGAGAAGGATCAACGAACGAAAACAATTAAGAGCTCGAATTGCAGCAGCTCCAGCAGCAGGGATGATCGAGCTAGAGTCCCTACATCGCATGAAGATGAGAGAAGTGCAGCGTAGCGTGAGAAGTGACAAGCGCAATCACATCAATGCGCTGGCTACGCAAGCAGAATAGCAGCAACGAGATGCGACAGCAGAACCGTTTATAGAATCATCAAAGAGCTTATACGTGGCCGAAACTCTACTCAACACTCAGTGAAAGGCTTAGACGGTTCGTCGCTAATATCGGATGAGGATCAACTGAAGAGATGGAAGGAGCATTTTGCTTCGGTTCTAAACCGAGTATTCGCCAGCAATATGCATGCAAGTCAGACTGAAGTGTCCGTAGAAAGAAATTCCCGAATTCGCACCACAATCCCCAGTAAGAAAGAGATTATTGCCGCGATCAAAGTACTGAAAACCAATAAGGCGGTAGGACTTGACGGCATACCTGCGGAGCTCTTTCTAGCTGCACCAACGGCATCAGCTGAGCTATTGCTCCCACTTGTCGGGAGAACATGGGAAGCCGAGAGTTTTCTGGACTAGTGGAAGAAGGGAAAGCTTGACAGCTTTCTAAAAAAGGGCAATCTGAAGAGGTATCTGCGTGCTGCCTGCTGTGGCCAAGACAATAGTTAAAATCATCCTTCAGCGAATCAAGGAACACCTCGAAAACACACTCGACGCCGAACAAGCAGGTTTCCGCTCAGGATCCCCCTGTGTCGACCGCATCAACATCGAGTAGTGTGTTGAGTACCGATCACCACTTCACCTGCTGTTCGTCGATTTTGAAAAGGCATTTGATAGTGTCAATCGGGAATTTATCTGGCGTACCTTGCGCAGGAGAGGGATTCCTGATAAATTAATAGCAATTACCAAGGCTACATATGATGGGTTCACATGTCACGTCTTACACAGAGGAAGACTGTCTGAGGAAATCGAAGTCCAAAGCGGGGTTAGGCAAGGCTGCATACTTTCACCAATACTGTTTCTATTGGTGATTAGCGATGTGCTGAACTCGGCCTTGTTAACAGGAAATGGAGGAATTCGATGGAATCTTACACTTACACCTTGACTACGCCGTACGTCGACGATGTATGCCTTCTGTCTCACCGAATAATGGACCTTCACTAAATGACAACAAATGTGGAGAGGGAGGCAGACGTCCTTGGGCTGAAAATTAACTCGGCAAAAACAAAAGTGATCAGCCTAAGACCAAACTCTTCAACTCATATATGTATTGCTGGACAGATGGTTGAAAAAGTAGAGAGTTTCCAATACCTTGGGAGTATTGTCTCCACCGATGGCGGAACCGAACTGGATATAACCAACCGCATAGGCAAAGTAAAATCTGCGTTTGGGATGCTATCCACAGTTTGACGAAGTAATGCAATTCGCTTAAACACCAAGCTACGACTGTTCCGTTCCAACGTTGAATCCGTGCTACTATATGGATGTGGTATCTGGAGAGTGACCACCACTATCACGAGGAAGCTGCAAATGTTTGTCAATAGGTGCCTACGCTACATCTTAAGGATATTCTGGCCAAGCCGTATCTCTAACGAACAGCTTTATCAGAGAACGGACCATGAACTTATAGGCACAACTATACGACGACGGAAATGGCAGTGGATTGGTCATACTCTCCGAAAGGGTGACAGGTCCATAGCTAACCAAGCGATGCAATAGAACCCTCTTAATCAGGATGGCACAATGCGCGGCGGTCCTAGGAGTACGTGGCGCAGAACAGTTGAGAAGGAAGCATGGCAACTGGGAAAAAGTTGGGGAGAGTTGAGGCACCTTTCCAGAAATCGCACTCTATGGCGCGTAGGCATAGTAGAGGATCTATGAATGAAAATGATGATGTCATCTCACGGCGAACGTTCATCAATTGGCCGCCGCGATCATGTGATTTGGCACCACTTGATTATTTTCTCTGGGGCTACGTCAAGTTCTTACCACTTTGGACGAGCTCGAGGCCAACATTCGACGCGCTATTGCCGGAATAATGCCGCATACATTGGACCGAGTCGTCAAAAACTGGATCGACCGCTTGAAGCACAGCCAGCGGAGCTGAGAACGCCATTTAATGATGTCGTGAACGTAGCATCAAAATAAAACCAAATTCAATTTTATATCTCACACTGTTGTTGTTTTATTTAATTTTTTTTCTTGTCGTTCTTATCTGGTCACCGTTTATATAAGAGCTGGAGTACCGCAAGATTGTGTGTTAGGACCTGTGCTTTTCCACCTATACACGGATGACCTACCACAAAATGACGAAACTACTATTGCCACAGTTGCACACGGAATTGCTGTACCGTGCAGGAAGTTACAGAAAACTGCAAAGGACAGTAAATGACATATTTGATTGGACCAAAAAATGGCAAATAAAATTAAATGAAGTCAGTCCACGTTAACTTTACCAACAAAAATATAGAGCACATGCCTGTGTACATAAATGCCAATGTAGTTCTGCATTCGAACTCAGCCAAGTATTTATGCATGACTCTAGACGCGAAGTTGCGCTGAAAAACCCATGTCAAGAAAAAGCCATGATGAACTAAATATGGTATACGATGCAACAGAATGTATTGCCTCATAACGAGGTGTTCATGTATCTCAATGCACAATAAACTGCTTCTCTGTAAGCAAGTTGTAAAGCCAATTTGGACATATGGTGCACAAGGGGTTGCACAATTAAGACAAACCTGCAAAGCATTCAATGCGGTTCTACAAAGGGATCTAAAAATTTAAATGATAGAGGACCAGGTCAGGAAGGTCGCAAGAAGACATGAAGGCAGGCTTCGCTACCCCGCTATTTTAGAAATAGTCGAACTACTTAAGAACAACAATTTGGTTAGAAGACCATTCGAACTAGCTAACTAGGAATAAACAAAAGACGTATATATTGCAACATAATCACACGAACGAAGTGATAACATACTTATAACATAGATTGACCAGTATTAGAAACAAATTGCTGATTAGCTTAACGACTAGGTGCGATTATTGGAAGGATGGTAACACCATACTTTCTCCGAGTATTTTTAGTGAGTGGGTCAAGTTCCACACTATAGCAAAGCTCGCATGCGATAACTTTCAATGATTTTCATCCATTCAAAATCCCTACGATGGATTCCCACTTTCCACATATTTCCACCTAGCTTATCGGAGTTTCGGTGTTACCAGTTGGAGAAGGGAACTCGCTTGTATCCCATTAAACGTTCATTTATTCAGCTTGGAGACGTCTATCTTGTAGACCATGAGTTCTCTAAGGTATTCAGAGCCGTCTTGTTTCTTCTTGTGAGTCGAAGGACATTTGACTTTGAAAGGTTGCCAACAGACTTTCGGTCCCCAAATGCTTTGACTTAGACTTTGGAGCATTACGGGTAAAAAAGGTCTTTCTATGCAAACAAATATTAAGAAGGAAATATTCGTAGAAGCATTTAATCAGATATAACTTTAAGAAACAAACAAAAAAAAGTTTGGAGACCAAAGTGCGTCTACAGGGTGGCTAACTTTTTAAAATGCTATAATTTCTTTATTTTTTGATAAATTTTATTGTGCCAAAGCAAAAAATGTTGGAAAATACATCAATTTTCGAATTGTATCAGTAGTTTTCCATATGTCCACCTATGGCGCGAATAGTGGCCTTGAGACGGCCGAAGAAAGCATCGCACGCTGCACGCAAGTGGCGTAGTGCTTGTTTGAGGTAGTGCAAACTTTCCTATTTTTTAGTGCCAACCTTCGCCTTCAAAATACCCCAGACAGAGAAATCCAACGGATTTGCATCCGGAGAATTTGGCAATCCATTGTGTCGAAGAAATGAAGCGTGGAACATTGTTTTTTAACCAATCTTGGTTGACGCGCGCTTTGTAAGACGGTGCCGAGTCTTGTTGAAATGTCCACGGTCTCCGACCGAAATGATTGTTTGCCCAAGGCTTCAATACTGCCTCTAAGACAGTTTCACGGTATGCGATCGCATTAATTTTGATGACACGGTCCGAAAATACGAGCGGAGAGCGACCATCGGCGGTTATGGTGGCCCAAACCATCACCATCGGTGCTGCCTGCTTTCTGGTGGCCGTCCGAAGGTGTAAATTTTCGAAGGACCTCTCTGGCAAGTAAACTCTGCCATTTTGTTTGTTAACATATTGCTCGATAACAAATGGCGACTCATCGGAAAAAACCAAATTCGGCAACTCACCACTTTCGTGCAAGCGTAACAAGTCCTTCGCTCTTTCGACTCTAACTTTTTTCAGTTGCGGTGTAATATCGTGTGCATTTTGGAACTTCAATGGCTTGAGTCCAAGCTCATTTTTCAGTATGTGTTGCATCCGTTCCAACGATATGTTGAGCTCAAGAGCCATTTTTCTTCCACTTCGACGCGGATTTCGCTCAATTCGAGCCTTCACTTTCCGAACCATTTCTGCCGATGTTGCTGTTTTTTTATGACCACCTCCATGGCGTTTTGCAACGCTGCCAGTATCACGGTAACGAGCTATGGTTCGAGACACAAATGATTTATTCACGTTGAGGTGCTGGAGGCTCAAACGATAGCTACTTGTGGTTTTCCAGCCAAATATAAAGCAATCACACTATCACGTTTGAATTCCATCGCGGATAAAAAATTTTCAACACAACTGAGACGCAAATCGTTTAAAAAGCTTGTAAATAATGAAATTATCTGTCATGTGTCAAAATTTGAGCTCACTGCCATGAACGGTTTGGAAATTATAGCAGTATTCAGGATCTACCATTTATCGAATTAAACAAAGAATATAGCTAAAGTATCCTTTTGCCATGTGCTCTTGATGAGCCTACCTACGTTTTTAGATATTTGGTGTGTTTAGGCCTTCGAAGCTAACATTTACTCCTGGGCAGCATGTTTCCTATTTTATGTTCCTCTGGATTGATGGGCAAATCCATCTTTTTGGACCAGAAATGAGAGAGTTGAATAGATTTTTACTGGCTCGTCTTTCACATAAGTCAAAGTCTCAATAGATTATCGAATCCATTCCCAAGTACTGCCTTTCTTGGATCTGGCTCTGTGTCTACGTGAAACAAGATTTAATTTTCCACCGGTGAAAAAAATGAAAATGAAACTTTCGAATGCGACTTCCTGCATGGAAACTCAGAAGATTTATTTCCTAAGGTTGCGCCAGTTGGATCTGGCAGTAAAATCTCTCATTGCATGTGAATGTGAGACAGTTACAGTTCTGTATGTTAAGTCCTTTCTAATTCCTGACAATATCGACATTTAGCATAACGAAGTTTCACCGCACTCCCACACAGAGCTACTCAAGGTTTAGCAGTTTTATGTAGTTTTCTGTTCGTCTCTTGCTTCCGGTCCAATGGAATTACATTACCATTTTCGTAAGAATGTGAGTTATTGTCTTTCAATCACCTGCCATTTGGTATTCTTATCCTGGCACTCGGGGATGCATGCATATGCATACAAAGTCAAGTCGAATTCTTTCAGTTTGCTATTGCAATCGTGACTAAGTCTGTTCTCTTTCTGACTGAAAAGGACGACGGGCGACGTGAATACAATTTACTTTGGGATTCACGAAAAAAAACTGCTGCCAGGCAGAGATAGTTACAACACGGTAACATGGTGGAGCAAGGATTTTTTTTTTGTTCACTCTGTTCTATGCAGCCCCCTAGCCGTCCTTTGTTCTTCTTTGGCTTTAGATTTAAAGAGTTTTTGAAAGATTTTTTGTTTTTGTCATCCTGAAAATAAATGGCAATTGGAGGAAAAAACAACTGTCACATGAATGTGAATTTTAAGTAGTTGCAGAGTCTGCTGGCTTCCTAAGTTGCAGGGGATAATTCAAGGATGTACGGTGGAGCATGTTCTAGTGCTTAGGGATAGGGGAAGAAATTCGATTTTAACCGCCCTAACCATGACTAAGGGTTTCGCTTTGGGTTGAATTCAAAGTGTAAAGAGAAGCTAAAGGAAATTAAAAGTGATTTAGTGGATGGAATAGCTTGGAGTCATTCAAGAAACCGAATTAAAAGAGGGGGGGTTTGCGCTTCACTGTTTTTGGTTATGAAACGCTGTGGAACTAAGAATATCTTTATACAGTCCCAAAGAAACATGTAAATATTCGTTTTGCTTTGCAATTTAAACGTTAGCTTAAAAATGTTTCGGTTGCAGTCTAAGTCATTAGGGCAATAGCAAAACAGCTGCTATCTACGGATGTAGGTTGTGAGGAGCATCCTACTATGTAGTAGCTATCACAGTATACTACACACTGTCATTGCTCACCTTTACAAGAGAATCGAGGGCAAGTATCTGCTTCTAGACGAAGAAGGTATATCTGAACCACAAGTGGAAAGCCCTGCAGTGCTCCTCATTTTCTTGTTGTTCGTAAGGTCGTTAAACATATTCATATTCTGCAGGAATGCTCACAATGAATCCCAAGGTCAACGGAAGCCCAAGGTGAGAATGCTGGCAGTCCAAACGCAGAGTCCGGGATAACATTGTGGTCAAATGCAGAAGGGTTAGAAATAAGGGAATGGAGAGTAGTCGACGGAGCGTCAATATCGGATACGCTTCAAAGGGTGAACTTTCAGTAGTTTCCAAAGAAATCCTAGGAAGACTGATTGGGTCAAGTATACAGAAGTGGTAAATATACACCTGGATTCCCAATCAATCACCTGCGATAATATTGTTAACTTAGATAGGATGGTAGAAAACACTAATAAGGAACTAACAATGGCGTTTGAGAAAGCTTGTCCGGCTAACAGCATATCTAAAAGGCGCAACCAAAATGCTGGAATTGGACGACAGGTTTAAAAAGGAAAGAGATTAGGAAACTCTATAATAGAGCGAAGCTTTTCAGAAGCGACAGTATATGGAATGAGTTAGAAACAATTCCAGTACCTAGTTAGAAAGTCAAAAAGGACTTCGTGGCAGGAGTACTGTGAATATATCGCGGTAACGGACGATGCTTCGAGGTTACGCAAAATACTTTCAATGGAAGCGCGCGTTCCTAGCTACCTCAGGAAAAATGACGGAACTTGTGCTGAAAGTAGCAAAACGATTCTGGCAACGCTGCTACGGAACATTGAGAACATAGATCCCTCTCTCTCCGAAAAGAGGAGAATACAAAAAAAAACTACGATGGGAAATTCAGTCCTTTAAGCCGTAAAAATCTTCCTGTCAGGATGGTATTATACCGATCATGCTACAGAAAGCACCGGAGGTAGCCATCGAAAAAATTATGAAAATTCTTAGACACAGTCTAAAAATAAGGTACATACCAATAGCTTGGACGGAAGCTGAGGTGGTTTTAATACCAAAGGCTGGCAAACAGGGGCATATAGCAGCAAAAGATTTCAGACCAATAAGTCTGTCATCATTTATGCTTCAAACCCTAGAGCGATCATTGGAGATTCATATTAGGAGTAGATGCAGTAATGGCTTTTGGACTGTGTCAAAGCATGCATACTTGAAAGGAAAATCTATAGAAACCGCCCTGCACGAGGTGGTGCGGAAAATAGAGACAGTCTACACTTAGGAGAGTTTGCGGTGGCGGCTTTCCTCGATATTGAAGGAGCCGTCAATAACTTGGAGTGCACCGCCATTAAAAATGCTCTAGTAAACGCTAACATTGAACATGGTACTACAAACTGAGTTTGCAACTTTTTTTTTTTTTTTTTATAAACTAGCGCGCGCTCATGTGGTAAAGGTACTCTTAAAATGTTTGCACACAGAGCGGACGACGGCAGTTTAGGGAGGAAAGAAGGATAGATACCGATGTACGTTGGTTTTATCTCTTCTATGTCATAATGACTTGGAAATATAGAGCTCGGCAGGGCATTCCACAAGCGAGTTGTTCGACTTAGGAACGAATCATGATATTTCAGAGTACGTCCGAAAGTGGGCTTGAGGGTATACTGATGAGCATTCATAGCGAGATGTGTGTTACGGTTAAAGGTTTGATGGTGGCGGAAATAGCGATAAAACAAAGTGAGGCACGAGACATTTCGTGATATTGGTATTAGCTATGAATTTTATTGCACGGTTTTGAATCCTATCTAGGAGGTGCAGAGATGTTTTAGGCGCACCTGACCAGATTTGAGCATTGTATTGGGTTTTTTTTTTCAAAATTTGAACGTTTATTTAAGAAAAACATGTACAATAGTATTATTCAAAGTATTGCCCATGTGAAGCTATGACTTTTTCCCATCTTTCTGGCAATTTGTGGATCCCATCCCAAAAGAACTGCGCCGGCTTGGCAGCCAAGAATGAATCAAGCCAATTTTTGATATTGCTCTGCTCTGATGTGAACCGTATTTCAGTGAGGGCGTTCTGCATCGACCGGAGCAAATGGTAGTCAGAAGGGGCAAGGTCTGGGCTATAAGGCGGGTGGGGTAAGACTTCCCATCCACTGTTTTCCAAATAGTTCTTAACCGGAATAGCAACGTGGGGCCGAGCGTTGTCATGATGGAAAATTATTGCCTCGTGTCTGGTCGCATATTCCGGGCGTTTTTCGGCCACTGCTCTCTTCAAACGGAGTAATTGTGTTCGGTGGCGCTGTCCATTGATGGTTTCACCCGGTTTTAGCAGCTCATAATACAGCACACCCATCTGATTCCACCAAATACAGAGCATTACCTTCGCGCCATGGATATTCGGCTTTGCCGTTGATTTAGCTGGTTGGCCGGGTTTCACATATGATTTTTTGCGCTTGGGGTTGTCGTAATGGATCCATTTTTCATCACCAGTAACAATCCAATGCAAAAATGACATCCTTTTGTGGCGTTCCAGCAGCTTGAGTTCATGTGGAACCCAATTTTCTTGCTTTCGAATATATCCAGCTGCCTTTAAACGTTTTGAAATGGCTGTTTGAGTGACACCCAAAGATTTTGCGAGCTCTTCTTGTGTTTGGCAACAATCTTCATAGAGTAATGCTTCCAGTTCTTCATCTTCAAACTTTTTTGGCTGCCCAGGACGTTCATCGTCTTCCAAGCCAATTTTAAAAATATTTTTATTTGTGTTCTCATTTTTGATCAACTACATTTGTTTTGTTGATTTGAGTGTTACATACTTTTCCATTAAATCGTGCGAGCCACTTTTGGCACGTTCGCTCAGCTAGCGCATGTTCACCATAAACTTCCACCAAAATACGATGACTTTCGGCAGCAGTTTTCTTCATATTAAAGTAATGAAGAAAAACTCCCCGCAAAAACACTTTTTCAGGCACAAAGTTCGACATATTTGAGTGAAAAAAAATTATTGTTGTTTACGCTTCAAATGAATGACATATACTGAAATGACGTACAATGACAGTAGCTTTCCAACGCATGTTCAATACTTCAATTTCGGGCGGATGAATGCCTTATATAATTTATTGAGGCTAGATCAGAAGAGGAAAAGTATTTCTTACATCGTATGAGGAAGCCTAGACATTTCGCAGCATTTTTAGCGACATCGAATATGTGGCCATTCCAACGTAAGTTGTCACTGACACACATACCGAGAATGGAAAGTTTTTCGGTTTCGACGATGTAAGTGCCATTCATGAATAATGGCTGGGTATTTAAATTTCGCTTTAACGACAGCAGACAGCAGACAGCATTGTGTTTTGGAAGCATTAAGTTCCACTCTGTTGATAGTTCCGCAATTGGTTATGCTGTTGATATCGAAATTTAATGAGCTTAACATACGCTGCCGTTCCCGTTCTACAGCCGCATAGCAGGGACGTGAGTCCGGAAACGAATATGAAAAGCAGAGAGTACTATCGTCAGCAAAGGAATACATGTATTGGATTAGAAGTGGCAGACAAGAGATCATTGATAAAAATTAAAAAGAGTTTCGGAGACAGAATGGAGCCCTGGGGCACACCAGCATTTATTTTGGGAACATTAGACTTGAAACTGTTCAAGACGACTTGAATTTAACGTTCCGAAAGGTAATTTCTTGTCCACTGAAGCAGTGAGTCATCGGTCCCAAAAGCACGCATTTTCGACAAAAGAGCCTAATGCCAAACGCTGTCAAACGCCTTAGAAATATCAAGTGCAACTATCTTGCTTTCGCTGAATTGATGTACGCTTTGGTTCCAGTTTTCGGTGAGACATGCCGTCACCAGTCAACCTGTTGCTACGAAAGCCATATTGCCGGTCATTGAGAAGTTTTCGTGTTTCGAAATATTTCATGAGCTGACGGTTTATCAGCGTTTCCATTGCCTTAGAAAGAAGGAACGTTAGTGCAATGGGTCTAAGGGGGAGAGAGAAGAAGATTCGCCTTTTTTAGGGACGGGCTGGACAAATGCTGTTTTCCATCTGCTCGGAAAGAGTCCTAAAGGGTAGGATTCACTTACGCAGTGGTTTTGACAGCGTTGAAGAACACCTCTTCAGAAGAAGGGGAGATATACCACCTGGACCAGCGGATTTATGTAACTTATGTTGAGATCTTTAATTAGTCTTGCTACTACACGAGTGCAAAAGTGGATTTGTCCCATTGAAGATTCGACGCACTCAAGTGTAGGTGGAGACAGAGCACAATCCGGGAGTGTTGAGCTGGCCAGAAAGTGTGCAGCAAGCAGATTGGCCTTATCCAAAGAGCTGACAGCTGGAATGTCATTGTAAATGAGCGTTGGGATTGAGGATGAGGCAGAATTTCGAATTTTTTGGACTAACGTCCAAAAATTTGTACATTTGGACATTGTAGTATTTTTTGCCTCAACTTTTGGGCGTATTAAAATTTCACACGCTTGAGAAAGACGTTGTAGTCATTCCTTTCTCGTTTAAACTTTTTTCGGTTTTCCTTTGTCGGATTGGTCTTAAAAGACCGGAAAAATACTTCTCTAACCCTGACAGCCTTTTTACAGCTCGAGTCGTACCAAACCTTTTCGTTTGGTCTGATACTCTTAATCCGATGGGGGTTAAAGGATTTCATTCCGAAGAGAATAGTGTCAGTGATCATATCAGCTTCTGTAAATAAAGCAGTAGTGGATAATTTGCTTACGGATACTTTTTAGCCCGCGTATATTCGCAATGTCCACCCTAAATTCCCGAGTCATTATAGAAAAATAAAAACAAACACAAACACCGACGATGCATAGCACGGCTGCTAAGTGAAAATTCTGACCTTGGTTTACCGAAACATGCTTGCAAGCAAGAAAATAAACTGTTCCTTTGGGCAAAGCTCGGCTAGAATGTCAGTAATAAGGAGAACCCCTCAGGGGGGAGTCATATCCCCACTCCTGTGGGTGCTGATTATCAATGACATCCTCAAAAAGCTTAGTACAATGAGTATAAGCGCCATAGCATACGCACATGACGTGGTTATAATAGTGCAGGGAAAATACTTAAATATTTTAAGCGAAATTATAGATGTGGCCCTGAAGGCGATCAGCATTTGGGCAAAAAGCTATTGTCTCAAGGCCAACCCCTCCAAAACGGAAGTAGTTCTTTTCACCAGAAAGTACAAGATACCTCAATTCAAACTCTCAAAACTCAACGGAGTGGAACTGTTCCTTTCGGACAGCGCGAAATATCTGGGTGTGATTCTGGACAAAAAATTGAACTGGAATCTTAACGTAGGGGAAAGTATCGAAAAGGCATATACGGGCAATGCTCTTTTTATCTGCAAAGTGGGCAAAATTTGGGGCTTAAAACCAGCTATGGTGTACTGGCTGTATACGGTGGTTGTAAGACCCATACTTACATACGGCCCACTAGTATGGTGGAAAGCAACAAACAAGAAAACGGTTTATGGAAAATTAGTGGCGGTTGAAAGAACAGCTTCCATAGCCATTACAGGTACGCTTCATACCAACCCTACGGAAGCATTGGACACCTTTTTGTACCTAACACCGCTTGACTTACAAATCAAAAAACTTGCTGGAAACAGTGCGATACGACTCTACTGGGCGACTTGGTCATCCCGTACGATATAATTTTTCCGGAGAGGGAGGACTGGCAAGAAAAGATCCAATAATCAGGTCAAATGAAATTGCAATTTTCACAGATGGCTCAAAAACAGAGGAAGAAACAGGATCTGGTATCTTCTCAGAAGACCCAGAGTTAAGAGTGTCTATAAGACTACCGGACGCAAGCAGTGTCTTCCAATCAGAGGTTCTGGCAATCCTAAGGCGGCTGAGCTAATGCAGATGAAATTGGTATCCGAAAGAGACATCGCTATCTACATCGATAGCCAGGCCGCAAGGCATAGGAATCGACCACCATCAACTCTGATACAACCAGGGGCTCTCGCACAGTACTCAAGGCACTATGTAGTCAGAAGCGGATAAGACTGTGCTGGGTGGTAGGACACTGCGGTATTAAAGGAAATGATTAAGCGGACGAGATTTCAAGAGAAGCAGGGCTATTCGAGAATAGTGAGGTTGCTAACACCAAACCACCCCTTTTCATAGTGAGGGGCACTATCGACCAAAAAATTACAAAGACTGCCCACATAAGGTGGTCAAGTCTTAAAGGACACAGGGTATACAAGACTGTTTGGCTGCTCTTTGACGGCAAAAGATCTAGGAAGTTAATAAAATTAAACAGGGATAAGCTTAGTACAGAAATAGTAATTCTGACAGGACACTATCTCCTGCGGAAAACACTCAAAGAGACTCAAATTCTCAGATACGGATATCAGCAGATTCTGCGGTGATCTGTGAGCTGTTGAGGACATAACACACATACTGTGTGAATGGGAGGCAATATCGCATAGTCGAAGAAAATTTTTAGGGAAATACTTTTTCGGAAACTAAGAGGAAATAGATGGCACGAACTTCAAAGACCTTCTTGGCTTTTGCAAGAAAATTGGGTGTTTCATCAGGTCTTTGCCATTTGAAGGCAAACTTAACTGGTTTCACAGGTGTCTGTCTGATGACATATCCATCATATCCCTGTTTGACCTAAGCTAACCTATATGAAATATTTGGAGAGGAGAATAGTTATAATAAATTTAAAAATAGATTTCCAAACTACGATTACAAGTGAATCTCAGCATTCAGGATACAGTATAGAGGAAGAGCCAGAGGAGGATTTTCAGAAGAGAACTTAATAATAATTATAGAGGACAGGATATACTCGTATGTTTGCTCTAAATTTCGCAAGGAAAAACTCTGTATAATACCAGCGAATCTAACCTACATTCACTGACAAAAGGATTTTGAGAAATTATACGAAGTAGCGAGGCGCTGCGGTAACCGGAACATCTGCGTGATAGGATACCTGAACGCAAAACGAGGAACTGGAAACAGAATATCTGGAATTAGTTGACAATCTGAAGATCAAATTTATAACGCAAATGGTACCAAGTTGTTGGAATTTTCTCCTGCACAACTTTTTTTTTTCATTCATTTCATTTATTTATTCCAAGCAATGAGCACATAATTAAACAATATATTAATAAACTTAATAGATATTACATCAATTTATATTGAGGAATATATGATACATCCTTTAGTTAAAGAAAAACTAGTGACAGATGCATTAAATTAATTTAAGGAAATTTATAACTTAAGATAGAATACAATTGTTGTGGGGTGATTAAGATTAGATGAGCTGAAAGCGTTGTGCTTGTACATTTAATGCATAAGATAAAAAAAAAGCTGAATTTTTCTTAAGTAAAAGCTACGCTATATAATTACTTTTATTAAGTTGTTTATTTCATTGAAGTCAAACCTAAATAGCCACTTTTTAATTTCTCTGTTGAATGAATAGATTCTTTTTTTATGCTTCGAAGTTCGAAAGGTAACCTGTTAAATAGTCTGGTTGCTACTGAAGTGTAGAAATGTAAAAAGCGATGAGTATTGTGAGGTGGAATATTAGCAAGGCATCGTTCTGTGCTGCGAAGTCCATAGGTAGTTAAATTTTTATTTAATAAGTTTCCACTTCTTAAGTAAAATATTTTTAAGACTTTGTAAAAATAAAGATGTTTTAGCGGAAGTATCTTTGATTTAAAGAACAAGCGAAAACTATGTTCACGGCGTTATTTTTTCCATATTGATCTTAGTATATGTTTCTGAGATATATTACTGTTAGTACCACCCAAACATACGAGCCCATATTACAACTTAGTTTATACCAAACTATAATAAATTGTTACTAAAAGTTTCTCTGGGAGCATAGTTTCTTTAGGTGATACATATTATATGTTGCTTTTAGAAGATATTTTTTTAGTAAGGAAGTATGTATTCTGCAGTTCATATTATTGTCAATAGTTAAACCCAGATATTTAAAAGCATTTACATTTTCAATAGAAAAACATTTTGAAGAGCAGGTCAGGCTTTTCGAATTTGAGTTTATTTGAACGTTATTAGCAACATAATTACTTATACTAAAACACATTTTCTTACAATCAAAACTGTGAAAGATACATTTAGGCGAATGCCTATCTAGTGATGGTAAGTTAAAAAACATGATTTTAGTTTTATCACTAATAACTACTCGTAGCTTGTGCATACCGAAGCAATGTCTTAGAATTTCCAAATCATGGTTAATATCACCATTCATTACAGACATATTTGAATATACGCACCCAATATCATCTGCAAAACCAGTTTGATTACACTTTAATTGTTGGTTAAAGATAGAATTAATGAAGATTATAAATAATAGAGGACCAAGAACGGAGCCCTGTGGAACTCCGATCCGAACATCTCGAATTTCACTGAAAGAATTCCCAATCTTAACCATTTCTTTCCTATCTTTGAGATATGAAGCAAACCAATTAAGAATAAAGCCCCTGAGACCCGACTTTTCCAATTTAATCAATAGGAGTTCGTGGTCAACAGTATCAAAGGCTTTTGTGATATTTATAGAAAGAGCAGGAGTTTTTTTTTTTTTTTTTTTTTCGTGGGAAGGTGAAAAATCTTCATAGGCCCGGAGCCTATAGTAGTGAGATTCTTACTCACTAAAAAACACCTCATTTCTGCAAAACACGACTGAGTTCACACTCAACAAGCAGTTCTTCTATCGCATTTTATTTTGTTTTTTTTTTTAAGATATCCTACAGGCGATTTTCCATTGAAAATTCGTGTGTACTTTAGAAAAATTACGCGCTGCTAATCACCGCGCTAGATCGAAAGGCTTAGTCCTTTTCAGACGGCGCAGTAAATTTGTCTCGTCGAGGATCTGTTGAACAGAAATATTTGCATGTCCTTGTAGTCGATTTTTGTGTTTTCGCGCAAACATTTTCATTTTAATTTCGTTCTGAAGGTTTTCGACTCCTAAGTCTCTGTGGATATCATCGTTTCTAATGTACCACGGCGCATTAACAATTCCTCGAAGAACTTTGTTTTGGAATGTCTGTATTACGTTAATGTTACTATTTTTAGTATAACCCCAAAGTTGTACACCATATGTCCAGATCGGTTTTAGCACTTGCTTGTATAACAGCAGTTTGTTCTCTAAGCTAAGCTTGGAATACTTTCCAATAAGCCAGTAAATATCTCTATATTTGATTTCAAGCTCTTCACGTTTTTTCTTGACGTGTGCTCTCCATTTTAGATTAGCGTCGAGTGTCATACCGAGATATTTGGCCTCGTTCGCGTAAGGAATTCATACTGCGTTGATAAACCCCGGTGGAATCTCAATTTTCTTGAGAGTGAAGTTCACGTGGACAGACTTGTTTTCATTAAGCGCGATTCGCCAAGTCTTCGTCCAATTGTTAATCAGTGTAAGGGCACGTTGCAACTTGGCAGTTGCTTCTTCGACTGTTTTAGCCGTTGCCAAAATGCCAGTGTCATCAGCAAATGTGGCTAGGACAGTGTCGTCCGTTTGCGGTATATCGCGGGTAAAAAGTAAATATAGCAGAGGGCCAAGTACACTTCCTTGCGGCACCCCCGCCTTTATTGTCCTAAAAGTGGAATATTCGTTTCCGTGTTTCACACGAAAGAGTCGGTCTTCCAGGTATGAACCTAAAATACAAGACAATTGCTGGGGTAGAGCTTGTCGAAGTTTATATTTTAGGCCTTCGTGCCATACCTTATCAAAGGCTTGCGAAACGTCAAGGAATGCGTTTGAATAGACTAACTTACACTCGATTGCTCGTTCAATTACATCGGTTATTCGATGCACTTGGTCAACTGTAGAGTGTTGGCTTCTAAAGCCAAATTGATGATCCGGCAAGAGGGAATTTGTGTCGGTAATTGGTTTAAGACGATTAAGAAGGATTCGCTCGAAGACCTTCGATGTAATCGGGAGAAGCGATATTGGTCTATATGACCTGACTTCCGTCAGCGGTTTACCGGGTTTCGGAACCATAATAACTTCGGCTACTTTCCACTGGTGCGGTACATACTCTAGTCTAATGCTGGCATTTATAAGATAGAGCAGCTTTAGCAAACCTTTTTTCGGCAAAACTTTGAGTATCTCTCCCGTTATTAAGTCATATCCCGGGGCTTTATTGGGCTTAAGCATGTCTATAACTTGTCTAAGTTCCCTAAGTGTAGCCTTTTCTACTGGAAAGTTTGTCGTCACGTCTAGC
Organism: Volucella zonaria; assembly: GCA_963966105.1. Taxonomy (NCBI): domain Eukaryota; kingdom Metazoa; phylum Arthropoda; class Insecta; order Diptera; family Syrphidae; genus Volucella; species Volucella zonaria. The sequence continues at coordinate 190,674,961 of OZ014532.1, read as the reverse complement.
GTATTGACATTCTCTGGAAGCACTTCCCCGTCGAATGGTTTAAACGTTTCTGCAAGATGGTCGGCGAAAACATTAGCTTTTTCCTTATCCTCCTTCGCTCAGTCATCCTGGTTTCTTCTTATTGGCGCCACGTGTATTTGGGGCTTTCGAACACTTTTAACGGCTCTCCGTATGGAGTAGTTGGTATCCTTTGTCGCTGTGAGTCTTTCAAGGTAGTTATTAATACGTTGATTATTGAAGTCCTTGATCGATTTTTTCAGCAAGTTGCAGAGCATATTGAAGGACGTTTTATCTTGTGGTGCCCGGGTTTCATGCCACTTTTTCCGCGCTCTTCGTTTCTTCTTTATCATTTCTCTGATTTCCGGTGGGTATCGTATCTTATGCCGACTTTGGGAACTTTGTTCGATTCGCGGGGAGTGTTCTTCCAGGCCGCTTGCTGTATGACTTCAACAAAACGTTCAACTTCTTTTTCAAGTTGATACGGCGTTCTAAGTGCTACTTTCACCTCAGTATTGTCTATAACGTCTATTCGGAAATCTTCGCAGTGAGTTTTGCTGTTAGTTAATCTGGGTGGCCTTTGTTTCTTAACCAAGGATTCGCACAGGGATAACTGGAGAATGATCGGAGGAATGATCGAAGCCCTCTTCAGCTTTGACGTAACTAGCGTTTACACCTTTTCCGATAAAGAAGTCTATTAGATCGGGTGTTTTGGCGACATCCGAGGGCCAGTATGTCGGCTTGCCTGTTGAGTAAAAATAGCAACCATATTCCATACCAGCCCTGTAAACAGTTTTGCCTTTTTGAGAGATACATCTTGAGCCCCAAAAGGTGTGCTTCGCGTTAAAGTCGCCACCAATAATGAAGATTGGTCCAAGAGAGTTGAATAGTTCAATAAATTCGTGGCAATAGATTGAGGATATACTCGTATTAAAAGAGTAATTTTTATTTTTAGCGCGCACCACGGTCATTTGAAATTTGTCAAGTTCAATTATTGCTTCCAGAGTATGTTCAATGCAGTCTTTTATGAATAGGGATGACCCGCCTCTTGCGTTTCTCGATGGATGATGAGCGTGGTAGTCGCGGTAACCTTTTAGTTCCACGCGCGATTCTGTCGCCAAGTGAGTTTCAAAAATTAAACATATGTCAATTACTTTTTCCTGCATGAAAATATTTAGTTCATCAAGCCTTTTCTGTAGCCCGTTGGCATTCCACGCAAGTATATTGAGCTTCTTTGCCATAATTAGTTGCAGAAATTGGCTTCGAACTTAAGAAGCCGTTCGACTATTATCTTATTTATTTTAGTCTGTTCTTCTAGTCTTTCGAAAATTACTGAGAGCACATTTGAAACAGGATCCGGTGATGTACAGTTAGTCATGTTTACTCGCGCCGCTATTTGCGCGTAAGCTTTTCCACTTTCCACTTGCGTATTGTTATTTTTGACGTTGTTGTTATTGGTGATTTTAGCGTTTGTCACCATTACCTTCTTTAAAGGCTTTGGAGTAGGACCGCTGTTGTTATTTCTCATTCTATCTGTCCCTGCGTTTTTCAAAGGCTTCGTTTTTGATTGATCTCGTAGCTTTTGCAACTCCTTCGCGACTTCGCAGCCTCGATAATTAGCTGGATGTTTTCCCTTGCAGTTAATGCATATCGCTGGGGACTCTTTCGCGGCATTGCACTCTCGAGTCAGATGTTTGCCAGCGCATTTTACACAGCGAGGTTCCTTCTGGCAGTAGGCCTGAGTATGGCTGAATCCCTGGCAACGTGTATATTGTGGAATCAGCCTAGAGTTTTTCCGCGGAGGTTCAATTTTGACAACAAGACCCAAAATTGAATTTATGACATAAATTCTTTCTAGGCTTTCGGTTTTGTCGAAAGTTAGCCTAAAGAGGTGAAGACCGCGTCTTGGGGTCGTCCTCTCGCTTTCAACATTGCGCTGTTTTTGCGCAAGTATATTAACTGCCATTTACGATGTTTTCTTTAAGGCAAGAGTGATGCAATCCTCTAGCTACGACGCGTATGGGTCTTTCCGTTTTATTTTCGTACGTATGCCATTGAATCTTCTCGGCATTTAATTTTTGCGAAAGCGAACGGTAGTTGTCTGGATTAAGGGCATTAATAGTCCATGTATCATTATTACGAGATCTTACTTTATAATCGGTTGAGCACAATGATCTCAGGATTATGTGCAACTTGTTGTAGTCCGAGATTCCAAAAACGTTTATTGGCGGCGGCGATCTTTGTTTGGGTTGCTTTGTTGCCTTATCGACCTCAGCAGTGTTAAAGCTGGCTTGCTTCTTTGTTTGTTCGATATCAGGCGGGGAAGTAGCTTTGCGCTTCTTACCTGGCTTTTTTTTTTAAGTATCCAGTCCGTTTCGCGGACTAGCTCTTCTTCGTCCGTGTGAAAACTCGAGTTTTCGGGGCGGTTGAGTAGCGAAACAGATTCGGACTCAGATTTAAATTGCGGCTTAATGGTATGTAGTTGCTTTTTTAGTTCGGCACAGAGCAATTTCATATTTTGGAGTCTGGCGCGGTGATCAGAATTTTCGCGTTCGAGATTTTGTAGCTTAATCGGTGTAATGCTATTGCCCTGAGGTACCGACTGTGCTTGGTCTTTGCTTTCGCATGATTTTCCTAGTGATCCGTGTGCTGGAGATCTCTTGACCCTTGAGCATTTTTTAAAGGGGTCTTGGTTTATATTTGTATTATTTTGAATATTATTTGAACTCATTTTAGTTCCCACGAGTAGCGGAGAAAGGGTAGACCGTCTGTCCAGAGATCCGCATTAGACAGATAAGGCTGGCTTATCCGGAGGTCGCCAAGTATCCGGATGCTCCGTTAGAGATTGAGCTATTTTTATACTGGGCCCCCAACCTGGTCGATTCTGGCGCGGGTCGCTTAACACCTTAATCCGACCCAGTGGATTTTAGTCGCCTCTTACGACAGGCATGCCTTACCTCGGGTATGTTCTAACCCCTAACCCAGGAGTGTGTCCTTTGTAATTTAAACTATCGTGCACCTGACCGCAGAAATTAAGAAGTGCATCTTCTGTTGATTTGCCCGCTCTAAAGCCGTATTGGTTAGTGCTAAAGAATAATTGTTTTTCAAGAGCGTTTCGTCGCTTGTATGGCATGTAGTGCCGTCTCGTTGTAACTACGGCTCGGATATATCGATGGTGAAGCCGGTTAACATCGCTCTATAGCTGACGGTATTGACGGTAACAGTGTCTCGTTCTTTATTGCGAAGGAAATAAGGTTTGATGATGTCGCAATGCCATAAACCGCACCAAACAGTCAATCTTTGTGGATGCATTAACGCTGAGTTGAACACTTGTAGCTTGTGTTCGCTCCAGTAAGGGCAATTTTGCTTATTGACATTATGATCCCGTTTGCAATGTTGAGTAGATTTAGTGAAAGCAATATGACAGACAAGAGGCTACAAGTCTTACGTGCCAACCACTCCGATCAACATTATTCGTTCACTTTAAACAAGTACCAACAGCGAAATAGCCTATTTACTAGTTTCATCCAAATGATACATTTCGTTGCAAGTCCGCTTGTTCACTCAGTTCAATCACCTTCAATCATGCAACAGGAAGTTCTATTATACTCTAGCACCCTATTCATACAGACAAAAGTCACTCTTTTCCAAGTCAAACTTGTGTCTGTATGTAGTGCAACATCTAGCACTCCAGCATTAATCAAATCCCTTCAGTTTGTTCCTACTCGGGTATCCTGCATTCAGGATGACGTGCAAAAATCTGATTAACCTAAATTTCCCGTTTTTATTTGCTCTCCCTAATAAAAATTCCTGTAAACATATTTCCATGAATAAAAAACTAAATGATTCGCAAAACAGAGTACAAAAACAAAAAAAAAAAACAAAAAACGGAAGGAATGGGGCAAAATCAAAAACAAAAACACTCCGCTCGCGCCATATAGTTAAAATGAAAAGAGGAAAAGGGACCTTCCATCCGCAAAGTGTAGCAACGAGGCATCATTGCGCGCCCCGTTTCAATGGAGCACTGAAAACGAGCGCGCGCGAAATTAAATTAATGATGGATGTTATTTGCGCATTAAATAGAATTAATTAAAATTTTAATTAAAATTTTATGTTGGCAGTTGGCATAGTACAAGTCGGAGCAAGGGTGGGACGGGTACGAGTACGAGTACGAATATGTGTTGCATTACATGCCTATGTCTACCGATAGTCACTTCGACTAAGCAATGGAATGGCCCGCTCCAGCCGCACAGCCTAAAACAACTCTAAAGCCATCTAACAACCTCCAACTCTTCCAACTGCCTCACAACTGATTTTCCACTGAGTTTAGTTGCTTTTGTTATTATTGTGATGATGTTCCTTCTTTTTTTCAGAAAACTGTCAGGCACTTCATGCGATACGGATAGTAGCGCGTACGAGAGTGTCCAACTACCGCATGGCAATCCCGATGATGGATTTATGTTGACAATGCGGTGTCTAATAACTCGTGCGTTTTTATATTTAGTGGATGCGGTGTCAGTCGGTGGCGGCGAGTAGCAATGTTGTTGCGCAAAATTTAAATGCAAATGATGTGTGCATAAACGAGGGCTCAACAGCCCTATGGCTATACGAAATGGTTGTCAAGGTACAGAAGGAGCTTGAAGCTTACTTGGAAGTATCTGTAAACACGTTGTGGTCAGTCATCGATGTCAAATGAAAATTAATTGGGATTCCTTTTGCTGAGGCACGTTCGGACCCTGGGAAATCATCAACTGCCATGTGATGACCATGACATTGGTGGAGATAAAGAAGGTAGTCTGAGAGGTGATTGATATTGGATGCTGAATTTGTTTATGCAAAATGTAAATACGCGTACAAGGTATTTCGTTACATAACTTTAGCATGGGAACACTTTATTTATTGTTTTGTTAATTTTTTTCAAGATAATGTTTGTTCATTTCAATCACTACACAACAAGCATTTCTTATCTCAACATATTTGCTATAGCAAATGAATGCGTTTAGCACGTTCTTTAGGAATAAGGAAACAACTCAGTACGAACATTTTCAGCATAAGTATGTATACAGAATCAGGAGCAGAATCCTCACTGACTTTCTGGGATAAACTTATTTCATTAACTCAAAAATAGGGTCGGTTTCACCATCCGGATATGGTCAACGCGTTATAGAAATTATATAATTCGACCTTGATCTCGGCGCGATAGAGGAAGTTATAGATAATGAAAGGACTCTGCACAACCTGACGAGTTTGCAAGGAATGTCAAAACTCGACATACACGCTCCCGTATGCGGCTTTGAAGTCGACGACGGCGGCTCTTTTCCAAGATCTGTCGTAGTGTGAATATTTGATCGATGATGGACTTTCCTGGTCAGTCGTTCATAGACCTTCGCGGAGTTTAGACGTCTTTCGAAATACAAGTGTGAAGTGATTCGCTGAAGTAAGAAATTGAACAATTTGGGTTTAGGCTCCAATCAGCACGACGTTAGTGTGCTCGCTTGAGACTGCAGCGGTTGTGGGTTCGACTCCTAGTAGTCGGCGGACGTTCTTTTTTTTTTTATTTTATTTTATTTATTATAAATAAAAATAAGTGGTGTTACTAGTGTTGAATTACCATCACGTGATGGATTGTGTTGAGCGGTCCGCTATGCCTATAGCGGGATCTGCTGAAATGTCAGGTGAGGCTTCGAGTGGTTCGAGCCAAACTCCAAAGACAAAGAGAAGGAGGAAACTACCAACGACCACTGTAAAGCTGCTTGCGGGAGTGAGGGAAGGCAACAACTTCGCTTCATTGGCCGCAAGCGAATCTGATGATGAAGAGGAAGAGATGGAGGCCATTAGTAGTAGCATCAAAATGCTACAACAAAGAGTGCTGGCCATAAAAGAAAAGCAAATGATAAGAAGGAAGAGGGAAGAGCAAGAGCAATCCCATCAACAGCAGCTTGCTCAAAAGCAGAAACAACAACAGCACCAAGTAAATAAAGTAGCACAAGTGTTACAACAACAAGATGTTAAGAAACACCAGCAACATCAAGTGCAGCCACAACAACGGCAACTGCTAAAACAGCAGCTGCCACAAAAACGGCAACAGCAAAAACAGCAGCAGCAGCAGCAACAACAACAGCAGCAGCAGCAGTAGCAACAACAACAACAACAACAACAACAGCAACATCAGCAGCAGCAGCAGCAGCAGCAGCAGCAGCAGCAGAAGAAGAAGGAGAAGGTGCCTCCTATCAACACCTATAAATTGGAGGTAAATGCTACCAAAGACCTGTGTAGGCTGGTCATTGGTAATAATTTTAATATTAAAAGATTGGGGAACGATCGCCATGTCATCCACTGTAATACAGTGGAGGGCTACGCGAAAGTGAAAGAGCTCCTAAAGGAAACGACGACGGAGCACTACTCATTCACACCGAAGTGTGAAAAGCGGCAATCGATGCTGCTGAAGGGGTTGGAACCGTCTTCTGATCCTGAGGAGATCCTGGCACTGCTCAAAAAGAAGGAGTGCGAAGGACTCAAGTTTGTGGGGGTAAAGCCATTTACCACAGCTAGAGCAAGGCGGGAGAAACGGAGTCTGCCGTTCTTCCTGGTGCAGCTCAGTCCCGAAAGCCGTCTGGATAGTCTAAGGAGTATAAATGTCCTAGACTACCAGGTGGTTCACTGGGAAAAATTAAAAAGGAGCGAAGGCGTTATACAATGCGTTCGCTGCCAGAGGTTCGGACACGCCGCGTCGAACTGTCAAATGCAGCCTCGATGCGTGAAGTGCGCAAAGAACCACAGTTCCGAGGAGTGTGCTCTGGGTAGGGACGGAGCATCCGATAGGACGCAGCTCTCGTGCGTATTATGTGGGAACGTGGGACACACCGCAAACTATCGGGGTTGTCCTAAGTTCGCTGACATTAAAAAAGCAAAACTGGCTCGGCAGCAGAAGGTGGAGGTCAAACGTTCACCCGTGAGGTTTCAAACACCAGCCGTCACGCCCCAAATTTCCTACGCCCAAATGGCGTCAGGTAGGGGGGCTACGGTACAGCAAGCGACTGTTGCTTCTCCGGCGCCAATGTCGAGAACAACGGAAGCTGCACCTAACATGCTGGCCATCTTGCTCGCAATCCAAGGGCAGATGGCTCAGCTGCAAAAGCAGGTGCAAGAACAGGCCAAGCGGGTGGACCAGATCTACGCGCTGCTGCCGGGCCTAACGCAACACATGTCGTAATGGGTACGCACATGGTGGAGCAAACTTTGAAGGTCCTTGCGGTGAATGTTAATTCACTGATTAGGATCGAACGAAGAGCCGCGATGTTTAAATTGCTACAAGACCAAACTCCTGATGTGCTTTTCGCTAGCGAAACCAAGCTAACCGATAAGCACAAACTGGAGTACAACAATTATATTGTTAGAAGAAGAAACCGGCCCAGATCCAAATGTGGAGGCGGTGTCGCGATCTTCATTAAACAAGGTATAAAATTTTACAGAGTGTACAAGGGAGTGTTGAGCAGGTTCCGGGTGTTGGAGGCAGTCGTCATTTACATCCCGCTCCGCAGTGGAAAGCGGCTATACTTGGCTTCTGTTTATGCATCTGAGACTTCACAATCCACTTTATTTATTACAGAGCTCGACACGCTTTTTCGACTTCTGAGGCTGGAATCGGGGGAGAATTATTTTATAATCGGTGGGGACTTCAACGCTAAACACAGGGATTGGGGAAATAATGTGCCAAATACTAGAGGGAACCTACTACTCGATTGGTGGGGTCAGCACGATGTCATGTACAGACTCGGTCTTAAAGCGACGGATAACCCGTCGTTTCCCAGAGGCGGGTCTTATTTGGATCTACTGCTGTACGACGAACGCTTACGACTGACAGGTACGAACTTACAAATGCTAAACTGTCTGCGCACATTCGTGTATGACAGCGACCATTGCGGTTTTAGCACCGAAATTACAGTTCCCAACGAAATTGCGGAATTGGAGGAGTTTGTCCAAAGATATTCTTACAACTACAGTAAGACTCGATGGACACGCTTCTCCGCAACCTTGACAAGAGCACTCTCCTCGAACACGCTCCACCCACCGTCCAATAGGAATTTGTCAAACGAGGAGATCGACAATTACCTAAAACAAATGGACGAGACAATTAAACAAACTATGGACGCTACAATACCGCGATATCGACGTACGACTAACGAAGACCTGTTCCGCAATCCTACTATTGACGCACTGCACCGACAGAAAAGTAGACTTCTGACAAGACTCAAAAACCTGTACAGACAGTTAACTGACAGACAAGACCCGGAGATTAGGACACTGAAGGCATCGATTAAAAATATTCAAACGTTAATAAAAGAGAATTACAGAATTTCTGTAAGTTCGTATTGGAACAACAGGGTTCGGGCTGTAAACACCAGCAACCCGGATATGTTCCCTCAAATAAATAAAATATTTCGGAGAAAAAATCAAAACGACCTTCAGTGTCTTAAAATAGCGCGGACAACAGACAACGAACGGTTACTGACAATAGCAGGTATTGATCCAAATGAGGCCGCTGATGATGACGACTTCTTTGTGATCGAGGATCCACAGGAGAAGGTTGAAGCCATAGGGGCGACTTTCCAGGAAATATACAAGGCCACTGATACCATTGGACCTAATTATGACCTGGACAATCGCGTCTTGGTGCACGACTTCTTCATTCGAAATGAAGTAGAGAACCGGCGATCCGAGGGCTCTGGTTTCACCCGGTTCAGCGAAGAAAATATGGCAAATAATGTCATCACCAGAGAGGGTGACCTACCCCCGTTCATTTCGAAGGAAGAGCTCCATGAGAACTTCGACACAATCAGGGCTAAGAAATCAGTGGGGACCGATGGTATTCCGAACATAGTGCTTCGACATCTTCCTCTAGAAGCGGTTGACATTTACACCACCCTGTTTAATAATGCAATGAATAATGCACATTATCCAGCGCATTGGAAAACGGCGGTGGTTAAACCTATCCCCAAAAAGGGAAAGGATATATCCAATCCGGCGAATCTCCGGTCGATAAGCCTCCTTCCGAATATCAGTAAGGTGTTTGAAAAAGCAATCAATAGAGCTCTGTCTAGGTGGGTTGAGGACAAAAATATAGTTCCGGATAATCAATTCGGTTTTAAGGCGGGACATGATATCTCACATGCCGCGTCTAAACTGGTGTCCGATATCCAATGGAATAAAGGCAAAAACCAATGCACTGGTGCCTGCCTTGTTGACTTGGAGAGGGCCTTCGACACCGTATGATTAGAGGGTCTTTTCTATAAGCTGACTAGGCTGGGGATCAGTAAACCACTCTTGTACATTCTTTATAATATGCTAACCAACAGACAGTTCATCGTGAAAAATGGCGATGTGACTTCTGTTGGAATATTTCAAATTAAAAATGGTCTTCAGCAAGGCGCGGTCAATTCGCCGATCCTATTCAACATTTATACAAGCGACTTGATAGGTTCACTTCCCCATACTATTGCGTACGCAGACGATTTGATAGCGTACAGAACAGGTCCAAAAATCGAGGTCATTAATACTCTCTTGCAGCGTGACTTCGATAAGATAAGACGATTTTGCGATGACTGGAAGTTGAAAATCAACTTTCAGAAGTCGGAAACCATTCTCTTTAGGACGCCGTTGTCTAGAGCCTCTAGGGATACCAGAAAAAATTGGCGAAAGTTCTCGATCATTGGACAACGCGGACAGCCTCTTGCCTGTCGAAATGTAGTCAGATACCTTGGGATCTGGCTAGATCAGTTTCTGTATTTTGACAAAAATGTAGACGCTGCTCTGGCCAGAGCTAAAGGCGCTTTTGCTCTTACAAAGAGACTGTTTTATAGCAGCCAACTCGATGTGAGGGTAAAGGTAATCTGCTACATGGCCCTTATCAGGCCCATGCTGGTATTCGGGTGCCCCGTGTGGTTCAATGTACGAGCGAGCTTAATGGAAAAGATTCGGGTGTTTGAGAGGGCTTGCCTTAGGGCTTGCCTTCGCTTGTACAGAACACCAGAGTCGGAGTACAAAAATTTTTATCGTAATGAGGTTCTTTACAACGGGGCGAACCTAATACGAGTGGACAACTTCGTAATTAAGCTGACTCGAAGGCACATTGCAAGAGCAATGACCTCGACGAATAACCTGATATCTGGGGCTTACTACCCCAATTACCTTTACCACGAGAGTGTGCGCTCTGATGGCTTCGTTCCACCGGAAGCATTCCTCTACCTAGATCAGATAGGGTTGATCCAGGATAGATCAGCGGTCCCGTTAATCTACCATGTCGCTCGGACAGCTGGGGACAGGCGACTCAACTACAACAGAGACGTCACACACGGCAGTGTGGATCGTCTCAGGTTCAGTGGGGCGGTGGGGAATCGCGATAAGAGGGATGTCGTTCGGCAGCACCAGCATTTCTGGTGGTTGAATGATGGAGAAGATGTTTCATCGTCGTTTCCGTCAATTTCTGATCAGCCTCACTAATGGGGCAGAGCTGACCAATCTATTTGCTCTGTGAATAGCGATGGCCAGCTTACATAGGTTTAGGTTAGCATTTAAGAAATTATACATATATTAGTATATAACTTTGTATATACTAATATATGTATATAATTGTGAATGTATAATATCTATGTGTGTGTATTGTATATGTAGGTTTAGTAGACTAAGGTTTATTTTAAGTTAGATATTAAGTTTTTATAAAAAATTAAGTCCATATGCTAAGTTTTTTGTTAAATTCTTTTCTTAGCCTTAAGCATAGAAAATAAGTATATATAAGTATAAAATGTAAACAAAGTCGAAAGACATAGATATCAGAATTTAGAGTAGCTTAAAGTGCCTGTGTGGGGCCAGTAAGTTAGTATAAGTTTGTTAAGTAATTTTAAGCTAGCATTTAAGCATTTTTTGTTAGTATGTAAGAGTTAATGATTTAGAAAATAAAAAAATGCATTTAAAACTAAAAACTAAACTAAATGGACTTTCCTGGACTAAAACCGTATTGAAATGGTCAGACCAGGTTGTTCATGAATGGTGTTGCACGCTCACATAAAAACGCGTAAAATAGCTTATAGCTGATGTTTAGGAGGCTTATCCTTCTGTAGTTAACGGAGTCAATAGGTTCTCATTTCTTGATGCTGAGATTCCATGCTTCGGGCATGTTTTCCTCTGATAGATTAGCATGTTCCCAACCAGTTCATACTCAGATGCATTAAATAGCCTATTAGTCAGTCTGCTGCGCCAGTGGATGTATTAGACTTTATATTCGAAATTGCTTAGCTTCATCTAAGTCAGGAGGACGAAATTCTCTGTCATCTTCGTCTTAGGTGAATGGTTCGATCTGCTTGACAGAAGTGTTTTGAACATCACACTGTGTAGTCTGCAAAAGTTGTCTTTCCATATTCTAAGCACTAACTGCGACTAAATCACTAGTGGCGCATGTTTATCTTTGCGGGCTTCCATTTTGGCTTTGCAACTCTAGAATCATCGTATTATTCTCTAATCAATTTTTCGATCGTCATTCCTGCAGTAACATCTTTCCATTTTCTCCATTGCCGATCACAATGTGATCCATCTTGTGGACTGTTGATTGATCAGGGGACAGTCAACTGCCTTTCTTTAAGTTAGGATGTTGGAACCTAAGAATTACGTCTACTTAAAAATTTTGAAAACATAAACCCATAGTCGGCTGTTTTTTCCGATGACCCGCTCAAAGTTGGCTTACTTACATAGCTTTGGCGCCATTGCTAGTGAATAGAATATATGTTCGATCTAGGAGGTCTTTAACGATGTCCTCTTTATCCTCTGTAGGGGCATGAACGTCAATAATGCTTATATTTCCGAATCTAGCTGTGATGCGGATTGTTATGAAGTGTTCACTTACATGCCGAAAGTTTAAGACTTTTTGCTAGAGTTTCACTCTAATAGAAAATTCACATTCATATACGCGTTGTCATCCTTCCTTGTAGTAGTCGCCGTAGCATATGCCGTAGTATTTCATCCGCTTTTTGCCCTATAAGGAAAAATTGGATTGCGGTAATATATGCTTTTTAGTAGTCTAAGGCCTTCTCGAGTTGTTCGGAATCCCGCGGTCTGTTAATTGTCCAAACATTCATATGCAAAGACAAAACTAGTTGTCCTTATACGATATTTTAAGGAGTCGTCAATATTATATTGTATCCGTCCGTATTCGATGATGCAGATGACATTAGTGTGATTGGACCAGTATTTAGACGGAAACGGCCAAAATGGATTTGACTGTAAACGAGAAAATAACACATAGCACCAACCTTTCTTGTCAGACAAAACTTATCATCCCGGTCCTAATTTATGGAAAAGAGACTTGGACGCTGTTGAAAGTGGATGTAGAAGAACTTTTCTATTCCAAGAAAAAGATACTACGTGTGACTTATGATCTCATTTGTATTGAATTAACCACAATCTGTACAGCGACATCGGTTTAGTCAGGCATCTACGGATCGAACATCTGAGATGGGTGGGCCATGTTGAGCAAAATGACACCACAGCTCTTGCCCGATTCTAACCCCGAAAGGCGGCGCTGCAGAGGACAACCGCTTCTAGAGCTCGCAAGTGGACAGTGATCTCAAACAACTTGAAAGGCGGCACTAGAGGCAGCAGGCGAGAGATTCTGCTAGCTGTAGAGTTTTATGGGTTGAGGCCAGGTTCACTCCGCACAGTAGCCCCATCTAACTAAGCAAGTCATATTAATGCGTATTAGTACGTCTAATGTTACATGTTTCTCCTACGTATGTGCATTACTTCTTTACCACTTGTAAGGTTGATTATATTTGTCGACATGCTGTTTTATTTCGGATCTCCTCGTTAGTTTGGCCGAGAGCTCCAAGACATTTTTTTCCATTTAGAAACCTTGACCGAAACTTAAGCCTTTATTGGCCATATACCATATTTCGAGGACCTTCAATGGATATGGTAAAATAAGCTTATTTTCTTAAAGACTTCTACGAATACACACGCTTGTTATTAGATGACTGTTTGACACACCCGTGACCTTCGCTACATTTTCATTTGCTTTGCTCATGTCTACATCGCCCAACACATTAAAGTCAAACGGTTAAATCTAAGCGGACATTCTTTGTCAGAAAATCTGCGGATTTTTCGCAATATTTAGGGGTTAGGCTGCTCTATGATTTTCAAAAAATCTATTTTTTTATTACTTTCAGTGGTCCCTTAGGATGTCGAAAATGATATTCTAAAAGATTATGGCCGGGAAGTATCTCGAAGTACTTGTTTTTCAAAGTATAGTACAAGACCGCCAGGTAGGCAGCGAGCCTCTTATGACCGAAACGAGGGACGGTATTTTAGGGGACTAGAGTAGGTATACGGCAGATGTTTTTGAAGCTATTTTACAATGTGTTCGCTGCCAAAGGTTCGGGCACGCCGCGTCGAACTGCGAAATGCAGCCTCGATGCGTGAAGTGTGGAAAGGACCACAAGTCAGAGGAATGCACTCTAGGTAAGGACGGAGCGTCGGAAAAAGCCAACTCTCTTGTGCCTTATGTAGGAACACGGGACACACCGCAAATTATCGGGGATATCCCAAATTCCAATACATCAAAAGAGTAAACCTGGCTCGGAAGCAGAAGGTGGAAGTTAAACGTCCACCCTTGCATATACAAACTCCAGCCGTTACTCCCCAACTTACCTACGCCCAAATGGCGGCAGGTAGGGGAAATACGGTACAGCAGGCGAAGGTTGCCTCGCAGGTCCCAGCGCCTAGAGCACCGGAGCCTGTACCTGACATGCTGGCTATCTTGCTCTCTATTCAGGGGCAGATGGCTCAGTTTCAGCGTCAAATACAAGAACAGGCTACGCGGGTAGATCAAATATACACGCTGCTGCCGGACCTAACGCACCTCCAGTCGTAATGGGTACGTACATGGCGGAGCAAACCCTGAAGGTCCTTGCAGTGAATGTGAATTCACTGATTAGGTTCGAACGACGAGCCGCACTATTTAAATTGCTTGAAGGCCAAACCCCTGATGTGCTTTTGGTTAGCGAAACTAAGCTTACTAAAAGGCACAAAATGAGGCACAAAAGATATGAAATATTACGAAGAAACCGACCCAATTCCATTCAAGGAGGAGGTGTTGAAATCTTTGTAAGAAAGGGACTGCGTTTCAAAAGAATATACAGTCGTGTGGTACGTAGGTTTCAGGTGCTGGAAGCATGCGTCATGTACATTCCTCTCCGTAGTGGAAAGCGGTTGTACATGGTGTCTGTCTATGCACCTAAGGCTACTCAATCCACCTTATTCATCTCAGAGCTCGAGACACTTTTTCGATTTCTGAGGCTGGAATTGGAAGACAACTATTTTATTATCGGCGGAGATTTCAACGCCAAACATAGTGATTGGGGAAATAATACACCAAATACTAGAGGGAACCTACTATTCAATTGGTGGGGTTAGCACAGTGTGATGTATCGACTCGGCCTCAAAGCGACGGATAGTCCGTCGTTTCCCAGACACGGGTCCTATTTGGATCTCCTGCTGTTCGACTCACGAATACAACTGACGTGCACTAACCAACAAACTACAAACTGTCTATGAACTTTCGTGTATGACAGTGACCATTGCGGTCTCAGCACCGAAATAACTGTTCCCAACGAAACTGCGGAATTGGAAGAGTTTGTTCAAAGGTATTCCTTCAACTATAGTAGGGTGCGTTGGACACACTTCTCAAGAATACTGACGAGAGCACTCTCCTCGAATTCGCTCTACCCACCGTCCAACAGAAATCTGTCAAACGAGGAGATTGACAGGTATCTGAGACTAATGGACGAGACAATCAAACGAACTATGGACAAAACGATACCACGGTATCAACACACTGACAACGAAAACTTATTCCGCAACGCAACTATTGACGAACTGCACCGACATAAAAGTAGACTGCTGTCAAGACTAAAAACCTTGTACAGACAGTTTACTGACAGACATAACCCGGAGATCATGACATTGAAGTCGTCGATTAAAAACCTCCAAACACTAATAAAGGAAAATTACAGAAGTTCTGTAAGTTTGTATTGGAACAACAAAATTCGGGCTGTAAACACCAGCAACCCGAATATGTTCCCGCAAATAAATAAAATATTTCGGAGAAATAATCAGAGCGACCTTCCATGTCTCAAAATCGCCCGAACGACGAACGACGAACAACGAACAAATACTTGTAGCAGCAGGCATTGATCCAAATGAGGCCGTTGATGATGACAACTTCTTTGTGGTCGAGGATCCGCAGGAGAAGGTAGAGGCTATAGGAGTGACTTTCCAGGAAGTGTACAAGGCGAATTATATCATTGGCCCGAACCACGACCTGGAGAGTCGAGTCCTTGTGCACAATTCCTGCCTTCGAAATGAAATTGCGAATTGGCGATTCGAGAGCTCGGGTTTCACCCAGTTCAGTGACGAGAATATGGCAAATAATGTCATCACCAACGAAAGGGTATTACCACCGTTCATTTCGAAGGAAGAGCTCCAAACGATCTTCGAATCGCTTAGAAGTAAAAAACCGATGGGAACCGATGAAATACCGAACATTGTGCTTCGACATCTCCCACTAGAAGCGGTGGACATTTATACCACCCTGTTTAATAATGCAATGAATAATGCACATTATCCAGCGCATTGGAAAACTGCGGTGGTACATCCCATCCCTAAAAGGGATAAAGATACTTCCAATCCGACGAATCTCCGCTCGATCAGTCTACTTCCAAATATCAGCAAGGTTTTTGAGAAGGTGATCAATAGAGTCCTGACTAAGTGGGTTAAGGACAAACATATAGTTCCGGATAATCAATTCGGTTTTAAGGCGGGGCATGATATCATTCATGCCGCGTCTAAACTGGTTTCTGATATCCAATGGAACAAAGACAAGAAACAGTGCACTGGTGCCTGCCTGATTGACTTGGAGAAGGCCTTCGACACCGTATGGTTAGAGGGACTCTTCTTCAAGCTGGACAGGTTGGGCATTAGTAAACCACTGTTGTATATTCTTTTTGATATGCTCTCCAGTAGACAGTTCATCGTGAAGAATGGCGATGTGACTTCCGCTGGAATATTTAACATTAAAAACGGTCTGCAACAAGGTGCGGTAAATTCGCCGATCCTATTCAACATTTACACAAGTGATCTGATAGGTTCACTTCACCATGTCATAGCGTACGCAGACGACTTAATTGCGTACAGATCAGGCCCAAAGATTGAGGTCATTAATACACTTTTGCAACGTGACTTCGACAAAATTAAACAATATTGCGATGACTGGAAGTTGAAAATCAACTTTCAGAAGTCGGAAACCATTCTGTTTAGGACGCCTTTGTCTGGGGCCTCTAGGGATACCAGAAAGAATTGGCGAAAGTTCTCTATCGTCGGACAACATGGACAGCCACTTGCTTGTCGAAATGTAGTCAGATACCTTGGGATCTGGCTAGATCAATATATGTATTTTAACAAACATATAGATGTTGCTCTGGCCAGAGCCAGAGGTGCTTTTGCCCTTACAAGGAGACTGTTTTACAACAGCCAACTCGATGCGAGGGTGAAGGTGATCTGCTACATGGCCCTTATCCGGCCTATGCTAGTATTTGGATGTCCCGTGTGGTTCAATATGAGAGCAAGTTTATTGGAGAAGATTCGGGTGTTTGAGAGGGCTTGCCTTAGGGCTTGTCTTCGCTTATACAGAACACCAGAGTCTGAGTACATAAAATTCTATCGCAATGAGTTCTTGTACAATAGGGCGAACCTAATAAGAGTGGACAATTTTGTTATTAAGTTGACTCGAAGGCACATTGCAAGAGCAATGACATCGTCGAACAACCTGATCTCTGGGGCTTACTACCCTAATTATATGTATCATGAGAGAGTTCGCTTTGACGGCTATGTTCCTCCAGAAGCATTTCTTTACCTTGATAGCAAAGGTCTGATCCAGGACAGATTGGTTGTGCCGCTAATCTTCCACGTTGCTCGAACAGCTGCGGACAGGCGACTCAACTATGACAGAGACGTCGCACATGGCAGTGCGGAGCGTCTCCGGTTCAGTAGGGCGGTAGGGAGTCGCGACAGGAGGGATGTTGCTCAGCAGCACCAGCAATTTTGGTGGCTTGAAGAAGGCGAGGATGCTTCGTAGTCGAACTCCTCCAGTGATAGGTAGCTTCATGTGAAGCAGAGTGGTCCAGCCTAATTTTTGTTTTTTTAGCCATGGCCGGCTTACATAGTTTTAGGTAGATTTAAGTTAGATTGTAAGAAAAAAATATATAAAACCAAAAAAAAAATAAATAAAAATAAAAAAAAATGTACGTATTAGATGTAAGTAGTTTAAGTAGATTAAGATTTATTCTTAGGTAGTTTGTAGGATTTTAGTTTTAAGTTTTATAATATAGTAAAAAAAAAAAGTCAGGTTACTAAGTTTTTGTTAAAAAATGTTTTCTTAGTTTTAATAATGAATAGAGATAGGATAGTATAAACGTGTAACGTAAGATTCGTCGAAAGACATAGTTTAAGTGTTAGGTTTAACTTAGAGTGCCCGCATGGGGCCAGTAAGCTAGAATAAGATAATTTTTAAGCGTTTTTTTGTCTAGCATATAAGAATTAATTAATGAATGAAAATAAAAATGCATACAAACTGAACTGACTGACTGAACTGAGAATAGTGGGTACCATCGTAAAAAACCGGACTATGTCATCCAGAGATGTTGCTCGGAAATGTAATACCAACCAAACAATGGTACAAAGATCTAAAAAACGTAACGATCTAAAAACACGAAAAAAACAAAAAATACCAAAAGTTACTGAAAAGCAAAAAAAAGTCATAAAAACACGAGCCCGAAAGCTATACGAGTTGATCGGCAACAAGAAAGCGTGCTTGGTTTTGGATGACGAAACTTATGTCAAAGCCGACTTTACTACTCTTCCAGGTGCGCAGTTTTACAACTCGTTTGAAGCTGAGATTCTTCCGCAATCAACAACATCGATTGGGATGGACAAATTCGGGTCAAAATATCTCGTTTGGCAGGCCATTTGCCAATGTGGACAGAGAAGCTCATCGTTTATTACAACGGGAACAATTAACGGAGAAGTGTACATTAACGAGTGCCTAAAAAACGGTTGATTTCTTTCTTAAACAAACACGAGGGTTGAACATTATTTTACCCAGATTTAGCTTGCGACGTTGAGCCTTCTTGTTGCTAAAAATGTCGACTTTGTCCCAAAAGACATGAATCCACCCAATGTTCCACAGTGCCGTCCCATTGAAAAGTATTGGGCTTTAGTCAAAGCTAAATTGAGGAAAAGTGAGCAGTGTGCAAAGGACGTGAAAGATTTTAGTGCTAAATGGAAAAGAGCGTCCAAAAAGATCACGGATGTAACTGTCACCAACCTTATGAAGGACATTCGAAAGAAGTTGAGGAAAGAATAGGAAAACAAATAATTTTTTTTATTTTTTGTAATTGTGAATGAATTTAATAAAAACAGAGTTTTAAAGCAAATAAAAAAAATTTACAGGAGTTATGAAAATATTTTTTTTTTTTACTTTGAGGTTTCCAAGTTTTATTCGTTTCAGTCCTTACTTGTCTAAATCCAGTTTTTCTACATGTATCGCGTGGGGTAAAATTTTGGTTAAATTGGTTGGGATTTCTAGTGTTTCAGTAACTGTCATTTGAGTGTCTTTGGGACAGTACCGCGCTTATGGCTTCATTGCTTGCATCGGAAGTAATGTAAAAAGTATTTGTAAATTGGATTTCTTTAGTTTCTTAAAAGACTCGTCGCAAAAAGCCTCCCAATTAAAGGGGACGTCTTTGCGTAACAGTTTGTTAAGTGGATTAGCTATTTGGGAGTAATTTTTTATAAATTTTCGGTAATAACCGGACAAGCCTAGGAAAGACCTTATTTACTTTTGGGTTTTTGGGGTTTCGATATTGTTGATCGCTGCGATCTTATCGGGATCTGGTTTTACACCGTCTGCTGTAATAACGTGTCCTAAATACATAACTTCTGTTTGACGGAATTTGCATTTAGATAATTTGATATTTAGATTATATATGTCTAAGGCTTTGGGAACTTCAATTAACTCCTTGTTATGGTCTTGCCTATGTCGTCGAGGTAAACCAAACATATTATCCCCTGTAATCCAGAGAGCACGACGTTCATAAGTCTCTGGAATGTAGGTGGAGCATTTCGTAAGCCAAATGGCATTCTGTTGAACTCGAAATGATCGTTGGTAGTACTAAATGTCGTGTTTTCTTTATCTTCTTCGGTAATCTCGATTTGGTGGAAACCATTTGCCAGGTCTAGTGTGGTGAAATACTTTGAATCTCCAAGTTGCCCGAGAATGTCGTCGATATTGGGAATTGGGTATGCGTCCGGAATAGTTGCCTCGTTTAATTTTCGATAGTCTATTACGACTCTCCATTTTTGATCTCCCTTTTTGTGAACTACGAGGAGTGGCGCATTCCATGGACTAGTCTAACAACTTCGTCTTGTAGCATTTGATCGACCTGTATTTTTATTTCTTTCTTGTGGATTTCTGCTAGGCGATATGGGCGTATATTTGCAGGGACTGTGTTTTCAGTTGTTAAAATCTCTGCAGATATCTTTTATCGACTGCCTTTCTTCTGGATTAAGATGGTCAAGTTTCAATACTGTTTCTAGTTTTCTTAATCTTTCTTCAACTATTTGATTGGTATATCTAGAGTTTAATTTATATACTGCGTAGTGATCCATGTTTTCAGGCTTCAGGTTCAAGTTTTCTATATTGACGTCTTCGTTGTTGGCGTTCACAACTGATATGAATACATAGCCGTCTTTAGGTGTCGTTATCATTGATGCCGAATAAACTTGTGGGGCTATTTCCTGGGATAAGTACATTTGATTTGAGGGTTCGTGGATTGGTCCGTATTTAATAATTTTTTCAGATGTGTATCTTTTATCTTTGTGGTGGTATGTTAGGGTGTTGTCTTTATAATTGAGTAAGGCATTCAAATTTCGGAATAGGTCTTCATCAAAAATTCCATCTTGTGTTATAGGAAAATTTTCTGGCACTACGTGAAGCAGGTGTTTTAGATTTACTCCTGGTGTTATTTCTATATTTAGAAGAAGTGCACCTAATGTGGATGTAGGAGTGTTACCTATGCCTTTTAATTCGGTGGTATTGCCAGTGTGTACCCAAAGCTCTTTATTTAATTTGCTTATTTTTAATAAGTTCAGGCTTGCGCCTGTATCTAAAAGCATAATATTACATTTGGAGATAGTATCTTTGGACATTACTTTAATTTCGCTTTTGAAGCTGGAGGCATTATTTAGGCAACCAATAAGAGCAAAGCGTTTTGATTTTGCGTGTTGAGTTTGCATATTTTTGGGGTTGTGAGAATTAGAATTAGAAGAATGGCTTAGATCAGAGCTTAATGATTTGTTTAGAAAATCTGGTAAGTTATTTATTTGTTTAAGGCTTTGGTTTTGGCGATAATTTTGATTTAATGAAGTATTTGTACTCATTATTTCATTTTCGAATTTCTTCTTGTTTGGATTTATGTTTAACTTACTTGTTACTTGTCTCCAGACATTGTTTAAACTTTACGTATACATTATCTTGATTTTGTAGCGTTGACGTAGAAACCGTCGTGGCAAGTTGAGTCGGTAGAGCGGGCGTGTTACTCGATATATACGCCTCTGTTGGCATAATGAAAGATGTTACTTTATTTATTAATTTTATTGTTTTAAAAACTCTTTTCGAAAACAATAATACAAAAAATGTTACCGCCTTTGAGGAGTCCTTACCCACAGGTATGCGGTCCGGGGACTGCAGTATCTGTTAAAGTACGGGCTTCTAAAAGGGTCAACCAAGGGGCAAAAATATGTTTATTTATTAATCCGCGCAAGAAGTGTGGTGTGTTCTTCCAAGGACGGTAGAGAACGGTCGCATTGAACGACACATCAAACTCCTGATTGAACAAGAGTGAAGATCTCACGATCGGTGCTGGCTATTTATACCCATTTGGTGGAGTAGAATACATACAGCTGGAAGAGCTTTTTGAAAAGATATGTTAAAGCTTTATGAGCTTTTGTTATACTTTTGATCCTGGTTTACAGTAAGAGCAAACATTTTCAAAATTAATTTAAATTCAGATTTTTTTACATTTCATTAAATTCTTCAAGAAAATAGAATATTTTTATGTTGCCAATAAATTATTGGGTTGTTACAATTTTGAATTTTGGATGAGCACCATTGTCTCAATTTTTATTTATAGGATTTATTTTTCGATTTCTTATTTGATTTGGCTCTAGAATCTTGAGATACTTCGTCTCGGTTTAACTTTTGAGAATTTAGATTTCAATTTTGAGAATTTGAATTGAATTGAATTTTTATTTATTCTAAAAGATTGACATTCATATTGTATTATCTGCAAAGCCAGGGGGCTTGTCTGCAGAATATTGGTCTTAAAAATTACATTACATTATGTTGAGTTCAAAATACAAATTCATTACACGTATATAAAAAAAAAAAACAGTTTAACAGTTTGAATTCAAGAACATTTTCTTAACATTTTTTAAAAAAATTGGTTTCGGAAGGTTGTTTAAATTTGTTGTAAGCTCGTTAAATATTGCCGAAACAGCAACTGCATACTTTCTACGTCCATATTCGTTCCAGAATCTTGGGACCAAAAACTTATTTTGTTGTCGTCTACGTGTGTTAACTGCTTGTTGGGTTGGTAGCTTATAGTTATCATCCTTGAAAGTTGATAGTATGTTCATCTTATACAATTGTTCTATTGTGAGGAATTGTCTTATGTCATTACCATGATGCCGTTCTGACTTCTTAACTATTTTTTGTATGCTGGCATGCAATGAGTTTAGCCTCTGGAGCTGCTGCGTGTTGCCCCACGCTAGGATGCCGTACTTCAGGTGAAACTCCACTAGGCCATAATAGCATTGTTGAAGAACATCTGCTGGACATCGATAGCTAAGATGGAAAAGAGCGGCAGCGGATCCCCTGAGTTTTTTTATTAGTGCCTCAACATGATAGCTCCACTTAAAATTGTAGTCGACGGTGACTCCTAAATATTTGTATATAGATACATTATCCAAGATCGTCGAGCAGTTGTCATCAGCTCGAAGAAGTTGTTGACTGTTAACCTTATGTAGGCAATCATAACCATGCATTTTTATTAAGATCTTGTGTTTTAGGATGTGCGGAGGACGTATGTGCATTACTTTAGTTTTTTTTTGCATTTATGATCAGGCCATTGTCGTGACATCATGTTGTGACTATATCAAACTCCTTCTGCATGATTTTTTCAGCTGCTTCAACGTCCTTGTGGTTAACGATAATTGCCGTGTCGTCTGCGTATGCGTAAACTGTGCTTTTGTTAAGAGATGTAAGCATATCGTTCATGTATATAATAAAGATTAACGGTCCTAATTTGGATCCTTGTGGAACTCCAAAGATTTTTCTTTGCTTAGGCTTTGTTTAATTTTGACTTTATATTTGTGGTTTATTGGGTAGTCCTCAAACCATGACAAAAGTGGTCCTCTTATGCCCGTTTTTTCCATCTGTTTTAGAATATTTTTATGGCATAGCGTATCAAAGGCTTTCTTAAAATCGATAAAAAGTACTATGGTGCTATGGTTTTTTTCTTGATTTTGGTTAATTTCGTTTGAAAAATCACCGATCAACCGATTTATACTTTTTTTCTGTCTGAAACCGAACTGATTTTTTGACAATATATTATACTTTTCTAAATATTCAATAAGTCTTTTGAATACCACCTCTTCGAGGACTTGAAATCGGACGGTAGTTCCCGATATCGTTTTTCGGGCCACCCTTGTATATCGGTCGAATGCCGGATATTTTAAGTCTTTCGGGGACCTTTGATTATTCCAGACTCAAGTTTATAAGTTTTGCTAAAACCGGAGCCAGAATTTCAGCATTACTTCTTAAGTCCTTTGGTCGTATACCATCTTCACCTGCTGATTTGTTGTCTTTAAGTAATTTAAGAATTTTCTCTACTTCTTCAGTACTAACTTCATTCATATACGAGTACATTGATCGCTGAACACTGCTGGATGGACCCGAGTAAGATTTATGTTCGCATATATGGATAGTATTTGTTATGTCTAAAGGAAATATTTGTGCAAAATGATTTGCGAGATTATCATACTCGTTTGTAGCAAAGTTTTTAGCCAACATCCATGTCTCCTTTGGATTGTTTTTTGCATTTAAGAATTGTTGCTTGAAATAATTCATTTTAGTACTATGTATCTTTTTAGCTAGGTGGTTGCGAAACGCTTTATATTCTTTTTCATAATCTTGGTTTCTTCTATTGTTTTTATATCTTCTATATAAACGATCTCTTTCTAGACATGCATTCCTTAGATCTGCGGTTTTCCAATTATGTTCATTAGATCTTTTT
Organism: Volucella zonaria; assembly: GCA_963966105.1. Lineage (NCBI taxonomy): Eukaryota > Metazoa > Arthropoda > Insecta > Diptera > Syrphidae > Volucella > Volucella zonaria. The sequence continues at coordinate 190,651,508 of OZ014532.1, read as the reverse complement.
TGATTTTTCTGAAATACTCGTACGTCGATGATTTTACCATTCTTTTAATACATTCTCTAAAGATATTGTACAGATCGTTTACTTCTGTCAGATCAATCAACTGTTGCCAGTTAAATTGTTCAATTTGCCGTGACAACTCATAACTACTAATATAACTGAACATTTCAGGAGCGTTTCTTTCTTCTTTCTCATCAGATTTAATAGTCGCGCAGTATATGCCAAAGTGGTCAGAGCAATATAATTTTACTACCGCGGATATAATATCCATGCATTTAGTGCGAATTAAACAGTGATCAATTAATGTTTTTGTGTTTCGGGATAAGTCGACACGCGTAACCGATTTAATTGTGTTTATAAATCCTCTTGATGCTATCAATGAAAGGTATCTGCTCACATTAGGATGGTATACATCATTTGCATCAATGTTGACATCACCAATTATTACCAAAGTTTGCCTTTTATCTATTTTGTCAATGTTTTGTCCTAATTCATCTATAAATTCATTTATATTAAGTCTAGGCGGTCTGTATATAGCAAATATTGTAGCTTCAATCTGTCTTCTTTGAATGGTTATTGTAACACATTCATAGTACACATAATTCATATTTATTTTTGTGTATTCTATATCATCTTTTATGAAAATAATTAAGACGCCACCTTCTTTATCAGTTCTATTATAGGCTAATTGTTCATGAAATCCAGTAATTATATAGAATGAGTTCTCAATTTTTTTTATATTTATTTTAGAGAGCACTATTACATCAATTTTTTCAATAAATTCATTAACGCTTAAAATAAAATTAAAATTGGATTCGGTTGAGCAATATAGCATTTTAGAATTGGTATGTTGAGATAGTGGATTTTGATTTAAAGGTTTTGATTTTTTCGTGAGATTCAGAGAATTTGGATTATGGAGTTCGACGACGTTTAAGCACGAGGATTTATGTCTATCACCTGACTCCGCATGCCGGACGGGTCAGGTCGCTCGTAGTTTCCCTGATTAGAATTAGGACTATTACCTGGATTCCTGTTATTATTGTACGCCCTTTTGCGGCACTCCTCTATGGAGTGACCTGGCTTTTTACAGTACCTGCACATAATTTCATCACTTACTGTGTTAATATTAGTTCTTTCTGAAAAAGAGTTGTGGTTAGGAGTAGTTCGAGTTGAAAGTGACTGGTTGTTATCGGAAGCTGATTTGTGATTTGAAAATTTGGTAAACCGGCCTCCGTTGTTGTTGCTAGGATAACCTCGTACGTTTCTAGAGCTACGACATTCGCCGGTGTTGTGCGTTTTCGTTTTGCCGTTTTGGCAGTAAATGTTGGATTTATTTGGGTACTGGTTCGTGGATGAGAGTAGTTTTTCATCTTCATTCGCAATATCAACTGCTTCGTCAAGCTCTTCACATCTCGCACTTTTGACGAGGAATTTTAGCTGCGACTGAAGTCCATTGCAAAAACTATTCAACACCATAGCACTGTTAAGAGAACGAATTGCTCTATTAGCAGAGGCATCTTCAGTATTTGCGTTTGCATTGTTAAGCTCGTCACACAATGCATTTGCTCTTTCCGTGTTGTAGGAAGCAACAGACTCGTTAAAACCTTGTCTAAACTGAAAGATCTCTGTCTGAATAACCTGTATCGAGCGACACTTTCTGAAATTTTTGACTAGTGCTTCTTTAAGCTCAGACCTATCATTATAGTCGTTATATTTTATTGTAGCGTTATAAGCTCGGCCTGTTAGTTGTTTCATTAGAACAAAATCGCGATTCTAACATTGGTGGCAGCGGTGGGATTTGTGTTGTGGTCTCTAGGTTTTGGGCACAATAACAGCATGATGATGGCGAACAGGTGTTCCTGTTCCAGTTCTAAAGAGTTTCATCAGAAATCACCCTGTCTAGCCACGGTATTGAGTATATTGCGGTTGGAAATCGCGGCTCTATCCTTTCAGGAAGAGGAGTCGCAAATCGTTTCAAAACTTCACTTTAACTCAGAAAGTGATAGTAAGGAGTTTTTCGGATTTCCACTTCCTCAAATGTTTTGAAGTCACATGTCCTGAAACAAAACAAAAAAGACCATAGCAGAAAACTAGTTTCGGGAAAGTGATGTAAGCTGGACCATCTTCGTAAGGGAACCAGGAAATATCTGAATTGCAAACTGAAATCAATTTACAGGTCCAAACAAAATAAATATAATACAAGGAGCTTATTCGGAAATTAAAAAATGAGCAATTCATCCTTTTCTGTGAAGAGTTCGAATCACTAAGTAAAGCCACTAACTAGGAACTAGGGGATGTGATCGAGCGGAGTCACCAAAGCTGATAACTCAGACTGCATGCTAAAAAATCAGATCACCATGATTTACGAATCAAATGATACACCCAGGTGCAGCTGGTGTATCGCATCTGAGAAGTCGAATTCACCTGATTCGATGTGCTTCAAACAGGTAAGATGACATTACCAGCTTGACCCACCACCATGTCACAAATGGTTTCTCGTCTGGTTAAAGTAGGGTTTCATCATTCATGTCTACATTCTTACTGACATTTTTGAAGAGAATGATGCTATTGCATGGAATAAAAATCCTCGAGACTGCACTTCCAAACTTTATTGGTGAATTTGAGTTTGCACTTTACAAGAAGGAATACTCGCTAGGCATTTTCATCGATTCTGAAAGTTCTATGGACAATGCTATTTTCGACAGCAAATCTAGCTAAACCCGTCAACAAAATAAAATTGTATGGATAAAAGTTATGGTTGTAAGCAGACTCGTGAACATGTAAACCGGCTGTGGCAGGTATAAGCTCCAGCTGCTCACAGAGAAGTGTTCTTCTTCGCGTTATGGTCCACTCTACAAATTTCAGACAAACTCAGAGCATATACCTCGACATCTATAAGAAACCGGTTGTCCTCTTATCTCTCAGGAAAACTGACTGCAAGCGCATCACGTCCTTAAGGGTTACCACTCTTTTGCGAAGCATCCTAGTGTGATAGGTGAAAGCTGTATTATAATCTATTCCTATTGCGTAGGAAAGGACCATAAACTGTACAATAAAAGTTCATTTGACTGCCATTTGCCAACTTGTAAATTCGACTGACAACTTTCTAACTCTAATGGACAGCCAGCTTAGTCACAAAGTTGTAATTTGCCTGCTACTAGTGCAATCATTTATTTAAGCCCCATCAAACGTAAACAGCATCCTCCTTTCAACTTAGATCAGAACAAAATGACGCGGTCATGTGTCAAACGACGTATCGATACTCCATCCATTAGGTCGGTGGATAATAAATTTCGCTTAACATGAAACGAAAATCGCTGCCTGTCAAATTGTGTCTCAATCGAGGCGCTTAACGATGATTTATCGTCGCAGATGCAGAGTATACAGCTCTGTGCACACTACTCCGACAAAATCATACAAAATTACCAATTAATCTCAGCTCAGCTCGATTCAGATGCTGGGTGCATGTAAGCGCAGGATGCTGCAAATGAGTTTACCATTGATATACGAATACCAACCATCCGAGCATCCGACCGTTCAGCCATCTAACTATCCACAAACCAACCAACCATCTGAGCTATTTAATTGATATATTCCGAGTGGCGAGCGAGTTATCTGTGCAAGAACGCCACACGACGCAAGAGATAATCACTTGAGGCGCATACGTATGCGCGCGCGCTTCCTCTACAAGCTTAAGCCATGCTGAGGTTATCTGGCAGTATTTGCACCGCGTCGGACAGATTGCGCGATGATTCCCACATATCAAAGGCTCCTCATGTCCAGCATTACATACTCTCGTATTCAAATGGCTTTGTCAAGTGGGCTTAGATTTATTTCATTTCCCCCGGGGGTCCCAGGAGAGGAGCACTAGCGCTAAGAAACATGCGATATCCTCGAATCGAATCTGAGCTAAGGTGCTTCTCCTAATGAGTTTGAGCAGAGGTGAGGGACTCCTCCACGATAGACGAAACATGTTTTCAATTAAGGCAACCATCCCAATTCAAATCCCAACCAGATACCACAGAGAGAGCCTGTATCCGTACTCGTATCTATGTATTCGTATAGTGCGGCTCTTTCACCTACTCAACGGTTGGAATGATTCAATTTTTCTCCACAGTCAAACAGCTCGCCGCGCGCGCTTGCGCAGGCAAGTTGTAGTAAATTAACCGTGTGTGTGCGCGCATGTGGCGGAATCTAATCCTGCAGGCCATGACTGGAATGAGATAGGCCCTCTATGATTAATCGTTGCATAAACAAAAGTTAATGAGACTATCAAAGTCCAGACGCGCCAAGGAAGCTGGAACTGAAACTCACCTATGGGTAAGGTGGTGCTCCTCGGAAAAGGATATTAACTCATCGATTACGTGTAATACGTGTGTGTGATACGGTGATACCCACTGAGCGGGACGGGTACCCAGATTGCTTCGATTGGGAATTTTCGTTTTTCGATATACGACCATTCTGGCGGTTATTTGTTTTTAGGCTGACTGGAAGACTGTGTGAGAAAAGGACGATTAATATCTGTAATGAGATTGGGCCCATGATGTATGGGCATGTCTTGGTTTGCCTTTTACTTGGAGGCCATCACATATGGTTTTGCCTGAGTGTTCCAATAGTGCGCCAGCTGGCCCCAACTGATTACTGATTGCATCGCCGTGTTTGTATTAGCAATTCATCAGGCTTACGGATACCGGGGGTAATCCGAGAAGAGATCCAATTATTTGTGGTGCGAATCCCTTCAAAGCAACCAGATAATAATCTTTCTTCGAGGAACCAAAACAAAACAAAACAAAACAAAAAAAAAGCACAAACTCTCTGATGCTATCTATAAGGTGTTGGGCGTGATTTCGTGACGTGACAATGAAATGGTTTTTTTTTTTGTTTTTTTTTTTTGGCAGCGCCAAGCGCTTTACTTAATTGTTGGCCCATTAATTAGTTTCGCCTTGACACGAACGAGTCTTAAGGGTCAATGGGGAAAGCACGCCAGCTGTGGTTGACTTAACACCATTTGACCCGACTGTAGCCACTAATTTGCGCACACTGTGAGGTCTGGTCTGACAGTACATCTGCTGAGAGACGTGCACACTGTGTAGTCCAAAAATTGGAGTCTGTTTCTAAAACTCCTCTAATGGCTGGCAATTTGTTTGGTTTTCTCTCTCAAATCGGTTTCAAGTGGAGCCACTCGGTTAGCTGGGCGATGCATTGAAATGATTCGAGGTAATCATGATGTTTAAAAGACTGCTGGTCGGAACTGCCTGCCTCATCATGGTCATCTGCAGTGCTAACGTCTTGTTTTGTGACTTTGCGCTCGGTGATGACCATGTAATCATCATTAGTGGTGGGTCTGGTCATCTTCTCTTGATGTTACTTGGATGTTCCTTTAGAATTTTGAATTGAGCTGTAATTATTTAAAATGAGATTCAACAGATGAATGTGTGTGCGTGTGTGGATTTGGTAGCTTCTAAAGTCTTTTTCGGGTAATTTCGGTGGAAAAAGAGTTAATTTGGGCGAAATTTGCCATGGGGCACTTGCATGATGTGTGAATTAAGCAAGACCAGTCGCATTTTGTGAAGATTGGCTTTTTTCTGTTTTTTTTTTTTTTTTTTTTTTCAAAAAGGATAATATTCGACAAAAAGCGAGGCTCTTTATAGAGAGTATAATAAGCTAAATTCTCAAAAACGTTACTGCCTTAACTTCAAAGGGTTTGAGAGAGGGAATAACATTGTCGTCTTAACAATTTTTTCCTAAGTTCAAATGACAAGAAGTTTGTTCAGCAGTGATTCAAGATGCAAGACTGTGGCCGATGCCAGCGTGGTTTAACTTACGACTACTTAATTTAGAAATTCCAAAAGTTCCGAAAGGTTCATCTATCCTGGGAGTTACAGCTTAAACTTCACTAAATCATTGCTCCGGTTTTGCTTTAGTTTCACTATTGTTGAAATTGAGGGCACTTAATTGACTGTGACGGGCGCAGCAGCTGACCGCCGAAAAGCTGATATGTGGGATGAAGGAAGAGGCCTCATCTGGTCTTATCGTAGCTATGTAGATTCAAAGGATCCCCCTCGGTGAGAAGCCAAAAGCCCCTTTACATTGCCAGACAGCCGACAGCGCCTTGGAGGTTTCGACATGACGTGTTTAGTCCAAAGAAGTTCGTTATCTAGGATGACACTCACTTTAACTTCGGTGGAGGAACGGATGGTGATGCACTATATGGGTCAGAATAGTAAAGCTCTTTGGACAAGGCCAATCTGCTTGCTGCACACTTTATGGCCAGCTCAACACTCCCGGATTGTGGTCTGTTTCCGTATACACTTGAGTGCGTCGAATCTTCAATGGGAAAAATCCACTTTTGCACTCGTGTAAAAGCAAGAGTTCTTAAGGATCTTAACATTCACAAATCCGCTCCCCTTCTTCTGAAGAGGTGTTCTTCCTCGCTGGCAAAACAACTACGTAAGCTTTTTCATCAATCCTACTCTTTAGGACTCTTTCCGAGCATTTGTCCAGCCCGTCCCTAAAAAAGGCGAATCTTCTTCTTTCTCCCCCTTAGACCCATTGCACTTACGTTCCTTATTTCTAAGGTAATGGAAATGCTGATAAACCGTCAGCTCATGAAATATTTCAAAACACGAAAACTTCTCAATGACCGGCAATATGGTTTTCGTAGCAACAGATCCACTGGTGACGGCATGTCTCACCGAAAACTGGAACCAAAGCGTACATCAATTCAGCGAAAGCAAGATAGTTGCACTTGATATTTCTAAGGCGTTTGACAGCGTTTGGCATTAGGCTCTTTTGTCGAAAATGCGTGCTTTTGGGACCGATGACTCACTGCTTCAGTGGACAAGAAATTACCTTTCGGAACGTTAAATTCAAGTCGTCTTGAACAGTTTCAAGTCTAATGTTCCCAAAATAAATGCTGGTGTGCCCCAGTGCTCCGTTCTGTCTCCGACACTCTTTTTAATTTTTATCAATGATCTCTTGTCTGCCACTTCTAATACAATATATTCCTTTGCTTATGACAGTACTCTCTGCTTTTCATATTCGTTTCCGGACTCATGTCCCTGCTATTCGGCTATGGAACGGGAGCGTCAGCGTATGTTAAGCTCATTAAATTCCGATATTAACAGCATAACGAATTTTGGAACTATCAACAGAATGGAATTTAAACACCCAGCCATTGTCCATGAATGGCACTTGCATCGGCGAAACCGATAAACTTTCCATTCTCGGTATGTGTGTCAATGACAACTTACGTTGGAATGACCACATATTCGGTGTCGTTAAAAATACTGCGAAATGTCTAGGTTTCCTCAAGCGATGTAAGAAATATTTTACTCCCTCTGACCTGGCCACAATATGTAAGACATTCATCCGCCTAAAATTGGAGTACAATGCCCACATCTGGTCAGGTGCTCCTAAAACATTTCTGCACCTATTTCCATCACCAGTGCTCCATCAAAATCGCCAGTAGCATTCCGCCCATTCAAACTTTCAACCGTAACACCCGTCTCGCTATGAATGCTCATCAGTATACCCTCAAGCCCATTTTCGGACGTACTCTAAAATATCGCGATTCCTTCCTAAGCCGTACAACTCGCTTATGGAATGCCCAGCCGATCTCTGTGTTTCCTGGTCGTTATAACTTACAAACATTTAAAAACAATGTACATCGGTACCTGTCTTTTCTTCCTCCCTAAATTTCCTTCGCCCGCGCTGTGTAGGAACATTTTAAGCGCGCGCCGATTATAAAAAAAAAAAAAAAAATAAGGGAACGACCTCAGTTTTGAATCGATTGACTGCAGGCCTATTTTTAGGGCTGCTTATGCTTAAGGTCAGACATTCCCTAGACATTGCTTTTCTCTTCAAGACTACTGATTGGTCTACGCCGTGTTGCCTGGCCGAGTTATACATGTCGTCAAGAGTCACATTGTCTAAAGCACCCTCAACGTCAATAAAGTGAAAGTGGTAGAAGTGTTGCATATGAACATAGAGCTCGACAGTTCCCTCCATGCTCTTCAATATTAAGGAAGCCAGACTTATAACTGGTGGGAGTGTAGTCATCTTTTTCTGTTAGTCAGGGTTTTGGTGACATGTTAGCAGTGAAAATTCTTTTTAGAGCTACCAATACCTTTTTGTAGCATAACTGGATATATATGAACAGCGTGTTTGATGGCCTTATCCGTCATCACAACCGATGACAGATACCAGCTCCGGCGTGCTGTGAATTATTAAGTTCACTTGCAGGTTCGTTAATAAGAGCTGTTTTTGAGCTGGTTCTGATTAGGTTACGTGAAAAGTGAGTCTCGAGCATGAGACTGAGAGATTCTACTTTTGACTCAGCGTAGGTCTGAATCATTCAATCTGGCGGACTTCCCCGTTTTTGATTTAATTGCTGGTTTATTTGTCAAAATCAAGCAGGCACAAAAGCGTAATATAGGCTTTTTCGAGCAGTTGAGCAACTGCGGATAGACCTAAAACCGGACTGCCGCTCAAATAGAAGGCTGTTAAGATGTAAGTGTTGAAGGACCTCTCTGACTATTAATTTCTTAAAGACTTTCCACCACGGTAAAATATTTATTGGCCTGAAATCGTTAGCCGAGATCGGACTAGGTTTTTGAAAATAGACGTAAATGCTTTAAAATTTACGGCAAAATCATTTTGATAAACTGCAGTGGTACTCCATCTTCACCAGATGCGTTTGATTTAATGGTTGCAACGCAGTTTATAACATCACACTCGCTAACTGACTGAATCTCAAAATCCAATACCCCTAGGCCATGATGTCATCCCGAGGAGCGACCAACTCCAAGCGGAAGTAGCACTGCCGAGGAACATTGTGGACATCTACATATAGCTCGGATGCAGTAGAGCGTAGGCGGATTGTCGAAGTTTTTTATTCAGCTGGGCAAAAGCTCCACTTAAAGTTGTAGTCTACCACAACTCCCAAGTATTAGTACATTAACACATTCTCGAGAACAGTTGAGCATTCGTCGTCGTCTTGAAATAGCATGTGGTTTGGATCTTGTGCAGGCATTCTAAATTATGAACTTTTATTTCCAATTTATGTTTAGGAATATGCGGTGGACGAATGCGCATCACTTTGGTGTTTTCAGCGTTAATAAGAAGACCATTATCATGACACTATGATATGACGAGATGATATGTCAAATTCGCTATGCAGCCTTGTTATTTCCCAAAATCGCCGTATCGTCTGCGTCGGCAAACACAACGCTTTACCTGAACACTAACAGCTTGTGATTCATACAGATAATAAAAAGAAAGGACCCAGCTTGGAACCTTGTGGTACGTTACTTCAATCCTATAATACACTGACTTGAATAACGTTAAAAAGAAATTTACTTTTCACTGCCTTGGTATACCTCAAATCTAACTTGGAATTCACCAGTTATTCCCGCTGTACATCAGTCGCGTTCTAGTCTGACATACGATCTTAGCGCCTTCACTCTAAACACTTTGAGCTCTATCGAATGTGTATAAATACCTCACACACTTTACAAAGCCAAAAATGTTAATTCGACTGAAAAGCAGCCAGTGTTGGTCAGTAGGCTTGATCCAAGCTTATTGTATTGCAATTTCATGCCCCATATCTAACGCGTAACAGTGCAGAAACTACTACATCCGAATTCCTCCCCATCCACCATACTCTCTTTTTAACAGTCATTCTGCCGGCAGAAATTCTTTCGAAACCGAGGTCATAAAAGCATTACGTTAACAAGTCAGGACTTTTACACAAAATGAATAATATTTCGATTACAAAAAATGTATAAACGAATTATACAACAAATTGTACAACGTAATGGATCCAGCTGTTGCAGGAGCTAAGGCCGCGACCACATGGCTTGCGATGGGAGTTCATGAATTCGACTATGGAGCAACTTCAAGCAACGAGACTCACTTTTGGCTGAATGGGTTCGTGAAAAGTGCTTGTTTGTGGTCTGGCTTGCATCATGTGTGTTATTTTTTCAAAAAAAATTATCCGGAGCTAGTGTTTTAGTCAATAGCCATAGCCATCAGTGTTGATATCTTCCTCCCCTGATTAGACATCCAATCCGGCACTTTTTAGGTCCAAGATCGCACATTCCTCCGAGGATGGTCAATTCCGACTGCACGTTTCCAGCTCATTCATTTTCCCTTCTTCGCAAACTTCGGCTACGTGGGCTAGGTTAGGTAAGAGTGGATGTTGAAAAAAAAAACTACTTAGGCCTATCGACTCACGGCGATTTGTGATTTTCCTGCTCTTGAAACCCATAAAAGGAAACGATTGTGAAGATGAACTAGTCAGGCAGGACTGAGCTTTGCACGGCTCAATCACAGCAAGGGTCCACATCGTGGTAGGAGCGGTTAAAGGACAAATCCACTTACACTTCCTGCAGAGCCCAATGTCTATTGGAGGGAATTAACTTACTGTGCCATATCAAGGATGATATGGCCGACCTACAATAAGAATACTATACAACAAAAGACCTACTAAACGGAACACGCCCAGATAGCTCCAGAATCACGGCGATAATTACGGGGCATTGGCTAGTTGGAGACCATGTGGCCAAACTAGGTATCCCTGACAATGAACGAAATTGAGAAGGCTCTAACAAGAGCCAACCTGCGTTCATTAAACTAACCATTCTTCGATGACCTTAACAACATCTCAGGTAAAGGAATACGACACCTAATCCGCTTTCTTAATTCCACATGCTAGATCTTGGCACCGACTGTCTCACATCCTCAACAACACATATCATCAACCAGACCACATGAGCCGGGGTGACAAAAAGGCATATTCTAGTGCTGCTTGGTTTGGTGGTGAACTTCCACGTCTACCTACTTACCTACTTTTGGAACCAATTTGAGTTTGTGATGAAGACTAGGGGGCTGTTAACGTCTATATTGTTTAGATCGCTTACGTCATTGTAGAAGAAAGCTATTACGTGAAGATTCCTTTCTTGGAAGAGAGCTGGGCAGTACAATGTAAATGCATTCTCCTGCTCCTTATCCATGTAGCTTCTGCAGAAGTCGTTTGTAAAAACGCCAAGTTTTCTTGCATGTTTGCCTATAAGACAGAGTCCAGTGATGACACCTTTGATAGCCCTGAGATGTTTCCTATTTTGGAAGATCAAACTCTTAGAGCGATTCAGATTCAGTTTTGGCCAGATGTGTTTGGTCGCTAGACATGTTCACCCAACAGTCCACTTAATGTCTGTTCTTCTATTTGGTCGGATAGGTAGTGTGGTTCCAAGTTTTGCGAGTTCATCGGCCTTACAATCTCTCTCTGCACCGGCACCTAACATAGAGGGCGATTTTAGAATTTTGTGAGACTGAGTCCAGGAACAGGACTTCTTTAATCGTCAAGATTTCCGATGAAACAAACGTGATTTGGAAGATGGAAGGAGAGGCTTAGATTAAGCTTATCTGAGAAAGCACCGCCACCAACCTCCACTATCAGTCCCGGATCCATCCTTATAGGAATGGATTGAATTGTCGCCCGTGAAAGCATCACTCTTCCAGAAGGATCTAGAGGCGATATTTATTTGTCCACTGTGTAGGGCAAGTATTGTAGCTGCTCAAAATATCGAGGGGTATCAAGTGAAATAGAATATCCAGTGCTGTGGAGGGAGTAGTACGTATGGGTCCACTTATGCATAGACTTGCTGTATTTGGACTCTGCTTAATTTGCTGCAATCTAGGCCGCCCAACAGACAGCCACCCCGTAGGTGAGTACCGGTCTTATAACCGAGACGTATAGCCAGCGGGTAATGTAAGGTTGAAGGCCCAATTTGTTCCCAATGGCTTTTCTCCAATAGAAGAGACCCATTGCAGCTTTCTTTACTCTTGCTTGAATATTGGGTTTCCAGTTTAGTTTCCTGTCAAAAATGAGACCCAGATATTTTGCTCTATCGAAAAAGACTAAAGTGGTACCGTTTATTGAGGCAGGGTCTGTAATTGCAATTTAACATTTCCTGGAAAAGACGACAAAATCAGTTTTATGGGGGTTTACTAGGTGGGAATGAAAAAAATTTTTTTTTTAAATGTTTTTTTATTTCATTCAATATAGTCCCCTTTTAGTTTGATACACTTATTCCAGCTATTTTCCAACTTCTTGATCCCGTCCGAAAAGTAATTTTCCGGAAGGTCTGCAAAATACCCCTCCGTGGCGTCGATGATTTCCTCGCGGGAGCTGAATTTGTTATTGTTGAGCCATCTTTTGACGTTTGGGAAGAGATAATAGTACGAGGGATCCAAATTCAGTTACCAATCGACGCCAAAAGTCCGCCCGATTCCGCATCAGCAAGTCCAAACACTCTTTCGAAGTGCTCTCGCGTTCGTGTTTTTGGTCAAAAGTGAGAATTTGCGGCACCCAGCGGCAGGATAATTTTTCATATGCAGAATATTGCCCAAAATATGACGTGTGCGCTCAGTACTAATCCTTGTGGTATCTGCTAGCTGGCGCACCTTCACTTTCCGGTCAGCCAACACCATTTCATGTATTTTTTTGACATTGTCCTAACCGCATCGGAGGGCCTGCCGCTGCGGACTTGATCGGCAGTGGAGTTGTGGCCACCACGAAACTCTTGAAACCAATATTTGACGGTGTAATCTGACGGAGCATTAGTCTCATAATATTTATCCAACTTTTCTTTTGTTTCCTTCGCCGTTTTGCTTCTCTAAAAATAATGTTTTATGAGAAAACGAAAATCGTTTTTGTCCATATTCAACATGATGCCAAACACGTCAAAACAAAACTAAAGACAGTATCGCACTGAAATTTGGCATGTCTGCTTAAATATGAACGGACTTCAAGGCTCCATAACCTTTTTTGCAGTAGCAGCGCATTCTGGCGGTCAAGGAGGTTCCATCCACAGCGATCTGACCACCGGGTTAATCTGTCAATGTTTTGGTGTACGATTCCTTTAATGGAATTGAGATACAATATTTTGCTGATATCGGCTATAGCAACGTCACCTGCTGCCACCCGCTTCCAGACATATCAGCAGTACTTTGACCAGTTCCAGAGAAGGTGCTTCAGGACACCACCTTTGTGCGTACCTCTGCTAACACGTCTTTTAGCAGAAGCCCCACCCAGTTTGGAGTTGATTATCCTGCTGTTTAGCATGAGACTGATCAACTCTTCAAGTGAATCATCTACATACCTTGAGAGTTGACAGTGCAGTTGTGATTGCGGGTATGTTGACGTTGTTAAAGGCACTTTCTATGTCCAGGAATGCGACCATTGTGTACACTGTATAATGTAGGGATCGATGTGGCTAGCTAGTGAATGTAGAACCATTTCCACCGACTTTCCTCTACTGTAAGCATGTTGAGCTGTAGACAAAAGCCATGGAATCAATTTTAGATCGTATATGCATATCAATCAGTCGTGGTTGAGTTTTCAAAGAGAATGGTGGCAGACTTATAGGTCTGAGGTCCATTGGGACAATATGAACATTTTTCGGGTTTAGGAATGAAATCTACATAAACTTCTTTCCGTGATAAGGGAATCTGGATCATTTCTACGCAGCTATGAATTGATATTCTGTAGCGTTGGCAGGATAATATCTAAGGACCTTTGTAGCTCGGAAGGTATCATACAGAGTAGCCCTGCAGACTTGTATGGTTTGAGGCTATGCAGCGCATAGAGAAGCTTTTCTCTTGTAATCAGACCCTGAATTTTAGTCACGGCTGCAGTAGTCCTGTTGTGGTTGCTACTGCCCATGAATCCATCTACCTGGATGTCCAATAGCAGATTGAGTGGTCCAAGAGTTAGGCGACGTAGGATTTGTAGAGAGGATTTTTCTTAGCCTCGATGCCTCAAGGGTTTTTCTGTTATTTTATCACAGACTGACCTCCACGATTGTCGCGTTGCCTTCCTATGTATTTTGAGGGATTCTTTATATAAGTCGCAGTCCATCACTTTTCTTGTCCTTTTTGCTTAGTTGAAAGGTTTCCTGCAAACGTTTCTTAGCGGTCCCAGTGGTGATGTCCACCGGCTCGGCTTTTTCTTGGCTCTAGGTTGAATAAGATGGCAAGAAGCTGCCATAAAATCCGGCTTTCGTGAAATCTGCGTTCCTCTTTGTGTGGACAGACGAGAATTTCTTTCGAAGGGTTTCAACCTTGCGACGGGCTTTTCGCCTGTCTATAGCTGCTGCTTTCTTCGCATTTGTTATGCAAAGTTCGCCGTCTGTGCTCTAGACACTTATCGGTTTCACTATTTTCACTCTACTTAGTAGGTACACGATATTCTTTTGCCTCACCCGAAATGAAAACTCGAGTACGCTTACAAACTTCGAGTAGTATCATGATTTCAATGCATTTCAGGCTCAGCCTTGGTGTTAAAGTGCGTGAATTTGATACTTCCTCCTTCATAACAAGAAGGGGAACGAAATCCGGCAATGCTTTTATTCCCGACTGTCAAGATATGTAGAAGTTCATCCATATGTCCAAGTCAATATGCCTACAGAAAATAGGACACCTCCAGCGGTAGGTCAAGGATGATGAGACTCAGTAGCAAAAGCCTCCCCAAGGAGCGGCATTCTGTCATCTTCTTATGAGCACTCGTCATCAGTGACTTATTAAACTAAATCGGTTAAGCTGAGTAGTAGGGGATACGCTAGTCCCTAAGGGACAAGCACACACGAAGGCTTATTGTTAAATTGTGATTCCCTGTTGACGTTGTTGGAGTATTGGTGGGTCCTACCGGACAGAGCTTTTAGCAAATCTAATGAGATCTATCAGTTTTGCATGGCTGACGTCCTCAGATTTCCTAAAAAGTTTATATACCAGGTGTTTGTCACGTGATAGTCTCTATTTCCTCTTCATTCCTAAAGCTTCTATTAGGTTCTCGCTGTTTGTCAATAGATGGCTCCAGCAGTAAGTGGATTAGTTGATTTTGACACATCAAAAACGTCATGAACCAAGCTAAGACATATGGTAAACCAACCGTTTTGGCACTTTAGTGATTTTATTTTGGCGTCATAAACTTTTGGTTGCGAGAAAATGTCTGTTTTTGTGCCAAATAATCGTCATTTGCGAGAAGCTTTGATTTTCTTCTTTCATTCGAATAAAACAGCAGCTGAAGCACATCCAGAAATCCAAAAAGTTTTCGGAGATGCTGCTCTAAATGAAAAAACGTGCCGTGGTTGTTTCCGTGGCTTCAAAGACGGTGATTTCGATGTTGACGACCGTTCGCGCGAAGGAAGGCCAAAATTCTTCGAAGACGTTGAATTGGAGCCATTGCTCGATCAGCATTGGTACCAAACGCAAGAAGACCTTGCTTCAGCGTTAGGAGGGACTTCGAATCTGGTACTGGTGGTAGTACTTGTACTACCCGAAGGGCGTTTATCAACGCATTGTTTTGATATCTTGTGCGAAGTCGCACCGTAGGCTTAAGCAGGTACCTACGTAAAACACAAGAGACATCCATTCTTCACTCCTCTGTTGCTCGATCTTTTTACACCACGACGTCCGAAATATGCAGCATCGTTCTATAGACGTGTTGTTTTGCTACATATTCATGCTGACAATCTTCCCCAGAGCAGAGGCTTCGTACGGATAGGCCATCTCACAAGGTTTTGCGTGTATAAATCCTTATACAGGTAGGCCAAAATTGCAAGTGCGAGATTGTCTAGGGTCTTATGCCTAGACTAGGTAACCTGGGTCAGCAATCCGCATTATTGAAACCAGCCCGCTACGGAAACCGACTTAATGCCTCGGATAAGGACTGATAATACGTTGACGACCTTTGGCTATCGTAACCGGATTAAGATTGTGATTTCTGTGAAGATGCTCCTTGACTCTCAGAGTGAGGGACCACAGAACGTCAGATTCGTTCAATTAGAGCATGAGTTTATGCGATATAAGCTGGACATATTGGGAGTAAGCGAGATAAGATGGTTAGATGCGGATGAGTATCAATCCCCAACGCGTAACACTGTATTACCCTACTCCGGAAGACCAACCGAAAGCCCCGCACGGTGATAGGATTTTAACGGCCAGATTCCGGACGATAGTACGTCGCGTCACCATTATACAGTGTTACGCCACCACGGATGGTTCGTCTGAGGAAGAAAAGGAGACCTTCTACAACCAGTTGGGAGCTGTTTATAATGCAACACCCAACGGCGACATTGCCATTGTGATGGGGGATCTTAATGCCAAGGTAGGCAGCGACAACGAAGGGCTCAAATATGTTATAGGACGGCACGAATTAGGCAACCGCAATGACAACGGCGAAAGATTTCTTGACTTTGTCATAGGTGGCACCATGTTTCAGCACAAGGCCTGCCATAAAATCAGTTGGGTGTCAACTGACAGGCAAGCAACCTCTAACCAAATTGACCATTTTGACATCAGTCGCCGTTTTAGAAGTAATCTTCTAGACGTCCGAAACAGACGAGGAGCGGACATGGGGTTGGCACGAGATCACCATCTTATCATAGCTACTATACTGTCCAATTGCACATTGCTGCCGTTCGAAGACCTAACGACACAAGAATACCTAGGTTCAACGTAGACCGACTGAGAGTTCCTACCGTGCGCCAAGAACTAAAGGACCAAGGGAGTGGAAACAATCAGCAGCTCACTGCCCGCCACTATCCAAGACCATTGGTATGCTGTGAAAACTGTTTTCACATCAGGTCGTGAAAGGATTGTCGGTCGATCGCAGGGAAGTCATAGAGCGTGGCTTTCCGAGGATACCTGGAGAAGGATCAACGAACGAAAACAACTAAGAGCTCGAATGAAGATGAGAGAAGTGACTCTGGCCACGCAAGCAGAATAAGCAGCAGCGAGGTGCGACAGCAGAACCGTTTACAGAATCACCAAAGAGCTTATAGGTGGCCGAAGCTCTACTCAACACCCAGTGAAAGGCTTAGACGGTTCGTTGCTATTATCGGATGAGGATCAACTGACGAGATGGAAGGCGCATTTTGCTTCGGTTCTGAATTGAATATTCGCCAGCCGTAGAAAGCAATTCCCGAATTCGCACCACAACCCCCAGTAAGAAAGAGATTATTGCCGCGATCAAAGCACTGAAAACCAATAAGGCGGTAGGACTTGACGGCATACCTGCGGAGTTGTTTCTAGCTGCGCCAACGGCATCAGCTGAGCTACTGTTCCCACTTGTCGAGAGAACATGGGAAGCCGAGAGTTTTCCGGATGAGTGGAAGGAGGGAATTATCGTTAAGCTCTCTAAAAAAGGCAATCTAATGCAATGCGAAAACTGGAGAGGTATCTGCATGCTGCCTGCTGTGGCCAAAATAACAGTTAAAATCATCCTGGAGCGAATCAAAGAACACCTCGAAGATCAACACCTTGAGGATCATCACCGAGCAGTGTGTTGAGTACCGATCACCACTTCACCTGTTGTTCATCGATTTTGAAAAGGCGTTTGATAGTGGCAATCGGGAATTTATCTGGCGTACCTTGCGCAGGAGAGGGATTCCTGATAAATTAATAGCAATTACCAAGGCTACATATGATGGCTCCACTTGTCACCTCTTACACAGAGGAAGACTGCCTGAGGAAATCGAAGTCCAAAGCGGGGATAGGCAAGGCTGCATACTTTCACCAATACTGTTTCTATTGGTGATTAGCGATGTGCTGAACGCGGCCTTGTTAACAGGAAATGGAGGAATTCGATGGAATCTTACACTTACACCTTGACTACGCCGTACGCCGACGATGTATGCCTTCTGTCTCACAGAATAGTGGACCTTCACCAAATGACAACAAATGTGGAGAGGGAGGCAGACGTCGTTGGGCTGAAAATTAACTCGGCAAAAACAAAAGTGATCAGCCTAAGACCGAACTCTTCAACTCATATATATATTGCTGGACAGACGGTTGAAAAAGTAGAGAGTTTCCAATACGTTGGGAGTATTGTCTCAACCGATGGCGGAACCGAACTGGATATAACCAACCGCATAGGCAAAGTAAAATCTGCGTTTGGGATGCTATCCACAGTTTGACGAAGTAATGCAATTCGTTAAACACCAAGCTACGGCTATTCCGTTCCAACGTTGAATCCGTGCGACTATATGGATGTGGTATCTGGAGAGTGACCACCACTATCACGAGGAAGCTGCAAACGTTTGTCAATAGGTGCCTACGCTACATCTTAAGGATATTCTGGCCAAGCCGTATCTCTAACGAACAGCTTTATCAGAGAACGGACCATGAACCTATAGGCACAACCATACGAAAACGAAAGTGACAGTGGATTGGTCACACTCTCCGAAAGGGTGACAGATTCATAGCTAACCAAGCGATGCAATAGAACCCGCTTACTCAGGACGGGACGGCAGGATGCGCGGCGGTCCTAGGAGTACGTGGCGCAGAACAGTTGAGTAGGAAGCACTGCAACTGGGAAAAAGTTGGGGACCCACTAGGACCCACAAGTTTATATAGCAACGAATGAAATATGAAGGTTTTGGACGTATCGGTCAGAAAAAGTTTTTGTAGACCCTGGTGATTGTAACCGTTCGAGGTTAGACTTCTTCACAGCACTTATTCGGTGTTCTTGCTTCGGTGATATTCGAAATTTCCATCTCCGCTACAACGAAGTATTCGTATGAGTTGATGTTTGTTGCAGCGCATTCTCAAAGATTTGTATCTAACTGACTCAGACTATAGACTATACACAGGAAAGAGAATCCGTCAAGGGTTTCATAGACGTAAGTGTTGAGTTTGCAACAAAATCGCCTCTGGCGATGAGGTCCATTTTCACCCCGATGGGTACTTTAAACTGCAAAATGTATGCCTTTGGAGCGACGGAAATCCAGATGTACTTCATGTTTGGTGTGAATTTTGGGCTGAAGGTATCATTTGAATATTTTCTGCTGCTGCGAATTTAGAGACAGCCAACAGCTTTTAGTGCATAAAATGGTTTGTATAGATCTCGAAGGCATGTGGTGCCAACAGGACCGTATCATTTGCCACACATCACGTGAAACAATGGTATTATTGCACGATCCTGGTCACCTAGATTGTGGGATCTTTCAAGTTTAGTGTTTTTGTCAGCCCACCACCACCCAGCTGTAATATGCCGGTTTGTACAAAGATCGGGAAGAAATAACTGTGGTTGGGGCTTTGTAAATGACTTCCCTCAAAATATGTAAGAATAACTGACGCCAACGCTTCATGCCGGGATTCTTAAAATTTTCGAAAGGCACAGCTCAGCGAAAACTTTATTTTCCATCTGTCCATTATGAATAAAATATTTTCGAATCATTTATTTTCCTCAAAAAATGTATCTTTCGCTGCAACCACCCCATTTGCAGCCGGTGCGGTGCAGTTATTCCATTCAAATGTGTATAATTATAGAACCATCCGTCAGGATGGCAAAAAATTAAAATAAATACCCGAATAAAGTCATTAAGAATGCGAACGTAGCACTTCGTCATTCATCATTAGTCAAAAAGTTCCAAAATGCTCCTCGGAGCGCGCAAAGTGAAAACTCACTTACGAGTATGCACGATGGAAGACGTCGTCGTCGTCTAAATGTTTATCCTTTCACTTTGAAAGAATGAATATATTTACAAATTGACTGAAGGAGTTACTGTAACTCCCGGGGGACATTTAAAACAGCACACAGACAGATACTCACTACAAGGCTGGAGATCAAAAGAAAAGCACAAATGGAATGCATTTTGAACTTATTTTCGCATCCTTTGATGTAATCCCAAAAGAATTTTCACATTTTTTGTTTTTTTTTGTATTTTGCCAGTCATCCCAGGCGACAAGATGTATTCGTATGGCATGGCATCCTCCAGATCCACATTCGCTTCGAAGAGAATCTCATTTCACTCGAAAGTAGAGGAGTGGTAGCTTGAGCACTTTTGTGAATAATTTCCTGGAAACTTACATTGCACTTGGAGGTCACACATTGGTGCTGAGGGTGGAGTTGAGACCTGCAATCAAGTGCGACTAAGTGGCACAGAGCAAAACGATTCGCCTACCTGCCTTTGCTTTAACGATTTCAGTTGTAGGAAACATTAAACGGCATACTCGTATAAAGGATTCGACTTGAAGTTGTCTTGCCCTTTCCTTTGGAATTTTGTTCACTCCTCTCAAAGGAATACATTTATTTGTAGGGCAGGCGGTAAGTAGAAGAGTAAAAGTTGTTCGCTCATGTGGCAGCGAATGGTGAATCCTTTTATAATAAAGGATACGAGTATACTCGTATCTTAGTGCTTTGTTTGGAAAGATCTTCCAAAATAAAAGGCGAAAAGAGATGGAATTAGGACGCTCTGTGCCAGCAGTGGCACAGACGACGTTATTGCTACAAAACAAATAATTCCATAAGGAGGATGTAAATTTCTCTACATACGAGGATAAGTAAACGAGCAGCCAGCTCACAGCTCACAGCTCACAGCTCACATGCCCAAGATTGCTTTGTGCCTTTGTTAAGGCAGTTCGTGACCTAAAAAAAAAAATAAAATCTTAAAAGGTTTGCCAATTGGGCGTATCAAAGTGGCTCTGTGAATTGGAAGAAGCTTATCCGAGAGTAGGATTTGGTAAATGTGCTGTCGCTACTAAAGTCAGCAGACATTGTTTGGCTCACAGATCGATAAATATGTAGGCCATGTGAAACGGAATGCAGCTTCTCATGCGGTTATTTCCATAGAAAGCCTTCAGAGTGTTTTCCTCTTTATCTGCGATTATGTATAATTTGTTTCTAGGTACGGAGAATGTGTGCGGCTCACAAGCCAAATTGAAAGGATGGCAGTCAAAGGGTTCAAACATAATTTTGGAAGAGAAATTTGGCAGGTCGTGGTAGATAACCAAGTGAACCGATTTAGAAGTGAATAAGTATTTACTATTGGCAGTTAGAAATTTGCCAGGGATAATGTTGCCACCTTGGAAACGGATCCAGCGTCTATTTTGGTGCTTAAGTAGGTTTACCAATCTGAATCAAGGCTAAATTCGGCAACATCAATTTGATGTTATCAAGGTTTCTCCGCCTCAGTTGTGATTGAAACAAAGCACTCTCCAACATTTTAGTTGTCCAAGCGGTCAGTGAATTACGTAGACGACAATCGACGAGAAATTATTGCAAGGAGGTTTAATGTTATGACGGTATATTCCTCAACATCGCGAAAAATCTTCTACAAACTGCATCAAATTCTGAAGGCCAGTTCCACCGATGCCAATGGTTGTTCAGCAGTTGGAACAGAAAGGAGACTCCCTATACTGCGCCATCTATGAGGCATCAGTTTCCTTAACACCAGCGATCTGGCTGGCCTCTAACAGAGCAGGCTTAGCACCAGTTAATCCGTAGCTGACTAATTATTCACACTACTGACAAATCCTTTATACAAAGGGTCAGAATTTGCCATTTTGTCAGAAATGAAAAAAACCTGGGCTCTGTTTTCACGAAAAGTTTACTAGAAGCTTTAAAATTGTTGACATTAAATTGAAAAAATGATATCGGCCAAATGTCCTGAGTTGATGCACATTTGTGCTCGTTTTCCGGCATTTTGAATTGTTGCCAATGGCGTCAGAAATGGCGATCTGGGTGGCGAGTTCAAATCGCCAAAACGGGAGATTATATGGCTGGAAATATATGAATCAAAATCTCCATCGTTGCCCGGGCTATGTGAGCGGTTGCTCCGTACTGCTGGAACCAACAATGCTCTAGATCCAATTCCGCAATTTGAGGCAAAAGATCTCGTTTAACATTCGGCTGTAGCGCCCCCCAGTTACGGTTACGGTGGTGCGGTCGGCGTCCCCAAAAAAACAAGGGCCAATCACATTTTCACTGCAAATGCTGCACCAAATAGTTACTTTGAGGGATGCAATGGCTCTTCGTGCATTTCATGTGGATTCACCGTGCCCCAGAAATGCAAATTTTGTTCATTCACATAACCACCTAAGTGGAAATGGGCTTCGTAGCTCATTATGATTTTGGATCCGAAATCATCCTCTTCTTGCACCAGGTTTAACGGAGCATGAGAGTAAGTTAAGCTCACTTGACGGTCAGCAGGTAGCAATTGGTGAACAGTTTGCACTTTATAAGGGAACACCTTTTTTTTTTATGGCTGTGCCATAGGGTGTGTAAACTTCGAAAGATACTAGTAGCCACTATCATGCAGGATCGATACGCTTGAATGTTCCAGTATGCCTACGTAGTTTAGCCTTGCACACTTCAACCACTCCCAGGGGAACTCCTTTGAGACCAGTCCTGCGGTTAGCATCAATGCTATCTCCTGAGTCCTTGCTGTTTCAGCACGTCGTACCTGTTCGATTCGGCGGAGTTCTTTCTGCACACCGGTTATAACCTCACGTTTTCCTCTGATCGTAACATTTGCTCGACGAGGGACTTGGGGTCGGTACATTTCGAAGCGACTGCAATAAAATATTGCATGCTCCGCATCTTCGTCGTCATTTGGACAATTTGCACACAAGCAAGAGTTATCGTGTCCAAAGTGGTACAGATATTTACGGTGCCCTCCGTGACCGGAAAGGAACTGCGTGAGGTGGTAGTTGCAATTCCCATGGTTACCCACACTACTTTTTATTTCATGCGTTTCTACGTGGCGGTTTGACGCAATTTTGTTCTATACCCTAGACATCTCATCCACGAGTATGTCGATGGATACCATTCCAGCTACAACATATGTTGCTTCATCCGATATGGTTCGAAAGCCACATGTCGTCTTTAGCGCTCATAGTCTATACGAGTATACCGACGATAGGTTTGCTTAGCATCGTGTCTGACTAGTGCCGTGGCCCAAACCGGGGTAGCGTAATGCAGAACCGAGCCGATCCCTCTTGAAAGTAACACCCTTCTAGGGTAACCAGGTCCATCGATGTTTAGTAGAATTCGTGATAATGCTGCGTGTAGTAAAGATGCCTTCTCGCTGGCATAGAAGACATGTGGTGCAAACTGCAGTCTCTTATCTAACATTACTCCCAGGTATTTCTGTGTTCCTTTAGACCGAATTGTTTCTCTGGTGGTTGCATATTCCACGGTCTTAGGACTGGTTATTAAAATCGCCTCAGTTTTGTGTTCAGCAAGTTTAAGTCCAGCTGAACACAGCCAATCTCTTATTTGCGAAATAGCAGCATTTGTAGCAGATCCCCACTTCGTGAATTTGTTTGGTGATCGTAACAATAGCAATGTTATCAGCGAAACCTATTGTCGTACATAATACTCGTATTTCACAGTAATGGCCCTACTACTGATCCCTGTGGTACTCCTGCAGAGACACTATAATATTTGATACCATCTTCTGTTTGATATTAAAGCTGCTATTGTTGAAATAGTAAATAGTGTGGTGTATCCGTTCTAGAAAGAGCTCTTGTTATGGATAACCAGCTTACGGAGTTAAAGGCGTTTTTAACATCAAGTTTCACCACTGCGCAATATTTTCATCGCCATCTTTCCCCTTCTATCGCTTTAGTCGCATTGTCTACTACCGGTTTTATGGCATTTACGAGTATGGTAGACCGCGATTTTCTAAAACCGAATTGGCGGTTTGAAAAAGCTCCCTTTTCCTCAGCTACTGACAGTAGTCTTTCGTAAATGATACGTTCCAGAATTTTGCCCCGGATATATAGAAGTCATGTTGACCGATATGAAGACGGTTCACCTGGTGGCTTATTTCCCTTTGGTAGGTGTACCAAATTCCATCCATTAGACATCTCTGGTGTTTTGTTACGAACATGTCTGGTATTTTCTAGATAGCTGCTTTTACGGCCTTATTTGGAATTCCATCTGGTCCAGGCGCCTCGTTTTCGTCTATTTTTCTGCATGCCTTGATCAGTTCGTCCGTTGATATCTGTTCTGCTTCCCTCTAAACTAAACAGGATGTAAAAGCTGTTTATACATTTCGATTTCGATTTCGCAACCTTTGAAGAAATTATTCCGCGTATCATGGTATTGTTACGCATTAACGAACGCAGGCAGCCAGCACCCTTTGAAGTTTGGCAGTGCGAATTGTTTTTCTTCTTAATGCTGATGTACTCAATATTCGTCCACGTACAGAAACAATTATTCCAGCCATTGCTTCATGATCTACATATACTTGCTGAAGAAATTGTCCCTCCCATAAGAAATAATCTACCGAAAGGTCTCCTGATTGGAAGATCCTTGAAGTCTAATATGAGAGTGTGCTCGGATCACTCTATGGCTCTACCTGTTAATACTAGTATCGCCCTTTTTGAGGAGTTTGGGTAGAAGGATGTGGTACTCTCAGACAATGCCGTTTTGCCCAAGTTCTCTTCCTACGGTCGAAGAACACTTAAAGCCAGCGCAAAGGCATGCTGCCGAAAAACTGTTGCACGGACCTCACGATTTGGGTAGAACCAGCGACGTTCAGAACACAATCGATGTAGGCAGAGCAAAGTCTCTACACAGATTGCCGATAGCGAAATCAGAAGAATCTCGAGGGATCATTGACGGCATGCTGCACCGAAACATCATCTAACCTTGCTCGAGCCCCTGGGTATCACCAGCCATAATGGTCTGAAAGAAGGACGAATCGACTCGGTTTTGCGTTGATTATCGCCACTTGAACTCCATCACTGTTAAGAATTCGTTCCTGTTGCCCAGGATAAATGACACCATAGATGCTGTTACTGGTTCGGTGTGGTTTAGCACCATGTTTTACCAAACTGCATATTGGCAAGTAGAGGAGCATGGTAGTGACAGAAACAAGACTGCTTTTATGACCAAGGACGGATTGTGGCAATTCAAAGCTTTGGGCTTACCAACGCTCTCGCGACATTTGAAAGCCTCATGTTGAAGGCCTAACGGGGGCTGCCGATGAAAACCTGTTTAGTTTATTTGGACGATATCCTCAAATTTACGTTCTGCTTTCAGTCGTCTAAGAGAGGCTGGCCTAAAATTGGATCCGCCTAAATATAATTTATTCCGAAAGGAAGTACGGTTTCCTGGACATGTGCTGAATGCCTGGCATATCAACTGATGCTGTATCGAGGTCTACTTCTGGTCTACTTCTACTCGTCTAACCGATTTACCCAGCTTTGTTGAGCTGTGCCAAAATTACCGCGAATTTGCACCCCAATTTTCGACAATTGCTTGCCTTCCACACAAGCTGCCGGAGAAGAACATGGTTTTTGAGTGGACCGAGGCATGCTCAAAAGCCTCTAATGAACTAAAGAGATGCTTGATATCTTTTCCTATTCTGTGCTTTGTACAATCGGGAGCCGAATTTGTGCTAGACACGGATGCATGTGTACGGGGAGTAACAGAAAGGGTTATCATCTATTTCAGCATAATCTTAAGCAGAGCGCATTATTGCACTACCCGGAAGGAGCTGCTAGCCATGATAAAAGCTGTTGAGTAATTTCACGTCTATTTTTTGGCCGCGAATTAAATGTTTTTTTTGGTTCTACAGGGGCAACCCGACAAAGGAAAACCGAAATGAGTTCAAACGAGCCGTGAATGACTGCAACGTCTTACTTGAGCATGTGCAATTTGAATACGACCATAAATACTACAATGTCCCAAAGGTTATAAAAATTGTTGGTGGTTCGTCAAAAACATTTGAAATTTTACCTCATCCTCCATACCAACGCTAATTTATAATAACATTCCAGTGTCAGCTCTTTGGACAGGGCCAATCTGCTTGCTGCACACTTTGCGGCCAACTCAACACTTCCAGATTGTGGTTTGCCATCGCCCACACTTGAGTGCATCGAATTTTCAATGGGACGAATCTACTTTCGCACTCGTGTGGTAGCAAGAGTACTTAAAAAATACACAAATCCGCTGATTCACGTATTATATCTCTAAGTGGTCTGTCACGCCAGCAAAACTACGGCGTACGCTTTTTCATCAATTCTATTCTTTAGGACTCTTTCCGAGTAGATGGAGAATAGCTTTTGTCCAGCCCGTTCCTAAAAAAGGCGAATCTTCTTCTCCCTCCTCCTTCTGACTCATTGCACCTCTGCCCCTTCTTTTACAAGGTCATGGAAACGCTGGTAAAGCGTCGGCTCGTGAAATACGAGTATCGCGAAACACGAAAACTTCGTAATGACCGTCAGTACGGTTTCCGTAGCAATAGGTCCACTGGTGATCTGATGGCATGTCTTACCGGAAAGTGGAACCAAAGCGTACTTTAATCTGGCGAAAGCAAGATATCGTAGTTGCGCTTGATATTTCTAAGGCATTTGACAAAGTTTGGCACCAGGCTCTTTTGTCGAAAATGCGTGCTTTCGGGATCGATAACTCTCTTCTTCAATGGATTAGAAATTACCTTTAGGAACATTCAATTCAAGTCGTCTTGGAAGATATTCACAAAATAAATGCTGGTGTGCCCCAGGGCTCCGTTCTGTCTCCGACACTCTTTTTAATTTTCATCAACGATCTCTTGTCTGCTACTTCTAATCCAATATATTCCTTTGCTGGTGACAGTACCTCTGCTTTTCCTATTCGTTCCCTGACTCACGTCTCTGCTCTTCGGCTGTAGAACAGGAATGGCAGCGTATGTTAAGCTCATTAAATTCTGATATTAACAGCATAACCAATTGGGAACTATCAACAGACTGAAATTTAAACACCCAGCCATTGTCCAGGAATGGCACTTGCATCGTCGAAACCGATAAGCTTTCCATTCTCGGTATGTGTGTCAGTGATAACTTGCGTTGGAATGACCACATATTCGGTGTCGTCAAAAATTCTGCGAAATGTCTAGGTTTCTTCAAGCATCTCTGCACCTGCTAGATAGGATTCAAAACCGTGAGATAAAACTCATTGGTAGCACTAATATCACTCAAATAATGGACATCCCCGAACACCGAGGTAATGTCTCATGCCTCACTCTGTAATCGCCAGTAGCATTCAGCGCCTTCAAACTTTTAACCATAATACCCGTCTCGCTATCAATACTCAACGGTACACCCTCAGGCCCACTTTCAGACGTGCTCTAAAACATCAAGATTCATTCCTAAGCCGTACAACTCTCTTATGGAATGTCCTGCCGAGCTCTTTATTTCCTAGTCATTATAACCTTCAAACATTTAAAACCAACGTTCATCGGTACCTCTCGTTCCTTCCTATTAGCACCTGAGTGTGCTAGGTGCGTGAAACAACATCTTCCGATGTTTGCTGTGATAGTGATGATGTACCTTGCACTACTGTGGTGAATCATAGTACCGTAGGCGCTTTATAACTGAAGCGCGTACACATCTTTCTACAAAGGACTGAGCAGGAACATACAAAGAGTACAATGGACTAGTTTCTTCTCTGAGTGCTTTATTTTGACAGGGGAAAAGACCACATTTACCCTGTTTGACTCTTTAGCAATGCCAGTTTTAGCCTTTTGGTCCTTGACGATTTCTGATGGGAAAACTGTGATTTTTCCTACGTACTTTTTCGTTTGTATTCTCGTCTCTAGTGTAAAATAAATAAAATAAATAAAAATTCCTTGTTGATACAAACGCTGTCTGCCCCAAATCGAATCCTTCGTGAGTAGAGAATGCGTACTGTATTTGATGGACAATCTAATGTCTGACGATTCGATCAAAGCAAGCTATTTCAGGCAGAGAGACATCCTTCAACCTCCTGTTCGTCAATACTTTTCCTATCATAATCCATATCAGAGAAAACATGTTAAAATCATGCCACAGGCAAAGGATGCTTGTAGATACTCGTACAAAAAATCCATTACGATCTAAGTGAAGTTGTTTCCATTTTTTTTTTTTGTGTCATACGTACGAGTATATTTGCACTGCGGATAGAGGGATATAACGTAATGTAATCCTTGTTTTGCTCGCGGCGACAAAAATTTAATTTCATTTGACTGCTTATGACATTTGATTACGAGTCAAAGCAGCAGTTCGGGGTTAAGAAGTATGTCTTCAGATACGAATACGTCCATGGTTACAGTGGTGAAGAAATTCGAGTACAAGCCGGAATATGATTAAATTTACATATTTTTGTGCACAGTTTTGTTTGCTTTGCCGCGGCAGACAAACAAAAAGCTGGGTAAAAAAAAAAAAATGGAAAAATATCACTTGATATGAATGAGGGAGTCAAAATGAAAACAGATTTATTCCATTGAAAGCCTTGTAGGAGAAGATGGTGGAATTAAAGTACATCAAAGTAAATTAGCCTTTAATCCAGTAAGAAAATGTTAGTAACAAAATTTTCTAGATGGTGTACCATTTCTGATGGCAGTGCGTACTAGCATCCCTGTTGGTTGTTTCTGAACTAAAGCCTGATGAGGACCCTACAGATGATAAGAATGAAAGCATCAAAGACGAATTCCATGACCTCCTACATCAAACATACTCCCATGCTCAGTCCCCCAGCTATGAAATCAAAATTGTGCTAAGAGATCTTAACGCAGGGCTGGGTAAAAAAGCAATCTGTAAGCGGAGAATCGAAAAACGCGTTCGAAAATGGACTCAGGTTTTTAGAATTTTAACGTTGTAGTAACCAGCACGCGGGTTTCCTCAATCAATCAATCAATCATCAACCAGAATGATCACATTGTGATCGATGCGAGATACTCCACCAGCATTCTAGATGTCTGAACTTCCAAAGGAGCCAACATCGACTCGGAGTATTACCTCGTCGCAGTCAGGGCATGAATGTGGGTATCACTGACATAATGAAGTTAACTAAGTCACCAAAGTTCGATGTTGAAAAGATAGAGGGTTGTGAGCTCTATGAACAGCAAAAAAGGGACGAGCACAGTCTTACCGGAAAGAAAAAGAAACACAACAAGAAGCACGCGATCGAGGAACGGGCGACGTGTTGCTGCAAGAATGACGTTCGAATGATTACAAAGACAGAATGGAAGCCTGCATGCACAGTAGTACAGTTACAATCATAATGATATGACTACTTCTGCAGACTATATAGACGAAGTTCAGGTAGCAATATCAAAGCTATAGTGTGATATGGGTGGGATCATGCAGCTGCTTATCTGAAAGATAGGAGGAAAGCCTGCCCAGAATATGGAATCTCAGCGGCGTTTGTCCGATCCACAAGAAAGAAGACCTCTTTGACTGCGCCAATCATTAGGGAACAAGTATCCCAAACTTCGTCTATATAGTATATCAATGCAGTTTCAGCCCAGGACAGTCCACCAGTAGATCTTAGAAAAAAATCGAGAATTGAAGATTAGCGATCGGCATCTATTTGTTCACTTCAAAGGCGCTTATAACGGCGTGCATGGTGAAGAGTTAAACAATGACATATTTAGTTTCGACATCCCTCCCAAACTCATCAGGTTGTGCAGGATGAATATCGAGTATTCTCGTAGCTCCATCAAGGTCCGTAATGAATTAACCCATCAATATTAAGAAAGGTGTTAGACGAGGCGACGCGCTGTTATGTGTCCTTTTAAACATCGCCCTAGAAAGAGTCGTGCGAAGCGTACTACATACTATCGGCGGCTTGCCCAGAAAGTCACCATTGCTAATTAATGACTTCGTCTACCTTGGTAGCGCAATTGAAAGCAGCAACGACATCAGCTCAGAAATTAGACTTGAACAACTCTTGCCAACCGCTGTTTCCTCGGGCGCGGAAGTAGTTGAGTAACAGAGCTCTTATATATGCAGAGGCAAAGGCGAATGAAGAAGCAGGAGAGGGAATGCACGAGAAGCTCTAGCTACGAACTATATGGGCTGTAAAGTCACATCGATGTAGTCAGAAGCCCACTTATCTAGCGTTTGAGATGGCTGGGACATGTTTCCATGTTGAGCGAATAGACCCCGCAGCTGCAGTGTAAAGAATTTTCAAGACTAACCCCAAGGGGCGACACAGTGTAGGCGCCATCCATCACGCGTAAATGAAAAGGGACAACCTGAAAAAATTGGACCAACGAGAAAAAAATTGCTGGTTGGCTCTGATAATTACGGTCGCGGTTTAACTGGTGTACAAAATTTGGAGAAAAAGCACAAGCGTCTTGAATCTTGACAGGATCCAGCAATCCAAGCTGTACAAGAAACTGGAGAGGAGCGCATGGATATTTCCAATTTGGGTATACCCGAAATTGACCAAAGATTCAAAGCCCTCAACCAAGCCTGGGCTGATTTCAGAATTTGGTAGCAACACGTGTACAAAGATGAATCCTTGACCTATCAACAATTTTTGCTCCAAGTTGAGGAAAAGGAAGTTTTGACAACTGAGAAACAACAGCTTTTGTCGGTTGATGATTATGGTGATTCCATGGCCGCCGTGCAGGGTCTCTTAAAGAAACACGATGCATTCGAAACCGACTTTGAAGCCCATAAGGACCACTCACTGATCTGTGAACAAATTTGTTTGAAACAAAGAAGCATTGCCCAGAGATGTCAGAAACTTCGCAACAAATTGGAGAATTTGAATTCTTTAGCAGCTAGGCGTAAGGAGGTATAGTTGGATAATTCAGTTTATTTGCAAATTTGGTGGAAGGCCGATGTGGTTGAAAGCTGGATTGCCGATAAGGAGAAACATGTTCGATTAGATGACTATCTACTGTTCAGACGCTCCTGAAAAAACAAGAGACGTTTGATGCTGGTCTCAACGCCTTTGCAAAGGAAGGACATAGTGAAATCTCCTAAAAATCATCGAAGAGCGTGATGGTGAGCTAGCCAAGGAAGCTAAACGACAAGAAGAAAACGATAAATTGAGAAAGATAATTACCAAGCATGTTAATCTATTCCACTAATGGCTAACGGAAACAAGAACATCGGTGATGGGAGGATCTGTTTTTTTGGAACAACAATTGGAAGCCCTTCGTATTAGTGCACCTGAGGTACCTGTCGGGCGTCAAGTTGATTTGAAGAAAATCGAAGAGCTCGGTGCACTGGTGAAGGAATATTTGGATATTTAATTTTGGATGATCGTTATACGGAACACACAACAGTCGGTTTGACATAACAATGGGATTAATTGGATCAACTTTCAATGCGAATGCACCACAATTTGGATCAACAAATTCTGGCGTCTCAGAAGATTCACTCAATGATATTCAAACACTTTGACAAAGACAAAGGCCTTATACTCAATCATCTAGAATTCAAAATCTCTCTGCGTGCTCTTGGTTATGACCTTACAACGGTTGAAGAAGGACAAACTGACCCAGAATATGTTACATTTATGATTTCCAAAGAAACCGAGAACGTTCAAAGTTATGAGGAACTCGAAAATGCCTTCCGCGTTATCACCGGCTCCGACCGACCCTACGTTACCAAGGAAGAGCTTTATTGCAACCTTACCAAACACATGGCAGATTATTGTGTTCAACTCATGAAGTCGTACAGTGACACCTGCTCTGGAACAGTCGATCAAAGATACCTTGGCTTATATCGCATTCACTCGAACGTTATTCCAAAAGAGAGATCGTGCTATGTAGTTGGAGAGGCTTATTGGTTGAGGGCCAAATTTAACCTTGGCTGTAGCGTCACCTAAGTAAAGTGAGTATGATATTTTGTATTCAAACGCCATTATCACACTTGGTAAGGTGACTACTTTTCTATTTCGACCCCATTATTTGCGTATTACTGTTCACTCCGTCCCTACGTCAACATGGTTCTATTTTCAAAGGCTGCAATTAAATTCTCCTTAAATTCAAAAATTATTCAAATTTAATTGAAGCTCCAATGGAATGTAACCAAATTAACTAGATATTTTCCAATAATTCCCAAAATCCCCCATCTGCCCCTGTGCCTAAGCATAGGCCTTTAGCGTGGCAATAACTCCAACTGTGCCACAGTCTGCGGATACATAATTAAAGTCAACAAAATAGCAAAACATTAACAATTAATAATCACAACTAAATTAGTATGAATATTGAAAATTGGCCTCACAATACAATTACTAGAGGCTCTCAATTTATGCTTTAGTTGTGCGTCGGACACTCTACTCGTACAAACACCACCGAGTCGGGAACACTTTTTAGGGGCAAAAAAGCAAATTCAACTCCTTTACCACCACCAGCAATTATGATGATCTGCGGAGCCCCCAAGGGGGATGTAGTACGAGCATCATGATTTCACAATTACGGTTGTTGAACTGCGGGGCGGATCGAGTAGTAAGCGTTGTAATTAGCGAACCTTTTTTTTTTTTTTTTGGAATAATATTACCAACACAAAGGCCAGTGGAAATTGATTTTCCAGCTAAATTGCCAACCCTTGAAAATGAGTGTTGGGTTGGTGGTATGAATTTAAATTAGAGGACAATTCGGAAATACGATTAAATAGCTAAAAGCCAAAAGATGTGTTAAAAACTGTCAACTTCACAGAAATTATAGAAATATTTGCAAAATCGTTAATTATTCGTTAAACTTACGCCTTTGGAAAAAAAACTTTAGCGTGGGTATATGGGTTTACATTACAAGTGATGCGAGTGATACATATGTTGCAGTGAAAAATAAAATATTCCATTTAATAGAAAACAATATGCTGCATATAATGTTTGATTATTTAAACAGCGGGTATCGTCATTTGGTAAACTATTTGGCCTATCACATACTGGAAGAACTGTTTGAGCAGCGGACCAGGCCTCAGTAGTATTAAATATGTAGATACCCACTGTTTCCATTTGAGAGGACTAAGCAAAGATGGAATAGTACAAATTGATATTTACAAAGGTTCTTTGGTTAAACACCAGTTGGTGACCGTCATGATCGGTGTCGTGTGTCCCTTAAAAATGCCTGCGCTTGTATATGTAGATGACATCGTCTTCCTTTCAGTTTCAGTCTATGGGATACAGGTAATAACAAGTCGAAGATGATAATATGTATTTAGGAGAGCAAGCGGTAGATATTCGCGTAACTTACTTACTTAGGTGGCGTTACAGTTCGGGTTGAACCTGGGCCTCAACAAACAAGAATCTCGAATTAGTCGAATTACTCGTAGTCCAACCCTTAGCAAACTCTCTACAGTGGCGCACTCCAAGTCGGTTGAAGTCCCCTTCTATTTGTGCCGCGCCACCTAATGCGAGGTCTTCCTCTACTTGCTTGTCCATCAACAGAAGCATTCATGTCCATTCGCTCTACATGCCCTATCCATCCCAGGCGACTGATGTTTTTCTGACAAAACTGACTGACTAAAACCCGTCAACGTAAATGGAATCGAATATTTTACGAAGGATTTTTCTCTCGAAACGACTGATGATATCTTCATCCGCGTTCGATAGAGTCCATACTTCTGCGCCATAAAGTACGACTGGAATGATCAATGAGTTATATACTATCGTCTTAGTTTTTCGGGAGATTTCTTACTGTACAGCTCGGTTAAATCTCCTCGTCCGAAGGCCGTAAAAGCCAATGGGATCGAATATTTTTCTCTGGAAACGACTGAAGATTTTTAACCCCAATAAAGTATAACCTCGGTATTCAAGGTCTTATGTAGGGTCTCCTTAGTTGCCATCAAGCTGTTACATGTGCCCAGAAGCAAACCAACAAGATGACTGAAAGCGATCAACAGCCTGAATCTCAATCAGTGACTGAGCCCATGAGTCAACAACAACTGCAGTAGCAACAATAACAGCTGAACAACAGTCCAATAACGATGCAGCTTCTCTACGAGGAAATTCTTTGTTTAAAAAAAATAAACATAGACTTTCTAAACACTGTGCAGGAACTAAAAGAAGAAAACAAAACTCTCAGACTAAAGGTCATTAACCTTGAGAGCAAATTAAACTGGAGGGAGCAGAAGCTGATGGAGAATGTCATTGAAATTGTTGGCGTACCAGGCGCTAATAATAATGCTGAGGAATGCGTGCAAACAATTTTCGGTGATGCACTAAACATCTCTGTCACTCCTGATGAGATCCAAAAAATCTACGTAAAGCGCATAGAAAGAAGGAATTCGTCAACTGAATTGAAGCGTACGCACAATAATATTATATGCGTGCATCTCTCATCGCTTAATGTCAAACAGAGAATTATGAAAAGCAAACAAAATGGAAAAAAGAAGCTGAACTCCTCGTTATTTACTGGTGATAGTAAAAGAAATATTTTTATCAACGATTGTTTCACTAAGCACACTCGTGCAGAAAAAAAATTCAAGTACTTATGGTTTAATAATTGTAACATTCTATTGAGAAAGGATGTAAATGGTGAGGTTTTTGTTATAAGATCTTTTGATGACTTAAATGCAATTTAATAATTTCGAATCACACTTTTACGAAATGTTTTTTTTTAATATGAATGAAAGTTTTGATCTTATAAACAACGACCTTACCATTCAAGCTACAAGTAGCAATACTGATAGTTTATTTTCTTTTACTAATAGCTTACGGCAAAATTTCGATTTATTAGTAAGTAACCTAGAATCCTTTAAGAACTTGCCTGAAATTATTTTCGTGTCTGAAATTTGGATTTATTCTTACGAGGTTAATGAATATAGTATACATGATTATAAGTTCTTTGCAAATGCCAATGACTCGTATTTTATACGAGATTTGTATGATTTGGATGATTGTGACGTGAAGCGCTATAATTTGGTGAGTGTGTAGCGTGATCCCTATTCAATTTTTCTTGAATCTCGTTTTCTTTAATCTAATCCTAAAATGGTAACAATTGGTCCGAACATCATAGACACAAACCAGTTGGTTTAGCGTGAACTCCACCTTAATACCAACTGGTATATTGCAATTTTAAACCGATTGAGTTTGGCTTAAACTTAGTGAGTCACACCAAAGTATATAAGGCAGTGGGATATCTCATTCTTTCTTTTTCTTTCACCTAACCTCAGACATCCAGTGCAGAAGTCACTATCAATTTTTTTTTTGTCAAAACCCACGTTTTCTTATTTGGTGGTGTGATCGAAATCTTTCGACTGGCTTTAGTTTTTTTCATCTGTTTTTTATTCTTTTGCGTTCTAAGAAATTATATTCATTAATTACTAACGAGTAACTAGTTGATTCCACCCACGGAACAGAAACGCAATATATGTATATGAAAATATATACAAAACTGTATATTTACCCTTAGAAGCAATCTTTAGTGGTCTTAGCGGAGAACGTTTAGGTTTCCACTAAGGTCCACTTTACTAAGCAAAGCGTTGTAAGAGCTAACTGGAAAATATTTCATCCTCTGGAAAAAAGAAGAAATGAATTTCGCATTGGTTGCGCATATGCCAACTTAATCTTATATACATTGCAAAGGAAGAAGAAAAACTATAAATTAATTATCAATCAATCGTTTTTCAATCAAGTGCTTTATCTATATTTGTATGTATATACGTCAATGATGTATCGACGAAAGCCATCGTAACCCCTTTTTTTTAATTTAAACCTAAAATATAACAACTAAATTTCGCGACAAATAAGTATGCTAGTGCTAAATTATCCGTTAAATAATCCTAAACAAATTATCAAAAAAAAAAAAAAAAGGAAAAGTATTTAGCTTAAATTTTATTAAGGGAGATTTTCTATCAGTAAATAAATTCTGTAAAAGCCACAGAGAAGTAACACTTTGCCATAATTTGTATAGAGGGATATTAAATTTTCATATACGGCTGAAATTTGTGCACAAACTTCAACGCCCGGATCTTCGTATAAAATCGTAAGTACATACCAGATATTTTCTTTTCAATGGCTTATTTTTTTTTTACCTTTTCCTAACTTAATTTATAACTTGCATTCATATATATACCTAAGCATAATATATACCTAAATACATACTAAATCTTAATCCTAACTAGACCTATACATTCATATATACATACATAACCGTAATTAATAAGAGTTTATAAACTAACCTTTCATACATTTGAATTTATCACATACAATTTACATGCGAATCTACTCATATACCAACACCTAAAGCATTTAAAATCTAAGTTACGAGGGGCGTTCAATATATTCTCGGTATCGATATGAAGGAAAATGCTAATTCAATTTAAATTGTTTTTATTTTTCAAAATAATCTCCCCTAACATCAATGCATTTGTTACATCTTGAGATAAGCTTTTTTAAACCCTCAAAATAATAAATTTCCTCTTTCTCTGCAAAATACCGACTTGAGTTCTTCATCATCCGAAAATCTTTTTCCACGAAGACATTTTTTCAAATCCGGAAACAGGAAATAATCACTAGGGGCAAGGTCTGGACTATAGGGTGGGTGTTGGATTTCTTCGAAACCACAATCTCGCGCAGCAGCCTTGGAAACTCGCGCCGTGTGAACAGGAGCGTTGTCATGAAGAAGCAACACACCCGCTGCGAGTTTACCCGTCTTTTCTTTTTAATTTCTTCCCGCAAATTATGCAAAGTGGAAGCGTAGGATGTGGCGTTGATGGTTTCACCTTTTTTTTGTACTCAATGAGCAAGATTCCCTTTGAGTCCCAAAAAACTGTGGCCATGAGCTTCCCGGCAGACGGAGTGACTTTGAACTTCTTCGGGGGGTCTGTTCCTTTTTTATGCCACTGCATGGACTCTTGTTTGCATTCAGGGTCATAGTGGTGGACCTATGTTTCGTCCCCAGTAACAATTCGATCCATAACACCGTCCGCGTTCTCACTACACATCTCCAAATGCTCTCTACAGCATGCGATTTTCACATTTTTCTGAGGCGCTGTGAGCATTCGTGGCACCCACCTCGCACTGACCTTTGAAAGGTTAAGATGGTCATGAAGAATGGTGTGAATGGTACCAATTGAAAGCTTGGTGATCTCTGCCATCATTTTCACCTTTATTCGGGCATCCTCAAGAACAAGTTTTTCGACTTCTTTGATGCTTTCTCCCGTACAAGCAGTAGCCGGGGCGCCGGAGCGGGGGTCGTCTTCAATGCTCTCTCTGCCTCTCTTGAACTCACTTGACCACTTTTGCACAGTTAATAATGAAGGTGCAGAACCCTGGTAAACAGCCACGATCTCTTCATGAATAGTTTTTTGACTTTTTCCTTGCTTAGTGAGAAATTTAATTACAGCGCGATGCTCAATTTTCACCATCATCGTCTCAGTTGCCATTATGATTCTGTTTAACTAGAGATAAAACGCGAATTAATAATCCTATTTATATGAAATTTTACATGAATGCATTAAAATAATAGTATTACTTGATAAATATGTCAATTTATATATACAACCACAGCTTCACCCCGGTACCGAAAATATGTTGAACGCCCCTCGTTTTTTAATCCAATAAGTCCGTGACTTTTGGATTAAAACACAGATTTTTTGATAAAAAAATAATTTTATTTTTCAACGTAGTCTCCCTTGAGCTTTATACACTTTGTCCAACGCTTCTCCAATTTTTTTATCCCTTCCAAAAAAAATGATTTGTCGAGGTCCTCAAAATAGGACTTTGTTTGCGAGATGACTTCATCATTGGAGTCAAATCTTTTTCCACCAAGCCATTTCTTCAGGTTTGGGAACAAGAAGTAGTCGCTCGGAGCCAAATCTGGAGAATAGGGTGGATGAGGGAGCAATTCATAGCCCAATTCATGGATTTTTGCCATGGCAACTGCACATGTGTGCACCCTTGCATTGTCTTGGTGGAAAAGAACTTTTTTCTTGGCCAAATGAGGTCGTTTTTTTTTTCAAATCGTCATTGAATCGGTCCAATAAGTTGGCATAATATTCCCCATTGATTGTTCTTCCCTTTTGAAGGTAGTCAATGTGGATTATCCCGCGTGCATCCCAAAAAACAGTCGCCATAACTTTATTGGCTGATAAACCCACCTTGGCCTTCTTTGGCGCCGATTCACCCTTAGAAACCCACTGTTTTGACTGTTGTTTGTTCTCTGGTGTGTTGTGATGGATCCATGTTTCGTCCACGGTTACAAAACGGCGCAAAAACTCCTCCATATTGCGATTAAACAACGCCAAACCTTCCTGTGAAGTTGTTACACGATTGCGTTTGTGGTCGACTGTGAGCAAACGCGGCACCCATCTTGCGGAAAGCTTTCTCATGCCCAAGTGATCATTCAAAATTGAAACCACTGAGCCATGCGAGATCCCTACGGCTTCCACAATCTCTCGCACTTTCAATCTTCGGTCGGCCAACACCATATCGTGAATTTTTTCGATTGTTTCGGGTGTAGAGACCTCAACTGGGCGTCCAGGACGTTCGGCATCTTCAGTGCTTGTACGGCCACAACGAAATTCAGTAAACCACTTTTTTACCATTGAAATCGATGGTGCAGAGTCCCCATAGTATTTTCCCCATAGTATATTAGCCTTGGTCTCGGTAATGGTTTTTTTTCGCAAGAAATAATGCTTAATAAGCACACGAAATTCACTTATTTCCATTTTCTCCTCAAATTAGTGAGTAGTCTGATAAAAATAGCTGTCAAACACAAACTAACTGACGCAGCAAGTTTAAATTTTGACAGGAGTCAACTGACAGATGCCTGTTGACAGGAGCAGTGTTGCTGTTTCAGTAAAGAGGTCACGGACTTATTGATCCGCCCTAACCTACCTAATCTCTCATAACATACATACATCATCCTTGCGTTTCTAACGATATGCATGTACATATGTACATATATATATATAGATAATGAATTATAATAAAATTATCCTTGGATACGTTTCTTTTTAAATTATTTGACAATTTTCCTTTTTTTTTTCTTATTGTTTTTGTATCAAATTAATATGAAGTGTTAAGATTCTTCGCGATCGTTGAGATAATCGATTAGGAAAATGTTCGGAACAATTAGTTAGGGACTATTCCAACAGAAGATTAGGAAGGAGTAGTCATGCCGCAAATGGCTACGCCAGTTGCAGTTGGCGGGTCCTATCTGGTGTTGTTACATCTAAAATACCGCACTAAGTTTCAGTATGCTCATATAACTCTTTTTCCGTCCTTTCAATACTCTAGCCCTTTTGGTCCTGAGCTTTAAATCCTTTTTTATATTATTTCCTTTAATCGGCACGATAAATCAGTAAGAATCAGAGAAAAGCAGCAAGATCCCACCCCACCGACGAGCTAACGCCGTGCAACCGCAAGCGTGTCACCTGCTGCTACCAAGCAAGTGTAAAGTTCACCAAACGAACACTCTGATAATCCTCTTACAAGTGCAGACTTTATAAAAATCTCTATTAACGTAGGTAATGAAGATTTTACTTTTGTTTGTGTGTACAGATTTAATTCACAGTCATTTCGTGTGTTTCTAGACGAATTTCAAATTTTTTTATGTGTTGAAAAATCGATTAACCTTGTTGTTTTAGGCGATTTCAATCTGGATTTGCTAAACGCTATTCCTGTGTTAGATTTATATCTTGGGCTTATGGCAGAGCATGGTTTAACCTCTTTAGTGAATGATATTACTAGACCAATTGCAGGTACTTGCATTGACCATGTATTTGCTCGTTTTTTAAGAATTAGTCCTAATGCTTACATTGGTATCAATCTCGATCTTCAAATTTCTGATCATTGTATGACTGGTGTAATTTTTAATGGTTCCAAGCCAGTAGAAAAGAAAAAAAGCATAATTTTCCAAGAAAGTTGAATAAAATTAACTACGAGCTGCTGAATAATTTACTGCGTTTCGAAAATTGGGAAGAGGTGTATAAGCTCAGTTAGCTATGTCACTATCCCTAAAAAGTCAGATTTCAGGCTAAAGCCTTGGATTAGCTGGTTACTTCTCAGGAAAATTAGGTAAAGACACAAATTACGGAAAAAGTGTCTTAAACATCCACAGAACGCTAGTCTAAAGCGTCGCTATAACCGTATATGTTGAATAATAAATAATGAAGTACGAAAATACCGCGATGATTACTATCACAATCAGATAAGGGCTGCGCTAGGGAATCTTAAGCAAGAATGGAAAGTGATCAATAAAATTATGAATCGAAGTGTAACCAAGCAAAATAATTCTTTTGTCTTAAAAAATGGGAATATTAATGTTTCAGAACCCACAGAAATAGCAAACGAGCATATTTTCAAATTGAGTATCCTGTCCGGATGTTTTCCTGGAGTTTTAAAATGTGCTATTGTTATTCCTCTCTTTAAAAAGGAAGCAAACATGAAAAAAAGAAACTATAGACCAATTTCACTGTTGTCTTCTATCAGTAAAGTTTTTGAGAAATACGTAAAGAAAAGAGTGTTAGAGTATCTGAACAAAATAAAATTCTTCAGTCCAATGCAATTTGGGTTTAGAGCTGAGCTATCTACTGAAGACGCCCTTTTAGATTTTTGCTCCATTATACAGAAAGGTTTGGATGAAAAAAGATCTTTTTGTTGATATAAAAGCCTAAGTAACTTTATGGTTATCAACCTTGGTGTCCCTCAGGGTTCGGTCCTTGGACCTATATTATTTCTCATATATGTCAACTCCTTGTTTACCCAGCCATTTGTAGAAAAAGTCAGGGCTTTTGCAGATGACCTTGGGAAACCATGATGTTGAATTGCTAAGACTAATAGTAAGCGATAAGATAAAACTTATGTTTTTCAGTCTTACCACGCACGAGTCTCCAGATATTGAGGTCGTATTCCATGCTTCTAAATGTGCAAGGTTTAACATGTTTCACATTCCATCTTCTGTCCAATGCTCTAAAATGGACAGTTGCTTTAAAATTGAAAATGTAAGCCATTTTAAATACCTAGGTCTTATTATTGACCGAAATTTAGGTTGGTCTAACCATATTTTAAGTTTAAAGCAATATCTGTTATCTACCGTTCGCTCATTCTACCATCTAAAGAATTTTTTTCCTTTTAATACTCTAAAATCAATTTATTATGGGACATTTCAGTCGAAATTGCAGTACGGTATAGGATGTTGGGGAAGTGCTTACCTGAGTAAAATTCAGCCGTTGATTGTTCTACAGAAGTGTGTCATACGCAAGATCTGTGGTTTTTCTCGTCTGGCCCACTCCATGGAATTATTTAGATACATGCAAATTCTACCAGTTAGGCATTTGTTTTATTTTAAGGTCTTACAAATATTTTTCATCAGATGTGGTTATCTGCAGAGTCCGATTTCTAACGCTTACAACTTGAGGAGCCTGTACCACCTGCTACAGAAATTCATATTCTATTCTATCCTGCAAATTATTCAATAGTCTCCCAGTAGATACAAGATTCGTAGGTAATTTGCGTACTTTCATGAAAAGAGTTAAACAATGGCTTTTTAGCTACAATCAGAACGAAATCGAGATTTTGCTACACTACATTGACTAATAGCTTTTAATATACTCTAAACAAATTTTCCTTATGAAATGCTTTTCCTTTTTGCATCTAGAATAAAATGGTTCTTATTTTTTCTCTTTTTCTTATTGTTCACTCCACTGTTAATAGTTTAATATAAAGTGACATTTGCCTCTATTTATGTTATTTAATACAAAATGTCACTAACTATTCTCGCATTTTAAGCTGCAACATACTTTTGTTAGTTTTTTTTTTTAGAAATTATTTGTTAATTGTAAAACGAGGATAATGATAAATAAATAAATAAATTTTACGGGATACGGGCCTTGCTATTCTACTGCCTTCTTAGTGCAAGGAAACAGCGATTGACAAGAGTGATTGTTCGTTTCATGTCTGCTGAAGTGTTGTTGGCAGATGTTGATAGAACATCAGAGATAGTCCCTTACTACATGGAAATTATAGCTGTTGACTGTGGCGATCGACAAATGTTCAACCAGCTTGTTTCGACTTTTAGTCTCTTTACGGCTTTTTTATAATTAATATGGCGTCACGTGAGATATCCGTAGAATTACTTGGGCTCCAATTAGGTAGTGGTGCACATTGTTCACATTCGCCGCTGGAACATCTATAAAACTACAGGAGTGCATAGTGCAAATAAACATGTGATCGGTTTTATTGCATTTTGTGCAGCATGTTTCTATGTCAATACAAGGATAAGAAAACCTTGCGCTATATATGCGCGTATACCGATATCCTGAAGCAACGTC
The DNA here is from genome assembly GCA_963966105.1 of Volucella zonaria. Taxonomy (NCBI): domain Eukaryota; kingdom Metazoa; phylum Arthropoda; class Insecta; order Diptera; family Syrphidae; genus Volucella; species Volucella zonaria. The sequence goes on along the minus strand of OZ014532.1, from coordinate 190,609,733 downwards.
AATTAGTCTGTGAGTGCCGTCGTTTAGATTATGCTGAAGGTGTACTCTTTGCCTATTGTGGCATTAAAGTCACTAAAAACGATGTTAACGTCACACTTAAGGAATTCCTCGCAGTTTTTGTTGTGAAAATCGTAGAAACATTTTTTGGGACCATCGCCTATTTTTGAGGGTGAATTAGACTTTGATTCGTCTTCTTCCCAAAGTTTACCGCTTACTAGAAAATATCGCCCAAGAAGGCGCTTCTTCGTTCCTACGTATTTAGCAGTCACCGTAGTATACTGTACGAGAATATCCCAGTTTTTCATCCTCTTTTGGGTTGGGTTGGACACCATCCGAATGCGCTCTCTTATTGATGGTGATGACTATTTTATAGAAGTCCTGCGCCTATGCCAGTAGTGCGGCATCACCGTTTCTAGTCCTGAAAAATGATCATTCTAATTGCTGATCACTGAATTTAGTTGCGTAAACTGAACCGTTGTACCTCTACTTTTCGAAGGAAAGGCGTTTCGGACACAGACTCAAAGTGTTGTGTTATTTTCTACGTAGATATTTACGTTTAGTAAGATTGGATGGATCACCGATGGCGTGAAATAAGTACAAATGATCTGCAATCATAAAGGGTGTTTTATTTTTTAATGATAGATCTTCCAGTAACGATAACTTACACTTCGTCCTGTTTCTTTTGACAGCTCTTTCATGTTGATGTTCAGTGTTGTTTGAAAATTATCGCAAATAGACTCGTCGTATTGTAGATAAATTTTCTGTCACATAGACTATTGATACAAAGCCAAAACATGTAAAATTAAGTGAAAGTGCGCACCAGGAAATATCAATTTAGAGCCGATCGCAACATGTTGGCCTCTGTCCGTTCACTATGTACAGAATTTTATGAAAATAACTCGGTCTAAACCTTCGAGTTCGCAAATTGGGAAGCTTGAAATCTACCCTTATTTTTACCGAATTATCGTGTTTTGTGGCAGTGCTCACTTATGAGTTTGTCAACAAGCAAAATTGCCATTTCTGGAGTGAGACAAATCCAAAAGTGACTCTTGGGACTCACCATGATGCTGGTGGCATTATTGGTCCTCATTTTTTCAAAACTGATTCCGGAGTTCTTGTTGCCTATCAAACAGGGATAAGTGATTATTTTTTTCGAAAAGATGGACGGAGAATATATGATGCCATATCTATAGATGGCGAAAGATATCGCGAAATAGGCCAGTGAATTGATGACAGTTGATTACTTCATTTATGGGGTGATATTAAACCATCGGTATACACAGGTAAGCCATAAACTATTCAGACCTTGGAAGTCAATATTCAGCAAGTTATTGGTGAGATAGATTGTCAAATGAGCAAAAGAATGGCTCAACATTAAACAGACAGAATGAGAAACACATATCCTTGCAGTCAAGTTGGAAATTTTAAGCGTACCCTTGCCAAATCTTCTGAAGGCGGTACATGTCCAGAAAAAACAAAAGCATATCGCCCAAAATGGTAAGAAAACGCAAAAACATCTTCTTGTAAAAGTGTGCTAACTTCACACTTCGTGATTTCAATGTGGTCAGAGTCATCAGAGGGAGCAAATGACTCATACTGGAAATATTCAAAAGATTTGATGGCACCTACATTGAGCCGAAAGCAAAGACTCTCTGTCTCATGGTCGGGACTCATTTCCCAGGTAATCTGACCAGAACAGATTTACCAGCAGCTCCCATCACTGCCGCTTTATTTGGGGTGCTTCCGACAAGGCAACTTTTGATAGCATGTGCAACTCGGCCGGCCAATACAGTGTACACGAATCACTAGTTTTGTGGATAAACTCAACGCTGGTGAATCGGATACTGACTGCGAATTTCGACTGTGGTCAATATCTGTCAGCGGGGGTAAGCGGTAATTGTTCGCAAAGCAATGTCTTCGCTGCTGTGGTGTAAGTTGGGAGACTATCTGCTCAACGCGATCAATAGTTCTGATGTCTATGCGCAAACATACTCGCATGATGCAGTTGTATTGCATATTGGATAGTGCCTGTTTGCTCCAAAGCGCAGGCAGACTGGACGTGATCGACGATTGGTGCACTAGAAATGGGCTTTCAGTCCTAAAACTGATGTTATTTACTTTGCGAGAAGAAGTGCTTAAAGGCATCACCATCCAATTAACCAAAGAAGTTGGGTATTTGGGTGTCATCCTGGATAACAAATTTCTCTGGACTAAACATATTACGTCGAAAGCTTTTAAGGCGCTGTCGGCAAGACATAGGGCCAGTCCTCGAGAAGAGTCTTTGTGATCAATACGGCTATGACAAGGGCAATTACATCCTATGCAACAGTTTTCTAAAGAAATAAGCTTTCACGAAAATACGCCATTGCTGGTTTTACCAGACTCAAAAGAGCGATCTGTCTCGGCTGAGCTGGCGCACGCCTGGCTCTGTTCTATATGCATTGATGACTCTCCTTCCCCTGGATATTTATATCATGGGCTGCATTTTCAAAGCCATTTTCCATTTAAAAAGAAGTGGCCTTTAGTATAACATGCACTAGAGCTTTGCTGAACTTGCGCACCGGCTGTCTTTTGACTCTGGTCTTATGGACATGCCAGCTGATGAAATGACAACAGAACTCCTGCTGCAGAAATAATACGAACCAACTCTCCACGACTGGCTTCGGCCAGAATCTGAGTCAGGAGAGGAAAGTAGTCGGATCTTCAAGTATGGCTCCAAAACCCATGAAGGCTGCAGCGTTGATGTTTTTTTGGAGTACGAAAATTGCTTTTCACTCCTCGTTAGGAAAACTTGCGTCTTTCTTCCATGCAGAGATATACGCAATCTCGATGACACCCAAGCAGCGCTTAGAGCTTTGTTGAACTCTCTTACGACTTCCAGGCTAGTTCGAGAATGCATGACTTCACTGAATCTAGTCTGGGTCCAAGGTCACAATGGGATCACGGGAAATGAAACCGTCGATGAACTTGATAGGCAAGGCTCAGAAGAAGGTCTGCCTGCGTCTGCAGTTGGGTTTCGTATAAGTACAATGACTACAATTGTAGATGGCATGATTCTCTAGGTTGCAGGCAGAATTAAACGAATGTGTCTCGACGTCTCTAAGAGTCAGCGATTTTCATGTTGTCCCTCAGTAGGAAAGACCTGCTTACTGGCGCCTTGACGGGGGACTACACTTCTGCTAAGCACTTAAATGTGCTGGGCATAAGTGATACAACATCCTGCGATGCTTGTTGTGAAAGTGATGACGACATCGGAGGGCACTCTCTGTGAATGTCGGTTTACGATCGCATTAGACTGTAAATACTCGGCGTTGATGTGGTGGGTGTTGGTACTTTCCGCACTTTATCACTGAAGCGTTCACTCCCTTTTCTTCAAAAGACTGAAAGATCCCATTAAAAGGAGCTTACAAGGAGCACAATGGACTAGTTCTTTATCTGAGTGTTCTGTTCCGACAGAAAAAAATCACTGCCGTTGCAAGTGATTTGAATAGCGGGCATCTCTGCTCATTTGTGGTTACGTCCTTTGTTGACTGTTGATGGCTTAAAATCGCGTGGCAACGTTGACCTATATTCAGTTCTGCTAAAAAAGGAATACACCAGCTGCTCGCAGGGACAGAAACTTCACTGCTATTCTGCTGCTGGTATACTGCACAGAAAAGCCGATAACAATCTCAACAATTCTCTATAAAAGATGCAACATACCTACAAAAGCGAGACTGGGCCTCATTCGACAAGGATGAGAGTGATAGCGGGCTAAGCGAGGGTTTGCCGGAGGTCGGTGTGATCTCCACTGCTATGCTGTGCATACAGTACACCACAATCGGTCCTTCAGTCAATTCTTTCAAAACTGAGGTTGCTTATTTACGAAAGCGAGCAAGTTGCATCGTCTGTGTCCTCGTGCTGAAATATACGAGTATGATAATCCATTTTTTTAAAGAAGTCTATTACCAACTTCTTTGGATTAAGCGCGGATAATCTCCAAGGTGCTATCGGCTTTTTTGTGTATGGGAGCATTCATCTTAGAACTCTTGTTGATGCGAAAGTAAGAAGCCGACTTTTGCTGTGCTCTGGAATGCTCTTGGAGGTGGTCGGACCTAGAAAAAGCATATAACCGGGTTTTCATGGATGATTGCAAGAGCGATATACAATAAGATGCCCCACCGATGTCTTTGTGGAGGACAACGTCAACAACATCTTACAGACTTCTCGTTATGAAAACTTTCATCTGCCTCTTCAAGCGGGGATATAAGTGATCCTAATGGCAACCAACTATTTTGCGAAGAATCGGTGGGGAGCTCAGTGTAGAGTTTATTGCGACCCGAACCTGCATCTGAATAGGACGGCCTTCATGACCGGCTACGGTTGGGTTTCTTGTGAGCAAATCTGCAGATGGCATGATTTCGCAGGATACCGGCAGACTAGTCACTTGCATACCAGAATCTCTAAAAAATTACCGACTTTTCAGGTATTCTTCATTAGGAAAGATTACGACTGCTTATTGAAGTCACAACTGGACTGAGCTTTTGCTTAGCATTTAGGTATGGTAGATATACAACATCCTTTCGGGGGGCCTACATGGCGAATGATCGCGAAACTACTGAGTGTTCAAAACATGAATTGGACCAGCAGCCTAATAATCAAGTTCGTAATGTATTGCTTGCTTTATCTCCTCGAGGTGGTCCCCGGGCAACTACGTGTATAAATCCTTATACAGGTAGGCCAAAATTGCAAGTACGAGATTGACTAGGGTCTTATGCCTAAACTAGCTAACCTGGGCCAGCTATCCACGCTACAGAAACCAGACCGCTGCGGAAACCGACTTAATGCCTCCGATAAGGACTGATGACACGTTGTCGACCTTTGGCTATCGTAACCGGACTAAGATTGGTTTCTGGAATGTGGAGACGCTCCTTGACTTTCAGAGTGAAGGACCTCAGAACGCCAGATTCCTTCAATTAGAGCATGATATTGGGAGTAATCTAGATAAGATGGTTAGATGCGGATGAGTACCAATCCCCAACGCGTAACACTGTATTACTCTGCTCCGGAAGACCTACCGGAAGCCCGATATGGAATTGGACTGCTGTTAACACCTACAGTACGCAGAGGCCTAATGTCCTGGCAGCCGAACGGTGATAGTACGTCGCGTCACCATTATACATTGTTACGCCCACACGGATGGTTCATCCGAGGAAGAACAAGAGACCTTTTACAATCAGTTGGGAGCTGTTTATAATGCAATACCCAACGGCGACATTGTCATTGTGATGGGGGACCTTAATGCCAAGGTAGGCAGCGACAACGAAGGGCTCAAACATGTTATGAAACGGCACGGATTAGGCAACAGCAATGAAAACGGCGAAAGATGTGTTGACTTTTGCAACGCAAATCGTCTTGTCATAGGTGGCAACATGTTTGAGCAGAAGGCCAGGCAAGCAACCTCCAATCAAATCGACCATTTTGACATCAGTCGCCGTTTTAGAAGTAGTCTTCTAGACGTCCGAAACAGACGAGGAGCGGACATGGGGTTGGTACGAGATCACCATCTTATGATAGCTACTGTCCAATTACGCATTGCTGCTGTTTGAAGATCTAATGATGCACGAATACCTAGGTTCAACGTAGACTGACTGAGAGTTCTCACAGCGCGCCAAGAACTAAGGGACCAAGGGAGTGGAAACAATCAGCAGCTCACTGCCCGCCACTATCCAAGACATTGGTGTGCTGTGAAAACTGTTTTCACATCAGGTCGTGAAAGGAATGTCGGTCGATCGCAGGGAAGCCATAGGGCGTGGCTTTCCGAGGATACCTGGAAAAGGATCAACGAACGAAAACAACTAAGAGCTCGAATTTCAGCAGCTCCAGCAGCAGGGATGATCGAGCTAGAGTCCCTATATCGTATGAAGATGAGAGAAGTGCAGCGTAGCGTGAGAAGTGACTCTGGCCACGTAAGCAGAAGAAGCAGCAGCGAGGTGCGACAGCAGAACCGTTTACAGAATCGCCAAAGAGCTTATAGGTGGCTGAAGCTCTACTCAACACCCAGTGAAAGGCTTAGACGGTTCGTTGCTATTATCGGATGAGGATCAACTGACGAGATGGAAGGAACATTTTGCTTCGGTTCTAAACCCAGTATTCGCCAGCAATATGCATCCAAGTCAGACTGAAGTGTCCGTAGAAAGAATTTGCACCACAACCCCCAGTAAGGAAGAGATTGTCGCCGCGATCAAAGCACTGAAAACCAATAAGGCGGTAGGACTTATAGGCATACCTGCGGAGCTCTTTCTAGTTGCGCCAACAGTACCAGCTGAAGTACTGTTCCCACTTGTCGGGAGAACATGGGAAGCGGAGAGTTTTCCGGACGAGTGGAAGAAGGGAATGATCGTCAAGGCCCCTTAAAAAGGGCAATCTAATGCAGTGCGAAAACTGGAGAGGTATCTGCGTGCTGCCTGCTGTGGCCAAGATAATAGCTGAAATCATCCTGGAGCGAATCAAAGAACACCTCGAAGATACACTCAATGCCGAACAAGCAGGTTTCCGCTCTGGATCCTCCTGTGTCGACCACATCAACACCTTGTGGATCATCATCGAGCAGTGTGTTGAGTACCGATCACCACTTCACCTGCTGTTCATCGATTTTGAAAAGGCGTTTGATGGTGTCAATCGGGAATTTATATGGCGTGCCTTGCGCAGGAGAGGCATTCCTGATAAATTAATAGCAATTATCAAGGCTACATATGTTGGGTCCACATGTCACGTTTTACACAGAGGAAGACTGTCTGAGGAAATCGAAGTCCAAAGCGGGGTTAGGCAAGGCTGCATACTTTCACCAATACTGTTTCTATTGGTGATTAGCGATGTGCTGAACGCGGCCTTGTTAACAGGAAATGGAGGAATTCGATGGACTCTTACATCTGAACTCAAACACCTTGACTACGCCGAACGCCGACGATGTACGAGTATGCCTTCTGTCTCACAGAATAATGGACCTTCACCAAATGACAACAAATGTGGAGAGGGCTGAAAATTAAATCGGCAAAAGCAAAAATGATCAGCCTAAGACCAAACTCATCAACTCATATATGTATTGCTGGACAGTCGGTTGACAGAGTAAAGACTTTCCAATACCTTGGGAGTATTGTCTCAACCGATGGCGGAACCGAACTGGAAATAACCAACCGCATAGGCAAAGTAAAATCTGCGTTTGGGATGCTATCCACAGTTTGACGAAGTAATGCAATTCGCTTAAACAAAAGTGGGAGTGGATTGGTCACAGTCTCCGAAAGGGTGACAGGTCCATAGCTAACCAATCGATGCAATGGAACCCGCTTACTCAGGACGGCAGGATGTGCGACGGTCCTAGGAATACGTGGTGCAGAACAGCTGAGAAGGAAGCACGGCAACTGAGAAAAAGTTGGGGAGAGCTGAGGCACATTTCCAGAAACCGCAGTCGATGGTGCGTGGGCATAGTAGAGGCCCTAGGACCCACAAGGGGATACAGGAACGAATAATGAAACATCCTTTCGACGGCTGCGGTAAAAGTTTAAAGTGAAGGAACATTTCCTATGTGCGTGTCTCGCTTGAGGAGACTTCATTGCTGAAGCCTTTACTCACTTTTCTACAAAAGACTTTTCCAATTTGGCGGTAAGACTGTTCACCCTAAATGCCCAGGGCAGGAAACAGTAAAAAAGGAGTCTCATCCCAGTGAATGAGTTGGAAAGAGTTTCATGTTGCAGGCAATAGAAAGGTTAGTTGATGTAATTATAACAGCGTGCACTAATCGTTTTGATTATCATGTCAGAATGGAAATAAAATAAGATACTGATGTGAATATGTACTCTTTCAGGTATTTGTTATTTAAGTTTACTTCGATTTGATTAACATCGAAGAGTTACATGAGATTTACAATCTCATCAAAATAACTATCACCCGTGTGTCCATGTTGGAGTATCTACGCCTATGTTCAGCGTAGATAACTCACTAATTTAATCTGCTTGTTCTGACAACAAATCAATTATCCACTACGAGTGCTTCGAATGATTTCTAAATTAGACTCAATCAGGAATCAAAAATGTTCCTCCACTTCGTACACTTTGTGTATACTAACATCGACTGCGAACACAATTAAATGAAATATTTAAGCAAATTTACCAAACCATTAAACAAACATCATTTGAGGATTAAACTCGCCTCATCCCAGCATGTCCCGGGCCGATCGTCCTTACACAAGTCTAATTGTGGACCACAAAGCGAAAATCCAAAATATGTAATTAATTCATTGGAAAATAACGAATTTCAAATGGACCCCGGATAGCCCTACAGAGGCGTCCCACAGCCAGCCGTAGTCCTACACACTATTCCGATGGCCGTAGTCGATGCCCATGCCGATGCGAACCCCAAAGTCTGGGCTGGATATTCGTACTCGTAATTACAATCACAGAATTAAATTCGCATCCTTTGTCCTGGGCCCATTTGGTCCCATACACACACAGTTACAGTAATTATTCTCGTAATTCGTTTGTCTTTCGGCCAGTGCTGGGAATCGCAAAATCGGAACTGGAGTTCGAGTGGTAGTTGGAGTTGGAGTTGGAGTTGTTTGTGTACCATAATTGGATGGACGCATAAATTGAGTTAAAGAGCATCACATCGGCTGCACAAAGCCCCATCGACCGACCGACGTGGTCTGACAAAAACCGAAAACAATAACTTCAATCCGTTCCCTACTGGGCGGGTAGGAACCCACTGACCAACAGGCCCGACAGGGCCATCAAAAAACCGTTAAACATCCAGAATTAACTGCAAACGCAAATTGCACTGCTCTGAGTCTGGGTTCCGAATTTGAGTTTGAGTCGTTGCAACCCTATGAGTGCCAGAGCGAATGCGAATGCGAATGTGAATGTGAATGTAAATGTTGAATCCTGGAATAAAATTGACGGTTTTTTAATTGCTTGAATGGATAGCCGCCGGAGCTGTGTACGAGTACTTGTGAGCGCGTCTCCTCGGCTTCAGTAATGAGGAATTAAGCCCCGATAACGGGCCAAAGCGCACTTAATTATGTTAATAATTTTTTGTTATTTAAATTGATTAATTATTCGCATTGTTGGCCCCTGGGACCTGACGTAAGCTGATTGTGGCCGACAGTGATGGTAATGTGAATTCTGATAAGGACAATTGCCGCCCCCGCTTCATCAGTGTGTCTCAATAGGTTGATGCATTTTCTGCCCCTTGTTGTTCTCATCCCGTGATTGGATTCAATGTGTAAACATGCTGCATTAAGTGGCGCTTTGTTTGCTGTCTACACAAAAGATACAACAAAAAAAGGAACAATCAAAAAAAAATACGAAAAACAGGGAAATAAAAATTAAACGAATAATTAAACTCACTTATCTGGGTTGTACACATTCCATTGGAATGCGTGCGGTTTCGTTTTTTATTTTTTTTTTGCACGGAAATCCGCATTCAACGAGTTTTAATTACGAAAAAAATGAACCGTTCAGATATTGGACAAAGCGAACTGTAAATGGGCCAAAATGGTTAGCTCTTTTGGTGAACAGTTTGCGGTTGTTCATGTGGAATGCAATTGTTTTTAATAATCCTTTGTGTTGTTTCAATAAATAAAAAATACGATCAAAGTTTAAGCGAGCAGATTCTTAGCAAAGAAGGGGTATGAGGGGCACACACGATGGCCCTGAAAAGTAACAGTGTACAGATACTCGTACACTCCCGGATTTGAGTCAAGTTACATCCAAAGGCCGGTGAAAACTAACTGAAGACTGCGAATTGAGACAAAGGTATCACTGAATTAGACATATTGCACGTGTCGCTCGAATATTATTTTTTTTTTCTGTCAGAACTGCGTATTTGGACCATTGTACTCCTTGTATGTTCCTTCTACTAGAGTGCCTCAGTCGTTCGTAGGTAAGCAAACGCTTCAGGGATTAAGCGTATGCAGTACCAGTAAATATCACTTCAGTGGTGAATATTTGCAGCCTGGTACGAGGGCAGACCGAATGCTCACACAGAAAGGGCTCCACGCGATCATTTCCACAGCAAGCTTCGAAGGGTTTTGTGTCTTTAATGTCAAGAACAATTAGATGCTTAGTAAAAGCATAGCGCCTCATTACGATGGGAATAAACAATCCAAAGTCTTTTCCACTGAGGGACAGCAGGAAAGCCACTGACCTCTTTGGTCCTGAGGGACTCTACTCTGAGCCTTGTCTAGGCTCAGATCGGTGATCTAATTTCCCATTGAGCCGTGGGACCCAAACAGGAGTCAGTAAATTCCCTATTTCGATTACGTTCAGAGAAGCCATGCATTCTCGAACTATCTTGGAAGCAAGGCCTTAAGCTCAGGCTGGCCGTTATTACTGATGCAGATACGAGTATTTCGGCCCCTAAGCCGATTCATTACAATATTGTTCATTGCCACCAGGATAGCGTAAATCCCCGCTTGGAAGACAGTCGCAAGTTTTTCTTAAGAGTACTAGCGCCGCATCCTAGACTACAATCCTTTTCTGGACATTCTTTGGCACTAGGTATAAGTCGATTTCGTATTTTCGCACCTTTTTTTTCTTATAATCAGCGCGCGCTCAAGGGGTTTTTGTACCCTTAAAATGTTCGTACACAGCGCGGGCGAAGGAAATTTAGGGAGGAAGAAAAGACAGGTACCGATGTACATTGTTTTTAAATGTTTACAAGTTATAACGACCAGAAAACACAAAAATCGGCAGTGCATTCCATAAGCGAGTTGTACGGCTTAGGAACGAATCACGATATTTTAGAGTACGTCTGAAAGTGGGCTTGAGGGTATACTGTGGAGCATTCATAGCGAAACGGGTGTTACGGTTGAAAGTTTGAATGGGCGGAATGCTACTGGCGATTTCAATGAAGCACTGGTGGTGGAAATAGCGATAAAACAAAGTCAGACAGGAGACATTACGTCGGTGTTCGAGGGTGTCAATTGATTGACTGATATTAGTATAACCAATGAGTTTTATCGCACGGTTTCGAATCCTATCTAGCAGGTGCAGAGATGTTTTAGGAGCACCCGACCAGATGTGGGCATTGTACTCCAATTTTGGTCGGATGAATGCCTTATATATTGTGGTCAGATCAGAGGGGGTAAAGTATTTCTTACATCGCTTGAGGAAACCTAGACATTTCGCAGCATTTTTGACGACATCGAATATGTGGTCATTCCAACGTAAGCTGTCACTGACACACATACCGAGAATGGAAAGTTTTTCGGTTTCGACGAGGTAAGTGCCATTCATGGACAATGGCTGGGTATTTAAATTTCGCTTTAACGACAGCAGACAGCAGACAGCAGACAGCAGACAGCAGACAGCATTGTGTTTTGGAAGCATTAAGTTCCACTCTGTTGATAGTTCCGCAATTGGTTATGCTGTTGATATCGGAATTTAATGAGCTTAACATACGCTGACGCTCCCGTTCCATAGCCGAATAGCAGAGACATGAGTCCGGAAACGAATATGAAAAGCAGAGAGTAATGTCGTCAGCAAAGGAATATATTGGATTAGAAGTGGCAGACAAGAGATAATTGATAAAAATTAAAAAGAGTGTCGGACACAGAACGGAGCCCTGGGGTACACCAGCATTTATTTTGTGAATATCAGACTTGAAACCGGCCAAGACAACTTGAATTGAACGTTCCGAAAGGTAATTTCTAATCCATTGAAGAAGAGAGTCATCGATCCCAAAAGCACGCATTTTCGACAAAAGAGCCTGATACCAAACTCTATCAAATGCCTTAAAAATATCAAGTGCAAGTATCTTGCTTTCGCCAGATTGATGTACGCTTTGGTTCCACTTTTCGGTGAGACATGCCATCAGATCACCAGTGGACCTGTTGCTACGAAAACCGCACTGCTGGTCATTGAGAAGTTTTCGTGTTTCTAGATATTTCATCATATGACGGTTTATCAGCGTTTCCATGACTTTAGAAAGAAGGGACGTAAGTGCAATGGCTCTGTAGGAGGAGAGGGAAGAAGATTCGCCTTTTTTAGGGATGGGCTGGACAAATGCTGTTTTCCATCTGCTTGGAAAGGGTCCTAAAGGGTAGGATTGATGGAAAAGCTAACGCAGTGGTTTTGCCAGCGAAGAAGAACACCTCTTCAGAAGAAGGGGAGATATACCATCTGGACCAGTGGATTTAACACATGGGCTGAAAAGTCTAGGTTTCTAAGAGAGGGCACCACTTGAATTAAATCCATACCAACCTTCAAAGATACGTGTATAAATTTGACATCTGTGATATAGCGTTGTAAGTGAAGCAACTTTTGTTATTGTGAAAAAAATGGATTCAAAGCAATTTCGTGTGTTGATTTATCATTGCTTTTTGATGGGAAAAAATGCAGCCGATGCAAAGAAATGGCTTGATAAGTATTACCCGGACTCTGCACCAGCCGAACGAACCATTCGCAAGTGGATTGAAAAATTTAAAAGTGGTCATACAAGCACCGATGACGATGCAAGGAGTAGACGTCCAAAAGAGGCTGTTTCAGATGAAAACAGCAAAAAAGTCCACAAAATGATTACGAATGACAGTAAAGTGAAGTTGATCGAGATAGCTGAGGCTCTGAAGATATCAAAAAGCGTGTTGGATATATCATACACGAATATTTGGACATGCGAAAGCTCTGTTCAAAGTGGGTGCCGCGTTTGCTCACAGACGACCAAAAACAACAACGTGTTGATGATTCAGATGAGTGTTTAAAGCCGTTCAACCGCAATAAAGCCGAATTTTTGTGTCGGTATGTGACAATGGATGAAACTTGGCTCCATCACTTCACATCAGAGTCAAGTCGGCAGTCAGCTGAGTGGCGAGTAGGCGACGAACCTCGTACTCGGCTGGCAAGGTTATGGCATCCGTATTTTGGGATGCACATGGAATAATTTTCATCGACTATCTCCAAAAGGGGCAGACTATCAACCAACAACATAGCGTTTGAAGGACGAAATCGCAGAATTTGAATGAATTCGGCTTCCCCACCCACCATATTCTCCAGATTTGGCCCCAGCGACTATTTCCTGTTCGCAGACCTCAAAAGAATGCTCGCCGGAAAGAGATTTAAGACCGATGAAGAAGTAATCGCCGAAACAGAGGCCTATTTTGAGGCTAAACCGAAATCGTACTACGAAACTGGTATCGAAAGATTGAAAAATCGTTTCAATCAGTGTATCGCCCCCGAAGGCAACTATATTCATAAATAAAGTTGAATTTTGCAAAAATTTTGTGTTTTACTAAAACGGACTTTTCAACCCGTATGTATATGTTGAGATCCTTAAGTACACTTGCTACTATACGAGTGTGAATCGTCCCATTGAAGGTTCTACGCACTCAAGTGTAGGCGGAGACAAAGCAGAATCCGGGAGTGTTGAGCTGGTCGCAAGAATACCGCCGAAAAAATACTTCTCTAACCATGGCAGACCCTTTACAGCACGAGTCGTACCACGCCTTTTCTTTTGGTTTGATACTCTTCATCCGATGAGGGATAAAGAGAATAGTTTCTGTGATCATGTCAGCAGCGGCATCCACGTCGTTATCGAGGAAACATAACGACCAGTTAAATTTCCTAAAGAAGGTGTTAAGTCCGCTCCAATTGACTTCCTCGTCTTGCCATACGGTTCTTTTAGGAATCTTTTCTCTAACTGTGTAGTCGGTGTACGAGAAATTAGCTGATATGACACAATGGTCTGACGAGTCTTGTGGGGAGAGCACATCAACGCAGTACTTGTCAGGATGAGAAGTTAAAAACAAGTCCAGGGTGTTGGCAGTATGACTATCAACGTCTGGTATTTGTGTGGGCTCATTTACAAGCTGGGTTAAATTATTTTCCGCAGCGAAGATCTCAACACACCGTCCTTCGGGTGTTATCTGTCCAGAATGTCGAGGCCAATCAGAATTGTGTATATTGAAATCCCGTAATAACGATTTCAGTATGAGGATACAGGGATACAATTCTTTGTACGGAGGCAGACAGTGCATCAGTATCGTTAAAGTTCGATTTGCTATCTGTAAATATAGCAATAGTGGATAATTTGCTTACCAAGATGGAATTTTAACCACATGAAATTGAATTCAGGATTGGAACAGGGACTACATTGTGGTGGAATTTGGCAAGATACATCACTACGCACATAAATGGCGAGACCGCGATGGGGAAAGAAGAGTGGCACTAGTTCGTAGCCAGGTAGCTTCAGATCAGAGTGATCTGAGAGGTGTGGGCGGGGATCTATCTGTGTTTCACTAAGTGCTAAAACAGCTGGTTGGTACTTACAGACGTGGGCGTACGCAGAAAAGTGATTACTTTTTAGCCCGCGTATATTGGCTACGTCCACCCTGAATTCCCTAGTCATAATTACAAACAGGCACAGTCACCACAAACACCGACGATACTAAGCTCTGGTGTCATCTCATCAGACGGCATGTCTACATGACCAGAGTCGAAGGGCAGTCGGCGCGTTGGGTTATCAATACACATATCATATAATTGGTCCTATCATAGCAGCATGGACCCCGTTCAGTGGCAAGTTTATATCTGTACGAAAGCTTCTTTAGAGCAGAAAGCCGTTGAAAAATAAGATTTATCTTCGCTTGAGAAGCGGATAGTTATGCCATTAAGCAATGTCAGACAAGTCAGAGTCCTCTTTCTTTCCAAGACATCAACCTGAGTCTTGAGGGTTTTGACTGAGAGCTCATTTCTAGGCCACCAATCGCCAATCACCCTTTAGAACAGGGAGTCGCTTGGCAGCTACATCATTATCAAGACCCATAGGATGAGTTTGCAAACACACAACAAAGCAGTGGAGACAGAGCGCCGTATTGTGGACAACCTTTTTTTACTCCCGCTATCAAATAATGGTCGCAGCCCGCATCTACAATCAGTTCGGTCGCAGTTACACATGTCGTCAAAGGTTGCACTGTGGAATGGCACTCCTTCTTGTCGAGTGCACCCAACAGATTTTGAAGTGGATTTCTCGCATTGGTAGGAATTTTGGACAACGGAGTTTTACGCACATGAACTTCAAGCGGACTTATAGGTCTACCGCTCTTGGCGATTTTCGATTCTGGGTATAAAGGCTAACTATTACTGTTCGCCAGGGATTCAGTATACATGTTGTTGTTCTGCACTCACCTACAGCCTATATGACACCACAACGAACTCTCTATACCAGCTACGGCGGGTTGTGTTACTCAGCTCAATTGCATCTTTAGTGATAAGAGCTGGTTGTAAGCTGGTTCTAATCATGTTGCCAACGAAGTGAGGATGACACAGAGAGGCTATGCTTTTGACTTGTGTATGTTAGATGTCATCAGGTTTTATAAGGCTTTCCAGTCGGGCTATTGTGCTTGATTTCAGCGAGAGTTCCTATCTTTTCACAAATTTATTTATAGAAAGAGTTTTTCGAAATCCGAATTACCTAGATTGATTCATTCTTTTTGCATCAAAAAAGATTCCAATTAACTGGAAGTTTTCGAGTTTCCTAATACAGCCGCTGCAAATCTGCGTTTTACCAAAGAATGGATGTCCTGCTTGAGTTATTTTTTTCTAGCTTGACACTGCAACTAAAAAGATTTGGTGAGACTCTGAACAGCTGCCTTTATACCAGGTGGCGCAAAATTAATCACCCTATCGGAAGATGATATAATTTTTACAAATGTCGTCGTACGTCAATCATATTTGACATTTGTGAACTAGACAGCTGCAGCGCTATACTCCGCAGGAGCGTAGAATAATTGTGTCGATGTTTTTGACTAGTAATCGGTCGGTGGTGTTAGCGCAGCGTGAATTTCGACGTTGATTCCCTAATCGTGCGGCACCGATTGGGCAAACATTCCGGCGCGTAGCTACTCGACTCGAACAGAGTGGAACCACAGGAGACCATGCAGGGCATGGCCGCTACTGAACTGGTCGTTCGGCAGAGAATATCGCGGCTGTGTCGATGCCGATGTCGCTGAGAACGAAGAAACGTCAACCAGACGACGGGCTACGCAATTGGGCATCACCATCACTACACCGAATTTTAGTGAAAAACTTACACATGTTCCTGTACAAAGTTCAAACAGTGCATCAGTTAATGCGTCCTGGCTGTCAGTCGCGTGTGAATTACTGTAAAGCCATCCTCAATCTCAACAACGAAGAAGACGATTTTGAGTTGAAAATCATAATGAGCGACGAGGTGCATTTCCACTTAAGCGGTGACGTAAGCAAAATCTTCGTTTCTGCGGCATTGACAATTCGCGTGTGATGCATCCACTCAAAGCCACTGTGTGGTGCGGCGTTCACGCGGGAGGAGTGATTGGGCCGTATTTTTTTGAGGACACATGTGGTTTTAACAAGATGGTTCAACCGCATACACAGCTGGACCCACAATGGGTATTGTGAACGAAGCGTTTCCTGGTCGCGTAATCTCCCGTTTTGGGGATTTGGCATGGCCAGCAAGATCGCCCGATTTAACCATCCCAGACTTCTTTCTTTGGGGCTACTTGAAGTCGTGGGTTTATGCCAACAAGCCTCAGACAATCGCATCCCTTAAGGAGAATATTCGACAGGAATGCGAACAGTTATCACCTGAAACCATTGTAAAGGTGCAAATAAACATTTCCATCACTCAGAATCATTGTTTTTTATTTAGTAAAAAAGTAATTCAAAAACAAAATTGGATGATTAATTTTGGGTGACCTTGTATTTTGTTTCGTTCTGAGTTAGGGCAGTACATTGATGCACTTGCCAGTTTCGAACTCGATGTGCATACCCATGGTTTGACAGTACTTTTCAGCAGGTTGTTTGCTAATACCCCGAAATGTACTCTGATTATTAGCATCGCAGCTAATCTATGAGTTCGAACCCATTCTCAGTTGGTTTCGTAACTTACGAGTACATGCGCAGTAACTAAATCTTGGTGCAAGTGAATGCGGCACAAAAAGAAACGATCTCTGCCTTTCCGATGGCTAGTCATTCATGGATTCATGAAATAGTGAAGGCTAATCTGAATAAATATAAAAAATAATTGTTAGCAAGTCGTCTCCTTTCTGCATTCATTTGAAAATAGAGTAGAAACTAACTCTTGCAGGGTCAGAAAAAATTTTGTCCTGACTTGCATCCGTCAGTTTTGGTTACCTTATTTTCTAGAGCAGCAGGGGACTCATATTACCGCCATCTGCTTGATTGGGAACATTCTATGCTTTAGCCAGCTCCCACAGTTGATCAACCGAGTGGTTGAACTCAGAGTCGTACACAAACTCAACGGCATTCTCATAGGTACGCCATTTTCGTTCCCTTCGGCGTTTTATAGTCTTCTTGGAGGTGTACCTTGTATTGGTTGTACCACCGAATTCAGCCGAATGTAGTGCGCGGGAAAACCACAACCAGGGCCGTTTCTCATGATAAATTTGATAGCGTTAACCGACTTCTGTCGACCAGAACTAAGAAATTTGCTGGTGGCAGCACCGGCCTTATCCAGGAATCATATGGGGTAAAGATTAGATTAGATTAAGCAGGGACGTGGACGAGTATGTTCCCTTATTACTGCAGCCAGGTTAGGCGTATTGTGATTTCCCCAAGTTAGATCTCACCCGTGATGACCGCAATTTTAATAAGCTTGGCTATACATTTAAGTGAGCTGACTGTGATACGTTCTGTCACGAGGTATGGCTTACCTAGAAGACGTAGATGTGTTCTGCTTAAGCGGTTACAGTGGAAAAGGATATGCTCTGCTATTTCCTCGGCCTCGTTGCAGATGTGACACTTGTTGTCTTGTGTTATTTCCATAGTCATAAGGAATTTTTTGACTGTGCAGTAACACGTTAGGAATCCGGTTACTACGTGTATCTGGCCTCTCGAAAGATCAATGGTTAATTTTGTTCTTTTCAGGAAAGAGGTTTGTAAAAAGTTGTTGGAATGCCTTTATTTTTAACCAGTTATCTAGATAGCTAATTTGTAACCCGCAAAATGATCGTAGCAACAGAATGTTGAGGCCGAACCTTTTCTGGCTAATTCGTCAGCCACCACTGTGACCTGACAACCAGATTAAATGAGCTCTATTGATGGTGGATACTGTTTTGAGAAATATAATGTAGTCCCAGACTATTTTTCAGGTTATCTTAAAAGCGTTAATAGCAAGTAGGGTTGCTTTGCTGTCAGAAAGAATATAAATGTTCTTGTTGGTGGGAGGTCTGTTTAAGTTGTTCCTAGTGTGAAGCTCTATTGCGTATTTCTCAGCTTGAAATACAGAGATGCTACTGTTCATACTTGAATACAGTAAGGTATTGGCAGCTTCTCCGCATATGCCTGCTCCAACTCCTTTGTCCGTTCTTGATCCATCGGTTACACCCCAGTGAATCACTTTTGAACAGGGATTTATTCTGTTTCCACTTGTGTCGATCAGGGAGTATAACCTTGTAGTTGTATTTTTTCAGACAGTTATCTGTAAGAGTAATTTCTAATAGTTCATTTCTCCTGAGTTCAAGTAGAGGCTCTGGATGAACTATTTTGGAGTTATTCTCATCCACTGAGGTAAGCATATAGGCGTTAACCCCAGCTACGTTTTGTATGTGAAGATAAAGAGGTGAGAGGTTCAACAGAACCTCTAATGCTGCAGTGGATGCTATTCTCATTAGACCCATAACAAACACACAGGCAAGTCCTTGAAGTTAGTAGTTCAGCCCGAGTAGACTTGTGTTTAGTTTTATGCTATCATATTGGAGACGCATAAGTTACTATAAGTCTTGCAATTGCTGTGTACATCCACAGTGTCGTTTTTGGGTTAAGATCCCAGTTTTCACCAAACGACTTATGCTGGTCCACGTTGAGATTTATGGTTTTTTTGACATGTGTGTTCCAAGTGAGTTTTTGATCCAGTAATTCCACCTCACTTGAGAATTTTATGGTTTCGCCAAAAAGTGTTGGATCTTTCAGTTTGCCCAATTTTCTTCTCTTGGTGAAGGCAACCATGGTGCTATTTTCGGGTTAAAGTTTAGGCCAACCATCTTGAACCAGTTAGCAAATAAGGATGAGTGCCCTCTGGAGGTACAAGGTTGCTTCGAATTTGCCTCTGCTAAGGATCGCAACATATCCTTGTACATAGAAACCGTCGTTGCTGAGTATGAGCAGTTCATTTACTACGATGGGCCATAGCTGGGGGGAGAGAACACCGTCCTGGAGACAGTCTTTCGCAGGCGTATCGTTTTTTGTCTCTGAGGGATTTGTCAATCTTTGTGGTGGGTTCCTAAAGAGGGTGCGCTATCGGTTTTCTAGCTTAATAGGCATATTGGCTTTTATGAAGCGGTTTCCTTGTTTTTTCTTAGTTGAAACGTGCCAAGGATGAGGTTAAGGACTTCTTGCCTAATTCGCTTTATAAAGGTAGGGCTATTTCCGTAGTTTAGAATTTCAAGATTATTTTTGCAAATAAATTCTAGAAGAGACTCACTTCTTTTGTTGATATTTAAGCTGTCTCAGTATGTATGGTGGGCGTTCGCATCACATCCAATTATCAGCTGGAATCTCCTTCTGTCACAGAATCCATGAGCAGAAAGTCCAGGTCGAAGGAGTCACTACCGCCTTAAGTGGGCACCTCAACTCGTGTTCCTGGCTTATACGCAGATTTCCATGGTTTTATTCTGCCTACCACAGACATGAGCCGGTTCTTAGTTACTGCGTCATGCCAGGTGATCGACAACCATCCACCTCTAGCTGAACTGGCTACAAGTCTTACTTACTTACTTAGTCAGCGCTACAGTCCGGGGTGGACCTGGATCCCAACTAATTAGCGCGGCCTTTGGCTAACTGCCTACAGTTGCGCACTAAAAGTAGGTTGAGGTCCCCTTCCACTTGCGAGTGCCACCTAAGACGAGGCCTTCCTCTACTTCGTTGTCCCTCGGGATTAGTGTCGAAGATTCTGCGGGCTGGAGCGTCGGTGTTCATTCGCTCTACATGTCCCAACCATCTCAAACACCCAATTCGCAGTTTTTTGACTAGGTCGATACCGCTGTACAGCTCGTAGAGTTCGTCGGCTACAAATCTTATCGGATTTGTCCATCTCTCCCAGTAAGCTATCCTCACTAGCTTGATCTCTTGGTCCGTAAGGATCGGATCGAGGTGCATGGGGTACATGATAGCCATCCTAAATTGGGTCATAGTATCCCTGTAGGATAGGTTGCTACTGTGCAGCTTCAGCTCCACTTCAGCTTTTGACCGCTTCTGAGTGGGATTTGTGACCAGACATGGTGTTATATTAACGACGCACGTTTTTCAGTTCCCTGGGCCATTCACTGGTCGGCACGTATTCCAAAACACAATGAATTTAGAAATCAGACTCTTGGTCCGCAGACGTGTGAGAACCTGTACCACGTTTCATGGCCTTTCCCTATCTGCAACTTGGGGACGTGCCGGGTCATCGAGATGCTCGTATTTTATCTTTTATGAAAAGCCACGCCGGCTTTATTTTTATTAGAGCTGCTATCCGACTACGGAAAATTTCTTCATCTTGATAGATGAAGTTGAGAGAGCTTGATCGTTTTCAGTGGGCGTTACTTGCGTCAATCTGCGTTTGTCTTCTGTGCGATTTTTAACACTTTTGCCTTCGACAGTACATGCTTTTTTTTGGCATCATGCGTTCGCCTCATGTTCTTTTCCTTTCATCAACAGCCTCTTAGACGGTTAACCTTCAGAGTATACGTCTTCTAGAGCCCTTTGGACAATTACCCGTCTATTACGAAGGAATTTAACCTTAACAGGTGAAGCTATCCGGTACATACATATACGATTAAGTAATGACGGATAAAATACCTGCAGTATCAAAACTAAGCATATCAGGACCAAAAACTTGGGCCCAAATGCGAACGGAAGACGAATAAGAGAAGTCTCTAGTTGGGTCATCTTAAAAAGAAAACGTACCTACCAATAGAAAAAGCTTTAAGGACGCCAGCGGTCTAGGGTTCCAAGACGTCCTCCTCTGCGCTCTGCCTAGTAAGCTTACTAGCGATATTATTTCTTTCCCGCGATTCTATAATATCGAGAATACCACCCTGCGGGCAACTTCTGATACGTGTTGACTGGAGTCGGCATTTGCCGATTTAAGGTTTTGTAGGTACACTAGCATTCCTTTGACCTACAAAGTAAGTATTATTTTCTGGCGGAGCTGCAAAGGTTGTCGTTGTCGAAGATGCCTTCGAGTGCATATCGTATCGCCTTGGTATACATGCCGTGTTTTAGACAAAGGATGCATTCGCGTACATGAAGCTCAACTATTCTTTTCATCCTCTTCATCGAGAACAAAGCCAGACTGATAGCTTTGGAGTTACTATAAAGTTAAAGGTCTTTTTAAAGTTAGCAGCACCTGCAGAACTGCAAGTTATGGAAGAAGAAGAATTCGTGCCAGGGGACTTAAAGCAGCGTATTTACTATCATCATCCGTCAGTACACCCGGTGCCAGATAAACCTATGGTCCATTGTATTACTTTGCTCACTTGCAGCTCCAGCGAAAGAAGCTGGTTGTAAACCGGGCGTGAGTTTCAAGCATGAGTGAGTGACGAGCATGAGTCAGTGTCAAGCATGTGCCATAAGATTTTCTGAGTGATATAGCCTTCTTGATTTGCCATCGTGGAGGATTTTGACCGGCCTACTGGTATTACGGAATACTTCCATCTTCCATAGAAGATTTTCTTCAAATTCTGTGTTAACCTCTTGCAGAGCACGTCAGTTCAAAAGATTTTGTAGGGCCATGCTTCAGCAACTTAAGAATAATATGCAAAGTAAGCTTGCGCAAGGATCGATTTATACCTTTCTCGGTTCGTTTCGTAAGTTATGATTGCTGTAATTAAATTCAGCAGATACATCTGTGCCAAAAGTCAAATTAAAAGGATTTCCGTATGCCTTCTAACTTCAAATGAATCCCTGCTGTTGAACCATTCAGATTCGCCCATAGTACATACATAATGTGCCTCTTAACATCACTGAGGAAGTCTGAGAAAATCCTTGAAATCATAACATGTCGCGGTAACCCATAAATGAGTCTACACAAACTCTACTCACAATTGCCATTTTAGTCTTATGTAACTAAACCAATAGCTTCTCTCACCCAAATCTTACTCGAATCTCATTGCGACAGTACTTACATATCAACTGATTGAACAACAGCAATATTATCTACACTCACAGAGACAACAAAGGAAACAAAGAAAATAAAGGATAACATGTAGAATTTGAATTCTGCTGCCAATAAAAAGATTACCCAATTCCCGAGTACCGAGTACTAGTTGGCTTCCTTCTCCTACGAGTATGCGAGTAAACCCGCAAATCCTTGCGTTGCCACAGCTAGATTGGCAGGGCCCAATGGAAACGCACAGAACACTGGAACCCCTCGGTACACCAGCACACCAGCACACCAGCACACCCAGAATTGCCAATTAACAATAACTCTGCTCCGTTTATCTAAATTCCAATAATCCCACAATAAGGGCGGATAAATCAGCTCCAGAAGTAGGGAGCAACATAGGAGACATTGTTGTATACAATTTACCTCCCACCACCCATCCCATCTATCTCAACCCATCCCATCAATAAAACGATTTTGTTTATTCCTTACATTCATGTCTTTTGTTCGTCTTCTACTGTATGGCTTTTGCTGCGTTGTACGAATATGTTGTTCATTTCGTTAAGGAACACAGCGGTAGCGGTGGGGGGGGGGGAGAGATAAAACAAGTACAAAAGTAACAGCAAAAGCAAACGTAAAAGTACGAAGACGCAGAAAAAAAAAACAAAAAAACAGAAATAAAAGAAAACGACACAACTACGAACAGTAAGAATGGAAAGGAAGAACATATGGTGGGAGAGGAAAATCCTTCGTAAATCTCATCTTATTATCCTTGCGGCACTATAAGTGTACACAAGCATATTTTCCCCTCTGCCGCCATCAGCAATCATCCCATCTACTTTTCACCTCCCGCACCACACCCACTTTCACCCGCATGTACACTCTCGCGCTTAGTGCGTATGGAATCCTTTTTGGGAGAAAACTTTTATCAGTGGTGTGTACTTACCGGAGCAAACATTCAGTGATTAGCCGAGGCTGGAAATGATTTCAATTAGAGCTCCAAATCCTTTTGATTAATTAATATGTTGGCATAGGATTTGCTCTGAATTACTCATAGGCAAGGCAGCCACTGTACAGACAATTCTTCGTGGCGGAATTATGTGGAAGCAACACAACGACAAAACAAGAAGAAATAGGCCAAAGCTAATGGAAAAAGAAAGTGCTGTCATTTGGGAATCTGGATTAGTGTTCAGGATAAGTATCAGAGTTCGAAATTGGCAAAGAAATCAATTCACTGCCAAGGGGGAAAGTGACCAGGCTAATTAGAGCCACAGAAGAATGCTTCAACATACGAGTACATACGGTGGCAATGCATTCAATATGGATTGCAACCTAAGACTGGTGTTGGATTGGAACTTTTACTTGCTCTTGTGTGGTATTAGGTGGTCGAAGACATCAACACGTCCCACGATCTTTATCACTGCGGTAGACAGCCAATCATGCTGCCACCGAATATTGCTGTTGCTATTGGAGCTGCAGAGCAATACAAAGCCAAATCTCCTTCGGTGATCTTTCTGGTTGTTATCTTAGTCCTCTTCACTTTGCATCAGAGAAGGAAAAACCAAAGCAACAGACTGGTTGTCGTTGTTGCATGGTGGTGATGGCATTGCCACCTTAAAAATAATTTCACCATAAACATTGACTGTAAAAATAACTTTTTAAATTTTATTGTTTACAACAAGACGAACTTATAGTCAATCCACAAGGTATCACATGGATTTACGTATTTTTGGAGTAGTCTCCTTTAGGCCGAGAACAGTTCAGGAGAGAGAGAAGACCTCCGTTTCTTTCACGCTTGGCGATTGATGAATAAGAGCAATTTGACTAGACAAGCTTCTAGCAGGCAATAGTTGCAGTTAGCCCCTCAAGTACGCATGAAGTACCAGCTTTCGAGTTGGCATTTGCAATAGCATGTAGGTAATATTGCTTACAATCTCATTCACGTGACATTCACATAATTCAAACCAAAGTAAACCAGGGAGTACCACTTCATTACGAAACGATGGAACTATTCCCATTACTGCAGAGGCCATGCTCATCAGCATCATCATCAGTTCGATTTAAGGTCCTTCAAAGTACATAGAGCAACAGTTTCATAGCACAAAAATATGCGACAATCAATTCATCATCTCAAACGAGGCGCATTTTTGGCTCAGCGGTTATGCCAACAAGCAAAATTGCATTATTGGAGGGAATACAATCTACAAGTGTTTGACCAATCATCCATATGACTGTTTGGTGCGGTTTATGGCATGCCGGCATCATCGGAGCTTATTTCATTCGAAATGAGGAAGGAGACACCGTTACCGTCAATGGTTCAGGTATAGAGCGATTTTAACCAACATGCTGTCGTCGGACCTCAACAACATCGATATATTTGAGCTGTGGTTCCAATAAGAAAACGCTACATACCAAACAAGCGACGCAACGCTCGAAACTGTGAAGAAGAAATTTAGCGACTGGTTCAACTCACGGCGAGCGTTCATCAATTGGCCGCCAAGCCAACGACTTTCGATGAGCTCGAGGCCAACTTTCGGTATTCTAATGCAAGAATAACGTCGCACATATTGGACCGAGTCATCATAAATTAAACCGACCGCTTGAAGCACCGCCAGCGAAGCCGAGGCGGCCATTTGAATGATGTGCTATTCTTTTATATTATTTCCAAGCTTGCTCAAGAATGCAAGACTTCTCTGAATGTTAGGTCACAATGGGATTACGGGAAACTAAATTGCCGATGAACTTGCCAGACCAGGCTCTGCGAAGAGTTTCTTAGGACCTGAATCTGCGTTAGGATTCGCTGCGTCTTCAATGAGCATAACTGCATATGGTATGATTCTCCAGGTTCAGACAAAAATATTCCTTCTAAACCTCTCTAAGGGGTCAGTGAATTTCTTTCTCTCTTCTTCAGCAGGAAAAACTGTATAGTGCTTACTTGTATCATGAAGCAGCATATCGCCTTAGCTTAGAACCTACGAGGAAAGCTGAAAAAAGTTTAAATAACCAGGAATGACTGCAACGCCTTTCTTAAGCTTGTAAAATTCGAATACGATCAAAAACTGCGGCAGAAAATAGTACAATGTCCCGAAGGTGGTAACAATTTTTGATCGTTCGTCAAAAAACATTAGAAATTCTGCCTCATTTTCCATCCTAACGCTCACTTGTAATGACATTCCAGCTGTCAGCTTTTTGTAGAGGAATAATCTGCTGGTAGCACACTTTGCAGCCAGCTCAACTCTTCAAGACTGTGTTTGGTCTTCGCCTACACTTGAGTGCGTCGAATCTTCAATGGAACGAATCCACCATCGCTGGTCCAGATGGTATATCTCCGCTTCTTCTGAAGAGGTGTTCTTTCAGCGGCAAGATCACTGCGCAAGCTGTTTCATGAATCTTATATGTCTCCTCAGAAAGTGGCAGACGACCTTGTTGTATTCGGCCTCTACGCTCTCTTTAAGCGAGTCTCAAACCTCCAGCAGAGCCGATCACGATAAAACTTGCCTATCTTGCCAATACTTGAGCCATCCCGCCTTACACCTCCACCACACAAAATCCCTCTGACTTTTTACTACCAGAATGTAAGAGGTCTTTGCTCTAAAATGAATGAGGTTCTACGTCAATCGCATACTCTTGCCTCACTGAAATCAATCCAATTCCCGACATAAAGAACCAGGAATTGTTCCCCCCTACTTTTAATGTTTTTTTTGCGACGACGATCCTACCCGTCCAAATTATGATTTCTCCTGTCGAGGCGTCCTACTGGCGATCCACAACAGCCTTAACTCTTCTCCCATTATCATTTCTTAGAACCTCTAAAGTTAACTTTGTCGCAGTAAAAATATCACTCCTCTTTACGTTATATGTTACTACATCCTACCAGCTCAACCCATCGAATCCTACGAACTTACTGTCGATGCAATCGACCATTTCATTGACCTGTCTGACTCTATTGATGATATCCTTATTTTCAGCGACTTTAATCTTCTTCAGTTATAGTGGACTCCATCAGATGATCAATCATTTTTCATAGCTTGAAATGCCAACTCAGCTAAGGAATGTCTCAAGTCTATGCCAAGTCAGCGGTATATAAAACTACATAAGGCAATTAGACCTTATTTTCACAATAAATTCAATTAATTCCTCACTTTGTCCCCTATCTCTCTCAATAATCGATAACTACCACACTCCACGTCGTCTCTCGTTTTTTCATAACTCTTCTGTCCAGTCCACTCCCCCCACACATATCTTATCCTACGACTTTCATAAAGCAAACTTTGCCACCTTTTCTAAACAATCCTTCACCAACGACTCCTTTGTATCAGATCCATCCTATTTTAATTACCTACTGCATTTCTTCAATAGGCCACTACTATCTCACACCTTGGACCCGTCTTATATCGAATGTAAGTTATCTACACCAATTTAATGACGAATTCACACCCGGCCCAGATGACCTCCCTGCCATATTTCTTAAAAAATTTTCTTCCTTGCCGTTTCAATCTCTTTCGTCTATCCCTTTCACAACGAAAATTTCCTCAGGCTTTGAAATCCTCCTTCATAGTTCCAATCCACAAAAAAGGATCAAAGAACCAAATAACAAAATATCGCCCAATCGCTAAACTCTCCCATATACCCAAACTCTTCGAAAGTATTTTGTATGAAGCTGTAAGCTTTCAATGTAAATCACTTATTTCCCCTAGACAACATGGCTTCCAGAAGGGTAGGTCAAACACCACACATCTGGTTGAATTCGTATCCTTTGGCCTCTCTACCTAGAGGCAACGAAGTCGCTGTATTGTAGTTGCAGCCTTGGATAAAATCTCTCATCGCTTAATACTCTTCAAATTGTCAGACATCGGCTTTGAACCCATACTGTTGAAATGAAATGTCGAAAACCATTTTTTCAGTGTTCGTTTTGGGTCAACCCACTCGGCTCCATTTTTAGCCACATCTGGAGTCCCACAAGGCACCCGTCTCGGTCCCCTTGTTTTTATATTAACCATAAATGATCTCGATAGGATCATTAAACACTCGCCTGTCTCCTTTTACGCCGACGATACCAAATTTTTCGAAACCATTTCCTCTCCCCATGACTTCTTCCTCCTTCAATAAGACCTTGATAGTTTTTCGATCTGGTGCCTCAAAAATTGCCAATCCATGACAATATCACATAAACGGCATGAATCTCCTCCCCAACTTCACTTTCTCTTCATTCATCGACTCCTTTCAGGTCACGTTGAATGCGCATTCGTTCACCACTCTATTTTCCTCAACATTAACCCTCGTATCCTATGTACCCCTTGTTTTTTCTATCTACAAACCCACTACACCTCCTATAGCGTTTTTCCTATTATGTCAATATCGTCGGCGTATATAAGTAATTGAGCGGATATTTGAAAGTTTCTGCCTCTTAATTGGCGTTTGCAGTTGAAGGACGTTGTTTTACAGCGCTTCACGAAAGCAAAAGTGAAGTAATAGGGAACTTGAAATAGTGTGCATTCTCTATCGCCATCGCGCAAAATTAGACAAGTTTGACAAGCATACCAAAATCTTGAATTTATAGATTCTCTACAACAGTGACCGTAGTGTAAGAAAATGGTTTGTGATGGACTTTCCTGGCCTGAAGCCACATTAATTGGGATCAATCTGACTGTGGACAACAAGTTTTAGGAGCTCACATAGTACTCCAGATAGGATCTTGAAGGCGATATTAAGGAGTTTTATATCTTATTAGTTGACGCAGTTTAAGCGGTCTCAATTTTTAAGGACCGGGCAAGCAGAGCTGCCTATCTTACTTCGACTAGGTTAGGTAGATGGAAATTCTGGACACTATCATCCAGATTGAATGGTTCATTCTGCTTGATAGTGGAACATTGATCATCGTCCCCGTTATGCAGTCGGCAGAAATAGTCCTTTCATATCCGGCTATTATGTTCGCTGCTTATTTTGCTGCCTCCATTGCGTAGCTGAGAGAAAACCTTCGTCTCTTCTATCTACTAGCCCACCACACCTCCTATGGCGCGAACGAAGCAATCTCCCGTATGCTACAAAAAATCAATTCTAACCCTATCGTCTTTGACTTCCACCGCACCACTCCCTACCACAAACCGGTCCTCCTTCACCACACAAACCAACCTTAGTTATAACCTTTAGTTGAAGTTTAATTTTAAGTTCTACTCGTAGCTTGTTTTAACCCGAATAAATGAGGGCCTTTTCCGTCAAAATTAAATCAAATTACTCTTTAGGACTCTTTCCGAGCAGATGGAAAATAGCCCAGCCGTCCCAAAAAAGGTAAATCTTCTTCTCTCTGCTCCCGCAGACTGGAAATGCTAATAAACAGCCAGGTCATGGAACATCTCGAAACATTCTCAATGACCGACAATAGCGTTTTCGTAGTAACAGGTCCACTGGTGATTTGATGGCATATCTCACCGAAAAGTGTAACCAAAGCGTACATCAATCTAGCGAAAGTTAGACATTTTGACATTTCTAAGGCATTTGACAGCCTGATGCCAACAGGCTCTTTTGTTGAAAATGCGTTATTTTAGGAGCGACTGATTTGACGGATTAGAAACTACCAGTTCAATTCAAATTGTCTTGGAGAGCTTCAAGTCTGATAGCCACAAAATAAATGCTCGTGTACCCCACGGCTCCGTTCTGTTTCTGATACTCTTTTTAATTTTTACCATCGTCAGTAACTTGGAATATTGATCAGTTTGCTCTCAAGCCTACTTTCTGACGTACTAAATAGTACAACGCTCTTATGGGATGCCGTGTCGAGCTCTTCCTCTTTATTTTCCAGTCATTATAACTACCTTTAAAACCAACGTGCATCGGCACCCATCTTCCTTCCTAATTTTCCTTCGCCCGTTCTGTGTGCTAGCATGTTAAGGGGCTTAAAAACCCTAGAGCAGGTTATAAAAAAAAGAAAAAATTGGTCATCTCTTTGAGTACCGGGATTATACACGCGTTAGGCTGCAGGTTTTCGACGCTGATGTGGTGGGTACTGTTACATATAAGGAGTACAATAGACAAATTCTCTGGTTGAGTGCTTTGTTCCGACAGAAAAAAGTCAATCGAACAGAAGAATTATTATTAAAAAAAAAATCTAAAAATCTGTATTTAATACTAGTCAATATTTAGTGTCAATTTGACACACTTTTTTTTTCAAATAAGCAAAACTGCTAATAATTGTAGTGCTCTTGCCAAACGTTTGCGGCTCACCGGGCTACTTTCTCGTTTAGTTTCCAGAAAAACAAAATTGTTGTCGCCAGAGGACTCTGAAGGCTTGTAGAAGAGTTATTCCATATCTGATGTTTGGTGTCAATTTGATATCGCCAGTGCTGTGACACTTTGTCCGTTGTTTCTTATTATTCGATTGTACAATCTTTTGCTGTGAATTATTTCAGATTTTTTTTTTGTTAAACAATTACTGCAAAATGTCTGACTATGAGCGATTCTGCGAACAGTTTGTACGGTAAACAGAAGACAGCGATGATCCGCCCGAATTCTCGGAAGATGATCCGGATTATTCACCAAGCGAGACTGAAAGTGTTTCCGAAGATTATAACAGTGACAAGAGTGATGCTGATTTTATCGGACAAGAAATGCGTTTGGAAATCGCTGCTGAACAGGACAACCCTCTCAAGTCGAAAGACAAGAAAATTCAGTATGTGCGCGATCCAATGCCAACATGCCTATCAGCCTCGACAATAGATTTCGCTTCTCGTCAAGGTTTGTTTTGAGTTTTTTGTTTAAGCGCTTTCATTTGAAATTTTTGCAGTGCCTACTTGATTTGCGAAATCTTGCATCAGCAGTTCAGTGACTGCGTTTTTGCTTTTTATCGACCCAGTCGAGAATATTGTGGTACAAATGATCAATTTATACTGTGTTCACAAGCATGGCGTCACGTGGAAGCAGGTTGATGTGTCTGAAATGCAGCTGATGAGCTTTGGACTGCTAAGCATGGGCCACCAATTTTCGCAGCGACAATGTCATTTATTCGATTTCGAGCCATTAGCCAATCGATACGATTCAATAACCGAGAAACTGGCGCTTATTCGCGATTTGTTCGATCTGTGGGTCCAGCGCTTGAAAGTTATGTTCCTGGAAAATTTTTGACCGCCGATGAGCAACTGCTGCCATTTCGTGGGCGATGAAGTTTTCGATAGTACATTTCGTCTAAGCCTGGAAAGTATGGCATCAAACTTTGAATTCTGGCCGACGCATGATCGTTGTATGCCTACAATATTCAAGTCTACGTTGCCAATAACAGAAACTGTTCAGCGGAAATCAATCAAGGTCAGCGTGTTGTTCTGGATTTGTGCCAAAGTATTTCTTCTTCGTGTACATGCGTTTATTTTTCTCTGATCTGTGATTCTTTTCCATTTTTAGGAATGAACGGACGCAATGTCACTTGAGACAATTTTTTACATCTTACAGTTTGGCTGAAGAAGAAGCAAATCACAAGGAGATACCGTCAGCGCTGTTTCACATGAGACGAAAACCATGCAGATCGTGTCACGATTGTGTCATACGTGCCCAAGAAAAATCGCTTCGTAATTTTGCTTTCGACGTATCATGCGACCGTCCACTTCTATCCAGCTGACCAGGCAAAAAAAGCCCAACATAATTCACTTTTATAATAAAACGAAGGCTGGTGTCGACACTCTCCACCAGATGGTTGGCACTTATCGGTGTAAACGCAGGATCACCCGATGGCCACTAACGTTGTTCTACAACATTCTTGACATTTCGGCTTTGAATGCCTTCTTGATCTTCACTTAATTGTTCCCGGAATGGAACAAGAGTAAGAAAAGTTTCCGCCGACGATTGTTTTTGTTGAACTAGGGCGATGCCTTATGTGAAGACCACATGGTATACATGCAGCAGAAGTTTTTCGTCGTGTACGAGAATCAAGTTCGTCGATTTCACCGTACTCCTATTGCTTGAATTCTCCATCAACATCATCACAAGCATCAGCATCGGTCGAAATGCTAGCGGTCAACATATTGATTCATCAGCCAACCACAAAAAAACGTCCTAGATGTCACATGTGCCCTAGAACTCCGAAAGTAAATGTTCACAGTGTTCGCTGTGACATGTGCGTGAGACCAACTTGTACGGAACATCGTTTTATTCTTTGCGAGAAATGCGAAGTACTTCATTGCAAATGAAATTTCAGCGTTCTTCATTCGATTCGACGAGCCCTTTTTTTTCCTTTTTATTATATTTGTAGTTGAACTCGTATTTTATTTTTTTTTTCATAATAAAAAAACCAGCATATTATACAATAGCTTTTTTTTGACTCTACAACCGGCTCTATAAAACCTTGTGTCAAATTGACACCAAACATCAGATTAGCATCGCAAACTAAATATACCAGTAGACTAGTGTTAACATATACTCATGGGTTGCTACATCCTACCAGCTCAACCTATCGAATCCTACGAACTTGCTATCGACTCTATTGACGATATCCTTATTTTCAGCGACTTTAATCTTCCTCAGTTACAGTAGACTCCATCAGATGATCAACCGTTCTTCATAGCTTGAAATGCCAACTCAGCTAAGGAATGTCTCTTCTTAGATCGCCCAGCAGACTCAAGTCTATGCCGAGTCAGCGGTATATCCAACTACATAAGGCAATTAGACTTTATTTCCACAACAGATTCAATTAACTCCTCAGTCTCACTTTGTCCCATATCTCTCTCAATAATCGGTAACTACCACACTCCACGTCGTCTCTCGTTTTTTCATAACTCTTCTGTTTAATCCACTCCCCCCACAAATCTCCTTCACCAACGACTCCTTGTATTCATCCTATTTTAATTACCTACTGCATTTCTCCAATAGCCCACTACTCTCTTACACCTTGGATCCCTTCTTATACGAATATAAGCTACACCAATTTAATGCCGAGTTCACACCCGGCCGAGATGGCCTCCCAGACATATTTCTTAAACAAATTTCTTCCTGTCTTCCCCTTGCCCTTTCTAATCTCTTTCGCCTCTCCCTTTCACAAGGAGAATTTCCTCAGGCTTCGAAAACCTCCTTCATAACTCCGATCTACAAAAAAGGATCAAAGAACGAAATAACAAACTATCGCTCTATCTCCCATATACCCAAACTCTTCGAAAGTATTTTGTATGAAGCTCTGAGCTTCCAATGCAAATCACTTATTTCCCCTAGACAACATGGCTTGCAGAAGGGTAAATCAACCACCACAAATCTGGTTGAACTCGTATCCTTTGGCCTCTCTGCCTAGAGGCAACGAAGTCGATGTAGTTCCAACAGATTTTACCACGGCCTTCGATAAAATCTCTCATCGCTTAATGCTCTACAAATTCTTTGCTCTCGGCTTTGAACCCATCTCTTCTCCCCGACTCTACTTCATTCATCGACTCCTTTCAGATCACGTTCAATGCGCGTCTGTTCACAACTCTTCCTCAACACTAACCTTCATAATCTACGTACTCCTAGTTACTTCTATCTACTAACCCACCACACCTTCTATGGCGCGGACGACCCAATCTCCCGTATGCAATGAAAAATCAATTCCAACCCTATCGTCTTTGACTCCCAGCGCACCACTCCCTACCTCAAGTCCGTTCTCCTTCACCACTCCAACCAATCTTAGTTTTAACCTTAAGTTTAAGTTTGATTTTAAGTTATAGCTTGTATTAAGCCGAATAAATGGGGGCCTTTGCCCCCACCAAAATTGAATCAAATTACTCTTTAAGACTCTTTCCGAGCAGATGGCCTAGCCGTCCCAAGAAGGGCGAATCTTCTTCTCTCTGTTCCCACAGACTGGAAATGCTAATAAACAGCCAGGTCATGTAACATCTCGAAACATTCTCAATGACCGGGAATAGCGTTTTCATAGCAACAGGTCCACTGGTGATTTGATGGCAGTTCTCACCGAAAAGTGTAACCAAAGCATACATCAGTTTAGCGAAAGCAAGATATTTTGATATTTCTAAATCATCAGGCTCTTTTGTTGAAAATGCGTGCTTTTGGGAGCGAAGACCCTCTTTTTCAACGGATTAGAAATTACCCGTTCAATTCAAATTGTCTTGGACAGCTTCATGGAGTGCCTTGCCGAGCTCTTTTTCCCAGTCATTATATCTTGCGAACATTTAAAACCAACGTGCATCGGCACCTACTCGTATGTATCTTTCGCCCGCTCTATGTGCAAGCATAAGGGTACTCAAAGACCCTTGAGCCTGAGCAGATTATAAAAAAAATAAAAAATTGGTCATCTCTTTGAGTACAGGGATTATACACGAGTTAGGCTGCAGGTTTTCGGTGCTGATTTGGTGGGTACTATTACATACAAGGAGTACCATAAACAAGTTCTCTGGTTGAGTGCTCTGTTCCGACAGAAAAAAATCAATCGAACAGAAGATATAGAATTAAAAAAAAAATTTAAAAATCTGTATTTAACATATGGTATATACCATGCTACTGTGGTAGGTTGGCAATGCTGCCAACAATTTCGCCACTTCGGTGAGTTAGAATCGAATCGAAGTCAGTCTGTGGAGGTATTTAGCCATCTTGTCGGTACTCCTGGTGTTGCCGCAGCAGTGGCAAAGAAATCATCGGCTCCAGTTACTTATTTATGATGCTGATTGCTTTGCATCATACTTGGAGTACCTATATCTTTAGTTGTTACTCACTAGTATAAAACCCAAGTGGAGGGTGTAGAGTTTTCCCAGACAATGACAACATTAAAGCTATTGTTGTAGAAGGACAAGATTTTGGATAAATCTTAATTTGGTCAGGGTTCTCGTTTTGGTTTTGGAAAGGCTTATTGTCATAACGAGGTATTGGGGGCAGCGATAATTTAGTCAAGCAACGCTATGACATTTTCGTCGATTATCATTGATCGGTGATCAATGAACATGATCTTGATAATATTGAAGCAAGTGGTTGATTGCAACAAGTGCAAACGAAAATGAAACTTGATATACAGTTGCTACTATGTAGGGATAATATTTCTTAAAGGGCACGGAAAAGTAGGTAGTTGTTGCAATGTAAGGTCAAGAGATCAATTATTTTATTGCAGCTCAGCGAGGTGGTGATGTAATTGAAAATCAGAACATGTTCTGTGGTATTAGCATTTCAAGTACAAATTCATCAGACATGAGTTCAGTTTGATGACATGTCTGAAAGCTGTGCTCGAACGCCTTAAACATCCAAAGGATCTATGACTTAACTAGACAATATTTAATTTTTTATTCAAATACGAACAAGTTTTCCAATTAAACGGCTATATCGAGGCACGTTTAATGTTTCTAGATACCTCAGATATATCTGCAGATTAATTTCAATAACAAAAATCAATAAACCTTCAAACGCAACTATTAACCTGGCGCGTTTGCAAAAGGCATTAGTAAAATTGTACGCGCTTCTAACAAAATAAAATTTCCTACCCTACCGTCGTCCGTTTTGTTTTTTTTATATCCGGCCCTGTCAATTCTCTAAATAAATAATTTTAAAAAGTCTGCCTAAAAAACACGTTAGAAAAAAAATCGCAAATGGATTTAAAATTCACTTTTGCAGCTCTCAGCATTCAAACAACGTAAATAAGGCTCCTCGAAAAGAAAAACAAGAAAACCCGAATCCCCTGCCCAAAAAAAAGCGTTGCACCATTTTTTCTGAAATTTAATTTGTCAAAAATTTGCATTTAAAAGCGTTCGATCAATCGGCCCAAAACCACACATATACGCGGACCATCGCTGCCACATCGGACTGTGGAAAATAATGCGAAACTCATTCAGCCACAATGGCATGCCGTACACTTGCTATCCAGCCATGCATGCAACTAGGTGGCAACGATAAAATAATACTCTCATCCCAGATAACAAACGACTCTTGTACCACCTTTCATGTGACCAACTCTGGACGCTCCTGACGATAATCGCATGGAAAAACAAGCCTGCAAAGTCCCCATCAAGTCTCCCGGAATTGAAATTGCCATTCGAATTCGAATGCATTTTTCCGCGTTATAATTATTTTTCGCCCTCTCAGCCAGCGGCCGGCAAAAAAAATAAACAAAGCACAAGCACCCGAAAAAGCAAAGGATTTTTATTTTATTCCACCTCCAAACTGCCACCTGGAACCACTCAGTTATCAGGAATACAAACACAGACTGACCATTGAATGGAAGCCAACCACGTTGCCCAAATCGTTGCCAAAAATCCGCAAACATTTCAGTGATCGAAACCGAAAATTGAACAGTCAAAAACAAATAAAGCGGGCGAGGGTGCTTCCACCACCCCGTCAGTTACCCTCTGTTACCCATCACGGAGGGGTGATCCCAACCAGTCACCCCTATACCGAGTGTATGCGAGAATGTAAATAGAATTTTTAAGTGTTTTTCGAAACGCAAAACACTGTTAAATATTCATGCCACTTGGTTTCGCTTGGTTTCGTAACGCGTAGTCATCGGACTTTTTGGCAGTTTGGGGGTTGCAACACATTCAGATGACTATGGCCACGACTACGACCACGACCATGACTACGGCTGGTAGTGCAAGAGTCCAAATTTATTTTACCCCCGACCAGATCAGGGATTGTTGTATTTGTGGTGAACTCTGGGAGGTGGGCGCAAATTGAAAATTGATTCGGCGGCGGCAGGTACCTGAAAGAGGTCTGTCGAATAGAGAATTTTGAATGCAAATTTGAGTTGTCGAATATTGGGATACCAGGATGACCAAAGTACTCGAACTCTGGCTAAAGCATCTATTGAGTTGCATTTTGGTATGCTGCACATGAAGGGACTTTATCGTGGTGTTGCAGGGAGCGAAGAGGAATTTTAATTCAGTTTCACGTTCAACGGAGATTTGTCGGACCATTTTGGAGAAATTCGAAATATTGTGTCCAGCGGCGAAAACAAAATGCCATCATGCGCTAAATTCGGATAAAAAATTGAGGGTTCACTGTCAGAATTGGATTTGAAGACGACTTAATTATGTTTTGACATCAAACGACCGATGACTTTGTTACTCGTAAGTGTTCCAGGATAATCATTTCAAACCAACAAATGATTACAGACTTTTCTTTGTTAAGAAAGGGGAAGAGAAGTGGACGATACCAAGCCTCAACTATAGAGCTATACATAACATATATGGAGCAGGTTCTCTAATCAAAATAAGTAGGCTCGGAGACGAATGGTCAGAGATATATGTAGTTATAATTTGCGGAAGGTAAATTACAGGTTTAATGATTTTTCTTATAACGTGTTCTATGAGGAATTAGAAAAAGTGTTACCAAATGAATCATCCACTGATATAATATTACTGGGTGACTACAACTTAGATATTTTACAAAATTCTGTTCAAGTGCGTCCATGTATTTTTATTGTCATCTTATGGCTTGAAGTCCCTGTCGACCCTGTAGACCGCTGAAGACCCTGTATCCAATAGGGACTTCCAAATTTCGACAGTTGATTGCGGCCATATTGTTGAAGCTACAATTGTCGAATTGCCTGTTATTTATCCAGTCTGTTCTGACAAATCACCATGGACGGACATAGAGTTCAACAACGCAACGGTTTAGTAAACGATAAACCAACACCCGTGCGTCGACGAGACGCAAGATCTGCGGAAAATATCGATGCTGTCCGGGAGAGTGTACAGGAGAATCCGAAGCAGTCGATTTCGCGTCGCTCACAAGAACACGGCCTTTCGCAGACCACAACTTGGCCAATTTGGCTTGGGCCTGCACCCGTACAAAATTCAACTGACCCAGGAGCTGAAGGTAAACGAACATAGACAACTATGTGTGTTCGTTGATTGGGCTCTAGAACCCATTGGAAACTTACCTAATTTTCATCGAAAAATCATCTTCAGCGATGTGGCCCATTTCTGGATGAATGGGTATGTTAACAAGCAAAATTGTCAAATTTGGGACGATACCAATCCACATGAGATCCAAGAGCGTCCAATGCATCCCGGAAAAGTCACTGTTTGGTGTGGACTTTGGGCTGGCGGCGTCATCGACCAATTTTTCTTTGAGAACGACGTTGGCCAGGCCATCACCGTCAACGGCGAGCGCTATAGGTCGATCATTATCAACTTCTTTTGATCTGAATTGGATAATATAGACACTAACGACATGTGGTTTTGTTTTATTCAAATTTAAAGATAGGAAGCGCTTAATGAAAGACCCTTTATAAATAGGCCAACTCGTATTTCAGACTCTACTAAGACTTGCATTGATCACATCATGGTACGACTTAGATTTAGATTAGGCTAGATTGTCGCCCAGATCACTGCGGCCACAGATGGGCCTATTGTGATGTCCTCTTCTGTGATGCCACAATTTGTGAGAAAGGCGGCTAAGTCTTTTGGTGAGCTGCCAGCTATTTCTGCCGCTTTAAGGTAGAATTTAGTTAGTTAACGTTGACGCGTTTTGTTTAAACAATTGCAGTCACATAGTATGTATTCTGCTGTTTCCACGTCCTCGCACAATCTGCATACATTGTCTTGTGCTATGCCTACGCTCATCAGGTGTTTTTTTCGCATGGCAGTGTCCTTTGAGAAAACCTGTGATCAGTCGAATCTAACTTCTACTTAATTGTAGAAGTTGTTTTATTTTTTTGTGGCAACAGCTTGGCATACTCAATGACAGGGCTGTTGGTAAACACAATTGTTAACAAAAAAGAGAGTCATGGTGAAAATACCCCAAAAAAAGTGACAAAAATTGATTTCATAAGCTCAAAAGCCAACTCCTTTATGAGTTGTGGAATGATGTTTATTTGGAATCTGATGCTGCTGCATCATCTCTGAAGTTTCTGATAAACTCGACATTGCTAATGCTTTTAACAGTTACTTTACCTCAATAGCTAGCAGTTCACCATCACAAATAGCCCGACTGAGTTGCACTTTGTGTTCGGGTTTTGGTAACTGCGGAGATCCGTTACAATAAAATAGTTTTGCCTTTGAGTCCATTACTGCTTTTGAAGTCTTAAAGACTATTGGTGCTCTGATAAATTCGAATGCTTGCAGTTTTGATGGCATTTCCGATTTAGTTTCAAAACATATCGGATGCTTCATAGTTGATGTACTAGCAGTTAACCGTTAGTATTTTTTCAGGGGTTTTCCTGAGGCACTCAAATGCGCGGAAGTAGTTCCTCTTTTCAAAAAAGGTTCAGCAAAGCATATGTGCAATTATAGGCCAATCTCACTTCTTCCTGTTTTTAGCAAAGTGTTTGGAAAATTCGTCTAGGTCTAAGTTTTTCAGTCCGGTTCAATTTGGTTTTCAGAAGGGAACGGCTTTTTTGTTCCGTATTTTCTCTAAACTTGATGACAAAAAATTCACTTATTCGCTTATTTGTAGATAACAGAAAAGCTTTTGATATGGTTAACCACAATATCCTGTGGATAAAACTTGAAAAGGCTGGATGTCGTGGCTTTATGAACGATTGGTTTAGGTTTTACCACTCAAAGAGAAAAGATTGGTGAAATGAGGAGCAAAATCCAGTTTTTCAATTTGGGAGTACCTTAAGGTTCAGTGTTGGGACCCATTCTCTTTCTCATCTATATCAATTCACTGTTTGACCTTAATTTTAAAGGTACACTTATTGCTTTCGCAGATGATGTAGGCTGTTGCTACGGCTCTAACAGTGCTTTGAATTTGGTATTGGATATCAACTGAGATCTTAATTTATTAAGGATCTGGTTCGCTGCACATCTCGTAGTTTGAGCATTGGCTCTAAAAGTAAATTAAGGTTTTTTAGTTTTGTAATGTTTAGTTGCAGTGATAAGTGTTTTTTAATCGAGATGAACTAAGTACTTGGGGCTCACTTATGATTCAAGAATGAGATTTGTACACCATGGAGTCTTTATGACAATATTTTCGCTGCACTCTCGACATTTTTTTTACCTGAAAAATGTTTGTTTGAATAAAATACAGCCTCTGTTAATTCTGCAGTAAAATGCTTTGAGAAAAATATGCCGAAAACACAGTCGTCACCCCAGTTATCCATTGTTCCAGTCCGTCATTTGTATTATTTTAAAGTGTTAAACTCGACCTTTAACGAGTTTTATCCGCTGTCTGACTCTATTCAAAGAATTGTATCCCTGTATCCTCATACTGAAATCGTAATTACGGGCGACTTCAATATACAACATACAGACAGACAACACCCGACGGACGGTGTGTTGAGATCTTCGCTGCTGAGAACAACTTAACGCAGCTTGTAAATGATCTCACTCGGATACCAGACGTTGATAGTCATACCGCCAACACCCTGGACTCCTTTTTAACTTCTCACTCTGATAAGTACACCGTCGATGTGCTCTCCCCTCTAGGCTCGTCAGACCATTGTGTCATATCAGCTAATTTCTCGTACCCCACCACACAGTTAGAGAAAAGATTCCTAAAAGAACTATATGGTAATACGAGAAAGCCAATTGAAGCGGACTTTAGGAACTTTAACTGATCGTTATGTTTCCTCGATAACGATGTGGATGCCGTTACTGATAAGATCACGGACACTATTCTCCTTGGAATGAGATCCTTTATCCTTTATCGGATTAAGAGTATGAGACCAAAAGAAAAGGCATGGAATGACTCGAACTGTAAAGAGGCTGTCACAGATAGAAAAATGTTTTTTGGGTCCTATAAGACCAACCCGACAGAGGAAAACTGGAAAAACGTTAAACGAGCCAGGAATGACTGCAACGTCTTTCTCAAGCGTGTGAAATTTCAATACGACCAAAAGCTGAGGCAAAAAATACTGTAATGTCCCAAAGGCAGTAACAATTTTTGGTTGTTCGTCAAAAACATTAGAAATTCTGCCTCATCCTCCATACCAACGCTCATTTACAATGATATTCCTCTTGCCAGCTCTTTGGACAAAGCCAATCTAGTTACTGCATATTTTGCAGCCAATTCAACACTTGAGTGCGTCGGATCTTCAACGGGACGAATCTACTTTCGCACTCGTGTAGTAGCAAGAGTGCTTAAAGATCTCAACATACATAAATCCGCTAGTTTAGATGTATATCTCCCCTTCTTCTGAAAAGGTGTTCTCCCACACTGGCAAAACTACTGCTTTAGCTTTTCCATCAATCCCACCCCTTAGGACCCTTTCCGAACAGATGGTAAACAGCATTTGTCCAGCCCGTCCCTAAAAAGGCGAATCTTCTTATCTCTCCTCCTATAGCCCCATTCCACTTATGTCCTTTCTTTCCAAGGACAAACGCTGATAAACCGTCAGCTCATGAAATATCTCGAAACATGAAAACTTCTCAATGGCGTGCAATATGATTTTCGTAGCAACAGATCCACTGGTGATTTGATGACATTTCTCACCGAAAAGCGGAACCAAAGTGTGCGTCGATCTGACGAAAGCAAGATACGTAGTTGCACTTGACATTTCTAAGGCATTTGACGAGTTTGGCATCAGGCTCTTTTCTCGAAAAGGCGTGTATTTGGGATCGACAACTCTCTTCTTTAATGGATTAGAAACTACCTTTCGGACCATTCAATCCAAGTTGTCTTAGATGGTTTCAAGTCTGATGTTCACAAAATAAATGCTGGTGTGCCCCAGGGCTCCGTTCTGTCTCCGATACTGTTTTTAATTTTTATCAATGATCTCTTATCTGTTACATCTAATCCAATATATTCCTTTGCTTATGACAATACTCTCTGCTTTTCATATTCGTTCCCGGACTTACGCCTCTGCTCTTCGGTTATAGAACGGGAACGGCAGCGTATGTTAAGCTCATTTAACTCCGATATTAACAGCATAACCAATTGGGGAACTGTCAGGAGAGTGGAATTTAATGCTTCCAAAACTCAATGCTGTCTGCTGTCATTAAAGCGAAATACAAACACCCAGCCACTATCCATGAGTGGCACTTGCATCGTTGAAACCGAAAAACTTTCCATTCTCGGTATGAGTGTCAATGACATATCATGTCATGTCAAAATTCGATGTCGCCAAAAATACTGCGAAATGTCTAGGTTTCCTCAAGCGATGTAAGAATTATTTCACACCCTCTGATCTGGCCTCAGTCTATAAGGCGTTTATCCGCCCGAAAATGTAGTACAATGCTCACATCTGATCAGGTCCTCCTTAAACCTCTTTTCACCTGGTAGATGGGATCCAAAACCGTGCTGTAAAGCTCATTGGTGATGACAATATCACGCGGTCATTCAGTACCCTCGAACACAGAGGTAATGTCTCCTGTCTCACATACTTAGTTGTATTGCTATTTTCACCAGTGATCCACCGAAATTCTCAGTAGCATTCCACCCCTTCCAACTTTTAACCGTAACCCCCGTCTCGCTATGAATGCTCACCAGTATACCCTCAAGCCCACTTTCGGACGTATTCTAAAATATCGTGATCAACTCGCTTATGGAATGCACTGCCGACCTCTTTATTTCCTAGCCACTACAACTTGCAAACATTTAAAACCAACGCACAACTTTATCTCTCTTTTCTCAATCCCTAACTTCACCTCGCCCACTCTATGTGCAAACATCTTAATGGTACACAAAATCCCTTGTGCGAGCGCCAATTAAAAAAAAAAAATAGGGGGGGCTAGAATAATGTGGTCAGCCCATGGTAGCCCGCGTAATGCGAATCGTAGAAATCTCCGTTGGACAGCTTTAATGCGCAAAATATGTAAATCGTAGTAAGGGGACCATGTCTCGCTGGCATACTCGAGTAGTGGACGAACAAAGGTTGTGTACAGGAATTTGGTGACATAGGGGTCGGAGAATTCTTTAGACCATCCTTTGACAAATCCGAGAGCGGAGTTAGCTTTGCTAATTACGGACTCAATATGGGTGCAAAATTTGAGCTTCGTCCGCATTGAAGTAACCGCAGCTACTCTTTGATTTGATAAATAAAAGATGCGGGTTGGAAGTGTCAAACGCCTCCGGGACTAAGAAATGGCTTCGGATTTTTCTATATGGAGCTCGAGAAAGTTTTTATGGCATCATATCGAGAACCTATTAAGATCATCTTGCAAAGGTTGAGAGTCAGAGAGACATGAAAACTGTCTATAAATTTTTGTATGATTGACATAGATATACTCGTAGTAGATATGTGGTGGTGCTTTATGACGTTAACAACATCATTAATAGTCAGGATAAAAATTAATGGGCCAAGATGGCTGCCTTGTGGAACACCCGAAGTGACGAGAATTGGGTCTGAAAAAATGGAACGAAAGTGGACGAGATGGTAGCGATTTTTAATGTAGAAATTAATCCAAGAAGCCAGTCAGGTTCGAAACCAAGAGCTTTGAGTTTGAATAGAATTAACTTGTGCGGGATTTTATCAGAGGCCTTACTGAAGTTCTTTCCCTTGCTCTAGGGCGCGCAGTGTACTAGAAACAAACTCAATGAGGTTGGTGATCGTTAATCTGCTTTTGAGAACACCATGTTGGTTGGTTGCAAATATAGATTTATATTGGAAATCTAGGGCATTGGGCGATGGAGGATACTTAGTTTAGCAATGGGCCGATAATTGGTGGTATCGTGATTTGGCCCTATTTTGTGGATAGTGATGGGATGAATTAGATTATTAGAGCATTATTTTAAGACAAGTGCTTGGAATCCATCAGGACCTGGAGAAAAATCGTCTTTCAGTTTATGTATTTTGTCTAGTAACTGCGCTGAAGTAATTTCAACTGATGAGGGACATATTTGACAACAGTTGTTCAGGTGGAAAAGGTATTCACGATCGGGGTCATTAGATTGGGCCGTAAACGATTGACTACAGTAGTTCGCAAATAGATCAGCGATGGTTGTTTTGTCATACAAAGATTGCATATGGCTGAGATATCTTTGGTAACGAGATTTAGCAACTAGGAAGAAGTGATTGTAAGCTAGGAGGTAGTTTTGTTAGTCAAAGTCAGAACCAGATTCAACTATTTATTGCCTTCATATCCGCTATGTATTGGCACCCAAATCAGATGGACGTTATTTGTAGTGTACAGTAGTTGTAGGAATTGAAGGCAATCCCAAACAAGTTTTGATTTTATTTCAAAGGCGTTAATAGCAAGTAGGACTGCCCTGCTGTCGGAGAGAATAAAAATGTTTTTGTTTGTTTTATATCTGTTTAGATTAACTTTGGAGAAGGAGTTGACACAAAGACCCCACTTTTGTAATCGTTCAATTCCGCATTATTGAAATACGCCAAGTTAACTTAAAGGCCGTGGA
Organism: Volucella zonaria; assembly: GCA_963966105.1. NCBI lineage: Eukaryota > Metazoa > Arthropoda > Insecta > Diptera > Syrphidae > Volucella > Volucella zonaria. The sequence continues at coordinate 190,566,437 of OZ014532.1, read as the reverse complement.
CCCCTTTTACTTTATGTCTGCAACGTGGAAGAAATGAAATTGAACTGGGATCCAGGAAGTGTGTATCTTATATGTTTCATTATTATTTTGGCCTAATTTTCAGGCGATGGTTATGAAAACACGGTTCCTAGATTATAAAAAATTCAGCTGCTCTAGGCCCAAGCCCTTGATGTAGATTCATTTGTACTATTGTTTGTTTTAGGAGTTTGAGAGCATTATCTCCAGATATGTTAAATAAGGTGCCTGTTTCCTTGTCGCGATATAGACGGCTCAACCTGACCTTTTTATACCCTTGTTGAACTCATCCTCTTAGAAGACGACTTACTCTATCATCTCTGTTTAGGGTCTCTGACCCTAAATCTAGTTTCTGCCAATTCTCCAGTCTGCTACACAAAGCCTGCTTATTAAAAAACCTGAACTTTTTTCCCTTTAAAAAAATCAGAGGCCCATATATCCTTTCAAAATTCCTTAACAAATAAAATACCGCTCACAAGTTACGCTGCCATTCCGTCTTTCGCAAATTACAGAATTAGCAAATACATATGTATGACAGAGAAAACACTCATTCCGCCACCTAATACCGAAAGACAAATCCTTAATATCTCCACATGCTACCCACATTCGAGGCATGTGGGTTGAACCTATAATCACATCCTCAAAAAGCAAGGATGTGACTGCTTTAACTTTTATCGCCTCTCGGCATGTGCTGATTAAAACATCTGTCAGGAGATTCTTCCTTCAAATAATTGCCAATTATTTACCCAAAAACACATTTCTCTGTGACAAAGCCACAATACAAGTACCAGGGAGCCTTACGCTTGTCCCCCTATATTCCACATGACCCGCAGAGATAGAACAAAACGACACAAAAGGCAACGAGAAACAAAACACGCACAAAACAACATAATTTGTTCAAATCGCTCACACACGCGCGTATACACGACATGGCAGGCTATGTCATACAAGCGCCTTCGGAGCATCCCTAGGGCAGAGCAATTCCACAGAAACGAACAAAAAAAAGAAAAAAAAGAAGACCAAAATCGATGGAAAGACAACATTTTGTCCCGAAAATTTCACTCCCATCTTCACCCGAACCTAGTTTCGCTACCAAAGACAGAAGGACCGTTCCCAACACACATTATCACCCACTAATCAATGTGCGTGCATGTATCTTGCAGATATTCTCTTTTCCTCCCTCTAAATCGTTCATAAACATTCATTCAGCCTTGCTGGAAATATGTGTGGAGAAGAGCGTACGAGTATAATCAAAACCAACAAACGACGACGAATATGCCGAGATTCCATCTACGGATACGAGCAACTTGGATGAGATGCGAAGTCATCCTGTTCCCAAACATGACAAGGGAAAATATTTGCGTTTCCTCGGCAATGGCATGGGATGGATTCCGACAAGAAAAATTGCAATCTGTCGCATACTCACATTTATACATCTGTACATACGAGTATGTGTGTATAGGAAAAAGTCCAGCATCCTTCGTTGGATTCGTAATTTTCACTGTACCAGCATCAGCATCGGCATCAGCATCAATTGTGGCGCAAGGTTAGGAACGAGCGTGGAGCGTGGCAACGGCGACTGCTTCCAGCTGCATTATCATGTCAAACAAGAGATCGACATGGGTACAAAGGAATTCTACCGCGCCGCACAGCTAAACGGTGTACCGCTCTTGTTTACCCAGCGTCATCAACATTATCATAGTCGACAACGTCGTTGCCGTTCCAGTCATCAAAACTAGGAGAAGGCGGCACCGCCGAATGGATTCACAATATTCGTATCACCGCTCATCCAACCATCCAGAGCTTGTCATCATCACACATCCTTCTGCAGTCTGCTGGTTTCACATGTGACAACATCTGAAGGTACGTAGAACACTAGGGGCAAATCTCTACCCCCACATCGATGGGAATTTTTGTCAATACTTACATTTAATTTCAATTATCATCATAATGGAAAAGTTCGAGGTGGTTTTCCTTGATTTCCGAACGCGCCACAGTTAGCTGTGTCGGAGCGAGATTTGAAATTTTAATTAAAATTGGATAAATATTTGCGTTTAGTAGGAGACATGTGCACTGTGCAGTGAATCTGTACTTCTGTCGTTGAGGTTCTAACAGGGACATCATGCGCTCGATAAACACTAGTACTCGTAGCTCATCATCGGCATTATAATAACAAAGTCATCATTTATGGGAGACATGTTTTGCCAGTGCTGTCGATGCAACTGCCGCAGGAGCGAATATGCAAAAATCATAATTGCTTTGCATACGTACTGGTATACGTTCACAAAATATTTTTAGAAACGGGTGCGGGGCTGCAGCAGGTCTTTGGAATTAGGCTTGCTAAGGGTATGAGTGCTTTGGCCAAAATCACAGTCTAGTACAGAGGTTTTCTTTACTTTGTTTCGGATAAAAAGGTTTCTTTCTATCCCTCCTAGGTAGATGAGAAAGCGGTTGTTCTTTAAGCATGTGCAGGCCAAAAAGCGAAAGCTGGCAAAGAAGGTGAACAAGTTAGCTGCTGTTAAGGCAACTACTATTGGGGTACAGCCTGCCTCCTTTAGATGCTCAGAGCATATGAAGAATCACTACAATGGATCTAAAGAACGACCAATCTCGAAATGCAGATATTTAGCTGTAGCAGATATCGGTCCCCCTTCCCAATTACCAAGCCATCGCCCATCAATGACGTTGTCTAATAAAAAGCGGGGGCAGAGCATATTACTGGTCTTATCGTAAACATCTTCAGATGACGCCACCGAAGGTTGCTACAATTTGCCGGTCATAGGTCTTGTTGGTGGCAAGACCACCGGTAGTCCGTACCAGGACTTAAATCACGGTACCATGGGAGTCAGGAGCCCCCCGAATTTCGGTTCGGGCTTGACTTGCCGAGGTAGGCCCCCTTATGGGAGCGTCATAATGGCTGTGGTTTAAACCCAAATCGCCGGAAAGGGTCTAACCCATTGTAGAGTTGCAAATAAGTACTGGGTGCTGTGACCCTAAGAACAGCAAGAGGTTTTAGGTCGGCCTCGACTCATACCAAGGGTGGAACTTGTGCTTCCAACACAGTTCCGAATTGGTGTCAAAGGATTGACGGAGAGCGATAGCAAGGCGTATCCTTGCTCCCATGGATGTATGGGCATCCCGTAAACACAAGTATACATGACAGGTGGTTTACGTTAAAAACCAGAGACTATGTAGCAGATATCAAAAAGTCAAGTGGCCAGATTTCCTTCGAAAGTGGTCAATCGACAAGGCTCTTTTAAAAATAGTTATTGATCGTATCGGTGGAATACCGGTTTAACTGCTCCCCATCGAATATGAAGCCTATGTACTCGAAGTGGATGCATGACGTGCAGTACCTTCAGAAAAAGTTCCCTACACACTAGGTTTACGTTCCAAAATAAGTGCTGCTGTTGCCCACAGCTTCGTTCTATCTCCGATACTCTTTTCAATCTACAACGTAACCAGTAGTTAGGAATACTCATCAGTTTGCCCTCAAGCCCACTTTTCTTTCCTAACCCTTACAACTCTCTTATGGAGTGCCCTGGCAAACCCTTTATTTCTCAGTCGTTATATCTTGCAAACATTTAAAACCAAGGTGCGTCCGCACCTATCTTCTCTTCCTCCCTGATTTTACTTCGCCCGCGCTGTGTGCAAAACATTTTAAGGATACCCTTAAGCGCACGTTACTTAAAAAAGAGCGGGACTTCGATAGAGGAGATCTTCTGAGGGAGTCTCGCATTTGCATGTCCAGGATACGTTCTAGAGTTTTGATTATGAAGGATGTAAGGCTATTGGGTTGAAAATTCTTGGCCGACTCATGGCCTCTTTTGCCAATATTAGACATGAAAACTACTCGAACTCGAGTCCAGGTCGAGGCTGAGTCGAAAAGAGCTGGGATAAATGACCGTTAAGAAGGGCAGACCCTTCTCCAAGTTCTTTTGTAGCATAATCAGTAGAATTCCGTCAAGTCTTGATGATTTGTAGAGGGAGAAACTGTTGATGACCCAGGAAAACTTTCCTCGGTTATTAATGAACTGATTTCATTCCACCGTACGGATTGCGTGAAATGGATGCTCATTAGGAGTTCCAGTGATTTTTCAGTGGAATCTGTCCATGTTCCATCAAGTCCTTTGATGAATGTCTGATTAGAGTGTTCTTTGGACAGGATTTTGCTTAGTCTTGCTGAATCCTTGAGAGTTCCTCAGCCCAAGCATGTGACTCATTGTTTATTTTTGCATATTTTAAGGCAGTCTTCCAGATGATGTCCCCAGTCAGCTTTCTTAAATCGGAAAGGTGTTCATCCCACCACCGAGGGAGAGTTTTTTCACTAAATTTGACTAGGCACGAAGTCTTGAAGGCTATCTCCAAAGCTTTTTTGAGGATTCTCACAGTTGCTTCTAGTGCTCCCATCGATTCAATACCACTATCGGGGATGCTCATAAGTTTGGGGTTTAAGCCAGACTGAATTCTTTCCAGTCAGTTCGATTGGGCTTTCTACCGAGAGATTCACATTGAAGAATATCCACTTATGGTCTGAAAAGGATTTAAGATTGGATACCCTTCAGTTATCTACCATATATTCGGAGTTATTGGTTGTTAGTGTAATGTCGAGTACTTCCTCCAACCCGCAAAAAGTTGTCGAGCTTGGAAGCGCGAAGGTTGGAGTGTTGTCTATATTTCACACATCAAGATTAGAGGTCATAAAACTCACCTCGTACCAAAAGCAGCCGTGAAGATCCGAAGCCATGTGCTGAGCTTCGTCTGGCCGATATGGTTTCTTGTGGGCCATGTACGCAGAGGCTATGTAGAGCTGTTGTGTGCTGTACCCACCACTTGAGCGACTGTTAAGTCATTCGGGCTGAGATGGGGACTTGAAAAGCCTTTGATATGCTTCTTGATTAGTATATAGGTTCTGGGCTAATATCTATCCTTTTTGTAGAAAAGGTTGTATTTGTTGTCGCGGTGTCCTCGAATGGTCGATCCACTGTCTCAACTCCACTCAACCCTCATCCACAGGGGTTTTTTTGTTTTTTTTTATAAAGTAGCGCGCGCTTAAGAGTTTAAGGTAACCTTAAAATGTTTGTACACAGCGCGGGCGAAGGAAATTTAAGGAGGAAAGAAGGATAGGTCCCGATGTAGCATTCATAGCGAGACGTGTGTTACGGTTAAAGGTTTGAAGGGGCGGAATGCTACTGGTGATTTATATGGAGCACTGGTGGCGGAAATAGCGAAAAAACAAAGTGAGACACGAGACATTTCGTCGGTGTTCGAGGGTGTCCATTGCCTGAGTGACAAGAGTGTCGGAGACAGAACGGAGCCCTGGGGCACACCAGCATTTATTTTGTGAATATCAGGCTTGAAACCATCCAGAACAACTTGAATTGAACGTTCCGAAAGGTAATTTCTAATCCATTGAAGAAGACAGTCGTCGATCCCAAAAGCACTCAGCCTGACGCCAAACTCTGTCAAATGCCGTAAAAATGTCACAATTTCTTGCTTTCGCCAGATTGATGTACGTTTTGGTTCCACTTTTCGGTGAGACATGCCATCAAATCACCAGTGGACCTGTTGCTACGAAAACCACTGCCGGTCATTGAGAAGTTTTCATGTTTCTAGATATTTCATCAGGTGACGGTTTATCAGCGTTTCCATGACCTTGGAAAGAAGGGACGTAAGTGCAATGGGTCTGTAGGAGGAGAGGGAAGAAGATTCGCCTTTTTTATGGACTGGCTGGACAAATGCTGTTTTGCGTCTGCTCGGAAAGAGTTCAAAAGAGTAGGGCTGATGAAAAAGCTTACGCAATGGTTTTGCCAACGAGGAAAAACACCTCGTCAACTGGACAAATGCTGTTTCCCATCTGCTCGGAAAGGGTCCTAAGGGGTAGGATTGATGGAAAAGCTAACGCAGTGGTTTTGTCAGGGTGGAAGAACATCTCTTCAGAAGAAGGTGAGATATACCATCTGGACTAGTGGATTTATGTATGTTGAGATCTTTAAGTACACTTGCTACTATACGAGTGCGAAAGTGGATAGGTCCCATTGAAGATCCTACGCACTCAAGTGTAGGCGGAGACAAAGCAGAATCCGGGAATGTTGAGCTGGGCGCAAAGTGTGCAGCAAGCAAGGATTGGTCTTCAAGGACCGAAAAAATACTTCTCCAACCCTGACAGCCCCTTTAGAGCTCGAGTCGTACCATGCCTTTTCTTTTGGTTTGATACTCTTAATCCGATAAAGGGTAAAGGATCTCATTCCAAGTAGAATATCTGCAGCGGCATCCACGTCGTTATCGACGAAACATAACGACCAGTTAAAATTCTTTAAGAAGGTGTTAAATCCGCTCCAATTGGCTTTCTCGTATTTAGAAATTTTTTCTTTAAATCTGTGGTCAGTATACGAGTAATTAGCTGATATGCAATAGAGAGGAGAGCACATCGACGGTGTACTTATCAGGGTGAGAAGTTTAAAACAAATCCAGGGTGTTGTCGGTATGACTGTCAACGTCTGGTATTCGCATGGGCTCATTTACAAGCTGCGTTAAGTTGTTTTTCGCAGCGAAGATCTCAATATGCCGTCCTTCTGGTGTTGTGTGTCCAGGATGTCGAAGCCAGCCAGAATTGTGTATATTGAAATCGCCCGTGAGAGGGTTCTGAAGCCTCGGTCACTGGATAGTCCTTCCGCTATCTATCTTCGTCCTGGGCAACGAGATGCAGACCCTAGGTTTCCTAGGGATTTCTATAGCAAGGATGAATCCCTCCCAGCCATCAATAATCTTAACATAGCAATGCACGAGAAAAGAAAACTGATCCACGCACTTGATTATACGATAGCCTCTGACGACGTTCTCAGAGTCATAGCCGTGCATAGGTCCAGTCTGGCGGCTCAGGATATGGTTCACTGTTAAGTCTGTGAGCATATTTTCGATGCTGGCCCACTTAACCAGCACTGCTTTGCTGAGATTTCAGTGCGACCTGAAGCTGGTCTCTAGCTACGTCTGCGAAAGACGAAGGTTTGCTCTGGTTTTTGGGGTTTGCAACGACAGAGTGACTGGTTGCTGAGGCTGTGGTAATCTCCCTTCTGTTAGATGTATATGTGGTCTTGTCTTGGGAATGGTTTCTCTTACCCCTCGCTTAGGTTGGTTTTTGGTGTTCAATGTATGCCTGGTATATTCATCAACAACGGCTCGGTATTTGAGGTTGTCCTCAGAAACTTTCTCATGCACAGTACTCACCACTTCATTCAGACTGATACTGGACCTTCTCTTCAATATGGTACCAGATGAATTACACATTTTTGATGGTTTGCGGTCACTTTGGCTGTTTACCTTGTCTGCCTTGTCGCTGGTAGCAGAAGTGTTGTCCGTTTGTTGACTTGGGGTACTGCGGCTAGTACATTGGACTTCCAAGAGATTGACTATGGTTTCTTGACCCGAAGCCAGTAGTTTGTCCTCGGGTAATGTACCTGGATTCCGCTATTCTCGTTGTAGCTACCTCTGTACTATTGTGGGTGGGTCAGTCATAGCTAATCTGACATACTGGGATAAAGGATTGATACAACCGGCCTTGCCTGGGCATCGGAGGGGACCGTTATATACCAATTCTTTTTATTCACTAATTGGACATGCCTCGACGCTTTGGCTTTACAAGTGAGATTAATTGTTGTCTCCCACCTCTCTGTTACTGATCACCTGGTCCGATTGAAGCGTGCGTGCAAATATTTAGCTGGAACTTACCGTCGGAGACGAGAATTCACTACCAGCAGGCGCCCAACTGAAGGACAAAAGAAGAGGATTTTCGTCCGCCACGTGACATGTTAAGTTCAAAGAAGTGTGTTACTCATGATGACATACAAATATGGAAGTGAGTTTCTTCGGAGAAATGGATGGTGATGCCTTAAGGTACCAGATAAGTCAGACCAGTCAGCATCCTTCTTCTTGCAAAGAGAACAACCTCAGCTTTGAGAGGAGTGCCTGAAAGTCATTTTCTTATGCACCAATTATGCCTAGGGCTGCCTGTGCTTTAGACTAAACGGTCGCAAGGCTTGATCCGACGGCCTAATAGGAAACGCAAGAGCTGATAATAGCGTGAACTGGAAAGCTGACCAACATTCATCGTAACCGTATGGATGGATCGCCGCCCTCTATTACATATTGACTGCAGTCAGGAATCGCAACAAGGATTTAGTTTACTAGCACTAGGCGCTATTAGATGCTCTAAGCGCTTTTAGTTTGGCTGATCGCCCTGGTTTGAGGACCAGTTGTTTTTGCGGATATCTTCGCTTGTGCATGGCTGAGTTTCATATCCGATTCACAAATCGATGTACCTGTTGTTTGGCATGAAAGCTTTTGTCATTTCCGCTCAGTACATATGTCCTTGGCGTACTAGTCCGATAGCGTTAAGCCGATTACTTGCTGTCGTACTTTCGTAACTGTTGAATAATACGTAGGACGATTTGGAATAAAACTGGGTTTTATTAATATAAAAAACGGAGCGCAGCTCTTAGACGTCTTAATTCTCTGACGGATGTAAAACAAAAAGAAAGAAGAAAAAAGGAGGAAACATGTATGATAGTAGATTTGACAGTATAATAGTTGACAAGTATGAGTGTTACCAGATAATAGTGTTACCAGATAAGTATACTGTTCCAACACCCCCGCTCAACTTCATAATTGTCAACCATTCTAGTATCAATGACAATTTCTAAAAAAAAAATAAATTTTGTTTTATAATTTCACGTTAAATATTTTCAAAAGGATTTAAAAAAAATAATTCAGATAAAAGATCTATTAATTATTAATTAATTCGTTACGTTATATGTTAAGAGAATAGAAGGGTAATTGAAAGAAATTTCAAAATACCATGCCCATGTAGTGTTTGAAATGTGTTGACTTCGGCAGCGCCTTCGTCAGCGCCTTCGTCAGCGCCTTCGTCAGCGCGTCAGCAATCATGTCTTCGGATCAGAGGAAACTGATGTTGATGGTCTTGTCGGCTACTGCATCTCGGACGTAGTGATAGCGTACGTCGATGTGCTTGGTCCTCCCTTGGTTTGCCTGGTCGTTCGCGATATGTTTTGCACTCTGACTGTCGCAATAAATGTTGATATGACCGTCATGTAACTTTTGCTCTACCATTATGTTACGAAGGTACGCCGCCTCCTTTGCCACCGAGGATAAGGTGATATACTCGGCCTCCGTACTGGATGTGGCCACTATTCTTTGCTTTCTGGATCCCCAATGTACAGCCCCGCCAGCAAACAGGAACACAAAACCGGATTTCTATCATTGGTGTCACCAGCCCAGCTGGAGTCCGAGTAGGCTTGGAGTCCTTGGTTCGTTTTCCTGTAAACAATGGTTGATGATTTAGTGCCAAGTAAGTACCTTATGACGTTATAATCGCTGCAGTCCAGTGTTGACGCCTTAGGTCCTCCACATGCTGGGAAAGTGCATTTACGATGAACGAAATATCTGGCCTGCTGAACGTTGAGAGGTACAATAATCGTCCGATTAGTTGTCTGTGTGAAGTCTTATTCACACTTGCACTTTCACCCTTTATGGTTGGTTCCTTTTGAAGCTTCAATTTACTCGTAACATCTGCAGGCAATCGTGATGGTTTAGCTTCTTCGAGTTTGTATGTTTTTTTGCAGACTGTTAATGTAGCCTGTTTGTCCTACACTGTACCCTTCGTTGCTCCTCGAAATCTCAAGTCCCACGCACAACTTCGGTTCTCCCAAGTCGCGAATGTCAAAATCCTTCGACAGTCTTTCATATACCAATGAGTGCTCTTTGGGGTCGTTGGTCGCCAGGAGCAAGTCATCAACACAGATGGTCATGATGGTAATCATTTTCCTGTTGATCTTGTGGTATATGCACCTATCGTATGACGATGGTGTAAACTGAAGTTCCTTTAAGGTTTTGTCCGACCTTAAATTCCAACCTGACTGCTTGAGGCCGTAAATTGCTTTCCTTAACATGCATACCTTGTTTCCAGGGTTCTCTTCAAATCCGTCTGGCTGTTTCATGAAAAAAAGGGTGTCAAGCTCGCCGTTTAGGTATGCTGCTGAGACGTCCAGGTGGTGTATCATCAAATTGTGTTCTGCTGCGATTGCCAGTGTAAGTCGTATAGAATGGATGTTGGCTACGGGAGAGTAATTGTCGGTATAATCGAGTCCTTGGATCTGGTCGTACCCTTTCGCCACTAACCTCGCCTTACGCCGCTCTAATGTGCCATCTGCGTGATACTTTGTTTTAAACACCCATTTTGATTTAATTACCTGTCTGTCGGTGGGTCTGTCTGCCAACTCCCAAGTCCCATTCCGTATAAGCGAATCGTATTCTTCCTGCATTGCACTGTACCACTTGCTTCAGGTTAACGGGGTCAGGTTTGATGCTGTAGTCCGCTCCGTTGCTATCAGGCACTAGGGTTTTATTTAAAGTTGTGTCCACGTCTTCCTCAGGTGAATCTTCTAGGCTCTTCTCTCCAGCGACCTGGTCAGATGGTTGTTTTTCAGGGTCTTTGACTTTTGTAATTTGTCCGTATGACTTCTCCTCAACATCCGGCATTTCGGAGTTAAACAAATACAAATTTGGCTCAGCTTCTTTGGGTTTCGATTCTTCAACCAAGAACCGTACGTCCCTACTCCTGGTGATAACGCCAGTTCCGGGCTTCCAAAGTCTGTCAGTGCCATGCTCGTCGCTATATCCCACGACTACGTGCTCTGTACTTTTTGGGTCAAATTTTCCGCGATTACCTCCTTTGTCTAGTGCGTATGTCTTCGTCCCGATACACCTAAATGACGACACGTTCGGCTTTTTATCCATCCACAGTTTCTCTGGGGTGATTTTTCCATTAATTTTTGTTAGGCACCTGTTTCGAATAAAAGCAGCTGTGGAAATCAACTTTGACCATAACATTTCTGGTAACTTGGCCTCCAGCTTCAAACATCTTGCCATCTCCAGCAACGTCCTGTTTGCCCTTTCAGCTATTCCATTCTGCTGAGGCATGTACGGTGCGAAGAATTCGTGGTAAATTCCATTCCGTTCAAGAAACTCGTCGAATTTTGCATTTGTATACTCAGTTCCGTTATCTGTTCTTAACGATTTTACGGTTTCACCCGTTTGCTTTTCCACATAGGCTTTGAAGATTTTGAACTTTTCCAGGGCTTCGTTTTTTTTTTCGCATAAAGTATACAAATATTCGTCGAGAGTAATCGTCGATGAATGTTATGAAGTACACCGATTTGCTAAATGATTCGGTTCACATAGGTCCGCACACATCCGAATGGATCAGTTCCAGCTTTCTGGTGGTTCTCTTGGCATCGCACACACCAAACGGCTTAATAGACTGTTTCGCTCAAATGCATGAGGTGCAGCTGACATCGTCTTGTTCAAACTTCTGCGGCAATCCGGTCACCATGCCTGTTGACTGCATTTGCTTCAATGACGATAGGTTCAAATGACCCATTCTTCTGTTCCAGACATTCAAAGAATTTTCATTTTCAATTGCTGCAAACAATCGATGTTTTTCACGTATGAAGTATAATCCATGCTTCTTGTCGGCTGTGATTAAGAGTCTACCATTCTTGTTATGTAATTTAGCTTGATGATCCTCAAATATGACCTTCAAACCGTTGCTGGTTGCTTTACTTACTGAGATGAGGTTTTCCTTTAAATTTGGGATATACAGAGTATTGTAGAGTTTGATGTTTTTGTCAACGTGGCTCAGATGTGGTGGTATTGTTGCCGTTCCAATGCCTGCTATTCTCACTTTTTATCCATTTGCCAAAGTTGCATAATAGTTCGTTTTACAATTGTCCAGAGTTTCAAATAATGACCGCGTTGAACACATGTGGGATGTGGCTCCGGAATCAAGGCATCATACTTTTTCGTCATTTGTAACCCTGAATACTGATTGTTGGAAATGAAGAGCCTCTATTGTAATTTAAGAATTTCTTTGGCTTGTGCTTTGCCTTGGAGTAAAATGCTGTATTCGGGAGTCCGTTCATTTCTTTTCTTCTATCGCTAACTTCCAAAAGTCGGGTACACACCACATTGAGCTCCGGATAACTGCTCTGTGATTTAAATTCACGAATAAACTCACCCATATTTTGGTTGACTTCCATCTTCATATTTATAAGACGTCTGAATTCTTCAGCCTTTTGTCTGGGTCCTTTCAGTTTGACTGTCAACCTGTGCGGACGTGTTTTCTCTTGTATACCGAATTCTGTTACTTTTCCGCTTTCCTTCTAAGCCCCGTAAACTGCCGAATCAGTAAATTTCATATTTCCCGTCTCTGTTCGTCGACCTAGTTTCACCTGTGCCAGTTTCGTACAATGGAAAAGTGCTGTGCTAGTGTTTTGTGCTCAATTGTTGACCCCAACGCGGAATGGATAGCCTGCAATGGTCTCTGCGGAAAATCATTCCATGCCATATGCATCGGACTTACCCGGAGATCCATTACCTACCTCAAGGAGTATTGCAGTCTCTTCACTTTTTACTGCGACGAGTGCAAAGAGATCACCTTGGCTCACGTTATGCTGGCAATTAAATGCAATAACGAGTCTATCAGTGCGATGCTAACCGAGAACAATCATATTAGCAGAACTATTATCGACAGAATAGAGAAGATTGAAGACTCAGTAAACTGCATTGACAGTAATGTGGAAGCTTACAAGTCCACAGGAAGAATGATAGAAAATCAACTGACAGCGATCCACAATCTGTCCAAAAATCAATCTCATCACGACAACGAGAGCGAAGTGATCAAATATCACTTGGATGGATTAAAAGCATTCCTCAAAACAAATTTTACCAACCTCCTTAAATCCAACGTACTCACACACATAAACGACTCTATCAATCTTCTCCGTACTGATCTCGACTTGCTTTTTCAATCCTCCTCCAAAACAATACATCCCACCCCGCATCCATCAGACTCTACGCTCTATGAATTTTTTCGTCCATAACGTGCCTTCCTCGTCAGCACTTAAACCATCCCGCCATACATCTCCACCCCACAACATCCCTCTTAGATTTTACTACCAGAATGTAAGAGGTCTTCGCTCTAAAACCAATGCTGTCCTACGTCAATCGCATTCTCTTCCCTTTGATATTTACGCCTTGACTGAAACCAATTTGATTCCCGACATAAAGAACCAGGAATTGTTCCCCCCTACTTTTAATGTTTTTCGCGACGACGATCCTACCCGCCCACATGATGAGTCCCCCTGTCGAGGCGTTCTACTGGCGATCCACAACAGCCTTAACTCTTCTCCCATTACCATCTCTTCATCTTCTAAAGTCGACTTTCTCGCTATAAAAATATCACTCCCCTTCAAGTCCCTTTACGTTTTATGTTGCTACATCCTGCCAGCTCAACCTACCGAATCTTACCAACTTGTTGTCGATGCGATCGACTATTTAATTGACCTGTCTGACTCTACTGACGATATCTTTGTTTTCGGCGACTTTAATTTTCCTCAGCTACAGTGGATTCCATCAGACGATCAATCGTTCTTCATCGCTTCAAATGCCAACTCAGCTAAGGAATGTCTCTTCTTAGATCGCTTAACAGACTCAAGTCTATGCCAAGTCAGTGGTGTATCCAACTATATGGGCAGGCAATTGGACCTTATTTTCACAACAGATTCAATTAACTCCTCAGTCTCACTTTGTCCCCTATCTCTCTCTACAATCGACAACTACCACCCCCCCCCCCCTTCTACTTTCATTTTTTCATAACTCTTCTTTCCAGTCCACTCCTCCCACAACTCTCTCATCCTACGACTTTCACAAAGCAAACTTTCACAAAATCAGTGACTATCTTAGCAGATCCCCCTTTAACTTTCACAACCTAAGCGTAAATGATGCCTTATCCATTTTTTATAAAGAAATATTTAATTCTTTCAGCCTTTACGTTCCGTTTTCCCGCCTTAAAACATCATCTACTAGTCCTCCCTGGTATAATCGCAAGCTTCGTTCCTTACGAAACAAGAGAAACAAGTTATGGGCTGTTTTCCTGCGTACCAGATCCTTGTCCGACTATTCCAACTATCTTGGTGCTTATCTTCATTTCACCGAACTTTACGATTCCCTTTACCAGCGCTACCTTAACAATGCGCAAGTCAACCTTATAAATGACCCTAAGTCCTTTTACCAATTTGTTAACTACAAAAGAAAGTCCGATGGTTACCCTCCTTCCCTCTCTTTGAACAACAAGTCATCAACCGATCCACTCACCATTGCCAACCTATTTGCCAGCTTCTTTAAACAATCCTTTACCAACGACTCCTTTGTACCAGATCCATCCTATTTTCGTTACCTACTGAGCTTCTCCAACGGCCCACTTCTCTCTCACATCTTGGACCCCTCCTATATCGAATATAAATTACACCAACTCAATGACGAATTTACACCCGGTCCAGATGGCATCCCTGCCATATTTCTTAAAAAATGTTCTTCGTCTCTTTCCCTTGCCCTTTCTGATCTCTTTCGTCTATCCCTTTCACAAGGAGAATTTCCTCAGATTTGGAAAACCTCCTTTATAACCCCAATCCACAAAAAGGGATCAAAGAACGAAATAACAAACTATCGTCCAATTGCTAAACTCTCCCATATACCCAAACTCATCGAAAGTATTTTGTATGAAGCTCTAAGCTTCCAATGCAAATCACTTATTTCCCCTAGACAACACGGCTTCCTAAAGGGTAGGTCAATCACCACAAATCTCGTTGAATTCGTATCCTTTGCCATCTCTGCCCTAGAGAACGGCAACGAAGTCGATGTAGTTGCAACCGATTTTAGCAAAGCCTTCGATAAAATCTCTCATCGATTAATACTCTTCAAATTGTCTGCCCTCGGCTTTGAACCCATACTGTTAAAATGGATATCCTCTTACCTCGAAAACCGTTTTTACAGTGTTCGTTTTAGGTCAGCCCACTCCGCTCCATTTTTGGCCACCTCTGGAGTTCCTCAAGGTAGACATCTCGGTCCCCTTCTCTTTATATTAACCATAAATGATCTCGATAGGATCATCAAATACTCGTCCGTCTCCCTTTACGCCGACGATACCAAATTTTTCAAAACCATTTCCTCTCCCCATGACTCCTTCCTTCTTCAACAAGACCTTGATAGTTTTTCGATCTGGTGCCTCAAAAATTGTTTGGAACTTAATATCACCAAATGCCAATCCATCACCTTTTCACATAAGCGGCTCAAATCTCCTCCCCGACTCTACCTTCTCCACAACCAACCTATCTCCTCCGTTGAATCTCTTCGCGACCTCGGCATTTTGTGTGATAGGGAGCTCAACTTCCGTTTGCATATGGATGGGATAATCCTTAAAGCCAACTCTGCACTAGGTTTTGTAAAAGGATGGTCCAAAGAATTCACCAACCCATACGTGACCAGGTCCCTCTATATTACCTTTGTTCGTCCCCTCCTAGAGTACGCCAGTCAAGTATGGTCCCCATATCATCGCGTTCATATCTCGAGAATCGAAAGCATCCAGCGCCGTTTTCTTCGATTCGCTCTTCGAGGTTTGCCCTGGGATGATTCTTATACTCTGACCCCCTATCAAAACCATCTCAACCTTATTAACCTAAACACCCTTGAGGAACGCAGAGATGCAGCCGACTTTCTCTTCATTCATCGACTTCTTTCAGGTCAGGTTGAATGCACGTCCCTTCACAATAAATAAACTTTTATTGGTACGCTATTCAGTATTGTTTATTGTCTGCGCCCATATCCTGTTGAATAATACGCAGGATGGTGGATTTTATTAATATAAAAAACGGAGCGCAGTTCTTAGACGTCTTAATTCTCTGACGGATGTAAAACTAAAAGGAAGAAGAAAAAAAGGAAGAAACATGTATGATAGTAGATTTGACAGTATAATAGTTGATAAGTATGTGTGTTGCCAGTCAATACTATAATAATAGTGTTACCAGGTATATATCCTGTTCCAACAGTAACCACTGTTGGTTGAGAGCCGAAATTGTCAAGAACCAGGTCAAACTATGATTGCCTCTAACATCGAGCTCGATATTAGCCCAAAAAGTGTTCCGAGCATTACCATCGCGTTATATGGTATTTACCAACATCCTGGCAACATATTCATAAATGAGGTTGGTTACTGAACTTGCACTATTCTCCATTTGTTTCGTAGGATATGTATTCAGCAACAAAATCTTTGAATCCGAACGTGTAAACAATCGACTTTAACTTAAAGGACTCTAAGGAACTATAACACTTTGAAAAAAAGTTTCTCTCTTGTTTTTTAAGTATGTCTCCTGCCACCCCTCAATCAAGTTCAACATTAGCCTTACTTGACATCACTCTTGGCCTGTTTAAAAGGATAACAAATGAACTCAAGAACTATTTCCCCAAAGAGCTACGACTAGTGCTGAATGTAGTTGCTTTCCTCTTTGTTAAACATTCCGCACTACACGCCCAAACATGAAACAAATGACGATCCCAAAGTGCACAGAGTAGGGTGGTTGATAGGAGTAAAGTGGAGAACACCCACACACGCACTAGAAACTTTGTCCTAGTGGAAAATCCTTTTGTTGTTTAAGTTAACTTCTTCCGAATCCCAAGTCAATGTCAGGGTAGGATCTCTCATCCTGACTTCCAAATGTCAAATGGAACTCCAAAATAAAAAAGCACTCCAGAAGGAGTGTTTTTTTTTTTTTTTTTTGTCGTATTCTGTGCCTCTCCTGTAGTGTCAGCGGGCGTTTTCACTTCTGTGTTGTGTGGCCATGAAACAGGCAATTTGAACCAACGCCTCCTTGTTGAAATTGACTCTGGGAATCGAATTGTGGCACTAGTGGAGGAACCGGCCCCAGAGAAGTAGCTGAATGGTATCCGCTGTAGCACTGCCAACGAAAACTCATTGAATTTGAATTTGCCGCTGTTGAACCACAAAGAGATCATCGGAAGCAGTTGCGAGAGAGGCCAAGCCAGGCCCAAGAGTTTTTCTTTTTTCTTACGCCTGCCACTCACAAGTTCTATTCATTTCGATGTTTCTGCTTATCCTGAGGGATATTTACCCTTTCTACCGAAACTCTGTGTACGAGTATGTACGAGTATCCGTATCCGTGAACATATAAAACTACACAACAGCGCCGTCATTTCACTTCAATAGCGTCGACGGTTGCGGTGGCGAATGGTGATATTGAAATTGGGAACAGCAAAAGGAGAAAAAAAGGAGGAATTGCAAACATCTCCCGCAATACAAGCCTCGGGCAGTCAACTAGTTTCATTCGAACTTTTTCCAATATCCTCAATCGGGTTCTGTAGCTTGTGGTGCGATACAGGTGAAAACAGTTGAACAGTTGAACAGGTGAAAAGGCAACATGGCGGTTTTACATTTTTGAATATCCTTCCAGGTAGGATGAGGATAACAGAAGGAAGAAAAAAAAAAAAACGAAGAAAAACCGAAATGAGAATGGGAGTACAATTATTTTCAATTGGTTGGTCTCAGGTTGGTCGGGTTGGTCGGGTTGGTCGGTGGGATCGAATGGTGACCCACGTTGTCGGTTGTCGGTTGTCGGTTGTCGTCTTCCTTCGGGGTACTTAAATTAAACTTTAGATTGGTATCCTGATTGTGTTTGTTGGTACATAGAGGTGTGTGAGTTTGTCTGAAATGGATCGACTGGTATGAGTTTCAATTTTCAAGTTGGTGACTTCTGCCAAATCGATTATGCCAGAATCTACTGTAGTCCGTATATCCTTTAATTCATTAAGCTCATGTTCCATTCTATCCACACGGTCTGGCGGGCGTTTTGTAAAGTTTCCAGGACTTGATCGGTTTTACAATTGATTTTGCGATGCTTCAAGTGATTCTTATGAGTATTGCAGTCGGTAAATTCATGTGTGCACTCGTTTGCTTTAGTCCAGGAGATATCCAAAAGCTATAGAAATGATTTCCACACAATTGCATGGCATACCATGAGATAGAACACAGAATACCGAACACAGTCCACTGGTTCCGCAGTATACTTGTACTATGTATAGTTTCCTATTCCTGTCACTGCACTGGTGATATCCTTATTTTATCTTCGGGACTAGTCTGTGTTGCGGTGGAATTGGTTTCTTCATTTAATGTGATATCCTGTTGATTGTTGTCTATTGCAGGTGTGCTGCTCTCATAATTGTCGTTGACACTCACAAGTTCTTGTTGCACTTCATTTAGCAAGGATGACGTCTAAAGAGGGAAGTAATTGGTCGGTGGCAGCACTTTTCCCTACCCCATCTGGACTCAGGGGAATTTCCACGAGGAAAAAGTGATGAAAGTTGGAAGTACTTTTCAAATTGAAAATCAATTACTTATAAGTGAAGTTTTGGAAGTTTGTGGGTGGTGAGTTGTGGTGAGAGTGGCAATAGTTTGGAAGCTCTTATTCCTAGTTTGGTCTTGATTTCGAAATGTTTTTAGAGAGAAGAAAAGATACAAATTTAATGAGAATCTTATGCCAATAAGTGTTTAAATTAGTTGCAACAAATATCACTGTTGCAAAGGCTTATGCCTTCTGGATGTGATGCCACCAAGTGAAGCAAAGTATGGCAAGAATATCAACAGGAAACGTTTCTTTGACTCTGCAATATTCCTTTTTTAGGCCGAAAAAAATTACGATCAATTCGTGTGCTTTAAAGTTCCCAAGCACGTTGATTATATATTAAGTTACTGCGAAGTCACTGAATGTTCCCAACATAGATTCGACTTGTTTGTAGTCTTAGTCCTCAATGTTTTGTCTTATTGGCTTTTCTAGTGGTAGGAGTAAATGATGGTGCTTCATCTGTTTCTACTGTTCGTCGTGTTCGGACGTGTTTTCGTTTTGCTCCGAATTAAACGTTTAAACTCTTAAATATAATTTATCCATCCATATCTCTACTTCTGGTATCAGTTCCGCGACATTATTGCATTACCCCTAGTGTCGACTGTCTCTTTGGCTTTTTTTTGTTTTTTGGCTGATCGCAATCTTTCGCGCTTAATAACTGTCGTTGTACCACTTTTGGTATCGGTTCCGCATATATTTAGTGCGTTACCCCAAGTGTTGACCAATTTTCCGATTTTGCTGAATTTCCACTCGCGGTGCATAACAGTGCGTAAAGTTCATTGTTTACCTTTTTCGTTTACTTTTGATAAAATTGCCATGTCTTGCGGAATCACTAACAGCTCAATCTATGACGGCAATGCTGACTTTGTTACTTGTAAGGGCATTTGTGGAAAATCATTCCATGCAATTTGTGTCGGATTAAATAAAAGGATGCTATAAAGTGCCTCAGGGACTCTAATGAC
This sequence comes from Volucella zonaria, assembly GCA_963966105.1. Lineage (NCBI taxonomy): Eukaryota > Metazoa > Arthropoda > Insecta > Diptera > Syrphidae > Volucella > Volucella zonaria. Next base: position 190,547,134 of record OZ014532.1, on the reverse strand, counting down.
TCATCCCAAATGATCACGACGAATCAGTCCAATTTAGAAAGCAGTGTTAGTTATGTTGATGAATTAGGCAACTCGGTTCTCTCCTCAACCGACATAATTAAGTCCAAGCTCACCAACATTGATAAACAATCTGCAAGTCTGGTCGAGATGAATACTGCGATCAATGATCTCAAAGCAGTTTATTCCGCAAAAAACATCTCTAACCTTAAATTGAGAAAATTGATTAACAACCTGCGTGAGACTCATTTGAATCCACCTCAAAGAAACAACCATCTCTAATGCAGCCTGATCCTATGTTCGAAGTAATCTGCGATAGAGTCAACGGTGTTGATGACGATCCAACTGCCGCACAATCAACCATTTTCGATATCGAGAATCATATCGAAACAGTAAGTAGCAAAATTGACAATTTACCAACCCATATGCAACACCACCAGAATGTCCACTACAATATAGTACTTAAATTTTGGCTGAATCACTTGAAACCGAAGTCACCACCACCAAATACGGCATCACCATCAGCAAATGCAAAATATTCCAGCCATCTCACCACGAAGGTAATCGAAACTTTAAATTCGACCTCCCTGCTAGATACGAGTGGTTACTTAAAAACCCCGCTGGTGCTAATTTCAACATTGGAAAGATGCGCATCTGCAAATGGATCGACACACCTACCAAGAAACAGGATAAAACGAAGTTTAATTTTAAGTCTTGTATTAAAAAATATTGCGTTTCATATTTCTGATGTTTTATGTTTTATTTTTAATTTTTGTGTCCAAGAAGGGGTTTTTCCTGAGTCCCTGAAAACAGCTGTAGTATTACCATTGCATAAAAAAGGTGACACAATGTCATTAGATAATTATCGTTCAATTTCCATCTTATCCATTTTTTCTAAGATTATTGACAACGGAATTAAATCTAGAATATTATCATTCTTAGATAAAACTCATTTCTTTAATGATTCTCAGTTTGGTTTTAGAAGCGGTAGATTAACTGAAAGTGCTTTATTAAAACTATCTGGGGAAATCTATAATAGTTTGAATACTTCTCAAATTCCTTCGACTTTATTCATTGACATAACTAAGGCTTTCCATATGGTGAACCATACTCTAAACTATTTAATGCAGGTTTCAGAGGCTTCATTCATGACTGGTTTGCCTCTTATTTAACAAATCGTAAACAAATGGTAAAGATGAAAAATGTTTTTAGCTCACATAATTATTTAAATATAGGTGTTCCTCAGGGATCAGTCCTGAGTCCGATACTGTTTTTAATATATGTTAACTCGCTATTTATTCAACCTTTTAAGGGCAGAATTACGGCTTTTGCTGATGATACTGCCCTTTCCTATTCCAATAAGAGCTTTCTTGATATGTTTGCCGATGTTAATTATGACCTAGATATACTACGACGATGGTTTATGTCTCATAAACTGATCATCAGCAACAAAATGAAATTTATGGTATTTAATATCAAGGAGAGTTGCCTTTATATTATCACTCACCAAGCTGTTTTCGATTTTGTTTAGGAGATGCACATGGACATAATATATCATTTGATAGTCAGGTAAGCTGTAGTGATGGTTGCTTTTTAATTAAGCGTGTTGACAGCTTTAAATACCTAGGTATTATTTGGACCATAAGTATAGTGGGAAGGACCATACGTCATATTTGAAACGGTATTTAAATGCAGTTGTAAGGCAATTATACCACCTTAGCATGTACTGCAAACTACCCATTTTAAAATTGGTTTATAATGGTATTTTAAAATCAAAACTGCAGTACGAAATCTCTTGCTGGGGAGGCATTTATTTTAAAACAATAGAACCACTTCTGATTAAACAGAAGCATGCCTTAAGACTTTTGTGTAGAGCTAATCGCAGAAATCCCACTTTTGAGTTATTCAAATATCTGGAAATTCTTCCTTTAAGGCACCTATACTGCTACAAAGTTTTGAAGATATTTTTTGAAAATTCCGGGTACTATGATGTTAGAGTTCATGATAATCATAACTTGAGAGCCAATACCAGAAACTTCGCAAATGTTCCAACAATCCACAAAACACATTTTTCACGCTTTTATTATGTTACTGCTCCTCGTTTGTTTAATAATTTACCAGAAAAACTTAGGTGTGAGAGAGTGAAAACAGTATTCTTAAATAGTATAAAAAAATGGCTTTTCTCATTTAACCATTCTGAAATAGATGCTTTTTTAACACCAATGTTGTAATATATTTTATGTTTCTTTTCTCTTTTTTTAAAATTGTACGTAATTTTCCTTTTTTAAATGTATGTAATTGAACCTTTCATATCATTTTTTGATTTCCCCATCAATAGAATTATGAATTTCATTTTATATAACTAATAGGTACATTCGCCTCTTGTCTTTTATTAGATAATAGATTGTACAAAGCTATTTCATTCAAAAACTTTAAAGCTCAATATTACCATGAATTACATTATACTTTATATTTAAGTTTCTTGATATGAAATAAAGAAATAAAAAAAAAACAAAAAAAAGAGTTATCTAATCCCATTTCCAACTCCCGTCCCAAACCGGATTCTAATAAAATACCGAAACCCGTCTCAAACCATCCCAAACCTGACTCTGTACCGCAACCCGGTTCCAAATTCAGTTCCAAATCCTACTCTAATTGGAGGTTTAAAACTAACATATTGACCAATTTCACCCCTCCCGCTCATATTATGTACCAACTTCATATAATTTATTGCACCAGCTGCCTCCGTTCCACCCAAGCCCCCGCGTCAAGGCGTCTCTTTCAAATTAACCCCAACCGATCACACTAACTCCTCTGAAACACCTAACCCCTCTGCATATGCCTCCACTAGCACTTCTCTCCCAAATTTCGATCTCACAACCGGAGTTGATTATCAAAATTTAATTAGGTCCCATATTATAAATCCCTCATCTGAAAAAGTGTCTCGATCTACCCCATTTTTGACCTCCTTCTGCCTCCCACAGTTAAAATAACCCAACAAACTTTTGACACAACAGAATGTCGTTATGCACTTTCTAGGATTAGAGAAAAAAAAGACGTACGAGAATATACGTCTCCTTCTAGCGTATCTGCATGACAAATCAGACTCAGTTTGTTACGACGGAAAAACTAAAACAAGCATCATGGTCTGACTAACCTGACATGTCTGAAGAACTTATATATCAAGTTCCAAGAGATTTTCAATATGCCTCCCCAAAAGTCTCAGACGAACTTGCTATTTTCGGTAACTATGTGCACTCAAAAAGGATCTCACACCTTCAACGGAGCAGAGTTGACAACGACAAATTTTTTCGTCCCTAACGTACTACCATTGCCTGAGTTTCAACCATCCACTCCTACACAATCTCAAAATAACATTCCTCTAACCTTCTACTATCAAAACGTAAGGTAAATACGACCCAAAACTTGTGCTGCCTTGGGCAAATCTCACGCTCTCCCATTTGAGGTCTTCGCTCTGACCGAAACCAATCTAATTCCCGATATAAAGAATCAGGAATTATTCCCCCCTAGTTTCAACGGTTTCGAAACGACGATCTTACCCGTCCAAAAGATGATTCTCCTTGTCGAGGTGTCCTACTGGCCGTCCACAATGGCCTAAACTCTTCTCCAATCGCTGTTTCTACTTCTTCTAAGCTGGACTACGTTTCAATAAAGATAACGCTCCCTTGCAGGTCCCTGTACGTTATGTGTTTTTACTACCTACCGGCGCAACCTACCGAATGCTACCAACTCGCTATCGATGCTATTGATCAAATAATTATTATCTGATCCCCTCGATGATATCATCGTATTCGGCGATTTCAGTCTACCACAACTGCACTGGACTCAATCAGATGATGAATCTTTTTTTATCGCATAAAACGAATTTCTGCAAAATTAACGCATAACTTGGTAAGTGTTCTTTTGATTGTATGTCCCTTTAAAGTGCGCTCTCTATTTCCCCTTTCCGCGCAATAAAATCCCTTCTACGACACCTCCGTGATATAACCCATTTTGCTAAGGTGGATATCTTCTTACTTGGATAATTGTTTTTATAGTACTCGTTTCAGGTCTGTCCTATCGGCCCCTTACTTGTTCACTCCAGGTGTTCCTCAAGGTAGTAACCTAGGTCCACTTCTCTTCATCCTAACCAATAACGATCTTGAAAGGGTTATTCACCACTCAGCACTTTCTTTCTATGGTGACGATATAAAAATTTTTTAAACCCATTTCCTCACAACACGACTCCAGCCACTTTCAAATAGATCTAAATAGTTTTTCCACCTGGTGCATCAAGAACTGCTTAGAACTCAATGTCACCAAATGTCAATCGATTGCGTTCTCACATAAATTCAACACGTATCCTACCCATATCCCCACGGCCAACCTATATCCCTTGTTCTGTCTATCCGCGACCTTGGCATATTATCCGACAGGGAGTTTAATCTCCGCTCGGTGAGATAATTACAAAAGCAAACTCATCACTTGACTTCGTTAAAAGATGGTCCAAAGAATTTTACAACCCGTATGTGACCAGATCACTATACATCACTTACTTCTGCCCCTTATCGAGTACGTTAGCCGAGCGTGGTGTCAATTTCAAAGAGTTCATGTATCCCGTATTGAGAGCATCCAGCGTCGTTTTCTTCGATTTGCACTCCGAGGTCTAAACTCATTAACTTGAATACGCTTGAGGATCGAAGGGACATAGCAGACATTCTTTTCATTGACCGACACCTCTCAGGCTCTGTCGATTGCACGTCTCTTTACAACTAACCCTCGGACGTTGCCCCCGTTCCTTTATTTACCAATTCACTCCACCACATACGGCTCTAACGAACCAATCTCGTGTACAAAATAACTTAACTTTAACTTTTGTGGTGTGAGGTTAAACTTCTGTCGGCAGCCAAGCGAACGAGGAGAGCGGCGTGATTAAGCACAGCCACTGAACTGTCAAGCTGTCAAATGTTGAACTTAATCGTCTGATAACATCACAGTATATAGGCCAATTTCTGAGTACTCAAAGAGGAGGACGACGGTATTAATAGGAACTGCTTCCAATATGTGCGTCTCGACAAGCCATATGAGCGTCGACTAACACCATATTGCAGACAAAGTGTGGAGATAGTTGGAATAACAGGAATGAGCAGCTATGATAGTTATAAAACTGATTTTTGGCTTAATGGCCTAAATGAGGACTTGATTAAATGTAACATTAAACCGCGAAATGAACGCGAAATACGCTTTAAACTGCTCAATTAACAGTAACATCACCATACTATAGTACAAATCTAGCAGGTGCAAAATAGGCAAAATAGGTACGCTTTTCGGAATATATTGGGAGAAGCGATTAAATGCGAACAGCGCCATCTATACTTCAATAGCAGACGACTGAGGAATAATGAGGAGGCGATATTTTGGGAACAATTGAAAGAAGTATGAAAACCTGGCTAGTTCTGGAAAGATGGCATCGAACTTCATCTCTGTTCTAATGTCGAATTTGAAAATCGAATTATGAGTAGTGACAAAGTAGTTTTAGTAAAAGTAAAGTAAAAGTGGTTGAATTATAAATTGTTGTATTTTGATTCTGAATGAATTCTGTGGTGTCGGAAGTGGGTTAGGACATATCGTGTTTATTCTAAAACCGTCATGCGTCGAAAACTATTGCAGTTGGCCCTTGTTCTGCTCAAATCCGAGTTAAACAAGAGAAACCTCAGCGCTAATGGAAGAAAGAGCGACCTGAAGCTGCGATTTCAGGACGCCTTGAACAAGGAGGAACAGATCCAGATAGGAGAGAGTGCCGGCAATGACTTGTTTGCTATGATGCAACTCCTCTTGTTTACAATGGACGAACAAAAGTACAGTTTCGAACAAAATCTGGATGAACAAGAGAAAAATCTGAACGAGCAGAAGAACACTCTCCAGCAAAAGTTCGAAGAAATCAATGACCAACTTAAAACAATGGAGAAGAATGTTGACGAAAATGATTAGCTTTTTGCGTATGAGAAGCAGTTCGAAATGGCTGCATGTGCGAGTCCTGCAGCAGAGTTGTTTATAACATCGACATCGAAAAGCATAAATACTATATGGTTTTAGTACAGGCTATCGAGAGACGGTTTGGGAACAGCAACATGCAGGGAGCTTAGAGTTTACCAGGTTCCATTGCAACGAGGAGGAACACTTCAACAGCTCCAACCAGACGTCAGTACACTGTCATACCCCGCCGCAGGCCAGGAAATAAACGACGAAATGGAAAAGGACACATCCATCAGGGAAATCGCAGATTCGAAGCTACAGTCAGCAGTAAGGATGGGCGGGAAAAGAACCTTGAATGAAGCCCTTGCCTTCACTCTAGTGATGGAAGCAGCCAATCAGGTTTCCGAGGGAATACATTTCGTCAGAGTAGTAGCATCTGTTGAATGCTAACGCTCAAGATTAAGTTCCGAGGAATAAGATACTCCGCGGGAGAGACGGAAAATACACCTTTGGAACTGCGATAACCTAGGAAATCTTCAAGGGCAGTATAAAGAACGGATACAACGAAAAGGCTGCCTTCACTGGGGTAACAAGCAAATAGAGACAAAAATCGACAGAAACGGCTCCCGAATGCTTACTTCGCGGGGCAGAAGTCGGTAGCAGGAGTTGGTGACCGGATGGCAATCATTCAAGTTTCGCTGGCAAAATCAGAACGGGCAAAGTCCAAGCTGGCAGAAGATATCAGACCGGAACCAAACTCTGAAGACATATTGGGTACAGCAGGACTCGCTTTGTGTGCAAGATGATTTGCTAAATAGAAAATGGGAAAGCGCAGATTTAACAAAATCTCGTATATAGCTAATCGTGCTACGGTCCAGAGTCAGCCAAGTGCTCCATGCAAGCGCGGTGACAAGGGGGGGCAGTGGGGGCGATCGCGAAACCAAATAATTCATAAAAAAACTTATTTAGGACACCGAGCGCGAAACGCAGTTTTCTACATGCGAAACCGCACTTCGCTATCATGTTAGTGCGAAAACGTATTCCGCACGAATAGGATTGCTATGGCTTTATGGCCATTACACAATTTGGCGTTTAGTCGCTCTCGCTTTTGATAATGTTAATGATAATTGAACGATCAAACCGTCCTTTTTGATCGTCGTCAACTCCGAATATCTTTTCCTCGTATCAGGAAGACGATTTATTTGGATTGATTTACGAGCCTATGGTATACTGAAGATTGTGCAACCCGAGCAAACGAGCAAACGAGCAAAATAAGCGAAACGAGCGATAGCAAAAAATGAAACGCGATGCTTCCGCCAGTGTGGTTTCACAAAAAGAAAAAAACTCTTTATTTCTACGAGGTTTTTATAGGTTTCTTTGAACAACTGTTTTTATGAGCTTTATTTCGTCAACAATTTTATAATTCAGAAAAATATGGCGATTGGTATAATTTTTGGTATAATTTAAAAGTTATACCAATTCTATCTTCTCCAACAATAATAATTATCAAACGAGGGACTGAACAATTTTTATTCCACAATGTCGCTTCAGCGTTGTGCTGACAGATTATGTATTGTATGGAGGCTACCCGTTCAGAGTTAATACATTACACCATATCCTACCCTGTAACTTCCAATCGAACAAATCAACGAATCATATTAATTCATTGGGAACAGCTGATAGCAGATAGCTGTCAAAAAAATCTGTAGTTAATTCTTAAAAGTGGTTCAAGTGTTAGTAGTTTATTCGCAAGCTCGTGATATACTTTTTCGAAATACATTTCGAAATTACAATATACATAAGCTGTAAGTAGACAAACAAGAGAATTGGATTTCCATAGATTGAAAAACAATATATGACTGATTTACAGGTTGATCTCAATGTAAAACTGAATCTCTCTAGCCTAGTTCTGCTTTCATCTTATAAATCTAATAATTCTATTACTAAGATTGCTAATAAGATGTCAGGTTCTGAAAAGCGAAAAAGAACTGACTCTAAAAACATACGAACAAATAAAAAGACTCAAAAAATAACAAGCTATTATTCATCAACCATTGAAAAAAAAGGAGAAGATTCTACTAGTGCGATTTTCAAAGAAAAACTTATGAAATTTCGATGTATGCAAGATATGAGATTAGAAAATGAAGATGTTTCGAATTCAGAACAAAGTGTGATTGAGAATACATTGCCATTAAATAGGACAACGAATGAAAGTGTTGATTACGATACAGGTAAATTTGTCTATTTTAAATTTTAATATGTATCTGTCAATAAATAATGGTATTTACTCACCTTATTCCTAGATGAATGTCAAGAAAAAGATGCATCTTGGCCGAGTTCATCTGATAGAATCTCTGATAAAATAGTTCATATCATTACGAATAATGAATAACTTCTTGACTTCATGGAAAATTGAATATTATTTTTTAAAATATAACTATGGAATATATTCTTTATTTCAGAAAGTTTAGTCGGAGAAAAATCTAAGATAAATATCAATAAAAAATTGCCAAGTTCTAGAAATGCATCAAATAAAAATTTAGATCTTGGTAGTTATATTGGTAAGAGTATCGATGATCTCACAAAGAAAAAGCTGTTATTGAATCCATGGATGCCTCCAAAAAACTACAAATTTCCATTCTCTATCCACAAGAAGCAAGGGAAAGAAGACCGAGGATATGCGAAACAAACGCATTTAGATAATTTCGAATGGCTCGTTTTCTCTGACGTTCATCAATGCTTTTTTTGCAGATACTACCATTTTTTTGTGAATGAAAATTTTGGAGGTCATCAGAATCTTACGTCTCTTGGCAATTTAGTCACGGAAGCTCTAACTTCATTCGCTAAATTAGTAGGGAATGATGGTGCCCTTGTAAAACATGGTACTTTCAAGTATCACAAAGATGCAGTGCTGAGTGCTAAAGATTTCTTAAAATCTCAAGAAAATCCTCAGCTGAGTATAATCAATACAGAAAGGATCAGGAAAATAAAAGAAAATAGGCGTCTTTTGGTATCAATTGTTGAAAGCATAATGTTTCTAGGAAGGCAGAATATACCATTCCGAGGTCATCGTGACGATGGTCCATTCAATTTTGAAAGCTCACGAAGGAAATTTCAGAGAGTTGCTAAAATATCGCATTCAAAGTGGAGACTGTGTTTTGACCGAGCATTTAGAACAAGCATCGTAAGACAACGCAAAATTATATTGTATACGAGTAATTGAATGTTGTGCGGAAGAGATTTTATCAGTGATTATAAATCGAGTGTATGAAGCTGGATTTTATTCTATAGGATTTGATGAGACTACTGATATTTCTCACATTTCGCAAATGACGATTATATTAAGATACATTCACGGAAATATCATACGTGAAGATTTTATAAAATTTGTAGACTTGAGCGAAACAATAAGCAACATGAGTAATAGTGATTCAGAAATAGTATTATCAGGGGTCAATATAGGGCAAGCTGTACTCGACACTATTAATGAACTAAAATTGAATAAAAATCTTTGTGTAGGAATATCTACAGACGGCTGTAGTGTGATGGTCTCTGATTCGAAAGGCGCTGTGAAAACCATTAAAGAAGAATATAAGAACGCTGTTCATTCTCCATGCTACAACCATAAACTTAATTTATCGATTTCCAAGTCTTAGTCGGTACAAGCTGTGAGAAACGCAATTGGAACCATGAAAGAAACTATTTGTTTTTTCACTGCATCATCAAAACGTTTCAAAGCACTCAAGGAAAAAATGGGGAAATCGCTCTCAAATCTTTGCGAGACTCGTTGGGGAGAAAAACATATGAGTACGCTACAATTCAGGATGTGTCTTCCAGAAATTCTTAATTGTTTGGATTTTGTAACGACTTGGCAAGATACACAAACAGCCGCAAAAGCTAGATCGTTAAAATTGGCTCTTTGCGACAGTGAATTTATAGTAACTGTCGTATGTTTATCGAGTTTGCTTGAGCGGACTCATCAATTAAGTAAGTTTTTTTCAAAAGACGCAAATCGACATAAAAAGAGCTCAAGATGAATTATCACGAACATTGATAATGCTTGAGAGTAAACGTGAAAAATCCACCGAAACATTCATATCAATTTTCGAAGAAGCGAATGGAATAAGCAAAGAGCTAGGTGTCGAAATAAAAGTACCTCGCTTGGCTAGCAGGCAGCAAAATCGCTGCAACGTACCAGCGAATGACCCTATCGAATATTATAGGCGATCAATTTATATTCCGATGCTTGACAACGTCTTTGATGACTTGAAAGCACGATTTACATCGGAAACACTCGACTATTTACTTACTCAACTATTTATTCTTTTCCCCGATCTATTGAAATTGAAAAATAAAGCTGTGAAAGATACAGCGAGAAGTGCTCTTGCTAAGAAATATAAATGTTTTTTCAATGAATCTGAAGCCGTAGCTGAAAAATTATTAGGAATCGAACTGGATGCGTGGGTATTAAAATGGGAGAGTGATTCTTCATTTGACGCTGTAAAATTATTACAATGCTGTGATCGTGAAGTCTATCCAATGATCCACATTTTATTGCGAATCCTAGCTACTTTACCTGCAAGTTGAGGAGTACTATGAGGCAGGATAGATTAGCAGGATTGGCACTTATACATACTCACTGCGATATTAAGCCAACCGTTGATGCCGTCATCGATCGCTACGCAAACATGCGGAAACATGGCAATAAATTTATTGTATAAATTTTTCAATTTCGCAGTTGTTTTATGTGTTTTTTAATTTATCTTATATATCTTTATAAACTGCAAATTATAATAAACAACTCTGCAAATTACAATAAATATACACTGCAAGTTTTAACCATATCTTCAAACCAATTTTTTTTTTTTACTATAAGAATTTTACGCGTCGCCCCCCACCCCAAACGATGCTTCTGGATCCGTCTCTGGCTCCATGAAATACATGACGGAACCTAAGGAGGTCAGTTTGGAATTAACAAGACGTTGGAGAATGTAAGAGAACATTTCTATTGGCCAAGTGCAAAACAAGATGTCGAGAATTGGTGCAAAAATTGCATAACGTGTGCGGCTACCAAGGGCTGCAATACAATATCGGAGCACCATTCGAAAGAATAGCCATTGACATCGCTGGCTCGATTCCCGTAACCTTTAATGGTAACCTTGTGGTACCCTTGTGGTCACGAAATACTTCAATAAACGGGCGAAAGTGTTTGCAATCCCAAGTCAAGGGACGAAGACCCTAGCGGAACAAATAGTCAATATCTGGGTGAACAGGTTTGGGACTCCGATGGAGCTATACTCTGGTCAAGAACGAAACTTTGAATCATAAGTTTTCCAAGAAGTGTGTCAATATCTTGGAATAAGGAAGACAAGGATAAAGCCACTACACCCTCAATCGAATGGTCGAGCGATATAATAAGACAATGAATGGGCATCTAAGGTCGTGGGAAACTGCTAGCGGGACTGACTTTTCTCTCTTCTAAATGCCCCCTATAAACGAGGTCCATAGTTCAACAGGACATACACCATCCGAGATCCTATTTGGTCCAAAAGTTCGATTGCTAAATGAGCGTAATGAGTTGAGCGACAACGCGGATCACCAAAATTGCAACAGGGTTGGGAAGTTCTGTACAAAGTGAAAACACGCATCAATGACGTTGTCTACCGAATCCAAGATGGAAATCGAGGAAAAATTAAGGTGGTCCATGTAGATAGAATGTGTCACTTCAACGGACTAATGAATGACTAAGTTGTTCCCGACGAACTACCCTAGAGAGGGATTAGTGTGATGACAGCTGAAACTGAACAGCGCTATCTATATTTGAATAGCAGAAGATTTACCAAACGGATGAATAATGGAATCTCTTTAATAACTGATAGCGAATTTTGCGGAAAAATGGTTAGAAGAATGGAAGTTGGCTAGTACAGAATGTTCTCCATAGATGGCAGGGAGTATACTCGTAAATATGGGCGTCGAACAGATGTTGTAGGAAAAGATAAAGTAACGTAAAAGTGGTTGATAAAAGTAATTGAATTATAAATTGTTGTTGTATTTTGATTCCGAATAAAGCCAACATTTTACGATTTGTATTCGTATAAGCCGAAACCACGGAAAGGGATACCTGATACCTGGCGTAACCAATAGGTATTTGTAGATACCAGGTTTTCTATACTAAAATGAACTACGTGCGGACTTCATAAAACGTTGTTTATTTAAGATCCATACGCCGAAGTCCGTTTTCGTCAACATAATTGGCTGTACTGTCAATGACCCTTCACCCTTCGGAGTAGAGAGAGAATGCACTACTCGTTTCCCTTTCGCTTTGCTTCCTTGTATGATATTCTCAGCTGGGAACGCAACTGATGAAGTGTTGTTTATTCGCTCTATACGTCTAACTATTAGAGTCGCAGAAGGACTACTTGATAAAGGAATCTAACTGAGATGTTTCGAAGTAAACCAGTGAATGCATATGGTTTGATGGCCGCCATCATACTGCGGACTACGTTTAGAAGGATTTCTTTGCTGTTATCATCCTTCTTGAGTGTATGACCATCTGGTTCGGTCCCTAAAATTTCCGTTTGCTTTACGTCAAATGAAAACGCTGATTTCTTAACATAATTTTTTGTTCTTATTAACTTTGACTTCCCAAGAATCTTTGCAAAGGACTGCGTTGGTATTGCAGCGCTCTGACGATGTTTTCTAGACTTTTTGAATCAGTCGCGTGTCATAATATCATTAAATTAGGCTGGATGTGGTTACTCCATTGTCACCGAATTTAGAATTATGACACCGATTCAAGACTCTAAATTATCGCTGCAAGAACACGAATTCATGCAATAGATGATCCAGATCCACTTTGCTTAAATCAATCCCAAAGCTGACATCGGTCAAAGTATTATCAAAGGCGTAGTCGGCTAGTGTATCTGATTGGAATCTTTTCTTATAGCTTACAATCTAAATAATGCCCAAAGCTAATTTCTACATTCGCAAACATTAGTTGTTAAAAAACAAATTGATAATCCGATATGAAACTTTGAATTTATAATGGCCTGCCAACGGGGCAACTACCATATACAGAGTACAAAAATCAATTAAACGAAATTCAACAGTTCAACTTCACTCCCCAGGCTGTATGAAATTCAGTTCCCGCCATTGTCATCATCGTCATCAGATTCAACAGTGCCACTGCTGGCTACATTGGCTGCGAAGGTCCCTTTTAGAATAGACCAGGAAGCGGATGTCCGAGCCTAATAAAACAGAAAAACTAAATTAAAAGTCAAAACGATGCTGTTTGGTTGGCCTGTTCATTCGTTTTGTTGGTATCGTTCATTCGCCCGTTCGTTGGTTCGTTGGTTCGTCCTTTTGTCCAGCTGGCTCGGTTTGGTTTTTTGGTTCCTTTTCACGAATAGTCAAGCTGAGTTGAATCCTGAATTACAGCAGAGAAACGGAACTGTGAGCTAACTTCCTCGAAACGGCTGATTTCAGTTGATTTATTTATTTATTCGCTTTTTTTTTTGCCGGGATGACAGCCAGGAATTCCCACCTCCTCCGCCTTGCTCGGGAGGCAGCGATTGTTTTTCCAATTATTGGGTGGGTGGGTGAGCAGGGTACAGTACGTTTCATGAATTTGAAAAGATTCTTTTTTTTTTTTATTTAATACTGTGCTGCTTTTTCAAGGCGGATGAGTGAAACTTTTAATGGATTTCCCTTTTTTTTTTCATTATTTCGGTGGTATCCTCTTGGTTCGGGCGGATTCATTGGAATCCCCTAAAGATTTCGGAATGGGCACGGAAAATCTGGGTGTGGGAAGGACTTTTTTAATTTAACTCCCGTATTAGTTGAGTCGCAGGAAATGGATGGTGGTTAGGGGGTTAACTGGAGAAGGTGGTGGGTAAACTGTGAGCAAATCAATTGGGAAGACATTTCTTTGTAGGGCAGTGTAATTGTTTTGCTTTTGGTTATTTTCGATTGGGAATTAGTGAAGGATGTTGATTTGATTCCTTTTTTTTGGTGTTTTTTTTTTTTTGGTTTTGTTTGGTTTTCTCTGTTTTCTGTGATTTGTTTTGTTTTATTTTGTTTTGGTGGGTTCATGGCTTTTATTGACTTGTTGAAGTTTCAATTAACCGAGCGGACGATGAAAATAAGAGTTTGCCATTGGTACTAACAAGAAATGGTTCGACTAAACACTCATTGTTATGGTAGATTTTAATTTGTATTGTATTTGGTAACCGCCGATGTCATTTAGAGTTGGTTTTAGGTTGTCGAAATGAAGTTATAAATGAGGGGTCGCTTATGATTCTTCTGAAACCTGTTTGAACTTTAAAGATGTTCAAGAAGTTAGTGTCGTTGATTGATTGGAAGCAAAAGTATATTATCGAATGCCTGTCTAACTCTGCTGTTTTTCATTTACTCGTAAGTACGATTTAGGGAGGGAACTTGATCTTGTCTTCTCTTCGGATGTTAAGAACTGCATCGTTACTGGGAGCAATCACCTTCTGTTCAAAATGAAAAATCCTCTAATTTACATTCACCTACACTAAAGAAAATGCCGCGGCAGATGGCCCGGTGAAACCAATGTCGCATACTTAGAAAATAGGGTTCCAGACAGTCGGCGTATTCAAAGTTGAATGGTGGAAATACATCGCGAAGTTTCAGAGGATCTGCATATCGTATTCATCGATTTGGAAAAAGCGTTCTCTACAGTTCGAAGAGGTCTTATAGAAATACGATCCTAAAACGCACCCGAGACATAGCATGTAAGAATGATACGCTATGCGTACGATGGCGTCAGGACAGTGCCAGCTTGTGCATCCAGAGGATACGAAGTCAAAGTTGGAGTACACTATTGATGCAGCACATTGGCAAGTCCGAAACGACTTGCTTCTTTTCGCCAATGATAGTACTGATAGTAAGGACTTGACAGCACTTCAGGCAGCACTTAATATTTGGACAAATGGTTTTCTCAGTCGTCATAATACCGGCTATCTGTATTGTCAAAAGAACCGGATAAAGGGCTTCTCAGGTGAGTTATCCTACGATTCCGTAAAGGAAGGAAGACCTAGAGCTCGTATTATGTTAATTCAGAATATAACAGCTATTACAATTCCAGAACACACAAATTACATCGGACATAGTTGAACTACCCACTGAAGGCGGTAAGACAGACGCAATATGTCAACCTACCTGGCGGGGTGACTCTTCCGACCTGGGCTTTCTGCTCGTGGACTACTGTGGCAGGAAAAAGAGACTCCAGCTGATAATTGGATGTGATTCGAACGCCCACCATATGAGTACAGCTCAAATATCAACAAAAACGGTGAGTCTCTTCTAGAATTTACTTGCAAAACTAACCTTGAAATTCTAAACCACGGAAATAGCCCTACATTTATAAAGCGAGTTAGGGAAGAAGTCTTTGACCTCACCCTATGCACCCTATTTATAAAAAAAATTATAAGGAACTGGCTTGTTTCAGCTAAGAAAAGCAAGGCAACCGATCTCCTCCATTGTGGAATAACAAACTCACCAAATTGAGGACGTGTAGACCAGAAAGCGTTTTAACAAGGCGAAACGCGATTTAGAATGACCTGAGTACTTTGAAACACTGACAGGCTATAATCGAGAAATTACAAGAGCTAAAAGAAAATCATGCAAAACGTTCTCCGAAGATCTGCCGGACATTCGAAGCCGCGCTCGTATCCACAGAATTCTATCCAAACAGAACACTAACCGATTTTCCAAATTCCACCACCACATCCGTCGCTACCAATAATCTTCTCCAGAGAAAGATCAATAGACCAACTAGAGGGGACTGGAATAGGTCAGAGGAAATTTTTCATGAAGGCAAAATAAAATTCGCCATGAATTCATTCGATCGACTCAAATGGTAAGTCTTCCCAGCACCACCCAAAAAGGTATTGCGCTAATAACCCCACTTCTGATAGATGTATTCAGGACCAGTTATGTCTGAGGTTACATGCCAAAAAGGTGGAAGGAGGTAACGGTAACAACGCATGCTCTTTAGGAACACACAGCACAGAAAGAACGATAGGAATGAGATATAAAATTGATTCTATCTTTATTTTGAAGCTACATTCATGCCATTTTGTGTGGAATAGCACATCATTCAATTGGCCACCTCGTCTTCGCTGGCAGGGCTTCAAGCGGTCGGTCGGTTCAATTTTTGATGACTCCATCCAATATGTGCAGCGTTATTCCTGCGATAGCGTGTCGAATGTAGACCTCGAGCTCGTTCAAGGTAGTTGGTTTGTTAGCGTAGACTAAGGACTTGACGTAGCCCCAGAGAACATAATAGAGTGATGTCAAACCGTATAATCGCGGCGGCCTTTTCCTTCACAACTTCGAGCGTTGCATTGCTCGTATAGCATGTAGCGCCGTCTTGTTAGAAGCATAGCTCGGATATATCAATGTTGTCGAGCTCTGACCACAGAAAATCGGTTAACATCGCTCTATACCTGAGACCACTGACGATAACGGTGTCTCCTTCCTCGTTTCGAAAGGAATAAGGTCCTTTGATGCCGTTATGCCATAAACCAAATAGTCAATCTTTGTGGATGCACTGATGCTTGGCCGAACACGTGTATATTGTGTTCACTGCAATAATGTCAATTAAACGAACAATGGACAAAACGATACCTCGGTATCAACACACTGACGACGAAGACTTATTCCGCAATGCAACTATTGACGCACTGCACCGACAAAAAAGTAGGCTGCTGTCAAGACTAAAAACCTTGTACAGACAGTTTACTGACAGACATAACCCGGAGATCATGACATTGAAGTCGTCGATTAAAAACCTCCAAACACTAATAAAGGAAAATTACAGAAACTCTGTAAGTTTGTATTGGAACAAGAAAATTCGGGCTGTAAGCACCAGCAACCCGAATATGTTCCCGCAAATAAATAAAATATTTCGGAGAAATAATCAGAACGACCTTCCAAGTCTTAGAATCGCCCGAACGACGAACAACGAACAAATACTTGTTGCAGCAGGCATTGATCCAAATGAGGCAGTTGATGATGACAACTTCTTTGTGGTCGAGGATCCGCAGGAGAAGGTAGAGGCTATAGGAGCGACTTTCCAGGAAGTGTACAAGGCGAATTATATCATTGGCCCGAACCACGACCTGGAGAGTCGAGTCCTTGTGCACAACTCCTGCCTTCGAAATGAAATTGCGAATTGGCGATTCGAGAGCTCGGGTTTCACCCAGTTCAGTGACGAGAATATGGCAAATAATGTCATCACCAACGAAAGGGTATTAGTACCGTTCATTTCGAAGGAAGAGCTCCAAACGATCTTCGAATCACTTAGAAGTAAGAAATCAGTGGGAACCGATGAAATACCGAACATTGTGCTTCGACATCTCCCACTAGAAGCGGTGGACATTTATACCACCCTGTTTAATAATGCAATGAATAATGCACATTATCCAGCGCATTGGAAAACTGCGGTGGTACATCCCATTCCCAAAAGGGATAAAGATACTTCCAATCCGTCGAATCTCCGCTCGATCAGTCTTCTTCCAAACATCAGTAAGGTTTTCGAGAAGGTAATCAATAGAGTCCTGACTAAGTGGGTTGAGGACAAACATATAGTTCCGGATAATCAATTCGGGTTCAAGGCGGGGCATGATATCATTCATGCTGCGTCTAAACTGGTTTCTGATATCCAATGGAACAACGGCAAGAAACAGTGCACTGGTGCCTGCCTGATTGACTTGGAAAAGGCCTTCGATACCGTATGGTTAGAGGGACTCTTCTTCAAGCTGGACAGGTTGGGCATTAGTAAACCACTTCTGTATATTCTTTTTGATATGCTCTCCAGTAGACAGTTCATCGTGAAGAATGGCGATGTGACTTCTGCTGGAATATTTAACATTAAAAACGGTCTGCAGCAAGGTGCGGTAAATTCGCCGATCCTATTCAACATTTACACAAGTGATCTGATAGGTTCACTTCACCATGCCATAGCGTACGCAGACGACTTAATTGCGTACAGATCAGGTCCAAAGATTGAGGTCATTAATACACTTTTGCAACGTGACTTCGACAAAATTAAGCGATATTGCGATGACTGGAAGTTGAAAATCAACTTTCAGAAGTCGGAAACCATTCTGTTTAGAACGCCTTTGTCTGGGGCCTCTAGGGATACCAGAAAGAATTGGCGAAAGTTCTCTATCGTCGGACAACATGGACAGCCACTTGCTTGTCGAAATGTAGTCAGATACCTTGGGATCTGGCTAGATCAATATCTGTATTTTAACAAACATATAGATGTTGCTCTGGCCAGAGCCAGAGGTGCTTTTGCCATTACAAAGAGACGGTTTTATAACAGCCAACTCGATGCGAGGGTGAAGGTGATCTGCTACATGGCCCTTATCCGGCCTATGCTTGTATTTGGATGTCCCGTGTGGTTCAACGTGAGAGCAAGTTTATTGGAAAAGATTCGGGTGTTTGAGAGGGCTTGCCTTAGGGCTTGTCTTCGCTTATACAGAACACCAGAGTCTGAGTACATAAAATTCTATCGCAATGAGGTTTTGTACAATAGGGCGAACCTAATAAGAGTGGACAATTTTGTTATTAAGTTGACTCGAAGGCACATTGCAAGAGCAATGACCTCATCGAACAACCTGATCTCCGGGGCTTACTACCCTAATTGTATGTATCATGAGAGAGTTCGCTTTGACGGCTTTATTCCTCCAGAAGCGTTCCTCTACCTTGATAGCAAAGGTCTGATCCAGGACAGATTGGCTGTGCCGCTAATCTTCCACGTTGCTCGAACAGCTGCGGACAGGCGACTCAACTACGACAGAGACGTCGCACACGGCAGTGCGGAGCGTCTCCGGTTCAGTAGGGCGGTAGGGAGTCGCGACATGAGAGATGTTGCTCGTCAGCACCAGCAATTTTGGTGGCTTGTTGAAGAAGAGGATGCGTCGTCGTCGAATTCCTTCAGCAACTGATAGCTTCTTGCGAAACAAAGTGGGTCAGCCTAAATTTTTTTTTTGGTTTAGCGTTGGCCGGCTTACATAGTTTTAGGTAGAATTAAGTTAGATTTAAGCGAAAAAAAAAAAAATATATATATATATATATATGTATATATGTATGTACATGTATTTATATATTACGTATATATATATAATGTATATATATTATGTATGTATATATTATGTATTAGATGTAAGTAGGTTAAGTAAATTAAGATTTATTCTTAGGTAGTTTGTAAGTTTTAGTTTTAAGTTTTATAATAAGTTTAAAAAATGTAACTCATGATACTAAGTTTTTCTTAAAAAATGTTTTCTTAGTTCTAATTATAATAAATAGACATAGTATAAACATGTAATGTAAGATACGTCGAAAGACATAATTTAAGTATTAGGTTTAACTTAGAGTGCCCGCATGGGGCCAGTAAGTTAGAATAAGATTATTTTAAGTTAATTAAGCTAATTTTTAAGCGTTTTTTTGTATAGCATTTAAGTGTAAATTAAGTAATATAAATAAAAATGCATAAAAAACTGAAACTGAAACTGAGCAATAATGTCAATTTTCCTTGTTGATATAGCCGTTGAGCCAAAAATGGACGTCGTCCGAAAAGATGATTTTTTGGCAAAAATCCGGATCTCCGGCCAACATTTCCAGCGATCAATGAGCGAACTCACGGCACATTGTCTTCGGCTTCAATTATTGCGTCAGCACAATCTTATACGGATGTAGGCCCAAATCCAACCGCAAAATGAGCCGGGTTGTCTCTCAGGCGATACCCAATTCAGCTGGCCATTACGGTAGCTATTTTTTCTTCATTTCGCACCAATCTCTGTATGGCTGGTGACTTAAAATCCAAAAGAGTGTACTAACGCTTAAACTTTTCCACGGTTCTACGAATTTCCTGCACACTGAACCCGAGATAACGACCGACCTCACGACGAAAGTCACATTGCGTAAAGCAATGCATTATGAAATGGCAAACCTTACAGAATATTTTGACAGCTGGATGTCATTGGTAGCTTTGACAGCTGCTGAAACATAACAACTGGAAAACAATTGCTATCTGGTCAGCCAATACCACAGGTAACTGGATAATCCACATGCTTGACGTAAAACTATCAACACTACAGTATGCATTAACAGAATCAGCGATACGGCTGCCAAAGATTGCTCCTAGGGTGGTGTTTTCTTCCCCTGGTATAAATGAACTGCTAAAAATACTCAGCAACTACGGTTTCAAAATATGTCCAAGGATATGCTGATGACACTGCGATCCATCAGCAAATTCGAAGAAAGTATGTACCTCGGAAATCCTCCAGAGGGCACTCAAACTTGTTGCTAACTAGTGCAAAAAGGTTGGCTTAAACGTCAATCCGAAAAGAGCACCATGGTTACTTTACCACTTTTGGTTAAACCATAAAGTTTTCAAGTGAAGTGAAATTTCTAGGGGTTACTCTGAATCAAAAACGCACTTGAACTCACACATCAAAAAAAAAACCCAAACCATAGAAAAACCAAGATCTGTGGTTAAAATTCCATCTCCGTAAGCAAATTACCCAGTACTGCTTTATGTGCAGAAGCCTGAAACTGGACAGCAACTCGACCTTTAACGAGTTTGATGCCCTGTCTGGCTCCATTCAAACAATAGTATCCCTATGTCCTCATACTGAAATCGTCGTTACGGGCGATTCCAATATACACAATTCTGGGTGGCTTCGACATTCTGTACAGACAACACCCGAAGGACAGTGTGTTGAGATCTTCGCTGCGGAAAGCAACTTAACGCAGCTTGTAAATGAGCCCACGCGAATACCACACGTTGATAGTCAAACCGCCAACACCCCGGACTTGTTTTTCACTTCTTACCTTGATAAGTACTCCGTTTCTGTGCTCACCCCTCTCGGCTCATCGGACCATTGTGTCATATCAGCTAATTTCTCGTACACCACACAGTTAGAGAAAAGATTCCTAAAAAAACCGTATGGCAATACGAGAAAGCCAACTGGAGCGGACTTAACAGCTTCGTTAGGAATTTTAACTGGTCGTTATGTTTCCTCGATAACGATGTGGATGCCGCTGCTGACATGATCACAGAAACTATTCTCCTTGGAATGAGATGCTTTATCTCTCATCGGATGAAGAGTATCAAACCAAAAGAAAAGGCATGGTACGACTCGACCTGAAAGAGGCTGTTAGGGTTAGAGAAATGTTTTTTTCGGTTCTACAAGACCAACCCGACAGAGGGAAACCGAAAAAAGTTTAAACTAGCCAGGAATGACTGCAACGTCTTTCTCAAACGTGTAAAATTCCAATACGACCAAAAACTGAGGCAAAAAAGACTGCAATGTCCCAAAGGCAGTAAACATTTTCGGTCGTTCGTCAAAAACATTAGAAATTCTGCACCATCCGCCATCCCAACACTCATTTGCAATAACATTCCAGCTGTCAGCTTTTTGGACAATGTCAATCTGCTTGCTGCACTCTTTGCGGCTAGCTCAACACTCACAGATTGTGCCTTGTCCCCGCCTATACTTGAGTGCATCGAATTTTCAATGGGACAAATCCACTTTCGCATTCGTGTAGTAGCAAGACTACTTTAAGATCATAAAATGCACAAATCCGCTGGTCCAGATGGTGTACCTCCCCTTCTTCTGAAGAGGTGTTTTCCCACGCTGGCAAAACTACTGTGTAAGCTTTTTCATCAATCGTACTCTTTAGGACTCTTTCCGACCAGATGGAAAACAGCATCTGTCCAGCCCGTCCATAAAAAAGGCGAATCTTCCTCTCTCTCCTCCTACAGACCCATCGCATTTACGTCCCTTCTTTCTAAAGTCATGGAAACGCTGATAAACCGTCATATGATGAAATATCTCGAAACACGAAAACTTCTCAATGACCGGCAGGACGGTTTTCGTAGCAACAGGTCCACTGGTGATCTGATGGCATGTCTCACCAAAGCGTATATCAATCTGGTGAAAGCAAGACAGTTGCACTCTATATTTCTAAGGCATTTGACAGAGTTTGGCATCAGGCTCTTTTGTCGAAAATGATTCGACCCTCTTCTTCAATTTTTTTTTTTTTATAATTTACGCGCGCCTAAGGGGTTATGAATACTCTTATACTGTTGCCCTGGCGCGGGCGGAAAGATAGAAGAAGGAGAAAGGAAAGTTTGTGATGTAGTAGTTGGAAACTCAGGTGTGTTTGGTTTCGATATTGACTTTCCAGGGGTGTTAGTCCGAATAGGACGGAGAGATTTTTCTTCTCTCGGAATGTGAGGTTGTGAATTTTAACGGTTGTTTTGTGCTTGAAAAACCCTACAACAGCCAAATCTACATGTCAGTGTTATGCCTTCACACGCAGATTTTTCTGACTGAGTTCCAATTACACAAATGAAAACTTCCTGTGGCTAGGATTCGAACCTTGACCTTCCGAGTGAGAAGCGATAGCTAGTTCAGTTTTTATGCATTTTTATTTATATTTCTTAATTTACTCTTACATGCTAGGCAAAAAAACGCTTAAAAAATAGCTTAAATAACTTATAAATAATCTTATACTAACTTACTGGCCCCATGCGGGCACTCTAAGTTAAACCTAACACTTAAACTATGTCTTTCGACGGATCTTACAGTCTATATTTATTTTTATATTTAACGAAACTAAAATTAAGAAAATCAATTTTAAGTAAAAACTTAGTATATGGACATTTTATTTTTTTTATAAAACTTAAACCGAAAAACCTACATACTACCTAAAAAATAAATCTTAATCTACTTAACCTACTTACATCTAATATGTACATATTTTTTTTTGGTTTTTTA
Source organism: Volucella zonaria (assembly GCA_963966105.1). NCBI lineage: Eukaryota > Metazoa > Arthropoda > Insecta > Diptera > Syrphidae > Volucella > Volucella zonaria. The sequence continues at coordinate 190,524,341 of OZ014532.1, read as the reverse complement.
TATTTTTTTCTTACAATCAAACTTAAACCTACCTAAAACTATGTAAGCCGGCCATGGCTAAAAAAACAAAACTTAGGCTGGACCACTCTGCTTCACATGAAGCTATCCATCATTGGAGGAGTTCGACGACGAAGCATCCTCGCCTTCATTAAGCCACCAAAATTGCTGGTGCTGCTGAGCAACATCCCTCCTGTCGCGACTCCCTACCGCCCTACTGAACCGGAGAAGCCCCGCACTGCCGTGTGCGACGTCTCTTCCGTAGTTTAGTCGCCTGTCCGCAGCTGTTCGAGCGACGTGGAAGATTAGCGGCACCGCCAATCTGTCCTGGATCAGACCTTTGCTATCCAGATAGAGGAACGCTTCTGGAGGAATAAAGCCGTCGAAGCGAACTCTCTCGTGATACATATAATTGGGGTAAGCGATAGCTAGTACCATTATACCACGGCCACCCCATAATGGATGGCCACCCCTCTTCTTCAATGGATTTGAAATTACCTTTCGGAACGTTCAATTCACGTCGTCTTGGATGGTTTCAAATCTAATATTCACAAAATAAATGCTGGTGTGCCCCAGGGCTCCGCTCTGACACTGTTTTTAATTTTCATTAATGATCTCTTGTCTGCTACTTATAACCCAATATATTCCTTTGCGGATGACAGTACTCTCTGCTTTTCATATTCGTTTCCGGACTCATGTCCCTGCTATTCGGCTATGGAACGGGAACGTCAGCGCGTATGTTAAGCTCATTAAATTCCGATATTAACAGCGTAACCAATTGGGAAACAATCAACAGAGTGAAATTTAATGCTTCCAAAACTCAATGCTGTCTGCTGTCGTTAAAGCGAAATTTTAAACACCCAGCCATTGTCGAGGAATGGCACTTGCATCGTCGAAACTGATAAAATTTCCATTCTCGGTATGCATGTCAGTGACAACTTATCTTGGAATGACCACATATTCGATGTCGTCAAAAATACTGCGGAATGTCGAGGTTTCGTCAAGCGATGTAAGAAATATTTTACCCCTCTGCTTTCGCCACAACATATAATGCGCGTAAAATTGGAGTACAATGCCCACATCTCGTCAGGTGCTTCTAAAAGATCGCAGCACCAGCTAGATAGGACTCAAAACCGTGCGATAAAACACATATGTGATACTAATATTACTCAAGCAATAGAATGGACACCCTCAAACACCGACGTAATGTCGCGTGCCTCACTCTGTTTTATAGCTATTTCCACCACCAGTGCTCCATTGAAATCGCCAGTAGCATTCCGCCCATTCAAACTTTCAACCGTAACACCCGTCTCGCTATGAATGCTCATTTTCCGACGAATTCTAAAATATCGTGATTCGTTCCTAAGACATACAACTCGCTTATGGAAGGCACTGCCGATTTTTGTGTTTTCTGGTCGTTATAACTTGCAAACATTTAAAAACAATGTACATCGGTATCTGTCTTTTCTTCCTCCCTAAATTTCCTTCGCCCGCGCTGTATACGAACATTTTAAAGGTACAAAAACCCCTTGAGCGCGTGCTCCTTATAAAAAAAAACAAAACAAAAATGCTACACGCAAAAGAGCTCTGCATTAGGAAGGACTTACCCAGATCTGCCACCAATAAGAACATTTATGTTCTCTCTGGCAGTAAAGGGGTCTAATTGCTATCAACGGTTTTGAGATAACCTCAAAAATTATCTGGGACTGCAGTTTATGTACTTTTCAAAACACTCGTCAGCACCAAAAGAGTCCATTTAATCTGTTTGCCAGGTCATACAGAAAAGGTTCGGCCTCAAAATTAATGTTTCTATGACCATTTTGCTGGTTACCAATTAGCTCCATTAAAAGCTATTTAAATAATTGGTTAAAAACAAAGACATTTCATTACTGGAGGGGAACTGGTGGTAACAGGTTACCCAACAAATTTTTACCAAGAGAACAACACAACCCTTGCAGCTTCCTAGGAGTCACAAGCAGTAAGCGAATTCTTCACAGGCCACTGCAGAGTAAAAAAACCCCTTCCTACTACGGAAATAGCACAAGACATCAATTGTCGCCTGTGTGCTGGGAACACGTCTACGTCTCCTAGGTAAACCATACCTTGAGGCAGAATATATTACTGCCAACTCACTGGAAGATACGAGTAAAGTCAAGCTTCTTAAAATTTCAGGCATCATGGGCGAGCTCTAACTTCAGGAAATCACAATAGGCGGCCTGATCTGGCCGCAGTGATAAGGGTGCATAATCCCACCTTCCCGCTTAATTAATCTGTTTAGCTGTGTCCATTTGTTCATTTAAATTGCTGAGAAGACACAGCATTGATTGAGTGGGATTGTAGTTAGTCAAATAAATCGAGCCATACGGAGATTGCGGCTTGAATATCTGAACAAGACTAAGGAGTACGACCAAATCTGAAAGCATCCAGCCTTATGTCGCATATTGAGAAGGGGGCACCCCAAAATGAAAGTAGGCAACAAGTAAAGACTAGACATCTCACGTCCAGGTACGACAGGTACACTTTTTTGGTTGTAAGCGAACATTTCTATCGTATCCTGGGTATATTCGTAACTTATCCCTCGTGGCAGAGAAGAAAATGTTTGCAGCAAATCCCTTTCTTAAAGATTGTGCATATCGTAAATAAGACCTTGATCCTTCCAGTCATTCTCTTCGGCGTCGGAAGGAAAGATGTAATCACCAAAATCGATTCACAGATAAAGATGTTGTATGAGTGGAGATTAATGTTAAGTCTTTAAATTGAAAACGCAGTAAAGAATTCCACGTGAGCGGAGAAAGGGATCTTCAACCAACTTGTAACGACCATAATAGTATTGTAGTTAACGATGATGTTAACGCTAACTGTGTAGAATTTTTGAGCTGAGTAGTTCCCTGAAATTTCTTGACTTTTTAGCGCGCAATTCTGACGTGTTTCGTTTCACTGCGAATGAAGGGCTTTACAGTCTTTGCAGGTACGTTCATCTGATTGTCTATTGGAAATGTTCACATAAAGTCTTCGATTCAATTAAATAAACAACACATCACAACATTAGTTTTCCCAAGATAAAATCAAAGTCCTGAGTATATTTACAGCATTTAGACGTTTGTTTAAAAATTAATTCAAAACAAATACATCACTTAACCAAGGGCTTGGTAATGATAAATTTTTAAATCTAATTCGAATCTTGTATCTTTAAGACATTCAACCATCACCTTTGGTATTCGTATGCAGTAACTTATCCACCAGAAACAATTTATTCGATATACCATAGTCGTAGAGTAGTATAGTAGAAGCCACTTTCTGTTTCTATTTCTGTTTGGAAAACTTAATAATCCCAACTGCCGTTCAAATGCCAAGAGTACACATGTCCTATTTATTATTTCAATTAGACTCCTGGTTCACTTTCCACAGTGTGTTGCTTTCCATTAGTCTCATTTCTAGCATTCGACAATGTAAGGATGGAATTTGCACTCGTACTCGTATCTTACAGAGTTTCGTCCTGCTTCTGGTCCTCGTCTTGGTCGTAGTATTTCCCTATATCTAAGCTCCAAATACCATACTCGTAGAGCGCAATCGATTTCAATTTATGTTGTACCATCGTCCTAGTCGGAACTCGAAGGACAAGAAGTTTTCACATTAGTGCAGATAAGCAGGTATATCTGTTTCCTGTTTACCTATGAATTATATATGACATTGATGTTAGCAACCAGCATTAGGGGCTTTCAGAGTATGGAGATACAGATGTTGGTTCCATTGTGTAGGTGTACACTGAAGCGGAAGGGATGGCCATTAAGGGTGAAACTGATGGAACTGGCTGAGATATGTACTTCTTCTTTAGTAGGATATGGGTCATGGATGGCAAAATTTTGCCTTCGTCTTAGTCGTTCAGGTGAATGACGACAATTGCGTGATGTTGGTGTGGGTCTTTTAATGTTTTTTTTGTTTTGGGTCCTGAAGAGTATATCCCTGGGATTTAGTTGCAACCATTTCGAAAGACGGTTGCAATTATGCTGATCCTTAGGACTCTTCTTTTGCATTTGTAACTCTGACAATAGGTAGACGATTCACTGGGTGGTATTCGACCGACGTAAGCGCTTTTTGGAAGAGTCTCTGGCCAAGCAATCTCATCTTGTTCAATGGATGAGGATGAGAAGGGATTATATGGATAAGGTTTTTTTTTGTACTTCATTTTCTATTGCGAAAGTGAAATTATTTTCCAAGAAATAGAAAGAAGTTATCCTAATGAATGTGTATTGTTTATGCTAATGGAAGTTTCGAGCAATTGGCCCTGTGCTGACTTCTAATGGGGGTATAGCCTTGTTCTGAGTAAGGTCTTGAGGAGTTTTACGGAAGGTAGGGATTGATAGGGTATATGTACTAAATATGCCGACCGCAGTATTATTGACCATTGTTCTTTATTAGACGGGTTTCAAAGCAGCTTCAATTATGGGATTATCTTTGCGAAGGAATGCGTAAAAAGTGCTCACATTATGTATCTTATGAAGCTTTCTTTCTGATAATGTTGAACTTTTGTGTCCTTTGTATCTGTATATGTACACTTGCGGTCATAGAAACCGCACCACCTAATGAGGTCTCAAAAAATGCCTAATTACATCAGATCGTAAGGGTTTTTCCCATACCAATGAAGGGTATTCCCCATAGCGGAGTTCGGCCTCGTATTCAGTGCAAAAAAAATCAGTTTGAATTGAGTTGTGACGGTGACAAGTAAAAAAAAAGTGAAATGTCTGGTAAATATCATCAACTGACTCGGGACGAAAAAGCTCAAATATTGACTTTAGTCGAAGAAGGGATTGGCTGTCATTCAACTATCGTACGACTGATGAAGAAAAAAGAAAATTTGGATCCACTGGAAAGGAAAAAAGGCTCGGGACGAAAACGTAAAATAACCCAGAAGACGGACAATGTATTACAACGAATTAGCTGTCCGAATAGAAGCAGAGCTGAGTGAATTTCATCAAGTTGATCTAAGCGCCGAAACAATACACCGACGGCTACGGGAGATAGGTTTATATGGAAGACGACCAGCGAAAAAACCTCTCCTAACCACAAAAATGAAAAAAGCTCGCTTGACGTGGGCAAAAAAGTAATTTTAATTTAATTTAATTTTGGTGGGGGCTGAGGCCCCCATTTATTGGCTTAATACAAGCTTAATCTAACTTAAAAACTAACAGAAAGGCTTAAGAGCTAGTGACCAAGGAAGTGATTTAGGAGATCTTGTTTAAGACGAGGAGTGCTCAGGTGGAAATGAAAAAGGGAGAGGTTCGAGTTGACCTTTCGGAGCATTCGGGAGATTGGTTCGTTGGAGCCATAAGAGGTGCAGTGGACCGGTAGATAGAAGAGACGAGGACAACGTAGATTGCGGGGGTTGGTATTGAAGGAAATGGAGTTCAAAATGAATGCACAGTCGATGGAACCTGAGAGAAGACGATGAATGAAAAGAACGTCAGCAATATTCCTACGTTCTTCTAACGAATTCATATTTAGAAGTTTGAGGCGGTCTTGATAGGGAGGTAAGATTAAAGGGTCGTTCCATGGCAGGCCACGGAGGGCAAATCGGAGGAACCGACGCTGAATACCCTCGATTCGGGAAACATGAACCCGGTGAAAGGGGGACCAAGCTTGACTGGCATACTCTAGCAGGGGGCGAACAAAGGTAATATAGAGAGATCTGGTTACATACGGGTTGGAAAATTCCTTGGACCACCGTTTAATAAAGCCAAGTGATGAGTTGGCTTTGAGGATCATCTTATCGATATGTGAACGGAAATTAAGCTCACAGTCGAATAATATGCCAAGGTCTTGAAAAGACTGAACCAGGGGAATTGGTTGAACATGGAGAAAATAAAGTCGGGGGGAGACGGGTTGTATTTACGTGAGAAGGTTATAAATTGACATTTGGCTATATTAAGTTCTAGGCAGTTTTTGAGGCACCAGATTGAAAACCGATCAAGGTCTTCTTGAAGAAGGGCAGAGTCCTGGGGAGAGGAAATAGATTTAAAAAATTTTGTGTCGTCAGCGTAAAGGGAGAGGTAGGAGTGCTTAATGACACTCTCAACATCGTTGATAGTAAGAATGAAGAGAAGAGGGCCAAGATGACTGCCTTGTGGAACTCCAGATGTGGCCAGGAATGGAACAGAAAGGGCGGATCTAAACCGAACACTATAATATCGGTTTACCAGGTAAGAAGAAATCCATTTTAAAAAGAGCGGCTCAAAGCCGAGAGCAGACAATTTGAAAAGGATCAATTTATGAGATATCTTATCAAATGCTTTAGTGAAATCTGTTGCGATAACATCGATTTCTTTGCCATTTTCTAAGGCTGAGAGTGCAAAAGACACGAATTCAACTAGATTTGTGGTAGTTGATCTACCTTTTAGAAAACCATGTTGTCGGGGTGAAATAAAAGGCTTGCATTTGAAGCTTAACGCTTCGTATAAAATGCTTTCAAAGAGTTTGGGTATATGAGAGAGTTTAGCAATGGGACGATAATTGGTAACTTCATGCTTAGATCCCTTTTTGTGTATTGGGATTATAAAAGAGGTCTTCCAAATCTGGGGAAATTCACCCTGTCTGAGCGATAGACGAAAAAGGTAGGAAAGGGGTAGAGACAGGTTGGAAGAGCATTTCTTAAGAAACATGGCGGGGAGTCCGTCTGGGCCAGGTATAAATTCATCCTTAAGATTTTGTAACTTTTCTTCAATAACTGCAGGATCGAAATTTTGAGTGAGAAAGGGACCAATAGAGAAATTTGGTAGATCATTGAAGTAAGAGGGATCTGGTACGAAGGAGTTGTTGGCAAATGATTGCTTGAAAAATGTAGCAAAAAAGTTGGCGATGGTAGGAGGATCACATGAAGTTTTGGTTTCGAAAGCGAGGGAGGAAGGATAACCATCGGTCTTACTTTTGCAATTGACAAATTGAAAAAAGGACTTGGGGTCATTTATGAGATTGGTTTGCGCACTATTCAGGTAGCGCTGATAGAGAGAGTTATAGAGTTCAATGAAATGAAGATATGTACCTAGATAATTTGAATAGTCAGAAGAAGAGTGGGTGCGAAGGAATACCGCCCATAACTTGTTTCTTTTGTTTCGTAGAGAGCGAAGTCTACGATTATACCAAGGAGGGGATGTAGAAGAAGTTTTATGGCGGGAGTAAGGCACATAAAGGGAGATGGATTTGAATATTTCTCTGTAAAAAATGGAGAGGGCATCAACCAGAGATAGATTGGTAAACTCAAAAGAAGCACTGCTTAGATAGGTATTAATTTTACGGAAATTAGCTTTGTGAAAATTGTAAGAAAATAGAACTGCGGGGGGAGGCGACTGAAGGGGAGAGTTGTGGAAAAATGAGAGAAGAAGTGGAGGATGAAAGTTATCAATAGTTGAAAGAGATAGGGGACAACACGATACTGAGGAGCTGATGGGATCAGTTGTGAAGATAAGGTCTAATTGCCTTTCCATATAGTTGGAAACGCCACTGACTTGGCATAGACTAGAGTCTGTTAGCCGATCTAAGAATAGGCATTCCTTAGTAGAAATGGGATTGGAAGCGATGAAAAAAGATAGGTCTTCAGATGGAGTCCACTTCAGCTGAGGCAGATTAAAATCGCCGAAGATAATGATATCATCAAGCGATTCTGATAAGTCGATCAAATTGTCAATTGCTGCAATAGCAAGTTGGTAGGATTCGATAGGTTGCGCCGGAAGAATGTAACAACACATAACGTACAAGCATCTGGGAGTGAGGGTTATTTTAACCGACACAAAGTCGAGCTTAGGAGAGGATGATGTTGCAACGAGAGAGGAGTCCAAGCTGTTGTGAATAGCCAGTAGGACACCTCGACAAGGGGATTCAATCAAGGGAGGTGCGCGATCATCATCCCGAAAAACATTAAAAGAAGGAGGGAATAACTCCTGGTTTTTTATGTTGGGGATAAGATTAGTTTCGGTCAGAGCATAGATATCAAATGGGAGAGCATGAGATTGGCGGAAAACAGCGTGGGTTTTAGAACGGAGTCCTCTTACGTTCTGGTAATAGAAGGTGAGAGGGAGGTTTTTGCATGACTTTTTAGGGTCGAAAAAATTTATCATGGTCAAGGCGACTGCGTTGGAGGTGTGAGACTCTCGAAGAGCGGCAAGATCGTCTGCAACTTTTTGGGGGGGCGTATTGAAAATCTCGTGATACTTTATATAAAGTTTCCTGAGACTGGTAAGGCTGTAGGGAGGCCTTCCTGCTGGATAGAAACCATGACGCTTGTTTTTGTTTTACCCTCGTAGCACACCGAGTCGGATTTATCGTGCAGATAGGCGAGATATAGACGTATATTCTCATATATCTTTTTATCTCTAAGCCTAGAGAGCGCATAGCGACATTCGGTGGTATCGCTAGTTTGCTGCGTTAATTTAACAGTGGGTGGCGAAAGGGGGTCAATAGAAGAGGGAGTGGTTAATGAGTTCGGTGTCGCAACGGCTGGTTTTTCTGAAATAGGGTTTAAAATGTGAGAACTGATGAAATTGGGATACTTAGCTCCAGTTCTGAGGTCGAAATTAGGGAAAGGCGTGTGTGTTAGGGGTTGAATGGTGGGAGTGGAAGATTGGACGCAGAATGATTGGCGATGTGTGACATGGCCCGATGAAAGTAAATTTAATTTGTTGTGTGCCGACAACTTGACATATGTACGACGGTCAGCAGGTGAAAGGTTCAAGGACGAGTTCATAGTCAAAACAGTGAAGTTTCCTCAAAGCCAGATGGTTTGGGGATGTTTTTCTTTTTACGTTTTGGGCCCTTTGCACTTTGTTAATGGAACTATGAACGCTCAAAAGTATGGAGAAGTAGTAAGGGAGTTTTTGGTACAAGCAATTGAACAGCAACATTCGTATAATGACAAGTGCATTTTTCAAGATGATTCTGCACCTTGCCACCGCGCCAAATCCGTAAGTAAAGTGTTATATAATCAACTTTTATATGTCTACTTTATAAATAATAAACAGACAAGTAACTAGAGTCTTTCAATAATTTTCAGCTCGAGACAACGTTTGATGACCTCGGAATTACAAGACTAGACTGGCCAGCTAATTCGTCCGTAATGAAACGTAAGGTGGCTGAACATAAACCAGAGAGTAAAACAAAGCTAAATGAGGTTTTGGAACATGTATGGAATACTGAAATTTCAAGGGAATAAAAGCGGTTATAACCGCCAAAGGAGGAGCAACTCGGTACTGATAATTTTTTGGTAAAAGTGGCATATCCAAACATCTTATATACACACAAATAAAAAATGTATCGTTTGATTTTGTTAACCAATGACTGTATTAAAATATTTTAAAAAAATAAGAAAATTAACTGGTTTTTCTTTCTTTGTTAATATCTTTTTTCAAACATTCAATAAACAGATGGAAATTAGATAGAAATACTTATAAACTACTGCGGAGTACCCAACAAAAATTTCATTTCATTATAAAAATTATTATCGTAGTTATTAACAATTTTTCAATAATTTTGATATGGTGCGGTTTTTATGACCGCAAGTGTATGTATATATGTGAAAAGTTCTTATAGATAACGAGGAGCTGTGGCATTACTGCAACTTCATTGAGCCGACTTCCTGGGAGTGTGGTCCATAAGTTATCAGAGTGATATCATGACGGAGCAATATTTCAGATATTTTAGCGGCAAAGACATTTGGAAGCGGTTAGAATTAGCTAGACCGAGCCTTCCACCTTAAACTTCTATCTAAGACAGTCTGCAGAAATTCCCGATTATAGATTATATGCTTTACTACTTCAAGGCTTTTAAAGGCAGAGATGGGGAGAAATAACATTTGAGCATGCGTGTTCAGAAGACACTCTTCCACAAAATACTATGGCAGGCTTAGTTTCTTTGTACTAAGTTTGCGAAATATTCTAGCTTTTTTACGGATAAATTGTGGGCATAAGCTTCTGCGGCTTTTCATCCCGGAGAAGAAAGTGCTCAAAAAGTGTAAGATCAAGAAAATGGACATACTTTTTGGTAGGAAAGATGTTTGAAAATTTTAGGAGAAGGAAAAATAGTCATAAAGTACGAATGCAAGTCGTAACGATGAACAAAGAAATCTAGTGGTAGACTCACAGTCGGTGTTGAGGATATGAAAGAACTCTTTCTGCAGACTGTCAAACAACGATGATAATCAACATTTTACTGCCAAGTTGAACTATCCATTTAATCTGGACCATAATTGGTAATAATACCGACCATCAGAACTCGACGTAGGTAGTGGGGATAGCAATTTCAAAATTACTGAAGGTTCAGCAGCCAACCTTTTCATGGGGGCGGAAGATGACTTTATGAAGAGTATGCATCATATCATCTCCGAAATATTTCAATTTCAATACATTTATAAATGGTTTGTACATTAAGATATGATCTTTTATAGTACTTAGTAATATACATCAGTTATAATAATTTAAAATACTTTAACAATATTTATCTTAATCTAAGTGTGAGATAGGATAGAAGCAACGCTTAAAGAATGAATAAAGAAAGGGAGTGGATAATGAGGGAAAGAATTTAAATTGATAAGTTGGAGAAATGTTGAAAGATTGCACTTTTAAAATTAGTTGGATTTGAAATATTCTTTAATTGAGAGGGCAAACAGTTCCAAAGCCTTATAGTATGGATAAAAAATAAACGTGACGAGTTAAGGTTATTGTAGCGATAGGGAATGAGGTTGATGGTTTTTGAGGAGCAAGTAAAATTGAGTCTGTTAAAGAAGTAAGACGGACTTTGAGTTATAATAATTTTGTGCAAAAACATACAATTCCTGGCGTTGATATATTGTTCCAAACTACAACCAAGCAAACCCCTGGCAAACAGAGAAATATGGTCATATCTACGTATGCCATAGATATAACGCACCGCGTCGTTGAAGGAAACTGGCAGTTTTCGCTTAAATGAATAGTCAAGACAGCGATAGACCACCTCAGCATATGTTATGAGGGGTAGAACTAGAGACTGTACCAGCTTTCGTCTTGTTTCCTGAGGGGTAAAATAAGTACTGATCCACAATTTGCGAAGACATCCGTAGATACGACCCACGACCACATTTGTGTGATTGTAACCAGACAAATTTCGGTTGATAATAAAGCCTAGACTAGTGACAGAGTCCACAGCTTTTATTTTGTTATTATTAAGGTAAACATCGGGAAGGAGGCAAGGGTCGAAATTATTTTTTAAAATGGGTATTATTTGAGATTTTGATGGATTAAGAAGCAGCCCAATAGCTACAGACCAGGTTGCAATATGTTTTAAGTCTTCATTGATGAGAAGAACAAGTTCATTGAGGTTACCATAAGGCTTCGCTAAATGTAGTTGGACATCGTCAGCATAAAGGTGTACTAAGTATGTTTACAGACTGTTGGAAGGTCATTAATAAACATGCAGAAGAGTATCGGACCTAATATTGAGCCTTGAGGAACTCCCTGCTTTATTTCTTTCAACAGCGAAAAACGTTCCCCAGAATTAACCCTTTGTGATCTGCCAGAGAGAAAACTACTGATCAATTTCACTGCTCTTTCGATGAAGTCAAAGGGATTCTTAAGCTTCCAACACAGAATTTTATGATTAATTTTATCAAATGCCTTAGAAAAGTCTAGCAAACACAGCAACGAAACATAACCCCTGTCATACTCCTGCCTTAATTCTTCAAAAAGGTTCACCATAGCTGTAGCACAACTGTGGTTAACTCTAAAGCCAGATTGCTGAGCATACAACAAATGATTCAGTGACAAGTTCTTCGTTATCTGCTTTGCCAAAACCTTTTCAAAAACCTTTGATAGACAAGGTAGAATGCTAACCGGTCTAAAATCAACAGGAGAAGATGCATTTGTTTTCTTTGCTAATGGCAAAACTCTTGCAAATTTCCAGAGCTGTGGAAAATTTGACGTAATTATGTACCAGTTGATTACATGAGCAAGATGGGAGACCATTTCTGGTAAAATAAGTTTAACAAATTGAATTGGAAAGCCATCCTCACCTATCGAATTGGCTACTTCAAAACTTTCGAACATTGGTACAGAGCCTACATAGTCTACTGTTCGATTAGAAGTTGGCCTACCAGCAGTGGGGTCATAATCCAGGAAAAAATTATTCAAGTCATCTGGATCCAGAGCACACTGAGAGTTATTCCTTCCAACAGACATACCGATTGTCCTTAGGTTGCTCCAAAGTTTCTTAGCAGGAAGGGAAGAATTTAGTTTAGAAGCATAAAAGTTTTTCTTTGACGTACGCAGGACGGTGGTTGAGTAATTACGAGCCACTTTGTATGCAGACCAATTTACATCAGATGGCCTACGCTTCCATTTACTGTATAATTTGTTCCTCGTCTTAATAGACCAGACCACCTCCGAAGTAAACCAAAGACATACTTTATTCTGAACTTTCACTGTTTTCATAGGCACACATTCATCATACCATTTTAGTAGTATTGATTGAAACAGTCTTACTTTTTCATTTGGATCACCAGTCAATCGGAATTGCTCCCAAGGAGCAGAAAAAGTCGCAGCTTGAAGGATGTTAGCATCAATAGAATTAAAGTCTTTAAAAGTAAAAGTATCAGGGATGGCGGTTTTCGAAAAATTTATATCATAACAACAAAAAAGTAGATCATGGTCTGAAACATCAAATGAAAGTTGGTCAAACAAGAGAATGAGCGACGAACACGAAACAATTATAAGACTGGGTACTTTATCCTTCGCAAAACGTGTGTTTACTAGATGCATTCCTACTGATGAAACTGAGTCTTTCAATTGAAAGGCCAGCGAATTATATTTTAGAAGATCCACATTAAAATGCCCACAAATGATTAAGTGTTCATAGAGGGCGCAATATTCGGAAATAGCTGAGAAAAAGGGGAACACGGAGCTACTTCTATGATTATTATAAGCACAAGCCGCTACAGATTTGGTATTACAGTCGCGTAATTCAACTAGAATGTATCCGATTCCACTTCTAGTAGACTTGGTAACAATATCACACTTAATATTTGATTTGCAATAAATAGCAACCCCACCATCCGTAGTATCAGTAACTCGATCGTTACGGAAAAGTTCATAGTTAGGAATCTTATAGAGCAAGTCACTTACAGTGCCCTCCAAAAGTTAGTTGAAATCAACTGGGATACATGCTAACCTTCACAAAATCAAGTGAAATGTGGTGTTCCATTACTCCTAAGACCGTTTCTAGTTTCTACAATATGTATTCTCTTGCATACCCAACAGTAGATCGAAAATCTACAGTTAACTTTTTATGAATCGTTAATATTTGCAATGAGTGCGCTGCATTCGCACGCCAAAAGTCAGTTGAAGCTGTTCGATTTCCAGAATTGACATTGTTTTTTTTTTTAAAAACTGATCAGAAAATTAAAATTTGTGTTTTTTTTTCTCTTTAGGAATTGTTTTATATTAAGTATAAATTAAAATTATGTGTTAAATAATCTTACTTTAGGCTTTTTGCACTCAAAATGTCTTCAAGGAGAAAACTTACTGTGAAGGAAAGGCAGAAAGTGGTATTTGAATATGAAAAGCTTAAAAATTACAGTGATGTCGGAAGACTCTTCTAAATTAGCCCTGAAGGAGTCAACAAAATTGTAATTAAAAGCAGGGAAGCTGCTACATTGGCCGATACGCCCCGTTCTGGATGCCCCAGAGTAACTTCAATTAGAGACGACCGACTTATGGTGCAAATTTGCAAGCGAAATCCAAGGCTAGTTGTTCGGGAAATAAAAGAACAACTTGAAGAAACTGGAAGAACGGCTTCTCGAACCACCATAAGAAGATGACTTCATGATGCCAAGCTAACAGGCCATGTTGAAAGGAGGAAACCGTTGGTAAACAAGGTTCACAAAAAACGCCGCCTAGAGTTTGCCAAAAAATATCAAAACCAACAGCTGCAATTTTGGAAAAAAGTTATTTTTAGCGACCAGTCTAAGTTTCAGATATTTGGAAACCGTCGCAGGCAAACTGTTTGGCGTTCTAAAGACGACAACCCCTACAGTGAACGATATCTTCACCCCACAGTAAAACATGGCGGCGGTGGTGTTATGGTGCGGGGGTGTTTTTCTTGGTTTGGCGTGGGAAAGTTGCATGTTATTGATGGCATAATGAATGCAATCATGTACTGTGACATCCTGGAGGAGAAGGTAGAGGCTATAGGAGCGACTTTCCAGGAAGTGTACAAGGCGAATGACATCATTGGCCCGAACCACGACCTGGAGAGTCGAGTCCTTGTGCACAATTTCTACCTTCGAAATGAAATTGTAAATTGGCGATTCGAGAGCTCGGGTTTCACCCAGTTCAGTGACGAGAATATGGCAAATAATGTCATCACCAACGAAAGGGTATTACCACCGTTCATTTCGAAGGAAGAGCTTCGAACGATCTTCGAATCGCTTAGAAGTAAGAAATCAGTGGAAACCGATGAAATACCGAACATTGTGCTTCGACATCTCCCACTAGAAGCGGTGGACATTTATACCACCCTGTTTAATAATGCAATGAATAATGCACATTATCCAGCGCGTTGGAAAACTGCGGTGGTACATACCATCCCTAAAAGGGATAAAGATTCTTCCAATCCGACGAATCTCCGCTCGATCAGTCTTCTTCCAAACATCAGCAAGGTTTTCGAGAAGGTGATCAATAGAGTCCTGACGAAGTGGGTTGAGGACAAACATATCGTTCCGGATAATCAGTTCGGTTTCAAGGCGGGGCATGATATCATTCACGCCACGTCTAAACTGGTTTCTGATATCCAATGGAACAAAAGCAAGAAACAGTGCACGGGTGCCTGCCTGATTGACTTAGAGAAGGCCTTCGATACCGTATGGTTAGAAGGACTCTTTTTCAAGCTGGACAGGTTGGGCATTAGTAAACCACTTCTGTATATTCTTTTTGATATGCTCTCCAGTAGACAGTTCATCGTGAAGAATGGCGATGTGACTTCTGCTGGAACATTTAACATTAAAAACGGTCAGCAACAAAGTGCGGTAAATTCGCCGATCCTATTCAACATTTACACAAGTGATCTGATAGGTTCACTTCACCATGCCATAGCGTACGCAGACGACTTAATTGCGTACAGATCAGGTCCAAAGATTGAGGTCATTAATACACTTTTGCAATGTGACTTCGACAAAATTAAACAATATTGCGATGACTGGAAGTTGAAAATCAACTTCCAGAAAACGGAAACCATTCTGTTTAGGACGCCTTTGTCTGGGGCCTCTAGGGATACCAGAAAGAATTGGCGAAAGTTCTCTATAGTCGGACAACATGGACAGCCACTTGCTTGTCGAAATGTAGTCAGATACCTTGGGATCTGGCTAGATCAATATCTGTATTTTAACAAACATATAGATGTTGCTCTGGCCAGAGCCAAAGGTGCTTTTGCCCTTACAAAGAGACTGTTTTATAACAGCCAACTCGATGCGAGGGTGAAGGTAATCTGTTACATGGCCCTTATCAGGCCCATGCTTGTATTTGTGTGTCCCGTGTGGTTCAACGTGAGAGCAAGTTTATTGGAAAAGTTTCGGGTGTTTGAGAGGGCTTGCCTTAGGGCTTGTCTTCGCTTATACAGAACGCCAGAATCTGAGTACATAAAATTCTATCGTAATGAGGTTTTATACAATAGGGCGAACCTAATAAGAGTGGACAATTTCGTCATTAGGTTGACTCGAAGGCACATTGCAAGAGCAATGACCTCGGCAAACAACCTGATCTCCGGGGCTTACTACCCTAATTATATGTATCACGAGAGAGTTCGCTTTGACGGCTTTATTCCTCCAGAAGCGTTCCTCTACCTAGATAGTAAAGGTCTGATCCAGGACAGATTGGCGGTGCCGCTAATCTTCCACGTCGCTCGAACAGCTGCGGACAGGCGACTCAACTACGACAGAGACGTCGCACACGGCAGTGCGGAGCGTCTCCGGTTCAGTAGGGCGGTAGGGAGTCGCGACATGAAGGATGTTGCTCAGCAGCACCAACAATTTTGGTGGCTTTTTGAAGGAGAGGATGCTTCGTCGTAGAATTAATCCAATACTTGTTAGCTTCATGTGAAGCAAAGTGGGTCGCCTAATTTTTCTTTTAGCCATGGCCGGCTTACATAGTTTTAAGTAGGAGTAAGATAGGTTTAAGAAAAAAAATATATAAAAACAAAAACAAAAAAAAAATTAATAAAAATATAAAATTATAAAAAAAAAGACATATATATATATACATATATCTATATATTAGGTATATATATATCATGTATGTATATATAATGTATTAGATGTAAGTAGGTTAAGTAGATTAACATTTATTTTTAGGTAGTCTGTAAGTTTTTAGTTTTAAGTTTTTATAATAGTATTTAAAAAAACTGTCCATTTACTAAGTTTTTATATAAAATTTATTTTCTTAGTTTTAGTTTCAATGAATGTAAAAGTGAATATAGACTGTAAAATACGTCGAAAGACATAGTTTAAGTGCTAGGTTTAACTTAGAGTGCTCGCATGGGGCCAGTAAGTTAGTATAAGATTATTTGTAAGTTATTTAAGCTAATTTTTAAGCGTTTTTTTGTATAGCATTTAAGAGTAAATTAAGTAATATAAATAAAAATGCATAAAAAACTGAAAAAAAAACTGAAACTGTGACATCCTGGAAAGCAACTTGGCAGATTCTGCTGCTTCAATGGGATTGAGTGGATCATTTGTCTTTCAACAAGATAATGATCCCAAACATACGGCCAAGACAACAAAAGATTATTTTAGCACAAATTGAATAAATTTGTTAGATTGGCCTTCCATGTCACCGGATCTCAATCCCATTGAGCATTTATGGGATGGAATCGACCGAAGAATACCAACAACTAGTAGAAAAAGCAAAGCAGTTTTCGTCGAAAAGATTTTGAAAACCTGGGCAGGTTTACCGAATTCTGTGTTGCAGAAGTTGGTAGAATCAATGTCGAAACGCATTGAGGCTGTTTTGCGAAATAGAGGCGGTCATACAAAATACTAAATTTCCAAAAAGCTGTGAAATTTAGCAAGAAACACCAATTTTATCTTAATTTCAACTGACTTTTGGCGATTCATGTTGAGGACTTTCAAGAGACTTTTTTTTTACTTAAATCCAATGAAATTTATTTAATTTTTTCTATGTATTGTTCTACTACCAAAAGAACATATTATTAATATCAATAAAAAACAATTGAAAAATTTAACTATTTTGCGCCTTTATTAGCTATTTTGTGACTTGCATGGTGATTTCAATTGACTTTTGGAGGGCACTGTATATCTGGCTTGAACCAAGTTTCACATACACAAATAATATCAACACAGGAATTGGAAAACAAGTACTTTAAATAATCTAATTTTTGATTGTTTAAGCTCCGCGCATTTAAATAACAGACTTTAAATCCATCGCAATATGTTGAAAGAATATTTACTATAGTGTACGTTGATCTTTCATTCATACTGTTTTGGTGTCCCAACATCATGGTATTAGTAATAATTTTTGAACAACAAAAAGAGAAGTGCAATCAAACTAACAGAGGTATGGAGAGGATGAGAGAGAGTGGCAATAGGGTCTGGTGAAGGCATGCCTGATGAACTGAAACTATATCTGATCTGGAAGAAAGGAGACCATACAGCCTGCGTTATCATTCTTATCAGTATAGCTTCAGGTCTGAGAAGTCCACCATGAACCAGATTTTTACATAAAACCAAATCTTGAGAAAGACTAAGTAAAGCTATGGGTTGTTTTGGAATCCCTTGTAATTTTATTCAGCTCTGCAGGAGGATAATAGAGGAATCTAGTTGTTCCGTGAGGGTCGGTAGTGATTTCACAGAGGCTCCCGTACATGCTCACTGTAATGAGGCTCACAGAGGCTCACTGTAATAAGATTTCTTCAACATCGTATTTGAGAATAGCGTACGAAACTCGTACCAACATTAGAGGCACAATATTTTAAAAATCTTAATGACAATTTGTCCATGCAGACGACTTGTCGCCGACATTTTGTAATTTGTAAGGTATTTATAAGTATTAAAAAAAAAACGCCGAAGATGAGTCTGGCTATAAACGAGGGTAAATCGGAAGCACAAGGTCTTCACGCTATCGGAAGATACTATAATTTTAGCAAATGGCGGCAAATGTCAATTCTACTTTGATTCAAAATACACGCCAACAAGACATGAATCGCTATACACCTAAAGAACGTTGAATCCTGAATCTCGACTACGAGGGAGACAACTTTTCATCGAAAATCAATATGAGAGACGAGGCCTATGTCCATCTCTGTGGATAAGTGAATAAGAAAAATTATTGGTTCAGGGGCACTGAAAATTCGCGTATAACCCACGAAGAGCCATTACACCAGCTCAAAGTTACTGCACGGTGTGCTGTTTAGGCTGGAGGCATCATCGGGCCTTATTTTTTCGAAAACGCCGCGGGCGAAACGACTACTGTGGATGGAGAGCCCTACAGAACCATGGTCAACGACTTTCTCCCTCCTTAATTGGATGAATTGGGACTGGAGAACATGTGCTTCCAAAAGAATGGAGCGACGGCGCATACTACAGCAGCCACAACCTAAATTAGCAATGGCCGGTAAGATCGGCTGATTTAAGCGTTCCAGACTTCTTTTTGTGGGTTTTTTTTTTTTAAGTCACGACTCTATGTCAACAAGCCTCAGACTCTTGGAGCCTTCAAAGAGAATATCCATCAACAATGTCAGGACCTATCGCCGGAGGTTCTGGCAAGAGCAATGGAAAATGCCACAAATCGGGACCGAATGGTCATCAATTCTGGCGGCTGCCACTTAGCCGATATCATTTTGTCGACTTAATGAAAAAAATTTTAAATCACCTAGTAAATATAATCCTAAAGCAGAAACAAAGTTTTTCATTCGTAAAAAAATTACAGCCAAAGAACATCGGTTGACAACTTTTGCTATTTGTATATGCTGAAATCGAGAAAGGACGCACCAAGTTGACCATCCGAAAAAAAAAACGTCACAATGGATAGGAATATCTTTAACGTAGCCAAGGGCGATCGACAATTAACATAAATAACGATACTACTATAATGATCGTCTGAAGTGTAACTTTTACCAATAGCTATTTCTGCTTACTTATGAGGCAATTGTGTGACAGGGACTCTGTCGGGATAACCGAAATAACGCCCTTTAAAATATTGATCCTTGTAGCCCGCCTCTATGAAGCAGGGGTATGAACTTGAACTAAAAAAGAATGGTTAGCCGCCTGGTCGTTTCAAGAGAAAAGTGCTTCTAAGGCCTTATGTACATTGACGGCGAGGGATGGAGAAGATTTAAACAAGAACTGGCTTGGAGGCAGTTTATTAGCGTTCAAGTTGAAAAAAACATTTTTCTAACTTAGGGGAAATGCAACAGAGGAAGACTCCGTCTCATCTAGCAACCATCAGGACTGGCTGCACAGGAATGCATGGTGATGTCAAGGGCTACCCTGAATCATCGGCTCTGATGGTCACCTAGTATTCTCCTTTCTATGTTCAAGTACCCAAATAGGTCTGTGGCTGTACCTGGGGCGTAAAGTGCTTTGAGCACTACGAGTATATAGTAGCTGTAGACATTTTGTGATCTGGTGATGGAATTTAGACAAATATATTAGATTAGTGCTTGATATTGATTTTATCATTTTCAGAATTTATAGAAAGTTAGGGCTCCTATGTGAGACATTTTTAAATCAGGTTCAGGAGCTAAAATGCCCAAGTATACAGTATAAACGCCTTCATGTGCTACTGCCTCGTCAACTAGTTCTTCGCTCTTTGAGTAAATTGTTTAGTACAATTGTTTTGAAAGGGCCGGTTGCGTTTTCCAGGTCAATATTGCTCATAGCAATGAATCGCCCGTTGCCCGCGGAAAAGTAAATCTTGATTCGTCACCACTAAGCCAGGAGTGTAGGTTCGACTCGATTTGGGAGATTTCGAGCGCTGTGACCGACCACTTCAAGACGATTCTCAAAGTAAATTTTCTTGAAGTCGTAAAGAGATCAAAATCCTATTCATATACATACGTATGTTAAATGGATCCTCTGATCCTGATTTTTAGTTTGTCATTGTTTAAGTCCATTAGCTTAAAAAACGTACTGTAAGAAAATGTCGTATCTGGTAATCTCAAGTTTGCCTTATGTATGTGCTTTGCAGTATACTTTTATGAATGGATACAGCTATCAAGCCTATGAAGATTTCTAGGAATAAGTGCATCTACGATCTTCCAAAAAAAAAATTAGTGCTGAACAACAGTTTTCACAGTAGAAATCGGAAGACTTTTATTCGAAATTTCAATAAGGTGAACTATTTTAGTAAATTTGTACCATCACTTCTTCGCAGTTTACTTTGATCAGAGTAAGACAACCATGAGCATACAAATCTGGCTCTATGAAGTTGAATACTCGACTGAACTTTAGCCCACATATACGGCATAAATATCGTATTTCTTATTAACCTGATTGGCTAAAACACACCTTGCTTTTCAGAAGGAAGACGTTTTAAAAAAAAATTTCCTGAACTTCCTCAGGGTGTTAATGTATTGTAAAAATGGTTGCTGATAAATCCTTACGTGATTCGGAGCCTGATAGTTCAATGAAAAGTCTTTTGACATCTCTTAAATAAATCGGCTGACATTGAACGGCAAAAACACATTAATAGCTAAAGTCAACAAAAGCCTGAATTTGAAAATCTATGGTCCCCAAAAACACCAAATACCAAATATTAAAAAATGCACAAAAGGGACGAGTTAACACGTTCGTTGCGGTAGGATAATTTTTTTTTTACCAGAGTGTCAGGTGTGTTTTTTTTGTTTAAAAAGGGTATGTAAAGTGTTAATAAATAATGTGTATTTTGAATTACGTTTTTGTCGTTTTTTGAGTGTTTTATGGGGTATGACCACCGGTGGGTCATGCGGTACAGGTCTGCATGCGGTGCCACGTCAGCCACCGATGGGTAGGTAATTTGATTAAGTTGATTGGTCACGGAGTCAAAGTCTATAACTCTGCGGCCCTAGCGGCTACACCTACATAAGCCCCACTTACTATGGAAAAAAATAACTCGAATAACCAAAGAGCAAGATTAACCCCTACAACGTAGTACGCAAATCGCCTGAAAAATATGTCCACAAATGTAGAACGATTGCAACTGATAACTTCTATATGAGACAGACATTAGTAAAAATGCAACTCAACCGTCAAACCCATCTCATTACAACGCTTCGCAAAAATAGAAATGGTTATCTAAAAGATCGAAAAGATTTTATAGTGGCCAAGATGAGAACAAATGATGTCTTTGGGCGTGAGTGTTCTGCTGTTATTCATTAAAATGGAAGGACAAGCATGAAGTTTTGATGCTTAGCACGATGGATAGGCTCGATGAGGTATCAACTGGGCAAAGAACTCGCAATGGCGATGAAATTAAAAAGCTTCGCATGATCGTGGAGTATTATTATTCTAAGCAGAGTATCGATATCTCGTACCAAATGGCTTATTATTTTACCCCACCACGTAAAAAAATCCCGTGGTACCACAAAATTGCATTTCAATTCGCGCTGTCCACAGCTGTAGTAAACGCTTTAAAAATTTACAAAAAAACAGAAGGACATTACCTACGTCAATTCTTCAGTTAAGGCAATATATTTGTGTAGGTCTGTGTAAACTAAAGAGTATTTCTTGAAAGAATCTGATACTAAAGACACCACGAATAGAAAAACCAGAAAGTGGTCCCCCAATTGCTACAATCATATATCAAAAACTGTAGGCATAAACGCGTCTGCAATAAAAGCAAAAAGTCTCAACGTTCAACCGATCTAGCGAGGGGAATCCTGCAATTAGCTTAGATTGCTTCAATCAAAAACATTAATTTTCCATTTTGTTATATGTCCTGAATGACTCGAACTGCAACCAACTTCAGATTGCTATAGTTTCCAAACCGTTCATGACAGTGAGCTTAAATTTTGACACATGACAGATAATTTTATTATTTACAAGGCTTTTAAACGATTTGCGTCTCAGTTGTGTTGAAAAATTTTTATCCGCGATGGAATTCAAACGTGATAGTGTGATTGCTTTATATTTGGCTGGAAAACCACAAGTAGCTATCGTTAGAGCCCTCCATCACCTCAACGTGAATAAATCATTTGTGTTTCGAACCATAGCTCGTTACCGTGATACTAGCATCGTTGCAAAACGCCATGGAGGTTGTCATAAAAAAACAGCAACATCGGCAGAAATGGTTCGGAAAGTGAAGGCTCGAATTGAGCGAAATCCGCGCCGAAGTGGAAGAAAAATGGCTCGTGAGCTCGTAGAACGGATGCAAACCATACTGAAAAATGAGCTTGGACTCAAACTATTGAAGTTCCAAAAAGCACACGATCGATCTTACACCGCAACAGAAAAAAGTTAGAGTCTAAAGAGCGAAGGAGTTGCTACGCTTGCACGAAAGTGGTGAGTTGCTGAATTTGGTTTTTTCCGATGTGTCGCCATTTGTTATCGAGCAATATGTCAACAAACAAAATGACCGAGTTTAATTGCCAGAGAGGCCCTTCGAAAATTTGTACCTTCTGACGGCCACCAGAAAGCAGGCAGCACCGATGGTGATGGTTTGGGCCACCATAACCGCCGATGATCGCTCTCCGCACGTATTTTTGGTGGCGTCAAAATTAATGCGATCGTATACTGTGAAACTGTCTTAGAGGCAGTATTGAAGCCTTGGGTAAACAATCATTTGTGGAAATTTCAACAAGACTCGGCACCGTCTCACAAAGCGCGCGTCAACCAAGATTGGTTAAAAAACAATGTTCCACACTTCATTTCTTCGACACAATGGATTGCAAATTCTCCGAATGCAAATCTGTTGGATTTCTCTGTCTGGGATATTTTGAAGGCAAAGGTTGGCACTAAAAAATATCAAAGTTTGGACCACCTCAAACAAGCACTTCGCCGGGAATGGGCCAAAATACCGCAGAGCAACTTGCGTGCAGCGTGCGATGCTTTCTTCGGCCGTCTCAAGGCCATTATTCGCGCCAAAGGTGGACATATTGAAAACTACTGATACAATTTGAAAATTGATGTATCTTCCAACATTTTTTGCTTTGGCACAATAAAATTTGTAAAAAAATAAGAGAATTATAGCATTTTAAAAAGTTGGAGTTCGAGTCAGGCACTCCGTAGAGTTGTCTAATTTTTTAATTAATTTCAATAAATTCAAAAGTATTAGGAAGTATTAGGAAGTGCAAATAAAGGTATTGAACATGTTTCCCATTTTTCTGCTTATAGCGAAGAAATTCCTTTTCACGAGGCATGTAGGAAGAAACAAAACCATACTACTCACAAGCCACGTAGAAAGTATCAATACAAAATCATATAGTTCGTGACCTACGGTCTCCTTGGAAAGATTTTCGTGGCCCACCGGCTCAGGCGACCGTCAACGTGTTAAAGGAAGGCGTTGCATGAAAGGTCTTGCAACAAGCGTAATTACACGGACGGAAGAGTTTCCAGCCAATGGAAAGGAAAGACAAACAAAAATCCTGCAGCTTGTTTCAGCATTTGCTTAATTAGGAATGAAGTTAAGCGTGTGGTATATTACAAAGAAAATGCAAATCCAGTCAATAGCGGTTTCCCCTCTTGCAAAGAAGGTTTTGATATTACAATTAAGAAGTTCACAGACGACAATGTACTAGACAATCCGCCTTCTGGATCGTTACCGAATTTTGGGTTGAAATATCTCATGATCACGGATTCTAGAAAATTTTCGATAATGAACTGAATGCTGGGGACCTGCGTGGCGATTGATCGGGAAACTGTTGAGTGTCCTGTAACTTGGATTGGGTCAGCAGTGCTTATCTTACATCCCAGTAGTGGACCCCTGTAACTGCAATAGTAAGCCCTTACTCATGCAGGCTAAAATGGCAAAGGCATGCCCGAACAGTAGCATTATATTGACCTACCACAGTAGGCTATCTAACTTGATTTTAGTTGACTGGAAAACTGAATGTCGTTCAGGCGCGGTTGGTATTTTCTGATTTGGAAGCCAGTTCACTACTACTTGAGCCACGGCCATCCACGACCTTCGGATCTACACGTAAAATGTGCTTAGTACGATTTTAATGTCATACTTCAGCAGAATAGGAAAGGAGGATATCTTTGGTAGGGTAGTTGGTAAGCATAATCGGCACGACACTACGTCTCGAAACGGACTTAGGCTTATTGACTTTGCAGCGGAACAAAATATCACTATAGCAAGCACTCGCTTTTTTCATCTCAATATGTACAAAGCGACATGGTGTTCTTCGGAGTGTGAAACGCTAAATCAAATTGATTACATTGCGATCGACGTAAGGTATGCCTCCAGTATTCTGGACATCCGGGCAGCTAACATAGACTCGGATCACCTTATTACAGCGAGCTTGAGTTGCAACAAAGAAGAACTACTGTGAAAAGATATAACATAGAAAATCTGCAACCGAACGCGTATCCTGAAATTTCTCAATAACTCCTATGCCGCCAGCATAAAGCACCGAAGACTTGTAGCACCGATACTTAGTGCCATCATGGACACCGCAACTGATGTGCTGCTTTTATCCCGACCACCATCACGAAATCCCTGGTTTGATTAAGAATTCCGGCAAGCACATACAGTTAAACAAGGGCCTACAAAGTGTCATTGTAAGGAACGACGAGAGCTGCTCGTGAGCTCTACGAGCAGATGAGATAGGAAGAACATCGGCTTCTCTAGAAGAAGAAGAAAGAGTACGAGAAGCGCGCCATCGAAGATATCCAGGAATAACGTACGAAAATTTTACCAACAGGTAAAAAAAAAGTGCCTGTACAGAAACCTGTAAAGATGAAGAGGGAAGCTTGTGATAGAGTCGCTGACCAAAACGGAGTAAGGATAGCAATATCTAAGCTGAAATCCAACAAATCAGCTGGACCAAACGGCTTATTGGCTGAGATATTCAAAGCTGATGGGAATGACTTTATGGAGAGCATACACAAACTCATTTCTCAGATCTGGTCAGACGAGTGTTTACCCGATGAATGGCATCTCAGTACCGTTTGCTCGATCCGCAAAAAATGAGATCCTCTCAACTGTACTAACTATAGGGACATATGTCTCCTTGAAATTGCATAAGAGATCTCATCTGCCACATTGTGTGAACGTCTGAAACACTTCGCCAACAACGTGATGGGCCTCTATCAGTGCGGTTTCAGACCATGAAATTCCACAATCGATCAAATTTTCACATCGCGGCAGATCCTGAATAAAACTCAAGAAATCCAAATCGATATTCACCATCTTTTCATCGATTTGAAGACCGCATATGACATCATTTGTAGAGATGAGCTAGAGCAGTGTCTAGTTTTAGCATCCCTGCCAAACTCGTCCGTCTGTGCAGGATGACGATTGAGAAAGTTCGCTACTCCGTCAAGGTCGGTAACGACTTAACCGAGACTTTTGATGTTAAAAAGGGTTGTAGACAAGACTTCTTTAACATCTTACTTGAAAGAATTGTGCGGAACTCACAACTGAACACTGGAGCCACAATCTTTTGAAAGGCATTGTGACTATTGGCGTACGCCGATGATATCGACATAATTGGTAGAACTCAGCGATCTGTCACCGGTGCGTTCGCTAGTATTGAAACGATTTAGAAGATAACGTTGACAAAATAAAGTACGTATATGCTGTCAGCAAGAAAGGACATACAACATCAATAAATTGGACTGAACTCCGAGTAATTCCGAGGTACTACTTAAGTGACTTTGTCTACCTTGGAAAAATAGGAAAAATTCTGCCAACAACAGCTCAGCAGAAATAAAACGAAGAATCGCTCTTGCCAATCACTGTTTCCTTGGGCTGAGAAGGCAATTGAGTAGTAAAACCCTATATGCCGAAAAACTAAGAAGACCCTACATAACACCTTGATCCTACTTTATGGCGCTGAATCATGGACCGTATCGAAACGGATGAAGATATCCTCAGTCGTTTCGAGAGAAAAAATATTCGGTCACATTTGCGTTGACGGTATTCGGACGAGGAGATATATGAGCTGTACAGCAACACCGACTAATCAGAAAACTGCTCATCAGTCACCTGAGATGGCTAGGGCATATGGTATAGAGCGAATGGACACCTATGCTATGTCCTGCAGAGCCTTCGAACCTAACACGGAGGGACAACGAAATAGAGGAAGACCTCACCTCAGGTGGTGCGCACTATTAGAAGGGGACCTCAACCGACCTGGAGTGCGTAACTGGAGATAGTTAGGTAAAGACCGAGAGAGACTTGTTGGTTGAGGCCTAGGTTGATCCCGAACTGTAGCTCCACCTAAGCAAGTAAGAGCTGATTACTGCATACTCGAGTTTCAGAAGACTGTTCGCATTCCGCCGACAATTGTCCAATAGTTTGTCAACAATTTGGCAATCGCTCCATATATTGCGCGTAATATCTTTCAGCGAGGGGATCCGCATATCCTCAACAAATTCAGCATTGAGTCGGGCGCTGTAATGAGCATACTGTAAAGTAATTGCAAAGTATTGCCTCTAGAATCAGTCTCAGCTGAATATTAAACACGATGAGAAACTAACTTGGGGTGACAACTTTGTGGGCTTCAAGACATAATTCGATAACCAGATTTTGATTAAGGATAAAAATTTGGGGTGCCTCCGCTGTATTTTCCGACCTCTGTTTTCAGATTTGCGTTGACAAGTAATCTCCTTTGTCTGAAGATGCATACAAATTTCATAGCCAACTCTCAGCATCAGATATAACCAGAATTCCTTGATGAGCCCTTATGCTGAATGGGATGCTTGAATAATCATTTCGCACATACTCGCATCTGTCGATTTCCGTTTCGAATGTGCAAAATTTCAATTATTATGATGTGTCTATACGTCAGGGGTAATCATCAGAGTAAATGCCATCACACACGCTATAGCCGTGGCAAATTACTCAAAGCTAGACTCTCTCAATCCACCTGGCATTCATAATCCACAACGTGGCGCAAAACTATCATCTGGCGCCTTGATAGCCCAGCATAACTCAGTGGGCACCTAATTACCGCGTGCGTTTCATTTCTCTGCGGCACATCAACACTTCACGATGCTGCCAGTCGACCAGATCACTTTACTTTACTTCATGACTTCTCGAGTTCCATTAACCCATGCAATTGCACAAAGACTTGAAGAAGTAATCAAACTTACAAATGCTCGCCGTTAATGTAACGCATTTCCCCATTCCAAAGCAAGACGATGTTTCCACTCAAGACTTGCTCCATCACGACTACGAGTATGATTACGACTACGGCTACATATGAGTATCCGTGCAACAAGAAGTATCATCCGAAATTACCAGGACAAGCAATTAATTCTCCATAAAAACGCATTAGCCGTGCACATAGCTTGCCTCCAGGTCCACCCCTGGAATACCTCTACGCCTAGAGAATGGCATTCAACGCACTCGGATGACGATGGGTACGACATCTTTCATAGTTGGATGCGAACAGGGACGGACTTAAGTAACGATCACCATGTCAGGCGTTGTGGAGGAGACACCAGCAACAGCAACAGCAGTTTGCGTCTCTGGTCGATACGCTGACACCTTTTAATAAATTCCATGGGCAGTGGACGCGATCGGTGATCATTCAGTTCGACTTTGGTACGAAAAAGCGCTCTAGGACTTGGACCTGGACACTATCGCGCTTATAATACAAATGATGGCAATTACTGATATCTGGCGTCAAGTACATGGTCTTGCAGCGGTGGGATCTGGGATGTCCATGTTGAAGTCGATGTCGATTGGGTTTGCGTAGCGGAGCGATGTGCCCATGTCTGTCCAGCAATGGGTTAATGGGAAACCAATGTGCAGCACCAATGTAGCACATTTGATTGCGATCTGTTGCCACCACCAGCCACTACCAGATTCAGTGAGCGGCTATGTGATCTTCCACAGCTCGCCTTGGATTGGTTGGAATTTTTTGGATTTGGAGAGCATTGCTTGTGATCGTACGTGAACTGTTGCAGTGTTACCTACGTGATTGGGTCCAGCTGTGGACGAAGGTGACTGGAATTTTTGTACAAAGCTGGTAAAAATTGTTTATATCCTTTCCGGGAAGTCCAGTTACAGTTATCGGCAACGGTGTCCCTCGTACGTATGCATGTATGTACTCTGACTACAAAGTAGCAGAGGCGGTTTTGAGTTCGTATTTAGATTGGACTGTGTAGACTTTGATGTGTTTGTAGGTTTGGATTGATTGATGAAGCTGAACGTGTCACGTATATGAGTGCGGAAGTCGAAAATAATTGACTCGATTATCGGGACAGTGAGACTTTAAGAACTGATGCCTAGACTGATGCTCACTTGGGAGAAATGCATCGAGGTGACACGTACGAAAATTTCTAATCTTGGGGATAGAGTTGTTCTCTTGGGATCTGATGGATTTGCTTTTCTCAAGCAACAAAACGAACTTGCCCCTGGACTTAATCGTAAAGACAGCAACTTGAAATACTCGACGTGACTATAGTTTGGTACATTGGTAAGTTTTAGAAAACTCCAGTGTGGTAAAAGATGGAAGATGTTGCTGGTGAGTGCATTTCGCACAAACTGTTTTACTTTAATGTGGCAAGTCTGCGTGCAGACACACGTATCGTACAAACTGTGCATTGACCTGAGTCAAGTTTAAAGCCCTCATAAACACCAGCGGAAGCCTCTGACTATGATGAGGAGGAAAAAATTTGTATTAAACTGGCTACTACTTACAATTCAACGTCTAACCAAGGATTTTAACATCGAAATTAGTAGCGACCATATCGTGCTAAAAAATGCGATTTATATGCGGTGGCGTTGGAGACCGAAGTGATAATGGCAAGAGGTTGCTGGTTTCTACGATGACAACCGTCTGGGCACACATTTTGAACAATTCATCTCTCACCAGATATATTTCATTGCGAACGTTCGACGATTTGGAAGTTCTCAATCTGACGTTCAAAACATGGAAGCTCAAGAGCGACACCGTGCTGCATTGGTTAATAGCATCTGCTATTGGCAAGAGCTCGCTATTCCAAGTTAGCGTGCTAGCTAACGGACAATTTAACTTCGAAGAAGAAGCAACCTGTTGATCGACGATTTATCCTCGTTTTATGCTAAATTTCGATCTTCAAAGAACGAAAAACTCGGAAAGCTATGATACTTTTTCGACAATATGCAACTGATGGGTTGCTACATACTGTGGTTGAATAGCGATATAATTGGAAAGAGTTGGTTTCCTGAGTTACCGGATTCAAAAAAGGGAAAAAATATTACACTTTGCTGCCACTTTGAACATCCTCCCCCCGTTCAAGGTGCAGGCTTTCAACTGACTTATCATCGATTGGGAGAACGCACAACTTTGCAACAAAGTGCTTGTTCGCACTACTGCTACCCGAAAAACGTGGTCTGTTCTTTTAATGGTTTCGATAACACTGACTAGAGGCTCCATTAAAGGTTATAGATTTTCATATTTCAGCAGCACCATATTTTCGACAGCTATGTTGCAGATCGATGATCGCCACTTGCTTCGTTGCTGTAGAGTAGGTGGTCGTCAATTCGTCGGTGCCCTACTTTTTCCAAAAGAACTGTTCAATGAAGCACATCTCCTATGTTGCCGTGTGTTGAGGCGGTTGATATTTATCATCGTAACGTCAGGCTCAAGTGGTCAAAAGGGTGGTGAATGCGATTATATGAAAACACAAGCAACATCAACTCCTATTACTCATCTCCACGTGGCAACTGCTGGGTGCCTAGTGCCTCGACTGGAGATGGGATAACCAACCCCTGTGGAAGGCCGTGCAATGTCACTGAGGTGCTTTCACCTGTTTCTGACTGGCAGCGAAGCCTCGTAGGCAGGGGCGTGATCACATATGAAGCATTGACGTGGATCACCGCCAAGCGATCATTTATGGGCTTAAAATCGATGACATCCGATTTGAACCGTTTTCTCACGACGAATTTGCATCCCAATATGTGTAACCTTTTGCGACAGCTGTAATAAATTTCGCAATCTGTTGTTTTTATTATTCCCGATCCTATCATTTCCCGGACTACAGTAATATCCGCCCTATTCTGCTTGAGGATATTTTCCAATTTTTGAGCTGCTCCTGGGGTGTAAAGCGTTCTTACGTTCCAGGAGCGTACTTGTAAATCGTAGTCCTTTTTCGCACCGTGTTGTTCTTGATTAGGTGGTCCGTGTGTAAATGAGGCTGGATTGTTATCAGTCAGAGCATTTGTTTTCTTTTTACGTGAGTGGGCCTTCAGCACATTCTGGTCGGAGAGTAGTCGCTGCATGCATTAGTGCACTACCCAGCGGGTGCCAGAGTAGCTATCCAGGGGCGTCACGAGGACATTGTATGTTAACTCGGATTGCAGCTAATAACAGTGCAGCAGATAATTCAAGCTTAGGGACAGTCAGAGTTTTGAGTGGAGATACATACTCATTTCGAGCACAGCAAATTAGTTTGAATGATCCCATTATATTCGGCCCGTATATAAATATGTTACATACACAATAAGCATTAAGCCTAGCGTCGCAAAGGATCTCCATTCTGGAAATGGAATGAACGACAACAAGAAGTTATCAGATTCGGTTCCCATACTATTCCAAGAGTTTATATGACGTCACTTTGAGAGGTCTTGCACAGTGGTGATGGCACACAGATGTGATCTCGCTGTTTCTTTTCTTCTTTTTTTCTATCATCTTTCTCTCATTCCATCTTTTAAGTCAGTTCGTATCTTTTCCCTTCTTGTTTTCCAATTTCAGCACGAAACAAAAAGGTAAATTGAGTTGAGATATGAACGGGGTAGTGGCAAGAACCAACCCCATACGACGAGCTAGAGCCTACCAACCGCGAGCGTGCCACTGCCATCTACTCCTGCATCATGGATACCTCCGTGGGCAAGTGACTCCTTACAACTTCTTTCATGGAATTTTAGGAACTGCTCTTTGTCGGATTCTACTTTAAGAATTTTTGAATCGTTTGAAAACCACTTTCATAATTTAGAATGTCATTGAGTCGTTTGCTGCCTGATTTCGAGGACATCTTCTAATGAATCTCCACCAGCAATTGCCCCTTTGTACGATTTTTGTTCCAATCGCATAATGATGCATGCATGATGCATTGCCCGAATGGATTGGTTTCATATGTAACAGTAAGGACTGAAACGAATAAAAACTGTAAATTTTAATACGGGCTATATTTCCAATGCATAAAAATTTCAATCCCATTTTGTACACAAATTAGCCTGTGCATTCTCCAGTTTCAGTTTTGTTATTGATTTTAGTTCGGTGCGGTTTAAAATATTTCAAGTCAAGAGGAGCGCTGCAAAAAGATCATCGACAAATGGCTCGAAAATACTTCGCGCCCAAACCATTTCATCGCAAAAAATTTAAACATAGCACGCAGTACAGTGCATTCTGTAATTAAACGATATTTGGAGATGTTGACGGTTAAGCGAAAACAGAAAAGTGAAGCACATGATACAAATTTGGACAGGAAAATAGTGGGTACCAACGTAAAAACCGAACTATGTCATCCAGAGATGTTGCTCGGAAATGTAATACCAACCAAACATTGGTACAAAGATCTAAAAAAACGTAACGCTCTAAAAACACGAAAAAAACAAAAAATACCAAAAGTTCCTGAAAAGCAAAAAAAAGTCATAAAAACACGAGCCCGAAAGCTATACGAGTTGATCGGAAACAAGAAAGCGTGCTTGGTTTTGGATGACGAAACTTATGTCAAACCGACTTTACTACTCTTCCAGGTGCGCAGTTTTACAACTCGTTTGAAGCTGAGATTCTTCCGCAATCAACAACATCGATTGGGATAGAAAAATTCGGGTCAAAATATCTCGTTTGGCAGGCCATTTGCCAATGTGGACAGAGAAGCTCATCGTTTATTACAACGGGAACAATTAACAGAGAAGTGTACATTAACGAGTGCCTAAAAAAACGGTTGATTCCTTTCTTAAACAAACACGAGGGTTCAACATTATTTTGGCCAGATTTAGCTTCAGCTCACTATGCTCATGCGACGGTGAGCTTTCTTGTTGCTAAAAATGTCGACTTTGTCCCAAAAGACATGAATCCACCCAATGTTCCACAGTGCCGTCCCATTGAAAAGTATTGGCCTTTAGTCAAAGCTAAATTGAAGAAAAGTGAGCAGTGTGCAAAGGACGTAGAAGATTTTAGTGCTAAATGGAAAAGAGCGTCCAAAAAGATCACGGATGTAACTGTCACCAACCTTATGAAGTTCATTCGAAAGAAGTAGAGGAAAGAATGGGAACCCAAATAATTTTTTTTATTTTTTGTAATTGTGAATGAATTTAATAAAAACAGAGTTTTAAAGGAAATAAAAAAAATTTACAGGAATTATGAAAATATTTTTTTTTTTGCTTTGAAGTTTCCAAATTTTATTCGTTTCAGTACTTATTAAGCTTAAAGAGTTAGGATCGTCCCGCCACAAAATGCATTGCAGATAGCTATCAGGGTAGACACCTTAACGCAGTGATATATTTTACAAATATCACCCGTCAATGCAATTTGAAAAGAACGAAATCTCAATAAGGCGAAAAAAAGGTTCGGCTGAATAGTCGGATCGCAAACAGAATATCTTTCAGTGAATACACCGAAGAAGTGTTGGATTGTACCACATGAAATGTCCTTACAGGAAAAATTTAAAAGCCAATATTATTTTTCCGTAAATTTTTGTACAATCAAAGTTGGATCGGTTGGCATCTATGACATTCTTTCAACGTGATACAAGGTCATATATTCCTTTTTCTTAGAAGTGCTGACTTTTTGACCTCTGCTCGGTTCCGGGAGACCTTCTGCAGGCAAAATGAATCCAGATTGCGGAAAAGATGGTAATCTGTTGGGTAAATATCAGGAAACTACGGTGGATGCCGAAGAATTTCAAATCCCAACTGCAACAGTTTTTGCACAGTTACTTGTGAGATATGGGATCTAGCGTTGTCATGCAAAAGGATCGGACAGTGCCTATTGACCAATGCCGGTTGCTTTTCAGCCTATTTGGCATGCAATACTACCTTGTTCCCGGAATGTATTCAGAAAATTAAAAATTCAAGTTTATTCATCTAAATCTATATTGTCCCCTTCAAAGTAATCCCCATCCACTGCAACACACTTATGCCAGCGTTTGATCCAATCCTCGAAATGTTTTTTTATATTCGGTTTCCGGTATGTCCATCAGTGCTTCCTGCGATTTTTCCATTACTTCTTCTCGGCTGGGGCAACGTGTTCCCCGTAGTGGTTTTTCAAGTCGATTGAACAGAAAGAAGTCACAGGGAGCCAAATCAGGTTAATTCGGTGGCTGTTGGATGGTATTTGTTGCATTTTTCGTCAAAAAATTACGAATAATGATGGCACTGTGCGACGGTGCGTTATCATGGTGCAAAATCCACGAGTTTTCTGCGCACAATTCTGGTCTATTTCGGCGAATTACTTCACGCAAACGTCTCATCACGCCCAAATAATACTCGTACTCTTTGTTTACTGTCTGGCCTTTTGGCAAAAATTCATGATGCACTACACCGTTGTAATCCATGAAAACCGTGAGCATTGCCTTCTTTTTTGACTGAAAACGACGTTGTGTTTTTGGTCTCGGCTCATTTGGTGAACGCCATTCACTTGCCTGATGTCTGGATTGCGTGTCGTACTCATAAACCCACGGACACGTCTCGTCTCTAGTAATGATCCTTTTGATGAATGTGGGATCGGATTCAGCCTCGCAAATCATCTCTTTCGCGACGTCAACACTGTTTCTTTTTTTGCATGAAATCGAGGTCTTTTGGCACCAACTTTGCTGCTACACGACGGAAACCCAAATCATTAACCAAAATATCTTGGACGGATCCAGAGGCAATGTTCAAGTCCTCTGCTATCTCTGTGACGGTAAATTTGAGGTTATTGACCAACATTTCTTTTACAATACTTCAACAAGTTTTCGTCGGTTTTCGATGTCGATGGTCTGCCACTGCGTTCATCATCTTCGATTGACTCACGACCACTTTTGAACCGCTCGTGTCACTGGTAAACGACCGTTTTCTTTAGAGAATCATTGCCGAAACACTTGTCCAACATTTCCAACGTTCGCGCACCATTAAGTCCGTTTTTACGCAAAATTTAATACTCGTACAAGTTCGTTGTTGCAAATTGAAATCCATTTCTAAAATTGTAAAAAATCGCCAACACACACCGAGATAGATGTACTCTTTGCTACGTAACTTTTCCAGTTCATAGGGTAGGCACTTATCGAGTTTCTTTAGCTTTGCTATGAAAGAAAGGTGTCGACGTATTGCCATTGGGAATACTCCTATGCTTTGTGCAATCTCCCGCACCAATTTCGTTGGGTGCGCATCCACCATTGCTCTTAAAACGTCTCCGGCTTCCCACGTGGTTCATTTTCGAGGCTAAAATCTCCCGAACGGAACAGAACTTTCCAAACCAACGTCGTATAGTGTGTTCGTTTACCGCTACATCCTCTAATGCGTCATTAATATTTTTCATTGACAATGACGCGTTATGTCCCATTTTAAATTCATACAGGAAGAGGGTTTGAACTTGAACTGCCGACAGGTACTTGTAACGGACCCTAAAATTCTCACACGTCGAGCACACGTACCACTTTATTTTATAAAAAAAGAAAATTTAACGTTCAGGCACAGATGTTCGAAAACTTCTTATTTCCGACTGAGCGCGAAAATCGGACATTTCATGTTGTATAATGCAATAGTAATAAATTCATCAAAAACTACTCGTAATTTGGTGGTTGTGCTGTCAGCCTTCAACACGCAATGGTGCGGCAGGAAAAATGCAGGTATTCTAGGAGAATCGGATTTTATTAGTGACAGATGTTTGAGAAAAGCATATTCTTCTATGAACTCTAAATAAGGACTTTTTTGTAGATTATGGAAACGCCGAAGAGCTTGTTGATATGAATCGCCAAGCTTGGTGTAGGCGAACCGAATATTCACCCGTTTCTAATCGAATGTGGTTCTCGATGAAGTGTCTTTCACAATCGGTTTCCACCTTTGTGTTGTGCGATGCTGTGAGATTAGAATCTTTGATTTCAAAGAAATGTTTTACTGAGTCTTTAAACGGGTCTCGGATCTGGATTCAAATGGCGAATTTTGAACTGCAGTCAACCATCATGCTTTTTCCACGGTTTCTTGTCCACCACCAGAAACAACACTTCCTAGCGTGGTTTGGTGAAGAAGTAGCAAATTTTCACACAAACGTATTTGACCAAAGTTATTTTTTCTATAAACATACTAGCTAGCGCCTGTAAGAATGTCAATTCGCTGGGACTTGAAAAATGAAGCATCTGCTAGCTCTGTGTTGGAAGGAATATTCTAGTCGATGTCGGGGATAGTGCAATTAGGCTGATTGTCGGTTATAGTTGGAACTGCAGTGGCCGTAA
The DNA here is from genome assembly GCA_963966105.1 of Volucella zonaria. Classification (NCBI taxonomy): domain Eukaryota; kingdom Metazoa; phylum Arthropoda; class Insecta; order Diptera; family Syrphidae; genus Volucella; species Volucella zonaria. Next base: position 190,488,814 of record OZ014532.1, on the reverse strand, counting down.
AAGTGCTTGTTAAATCTCCAACGGGAGGCTGTAAGACAATTTCAACCACTTCACTGGAAACAAAATCTGCGCTACCTATTCCAGAAATTAATGTTGTTGATTTTTTCCTCTTAGGTTGTAGCTGATTGGCCATACGATTTGTAATACAATAAACTTGCGAAGCTGAATCGAGAATTGTTCTGCAAGGAACTAACCTTCCCGCTCTATTTCTTACGAAAACTACAGGGGAGTTGTAAAGAAAACCCAATTTGCAGGCAATTGTTTTAAGTTGCTTTGCTGAGAACTAATAGATATGTGAAGGAAGTGATTCAAGAGAATCGTAAAATATACCACAATTGGCATTGTTATTGGATGCCACAAATAGCCGGGTTTTGAAATGATTTTTTGCTCACCTCTTTGCTAGGTGTTTCAGTTATTTCAGCATTTTTCACGTTTTACAGCCTTTGATATCTCTTTTCTGAAAATGTGTACATTCATATCCATGTTGATATGACGCCGATTGGGGTTTGCTCTCAGCTTTCGACTCAATATAAGTGCCATCCGACTTTCTACGTCTTTTTAGTCTGACTGATTTGGTCAATGACTGAAGTCATTGGACTGCCTTGTTTTTCGTATTCAGTTGGTTTTAGGCTAATACCTAGCATCCGTCCTCTAAGAAGCTGAGGAGTATTCCAAGCTGAAGTATTAATTCCATTCCATGCAATTATTTGACGAGAATACGAATAATCATACCGCAAAGTCGACTGTATGAATGTGACTTTATAAAACCTGTTTAATTGAGAATTCTGTGGGCTTTTGCTCGTACCTATCCTTCTTGTGACGGATAACGGGTCAATACACTTTTGTACGTCAGAAAATCACATTACAAACTTCGATGAGACCACGAATTAATGCACAACTCAAATTAGACCTGACAGGCATGTATGCCCTCATCTTGAATCACTCAATAATGCAGTTTACCAAATGGAAACCTTAACATTCCCAATGTCAATATTAGCCCCGAAAAAATACTTTCAAAAACTGGATTCTCCCTTATCACGAAAGGCAACAATCCTTTTTGTGATTGATGGTGAACTACACAAAATTGACAACCTCCTCGAACGCTTGATTGACTTCGGAGTCAATTTTCCTCTTCCACAGATAACCACAGAGACTCAGTTAAAATCAACTCAGCAAGGAACCGCATTACTCGAACTTATACTCGTCCTCGTAATATCGCAGATAAATCGAAATAATGAATCATAATTTAAATCCAAAGTAACTCATGCCGCTGACCCGGCCAAGAGGCAACCAATCCTAAGGGCGCTCCAACAAACACCACACAAACCGATACGACGACGATTTGACATCAACCAATCTTCCGTCATCATCTTGGTTGTCGTTGTTGTCGTTGTCGTTGTCGTGGTCACAGTCATCAGTATCAGCATCAATAACATTGTCGTCGAGACTATGCGATTGCGAAATCCAAAGAACCAGCTGCAATCGGGGAATGTACAGGGACGAAATGAGACGCTCGCATCTCAGTGTGCCTCATTGCCGGTCTATTAGAGCGCTTTGTAAGTCGAAGCCCATCATCGATTGCTCATTTTCAATTAATTTACAACATTCCGACATTCGACAGACAGAAAATGTCGACGACCATATGTCAATCTCGCCCAGGGACCGTAGGATTTTGCCGCTGAGATTAATGGAAGGAACAAACCAACTCCACCGCCACGACCAGCGTATCTACTGCCAGCAGCGCTACATGCAAGAGACAAGAGACAGCGAGTCGTCGAGGCAGTTGTTGTCGTATCCCGTATCCATCGTAGTCATAGTCGTCGGAAGAAATCATCTTTCCCCGAACGATACACAATGGGATTGGGATTGGGAGTCTGGCTATCGATATCGCCAGATCATTAATTTCCAATCAATTAAAATTATAAAACGATCCCATAAAGCTGTAGTCGCACGGTTTATTGCAGTGACCCATCGATGCGCGGCAGCGGTCGACGGGTGCACCACATCAGAGATGGTGAAGTTACGAGTTCGACTTCGGATTAGATTGGAAATTTACCCAAAGGCACAACTCGCATTCGGCAGTGCACGATCTGTCTTCGAGGTTTTCATAGACTGCAACCGCATTCAACTGCGAATATAGTCGCAGAAGCAGTTCTGTTACTTTTGAGGGACGACAACGTAGCAAGCGTCTTGTCGACCTGTCGTCGAATCCATTCAATGTCTTCGCCAATCAAAATGGATTTGAGAAGTTATTAAACCGTGAAGGGCCGATGTGTCTTTCGCCTTTTGTATACCTGTGTGGATTCGATTCTTCTTTTTGCATTGAATACAGGTACACTTGTCATGGTACCTCCGATCTATGTCGAATAAATCGCAAACCACGTATAATAAGGGTTAATCCATTTGTATTGACTTAAATTATTTGCTTTTTGCGATACTCGGATCTTAGATTCAGTGGGTTCCAATGAGGTAGCTGATTAATATTTGCAAATTGGGGAGCTTTTGGATAAATGTACCTGTAAAGCCTGCAACAGGTATACAGTGAGAGCACAAACACAGCTTTCTGCGGTAGTAGATTAAGTGATAATATGTTCATTGAAATCTTAAAACGAAGTTGTTACGAAAATTCCCCTTCTTTAAACCAACCACGTGTTCCTTGAGTTTACGGCCCTATTCCTTGGAAGCGTAGATTGTTGTAAGCTTTATTAAAGTACCTAAGATTGACCATGCATATGAAACTGAGCAAATACAACTTGATCAATTTTAATGCTTAGAATCGTCATATGATACACCGGTACAGAGTTTCCTACATGAAACACAACGGCGACATGTATTTGAGCTAACACATTGGCTGAAAAGTCCGTGCCGTTTTATAGTAAAACACAACATTTTTGCAAAATTCAACTTTATTTATCAATCTAGTTGCTTTCAAGGGCGACACACTGATTGAAACGATTTTTCAATCTTTCGATACCAGTTTTGTAGTACGATTTCGGTTTAGCCTCAAAATAGGCCTCTGTTTCGGCGATTCGGTCTTAAATCTCTTTCCGGCGAGCATTCTTTTGAGGTCTGCGAACAGGAAATAGTCGCTGGGGGCCAAATCTGGAGAATACGGTGGGTGGGGAAGCAATTCGTAGCCGAATTCATTCAATTTTGCCATCGTTTTCATCGACTTGTGACACGGTGCATTGTCTTGATGAAACAGCACTTTCTTTTTCTTCAAATGCGGCCGTTTTTCTGCGATTTCGTCCTTCAAGTCGATGAAAATTACGGATGCCATAACCTTGCCAGCCGAATGTTGAGTTTTTAATCGTTTTGGACAAGGTTCGTCGCCTGCTCGCCACTCAGCTGACTGACGACTTGACTCTGGTGTGAAGTGATGGAGCCAAGTTTCATTCATTGTCACATACCAACGCAAAAATTCGGCTTCATTGCGGTTGAACAGCTTTAAACACTCCTCTGAATCATCAACACGTTATTGTTTTTGGTCGACTGTGAGCAAACGCGGCACCCACTTTGAACAGAGCTTTCGCATGTCCAAATATTCGTGTATGATATATCCAACACGCTCTTTTGATATCTTCAGAGCCTCAGCTATCTCGATCAACTTCACTTTACGGTCATTCGTAATCATTTTGTGGACTTTTTTGATGTTTTCATCTGAAACAGCCTCTTTGGACGTCCACTGAGTGCATCATCTTCGGTGCTTGTATGACCACTTTTAAATTTTTCAATCCACTTGCGAATGGTTCGTTCGGCTGATGCAGAATCCAGGTAACACTTATTAAGCCATTTCTTTGCATCGGCTGCATTTTTTTCCATCAAAAAGCAATGATAAATCAACACACGAAATTGCTTTGAGTCCATTTCTTTCACAATAACAAAAGTTGCTTCACTCACAACGCTATATCTCGAGAACTAATCGTCCGACAGATGTCAAATTTATACACGTATCTTTTGAAGGTCTGGATTTTTCAGCCCATGTGTTACTTTGGCATATTTGAGGTTTCTGCACAAGGGCTTCTAAAAAAGCAGTCTTACCTCTATAGTATGCCACTGGCACTATTCTTTTCAGGATCTCGCCTTCCAGGTTGTCCGTTTTTCTGACTGGTTAACTGCCCAATCCTACTAAATATTTGATAATGCGAGGCGATAAACAAGGCTAGTTTTACTGTTGCCGGCACACTAAATAAGACAAGAACAATATTGTAATTTTCGGTTGTTCAATTGAATTCTTAGACAGCTACAAGGTGTTCATCGCTCTTGTTCAAGAAGTGAGAATTGAGAGTAACGAGTCAGACTAGAAACAGCACTATTTGGGTATGGATTCGTTGTTAGAAGTCAAAAAGCCTTAACCATTAGGCATGTGAGTGAAGCCCTTATGGGTGCTCTCCACCAAAGCTGAATTCATCAACATAATCCTGACATGGGTTTATATGTCCACACAGATAATGTTGCGAAAGATTGTTTCTACAAAGTCCCACTAAACGTGCGAGCAATGTCCACAATACCACGGTAAGATTGTTTTTGACGATTTTACCATCAAGTTCTGAATGGGGGTATCTTTGGTAGCAAGGAAATTAGGCTAATCGAATTGTTAGTGCTGTGAAATATCATTGATTTAACAATGATTGATTCTAACTAACACACCGCCCACTAGACTGAACGAAAATTTATCATAGCAACACGGTTCCCTTATCTCGACATTCATAACAATTGTGATCAATCTATCACCTCAGTAGTATTCAAAATGTCCGAACGTTTCAAGAGCTCAAAATTGATTTGGACTTCTACCTTGTTGTGGCCACAGGTTCTTTGCCGATCAAGTGTCATCTGACGTCCTGCGATCACAGCATCTTGTTACGAAACGCAGTGGTAAAACTACCAACAAGCCATCAGTGATGCTGCCTCTAAGGTGCTATGCTTCGGGTAATCCCATTGCGAAATCCATCCGTGGTTTAAGGATGAATGCGGGCGGGTGCACGCAGTACTAAAGAAATCATATACAGTGACACTCCAAAGAAGGTCTAGAGAGTGTTGTGATAACAGCTTCTCAGAAGGAAAGGAAAAGGAGCTTAAGATGGGCAAAAACCAAGAAATTTGTGGAGTTTTTATAGGAGAAAGCAAAAGGAAAACGCCAGATAACAAAGTACGAGCGGAAGCCCGCAAGGATGAACAAGGGAATCTAGTGGTAGATTCGCAGCCAATTCTAAGGATTTTGTACCGCCATTTACGCAGGCTGTTAAACAGTTATGACGATCATCATTTCGTTGCCAGGTATTCAAACCAGCTAATGTGGACGGTAATGGGCAACAATCCTGTCCACCCGATCACGATGAAATGAGGATAGCCATTTTCAAATCTAGATTCACAGATGCCAGTACTGTCGACGTATCTACCGAGCTGTTCAAGGTGACAGGAGACGATTTTGTGAAGAATACGTAGCAAATAATCTCTAAAATATGATAGGACGAAAGCAGTATGTATGTAAATATAATCGCTTAAAACCTTTAGTTAGGAAATTAATTGGTTCTTATTTGTGTACCCTAAGGCCTGGTACCAATAAGAATTTTACTGTATGACAGATTATGGAAAAGACCCTCGAATTCCAAACTGGCACAAACCACACATTTGCCGATTTTAAAGCGGCTTATGAGAGTGTTTATGGGAACAATAATAGGAAACCATGTTGGGTCTTGGTATCCTTGCTTAATTTGTCCGGCTCTGCAGGATGATGATGGAGAAAGATCGCTCCTGCGTGAGGGTCGGTAGTAATTTTATCGAGACTTTTGAAGCGATTTCTTCAAGATCGTACTTTACAGTCTTGCACCAAATTCGCTAGACAACACAACATGCACAACATTTCCAAAGTTTGTACAATCACTTGAAAATGCAAATGGCAAAGACATTATCGACAGAGTATCTTCAGATTTTTGTAAGCCATAAGTATTTAAGCAGAAGCAGCCAATATGGATGTTGCGGTGAACCAGGGAAAACCTAGTACCAACTAATTACATTGGAATCTGGATGACCAAATGTTTGTATGAGTCAAAATTGACTTGGCACCTAGTACATAGGTACTACATGGACGGCGAATTCACCTGAAGTTCCTGTTTAATTTTAAGCAAAACTAAAGACGTAGAAGGCGGTGTAATTCTTAAGCCTTAAGTGAACTTACATCCACAACCGGCCAAATCATCCATTCAATCTGAACGCTGATAAGTTTAATAAAGCTGCCATATTAGAAGTGCTCGTCTCCTGAGTAAATTAAACCAGCAGAGATAATTTGTTTAGGAAAAATTTACTACTCGTAACTAATAGGGGTTTGTGAATTTTATTTAAAGAAACTACCGTAAGGATACTCTTATTCTACCCACAATAAAATGAAAATTACTTAATCCTATGACTAACCGTTTATTACAGATCCCTCATTTCATCCCGATCTTGCACAGTGGTGATGGCACTCAAATGCGACCTTGCTATTATCTTTCTTTCTTTTTTCTATCATCTATCTCTCTTTTTCTCTTTTAAGTCCGTCCATATAGTAACGTAGTTTTCTTCAGATACAGTGCCGTTCGAAAAATTTTGGCCAAACATTTTGTTATCCTTTTCGGGCGCAGTTCTTGGAATTTATGAGAGCTACGGGGTATTTTTGCACTAGGTAGCAAAATGTCGTTCAAATAGTGCATAAAAGTCGATGTTATTATGAATAAGAGGTGCATTTAGCTCGTGATAGCAGTCCGAAAGGAACCGAAGCAATTTAGTGAAAGAAAATGGGAAAATCGGAGTGCAAAGCTGGTATTTTGTGTCTGTCACGTCTCAATTTGATAACACGTGAGATTTCTGGAAGATTAAATGTTGCTCAACAAAGTGTGGCATGGAATTTAAAAAAGAATCATGAGACCGGGACTACCAGCAGAAACAAAGGCTCAGGGAGGTCAAAAAAGACGACCCTAGCGGATGATCGTTTTTTGGTGCTGTACAGCCGTCGGAATCGGTTCAAGACTTCAGTGGATCTTAAAAACGATTTGTGTCGAGCTACAGGAAAAATAATTTCGTCAACCTCAGTGAGAAAAAAGCTCCTGAAAGCACTCAAGCCAGAACTGAGGCCGGATTTTCCAAAAAGAGTGGACTCAAGATATGTGGAATAATGTTATCTTTTCCGACGAATCAAAGTATAAGCTGCATGTTGGAGATGAGAGGATTCTTGCGCGAAGAGAACCAAAGGAAAGACTGAGCTCTGAATGCATCTTACCGATGCCCCCCAGAACTGATAGTGTGATGGTCTAGGGATGCTTCTCCGGAAGCATGATGCCAAACACGTCAAAAATAATCAGCTGTTAAAACAAAACTAAGGACAGTATCGCACTGAAATTTGGCATGTCTGCCGAAATATAAACGGACATAAAGGCACCATAACCTTTTTTGCAGTGGCAGCGCATTCTGGCAGTCAAGGAGGTTACTTTTCACCCCACCTAGTAAAAAAAAAAACAAACACACTGCACCAATAAAGCATTTCTCTTTAATCCCTAAAAATGAGACAGATACCTAAAAAACCCATTTTTCGGTCTAACAACTTTTTGCTTCCGTGACCACGTGTTAAAAATTTTAACATTCTAAATGTATCATGAAACGATTGAAACCGCATAAAAAAACAAATTCTCATTAAAAAATATGTAGTTATTGCAACAAAAAATTTTCGAACGGTACGGTATATCCTTATTTTCTTTTGTTTTTTTGATATTTTGGCATGAGATAAAAGGGTAAGTTGAATTGAGATGTAAGGAATAGTGACAAGAACCAACCCATACCGATTTTAGTATTAAGTGCAGCCTTAAGTTCAGTTACTTTCAAAATGCATACCAAAAAGGGAAATCAGTTGAAACCATATCGTAACGACTTATTGAAAAATCTTTTTTTTTCAAAGAAAGACACAAGGTTCCATCATCATCTCACTTTATCTAAATGGCATCTCTCTGAGTTTCTCGAAGAGTCAAATGCACTTACATATATGGTATCTCATCCGGTATAGCAAAGTGAGATGGATAGAAAACCTTATAGGACTACATTCCCAAAGTGGGATTCAAAGTTACATATCCCATCTTCTCCCACGCTCGCAAAATTAATGAGGATGCTTCTAAGGACTTTTAAAGAGATCTCGATCTTTACACCAAAGTCATATTGTAGGTAGATTAGGAGAAGATTGGCCTGGTACAAAGCTCAAGGTTAAGGAGGATATCCCTAGCGGATCTAGAACCCGCAAATAAATCCCAGCCGAACCCTCCTCCAAAGAAAGCATTCTGGCGATCATCAGGCCGACCCTTCCGACTCATGACTGGAAAGTCGCGAAACTTGACTGCGGAATCTCTTAACCCAGTAGCGCAGACTAAAGGCATGATTTGATTCGGCTTCGAGTCAAACCACTTAAGGGTTTATAAAAAATGATGAGCTGGATTCAGATAAGCAATGTCCTCCTTTAACTCAATTAGCAAACTCGCCCTCAGATCTTGGAGCGTCGATATCCATTTCTGAAATGGATATCATATAAAATCAACGTACATCGGTACCTATCCTCCTTTCCTCATCCCCATAAAGCTCATCTTGTCCTCTTTTCGAGGAAATACAAAATTCCAATCAATCTACCGTACCAGTCTAGCCTTCTCCGATACAGCAAAAATATGAAGGCCTCCTTTTTGACTGTTACAATAGTTTAAAACGATGCCGTTCTTTTAAGAAACACTTTATTTGGTGCCGGTCGATTGCTTACAATCTATTTATAGTATATAGAAGTACATGGGTGTTATGTGAAGAGGAAAACAGATTTACGGGGGTTTATTGGACAACAATTCAAATACATTGACGAGAAACTAAACAGGAAACCTAATGTGCCCCAGGGCTCCATTCTGTCTCCAACACTCTTTTTAGTTTTCATTAATGATCTCTTGTCTGCAACTTCTAATCCAATATATTCCTTTGCTGACGACAGTACTTTCTACTTCCCGGACTCACGCCCCTGATCTTCGGCTGTAGAACGGGAACGACAACGTATGTTAAGCTCATTAAATTCTGATATTAACAGCATAACCAATTGGGGAACTATCAACAGAGTGGAATTTAAACACCCAGCCATTATCCAGGAATGGCACTTGCATCGTCGAAACCGATAAACTTTCCATTCTCGGTATGTGTGTGATAACTTACGTTAGAATGACCACATATTCGATGTCGTCAGAAATGCTGCGAAATGTCTAGGTTTCCTCAAGCGATGTAAAAAATATTTAACCCCCTCTGATCTGGCCACAATATATAAGACATTCGTCCGCCCAAAATTGGAGTGCAATGCCCACATCTGGTCAGGTGCCTCTCAAACATCTCTGCACCTACCAGATAGGATTTAAAACCGCGCGATAAAACTCATTGGTGATACTAATATCAGTCAATCAATTGACACCCGAGAACACCGACGTAATGTCTCCTGTCTCACTTTGTTTTATCGCTATTTTCGTCACCAGTGCGCCATTGAAATAGCCAGTAGCATTCCACCCATTCAAACTTTCAACCGTAACACCTGTCTCGCCATGAATGCTCATCGGTATACCCTCAAACCCATTTTCAGACGTACTCTAAAATATCGTGATTCGTTCCTAAGCCGTACAACTCGCTTATGGAATGCCCTGCCTGGCTCCTTATTTCCTAGTCATTATAACCTTTAAACATTTAAAACTAACGTTCACCGGTACCACTCTTTCTATCCTTCCTGACTTTCCTTCGTCCGCGCTGTGTGCAAACATTTTAAGGCTACCTAAATCCCTTGAGCGCTCGCAAATTATGAAAAAAGGCAAGCAGCTGCAACCGCAGCTATTGTATTGGCTTACAGGGACTACACAGTGGACAAATAAATGATTTGGCCAAGCTAATATTCTTTAAAGACTAGGAATTCTTCCAAAGAACATCGATTACACTATACCCCAGCATTGGTTTGACAAAGACTTTCTAGATCCATCTGGGAGCATATTATGGATGACAAGTCAATCCACTTCTATATGGATGGATTCAAGACAGATAGCGAGCTCGGTGGCGGTATTTTCTCAGACATGCTTAATTTAAGCCTCTCAATCTCTTTTCCAAATCGCTGTAGCGTGCTCTAGGCGGATATTTTGGCGATTAAAGAAGTCCTGTTCTGGCTGAAGAAAAACGTGATATCCGCATCTTTTCGGATAGTCAGGCCTTATCAAGTCGCTAGAATCAGTCTCACAAAATTCTAAAACCGTCCTTGACTGCAGATCATCTCTTAGGGAGATGGCAGGGCAGTTAAACTTTCACCAGTATTGGGTGCCGGGGCACAGAGACATTCCAGGGAATTATGGGGCCGACGAACTTGCCAAAATTGGAACTACTCCACCTATTTAACCGGAAAAGTGTACCATCGGTATACCAATCACTACGTGTAAATTAATACTAAAGCTGGATATTAACAAAAGAACAAACCCTAGGATTGAATCAGCAAATCTAGCGGCCAAACAGATCTGACCAAAGCTGGATCTGAATCGCTCTAAAAGTTTGATCTATCAAAATAGAAAACATCTCAGCGTTATCATATCATAATTGCCTTATAGGCAAGCATGCATGAAGGTATGACGTCTTTACAAGCTCCTCCGCGTACTCTGTATATATCCAGCTCTCTCCCAAAGAATGAAACAGCACATAGGAGCTTTCTTCTAAAATGACTTAAGTGATCTAGACAATATTGGCGTTCACAGCCTCCTACGGTCGGCATCACAATGGGTTGATAGGCCTAAGTGGGTTGGTCTCTCCAACAGCCACTCTTACTTTACCTGACCCAATCTAGGACTTGTTCCGAGTAGATAGAAAAAAATTGCTTGTTCATCTCCTCTCACAGACGCGTTGCACTTTTGTTTCTCCTTTCCAAGGTAATGGAAACGTAGATAAGCTATCACCTCAAGAAAATTCCGATTACAAGAACCTACTCAATAATTGGCAGTGTGGTTTTCATAACAACAGGCACACTGCTGATTTTATGAAAAATCTCACCGTCTACACAGTTCTGGTGAAAATAAGATGGTTCCAATTGACTAAGCTTGGCACCAGGCCCTTTTATCGAAAATGTTTGGATCAATTTGAACTCAAGTTGCCTTGAATGTTTTCAAGATTGATATCCACAAAATAAATGCTGGTGTGCCCCAAGGTTCCGTCTTGTCACCAGAACTCCTTTTATTTTTATTGGATCTCTTCTATCATTTCTAGCCCATTACATTTGACGGTAGTATTTTTTGCCTTTCACATTCGTTCTCGGGTTCACGTCCATGCTCTTCGGCTATACAACGGGGACGGCAGGTTATTTTAATAGCATAACTTATTGGAGAACGAACAACAAAGTGGAATTCAATGCTTCCAAAACACAAAGCTATCTGCTATCTTTAACGTGAACACTCAGCCGTTATCCTTGAGTCCAAATATTCGAATTGTGCTATATGCAATGACTCCTACAACTCATATGGTAACGACGAACAAACCAAGTTCCGGTTTTCGTTTTAACTAACTTCGAATCCCTAATGTGAACTTCTTCATTCGAGTGTTCGTCAATTTCACCAAAAACTCCACCTTGCTCCACATAGCCAATACCCAAGTAAAGTAAATCTCCAGGCATTGTTCCATAGTACCTTCCCTTGTTTTGATGAAGCCCATTTAACATAAAACAAATAGAGCATGAACATTTTATTATATTCAACAAAGCCTAAGTCCAAAGCCCAGTTTCGAAAAAGTTAAACACATTCGCCAACGAGCAAGCACAGAAAAACTGAAAAACTCAGTAAGGGTCGACTAGTTATTTCACAGAGCAATTGTGCTGGTCATAAAGACCAGAACAATGTACACAACTATTTCATTTCTGTTGTAGACCTGCACTTCAACGTTCAACCTCCGAAAATAGCAAAAAATCGAAAAAAGGGGAACAACTAAGGAAAAAGTGGGTTATAAAGGAAAGTAGGTTACCCTAGCAAATTCCCAAACGAACAGGTGCACATAATTGCAGCACACATTGTAAATTGGAGCGTAAACTCTGTTGTTTAAACACGGCCACCGCTTTAGTTCAGCAAGGGTTCAGGGATGCAGGGGTTTACGAGTATCCCGAGTCTAACATTGGTCCAAAAACTATAAACTGCATTTCGTTCTACCCTGCAACTATGACCTCAATTTACTCGTACCAAACCCCATCAGCATGAGTAGTTGCGAGAATAGAAATTGAATTCGTTTCGATGCTGACAAAGGTCGTAGGGTCCATTCTTCGGAATGTTGCCACGATGGATATGGATATGGATACCATACTTGCTGCGCACACAATCAAAATCTCATTACCGAAAGTTTTTATAGCGCTTTAAAATAATCCTGCAGCAATAGCTTGGGGGTTGAACGTTACAAATGGGCGAAGGAGTAGTACGAGTATGTTCAGCATAATCACCATCATCATCACCATTAATAGAGCTTCGCTCGTACTCATAGAACCCGTACCTCCCCCAGGGCCTCAACCTACTGGCAAGTTCTCTAAATTATTCTCAAAATTCTGTAGAGCAGCAATCAGCTTTCGCTTTGGTAAAATTAAACTTGAGAATTCCAAAGTCATTATCCTGAGCACAGGAGCGACGACGGCGGTGGAATGGGGTTAAAGTAGTTTCAATACCTCCCGGGCTATTAAAAGTCAGCAACTAGTAATGGTGGTGATGTGTTGATGGGAACGCCAAAATGAGTTGCCGGTTTTTGAAAACGAATACATTCGCCGAAGTGAAGACAAATGATTGTGACTAAGCCATCGTCAGCTGAGCTGTATGCCCTTCAGTTTTCATTCGAATCCATGACTAAGATGACAGTCTGATCTTAGTTGCCTTTACATGCAGCGGTGTGTCTGTTGCCACCACATCCTGTGACTCTGGAAGGCCTTATTCAAAGTCCTGGAGTTAGTTTGGTTGATTTTTGTTTATTTTTTGATTTGATGTTTGCGTTTAATGTTCGTTAAGTCTGATTAAATTGAACATCATCCTGACATGGAACACAAGTCAGACTGTGAGTAGGATGACTTCCTACAGCTGGACGATGAAGGGCTAAATGGAGGACAATCTGACACACCATCAGTGTGGTAAGCTTCGACGTGTGTAAAGAGATTTCTTTTTGTTGTGATTGCCACACAAGCAGGTTAATGATGAGACTTTTGGTGTGAAACTGAACACATACGAGTACAAGGGTGTGTAAAGAGAGGCTAAGTGTGGAGATTGACTTGGAAGTTTTACCTCAAGAGCAGACTAGGGAGTTGAAAAATCACGATTCATGCCGTATTGCAGAGAAAAATTGTTACTTTTCTACTTAACCTCCCAAAAGACTACTCAGTTCTAATGCAATAAACTTAAAGTCCATCTTGGTTTCGGTAGGTAGGTTGCCGATTATGTCCAGCGACCTTCACACTATTTGTTTCTACGCAAAGGAGCTGAAATTTCCCATAACAGATAACTAAGATGGCTCAATGTTGTACGATAGGGATATGTGGCATCCACCAACGATGCTCAGTGCTGTAACTATGTATCTCAATTGTTCTTAGCTAACCTTCTTGTAGATGTCTGCGATTTATGACCTCGTACAAGTGAGCTTGACTTGCCAAGGGAAAATAGGAACACGTAATACCACCTTGATCAAAAATTTTCCGGAATTTATCCAGAAAATTAAAAATACAAGTTTATACATCTACGAGCGTTGTCTGAAATGTTTCCGACCAAACAATGATACAAGACTTTTTTGTCAATTTTTTTTTTATTTTTCTACATGGTCTCCTTGTAACTCTACACACTTCTTCCAGCGAAGCTCCCATCTCTCTAACCCGTCCAAATAGTTCTTGGCGTTTTTTTCTGCAAAATAATTGTTCACGAAGGTGATTGCCTCCTCATTTGGCGAAAATCTCTGTCCTGAGAGCCCAGTTTTTTGATGAGGGAACAAAAAAGAAGTCGCTTGGGGCTAGATCTGGTGAATAAGGCAGATGTTCAAGCAGTTCAAACCGTAATTCATGGATTTTCGCCACGGCAACCGCTGAGGTGTGAGACGGCGCGTTGACTTTGGCCGTTTCTCCGCAATTTCTGCCTTCAGCTTGGCAAGTAATGATGCGTAGTATGCTCCTGTAATGGTTGTTCCGTTTTGAAGATAATCGATTAAGATAACTCCTTTACTATCCCAAAAAACAGTCGCCATCACTTTCTCAGCCGAAAAAACAGTTTTTGCTTTTTTTTGGAGCCGGCTCGCCCTTTGTAGTCCACGGTTTTGATGGAATTTTTGTTTCGGGCGTATAATGGTGTATCCGAGTTTCATCTACAATAATTCATCGGGGCCAAAACTGGGATTTATTGCGCCTAAACTGGGCCAACAGACCGTTGGAAATGTTCATTCGAAAAGGTTTTGGTCTAACGTAAGCAAACGCGGCACCCAACGCGCGGACAGCTTTCTCATGTCTCTCTCACTTTAATTCGGCGGTCGTCTATCACCATTTGGTGAACTTTAGCAATGTTATCATCAGTGGTTGCTCTTACGGCCACGTTTAAATTCAGCTGCCCAAACACAGAGTCCAACTCATTTTTGATTTGCGTAGGCGTATTGCCTTTCAAAAACAAGAATTTAATAGCAGCTAGATACTCAATTTTTTCCATTTTCACAAAAAACTCTCACATCGACTCACTCAAACGACTGTCAACTAAAAACTGCGCATCCAAAATGACTGAAACTTCGGTAAGTAACTGTCAAAAGATGCACAGCTAGCATTCACTAGCTTTTATTAACGAGTGCCGCTATCTTTACGTCGGAAACTTTTCAGACAACCCTCGTATATTGTCCCCTTCAAAGTTATCCCCATCGACTGCAACACACTAATTCCAGCGCTTAATTCAATCCTCGAAACTTGTATTAAATTTTGCATAAAAAACGGATTTAATGGTGTGCGAACGTTGGAAATGTTGGACAAGTGTTTCGGCAATAATTCTCTAAAGAAAACGGTCGTTTACCAGTGGCACGAGCGGTTCAAAAGTGGTCGTGAGTCAATCGAAGATGATGAACGCAGTGGCAGACCATCGACATCGAAAACCGACGAAAACTTGTTGAAGTATTGTAAAAGAAATGTTGGTCAATAACCTCAAATTTACCGTCACAGAGATAGCGGAGGACTTGAACATTGCCTCTGGATCCGTCCAAGATATTTTGGTTAATGGTTTGGGTTTCCGTCGTGTAGCAGCAAAGTTGGTGCCAAAAGACCTCAATGTCATGCAAAAAAGAGACCGTGCTGACGGCGCAAAAGAGATGATTTGTGGGGCTGAATCCGATCCCACATTCATCAAAAGGATCATGACTGTAGACGAGACGTGGGTTTATGAGTACGACACGCAATCCAGACATCAGGCAAGTGAATGGCGTTCACCAAATGAGCCGAGACCAAAAAAATCACGTCGTTTTCAGTCAAAGAAGAAGGCAATGCTCACGGTTTTCATGGATTACAACGGTGTAGTGCATCATGAATTTTTGCCAGAAGGCCAGACAGTAAACAAAGAGTACGAGTATTATTTGGGCGTGATGAGACGTTCGCCGAAAGAGATCAGAATTGTAAAAAATCGCCAACACACACGAAGATAGATATACTCTTGGCTACGTAACTTTTGCAAATGTCAAGCTACGATGCTAAAATTTAGAGGGAATATCAAGAACAGATTTGCCAACTTAACAAAAAAAACAGAACTCAAATCAGAAAAATGGGAGCACCACACGGTGATGTCCCCCGGGAACTTTTTGATCAAGGTGGTATGTAGTGTCCTGTAATATCCGATATGTCTGCAGCTCTGAGGAGGATGTACGATGATTGGATTTGCGTATCGGCATTAGCAGTCAGTATGACAATCTATTGCAAATTTTTGGGGCTGAAGTCAACAAGGATTTTTCAAGACTAAGCCTTAACAGGCTTATGATAGCTCTTACATACCCGAAGCGATTTATTGGTTCTGGAATATCCACTTCTTCTTGCTTAAAGGCTTACACAGAGGGCCTGATCCCCTGGCTTGCGGGATGCGCATGCTGTTAACTACCTGTCCACGTAGAAACGTTAGTTTTGCGTAGGGTTGGATAAGGTTGGATTCATATATATGATGACCATTACAAAAAACAAATAGCGTTCGAAATTGTTCAAAGCGCAGGTATAAGAGAAGAAGCATTTTGGAATCCGCATTAGTCCTAAATTCACCAACATCAACTTGATATGAACATAAGAAACTGAAGAAGCTAACAAATAATGTTTCTATGAGCTTTTCGACAAAATCTACTTGCGAAGCGACGGTAATTTCAAAACAGCAGAAGGCAGTTGGAAAACATAGGCTACACAACAATCACAATAATCACATGATCATAAAGCAGTTAACCATATTGATCATGTTGCAATAGACACGAGGCATACTGCAGTATTATCGGTGTTAGACTACCACTAAACTGTAATCAAATTACGTCTACGGATATCTTACAACTGACTAATTTCTGTGAAGATATTAATCCTGCGAACGCCAGCATGACTCGCATTAGGTACTAAAAGATTAGTGAGGACTAGATGGGCCTATGTACTCTAAGGAGGATGGAAAACATCGTCTTCTCCAGAGAAAAAGGAAAAGCGTGAGAAGCGTGAGAAGCAAGCGATCAAGGAAGTGGAGAGGTACTTCTCCAGGAACAACGTTCGGAAGTTTTACGAAAAGGCAAAAAGCAGGTGTCAAGCCAACAATACCTGTAGTACTCGGTAGGGAGGATAAGGAATTAACCACTGCTGCAGAGAGTTAAACGCCGAAGACCATCCGGCGTTGGGAGGCAGAAAAACCCACTTCCCTTTACAGAATGAAGCACAGACAGTAATATTTAAACTTCGACCTTACAAGGCTGCCAGACCGAGAGTGCTACCTGTGAAACTAACAGAGATTGCTACAAATTCAAATTTAAATCTTCATTTAAAAATATTATTAGGTGTGCAACTTAGTTCTCAATGTCAATAGATACCCCGATTTTGACATATCTAAAACATCATGAAGCAAGCTTAGACATATGGTAAACAACCCGTTTTGACACTTTAGTGATTTTGTTTTGGTGTCATATACTTTTGGTTCTGTGAAAATTTTGTGCGAAATAATCGTCATTGCGGGAAGTCGTTTTTCTTCTTTCATTCGAAGAAAACGGCGACTGAAGTGCATCGAGAGCTCCAAAAAGTTTACAGAGATGCTGCTCTAAGTGAAACAACTTGCCGTGATTGGTTCAGTCGCTTCAAAGACCGAGATTTCGGTATTGACAACCGTCCGCGTGAAGGAAGGCCGAAATCCTTTGAAAACGCTGAATTGGAGGCATTGCTCGATGAGGATCCGTGTCATTTCCAAGCGATTGCACTGCTCCAGCGGCAGAAAAGGAAGCATTTTTTTTTTTCGCATCGTGACCGGCAACTTAAAGAGAAGAAAGAATTGGGAACTGCCCGGTCATGTTTCTACGTAGTCGGCTTGGCCGAATATTCACTCTGCGAAGGTTATGCTGTGTATTTAGTGGGACCAGATCGGTGTTATTTTTTATGAACTCTTGAAACCCAATGAAACCATCACTGGGGACCGGTATCGACTTCAATTGATGCGATTGAATCGAGCATTGCGCAAAAAACGGCCACAATACGAGCAGAGTGATTCTACAGCATGACAACGCTCGGCGTCACGTTGCCAAATCCGTTAAAAGCTACCTGGAAACGCTCAAATTTTATTTCTTCCCAGAAAGAAGTCATTGAGGACATTAGGATCTAGGTGTTAGTCCAGAGTTGTTTAGATGGAAGTGATGTGCTCAACTTAGAGGCATAATAGTTTCGATTGGCAGTTCAGATGACTAAGGTTGCATTGTTATGCGCAGCATTGTTATGCAGCCAAATTAGAATGGGAGGGTTGTGCATCCATTTGCTACAAAGTTTGTCCAGATTTTTAAATTGGGCAGCAACGTCACTCGTAAACCAAGGACAACACAACAAGGTATTGAAAGTAATTCAACATGAATTAATTAATTGGAGCTAGTAAAGCTGGGATGTCAACAGCATTAAAATCTTTGAATGTAAAGGACAAAATAAAGAGAAATGAGAAAAGCCAAAATTGTACGTACAGAAAAGGAGACTATGGTCAAAAATATAGTCCAGAAAAAGTTGGCCAACAAGTATTACGAGTACAGATTATGGATCCGAAATAATAATAAGGTCAAGCAAGCTGGCAGTTGAGCTGTCAGAAAATTGTGTAGGGTTGTGGTCATGAACGATTTGGAGTCCAAAAGAAGATATGGAAAGCGTCATTTTTGAACATATTAGCATTGAAGTCACTGCTTATAATGACATGTTGAAATAGCGCAGAAAATTAAGAAGAACACTAAAAAAAGGCTGAGGTGAGCAGCTTCTGTTGGGGTTATAAGCGCAGGTTCCTAAACATTTAGAGGAGCCATCATGAACTTTTTCAAAGAAATATTCAACATCTGTCGAATCGAATGCACTAAGAACGTCACTAAAGAATTAACGTATTATATTGCTACTCCTAGTCTTATCGTGTCCGTCATTCTGTCATTTCTAAATAGATTGTAATTGGGTAAGGAGTAAATAGCTCCAAAACAGAGTTCTAAAAGGGAGAGTATCAAAATTAATGTTCTTATAATCTCTAAAAGTCAACGCTGTGACGGTGGCCTCAAGCCAGAAAAATTAAATCGTGGTCACGTACACCGTCAAAAGAGATTTGGTCGAACCTGACACAGGGATGAGATCGAGTAAACTTGGAATTACGTTGCCAAGGAGTTTACATTTCCAGGTACGAGTATTAGGTCAAGAAATTGCCTCGACAAACTATTTTTTGTTAACAAGTTTGTGTTGAAATTACCGTACAAAATAATATGTTTATAAGGAGTACTAAAGTAGGATAAAGCCGTAAAAAAGGGTGATGGACAAATAAAATATTAGGCTTTATAAGAAAATGCGACATTTACTATTTCCGTCCGTAATTTCTACTATTTTATATTTAATGCCGTGAGCCGTAGACACCGATTCAACAATTTCTAGACAACGGAGGTTTGACATAGAGTAGATTGCAATACCTCGACCTGAGGGGTGTGTTACGCTATATAATTCGTTCCCCACGATATTGTAAACAACCTATAGGTTAGGGTCGAATCATGTTTCTCCAGCACAGATAACATCCACCAGAGAGCCCTCAAAAGTATGTCTTGGAAAATCTAGTTTACTGACGTTAAGACTACGAGCATTGATCTGAGCAGCTTTAAGCCCCGATGAGCCCTACACAATATATTTATAACAGCACGATAGTAGAGAGCATAATATGACAACTCATTTCCATAATTTGTTCAGAGGAAAGCTATCCTGACAAATAGAACCTCAGCTTAGTTTGTACAATGCTCAGAAATGAGACCCTAGAAATTGCGATAACTATAGGCACATACTCGTACATATGTATCCTTAAATCCGCCAGGAAGGTCTTGTCAGTTGTACTGTATGAATGCCTTGCTATTTGTCAATGATCTGCTCGACCCCTATTAATGCGGTTTTGTTTTAAGCTCACTCAGTTCATAAGAGACCTTATATTCACATTACGGCAGATCTTTAAGAAAACCCCAGAAGGTTGTTGGCTGAAGGTCAGGTCCGCTGCGGACTGTGGCGTTGAGTAAGTAATTACGAGGATATTGCAGATAAATGTGTACCATGTACTGTCTCCAGTCATCGGTAAGTATTCTCTGTAAAGAGTCAGTGAGCTGAAGCGCAAATATTCCTAATGAAACAGTCATTCATGAAACTCGTTACAGGCTGCTCGGCATGCGCATGATGATGCGAATTGTGATTTGTAATTCAAATGCACATTGCATTTGCCATGTGGAGATTACTTCCTCTGTGACATACTATCGTGCTTCTGGTGTTTGGTAGCTAGTTTTGTACAATTTTCTCAAGCATGATATTAACTGTGTCACAGCGCAACACCTTGTGTAAATCCTTCTGTGACATCAAAGATTTTGATGATATTGCTCACGACTTATACGGAGCAGTGAGTGATTTCAATTGACAGAGTTTAAGCATTTCCTGAGTAGCTTGGCAAGGATGCCTTGTGAACTAATCGGTCCTAAGACTGCACTGATAGGAACGAGCCAATTTTTAGAATACTGAATGGAGTTTTCAAAGTCGTTGTGCAAACAACAGATGGCATTTATTCCGTTGGGAATGTCTAGTATGAATCAAGCTATCTGAAAGCCTATAGAAAGTTCACACTCTTTCAACTTCTTTATGTTCTCATCATTTTCTGTGCTTTTCCTTGTTTCATTCTTGCAATCTAGCCTCCTGACACTTGGCACAGAGTTTTACGTTTGTCATATCAAGGTTTTTGGAATCCGCGATCGCTTAATCATCAAACGTATGATTTGGTAGGCCTTAAAGTCTTTCCTTCAAAATAAACCTTTTGTCCTAAACACAGAGCAGCTGAGCCACGAGAGTGTTTCGGAAATCTTAAAGCATAGCTTGGCTGTCCCTAATGCCCTTCACCGATTTTTTATAACATAGTTCATTGCCATCGGGATTGCGCATATTCCAACTTATAAGATAGATGCAGATTTTCCTAAAAATGAGTAAAATCTAATGTTGTCGTCTTCCAAAAACTCACTAGCTCCGCATTCCTGTTTGGTTTTAAAGTCATCTACGACGGCCCGATTACATTGCTTTCCTGGCTCAACTGTGGCCAAAACCTAGGAACAGGATTTCCATTTCATATTTTTGCAGCAACACGAATTCTGTTGTCATTGCACCAGATAGCATGTCCATAAAACCTGAGTCAAAAGACAGTCGGCTCGCAATGCCATCAAAACTTCAGTTGCACCATAGACCACTTCTTTTTGAACGGAGAGGGCACACCATGATATTAATATTAAGGGATGAAAGATTCATCATTGCGACTAGACTAGAATTAGCCGCGCTGGGGAAAACTGTCCTTCGGGTGTAACAAAAGTAGGAGTGGCGTACTCTTGTGAAATCTTGTTTCAGCAGCCAGCCCCTGCAGAGGATATAATTGGTCTTACCACAATCGTGATAAATAGCCGGAGGAAGCTCTTTGGTGATAACCTCAATGCTATCTTACGATGCCAGAAAATTAACAGCGTTTTCTAACTAGGACAATACTCAAATACTAAACTTCGTCGGAAAAATTAATGGAGGTGGAAGCTACTCATTCCTCTTTCTCGTAAGGGGAGTAAATGCAAGCCCATTTGTAGTGTATCAATCGTCGCACAGACTCTACAGCTACATCCTATGTACATATATGCTTGACCGTAGCCGTTAGAACCATTGAGAGAGTCAAACAGTGAGTCGATCAACATCCACAATAGTAATGACAATAGAACACCGACTTTGGGGCCTCCGCAAGAGTCCTAATCAACAGAATTTTTTTTTTTTAATTGATCTGATTCACCAATTGCGGGACCTTGCCTTTTGCGCCACAAAATCAATGTTTAGAAGCGAAGAGAGGTTCAATTCTTTTGATGAAATCTCTCTGGTGGAGATTTTTAGAATTTCCCCAGGGATTCAAATTCATCTAAAGAAGTAACATCTCCTTAAGGCGGTAAGAGCTATGCATTCACATAAAACGTATTCTGCAAATTCTTTGTCTTCCATGCAAAGATGACATTCAGTTTCGTGAATAAGACCTATTTTGTGTAGGTGACATCAAAGGTGGTAGTGCCCAGCTAGAGGTCAAACTAGTCTTGATGACATCCCTTTTGAGTTGTAGAAATTCTTTAGATTTTTTGTGGAAGGTGTAGGTGACTCTTTTAGCCTGGCGAAGCCCTGGAATGTTTTCCAATGGGATATACAAATTTTGTTCTCCCAACTCTTTATTGTTGAGTTAATTGCTGAGTTCGGAATATTACAGAACGGCTTACGACCGATGAAAGAATCAGCTGAATCGTTTCTAGATAAATAGCCGGTTGTTTCATTTCCGAATTATGACCAGGCACCTACCAACGTTTTACTTTGTTCTTATGGAAGAGATCTTTTAGGGTATTTAAGCAGTGCACGACTGATCTGGAGTCAATGAGGTTAGAGCCGAATGCTTTAATGGCTGCTTGACTGTTTGTTAGTATATGGATCCGAACACTCTTTATACACTTATCGAGGATGGAATTTGCGCACACCTTAGTGGAATGTTGCGATATTCGGGTGTTTGGGCCACATATTCCAGCACCCACCCCAATGTTTATCTTAAATCCATCAATACCATATGCCATCTGATACCTTTAAGGTTTGAGGTTGGGAATCAATCAACAGCATCACTCTTAACCATAAAACTAGAATAGTTACAGATCCCGCAAAATGTTGCGTTGCCGAAAACGATCTCCATGCCGATGAAAGTGACCCATGCGTACTACCTCTGCAAATTCAATTCTGACCATCAGAATTGGGTCCTAGGGCCCCTACTATGCCTACGCGTCATCGAGTGCGGTTTCTGGAAATGTGCTTCAGCTATTCCCAACTTTTTCTCAGTTGCCGTGCTTCCTTCTCAACTGTTCTGCGCCACGTACTCCTAGGACCGCCGCGCATCCTGCCGTCCTGAGTAAGCGGGTTCCATTGCATCGCTTAGCTAGCTATGGACCTGTCACCCTTTCAGAGAGTGTGACCAATCCACTGCCATTTCCGTTGTTGTATGGTTGTGTCTATAGGTTCATGGTCCGTTCTCTGATAAAGCTGTTCGTTAGAGATACCGCTTCGCCAGAATATCCTTAAAATGTAGCGTAGGCACCTATTGACAAACATCCATATAGTAGCACGGATTGGAACGGAACAGTCGTAGTTTGACGTTTAAGCTAATTGCATTACTTTGCCAAATTGTGGATAGCATCCCAAACGCAGATTTTGCTTTGCATATGCGATTGGCTATATCCAGTTCGGTTCCGCCATCGGTTGAGGCAATACTCCCAAGGTATTGGAAACTCTCTACTCTCTCAAAGCAATACAGGTATGAGTTGATGAGTTTGGTCTTAGGCTGATCACTTTTGTTTTTGCCGAGTTAATTTTCAGCCCAACGACGTCTGCTTCCCTCTCCACATTTGTTGTCATTTGGTGAAGGTCCATTATTCGGTGAGACAGAAGGCATACATCGTCGGCGTTGACGTAGTCAAGGTGTTTGAGTTCAGATGTAAGAGTCCATCGAATTCCTCCACTTCCTGTTAACAAGACCGCATTCAGCACATCGCTAATCACCAATAGAAACAATATTGGTGAAAGTATGCAGCCTTGCCTAACCCCGCTTTGGACTTTGTATTCCTCAGACAGTCTTCCTCTGTGTAAGACGTGACATGTGGACCCATCATATGTAGCTTTGATAATTGCTATTAATTTATCAGGAATGCCATCCTGCGCAAGGCACGCCAGATAAATTCCCGATTGACACTATCAAACGCCTTTCCAAAATCGATGAACAGCAGGTGTAGTGGTGATCAGTACTCAACACACTGCTCGATGATGATCCGCAAGGTGTTGATGTGTTCGACACTGGAGGATCCAGCGGCGTCGAATGTGTCTTCGAGATGTTCTTTGATTTGCTCCAGGATGATTTTAGCTATTATCTTGGCCACAGCAGGCAGCACGCAGATACCTCTCCAGTTTTCGCACTGCATTAGATTGCCTTTTTTAAGGGGTCTTGACGATCATTCCCTTCTTCCACTCGTCCGGAAAATTCTCCGCTTCCCATGTTCTCCCGACAAGTGGGAACAGTACCTCAGCTGGTGCTGTTGGCGCAACTAGAAAGAGCTCCGCAGGTATGCCGATAAGTCCTACCGCCTTATTGGTTTTCAGTGCTCTGATCGCAGCGACAATCTCTTCCTTACTGGGGGTTGTAGTGCGAATTCTTTCTACGGACACTTCAGTCTGACTTGGATGCATATTGCTAGCGAATACTCGGTTTAGAACCGAAACAAAATGTTCCTTCCATCTCGTCAGTTGATCCTCATCCGATAATAGCAACGAACCATCTAAGCCTTTCACTGGGTGTTGAGTAGAGCTTCGGCCCCCTATAAGCTCTTTGGTGATTCTGTAAACGGTTCTGCTGTCACACCTCGCTGCTGATTCTTCTGCTTGCGTGGCCAGCGCATTGATGTAATTGCGCTTGTCACTTCTCACGCTACGCTGCACTTCTCTCATCTTCACGCGATATAGGGACTCTAGCTCGATCCTCCCTACTGCTGGAGCTGCTGCAATTCGAGCTCTTAGTTGTTTTCGTTCGTTGATCCTTCTCCATGAATCCAGCCATGCCCTATGGCTTCCCTGCGATCGACCGACAATCCTTTCAGCACCTGATGTGAAAACAGTTTTCACAGCACACCAATGGTCTTGGATGGTGGCGGGCACTGAGCTGCTGATTGTATCCACTCCTCGTGAGAGATAGTCCTTTAGTTCTTGGCGCACTGCGGGAACTCTCAGTCGGTCTGCGTTGAACCTAGGTATTCTTGCGTCGTTAGATCTTCGAACGGCAGCAGTGCGTAGTTGGACAGTAGCTATCATAAGATGGCGATCTCGTGCCAACCCCATGCCCGCTCCTCGTCTGTTTCGGACGTCTAGAAGACTACTTCTAAAACAGCGACTGATGTCAAAATGGTCGATTTGATTGGAGGTTGCTTGCCTGGCCTTCTGCTCAAACATGTTGCCACCTATGACAAGACGATTTGCGTTGCAAAAGTCAACAAATCTTTCGCCGTTTTCATTGCTGTTGCCTAATCCGTGCCATCACATAACATGTTTGAGCCCTTCGTGGTCGTTGCCTACCTTGGCATTAAGTTCCCCCATCACAATGACAATGTCGACTATCCGTCGGGGCGTAACACTGTACAATTGCGACGCTACGTACTTTCGTCCGGAATATGGCCGTCAAAATCCTATCACCGTGCGGCTGCCAGGAGATTAGGCCTCTGCGTGCTGTAGGTGTTAACAGCAGTCCAATTCCATATCCACGGGGGCTTCCGGTTGGTCTTCCGGAGTAGGGTAATACAGTGTTACGCGTTGGGGATTGATATCAACCGCATCTAACAATCTTATCTCGCTTACTCCCAATATGCCCAGCTTATATCGCATAAACTCATGCTCTAATTGAAGGAATCTGGCGTTCTGAAGCCCTTCACTCTGAGAGTCAAGGAGCGTCTTCACATTCCAGAAACCAATCTTAGTCCGGGTACTATAGCCAAAGGTTGTCAACGTGTTATCAGTCCTTATCCGAGGCATTAAGTCGGTTTTCGTAGCAGGCTGGTTTCACTAACGCAGATTGCTGCCCCAGGTAACCTATTCGAGGCATAAGACCTAGACAATCTCGCACTTACAATCTCGTAGGTGCACGGGGACCACCTCGAGGAGATAAAGCAAGCACTACATTATGAACTTAATTGTCGTGCTACTGGTCCAATCCATGTTTTGAACAGTCAGTAGTTTCCCGATCAATCGCCATGCAGGCCCTAAATTTCAACCATTCTCCCAAACTTCTACATCAGGAAAGTAGTCGGACTGATTGGTTTAAAGTTTTTGGCGAGCTCGTGGTCATATTTCACGGCTTTGGAACTTAGGGCTACATTTCCTTTTCGCCAGGAGCTTGGTATGTATGCCAGTGCCAGGCAAGAATTGAATGCTCCCTTCAGAGTTGCCAGGAACTGGTCCACAATATATCCAAGCTGGATATATGCCATCGGTGTCCTTTAAGAAAGCAACGTGGTGCTTGCTTCCGTCAGCACAACCAATGACAGATACCATCTACAGCCTGTATGCTTGGATGATGTTAGCTCGTAATAAGATGGATCTGTTGAGCCTTTTCTTTCAACCAAGTGGATGTGCCAATTAGTTTTAACCGACTTGCTTAGAAATTCTCTGTATCATGTAACTTTCCATTATGGAACAGGCGATCTGCAGGGGATTTTCCTGACTGAATTCTTCAGCTCAACAAAGTGTTGTTCCGAGTATTGATCAATTTGTCGAGAACTTTCTTGAATTGTGTCTATTCGGTTCGGTACACTTCTCTTGCTTTTCTCGTTTTCCTATCCATGGCGAATACATATGCCTCTTCTGTTGCCCAGTTACGGTCAACTGCATAACTCGAAGGGATGTCAACTGCCACATCAAAGTCCGAGACGATCCACTGATAACTTTGATGTTGATAAATGTTTTGAACAATGAGGTGAGCTGTCAGGGAATCTTGTAGAGACGAAGTCAAGAATTAAAGGCTTCTTAGTCGAAGTTCATTACCAGATTGAGTCCCAGTGAAGAAACGCTACGAATTGCTTCCACAAATGTGAAACAACTCGTTTCAGTTGCAGAATTGTAGTCACAAACTGTAGCCACCTAGTACAGCTTTAGTCAGCAAATTTAATCCCAACATCTGCCATGTGATTCCTTTGCTCCTTGGTTTTAGTTTTTGATTTTTAGTCTAGAGGTTTTCTTTTCAGAGATTTTTGTTTGGGAGGTTTAGTAATTTAATTTCACGCCTCTTTGCGCACGCTAAAAATCATGAGGCGACAAACCGAACATGAATTGCGCGCTGTTTTCTGGTCTTTTTTTTTTTGTGGATTCTCCCTTGTCCGCCAGCAGTTGGTGTGGTGAGTTCTTGGACTTGGTCGTGTTTCAGGAATTAATTTACAGAGTGAGACCAAAGTGAGTGCGAACAAATATTCGCCAAAAATAACAAAAAAAAAAAACAAAAAGAAGCAAACACAAACGTCGACGTTCCAAAAAGGAGGAAACAACAAGCTACACAAATCCGCAATGATGACGACAACCATTACCACGACCAGAACTGAAGACCACGACGTAAAGGGTCAAACAGCCAGCAACAGACAGAAACAGCTTCAAAGTTTGTTTTTGTCGCAGACGAGGTGGGAATCTGGAAGTGCAACAAAAACCAAACAGAAACAAAACCAAGAAAACCAACGTAAAGATGTTGTACCGATGAGGTAACAGAATTCCGTGGCGAAAATTAAAATTACAATTAAAATTAAAGGCGAAGGAGTCATGGTGTCCCCCTTGTCCTTGCCGTCTCGGTTGATTCCACCACTCTGGTGCCAAATTAGCGCCTGCAACGAAAGCTACCCGGAAAAAGAGGGACATTATTGAAGCACACGAGAAACGAGTACCTATAGATGCAAGCAGAGGCTGGACAAATATGTAATTTCCTGATGTGTCTTCCACCTCGAGACTGACCCGGGTGTCCCCTCCGAAATCTGTAATTCGAATGGAGAAGCAAACACGCTTGTGTGATACTTAATTAATTATCCCAGGTTCGCCGGGGAGGTTAAGCCAATACAGTGGCTGTAGGTACTCGTACGATGGTATTCGGCATGTGCAAATGAAGTCTCGCATGCATGGAGAATGTTTGCGGGTATCTGGAATACTCGTACCAGGCGACACATAATAACAACGGAAATCAGAGAAGTGCTTGTCGTCGGGACACATTTGGCAATTACGAGTATTTGCCACCCTGGAAGTGTTCGCTGTGTTCCAGAAGCTGTCCCCAAGACACTATCACCACCAGTTTGGCTTCTGTGACTGTTCTGTTCTGTTCTGTTCTTTGCCTGCCTTTACTTTGGACCTGTCCAATACCGTAAAGTTGTTATTTAGTGCGATTTATGTTGTCTTGCTGGTGAAAGAAGAGTGTTGCAGGCAGCCAGCAGACGATGGCAGTTGCACAGGGAGGTGGGGCATTTTCAGTGTTTTCAGGTGCTCAGATGGTTAGATGGTCGAATGCTCCTATCTCCTGGCAGTGATCTTTTCTTCGAGTGACTTTTAGTAATTTCAAGAAAACCTACTCACCGGCTCGTTGTTGGTGTTATTGTTGGACGTTGTTGCTGGATTCTTGATTCTTTTTTTCCTGGTTTTTCTGTCCATTTTCGCCTGATAATGGGGTAAAGAGAGTGGAAATGAGGTGAACAAGAGGGAAGAGCTTCCAGCTTTCAGCAGACAAACAAAACAATGAAACTTTGCAACCATAGTGTTCCTTTGGCCATTTGGTGATCTTTATCTTTCACTGAACCAGCACCAGCACCAGCACCAGCACCAGCACCAGCAGTAACAGCAGCATAGCTGAAGACAGTCAAATAGGTCGTTCAAGGAGTTGAGTTGAGTTGGTTCAGGTCCATAGAGCATAGACCAGGAACAGCATTGAAGTACCAGAAGCAAAAACATCAGCAAAAGCAGCTTCAGCATTTAGGGTGAAAGGAACAAGGTGCTATCATCGCATTTAAACTTTGAAACTCTTTGGAGAATTAATGGCGACCAAGATGCAGATACACTTTAGAGGTGCAGTTAAATTAAATAACTTTGATTCGGTTGTGCCGATGGTTTCGTTAGGTAAAGGGAATGCTAGTACCTGTGATGGCTGGCACTTTGGAAAGGTGGTAATTCCTTCTGCAATTCGAAGTGTGCTTGAAAGGTGTTTTTTTTGGACTAATCAAATGGTGCCAGAAGAAGTGATCTCAATGACAGGATAAATGAAAGGAGGCGCTTGTGATGTGTTTTGTAATGAATTCGAATTGGGTGGATAGAGTATACAGACGGGGTATTTGGGTTCATTACAGGCCGTGAAGATATCCTCGTATTGAATTGCTTGAGAGGAAGAAAACACGCTTCATGTGGTGATTGCCAAAAATGGGCGCTCGTTGTTTGGTAAGCTTCTTTGGATTGCAGATGTTTCTTTTGGTTTTGTGTTTTCATAGTTTGATGGAGGGGACTAAAATGAACTACTTTTGACATGTTATTGAATTCATATAAGCAAGTATGAGTTGACGACGCAAGGTTAGTCATCAATTCCCTGGCTTTTGTTCTAATTTTCAGCACACTTTCGATTCGGATGCCACAATGTAAGATTGGAGCCAATGAACGTATTCATTGTGATTCTTGATTTGTGCATTTCACAGGTAAATGGTCGCAGAAAGCCAAGAAGCCAAACTAGCGGAAACTCGCTTGAATGGCTTAAAGTAATGTAAAGACGAACCTTTTCGGTTAAAGCCTGTTGTGCAAGGCGAAATCACGATATTTATTAAATCTTTGTAGCTTATCATATTAATCAAAATTGAATTCAGCTAAGGAAAGATACTAGTGAAGTGCCTAAAAGTTTGTCAGTTGGATGCGCCTAGCCAAACATTGAATAGCAGCATGTACAGAACTTTATTCTCAGCTAAGTTCAACCAATCGATCGGGTCTTCTACTTGCCACGCAGTTTCCTTTTCAGAAAGCGGGCCGCCTTTGACGGATCTACCTCGCGATGGATAGAAGTAAAATTAATTCTCCTCAACACCATTAATCTTTTAGTAGAGCTAGCAACCTTTTGATGTAGTGCTCACGTGGTTTGCACAACATCACGATACGTCACCTAAAAAAGCGCTTTAAAAAGTAGAAAGGACGGGGCAAAATACTGTGCATTGATGTTATGTTCCTCCGTCCAGGATATGTGCTACTGCAACAGGCGGTTCAGTTTTGCTCAGGTTGACACCACAACTTGCGGCTAACCTTGTCTAGAGCAAATTCCATGATTTCACTTATCATGGAGGGAGACTTTCCTTACACTAATATCACCACGTCATCCCCATACCCGACCACTTTGACTCCTTCTCTGTCCAGTTTTACAAGAATTTTGTTCATACCCTTTAGCCAGAGTGGAGGAGAAATAACGCTTCTATGGGTGAATTTGGTTAAGTGACTCTTACCTAGTGTTGCCAGAATAGTTTTGGTTCTGAGCATAGGGAGTATCCATTGACTAATAAATTTCTCTATGTATGCCCAGCTCGATCAGAGATTTGTGAGTAGTTTTAGGGTGTACGTTATTAAAGGTTCCATCTATGTCCAGGAAGGAGGCTAGGGTATATTAGTTGTAGTTTATGGATTTTCCAATGGTGCGCACTACCCCCGTGGAGAGCCGTTTCAGTGGATTTTCCCTTGAGGTAGACGCGCTGTGACTTGGATAGCAATGATTATTCTGAAATGCTTCGCATATGACTATCTAAGACACACTCTAGGGTTTTAAGTACAACAATAATTGGCCTGAAACCCTTCGAGAACTCATGCCCGTGTTTACATACATTCGGTATAAACATCACTTGAGCGCGTATGTAAGAGTAGAGTACGTAATTCAGCATTAAAAGGCTTCTGAAAATTTACATTAGCCGAGATATTGCTGGATTCTGCATTCTCTTTAGAATGACAGGTAGAATGACGTCAGGCCCCGGAGACTTGAGCGGGAAGAAACTGTTAATAGCCCAGCAAATCTATTCCTCGCAAATGATTGAATTGATATTGCTGTGGGGTACAGGTTGTGCTAGCTGAGACCTCCAGAAGTTCCAGAGGATTCTGACTATCCTCCTTCTTAGAAAGGAAGGGTTGAAGTGTTCCTTGGACAGAATTTTGCTAAGCCTGGCGGAGTCCTTGAGGGTTTCTATTAAATGGCAATTGTCCATCCAGGGCTGTTTCTTGGATATCTTTATGGCTTTCTTTTACAGACGTAAACAGTCCTGGTAAGGCTGTCAAAAGTTGTGTTTGCAGCAGATATTGTAAATCGCTCTGGTCATCTTCAGTCCACAATGTTTTTTTATTACGTTTTACTGGGCACAGGACTTTTTATGCAACGTCCATTGCCTTCTCGAACGTTTTTACTCTTGAGTTCAGTCGTTTGATTGCTACGTGTATGTTATTGAGTTTGCCCTAAGAACTGGGCTAAAGTTGGCGCAATTAACTCTCTTAGGGTTTCTCAAAGGTTTGGTGGTCTCGGCCTCAAAAGTCAACTTGTAGAGGGTCCATCTGTGGCCTGCGAATGACTCCAGATTGGAAACTCTTATTATGGGAACTATGCTTATGCTAATAACCTAAGTGTGCTAAGTATAAGTAACACAATATTCTGCAACGCTTGCTGTTAGACTGATGACGATACCGTTGAGCACTTCGTTTTTGAGTGTTCAGCCTTCAGTTGCAGTTGAGATATGCGTGGTCAGCAGACGTGCTTTAAAGAAGGCCATTAAGCGTAGCAAACTGCGATCTTTTAAGGAGCGCGGACATGGACCCGTGAGGGATGGCCTACATGATAGCTGTAAACACCGTAAGAGGAGGTAGGTCGCTGCACTCTACAGACCTTCCCCTGATGAACAAAATTGTGGTCACACTGTTCCACAGGGCCAGAGCACGGAGATTAGTACATCGGAAGTCCTCATGGCTATGAAGCCAAATAAGGCCCCGGGCCAGATGGCATCCCGAGCGTGGCACTGGCTTTGGCCATGAAGATAAACCCGGCCCTTTTTGTAGGGCTATTTACGGCATGCCTGAAGGAAGGCACGTTCCCGAAACAATGGAAGAGGCAGATCTTGGTCCTGATTCCCAAGCCAGGTTAGAATCCCCAAGATCCCTCGGGATATCGACCAATCTGCGTCTTGGACGAACTTGGGAAAACACTCGAAGGCGTCAACGTGAATCGTTCTGAACGAGCGGCAGTTCGGGTTCAGAAAACACAGATCGACCCTGGATACCATCGAGATGTTCGTCAGCGTAGCTCGAGACGCTACGGCTGGAGAAAGATGGAGAGGCAGTTCCAAGAACAACTGTGCTGTAGTCGCGTTGGACGTGAGGAACGCTTTCAACTCAGCCAGATGGTCCCGTATCGTACAGACACTGGAGGCCCTTGGGGTGCCAAACTGCCACCAGAGAATCGTGCGCGATTACTTTGGGGATAGAATGCTGCAGTACACAACGGATGTCGGTGTACGGCGTTACAGAGTGACAAGCGGAGTCCCCCAAGGCTAGGTGCTGTGCCTCACCCTCTGGAACGCTATGTACAACAACGTGCAACGATATTGCACTGCCCGAGGAGTGCACGATCATGGGGTACGCGGATGACCTGGCCGTAGTGGTTGTGGCCAAGACTATTGAAGAAATTTCGACTAGAAGCCCGGAGGTGGTCGGAATGGTGACCAGTTGGCTGCAAACGGATTCGACCTGGCGGCACAGACGACCGAAAACAGAGAAGTCTTTTCCTTCCAAAGTGGCGATTTTACGGTCACATCCAAGCCTTTCCTGCGATACATGGGAGTCTTCCTAGACGCCAGGATCTGCTTTAAGGACTATCTAAAGCAAGTGTGGGGTTGGCCGTGGTGTAGTGGTACTAGCAATCGCTTCTCACTCGGAGGGTCAAGTTTCGAATCCTAGCCACAGCAAGTTTTCATTTGTGTAATTGGAACTCAATCAGAAAAATCTGCGTGTGAAGGCATAACACTGACATGTAGATTTGGCTGTTGTAGGGTTTTCAAGCACAAAACAACCGTTAAAATTCACAACCTGAATCATTCCGAGTGAAGAAAATCTCTCTGTCCTATTCGGACTCCCACCCCTGGAGTCAATATCGAAACACCATGGCATCCGGTCTAGTAAGCAAAGACTGCTAGCAAGGGTCACCATGCATCCCGGCCGGCATGCCGCCGATCGACCTGATCGCGGAAAAGCTGCAGAAGATCCGACGGGACAACCTACCAAAAGAGGATGCCCAGCGTAATACAATTCGTGCATAGCAAGGTAGATGGAGCCGTTCCCAAAAGGGTAGATGGACGTATGCCCTAATCCCCAACGTCGATGAATGGCTGCAGAAGAGGCGTGAAGAGGTAAACTACTACCTCACGTAAGCATTCAGTGGACATAGCTGCTTTAGAGGCTGTCTCCATCGCTTCGGCATTAAAGATGATCCTCACTGCCCAAACTGTGAGAGAACAATAGAGGATGCGGAGCATGTTCTCTTCTCGTGCCCGAGATTCGAGCACATCAGGACCTCCATTAACGAAACGATCGGGGAACCAGCTATAAACCTGGTCCCCAGTATGTTAAGCAGCCCCCGGAAATGGGTGGCTATTGAAGACTCAATCGTGACATTGATGATGGAGCTGAAGGCCGCTGGGAGAGCGAGCGTTTCCAGCGAGGAGTAACTTCTCCACAAACTTGACAGTGATGACTAGACGAACGCTTTGAGCCTTTGCTCTGATGAAATACCTAACAGTGGTTTCAGGAGGAGCTTTCCGTCCGTAGGATGAGGAAATGTTTTAAGTGCGGTTAAAGTCCCGAACTGACCGTTAGGCTTTCGATGCTTTTGAGTCCTCGTTAAAAAAAAAAAAGAAAAAGCCTTCAGTTGCATCAGCCTGCAGATACTCGGCGCTTTGTGACATGTGCTGGATTTTTCCACAGACACATTTACTCTTCTTTCTACGAAAGACTCAGAAATTCGAGTTGAAGGTAGGTTCAGGAACTGCAATGGGGCATCAATCAACAAAGGGGCATTGGGAGATTGGCAAATTTTCATGATCACATGACCTAAAGACACTGATGAGTAAGATTGGGGGCCTAAAATATAATAAAATAAACCTTATTGCTGGAGCTGCGAGTTCTACACCGATGTGTGCACTGGAAATATGATCATGTGCCACAAATGGTGAATATTGCTTACGGGGAGTCAAATCCGCTTCCTTATTACACTAAGAGTGGCCAGTGCGTTTCGAACTGTTTCGCATGATGCTTAACTGACGGTATCTTCAATGATACCAATCGACATACTTGCTGAAGAAAGACTCAAAAGCGAGTAAGCCCAAATGAACGGGCTAGCAACGAAAACTTAAAATACGATAGGCACCGCAGTATCGCGACCTGGGATCAATTTAGAGAGCCGTAAAGGCATTATTTTAAAATCTTCTACTCTCAAACTCAAAGCTAATTATATCACATTTGGTGTAGAAGATTGGGTGCATCAGTGAGTAGGGATTCCTTCCGTTTTTATTCTACAAATGCTTCCAAGCACACTGAAAACCATCACTTAGCTGAGGTGATACCTAAATATTTGCACTAACCTCCCTCAGCGCTATTTGATGATGAAACTCATCGCCATTTGCAGAGCCAACATTGTAACATCAAATGCAAGCAAACAAACGGAAACAACCGAAACGCAACAGTTCTAGACGAGTATTATTTTAACAAGTCTAAAAGGGCAAACACTAGGCTATGGCCGGAACAAATCCCATTTGGCACACTCCCCCCACTGTCAGCCAGAATACGCAAATAAACTAAACCGAATAAATGTATCTCTTCGCATTCAAATCCCCACGACATTCCCAGCCATCGAATTACGAAAACGACCCAGCACTGCTGCGATTCACACACCCACCCCACAAGCGTAAGCTCTCAATCCTTCACAATTTATCTATCTGCCATTTCCTAGCAAACACATCCATACGAGCACCGGCGCTGTATTCGCTTTTGGTAAAATATTCTGAAACAAATTGCCAAAAACTAACGGTAAAGTGACAAAATTCAAAGCGACGAAACTGGTACAGAACCAACCACTGTACTTAGCGCGGCTACGTTGCAAGGACGAAATCAGACACACCGGCCATAGAACCCACCCGTTTACCACGTCGCAGGTCCAGGTCAGCCAAGCCACAGCCGTCGCTGAGACGGCTGACAATCGCCACGATTAAACAATTTCGATATTGCGAGGCAATAAAATTGAAAACCACTAAGCAATACAATTGGCAGATAACCAATTTCGATAGACAAATACGAGAGCTAGCGGATCTAGACCAGCACCGAAGCTGAACACCAAAATTCCAGTGGTCTACTAGACCCGGCCATTTGTATGTCACCGGGGAAAATCCTATTGCGAGAGCCTTCGCCCATTCCCTTACCCACTGGACAGGTCAGGTCTACGTATTTTGAAACAAGAGTGAAAAAAAAAAAAAAATGTGAAACTGAAAAATGAAAACGACCACGAAAATGTTTGTGAGCCGAACACGGAAAAGCCATTGCAGTTGGATTTGACCTGAATTGCATTGCAGGCAAAATTGAGTTAGGGATTTGCTGTCGCTACAGCGCGCTACCAACTCTACTCTGGTTAGAACGACATGGACACATCGTATAACAAAGGAGGCCTTCGAGAAGCGTAATTAAATATTAACTTTGGATCGATTTTTACAATATGAACAACTAAATGCAGGCCAGTGAAGAATGTAAACGCGGCCGGCCTCGACTAGAACGAGAACCGGGGACTATCTGAATATTTAATGAGACCGGACGGGTAATTATTCTTTTAATTGGACAAGTAGAGAGTCCAGTTGGAATTAATAATTTCACCAGAATAAGCTGACACTAATTGTGTCAAATAACTTTGAATTCCAACAGAAAATTTAATTCTCGAATCGCATTTCGAATGCATGTTTGATGTGGGCCGTGTCAGAAGGGATTCACCTATAAAACTTTGGATACATGGACAGTAAATATTATTAATCCTTTTCTCTTTCAAATATAATTAAATAATTTGCATCGAATGATGAGCTAATTGTGGTTGTCAAACAATTTTCAAAATACGGTGCAATGCATTTAAAGTGCTCCAGAGAGTCATGGCAGAGGTACTCACTTGAAAGCTTACCAGAGATGCAGAACAGGTGTGGTCATAGACTGTGACGGTAGCTCCCATCACATACAATCGAGTAGCACCGACATGAATTCTCGAGGTGAGTCCCGATTCCAATATTTACTTGAACACAATCTTTTAATCAATAGCCACGGCAATGACGGCAGCTCTGAGATATCACTCTGTTGAGTAGCTCCGACAAACACTCTGTGAGTAGCTGGAAGTATCTTCGGACGTATCGTTCTCTAATTCCAGAATGATCAAGTTCAATGATATTCTCAATCGTAAGAGTCCCAGAAATACGAACTGGGAAAACTTTACAGCAAAGGTAGATCAGAAGCATTGGATCCCCAAGGGAAGTTTTACGGACGGTCTTGAGTCAAATATCCCTACGAAAATCACAAAATCCAAGAATTTGCCACATGGATGGACCGAAGAGCTACAAGCTTCAACCTCTTCTCCGACTAGGGTAGGTACAAAACGAGCCAGAGAAAATACAAGAGCGCGATCTGTAGGCCTAAAAGACAATCATGGAGAACCTGGTACCCAGCGGAGTCTTATTCAGTGCATAATCACGAACATTGTGCGACAGCTTCTTAGAATGCTATTACCATATTTGAGTGCCTTTAGTTCAGCCTGACTATAGATGAAAATAGCGATGTCTAGACACTGATTCTATCCCAATTAGTTCTGCCGGTCTAAGAAATGTTACTTTTGCCACTCCATATGTCGGGAAATTATATAGTCGACCCTTTCAGGTCTGAATCTGTGGAAAGTGCTAGTTCCATCTGTATAAGATCCAAATTTTATTCGGCCTTTTTATTGGATCTCTTTCCAATTATGATCTACCGCTCTCAATCTAAACCTAACAAGACGCATATAGGATATATGGATATTGGATTACCGCATAGTAAATCTGTTAAAATTGTGAATTTGTGAGCCCCAAATTACTGTTTCTAGCGTATGTTTGATCTGCAGATCTGGCTTCCCAGAAATCATAACATGAAGCTCTTTAGGAAGAGCAGAGGAGCCTGCTATTAAAAATGAATGCCGGGATTTATCCACAAACAACACATCGACAAAAATTATGTAGAAGACGTCAGATAAAATTGACTCAAGTGTTCCCGATCCATGCAAACGTGACAAGAGCAACGATGTACCCGGAATATGAGGACTCTTAACGGACTTGGTGCACCCGAACACTTAAGGATCAGGCAGAAAAACAATAAGAAACTGCGACATCTCCTGGATGTCCAGACTTTGCAAGTGGATGGAACATCTGTCTTACGATAGATACAGCCACGTTACGATCTCCTGATCAAAACACAACAAAATAGACTCACCTCATTCCGATAAATGGAAGACCTTGAATCATAATTTAGGCATCCACTTATACCAAAGTCGCAACATTGATTTGGACAATGCTACGAATACTGATATCAAAAACAGTAAAACTCTAGGAAAATTATGTAACAAGGTTTTACGTTGCCGAATCTTTGCCGACCGTGTCTCCTTCAAGGTCGGTCATAATAAACACTCGAGCAGCTTACGAGATGTTGAAGATTCCTCGAATCAAAATAGGATGGGTTGAGTGCAGAATGCGTCGCAGAGTAGAAGTTCCTAGATGCTTCAAGTGTTTCGGATACGGACACCATCAGGCAACCTGCAAGGGCACGGACAGAAAAGGACAAGGGCTCTGCTTCAACTGTGGAGAAGGGAAGGGGGCCACAAAAAGATCGACTGCAGAAAATCACCAAAATGTTGCCTATGTGCGGATCTGCAAACACCAGCGTTTGCCTTAAATCATGTGCCGGGCTCCGGTAAGTGTCGACTTTTCCGAGAGGCTTTACAATGGCCAGAATCCTGTAGGAAAATATCCACAGGAGTCGAACGGCTGACAATCTATTGTTTACATTACTAAGCGCTTAGGAGATTTATGTCGTCATCATCAGCGAACAGTAAGTAGACAAAGAGTCAAACTGGATAGTGGACACTTTAGGAACCGCTGCAATCTGGATACCAGACACAAGGTCATTCTCCTTGAAAAACCAAGGTACACAAAGAGGTTTCGCATGGGCCAAGACCGATGGACTCACGGTTGTAAGCAGATATTTCAGCCCGAACGACAGGATCGACGATTTACGCCAAAAACCGGATGACCTGGAGGACTTCTTAAATGAAACGACAGGCGAAATCCTGGTTGCCGGCGACTTTAACGCCAGAGCTCAAGAGTGGGGAATGCCAACTACAGACTTTTGAGATGGCTGCGAGACAAGGTCTAACCGTAGCAAATGTAGGTAACACCCCGACTTCAGAAGGCCAGGGCAAAGAGGAACCACACCGGATGTAACCTTCGCTACGGAATATACATCCGCAAGAGTTAAAAACTGGCGAGTAATCGAGGATTATACGGGCAGCGATCATCAATACTCCTATCTGGAACCGTCCACCAGCACCGAGATGGAACATCAACAGGTTAGACGAAGAGCTTTTCAAATCCATCATTGAAGAAGGAGAAAGTGCCGTGCCCCAAGTACAAGGATCCGCGGAAGTAAAAGCTGAAGCCACGATGCAACTGATACGGCTCGCATGTGATGCTTCAATGCCCAGGAAAAGCTGCAACAACAGAAGGAGAAATACAGTGTACTGGTGGACAGACGAGATAGCTGAGCTCCGCAGGAGATGCCTACAACTTAGGCGTATTGTCACCAGGGGAAGGAGAAGACAAGCTGAAAACATAGAGGAAGCTCTAGCGGAGTTCAGAACCAAAAGGTCCGAGCTCAAGAGGGCCACCAATTCGAGCAAAAAACGAAAGTGGGAGGATCTCCGGCGAGACATAAACAGCGTAATGCGGAAACCAATCGGCACCGCCTATTCTAAACGAAGATAAGATGGAGTGCATTGTAAACACCCTTTTCCCAACTCATCCGGTCAGGCCTCCCAACAACACACCAGCCCGACTCCAGGTTTTAGCGAAGAAGAGTTAAGAATTCCAGCAGAAGTCATGAGAGTGACTGCCCAAGAATGCCACAACCTGCTGCTCAACATGTACAACAGTTGCCTCGAAGAAGGAGTCTTCCCAAAGAGCTGGAAAAAGCAACGATTGGTACTGATCAGCAAAGGAAAAGGAGACCCAGACTCCCCATCAGCGTACAGGCCCTTATGTGTGCTGGACACTGCTGTAAAACTGATGGAAAAGCTGCTCAAATCACGGCTCACACATGCAATACAAAGAGCGTGAGATTTGACAGGAAGGCAGTACGGGTTCAGGAAAGGGCGCTCCACGGTCGGAGCTATTGAAGAAGTGGTGAAGTCTGTTCAAACCGCCCAACAAGGAAGTTGCCCCTTTAAGAAGATCGTTTTGCTGGCAACCCAGGACGTAAGATATGCATTCAACTCAGCCAGGTGGAGTGATATACTAAATGCGCTAGAAAATAGATTCAACATCCCAGCCTATCTATTACATATGATGAAGGACTATCTCAGGGATCGGGAGCTGACCACAGAAGGCCTGCGAAGGAAGGAAGTAACATCTGGAGCAGCACGGGGATCAATCCTGGGACCAGACCTCTGGAACATCTCCTACGATGATATATTGCGGATGGAGATGCCCGAAGACACCTTTCTCGTTTGGTACGCAGACGACGTCGCAGCAATGATAACGGCAAGAGACACTGAAAACGCGCAAAGAAAGTTGAACCAAGTCATGCGACGAACAACCTTCTGGATGGATGAGCACGGTCTTAGTTTGGCAACAGAGAAAACTGTGATAGTCTTTCTGACGAAGAAGAAAATCCCGACACAAATAGACTTCCAAATTGGCTCTGAAGTCATTAAGAGCAAGTACCGAACGGCGTCGGAACCAGCCGTCCTTGTAGTCGCAGGAGTGACCCATCGATCTCCTAGCGGCACAAAGGAAGTATGTCCACGATAACAAGGCGGAAATCGGATTGGAAGCGGTAATCGACCAAGCAGAGCAGCAAACGATACAGAAGCGGCAAGGGCGCTGGATATCGGAAAGCAGAGGAAGGTGGACAGCGAGGCTGATAAGAAATGTGGCTGAGTGGAAAGACCGGAAACACAGGGAGGTCAACTACTTCATCACCCAGTTCCTCACGGAACATTCAAAGCCTTTTTACATAGGATCGGCAAAACGGATTGCTCAACCTGCCAGTACGGCGACTCCCCAGCAGACGACGTACATTACACATATTTTGCCTGCAGAAGATGGGAAGCCCAATGCACAGTACTGGAAAAAAGCAATGGTGCCTTCAACCCAGAAACCATAGTGGATAGAATGCTGACGAGTGACCTGAACTGGGGAAGAATTTGCCAGTTTGTGGAAGATATTCTCAGAAGAAAGAAAAGAGAAGAAGAGCAATACCGGGGAAGCACGTAAACCCGAAAGGGTGTAGGATCACAG
Source organism: Volucella zonaria (assembly GCA_963966105.1). Taxonomy (NCBI): domain Eukaryota; kingdom Metazoa; phylum Arthropoda; class Insecta; order Diptera; family Syrphidae; genus Volucella; species Volucella zonaria. The sequence continues at coordinate 190,448,881 of OZ014532.1, read as the reverse complement.
CCCCTTGAAGTAATGCGAAGAGCGGTCCCAGGGGGTTGTGTCAGAAGCCACAGGGTTGGGAGGAGTTTTAGTCCGTATGGTTCGAAAGCATGCGGAGAGAGCCGGACACACGGGGATGGTCAACGCCAACAGACCTCCTTTTGGTGCGTAAGACATTTCTCCTCCCCCCAAAAGGAAACAAAAAAAAAAAACACGTCGGTCATAATAGTGATGCCGGCAACACTGCGAGGGCTGAGTTGACAGCTCCACATTTCAGCCAAGAACACAAACCGAAGACAAAAGAAAGAGTTTGGAAATCGAGATGTCAGGGAAATGGAAAGTTGTCACTGCAGAAATTAGGAGCAAAAATTCTACCGGGAGGTCAACGAAACTCTTCGGGTTTCGACAGGAACGTTGCAATAGAGACATAGTCGGTGTTGAAAATTTGGAAGAATCACTGAAAGAAAAAGACCGTTGTCAGACAGGGCCACACTATTCAACTTTTATGATGAACCTGAAAAGTTCCGTCTACCTGACTAAAACGAATTGTGGATGGAAATATCCAAATGTAACAAATAAACAGCAGGTGACTGCTAAGCTCTGGTTCAATAAAATTCAGTCCCTAAGAAATGGAACAACCTGAACTTATTCGACTATAGAGGCATAAGCCGGCTGAAGATTGCATACAAGATCTGCACTGGCATATTTTGTGAACGCCTTAAACCGATCGTCAACAGACAGGCTCACATCAGCGCAGTTTTAGACAAAATAAGTCCATCATTGACAAAATATTCAACTTGAGTTAGGTCTTGGAGAAGGCACAAGAATATTTAATAGCTACTTACTTCTACCTACCTACTTACCTCTTCATTAACTTTAAAACTGCTTAAGGAAGTGCCTACATATGTAGAAACGAAATATACATGGCCATGTCTGGTTTTGGAAGATGACGATGGAGTAGGGTGTTAAATAGCGTGAAAGGCTACCCTGCCACTTCTTTAACATCGTGCTACAAAGAATTGTAAGTAACTCTCAAGCCAACGCCAGAGAAATGGAACTGCATGAGGTTGAAAGCACGATTGAAAAAAGTCTCTGCGGTAAAAATACACATTGGCTGCCTTCTTTGACATTGAAGGAGGCTTTAAATATTCTCTCTAGAAACTTGGAAAATGTCGGAGTTAATCCGGCACTAACGCATGTTCTGCAACAGGATGATCAGTGGAATAATTGGAAGCACCGTACTGAGGGTCACTCACAACCTCAAGAGGTACCACTCTGTGTGATGTCACTTTTCCTGCGGATTCTAGTTGCCAATCAAATTTTTCTGAACCTAAGAAGGAAGAGGATTAAACTCCACTTCTTACAAATGATGTGGTTCTTATGGCCGCCGGTAATTTCTTTCCCACAATTTGACAAGCTCTCCAACTATCCATCAAGCCTAAATACCTAGGAATCGTTCTGGATAGTAAACTTTGCTGGAAGCTCAATCCTGAAGAACATTTATTTGGAAAAAGAGAAGACTATACTATGGATGTACATACACGTCTATCGTCGGACCCATCTTAATCTACGATAACTTCATATGGTGGCAATTTACATATCATACCAATCATGCCTCAGAAAACAGGCTGTGGTACCGTTCCTAAAGCAGTAGCATCAAGTATGGATATGTGCCAAAATGTTAGAGGTGGTATTCATTCCCAAGCCAGGTTAGTCTAGCCAAACCCATCCAAAAGACTTTAGGTCCATATGCCTAACATCGTTAAATTTAAAAACTTTGGAAACTGCTTGACACCCATATTGGAAGTAACCTGCACATAGAAGACTTAGTCTCACACCAGCATGCCCTAAACGTAAAGGCACGCAAACGGGCCTGGATGAAGTTGTCAGCACGATTCTCTACGATAAAGAATACACATAAGCTGTCTTCCTTGACATCTAAGAAGCCTTCAATAATCTTAACGCTGCGCTATAAGTGTAAAGGACAAGCCGGAGTTAATCCTGCATTACGGACCTGATAATCTGTATGGTCGGCAATAGCAACAGCAATCAGCGGTAGGTAATATTGTTTTGAGGGCCACTTCTTCAAGGGGATGAGCGATATCACCTCTTCTGTGGACCGTAGTTGTTAGCGCAATACTTCTGAATCTACAAAGGGAGGGAATAAAAGCCACTGCATATTCGGATGATGTGATTCTTATGACCACCGGTAAGTTCCTCCCTGCGATCAATGAAATTCCAAACTATATCCTTAGAATCCTTGGAAACTGGGTCAAGCCCTGTGGGTTATTCGACCTTCCTCCCATAGATGGGACAAGCTTCCGCCTATCCAACAGTACTTAATACCTATGTATCGTCCTATTATAGATAGTAAACTGAGTTGCAAGCTCAATGCTGGGGAACGTGTAAAGAACAAACGATAGCCAACCCCAGGCTATCTTATGGATATACACGGCTTTCGTCAGACCCACCTTAATCTACGGTATCATATTGTATAGTGGCAATCCAAAAATAAAACTAACAAACTTAAGTTAATGACAAAAGTGCACAGCATTGAACGTATTGCGACAACTCATGCTATGAGAATGACACCACCGGCAGGAGGTCTCCTGGCCCTAGCTCTCCGCATCCAAGAATCGGCAGCGAAGTTGAGTTTACGTTCCAATATGTGCTATATGATACTCCATCATGACTTTGAAATACCATTCCGCCTATATTCTCCCTAGCGTAGAGGCATGGGGCAGGAACCAAGTGGTGGAGCACTCGATATCTATTTACACGAATGGATCAAATATGGAAATTAAAACCGGAGTTAGGACCTTCTCCGATCAATCGAACTTAAGATACTCACGTCGAGTGCCAAACGACAGAAGTTTCTCCCAGGGTTAGGTAGTAGGAGTTACCAGACTTACTATAATAAAGGCAATATCCCACGAGGACATCACCATATATAATGTTACTGACAGGCAGGTTCCCATTATATACCATAAATCCATCGCTGCAGTCGAGATAAAATGCTCTTTACGTTCAGCATAAGTTTAAGCTCTTTGGATTCCTGACGGAAAGTGGTAGCCCTCGCCCGGGCATCACATTGGATCTGCGAAGACGTGCATAAGTGTGATGAGGTACTATTGTGCCTTTCAGCTCCAGATACCACTTCACCACGCAAACCTAATCCCACCTACCCAATAATATTACTAGGCTCTAGGTCCGTCTAGTAGATCGAAGTAAATAAGATACCTCATGTGTTTTAGAAAATTCCTTTTAAGAAGGCAAAGACAAGATCAGAAACTTTATCACCGGATAACTCTGGAAAGCTCATGATGACATGTCCAGTTTGAACCAAATCATTCCCATCATGTATCTGATTTCAGCGAGATGTACCATCATCGTGTGAATTATTCAGTTTGCTGTACATCGGCATGGACTTGGGCTTCTAGTTAGTGCAATCCCTGGTCAGCTGTCTTCAGTTGAGCGGTTTAGAATAGTTGAGATCTCTTTTGATTCTAGGCGCCACTTAAGGCTGGGTCTTCCTCTTATATAGTATGTTTGGACCGATATTCGTTTTGCTCCTTCCACGCAATTTTTATTGGAATTTCGTAGAAAGACGAGTCAGCACTGGAGTGGTGGAGTGGACATACTGTCAGCACCCACCACATCACGTCGAATACCTGCAGCCTGACGCGAGCGTAGGCGGTTCTTAACAGTGAATTGCTCCGCGGTTTCGTTATCACTCTTATAGCAAGCGTCGCAGTATGTTGTGCCACTTATGTCTAGTATACTTAGATATACTTAAATAACAAAGGCAAATTGTCCCGACACGGCGTCGTCTTTAATCTTTTGCACTAAGTGAGAGCGCATCCGTTTAGAAACTTGAAAAATCAAGCCATCTTCAGTTACGCTCATATGAAACCCAGTCGTCGATAGAGGTCCTAACTAAAGTCGCAGGTAGTAGTAGAATTAGCGGGTCCTTTTCGATCCTATCAAGTTCATTCGCGATTTCATTTCTCGTAATCTTGGAGCAATCTGTGGAGACCGAACTGTATTCCTCTCCGAGCTCAGATTCTGGTCGACACCATTCCAGGAAAAGTCGATGTGGTATTTTTGCAGCAACAGGAGTTTTGTCATTTAACAGAAACATGACCATAAGACCAGATCTAAAAGACAGTCGTCAAAACTCTATTGCTTATTGAACTAAGCACCACATTTGTTTAATAGTAAGATGGCCTTGATAGTGTAGACCATGATATGAATATCAAGGCATGATGGCAACTAGCAGGATACTTTTACAATCTCCAAATAAAAGTCATAGATACACGTAAGGACACCACATTGCTCGCCTGGATGCTACATGTAATATATCCATGAATTGGAGTAACCCTAATTTATCATGTCAGGGCCTGGAAAATCACGCATCCTTTAAAGCATTCGCCTTGTTAGATATTGGCGGCTTACTCTAAGCCAGCGTTAAGTCATCCATACATATAACTTCTCTGGAGTTTTTGGAACCTCGATCAGAAAAGTGTTTGGTAAACTCTGACGATTGCAGCCGTTCGAATACCGAGCTTCTATCCTCGTACAGTCTTCGGCATTCATAGTCCGGCTCAATGTTGCCTATTTGGAGCTGCACATCTCTTTGTGCATGTCTGCAGGCTACAAAATCAATTCGTCTGGTTTCGTTTTTGAAGGTGATATTGTAAAAGCTAATTTTTCAACTCCAAGATCCTCTCAGTTCCTAGCTTTAAAAGTACCAGGGACAGTCTTAATATTATGTGCAGGACATAGTTTGCTTGAGAGGCTTGTAGACGAAATCTTTGGCAAAGTTTTCCTTCTCCTCAGAGGTGGCATTAACGCTTAGATTGATGAATTAAGCCTTGATGCGGATTCTAGTGCAATGTGTTCGGGTTAATCACATAAGACCTACGTGCAGGAATGTACTCATAAAGAAAGGAATACATGAAATTGAACCTTATAGCCGGACACCCTCCAGAATATTGAATACATTTTCCGTATCTCTAGTTATCACCACACATCCTTTAAGACCTAACATCGTAAATGAAGCTTCATAGACCCTATTGTTATATAAGTGACTGTGATTTCCCTGCCAATTGATTCAATTAAATGTCTCATGTCGGACAAACTCCACCTAACTGAATAATCTTCATTATTCCACCGAAGGATCATTAGAACATACGGGCATCCTTTACCTCCCAATGGTAATCCTCATTACCTAACTATGTCAGGCGAATTAAAATGCTAGTCTTCCGTTGCTACTGCTGAAATTGTCCCAATTTCCAAGTCTGGCAGTGCCAACAAATCCCCTAAATTTGAACGCCCTGCCTGATTCTGATTCTGGCCGCCAGTTTTGTTGATGCTACTGCTACCAATGCCGCCGCTGCAATAAGGATTATGCACAATGTCATTTGCATGGCGAGTTTCCAGCTCTAAAACTCACTCCTAAAATGGGCTGTCTGCCTGCTGGCTTCTAGGTGCCTACAATGTAAGTCCGTCAGAGCCGATCCCAAGGGTAAACACCGTAAAAAGCATTTGGATCGAATGCCTTCTCTAATTACTGGTGCTGTATGTAGCTTACAACAATAATTAACGTGGGCCCACCTCCACTTTAGTGGCAGCGTGTTGTACTTCCAGCAGTGGGGGGTATGTTATGTTATACATAGAGTTAGAGTACGTGCAACCCTCTGGGATGCCGATTATTAGCTTCTCTCCATGTTTTTTGGCACTCGCCTTAGTGTTGTTTTTTCAGCTTCGGCAAAGCGATGGTGCGCCGTCGTTCGATTTCCGTTGTCGAATTTAAATTGAAATTTCCATATTCAGCGGGGACTCCCCTAACAGTTGGTGGCTTTAGTCATGGTTGCCCTGCTTAATTGTAACGGAAGTTGGCTGGCCGGTGCCCTGACGATGTGGCTGCTTAGGGTGGCAATGATGATAGAAAGTCGTTTACGTTTTACAGGCAAATTATGGAAAGCTCTCCATAATCAAATTAGAATTACGAGTACTAGGTTCGATGGGATGTTATTTTCGCGAAAAAGTGATGAAATTTTCGAGGGACCAGAGCTGGGGATTAGGGCCTAATTGAAACAACAACGGAATACATTTACGGATTTGCACGCTGCAGTGGAGGATTGTATTCCTTTTTTTTTAACGCTCTCAGATAAGGGAATAATGGGAACACATTTAATCGCTTAGATAGCTAGAGATGGACGAGAAATTGTTGTTCAACTGGCAATTTGGTTTTTTGAATGTTGTGTTATCTGGAATAGTAAATTAACTAATGGACGTGCATTAAGACGTCTTTTTATGAGCTTTGCATTTTATGGGAATTTTTATGGATGTAAAGCTCGTTTGTTAGATTTTTATTTTTTTTTTTTTGGAAGTCCACAAGGACCTCATCGATATTTTGTTTATTTCTGATAGAGCCTTGAAGAGATGGTTTATCGACTATCGACTTAGGTTGTTCGAAATTGCGGGACCATCCCCTGGAGGTGTTTGTTCGATAGCTATCTGGTAGTGCACAACTTAGGCAACTCTAATGAGTCTATTAAGAGCTTTCATGGTGGTCAGGTGCGGACTTGTAAGTCCTAGGACGATGCCCAAGAGTAACCGACGAAAGAATATTAACTGCCTCCACGGAGCGACCGCAGGCGACGGTGGTTATTTCATCGGTTGTGGATTCCCTTTAATATTTCAGATTACGTATGCCCCGTGCACTCGAAAGTCTCTAATATTGAAGAGTTTCTCTCTGTCCACGTGTTGTACTACCGGCGGAAATGAGGGTCGAAGAGAAGCTAACTTCAAAAATTCCAAAGTGGAACAGCTATCCCTGGTTAAGAGGGTGCATAGTCTCTAGTTTGCGGGCTAGCTCCAATTTAAATCCGCAGCCTTCCTCCCAGCAAAGCAGACACTGCTGTTGGGTGACTTTCCTATCCCGATTACTCGTGGGATTCAAAATTGATCCAATAAAAGATTTAATCAAAGAGACTGATTTCACTTTAACTTGTGAGGAAGGGAATGTATCACTCCTGGGCTACTCAGGCTTAGACTCTTTGTGCAAATACAAAATCAGCATGATATCGTATGAGTTATGTGTACCATGCTTTAGAACGAAATAAGCTAACTTCGGAGCGGAGACGGTTCAAACAAGCTTTGGAACAACGTAATCCTAGGGAACGTGCTCTAGAGATTGCCACTGCCAAAAACCGACAGTAACGGAAAAGAAGCCAAAATAATCTGATCCGATGACTCCAGTCACCCGAAAGAGTCCGAACAGGAAATACTATAGTCGACAAGGTTCCATATAGTAATATACTATGCCGCGTCAGGCTGGTTGAAGTCGCGGAAGACATCAATATCAACTCCTTAGCGTTGCGCAGATGACCGTAATACAGGAGAGAATTATCAATGTTTCAATTGAGCTTCGGAACGAAGAGATAAAGCCGCCTTTTGACAGATCTTCAATTAGGAATGGCTGGGTCGTGCTTACTTGCTCCAATGAAGGTGCTGTTAGTGGATAGAGATTCATTTCCGAAACCACACATCACAAGGTGGCACTTTTCGCAAAGTATCGGCCTAGCTAGCGAGAAAATTCGTCCTTGGATGCACAGAACCCAAATTTAAACAGCAGAACCTGGAGAGTCCTTTAAAGAGTGGAAGAGAAAGATCTCGTTCACGTCTTGCCATAGATGACAGTGCGATGAAACGGCTAAACGACCTAAAAGGTCATGTCGCGCACCGTTTCGGTAAGCTGAAGCTCATTATAGAGAGCTCGGACAAACTTCTCTCCAACACAACCAGCACCACTCACCTATAGAGGGGTGGCCGTGGTGTAGTGGTACGAGCAATCGCTTCTCACTCGGAAGGTCAAGGTTCGAATCCTAGCCACGGCAAGTTTTCATTTGTGCAATTGGAACTCAGTCAGAAAAATCTGCGTGTGAAGGCATAACACTGACATGTAGATTTGGCTGTTGTAGGGTTTTCAAGCACAAAACAACCGTTAAAATTCACAACCTCACCATTCCGAGAGAAGAAAAATCTCTCCGTCCTATTCGGACCTCCCACCCCTGGAGAGTCAATATCGAAACCAAACACACCTGAGTTTCAAACCACTACATCACAAACTTTCCTTTCTCCTCCTTCTACCTTTCCGCCCGCGCCCTGGCAACAGTGTAAGGGTATTCATAACCCCTTTGGCGCGCGTAAATTATAAAAAAAAAAAAAAAAAAATCAAAGGGACTACAAAACAACGCTGTTAATACGGCTGCAGCTAAGGGTAATAGTGCACGTCAGCTCTCCTTAACTAGCCGATTAACACAAGAATCAGCTGTTGCGAACAGACCCTCAAGGAGAATTCCTGTACCTCTACCGAGGAGGGAAGCGGCAGAAAACGCAGCTCATCCTGTGAAAATAAGGCAACAGACCACTCCCTTAACGAGGTTCCCATACGGCGGAGAGGTGATAATAAGCCGAGCAGCATACGGAAGCCCGCTTAGAGCCGCAACTATGATGGCTACACTTAAGGATGTGCAAGGGAGAGCATCGTGCTAGGACTAATTCAAGAACCTTGGGCTATTAAGCATAAGATATTTAGCGAATATTTGAATTTGCCGGAGGAGATTTTAGACCAAGGGCTGCGTTACTGATCAGTTCCAACATTAAATATCTTCTCATTCCAGGCTTTAACACCAAAGGGGAATGCATTTCATGAGTTATTGTGCGCCTCAGCGCCTCTTCCCCGGAGACATGTAATAGATGCAATTCCTCCTGTTCTTATACAGGATCTGATCGAACTGTGTCATGGGTGTGATGGCAACGACCACAACAACATCTGGGATAGCACAACAATAATAGGGGTAAATTATGTACTTTCAAATTATATTTTTAGTAAAAATCTGCTTCTCTGTAATAGGAATAACAAACCCACTTTTAAAAATTCTGTAAGAGAGGAGATACTTGACCTCACCATTTCGTCTCTCTTTCTTCATACTTTTATCAGGGATTAACATGTGTCTGATGAGGCATCCTTATCGGACCATATGAACATAAGGTTCAATATAGCGTGCAATATCGGGGAGGATCAAACTACTTAGATAGATGAAGAAACTCACGAACTAGAGTACTCTTCAAGAAAATCTAGTCCATTGGGCGCATAAATGAGGCGGCGGATCAACTAAAGGAAGCTATTATCTCATCATCTAAATGCAGTTGCAAGTTGAAACGCAACATGGCTAAAAGGTGTATACCGTGTTGGAACCCACAACTCAAACAAATCCAAACACACCAGTGATAGGACCTACACAAGTCCGCTTTAACCAATTTCAATAAAGAATCGAGAAAGCGCAAGAGAGCTTCCTCGAGAAAAAAATGCGAGAACCTGGAAAAACTGCCAGAAATCTCGCGGCTCCAAAAAGTTCTCTTAAAAGACTCTTCAAATAGCTTAGGTCTGTTATAAAAAGGAGATGGCTCTTTCATAGCTAGTTGAGAGGAAACTCTAAAAATGCTCCTTACGGTTCATTTCCCAGGCTCGACTCTTTTAAACAACATACAGCGTGTGGATTCTGAAGGCACAAGCTTAGCCTACAACAAAGACTACAACATACATGGAAACATGCCCAACATAGACAAGGTTCAATTTGCCATAAATTCATAAACACGAGCCTGGAGGGTACTTCCCTCGTAACGTAAGTTTTAGCTCCTAGTGAACTGCTAGGTTAGGTTAGGTTAGGTTGAACAGGGGTAATATGGATATGCCATCACACAGACACCAGACACCAAGACGGACCCATCGCGATCCCTGTGGAACCAGTAGAATTTTTCTTCAAATGGCAAAAACCTAAACAATCGCCCTATTGAAATACCCAATTTCCTCGCAAAAGCCAAGAAGGCCTTTGAACGTCGTGCCGTCTATTCCCTCTAGATTTTCGAAAAAGTATTTCCCTAGAAGTTTTCTTCGACTACGCGATATCGCCTCGCATTCACACAGTATGTGTGTTATGTCCTCAATAGCTTGCAGATCATCGCAGAAATTTCAAATATCTGTATCTGACAATTTGAGTTTCTTTGCGTGTCCTGTCAGGATTCCTATTACTGTCCTAAGCTTATTAGTGTTAAATTTTAGTAACTTAGATCTTTTGCCGTCAAACCTCATTTGTTATCGCGATAGATTCCCAGTACTTCTGCCATGAAATCCGTTTTGAGTTTCTAACTAGGTGCTTCAGTTGTCCTTGCATTCGTAGTACTCATGCCATGTACTGTCGCTTCCGAAAAGCATCGCCCTATTATAGAGTTTCCTAACCCCTTTCCTTTTTAATCCTATCTCCCTATTGCACAATTCTGGTTGAGCCATTTTAGGTGTTCTATTAGCCGAGCAAGCTTTCTCGAACGCCATCGTTAGTGCCTTATTAATATTTTCTACAGCCCTATCGAAGTTACCAATATCATCGCAGGTGATTGATTGGTTTTCAAGGTGTATATTTACAACTTCTGTATACTTGACCCAATCAGTCTTCCTAGGATTTCTTTGAAAGCTACATATCCTGTAATGAAAATTCAACTTGAAGCGTATCCATCGGTGATCCATTGACATTGATGCTTCGTCGACTAGTCTCCATTCCTTTATTTCTTACCCTTCTGTATTTGTAGCACCTCCTGCCTATTTTTCACCACAAAAGTGGGTGAATCCCATCTGTAAAAAATATTGAGGTTGAAAGATAAAATAAAATTATACAAACGCTCACCTCTTGGGCTGATATCACCGCTTCTCCATTGTGTACGATTGGCGTTTGCGTCACAACCCAGTACCAGCATACAATTTTTTTGCCTTGCCAAGTCCTTTAGCTTGTGCGAAGTCATAGGGAAAGTAGGCCGAGGTCATACAGAGTGGTTTGCTACGCTTTCGAGGTATGGCAAAAAATCCCTGTTAAGAGACAGCAGAAAAGGCTGCTTGCAGTGCCGTCCAGGGCCCGTCTTAAGGACTCTCCATGTATTTCTCATTTTATTTTATTAATTTAAACTTCATCCTTAACAAGTGTGATCTTCTCGGACACGTACAGATCGTCCAAGAACTTGCGGATATCCTTATTCTTAACAATTGTCGACTGTTGGATCAAAGCCGCTGACCCAGAGACAGCTTCGATGTCATTGCCCTCAACGATAAGTTCATCCTTTTGCGCGGTCGAATTGACAACAGTCACGCCGGGTGACATCACAGCGCGACGAATGTACTTCTGTATAGTACACGGCACATTTTGCCTTAAGCTAATTTTTAAGCATTTTTTTGTCTAGCATGTAAGAGTAAATTAATTAAGAAAATAAAAATGCATTTAAACTGAACTGACTGCACTGGAATCCCTTGGTAACACCCTTGATCACGTTTTTAATTTGGCTGCACACTGTACGGACAGCGGCCAGTTCCTTCTTGGCACCAAACCATTTTTCTACCTTCAATACACGCTTTTTGACCATGTACATGTCCAGCGCGAAGTGCTTGAAGCTGCGCTTCAGCATACCTCTGGGTCCTGTGATTGTTACCACACGAGCCCGAATTGAGGCTTTAATATATGAGGGGATTTTCACGCATTGATTTAAGTTAATTGTCCTCATTTTGTCAACGCTTCGGACCGACCGGAAAGAGGCTTTGGTTCTCCAGGAGCTTATCAGAGTACTTTGCCAACTCTGCTACCGTTGTTCATTTTAGCTTGATGCTTTCACAAGCATCGCATACTTCCAAAACGAATCTTCTTAGGAAGTCCACAGAAGATTTATTCCCATAAGCTACAACTTCGCGTCCGCCCTCCCAATCAGCGCCATCGAATTGAAGTTCCCCGTTTGCTGTGGTGGATAATTCCTTCCACAGGCAGTCTTGGAACTTTCGTTCGACGTTTTTCCACTGATCGATTGTTAGACGACCGCAAGGCTCCATCTCGGTAATCACGGCAATGAGAAGCTCGTCTTTTGGGTCGCTTTATTTACGACGCAATGCGGATGAAGTACCAGCCTTCACATTTTTTGCATCGTTCGGCTCCGCGACATCGTCGGATCTGCCTTCTTGCTGCTACCTTCTTCTCAGATACGCTAGCCCCTTTCATTAATTTTGCCGCATAGGAGATAGAGGGAACCTGATCGGGCCCCACTCCCGCCTTTGAAGCAGGATCACCCTTGCTTGTCACCTGTTGAGTAAGCGATTGGTTGGACACAATGGCCTTCGCTCTCTCAAATTAGGCTTTTTCCCATTCGTTTATTTTGCTGGGATCATAGCCCTCATATTGTGCTACCTTACGACTAATGTTACGTAGCAGAACCCTTGCCCTTTGGTGTGTGTTCTTCGCACTCTTAGCAGCGATGATGGAGGCGGCTGGCACAATGGCTGACCCAGCTGTTTCCACTTTTTCCACCACCGCAGCCTTGCCCTTCTTTCTTTGCCTCTTGGAGATAGCTTTGACAACGGATGTTCCAGTTACCTTGGCTACCCCTTCGACCGAGGTCCAGACCTGTGTATCACCGGTGTTAATACCACCCTGCTCACCGGTGAAGTTGCTCTCATTAGCGAGTGTTCTTTCGAACACCTCATTATCGCTGGTCCGTAGCTCCACTTTTTCCATTTCCCCTACCAGGAGGGAGATGGATGAAGTCGAAATTTCGTCTTCACTCATCTCTAATTCCTCCTGGATGGGGATGGCCTGTCTTGTGTTTTGAATTTTGTTTTTCCATTTTAAGATTTTAAGATTTAATCTAGTTCCCACGAGCAAGGCCGGAAATATAAGGTCATCCCAGGCAGCGCCGCCATAGCTGGATAAGGCTAAGTATAACAGATCCGATCTTGCATGCTACGGCACGGTTTCCTATATGCTCACATCCCCACTGGGGGCAGTTCTTAGTTCGCCACTCCTCAGCCAACCGTAGTCAGTTGGGACTTTATGATTTAAGCCTCCGCACCGGCTTCATTGAAGATGACGCTCGCGTCAAGGTGCCTACTAAGTCTTTTACTATTTTTTCCAAAAACCATGGAAAGACTTATCGATTTAGACATCAGAGACCTTCTCAACAGAAATTCACCTCTTTACGCTCACCAACATGCATACAGGAAAGGCGTTCTACTAAATTCGGTGAGTTTGAGGAGGCCTTTCGACAAAAGCAGATTGCAGTATATGCCTTCCGAGATAGAAGCTTTGTTATACGTTGATACGTATCTTTCTGGTTTTTGTGTTTTAATCAATAAAATCTTCCGGTTATTTCTGCTTTGTAAAGATGTCTTGGTCGGTCTTCCAGATTCTTATAAATAACGCTGCCCTATGAAGCGTTGAAGAATAACGTCGAAGCATTTCGACCCAAGGGAGAGATTAATTGGGAAAAAACCCTAACCTTTACTAATTAAAAGAAAAAGCCCTCATACTTCATCAGATACACGACATGTACGACCTCCTCTGGCTATGAAATTGTCTTTGTAACAAACTGAACCGTGGCCAGTGGCCAAGTCAGTGAACATTGTTTAGCACAGAGAACGACACTCCGAGACCATGAAATCCTTGAAATTAGTTCCGATTCATTAGTCCGCATAAGTTTAAGATAAACATATAAAGTTTCCACTTCACAATCAGCCATCCGTCGACCACATGAATTCTAAGCATGTTCTCCAGTCCAAACACGTGTTCCCATTCCCCATTGCGTGCCATATAGCATGCGAAACTGAGATTTCGCTGATCAATCCTAAAAAAAAAACACTTGCCAGCGGCGGTACTGTTTTTGCCGCTGTCAAACTATCCACAGGTGCATCTAGGTGAAGTATTTTACTTTCGTTTCTCGAAAGGCGATATTTCGTTCCAGTAAGGTGTTGCACAACGCCAAAGTATCTCACAAATGTCATGTGTACATAAGAGACAGTCGTTTACAAAGTATTCAACGCACTTGCTACTCAGAAATCCATTGCTAAGTACGAGCAGCAGCGATTTTTTAATTACTATGAAATGAGAAATATCCGTAAGTTCGCGTTGGTTAATTACTCTGCCAGCATCAGTTACACAAAGCGACTCCACCTGATGGGGCACTCAGTAGGAATAACAGCAAATATGAGCTCGTCCTCTGTCGCCGCGCAAATGTAATTATTTCTGGGAGAAGCCTGGGACATCTGTGGACGATTAATTGACCAACTAATCAGGCTCTGCACTTCGCTTAGGTTAATAATTGACTTAACGTCGGTTATAATTGCCCAATAGACAAACGGCCGCGGCCGCGACCGCGGCTGCAGCTGGATTACACCACACGGGAGTTCGTTTAGAGTGGTGTGTTCTGGTGTTTGGTGTGCACACCGGCTGCCTTGCTGTCACAGTTGTAAATGAATTTTTACGATCCGAACCTAGGTATGGGGGTACGGGTACGAGCAGTCTCGTTCCAGGGAACCACGCCACACCGAGCAATCAAAGACTGCATAGAGACCAGATCAAGTGTTGGTAATAACCAACTGCAAGTGATCTGTAATTGCAGATATTTGGCCGGGCTAACGTGTCGTTTTTATCTATGGACATTAATGTGGGTAATTACAGTCGGGGAATACGAAGAAGATTCTCGAATCAGCCGTATGAGTACGCCTCGGACGTGATGGAGAGGAGCAGGTGGGTCGGCGCTTGGCGACTGTCGCAATCGTAATATCTGAGGTGGCTTTGCTTACAGCTCATGACAAATACGAGAATATCTTATGCTGCTGCCTCTTGTGAGATGAAAAACGAACGGATAAATGGGATAATTGTGTTTTTCTGGTTCTTAGCTTTTGATTGCTTTTTAGTGTGAATTGAGTTTGAGGGAAGTTTATAAGACGCAAGTGTGGTTTAGTGTCGGTTTTTGCTTGCTGGCATTTTACTAATTTTCGCTAGAAGAATAAAAAAGAGCCATTATCCAGGCTATTCGAGGAGGTTTGAAGGGACCTCTGTGAATCCAAGTCTACGATGAATGTGTCTTTGAAATTAGACCCTTTGTAAGAGCGGCAGAGGCACATATGTAATTATATTCGAAAAATAATTAGTGCACTGCTTGAGCTTGAGCAGCACCATGAGGGGCTTGGAAATTGGTCAGAAAAGGGGGTCCCGAAATAATAAATAAGCCCCACTCTACCTGATAGCATTTTATTGGAGAATTATTCCATTTAATAGGAAATAAACTTGGCTCCAGTTGTTAGCTGCTGCTTCTAAATGTCTTTTTTTTTGGTAGACAATATCTAGCTCGAAAGTACCTCTGCAAGTATTGAGGTTTGGTCACTTAGCTGCCATTTGTAAAGGTTGCTGGAAATGCCAGCAGCGAAGAATACGAGTTGTAGATTTACAATATGCTTTTAGTAGTTATTTTTCTCCTTTCCTGGTCATAAATCGTTGCGGATAAATGATAAATGCTGGTGGTGGTGTTTGTAATGCATATTCAGACGATTCATGATGATTCCTTCTCATATACGAGGGTCTGAAAAGTTTCCGACCGAACAATGATACATTTTTTTTTTTGTTTTTCTACATAGTCTCCTTATAACTCTACACACTTCTCCCAGCGATGCTCCCATCCCTCTAACCCGTCCAAATAGTACTTGGCGTTTTTCTCTGCAAAATAATTGTTTACGAAGGTGATTGCCTCCTCATTTGACGAAAATCTCTGTCCTCTGAGCGCAGTTTTTAGATGAAGGAACAAAAAGAAGTCACTTGGGGCTAGATCTGGTGAATAAGGCGGATGGTCAAGCAGGTCAAACCGTAATTCATGGATTTTCGCCATGGCAACTGCAGAGGTGTGAGACAGCGCGTTGGCTTGGTGAAACAGGATTTTCTCTTTCTGCCAATGTGGCTATTTTTCCGCAATTTCGGCCTTCAGCTTGGTAAGTAATGATGCGTAGTATGCTCCTGTAATGGTTTTTTCTTTTTGAAGATAGTCGATTAAGATGCAACCCAAAAAACAATCGCCATCACTTCCCCAGCCGAAAAAACAGCTCTTGCATTTTTGGAGCCGGCTCGCCCTTTGCAGTCCACTGTTTTGACTGAATTTTTGTTTCGGTTGTATAATGGTGTATCCAAGTTTGATCTACAGCAATTAATCGGCGTCAAAACTCGGATTTATTGCGCCTAAACTGCTCCAACAGAGCGTTGGAAATGTTTATTCGAACACGTTTTTGGTCTAACGAAAGTAAACGCGGCACCCAACGCGCGGACAGCTTTTTCATGCCTAAATCTTGGACATTTTCATAACCTCTACTATCTCTCTCACTTTAATTCGGCGGTCGTCTAACGCCATTTTGTGAACTTTAGCAATGTTATCATTAGTGGTTGCAGTTTTTGGACGTCCCGAACATTCATCATCTCCCAAGCTCTTACGGCCACTTTTAAATTCAGCTGCCCAAAATTTCACTGTGATAAATGATGGTGCAGAGTCCCCATACACAGAGTCCAACTCATTTTTGATTTGCGTAGGCGTATTGCCTTTCAAAAACAAGAATTTAATAACAGCTCGATACTCAATTTTTTCCATTTTCACAAAAAACACTCACATCGACTCACTCAAACGACTGTTCACAAAAAACTGCGCATCTAAAATGACTGAAACTTCGGTCAAAAAATGCACAACTAGCATTCACTAGCTTTTATTGATGAGTACCGATATTTTTACGTTGCGATCGTAAACTTTTCAGACAGCCCTCGTAATAGGTGATGTTTTTGTTCCTCAGAGCTTTTAGATGAAAAGACATGCGACACTTTTAAGCCAACACGGCCGCCCCACAGCGATTGGTTCTATGGCGACTTTCGACTGGTATTGATGATGTGACCGGAAAGAACTGTTTTTGGAAACACACGAGAGTGGCACTTCTTCGTGAAGTCTTAAAAAAAGCCCTCCTTCTTTGGGAGGACTCTGAATATTCTGAAAAGAACGCAGGTCAGACGTCGAACCAAGTGCCAACAACTAGATGTTAAATAGTATAGAGCGGATCCCACGGGATTGTACTCTAAGTAGATGTCACTAGAGAGAGACTGCAATATTCAAACTCCATAAGAAGAGACAAATCGTTGGTCATTTCTGACAGCTTGTCCAGATAATCCTAGTTGATCGAACATGCTCCAAAAGAGGTACACTCTGAAGGACTAGCCTCAGTGGTTTTAGATGACTCGGATAAGAACACATGGGCCAAAAATATGGTAACAAGAGCCACAGAGTGCTGATGAAGGCCCGAGTGCTAAAAGCACCCGGAAGCGGAAGAATTAACACTTCCCAAGTGGAACAGCGAATCTGCGCATCTTCCGGAATTTGTTCAAATCAGCGTCGATCAGATGTTGCGCTATGGGTCAAACCCGAAGGGTCGGGATAATAGTTTCAGGATGGCGACATCGAAAGCATTATATACAAGCTCTTTTGCGAGCCTTATGGTTGGGTGCCGAGACTTTTGTCTCTGCTGACGTGACAGAAGCATTGCAATGGGCAGCTCATTGTTTGCCAGCGCTTCAATACGTTCCCTCATTAGCGTGCTTAAACGCCGTAAATGAGGTGGACAATGTTGCACAGTAAAGGAAGCCATCTCATGGTGTTGTTGATTTCTGTCCACCTTTCGTACATGTGGACTATTCACCGACACTGGAGCGCAGTATTCCGTTGTGGAGTATGCGAGAGCAAGTGCAGTAGTACCAAGTGTTGATGAGCTTGAACTACAGGTTGTTTCAGTGAATTTTTGGATCACGTTTTCTAGCAACATTTGTTAGGTGTTCTCGTATATAAGGGATCTGACTACGGTTACGCCTAGGTAATTTGGGTTTCGGTTGTGGTTGAGTGAGGTGTTGTTAAACTGGACGTTCAATTTATAATTCGCTAGTTGACTGGTAAAGTGGAACACTGTTTCTACGGATCGTCAATTTGACAGTAGAAATCTGATTTGTGATTAGAATGTTACGCCATTTTACGGTGAATAGATTAACGCCAGAACAACTCGTGCCAGAACAAATTTTGAAAACTTTTTTTGAAAGCCATGGTTCGGTGCGCAAACTTATCGTGCGTTACGTCCATTTTACCGTCGACATAATCGTCCATCTGGGCAAAGGATGATTCGTTTTCACACCACGTACATACTAGTGGATAATACGCATCCTCAAAGATGACAAGCAGTACGAACAGAAGCGCAGTGTTGAGGAGAATCCGAATGAATCGAGTCGCCATCGTGCACAGCAATTGCCCATCCGCTTTGTGGAAAATTTTACAAAAAGATCTTGGCTTAAAGGCTTATAAGATCCAGCTTATGCAAGAGTTGAAACCGCTTGGTAGGTCCGGTGATTGGGCCGAAAACATAATTCAGCTTGATTCTCATTTTCAACGCATAATTTTGTTCTCCGATGAGGCCAATTTTTGGTTAAATGGACTTGAGAACTGGCCTCCACGATCCTGTGATCTCACACATTTAGATTACTTTCCTTTCTTTGGGGGTATGTGAAGCCACTTGTCTATGCCGATAAACCAGAGACGTTGGACGATTTGGAAGTCAACATTCGCCGTGTTATTGTTGATGGACCGCCCCAGTTGCTCGATAAAGTTGTCGAAAATTGGACTTCACAATTGCGCTTCATTCGAGCTAAACGTAGCACGAATATGCCCGATGTCATATTTAACCATATAATGGCACGAAATTATTTATTAAACAAAGCTAATATGATTGACACTATCATTAGCTTCAAGTATTTTATTTTATATTGAATTTGTATAGCTCTAAAAAGAACAACCTCTACTTAAGAGCTCTAAAGGACGGTAAGTTTCCGAGGCGTCGCTAGGTTTACCGGGATTGAGAATGGCCATAACTTTCGTTGTTACTGTAGAATTTGACTAGCCACCGCGTTGTATTTTTTCCGCTATATGCAAGAAACTCCGGGTAGTGGCCATCGAAAGCCGCCGCCTTTCTTGTTTTTACTGCCAAAATAGCAGCAGGGTATAAAACCGTCCAAGAACTGCTCCGTCCTTAAAGAAATATGTGGGTATTGGTCTTGATTTTTCTCAGAAGCCGTCTTATGGTAACTCGTCAATTCTCGTCAAGCGATATTCTTCTTCTTCTAATTCTTTACCAGTTTCGGGGTCCCCAGATACCTTGAATTTGCCATATAGTCGTTCACTTTCCTCGATTCATTCATAAATGTACTCCTTGCGAAAATTTCGAGAAAAATGTTTTTAGGTGAGTTGCAGTACGCATTCCTACAAATCTATCTTGCGGGGGAATAAACCATAAGCATGAGTTGAGCTCGTGAGAGAAGCCATTGCAATCGGCCTGGGTAAAGTTCCAATGCGGCTTTTGTACGGAAGTATTTGAACTTGGCACATTCGAAGAGAAGGTCCAATAAACTCTGTTAGTTGTGTTGGTCATAGCGAAAATGGTAATGGTTAACAATTGGTTAATTTGTAATAAGGTCAGGAGAGTTAACATCTTGTCTGTTATCCATGGTGAACCATTGTCGGCTTATTATCTACTTCTTTGGCAGCGATAATTTTCTTCCTTTCAAATCTTAGCCGTTTGGTATTCTCCTCCAAAAATTTGCTGGAGTACCGATACTACCTGTTCACCCCTTTAGTTTTGCTGAAAGTACCAGAAAAGCAACTGGTGATGATAGCTTCAAGAGTTCCTTCTGGTTTTCTCTTTTGAGACTGGAATACCATATATGGTGCCATTATTCCTTTGATGTGTTTGTGATGCGATGCCTTGCAGAGCAACCGGTTTCTTTGAAATTATTTTCTTTTTCTTGTCTTTCCTTTGAGAAATACCAGGTGAAAATCCCTGCTGCTCCCCAAGGTCCATTAAGATCCTTCTCGTTTGAGATATGTATCCCAGAGAAACTACCTAGGGGGAAGCATTGCGTGTAATAGGCCTTCGCGGTATATGACTGAAGTCTTTATTTTGAAGGCAGACAATAATATAAACGGGAAAATCAAAATCAGTGTCAAATAGCTACTTGACATAAGATTTGAACCTACTCAAATGGCAAAAAGTCACCTTAATCTTCCCACGAATTCAAAATATCGCGTGACAGCAGCTTATGGCAATGTCACAAAATTCAACAATCTCAAAACTCCCAGACATCAAACGACTCTAGCTCTTGAATCGAAAATTATTTCTGTCAACATGGTGTCAATGTCTGTCTGCTCATTTCTTCCACTTTCACAGAATCCAGCATCAATTCCACACTCCAATCGGCAATCGGGGCAAAAATCTCGCATGTGTCGTTAGCGAAAATCACGACGACAATCATTACTGGCTTTCACAGGCCAGCAATTATTTGACACTCAGAAATGTCATTTAGCGAGTTGCCGATGTCATCAGTGAAAGTGAGACGGTGTGACTTGCTCATTGTATGGCATAGCCTTGGGGCAGCTACAGTCATCGGTTGTCGTTGGGCTGTGTGGTTTGGTTGGCTCATGTGTGAGACTTTACGAGTAAGGTGGCAGCATTATCTGGCATAATTCTCCCAAATTGATTGTCACCTCTTGGGGCAAAGTCTGATGTGGCTGATGTCGCAACTTTAGATGGGCGCACATAGCTGGTCGAATAGAGCAACCAACTACGAGATGGTGTGAAACTACGGGGTGTGGGCTTTTTAGCATCTTTCACTACTTGGAGGTGTGGTGTATGTGAATTTTTTCTGGCCAAACTTAAACAGAATGTGAAAGTTATCCTTGACTCCGATCTAACATTGAAAAGCAATAACTTGCAAACAATGACACTTGAATCGTTGCTATGCAAAGTGTAAATGTCAACACTTGACATACTCACCAGAAGAACATTAATTTCATCTTGAGATGATAACTTTAAGATGTGAAGCTTGTTTCAACGGAATTAACGAATTAATTTTGGAAAACTAAAACGAACAGCGAGATCCGCTTGCATGAGTCATTATCGGTTCGAGAGCCATAGATTATGACAGAAAACATGTTGGCGCTTCCACTTGAGTGGACTCGCGAATCCACAAGCAGATTGTAGTGATCAGCAGTTTGGAAGACATCCCATGTCCGACAGATGCATGGGTTGAGATATCCATTCGTGGTTATGAGTTCTTTAGTTGGATTCAAGTGGATTCGGTTGTTGATTATTCGAGAGCACTGGCAATGAAATTTTGCTGTTAAAGGGGCCAGTGAATGTGTTGTTGACAGAAGAAGTGTATCTCGATTTGAGAGGGTGCAAACAAGTGGACGAACAGACTCTTGGAGGAAATTATATGGTCAGAGCTGTCAAGTTTCTCTACCCACTTTTCATACGTTTCCAGTGGAGAATGCTCTAGTGTTGAGTTAATGAAAGTATTTAGTCGTTTTGATTGGATTTTCGGATGATATCGTTGAGTTGGAAGTAGTTTGGATTGTTGTTGCTGACTGGCTGTAGAAAGGATGCATAAGAGCGTTAATGACAAGGGTGAAATGGGTCTTAATTCTTAGCAGTTTTGTCCAAACCAAAGGAAGTTTTCGCTGATTTCCCATGTTCGTCAAGCATCGGTAATACTGCGAGAAAGGAAACAATCTTCAATTCCTTAGATGACACAATTGACAAAGCACACTACATATATTTTAAGCGATGCTAAAAACAATTAACCGATATATTTGTTGCAATATGAAGTGTATTTCGTCTGCACTGACATAGAGTGACCTGGAAGGCAAAGAAGTTTCGTTTACCACTCGACATGGGGACCATTTTGACTAACTTCGCTTTGAAACGGCGCCCGAATTTAATGGATTTAAGCAGACTAGTGCTGTTTAAGGTAAAGGCACGCTTTAGGAAAAAGCAGATCGAATAGAAGGTCAATAGCCAATGATCTTCGATTGTTTGGAAGGAATTAAAGATAACTAAGAACTATTTAGACAAACCCCAACCTTCATGAGAAAATCTAGTCTTAATCATATTGGTGTTTGTGTAATATTATAGATGCAATCCCGAAATAAGAGAGGGCCTCACAGTGCATAGAAGCAGTGTTGTTGCGATAAATGTTCCCGCAACAAGTTGGACTCTCTTTCTCTTGTGAAGTCCTTTTGGTCTTTCTATTCTTTAAGCGGTAACACCAAGCTTCGACGGAGACGGAGCAGTCCCAGACCTCGAAAAATAACCCACATAGGTTTTTCAGGCGGTTTTCTCCGCGGATGAGAACTAGGAGCTTCGGTCGACGAGGCGCTAAGGGAAATAAGGAGACTCACGATGAACCAGGAGCCCAAGGTGCGACAAGAGGTCCAGGAACACCATTGTCGGGGCCCCGGGGATAGACGGGAAATTCGCAACGAACTGCATCAGATGTCTGAAAGTCGCCGACGGATGGGCACGGACGGTCCTTTTAAGCCAGACACCCCAACACGATGATGACGAGTGGGGGAAGACGATCGACGGAACCTACACCCCAACGAAAGCCAAGTAATATACGGCTTAAGGAACACCCCATCCTGCAACCAATGTATGTACCGGCATCACATTTCACAACTGATGTGGATGCACCTAACCAAAGAGCTAGCACCGAGCCAATCGATCGATGGGTGAAGAGACGACGATCCCTTTATAAGCCAGCACTCCACCGATGAAGCAACGTAGGAGCAGCAGAGGCATGTAGGCGGACGGCCTATAAATAAGCTAGCCTCCAACGAGGGAACAAAGAAATACACAACAATGAACAACAACAAACAACACCAACCAACAATAACCAACAAACAACAACAAACAAATACAAATAACTTGGCCCGGATTCCAGCCGCATTCATTTCTGAAGGAAGGTCAACTTCGTGGTCCTGCAGCTACCAGAGATACGAAATTTTTGCTTCGGACACAAGTACAGAAAAATCTTGCCAAAAGTTTCGTTACACTGTCGGAAGGCCGATAGCGACTAGGTAGTATTCGACTACATACTATGCTTAGTCCAAAAAACTTTAATCTTCGGGTCCTTAACAGGCCAAGTGCAGCCGAGCAATTTGCAGACCCCGTGGCTGCTATTACACAGATATTACCGCTATCCAGGAAGAGCGATGAGATATGCAGGGATTGTGGAGGATGAAGACTTGTTATGTATACTATGGTGATTGCTATAGGGAAAAGAGACTGCACTTATGCGGATGAGGATTTGCCATATGCGGCAAGAAGTCTTGAACTCTAGACACGTGAGCGTGCGCCTTATGACAATCCGCATCAAGGTTAAGTTGGCTAACATAAGCCTAATATGCGGTACGGAAGCCAAGGATGGCGCCACCAAAGAATGTTTCTAGGAGATTCTCGGCAAGACGAGCAATGTCCGAAGTATAACGTCGAAATCGGTGATTTTAACGCCAGAATACAAAGGGAGGACATATCTGGTTGGTAAGCGTACGATACCAAATCTGGCAACGCACTTAGGCTTATTGACTGCGGGAAAAATATCATTATAACAAGCACACGGTTTTCCCATCTCAATATACACCTGGGGCCATGGTGGTTTCCGGATAATGAAACGCTAAATCAAATTAATCACATTGCGATAGACGAAGAAATGCCTCCAGTATTCTAGATGCCCAAACTTTCCGCGCAACCAACATTGATTCGGATCACCACGTCGTTGCAGCCCAGGTGCAAGGTGCATATAACCTAAAGAAGCTGCCGGAATTTTCGCCAAACGTGTATCCTGAAATCTCTCAACACCTCCTACGCCGCCAGTACTAAGTACCGAAGATCAGTGGTGACCATGCCAGTGTGTCATCAGGGACGCCGTAACTGATGTCCTGTGCTTCACCTGACCATCACCATGAAATCCATGGTTTGATGTAGAATGCCGGCAGGCCCATCCAGCTGAACAAGAAGCGCACAAAGCGACATTGCTAAGAAAGACGAGAGCCGCTGGACTACGAGCAGAAGGAGCTCTCAAAAGGAAGAAGTAGGGAGTACGAGAAGCGCGTTATCGAAGACACTGTGGGGTTGTACTCCAGGAATAACAAACGAAACTCTTTCCAAAGTTAAAAAGAACATGTCAAGGCAAGAAGACCCGTACAGAAACCAGTAGAGAAGGAAATTTTGTAGTAGTCGGTAATGAGAATGTGCAAAACCTTTTACGCAGACCGTATAACGGCGAAGAAGCCCAAAACCCCACCGACAGGCAGAATAGACCATTCAACTTACAGATGATCGTCAAAACTTCCGTCCATCTGACCAAAATGAAGTAAAGATTGCAATACCTAAGCTAAAATCCAACAAATTCAAAACAGCTAGAGCAGATGGCTTGCCGGCCGGAGTATTCAAAGCCGCTGGAAATGACTTTGTGGAAAGCATACACCCACTCATTTCTCCGATCTGCTCAGAAGAGTGTATGGCTGATGAATGTAGTTTCAGCACAATTTGCCAGATCCACAAAAAAGTAGACCCCCTCAACTGCGCCAACTATAGCGGCTTACAAGATCTTATCTCTCATATTGTGTGAATGTCAAAAACCCTTCTCCAACAGCTTGATTGGCTCCTATCAGTCCGGTTTTATACCAGGAAAGTCCAAAAACGACCGAATCCGACAGATCCTGGAAATAAACTCATGAACTCCATATCCGATACCCACCATCTTTTCACCGATTTTAAGGCCGCATATGACGGCATTTATAGAGACGAGCTAAATAGAATGTCCGTCTGTACAGAATGACGATTGAGAACGCTCGCTGCTCCGTCAAGGTTGATTGACTTAACCGAGACATTTGATGTCAAAAATGTTGTAGACAAGATGACGCGCCGTTATGTGATGGCCTTAACATCATACCTGAAAGAATTGTGCGACCACTGGGGGCACAATCTTTCAAAATACTGTGCAACTACTAGCGCACGCCGATATGATATTAACACGGTAAATGAGGTAAAACCAAGTATATGCTGTCCACAAGCAAGGACATACAACATCGACAAATTGGACAGAACATCACTGTCTTGGCTTTGCTATTAATTCCGCCAACAACACCTCAGTAGAAATATAACGAAAAATCACTCTTGCTAATCGCTGTTTAAGAAGGCCATTTAGGTAAGGCCCTATACCGAACAACTAAGGAGACTCTATATAAGACCTTCACCATCCCAGTCTTAATGTTTGGTTCTGAAGCATGGACCCTATCAAAGGCGGATTAAGATATTCTCAGTCATTTCGAGAGGAAAATCTTTCGAAAAATATTCGGTCCCGTTTGCGTTGACGGGATTTAGAGAAGGAGATACAGCAACATCGATCTTGTCGAAAATCAGCGCATCTGTCGTATGGCGAGGACATGTAGAGTGAATGGACACGAATACTCCAGCCCGCTGAGTCTTCGAATCTCACCCGGAGTGCCAACGCGTTAGAGGAAGACCTCACCCTAGGTGGCGGGCACAAGTAGAAGTCAACCGACTTTGAGTGCGCCACTGGAAGCAGTTAGCTAAAGACCGGGCTAAGTGGAAAGATTTATTAGTTGGGGCCCAGGTTTAGACCGAATTATCGCGCCACCTAAGCAAGTAACTAGTCCAAGGTTCTGTTTCAGATTACAATACTGGTGATTCGGCTACGCCGTGTTGCCTGGTAAAGTTAAACATGTTGTCAAAAGTTGCATTGTCGAAAGCACTCTCAAATTTGGTGAAAATGTCCAACGTGTACTCTTGTCGATTACGTCTTCCGTTCTGGCCCTAGATTTCGGACCGCAATTTCAGTTGATCTTCTGCATTCCTATGCGTCTTGCTTCTACGGCAGAAGAAGTAATGGTAAATCGATTCTGCGGATATGAAGCTCAACCGTTCTCTCCATGCTCTTTAGCAGTCAGTGGGTCAGACTGATAGGGCTTACATTGTTCGTCCGTTGATATTTATTGATGAATCTATATTCCAGGAAGGAATCGGATATATCTGGATGTTATTTAATATTATAACATAGTCCGGCTACAAGCCGAAGTCAGAGCTATTCGACAGACTGCTCTAAATGCTGTACTATATAGCGGAACATACATTATCAACAACCAACCAAGTCCAGTATGCACAAAACTATAGGATCCAGGATAGTTAAAGGCTGCAGCGTGTCTCTAAGCGCTATTGCAAAATAGTTAAGCATCACAATATACTGGAAAGCTGATCGTTATATTGGCGCAACTGACAAATTCACAAGGTGAGGTGCTTCCTGTACAAATACCTATTGCATATCCATGTTGATAAGCTGAACAACAGTAACTTTAGCTAGACAAACACATGATTAAGGCTTTGCATCCATCAGTCGCATGGTGGCGATTTTTCCATAATTAATATTGTGAAAGCCTCATATCCAAATTTACGAAGCCGCAACGTCTCTAGTGTATGCTGAGCACATGCCAACTCCTCATTCACCAAAAATACACTAACAAGCGATTGCAAAGATCCATCACCAAATACGTGCGACGCAAATCAAGTTTTAATAGATTCCAGAACGGCTTGCCTTGCTGTAGCCAATATAGATATGTACAACCACTCAATTGAAAGGTGCAACATTTGCCACCTTCCTCACTAGGTATGCTTATCTCATCATGGCGACAACGACAGCATAACCAGTAACAGCAATAGCCCCATCAGCAACAGCATTAATTATCATCTTCCACCTTTTTGTCCCACTTGTAAGCATCGCCAGTTCACAGCACCAAAGTGTCTGCCATCCTGGTCAATTCCACTGGGATCAAAGACCATATCATCAACCAGTCTGTCATTCGAGCGCACATCTGCAATTCCAATGTGTGAAAACATGCGCTCAAATTAATAACACAAATATTCCGACTTCGACTCGTGAGTCCAACTCCGACTCCAAGCCCATTTCGATGGACAATTGGTATAGCAGCAGATCAGCAGGAGCAGGATCACCGTTCACAGCAGTCAATTACCGAGCAAAATAAATTCCAGATCATGACAAAAATCAGAGAAACACTTGCAATCGCTTCGGCGGGATTTTTTTTTGTGCGTTTCCATCCAAAACCACTTGACTGCCAGAGGAGACCCAATAAACGGCTGACGGGACCATAAATCAACTGCGCCACACGGCGACAGACTCCACTAAGTTAGGCTATCGCAGATGGGGCCATTATTATTTATTAAATTTAATTAATCGTAGTATCAAAGCCGCATACCAATCGAGCTACTCCTCGTACATGCTACAGGCTTTGGTATAAAGGCTTTTTACAAAGTTTTTAGCAACTTCAAAGTCCTCAGTTCCAGACTCGGTGAGGACTGTGACAGGCTGGTGGTGTAATAGCCGCATAGCTACAGCATAACTGAGTGTTGTCAACCCGCCTTAATTAGGTATTTATGAAATCAGTAGGACAATCAATAATTTATCAAATCCAATAAATAAAGATGGGGATCTGAGGAGCGCACTGTTGACGGTCGGTTGCTGTTGCTTGGGATCTACTATACAAGTACGGGCTACGCGCCTTTTCTATGCGGCTGTGTTGCTTTGAAAAGGTAGAGAGGTGTCGGTCGGTCGTCTACCAGTGAGGTAGTTAGTCGCGTTGATTTGTCGTATATAGGAGTAAGTCGCATCGGTTTGTGGTTAGCTGGTGGATGTCGGTCGGTGTATCGAGAACCTCATCATCAACTTGGCAGACAGACGAACATGGTCAAGTTGGTTTCCCATTACTAATGGTGCGATTCGATGTGGCATTGAGTGACAGGTAGCAAGTCTAGCAATTCCCAGTGTCAATTGCACATTGCGAGGGCATAATTCATTGGCGGTGGTTTGTGTTTTGTTGCGCTTTCAGGGTTTTTTTTTTTTGTTTATTTATGCTTACATCCATACCCTTAACAGTCAGGTTAGTGATGGCTTTTGAAGGGGTTTGGTGAGTTGTGTAAATTGTCATTGAACGCTCAGTAACACAGTTGGATGGATAAATAACTTTACTCACATTTGTGCATTTGTGTTTGAGAGTGGGGTGAAGTCGGATTTTTTTTTTAGCTCAAAGGACACAAGCCTTGAAATCGGGTCTAGGGTGCGGCGTTACATTATTTTCTCCGTCTATACATACATGTACAAACATATAGGTATATGTCTGTAATTATGCCCATATTGTTGATTATTGGAAGGCTTGACGATACTTGCTGTCATGATGTACTATGCAGATAATATTATAGCTCCACGACAAAGTTATTGACATTCAGGTGCAATAGGGTCGAGGTTATTGTAGTCACTTTCTAAGCTGCCATGAAATGTTAGAATCCTTTCATAGCTGAGGTTAAACCGCGGATGGGGTCTGTCCTCAAAATATTTGCCAAGTTTGCCATATTTGCCTCAAAACTCGACTGTTCCCGGGGGCGGGAAATACATGTGCCACTTTCAGGAAATATATTTTGTGTCGCAAGCTGGAACGTTAAAATCGATATAATAAGCGTCCATGAAATCAAGTGACGAAATGACTTAAACAGGGTCTATTACTGGAATTTACAATCAATAACATGCAAAATGTATGATCACTGAAAGGAACAAAATCCGTCCTTATTTTGTTAACAAGTTAGTTAAGAAAGGTTGTGAAGCGACCTTGAGCAAATCAAAAACAAGAAAGCACAGGCTTTTGCTTACCGAATTCAGTCCGGCAAAATCTAAACAAGGAAAGTTTGAATAGGTAGCTGGTCACTAAATTTGCAAGAATGGCTTTAAAATGCCATAACTCAAGAAGAAGAACTAAGCCCACAAGGCATGTGCAATAACTTTGATGAAAACTGCACGTAAATATGAGACGAAAACGGCTAGTCGGCATATGATACGATTGAAGGTTTCCAAACAACAGTGGAGAGATGTACATATATCGTCTCCATTGAGTTGATAAAATAGTTTGACAGAGCTTACAAATATCTCATTTAGATGGCGTTCCGATCTTAAAATGTATCCGTGACGTTGAACCGAAATTTACATACACAGCATGTGGATAGGGATGTGGCTGTGGATGTGTAGATGCAATCCAATATGAAGTACGCGCATTTCAGGAGGTCTCCACATTAAGAAACCGACTTGGACAAACTTCAGGCTGAGTTGATTTGGTTTTGCAATGTTCAGCGAGGGTCGCCGTCGTCGTTCAGATGACCCTGCGAAATGTTTGCTTTAGTAAGATGACCAGCCTTAAGCCTATACATTAGTTCCGGGGCCTGAAAACACAAGGCGCGTGGTGGCAATGCAGATATGCTACGTGAGATGTAAATACGTTACGTTTCATAAAGGAAGAAGCACATGCGAATATATCACATGCCATACATATGATTCAAAGGACATAAAATTGTGCTAAACCAGCTATGAGAACCGGTTATTATTCAAGATCTTAAAAGCATTTTGGGACCTGTCCTCAGGCTGAACGGAACACTTTTCTTGAGTCTAGTGGTGTACGGCAAGCTCCAACGAAGTTGTCAATACCTGTCTTGTTAATCACTTTAAAGATCTTTTTAATAAAGGGTCTAAGTGATTGGGTGCTATAGAAATAGGGTAGGCACTGAGAGGTGTCAGTGTTGTACATCAATTTTGCTTATTTTAGCTCCAAGAGGTAACCATCGAGTACTAGTCGATATCCATCCGGACTCGACTTGCCAAACTTATAAGCGCTGACCAGTAGACAAAAATAGAAGCACTATAACCAGCACAGCAGATGAACACCCCAGATGGAATCAAGGGTGAAGTAAAATCCCGGAACAAAACAAAAATGACTTTATCTGGGCAGCCGTCTGGAGCTCAGCCTGGTAAGGATTTCCGAGACTAAGTCTGGGTCTTGGAAAAGAAATTGTGGCGGATGAACCCTCAAGGGATCAACGGCAGCGCTCACATCCCCGAACGGGTTACTCAGTTCAGTATAGTCTTCCCCTCGTCCTAGGGGTATCTATAATTATTGGGGGTTGTGCCGTCGGGGTAACGACCCGGCCACGGTAGAAAAACTAAGTTACGAAGCAAAAACAAACCTCGGATACGAAGGGATCTACTGTTGGCAACCCCTGCAAAGGAAACTGGGACAACGAACTTCAGATCTGTACGTGGAATATTAGGTCCCTTAATAGACCAGGTGCAACAGTACAACTAGCGGCGGCCCTGGACTTCTTCAAAACAGAAGTTATCACCATTCAAGGAATGCGATGCGATGGGCCGGACAAAAAGAGGATTAAAAACTGCGATATCTATTGTACTACGGCGATTGTTATCGACCATAAAAGCAGCGCCTATTTAGATACAGATTTGTTGTTAGAGGCAGACTTAGGCAAGAGTATTGAGTTTAAAGCGCAGTACCCTAGCTAAGACATTAAAACAGTCCTCGCCGATTTTAATGCAAAGCCTGGAAGATAGGGCATCTTTGGTTTTACTGTCGGAAAGTACGACACCACCTCCGATAACGGATCCAGTCTAATCGACTTTGCAGCGGGGTGAAACTTTGTAGTAGCAAGCACGCGGTTTCCGCATCTCGATATTCGTAAGGCAACTTGAAGATCACCAAATCGATCAAACGTCAGCCAGATTGGCGATATTGCAATGGACGCCAAGCACCTGTCCAGTATAATGGATGTTCGAACATTCTGAGAGACTGACATCAACCCGGGCCATTACTTTGTTGCATCCAGTGTACGGTGGCGGATATCCCGAACATCGCAAAGGCAAGGTAATAGTGTGAGGAAAGTTGACGTTGATCCTTTCTTATATACTAGATGGAGTGAAAAGTGACATCCTTGATCGCCAGAATGCGCTGCTACTGCAAAAAGGGTTATGGTGCCTTGAAGTCCGTTCATATTTAGGCAGACATGCCAAATTTCAGTGCGATACTGTCTTTAGTTTTGTTTTGACAGCTGATTGTTGTTGACGTGTTTGGCATCATGTTGAGTATGGACAAAAACGATTTTCGTTCTCTCATAAAACATTATTTTTTGAGAGGCAAAAAAGAAAAGTTGGATAAATATTATGGGGCTAATGCTCCCTCAGATTACACCGTCAACTATTGGTTTCGAGAGTTTCGTGGTGGCCACAACTCCACTGCCGCAGCGGCAGGCCCTCCGATGTGGTTACAGAGGACAATGCCAAAAAAATACATGGAATGGTGTTGGCTGACCGGAAAGTGTAGGTGCGCCAGCTAGCAGATACCACAAAGATTAGTATTGAGCGCACACGCCATATTTTGGGCAATATTCTGCACATGAAAAAGTTATCCTGCCGCTGGGTGCCGCGACCAAAAACACGAACACGAGAGCACTTCGAAAGAGTGTTTGGACTTGCTGATGCGGAATCGGGCAGACTTTTGGTGTCGATTGGTAACTGGATTTGGATCCCTCGGACAATTATCTCTTCACAAACCTCAAAACATGGCTCATCAATAAAAAATTCAGCTCACGCGAGGAAATCATCGAAGCCACTGAGGAGTATTTTGCACCCTTCTGGAAAATTACTTTTCGGACGGGATCAAGAACTTGGAAAATCGCTGGAATAAGTGTATCATACGAAAAGGGGACTATATTGAAAAATATAAAAAAACATTTAAAAAAAATTTTTTTTAATACCCAAGGAGGTCACTTTTCACTCTATCTGGTAGTCTCCTTGAATCTCGTAAGAGGTCTTATGGCACCAGCGTCAAGTATCGAAGGCAAGTGGTAACATAGGCAAAAAGCCATCCGAGATGCCGCCTCTGATGTGCTGGGTTTCACCCGGTCACGACAACGAAACCCCTGGTTTGACAATGAGTACCGGAAAGCACATACACCTAAGCAAAATACATACATAGAAAGCAACTCTGCATAGAAGTACTAGGGTGGCACGCAGAAGAGTAGAGTTTCAGGAGAAATGAAGTGCGCCGTCTAGAAAATTGAGAGAGACTACTCCAGGAGTGAAACTCGGAAGTTTTACAAAATTAAAAAAAAATATCCCAGGAGCACAAACCCTGAACCGAAGCCTGTACAAACGAACAAGGGAACATAGTAGTAGAGTAGCAGTCGATGTTGAGTTGAAAGAGAGTTTCTGTAGACTGTATAACAGGAATTACGAACCAAACCTTTCAAGCTGAACGATATAGACCAATAATTCCGTCCACCCGACCCGGATGAATTAATTGGAGGTAGCCATATCTAGGCTTACGTCCAACAAAGCTCCGGCAGCGGACGGTCTGACTTCGGCAGCCATTGACGTGGTAAGGAGCATACACCAACGCATCTGTTAAACATGGTCGGACGAAAGTTTGTCCGATGAATGGAACCACATCATTGTTTGTCCGATCCTCGAGAAAGGAAACTCCCTGAACTGCATCAACTACAAAGTCACCAGTCTCCTTAATATTGCCTACAAGTACCTATCTGCCGTATTGTGTGAACGCCTGAAGCCATTCGTTAACGACCTGATTGCTCCATATCAGTGTGGCTTTAGGCCATGAGAAATCCACCATCGACCAAATATTCACACTACGGCAGATCTTAGAAAAAAATCCATGAGCTCCAAATCGATACGCACCACCACTCATCGATTTTCAGGCCCCGTATGACAACATCTATAGAGACAAACTATATAGAGCAGTGTCTACTTTTGGTATCCTTGCCAAACTCGATCGTTTGTTCAGGATGACGATGGGGAATGTGCGATGCTCCATTAAGGAAAGGAGACCTTTGATGTCAAAAAAGGATTTAAACAAGGCTATGCGCTGCGCTGCAATGCGCAGGACTTTCAAACGTCTTTTCAATTACTGGTATATGCCGCACCGATGATATTGACATAATTGAAAGAAAGTAGCATAATGTCATTGGCGCTTTCGCGAATATTGAGACGGAGCAGCGCAGATGAGTTTAACCATCAATGAGGGCAAGATCAAGTATGCTGTCAATAAAATACGTCACCCAACTTTGAGGTAGTTCAAACAAAGTATAAATCCTGCCAATCGCTGCTTCGTTGGGCTAAGAAGGCAATTCACCAGCGAATCTCTTTCTCGAACAACAACACAGGCCTGTCCTATGGTGCAGAGGCATGGACTTTACCAAAAATGGATTAGGGTGCTCTGGCTGCTTTGAGAGGAAAATTTTTCAGGTGAATTTCGGTCCCGTCTGTGTAGGCGGTAAGTGGAGGAGGAGATACAACAACGAACTGTACGGCTCTACAGGGACAACGACTTAGCCAGAAGAGTGAAGGTCTAACGACTGAGTTGGCATGGTCACGAAAAATCTGGAAATCCGACAATGTAGTAGTAAAAGACCGCGAATCAGGTGGCGCACGCAACTGGAAAAGCACCTCAACCAACTTATCGTGCGAAACTGGAGGCAAGCTAGCTAAGGATCCAGCTGGCTGGAGACGCTTCTTGGTTGAGGCCCATGTCCACCCGGACTGTAGCGCCACCTTACGTTCGTACGTTAGTTTTGCTAAAGCCATTAAAGTAGTCCTCTTTTCATATTTTGGCGATAGAAACTTCTAGAACGATAGAATCGCCTATTTCTTATGTGAGGGTGTGAGGGCATATTTGCCGCTTGCATCAAATTCGCATCGAAATAGACGCTGCTTTTGTTCTCTGTCACAGTTTGTCTTCCTCCGGTCTATGATAATGGACGTTGATAACTGATGTATAGGAGTTTACAGCATCAGTTAGTTGGTCGACTGGGTACTATTTTATGTCGCCTATTTACATACCATGATTGGGTTTCGAAATCCTTTAAATTAAGTACTTCCAGTTGTTTGGATATCTTCCGAATCATATTACAGATGTCACTCCAGATGACATTTGGAAATGTCATTCGACATGATGCCATTCTAGACGACATTTACAAATACCATCCCAGTCGACATTTACAAATGTCATTCCAGCTGTCGCTTTTAAGTGGGTTAAATATTATATGAAGATGGTGCTAGTCAGTAAGGTTACAAAGCTGCTTCTTTCACAATTCTTTTCAGCCAAAACAGCTTCGTCAAATATCTCGCTGATTTATTTGCTGAATTAGGTACGCTCTTGTACATTGTTGAAGCGTTTATTCCTCTATTAAGGGTTTTACTAATATTTTTGTAGTGTTGGTCTTTTCATTCTCTGCCGAAAAGTATTGTACATCCGCGGAGGACTCCTTAGCTAAAATCGACAGATTTTGTTTTCAAACCGTATCTGGCTTTCATGCAGTCGCTTGCTAGTATAATTCTTCTTCAGATACTCTGTTGCATCTTTCGAGGCAATCAAGCACGTCTCCTTGAGCTTTGCGGTTAACTGTTTCAATTTTATTTCAAGTCGAACTGTGTGGTCAACTCACTGGCCTGTGTACCCCATTCCAATAGGCCATTGAGAACGAAGGAATGTGACACTTTTAGCCCCTTGTCCTTATACAAATGCTCATTCAAGATTCAGTCAAATCGCTTGGAAATTTGTTGAAAATGCGGACGTAGAAGAGAAGATTTTCAATTCAAAATTTTGCTCTTGGCCGGAGAGTCGATTCATTAATACGAGTGTCCTCAAACATGCTCACCCACTTGTTGACAACCACCTCTATTAATTTTGAACTGGATTTGCGAATACTTCTTGACAACGAGGATATACTGGCCGTGGGAAACGGCCCAACGACTTTCACTTTCATTACATATTTTGAGGGCTGACTTTTGGCCCTTGATCTATAGCGTCCAATACGCTTTTTTGACTCCAGCCTATGACATTTAATGTGGCGCACAGCAAATTGAGATGGTTCTTAACTTCCTTTAAAGACTTGATTTTTTCCAAATAACTGATAACGCGTCGACAATTTCCCAGAGAATTTCGCAGGCCTTAGGCCGCGACATGACTAGCTGCAGTCGAGATAATTTTCCACCTTGCTGGTTTTTACCTCAATATGTACTCGTGCAAATGGAGCTACATTTCCTTTTGCTTGCGGAACGGACCTCTTTTGCAGGCTAATATGTTTCTTGTACAGAAGATTACCTGATAGTGGCTGGTGGTGGAAGACTTTTTGAAGACAGTGATACTCACGTCTGCCAACAAACGGTCGAAGCATAGGTATTACAAAATTGCTGGGACCAGCCTTCACAATGAATGATTCCACGGATATAAGCCCAACCAATTGAGCTCTTAAAAAGCTGTTCATCTTCTGTAGTAAACAGCGAGCTCGTGGGAGCTTGCCAATTGGTTTTGTTACATATTAGCAGAGATAAGGTTGCCCATCTAGGCCTTCGATAACTATTGAGGAATAATTCATAAAATTTATCCAATTAGTCACTCTTTGGGAAGGATTCTATGTGCTCAAGATCATTGAATGCATCATTAAATTCTTCCTATCTGGAAGCTATGGATTAAGTCAAAAAATGGAATTTTTATTGCAAATGTACGGCCATTTTATGGAGTTACGACACCTAACTGCACATCAAAGCACCAATATGTCATCCTCAGAGACACATCTAAAAGAGAAAATCGCAAATATGACACGAAAAAGTCATCTTACCTTCAGCATTCATTAGACGTACCATGTATCCTGTCTGACATCAATTTAATCACCAGCGTCTATGTACCAACATCAATGTGTCTTTCCTCTAAACTCTAACTGGCCCGCTCCTCTCCCTCAGTGCCAGAGACATTAGAAATTGCTTGTTTCTGCGAGCACCGACAGAGATAGTACAAACATCTACCTAGCACCGTTTAATCAAAGCCCAAGCTCTATTCATTTATTGGTGCCGCACTTTGTCCTAATGTCCACAATGGGTGTCCATGTCCAGTTCCTGGCAAGGAAATAAAAAAAAGCCTAGTCAAAGGCACCACCGACTTTATTTGATTAATTTTCATAAGGCAAGTGTGCAACCAATCACTGACAGAAGGGTCTCCCAGGACGAAGAAGACAGCAGCATCATTGGTAGTAGCAAAAAAGTGGCAATATCGCTCGTCCATTACATTTGTTCCAAGTCAAGGCGACATGACAGTGACATAAGTTCTTTTGTGGCTTCTCTCATCAACAACAGCAACACACACAAACAGACACACTTACGAGTACCAGAAACAAACACCGAACTGGTAACCCTTTGTCTTTGTCGCTGGCGACCATAAAGAGACAGATCCAAATAAATTTTCAGCAATTCCTGGACGCGCACATTGGATGACACTGAACGAACGCGCAGTGCACAGAAGAATTCTCTATTGAATTGGTGGCAAGTAGAGAATGTCTGTGGCCAGGGTAACTAATCAGAAACCAGTAGCTTGGTGCAATTACAGATTTTTATGGTCAGCGAAGCGCAATTATCTTGACGCTTCGCCACATGACAACAGACAGACGGTGATGAGTCGCACTTCAAAGAGGTGACGCATCTCAAGATCTCTAATTCCTCTGTGGGTTGACCACAATTACCAATCGGAATAGGGTCAATAAACTCTGGGGTGTTCCCTCCCGTTTCTAGGTAAGTTCCCGTAAAACACTCGTATTGTCGTCCCAAGCGATTAGTGTCAGTTGGAGGCCTGAATGTTCACGCAGTACCGAAGCCGCCCGAGCGTCATGGAATTTCAAATTCCGACTTTTTCGAATCATAACGCAGATGGGATTAAGCCACATCGTGGTGAGATTTGTTTTAATTTGCCTTATCGATGGAACGAGGCGTAATTAATTTGCATCTGCGGCACTCGCCTGAGGAAGGTGATGCAGCTCCGGATAAAAGGGCGTCGTCTGCGTCGACGTCGTCATGGTTATAGTTGGCTTAGTGACTGTTGAACTGGTTGGATGTTCATTTGCTCCGGTTCGGTCGGCTGGTTGTCGCGATTAAAAGGCCACAATCAGTGTACGATGATCGAAAGACCTTCGCGCTTGTTTCTGCCTCTAAGCCGACATATTGATCTTTTTTTGGGCGCTGTTATTGTGGCATTATCATCTCGCTAAGTTATTGCCGCGATCGGATTAAAATGGGAAGACACCGGCTGTAGCCACAGTCACAGTCACAATCTGAGTTAAAGTATTCGCGTTCGCTTTCGCGTTTATTTTGTGGCATCACGTTACGGCCACGATTGCGGGGATTCCACATTCGTCTTCGGGGCTCCATGAGCGCTTAATAAATAATAATGACAAATTAAGAGATTGGGTTGGAGCGGTTTTTCTCGAGTGTGCCTTGCCTCGGCTTCATGGTCAGGATTATGTGTGACGGAGTGAAAGAGCAGCGTAAACATGCGCTGCTAGTGTGACCGCATCCGTAATTCGCAACAATGTTGATTAATAAGTTGTAATTTATAGGGGCGATTTTTTACGGCTTTTGGAGGTGAAGCGATCATAATCGCCTCTGACGGAGTGAAGGTGAAGTCTTCTTTGCCGCTCTGTAAAGGGTACGCGAGTGTATGTTGATATGGAGTGTTGGCGTTTTGGGAAATATGTCGGATTACACAAGTGGTTTTCGAAGGAATTAAGGGATGAATCTGAACATTATTTTGACGTATTTGATAATTATGATTGAGAGTGATTGATGGTGTAGTTGTTTTAGAGTGAGCTTTGGAGGTGTCTCTTCGCAGGCAGATGACAAGGCGCATGAGGGTGATATCACAATGACTTTTTGAATGAGTAAGTTGTTGTTCGGACATCAATCGTGTGTCAAATTTAAAATACAAAGACTTGTTGCTAAAGTTAACGATCTAGATCGATGAATGGAGTGGATTTGTTGCGTTGGGTAAATAGGTATAGAAAATATAGGCTAAGAGGCTGCGTTACTTAAGGTTACTCTGACGATGCAAGGCCATTCAGTATGGGCTTTTCGAAGGATTTTAACTGCACATTTAGCTCGGTTCCTAATAAAGCTTCAGCTAGATTTTTGAGGGCATTGCAGGTGCATTCAAATTGGCGCCGCTCTTATTTGAAACAATATTACTCTAGTGGCGGACGTGTTTTACCTTTTCCATCAATTGATTTTCTTACTTGCCATGATGAGTCGCTATTCGGGATGAAACATTTCGTTTTAGGGGGTTTCATCTTTGATCCCACCTTACCATCAACACATACTCTCACCTAGACGTGGTGAATCCTTGGGGTCTAGTACCTTGCGGAAGAACACCATATACGATTCAACGGCGGCATCCACGTCTCTAGTCAGTTTGCGCTACTTGGTGCACACCTCCCTTTAGATCTGATTTGACTTATTCGGAGCTCTGTTTGAAAGGGTGCTACATGGCTATGTCGGTACACGGAAGTAGAGCTGGTAGTAGCGCAAGAAACCTGAATGGACAGCTCTCATTTCCATAACGAGGCTACTGGTTACCTTCTCTCCGGAGACTTTGTGGAATGGCTTTATAAAGGACCTGGCATGGTTAGTTGGGTGCTGCGCGTGCGCGTACTTTCCCTACTATGGAAAAAAAAAATCATACTCCAGAGATAACCAACAGTCTGGTATATGGAGGGATATAATGTTGGCGACGGCGGCTTTAAAGACAAAAAATTTCAGCTTTGCAACTAGAATGTTGGGCCACTTGCGGCCGAACAACTCGCAAAGGCTCTAGACAGCCGTAAAACAGATATTACTGCAATCCAAAAAGCGCGATGGGATGGGCCATGCAAAACGTTGATTAAACACGAAGACGTCTAATGCGGTGTCTCCGCATTTGGATGTGGATGCCATACTCGATGCAGACTTGGGCAAAAAGTTTTAAGCTTTCAGCATGTATGCACACATGCCCCTGTGAGGATGAGAGAGGCGAATATGAGTTCTATGATCTCTTAGACCGAATATGTCTAGGAGATCTCAATGCAAGGCTAAGTAACGAAGCCGTCCATGAACGCGATATAGGAATACACAGCGCAGATAACGTCTAACAATGAATTCAGATTCCCACATATCAACATCCGTAAAGGGACTTGACAATCAACTACTAACTACTAACCACATTTACCGCACTGCACCTTCATTATTCTGGATGTCCGAATTTCCGCGAAGCCAATATCGACTCGGATTATTACCTTCTTCACAGACAAAACGGATTCAAGAAAGACCGCCAAAGTTCGACGTGGAAAAGATGCAATCACAAGAGACTGATTTCCAAATCCTAGCCACAATGGGAATGTTATAAACGAGTAATCAGAGAAGCTGCTTATGGTCGGGAGTTTCGAAAACTCGAAGACGTTTCGTGCAGGATTATTGGTATCCATTCGCTCTACATGCCCTAGTCATCTCAGGTGACTGACGCCCTGTTTTCTGACTAGGTCGGTATCACTATACTTTATAGGTCGTCGTTGAATATTTTCTTCTAAAGCCCTTTAACGCAAACGGGATCGAGTATTTTTCGAAAAATTTTTCTCTCAAAACGACGACTGCGGATATCTTCATCAGCTTTCGAGAGAGTCCATGCTTTTGCGCCATAAATAGGACTGGGATGATCAAGGTCATATGTATATAGACTGGCCTTTTTCGGGATAGAGCATTATTACTCAATTATCGACTTACCCCAATGAAACAGCGATAGGGAAGAACGATTCTTCGTTCTATTTCTGCTGAGTTTCTGAATTTATACCAGAGCCTAGGTAGACAAAGTCTCTAACTACCACTCGATTATAGCTGTCGACTGTGAAGTTCTGTCCAATGCGTCGATGTTGGTAACTTCCGTTTCAATACTAGCGAACGCTTCAGGGAGAGAACGCTGTGTTCTCCTAATAATGTCTATATCATCAGGGTACGTTTGCAGTTGCACCTACTTTTGAAAGATTGTTTTCCCTTGTGCGTTCCGCACAATTCTTTGAAGTATGGTGTTAAAGAAGACACATAAGAGAGCGCCACATTGTCTTGGCTAAGTCGTTACCGACCTTGACGGAGCAGCGAGCATTCTCAATCATCATTCTGCACAGATGAACGAGTGTGGTAGGGATGCCAAAATTGGACATGACTAAATACAGCTCGTCTCTATAAATACTGTCATATGCGGCCTTAAAATAGATGAAAAGATGGTGGGTATCGATTTGGACTTCTTGACTTTTTTCCAGGATCTGCCGGAGTCTGAAGATTTAGTCGATTGCGGATTTTCCTGGTGTGAAACTGCACTTATAGGGGCCAATTAGGCTATTGTCGAAGAGTTTCAGACGTTCACACAATATGACAGATAAGATCTTGTATGCGATGTTGAGGAGACCTAAAATCCCATAGTTTGCGCAGTTGATGGGATCTCCTTTTTTGTGGATCAGGGAAATAAAACTGAGATTCCGTGCATCGGGTGTACACTCCTCTGACCAGAGCTGAGAAATGAGTTAGTGTATGTTCTCCCCAAATTCATTTCCAGCAACATGGAACACCTCGGCCGGCAAGACATCTTTTTCAGCTGATTTGTTGGATTTTACTTTAGGTTTTGCTATCCTTATTTCGTTTTAATCAGATGGACAGAAGTTTTGGCTACCATTGCTTACATTAAATGGTCTATTTTGCCTGACAGCGGAATGTTGGGCTTCTTCGCTACAGTCTGCAGAAAAGTTTTTCTATGTTCTCAGCATCGAATGTGGTTCTACTACAAGGTTTCCTTCTTTATCTCTACAGGCTTCTCTACGTGTCTCCTAGCCTCGATACTTTTTTTTACCTGTTGGTAATACTTTCGAACAACCTCTCAATATCTCTTGTTTCTTCTTCTGGAGAAGCCTATTCGTATGCACTTCCCGTCTCGTAGAGTTCACGAGCGGCTCTCGCCTTTCGTTCAGCGAAGCTTTGTAGGCTTCTTGTTTAGATGCATGTGCCTGCCACCATTCTACATCAAACCATTGATCTCTTGGTTTTTTTTTTTTATAATTAACGCGCGCTCAAAGGACTTGTGTACTTAGGGAGGATGAAAAGAGAGGTACCTAAGTACATTGGTCTTAAACGTTCGCAAGTTATAACGACCAAGAAATCCAGATATTTTGGAGTACGTCCGAAGGTGGGGTTGAGGGTGTACTGATGAGCATTCATAGCGAGATGGGTGATACGGCTAAAAGTTTGAAGGGGCGGAATGCTACTGGCGATTCCTATGTACGAGTAGCACTGGTGGTGGAAATAGCGACAAACCTAGACATTTTGCAGCATTTTTGACGACATCGAATATGGAAAATGGAAAATTTTTCGGTTTCGAAGATGCAAGTGACATTCGTGGATAATGGCTGAGTATTTAAATTTCGCTTTAACGACAGCAGACAGCACTGTGTTTTGGAATCATTAAATTTCACCCTGTTGATAGTTCCCCAATTGGTTATACTGTTAATATTGGAATTTAATGAGCTTAATATACGCTACAGCCCCCGTTCTACAGCCGAAGAGCAGGGACGTGAGTCCGGGAACGAATATGAAAAGCAGAGAGTACTGTCGAAAGCAAACGAATATATTGGATTAGAAGTAGCAGATAAGAGATCGTTGATGAAAATTAAAAAGACTGTCGGAGGCAAAACGGAGCTTTGGGGCACACACAATGTATTTTGTGAATATCAGACTTGATACCATCCTAGACAACTTGATTTGAACTTTCGGAAAGGTAATTTCTAATCTATTGAAGAAGAGAGTCATCGATCCCAAAGCACGCATTTTCAACAAAAGAGCCGTTTGCCAAACTCTGTCAAATGACTTAGAAATATCAAGTGCAACTATCTTGCTTTCGCATGCTTTGGTTCCACTTTCCGGTGGGCCATGCCATCAAATCAAACTGTTGCTACGAAAAGCATACTGTCGGTCATTGAGAAGTTTTCGCGCTTCGAGATATTTCATCAGCTAACGGTTTATAAGCGTCTTCATATCTTTGGAAAAT
This sequence comes from Volucella zonaria, assembly GCA_963966105.1. Taxonomy (NCBI): domain Eukaryota; kingdom Metazoa; phylum Arthropoda; class Insecta; order Diptera; family Syrphidae; genus Volucella; species Volucella zonaria. Next base: position 190,407,307 of record OZ014532.1, on the reverse strand, counting down.
TAGGTTAGGTTAAAATAGGGTATGATGGATAAGACATAACACAAACACCTGGCACCAAAGCGGGCCCATCGCGATCCCTGTGGAACCAGTTGAATTTGTCTTCAAATGGCAAAAACCTAAATAATCGCCCTGGTGAAACACCCAATTTCTCTTGCAAAAGCCAAGAAGGCCTTTAAAGTTCGTATCGTCTATCTCCTCTAGGTTTTCGAAAAAGTATGTCCCTAAAAATTTCCTTCAACTACGCGATGTTCGCATTTACACAGTATGTGTGTTATGTCCTCAACAACTTGCAGATCACCGCAGAATCTGCAGATATCCGTATCTGAAAATTTTAGTCTCTTTGCGCGTTTCCGCAGGAGAGAGTGTCCTGTCAGGATTCCGATTACTGCCCGTAGCTTATCTCTGTTTAATTTTATTAACTCCTAGATCTTTTGCCGTAAAAAGTGGCCAGAGAGCGTTCAATACTCTGTGTCCTTCAAGACTTAACCACCTTAGGGTGGCAGTCTTTGTGATTTTTTCCTCGATAGTACCCCTTACTATGCAAATGTATGTATGTGTATACTCGTATTAAGATCTTAAAGTACTGGTGGTCGGGTGAAGCACGGCAAATCAGTTGCGGCGTCTCTTGGCACGTTGGTACGGTTGCCACAGGTCTTCGGTACTTGATGATGGTGACGTAGGAGTTGTAGGAAATTTTCGGGATACATTTTCGTTAAAGATTTTAGGGATCTCTTACGATTGGAGTTTCTTCACGTTATATCTTCTCATGGCAGTTTTTCTTTGTTGTGACGCTTGGGGCAACCGCATTCCCAACTTGGCTGCAACAAGGTGGGGATTCGAGTCAATGTTGGCTGCCCGGAAAATTCGGACGTCCTGTGTCTATCGTGATATGACCAATTTGATTTAGCGTTGCATTATCCAAAGATCGCGTGTCCTCTTATGTATATTGAGATGAGGAAGCCGTGTGTCTGCTGTAATGGTATTTTGTCCCGCCGTAAAGTCAATAAGCCTACGTCCATTGCTAGACTTGGTGTCGTGTAGGCTATGATTACTAACTGTCCAAAGATGAATAGGAAACCATCGCAGAAACATTCTTTGGTGGCGTCGTCACTGCCTTCCGTAGTGGCATGGGCTCATATTAGGCTTATGTTTGACCTGATTGGGAATATGTACCAGCTCATTTGTTAGATGTGATCATTGGACAGTGAGCACGATGAATTGAATCTCAGCATCGTTTGTCTCTTCCACAAAAATGAGACCAACTATTGAGGAACAAATATCGTAAACATCGCGTTTTATATCTTTTCTGCCGAATTATATGGGCTGTTGGAAACATTCAATAATAAACCTATTTTGTCCATATCAGTACAGTTTCGAGCCAGGAAAGTCCAAAATTGATCAAATATTCATACTACGGCTGAACTTGTATTTATTTGTCGATTTCAAAGCCATATATGACAGTGTACGAGTATGTAAGGACGAGCTATGAAGAGTTTTAGTCGATGATGAACGATGATGGTAATCTTCAATGTCAAGAAGGGTTTTTGAAGCACCACGCGGTGTCACTGGCCAACAAAAGTGCCACGATATTTTTTAAGTCCACACAATTACTCGCGTACAGAGATAACAATGATGAGACTTGGCGAATAGTGAAGCGGAAACGGCCAAAATGCTTCTGACGCTAAGTGAGGCCAAAGCCAAGTATATGCATGCACCGACGCAAATACACATATAAGTTATGTGCACTTACAGAAACATGTGACTCATCGACTTAATAATATAATTGAGAGCAGCCATTACACAATTGTCAGTTACATCTTCGAGGTTATTAAGGATTTCGTCTACTTTGACTCTACAGTTACAGGTACGAACAACATCGCCCCAGTATTAGCCTTACCAGTCAATGTTCTTCAGGTTCATAATGCAATTGAATAACAGAGACCAAGCAGGCTTTAATAAACACCCTTATAATCCCGATCCGCTCCATGGAGAAGAAGCTTTGACCCTGTAGAACCGAATGAAGAAGCACTTGGCTGTTTCAAGTGAAAGATACTGCGCATGTTTACAGGAAACGAAGGATGAAGTTAAACCGTCAACTACGGTCTATTAATACGGGTGCAATGACTAAGATGGCTGGAATATGTTGAGCAAAAAGAAGCTGCAGCTCCGGCCCAAAGAGTCTTTGAGTCTAACCCCGTCCGTCGTCTGTCATCCGCAGGATTTCTCGGTAAACGCTGTAATACCAGAACGCCAATTGTAGTGGAATTCTTTAGAAGTTTCAACTGAAGAGTGTAAGCCCGTTGTGGTACGACTCCAGCTGTTAAGAGCCTGTCAGGGCTACGGAACATCTTTTTCGGTGTTACAAGTACAATCCAACAGAATAGAACCTAAAAAAGTTCAAGCGAGTCAAAAATGATTGAAACACCATTCCTAAGTGTTCCAAATTCCAATAACCACATAGCAATGATAGTTTTTCCAATTGTTGTATTTCAGCAGCTGTCGAATTTACCAATGGCATCCAGCTGTCAAAATATTCAGTAAGGTTTGTCAATTCATCATACATCGTTTTATGGTTTTCAAAGGTGAGGAAATTATTTAAAATTATTATCGAAATTCCGTCGTGAGGTCGGTCATGATGACGCTTCAGTGTCCAGGCAATTCGTCGCACAGTGGAAAAGTTTGAGCGTGAGTACACTCTTTTTGATCTTAAGCCACCAACCAGACAGAGATTGATGTGAAATGAAGAAAATATCGCCGCCTTGGCAGTGTCGAAAAACACCCAGAAATGTCGATTCGGCACCGATCAGCTGAATTGGTCATCGCCAGAGAGTCAACCCTGCCGAAGATTCGGGTTTTGGCCAAAAAATCGTTTTCTCGGATTAGGCCCATTTTTGGCCCAGCGACTATGTCAATAAGCAAAATTGCCATTATTGGAGCCAACACAATCCAAAAGTGTTCGGCCATGCATCAATGCAGCCACAAAGATTGACTATTTGGTGCGGTTTATGGCATGGCGGCATCATCGGACCTTATTTCTTTCGAAATGGGGGAGGAGGAACCATTACCGTTAATGGTCTCAGATATAGAGTGACGTTAACCGACTTTCTGTAGGCAGCACTCGACAACATCGATGTATCCGAGCTGTGAGTCCAACAAGACGGAGCTACATGCCATACGAGAGACGCAACTTGTGAAGGAGAAATATGACTAATGTGTCATCTCTCGGCGAGCATTCATCAATTGACCATTGCGATCATGCGATTTGACACCACTCGATTATTTTCACTGGGGCTACAGTCAAGTCCTTAGTCTACGCTAACAATCCAACCGCTTTGGATGAGCTCAAGGCCAAGATTCGACACGCTATTGCCGGAATAACGCGGCACATATTGGGTAGAGTCATCAAAAGTTGGACCGACCGCTTGAAACACTACCATCAAAGCCGTGGTTACCATTTGAATTCCAGATTTTTAATTTTTTTTTCTCATCGTTTTTATCTGGTCGCCCTACACAATATCCAAAAAGTAGTAACAATAACCACAAAATTAGAAACTCTTCGAGCTGTCAGCTCGTCGGACAAGACAGATCTGCTTACGGCACATTTAACAAAACCACTGCGTTAGCCTTTTTATGAATTATACTCTTTGGGACTGCTTCCGAGTAGATGGAAAATAGAATTTGTCCAATTGGTCTTAAAATAAGACGAATTTTCTTTTCTCTCCTCCCATAAGACGATAGGACGGACCTAGGTCATGAAATCGCTGATTATACATCAGCTCATGAAATATCTCGAAACATGAAAACTTTTCAATGACCAGTAGTATGGTGTACGCAGCAACTTGTAAACTGCTGATGTATCAAATGCTTTGAGTAATCAAACTGAGTTCTTATCTTAAGCCTCTTATGAGCCTCTACTACAACTTATGGAAGCGCAATCTTGGTAGCTCCTATTAGGCGGGAAATCAGACTGTTCAAAAACCACAGACACATCAGACTGCCTTCTATTTTGATAGAACAGTTGAATACACTGCTCCTTTAGCTGCAGTGGATCGAACACTGGAACCTTTGATGTCGAAATGGTGGACAGTTTCATATCGCCAGAAAATGTGAAAGGAGACAAGGAAGAGGAGGACTTACTGGACTTACGGTCTGCAGATCATCCTTCAGAGACGTCGGAACTACGTACTTTTATATGCAATGATGATACTTTGGTTCCACAAGAAATGCCTGCTTACTCACTCTTCCACAAACCACCTACAGAAGCTTAATGCCCAATGTTTACGATGCATATCTAGATTATGGTTGTCACAGAAACTAGAGATTGTCATCGTTTCACTGCGTCTTTTGCATTGTGGTTTTGTGATTATTTCTGATGTGCAACCGTACCATTAGTAATCGCATCCATTAGACACGTCATTTGTTGATCTTATTTCGTTTAGCAATCCCAGCATTCTTGTGGTATTTCTATCAAATGACATACGAAATGTACCATCAAGATGACAAACCATTAACGATGATTATGTTTCAATTTGGGTCTACCATCCACAGAAATACATAGTCAATGCATCTAGATTCACCAAAAGTGATACAAGCCAAACTGAAACCAATGCCAGTCATTCTCGTTGACACGAAAACAAGACAAGGACTAAACTGTGGTAGCCCACCACATGGTTTTGATGAATTCGATTGAAACATTCCGGAGTGCATGCGAATACACACAGTCAGATGACACCCTCACTCCTACCCCCATTAATCATTCATTTCACAGTGGGCCAATTAATCCCACATACGCTCAAGATGTGAAATAAATGCCATTCACACTGCCACTGCCACTGCCACCACCAACCAACCAACCAACCTACCCCCCACCACTATGCCATTTAATCATTTTCGTTTGAGTGCAAAATTTCCTCATTTGCCAGATGATTAAATGATTCTCATGTACGAGTGCAGAGTAGCTCATGTGCTAAAATTTTAATTAGTTCATTCACAGAACCGGATGCTAACCCCATCTGCTTATTCCCCAGAGCCATTCCGGGTTCGTTTAAATGAAAAACTGGAAAACTATTCACCACTGATCCAACTCCGGAGCTGCCATCATCCCCAGGTCAATTTTTTAAATTTTTTCACCAGCGAGTCACTTAAATAATTAAGTTTAGCGTATTCATACGAGTACTCGTACTCCTTGGTGCCTTAGAAAATGATATGTTGACTAGATGAGTCCTAAGGTGGATGAAGAACAATGGAGTTCTCCTCTCGCTGAAAGGAGTGCTGCCTCTGAATCGATTCAAGTCATTTTCACCGGCTCGAATTAATATTCAATTCAATTAACTTTTCATGCCCTGGTATCGATAGGATACGATACGAAGGTACTGACAGCACGAGTTGAATTGAAGTGCAAACATATCGGTTTGACATTTGAAAAATTCAAATTTGTCAAACGGCGCCGTCGATACAGGCAAAAAATTCATTATTAAAGTGTCCACCCGTCGCTGTCACCCACATCCACGGAGTTCGGCTATAAATCCTTCATCATCTCACTTCGATACAACCGAAATGAAACGAGAAAAGTCGACACTTTGACAGATATTTCCAGGGCAACATCCACATGCACACATTTGTACTATCAGCAGGATTCACATCCTTTGCCATTCACGTGTCGGCTGTCGGGTATCGGGTGTCAACAGGAAGCGAAACGGATTCGTTAACTTAGCACACGGATGCTAGAGCTGCTGCTGCTGCTACTGCTACAGAAGTGATGAATTAAACTTGGAACGAGGTGATGTTGGTTACGACGATGGCAACCCATCTGGATGAGGAAGTGAGACGAACTCATTGTCGAAGTCGAAGCTGAAGTTGAAGTCCAAGTCCATCCTTACAGACTTCCCCATACACACACACACACACACACACACGAGCTCACTGATAGACAACAGCCACATGACATGGCCCATGACATCTGGATGAATGTTTAATATCCTTCGGCACCCGGTTTGTAATGTGTTTGGCAATATTTCATCCGAGTGAGTCTCCTCAGTGTCTTTGGTGGCAGTGGCTTGGCAAAGAACCGGAAACAGCTACGACGATTGCATCTCATTCCACCACCATCATCACCATCACCACCATCACCACCATCACCATTCAACACCATCCCCAGTCGCCTTCATCTTCTTCCATTTGGGGTGTAATCTTCCGAAGGATTAACTCTAATAGCTGGCAAATAGCTGATCCCATTAATAAAGAATCAAGTTTGCTGCTCATTTATTTTACCAAAGTTAGGCTCCGTGGCTGAGGCTATCGGAACAGCTACATTGAGCTGGCCGGCCATCTCATTTGCCAGGAAGTAAGGTGGATATGATATCCTTCGCTTCGGAAATACCCTCCGGATATGAGAATTTACATACGACAGAGAGATGGCTCGTCCATTTGAAGGCTAAGGCTAATGGCTGGCTATTAAATAACATCTAGAATTCCATTTGAATCATCGCGCAGGACAAGGAGTAACAGCGTCGCAACTTGCTCTGAGATTTTTCTCCTCGACAAAACACAAACCCAAACCGAGATAGGGTGTTGGAGAGTCTGGAGTCTGGAGTCTGGAGTCTGATGAAGGTGACGGTAGGTACATACTGTGCTCCCGATGGCTAATCAACTGGCTCTAAATAATTATGCCTCATCAATTATTCAAATTCAATTTACTTGAACTGGGCGGGATAGATGGTCTTGCCAGTGCTGTGCTGCTCAGACGGATGAGCTGCTTCTTTGTCCTGGCTTGTGTTGTGGTGATTTTTCTCTGCTTTTCTGCTGGATTCACTTGTGGATACTTGAGATAGGGTAGACGTTGAATGATGGTGGAATGTTTTGACAGAAGTTAGAGGCAGCGCCGTATTAGTTTACGGAAATTAATTTGCATGTAACTGGCTTTCCAACTTTCCAACTGTGTTTTATTGATGCTCATTTCCGTGAGAATTGCTTGCTGTAGGGGGTTTAGGTTGAAGTTATTTTGCACAGAGTTGGAGGACGACTTGTTGAAGGAGCGTATGTTGGAGTACATACTCGTATGTTGGGGGTTTACTTCAGCACAAGTTTTGAGGAGGAATTGTGTGCACTAGTTGAGTGGATCATTTGTTTGATTTATTTTTCTCAAATTAAGTAGGACAGCTCATCTACAATAGTTCGAAGAAGAGTAGTAAATAGAAGATTTACTTCCTGGACCACACTGGTGGTGTTCTTGAAAGCACACTTTATATTGGTCAATGTTTTCTAATCAAATAAATGGTCCGCTTAATTTATTTTTTATGTAGATCCCATCTCACTAGGAATTATGAAATCACATTGCGATTGTTCAATGACTTTGAGGGGCTATTTCTTTACAAATGTATCAGCTTCTTCACTGAGCTTAACCAATATCAATGTATCCTGTGCCACAGGGCCAGATGCAAAGAATTGTTTGTTTCCTTAACACATCTGTTGACTCTGCTCTGCAGAGGTTGTAATCTTTATTGCAAGACGCACTGGAGTTTTGTAGACCTTTCTGATGGCATAATGATTGTTTGGTCTCTGGAAAATGCCTTCCGATGCAACGATACCAGAACTCCTGTTGCTGAGACAAAATGAAATCGACTTTCCATGTGCTCAGGCACTGCTTCCGCCAGCATCGGAGTCAGAAAACGAATGTAGTTAGGCCTTAACGGAGATCAAACTGACCCCTGGTGTCATTTCAGAAGACGAAAACGTTAGATTCCACTCCTCGTTAGGAAAACTTTCTTCTGTCTTTCAAACGGATAAATGCAGAATCAGATGACCATGACATTTATTTCGAAGGGTGAAGTATCTGCGTCTGTGGCGACAGCCAAGCTAAGCTCGAGGCCTTCCTTACACCGCCCACCTGGAGTTCTCCTTATAAACCTGCCACCAACCAGATTGACCGCATTGTGATCGAGACAACCCCTGAGGTCCAGATGGTCTGAACATACCCACAGCCAAAATTGACTCCCGATCTTTTCCGATATAATGTCTCTTAACCGTACTCAATCTTCTGTATCAGAATCTTGTCTCGAAACTCATCGAAAAAACCACCAGCATGCCATCAGAAATACCACCACTTATGTGTGAAACTCATGGCTTGACAATGAATGCCTGAGGGCGCATGCAGAGAAGCAGAATGCATACAGAGCGGCACAGCAAAGACGGTCCAGAACGTGGACTCTAGAAGCAAAATGGAAGGACTAGCCTCGAGTTCTCGGAAGGGATAAAGGAGACTTAGAGAAGTGCAAGATTGAAGAAATTGAGAGATGTTATGGGAGGAAAGACGTTCGGAAATTTCACCAGAGGATGCGAGCTTTGCGATAGTGTGGGAATTGACCCCCCACTAAAAACATCCGGAGACAGCATGGTGTTACCATCCTTCCAATAATCGCACCTAGTTATTAAGTACAACAGTTCGACTACTTCTAAATTAGCATGGTTGCGAAGCCTATTTTTTTTTATTTAGCGCGCCCTCAAGGGATTGCAGTACCCTTAAAATGTTTGTACACAGCGCGGGCGAAGGAAAATCAGGAAAGAAGAAAAGAGCAATACCGATACCAATCACGATATTTTAGAGTACGTTCGAAGGTGTGCTTGAGGGCGTACTGATGGGCATTCATAGCGAGATGGGTGCTACGGTTGAAAGCTTGAATGGGTGGAATGCTACTGATGATTTCAGTGGATTGCTGGTAGTGGAAATAGCGATAAAACAAAGTGAGACACTAGACATTACGTCGGTGCTCGAGGGTGTCAATTGATTGACTTATATTAGTATCACCTATGAGTTTTATCGCACGATTTTGAATCTAGCAGGTGCAGAGATCTTTTAGGACCACTTGACAAGATGTGAGCATTGTACTCCAATTTTGAGCGGATGAATGTCTTATATGTTTATTGAGCCTTGATAAGAGGTGAAATAATTCTTACATCGCTTGAGGAAACCTAGGAATTTCGCAGTATTTTTGACGACATCGAATATGTGGCCATTCCAACGTAGGTTGTCAGTGACACACATACTGAGAATGGGCATTTTGTCAGTTTCAACGATGCCATTCATGGATAATGACGGGGTGTTTGGATTTTGCTTTAATGACAGCAGACAGCATTGAGTTTTGGAAGCATTAAATTCCAATCTGTTGATTGCTCCCTAATTGGTAACGCTGTTAATATCGAAATTCAATGAGCTTAACATACGCTGCCGTTCCCGTTCTATAGCCGAAGAGCAAGGAACGAATTTGAAAAGGAGTGAGTACTGCCCTCAGCAAAGGAATATATTGAATTAGATATACATAGCAGACAAGAAATCATTAATGAAGATTAAAAAGAGTGTCGGAGGCAGAACGGAGCCCTGGGGCACACCCGCATTTATTTTGTGAATGTCAGACTTGAAACTGTCTAAGACAGCTTGAATTGAACGTTCCGATAGGTAATTTCTAATTTCCATTGAAGAAGAGAGACATTGATCCCAAAAGCACGCATTTTCAGCAAAAGAGCCGTATGCCAAACTCTGTCAAATGCTTTAGAAATATCGAGTGCAACTATTTTGCTTCCCCAGATGAATGTACACTTTGGTTTCACTTTCCGGTGAGACATGCCATCAAATCACCAGTGGACCTGTTGCTACGAAAACCATATTGCCGGTCATTGAGAAGATTTCGCGTTTCGAGATATTTCATGAGCTGACGGTTAATCAGCGTTTCCATGACCTTGGCAAGAAGGGACGTAAGCACCATGGGTCTGTAGAAGGAGAGAGAGGAAAATTCGCCTTTTGTTAGGGACGGGCGGGACTAATGCTGTTTTTCATCGGCTCGAAAAGATTCCTAAAAAGTAGGATTGATGAAAAAGCTTACTCGTGGAGGAACACTTCTTGAACAGACAGAGATATACCATATACCATCTGGACCAGCGGATTTGCGTATATTAAGATCTTTAAGTACTCTTGCTACTACACGAGTGCGAAAGTCCCATTGAAGATTCGACGCACTCAAGCGTAGGCGGGGACAAAGCACAATCTGGGAGTGTTGTGCTGGCCGCAAAGTGTGCACCAAGCAGATTGGCCTTGTTCAAAGAGCTGACAACTACCATGTCGTTGTAAATGAGCGTTGGGATAGAGGATGAGGCAGAATTTCTAATGTTTTTAACGAACGACCAACAATTTGTACTGCCTTTGGGACATTGTAGTTCTTGGTCGTATTGGAATTTCACGCGCTTAAGAAAGGCGTTGCGGTCATTCCTGGCTCATTTGAAAATTTTCCGGCTTTCCTCTGACAGGTTGGTCTTGTAGGACTGAAAAAAAAAGCAATTCTCTATCCCTGACAGCCTCTTTACAGCTCAAACCGTACCCATGGCAAACTATTGTATAACATACACTCGAAAGCGTTTCACAACTTTACGGCGGTTCTTATTTATTAATAGCAAATCTGTTCCACTAGTACCAGAAATTCGCGGTTTAGGTGTTACCACAAGTATCTGTGACAATGAACTTAATTTCCGTGCCAGCGTAGATAACACCATAACAAAGCCTAACTCCACCGCCCTCGGTTTCATCAAGCGCTGGTCTAAGGAATTTTCCAACCCATATGTTACTATACCCCATTATATAACTTTGGTCAGCAGCTTCTCAAATACGGCATTCAGTTTTGCGTTACGAGGTCTCACCTATCTCGATCGAATAAACCTGACAAACTTACAACCCCTTATAATACGTCGTGAAGTTATCGACATGCTGTTTGTTCACCAGCTTTTAACTCGTAATATTGATTCTACTGCTCTATTCCAAGTCATTGCTTATAATGACAAACTACAAAACCTTAGATCAGTTCCTCTCTCCCGTAGAAATTGTAACCGAAGGAATTATGGATAACATGAATCCTTGGCCAGAACTCTATTCAACTCCTCTCCTTTGAGACTGGCCTTTATCATTGCTGTGCCTCACGTCCAAGACTCCCACCCCATAACATTTAGCTAAATTGTTAGTTTTTAAATTTAGTATTTAAGTTGTTGCTTGCATTGAGCACAATAAAGCTGTCCGGGGTTGTCCCGAGCCTAATATAATAGAGTTTAATATAAGGGGAGGTATTTAATACTCCGTTGCCTCACTGTGAAGAAACTAAAAACTCTTTAGTCCCCAACGTAAATATCAATTCGCTCTACAAGTTTTTGCGCTCTTTTCTTGCCAGGTTGATGTCGCGGACCAGCTCGCGACTGTTGAATGTAAATGTCTCAATGATATTATGTATTATCATTATCAGAGTTAATGGGATAGCTACGCCAGTAGATCCTTATATAACATACACCTAAATTCATATGTACGTTAAAGTTATAGATTGTGTCGTCCGTTTTTTTTTTTTGCCACAAATGACCAGATTCTTCAAGATGACCAATGTCAATCTTTCCGAGGACAACAAAGTTCAATCCCTCCGCGATCTTGGCATATTTTACCACAGATATCTAAATTCCCGTTCGCATATTGATAAGATAATTTTTAAGGCCAACTTTTTCAAACGGTGATCCAGAGAATTTTCAAATCCGTACGGACCCAGATCCCACTCAATTACCTTTATTCTCGTCTTGCTTGAGTACGCCAGTCATGCATGCACCGTCTTTCAGTAGGTTCATATTACCAGAAGTGGGAGCATTCAGCGTAGTCCTCTTCGAATTGGTCTTCGAGGTCTCGGCAGAACCTACTCTCAGACAACCAAAATAGCGACCTATGTTATGACATACTCGTATTGGTCGAATATATGGCATACTAAAGTTGCCTGAAAAGTTTCCGACCGCAGCGTAAAGATAGCGGCACTCGTTAATAAAAGCTAGTGAATGCGAGTTGTGCATCTTTGACAGTTACTTACCGAAGTTTCAGTCATTTTGGATGCGCAGTTTTTAGTTGACAGTTGTTTGAGTGAGTCGATGTGAGTATTTTTGTGAATCGAGTTGTTATTAAATTCTTGTTTTTGAAAGGCAATACGCCCACCCAAATCAAAAATGAGTTGGACTCTGTGTGTGGGGACTCTGCACCATCATTTACCACAGTGAAATTTTGGGTAGCTGAATTTAAACGTGGCCGTAAGAGCTTGGGAGATGATGAATGTTCGGGACGTCCAAAAACTGCAACCACTGACGATACCATTCCTAAAGTTCACAAAATGGTGTTAGACGACCGCCGGATTAAAGTGAAGGAGATAGTAGAGGTTATGAAAGAAGGTGTTTGTTACATATTAAATCAAGATCTAGGCATGAGAAAGCTGTCCGCGCGTTGGGTACCGCGTTTGCTTACGTTAGACCAAAAACGCGTTCGAATGAGCATTTTAAACGCTCTGTTGGCGCAGCTTAGGCGCAATAAATCCGAGTTTTGACGCCGATTAATTACTGTAGATGAAACTTGAATACACCATTATACGCCCGAAACAAAAATTCAGTCAAAACAGTGGACTGCATAGGGCGAGCCGGCTCCAAAAAACTGTTTTTTCGGCTGGGAAAGTGATGGCGACTGGTTTTTGGGATAGTAAAGGAGTTATTTTCAAAAAGAAAAAACCATTTCAGGAGCATACTACGCCTCATTACTTGTCAAGCTGAAGGCAGAAATTGCGGAAAAACGGCCACATTTGCAGAAAAAGAAAATCCTGTTGCACCAAGACAACGCGCCGTCTCACACCTCAGCGGTTGCCATGGCGAAAATCGACTTCTTTTTGTTCCCACATCTAAAATCTGCGCTCGGAGGACTAAGATTTTCATCAAATGAGGAGGCAACTACCTTCGTGAACAATTATTTTGCAGAGAAAAACGCCAAGTACTATTTAGACGGGTTGGAGAGATGGCAGCTTCGCTGGAAGAATTGTGTAGAGTTACAAGGAGACTATGTAGAAAAATAATAAAAAAATTTGAGAAAAAATGTCTTGTATCATTGTTTGGTCGGAAATTTTCCAGGCTACCCTCGTAGAGGTGTGCATTTTATTAAAACAAGGATGAGCAGTCGATTAGTCCTTACCAGAGAAAAGTGCTCGAGTGATCTACAATACGACCCTGTTTGAATCGACGGAGAGTATAGGAGAAAATCTAACAAGAAACTGTTCTTTCTCTAGAGCTGAAAAAGTCAGGATTCATCGGCTAAGATAGCTGGGGTATGTAGAGCCGATGGACATCTAGTTCGAAAAATCTTCGATAGAATGGTGCGTAAATGTCGTCGACCAACTTGACATATCAAATTGGAGACAGTTAGTAAACAAGGGGGCTGGCTGAAGAGGAATGTTGGTTGGGCCTCAACCACACTAGACTGCAGCGCCACCTAAATGTTATTTGTATACATAAGTATTTAAATACCTAAATGAGTAAGGAATGCAACAGCAGTGGAAATACGAGCACGTGAAAGAATTATGTTTCACTAGATGTTATTATAAGCGTTGCATTGTTATTTCGATTCACAAAGAAGAAAATTAATAAAAATCATGTCGAGGTTATTTAAATAGTTTATCTACAAGTTTTATCACGACTAGGCTAGATAAAAATGGACCCCGTAGCCCACGCTGTAGGGCACATGTGGTTATGTAGACTGTAGGGTGTCCTAGACTATAAGGGAGTGAATTTTTTTGACAGTAATAACTGAAATAATAAATATTGTTGCTATCGGATAAAGCTAACCCTTGCCCAAGTTAATATGGAAGCCATAAAAGGATTTTAGAACTAATTTTTAGCAGTATTTTATATTTATTAAATACTTAGCATTAAAAGGACATTATTTATTAAATTTTCTTTTCAAAGTTAGCTTTTTACAGTCATGATATACCTGTCTTGTACACAACGTAGTACAAATTGCTGTTGTTCCTCTTCAACAATGATTAAGACCGCTTTTACACAGCGCATGAATTTGATGCGCATGTTTTGGTTATTTTCGTTTGAACTGTCATTCTGAGAAGCGCGCATTTTTACACGAAGCCTTTTTCTCATTCTTTCATTTTTGATGTTACTCGTATTTGACAGTTCTCTTTCATTTCATCTTTGGTGCTCAATGTTAAATGTTGATAGCAAAATCAATTATAAAAGCAAAATTGGCATTTGCAGAACTAAACAATTTATTGGACTCTTCGGAAATGATTATTCATTGCACAGATACCGACTACAGTTCGCACGGGTACATTTCATAATTGAAAATGAGCTCGTTTGTTAATTTTTTGGTCCATTTAAATTCATCCGCTATACTGAAATGTTGTGCTCGTAACAACAGCCAAAGAAGTAATAAAGCAAATGCGAAAAAGAAAGAAGAAGGAGAAAAGGAAATGTCAAAAACATGCAAAGCAAATCTTGCCCGCCGTGTATCGGGAAAATTTTTTTTTGTTTCATTTTCCCTCTCATCCCTTTCTTTTGCACTTATTTGAAGCTCTCTAAACATGCGCTGTGTAAAAGCCGTCTTTGACATCATTCAAAAAAAATTTAGAGGGTATGCGTTGAAATTAGCTTTATTTTTTTGGGACACCCTGTGATGATTTTGGCAGGTGTTAGAATCTTTTCTGAACTTCACGCTGTAGAGTAGTTTGATTAAATGAAGCTCAATGTTTAAGTATTGTAAAGTAAACACTACCACCTTGACCAAAAAGTTCCCGCACTACACCACCGTGTGGCGCTCCCATTGTTCTGATTTGAGTTCTGTTTTTTTTGTTAAGTCTGGAAATCTGTTCTTGACATCCCCTCTAAGTCCTAGCGTCATAGCTTCACATTTGCAAAAGCTACGTAGCCAAGAGTATGTTACATCTATCATTGTGTGTATATTGGCGATTTTTTACAATTTTAGAAATGGATTTAAATTTGGAACAACGAACTTGTATTAAATTTTGCGTAAAAAACGGGTTTAATGGTGCGAGAACGTTGGAAATGTTGGGAAAGTGTTTCGGCAACGATTCTCTAAAGAAAACGGTCGTTTACCAGTGGCACGAGCGGTTTAAAAGTGGTCGTGAGTCAATCGAAGATGATGAATGCAGTGGCAGACCTTCGACATCGAAAACCGACGAAAACTTTGATGAAGTAAAAGAAATGTTGGTCAATAACAGCAAATTAACCATCAGAGAGATAGCGAAGGACTTGAACATTGCCTACGCATCCGTTCAAAACATTTTGGTTAATGATTTGGGTTTCCGTCGTGTAGCAGCAAAGTTGGTGCCAAAACAACCTCAATGTCATGCAAAAAAGAGACCGTGTTGACGAAGAAGGCAATGCTCACGGTTTTCATGGATTACAACGGTTTAGTGCATCATGAATTTTTGCCAGAAGGCCAGACAGTAAACAAAGAGTATTACGAGTATTTGGGCGTTATGCGTGAAGCAATTCGCCAAAAGAGACCAGAATTGTGGGCAGAAAACTCGAGGGTTTTGCACCGTGATAACGCACCATCGCACAGTCCCATCATTATTTGTAATTTTTTGACGAAAAATGCAACAAATACCATCCAACAGCCATCGAATTCACCTGATTTACCTGTGACTTCTTTCTGTTCAATCGAGACCACTACTGGGAACGCGTTTCAGCAGCCGAGAGGAAGTAATGGAAAAATCGCAGGAAGCACTGATGGGCATACCGAAAACCGAATATAAAAAATTTTTCGAGGATTGGATCAAACGCTGGCATAAGTGTGTTGTGTTGCAGTCGATGGGGATTACTTTGAAGGGGACAATATAAGATTTAGATGAATAAACTTGTATTTTTAATTTTCTGAATAAATTCCGGAATTTTGCTTGCTTCAGGTTCTTTAAAGCAAATTTTCTGTCATTTGGTGCTAAATCAGAGAATATAATGGGTATTATCAAACTTAACCTGGCATTTTAAGATCTTAGAGACTAGACGCTTAAAGAGACCCGCTTTCTGATAATTTTACATTGAGAGGGCACCAAGGATAAAAATCTGTCAGTGTGCGACTTAGTTTTTGCCTTCATTGTGAAACTGGCTGAATTCCAAAAAGCAACACTGCCGCATCACTGCAATGTAACGCGTTCCATAATGCAAATGTTGGGCAGTGATGCAATGCATTACGTTCCAAAATGCATTGTGAATGAATCAGATGCGCAAATATCGCATCGTGAATAACAATGATGCAAATGACATATCTAAATCGTTTTTCTTTACCGCAACAACACAAATAATTGCGCGCAAAAAGAAAGAACCAACATACGTACATAAAAAAAATAATGAATTCGCCACAGGACTCGTAAGTACATATTTCTTAATTGTTTAAAATATTGAATTTTATAAAGTACTTTACAGAAACAAAAAGTGGACGGACAATTTAACGAAGCTGTTGGTAAGCACACGATGGCAGCCTGAGCAGGATTTTTAATCAAAAAATAAAAAATAAAAATAAAGTTTCTCAACATGATGGTAACCTACAGAAGGATTAAGGACAGAAATCGCCAGTCGAGAGAAGGAGCAACTTCGTGGGAATATTTTGACCAGTTAGATCACCAGTATGATAAAAAAAACAATCCATTACGGTCCCGGAATAAAATCTAGGAGCTTCTTTGGACGATGAAGAGGACAATGACCCTGATGATCCTGATCCACCCAATGTGGAGCCACCAAGAAAAAAACAGAAGACTGCTGAGTTATTAGACTTTCTCAAATCAGAGTCGGAGAAGGATCGGGAGTTCTTAAAGCAATGGATGGACATTGAGGAAGCTAGACTCAGAATTGACCAGGAGAGAATTGAAGAGATGAAGGACTTAAAAAATCTTCTCAAATTATTAATTAATTAAAAGTGGGGTTAAAATTTTACTTTATAGGAACAATTTTCTTATAAAGTAAAATCTAGCCAAGGTGTGAAGTTAACTGAGTTTATGTTTTTAATTTAAATTTTTTAACCCTGAAAAGATTTTTTTTAAATAAATAAATAACAATGTATTATAACTACTAGTTTCATAATCTTTTATTTGTGTTATCTCTATAGGTACATTTCAGGCCAAAAATAGTGTGGTAAGTCGTTCCCTTTTATGTTTTGCTTCGTTGGTTGGAACTCGATTTTCATGAACCATTTCTACTTCTCGTAAAGAAGCACAATCCTGAACGTACTGCGAATAATCAGGCTTTTCATACATAATAATTAAATTGGGAAGAATAGCACACGCCAAGACGATTTGCTTTACTATCGCAACTTGATATACAAAAACATAATCCAATATTCTAAACTTCTTTTTTAAGATCCCAAATGCTTACTCAATAATCACACGTGTTGATTTATGGCAGTCATTGGAGCGCTTCTGTTCTGGTGTTAAATGGCCGTTGTCTCTCCATAGGACCATAAGATGTGTCTCCAATGGGTAGGCTGAATTCCCAAGTAGGTGGTAGTCTACTGGAATTTCAATTTTGTGATTTGCAATACCTTTTTGCAATGGGCTATTACGCCAGACAGTGGTGTCATGACAAGAACCTGGACAGGCAACGAAAACATCTGTGAATACATAGTTGTTGTCACATACCCCCTATTGAAATAGATAAAAATAAAGTTGTATTTATGATTATATACCTGCATGACTATAGAATAACATTTGTGTCTACTGTAGTAACTGCGAGAATCTTCATTTGCTGCCGGAATTTCGAAATGGGTTCCATCCAGGCAACCCAAAACAAAAGGGAATTCAAATTCTTCTGCAAATTTTTTCTGAAATTCTTGACTTTCGGGCCATTTTATAAACCTCTTCTTTAACTTTAAAATAAGCATTAATGTTTTTTTTAAATAACCTATAAACAGTTCTTCTGCCTATTCCAAATTTATCAGAAATCTCACGAAAACAATCCTGATTGCATAGTTTCCATAAAATCACATAAAGGCATAGTTCCAAAGAATACAGTGGTCTACCGATTCCTGAAACTTTGTACATGGAGCATTCTTTTGAGCACCTTAAAAAATAAATATGTATTAATTATGTAGTCTGTATGAACATAAATAAAAAATCATTTGAGTTACCAGAAAGGTTCTTCTTTTCATGCAAAAATGGCTATAAAATACATCGTCAGGATGTGATTTTGTAAATTTTAAATAATTTTTCTGTTTGCGTTGAACAACTGAATTGTTTCCTTTTTATAGTTAAGATATGTTTAAATATATTTACATTGTATGATGAGTATAAATTGTTTATTAGATTGTTTAAAACTATGGTTTTTATTAAATTTGAACCCATTTGCTTTAAAAAAAAAAACAACTTTTGCAAGGAAAATTTTGTGATCAATCACAAACTGCATCATCTCATTCCGAAACGTCAAAGATTTCAAAGCATCACAATATAAAGCCGTATGAAATGCATCACAATATTGCATCATGAAAGCATCATGCAGTCACAATGCGCATTTTTGTGACGTTTTGGAATTCAGCCACTGTTTTTGCATGTTCAGCTTTGGAAAAGTGTGTGTCCTTGACGTTTAATTCGGCGAGTTTCCGTCTTTTCAAATAATTTGAATTCGTTCACATGGCTGCAATTTCATCTCTTTAAGATCTTCTGGAAGAAAATGTCTATCGACCTGTGGGCAATTTTCGACGATGTGAGGTTGTTCTTAGTACAAAATATAAGAACAGATTTTTCGCAGCAAATATTCTCCTAAGACTGAGTCCATGTTTAGGTTTCCGTGAAATATTTTCAGTTCCCTACCATTACGCTCACATTGGGTACAGAGAGTCGTTAAATGGCTTCTTGACTGTACAAAATAGTCTACATGCGATTAAATGAAATTAACCGAATCACTACAATTACCTTGCCGACCTCTGCACACATTTGTAAAGCTATAAAAATATTCATCGTCGAATAAAGGAGCTTTATGGCAGAAGAGCAGACCAGCAGTAAAAAATAATTTTTCTGTCAGATAATAACTATTATCAAACATTTTTCCAGAACATCATTTCCAGATTAAACCCATCTATATCTAGTCACTTCGGGTAAACAAACCATTTCAGAAGCACGGTTACAATCCATGCTGGCTCCAACCTTCAGGACTAATTTCCACATCGATTTGGTTCAAATGGTTATTGCCTATCAGCGTCAATATCTTACTTTCCGTCGGGCCACGAATAGGTACTCCTAATGTCTACAACACGATCATTGATGATGGAAGTAACATTGTTACTGTCATAATGGTATCTGCACAAACTGCTGTTGCTACACCTCATTACATGCGGCAAATCTGCGATAACCCTAAGCACCTGCATCGTTTTCATGCCTGTGGCCGGAGAGGAATTAGCTCACGCATTTATCTCTCCTCTTGAAATACGTGGATGGAGTTGGCGTTCTCCGTTTTGCCGTGCCACCTAGGAGTGAGCAGGAGTGCAGAATTGCAGGAGCAGTGTTATTAAGACTAAGTACCGTCACACTTAGTCGTACGCAACTAATCATAAATCATTTTGTTAAACAGCACGCGAAATGTCAAAACATTCACTTTTGTCTAGCGTGCAGAGTAGAAGTATCATGTTGGCTTGGGCGTACGCCCATGGTCTAACTCTAACTATAGTTCCAAGTCGAAGCCCAAAATTCTGTAGACTTTGTCACCTTCATAAACAAACTCCCTCCTCCTGGGAACATGTAACGAGACAATTAGGAAACATAATGCTCCAACATGAGTGGTAATGACGGCCATAGATGTCTGACTTGGCATAGCTGTTGTGCTATTGTGCTCCGGCAATGCCTTATAGGGGATGTGGGAAAGAGCGACGACAGTTTGCCACAAAAGTCAATAGTCTAACTCTCGTCAGAGTTATGTTAGCCTAGGTGTGTGTATGTAAAGTCGGTGACAAAAACCTCACCGATGATCAACCCACGCTGTCCGCTCTGGGACCCTACATTGTGTTGTACGAGTATACCTATGTATATACGAACACAGATTATGGAATCGGACTTGGATTTGGATCTGGGCAAACAATAGCCGTAAAAGCGACGTGCGATAATTATTATTTTTATAGTGTCGCTTAAATGTCGTCGTTGTCGTTGTTGTCGTCGTCGTCGTCAGAGTCGTTAATATTACGAGCAACCGAGAGAACCGGGAATGGAGGGTGTGAGTGTTTATGGCATGGCGATTGTCATGTTAACCAGTCTTTATGATCTCCGAATTCACTGGGTGGACACAAACTGACAACCGGACAAACGGACATAGGAACAACGGTCTTTTTGGCATAATTTCGTAAAAGTGTAATATTTCGTCGTTACTTAACAATGCGCCGAAGTTCGTTTGCGAACAGTCAAACACCACCTGGGGCATTGACTATGGCAGGGTAACCGTACCTGTGTGTCATAATGTCGTTCAGTCATAATTTTACAATTTTCGTGTTTAATTGGATGTCATTCTCAGAGGGGGTGTTTCGTGAGCACTTAGTTGCGAGTTAAATTTTTATGATCGACTATTGGGGATAAGGCGATTTGGTTGGTCGTTTGGTCAACGTATGCACGTGCACTTGCATTACGAGGCTTGACATTTAGTAAGAACCTTGTTTGGTTTAATAGGAGGCCAATATAAGGTTCAACTAAATTGGTGATTATAAAGACTGAACTTACGGCGATAAGTGTTTTGCATTTTGGGAGTGGAGCAGGTCATGTAAATTTGTATACGAGATTTGGTGCTATATTAAGTGAGGAAATCTGTGGGATAATGGGAATCTAGATTCGGTATTTTGTGACAGAGAGCAGAAATAGCTTTTGAAAGCATTCTATTGAATATCTGTTGGATTTTTAGAACTCTTCCCTATTTGCAGTCATAAGCCCAATGATTGTAGCTCTTGCTTTTCTCTGAGATATGTTGGGGTGTAGATTTCTGTCGGATGGTATACTTCCTCGCAGATGCCAATGGATCTGAGGATTGATAAGACTACAGGTAGGGCAAATTCGCATAGTTATATCCCTTCCGGTTGTGCATACGGAATAGCTATATTTTTGTAATTGTCAAGTTTACTCAACAGTTGAATATTTTGAACTACTTTTGGCCGTCTGGGTAAGTGCAAACATTTTGGTGATAAACAAAGGTGAGGATCAAAACGAGGGAGGTAAAATTAGACCAAACCCAACAGAGTACCCAAGTGTGTCTCTGGGAGTAACAGCAAATGAAAACTTACAACATATTGTGTTGGCCTGATGAACTGTTTAAGGAATCCAAACAAGAGAACATTCGAAATTGATTCACATCGCACATACCACCTGAGGCTTCATATAAAAAGGTTATAAAACTGAGATGAAGACAGCAGCAGCCTCGGCTAACATTAATCCAGCTGTTAACGATCCATGGAAACGCTACAGAAACGACAACATTCTTTTTTTTATTTTTTATAATTTGAGCGCGTTCAAGGGATTGAGAACCATTAAAATGTTTGCACTCAGCGAGGGCGAAGAGAAATCAGGGAGGATGGAAAGAGAGCTACCGGTGAACGTTGGTTTTAAATGTTTGAAGGTTATAATGACTAGGAAATGAGGAGCTAGGCAGGGATATTTTATCATATTTTAGAGTACGTCCGAAAATGGGCATTAGGGTATACTGACGAGAATTAATAGCGAGCGGGTGGTACGGTTAAAAGTTTGAAGGAGCTACTGGCCATTTCTATGGAGCGCTGGTGGAGGAAATAGCAATAAAACAGAGTGAGACACGAGACATTATGTCGGTGTTCGAAGGTGTCTGACTGATATTAGTATCGGGGCGCCGCCCAATTATCAAGGCTTCGCCCATCAATGACGTTGTCTAATAAAAAGCGTGGCAGACCATTTTACTGGTCTTATCGTAAACATCTTCAGATCGCCTCTGAATGGTTGCTACGATTTGACCAGTTACAAGTTGCCGGTCATAGGTCTTGTTGGCGGCATGACCACTGGTAGGCCCTACCAGGACTTAAATCACGGTACCATTTAAGTCAGGAGCCCCCGGATTTCGGTCCGGGCCTGACTTGTTTGAGGTAGGCCCCCTTGTGGGAGTGTCATGGTGGCTGTGGTTTAAACCCAAATCGCGGGAAAGGTTCTAACCCATTGTAGAGTTGCAAATAAGTACTGGGTGCTATGACCCCAAGAACAGCAAGAGGTTTTAGGTCGGCCTCGACTCATACCAAGGGTGGAACTTGTGCCTCCAACACAGTTCCGAATTGGTATCAAAGGATTGACGGAGAGCGATAGCAAGGCGTATCCTTGCTCCCATGGATGTATGGGCATCCCGTAAGCATAAGTCTACATGACAGGTGGTTTACGTTAAAAACAAGAGACGTTCTGATATTAGTATCACCTATGAGTTTTATCGCCGGTTTTGGATCCTATCTAGCAGGTGCAGAGATATTTTGGGCACACCCGACCAGATGTGGGCATTGTACTCCAATTTTGGGCGGATGAATGCCTTATATATTGTGTCCAGATTAGAGGGGGTAAAATATTTCTTAAATCGCTTGAGGAAACCTATGCATTAAGCAGCATTTTTAACGACACCGAATATGTGGTAATTCCAACGTAAGTTGTCATTGACTCACATACCGAGAATGGAAAGTTTATCGGTTTCGACGATGCAAGCGTCATCCATGGATAATGGCTGGGTGTTTAAATTTCGCTTTAACGACAGCATTGTGTTTTGGAAGCATTAAATTCTACTCTGTTAGTGGTTCCCCAATTAGTTATGATGGTAATATCAGAATATATACGTGGAATATGAGGGTTCTGGGCAAACCAGTTGGTGACGTAACATCTAAGATATGCGATGGGAATGGAATCAAATCAAATCAATCAAAACTGCGATGTGTACTATGACTGAAATTGCCCACATGGGATTGGGTATAAAGTCATATAAACGAACCTAATTCAATAACATCGGTTCTATATGCGTGCATGCCCCAACGTAAGGGAAAATCGATGCTACCTAGGAAGACTTCACGAACTCCTAGAGCGAACTTATGAATAATAACCAAAAACTTTGGGTATGTCGTCGATATGCGCAGTATCCATAGCATCACGACCTGATAAATTTTGCAATTGGATGAGATGCTGTTGTAGCATGTACACACTGCCCGCAACTTAACATTCAGAAGGGTATGAGTACATATCCAGCAAAAAGCACAAGGCTTTTTCCAATGCAATTATTCCTTCGCATGTAAGGGTTGTTATTTATAATTTTTTTTCCAATAAGTCGAGACAATGATATCGGTTAAGTGGCCGCCAGCAGAATTGACCATTCGGGTCCGATTTGTGGCATTTTCCATCACTCTTGCTGGAGCCTCCGGCGATAGGTCTCGCTTTCTTGACGGATATTCTGTTTAAGGGGTTCAAGAGTCTGAGGCTTGTACATATAGACTCGTGACTTCAAAAAAACCCACAAAAGGAAATCTGGAACGGTTAATTTGGGCGATCTTGCCGGCTAGTGCAAATCGCCAAAACGAAATACTAGGCTACTCGGAAATGCAGCGCTCAGAATTTCGGTTGTGTGTAGTATGCGCCGTTGCTCCATCCTGTTGGAACTACATATTGTCCAGTCCAAATTCATCCAATTGAGGAAGGAGAAAGTCGTTGAGCATGGCTCTGTAGCGCTCGCCATCTACAGTAGTCGTTTGGCCTGCTGCATTTTCGAAGAAATAAGGCCCAATGACGCCTCGAGCGTAAACAGCACACCATGCAGCAACTTTGAGCGGGTGTAATGGCTCTTCCGAATTTTTGGTCCACCAGAAGCGATAATTTTGCTTATTCACATGTCGACAGAGATGTTAATGGGTCTCAGCGCTCATGATGATTTTCGATGAAAAGTTGTCCCTCTCGTGGTCGAGATTCAGTATAGCTTGAGCGTAGGTTAAACGCGCTTTGAGATCAACAGCTAACAGCTGATGCAGCGCCTGTACTTTGTAAGAGAACATCCGGACAGACCTGGCAGCATCTCGTGTTGTCAATTGGACCATCGATTCGCGTGCTGTGTGGCATGTAACGCCGTCCAGCTGGAACCACATGTCGATCAGGTTCAGCTTGGGCAAAATGCGCCGTAGATGGTAACGTTGTTCTCACGGTCGTTTTTGAAATAATACGAACGATTCCGCCGGACCATATACCGCAAGAAAAAGTGCATATTTCCAAGTCCATTGACAGTTCTGATTCAGCGGACCAAATACGGCAGTTTTGTTTATTAACATACCAATTCAACCAGAAATGAGCTTCGTCGCCGAAGACAGTTTTTCGATAAAAAACAGATCCTTCTCCACCTTTTCTAAGGCCCACTCACCGAAAATTCGACACCGTGGAAGGTCGCTCGGCTTCGGTTCATACACGAGCTGTATTTTGTAAGGTTTTAGACATGTGGGCAAAATCTTCCACATGTTCGTGAAACACAATGCCAATTGCTGCGAACGGCAACGAATGGTCATCGCTTTTAAGGAATTGAATTTAAAATGTAACTTGGAATTCTTCATAAATAAAAAAAACCTAGGTACTTTGTATCATTCCAAATATTCGAGGACTTGATGAAAAATTGACAACGGTTTTGTTGCTGAAGAATTGAATTGTGACAGTAGCTCTTCATTATTCTGGTTTTGTCCTTTAGCGGGGGGCACGGCGATTAAGAAATGCTGTTGGGTTGGGTTGTTTTCTAAATTATGGGTAACATTTATAATAGATAAATCAAAAGTAATTCAAAATTACCTTTACCCGCTTGTAAATCCATAGCTGTTTTGACGCACAATTATTGAAAAAATGTGGAAGAAGGGTGATCTCAATCTAATTTTTGATTTAGTTCAAAAAAGGTGTCAAAATAAACGGCGTCTTGCCAATTGGAATTTGGGAAATATTTTGAAATATTTGAAGTTACTGTGACAACTCCTTCTTCTGCTCCAAGTCCTGTAGTTTTTATAAAGTCAATTTGAAAAGAGTTAATTCGAAGTAGGAAAATTGGTGAAGCTTTCTTCCAACAATTTAATATTTCTCGTTTTTTATTTTGTAAGGATTGCCACTCAAACAACAAAAATTGTTGGGAAACTTTTGATTGGAAAGATTGAAGAAATGTAAAATACGAGGGTTGGTTGAAAAGTTTCCAACAACGTAAGGATAGCAATACTCGTCAATAAAAGCTAGTGAATGCTAGTAGTGCATCTTTTGACAGTTACTTACCGAAGTTTCAGTCATTTTGGATGCGCAGTTTTTAGTTGACAGTCGTTTGAGTGAGTCGATGTGAGTGTTTTTTGTGAAAATGGAAAAAATTGACTATCGAGCTGTTATTAAATTCTTGTTTTTGAAAAGCAATACGCCTACGCAAATCAAAAATGAGTTGCACCATCATTTACCACAGTGAAATTCTGGGCAGCTGAATCTAAACGTGGCCGTAAGACCTTGGAAGATAATGAACGTTTGGGACGTCCAAAAACTGAAACCACTGACGATAACATTGTTAAAGTTCACCAAATGGTGTTAGACGACCGCCGTATTAAAGTGAGGGAGATAGTAGAGGTTATAAAAATGCTCAAAGAACGTGTTTGTTACATATTAAATCAAGACCTAGGCATGAGAAAGCTGTCCGCGCGTTGGGTGCGAATGAACATTTCCAACGGTCTGTTGGCCCAGTTTAGGCGCAATAAATCCAAGTTTTGGCGAAGATTAATTACTGTAGATGAAACTTGGATACACCATTATACGCCCGAAACAAAAATTCAGTCAAAACAGTGGACTGCATTGGGCGAGCCGGCTCCAAAAAAAGCAAAAACTGTTTTTTCGGCTGAGAAAGTGATGGCGACTGTTTTTTGGGATAGTGAAGGAGTTATCTTAATCGATTGTCTTTAAAAAGGAAAAACCATTACAGGAGCATACTACGCATGATTACTTGCCAAGCTGAAGGCAGAAATTGAGGGAAAAACGGCCACATTTGCAGAAAATCCTGTTTCATTAAGACAACGCGCCGTCTCACTCCTCAGCGGTTGCCATGGCGAAAATCCATGAATTACGGTTTGAACTGCTTGAACATCCGCCTTATTCACCAGATCTAGCCTCAAGCGACTTCCTTTTGTTCCCTCATCTAAAATCTGCGCTCGGAGGATTAAGATTTTCATCAAATGAGGAGGCAACCACCTTCGTGAACAATTATTTTGCAGAGAAAAACGCTAGTATTATTTGGACGGGTTAGAGGGATGGGAGCATCGCTGGGAGAAGTGTGTAGAGTTACAAGGAGACTATGTAGAAAAATAAAAAAAAAATTGAGAAAAAAGTCTTTCATCATAGTTCGGTCGGAAACATTTAAGACAACCCTTGTATATTAAAGATTTATCTACTTTAGCTAGATTTATCTATTTTAGCTTTAGGATATCACCTAGTTTATTCTTTAACTGCATCAGGATACGCGCAACATAGTAGTAAATAATGTTCGCACAATTCATTGTTCCTTAAATATAACTATTCCAGTATATAAGATTAACTGGCGGAATTCTGGGCCTTTCCACCTTGAAACTGTCTCGGCTTCCTTCTAAATTCTTTAGGAACACATTTCACGGTGTGTACAAACAGTGCTTATATCAATCGACCGTTTGGTTTCCTCCAAATTATTGCTGCTGGCCTTCATTTTTTGTTTATTCCGCGTCCCTGAAAACTGATGGACGTGTCCCTTTGCGCTGTTAAAATCACTCAGATCTACAATTTTTAATGCAAGTTCTAAAATGTTGGTATAGGTTTCAAGGATTGGTTAAATGTTTTATGAAGACCCAAGCTTCAACACTTACGTCTCTACTTTCTCCTCCACATTGTGAAGCCTGGGAACCTAGTACGAGTACGTTTAACCGAAGGTAGGGCACCAAACCGCAGGCGAAAGAGGTGCGTGAGGGTTTGCATTAGGGCACTTCTTCATCAATACAGCGGCGGATGAGTGTCATATACGGATCAACGTCGGCATCCATGGTTATAGGCAGTTTGATGTACTTGGTGCTGAAGCTCCTTCAACATTTTCGGGGACCAGTTTTAAAGGCTGCTCCATGGATGTGACAGAACTCTGATTACAGCTCAAGAAACCTGAATACGCCAATGGCAAATCTCATAACTTTAGCGAGGCTTCTGGCTCCGGAACTTTTAGCCGAACCCTTTGTCCAGGGGTTTTTAAAAAGGAGGGTAGATGTTGAGCGTGCGAGAAGCTGCTTTACCCCGAAAAAAAAATACGGTTCAGAGGCGGTCAACAGCCTCGAATACGGACGGACACATACAGTGACTCCCATAATTGATCACGAGTTATCATATTTCTTGTACTCTTATCTTGCCGTTGTTAAGATCCGTTACTCGATTGTTTATATATTAAAATCTGCTATTTGCGCAACAGGCAATTTTGTTGCAGCAATCGGAAAACTACTGTGCTGCAAAGAAGATCTACAGCCGATTTAATTACACTTTCGATGTGATCAATTTTGTGAGTTTTTGTAATTAAAAGGTAAAGAGCTTATTGTACTACAAAAATTAATTTCTAAGTGAAACCAAGTAAATAAATTACAGCATTTGTAGGAGTGATTTAAAAGAACAAATTACGGTTTTTCCACTTTTTGACCAAATTATCAAGTTTTAAAAGAGAAGGACTTACAGGATGAGAGCTATAAAAACCGACGTGAAGAAAGGGATTGAAAACGATGTAAAAAAAAGACTTAAGTCATTGAGAAATCTCCAAGCAATTTAAATGTTCTATACGCTTCATCAGTAAACTAAGAAAAACACTAAGCTTGGCGATTAGAACAAACCCAAGTAGAAGAAAACAAATCCTATCCCAGCCTTGTCAAAGAAAACTTGTACGACAACTACTTTCTGGAGAGTGTAGTAATGCTGTTGAAGATATAACTCATTATTATCCAATGATAATGTTGGTGTTAGTGCTGAAACTGTAAGAGGAGTGCTTCGAAAAGCTGACCTGAAGGGTAGAGCTAAAATCAAAAAGCCTCTACTAACAAAACGGTACATGGCTCTCCGAAAAGCGTTTGCTAACAAATATAAATTATACACAGAAGAGGACTGGGCTAAGATTATTTGGTCAGATGAGACCAAAATAAAATGATTTGTTTCAGTCGGCCGCCAATGGGTATGGAAGAAGAAGGAACAACAACTTTCAAAGAGGATGGCTAAAGAAACGGTCAAATTTGGTGGAGGTAGCCTTATGCTTTGGGGGTGCATGACATCTCATGGTGTAGGCATCAGCAAGAGAATCGAGGGACGGATGACCGCTCAGAGGTACACAGACATTTTGACATCTTGCCTAGAACCAAGTCTACAAAAATGGGATAAATCAGTTTTGGACGTTACGTTTCAACACGATAACACTCCCAAGCACACAGCCAAAATCACAAAAGATTGACTAGAATGTCATGGGTTTGAAGTTTTTGAGTGGCCTCTTCAATCTCCAGACTTAAACCCAATATAACACCTTTGAGGCTATATTATAAGGCAACTGTCTAAGTATGGTGCTGCGGCTAAGACACTGGGTTAATTATGGTCCAGAGTTCAGATGGAGTGGGATAATATTCCACCAGAGGTATGCACAAATTTAGCGAACTCCATGCCAAGAAGAGTTAAAAGAATTATATCCGCTAAAGGAGGCTACACACAATATTAAAACAATATGAAGTCTTAAAGTAAGTCCAACTCACAAAATTGATCACATATTTGCTTTAATGAATTGTTTATTTTATAAGAAAACCCCTTTACTTTGTTATTTATGAAAACATGTAATCAATTACGTGAGTCACAGTATGTATAATGCTCATAACACCACATTTTAAGGACAACGGATTCCTGTTTTACACATCGAATGTTAAGATCTTTAACGGACAAAGCGCAGGTCCTAGACTGCAATAAAGCAGATCTTACGGTAATCCAAGTAGTGTGTTGGAATGTGCCGTGCAAAAAGCGGATGAAAAACTGAGGGAGGACGGCGCTTATTTGGGTGTGAAATTCCTATTCGAGGGAGACTTAAGAAAAACAAATGCCCCATAAGAATCGGTATCAAGGCTAAATTCGAAAAGTAATAGTTCATGTCCCTACACAGGATAAGGATGGCAGCATCAGACCTCCTAGACCGACCATATGCCCCGTACCCCTGTTATGACATCAAAATTGTGGGTACGGAAGCCGGCTTTGAGAGGGTTATCAAAAAATACAGCCTGCATAGTCCCACGGCTGACAATGGATTTAAGTTCTTAAAATGGATCACGCGACGTAACCTCTTAGTAGCCGCACGCGGTTCTCAAATCTCAACATCTATTAGAGGACGTGGTTATCCCCTGACAATTTAACCGTCAACCATTGATTGCGGTTGACACTGCTCTAGCATTCTGGATGTCCGCACTTTCCGAGGAGCCGACATAAACACGGATAATTGCCTTGTTGCAGCCAGGATATCACATGTACGTAGTAAGACACCAAATTAAAAAGGTACAATCACGAGAGACCGCTAAAATTTTTCCAGACTTCAAGCTTTCTCAAAATCCTGAACACCATACACACACCGTAAAACACCTATGGGAATGTTATCAACAAGCCATCAGAGAAGCCGCTTCTGATGTGACAGGTTTTAGCGCGCCGCCACAAAGAAATCTCTGGTTTGACGACAAATCTTAACAGGTACGTGCAACCGTAAGAAGCATATAGGGGTGCACAGAATCGTAGCACGTAGGACGAGCAGAAGGCTTCTCGGAAAGAAGAGGAAAGAGAACGAAAAGCGCGTTCTCGAGGAAATGTAGAGATGATACTGTAGGAATGACACTCGAAAGTTTTGAAAGTTTTTTTCAGAGAATATATCGAACATGTCACTTTAAAAAAAACCCAGACCGGAAGTCCGCAAAGAGTCACACTCGGTGCTGTTACAGGGAAAGCTTTCTTCTGAAGACTTAAGAACGGTGGTCATGGTCAAAACAGCGCTATCATGCTGAATTAACTATTCGCCTACGACGAAAACCGTAGAAAGTTCCATCCCCAAACCCAGATGGAGTTAAGGTAGTAATTTCCAAGCTGTTGATGAATGAAATCTCAGCATCTTTTCTCCGTTTCACAAGAAAGGAGAACCTTTTCACTTAGGAAAAAGTCTCCCAAATTTTCTGCCGAATTATGTGAATAGCCGAAAACATTTATAAATAAGCTGGCTTCAGGCCGGAAAATTGGAAAAGGCCTGAAAATTTCAGATTGGCACTCACCTCCTTTTTGTCGATTTCAAAGCCGAATATAATACTGTGCATATGGATGAGCAATACAAAGCCATGCATAGTTTTGACATCTCTGCCAAGCTCTTCAGATAGTGCATGGCGAATACTTGCAGCTCCATTAGCCGAGACCTTCAATGCCAAGAACGGTTTTAGACAAAGCGAAACTCGTCATGTTTTTTCTATATCGCCCTAGAAAGAACTAAGCAAACTTACAAAGACGCAAGGTCTTTTTGAAATCGGCAACATTGATGTGATTGGACGAACACAGCAAGCCCTCAATGAAGCTTTCTTGAGTATTAAGGCGGAAGCGGCCCAAAGTGGTATTACCGTCATACCCACCACTGACGCGATGACTTGAACATTGACAAGGTAGTTAAGGATTTCATCTTCCTTGGCTGTCCAGTTACAGGCAGGAACATATCAGCGCATAAATCAAGTGGAATCAGAAATCTTACCAATCGCTGTTTCTTTGGGTTCAGGAGTCACTTGAGAGTCTTCTAAGACCAAACTGTCTTTATTTAAGACTTTTATTATATACATAGATCCTGTTCTATTCCACAGAGGCTTGAGCCTTGTCCACGGTGATGAAATAGCACTTGGTCGTTTCGAGAGAAAGATATTTCGCGGCCTCGTTTGTGTTGACTGAATTCTCCATGCAGGAGCAGATATAGCGCACAAAGTATAGCGACGTCGGTCTGGTGAATCGTTTACGGATTATTGTTCCAGAGAAAGAGTTTTTGAGTCTAATCCCGAGGGACAGGAAGATCCCATTGAAGGTGACGCATGCAGGTGGAAGACTATCTCACCCAATTTGGGATGGGGCAGTGGAAGCAGTTGGTGCTAGCTGGAGATGTTTCATGGTTGAGGCCAATGCTCACCCTGAACTGTAGCACCTCCTGAGTAAATAAGCATTTTCATATGCATGCCACTGTTGCTCTGAGTGATATGAGTAGTGTATCCACTTTTATCGAGTCAAATGTTGCATATGTTATCGCGAATTGAATTTAGCAGGATTTCGTATTTTTTGAGTTTGAGTCACTTCAACGTTGTCTAGGACCTAAAACCAATTTTATTAGACTGATAAGGTGCTGCACTTGTGGGAAGTTATCTCCAAATGGGTGGAAAAGTTTTTAATTCAAATTATTGGATAAGGACAGTTCAAACACACTTAAGAAATCTGAGACCTGTTGATGGACCATAACTGACCTGTAGGTGTTTTTGTTCAACGTGCAATTTTATACCATAAAAGATACCTCGCTGTAGCTAAATATCTACTGTCAAACGGAAGTTTAGATATTGCAGCGCATTGCCTAGAAAGAAGAAAATGAATTATGTAGTCTTTTATCCAATTATTGTTTCCATTTAATGATTACTTCATGTGTTCGTAACTGAATCCTCAATCCGCAATTCCATTAAAGTCAACTCCTACACTCAGGCCAACATATTTCTCCATCATACTTGCCGTATTACTTCATCCCGCAACACAGCCGTAAATAACATCGGAATGGCTACAAAAACCATCATCTAATTAACACAAACAGACGTCAACTGCAGGCTTACATGTCACAGTCCATATGTGGCTACTAAAGGTGCCATAAATGCCAGCAATAGGAATCAATTACCGTGATTTAGTTGAAGCACTTAGCTGGCCAAGTCGCATGCTAAGCTCTTTCCCCAGCATCACGCTTTATAGTCAGTCACCCATCACTTGTGACACGACACATGGTGGCATACAAATCCAAAAAACAAAAGGCTTTGCAAAAGGTAGGAATCACCATAAAAACCTAGCGGGATCGCTTTGTCTTCTAGCCTTACAAACAAGCACAGCACCACGAACAGTAACCAGGTACAGTCTAAAGGAGACACATCCGTCACCAGAGCGCATAAAAACCATCGATCGATCACACAATGCTGGAGCTATTCCACTCCGACCACATTGATTGGCCTTAATGAACCGCAAACATGCAGGTTATTTCCATTTATAGGTGCCAAGGCTCTGGATGCCAAGAAGTAGCTCCACGAACAAAAGACCCGCTTTACCTAGCCACTAGCACTTGGCTGGATTGTTTGTCAACTGATCCGAGTGATTGATTGATTTTCGTATTGATAGGGGTGCCCCTCCACTTACGTTATGTGTCTTCCTTTAGCCCCACAAGTTGTAATATGTAGTCTTACTTCTACGAGCACTCATACTTGTACCCATAGGCATAGTTCTCTTAAGGTAGCTAGTACAGGTGACAAGGTGAGTTCAATCTTAAGCCTCCTTCCACCCTGGTCCTGGATGGCATTCTGTTGGCGCCACATTGTCAAATAATTGTCGATCCATAAATTCAATTACACTTTGGCTGGATGAGCTCCGCAGAGTACTCTGTATCGGCACATTTTTGCTCCGTTAGTTTGGCACATTTATTAACTCTTCGCGAAATATGCCGATGAAAGGGTCTATGTCGTCGTCGTCGTCTTCATCATAGTCGTCCTTGGTGAAAGGGTGGAGTAAAACCACGGAATTGCGAGAGAAAGAAAAACAAAAAAAAAAAAAATTAAATTTATTGCATCCTTGTGTGCTGGGAACAATTGCTTTGAGGGTGGCTGCTTCTATATTGCCTTGACGTCTGCCACCCTGTCGCCATCCTCTCATCGAGAGTGAAACTATTAAGAAAAATCTCGGCAGAAGGAAGCTATTCGCTTTCATAAAGGAAGTCATAATTTTCCGGCTCCAAGGATAATGGTAGAAGGAACTGTCTTGCTCTTTGTGTCCCATACAAGTGTGATGGCAAACGGAAACACCAAAAAGGAAAATATTTTTGTTCCTGTTTCGTGTTTGTTTGACAGTGTCCACGTCCGGGTTTGCTCCTATTCGTACTTCCACCCTCGCTGCAGTGGAAATCGAAATATGATTTTAGTCCTGAACGCATGTTTGGTTTGTAACATGCCACGCCAGCCGCCCCACTTGAGCATATTTGAAGTGATTTACGATAGACAAACAGCCAAATAGACAATCGATAGGGGTGGGGGTGGAAAACAAATTTTCCATTTATTAGCTGAATACTTTCCGATCACGCACACGTGCAAGGGTTGCCAATTGAATCAGTGAATCAGACGGCGGCGTGCGTTCTGAGAGATTTACGAGCAAACGCCGAACACTATTTGCATGACATGGGTGCGTTCCATGGGCGGGAGTGTTCCTAGAGTGAGAGATGATTCAAGTGGTCATTGAGGGTCGATCAGGCAAGACCGTCTATGGACTGTCTACGAACTGTTTGCGTGGGAGTGAAGGGTTGACTTTTTATTTGAGTTGTTTGGTGTTTAATAAAAACAGGATAACGCTTGATTGGTCATGTGGATGAAAAGGAGAATGGATGGGTGTTTGAAGTGGATGGTTTTATGAGTTTGGGATATTTTGTTTACTCTTGTAATACATTGATACTTTTTGTTGCCACTTTAACGGGTTAAGTGCGTCTAGACGTCGACGGATTGCTATTTCAATGCGTGTATAGTTTGTGAGATTCACGAGGACCTTTTTTTATATATTTGGATATAACAATTGACGTGTATTCTGTGCTGACAATGATTTTATTAATGATCTCCAAAGCCAATGAGAACATTTCCATGTTTTCTCTAAAGCGACTATAAGAACTGTTTTAAGGAGAAAAGGAACTGAAGGTTCAACATATGGCCTTTGTGTTACACTTTGAAAAGAATAAAAGCTGGAACGCTCAAGAAATGACTTATGGTAATCGAATCCATTATTTTCTTTACTTTGAACCCCTGACTACACATGACCCATCAAGAGCTTCGGACCAATTAGACATGCATTGATTTCTTGGGGGAATAAGCTATTACGTGAATTCGTCGCTTTAAATAGACGACTTCATATACTATCTCGGGTGCATGGATGCTATCCTTAACACACCTGGTTCTGCTCTAGAAGCACTGAATCTCCCTCTCCTTGATATTCGTATCATGTACTGCACTCTCAAAGCCATTTTTCATTTAAAATTAAGTGACATTCGTGTGTCTTTTGATTCTGATTTACAGATACTCTTATGCCGTGCAATGACACCAGAACTCTCGTTACTGCCGGAGTACGGAGTCGACTTTCTCTGCGCTCAGGAATGATTTCGGCCCGTATCTGAGCCAGGAAAGGCATGCAGTCAGGTCTTCAGAAATGATTCCAAAACTGATTTACGATGCGACGCTGGTGTCTTTTGAGGATGAATACGCCAGATTTCACTTCTCGTTATAATTGGCATTTTCATCAAGCTGCAGGGTAAGCACCTGATATGGTAGACGGTAGTACTATGTGGGCTAGCTACTTTTTTTAAATATTAGAAGCAGCAAAAGTTTTCTTAGAACTTTGAGGAGCAAGGCGATCACGGGTCTGCTAGTCAATTAATAAATAACGATAACGGTTAACTTTCATGTAACGAAAGACCCAATCAAGACCACTCTGACATCACGCCTTGATTCAGCAGGACAACGTCTTTCGATCGCTTAAGTGCTGGACAGGCTGCTTTAAATTGCTTACAAATTTGTACAGAATTTCTTTGTTCATCAACCAGAAACGATACCAATGTTACGCAAAATTTTCGATGCTCATGCTTCCTTTGACGCCAAGAAGCAAATCTGGAGAGGGCCTAAGAGTGATTTAATCGCTGGATCGAAAATATCTCTGGAACAATTGGTGTTGGAAGCACTTCTCATGGATCCCGATCATATGACTCAGTTACGCTTCGAATCCGTGTCGGTGCCAATGAATTGGTGCAATTGAGTGTAATCTTTTGGAATGTGCCAAGAATTTACTAGATAGGCCCTGCACCTTCAAGAAATGGACATGCAACAAGAAGACGTCATTGGAATTTGTGCGGAAAATACTGATATAATTGCGCTTGCGGTTGTATTTGGCGCTCAACTTTGTGGGATCATCATAAGTAGTGTGGATCCCACTCTAACAAAAGTAGGTTTCTATTCTACACATGACTAAACTCGAACTCAATTTGCAAACCTTTCCCATTCGACATATATTCTCGATGACTAAACCAAAGTTGGTCTTTTGCGATGGCAAGGTGTACAATTTTGTGCAGGAATCTCTTACAGAAATCGGTCTAGAAATTCCCATTTATACTATGAAGGATTACCTGGTTGGTGGTAAACAAGTCCACTGGTGACCTGATGGCATGCCTCGCCGAAAAGTGGAATCAAAGCCTACATGAATCTGGCGAAACCAAGATAGTTGAATTTGATATTTCTAAGGCGTTTTACAGAGTTTGGCATCAGGCGCTTTTGTCGAAAATGCGAAAACTATCTACGGAACTCTTAACTCAAGTTGTCTTGGATGGTTTCAAGTCTGATATTCACAAAATAAATGCTGGTGTGACCCAGAGCTCCGTTCTGTCTCCGACACTCTTTCTAATTTTCATTAATGATCTCTTGTCTGCCACTTCTAATCCAATATATTCCTTTGCTGACGACTGCACTCTCTGCTTTTCATATTCGTTCCCGGACTCACGTCCCTGCTCTTCGGCTGTAGAACGGGAACGGCAGCGTATGTTAAGCTCATTAAATTCTGATATTAACAGCATAACTAATTGGGGAACCACTAAAACAGTAGAATTTAATGCTTCCAAAACACAATGCTATCTGCTGTCGTTAAAGCGAAATTTAAACACCCAGCCATTATACATGGATGGCACTTACATCGTCGAAACCGATAAACTTTCCATTCTCGGTATGTGTGTCAATGACAACTTACGTTGGAGTGACCACATATTCGATGTCGTCAAAAATGCTGCGAAATGTCTAGGTTTCCTCAAGCGATGTAAGAAATTTCAAAAATTGGAGTTCAATGCCCACATCTGGTCGGGTGCTCCTAAAACATCTCTGCACCTGCTAGATAGGATTGCGATAAAACTCATAGGTGATACTAATATCACTCAAACAATGGACACCCCCGAACACCGACCTAATGTCTCGTATCTCACACTGTTTTATTGCTATTTCTGCCATCAGTACTCCATAGAAATCGCCAGTAGCATTCCGCCCCTTTAAACTTTTAACCGTAACACCCGTCTCGCTATGAATGCTCATTACAACTTTCAAACATTTAAAACCAACGTTCACCGGTACCTCTCTTTCCATCCTCCCTGATTTTCCTTCGCCCGCGCTGTACCACCAACTGGTAGAGAAAAGTCTTTTACTGCGATGCCATTGATGTTAGGCAGCCAGCAAACGGCTGCTGTTTTATGTTCTTCCGGAACGACAGGCCTCCCAAAAGGAGTCTGCATGCCGCATGAAAGTCTGCTGAATTCAAAGACTCTGTAAGTAAAGAAAAAGCCGGTTGTTTGCCCAACTTTCAATAATTGATATTTCTCAATAGTTGCGTTGCGGAATAAGTCTTCGGTGTCAGTGTGTTGATACCGAGGTATCGTTCTGTCCATTGTTCGTTTGATTGTCTCGTCCATTATTTTTAGATACCTGTCAATCTCCTCGTTCGACTGATTTCTATTGGACGGTGGGTAGGGCGAGTTTGAGGAGAGTGCTCTCTTCAGTGTTCTGGAGAAGTGCGTCCAGAGCACCCTACTATAGTTGTAGGAATGCCTTTGAACAAACTCATCCAATTCCGCAATTTCGTTGGGAACAGTGCTGAGTACGCAATGATCACTGTCATATACGAAAGTGCGTATACAGTTTATGGTATGTTGGTTTGTGCCTATTAGCTCTATTTGAGTGTTGAACAGCAGGAGATCCAAATAAGACCAGTGTCAAGGAAACGACGGACTATCCGTCGTCTTAAGACCGATACATTATACTGCGCTGGCCCCACCAATTGAATAGTAGGTTCACTTTAGTATTTGGTGTATTATTTGCCCAATCTCTGTGTTCGGCGTTAGAATCTCCACCAATTGTTAATTGTATACAGCAACAAAGTCATGCCAACGCCTTTCGATCACGTTAGTGCTGGACAGGCTGCTTTAAATGACTCGTACAGAATTTCTTCATGTATCAACCAGCAACGATACCAATGTTACGCAAAGCTTTCGATGCTCATACTTCCTTTGACGCCAAGGAGCAAATCTGGAGAGGGCCTAAGAGTGAACTAAGAGATCTGTTGGCGAAAGACCTCTCGTCATTAAATCTGTTGGATTATCCGCAGATCTGACAGGACTCCATTTTGTATTTAGTACAAAGGTTTGAATCTGCGGCACATGATTTCCATAAAAA
Organism: Volucella zonaria; assembly: GCA_963966105.1. NCBI lineage: Eukaryota > Metazoa > Arthropoda > Insecta > Diptera > Syrphidae > Volucella > Volucella zonaria. Next base: position 190,369,959 of record OZ014532.1, on the reverse strand, counting down.
AGCTTATTTAATAGTGCCAAAATTATTAAATTGTATGTCTAAAGAAATAGTTTATAATTCGGGCAGTTAAGCTCAGCTTTGACCTTACTAAAAAGTTTTGACAACAAAAGAACACCACAAATTTCAGGTCTTGATAAAGGAACCTTTTCAACTAGAGCTGCATTACTTGTAACATAAAAAATCGGAAGAACAACTTCTAGAATCATGCTGAATTCGAAAGTATAAAGTGGCAGCACTAGCTCGCTCGCGTCACCCATGGATTTGTATACAGTCATTGGGACTGTAATGAATCCAGCGTGGAACCTGAATCTTTTGTATGTCAGGAAGTGCTGATAGAAATTTTTTCCAACAATGACACTTAAGAAACAAAAGAGGTTTACCCCAAGATGTCCCATCAAGCCTGATTTGCTGCATAGTGATCTTGACAGTAATGAGTACGGCCTCCAGCCATCATGCGGAATCAAAGAGTCTCGCTATCACTGAAAGTACAGCTCGCTTAGTAAACAAGCGCAGGCTACGCGGGTAGATCAAATATACGCGCTGCTGCCGGGCCTAACGCACCTCCAGTCATAATGGGTACGTACATGGCGGAGCAAACCCTGAAGGTTAATTCACTGATTAGGTTTGAACGAAGAACCACACTGTTTAAGTTGCTTAAAGACCAAGTTTTTGGTTAGCGAAACTGAGCTTACCAAAAGTACAAACTGAGGCACAAAAAATATAAAACTGTAAGACGAAACCGACCCAACTCTATTCAAGAAGGAGGTATTGCGATATTTGTTAGAAAAAGACTGCGTTTCAAAAGAATATACATTCGTGTTGTACGTAGATTCCAGGTGCTGGAAGCAAGCTTCATGTACAGCCCTCTCCGTAGTGGAAAGCGGCTGTACATGGTGTCTGTTTATGCACCTAAGGCTACTCCACCTTATTCATCTCAGAGCTCGAGACACTTTTCGATTCCTGAGGCTGGAATTGGAAGACAACAATTTTATTATCGGAGGAGATTTTAACACCAAACATAGAGATTGGGGGAATAATACACCAAATACTAGAACCTGCAATTCAATTGGTGGAGTCAACACAGTTTAATGTACCGACTCGGCCTTAAGGCGACGGATAGTCCGTCGTTTCCTAGACCCGGGTCCTATTTGGATCTTCTGCTGTTCGACTCACGAATACAACTGACGTGCACTAACCAACAAACTCCAAACTGTCTACGCACTTTCGTGTATGACAGTGATCATTGCGGTATCAGCACTGTTCCCAATGAAACTGCGGAATTGGATGAGTTTGTTCAAAAACATTCCTACAACTATAGTAGGGTGTGCACTTCTCCAGAACACTGACGAGATCACTCTTTTCAAGCTCGCTCTACATATCGGCTAATAGGAATCCGTCCAATTGACAGGCACCTAAAAAAAATGGACGAGGCCATCAAATGAACGATGGACAGCAAATTACCTCGGTACCGATACACTGACAAGGAAGACTCATTCCGCAACGCAACTATTCATGCACTTACCCGACACAAGGGTAGATTGCTCTCGAGACTAAAAACTTTGTACAGACAGTTTACTGACAGACATAACCCGGCGATCATGACACTCAAGTCGTCGATCAAAAACCTTCAAGCCTTAATAAAAGAAAGTTACAGGCCTTCCGTAAGTTTGTATTGGCACAACAAAATTCGGACTGTAAGCACCATCAACCCAAATACGAGTATGTTCCCGCAAATAAATAAAATATTTCGGAGGAAAGATCAAAACTACTTTCGTGTCTTAAAATCGCCCGAACGACGAAGAACGAACACATACTTTTAGCAGCATCCATGGATCCAAATGAGGCTGTTGATGATGACAACTTCTTTGTGATCGAAGATACGCAGGAGGAGCTAGAGGCTATAGGAGCGTCGTTCCAGGAAGGCGAATGTTATCATTGGCCTGAACCACAATCTGGAGAATCGAGTCCTTGGACACAATTTCTACCTTCGACATGAAATTGTGAATTGGCGATTCGAGAGCTCGGGCTTCACCCAGTTCAGTGATGGGAATATGGCAAATAATGTCATCATTAACGATAGGGTACTATCCCCTTTCATTTCGAAGGAAGAGCTCCAAACGATGTTCGAATCACTTAGAAGTAAGAAATCAGTGGGAACCGATGAAATACCGAACATTGTGCTTCGACATCTCCCACTAGAAGCGGTGAACATTTATAACACCCTGTTTAATAATGCAATGAATAATGCACATTATCCAGCGCGTTGGAAAACTGCGGTGGTACATACCATCCCTAAAAGGGATAAAGATTCTTCCAATCCGACGAATCTCCGCTCGATCAGTCTTCTTCCAAACATCAGTAAGGTTTTCGAGAAGGTGATCAATACAGTCCTGACTAAGTGGGGTGAGTACAAACATATAGTTCCGGATAATCAATTCGGGTTCAAGGCGGGGCATGCTATCATTCATGCTGCGTCTAAACTGGTTTCTGATATCCAGTGGAACAAAGGCAAGAAGCAGTGCACTGGTGCCTGCCTGATTGACTTGGAAAAGGCCTTCGACACCGTATGGTTAGAGGGACTCTTCTTCAAGCTGGACAGGTTGGGCATTAGTAAACCACTGCTGTATATTCTTTTTGATATGCTCTCCAGTAGACAGTTCATCGTGAAGAATGGCGATGTGACTTCTGCTGGAACATTTAACATTAAAAACGGTCTGCAACATAGTGTGGTAAATTCGCCGATCCTATTCAACATTTACACAAGTGATAGGTTCACTTTACCATGCCATAGCGTACGCAGATGACTTAATCGCGTACAGATCAGGTGCAAAGGTTGAGGTCATTAATACACTTTTGCAACGCGACTTCGTCAAAATTAAGCGATATTGCGACGACTGGAAGTTGAAAAACAACTTTCACAAGTCGGAAACCATTCTGTTTAGGGCGCCTTTGTCTGGGGCCTCTAGGGATACCAGAAAGAATTGGCGAAAGTTGTCTATCGTCGGACAATATGGACAGCCACTTGCTTGCCGAAATGTAGTCTGATACCTTGGAATCTGGCTAGACCAATATCTGTATTTCAACAAACATATAGATGTTACTCTGGTCAGAGCCAAGGGTGTTTTTGCCTTTACAAAGGGGCTGTTTTATAGCAGCCAGCTCGATACGGGGTAAAGGCAATTTGCAACATGGCCATTATCCGGCCAATGCTTGTATTTGGATGTCCCGTGTGGTTCAACGTGAGAGAAAGTTTATTGCAAATGATTCGGGTGTTTCAGAGGACTTGTCTTCGAGTCTGAGTACATAAAATCTATCCTAGCGAGGTCTTGTACAATAGGACGAACCTAATAAGATTGGCCAATTTTGTCATGACTCGAAGGCACATTCCAAGAATAATGACCTCATCGAACAACCTGATCTTCGGGGCTTACTACCCTAATTATATGTATGTAGGAATGTAATAAGGTTCAATAAAGAAAAAAACGCATCGTGGGATCAATAAGTTTATAATTAAAAGCAAAATAAGTAAAAAAAATTAACAAAAGAAAAAACGCAATCCTTCGTGATTCCCAACCTGTCTGACCGCGTATCGGTCGTTTCGGTTTACACTTATTACTTCATAAGGACCTGGGGATTTTGAATAGCGACAAGATCTCTCACCCTGTATATGGCTGCTTCGTCCTCTTTTTATTGTAAGTGCTTTTGTTTTCATTTTGAACCACTCGTATCTGGCTCCTTGTCTCTACCCTCATCTCAGAACGGTCTTCTTTGAACCTAGTTACTATCTCGTCTCCCAGTAGCTGCCGGAGATGGATGTCGTCTTTTATAGTCATTTTCACACCAAACATCAATTCGAATTGCATTCTGCCAGTTCTTCGCGAAATGGTTGAATTGATTGCGCTTTGGACTTCCGGGACAAACTTTTACCATTTTAGAGGATCCTCAATGGACAGGCGCCTCAGGACTTGAATAATAATTTTGTTCACCCTTTCCAACTGCCCATTTCCTCTCTGAGCTCCTATCGTCACCAGGTGATGAGCGATGTTCCTCTCTGCGCAATATTTTTAGAATCGTTTGAGGTGAATGCTGAACCTTTATCCGAAATCAAGAGTTGTGGATGTCCAAAAATTTGCATTTGGAGTTGAAGATGATTGATACCTTCGTTGGAGTTGGGAGTTTTGGTTGTACATATACAATCCAAGTGAATTTGGGAAATGCGTCCATCACGACCAAAACATACCGGTAGTTCTACGCGGTAGACAGGAGTGACTCCAAGTGGTCCACGTGGTAGGTGTGCAACGGCTGGTCGGGCTTAACTATGGGATATAGAAAGATCTCCCTTTTACCAATCTTCATAGAGGCAAGGATACATGCAATGCAGTTATTGACAACTTTCGCAACCTTTTGCTCTAGCTGTGGAATGTATTAATCTTCTCGAACAGCGCATGACCCTTAATAACAATCTTCTTATGAGCCAGACTGGAGGAGAATTCCGCGGAAGGCTGCACAGAAGTCGTCCTGCAAGTATCTTCGATGTTGCAGACATTGACTGGATGCCGGCTGAGTGCATCAACATGTCGCATTATCGTGCCTGACCGGTGTTTGACTTCACAGTCGAATTCCTCTAACTGCAAGGCCCAATGAGCGATTCGGCTGTTGTGTTTTTTTTTTGCTGCGAAAATTTCGAACAGCAGACCGACCACATAGATGCGAGGTCTTCTTAAAGCTGAAATTATTGCGAGTACTTCCAAGTCGCAGCTCGGATACCTTTTCTCAGTGTCACTTGTCTTAAAATTTAGGAAGAATGCGGAATGGTAGTGTCCGTCATCTAGCTTCTGCACTAGGACTGCTCCGTACCCCTCTTTGCTAGCGTCAGTGTGCAATTGCGTTGGCAGTTGTGGGTTGAATAGCTTCAACACAGGCTCCCGACATAGTACGAGTAGGTCCTTCAGAGTCTTGTAAGCTTCCTCTTGGTTGGACCCCCGCACGAACTTGGCATCTCTTTTTCTCATATCAGACAGGCAAGAAACAGCATAACTGACTTAATGCTTTTCAATGTTGGAAACCTTTTGATGGCCACCCAAATTAATATTAAAATATTGCAAAACAGAGATAGGTACGTATAGACTGCTAGACTACGAGTATTTGAAAATCGGGACGAATTGAGATAATTGACGTAACCTGAGATTGATTTACTATAAATTAGCGAGCTGGCATCTTTCGTGACAACTTTCTGGTGCTTTAGCAATATATTTTATGTCAAACCTGATGATGTACGAGTGTATAACAAAGTTAATGCACTGACTCATGCGAAACCATCCTTTGTCTAGGATATGAGTTTACAATAGTTCATTTATCCATCTCTTGTCTTTCTCCCCAACTGTAAGTCGCACTGCTGGTTTCATAGAACAATCCGACTGTAAACTCTAACTATTTAGCAGGCTGAGTCATCGCTTATGATTGCCGTTGACAGGTCAAATGGAAAAGAAAAACTACAAACAGGCAACAACACTAACCCCTCTCTTCTGATTAGCCGGCGCTTTTGATATGGCATGTGGACTACGACTCATGCCAAACCTGAAATTCTTAGACAACATTTTGTGTTTTCCATTCGTTTTTGCTCCAACAGAGCGTTCTACACATGACAGCTGAATGTGTGCTCTATGGCACGAAACTTTTTTCTGCCATTGCTGCCGCCACTGCACGCTGCTCATATTAATCGCACGCCAAGGAAACTTTCATGCCATGTCGATTGTGGTCACTGTACGTCGCGGGATGGCAAACAAGGAACGATTCATTTCGAACCAAAAAAAAAAAACGACAGTAGCCAACTTTTTACTTCGGTATCCCATGATTCATGAGTCGACTCGATGACAAACGACCAGGGGAACTCCCTGCCTACGGATATATGGCTCCTTTCACCAAATCATCGCGACTAACGTCCAAGGGAAATCTTCAGGTATACGAGTACATCCAGATCCAAGGTTTGTTTGACAGTTTTGTCAGTGATGATACCCTGGGTAGATTGTATAGTGTAGTCTGTGTACTTGTATTCATCCATCTGGAACTCACCGTTTTGGTGATGTTTTTGCCGAATCCCATCAGAGACTTTACGAGCTTTTGTGCCTAGTTTCACTGAATTGGCTCACGGTAATAAAAAAGTAATCAAAGGCGAAAAATTTTACAACCCTGCATACAGGCTGTTTTACTGCGGGGGCTCCATGTCCATGCTGATGTCAGTGATGGTGGTGCTTGGTCCATGTAAGTGTGCACCTTCGTCACAGTTGGTTGCGTCCAAAATGTGTTGGCTCCTCGTCGAGAGTTTCCTGTTTTTTTTTCGTGCTTCGTTTTGTTTTGTTTTGGAAACCAGGGCCGGGCGGCAAACATATGAATTTTTCAGCACCTTCTTTGGACGAGAAATTAGTATTCAGCACAGATGTCTGACAGCATCAAACTTAATGGGGGAATGGTAGAAGGTAGAAGGTTGTTAAAAGTCTGTTCACTCACTGTTCGGTGTTCACTTGGCATTGGTCCATTTACACTACCGTCGTCATCGTCAACATCGTCGGCTGTTGGAACGGTGTCCAGGGACGTTTCGACGTTTTTTTTTTGTTTTTTTTTTTTATTTGTTTTTATTCTATGCTCACAGCAGGACACTTGCTGGTGTCCTTTATTTTTTGTTTACACATTTAGTGCTTGTGGTGTAATTTGTTCTTTGTGCAGCAGTAATTCGGTGGTGACCAACATTTTACCATTTTGCTTTTATTGGGGTAACTATAGTGGGAAATTTGATTGAAGTGGTTTGAATGGACCAAGTGAAAGATGTGGATTTTCCTAGTGAGTGGATCAGATGGTGCTAGCCAAAAAATGAGACCAACATGAAGTACTCCTGAACATTAATATGCCGAATGAATAAACTAGTTAAGGGTACTGGTTTAGAAAGACAATGTAACTTCTATTCGTATTTGTTTTGAAGGTTGTTTAAGGAATCTAGTCTTTTGCAGAAAGTGGATAAAGGAGTGACTTCTAATAATAATTTTCTGAGCCATTAAAACCAGTTTTGAAGGAAGCATAGTATTAGAAGATGTTTCTTCCTTGGAGTTTCAATATGATTTTAGGTTACTTGGTTTGGTTTTCCAACTTAACTGTGAGCACTTGTGTATCTTCGAATGGTTGCAAGACTATCATCCTATAGAGGATGAAATGAGACGAGATCCTTAAGTCTGGTCACCGGAAACGAAGATATAATCACCCTACTTTCGCCCCCGCAATTTCTTTCCAGTGTATTCACTCTCATTCCTGGAGCTAAATGAAGTTGTCATCCAGATGATGACAAGAATCAGCGTGGCTATCGGTCCAAGACTAGCCAGCCTTGTGCAGATTGACCACCCTTTCAGTCGCTACTTTGGGAACAAGCTTTCACACTTAAGTACAAAAATCTATTGGATTTACGCAAAAATCCCAAAAGTCATTGACAGCACAGATAACACCTGCAAAGTGTTATCTGCATCTGCTCAACCATACCCATAGTCACGCTATAAGTGTATATTGGACCCTGTCACACGAGCACTGGAAAGAGAAATCCACTATCAGCTAATAATGCTATTATGTCGAAAACCGAATCGGCGAACCGAACCGAATGCTATTTAGTGCTGCCTTCGTTGCCTGGACAATCTCAGTAAGATGGCAGAAAACAATTGGACTTCCGCAGATAGCGGCTTGTTCCTCTGAGCTACCGAAAACCACCAAAGTGGAGAAAGTATGTAAGTGGTCTTAGCTGGCGCAGAACCATCTTAAATTATTGGTAAAGGCTGTTCCAATCAGAAATCTTCGCCGAACGTGTATCCCGAAGTCTCTCAAAAGCTCCTATAATGCCAGCATCAAGTACCGAACACCAGTGGTGCCTGGTGCTGCCTGCGAGCCATCAAAGACGAAGCAACTGATATGCTCGGTTTCAAGATCAATAGAGAATGTCAGCAAGCACATGCAGAAAAGCAAAAAAAAAAGCATACAAAGCGGCTCTGCACCGAAGGACGAGAGCCGCTCGCGAGCACCACGAGGAAAAGTGACGGGACGAACATCGGCCTCTTCAGAAGAAGAAGAAAGAGCACTTGAAGTGCACTATCGCAGATATGGAGAGGTTGTACTCCAGGAATAATGTAGAAATGATGACGGAGACCTTCGCAGACTGTATAATGGCGAAGAAGTCCTACATCCTTCTTCAGGCAGATTAGACCATTCAATTTAGACGATGATAGTCAAAAATTCCATCCACCTGACCAAGATGAAGTAAAGATAGCAATATCTAAACTGAAATCGAATAAAGCAGCTGGACCCGATGGATTACGGGTCAAGCTGCTGGAAATGACGTTGTGGAGAGCATACACCAAATCTTATTTCAGATCTGGTGTATGCCTGATGAACGGAATTTCTACATCGTATGCCTGATGTACAAAAAACGGGACCACGTCAAATGCGCCAACTATAGAGGTATAACTCTCCTCAACATTGCATACAAGATCTTATCTGCCATGTTGTGTGAACATCTGAAACCCTTCGTTAACAACTTGATTTGCCCCTATAAATCCGGTTTCTGACCAGGAAAATCCACATTCACACTCCGGTAGATCCTGGAAAAAACTCAAGAAGTCGTGATCGATACTCACCATATTTTCATCGATTTTAAGGCCGCATGCTTAGTTTTAGCATCCCAACCAAACTCGTCCGTCTGAACGGCGATTGCGAACGCTCTCTGCTCTGTTAAGATCGGTAACGACTTAACCGAGACCTTTGCTGTCAAAAAAGGTGGCAAGGTGACGTGGTGTCACGTGTCTTGTTCAACATCATACGAGTACTTAAAAGAATTGTGTGGACCTCACAAGCGAATACGATGATATCGACAAAATTGGGAATAACTCTACACACTTCTCCTAGCGATGCTCCCATCTCTCTAACCCGTCCAAATAGTACTTGGCGTTTTTCTCTGCGAAACAATTGTTCACGAAGGTGATTGCCTCCTCATTTGACGAAAATCTCTGTCCTCCGAGCGCAGTTTTTAGATGAGGGAAGAAGTCGCTTGGGGCTAGATCTGGTGAATAACGCGGATGGTCAAGCAGTTCAAACCGTAATTCATGGATTTTCGCCATGGCAACCGCTGAGGTGTGAGACGGCGCATTCTTTCGTGAAACAGGATTTTCTTTTTCTGCAAATGTGGCCGTTTTTCAGCAATTTCTGCCTTCAGCTTGACAAGTAATGAGGCGTAGTATGCTCCTGTAATGGTCTTTCCTTTTTGAAGATAATCGATTACTATCCCAAAAAACAGTCGCCATCACTTTTCCAGGCGAAAAAACAGGTTTTGCTTTTTTTGGAGCCGGCTCGCCTTTTGCAGTCCACTGTTTTGACTGAATTTTTGTTTCGGGCGTATAATGGTGTATCCAAGTTTCATCTATAGTAATAAATTGGCGCCAAAACTCGGATTTATTGCGCCTAAACTATGCCAACAGAGTGTTGGAAATGTTCATTCCAACACGTTTTTGGTCTAACGTAAGCAAACGCGGCACCCAACGCGCGGACAGCTTTCTCATGCCTAAATCTTGTTTTTAAATTATAACAAACACGTTCTTTGGACATTTTCATAACCTCTGCGACCTCTCTCACTTTAATTCGGCGGTCGTCCAACACCATTTGGTGAACTTTAGCCATGTTATCGTCAGTGGTTGCAGTTTTTGGACGTCCCGAACGTTCGTCATCTTCCAAGCTCTTACGGCCACGTTTAAATTCAGCTGCCCAAAATTTCACTGTGGTGAATGATGGTGCAGAGTCCCCATAGACAGAGTCCAACTCATTTTTGATTTGCGTAGGCGTATTGCTTTTCAAAACAAGAATTTAAGCTCGATACTCAATTTTTTCCATTTTCACAAAAAACACTCACATCGACTCACTCAAACCACTGTCAACTAAAAACTTCGCGTCCAAAATGACTGAAACTTCGGTAAGTAACTGTCAAAAGATGCACAACTATCATTCACTAGCTTTAATTGACGAGTTCCTCTATCTTTACGTTGCGGTCGGACCCTAAGCTGTCCACAAGAAGAGACACAGAACATCAATTAATTTGACAGAATGCCACAGTCTACGAGGTAGTGACGGCTTTTGTCTACCTACTAGCAATTCCGCCAACAATACCTCAGGAGAAATATAACGAAGAATCACTCTTGCTAAGGCTGAGAAGACAATTGAGTAGTAAGGCCCTATCCAGAAAAACTAAAGAGATTCCATATAAGACCTTGAGTATCCCAGTCGTACTTTATGGTGCAGAAGCATGAACTCCATTGATAGGGGATGAAGATATACTCAGTCGTTTCGAGGGCAAAATACTTCGAAAAATATTTGGCTTTGGAGGTTCAAGCGACAGCGTCATCGACGTAGTCAGAAAACTGCGCGTTTTGTGATGCGAATGGACACCAATGCTCCGCAAAGTTTTTGAATCAAACCCGCGGGAACAACGCAGTATGTGGAGAAGACCTCAATTTAGGTGGCGCGCACAAGTAGATAAGGACCTCAACCGACTGAGAGTGCGCAACTGGAGGTAGTTAACTAAAGACTGGACTAACTGGAGTGGCTTGTCAGTTGGGGCTCAGGTTCATCCCAAACTGTGGAGCCACTTATGTATCCTCCAAAACGTTTTCTAAGGCTGTAAATGGCAACCTTTTAGTTGAGAAATGGCGACTCACAAACATGCTCCCTGCCACCTCCCATCTTGAAGGATGGTGGCTGCATGAGAGTTTCGTGTATCTGGAAGCCAGTTGAGACCAGACTGGGTGGACATCATCGGGACTCTCCATCGGCGTTGTTGGTGGCGTATCAAAACTCCAGTATCAACCTGGAACATCTAATGCTAAGACGATCCTGAAGGTCTTAATGTGGTACATGCCGCTCAACACGAGCTTATGACCGGCGGCTCATAACGTAACTGGTCAAATCGTTGTAGCCTTCAGTGGCGTTAATCTGAAAGCCATTGCGACAAGACCAGTATTGCTCTGCCCCCGATTCATTATTAAACTACGTCATTGATGCCTTGGCAATTGGGAGAAGGCACAACTCTGAATTCAATAACACGACACAGTGCCATCTCGAACTCGATCCGCACGTCTATTGAATCAGCAGTCAGAGAAGAGATACATGTGTTCTTTTGAAACAGGTGATTTGTTTTCATAGCCTTCTTGCATCCGATTCTAAGCCTTAAGATCTGTGGCTTAGAATCCGTAACAGTTTGTAGTTGGTTCTGGTCAATAGCTCCAGAAATTCAATATTGTTCACAATGAGGACATCAGAAGTTTTCTTTTGCTTCTTCCACCTTGCCTATCTTCTAGTTGGAAGTTATGGTCTTTATGATTTCTAACCCTATCAGATTGATGGCTTTGGGTGGTTCGGTCGGAAGTTTTATCCCTTTATGCTTTGGTTAAATGTGTGTTTCTAAATCCTAGTAGAAAATGTCAACTATTTGCAAGACTACGGTCTGCAGTGTTCCAAAGATCAATCTACAACTTTAGGCTCCCAGAGATTGAAGAAATTGAGTTTAGTTTATCTAGATCAACACCATACCTATCCACACATGATTTCTGACTCCAAGTTTTAAACCAACTAAAGTACACTGGCTTTATACAGCCGTCCTGAAACCCATCTTTACATGTAATATTCTGGTGAAAGGAATTAGAGAAACATTAACAGATTTCAAATAACGTCAAGTCCTGCGATCAATCAGGGTATGTCATTGAAGTCCTAGTTCAATCTCATTCTGCTGCATTTACTATATAGTGGGTAGGTAGGCAGGTAGAGGCAGCAAGACCAACCCACTTAGGCCTTTTGGGCCATTGTGATGCCACGTTGATCTATGATACAGGATCCTATGATCCGGGAACCAGTCTGAGCTTACAATGAACCGTAGGAGACTGCTTACATCTACATTTTTTTAGATCGTTTAGGTCGTTGTAAAAGAAAGCTCCTAAGTGAAGTTTTCTTCTCTGGGAGAGAGCTGGATATGTACAGAGTAGGTCGAGAATTGTCTCCTCTTCCTCCTCGTACATGTAGCTTCTACAGAAAGCGCCAAGCCCTCTTGCGCGCTTGCCTATGAGGCAGTGTCCAGTGATGACACCTATAATGGCGCTGAGATGTTTCCTATTTCGAAGAATCAGACTCTTAGAGCGATCTAGGTTTGGCCAGATCTGTTCAGTCGCTAGACATGTTGGTCCAACAGTCCACCTAAGGTCTGTTCTTTTATTGTCGTATAGCTTTAATTTTAATTTGCACGTAGCGATTGGTATACCCATGCTACCCTTTTCCGGTAGAATATATAGAGTGGTTTCAATTTCGGCAAGTTCATCGGCCCTACAGTTCCCTGGAATATATCTGTGGCCCAGCACTCAGCAAAAGTGAAGGTTGAACTGCTAGAATTTAATAAGACTGAGTCCAGTAACTTGATAGCGGCCTGACTATCCGAAAAGATGCGGATATTCTTTGCAGATATCACGTTTTCATCAGCCAGGACAGAGCTTCCTTAATCGCCAAAATTTCTCTACTACTACTACTCTGGACCTGCAGAAATTGTATCAATTCAGGATCAACATAGTTAATACTCTGGACTCCGCGATAATCAGATAAACGATTGTAAGAATCTGAACGGGATATCGAGTTCCAATGCGATGATCCCATCGGGGATATCATGGCTAATGGCGAGGCAGTGAGAAAGCCCATAAGTTGGCTAAGAAGTCTTAAAATAAGCCTTTCTCTCCGTCAAAGTTACACTACGTTCCGTCAGAAAACATCTTGAACGAAGCCATTGGCTGATATTGGTTGGGATTTTTTGGACGGCATACAGCAAGATGAGATTGAATTCTCTAGTTTGACTTAGCCGCTGGTATACACATATGCGACTCGTCTCTGATATCCTGGCAGTGAAATGTACCAAAGTCATCAATGGTAAACCTTTAAGCGTGTGACCCAATGACTTCTGCATAAACGACATGGACGAGAAAAAAATTGAGTTTGTCCATCACATATGCATATGGCAGGCCTGAACTCTCTAAGAGAAGAATGAGGACTCTGGATAATTACTTCCTCACAGTGCTATTACTTACGTAATATGGATGAAAGGGACCTTCGGGAATTCACATCACTTTCGATGGTCCCTATTTACCCGTTCTCCTTCACAGATTTCTATAAGCAAACCTGTCTTCGTATGGCCACATTGGCCCTTCGGTTGGGCTTAGTGAATAGTGTCTGAATATACCACATGCAAGACTTCAGCAAGGAGATGCTAAACCAGTGCAATATCCCGTCTCCACTATCCCGTCTATATCAAGTAATTTGGGGATGAGCATGATATGGGCTACTGTGCATAAGCTAAGACATTTCACGGGGTAGCAACAGTTTAAGTAAAGACGAAAAGTTAGCTCCATTCTCCAAAATTGTCTGAATAGTCACATAGTACAATTGCTAACTTCCAACCTGTGAAATCGTTGCTTGACTTTGTACAGCGGGCTGCTCTGATATAAAGATTCTGGACACCTTAACCTCAGTGGTGGAAATAATCTAAGTTTTCTGGATTTCAAAGAATAATGCTCCTCTGAAGTACAAAACTCAAAGATCTTGATAAGGGATCAAACAAAAAGTCCACCAGAAATCCGTCAAAAGCATCCGCAAATTGATATAATTTTTATTCAGCTCAGCACAGCCACAAGTTGTCGCCACCAAAGGCAAAAGAAAAATCGCATCTTCAACTCAAATTACATTGACCCACCTGAAATAACAGACTTAACTAATGGTAATGTCAAATGTGCAACCACTTGCTTACCTTCAAGAGGTTAACGTTTCCAATCTACGAGTATCGCCTGGTCTATTCAAGCCCAGCCCATTATGTGCATTGAACAACCAGCATATGCAATGCAATTCCGGGTAAGGGAAGGAAGGGAAACCAACAGGGAAAATAAACGAAAGGAAACAAATTTAATCGCTTCCATTATTACCACCATTACCAGCACACAATTTCCCTGTCTCCCAATGCACGGCATCTAGCACCTCGCATTTCGAACCTCCACCTAACCTGCCATTGTATGCCAAGAAAATCCAACATCGTCATCCCACAATCAATTAAAACCAACATCAGCTGCCCACACTTTGGCTTCGACTCCATATGCTGAAGACTTCATGCACAAGGAGTATCCAAATGCTGCTGGGGCTGTGTCGTTGGCTGTACCAGTTCTTTTGTCCATGTGGGCCACTTACCTCATTCGCTGGTTATTGTTGTCACATGGTGGGTAAAACTGCGGTAAAGTGAGACCTCAATTTCGATTCCGAGGTCTACGCTTATGATTGTTCTCTCACTTTAACAAAATTGCCTGGTTTTATGGAGTTCATAGCTGAACTGGGTCCAGCTCTGGATTCCAGGCGGCCGGCATAGTTTTTACTGCGCGGTTCAAGTCGAAGACGCGCAAGGTAGCAGCAACAGCATGTCCGCGCACAATTACTTTGCATGTTGATTGGAACTTAACCCGCGGCAAGGATGGTGCTCACCGTTCCGCATCGACGATTGACATGGCATAAAAATTCAATTTGCAAGCCACCAAGCTGCTGGAGCGGATCTATTGAGTCACAGCAAAGATACAGGCAATAAGCATAAGAAACAAAAAACCACGACAATCATGTACGAGTGTCAACGCAACGTCAAAATGCTTTAGCATGAAGCTACACGACCTGCATGTGCACCCTATTTTTTTTCCATCCTGGCCCTGGTTGAAAGCGCGATGCCCGCCGGTAATATGGTCTTCTTGTCGTCGTGGTTGGTGGAATGTACCCACAACTGGCTGGCTTATCACGACAAACGACAAAACAAAGTCAGTCAGTCAGTCAGTCAGTCAGACGTTTTGCAGAGCCGATTAACGTGTACAGGCTACAGGAACTGTATAAAGTGTCCATTGGAGAAACCGCAGAGAAATGATGATGACGAGCATGATGATGATGACGATGACAACGACGACAGCGAGACGACGAGAATCCCACAACAGATTGACATGATATCCACGAAAACAACGTCAACAACTCCGACGACCACGATGATGTGAAGAAGGAAAACCGATCCTTGTTCGCTTCGATCGACGACGCGGCGAAGTTATGTGACATCTTCAATCATAATGGGACTGAACTAAGCGGCACGGTGCTCCATTCCACCATGAGAGCACACTGCAAATCCTGCCTCCCAGACGACAGTTTACCTCAAAACAAATCCCTAATTGACAGCACAGGCAATGTCGCGATTCAAATGAATCTTTGAGTGAGATCTTTGCATACGGATCGTGTATTGTATGGATAACCTGCTGCAGCATCTGTGCATGCTGGCTGGTTGCCTTTAGCTGAATGGTGAACGTGAAAAAGGGCAAGACGATCGGCAAGGAAGGAACTTGGAAAATGATGATGATGGTAATCCCATAGGTGTATGTAACAAACGAGTACTGGGCAAGGTACGAGTACTTGTAAGCGCTGCGGCTTTCTGTCATGGGCTCGACTGGCTGTCGATCACCCAGATCTGATATTGGCTACACCAGACGCATAATTATGGAGCTATTAATTGCTGGCTGTTGTAGCGCTGTGGCTTTGTGGCTTTGTGGCTTTTGTGGGAACAGAAAGGCAGCGTAAGCGAAACTATGGAGGCAGTCGATTGTCTACTACTAGCCCAGCTGGGAGTTTTGAAATGCGAATTTTTAAGTGTAAGTGAAGAGATTCCATTTTTTTTTAATGGTGAAGGGTAGGCACTAATTAAAAAAATGTAGTGCATCAGTGTCTTGATTAAGGAATGCAGGTGGCCTTAATTTCATTATTTACGGACAAAGAGCTTACATAATCTTGAAGCCAGATCTGATCTTCAATGCAGGAGCTCCATCAGATAACGAAAATGACGACGCACGGCGACAAATAGGTTCAGGGTTTACACGCATAGCATCAGATCTGAAAAAAATGTTTAACTTACACAAAAACTCACTAGGTTTTCCCAAGATAACTGGATTAATTCAGTCGAGATTGCTTGAACTAGGCTCCTTCAGCTTTTAAAGTTTAACTCTTTGTCAAGAGTGAAACGCTCTCCAACGTTTTGAGGTAGCTCCTATGAATGCACGATTCCTGCGAAAACAACAGGTAACCTGGATAGGTATCGAGCTTATATTTTGATTTTTATTTGTTTTTAGATAGGACTGGACTGCAGATTTGTCCGAACGGTCGTTGAAACTGATGTTGGGATATCGAGAAAATTGTTAGGGTGGGAGCGAGCATACCGGGTAAAGCTCCTGATTACCTCCAACCCAGCGAAGGCCGGAGCGATCCTTGTCACTGTCCAATGCAAGTTGACATGCAGCCTCCTCGTGGCGCCTCTGAATAATATGAATGAACACAATCCAGCATCGGATATACACGGACCCCCTAATCAAAGACAACACGGTGCGAAAAAGGACTATGATTTGAGAATATGTTCCTGGGACGTAAGAACGCTTTACACCCCAGGAGCAACTCAAAAATTGGAAAATATCCTCAAGCAGTATAGTGCGGATATTACTGCAATCCAGGAAGTACGCTGGATAGGATCGGGAATGATAAAACAAAAGGTTGCACATATAGTATTGGGATGCGGATTCGTCGTGGGAAAGCGGCTCAAACCGAAGGTAATCGCTGCTATGATTCACGTCAGTGCAAGATTCCATAACATCAGCTTCATGCTCACGCCCCTACCAACGAGGCTAAAGAACCCATCAAGGAGGAATTTTTTGACCTCCTGGACGGAGCCTGTCCGAAGTACGATGTTAAAATTGTACTCGGGAACTTCAATGAGAAAATCAGTAAGGAGAACCTCTTTGGCGAAGCAGTCGGAAAATACAGCCTCCATGACACGACAGGTAATGGCTTTCGAATCGCAGACTTTGCCACAGCTAATAATACAGTGATATGTGGCACGAGGTTCCCTCACAAAAGAATCCACAAAGCAACCTGGCAAACTCTGGATGGTCGAACCGCCAACTAAATCGGCAACGTGCTTATCGCCAATTATCATGGATGTTAAAATATTCAGAGGGGCAAACGTCAACTCTGACCATTACCTTGTAGCCGCCCGACTCAGAGCTCGACTGTCAAATGAAAGAAAGCTGCAACAACATCGAAAAAGAAGTTCAACACGGGACGCCTACGCACACCAGAAATGGCCAGAGACTACATAGAGCACTTGGACGAAAAACTCTCAAATATGCAAGACGTGGGCAACAACACCTTAGGCTACCAACCAAACCAAAAAAGAAATCAGTAGAAGATTAATGTGTGCAAAAAAGAAAGCAACAGATGTGGCATACAGGAAAGCTCTGCAACATGTCATCAGAGCAGCGTGGTATGAGTATAGATTCAGAAGAAAGGAGGAAAAAAGACTGTTGCGGAAAAGGAAAAGAGCATTTGCAGTCTCCTAGCTCACGGGTATCGAAGATTGCTAGAGAAGGAAGGACACCAGAAGCTTTTTAAAACAGCCAAAAAAACCTAGCCTAGCTAATCTCGTCACTGACCAACAGCGAATTGTGGATGTGCAATATTTAAGCAGAAGCAGAGTGATAGGGCAAGAAGAGAACACGTCTCCAGTCGAAGAATTAGTTCTCCCGCAGAGCTTAGAAGAAGTCGGCACAGCTATACAAAAGCAGAGAAACAACAAAGCCGCCGGCTCGGATGGCCTGTCATCTGAGCTCTTCAAAGCATGGGAGGACGAAAGCATGCCCGACGACTGGAATATCAGCTCTATCTATCTCATCAACAAGAAGGGCGATCCTATGTCCTATAACAACTATCGAGGCATATTCCTACTTAACGTCGCTTATAAGATCCTACCCAGTGTACTATGTGAACCTCTGGAACCGTACTGTACCGCACAAATCGGTCAAGTGGCTTGGCATCAGGCTCTTTTGTCGAAAATGCGTGCTTTTGGGATCGTTGACTCTCTTCTTTAATGGACTAGAAATTACCTTTCGGAACATTCAATTCGAGTTGTCTTGCACGGTTTCAAGTCTGATACTCACAAAATAAATGCTGGTGTGCCCCAGGGCTCCGTAATGTCTCCGACACTCTTTTTAATCTTCATTAACGATCTCTTGTCTGCTACTTCTAATCCAATTTATTTCTTTGCTGATGACAGCACTCTCTGCTTCTCATATTCGTTCCCGGACTCACGGCCCTGCTCTTCGGCTGTAGAACGGGAACGGCAGCGTATGCTAAGCTCATTAAATTCCGATATTAACAGCATAACCAACTGGGAACTATCAACCGAGTGGAATTTAATGCTTCCAAAAACTCAATGCTGTCTGCTGTCATTAAAGCGAAATTCAAATACCCAGCCATTATCCATGAATGGCGCTTGCATCGTCGAAACCGATAAACATTCCATTCTCGGTATGTGTGTCAGTGAAAACTTACGTTTGAATGCTCCAAAATGTCTAGGTTTCCTCAAGCGATGTATTGTAAGAAATCCTTCACCCCTTCTGATCGGCCCAAAATAAGGCATTCATCCAACCAAAATTGAAGTACAATGCCCACGTCTGGTCGGGTGCGCCCAAAACATCTCTCTACCTGCTAGATAGGATTCAAAACCGTGCGATAAAACTCATAGCTGATACCAATATCACTCGGTCAATGGACATCCTCGAACACCGACGTAATGTCTTGTGCCTCACTCTGTTTTATCGCTTTTCCACCAACAGTGCTCGCCAGTAGCATGCCGCCCATTTAAACTTTCAACCGTAACACCCGTCTCGCTATGAATCCTCATCAGTATACCCTCAATTTTCGGACATACTCTAAAATATCGTGATTCTTTCCTAAGCCGGACAACTCGCTTATGGAATGCCCTGCTGATCTCCGTGTTTCCTGGTCGTTATAACTTTCAAACATTTAAAAACAATGTACATTGGTACCTGCCTTTCTTCCTCCCTAAATTTCCCCTTCGCCGCGCTGTGTACAAACATTTTAACAAACAAAAACCCCTTGAGCGCGCGCTGATTATAAAAAAAAAAAAAAATAAGAACGGCTTCCGGCCCGGCAAGGCGACATTAGGCCAAATTTTCACATTAAGACAGATCCTGGAAAAGACCAACGAGTTTCAAGCCGACAGAAACCACCTCTTCATCGACTTCAAAGCCGCATATGACAGCATCCATCGCACTGAGCTATATAATGCGATAGCCGAATTCGGGATCCCGGGAAAACTGATCCGGATGTGCCGCACATCACTGGAAAACTCGCGATGCGCCGTGCAATGTAAAAGTAGATCCTCCGAATTATTCCAAACCAGCACCGGATTTCGACAAGGAGACGCGCTACCGTATGACTTCTTCAATTTAGTCCATGAGCTGATAGCACGACGGGCAAAAGTCGCTACGGAAGGTCATATTTTCTCGAAGTCAGTCCAGCTTCTAAGATACGCCGATGGTATTGACATAATCGCACGTTCCCAGCGTGCAGTAATTGAAGCGTTGATGGCAATTGAAGAAGAGTTGGTCTTAAAGTGAACGTACATCACCTAGGACAAAATGTCACTTTCAAGGAGTTCACCTACCTCGGGCAAATGTTAATTCCACAAACAGCTTCATGATGGAGATTCGACGAAGTGCAATCCAAGGCAGCTGCTGCTACTTTGGTCTACCGAAGCAACTTGGGTCAAATCTCCTAACTCAAAGAGGGAAAATCATGCTCTACAAAGCACAAATCTTGCCAATCCTGCTTTGCGGAGCCGAAAATAGGACGATAAATAGGGCAGTGAAATAAGTTTTAGGCTCTTTTGAAAGAAAAATCCTTCGTCGTATATTTGGTCCTGTCTGTGAGGAAGACGTGTGGAGGAGAAGACACAAGGAGATATGGATATACTACAAAATTCATCGACGTCATTGGCTCGGCCACATCGAGAGGATGGACTATAATGCTACAGCTAGGAGGGTTTTCGAATCCAAGCCACCAAGTTCGAGTAGAAAAGAAGGACCGAAGCTCCGGTTTAAAGATCAGGTGATCACGGATATAAGGCAGCTTGGTATTCCAACTGGAAGCACCATGCCCGGGACCATAATGGGTGGAAGACTTTGACCCGCTAAGGGTTGCCAGCCTAATATATAAAAAAAAGTACTATAGATCGAGAAAATTGACGGCTTTTCTTATCTGGGAAGCGTTGTTTCGAATGACGACCAAACCCAAGTCGATGTGAGTACCAAATCGAAATGGTTAACAATTATACATACCGGTACAAGATGACGAGATGGATTTCGCTCAATCCAATCGGGATTGCGTCATATATGTCATACTAATGGTAAGAGTCCATTATTTTGAAAAGAACAAAATGCAGATTGATTGCACATAATAATTGCACGTAACAGATCTAGCCAAATGCCCTGAAATTCTAAGAGAAATCCTCAAATTTGACACCAATTGACACTTACCTGTGAGCTGGTGCTGTTTTCCTTAAAACTGAATTAGTTCTCTGCACGCCACCCTTACAGCTTTCATGGCATCGGTCTATCCTTCGCAAAAATTCTGGGGCGTTCTCCTGATAGGAAACTTAAATGGAAGCCTGTAGAATGTCGTACCTCCCGGACAAGCTTACTTAGCTCAGTAATTGGTTTCAATCGGAATTCTACAGGATGCTCGATCTGAGCTGCCTACGAGTATCAGCCTTACAGACCGATGTCGCCTACTTCAAGGCGAAATCATTTAAGAAATATTCATTAAACCCGAGCGCTATCTTCTAGATGGGATGGCATAGATCTAGCTGGATCTGAAAGGATACATTCGTTGGCTTATGCAAAAGTTTTCATAAATCACCGAAATACTCGTAATCGGTGTTTTCACTCAAAGAGAAAGAAATCTTCGTTTTTTTTAAAGGTTGTAACAAATCAGGGTCTTGGTATGATTTTTTATGAGTTAGTGTCTCGAATATGTCCAAATAGCTCCTATAAGTGGTTCCTTGTGCAGATTCGGAGCTACATAGATCTCGTAAGATGATACCACAGATACCACAAAGCTCTCACGTGCCAAAAATTATGTCTTTAGTTAAGTAATCGCCTCATGTAGATGCTGTTTGTGCAGTGCTTGTGTCGTATGATTTCTACCATTTAAATCGCCACCAGTTGCAGTAAACTATTTGTTATGCTACACAAAGTATCCGTGGACTTCGCTAACGTTTTGAAGCGTAAAACTACCATAATCAACAGATCCAAACATTTCTATTGCACTTTCTGAAAACCGCCTCCAGATACGATTCACTAAACGAATTTTTGATTTCCTAATCAGACAATTGTATCTATCGACCTTTGACTATTGAAATTTGTGTTTGTTCAACACCTGTTAACAGCAGCATGGTTAACCAGACTCTAATGAATTAGAACGTGAGAACAATCATGTGATTTTGTCCATTGTTTCAATTTTAGTTCAGCCACCAATGCATCCTTCAGCTGGCAACCAGTTGTTCGAGTCCAACTGACAGATCAATACTGCGATAGCAATTGCATGGCATTCGACCAGGGTCTAGCCTGCCAATATGCACCATCGGTTGCGATAAAATATTCAAATTTGGTTTCGATTTAACGTCCGCTGCCAAAGAATTTGTCGTTATAAAGGCGTGCACCGCTTAGAAACACTCGTGGTCTGACTAAACTGGGACCCCCTCTGCAGATAAATTATTTTCCCACAGCAGGGTCGTAATAATTACCATTCATGCCCGAAGCTTAAATTTGCCATCCCTCGCAGGTTTTGGCCCCCTGTGTAAGCCTAACTCACATATTTCACTACTTACGTTGGCCCAAACTAAAAGGATGACATTTATGGCAGACATCGGCTTGCGGACGTCTTGCTCGTATTTAGCTGTGATACTCGTAGCCCACCGTAGCAACGAGTATAGCGACTCAGTTGGAAATTACTGAGATTATTGGCCTGCGAACATTATTTTATGAGTCTCGGAGCAGCAACGACCTGAATGGCATTCATTGCTCTGTTTGCTCGTTTACTCTTCCGTCGAATGAGACACCCCATGCACTGGATGCTGGATACGTACAAATACACGTAAGTGATCTTGGTGGTAATCGACGACGACGCTCGGCGAGGGTGAAGTTTCTGCAATTGCAGCACCATAAATCATAGCACAACCCAACCCAGCGCCGCATTCATATGTGGACAGATTTTGTGTAGGTTACTCGTACAAGATATGAAAATTCTAAGCCAATGATCCAATCTGACAGATTTTTGATCTGTGCAATGGAGTTTGAAACGGACACACATGCCCATGGGGGTTCCTGGAGTGCATTGCTGTCTTTTTGGTCTGGTCAGATTCATATGCATCTGAATGTTATGTTAGTCGTAATCCTTCCTGGCCGGCCGGGCTAAGAGTTTATGCGCTCGCGCAATTGTACCCGTACATGTATCACCAACAATTCCTTGGCGCGCTCTTTTCAAACGTTTAAGGCTAAAGAAATAATTCGTTTTCGGGTTGGGGGAGGACGCAGAGGGCGATTGTTTATTGCAGTTGACATTTGGAGATAATGGAGTTTTTGGTTGTTTTCGCCCATTCAATTAGCAGTGAATGGTTATGAGTATCTCGTAGGTTACTGCGCCGTCCACAGTTCGAGAAACCGGTCGTAGGGCCTGCCTCTGCGCCCCAGTCGCGCCAGCATATTAATGATGAAAATTTATTGAAGTGACAGTTGGACTTTGAGTGGAATTAGTCGGCCTATTAATTCATCATGCAAAACGGCTTGCCCGTTTGCTGCGCGATGGGGAACGTCAACCTATACGTAGATCGAAGCAGTTTTGTTCCACGCGAATGCGGGTAATTTTGCGAAAATGGATTCGCAGACGGCAGGTGTGTTTGTAGTGTTGAATATACAGGAAAATACCAACTGGAAAACATTTACGGATAATGCAAACAATCTGTGTTTTGTGGACTGACTCTTGGAGATAATTTGAATTGCATTTGAGATTATTTTATGATTTTTAGCTTGACTAGAGTCTCAAGTAGGTAGGCTTAAAATTAATGAATTTTTGGCGCTTACAGTTTGAGGCGTGGTCCACAGTTTAGTCTAGTCTTGGAAGCTGTTCTGTCTTAGCACTGCTGGCTTATGTATATTGAGGTTTCCTTCTACTTACGCATGGTGTTGAAAATAAAATCAATTTGGCTTAGTTGCTAAAAGGGAAAGGAGACTTTTCAGGGTGCCGCGCTCATTCGGTCCAAGAGCTTTATGAAGTCTTAGATCTAATATCGCTATCAAAACCATTTCCTTTTCGGTATTTAACAGTGGAATTATAGTCATTATCTCCATAAGATAAAACAAAACTAAGTAGTTATTGCCAAGCTAAGTTTAATTCCGATAAATCGAGCTCAGCGTTTTGGAAATCTATTCGCCAAATCGGCATCAGCAAAAGTGACTCTGACAACTGTAATATTGACCTCAAAACATTCCAATGGTACACCAGCCACAAGCGATCAAATTGACTTGAGTTTCAATGAGTTAATGAGACAACCGTAGGCGAGGCTATTCTTTCTGTAAAGTCTAACGCTGTAGGTTTGGATAATATCCACCTGAAATTCTTAAGAAATGGAGTATCTTACCATGAATTATATGGAGGAGATTGATCTGGAGAACAACGCCATTTTGAAGTCACCCTACCACTCGTTTCTCTCACATCATGCTGTGATGAAGGAAAGTCTCTCCACGACAAAAGTTAGGGTTGTTTTCGACGCAGCATCAAAAAGCACCGACGGTACCTCCTTAAATGATCATCTCATGGTGGGCCCTAAGCTTCAGATAGATATCATCAAAGTCATTTTGAGGTGGAAGAAATACGAGTACACCTTCAATGCAGACGTTGAGAAGATGTACCGACAAGTTTGTGTAAACCAAGCGGATAGAAATTATCAAATAATTCTCTAGGGACTAGGAGTAGGTGAACCGGGTTTAAGCTCAAAACCGCCACATTCGGCACAGCAACTGCTCCCTTTCTGGCCATTCGCACTACTCAGTAAGTCGCCGATGATGAGGCAGACAAGTTTCCAGTGGTTGTCGAGGAGGAGATGTATGTCGACGTGGAGCCGAATCGGTTGAAGAAGCTCGACAGAAACGTAATGAATCCGGGAAATCTTCGGTTCAGCTGGGTTGAAACTCCGAAAATGGACATCGAATCCTGAACAGGATCGGGAAAGTAACTTCGAGCTTCCTCTCGGTTCTTTGCAACATATCAAGACCTTGGGTGTCAAATGGTTTCCAGGAACAGATTCATTCTCTTTTCAGAATTTTTCAACAGACATGACAGATATGACAAAAAGATCAGTTTCGCCGTCGATAGGGAAACTTCTACGAAGGGTTATGGAGCAGCGGTATACCTACTAGTGGTTCATAGCGACGGCCAAATTCACATGAGCTTACTCCTCTCAAAAACAAGAGTAGCTCCCATAAGTACGGCAAACATTCCGCGTTTAGAGCCTTGTGATTCTGGCGACACTTTTAGAACACGTCAAAGCTGCTCTTGGTATGTCATTGGTGAGGGTTTTTGCGTGGTTAGACTCCACAATCACTTTTGCCTGGATACGTGGACTTCCGAGTAAGTGGAACACCTTTATCGCTAACAGAGAGCAGAGATTCTGCGACTCACCAACATCGACGATTGGAGACACAAACCAACAGAACCTAACTCAGTTGACTTAGCCTCACGATATGTGGCACCATCGGCGTTAGGATCGCAGGATATGTGGTGGAGAGGCCCAGCATTCTTACGAAATCGCTGGCAGTTTGAGGAACCGAGGCAACCAGACAGTTTCAACATGACACTGAAGAGGAGTCAAAGAAAATCAAAACGCACCATGTCACGAACGAGATACTAAAGGTGATACAAAAATTCTTAACACTTTCGAAGGTGGTTCGGGTCCTGTTCGCGATTTTTGTAAAACTGCAAAGCCGAATCGAAATCAAAACAAACAGGAGTCCTGGAACCAGAAGAGCTGTAATCCGCAACACAGCCCGAAGGAGCATGTTTTCAGCAGAATTGGAGGTACTTGAAGGCAAGAACACGATACCAAAATCATTAAAGTCACTTAATGCATTTTTGGATGGACATGGTATCATACGCGTAGGCGGCCGACTTCAAAATTCACTATAATCAAGAAAATTTTGAGGTCAAACTAACACTTTGCATTGAGATATTCAGCAAGTGTTACCGTGTATCCGTACAGCCTACTGGATAACCAATATCAAGAGGAGTGTTAAAAAGCATATACACCAGTGTGTCGTATGCTTCCGATACAAGGCATAAACATGCAGGAATTGATGGCGAGTTTACCAGCTGTTCGAGTTAGAAGTTAAAACCTGGAAAGGACGAGGAACGAAGAGTTAAAAGAATATTTCGCCACTTTTGTGTGCCTATCAACCAAGGGAATTTACTAAGACATTGTTTCGGACCTAAGCACGCAGGCTTTTGTAGCAGCTTTATAGCGACTATGGGACAAATTTCATCGGAGCTGATGCCGAACTCAAGCCGATGATGGAAAACGCTAAACACGACTGGAAGGAAACTGCCGAGATACTTTCAAAGCAAGGCACAACATGGAACTTTATTCCTCCTGCTTCTTCTCACTTTGGAGGTTTGTGGGAAGCATGAGTGAAATCAGTAAAACACCACCTTAACCGAGTGGTCAAGGATGAAAGGCTCACATTTGAAGAACTTTGCACACTTCTAACACAAGTAGAAGCATACTTAAACTCTCGGCCTTTAGCTCCACTCTCGGGTAGTCCGACGACATCGAGATAATCACTCCTGGATATTTTCTTATTGACGAAGCGATCCGCACTATATCACAAGGAGACACATCAACCGGCAAAGTAAGTGACATGGACCGCTGGAAAAGAACTCAAAACGCGGCGGAAACGCTTTGCAAGAAGTAAAGTGGAGAGTATCTACCTCGTCTACAACAAAGACCAAAATGGCAAAAAATCGATAGACCTTTTGGACCACAAACATGGGAAAGGAGAAGCACTACATGCCCATCAAATGATTATTCACCACATTCCATCAACGAGATTTTCCGTGATAGTTTACGTTATGTCATTACACCGGACAGACAGATAAATAAACATATTTTCCCGAAACCACAGATGCAAGATACAAAGATGGACACAGGTGCGTACTTTACCGCAATTCTGTCAATAGACATAACCCTAAGAAACGACGAAGGATTTGATCTGAACGATTCAGAAAAAAGAGATATTAATGATCTCCTTCATGAAAACTCCGCAATTTTCAAAACTCAATTTTTCGAGCCATCGTATGCTGAACACAAAATAGAAATGGACCCATAAAAAAAATATCAGTAATAATAGACTAGATTCCAAGAAACGTCAAAGAGATCCTTTCTTTCCTGCAAACATGCTCTTGGCGTAAACGATTTTTAATAAACTTTGCAGGTATATGCAAGCCTCTAAGTAACCTGACCAAGAAAAATTCTACGTGGAAATGGGGTTAAGAAGAGCGTAATTCATTCAATAAACCAAAATGATTCACTAATAACTGCTCCCGTTTTGCAACATGTGAAGACAAACCATTCTGCATAAAGACAGAGGCAAGTAGCTATGCGACAAGAGCAGCATTGGTCCAGGGGGAAAAAGCGGAGGAATATCCTATTGAATACGCATCGAGGTTACTGTCAAAGGCAGAACAGAACTATTCCAGAACAGAAAGGTAAGCACAGACCGTCGTCTGGATAGTCAACAAATGATGTGGATACATAGAAGGAACCAAAATTACACTTCACACGGACCACCAACTACGGTTAATGACCCTAAAATGCCCAATTGGTAGATTAGCTCTATGGGCTCTACAACTCCAGCCGTATAATAATAAAGATCTTCGAATTTGCATTATTCACATGGACATACCTGCCAAGAAACCACATCAAATCCGAGAAGCTTAAATTCAAGACAACGACTTCAAGCTAATTATTGAATCGTTCGAAACAAAAACGTGACTCCTTGGACGACACAAGGTAATATAATGATCAACGGCGATTATATAGATTTTCTCCAGAGTCCAATTCAGGGCGATTGGAAATCTTGAGAAAATATCCGATGATGCTACTGTGGGACACTATGGGGTTGACCATACGATAAGTAGCAATATAGCAAAATATTTTTGGCCTCGAATAAGGGGTGATATTACAAAACACATTGGGAATTGCCTGGCATGCCAGGGACACAAGCCGAGTAATTTGTAACCAACTGGATTACCACAAACAGTTTCGAGTGATCAAGGCTTTGAGGTTATAGGAATATATCTTTTTGGTCTGCTTCCAAGGGCGGCAGATAGATTCCAGTTGATAGTAATAATGGAAGATGTTATTAGTAGGTGGACGGAAGTTTTTTCACTACCAGCTATCTCAAAGAACTGCTGTATAACTTTACTTAATGAAATTTCTTTGCATACGCGGATCTCGGACGTATGCTTACTGACAATGGAGTCCAATTTGTTTCCGCTATCATGCAGCACTTGACTCATTGTCTTGGTATCCAACAGACCTTAACACCAGTCGATCACCCTGTTTAAAGAAAAAAACAGGGACATGAAGACGCAACTGGCTATTCTGGCCGGTAACGATCATGAACCATGGGCAAGCCACATCCCGGCTCTTAGGCCATGAACACAGCAAAATGCCAGTGCACCGAATACACTCCGTGAGTGTAGAACAACCGACGAGGTAGGTAATGACTTATGGCAAAAGAGAATGTTATTCCACAAGTAGCTCCGAGGCTGATGGAACTACAGCAAACACTCCGGAATGCACGAGAAACAACCGGTAATGTGTAAGACTAAAACAAGACTTACTTTGACAAGAAAAGAAGACCTTGGTCAGAACTCGAAATAGGGGATGAAGTTCTAATCACAACTCACGTTCTGAGTCAATCTTTGAAGAACTTAACGTCAAAATCCGTACCTCGACGAAATGGTCCCTAAACTATCGTCGAAAAACTAGCATCATCTACATTCAAGGTAGCCAAGAAGGACGAATTAACAATACCAGTGGGAACATACCATGCTTCCGCTATAATTCATCATCACCGAAGACTCACTTCGACGACTTCATAGAAGGTGAAGACCGAAGAAGCGTCTCTGAATCCTGTCACATCATTGGAACGTTTGATGTTCCAGATAGGGTGACAGCTAATTTTCAACATCCACCTCCGGGCAAGATGAAAGTTCAAACGGGTAGAGTAATTGCATGGGTTGATTCAATCTTTTTCCATCAGCTAGCCTAATCAAACAAGACCTGTTCCACGACGGCCACTTTCCCATGGATTCTTGAAATCGATGGATCCGATATCAATGCCACATCACCCGCTTTAAGCTGAACGGAAGGAACATCTGGATGGAAATGAAACGAACGCAAAAGCTGAAGGTATTCCGAATGCCATCTTCTTTTAAGCTTAGATGAGGATTTTAAACGATTTTTCCATGCATCACGAAGTAAATCGGCATCAAATCGTCTCGGTGTTGAATCAGCAACTAAAACTCTTAGCTCGATCACAAAACTTGACGGTATCAATTCGAATAAATCCAATGGGTCGGAGCTTACATACATTAGTGGACGATTGTTCACAATTTCTTCGACTTCCACTAATATCGTTCTCAGTTCTTCGAAGTTTAGTCTGGCCCTACCAATCATAAACCTTCATAATGTTTTACTGATCATCCTTTCCCAAAATCCTCTCCAACATGGAGTGCGCTATACTATGAAACTCCACCTGATTTTTCTTCGTGAAAGAAATCTTTCACCATCTCTTCATCCCAAAGTCAATTTAGAATTTTGTAACTTGATCGCAGCTCTTCAAAACGTTTTAGCAAGAATGGAGCACCTCTTCTTCCAATGAAACACCTCAAGGCCATTATGAAATTCTCAGTCGAAAGGCTAGTAGCTAACTCCAAACGGATGGCGCATGTGAAGATACGATGTAGACTTCGTAATAATAAAGTGGGCCAGAAAAATCAACGCCTACACGCCTACACACCAAAGGTCGCGATAAGAGTATCCTTTCGATTAGCAACGGTGCAAATGGGAGGCATGGGGGCTCCAGACCTTCTTGCAAATCAAGGATTTCTTTAAACGTTTTTTGATAGCTTGTCGGGCTCTGATTACCCGCAGATGTTTCCGGAGCTCCGTCAACTGCCCAATCTAAGGATCCCATCTGTGTCTAGGAACGGTGATGCTTTGATGCCTTTATGCTCTTACCTCTGCAATAGCAAGATTTCATTATACAAATTCTGTGTTTGTACGAACCTGAACCAATTATTTTCTGTGGACTGGATCTGTGTAGCAGTTAATGGAACCATTATGCGCCTTCCTTGTCAGATTTTTTAACTAATTTTTTCTTTCTTCGCAAATTGAACGAAACCTAGTACAAAGGCTGTTACCTTTAGTGCTATAATTTTTGGATGATACAATTGAATTTGCTTTGGAGATATTTGATTATGGACTTTCCCAGGCCAGAAGAGCGGCAGCGACCAAGGTTGGTTTACACTTGAAGTCAGTCTCCCAGACGGCTTCGTTGCTTAGTAGCCATTGCGGGCCATGGGCCCAAAGAGAAGTTTTTTTAAGAACTTCGCCTGAAACGCTTCTGGTGAGGAGATTTGCTGGGTTTTCTACACTGCATGATTTTTGTGTGTTTCCTTATTTCTTCAACCCGATTTTGGACATAGGGCTTCCATTTCTGCAAGTCGTCTTGGATCCAATTCAATGTAATCTGTGAATCCGTCCACAGGAAATGCTTTAAGTAAGCTAACTGATAGATCTCTTCAGGTAAGAATAAAGGCATGACGCTATGAGAGCAGCTGTTGGATCTAATTTTGGCAATGTCAATTCGCTGCCTTCATCATCCTTTAAAGGAGCGATCCGATTTTTAGGGCACAAAAACTTAACTTGGACCTGATGATTGGGCGCAACACTTCTTATGAACGCAGCAGTGCCATACGCTTTAATACTAGCGTGGGAGAAATTTGTATCTGAATCAGGATTTGGTCAGAGGAATATGACAAGGCAGCACTTCGAAACGTGATCTCCAGAACACTTCTCTCAATCGTTTAACAAGTCGTTAATAAGTATCTGGTCCAAGTGAAGCTTTTTTTCCATAGGATCTGAAAGAGAATTTTTATTTTTACAATAGTAGGACCAATCATAGCTAAGAGATCGAAAATCCTAGCAATTGCTTGCAAAACATTGCGCTTAGTTGGCCTGACCGGGTTTGACTCAAGAATTGCTTCCACAGACTCAATGGGTACAGATAATTCATCGCTGTAGACGTACCAAAGGAGACCAAGGGCCTTCTGTATAGCTGCAGGCATCTGTTCGTTGCTAGTCGGACCTTAGTGCTATTTGAATTCCACTTGTGTAAATTCATGGCTGCTCGTTTAAATATACTGCTGGACTCTGTACAAGTCCTGTTTGGTATTTGCGCTGATGGCTAAGTCGTCCATGTATATATTTTTCAGTGCAGCACATGTTTCAGTAAACTGTTGTTTTTCGCTGTCGAGATGTATTTAGATGATGGCACACAAGAGAAAAGAACAGCAATTCACGTCAAATGTGACCCTGGTCATTCTAAATTCAGAGCACTTTGGCATATTAGAAAACGACTTCAGTCCATTGGCAAACCACAGAAAGCGATGACAGTCACGGTCTTCTTCATGCAGGACTATTTTGAGGAAGGCTTTTTCGATATCTGCGAACACGGCATAAGGACCCAATCGGAAATTCAGCAACACTATCATCACGTCCGAAAGTAAGTTGGCTCCCGTCCAAAGCAAATCATTAAGAGATTTCTCGTTGTCTTCCTGAGCAGAGGCATCGAATACAACGCGTAATCTTGTCGAAAGGTCGATGTGGTAAATAAAATATTTTCCATTGTTCTTGCCCTCCTATCTCCTGCACATGTTCTGCTATTCCCTCTTTGACAAGTTTGTGTAAAGCAGGGTCATACTCCAATAAATTAGCAGGATTTCTTGACAAACGTCGAAAAAGCGCACTCAAATGACTACAGTAATCAAAGGGAAATCTTTTCGCCTGATACACGTTTTGTCGACGATTCACTAAAGTAAATACTCCAAGAATTTCTGAAATAAACTCCAAAAATCGTGACACAGATTCCAATTTATCGATTGTTTAAGAAAAATCATTTAAAATGTCCGCCTATCACCAGAAGAGAAGAAAAAAACCTGCCAGAGTATCTGGGTGAGGAGAAGCTTAACAGCATTCTGAAGGAGCGCGATGTCAAGATTTACTGGGGAACAGCAACTACAGGAAAGGCACATGTTGCCCATTTGCAGATTTTCTGAAAGCTGGATGTAAGGTAACAATCCACTTCGCTGATTTGCATGCGTATCTGGACAACATGAAAGCTCCATGGGCTCTTTTGGAACTACGAGCACAGTACTATGAGGCAGCAATCAAAGCTATGTTCACACTTATTGGTGTTCCACTAGAGAAACCAAAATTTGTTGAAGGTACTGAATATCAGTTATCCCGCGAGTATACTCTAGATGTCTACAAAATCACCTCTGTAGTGATGTAGCATGACTCAAGAAAGGATGGTGCTGAGGTGATTAAGCAAGTGGAGTACCCATTGTTGTCGGGTTTGCTGTACCTGAAATCGATGCTCAATTTGGTGGTGTGGACCAACGGAAGATCTTCACTCTTGCAGAGAAATACTTATCACAGATGGGCTATGAAAAGCGAATTCATTTCCTGAATCCAGCGGATGTAAAGAAGAAGCTGAGGAAGGCTTTCTGTGAACCAGGTAACATCAGTGACAAAGGCTTGCTATCATTTGTGAAGTATGTCCTATTTTCCCTGTTCAAAGAGGGGGAAGGTTTTACAGTCAATAGAAACGAGAAGAATGGAGGAGATGGTACATTCTTATTATACGAAGAGCTTGAGAAGAGTTCCGCGGAAAACAATTACATAAACCAACTTTTAGGTCCTATCAGAAAGATCTTCCAAAGCCCGGAACTTCAGAAACTCAGTGCGGCGGCTTATCCTTCAGCAAGTAAGGCAGGTGCAAAGACTAACAACGCCAATGCATCAAAAGACGGTCCTCAGAGATTAGACATTCGAGTGGGAAAGGTCGTAAAAGTTGATTGCCATCCAGACGCAGACACCTTATATGGTATGTGCTGAATATCGATCTCGGCGAGGAAAATCATCGAACTATCGTCAGTGGCTTTGTAAAGTTCGTCACCGTTGATGAACTCAATAACAGATTTGTGGCTGTTTTATGTAACCTAAAGCTAGCAAAAATGCGAAGAATTCTCTCCGAAGGCATCGTCTTATGCACGTCAAATACTGATCGCACCGAAGTTCAACCAATTATCCTACTAAGTGAGTCGGCTCCAGGTGATCGGATTTCTGTCGATGGTTGCAATGGAACTCCCGATGAAGTTATCAACCTAAAGAAGAAGATTTGGGATAAACTGCAAAGGGGGCTTAAAGACCAACGCTGAAGGTGTAGCTGTTTGGAAAGACAATTTTCTTCTAACTCCAATCGGTGAAAAACTAATTAGCAAACTCGTCAACTGCAGCATTAAGTGAAGGATGGAGGGAACACGTTGATAAGCTGACACTGCGCATTTGGCATTTTTTATTTATTTAACGCTAAGCCAATTGTTTACTATGATTTCCAATGTCTACTAATAAAAACCGGCAAGAGCAAAGTCAAAGTCGCAGCGATCGTATATCCAGAATTGTGCGGGCGCAGCTTGCGTTAATCACAATATGAATGCCGAGATGGAGGAATCGCGTTGTTGTTATGATTACATGTCTCACCGAAGCAAATTTGTCGGAGATGGTTTCATGCAGGCTATATATACTGACCTCCCCCAGCTTTTGGTTAAGACCGCCTCGAGCGATAGGCCTTTGTGCAATGGTCTTTCTTCTCAGCGGGGCGTATTACGTTTGTGCGGGCGAATTCAACTTAATGACGGTTATCCTGAGATGCTTATTCATATTTCCGAGACCTAAGACCGCTTTCAAAAGGGTAAATCCGCATCCGAGTAACCGCCGTTTATCTTATTCTGTTGCACATGCCGCACATGTTTTTACCGCATTTCTTGGTTCACGATCACATCTATAGGGTTTCCGCGAGGCGTTTGCCTGCACGTGGTCTTGGACCTTACATTCTAACTGCAGTACCAACAATTTTTTTCCTTTTCGAGTAGATTATATCCTCAATAGTGGAATCATTCGTGTCCAAAGCTTTCAGATGTTTAGTACGTTTTTATTGTCAGTAATGAGGAGTTGATTGGGCGGGTACCAGGCCTCTTGTAATTGTCCTTAGACATAAGGCCCATCTACACCGGTAGCAGTAGCTTTGTACGATGTAATGGGGCTATGAATGCTGGTGTTGGCTTTGAATTTGAGTTTTTTTGCCATCATCTCCACTTCAGAAACCCTCACAGCTGGTTTTTAGGTCTCTTTAAGACCTGTGTATTGAAATGTCGAAGAAGACCAAAAGGCTGAATGCAGGGAGATATTTTTCACTGTTTCTTTATCCAACGTTGAGTCTTGGCTCGCACTTGCCAATTTCAAATTGCATATATAAGGCCTTACACATGAAGTTGTCACTGTCCACAATGAGGAGGTAAAGAAAGCACTTGCACTACTGTCCTAGTCCCTAATATTTTACGCAGCTAGCAGTTATCCGCTCAATCGCCACCCTCAACGAACTAGCTTACGAACTCCGTATATACTTATCACATAAAGATATTCCCATCGTATTGCAAATAAAAAGCAAACGATTTAAACAAATGTTACTACGACACGTGTCCCAAGGAGGCCCTTTCAACATGATTTCATCGCAATCTTGAATTGTCCCATCAACACCTCCATCCCACCGATTTCAAAACCAACAAAAACCAAGACAACTCGTCGAGCGACACCATAGAAAACAAGAAACTGATGTAACAATAAGAATTCGTCCCAAATCACTCCTTCAAATCAGATCATTTCCTGGAAACGATTTCAGTAATCTTCACTTGGCAGTCAGGACGAAATAACGTCATATTTGAGCCGCCCACACAGGAGGTCGAAAGAATTGAATTTTGATTTTAAAACGACCTAGGGGCATAGCTTCGAAACATTCAACTACTCTCACCGTCAAATTCTTTTCCCACACACATGTGTGCCTGATTACTTGTACTTCTTATTTTCAATCAAAAAAAAAAAAGGTCCAGGAGAAAACCCAAGACTTCCCCCAAATATTCTCCACGTTCTCGATTTACACCTTAAAAACAATGAAGCCCGATAACGCACAGGATGCGGCAGGACAATTCTCATAAATAACTTCGATTGCGCTCTATAAAACGCAATTACACTTGAGAGTAAAATAAAGGATTCCAACTTAAGGAGAAAATATATTCCTTTCCAGACATACGACATGGACGTCTTGCCTGTCTTTCTCGTCTTTCCCTTTTCACAACTAAAAATGAATTTATTTTTATTGCTCCCAAGATCGTACTTTCATTTGTGCGCGCGCGAAAACTCCCATTCTTGGCGCGTTGGCATCGCGTCATTTGAAGCAAAAAAAAAAAAGAAGGAAACAGTACAAACAAAAGATAAGCTACCCGACGATACTCTTCCAAAAAATGAGAGATACGAAATAAACATGCAATTTAACGCGAGTCCCTTTGCCTTGAGGAGAAGCGACCTACGGCCGTGGTAGTAACGGCGGTGGTGGGGCAAAATTTTTGCTCGAAAACATGGATCTACGAGTGTAGCGGTGTAGTATGACATGACGGTGGCAGAGCAGAACTTCTTAGCCATAACACAATTCAAATTCAAATATCTTCATTTCCAACGTGAATGTCCCTCCAGAGACGCTAGGAAACAACGTACTCGTTCTTTCTATCTCCTTCGTTGTTACCTACATCGGGCTCTTCCAACCCTTGATATTGAAATGAGGCGGCCATGACTACAACATCCTTTGCACTTGTTTATGCGTACGAAGAAAATTTTCACAAGCATTTTTTCCATGAATTCCTAAATAATTTCTCCCCTTTATCTCAATTGCAAGGATATGGCAATGACAATGGCGGGTAAATGTACCAGGACGCGACAGTGGGTGGTAAAAGTTTGCAGACAAGTGCTAATGATGGCCAAAGTTATTCCGAATTGTACACAACTGTTTCCAAATATTCTGGGAGGAAATTAAGTACGGACACGTATTTATCCGAAGGAAAACAAACAAAATGAAATAATAATAAATAAGGGAGTCAAAAACCTCGCAGTAGTTTAATGGAGGCCAATCTTTCGAAGCTTCCAAATACAAAAACTAACCCCAGACGACCATATCTGAAAAATTTCTAAATTGAATGGAGTGAAAGCCGATATGGCCAACTGAAAGACATTTGAAAACTACAACAGGCGATTTTATTGGAACTTACAAGCAAAGAGGTTACTAAATGGTCAACAGTAACAAAATGTAGGTCTTAAGGTACAATTTCAATAACGAGCGCCTTCTGAGAGCATCATTCATCAAGATGATGTCTGTAATCGCTGAAGAAAACGATGGTGGTCTAACTCGCACATATGCTGAATACCACAAGGTCTCAGGATTTCTCTAAACCTGGTCGATAGATAGAATTCACGGAGTCTTGTCTGTGTCCAAAATTAGACTGGAGTCTGGGAAAATGCGATTTACTATACAGGGTTCTAAAAGCCACATTTTACGACTTGAAACGGCGTTAAGGATAGACTCAAATTGGAAAGCTTTGATTGATGCTGAGGTTTCTCGGAAACAGATTCGATGACGGAGATAGTCTGCGAGCTGTTAAAAAACACTTGTATCTGAATCCACTACATCCCTCTTATCCCTTAGGTGAACTGAAGGCAGAAAGATTACAGAGGTCCTTAGGACCCAATACATGATGAAACATTGTGTCAAATTCGCAGTGGCACGCGAACATGATCTTTCTACCGATACAAATGTATTAGTAACAAATGTCAACGAATGAAGGCAAACCCTAAGAAACAATAAGATGGACAAAACGAACTTTTGGATGAGTCTTTCTAAAAAGTACTATTGAAATGAGGCCGGTACGAAAAGATATCTACTAAACCTGAGACTCTATATTCAAATAACAGGCAGGTTGTCGTTCAACCTTCCCGCCTATCATCGTCACTTCAACTAGCTGCTAGATTCCTAACACCATTTTTGATAGCGGGATTGTGGTCTTGGAGCGATATTGCCTGATGCGCAATCAACGTATCTGAGGTGCCATTTTTAAAAATTCTGTTCAGCGCAAGAGACTTCGTAAGACCAATCATCATACCATCGGATGAGTGATTGGTAGTCGATCTGAAAAATTAGGCGATGTGGTTTTATGATCCACGCGTATCATATACCATTGCGGGCTATGTCAGATCTCATCTTAAGTCGACACCGGACTCTTGCAACTGTATCCAGAATCTTTTGCCTTCCTCCGTGTCCGCTTAAGAAGTCAGTGTGTTATAGACCCAACACTCCCATCCCTTTTCCCCCTCACTGCCCTATCTCATCAATTTTTCGTATATTGCCGGCACTTGCTTGAACAAAACACCGTCTCATTCTTGCACCTAATCAACTTGTTTGCACCCAGCCTAATCAACTCAGGTATTCTGAGATACCAAGTATTCCTGGTGGCTACCGACAACGATACTACGTCCTCATTTGATCCTGAAAGAGCGTCAAGTATTAAATGTTCCTTACAGGTCCTATGCAGAATTTTAAAATGGTATTGCTGCATTTTGACAGCTCAACGAGACAACCTATTTTTCGGGTCATTCAAATTGTTAAGCCAGAGTAAGGAATAGTAGTCAGTTACTGCAGTTAAACTGCTACCTTCTAAGTACGAAAGAAGTTTTCCCATTACCCATTGGACAATCTGCTTCGTTTTAAATAAAAACCTACGCAAGCAACTTATCCCTTTAGTCCTCTCGAAACCATGCTAATAAACCTTCGTTACCGCTGACCCAGAAGTTGGTTGAAGATACTCATCCATGAACGTAACTTTATTGGGGTCTAGTGGAAGCCCCTTTCCGTTGACTGTGTACCTAAAGTTTTTCAACTCAACTTCTTTAATACGTGCTAACACGATTCCCAGGACCCTCTAACGCCTAACGAAAGTCTCTGACGCAATGGTAACATCGTCAAGATATACAAAAACTTTCGGTCCCAGGTTGGCTCGGAATGGCTGCCATATAGCAGAATCATTGTGGAGCCCAGAGGCCATCCGAAGTTTTCACTGTGACCCATTCGACTTCCTGGACAACTGGCAAAACAGGGTAGTAATGCTTTTTAACAGAGCCTGCAGAAGTACTTATAACGTGATGGTCGAACATTCTTGCGAATTCGGAACCGAAAAAGTTTACTCCATCTTATGCAAAGACCGCACGTCCACAAAATAAGTGCTTTGCAATCTCAAGTTATGCCACTTCTAGATGTACTTACCAGAAACTCAATTCCCAATACAAATCCTGACTGAATTTATAAGTAGCTGCAAGGCTGGGCTAGTTAGGGCCCTAAGAAGTCATCCTCGAAGCCCTATTTGCAAATTCATTGGCGAATCTCATTTCTTACGATCTTATTGCGTCGTAAGACATAGATAAAGCAAAATAAATTCGTACATCTACCTGTATTTAGAAAAGGTTTGCATTATTGAGCATTATTGAGTTGCAGAATGCTACTGGAAATTTCAATGCGATAGAATGTCGGTTCTGGTACCAACGATATCCCAACAAACACAACCTATGCGGTTTCCAACACGCACGAGATTGTAGCTACGATAAAAAAGAATATACACTTTAAAGAGTACACCATGGCCGCCTTCCTAGATATCGAACAAGCATTTAGAAGAAACACAATCAGGAAACCAGCCCTCACAAGTTTCGAACAGCAGGGTGTTAAGGCTGCAGCTTACGTCGACGACATAGTCATTCTGGTTAGAGGAAAACATCTTCCAACGATCAACGAACTAATGGATTCGGCTTTGAACATACTTGCAAAATGGACAATACAAGATGGTTTAGGGATAAATCCATCAAAAACCGAACTACAATAGTTTTCCGTTAGTAGATAGGTAATTTGATGATGGTAGCAATGATGGTGATGAGGCTGATGTTGATGATATGCATGTAACTGGTGCATTGTGCACTCCCCCACGATAGCCGCATTACCGCTCATGGCTCATTACGTTCGAGTTACTGCCACACCACGCACGTTACCCCCTCTCCTTTTGTTCCCTCCCCCGAATCTGTCGCCTTTTCTTTCATTTCCCATGTCTCATCCTGCCCAAGTTGTCACGCGCGCTACCCCCTCCCTTTTCCTGTCACTTTTCCATTTCATCGGATTTCAGAAAATTACTTACCAACGAGTCATAAGAGGTCTCACTTCATGTCACTTTTTCGTTCCACCGGAATTGGGAATCCCTTCATGTCGCTGTTTTGTTTCATCTGAGTTTCAAATTGCTACCCAACGAGCAATCATTTCAGAATATTTGCTAAATATAACCATCGGTAGCAGAGGACTTAAGCAAAACAGCATATTTCATGGTAACTGATGATTCATAAGTTTAGCGAAGTGTTTCACTGAACATATTTTCATCTCGCAGAGAAGATGTATGCATGTTACGATCTTAATATACATATTTGGGTAGTAAATTTTGAGCATAAGACAAACAGGGCTTTTCAAATAGGATCTGTAATGTGCTTGCAAACAGAAACATAAACAGAGATTGCTACAGGACGGAGTTTAGTCACCACTCTAGTGGATACCAACTGATTAGCAGCAAGTCTTGAAATAAATATATACATGCGAGTACACTGAGCGAATAGTTGTAGACTCAACAAACCCATCCAAGAGGGAATCAGTTGATACCACATTTCAACCTCTCTATGTTGGATGAAGTAGAATGGACGCTTTCGGAACGTACGAAATATTTTCGAATGATTCTGGAGATGCAAATAAATTTGAACCTTACTGTAAGAGAAGAACAATGGAGGTTTGAAACCAGCAATGTTACACTGGCTAGTAATGGTTGTGAGCTGTACTCCTGGAGCGGCATCTTACGTCTTTCTGCAACTTCTACCGCTTTAACAGGTCAAACAACCAGCTGACAACAGTGCTATGTGGATCGCTAATTTTCCGTATTATTTTCAGAAAAGAGCAAATGTCAAAGAGATGCATTAACAAAGCAACAGACCTAGGCTGTTCCTTCCTTCAGACATCTTCTGAGCTAACCTCGACTTGAAACTATACATGTCACTTATGGATATAGCTGATGTCGCCATCGGATGCACTTGGCTGTACTAAATGAGATAGCATCTACATACAGGGTGAGTTTTTTAACTTGAGACATCCAAATTACTCCAGACATCCAAATTACGCGAAAAATGTTTCAGACAAAAGTCACAAGGTTCTGAAGGGGACATAAGATGGTGACCACGAGTTTGACCTTGAGCCCCATTTTCAAGGTCAAACGAAGGTCACTTTTGATTTTTCAAATGATAATTCCTGATTTTCATTGTTTGTCATTTGTTTTTACATACTGCGTTTAGCATAATCCAGAAACAACGACGTGGACGTAGCAGTATTTTGTTTCCTTCGGGGTGATTAATTAGAGTGGGTCCCCTTGCCTCCCACTGTTGAATCATTGAATTCTTCCCATTTCGACGTTTATTTCCCGAGAATATTTCAATGCTCGAAAATGTGACCATTCACTTCAATACACTTGTCTATCCGCGCTCTAAATGAACCAACAGAACTGAGAAGTATTTCTGGCGTAATCTTCCGGCAAGCTTCAGTTATTCGTCTTTTCATGACCTCACGTGTTGTTGGCTTTTTTCTGTAAACCTCACTTTTTAAGTAGCCCCACAAGAAGAAATCAAGTCACGTAAGATCAGGTGATCTAGCAGGCCATTGCCTCGGACCGACTCGTCCGATTCATCGTTGATGGTAAATATTGTTTAATACGCCCCGGGCTACTTGGGAATAATGGGCTGGACAACCTCATGTTGAAACCAAATTGATTGTCGCAACTTCAATGGCAGTTCTTCTAGTAATATTGGAAGATGGTCTCGCAAGAAGTTTGCATACTTTTCTCCATTCAAGTTGCCTTCAATAAAATATGGACCTGTTAATTAAAATTCCAAGGGTGCTGGCGTTCAACTTGTCGCAACCAAAAAGGGTTTTCGTTAGCCCAGTAATGCATATTATGTCGATTGACTGTACCGTGATTGGTGAAAGTCGACTCATCAGAGAATAACACCTTGGCGAAGAAAAGGGGGTCTCGTTCAATTTGCTGAAGTGCCCATTGACAAAAGGAAATCCTCACTAGAAAGTTCTTGATGCATTGCATTGAGAAATTCCTGATTCACGATTTATTTGGCGAGTGCTAATGTGAGGATCGTGTGCAACGGCAGATAACACTGCTATTTCATTGTCCTCAACAGCCACCCTATCTGACCGATTCCTTTTCTTTGGTTGCACACTTCCTTCACCAGTGAATTGTTGGGTGACCCGATAAAAGGAAGCGCGCGATCGTATCTGGTCTGGGAAACGTTGGGCGTAAAGAGCAACAGCACCATCGGTGTTCCTTCCACTTTCTCCATAAATCAATATCATTTCAATTTTCTCTTGAATTGAAATAGCCTACATTATTAATCTGGAAAACGTTACTAATAATAATCAGTTCCTCAAAACAAATCTCGACCTTCTAACACCCTAACAACATTGGAAACCGATTAATGATTTAGGCGTGCCAGTGCAGTGGTATCTAGCACTGAATGAATAAGACCTTTGAGACAAAGTCGTGTGCCCCATTGAGGAATGCGACTGAGCAATGAAAATCAGGAATTATTATTTGAAAAATCAAAAGTGACACCTTGAAAATAGGTCTCAAGGTCGAACTCGTGGTCACCATCTTATGTCCCCTTCAGAACCTTGTGACTTTGGTCTGAAACATTTTTCGCGATATCGCGTATTTTTCGAGTAATTTGGATGTCTCAAGTTAAAAAACTCACCCTGTATATTACATCAATGAGTTGTGAAATGGTGAGCAGCTGTCATACAGTGTTCAAGGCACTATGCAGTGAGTATATGTCAGGTACCAGGTACTAACATGAAGAGGATAGGAACTAACAGCAATTTGGGGGTATGGACATTATACCCCTCTAAGCGTTATTAAGGATACTATTAAAGATTTTCTGAGTTCATCCAGTCCGGCTGATTTGATCCCTCTGGAAAGCCGTGACCGGTCTTCTGATTTCGGAGATCAGGAAATTGGCTCTTATAACTTGTTAGGCTTGGAAGTAGAGCAGAAACTCAGCGCTGGTTCTAAATTCTTCTAAATTTAATACTAGTTGTAGGTAGGTTAAAAAGTGTTTATAATCAAATACAAAGTTAGGAGTTGGTTTTAGAGTTAACGTGCTGTTAGTGCGTACTAAAACTACCTAATACACAGTATAATTAGCCGCAAATGTTTCTAATTTTAGATATCTTTTAAGTACCCAGATTCTAAACAACCAACTACCGGTCTACTCCAACTTAAAAAGCAAACGTTTTAAGAATATCTGACTTTGGCAAAAGTATCCTCGTACTTTCGCCAGCCACTGTCCATTGAAAAACAGAAGACTTAACCCGAATGACGCGCGTGAAAGAAGTGCAAATATAAAATATTTAATTACAGCGACTAATGAGTTCAGGACCCATAGCATTTAATTTACCTCCCTCATTTCCGTCGCTACCCCTATTTATTTAAGCAGCTCTCAGAGGGTTCATCCGTGGCGGAGTAGTGGTAACGCAATGGAAAATTAGCGACAATTTGAGCAATCTTGAGTGTGCTCCAGTGACGTGCAAAACGAATGAGAAAAGGGAACGCGTAATGAAATAAATTTACAATGCCCAGAGAACTACGAATACGATGGAGCGCGTTATACGAGTGTGAGAGGGCGAAAGCGCGTGGATTATTATAACGCACGCTTTTGTCCTTAACAACAAGAGCTCTTCAGCTTGCAACGGCAAACAATTAGCCAACACAGTGCTGGTATGGTGTAGCTATATGCTTTCATATTATTGTGGTTCTATGCGTGCGACAATGGCACTTTAGTGGCTCTTGAAAGTCTTGAGAGTTGAGTCGCTGTGTCACGCACTCGTTCCTCCCTTGATTACGGCTATCATATCTCCGAGTATCATTAACTGGTAGCAACAAATTAAATCTCTCCCTCTTGGTAATTTCATTCGAGTGGGTGGATGAGTAGGTGTGTGCTTATCCCTTATCGTGAATATACCAATGTCGCGACGGAGGAAAGTCGGTTGCGGATTGTGAATTTCCAATCAAACGCAAAGCAATTAAGGAAATCGAAGATTGGCATTCACCGGCTTCTATGGCTGTTTGTCCGAAGGTTCCGCACGCAAAATGTCACCATCCTTAAATGTCTCTCTTAAGGGAGGCCCTTGGCTCACCCAGTTTCAATTAAAATGCTACGAGCCAATGTCCTTTCAGGAATTCTCTTCCTTGTTTCTTGTGCCACTTCGTGACTGTTATTCGCGATGAATCCAATTCCGTGCCCGTACTGGTACTCGTTTTATGTTTTCCGTTTTTTCGTTTATTTTTTTTTATATCCTAGGTACTTAATACCTGGAGGATATCAATGTCCTCGATGTTCCTATTGCTAGTTGGCACGATGACAATGACATTATTTAATAGGTATCGCAGCTAAAATAGCTGCTAAGTGAGTTTTTCATGGTTCATTTGTCGAAGTGGGCTGAAGAAGGACCAGAATAAAGGTGATTCAGTCAGTTGCGTTTAACGAAGGAAGACAGGTAAGCTAATTGGAATTTCATTATGCGTGCTAACTATTTTGACGTTAAGCGAAATTGATTGTTTGCTCTGGAATCGATTTCACGTAAAGAAGTAGTAAAATGAACAAAGAGGAAGAACTTTTAATGACAAAGGTAGAAAGTGAGATAAAAATTAGGAAGATAA
The DNA here is from genome assembly GCA_963966105.1 of Volucella zonaria. Lineage (NCBI taxonomy): Eukaryota > Metazoa > Arthropoda > Insecta > Diptera > Syrphidae > Volucella > Volucella zonaria. Next base: position 190,326,864 of record OZ014532.1, on the reverse strand, counting down.
AAATAAAGACATGGGTTTAGTGAAATAGAAGAGAGCTATTTAGAATTTGCAAGTGCGCAGCCTTCAGGGAATGACTTGTGAGCATGATTTTATTTTACATGGGAAGGTAAAGGCAAGAAGGATTGAGTCTTCGTACAGGCAATAGTCTAGATTATGGGAGGATTCATAAAAAGCCTCATACTAAATCCGCGGTAAAAGTTACAGCACTCTCATTTAAGTGAGCCTGTTTCTTGTTCAGAGCACTGATGCACACCTGAAGGACCTGGAAAACTACAGAATGCATTTCTACACAATTATTCGTGCGTGTCATAAAAAACTACGAAGATGTCTTGCACGGAACGCCTTTCAACAGAAGTACATAAACAAAAGAGTACACACGAAAGCGATTGCATTTCGTTATACCGGCCCCTATGAATTGCCATCCATTAGTTTTTGTCGAACTTCGAAGTCAAATCGGCCTCGCAACTTTACTGATTCTTAGACGGGCTACATAGTGCAACGATCGGCACATTCAAAACACTTTACGAAGAAGGGCCCGTTATAATCTTTTGTACCCCAATTGGAATGCCGAAATCCTTATGCTAACCTCTCTCATGGGTACCAATAAATAACAACTACTACAGCTGTCTTGTTTGTCATGGTACGAGTAGTTAGCCAAGCCCAAGGGCCAAGTTAACGAAGTTAAACAGTCAAACACTTTGGTTTTTGCCGCCTGGCCATTGGATGAAGGTGTTTCAGGAGCGTTTTAAGGAGACTTAATACGAAAAACCATGTCCAGGTATATGAGTCTAGGGCTCAAGCCAGTCGTGAACGAGCTTCTTGCACAGGCAGCATATATCTTATTAGAGCCTTACCTTAATTCAGCGCCTCCGCTTTGCATTTTACTAACAAATTTAAAAAAAAAGGAAATGAACAACAAAAATAAAGAAGAAGAAAAACAAAACCAAATATAAGAAACTACATGCCTGGACTTGAGAATCTCATGAGAGGAAGAGTTCAGTTAGTGAGGAACGTACAGTATATCCGCACTATTTCGATCATCAGAATTCTTCACAAAGGCAGGCACTAGCTAAAATGTCTCGAAGTAAACACAAAACCAGATTCAAGGGCTTAGCCGCAAGAGAAACATTTCAATCGAATCGAAGCAGGTGGATCATTTTTGAATATGACCACACGTAAAGATATGTAGAACATGCACGGCATCCGTCCATTGAAAACCTGGAATGTTCTAGCAAAAAATGGAAGGTCGAAAGCAGCGTTTTAAAAAGGTTACAACAACACCTTACCTAGTAACAAACTTCAACACCATATTGATGCTAAATGAGGTGGTCTCAATAGAAAAGGCTACACTTAGGGAGCTTAGACAAGTTATAGGCACGCTTAAGCCCAATAAAATCCCCGGATATGACTTAGTTACGAGAGAGATACTTAAAACGCTACCGAAAAAAGGTCTGCTAAAGCTGCTCTATCTTATAAATGTCACCATAAGATTAGAGCATGTACCGCATCAGTGGAAAGTTGCCGAAGTTATATGGTTCCGAAACCCGGTAAACCGCTGACTGAAGCCAAGTCATACAAACCAATATCGCTCCTCCCGATTATATCGAAGGTCTTCGAGCGAATCCTTACTCAATCGTCTTAAACCGATTATTGACACAAATCGCTTCTTGCCCGATCATCAATTTGGCTTTAGAAGCCAGCACTCTACTATTGACCAAGTGCATTGAATAACCGATGTAATTGAAGTGTAAGTTAGTCTGTTCAAGCGCATCCCTTGACGTTTCGCAAGCTTTTGATAAGGTATGGCACGGGGGCCTTAAATATAAACTTCGACAAGTCCTACCCGAGCAATTGCCTCATATTTTAAGTTCATACCCAGATGACCGACTCTTCCGTATCAGACACGAATATTCTAATTTTAAGACAATGAGGGCGGGGGTGTCGCAAGGAAGTGTACTTGGCCCTCTGCTATATTTGCTTTTTACCCGCAACCCGCAAACGGACGATACAGTGCTAGCCACATTTGCTGAAAACACTGCCATTTTGGAAATAGCTAAAACACTTGAAGAAGCAACTGCTAAGTTGCAACGTGTCCTTACATGGACTAACAATTGGACAAAGACTTGGCGAATCGCGCTTAATGAAAACAAGTCTGTCCGTGTGAATTTCACTCTCAAGAAAATTGGCAATCTACCTGCGTTTATCAATGCAGTACAAATTCCTTTCGCGAACGAGGCCAAATATCTTGGTATTACACTCGACGCCAAACTTAAATGGAGAGCACACGTTATGAAAAAACGTGAAGAGCTTGAGATTAAATATAGAGACATACATATATTGGCTTCTTGGAAAGTATTCCAAGCTCAGTTTAGAAAACAAATTGCTGATATGCTATACAAGCAAGTGCTAAAACTGGTCTGGAGATATGGTATACAGCTTTGGAGTTGTACTAAAATTAGTAACGTTAACATCTACCAGATATTCCAAAACAAAGTTCTTCGAGGATTTGTTAATGATTAGTAACGATGATATCCACAGAGACCTAGGAGTCGAAAACGTTCAGAATGAAATTAAAATGTTTGCGCGAAAACACAAAAATCGACTACAAGGACATACGAATATTTCTGTTCAACAGATCCTTGAGGAGATAAATTTATTGCGCCGTCTGAAAAGGACTAAGCCTCTCGATCTAGCGCATTTTGAATGGAAAATCTTATTAAAGCAAAATAAAACGCGAAAGATGAACTGCTTGTTGAGTGTGAACTCAGTCATAGTCTGTATAAGGGAGGTATTTTTTAATCAGTAAAAATCTCACACTACAAGCACCGAAGCTTATAGTGTCAATGAATATTACACACCTACCCACGGAAAAAAAAATGAGGTGGTCAGATACTTCCTGCCCTCTTACTCAACTCAAAGGCAAGAGGCAAAGGCAAAGCCGCACTGGGAGCCCTTAGAAACATTTGCAGGCAACTTTCGAACAAGCAAAAATCACAACAAAAAGCGACTGACTAAAACTCATATAAGAAGTCGCTTATATGTATAAAATACAATATATAAAAAAGAACAGAGGTAGGAAAAGCGACATTTATGGAGGTCATTCTGTGGCAAATTAACAGAAACCTCTGCGGCATCGCGACTAAAAAAAATCCTCCCAGCCAACTCAACGATAGCCAGCTGTTTAAAAGAAACCGATGATCTTAAATAATGAATCACTCAACCTGCTACAGAACACCCACATTCCAGGTAGCTCCCTATACACGGCCAGTAACAACCTTTGTAGGACTGCTACTGCCGCGAATTTATCACGGTCTAATTACAAGAGACAAGCTTCTCTGGGCGCTACATAGTTTCAAACTATACAAGTCTGCTGGGTCGGGGTAACAAATACCGAACCTACAAAGGTTCTCAGGAGCTGCGCAGAAATGATCTGTAATACATTCCCTTGTTATGGACAGTAGTTAATGTAGTTTTCATTCTCAAAGCCGGAAAATATTCTCATGTTGTCCCGAAGGACCTCAGACCTATAAGTTTATCATCCTTCCTCTGAAAACTCCAGAATGACTGATTTACATTCATACATATATGATCCAGAATTGAACCACTACTTTTGCCTACCGGTCCACATGCCTACAGTAAAGGAAAGTCGGTGGAAACAGCTCTACACACAACGACTAGCCACCTCGAACGATCAGCACACTATAGAGAGTACATAATGGTCGCGTTCCTGAACATAAAAGGTGCCCTTAACAATGTCAACCCATCCGCAGTCACAACTGCGCTGTCAACTCCAAAGGTAGATAGCTCACTTGGGGGGCTTAGTCTTATGCTAAATAAAAGGATTATCAACTCTAAACTGGGTAGGCCTTCTGTTTAAAGTGAACAGAGATACGCCGCTAATTTATTGGTTGATGATCTGCTGATATATCTGGAAGCGGGTGGTTACAGAGTGGTTGCCTATGCGGATGACTTTGCTATAACCGCTTCAGGATAGCCTCTCAACAGCATTAAACAAGTCTTACAGCAAAATCTTAACAGGTTAATCCGTTGGGCAGATCAGAATAGCAGTAAACCCTAAAAAATTGATCTTGTCCTCTTTTTCAGTATATATATAATGATATAAAATTTCAATCATATACCCTTCCCCAATCAATGATACTAGTCTAGTCTCTGCAATAGAGCGAAATATCTCTTTGACAGGAATCTGAACAGGAAACCAAATATCCCAGAAAGGCTAAAGAAAGCTATAATGGCCCTCTTCTCTTGGCGAAAAGCCATTGGGAACAAATGGGGCCTTCGACCGCGCATTACCTACTGGCTATATGTCTCGGTTACTTACCTTCAAGGTGGTAGTCTGGTGGACGGCCTTAGGCAATGCAATGCAAACTAAGCAAAGTCCCAAGGACAGCATGTCTGTGCATTAGCGGAGTCTTACATACTACTCCCTCCGCTGCAGGGATATTCTGTCTCACCTGACACAACTCGGTATTTTCAGTAGGTAAAAGGCAGATAACGGAGCTATTCGCCTTAAAGCGACTACACAGTGGACAATATTCTTAAATACTTCCAGAGAACATATGTAGTCGATATCCCAACATTGGTTTAACAACGACTTTCATGTATGCATTTCCTCTAGATCCTTCTTGGAGGTAGAATTTCTACACAGATGAATCCAAGGCTGACAGCCGGGTTCGTAGCCGTGTTTACCTGATTTTCTAATCACTGTAGCGTGTTCCAGGCGGAAATTTTGGCGATTAAAGATGTCCTGGCTGAAGAAAAACGCACCTTTTTAGATAGTCAGGCCGCTATCAAATCCGTGTACACAGTCTAACATAATTCTAAAACCAGCCTTGAGTGTCGATCATCTCCCAGGGAGATGGCGGAGCAGTTCAACGTTCACTTTTGTTAGGTGCCGGGCCACATAGATATTCCAGGGAATTGTAAGGCCGACGAACTCATCAAAATTGGAACCCAACACCCAATACCAATCGCTACGTGCAAACGAAAATTAGGATCAAACCTTAAGTGGACTGTTGGGTGAAATGTCTAGCGATCAAACAAATTTGTCCAAAGCTAGATCTGAATCGCTCTAAGAATTTGATTTTCTAAAATAGGAAACCTATGATAACGCAGCACTGGGCACTGTCTTGTAAGCAAGCATGCAAAAAGGCTTGGCGCTCCATGGAGTTTAAGCATCATTGAGATCTCCATAATGGTATGAATATCTTTAAAATAGTTTCTGTCCTCCAGATTGTGATTAAGCCGACTGTACGCCGTACGCCGTACGATGTAGCGATCCCGAATCTTCATCTAAGAACTTCGTTCTGGCCCCTTTGTTGACTTGTTCTATCAATAGGAATAATACGTTTTTCCAATTCCTTCCTTCCAGGTTCAGTTCAACGCCACACCCACGAGCCAATTCCATCCACTCTTGAATCCATGCAGTTGAAGACCCACTATCTTTGGTAGCCGGTTGTCTGGCATGCTTAACGCCCTCAATATTTAGTTAGTTCACGTGCAGCCTAAGCGTTTTTAAATATAGCGGAGATAAGCCCGTTTACAGCATAAGCATGTAGTTCGGCGTGTCAGCTTTTCGACCTCTTCATATGGCCTGTACCCCAGACTTGGGCTGCGGAGAGCATTACTGATTCGACGCAGCTTCAAATAGGCTGAATTTACTACTGTGTGCAATATTTAAGTTTTTGAAGCAATTCTTCTAGGCCAAATTTATCACGTATTTAGATTTCATGAGTTTCTAATTTAGATGTCTTTTCATGCTTATTTGACAAAAGAATTCCAAGATACTTATATTCCTTTATTACTTCTATTCATCCCCCGCTATAGTACCATTTTGCATGTACCTCCTTCTTTTTATTGGATTTATCCAAGTTCGCTATCAGACTTCATACTCTTCAGTACTCATGTAATCGTTTATCATCAATTGCAAGAATTCCGGTGAATATGTTAACAGCACGATGTCGTCTGCAAACAGGAGGGGTTTAATGAGCATCCCTATAAATTCTACGCCACCCGGAAGAAAGTCGACTATTTCGGTACAAATACAACAAATAAGGTTGGACTCAAAGAACACCCCTGTCTTACTCCTGTCTCCGCTTTAAACCATTCCAATTTATAGAACAAGGCGTTCCACAAAAAACGCACATAGCTTTGTTTTGGTTCTATGAATGCCTCTGCTATGCTTTTCAGTACAAAAATGTGGTCGACTCTTGAATATCCAGACCTAAAACTTGCCGGAAATTCTTTTGATAGCTTATTGCTCACTATCCATCTGTCAAGTCGCCTCTGTAATAATGCTGCAAAAATTTTGTAGGATACATATGTATTTTAAGAATGCTATGCCGCCATAGTTGGCTGGATCTGCCGTATTACCGCCTTTGTGTATAGAGCTTTTTTAAACCATTGAGGCACTATCCCATGATTTAGAATGCTGTTGAATGCACCGACGAGGTCTTTCTTTAGCTCATTAGTACTATTCTTAATAAATTCAGTAGGTACACCATCTGACCATACAGCCTTTCCATCTTTCAGGCAAAGTAGCGCTCGAAATAATTCCTGTTGGGTAGTAGGGCCATCCAAGGTGTTGTTTCTGATGTCTGGAGTCGCATATTGGAAGCTAGGACCGCACACTGATGAGTTTAATAACCATGATCTGCGGCAACTTTTTATACATTTTCATGAGCAATTAGATAAGACTCCTGATGATGTGGCTAATGATCTCTCTTCTTTTGCGTCTCACGTAAGTTCCAAACGCATACTACACCGTCAGAGAACACGGCCCAGTTTCAAAAACTACCATCGCTCCTAACCCCATGCTCAATTCTTTGCCGAAGCTTCCCAAATGTATGTCTCTGCATTACTAAAACGTAAGAGGATTACGAACTAAGATTTCTGCTATGAGGGTAGTCCGAGAATTACCCGACCTAACAGAGAAAACACAAAAAATTGGGGAAAAATATGTTTATTTCTCTACGCAGTCTCCTTTTAATTCGATACACTTTTCCCAACGATGATCAATAGCTTCGATATCCTCTTTATTGTGAGAATCGTTGAGCTCCTTAAAATAGCCATCAACCCCAGACTCAACCTCTTTACTGTTGGCAAATCTTTTACCACCGAGCAATTTTTCAAGTTCGGAAATAGAAAATATAATCCGGGGGGGCTAAATCTGGCGAATAGGGTGAATGAGGAAGCAATTCGAACTTCAACACATTGATTTTGGCCATAATGATGACGGATGTGTAAACTAGTGCGTCATCTTGATGAAACAAAACTTCGCCAAATGCGCCCGTTTTTTCTTGATTTCATCTTTCAAACGCTGCAATAAGTTCGTATAATATACCCCGTTGATTGTTTTTCCTTTCTGAAGATAATCAGTGAAAATTATTCCACGCGCATCCCAAAAAACTGACGCCATGACCTTGCTTGCAGATGGAACTGTCTTCGCCTTCTTTGGAGCCGATTCTGCCTTTGAGTCCATTGTTTTGACTGCTTCTTCGTCTCGGGTGTGAAGTGGTTATGAAACTTCGCCAAACACTCGATTGAAACAGCCTCACGACAGTATTTTTGTTCAATTCTGAGTAACCGCGATGTACAGTGCTTTTTGAAATGGCTAGCACATCTGCTAGATCACGCACTTTCCATCGACTTTCATTCAATGCCATTTTAGGGATTTTTTTCAACATTCCTGGTGAACTCATCTCATTTGGTCGACCACTGCGATGTTCGTCTGGGCAACCCGCACGGCCCCGCTTAAACTCTGCCACCCAATATTTTATTGTTGTAAAGGAAGGAGCAGACTCCCTCAGAGTAGAATCCAGTTCCGTTTTGATGATGGCTGAATTGAGGCCATTCAAATGAAACTATTGTGTCACATAACGATGGCCAATTTTTTCCATATTTAACAATTCATTGAGAGCGTTCACCATTGATGTCTGCCGAACAAATACTGAACAACATAGCGTTGTCAAACTTCAAATTTAAGCACTATAAGGTTGGTACTTTCTACAATTGTAATTTTTTTTAAACAACAACTTCCATCTGTACGCCAGGTACGCCGGGTACTTCTGTGACTACCGTCGAATATATGTATCTTAATTCGCGGATTCTGCCCTACAACATTTTTACCCTCACAGAAACCAATCTTACCCCTAATATTAAGAATAATGAATTATGTTGACGATGGTCTAGATAAAGAGGAAAATTTATTTGGCCGTTATTTACTTCTAGCTATACACTCTCGTCTTGAGTCTAGACCCTTTAAAAGGAATCGTCCACTGCATTCTTTGAATTCATTTGCATTAGAATTCCTATTTGCAAGCGCAACCTATATCCCTCTCATGTCATTTGTGGCCTACAGGCAACATTGTACTCATGTGCTTATAAGTCCAGTTATTTTAAGTTTTTTGACTTGCGGTTTTTTGCAACATGCAGACCGTTCTCCCTTGAGTAAAAGCGTCACAATTTTTTCGCGGTAAAAGTGTTTAAACATATATTTTATATCAAAACTAAGTAAACAGTATTCATAAATAAAAGTAAGAGAATTATTTAAAATAAAATAATCATGTGAAAAAGTCAAGTTTGTTTATAATAATTTTATGAAAGTGCTGTTGCCTATAGGCAACATCGGTCAAGTGTGGTAATTTTCTAACAACGTACATTTCTCCAAATTCATACATTCAAAGATGCGTCCAAAAGGTCTAACACAGACAGACATTGAAAAAATTGTTAATTTTGACTGGAATGACTCGGAAGATGAGGAAAATGACGAAAAGGAGCAGGAAAAAACAGCAAATTTTGAAACTATCATCGAAGAAATATTGCAAAGTGTAATTGATATGATAACGGCGAAAATGTGAAAGGTGGTCTGATTGAGGAATTAATTGGAAAAGCTGATGACGGAAACGAAAATGATGAAGAGGTAATACAGAAAGAGACGGAAAAATTGATTTGTAAAGTTTGAGATGGAGAAGTGCGGAGCTAATGGAATGTGATACTCGTTGGAAAGCTGAAGTGCGTAGTAACGAGGTAAAACAACCAATCGAATATTTCACCCAGTTCTTGGCAGATAAAGTCTGGCGGATGATTTGTGATGAAACAAACCTCTATGCGGAGTTTGTACCGCATGGTTTGTACCGATGGTGCAGAATTAAAATGTAATGTGTCTGAAATAAAGAGGTATGTTGGTATATTACTATATCTTGCTGTTATAAGAGTTCCGACATATAGAATGGCATGGACGCCAAATTTCAAATTGACATCCATAGCAAATGCTTTGTCTAAAACTCGCTTTGAGAAAGTTAAAAAAATATTTTCATCTCAACAATAACTCTGTTCAGCCTCAAAAGGGGCAACCTGGATATGATAAGTTATACAAAGTTCGCCCATTGCTAAATTTTATAAAAAACAAAATTCAACGAGATTTCCCAACAAGAATTTAAAAGCGTCGATGAGCATATAAAGGTAATTTATTTTCTGTTCAAATATGCACGAAAAATCTAATATTAATTTATATATTTTTATTAGGTCAACATTGTTTGAAGCAATATCTGCCAAATAAGCCTTACAAATGGGGATTCAAAATGTTCACTAGAGCTGGTGTATCTGGCATTATTTATGATTTAACCCTTTATATTGGAGAAGGAACATACAAATCCTTTGGCTTGGGAATTTCATCCGACATTGTTTTAGACTTGACGTGCAATATTCCTGAGAACCTAAATTTCAAATTATTTTTTGACAATTGGTTCACTTCAATAAGCTTGATGAATGGTCTAAAACAAAGAGGTATATTATCCGTTGGTACAATCCGAAGCAATCGATTGAAAAATTGTGCTCTAGCAGTGAGAAAGAGCTTCAAGAGCGCGGACGTGGGTCAAGCGATTTCAAATAAGAGTCAACGCACAATTTGATTGCTTGTCGTTGGTATGACAATTAGAGTGTGCAACTGCTATCTAACTATGCAGGTAAAAACCCCATAAGTGAGTGCAAGAGATTGTGCCGAAAAGACAAGAAATTTATATATATACCACGTCCAGACATAGTCGATTCCTACAACAAGCATATGGGAGGCGTTTATCTTGCGGACATGCTACTAGAATCAACCACCGCACAAATAAATGGTATATGGCATAGTATACTGGTGCATCGAAGAGACCTCAAAAATACAAACGGCGACAAAGTAAAGCATTTGCCGGTAATAAATTTTCAGTTGGATATTGCTAACGAGCAATCCATCATCACCATCTTTACCATCGGCTCCTTCATCACCAACACTTACGACTGCCTCTGAATCAAGCTGCTCTAAAAGAGCATATATTGCAGAGCCTGCAAAATCAGCACGATTTGACAATTTTGGTCATTGGGTAGAATGGGGAGCAAAAGGCCGTTGCCGGCTATGTCATACTGGTTTTCCGCGTTCAAAGTGCAGCAAATGAAATGTTTACCTATGCTACAATTCACAAAAAAATTGCTTTGTATCATTTCATACTTAAATTTCAATAAAAAATGCTTTCAAAAATAATTTTCATATTTTTTTTTAATTTACCGCTATCGACCAATGTTGCCTATAGGCAACATCCTGTAACTAACAAACTAGGACATCAAAGACTTTGAATTTTTGCTCAGTTTATTTTTGAACCAAGGCTAACACGTATTTGTCTTAAAAAAATTTTTAGACCCACTCAATTTTACTATGACATGAAAGGGATATATTTGTTTCTACTATATTCGTCCCTCTCAACCAGTTCAAGGTTACCAGCTAGCAGTTGATGCAAACGATTTTATTTTTAATGCTGAAGATCCCAACGACGTTGTTATTTTTTAAGGTAATTTTAATGTACCTAAGCTGGCTCCGACTGAGCAGTCCTTCTTTACTGCAACAAATCCCACCTCTGATAAAGAAAATCATTTCATCGACCTTACTGACTCTGGTCTGCATCTATTAAGTGGTGTTACCAATAAAATTGGCAGACAACTCGACCTAGTATTCTAAACTTATAAAGATAACTGCGTCGTTTTAGAACGTAGAGATCTTCTCTCTAAGTTGGATAGCTACCACCCTCTCCTTTCTCTTACTTTGTCATATGCCTCCTCTGGTGTCCCTCAAGGTAGCCACCTTGGTCCATTAGATTAAAAACTCATGCATATCTGTTTACGCAGTTGTTGTGAAAATCTTTAAACATACTTCATTAGACATTCATACTGCAGGAAGATCTAGACATACTTTGTACTTGGTTCCAGAAGAATTTCCTGATAAGTATCAGGTTACAACTTATACGCGTGAGAGCTCTCCTACTTCGCCTCGCTGCTAACTAACCTTTCATCTGCTTGTTCCTTTAATGGATGAGTTGCATGATTTAGGTGTTATCTGTGATAAGGAACTCAATTTCTGTTCTCAAATTGATACAGGGTCTTCCTATAGGGACTTCCGAACTTCCGACAGTTGATAGCGGCCATATTGTTAAAGCTACAGCTGTCAAATTGGCTGTCGTTTATTCAGTCACCATGGATAGGCATGGCGTTCAACAACACGTGCAAATGATAAAATTGTTTTATCAAAATGTGGGTTCCATTCGGGCAACGTTCTGCGCGCTTTACCCATTTTACGGTCGCCATAATCGTCCTACTGACAGGACTATTCGCAGTGTGGTGGATAAATTTGAGTCCACTGGTTTAGGAAATGATAAACCAACACTCATAGGTCGACGAAACGCAAGACCTGCCGAAAACATCGTCGCTGTCCCTGAGAGTATGCAGGAGAATCCGGGGTAGTCGATCACGCCTTTCGCAGACCACAACTTAATAAATTTTGCGTCGAGACTTGGGTCTTCACTCGTACAAAATTCAACTGACCCAGGAGCTGAAGGTAAACGACCGTAGACAACGATATGTGTTCGCTGAATGTACTCTGGACCAATTGGAAACTGACCCTAATTTTCATCGAAAATTAGCGATGAGGCCCATTTCTGGATGAACGGGTACGTCAACGAACAAAATTGTCGAATTTGTGACGATACCAATCCACATGAAATAGAAGAGCGTCCAATATATCTCGAAAAAGTCACTGTTTGGTGTCGATTTTGGGCTGGTGGCGTCATCCGTCCATATTTCTTTGAGAACGACGTTAGTCAGGCCATCACCGTCAACGGCGAGCGCTAAACTTCGATGATTACCCACTTCTTTTGGCCTGAATTGGATGATATGAACACCAACGACATATGTTTTCAACAGAACAGCGCTACATGCCACACAGCTCACGCCACATTGGAAATTCGCACGAGCCATTCGAGGGCAGGTCATCTCACGTCGAGGTGTTATGAACTGGCCACAAAGATCGTGCGATTAGACCCCGTCAGGCTTTTCTTGTGGGGTTTTCCGAAGTCGCAGGTCTATGCGAATAAGCCACAAACGACAGCGGCCCTCAAAGCCAACATAACCCATGCCATCGGTCAAATTCAGCCTCATTTATGCGCCACAGTCATGAAAAATTGGTCAATTCAGATGCGAGCCACCCAGAGAACGCGCGGCGGATATTTGAACGTTGTTATATTCCATACATAATGGCATTGATAGGCCTTCAAAACTAATAGAAAATTTCGATGATACCTCACACATACTTTGTTTTATTTAAATTTAAAGATAGGAAGTGCTTAATGAAAGACTCTTTGGTATGATAAAAAAAAGCCAACTCTTCCCTTGGCTTCATCAAGCGCTGATATAAGGAGTTTTCCAATCCTTACGTTACCAAATCCCTTTGCATAACCTCTTCTTGAATATGCAAATTTGGTCACCCTACCAAAGAACTCACATCCTCCGAATAGTGTCTGTTCAGCGCAGGTTTTTACGATTTGCTTTACGTGGTCTTCCCAGGGATGATAGCCAAAACATGCCACCATACACTGATCGGCTGAAACATGTAAATTTACAACCCCTTTCTATGCGCCGAAAAGTTGCCGAAATTCTCGTTATTCATCAGATCTTAGTTGGTAATATCGATTGTCCTTCATTACTTCAACCCAGGCAATCTTAGGTCTGTGTCACTTTCCGGCTCAATCTTCACAGAACGAATTACGGACACCTGGATCCGATGTCTAGAGTGCTTCGTAAAGTTAACGATATTCTGCCTCTCTTCGACTACCACCTCAGGAAACTTTCCCTCAAAAACATTCTTATTTCCACCTATGCCACACGTCCTAACTTTTTTAACCGCTCGCATCCTTTAGTGTTTTAAGCGAAATTATTAGTTTTAAGAATATGCTTGTAGTAAGCCATAGGAGTTAACCGGGCCTCAAATCAAATCGAAGACCAACAAAAACCAGCTGTATTTTAGTGACGTCGGAGATTATTTAAGAAGAAGTGGATGTTTTAACAGACCAAGCTATCTACTATAGCGCTGCACATATCATTCTCGATATGATTTCTTTTAGACAGCGTCATATTTTCATCACATACATTGCATAGACTCCATACTACCGGAAATCCAAAGCTAATTTCAGTTGATTTATATTATTAAAAGGGCTGAAAGCGGTTACTTATTCTTGGGCTGCACCAGCGCCTTGAGAAGGGTATATACTGCAGGCTCTCACCACGACGGTTGAGGGAGTTCCCGGTCCTGGGAGCCATATACTTTCTGCCGCACAGCTCCTGAAATACGGGAACTAGAAGCACTCCAACTCAGAGTTTAGATTAATTCACCATGAGTTTTCACAGTGGATTAACACCCCATTACTTGGAAATAGTTAAGGCATTTCACTGTATCGTAACGTGTATTGTAAAGCGGAATCCTCTTATTCGTAACCTAAAAGACGTTCCTGGCACAAAATCGACCTTGGCAACGTCTTTTATGGCTACAAGATAACCCTGAGCTGCAATGTAACCACTGTGACACAATCATAAATTTGATTGAGTCGGCCAGAAATCTTTCCAACCATGCTAAATGGATTTAGGCTCTCAGCCTGTATAGCGCCGCATACACTGGCCAAATTCGAGTAATTTTAAGCAATGTACATAACGTGTACATATTCCGCTGAGAGATATTAGTCCTGTGCAATCAGATTAGCTACTAGCTATGAGCCTTTTCTAGTTGTAGTTTGATACTGTCCTTGCTTGGAAATGCCAAGGCAATCTTCGGCAGCCAGTATTTTTTTAGTGTTTGCGTTCTTACTGCGTTATCTTGATCGCAATGTCTTTATTAAGCTGAACATTTTATTAGAGCCTTCCTTCAAGACAACTTGTATTAGGTCCAGCAATATTGCTAGCTAGGTACATCGCTTGAATGACGTGCATCTTGTAAAGCAACAACGTGTTTATTCCGCTGTGCCAAGCGGTTACCGACAAAATCTAGTACACCCTACAACGTGAGAGTTATACAAAAATTTAATTACATTTCATGATTGCCGTTGCTTCTGGCTTACACACGACTTTCAATCGATCTGAAGCAGAAGCATCAGCATCAGCATCAGCTTCGGCATCGGCATCAGCAGCGGCAACAGCAATAGTATCACCAGCTGCAGCAGTAGCAGTTTACGTACTGAAATGATAAATGATAACCCATCGCCGCAGGAGGCAAATTAATGAGTTTAACCTGTGAGTGAAGACCTCTTTTCCACCTCCAACTTACGTATCTTCACTCATATGATAGACAAGTCTTTATCCTCGGACTATGGCAGCACCGTTCGTCGCATAATTTAATAATTTAATTTAGCAACCGGCCATCGATACAATCACCTCTGGTAGAAGATTTTTTTGTTTTCCCCCCCTTAAAATAGAAGAGTATGTGTTGTGGTATCTACATCTTACACAGGTATCCCGGCACCGCAATTCGTCGAAAGAGGACAAAATTGTTGTGGCAACAGATATCGCTCTGGCATCAAGATGGTCCACATTTGGTCCCATGGCCATTGTGTTGAATGCATGTAGTCATGTAGTCAATGTATCCGTATCCGTACATTGTACAGGAGCCTGGTGTATCTGTATCATGAATATATTATATTTTATACATGTACTGTATTTACAATCTCCTTCTTCGAAATACCCGTACTAGTGGCAATCTCTTGTTCAAGCCACGTTCTGCTCATAGTCTCCACCAAACAGTACCACCAAATGCGACATCTTTCTATGGAGCACGGGACATGCATTCAGATGGGGATTGTGAATGCTGGTTACAGATTACGGATTACGATTGATTGAGATTTTCGGGTCGAGTAAAGTGCTTCCAAGACTATGTTAAGCTAAGACCACACAAAGTGTCCGGCTGTCTATGAGTTGAGCTCAATCTATGTCTAATTGACAGGTGTGCCACATCACCTATTACCTTTCGCATTGATTGCAGTGAACAACGATGAAGATGATGATGGAGAGACTGAGACTGAGACGACAGGACAGGACCGAGACGGTTATGGCATCTTT
Organism: Volucella zonaria; assembly: GCA_963966105.1. Classification (NCBI taxonomy): domain Eukaryota; kingdom Metazoa; phylum Arthropoda; class Insecta; order Diptera; family Syrphidae; genus Volucella; species Volucella zonaria. The sequence goes on along the minus strand of OZ014532.1, from coordinate 190,311,438 downwards.
ATTAAGGAAAATTACCACCGTCAGAGAAATTTATATTTTGCCATCACGGAGAGTCTGAAATTATGCGTCATTTAGCTGAATGTTTGCTTTGGGGCGCAAACGGGGCGATATACGAGTACGAGTACGGGTACGAGTACTACGTATCTACGATTATATGTATATATGGACAGGCGATATGCTTGCTTGTTGGATGCACTGCATCCTTGAGATGATGACTTTCTATTCATCGTGACACCGCGATGATAATTTCGCGGTAATTATTCCTCCTCAATGTGGGCGCTAGGCGATGGGCTTGAGCATGTTCAGCACACCGCGATCTGTGGCGCTGTCATTGGAAAACCAACAAACCTGGCGGATGGACCACGCCCTTCTCATGATGGCTCGTTTTGTGAATTGTGAATTTTCATACCCCCGGTACCTATCTGCTCGTGCCTTTGTATCTGTACATCTAAATGTTAATGAAATTTAAATTGTATTTGCTCGCTCACAGAACAGGAATTCGAAATAAATTCTGTCGAGCTGTACGGATACGCGCGAACGGAAAATGATTTATTATGCTAAATTTGAATTTTGTGAATTTATGAGCAGCAGCGCACCAGTAGTGGCGTGTTGGCAACGCGCTCCTGATGCTGATGTTAGCTCGATGTTGCTGATGTCCTAGTAGAGATCCCATTGCTGCAGCACACTTCAACAGGACAGAGGACGGGGACTGGGACTGGGACTCTTTCACACTTGATGCTGCTAGTGGTGGCTGGCTGGTGAGGATATTAGCATTTGATTATCGCTGTGACATCTGCTTGGCAAAGCGAATTTTAATTCCTATCCAAGGATTCCAGCACGAAAACAGGGTTTGAGTGTAATTTGTCAAAAGGAAATAAATTAGAGAGAAGTTAGCGTAAATGTTGTTTAATTCGCTGACAGTTTTCGCATATATTATTTACGAGTTCCGTTATAATAATTATACAATTGTCGTCTTGTAATGCGTATGACACGAACGAAATGATGACTGCTGTACCGTGTGATTGTAAGGTAAGCAATTCGTGACGTTTATGCAAATTTAACATGAAAATGTCGAACAATAAGCAACTTGGTTAACTTTCAGGCGCTTCTATTTGTATAACTTGGGGAAATTATGATTTCCAAAAAAGTTAAATTTTGTTACAGGGGCTATATAGTATGTCGTTTCATAGCCTCCTAGCCGAAACAATATATGTAGGTGAGGAGCATTGGCTTTTTGGACTACAGCCAATCTCGGCAAAGGTTTTCTAAGTAGTTACTAATGGGAGTGATACTAAAATATCCCGCATGGTACAAGTAAGTGTCGACAAGAGTGTCGAAAAAACGGTTCAAATGGTTTCAAAGGATGACTGTTTTTTTTAGAATTAAAAACAGGCGAACCAACATAGTTATTTTTTGTAGGTCCTTGAGAGTTTGGAAACATATTTTGAAATAAAGTAGCAGTGGTTGGCACTCGATCACAAGTATAATTTCAGCGTCTCGTGGTTAATTTGGTTTGTGTTACTACCATCGATGATCAAGCCTCAATGTGACAGGAGGAGGTCTGCTGGCTTTGCTGATCGAAAATAAGTGGGGTGTGGTATGACTTAGTCGAAAGATGTAGCAAAGCTTAGCGCTTAGGATCTAAACCGTAATATACAGCTCGTGGAAACTAACTAATGACCTTAATGGAAATGATTCATGATGGAGAAAGTCGTTCGAAAATAGGTCTCAATCTGGAGGCTACCCCCCACAACTGCGTAGCGAAAACAGATCTCTGTCTGTGTAACCGCGAACAAGTAGTGAGAAACCAATGTTGAGGAGCTCAGATATCATCCAGGTGATAATTCGACGCATATGAAACACATCAAACAATTTTGTGTAAGTCTATCGGAAAACATAACAACAACCCAAACTTGAATTTACACAAAAATCTATTCAAAATAAAAAAAAAGATTAAAATCCTTTTTGAGCGCACATAGTTCTAATTTTTGTCCGATGCCGGTATTATTTTCATAAGAAATACTCTCTTTGTTCTGCAAAGCTATTCGAAAACTTGCTTACTTAAAGAAAAAGTCAACGAGGGAGTACACCTATCCCGGTCTCACCCGTAGGTAAGATTAGGTTATGGTGATGACCTGCATCGAACAGGCTTATTCGCGCAAGATAAGATCCCTGGCGATACTGCATACACAATCATAAAGTTCTCACACCTAAAAAACGCAGGAAAGACGATTGCGAGGATACAAAATTATTTAAGTTATTCAGACGCCGAACCATTTGGCTTCGATATGATCAAAGTACTCGATGAAACCAGTAAGGTAGCCATGGTCCTCCATGGCGATAGAACAGCTAAAATTGGAACGCTCAGAAGATCTGATGGCTCTTACAAATTTAGAGTCGAAAGTAGAAAATCTCTATCTCATGGTTAAGACTCACTTCCTGTGGTACCTGATTAAAGCCCGGTCACTACCAGCTCTTTTCACTGAAGCTACTCCGTAGATCTCTATTATCGGTTCTGATGGCGGATAAGGCCAGCAAACACCATGTTGCTTTAAGCTGTCTCGACATTATGACATAAATCCATGATAAAACTTCACGTGAGCAAAACTGTTTTGAGAATATACCCTCTACCCATGATCCAAAATACACACCAATGCAAACAATTTCGCTAGCGCTATGGACAAGTTGGGGCAAAAGTAATGTGATAGTGTGAATTGGCTGCCATTTTGTTAGAAATGAAAACAATTCACCTCTGTTTTCATGAAACGTTTAACATATTTGAATTGGTTAAATTGAAAAAAATTATATCGGTCAAATGACTACCTCCTGAGTTGATGTACAAATGTTTTAAGGCATTTTGAATTGTTGCTCGCAAAAGTTGTGATTTCTTCTTCAATGTTTCCTTTCAAAATTTGCAAGGTTTATGGTTTGTTGTGGTAAATTTGAGATTTCAAAAAGCCCCAAAGAAGAAGTCTGGCACTGTCAGATCTGGAGAGTGCAAGTTCCCAAACGGGAGATCACGCGGCCTGAAGATTAGTGATTCAAAATCTCCTTCGTTGCCAGAGGTTTGTGAGCGGTTGCTTCGTCCTGCTGGGGCCAAAAATGCTCGAGACCCAATTCAGCAACTTGCGGCAAGAAAAAATCGTTTGTCATATGTCTGTAGTGCTCACCAGTTACGGTTACCGTGGTGCCGTCGGCGTCTTAGCCTTAAACCAGAAATATCATATGTAAACAATTTTCTCGTTATCCATCAAAATATAAGGAGTATCCGTAGTAATTTTGATAGTCTTCTTGTGCATCTTGAATAAGCCAGATTTTATTTTCTTAACGTAAATATGGATTTATGAGGAAAAAAATCTTTGTATGGTATTGAAGGGTATGCATTTATTCCCTGTTGTAATAATGAAAATGCTTCTGGGGGTGTGGTCGTACTTGTTAAAAAGGAATTATATTAGATGAAGTGAAAAGTGACCTCCTTGGAAATTAAAAAAAATTTTTTTTTAAATGTTTTTTTATATTATTCAATATAGTCCTCTTTTAGTTTGATACACTTATGCAGCGATTTTCCAACTTCTTGATCTTGTCCGAAAAGTAATTTTTCGGAATGTCTGCAAAATGCTTCTCCGTGGCGTCGATGATTTCCTCGCGTGAGCTGAATTTTTTATTGATGAGCCATCTTTTTAGGTTTGGGAAGAGATAATAGTCCGAGGGATCCAAATCCAGTTATCAATCGACGCCAAAAGTCCGCCCGATTCCGCATCAGCAAGTCCAAACACTCTTTCGAAGTGCTCTCGCTTTCGTGTTTTTGGTCATTCGCGACACCCAGCGGCAGTATAACTTTTTCATATGCAGAATATTGCCCAAAATATGGCGTGTGCGCTCAGTATTATTCTTCGTGGTATCTGCTAGCTGGCGCACCTTCATTTTCCGGTCAGCCAACACCATTTCATGTATTTTTTTGACATTGTCCTCTGTAACGGCATCGGAGGGCCTGCCGCTGCGGACTTGATTGGTAGTGGAGTTGCGGCCATCACGAAACTCTCGGAACCAATATTTGAAGGAGCATTAGCCGCATAATATTTATCCAACTTTTCTTTTGTTTCCTTCGCCGTTTTGCCTCTCAAAAAATAATGTTTGATGAGAGAAGGAAAATCGTTTTTGCCCATACTCAACATGCTGCCAAACACGTCAACAACAATCAGCTGTCAAAACAAAACTAAAGACAGTATCGCACTGAAATTTGGCATGTCTGCCTAAATATGGACGGACTTCAAGGCACCATAACCTTTTTTGCAGTAGCAACGCATTCTGGCAGTCAAGGAGGTCACTTTTCACTCCATCTAGTATGATTTAAATGTTGTATGATGTTGTCAATGTTCTGTGTTTATAGATTTATTGAGCCTTCTAACTCAAATAAATTGTTTCTTGAGGAATTAGAAAATTTGTTATCGAAAGATTTATCATATGACATAATTTTATTGGGCTAGTTATAGACAACTATTTACTTTTATTAGCTTTGTACGGCCTAGATTCATGCACCACCTTGAGTTCCCGGAAGTGATTCAGAAAATTAAAGATACAAGTTTCTTCATCTAGATCTATTTTGTCCCCTTTAAAGTAATATCCATCAACTGCAACACACTTATGCGAGCGCTTGATCCAATCCTCGAAACATTTTTTATATTCGGTTTTCGGTATGTCCATCACTGCTTCCTGCGATTCTTCCATTTCTTCTTCTCGACTGCTGAAACGCGTTCCCCGTGGTGGTTTTTCAACTCGATTGAAGAGAAAGAAGTCACAGGGAGTCAAATCAGGTGAATTCGGTGGCTGTTGGATGGTATTTGTTGCATTTTTCTGCGTACTGTGCGACGGTGCGTTATCATGGTGCAAAATCCATCAGTTTTCTGCCCAGAATTCTGATCTCTTTCGGCGAATTGCTTCACGCAAACGTCTCATAACGCCGTAATACTCTTTGTTTACTGTCTGGCCTTCTGGCAAAAATTCATGATGCATTACACCGTTGTACTCGTAATCCATGAAAACCCTGAGCATTGCCTTCTTTTTTGCCTGAAAATTACGTGGTTTTATTGGTCTCGGCTAATTTGGTGAACGCCATTCACTTGCCTGATGTCTGGATTGCGTGTCGTACTCATAAATCCACGTCTCGTCTCCAGTAATGATCCTTTTGATGAATATGGGATCGGATTCAGCCTCGCAAATCATCTCTTTTGCGATGTCAACGCGGTCTCTTTTTTGCATGAAATTGAGGTCTTTTGGCACCAAGCTGCTACACGACGGAAACCCAAATCATTAACCAGAATGTCTTGGACGGATCCATAGGCAATGTTCAAGTCATCCTCTATCTCTCTGATGGTTAATTTGCGGTTACTGACCAACATTTCTTTTACTCCATCAATGTTGTCGTCGGTTTTCGATGTCGATGGTCTGCCACTGCGTTCATCATCTTCGATTGACTCACGACTACTTTTGAACCGCTCGTGCCACTGGTAAACGACCGTTTTGTTTAGAGAATCGTTGCCGAAACACTTTTGCAACATTTCCAACGTTCGCGCACCATTAAATCAGTTTGTTACGCAAAATTTAATACGAGTACAAGTTCGTTGTTGCAAATTTAAATCCATTTCTAAAATTGTAAAAAATCGCCAACTCACACGTAATTAGATGTACTCTTGGCTACGTAACTTTTGCAAATGTCAAGCTATGATGCTAAGATTTAGAGGGAATGTCGACAACAGATTTACCAACTTAACAAAAGAAACAGAACTCAAATCGGAACAATGGAAGTGCAAAACGGTGGTATCCCCCGGGAACATTTTGATGAAGGTGGTATAAATAGACCTACTCGCATTTCTTCAGGCACCTGCATTGAACACATCGTGGTACGTTTTTCCAACTCTGAAAAACTCAAACTTCATAGCTCCGTTTTTGATGTACAAATAACTGATCATTGTATGACGTGTCTAAGTTTTAAATCAAGTTCGGTTACGAGTATGAATGCTGCGCAAATGTACTATGTGAAAATGATCCTTTTTTAACTTACAGTAAGTTCATTGTTACCTTAAACAAGAATGCCTCACGTTGTTCGAAAAAAGCAAAGAATAGCGGGAATAAATTGAGAAGACTAAAGCCTTTGATCAATACTAACTTAGTTACCAAAATAAAAGAAAAGAATAAATTATACAATAAAAAAACGAAATATCCGAATAATGTCAATATTTTAAGTGCTTATAAACAAATATGTAAAGATGTTTCCAAAGATGTTATTCTGTATAAAAACATTTTTTATTCTAAAGGTTGGTGGTGATTCTAGGGAAGAATGGCAACTTGTTAAAGAAATTCAGAATAAATCTTCGGTCAGCCCACTGGTTCATAGTATTAAATTCAACGATGTCACCATTAGTGACCCTAAAGATTTGGCTTAAAAATTTAACGAGTATTGCGCTTCGATTGACACTAAGGTAATATCGAATAGCTGTTCTCAATTCTCTAACTTCAACTGCACAGTTGTTGATAAATCACTCGCTCATAGTTTCTTTGCCGAACCAATAACGTTCTTTGAACTGTTTAGAATTATTAACTCACTAAAAAACCCGAACTCTTCAACGACAAACTGTTTTTCAAACAATTTTGTTAAGAAAATAACTCTAAATCTTAGATAAAAATAATTTCTTTAGCAAGTACTAATTTGGTTTCCGGTCAGGTTTTTCAACTGAAGGAGCCCTGTTAAATTTCTGCACAAATATTTATGATAGTTTGACTGCGGCTGTTTTCATTAACAATACGAAAGCTTTTGATACAATCGATTATAATATTCTTTTGGTAAATTTATACAATTGTGGTTTTAGGGGTAAGATACATCATTGGTTCAGGTCGTATTTATCAAACAGGAAACTGAGGGTAAAAATTAATGGGCAAATGAGTTCTTTTAGAAACATCTTCATAGGAGTTCCTCAAGGCTCTGTGGTAGGACCGATACTTTTCTTTATCTTTATTACCTCACTCTTTTCTCAGAACTTTTGTAGTAAGATTAATGCGTTTGCTGATGACATGGCATGTGCTTTTCAATGTAACTCTCCTTTAAACTTAATTGCTGACATGAATCATGACCTGGAAGTTCTGGGTTATCGGTCCCAACAGCATAATCTGGTGATTAGTGATAAAACGAAGATGATGTTTTTTAATCTATGTGGAAGGGAGTTGGACTTTGGTACCGCACAAACATATTTTGAGTCCCTTACATGTTCTGAGAATTGCCTCGTTATAGAAAATGTTAAATCGTATAAGTATCTTGGGGTTACACTTGCCTGCAGGATGAGTTGATCCGACCATATGAGTGCCCTTAAAAAATACCTTATAGCTGTCACAAGACAGTTATACTCTTTAAAATCATTCTGTTTCCCAGATCTTCCTAAGTGCATCTATTATGGGTTAGCCCACTCTAGGCTCGAATGTGGTTTAGTTTCCTGGGGTGAAACTCATTTCAACAAAATGAGCCCACTTCTAATTTCTCAAAAACACATTGTTCGTCTTATCTGCAATAAAAATCGTCGTTTTACTAGTCTGTTACTTTTCAGAGGCCTTAAAATTCTTAAAGATATTTTTTCTAGATCAGGCTATGAACTGAATAGAAGCTCCGAGTACTATAACCAACAATTTGAATCTAGTTACTGTACCATCATTCATATCTTTTTCGTTGTCAACTTACTAGTAAATATCTCAATATATTTTGCGACCCCACTATCTTTCTTTCTACCTTTTTAGTTATTTTTGTTATTAATTTTTGCTACCCGTCTCGCTATGAATGCTCATCAGTATACCCTCAAGCCCACTTTCGGACGTACTCTCAAATATCGTGATTCGTTCCTAAGCCGTACAACTCGCTTATGGAATGCCCTGCCTATCTCTTTATTTCCTAGACATTATAACCTTCAAACATTTAAAACCAACATTCACCGGTACCTTTCTTTCCATCCTCCCTGATTTTCCTTCGCCCGCGCTGTGTGCAAACATTTGAACGTGCGCAAATTATAAAAAAAATATATAAATTTTTAGTTTATTGTGGAGCACAGACTTTGAGGTTAGTAATGGCATGCAATGTCTGCTAAATGCCTACCTTGGCTCTGCCTACTACTAATAATTCTTTCGATAAAATTTTTCCTAACGTTTTCGCATAATTGCGGCTGTATTTCGCGGATAACAGCTCTGATATTTTCTTCTAGTGCATGAATCGTTAGAGATGCATCTTTAACATAGCCTTAAAGCCGACGGCCAGTTGAAGTTTCCATTTCGAGTAATCTCACGTCGAGGAAATTTGTCACGCAATAAAGCCATTATTTCACTAGCTATGTACCATTTAACGCCGTCCTACTGAAAACAAACGTCATCCACGAAGCATCATTTTAGAGAAAATATGGCCTAATGACACCGCCAGCACAAAAACCTCACCAAGCTGTTACCCTTTGTGGATGGAGAGGTTGTCCCACTATTCCTCTTAGGTTTTCGGAGCCTAAGATGCGATAGTTTTTTTGTTTACGTACCCAGACAGATGAAATGAGCGTCGTCACATAGAAAAATTTTATATAAAAAATCGTGATCCTATTTTTTAATTTCCAGCACGGATAGCTGTAATGAAGCGCAATCGTGAAGTTGAATTTTCGACTACTTTATCGAGCAACTGGGCCCGTATATCACTTCCAAATCGTCCAACGTCTCTGGTTTATCGGCATAGACTAGTGACTTCACATACCTCCAAAGAAAGCAATCTAAAGGTGTGAGATAACACGATCGTGGAGGCCGGTTCACAGGTTCATTACGCGAAATTATGCGCTCAGCAAATATTTCCCGCAAAAAATTGATGGTGTCGCGCGCCATGTGGCATGTTGCGGCATCGTGTTGAAACCAAAGCTCTGTCACGTCAATGCCGTTCAACTGAGGAACGGAGAAGTCAGAAATCATGTTTCTATAGCGTTCTCCATTGACGGTAACATTCTGGCCGATATCGTCCGTAAAGAAATATGGGCCTATGATTCCACCAGCCCATAAAGCACACCAAACAGTCAGTTTTAATGGTTGTAATGGCGCCTTGACAAAGGCTTCTAGGTTTTCTAGAAGGAGGTTGGAAATGAGGATCAAGGTGAATCAAGTTTTCGGTTCATTCACCAAACCTACGACACGTATAATGATCACGTGGTTTCAAATTTTGCACAAGCTGGATCTTATAAGCTTTTAAGCCAAGATCTTCCCGTAAAATCTTCCACAAAGTGGATGGACATAGTTCCAATTGCTGTGGACAATGCCCGCAATCTAAAATCCGTCCATCTTCTGCTGATTCAAACTTACCGCGCCAATTACGTCACTTTGAACCAATATCAAGAATGTTGCGTACAACAAACAACTACGCCGAAGACTTTGATGTAAATAGCAGAGCAAATACATAACCAAAAAAGCCGTGCTTAATACGAGTACTCGTATGTCACTCCTTTAAAACCTACATCGACCACCCATCTATATATTTTTCCTCGTCCCATTAGTTTAAGAATATCTATGTTAGTTGTTAAGCCCAGTTTCAAGTTTTTTATTATGAAGATACAGTATAAAGATACAGAGATACACTTTTTTATCTGGAGTCAGAGAAAGCACCAAAATCGTAAGAGGTCGAATTGCTGTCCAGTTTGGGGATTCTGTAGGTAAATTAATATCCCCTATTGCTTTGCTTACGGGGATGGAAATTTAACCACATGAAATTGAATTCTGGATTCAAATATCTTACGACTATTGCTATCATCTAGAGGCACATTTAAAATATCCAGATTTACATGACCAACCATAATTGGATTCCTTACCATTTCCTCAGTTGACAAGGGCCGTATCTCTTTAATAAACCTATCTTTACTCATATTATGAGGTCTACAGCAACCTGTACAAAATTGCATTAAGTGCATCAATATTGCAAGTACCTCTTATCACATCTGAACACCTACGGTGCAAACTATTACAATCTTCTATACTCGAATATGTATTTGCTGGAGTTATTAATCATGAAAGCAAAAATCTTAGGAAATTTCGTATCTTATCCGTCGCTACACATACTTTTTGAATCAGACCAAGTTTCGTCGATGCTTCCGCTAGAACATGTATCGCATTTGTCGCTTGTGCTTAGAAAGGATATGCTATCCTGCAAGCAGAACTTTTGTATGCCTCTTAACTTGGATTAGGTGAATTTTTTTTTTGTTTTTTTTTTTTACTCGAAATAGGTCATTACGGTTTGTTACTGGCAGTCCTGCGGGCATATCTGTCAACTAAAAAAAAGGGAAAACATTTTCAATAGTTGCACATAGTTTGTCATTAGAACCCATAAAAAAGGGGAAACAAACAATGAGTATCCGAAGCAGTGTTGAAATAATCTCTACCAAATCAAACCACTGGAGGACTAGTCCATTGACACTGTTAACGAGCAATGTGTGCAAAATAATTGCAGGCAGTTCGCCTAAAACTAAGCGCAAATCATACAGCGGTTATGCACCACAGAATTCAAAAATTAAAAAAAAATATATATTTCTAGCGCCCACTTTTAAACCGAACCACGGGCTTCTCACCGCTAAAAGTGGGCGGACATGGATGTGGCTCTGGCGCAATGCGTGTAATAAATTAAAATATCAGCCTGTCTCCTGTGAGATAATTACCATTATTCCATATTAGCGGGCATTAATAACTTAATGAACAAAATAATTTAATTTGATTTATCGGTGAGTCGGGAATTTTGGAAAAAACTCAAAAAGATACAAAGTCCAACGAAAAAAAAAAAAGAAACTGCAGAGTATGATGGAGAACAATTGGCGATAATTCAAATCGGCCGTCATCACCATCAGGGATGCTCTCGATTGGCCAATCTATTTTCGGTATTCGTAGATGTCCACCGCGGGGTAGAAGCCTTCCACGAAAGCCAGACAAAGTTTGTTTTGACTTTTTTCATGGTAGGATGAGTCCACCACCACAATCATGGCCGTGGGAGTGCAATCAACTGAAATGGATGGCGTAAGTTTCTTTAGTCAGTTCCACCTCCAGCTTCAGCCTTAAGGGAGTTCTGGAAAACTTACGCACCTTACTGGTACTATCCGTACTCATACCTGGCCTCTGACTGGGAAAAGAAGAAAAAGTTTTTGGAAATTATTTCCGTGCTGTTGGGAAAAGAATTTCGAAAAGAGAAAAGCGCGCGCTAGGATCAAAAGGATCCAAACGGAAACAGAGTATGAGTTGAGGCAAAGAATCGCTTGTGCTTGTGCTGGTGATTGTGCTGGTGCTTGTGGTTCAAATTAAAAGAATAACCCGTGCGGCGACTAGAGCATTTCCTTATGGAAAACTTTTCGTGTAATCGACAAGGAAGTTGGTTAAGCAAGTTTAGGAGGGACGAATTCGGTACTATATTCGTATATATTCGTACCTACTACCAGTCCGGTTACCCTGGTCCTAGTGCATGAATTAAGAATGATTTCTTAAAAGTCCGGGTAAAAGTTTCTGCAGCGGGGCAATATTAAATTCTAATACTCGACTAGTTTCAAGGAGCAAGAAGTTATTTTTAAGTTCACCGCAGTGATGCTGTGCTGCTGCAGCGAATGGGTTATAAGCTACGGGTTATCCTTCTTTGAGCGTAGAGGGGAAATTAAAAATTCCTTTTTAGTGGTAATATTTTGTTATAAAGTATTTATAATAGACATTAGGCGTTAGAAGTTCTTCTTTGAATTTGAAAAATGGGAGAATAAGGACCCAATGACTTGGTTTTAAATTAAAAGACTATTCAGATGAATTGGGTTTGCTTTTTCGTCTTGGCTTCAAAAGGAATTGGGAGAGAGGTGTGAGTATGAAGGAACTATTCTTTGCACAGTATTGCAGGAGCAAATATTGTACTTGCTAAAGAATTTTGAATAAGTCACTGAGGGCCAATAAGTCATTGGTAGCGGCGTTCTCAGTCTGACTGTAAGTAGACTTTGTAATATTTTATTCAAGAGCTAGCAACCGGCCTCCTATTTGGAAGCACAAATTTTTTATTTGTGGAGCAAAGTTTTCTAATTAATGACTGGTTGTAGTATTGTCTTAAAAGCCGACCTGCTGGAATATTGCTTATGTAAGGATAGTTGTACCTTCTGCAGGCTATAACTGAACCGAGAGCACATCGCTACAGTCGTTAACTAATTGGACCATGGTGATATGATATAGAGTCCAACTGATCTGTTCTGAGCGATTATCGACAGAACTGCCAAATCCGATAAAGCAAAGAGAGTGAGAAAATGTGTAAATTCCAGAGGAATGGAAGAGACCGACGACCATCAAGTTTCAAGAAAAAGGAAATCTGATGGATTGTGGGAGCTAAATAGGTATTTGTGTTCTGCCGGCAGTAGCCAAGATAAAGGTGAGAATTATATAAGAAAGGATTAAGGAACATTAATTCAACTCTCAACATCGGATAAGCAAGCGTTCGCTTCTACATCGAACACATGAGCGCCTAAAGGATCAAAATAAAACAATGCGTTGAGTACAACTCTCCGCTAAATTTACTGTCTATCGACTTTAGCAAGCCTCTCGATAGCTTGAACTGAGATGATATCTGATTACCATTGCACAGGAGGAAAACTCATGGCCATTGTCAGGGCTCCATCCGAGAGCAGTTTCACAATTTTAGTGTGTCGAAGGGTTTTGAGTTCAAAAGTGGAGGAGGCATACTGGAATCACCATTGGTCTTGTTGGTGCAGCGAAGGTAAGGAAGGTAATATCCGTTATTAATTTCGATGAAATTCGATACTCTATGGAATTCCACATTAGATAATGTACCTTTGATGGCTAAGCAGAACCAAACTAAGTGGAGTTTAAAACAAAAAAAAAACCCTGACCACGTCTAATACCACGTCAAGCTAACATTACCGAACAGGAAGCCAACTAAATAGAAAATTTTCAACATCCACTCGTATAAAGTAAAACCTTGGCAATGAATTAAATATTTGCAGCAAAATTGGGAAGCAAATCTGCGATCGGAGTGCCACCCAAAATCCGAAGAATTAGGTTGCGTTTGTTCACCTCCAATTTTGTATCAGTGATGCATTACTTGGAAGGGAAATACAACTAACACCCGTAAGCTCCAGACTTTCATGTACAGATGTCTGAGAATCATCTTGAGAATCGTTTGGCCCAACTGTGTTTCTAACCAGTTGTCTTGGATGATTTCAAGTCTGATATTTACAAAATCAATGCTGGTGTGCCCCAGGGCTCCGTTCTATCTCCGACACTCTTTTTAATTTTCATCAACGATCTCTTGTCTGCTACCTCTAATCCAATATACTCCTTTACTGACGACGGTACTCTCTGCTTTTCATATTCGTTCCCGGACTCACGACCCTGCTCTTCGGCTGTAGAACGGGAACGGCAGCGTATGTTAAGCTCATTAAATTTCGATATTAACAGCATAGTCAAAAGGTGAGTAATCACCAAAGTGGAATTTAATGCTTCCAAAACTCAATGCTGTCTGCTGTCGCTAAAGCGAAATTTAAATACCCAGCCATTATCCATGGATGGCACTTGCATCGTCGAAACCGATAAACTTTCCATTCTCGGTATGTGTATCAATGACAACTTACGTTGGAATAACCACATATTCGGTGTTGTCAAAAATGCTGCGAAATGTCTAGGTTTCCTCTAGCGATGTAAGAAATTTCAAAAATTGGAGTTCAATGCCCACATCTGGTCGGGTGCTCCTAAAACATCTCTGCACCTGCTAGATAGGATTCAAAACCGTGCGATAAAATTCATAGGTGATACTAATATCACTCAAACAATGGACACCCTAGAACACCGACGTAATGTCTCTTGTCTCACTCTGTTTTATCGCTATTTCCACCACCAGTGCTCCGTAGAAATCGCCAGTAGCATTCCGCCCATTGAAAATTTTAACCGTAACACCCGTCTCGCTATGAACGCTCATCAGTATACCCTCAAGCCCACTTTCGCACGTACTCTAAAATATCGTAATTCGTTCCTAAGCCGTACAACTCCTCGCTTATGGATTGCCCTTCCTAGCTTTTTATTTCCTAGTCATAATAAACTTCAAACATTTAAAGCCAACGTTCACCTCTCTTTCCATCCTCCCCGATTTTCCTTCGCCCGCGTTATGTACAAGCATTCTAAGGGTACTTAGTCCCTAGAGCGCTCCCAAGTTTAAAAAAAAAAAAAAAAAACTGGCCAGGAACGTGGAGACACAACTGTACATGTACACCGGAGAAGGTCTCATCGGATTGAACGCAACCTATGCCACTAATAAAACTCCATATACATATGATGAAATGGAATCCGCTCACCCAGACAGGTAGGACTGCAGGACACGCATGGTAATAGATGCTGCGTATCTGCGGGAGAAAGGCACGGCCAAATTGGGCAAAACCAGAACTGGACTTTCAGCCAAGAGCTCTCGAAAAACTTCGTAAAGTTAAACTCAAATTTGTTTAGGGAAACCAACTTTGCAAATATAGGAGGCTATGTCAGTGCCGACACGCAGATTGCAATTTAATCCGCATCAGATTGAGATTCTCTCAGCATTAAACAAAATTAAATGTAGGGCAGGCGAGACCAATCACGTTGTATCGCGGCTTCCTTCAATCAACTGATTTTCAATCAACAGATATTGCCTTCAATGTTGACTTCAATCACCTGATTATAGAAAGGAACAAATGGAGACAACAAACGGAAGCTTACCAACAGAGGTGTTCAAAGCTGCTGCAAATGACTTTGTAGAGTGCATATATTATACACCAACTTATTTCTCAGATTTAGTCAGAAAAGTGTAAGCTTGATGAAGAGAACCTCAGCATTGTTTACCAGTTCCACGAAAAAGGAGACCACTTCAAAAGCGCCAACTATAGGTAGACGCCATATTTAGAGATCATCTGAAACGCCTCGTTAACAACCTGATTGACCCTTTTTAGGTTTTAGACAACCAAATTTTCCCATTCCGGCAGATCCTGGAAAAACTCAGGAAGTCCAAATCGATAACCATCATCTTTTCAGCGATTTTAAGGCCGCATATAGCAGCATTTAAAGAGACGAGCTATATAGAGCTACGTTTATGACGATTAAGAACGCTTGCTGCTCCGTCAAGGTTCGAAACGATTTAACTGAGACCTTTGATGTCAAAAGAGGTTTTGTACAAGGTGACGCCCTGTCATGTGACCTCTTTAATATCATATTTGAAAGAACTCGCAAGCGAACACTGGAGGCACAATTTTTCAAAAGCCTGTGCAACTTCAAGCGTACGCCGATGATATCGTCATAATTGGGAGAACGGAGCGAGCTGTCACCGGTGCGTTAGCTAATATTGAAACGGAAGCTGCCAAAATAGGTTTAGCGGTTAATGAGGGCAAAACAAGGTATATGCTGTCGACAAGAAGGGACACACAACATCAACGAATTAGACGGAACGTCGCGATCGACAGCTATAATTTCGAGGCAGAGAGCGACTTTGTCTATCCTGGTTCTGCTATAAATTCTGCCAACAACACTTCAGCAGAAATAAAACGAGGAATTACTCTTTCCAATCGTTCCTAAGAAAGCAACTGAGGAGCAAGGCCCTATCCCGAAAAACTAAGGATACTCTTTGTAAGGCCTTGAGCATTCCAGTCCTACCTTATTACACTGAAGAATGGACTCTGTCAAAAGCAGATGAAGACATTCTCAGTTGTTTCGAGAGAAAAATCCTTCGAAAAATATTCGGTCCCGTTTGCGTTAACGCGCTTTGGAGAAGGAGATTCAACGACGAACTATACGAGCTGTACAGAGATATCGATCTAGTCAGAAAATTGCGCATTAGTCGCCTGAAATTGCTAGGACATATAGAGCGAATGGACATCAACGCTCCGGTCAGCAGTATCTTCGAATCCAACCAGGAAGGACGACGTAGTAAATGAAGACCACCTCACCTTATGTGGTACGCACAAGTAGAACGAGACCTCAACCGACGTGGAGTGCGCAACTGTGGCCAGTTAACTAAAGACTGGGATAGACCGTTGTTCCAACCTGTATAAACAGAGCTTTTGTTGCAATTTTTTTCAGTGAATCTTTCATGTTATTAGATACCAGTACATACTCGCTTCTATATACACGCTTCTGCCGGCAGCCCTCCCTTCGTACTCCCCGCGTTTTTGAAGTTAGGCAATACTTTGCGAGGGTTATTAGAAACACATGTATCTGCTGCTTGGCTTTTTGTAAGCTCTGTCTACAGGCTCAATATGAAGGAAAGGATCTCCGACCAATCGTTCTCTATTATCCTATTTCCAATAGCCATCGTGTCCGTATGAGAACTGCATAAGGCGATAGTGGCAGTCCCGAAGTGGTCTGTTTTATTCTCGATGATTGAGACCAGTTTAAGGTGCCATCTATAGTACTTCATTCCATGTTAATCCTTTCTTGTCACAAAAGTGCAATACAGATTGCATTTTTTGGTTTTTACTCCGCTGGTAACGCTAGCCTTTTGGCAGTTTGCCAGAACTAAACTATCTTGTCAGCAGACTACTCCATCCGAAATTGTTTGTGCTATTTGTGTGCATTGTGTATACAGGCGAGAGCTTCTTTCTTGTAACCCTCATTGTAAGTTTTCTCGCACAAATTAGAGCAGTGTGTAGCAGACTACTGTCCACTCCGGATAGCCTGTTCCTCGTGGCATATTAAGACTTGCCGATGTTTGGCGGAATTGGGGAAAGTGCTGTCTGCACTTATGACGACTTTCTACTAGAGTCCTCGACGTACATTTTAGAACTTAAACTGCGTGGGAGTATACTCCAAGATATTTTAATGCCATCTTAGATCCATTGGTTGGGTTCCCAGTCCGAATAGCTCCGGTCTTATGCCCAGTTAGTTTAGGCCGGCAAACACTAGTCCATTCTTGATGCATGTGAATCGCGTGAATGAGTTTGCTTGGTCACGGTTGTCACCGTAATATCAAAACCATAAAAACTAATCAGCTCAACTTCGTACATTAAGTTTCACAGGAGAGATCCAAGGTTCGATTCACAGAAAGGGTCTAGTACTCAAAGCCATAGTATTTTCGGTTTAAGGTTTAAATTTACTTTTGCGATTGATAATTAGTGTTAGCATGCCTGCTTTTTTCGTCAATTTAAAAGCATTATTACTTGGTTACCCTTTGTTATATTTTGCTCAGTATTCTTTCATACGAGTGTGTCTACTATCGCCTTTACCGCTTCGCTGGTAGGACGCGATTTTCGGCTTCTCTCTCTTTCAGCCGTATGACAGAGCTATTTTATTCTCTGCTACTAGTGTGTCATGTAAGATACATACTTCGATCTCTTCCATTATATTTACGTAGCATTTTGGTCGGTTTTAAGGAAGTATCTACACTGGTCTCTGCTCTAATTAAGGAAGCTGGTATTAAGCGCTCATCAAAAGTTCCCTTTCATTGTCATTCAATTGAATCAGTCCGACATTTGAATACTTGGCTAGAGAGCTGGTAATAGCCAGTACTCATTGCATGATAACTTTGAAACTTTTAATTAATTTTATCCACAATTCAAGAGTCATTTCTAAGGAAATCTGTTCCATAATCACTTGGCTATATATTGGTTTATTGAAGCTGCATATGCATCATAGTTCGGAGAAAGTGGGCTGCTGAAGACGTTTTTTTTGGGGAGGGACATCCACTTCTCTCCAGCTAGAAACTTAAGAAGCACAACAATTTCCCCTAAAATAAAAAAACAAAAATGCCCCATTCAATTGTTTTCGCTGCCAAGTTCTTTATGTACAAAGTATGTATCTTTTGGTATCCTAAGAACTGGCATTCCTGTGGATTATATATCCCAGTGCACACTTGATAACGCTGAGTAAATGACTACCGCCTTCAATCAAAAAGGGACATACTCTATAAATTGAATTTTATAAAAACGAGAGAAATAAAAATTAAGTGAGATAAATAAATCAATAAGATGGTCCCTAACGAGCAATCATTTAAGAATCAATTGCCAACTGACACACTGTGACAACTCAATGACAGTTTATTGACAGATCATTAGCATCAGATTGATGGGAGAAAGTTTCTACACAACCGCCACACATGCAATTACACCATCAAATCTGGTGACAATGCAATGACACGCTATCGCGATGAAACCATGGAATGTTGAAACGATGAAACGCTCAAACTACTCGTTATTGTTATCTAACTCTAGAGCTTGCAGAAAAAAAAAAAAAAAACAAAAGAAAAATTAATAAAAATTGCTGTCTATAACAGAGAGGCAATTTTAAAAAGCCCCAGGGGTGGACAGTTCAGCTTTTGTGCTCGTGCAATCTATGCAAACAGTGGCCTGTGGTTGAAATTTATTAATAGCCATCCAATTATGGTCCGGTTGTGTTGCAGCACTTTGTTTGCATCCATAGCCATACATACTCCAAGTGACAATCATGAAAACCGACTCACGAAAGAAAATTGCGATAAAAATCTCTCATACATGGGCAACTAAACCAAAGCACAACGACATCAGGACATCAGGACACCACGACACCGGGACACCACCTTCCATGTTGCCACACATCGCTTTAACAACTCTGTAATTGAATAGAAACGCTCAATTACCGGCCAACGAAACCGAAACCCATTATCATCATCATCATTTGGACGACTGGACTTGGATGTCGATGAGGTTGATGGGGAAGTCGAGAAATCGAATTTGGTCCTGGTCTTGGTCTCATCTCTCATCTGAACCACAATCGAACACAATAGGTCAAATCAATTACTTTCAATTTTCTGCATATAAAAATCGATGAAGTAGCCCAGCGGGCAGGGAGGGATGTGCATTTATCTGTCCAATGGACGACTACTACAATGATGATGACCACGACGATGAAGATGACGATGACGATGAGGATGAGGAGTACTCGTACCTACTTGCGGAGGCTGCAATCTTAATGAATATGGCTTTCCATTTTGCTCCATCGATATGCACTAGCCACAAGCAACAAGCAACACATCCACCTCGTCGTCTCTAAGTGAATTGATTGTGCAGACACGGGGATTCGATTTGAAGCGGCTCCTGATGGTTGCGCCCGAGATAAGGTGCTCGTCGTTCGCCTGGCTAACATTAATTTTGTACAGACCAACTAAGATACTGTCTACAGTACAGGATTTCAATGCCGCTTACAAGATTCCTACAGTAGAATGACCATTAAGATAAAAAGAGGGCGGCAACCGTACGTATGCATTGCTGACCATATGGTCATCTAACATAGAGAGGAGTGGACTGAAGATAACAGCCATGTCATGAGTTCATCTATCAAGTGTCCTGCGGAATTGTTTGATTAATTTATATAACTGTCAGGAGTCAACAGCAAGGTGATAGCTCTTCTCCTTAAACAGCAACATTTATGCCCTGACCGTTCGACCGACGACTGGTTGTTGACGTCCGGAAAGCGACTAGAGATTTGCATGCCGCCTTGGTAGTGGTACGTGGTATCTCTGCACCTCTAAGTTGCATCATGTATGTACATACGAGTACTAGTCGACGCTGGCTACTGCATGCATTCGAGAGTTTCAAGGGGTGGCCAGACCACGACAACGGTCGTCGGTAGTCGGGCGACCGGTTAGCAAGTCGGCCGGATGACGATTAGAAGGAAGGTGGTGGTGATTTATGCGTGTTGTCTTCACACATGCAAATGATCCAAGACTACTCGATAATAAATCTTCAACTTCAGCGGTTGCCCAGGTAGCCCAGGTTACCCCAACCTATAGCCAGCAGTCGAAAGTGTGTGTAGTAGCTCTGGAGATGACAATTACTAGGCTCGGTAAGTGCAACTGACATTATCTAACCGTGTGTGGACGTGATAATACGTATTTGATTAATTCTATTTGATTACGGGAGGCGGCGGAACGCCTACATCTCGAGCACTAAGTGTGTGTGCGTAATTTGCTGTATAATCAGTCAAATCTGCACAGATGTGAGGCCCGGACGATGAGCATTAATTGTGCTTTATTGCATGCAATTTACTACCACAAGGACTTTTTTCCTTAAGAAAAAGTTATAAGTAATATGATTTAAGACTTTAAAGACTAAGAGATGTTGTAGCTTATATGAAGCAAAGTGTTCTCAAAAAACTTCCCTAAAGGTATCCAACTCTTTACTAAGCGGGTTTTGTTTTACAATCTGCACTTATCCAGAAGAATCATACAAAGGAATAACCGCGTAGGGTCATTGCATGAAGAGAAAAGCACAGAAAGAGATTTTTTCGACGAATTATCGAATTAGAATTATAGCAAATTAAAGGCTTGACATGCCAAAGTCAATTTGAAACGAAAAAAAAACCTTAAAAAAGGATTTAGCTGGACATGTCACTTCTTCAACATAAACTTGAATATTTCAGTTTCTACAACTCCAACTACTTAACTTGTTTTACACAGCGTAGTTGTTGTCTTGTAGGGGATATAACCCGAATTTCGAGAGATATTGGCTTATCCTCCTTTTCATGAGCAGTAGCAATTTATAGAGAAAAGTTTACCCTTAGCCGCTTTTAAACCGTCTCCCCACTTACTTACTTTTACTTATGTGATGTATCCCCTTGCGAGTCCTGAAGCTTCAACCGAGGACCATCGCTCACGTCTTCGGGAGATGTGTCTTAGTTCTCTTCCAGTTGGCGTACTTTTTTTCTGCGCGTCTGATTTGACCCACACGTCTTCCGTCCTCTGTTAGTGGATTTTAACGGCTGCGGTGTCTTGCCAAATAAGCTCCTCATTTCTTAGATCATGCAAATAAAAGTTGTAACCGGCGGGTTAAACTTTTTTTCATCCGAAAAGACAACGCGTTTCCATTCACTGCTCCAAGCAACATATTCTCCTGCAAAATTCATTCGATGCTCCTTGTGTTCTTGCCTCAAAGCAGGTTTCTTTTTAAGTTTTTTTCCCTGTATAGTACCACTTTTTCGTATTATCCTTCGGACCGTTGCTATGCTGGCTGATACTCCGCTGTTGGCCCTTAGTTTAATCGCTGGTAGAGAATAATTTGAGGCAAGCCGTAGAATTTACAGCTTTTCTCGCAATGTTGTTGCTTCTGCCGTGCGTTCTTTTTGATTTTTCCCATAGTTTTGTGGATCCGCAAGATAACTGTTTACAGCAGTCTTACTTCTTTAAACTCTCCTTGCAATTTCTCGGCCTGAGAGTCCTAACTCATTGAAAGCATCTATTTTTCCTCTTTCTGTCGCTGTCAAAGTCTTTTTCAACGCTTTTTTAAATATCCTTAACAAAACTTTAAAAAAAATCGCTGATGTGAACTCCTGCAACGAAATATTCGCAATGCCCTGATCCTATTGGCGCATCTTTTTATACGCTTTTCAAGAAGTTCATTGCTTGATCTTGGGAAATTTCAACGGTTGTTTCTTATTTACCCTTTAATTTTATGACTTCCTGTTCAGAAAATATGTACCTGTTCAAGGTAGTAAAAGTTTTGCGGGTACAAAATTTCAAACAGGTATAAAGAGTGAAAATCAATTCCAAAATGTATGGCCTCATCCTAGTGATCGCCAGTATACATAATCATATTCAGTTTACAGTGTGAACGGAGTTGGAGGCGCATCAGCGCAATCAGCGTATAATTATTTGCTTTGTTTGATCAATTTGCTATCACATTTCCGACAAGTATTTACAATCCACTGACGCCTTCGATTTTGTGTTGTAATATCTACAGGACTCCGACCAGCACAGAGTTGCAAAGCCATTTGGCTAGAAAATACATCTTGCTGTTGCGTAGACAGCCATTTGAAAACATTTGCAGTGTTCTAGTGATATTAGCTGATCTTTTTCTGCTGCTGCACTCCTACAGCAAGGATTCAATATTTGCTAAGACCAGCAGATTGTATTACATCGCCATATTTTTGACAATTTTTCTTTATTTACTACAGTTAGCTATCGAGTTCAGTGCAACCAGTTTTAGACGATACTTCCCACGCATTGATAATTTGTCCAGCAATGATAATTTGTGAGCTTAAAGTGGGAAGGTTGGTGATTTAAATTTGATTGCATTCCTCTCCCACATGCCAATTGATATTTTCTGGAGATCCAAAATTATGGCATTGTAGTCTTGAAGTATGAGTCCATGGAATTCCACCATTTCCCGTCAGTAGAACAGCTCAGATTACTTCACCTAATAAAAATAATTTTGGGGAGAGGACTTTAAATTCCTCGGACAGCCTCTCAGGACATGGACCTTGAATCCACGGAAAGTAGCTTTTATTTTAATGACAATTATATTTCGGTAGCCCAAAACCAGAAAGACAAATTCTCTGCACAATTAATATAAAATGTAAAGACGAATGCATGACCGTGAAGGATACTATCTTGTTCAAAAAGTTCCCGGAATGTATTCAGAAAATTGGAAATACAAGTTTATTCATCTAAATATCAGCGTAATCCCCATCGACTGCAACACACTTATGCCAGCGCTTGATCCAATCCTCGAAAAATTTTTTATATTCGGTTTTCGGTATGTCCGTCATTACTTCCTCTCGGCTGCTGAAACGCATTCCCCGTAGTGGGTTTTTAACTCGATTGAACAGAAAGAAGTCACAGGGAGCCAAATCAGGTGAATTCGGTGGCTGTTGGATGGTATTTGTTGCATTTTTCGTCAAAAAATTATGAATAATGACGGCAGTGTGCGACGGTGCGTTATCATGGTGCAAAATCCACGAGTTTTCTGCTAACAATTCTGGTCTCTTTCGGCGAATTGCTTCACTCAAACGTGGCCAGGCCCAAATAATACTCTTTATTTACTGTCTGCCCTCTGGCAAAAATTCATGATGTACTACACCGTTGGAATCCATGAAAACCGTGGGCATCGCCTTCTTTTTTGACTGAAAACGACGTGGTTTTTTTGGTCTCGGCTCATTTGGTGAACGCCATTCACTTGCCTGATGTCTGGATTGCGTGTCGTACTCATAAGCCCACGTCCCGTCTCCAGTAATGATCCTTTTGATGAATGTGGGATCGGATTCAGCATCGCAAATCATCTCTTTTGCGACGTCAACACTGTCTCTTTTTTGCATGAAATTGAGGTCTTTTGGCACCAACTTTGCTGCTACACGACGGATACCCAAATCATTAACCAAAATGTCTTGGACGGATCCATAGGCAATATTCAAGTCCTCCGCTATTTTTCTGATGGTTAATTTGCGGTTATTGACCAACATTTCTTCTACGAGTACTTCATCAATGTTGTCGTCGGTTTTCGATGTCGATGGTCTGCCACTGCGTTCATCATCTTCGATTGACTCATGACCACTTTTGAACCGCTCGTGCCACTGGTAAACCACTGTTTTCTTTAGAGAATCGTTGCTGAAACACTTTTCCAACATTTCCAACGTTCGCGCATCATTCGATCCGTTTTTTACGCAAAATTTAATACAAGTTCGTTGCTGCAAATTTAACTCCATTTTTAAAATTGTAAAAAATCGCCAACACACACAGATATAGATGTACTCTTGGCTACGTAACTTTTGCAAATGTCAAGCTATGACGCTAGAGGTAATGTCAACAACAGATTTACCGTCCCCCGGGAACTTTTTGATCAAGGTGCTATATCACCTACAAGAAAGTCGATCCTGTTTCATATGTATATGTATATGTATATGTATAATCACATTCAGTTTACAGTGTGAACGGAGCTGAATAAGCATAACAGCGTAATCAGCTCATAGCTCTGTGTGGCAAACCGAAAAAGAAATTTAGATATCATAGCAAGATCAATGAATCCACTCCTAAATAATTGGAAACTGCAACTATTTCATCTTGGAAAACCGCAGGAGATCACTTGCCGATGTATTTCTCAACCAAAAAACTTCATGTGACGCCATATCATTTACTTCCAGCAGCCCCACGATGTCGACGGTTAGGTTTAAAGGCAAATTGGGAAATGATCCAGTGCAACATTTCACCAAACTGTGGGGACGAGGATAGGAAGGATGACTTCTGCAGTCGACTACATGCCGCTCTATATTCACTACCTAATGTGGATCACAATCAGCATCGTGATAGGCGATTTTAATAGGAAGCTATATAAACACGATGCGCTGGTTTAAATATATGATGGGACCAAATAGGGTCAAAGAATTGATAATAGCAAAGGATTTATTAACTTTTTCTACATTACTTGACTGGTTATTAGAACCAAATTGTTTAAATGCAATGACTGCTACACGATCAGTCATCAGGCCACATCGAAAACAAGCGCCTCCGATATTATATCTAGTTCAGAGAGACAACTTTCGTATGGTACTTACAACAAGTAGTTATACTTGGTTCAAGGTTCAAGTTCCTTTTTGGGCAGAAGAAAAATAACTATTTTTTTCCAAGTTTAAAAAGCCCAAAAAAACGTTCATTATTGACTTGCTCTTACAAATCATAAGTTGATCCACGAACATATCCCAGAATAGGGAGAAACGGGATGCTGCCAACTCTCAGGAAACAAATAAATGCCCTCTAGTTGTATGTTACGACATCTATAATTCAAATCTATCCTCACTTCTGAAAGTGAACTAAATTATTCCCGCTTTTGATTTTGTTTTTGTTTCGTGTTGAAAAGTGGCTAAGCACTTTTGAATAAAACACGCCTACTACATATGTTATATCCGTCATTTGCAATAGTTCAAACTACAGGGTGAATGACTCGAACTCCCACTTTTTAAAATGGTATAATTTTTTTTATTTTTTGATAAATTTTATTGTGCCAAAGCAAAAAAATGTTGCAAAATACATCAATTTTCAAATTGTATAAGTAGTTTTCAATATGTCCACCTTTGGCGCGAATAATGGCCTTGAGACGGCCGAAGAAAGCATCGCACGCTGCACGCAAGTGGCTCTGCGGTATTTTGGCCCATACCCGGCGAAGTGCTTGTTTGAGGTGGTCCAAACTTTGGTATTTTTTAGTGCCAACCTTCGCCTTCAAAATACCCTAGACAGAGAAATCGAGAAATCGTGTCGAAGAAATAAAGTGTGGAATATTGTTTTTTTACCTATCTTGGTTGACGTGCGCTTTGTGAGACGGTGCCGAGTCTTGTTGAAATGTCCACGGTCTCCGACCGAAATGATTGTTTTCCCAAGCCTTCAATACTGCCTCTAAGACAGTTTCACGGTATACGATCGCATTAATTTTGACGCCACGGTCCAAAAATACGAGCGGAGAGCGACCATCGGCGGTTATGGCGGCCCAAACCATCACCATCGGTGCTGCCCGCTTTCTGGTGGCCGTTCGAAGGTGTAAATTTTCGAAGGACCTCTCTGGCAAGTAAACTCGGTCATTTTGTTTGTTGACATATTGCTCGATAACAAATGGCGACTCATCGGAAAAAAACAAATTCAGCAACTCACCACTTTCGTGCAAGCGTAGCAACTCCTTCGCTCTTTCGACTCTAACTTTTTTCTGTTGCGGTGTAAGATCGTGTGCTTTTTGGAACTTCAGTGGCTTGAGTCCAAGCTCATTTTTCAGTATGTATTGCATCCGTTCCAAGGATATGTTGAGCTCACGAGCCATTTTTCTTCCACTTCGACGCGGATTTCGCTCAATTCGAGCCTTCACTTTCCGAACCATTTCTGCCGATGTTGCTGTTTTTTTATGGCGTTTTGCAACGCTGCCAGTATCACGGTAACGAGCTATTGTTCGAGACACAAATTCACGTTAAGGTGCTGGAGGGCTCTAACGATAGCTACTTGTGGTTTTCCAGCCAAATATAAAGCAATCACACTACCACGTTTGAATTCCATCGCGGATAAAAGTTTTACAACACAACTGAGACGCAAATGGTTTAAAAGGCTTGTAAATAATAAAATTATCTGTCACGTGTCAAAATTTGTGCTCACTGTCATGAACGGTTTGGAAATTATAGCGGTCTGAAGTTGGTTGCAGTTCGAGTCATTCAGGGTGTATTGTAGCTAAGGATATCCATTATCCTGTTATGAAACCTAAGCGCCCCGGGACCCCTTAGCGTGCCAACAGTTTCAAATGAAAGGCTTCCGTAATTTTAAGCCTAAGAAGAATACTTTAAACGAAGGGTGTCGTGGCTTAGGCCAAATTTTTACATTTTGCCATATTCCATCTTGTGTAAGTGAAGTAAATCCAAACGTTAAAAATTGGCTTTTAATCTTTTAATTTTGCTTCCCCGATATAAATAAATTAATTGCCATTAATTGAAATTATTAATGTGAACACCTTTGACTCAGTGATGATCCTTTTTTTTCAACGTATAGTACGACAATTTAGGGTTAACTGCTCACATGACTTAGTCGCTCCCCTAAAGGTATGTTAACTGTTAGGCAGGCGCTAATGTCTTACAGGAACTATTCGCGTGCAAAAGGGATTTCAGCTCCCTTTCGGAAGGCTTTAGCCGCTTACGCGACTTTGTCGCTCCTCTAAGTGTATGTCAAAAACTGTCGCGCAGGCGCCTATACCTACAATACAGTCATGAACTAAAATACCAAAGGGTGGTCGGCGGGTATAGTTAGTTATTTATTATCATTTTATAGTCAAACATTTACATTATATTTGATATTTTTTCATTGAGCACAGCCTACACAGAGATATGATACCATAGTACATCTTACTACTGAAATATTACCATTAAAATTAAACGCTTATTTGCTAAGTCAGCGAAAAACCTATAGAAAAACCCTCCATTTAACAAATAAAAAAAAAGATACTTTATCAATTAATTTTTAATGTTTAAGTTCTTAAAAAAATATTATCACAGAAAAAACTAATGGGTGAAAAAAAACTATAAATAAAAAAATGTGTGTATAAAAATACGAAATAATTTAATAAATTATTAATTACTTAAACAAATAAATATGTATAGACTCGTAAATAACAAAATATAATAAATAAATACATAAATAAATATTTTAGCATATAAATAAAAGAATAAACAAATTAATATTTAAATGAATAGATTCAATAAATTATATATAAGTGACAGGAGTACAAAATATTAAAGAAAAAGTGTGTATCAAAGTAGCCGGAGCTCGATTCCAAGAGAGTTTTCTACATGTATGCCTTTTGAAAAAAGATTTTCATTGAGAATCTGAATTTTTCTTGCAATTTGGAATATACCAGCTCTTAGGTGCAAAACCATTGTTGAAAAGTCCCAAGAAAGATTCAACAGTGTTTTAAGAATTATATCTTGGGCGAGTTGAAGCTTTTTTATGAGCTCTGTACAGGAGACCCATATGTAATTAAAGATTGAGAAACGACAAATTAACAGTTTGTTTTGATTACTAATCATTGATTTACGGTTGTTTAGAGGACAAGGCATTTTAAAGGAAATATTAATATTATTCAAAATATTTTTAGCGCGCACCCCAAACGTTATTTTCAGATCTAAGTACACTCGAAGGTACATGCTTGGCTTATACAGCCCATGGTATATCACAGTTATTTATATTCCGAGGAAGAAGACAGAACGTTGTTTTTCTTGTGAAACAGATGGCTTGAGATTTTCCCTCATTCATTTTTATTTTTCAGTGATTGTAGTATTCGAAAAAAACACTTAACCTGTTTCGTAAATAATTTTCAAAACCTGATCCGTATACCTGCTGTGCATATAACGCCGTGTCATCAGTATACAAGGCTATATGACAGTATGGTATATCAGCAGCAAAAATACTAAATAAAGTCGGCGCCCACACTGATCCTTGAGGAATCCTACAGGTAGAAGAATACTATAAAGTGACTCTTTTAGTGATACTAACAAAGTCTTACCTTTTAAGAGGTACTCGTAGCTTTGAATTAGTTTTGCTTGATATTTTAAAGAACCACATTTAATTAACTTCAAAATAAGGCCATTGTGCCAAGCTTATTCTATATTTAGTAGCACTAGACCAGTCATTTTGTTTCTACAGTACCTACAGGTTCTTAAGACTTGATGAGATGTATTGTAACGTTTGCGAAAGCCAAATTGTTTATTAGGCAGAATATTAAGCGACATTTTTCTAATAATTTGCTACTACCATTTAGCAAACTTATGGTTCTGTAATTTTTTTGGTCACTTGGATCTTTGCCAGATTTTAACAATGGAATAATTTTAGCTTTTTTCCAATTAAAAAGAAAATATTGGAATTTAAAAAGTGAAAACTTTATATAATGAATCACATTTAAGGGAAGTTTTCTTATAAGTATATTGTTTATATTATCAAAACTTGGAGAATTTCCATTTTTTTAAATTTTATATCAAGAACTCAATATATTGCACAGCAACAAATTCATTGGAAGGATTTCATTTAAAGTTAAAATTTCGTTTTCAATTTCTGAGTCTACAAAAGGAGCTGAATGATATGAAACATAACGATTTTCTAGAAACGTGTCCGCTAAAAGTTCTTCTTTGGTTACTAACAAAGTTATTAGTGAACCAGTTATTTCAAAGAAGGGCATTTTGTTATTTTTCTTTTTCAAAATCTTCCGCATATTCCAGAAAGGCTTAGAATTGATTGAGAGAACTCAGTGTTCTGTTCCAGGAAATGTTTCTGAACTCCGCAAATTTGTCTTTAATTAAGCGAGTCTAAATTTTCATTTCATTGAAAACGTTGTCTAACCTATTAGGTGCGCAAATAAGTTATGAAAATGCAATTTTAGTGTGAAAAAATGGTTATATATGAATCATTCAAAGTATCGTTAGCTATCTTTCTGGTAGAGCACGAATACCGTTACGGTAAAAGTGTTCATCTTTTGAGACTATCCACGAATCAAGCAATTTTTTGATGACTTCATATGAGCGGAACTGCTGATCAGACAGACTATGTGCCATCGAACGGAACAGATAATATTCGGACGGCGGAATATCTGAGGAATGTTGTGGGTGGGGTAGGACTTCCAATTTGACCGTTTCCAGGTTTGGCAACGTGACATCGAGCGTTATTGGTCGTCAACTTTTAGGAGCTCTCTATGCGTTTCAGCCTCCGTTTTCTCCGAATGAAAGAAAAAAATCAACTCTTCCCGCAAATGACGATTATTTGACACAAAACCAGACATTTTCATACAACCAAAAGTATATGACTCCAAAACAAGGTCACTAATGTGTCAAAACGGTTTGTTTACATATGTTTAAGCTTGGTTCATGTCGTTTTGGATATGTCAAAATCGACCAGCACTTACTGCTGGAGCCATCTATTGACTTAGTTATGCACCTAATATACCACCTTCCGGGAATAACCACCGTGTGGCCCTCCCATTGTTCCGATTTGAGTTATGTTTTTTTTTGTTAAGTTGGTAAATCTGTTGCTGACATTCCCTCTAAACCTTAGCATCACAGCTTGACATTGGCAAAAGTTACGAGTACATCTATCTTTGTGTGTGTTGGCGATTTTTTACAATTTTAGAAATGGATTTCAATTTGCAACAACGAACTTGTACGAATATTAAATTTTGCGTAAGAAACTGATTTAATGGTGCGCGAACGTTGGAAATGTTGCAAAAGTGTTTCGGCAACGATTCTCTAAAGAAAACGGTCGTTTACCAGTGGCACGAGCGGTTCAAAAGTGGTGGTGAATCAATCGAAGATGATGAACGCAGTGGCAGACCATCGACATCGAAAACCGACGAAAACATTGATGACGTACGAGTAAAAGAAATGCTGGTCAATAACCGCAAATTAACCATCAGAGAGATAGCGGAGGACTTGAAAATTGTCTATGGATCCGTCCGAGACATTTTGGTTAATGATTTGGGTTTCCGTCCTATAGCAGCAAAGTTGGTGCCAAAAGACCTCAATTTCATGCAAAAAAGAGACCGTGCTGACGTCGCAAAAGAGATGATTAACGAGGCTGAATGCGATGCCACATTCATCAAAAGGATCATTACTGGAGACGAGACGTGCTTTTATGAGTACGACATGCAATCCAGACATCAGGCAAGTGAATGGCGTTCACCAAATGAGCCGAGACCAAAAAAACCACGTCGTTTTCAGTCAACTCATGCTCACGGTTTCCATGGATTACAACGGTGTAGTGCTTCATGAATTTTGCCAGTATTCCAGGCAGTGAACAGTGGGCGTTATGAGATGTTTGCGTGAAGCAATTCGCCGAAAGAGCCAGAATTGTGGGCAGAAAACTCTTGGATTTTGCACCATGAGAACGCACCGTCGCATAGTGCCATCATTATTCGTAATTTTTTGACGAAAAATGCAACAAATACCATCCAACAGCCACCGAATTCACCTGATTTGGCTCCCTGTGACTTCTTTCTGTTCAATCGAGTTAAAAAAGCACTACGGGCATCGCGTTTCAGCAGCCGAGAGGAAGTAATGGAAAAATCGCAGGAAGCACTGATGGACATACCGAAAACCGAATGTAAAAAATGTTTCGAGGATTGGATCAAGCGCTGGCATAAGTGTGTTGGAGTCGATTGGGACTACTTTGAAGGGGTGGTGGGTAACCACATGGGAGCTCAGTACTCCGCGTGCTGTTGACAAAACGCGCCACATGGGCATAGTACCCCGGCGTTAAATCCCGGACCCTACAAATTAATTTGTATCGTTCCCTTGATAATAATAATAATAATAATAATAATAATTTTCTGAATAAATTTGATCAATGTGATATTTTTACCATTTCCTTCTACAATATAAGAGTTTCTGGTAGTTATTAAAATTAGTATTGGTCTTGGAAGTGGGATTGCTACTTTTGAAGGTCACGTTAAAATTTAGACACCAGGGTAGGAGAATGTCTAACAAAATTACTCGCTACACTAAAATATCAAATATCACGAGGGCATTCTCAGGCCGGCATTGTTCCAAATCCGGCTTTGTAAAATCCCACTTTTCAAAAGTTATAACATAAATCACTTTGTAAGCTACAGATCTATCCCCAACACGGACGATTATTTTGCAGCACCAAGATCTTGCAATCGCAACTCTTAGTAAATTCCCCGAAACTCCATCGGCTATCAGTCCGTGAAAGAAAAATCAGACAGTTGGCATGAATGGCATCGCCGAGGAAGCAGCAAACATCTCGGTGGAAGTCCTACTTTGTCTCTTGAATGGCCAATTTAATAGGAATGCGCTTACTAACCAAGAATTTTTAAGAATAACATTGGATCCAGTTTGAGTGCATCATGATTAAATGCGCGGTCAATGAACAGTTGTACTCTCAAGCCGGATCTTCTCTTTTTTGTCAAACTTGACTTTGATTCAATTAAAATAGCACTTCCCAATAGGTCCCAGTACTTTATGTATTGCTACATTCTCCCAGATCAACTAATCGGATCCTACATTCTTGCTATTAAAGCGATTGCCCAACTAAGTGATTCCATCGATGATATCTTTATCTTTGGTGATTTCAATCTACCTCTGATGAGGTGGATTCCATCGGAAGATCACTTCTTTGTAACGGCATCAGACGCTAGTCTTCGGCCTTCCGCCAAACACATTTCCTTTTTTCCTTTTGGCCTTCTGCTAATCCACATCTTGCCTTCTGCATTTGCATTTTGTTTTATAAAATTAAATTGAACGTTTAACTTTTTTGATTAGTAAAACCCCATAAGTTCTCCAAAACTATTTCTTCATCCCTAGACTCTATTCTACTTCAGAAGACGATAGGTTTTCCACTTGATGACTTTGTCATGTAATTCCAATCAATCTCCTCCTTGAGTTTATTTTCTATATGGCCAACCTGTAGCCCAGGTCCAATCCCTTCGCTACCTTGGAACATTATACGATAGAGAGGTGAACTTCCGTTCGCATTTTGATGAGGTAATCCTTAAAGCCAACTCATCACTTAGTCTTATTAAACGAAGGTCTAAAGACTTTTGCAACCTCTATGTGACAAGATCACTTTACATTACCCTTGTCCGGACCCTTCTCGAATATGCCAGCCAAATGTGGTCCCTTCAAGGTCTACCCTGGGATGATCCCTATCGTGACCACCTTAAACTTCTTAACCTTAAAACCCTAGCTGATATTCTCTTCATTCATCGGCTGCTCTCTGGTCCTGTGGATTGCACCTCGCTTTACAATTCTATTTCCTTCAATACTAACCCTTGTAATTTACACTGTCCTCGTCTTATGATTCCAACGAAACAATCTCCCGCATGCTCCTTTCGGTTAACTCAAACCTCCATCTACTGCGTTTCGGGCAGTACCGTCTAGAGGAATTATGGAACTGTTGTGGATGATCAAAGCATACGTGTCCTAAACACTTTGATTGACACTGATGATATTAGTTTGCTCGCACAGGAGATAATAGAGCTGCACCAGATGACTAACATAAATCTGGAAAAGCAATATTTCCAACACCAAAATCAAGCTGAGATTAACCAACACGAACATGGAATCTGTACTTCTTTATGGCTGTAATGCCGGTTAGGGGACCATTGATATCACAAGAAGGCTCCAAACGTTCAATAATACTCGTAGATGTCTTCCCAAGGCCGTTTGCTTATAGAAATCCATATGATAGTGGTCCCGTGAAGTAATTTGACATAGTGGGTGACCAATAAAATGGGTTCAGACTGTACTACGAGACTAAGGCCAACATCACGAAATCATGATGATCTTGGTTTTGCGTATTTGCTCTTGGGTTTGGCCATTAGCAATCAAGATCTAGATCGTGTCCTTGTTCTTGCATTGATCACTTAACTGTTTGTCCCAGCCTTGCACTTTGTTGCTCTTTGAGGGCATTAGTCGGGAAAATACAAAGCAAAATATTTGAAATTTTGGTCACCATTTCCTGTAGTAATAAAACTAAAATTGCTGTGGTACGAAAACGAAGCTTTTTATCTTTTGTTTATTAAATAGATATTCAATGACTTTTACCCCTTTTCGCCAAGATACGAGGACGTGTAGAGCACTGTCTGTCTGTTCCGATCGGGACCATCTTCAAACCATTTTCTTCTGCAAATCATGAATGTAAACTGTCGAACTCCTGTCCAATATCATTGATCTACATCTACAGCTATTGGAAACAAGAAATTCATTTGCAATTCCGACACCAATCTGACCTGAAATACGCGTCGAATGGCAGCAGTTAAATCACAAATCACCATTTCACGATCGCAAAGCAAAACTATTGACTACTTGTAGATTTATTCGAAAATTACCATATTGTCCACGAACTAGATGTTCCTACGGTCTACCTAAACAAAAAAAAAAAAAAAAAACATAAACCCAATGGG
The DNA here is from genome assembly GCA_963966105.1 of Volucella zonaria. Lineage (NCBI taxonomy): Eukaryota > Metazoa > Arthropoda > Insecta > Diptera > Syrphidae > Volucella > Volucella zonaria. The sequence continues at coordinate 190,278,241 of OZ014532.1, read as the reverse complement.
CCAATTACACAATGCTAACGAAGCCCATAAACTTTCTAAAACCGTCCACCAAGTCACTCCATCTAACCCAACAGTACAGCCAAATTAACCGACTAATTAACGAGAGCATTACATTTTTCTCGCCTCGACGCGGAATCTACGACTTTGTGTCCAGGTCCACCAACCCGTGGAGCACCATCACATTGGCATCTCGAGCGCTTTTAGCGTGGTAACCAATAAAATTCAAATAGCTCTACCCGCCATCCTTATGGAGCTCACCGCAAGTAACCTCGCCACCTGGTCTTTGGTCCTTATCTGCAGCCAGGTAGCTATGTACCGCTTGATCGCGCGCCTAACAAAACGTAAAGATGTTGTGACGAGAAAACGTGACCAAACGGTAGCAAGCGAACAGTGGCAGTACATTGGTCTCGCTGTACTTGTCCTCCTACTCGGAACAATGTTTCGTCTGATTGCAACAGTGCCAGCCAACAACTAAGAATCATGTTCCGGACTCCCTCCAGCTTTAGTTGCCGTGGCTAGTCGTATCTTCTCACAACAATGCAACATCGAAGCCGTGAATAATTTCCCAGTTTTGATAAGAGATCTGATTTCGATGGCAAGAGGAGGGGTGCCACACACAGGAACCCCAGAAAATTCGAGAACCCATAACCATTCCCCAAATTATCGTAAATAAAAAATTATTACAATTAAAGTTACACTCTGTGCAGTTAGTGTGGTACGATTTTGGTACGAGTGTAGTACGATTGTGGTACAACTGTGGTACGATTATGTATGGCGTTACACTTCGCCTCCCATGACTCTGAGGGGAGAGTGGCCACTCTGCGGGATAGCAATCAGCAATGAGCTCTAGCTCTGGCTTTCTACTCGTACCTGGTCTTATGAATTTAAATAGTTAAAAATCTTAGACAAAGCACGAGTAGTAGCAGGAGCAACTGAAACAGCCACCGGCAACTGCAGGTAATTGAAAACCGAATCGAAAGTGGGGCAGGAGATGGTCCCACATTCGAGAGCCACCAAAGTGAAGTCGCGCTCCTGAAAAACCACCCAACAAAGTCGTAAAGAATATAATTTGAAAAGTTGACTTTGTTTCCCTTATTTCCTGCTCAGTTCCTCCTGCAACTACATGGGTACGACGACGACGACAGTGGCAACGACGACAACGGCGACAACGGCGACAACGACTCTAAAGGTGACTTTTGTCATTGCAACTAAGGAGCACATGGCAAGGCAATACAGAGCCCAGAGCCCAACCAGACCCAACCCCAACTGAGGTCTGGGCAATAAACGAATTTCGAACGTGAGCTGATCTAGTTGTACGATTACCAGTTGGAAGTCAGGAGCACCAGCTCCAGCTCCACCGACACCAACACCACTACCATCATTGTCGTCATCAAGGGCTCCTCTAAAAGGGAGGATGAGTGCTGTACACTGAAAGTGGTGGTGTCAGTGGAACTGGTACCGTGTTGTACCGTGTCATATCGTACCGTATCCGAGTGCATATGCATTACAATGAGCAGCGGCAGGATAAATTATTTGCAGAATTTTATTGGAAACGTGCAATACGGGAATTGTTCACCTTGGTTAACCCGTTCTATTCGTATGTAGTTGTATGTATGTGCTGCCAGAACTGGGGTTCTATAAGCTACCATCTAACAGCTATGCACTCGTATCATACCATATCAAGCGATACTCGTAAGCTACGCGGTGGAGTAATAAAGTTTATAGTAAGAATGCGAGAGTGTCCCCAGAGGTCGCTACATTGCAACTGCAATGGAAATCTATTGTAGATGAGTTGTGGTGGCTAAGGGTGTGTTGGCAGGCCCAGGACGCGGCACCGAAGAGTTTATGAGCGAGGAGGAATTTGTGCAATCTAAACGAAGCAAAGGGTTGATAGTCATCCGATAGCCTGATAGACTTGAAATGTTTATGACCCGGCTAAAAAGGCGAAGAATTCAAGGAATCTCCTTCACATCGGGTTGTCGTTGGAATAGCGTTGTATAGTGTGGCTACAGAAATAGAGCTGAAATGTGAAACGGAAACTTGTGGTTCGGGCTTTGATGTTAAGCGTCAGGTGGGGATGTCAGTTGAATTCGTTAGTGAATAAGAGAATAATTATCACTGACTTGCAGGGACTGTCTTTTCGAAGAGGGAATTCGTGATTGCATGTTGCAGGAGAATATTTCTGTCGCTTAAAAGTGACACGGTGATTACCACCCGGATTGTTAGCTTCTAATATTTTCATAAACACTATGGATACGTCGAGTGCCGATGAATTTGATTAGGTTCGGAAATTGAATTGATTGGCTTGATTGGTTGGGAAGTTTCCTGTTATTTTTGACATGAACTAGGGCTCCATGTATTGCGAAAGCAACATTTGGAAACAAACATTTGTAGCCTCGCATAGGGTGCATATTTGAGCCTCTCCAAATCAGCTTCACTGCAAGTTGTTTTGTCGAAGATATATGTATTGGCTTTATTAAGGCTCAGCTAAGCACTTAATTATTCTAAGTGTAAGTGATACAACATCCTGCGCATCAGGCTGCAGGTAGTCGGCGTTGACTTTGTGGATGCTGATACTGTAACCCTTACTCATCTTTCTACGAAAGATTAAAAGGTTCCATTAAAATATTAAAAGGAACTCACAATGAGTGCAATAGACTAGGTTTTTGTCTGAGTGATCCCTTCCGACGGGGAAAAAAAGGCCAACAGAATTCGACGTTGACAAGCTGCAATCGCAAGAGACCGCGTAAATCTATGGCCTAAGGTCTCACAAAATTCTAGCCCCAACACACAAATCATGAAGTACCAATAGGAACGTTATGAACGAGCCAGGAAAGAAGCAGCTTCTGTTGTAATTGGTTTTAACGCGCCAACCTGACTCAAAGAAACCTGCAATTTGGCGATCAAGATAGGCAGTTATACCATATGTAGCCAAGCAAGAAGAATGTAAAGCGCTGCTGCAGCGAAAGACAAGAGCTGTTCGTCAGTTCTGCATCCAGAAAAGAAAGGGAGAACACTGACTAATAGGGAATCAAAGAATAAAACGAACATGCCAGGGCTATAAACTCAGAATGGATACAACGTCTGGACTGACATATTTAAGGCAGCAGAAGATGACCTGGTTGGGAACATGCACCAGCTCATCTGCACCCGAAGCAGGGAATCACAATATCGTTTATCTGATCCAAAAGAAAGTAGACCCTCCTGACTCCTGCAACTTGAGAGGAATAAGCCTCCTAAACATCGGCTATAAGATCTTTTCTGGCGCATTATCTGAGGGTCTGAAACCATTCATGAATAATCCGGTTAGTCCATGTCAATGCGATTTCAGACCAGAAAATCCCTTCATCTGTCAAATATTCACACTGCGGCAGGTCTTCTCGAATGTCCACATATTTCATAAGACCTAATTGGCTTCGTAAAAGAACCTTTATTAACCCGAATTTGCTCTACGGCGCTGAACCTTGGACCTTGATAAAGAGAAGCATTTGGCTTTTTCTAGGGAAGATACTGCACGTGATTTTTGGTTCCATTTGTTTTGACGGGTTTATTACCCGAGGATTTTAAACTAAGATCAGTACACCGACATTGGTCTAGGCGTTACAAACACTACCGCGAGGATCGAACTTGCCGATTTGTAGAGGCTGAATAGGGTCAATGAATCTCGAGAAATTTTCCAGACGAGTCCTGAAATCAAAGGATGCCCCCTCCCCCCTTCCCAACCAAACACTTATTTTCCACTGGGCTGGATCAAGGTGTCGAAGATCAACCTGACTGAGGGCCCAGCATCTCCAAAAATAGCTCAGTCGCGAGTCCGAAGTATCCGCCTTATCTGTATACGGCGGATCTCTGTACAGATGGACCACCCTTTCGCTGCTACTCGTGGGACCACATTATAGAAAACTTATTAAACAAAACAAAACCCGGCAAGGCTCCTGAATTGTCGAGAGGAGGTAAAACTTTGGCAGGCCATGGTGCACCATCCTCTAAAGGCAAGCGCAACGAGTATAAAAAGAAATCTTCAGGGAGTGTTAAGACCGTGGCAAGCAGCTACCAAAACTCCTCTCACCAAGGAGGAATCTATAGCTCAGCCGCATCGGCAAACGCCATCTAAGGCACTCTACCTAAGACGCCTTCACGCATAATCAAAACCTTCGGACCCATTCCGGAGGTTGAGAGAAATGCCGACATAAAGAGCAAGACTGAGTGTGCTACCAACATCCGAAAAGACGGATTACCCACTGCTCCCAAAACACCTAAAAACTCCTCTAAGCGCCAAACATCGTTGGAGGAAACCGTTCCGGCTCCTAAGAGGCCTAAAGCTCACAACACCAAAAACCCCTGGGCCATCCAACAGCACATTTCTGAGGTCTTTCAGCGAAGTCCTAAAGAACGCAAAAATAATCGCGGTAATCGATAGGAACGATACCGACGGTACTACAACGGAGGGGTGGTAGCTGCTCAATCTGAAGCTTTCGAGCAACTTCTTCCCATCATGCGTGAAAACCCTGGACCACCTCCCATCACAAGCGACGCTAGCTGGCATCAAGGCTATTTTCGGCACGAGTTCCAGTGTCATTAAAATTTGCTCGTGTTTGCTTACCTTTAATGCATACAATGCATTTTGCATTACACCCCGTAGAAAATTTGACACCTGTCAATTCGTCATCGATGTTCAAGCCAGCGTTTTGGACTCTGATTGAGGTTAAACCCGCATAGATACACTTAAATTGAGTTGAACTTATTGCTTCAGTAATTCGGCTTTTCGCGTAAGTCCACTGTCATCGTATGCTGTAAAAAGACCGTGGTAGCTGTTGCTATGTGCGCAAAGTTAATTGGTTCAATCGTGAAGGTTATTTCAGCCAGTGCACGTTCCTTCCAATCCTTGTCTTTATCAGTCGGGGTAGCAGATAGTCCTGTTTCGATATGATCAGGTATGACATCGCATGTGTTGAAATTTTCTCGACCACGCAGTTTCTCAAATGGAAATGAAATCGAGAACTATGAAACCATTTTTTACCAATATAATCGACGAAGGAATCATGTAATTAAAAATTAGAATGACTTTACCCCGTTAAGGACTGGAAGGAAGTTGTAGGATCGTTCGTTATCTACAACTGAAATCTGTTTGTAAGATGTGAATTTAATCCTAGAATGGTAAACATCGTCTGTGAGGCGAAGCAATTTTTTTTTTTTGCGATATTTCCCAATCGCTTACTCGTAACAAAGCGTGCTCTCGTGTCAACTCAGCTGAATGTTGTACGAGCTTGTGCGCAACCGTGCTTTGCTTGTGCAATGTTTTTTGTTTTTTTTTTGCTAAAAAATAGAGTTTGTGTAAACGTTTTATAGTTTTTTAAGATGACTTCTTCTGAAGCGCATCTAACTAAATGGCAGGAGAAATTTTTTATTAGATGAAAGTGCACTTGAAGACGATTTAGGATTAGATTTCGATTCAGATGATAGTGAGGCTGACCCCACTTACGTCGCTGATTTAGACGATGACATGCAAAATATTGATGTATCTAATCAAGATGATGTCAATTTACAATCCACACCTACTCATATTCAGAAAACTGCAGGAACGTCGAAACTTGCTTGTGAGAGTTTGGTAATTACGCCACCGGTATCGGCTATGAGGGGTAAAAACAAATATATTTGGTCTTCCGAACGAAGACAGTTCGTCAAAAAAAGTATCGAAACGAAGTCCTTCGAGAAACATAATCCATATTATGCCAGGGCCAAAAGTGTTTTGAACTGTTTTTTACTTCAAAATTGATGGATGAAGTACTCTTGCACACTAATGAATATATTGACCTAACAGGTACTAAGTATAAAATTCAGAATACCACTACATCACAAGTCACAATAGAAGAGCTTTCTGATCTCCTTGGCATATTTATCTTGAGCGGTGCATTGAAAAATAATCACTTGGCAGCTAATGAACTGTTTGATCCTACTATTTGTGGAATTTAACTGCAATGAGCTGTAAACGTTTTGAATTCCTTGTCAAGTGCCTGCATTTCGATGATCGTAATACCCGAGACGACAGGAAAAAATTTGATAAATTTGCGCTTGTCCGATATATTTTGGAAATTTTTATCAAACTCTGAAGAGATCTTTATAAACCAGGCTTCTACGTGACAATAGATGAACAACTTTTTGGGTTCAAGGTACGTTGTCCATTCCGTATGTATATTCCTAATAAACGGGTCAAATACGGAATAAAGATGGTTTTAGTATGCGATGTAAGACCGAAATATATGATTGGTGCTTCACCGTATTTGGGAAAATACGCCGGTTCAACTATAAATGAACCATTGGGCCCTTATTATTGTAAGCTGCTTGCAAAGATTATACATGGGGCAGATCGCAATTTAACTTGCGATAACTGGTTTACTTCGATACCGCTAGCTAAGCAATTGGTTTAATCACCTTACAACCTCGCTCTTATTGGAACAATTCGCAATATTCTGGCAATGAGCCAGAAATTTCTGTAGAGTTCAAGCATAATTCATCACGACCTATTGGGACATCTCTTTTTGGATTCAACGAGAAGCTCACTCTTGTTAGCTGTAAGCCAAAGCCTCAAAAGACTATTCTTTTGCTATCTACGATGCACGACCAGGCTTCCGTTGACCCCTTTCCGGTAATCATATAATGAAACAAAAGGTGCTGTAGATACTTTTGACCAGATGTGTTGTCACACAAGCTGTAACCGTAAAACCATGCGTTGGCCACTTTGCATATTCTATGTTAAATATGTTTCTACTCAACACCTATGTAATTGAATACGTATTGCGAAGTTTTAAAAATAAAGCTAATGTCAAGAAGAGAATTCCTCAAAAAATTGAGCAAGGACCTTTGTAGTGACTGATGCTCCATCCGTTTGCAAGAAAGGCCAAGTATTTTTAATTTTTTTTTTTATAATCGGCGCGCGCTAAAGGGGTTTATACCCTTAAAATGTGCGTTCACAGCGCGGGCGAAGGAAATTTAGGGAGGAAGAAAAGACAGGTACCGATGTACATTGTTTTTAAATGTTTGTAAATTATAACGACCAGGAAACACAGAGATCGGCAGGGCACAAGCGAGTTGTATGGCTTAGGAAAGACAGAAAGAAAAGAGTACGTGCAGCAATTAGTAACGCGATTGATCCTAATACTGAGACTGACGATGATACAGACGACCCAGGTATAAAAAAGGGCAAAAGGTCAAAATGCGATTTCTGTCCTCCGAAATTGAAGCGTACGAGCGTATATTTCTGCGCAAAATGTAAGAAAATTTACTGTTTAGAGCACAGATCACCAAACTGTTGGCAATGTGACGTAAAAAAGTAGGTGGAAAAACCACAGAATTTATTTTGCTCTGTACAAGTTTTTGAAGTTATAAGCTTTATATTATTTTTTAAATATGTTAATAGATTTAAGGGCTGTAAGATATAGACGTTCGTTTCGATATCGAACTGATTTTTATTTATTTTTTTAATTTTTTTTGTAAAAGATCTCTTCATACCATATGTTAAAATACGAGTATTTGATCTCAAAATATTCCTATAAAATTTTTAAGATATTTAATAGCGAATGGACAAACATTCTTATTACCAAACATGTAATTTCTTTCTGTTTTAATATTTTTTTGTTTTTTAACGATGATATGTGCGTTTTTTATAAAAGTCTCCTCACAGACGAAGTTTATCAATAAAGAGTTACAAAATATGTTTTCCATTCTAGGGTCAAAGGTTGAGCTAAAGTCTTACTAACTTTGAACACAGTAATATATGGTTAAGAATACCGAAAGACTTCGAAAAATCCAAGAGTATTAGGAAGGTGATGTCCTTTCTATCAAAAGCAAAGCGAATGTCATCACTAGTAAGAATGCTGACTTCCAGCTTCGATTGAAGCGGAAACCTAACTGATTGCTGTTTGTTCAATAACTCAAACAAGAATAAATAAAGAACGGACTTGTAAAAAGAAAAAAACGATTTATTTTGTGGACTGTATAAGCACAACTGCCCTCGTATAATCCTTTCCCTCCACGCACAGGCTCCCAATTGTGAGTTTTCGAAATTTCCCTATAAAATGAACTGAAATTAAATTACTTGGTTGACTCCTGCACCACACAATTCGTCGCTACAATGCAGAACTAGTCGAAGTCAAAAATTTCGAAATTTGCGATTTTGACATCGGATGAAAGCCAATTGCATTCTGCGCGTGCTTATGTGATAACCGTATTCCTATCCGCAGTAGTTCGTTCACAGTCTTAATCGTACAGAAAAATCCTATGTCCTAAGTTTTTATTTTAAAAATACAAAACTAACCTATGTCTACTACATGGACTTAGGTGTTGTTTGCTCTACAAAACAAATAGCCTAAGTTCACAATATGAACATAGCTTAGTTCTGCGCAAACAAGATAAATAATGTGTGTTCCTTTTTTTATTGTTTTGTATTGACTTAGGATAGTTTTGTCATTACGTAAAGTAAAAAGGTTCAGTTTATTCTTTCTATAAGATGTTTAACAACATGTCAAGAGGCCAAAAGATAGTCAGCCTCGTCTTAAAACGAAGGGGCAATGCAGGTTAGTATAACAAAAAATATTCTTACAATATAAAACAAGTATATAATAATAATTTGTCTTCACTGTTCCAAGATTCGTTCGAAGTTCTGGCACAACCACGAATATTGGAACAAAATTCAATCAATTAGTCCAACTTTGAAAACATTACTAATGAAAATAGTAAGTACTGCCTATAATATTTACTGTTTTTGCTTTAAAATCTGTAATTCTTAGAGCAATATGTGATCAATCTATTGCTGTTAAAGAAACTGCAATGGATGAGTCCAGTTTTTGACTTTTTGAAAAATTGTACTTCTTGTTTAGATAACTCTCATGAGGTTTTTAGTGAAGAGGACGAAAACGATCCTTTCGAAACAAATGGTGGTGGTTCCGATTATAGTCCTTCAAACAGCAGTTTGTCCTCATCTAATAATAACGATTCAAGTGATTATCTTTCAATGAACGATGATCACTCAGATGACATCTCAAGAGAAGACGCCACATTACCCTGTGAGTCTATTCGTAATGCTTCAAGAAACCGTGATCTTTTGGAAACAAATGGTGGAGGTTAGGACCACAACCTTGGAAACAACAGTTTGTCCGCGTCGAATTCTATTCTTTCAAGAAAACCTGTTCGCAAAGAGGCAGAATGGGTTCGAAACAAGAAAAATGTCCTCAGAAACAGTGGACAGGAGTACGTCAATTCTAAAAACAAAACGCTTTGCGAACAAAAAATGAAACCTCCTTGCCATGAAAAATGCAGACTGAAATGCAACTCTAAAATCGACGAAACTTCTAGGCAACTAGTTTTCAAAGAATTTTGGAAACTGGGAGACATTAATCGGCTGCGAAATTATATTACGAAATATGTTAAAGTTCAGCAAAAAAAAAAAACGAGTACGGGTAAGACCAACGGTAAATAATAGATCTTCTGGTAATGGAGAAAACATCGAAAGTAGAAGAAATCTCTGCTTTTATTACAAACTGGCGATCGGTTTATTAACTGATCAAAAAATTAAAGAGTGCCAGAAATTGTTTACAAATACACTATCTATAAGCCATCAAATGGTTAAGACTATGGTTAATAAATCTTGGAAAAATGGAATCACTGTAGTAGAGGACGTTAGTCGTGTTAGTTTTAAATGCATTTTATTATAATATTCATTAACTCTTACATACTAACAAAAAATGCTTAAATGCTAGCTTAAAATTACTTAACAGTCTTATATTAACTTACTGGCCCCACACAGGCACTCTAAGCTACTCTAAATTCTTATATCTATGTCTTTCGACTTTATTTACATTTTATTGAAATACATATCTATATATCTTGTGTACTTAAGGCTAAGAAAAAAATTGTTAACAAAAACCTAGCATATAGACTTCATTTTCTATAAAACTTAATGTCTAACTTAAAGTCAACCTTAGTCTACCTAACCTACATACACAATATACATACATATATATATTATACACAATTATATACATATATTAGTATATACAATGGTATATACTAATACATGTATATATTTCTTAAATGCTAACCTAAACCTATATAAGCTGGCCACCGCTTTTCACAGAGCAAATAAATTGGTCAGCTCTGCCTCATTAGTGAGGCTGGTCTGTAAGTGAGGGAAACGACGGCGAAACATCTTCTCCATCATTCAACCACCAGAAATGCTGGTGCTGCCGAACGACATCCCTCTTATCGCGATTCCCCACCGCCCTAGTGAACCTGAGACGATCCACACTGCCGTGTGCGACGTCTCTGCCGTAGTTGAGTCGCCTGTCCCCAGCTTTCCGAGCGACATGGAAGATTAACGGGACCGCTGATCTATCCTGGATCAACCCTATCTGATCTAGGTAGAGGAATGCTTCCGGTGGAACGAAGCCGTCAGAGCGCACACTCTCGTGGTAAAGGTAATTGGGGTAGTAAGCCCCAGATATCAGGTTATTCGTCGAGGCCATTGCTCTTGCAATGTGCCTTCGAGTCAGCTTAATTACGAAGTTGTCCACTCGTACTAGGTTCGCTCTGTTGTAAAGGACCTCATTACGATAAAATTTTTTGTACTCCGACTCTGGTGTTCTGTACAAGCGAAAGCAAGCCCTAAGGCAAGCCCTCTCAAACACCCGAATCTTCCATTAAGCTTGCTCGCACATTGAACCACACGAGACAACCAAATACCAGCATGGGCCTGATAAGGGCCATGTAGCAGATTACCTATAAAACAGTCTCTTTGTAAGGGCAAAAGCACCTTTAGCTCTGGCCAGAGCAGCATCTACATTTTCATCAAAATACAGAAACCGATCTAGCCAGATCCCAAGGTATCTGACTACATTTCGACAGGCAAGAGGCTGTCCGCGTTGTCCAATGATCGAGAACTTTCGCCAATTTTTTCTGGTATCCCTAGAGGCTCTAGACAACGGCATCCTAAAGAGAATGGTTTCCGACTTTAACTTCCAGTCATCGCAAAACCGTCTTATCTTATCGAAGTCACGCTGCAAGAGAGTATTAATGACCTCGATTTTTGGACCTGTTCTGTACGCTATCAAATCGTCTGCGTACGCAATAGTTTGGGGAAGTGAATCTATCAAGTCGCTTGTGTAAATGTTGAATAGGATCGGCGAATTGACCGCGCCTTGCTGCAGACCATTGTTAATTTGAAATATTCCAACAGAAGTCACATCGCCATTTTTCACGATGAACTGTCTGTTGGTTAGCATATTATAAAGAATGTACAAGAGTGGTTTACTGATCCCCAGCCTAGTCAGCTTAAAGAAAAGACCCTCTAACCATATGGTGTCGAAGGCCTTCTCCAAGTCAACAAGGCAGACACCAGTGCATTGGTTTTTGCCTTTATTCCATTGGATATCGGACACCAGTTTAGACGCGGCATGTGAGATATCATGTCCCGCCTTAAAACCGAATTAATTATCCGGAACTATATGTTTGTCCTCAACCCACCTAGACAGAGCTCTATTGATTACTTTTTCAAACACCTTACTGATATTCGGAAGGAGACTTATCGACCGGAGATTCGCCGGATTGGATATATCCTTTCCCTTTTTGGGGATAGGTTGTACCACCGCCGTTTTCCAATGCGCTGGACAATGTGCATTATTCATTGCATTATTAAACAGGGTGGTGTAAATGTCCACCGCTTCTAGAGGAAGATGTCGAAGTACGATGTTCGGAATACCATCGGTCCCCACTGATTTCTTAGCCCTGATTGTGTCGAAGATCTCATAGAGTTCCTCATTCGAAATAAACGGGGGTAGGTCACCCTCTCTGGTAATGACATTATTTGCCATATTTTCGTCGCTGAACCGGTTGAAACCAGAGCCCTCGGATCGCCAGTTCTCTACTTCATTTCGAATGTAGAAGTCGTGCACCAAGACGCGACTGTCCAGGTCATAATTAGGTCCAATGGTATCAGTGGCGTTGTATATTTCCTGGAAAGTCGCCCCTATGGCTTCAAGTTTCTCCTGTGGATCCTCGATCACAAAGAAGTCGTCATCATCAGCGGCCTCATTTGGATCAATATCTGCTTATGTCAGTAACCGTTCGTTGTCTGTTGTCCGCGCTATTTTAAGACACTGAAGGTCGTTTTGATTTTTTTTCCGAAATAGTTTACTTATTTGCGGGAACATATTCGGGTTGCTGGTGTTTACAGCCCGAACCCTGTTGTTCCAATACGAACTTACAGAAATTCTGTAATTCTCTTTTATTAACGTTTGAATATTTTTAATCGACGCCTTCAGTGTCCTAATCTCCGGGTCTTGTCTGTCAGTAAATTGTCTGTACAAGTTTTTGAGTCTTGTCAGAAGTCTACTTTTCTGTCGGTGCAGTGCGTCAATAGTAGGATTGCGGTACAGGTCTTCGTTAGTCGTATGTCGATATCGTGGTATTGTAGCGTCCATAGTTTGTTTAATTGTCTCGTCCATTTGTTTTAGGTAATTGTCGATCTCCTCGTTTGACAAATTCCTATTGGACGGTGGGTGGAGCGTATTCGAGGAGAGCGCACTTGTCATGATTGCGGAGAAGCGTGTCCATTGAGTCTTACTGTAGTTGTAAGAATATCTTTGGACAAACTCCTCCAATTCGGCAATTTCGTTGGGAACTGTAATTTCGGTGCTAAAACCGCAATGGTCGCTGTTATACACGAATGTGCGCAGACAGTTTAGAGTTTGTAAATTCGAACCTGTCAGTCGTATACGTTCGTCGTACAGCAGTAGATCCAAATAAAACCCGCCTATGGGAAACGACGGGTTATCCGTCGCTTTAAGACCGAGTCTGTACATGACATCGTGCTGACCCCACCAATCGAGTAGTAGGTTCCCTCTAGTATTTGGCAAATTATTTCCCCAATCTCTGTGTTTAGCGTTGAAGTCCCCGCCGATTATAAAATAATTCTCCCCCGATTCCAGCCTCAGAAGTCGAAAAAGCGTGTCGAGCTCTGTAATGAATAAAGTGGATTGTGGAGCTTCAGGGGACGTTAGTCGTGGGCGCACAAAGAATTCTCTTCTTACAAGTTCCGTAAAAAACTTAGTTCGAGGAAATATTAATAGCGTTCAAAGTGTGGAAAGCCATTACGGTAGTTCCAAGTCACAAAGAGAGTATCTACCACCTGGACAAAACATAACAAGATTGTATGAAATGTAAAAAAAATTGAAAACATCACTCGAAAGGCATCCTTCGCCATGTGTCGGCAGGTTTTTTTTTAACCGAGTTTAATTTGTCGTTTCATGTACCGAAAAAAGACCATCTATGCAACAAATTTAAAAATTCGTATGGTCAAGAAAAAGATAGCATGAAAGAAATTATGGCGAATCACGTTAAGGCTAAAAAACTGGCAAGAAATGAAAAAACCAATTACAAACTCCGATCTGAATGTTCCCTTATTTCTGCGTTGCTGCTTTTGACCTGCAAAAAGCCCTTATATCCCCAAAAGCTGAAATCTCCCAATTATATTACAGGCGCAAGCTGTCTACTTATAATCTGACCGTGTATGACATTGGCTCCCGTCAAGGTTTTTGCTTTATGAAGCTATAGTATCGAGAGGGGCTTGTGAAATAGGAAGCTGTATGTTCTCTTTTATAAAAACCAAAGTTGCTGAAGGGAAAAAAAGTTTTAGTTTTTATTCCGACAACTGCAGTGGACAAAATCGTTTTTTGTACCAGCATTGCACAGCTAAATTCAAGGTAGAAATCAGGCACAGTTTCCTAGAGCAGGCCCACATACAAAACGAGGGCAATCCGATGCATAGTGTCATGGAAAGAGCCACCAAAAATATTCCAATTTACTTTCCAGAACAGTGGTACAATGTTGCGCGGACTGCTGGCAAGACTAAGCCATATATAGTCAAAGAAATATATGCGATTGATATTTTTGACTTAAAAAAATGCTTACAGACACAACCAGAAACTGGAAAAAATAAGAAGTAGCAAACGACGTTAAATGGAGCATGGTTAAAGTGGTTCAAACATTCCCAGAAACTGCCAATTTAATAAAGTTTAATTATGCATTTAATGGTGAAATGAAAATTATCAACACAATTTAGAAAAAAAGAGAAACTCTCCAAAATTTAGACACCTACGAGTACAACCTTGTGCAGCTAAGAAACAGCCAAATACCAATATAAAAATTAAAGCATAATAATCTTATGCATCTTTGCCGGGAAAAAGTTATTCCTGAAATATATCGTCCATTCTACGAGCATCTCAAGATGTCCTGAATATGGATAACAACGACTCTGAATAACTTCAAATCAAATATATATTTTTTAACTTTTTTTTAAAAGAAATTTTTTTTATTATTTTAATTTTTTATGGAAAGATTTTAATTTTTCTATTTTTTAAACAAATTATGACCTGATGATGAACACTATGACCTGATGATTTTTAAAATGATAGTTACTTACAAGTTAAAATTACTCCTAATAATTATTTTCAATGGAATGAATAAATACATTTTTTTTTATTTTTTTTAAGAATGTGGACTGTGTTAATTTTTTTCATGTTCAAAACATTAATTGTTTAGACTGAATATACCTACATAATATGTATGTACAACAGTTTATCGCTACCTACATAATTGCTTTATTAAAAATAAAAATGATTAAAACAGTAAAGATTTTGTATTTATTTAATATATTCAATTGTTTTGTATAAGTTATACTTTTATCCGCGGTGAAGTTAAAAAAAAACAATTTTTTATTTTTATTTGGGACTACTGCCCACTTTATTGTGCCAATTCGAACTGAAGCTTAAAATCTAATTTACAATTATTTATAAGGTAAGGTTACCATCAAATGCGACAAACTACTAGTTCAGCAATTTTGGTTTAGTTTCTTGCTGTTACAGGTGGTTTGCAAGCTTCTCGGTATTTGCCTTGTATAGAGCGTGTGAACCTTTGAATACATGGGTCAGATTTCTCAGAATTTTCCTATGTCCAAAAATTAATTAAAATAATAATGCTTGTTAAAAAATCTAGTGCCGCAAAAATCCAGCACAAAAAATTAATATATATGTTTTTTACGCCAAGGTGTTTCATAAATTAGTTTAGGAGTAAATACATTTTCAAGTTTCAAAATCGCTCTCCTGAAAATTTTTAAAATTATGACTTAGACTAGTTCTGCATTGTAGCGAATTGTGAATTCATCACAGATTCATTTTATGTCTTATACGACACCATTCGGCTGTGAATTAATGGATTTTAAGGTCTGCCAAAAGTGTGGTTAGAAGCTAATACGACTGGTCATCATTAATAATTTATATTTCTTATATAAATTTTTTTTTTTTAAAGTTTTATCAGCGAATGCTTGACTTTAAATGTGAGTTATTAGTTTAAAAATATTATTTAATGAAATTTTACAGCTATCGAGTGTATTTACCACACCTAAATTGGATTTTCACAATTGTAAGCTCCAGTTCTATGTAATGTTCAAATCCGAAATTTCATTCATCTATTGATTTTGAATTTTTCCCGTTTGCTTTGTTTAGAATGGCAGGAAAACATTTTAATGATGAAGAAATGCTATTTGAAAATGATGTTTTACCATTGGAAAACAATGAATATGAAGAATTAATAGTTGATGAAGTCGAAGATGTCTATGTATATCGAATCTGCAAAATTTGATTCCGAAGATGAGATACCATTGGCTCGACATCCTCAACTTTCGGGTGTGTTTCTATTTCGAGTATGCTTCTATTCGACTTCAGAGATTTTAAGTTCCCTTAAAAGAATATTTCAGTGGATCAAAACACCATTTCAGCAATGATGTTCCAAATTCTCATTTAAATTTAAATTTAAAAAAAAACAACGTTATTTTCTTCGATTTATAGGGTGTATTATTTTTCTTAGGCTGTTAAAACACCATATGTGTATTTCACGCAGTATTTTACGGTTGATTTGATAGAAAAGTCGGTTATACATACGTCACAATTCTATCTTGCAACAACTGGTCATGAGCAACATTCGAAGAGATGTCGATATTTTTTGGAATACACGCAATAATAGGATGTATTAAATTCCCACGCTTCCATATGTATTGGAGTACATACAAAGTTTCGCTTTGACTTAATTGCTCAGGCTATGCCTCGTGATAGGTTTTATACACTTCGAGTCAATATCCATTTTGTAGACATAAATGCTGTGTCTGAAGGTGATAAAAAGGCAAATCTGCTGCGAAAGGTGCAGCCAGTAATTGACTGTGTACGTGACAGATGTTTGGAAATCAATAGAAACATGTTTCAAGAATTTTCTATAGACGAGCAAATGATATCATTTATGGGTCGATGCTCTGTTCGTCAATACGTCAAAAATAAGCCGCGCCCGATAGGACTAAAAAAACTTTGTGCTAACATCTTCTTGCGGAATGGTTCAAGATTTTGAAATATATCAAGGTGGAACCACGCCTCTTAAGGACAGGAGTCTCGACTTAAGACCAGCTGTAGTTTTGCGGTTAACCGAAACCTTGCCAAAAAATTCTTTGTGTCTATTTCGATAGATACTTCACTTAAGAAAAATGAAATATTCGCCACAGGAACTCTAATGAATAATAGCCAAAACAGGTATACATTTTTAAAAGATTCAAAGATGAAACGGGGAGAGTTTGAAGAAATATGCATGAATGACGATTCTTTAAGTGTAGTTAAATGGAAGGACAACAAAAGTGTGTTAATGACTTCGACTCTGGTTGGCAGTCAACGAGTTAATATTGTCAAACGATGGGATACCTAGTTGCCCAAGTCGATCGCGAACAAAGTGTGAGAAGTGCAATGTCTGCCTTTGCCTTACCAAAGACTCCATTTGTTTTAAATAATTCCATACAAAGAATTAACATAACACAATAAATTTTTAAAACTACATTTTATTTATGAAAGTGAATTCAAAAAAAATCTTGCTCTATATACACCCTGTATGACTCGAACTGCAACCAACTTCAGACTGCTATAATTACTAAACCGTTCATGACAGTGAGCTCAAATTTTGACACATGACAGATAATTTTATTATTAACAAGCCTTTTAAACGATCTGCGTCTCAGTTGTGTTGGAAAAATTTTATCCGCGATGGAATTCAAACGTGATAGAGTGATTGCTTTACATTTGGCTGGAAAACCACAAGTAGCTATCGTTAGAGCCCTCCAGCACCTCAACGCGAATAAATCATTTGTGTCTCGAACAATAGCTCGTTACCGTGATACTGGCAGCGTTGCAAAACGCCATGCAGGTGGTCATTAAAAAAACAGCAACATCGGCAGAAATGGTTCGGAAAGTGAAGGCTCGAATTGAGCGAAATCCGCGTCGAAGTGGAAGAAAAATGGCTCGTGACCTCAACATATCCTTGGAACGGATGCAACACATACTGAAAAATGAGCTTGGGCTCAAGCCATTGAAGTTCCAAAAAGCACACGATCTTACACCGCAACAGAAAAAAATTAGAGTCGAAAGAGCGAAGGAGTTGCTACGCTTGCACGAAAGTGGTGAGTTGCCGAATTTGTTTTTTTCCGATGAGTCGCCATTTGTTATCGAGCAATATGTCAACAAACAAAATGACCGAGTTTACTTGCCAGAGAGGTCCTTCGAAAATTGACACCTTCGGACGGCCACCAGAAAGCAGGCAGCACCGATGGTGATGGTTTGGGCCACCATAACCGCCGATAGTCGCTCTCCGCTCATATTTATGGACCGTGGCGTCAAAATTAATGCGATCATAAACCGTGAAACTGTCCTAGAGGCAGTATTGAAGCCTTGTGCAAACAATCATTTTGGTCGAAGACAGTGAACATTTCAACAAGACTCGGCATCGTCTCACAAAGCGCGCGTCAACCAAGCTTGGTTAAAAAACGATGTTCCATACTTCATTTCTTCGACACAATGGATTGCAAATTCCTCGGATGCAAATCCGTTGGATTTCTCTGTCGGGGGTATTTTGAAGGCGATGGTACTAAAAAATGCCAAAGTTTGGACCACCTCCAACAAGCACTTCGCCGGGAATGGGCCGAAACACCGCAGGGCCACTTGCGTGCAGCGTGCGATGGTTTCTTCGGCCGTCTCAAGGCCGAAAATACAAATTGATGTATTTTCCAACATTTTTTGCTTTGGCGCAATAAAATTTATCAAAAAATAAAAAAATTATAGCATTTTAAAAAGTTGGAGCTCGAGTCATTCACCCTGTAGTATAAAATAATAAAGTGTATTGAAATTTTGACTTTCGTTTCATTTTCAACATATGTGCCTATATTGAGATAGGCGCACTCCTGATGCTCACAAATGTGAGTGTCCTATTTGAAGGACATCCTCCAAATTTTTTCGAACTTTTTTTTTTCATATTTCTCCCAAAACGTAAAAAAAGTGAAAAAAAAAATAATACCAAAGAAATATTATTTTGTTGACGCTCAGGAGGGGTAGGGTCTACTTCCAAGTGAAAGGAATGCTTTCGCGTCGCATAATATTTGTGCACAATGCGGCCGTACATTTCACGGATGTCGGTCGCAGGTACCATTGCCATCGTCTCATCCGATGTGCCCTTACGAGTGGTGGAAGGATAAATAGTCGAACGTTATCGACGATTCTTCTTTGTATGCTCTTCGTTGCGCCTCGTGAAGCGGTATTCTACTTTGCCAGTCGCGGTGCTGGTTGTATCCCTTGTCATTTGGTTGCTCTGTGTGTGCTGCCGTGTGTGCTTGCTCTGCACACATTGCGCCGCTCAGGGAAACCGTTGGCTTCATGCGTTGCTATCGCACCTGGTAGCTTGACATGGTGATGCTCTACCACTGCCATATGGTGTTACCTTCTTATGTTTTGGAACACTGTTAAGCAAGGCCTTTACGTTTTAAGTTAGCGTGCATTTGTCGCAAAACAGTCCTTTCGAAAACTTTTGACAAGAATGGAAGTATTGCTATCGGTCTATAGTCCGAAACGGTGCAGATTTTCATTTTGGGTATGAGAACGACATCTACGACACTCTTCCTAGGTTTACCCCTTCTTCACCAAGGAAACGCCTGTCAGAATCAGCCTGTAATGAAAGCAAAAGCCTCAGCAAAATATTGATCGTTAGTTCATTGGCTGCAAAAAACGTTTCTTTTTGTATCTGCCTGCAGTTTGCCCACTAAATTTAGATAGAAGAGCATTAAAGGATCATGAGCCTATTAGAAACGATTCAGTAAACAGGCGAAATAAGTGAAAAAAAATATTTTTTTTCGCACACCGCTTTAAGAAATAAATATAAATGGATCTCAACCCAGCTCATAACTCCCCCGAAAATATCCGTCATTATCTGGTACCGTGCTTCACGTTCTTTTTGTTTTTTTGTTAACTAATCCAAATAGCCATGATTGAAATATTTTTTGTTTGCACACCCTACTCCACTTGAGTAGGAGTTGGTACACAAATTTAAAAGCGATATTCTCACTTTTGCCTGCTTTTTGTTAGCCTAAGGGCAGTGAATCTTAATCCCAATTACCCAACTTCGTCCTGATTTGCATAAAATCACTTCAGGCTCAATCTGCTAAGATCGTACTAAGATTCATTCCTAAGCAAACCTCTAAACATTTCGGGTGAATGGAAAACAATTTGATCATCAAGTGCCCAAATCGATTATAAGAAAAGATATATTTAATTCGATTTTTTTAAAAGCATATATAAAATGGTAGCGGAATTGATAAAAATATTTATATCCATCGATAACATCAAGAATGCTATTGATAAAGATTTTCCGGACAAAATTCGCAGATGGGAGGCATGGCGATACTATGAAATATACAAAAACCATCTGAGATATTTGGATGAGTTACGGAACAGGCTTTCTCAATTTTTAATGCGAAATTTCGAATTAAGACATCTTGGACCAATAATTGTGTCTCATCTTACCGTTTGTGATAATACAGTCACAATTTGCAACCAAATTCTTTCGATTTTCCAGGAATATATGGACGATTATGAGACCGACAATGAACGGGACATGATGAATGTGAGAAGGTGAGTTTATGATATGAAAACAAACAAACAAAAAATAATTGATTAATGTTTCTAGAGATTTCAATTACGCAGATGATGGAGGCGATTGAATGGAGCTTAACAATAATTTTATTTATTTTTTAAAATGTTATAAGGAATATGTAATTTTTTTTTTTATTTTTTAAGTTGAAATTAAAAATCATAGTAATGTTAAAGCTTGTTTTAATTTACTCGTATACTTCTTACTTGCTTCTAATACGACAGCCTTCCATTGTCTTGCATCCCGAGCATTCTGTTTGATCCTTCTTGTCGTCTCAATCCTGTGAGCTATGATTTGAAGATTTTCTTTGCTGGACCATTGCTGTACTTTCTCTTAATGTGGTTGAGTTAGTGTAGACGACGTGTTTTGGCCTTCTTGACTACATCCACGTCTTGTTCAATTTCTGTTTTGCTTTTCTGCTTATCGTACAGCATCCTGTTCTGTATAGTAGAACTGTCAGGATTAATGTATGTATTTCGTCTTCAGAAAAAGGAGATTTAAGTCCATTTTTCATTAAACCTAAAAAGGAGCAGTTTCCTAGGGTAAGTCTTCCCCGAATCTTCACTAGGTTGCAGTTGATGTTTACTCCGAAGTAAGTAAACTTTTTAGCTACTTCAAAGTTACTATTGTCAACAGTGACTTTCTGTCCTAGGCGGTAAATAGGTTCTCCTTTATTTGTAGGCAACATGCACTTATATTTGTACTCATTTACTTGACGGTCAACTCATTGCGCCTGTTCCTTAAATGCCGTAAAAGCCTCTATGACGGCACACTAGGAACGACGATCGACATAATCACCATCATCGTCAGTGTATCAGAAATTATTCACTTCGAGTGACGTTGAATCTCTTTACCAAAATCCGATACATTCTTGGAATACCGCGGAGGAACTGTTTCCCAATTGCACTTTGCACAATTTTGCCTAGATCCTGATTTCGGCTATCTTGCGGAAGGATGACTCGAAATTCGTTGGTGTTTCCCAGGATTTGATTTAGCTCAAAAATTTGGCCGGACGCCGATCTGCCGCACCGGAATCCACACTGGTTCGTGATGATTAATGTGTTGCAGAAGGCCTTGATACTTTCACAAAATATGTTGCATGCCATCTTATATACGACATTAAGCAGGGAAACGGCCCATATTCAGCTGATAATCTCATCATCGAGCATGCTTTCATCCACTGAAAAGTCCCATTGGAAAGCTCCGCTAATAGAACGTTGGAACCGGTGGCCTTGCTGT
This sequence comes from Volucella zonaria, assembly GCA_963966105.1. Lineage (NCBI taxonomy): Eukaryota > Metazoa > Arthropoda > Insecta > Diptera > Syrphidae > Volucella > Volucella zonaria. The sequence continues at coordinate 190,256,947 of OZ014532.1, read as the reverse complement.
TCTTCAGGTTTTTAGGTTTTTTATAGCTGATCCAGTCATTCCTATACTAGGACTACTTCATTGACTAAAGCAAATTCTCTTCCTGCTGCTGAAAGACATCAACTATTCCTTGCGTTTCGGTGAACAGATTATCTTCTCTGTTCTGAAGAGCCTGCGTTCCGAGCTTGAGGTCAGTTCCAAGTTGTTTAGATTTCCTTAGAAAATATGATTTGGTGAGCTCATACAGTTGATCGAGACAGTGTTTCCACTCAGCGTTGTGCAAAATGTTTGCATTGCCAGTCTTCGTAATTCGGAGTGTCGGAGACAGCGGAATCCTTATAGGTGCATTGGTGTCATCCGCTTTGGCGTTTTGGGGTTTTCTTGGATGTTGCTTTTCCTGCGCCGTCCACCAAAACTGCAACTTGTGCTGTTTGAAGCACAGTTTTCAGACGGATCTTGCGCGCTGGGAAAGCCTACACCAAAATTGCTGCTCAATACCGATTTCACTACATTAGGCAGACGTACTTTGTTTGTTGTACCACTTGCCTCATCCGGACATCGTGTGCTTTCGTCGGTGGGTTTGATCGCTTCATGCGATTTTCATCCACTGAAACTGCAGCCCTTGTTGGCTTCATCCTACCATCGTGCGCGGAGAGATCAATCGACTGAGGGAGTGTCGGAAACCTTCTTCCTCTTGGCTCTGCTCGGGACATAGCCTATGGTTTTTAAGGTAAACCACTTGTGTAGACTTATATTTACGGGATGCTCGTTCATCCATGGGAGCAAGGATACGCCTTGCCATCGCATACCTACCTACAAGCAGAACTTGTGTTGGAAGCACAAATTACACCCTTGGTATGGGTCAAGGCCGATCTAAAACCTCTTGCTGCTCTTAAGGTCACAGCACTCCGTACTTATTGCTACTCTACAATGGGTCAAACCAACAGGAAGACCCTACCCACCATGACGCTCCCACAAGGGGCCTATCTCAACAAGTCAGGCCCGGACCGAAATCCGGGGGGCTCCTGACTCCCATGGTACCGTGATTTAAGTCCTGGTAGGGACTACCGGTGGTCTTGCCACCAACAAGACCTATGACCGGCAACTTGTAACTGGTCAAATCGTAGCAACCATCGATAGCGTCATCTGAAGATGTTTACGATAAGACCAGTAATATGATCTGCCCCCGCTTTTTATTAGATAACGTCATTTATTGGCGAAGCCTTGGTAATTGGGCGGGGGCCAGAAGAAGAGGGGCCACTTGCAGATCCGAGAGGTTGATCGATTTCAGTAGGTGTCACTTCCACCGACCTGTTCCTTTTCTCGGTCGTCCCTGGGAAAGTGAGGCTTTTAGTACTCGGGCGTTCAACAGCACTTGGCTTCTCTTTCGCAGTGAGTTTGCCCTACGTTTCCTCAATTGTCCCCTAGACGGTAGTCCTTCAGAGTGTGCCTATTCTGGAGCCCATTCCAAATTTTCGGTTTCCCGATACAAGCCGTCCAAAACAGCACTCTGTCCAACAACTGGAGTTTCACTGTAACAGGCAGGGCCTCTGGAGGACCCTATCCATTGTTCCAGCTCAATCTACCGGGCGTGTAGTAGAAAGAGCCGCAGCACTCATCGGAATCAAGTGCTTCAGCAGATCCTGGGTCAGTGCATATACGAGTATCAGGAGGGGATTTTGGAAGTACGAGTATGTTAGTTAGGGCCTCCAGAATCCGTGCAACGGCCGCAGTGGAAACGACCACGGGTGAGTTGTCGCTATGACGGGTACCACCTGGAGTACGAGAATAACCCTTTGGGGTCACCTTCATAATTTCAACCGTTTTATGTCTAGTTTTGACGTCTTTGACGTTTAGTTCAACGTGACGATTGGGTTATTTTCAGGACTTTAGGAGCTTTGACTATTATACCTTCCTGCCACGACAAGGCAGCCAAAGAATAAAGGAAGAAAGCAGCGCTTCACACTAAAATATGAGAAGGAAATATATATACGTATTCCGCACAAAGGAAAGCTGAGGTCAGAAAAGTCAACAATATTGGTTATGCTTAGATCGAAAAGAATTGTAATAATAGCATAGATGCTGCAACATTCTGCACTCCACAATACAATTTTATGGATATCCCAGATGCCACAAGAAAATAGAAATACCATGAAGAGATCCAAGATTGAATAGGTACCTGTAGTTCTAACAAAGCTCCAGAACCTGCGGATAACCACATAGCGTACTTACCGCTTTTAGGAAGAGCAATTTATCATATTCAACCTGGATAGTGAAGCTCTAAGTTTTCAGTCGAACTAAAATGAAGTAATCAAAGCAATACGCAACCATTTCAAGACTGCTGGACCGAATGGTATACCTACCGAACTATTTAAGGCAGCAAGATGTCACTTGATAACGAGGATACCGAACCACATTCTCAAGGTTCAGTTGTACGAATTACGCAGTAGTGTGTTAGTGCCTCAAACTATTTGTTAACCAATAATTGGCCACATATTCGCATAGCGCAGATGCCAGCGACAGTCCAAGAAGCCCAGATCGATACTCACCACCTTCCTATCGATTTCAAGGCCGCATATTTCAGTATCTGTAACGATTATAAAATAGTCATTCATGCCGATTAAAAGACATTGACTAGACATTACATTAGACATAATGAGCCCATAACAAATGAGGTTTCCGTAGCTTTTGTATACGAGCAGCTGGCCACTCCAGCATTCAATAATTGTTGTGATAGAAGAAGCTGGATCTACATCCAGTTTGCCAGTACTTTTCAATCAGAGTTAATTGAACTCCTTTCACAAGAAAAAAAAAATAGCAAAACGTTACGGAAATTACAAGATTACCCGTACATTCCCCGGTTACAGGAACAAACTCAAAAAACACCCGTCAGCTGCCTACGCCCCAAATTGCTGCACACCACAAAATATTCACTTCAAATTAAACTTCACAACTACTGAAGCATAAGGCACCTCTTTGGCAACAAAGTTGCTAATAACACCTCCAATTAGATTATCGGCCACAACACTGATCAAAAATCCAGAAGCAAATTCCACGAGATAGACAAAAAAAAAAGTCTGCACGCGATCTCAACACGCTACGGCTGCGGCTACTTTCTACAGCCACAAGTGGCACTCTGCATAGACCTAAACGATTTGCGAACTGACCGCACCCATTAATCTACATCACGTAACATAAATTACTACCCCAAGACGCTTAAAACCAAGAAGTTGTAGGGCTACAGAACAAGTCCCGGTCTAACTGCTAGCAGTAGATAGCTTGCCAATCGAATGCCAATTAAGTGTGACCATTAATGCGTTCGTGATGTCACCAGCGCCGAACTATGCAAACTCACGCGCAAACACCGAACAATAAATCAGACGGCCGTCCCGTCCATCTTAGACCGTGGAACTAGTGAAATTTAGTGTCCTGCTCAAAGCGCGAGTTCAGGACGCGAGCAATTTGATTCGAACACAAATCTTTTCAACAGAATTGAGTCACGTGATATACAGATGACAGTTACGTGTCCTCATCTTTTAAAAGGGCAGGTGTCTTTTATTTTGCCCAGAGCAGCCGGGAAATGTACTCGTACTTGACTTTCCCAACTGCAGCCATAGTCGTTCGTGGTAAATATTCCAGTTGGTCAAACATGGACTGAAGCAATGGGACCCCTTCGTTTAAAAGGATGTGAAAATCAACTGAGTTAGCGAATCTTCTTTCTTTTCTATGCCGCATGATTGAAGGCTGGGAGATTAACTACAACCAAAGTGAATCAGCCTACAGTGGTAGTAGATAGTTTCGCAACAGTGGGGGTAATTTTAAAAATATCAATTAGTCAGTCTATAGCCGACTATTAGCAACTGACAGGCGTTGATTAAAAGCTTGATAGAGGGTATAGTTAACTAAAATTGTGGTATTTTGAACATGGCCATTATCTGTGTGTAATTTCAACTATTGAATGCTAACGATAACCAAAATCGTTAGTTGACGAGTAAAACATGATTTTTTACTGCTGACTCAGGTACAACTAATCGCAGGCATTTGTTGGTACAGAAAAAACTACTTAGCGGTACACACTTTTAGGCAACTAGATTTTCCCAAGAACAGAAGTCGTTAGGTTAAACATGAGACTATGACAAGAACGTATGCTCAAGTTAACGATTTGATCGGAGGTCTTTTATCGGTCTAGACTACTCAAAACAGCTTGGCGCCACATGTTCGGATACTTGCTTAACGCATGGTAACCTTAGAAACCAGACAGGTCAGCAGCATAGAAATCATGGGCAGTTTAGCAGTGCAGTCATTTTTTACACGGGCAATGGGACTTAATTTAACCGAAGAAAGTACGACATTATGTGTGAGATGCTGGATGAAGATTTGGCGGATCTGTTGGAAAACTGTCAACTAGAAGATGACGTGGCAGATTTGTATGAATCAAAAGCCAACTATAATACGAAGGAATTCATTTACGAACTGAGATCCATAGGGCTGCGGTCATTTGGATGAACACTTTGATGGAATACGTTGTGCAGGGTATTTCAGAAAACTTGGCAACTGTCCTTGCAAGAATTCTACAGCGTATCTGTTAACTGTTGGAAAAACTAACCAATTTAGGCCTATTGCACCATTGTGGTGGATCTGTGATCCTTCTACCCGTGGAACCAACTTTTGGAGTCTAAATTGTGTAAATCGCTTAAGTAGAAGACAGCTACTAAGTATAGTTTCGTTCTTTGGGAGAGAGCAGGGCTCGTATAGAGTATGTGTAGGACTGTCTTCTCCTTCTCCTCGTCCACGTAGCTTCAACAGAAGTCATTTGGAAAAACGCTAGGCCTTCTTGCATGCCTGCCCATAAGATAGTGTCCACTGATAGCTGTGAGATGCTTCATATTTAGAAAGATCAAACTCTTAGAGCGATTCAGATCCAACCTTGGCAAGATTTGTTTGGTTGCTAGACATGTTGACCGAACAGTCCACTTAAGTATTGTGCTTTTAGTACACATAATTCAGCTTTAGTATTAGTTTGCGTGTAGCGATTGGTATACTGATGCTACCTTTCTCCGGTAGGATAGGTAGAGTGGTTCCAATTTTGGCGGGTTTATCGGCCGTACAATTCACTGGAACGTCTCTGTGCCCCGGCACCCAACATAGGTGAAAGGTGAACTGCTCTGCCATCTCCTTAAGAAATGATCGACAGTCAAGGGCGGTCTTAGAATTTTGTGAGACTGAGTCTAGGGACTGACTTGATATCCGAAAAGATGCTGATATCCCTTTCAGATATCACGTTTTTCTTCAGCCATGATAGGACCTCTTTCATAGTCAAATTTCATGTTACAGTGATTAGGAAGGCGGAGGGGGAGGCTTAGATTAAGCTTGTCTTAGATTCATCCCTATATGTCGCACAAGAAAGCATCTTCCTCCCAAAAAGATCTAAAATATCTTGTCAAACCAATGTTGCGGACAGAGTGGCTCCGCTCATACACATGCATCCTCTCCTTTGGACTTTGCTTAGTCCCTATCTAAGCAAGGTCTAAGGTCATCCACCAGACAACCACCTCGAAGGTAAGTGTCGGCTTTATGGCCAAGACGTATAACCAGCGGGTAATACGAGGTGGAAGTCCCGTTTGTTCCCAATGGCATTTTTGCAAAAGAATAAAGCTGCTGTAGCTTTCTTCACTATTAGATTTCCAGATATTTCGCTGTATCCGAGAAGACTAAGCTGGTACCGTTGACAGACCCCCCTGTTGTTGGAATTTTATATTTCCTGGAAAAGAGGAGGATTACTCACCATCCACTGCGATCCGCCTAACGGCGTAACCTATTAAGATTTAGGTGTAGGAGTTCTTTAATGGTACTCGTATTAAGATGCTTACCAGAGATGGCTATAGCAACGCCACTGGCATAGGCAATCACTCTGCTAACCCCCGCTTCCAGGTATATCAGCAGTTCATTGACCACTAAGTTCCAGAGATAAAAGTGAGAGGACACCGCCTTGCGGCATACCTCTGTTGACTCTGCTGAAAGTTTAGGGTTGATTTTTCTATTTACGATAAGACTGATCAACTCCCTAAGTGAGTCGTCTACCTGCAGAGTTGACAGCGCGGTCGTGATTGCGGATGCGTTGACGTTGTAAAAGGCACCCTCTATGTCCAGGAAAGCAGCCATTGTGTACTCTCTATATTGTAGGCATCGTTCGATGTGGCTAGTCAGTGAATGCAAAGCCATTTCCACCGACTTTCCTTTACAGTAGGCATGTTGAGCCGTTGACAAAAATCTTGGATCAATTTTAGCCTGTATATGGATATCAATCAGTCGTTCTAGAGTTTTCAGAAGGAAAGATGATAGACTTTGGGATAACAACAGATCTTTTTCTGGCTTTGGAAATGAAAACTACATTAGCTTATCTGCATAACAAGGGAATGTAATGTAGGCTATTTCTACGAAGCTACTCATGATATCGCAGGACATTTGTAGATCGGCAGGTTTTAGACAATCCGGACCAGCAGATTTGTATGGTTTAAAGGTATGCAGTGCCCAGAGCAGTTTGTCTTTTGTAATCAGACCGTGAATTTTAGTCGCGTCAGCGGTAGTCTTTACCGGCTGTGAATAGGGAGGTGGGTGTCCAGTAGCAGATTGATTGATTCATTAATTGAGGTCATCCGAGAACCATCGGTTTTTTCAAACAGCTAGGCAATGTAAGATTGGTAGAGAGGATTTTTCTTAGCCGCGGTGACCAGAGGTTTCTGTCATTTTACCACAGAATGACCTCCAGGATTCTCTAACTCTGACATCCTCCTTATAGCTCGAGTCGTACCAAGTCTTTTCTTTTGGTTTGATACTCTTCCTCCGATGATGGAAAGGGAATAATGTCAGCGATCATATCAGCAGCGGCATCCACGTCATTATCGGAGAAACATAACAATCAGTTAAAATTCATAAAGAAGGTGTCAAGTCCAGTTCAATTAGCTTTCTTTGCCATACGGTTCTTTTACGAATTCTTTTTCTAATTGTGTGGTTACCATACGAGAAATTAGCTGACATGGCACAATGGTCCGACGAGCCCCGAGCGGAGAGCGCACCAACAGTGTACTTATCAGGGTGAGAAGTTAAAAAGAAGTCCATGGCGTTGGCGTTATGACTATCAACTTCTGGTATTCGTGTGGGCTCATTTACAAGCTGGTTGAAGTTATTTTCCACAGCGAAGATCTTGCCGTTCTTCGGATGTTGTCTGTCCAGAAGGTCGAAGGCATCTAAAGTGACATCTAGGACTTCTTGTAGGTTTTTTGTTATGAGAGTTCGAACATGTTCAAGTGCGTCATGTACATGAAGCACGCCTTCTGCAATCCATGGTTCCTGGATTAGGATGATGTTCTTTGCGTCTTTCGATACCATGGCAAAATGAGCGCAGCCAGGGTCATTTGGAGTGATGGAGGTTAATCTAGAGAAACCGTAACATTATTGCTGCAGTCTATCAGAGAAGCCACCATCGCCAGATTATATGGGCCCTTCGATTCTGAACTTGTGCCTAAGACCTCATCTTCATAATCTGATCGTAAAGGTTCGCAAAGTAATCAGCTTGACCTGACCTTGGTGCCAGCCAGCATCGCTTGAGATGGGACGTGGTCCAGGATGATGGCCAAGAAGCTGCCCGAAAACCTTAACTTGAACAACTACCACCGATCAAGTGTTATTGATTCATCGGTGTCGCTTTTATCGATCACCGCTATCGTTATTGCGACTTTTAGGCCTTCGCTAAAATACCTCAGAGATGTGACATTGAAAAGCCCAGGGGGTTTTTGACGCTTTTGAGTTTGGGCCTTATAGGAACCGGAACGGTTTCCTTCAATAATTTCTGGCGTTTTATCTTTAAGCATTTTGAAAGCAGTGGCAGTCTTTAAGGATGTTGACGGCCCACTCTATTTTGCTCTTCAAGTTCTCTCCTACGGCATACAGCATTTATGCATCTGAAGTACAGGGCCTTGCATGGAGCTTGTCAATGCGGATGAGCCTCTGATTCCTCTTTTGAGAGAGGAAATTTAGTTGCAGTAGGAAGACTGTGTTCTGCCCCAAACTTGCTGATGCTAGGATGAAGGATGTGGTAGGACCATGGCTTGCCACACTCTTGCCACTCCTTGAGATTTTGGATTTTGGATAGTTGACTTTGTCTTTAGAAGGTCCGCCATAGCCTGCCTTTTACTTTTGCTCCACACTGCGTGAGCCTTGCCCATTGTCGATAATACCGCCCGGTAGTAAAGGAGTACCGGTCTCGGATTTTGTTTTTTGTTTTGAGTGATTATCATCTTCCATTAGGGATCCCACGAGTAGAGGAGGAACGGATTTCCATCTATGCAGAGAGCTGCTTTATACAGATAAGACTAGCTAATCCGTAGGTAGCCAGGTATCCGGATACTCCGTTTACGACTGCGTTATTTTTGGAGACACAGGCCGATCGTCGGCACGGTATATCTTGATCCAGCCCAGGTAATGATGCAAAGGTGAAGAAGGGGGAGTGTGTGAGCATTCTTTAGTTTCAGAACTCATCATAAGAACTTATCGTGAGTCATTGACTTTACTCAGTTTCTACAACTCGACAAGTTCGATGCTCAGAATAGAGGACTCCGCCTATAAAAGTCAATGTGAAATGAAAACACTGAAACACAACATCAGGACGTTCAATATCAAACCACTAGTGCCTTTAAACTAGAACATATTCTCCATATTACAAATTTCAGTTCATCCAGGTTAACCAACCAACCGCATCAGAGTTTCAGCTGTCTGCCTTTGTTCTGAGCAACCAGGTGTGGGCCCCAGGTTGGAAAGCTGGAAAAAAAAAGAAAAAAATAGCGATGAAGTCCCGCCTAGACGTTTTCGTTATCATGTATAATGTATGCTTGAGCGAGTTAATATTTCCGGAACAATGGAAATACCAACGGTTGGTATTATTACCAAAAGGAAATAAACCGCCGGAGGAGCCTTCATCTCATCGGCCGCTCTGTATGCTCGACACTATGGGCAAAATATTAAAGCGAATTATATGCAACAGACTACAGTCTATCATTGAAGCTAATGATGGTCTCGCGGAATATCAATACGGCTTGAGAAAAGGCCAATCGACAATCGACGCGATTAAAGTCGTAATAGACAAAGCCCAATCGGCCATAGAAGGTAGACGATGGAAAGGAGGCAGTAAAAGGTACTGCGCCGTGGTTACACCTGACGTGAAAAATACTTTTAACTCGGCGAGGTACTTTACCGATAGGTTGCTCCGACTCCGACTCCGACAACGGGACGGAATTATTTAAAATTACAGGGGGCGTGCCCCAAGGATCAGTGTTAGGCCCCTTACTGTGGAACGTGATGTATTCTACGACTCCCAGTTCCCAGGGAAGCCGCCATTATAAGTTTCGCGGACGATATTGCTATTGTAGTCGTGGCGAAACGACTTGAAGAAATCGAGTTGTATTGCAACGAAGCAATAGCACTGGCTAAGCGATATAAGTTTAGACCACGCGGAACATAAAACGGAATCCGTTCTCATTACGAGTAGAAGGGTGCTATAGACGATAACTATAAAAGTCGGAGAGCACACAATTATTTCCAGCCCATTTATAAATGAAGGGAGTGAAGGTTGATGCTCGGCTTAATTTCAAGCATCACCTCGCATACGCTTGCAAGAAATCGTTGAAAGCGATAGGCGTTCTTTCGAGACTCATGTCGAATATCGGCGGCCCGAAACAAGGTAAACAATTAATGCTTGCGAGAGTTGTAGCCTCCATACAGCTGTACGGTCTTACGTCCCGAATGAAAAGACACACATCAAGGGAATCAAATCTGTGTACAGATTATGTGCACTGCGAGTTAGCAGTGCATTGCGAACTGTATCCCACGACGCAATATAGGTACTATCCTCTATGGTACCAATCGCGTGCAAATCGGGCCATCCATAAATCAAGCGAAGAAATTCGAAAGAGGCTGCAGTATAGAAGCGTGGCAACAACAATGGAACGAGTCCCAAAAAGGGAGATGGACGTACCGACTAATCCCAAGGATTGAAAGTTGGGTAAAACGAAAACACGGCGAACTGAATTACTATCTTACACAGTTCTTGACGGGTCACGGTTGTTTCCGGGAATATCTATTCCAGCGAAACCGTGATTCGAGTCCGTCCTGTCCTCGCTGCGTAAACGCGGTAGAGAACGTGGAGCACGTTTTCTTCGAATGTGCGCGGTATGCAAACGAAAGAGTTATATTGTGTGAAGAATTTGGTGTACAGCCAACACCGGAAAACGTAGTTCAATATATGTTGAAATCTGAAGATCTTTGGCCTGCAGTGAACCATGCAGCAGTACGAATAATGTGCGATCTAAGGAATTTAGAACAGCGAATTCTCTAAGCACCCCGTGACGAAGTAAGAAGCTCAAATAGTTCCGTTTTCCCGCCTTAAAACATCATCTACTAGTCCTCCCTGGTATAATCGCAAGCTTCGTTCCTTACGAAACAAGAGAAACAAGTTATGGGCTGTTTTCCTGCGTACCAGATCCTTGTCCGACTATTCCAACTATCTTGGTGCTTATCTTCATTTCACCGAACTTTACGATTCCCTTTACCAGCGCTACCTTAACAATACGCAAGTCAACCTTATAAATGACCCTAAGTCCTTTTACCAATTTGTTAACTACAAAAGAAAGTCCGATGGTTACCCTCCTTCCCTCTCTTTCAACAACAAGTCATCAACCGATCCACTCACCATTGCCAACCTATTTGCCAGCTTCTTTAAAACAATCCTTCACCAACGACTCCTTTGTACCAGATCCATCCTATTTTAGTTACCTACTGAACTTCTCCAATGGCCCACTTCTCTCTCACATCTTGGACCCCTCCTATATCGAATATAAATTACACCAACTCAATGACGAATTTACACCCGGTCCAGATGGCCTCCCTGCCATATTTCTTAAAAAATATTCTTCGTCTCTTTCCCTTGCCCTTTCTGATCTCTTTCGTCTATCCCTTTCACAAGGAGAATTTCCTCAGGTTTGGAAAACCTCCTTTATAACCCCGATCCACAAACAGGGATCAAAGAACGAAATAACAAACTATCGTCCAATCGCTAAACTCTCCCATATACCCAAACTCCTCGAAAGTATTTTGTATGAAGCTCTAAGTTTCCAATGCAAATCACTTATTTCCCCTAGACAACATGGCTTCCTAAAGGGTAGGTCAACCACCACCAATCGCGTTGAATTCGTATCCTTTGCCATCTCTGCCCTAGAGAACGGCAACGAAGTCCATGTAGTTGCAACCGATTTTAGTAAGGACTTCGATAAAATCTCGCATCCATTAATACTCTTCAAATTGTCTGCCCTCGGCTTTGAACCCATACTGTTAAAATGGATATCCTCTTACCTCGAAAACCGTTTTTACAGTGTTCGTTTTAGGTCAGCCCACTCCGCTCCATTTTTGGCCACCTCTGGAGTTCCTCAAGGTAGCCATCTCGCTCCCCTTCTCTTTATATTAACCATAAATGATCTCGATAGGATCATCAAATACTCGTCCGTCTCCCTTTACGCCGACGATACCAAATTTTTCAAAACCATTTCCTCTCCCCATGACTCCTTCCTTCTTCAACAAGACCTTGATAGTTTTTCGATCTGGTGCCTCAAAAATTGTTTGGAACTTAATATCACCAAATGCCAATCCATCACACTTTCACATAAGCGGCTCAAATTTCCTCCCCGACTCTACCTTCTCCACAACCAACCTATCTCCTCCGTTGAATCTCTTCGCGACCTCTGCATTTTGTGTGATAGGGAGCTCAACTTCCGTTTGCATATGGATGGGATAATCCTTAAAGCCAACCCTGCACTAGGTTTTGTAAAACGATGGTCCAAAGAATTCACCAACCCATACGTGACAAGGTCCCTCTATATTACCTTTGTTCGTCCCCTCCTAGAGTACGCCAGTCAAGTATGGTCCCCATATTATCGCGTTCATATCTCGAGAATCGAAAGCATCCAGTGCCGTTTTCTTCGATTCGCTCTTCAAGGTTTGCCATGGGATGATTCTTTTACTCTGCCCCCCTATGAAAACCGTCTCAACCTTATTAACCTAAACACCCTTGAGGAACGCAGAGATGCAGCCGACTTTCTCTTCATTCATCGACTTCTTTCAGGTCAGGTTAAATGCACGTCCCTTCACAATTCTATTTTCCTCAACACTAACCCACGTAATCTACGTACCCCTCGTCTCTTCTATCACCCAACCCACCACACCACCTATGGCGCGAACGAACCAATCTCCCGCATGCTACGAAAAATTAATTCAAACCCTAGCGTCTTTGACTTCCACCGCACCACTTCCTACCTCAAATCGGTTCTCCTTCACCACAATAACCAACCTTAGTTTTAAGTTTTAGCTTAAGTTTAATTTTTAAGTTTTAGCTTGTATTAAGCCGAATAAATGGGGGCTTTCGCCCCCACCAAAATTAAATTAAAGATGACCTTACTGTACCTGCTCTTCAAGATGGTATCGGAGGGCTTACCCTTTTTTGAGGGATTACGGTCACTTTGGCTGTTGACCTTGTCCATCTTGTTGCTGGTAGTAGACGCGTTGTCAGTTTGTTGGTTTGGGATACTGCGTTTACTTCCGAGAGATAGACTACGGTTTCTTAAATCGGAGCCAGTAGCTCGTCCTCGCATAACGTGCCTGGATTCGGCACCCTCGCTGCTATGCTCGATATTTGTGTTGGCCATTTTTTTATGTATGTTGGTCCCACGAAGGGACCTTGAGATATCAATCCTATTTACTCTCTTACTGGCCATGCAGAATTCGACACGGGTGTCTCGACACCTTGGTTTTACAAGTGAGATTTAGGGTTGTCTCCGACCTCTTTGTTAACGGATCACCTCGACTGATTGAAGCGTGCGTGTACTTGTTTAGCCGAAACTAATTGTCCGAGACGAGAAGCCATTACCAGCAGGCACCCTCGTGGAGGACAAAAGAAAAGGATTTCCGCCCGCTTCAATTTTGGAAATAATTGGCCATTACTGGCTAGGAATCAGCCGTCGTAATGAAGATTTGGCTCAAGATATTTCCATGACTGATGATATTTAAAACGCTAAAAATACAACTCAGTACCGTTCTTCAACCAGGGCGATAGATAGGCTAAGGCCGTTTGTGACTTGTGACGGTAGTAGGTGGAGTGTAATGTGCATTAGTTGTTAAAGATAATAATTTTTCAAAGAAGTGAAAATATGCAACAGCCATGGAATGAGAAAATCTTTGTTCATGACGAAGGATAGATTGTAACATGAGGTAGCGAGCGCGAATCTAAGTCCTGGAGGGACATGCTATTCATAATAATCCTAGAATTTTCCAAACCTTACTCGACCCTACCACAAGGATATAAGTGTGAACTCATCTACTAGCTAGTGGTCGACTTATTATGGTTGGCTATAAAAGTTTAAAGAAAACTGAATCATGCAAATATAGTGTTGCTAAGGAACTTAAAAATTAAAGACTGCCCCGTAACAATCCCACAGGGCCCCTTTTCGCGGAAGAATATAGCCAAAGAATATGTCGTTTTTGTATTGATTATGTCTCAACAAACAAACCTTATTTATTTTGGAAACAAAATAATATACAGCGTATTTGCATTCAATAAGAAGCATGTTTGTGTACATTCGACCCCCACTGTTACTTCTGTAAAACAAACAAAAAATCCTCATCGCCCGAGTATCCATCAGAATAAAGCAGAAAGCGCATTCTCGTTGTGCGTTGTTTACACTACACAGGTTTGGATATCCAGATTTATTCCACCTCTCTGGACCGTGTCGTCATCGTGAGGATACCAAATGCACTTAACGTCAAGTCTGCCAGCAGCGCCCATCTTGCCGTCTCGCCGTCTTCTGCATCCAAAGGCTGAAATAATCCGAAGGCAAATATTGGCCTGAAGTGCATAAATTATGTCAGCGTAATGAGAGGGAGACCGACACAAGTGAGATAAAGGCACCCAGAGCATCAGGTAATTGGCGTAATTTCTATACAGCCAACAGGGTGATTCTTTTATTGGAAACCGCCTCAGAGGGTGGGTGCTTCAAATGCGGCTTATCGGACCATAAACTTATCAAAAATTCGATGATTCAGTGAAAGCAGCAGATGTTGTTGTTTTTTTTTTTTGAAAGCGAATACTTTCGGTACTGGTGTACCTAGCAAACTATATCCTCTACCGACAAAGCTTTACCCTCAGGCTACCTCTAGAGATGGAACTATAGTTCGAGGTGGAGCACTGAAGCGCTCTACAAGTGAATTAATTTATTTGTGCACAAGTCTCAAGTGGGTCTGGTGCATTTCAAAGGGCAAAATCCTTGTCTTGACTTGGTTTAGCTTGCAGGTTGTTGTTTGTCCTGCTGGAGTTGCAAGTTGACTGTTTGTTTCAAGTTAGTGAAGATTTATTTCCGAAGAGCACCACACGGCGTAGTGCAGCAGCAACACCAGTGGGAACGGTAGCGGCAGTAACAGTGGTACCATCAGCATCAATGTCAGCTAATTAAATATTTTCTCTAGATCCAGAAGAATTTCCCGATCTGGAGAAGGAACCTCTGGGTCGGGATGCATTGTTGAAGATTTTATTTATACGCGCAACTCAGCTCCTTATAGGTTCGTAACATGAACGGTTGATAGAAATTGCAAATAAGGATGTTTAATTTATTAAAACGGAAACCTTGATGGTGTCCTTTTTACATACTTTGCCATAGGGTCGCTCCTCTGTAAGGGAACAATAAATATAAATTTTGTGTAATTAATCCGAAGTATACTTCTAAAGATGGAGATGAAAGTGATTTATGCATTAGGGTGCAGAGGATGCATATGCATATGCTTTTGTACAATGGGAAAATTTAGTCCTATTTAAAGAAAATAAATATATTTCAATACGTCACATTGAAAGTGAGTTTCCAATCTTGTCGTAGCTAGAATATGTCGGATTTATTTCAAGGAAATGGAATAAAGTTTGCAGTGATGACACATGTATCTGGGACTGTGTTTCAATAATGGACACCTCCAGAATATGAAGTTCTTAGTTGGAAATTGATTTTTGGAGAAACGTTGAAAAGCATAACTTAACTGATGAAAGTAGAAAATTTATGGTCCCATACAACCTTATGCAGCTGAAAGAATTAGTAGAACTCAAGGAGCTTCTATGCAAAAGTCGGAGGAATCCTCCAGATTCTTGGTTTGGTGAAACTTAGAAACATTTTGTCACAGTACAAAACAGAAGCCTTTAATTTTAAGATTAGTAACTCTGCTAGATTTTGGTTTATATCGTCAGTTAGACCAACAATCCCGCTGCACAATCTGCTTCTTTCCTTTTACTGGTTGGCTATTTGGTAATATAGAGCTTATTTCAGCCCTCGATCTAACTTTGATTAGTTTCAGAATCGACTTTTAACATTGGCAAACGGTCATCCCATGCAAAAACGTAGACGTTACTGCTGAGACATACTCCTGGTATGATGTACAGTTGAATTAAGATCACACCCAGAACACCAACATATTACAAAAGATTTTACAACAGGCAACGCGTCTGCGCTGACTTTGACAGCCACTGACAGAACTATCAGAGAATGACCAGCAAAGAGCGCAAATTCTTGCATCCTTATTTCGTGTTGAAGTCAAGTGGATTTGTTTTTTTGTTCGCTCCTCGATAACGTCCGAAAGTAATTAGTGTAACGTTGGTGCCAGAAGTTATTATCGAGTTGATGTGGCTTATGAAGAACTATCCCTCAAAATTGAACAAATTCTTACAACCTTAACCACACTTGGTGAATGTGTCACTCCTCGGCAGAGTGCTGAAATCAACCAACTTATAAGCGAGCAGCAACGTCAAATGGAAGAAGTACGCACTATGGGTGCTACCGTATTTGCCCAAAAAGTGTTTTAGTGCTCAACACCAGATGTTGGCAGAAAACCCCGTAGTAGTCCAGTCACCTCTTGCACCGGAAAACCCACCAAAAACAATCCCTACATATAGCACCTCTAAGCTCAGAAGAGTGCTCAATATCGAATCACTTGGAAGATCTTTTTTGTAGATCCCAACAGTGTCTTCAACAAGTGCAGTTCAACGTAGTTCAGTCCCTTCTTTTGGAACACAGCCCCAACGATTTAGGAAGAACAAGCCCAGCATAAAATTGATGTGGGTACTGCAAAACCGATTAAACAACCGTCACGTAGGCTACCACTTGCCAAACAGGAAGAGCCTCGAGGAATTATAGAAAACATGCTACGGAATGATGTTAGTGAGCCTTCAAACAGCCCTTCGGTATCGTCAATAGTAATGCTAAAGAAAAAGGACTGATCGACTAGGTTTTGTGGCGATTATCGTCGGTTGAACAACGTTGCCATTAAGGATTCCTTCACTTTACCGCGGATTGACGACACCCTAGACTGAGTTGCAGGCTCAGTTTGGTTTAGCACCGTAGACTGCCAGTCTGGTTATTGATGGATTGTGGCACTTTAAAGTTATGAGATTTGGGTTGACAAATGCGACGGCTACCTTTGAACAACTCATATCAAATGTTCGTCAAGGACTGTCGATGGAAACGTGCTTGGTCTATTTGGATGACATTTTGATTCATGGTGAAAATTTTGATTAGATGCTTACTAATCTTCGTTTTGTTTTTATTCGCTAAATGCATTCTACTTCAAAAAGAGGTTTGCTTCTTGGGCGATTAAGTGAGTGAGAACGGTTTGTTACCTGACCCCTCCAAGATCGAAGCTGTTAGTAGCTGACTTATGCCGAAAAATGTATCTGAAGTAAGAAAATTTATTGGATTGTGCACTTACTACAGGCAGTTTGTACCCCAATACGCCAAACTTGCACGCCGTAACCGAAAAAAACATTTCATTCGATTGGACTCCGCAATGCGACAAATCGTATAATTCTTTGAAAGCGTGTTTGACGTCTCATTTTCGATCGGACTGTGATTTCATTTTAGACACTGACGCATGCTACCATGGGATTAGAGCAGTGTTGTCCCAGGTTCCTACTTCAGTAATGCTCTATATTTATTGCACTACACGCAAAGAGCTACTTGCGATGATCAAATCTATCGAGCACTTCCACGTGTATTTGTTTGGAAGGGAATTTTTAATTCGCACGGACCACGCGGCTCTCAATTAGCTATTCTCGTTTTAAAACCCAGAAGGTCAACTGGCACGTTGGCTGGAGCGCATCTTACAGTATCACTATAAAATACAACATTGTATTTGGAAAACTTACCTACCCTTTAGCGACCATCTGCAACCACTGTCAATCTAATAGTGTTAACAAGGATGTGCACGCAGTCAACATAGCCATTCAAATGGATTGTGAATTTCAGCTTGGAGTTAAAACGAGCTCAAGAAGCTGATAGGGTATTAGCTGTGGATAAAAGGCGATGTACATTCAGATTGGAAGGCAGTATCTAGAGAGAGTAATCTCTTTAAAGCTTATTGGCCTCAGTTTGCAGCATTGTTTCTCAAAAACAATATTCTTTGCAAGAGACGGGTGTCTACTTCACGTAAACAGTCAGAACGAATGCTGCCGGTAGTCCCAAAGTCATTGGCCAGTTATGTGATAAGGATGTTTCACGACACGCTGTGCCGTTCGGAGGACATTTCGGTTGTGACAAAACTCTAGAACCAGAAATGATGTGATACTTGCGTGTCAAAGACCGGACCAGGAACAAAAACTCAAGGAAATCTGCAAATTTACCTTTCTGGGGAGCCATTCCAATGGGTTGCTGTGGACATTTTGGGACCGTTACCATCAACGAAGCGCGAAAATATTGTAAATATATCTTGGTCTTCATGGATTATTTTACCAAGTGGGTAGAGATTTTTCCTATTCCAGATCAGACCGCTAATACTGTCGCCAGAGAGGTTGTAAAAGAAGTGTTTTGACGGTTTGGGACCGGGGACGGAACTTTTTCGAATTTTTCCGAAACATGATGGACATTTTGGGGATCCACAAAACATGGACTACACCATTACATCCACAATAAGATGGTCTTAGAGAGCAAATTAATAGGACCGCGTTACACTATCTTTCCAAGGATGATTGTCTACCTTTAGTTGCTATAGCATATCGTCTGGTATAACAGGAGTCTATTAAATAGTCACCACTTGCTGTGCTCTTGGAAGAGAAATGAAGCTCCCACCGGATTTGATGTTCGGAACTCTGCCAGATGTGGTTGAGCTAAGTAGATACGGAAAGCAGCTACAGGAGCAATTACAAAATATTTATGAAAGGGCTAGAACAGAAATGCATCGTGCTGCCATTCGGATGAAAAACTAATGCGATATACTATAACATCTAATGTACCCGAAGTTCAGAGTACGAGTTTCCCCAAAACTTCAATCTGACTGGGACGGACCCTATCTCGTTATGGAGGCAGAAAATTTTATTGATTGCTTTCGAATTAGAATAAAAAGAATTCGTATTGAAGTCAAGTGGAATTGTTTTTCTGTTCGCTTCTCGATAACGTCCGAAAGTAATTAGCATAACAATGTGCTAACATAACTACTATCCGGAAGGTGTGCTGCTTCTATCCAGTGGCATACATTTAGTACAAATTGCTAAGCTGATAGCATTAGTTCACAGTTTGGACACGAAAGAGCACTCTCTTCCAGAGAAACTTTAAATACTTGTTGGATGGCATCTACAGAAGTAGAATGTCATTTGGGGAGTTCAATACTGAAATCGATAAGAAAATATTTGGTGAGATAACCTTTAAACAATGTGATAAAGTCTTTACAATTGTAAGAAATACGGTGATAAAGAAAAGGCTCTTTAGATGCTCAAACAGGGACAGGGTGGCTGTGGCTCCAGTGGTAGTGTGTTGGCTTCCCAATCGGACGGTTCGGGGTTCAATACCAGCCGTGACCGAAAGACTTTTTTTCAGGCAACTAAAATCTTATGAGATGAATGGTTGCCTAAATACAACATCAAGTCCAATTTACACTAATAATTTAGTCTCCCCATTAAATGTTGGATGCCACCCATGGAGCGAAATAACCACTGAGCCCAAAAATCTTTCTCTCTCTCTCTATCCAATTTTCCGAAAAAACTTAACACGTGCTCCGGCATTTTAAGAGTAGTAATACCCTCTTGAGTGTTAAGTTCTTTAAAAAAAAAAAAAAGGAAAGCTATATTTTATCCAAAAGCCCCAATGATTTAGAGAAAACAAGTACCGCCAAACATAAAATCGATGTAAAACCGATTAAAAAATCGCCACGTAGGCTAGCACTTACCAAAGAGGAAGAGTCTCGAGGAATTATAGACAACATGCTACGGAATGATGTTATTGAGCCCTCAAACAGCCCTTGGGCATCGCCAATAATAATGATAAAGGAAAAGGACGGATCGAATAGGTTTTGTGTCGATTACCGTCGGTTGAACGACGTTGCGATTAAGGATCTTTTTCTGCAAAAACTAAATTTTGGTTGCAAAATCGCTCAAGCTTAGATGATAAGAGTGAATTTAGGACAAAAGGACAGGTTCCCGGTTTCTCCGAGCCCCCCGCGACCTTGTATGGTAACCATGTGGTCGCTATTATGGTAACCAAAGAGGCAGATCTGCTGTTCATAATTTGGAAGAAAATACCACAGCTAAGATTTTGAAGCTATTTAAGAAATTTCTTCCCTCGAAAATAATACAAAATCAGGAGATCAACCCTTGCCAATAATCTGATAGTAAACTGTTGATACGAGTAGTAATCATCGACACTGTGGCTTGGCCAAACACGTAATCTTAAGATTTCTAACTCTATAAATGCAGAAGATGATTTATCACAGCAGTTCTACTCTAAGGAGCGCCGAACGATAACCCGTACAGCGGAGCTAGGATTGAGGTCCTTTGTAGGAAAAATATTTCATCGCATACTGTATCCCATACGAAAAGAGAATCACCTCTGTGAATTGTACCAAGGTGTGGATATGGTCTGAGCGAGTATATGTACTAAGGGAAGCGCAAAGAAGCCTGAGTTACATCGAACGAATTTGTGGCAGCGCTCCAGCGTGTCCTTAAAAATAAACAAAATCTATGTTGAAAGTGATCGCCAGTATCAGAAAGCTTGTGATAAATTAGAGGACAACTTTGTCCGGAAATATTAAGAAAGTCGGAAGTGCATTATAAAAAACAAGATACAAGTACTTGTAAGAAGTGTTAATCACTTAGTCTATATCCAAATTAGCTATGTTGTTACTCATCTTTTTGATTTCGTTTCTTGTAATTCTTTTGGCCACAGGCAGATCTTTGATTTCACTTACTAGGTGGCGCAAAAGTTGTCACCCGATGTTCTTTATCTATAATTTTGTTCATGAACGAAAATCTTTGGCTCTTCATTCGGACCATGTTTATCTGATGTCCTAAATTTGTTTTCACCTGAGAAAATGACATCGGAAAGTTGCCGCCCAAAGAATTGATGACAATTCGGCCCGATTAGTGGCATTTTCCATCACTCTTGCCTGAACTTCTGGTGATAGGTTCTTGCATTCGTATGAGGCTTGGTGACGTAGACTCGAGACTTCAAAAAACCCCACAAAAAAAAGAGTGAAAAGGTTAAATGAGGCGATCTTGCAGGCCAGTGCATTGCCAAAACGGGAGATTAGGCGACCCGGATATGCAGCCCTCAGAATTTCGGTTATGACTCGTGCAGTATACGCCGGTGCTCCATCCTGTTGAAACCACATATCCTCCAGTCCCAATTCATCCAACTGAGGAAGGAGAAAGTCGTTGAGCATGGCTCAGTAACGCTCGCCGTCCACAGTAGTCGTTTGGCCAGCGAAATTTTCGAAAAAATAAGCCCCGATGACGCCTCTAGCGTAAACATCACAACACGCAGCAACTTTGAGCGAGTGCAATGGCTCTTCGTGGGTTATAGTGGATTTTCGGTGCCCCAGAAGCGATAATATTGCTTATTCACGTATTCGCAGATATGGAAATATGCTCGTCGCTCATGACGATTTTCGATGAAAAGTTGTCTCCCTCGTGGTCGAGATTCATAATGGCTTGAGCATAGGTTACTCGCGATTGGCGGTCAACAGCTAACAGCTGATGCACTATCTGCCCTTTGTAAGGGAATTTCTTATAGTCTTTCACCAAAATTCTCTGTAAATACTGCCGATTGATGCCTAATTACGTGGCACGTCCACTGCTCAATACTCTGGGGTCCTCTACGACATCTTTAACCACAGCTGCTATATTATCAGCAGAACCGCTGCTCCGAGTCCGGCCAGACCTGGCAGCTTCTCGTATTATCCTACACTCTTCTAGGCGAGCGGCTAATCATCGTAGTGTTTTCTCAGTTGCCGTCGGAAAATCGGGAAATCTGTGCCGAGATTCACGCTGCACCAACACCACCGACGAATTATTCCGCAAAAGCAATTATTCTGCGTTCTATAGGAATATAGCTATCCATGTCTTGTTGACGCATACTTTTTTGTGTCAGTTTACTTCAAAAATGTCAAAATAGAATTAACATTTGCCGTCGTTTGCAAAAATTGTAGCATCTTCTGATAGGGTGATGTCTTTTGCGCAACCTAGTACCTTTAAGCTTTTTCTGAGTTTTTACTCCCAATATTTTCAAAAGATGAGCTTTATTTTCTCAAGTCTCTATCTTGTGTGGAAGTTGGTTCCATGCGCCTCTGTTACTGCTTTGCATGTATGATAAAAGGACTATCTCGCATAGATCTCCTGATATGGTGTTGGGAATTGACATCTAGTTTTTGTTGTGTCAACTTTCTTCAACTCTAAAAACAGACATATGCCTATTTTTTTACCAAAGGTACTGCATGCTGCTTATAGTCCTTTTCATAGGCTTTTATCTTCATATAATCAAAGAGACCATTTGTCTGGTAATAAACTGCATAGAATATGTCATATCCGTGCTTAGACGGCACTTATGTCTGAGAAAATACTTCCTTTTTGCTGAATTTAACACGTTAAGCTTGGATGTTTAGAGTACTAATGTATCTATTTGTAGTTCGGGCGGTTTATATTTACTTGATGAGATCATAAGCTGTGCTATTTTATTACTTAAAATATATAAACCCAAGCTCATCACGAGCATATTCATTCAAAAAAGTGAAGTGCCTCCGGTCAATGATCCTATGCACTCATGTCAAATGTCGACCAAATAAAACTAAAAGACAAAAAGACACCAAGCCCCTTGAAAGGAAAATGAAATACAAAAAAAAAAAAATGCACTTGGCAAGACCCTTGACATGTAGCGAGAGGTTTATTGTCCTGAATACAGCAAACTCGGAAATCCCTTCTTTTATCCCGGTCTTGTAGTGTGTGATATTTGTGTCGATTCTCTTGTAACTTTTGGAACAAGGAGCACCAAAAATATTTACTGAATTCCCACACAAACAAAGTTGCAGGCTCCTTGAATTTAAATAATTTCCTCCAACATCTTCCAGCAATCACAAAAGGTAAAGGAGAGAAAACTTCCTCCTAACCCAATGTGCTCGTTATTCATTATGCATATTCGTACGTATACATCTACATATGACACATTCTCAACTAAGCTACTTTCTCCTCACCCTCGCTATTCTGTTCCTTTCCTTCTGCTTCAATTTCTTGTGAAACCTTGCTCTTGCTGGAATTCAACATGGTGGAGCATGGTGTTCTTCAAGCCGCTTACAGTTTTGTCCTTTTCAAAAAAAGCTCTTCCAAAAATTAAATATGCTACACAATGTTTGGCACCCTCACTGTACGAGTATATCGTGTTACTTGCACTTGTACGGTGTAACGGTATACGGTGAATATCGTGCATTTTAGCACACAAGGATATGCATACACTCTGAAGCAACGACGAACAGGGATCTCGTCAAAAAGTCCTTGGAAGTACGATTCGACTGGAGAGGAACTGAGGATAAAACCTAAAAGTGGTGCCGTCAACAAGGTTTCGCTTTCAAGGACCTACTCCGGCCGTCAACGGTCGAACTAACCCTTTTGTGAGCTCACATGAATTTGAATCCACACAATTCGTCCCTTCGTAAAGCAGATTTCGTTTCGGATTTTTCTCGAAATAGGCTGACACGAAACGAAACGACCGTTTTTAACGTTCCTATGCAATTCACATTACTGGTGAAGTGAATATTTGAGCATTTGCTGCACTTTCATCTATTCTAAAGCGAGATACTACGAGTACGTGGATGTGGGTGCGGATAGGTGGATAAGCATCCGACACAACTTTGGCAATGCTAGAATAATGACACCGGGTGTGGGGCGACAAAATGGGCCTCTTTATTTTTCATCTACCCTAAAACGGTGCACAGCAGCAGCTTCTTACTTCAGTGCCCCCCTATTACACGTGGCATTCTGATGCTGCTGCAGCCTCTGCATGTCAACAATGCGAAATGAATGTCGTTCCCTTTGTTGGTGTTGGGGTGGTTTTATTCTTTCGTTTGCTTACTTTTTTTTTCTTTCTTTTTTTTTTTTTTTTTGTTGAATTCATGTTCTTGCTGAATGTGCAATTAATGTAATGAGTTTTCATACGGACGAACAAGCTTTTGCATCGGCTTAAAGCTGATGATTTTAAGGATTCTAGAAGTTTTCAAATTTGCCAAATGCATAGGAGGCTCTCCTGTACAATTGTACTTCTTCCTTTCTGGAGGATTTGCATGTAGTGTACGAGTTTGTTACGGACTCATAAGGTTGCAAGTTGATGGAATTTTTAAACAAAGTACCCGAAGCAGCGAAATTTTAAACATTTAACATAATTAGATTTGGATTAAAGAAGACCCATCTGGAAAGTGGGATGTAATGTGTTTTACATTAAAACGAGCATAGTATCATGGCTATAGACTAACATATGCTAGTTGGTGAAATAAGCGCGGACTAAACTTAGATGGAAGGCCCTCTAACCAATCGTCATAAAGAACTTTCTTCAAGGATTTTTGTTAAGGACTGAAGGGTGATACCAGCTAAAGTTGATATCAAAAAGGGAAGTCAGCTAGTAACCAGATACCGCTGATATCAAACTGGTATTTATTTCTATTTCTATTTTACAATCTTTTGGCTTGTGAAGACCTAAATGCAATTCAAGAGCGATTTAAAAGTATCTAGCATAAGCAAATATCGGAATATAATTTAAGTTTGAGATTAAAAAATAAAACAGAATATAAAACTAAATTAGTAAATAATTTATAGAGAGAGTATATTTTATTAAAATTTAACTGGGGACATGACAAAATAATAACACTTCACAGGCTACTACTTTCAAAGTTAGTTTCTGTTATAAAATCTAATTTGGATGTTTCAAAATTGACTTGATATTTAACTATTGGTATGTAGTAAAAAAAATATAAGTAAATTCAATCAGCTTTTATTATGAATTATTAAAAAAACACAGTAATTAACAATTAGTGGTACTTTTCAGATTTAACTGAGATCCTTATTTTAGAATTTTAATATACCGTACACAAGTAATATGATAAACTTTACACTTTTCACTTAAAATCTAATTTACAATAGAAAAAAACAAAAAAAAAAAAAACATACTTCTGAAAACAAAAAAAATTAAATTTCCGAGAACTACTCCATTTGGCATAAATCACTGACAACTTTTGCACAAGGGGCGAGAACATTGCAAGTATACGGGGTTGAAACACCCGACAAACGTGTACACCGTCATTCTGTGCAGTTTAGGCGGACTAGTTTCATGATTTTGGACACCTTCTTCGACCATATCGTCACCCAGAGCTCGCTTTATCAATAGCCGTAATACCCTTGGTAATTGACTGCAGGCAACACGTCTTTGCATATGGGGTAGCACTACAAAATCTCCTCTATCTTTAATCTTGGGTTGATGCATATTAGTTAATATGCAAGCGTCCATGCCACTCAAATTCAGTCGTTCGCAGATCTTCACAGTGAATGGAAGTGTTTCGGCTTTTCCTAAAATCAAATAGTGAGTCAGTTTTCGTTGTAAAGATTATTAATTGCAACTTCGTTGTTGAATCGGTAGCCAAGCGGTTATCGGCGTCGGTCAACAAATCGTAATTCGTGGCTCACGACATGGGTTCAAACCCAGGCCAAACCAGGAGCTTTTTTTCTTGCGAAAGGCAACAATTCTGTTGCCGGTGCTGTGGCGAAAGCCATCAAAAGGAGGAGGAGCTTGAAAGCCACTCCTAACTTATCAAAAATAAAAATAAGTGCCGCTTTAACAGCTGATACAGCAACCACAACACAACAGAACAAAAAACAACCAGATGATGGGTTGATGTGCATATCTGATGAGGTCCAATATGAGGGGGGCAACAACAACTTTGCCTCTCTAGCAGCATCTGAATCGGAAGATGAGGATGAACAAATTAAAGATATTAGCAGCAGCATACAAAAGCTGAAAGAAAAAATGCTTGCTATTAGGCAAAAGCAAACTGCACGCAGGCAGAAGGAGCAGTTAGAAGTAGAGAGCTCCAAACAAAAAAAGCAACGAGAGCAGAAACAACAACTGCAGCAACAACAAAACCAGCAACAGCAGAAACTACATCTGCAGCAGCAGAAACAACAGCTGCAGCAGAAACAGCAACAGCTGCAAAAACAACAATAACAACAACAACAGCAGCAGCAGCAGCATCAACAACAGCAGCAGCAGCAGCAGCAACAACAACAACAACAACAGCAGAAGAAGAAGGAGAAGGTGCCTCCTGTCAACACCTATAAATTGGAAGTAAATGCTACCAAGGACCTGTGTAAGCTTATCATTGGTCATAATTTTAACATAAAGAGATTGGGGAACGATCGCCATGCCATCCACTGTAATTCAGTGGAGGGCTACGCGAAAGTGAAAGAGCTCCTAAAGGAAACGACGACGGAGCACTACTCATTCACAACGAAGTGTGAAAAGCGGCAATCGATGCTGCTGAAGGGGTTGGAACCGTCTTCTGATCCTGAGGAGATCCTGGCACTGCTCAAAGAGAAAGAGTGCGAAGGACTCAAGTTTGTGGGGGTAAAGCCATTTACCACAGCTAGAGCCAGGCGGGAGAAACGGAGTCTGCCGTTCTTCCTGGTGCAGCTCAGTCCCGAAAGCCGTCTGGATAGTCCAAGGAGTATCAATGTCCTAGACTACCAGGTGGTTCACTGGGAAAAATTAAAAAGGAGCGAAGGCATTATACAATGCGTTCGCTGCCAGAGGTTCGGGCACGCCGCGTCGAACTGCCAAATGCAGCCTCGATGCGTGAAGTGCGCAAAGAACCACAGTTCCGAGGAGTGTGCTCTGGGTAAGGACGGAGCATCCGATAGGACGCAGCTCTCGTGCGTGTTATGTGGGAACGTGGGACACACCGCAAACTATCGGGGTTGTCCTAAGTTCGCTGACATTAAAAAAGCAAAACTGGCTCGACAGCAGAAGGTGGAGGTCAAACGTTCACCTGTCAGGTTTCAAACACCAGTCGTTATGTCCCAAATTTCCTACGCCCAAATGGCGGCAGGTTGGGGGGCTACGGTACAGCAAGCGACTGTTGCTTCTCCGGCGCCAATGCCGAAAACAACGGAAGCTGCACCTAACATGCTGGCCATCTTGCTCGCAATCCAAGGGCAGATGGCTCAGCTGTAACAGCAGGTGCAAGAACAGGCCAAGCGGGTGGACCAGATCTACGCGCTGCTGCCGGGCCTAACGCAACACATGTCGTAATGGGTACGTACATGGTGGAGCAAACTTTGAAGGTCCTTGCGGTGAATGTTAATTCACTGATTAGGATAGAACGAAGAGCCGCGATGTTTAAATTGCTACAAGACCAAACTCCTGATGTGCTTTTCGCTAGCGAAACCAAGCTAACCGATAAACACAAACTGGAGTACAATAATTATATCGTTAGAAGAAGAAACCGGCCCGGATCCAATTGTGGAGGCGGTGTCGCGATTTTCATTAAACAAGGTATAAAATTTCACAGAGTGTACAAGAGAGTGTTGCGTAGGTTCCGGGTGTTGGAGGCAGTCGTCATTTACATCCCGCTCCGCAGTGGAAAGCGGCTGTACTTGACCTCTGTTTATGCACCTGAGACTTCACAACCCACTTTATTTATGACAGAGCTTGACAAGCTTTTTCGACTTCTGAGGCTGGAATCGGGGGAGAATTATTTTATAATCGGCGGGGACTTCAACGCTAAGCACAGAGATTGGGGAAATAATTTGCCAAATACTAGAGGGAACCTACTACTCGATTGGTGGGGTCAGCACGATGTCATGTACAGACTCGGTCTTAAAGCGACGGATAACCCGTCGTTTCCCAGAGGCGGGTCTTATTTGGATCTACTGCTGTATGACGAACGTATACGACTGACAGGTTCGAATTTACAAACGCTAAACTGTCTGCGCACATTCGTGTATGACAGTGACCATTGCGGTTTTAGCACCGAAATTACAGTTCCCAACGAAATTGCCGAATTGGAGGAGTTTGTCCAAAGATATTCTTACAACTACAGTAAGACTCGATGGACACGCTTCTCCGCAATCATGACAAGTGCGCTCTCCTCGAATACGCTCCACCCACCGTCCAATAGGAATTTGTCAAACGAGGAGATCGACAATTACCTAAAACAAATGGATGAGACAATTAAACAAACTATGGACGCTACAATACCGCGATATCGACATACGACTAACGAAGACCTGTTCCGCAATCCTACTATTGACGCACTGCACCGACAGAAAAGTAGACTTCTGACAAGACTCAAAAACTTGTACAGACAGTTAACTGACAGATAAGACCCGGAGATTAGGACACTGAAGGCATCGATTAAAAATATTCAAACGTTAATAAAAGAGAATTACAGAATTTCTGTAAGTTCGTATTGGAACAACAGGGTTCGGGTTATAAACACCAGCAACCCGAATATGTTCCCGCAAATAAATAAACTATTTCGGAGAAAAAATCAAAACGACCTTCAGTGTCTTAAAATAGCCCGG
The DNA here is from genome assembly GCA_963966105.1 of Volucella zonaria. Taxonomy (NCBI): domain Eukaryota; kingdom Metazoa; phylum Arthropoda; class Insecta; order Diptera; family Syrphidae; genus Volucella; species Volucella zonaria. The sequence goes on along the minus strand of OZ014532.1, from coordinate 190,229,016 downwards.
ACAACAGACAACGAACGGTTACTGACAATAGTAGCTATTGATCCAAATGAGGCCGCTGATGATGACGACTTCTTTGTGATCGAGGACCCACAGGAGAAGGTTGAGGCTATAGGGGCGACTTTCCAGGAAATATACAAGGCCACTGATACCATTGGTCCTAATTATGACCTGGACAATCGCGTCTTGGTGCACAACCTCTACATTCGAAATGAAGTAGAGAACTGGCGATCCGAGGGCTCTGGTTTCACTCGCTTCAGCGACGAAAATATGGCAAATACTGTCATTACCAGAGAGGGTGACCTACCTCCGTTCATTTCGAAGGAAGAGCTCCGTGAGATCTTCGACACAATCAGGGCTAAGAAATCAGTGGGGACCGATGGTATTCCGAACATCGTGCTTCGACATCTTCCTCTAGAAGCGGTGGGCATCTACACCACCCTGTTTAATAATGCAATGAATAATGCACATTATCCAGCGCATTGGAAAACGGCGGTGGTTCAACCTATCCCCAAAAAGGGAAAGGATATATCCAATCCGGCGAATCTCCGGTCGATAAGTCTCCTTCCGAATATCAGTAAGGTGTTTGAAAAAGTAATCAATAGAGCTCTGTCTAGGTGGGTTGAGGACAAACATATGGTTCCGGATAATCAATTCGGTTTTAAGGCGGGACATAATATCTCACATGCCGCGTCTAAACTGGTGTCCGATATCCAATGGAATAAAGGCAAAAACCAATGTACTGGTGCCTGCCTTGTTGACTTGGAGAAGGCCTTCGACACCGTATGGTTAGAGGGTCTTTTCTATAAGCTGACTAGGCTGGGGATCAGTAAACCACTCTTGAACATTCTGTATAATATGCTAACCAACAGACAGTTCATTGTGAAAAATGGCGATGTGACTTCTGTTGGAATATTTCAAATTAAAAATAGGTGATAGGTTCACTTCCCCATACTATTGCGTACGCAGACGATTTGATAGCGTACAGAACAGGTCCAAAAATCGAGGTCATTAATACTCTCTTACAGCGTGACTTCGATAAGATAAGACGATTTTGCGATGACTGGAAGTTGAAAATCAACTTTCAAAAGTCGGAAACCATTCTCTTTAGGACGCCGTTGTCTAGAGCCTCTAGAGATACCAGAAAAAATTGGCGAAAGTTCTCGATCATTGGACAACACGGACAGCCTCTTGCCTGTCGAAATGTAGTCAGATACCTTGGGATTTGGCTAGATCGGTTTTTGTGTTTTGATAAAAATGTAGATGCTGCTCTGGCCAGAGCCTGAGGTACTTTTGCCCTTACAAAGAGACTGTTTTATAGCAGCCAACTCGATGCGAGGGTGAAGGTAATCTGCTACATGGCCCTTATCAGGCCCATGCTGGTATTTGGTAGTCCAGTGTGGTTCAATGTGCGAGCAAGCTTAATGGAAAAGATTCGGGTGTTTGAGAGGGCTTGCCTTAGGGCTTGCCTTCGCTTGTACAGAACACCAGAGTCGGAGTACAAAAAATGTTATCGTAATGAGGTCCTTTACAACAGAGCGAACCTAATACGAGTGGACAACTTCGTAATTAAGCTGACTCGAAGGCACATTGCAAGAGCAATGGCCTCGACGAATAACCTGATATCTGGGGCTTACTACCCGACGAGATCAGATAGGGTTGATCCAGGATAGATCAGCGGTCCCGTTAATCTTCCATGTCGCTCGGAAAGCTGGGGACAGGCGACTCAACTACAACAGATACGTCGCACACGGCAGTGTGGATCGTCTCAGGTTCAGTAGGGCGGTGGGGAATCGCGATAAGAGGGATGTCGTTCGGCAGCACTAGCATTTCTGGTGGTTGAATGATGGAGAAGATGTTTCGTCGTCGTTTCCGTCACTTACAGACCAGCCTCACTAATGAGGCAGAGCTGACCAATTTATTTGCTCTGTGAAAAGCGGTGGCCAGCTTATATAGGTTTAGGTTAGCATTTAAGAAATATATACATATATTAGTATATACCATTGTATGTACTAATATATGTATATAATTGTGTATAATATATATATGTATGTATATTGTGTATGTAGGTTAGGTAGACTAAGGTTTATTTTAAGTTAGATATTAAGTTTTTATAAAAAATTATGTCCATATGCTAAGTTTTTTGTTAAATTCTTTTCTTAGCCTTAAGCAAAGAAAATAAGTATTAATAAATAAAATGTAATCAAAGTCGAAAGACATATATATAAGAGTTTAGAGTAGCTTAGAGTGCCTGTGTGGGGCCAGTAAGTTAGTATAAGTTTGTTAAGTAATAATAAGCTAGCATTTAAGCATTTTTGTTAGTATGTAAGAGTTAAAGATTTAGAAAATAAAATGCATTTAAAACAAAAACAAAAAAATGCCGCTCAAATTCATAATGCGGTAGAGCACCACTATTGGCCATCTCTCCTTCGGCGGCGGTGGAATAAATGGAGCATTTTTTATCAGCTTCGTCAACACCTCCTTTGGTTGCATTGTAATAAAGAATCATTTCCAGGTTCTTAGTATCCTCGACAACCTAGTTATTGTGATTCATTGAGGACATAAGTATCGCAGCTCTATTTTTTTTAGGCACGTATGAGTATATAAGTTAACGAAAAATAAATCAAAATCAACTAATCGACCACCGGATGTTCCCACAACCTGAATTCTGCCAGACGAAATTCCAAGAAACAATTGCAACAGAACACCTCAACAAAGATTTCCAGTGCACCTTCATCGAAACGCATATTGCTGATTAAACAAAATTAACCTTATAAATACATGTAGAGTAGCCGATAATTGTTTAGTCTAAGTTATTACGAATAAAGGGTCAGGCAATCTGCCTGAAGTTGTTTTTTTTTTTAAAGAATCAATTAGTTTTTCTTTAACTTATGGTTTTTTTTAGTTCGTAAAACCAAACAAAGTAGACTGGATTTGTCGATTTTTTTGCGGTTGAAATTGGCTGGGTATCTCGCGTTTATTTTATTTCATGGTACCCACATAAGTAAGCTTTCGTTTTTCCAGTTCATCAATTAGTTCTATAGAAGAGAACCAGTTATCAGCAGTCAAATTTCGGTTGCTTCCTTCAATTGGCTGTGTCAACCGTAGGACACAGTTTTTTATCTTGTGTCGTCAATTCTACACCATCAGAGCCTTTTCCAGTATAAACATATCCAATATAAAAAAATATTTGCATCACATAATGTCGTATGACCAGTTCGTATTTACCTGGTTTCTTATGCATATATGAAATCATGTGAATTCTTCGTTGAAATTTCACTAACACTTCATCTATGGTGACGCTCAATTCGTATAGTTGTTGCGAATTGTTGACCAACTTGTTGAAAATACAGGATATAGCTGCCAAGCTGTCATTTTTTTTGCCTTTCAGCGCGATGATCTGAATTGTCGAATCGCAACACAGTAGCAAAACGACAAATTTATTTTCTGACACGCAGCATCTAAATATCTCGCATCCTGTGCCATCCCTAACAATTAAGTGTCTTAAGCGTTTGTGGTTAGATTTCAAGACAGCTGAAAATATTAAAAGACCCACAAAAGTCTTTAGTTCAGGCGTATCTATTCTCTCAGTTCAGGTTTATTCTGACAAGCAAACTTTATCCTGTAACTGGAGATTTTCTTGTTTGTCCAAGTCAAAATTTGTTGAAGCATTTCTTCGTCAAACAGGTTATTCCATATGCTGAAAGAGTCTTTTTCATCCACGCCTGTCAATTTGGAGGCACAAGCCTGAGTAATTATATTGTGTTCAGGTGTACGTATCCTAGCATTAGGAGGCGTCTTTAACCATTTATAGTATAACGTAGTAAAAATTTGATTTTCGTAATTCCGAAAGAGGTGCGTTGTCTTCATCTTCAGAAGTATCGCTGTCAACTTCTTCTCGAGTGATCTGACTCTCCTCATCGCTGTGTGGAATGATCTGATCACTTGCATGATGCTGTAAAAGTTCGCTTTAAGAAATCGAGAACTCTTCAAAATCACCTTCGCAATCAGATTGATCTGAAGCAAGTATGAGGGCAAATGACGGACTGTCTCTCCGTAAATATTTTTATCTATGATGAACTCGTGGTCTGGCGTTGACGTTTCCTGGAGTTTTCTGCCATTTTGCACTTGAAAATATAAAAATAGTTCGAAAAAATATGTTTATAACAATAACTGACATGTAGTCTGATAGGCTACGCCCGGTTTTTTGATTAGTATTACCTGTTTTTTTCTATAAAGAGAGCGCGCAAAAGGGGTTTGTGTACCCTTAAAATGTTTGTACACAGCGCGGGCGAAGGAAATTTAGGGGGGAGAAACGACAGGTACCGATGTACATTGTTTTTAAATGTTTGTAAGCTATAACGACCAGGAAACACAGAAATCGGCAGGGCATTCCATAAGCGAATTGTACGGCTTAGGAACGAATCACGATATTTTAGAGTAAATACGCCCAAATATGGGTTTAAGGGTATACTGATGAGCATTCATAGCGAGACGGGTGTTACGGTTGAAAGTTTGAATGGGTGGAATGCTAATGGCGACTTCAATGGAGCACTGATATTAGTATCACCTATGAGTTTTATCGCACGGTTTTAAATCCTATCTATCAGGTGCAGAGGTGTTTTAGGAGGGCATTGTACTCCAATTTTGGACGGACGAAAGCCTTATATATTGTGGCCAGATCAGAGGGGGTAAATATTTTTTACATCGCTTGAGGAAACCTAGACATTTCGCAGCATTTTTGGCAACAGCGAATATGTGGTCATTCTAATATAAGTAAGTTGTCACTGTCACACATACCGAGAATAGAAAGTTTATTGGTTTCGACGATACAAGTGCCGTTCATGGATAATGGCTGGGTATTTGAATTTCAATTTAAAGACAGCAGACAGCATTAAATTCCACTCGATCGATAGTTCCCCAATTGTTTATGCTGTTAATGAATGTGAATGTGTTTTTATTGAGACTTTTTCTTTTTTACAAATTGAATTATTAAATAAGTTTTACATAGTTGAGATAAGTAGCCGACTGTTAACATTATGTATGGCTAGGTCTATTTGCATAACTACATACGTACATGTAAGTGTTCAACATTAAAAGGTTAGTAACTAACAACTAATGATGTTACGCTTGCTCTCGGCGTACCAAAGATTGAGACCTAAACTATTGACTAGAACATAGTAAGAACATGAAAATAAACAAACACTATAATAGATATAATATTCTTAAAGTTTCATTCACTAATTATTTATATACATAAATATATAATATAATAGTAAGTGGCCGCATACAATTGCCCTTTAAAATTATGCACAGTTATTTTAATATAACATACATACTTTATTCTTATGAATCTAAATAATATCAAAATGATGTGAATGCTTATTCTGTATGCCAGATATTGATATTGCTAACCCCTTAGGTTGTTAGAAGAGGCTTTTTCATAAAAGGGAATAAGTACGTTTCCTCCTTCGACAGGTAGGGTCGAGGGATTAGATCTATTGTTGAGTAAATTAAAAGGAGAGAGGTAGTAATTATCTTCAATTGCATTAAACCTGTGGGAGTCAATTAATGATCTCACAAAGCTGTTCGGATGAGTTTCCATTCGCTGGAGTCTTTTGAGAGTAAGTCTTATAAGGTAGGGCATTAAAGGTGTTATTTTGCATTCCTCGTATAGCACTTTGTTGGAAAACCATTTTTTGTTCGCCTTTCTGTACTTTCCGCAACAGAATCTCAACATTTTTCTCTCGAAAGTCTCAAGTTCTTTGGCCACTGTAGGAGAAATAGTGAACCAAACGCAGAATCCGTATACGAGAACGGGTCTGATGAGCATCTTGTAGAGAAGAATTTTGTTTTTTTTTGATAAAGCTTTCGATTGCAATAAAGGTTTCAAAGTTGCTGTTATAGCTTTTGCTTTGAATAACATCTTTCTTGCGTGTTTGTTAAATAAGAATCGATTTTGAAATTGAATTCCTAAGTATTTCAATTCGTCACGAGGAGATAATGTAACATTGTTAGCAATTGGTAATGTTAGTTTCTTACTCTCCTTCACCGTTAGTCGATGCCCTTTTCCACTTGCGTTTCTAAAGCAGGTGATGCCACATTTATTTGCGTTTATAGTAAGACCCCATTTTTTGAAGTATCCTTCTAGCAGAGGAATTTTATCTTTTATATTATTTAGGGCATTTTGTGGTCTTGTATCACTCGCAAGGATAATCGTATCATCTGCATATAGAATAGCGCCTGGTTCAGAGTTCATGGGATCCTGAAATGGGAAATCCGAGAGAAAAATATTGAACAGCTTTGGGCCAATTATTGATCCTTGTGGAATTCCTGATTTGACGGGAAACATACTTGATTCCTCTGCCTTAATAGACACAGACGAAAAACGATTTTTTAGAAAGTCTTGAATTAATTTCGTTAGCCAGACCGGAAAATTTAATTTAATTAATTTGAATACGAGACTACTGTGCCAGAGCGAATCGAATGCTTTTTCTAAGTCAATATCAAGACTGACAGTGCATTTTTTAGCTCTTAAGTTTTGGATTATGTTGTCGGATAGAAGAAGTATCGCATGCTCTGTGGAGTGTTCTTTTCGAAAACCGAATTGTATATTTGGGATTACGTTTCCTTCTTCACAGAATGTGTCTATATTTTCTGCCAAAACTTTTTCAAAATGTTTTCCAATATTCGATAACAGTGAAATGGGACGAAATTGATTTATTTCATTACCTGCTCTTTTTTGATTGAAGATGTAGGACAGTATTTGGTCGAGAGAACAACAACTTTTCCTTAGTATGTAATTCGAAAATTTATCTATACCAGAAGAATGTTTATTGTTGAGGCCTTTGCGTAGAAGTTGAATTTTTTCAGTAGAAGTAAACGGAGGTCTGCCAGGATTGATCTCATGTAAGGTTGGAGAAAATGTAGTCAAGGAGGATGAGTTTTGGTCATTAAACTGTGATACGACTGTGTAAACTTCATTCGTCAAATCGGGGTCAAAAGAAGGTATCTTTTCTGTGTAAAGGGAAGAAAAATGCTCTTTGAACGCATTTAACTTTGTCTGGTTATCAACCAGCATTAGTCCGTTATTAAACAAAATGTCCTTAGAGACATCACTACCAAAAAAATTTTCTACCTGTGATTCTATCGATTTCCTTAAATGCATGAGAGAAAGGCTTTATGTTTCACAGCCTTGCGTAAAATGCGTTGTTGGTTTCTACGAGTATATTGATATTTTTTTTTATAATTTTGCTTAAGCATTTAATTCTAGAAGATAGTTCTACATATTCCTGATTAACTCTATTAAGGTGTCTTTGAAAAATTCGTTTAAGTTTTCTTAACCATTGGCTACGAACTTTAATTAATTTTATTGTGAATTCTGATATGTAATTGTATTTGGACTGTTTGTGTTCGATAACAGTGGAGTTAGAGTTTATAGTCTGAGTCATTTTCGAATTCAATTCATTTATGAGTAAGTCTATTTCATTGTTTGAGATGTTTCTACAATCAGGTAAATTAATTGTTGAGAGTTTGTTGTGTAAACTTATTCTAAAACAGTCCCAGTTGGTATTTTTGAATGACCTGAAAATGGGTGGAGGTAATAAAATTGGTGAGAAATTAAGAAGCCTTAATTTTATTGAGATTCCAAAATGATCTGAAGGGGTAGCAAAAGTATGACAAGGTGTAGACGAACTATTAAAACTAGCAGAGACAATGAAATAATCTATTACGGATGAAGATCGCGGGAAGGTAGGACTATTAGGGGTGATTAAGTCAAAGCTTAAGAAAGCGTTGCTATGAAATCAGTTATAAAATGAATTTCCGTTGCTGTTTTGAGTTCTGTCTCCCCAATGAGGATGTCTCGCATTAAAATCTCCTCCGATAACAGTTCCATCGAATGAGCTGAAAAGGGAAATGAATGGCACTTCCTTGTATTCATACTTATTGTCTAATACTATTGCTGTTCCCCTTCCTGAGTCATTTCTAATGATATTGTAGCCTTCAAATTTAGGCTTGTGCCTTTTTTGTAATCTCGTCTCGGAGACAAAGCATATTTGTGGTTTTTTATTTTTAAGGATGCTTAATAGTGCTAATCTCCTTTCATGCGAAATAATTGAATTAAAATTCATTGATATAATGTTCATATTTGAAAAAAACCATTATACAACAATAGAAGCTACAAACTCTAGGTACGTGAACATTTTGTCTTCTGTGGATTGAATTTGGTTGTATTTTGGCCAGAATTCTCTAATTTTTTTTAAGAAATCTTGGAATGGAATATTGAACAAAGTCTGAGATTCCTTAAGGAAGTCATTAAGATATCCTGTTGCCTTTTTATCAGTCTCTGTTACAATATTAGGTGATTTCAATATGGACGCATATGATCTGCTTGGATTAGCTATTGTTTGAGCTGTGTTAAAGACAACTTGCTTGTTATTGCTAACAACTGTTCTTTCTCTGCGGTTCAATGTCTCTCTTTTTTCTTTGTATTCAATATACGCTGGACAATCTATGGAGTTAGCTGCGTGACCTACTTTGTTGCAATTTATGCATTTGGGTATGGGTAGCTCAGCATTTTTTTCTTTAAGACTCTTGAACGATTCAATGCAAGTCTCAGAAGCGTGATTGCCCCACATAAGACACAGCGGCTACCGTAAGAACAACAGTCACCCGTATGGCCAAACCTTTGGCACCTGTAGCACCTAATTATAGGCGAATTGTGCTTTCTCTCCCAAAAAACCCTTTGATAAAGTAAACTCCTGACGCTTGCCAGATCCTTAATGGAATCCCCTACTTCGAGTTGAACAAGAAACATGCTGGCACACCAGCATTTATTTTGTGAATATAAGACTTGAAACCATCCAAGACAACTTGAATTAAAGGTTCCGTAGATAGTTTCTAATCCATTTTTCGCGTTTTCGACGAAAGGGCCTGATGCCAAACTCTGTTAAATACCTTAGAAATATCAAGTGAAACTATCTCGCTTTTGCCAGATTGATGTACGCTTTGGTTCCACTTTTCGGTGGGACATGCCATCAAATGACCAGTTGACCTGCTACGAAAACAGTATTACCGATCAGTCAGAGGTTTCCGTGTTTCGAGGTATTCCATAAGCTGACGGTTTATCAGCGTTTCCATAACCTTGGAAAGAAGGAACGTAAGTGCAGTGGATCTGTAGGAGGAGAGAGAAGAAGTTCGTAGGATTGATGAAAAAGTTTACGCAGTGCTTTTGCCAGCGAGAAAGAACACCTCTTCAGACGCCCAGCTTTCCTCTCATCGTTTCGGTGGTCTTCCCTGTGCACATTTTCTCAAATCTCTTGCAATATTGATGAGTCGATCGATAGATGCTCTTGATATATGTACATATGGTCGTTCCAAGCCCGCCTTCTTGTTCTAATTAACTTGACCATGTTTGTCAATTTAATTTCCTCACGTATTACTTCATTTTTTATGCAATCGAGACGCATTTTTCCAGCAATGGATCTAAGAATTTGCTTTTATGGTTTACATAGCATCCGCTTGGTTTTCGCATTTTCTGCTCGTGCTTCAGCACCATCGATTAAAATAGGCCGTATCACTGTCTTGTAGATGCGCGGTGTGCATTCCATACTTAGGTACATCTCTTATGCCTCTCGATACTCTCGCTCTTGAGGACATCTTTCTGTAACTTCCTTGGTTATATTGCGATCGCTGGAAATCTCAACTCCAAGATATTTGAACTTCATTAGTTGTCCGGTTCGATTTATTTCCAGCTTGCACCTGGAGGGACCTTCCAGATCTCCATATTAAATTTGTTCAAAGAACTTTTGAATCCCATCCAAGTTTCACTTAGTACTACGTAGTCAGGTACTCGCATTGCAGTGTAATTGGATCTGTTTCGATGTCACCCGCGTGTGTGCTGAGATTCTGCACATTTAGATTGAGTACAGGTATCTGAGTAGAAATATGGCAGCAGAAGTTTTGAAGCATTTTTGCCACTATTAAAAGTAGATTGTACTCCAACCCTTTTAATTTGTCGGGGGTCATCCGCAATGCCGGCGCCTAGCATGCTCTTCTCCAGGACAAAAGTCAGAATGGACATGGATGTCAATGATAATATATAGCTACTCCTATAAATCATCAACCTAGTATAGTCTGGTGTCCCAACTTAATGTAGGATTGCATGTACTAAGACTTGTGTTTAGTAGAATCGCAGTGTCATGGAATACAGTTTGGAGGTGTTTACCATGCTCAGCTTCAGCAGAATCAAAGCCAATGGGAGTACCCCTGCCTGAATGAAAATATTTGAACGATATTCAGTTGTCGGCTGTATGCGGACAGATCTACTTGGAAACTGGAACTAGAAAACCCACGTCGACGTGTATGCGTTTAGGTGCTTTTCTATAACGAGTCTGCTTTTCCGAAAAAAAAACTTCGCTGTTGGTAACAACACCACATGCATGCAAAAAGTGAATACTGCTCGAACAAATTCTAGCTTTAAGGGCTCAAAATTTTAGTTTTAAGGATAGCATGACACGCTCTCAAAAACGGTTCGTAACTTGTAATCCGATCGGTCGACGTCTGGATTACTAGTGATATAAAGGCTAGAATGTTGTTTTAGTTTTCTTGACCTTATGTGCTGGAGTAATATCTTCTTGGAATGTTTATGTACTGTTGAAGAAAATTATTAGTTCAGGGACTTCACAATGTTGTTGCTTGATAAACTTTCGCCGATGTTTCGCCCCATCACTATGCGGAAGAATGGCCGCGTTCAGCCCTGGTAATGAGATCTCGATGGCCCAAAATACACTCAAATGTTTTGCATATTGAAAGCAGCTTCTTCAACGATGAAAGTTTTCAGAGCGTTCTTCGCTGAAGGGACCGAAAATCACTCAAAGAATTTTCCTCTCAAAGTAGACAAGAGCTGCCTCATTCATTTTTGATAAAGTTCATGTCTCTGCGGCATAGAGCAGGACTGGGATTATTAAGGTCTTATATAATGTCACTCTTGTTGTTCGAGAGAGGGCTTTGCTAGTCAATTGGCTTCTTAGCCAAAGAAGCAGCGACTGGCAAGAGTTGTTCTTCGTTTGATATGAGCGCCGGTGTGGTTGTCTGAATTGATAGCGGAGCCTAGGTCGACAAAGTCGTTAACTACCTTAAAGTTACTTATATATTTGTAGGGTGACGTTCTGCCAGAGACATAGGTGTTGGGTGTGTTTTTTTGTTGACAGCTTTGTTACTTGGGCATGCCCTTGTCCACCGTTAAACCTATCTTCGCCGCTTCCGATTATGCCAATATCATCGGCGTTTGTGAGTAATTGGACGGACTTTGTCCCTGTTTTGGCTCGTCAGTTTTGCATAATTCTGTTAAGAATAATGTTAAAGAAATCCAAATCCTTTTTTGACATCAAAGGTCTCGGTGAGTTCTTTACTGACCTGGATGGTGCAGCGAACGAATTTGGAAGGGATATCAAAAGTAGACATTGCTGTGTACAGCTCGTCTCTATAGATGCTGTCATACGCGGCCTTCTAATCGATTATTAAGTGGTGCGTATCGATTTGAAGTTCATGGGCTTTTACCAAGATCTGCGGTATTGCGTATACATATTTGGTCGATGGTGGACACACGGATATCAATCAATCAGGTTTTTGATAAGCTGCTTCAGGCTTTCTCACAATAGGCGCTGTTAGGAAGACTGATACATATGTGGTTTTCGCAGTCCAGAGGGTTTCCTTTCTTGAGGATTAGACAAACAATCCTGAGGTTCCATTCATCGGGCATACTTTCGCCCGATCATATTTTGCAGAGTTGCCGCTTTGAAGAGCTCTGCAATCAGGCCGTCAGCTCCAGCATCGCTGGTCTACTTCGTACCTGCTGAAGGGTTCACTCTGCCTGACAGCGGTTTTTGGTTCGATATCGCCATTATACAGTCTGCACAAATGCCCTTTGCCGACTGCGATTCTACTGCTATATTCTCTTGTTCGGCACTACGAAATTCGGTTTGTGGTTTGCGTCCGTAGCATATTAGCATATCACGATTTCCTCGACCGATGAAGCCGATGTTGGTCTCTTCTTTTCAGCCCGTAGAGTTCGTGAGCAGCTCTTTTCTTCTATTCAGCGCCGCTTTGCCCCTTGATAAGCTGCATGTGTTTGCCGGCACTCGTCATCAGACAAGAGGTTTTGTCATAGTGGCCGCGTGAAACCCAACACATCAGAGGCGGTATCTCTAATGGATTTCTGGAAATGCTGCCACTGCAGCAGCAAAGTGATGGTCCAAGTCGGCGTTCCCACCTCAAAACGTACGGATATCTATAATAATGGAGGAATGCTTGACGTTTGATTGATCAGAAGATCTTCAAGTTCCCTTATAAATAACGAGATGCGGGAACCGCGTGCCAGCTGTGAAAATGTCGGTGGTGCTCGTGTGTAGGCTATACTTTCCAATCCAACAGTACTACCCAAGGTACCCTCTCTTCCTGATTTAACATTGAAATCGTCAAGGACAATTTTAATATCATATCTAGGGCACCGCCCGTAAGGCTTGCCATCTTTCTCCCCTACGGTGCCGTGCGCCATATAAGGCTTATGTGGGAAAATTAATACGAATTGTTACGAATCGCTCCTTAACATGCCGGGAATTCAAGACTTCTTGCCTAAGTCTGCCTCTAACAACAAATTCGGACCTAGGTAGGCGTTGCTTTTGCCGTCGAAAGCAATCGCCGTAGTAAAGGTCCCAGTTTTTAGCCTTCCTTGTGTTCGGCCCATGCTGTTGCATTTCCTGCATGCCAGTAATATCTGATTTGCACCAGTCCTTGGTCTTCGCTACTTGTTTGGCTGTACGTGTCCTATTAACGAACCTAACATTCTACACACAGAACCGAAGTTCGTTGTCCTTATTCCGTTTACAGAGGTTGTCAATAGTAGATCTGTGCATATGTGAGGACTGTTGCTGCTTCATAACTATAGATTTGCCCCATGGCCGAGCAGTTACTCCGGCGATACAACCACCAACCTGAAGCGCCAGCCCCTTATAGAGATCCCTAGGACGAGGGGTCAGGTAGACCGAAGCCAGTAACCTATTCGGGGATGTGAGCGCTGCCATTCGTCCACTAAGGACAAATTCTTGTTGTTGAGATGACTCATCACTAAACGCAGGAAATAGAATGGTAGGACCATAACGCGAGGTTTTCTTCTGGAAAACCAGTTGGCAAAGTCCTACTGGATAGTACTACCTCTTGCCGTATAGTCTATTTTCCCCTCGATGGATCCTTTGGCGAAATCGACTAGTCATCAACGATAGATAGTGCTTTTCTGAACCGAAATTTGTGGTCGGAGAGGGCTCCGTTCTGTTCTTTTATTGGAAATAATCTACTGTATATCATTTTCTTGAGAATCGGTCCAATGGTGTCCAAGAGGCATATTGGACGAAAGGCTGATGTTTCCTTCCTTCGATAAAAGGATCATTATTTTCCATCTTTCTGGGAAGGTCCCGTCTCCTATAAACTTCTGCAACATAGTCTCATTCTGCTAGCGTATGATTGTTCACTTATGTGCCGCATTTGTTTTTCTTTATATAAAAATAGTATTTAGACAAAGATACACCAAAAGGACCTCTGGAAAATATGTACGTATATTTCCTCGAAGCTACAAAACATCTTGCATTTAGTGAAACAAAAAGCCAAACGTTTCACTAATACTAATTGGCTGCACAGCAGAAACTTCTAAAATCAAATTAGAGTTCTGTTTAAGCAAGCAAGTGTCAAGAGCGATTCGACGTAAAAGTGTCCTGCTCCGTCACATTTATCAACTGCACTCCAACAGTAGATAAAGCACCCCAAATCCAGCAACAAGGACACATTCTCAAATAACTGAAAAGACCTCCTTAAAGCGTGTTCTCAATTTGTGGATTAAGCGAAATAACATCTTGAAGAGGATTACTCGACCCCCAACTGCCGCAAACACTAACGATGACGGTGATGCTCCAACAGCTGCCTATTACTTGTAAAAATTTTCATCAATTTTTATATCCCCTCAATAGCCATCCTGAGCTTGGTCATAATCATGGTCTTTCATAACGAAAACGGCAGTACATATTTCCTCGGCTATACACTCTCCTTAAAGTGCTCCTTACCTAAATGAGCTAGACAGCGAACGGAGGAATGAAAGGAAATAAGAGGGCAATATTCTTTATTCGAAAATTTGAGGCAATATCCTGGTGGTGAATACAAATTTTTGCCGGATAAAAACCCACAGATTGAGATCTTGGGAACAATGCGATTCGAAGTAGGAAAAGTAAAAAAAAAAAAAAAAAAAAATGAATGGAATGCGAATAGTGGGACAGAAGTAGGGACAGAAAAAGAAAAAAAACGAAGGAAAAAACTTCCTGCCACTAATGACTCTGGGATCCCCAAGAAAAGACCAATTTCCCAACGAAGCATATTTCTTGGCATCAATTCGCATGTAAATGCGACCAATTGTCGCCGCGTTCAACGCGTATGAAGTACCTCGTAGTTTGGTTGGATGAAATTGGATTTGGTCGCGGTCCGCTCCTACATACTGTAGTTCTGGAAAAACTTTGTTGTCCTGGTCTCGTTCCATCACTCGATAGCGATAACAACTTTATTTTGTCCGCGCTGAGGGGGTCTAGGAGAAACGTGTGTGTGTATGATGACGATGGGAATCATCATCGGCGACATCAGTTCCTATTGCTATTGCTAGTTCGACATCCGGACTGCATCAGGTTCCTGTGGATTTTATTTGCATAAATTTCTTCATTCAGGTCAGAGTGCCAAAGCTATAGCTGCGAGTATATACAGCAGCAGAGAACTTCATTCAAGCTACGCTGACGGAATAGTACTCACTCACCAGGTGGATCATGGATGAAGACGGTAACGTAACATGATGGCATGAGTATGGTATTCGTATGGCGTATGGCGTATGCAAAATGCATGTGCTGTGCATCCTTGGAAAGAATACCATACAACAACGACGGGGAGGTGGAATAAAAATGGCAGAACGACTCAATTGAGGTGCGAATATTTTATGCAAAGTGCTACCACTGAGTTCCACGTGGGGTATCAGCGAAGTGGCTGTCAATGTGGCGGGCTTATTGTTTGGAAAGGTGTGAAGTTGTCGAAATGAAACAGTGTCGTATAAGAAGTTGGCAAAGGGAGGCTTTATTGGGCATCTAATGCATAACTGAAATTAAGCTTTAAGTGTGAACAGACCTAACATGATGGTGAAAGTTGGCAGGTGTGTTCTTGCATGGCGCTAAAAGGATTACCAAGAGACGCTAATTCGAAGAGAAGAAATCGCACACGGTTGATATGAGTTTCAGGTATTTCATACCATTGCAAGAATGCAACAATAAATTGTAATTTCATTTGAATTCCCAAATTAGCTACAGCGATTTGTGCGATTATACACATTTGGTTCCATGAAACATCACAGAAAATTCGCAGAATTTCGTGTATTGTCATGGGACTGGCTTGACAGATGACATCGCAGTCATAGGAGTATTCATTTCTAGTTTTGTTTTTGGCTTAATTGGAGTCCTTCAAATGATATATGTATAGAGCCAGAAGGGCCAAAAATATCTCAATTCGATGCGTTTCGATCAATTAGACGTTTAGATGGCTGCAAAGAGCATTTGATATTTTATTCGCCTTGGCGGTATCGGAAATATGCTTCTTCCAGTCCTTCTAGGCGCGGTAAAAATTATAATTATAGCAGCATATTTGTAGAGTCATATAGCTTTGGTATCCCTTTCAAACACTCTCGCATGTGCAGTTTGACTATGAGAAAACTTTGTGTTCCACAAGACTATGTAATGGCACAATCGCGATATTTGATGTTGAAGAAGAGCATTGACATGTGACTTCTTTGACATCATACTTGAAAAATTGTCATAATTAGAGTTACCAAGAACGGTTGCACAACATCGGCGGATTAGACGCAACGTCACTGTAGAAATTTTGAGGTAATTTCGTTATTTAAACGATGTGTTGCTTCCCAGTAGCAGTTTCTTTGGCTTAAGATGACAAATGACTACTAAAGGGTTGTCAAGAAATGCCAAAGAAATTCTCTGTAAGACTCTAATCACCCCATGCCTACTTTAGTTTTGAACGCAATAGAGACTTTAAAAAACATCGCGACCCGGAGGTTAGTCAAAATCCTAAATTCGGACTGCCATCACTCAGAAAATGTGATGACACCTACACAGATTTGAACACAGAGACGGTCTGCCTGATGCGTGATGCGGACTACGTAGATAACATAACCAGACCTAGCTCACAACCAACTCCTAGTTGGGCAGATGGATGAGTAGCTTGGCATCGATAGCATGCATATGTATGTATATATTAGGTTCGCAGTTCTCGGTGTTTGTTAATAGATGGTTCGAGCAGTAAGTGCTGGTCGATTTTGACATAACGTTTGATAAAACGTCACGAACTAAGCTTAGACATATGGTAAACAAATGGCTGCTGTAGCGCATCGAGAACTCCAAAAAGATTACGGAGATGCTGCTCTAAGTAAAACAAAATGTCGTAATTGGCTCCGTCGCTTCAAAGAAGGTGATTTCGATGTTGACGACCGTCCGCGTGAAGGAAGGCCAAAATCCTTCGAAGACGCTGAATTGGAGGCATTGCTCTATGAGGATCCGTTTGGAACATGCCAAATGCAAGAAGAGCTTGCTTCAGCATTAGGAAGTTACCCGCCAAGCCATTTGCAAGCGATTGCATGCGAAAAACTGCCACAATATGAGCAGAGGCACGAAAAAGTAATTCTACAACATGATACGCTCGGCCTCACTTTGCCAAAGCCGTTAAAACCTACCTGGAAACGCTCAAATGGCAAGTCCTACCCCACCCGCAGCATTCTCCAGATATTGCGCCGTCCGATTATTACTTGTTCCGTTCGACGGAACATGGTCTGGCTGATCAACAGGTCTGCCCATACGAAGACATCAAAAAAGACGATCACTATTACCGTGACGGTATTCAAGCTCTGTCAGAAAGATGGGAAAAAGTTGAAGCTAGCGATGGACAATACTTTGAATGATTCAGTCGTAACCATTTTTTCACAATAAAGTTGAAGCATTTAGTAATGCTGGAATTTAATGAACTTAGCATACGCTGCCGTTGTTGTTCTACAGGCGAAGAACAGGGACGCGAATATGAAAAGCAGAGAGTACTATCACCAGAAAATGAATAATATGGATTAGAAGTAGCAGACAACAAATTATTGAGGAAAATTAGAAAAAAGTGTGGGAGATGGAACGGAACCCTTAGGCACACCGGCATTTGTTTGGTGGATATCAGACTTGAAACGATCCAAAACAATTTCCATTGAACATTCTGAAAGGTAATTTCTAATCCATTGAAGAAGAGGGTCGGCGGTTCCAAATGCACACATTTTCGACAAAAAAGCCTGATACCATACTCTGGCAAATGCCTTAGAAATGCCTTGGTGTATGTTTTGGTTTCACTTTTCGATGAGACATGCCATCAGATCACCACTGGACATGATGCTACGAACACAGTAGTGTCGGTCAGTGAGAAGTTTTCGTGTTTCTAGATATTTCATGAGCTGACGGTTTATCGGCGTTACCATGACCGCGGAAAGTACGGACGTACGTCAGGAGGAGAGAGAATAAGATTCGCCTTTTTAGGGACGGGCTGGACAGATGCTGTTTTCCATCTGCTCGGAAAGAGTCCTAAACAGTAGGATTGAGGAAAAGGATTACGCAGTGATTTCGCCAACGTTGCAGAACACCTCTTCAGAAGAAAGGAGATATACCATCTGGCCCAGCGGATTTGTGAATGTTAAGATCTTTAAGTACTCTTGCTACTACACAAGTGCGAGAATGGATTCGCCGCATTGAAGATGTGTAGGCGACCTCTGTTCCTCACAGCCTCTTTACAACTAGAGTCGTACCACGTTTTTTTGGAGACCATATCAACGGTGTACTTATCAGGGTGAAAAATTAAAAAGAAGTCCATGGTGTTGGCGGTATGACTAACAACGTCTGGTATGCGCGTGGGCTCATTTACAACCTGGGTCAAATTGTTTTACGCAGGGAAAGTCTCAACACACCGTGATGCTAGATGATAGACCAGCTACTGGGAGCTCTAAAAAACTGCTACTGGTATACATACCCAATCACTGGCAAACAGTGTGAGTAGTCTGTATACAGAAAATCAGAAAGATTACTATACAGCCGCCAAGAGCTTTAACCTATCAATCTGACTTCCTATGTTGAAAAGCACAGAGGGAATTTGCCCAAGTCTTGCAAAACTGTGCTTCAAAATCTGGCTGTCAGAATTGAAACCGCACTCGACGAGAAGGAGTACGCGCTGGGTATTTTTTAAGACAGTGAGGGTCCCTTTTGACAACGCAACTTTTGACGGCATGTGTAACTTGACCAGATAACTCGACGAATTATGGATTGGATGATGGAACATTGGATGATTGGAGACACATCTGCGTCTGTAGCGACACGCCGGACAAAAAGAGGATGAAAAGCTATAAAATCTATTGCGACATTTATTACGGCGATGGCAAAGAAGGAAGATAACGCTTATTTGGATGTGGGCTTGCTATTTGAGGGAGACTCAATCAAAAAGTCTAACGGTATCATATTACCTTATCCTAAAATAAAATTCCATGATTTCCTAGGTCGAACAGCTGTTACACTAAAATTGTGCGATCGACACCAGGCACTCCTCCGGCATTCTGGATCTCCGTACCTTCGGAGGAGTCAACGTCGACTTGGATCATTACCTTGTTCTAGCCAGGGTACGAATGTGCATATTATAGGCACAACCGAGTCAAATAAGACCACCAAAGTTCGAGGTAGGAAAGTTGAAAGATACTGCTATTGTAGAATATTTGACAACCGCTTTTAACTCAAGCTCTTTCCAGATCCTAGCCCCCACATACAAACCACAGAATGGAAATGTTGCCAACGAGCCATCAAAAATGCTACATCTCATGTAATTAGTTTTAAAGGGCTGCCGCAAAGAAGCCTCTAGTTTGACGATGAATGAAGGCAAATACATTCAGCCAGAAGCTTATAAAACTGCTCTGCATCGAAGAACAGGAGCTGCACGTGAGCTGTAATAAAAAAGAATGGAAGGGCACAAACTTCTCGGAAAGAAAAAGAAAGAGCACGAGAAGAGTGCAGTCGAGGATTTCGTTTTTAACTAGAGCAAGTCACGCTCTCAAAAGCGGCTCATAGCTTGTTATTCCACGGTCCAGAATGTTGTTTTTGAACTACTGTTGAGTGCTATTGGCGTTGAGGGCAGGATCAGAATCTTGTTAGATTGTCTATGGCTTACTGGTCAATTAGTTTTTCGTTCAGGGACATTACAACGATATTGTTTGGCAAACTTTCGCCAATGTTTTGAGTCCAAAAAAATGAAGGCAATGAGCCATTGATGGTTGAACATACACCCAAATGTTTTGTTTACTGCAAGCAGCTTCTTCCAACATGAAAATTTTCTTATTGAACAGAATTTGTCGGTGAGCGTTGTCCGCTTTTAATTACTGCGCCAATGCGACTGTGAGTGAGTGACTTTATTGTTTTTTCTATGCACCGAATACTTAATCTTCTTTATAATGCCAAACGTGGATTTCTAAGAAGTTTTTACCTTCGAGATTGCACTTCCTTGATTCGGAGTCCTTGCAGCGGCCATGCTACCGAAGTTTCCAAGTTGCGAAAGATCTCGTTTTTTTCAATGTTATATGTCGTGATGCGTGTGCATTAAAAAACTGGGTACTCCGTATCTTCATTTTCATCTGGATCGGACTCGTGACGGCATCAGACTAGTTGTTTTGAATTGTCCAGTTTTAGTCGAAATCAGTTTTTATGTCCGCCTAGCCTTTGTTGTTGGGTCACTATAGCTACTCATGTTATCCTTTCTTAAATGTTTATCGTCTTTATGCTGTGGACGACCGTTTAGTATTCTTCTATTATAAATCCTGATCTTTCCGTCTGCAATGATTCCAATGCGGTCCATTGCAACTATGACGCGTGGCCTCATCTGAGATGGGTCGGAAGCCAATAATCCTTCAAAAACGCAAAGTCTAGTACTATTGGTTTCCTACGTTCCTCGTACCTTTGCCAAGATCGTGGTCAATGGTTCATGTGAAATGGACGGATGTTACTGTGAAATGAAATTCGAAAGTTTCATCAGAGAAAAAAAGATCATGCCAGGGTTATAAAGCCAGAATGGATCTGTAAGATATGGTCCCAGAAAAGCATGTGCGAATCCTAGCATCATTTGTCCGATCTGTAAGAAAGAAGAGTCTTCTGACTGCGCCAACTATTGCTAGAGAAATAAATGGTTGGTACATACCGGTGAGTTTTCAGGCCAGGAAAACTTAGCGTCGATTAAATATTCACACTACGACAGATCTAGCAGCAAAAGTGCCGAGAATTTCAGATCGATACTCACCGTCTATTTGTCGACTTCAAAGCCGCATATGACAGCGTGCATAGGGACAGAATGTATAACACCATGCCTAGTTTTGACATTCCTGCCAAACTTGTCAGAGATTGTGCTAGCTATAGGGGCTTGTTGGTTGAGGTCCAGGTTCATGTCGGATTGTGAGCGGTACACCCGCGAAAACCTTTGACTTCTACCTAGGTCGAGAATGCAATACTTCTCTGGACGTTGTCGAAAGGCTGAATTAAATTTAACTTCCTTGGACTCAATGTCACATAGAATCGCGGGATATGAGATTATCGATTAACTTGATAGCCAGTTCTCAGAGAACCAGCGTGCAGGGTAGGGCTTCCGTTGATACAAGGTGGCGCAAAGGTTATCATCCGATGTTCTTTGGCTGTACTTTTTTTGTGAATGAAGAACTTTGGTTCTGCTTTTGGATTATGTTTATGTGATGTCTTAAATTTTTTTTTCTATTAAGTTAAGAAAGTGATATCAGCTAATGACCCGCCTCCAGAACTAATAACCATTCGGGCCCGGTTTGCGGACATTTTCCATCACTCCTGCCAGAATTTCTGGCGATAGGTCCTCGCATTCTTGACGGATATTCTCTTTGAGGGCTTCAAGAGTCTGAGGCTGGTTGAAATAGGCTCGTGACTTCAAAATAAAGAAGTCGGAAATGCAATCCTCAGAATTTCGGTTGCGGCTAGTGCAGTGTACGCCGTTACTCCATCCTGTTGGAACCACATTTTTCTCCAGTCCAAATTCATCCAATTCAGGAAGAAGAATGTCGTTGAGCGTGGCTCTGTAGCGCTCGCCGTCCACAGTAGTCGTTTGGCCCTCGGCGTTTTCGAAAAAATAAGCCCCGATGACGCCTCCAGCGTAACAGCAAACCACACAGTAACTTTGAATGGAGGTAATGATTCTTCGTGGGATTTTCGGTACCCCAGAAGCCATAATTTTGCATATTAACATATCCACAGAGATGAAAATGGGCCTCGTCGCTCATGATGATTTTCGATGAAAAGTTGTCTCCGTCATGGTCTAGATTCGCGATGTCTTAAGCGTAGATTACACGGACTTGGCAGTCAACAGCTAACAGCTGATGCACTGTCTGCACTTTATAAGGAAGAATCTTACAGTCTTTGCCCAAAATTCTCTGTAAAGACCGCCGATTGATGCCCAACTGCGTGGCACGACATCTGGTCGATACTTCAGGGTCCTCTGCGATATCTTCAACCACAGATGCGATATTCTCAGCAGAATGGCTGCTCTGGGGCCGGCCAGACCTGGCAGCATCCCGTGTTGTCCAATACTCTTCTAGGCGATCGGCTAAACGTCGTGGTGTCGGATGGTAATGATCTTTACATAATAGACAATAGTGGACAAGGAAAAAACTTTTGCTTGATTTATATTCGGTAAGGCTTTGATATTTGCATTAACACCCAGATTTCTAATGTTCCCGGGCCTTACCTAGTGAAAGCCCAATTTCCTTTAGTCAGCTGCACCAAGATGAGTTGCAAATTTGTTAACATGATGATCTTTGAAGCTGAAAGAAGGCTTCGCAATGGCACACTGTCCGTGGAACAAGTTTCACAGTGAATGAGTACACCAAAAGTAAATTGGCTGTAAACACGCAAGCCAATCTAATGATTTAGAGAAGCTGTCCGCACCAAAAGAAGTTGCGAAACCGATGAGACGCCTACATGAATTGTGGACAGGATTATAATAAATCCCAGAAACAGCTAAAGTCGGGAAAGTAATTCATACGATTGGTGTCGAAAACTTTCATTGGCCTGCGCAACGATGGTAAATCAAGGGAAAAGAAGCATTGGCAAATTCTGATCTCAGAAACAATTAGAAGAGTTAGTTTTCTCATCTTTTTAAAGAGCCACTTATGCAAGAATTTCAATATATTCCATCTCATAGCCAAAACGTAACATTTTTCGAACTACAGGGCAAGCAAAGAACCAAAGAAGGCCTCCCATGCGCAGAATACAATCAAGAAGTAAATTTCGTTGAGAAAATTACAATTCGAAAGTGTTGTGTACCATGCCATGCCACATCTATAGCTCAACATGTAACTATACACACTAAGGAGTTGAAGCAACTTTCTGAACTATGCTCTGGCGAAATATTCTCATGCATCCCTGTGGCAATTTCTTATTCTGTACATGCACGCACTTAAAGTACAGCCCCATTGGGATGTACCTAATCAACATTTTGATGACAGCATATCAACGTAGGTCAATTTCCTTTGACAGTATACCATCCAATCCACGCCCACATGACTCGACTTAATGACAGTCTCAATTAAATTTCCATTCAAGTTCCTGAGGAGTTCCTTTGCTCTGCTGCACATCATCTATCGCCACTATGAAAGCCGGCACCAGTACCAGCACCAGTACTAGAACACATTGCTCCAATCTGCTCACCCTTTAGCAAACAAACTCCTGTCCTGACAAACCTGTTATTGCAGCTCATACACCCAAAAACCGGAACCACTGTAACGACCAACAACGATGGCCATATAGCTGAAGACGCAAGAAGTGCTATGTTGTTGTTGGTGCTGGTGCTGGTGCTGCTACTCTTCACCACCACTAACGCCAACATCAGCAATAGTACCATCGCCTACCACTACCACAAAGGCATCATGATGTCTTCATGTGATATGCCAATTTCGACATGCCAACAGGAAATTGGCATGTTCCGTCAGTCAGTCAGCCCAGCCTGCGTATGGAATAAATGGATGAATGCCTTGGATAGATGCATGGAATGGATGGTCGGATCGTTGGATGGTTGGATGGTTGGATAGCTGGATGGATGGATGCAGGCCCGTAATTAAGTCACTCGACTAAATGCTACGTAATTTTCAATTTAATTCAAGCAACATATGCTGCTAGAGGCAGAGCACTAGCCAAGCCTGCCTCGTGTTTAGGCTTCAATTGTTTTGCTTTCGAGTTTGCCAATCTCTTCTTCAAGGACGACAAGGAAATTAATTTGCACATACTCGTACGAGTATTCTCAGCGGAACTGAGACGTGTGCATGCACTCATGTGACGTATGCAGGTCGGAAGACGGCCGCAGGATATATTTTTCGTGCAACAAAGCGAACGAGACTAATTTCGGCGACATAATTACCAGCAACGTAGGCGTACCTACTCGTACATACTCCAGTAACTCTGTGAATGCGTACAAGTAGTAGCTCGCCCCACTTAGTTACCTTATTTATGGTTATCTTAGAACCCAGGGCTTAGAGTTCGGAACTAGGAACTTCGATATCATGAGTGGTGGGCAATTAGGAAGTTTGCCGCCACTTGAGTTTTATTTTAAGGGAAAATTAAAGTCAGGTGAAGAGGACACCCCAGCGCATGAGGATGAGGACCTTTTATAAGTAAAACTCTGGAAGTGTTGGCGACCTTGTAACTTAGGCCAGAGGAGTATGGTTTAGCGCGTAGCTGAAATGAGCGTCATGAAATTAATTAACCTTGAAATTTAAAATGAAAGTGAAAAGCAAAATACTTCGCTGGCTTAGGAAGTGGAATATCGACGCACACGACTCTCGGGATGTACGAGTATTCGTGGATGGGAACTCAAACAAGAGCAAACAGGATATACATAACTGCCAAAATATTTTATGCCTGCTAATTAAGACTTCAATGTCTGTCTCTTTTGTTTAACTTTACAGGAGAAATGTGTTTTGGTTTTTTTTTCGCCTCCTTCTCTTCTCGAGAAATGATTTAGGTTAGCTTCTTTTGGAAGATTCCGGTGTCTGGGTTGACTGTGTGTGAGAGGATTGTGTAGGCGAATTTAATTCCTATTTTATTACGTCGGAGGGAATTCAGAATGTTTTGTTTATTTCAGAATTGTCCTGACACTGGGAATTTTCACACCTGGATGAAGTCATAATCTTGGGTAAGACCGTAAATCCGTATTTTCAATGAGCGCCGCCGTCTTTAGAGAGCGATTCTAATTTGCCATTATAAAAATAAGAAAATTTAAGCTGATATTTGGACATCAAAACCTTTCTCTGAAAATGATTAAAGTATTACCCCGCCTATTTCCGAATTTGGCAGGGCACTCATCATTCTTCGAAATGTGACTCTTATAGCTACTTTTTACACAGACAAAAAGGAACTATCTCTCCCTGTTCTTTTGATCTTGAATCTTCAATCTTGGTGGCCAACTTTGACAAGATTTTTCTCTGCATCTTTACATACAACTTCGTTCACGTGGGTATAGTCAATAATTGATAAAAGCCCTCAAACGATTGAATATACCAAAGAGTAGTACATAGGCTTTAGAATATTGCATGGCACAAGTGGCAGCGTATTGGCTTTATCTGCTACATAGAAAAATTAAACAAAATTGAAATTAAATTCAAGGCGCTTTTTGGTAGATTTTTGAAACTCAATAAAACATTTTTTAATTTTTTTTTTTGTAATTTTAAATGTTGGCAAATTTTATTTATCGTCTTCAATATATGTTAAACGTTTTTGGATCATATATTTATGCGTTCAAGGAAGAATAATAGTAAAGAATTCAATGGTATTGTTTATGATCTAAGATTAACAGACCATTGCATGATTGCACTCACAGCGTGCTGTTACTCCAATGCATTTAACTGTGGAACCACATTTGAAAAAAAAGAGATATTGCACAGATTTCAATCTTTTAAATGTGTGTTTAAAATACGAATTTTGGAAGCCGGTTTATCGTGAATCTAATCCTTCAATTGTATTCGATCTTTTTCTTAAAACTTTGCAAAATCAAAGTTCACGTATCGAACAAAAATACATTTTTAAAGCCGTGGATGACTTTTAATCTCTTTCAGCAGATTAAAAGAAAAAACAATTTTGCAAATAAAATAAGAAGTCACCCACAAAATAAAAAACTAAAAAAATACACTTTTTATTCGAGTGGCAACGTAAGAGAGGAATGGAAAGTAGTCGATAGTATTTTAGGGAAAAGTAGGCAACCAATAAGTATAAGCAGCTTGGACATAGATGGTATTAATTACACTGATCCAGGTAGCATTTCAAATAAGCTCAACCGAGTATTTTACCGAGATCTCAGAAAACCTCAAACCTTCTGTCGAAACTTCCTTAGACTGCAGCTGCTTTAAAAGAACAACAGAAGACATACAACCCAAAAGTTTTGTTTTCCAATCATTTTCCTCTAATGAAATATGTAAGGCAATATTCTCGTTAAAAAATAAAAACTCGTGCACTAGCGATGGCATATCAAGTGTATTGTTAAAGAAAGTGTGTTATAATGTAGTAGACGTTTTGAGTTACTTGTTTAACCTAAGTGTTGAAAGTGATTGTTTTTCTCAGCACCTAAAAGCCGCTGAAGTTATACCATTTTTTAAAAAGGCAAAAGGTCAAATTATAGACCCATTTCCGTCCTTCCAACATTTTCCAAGATCTTTGAAAAACTTATAAAATCGCGAATATTATCTTTCTTAGACAGAAATGAGTTTTTTAGTAGTTGTCAATTCGGATTTAGAAGTGGAATGTCAACGGAAGATGCAATCCTAAGAGTATATGGCCAGTTATATGAAAGTGTTCACAGCAAACAAACTACAATGGCTCTTTTTGTTGACATGACAAAAGCGTTCGACCTGGTTGACCACGACGTTTTGCTGAAGAAATTATGCAAAAGGTCAATGTGTTTTAGTGATTCGCGTACCTTAAGAAATGGCGTTCCACAGGGTTCAGTTCTTGGTGCTGTCCTTTTTTTAATTTACATTAACTCTCTGTTTGCTCTCAATCTTAAAGGTGTCAGCGTTTGCAGATGACATAGCCCTAACTTATCAGTTTGATACAATATTCGAATGTATTGCGAAGATCTCAGAAGACCTTGAAACATTGAGACTTTGGTTTTCAGAACAGAAGTTGATTATTAGCGAAAAATTAAAACTAATGTCCTTCGGCCTATCAAACAATGATTTGGTAAATTTTAATCTTTGTTTCCATGCACAAAATTGCAAAAAATTTTGTTTGCCTGTACATAGTTGTGGAAAGAGTACTTTTGTTTGTAGCTCCCCCTATTCAAATAGTTGCTTTAAAATTGAATCTGTGCAAAATTTTAAATACTATATGGAGCGAAAAGTGACCTCCTTGACTGCCAGAATGCGTTGCTACTGCAAAAAAGGTTATGGTGCCTTGAAGTCCGTCCATATTTAGGCAGACATGCCAAATTTCAGTGCGATACTGTCTTTAGTTTTGTTTTGACAGCTGATTGTTGTTGACGTGTTTGGCATCATGTTGAATATGGACAAAAGCGATTTTCGTTCTCTCATAAAACATTATTTTTTCAGAAGCAAAACGCCGAAGGAAACAAAAGAAAAGTTGGATAAATATTATGGGGCTAATGCTCCTTCAAATATTGGTTCCGAAAGTTTCGTGGTGGCCGCAACTCCACTACCGATCAAGTCCGCAGCGGCAGGCCCTCCGATGCGGTTACAGAGGACAATGTCAAAAAAATACATGACATGGTGTTGGCTGACGGGAAAGTTAAGGTGCGCGAGCTAGCAGATACTACAAAGATTAGTACTGAGCGCACACGCCATATTTTGGGTAATATTCTGAATATAAAAAAGTTATCACCCAGCGGTAGGTGCCGCAAATGACCAAAAACACGAGGGCGAGAGCACTTCGAAAAAGTGTTTGGACTTGCTGATGCGGAATCGGGCGGACTTTTGGCGTCGATTTGTAACTGGATTTGGATCCCTTGGACTATTATCTCTTCCCAAACCTCAAAAGATGGCTCATCAATAAAAAATTCAGCTCACGTGAGGAAATCATCGACGCCACGGAGAAGCATTTTGCAGACATTCCGAAAAATTACTTTTCAGACAGGATCAAGAAGTTGGAAAATCGCTGGAAAAAGTGTATCAAACTAAAAGAGGACTATATTGAATAATATAAAAAAACTTTTACAAAAAAAAAAACTTTAATTCTCAAGGAGGTCACTTTTCACTCCATCTAGTACCTTGGAGTATTAATTGACCGAAACTTGAACTGGAAATATCATACTCATACCATTAAAAGGCAACCCGCAAAATGTACCGCATCAAGCAACACTGCTCTGCAAAAGTGTTAAAGTCAGTTTATTATGGCCTTGCCCACTCCAAATTGCAGTATGGTGTTACAAGTTGGGGTGGCTCTTATAACAACTCTTTTAGGTCATGGTTGATAGATCAGAAATATTTAATTAGAATTATTAGTAAAAAAAAATAGTCTAACTCCGAGCTGGCGTTTCCCAATGAGACATCTTTACGATTTTAAAGTACTAAAAGAATTTTTTAAACAAAGTGGAAATCTTCCCAGTAGAACAAATCAATTTTATAGTCTTCGTACAAATAACATGCAACTGGTAAATGTTCCATTTGCCTGCACAACCCATTTTTCACGTTTCT
The DNA here is from genome assembly GCA_963966105.1 of Volucella zonaria. Classification (NCBI taxonomy): domain Eukaryota; kingdom Metazoa; phylum Arthropoda; class Insecta; order Diptera; family Syrphidae; genus Volucella; species Volucella zonaria. The sequence continues at coordinate 190,201,163 of OZ014532.1, read as the reverse complement.
ACATTGTGGTTTACAAGTTACCTTTTCCAATTAAGTCAACCTTACGATTTAATTCATTCCTAAAACGCGTAAAAGACTGGTTATTTAGACTCAACTACGACTTTCTTGAATCATTACTTCGTTACTCTGCTACTTTAAATATCATAAGTCGTTTCCGTATTTTTTGTGTCAGTTTCTTCATTTTTATTTTCGAGTTGTTGAATTTATGAATCAATGAATTTATATTTGAATTTACATTTAATAAATTTTGAATTTATGTACTATATTTATTTGAATAATTCCTTAAATTTTGAATTTCAATTAATCTATGCTCTTCCCCACATCAATTATTGTATCTTTATATTGTTATTAATCCGGTATCTTTCCACACTAACTTCATGTTACGGATTGATTACTATTATTTTCCGCTTTATTTAAACTATAGCTTTAACTTTGTAATAATCTTAAGTTGGTTTTAAATGAAAATAATAAACTTGAAAACTGAAATTTCTAGCATTCCTGGGCTCGTCTTCGATTGTTGTGGCTGTATCGTACTGGCTGCAGAAATACTTGGTCATCCATATAATGAAGAAGAGTTGTCATCTGGAATAACACACCGACATCTAGAAATTTAAAAGACGAGTCGAGGTCTACCCCTTTCTTAACAGCTATTAGAGGTAATAAGAAAATATAACTTTTTGCACTAAAATCTTTTAAACATATATTTTATTTTTTTTATTTTATTAGACTTTTAAATATACTTTTCAAAACCTAGACTTTTTGGTGCCGCCAGGAACTTTGTGTTCCAAAAAGTCTGGATTTTACAAACTTAGGAACTTTTGGGACTTATTATTAATTGTAATGTTTAGAGCTCAATTAAAAGTCAACTTGTTCACTTGAAGGTTTCTTTATTACTGTTTCAATCTTTCTTATGCGACAATATCGCTAGCTTAATAATATTCCCTACGCTTGCACAAGCATGGGATCCGATGACAAGACGATCGGAATAGCTGTTTCAGCAGAAGGCTGGCTATTCCCTAGTGTGAATAGCTGGTTCAGCAGAACGCTGACCTTACTACACGTGTGTGGTTTCCGATGTCCAATCGGTCGGAATGTTATTATATATAATTTCACCACACCTCCCTTTTTCAGGTAGAATGAATTTACAATTTTTGTCAGCGATTGGTATTGACACCAGATGTGGCGCTCCCATTATTCCGATTTGAATTCTGTTTCTTTTGTTAAGTTGGTAAGTCTGTTGTTGGCATTCTCTCTAAATCTTAGCATCATAGGTTGACATTTGTAGAAGTCACGTAGCCAAGAGTACATCTATCTCTGTGTGTGTTGGCGATTTTTTACAATTTTAGAAATGGAGTTAAATTTGCAACAACCAACTTGTATTAAATTTTGCGTAAAAACGGATTTAATGGTGCGCGAACGTTGGAAATGTTGGAAAAGTGTTTCGGCAACGATTCTCTAAGGAAAACGGTCGTTTACCAGTGGCACGAGCGGTTCAAAAGTGGTCGTGAGTCAATCGAAGAAGATGAATGCAGTGGCAGACCATCGACATCGAAAACCGACGAAAAGAAATGTTGGTCAATAATAGCAAATTAACCATCAGAGAAATAGCGGATGACTTGAACATTGCCTATGGATCCGTCCAAGACATTTTGGTTAATGATTTGGATTTCCGTCGTGTAGCAGCAACGTTGGTGCCAAAAGACCTCAATTTCATGCAAAAAAGAGACCGTGTTGACGTCGCAAAGAGATGGTTTGCCGATCCCACATTCATCAAAAGGATCATTACTGGAGATGAGACGTGGGTTTATGAGTACGACACGCAATCCAGACATCAGGTAAGTGAATGGTGTTCACCAAATGAGCTGAGACCAAAAAAACCACGTCGTTTTCAGTCAAAAAAGAAGGCAATGCTCACGGTTTTCATGGATTACAATGGTGTAGTGCATCATGAATTTTTGCCAGAAGGCCAGACAGTAAACAAAGAGTAGTCGTATTATTTGGGCGTTATGAGACGTTTGCGTGGGGCAATTCGCCGAAAGAGAAAAGAATTGTAGGCAGAAAACTCATGCATTTTGCACCATGATAACGTACCGTCGTACAGTGCCCTCATTATTCGTAATTTTTTGATGAAAAATGCAACAAATACCATCTAACAGCCACCGAATTCACCTGATTTGGCTCCCTGTGACTTCTTTCTGTTCAATCGACTTGAAAAACCACTACGGGGAACGCGTTTCAGCAGCCGAGAGGAAGTGATGGAAAAATCGCAGGAAGCACTTATGGGCATACCGAAAACCGAATATAAAAATGTTTCGAGGATTGGATCAAGCGCTGGCATAAGTGTGTTGCAGTCGATGGGGATTACTTTGAAGGGGACGATATAGGTTTAGATGAATAAACTTGTATTTTTAATTTTTTGAATAAAATCCTTTTTGATCAAGGTATTATAATGCCTTCCAGTGCGTAAGCTGTTTTCGAGTCTGCTATCCAAAATACATTTATCCCGTATTTGGTGGGTTTGAATGGTATGTACTGTGTAAATTTCGTTCGATCCCGGTACGGTAAAATCTGTTCGTCTACGGTCAGATTTTCATGTGATTTGTAGGGGGCACGGAGGTTATAGTTTAGCATAGTCCATAAGTCGCGTATTGGAGCTGATTTATCACTCGCTTGCCGATCCGCACTTGTGTTTGCATTGTCAAAGCGAATATATAGCTGAATGTTTTGAAATCTGCCTCTACTTAGACTAGCTCTATAGAATGGTAGAGAGTCAGATTTCCATAATTCATAGACATGCTCCATATTTGAGTGATGAACGCCCGGGACGACTAAAACTGCCAACAAATCATTAAGCTCCTCTAGTGACAAAGGTTTCCACGTTCATTTTGTTGTTTGTGGGGATTGACTTCATTGAACTCTCTGATGCAGTGGTTTGCCTTACGGTTTGTTTCCCTGATTATAATTAATTTCATTTCATCAAATTTAGTATCTCAAGTGGCGAAAACATTTTGGTATTCCGACTTGGTCCTCCTGAAAAGCAAAACAATAACATAAATTGCATGCTGCGATGTGAAAATATGACGATATGTTCTACTACCAGATTCGCGGATGATATTTTGTGATCTAGTTTACGATGATGGATGCGGTGACGTTTTCCAAATCTCGAGATACGTATTGTCCCGATGACCCAAGCGGATCTGAAGCATCTCTGTCACTCTCAGAATCGCTTTCACCAGATTCATTGCACTGTGTTCATTTCTGCAAGGTCTTCTACGACAGAATCTTGATTATTTGGAAGCAACCATTCTGCATCACCGTCAGTGTCATCAACGAACTCTTCCTCGTCTGAGTAAGCCCCAAAATTATTAGTTATTTCCTGCTCAGTTAATCTAAAATAATTGAAAATTGGAATTAGAAGCCAAACTTATTCGCACTTACGCAATTTATGTATAATAAATTTTATATTACTATCTCGATTACGGTGCAACTTACGGAAGATATTCGCTCCATAATTATGACCTCAACACGCTCACTTCTATGGTTCAAATAAAAAGAAACGATGCATACACATGCAGCCTGAGTTTTGTAGACTTATTACACGGAAAAAACCGTTATCTAACATAACTGTAAAATGCAACGAACGAGAACAATATTGCGAACTCAACTGAGTACTCGGGTAGTCTGTGTGAGAGAAGGTGGAAATTTGTATGGCACCATAAGGGTTAACCATGTTCTACTGCATGAATGTTGAACAAGTGTGTACCTTGAAAATAGTCCCTCTAAGGCTTTTAGCAAAAATGTCTTAAAAGCTCATGTCTTATTGAAACCCAAAGGCAGTTTAAAGTTAGAAGACTTAAGCCATGGATGTCCACGACTTTATTAAAAACAAGAATACATTACGTACTAAATGTTAAAAGAAACCAAATAACCGAATAATTTCAGTCTTCGACATCTCTACAATAGACTGTGGAAGAAAGTTACTTTTATAAAAAAAAATTATTACACAACTAGCTAGAAACAATTTAAGAAAGAAGTCCATTCTTGTTACTAGCTTATAAATAAACAGCTACCCCCTCAAATAAACCCAATTGTGTATCTTTTCAGGGAAACAATATAGTTGACCCCAATGAAATGTTGCTTCCAAAACTCTTTCTAATGCAAGCTTCTCTGAATCTTCTAATTACTGTGTGAAAGAATTTTGTTAGTAGTGAATGGAGTCAAGCCAATAGTTTGAATTATTTCGTTAAATATGTTATTGCAGCAGATTTTTAATAAAAGTGTCCTTTCCTGACGCATTAAAATCTGCAGAAGTTATACCGATATTAAAGGATGGTTATAGTAAAAATCTAAATAACTATACGCCAATCTCTTTTCTTCCAGTGTTCTCAAACAATTTTGAGAAAGCAGTGAAAAATGGAGTAGAACCTTTTCTTGATTCTTATCAGCTTGGGTTTAGAGCTGATAAGTTCACAGAGGATGCGCCCCTAAACCTTTAACTACGACAGCGATAAAACTAAAATAATGTGCCTCAATTTGTCTTCTATTATTGTCAATTTCCTCCCTATGATTTCTCATAGTGTAAGTTGCAAACATTTATTAGCCCTGCTACATGCATATGCAAAACAACGTCAGTTTCTACCTTATACGACGGATAAAATTATTTCATCTGAGCGTTTTTTTATATAGAACGAACTGCAGTTTTTAAATACGAGTATCTTGGTCTTGAAATTGCCAGCAAATTGAACTGGAGTATTCATACTACCAGTCTGAGATCCTATTTATTAAAAACTGCGAAGATTATGTACCACCTGAGACCATTTTGTTCAAAAAGACTGATGGAAACAATATACTACGGACTAGTGCAATCTACACTTGCGGTCATAAAAACCGCACCATATCAAAATTATTAAAAAATTGTTAATAACTAAGATAATAATTTTTATAATGAAATGAAATTTTTGTTGACTACTCCGCAGTAGTTTATAAGTATTTCTATCTAATTTCCATCTGTTTATTGAATGTTTGAAAAAAATATTAACAAAGAAAGAAAAACCAGTTAATTTTCTTATTTTTTTAAAATATTTTAATACAGTCATTGGTTAACAAAATCAAACGATACACTTTTTATGTATGTGTATATAAGATGTTTAGATATGCCACTTTTACCAAAAAATTATCAATACCGAGTTGCTCCTCCTTTGGCGGTTATAACTGCTTTCATTCTAGAAGGCATCGAGCTTACTAGAAGTTCAGTAATGTCCCTTGAAATTTCAGTATTCCATACATGTTCCAAAACTTCATTTAGCTTTTTTTTACTCTCCGGTTTATGTTCAGCCACCTTACGTTTCATTACATGCCACAAGTGTTCGATTGGGTTTAAATCGGGCGAATTAGCTGGCCAGTCTAGTCTGGTAATTCCGAGGTCATCAAACGTTGTCTTGAGCTGAAAATTATGGAAAGACTCTAGTTACTTGTCTGTTTATTATTTATAAAGTAGACATATGAAAGTTGATTATATAACACTTTACTTACGAATTTGGCGCGGTGGCAAGGTGCAGAATCCTCTTGAAAAATGCACTTGTCAGTATACGAATGATGCTGTTCAATTGCTTGTACCAAAAACTCCCTTACTACTTCTCCATACTTTTGAGCGTTCATAGTTCCATTAACAAAGTCCAAAGGGCCCAAAACGTAAAAAGAAAAACTTCCCCAAACCATCTGGCTTTGAGGAAACTTCACTGTTTTGACTATGCACTCGTCCTTGAACCTTTCATCTGCTGACCGTCGTACGTATGGCAAATTGTCGGCACACAACAAATTAAATTTACTTTCATCGGACCATATCACACATCGCCAATCATCATGCGTCCAATCTTCGTACTTTTTTGCCCACGTCAAGCGAGCTTTTTTCATTTTTGTGGTTAGGAGAGGTTTTTTCGCTGGTCAACTTGATCAACTTGATGAAATTCACTCAGCTCTGCTCTTATATGGACAGCACTTTTAAAACGATCTTTCATGTTAATTCGTTGTAATACATTGTCCCTCTTCTGGGTTGCTTGACGTTTTCGTCCCGAGCCTTTTTTCCTTTCCAGTGGATCCAAGTTTTCTTTTTTCTTCATCAGTCGTACGATAGTTGAATGACAGCATCCTATTTTAACCGCAATCTCAGGATAGACAAGCCCTTCTTCGACTAAAGTCAATATTTGAGCTTTTTCGTCCCGAGTCAGTTGATGATATTTACCAGACATTTCACTTTTTTTTTATTTGTCACCGTCACAACTCAATTCAAACTGATTTTTTTTGCACTGAATACGAGGCCGAACTCCGCTATGGGGAATACCCTTCATTAGTATGGGAAAAACCCTTACGATCTGATGTAATTAGGCATTTTTTGAGAACTCATTAGGTTGTGCGGTTTTTATGACCGCAAGTGTAAGTGTCAGTATGATTTAGCCTATTGGGGAGGTACTCATAGTAATAAAATCCTTCCGTTACTTATTGTGCAAAAACATGTAGTCAGAATAATCTAGAGAAAAAATCGACTAGAAGGTAGTTATTTGCTTTTTGTCAATTCAAAAATTCTCCCACTCAAGCATCCTTACTTTTACAAAGTCTTAAGGATATTTTTCGAAAAAAGTGGTCACTTCACTGACAGAAATCCAACCTATCAGCCACTACGTAGTAGTACTAATCATGTTACTGTGATTCTACCTTTCAATACTGTTTGAACTTTTACTCTTCTGTTGCCTCTCAATACGAAGCAGAAATGTTGTCTCTTACAATAGGAAATTTGAGGAATGGCTTTTTCGCTTTGATCTGCCCGAAAATGAAATTAATTTCCTAATTAGTCGCATAGTTTAAATTTGCTGAGAGATTATATCACATAATTTATTGGATGAACTTTAACATTTGTTTTTTTCACCCTTTCACTGCAACGACTACCGGAAAGACTCCTGCATTGTCGAGAGGAGGTAAAACTCTGGCAGGTCATGGTGCACCATCCTCTAAAGACAAGCGCAACGAGCCAAAAAATAAATTAAGAATGTGTCAAGCCATGGTCCTATCACTTCCTCCACCCCTAGCAACAGCAAGTTTGTGGCAGGCCACGGACTTGTCGCTGCTACCAAAACTACTATCCCCAAGGAGGAATCTGGATCTCAGACGCAGCGGCGAGCTCCATCTAAGGCGCTCTACTAAGACACCGAAATGCTTCACGCATCATCCAAACCTCCGGATCCATTCCGGAAGTTGAGAGAAGTGCGGACATAAAGAGCAAGATTGAGTTGGCTAACAACAGCCTAAAAGACGCATTACCCACTGCTTCCACTGCTCCTAAAGCACCTAAAAACTCCTCCAAGCGCTAGAGATCTTTGGAGAAAACTGTGCCGGTTTCCAAGAGGCCCAAAATTCACCCAACCAAAACCCCTGGGCCATCCAACAGCACATCTCTGAGGTCTTTCAGCGAAGTCCTAAAAGACGCAAAAATAATCGTGGTAATCGATAGGAATGATACCGACGATTCTACAACACCTGAACTGCGGCAGCTAGCCAAGCTGTAGCTTTCGAGCAACTTCTTGCTATCATGCGGGAGAACCCCGAAAACGCTGGCAAGCCCACGTCAAGCTCATCGCATGTGCCAATCAGAAACCTCTCGATCTCTTCACCAAGGCTATAGGTGGTTTAGGAGAGATTTTGCCAAATGCAAAACTCGAGGTCGTGTCTGAGGACGGCATCCCTAGCAGAGCTTGAACTCGTACCTGGATCAAAGCCGAACCCTCCTCCCCAGACAGCATTCTGGAAATCATCAGGCTCAGTAACCCGACCCTTCCGACTCATGACTGGAAAGCCGCGAAACTGGAGGAACTAAGGGGCTCTAACAGATGCGCGTTGATCGTGATCAATAAGGAATCCCTTAACCCTCTAGCGCAGGCCAAAGGCATGATTCAGTAAAACGGATGAGCTGGATGCTGATAAGCAACCTCCTCCTCCTTTAACGGAGACACCACCAAACACAACCTCAAATCTTGGAGCGTCGACATCCTTTCCAGAAATGGATAGCGACGACTCATTCTATCCGAGGAGACACTTAGGCCTTAGCAGTCGGTCTCCTCTTCTGACAACCTGCCGGAAATGGAAACCGATGACGAAGCAAAAAGAAGTCCTATACGATCTGAGGAAGGAGATGAGCTCTTGGGCATATCTTCAGTATTGGACAGATGTCTCTTGTGTTTTATGTAGGTACCTGCCGTTCCTGCCTACTATGCGTCTTCACACAAGATATCAAAACAATGCGTTGATAAGCGCCCTTCGGTTAGTACAAATACTACCACCAGTACCAGATTCGAAGTCGTGTGTAAGGCACGAACTTCCCCTTTGGTGAAGGGTCGAGGTCTATCTAATACCTCAGCCATTCTGTGGGTCATGGCAACCGGTTGCAATGCAACTCCACATCGACCAGACCAATTGGTTCCATAGCAATCCCATGGTTTAGCACAGGTCTTAGTAGACTACACATATGCTAAGCCATGAGATGTCCAAGCACCATTAGTTCTGCTCTCTCCGCGATGATTTTGGGTGGAAAAATACAGCCACCACGATACTCCCACAAAGGGGCCAACTCTTAGGTCAGCCCGGAACCATAGTTCCGGGGGCTCCTGACCTCCCGTGGTACCAGAATATAGCTTCCGATCGAGCTTCGCAACCTTGAGGTTACTTCCAGTTGGGCACCTCACTGCCCAGGACTGGCGGCCTTTCAACTATTTGGACAATGAATTTATAATCTACCCGCTAGCTGACTACTGCGTCTTCTATAAAATACCTCATTTGCAAAACTACGGGTTCTTTCGAACCGTACGGTATCAGTGATAATTCTACTGACATCGTAGGTCTCACCATTAAAGGTGATGCCCATAGCCTGCAAGTTCCTTATGTCAGCATATTCGGGACACTCACATAGGACATGAAGCTAGTCCTCATAAATGGCTCCACATGAGCAGCTCGCAACCCCGCTAAGTCCCCTCTTATGCAAGAATGCATTAAGAGAGCCATGCCCGGTCAACAAAAAGCCCAGGCAGCCCTTAGGAAGCCGTAAGTAACCCTACCATTTTCGCTAGCATCCCATCTAGATAGAACACATGCGTGTAGCAAGGTTTTACACTGCTTCAGGCATAGGCCATCCACTTCTTCCGGGGAAACCCAATCGCGCCCATTTAGAGGGAGACCTTTTCTGATCTTAAAAGCAATACCACGACGTATCACTTCCAGATCCAGAGGTGGCACTCCAAGGAACACCTGCATTGCCTCTGTGGGGACAGTTTGGCAAACCGGTAAACATCCAAGCAGGGCGACTCTTTGGCAAGTCAAGATTCGCCTTTGACCACTTCAGTATTGGACAGCACCGTGGTGGAGGCTACTCTGGAAAATTAAAGCAATATTACGGTTCCTCCAGATTAATCTCCATGTCTAAAAAAAGGCTTCTGCCGCACTCATTCTGTGACTTTCAAAAAACACAGAAGACATTATTCTAATCCAGGAACCATGGATGGTAGAAGATTGGTTCGTGTACTTAGGACATCCGTATACGCTCCGCTCTATACAAGAGGAAAAGGTAAGATCGGAACTTGTATATTAGTAAAACGTTTTTACTTCCTAATCTCAGCAACCTCGACCTAACCGTTGCCAGACTAGAGACTGCCAAAGGCTCCTACTGGCTGGCATCGGCTTACCTTGGCCACGATCTCCACGATGTGGATACTCTCCTGGTGATAAGCTAGCAAGGATGATACTGGAAGCTGGAAGGCAAAAAACTGGCCTCATCATCGGATGCAAAGCTAACGCTCAACACACGGTATTGGGCAGTACCGAGCAACTGTAGAGGTGAGACACTTTTTGACTATATTTTGAGTGCTAACCTCCTTATTTGCAACATTGGCAATGAGCCCACTTTTGTAACTAGAAACCGACAGGAAGTGCTAGATATCTTGTCTCCGACAGCCTCACTCAGATGCTAACGAACTGGATGGTATCGTCTGAACATTTTTTCAGACCACAGATACATCCAATTCCGCCTGAGTGATGCTCCCCCTAGCCAACCAGCATTCCGGAACTACAGGAAAACTGATTGGCCAAAATTCAGAGCAAAACCGTCAGAAACGCTATCCTCTGAACTATCAAGTTCCCCGCGTGACATCAATGACCTTGACATGAAAGTCAAGGAATTCACTTTGGCTCTCAATCAGGCTATGGCCGCTTCCTGCCCTCTTATTCAACCTCGAGGCAAGTAAAAGCCACATTGGTGGACATCAGCACTGGGACTGCTCAGAAACACTTGCAGAAAACTTTTCAACTTAGCAAAAAGCACAAGAAAAGGAACTGCCTGACTCATACAAAGAATACCTCAAATTATACAAAAAAGAACTGAGTAAGGCAAAGCGACAATCCTGGAGGTCCTTCTGTGACAAAATCACGGAAACCTCTGAGGCATCGCGGCTAAGAAAAATCCTCTCCACAAATCCTATGATGCCTAGTTGTTTGAAAAAAACCGATGGGTCTTGGACAACCTCAAGTGATGAATCACTCAACCTGCTACTAGACACCCACTTTCCAGATAGCTCTCAATTCGCGATAACCCAAACAGGTCTACTGCAACCGGGACCAAAATCCATGGTCTGATCACAAGAGACAAACTGCTCTGGGCGCTGCATAGCTTCAAACCATACAAGTCTGCTGGTCCGGACGGTATAATACCTGCCGAGCTACAGAGGTCCTCAGATATTATTCTGCCTGCGCCAGGAAATATTATGAGAAGCTGTGTAGAACTTATCCACATTCCACTGTCATGGAGAGAAGTCAATATAGTGTTCATCTCCAAAGCCGGAAAATGTTCTCATGTCGTCCCAAAGGACCTCAGACCTATAAGCCTATCATCTTTCCTTCGGGAACGACTGATTGATATCCATATACGAGCTAAAATTGATCCTTGACTTCTGTCAACGGCTCAACATGCCTACTGTAAAGGAAAATCGGTAGAAACGGCTCTCCATTCACTGACTAGCCACATCGAACGATCCCTACAATATAAAGAGTACACAATGGTTGCTTTCCTGTACATAGAGGGTGCCTTCAACAACGTCAACACATCCGCAATCACGACTGCGCTGTCAACTCTGCAGGTAGACGACTCACTTGGGGAACTGATCAGTTTTATGCTAAAAAGCAGGATAATCAACTCCAAACTGGGTGAGACTTATGCTCGCCGCAAAGCGTTGTCCTCTCTCCCCTTCTCTGGAACTTAGTAGTAAATGAACTGCTGATATACCTGGAAGCTGGTAAAAGCATGGTGATTGCTTATGCGGATGACGTTGCTATAGCCGTCTCAGGTAAGCATCTTAATATCATTAAAGAACTCCTTCAATTAAATCTCAATAGATTAGCCCGTTGGGCAAATCGCTGTGGTTTGGGAATAAACCCCCATAAAACTGATCTTGTCCTCTTTTCCAGGAAATACAAAACTCAAACTACAGACCCTCCGGTACCAGTTTAGTGTTTTCTGATACAGCAAAATACTCGTATCTAGGTCTCATTTTTGACAGAAAACTAAAGTGGAAACCTAACATTCAAGAAAGAGTCAATAAAGCTACAATAGCTTTATTCTCTTGCAAAAAAGCCATTGGGAATAAATGGGGTTTTCAACCTCTCATAACCCACTGGCTGTACATCTCGGTCATAAGACCGATACTTACTTACGGAGTGGTAGGCTGGTGGACGGCCTTACAAAGTGCGGTTAACTACATTTAACTAAGCAGAGTTCAGAGAACAGCATGTCTACGCATAAGCGGCATTAGACATTCTGTTTTATTTGACACCCTTCGATATTTTCAGCAGGCAAATAGCTGCTACCGCATGTGGACAAATAATCCATTTGGCCACGCCAGTATTCTTAATACATTAGACCACACCTGGACTTTGGTTTGACAAAAACTTCTATGTAAACTTCCCCTCTAGATCCTTCTGGGAGGAAGATGCTTTCATGTAGGACAAGTCAATCCATCTCTACACAGATGGATCTAAAACCAATAGCGGGGTTCGTGGCGGTGTTTTCTCAGACATGCTAAATCTAAGCCTCTCTTTCCGTCTTCCAAATCACTGCAGCGTGTTCCAGGCGGAAATTTTGGCGATTAAAGAAGCTCTGTCCTGGCTAGAGAAAAACTTGATAACTGCAAAGGATATCCGCATTCTTTCGGATAGTCAGGCCGCTATCAAGTCCTTGGACTCGGTCTTACTAAATTCTAAAACCGCCCTTGAATGCCGATCATTTCTTATGGAGATAGCAGAGCAGTTCAACCTTCACCTTTCTTGGGTGCCGGGCCACAGAGGCATTTCAGGGAACTGTAGGACCGATGAACTCGCCGAAATTGGAACCACTCTACCTATTCTACCGTAAAAGGGTAGAATAGGTAGAGTGGTATTCTACCGTAAAAGGGTAGCATAGGTATACCAATCGCTGCGTGTAAACTAACATTAAAGCTGGATGCCAAAAAAGAACAGACCTTAGATGGACTGTTGGACCAACATGTTTAGCGACCAAACAGATCTGGTAAAAACTGGATCTGAATCGCTCTAAGTGTCTGATCCTTCTAAATAAGGAGTATCTCAGCGCCATCATAGGTGTCATTACTGGACACTGCCTCATAGACAAGCGCGCAAGAAGGCTTGGCGCTTTTACAAACGATTTCTGCAGAAGCTGCATGGACGAGGAGGAGGAGGAGACAATCCTCCACCTACTCTGTACATGTCCAGGTCTCTCCCAGAGAAGAAAACTTCAGTTAGGAGCTTTCTTCTACAACGACCTAAACGATCTAAAAAATATAGACGTAAACAGTCTCGTACGCTTCGTCAGAAGCTCAAACTGGTTATATCAGTAAGAGGATCAAGTGGCATCACAATGGACAAATAAGCCTAAGAAGGTTGGTATTTCCAACAGCCACTCTTATCTACCTACCTACCTAGTGTGAGTCCTGAGCTAGTCTATGCTCTTCCTTCGTGGAGTATTTTGCGATACGTCCACATAAGATTACACTGACCCAAGAACCAAAGGAAAGGAAAGGAAAGAAATGACGAGGCACTGGTTTGGTCTTTCCACAGAATGTCCAGAATGCCCTTCCAGAGCGTTAGCTCTTTCGAAACACACACAAAAAAAAAAAAACGATTAAACCCTTCCAAGAAGTAAGGATCACACACAAGATTAATTGAGTGTACTGATTTAGAAGGTCGATTTTATCAAAAGAGTGAGTGTAAACTAAATAATTCATCCGTGGCTGACATAAAAGGGTTAACTTAAATTGGATAACAAAATAAAAAAAAAAACGCAGGTGTAAATACTCGTATGAAGCACAGTAACTTTGCGTAGGTTCAACCCCGTATATCAACAATCACCCTGATCCCCGAAATAACCACATACCGATACTTTACCTGTAAATCTTCAACTCACTCCATCGTTTTAAATCCAAATCCTTGTTTACAAAATCCTTATTGCATGCCACTCAGCATAACCGACTGCCTCCATGCCGCCATTGCCACAAATCTTCAGAAAAACTTCAGCGCACTGGCATTACGACTACGACTTCATGTAAACATGGAAATTTTGGCTTCCCACTTGAATAACAACATGGAAGCCACCAAATTAAAGAGGACCACCACCACGCCACCAGAAAAAAAGGATGCAAATGGGAAAACTAATCCGCATAATGGGGAATGTTCCTGTGGTGCGCTAATTGACGGCACTTGTGTGGCTAATAAGCCGAAGTAATTTGACTGTATGCTCCTAGTAGACTCTGTTGGGTGGTTCCTTGCTGCCCATTTCCATTTCCTTTTCGGTTTTTTTTTTTTTTTTAATTTTTTTTATTCGCCATTCGCTTCTCATTTTGTTTTCCAGCTATTCGGTCGATTTAATTTCCTCAACTTCTGTTCATCCATCAAATGGTTGAGTGTCCCGTATTCGTAGGAAACTCCGTGCAGCAGCAGTAACTCCCAGTCCTCCTGTGGCCACTCTCCTTCTAGTCCTGACTTTATGACATGCAATTTAAACTTTCGTTTAATTTTTATTTCTTCTGAGTTGACTTGTGACTGCCCGAGGGTTGAGGATTGTGCTGGTATAGATGTGAATGGTTGGGCGAAATACCAGTAAAATGGCATTACTTTGTCTTATGGGGGTCGTCTTGTCCGACAGATGACAACAAAAGTCAAACGGGCGTGAGGCGATGTAATCATAATTCCCAGAGTATATCACCGGCATAGACCGATAAACGAAAAGTAGGTAGCAGGGACTAAATTAAGTTGAGTTGGCTAGCACTGAAGTCCTGTTAAATGTTTCTTCCTGTTTCGCTTGTTTCATTTGTCAGATTTGTTTTGTTTTCTTGTTGTTTTTGTTTTTTTTGTTTCTTTACTACTGTCCTTGACTAGGCCTGTATGAAAGCTTGTGTCTTTCTGTCTGAAGGAGTAGAAATTATTTCGCATGCATTGTTTGCCCGAGGAAAAAGTAATTTTAAAGTTTTATTACTTTCGTTACTCTGCTGCTCTGTGCAAAGGCAAAGGACGAAACGAAGAAACAGCAGCAGAAGTACACATACATATTTGCACTTACAAACTCTTTATCTCTGCAAGTGAAAGCTTTGTGTCCGAAGTGGTTGTCGGGGTTGTCGGGGTTGTAGGAGTTGTAGGAGTTGTCACCCACCCCACAGACAATTACTTTCACAATCTAGCCCCGCGGGCTATTCGCATACACTCACATGCACCCCCGCTCAGGCAAAGTGCGCAAGGTGGATCCTAAGTGTCATTCAGTTGACAATTTAGCACAAAGAACACTTTTTTTTTTTTGTAATGAAGTTAAAGACAAGTGAAGTGAAAGTGGAGTGGTAGCTAAGTCGGAGGAAAGGGTTGATTGCGTACGAGTATGGGATGTGGAAGTGATTTTCCTCTCTGAAGTTATAACTTTGGCTTTTGTTTTCCCAAGAAAATAGTTTTTCGTGTTTCGCTGCATTCATCGAGGTTGTGGAGGGAGAAAATTGAAATGAAATTGAAAACAAATCCGTAAGGGAAGTTTCAGTGTTTACCTTAGTGCTGATATGTCGTGGAATTCCATTCTATTTCCCGGGAATTTTCTGTTTTAAAGCTACGAGTACCATACCCAGTAAGGAGTCCCCTTTCACTTAAAAATTTTGAAAATTTCGAAGAATTCTTGAATTATATGAAACTATTGATTTTCAATGCTGAAATTGATTTGAACGGGATATTTTCTATTGTGTACAGTTCATACAGAAACATGGTGGTTAGATGTTGAGTCTGGACTCTGTATAAATTGCCTTGGGGTAGTATGGAGTCAGCCTCTAGGAATTAAATACAAATTGGTGGAAAAGGCATATGAGTTGGAACTCCTACAGACTTCAAGTGACTCGTTAGAATCTATTAATTTCAGGTCAACGAGATGCGAATAGTTATTACCTTGATTGAATCATCTGACTCTCTTAACTTTAATATTGACCCCTGAGTACAATCGCGAAACATGCGGCAAGAGCTGTTATTAAAATGATCATGCGGATGCAAAATATCCAAGTGCCAGATATATGGTTCATATTATTCTGTTTTAGTGGACAAAGTATTCAGGATATGGTTTTTAAGTATGACAAAAGTAAAAAGAAGGTAAACCGTCACTAGCTGCTGAAAAAACACTTTATGATCGAATCAACCAAGACAGGTATTTGCCTAAAATCTACCTCGGTCATTGCTTGTAAGCGATGTCTCCACAAGAGCGGACAATTTAAATTTATCGCCATCTCCCTGCTGTGTCTTAACATTAAACGTTTTCACTGGTGGCCAAGCATATCGTGGACACTAAAGTGTCGGCACATAAAACTTTGTCCATCAACTCCTACTCTCACCTCTATGTGGTGAAGCGTGGGAGGTTTGTACCTCTGACTTACCAAGAGAGGTGGGGAGAGTGTACCCACTCCTTCACCAGTATGAGGCATCCCATATATCAAACACGGCTCTGGTCAGTTGGAACTTCTTAGTGCACAGACTCTTTTATTTAGAACTCAGATCCAAAAGAAAAGGGAACTAAAAGGTTATGTCGGGATACTGGAGTAGAGATAGCGGCGCAAGAAACTTGAATACGTAAACGACGGCTCTCTTGACACCAGCGAAACACCTAACACTGGCCGCGTGTCCGTTGCTTAAGTTGTGTTGTATTGGCTTCCAAATCGGACGGTTCAGCATTCAAGTCCCAATCGCTCCCAATGGATATTTTCTATTTTCCTATTAGGGCGCATGGGGATACCTTTCCACCGTGTAAAAGGGAAAACAGTTCAGAAACAACCAACACCCTCGGATATAAAGTTGGCGACCCCAGCAAACTTTTTAAGGACAAGGAACTTCGGTTTTGCATATGAAATGTTAAGATCCTTAACAGACCACGTACTGGAAAACTACTCGAGAAGGCCCTAGACTGCACTAAAGCTGGTATTCCAAGAAGTGAAAATAAGTAAGTGGAAGTACTAAGGCGAGTGGTACAAAGGAGGAAGGCAAGGCTTATAAGAATGTGCTATTCGATAGAGACTCGGACAAAAAGTCTTGAGCTTTCGGCATATAATCGAGCGCCTTATAAAAATACTCATCAAGACGAAATTGGGGAATATAAGCCTGATTTGCGATCATGCCTCTGTAGAGAAAAGTTATGACAAAATCAAGGTCAAATTCCATGACCTTGTACCCACCTCTGTATCACCACATACAGAAGGAAGCCTTGACAACTGGCTCCATGCTCATCTTAGTGGATTAGAACAACTCCAAAATAGTTCACCCAGAGCTTTCACTGGAACTCAGGAGGCATTAACTATTAGGGATTTCTCTTACAGGCAACTGTCTCAAAAAGTACAAATTCAACCACAGCTTCAAGGTAATATTCCCCTATTGAGAAAACTGGGAATAGAATAAACCCATGCTTATAGAAGATTCACTTCTTCACACCGACGGATCCGAAGAAGTAGGAGCAGGCATATATCCAGAAACTACCAATACCTCACTGTACGCACATGCCCCGAAGGCTAGCTTGTGTATGTACAATGTCTCCGATGAGAACAGCACCCACCGCAGTATTAAAGGTTCTGCTGAATCTTCCCCTTCTTCAAATTTATAATCAGAATGAACCTATAACGAACGCTGACAAGCTCATATTATCAAACCGAACTCCAAAGTTGCGAAGTTCTATAAGTCAGACAACTAGCAAAGAAGTATCTGCAGAGATACAACTCCCATTTCAAGCTGAGATACACGCAATATAACTCTGCGTTAGGGAGAATTTAAATAGATCTGTCATTAATAAGAACATTTATATTCTCTCTGTCAATAAAGCGGCCCTAATTGCTATCAATACTTTTGAGATAACCTCAAAAATTGTCTGATACTGCATTTTAATTCTCATGGCACTAGCCGGCACCAATAGCGTCCACTTAATCTGGGTGCGAGGTCACAATGGTTATGATGGTAATGAAAGAGCAGACGAATTGGCCGGAAAAGGTTCGGCCTCTATATTCATGTTGCCACAACCATCTCTGCGGGTTAGCTCCATAAAAGGCTAACTACATAAACAACTGGCTAAAAACCAAAGGACGCAAACTGAATGTAACAGGCATGTCACAAGTACAATACAACTCCAACAGTTGTCTAGGGGCCAGATCCACACAGTAAGCGGATTCCTAATGGGTCCCTGCAAAGTCTTAAACCACCTCAAGTCTATGGGAATAGCACAAGATAACACCTCTGCTAACAAAGAAATAGCAGAGCATATTGAGAACATAGACACGTCCACGTCTTCTAGGTAAACCATACCTTGAGGCAGAAGATATCACTGCCAGCTCGCTCAAGGATATAGTCGAGGTTCTTAAAATTTCAGGCATCATGAGTTCTAACTTGAGGAAATCACAATAGGCCTAACCTGGCCGCAATGGTAAGGGTTCATAATCCCACCTCACCCTTCAGTCTAATCTAGAATGAACTTTTAGAGCGAAGATATGCTCAGTGCCCCAGCTATGACACCAGAATTGTGGCAGGAGATCTTAGCATAAAGAAGGAGAAGGAGGATTTCTTTGAGCGATTCACGGAAAAACATAGTCTGAATAACACCACGTCCGACCATGGAATAAATTCTTTTACAATTTGTGATGGCGCATAATACTTTAGAACCCAGCACGGGGTTCCCACATCTCAAAATCCATAAAGATCTTTACTATCCCCTGATCAACCAACCATCAACCGGAATGATCATATTACGATCCACGCCGGACTCTCCTTCAGCGTTCTGGATGTCTAAACTTTCCGAGGAGTTAACATCGACTTGGATAATTATTGTACATTGCTGTTGGAATTGTACAAATGCCGATATTTCAGGCACAATCGAGTCAAATAAGACCATCAATGTGGAGATGGTCCAATCGCAACAGACTGCTAGAATCTCTGCCGACCGTGTATCTTTCAAGGTTTCTTCAAATCCCTGCCCCACAACACAAACTATAGAACAATATTAACGTTGACAACGGGTAATGTGATGTGACTAGTTTCAAGGCGCCGCCATAAAGAAATCTCTGGTTTGACGATAAATGAAGGTACACGCAGCCAAATAAAGAGCATCTAAAGCTGTGCTGCGCCGAAGGACAAGAGCTCTTGGGTAAAAATGAAGGGAAGAACAGGGGCTTCTCAAAACGGAAAAACAAATGACACGAGAAGCCCGCAATCGAGGAAATAGACAGATATTGCTGCAAAAATAGCCTTCGAAAGTTTTACTAGAGAATAAACAAAACTGGAATGGAAGAATGGAAAGATGAACATGGGCAACTAGTAGAAGAGTTGCAGTCGGTGCTGAGAATACGGAAAAATTACTTCTGCAGACTGTACTCGTATAACCATTTACCCTTCTAGACCGAAGACGAGAATTCCGTCTCTCTGACCTCGGCCTAACAAAACTGCTGACTGCTGCACTATTTAAAGAAGCTGGTATGACCTAGTCAGGAACATGCTTGAATGCCCGAATTATTGATTGTCGGATCTACAAGAAAGAGACTATTTTAATTGCGCCAATTATAGAGGAATAAGCCTGCTTAACACCGTCAGTA
Organism: Volucella zonaria; assembly: GCA_963966105.1. Taxonomy (NCBI): domain Eukaryota; kingdom Metazoa; phylum Arthropoda; class Insecta; order Diptera; family Syrphidae; genus Volucella; species Volucella zonaria. The sequence goes on along the minus strand of OZ014532.1, from coordinate 190,182,000 downwards.
AGATATTTTCTTCCGTATTATGTGAGCATTCGAAACCATTCATGAACAATATGGTTGATCCATATCAGTGTGGTTCCAGGTCAGAAATGTCTACAATCGATTAAGTTTTCCGGAGTTTCATATTGTCAGTCACCATTTATTTGTCTACTTCAAAGCCGCATATAACTGCATACGTACGGACGAGCTATACACTGCCATGTCTAGTTTTCACATTGCTGCCAAATTCGTGAGGTTGTACAGGATAACTATGGAATTTCTCGCCGCTCCACCAAAGTCAGCTGTGAGTTGACTGAGAACTGAAGGTTTTAGACAAGGTACTGGACTGTCATGTGACTTTTTAAACATCGCTTATAAATAATCGTACAATACTCACTGTCTAAGAAGAGAGGCACGATTTTTTTAAATCCGCAAAATTACTTGTGTACGCGGTTGACATTGATGTGATTGGATGAGTATAGTGATCCGCCAATGAAGCTTTCGTTCCGCCATTGAGGTGAAAGCGGCCAAAACAGATCTGACTGCAGTCGTGAAAAAAGTTCTATTTATTAAATGTGTTGTTCCATACATAAAAACCATGTGTCATTTAAAAGTTTACCTTTCCGCTCCCTTTGCACTGGTTTTGTGAAATTTGTGTTTATCAGGATTGTGTTGATCGAGGTTAAAACTTATATGGGGTATTGGAAGTTCGATTTGCGTGGACCCAGATCAGATTCTAATTGCGGAGAAACTCAAGAAACATATGTGCTACCATTAGCTAAGATATTGCGGTTTTTACGACGGATAGCAGCGTTTGTGTGTTCAGATACAAAAGGCTGCATGGTAACAGAAAGGACATGAAAGGACATCAGAGCACGATCCTGACCCTGAAAAAGGGTTAAAGTGTAAAGTGATCCTTTCTTGAGATGTCTTGAAGCTTATGCACTAGGAGAGTTGCTTTTAGAAGCAGTGAAGTTGATTTCAAACTTTTTTTTTTTTTTATAATTTGCTCGCGCTCAAGGGTTTTAAGTATCCTTAAAATGCTTGCACACAGCGCGTGCGAAGGAAAATCAGGGACGATAGAAAGAGAGGTACCGGTGAACGTTGGTTTTAAATGTTTGAAGGTTATAATGAGTAGGAAATAAAGAGCTAGGCAGGGCATTCCATAAGCGAGTTGTACGGCTTAGGAACGAATCACGATATTTTAGAGTACGTCCGAAAGTGGGCTGGAGGGTATACTGATGAGCATTCATAGCGAGACGGGTGTTACGGTTGAAAGTTTGAATGGGCGGCATGCTGCTGGCGATTTCAATGGAGCACTGGTGACGAAAATAGCGATAAAACAAAGTGAGACACGAGACATTACGTCGGTGTTCGAGGGTGTCAATTGATTGACTGATATTAGTATGCCTATGAATTTATCGCACGGTTTTGAGTCCTATCTAGCAGGTGCAGAGATGTTTTAGGAGCACCTGACCAGATGTGGGCATTGTACTTCAATTTTGGGCGGATGAATGCCTTATATATTGTGGCCAGATCAGAGGGGGTAAAATATTTCTTACATCTCTTGAGGAAACCTAGACATTTCCCAGCATTTTTGACTACATTGAAATATGTGGTCATTCGAACGTAAGTTGTCACTGACACACATACCGAGAATGGAAAGTTTATCGGTTTCGACGATGCAAGTGCCATTCATGGATAATGGCTGGGTATTTGAATTTCGCTTTAATGACAACAGACAGCATTGAGTTTTGGAAGCATTAAATTCCACTCGATTGATAGTTCCCCAATTGTTTATGCTGTTAATATCGGAATTTAATGAGCTTAACATACGCTGCCGTTCCCGTTCTATAGCCGAAGAGCATCGTCCAGCAAAGGAATATATTGGATTAGAAGTAGCAGATAAGAGATCATTAATGAAAATTAAAAAGAGTGTCGGAGACAGAACGGAGCCCTGGGGCATACCAGCATTTATTTTGTGAATATCAGATTTGAAACCATCCAAGACAACTTGAATTGAACGTTGCGAAAGGTAATTTCTAATCCATTGAAGAAGGGATTCATCGTTACCAAAAGCACGCATTTTAGACAAAAGACCCTGCTGCCAAACTCTGTCAAACGCCTTGGAGATATCAAGTACAACTATATTGATTTCGCCAGATGGATGTACGCTTTGGGTCCACTTTTCGGTGTGACATGCCATCAAATCACCTGTGGACCTGTTACTACAAAAACCGTACTGCCGGTCATTGAGAAGTTTTCGTGTTTCGAGATATTTCACGAGCTGACGGTTTATCAGCGTTTCCATGACCTTGGAGAGAAGTGACGTAAGTGCAATGGGTCTGTAGGAAGAGAGAGAAGAAGATTCGCTGTTTTTAGGGACGGGCTGGACAAATGCTGTTTTCCGTCTTACGCAATGGTTTTGCCAGCGAGGAAGAACATCTCTTCAGAAGGAGGGGAGATATACCATCTGGACCAACGGATTTATGCATGCTGAGATCTTTAAGAACTCTTGCTACTACGCGAGTACGAAAGTGGATTTGTCCCATTGAAGATTCAACGAACTCAAGTGTGGGCGGAGGCAAAGCATAATCTGCGAGCGTTGAGCTGGCCGCAAAGTGTGTAGCAAGCAGGTTGACCTTGTCCAAAGAGCTGACAGCTGGAATGTCACTGTAAATGAGCGTTGAGATGGAGGATGAGGCAGAATTTCTAATATTTTTGACGAACGACCAAACATTTTTATTGCCTTTGGGACATTGTAGTAATTTTTTTGTTTATCTTCTCTAGTTTTTCATTTCAACGACATTTTTCCACATGCCTCTTACTCGTATGTAACCAGTAGGCATTTACCTTATTGTTGAAGCGCAACGTGTTTTCGTTTCAAATGTGACCCCGTAGGCTCAAAAAACGAAGAAACAAAAAATGTCTTTCGTCAAATCACCAGAAAAATTAAAAATTTTGGATTTGAGTTCAATCTGGCAGATTCACTAACACTAAACCAAACAAAGTTAAATCAGTACCACAATATCCAATTTGAAGTGCTTCGATGATGAGGAAAAGGAGTCGAATTATGGACGTGTCTTTGCCGTATCCAGTCCAGATTATCATTAGATAGGCATGCGATCCACTGTAACACAGTGGAGCGCTATCATACAATTAAAAGTTTATTGAAGGATTCGACGACGGAGTTCTTCTCCTACACCCCGAAGGGGGAGAAGCTGCAAACAATGCTGCTGAGGGGGTTAGAACCGTCGACTGATCCGGAGGAGCTCCTTGCACTGCTGAAAGAGAAGGAGTGCGAAGGGCTCAAATTCGTGGGGGTCAAGCCATTTGTCACGGCTAGAGCCAAAAGGGAGAAGCGGAAACTGCCGTTCTTCCTGGTCCAGCTAAGTCCCAACAGCAAACTGGATGGTCTAAGGCGTATAAAAGTCCTGGACTACCAGGTTGTACACTGGGAAAAATTAAAGAGGAGCGAAAACATTTTACAATGTGTTCGCTGCCAAAGGTTCGGGCACGCCGCGTCGAACTGCGAAATGCAGCCTCGATGCGTGAAGTGTGGAAGGAACCACAAGTCAGAGGAATGCGCTCTAGGCAAGGACGGAGCGTCGGAAAAAAGCCAACTCTCTTGTGCTTTATGTAGGAACACGGGACACACCGCAAATTATCGGGGTTGTCCCAAATTCCAATACATCAAAAGAGTAAATCTGGCTCGGCAGCAGAAAGTGGAAGTTAAACGTCCACTCGTGCAGGCACAAACACCAGCCGTTACTCCCCAAGTTACCTACGCCCAAATGGCGGCAGGTAGGGGAACTACGGTACAACAAGCAAAGGTAGCTTCTCAGGCCCCAGCGCCTAGAGCACCTGAACCTGTACCTGACATGCTGGCTATCTTGCTCTCTATTCAGGGGCAGATGGCTCAGCTTCAGCGTCAAATATAGGAACAGGCTAAGCGGGTAGATCAAATATACGCGCTGCTGCCGGGCCTAACGCACCTCCAGTCGTAATGGGTACGTACATGGCGGAGCAAACCCTGAAGGTCCTTGCAGTGAATGTTAATTCACTGATTAGGTTCGAACGAAGAGCCGCACTGTTTAAGTTGCTCAAAGACCAAGCCCCTGATGTGCTTTTGGTTAGCGAAACTAAGCTTACCAAAAGACACAAAATGAGGCACAGAAGATATGAAATATTACGAAGAAACCGACCCAATTCTATTCAAGGAGGTGGTGTTGCGATCTTTGTAAAAAAGGGACTGCGTTTCAAAAGAGTATACAGTCGTGTAGTACGTAGGTTTCAGGTGCTGGAAGCATGCATCATGTATTTCCCTCTCCGTAGTGGAAAGCGGTTATACATGGTGTCTGTTTATGCATCTAAGGCTACTCAATCCACTTTATTCATCTCAGAGCTCGATACACTGTTTCGATTCCTGAGGCTGGAATTGGAGGAGAATTACTTTTTTATCGGCGGAGATTTCAACGCCAAACATAGTGATTGGGGAAATAATACACCAAATACTAGAGGGAACCTACTATTCAATTGGTGGAGTCAGCACAGTGTGATGTATCGACTCGACCTCAAAGCCACGGATAGTCCGTCGTTTCCGAGACACGGGTCCTATCTGGATCTCCTACTGTTCGACTCACGAATACAACTGACGTGCACTAACCAACAAACTACAAACTGTCTACGCACTTTCGTGTATGACAGTGACCATTGCGGTCTCAGCACCGAAATAACTGTTCCCAACGAAATTGCGGAATTGGATGAGTTTGTGCAAAGGCATTCCTACAATTATAGTAGGGTGCGTTGGACACACTTCACCAGAACACTGACTAGAGCACTCTCTAATCACCACTTCTGACCGGTCAACGTATATTGGATCCGTTGTTCCCTTGATTCCAAGATGGTACCACTGCCATTATCGGAGCGTTCGGTTGTGGTAAAACTGTCATCTCACAAGCCTTGTCCAAGTGCTCCAATTTGGAAGTCGTCACCTATGTCGGTTGCGGAGAATGTGGTAACCAATTGTCTGAAGTACCCCGCGATTTCCCAAGTTGTTAGTTGAAATCGACGGTTGTTACCAATATATCTACCGCTGCTTGTGATGCTTCCATCTACGCTGGTATCACTTTGTCCGAATACTTCTGTGATATGGGTTACAACGTATCCATGATGGCTGATTCTACCTCTTGTTAGGCCGAGGCTCTTCGTTAAATTATGTACCAACTACCTTCCATGAAGTTCAAGAATCCCGTCAAGAATGATGAAGCCAATATCACGGCCGACTTCGATCAACTGTACGAGGACTTACAACAAGCTATCAGGAATCTGGAAGACTAAACCACCTCATGTCTTTGTTGTTTATATTGTTAACCTGCTTTTTCTGCGCCCATTCTTCAACACATGTTAGTTTCTCCTAAGTAGCTTGTAGTTTGGGCTTGAGGAGAGGCTTTATATCGAACAGTGGACTCATACAACTGTTTACGCTCGGGCGCCGGCTTTAGACTGATATTCCATAACGTTCAACACCAAGATTTTCATCGTCTCCACATCGCTATCTTTTCGTTGGATAGCAGGATTCTAAATTATACGCAACTAGAAACATTTCAGAGTCGCCATTTGCATCTCTGTACGACGTATTCCATCGATCGAATCGTGGTCGATTTGGTATGTTCTTCAAGCACCTGAAGCTGAACATATCGCTTTGTGGGTATTTCTCATCTTAAAATCTGTTGATTCGTGAAGCCTTTACTTGAACACTCGTCCCGCCAAGATTTTAGAGGATAGGGTCTGCAGGCTATATGAAATACATCGTACTGTCATACTGTCTTAGGCAGTATCGCCCGAGATTTATGCTTCGTTCTTATTCGGACAGCATTGCTCTACATATAATCAATCGTATCTCGTAGATAGCAATCGAAAGTGTATCCTATTTAATTTTTGAATAGCTATAGGAGGGTTAATTTGTCTTAGACCTGAAAGGCTGAAGTACTTTTAACAAATAAGCATCTGTATAAGCCAGCTGCCTTGAAATTCTGAGCCGAAGTCAACCAGTTGCATAGATGATAAGCTTCAATCAATCTGGTTAAGCAATTTGAGATCAACTCAGTCATTTGTATCTAGTAGTTCCTCATGCTATGCCTCTTCTTAATGGCTTCTCCATAACCTACATTGACGAAAAAAGACTTTTATCCTTGTCTTCAATATCCGCGAATAGTCGGAATTTCTATTGAAAATTTTCGCCCCAACCGACTCTCCACCATTGTTGATGTTGTTTTGAGTCCTTTCGGCTACAACGTTGCTCAGAATTCAGTCATTCGTAAGTGAATTGGGTGAAAGTATCTGTATCTGGTTCATATCTTTCAACTCCAGGTTCCTTTCAAATGAATTGGAGGAGTGAGGTTAATTTTTGACAAAAAAACAAAAAAAAAAGTCGAAAACTGAAAACTGGATCAATGGATCAATACTGAAGGCAGTGGCAACGGCGGCATATGGGTGAAAGAATTACATGAACCCAGTTCAATGAAAGATTCATTGCATAGTTGTGCAGGGAAAGTTTGCTGCCAGTTCTTGCCGAGTTCCAACATTGTTACAGAGTTTGCTTTTACTTTGATTGGAGAAGTTTGTACTGTTGTTGCTGCTACTGCTGCTGCTACCTACTGACTCTGGTTTTGTTGTTGCTTTCGCCTGAATGCATGAGTTGTAAAGTTGAATGGAGTCTTAAGAATTAAGAAATTTTATATAACCTAAGTAAGAGTAGCAGTAAGAGTATTTGACTCTTCCTCACCAGTTGCGTTGATTCTCAGAGGGAATTGCATTTGTTCGCACTTAAGCCTTATTGTGTGTGTGCTTTGGATTAGTTTGAGGAACTGTTTGGCAAACATTTTATGGTTTAGTTTATGGGAAGTTGGTCTAAGAAAGTTTCAGAAAATTGTAGTAGACAGAGACTGTGTACCTATGTGACTGTGGTTCCTGGAGGTAGTATCAGAGCAATAAATAAACTAAACTCGATGGAGAACTCTCCTAATTCTGTTCCCCTTACGCATGTCCTGTAAGAAAATCAGCCACAATTTTGCAAATGAAGGCAACATTAACTTTTGGTATAAGACATGGACGTTGTTGACAGACAGGTGATCACTTGAATTAAAGCAGATGGACTGGCCATATTCTACCTATGATGTTTAATTTTTGAATTTCTTTTAATATGTCCAAGAACTTATATGACTGATATTCGTTTGATTTAAGGGTTTCGTTCTGCTTAGGGCAAGTTTGCTTAGAAACCTGACATAAAGTGCGGTATTGATTCCAGATATCGGAATCCGTATGAAAACGTGAAGCTAATACTGCCAATTCATTGATTTTCAGTGCTCAATTAGTTAGTGAATGTCACGCATGAATCCAAGTCCGATTGCAGCTTCTTTCCTATTGAAAGCAACACCAAACTTTTTCTAATCTAGGAAAGTAAGGTTTTTGTCAGTGAAGAATATTTTTTATATTGCTGTTTGTCATTTGAAGAACAAACGTAAGCACATATTAAAAGATCCTACATTTAGGATACAGGCAAAACAATTCCAACAGCAAAAAAAGGTCTTATACTAGCGTATGCCGGTCTATGGGACAGTATCCAACTAGTACGTTAATAACGATATAAACAGGCCGTTCCTAGTTCTTAAACTAAATCCAATTTCAGAGAAAGATTAGTCGAAAAAGAAAATTAAAACATGACTCAGTAACGTTGGATTCCTGTATCATATCAGGTTGTAACATAAGTATTGCGCGTTTTATGGCGATGTTTTCCAACTGCCATACAATGCTCAAAAATAATTTAATACTTAACCGGGTATTTCAATTAGTATTTGGGATATATTTCTTATTCAGTCGGCATATGTCATTTGTGCTAACATCATTGCAAGAATTTTTAACTGAATTTTGAAAAGGGTGTGTCGGAATAGCATATTCGACATATTTTATTGCTTTTGTGCCGGTAAAACCATGATGGAAGTAAAGTTACTAGAGAGACCCAAAACGTGTACGGAGAATGTGCTTTCAGCAAGTCTAAGTGTCGGCGTTGCTTTACAGAGTTTAGAACTGGCAATTTTGACCTAAAGGATGAACTTCGGCCGGATAGGCCAGAAGACCTAGAGGATGAGCTGCTGAAGTTCACTGCCGAAAGAAACCCTCTGTAACGGTAAGGGAACTTACAAGAAAATTCAACGTTAGCCATATAATCATCCATCGACACCTTACAATTATGGGAAAAGTCATAAAGATGGTAAAATGGGTACCATCTTCAACAAAGAACCAAAGCTTGCATTGCGCTTCTGTCGCGCCACAATCAGGAGCCGTTTTCCAACTGAGCCGCAACCTGAAATGAAGAATGGGATCTTCACAATAACATTAAACGTCGCTTAGTCTAGAAGACAGAGCAGCACTACATCTCAGAGATGCACTTCACCCGCACAAGGTGTTACTCTCTGTATGGTGAGATGGTGAGGGAATAACCCAGTTTAAGCTGTTGCCTCGTAACCAAGCTATCACCGCAGAACTCAACTGTCAACTGCTGTGAAGATTGAAGTCGGCACAAGAGCAGAAAAGGGCAGGTCTGGTTAATCGAAGGCGTGTTATATTCCATCAGGATAACTCTCGCCTTTATACAGCTAGGACGGGAAAAAAGAAATTTTGATATTACTCGTAAGTAATTGGGTCCGCAAGGTTACTTACTTACTTAGGTGGCGTTACAGTTCGAGGTGAAGCTGACCCTCAACCAACGAGAGCCTCCCGTTAGCCTGATCTTTTGCTAACTGCCTCCAGTTGCGCACTCCAGGTCAGTTGAGGTCCTCTTCTACTTCTGTCCCTAACGTGAGCTGCGAACACACCCCGGTCTGGAGCATTGATGTTCATTCCTCTCCTCTAAATGCCCTATCCATCTCAGCGATGTATGCGAGTTTTTCTGACTAGCTCGCATTGTTCGTCGTTGAATCTTCTCCTCCAAAGCCTGTCAACGCAAACGGGACCGAATATTTTTCGAAGGATTTTCGATAGAGTCCTTACCTCAGAGCTATAAAGTAGGACTGGGACGATCAAGGTCTTATACATATAAGTTTCCTTAGTTGTTCGGGATAGAGCTTTACTACTTAATTGCGTTTTTAGCCCAAAGAAATAGCAATTAGCAAGAACGATTCTTCGTTTTATTTCTGCTGAAGTGTTGTGGGTTGAATTGATAGTAGATTTCTTATTTCCTCAGAGTTATAGCTATCGACTGTCACGTAACGTAGCATAGATATGAAGTTGCACTCAACATATATACCGCAAAACCAATTTTTGCAGCTTTCGCTCCAATACTAACGAACGCACTGCTGCATATTCCGCTGTATTCTCACAAATACGTCGATATCATCTGCGGACGCTAGTAATTGCACAGACTTTTGAAAAATTGTGCCTGCAATGTTCGCTTGTGAGTTCCGCACAATTCTTTGATGTATGATGTTAAAGAAGTCATATGGCAGCATGTCACCTTGTCATGACACGGTACATTATAGCGCGTTTGAGATTTTTTGTTTATAATTTGCGCAAGGCTTGCACACAGGGCAAATGATACTGAGATTCCATTCTTAAGGCATACAATCTTCTGACCAGATCTGAGAAATGAGATGGTGTATCCTCTCCACAAATTCATTTCCACCTGCTTTGAATACTTTGTCCGGTAAGCCGGTAGTTCCAGCAGTTTTGCTAGATATTGCAATCTTGGATATTGCTATCCTTGCTTCGCCATGGTATAAGTTGAGTGGTGTATTCTGCCTGATGGTGGGATTCTGGGCTTCGTCGACTATATAGTCTGCAGAATTTCCATATTCCTAGCTCCTACTGTGACTCTACTACAAGGTGTCCTTCGTCATCTCTACAGGCTTGTATAGAGTAGAACCTCTCAATATGTTCGATCGCGCGCTTCTCCTGCTCTTTTTTCTTCTTCTGGAGAAGCGGATGTTCTCCCCGTAGAGTTCATGGGCGTATCTCTTCATCAAACCATGGATTTCTTGGTACTGGTCTCGTGTGAAATTCAGGACATCAGTTGCGGGATGTCTGATGGCACGCTGGCATCCTCGTCTCCGGTCTTCGGTACTTGATATTGGTAGGTTAGGAGTTGTTGAGAGATTTCGGGATACGCTTTCAGTAAAGGGTCGGGCGGTCTATTGGGATTGCAGCTTTTCTAGGTTATATCTTGTCACAGTAGTTCTTCTTTGTTGTGGCGCTTAGGAGATCTGCATTCGTATGTTGGCTGCAACAAGGTAGTGATCCGAATTAATGTTGGCTGTTCAGAAGGTTCATACGTTCAGAATACTGAAACCTTACGTTAATGATCCAGAGACCCCCATCACACCTTGTATATATTGAGATGAGACAACCACGTGCTCGCTATAGTGATTTTTCGTCTCGCTTCAAAGTCAGTAAGCCTAAGTTCATTGCCAGACAAAGTGTCGTGTAAGCTATCCTATGGTCTTCAGTGATGGTTTCGATAACTCCCGTGAACTGCAACTATTCCAAAAGCGAATACAAAATTAGTAATGTTTGAAGGATTTGATGCATGGTAATGATTAGCCTGTATGTTATTAGCCGATGTCCTGGCTGCCAGCTTCAGTTCAATCCTTAAGCCGATTTTAGTGACACGCTCATAAACCTAAAGGGAGTTTTTGATAAAAACAGATGGCCCTACAAATAATTTCTGTTGAATTAGGTAGATGGCATTAGATCCTACCCTACTGCTGTTGATTTGGAGCTGAACCTTTGATGTATAGTGGGACGAGTTGTAAATAATACTTTGTTGTTGTCGTCTATAAAGCAATTTGGATGGTGATTTTCCAGTGTTTGGATGTGAACTTTTTAAAGTTTGTTTTACATGCGTTAACAAAATGTAAACTGTGGTCCAACTTATAATTTCCGGGATACCTTCAATTGTAAATATTCTTTTCCAAGGCTTGGATGGTTATGATGGTTGTAATAGTAATTTTTTATAGGGACAACTGATGGGAATTTGGAGCATGCATCGATGCAGACCCTTTTATCTGAGAAAGGGTCACGCAAAATCGATGAGGACTCGATAACACGGACGCTCGGTTACTATCCAACAGCTCTAGGATCCGCTGATTATCACTCGTATAAACTGGAAGTAGCAGCCCGTGAATCTACTCTCTGATTAATTCTGGGTCACAATTTTAATTACCCCTCAATGACCGTCGTGTATCTGTGGTACTACAAGTTAATAATTCTCTGATTAATATAAAATAACTCCTCGATATTCAGACAACGCAAAACTTCTCTCAAAAAAAGTAAATCTGATCTTCATATTCCTAACTTTCAGGTGAATGGTTATTAACAAAATTGCTAACACTTTCTGAGAACTTATCATGCTTAGTTGAAGTTTGAATATCAGATACTCCAATTGGAACCCAGTGGCTTTCGTTAGCTAGCTCTTCTTCTTTCGCATGAAAATCGAAGGAGAGAAGGAGAATTTGGTAGCTTTAGGCTATTAGAAGATGGCCTAGTGCTGGAGGTGATTCTATAACAGGAAGTCAGGTTTTTGAGAGAGGCTAGGGGTTTATGTTTACTGATAAAGGTAAATACAAATACGCGTGAAATTTTTGCACCGCGTATATAATGGGCATTATTTACGAGTACCACCTTTGCGTAAATGAAGTATTATGGCTCTAACTCCATATAAAGATGCATCGGTAGCTAAGACACTTGCAATTTTTAAAAGCCTTTTCTGGTGAGGTGTGTGACATAAAAAACGTTGATATCGGGTTGGATCAGTCACACGTTGTGGCCCAGAAGTAGTAAACTTTGCGTTTGCTCTAAATAAAGAAGAACAAGGAAATAGGACGATGCAAGGACAAATGTTACCCATTTGTAATTTCCTATATACGAGGGCTTTTCCAAGATCAACCTCCGATGTGTTACAATTCATTACATATGCGCACTTCGGTGACGTGTTTCTCCATGTCGCAACCAGTACATTATCCTTTAATAATATGCCAAGTTTCGATCGTTTTTGTTCAGTATGTTTCCAATAGTTGTCGTTTTAACATGGAGAATTCAATTTTATCTCCCGTCGCCTCCCGTCGAAGGAAATGGCGCAGCTCAAATTCATCGTCGGTTATGTACTGTTTACGGCAATACGGTGTTGAGTGATGGTTCGAAACGTGATTGGTGTAGACAATTTAAAAACAGACGCACAGATGTGCATAATGAAGGAGGCCAAGGGCGCAAATCGATCATGAATCAAGACGTGGTTCAACAAGTTGACCAATTTCTTCGAGAAAACAGGCGTTTTACGATTTGAGATTTTGGGACAAGATTTTCCGAAACTTCTCGAACTACTCTATACAGAATTGTGTCTGACAACTTGGGTTACCATAAGTTCTGTGCCCGTTTGGTCCCAAAACAGCTCACAGATGTCCACAAAACCCAACGTGTCAATTCTGGAAAAGCATTTCTCGAACGTTTAGAAATGGAAGGTGAAGAATTTTTACAGCAAATTGTGACTGGTGATGAGACTTGGGTCCAGTATGTAAACTTAGAAAGAAAAGAACAGTCAAAGCAATGGACGCACACTCATTCCCCAAACAAGCCAAAAATATTCAAACAAACTCTTTCGTATCGAAAAATGATGGCCACAGTTTTTTGGGACAGTAAAGGCATATTGTTGACCGAGTTTATGGAATTTGGAAACACAATAAATGCAGCGGTTTACTGTGAAACTCTACGTAAGTTGAGAAGAGCAATCCAGAACAAAAGACGAGGAATGCTTACCAAAGGTGTGGTGCTTCTGCATGACAACGCACGACCACATACTGCTGCATGCACAAAAACTTTAGTGGAGGAGTTCAATTGGGATATTTTTGATCACCCTCCCATTACTGTAGATTTGGCACCAAGTGATTATCACCTTTTCCCAAAATTGAAATTATCCATTTTGGAAGTAATGAGGAACTTATGAACGGTGTGAATCAATGGCTCAGCGCACTGGCGGTGCCATTTTTTAAGGAGGGTATACAAAAAGCTCGTCTCACGTTACCAAAAATGTATAGATTTAAGCGGAGACTATGTAGAAAAATAATATAGATGCTAATAAAACTATTTTGTGCAAAAGATTAATGTTTTTGGTTTTTTTAAAAAACGCCTTCCGCGAATAACTATAATTGCTTTAAGTTGACCTGGGTACAAATCATTGATTTCATGTTCATCGACTGCGAAAGAAGCGGGAGTGAATCTGACCAGGGTGCACTCTATCCAGTGCTGATGATATGAATAGTTGTTTTGTCCAATCATAAAACCAAGGTACAACCAAACATTTATATTGATCGACTGAGTACGAGACGCTTCTTTAATTTTAGCAGAAAATGTCTTCTTGAGAGCTAGAAAAGCCGTAATTTTACGGCTTGCCCATACAACCATGTGAGCAAAGATACGCCTTGCCATCGCTCTCCGTCAATCCTTCGATACCAATTCGGAACTTTGTTGGAGGCAAAAGTTCAACGCTTGGTATGAGTCGATGTCGACCTAAAAACTTCTTACTGTTCTTAGGTTCACAGCACCCTGTACTTATTGCAACTCTACATTGGGTCAAACCAACAGGAAGACCCTTCTCGCGACTTTGGGTTTAAACCACAGCCACCATGATGCTCCCATAAAGGGGCCTACCACAAACAAATCCTGACTCCCATGATTTAAGTCCTGGTAATACGTTGGCGAAGCCTTCATAATAGGGTTGGGGGCCCGGTAAGACTACTATGTACAGTCTTTCTAACTGAAAGTCATCATGATTATCGTGGATTTCTTAGAGAGTAGGTAATTACGGTCACGTTTTACTTACTAGAAGCCCAACGGCCAATGGAAGTTTTAGCGGAGGATGTAGCCAGTTCTCGCATAAGTTCAGGTCCGTAGAATTCCTCCTCAGTTCATTGCCAATTTCATTTCTTTCAATGCCATTGTGCCCTGGGATATCGACAGGACTATATGAATTTAGTATTCCAATTGTGTTCAGAGAAGCCCTGCAAAAAGAACTCACGCACAACCTTGCAATCCCTACATACGTAAACATTTTCCTTAATAGACTTGTTCTTCACAATACACCGATATTATGTACATATATATAGTATACGTCATTGCCATTAGGATAACGTACTTATATGTCTTACCACAGCCACATCCTAGATGGGTTCTGGAGTCATCGGCGAAGATAATATTCCTCGCCTGGTTGGAAGTTAATATTGGATCCCTACAGCAGCCTAAGACATGATGTTATCGCTACGGATGTAATGGTTATAGGGCAAGGGCCAAAGGATATTCGAGGCGAGATCGTCAAAACTCCAATGCGTGTTGTATGAAAGATCATATCTTTTTATACGGACTTTAGGGCTATAAGAGTGCAGCCCATGACATGGAATAGGATCTTCGGAATCTCATAAAAGCAGCAGTAGAGAATTTACCTTAAAATTGGTTTCTCCAAAAAATCGATCTTATCATAGTCGTGTTGATGTAGAAAGAAAACTTATAACTGGCTTTCCCCTTTAGTTTTGAGTGAACAATGTAAATTATTGCTGATACCGTTTTTCTAATATTTTTCATACTGAATGTAACACAACCGGGTATTTTCAAATTATTATCCTTGTATCATTTAATCCTTTAGCACAGCACAGAAAAAAGTGAAATTGAACACATATGCTAAATTAAAAAATACTCAGCGAAGGCAGTCGCCTTCTTATCCAGCAGCCCAGCAGCAGCAGGTCCCTTTCTATTCATCCTGACTATAAACGATCTTGAGAGTGTGCAAAGAAAGAAAAATGCTTTTTTATTTCAATATATTTTTATCTTTCCTTCACATCTATATCGACAAATAAATGGGGTACAATATGTTTAAACGTTGTAGTCAAACAACAACAAGAGCCGAAATGAATTAAATTCATGTAAACCAAAGTGAGGCACTATCGTTTTTACGTCTCGACAGGATGGCGTCCGATATCAGAAAGGAATGTCATCCCTCGTCGTTTCGGAAGTCTTTTTTGGTTGCACGGATCGTAGAGTTGTTAGCTGTTGATTGTAGTGCGTGAGGTTATTGGCTGTTGGTGCGAGCTGTAAGCGAATAAGCTGGTATATCATTGGCATCAGTGTCTCCACAAGAGGATTATTAAACGCTACTCCTATCATTTACGACGACGACACCAAATTCTCGAGACCTATTTCTTCATATCAAGACTCTCCTTCAAGAAGACCTTGATACGTGCCTAAAAGATTGCTTAGAGCTTAATGTCAATTTATGACTTTGTCACATAAATGCAAGCAATCTCCTCCTCGACTACATCTTCTGTACGGCCAACCTATACCCCAGGTTCAATCCTTTCATATTATATGTTGATGAGATAAGCCTTAAAGCCAACTTATTACTTGTTTTCATCAAACGATGGTCCCAAACGATGACAAAAATTTCCCTTGTCCGGCCCCTACCCGAATATGCCAGTCAAGTATGGTCCCACGTTTATAACCAGAAACCGACAGGAAGTATTAGATATAACTCTTGTCTCCGACAGCATCACTCAAATGCTAATGAACTGGATGGTATCGTCTGAACACTCTTTTTCAGACCACAGATACATCCAATTCAGCCTGAATGATCCTCCTCCTACTCAACCATCATTCCGGAACTACCGGAAAACTGATTGGGCCAAAATACAGAAGAATACTGTCAGAAACGCTATCCACTGAACTATCAAGTCCCCCGCGTGACACCAATGAGCTTGACATGAAGGTCAGGGATTTCACTCTGGCTCTCAATCAGGCTATGGCCGCTTCCTGCCCTCTTTTTCAACCTCGAGGCAAGTAAAAGCCACATTGGTGGACATCAGCACTGGGACTGCTCAGAAACACTTGCAGAAAACTTTTCAACTTAGCAAAAAGCACAAGAAAAGGGACTGCCTGACTCATACAAAGAATACCTCAAATTATACAAAAAAGAACTGAGTAAGGCAAAGCGACAATCCTGGAGGTCCTTCTGTGACAAAATCACGGAAACCTCTGAGGCATCGCGGCTAAGAAAAATCCTCTCCACAAATCCTATGATGCCTAGTTGTTTGAAAAAAACCGATGGGTCTTGGACAACCTCAAGTGATGAATCACTCAACCTGGTACTGGACACCCACTTTCCAGATAGCTCTCAATTCGCGGTCAGCAGTAACCCAAACAGGTCTACTGCAACCGGGACCAAAATCCATGGTCTGATCACAAGAGACAAACTGCTCTGGGCGCTGCATAGCTTCAAACCATACAAGTCTGCTGGTCCGGACGGTATAATACCTGCCGAGCTACAGAGGTCCTCAGATATTATTCTACCTGCGCCAGGAAATATTAAGAGAAGCTGTGTAGAACTTATCCACATTCCACTGTCTGTCCACAGAAGTCAATGTAGTGTTCATCCCCAAAGCCGGAAAATGTTCTCATGTCGTCCCAAAGGACCTCAGACCTATAAGTCTATCATCTTTCCTTCGGAAAACTCCAGAACGACTGATTGATATCCATATACGAGCAAAAATTGATCCTTGATTTCTGTCAACGGCTCAACATGCCTACTGTAAAGGAAAGTCGGTGGAAACGGCTCTCCATTCACTGACTAGCCACATCGGACGATCCCTACAATATAAAGAGTACACAATGGTTGCTTTCCAGGACATAGAGGGTGCCTTGGGGAACTGATAAGTCTTATGCTAAAAAGCAGGATAATCAACTCCAAACTGGGTGAGACTTCTGCTAAAAGATGTGTCAGCAGAGGTACGCAAGGCGGTGTCCTCCCTCCCCTTCTCTGGAACTTAGTAGTAAATGAACTGCTGATATACCTGGAAGCGGGTGGTAGCATGGGGATTGCCTATGAGGATGACGTTGCTATAGCCGTCTCAGATAAGCACCTTAATACCATTAAAGAACTCCTTCAAGTAAATCTCAATAGATTAGTCCGTTGGGCAGATCGCTGTGGATTGGGAATAAACCCCCATAAAACTGATCTTGAACTGATCATTTTTGACAGAAAACTAAACTGGAAACCTAACATTCAAGAAAGAGTCAATAAAGCTACAGTAGCTTTATTTTCTTTCAAAAAAGTCATTGGGAATAAATGGGGCTTTCAACCCCGGATAACCCACTGGCTGTACATCTCGGTCATAAGACCGATACTTACTTACGGGGTGATAGTTTGGTGGACGGCCTTAGAAAGTGCGGTTAACTGCGTTAAGCTAAGCAGAGTTCAGAGAACAGCATGTCTATGCATAAGCGGAGCATTGCGGTCTAACCCCACTGCGGCACTGGACATTCTGCTTCATTTAACACCGCTCGATATTTTCAGCAGGCGAATAGCTACAGTCGCAGCAAAAGCGACTAAACAGTGGACAAATAATCCATTTGGCCACGCCAGTATTCTTAATACATTAGGAATCCCCACAGAGAACATCGATTACACCACACCTGAACTTTGGTTTGACAAAAACTTCCATGTAAGCTTCCCCTCTAGATCCTTCTGGGAGGAAGATGCTTTCTTGGAGGACAAGTCAATGCATCTCTACACAGATCGATCTAAAACTAATAGCGGGGTTGGTGGCGGTGTTTTCTCAGACATGCTAAATTTAAGCCTCTCTTTCCGTCTTCCAAATCACTGCAGCGTGTTCCAGGCGTAAATTTTGGCGATTAAAGAAGCTCTGTCCTGGCTAGAGAAAAACTTGATAACTGCAAAGGATATCCGCATCTTTTTGGATAGTCAGGCCGCTATCAAGTCCCTGGACTCAGTCTCACAAAATTCTAAAACCGCCCTTGAATGCCGATCATCTCTTATGGGAATGGCAGAACAGATCAACCTTCACCTTTCTTGGGTGACGGGCCACAGAGACGTTCCAGGGAACTGTTGAGCCGATGAACTCGCCAAAATTGAAACCACTCTACCTATTCTACCGGAAAGGGGTAGCATGGGTATTCCAATCGCTGCGTGCAAACTAACATTAAAGCTGGATGCCAATAAAAGAACAGACCTTAGGTGCACTGTTGGACCAACATGTCTAGCGACCAAACAAATCGGGCCAAAACTGGATCTGTATCGATCTAAGTGTCTGATCCTTTTAAATAAGAAACATCTCAGCGCCATCATAGGTGTCATCACTGGACACTGCCTTATAGGCAAGCACGTAAGAAGGCTTGGGGCCTTTACAAATGATTTCTGTAGAAGCTGCATGGACGAGGAGAAGAAGGAGACAATCCTCCAACTACTCTGTACATGTCCAGCTCTCTACCAGAGAGGAAAACTTCAGTTAGGAGCTTTCTTCTACAACGACCTAAACGATCTAAAAAATATAGACGTAAACAGTCTCGTACGTTTCGTCAGAAGCTCAAACTGGTTCCATCAGTAAGAGGATCATATATCCACGTGGCATCACAATGGGCCATTAGGTCTAAGTGGGTTGGTATATCCAACAGCCACTCTTACCTACCTACCTACCTACCATGGTCCCACTTTCAGCGAGTCCATATATCCCGAGCCGAGAACATTCAGCGCCATTTCCTTCGATTTCCTCTTCGAGGACTACCCTGAGACGACTCTTTTATTTTATCTCCCTATCGTGACCGTCTCAAATTTATTTATTTTGAATACCCTCGAAAAACGCAGAGACGTAGGTGGCAGTCTCGTCCTTCATCAACTGTTCTCTGGTTTTGTACATTGCGACTCCCTTTCTTCAAAAGGATCCCCAGTGATTTACGATGTTATTTTCCCTTCTCCCGTATGCTTCGAAAGGTCAACCTGGGGAGTTCTCGTCCACCATTCCCTTGATTTTTAGTTTTTAAGTTGGATTAGGCTTTTGTGAAGGCTGATAAATAGGGAGTTCAGGCCCACAAAATTTAAAAAATAAATTAAATTAAAATTGAACTGCAATGACAAACAGATATTTCTCGCCCACAAATCCACTTCGGGAAGGTATAATAAGGGGTTAGCCAGCCAGTCGATCTTTGGTCAATAACAGGAGAGATAGTAAAATCCAACAAAGTCACAAAGCTCAAAATTTGACCCAACTAGACCCAGTGCTAGAAGCAACTTCAAACTATGTTAAGCCTGAAATCATCAGCCCTTAAATTATACTCTATATATCAACTTTAGGCTCATCTGGACAGACACAATTTTCGGGTAGTTCTGCAGAATCAATAGCAATAGCACAGTGCTAAGAATAGGAGTATCACCCGTAGTTTCCATGGTTTACAGCCCCATGGGCTCCAAAATTATTAAGAAGACCTTGTACATGTACAAAATAAGACAGTCGAAGGTATATTTAGCTTAGCAAAAATATTTCCAAAAGATGAATAACAGCCCGTAGATAGAAAGGGCTTTGGTTAAGTACGAAGAAAGTTGCTGCCCATAAGATACACTTGCTATTCCGAAAATGTATCTTCATAAACATAAAAAAAATGTTTACTAAGAAAAATTTAAATATTACCGTATCCTTATCATCGTGTTTCTTTGCAAATAACAAATACATTAACCCACAGGAAGACCTATTTCCTAAGGTTAACCTCTGGCATGCAAATTTCAATTTTCTCCAATTACATAAAAAAATTTATTTACTGCAATAGACTGCGTGGACTACGGACCACAAAATATTCATGAATTTCTTTAAATTTACATCCCAAATAGAAACCCTTTTTTAATAGTGCAATAAAAATTAAGAAGAGTACCCTTATCCGGTTCCATCCCTTACAATTTGCTAAACCGAAAAAAAAAATAAAAAAAATTCCGTCGATTTCCAAAAATAAGCACAACTTCCCAATAAACCGCGAAGACAAGCTTGACTGGCTTGAACTTTTCTCTATTGTTCGCCTCGGCATACCACCACCACCACACCAGCTTCAGCATCATTGAATAGCACCAAAAAAAAAAAAAAGGAGAAAAATAAAAGGAAATCAAATTGAATTTTAAATAAAAAATCCCAATAGTACCGGTACCGGTACGGGTATGGGTATGGGTATGGGTACTCTCCCACCACCATCATCCTCCAACCACAATTGGTATCTTTTAAGGACCACGTGAATTCCATCAAAACACCGAATGCAAATTCGTCGTTCTCGAGTGCGAGCGTTCGCTTTACTTAGTCGAAGATTCGCAGAATAAGAAACCGCGCCATCGTGAAAAAGAAATTCCACTCCAGTCCGCAGCACACCTACCCCGTAAGCAGGAGCAAATCCCATTCAAATATTTCGTTTCTCCACCACACTTTGTCACCCGGAGTGGTGCCCCATTAAGGTTACGAAAAAACGAAAGGCAATGAATTTTTAATGTGAATTCCAGCTCCCAACAAATGGATCCACTTTTTGATTTTCCTTGCCTTTGCTTTCGTTTTGCCTTCTTTATTAAGGACTTATGATTGAATCAAAAGATTGAGGAATCTCAATATAAAAGCAGGATGGCACAGCACCTCAAACCCCAAATCTCAAGCTCAACACCCTAAATATCCCTGCCAAATACTCACATGACACCAATGGTGGGTGACAACAACGATTGACAGAGCAGTAACTGAATGAGTGATGAGTTTCTTTAGCGCGTTATCGCTGTTATCCTTCAGAGTTGCTAACAAAGCCGGCGCGCGGTAGTCGTAGTTGTAGCTGATAAACACACACATTAATAATCCCGCTCGCTAAAAAAAAAAAAGTCATTTGAATTTTATTGAAATCGATTCCAGTTTCAACTGACAGAAGAGGATGAGTTTAGATCGACTTGAGTGTCACATTCACTTAGACCAAGGATATTGGCTCTACTTGGCGTCAATCAATTTGGAGGAACCAGGAATGCCAACCTCACACTTACGAGTATTCGTATTCGTACTTTCGCATGATTGACTGGTCATCTAAATTCAATTTAGATCCTGTCGATTCCATTGGTTCCGACAGACTGAACGATTGCCAGATAAGCGTAAATCACTTGCAATTGTCGTTGTTGTCGGCGGTACTCGTAGTCGGTAGTGAGAGACTTGAGAGTTTGGGGGAATGGAATAAAAGTTTAATTTGACACTTTTTCCTCCTTCGATCCAATAAGGATGCGACTTTCAGTAGACCAGAACCAAATTGGCTTCCGCAATCCGCATTAAAACAAAACACTCCACTACCAATCTGGCTGTTGGGTTGAATTCTACGAGTATAGCTGGAGCAGTATAATGCAACAGACAACAGCTTCGTTGAAAGTGGTGATCGGGGAGCAGAAAACACAGACACACAGAAACAGAGAGACAATGGCAGTCTGCAACTGGAGGAGATCCTGAAAACATAAGTCATCCAAGGACTCTATCGACTGAAACAAACGCGACGAATGAGAAAAAAAAAAAAAACATCCACAACTCAGACTGTCCAAACGGAAGACACAAAAAGTGGGAAGTACAGAATCGACACTAAGCAATGAGTTGGTAACTATTCGTAAATAAGTTGGTGTGGGGGGTGGTTAATGGAGGTTCGGCAACTTCAGATTGAAGAGAAACTTTTTGCGAGATGCATATAACATAACAAACTGTCAGACGTTGCCGATGCGGAACCAATGGACACACAAATAGAAGCTTCACGCATCATCAGCGATTTATTACCAATGTGACTGTACACTCTGTACAGTGAAAGTAACATCCAAGGTTCAGCAGTTGGAGCGGTAGTGTTGCACCATCCAACTGGCATTTCATAGAAATGGAATCATCTAGTTTTTACGTTGACAATATTTATTGAAAGGTTTTTCCCCGTTGAGATTTTGTCGGAGCTTTTACTTGACAGTTAAATCGGCGAGTCGAATTCATACAGATTTTGATGGCGGGTCTGGAAAGTTTTTTTTGTTTTTTATACGGATATTTGGGTTCACATAGCAAGGAGAGTGTACGAGTTCAGTAGACTAGAAAGAAGTGATTTAGTCGTATATCAGCAGCACTGTTGTTCGAAAAATCGCTTTTACGATTCCAGTTTGACAAGCAAGTTTGGAATTTTAATTTAATTACTCTTGCACCTGGTTGAAAGAAGGAAATTTTGTGATCGATTTCTGTAGTCAAATTTTATTATCAGGTCAATATTCCACCATCTTGCCATAGTATCGACGGGAGCCGTATCCCCCATATTCCTTTTGCACTTATTTGAATCTCTCTAAACATGCGCTGTGTAAAAGCCGTCTTAGCAATGATCATAACACATGGGCTGTTAAATTTATACCATTTTCAGTTAGTACCAACCTTCAAAAGATACGTGTATAAATTTGCCAGCTGTCGGACGATTAGTTCTCGAGATATAGCGTTATGAGTGAAGCAACTTTTGTTATTGTGAAAAAAATGGATTCAAAGCAATTTCGTGTGTTGATTTATCATTGCTTTTTGATGGGGAAAAATGCAGCCGATGCAAAGAAATGGCTTGATAAGTGTTATCCGGACTCTGCACCAGCCGAACGAACCATTCGCAAGTGGTTGGAAAAATTTAAAAGTGGTCATACAAGCACCGAAGATGATGCACGCACTGGACGTCAAAATGAGGCTGCTTCAGATGAAAACATCAAAAAAGTCCACAAAATGATTACGAATGACCGTAAAGTGAAGCTGATCGAGATAGTGTTGGATATTTGGACATGCCAAAGCTGTGTTCAAAGTGGGTGCCTCGTTTGCTCACAGTCGACCAAAAACAACAATGTGTTGATGATTCAGAGCTGTTCAACCGCAATAAAGCCGAATTTTTACGTCGGTATGTGACAATGGATGAAACTTGGCTCCATCACTTTACACCAAAGTCAAGTTGGCGGTCAGCTGAGTAGCGAGCAGGCGACGAACCTCGTCCGAAGCTGGCAAGGTTATGGCATCCGTATTTTGGGATGCACATGGAACAATTTTCATCGACTATCTCCAAAAGGGGCAGACTATCAACAACGACTATTACATTGCGTTGTTGGAGCGTTTGAAGGACGAAATCGCAGAAAAACGGCCGCATTTGAAGAAAAAGAAAGTGCTCTTTCATCAAGACAATGCACCATGTCAGAAGTCGATGAAAACGATGGCAAAATTGAAAGAATTCGGCTACGAATTGCTTCCCCACTCACCGTATTCTCCAGATTTGGCCCCCAGCGACTATTTCCTGTTCGCAGACCTCAAAAGAATGCTCGCCGGAAAGAGATTTAAGACCGAATCGCCGAAACAGAGGCCTATTTTGAGGCTAAACCGAAATCGTACTACAAAACTGGTATCGAAAGATTGAAAAATCGTTTCAATCAGTGTATCGCCCTCGAAGGCAACTATATTGATAAATAAAGTTGAATTTTGCAAAAACTTTGTGTTTTACTGTAAAACGGCACGGACGTTTAAGGAAGCCAGAATGATAATATGTACCGTAGCACCGAAACATTACCAATCCTAAATCGCATAAAGCCCTCAGGAGTCATGTTAGAGCAGATGCTGATACATCCCATGTACTGAGTGCCACTGCAATGTGATGAAGAGGATCAAAACATAGCTATGTTGCAGTAAGGATAGAAGTTGCCCATAAGTTCTATACGCAGAGAAAATTAAAAAGAACTACCCGATTCTGACAGCATTTGAGAACGAGTTCCTGGCACTTAAGGGTATGGAAATGTCTAATTTTCAAAAAGGTAAAGCTGACGGCCGAAGTCAGAAATTATTCGGTGAGGTCCATTCACACGATTACTTCTTAGTCTTGATTCGGGAAAAGTATATGAGGTGAATGAAATTTCATTTGAACGATAAGTAGACATCCTGCATAACAGCCAGGTAAGTCTCAAATCGCGGAGATGAGGAAACAATGAATATTGTTCACCTTGATAGAATACAAGACAAGTAGACTTAATTTACTAGTCAGGTTTAAAAAAATAGATCTTTTCTTACTGTGCACTGAGCCTAAAAGTCCGAGACGAATCTGATCGCAGCGAAATCTTTGAGAAACCACTACCTGTTACGTCCTCCAAGATCAAAGAAGATCGTATTTCTTACGAATTAAAATGCGACAGAAGCTTTTCAATAATGGCGAAGTGCTATCATCTTTTCAAGAAAAATATATTGCAGTATTCCCGTCATTTAAGAAAGGGGATCCATATGAACCAAGCAACTATAGAGGCCAAATTAGATACATGGAAATGACCTGCTTAGCGAGTCTCAAGCTTGTGTCCGCGAAGATTATTCCACGGTAAAAAATTGTATGCCTTTTTCGTGGACTTTAAGGCGGTTTTTGATTGCAGATACAGAAGAGTTCGATTCTTTAAACTGAGCAACCTGGGAGTTTCGACAGAAATGTACCAAGATAACATCACAGCGATCTTGGATGGAGCAAGGATGTTGTATATCTCCCACTGGGAATATTTCTCAATGGATTGGAATACAAACTTCTTGCTCTACGCTGACAATATCGTAGTACTCGTGGGAACACCAGACACGCTACAAATCATGATAAACAAGCTTCAGAAATATTGCCAAATATGCAACTTGCAACTTAACCGGACCAAACCAAAAGTAATGATTTTTTGGAGCGGATAGGGGTGCTACGCAATGTATGAAAAATGGACCTGGAAACAAGAGGAACTGGAGAAAGTCTAGTAATACAAATAATTCAGAGTACTGGTCACCCACAGGTATCATTTAGAAAGCACCTTCAAGATAAGTTAAAAGAATCAAAGAGGGTAACCAATTGGAACCAAAGTATAAAGTATTGGAAGCAATTATAAGGCCAACGATATGCTATGCGGGACAAGTATGGAGGATCGGGCAGTTTGTGGAGTTTAAACAACTCTTGAGATACTTCCTAAAGAGAATGCTCCGACTGGCAGAAAATACGACAAACGACATGTTGTACCGCGCCATGTGTTTACACTTAGATTATGTAGACTTCTTATATTCTGAATAATGTACCCCTATACGAAGTACACGTAAACAAAACAAACTTTGACACGTTGGTTTTACCTGTTGGTAAAATTTGCGTACGTCATACCTGGGGTACAACCTCATAATATCTTAGATCGTTGGCTTCTCGTGGTCTTTTTTCTTTGGAGAAGCTGATGTTCATCCCGTCTATTACCAGCTTTGGAGTCGCTCTTGTCCTTCGTTTCAGCGCTGCTTTGTATGCTTCTGTTTAACTGCATGTGCTTGCCGGAATTCTTCCTCAAACCAGGAATTTCTTGTTTGTGGTCGGGTGAAATCCAGCACATCAGTTGCGGGGTTTTTGTTTTTGGTATGTTGGAACTGGTCTTCGGTACTTCATGCTGGCAGCATAGGAATTGTTGAGAAATTTCGGGATAAGTGTGGTCTCTGATGATTGAATCTTTTCTACGTTATATCTTCTCACAGCAGTTCTTCTTGTGGTGGGATCTGTGAAATTGGCTTTCACACCTTGGTTGCAATAACGTGGTGATCCGAGTCAATATTGACATCCGGAACGTTCGGACGTCCAGAATACTGGAAATATGCCTTACGTCTATCGCAAAATTAATAATTTAATTTAGCGTTTGATGATCAGGAGACCGTCATGACCCCTGAGATGAGGAAACGGCGTGCCTGCTATAGTGACATTTCGTCCCGCCGCAAAGTCAATAATCTTAAGTGTGCTATGCTTAATAACTGTCCGACCAAAGATGTCCTCCTTTCCCATCTTAAAGTTAAAATCGTCTAGTACGTCTTTTCCTTCATACTTCGGACATAGCTCATATGTCCTGTCGAGGATCTCTTAGAAATATTTTCGGTGGCGTCGTGTCTCTCTTCCGTAGGTGCACATTAGGCTTATATAAGTGAATTCAGACGTGATGCGGCTCAAGACTTCTTGTCTAAGTCTACTACATATGGCAAATCCGCATCCGAAAAACGCTGTTTCTCTTCCCTATAGCTATCCTCATAATATACATACATACATAGCATATATATTCGTATCACAGTTTTTTATCCTCCTTATGTCCGGCCCAACACCACGCACTCCCGAGATGACGGTGATACCTGCAAGATAGTGGTCAAGAGCCTCTGCTATGTAATTGCTCCTCTGCACCTGATCTGTGAAGAATCCGCATATTCCACGTGCAAATCCAAAACTTTAAATATTTTAATGGGACATCAACACTGAATCCGTTTATATTCGAAGCCATTAGTTGGTACGTCACATCTTTTTAATCTCTTGCTTATAGGGTAGTGAGCGCTATGACGGCGTAGGCCAATATTGTGCCAGAGCATGTAAGAGTTTAATCACACAGCTACCGGAGACCACCATTTGAAGGTAAGGCAAGCACCTCGCTATGAACTTGATTGCTACACTGCTGGTCCAAGCCATGCTTCCAGATAAATCGCCGCGTAGGCTCCTGCTTCACGAATTACACAAGCAAATAAAGTGAATCCGAATTTATCCAGCTTTAAATCAGGTAGAAAGTTTTTTTATATTCTACTGTGCATAGGCACGATAGCCATGAGGGAAAGAATACCGACTTCCATAAAATGACATACCGCACTAAAGCACCATATAGGGATATTGAAAATTAGTACAAACGTACGTTCGAAAATATGTGAAAAAGTGGCCTCTTAACAATGAGCTGTGTGTTTTCTTAACGTTAAAAGCGCGGATTTTGCGCAAAAAATTGGTCTCATTGCTGAACAAAATTATGTGGCACAAAAGACGATCGCCTTGGCCGAAACCAAGATTTTTCAGCAAAATCTTCCACAAAATTGATGGAGCAGCTTCCAGATGCTGTGCACGATGGCGAATCAACTTATTCGGGTCATCCTCAATACTAAGCTTCACAACTGCAGCACCTCCTTGGGTTCGCACTATATGATTTAGATGAGGCCTGATCTACAAAAAATTATATCGTATTAGAGAATGAATTGCTCGTAGCTCTAGTAAAACTTCCTCCGGTAAAGATCAAACCCGGCTTTAAATTCTAAGTCTCATACTCGACGAGCCTGATAGGCGTAGCACATTTCCATTGCTATTTTTAGTTAAATTTACGGACCTTAATGTCATTCTACATCTCGCTCTTTTTTGGATCACTACAATTCTAATCAGACTGCCGTGTTTGATTATAGGTATAATGTCAACCGTGCTAAGAGCTGTGACTGAGTGCATACGAGTTCCTGTATATTAGCCTGCCTTAAACAGCTTTGCCGTCCCAAACCTTTTGCTCTTATAAATTACTCAGGGCATTCCTTCGTAGGCAGTTTTTGATGTCATGTCTTTTCATTCTTATCTTTCTTGGTAACATCGATATTGGTTTTCCGAGCACCGTACGCAGAAATATTTCCGAGTCCTGCGTTGTTTGGCATTAGCCTGAGTATAGTAGCAACTGCGGAATTGACAACATTTCAGAGTGGGAACTTGACTCGACGGTGTTAGAGGTCAAATATTTAAGTGAATTGCGATTACTTACAAGGAATGCCTCTCTTTCTGGCGTTTAAGTCTCAGACCTGATGAGCGAAGCCATACTTGGACACTCCCAATAATTTCGCTGCAGAGCTGTGTGACTTTTATTTTTCTATAATTTCAGCTACACTACGAGGGTTGTCTTAAAAATTTCCGTAAAGATAGCGGCACTCGTCAATAAAAGCTAGTGAGTGCTAGTTGTGCATCTTTTAACAGTTACTTCCCGAAGTTCCAGTCATTTTGGAGGCGCAGTTTTTAGTTGACAGTCGTTTAAGTGAGTCGATGCGAGTGTTTTTTGTGAAAATGGGAAAAATTGAGTATCGAGCTGTTTATTAAATTCTTGTTTTTAAAGGCAATACGCCTACGCAAATCAAAAATGAGTTGGACTCTGTGTATGGGGACTCTGCACCATCATTTACCACAGTGAAATTTTGGGCAGATGTCTCTTGTGTTTTACGTAGGTACCTGCCGTGAGGGCTTAAGCCTACGGTGCGTCTTCGCACAAGATATCAAAATAATGCGTTGATAAGCGCCCTTCGGGTAGTACAAGTACTACCACCAGTACCAGATTCGAAGTCGTGTGTAAGGCACGAACTTCCCCTTTGGTGAAGGGTCGAGGCCTATCTAATACCTCAGCCATTCTGTGGGTCATGGCACCCGGTTGCAAATCAACTCCACATCGAGCAGACCAATTGGTTCCATAGCAATCCCATGGTTTAGCACAGGTCGTAGTAAACTACACACATGCTAAGCCATGAGATGTCCAAGATCCATTCGGTCCATTCTCCCCGCGATTTTGGGTTTAAACCTACAGCCACCACTATACTCCCACAAGGGGGCCAACTCCTAGGTCAGGCCGGAACCATAGTTCCGGGGGCTCCTGACCTCCCGTGGTACCAGAATATAGCTTCCGGTCGAGCTTCGCAACCTTGAGGTTACTTCCAGTTGGGCACCTCACTGCCCAGGACTGGCGGCCTTACAACAATTTGAAAATCTACAAACTACCCGCTAGCTGCCTACTGCGCCTTCTATTGAATACATCTTTTGCAAAACTACGGGTTCTTTCAAACCGTACGGTATCAGTGATAATTCCACTTACATCGTAGGTCTCACCATTAAAGGTGATGCCCATAGCCTGCAAGTTCCTTATGTCAGCGTAATTGGGACACTCACATAGGACATGAAGCCAGTCCTCATAGGTAGCTCCACATGAGCAGCTCGCAACCTCGCTAAGCCCCCTCTTATGCAAGAATGCATTGAGAGAGCCATGCCCGGTCAACAAAAAGCCCAGGCTGAGGTTAAAATTCCGTTCAGGAAAAATTCTCATGGTTAGCACATCCCTTAAGAAGCCGTAAGTAACCCTACCATTTTCGCTAGCATCCCATCTAGATTGCCATCTAGATAGAACACATGCGTGTAGCAAGGTTTTACGCTGCTTCAGGGATAGGCCATCCACTACTTCCGGGGAAACCCAATCGCGCTCATTTAGAGGGAGACCTTTTCTGATCTTGAAAGCAATACCACGACGTATCACTTCCAGATCCAGAGGTGGCACTCCCAGCAAGACCTGCATTGCCTCTGTGGAGACAGTGTGGCACACCGGTAAACAGCCAAGCAAGGCAACTCTTTGACAAGCCAGGATCCGCTTTCGACCATCAACAGTCATAACTCTGTCGTACCATACCGATGCTCCATATGTTGCACAGGCAACAAAAAGGCCATCGTATATGATACGAACAGAACGCCTGCTGAGTCCCCAGTCGGATCGCAAAATGCGCCTTACCTGGCCTACGGCACTCAGCATGCGTTGTCTGGTTCGAACTAGGTGAGGCATGAAGTTCATACACTCACCCATCGTTATGCCCAGATACGTGACCTCAGTCACACATCTAATGCCAACGCCGTTCAGACGTATCGCAGGAACCCGACGTCTTACATTCAATTTGCCCTTGAGCTTCATTGAAACAGTCTTATCCTGCGACACACTTACCCCAACGCTCTCTCCCCATTCAGCAACAACTGCTAGAGCTCTTTCTCCTAATACCTCGATTTCGGCGCTAGACTGGCCCTCGAGGATGAGGAGCAGGTCATCTGCGTAGGAGCAGCACCCACAGAGCTCATTTAGTCGCCACAAGAGTGGATCCATCATCAGGTTCCAAATAAAAGGACCACAGATGGACCCCTGGGGGCAACCTCTCTCAACATTGATTGAGACGCTATCGTGCGTGCTTACCACACTTGCTTTTCTATCGGAAAAGTAGCTTCCCCAAAGCCCAATTTCTCGACAGCCCAATTCTTGCAACCTGGTTACTATTTTCTGCCAGTTCAGGTTATCAAAGGCACCTTTGAAATCAATAAAGATGCCTATAACCACACTGGCCCTGCTTCTGAGGACTCTGTCTTTTAGGAAAGACCATGCATCCTCGACACACTTGCCTTTTGTAAAGCCGAATTGGAAGGGGGACATTGGTTCCACCATGCTCTCCGAAAACCTTTCCACCATAACCCTTTCCAATACTTTTCCTAGTACCGGAAGCAGGCTGATGCCCCGATAAGATTTAGGGTCAGACCTATTCTTATCAGTGGACTTCAGGAGCACAACCACCCTTGCCACTTTCCAATCCTTGGGGAAGTAGCTGCAGGCAATACATTTGCTATAAAGACCAAGCAGGTATTCTGGGACGGCCTTCCAGATGGCTCTCACCATCTCTCCGGTCATTCCATCAGCTCCAGGAGATCTCCTGGAGCGAAGAAGTGAAACACCATAGTCGACTTCTTCAGTCCTTAACTCCGGAGGGACCGGAGGCTCTTCATATGAAGAGTCCTCTAAGCGCTCCTCTCGCGGGAAGAACTGACCAAGCAATGCAGCAAGGCAATCTTTCCATGTGGATAAAACCGTATTATCCACACGAATGCCTTCAATGTCAGCAGTCTTTCTAGTGCTACGGCAAATCTTATAGAGTTTGCCCCAGGGATCATCTCTATTGTTAGAGGCAAAGTTTTGGGCAGCTGAATTTAAACGTGGCCGTAAGAGCTTGGGAGATGATGAACGTTCGGGATGTCCAAAAACTGCAACCAACGTGTTAGACGACCGCCGAATTAAAGTGAGTGAGATAGTAGAGGTTACGAAAATGTCCAAAGAATATGTTTGTTACATATTAAATCAAGATTTAGGCATGAGAAAGCTGTCCGCACGTTGGGTGCCGCGTTTGCTTACGTTAGACCAAAAACGCGTTCGAATGAGCATTTTAAACGCTCTGTTGGCGCAGCTTAGGCGCAATAAATCCGAGTTTTGGCGCTGATTAATTACTGTAGATGAAACTTGGATACACCATTACACGCCCGAAACAAAAATTCAGTCAAAACAGTGGACTGCAAAGGGCGAGCCGGCTCCAAAAAAAACAAAAACTGTTTTTTCGGCTGGGAAAGTGATGGCGGCTGTTTTTTGGGATAGTAAAGGAGTTATCTTCAAAAAGGAAAAACCATTACAGGAGCATGCTACGCATCATTACTTGCCAAGCTGAAGGCAGAAATTGCGGAAAAACGGCCACATTTGCAGAAAAAGAAAATCCTGTTTCACCAAGACAAGGCGCCGTCTCACACCTCAGCGGCTGCCATGGCGAAAATCCATGAATTACGGTTTGAACTGCTTGAACATCCGCCTTATTCACCAGATCTAGCCCCAAGCGACTTCTTTTTGTTCCCTCAACTAAAAACTGCGCTCGGAGGACAGAGATTTTCGTCAAATGAGGAGGCAATCACCTTCGTGAACAATTATTTTGCAGAGAAAAACTCTGGGAGAAGTGTGTAGAGTTACAAGGGGACTATGTAGAAAAATAAAAAAAAATTTTGAGAAAAACTTTTCAGACAACTTCTGCGATGTTATCGGGATGTTGATCCTTCCGGAGCTACTCCTGCTAATTTGTATTTTTTCGGCATAGCCAGAGGCAATTGTTTAGCGTTATACACTAAATGATGATGATGCTACTTTTTGACTACTTTCCAACTGAGTCCGTATATTGCTTCGCGCACAATAAATCGTGTTTGTACCTAGTTATTTCCTAAAGCCTTACTGTTGGTTTCAAAGACATATTCTTCTTCGGTGTACTGGCCCAGACTTTCGCGTATATTCTTTTCCACCAATTTCGCATTTGTGTCCAGCAAGTATAGGGTTCTATATGACAATGATCCCTGTCACCTTTTGGTATGAGCACAAGCGTGTATTATTTCTATTCCCCTGGGGCTTTTCTTTCTGCCAGGCATCTTGTATAAAGGCTCTCGAACACCTCTGTTTTGGTTGGAATTGTTTTTCACGGAGTATGGAAACTGCCTATTCCGGGACTCATGTTGCCTTCTACTGACTCTGCTGCTAGCTGAAGTGCAGGTAAGTTATATTACTTCTGGATGAAGTAATATTCTCGAAAAACAAATTTTCAGATTATGTAACTCGTACTTCTAAAATATGGCCTCGGAGGTTGATAATTTTAAGTAAAATAACATAAAAGGGTAGTGTTTCGAGAACGGATGTTGTACACATTTCATAAAGTTTTAAGTACTCAGAAACACACGCATATTTCAAAGAGCAAAGCTGATGCCAAACTTTACAAATGTATGGAAAAGATCTCATTCAAAAGCCTGAAAACTGCTATCCTTTAATGCGGACTCTCATTCAGTACCCTCAGGAAAGTAAGGAAAATTAGAAAGGAAACAATAACAGGAGAGATTGGGGAAATTCCTTGCGTGTCTCAATACAATAATGCTATCCAAACCTAACCAAAAAAGCCTTATTTCAAGGTCAATCAATCAAAGTTTGTTTCTACACGCAAGTTACGAGTATTACGCATCAAAGCATGTGTCCTAATCAAAAATAAAAATGCTCGAAAACCTTCTTCATTTCTATCGCTATTGATATACTCGTATTTGTACGGTATTTGCTTCCTCATGTACGGTATATCCTTCTTACAGAAAACTAATAAAGTTGAACCGACTACTTCAGGCGTACTGGCACGTCTGTTTAACCTCCACAACATCCGCATTTCACTGCCAAGTTTCTCCTTCTGAGTTTTTTTTTTTTTTTTGTTGTTTTTCAGTTTAGCTGTCCGACAGCTCTCAGAGCTCTAAGTCTGTTGGTGCTTTTCTAAATGGACACCGCATAGACGAATACGGCTAAACGGATAAAAAAGTTTATTTGTTCACGTACTCGCAACACAGCGCACAGACAAAGCTTCCCTAAAGCCGACTTTTATTAAACTTATTGGAAAAGTTTCACAATAAACTCGCAACGAAGCAATCCTTTTGGATAATGCCAGTTTTATGAGAGTCAGAGCATCCTCCTGAATGATGATGAATAAGATACTCCAACAATTCAACACCCAAACTCCGATAACTGGCTTCAGCTAGGAACAGTCATCATCAACATTCTCCTACTCCTCATCGTCATCATCATCATCATCATCATCATCATCATCATCATCGTAGGCATCCTCGTCGGTAGTCGTAGTAGTCGAATCCTTCCGAAGTATCGTCATTTAATTGAGAATTGAATTTGAACAAAAACCGTTTGAACTTTGAATAAAAAGAGGGCCTGGCGAACCTGGGCTCAGCTTTGGATCCGCTACGGAGCGCTGCCACATGGTGAAAGGGAAATTTTCGAAATTTACTCACACCCATCGACAACAACTGCCGACCGCTTCTTCTGGTCTACTGCTCCAGGGGAATGCCTCCATTGTAGCCAGCCCTTTGCGGTCGGTTTGGATATGCAGTTAAGTGCAGTTGAACGCAACTGAATACGGTTTGAAAGGCATACGGTTTGTTTTCGGGGGTATCTGCGGGAGGAGGGTTGAGTGCATCGTACGCCAATGTATGGCGACGTCCATCGCAATTTTCTTAATTTCACCCCCTGTTTGTATCATTACGCACTAATGGCACTTTGTTCAGCTGATGGGTGGTTAAGGTACTCACAAACGCACAACAAAAAAACAACAATTCGAACATGGGGCCTTGCAAAGGGTTCCGAAGTCCAGATTCCAGGATCCAGAATCCAGAATCCAGAATTCAGATTTCAGAATGCCGAAGTTCACATTTCTTTTGCCACATCAGCGTTAATTGCAATTATTTTGAAAATTTGCAGACGAAAGTGTAGCCCGGACGGTCGGAGTGGGTAAGGGTTGCCGGTTGAGGGTATTGCAAAGTTCCATTAAAACGCACGTTTACTTGTTTTCGAGTAATTGACGTTAATTGAATTTTATCGCAGATATGGGTGTCATACATGGCTGTCAACTCTGAATTTCTCCCATTCACCCATAAGTCGAACGCAGTAGTAACGATTGGGGGATGTGACTGACACCCAGACCTCTCGGATTTCTCTTCTCAGTCTCTCGCTCTCGGTCCTCTGGGTTTGGGTAGTCGATTGTCGATTGTCGGTTGTCAACCCTCTACGGCTGTCAGTTGATCTTGTACAATTTCGTTGGAGATAATTTCAATTGGATGGTGTTGGACATTATTAGTGCGTCATCATTTACTGGTAGAAGGGGTGGTGTTGATGGGGTGAAACTCTGTGGCAGTTAGTTAATCCTTTGGCATTTGGGATCGAGTGAAACCATGTAATTGGAGATACGTTTTAGCGTGTCATGCAGAGCTTTGTGACCGTATTCTGTCTATTTGGAATTATGTGGATATTGATAGTGTATACCATTGTCGCCTTATCGGCTTCCCGTTTTACCAATGACATCGTCAATTGTCGGATGATGTCTATCAATCGGTGTGTATGCTTGTTAGGGAATCATGAATGTGAAATTAAACAAATGGCTGCGTTTGCTTGTCATGTGGATGAATTTAATTACTCGTGATACTGGTGTGACGTATTTGATGTCAATGGCAGATTACGTAAGGTTGGGTTAGGGTTTAGCTACAGTAATGACTACTCGTAGATCTCGTATCACTTATCTCAGAAATTAAAATAATTTAATTCTCTGGATAAATTTCAGTACAATGTTGTAAGGGTGTTCTTTCTTATTTAGTTCTTAATGTTATTAAAAATCAGTCATGTTAGTCAGATGTCGGAAACGGCCTTGGTTTGGAAAATCTGCAACGAATTCTTTATTTATTAATATTAGACTTTATTGTTTCTAAGGACTTAACATTTTTTATAAATTCCAGCAGAGCCAATAGTGGCTTTTCTGCAGTAAGTTGCATTTCAGAGTTAGCAAGTATCCGGTTGTACCATAACTATTGCGCATTTTTTTCGTGGGTTATGCCATAAAATGAACAAAAGCAAATTAATGCTGAAGACGTTAAAGAAATTGGTATTTGTCATATATCGCTGCAAATTTCGGTGCCTTAGCATCATTGTGAGCATTTTTTACTTAATTTTGAAAAGAATGTATCGGAGGATTCATATTCGGCACATTTTATTGTTTTTGTTCGAGAAAAACCAGAACGGAAGTGGAGTCACTAGAGAAATCCAAATGTGTATGGAGGGTATATTCTCAGAGAGTCCAAGTGTCGGCGTTGGCTTGAAAAGTTTAGAACTGGCAATTTTGATGATGATCTCGTTCGGCTAGGACAGAAGACCTAAACGATGAGCTCCAGAAGTGCACCGTCGAAAAAATCCGACTGTTACGGTAAGGTAACTTGCAAAAGAATTCAACGTAAGCCAAATGAACATCCATCAACACCCAACAAATACTAGGTGGAGTGAAAAGTCTTTGACCGTCAGAATGCGCTGCTACTGCAAAAAAGGTTATGGTGACTTGAAGTCCATTCATATTTAGGCAGACATGCCAAATTTCAGTGCGATACTGTCTTTAGTTTTGTTTTGACAGCTGATTGTTGTTGACGTGTTTGGCATCATGTTGAGTATGGACAAAAACGATTTTCGTTCTCTCATAAAACATTATTTTTTCAGAAGCAAAACGGCGAAGGAAACAAAAAAAAAGTTGGATAAATATTATGGGGCTAATGCTTCGTCAGATTACGCCGTCAAATATTGGTTTCGAGAGTTTCGTGGTGGCCGCAACTCCACTACTGATCAAGTCCGCAGCGGCAGGCACTCCGATGCGGTTACAGAGGACAATGTCAAAAAAATACATGAAATGGTGTTCGCTGACCAGAAAGCGAAGGTGCGCCAGCTAGCAGATACCACGAAGAATAGTACTGAGCGCCACGAAGCCTCACCTTCGTGTTCGCTTCGAAAGAGTGTTTGGACTTGCTGATGGGGAATCGGGCGGACTTTTGGCGTCGATTGGTAACTGGATGTGGATCCTATTATCTCTTCCCAAACCTCAAAAGATGGCTCATCAATAAAAAATTCAACTCACGTGAGGAAATCATCGACGCCATGGAGGAGTATTTTGCAGACCTTCCGGAAAATACTTTTCGGACGGGATCAAGAAGTTGGAAAATCGCTGGAATAAGTTTATCAAACTAAAAGAGGACTATATTGAATAATATAAAAAAAACATTTAAAAAAAAATTTTTTTTAATTTCCAAGGAAGTTACTTTTCACTCCATCTAGTATGAGGAAAGTTATAAAGTTGGGAAAATGGGTATCAAGTCCCCTGTCGCGTCACAATCAATAGTCGTTTACCGTAGATGACAAATGGATTCTTTAGACCAGCACAACATCCCAGAGATGGACTTCATCTGAAGGTATTACAGTCTGTATTGTGGGATGCAGAGGGAATAATCCAATCTGAGCTGTTGCCTCGCAATCAGACTATCACCGGAGATTAAAGTCGGCTTTAGAATAGAAACGGCCAGGTCTTGTTAATAGAAGGGGTGTTCTATTCCATCAAGATAACGCTCGCCCTCATACAGATACGACCACCTGCACACATTTACAGGGATTTGGGTGGGAAAAAATTGTGCATCCGCCTTATTCTCCAGATATAGCACCTTCAGATTTTACCTTTATCCGAAGTCTGCAAAACTTACTTGATGGGAAAAATCGTAGATAGCGGGATGATGTCTAAGAAGCTCTTGGGGTAATTTTTTCATCAAAGCAAAAACAATTTTTTTTTGTAAAGGCATTAACAAGTTGCTTGAGACGTGGGCCTAATGAAGGAAAATACGTTGACGAGTAAGTTTTTTTATTTGGTGCAAATAATTAACATTAATTCTTAATAATATTCTGAAGACTTAAATATATATTTTTTTTGTAAAACTTTATAAGACAAGCTTAAAAAGAATTCTTTGATAATTTTTTCACTATATTTATAGTTCGTAATATTTTTCAGGTTATCAGGCAGACAGGACATAGCTTAGCTGTGTTATTTCGGGGAACCTTAAACCAACTCTGGACTCGTCTTCTGGTGTTGAGATCATGGTCGATTGGCCTTTTAAATCGGGCGTCGTCACAGTGCTAAAGAACAAGTGTCATCTGATAGATATGCTGGACTAGCATCTCCGTGCAGTGCTAGAAATGTACTTTATTTTAGAAGCGCGGTAAGAGAACATCCGGCTATACTCTTAGCAAAAACTGATAAGCCATCATGGCGACTTAGATTAAAAATGTTTCTAGCTATTATAGTCCACATTTAAATTTATTTCGGAGCTAGGGTTCAAATTTTGAAAAGTTCATTCACACCGTATAAAATGGTTGATTTATTGTTTTAATTTAGCTTCAGTGAGTAAATAACTGGAAGTCGGTCTGAGCCCACGAAGAATGTTACATAGGGTGACCAGATAGCAATTATAGGTTTTCCAATTGTTACGTTTCAGCAGTTGTTAAAGTTACCAATGACATCCAGCTGTCAAAATGTTCAGCAAGGTTTGCCATTTCACCATGCATCGTCTTACGCTTGCCAAACGTGCGGAAATTATTAAAAAAATATTATCGAAATTCCGGGTCAGTTATAAATGTGCAACGTGAATTTCGTCGTGAGGTCGGTCATCATCGTGGCTTCAGTGTGCAGGTAATTCGTCGCAATTTGAAAAAGTTTGAGCGTGTGCACACCATTTTGGATATTACGCCACCAAGCAGATAGACATTAGTGTAAAATGAAGAAAACATAGCCGCCGTAGCGGCCAGTATCGAAGAAAATCCAGAAATGTCGATTCGGCACCGATCAGCTGAATTGGGCATCGCCACAAAGTCAATCCGGCTTATTTTGATGTTGAATTTGGGCCTAGATCCGTATAAGATTATACAGCTATAAAAATTGAAGCCGGACGATCATGGAGCTCAGCGGCTATGTCAACAAGCAAAATTGCCTCTATTGGAGCGAACACAATCCACAAGTGTACCGCCAAGTATCAATGAATCCGCAAAGATTGTCTCTTTGGTGCAGTTTCTAGCAAGGCGGCATCATCGGACCTTATGTCTTTCGAAATGAGGCAGGAGACACCGTTACCGTCAATGTTCTTAGGTATAGTACGATGTAATGCGACTTTCTGTGGTCAGAGCTCGACGACATCGGTATATCCTAGCTGTGGTTCCAATAAGACGACACTACATGCCATATAAGCGACGCAACACTCGAAGTTGTGAAGGAGAAATTTGGCGTCTACGTCATCTCACGTGGGGCGCTCATCAATTCGCTGCAACGATTATGCGATTTGGCACCACTCGATGATTTTGTCTGCGGCTGCGTCAAGTCCTAAGTCTGCGCTAACCAACCAAAATACTTTGGACGAGCTCGAGACCCGTATTAGACATGCTATTGCCGGAACAACGTCGGGCATATTGGACCGAGTCATCAAAAATTAAACCGACCGCTTGAAGCACTGCAAGTGAAGCCGAGGTGCCCATTTGAATGATATGCTATTCCACACATAATGGCATAAACGTAGCTTTAAAATAAAGCCACAATCAATTTTAAATGTCACACCGTTGTTGTTTTATTTATTTTTGGTTTCTTATCGTTTTTTTTTCTGGTCACCCTTATAAGAACAATAATAAATATGTTCCGTAAGAAAGGTCGAAAGACATAGTTTAAGTTTAGCTTAGAGTGTCCGCATGGGGCGAGTAACTTAGAATAAGATTAGGTTCAGTTGTTTGGGGTTAGGCCACTCTAGGATTTCAAGAAATCTATTTTTTATATTGCTTTCAATGGTCCCTTAAGATCTCAAAAATGATATCCCAAAAGGTACCTACTTGTTTTTCAAAGTAGGTATAGTACACAACCGCCAGGTAGGCTTTCTATAACTTAAAATTTTAAACGCGTTTACCTCAAAACTGCATTTTTAAAGTTGGCCGCACGCGTAACTTGAACAATTTTCAACCAGTTCACTTAAAATTTTGACTAGATCTTTAGAAATACGTACGTAGGTTTTTTTTTATAGTTAATTTGTTTTTAACAATTTTGTTTTGGAAGGAACTATTGGTACGGCCGCATACCCTTCGAAAAAAGAGAGGTCATGTGAGAAACGCTACATAACCGCCATTTTTAAATAAATTATTCTATAAAAATTATGTTTTATAGTCCATCCTATGTACAATAAACTTCAACCTTTGTAAACTCGATTTATTTTATATTTTCCTGAAAAAAAAAATCACAAAAAAGCCTATTTTTACGACCTCTAAGGTGGCCTAACGCCTTAAATGTGATATTTGTGCATCTGTATCTTCTCCACCTTTTATAAAACACGTTACGTTTTTTCATAAATTCTTGTACCACTAAAGTGGACCAGGGCATTGTAGTTTTTTATTTGGTTTTTTTAATATAGTTTTCGTGGAGAAATCGCCGATATTTTTTCCAAAACCAGCGGCCAACTACAATAGATAGGGAACAAATTAAGCAACTGACATTTAACAGGTAATCAGTGTTTACCTCAGCAAGTTTTGATTTTTGGTATAAACTTCAGCAAAATCTTAGACAATTATGTCAATGGTTAAGAAAATGATATCGTGGTATGAAAGGACTGGTGCCATTAGTTGGTGACCCTTAAGCTCGATTTTGTGATACTAAAAATACATCTAATAAAGAAGGATTCTGGTTTGGCATAAAGTAAGTCGGACGGAAGCTATTTATAAAATGCATAATTTAATGCTTCCACCATATCAAATTCTTTGTTTTTATTTTGTAGAATATCTAGATTCAAGTCATTCTTTTTTTCATGTTAAATCCATCCTTATTTTATGGACTGGGGTCGATGCTGTCAGGAGTGGCACTGGTGCCATCATTGAATTCCATGGACTCGGTGTTGATTGATTTCTTGCACAGGTATGGCTACCATATGCAACATGAGTGCTGAAATCGGTGGCACTAAATCAATTTTCCTCTTCAATAGATGCATGTCTGACTACTTGAAATCTATTGGCTGATCAGGCATCGCCTCTGAAGCCGCCGAATATCAGAAACAACTCTGATCAAGTGATTGATATCAACTTGTACACATTGGAACCACACGTAAACGGTCCATTTACTCCAGATTTGGCACATGCCATCAGCAAATTGGGTGCCAATACTAAAAAGCACGGATACCCACTTGACATCAAGGTCGACTTAATAGGCTCATGCACGAACTCTTAATACGAGGAGAGCGGTCTCTATGACAGAATTGCTAAGAACGCCGTGAAGCATGGTCTTAAGTCAAAGATCACCTTCAATGTTACACCCGGATCTGAGCAAATTCGCGCCATCATCGAACGTGATAGTGTCTCCGATACTTTGACCATTGGACCTTACATTGGACAATGGGCTCGTAAGTACATCAAGAAGGGCAACGAGAACACAAGTGAGGGTTAATATCGCGAGCATACCGCTTTGGAACCACGTCACTTGGGTGGTCGTGCCATCACTGTTAAACCCTTTGCGCGTATCAATGAAACAAATTTGAAGAAGCAAGGTCTTCTTCCTCTCACATTCGCCAATTCTTCTGACTACGATAAGATCCAACCCACAGACAAAATCTCCCTGCGCGTCTTGAGCGGCTTGCTACATGGCAAAACAGTAGACTGTTTGTCAAACATCCCGGTGGCATAGTCAAGCTCAATCACACGCTGAACGACCACTTTCTCTCTGTTGGCGATTCTTCATAGATTCTTTGACAAGTAATCACGGTGAAAAAGTATAGCATTGTTTTTGAGCAATGGATTCGAAGAGAACTATTTTATCCAAATGCGAGACAACACAAACGTCAAAGTATATTACTTAACGCGAAAAATCGGCGTGTGCTATGAAATGCTGTGTGTCAGGGGTTGTGATATTCAAGAGACCATGGTATCAATACCAGCAGACTGTCTACCAAATAAACAAGACCCATACCATACCAGTCCTGGTCTTTAATGCAAAAGTATTGAAAAGCATCATGATGATATCCCTGATCCTCTATACCGTATATCATACGATATGAGCTATACACCCACATCGACCGGGTCCAAAAATGCGCATTATTCCCCTGAGATGGTTAAGACATAATACTCCAATCTTCGACCGTTAATTGGAGGAGCAACAAGGAAGACCTCGCTTTAGGTAGCGTAATACTCATCTTGCAGTATTCGTGTGAATTCAGTTGCCTAAAGGGATCGCGCTAACCGGACAGGCTAATCAGTTGAGAGCAAGTTTGTAGTATTTTATTGGATAGGGCTGACTATTCGATCTTGAAAAGTATTGCACTTTTCAAACTTTTAAAACACAAACGAAATGCTGAATTCAATCAATTGGAATGTATATCCCAATATGACTTTGACACTAAACTCTTTCAACAGTGTTTACTGTTGGCTTGTTCTTAGAGACCCTACCAACATGTTTCTTTCACCTTGTGCTAGTCTCTAAAGGGGGAAAATTCCCCTCACGTTTTACATGTACGATTATACCCTATTGGCTTCTATCAAAGCATAAAAAGGCCACCCAGCTACTCTAGTTCCTTTATGAAAAATCCTAGTACGTTTGTTGGTAAACACCAGAGTTAAGGGTGCCTTGTCCTTGTTTTTCCCTAGGAAATCCTTTACTGTAAAACTCGTATAACCAACCGCAGCGGAATTACAAGCGACGATGTGTTCAAGGTTTGCTTTTTGTTTTTTGTATCTACTCTCTTATTCGCGTACATATTTTTGAGTTTGCATAAATTCCCGCTTTGATGTGATTCGCAGCGAAAAAAATAATTATCGTTGATGGATTTTCACCCACCATACCCATACCCAACGTAGCATTTACCACCCATTCCCACCTCCTATTTTGTACGTTATTTCCGTTTCCTCTATCGTTTTTGTTGTGTCTCTGTGGCGCATCGTTATTAAGTTATACCCTGACACTGATGACATAGTCATACAACCAAAGGATCATTTGCAATTTTATTAAAAAAATAAAAAAAAAAATAATAAAAAAATCCTGCAAAACAAAACCTCGAATGCGAACCTCCTAAACGAACACGTCCATGGTGTTCCTTTTTTTTAGAAAAAAAATAATAAAATCGCATGAGCATAGAATTTTTTTTTTAACGATATTGTGAGATATTGCATGCATGCATTAATTTAAAAAAATAAAATAAAAAAAATCGCATAATGGGTACGTAATCGGGTATTGGCGGTGCATTGAGAAGTGAACACACGGGGGAGAGCTCCGTTTTTTAATATCAAACAGGGATGCATTTTGACATATAAAAAAAAAGCCGAGAAATTATAATAAAAAAGAAAAAAAAAGAAGATAGACTTGATTAATAAATTTAAGTGGAAAATGAGTAAAATTGCATGCATATGTGCCTGCATATGCGGAGCGTGCAGCAGATAATTTACGGCATGGTGACATTTTTATGCCTCACAAATCAGTGAATTGAAACTGATGGTTTGAATTTAGTAACAGAAGTGCCAGTTTATACGAACATGGATTCTTTTTTGTAGCTCTTTTGGAATGATTGTTCAAAATGAGTTCGTAGAATGCAACTTGATATCGGGTGCACATGCTTTAATGATGTGGCCCTGCAACAGAGTGGGCTGATTCCATACGACGCCAGTTAAATTCAGTGACTTTTCTACGTAATATTCTGTTAATTGTGTCTAGCATCATCCCAAGTAAGCGATGCATACGACCCAGTGGTTTTAAAGCGAATTTCAGCGTTCATACGATGTACCACACCCACCGTGGTGCGCTCCCATTGTTCCGATTTGAGTTCTGTTTTTTTGTTAAGTTGGTAAATTTGATATTGACATTCTCTCTAAATATTAGCATCATAGCTTGATAGTTGCAAAAGTTACGCAACCAAGAGTACATCTAACTCTGTGTGTGTTGGCGATTTTTTACAATTTTAGAAATGGATTTACTCGTAAATTTGCAACAACGAACTTGTATTAAATTTTGCGTAAAAAACGGATTTAATGGTGTGCGAACGTTGGAAATGTGGGAAAAATGTTTCGGCAACGATTCTCTAAAGAAAACGGTCGTTTACCAGTGGCACGAACGGTTTAAAAGTGGTCGTGAGTCAATCGAAGATGATGAATGCAGTGGCAGACCTTCGACATCGAAAACCAAGGAAAAGAAATGCTGGTCAATAATCGCAAATTAACCATCAGAGAAATAGCGGAGGACCTGAACATTTCCTATGGATCCGTCCAAGACATTTTGGTTAATGATTTGGGTTTTCGTCGTATAGCAGCGTCGTGTGTTGGTGCCAAAAGACCTCAATTTCATGCAAAAAAGAGACCGTGCTGACGTCGCAAAAGAGATGATTTGCGAGGCTGAATCCAATTTCACATTCATCAAAAGGATTATTACTGGAGACGAGACGTGAGTTTATGAGTACGACGATGAAGTGCAATCCAGACATTAGGCAAGTGAATGGCGTTCACCAAATGAGCCGAGACCAAAAGAACACGTTTTTCAGTCAAAAAAGAAGGCAATACTCACGGTTTTCGTGGATTACGATGGTGTAGTACATCATGAGTTTTTGCCAGAAGGCCAGACAGTAAACAAAGACTATTATTTGGGCGTTATGAGACGTTTGCGTGGAGCAATTCACCAAAATAGACCAGAATTGTGGGCAAAAAACTCCTGGATTTTGCACCA
Source organism: Volucella zonaria (assembly GCA_963966105.1). Taxonomy (NCBI): domain Eukaryota; kingdom Metazoa; phylum Arthropoda; class Insecta; order Diptera; family Syrphidae; genus Volucella; species Volucella zonaria. Next base: position 190,138,660 of record OZ014532.1, on the reverse strand, counting down.
TGATAACGCATCGTCGCACAGTGCCACAACAGCCACCGAATTCACCTGATTTGGCTCCCTGTGACTTCTTTCTGTTCAATCGAGTTAAAAAAGCACTACGGGGAACGCGTTTCAGCAGCCGAGAGGAAGTAATGGAAAAATCGCAGGAAGCACAGATGGACATACCGAAAACCGAATATAAAAAATGTTTCGAGGATTGGATCAAACGTTGGCATAAGTGTGTTGCAGTCGATGGGGATTACTTTGAAGGGAAAATATAGATTTAGATGAATAAACTTGTATTTGTAATTTTCGGAATAATTTTCGGAGTATTTTCCATTCTGCAAGTTTTGGATCACACTGTAAGGTATAACAATTCTGCCGTTAGGCAACGCCGCGCCGTATAGAAAATTTACGAAGTTCGTTCACTAGCTAAGTGGAAAAAAAAATCCATTCAGGTACCTTAACACCTCAGATAAACCTGAGGCACATTCACATCTAATGAAACTTCCGACACCTCCATGCGTAATCCATTTCCACGTCTAGAGACATGCGCCAAAGAATCGTCGGATATTCTAACGAGTACATTCAAGTTACAGCTCAACGGTTTCTGGAGCGAGCAATATGATGCTTTTCAAATATAACATAAACTATCTATCGCAAACTGAAACGTCTGTACAATGACGGGCAAAAGTTTCGAATTAGAAAACGTATTACGGCAACATCAAATCGAAATAATATTCTTCCAGAAAACCAAGTGGCGAAATATCGGTCATAGGACAGGAGTTTGCAAGCGCAAGCGTATACTCTGTATTATTACGGAAGGGAACAAAATCAGAATGGAGTTCCCATCATCTTGACAGTTGAACACTTTGACAAAATCGTAAGCGTGTCAAAAATTACCGACCGACGAACATCGATAAAATTGACCCCGAAAGATGAAACGTAGAATATTGTTAGCGCAAGTAGGCAGTGAGCAATTAGAAAAGGAAACATTTCGATGTTGCCGAGAGTTGGAGAAATGGGTGTTCATTGTTTGTGGTGTCAGACCTTTCAACTGGTCCAGTTTGCCATTTTATCATGGAAAATATGACGCCAAAGCAATGTGTTCATACTGTGGAAATGTACTTTCATAATAGAAGCCCTGTTCGCAAAACTTACAGAGCACTTCGTAGAATTTACGGTAGATATCGTCGGCCATCAAAATGTAATATTTATCGAGTTAATGGAAAATTTCGTACCCAATTCACGCTATTGGATACTCACATACAAACAAGAACGGGCGTGGGGTAGCTTGTGTTGAAGAGGAAGCCAATTTATGGATTGATCGGCGTTTGTAGCAACTTGGTCTTTGTCCATCCACTATCTGGGAAATTCTACGTAGAGATATCGGTCTCAAAGCTTATAAGATCCATTTGACGCAAGAGCTAAAGCCGCGTGACCATTTATTGCGCTTGGTGTTCAGTGATTGGGCCTTAAATCAATTCTAAGTTCACACAGTCTTTTACCGAAAAATTTTGTTCAGTGATGAGTTTCATTTCTGCTTAACCGACTACCTATACAAATAGAATTGCCGCATTTGGAGAGGGGACAATCCTCAAGAAACTCACCAGATACGGTTGCAACCAGAAAAATATTGAGCGGATTGTGCGTCACCCCATTTCACCAACAAAAACATTTTACTTACTTAGGCGGCCCTATAGTCCCGGGTGGACCTGGGCCTCAATCAATAAGCCTCTTCAATTAGCACGGTCTTTGGTTAACTGCCTCCAGTTAGCGCACTCCAAGTTGATTGAGGTCCCCTTCCATTAGCGCACGTCGCTTAAGGCGAGACCTTCTTCTACTGCGTTGTCCTTCCGGATTAGTGTCGAAGATTCTGTGGGCTGGAGCGCTGGTGTTCATTTGCTCTACATGTCCCAGTCATCTCAAACGCCCAATGCGTAGATTTTTGACCAGGTCGATGTCGCTGTAGAGTAGAGTTCATCGTGGACTTTTCTCCTCCAGAATCCTTCAACGCATACAAGATCAAATATCTTACGACGAATTTTTCTCTCAAAACGACCAAGGATATCTTCATCCGCTTTAGAAAGGGTCCATTCCTCGTAACCATAGAGCAGGGCTGGGAGTGCAAGGTTCTTATATAGAGTTTCCTTGTTTGTTCGAGAGAGAGCCTTACTACATAGTTGCTTCTCAGCCCAAAGAAACAGCGATTGGCAAGCGTTATTCTCCGTTTGATTTCTGTAGAGATGTCATTTTCAGATGTAATAGCAGAGCCGAGCTACACAAAGTCCCTTACTGCCTCAAAGGTATAGCTGTCGATTATGACATTCTGGCCGATTCGTCGATGTAGGGTCTTGTTGACAATATATACTTTGTTTGTCCGCGTTTACCGCTAGATCCATTTTAGCCGCTTCTGTTCTTACATTCGCAATCGCATCAGTGACAGCTCGCTGTGTTCTACCAATAATATTGTCGGCGTATGCAAGCAATTGAAGAGACATTTGAAAGATCGTACCTCGTTTGTAGGCTTGAGAGTTTTGCACAATTCTTTCAAGTATGATGTTTGGAACAGACCGCGCGTTGTATTTTTCACTCTCTGTCCAATTTTCCAAAAAAAATTAACACCTGCTCCGGCATTTTAAGAGCAGTTATTAGTATTAAGTTCCTTTACGAAAAAACAAAAAAAAAGTTTTTCTAAGTAATGATTCTTCGACTGGCGAAGACAATTCTGCACTTATAGTGTTTTGCATAACTGAAATAATGCGTTAAGTGTTCACCTCGTGCGACTAAAACGTAGAGAGTGTAAATTAGTCAAATCGTGGTAATCCTTTAATTTGTTAAGGATATAACTACATAGGCATTTAATAACAACCAACAACATTTCGTTTTAAGATGAGGCACATTTTCACCTTAACGGATACGTTAATAAGCAGAACCACCATTTTGGAGTGCTACAAACGCGAAACGCAAGCATCGGAAACGTAAAGTTAGCAGTTGGGCTTTAATACCAGCGCGAGGTATAATCGGTCCGTACTTTTTTAAAGATGGGAGGGACCCCTTAATTACAGTCAACTCAGAGCGTTATACAGAGAAATTGGGCAATTTCTTGGTGGATGAACTGCATAACTTTACTAGTTTTAATCGGAAAATATGGCTCCACCAGAATGGAGCAAGATCACACACTTCCAACACGCCTCTGACACGTTTTCGTACAATTTCCACGCAAAATTAATACCAGGAAGAGGAAATGTAAATTACCCTCCATGCAGCCCTGATTTGACTTCTATGGTTTTTTCTTTTAAATAAGCAGGATTCCCTAAAAGAAAATACTCGTGTCTGACACGAAATGGCCACAATTACGTAGACAACGTGCCTCGCGGCCCTTTCGTTTAGAAAAGTGCCGCGGGGTGAAGGTTTATATGACATTTATTTTGAAAACTAGTTTCCTAAAGTGAGTACTTTAATTATTTATAAAGGCTTTTAGTAGATGACTCCTATCACTCTATCACTCCTAAATTAGTGGGCAAAACAGCGTCATTACGTGTGTGTGGCTTGCAGAATTGAATCAACGGTGAGCGCGACTGTATATAAAGAGCTGAACACTCGGAACAACGCAAGCTCAACCGGGCACACTTCAGCATATCTCTTACTGACTTGATGTACAAGTGCCCTCAGTCATCTAACAAACCATTTTCCGAAGAAGAACGTGCAGCGGAGGAATTTGCATCGACTAAATCAACACTGCCGTTTACACTCAGACTAGCTACTTCGACGGTTTGACAGTTTCGAAGTTCAGGTCAATAAGGAACTTTCTGGACTGAGGGAGGGTTTTGAGTAAGATGTTGGTGGAGGAACCCTCGATGGGGTCAACGACAGCGCTTGTACCCCCGAAGTGCAGGTCACTGGAATCGGAGCATCTGGCCCCTGGTTAAAACGAACCACGAACAGTGGCCTTCTAAACTGGGAGGCTTTGGAAAAATCAAAAAAAATTCCCAAACACAAACAAGCCTCGGATATGGATGACCTTACCGTTGACTACCCTAGCAAACGCAACAAAAACAAAGACCTTCGGATCTGCAATTAGAATATTCAGATAGTTATCAGAGGCTATTACCTGTTATTATACATATAGATATCACCGCCATCCAGGATGTGCGATGCGAAGTGAGGGTGAAAAACTGTGAGATCTATTGGCTGTTCCTAGAACTCTCTCTCTTATATTTTCATTGTATTTTTTTTTTTTTTTATAATCGGCGCGTGCTCAAGGGGTTTTGTACCCTTAAAATGTTCGTACACAGCGCGGGCGAAGGAAATTTAGGGAGGAAGAAAAGACAGTTACCGATGTACATTGTTTTTAAATGTTTGCAAGTTATAACGACCAGGAAACACAGAGGTCGGCAGGGCATTCCATAAGCGAGTTGTACGGCTTAGGAAAGAATCGCGATATTTAAGAGTACGTCCGAAAATGGGCTTGAGGGTATACTGATGAGCATTCATAGCGAGACGGGTGTTACGGTTGAAAGTTTGAATGGGCGGAGTGCTACTGGCAATTTCAATGGAGCACTGGTGGTGGAAATAGCGATAAAACAAAGTGAGACAGGAGACTTTACGTCGATGTTCGAGGGTGTCAATTGATTGACTGATATTAGTATCACCAATTAGTTTTATCGCACGGTTTTGAATCCTATCTAGTAGGTGCAGAGATGTTTTAGGAGCACCTGACCAGATGTGGGCATTGTACTCCAATTTAGGGCGGACGAATGTCTTATATATTGTGGCCAAATCAGAGGGGGTAAAATATTTCTTACATCGCTTGAGGAAACCTAGACATTTCGCAGCATTTTTGGCGACATCGAATATATGGTCATTCCAACGTAAGTTGGCACTGACACACATACCGAGAATGGAAAGTTTATCGGTTTCGACGATGCAAGTGCCATTCATGGACAATGGCTGGGTATTTAAATTTTGCTTTAACTATAGCAGACAGCATTGTGTTTTGGAAGCATTAAATTCCACTCCGCTGATAGTTCCCCAATTGGTTATGCTGTTGATATCGGAATTTAATGAGCTTAACATACGCTGCCGTTCCCGTTCTACAGCCGAAGAGTAGGAGCGTCCGTTCGGAAACGAATATGAAAAGCAGAGAGTGCTGTCATCAGCAAAGGAATAAATTTAATTAGAAGTAGCAGACAAGAGATCGTTAATGAAGATTAAAAAGAGTGTCGGAGACAGAACGGAGACCTGGGGCACACCAGCATTTATTTTGTGAATATCAGACATGAAACCGTCCAAGACAACTTGAATTGAATGTTCCGAAAGGTAATTTCTAATCCATTGAAGAAGAGAGTCATCGATCCCAAGAGCACGCATTTTCGACAAAAGAGCCTGATGCCAAACTCTGTCAAATGCCTTAGAAATTACAAGTGCAACTAACTTGCTTTCGCCAGATTGATGTACGCTTTGGTTCCACTTTTCGGTGAGACATGCCATCAAATCACCAGTGGACCTGTTACTACGAAAACCATATTGCCGGTCATTGAGAAGTTTTCGTGTTTCGAGATATTTCATGAGCTGACAATTTATCAGCGTTTCCATGACCTTGGAAAGAAGGGACGTAAGTGCAATGGGTCTGTAGGAGGATAGAGAAGAAGATTCGCCTTTTTTAGGGACGGGCTGGACAAATGCTGTTTTCCATCTGCTCGGAAAGAGTCCTAAAGAGTAGGGTTGATGAAAGAGCTTACGCAGTGGTTTTGCCAGCGTAGAAGAACACCTCTTCAGAAGAAGGGGAGATATACCAACTGGACCAACGGATTTATGCGTGTTGAGATCTTTAAGTACTGCTACTACACGAGTGCGAAAGTAGATTCGCCCCATTGTAGATTCGACGCACTCAAGTGTAGGCGGGGACAAAGCACAATCTGGGAGTGTTGAGCTAGCCGCAAAGTGTGCAGCAAGCAGATTGGCCTTGTCCAAAGAGCTGACAGCTGGAATGTCATTGCAAATGAGCGTTGGGATGGGGGATGAGGCAGAATTTCTAATGTTTTTGACGAATGACCAAAAATTTTTACTGCCTTTGGGACATCGTAGTATTTTTTGCCTCAGGTTTTGGTCATATTGGAATTTCACATGCTTAAGAAAGGCGTTGCAGTCATTTCTGGCTCGTTTAGACTTTTTTCGGTTTTCCTCTGTCGGGTTGGTCTTGTAGGACCGAAAAAGCAGTTCTCTAACCCTACAGCTCGAATCATACCATTCCTTTTCTTTTGCTTTGATACTCTTCATCCGATGAGGGATAAAGCATCTCATTCCAAAGAGAATAGTTTCTGTGATCATGTCAGCAGCGGCATCCACGTCGTTATCAAGGAAACATAACGACCAGTTAAAATTCCTAAAGAAGTTGTTAAGTCCGCTCCAATTGGCTTTCTCGTATTGCCATATGGTTCTTTTAGGAATCTTTTCTCTAACTGTGTGGTGGATGTACGAGAATTTAGCTGACATGACACAATGGTCCGACGAGCCTAGAGGGGAGAGCACATCAACGCAGTACTTGTCAGGGTGAGAAGTTAAAAACAAGTCCAGGGTGTTGGCGGTATAACTATCAGCGTCAGGTATACGTGTGGACTCATTTACAAGCTGGGTTAAGTTATTTTCCGCAGCGAAGATCTCAACACACCGTCCTTCGGGTGTTGTCTGTCCAGAATGTCGAAGCCAACCAGAATTGTATATATTGAAGTCGCCCGTAATCACGATTTCAGTATGAGGATACAGGGATACAATTCTTTGAATGGAATCAGACAGCGCATCAAACTCGTGGAAGGTCGAGTTGCTGTCCAGTTTGGGGCTTCTGTAAATAAAGCAGTAGTGGATAATTTGCTTACGGAGATGGAATTTTAACCACATGAAATTGAATTCCGGATTGGAACAGGGACTACATTGTGGTGGAATTTGGTAAGCTACATCACTACGCACTTAAATGGCGAGACCGCGATGGGGAAAGAATAGTGGCACTAGTTCGTAGCCAGGTAGCTTCAGACCATTGTGGTCTGAGAGGTGTGGGCGGGGATCTACCTGTGTTTCGCTAAGTGCCAAAACAGCTGGTCGGTACTTACAGACGTGGACGTACGCAGAAAAGTGATTACTTTTTAGCCCGCGTATATTGGCTACGTCTACCCTGAATTCCCTAGACATAATCACAAACAAACACAGTAAACACAAACACCGACGATACTAAGCAGGGCTGCGAAGTGAAAATTCTGACGATGGTTTACTGAATCAAATTGCTGTAGGTGTTATGCCCTTACAACAATATGAAACAGTGCACCAACAAAATTTCCACACACAACCCGCTATCCATCAGTTGTTACATACACTCAGTCACTGCTCGTACCGACAAATACAGTAACGGCAGTAACCGAGTGCAAGCAACAGTGCTACGACCAGTAGCGGGAGAATTGGGATACCTGCACTGTGTGATAATTTTTTTCTATGGCACTGCACTGTGTTTTTTGTTTTTTTACAACACGGAGAAATACGAGTGCAAGATGACGTGTGCACTCGTCGGTGGTCGGCACGGTACTGCCGTGCGGCATTGGCGTCACTGATCGGTAGTTGTTGTAATTTCTCGTGTCACTTTTAACTTTATACATACAATGGAGCATGAACACTCTCCCTTCACCGTTTAGGGATCCGATCGCCTCACATATTTTATTGAAACAAATTTCGAGTCCTTTCAATTCAAGATATCCAACTGTGTAAGTGATCCAGCCTGACTGCACTTTTGCGACTTATTCTTTTTAATGCTTTCCTAATTTTGACTTCCATAAAATCGTCCATCGTCCATGCGCAGCAGCCAAACAACTTGGTTGTTTGCCCTTGCTAGTCTTCAATTTTTTTTTCGCTATGCGGTATTTTAAAAATACTAAGCTTATACTTATAATTATCACACGTGCCTTAGCTACAGCTATCCTCCTCCAATCTTTGCAACGTTCCTTAGTTGACTCAAGACCTGTTTCGTATCGTATTGGTTTCGCTAGTTCAGCTGTGCTATGAGTATGAGAGGAACGCTTGCCTTTTGTTCCACATCCCTATTTTCATCTTAGCGTTCTGCAACTACGAGTACTCTGTTTCATTTATGAGTAACCGAACTCTTGAAGCACCGAGCAACAAATTGGAACTACGCTTACATTTTGCTTCGAAGATGATCCACAAACCTTACAACCCGTAAGGTTTTCTGCTAGTTTATAGAATTTTAGAGCTATTCTGTCGAATTTTCCACCCAATGATGGCCTCTTTTCTTGTTAGAATTGTCCCAGTTTACGAAGAGGTGTACTGGCAAAAGTCAGTGCAGACTTGTTAGTTGTGAATATCATTATCTCTTGTGTAACTCTCAAGGAGTTACCTTTTGTTATTGCCGTCAAGTTCTGACGTGAATCATATAACTATTCACTCAAGGATCACTACTCCGTAATGTAGATACGAATCACGCGTATAGACTTCTGGTAGCCTCATTTGATGTTAATGCAACTCATTCTCATCTTAGGTGTTACAGCTCATGCATATGATTTGGCCCCATTTGGTTTCCTTTTACACCAACATACTTTGAGTCATTGTCGTAATTAGTCAGACAATACTAATGTAATATGCGTCAACAATGATTTGAAAATTATCCCTACTGAAAAAATTCTACAAATCTTATTTAATCGTACAATTAAATAACTCAGTTATATTTACAAAATTGCGACTTTTATTTTATTGCCAATAAAAAAATACGTCTCAGCTACCAGAAGTCACAAGCGCATTGTGAACAGGAACAGGACGAGGAAAGGAAAAAAAATACGAATCAAAGCAGGGCCGCCAATTGCCAGAGCCACTATTGAGCGTTGCCATACAATAGTTGCCAAAACAAAAGATGGAAATTCATATGCTGAGTTCAAATATTATACATATGCTTATATTCTTAGCAGGACAAACAACAAGATTACAAAAGAACTGAATAAATATTATCTTGTCTCCGCATTATTTTCAGAAAGTGCAAAAACTGCACACCAGTGTTTAAATATATTTGCAATGACATCCTCATCATTAAATAAATTTACCCACAGGTGGATACAACCATCCCAATCTATTCTCGGTTCAAAGGCTTTAACACATAAAGCCCCTCATTTCGAAATACTCGCAAATTAAATTACCTACTCATTTCATTTGAACCGCAAATAACTCAATTGTATAAATCATTGAGGACATTTTCAAGGGGGCGCAGTGCAAATAAACACAAACTCACCCCCAGTCAAAAGGTCACTCCTCTTAAGCTAACATTTATAAATAAAACAAAAAAAATAATACAAATAAAATAAAAGTTTAACAAAAAGTCCGCACCCGCAACTAGGTGTTGATTACAAACAAAACAGTTCAATCCCACTCTCAGTATAAGCTCGACCGCATAACCTCCTCTTACTAATAACAGCAGCCTTTTAATTAGCCAGCACATTTTCGAAAATCTGATTAATATCACCACAGAGTACAAGCAAAACAATGATCTCCGGATAATTGTTATCATTTTCCAATAGCACCGAAACCAGTCCCAACGCCTTTGAAGCTCATTAAAAACCCTCGCGTGGAAAACGAATAAACCATCTAAAGTAGATATTCCCCAAATTCTCCCAATTCCACCCCTTTTTGCCGTTCATTGTAATTTTCATAGTTCCAGCACCGATTGTTATTGTTATCACTGGCTAAACTGACCGACTTACATGAAAAAAAAAAGTGTGAACAATTTTTTGTTGCCAAAAAAAAAAATAAAACCGCAGAACTAAAAAAAAAAAAAATCAAATGACATCGCCAAACATTGCGCGCGGTTCAAATTGAATTCATTAAGGTCGGTCAACAATTTTCATTCCATTTAACATTCCGGGCAGGGTGCCAAAGGTCCAGCCAGGTCCGCAGAGTAAATCCGACTTCCCTCCGCCATGCCCCACCATGGGAAGGCACATTCCTGGCGCACCACATACGAGCGTAATTAAATTATTTTCGCTTTTCCAATATGAAAATTAAATAATTATTTAAATATTAAATTAAGGGGCTGGTGCAGGGTGAGCTGGTGCATCCGCATCATATACAGTGAACATACCGCAACAGAGGAACTGCGTACGCTTGCCAAACTGAAAACAATTCACCTTTCGCTTCGATATGTTATAATGGACACGAAACGCAACCCTTCATTGCATATCGCAAAATAATATCCAATTAAATAAAAAGTTATAACGGTTCTTAAATTAATGCAACCGAATGATTACAGGGTGCAATCAGGGCAGTCGAGGGTTTTATTCATTTCGCAGATCAATGAGTTCGAGATTTTTTACCTTTTGGCTATTTAAAATTAAGGCAAAACACTTAAGTCCTGCAAGCGGAGCGTTCGAAAAGCTGTGGTCAAAGGGAAGTTCATGATTCGATTAAAATGAATCTTACTGTTAATTTCGACTATCGCTGTGTTGGAGTAGTATAAGCACGGCGCTAACATCGTCGCTTATGATAAAGAATGGCGACAGACTTGGAACACATAAGCTTCGCGATACTAGCTCTGAAAATGGACTCAGGCAAACGTGTCACACGTTTCCTACACCTCAAGATCCAAAAAGGGGTTTGATATTCACCTCTGCATAGCCTCGTTAACTGGAAAGCATGATTTTCCTAATCGACGCAAAATATAGATCATCGAATGTCCCGAGAAGCTGCCATCGACTCCATTGTTGAAGCGATGACACAAATGCAAAAACCCTGAAAGCCAGAACACATAAAAAGTACTATGATCGAGCCTAACAAAAGTTTTCAGAAGTTCTATGACACTAGCATCAACCTCAGAAGTCTGGTGGAAACATTGTCTTAATTACTTACTTAGGTGGCTCTACAGTTCGGGATGAACCTGGGCCTCTCCAGTTAGTCCGGTATTTTGATAACTGCTTCCAGTTGCGCACTCCAAGTGGGTTGAGGTCCCCTTGAACTTGTGTGTACCACCTAAGATGAGGTCTTACTCTACTGCAATGTCTGCGGGTCGGAGCAATGCTGTCCACTAACTGTATACACCGTGTGACGCCCGTATTACTCCGATTTGAGTTCTGTTTTTTTTTGTTAAGTTGGTAAATCTATTGTTGACATTCTCTCTAAATCTTAGCATCATAGCTTGACATTTGCAAAGTTACGTACCCAAGAGTACATCTATCTCTGTGTGTGTTGGCGATTTTTTACATAAGTGGTTCAAAAGTGGTCGTGAGTCAATCGAAGATGATGAACGCAGTGGCAGACCGTCGACATCGAAAACCGACGAAAACATTGAGTTGTACAAGAAATGTTGGTCAATAACCACAAATTAACCATCAGAGAGATAGCGGAGGACTTGAACTTTGCATATGGATCCGTCCAAGACATTTTGGTTAATGATTTGCGTTTCCGTCGTGTAGCAGCAAAGTTAGTGCCAAAAGACCTCAATTTCATGCAAAAAAGCGACCGTGTTGACGTCACAAAAGAGATGATTTGCGAGTCTGGAGACGAGACGTGGGTTTATGAGTAGGACACGCAATCCAGAAATCAGACAAGTGAATAGCGTTCACCAAATGAGCCGAGACCAAAAAAAACCACGTCGTTTTCAGTCAAAAAAGAAGACAATGCTCAGGGTTTTCATGGATTACAACAGTGTAGTGCATCATGAATTTTTGCCAGAAGGCCAGACAGTAAACAAAGAGTACGAGTATTATTTGAGCGTTATGAGATGTTTGAGTGATGCAATTCGCCGAAATAGACCGGAATTGTGGGCAGAAAACTCGTGGATTTTGCACCATGATAACGCACCGTCGCACAGTGCCATCATTATTCGTAATTTTTTGACGAAAAATGCAACAAATACCATCCAACAGCCACCGAATTCACCTGATTCGGCTCCCTGTGACTTCTTTCTGTTCAATTGAGTTAAAAAAACTAGTACGGGGAACGCGTTTCAGAAGCCGAGAGGAAGCAAAGCAAAAATCGCAGGAAGCACTGATGGAGGATTAGATCAAGCGCTGGCATAAATGTGTTGCAGTCGATGGGGATTACTTTGAAGGGGAGAATATACATACATGGTGAATGCCTCTAACTCCAACTTTTAAAATGCTAACATTTTTTTATTTTTTGATAAATTTTATTGTGCCAAAGCAAAAAATGCTGGAAAATACATTGTTTCAATTGTTTCATCAATTTTCAAATTGTATCAGTAGTTTTCAATATGTCCACCTTTGGCGCGAATAATGGCCTTGAGACGGCCGAAGAAAGCATCGCACGCTGCACGCAAGTGGCTCTGCGGTATTTTGGCCCATTCCCGGCGAAGTGCTTGTTTGAGGTGGTCCAAACTTTGGTATTTTTTATTGCTAACCTTCACCTTCAAAATACCCTAGACAGAGAAATCCAGCGGATTTGGATCCGGAGAATTTGCAATCCATTGTGTCGAAGAAATGAAGTGTGGAACAATGTTTTTTAACCGAGCTTGGTTGACGCGCGCTTTGTGAAACGGTTCCGAGTCTTGTTGAAATGTCCACGGTCTCCGATCGAAATGATTGTTTGCGCAAGGCTTTAAAACTGCCTCTAAGACAGTTTCACGGTATACGATCGCATTAATTTTGACGCCACGGTCCAAAAATACGAGCGGAGAGCGACCATCGACGGTTATGGCGGCCCAAACTATCACCATCGGTGCTGCCTGCTTTCTGGTGGCCGTCCGAAGGTGTACATTTTCGAAGGACCTTTCTGGTAAGTAAATTCGGTCATTTTGTTTGTTGACATATTGCTCGATAACAAATGGCGACTCATCGGAAAAAACCAAATTCGGCAACTCACCACTTTCGTGCAAGCGCAGCAACTCCTTCGCTATTCCAGCGAACTTCTTTCTGTTGCGGTGTAAGATCATGTGCTTTTTGGAACTTCAATGGCTTGAGCCCAAGCTCATTTCTCAGTATGTGTTGCATCCGTTCCAACGATATGTTGAGCTCACGGGCCATTTTTCTTCCACTTCGACGCGGATTTCGCTTAATTCGAACCTTCACTTTCCGAACCATTTCTGCCGATGTTGTTGTTTTGTTATGACCACCTCCATGGCGTTTTGCAACGCTGCCAGTATCACGGTAATGAGCTATTGTTCGAGACACAAATGATTTATTCGCGTTGAGGTGCTGGAGGGCTCTAACGATAGCTACTTGCGGTTTTCCAGCCAAATGTAAAGCAATCACACTATCACGTTTGAATTCCATCGCGGATAAAATTTTTTCAACACAACTGAGACGCAAATCGTTTAAAAGGCTTGTAAATAATAAAATTATCTGTCATGTGTCAAAATTTGAGCTCACTGTCATGAAGGGTTTGGAAATTATAGCAGTCTGAAGTTGTTTGCAGTTCGAGCCATTCAGGGTTTAGATTTAGATGAATAAACTTGTATTTTTAATTTTCTGAGTAAATTCCGGGATCAAGGTGGTATATCGTAGCCATCTCAGTCGACTGATGAGCAGTTTTCTGACTAAGTCGATGTCGCTGTACAGCTCGTATAGTTCGTCGTTCGATCCTCTCCTCAAAAGCCGGTCAACGCAAACGGGACCGAATATTTTCGGAGGATTTTTTACCGAAACTACTGAAGATATATTCATCCACTTTCGATAGAGTCTATGCTTAAGCACCATAAAGTAGCACTGCGATGTTCAAGGTCAATATAGAATCTCCTTAGTTTTTCGGAGCAGGGCCTAATACTCAATCGTCTACTTAGCCCAAAGAAATAGCAATTGACAAGAGTGGATCTTCGTTTATTTCCGCTGAGGTGTTGTTGGCAGAAGAGCCAAGGTAAAAAAAAGTCCCTTACCATCTCAAAATTACGAGTATAGTTGTCGTATGTGACATTCAGCACAATTTGTCGATGTTTTCTTGTTGACAGCATATAGTTGGTTTTGAACTCATTTATTCGTAAACCCATTTGGGCTGCTTCCGTTTCAATACTACCGAACGAACAGGTGGCAGCTCGTTGTGTTTTCCCAATTTGTCTAAAACCGTTTTTGACATCAAAGGTCTCGGTTAAGTTGTTACCGACCTTGACGGAGCGACGAGCATGCTCTGTCACACTCTGCACACACGGTCGAGTTTAGCAGTGATGCCAAAATAATACATGGCCAGCTCGTCTCTATAAATACCGTCATATCCGGCCTTAAAATCGATGAAAATGTGGTGGGTATCGGTTTTGACTTCTTGAGGATCTGCGGGAGTATGAAGATATGGTCAATTTGGTCTTTCCTGCTCTTAAGCCGCACTGATAGGGGCCAATCACTTTCCTGGAGAAGGGTTTCAGGCACTTATAGTTGGCGCAGTTGAACGGTCTGCTTTTTTTTATATCGCGGAAACAATGCTGAGATTCTTCAGGCATACACTTTTCTGACCAGATCTGAGAAATGAGTCATGTATGCTCTTCACACTTATTCTTCAAGAAGAGTTGCGGTTATTTAATATCCGCAACATCCTACTTGAAAGGATAATGCGAAACTCACAGGCAAAAACCGGAAAAAATTTCCCTACATTTGCTTCAATCCTTCTTCAACGCCTATTTATGCTAATAATTTTGACATCACCGAAAGTAATCAGAAGGCTATACTATACACTGTGCACTTACGACCATCGAAACGGGGGCGTTGTAATTGGGTTCAATAGAAAGCGAATGCTAAACAAAGTGCTGTCGATAAGAAAGGAGACCGAAGTTATTAAAAGCTATGTCTTTGGGGTAACATTTTAAACTCATGGTGGAATATATTACAATTTGCAAAGACCTTTCGTCATAGAAGCCTACATTTTTAAGAACAGGTTGGAGGAAGAATGTCAGCAAGTTTGGCTAATTTCTCTAAAATCAAAAATTGCTGGTGCTCTTTGCTATTAAGTTGACTGAACTACCTTCCCTTGTGTTCATTTATTTAACTGCAAAGGCAGCAATTTAAACTCTGTTCAATCTGCTCCTCCCCGCAGGTATCAGTTTTTGAAACGCTCACCTTAGGAGACAATTCCTTGCTTTTCAACTTAACGCACTTAGTCTGAGCATCTATCGTGGATTGACAAAACTTGTAGACGATTCGCGTCTACTGCGATGAGGGTCATTTCTGATAAACAAAATTGTTATGAGGTTAATCTAAAAACAATATGCCATTATGTGAGTGATATGACACAAATTATGGCTATATAAAGGCAGTGGCTAACGACGGTCACAGAAGGTATTCGACAGATTTTAGTGCACCATTAATGTTTAATTTTATGAAAGGAAACAGATCTATGAAAGCATCGAAAGCAGGTCGACATATCCTGCTACCATACCAATCTCATGTTACCTTGAATGTTTGTCTTGCTTGTGCAGGCACATTATCTTACAGAACAACTCTATCTGACGTGCAACTTCGTTAAAACGTCACATTTCTATTGAATTTCATGCGACTATTACTGCCGCTACCATTTGCAATCAATCTCAACACTGAGCACTTCAAGCAATCTCAAATTGAATACAAAAGCAAGCGCCAACGAAAATAATTAAATAAATCGCCGCCCACTATGATCTCAAACATCTATGATACTTCCAGTAGTTAAGCTTCCCTTTTGTCCACGAATCCTTCCTCCACCATCTTTGATTTAACATGAACACAAATTGACAGAATCGTTTGCAATCACAAATCCCCATCTCTAGGATAAGTGCAGCACAGTTGTCTCCATTTAATATGCAAATTTTTATAGACACCATTTGCAGCATTTGCGCCACTAAGCTCAGCAACAACTCCTGCATGAGTCACTATGTACACAGGACACACCTAAACAAAACACTACCGACGACGTCGTCGTCATAGTCGTCGACATTGTAGTCGTTCGTCGCCATACTCGTACCAAGGAGTGAAAGGCGAAAAACTCTGTCTTTACAATTAATTCAACCATACAGCAACATCCCAGTCATCCAGCCATCTAACCGCCTAGAACCATCCAATCTCTTTCAGCTTGCACTCGTACAAAAACGACAAAAGCTAGAACCACCAACAGTTCCAAATGACAAGAGGTATTCGTACATCTCCTCCGTATCCTCGTATCCTAGTATCTTGGTGATTTTGTAGAGGAGGAGAAACATCTCGCGTCATTCGCTCTGATTAGTGAACACACATCACGTAGGTGCTAAAGGACAACATCGTTGCACCCAAACGACTTAATGCGCTTACAAGGGTCTCCCTGGAGATGCACCTTTCATCTAATGCATCTTGTCCTCACCTCACATGGTACTAGCAGCTCCTCCGATTTGTATGTGTGCTCCAATACGCGTGGGCATCATCATCACCAGAGAGAGCAACCAATTGATTGCGATTTTGTTTGCATAACAAATGTTAGCAATCGAAACCAAGGTGCGGAACATAACACCGTCCACATCCATCCAATGTCCCATATGCCCAGCCAGATATGAAGCACACTCTTATGGAGACCTGAAGCTCGAGTGCATGATGCTGTCCTCTGTATTCAATGCTGTATGCGTTAATCTGGTCGATTGAGATATCTCCTGGTCCTCTGTAGTTCCTCTTCTCTGGACTCAATACTAGAGAAGACGGATTGTTGGCAAACGTATTGTTGAAATTGGATAAATAACATGAACTGAAGGAAACACCAGAGATTCTGTGTGGTTGTGCAGGATCGAAAAATGCGGGCAACCGCATTCGAATTCGTCTTATCTAAATAATTGTTGGGGCTTTGAAGCGATAGGGACTTAAACACCGCAGAGATAGTGTCATTTGTCTTTTGTTTGTTATTCATCGTTGGTTCTTCTCTTCCTCGGTCGGAAGTTTATTTTTTGGCCAAAGGCCATGCTCAAACTGCTAGGGTGGATGGTTGTGTTTTTGTTTTTTTTTTCATCTAACCTCATAGGGTGTCCTGGGTTTGATAGAAATTCAAAACAAAAAAGAAGGAAATAGCAAGCACTGTAGACGTGTCTATTGTGTCAGCGACAACATAACATAACAATGTCCATCCATTCTTCAATGAAAAAATGTCAGGTGTTGCTAAATTATGACAACTGTTCCTTTGGATTTTAGTGTGGACGAGTGGTCTGATTGGAGGCAGCTTCGTCAGTCTTTACCATGTACTCCAGCGATCGGATAGCGATCCTAAACTGCTCATACTGCTGGGGTACATCTTCATAGAAGTCCGTGTTGAGGATTCTCATCGCTTTGGTGCTACCAATCTTTCATGTAAGCTACTGATTTATCATCGCATCGCCAGGGGTTTCTACCTCAGATCAGACAAGGTGGGAGTTAATGGCAATGCCTTCAAATTGTTAAAGCCTTCAGACTGAATGGTTGCTTTTCGGTTTCTTCGGAATCTTCGCAGGTGTATACTGATGGAGAAGCCTACCGCAAGATTAGACATTTTGACAAAAATGTTTGTTAATCAGGCTTTCCAGAGGTTTCAGAAGGAATAATGATGGCTCTTAGGTAATTGAGGTGAACATGTGCCCTTATAATTGGTTTTTGCATGAAGACCGAGTTGATACAAGCGTTATCATTCAAAAAGTCGCGCTATACTCATATGACGAGACGTAAAAAACCGATGCAAACTAAAAGCCGGATAACTTTGGACGAACACAAAGCTTCGTACTCTTCTAGCTCAAGGGTATCGAAGAATCAAAGACGAACCAAAGTTTTTACGAAAAAGATAAAAGCCTGACCGTAGTCTTATTATCGAGAACACAGGGTCTCCCTTTAAAAAGTTCCGGTTATCACCCCTCTGACCTGAAATTTGTATTCAAGCAGTATCTCCAGCAGCTAATTGATGGGCATTTCCAAAAGAGGAAGATAGGTTACACAGGTCGATAACACCAATCAACACAATTAAAAGGATGATGAACAAAATAGCTTGATCGGATCACCGTTAAGTGTTTTAAAGCTGACGCTGATGTTTCTGTTAGAAGCGTGCCCCGAATCATTAGCAAAGTTTGGGTGGACGAATGCCCATGGATATCTGCTCAATCTGTTCCATACTCCAGGAGCCGATTTACGAACGACTTTAGCTCTTTTGCTGCACACTCATTAGCACCTATAATTGTGGCTGTCGGATCGGCATCGACGATAGACCATCCTGGAAAGTATTTTATTGCTGTAGAAATAGAATAGGCATTGAGAGGTGTCAGCTAGGCGATGCTCGATGTTGTAATTGTTTCTACAAATCGATTGTGCTTATTTCACCTCCAAATAGTAAGCATCGGGTACTGGTCGATGTCCATCGGGACTAGACTTGCCCAACTTACAATACAAGCGCGAATGCTGAACAGCAGACAAAAAACGGGACAAGGGATGAATTCCCCAAATAGAATCAAGAGTATAATACAATCCCAGAGCAAAATAAATAAGACCTTATCCGGGCTACTTCGACATATTTGGAGTTCAGACCGAGATGTCCGAGTCAGGGTCTTGGAAAGGAGATGATGACAGATGATCCCTTAATGGACAAACGGTAGGGTTCACATACTCGAGAGGGTTACTAGCTTCGGTCTAACCAACTCCTTATCCTAAGGGTCTCTATATTAGAATTGGTCCTGCAGGTTGATGGTTGTGCCGTAGGGGTAACTACCCGGGTGTGTAAGAAATCAATAGTTACGAAGCAACAATAAGCCTCGGATACGGACGAGTTTACTGCTGACAATAATTGCAAACAAAAAAACAACGAACTTCAAATCTGCACGCGGAATTTTAGGTTCCTTAATATTCTATGTGCAGCCGAACAACTAGCAGAGTAACTGCTGCAAAGCAGATGTTACTGCCATCCAAGAAATGCGATGGGATGTGCCAGGCAAAAAGAGCTTGAAGAACTGCGACATCTACTTCGGCGATTGTTATCGATCACAAAAGCAGCCAGATATAAGCAAGTCTTGAGTTTCGGGCGTGCTAACGAGCGCCTCGTAACAATCCGTATTGAGGCTAAGGCTGGGCCCCCGCCCAATTATCAAGGCTTCGCCCATCAATGACGTTGTCTAATAAAAAGCGGGGGTAGATTATTCTATAACTGGTCTTATCGTAAACATCTTCAGATTACAGCCTCTAAATGGTTGCTACGATTTGACCAGTTACAAGTTGCCAGTCATAGGTCTTGTTGGCGGCTTGACCACCGGTAGTCCATACCAGGACTTAAATCACGGTACCATTTGAGTCAGGAGCCCCCCGCATTTCGGTTCGGGCCTGACTTGTTAGAGGTAGGCCCGCTTGGGGGAGCGTCATGGTGGCTGTGGTTTAAACCCAAATCGCGGGTACGGGTATTCCTTGGTTTTGCCCATTGTAGAGTTGCAAATAAAGTACTGGGTGCTGCGACCCTAAGAGCAGCAAGAGGTTTTAGGTCGGCCTCGACTCTTACCAAGGGTGGAACTTGTGCCTCCAACACAAGTTCTGCTTTGGTAATATACTATTAATGTAGGTATGCGATGGCAAGGCGTATCCTTGCTCCCTATGGGTGTATGGGCACCTCGTAAACATAAGGTCTTATGACAGGTGATTTATGTTAAAAATCCAGGTACGTTCTGAGGCTAAGGCTGCCAACATTTAGCCTTATACACAAAGGAGAAAGATGACGACACCAAAGATAGCTTCTACGAGCGCTTGGATGAGACTAATGAGCAGTGCCCTAACTATTACATTGAAATTGTTCTCGGTGACTTTAATTCAAAACTAAGAAATGAGGGCATCTTTACTATCAGAAGGAATAGCCTGCGCTACACCCCATTCAATGACGGATTCAAGTTAATCGACTTTGCGGCGGCGCGAAACATTGTCGTAGCTAGCACGCGGTTCCTGCATCTCGATATTCATAAGCGGACTTTGAGAACTCCAGAGCAATCAACCGTCAACCAGATTGACCACATTGCGATCGACGCAAGGCATTCTTCCAGTGTGGAGGATGTCCAAACCTTCCGAGGGCCATTACATTGTTGTAGCCAAGGTGCGGTTGCGGATATCGGTATCGAAGACAAGTTGCAACATTGCCAAAAACCCCGTCAGAGATGACACATCTGAGGTGCTGGGTTTCACTCGCCCACCATAACGCAACCCTAGTTTGATGATGAGTACGCCGGCAAGCACTTGAAGCTAAACTAGAAGCATACAAAGCGGCGCTGTCTAGAAGCACAAGGGGGAAAACCAAAGAGAAGTGCGCGGTCGAGGAATTTGAGAGCTGCTACTCCAGGAATGAGATTCGGAAGTTTTACCAAAACGTAAAAAAACACACGCCAAGGAAACAAACTAGGAACCGAAGCCTATAGGGACGAACAAGGGAACATCGTACTCGAGCCGCTGTCGATGCTAAAGATTTTGAAAAAGCTGTAGACTGTATAACCGCTGAACCCGTTCGTCAATAACCTGAATGGTCTAAATAAATGTGGCTTTATGCTAGGAAAGTCCACCATCCACCAAAAATTCACACTATGGCAGATCTTGTAAAAAAAACGCATGAGCTCCGATTCGATACACACCATTGATTTTAAGGCTGTGTGTGACAGCATTTATAGAGACAAGCTATTGTATATATAGCAACGTCTAGTTTTGGCAATCCTGCCAAACTCGTCCGTTTGTTTTGTTTTTTTTTTTATAATTTGCGCGCACTCAATGGATTTAAGTACCCTTAAAATGCTTACACACAGCGCGGGCGAAAGAAAATCAGGGAGGATAGAAAGAGAAGTACCGGTGAAAGTTGGTTTTAAATGTTTGAAGGTTATAATGACTATGAAATAAAGAGCTAGGCAGGGCATTCCATAAGCAAGTTGTACGGCTTAGGAACGAATCACGACACTTTAGAGTACGTACGCTTATGCAGGATAAAGAGGAGAGTGCACGCTCCTCCATCTTTGATGTCAAAAAAGGATTTGGACAAGATTTCGTTAACATCATTCTTGAAAGAATAACGCAAAACTCACGCGCAAACACAAATGCACAGTCTTCCAAAAGTTCGCCCAATCACTCGATTACTCCGATGATATTGGCATAATCGGAAGAAAGCAGTGTGATGTGAGTGGCGCTTTCGTGAGTATTTAGGCGGAAGCCGCCAAGATGATTAGGGGTCAATGAGGGCAAGACCAAGTAAATGGTGTCAATAAGGAAGAACACCCAACACCGATGTCTCGAACACTCGACAGATATAACTTTGAGGTAGTTAAGGGCTTTGTCTACCTCTAGACTCAGCTATCAATTCAGACAACGACACCAGCGCTGGGATCAAATGAAGGATAACCCTTGCCAATCGCTCCTTCTTTGGGATAAGAGGGCAATTGACTAGCAAAGTCATCTCTCTCACAACAAAAGTGACGGCGTAGAGGGGTTTATGGATGAGGGTGTGCCTGACTGCTTTGAATCCTTCTGGTGATTTTCGGTCTTGTCCGTATAGACGGTGAGTGATGGAGGAGATACAGCGACGAACTGTACGGGCTGTACAGCGTCATAAACTTGCCAGAACAGTGAAGGTTCAACGACTGAGTGTGCTGTGTCATGTGGAACGGATGGACACCAATTCGAAATTGGATTTCTGCCCCTAAGGATCAGCGCAGTAGAGGAAGACCGGTGGTATACGCAAGAGGAAACGAACCTCAACCAACTTAGGGTGCAAAACTGGAGGCAGCTATCTAAAGATCGAGTTTACTGGAAATGCTTATTAGTTGAGAACCAGGTCCCTTCCTGACTGTATCGTCATCTTAAGTAAGTAAATAAGTAAATCCTGGAAAACTTCAATGAATTTTAAGTCGATAGTCGACACCTCTCTGCTGACCTCAAAGCACTCTTTACATCGACGCAAATTATGTGATGGCCGAATTCAAAATCCCGATTGTGTCGCGCCATGTTCATGAATTTGTAAACTTGGAAACAGATCCTCTAAATTATTTCCAAAATACTCCTGATTTCGGCAAAGAGAAGTGCAGTCGGGTGACTTTTTCAATATCTTGCTGAAGCAGGTACTTCGTCAGCCAAAAGGGACTACATTACACAAATCGGCTAAGCTGCCAGTTCACAGACGATATTGACATCCCGACAGACCGTTCCCAGTATGCAATTACTGAAGCTAATGGAGGGATATGTTAAATGAAATGAGGAAAAAATACAAGTACATGCTGTCGACTGATCTGTCGAACACCGTCCAAGAGAGATGTGTCAATCGACACCAATAATTTTGGGAAGTATTCCTCTGGTGGAAATCCATCGAGGGTAACCGTAGGCAACAATTGCAACTTCGGCTTATCTGAACAGCTAAGGTCTAAACTCAGAAGTTGAAGGACCAAAATCATGATCTGGGAAGCAGAGAGCTTACCAGCCGAGTTTCATGGAGGTGGATACTGGTCAATGGGTAAGACAGTGGAGCATATCAAAATTATCCTTAAAATTCATAATTCTGCATCGAATACTTGGTCCAGTCTGCGAAGATGGCAAGTGGAAGAATCACAGGTATTAACTCTATAGGCCGTATCTCGATAAGCAAAGATCCTTTTGTTTTACTGGATCAGGCACAACTAATAAATATGCTAAAATGCTTCAGCGAAGACTGAATCTCTTGCTTATAAATCAAGGTATCACGAATAGCGAATATTAGATAGTGGCCTCTATAAGCAACACGGCCGGCAATGAAAATTTTAGATCGGGTGTTTCTTAGTGGCTCCATATTTCCTGCCGGTTCCTGAAAACTCTTCGAAAAAACAATTCCAGTAGAGGTTAAACCATTGTAGTACCTACTTGTAGTGCATAGGTTAGAAGCGGGTAGAAAGTTTAGAGACTTAGAAGGATGTAGTTTTTTAGTATACATGCTTTTAACCATAGCTCTGAGATTCAGGAAGTCATAAATGATATCACTGACTCATTATTGTGTTTAAGTAACAAAGTTGGATTCCTGCTATTATTATGAAGGCTACGGTTTCTAGCAACAGCTGATGGATGGATGGGCTTTCTTTAACGCGTCCATATCTGGGGATAGAGAAGCCATTAAGTTAGGTTTAAGAGTCCAAATAAGCTGTGACCAAACCTCCAAGTCTAGCCAAATTATGGATTCTCTTGCAACACAGGGAAACGGAGGATATGTTGTAGAAAAGTAGAAAATCTATTCACATAAGGAAAGCAAGAATCTGGAAAACAAAGGTCAATAGGTATCACTCTCGTCCCTAGATACGTTCAAAATCGGATGAATGAGGCGAAAGGTTCAGAAAGCTGCTAAGAGCCTGAATGATGCCATAGTGGGAAGTGAATTGGAAGCCACTACGTATGATAACTTGAAAACTTCGAAAGTGGTCACTTACGACTAACTTAGAAGATGACCGGAGTCTTTACGGCTCGAAGCAAATGTTAATTCGGAGTCCTCAAAAGGAGCAAATCAGTCCTGCTGGAAACACTCAGACGATCTGATAACACATAGTCTGAGTCGAAAGCAAAGACTGCCACAACCTGATCAGGATGAAGTCATCACTTTCTTCAATCTCCGAAGCTAGAATCTATTGAGTAACACAATCAGTCTTAGGTGATATCTGTCATCGTCGTTGGACGGGTAAAGACATCGAATACGCTGCTTATACTGTTGATGGGTTTAAGTCGCCTAACACCGATGGCATATGTACATCCAGTCAGGTGCTGACACCTCTAAAGAGAATCTTCACTGCTAGTCTGGCGGTTGCCAATATGGAGAGCAGGCTTTTTAGTGAAAATTCCTAAATCACCACGCCTTTATATTTAATATTCTCAATGGGTTCCAAAGTCTTCCCTCCGGCATATTCAAATGATGAAGCACTGAGGCGTATGCCTAGAAGTCGACGGTTAGTGCAGTAGAAAGAGTCTTCTCAATTCTATCAAGGCTGCGGTTATTCTATTCATGAGAAGGACGAATCTGACTGATCTGATTCATAGAGTACTTCAAGGCATCAAAACCAATACCCAGGACTGTTGGATTTCTGGCACTGTAAAGGAATTTTCGGTAAGGTGTGGGCCTTGTTACCGTGGGGGATACTGCTATGTTAAGAGCATTTACATCGGTTTCCCGTAGAACAAGTTTTCATGAAACTACGTCATTACTACTTTTACTGAACTGGCCTTTAGAATGCCTGAATCTCCCTCTTCTTGATTTTTGTATCATGGGCTGTACCCTCAGAGCTATTTTCTCTCTTAAAAAGAAGTGAATTTTGATGACATCGCCCACCAAATATCCTTGACTCTGGTCTTATGAATACGAGTAGGCCGTCAGATGCAGTTAAGTTCCCCAAGAAAAGCATGTAGTAGAGTTTTTAAGGATGGCTCCAAAACCAGTTAACATACATTGCGAGAGCCCTTTCGGAGGACGATAATGTTAAATTTCACTCCTAGTTAGGAAAATCTATATCTACTCGTATGTTCCAAGCGGAAAATTCTACAATCCTGATTGCAATGATGATGATGAATCGTTACAGACAATGCAAGACCTGCCGAAATATGGGTCCCATGGTAGAGGAGAGCTTATCAGGGCATGAATCTGCGTTACTACTTACTACTACAGATTGCATGACTTTTTAGGATACCGGCAGAGCGGACGAATGCTTTCTGATATCTCTAAAAGTACACTTCCTCAATAGGAAAAACTGTAGACGGCTTATTTGGACTTCGCTTTTTTTCAGCGCATGAGTATGTTAGGCAGAAGTGCCACAAATTCCTGCGACTATTACTATAAAATTTAGGACGACTCAGAGGTGGACTACCAATCTATTCAGTCTATGCTCGTATTAGGCTGCAAATAACTGGCGCTAATATGGTAGGTGATGGTACTTAGGAAAGTGCCCTAACTGAAGCGTTCACTCGACTTTCTTATGAGGCTGATGAGTTCTACAATTTTCTCAAGAACGATGAACAACGGCTGCTATATTTCCAGAGATGCACAATATGCAAAGATACTGCCAATTAACCACGGCTCTGCTATTTGATTTGGATCCCAGCGGGGATGGTAATTGACAGCAGAAGGGTTGATCGACATGCTAACCTTATCTGGATCTAGATAGCCCACTCTAAGCAAAAGGAAATAAAAAAAAACATCAAAATAATAATAATGAAAATGATTGGGCCTTTCGTCAAAGGGTATCCCTCAATTACTTTAAAAATCTTCAACTTTTCTGTATGCAGTCGTACTTTCACTCTCCGGAAAGAAAATCTATTTGTCTGTTTCAATTTCTAGGTAACGGAAGTCCTTGTTTTAGTGTTTCTGGGTTAGTGTTTGAATGCAGTCGTCCAATTCTATGCTCTCATTTACCGAACGATACTAATCACATCACAATCCAGACATCACAGTGCCTGAGGTCAAAGTGTTTCTTAAAAGCTTCTCATTATTTGATTGCAATCTCTGGATAACTTTTCTAATGCCACACCGATAATGTTGACATACCCTGCCACTTAAGGATCATCAATCAGGAAAATGTGCTTTCAGCTTGCACAAGAATATAAAACCAAAAGATAACCAAACAAAAAACAAAAAACAAAAAAAAAACAGGACGTGGCGAAGTATAAGCTCAGGAAGACGACAAAAATGGGGAAACCGAACAAAATCTCAAGGAAAACTCATAACCCTTAACAAGTTTTCTCAAGAGAAACTTGCCTCATCTGTTCCGAGGTTGAATGGAGGTTGCAAACTTTTCAACTTTGTCGTCGTTCTACGAATGCTGTGCATCAATACCGGAAGGCGGTGGAAAACATCTGCCTTACCATAGGAAAGCAAAGCGTTGGTGGCAAAGGAATACAAAAGAAGTAAAAAAACAAAAAAGAACTAACTCAGGATGTAGCTGATAAGATAATGTACTCCTACTGGCACATTCTTGGTATTTTTAGCGCAGCAAAGTACAAAGTAACAATATGAACTGAGGGGGGTGCCTACGAAACTAGGATGTTGGATGTTTCTGTTTTCAGTTGTTTCGCCATTATCACCATACTCACACCATCAATACTACCACCAGCAGCAGTACAATCTCAGTGTTGCAGCAGTTCCTGCTGCAGAAGAAAGCCTTATCCTGGAAAAAGTTTTTGGCGCTCTATCGTCGCCAGCTAGGGCGACGACCTTAGACTATGCCACCACCATCCCAATACTACTTCTACCGGAACCGGCACCATCACCATCACCATCCATTGCGCTGATGGTGCCAGAGTTAGTAGGTACTTGTACTCTGCGAGCCGAAAGTCAATACAGGGATGTGCGCTTGTAAATCAAGTGATTCCACTTTTTTTTTTTACGTTTGTATCTCCGAGTATTGGTTTATTTAGTTTTTGCTCGGCTGGGGGTGCAATGTTGCAACGACTTTTCCTTTTGCACGATTTTATTATCTGTACTTCGTCTTGGTGGTATTTGCATAAGGTATAGGGAGTACGGATATGTGCGGAGCTTTGAGCTGAATTGTTTATGCTTTGGATGGGGTGTAGTGGGGGATGGGAGGCAATGTCATTTGCATTTTGAACGAAATTCAATATTTTTTGGTGGAACATTTCTGTAACTTGGAATTCGATTTGTAGTGAGATATCTTGTGATGAATAAGTAACTATAGTGGGCAACTAAACAAAAAAAAAAAGAAGAAACTACACTCAGGAAGCCTGCATTGAGGCTAAGGACTTTTCAATACAAAAATGTATTTCCGGGTATCAATATTGATTTGCTGTGAATCCATTCGGTAACTTGTTTATGCAGTTTTAAAGAGGATAACAGCTGATGTTAGTGCTGTTTTTTAATTTGAAAATTAATGTTTTATTTTTTCAAATACTTTCCAAGGCTTTTAAGGAAGAAAGGAGAGCATTTTTGGCGGGACACACACGGGACCACAAAACACAGTTTTAGACCTCTATATGATTAGACGTTTGAGTCAAAATCGACTTAGACCAATACCTTGCTATGACTAAGATGCGACTGCGAATATCTCGGGTGTAGTATCATACTATCGAACGCCGACAATCGATAGAAGCTGCCGAGCTTTTTTTGACCGAATCTCCCAAAACCTATGGTGCCAGCATCGTGCATAGAAGATCAGTAACCACATTGTCACAAGCAAAAGGAGTCATCAAGTTTTACGAAAAATGCGGAAGCCGCGTACAAGGTGGCGCTTCAAAGAAGGACCGGAGGTATTTTCGAGTAAATGAGTTGAAGAGAACAACTGCATCTCAAGAAGAACAAGAATTAAATAGAGACGCGCTCGATGAATGGCTCGAAGGCCAGAGGTGCTTCTATAAAAAGGATATTCGGAAGCTCTTCCAAATGCGAAAACAATTTACAAAGGACACTAATCCAAAACTGTACAACTGCTAGCACATCCAGCTGATATTGGCATTATTGGAAGGATTCAGGGAGCTGTTACTTAAAAGTTAATGCATCAATTGAATTCGCCCATAGTTATCCTGGAGTGTATCCATTTTTCAGTGAATTGAAACCAAACAATCGAAAAGTACGGCTGGGGAACTTCAGTCGAGTTCTGATGAGATACAGTGCAGCCTTTTGAGTTGGAAAATTCCCTCAACGGAGTCAAGGATGATGTCATGATTCAATTCATTGGCAAACTTCTTTGATTGCACATCCAAACTCTCCGAGAAACCAACTTAACTCGAATCACTACTCTATTGCAGCCAATGGAGATAACACTCACCGAAAATCTCAAACCGCCCAGTCTTTACAACAAGACCCATAGTTTTCGATCAGCGCAAAGAGCAAAATAAGAGACGTACAAGGCACCAAGAGACTGTACAAATATCGACTTCTCCGAAATGGGAATAGAGTACGAGAACTGCTCGGTCGAGGTAGTGGAAGGAACATATGCTATACCAACTCTTCTGTGCAATATTGTCGAATAGAATTGTGCTCGGTGCTCCGCTTACCCGATGGTCAAAAGGAGAATCCTCTTCACTTCACTAGCAAGAGGGACACATCCATATGTATGATCATGTTTTTCCCTTTTTCTGTCGGAGCTGAGCACTCAGATAAAGAATTGGTCCATTGCAAGTATAACTTGAGTATTCCTTTGGCGTTAATTTCTTTGTCTTTCGTAGAAAGCTGAGTCAACCTCTCAGTTTTAATGTGTCTACAGTAGCAGCATTCACCACATCAACGACGAGTATCTGCAACTTATACAAGAGTAGGTCGGATTATCTCTCCACATCAGGGTGGTGTATCACGTATGCGTATAATATTCAAGTATCTGGTAAAAATGTTGTGCTCAGTTACGACGCCAGTAACTGAACACTGCCTGCAGCTGCCTCTCGTCGGAAAGCATTCGGGGAATCTGGGGAACCATGCTATTTGCAAACCCAACTATCAATGGGAGTCTTAAGCGAGGACGCAGACAGACCTAAAGTAGGTTCGTGTCCTAAAAAAACTCACCTCTGAGGCGGGCGATTTCATTTCCCGTGATCCCGTTGTGACCTGAAACTCGGACAAGATTCGGTGAATTTAGCCTTCCGACTGTTCGTTACTGTCAGGACTGAGTATATGCTTCACCGCTTGGAAGACAGACGCAAGTTTTACTAATACTGAGCAAAATCTAACGTTGTCGTCCTCCAGAAAGACACCAGCGTTGCATCCTAGATCCGTTTTAGAGCCACCCGTGAAGACCCGACTACATTCCTTTCCTGGCTGAGATTCTGGCCGAAACCAGTCTGGGACAAAGGCAAAGTTGTTTTCGTATTTTTCCGCAGCAGGAGCTCTGATGTCATTGCATTAGATGGCATGTCCATAAGACCAGACTCAAAAGACTGTCAACGCGCAAGGTCAACAAAGCTCTAAACAGAGCTGCCTTTGAAAGTACAGCACACGATATGAGTATCAAGGTGGGGGAGATACATCAGTGCGTCTGGAGCGGAGCCAGGTGTGCTAGGGAAAGCCCCCACGCAGCCGACACATACCGTTCTTTGGAGTCTGGTAAAAGAAGCAATGAAATATTTTATTCAAACAGACAACTGACGCATAGCATATAATTTGCCTTGTCATAGCCGAGTAGATTCAAATGATCCTTCTCGGTGACAGGTCACATGTCTTGGCAACATTTCCTTTTCACAGCTAGAAGGCTGAAAGCGCCTGAGAGGCTTTCGAAGTAACACCTTTAGTCCGTGAAAGTTAACAATCCAGTATGAGACCCAAATATCCTTTGGAAAATTGGATGGTGATGCCGTTAGTGGCGCAGTTAGCTTCCTCCTTCCCGTAAAAAGAACAATCTCAGTTTTGAGAGGATTGACTGAAAGCCCATTTCTATTGCACCAATGGTTGATTCCATCTCATGCTGCCTGTGCTTCAAAGTAGGCAGTTGCTAGAGACGATCCTACAGACAGTACTCGTCCAGATAGATAGTCTGCGTATGTTTGTGCATATACGTCAGAACTATTGAGAGCGCTGGGCAGTGAGTAAACCAACATGCACCATAGGAATGGAGGCAGAATGCTATCACATATTGGTCGCAGTCAGTATCAGCAGTCAGTGACCTATTCACTAGCTATTCGTCCACGTCATGTTGTCTGGCCGAGCCACACATGTCGTCAAAATTTGCGTTGTCGAAAGCACCCTCAACATCTATGAGAATACCCAGCGCGTATTCCTTCTTGTCGATTCCGTCTTCGATTCTGCCTATCAGATTTTAAAGTGCACTTTTGCAAGGATTTTCCGCGCTGATAAGCATGTGGCGTCTCAGGCAGTGGACCCATTCGTAAAGAAGCTTCGAGCACATGGAGCTCCACCAAACTTTCCATGCCCTTCCAAATGAAAGAAATCAGATTTATTGGTCTGAAGCTCTTCGCGAGGCAAAGAAATGATACTCTCACTGTTGCCTAGGGTTTCGGAATGTACATATTCCATTGATAGACTAGCAGTGAAGATTTCCTTCAGAGTTACAAGCAGCTGGTATATAACTTTTTGTAACATACTCGTAACTGGGTACATCATCGGTCCCAGACTACTTGAAGTCATCAAGGAGCCACAGCATGTTTTATGGCCTCATCCACCACAACCGACGAAAGATATCAGCTACAGGGTGTTGCGTTATTAAGCTCACTCGCAGCTCGTTAATGGGAGCTGGTTATGAGCTGATTCAGATTAGGTTACCTGAAAAGTGAGTCTCAAGCATGATACGGAGAGTCTCTGTTTTTAACTCAGTGTAGACGTCATCAGATATTCAGAACGATTCCAGCGTGGTTGATTTTCTCCTTTTTATGACTTTGACTAGCCTGCTGGTTTCACTGATACTCGTAGTTTCGATCTTTCCGCAAAAGTCTTCGAAGGCCACGTTACCTTCTTATATCCTTTTTGCTTCGAACTATTATGTTGGGCTGCGGTCTGCTTCCAAATTAAGATTCCAATCTTAAGTATCTTCCTCGTATGCTTACCAAAGAGGTAAATTAAAAACCTCATCCTTTTTCAAAGTGTTTACAATTTTTGCGTTCGTTGATATCGAGGGAGCCTAACCAACCTCTTGTTTAAGGATCTTGTTTGGGACGAGCTCAGGTGGAAATCAAAAAGGGAGAGGTTTGAGTTGACTTTTCGGAGCATTCGGGAGATTGGTTCGTTGGAGCCATAAGTGGGGTGGTGGACCGGTAGATAGAAGAGACGAGGACAACGTAGATTGCGGGGGTTGGTATTGAAGGAAATGGAGTTCAAAATGGATGCGAAGTCGATGGAACCTAAGAGAAGTCGATGAATGAAAAGAATGTCAGCAGTATTCCTACGTTCTTCTAACGAATTCATATTTAGAAGTTTGAGGCGGTCTTCATAGGGAGGTAGGATTAAAGGGTCGTTCCACAGCAGACCACTGAGTGGAATTTGTTGAATACCCTCGATTCGGTAAACATGAACCCGGTGAAAGGGGGACCAAGCTTGACTGGCATACTCAAGCAGGGGGCGAACAACGGTAATATAGAGAGATCTGGTTATATACGGTTTGGAAAATTCCTTGGACCACCGTTTAATAAAGCCAAGTGATGAGTTGGCTTTGAGGACCATCTTATCGATAAGCGATCGGAAATTAACCCCGCAGTCGAATAATATGCCAAGGTCGTGAAAAGACTGACCATGGAGAAAATAAAGTCGGGGAGGAGACGGGTTGCATTTACGTGAGAAGGTTATACGAGTAGATTGACATTTGGCTACATTAAGTTCTAGGCAGTTTTTAAGGCACCAGATTGAAAACCGATCAAGGTCTTCTTGAAGAAGGGCAGAGTCATGGGGAGAGGAAATACCTTTAAAAAAATTTGTCTCGACAGCGTAAAGGGAGAGGGAGGAGTGTTTAATGACCCTCTCAACATGGTTAATAGTAAGAATGAAGAGAAGGGGGCCAAGATGACTGCCTTGTGGAACTCCAGATGAGCACAGGAATGGAACAGAAAGGACGGATCTAAACCGAACACTCTAATATCTTTCTACCAGGTAAGAAGAAATCCATTTTAATTGGAGAGGCTCAAAGCCGAGAGCAGACAATTTGAAGAGGATCAATTGATGAGATATCTTATCAAACGCTTTAGAGAAATTAGTTGCGATAACATCGATTTCTTTGCCATTTTCTAAGGCTGTGACAGCAAAAGACACGAATTCAAGATTTGTGGTAGTTGATCTACCTTTTAGAAAACCATGTTGTCGGGGTGAAATAAAAGGCTTGCATTTGAGGCTTAGGGTTTCGTATAAAATGCTTTCAAAGAGTTTGGGTATATGTTTAGCAATGGGATGGTAATTTGTAACTTCATGCTTAGATACCTTTTTGTGTATTGGGATTATAAAAGAGGTCTACCAAATCTGGGGAAATTCACCCTAGCGCTTAGCTAGACGAAAAAGGTAGGAAAGGGGTAGAGACAGGTTGGAAGAGCATATCTTAAGAAACATGGCGAGGAGTCCGTCTGGGCCAGGTACAAATTCATCCTTAAGATTTTGTAACTTTTCTTCAATAACTGCAGGATCGAAATTTTGAGTGAGGAAGAGACCAATAGAGAAATTTGGTAGATCATTGAAGTAAGAGGGATCTGGTACGAATAAGTTGTTGGCAAAGGATTGTTTGAAAAATGTAGCAAAAAAGTTGGCGATGGTAGGAGGATCACTTGAAGATTTGGTTTCGAAAGCGAGGGAGGAAATATAACCATCAGTCTTACTTTTGCAATTGACAAATTGAAAAAAGGACTTGGGGTCATTTATGAGATTGGCTTGCGCACTATTCAGGTAGCGCTGATAGAGAGAGTTGTAGAGTTCAATGAAATGAAGATATGTACCTACATAATTTTAATAGCCGGAAGTTAATAGTTTCTTTTGTTTCGTAAAGAGCGAAGTCTACCAAGGAGGGGATGTAGAAGAAGTTTTATGGCGGGAATATAGCACATAAAGGGAAATGGATGTGAATATTTCTCTGTAAAAAGTGGAGAGGGCAGCGACCAGAGATAGATTGGTAAACTCGAAAGAAGCCCTGCTTAGATAGGAATTGATTTTATGTAAATTAGCTTTGTGAAAATTGTAAGAAAATAGAACTGCGGGACGAGGCGACTGGAGAGGAGAGTTGTGGAAAAATGAGAGAAGAAATGGAGGATAAAAGTTATCAATAGTTATAAGAGATAGGGGCCAACACGATAATGAGGATTTGATGATGAAGATGACGTCTGCAATTTAATCCGCTTTATTCTCAACGGTAGCGTCATAGAAGCAAAGTTTTCGTTGTTATTCTACCAGAAACAAACCATATAAGAGGCCTTCCATGTGGTGTACTCTGAAGGACCCTGTTTATGATGTGGTTGCTTACACCGACAACGTAACTCTTTATTAGACAGGCAAAAAGGCCACAGACACCCTCAATCATTCTCCCTTACAACTAAGAAGCATTCTCATCTCGGACACGAAGCTGCGGCTTCGACCAAATAGAATAAGTCTCCTTACAATAAAGTTCAAGATACATAACATACTTACTTTGCATAATTTACCCAAGTTAAGTGACAGTCATCTAAGATTCTCGAGGGGTGCTAGGTATTTTGGCCTCATCCTCTAACTAGGCTGTACGTTTAATTTGGGGTCTACAATTAAAAGTCATGGACTGGACAACACCATGCTGTTAAGAGTTTTCTCGTCTGACATTACCGTTTGGTGGCCTATTCTTTAAATACAGGCCAACACACATTAAAAAAAGCCGAACGAATTGCTGATATGAACATCACTAGAGCGTTTACAACCTCTTAAATGGCGGCTCTCCAAATTTTGATTTATTTATTATTATAACTGCAATTAACGCAACAAAGAAAAGAGCTAAATTTAGGACATGTCAGTCTACTTCCCTAATCAATCGACCTTCTACTAACTGAAACTAACGTCGACTTCAATCACCCGATTGCAGAAAGGACAACGACAGTTTTTTCTTATCTAATTACGGCTTTACAGACGGGTGTAATCCATAAAAAAGCTTTGACGCTGGGATCTTCTCCGAGAAAGTTTACATGCACATATTCTTTAGTCTATCCAGATATCAAAGCATCTTAAAAGCTGAAGTCTCATTTATACATCAAGCCGCTGCTGGTGTCAGTGTAAGTCCTAATTCGGATATTGGATTATATGTTACATGAACAGTCAAGCAGCCATTAGAACAGTGATCTTCGGCACTATGAATTCGAGAGTGGTGAGAGACTGTTAGAAACAATACAAGATCACACTCTGTTGGGTTCCGGGGCACTCAGAATAAATATTAGGAAGCTGGGCAATGTCATATGCCAAACATATGACAAACAAACCACTTAAACCTGGACTCATCGAAATAACTGTGAGACATCTTATATGGGCCATACTCGATCATAGGATATCAGGAGAGCTGATTGAAGTCACGAATGAACACCGTGCCATTGACATCGATTTCTGCTGGAGCTGCAGGTACGAAGGGGAAAGGGAATCTGTGGGGCACTTCCTAAATTGACACGCATCACAATGCAATCCCTAGGCACTTGCCACTTCCAAGATATAAGTAATCTGGAGGATGACAAATTTATCACGAAATCGTTTTGGTTCGAGGAGTAGTTAGGGCATCACCCTCATGTATCACAATCAATTTACAACTGTTCAAAGTGCACCTTAATTACGGTCACCCCAAACTAATGGAAGGCTCCTTCTAAATAGATGGTAAGGGTTTGGAACAACACCAGTGAAGATATTCGGTGTAAGTTCGCCTGGTTCGTAAAAGGTTGCCATTTGCCACCTTTGTCCAATTATTATGAGTTGACTGATAAACCTTCGACAAAAGGAAGAGAAGCAGTTCCGGAACCACCAATGTACAACTTCAAGCGATCTTCAAACCTTGTCCGACATTGAAGATCAGCGGATTATGTACATTTCCTTGATATACTCAAATATTAGCTTCGAAGTTGGCGGATATTCTCGCTATCATTTAACTACCGCTTTAACGTCGGTAGATATTGCCTGGGAAACATTTTAAGATCTTAGCGCCGTCCATATGAGATATCTCGGAACACTAAAACCATTTCATTGGATTCGTATATGCGTCCTATATCGATTTGACGTTGGCCTAATACATTTTCTACTTGGAAACTTTTACAAGTCATTGTGCCGACTTTAGTTTTAAAACATCGAATCGCTGTACCCCTTTTTAGTTGAATTTTACGGCAACCAACTCCTACAGTATTCTACAAGCCGTTACTAAATGAGAAATTTCCATGGAGGAAAAATCTACACAAGAAAGATAAGTAATTTCTCCTCCGTAAGGAATGAAAACGGAGCTAAATGGTAATCTTGAAAAATGCAGAACACAGATCCACCGCGAAACAGGTGCACTCAATGGTATCCGACATTCATTTGGTCCTTCTTTAAACTGGGGCATTAATTAAACCAAAAAAAGGACACTGCACTCAGTAATTACGGAACGTAATTACACCTTCCGTTTCCATTTCATTTCAAAACATTCACTCCCATAGTAAAGAGCTAAAAGATACAACAGTACAATAATAACTCCAGCTCGTAAAAAAAAAATAAGAAAAGAAATTCCGAAATCACTATTCTTTTTAATCTTCTCTTGTCGAAAGGAGAAGATAGTAACAGGGAACATGGAAAAGAAGGAAAAAAAAAAAAAAACAAACACCAAGTTACCGACCAAATGAATGTCCCTTCTGGAACATTATGTCCTGAATCTTTGGAATATAAAAAAAGAACTAAAATAACGGGCTTTTCCTCCCACATTCCATCAGGCAACTAGTACTAGCACTCTCCTCGATAGGAGAGGGAGAAATATGCAACAAGGAGGAATGTTACCACGATAAGAAGAAATAAAACCAGAGTGAGTCCTCAAGAAGGATACATGCTGGAGAAAAAAAACAAAACACAGGACTTACAAAAAAAATTATCAAAAGTGTGCTTTTTTTTATTAAAATTTATGAAACTAGAATAAGGTCCTCCCGCGGTGTACTCGTATCTTCTCATCCCGGTTTTTGTCTCCAATATTCTCTGGGCTATTTCGTTTTCTCTTTTTGTAAGTTTTCCTCCTTCGAAAGGGGAAATCATGTAATTCCAGGATATGTGTCCCATTGCTTCAAGTTGCTGTGGATTTAGTCCAAGAAGCTTATGCTCGGATCCTTGTACTTATCTATTTTTGCAGGAGCTCCACCATGCTGATCCTGGAGGAGAGCAAAAAATTCAATTTGTTCACTTTTTATAGCCGAGAAGAATTTACGGTATTCCAACATAAGAACGACTCGAGAAGTGCAACAAAAAATATTGTAGTCTGTTTGGCATTGTCAAGTATGGAATTGGAAGAAAAGAGCTCATAAGCAGGACTAGCTTGCCATGACAGAGATTGTGCTGATCTCAACTAACAGAAGAATTAATGAGAGTTTTCAGTTTTAATCTGACCTTTGAAGAGTACAAAGGACGATGTATTAAACAGATAAAGGAAAAATTGCGTAATCAAGTGTCATAGACAGCCGGCAAGTCCCGTCGCAGATGTCATCGGACCAGTTTGAGAAAGGTAGAGGTCATCACTAACGGTTATACAATATAATCCACAGTAAACTGGAAACTAACAGGA
The DNA here is from genome assembly GCA_963966105.1 of Volucella zonaria. Classification (NCBI taxonomy): domain Eukaryota; kingdom Metazoa; phylum Arthropoda; class Insecta; order Diptera; family Syrphidae; genus Volucella; species Volucella zonaria. Next base: position 190,102,647 of record OZ014532.1, on the reverse strand, counting down.
GAAATAGCAAAAAATTCCAACATTTGAATGAAGAAGGTAAGTTCTCTAGACGGTACGGGCGAACATATGTTGGAATCACACTCTCGTCGGCTAGTAAGAATCTAGAATCAAGAGAAGAGGTAAGCTACCAACCGCAGACGAACTTGCTGAGGCCAGTCCATTGAGGATGACGAGAACGGGGAACTGGTCGGTAGGTCACTTAAAGCGTAACCAATTACGAGTAGTCTCTTGAAATTGCCAGCGCCTTCTATTTTCCAAACGAAAAAAATAGCCAACCTGTTCTTTTACATTATACAGCTCTGCCACATATACACGTATCTTTGAACGCGCAGAAATCTGAAATGAGGCAGCAAAACCGGAATGAACTCAAGTAAATAATAGCCGGCACAAGCATTACCAAATGAAAATATTTCTGCAGCCAAAGTGGGTTTTAGGATGATGGCGACACAGGGTTAAGTTCATCTAATTGAACTGATCGTGGCAACAAATACAGATGGAGGATGAGAGTTAAAGAAGACCACTGTAATTGCAGAGTGTCTCTCAGTGAAAGTCGATAAATGGATTTCTTTTCTGTCTGAACTGAATAATACTAAGCTTCAGTGGAGAAACTCATGGTGATAAATACTAGAGGAATCAGATCAGTCAGGTTCCTCCTCCTCGTAAAGAGAACAACCTCAGTTTTGGGAGGACTGCATTCCGATAATCAATTTTTGCTTTGGACAAAGTTCCTATCAGGGTTATCAGGATTAAGTACATTACTTCTGTGTTATGCTAATCGGTAAGTCAGCCCATACTTTCTTAGTTCAAGGCCTAGTGCAATGCATATAGTATGCAGTAGCTTTACGCTGGAGACACTCTATTGGACTTCATACTATTGTCTGCGGAGGTCGGAAATTTACCATAAACCATTTACCATAATCGGCCTTCCCGTATTCAACAGGTAATCTGGCTTTACCACTGATTGGAGAAACTCAGATTTTCGGTAAATTTGGAGAAACGTATCCTTTGATAAGATTTCATGAATATGTCTCCAAACGCAATGAGGCCGGAACCCCAACGTATGGCCTGGACTACAGGATGAAGCCTAAAGGCGTTAAATTGCATGACCTTGGAGGCCAATCAACTGCTCCTCTAACCGAAATAATGCGGTCTTCAAATTTCGCACGCAATAAATTGAGTGATTGATGGGTTGTTGAAACCAGAGATCGTCCAGATACAATTCATCCAATTTTGGAAAAGAATATCCGGTCATCTGTTGCCGTAACGTTCTCCATTCACTGTAGTTGCCTCTCCAGCCTAATCTTCGAAAAAGCACGGGCGAATAATGCCGCCAACCCACAATCCGCATCATAAAGTGACTTTTTTGGGATACATTGGTTTTTCGTGAGTTTCGCATGGGTTTTCCGGTCCACAGAAACTACCCTTTCATCCACAAATGGGCTTCATCGGAAAAGATGAAATTCGATGACAAATTGCTCTGACGATCCAACATCGATCTAACAAATTGGCGACGTCGTAGATACTCCAAAGCCTTCAATTGTTGTGTAATTTGGAATTTATAGACGTGCAAATGAAGACCAACTTTTAAAATTCGCCGTAAAGTGCCATAAGCGAGGCCCAATTATTGACTTCGGCGACGAATTGAGGTGCCTGGCTGGTTTTCAACACTTTCGCTCACAGTGGTGATAATTTGGCGTGTACGTGCTGGCTGCATGCTTTATATGGAGTTTGACCCAATACCGAACTAGTTTCTTCAAAGCGCTTTACCACTGCAAAAATTCTGGACTCACTGGAGCGATAATGTTGGCCGAAAAACTCTCGAATTTTACGAAATGTTACTTTTATAGATCGCCCATTTTCGTAATAAGATTGAATAACAAAAATGCGTTGTTACATGGGAAACGACTCCATGACTAAACTTGCCAAAGGTTGTCATTGAATTCAGTAAATGACAGTAATTGACAGCCAACATTCCAAACATCTGTTGGCTCACCCTAAAGTCCACAGAAAGCCTTCAAAGGCATACTACCGTAGATATTCTGCCTCATGCCCCATACCAACGCTCATTTATAATTATTTTCCAGTTATCAGCTCTTTGGACAAACCCAATCAGCTTCTTGCATACTTAGCGGTCAGCTCAAAACTTTATACCAGCGTACACTTGAGTACGTCGAATCATCTACGGGTCAAATACGCATTCGCATTCGTGTAGTAGCAAGAGCACTTAAAGATGTGAACATACACCATATATGGTCTAGATGGTACATCTGCTGGTATATCCCTTCTTCCGAAGAGGTGCTCTTCAACGCGGGCAAAACCACTGCGCCAGCTTTTCATCAATACTTTTCAAATTGTCTACCCACGGCTTAAATGGATATCCTCTTACCCCGAAAACCGTTTTTACAGTGTTCGCTTTAGATCATCCCACTCGGCTCCATTTTTGCCCACCACTGGAGTTCCACAAGGCAGCCATCTCGGCCCTCTTCTTTTTATATTAACCATAAATAATCATCAAACTTTCGTCTCCCTTTACGCCGACTATAACAAATTTTTCAAAAACATTTCCTCACCCCATGACTCCTTCCTCTTCAACAAGACCTTGATAGTTTTTCGATCTTTTCGCATTTTGTGTAATAGGGAGCTCAACTTCCGTTCACATGGGATAATCCTTAAAGCCAACTCTGCACTAGGTTTTGTAAACCGGCGGACCAAAGTATTCACCCATATGTGACCAGGTCCCTCTATATTACTTTTGTTCACCCCCTCCTACAGTACGCCAGTCAACTGTGGTTTCCACATCATCGCGTTCATATCTCGAGAATCGAAAGCATCCAGTGCCGTTTTCTTCGATTCGCTCTTCAAGGTTTGCCATGGGATGATTCTTTTACTCTGCCCCCCTATCAAAACCGTCTGAACCTTACCAACTTAAACACCCTTGAGGAACGCAGAGATGCAGCCGAATTTCTCCTTATTCATCGATTCCTTTCAGGTCGGGAATGCGCGGGCTTTTGCCCCAACAAAATTTCTCTTTAGGACTCTTTCCGAGCTGATGGAAACAGCCTTTGTCTATCCCATCCCTAAAAAAGGCGATTCTTCATCTCTTCTCTCCTACAGACCCATTGCACTTACGTCCCTTCTTCCTTCGCATGGTAGGCACCTTGACGCGACTGACCTTTTATTTCCGTCCTTAGTCGTAGGAACTGGCTTAAATTTTTAAAATGGAAAAACAAAAAACAAATTACTAAACAGTGAAGACGAAATCTCAACTTCATCCATCTCCTTCCTGGTAGGGGAAATGGAAGAAGTGGAGCTACTGGATAGCGATGGTGAGGTGTTCGAAAGAACACTCACTAACGAGAGCTACTTCACCGGTGAGCAGGCTGGTACTCACACCGATGATACACAGGGCAGGACCTCGGTCAAAGGGGTAGCCATGGCAGCTGGAACATACGCTGCAGAGGTTACTTCCAAGAGGAAAAGAAATAAGGGCAAGGCTGCGGCGTTGAAAAATGTGGAAACAATTGGCTCAGCCGCTGTGCCTGCCACTTTCATCACCGCTGCTAAGAGTACGAAGAACACACACCAAAGGGCAAGGGTTTTGCTACATAACGCTAGTCGTAAGGTAGCAAAATATGAGCGCTGTGATCCCAGAAACTTAAGCGAATGAGAAAAAGCTGCCTTTGAGAGAGCGAAGGCCATCCTGGCTAACAAATCGCTTACTCAACAGGCCGCAGGCAATGCTGTTGTTGCTGCAAAGACGGGAGTGGAAGCCGATCAAGTGCCCTCTACCTCCTACGTCGCATAATTAAAAGAGGGGGCTAGCGTCTCTGGAAAGAAGGCAAGTTTCAGCAGAAAGAGAAATAGATCCGACGACGTCGTGGAGCCGAACGATGCAAAAAAGGTGAACGCTGGTACTTCATCTGCATTGCGTCGTAGTCGTAAGCAAATCGACCCGAAAGACGAGCTTTTTGTTGGTATGATTAAAGAGTTGGAGCCTTGCCTTCGGTTAACAATGGACCTGTGGAAAAACGTCAAGGAGAAGTTCCAAAACGTCCAGTGGAAAGACTTATCCACCACAGGAAACGGGGAACTTCAATTCGATGGCGCTGGTTGGGAAGGCGGACGTATGGTTGTAGCTTGTGGGAATAAGTTTTCTGTGGCCTCATTAGACAGGTCCCTACACGAATCCTGAGAAGCTCCTGCGACTACTTCATCTGCAGAATCGGGAACCAAAAGCCGATACATGGAAAGTCCTTAAGACGGGGCCTAGACGGCAGTACGGGCAGCATTTTCTGCTGTCCCTTAACGGGGACTGCTTGCTATACCCCGAAAAATTGAAAACTATGGAAAGGTAAAGCATGGAAGGACTGATGGTTAAGCCATCGACCAAAGGAAAGGGCGAGGAGGAACCCCCCAAAATCATTGCACTCAAGGCAATGGAATCAACCATCGTCAACTCAGAAACAGTCAGTGGTTGCGGCACAGTGCTCAATGCACTATGCAGTCAAAACCGGGTAAAACTGTGCTCTGGGTACCAGGACACTGTGGTATTAAAGAAAATGAATAAGCGGGCGAGCTTGCAAGAAAAGGAGGGCTACTCGACAATAGTGAGGTTCACAACATTAAACCACCCCTTTGCATAGTGAGGGGTACTATCAAGGAAAAAATCACAAAGACTGCCAACTTAAGTTGGGAAAGTCTTGGAAGACACAGGGTATCCAAAGCTCTTTGGTGGCTTTCTGACGGCAAAAAATCAAAGAAGTCGATAAAATTAAACGGGGATAAGCTTAGGACTGTAATAAGAATTTAGAGAGGACACCGCCTCGGCAATACGCAAAGATACTCGAATTGTCAGATACGGATATTTGCAGATTCTGCCGTGATCTGCAAACTATTGAGGACATAACACACATACTCTGTGAATGCGAGACATTATCGCATAGTCGAAGAAAATTTTTAGGGAAATACTTTTTCGAAAATCTAGAGGAAGTAGACGGCATGAACTTCAAAGACCTTCATGATTCCACAGGAATCGCGATTGACCCATTTTGGTGTCTATTGTCTGTGTGATGGCATATCCATCAGACCACTGTTTAACCTAACCTAACCCCCGTCTCCTCTTTCCAAGGCCGTGGAAACGCTGATAAACAGTCAACTCATGAAACATCTCGAAACACGATAACTTATCAATGGCCCGCCGTGCGGTTTTCCTAGCAGCAAGTCCACTGGTGATTTGATGGCATGTCTCACCGAAAAGTGGAATCAAAGCGTAAACCAATCTGGAGAAGGCGAGATTGATATTTCTAAGGCATATGACAGAGTTTGGCATCAGGCTCTTTTGTCGAAAATGTGTGCTTTTGGAATCGACGATGTTCATTCTCAATGGATTAGAAATTACCTTTCGGAACGTTCAATTCAAGTTGTCTTGGATGGCTTCAAGCCTGATATTCACAAATTAAATGCTGGTGTGCAGACAGTGGGCACCCTCGGACACCGACGTAATGTATCGTGCCTCACTTTGTTTTATCGCAATTTCCACCATCAGGGCTTTATAGAAACCGCCAGTAGCATTTCGCTTCTTCAAACCCGCAACCGTAAATCCCGTTTCGCTATAATCTCAAGTCCATTTTCCAACATACTTTGGAATATCGTTATTTGTTCACTAAGTCGTACAACTCGCTTATGGAATGCCCTTGATATCTATTTCCTCGTCGTTATAACTTACACACATTTAAGACCAACGTACGTCGGTATCTCTGTTTTCTCCCTCCCTAAGTTTTCTTCGCCAGCACTGTGTGCAAAGGTTTTAAGGGTTCCAAAAACTTCTTGAGCGCTCGTTAATTACAAAAATAAAAAAAAAGTACGCGTCATAAAACTCGAAATATTCCTCGGCCCCAGTTTCCAGGCTCTAGACCCCGAAAACGTGATTTTTATTTGTATCGCTCGATCATTGCAAACTATCAATCAAGTAACTGAAACCAGCCACCATTCAAACTTGTTTGGTGATAGGTGCGGTGAACGAGATTACAATCAATAACTTTGTAGTACGGATTATGTTGGCTCCCTGACTATCAAGTGATTGAGGGCAGTGCTTGAATGATTTATCGCAAAACTTATGGCATTCGTAAACTCGACTTAATCATAGTTTATGACCATCTTAATCTGTTTTAATGAACCTGGTTCTCTGAACATTTTCGCTACCAGAATTACCAAATCCAAAAGGTAAACCATCTCTTGTTATTGCTCACAGTTTCACAGTGCCAAAATTCCCAAGCAACCAACAGCTTTAAAGGAATTAATCATCATCTGCCGCTTTTCTATGATATAATCATCTAGAGCTGCGTTCTATCTGTGCCTTCCCAATTCACGTAAGTAGATTAACATATTCTAATTCGTGCTGGCCCATCACACAGCCAGAAAAAATATTTACCTAGTCCCGGCTCAATTAATTGAATTTTTACGATCAATAAAAATCCACTAATCCCTGTGTGATCATGAGAACGATCATATAAGCTGTTGAAACTCTGTTCAGGATGGTGCCTATAAATACAACATTCACGACCACAAAAGAATCAGAGTTAGGGTTGGGGACTGCGAGTTGCATTCCGGCAACCTAAGCTGATCCTGATCCACAAATAAACAAAACTGATCCCCGGAACAATTTGATTGTGGCCAAACGCATCATGATTGGGACGTCCCGCTGTGGGAATTTGATTTCCATCGCATCGGACGAATTTGATAGTTTTTCCTGTAGTTTGCCTGGGTTCTGATTTATATCACTGGGGAACGGGCATATTGTCGCACATGTGTGCCTTTGTCTTTATGTATGGTGAAGATAATCCAGGAACCAACCGGAATAGGCGCCAGAACCTCATCAACTTTTGCTCTATCAAGAGATCAATTTCTTTTTGACTGACATTTAAAAGAGTAACCCAACGACGATTAATCGACGAACTTTGAAATAAAATTAACTTGATATGATTTTAATTTGACAACGACAGCGGCAGCTGACGACAAACTTTGAGTTAAGGTTGAAATTGTGGATGGTTCTTTGGTAATTAATGAGGCAACCGTCGACAGGAAACCGACACTTCCAAGGCCCCTGACATAAAACCCAATTAATTCTCCAAATTTGGTCCTCTTCTCGGCGCTTAATTAGTTAAACCACGTCGTAGATTAGAAGTTTTTATTAGTCCTAATCCATATTCATAGAGTACGATTTTGCCCCCGTCATCATAAAGTCATCTTCAACTTGGATATCCATCCGTATCTCTAGTCTCTACCCCATCTATCTTACCGTCGAAATTAGATCAATTTTATTCGAAAAGTTTGTTTTAAGTAAAAACCCACTTAACCTTTACTATCCCGGGATGGTGAACTGCATTCAAAAGAATCTCTTTGAGAGGTGGCACATGCTACATCTAGAGTGAATGGGCGAGCGAAAATACCCTCTCTTAACCAGTTTCATAAATACCACGAAGTCAGATAAGTAGAAACAGGCGGCTCGGCGAGGGTTTGGAGATAGGTGGCAGAAAAAATTCCTTATGATGTTGGAAAAGTTGCATCCTGCTGGTGATGCTGCATCCAGAGTCAGTACTGAAGCTGGAGTCTATCTATCACTTAAGGAACCAACAGAGATACGAGTACACTGGAACAAATTCAGTTTTGTTAACAGAACTGTGCGCGATTCTTGGTAAAATTTATGAAAGTATCTCAATATGAAATATATTCAAAGTTTGTTGCTAGAGAGTAAACTTTACACGAGCTTGAAAAAAGAACAAAATCGAGGACGAACAAGTTGGGATAAAGTGAAAGACGCAAGATTTAGAGGTGAGAACTCTTACCGCAGAAGGTGTATTGACAAATGGGGTGAAGTATTTATTTATTCGTGGGTTGAACTTTGTTTAAAAAGTAATTAGCATACTTAAGAGTGGAGACCGTGGTAAAAGATAGTGTAAACGAATTTGCGCCAGCGGTTTTTGTATCAAAAAGTATTTCGAAAAGGTTATCGGTTGGGAAGTCCTATCGGAGATCACCATGTGAAACCATAGGTACATCGAACTCAGAATCGGATGCGAGATCGCGTTGAAGAGGATTAATCTGCTGAAAACCTGATAGATACGGTTTAAGGAGGAGGTCGGCATGTCCAACTGTGGTCTTTCTAAAACTCAGAATGAAACAAAAGCTAGAGGAAGCTGTTTAGAACCTAATCGGCGCCTTCACCAAGTGTTTTAAACTGGCATGCCCAGCAAGAAAACCATCTCGCCCGTTTCTTTGTGGAACGGAGACCTGCAGCGTTTTCATAAAGACACAAGAAAACTTGAAAACAGGTCATTTAAGACTGATTTGGAGGAAGACTGGAGACTTTACAGAGTGAACCAAAAATAACATAAGAAGCTAATTCGGGTTTCGAAAAGTACTTCTTATAAAGAGTTTTGCTAAAATATCCAAATTGTCAGTGAAACTATTAGGTTGTTCGCAGTCCTTAAAAGAGGAAGATCAACCATGCTGGAATCACTCAGAAAATCTGTTAGTAACTAGACTGCCTCGAGAACAGAGACTCTCCATCTAATGCTTGATAATTACTTCCCATGTAACGTAATCAGAACTGGCTCAGAACCAGTTCCTATTAACGAAGCTGATAGTGAATAACACAATACGCCACGCCGCAGCCAGATGAGACCACAATTTTTGATAGCTTCAAGTCGCCTGGCACCGATGGCATATAACCAGTTACAATATGTTACAATAAGATACAAACCAGCTGCTGGTAGCTCTGAAGAGAATCTTCACTGCTAGCCTTGTGAACAGTGAGAGTAGCCCTTATTCCGAAAATTAGAAACCTCATGCACGCGAAGAGCTTCAGACATGTAAATCTGACTTCCTTAATGTTGAAGACCATGGAGAGAATGGTCGAGATCCATGTGCGCAAAACTGTTTTGCGAATGCATTATTTGTTGTGCAAAAGTGCGCTTCAAAATCTGGGATGCGGAATTAAAAACGCACTCGACAAGAAAGAGTCCGCGGTAAGCAAATTCTTCAACATTGAGGGTCCTAAGGGCGACGCAACTTTTGACGGCATGTGTAACTTGGCAAGATAACACGGCGTAGCCGAATCAGCAGTTTTATGGATAAAAGCAATGCTCATTGTGCAGATGCTGACTGCGGTCAATATGTGATGGCGGAGGTAAACAAGGGTTGCTCGCAGGGCGGTGTTCTATCTCCACTGGTATGGTCCATGTTTTAGACTCAATACTCAAAGCGCTCAATAGTTCTGACGACTACGCACTAGCATACGCTAGCTGTGCAGGCTGTTGGATCGTGTCAAGCGACTTGTTTATTAAGGCCTTTCAACAAGAAGCTATGATACCGCCAATAATATCGTACGCCTCAGTTGTCTGGTGGAAAAAGCTCCAACGAAAGTACGTCACAGCTACTTTTACCAAACCCCAAATAGCGATCTGTCTCAGTTGTATGGGGGCTTTCACTAGCATACCTGCCACCACTCTAGTCGCATTGATGAATCTTCCTCGCCTTAATATTAATATCATGGGCTGCACTCTCAAGGTCATCTTCCGTTTAAAAAGAAGTGGCCTTTGGTACAATAAGCACTGGAGCTTCGCTGACATTCTGCGCCGCCATTTGACTCTGGTCTTATGGACATGGTGTCCGCTGCAATGACACCAGAACCTCAGCTGCAGAAGCAATACGAAATCGACATTCCCTGTGTCCAAGACTGGTTTTGGCCAGAGCCTTAGCCAGAAAAGGAATGTAGTCGGCTCTTCACGAATAGTGCAAAACTGATTTAGGATCCGGCCCTACTGTGTTTCTGGAGGACGACAACGTTAGATTTCACTCCTCGTTAGGGGAACTTGCGTCTGCCTTCCAAATGAAGATACGCAATCCTGAAGGGACCTATATTGTGAAGTATCGATGAGGGGTGAAGCATTTACATCTGTAGCGACAGCTAAGCTGCCTTTAGACCCTTACTGAATACTCTTACGGCTTTAAAGCTAGTTCGAGAATGCAAGAGTTCATGCAGTCGGAGGGCTGAATTCACTGTGAGATCACGGGAAATGAAATCGCCGTTAAACTTGCAAGGCAAGACTCAGGAGAGAGTTTTTCAGGACCCGAACCTACGTTAGAAAGCTAGGCATAACTGTGTCCTCGGTTAAGGCTTCCATTGACAGTTAGGTTTCATTTGAGCGCATCTGCAGATAGCATGGCTTCCTCGATTGCCAGCAGACTAAACTAATGAATCCTGACGCCTTTAAGAGGTCAATGGCTTTCATTCCTGGACTGAAATTTTATAGCAATTGGCGCAGTAATTGAGTTACAAGCTTTTTGCAGAAATCGCTTTCTGACTTTCGTTTTTGAAGATTTGTTAAAATAATATGAATGTATCTGCTAAGAGTTTGAGTATTTCCTAATAGCCATTGTTTAGTTGAAAAACTACTTACTTAGTTAGTCCATGGTGGATCAGGGTCAGCTAACATGCCTCTTCAGGCTGTGTTTTGCCAGCTGTCTCCAGTTGGGCACACAGCGCGTCCCCTTTCACTTATGTGCGTAAGATAAGGTCCTGCTCTACTGCGTTGTCCCTCTAGGTTTTGAATCGAAAACTATGCAAACCGAGACGCTGGTCTTCGTACGATCAAAATGACCTAGCTACCTAAGCCGCGTTATTCAAGCTTTCTGACGAAGTTAAAATCGCTGTACAGCTCGCACAATTCGCTGTTGAAAAGTCTCTTCAATTCTTTTTTGGTCAGTGTCTGGTATAATGTCTCTATGACTGTCGAGAGAAGGCTTTACTACATACATAATTGCCTTCTCAATCCAAAGAAGGAGCAATCAGCAATATTAATTCTTCACACGATTCACGCGCTGGGGTCGTAGTCGGAATTGACAGCAGAGCTAACGTGGATAACGTCCCTATGATTGCCTATTGTCATGCTCTGTCCTAGTGATTTTGTGTGTCTCTCCGCCGCATTGACAGCTCTCTGTGGTCTTTCCATTATATCAATGTAGTCTGCGTATGAAAGTAACTGAACAGACTTTGGAAAGATTGTGGCTCTGCATTGACTTGTGAGTTTCACACAGTTCCTTGAGGAACGGTGTTGTAAACTCACATGACAACGCGTTGCCTTGTTCAAGTCATTACCGACCTAACAAATAGATTAAGTGGTGATGTGTATCGATTTCTCACTCCTGGGTAGTGTGAAAATCTGGTCTATGGTAGACTTTCTTGGCTTTGAACGACACAAATAAGGACGGGCGGGTCAGATAGTTGGCGGAGGGTCTTCGGCGTTTACATAACACTGCGGACAGGATTTTATGTACGATGTTAAGGAGCCTTATTACCCTGTAGTTGGTGCAATTCGGGGATATTTCTTCTCTAAGATCGGACAAATATTGCATACTTTCTTCAACTCAGATTTTAGAGATGAGTTGATGTATGCTCCATATTTATTCACCATCTGCTGCTTTAGAAAGCTTGTCCGTTAAGCCTTCGGGTTCAACGACGGAGTTAGACTTAGTCCTGGAAATTGCTGTCCCGACTTCATCGTCGTCAAGTGGACGGAAATATTGTCTATCATCGACCGGGTTGAATTATTCATTCCGCTTGACTGTGGCATGTTGTTCATCATCACCGTTTAGAAGTCCGCAGAAAGAAATTTTTCAGATTCTCAGCACGTACTGTGGTTCTCCTATGAGGTTTCTTTCTTCATCCTTGTAGATTTCTGTTCGGGTTTTACAGCTTTGGAATGCCCGTTTTATTATTTGGTAACACAAGCGAACATCATTCGATCAAGCCCTTTTCATGGCCTCTCTTTGTTTTCCGAAGAACCTATATTTTTTTCTTCTTTTCTGCTCGTACAGCTTGCGAACACGTGTCGTCCTGTTATGCGTGCGGTTTTTTCGTCCGCTGTTTTTCGTCGATTTGCCCGTCTACACTCCTCAAGGGCGGATTAAAGCCAAGTGTACATATATCAGAGACGGCCTCTCTGATTGCTCTTTGGCTGTGATGCGACTGGCCTTCTACATTCAGTGATAGCAACATTGGACTCCTCGAGAGGTCAAGGGAAAGTCGGAAAAGGTCCTGGAAGCCGTTTGTGATTGTGGGGTTTTGACGCTGGCGTTGGGTTGTTATTCTTAGGAATCTTGGCTTCAGCTAAGTAGATATTAGCTGCTCGGAACGTTCAGAGATTTTTTTTTTTTTTTTTATAATTTACGCGCGCCTAAGGGGTTGTGAATACCCTTATACTGTTGCCAGGGCTCGGGCGGAAAGATAGAAGGAGGAGAAAGGAAAGTTTGTGATGTAGTGGTTTGAAACTCAGGTGTATTTCGTTTCGATATTGATTCTCCAGTGGTGGGAGTCCAAATAGGACGGAGAGATTTTTCTTCTCTCGGAATGTGAGGTTGTGAATTTTAACGGTTGTTTTGTGCTTGAAAACCCTACAACAGCCAAATCTACATGTCAGTGTTGTGCCTTCACACGCAGATTTTTCTGACTGAGTTCCAATTACACAAATGAAAACTTGCTGTGGCTAGGATTCGAATCTTGACCTTCCGAGTGAGAAGTGATAGCTAGTACCACTACACAACGGCCACCCCCGAGATCCAAAACTCTGGCGGAGTTCCTTGCGTAGATCGCAATTTCATCAATATGATATCCTTTATAGGTATCAAGGTGTGAAAACCATGTACGGGCTATAGTTACTTGACGTGCACCGCAAGAGCAATAAACCTGTGCCCGTTTCCGGAAGTGATGGCGTGTAGGCTATTCTATAAATGCCCCCATTGTCTACCTTGGTATTAAAATCAGAAACGACGATTTTCACGTCATATTTAAGCTATCGCTGAGAAGCTCGTAAAAGTAGTCTTTGTTAAGGTCATCCTTCTTCTCTATCGGAGCGAAGGTGTCGTCAGGCGGTCCTTTACATAATCGAAGCTTAAGACTTGTTCCCTAAGTCTTAATCTTACGACGAATTATCGGAATAAACGCAGCGATTGCTGTCCTTATTCCGCCAGTTGTCTGTAACATTATCTATAGTAGATATCACAGTTTTTCGTCCTCTTTTATCCCATCCATCCCATCGCACTTCTTGAATGGCGGTTATGCCTGCTTTATAGTAGTCGAGGACCTCTGCTAATTGTACGGCTGCACGCGGTATGTTAAGGGCTCGAATATTCTACGTGCAGATCCAAGGGCATTGTCCTTTAGTGCATTTGTTACTTCGTCACTTTGATTTAATTTTCCACATAGGCTTGTGAATCCTGCTGTGAGAGTGTAGCTCATGGCATAAATATTAAGAGGGACCACCGTGGCAGGCGTGTTAGGGAAAGCTCCAAGTACAGACGAGACATACTGGTTTTATCTGTTTTTTTCATCGGATAATCGTTGCCAGATATATCCAAGGAATTCTCGGCGACAAGACCCATGTGTTGCTGAAAGCTCCACTGCACTGTCAGACAGTGTAATCCAGCATTGAATTGCATCGGCAGTACCTCGGAGCGTTTCGACGTGACATGGTTCAATCTAAAGAGGTTTGTTTTCCAGCAACACACTCAGCTTCGTTTGAGAAATGGGTGGTAATTATGATGCGTAATGATTCAGGTCAGACACCTTTTCCCTTCTTGTGAACCAACTACTCTCAATTGACTGAAGCCCCATTTCTAGTACAGGTCTAGGGCTGACTGGGTTTTAGAGCAGACAGCAGATCAAATAGACAGCTTGGCCACATCATCTGCATATGCGTGAGTGCAGATTTTAGAATCCTAGAGTGCGTCAATCAGCGACTCGATGAACTATAGCATTGGAGCATTGGAGACAGAACGCCGCCTTACGGGCAACCCCTGTTGATTCGAGCCGTAGCATATTGGCCTCAGTCAGCACCCCTATCAGGGACCAATTCAACAGCGGTGTTCTTATCCTTTGAAGAACAGTATTGCTGGATCTACCGATTTGTTAGGCCCGTAGTTGCAAAGCAGCTTTGAGCAGATGAAGCTCAACCATTCTCTCTATGCCCTTCTATATCAAGGAAGTCAGACTGATAGGCCTGAAGGTATCTGCGACCGTGTAGACAACTTTTCTGATTTTGAGTAAAAAGTCCTCCCTAACTATTAGCTAAGGGTTCAGTATGTATAGAAGAGCAAGGCTTACATTGAGGTTACCATCTGGTGGTCTATAACTTTTAATAACATAACTGGGCACATGCCATCGGCGCAAAACAGCTTGTAGCCATCGAAGGAAGCAACAGCATGTTTAATGCTCTCATCCGCAACAACAGCCGATGAGATATACCAGTTACGGCATGTTGTGTTATTCAGCTCACCAGCAGCTTCGGTCATAAGAGCTGGCTGATTTTGATTTTAAGAAGATTTTGTCTGCCTGCTGGCCTTACCGACTGTAACGATTTTGTTTATATCCAAATTTGCTATTTTGTTCTTTTTGTATCGATCTGCAGCGTTTTTGGATTTCGGGACCTCTGAGATTGGTCGCGGTAGTTCATTTGCGAGGATAGTACTTAGGTTTTGAACAGCTTCCTCTATCTTCTAGTTCGTTCAGAAAGAGAGAGAGAGTTCCTTCTAAAAGCGTATCTCGTTGGTTTTCCCTCGGATTCCTGGTCTTCAATATGGCCAAGACCATCACATCTGATTGTGAAATGGACGCCTCCGATAGTACTTTCAATACCTGTTGGATAGCGCTTAGTTGATTACCTACCGTGTTGTTTTCGTTACGTTGGCTGATAGCCAATACCCATGATGGTTGCCTCTCATGTCGTATTTGCTGCTGCCCTAAAAAGGATTGTGAGGATTATCATCGCTGCGGTAACACCTGATGCAACGAACAATTTTTGCTATAATTCGTGAATTTTTTGGCTTATGTCTGCTTATATTCTCGGTCCTTCTCAAGGCTGCAGTAGCAGATTTGGAACATTGGAGGTAAATCTTAGTACTAGGAACGTCAGGCCCTTTCTGCAATCGTTTGAATTAAGCTGAAAATGAATCCTTCCAAGGTGTGGCGTGAGCCGTACCTAGATTTAAAAGTCTCGATAGAGGCTTTGTCTAAGCTGAAAGAAAGTTATCTTCGTATTTTCCCGATTCTTGCTTTGCCTGTGAGAATCGATGTTCAACTTTTCAGTGTCAACATCAACATGTTCTCCCTTTTCCTGAGATGACACAAGCTAGCTTCGTTGGCCTTAGAACCTTAAAAGTTGAGTTTGTTTCTGGTTGCACTTCACCCTATGAGTTTAGTTTCGCATATTGCAGCTCAATGCTACATGCAAGCTTTCTTCGCATCGGCTAGGTCCCACAGTTTGTAAAAGTAACGCTTGCACACGTCTTTCGGGCTGTTATTACTGCCAGCCTTCTAATTTGAAACACTTGCTCATATAAGGAAGACGCGTCCGTCCCTTGCTGCTTCGAGGGTTCCTTGAAAGTGGGTTTTCTCATAACATACAAATTCTGTCTACCCGAACTGTAACCTTTGGTGATTGCAGCATCGGTTTCATCCGGGTCTTGCTCGTAGAGAAAGCCACTACCAGAGTTCTCAGAGTGGGTATAACCGCATCGGACCTTCCACTAGACTAGTGCCAACTTCACCTGGGCATCGTGTCCTGGTCAAATCGCTTCTGGCTTTTGTTAATGGGTTTGTTCACTTCGTTCGAT
This sequence comes from Volucella zonaria, assembly GCA_963966105.1. Taxonomy (NCBI): domain Eukaryota; kingdom Metazoa; phylum Arthropoda; class Insecta; order Diptera; family Syrphidae; genus Volucella; species Volucella zonaria. Next base: position 190,086,978 of record OZ014532.1, on the reverse strand, counting down.
TTCCATCCACTGAAACTGCCGCCTTTGTTGGATGCAGCCCCAGTTTCATCTAACATCGCGCGTAGCCAAAATCCATTGACAGAGGGAGTGATAGAAACTTTCTTCTCCTTGGCAATGTTTGAGAAGGAAAATCAGAACTCAGTTTCAAATCCGAGATCGGATCGGTTTCAGTAGGTTTCACTTCTCTGTTATCTCTTCACGCCATATGTTGGTTTCGCATCTTGTTCTCCTTTCTCCCTACCTCTTAGATGGTAGCCCACCAAATTGTACCTCTGTGGAGCTACTGAGCATTCATCTGTCTGTCGATGGTGGACTTATTAAGTTCGTTGATTAGAGCTTTCAGAATCCCTACTCCGTCCTCGGTCGAGAAGACCACAAGTGGATTATCGTTCTTTGGTGCTAAATTCATCGTCTCATCTTGTTTCCCACCTGAACTTTAGAATCTTCGACTTCCGAACCTTGCTACCATACCAAGGCAGCAAATTAAAGTAAAGTGCCTACAGTATAAGGTTCGCTCACCTGCATCACGCTCAAGGCTTCTTGTATCGATCTCGTGTGACAACAAGTCCGTTTTAGCTGCTTATGGTCTCCGGTAATTGCTCGATGGGCAAGTGTGTTACTGCCTTCGTTATGGGGGTCTTTAAAATAAAATCGTTCATATTCAATTCTAGTTGTAACGTTACGCTGTATTGAACTTGGTAGAAAAGTCGTTAAATAATTCTAAACCTGTCAAGGTAGCTTATACGAGTTTGTCGCTGAGTCGAACTCAGATGCCACCATTAAATTCTCCTAGGAGGATTAGTTTTGACGAAATGTCCGTATTGGGCCATGTTCGAAATGAGCTCTGCCACTGAGGTTCACCTAGCTAAACTTGCGCATGTCCGAAAATTCAGTTTCATTTTCAATGTCAGCGATTGATGGATTTCTTCAGCCGTCCATATTTTCGTGGTTGAACTTGTGTTTCTGCTTCATTTTCAAAGTAGTTTCTAAGTCATTGCCGTACTATGAAATTCCATCGTTACCGTGCCAATTACACAACAAACAATTAATCTTAACTTTGGAGAGAATTCTTCTTCTTGTGGTAGTTGGGGCAAGTTTACGTAGTGCTATAAATGGAACTAGCTCCCATCAAAAAATTATACCATACTCGTAGTTGCAACTCACTACACTGCGTAAAAATGTCTATTTAGACGACCAATACCATATTTTCGAAAGACATGACGTCAATTCAAGGTGCAACTTATTCCTTTCCTGCAATCTCTCTACTCGTATATTTCCCCCTCCACTAAAAGAAGAAAAATCCATCAACTGAGTTTTGAAACAATCACCCAAACCCGAACCCAAAATACCGAACATCCCGTCGAAGCTAAGTATAACATGACCAACTATCTCCGGCTACCTCCTTCGGGCGACGTTTTAATATTTCAAAGCTCGAAATCCGATTAGGATGTACTCCAAAAGTGGTTTGCAACAATCCATACGAAAGTTACCCCCAGATTCCGGAACGTTAGTGACATGTTGGCTGTATAAACCACTTAACGTTTCACCCCCACCGAAGCCATTAAAGATCAAACGATTCCACTGCTGTTCCTAATGCGGCCCACACACAAACGAGTTTCTGATTATTGAAAAAGCACACAGCTACACACAAAGTAAAGAAAGAAAGTGCGGGGCAAAAAAAAAAGTAATAATCTAATTTACCACAAATGAGGAACCCCAGCTGTATTTTTTTTTTTGTTCGTTGTACGAGTATTTCCTTCACTCCGTTTAGAAGGACTAAGTGTGTTTTGCTTTTGATACCATCTCTTGGGTATCATGTAGCACCCCAACCATCAAGGACGACCATCAGCAACCACCAACCATCACCACCACCACTACCATATGCCACAGACCGCGCGCACTCACAAAACTCGAAATAGAATTAAGCCTAAACAAAGTACTACAGGACATTAGAGTCCTTTTCGCTTGACATGGCACACCGCAGCATCAGCATCAGCATCAGCATCAGCAACAGAAGCAGCAACAGCAGCAAAGAGATGGAGATACAGACATTCCCCAGGACATCAGCAGAAGGGCAACTTTCAGAAACACATAATCTCATTTGCGAGACCACATCAAACATCAAAGTGGAATTCAAGGATCATCCATCCATCCGACGTCGTCGTAGTCGTAGTTAGAATCAGAGTTCTAGTCATCTCTCGTGAAGCGATATCGTTATGTGGCCGAACGTGGTGGTGGTTGCACTGATACTCCAGTATCCTGCTTGGATATACCCGAATGAACAGAATATGAAATACAGAATCTTGGCTCATGTCCCTTCTGCATGCTAAACGAGAGTCGGTGGTTTGGTTGGGCAGAACCCGGGACATCGCTGCGGTGATGTAAATCACTGGATTTCGTTTCATTTGTCAAGGAGCAAGTTTTATTCTTGCATTATGTCATTACAGTGATACGGCCACGACTACGGATGTATTTCTATATCCCTGAGTTGGTGGTGGCATGAGCACGCAGAGTCTTGATGTGGCTAGGCTTTACCCACATTCCATGGACTCCATGGAACTGGCAATCCGTGGTGATCATACGCTTGTCAAGGGTCAGACAGTTTTTTCTAGGATTACTGCGCTTAAGTTGGACAGAAGATGAATTGGCGGAGTGGAAATCATAAATTCGGTTTCAAAATGTCAAGTTGTTTGACAAATGGAGGTATTACACCAAACAAGGAATTTTCGGAATCTTTTAAAAAAGTGGAATTTCTCACAAAATTGAAAAAGGCAATGCGTCCAGGATCTTTACTTCACTGCAAAGGGTTGGAGCAGTAAGAGGAGTGAGAACAAAATAATGGAAGCTTGACCTAGTGACTTATAAACGACGGACATTCCAGGTAATAGAAAGTGGAAAAATCCAGGCTAGAAACAGTTCATAGGGGTTCTTAATGGACAATGGACGAGCACACAAACTTCAACTGGCATAATTACCTAGGATGAGCTTAGCTTCTAATAAAGGTAGAAAATACGAGGCAACTTACATTCGTACCTAGATTTTGAATTTTTAAAGGCGTTTGACATTTATACTCCAGAGCAAGTGCAAGCTGAAACATAAACTAGTCGGTAGATACCCTTTGAAGGACTTTTTCCTCTGAATCGTTATTTGCTATGATAACCGACAAGCGGTAGCAGTCGACAAAGCAGGCTATGTTCTCATATTGGGAACAAGGAATCAGGTCAAGTCCGTCATCGAAAAGTACGAGAGTAGCCCTCAATCGAAGCACGTTGGCTGACACTATAAGGTACTAGTCGACTGCAAGCCCGAAATTGTGACATTGGCGTGATGTCCGTGAGCAGGAGCATATAATGAATAAGTTGAAGCAAAACGATAAACGATATGAGCAAGTTGCCTAAGAGGCATTCCGATAAAGGCAGACACTAGTCAGCAGATTAACGACAATTTTCGATGCGATATCGACAACAAAGTGAGGAAATGCGACAATCTTGTAACCAAATAAATATACCGACTTCAAACAATCCAACACCACCAGCCTGGACTAGCCTGTAGTAGGAAAACCTGGGAAAATTTATCAAGATCGCTGGTAAAACACAAGCGTACTGCGAAAATTTTTGAAAAACAACAAGAAACACGCAGATTTTTGGCAGTGCTATTGGAGACATTCACAAACCGACGACAGCGTGGGTTCAACCAATCTAAATGACATGAAAATTCACATTGTGGAATGATTATCTATATTTTGAAGGAAGTTCAAGAATAGCACCGTCGTTAGTTCGCAGGTATCCAGTGTGTGTTCATTAATGAAATAAGCATGCTTGGTTCTAATCTCTTTCATGCGACGTTCCACTAAATTATTGGCGTGTGTGAGTGGCCACTCGCATAGCGATTTCAGGTGGCAATCAATCACACCAAAGCAAGTTGTGCGACGAGTTTAGCTGATTCTTATCACGGTCATTATGTGTATACCACAAGCGTCAGAGAACCCTGTTCGATGCGGTTTCCCTCATCATATTAATGCAGTTACGGAGTAAGTATCGACAATGCCCACTATTTACGAGTACTTACGAGAAAAATAAATAAATGACGAACATTCACGATGAAAGGTCGCATATGTAGCTGACATCGCATCAAATATTGTAGTCAACTTCGAAAGTTAGAATATTTTAAATCTTAGGTGGACTTGGACAAAAAACAATAGTTCGCAATGACGTTTGAAGATACGCCAGCAGATTAATCTTGAAAAACTTCAGATTGTGACTAAAAAGTATGACAAACATTACAAAACGGGCAATGATGGGCCACACCCAACACAACTCTCCAGCTAGGTCCTCCCCCGCGGTTAAGCGGTTCCCTTAGGTAAGGTCTTTCTTTACTACAAGTGCGAAATCGAAGATCCTTCGTTCTGTTACACTAATGAAGGAGTAATTTTCTAACAAAATTCATATCGCTGTACACCCGAGGGTGGCTGCTGTAGAAATACGGTAGTCACTGAGAGCTTTCAACTTCGCGATACCCAATGTTGTAACTGTTCAAATACATCAATTGTACTTATCCTACCTCCAAATGGTAACCATCGGGTACGGGTTGATATCCATCCGGACTTAGCCTGACAAACTTATAAACACGAGTGCTGACCAACAGATGGAATCAATGGAATAAAGGAAATAGAAACTTTCCCGGGCCACTCCGACATATTTTTAACTCAGCCCGGTAAGGATTCCCGAAACTAAGGCCATAAAAAAAAATCCACAGTTGTGAAGCAACAACAAGTCGGATACGAACAGATCTGCTGTTGACAACCCCTGCAAAAGGACTAAGGACAACGAACTTTGGATCTGTACATAGAATGCTAGGTCGCTTAATAGGCCACGTGCAGCCGAACAACTATCGGAGGCCCTGAACTGGTGCAAATTAGACGCTATCTCCATCCAAGAAATGCGATTGGATCTGCTGAGAGAAAGAAAATGAAAACTGCGAGAAGAAGTCTTCAGTTTCCGACGTGTTAACGAGCACCTGGTGGCAATCGGTATTAAGGTTACATTTTCCAACATTGGCCTTATATTTTGTTATAAAATATTCTGCAGAAAAGCCACGACTTCTCAAGAACCTATACAAAAATTTGTAAGTTTTTAATGAGAAACAAATGAAAAAAAATATACCTTCACGCCACAACAGAGGAGCAAGATGACGACATCAAAGATAGCTTCTACGACCCCTTGGACAAGACCTACGTACAATGCCCCAACTATACCCTCGCCGATTTTAATACAAAGCTCGAAAGAGAGGGGATTCTTGGTTCTGCTGTCGGTAAGTATAGCCTGCACGACACCACCTCCGATAAGGGATTTACCCTAATCGACTTTGCGGCGGGGCGAAACGTTGTCGTAGCTAGAATGCGGTTCTTCCATTTCGATACTCATAAGGGGACATGGAGATCTCCTGATTAATAAATAGATTAACGGATTGAACATAACGCTAGGCACCCCTCCAGTATAATGCATGTCTGAACCTTCCGAGGGGCCAACATCGATTCGAGTAATTACCTTGTTGTAGCCAAGGTATGGTTGCGGATATCCCGAACATGGAAAAGAAAAGAAAATACTGTGAGTAAATTTGACGTCAGACGGCAGCAATCGCAAGAGATCCCCAAATCCTTTTCCGATCGATTTTAATCTCTTAATCCTTAATCTCTTAAGAGATTATACCTGCGCCGCTAGTACTAAGTATCGAAGCCATCAGAGATGCCGCGTCTGCAGTGCTGTGTATTACTTTGCCACAACAACGAAACTCCTGGCCTGACAACGAGTGCCGGCAAGCACATGCAGCTAAACAATATGCAAACCAAAAGGTGTTGCATAGAAGGACTAGAGCTGTTCACGAGCTCTACGCACAGAAGGCGAACAATGAACACAGGCTTCCCAGGAGGAGAAAGAATAAGCATGAGAGATGCTATTTATCGAAATTTAAAGAAAACATGCCACGGCAACAAACTCCTAAGCGAAGCCTTAGAAATGAACAAGGGAACATCGTAGTAGAGTCGCAGTCGATGCCGAGGATTTGGAAAGAACATTTATGTAGACTTGAACCTTTCAACCTGGAGGATGTAGATCAACAATAGCGTTCACTCGACCTGGATGAAATGAAGATATCCATATCTAAGTTTAAACTCCAACAAAGCTGCTGGACTGGACGGCCTGATTGCCGAGCTCGTCAAAAAAGGATTTAGACAGGGCGATGCACCGTCAGGCGATTTCTTCATCTTGAAAGAATAATGCACAACTCACGCCCTAACGCAAATTCACAATCTGTCAAAAGTCCGTTCAACTGCTAGCATAGGCCAATGATATTGACATAATCCGAAGCAAGTAGGGTGACGTGAGTGACGCTTACGGCGAAGATAGTTTTAACGGTCACTGAGTGCAAGACCAAATATCGGGTTTTCCAATAACGACTTGACAACTTTTTTTTTTTTTTTTGTCAATGACCTCGTCACACTGAAAGCACCGGTTCCCGTAGGCGGATGACCACATGGGAACTCAGTACTCCGCGTGCTGTTGACAAAACGCGCCACATGGGCATAGTACCCTGGCGTTAAATCCCGGTCCCTACAAATTAATTTGTATCGTTCCCTTGATAATAATAATAATAATAATAATACCTTTTTTTTTTTAAATAAAAGGCAAACCATTTGAGATATTTCAAAAACTTTATTATTGGCTTGAAGTACAATCAAAACAATTATGAATGGAACTCGACTTCGTTCATATGGCCACAGCGGGCACGTTTGCAGCGGTCGATTCGTTGGACCCAATTTTCAACGACTTGGCCACACATTTCGACCGAGCCGCTATTTCGCATTCAATGTTGGTTCTGAGCTCTTCCAACGTCGTCGGCGTGATGGCATAAACCAATGAATTAACGTAGCCCCACAGAAAATAGTCAAGCGGCGTTAAATCGCACGAATGAGGCATCCAATCGACTGGCCCATGTCTTGAGATAACCCGCTCACCATACTTACTCTTCAATAAATCGATTGTAGCGTGTGCTGTGTGGCTTGTGGCACCATCCTGTTGAAACCACATATCGTCCAAGTCCATATCTTCCAATTCAGGCCAAAAATAATGGGTGATCATGGTGCGATAACTCTGACTATTCACAGTAAGGTGACGATCGTTATCGTCGACGAAAAGATATGGCCCAATAACGCCGCCGGCATGCAAACCGAACCAAACAGTTATTTTTTGTGGATGAAATGGTGATTCATGAAGCACATGTGGGTTTTCACCCGACCAATAACGCATATTTTCCTTATTGATGAACCCATTGAGCCAAAAATGAGTTTCGTCACTGAAGATGATTTTGCGATGATACAGCTTGATCCTGTATGGGTGTAAACCAAGATCCTTATGCAAAATACGCCATAATGTGGTCTGAGCGATGCCCAATTCTTGAGATCGCCGTGGAATTGACTGATTTGGACGTCTGAACGGCAGCGATATTTTCTACACTTCGACCAACCCGTTGTCTCACTGACACGGCAACATCACACAACGAATATGTAGACTCAAATGTTTGCACTAAACTTGTTATTGCCTGTCTACTAGGGCGAGAATTACGACCAAAAATTGGAGTTAACGCTCTTAAAGTTGCAGTCACCGACTCCGAATATCTGTAGAAAATTTTTATAATTTGCAGACGATGCTCGTTAGTGTACTTTACCATGATGAAAATGTTGAGTTTACTGAATAAATTGACAGTGACAGTTTGATGATTAGTGAAAGAGTGCGTTCACTCTGCCATCTTGTGTGAACTCCTGAAGCCATTTACCAACGATCTGATTGGTCCCTATCAGTGCAGAAAGCAAGTTTACAATCGACCAAATATTGACACTACAACAAATCCTGAAAAAAGTCCAAGAAGTCTAAGTCGATACACATCACCTCTTTATCGATTTTAAGGTCGCATATGCGACGATCTATAGAGACGAGCTACACGGAACCTTATCTAGCCTCGATATCCCTGCCAAGGTGATCAGGTTGTGCGAAATAATGATGGTGAATACTCACTGCTCCACAAAGTTCGGAAACAAAATTTCCGAGACTTTTGATATCTAAGAAGGATGTAACGTTTTGAACGTGATATTTCAGAAAATTGTAGGAAATTCGCAAGTAAACACTAGAGAGGCAATTTTCAAAAAATCTGTTGAAGTACTGGCGTACGCTGATGACAATGACATCATTGACAGGACAAAGCAAGCTATTACTAGCGCGAACGGAAGTATTAGAACTGAAGCCGCAACAATTAGTTTAGTCGTGAATAAGATTATTACTAACTACGAGTATATGCTGTCAACCAGAAGGGACACACAACATCGCTAAATTGGATAGAATGTCACAGCCGACAACTATAACCTTGAGCTAGTCGGAGACTTTGCATATTTCGCTCCGCTGTTAAATCTAATAATGACATCTCTTCAGAAATGAAATGAATAGTCCTCTTCCCAATTGCTGTTTCTTCGGTCTAAGTAGGTGAATGAGTGATAAGAGCTTGTCAGGAAATACTAAGTGAACTCTGTATAAGATCCTCATCTTACCAGTCCTGCTTTTTCCTAAAGAAGGTATTGTAGATGAAGATAATCCTGGCCACTTTGAAATCAAATTTTTTCGAGTGATTTTAGGTACCATTAGGATTAACTGGGTTTGCAGTTAGAAATTTTACGGCAAACTCTGGAAGCTTCCCAATGATATTGACCTGGTCAGAAAAGTGTATACCACTCGCCCGAGACGGCTAAAATTTGTATAGTAAAGATACACCAATGTTCTTGCCCGTAGAGTCTTCGAATCTACCAAGAAGGGACAAAGAAGTAGAGGAAGACTTCGCGTAAGGTGGCGCACACAAGTAGAAGTGTACCTCAACCGACTTGAACTGTGTAACTGGGGCTTGTTAATTGAAGGACTGGTTCAATCCTGAATTGGATGGCCACCTAAGTAGGGCAGTACTGACCTTGTAGTAGTTCATAGATGCCTTTCTTGGCAGCGTTGTCTAATTAGGCTAATGGTAGCGAGATAAACCTTGGAATTGACTTTCACCAGTAGTACGCTTATACATTGGCTCAGGGATGTGACTTTATCCCTAAATCTGCAACGAGAAATTCGAATTTGAGTCTTCTCTTGTAGTTGCGATTGTAGTCGCTGTAGTTTATATCATAACTTTTAATCGATGTTTATCCGATCCGTCCCACCTGATTTGTCTGCACTACGTGTTCATGAAGCTGAAGTTCACTTAACGTAGCAGAAATAGTTCTATCGTTAATTCACTAAAATATAGTTGTCCAGTTTGAACCGCAGTGAACTGATAATGCCATTTCAGTGACCATGGTTTTTGCCACTCCTTTCTTGTTATCCTTTTGACCTTCCAGAAAGAAGGACATGACCATACGGTCAATGATGTGATTACTCTTACACAAGCGTATCAATTTGTATACTATTTTATCTTGGTGTTCTTCTCATTTAATACAATAAGTGTGTTGTAATAGAAAGCTTACCGTGGTCCACATCAACAAGTGTTGACCCCAATTGCGAACAACTGCAATCCCAACTTATGTTAGCTGAGTGGTTTTCACCCCAATTCAGCCCGCATTTTCAACCTAAACCAAACTATTTCACTTGCACGCTACTCCAAAACATTCCAACAATCCACTCCAGTGCAATGGTATTTTCTAAAATTTTTCCAAAATTTGTTCGCTACCATTTAGCAGTCGCTGCCACTCTCATGTGTGGGGTCACACACCCTATTAATGTGGCTCTGAAAAGTGCTCATTATACAAGTTGGAAACCCTCGGTTACCTCTGTTGCCTTCACTCAAAATGCAACGTACCGCATTACAAGCTGGCAGCTAATAAAATTGTAATTATTACGGAATAACTCAACGGATAGCGCTAAGCTATTAGTCTTCACCCCCCCCCCCCCTCATTTTAATGTTAGGAATTTAAAGAAGAAAAGAGAGAACCTAAGCGACTAATTAATGATCACAGGTGCAAATGAAACTACCGGAGCAATTAATTAATTCTCCGGGCTCGCCACCGTCGGCCGGTCGGTTTGGTTGGATATGGAAAGCGAGCTGAACGTTATTTCAAAGTTGCTTGCGTGTGGTAGGTGTAGGAACCAGCTACCCATAGTCATATGGAAACCCGAACCAATGGTCATACCTACATAAGGGCTAGCATTTTCCAGTGCGTAACTCAAAGAGTTTAAAGGTCCTTGACGCAATGCGTATACGAGCATAGAAGGTCAACCAACCGAAACCACTTCTGCACAAAAAGTCGGTGGAGTATCTAAGTCAACCCCGAGGAAAAGTCGAAATTAATTGAGCGGCACAAACAAATTCGTTAATTGGATTGAGAGCTGGTTGACTGACTAAAGTGAGGTGGAAGAGCTCCTCGGGCTGACAACAAAGAAGTCATGTACTCGTACGTTAGCAACACGCAACACGCAACATGCATCTATTAATCAGGAACCGTTTTGTAGCGATGGCACCACCAAGTGGACTTTCCTCTTTGAATATTCATCAGTTTTACCGCTTGAATGCATTGTCCAATATCCCAATGACCAGTGTTGGTAAGTTTCCGTGGGACAGGTGCATTTATATCGATAGATTCTGATCAGGCGTCGATCTAACCCTCTCTTGTCGACCACACACCGCAGCCCATAGGACGACAGTTTCCTTTCGCTAATTGACACTTAAATCAAAGATACAATCAAGCTTCTGTCTATCTGTCTGGCGATGGCTGTGTCTGGCATCCGTTTTTTTTTTTTTGTATTTTTTGGAAGGACGTGTGGTTAATTCGGTTGGGACGGTGGCGATTATATGTTGCGCTGGATGCAATTAATCAATGCAGTGAAGGGTCTTATCTTTGATTTGAGCCGGTCCGTGACGATAAATTTTCATTCGGCCGCTGTCTGTTGTGTTGTTGTGTTGGTGCGAATGGGAGGTGACATCCCTTTTCTTGGGAACAGGTAGCCTCATCACTCCACAGGTGGTCGCCAGCTACCGATTATCAAATTGATCCTTTTCATTGTGAAAATGTAGATGAACATATTTTTCTCAAAAATGTCATTTCTCAAAAAGGATTTTTCTCAGATGGATTTAATTTATATTTTTTTTTTTGTTGTCTAAGACTCGGCTGTTATCCTTTCTTGTCCGACGATGTGGTTTGACGAGTTTGTTTCATTGTAATAGGAGCGGTTGATACTGTGAATGGGTTTGCTTGTGGAAATGAATTAATAGCGGGTCGTGGTGATAATTTAATGAACGCAGACGGTAGAATTCTCCTCTGATAAACCGGCTGCTACTGTCTGTGGAATGGAATGTTATATTAGTTCTTAATTGCAAGGAATTCTAAGAAATAAATAGGACTACGCTGGAGTGAAACAGAATGAGTAGCAATGCTTTAACTCTTTCTTGAAGTGTAGATCCATTATTCCCTTAGGTGGCAGTATCCTCAAAGGAAGGACATGTAATGACTAGGTATCTTATGCGATGATACATTTCTGTCGCACTAGCGGGAACATACGATACTCGAAGGTCAGGTCTGCTAATTGCGAAGGCCGCTTCAATATTACTAATGAAGATGATTCAGATTACTCATCAACTTATAGTCGAATGGCTGTATCATACTGACATCGGGCTCAAGTTCGGGTTTGGGTAAGCAATTAGCTCTAAGCCAATAAATTGTCCTCAAATTGTATCCCGCCACGGAGATTTATTTTAAATTCTGACGTTAAGCTGAAAACTATACTTACAATTTGTTCTATGGGCCCCGAGGAAATTTCTCTCAGGGATCAGTATTCTGGATATCCAAACTTTCCATTGAGCTATCATCGATTTGAGTCATTATCTTGTTACAGCCAGAGTACGGATGCGGCTATCATAGGCACAACGACTACCACAGTTCGACTTTGAAAAGGTGCAAAACCAACAAACCGCTAGAATCTTTGCCGACGGCGTTACTTTCAAGCTTCCTCATATTCCTGATTCGTTTCAAAGTGCCTCTACAAAGAAACCTCTAGTTTGACGAGGAGTGCAGGCAGCTATCTATATACAGTCAAAAAAGAAGTTACAAAGCTGAGCTGCATCGAAGGACGAGAGGTGCTTCTTGTGAGCTCTGCGAGCAGAAAAGAAGAGCACAAGCTTCTTAGAAGGCAGAACAAAGTGGACGGAAGGAGCGTGATTCAGGAAATCGAGAAATGCCACTGCAAGAATGATGTTCGAAAGAATAAAACGAACATGCCAGAACTGAAGTCTGCAAAAATTAACGTGGAGATCTAGCTGTAGAGTGGTGTTGAGAATATGGAAAGACTACCTCCGCTAATGGTAAGACGGCAATATCGGTTAAAATCCTGCTGTCAAGCAGAATGAATAATTCACAACGAAGGATTCCATCCTCCTGACAGAGACAAAGGTAAAGTAGAAATATAGAAACTAAAGTCTAATAAAACTGCTAGATATGGCTTCTGAGCATTGTTTGTCTGATCCGGAACAAAGGAGATTTTTTGACAATGCCGACTATAGTAGAATAAGTGTCCCATAAGATACCTTCTGTCGTGTTGTGTCGATCGTATGAAATCATTCATGAATAATCTGGTGGGAAGAAACCGGGACTCTCCAAGTGACACTTACCATCTACTAGGTGGCGCACAATTAATCACCATATCGGAAGGTGGTATAATTTTTGCAAATGGCATCGTACGTCAATCATATTTAACATTTGTGAACTAGACAGCTGCAGTATACAAACAGATAAGCAATGGAGCGCCATACTCCGCAAGAGCGTGGAGCAATTGTGTCGATGTTTTTGACCAATAATCGGTCAGTGGTGTTAGCGCAGCGTGAGTTTCGACGTTGATTTTCTGGTGCTTAGCTACTAGAATCGAACAGAGTAGAACCACAGGAGACCAAAAAGAGCGTGCCTGCTGCCGGACTAGTCGTTCAGCCGAGAATATCGCGGCTGTAGCTGCCGATGTCGCTGAGAACGAAGAAACATCAACCAGACGACGGGCAACGCAATTGGGCATCAGCAGAGGGACCATACAGCAAATTTTACTGAAAGGTTTACACATGTTCCCGTACAAAGTGCAAACAATGCATCAGTTAATGCCTCCTGACCATCAGTCGCGTGTGAATTACTGTAAAGCCATCCTCAATCTCAACAACGAAGATGTCGATTTTGTGTCGAAAATCATCATGAGCGACGAGGCGCATTTCCACTTAAGCGGTTACGTCAATAAGCAAAATCTTCGTTTCCTTGGCACTGCAAATCGGCGTGTGATGTACGAAGAGCCAATACATCCACTCAAAACCACTGTGTGGTGCGGCGTTTACGCGGGAGGAGTGATTGGGCAATATTTTTTTGAGGACGCCATCGGCAATACTGTCACTGTTACTGGCGAACGCAACAGGGGCATGATAAACGACGTCTTACTGCCGAAATTGAATGAGCGGGGCTTGGTGAACATGCGGTTTCAACAAGACGGTGCAACCGCACACACAGCACGAGCCACAATGGATATTGTGAAGGAAGTGTTTTCTGGTTGGCATGGCCAGCAAGATCGCCCGATTTATGATAACCATCCCAGACTTCTTTCTTTGGGGCTACTTGAAGTCGCGGGTTTATGCCAACAAGCCTCAGACAAGCGCAGCCCTTAAGGAGAACATTCGACAGGAATGCGACCAGTTATCACCGGAAATCTTGCGGAAAGTCATGGAAAACGCGATAAAAAGGGCACAAATTTATATCAACACTGGCGGCAACCGTATCTTTTCCATTTACCAGAAACAGTTGTAAAGGTCCAAATAAAGATTTTCATCACTAAAAATTATTTTTTTTTATTTAGTAAAAAAGTAATTCAAAGACAAAATTGGATGATTAATTTTGTGTCACCATATATTTGTCGACTTCAAAGCCACAAATGGCAGTGTGAATAGAGACGGACGGACTATGGAAAATTCTCGCTACACCATCAAGGTGGCAATGAATGAATGTTAAGATTGATTTCAAAAAAGACGACGCGCCTTACATCCAAAGCTTACTGGCCATCAAAAGAGTCATGGCTTTTCCCACGTGTTAGTATTGAAGAGAAGATTCAACCACGAATTGTACGGGCTATACGAGTACAGAGACATTAGTCTAGTCAGTCATCTAAGGATCCAACGTCTGATCTGGCTGGGCAATGCTGAGCTATTTGAAACCACAGCTACGGTCCAAAGAATCTTCGATTCTAAACCCGAATGACGACCGCACCTTACGTGGCGCACGCATGTGAAAGGGGACCTCAACTTACGTAGATTGGGGCACTGTAGAGAGCTGAGAAGATGTCGTCCTGCTTGGAGACATCTTAGTATGCTGATGGCATTTGGTTGCTATCCCTTAGGAATACACAAACTAACATCTGGCACGAGGGAATTAGCATTAAAAGACAACCAGGTGAGAGGGAAAAGTTTTTCCAATACCTTCAAGGTATTGTGTCTGAGGAAAGCAGGACTGAACTAAAGACTGTGTGTTAAAGAGCATTAAGATTTGCGATTGAACTAAATTACACTCAAGTTGAGCAAATGAGTCAAATTTTTTTTTGTTTTTTTTTATTACCACCTCGTAAGCGTCTCAGAAACTGCAACCAACTTTTGACCCCATTTCCGAGCATTTTGTGTGTGTCGAATGGACAATTTGTGCGCTAGATATTGGCTTCCAAGGCTGAAGTTGTTGTTGGCTTCTCTTCATAGAGCAACGACTCCAAATAACTTCATAGAAAATAGTCCAACGGCGTCAAATCTCACCATCTTGAATGCCAGACCACAGGCTCATTTTTGGAGATAATGCTTTCATCGAGCACTTCCTTCAGTAACTCTATGGTTTCGCCGGCAATATGGAACATGTCATCATCTTGTTGAACCCAAATGTCCCGGGAGTCATGTTAATGGACTTATAAAAACGGCATTGCCCGTGACTTTTCGATATTCTTCGTTTTTGAAAAAGTATTAATGGTTGCCAGCCCATAAACCGCACCAAGCATGCAATTTTTCAGGGTGCATCGATAATCTTTAGATTTTCCTCTCTCCGAATTCCGCAATTTTTCTCATCATCGCTGACCAAAATTTAGCAGTAACAAAATGAATTGACTTCTCACTGTTCATGCGTCTAACCAGCAAAGCAACAACACAAATGATGATCACATGGTTTCAATTCTTACAGCAGTTGAATCTTGTAAGCGGTTAACGAAAGTGCTTGCGTAAATTCAATGAATACAGGCCAAGTTCTTATGCGCGATGACGAATCGATGAATTAGGATCTTCCAATATTTTCATCTGTGCGCGCACTCTACGCTTTATATGGACTCTGTGGGTTTGAGTGCAAAAGAGTAGATCTAATGCGAA
Organism: Volucella zonaria; assembly: GCA_963966105.1. Taxonomy (NCBI): domain Eukaryota; kingdom Metazoa; phylum Arthropoda; class Insecta; order Diptera; family Syrphidae; genus Volucella; species Volucella zonaria. The sequence goes on along the minus strand of OZ014532.1, from coordinate 190,071,546 downwards.
TTTTTCAATTGTGTCGCGAATAGCCCACCTACTCACTTGGTCGATTATGCTGACCGTAAAGTTGGCGTAACGTTCTTTTACTTAACACCGATTTTGGGAACAGATTTCAATAATTTTTAAACGCTCGTCAGATGTTAGTCTTTCTATGATAATTTGCACAACAATGCTGTCTGAGTGCTATCATATTGAATAAAAAAGTTTCTCAAGATTAGGTAAGAGTGCCTGTTGGAAAAACTAACCACTGAGGCAACCGACGGCATGTGCAGAGTGAGAGGATTGTCTCTGTCTCCTGCTCGTCCGTGAAGTTTCTGCTGAAGTCAGTTGTAAAAACTCGAAACCTTCTTGCATCTTGCCTATAAGACAGTGTCCAGTGATGATATTTTGAAAGACGACCCACTTAGAGCGATTAAGGTCCAGCTACGGCCAGTTTGTTTAATTCCTAAACCTATTGAACACTCCACCTAGGGTTTGTTCTTCTAATCCAGCTTTAGTTTGAACGTAGCGATTGTCATACCGATGCTACCTCTGCAGGTAAGCCAGATAGAGTGGTTCCAATTTTGGTGGATTCGTTGGCCTTACGCTTGCCTGGAATACGAGTATCTCTGTGGCCCTGCCCCCAATACCAATTGTAGGTGAATGTTGAACTGCTCTGCTATCTTTCTGAAAGATGATCGCCAGTCAAGAGCGGTTTTAGAATTTTGTGAGACTGAGTCCAAAGATTTGATAGCGGCCTGACTATCCAGAAAGATACGTATATTCTTCGCAGATATCAAGTTTTTCTTCAGCCAGGGCAAGACTTTTTTAATCGCCTGATATGCTGGAACAAGCCACATGGATTTGTAAGGCAGGGAGAGAGGCTAAGGTTAAGCTAATCTGAGACAACATAGCTATCAACTGCGTTAGCAGCTACTTGCCTGCTGAAAATATTAAGCGGTATCAAGTGAAACAGAATATCTAATACTGCGGAGGAAGAAGTGCGTAGGGCTTCACTTCTACACAGATATGCTATCCTTTGGACTTTGATTAGTTTGATGCAATTGACTGCATTATCTAAAGCCGTCCACGAGACAATCAACACAGGTGAGTATCGGTCTTATAACCAAGACGTATGGCCAGTTGGGAGGTTAAAGTCCCATCCGATTGCTTTTTTTCCAGTTTAGTTTCCTGTCAAAAATAGGACTCACGCCTCTAAAAAGTTATCTAAAGCTATTTAGGTCTATTACAAAAAGAAGATAGTATCTTCACAGCGAAAACACTAAAAATGCTTCTTAAATTTAATTTCCCAGACTTGACCCTTTTAAACATCACACAGTATATCAATTCTGACGCCACAAGTTTTCCCTATAACAACAGAATTAACAGCCTATCTGGAAAGATGTTCAGCATAGACAAAGTTGAGTGGGCCATGGAAAATCATGGAAAGGCTTATCGATTTACACATCAGAGACCTTCTCAACAGAAACTTACCTCTGTACCCCACAGGACGTACACAGTTAAGAAAGTAGCACGGAATGTGCTCCACTAAATTTGGTAACACATATTAAAGAAGCCTACAGACGAAAGGAGATTACTTCTGGCCTTTCTAGATATTAAAGGTGACTTTGATAGAATCCATTTCGGAAACCATGTCCCAAAATGGTGTTAATCATCCCACTAACCATTGAGTTAGGGCTATGATCGTGACAGTAAAATCTCGACGTCTTCCGGTGAGGCTAAAATCACTGTCTCAGCCGTCAAAGGTTGTCCACAAGGAGCTGACCTCTCCCCGATCTTGTGGTTACCCGTCTTTGATGACCAACTAGTATTCACATACTCGTATTAATAATAAAATTACGAAAGCTACTAAAGCCATGTGGGCTTGCCGTCGTATGTGTGGTAAGACCTGGGAATTAACACCAAAGGTCACCCATCGAATATATATGTACAATGATGTTACGACCCATGGAGTAGTATGGTGGAATAAAACAAAAGAGAAATTTGCCATACAAGAGCAACAACGGCTACAAAGACTTGCATGACTCGGCATCACCAGCGGAATGCACACATGCACCATAGCAACTATAGCCTTCACTGGTTTAACGCCACTCTATTTCTTTATAAAAAATATGAAATTCGCGGCACGGTCATGTTGTAGGCATGGTGGCGTAAAAGCCATCACGTTATCGGAAAATGCTATAATTTTTGCAGATGGCGGCAAATGTTAATTCTATTTTGACATTTGTGAAGTAAACAGATACAACAAGAGATGAATCGCTATACTCCTAAAGAACAACACGGAATAATTGTTACGATCGTTTTGCGGAATAATTCGTAGGTGGTGTTGGGGCATCGTAATTTCGGAGCAGATTTCCCGGTCGTGCGACACCAACAGGGCAAACACTACGAAATTTAGCTGCACGCTTAGAAGAGTATGGGACAACACGAGATGCTGCCAGGTCGGGACGACCCCGGAGCAGCCGTTCAGCTAAGAATATCGCAGCTGTGGTTGCAGGTGTCGCAGAAGACCCCGGAGTATCGACCAGACGATGTGCCACACAATTTGACATCAATCGGTGGTCTTTAAAGACAATTTTGGTGGTAGACTGTAAGATGTTCCCATAAAAGGTGCAGACAGTGCAAAAACTATTAGATGTTGACCGCCAAGCACGTGTAACCTACGGTCAAGCCATCCTGAATCTCGACCACGAAGTAGAATGGACGGCGAGTGCTACAGAGCCATGCTCAATGACTTTCTCCTTCCTCAATTGGATGAATTGTGACTGGAGAACATGTGCTTCCAACAGGATGGAGCAACGACGCATACTGCACGAGCCACAACCGAAATTCTTAGGACTGCATTTCCGGCTCGCCTAATCTCCCGTTTTGGCGATTTGCACCACTTTTTATGAGGTGTTTTTTGCTATCATGAGTCTATGTCAACAAGCCTCAGACTCTTGAAGCCGTCAAAGAGAATATCCGTCAAGAATGCGACAACCTATAGCCGAAACTTCTGGAAACAGTGATGGAAAATGCCACAAATAGGGCCCGAAGGGTCATCAATTTTGGCGGCAGCACTTACCCGATACCATTTTCTTGACTTAATGAGAAAAAATCTAAGACATTAAATAAACATAATCCAAAGCAGAAGCAAAATTTTTCATTCATAACAAAAATTACAGCCTAAGAATATCGGATGACAACTTTTGAGCCACCTCGTACAAACATGAGAGATTAACCACTCAGATCACATGGGTCCTATAAAAATACTCTCCGAAATCCCCGAGTTTGACATGATCTGTGCGGTACATGACCGCCTACCTTAGACTCTGTGCTTCGGACAAAGGTTAAATACAGTGATCCCAAGCATCAAACCTTAAACGTATCAAGTGGTATACGGACCAAACACAAGAATATCGCTGGAAAAAGTACCAGCGTATTTCAAGCAGAAATCCATGCCCTTCAAGTGTGCTCCAATCTCATCCTCGATAAGGGAATGAAGGCTGCCCATTCATATATCCACGAACCGTCAAGTAGCCATTAAAATATTAGGCCCTAATCTCGTCGACCCAAAATCAGTTTTGCACTGCTTCAATACACTGCGAGATCTCTCCCATAAGAACAAAGTAAAACTTTGATGGGTGTCTGGTTATATAGATTTTTGACGGAAATGAAATAGCCGATGAACTAGCTAGAGACAGTTCGGCTTATTCTTTCATCGGCCCTGAGCCGTTCTGTAATATCCCGATTAAGCAATTAACTCAGTAATAAAGAGATGAAAGAACGAAATGTGTATCTCCCATCGGGAAAGCATTCCAGGGCCAGGCTAGAAAAATGACCAAACCATTTCGCAAATAATCAAAAGAATCCCTATAACTTAAAAGGAAAGTTATCAGAAGACTGGTTGGATTTCTAACGGCACACTGCCACCTTCGATATCACCTACACAAAATAGATGTTATTCAGGAAACAGAATATCGTCTTTGCATGGGAGACGACGAATTGTGTTCCGCTACAGTTTATTCATATGTGAATGCATGGCTCTAAGTGCCTTAAGGACATCACACTTCTTCAGAGAAATTTTAGTCCTTGGGGAAATTCTCAAGATCTCCATCAGAGATCAATTCCATCAAAAGAGCCTCTCTTGGCTTCGTAATCCTAATTTTGTGGTACAAAAGATCTTTTAGGACGCAGTCCCTCTTAGTGGAACAGATCCTTAAAAAAAAAATTTAAAAAAAGACCCACATACGAGTATTTATCAATATCGGAGAAAACTAAGCTGGATACCGTTGATTAAGGGAGATCTATGATTGGAACTTTATATTTCCTGGAAAAGAGGACGAGATCAGTTTTTTGGGGGTTTACTCCGAATCCAAAGCGATACGCCTAACGAGTTAATCTGTTAGATGTTGCTGTAAGAGTTATTTATTTTTATTGAGACGCTATAGCAACGTTAACCGCATAAGCAACCGTCTTGCTACCACCCGCTTCCAGGTATATCAGTAGTTCCTCGGCCAATAAGTATCAGAGAAAGGGTGAAAGGACACCACCTTACGGAGGGGCTCTGTTACCACATCTTTCAGCAGAAGCTGCACCCAGTTTGGAGTTGATAGTTCTACTGTTTAGCATGAGACTGATCAACTCTCCAAGTGAGTCGTCCACCTTCAGAGTCGACAGCGCAGGCGATGTGCTGTTGACGTTGTTAAAGGCACTTTCTATGTCCAGGAAAGCAACTATTGCGTACTCTGGGATTGTGCAATGCAACTAGCCAGTGAATATGGAGCCGTTTCCACAGACTGTCCTTTACAGTAGGTATGTTGAGCCGTTGACAAAAGTCGTGGATTAGCTCTAGATCGTGTATGGATATCAATCAGTCGTTTTCAGAAGAAAAGATGATAGACAAATAGGTCTGAGGTCTTTTGGGACAACATGAGAATATTTTCCGGCTTTGGGAATGAAAACTACTCGTAGATTAACTTATCTCCATAACAAAGAAATATGGATCATTTTTTCGCAGCTCCTCAAGATAGTCACCAGCATTAGCAGGATGATATCTGAGTACTTTTGTAGATCGGCAGATGTGATCGGCAGTTTGTACTCGTATCTTGTAATCAAATTATAAATTTTAGACGCGGCTGCAGTAGTCCTAGAAAGATTATTACTGGCCATGAAAAGGTAAATAGGGAGCTACCTTGAAAACGAGTGTCCAGTGGTAGGTTGAGGTCATCCAGGAGCCATCGGTTTTTTTCAAACCGGTAGGCATCGTAAGATTGGTAGAAAGGACTTCTCTCAGTCGCTCTGTCTCAGAGGTTTCTGTTATTTTGTCACAGTACGATCTCCACGTTTTCTGCTTTCCTTTTCTCAGTTCTTTTTATATAATGTGAGGGATTCCTTGTATAAATCCACTGTCTTGCGCTTTTTGCTTGGGTGAAAAGTTTCCAGCAAACGCTTTTAAGTGGTCCCAATACTTATGCCCACCAATGCTGCCTTTTATTGCCAGAGGGCAGGAAGAAGCCATTCACTGATTCAGAGCCTTGACTTTTATGTCCAGCTCATCGGTGTTACGCGGGGGACTTAATAGTTCAGAGGAGAGTATTTTTAAAAGTGTTCCTCTGTATTTTGGCCAATCGGTTTTCGATAATTCCGGAATGCCAGTTATCCGGAAGAGTAGGATCATTCAAACTGAATTGGATGCATCTGTGTTCTGAAAAAAGTGTGCGAACGATACCATCCTTTTCGTTATTATTTGAGTGACATCTAGCACTTCTTGACGGCTGCCTCATTGGCTCTATCACCTCTATCATTAGTGTCGGTACTCCCTGGCTAGTTTTCTGCTTTCCAGCTTCCAAGGCCACACTTTGCTGGTAGAGAGCCTATATAGTCGTGGCTAAGATATGCCGATGGCTACCAGTAGATACCTTTGGCAGTCTTCAGTCGAGCAATGGTTATGTCGGGGTCGATAAGACTAGGAAGTAAGAGTAATGTACTCTACCTTTCAAAAATAAACAAGTTCTTACCTTTGTAGAGAGCCTTTTGTATATAAATTTGTCCACGAATCACTCAGATATAGCTCAAAGCAAAATCTACGTTCGGCATCTTCTCCAAAATAGTGGGAGGCAATGCTAGCAACTTACGAGTATGTACCAAGTTGCCGTTGTCCTGTTTCAATCTTAGTTCTGTGCTGTTGTATGGCTCCGCCACTTTTCCGGGGATACTGCAAATGTTTTTGGATATGTGTTTAAATTACGGTACGGTTTGAATTGATTTTTCGTAGCATACGGGAGATAGATGGGTTAGTAGATAGAAGGGACGAGGGGTACGTAGATTTCGAGAGTTAGCATTGAGGAAAATAGAGTTGTGAAGGGATGCGCATTCAACGTAACTTAAAAGAAGTCGATGAATGAAGAGGAAGTCGGCTGCATCTCTGCGTTCCTCAAGGGTGTTTAAGTTGATAAGGTTGAGACGGTTTTCATAGGGGGGCAGAATAAAAGAATCATTCCAGGGCATACCTCGAAGAGCCAATCGAAGAAAGCGGCGCTGGATGCTTCCGATTCTCGAGCTGTGAACACGATGATATGGGGACCACACTTGACTGGCGTACTCTAGGAGGGGGTGAACAAAGGTAATATAGAGGGACCTGGTTGCGTATGGGTTGGTGAATTCTTTGGACCCCCCTTTTACAAAACCTAGTGCAGAGTTGGCTTTAAGGAATCCCATCCATATGTAAATGGAAGTTGAGCTAACTATTACACAAAATGCCGAGGTCGCGAAGAGATTGAATGGAGGAGATAGGTTGGTTGTTGAGAAGGTAGAGTAGGGGAGGAGGTTGATGCCGCTTATGTGAAAAGGTGATGGATTGGCATTTGGGGATATTAAGTGCCAAACAATTTTTGAGGCACCAGATCGAAAAATTATCAAGGTCTTGTTGAAGAAGGAAGGAGTCATGGGGAGAGGAAATGGTTTTGAAAAATTTGGTATCGTCGGCGTAAAAGGAGACAGACGAGTGTTTAATGATCCTATCGAGATCATTTATGGTTGATATAAAAAGATGAGGACCGAAATGGCTGCCTTGTGGAATTCCAAAAGTGGCCAGAAATGGAGCCGAGTGTTCTGACCTGAAACGAACACTGTAAAAAGGGTTTTCGAGGTAAGACGATATCCCTTTTAACATTATGGCTTGAAAGCCGAGAGCAGATAATTTGAACAGTATTAATCAATGAGAGATTTTATCGAAGGCCTTGCTAAAATCTGTTGCAACTACATCGACTCTCGGCAGAGAGGGCAAATGATACGAATTCAACGAGATTTGTGGTGGTTCACCTACCATTCAGGAAGCCATGTTGTCTAGGGCAAATAAGTGATTTTCATTGGAAGCTTAGAACTTCATATAAAATACGAGTACTTTCGAAGAGTTTGGGTATATGGGAGAGTTTAGCGATTGGGCGATAGTTTGTTATTTCGTTCTTTGATCCTTTTTTGTGGATCGGGGTTATGAAGGAGGTTTTCCAAGCCTGAGGAAATTCTCCTTGTGAAAGTGATAGACGTAAGATAATTCTAAGGAATACGGCAGGGAGACCATCTGGGCCGGGCCTGATTTATGGTGTAACTTATATTCGATATAAAGCGGGTCCAGGGTATAAGAGAGTAGTGGACCATAGGAGAAATTCAGTAGCTAATTAAAATAGGATGGATCCGGTACAAAGGAGTCGTTGGTGAAGGATTGTTTGAAAAATGTGGCAAATAGATTGGCAATGGATCGGTTGATGACTTGTTGTTGAAAGACAGGGAAGGAGGGTAGCCATCGGACTTTCTTTTGTAGTTAACAAATTAGAAAAAGGACTTAAGGTCGTTTATAAGGTTCACTTGCGTACTGTTAAGGTAGCCCTGGAAAAGAGAATCGTAAAGATCGGTGAAATGATGATAAGTGCCAAGATAGTTGGAATAGTCGGAAAAGGATATGGTGCGAAGGGAGGCAGTCCATAATTTGTTTTTGTTATTTCTTAAGGAACGAAGTTTGCGAATGTCAAGTCGGGAAAAAGAATAAAATATTTCTCTATAAAAAATGGATAGGGTATCATTAGGTTGTGAAATTTAAAGGGGATCTGCAGAGATAGTCACTGATTTTGTGAGAGTTTGCTTTATGAAAATCGTAGGATGAGAGAGTTGTGGGGGGAGTGGACTGGACACAAGGGTTAGATATGATAAACGAGGGAAGAAGGACAAGATGGTAGTTATCAATTGTTGAGAGAGATAGGGGACAAAGTGAAACTGAGGAGTTAATTGAATCTATTGTGAAAATAAGGCCTAATTGCCTACCCAAGTAGTTTGATATACCGCTGACTTGGTATAGTCTTGCGTCTGTTGAACGATCTAAGAAGAGACATTCCTTAGCTGAGTTGGCATTTGAAGCGATAAAAACAATTGATCATCTGATGGAGTCCACTGCAGTTGAGGAAGATTAAAGTCGCCGAAAATAAGGATACCGTCAATAGAATCAGACAGGTCAATGAACTGGTCGTTCGTATCGATAGCAAGTTGGTAGGGTTCAATAGGTTAAGCTTGTAGGATGTAGCAACGTATAACGTAAAGGGACTTGATGGGGAGTGATATTTTTATTGCGACAAACCCGACTTTAGAGGATGAAGAAATGGTAATGGGAGAAGATTTAAGGCTGCTGTAGGACGTATCGATAAGGGGAATCATCAATTGGACGGATAGGAACATTGAAAGTAGTGCGTTTCACCAGTTTCCTGCTAAAACCGCATTTCCAACTTGGATCTCCTTAAAGGAGCTTTTCCGAGTCCTATGGACATTGCAATACAAAGACGAATGTGGCAGTCGTCAGAGCGACACAACCATTGCTTATTCCGCTACCGCAGGATTGAAGAGTTGCGGAACGATGGAGACACAGTGGCGTAATTCTACATCGAAGAAGTGGTACGTCGACTTAACTAAAGCATTTCTCCAGAAACCGTACGCTATGATGAGTAGATTTAGCCGAAGTCATAGGACCCAAAAAGCGATATAAGGATATAAGCAGGTGAAAATAAGCAGCCGGAAAAAACCGTTACCCTAGTCAGTGTAAAAGAATTCATTTAAATAGGAGGCCGTCTGGCATACGAAGTGCGTATACTAGTGGTTTCTTACCCTCATAATCATGCAACCATCTACGAGGGCTATTCCAAAATCAACTTCCGATGTGTTACAATTCATTACATACGTGCACTTCCGTGACGTGTTTCTCCATGTCGCAACCAGTACATTATTCTCTAATAATATGCCAAGTTTCGACCGTTTTCGTTCAGTATATATCCAATAATTGCCGTTTTAACATGGAGAATACAATTTTATCTCGCCGCCTGTGGGGTACGAAGTGTAATTCGTTTTTTGCAAGCCGAAGGAAATGGCGCAGCTCAATTTCATCGTCGGTTATGTGCTGTTTACGGCAATACAGTGTTGAGTGACGGTTTGGTACGTGATTGGTGTAGACAATTTAAAAACGGACGCACATATGTGCATTATGAAGGAAGCCAAGGGCGCAAATCGATCATGAATCAAGACGTGGTTCACCAAGTTGACCAATTTGTTCGAGAAAACAGGCGTTTTACGATTTCAGATCTTGTGACAAGATTTTTCGAAACTTCTCGAACTACTCTATACAGAATTGTGTCTGAAAACTTGGGTTACCACAAGTTCTGTGCCCAAGACCCAACTTGTCAATTCTAGAAAAGCATTTCTCGAACGTTTAGAAATGGAAGGTGAAGAATTTTTACAGCAAATTGTGACTGGAGATGAGACTTGGGTCCAGTATGTAAAAGAACAGCCAAAGCAATGGATGCACACTCATTCCCAAACAAGCCAAGCAAAAATATGTAAACAAACTTTTTCCTATCGAAAAATGATGGCCACAGTTTTTTGGGACAGTAAAGGCATATTGGTGACCCAGTTTATGGAACCTGGAAACACAATAAATGCAGCGGTTTACTGTGAAACCCTACGTAAGTTGAGAAGAGCAATCCAGAACAAAAGGCAAGGAATGCTTACCAAAAGTGTGGTGCTTATGCATGACAGCGCACGACCACACACTGCTGCACGCACAAAAACTTTAGTGGAGTAGTTCAATTGGGATATTTTTGATCACCTTCTCTATAGTCCTAATTTGGCACCAAGTGATTACCTGTTCCCAAAATTGAAATCATCCATTGCATCTCAACATTTTGGAAGTAATGAGGAACTACGATGCTGTACCATCTTAAAGTTGCGAGATAATATGGTAACGTAGCGTGATTGGAGGAGAAAGCAAGGCATGCCTCCTAATACTAAGTTTCGACACCGTGACAATCAGAGCCGTCATCGAAAAGGAAGGATTAATCTCATAAGGTTAGCATTTATTCTTTTTATTCGGACGTGGAACTAAGGGCAGACATTTCATGCCAAACTAAATGAGAAAAGTCCTTCAATCTTAAGGTTTGCTGGTGACGAATGCGCAATTGTCATAGAAAGGCTTTAGTCAGCTTTCAGATGTTAAATGGTTTCGAGATAAGATGTTTTAGTCAAACAACGGTCGTTAGCCTTTCATAGCTTGATTAGGCTTTTTCATCACAAGCAGCACTTGACTAGTCATTTCACTATTCAATTCAAGAATGGATTTGGGCTGCGGAATTATTGATTGTTTCAACGTAAGTATAAAAAGGTTTGCTCATTGAACTCATTATAGGTTTTGTGTAGTCCATTTTACAGATGAGTGCCATATGAACTCTTTCTATTCTTTTTTCTGGCATTTTTAAGCCGATGATCTGGTACTATTCACTGAAAAACAAACCAAAAATGAGTTTACCTCATTGATCCAACAATTGATATTCAGCAGAATTTGATTTGAAAGCAGAGGTAAAACTTCATTAATTTTTAGCAAGTTGCAGACTGCTTGTGATTCTATTCCATGAAGAAAGAAGCTATTCATAATGTGAGTTTCAATAAGTCACAAATCCCTGAAGATATCCTGCAGTAGTAGGTTCCTTTCCAAAGGCAGATTAGTTCTATAGTAAACATGTGTACATAGAACCAATCACATACAGTTGTGGTATACCGATGCGCTGCAAATCGAAAATCTTTACCATCTTTTCCATCATTCATTCATTTTGTATCTTACTTCCCCGATTCAATTTCGAATTCCAAACTTGTTGAGTATCTATTCGTATTACATCACTATTCACACACCTGCATACATTCAAATTCATACATATAAAGCCACCTGATGAAGGATTCAAATTCCCTGAAGTCCTACCTTTCAATATACCAAAGCAAGTGTTACCTGCAAATTCCGATCATCGCGTCGCTACTCGATAACCCGGAACCTGAAACGTTATATTTTCAATCACAGACCACCATCTGCTCTGCAAATCGAATTTAAATATTTACTAAGCATGGAATGTCCCATCCTTTTTCCCTCCCTAACTCCATTCAGAACTCTCTTATTCTCTTCCTTCCACTTTGATAACATATCAGCACAGTACCAATGCCAACCAGCACAGCAGCGACATACTATACAGTATACGTACGTACAATGAGATTTTTCGAATTTTTATTCCAAGTCGACTTTTTGATTTAGCTTTCATGTTGACAAACAGGATTCGTACAGGATTCACAGGAATCCCTGGTATCATGTTGACTGATGTGAGATAAAAAAAAAATAATAAAAAAACGTCCCTTTCTCTAGGAGGACTCCAATGCCATTTGTTGATTCCTGTGGGTGCTGGGAATGCCTTCCCTGTCATGATAAGCCGATTATGCCTTTGTGTCGAAGCTGGTGGGCTGTTGGGCTGCTGAGCTGCTGAGCTGCTGGGCTGCTGGGCTGGTGGTGCTCCTTCACGATTTCTTCTTCGACGTATCGTCTCTCTTACCACAATCGGCATTCACAAACACATCCTTGCCAGTTGGTAAAATGAATTTAGATTTTCCTTTCTTTATTCCTTGGACCAAGACGATGATGATGATCATAATGATGGCAATGGCTACGACAATGACATATACGATGATGAATACTACAGCATCTTGATTAGTTGGGGGAATTTGGGGCTCCTGCCATTGTGTTTCTGTCACACTGAATTTTGCGAACAGAGAAAGTCCTTGAGACAGCATCTCCGGAGGCCCTTGTGGTGGATGAAATTTGAAAATCTTATTAAAATCTATCTCCAACTAACCACTCAAAAGAGAAGTAGAACTGAAAGTGAAGTAGAAATGTATCCTTTCTGTGGGAAAGTGATACTGTGTAACTCAATATCCCTTCAATGGACGCATCATCAAGATTCACTTGTAAAGTGTTCCTTAAACAAAGCAATCTTTGAAAACCCGACAACCGACAACCGACAACCGACAATCGGCAATTGCTAACAATCGACGACCATCAACTGAGAACCAAGAATCAAGAACCGCTTTCAATATTTAAATAAGTTCCAGTATCTGAGCAATTCTTGGAATATCCTTGCCAAAGTATCAGCTTTCTAGAATCCAGATCTTGTCTAGGAGAGACGGCCGGACAAATCTTCATCAACCTCCTCCTACTCACTCACTCTGTCACTGTATCAGTGTGCGTGCTTTCACTTATGTTGCCGCGGAACTGTCAAACGAATTGCTCACTGACCATGTAATTCGATTAAAATCGAGAGAGCATAGCATCTGTGCTGTACTGCACTGCGCTAAGTCTACTCCACCCAGGAGCGGAGGAAGCAAAGATATCACAAATTCGCGGATTAATTCCACTCGACAGTTTCTAACGAACTGTCTACCAACCGATGTTCGGACAATTTGTTCAATGCCACCCTTGATGGAGATTCAAGAATAAAGACATCTACGAGTATTTTCTTTTTCTCCACCCTCCTTATGGCCAGTAGATCCCCCCCGCGGGCCCATCACTGAACCGTACAAAGCAAATAAACTGGCAGTGCCGCGCGCAATTATTTTCAAATGAATAATGGCCGAACATAGAATGAAACGTCTTCCATAAATTCAGATCATCCAATTAGCAAAGATGTTGATAAATAGGCTCGGAAAGAACGAAAAACTCCGGGAAAACTGGGAGCTGCGGACTGGAGTTTTTCCCAAAAAGTTTCCTCTTTATTGGGAGGTTTTTGGTTTTCGGTTTTTGGTGGATTGCGGCACGACATCAACAACGACGGAACTTTTCAATCTTGCTCATGACTCTGACTCTAAGTCTTCTTTTGCTTCTTCTTCAGATAGTCCGCGCAACAGAGAGCATATTTGAAAATTATGACATATTGTTTTGAGAGGGAGGTGGCGGTTAGGATTTGCCTCTGAAACTCACTCCTACACACGCCTTCTTGGATGACTGTAAATAACCAATGTTGAAACATTTGAAAAGACGCTGTTAGCTGTTGACTGTTCGCTTTTTGTTGCTGCTCTTCTGCCGGCGAAAGACTCATTATGTTCGCAGTTAATAATAATTTGAACTTTTTCATTCACTTTCATTCACAGAGGCGGAGTTAGGATGGCTTTTTGTTCATTGAAGGACGACAGCACGTCGTGAGGAATTCTCATTGTTTCCTGAATCGGGTAGGTTAGGTTGTTTGCGGAAAAGTTCGTTTTTCGGTTGAATTGAATTTTTCCGCCCAGCGATTTAAAGGGGGACTTACAGAATGAACCAACTGAAATATGAGTAGAGCTAACGAAATCCAAGTTTCTGCAGAAGCACAAGACATTTATCATCAGAGCGGAACGCAGACTAAAAATGGATTTTTATTCATTTGAGTAAATTAGCCGATAGATGATGATGATAATGACATTGTTTATCATGACATGTGCCAGCAAAATGTTTCAGCAAGGATGCGAATAGATGGCTTAAAGCACTAAAAATAAATAACATGAACCGTATATGAGTAGCTGAAGAGAATTGAATGGAAATGGGGGAGGAGGATACGCATCTGACAAATGACTTATGTGTCTGCCGGTTTTTCAATTCAGTCCCTCATTACATTTTTGTGGTTAAGTGTTCTTCGAGATATTGTTTTTTCTCTTTTAATTTGGGAAACAAATGACTTTTCGGGATACTTATTCGAAAGACATGAGCATCATGTGCGTAAACTGGCTTGCGGATGCGTCACACTCCATTAGAAGGTGTACGCATTGGGCATTTTCATCGACATTTATGTATCTTGCTTTTCACAACATTTCTTTTGGCGGCATGTGTATATCGGCCGGGCAAAATCATGTGGACAATCTACAAAGATTAATGCAATGCTAGTGAACGTAACCATGATTCCAATATTCGACAGAGTCCTTCCTCCACTGTGGACGGCAGTCGACGGGTCTTAGCGGTTCTCACATCTATGCTCAGGCGTATGCAAATGATGGGGCAATACTTTCGTATCAGATCACGGTTGGTCTAAAGCGCAGTTTGAGACGTGATCGACGATTGCTAAAATTATCTCAAAATATGTTCAAATGTGGTTCACTTTAGGAAAAGAAGTAAGATACTGGTCTGATTCATCTCGTGCTAAAATTTATCATCTTCCCATCTGAATACCTTCGTTGGATTACGCAATGTGGCGCGAAAGTCATCACCCGATGTTCTTTGGCTGTAATTGTTTTTACGAATAAAAAACTTTGATTGTGCTTTTGTTATTACTTAACGTAAACATCTAGAATTGATGACCATTCAGGCCCGATTTGTGGCATTTTCCATCACGAGGGCTTCAAGAGAGTACAAAAAGAAGTGTGGAACGGGTAAATCAGGCGATTTTGCCGGCCAGTGCAAATAGCCAAAACCAGAGTTTAGGCTAAACGAAAATGCATCCCTCAGAATTTCAGTTATTGCTCGCGCAGTATGCGCAATTGCTCCATCCTGTTGGAACCACATGTTCTCCAGTCCCAGTTCATCCAATTGAGGAGGGAGCAAGTCGATGAGTATGGCTCTGTAGCGCTCGCCATCCACAGTAGCGTTTTCGAAAAAATAAAGCCCGATGACGACTTTAGCATAAACAGTACACCATGCAGTAACTTTGAGCGGGTGTAATGGCTCTTTTTGGGTTATACGCAGATTTTCGGTGCCGCAGATGCGATAATTTTGCTTATTCACATATCCACAGAGATGGAAATGGGCCTCGTCGCTTATGATGATTTTCAATTAAAAGTTGTCTCGCTCGTGGTTGAGATTCAGAATGGCTTGAGCGGAGGTTACACGCGCTTGGCAGTCAACAGCTAACAGCTGATACACTGTCTCACTTTTTAACAAAACATCTCACAGTCATTCTCCAAAATTGTCTGTAAAGACCGCAGATTGATGCCCAATTGCGTGGCACGTCATCTGGTCAATACTCCGGTGTCCTCTGCGACATCTTCAACCACAGCTGCGATATTCTCAGTAAAATAACTGCTCCGGGCCGGTCAGACCTGGCAGTATCTCGTGTTGTTCTACACACTTCTAGGCGAGCGGCTAAACGCCGTAGGATTTGTCCGTTTGGTGTCGGACGACTGGGAAATCTGCGCCGAAATTCACGCTGCGTCAACACCATTGATGTATTATTACGCAAAACGATCGCAACAATTATTCTGCATTCTTTAGGAGTATAGCGATTCATGCCTTATTGACGTGTATTTTGTATCTATTTACTCCATTTGCAAAATATAGCATCTTCCGATAGGGTGATGAATTGTGCGCCACCTTATATGTACATGTCATTTCGTAAACCTCCAAGGCATCACCTTTATGACCGTGTAAAGGAGCTTTCGGCAGAACATGAGAATTTTCAAGGATGAGGGTCGATTATATCTAATGCGTCACCTGTTTAGTGGAACAAGCTTTCATTTAAACACATCAGCCGTGTACTCTGAAAGCGGCTCCAAGAGGGCTTCCCTAGCACTCCTGGCAATATTCATAACGTACTGATGAGTCTCCCTCCCCTTGCAGCAGCACTCACAAACCAGTTACGTTTTATAAGAAACAGTCTTTGGCACAACATGCATTGGAGACTTGATGACTTTACATACCAACTGTCTTAGTACTCTGATCTGATGGACATGCCGCCTGATGCAATGGGACCAGAACTCCTGTGGCTGCGAGAGTATCATATGAAGATGACTTACTCTGTACTTAGGAATGGTTTCTGGGAAAATCTGAGCCATAGAAGGAATGTAGTCGGGCCTTCTAAGATGGCTCCAAAACCGAACTAGGATTCAGCGCTGCTGTCTTTTTAGGGGAAGCCAACGTGAGATTTTACTGCTAAGGAAAACACGCTTCTGTCTTTTAAGGGAAGTTGTACCTAGCCTTGTTGACAAGAAAATATATTCTGAACAATCGGTGGGGAGGACAAAGTATATGCATTTGAAGCAACAGTCTTATTGAACAAGGCATGGCTGTCTCACGGTCAGAAACCTGTATTCATTGTGTCGTGTTTGCATCTTAGACCACAATAGAGTGCGGAAAATGATGATTACAGGATTTCAGTAACTTTTCTACTGTCCTTGAATAGAGAGGGTCGTAACCGGGTGCGCTTTTTGAATCCAGTGTTAGGTATAACTAATATAATATTCTGCGATAGTTACTGTGCAAATAATGACAACCCGACGGAGCACTTCCACTGTGAGTATCTGGGAAACGCTCAGATTAGGCTCTTGGCACTTGACGTAAATCCTGTGGGTGTTGGCACTACTTAATCTTTAAAGCACTCACTCATATTTCTACGAAAGCCTTATAATTTTCACTACAATAAACTAACAAGAAGTACTATATACTCGTATTAGTTCTCAGTCAAAGTGCTGTGATATAAATATGAATGGATGTTCCTATTATCCGCGTGGTGTCCTTCGCAGGAAAAAATTTATCCGGCGTTGCCTACAAATATAAGGTTTTCCATTAAGATCGCTCAAATTTCAAATTTAAATAAAACAAGTTGTGTATGAGATATCATTTATTTTTTTTTTATTTAAAAGAATATTTGGCTACAATATGTCCGGAACATGAAATTACCCAATTAGCCGTCGCGGCTTCACTGGGCTGAGCTAACCAAACAGTCGAAGTGAAGAAGATCCATTGTTGCATATGCTGTCTGACACGTAGCGCCTTCTTCTTGAATCCATATGTCATAGAGAGCAATATCTTCCTATTTGACTTCAAAAAATTGGTTATCACCAAACTATACTTCTCATCGGTGACAGTCATGGCGGTGCCAGCTTCATTTTGGAACAAGTAGTTACGCCAATGACTCCGCCGTACCAAAATAGATTTATAATAGACAAGTCGCATGCGGATTATTATGTCCCGAAATGCGACAGTTTTGCTTGCTGACATAGTCAATCATCCAAGAATGGGCTACGTCTCTAAAGATAATTTTCCGTCCGAAATCGCAGGCCATTTTTAATTGCTCTAGAGCTCAGTTAGTGAATCCTCGACGCTATCTAGGGCCATTTACTTTCAGTTCCAGGGCCAATTGAATTATGCGCTGGCCTAAGTTCTGACGCAAAATTCGCCAAGTTAAGTTCTGAGAAAAGCAAAGTTCTTGGACGAGCCGAAGAATTGACAAGCTCGAGTGATCCTGCACACTTTCGTCCACTGCAGCAATGTTTTCTACAGTCCTCACATTTTGACGGCATACAGGTATTACTTGACTGTTTACTGAACCTGGTTATTCTAATTTTCCCACCAAACGACGAATAGTCGACTCTAAAGGAGAATTGTGTACACCGTTTGATAGCAATAGCATCTCTATCGTGGGCGCTATACACTGTCAAAGTTCGAACGCCTCTATTGAAAAGTCGGCTAAAACCTTCGTACATACGAGTAACTAAACCACTATTATGTGAATTCTGGAGCCCAGGCGATACACGCTATGAATTTCTCTGATGGCTATAGGGAGGGATTCTTAGAGACCCTTTGTAGTCTGTAGATCCTTTTTCATGACAGGAAGAGCTTCGGTTTCCTGTATTTCTCAGCCCATTTGGAGTTATAATATCATATTGAAGCTTGTTGCGCGGCAATTTTAATCAGATTATCCGGGCAGTGTACTTAGAAACTTTCTGTTTTACTTTAGACGCAGAAGCAGATAAGGCCAATGGATCTTATGGTTTACCAGTAATGTATGCATAACGCTGGGAAATACGCTGCATATTCTGGATTTCGGCAAAGAGATATGGATTCCTCAATTTAGTGTTGAACACTCTCCTCTGGGTTCCCGGCCACAGCAACATATTGTAGAAGGGAATGAGAAGGCTGACGCGCTAGCCAGATGTGGCTCAACCTTCGATGTCTCTCTTGCGGAGTCAGTCTGCTCCCCGATCAAGGGTAGGATTCTGGAACACTTTAATGTCAACTCTAATGCCAACTATTCTCTAGGTGGAACTATCTAGAAACCTGTCAATATCCAGAAACATATGGCTAGCGGACAGAAAAAACAGAACTCGCGCCGAAACAGCAAAAATCACAGCAATTAGCACCGGCCACTGGTCAACTGGCTCAAACGCTATCAACTTAGTCATTTCTATGTATTAACCCCAACTCCAGAACCTGTAACAACTCACACGAAAAAGAAATCCAATTCCGCTTTCTTTATAACTGCCCGGCACTAACTAGAACCAGTCATCGCAGATTTGGTAAACCCTTTGTCAAGAAATTATCAGAGATTTCTGGCATACGATATGCTAGAGCATGTTATTAATTTTCTAAACTCCACAGGGTGGATCTGAGAACCACCCTTTTAGCAACACTAAAGGGTTAACCATATGGCTTAGTAGGTCATTTTATGTGACATTGAGATCTACAATAGCAGGTTTTATCTTTGGTAGCATTGAGTTGCAACGAGATCGTTTTGTTTTTTTCTCGAGATCTACGAGAGTTGGCTGAAAAGTTTCCGACAGAACAGTGATACAAGACATTTTTTCTCAAAATTTTTTTTTATTTTTCTACATAGTCTCCTTGTAACTCTACATACTCCTCCCAGCGATGCTCCCATCTCTCTAACCCGTCCAAATAGTACTTGGCGTTTTTCTCTGCAAAATAATTGTTCACGAAGGTGATTGCCTCCTCATTTGACGAAAATCTCTGTCCTCCGAACACAGTTTTTAGATGAGGGAACAAAAAGAAGTCGCTTGGAGCTAGATCTGGTGAATAATGCGGATGGTCAAGCAGTTCATACCGTAATTCATGGATTTTCGCCATGGCAACCGCTGAGGTGTGAGATGGCGCATTCTTTGGTGAAACAGGATTTTCTTTACTGCAAATGTGGCCGTTTTTCCGCAATTTCTGTCTTCAGCTTGGCAAGTAGTGATGCGTAGTATGCTAATCTAATGGTTTTTCCTTTTTGAAGATAACTCCTTTACTATCCCAAAAAGCAGCCGCCATCACTTTCCCAGCCGAAAAAACAGTTTTTTGCTTTTTTTGGAGCCGGCTCGCCCTTTGCAGTCCACTGTTTTGACTGAATTTTTGTTTCGGGCGTATAATGGTGTATCCAAGTTTCATCTACAGTAATTAACCAGTGCCAAAACTCGGAGTTATTGCTCCTAAACTGCGCCAACAGAGCGTTGGAAATGTTCATTCGAACACATTTTTGGTCTAACGTAAACAAACGCGGCACCCAGCGCGTGGACAAATTTCTCATGCTTAAATCTTGATTTAATATGTAACAAACACGTTCTTTGGACATTTTCATTCTCTCACTTTAATTCGGCGGTCGTCTAACACCATTTGGTGAACTTTAGCAATGCTATCGTCAGTGGTTGCAGTTTTTCGACGTTCCAAATGTTCATCATCTCCCGTAAGAACCACGTTTAAATTCAGCTGCCCAAAATTTCACTGTGGTAAATGATGGTGCAGAGTACCCATATACAGAGTCCAACATTTTTGATTTGCGTACCCTTACGCAAGTCTTTCAAAAACAAAAATTTAATAACAGTTCCATACTCAATTTGGTCCATTCACAAAAAAACTCACATCGACTCACTCAAACGACTGTCAACTAAAAACTACGCATCCAAAATGACTGAAACTTCGGTAAGTTACTGTCAAAAAATGCACAACTAGCATTCACTAGCTTTTATTGACGAGTGCCGCAATCTTTACGTTGCGGTGGGAAACAATTTAGACAACCCTCGTACGTCAGTCAACTGAGGGAACAATTTAATTTTTCAATACTAACTTGGACGTTCAGAGAATCGAAAAAAATCGAATTTTTCAAAAAACTTAACTGAAAAAAGAAAAATAAAAATTGGTACTCACCATGCATTGTCCTGAAGATTTCAGCTTATTGAATCGCTAATAATAGAAGAACATATGGTATATGTCCTTGTAAAAGGCATAATGAAAGCTGTTATGAAAATTGTGGCAACAACCGTAATTTTGAGGTCCTTATTCTTCGATCGAATTGAATTTATTCCATTTTGCATACTCGCAACCGATTCGTTATGTCAATATTAACTCAAAAATGTGTACATTAGCCTCGGAGCACATTCAAGGACCCTGCTGCTGTTCCCAAGTCTCTTGCGTTTAACGACAAAAAATCTCAATCATCTAATAGAATTCGAAAGTAAACACCATCAGATGTCTCACCCAAGCAAAATATGCTACTTCATGACGAAAAGTGGTGCGCCGCAAGGTATCACCCAACCCAGGGACGCCCAAATTATTACAAATGGCTGACAACCATTTGTGTCAGGCTACCACAGCTCCACAATCAGTCTCTCCCAAGCCATCTCATTTTGTAAATCAGGATTTACGCAATTCTGTGCATGTTCTCGGCACAAGAGCAAAAATACAATGCCGAAGGGTGGGCGCTTTATGTGCGTTCCCCCGACCCCCAAAATCACATAAACTTCCTACTCCTCCTATGCCATGGATGTATCCGTATTACGGGCTCGTCTTCAAAATCGTAAAAATTATTATTAAAACGAAAGAGAATATGTGTATTCGAACGTTTCAACGACGACAGCGGGTATGGATATATCTCAATTCATCTCCAATCGCATGACTTAACAGACCTTCCCTTCAAATCCGCTCCCTCTTCTGTTTTTGCAGTGCCATGCCCAAGTAAGGACAACAAAAAAAAAAAACACCAAAAAAGAAAAACCAGCTAAATAAATTCATTTTGTGTTTATGGGCCGTAAAAACAAAGAAACATCCTACCCCCAGCTCGTCCGGATTTCTTCGAAATGCACAAGGGAAACATGGTAATTCCCCTTAAACAGGAATGGAATCTATTGTAGAACCTCAGGATTCGGGGAGTACCAGCAAAACAAACGAACAGAACACAAAACAAAAAAAGTGCCAAACACCATAAAAAATTTGCATTTACATTGATCCGTTATTATGTTGGTCATATTGAGACAAAGTCTTCACTTTTTCAGCACGATAGAATGCTCTCAGATTTGTACTCCCCGATTTGCCCACTTTGGAATCCAAAAACTGTACATAGGTACTCAAACCCTGCCCGCCACATATGCGAATTGGCATGCCTCACAGGATTAACGTCTAAATGGCTCAAAACGCATTGACTTGGTCGAAAAAAGGTCCTTGATTAGCATATTTAGTAGTGGGCAGGAAAAAAAAAACACAGGAATGGGGGGGTCTAAAGAACACGGACATGGACATGGACATGGATATGAGCATGGACACTATTGCGATTACGATGCAGTTCGATTGGAGACTAAGGGAACTGAATTTTGAATTTACGACACTCATCGGGCTTCGACCGGGCTACGGCCTTATTTTGTATTCAAAAATTCAACCGGACTCGAAATGGATTATGAGAGATACGTTTTGTTTATTACTGCACTCGAGGGAAGAAAACTGAATATTTGCTGGTAAGATACGGTCACAGATTGGACAAGAAGGACCTTTTTATGCAAAATACCAAGTTTTATCTTAATGGCGGTAAAAAGAAGGACACTTTCGAGAGTTGGCTTGGGTATGGAATACGGCAAGGTTATTTCTTGAGAATATTTTCTTTGGTCTTATCTAAAATATGAGGCAGATGTGGGCGGTTTGTAGGCGTTGGTAGAATAAAGGAAAATAAATTCAACTGATATGGAACGCATGGAACAAAGGTTATGTCAGAAATGACGTATTAATTGAGAGCAGTAAATAAAGAGATTACAACCAAATGTGTTTAGATAAATGTGGAAGTATGTAGTAGACAATAGACAAAGGATTTAGGAAAACAGCATTGTCGACAAAATGACATTAAATACTACGAAAATAAACTTGTAGATTTACAGATACTTGTTTTATTTACAAATGCTACGTTTGTATGTCTGTTGGAGATATGAGCAGATTATATAGGGAAACGTGGCTACCATAGAACGTCACTTCCATTTACATACGTGAATTTTCCAATTATAACAAAAAAAAAAGTCCAGACACTAAGTTTTTGTTTTTTAATTAAAATCCATTTTCTTAGTTTTAGTATTAATAAATGTAAAAAACAAAATAGACTGTAAGGAACGTGGAAAGACATAGATTAAGTATTATGTTTAACCTAGAGTGCCCGCATGGGGCCAGTAAGTTATAATTAGATTACTTTTAAATTATTTAGGCTAATTTTTAAGCGTTTTTTTGTATAGCCTGTAAGAATTAATTAATGAAGTATAATAAAAAATGCATTTAAACTGAAAACTGAACTGACGTGAATTTTCCAACAATTAGTATTCTGCATATTAGGCGAGTGTATGATGGCAAATGAATAGTAACCGGCCTCGAAGCAGCATTGGCCGATAAAAACTGGTTCGTCAAAAATCCAAATGATGCCTATGCAGCACTACTAGTAAGACCCACTTGAATGCCGCCTCGCGAACGTCAAAAAGATCCTTCATAATGCAAAGATACTCTATAAATTTTTGATTCCTACAACTAGAGCAATAGCTCATGCGTTAAAACTGCTCAAAACTGGCAAAGCTTCTTGGTCTACTTTGGAGAACCAATGAACACCAACTACGAATATGAGATAGGGCTCTTTCTTAGGTTTTAAGCTAGAGACAGATTAAGTCCTATTCAGGTAATGGTGACTGGATATTGACGGCAAGTTTCAGGGATAACTTCACTCCGCCAAACTACGCAAATCAGGATGACAATGCCGATTTCTATAGCACACTAGGAGCAGCGACCAAGTCAACGCCTTGTGATTGTGATTGAGATTTTAACGCGAAAGTAGGCAATGAAACCTCGCGTGCAAATATGTGATGAGGACATCAAAACGGCGAAAGTAATAAGGGATGTGCTAGCACCTAAGTGGCAAGCATATACGGAGGCCTCTTATGGTTACGAGTATAATTATGGAGTTTCATACATCTCGGCTCTTCTGTCGGAGATAACATATCCCGGGTGTACCCTACCAAGGGATTATGCTCTGAGGGGGGAAATGTCCAAGTTCTAAACCTTTTAATTCACTATGGTGTGTTGTTATAGTTGCAGGAATTTTCGAACAGTATTACACGTATCTAGTAGAACCGCCTTTTGCATCTGAGCCAACAACTTTTCCGTGTCGTATTTCTTTAAGTCTGTAATACGCTATGTAGGAATTAGACCAGTTGTTGCCATGACAATTGGTGTAACGTTACTGCGGTCGGCGGTATACGTAGCGCTCATTTCTATTGCTATGCAGTTCTGTATCTTTGTTGCATACGATGACTTTAGGTTTCGGTTTAACGTTATTGACACATCAAAGATTTCTATTCGTCGGGCTGTCTTATGGCACCAGATAATGTCTGGTCTATTGGCTAGAATTTCCTGATCGATTGTTATGGCTAAAAGTATAGTACTTTCTCCGATCACGGCCGAAAGCTCAGCTTTGATACTTTGTCGACGATCGGTTTCGACATAATCTTTGCTGTGGGTGACATCTTTCCTTCGGGTTAGATTATTATCGTTTATTCTCCTATCAAGATGCCTGTAATTCGCAGTGCAAAACATATTGTACTCCATTGGAAGAGCTGTCTAGGACTGGTGATCCCAAGATTGGCTTGAGAAACACTTGTCGCAGTTTGGGTGTTCGTTTGTTGGGCCACTGGCGACTCATTTCTTTGCAGAACCGAGCCCGCGCCCGTAGCCGTGGCTTCTTCGGTTTGATTCGTCTTCGTTTTCCATTTCCATTCTAATTTTTCACCATACTGATGTATGGGTTGGGCTAATCACTTGTGCTAATATAGCACGTAAGCTCCCCGCCGTGTCAAGGCTTCAAATAACAAACATGTGAATTTAACAAAAGTTCATTAATTAAACATTTAATCGAAACAGAACAAATAATAAATAAATACCTAACAATTTGCTAATTAATTATACTCACTGGCCAAGTACCTCAAAAGTAAATTCCTAAATCTTTTTGTGTTTCTGATTCCTCTTAGTTCACGGGGCAGCGAGGTCCATAGGTGAGTGGAATGAACGAAGATTTGCCACTCCGATGTCAGGCAAGAATGTGGAGTTTTTATTAAGGTCAGAGTCCTTTGCGACCGAGGAAAAATTAATCTGCTATAGTGATACTCAGGTTGATGTGTCTGTCTGCAGGCAAAATAAGGATCGAAGCACTAGCAGGTTATTGAACGAGCAGACGACAATACACTTTGAGTAAACGGACATGTGATCATAATTTCGGAGGCCATAGATATACCGAGCAATATTGTTGTATACAACATTAAGCTTCCTCTTAGTAATTGAGTCAAACTTTGCCATAGACCACAGAACATACAGCATAGTTCTTATAGCTCCATAAACCTTCCCAATAGCTGTGTTTATATGGTCGGTCCATATTAGGGAGTCATTAAAAATAAGTCCGAGATTTCTTACTGTATGAACAAAGGGGACGATTTCTTCACCAAGTTTTATCGGTGGAAAGGTAGACAGGTTCTGTGTTTTCTTATGAATCATGAGAGCGTTCGACTTTGCCAGATTCAAACATAGAAAGTTACGTTGAGCACAGAGAAAAATATTGTCCAATTCTTCATTTATCAAAGCAACAACTTGATCTAAGACATTGATATTTCCACTCAAAGCCAATTGGACATCAGCGGCATACATGCGGATCAGACACCGTTGGACAATTTGTGACAAGTCATTGATGTACATAGAAAAAAGGACAGGTCCAAGCATTGATCCTTGAGGAACTCCACTCGATACCCGAAGAAAGCTCGAAGTTTTATTTTTGACCACAACAGATTGCTGTCTATCTACTAGGTAGGAATAAATAAGCTTTGACGATTCTTTGGAGAAATTGTACATGGTCTGAAGTTTTCCGCAAGAAGAACATGCTTAACAGTATCAAACGCTTTTGAAAGGTCTAAGGGAATTAGAAAAGTAACATATTTTTTGTCCAACGACTTCCTAATGTCATCGACTACTGGCAATAATGCTGTTTTGCAGCTGTGTTTGGGACGAAAACCGGACTGACAACTGCTTACTAGCTTACTTATAGACAAATTTGCTTGCATTTGCTTCAAAATTACTTTTCCAACACTTTACTTAAAAACGGGAGAATCGCAATGGGTCTATAATCGTCATTACCTTTTTGCCCTCTTCCATTCACGCGAATAGTCGGAAGCTGTTATTATGCTGTTGAAAATGTGAATAATGGAATTAAGAATGTAAGGAAGGAAAAGTTTTACGAACCGGGGATCAACACCGTCGATGTCGGTTGCGTTTGACTTTAAGAAGCGCTTCCAAAAACCTCTTGGGGACAGAGTTGTCTGAAGGATCAAATGTATTACACTCGTCTTCATTTGTAAAAGAGGATGGTTTTGTGACGAATTTAGCCTTTAAAAGTTCACAGTCAATGTTATGATTTTTGGAATCTCTTTCCAACTCCAAGTTCCTTAACAGCTTTCCATTTATTTTTTGACGAACAACTTTGGCGTGAACAACTCTATTACGTTGCAGAATCAGCTTCTTAATTTCGCTGCTGAGCCAGGCCGGCGACGTTCTACGGATAACTTTTGTTTTTAGTGGGATATGTTTATTAAATAGGTATCTGATCGGCTCTTGAAAAAACACAACTTTATCGTTAACAGACTGCATGCACATCAGACTATTCCAATCAGTACGCTGAATGTCATACAGCAGCTCACTGTAGTTCGCATTCTGAAAGTCTCGAAACTGGAAGATGATCTCTTTTGGCCTGTTTTTAAAATCTAAGGATCATGTCTCGAGAAACCAGAAGCTTGAACCTGACTATAAAGTAGGACCTTACTAACATCACTAACAAAAAATTGATCAATCAGAGTACTTGAATCACCTTGGAAATGAGTAGGACTTTCTATATATACAGGGAATAAGTTCAGCGCTTTAAAGTTATTTAACAAATGAGAAGAAACATGCACATCCAACAAATTGCAGTTAATGCCACCGCATAGAACAACATGGGAGGTACTATAGGAAAGATGCTCTATAATGTTTATTAACGGCATATAATCTACAGATTGATTTGCCCTGTAAGCAGTACCTAATAGAATTCTCTGACTCTCACATACAATTTTGAAGAAGCAATAGTCTAACCCTTTGTCTTGCATAAAATTACAAACAGGTGTACACTGCAACCCTTCGCCCACATAAATAGCAGATCCTCCACCTACTCGACCCACTCGATCACCACGAAAAACATTAAAACCAGACACTTCATACAATTTGTTTTCGACATCCGAATGAAACCAAGTCTCAGACTCACAAATAACATCAACCTGAGATCCTACAAATAGATATTTGAACTCCTCTAGTTTCAATGCATTGTGCAAACTTTATGCATTCAGATGACAGATTTTTAACCCATTCTTCTGTGCACAGAGCACACGGATCATACTATGCAAGTTCTCGTTCCTGCCCACTAATCCAATGATCTGTATTAGTTTTGCTTTGTTGACGTCCCCAAGTTCTCCGAAAAGTCTGTAATCCAGATGTTTGGCGTATTTGGGTGATAGTGTGCTAGTCTCTATTTCCTCTTCGCTCCTACAGTTTCAACAGTAATCTTGACAAGGGGCTCCTATTCTGCTGGCCATCGTGCCTAGCCAGTGGCCATTTAGGATACCTATGTCTTCTTTGTTGATTCCGAGGAGGGTATGTGTTCCCCCACTACCTTGGTTTGGCTAAAGGGAACGTGAGATGACACAGTCACTTCTGGAGATCCTTGCTTTGTTGGATAGTTCTAGGGCTAGAAGTTCCATTTTGCTTTTGAGGGTTTCATTGGGTATATTTTTGTTCTTGTGTGTGTTACTCCTGTGGAGAGAGGCACCTCCTCTTGCTGGCTCAACCGCTTTCTCAGCAGTTATCCACTCAGTGGGATTGGCTGACTTTACTTAGAGTTTGACGACATTTTTGTACCTCTATTGATTTGGTGGTTTCATATGACAAGGCTTTTATGTATACTTGAATTGCCACAAAGGTGGATCTCTGACATCTTTGAGGGATTAAGTTCCATGAGTAGTACAGCCGTGAAGCCTTTCTGCCTTTTTTTTTTAAATTAGTGTGCGCTGAATGGGTTATTAGAACCCTTAAAATGTGTAAAATTAGGGCGGTAAAACAGAGAGGTACCTTTGAACGTTGGTTTTAAATGTTTGAAGGTTATAATGACTAGAAAATAAAGAGGGCATTCCATAAGGGAGTTGTACGGTTTAGGAACAGATCACGAAATTTTAGAGTACGTCACACGTTCGGAGGGTATATGTTAATGATGAGCATTCATAGCAAGACGTGTATTACGGTCGAAGGTTTGAAGGGGCGGAATGCTACTTGCAATTTCTATGTAGCACTGGTGTTTGAAAATAGCGATAAAACAAAGTGAGACACAAGACATTACGTCGGTGTTCGAAGGTGTCCATTGCCTGAGTGATATTGGTATCAGCTATGAGTTTTATCGCACGGTTTTGAAGGTGCAGAGATATTTTAGGAGCACCTGACCAGATGTGGGCATTGTACTCCAATTTAGGGCGGATGAATGCCTTATATATTGTAGTCAGACTAGAGGGGGTAAAATATTTCTTACATCGCTTGAGGAAACCTAGGCATTTCACAGGATTTTTGACGACATCGAATATTTCGTCATTCCAACGTAAGTTGTCACTGACACACATACCGAGAATGGTAAGTTTATCGGCTTCGACGATGCAAGTGCCATTCATGGATAATGGCTGCTTATTTGAATTTCGCTTTAATGACAGCAGACAAAATTGAGTTTTGGAAGCATTAGATTCCACTCAGTTGATAGTTTCCCAATTGGTTATGCTGTTAATATCGAATTTAATGAGCTCAGCATACGCTGCCGTTCCCGTTCTACAGCCGAAGAGCGGGAACGAATATGAAAAGCAGAGAGTACTGTCATCAGCAAAGGGATATATTGGATTAGAAGTAGCAGACAAGAGATCATTAATGAAAATTAAAAAGATTATCGGAGACAGAACGGAGCCCTGGGGTACACCAGCATTTATTTATGAATATAAGACTTGAAACCGTTTAAGACAACTTGAATTGAACGTTCTGAAAGGTAATTTCTAATCGGTTGAAGAAGAGACTCAACGATCCCAAAAGCACGCATTTTCGACAAAAGAAGCTGATGCCAAATATCAAGTACAACTGTCTTGCTTTTGCCAGATTGATGTCCGCTATGGTTCCACTTTTCGGCGAAAAATGCTATCAGATCACCTGTGGAACTGTTGCTACGAAAACTATACTGCCGGTGATTGAGAAGTTTTCGTGTTTAGAGATATTACTGAACTGACTATTTATCAGCGTTTCCACGACCTTGAAAAGAAGCGACGTAAGTGCAATGGGTCTGTAGGAGGAGAGAGAGGAAGCTTCGCCTTTTTTACGGATGGGCTGGAAAAATGCTGTTTTCCATCTGCTCGGAATGTGAATGATAAGAAATTTAACTATCCTCTTGCTACCCCACGAGTGCAGAGACAAAGTACAATCTAAAAGTGTTGAACTGGCCGCAAAGTGTGCAGCAAGCAGATTGGCCTTATCCAAAAAGCTGACGGCTGGAATGTCATTGTAAATGAGCTTTGGGATGGATGATGAGGCACAATTTTTTATGATTTGGATAAACGACTAAAAGCTTTTACTACCTTTGGGACATTGTAGTAGTTTTTGCCTCAGTTGTTTTTCGTATTGAAATTTCACACGTTACAGTCATTCCTTGCTCGTTTGACCTTTTCTGGGTTGCCCCGGTTGGGGTGGTCTTGAAGTGCCGAAAAAATATATCCCTAACCTTGACAGTTTTTTTATAGCTTGAGTCGTAGCACGCCTTTTCTTTAGGTATGATACACTTCATCCGATGAGAGATAGAGGATCTCGTTCCAAAGAGAATAGTGTCAGTGACTATATCAACAGCGGCATCCACGTCGTTATCGAGTAAACATAACGACCAGTTAAAATTCCTAAACAAGCTGTTAAGACCGCTCCAGTAAGCTCTCTGGTATTGCCATACGATTATTTTAAGAATCTTTTGTCTAATTGTGTGCTCATTATACGAGTAATTAGCTGATATGACACAGTGGTCGGACGAGTCTAGATGGGATAGCACATCGACCTTATATTTGTCAGGGTGAGAAGCTAAAAACAAATCCAGGGTGTTGGCGGTATGACGTCTGGTATTCGTGTGGGTTGCTTAACATGCCGGGTCGAGTTATTTTCCGCACCGAAATCTCAACACAACGTCCTTAGGGTGTTGTCTATGAAGAATGTCGAAGCCTCCCTGAATTGAAAAGCTATCAGTAATTATCGTTTCGTCTTCAAATTTCTTCCACGAACACCATGATGAGGAGCATATTTAAACTTTCTTATCGCAGACCGATTTAGCTTACCATGTTTCACAATCGATCGAGACTAGGTAATTCCAAAATATAAGGAAGCACTGCACTTTCTTTTGGCCTAATCAGGGCTGTACAGAGCAGTATTTTCCTTGAGTTATCATGGCCAGATCTCTGGAATACCATTTTCTTGAATATTTTCTTTTTAATTTACATGTCCCGTATGTATCATCTGTGCTTTTACAATACCAAAGAAATCACAAGACAGTCAAAAATTCCTACGTGCATTGATTCTTATCTTTCCACCTGATATCCATTAAACAGTTGTTGGAAACGTTGTTTAGAGACAACCCAACGATGTTGGAGAGTTCTAAGAATACTTCTTTTGTTCGAAGAGCGTCCTTGTTTACAGTCAGTTGTTGATAGCTCTTGTTAGATACACGTATGGTCTACGGATCTTGTCTCAGTCACATGACTGCTTGATATTCTTCAGACAGGAAGAGTTATCCGCTTGTATGGGTACATCTTTGATGATGCTGCGTCACTTAATCTTTTTTATTATTAGAGATGCTTTTTTGTAGGCATCATTTCCTGTAGGCATGCTCACGATATTTCTGATACGGTTTGCGTTGTTTATTACTTAGTTTCCCTCTGTAAATGATTATCGTCCCGAAATGACCAGTAGCGACATTTGCGACACTGTACATAAATCTACCATTTTGGATGATTCATATTATTGACAAATAGGTGGATTTGGGTTTGACCAGGGTATTGTGGAAGCCAATATCGGGTAGCTTTACTTCTTTGTGGTACAACAGAAACTGAATGTGAAGAATAACCAAAATGAATTTTAAAGGAAAAGTGTCTACAGGCATCCTCTTCGTATCTACAACCCTTGCAAAAATTGTTATAATGCCGGCCAAGTCTATCTATATCTACAAATTAGAGCAGTTTATATGTTTCGAAGGAAAATGGCAGGCATACCGGCGGGAAATCAATCGTAAGAATTCCTTCCGTTGTTTCAATTGCGGTTCTTCTGACCATCAGAGAAAAGATTGCAAATTTGAAACAAAATGCAACGGAGTATTGTGGATCAATAAAATTAGCTAAAGGACCTCTAACATTTTCGGTTCTTAAGTCCAAGCTAATTTCTGTACACGGTATGTTTTGCCACAGCGCTCAAATATCATTACTGCGAAAGGATTGCTTCGCGAAATTATCAAAATAAATTGCAGTTAACGCAGGAGACTACGAGTTTATTTTGCCTGGGGTCTGGAAGGCACAGCGCACTGGGAAGTTTTACGGCCGAGTTGATAGTTGGTGACAAAAATTTGCAGAGGGTCGTACCCAAAAATTTTATTCGAGTTAACGCGATTGATGGAACTGATATGATGAAAAAAGTTAAAAATGTCATTGTGGATGGAGTAGCGACATCTTGTCAGAAAGAGAAAAGAGCTTCATCATAGATATTAGAGTAAACGAAAATGCTAACATTGACATTCCGTCTCAGTATGCTCCTCGGGCGAGAGAGCTTATCTCTAACTACATGCCAAATCCAGGAAGTAGATGTTCTACAATATTAAAATGTCAATTCTATTATGAAGGAACTCCTTCCAATAGCTGAGAGACAAATTGTTATCAAGCAGGTAAAATCGTGGCTTCGAGATGGTATCATACGGTTGTCATCCTCACCTTTTTGGACCCAGGTCGTCGTAGTTAAGAATTCTAATTTGGTGGGGCTGACGCCCCCAGTTTATTTCGCTTAATACAAGCTTAGACTAACTTAAAAAATAAAAACAACAGCTAAAGGTTAGGAGGTAATGAGGTCGTGGAGGAGATCAAGTTTAAGACGAGAAGTGCTCAGGTTAAAATCAAAAAGGGGGATGTTTGAGTTGATCTTACAGAGCATGCGGAAGATTGGTTCGTTGGAACCATAAGAGGTGCGGTGAGTTGGAATATAGATGAGACGAGGACAGCGCAAATTATGATAGTTTGTGTTGAAGGAAATGGGATTGTAAAGGGCAACGCAATCCACAGAACCAGAGAGCAGTCGATGAATGAAGACAATGTCAACTACGTGTCTGCGTTTTTCGAGGGTATTCAGGTTAAGGAGCTTGTGGCTGTCACAGTAGGGAGGTAAGAAAAATGTATCATACCAGGGTAGTCCCCGAAGGGCAAATCGAAGAAAATGACGTAGAATATTCTCGATTCGGGATATATGAACGCGCTGAAAAGGGGGACTAAACTTGGCTGGCATACTCGAAAAGGGGCCGGACAAGGGTAATATAAAGTGATCTTGTCACATAAGGGTTGGAAAATTCACTAGACCATCGTTTGATGCAACCGAGCGATGAATTGGGTTTAAGGATTATCTCGTCTATATGCGAACGGAAGTTTAACTCTCTATCGTATAATATTCCAAGGTCGCAAAGGTATTGAATCTGGAGTACAGGTTGGTCATGCAGAAAATAAAGTCGAGGGGAAGATTATATGGACTTACGAGACAAAGCGATAGATTGACATTTGGAGACATTAAACTCAAAGCAATTTTTTATACACCAAGTGGAAAACCTATCGAGGTCTTCTTGAAGGAGAATAGAGTCTTGGGCTGAAGAAACAGTCTCGGAGAACTTAGTGTCGTCGGCGTAAATGGATACGGAGCAGTGTTTAATAATCCTATCAAGATCGTTTATAGTTAAAATGAATAATAGGGGACCTAGATAGCTTACTTGTGGGACACCAGCTAAAAACGGGGTTGAGAGGACTGATCTAAAGCGAACGCTATGATAACGGTTCTCCGGATAAGAAGATATTCATTTTAACAATATGGAGCAAAACCGACGGAAGTCAAAAAGGATCAATTGATGTGATATTCTATCGAAGGCTTAGCGAAATCTGCAGCAATAACATCGATTTCGTTGCCATTTTCTAGGGCTGAAATCGCAAAGGATACGGATTCAATTAAGTTTGTAGTATTTGATCAGAAATTTCAGAAATCCATGCTGACTGGGTGATATACATAAGTGACTTGCACTGAAAGCTTATAACTTCATATAAAAAAACTTTCGAACATTTTAGGTACGTGAGAAAGCTTAGCAATGGGACGGTAGTTGGTTACTTCTTTCTTTGATTCCTTTTTGTGAACCGGGGTTATGAAAGAGGTCTTCCAAATTTGGAGGAATTCCACTTGTGTGAGGGACTGATGGAATAGGCGAAAGATTGGCGGCACACTTTTTGAGGAATATTGCTGGGAGCCCATCTGGGGTGGGATCAAAAGACTGAGAGAGAGGGGCCAATGGAGACATTGGGAAGGTACTTGAAATATATCGGATCGGGTACAAAGAAGTTGTCAGCAAATGATTGTTTGAAAAAGTTTGCAAAATAGTTGGCAATAGTATGTGGGTTGGTTGCCGATATATTATCGAACGAGACAGAGGGGGGTAACCGTCTGATTTTCTTATGTACTTGACGAATTGATAAAATGTCTTAGGATCGTTGATAACATTGGTCTGCGCTGTGTCGAAAAAGCTACGATAGTTATAGAGCTGGGTGAAATGGAGGTAGGTTCTAAGATAGTTAGAATAGTCATAATAAGAATTGGTGCGAAGAAAAACTGCCCATAATCTATTTCTTTTGTTTTGCAAAGAGCGAAGTATTCTGTTATACCAGGGACGGGAAGTAGATGATGTTTTATGCCGTGAAAAGGGGACGTAAATAGAAATGAAATTAAATATTTCACTGTAAAGAATGGAGACAGCATCAGATAAGGATAGGTTGGTAAAATCAAAAGAGGATTTGCTAAGATAGATATTGATTTCGCGAAAATTAGGTTTATGGAAGTTGTAAGAAGAGATAGTAGGGGAAGGAGCGGGCTAGGCTGGAGAGTTATGGAAAAATGAAAGAAGAAGAGGGGGGTGAAAGTTGTCGACAGTTGATAGGGTTGAATCCACTTCAGCAGGGGCAGATTAAAGTCACCAAAGATAAGGATATCTTTGATGGAATCACTTAGCTCAATTAGTTGGTCGATCGCTTTAATAGCAAAAATATAGGATCCGATAGGGTGATCTGGGAGAATGTAGCAACACATAACGTTTAGGAACCAATTGGGAAGTGTCATTTTAATTGAAAAGTCAAGTTTAACAGAAGAAAGGATTGCGATGAGAGAAGCATTTAGGTTATTGTGAATAACAACTAAGACACTTCTGCATGCAGAATCCACTTTAGGGCAGGATCATTAACCATAGGGAGAGGGTGATCGTCATCTCGGAAAACATTATAAGAGGAGCAGAATACCTCCTGGCTCTTTATGTAGGGGATCAGATTGGTTCTTGTAAGAGCATAGACGTCGAAAGAGAGGCCATGAGATTTAGACAAAACAGCCCGACTTTTAGAGCGCAAGCCTCTTACGTTTTGATAGTGAAATGTAAAAGGTAGTTTGTTGCGTGGAGGGGTAGGGGAGTGTAGATGATATGCAGGCAAGGAAGGTAAGTTAGGAACGAAAAAATTTATTATGGTCAGCTCGGCTACGCTGAAGGTGAGAAACTTTTTTAGAGTGTACATATAGTAGCTGCGGAAAGCAGCGAGGTCTTCCGCAACCTTTTGGGGAGGTGTGTTGAAGATTTCGTGGTACCTGTTGTAAAGTTTCCTGAGACTGATTATAAGAAGAAGGATGGTTCAACAAGAGATTGCATTGACTACAGACGCCGAAACAACGGGACTATAAAGGACAAAAGATATACTAGACAAAGTGGTAAAATTTACACGACACTAGATCTCATGAATGGATGTCCCTGTTGAAGAGAACAGTAAAATAAAAAATTCATTGGTTTCGGTACGGCTGATGTAGAATATGAATTTAACCTGGTCCCTTTCGTGGTGTCAAGCGCTTTAGCCATGAGATTTATAAATCTGATATTTCGGGATTTATCTAACAGAAATATCGTTGATACGTACATGCATACGTATATACAACGTCTAGGTTTCCGGAACCAACAAATTTGAAAAAGCTTCAGAAATTTCTCGGAGTGACAGGATTTTTTAGAC
Source organism: Volucella zonaria (assembly GCA_963966105.1). Classification (NCBI taxonomy): domain Eukaryota; kingdom Metazoa; phylum Arthropoda; class Insecta; order Diptera; family Syrphidae; genus Volucella; species Volucella zonaria. The sequence goes on along the minus strand of OZ014532.1, from coordinate 190,036,809 downwards.
GTTTTATCAATTCATATTCAATTTTGACAAAACCTTTGGCTGAGTTAACAAAGAAAAATCCAAAATTTATTATTGCAGCTCCTCAACGACCAGCATTAAGTCGGTTTCCGTAGCGAGCTGGTTTCGGTAAAGCGAATTGCTGGCCCAGGTTACCTAGTCTAGGCATAAGACCCTAGACAATCTCGCACTTGCAACTTTGGCCTACCTCTATACGGATTTATACACGTAGTTGCCCGGGGACCATCGAAGAGGTACATTACGAACTTGATTGTTGTGCTACTGGTTCAATCCTTGGTTTGAACAGTCAGTAATTTCCCGATCAATCGCCATGCAGGCCCCCAATACTATCATATGCAGAAGTAGTATACAGCAGCCTCGACTCGCTTTCTTTTCATAAACTGCAAATAGCTTTCAATGATGTTGTCAGGTATATTCACCAGCTACGCAGGTGATATCCTAGGCAGTACACTACAGCAGCACATGAACATACGATATTGCTTGGTCACTTACTAACACCAATTTCTTCTCTAGACTTATGCTCACCAGGCCATGGTTAGGTTAGGTTAGGCCATAATAAAAATAGCATGGTGGTGTATAATGAAATTAACGCTAATGGACAGGTAAGCCCAACGTTGCTGCCATTGAATGTTTTGTACGGGTACACCCGAAAAAGACTTTCAGAAAATAACAAATCTCGCTTCAGCGAGTTCTATATCTGGTCAGAGAATGAAGACTCGTTTAGTGTTAAATGTTCCGTAACTTTCTCTACGCTGCCTGCATCTGATATTAGGTCATCATGTTCACTGAACATATTTTTTGTACATAGAATGTCAAATGTATCAACGACAACATGAACGAATTTACAAGAACATATGTAGCAATATTGTTGTACACATGCATATACACGCAGGATGTACTCGTGAATTGCAAAGTTACAGAAAGATGATTATAAAGGTATAAGTAAAAAATAATGCTAACCGCTGAACAATTTGATGAAGACTGACTTCAAAACATGGCTACAGATAGAGAAAATAACAGACAGAAGCTCTTTGCAGATGATACGTCATCGATTAAGTGTAAGAGTGACAGTACGTGTTGGATACATCCGGTCATCCAGTATTTCATCTGCCTCGGATGAAAAATCACTTTCAATGTCTTCGTCGTCACCTGGCCAGGGTTTCACTATTCACAATCACAACTAGTTGTAGTGTTGTTTGGGCTTCATGTGCTTCCACTTTCTTCACTGTGTAGCGTCCACTCCTTCCCTCTGAGACCATTTCGTATGGACCCAGAAAATTAGAGAAAAGGTCCCTCAATTTATCCATCACGGCTGCCTTTTTTTTCTACAAAACGTGTTTTGATTTTCCAATTGTATTGTCAGGCAGAAAAGTGAATGCTTTCTCTCTCGCCATTACGTTCGTGGAGAAGTTCCAACTTTACCATCTCCAAGATATCGGCATCATCTTCCTTCCGCAAAGTAACACCAAATAGGACCTCAAAGGGAGTGCGTTGAATCGGTCCTTGAAATGTTAATCGCTATTTGTGCACTTGTTAAAAATTTGGGTCCCTTTTCGGATGAATCGGTAGAGAGCCTTCACTTCGATAACAACATGATTGAACGTTCCGCCTGTCCATTGCCTCTTAGCAAGCTGGTAGTAATACAATACAATTCTGGTCAATATTTTCGTTTGCACAAAAGTATTTGAATATTTCTAAGTAAAATTCGCTGCCTCTTTCAGTTATAAAAAGCATTGGATTACCAAATGTTGAACTTATTTTAATTTTCGCAAAGTTTCTTAAGCCGACACCGTTTTTGTTGGAAATAACCACCAACAGAGGAAAACCGGAAATAGTTCAAACGAGCTAGAAAGGACTGCCACGTCTTTCTTAAGCGTGTGAAATTCCAATATGACCAAAAACTGAGGCAAAAAATACTGCAATGTTCCAAAGGCAGTAAAAATTGTTGGTCGTTTGTCAAAAATTTTAAAAATTCTGCCTCATTCTCCATCGCAACGCTCATTTGCAATGACATTCCAGCTGTCAGCTCTTTGGACAAAGCCAATATGCTTGCTGTACACTTTGCGGCTAGCTCAACACTCCCAGAATGTGCTTTGCCCCGCGTACACTTGAATGCGTCGAATCTACAATGGGACGAATCCACTTTCGCACTCGTGTAGTAGCAAGATCTCAACATGCATAAATCCGCTGGTCCAGATGGTATATCTCCCCTTTTTCTGAAGAGGTGTTCTTCCACGCTGGCAAAACCACTGCGTAAGCTTTTTCATCAGTCCTACTCTTTAGGACTTTTTCCGAGCAGATGGAAAACAGCATTTGTCCAGCCCGTCCCTAAAAAAAGGCGAATCTTCTTCTCTATCCTCCTACAGACCCATTGCACTTACGTCCCTTCTTTACAAGGTCATGGAAACGCTGATAAATCGTCAGCTCATGAAATAACCCGAAACACGAAAACTTCTCAATGACCGGCAGAACGGTGTTCGTTGCAAAAGTTCTACTGGTGATCTGATAGCATTTTTCGCCGAAAAGTGGAACCATAGCGCACATCAATCTGGCGAAAGCAAGACAGTTGTACTTGATATTTGGCATCAGCTTCTTTTGTCGAAAATGCATGCTTTTGGGATCGATGAATCTCTTCTTGAATGGATTAGAAACTACCTTTCCGAACGTTCAATTTGAGTTGTCATGGATGGTTTCAAGTCTGATATTCGCAAAATAAATGCTGGTGTGCCCCGGGGCTCGTTTCTGTCTGCGACACTCTTTTTAATTTTCATCAACGATCTCTTGTTTGCAACTTCTAATACAATATACCACCTTGATCAAAAAGTTCCCGGCCACACCCACCGTGTGGCGCTCCCATTATTCCGATTTGAGTTCTGTGTTTTTTGTTAAGTTGGTAAATCTATTGTTGACATTTCCTCTAAATCTTTGCGTCATAGCTTGACATTTGCAAAATTTACGTATCCAAGAGGACGTGGGTATTTGGAGATTTTTTACAATTTTAGAAATGGATTTAAATGTGCAACAACGAAATTGTATTAAATTTTGCGTAAAAAACGGATGGTGCGCGAACGTTAGAAATGTTGGAAAGGTGTTTCGGCAACGATTCTCTAAAGAAAATGGTCGTTTACCAGTGGCCCGAGCGGTTCAAAAGTGGTCGTGAGTCAATCGAAGATGATGAACGCAGTGGCAAACCATCGACATCGAAAACCGACGAAAACATTGATGAAGTAAAAGAAATGTTGGTCAATAACCGCAAATTAACCATCAAAGAGATAGCGGAGGACTTGAACTATGGATCCGTTCAAGGCATTTTGGTTAATGATTTGAGTTTCCGTCGTGTAGCAGCAAAGTTGGTGCCAAAAGACCTCAATTTTATGCAAAAAAGAGACCGTGTTGACTTCGCAAAAAAGATGATTTGCGAGGTTGAATCCGATCCCACATTCATCAAAAGGATCATTACTGGAGACGGGACGTGGGTTTATGAGTACGACACGCAATCCAGACATCAGGCAAGTGAATGGCGTTTACCAAATAAGCCGAGACTAAAAAAACCACGTCGTTTTCAGTCAAAAAAGAAGGCAATGCTCACGGTTTTCATGGATTACAACGGTGTAGTGCATCATGAATTTTTGCCAGAAGGCCAGACAGTAAACAAAGAGTTCGAGTATTATTTGGGCGTTATGAGACGTTTGCGTGAAGCAATTCGCCGAAAGAGACCAGAATTGTGGGCAGAAAACTCATGGATTTTGCATTATGATAACGCACCGTCGCACAGTGCCATCATTATTCGTAATTTTTTGACGAAAAATGCAACAAATACCATCCAACGGCCACCGAATTCACCTGATTTGGCTCCCTGTGACTTCTTTCTATTCGGTCGAGTTAAAAAACCACAACGGGGAACGCGTTTCAGCAGCCGAGAGGAAGTAATGGAAAAATAGCAGGAAGCACTGATGGACATACCGAAAACCGAATATAAAAATTCTGTCGAGGATTGGATCAAGCGCTGGTATAAGTGTGTTGCATTCGATGGGGATTACTTTGAAGGGGACTAAATAGATTTAGATGAATAAACTTGTATTTCCAATTTTCTGATCAAGGTGGTATTCCTTTGCTGATGACAGTACTCTCTGCTTTTCATATTCGTTTCCGAACTCACGCCCCTGCTCTTCGGCTGTAGAACGGGAACGGCAGCGTATGTGAAGCTCATTAAATTCCGATATTAACAGTATAACCAATTGGGGAACTATCAATCGAGTGTAATTTAATGCTTCCAAAACTCAATGCTGTCTGCTGTCACTAAAGCGAAATTCAAATACCCAGCTATGATTCATGAATGGCACTTGCATCGTCGAAACCGATAAACTTTCCATTCTCGGTCCAACTTTCCAATTCGATGTCGTTAAAAATGTTGCGAAATGTCTAGGTTTCCTCAAGCGATGTAAGAAATATTTTACCCCCTCTGATCTGGCCTCAATATATAAGGCCTTTATCCGCCCAAAATTGGACTAGTACAATGCCCACACATGGTCAGATGCTCCTGATAGATCTCTGCACCTGCTAGATAGGATTCAAAACCGTGCGATAAAACTCATTGATGACAATAATATCAGTCAATCAATTGACACCTTCGAGCACCGACGAAATGTCTCCTGTCTCACTTTGTTTTATCGCTATTTCCACCACCAGTGCTCCATTGAAATCGGCAGTAGCATTCCGCCCATTCAAACTTTCAACCGTAACTCCCATTTTCGGACGTACTCTAAAATATCGCGATTCTTTCCTAAGCCGTACAACTCGCATTTAAAAACAATGTACATCGGTACCTGTCTTTTCTTTCTTCGCCCGCGCTGTGTACGAACATTTTAAGGGTACACAACCCCTTTAGCCCGCGCCGCTTATAAGAAAAAATCAATGAAGCAGTAGATCCTCGATACTCAAACTACATTGTAATGCATGGAGGAGATTACATTATGGCTTGAAGATGTTTCGAATTATGGACCGACTTATTTACAAAGTATACTTGAAAACAATGCACTGCCACACGCTGAGGAGGAATTGCCACTGAAATGGTTATTCCAGCAGGATAATGATCCGAAGCATGCTTCAAAAATAGTTCAACAGTGGCTTGGGGATCAGAAAATCACCCCAGTGCTGCGATCTCAACCCGATAGAAGATCAACTGGAGATTGTAAATCGGTGAATAGTTCGTGGTAACTGCAGGAATAGGGACGAGCTTTATATTTAACTCCAGGCTTGAAAAAGACATCAAAAGCTCTATGTTTTCCGATCAGAACAAGAGTATGCCAAGAAGGTGTAGTGCAGCAATCAAAGACAAAAGTTTCGTAGCGATGATTATTATTAAATGTGAAAATTTACTACGTAGTTGCTTTAATTTTGGCCAACACTGTATATCATTCCAGTTAATATACAAAATGTATCAGAATAAAATTTTCCCAGAAAACTAATCGATTTTTAAGCCAGCGTCTTAAGTACCTACTTCACTTTCTTTATGCAAACCTGTACAATTTTTCATCTCTACAAAGATAAATTCCCTCATATATGCGGGTATGCACCCTGCAAGCAACTAAGTGCTACAATACAAAGTTGCTTCATTAACAGGTCGAGAAATATGTTCCTACCAGTAACTGCCGCGGGACACATATGAACAAGTAAGACATGATAAATATCCCACTGACTTAATTACTCGACCTTAACCAAAATGCTGCTAATGATGCGATCCACAATCCATTTAACTTGCCACATCAATCAGGAATCCTCCAAAAAATACCAAGTCCCCACCCTTCCACAAAAAAAAAAAAAAAAACAAAAATGAAAAGAAGGTGTCTTCAGTAGTGGCACCAGATTATTCCTGTATCCAAAGCAATCCATATCCACCTGTGTGATTAATTAGCACAATGGAGCACAGAGACCTGGTTATGGATGCGTACCCCAACCACACATTCACCCCAATTACTCACAAATATGTATTTCGTTCAACTTCTTTTTATTTTGTATTTTTTTTTTTTTTTTTGGAATAGCAATTAGGGTAAGTCCCTCACTATCAGAACTCAGAGACCACATTTCCATACTCGTAGGCGCTGTACTGACATGTGAAAATTTTTGTTTTGGTAGCACCGCTCGCCTCCTAATTGCTAATTGGGCCATTTCACGGACTATTCCCAGAAATGCAGCAATCCACAGGCACTCAGATGATAGTGGCCCTTATCTGATGAGAAATTATCATTTTAAATGGTTTTATTAATTTCATTTACTTCATTCCCCATTTTATTTCGAATGCAAAGTGAAAGGCAAAATGCCTAATGGCTACCGTTTACGAGTATTAAAGTTACAGATGTAGTAGGCCCGTTCCTTTGCCACCACTCTCAGGGCGGAATATGTAAATTACAGCGAAATGGAAATTATGTAAACGGGTAAACGGTAAACGGTTGTTCTATGAATGGCACACTAATTATGCTATTCAGTGGCCACCAACGAGCAGAACGTAAAAATATTTTCGGATTAATTGAGATGTATGAGCATGTGGTGGTTTCTATTTCCAGCGGGCTGCGACTCCAGTCCAACCACAGCGGGGGTGGCCCTAGTCTTTGAATAGGGAAAATTGCTAGTGGGAAAATTTACAGATAAAGACATTCAACTAACGTTTCATTGTTGTTCATATCTAATTCAATTATCAGTAACGACAATATTTAAATAGGCTCTGTGGTATCGAAGAGTGGAGACCGTGTAATTGGCAGCCAAATGGTTCCTATGTCAAATTTGAATCAAGAAATTAGTAAATATTTTGACATACACGCAACAAGTGCAACATAAGTGACGTAGATAGTAATAAACGACATCATTGAAGCGCTCAAAGACAGTCAGTAAATGAAATGTAAAAACCTCTACCCTAGCATCGAACTTGTCGAGTTGTAGCGGCTGAGTAAGATCAATGAATCTCGAGAAGTTCTCCAGACGAGTCATGAAGCTAAAGGAGGCTCCCCAGACAACCCCCTTCTAAACCACTTCTTTTTCCCTTGGGCTGGATCAAGGTGTCATACACTCCTGCCGATGATCAACCTGGCTGAGGACCCATCATCTCTAAAAATAGCTCAGCCGCAAACGGAGTATTCGGATACCTGGCGACCTCCGGATTAGCTAGCCTCATCTGTATAAAGCGGAGCTCTGTACAGATGGACCATCCTTTCTCTGCTGCTCGTGGGATTAATGGATAAAATCTCAACGAAAACAAAATCCGAGGACCGCACTCCTTTAATATTGAGCAGTAGAACAGTGCCTGCACCAACTACCGAAAAGGCTCCGGCATTGTCGAGCGGAGTTGAAACTGTGGCAGGCCATGTTGCATTATCATCTAAGCGCAAACGTAACGAACCTAAACTAAATTTTCAAGGAGTGATGAGAATGTGGCAAGCCAAGGTGCTATCAATTCCTCCACCCCTAGCATCAACAAGTTTGTGACAGGCAACGGACTTGTTGCTGCTACTAACACTCTCTCTCTCTAAGAAGGAATCAGGGGCTCAGCAGTATCGGCAAGCTCCATCTAAAGCGCTCTACTTAAGACGCAGAAATGCTTTACGCATTATCAAAGTCTTCGGATCCATTCCAGAGGTTGAGAGAAGTGCGGACATAAATAGTAAGATAACAACATCCTAAAAGGCGGATTATCCACTGCTCCCAAAACAAGCGCCAGAGATCATGGGGGAAGCCGTACCGGTTCCCAATTGGCCCAAAACTTATAAAACCAAATCCTCTGGGATATACAACAGAACTTCCCTGAGGTCTTTTAGCAAAGTCCTAAAAGACGCAATAACGATCGCCGTAATCAACAGAAACGATACCGACGGATGGATAACACCTAAACAACGGTGGCAGTTGGTCAAGTTTAAGTTTTCAGGCAACTTCTTGGCCATCATGAGGAAAAACCCCGGACTACCTGTCATCACAAGCGACGCTAGCTGGCAACAAAGTCACGTCAAGCTTATCGCGTGTGGCAATCAAAGATCTCTTGATCGTTTCACTAAAGCCATAGTTGGATTAGGAGAGATATGGCCAGGCGCAAAACTCGAAGTTGTGCCTAGCAGTCCTAGAATCCGCACCTGTATCCCAGCCGAACTCTCCTCCCCAGAAAGCATTCTAGAGATCATCATGCTCAGCAACCCGACCCTAAAGATTCATGAAAAACTAAGGGGCCCTTATAGATGCGCGTTGATTGATATCAGTAAGGAATCCCTTAACCCTCTAGCGCAGACTAAAGGCAAGATTCGGTTCAGTTTCGGGTCAATTCACCTAAGAGTCTATAAAAAGGATGAGCTGGATGCGTCGAACTCAAAATTAGATATTGAAGCGGCTATTTCCTTTCCGGAAATGGATAGCGACGATTCCAATTAATCCGAGGTGACAATTAAGCCGTCGGCCTCCTCTTCTGACACTCTGTCGGAAATGGAAGCTGATGACGAATTAAAAAGAGATTCTGTACGGTCAGAGGAAGAAGATTAGCTCATGGGCACATCTTCAGAGCTGAACGACTCGAACAGAATGGTGGTGGAGGCTATTCTGGTAAATTGTAGCAATGATATGGTTTCTCCAGATTAATCTCCATCGCTCCAAAAAGGCTTCGGCCGCACTTATTCTGCGTCTCTCCAAAAACGCAAACACCTCATCCTAATCCAGGAACTGTGGATCGTAGAAGGAGCGGTTCGTGGACTTGGGACACTTGTATACGCTCCGCTCTATACAAGAGACAAAGGTAAGATTAGATCTTGTATGTTAGCGAAACGTAGCCTTAATGCGTTTGTACTTACTACTCAGCGACCCCGACTTAACTGTTGCCAGACTAGAGACTGCTAAAGGGGCCTAATGGCTGGCATCAACATATCTTGGCAACGATCATGTGCGACCTCTCGCTGGTGATAACCTAGAACGGGTGGTACTGGCAGCTGGAAGGCTAAAACCTAGACTCATCGTCAGGTGCGACGCTAACGCTCATTACACGGTATGGGGCAGCACCGACATCAACGATAGAAGTGGGTCACTTTTTGATTACATTATAAGTACTAACCTCATTGTTTGCAACATTGGTAATGGGCCCACTTTTATAACAAGAAACCGATAGGAAGTGCTAGACATGACTCTTGTCGTCGACAACTCAAATGCTCACGAACTGGATGGTATTGTCTGAACACTCATGTCCAGACCACAGATACATCCAATTCAGCCTGAGTGACGCTCCTCCCAGCCAACCAGCATTCCGGAATTACGGGAAAACTGATTGGCCAAAATACAGAGAACTACAATTAGAAATGCTATCCTCTGAACTGTCAAGTCGCTCGCGTGACACCAATGAGCTTGATATGAAAGTCAAGGAATTCACCCTGGCACTCAATCAGGATATGGCTGCCTCCTGCGCTCTTATTCAACGTAGAGGCAAGGAAAATCTGCACTCCTGGACATGAGCACTGGGACTGCTTAGAAGCACTTGCAGAAAACTTTTCAACGTAGTAAAAAGCACAAGAAAAATTACTGACCGGGACTCATACAAAGAAAGCCTCAAAATATATAAAAAAGAACTGAGGAAGGCAAAGCGACAATCCAGAAGATCATTCTGTAACAAAATTACAGAAACCTCAGAAGCATCGCGGCTAAGAAAAATCCTTCCTACAAGCTCTATGATGCCTAGCTGTTTGAAAAAAATCGATTTCTCTTGGACAACCTCAGGCGATGGATCCCTCAACCTGCTACTAGGTAGCCCCCTATTCGCACCCAGTACCAACCCAAACAGGGCTTCTTGGTCTTCATACAAGAGACAAACTGTTTTGGGCACTGCATGGCTTCAAACCATACAAGCCTGCTTGTACGGGCGGTATAATACCTGCCGAGCTACAAAGGTCCTCAGATATTATCCTGCCTACGCTAGAGAATATCATTATGAGCTGTGTTAAACTGATCCACATTCCATTGCCATGGAGAGAGTCATTGTAGTTTTCATTCCCAAAGCCGGAAAATACTCTTATGTTGTCCCAAAGAACCCCACACTTATAAATCTATAATCTTTCCTTCTGAAAACTCTAGAACGACTGATTGATATCCATATGCGAGCTAAAATTGCCAACGGCTCACTGTAAAGGAAAGTCGGTGAAAACGGCTCTGCATTCACTGACTAGCCACATCAAACGATCCCTACAATGTAAAGAGTACACAATGGCCGCTTTCCTGGACATAGAGGGTGTCTTTAACATATCCGCAATCACGACTTCGCTGTCAACTCTGCTGGTAAGCGACTCACTTGGGGAGTTGATCAGCCTCATGCTAAAAAGCAGGATAATCAACTCCAAACTGGGCGAGACTTCTGCTAAAAGATGTGTCAGCAGAGGTACGCAAGGCGGTGTCCTCCCTCCCCTTCTCTGGAACTTAGTAGTAAATGAACTGCTGATATACCTGGAAGCGGGTGGTAGCAGGGTGATTGCCTATGCGGATGACGTTGCCATAGCCGTCTCAGGTAAGCATCTTAATACCATTAAAGAACTCCTTTAACTAAATCTCATCAGATTAACCCGTTGGGCAGATCGCTGTGGATTGGGAGTAAACCCCATAAAACTGATCTTGTCCTCTAACATATTCCAGAAAACCAAAATAGACGGTACCAGTTTAATCTTCTCTAATACAGCAACATATTTGGTCTCATTTCTGACAGGAAACTGAACTGGAAACCTAACATTCAAGAAAGAGTCAATAAAGCTACAATAGCCTTATTCTCATGCAAAAAAGCCATTGGGAATAAATGGAGCCTTCAACCTCGCATAACCCACTGGTTATACATCTCGGTCATAAGACCTATACTCACCGTCTGGTGGACGGCCTTAGACAATGCAGTCAACTACAGCAAACTAAGCAGAGTACAAAGAACAGCATGTCTATTCATAAGCGGAGCCCTGCTTTCTACTACCTCTGCGGCATTAGACATTCTGTTCCACTTGACACCCCTCGATATCTTCAGCAGGCAAGTAATACATTAGGTATCCTCACAGAGAACATCGATTCCATGTAAGCTTCCCCTCTAGATCCTTCTGGAAAGAAGATGCTTTCATGGGGGACAGGTCACAGGCCACTTTTACACAGATGGATCTAAAACCGATAGCGGGTGGCGTTGTTTTCTCAGATAAGCTAAATCGAAGCCTCTCCTTGCGTCTTCCAAATCACTATAGCGTGTTCCAGGTGGAAATTTTGGCGATTAAGGAGGCTCTGTCCTAGCTTAAGGAAAACGTGATATCTGCAAAGGATATCCGCATCTTTTCAGATAGTCAGACCGCTATCAAACCGCGGGAGTCAGTCTCATTAAATTCTAAAACCGCCCTTGAATGCCGATTATCTCTTATGGAGATGGCAGATCAGTTTAACCTTCGCCTTTGCTGGGTGCCGGGCCACAGAGACATTTCAGGGGATTGTAGGACCGAAATAGGAAAGACTCTAGGGTAGCATAGGTATACCTCTCGCGACGTTCAAATCAATATTAAAGCTGGATGGTAATAAAAGAACAGAACTTAGATGGACTGTTGGACCAAGATGTCTAGCGACCAAACAATTCTGACCAAAGCTGGATCTGAATCGCTCTAACAGTCAGATCCTTCTAAATAGGAAATATCTCAGCGCCATCATAGGTGTCATCACTGCCTTCTAGGTAAGAATGCAAGAAGGCTTGACGCTTTTATAAACGATTTCTGTAGAATGCATGGAATAGGAGGCAGAGGAGACAATTCTCTACCTACTCTGTAAATGTCCAGCTCTTTCCCAGAGAAGAAAACTTCACTTAAGAGATTTCTTCTACAATAACTTAGATGATCTAAACAATTTACACTTCATCATAAGCTCAAATTGGTTCTACGAGCAGGAGGATTACAGATCCATGTGGCATCACAACGGGCTAATAGGCCTAAGTGGGTTGGCCTTTCCAACCGCCACTTTTACCTACCTACCTACCTACCTTTTACCCAAGAATGACTGTCAACATACTTGTGATTAAAATCTACAGTGCAATCCGATAGCATGTCGCAAACGCATTATGCATCCTCGAAATTTATTTGAGAGGCAAATATACATGTGGCACAATCTACATCTACTCGGTTTTCGGAAAATAAATAAAAATAAGTTTAGGGAGCATCGGTCCATTATGGGTTACCCCTCCATTCACTGCGTTGCTCGTCTTGTAAATTAGTGAACTGAGAGTAGGATCCATGAAGTTTTGCCAACATCAAATGAGCAGTAAGCTTTTTCCAAGGGAAGAAGGTATCTCATTCGAAATTTGACGTTGTTCGTGTATTTGGAAAGACTTACCTTGGATTTCAATGGAGAGCTAAAAATTTAACCAAAAACTTGAACTTACGAATATTAATAAAAAAAAACGCACATTTACAGAGTTCGGCTGTAGACAAAAAAGTCTCAATTTACTCCGCGGGCAGAGAAAATGACATTCTTAGAAAATGAATACAAATTCCCTAAGGAAGTAAATATCCCACTTAAGCTGGTAATGCAAAAGGTGGAGCAAATATTCTCCCATCAAGGACACCTTCAACGAGAATCTAGCAATAGCGAACACAACTTGCTCATAGGACGCTTTAGTTGTCCCTTAACAGTAATGACAGGGACAAAACCAAACCAAAAAAAAACCAACTGATGGCGATGTTTGAAAGCTCGTTCGACACACATTCTTGGAATTCCATTGAATGACACCAGCGAAATTAGTGCCGTTGTCAATAAAAAGAGTGTGACACTTACCACATCTAGCAAAGATTCTACACAGTTAAAAATGCTGCTGATGACAACTCCGTAACAGTCTCTAAATGCAAATATAGTGAGTGACATACTTACACCTTGTACAGCCTCGTCCCTTCCAAGATCGTGCCAATAATGGGTCCGCATAGTCGACGCCGGTGTTTCCGAATGTCACGCCTGGTTCCAATCTTTGCATCATTAGACTGGCCATTAGTTGCTGAAAGGTTCGCTAACGTGCGCATGTTGTTCACTGATAGATACATCGCTTGATTAAATAATGAACTCCGATGATAAAATATTCGAGGGCCAAAAGATACGTCATTTGGCGTATTCCAGCGTGTAAGATGACAATGGCTGACAATCAATTTTGTTAAGTGATGTTCCCTGTGAAGAATAATTGGGTGCTTTTGATGAGCCGCCCACCTACGCGAAGTATACCAAATTCATCAATAAACGGACTCGCGAATCGATACTTGATTTTTCTCGTGACAACTTTCTTACGGTTTAAACATGTAATTTTATCGCGGAAAAAATTGGGTTTGTGAAAGCCGAAGTAGAGCGGTCCTTGATAAATGTATATCCTCAGATGAAATAGCTCACATGCATGGAACCTTTGACGGATGTCTATAATTCTGAACTAGGCAAATACATCGGGCGATGTCGCGGAAAAGTCGTTTGAGGTTCGAAAACCGCATACAACTATCGTAGCCTTCAATACTTTCAATAACGCTAGGCAGACTGGAAAATGTAATAACCCCATCTCGTAGAAACTGTGGATGGTTCCACCTTAAGTAGATTCCGTGGCATTATACCGCGGGTGTGACAGTACGCGAGATTTTCATCCGAACGCATGTGATGCCGTATGGACACTGGAAACTGAGCGATGATTTTCGATTGTCTACGTAAACGTTACGCAACCGCGGGTATCCTTGAATCCAGTGTAAAACTGTGGTTAATTCTGCTCAGACAAAGCACTCGATTTCGTGAAAGGTTAGAGCGCCTTTTACCATGCTGAGAAGTCTAGGAAGCAACAACGAGACGCAGAATTCAAGGCTTGGAATCGAACGGGTATGCCTGACTGGGGCGATTTGTATTTTCCCGCAAGGAAGCGCAGTTCGAACATCGTTAGAATTTAGCACGCGGAAATATATTGCCGCAGCGTATGCTGACTCTGAAGCATCAACAAAGCCATGGAGGTTCATATCTCCATTTCGGTTTAAATGCAGCCATCGTGAGCGTGCCTCTTCTTCCAGCCCGCTGTTTCCTCTGTGTTAAAATGTTCTTTGAATACTGTGAGATTTTCGTTTCCCTGTAAGAGGTTTTCTGATTTGAGATGAACCTCTGTACAAGACCCTGAAGTGGTTCTAAAATAACACAAAACTGTAACGCTGATTACAAAATATATGGATTTTTATTTCAAGGGCTCTTGTACACTCTGACAGTTCAAAATACACTTCCGGAAATTCCATCCCAAAAAACACTTTTCTCCTCTCTCTCCAACCAAAAAAGTAGTCCAGCAATCAAGTTCGACTTGTCAAGTGCGTTCAACAAAAAGTGATGACGTTCAACCCAAAATGGTCTCATTCAAATCACGAACTTCCTGCGCGGCTGGACGGGTACGTTCAGAACTGCCCAAGATCTTGCATAGTTTCTGGATCGGTCGAGTGCATTCGTCCTTCTCATGTCTGATCGTAACGACTCTGATAAGGCCGTCTTCGTTTGAATGAAGTTTCGTAATCCCACCAAGCCTTCAATGTGTTGCTTGAAGATTATCTTGCCTGATGATAACAACATCGCCAACCTTGATGTCGTTTCTCGCCTAGTGCCATTTCGAACGTTGTTGTAATGTTAGCAAGTATTCATTTTGCCACCGTCTCCAAAAATGTTGCTGCATTTGTCTCAATTGACGCCAATAGCTTAGTCGCTGTGTTGGTACTTCCAGTACTGGTGTGTCTGGAATAGCCACAATTGATCGGCCAATAAGTAGATCCGCTGGGATGAGAGCCATCCGGTCATCACTGTCATCGTGCAAAGCCACCTGTGGACGTGAATTAAGGCAGGCTTCAATGTGGACTAGTAGAGTATGTAACTGGCCGTAATAGATGGATTTCGTCCCAACGACTCGAAGCAAATGTTTCTTGGCTGATTTGATAGCCGCTTCCCAGAGACCGCCTTGATGCGGTGCGCCAGCAGTGATGAAATGCAATTGAGTGCCTTTATTCGCCAAGCCTTACTGCCCGTAAGCACTATGCCATTGCTTAAAATCGGTCTGTAATGTGCGATTCTAGATAACAAATGCTGCCCCATTATCGCTGTATAGATGATAACATGGGCCACGACGATTGATGCACCAAGTGAACACATTGATGAATGTTTCTGCAGAGAGGTCTTCAGCTAACTCAATATGTACCGCCTTTGAGGACATGCAAATAAACACAGCGGCATATGTCTACCTTACAGAACGTACGTCTTCTGACCCAATACGAATATGGAACGGCCCACAGTAGTCCACACCTGCCTTTGATAAGGGGGGAGCTGGTAAGACTCTAGATTATGGTAACGATACCATGCGCTGTGTAGCCATGGTACGTTGATGCCTTCTACAAATAGAACATGAGTGAATACAACCTTTCACAAGAGTACGTACATGAATTATCCAATATTTCTCTCGAATCGTCTGCATCATAAGTTGTATGCCTCCATGGAGCGTATCACAATGCGCTTGGTCAACAATAAGTCTCGCTAATATGCTTTCCTTGGGAAGAAGGATTGGGTGCCGCTGATATTCCTTCAGCCTTGCGTTGTGAAGTCGACCAGATACACGCAAAATATATCCCATCGTGACGTTAAGATATGGGGACAATAAATTACCTTGCTGGATGTACCCACATCACTGCCCCTTTGAAACTCGGTGATCTCACCTTGGAAGCACCAATGTTGCTCGGCAAGTATATGCCAATGTAGAGTCTCTTCCATCTCCTTCGCTGTCACAATGGATTGTGACCTATATCTTCCAACGTTAGATGTAGACCGTTGTACGAAGTAGCTGTACCAATTTTGCCAAATCGCTTAAGCAATTTGACCATGATAATTTCCTTTCCGCTCTGATATTGAGTTTGAAGCGAAAGTCCCTTAGTCAGCCTTGCCACCTTTGCCTTAATTGGTTTTAGTTCCGTTGCCATCGCCAAAGTTTCATCCTCGGTCAGACTTATGTTATCCGCAGAAGATGGCTCTTCGATAATCGCTGGATGATGTGTAAGTAGAACGTCAACGCTGGTGCCTCTACTCACGCAATCCGCTGGGTTGAATCGCGTGCGAACATGGTGCCAGTTGCCGATGTTAGAGTGCTGCTAATGTATCCAACACGATTTGTCACATTTGGCTTCAGTTGTGTTGGTGATTTCGAAGCCAATGGAGGACAATGCTGGGGTCACACCACATTGTGTATGGAACGTCATTGAGCTCGAGGGCTTGCCTAATGTCTGCCATGGTCGTGGTGAGGAGTTGTGCAGCTCACAGTTCAAGCCTTGGAATTGTTACACCCTTAGTGAGTGCCACCTTCGTTTTTGTCGTGATCAGTGTTGAACGGTGCTGTCCATTTTCATCAGTAGTGCTGAGGTAGGTGGCAGCTGCATAGGACTTCATGCTGGCGTCGCAAAAAAAACCATGTAGATGCAGAATACTATCAGGGTGTCAGGGTGTCAGGGTGTATGCCAAGCCATCGTGGTATGCGTATGTTCGCCAATCGATTCAAGTCATTGCGGAACGTTAACCATTCGTCCAGCAAGTCCTTTGGAAGTGGTGTATTCCATGCCAATCCTGCCTGTTGTAGTCGTTGAATGAATATTTTAGCCGTAACTGTGACCGGTGCCAACATGCCAGTTGGATCATTGAACCTCGCCGTATCGCTCAGGTCTTGGCGTTTCGTGGTAGATGGAGTACCGATTGTCAATTTTATGTTGTAAAATAGCTCGTCTGCCATTGGACCCCAATGTAATCCAAGCACCGTAGTGTCAGCCACCTGCAGGTTAATATCATCCGTGGTTGAGGCGTTGGTAAGCTGAGCCAATGTATGTCTATCGTTAGATTGCCATTTTCGTAGGTCGAAGTGACCTTGCTGAGTACGAAATCAATATCTTCTGCCAGCTCGGTGGCCTGTTGGGTTGACGAAGCACTACTCAAGTAATCATCAACGTAGAAGTCCCGCAAAATACTCGCTCGCGCCGCTGCCGCCCGGTTATCATCTAGTAATTTGTTAGAGTTATCCAAGCCACATTGTTGCATTGCACGAATTGCCAAATACGGTCCGCTTGCGGTGCCATAAGTCACAGTCGCCAACTGATATGTGAGCAATGGTTCAGCTGGAGATTCTCGCCATAAAATTCGTTGCCATTGCCTATGTCTGTCGTCGATCAGCACCTGCCGGAACATCTTCTCCACATCCGCTGATAATGCTACGGCGAAACGTCGAAACCGAAAAATAATATTAATAAGTACCTCTTGTATGAGTGGCCCAGCCAGTTGTGTATCATTAAGTGAGATGCCTGTTGTTGTTTTGCGCTGAGGCATTGAATACCACTCGGAACTTGGTCACCACGTGATGTGATGGATCGCCTGGTTGATCCAAAATCGCACGCATATGACCAAACTGAATGTATTCTCGCATAAAGGCCACATACTTCTCCCTAAGGTCCGAATCCAAAGCCAATTTCCGCTCCAGTTGATGAAATTATCGTAGCGCTAACTTGTGGGAGTTACCAAGTATGAGTGCATCTGGCTTAAATGGAAATCGCATTATGTAACGGCCCTCTACAGTCCGGGTGGTAGTAGCCTTGAAGATTTCCTCATATAGATCGGAGTCCGTAGTAGCAGATAGTGTATCACTGCTTTCCGACTCTAATAATTTGCGTAGTAAGTCGTCTGTACTATACGTTGCTCATCCATATATCCAATGATCTTATTACGGGTGTGGTGATAGGAAGAATTGTCGCAGGTCCAAATACGACCCAGCCAAGTCGTGTGGATTGGGCGAAGGGCTCTTCTTACTCACCACGCGCAATGCATTCTGTGATGATCTTCCCCCAAACATCTGCTCCTAGCAATGCATCAATGCATCCAGTTGTGCCAAATGAAGGGTTTGCCAATTGTAGATTTCGTAAGTGTCGCCAGCACTCACTGGCAATGTTCGCCATAGGTAAAGGTGTTGTGATGGTCTCGATGATGTGAACTTCAATCTCCAAGCCAAGGAATTTCAATTCATTCGAGGACAGCTGAACAACTGCTCGGCCACGAATATATTACAGAACTTCCCACACCCTCTTCCCGTAATTCGCCTTTTTTTCTGTGGACAGACAAATTGTTAAAAAAGCGCGAAGCCATAAAGCTAACCTGTGAGCCAGGGTCACACAGTAATCGACACTGATGGGTGTCGCCAAAGCCATCGGTGATATTCGCATATGCGGTTGCCAAAAAAACGAGGCGATTATTGTCAACGGTAAACGTCTTGATATTGCCATCTAGTCAGATGTGATTTCGTGGCGCCTGACTTGTCCGTGGGGTTTCAATAGCCTGTGAAACCGCTGATGGCTTAGTAGTGGTTGAACGTCAGAGCAATGTGTGATGTCTTCCGTTGCGTTGACGGCAATTTGTTGAGCCACATGCCTTCGTTGCATGGCCTGGCTTCAAACAATTAAAACAAAGATTAAAGCCCTTTAACTTTTGGAAGCGTTCAGCCGCAGGTAATGCCAATAGTTGTGGACAACGACTGATACGGTGTGTTCCATTTCAGTACGCCTGTCGCTAAACTGTAAGCGCGCCTCTCCACGAACTTCAGGCGGTCTACCAGCTTAGGGATGTCGTAGGAAATACGGCTCATGCCCCATGCCTGTTGTGTCGCTACTGGGAGTTTCGATGTAATAATCGGTACGACCAAGGCGTCCCATTGATCGAATGGCAACTTCATGACTGCTAAGACACGCAATGACTCTCTCACTGTGTCAACTATGGAAAGGAGTGCCGTAGTCGATTCATTACCTGGTTGTTTGAAACCAATGAAACGCGAGACGTGGATTTCCGCCAATTGTTTCGGGTTATCACAGCGAGATGTTAAAGCCTTCCACACCTCCTCATAGCCACAAGTATATAGTCCACCAATCAAAGACACCGCATCGTCCTGCACCGATGCAAGTAATTATCCAAGTTTATAGGCCTATGGGAAGTCTGAACCAGCGTTTCGAACGTGTCCTTCAATGCGAGCCAATTGTGAAGTTTACCATCGAAGATCGGAACGGACAATGGATCTAGTTTTAAGTCCATCGAAAAAGCTGAGTGGGCCGAACGTAACGACGCAGCATCATCCTCGTGGTCTGCCTTCGATCTCTCTCGTGTAGTGGAAATCAAGCGCTGTAGCTTCGCCATAGCAGGGTTATATAGATCCTCCATCTCGTCCCACAGCATCGTATGAGACTCAATTTCGACAGGCTTCGCTGAATTTATAAGCAAGTCATGAGCAGCCACAAACCGATCGAAGTGCATCCGCAATGACCTGTCCTCCTGTCGAAGGCCAAATTCGTCGTCATGGTAATTATCCGCATCGATTTTAGCAGCAATGCGCTCGATAGCAGTAACAGCGGCAGAACGTTTGTTCAAGTCCGCCACTGTTACCAGAAAAATTAAGCTTGCCTTGCCAAGCCAAGAAGTGAGAAATTCCTCACAGGAGGCACCAACAAATGTACAAGACCCTGAAGTGGTTCTAAAATAAAACAAAATTGTAAGGCTGATTACAAAATATATGGATTTTTATTTCAAGGGCTCCTGTACACTCTGACAGTTCGAAATACACTTCCGGAAATTCCATCCCAAGAAACACTTTTCTCCTCTCTCTGTAACCAAAAAAGGAGTCCAGCAATCAAGTTCGACTTGTCAAGTGCGTTCAACAAAAAATGATGACGTTCAGCCGAAAATGGTCTCATTCAAATCACGAACAACTACTTTTTCGAGATTAGGCACATGGCTTTGATCACAGTCGGTGGTTGAGTACAGCATGTGGTAACAAACATTTGGAAAGGCCAACAACAGTAATGTGTCGAATTATTCTTGCACAATTACCTACCATTTCATGCATGTACACGTAACTCTCAGTGTAACAGATCCACATTTTGAAATTGATAACCCTTGCACCTGATCAAGATCAACTCTCATAAGTTTGCCTCTTTTGAGTATCTATTCCATTTCAACTTTCCTCAGAACTACCCTTTACA
The DNA here is from genome assembly GCA_963966105.1 of Volucella zonaria. Lineage (NCBI taxonomy): Eukaryota > Metazoa > Arthropoda > Insecta > Diptera > Syrphidae > Volucella > Volucella zonaria. The sequence continues at coordinate 190,016,746 of OZ014532.1, read as the reverse complement.
ACTACATCTTTTGGTAGTTATCAACTGGAAACTTAAACCCAACCGTCGTTTCCTGCAATCCTTTCAAGCTAAGTCTGATACAGCAACAACAGTCTAGATAGTAACTGGATATGATTTACAAAACCTGAGATAGGCACCCTTCATGACGTGTGTGTATAAGTTAAGGTAGTCAGTACCCTTTTCTACTTCTGTAACAGAATTGAAGAATATTCCCTAAAATCTTTTATATTAGAGATAAATGATTTCAAATCGCACATTCCTCTTCTCTCTGGCATCTCAATCATCAGCCGAAAAATCCATTATCCGCGCCTCCTTGGTTGCGAGTAGTCAGTGCGCTGGAACGGCAACTGGGAAAAAGAAAAATTACCCACCGCACCCTTCTATTATTATGAGGCAGAGAAATGCCAAGAAATTAGAAGTTCGACTCTGATTTAATGCAACAGCTTGTGTGCAGAGCCTAATGGTGTTTCGCAGCAAGAGTTACCCCACTGTCTGCCGCATTTTGGTTTCAATCCTCCCGCCCTACTGCCGTCAACATTATTTATGCTCTCCCAGGAAACACATGGTCGAAACCTAAGAAGAGAAAGAACAACCAGAGCATGTTCTTAAGCGCTGACCCTATTAAAATCATACAGGTAATTAATTAATTTGTCTCTGGCTCTAAGTATGGTTCTAGTGGTGGTTGTGGAGTCGCCGCTTTTGCCTGGGCCCGGACTATTGGATGGGAGATCTCAAAGTTGTACATGCTCTCCAGACGTTGCCCCGCGGCGCAGGTGTGTTTGCGATTGAATTATCATCGAAAGACACTAAGAGCTCATTGTGGATCGGTGGACTTGAAAAGAGTCTCCTTGACTATCGTTTCCAGAGCTGTACATGTTCGACAGGTAATTTAATATCTTTTCCTTCCCCAGATCTCTTTGAATTAGAGTGAACCGATTTTCAAAAGAAAACCCAAAACCTCGAAGATACTCGTACAAGTGGAAGATGGGAGACAATAAAAATTTGTCTATTGTTATCTTAATTGAGAGGAGGGAATCTCTATTGCTACATCTCAATTTTGCTGGTTGTGGCAGTTCAATTTGTCCCAAGTTGAGATGGTGCTTCCGGAACGAGTGGGTGAGTCAACTTCTTGGCCACTCACAAATGTCAACTGTTGCGTATCAGTGTCAGGTATAATTTTTCATCTCAACTCAGAAAGTGGAAGTAATTAAAAAAAATAAATAAATAAAAGACTTTACGCTTCGCTGTATCTCAAACAGTTTCTCATGGCAGGGTGGATAATTTTATTACTTTGTCTGTTTAGCTTGGTTCGAACGTAAGCATGGTACAGTAGCGTCGACGCTTTGTCGGCCGCCGTTATCAACTCATTAAGATATGATTACAATTGAGTGCAGTTTCATTGTCTTTTCCATAGAACTGCGGCGGGTTTATTTTTCCTAGGAAAAACTACTCCGTAGATAAGGGCTTTTAGGCAGCTGCCAGTTGGGAAGATAGTAGCTTGAGTGTTGGTGCAGGGTATTGTCTTTTGTATGACGTCATGGAGAACTTTTATATCCAAGTCAACTAGTTATCGAAGTAGTGACTTTCCTCGGCATTAAAAGAGTTTACGCTAATAGGTCAATATCAGCTTTTGTTATAGCCATCCCATTCGTTGAAGGAGCCCCCAAAAGAGTTCACTTCTTAGCTAGTTAAACTGAAATATTGTCATCAGAACGGCATTGAAACACTTCCTGTGTCCATTACCTGTCAATATCAAGATTTCTGTCAATATCACAACAATCTTGCGGGCAAGCCTCATTAACACCTAACAATCACACTTTTCCATCCTCCAGCTACAGATCACACTCTGGCAAGTTGAAAATTTACCCTCTTAGGATGACATTTTTCAGCACACAAATCCACGTCCACCGGGCAACAAGAAGTCCCAAACAAACCGGTGTTCCATGGAAGCAACACACTCAGTAAGTCAATTGCCATTAAACTACGAGTACTACTGCTGGTACCCAATGTACTTGTACTTAGTCCACCATCATTTCCGCCAATGCGGTCGCTGCTGCCGCTGCCGATGCCAGAATAGATGCTGTTCCTTCTTGTCCAGAAAATATAAATCTCGAAATTAGACAAGAAAATTATGTAGATCGCTTCTTGGGTTACTTAGCCGGCTTTTGAGTTCAACTCCAAACAATTGGAATTGGAGTCGACTTAGGCCATTGCATTGGATGTTGCTCCTGATACTGCTGCTGGCTGGCTGCTGCTCCACCAGTTGTTACTCCTGCCACAAGCATGTTTGCTTCATTTTGTCCAGGTGATTTAGATTTCCAGATGGAGGAACAGTGAATACGAAGAGAAAATTGTTTTGCTCGCAACAGTCCGTTCGGAGTTCCCGGGTATCTTTTGGTTTCTAAAGACTGACAACTGTGTAGCACATTCGATGGATCATGTCCGCCTGGATAGGGGGTAAGACAGAAACGTCTTCCATATGACCAGCATTTATGCCATTAAGTATACAGAAGATACTTGTTAACTGTCATTGAGTGTTTCTTTCAAACAAAAAGAAACAAACAAAAAAGACGACAACGAATCTTGGTAATGATTTATGCTGGGCTAGAAGTTTAAAGTGGATGCGGCTTCTATTGGAACTAGGGTATCCTCTATCAAGTATGAGTAGCGCGGTATCGATAAAAAGTCATCGCGTAAAATAGTGTCCTGCTTCTGGTCGAACATCTGAGTTAATTTATGCGCCAAGGCAATGTCTACAGTTCTTGAATGAATGATGAAAGATGCTGATTTGATATAAAACTGAAAATGCATTTTCGCCAGTAAGATTTTTTAAGACAACTAAAAGTAGGACTAGACTGGTTTAACGATACTTGAAAAGATTCTCTCCAAGTCTCTTTGTAAGGACAAACATTTCTTTGGTAGATCCTAATCTAAGTGAAAGAATTAAGAAGTCTTTTGACGCTCAAGGGATTAAAGGAAATGATTTTCGACTTGCAACCTGTAATGGTACACTATATATCCAGTGTACAACATATGGTATACTGGTGCGGTGGAAAGCATTGGGCAACTTTCTGCGCCTTGAACCGCTTGACTTGCAGATCAAACAATATCTGACAACAGTGCGTTACGGCTTATTAATTTGGGCCAACCCAGGAGGAGGGTTGCATTATTGGCCCCCGGTCGACTTTGACACTCCGTGTGGTGTATGCATTATATCAGGAGAGGGATAATTGACTACGGGCTGCATCAGCAAGTCCAAACGAATTTGATATTTTCTAAAATGCATCCAAAACAGAGGAAAAAACGTGCTTCTTCTTCGCAGACCTGATATTGTCTATGCGATCCCCGAATAAAAGCAGCATCTTAAAATCGAAAGTTCCAGCTGTTCTTAATGCGGCAATTGGCATCGATATGTGCTATGCTCAATGCGCTGAAATACATTATCAATTCTAAATGGGCTGAAGGGAGTGACACTACTCGTATATTACGGATATGTAACCTTTCCGCGGAAGGGTCATACAGGTTATAGTCAAGTCTAAATAGGACAGGGTATTTAAGGCATTATTGCAATCTTGCGGTCAAAAGACATAAACTGAAACCTAAACTTTCATTAGAATAAAAGGTCGTTCAGACCCTTGCAGATTCAGTGATGATTTGCCGCCTTTAGAGGCAATAGCGCATGTATCTAGCGAGTCATCTCTGAACACTTAAACGAAAAAACGGGTGACCAGATACCACTGATGGTTTTTCAAATTATTATGTTTCAGAAGCTGTCAATGTTACCAATAACATCCAGCTGTCAAAATATTCAGCAGCGTTTCCCATTTCACCATGCATCGTTTTACGTTTGCCGAACGTACGAAAATTATTAAAAAATATTTTCGACATTTCGGCTCAGTTAAGAATTTCGTCGTGAGGTCGGTCGTCATCATGGCTTCAGTGACCAGACAATTCGTCGTACCCTGGAAAGTTTGTACGTGAGTATGCTCTTTTGGATCTTAAGCCACCAACCAGATAGAGATTGGTGCGAAATGAAGAAAACAAGCCTCAGTATGGCCGCCACCCAGAAATATCGATTCGGCTCCGGTCAGCTGAATTGATCATCGCTAGAGACTCAATGCGGCTTTCTGTGCTGTTGGATTTGGGCCTACATCGGTATAAGATTGTGCTGACGCGAAAATTGGAGCCGGACGACCATAGGCAACGCCGTGAGTTCGCTAATTGGGCGCTGGAAATGTTGGCCGGAGATTCGGATTTTGGCCGAAAAATCATCTTCTCGGACGGGGCCCATTTTTGGCTCAGCGGCTACGCCAACAAGCAAAATTTCATTAATTGGAGCGCATAAAATCCACAAGTGTTCGGCCAAGCATAAACGGATTCACAAAGATTCACACTTTGGCGCGGTTTATGACATGGCGGCACCATTAGACCTAATTTCTTTCGAAATGAGAAAAAGAGAGTCTGTTACCGAGAGCGATGTTAACCGATTTTTTTTTTTTTCATAAATTAGCGCACACTCAAAGGGTTAAGGTACCCTTAAAATGTTTGTACATGTGAAGGGAATTTAGGGAGGAAAGAAGGATAGGCACTATATAATGCCTAGGAATTTGAGAGTTCGGCAGGGCAGTCCACAAGCGAGTTGTTCGGCTTAGGAACGAATCACGATATTTCAGAGTACGTCCGAAAGTGGGCTTGAGTTGAGGGTATACTGATGAGCATTCATATCGAGACGTGCATTACGCTTTACGGAGCACTGGTAGTGGAAATAGCGATAAAACAAAGTGAGACACGAGACATTACGTCGGTGTTCGAAGGTTCCCATTGTCTGAGTGATATTGGTATCAGCTATTAGTTTTATAGCACGGTTTTGAATCCGGTCTAGTAGATGCAGAGATGTTTTAGGCGCACCTGACCAGATGTGAGCATTGTGCTCCCATTTAGGTCGGAAGAATGCCTTATACATATATTCTAGCCAGATCAGAGGGGGTAAAATATTTCTTACATCGCTTGAGGAAACCTCGACATCGAATATGTGGTCATTCCAACGAAAGTTGTCATTGACCGAGAATGGAAAGTTTATCGGTTTCAACGAAGCAAGTGCCATTCATGGATAATGGCTGGGTATTTGAATTTCGCTTTAATGACAGCAGACAGCATTGAGTTTTGAAAGCATTAAATTCTATTCTGTTAGCGGTTCCCCAATTAGTTATGCTGTTAATATCGGAATTTAATGAGCTTAACGTACGCTGCCGTTTCCGTTCTACAGCCGAAGAGCAGGGACGTGAGTCCGGGAACGAATATGAAAAGCAGATAGTGCTGTCATCAGCAAAGGAATATATTGGATTAGAAGTGGCAGACAAGAGATCATTAATGAAAATTAAAAAGGGCGTCGGAGACAGAACGGAGCACTGTGGCACACCAGCATTTATTTTGTGAACATCACAACTTGAATTGAACGTTCCGAAACGTAATTTCTAATCCATTGAAGAAAAGAGTCATGGATCCCAAAAGCACGCATTTTCGACAAAAGAGCCTGATGCCAAACTCTGCCAAATGCCTTAGAAATATCAAGTGCAACTAGCTTGCTTTCGCCAGATTGATGTACGCTTTGGTTCCACTTTTCGGTGAGACATGCCATCAAATCACCAGTGCTACGAAAACCATATTGCCCGTCATTGAAAAGTTTTCGTGTTTCGAGATTGTAAGTGCAATGGGTTTGTAGGAGGAGAGAGAAGATAATTCAGCCTTTTTTAGGGACTGGCTGGACAAATGCTGCTTTCCATCTGCTCGGAAAGAGTCCTAAAGAGTAAGATTGATGAAAAAGCTTACGCAGTGGTTTTGCCAGCGTGGACGAACACATCTTCAGAAGAAGGGGAGATATACCATCTGGGCCAGTGGATTTAAGTATGCTCAGATCTTTAAGTACTCTTGCTACTACACGGGTGCGAAAGTGGATGCGTCCTATTGAAGATTCGACGCACTTAAGTGTATCCGGTGACAAAGCACAATCTGGGAGTGTTGAGCTGGCCGCAAAGTGTGCAACAAGCAGGTTGGCCTTGTCCAAAGAGCTGCTGGATGGGGGATGAGTCAGCATTTCTAATTTTTTTTGATGAGCGACCAAAACCTTTTACAACCTTTGGGACATTGTAGTATTTTTTGCCTTAGCTTTTGGTCGAAAAGAAATTTCTTGGCTCGTTTGAACTTTTTCGGTTTTCCTTTGTCGGGTTGGTCTTATAGGACCGAAAAAACATTTCTCTAACCCTGACAGCCTTTTTACAGCTCGAGTCATACCATGCCTTTTCTTTTGGTCTGATATTCTTAATCCGATAGGGGATTCCAATGAGAATAAGGTCGGTGATCATATCAGCAGCGGCATCCACGTCGTTATCGAGGAAGCATAACGGCCAGTTAAATTTCCTAAAGAAGGTGTTAAGTCCGCTCCAATTGGCTTTCTCGTATTGCCATACGGTTCTTTTAGGAATCTTTTCTCTAATTGTGTTGTGGGTGTGCAGGAAATTAGCTGATATGACACATTGGTCCGACAAGTCTAGAGGTGAGAGCACATCAGCGGAGTACTTATCAGGGTGAGAAGTTAAAAACAAATCCAGGGTGTTGGCGGTACGACTATCAACGTCTGATATTAGCGTGGTCTCATTTACAAGCTGCGTTAAGTTGTTTTCCGCAGCGAAGGTTTCCACACACCGTCCTTCGGGTGTTGTCTGTCCAGAATGTCGAACCCACCCAGAATTCTGTATATGGAAATCGCCGGTAACAACAATTTCAGTATGAGGATACAGGATACAGTTCTTTGAATAGAGTCAGACAGCGCATCAAACTCGTTAAAAGTCGTATTGCTGTCCAGTTTGGGGCTTCTGTAAATAAAGCAGTAGTGGATAATTTTCTTACGGAGCTGGAATTTTAACCACATGAAATTGAATTCCGGGTTGGAACACGGAACACGGACTACGCACGTAAATGGCGAGACCGCGATGAGAAAAGAATAGTGGCACTAGTTCGTAGCCAGGTAGCTTCAGATCAGAGTGATCTGAGAGGTGTGGACGGGGATCTACCTGTATTTCACTAAGTGTCAAAACACCTGGCCTGAATTTACAGACGTGGACATACCCAGAAAAGTGATTACTTTTTAGCCCGCTTATATTCGCAATGTCCACCCTAAATTCCCGAGTTTTTATAAGGAAATAAAAACAAACACAAAAAATACAAACACTGACGATACTAAGCAAGGCTGCGAAGTGAAAATTCTGACGAATCCAATTGTTGTAGGTGTTATGCCCTTACAACAATAGAAAACAGTGCTCCAACAAAATTCTCACTCACACAACCCGCTATCCATCAGTTACTGTCTACATTCAGCCACTGCCCGTGCCGTATGACAAATACAGCAATGGCAGTGACTGAGTGCAAGCAACAGTACTTATACTTCTGACCAGGAGCGGGAGTGGTGGGATACCTGCACTCTGTAATATTTTTGTCCGTTCTTCTGCACTACTTGCGTTTTTTTTCCACGCGCGCGCGGGTTTTTTTTTCTGTGATCAGAGCCCGACAAAATCAATATATCCAAGCTGTCGTTCCAACAAGACGGCACTACATGCCATACAAGTGACGCAGCGCTAGAAGTTGTGAAGGGGAAATTTGACGACGTTCATCAAAATGGCTGCCGCGATCATGCAATTTGAGCACACTTGATTATTTTCTCTGTAGCTACGTCAAGCCCAACCACTTTGGACGAGCTCGGGGCCAAAAGTCGACATGCTATTGCCGGAATAACGCCGCACATAGAGAACCGAGTCATCAAAAATTAAACCGACCGCTTGAAGGACTACCTGCAAAGCCGAGGCGGTCATTTGAATAATGTGCTATTCCAGGCATAATGGCATGAACGTAGCTTTCAAAATAAAGTCAGAGTCAATTCCATATCTCACACTTTTTTTCCTATCGTTCCTATCTGGTCTTATCAAAGGAACTTCAGGCAGCCAACCAGCTTTTTTGGCTAAAGTGGGAGTTTTTTAAGAGGAAGCGTGTGGCCTTTTTTTGCATTTCAATTCGGGGGACCTAATTTGATATTTAGTGCTGTATGATAATCGGAACCATCCATATTTAATCGAACCTGACATTACAGAACCAGATGTCAATCAAAAGGGCAGCCTCCTAATCTGTCCAGTGATATGAAATTTTCGCCAATCTATGTAAGTCTATGTACGCTACGGTATGGTGAAGTAATCCAGTCTTCTGGTGCGCATATCAAAAAAATACACAGCAATGCTAATATATTTCTTAGCTTAATCGGCTTATTGAAGAGTCGCTCTGACCATACGATTTCGAAGACTTTCTCTAAGTCAATTAGCAACTTAGAGACAACTCCAGATGCAGCATATGTGATATCCTGGTTTGCATTTAAAGCCATTAAAACCATATTAACTACCCGGAACTACATATATTTCATCCATTTACGCAGTTGGTTAGATTAGATGTTAATCACATTTTTAATCTTTAATTAATGTGAATTGTTCAGTGCACTATCGAGTGGAAGACGCCATCAGCCCTCACTGAGTTCTTCCTTCAAAATAAAAGAGGGCATTTCTCTTTTGTCGAAGATGACATCGTTTGCCATATTATCGTCGTTAAACTCGGATTTCAAAGTTCTCTAGTCCGGTTTTATAAATGCTGGAAAAAGAATTTTGGGTCATGTCGCGGGCCAGTGACAACATTCTCCTTATAAGCTGCTGAAAAGTCACTATCATGGCCTTCACCACATCTTGCAGAACTTTGATCGTAAAGAAGTTTCATCAGCACTTGGCTGTACTATATCCATGTTGTTAGCATTATTCGTGGGTTACCCGTCGTCTGGGGGCTTTTCAGACACGTCCAGATTCTTACTTATGTTTACACCCACTGCCAAGATGCTCAGCAATTTTCTTTTGTCAAAGACTTCGGTGTGCCCGAAAATTATTCGAATTTTATTCATAAAATCAACATTCATTGAGATACAAATATAGAAAACTTATTTACTTACCTAGGTGGCGCTAGGTAGTTCGGGGTGAACCAAATTTAACAAGTCTCTCCAGTTCGTCCGGCTTAGAGCTAACTACTTCCAGTTGCGCACCTAAGATGAGGCCTTCCTCTACTGCGTTGTCCCTTCGGTTTGGATTCGAAGACTCTGCGGGCCGGAGCACTGGCGTTCATTCGATTTACATGTTCTAGCCATCTCAGGCGACTGATGCGTAATTTTCTGATTAGGCCGATGTCGTGTCTCCTCCAAAGCCCATCAACTCAAACCGGACCAAATACTTTTCGAAAGATTTTTCTCTCGAAACGACTGAGGATATCTTTATCTACTTTCGATAGAGCACACACATATTTCAGCGCCATAAAGTAGGATTAGGATGGTCAAGGTCTTATATAGAGTCCCCTTAGTTTTTATTACTCAATTGCCTTCTTAGCCCAAAGAAACAGCGATTGGCAATAGCCCGTTTTATTTGCACTGAGGTGCTCTTGGCAGAACTTATAGCAGAGCCACGGTAGACAATGTCCTTTATTACCTCGAATTTATAGTTGTCGATTGTGACGTTCTGTCCAGTTCGGTATCGATTTGGACTTGGACTTGGAGTTTTTTCTAGAATCTGCTGAAGTGTGAAAATTCGGTCGATTGTGAAATTTCCTGGTCTGAAACCGCACCTACAGGGACGAACCAGGTTGCTGGCGAACAGTTTCGGACGTTCACACACTATGGCAGATAAGATCGTGTATGCGATGATAAGGAGACTTCTGTCTCTATAGTTGGCGCAGTTGAGGGTGCCTGCTTTTTTGTGGTTCGGCCAAACCATGCTGAGATTCCATTCATCAGGCATACACTCTTCCGACCAATTCTGAGAAATGAGTTTGTGTATACTCTCCACAATGACATATCCAGCAGCTTTGGGTACATCGGCCAGTAAACCGTCGGGTCTAGCTGCTTTGTTGGATTTCAGCTTAGATCTTGCTATCTTAACTTCATTTTGGTCAAGTTTGGCGGGATTTTCGGCTCTCATTGTCTATTCTGTCTGACGCCGTTATAAAGTGTACAGAAAAAGTTTTTTTTTTTTAAAATATTCTCAGCACCAACTGTGACTCTACTACAAGATTTCCTTCATCTCTGCAGGTTTCTGTACGGGTCTTCTTGCCTTGACACGTTCTTTGCACATCTTGGTAAAACTTTCGTGCACAATTCCTGGAGTACAATCTCTCAGTATCTTCGATCGCGGGCTTCTCGTGTTCTTATTTCTTCTTCCGAGGAAGCCTGTGTTCTTCCCGTCTCTCCTGCTCGTAGAGCTCACGAGCAGCTTCTTCGTTGCAGCGCCGTTGTGTAGTCTTCTTGTTTACCTGCATGGGCTTGACGGAATTTTTCATCAAATCAGGGATTTATTGGTGGTAAAACCTAACATATCAGTTGCGACATCCCTGATTGTACGTCGTCATCGTTGCCGCTGGTCGCTGGTACTTGATGCCGGCGCGGCGGGATAGGAGTTGTAGAGAGATTTCGGGATACGCATTCGGCGAAAACTCTGACGGGTTCTTGCAATTGCAGCTATTGTACGTTACATCTACTCACATTAGTTTTTTCTTTGTGGTGACGCTTGGGAAATCCTCATTCTCACCTTGGCTGCAACAAGGTGGTGATCCGAGTCAATGTTGGCTGCCGGAAACGTTTGGAACTACAGAATACGTCTATCGCAAAATGATCATCATCATGATCCAGGGACGGACATATCCCTTTGTGTATATTGAGGTTCATATCATAGTCATATTTCAATTTCATCTCGCCGCAAAGTCAATAAACTCAAGTCCGTTGCCAGACCAACTGTCGCACCAAAGATGTCATCCTTTCCTATCATGGCGTACTAAGCAATATTAATCTCATACCTCGGAAATTGCTCCTATTTCTTGTCGAGGAGCTTGTACAAACATTATTTAGTACCGTCGTTTTTGTCTTCAATAGGCTCACTGATTTTTACGCTGCTGACCCAGTCCAAGTTATAAGACATTGAGTAGTTTCCCGGTCAATCGCCACGGGGGCCCGCTTCAAATTGCTCCGCTTGAGCTGCTATATACTCGTACGTCTCCAAACGATTCTGTCACTACTGGAAGCTAGAAAGCCTCTTCTCGTATGGCGCGCAGGAGTTCCGTCTTCAATCTGACATACATGATGTCTTCCCTAGTCTGAAATCTGGTCCATTTCAAAGGCATTTTAAGCCTGGGGAAAAGCCAGAAGTCATAGGGAGGTAGGTCAGGTAGGTAAGGAAGTTAGCAAACCACAGGTGTGTTGTATTTGGAAAAGAATCTTCGGGTCATGTGTGAAGAATGAGCGGGTGCGTCGTCATGATGGAATTACCAACTACCATTTACCCACAGGTCCGCCCATTTGCATCTGACTGCATCAAGAATGTCACACAGAAACAAAAGACGGTGAGCATGGCTTTCACATTTCTGCGGAGCTGACTTTCTGCTCGGGGATATTGCATGCATGCATTTACCGCCGTACCCATAAGCCCACACTTGATTTCACTTAAGGATCCTTAAGGCAAACAAAATTTGATGCAGTAACGTTGTTGAACATTTTCGGCCATTCTCTCCCAAAATAAAATCCCGAATTGCACCCGAGTTTGTAGAATAGCCTAGTTTGTCGCTGGCTTTAAGACCGAAATGCAGGATATTTTTGATTTTAACCAGAGATCTTGTAGACAATTCACAGACAATCTTTAACACATTTTCAGCAGCTGCTTACCGGACATAAGGTTGAGAAAGTGGTATGGTACAATAAAATAATCTCTTCCCTGGTCGAGAAGTGGTTGGCACATCTATAAGAGGCTGAAAACAACAAGACCGCTAGCTCTGATAATCGTTAATGCATTGGCGGTGGTATGGTAGGATGAATGAATGCCCGCTGATCGTCCGGATGAGTAACCATATCCAGCGTACTGTGTCAACGTATAACCTCCTTTCCACAACATTTATGTTCAAATAAATGTGTGACTTCCACCCCGGTGGATGAGTTATAGACCAAATTTACGATTTGAGAAGGATTTGAAAAAAGACCTATAAATTGTAAAATGATACGCACACCATTTTTCATCGACTTCAAGGCTGCAAATGGAGCCCTAGAAGGCAATTATTTATTGCAGTATCCCGAAAATATCAGGTTATGCCATGTTATGTTGAACAACACTCAACTTTTATGCGTCTTGAAAACTCCTTCTCGAAATTATGTGTATCCCAGAAATTCACAGAATTTGTGCTTAAGTGTGACTCCTTCTTTGGTTGTGGAATAGATACACGAATAAAGCAAGTCCATCTGGCCCCCAACTTGTTGCTATCAAATTTAAGTGCGAAAAATCCTGCTCTTAATGTGTGTAAACGACAAACGGAAAAATATAATGACATACTCGGACATGCTGTCGACAAACTATAATAGATCCAGCTCCTCCTCCTCATTTGTAGCAAAACGAAATTGCCTTGTGGCTATGACGACTTCCCTTCTTTGTATCGATGAGTGCTGAGAAGTGAAAGAAAGCGTTGATATCGAGTGCATAGTACAACTCTGTGATCTGTACAAAGATATGAAAAAAAGTTGGACCGCTTACTTTTACTTTTTTTTTTGATGGCATCAGACCGGGGCGTTCCAGAACTCAGGCCTCAACAAACATGTTTCCCCAGCGAGCCCGATTTCTAGCTGTTTACCTCCAGTTACGCAGGCCAAGTTGATTCAGGTACCCCTCCATTTGTATGCGACACCTTTGGTAAGGTCTTCCTATAATACGTTTACTCACTGGGGTGCAACCCTTCGGGCTGGAGCACTAGAGTCTGTACGCTCTATATGACTTTGCTATCTTGCTTCTGACCAGATCCACGTCATTCAACATGCGACATAATCGAACGGGTTTGGGAGGGATGCCAAGACGGGAACTGGCTCTCTGTAGCTAATCTCTATACATGTATGTAACCTTTTCTATATGCAACCTTTAAATTGACGTGGTGGGCCTTCTCCAAAATCTGCCTGTAAGGGAAAATTTAGCCGGTGAAGAATTTGCCAGGACTGCGTCTTTCTTTGGTCGTCCTTCCCGACTTCGGTTTGGGTTTTGTTGCTTCGATACGTGATTTTTACGTTCTAGCCAAAATTTCTGAACCTCATTCCTAGAGTGATGTTATCCCGCCCTCTTTAACCTCGGGTTTTCCGAACATCTACTTTTCCTTCGGAGAAGTTTGTGTTTGATTTTTCTTCCCTGCCGGTATGTGGCGACAGCAGGTCTCAACTCAGCTTTTATCGACGATTGTATGGTACGCATCCTGTATGGTTGAAAATGCACGTCGGCATTCACCATCGAACCATGGTTTTCTATTCCTGATGGCCTCCTTGCAGCATTGAAATTTGTGTGAGACGCAACCAGCAAAGGCTATGGCAATCTCTTGCGATTATAACAGCCCGTCAGCTCTTGCAAATAAATATTTACCTAGTGCTGTACTGCTTCTGATATCAACATTCGGACATTTGCAACTATCATAACTAGTCCGAGTCAATGTTTGCACCTCAAAATATGCGGACGTCTAGAAAACTGGATGCTTGCCTTACGTCTAGGATATGGGAAACGTGTGTTTGCTATGCTGGCTTGCGATTTTCCTCCACTTGCAAAGTCTTACAGTCTAAGACCGTTTCCAGATGGATGCCCACGGTGTTACCAAAGGTGCCCTTCTCTTCTATTTAAGATAAACGCATGACTATGATACCATCCTTAAGCTATGCACTTACGAGAAAGGATCTGGGCTATGCATTGGCCTATGTACTCGTACACTCTTTTACACTATTTCGCGAATGTGAATTCGAGAGAGGCAGCATTCTGTCGGATGCTTTCGATCATCGGTTGCTCCGGATACGCTCGCTCTGTTCACAGTGGTTAGTTCGGTCTTCCTATATGTAAGCTACAAAAGAATCATAGAGAACACTGTCATCTTCTTACAGGATATAAGCAATCAGGTTTATCAGCGGCTTTCAAACAATCTCGGATGAAGCAGCCTATCTGTTAGTCCCTCCGTCGGCGTCTTTTCGAATATGATGCAGATGTGTAACTTAGGAACCACAGGCGGCTTAAATAGTGAAAGCACTACTAAGGGCAGGTGGTCCCATAAGCTAGGTCTTGTCATCAAATCATGGATAACGAAAGCATGCACTACCATCTTACATAACTCCTGTTTGGTCACGTAGCTATCGAAATATCTCTACAGCTTTAAGCTAGGTGGTCCGCAGCTATGTCCAAACGAGTAGGAGGATGCGTAGAATGTAAAGTTTCAGTGCAGATGCTTCGCAGAAGACCTCGTAGGTAACGTGATGGGATCAGAGAACGATTCAATGAATATCTGTGCATTTAAAGCACGTCTGCAGAATGAGCTGCAAAGAGCTGAAACCTTAAGAAAAGCCCAAGAGGCGCCCTAAAAGAATGCAGCATAATTGCTTATTGGGCCCACATTTCCAATTGAGAATGGTGGACGAGTGCAAAGGTGTGGTTAGCACATAGGCACAAGGTCCGTGAATCGTGCTTGTCAGCAGTACACGCTGTTGTTGAGGAATAGATAAAATAGGAGGCAGACCTCAGCGATAGTCATATCTTGTTTTTAGCCATGCCCATTAATTCAACTGCTTCCACGACAGTTTGTCTGTACTCTGAATCTTATTTGGGTCCTTTATGCACGCAGGTATGTAGAGTTTAGTTTAGTAAAAGTGAGCGAGAGTCACTCCTTGCCTGGCATTATAAAGCAACGATACAGAACGTTTGCCTCAAAATCCATTATGAGTTCTTAGTTCCGATTTCCACTTTAATTGCTAAATCTGACGTAGTGGAGTCCTGCAAGGCCATTGAATACACTCCAAATGTCAGCTCTCGAATGGAAGATTTTTGCACTCGGAAATATAGCTGAGTAATTGAGTTCGAATGGTTGACTTAGGTTCTTCAATTGTCACCAACTACAAGCAGCGTTGCAATTCTTTCTACCTTGAACCGACAATATAGTATATTCCTACTTTTTGTTGTGAAGAGGTTTCGTCTGAGATAGCATTTCCACAGGAAGTGGCAGGAAGTTGAGACTTTTCATTTTCGGTTTCTTCCCAATACGATATCTCTTCTCGCCATCCAACCCTGGTTGAATGGAGTTCGAAAGGATTTCAACGGTAAGTAATTCGCGAATATTTTATTTACCCCCAGGGACACAACGGTGGGTCCTTAATTCCATCCCATTCACAGGGGCTATGGACAAATGGCAGGGGTGGTGCGATGGATAAAATAACTGAAAAACGAACATTTCCTTTGGCGTCCCTAATTTGATGAGTGAAGTGGTAGTGGAGGCGAAAGACGATGAAAGATGCCAACAGTACGTTAACGTAATGCAAGGATATACTCGTAAATGAAAGAGAATCGTTATTTTTTGACATTTTGATTTATGGTGGTTGTCCCTTGTTTCCTTTCTCACTGCAGCGGCAGTGAACGAGAAAATGCCTTCAAGAAGCCAATTATTATATATTTTCTTTTTTTCCTGTGTGTTTCTCTATGTGCTGTGCACGTCTTCAGCATTGTCGTCTTTGTCTTCATCTTCGTCTTTGCCCCTGTCCTATCCGTCCTCATCCTTGTTCTGGTCCTCGTCCTGGTAGTCCTGCTAAGCTTGTTTGGAGTTTGAGGTGTGAAACTCCATTCTAGGTGGTTATAAACCACGCAAGGCATGCTTCGCTGAGATCAATTTTCCCTTTAAATATGCCTTCGTCCTTTCTGTCTTGTGGACATCCCTTTATTATTCATGCGAAAAGAAAGCACAGCAAAGGGAACTTGCAAAGGAAATTGTAGGGGGATGGTGTATCATGTCAAAAAATCCGAAACCGAAGGATCATTTTATGTTTGCAAAGCTTCTTCCCGAGAGCCATGTAATTTTCATGTGGCTTTAGAATGTCAAGGGGAGGATGATGATTATAGGACAAGAATTGGGCGGTTGGAGGCCTTAGGCTGAAGGGATAAATGTTTGGGTGCTGTGGATGAAGTTACAAAAAAAAAAAAAAGAAATAGCTTTGTATAATTTCTCTGCAATGAATGTTAAAGGACAGGCGAGGATCATATCTTATAGAGGAAATGCGGTGTTTAAGATAGATAGGACTTATGGAGATGGATGAAAGTGCAGTACTATCCACATAAAGGGGAGGGTTATCCATGAAATAGTTATCTTTTTCTGTAACGGACGTGAAGGTAATCTATTACTTTTGCTTTGGTTTTACCTTCGGGCTGGTTCGTGATTCCGGTTTACGTGACAGAGGTTTCCTTTGCAGTTGCCTGCTTTGAATAAGCAAGAAAAAGATTTCACATACAAATATATGAACATCTGTAGAATTATATGGCATATCAGACAAATTTTCAACTCAGGCGAAAGTACCTTGAAACACTACGAAACGAGGACTACAACAACTAACAACTGTTATAAGAGACTTGTAATTTCCAGCGAGTAAAAAACTAGGAAACCAAATGTTTCCTCTTGAAATGTGTATTTATTGTATTGAATCAATAAGGCAATACCGAAATTGACTAAGTAAATACTTCGGGAGGTGTTGAAAATATGGAGCTATAACTACATACAATAGTATATGACACGAAACTATTTTAAGGTTCTACCTAATTCAGTATAAGAATATAGAGAGCATACGCTCGACTAGTCTTGTTATTGAAATGAAGGTTTACACAGAAGGATACACAGAGATCGTGAAGCACCACGACTGCACACCATGCAGGTGACAAAATAGTTATATTTTATTTCTCACATAGTGTAACAATGGTTTAACAATATTTGTACAATTTGCTCTAGCTTGCACAGAGAAACGGTCTATATAGAACCCTACTGCTGAAAATATTATTGTTTAATGAGTGAGGATATGTAGTACAGTAATTATTGTAAATGCACAATCGGAGGAAAACTATGGAAAATAACCTCAATTTAGGTTAAAAAAAGAAAAATAAATAAATAAATAAATTAGTAAATAAGTAAATAAGTAAAAAATTAAATAAATAACAAACAATAAATAATGTTACAAAAAAGATAAATAATAATAAATAATAAATAGAAATTAAATAGCAAATAGATAAATAAATAAATAATAATAATAGGTAAATAATAAAGCTTTAAGGTGAAAACATAAATAAAAGGTTATAACAGCTGTAAGTCTCGAATAAGTTGATTATCAACGTCAATTAATCTGGACATGAACTTTTCATTAAGAATTTCAATCCTTCTATCAATCTGGATAGCACCTGCTCTTTCGTGCAGAATAAGAGTTCAGAAGTCTCGCGGTAGATTGAGCATCATTTTTAACACCTTATTTTGTGCAACTTGAAGCCGCTTAATATGAGTTTTCGCGCAATTACCCTATACAGGAGACCCGTAAGTCATCAGTGCTTGAAAAACGACCTTAAAAATTATTATTTTGTTCTTTTTATTAAGGAGTGATTTACGATTGATAAGAGGGTAAAGAATTTTTATTAAAAAATCTATCTTGGCTAAAGTTCCTCGTATATAATACCCAAAGGTCAATTTCTGGTCCAAATACACCCCTAGGTACTTTACAGTAATGACCCACGGTATATTGGAGTTGTCTAAGTTGAGACTTCCAGTAGGCAAGAAGCAACTAAGCCTTCTTCTAGTGAAGAACATACGTAGCTGTGCACTTATCGTCATTTATTTTTATTTTCCAGTATTCATAGTAATCGAAAAATGTTTGGATTCCAATTTGAAGATAATTTTCTATCATTGGGCCATATTCGTGGGAAGAGTATAAAACCAGATCGTCTGCATAGAATGCAATATCACAGTTGGGAACTCTGGGTAAATCAGCAAGAAAAACATTGAAGAGAACTGGGGCCAGAACTGAGCCTTGTGGAACTCCGGCTGGAACAGGCTTTATTGAGGAGAAGGTTCCAAAAAGATATACTTTAAAGACTCGATTGGACATAAAAGCTTTGTAGTATTTTTATAAGACACTTAGGAAAATTTAGTTTTATCAGTTTGTATATAAAGCCATTGTGCCAAACTGAACTAAAAGCCTTTTCAATGTCTAGGAGGACAAGGCCAGTCGACTTTTTAAGATTAAGCTGTTGCTTAATAGTCTTACAAATTCTTAGTATTTGATGCATAGTACTGTGATTCTTTCTGTATCTAAATTGCTCAGGAATTAGAATGTTAGTAGCACTCAAAATGGCATTAATTTTAATTTTGATTACTTTTTCAAAAATTTTGCTAAAGCCATTTAGAAGACTGATTGGTCTGTAACAGACTGGATTGGATGGATTCTTCCCATGTTTTAAGAGTGAAACTACCTTGGCTTTCTTCCATAAATCAGGGAATTGATGATGAATGTTAAATATATCAAGGCACTAGTTGGCAACTGCTTTATCACTTGATTATTTATGCTGTCAAGACCAGGGGACTTACGATCTTTTAGGTTCGAAACTATGAATTTTATGTCCTCAACAGTTGTGAATTCATTAGAGGGTATGGAAATAGTGGAGTTGTTCAAAACAGTTATCTCGTTTTCAATCTCCGGTTCAAGAGGAGATAACAAACTATTTGTCGTCGTATGGTTTTTAAGGAATGTATTTGCTAGGATTTCCACTTTGTCTTCATTAGTTGATACTAGTGACACGTTAACTTCGAAGTTAGGACAGTAAT
Organism: Volucella zonaria; assembly: GCA_963966105.1. Taxonomy (NCBI): domain Eukaryota; kingdom Metazoa; phylum Arthropoda; class Insecta; order Diptera; family Syrphidae; genus Volucella; species Volucella zonaria. Next base: position 189,998,005 of record OZ014532.1, on the reverse strand, counting down.
AGTTTTTCTTGCGCAGTATCTTAGTAACATTCCAGAAATGTCTAGAGTTGGAATCGAGTAAACTTAATTTATTGTTCCATAAAGAATTTCTGTACTTATTTATTCGAATTTTAATTAAACGACTGAATATATTCATTTCATAGAAATCGTTAGGAGATCTATACCTCTGCCAGAGCCTTTTGTAACGATTTTTAATCTTTATTAAATTGAGTATTTCTCGAGGTAGTGTAAATGCTCTTTTAGGAGACTTTTTTAATGGAATAGAAGAACGAATGCTTTCAGATATTTTGCTTTGAAATGTTTCTATATGATCGTCAATATCTTGGCTGCTATTCACAGCAGAAAGGTTTTTCGATCAACTTCCTATATTGCGAGTGAGATGGTATCTAAACACGTGCCAGTTCGCGTTTCTATAATCTAAGTATTGCACATTATTAATATTAGGACTAAGTAAAGAGTGGTAAGCGAATTAGGAGTGGTTATAAGAAATAAATCTAGTATCGATGGAGAGTACCTACTGCAAGCAGGGAGGTAGGTAGGACTAGATGGGTGCATTATTGTAAACTTATGTCTTAAGCATAAGTCATATAATGTGTTTCCCCAAACATTTGCCCCTAAACAACCCCAGGTACGATGTCTACAATTAAGATCACCTCCTGTGACAACAGGTGACAATGTAAGATTCTGACCCCCACTAAACCTAACCTCCGCAAAGAATCGTCGTCCTTGTCTTACCCAACGGAACCACCGTAAGGTATAGCTTCGTGGGGTATAGAGGTAGCTTTAAGCTAGAAGTCAGGGGCTTGTTTTTCCAAACACACGTTTTATTGGATTTGGTTGCTCTCCCTGACTCTTTCAAGCCATCGAAGTTCCTTCATGATTATCGCTGGAATATGTTTCATTGCATCCTATATTGCGGTCGATGTTAACATATGGTTCACAATGTCCTTGCGAGTCGGTATTTCTGCAATTCTTTCTTCCAGATCTCTACACTCCATACGGAAACGTGGATACTGAAAAAATAAATGTTGTGCATCCTCTCTGATATCTCCGCAATTTAAAAAGCCCAAATCTTTTTTGGGAAAACTAGGAAGCAGCCATGCTCGATTAGGAGCTGGCTGAGATATAAGTCCACCTCTCCATAGTGCCGGTTCGTGCAGTTTTGGAAATCCGGTATAAGTCGATGGCTCCATCTTCCTTCTGAAAACTTATTCCATCTCTCTAGCCATGTTTTCATGCTTTATTTCTGCCACCTTGATATCTTTGCCTGAAGCTTGGAGTTCCTGGATTTTTGCATCACAGGTCTTTTATAGTTCGCTACCCAATATATCCGCTGGTAGCACTCCAGCAATAACATATACGGATATACCTAGTCCTGCATAAATTCTATTACACAATTTCCACCGCTTATCGTTCAAAACTTTTTATGGAAATAGAACTGTAGACTTTTTTTTCAGAACACATGCACTGATCAGTGAAGAATACCAGTGGTCCGAATATGTTCCCGCAGATAAATAAATTGTTTAGGAGGAAAGATCACAGTGACATTCAGTGTATCCGAACTCCACAAACAGCAGAAAACAGACAGACACTACTGAACGTTGGCATAAGTCCAGAGAGTGCCGACTCAGGCGACGGTCTTTTCGTGGTCGAAGACCCACAGGAGAAAGTGGATTTACTGGGAGATTTTTTGGAAAACGTGTATTCGGTGAACAATCCAGTTTACTGTAATCACGACATTGACAATAGGGCCTACGTAAGTCACTATTATCTACGCAACGAACTTCAAAATTGGCGATCCGAGAATCACGGTTTCACCGTATTCAGTGAAGAAAGCGCGGCAAATGGCATCAACGCCGATGAACGAGCGTCCTCGCATTTGTTCGTGCGAAAAGATGAACTCCTGCGCATCTTTGGGTATCTGAAAAACAAAAAGTCGTCGGGAGTAGACGGTATTCCAAACGTCGTATTAAGCTGCCCTTGGAAGCAGTGGATATATTTACTACGCTGTTTAATGCATATTATTCGACGCATTGGAAAACAGCTGTGGTACATCCAATCCCGAAAAGGGACAAAGTTAGAACTAACCCTGCTAATCTTCGGTCAATTAGTTTGCTTCCGAATATTAGCAAAGTATTTGAGAAGGTGGTTAATAGAGCGCTGTTAAAGTGGGTTGAGGAAAATAATATAATTCCTTGAAATCAGTTTGGTTTTAGGGCGAGGCATGACACTATTCATGCTGCGTCAAAGCTTGTCTCCGACATACAATGGAATAAAGGCAAGAACCAGTGTACGGGTGCCTGCCTCGTTGACTTTGAGAAGGCCTTCGATACCGTATGGTTAGAGGGGTTGTTCTATAAGTTGACCAGGATGGGCATGCCGAAACCTCTGCTATATACGATTTACAACATGCTAATGGGAAAGAAGTTCGTTGTTAAATGTAACAACGTCATTTCGAGCAAGATCTTTGACATTAAAAACGGCTTACAACAGGGGGCTGTGATTCCTCCGATACTGTTGAACATTTACACAAGTGATCTAGTAGGTTCCCTCAATCATTCCATAGCGTACGCAGACGATTTAGTGGCGTACAGATCAGGTCCAAAAATCGAAGTCATTAACACCCTTTTGCAACGTGACTTCGATCATATTAAGACGTATTGCGACGATCGGAAATTGAAAATCAATTTTCAAAAGTCGGAAACAATCTTGTTTAGAACTCCATTGAGATAGGCTTCTAGGGATACCAGATATAACTGGCGAAATTTGGCTATCATTGGACAGTACGGACTGCCATTAGTGGTGAGAAGCGTAGTGAGATACATTGGTATCTGGCTCGACAAGTAGATGCTTGTCTTGCTGGGGCTAAGAAGGCTTTAGCCCTGACAAGAGAGCCATTTCACAGCAGCCATCTTGTCTCCAGGGCGAAGGCCATATGCTATATGGCCCTAATCAGGCCAGTCATTGCGTATGGTTGTCCCTTGTGGTTCAATGTAGCGCCGTATCAAATGGAAAGGATTCGGGTGTTTGAAAGGCAGTGTCTTAGGACCTGTCTCGGCTTATACAGAACGCCAGAATCAGAGTACAAAATATATTATCCGAACACAGTCCTTTACGATGGGGCTAATCTGAATAGGATTGACAATTTTCTGATTAAGGTGGTGCGAAGACACGTTGCACGAGCAATGACCAACGATAATAGCCTGGTCTTTGGGGATTATTACCCCAATGAAATGTACCACGAGAGCACGCTTCTATCAGGATTTATCCCGCCAGAGGCATTTCTCCATATTGAGGCTAAAGGGTTAATGCCGAGCAGGGATGGTGTCCCGGTAATATACCACCGCCATCGCGTTGCGAGGGACAAGCGGCTCATCTACGACGTGTATGTCGCCAATGCTCAGGAGCTCCTCCGTTTTAGTCCCGCGATTGCGGACAGGGATCGGATCGATGCCAAGAAACAGTACACCGAATTTTGGTGGCTTCTAGAAGGGGAGAGGATGGGCTCGCTTTCCTAGTTCGGTACGTTACTAAGGTAACACACTTCTCTTAGTTGTAAGTTAGAATAAGGATAGTTAGGGGGATTTCGTGGAGAGACCGCGTTCGTCAACATAAGGCGGCGCCGCTCCTCAATTAAAAAAAATTAGTCTGGAAAGATGCAAGCGCCTTTTGCACGCGGGTAATGGCCATGAAAACATTCTGTTTATGGATGAGAAAATTTTTAACTTGGAAGAACTTTTCAACAAACAAAATGGCAAAATTTATATCACTTCATCTAAAGAAGCGAAAAAAGTTCATTTCTGTGAAAAAGGCGTAAAAACTAGTGCAAAGGTTTACCCAAAATATGTGCTAGAGGGTGTTGTGAAGGGTTTGACCAATACCTTTTTCAATGGATACAGATGTCCGATAACCACAGTACACTCTCAGAGCACATAAACGGTTGACAGGGTTCATCGTTCTGGAATAGGACTTAATTTTCAACTCTTTGGTCCATACTGTGGCGCATATTACTATAGGCTGCACCACCACTCGGTGGCCGTGGCTCAAGTGGTAGTGGGAGGGCTTCCAAATCGGAAGGTTCGGAGTTCGAATCCCAGCCTCGCCCGAAAGACATTCATTTTTTCAGTTAACAAAAATCAGATAAGTTGAGTAGTTACTAGAAACCAACAACAAGCCAACTTTCACTATGAATCTAGTTTCCCCATTTTCCAAAAACACATGCTGACGCATTATAAGTGTATTCATACCCACTTGAGTGTTAAGTTCCTTAAAAAAAGACCCTTGAGAAAATTAGTCTCCTAGACAAGAAGCCTGGGTCCTCTATTCGTCATTATTCTGTATAAGGCAGCACTCACCCGAGCAGTTTTATCTTTCAAGGTGTCCCTTGCAAGCTAGGTACGATCATCACCTAGGTATCTGATCACGGGTTTTGACGTTATATTTTGATCGCCGCCTACAATGATGGTAATTGTCTCTCTTTTCTTGGGACTACGTACTAATACTGCTTCTGTTTTATGTTCGGCGAGGTCTAACCCAACTGCCGCCATCCACCGCCTTACTTTTCGGATACATTCATTCCCAATGTCATTTCTTTCTTGCAGGTGTTTCGCCGCAACAACGATCGCAATATTGGATTTTAAGCTTTAATACCCTGTCATACATAATGTTCCACAAGATGGGACCTAGTAGTGATCCTTGTGGTACTCCGCCTTACTCCATCGTTGGTATCGAAGGGCAGGAACCCTTTTCTCAAAATAACTTAGAATTATTTTAATTAGGAACCCAGGGACCATTATTGCTCTAGGGAAGTGCACTATACGTCTTCAGTTTGCAGAGTTAAAGCATTTTCAACGTCCAGTGTCATTACAGCACAATATTTACTCGTATTTGCACCTCCTCTACATCTCTTGTATTTTACCCATTGTATCTAACAGGCATATGGAACGGCTCATCTGGTAGTTTTTTTCCTTAAGGCAGCAGACTAAAACGTTCTTTTGTCCGTTGGTCTTGGAAAACCGATACCTGTTTTAGCTTTCCACAAATGATTTTGTGTTTGTTTTGGTGACTAGCCTAAGGGCCTTATTTGGTATGCCATCCTATCCAGGTGACATACGAGTACTATCGCCGAGTCGTCTGCATACGTACAGGAGTTCCATTTCCGTGATGCGATCTCCGGTATTTCTTGAGGTGCTTCTATATGCTCTGCTGGTGTTTGCGGTGGAAATAATCTCGGCACTATTTGTTGTATTAGGAAAGGATGCCCCAGTACCCTGAGTTTTACCATTACTGCCCAGTAGGTGCACCCTTAGGATTTACATCAGCTTGCTCGCAATGTTCTTTAAAGCTGTCGCGTTTTCTTCTCTGGATGACAAGTGTCAGATCCCAACGTCTATCTTTATATTACCTTGTAGATCCTGATGGGAGGGCAAACCTTTGGACCGCTGGAATATGCTTCACACCCTATGGCATTTTCTGTGTAGCTCTGCTATCTCTTGGTTCCATCAGTATACTGGTAGCCAGCGATTTTTTCACGTCTTCCGGATCATGGATTCGTCGCAAGTCCTTGTTACGTATTAAGTAACCTCAGCGGCCATAGCATTTGCTGTTCCTAGATTTATTGTAGGCTCTTCTAATGGTAGCTGTTTCTCCACTTGGCGCCCCTCGCTAAGGAACTCGCTACAAAAATTGTCTGAACTATGTAGGCCCCATAGTCTTTTCTGCTAAAAGTGTGCTCGTTTCCTGTACTAAGCAGTATTACGTCTAGTAGTACTATGTTGTAGAGCCTTTTCTTTTGTATGGGCCCAATCAGTGCACATACGTTGAAGACTCCAGACATAGTCGTTGCGCTTCGACCTCTAGCTTTATCCACGAAACTATCCAACATACCCTGGTATTCCTTAAAGGTGCTGTTTAGGTACATACTCGTAACAGCTGTAGATATGTACCTTTACTCAAACGAAGTCTATTTCGGTTGTTATAATTTTTACTTCAAAGCCGTAGTCTCCACAGGTCCAGGTAGCAGCTCTTTTAGAGTCATCAGCTACCCAAATTGTTTCGTTGTAATTCCTACACTGCTGGCATGATACGGCAACATCTACAATATTTTCAGTTCACGAACGGATTGTGTCAGAAGATCCTTTGCCGCTTCACAGTGGTTTGAGTTTAATTACAGCACTTTCATATTCTTCTCGCAGCTTTTGTAGCTTCTTAGCATAGCGAGCATACTGTGCTTTCTGCCGCGTGTTTGATGTTGCTACTCCTCTTTTCGTCACCTTGCATCATTGCTGCAGTTCTTGGACACATGGACTTTCAGTTCAAATTTGACGCAATCACCATTTCCATCCGTGTTTTTGCACGCCGAGATTAAAGCACCTAAAACATCGCAGTGGTATAACTTTTTCCCGTGTTCCCCATGCTGTCCATACAATTTTTATTGCGTCAACCTCCTGAACTTTTTTGGCAGCATTTATCTAGAGGCTAATGACGGCAGTTTGTATTCCTACATAGGTTATCCTTATAGGTTCCAGGGATGGGATCTGCATACCTCGCACTTCCTCTAACAACCGGGATAGGGATTGACAGATCTCTTCCTTTGTTGTGACGTCATCTAGGTCTTGGTAATCAATGAGCAGCTCATGCATTAGGGATCTCACTTCCGCCATTTCCCGGAGAACTTATTCTACTTTACTCTGGTGATCGGGAGTTTTTCCATCCGCTGCTTTCTTGAGCTGAAAGGGTGACTCCCACTTGGCCTTCTTTCTTATGCGGGTTACATCAGACTCCAAGCCATTTAGCCCAGGGTTGGTCTTCATCTTTCGGAGTATGTCGCAGTAAGAATTGTTTCCAATCCTTTTAATCACCAGTGCGTCTGGCTTAACTTGTATCTTGCCCCGCTTTTGACTTTATTGTGGACCTGTCTTACAATCTTTATACCTGGATCTTTGTCTCGGGGTTTCGCCTTCTGTCACGGGTTTTTGTCAGGGGCTTTTTCTTTCATCTTCCTTTGGCACTTATGGACGCTTTGTTCCGATACCGTTTCTGCTTTTAGGTATCGTGTCGATTTCAGCGAGTAAAAGTGTGAAGGATTCTGTATTTTTTGGGGATCTAGTCCTTTTTTTTCGATTCCGGCAGATGTTTCAATGGAGAAGAAGAAGGGACCAATTCATTCGTTGCTGACGAATGGATGGTTTGAGTAGCTTTAGACGCTATACTATTTCACTTCATTGGCATACAGAGTTGTAATGTTTACGTATTGCGCGACCCAGTTTCTTATTTCGTAATGAACATTGCTTTTCCCCTTGATGAATTCCATCAGTGTAGTGATGTTCTTTTCCAGCGATTGCATGGCTTCACGATTTTCTCTTTCTTCGCTGGTCTCTTTGGCCCTTGCTTCCGTGTTGATTTCGGACGTCAAACTACGGCTGCATCTGCGAGGACGTCTGCTCACTTAATGGTTCAGACGACATCCCCACGTCATTGCTCTCTTCCTGCGACACACGCTACGTTGGTTTAGTACAGAACTTCTCTTGAGCGGATTTTGCAGTGTACTTTCGACTCCCGCGTTTTGTACTTTTTTTGGTATTTTTTTCTGTGTCATTTGTGTTTATGTTTGTTTGATTGATAATTGGATCCCATGAGTATGGGGGAATGGGAAGTCTACCACATCAGAGACTTCTGTAATGAAGGGTTCCAGTAGTGATGATGTGTGGATTTTCTGTCTCCAGCACAATTCAGGCCTGTATACGAATAGCATTACGCCTTTCCTTGGGGAAAGGACTCGTCCTGTCACAAAACTGGGTTTTTGCCGCTCTTGGTCAGGGACTGCTTATTGGTTATTCGCAGCTAACCTACGCATCTGTAGACCGTAGACCATGCTGAGCCCCCTAGTCACCCAAGTATACACAGAGATCTAGATTTATGCCTAGGTTCGACCATGGCTAGGTGTCCAGTTTATCTTTCGGATTGAGTACCTACGAACTCTTCTTTCATAATGGGAAACATGGGTTTTTGAAGAATTTTTCGCGACAAGAGCCCTTGTTTTTCTAGCGCTTTTCGTCTGATTGGAGGTTGCTTGCGTGGGACTGAGAGTTCTTACAGCGCGCCGACTTCCGTACTTTGGATTTGTTACACTCCACTTAATTCCTCGATACAATACACAAAACAAACAAGAGGTCGCAGGCTCTGAAGGAATTAGCCTTCTTGTACATATATTGCATTTCTAAAGACCAACTACAGCAACACGATTTACGACATCGCTCCGTTCCATGATAGCAGCAATGCTGCATAAATGTCGAATGTCAATTATGAATCACGAAATGGATGTATTATATTTAGTGCACCCGTATTTATAGCTAGAGTATGGTCTCTAAAGGAACATTCGTTATGCTGGATCAACGAAACCATCCCGTGCGGGGATGTCAACTTCTCGAGAGTCAAGGACATTCTTGTGACCAGACGGAAAAGCAATATTGGAACCATATGGGTAAATTCCGAACATTCATACGTGCTCCCGATACACAAATCAAGTTAAAAAAAAAGTCAGTCCGATTTCTTTTCTGCTCCGATTGCCTGACAACATGTCTTTGACTAAACCCAATTAAACTTAGTACAAAAGTACGTGCACTTCCAGTGTCATCCATTTACTTAGACTCGAACCCCATTACTTGGATTTGTCAATATATAAATGAAATCCCAAAATGTCCATTACTTTAAGTATTACCACAAATCCCAAAACAAATTGCAGTGATTCTCCAATCATAATTTGCAGCCTGCAAGTCCAACTTATCGACTCGACACCCGTACACGAAATCCAAATCCACAAAACCCTCATAATTCACATAATTCAATTCAATTCGAGTGGATTATATGTGACCTCATAATATATGTATGTCTCCTTTCCCATTCCCATTCCCATTCTGCAATCGCCTCATCATACCCATGACTGAAGTTCAAAATCCTTAATCGATATCCATTCCCATCTCACACTCAACAGAGTCTCCACCACCGACCGGATGCTGCAGAAATATCGTAATCTCCAACCCCCAGAAACTATCAAATGCAAAAGTCATTTCGATGATTTTATCGACTATACACATCGACAATGACAAATGCAAACAGCCATGAGGGTTCAATTGTAACGACGACAATGTCCTTGCAAACGAGGCATTAGCTAACCCCCTTCCATCCCTATCCCACCCACTTCTACTGGTATCACTTCAATTCAAATCGAAAAAAAAAAAATATCTTTGCGATGCATACAAAACAAAAAAAAGAAAATCAAATCCTCGTTGTTACCAAGCTACCAAGTCCCAAATGACTATTAAGTGGCCGAGTTCTAGAATTCACCCTTCTCACGTCAAAGAGGGTTGAAATATAGTCGAAACCTAATCATTTCGAGCACGTGTCGGTAATGCGGAATGAGGAGAATGCTTGATAGTCGTACCAAAGGTAGCCCAAGGAATCAGGTATTTGACCAAGACATGCATATGACCTGCACGTAGTTGCAACCGAAATTCCAAACCAAAGGAGGTGGACAGAACAGGCATTCTTTTTGACGCCTACATCATGTTCAGCATAACTTCCAAATTGGATTTCGGCTGTGAAAAATGATGTTCAAAACAGACTGAGCAAAAAAAGCTGGTAGGTACGAGTATGTACTCGTATGTATATGAGTGCGGGATACACAAAACAAAACAACAAATCACCCTCTGTTCAGAAATAGACAATAAACGAGCAACCACCCCTAGTCTCAGCTCAGACGTGGAATCGAGTACACCCGCAGCTCTCAGATCTCATTCCACCCACACCTCAGAGTAATTTTTGCAAAACTCAACATTTTTCCACGAACGCGCGTATTTTATCGTCCTAATCAAGCCCGACCCTGGCCTGTACCATGGCCAGGATGAGATGCGATTTATCTCTTCGACGGATGAACAATGTTTGTCCGTTTACCATTGTCCAGTTTAGTCCGGCTTCGGAGATATGATTCGACTTACCCACCCCTTGACTGTTCTTCCCATGTGCTGGGTAAGAGGATTTTTGCCTTTTGTTGCAGAGCGCATTTTTATAGCACAAAGGAAGGAGTTGTTATGTGTGCGTTTGTATGTGGGAATGATAATATCGATCACTGGACAACAGCAACAACAGTGGATATGTCATCAATCGTGCGAACGGGTCATTGCTGACAAACAAAAGGACATTCCGGGATAATAAACAAAACGAACGACAGTAGAAAGAGGCAGCGGCAGCACTCTTACCACCGTAAAGCGTTGCCAACGTAATGATACCGAAGTAATCGTACTGAATTTTTACGAACTTTTACGAGTATATTACTGCGCAGTAAAAGATGTTTTTGCTTCGGGGGCTTATTTTAATCTGGTTTCTAGCACAAACATTCTACGACATGGTCGAGAGATTTATGTAGAAAAGCTGTGCTTTCAACGTTTTTATCGGATTAAAATAGGGCAAATTGCTGGTTCTCACGACCTAACTAAGGAACCCGAAAAATTTATCTGAAGGTCCACTAAAAAGTCATTTGAGAAGAAAAAGAAAACGTGCGGCGCAGGGATACTAAAGATGATCTCGACTATTTAATAAGATGGCTAACAACTTGAAGCAAAAGCGTAGTGCCTTGTTAAGACAACAGCCTTTCCTGCAGAGGGAAAGCAGATATACTCCTAGCACTGCACTCATTTAGTTTTCCTGAATCTTATGGAGTCACGCCACGTGCAGTAAAAAAAAATGGTCGGCCTAGAAAACTAGTCGATAGAAGTGAATATAAGTTAGGTAGTTAAAATGAGGATGCTCACCCTAGATTACAAGTATTTTAAAGAAACTTTTTCTTATTGTCGAACTTTTTGGTGATTATTTCTAAATTCTTTATAACTTCAACACACTATCGAAACTCGATAAATTAGAAATGCTGCACGATTGATGACACGTGCTACAGCACAACTAATTCCCATGTTAATACTCGTGAGAACTCGCCATGTTCATACGAAGCCAGCCACGACTCCTATAGTATGGACACGAGATGAAGTGTCGTTATTTCGCACGCGGGTTATGTATTTTGTCCAGCCATTATGTACTTCAAGGCCTTTCACACGACTGACCTGTTATCTTAAACTAACTTGGCATAATACCTGGAATGATACAAAACATTATACAATGAAAGGTTGATAGTTGATAGTTAACTTACTTACTTACTTCGGGGGAGCTACAGTTCGGAGTGGACCTGGGCCTTAATCATATGACTCTCCAATTATCGCGGTCTTTGGCTAACTGCCTCCAGTTGCGCACTCCAAGTTGGTTGAGGTCCCCTTTCACTTGCGTGCGCCCCTTATGGCGAGGCCTTCCTCTACTGCGTTGTTTTTCCGTATTAGAGTCGAAGATTCTGCGGACTGGAGCGTTGGTGTTCATTCGCTCTACATGTCCTAGCCATCTCAAACGCAAAATGCGCAGTTTTTTGACCAGGTCGATGTCGCTGTACAGCTTGTAGAGTTCATCGTTGAATCGTCTCCTCCAGAACCCGTTAACGCACACGGGACCAAATATCTTATGAAAAATTTTTCTCTCAAAAACGATCAAGCATATCAAGGATACCAAGGATTTAGAAAAGGTCCATTCTTTGGAACCATTGAGTAGGACTGGGATTACGAGGGTTTTATAGGAGTTTCTTTGGTTGTTCGGGACAGGGCCTTACTACACAGTTGCCTTCTCAGCCCACAGAAACAGCGATTGTCAAGCATTATTCTTCGTTTGATTTCTGAAGAGATGCCGTTTTCTGTTGTGATAGCAGAGCCGAGGTAGACAAAGTCCCTTAATACCTTAAAGTTATAGCTGCCGATTGTGACATTCTGGCCGATTCGTCAATGCTGGTTGTTCCTTTTTGTTGACAGCATATACTTTATTTTGCACTTGCTTACAGCTAGACCCATTTCTACTGCTTCTGTTTCTATACTCGCAAACACACCAGTGACAGCTCGCTGTATTCTACCAATAACATCAATATCGTCGTCGTATACAAGCAATTGAACAGGCTTTTGAAAGATCGTACTTCGTGTGTTGGCTCGTGAATTTTGCACAATTATTTTGAAGAAGTCACATGCCAGCGCGTCGCCTTGCATATGTCATCCTGTGCAAGCGGATAAATTTGGCAGAGATGCCAAAACTAGAAACGACTCTGTATGTTCGGCTCTGTAAACGCTGTCATACGCGGCTTTAAAATCGATAAAAAGGTGATGAGTATCGATCTGAACTTCTTGCGTTTTCTCCAGGATCTGCCGTAGTGTGAATATTTGGTCAATTGTGGATTTGCCGGGCCTAAAACCGCACTGATGGGGTCAAATCAGATCATTGGCAAATCTTATATGCGTTGTTTAGGAGACTGATACGTCTATAGTTGGCACAGTTTAGAAGGTCTCTTTTCTTGTGAACCGATCAAACGGTGCTGAGGTTCCATTCATCAGACATACATTCATCCGACCAAATCTTTGAAATAAGTTGGTGTATGCTCTCTACCAAGTCACCTCCTGCTGCCTTAAATAGTTCGTCGGGTAGGCCGTCCGGCCTAGCAACCTTGTTCAACTTCAGTTTAGATATTGCTATCCGCACTTAATTTTGGTCGGGTGGACGAAATTCTTGGCTTGCATCGTCAGTGTTGAATGGGTCGCTCTGCCTGACAGCGGAATTTGTATCGTCTTCGACGTTTAGCAGTCTGCATAAATGGTTTTTCCATATCCTCAGCACCGACTGTGGCTATACTACAAAGTTTCCCTGTTCATCTCTACAGGTTTCCGTTCGGGTAATACCCTGATACGTTCTTTTTACGTTTGGGAAAAACTTCCAAACATTATAGAATAAGCCGCTAGTAGCTGTGACAGTAGGATCGTCAACAGGATTACCAAAGAGCTTACAGGTGTCCAAAGCTCTAAACAACACCTGGTAAAAAAACACTGACGGATCTCTGCTAGTTTCGAATGAAGACCAGCTCAAAAGGTGGAAGGAGCATTTTTCTGCGGTTTTAAACCGCTTTTTCGCCAGTGAAGAACAAATTCCCGAGTACGCACTGTATCCTCCAGTAGAAAAGAAAGCTTTACCTCAATCAAAGCAGTGAAGAACAATAAAGCGGTTGGACTTGACGGTATTCTCTCGGAGGTCTTATGAATAGCGCAAACAACATTGAGTGAGCTAATGCACCTACTCATTGAGAAAGCTTGGGAAACAGAGAGTTTTCCTGAAAAGTGGAAAAAAGGAATAATTGTCAAGCTCCCAAAGAAAGGAGACTTTACGCAGTGCGAAAACTGGAGAGGAATTTGCATGCTGCCTGCAGTAGCCAAGGTAATAGTAAAAATCGTCCTGGGGCGAATAAAAGACCCCGTTGAAAGCGCACTCGTCGCCGAACAAGCAGGATTCCGCACTGGATCTTCCTGTGTGGGCCAGAGCAACACCTTGCGGATCATCATCGAATAATGTGTTGAATATCGATCACCACTTCACCTGCTGTACATCGACTTCGAAAAGGCGTTATACAGTGTCAATAGAGAATTTATCTGGCTTGCTTTGCGCAAGAGGGGCATCCCAGATAAATTGATTGCTATTATCATGGCTACATATGATGGATCTAAATATCACGTTCTACATAAAGGAAGGTTGTCAGATTAGTTTGTAATCCTAAGTGGGGTTAGGCAGGGCTGCGTACTGTCACCAATACTATTCCCGTTGGTGATAAGTGATGTACTGCATGCAGCTTTGTCGGCTATAAATGGAGAAATTCAGTGGACTCTTAAACTTCTGGATTACGCGGACGACGTATGCCTACTCTTCCATGAATCTCCATCAAGTGGCAAAAAAGCTGGAGAAAGAAGCTGAAATTGTTGAGCGAAAGACCAATACGACAAAAAGGAACATGATCACCCTTCTAACCAAGAAGAGATTTCTGGACAACCAATATAGACGGTAAAGAACTTTCAATATCTTAGGAGTATTGCCTCTACTGGTGGCGGGACCGAACTAGATATAATCAACCAAGTCGGGAAAGCAAAATATGGAGGAACCGCTCTATTAGCCTAAAGACCAAGCTAAGATTGTTGTGCTCTAATGTTGAATAGATATCTGGGAAACATCTTGAGGATTTTCTGTCCCAACTGTATCTCTAGTGATGAACTTCATGCAAGAACAGGTCAGGAACCCATTGACTCTATCATACGAAGACGTAAGTGACAGTGGATTGGGCATACGCTTCGTAAAGTTCAAGAGAGCATTGTGAGTCTAGCTATGCAATGGAACGCAGAGAGGCAGGCGAGAGAAAGCTGAGATACATTTCCAGAAACCGTACACGATGACGCGTAGGAGTAGTGGAGACCCTATGCCCCGGAAGGGGAACCTCATGGACATAACAGTATGAATGGAAGCTTGAAAGGGCGAACAGGGGAACCTAGTGATAGACTTGTGATCAGTGCTAAAGGTATGGAAGAATCTTGTCTGCCAACGGATAAACGGGGACAATGATCAACATTCTTTCCGAACGACGATGGGCAACGATTCCTTTCATACTACCTCGACGAATTGGGATAATGGTATACAAACTTCAGTTCGACAAGGCTGCTGGTACTGGCACCGTAGTTTCTGATATGAAGCGGAATGAGATAACTTTGTGAAGATGGACGAAGGTTTCCCAGGTGAATGGGACCTCAATATTTTATGGCTGATCTCGAAACTACACGTACGTCTAGTTTTGCCATCTCTGCTTAATTTGTCCGGCTCGGTAGAAGACATTGATCCTTGAGGGTTGGTTATGATTTTTGCGAGGCTTTTGATGGTAAAAAAAATCATCCGGCAAGGCGATCTACTGTCATGCGATTTCTTTAACATCGTTCTTTAGAGTATTTCGTAAGATATGCAAGCCAACACAAGTGGCACAGTTTGTACAACTACAATACTTGTCTATCCGAATATCTACACACTAACGGCTAACACAGCAACATGTTTGTGAGGCAAATATGAGTTTGGCCGTAAAGGAGGGATATGCGAATTACAGGCTGTCGTCGAGGAAACACACAACATCCCCTAATCGGACAAAATGTCACAATAAACATGAATAACTGCGTACTAATCAAGGACTTTGTCTTGGATCCGCAGTTAATATAAATAAAGACACCAGCTTAGGGATCAAACGAAAAGTAACTCGAGCCGCTTTTCGGACAATAAAATTAGCGTTCTCCTCCTCTATCATGATACTTTATCAAAAAAGCAAAAGGTGGCACTTGGTCATTTCCAAAAGTAGTAGTCCAGGTGATCTACAGCCCTCTCTACATCAACCAGAAAAGGAAGAGGAGATTTAATCTTGACAGCGGCACGGACGTAGCTGATAGAGTCAGAATTCATCTGCTTTGATGGATGGGACATGTAGAGTGAATGGTTACTAATGCTCCAACTCGCCTTACGGAGGTAGAAGCTGTTAGGAAACAACAAGTCTGGGCGGAGATGCCTGCTGTTTGAAGCTTAGATCCACCCGCACTGAGCGGCCTTCTGAGTAAGTAGGAAGGTTGACCTTGTGTCTACAATACTGCTCTACGAATGGACACTCTGTCCAAAACGCAACATGTTTAAAGATTAACAATCTACAAAAATTAGCAAGCGTTGGGCTTGAGTCATTCATATTGTTGTCATTCGCGATATCAAGTCCTTTCTTTCTTAGTGATCCTAAAAGCACAACTCAACATATGGTACGAACATCGCTCAGTTGCGAATCCGGAACTTATCTGTCTTACTAATGTGTAAGGAATTATCTTTCTTATAGCTGTTAGGCAGATTAAATAAGGTGCATACCACACTGCATATAATACCCAGGATCTGCTGCATACAAAACTCTCAACGGTTGGCAACACTGTCTGAAAAACGAACTTACAAGGCAAAACGTCAATGCGTATCGTATAGTTGTTCCGTCGTCGGTCGTTTGAATTCAGTAAACTCCCATTCCAATTGCCAGTCGTGCTATGTGCAGATGTATGGAAGTCTCACAGGACAGCGACATGATCTGTGTTAATTGTCACCCTTCTAACAGGGTGCAATGGTGTGTTTTTTTTTTTTTTGCTGTGGAATATTGTTGTATTGCCAAGGATAGTATCTGAAAATTTTTATTTCTCGTACTGCACCATTATGGCCCTTTATCTGCAGAAAGGACATAGGACACACACCATGCACTGCACACAACAGAGGTCAGAATTGGAGGAGGGCAGATGGTAAGGTAATTTTATCACAATCCCTTGGGTCATTGATGATGATGATGATGCTACTGCTAGTACGAATATTCCTACTCGTCCTCTTTCAATATATTGTAGACTGGTATTCGTAACTGCGACTTTAGGACTACTTCAGAGCATTTCCCAGCATTTTTCCGTTCGGATTTTTTGTTTTATGCGCTGATAGTGCATAGCGTAGCGCAACCCTCTAAGGGTTTGCTAGCATTTGTACGTGAATAACTAGCTATCGCCGAGTGCGTCTGCCACTATGTAGTATTTGTAGATGATGCACAAGCACACACAATACATTCGACCCGTTGTTGGTTGGTGGTACTGGTGGTGGTAGTTCTAGTGGCGGTGGGTTATTCCAGGTTCCACACAGGATGATTTATGGTGTCCTTTGATGGCTATAAACTCGATTAAAGTCACTTTTCTGCTCGATCATATTATCTGGAGGATTTATTGTCATTTCTAGACCCCTCCTGGGAGAATGGAAGGAGAGATACTAGATACCCAACCAGATAGATAGCAGAGAATTCGCCGTGAATGCAGCCAGCAGTAGAATACTACTCGTAAATGGATGAGCTGAGAAGGGGGAGATTTCTACTCCTAGTCGGTCTTTCTATTATTAATGAAGTGCAAATCTGCTGTTGCTTTTGTATGATTGAGTGAGTAAATGAAGTGAAGAAATATACTCGTAAACTATGAGGACATAACAATGTTGCAATATGGCAACATTTGTACGAATAGACAATATGTGAGTGTCATTAAGGACAAGATGAGAGGCCGATAAAAAAAGGGAACTTGCAAAGATGAGGATGAGATGCTAAAGAATAGGGTGTTGCGTGTCTCAATTTTGAGATATTTTTTTTATCAGCAACGATTTTGTACAGTGCATGGTATATGGATGTATCTTTAAATTTAAATGAAGTGAATATCTATAATACATGTGCATTTGCTGAATTCAGTCAAGCAGATCAATATTAATGAAGGCAGCAGGGAATATCATGGTTTTCGCAAGTTTTTGCTATTGTAGCCCTTAAAACGAAATATAAAGAACTCGCATTCCCCGCGGGAATACCATTAAGTGCAACTTTTTAGCAGCTTATGCCATGTTCTGCGCCTTTGCCTATTTCAACTCTTCTCAGCTCATTCTGCACGCTCGTTAAAAGGACCATTCGGTCAAAGAAAAATCGTCTTATGAATTTTTGGAGGCTGAGGACTGGGCTGTTTCATTCCTATTTCTGTAATCGTCTGCAATGCATGTCCTTTTCATCTGGATATCCCCAGAAAAATTACGAGTTATTATGTCGACATTTTTGGAGATGTGATTTTGACACCTATCACGCCGGACAGGAAGAGCGTAAGGTGGAAGTTGCACTCTCTGCGTACTCCCATTATACAGACCTCTATGATGAACATCGGTTTGTTTTGAATCCGCTTTTTGCCGTTTTATCCTACTTGGCTCGCCACAGTGATACCGTGCAGATGCTGCACTTTCTTCTGCTTACTGATAAAGCTGATCTTTTTAGCGGTCAGCTAAAGTTAAACCCTTACAACCTCGTTGTAGAGAAAGTCGATGAGGACCATCTCTGTCCGTTTGGCAGCATGCGGAAAACCTCTCCCTACAACTCTGATGTTGACCATGGCTTCTAAGTATTTTATTGTGTCTATGGACCTAGATGCCTTTGATGGTTCGCTTCCCATCTATCCGGTCTTGAGGACAGCTAGTTCTAAACCGGTAAGTTCTAGAAAATATGTGATACTGCTGCGCACTCCGTTCAATTTGATTTGATCGCAGATATCCCTATTGATTGTCACTCACATTAGCGCCAAAGTTTCAAGGATAATCCACTTGAACTGCCCAGTTTTTTTCACCTCTATTGTTTAGTTGGAACAGCTAGGTTAGTCGGACATTTGTCACGTAGTCATCCGGACTCTCCAGCTTCGAATTCGTTTTAACTCTAGAGATTTCATTCTTTACTGCAGACTATAATTGAACCGGGTAGGCATTTCTCTTCAATAGGCTCAATCTGCTTCTTGGATTTCTTTTTATTGCTGATGACTGTAGAATAACCTTTGTGATCGTTGCTTAAGATATGTCATTTGATTTGGTCTTCGTGCCTTTCTCAGTTTTTCCTTCATTTGTGGCCCAATCCATATTTATGTGGTGCCGAGATCTTATCGACAGAGGACTTTTTCTGTCTGTATTTTAAGCTTGAAGTCAACGTGTTGGATTTCCGGCATTAAGTCCACCATAGAAATGTTTTAGTGAAATACACGCTTTATCATTTAAGGCATAGTGAGAGTGCACCTCCGATTTTTGGCCGACTCTGAACTCCAGAATCGTGTGAGACTGGGTTTTGAGCCCAGAACATACACATTGCACCATGAATGCATGAGGTGGAAGTTTTTCATTGAAACTGTGAACAACATTAAGTACTGACTTTCCTTTAATCCAGCAAATATATGTAAACTCATCCAGAAAATTGCTGATTTTGTCTCCATTGCATCCTACTAACTGTCGAGCAATCTGATCTTCGTTGTCAAATAATAATTATTTCAAGCCACAAACACAAATTTAAGCAAAATTTTATATAGGGCTTGCTGTTTAAAAGAGCGTCACCGGGACGTTATCAAAGGATAGAGACAAGAAGCGTTTCTACTTTGGGATGAAATCTTGAACTATGCAACTTAAAATCGTAAAATAAGTGGCCAAACAACCGGGTAATGTTCCTCGTAGGTCCCTTGATTTATGTGTCTATACAATAGGATATCTATGGGAAGAAAATATATACTCTTATAAAACAAAACCAATCAACAACTCTAAAAAAAAAACCGACTCTGTAAGTTAAGAGAGATATAATCTTACTTAGATGTTCCAGCCTACCGAGATAACTGTCCGGCCATTGAAGTTGCGAATCAACAAGAAGCCTTGAATACGGACGGGTCTACTGTTGACAACCCCAGCAAACGAATGAACGACAACGAACTTCGGATCTGTAGCGGAGGCCCTGGAAATCAAATGTTACCGTCATCTAAGAAATCGATAGCGATGCGACAGAAAAAGTATTAAAAACTGCGACATTTAATACGGCGACTGATTTGAATGGGAAAAGCAGCAGACTTAGGACGGAAATGTTGAGTTTCCGGCATGTTAACGAGAGCTTCGTTACAATGCTACAATTTAGCTAACATCAGCGTAATATATGCGCACACCACCACAAAAGGGAAAGATGACGACACCAAATATAGCTTCTACGAGCTCATGAAAAAGGCCTACGAGCAGTGCCCTGCTATAACATTCAAATTCTCCTCGGTGACTTTAATTCAAAGCAAGGAAGTGAGTCCAACTTTGGTATTGCTGTCGGAGAGTATAGCCTACCCGACACAACCTCCAATAACGGCTTCAGTCTAATCGACTTTGCGGCGGGGTGAAATATTGTCGGTTCTAGCCGTTCGAGGATCTCGATATTCATAAGGAGACTTGGAGAACTCATTTTGAATGATTGAATAGATTGAAAACATTACGATCTCCCTTAATCACTTAAGAGGTCCTATGCCGCCAGCGTCAAGTATTGAAGACCAGTGGCAACATTGCCAAAAAGCCATCAGCTGTGCCTCTGATGTTTTAGGTTTCACTCGGCCACCACAATGACACCAATGCAAGAAATGTACATTCAAAGCGGCGCTACATGTAGAGATGAACAAGGAACATAGTAGAGTCACCATCGACGCTGAGGATTTGCATTTTATTATATTAGTAATTCTACATCTTTTTAAAAAAATAAAATATAATATTATTACAATGTACTTGGTGGCGCAAAAATCATCACCCTATCGGAAAATGCTATAATTTTTGCAAATGGCAGCAAATGTCAATTCTGCTTAGACATTTGTGAAGTCAACAGATAGAAAATACCCGTCAATAAGACATGAATCGCTATACTCCTAAAGAACGCGGAATAATTGTTACGATTGTTTTGCTGAATAATTCGTTGGAGGTGTTGACGCAGCGTTGATTTCGGCGTAGATTTCTCGGTCGTCCGACACCAACTGGGCAAACATTACGAAGTTTAGGCGCTCGCCTAGCAGAGTATGGGACAACACAATCAGCCGTTCTGCTGATAATATTGCAGCTGTGATTAAGGATATCGCAGAGGACCCTAGAGTATCGACCAGACGACCTTCCACGCAATTGAACATCAATCGGAGGTCTTTACAGACAATTATGGTGAAAGACTGTAAGATGTTCCCTTAAAAAGTGCAGACAGTGCATCAGCTGTTAGCTGTTAGCTGTTGACCGCCAATCGTGTGTAACCTACGCTGAAGTCATCCAGAATCTCGACTACGAGGGAGACAACTTTTCATCGAAAATCATCATGAGCGACGAGGCCCATTTCCATCTCTGTGGATATGTGAATAAGCAAAATTATCGCTTTTGGGGCACCGAAAATCTGAGTATAACCCACAAACAGCCATTACACCCGCTCAAAATCACTGCATGGTGTGCTGTTTACGCTGGAGGCGTCAGCGGGGCATATTCTTTCGAAAATGCGATGGGCCAAACGACTACTGTAGACGGCGAGCTCTACAGATCCAAGCTCAACGACTTTATCCTTCCTCAATTAGATGAATTGGGACTAAAGAACATGCAGTTCCAACTGGATGGAACAACGGCCCATACTGCACGAGCCACAACCAAAATTCTGAGGGCTGCATTTCCATGTCGCCTAATCTCTCGTTTTGGCGATTTACACTGGCCGGAAAGATCGCCTAATTTAACGGTTCCAGACTTCTTTTTGTGGGGTTTTTTGAAGTTACGAGTCTACCTCAACAAGCCTTAGATTCTTGAAGCCCTCAAAGAGAATATCCGTCAAGAATGTGAGGACCTATCGCCGGAAATTCTAGCAATAGTGATGGAAAATGCCACATATCGGGGCCGAATGGTCATCAATTCTGGCGGCAAAGCAAATGAACATTTAACAAATTAAAAATGAAAATCGAAATTGTATAATGTATTATAAGTGCGTATATTAATTATAAATTAATAATTCGAATGAATGAATGAATTAATTCGAGAAAAATAGAGAGATTAAGCGATAGAGAGCAAGGCGCAAAAACAAACAAACGTGTGATCATGTTTAATGAGAAATTTTCGGGAGACAAAACATTGTTAGCCAGAGTAGAAATTTAACGATTTTACAATTAAAGTGTTTGAGGTGTACAATAAAAATAAAATTAAAAAGATAATAATGAAATTACAATTAATTATAAATTATTACAATGTTGCATTCTCTTATTACTAGAGGGGAAATAAATAATTTTTTTTTTTTGTTGAAAAAAGTTTACAATATTAATTAGGGGAAAAATAAGGAGTATATAGTAGTTGAAGTTTGTAGTTCTAGTTCTGTTCTATTATGTACCGAAATCTTTGAAGAAATATAGATATCATCACTCGCCTGTGGATGGCAGATACGATACGTGTCGATGAGCAGCTGGGGGAATGCTTAATACCACGATTACAGCGACTGCTTTCGCTGGCAGTTCCTTTGTTTATGCGTTGTTGTGGTCATTCAACCAATTGATTGGATGGGAAATTCTTATCAATATCTTCGTAGTCTCCATCACTCGCTTCCTCATCGTCATCTGGTTTTGAAGGTGATTGAACTGGTAATGTTCGAGACGTGCGCACGACTATATGAACGAATGATGAGGTATTACGCCCAGAGAGGGTACGCTATTGTCTTGGGCAGAACTCGAGCTGGTTAAAAGGGCAGGCGTCGAATAGGATTCCACTTGAGCAATCAATCCACAAGATTCACACTGGCACTGTAACCATGCCTTCTCAGCCCCCACCGAATTTTGTAGTGCGTAGTTTTGTTGTGCCAATTTACCTCGTGGCAGTGCGTGGTGGGTATTGAAAGCTACAAGTCCATTCGTTTTGCATTGTGAGGATTCGCCCGGTAGTACGAGCATAATATTCATAGTTACCACGACCAAAAAGATCGTGCATGTCAAATTTATCGATGACGTGTTTCATTATTTCTGTTGCAATCTTAAATTTTAGCATATCTTCCATTCTTGCTGTCTTGCCATCGCTGACGCACGGTTGAAGGAAGCTGGGTGCCACAGAAACGCCCAGCGCTTCACTTGTCATAGATGACGACTCAAATACCCCTGTCAGGTAGAATGAACCTTTCAACTTAGTCGAGGTAGACCAATAATTCCGTTCACCCGACTTGGATGAATAAAAAGGTACCAATATCTAAGCTTAAGCCCAACAAAGCTGCTGGAGCGGATTGCCTGGCTGCCCTAGGAATGAAATCTCCTCATCGTTTGTCCGAAAGGAAGAAACCCTCTGAACTGTGCCAACTGTGTCAGTCTTTTTAACATCGCCTACAAGATCCTATCTGTTATATTTTGTGAATGCCTGAAGCCATTTTTGAACAACTTGATTGGTCCATATCAGTGTGGCTTTAGGCCAGGAAAGTCCACCATCAATGTTGGAATAACTCCATGAACTCCAAATCGATACACACTGCCTATTTCTCGATTTTAAGGCCGCATATCACAGCATCTATAGAAACGTGCTATACAGAACAATGTCTAGTTTTGGCATTCCTGTCAAACTAGTCCATTTATGTACAACAGGATGGAGATGCAGAACTCACCGAGACTTTTGATGTCAAAAAAGGATTCAGAAACACGATGCGCTGTCATTCGATTTCTTTAACATCATTCTTGAAAGAATAGTGCAAAACTCACGCGCCAACCTACGCATACACCAATGATATTGACATAATCGGAAGAAAGCAGCATGATGTATGTGCGCTCTCGCGAGTACTGAGTCTGAAGCGGCGAAGATGGCTCTAACGGTCCACGAAGGAAAGACCATGTACTCGTATATGCTGTCAAGCAGGAAGGCCACCCAACGAGACGTCTCGGACAGAATTTCTCCCTCGACAGATATAAATTTGAGATAGTTAAGATGCAATGACAAACTTTATGGCCAGTACAGCGACATCGACAGCCAGAAATTTAAAGGTCCAACGACTGAGTTGGATGGGTCATGTAGAACGGATATACACCATTTCTCCGGTCTAAAAGGTCTTCGTATCCAGGGATGGCTCAGTAGAGGAAGATCGCGACTCAAGTGGCGCACGCAAGTGGAAGGAAAGCTCAGCCAATTTAACGTGCGAAACTGGAGGCAGCTAACTAAAGATCGAGGTGGATGAAGGCGCTTTTTTTTTATCCCGGACTGCGGGCATTATATTATATGTATTGCAATTCTAGTTCTACACCGTTTGTATCATTTTCAATATAGGAGTATTTCGGAGATACCTCTTCTAATCTCTAACACAATATGTCTACTTCTATCACACGCATTCCAGCTACCATTTTTTGGGTCTATTTTTCGACTTTAGTTGTCTAATGTGCTTTATCGGTTTTGTTATTTACTCTGTGCCTAGTCCACGCTAGAAACGCTTGTCTTTTGCTCTATATCGTCCCATTTTGTGTCATCTTTCTGAATGTATCTCAAAAAGATAAGAATCGAACATAACAAGAGAACGGTTATATCAGCTGAATGGATGAGAACTGAGAGGTTTGCGAACTATATACTTTTGATTGAAGACGTGGAGAGGGAAACTTATAGTTTTCACTGAGTTGCAGAATGGGATGTAATGCTAAAAGATACGCAAGCTGTAATAAGAATAGGGTTCTCAACTGTCAACAAGGATGGCTTTTCATTAACTTATTGGAATCTACCATATTTACTATTCCTTATTGGTCTCTGGTTTTAGTGGATTTCTTGTATTCGTACAAGTCAGATGACTGCTTTGACATTTCGTGATTATCAATAGTAGCAACGTGTTATGAATTTTGAAACTACTCGTATTTATATTTTTTTTTTCTTTGAAGGGTATCCACTAATTGTTAGTATTTGTTCGTGCTGGTGGTGGTGTTTCCTTTAATATCTTGAGAATGTCCATAGATAAATCAAACTTGTCCCGAAGACATAACACTTCTAATAGAACCTGCCTCGAGTATGGAGCTCGTTTCTCAACCTCACACCATTAGTACGAGTATGTATGAGTATGTTCCCAACTGTCCTTATCCAGAGATAATCCCTCATTTCACCGAACTATCATGAACCACAGTAGAAATAATTCATAATTATAGCTCTATGGCAACAGAAAATTGCTATTGCAGCCCCTAAAAGCCTTTTAGCACAATCGAAGAGCATAGATAGATACAATTGACAATCTGTTTGCAATTTATGACATTTTGCCATGGGGCCACAAAAAGACATCAGGGAGAACCTCCCCCAAAAATTTCCAATCTAAAGTGAGTTGCATAACCCAGTCCAAAGCTGAAATCCAAGTCCCCTGGATGTCATTAAAGGGGAGACGATGCATTTATTTGTACATATGTATGTGTGGTCGGCACCACAGCTACCATCAGAGTATCTGCGAATTATTACATAAATTATCCATGGAATTGATTAATTTCGATAATTAAGAATGCGTGCACTGGTCACACTGTGCACACAGTGAACACACGGACACACAGCCAAACTCACATGACTGCATATTCATAAGTCAATTAAAAGCGCCCGAGGGCCCGACTGCAAGCAGGAAGACGCAGCTAATCGAGGGACCACATTGACCACAGGACGACCGCAATGTCTATCTTCAAATGCGTGCTAATGTGTGTGGATTTGCTTTTGTATCCTAAGATATGAGTGCTCATTCTCTAATCCACCCTCCTGCTAACGCCAGGATGTTACTACTGCAGTACCAAATCGGGATGTGATCAGGGGGATGCATTGCACTGGCTGCCCAGCTATTTTCCATATAATAAATTCAAACCATGAGCATTAATGCTCTCAATAATAAATTATAATTGTGGAGGTCTGTCCGGCAACTACCACTACAACTACCACCAGGTCGGGACCAACACAGCCATAGATACGAGCACGAGCACGAGCACGAGCACCAGCTAGGAGCTACGAGCTCGTATGAGCCCACAGATCATTCGTCCGGCCCGCACACACCAATCTCCATATTCGAGTCACGTTTTTGGCGCGAAAATTTATTAATATTATTATTTATTTGCGTTCGTCTGTGTTTCGGTTTTATTTTTGTATTTTTGTATCTGGAAACTGGGACTGTTTTGTCTTTGCTGGATGGAGATGGAGCAGCAGCCAGAAGAATCATAGTATCCGCACAGAGCCAGGGAATGGCTCGAAGTGCATCAGCAGAATCATGGTTTGCCGCAGCGACCGGACCATAATTTATGGAGCTTAAGAGCTGTGCGCGCTATTTTTCAGTTTTCAGTTTTCAGTTTTAGGTTATGGATTCGTTGGCGCGCGCAACATTCGGATTCGAGCGGGGACTTGGCCGTGGATATCACCCCACAGCTCAGATGGATGTTGGTGCACCACAAATGGATTGGAAAATTGCAAATTAATAACAATAATGGTGGGATTGGTTAGTGCAACCTGCTAGACGCGGTTTTTCACTTGTTTTTTTTTTTTTTGCTTTTTCGTTTTTTTTTTTCCTTTTCGTTTACATGAATCGGTTGGATGGACTTGAGAGCTCTGCTGGTGAATTTATTAGCAATTTGTAGTTTGTGGCATACGTAGGACAGGACAAGACTTGAAGTGGTACTCAAAGTGAATTATTATGGAAGTTGAACATATGTATTGGGCTGATCGTGTCCACCCTGAAGCGTGTTGTTACGTCGAGTTAGAGAAGTGCAATTGTGGAATGTTGTTAGCTTTGTCACCGGAGAAGGCAGAAACTGACGCCGCCTTCAGATTTGCTGCGGTAATGGGTCTAAATTATAGAGAACCTGGGAGTACTTGTGCTTTCAATTATTTAGAGTTGATCTAATTTATCACAAGTATCTCTGAACTTACAAGTATGTGTAGAGAAAATATGGTCTTCCAAATTGATCTATCGTTTTGTACTTCAGTATGCTTCAAACATAGATCTCAGATGCATATCTACGGATGTGAAGGATTTAAATCTTGTCAAGTATATAATGCAGAAAGGTTCGACCAATTTACAGAGAGAAAGTTCACACGACATGTGAAAGACTCCTGCGACCCATTAAGGCTAATGACTTTGAACCACCATCCTCTAAGACATTGTGAAGAATTAAAACTGAAAAATGAACGTCATTAAACTATCATCTAGAAAGCTTTCATTGCAATCCAATTACAAGAGTACAAATGTAACAGGATGGCTATCTGCTCGCCGTCAATGTACAAATGTGGATGTATAGTAGGCCGAGCCGAGGGGACTGAGTTTCACGCGACTATCATAACAAAGTGTTGAAGAGCCCGCTGGCAGGAGGTGCGGGAGCTACTCTAGAGCTATACGAGCTCTATAAAGCGTATGAACCATGCTTGTTACTCTATGAATGACTTTCGATCAATTCCGACAAAAGTTTGCAGCAATAACTAGACTTTTGCAAATCACTTAAATGTGCTGGGCATAAGTGTTACAACATCCTGCGACGCGTGCTGTGAAAGTGATGACAATACCGCGGAGCACTACCTCTGTGAATGTCCGGCTACGCTCGCATCAGGTTGCAGGTACTCGGCGTTGACGTGATGGGTGCTGGTACTGTAGGCATAGGTAAAGAAAATAGTAGTCAAAATAGTTGCTGGTGATAAAAAAAAGACATTTCAACAGGCCGTTGAAAATGATAGTCACAACACCGCAGTAAGGCATTACAAACCAAGTTGGTGATGGTAACCACACCATCGATCCACTTAACTCCCCCTAGCTACTTCCTAGTTGAGGAGCTTCTTCTTTGACTGATCCTTGCCATGTGTGTCTGGGTGCACTCGTTCTCCTCCGCCCTAGTTTAGTGTAATCCATTGCATAGTATGGGAACCGAAGAAGATAAGTATGTATTTTGGTTGACGTAGGAGTATCCCGAACGAAAACCTGCTTTATCGGCGTCGATATCAGACTCAATGTGGTTCTTTATGTGCTCAAAGGCTTCAATCCATGTTGAAGTCTTCGTTGGTCTTTACACTACACAAAGAACTGTATAAGGATTTCACACTGTTGCTTATTGCCCAACTCAACTCTTAAGTGATTCTGTCATACCTATTTGCAGTTGATTCTTCGTGCTAGTTTCATTTATCGTATTTCATGCTACGCTAAAGCTCTCTCATTTTAAAGTGTAAACGAATAATACGTCCTAGGGTTACACAGCGATCACAGCTCATTACGACCTGAAATAAGCCGGATGTTGTTGGCAGCCATCGGTGTAGGGTACATAGGGCTAAGTTAGATTTAGGCTTAGTTATAAGTTTTTATTTGATTTCGGTATTTAGGAATTAGGTTAGAATATGTTTAGTTAGCTAATCATTGCTCTTTTATCCTTGTTTTAATTTTTCTTATAATTTCGGCACGAAAAAAAGGGTTAGTTGAGTTGAGATGCATGGGGCAATGGCAAGAACCAACCCCATCCGATGAGCTAGAGCCGATCAACCGCGAGTGTGCCACTGCCATCTACTCCTGCATCATGGATGCCACCGTGGCCAACTGACTCCTTACAATTGGTTATAGTAGTAAAGGGTAAGCCCTCAACATAGGCTTTTCTCTGCTTCCACCTGGAATAGTATACTACCCACTCCAGTCGTAGAATCGTAGCACTGTATGTAGAAGTGTCTCTTAAAGTATGAATTTGAGAGTATAGGTGCGGACATCCAAATCGCCTTAAGCTTGTCAAACTCGTTCAGCGCGTCTTCGGCCAAATTAAAAGCTTGTCTTTTCTTAAGGCAGTCCGTCATATGCGCGGATAGTCCGGAGAGATTTGGAGTAAACCGCCTACACCACACTGTCATCCCTAGAAACTGACGGAGTTGCTTAGGAGTCTTCGGTACTGCAAATTTCTCTACCGCCGACACCTTGCCCGGGTCTGTCTTAAGACTGCCATCGCCAACTATGTATCCCAGATACTTTATTTGGCTATAGCAAAATTTGCTTTTTTCGACGCTGATCGTCAGTTTTGCTTCCCTCAAACACATGGCCACCTCGGATAGTAGTTTGGCATGAAATTCAAAATCTGGAGAATAAACCAAGAGGTCGTCGAGGTAGACAAAGACATTCTCCTTCACCCGATGGGGAATGACTTTGTCCATTAGCTGACACATTCTCTGGGCAGCATTACACAGTCCAAACGGCATGACCGTGAATTGGTAAAATGGCCGCCCAGGGACTGAGAAAGGAGTCTTCTCCGTTAATTTGGCCTCCACAGGAATCTGCCAAAACGCATCTTTCGAATCGATACCACAGATATACCTGGTATCTTGGAGGCGGCTTAGTAAACCGTCGTTGTGAGGAAGAGGGTAGGCATATTTTTTTGTCACAGCGTTGTCCTTTCGTGAATCTAGGCATAGACGATTCTTCCTCGGTTTTCTCACCAAGACTACCGACGAACTCTAAGCACTACTGCTTTCTTCGATTACCCCTAATTCGACCATTCGATTCAGCTCGTCATATACTCGTAAGAGTTTTTGTATCGCTGGTGAAATGGGGTAATGTCGTTGTTTGATAGGAGCTTGGTGGTTGTCTACTTCAATCACATGCTCTAAAAACTTCGTCTTGCCTAACCACAGGATTGCGAACGACGGAAAAATTGTTTCACCCTCCCCAACTGCTCGGTTTGTGGTTGGGTGAGCGCTTGAATTGGAGAATTAACAAAGTATACCCCTAAATACATTTCCAGTTGTAAATTCGGGACCACAAACATTTCTAAGTCCCTGGTTTTGCCGTGCCATGAGACAGGCGAAGTAAACCGTCCAAGTATTTGCTGATGGTTACCATCAGCTGTACGTATATCGGTCGTCATTTTCGTCAGTTTAATGTTATGTCTCATGAAAAAATGTAGAGCTCCCCTTTTCTCAAGCAGGTTATGGATGCGCCACTGTCTAGCAGACCGAGGACATCCTCTCCTGCGATATTTACTTGGGCGAATGGTCTGTTGTCGTGTTGTATTGTTATCACAGTTTCGAGTATTGTCTTTAGTCGTCTTCTTTTTATTGCACACTTCTCCCTTAGCCTTTGTATTTTTTTATGTTTTCTAGTATTCTCCAAAGGCACTGTCACTTCTTCTCCGAAAATACGCTTCTTCGCTTCGTTGTACTCCTCTATCCGTTTGTGGAGGGACTTCCGTTGTTGGTAGATTGGGATACGTCTGTGCAGTGGAAATTAATGTTCCCTTGCCCACAACTGAAGCACGTCAATGTATGGAATCCGGAAGGACAGCGAATTCGTAAAATTTATCGTCGGCTCAGTTTTGTAGACGTTCGTTCTTTCTGTTCTTGGTCGGTCAGGTTTAGTATAAGTATTGGGTCTACTTCTCCGTTGATCTTGTAGAGCCGCTATCTCTCTGTCGTCATTGCCCGAAAAATCTTGAGGAGGTTCGTGAAAAGTTGGTCTTCTATGAGCATGTAATTCGTCGATTTCCGTCACGTGACGTTTGTATCGTTGGTCCCTAGTTGTTAAGTACCTCTCTGCTCTTCTACACTCATCGCGCAGGTCTTGTATACTCCGTATGGAGCAACTGAAGAGAAGTGTCGCGATTCGGTCATTAATGTTATGTCGCAGTATGTCTACCAGGTCCAGTTCGTGCGGTCGGTTGGTCATATGTGTCGTCATTGACCGTAAAAGTCGTCGAATGTCTCATGAGGTAATTGTTTCCTCTCCATAATGGACTTAAGAATTTCGTGATCCCGTCGTCCGTCTCTAAATTGTTTGATCAGCTCAGCTTTAAGATTGTGGTAGCTGAGCGGTCCTCCCCCTCCCGATTTCCTCTAGAAATTCCCAGTACCATGTTTCAGCCGGGCCTGAAACAAGGTAATGGAACTGGGCTAGCAGGTGGTCAGAAGACAAATCATTCTTCTTCTTCAGAGTTTCAATCCGGAGTACGAAACTTTCTACCAGCATCGTCTTGGACGTGCCGTCGGATGGAAGTATGGATGGAAGTGGTCATCCTTCGGGCATCGTCGCAGTAGCAATCTCCTGGAATGTCCTGGACCCTGTCTATCTCTGGCAATCGAGCATTTCGTCGTTGACTGTGAGCGTAAGTTCTGTTGTGGTATGGAGGCGATCCGGGTGCGTCTTGTCGTTCCCTAATATTGTTTAAGCATCTGTTAGACGTCGTCATGTTACCCTTCGAAGATGAGGCAACTGAAAGCTCGAGACAGCTTATCTTTTCGCTCATGATGGCAGTGCTCTTTTCGAACGTTTCCATCATTGCGGTCATCATGTCGTCGAGCTTCGACATTATATTGTCCTCTTCTCTCTCCATCTTCCTAGGGTAGGCGTCTTGAGGTTTGTATGTGCTTTGGCTGTCCTCTGGTTGTTTCTGTCTACGTATGTTGTAGTCTTCGTCTTCGTCCACTGTTCTGCGCCTCCCTCCTGGTCGTCTCTCGCTCTGTTCATCGTATGCGCCATGCCGTTTCATTGGGACTCGTAACGAGTGCTGAAGCAGAACCCTTACTTTCCCACCATGCTGGGTATATGGCTGAACTGCATACCCGGCCTGAAGAGAATGTCCAGGTTATACTCGTACTTCAACACGACTAGAAGTTCATGATCTCAAGCCCACACCTAACGATAAGTCAACCTAGGGCTAACAGTCTCGGACAGCAGTTAGCTGATCTCTCACTTCTGGTCGGCTCTTGGATCCTTTACAAACGTTTACCTAAGTAATCACCAAACTTCGTTCCTCCTTGACGAGTTTTTTTTTATCTCTTTTTTCTTCAAACCAAGCATCCCCAAACAACGACTTGCGGGTGTTTCTTGTCATCTTACAACGTCTACCTCTCCGGAAGTAGAAACATTTTCCACAGCGGTTAAAACGCCTTGAATGTTTTGAATTGGATGCTTAAGAAATCGGTAGATTTTTCCTCGTAATATTACAGGGTCTTGTTACGGAAACAGTTCGAGAGTTAAAACTATAAGCCATTCCCATATATCCTACGCGTGAGATTCGGACGTCTTTTAGACAACTTCAAAAGGAGGGCTTATGACCGGCTGGTCGATTTGAAGCTTTGTAGACCCGTCAGGCAACATCAATCTGAGTTTTAGATGTATCTTGTGCTCAAACAATGTATCCCCGATGATATTACCGCATTGCAAAAATCAACAATCCGCTCACCATTATCAATCCACTCTCCAAGGCCTTGTGTCCCCATAACACGTCTGGAGGCTCGATTATCGATGTCCTTATAGCTTCCATCATACTGACGAACTCTCCGTTCGATGCTGCTTTGTTCACCTCACTCAGTTGGTTGTTAAACGTTGTTGGATATAGAATCATACAAAGGTGACGTTCAAGAATTTGTCTTTTCTGACTTAGGTAAGACAGTGTTAAGACCTGTTGACACGAGTTTTTCGACATCCAACCTCTCATCACGCTCACTCTAAAAATATGCACTGTACTGTACTGAGAACTCACGTTCAAGTATCACGGAATCATCACATTCTTCACTGCCTGGATTGGGAAAGTATTCTATCTTTGTCCGAGTATTATAGTCAAAAGTCGACATCGCTTGATCGGTTTTTATATGTGGTGTGGTTCAGTAACACACTGGTAATTCACCTTGCCTAGACTAGAGGTCGCTAGCCAGTGACGGAACTTCCTTAACGCCTCGTTCTGCAAGTGCGCGCGGGGTCTTCCTCTGCTGCATTCTCTGTTGGTGATTTGTTTGGCCTTGGAGCGCCGATGCTCATCCATTGTCTCAGTTATCTAAGCCGATGAGTTCTGACTTTTTGAGCAAAGTCCATATCGCTGTGCAACCCGTACAGTTGTTCTTTAAATCTCCCCCTTCACTCTCTGTTGATGCGACAGATCACTCAAAGCTCTAATCTCCCGAAACTTATACACCATAGGGGAGGACGGGGACACACAATGTTCCATGATTGTTCGAGAGAGGGCTCTGTTACTCAATTGTCTTCTGAGCTAAAATAGGAACAGAGATTGCGATGTTACGTCCGAGTCGTCTTTTTCTTCAATATTTTCAAATGCCTTAAAAATAGCATCTCGTGTTCTTCCGATAATGCCAATGTTGTACAGATTTTTGAAAATGTGTGGCTCTGATCTTTTCGCACAATACTCTCAAGTACGATGTTAGAGTAGATGCCGAGCCCGTTCTATACCTCATAGTCTATGTGAACCCATTGTGTCGCCCGAGGGGGGGAATTGGAACGGTGTGGGAATTTGATTACGGTTTCCAGTTCTGGTTTTTGCCTTCAGTCTCGCGTTGGTTGTCGCCTAGTTTCTCAACGGGTCTAAGCCATCTTGTTGCATCTGAAAATAGCTGTAAGTGGAGCAGTAAATAGCTCCCTAAAGCTCCTAAAGTTATTTGTCTAAGATTACTCAGGCTGAGACAGTGTCACAAAGAGTAGATGGTATCCTCCCATGAGCCTATGTCCCCACAGCCTATGCAGAGTTCGTCGTCGGTAAAGCGCAGCTTTATTGCGTGTGCACCCAGAAGGTTGTGGACCGTAAGTAGTCTAACAAGCGTAGATACTCGTAATCCATACTCAAAGAGAACCTTACCAATTTTGGATTTGCTGAGTTCCGGCCATAGTTGCATACAAGGTTCACAGGTTGTAAGGTTTTTCCACCTTTCATCTTTCACTTGTATTCTCAGAGTGCGGAGTGGAAGTTTGATACTTTGATCTGCCAGTTCCCTTGCTAGGGAGGATCCTTTTCGAGCAATCACGTCTGCATGCTCATTGCCTGTCACTCTTTTGTGGCCGCATCAAAAGCGTCGATTTAAACTCGACTGCAGCGATGGCCTCGTAGACAGCCTGGCAGTCAAAAAATATAGTAGTATCCCCGTGGGAAATTGTCTTTATTGCGGCAAGTTTGACTGCATTTACTGCAGAAAAAATCTCAGCCTGGAAGACGGACTGTAGTCCGGCAGGTGTTGTGAGCATCATAAGTTCAATTGTTTTAAAGTCATGATGGGGTATTATATAGTCCGTATTGGAGCATAGACTCAGTTCACTTGTAAGGATAGAGGCGTCGCCTTTCAGATTTGGTTTCTACCTAAGCGCTTTTCGGAGCAGATTCTCGCATGTATAGATGCATGGGCAAGAGGCGGATTATATTTTCTAGTCCCGCCCTTGGCGTTATTCTCATGGCATGAGTCGTGCTTATTCTTGTTTCATTAATATGAGGTTGCTAGTTTTATTTGTGGATTGCCACCATACTAAGCTAATGTAGGTTAAGACGGTCTGATGTTAGCCATGCATATCCATAGGATAGTCTTCGGGTTAGGTCTCCATTTTCCCCTAAATATACAGCTGCAAGCGTAGCTGGGAATCGCTGCTTTCTGTACTCGCTCTTCGAGTAAGTACGAGTAAGTTAGCTCTGCTTAATATCTAGTGCAATACCTAGGTAGAAGTATTTAGCACTGTTCGATAGTCGGAGGGTTGTCCCGTCTATGGAAGGAAGGTCAAATTATGGCATTATCCTCTTATGTGTGAATAGAACAAGCGCTCTGTTTTTTGCGCGTTGATTCCCAGTCCACAGAGCTTGGCCCAGTCTCCATGGTTTCTAAGGGAATATTTTAGATTTCGCTGATCGTGCGGAGGAACTTGCCGGTGGCCATAACAACTACATCATCCGCATATGCAATGGCTTTTATTCCCTCCCTTTTTAGATTCAGGTGATATCACTCCCCTTTAAGGGGTGCCGATTGAGGTGGTTGTTACTTAGTGTTCCACTGATGTTTCTGTTGCGAACCATGAACTAAAGCATTTCCTAAGTTTCTATCTGTGTGATCTTTGTCGTGAAGACCTTCTTTTCAATCGCGCTGATAACTTCATGTAACACCATTTCCGTGCCTTTGCCTTTGTATAGCCAGGAGGCATACTGGGTTTAGGATAAGTCTTCTGAGTGCAGATTACTTCAAGCAGTCTGTCTAAAGTTTTTGAAATGTATGATGTTAGGCTTATGGGCCTGAGGTCTTTGGATGGGTACGGCTGGGCTTACCTGCCTTGGGAATGAAAACTACCTTCACTTCCCTCCAGCATTTTGGAAACATATCCATACTTGATGCTACTGCTAAATAACTGGATCACAGTCTCATTTGTATTTTGAAGCACAATCGG
The DNA here is from genome assembly GCA_963966105.1 of Volucella zonaria. Taxonomy (NCBI): domain Eukaryota; kingdom Metazoa; phylum Arthropoda; class Insecta; order Diptera; family Syrphidae; genus Volucella; species Volucella zonaria. The sequence continues at coordinate 189,963,606 of OZ014532.1, read as the reverse complement.
TATGATTCCGTTCTGTCCAAGGGATTCATAAGCGGAGAACGAGTCTATAACCCAGGTTATATCCTTTTCTTCTAGTGTCTCCTCTGGGATTTCATATTGACTAGCGAAGAATGAGTCTGCATTTGCTACTGATGTTGGAGTAGGAATGCATCCAGGAGAGTAGATTTCTAACAAGAGTCCCCAAGCTTCAGTGTTGGATTTTATGTAGCTACCAGATTTTAGTTTTAGGCAAACAACTACTGTAGGTTCCTTGGATATTACATTCCTTACTCCGCCACACTTTGTTATGCTTTAAATTTAGAAGAACAACTTCTCCATGATTTTCTTTTAGGGCTGTAGATTGCGCTCTTGTATTTCCTCAGACTGGCCTTATATTTTTCCCAATCGTAGCATAAATTTGAGCTATTGGCTGCATTGAAAGGTTTTCTTGCCTCTTTCTTAATGTATTGCAGATCTTTAGTCCACCAATGTGGGGGAGTTCTTAGATTCCGTGATCTTTGTAGGGCATGCTTGGTTAAAAACCTGATTTTGAGGCCGTTGAGGATATAAAGTTTTTCGTCCATCTCTGCTGTTAAATTTTCCCAATTAGTATTTTTGAAATTTGTGTACAGTAGAAGGGGTATGGTTGTCGACAAGATGTTGAAGGAACGGCATGAGAGTATTGGCTATCCTCACTACCGCAACGTCTCGGGTTGACGGAACTGTTTGCAATCATGATTCAGATTGAATGGTCTTTTCTTCCTGAGATGGAAAGTTGATCGTCATTACCATTTAACAGGCTGCAGAAATGGTTCCTCCATATCCTCAGTACTGACTGCAAATTTACCACTAGGTTCCGTTGTTCACCATTAGGTGCTGTAATGTATTTTGGTGGCATGGCAAATTATTTTTACCTTCTGATGATCCTCGTAGACTTTTTGACTGGCTCTAGTCTTCTTTTGAAGTGCCGTTCTAAATGGTTTCTATTTTTTTTTGCATATGCCACCACTCATTCTTCATCAAACCACGGATTTCGCTGCTTTTTTTCGGTTAAACCGGTTAATCAGAGCGACATCTCCGATGGCACTGGTTTTCGGGACTTGATGTTGACAGCAGAGGACGTTAAGCGAGTCGATCAGTAAAGCCACATGCAATTTCTCGTGGCTGAAGCCTTCAGACGTATTTTCTCTTCTTAAGGGTGGTAGGAATATCCGTGTTAGTAATCTTGCCACCACAAGGTAGTGGTCCAGTTCAATGTTACCCCTTCGCAATGTTTAGATATCCAGAATACTGGTTTCATTGATCTCAATTTGGTTGGTGTTAGATTGATCGTGAGAGCGCTAGGTGACCTGATGAAGGTCGAAATGCTGCAAGCTACGATGACATTTCAGCCCGAAGCGAAGACGGTAAACCTGAATCCGTTGTTAGAAGTGGTGTCGTGCGATATAATCCCCTAGGATATTTTCAACTTCATGCTTGAAAATTGGGCATATTTCCTACCGAGGAGTCCTTCATCTTTTTCCTTTGATGGGCTGATAGTGGCGAATTAGCGAATTAGGCCATGATGGGGACTATCGCTAAGCGCTCGTTCACATGGCACTGAAACTCAAGAGACTCTGACTCCGCATCCAAACAGCCGCTGCTTGTCTTCTCGATATCTCATCACCGTGGTATATGTTGCAGTTTTTCATTATTCTTTCACTGGGTCCGCCCCCTTGTACTAATTGAATGGTGTTTAGATTCACTTTATAGCAAATTAGGTCCTCCGCGAGTTGTTCCGCCACACGTAGTCTATCATGGGACCGTCCATACCGAAAACTGTTAGCAATTTTCGAGCAGCATAGATCGTCAACAGTGGTATCTCTCATATCCGAGACCTACAGTTTATTCGTAACCATATGCCTTATCCTAATATGAAACTGGCATTCTGAAACTCCAACTCCTTGGTGACATCACTTTGACTTAAGGGGCCTTACACACTGCTTTCAATAGCCCCAAACAAAGTTATGATTGGAGCCGGTGACCCAATTTGAGTTCGTTCGCCTTCGTCTCTACTCCAGAAACCCTGATAGCTGGTTCTGAAGCCCTAGCAGATATGTGCTTTGAATATGTCAAAGTCGAAAAAGCACCAACAGACCAAAAGACGGAATTCAGGTTGCACCACTATTCCATCTGGGGATTTGCTTGACTCACGCATTTTCATCGAGACATCACATCGCAATATTTTAAGGAGTCAGAAGTTACTCTTATATGCTAAATCCTCGTCCAGGCCTCAAAAAGTTTATTGTAACAAAAGTAAGTACCGCTCTTCTTCATTTCAAGAACAAGCCCTCAATTTCATATTCCTTTTTCATCTCAGAAATCCTCTTCCATTTGCTTAGAAGAGTCTCCTTTATTCTCCTCTCATTTTCGTTAAACGAAATTCCATCAATTGAAGCAAAAGGATTTACAAGGAGTCCTTCTGTGATACTCTTGCGAAACAAAAGTTAGTAATTTTAACATTTATCACCCGGAATCAAATCAACTTCTTAAACTTATCACGTTCACCATTAATCCTTGACATCCATTAGCTCCCCCGAAGTATCTAATGTGACAACTTATCACAAGGATTCACTACCGCACTCCTGTTTCTTTGTGGGTTGGTGTTTGTCCCTTGTCACTTTCAAAACACCATCAAGGTCGAGAACTTCGAACTCGAGGTGAAAAATCTGGTGGCACATCCTTTTTCTCCTTCCTCTGATACTGATGCTGTATGAATACATATCTCTGTAGATACTTCAACCCAAACCACATCCATTGAAGTGTGCAATGAAAAAATGCTAGTAATTTTGATCAAGCGCACATTCCAGTACGGACTATGCTGTCAGTCAGCTACCCATTGTGCGTTTTCGTTGTCCTACGTACGAGTGATACGAGTGATGCGAGTGCTACGAGCAAGGATGAAAAATCGAAGAAAACATTTCGGTACGTTTTCGGTACAAACATCCTGTCACACTATCAACACACAAAGAAACAAAAGGAATTTTCATTTACGTTGATGAAACGATATCGCATCAGTCACCCGACTAAGTTGTAGCACAGCTTGGCACGGATACCCTAACCTACTGTGAGAATGAAAGTGACAATCGGTAATCTGTCACTTACGCAGAAGAGCTTAGTTTGCTGGAAAATTGCTTTCAACTCAGGCGACATCAAAAGGGCAACAGCAACACTAGCATACTACATCACGCACGAATACTGCTCTCACAGTGTCAGAGATTAATGATGGCTGGAGAGGCGCGAGATCTTCTCATTTTCCAAGTCACTAGCGACAAAAGTGGAGGAAATAATTTTTTATTAATTATTTTGACAGCTCTCCAATCTCTGGAGGACACTCTGAAGACACGGATACAACGAAGGTACCCGTACTCTGAAATCGGCGGGAACATAAATCTTGGTGACAATCAACTGACAAATCGCTGTTGGACTCTTGACAGTGATTCGTAGGATGGTGCAGTGTACACAAACACCGATAGGGATCACGAGGTAATTTCATTCCTTTGAAAATATTGAAGAAATTTATTTGACAGCACTAACTCTAGGTCGTCTTATCATTGGATCCATCTACAATCCGCCCCTGCTGTGAGTTGGAGTGAGATTTGGGAAATGAGAGGCCAGGATTAGATAATTTTTCCAAGAACTGTTGAGGGATTTTTTATGGTTTGTAATTGATACACGTAGAAGGAAAAGTCCATTATAAATCCAGAGGTCAACCCCAGTCCAACGTGTTGTCCACTCCAGTGTAACCAAGTGATGGTTGGTAGTGACTTTTACAACTCTCTGCTACACAACATTAATACACGATGCAGACTTATAAATCCTCTATCACAGCCTGGCAATAAGTCACTCTACCCGGCAGCTTGCATTCGGAGCCAATGTTCACCAAACATCCAGGAAAGTTTCTGTTTTAAAATTACGACTTTGGCAAATATTCATCTGCCGTTGTTTGCTTAGGACTAGTGCCGCCATTGACCATCCACTGCAGCTAGCCAAAACGCCATCCATACGGCTGCATCATCTAGCCTAAGTCCTACCGAGCGACATGGACAAGACTGCATGTCGGTATCATAAATCCACACCGCACTCCTACCACTACGTGTGTACTTGGCAGAATGTGGGAGCAAATGTTCATCCCCCTGAGAGTGCTTGCGGCTTGGCTAATCCTGACCATAAGTCCTAATATTTCAGCATCACTTTACAACTTCTGGTGGTTGGTGCTGCTGGTGCTAGTGAGAGATGAAAGTGAATCCTTGAGACACCCTCGCGGAAGTTGCAAAATCTAAAAATGGACGAGAGGGAAAATGTTCAGTTTTCTGTTTTCAGTTTTTAGTTTTCAGTTTTCACCATGTCATCTCGGCAGAATGAATTAATCCAGAGCTGCATAGGATGAGCAAAAGTGATGAATTAATTTCTACCCTCGTGGTTGCATGCAAGTGAGGAATCAAGAGTCAGGAATCAGGAATCAGAAATCCTTGTCCCCCTCTTGGACGTCCTCCTCAACACGTCATCGTTCAAGTCATCCGCAGTGTACATACTCGTACATGTGTGGAGCACCATCAAGCGGGGATCTTGGAGCGATTTGATGTAATTTTTAGATGAACATGTTGTCACGAGGTTTCATATTTCAACCCTGGGCTATTGCCGTTGCATACCAGTGTGAGAATGTGTAACGCCGGATGAAGTATGTTTGCGTCTGGGATTTACGTTCATCAAACATTTTGATTTAGATGTTGTTGTCCATCCGGACTGTAGGTTGGGCAAAAGCGTTCAACATTGAGATATGGTGCCGGGTTCCCGGTGCCTGGTGCATGGTGCCTGGTGTCTGATGCCTGATGCCTTGGAAACTGGGTCATGTATGCAAACAAACGCAGCCAGAGTGTGCCACAGTTTATACAAATATTTAGCCCGAGTGTTATGATTCTCGGAAGGATTCGGATAGATCCTTGGTTGAATCATTAGGAGCCAAAATAATGGGACAGTTTACGATGGCTAAAACAACATGTGCATGTAGCACTACCTTCTGTCCTGGGCACTGAATAAATCTGAAGTTCTTGAAGACAGAAGGGTGCGGTCAGGCAATTGCATGTTCAGGCATGTGGCAAAGTGCTCTCTAAAATATTGAAATCACCTGAACACAAGGACGACTTGGTTGCCCAAGAATGCATACACGAGTACTAAAGGACAGTTTATTAGCTAATGTTGTACCATAGACATATTTTCACGTCTTCCTCCTGTTGCCTATGGTTGCAAGGAAAGACGATTAGCCTAAAACCTGAAACTGGTGTATATGCCCAGCAATAGCAATAGCAAACAGAAAATGTTCAAACTAATTATTCGCTCCTAGTGAAATATTCATTTGGGAGTTAGTTTTCAGGACAACAGCTTCAAGAGGCGCATTCCAGAAATGCCAACAATCAATCAATTTTATCGGAGGAGGAAGTCCATATGTCCTTTGTGGTGCTATATAAAGATTATGTAAAGTGATTCATTGAGTTTATCGGAAGGCATTGAACTATGTTTGAGAAAAAAGGGTTTTGAACTAGTATTCATTTGCTAAGGGAGGATTTTGACATGTTTGCCAATAGAATTTCGAATATGAGTATTTGGAAGGATTATCAGATGAAGATTAAGTAGTGTGTTACAAGCGTACACCTAGGAAAGATGAGATATCACTATTTTTTGACACCTAGTGTGACTGCGCTATCACCTATCTCGATATTCACATGTACTTTTGAGTAAGTTGTCTGTTTTTACCTGCCTAAAATTTGGCCGAATCCTTATTGAAATGAGAAATTTTATCAGCATACTCCATCTGATGACAGCGCTTGTAAGAAATTTCGTTGAACTTTTCCCTTTTTTTCTGTCAGTGGAATGTTGAACAATTCTGCAAGCGAACAATTGGGTTTCACATTTGACACTGGATGTCGAGTTCGGCAGCCGTATGAGGAGCACTTGAAGGAGATAGCGATGGACTACATAACAAAGCAATTGGAGTTAACGAAACACCTTCAACCGAAAAGATCTTGGGACTTTATTGGTGCATATCGGCGAATGCTTTCACTGTCTAAGTCTAACTGACTCAAACGGGATCTCCGAAGGAGTAGTGCCGACCACTCTTGAGATCCTTGAAATTCTCATGTTCTCTCGAGATCAAAATTTTCTCATTTGCATCAAAATATTACTGCAGGAGATCTGGCCAGAATCATTGGTTGGGACGACAAGTTGCGCCCAAAGATGGTGGAAAGATGACTATAGTGGAGAGCGCTACTACGCAACGTGACGGCGGTACTTGTAAGAGTTCCAAGCTGCTACTTTAAATTACTGAGACAAGCAAATGTGTGTCTGCACGCTGTATCTGACTTCCGTATCGAGTGCCAATACAAAGATGTGACGATCGTATGCCCGAAAGCAAATATTTCTTCTCATCCTCCAACATCAGTTCCTTGTCTAGAACTTCAAGCAGCAGTACTGGGTAGAGGATTAATATATTTTATCAGCAATTCACAAAAATTTGTGATAAAGCAAAGGTTCTTGTGGACTAATTCTAAAACTGTAATTTTTTTTTTTTAATAATTTGCGAGCGCTCAAGGGATTTAAGTACCCTTAAAATGTTTGCACACAGTGCGGGCAAAGGAAAATCAGGGAGGATAGAAAGAGAGGTACCGGTGGACGTTGGTTTTAAATGTTTGAAGGTTATAATGACTAGGAAATAAAGAGCTAGGCAGGGCATTCCATAAGCCAGTTGTACGGCTTAGGAATGAATCACGATATTTTAGAGTACGTCCGAAAGTGGGCTTGAGGGTATACTGAGGAGCATTCATAGCGAGACGGGTGTTACGGTTAAAAGTTTGAAGGGGCAGAATGCTACTGGCGATTTCTATGGAGCACTGGTGGTGGAAATAGCGATAAAACAGAGTGAGACACGAGACATTACGTCGGTGTTCGAGGTTGTCCGTTGTTTGAGGGATATTAGTATCACCTATGAGTTTTATAGCAGGGTTTTGGATCCTATGTATATAGCAGGTGCAGAGATGTTTTGGGTGCACCCGAACATATGTGGGCATTGTACTCCAATTTCGGGCGGATAAGTTCCTTATATATTGAGGGCAGATCAGATGGGGTAAAGTATTTCTTACGTCGCTTGAGGAAACCTAGACATTTCGCAGCATTTTTGAACGACACCGAATATGTGGTCATTCCAACGTAAGTTGTCATTGACACACATACCGAGAATGGAAAGTTTATCGGTTTCGACGATGCAAGCGCCATCCATGGATAATGGCTGGGTGTTTAAGTTTCGCTTTAACCAGAGCAGACAGCACTGTGTTTTGGAAGCATTAAATTCCACTCTGTTGGTTATGCTGTTGATATCGGAATTTAATGAGCTTAACATACGCTGTCGTTCCCATTCTACAGCCGAAGAGCAGCAACGGGCGTATTTTTCAGCAGTTTGTCATGTTCAAAGTCGGCGAGATCCTAGACTCATCGCAGATCTCCGAGTGGAGATGGATTCTTAACAAGCTCAATTTAGCTGACAAACTTTCAAAATGTAAATCAAAACCAGCGAATAGTTCAGCGGCCCTGTCTTTTTGCCGAACTCTCATACTGGGTGTTCTTAATCACCCACAATAACCAGCACCAACAAAGAAATCCGACCGACCAAGCTGCGTATTACCGAAGCACAAAGCAGTTGGTTATTGATGATTCCTGCTTTAGTAAGTGGTCAGGTATGAATTGTTCCTTGGATAATGTGATCACTTTTATAGATGTCTTCAGATATGTGCTGAAGGGGAAGCACACTGTTACCACCAGACTGAACGCGCACATGATCAGACGATCGCAAGTGGCACCATTTCGTCAAGCCCAATTTGCAGCTAACTCGGATGAAATTGCCGTGCTGTAGAGAAATCAATTGCTTGGGAAAACAGTTCATTTTTCTGCATGCGGACGGTATTTTGAAGATATGTCATCGCATTGCATTAGCAAACTGTGTGCATCAAAGCTGTGAAACTCCAGTTACTCTGTCGAACTTTCATATCATCACTTTTTTGATAATCGACTCTTACCATCGAAAATATCACCACTGCAATCATGAGACTGTGCTTAATGAAATTCGAAAGAAATATTACATCGCTAGCTTAAGGACTTTGCTGAAGTCGGTCCGTCGGTTGTGTAAAATCCAAACAGCTCACCCGATTATACCAGAAATGACAAGTCTACCCATTGCAAGGATGAGTGCCCAATTTTTCTAAACGTGGGACGGTGATATGAGCGTTGCATACAGAGATGATACACAGTCTGACTACGGATTCCTGCATCATATGCCTGAAGTTTATAGCGTGACGAGGAACCCCGCTGGAAATTTATTGTGACAATGGCGTGTATTTTCGAGGAATAGAAAAAGAACTTCGAGAAGAGCTGGAAAAGATCAATTTGGATCAAGTGGTTAATGAGTTCACTACGTCTGACACAACGTGTAAGTTTAACCTTCCATCTGTTCCACATATGGATGGCGCCTGAGAAAGGCTGGTGCGGTCGTTCAAATGTGTTTTCTTCCTGCAAACTGCTCTAGCTGGAGTTGAGAATAACATCAATTCGAGACCCCTTACTTTTGTGTCGCTGAGACGAGGCACTAACGCCTGACCATTTCACTCTCTGTACATCGAATGGATCAAAGCCATCATAGGACGCATATGCAATGTATTCTCAAATTATAGCTGATCCATTCGTATCTAAATAATTTAGATAGACGAGCCAAATGGTTTGAGAAGTTAAAACTTATCGAGAAGCCAGAGCTAGTAATTATAGTCGACGAACATCTTCCCAGGATTTGCTGGCAGTGGGGTAATGTGGTCAACATTGTGGTAGATCCGGACGGGCAAGTTAGAAGAGCGACGGTGTAAATTTTAACTGAAGTTTTTGAGCGTCCTGCGGCTTAATTCTCTCTCCTGGACGTTAGATCGAATGGTGACTGGAGGAGTAAAATGAGTGTTGCCGCCACCTAAGACCACAATATGACAGCGGGGACATCTGTTTTTCAACCACGTTTTAGTTTTTAACTGCGCAATAATCCAAGTTTTTTTTAAAGTACACGATACAGTTTTATTATTGAAATTATTTTTTATTTATTTATTATTACTTGCGCCACAGGACAGAGAAACTGAAAGGACGAAGTAAAGGAAAAAGGAATTTTAAGAATAAAAAAATAGTGAAGAATGGAAGAAGAAAGTGTTGTAGTTGTTGCAATGACTTTATATTTTCTAATGCGGCTTTTCTGAATGTTTTAGCTCCTATTATTTGCTTTGTTGCTGGTAGCGCGGAAGGAAGGAATTATAATAGTTTGCATTCTGCTAGATTGGGTGAATTGTATCTTATTAAGCAAATAGATATGACATCCGTTTTGTAGAATTTTATGCATATATACACAGCATCTTATATAAAAAAAATTGTTTGAAAGAGCTACAAAGAACCGATGTGTGATATTATGAAACGTGGTTGCATCATTCATTCGCTCCTGTATCCCCTTGTGGGTCCTAAGGCCTCTACTATGCCTGCGCGCCATCGAGTGCGGATTTTGGGAATGTGCCTCAGCTCTCCCCAACTTTTTCCCAGTTGCCGTGCTTCCTTCTCAACTGTTCTGCGCCACGTACTCCTGGGACCACCGCGCATCCTGCCGTCCTGAGTAAGCGGGTTCCATTGTATCGCCTTGTTAGCTATATACCTGTCACCCTTTCGGAGAGTGTGACCAATTCACTGCCACTTTCGTCGTCGTAAGGTTGCGCCTATAGGTTCATGGTTTGTTCTCTGATAAAGCTGTTCGTTAGAGATATGGCTTGGCCAGAATATCCTTAAGATGCAGCGTAGGCATCTATTGACAAACTTTTACAGCTTCCTCGTGATAGTCGTGGTCACCCTCCAGTTACCACATCCATATAGTAGCACGGATTCAACGTTGGAACGGAATAGTCGTAGCTTGGTGTTTAAGCTAATTGCATTACTTCGTCAAACTCTGGATAGCATCCCAAATGCAGATTTTGCTTTGCCTATGCGGTTGGCTATATCCAGTTTAGTTCCGCCATCGGTTGAGACAATACTCCCAAGGTAGTGGAAACTCTCTACTCTCTCAACATATACGAGGGTTGGCTGAAAAGATTCCGACCGCAACGTAAAGATAGCGGCACTCGTCAATAATAGCTAGTGAATGCTAGTTGTGGATCTTTTGACAGTTACTTACCGAAGTTTCAGTCATTTTGGACGCGCAGTTTTTAGTTGACAGTCGTTTGAGTGAGTCGACGTGAGTGGTTTTTGTGAAAATGGAAAAAATTGAGTATCGAGCTGTTATTAAATTATTGTTTTTGAAAGGCAATACGCCTACGCAAATCAAAAATGAGTTGGACTCTGTGTATGGTTACCCTGCACCATCATTTACCACAGTGAACTTTCGGGCAGCTGAATTTAAACGTAGTCGTAAGAGCTTGGGAGATGATGAACGTTCGGGACGTCCAAAAACTGCAACCACTGACGATAACATTGCTAAAGTTCACCACATGGTGAGAGATATTGGAGGTTATAAAAAGGTCCAAAGAACGTGTTTGTTACGTATTAAATCAATATTTAGGCATGAGAAAGCCTAATCATTGTGAGATAGCTCAGGATATCCTGAAACAAACAACAAGAGATGAGAAAGCGGGTGTGGTCCTGATATAAAACTCTCGACAGCAGTATCTGGGTATGCGACAAGACAAAGCATACCGCAATATGTATATGCGGGAACCACGCCTTTCAAGACATGGATGATGATGTGGAAGGATTTGTACGCTCAAAAGTAAATGGTATCAACTTCCTAGTTGGACACTTAACCAATACCAAGCAATGCCGGACAGTTTGATGAACAATGCAGAACACAAAACTGATGTGATCATTGGAGGAGACTTCAATGCTTGGGCTACGTAATGGGGCTCACCAGCGAAAGGGTGCGTACACTCCTTGAAGTATTTGCATCTCTAAACATAGGCTTATCAAATAGAGGAAGGAGCAACACATTTCGCAAATCAGGAACGGGATCAATCATCGACCTAACCTTTGTGAGTCACTCTATCTTACGCAACAAGAGCTGGCGCCTCAGCGAGGAGTACAGCCATAGCGACCACCAGGCGATTATATTTAAGATCGAAAAAACCAGAAGAACCCCGCAGCGACAAAAAATTAGGGGCCCACAATGGAAGTACAGTCTTTTCGACAAGGATACATTCGAGGAGATGCTGAATAGCTTTACCACAGATACAAGCAGATCGTAAGGGCTTGTGATGCGGCAATGCCCAAGAAAACAGCAAATCGAAGAGGCGCCCCATGCTACTGGTGGAACGACGTAAAATCCAAAGGTCTAGAAGGAGAGATGACTTCCAACAACACCTAGAAAGCTTTAAACAGGCAAGACGGGAGTTTACAAAGGCGATCAAAGAGAGCAAATCAAGATGCTTCAAACGTATATGCGACGAAGCGGATATCAACCCATGCGGTGCGGCCTACAAATTGATTATGACCAAACTGAAATTCTGCAGGCCTCCACAAATAACGTGCACTTGTTCCCCAAAAGGTTGCATAACATGGTCACAATCGTCCGGGAAACAGAAGTAGGACATATCCCAGCCGTCACACTGGAAGAACTGCAGAGAACTCTTCATTGAATAGGAGACAAAAAGGCGCCTGGACCCGACAGTATTCCGAACACAGCATTAAAGGCTGCTGCCGGAATAAAACCAGATCTTTTGATCGCACAAGGCGCAAGTGCCTTGAGGAGGGAGTGCTCCCAGAACCGTGGAAGTTGCAACACTTAGTGCTACTACCCAAAGGAAATGAACCACCAGGAGAACCATCGTCATATTACCCAATATGTCTTGTAGACACAATGGGAAAGATCCTTGAGCGTATAATATACGACGGACTGCTGACTGTAGCAAAGGAGAAGGGGCCCTCTCAAACCACGAGTTTGGATTTCGAAAGTCTGCAGCCATAGAAGGGCACTCTTGGAGGTGGGGCTCAAAAAAGTACTGTGCGGTGGTGACACTAAACGTCAAAAACGCGTTCAACATTGCCGACCGGTCCCAAATAAGGCGATCACTTGCAAGGATGGAAACACCCTACTACCTGCTAAAGATAATCGCCAACTATTTCACGAACAGGAAGTTACGGTATGACACGGATGAAGGGGTAAAATACTACACCATCTCCGCTGGGGTACAGCAAGGATCAGTGTTAGGTCCACTCCTGTGGAACCTAATGTACGACGGAGTGTTGCGACTAAACCTGCCTGAAGGAGTCAGTATCATCGGATTCGCAGACGATATAATAGATGGAGTGAAAAGTGACCTCCTTGGGAATTAAAATATATTTTTTCTTAAATGTTTTTTTATACATATTATTCAACATAGTCCACTTTTAGTTTGATACACTTATTCCAGCGATTATTCTATTTCTTGATCCCATCCGAAAAGTAATTTTCCGGAAGGTCTGCAAAATACTCCTCCGTGGCGTCGATGATTTCCTTGCGTGAGCTGAATTTTTTATTGATGAGCCATCTTTTGCGGTTTCGGAAGAGATAATAGTCCGAGGGATCCAAATCCAGTTACCAATCGACGCCAAAAGTCCGCCCGATTCCGCATCAGCAGATCCAAAAACTTCGTGTTTTTGATCAAGAGTTAGCATTCGCGGCATCCAGCGGCAGGATAACTTTTTCATATGCAGAATATTGCTCAAAATATGGCGTGTGCGCTCAGTACAAATCTTTGTGGTATCTGCTAGCTGGCACACCTTCACTTTCCGATCAGCCAACACCATTTCATGTATTTTTTTGACATTGTCCTCTATAACCGCATCGGAAGGCCTACCGCTGCAGACTTGATCGGTAGTGGAGTTGCGGCCACCACGAAACTCTCGAAACCAATATTTGACGGTGAAATCTGACGGAGCATTAGCCCCATAATATTTATCCAACTTTTCTTTTGTTTCCTTCGCCGTTTTGCCTCTCAAAAAATAATGCTTTATGAGAGAACGAAAATCGTTTTTGTCCATACTCAACATGATGCCAAACACGTCAACAACAATCAGCTGTCAAAACAAAACTAAAGACAGTATCGCACTGAAATTTGACATGTCTGCCTAAATGTGAACGGACTTCCAGGCACCATAACCATCTAGCACCTATCGTGGTCGTCGCAAAACACACCCATGAAGTCAAGTCAACCGCAAATGCAGCCATTGCTCAAATAATGCAGTGGCTCGATTCTGCGGGTCTCGAACTGGCGGAACAAAAAACAGCAGCCGTTCTTATGACGAGCAGGAAAATCGTGGAGTATATCAATATTCAAGTGAGTAACCAAAACATCCTATCGAAGGAAGAGGTGAAGTACCTAGGAGTGATATTAGACAATCGGCTACGGTTCAAACAATATGTGGACTACGTGAGGAAAAAAGCGTCAGCGCTACAAGCGGTACTCTCCAGAATACTGCCGAATGTTGGCGGACTTGGATACGCAAAAAGGATCCTCCTAGCTTAAGTTGTCAGCTCGGTTATTCTATATATACGCGGCACCAGTCTGGGCAAATACGCTGACAAGGAAAGTAACAGGCCGTAAACTGTCAGCGGTATACCGACTCGCTGCACTAAGGACAATAAGCGGTTATGGGATGATCTCGGACGAAGCCGCATTTGTCATTGCTGGAATAATTACCATCAACATCCTCGTGGACGAGATGAGGAGAATTTACCGCAGGAAAACCTCAATGCCAACAGATGCCAAGGCAATAAGGAGATTGAAAGAGGAAGAAAGGGTACGTTCTATAGCCCTATGGCAATCTCGATGGGATAAAGCCACAAAGGGCAGTTGGACTCATACTTTGATTCCAAAAATCGATGTAAGGATGAACAGAGCTCAAGGAAACTGCAACTATCACCTTACACAGTTCATCCCTGGTCATGGCGGATACCGAAAGTATCTATATATGTTAGATTTGGCCATGATAACTCCAACTTTTGTCCCGAGTGTCCAAATCAGGAGGAGGACGTGAAGCACGCAATTTTCCTTTGCGCACGCTTCGCGGAATGGAGAGATAATCTACCAGACCAGCCAGAGGTAGGTAATTAAGAGAATGGTGGAGTAGGAAGAATACTGGCTAAATATCTGTGGATTTGTAAAAACTGTGCAGACCGAGTTAGGAGTAGAAACACCGGAGTAGCATGAATTGCTTTCTAGCCCTGCCTCTCCGCGGGGAGAGTGGTAGAAGTGTGCAGGGTGTGGTTTAGGACGTAGACGTTAGGAAAAAGGAGAATAATATCCCGTGAATCGCTCATGCTGGTAACACGGGTTATCAGTATCTTGAAGAAGATTCCACATCCATTGGCGCAAACCATAAAGAAAAAAAAAACTGATGGGAGATCGTTGATGAACATGCAGAACAGTATTGGACCAAGAATTAACCCTTGTGGAACACCTTGAATTAAAGCCTTCAGTGAAGAGGGTTTGTCACCCGAAGTGACTCTCTGGAATCTACTTGAAAAATAGCTGCCAATAAGTTCTACAGTGCTATCACTGAGACCGAACAAGATTTTTAGCTTCCACCTTAGAATGTTGTGATCTACCCTATAAAAAGCCTTCGAGAAATCAAGCAAACAAAGTGGGCTTATCGTGCCGTAGGGCAACTACAATTTGCTCTAAAGCCTGATTGTTTCAGTTGACAAGGTAGGGTGCTTGTTGGTCTGAAGTCAAAAGGGGAATTGGTGTTTGTTCTTTTTGCGATTGGAAGAACCCTTGCAATTTTCCAAGACTGAGGAAAAGTTGATGTGATAATGCAGAAGTTAATAATGTGAGTGAGATAGGCCATAAGTGTAATAAATCGTATGGATACACATCCTCACTGATAGCGTCAGACTTAATAGCTCTCGAGCTGGGTACACTGTACACTGAAACCAGTGGGCGGATATTGAGGCTAGTTGAAAGGCATTACCGTCAACAGATTTTAAGTCTTTATATCTAAAAGAGTCAGCTGTAGCACATTTCATTTAATTTCATTTCATTTGTTTCATTATAATGGTTAATACAAGATTTAATATTTAACATCTTTTTTAGTACTGAGTGCAATACATTAGCATTATAGATTTTTAATGTATGAACATTGTTTTTAAGTAAATGTTTTTATTTGTTTGTGTTTTTGTAAGATTAAATGTATACGTCAAATGTTTAATTTTATAATTTATTGGTATGTAATATGAAACAAATTTTGTTACTTTACCAAACGACTGCTCTAGTTGACGATCCAATTACAGTCCCAGGCCATATTATTAGACGCACTGTAGAATTTTTATAATTATTAGATTTAAGGCAAATTTTTTAGCTTTTAACGTTACAGAAACTAAGTTTTGCTTATTAAATTTGTTTTGTGGTTCTATTTTCTTTATTTTGATATGTTGCATTAGGTAGGTATACATGCATAATGTCAAAGTATTGGTAACAGAGCGTAAACAAGTACAGACTTCTTTCAGTCGCATTTTCGCATTCTGCCGGTTCGGACTTTTTTGAGTGACTTTAAAAGCTTTGTGTGCTTACTAGCGGTTTGTCTATTGTGTGCTTCTTTACTGTTATTAAACAACATTTTTGACCAACAAAAATAATAAATTGTGACATTTTAATCATGGGTAAGAGAGGAGACCTGTCACCACGTAAAAAAGCTGAAGTGAAAGCTCTGATCAACACAAAAGCTTTTTCTAACCGAGAAATGTCTCGAAAAGTGTGCGTGTCTGATGCTAGCATGAAGCGGATAAAGAAAAAAATTTATAAAATTTAATGTGGTGAAGAATTAAGCCCAAAAAGAAAGAACAGATGCGGAAGAAAGCCGATTCTCACACCAAGGTCGGAAAGATGTGTACAGAAAATTTGCATCGAAAACAGATTTGCAACCACAAAGATGATAAATTGACAATTGAGTTGGAAGAAGCTAATATTATTGCTTCTGAGCACACCGTACGCCGAAAACTAAAAGGTTTGGGTTTTAACGCCCACAGACCCGCCAGGAAGCCAAAGTTAACAGCTGCAATGAAAAAAAAGCGTCTGAATTGGGCAAAACAGTTGCGAGATAAGGACATGGACTTCTGGAGATCGGTAATTGGATACTAAATTTATCGAAAACGATAAAATAATTAAAATTTAGTATTGTTCTTTTTTGTGTTTTTGACAGGTGTGCTTCAGCGATGAAAGCACTTTTGAGATTTTGGACAACAAAGCTCAGTTTGTTCGTTACCCTACCAAAGTGATGATCTGGTCAGTCATCAGCGGCAAAGGCACAGGACGTCTGTAAGTGGTAAAAGGGATAATGCGACAAGACCAGTACAAAGAAGTCTTGCAGAATCGGTTGGTGACGCAGGTCAGAGAATGGTTTTCCGAACGGAGAACCATATATTTTTATGCAAGATGGAGTTCCATGCCACACAGCCCGGTCTATAAAAACTTATTTGAGGGAAGAAAACATCCCTCTATTGGACTGGCCGGAAAACAGCCCTGACATGAACTTAATTGAAAACGTGTGGGAGCTGATGAAAAGGGAAGTAGCTAAAGATGCGGTCACAACAAGAACTACGCTTATAGAAAAAATAATTAACGTGTGGAATCACCACAAACAAATGCAGGAAACAGTCCAATCTTGCATTGACAGTATGCCGCGCAGAATTGAGGTTCTTATTAAAGCAAAAGGAGGCTCAACAAAATATTGAAAAAAATAACAAAAATAACAAAAATATTGAGAATATTAATAAAAAATTTTTTTTCAATAAATATGTTGTTTTATCTCTATAAAAAAGTAGGAAATAGTTTATATTCTGCATAAAAATTAATTTAAGTGCAATACAATATCCAAAAACCTAATTAAAATAGCTGTAAATTGAGATGTTGCATAAAATCTATAGTGCGTCTAATAATATGGCCAGGGACTGTAGAAGAGCCCACAATTTATGAAGCAAAATTTAGTACAAACATTAATAAAGTGAGAGCAAAAGAGATTAGAAAACAAATAAAATAAGTGAATATGTACTCGTTTGGTTTTATAGTGTGCTAAGTACTGAGCAAACATATTAAAACTAAACTAACAAAAAATAAACTTAACATATTGATAAGGAGTAAGAGTGAAGAATAGTAAAAGGTTTGTAGATTGCACTTTTAAAATTCGAGCTACTAGATATGGCTTTGATACGTATAGGTAATAAATTCTAAAGTCTAACAGTGTATATGAAAAATAAACGAGAGGAGTTAAGGTAATTGCAACGTAATGGAATAAGGCTAATGGTTCTTGAGGACCGACTGAAAGTAAGCCTGTTGTACAGATAAGATAGGCACTTCTTATGACTGATTTTATGTAAGAATATGCAGTTCCTGGCTTTGATGTATTCTTGTAAGGTACAACCGAGTAAATCCCTAGCATGCACTGACAAATGGTCATGTCTACGAATGCGGTGAATGTAACGTACAGCATCGTTGAAAGCGACTTGCAGCTTATGTTGTGATAATGAGTCAAGATTAGTGTAAACAACTTCAGCGTATGAAATAATTGGTAATACGAGTGTTAATAGTAGCTTTTTTCGTAGTTCCAAGGGAGTGTACGAGGGGCGTTCAAACTATTCTCGGTATCGGGTGAAGCTGTGGTTGTATATATAAATTGACTTATTTATCAAGTAATACTATTATTTTAGTGCATTCATGTAAAATTTCATATAAATGTGATTATTAATTCGCGTTTTATCTCTAGTTAAACAGAATCATAATGACAACTGAGACGATGATGGTGAAAATTGAGCATCGCGCTGTAATTAAATTTCTCACTAAGCAAGGAAAAAATCAAAGAACTATTCATGAAGAGATGGTGGCTGTTTACCAGGGCTCCGCACCTTCATTATCAACTGTGCAAAAGTGGTCAAGTGAGTTCAAGAGAGGCAGAGAGAGCATTGAAGACGACCTCCGCTCCGGCGCCCCGGCTACTGCTTGTACGGGAGAAAGCATCAAAGAAGTCGAAAAACTTGTTCTTGAGGATGCCCGAATAAAGGTGAAAATGATGGCAGAGATCACCAAGCTTTCAATTGGTACCATTCACACCATTCTTCATGACCATCTTAACCTTTCAAAGGTCAGTGCAAGGTGGGTGCCACGAATGCTCACAGCGCCTCAGAAAAAAGTGAGAATCGCATGCTGTAGAGAGCTTTTGGAGAAGTGTAGTGAGAACGCGGACGGTGTTATGGATCGAATTGTTACTGGGGACGAAACATGGGTCCACCACTATGACCCTGAAAGCAAACAAGAGTCCATGCAGTGGCATAAAAAAGGAACAGACCCCCCGAAGAAGTTCAAAGTCACTCCGTCTGCCGGGAAGCTCATGGCCACAGTTTTTTGGGACTCAAAGGGAATCTTGCTCATTGAGTACAAAAAAAAAGGTGAAACCATCAACACCACATGCTACGCTTCCACTTTGCATAATTTGCGGGAGGAAATTAAAAAGAAAAGACGGGGTAAACTCGCAGCGGGTGTGTTGCTTCTTCATGACAACGCTCCTATTCACACGGCGCGAGTTTCCAAGACTGCTGCGCGAGATTGTGGTTTCGAAGAAATCCAACACCCACCCTATAGTCCAGACCTTGCCCCTAGTGATTATTTCCTGTTTCCGGATTTGGAAAAATATCTTCGTGGAAAAAGATTTTCGGATGATGAAGAACTCAAGTCGGCAATAAATGGAGGAGGAGGAAATTTATTTTTTTGAGAGTTTAAAAAGCTTATCTCAAGATGTAATAAATGCATTGATGTTACGGGAGATTATATTGAAAAATAAAAACAATTTAAATTAAATTCGCATTTTCCTTCATATCGATACCGAGAATATATTGAACGCCCCTCGTATGTAGTAAGCACTGTACCACAGTTTCCGAAAGCACGCATATATACGACCAATCACTAAGTTAGTGTGGTTATAACCACTGAGAGAGCAATTAATAACATAGCCAAGACTGGTAACAGTTCAATTTTGCTATTATTTAGTTTGAGCTCCTCGTTGAAAACAAAAACAAGCTCTGCTAACTCCTTGAAGTTTTTTGCTAAATGAAGTTGTACGTCATCTGCATAGAGGTATACTGAAGCATATTTGTACACAAATTGGAGGTCATGCTAAATAATATAGGGCCCAAAATTGAACCCTGAGGATGGCCTTGCACCATTTCTTTAAGAGATGATCAATGTTCACCGCAACTAACACTTTGCAATCTACCAGAAAGAAAGCTACAAACTATTGGGTCTATAACTTAATTCGTGCAGTTTGCTAAGAGATCGTGTAACTTGTATTATTCCATTGGAACATGCTTTGGAAAGCTACTGTCATTGTACGTCATTTCAGTATATGTCATTCATTTGAAGCGTAAACAACAATAATTTTTTTTCAATCAAATATGTCGAACTTTGTGCCTGAAAAAGTCCTTTTGCGGGGAGTTCTTCTTCATTACTTTAATATGAACGAACGTGCGAACGTGCCAAAAGTGGTTTGCACGATTTAAAAGTGGTGATTTTGGCTTCGAAGACGATGAACGTCCTGGGCAGCCAAAAAAGTTTGAAGATGAAGAACTGGAAGCATTACTCTATGAAGATTGTTGCCAAACACAAGAAGAGCTCGCAGAATCTTTGGGTGTCACTCAAGCAGCCATTTCAAAACCTTTAAAAGCAGCTAAATATATTCAAAAGCAAGGAAATTGCGTTCCACATGAACTCAAGCCGAGAGACGTCGAAAGGCGGTTTTGCATGTCCGAAATGCTGCTGGAACGCCACAAAAGGAAGTCATTTTTGCATCGGATTGTTACTGGTGATGAAAAATGGATCCATTACGACAACCCTAAGCGCAAAAAATCATATGTGAAACCCGGCCAAACAGCCAAATCAATGGCAAAGCCGAATATCAATGGCGCGAAGGTAATGCTCTGTATTTGATGGGAGCACACCCATCTGTGTTGTATTATGAGCTGTTAAAACCGGGTGAAACCATCAATGGACAACGCTACGGAACACAATTAATCCATTTAAAGAGAGCAGTGGCCGAAAAACGCCCGGAATATGCGACCAGACACGAGGTAATAATTTTCCATCATGACAACGCTCGGCCCCACGTTGCTATTCCGGTTAAGAACTATTTGAAAAACAGTGGATGGGAAGTCTTACCCCACCCGCCTTATAGCCCAGACCTTGCCCCTTTTGACTACCATTTGTTCCGGTCGATGCAGAACGCCCTCACTGAAATCCGGTTCACATCAGAGCAGAATATCAAAAATTGGCTTGATTCATTCTTGGCTGCCAAGCCAGCGCAGTTCTTTTGGGATGGGATCCACAAATTGCCAGAAAGATGGGAAAAAGTCATAGCTTCAGATGGGCAATACTTTGAATAATACTATTGTACATGTTTTTCTTAAATAAACGTTCAAATTTTGAAAAAAAACCGCACGATACCCAATAGCTTACACGCCCTTTCGCTAAACCCAGAATTATTTCTCAGTTTCTAACATAGGATTGAGTGATTAATTTACTAAAAGCCTTTGAGAAGTCAACAACCTTGAATCTTAAGCCAAATTTGGTAGCAAGAAAATCTACTCCGAAAAAAATTTTAAAATAAAGTCGTTAATAGTTTCCCTAATTTGTTAAGTCGGTCGGAAGCTTGATGTCCATCTGTCTCGTGCCGGTTCTTTTAATTATATAGCCGTATCGTTAAGCTGAAAAGCCAAAAGTAAAAATTAAAATCAATTTCTGTATACATATATAATGGCCGGTACACCAAATTCTGCGGACTCTCATCAAAGATCGCTACGCTCCGTTAATAAATCGGGCCCTTCTCTTAAAACCTCTGGTTCTGTGGATGTTCTCAACCTAATCAATACTCGCTTTGACTCGTTAAAAGCTGACTTAATTAAATCTGTTGCCGCTGTGATTAGAAATGATTTTAAAGCTGAAATTAAGTCAATGGAGAAGCTCTTAATTGACCAGTTAACGTCTTTTAAAAGTGAATTTGAGCACAAACTTGAAACTGTGGAGGAAACCTATAACAAAAAATGCAACGTTCTTCTCTCTTCAATAAAATCGTTGCAGAAAGCAAACAGCGATTTAAAAGATCAAGTAGATTTTCTCTTTCGCAAGCGTATTGCGGAAGATGTTGTTCTACATGGAATTCCTATTGACGAAAATGAAGATCTCAATAAGGTGTACAAGGTGCTTTAGAGCAAACACAAATTATGTTGCCCCAACTTCAATCACCCGCACCGCCCCGAAAGAACCATGATAAAACAAGTGCTGTCATCATAAAGCTTCCATCCGAAGAGAACAAAGTGTGTTTGTTAAGAAGTGTTGCCGCATACAACAAAGAGAACTCCCGTGCGCTGTCCCTTCACGACTTTGGCTTTGACAACAGCAATTTTGTTCGTGTGTACGAAAGTTTAACTAAACAAAATCATGCTGTATTCCAGAGAGCTATGAAAATGTGAAGGGAGAATCAACTCTATTCTGCGTATACACGCAATGGAAGAGTGTTTGTGAAAAAAGGTGCGGGAGACAAATCTGTTGCAGTTTGTGACATTCCTGCTCTTATGTCTATCACCTGTACTGCGCCCACTCTCCGGCTCTCTAACACCAACAATTCAACCGTTGCTGATGATGAAGATAGTTCTGCTCTTGGAGATGCCGCTGGATGTGCTGCTGAAACTTTTTTGCTGCTGTGAACTTTTGGCGAAAATGAATCAGCTGTCAGAGTTGCCATTGCCATTTTTGTAATTGGTTTTTTGTTACTTTTTGTAATACGATTTTTGTTATCTTGTTAATTTAGTATCCTGTAAATGTGTATCAATAAATATTCGTCTAAACCTTCTTAAAATGAATTGTTATGCTTTTGACGCAAGCTTTCCTTCATGTCTGTTTATGATGCTGTTTTCGTTCCAGTTGCTTTCTAAAGGCGGTATGTACTATATATATACATCCTCATTTTATGAGTTTGAACCATCAGTCTATCAATATCAATATTTGTCACATAAAAGCTGAAAGTGTGAGATCTAAATATACAGTCTTGCACCAATTATTTAGTACTTCTAATATTGACATTTTAATGGTTTCTGAATCTTGGTTTAACTGTGATATAGTATAGTAAACCACCGTCAAGTTCGGACGTGTTTTAATTTCGCTCCGCCATAATTTGTGAATATTTGTTTTTCTGTTGACCTTTTTCTTTTTTTTTGGTTTTTTCGTGTGTGACCCCATTCTTCCCAATCGCTTACACCATAAATTCCCAGTGCCATCAAAATACAGTGAATTTGTATTACCTCAGTGTCATCAAAACACAGTGACTTTGTGTGTTAAAAAAGAAAAAAAAAATATATATATATATAAAAATATAAAAATAATTAATAACCTACTTGCACTCTGATTTAATTTAACCATGTCTTCCTGTGGATTTCTGACTGCGCTGTACCTACTAACACAGTGGAAATGATTACATGCAATGGGATATGTGGAAAGAAATTCCATCCCATATGCATTGGTTTAAGCAGAAACGCTAAAACTCATCTGGAAGAGTATAAGCGCATATTCAGCTTTTTCTGTGTAGAGTGCCGGACCATCTCCCTAGCACATATAATGCTGGCTATAAAATGTAATAACCAGCAACTAATTGGGCTTGCAGACTCGATTGCAGAGCTGAAATGCGAAGTTCAATTTAATAGTAGAAATGTAACCAAACTAATTTCCGAGAGCCATGATAACCTACACTGTTCGATCGATAACAGCATAACCACCACAAAATCAGCTGTTCAATCCCTGCAGTATAAAATAACTAAACTAGCAGATTCTGATAAGTCTCACTGCTCAAACGCGTTACCAGCGATTCAGTCAACTTCAGTTCAGTTGGGAAAAATTATGTCAACGTTGACTGACCAATCCACTCTTCTACATCTTAAGCATGCTGAACAAACCGAAAACATCGGATCCATCCAACATGACCTCAATTTTCTAAGTGAGGAAACTGCATCCACTAGATCAACCACAATGCAGATATTGGAGGAATTAAAGCACATCTCTCGTAAGCCGGATGCACCTCCATCTGCAGTAAGCCCGTGTAACAAATCCTTACACGACGAGCTATATACATCACCCTCAACCACTTCAGCCCCAACTCATTCAATAACCATTACCACCGAAGCCCCCATTCAACCCACTTCGATAAATGCAACTTCGATAACCAATCCCGTCCCAAGACCATTGCCAATAATTAGGGCTTTTGGGACATCCTGGACTCTCCCTGAATGGACCAACAGAATTCAAAAATTAAACAAAATGAATCTTGAAGCCACCAAAAAACCGGAGCTGTCTAGTTTCTTTCTCCAAGGTGCCCCACGTCACGCAAGCCCGTCCTGCATCAAAGACCTTTTTAGGAAGAAATTTGGTATACAAGACATCAAGTGTAAACAAGTTGGCAAAGTGAAGAGCAAAAACGGCATGTGTTTTGAAATACGTATACCCACCAAATACGATTGGATGTTCAAATCTTCGGACGGCATACCAATCTCGGAAAAGATGGTCCTCACCCAACGGAAGGATATGGTATATAATAAGTTTGCTAATAAAAGAAAACATAGCACAATTCTGCCCTATCCC
This sequence comes from Volucella zonaria, assembly GCA_963966105.1. NCBI lineage: Eukaryota > Metazoa > Arthropoda > Insecta > Diptera > Syrphidae > Volucella > Volucella zonaria. The sequence continues at coordinate 189,939,889 of OZ014532.1, read as the reverse complement.
ATCAAAATCCTCACTCAAACTGGTCATTTAAGACCCAAATCTTTCCAAGATTCTCCTCGCTCCTATCCGCCTTTGCACGATACAAAAAGAACACCAGAGTCGCTACACCAAATCCTCTCGCTCCCCTCACCAAATCTTTAAAGCCGCCTCAAAACAGAGTTTTAACCTTGCTCCTGCGCCTTCTACCCAAGTCAGTCAAATATCCTAATTTTATCAGCTCCCATATACTAAACCCAACCACCCCTTCCTCATCTTCATCTACCAATCCACCTGATCCAACCCCCCTCACGAGTCAAGATTCTAGTTCCGGGGTGCTTGAACGACCTGTCCCTTCTTCATCCGCTCGTTCTCTTAATTCGCCTGCCCCCGATTCTTACCCGACATAACTTGACCTACTCCTTCCACCTACTGTCAAACTCACTAAAAAATTTTCTGATATGAATGATGACAGTCGTTACGTAGTATCTCGTTTGAGAGACCGCCGCATTTATGAAAATGTTCGGCTCTACCTTGCCTACTAGCACGACAAACCCAACTCCGTTTGCATTGATGGCATAACCAAAACCAACATTATGGTTTCGATTCAACGAGAAGGTCTTCCTATTAAGCCAGTTGAATTGATGCAAATTTTCGTTCGATACCATGAGAGTTTCGACATCTCTTCTGATGAAGTTCATAATGATCTTTCTACGCTGTCTTCGCATGTCAGCTCTAAACGTCTCTCCCACTTGCAAAGAACTCGTTCAAATTTTAAAAACTATTACAGTTCCTAACAAACTAAATCCTGTATCCTCCAGTCCACAATGCATGTCCATCTACTACCAAAATGTAAGAGGTTTGCGCTCTAAAATCTCCGTCGTATATCTCAATTCTCAAAAGTTACCCTATGACCTAATTGCTCTTACTGAAACAAATCTAATTCCGGACATTAATAACCTTGAGCTGTTTCCTCCAAATTTCAACGTTTTTCGAAAAGATGGATTTGAAAGAGCTGATAATCCCTATGGCCGAGGTGTTTTGATATTCCCCACACTGACAACTTTGAGTTAGTATGTATCAACATTACGCTCCCCAAACGCTGTCTTTATGTACTTTGTTGTTACATTCACCCATTCCAACCAATTGAGTCTTATCGACCTGTAGTTCACGCAGTGGATTTTTTGACTGATAATGTACAACCTGAAGACTGTATTATTCTAGTAGGGGATTTCAACCTCCCTCAACTTAAATGGGAGCCTTCCGACGACTCGTCTCACTTCGTCTCTCTTAATTCGTCCTCAGAAATAGAAATTTTGATGGTGGACTGCCTAACCAACTCAAGTCTATATCAGATTAGTGGAATACCTAACACAATGAACAGACAACTCGACCTTGTCTTCACGTGCGATTCAGATAACTGTGTCGTTTATAGGAGTGATCATCTTCTTTCTACCCTAGACCGCCTTCATCCCCCCTTGTCAATTATATACTCATATGAAAATGGTAACACAAGTGTCGATGCGGAAAATGCATTTTCATTTAACTTCCGAAGAACCCACTCTAACAAACTTAAAAACCTCATCAGCAACATTAACTTTGACTTTATTGCTGAGACGACTAATATTGATCTTGCCCTATCAACGTTCTATTCGTTAATTTTCTCCTGCTTTGCCCAATCGGTTCCATATACCTTCCGAAAGGACTGCATGTCAGCTCCTCCCTGGTACAACAAGGAGTTGCACTCTCTCCGTAATTACAGAAACAAGTTGTGGCATAAATTCTTAAGGACTCGATCTGATTCCGACTACAATAATTATCGATTGGTATATAATCGTTTTTATGAACTTTGTGAGTCTCTTTACCTTGAGTACCTCTACCGCATGCAATTTAACTTAGTCTCAGACCCTAAACGCTTCTACCAGTTTGTTAATACCAAAAGAAATTCAGACGGCTACCCATCTACTCTCAAATTTCTTAGTGAATCTTCTGCCGACCCGAAAACCATTGCATATTTCTTTGCCTGTCATTTTAATAAATCCTTTTCTAAGAAAACAGCTGAACCCTATCCTAGTTACTTTAGCTATATGAGAAACTATCCTGAGACATCATCCGTTTCGCTAAATATAACAACATCTTTGGTATCTGATAACATTACCAAACTTAAAGATGATTTTTCTTCCGGCCCTGATGGCCTTCCGGCTATTGTAATAAAAGAGTGTATTAACCATCTCGGTCCTCCCCTTGCTGCCTTATTTAACTTGTCTGTCTCAACAGGTACTTTCCCTTTCCTATGGAAGGAATCTTACATCATCCCTATTCATAAAAAAGGAAGTAAGGCCGAAGTCGATAATTATAGGCCCATAGCAAAACTCTCTTGCATACCCAAACTTTTTGAAAGCATAGTCTATCAACAACTGCTTCCGTACTGCAGGCCAACTATCTGTACAAATCAGCATGGTTTCATGAAAGGTAAATCAACGACCACCAACCTAACAGAGTTCGTCTCTAGGACGCTTCATGCTTTAGAAGACGGTGATGAAGTCGATTCAATTTCCACTGATTTCAGCAAGGCATTCGATAAAATTTCTTATACTGTCAGAAATGGTGAAAATTCCTAATTTTGCTTTGTTTAGAAATGACCGTAAAAAAAGGGTGGGTGGTGTTGTGTGTATTTATGCCAAAAACTGTTTTAAACCAAAATTTGTGTATGAGTCTTCTAAGTCTATTATACAATTTTACTGTTTAGAAGTCAGTTCTGCACATGATAAAATGCTCCTTGTTGTAGTGTATTCTCCCCCTCACTGTTTCATTGAGAAAAATTTAGCGGAACTGCAAGACACATTACTAAAACTACATCTAAAATACAATAAAATTTTGGTAGGTGGTGATTTTAATGTCAACATTTTAAAGTGCAATAATATAAGTAGTCAATTTCATTATTTCTGTGATAAATTAGGGTTGTCAGTAGTGAATTCTCGTTATCCCACCTGTTTTAAATCTACGAATAATCCCTCGTTACTTGATATGTTTCTCACTAATTGTGCGTCGAGTGTTTTAAGTTTTGACCAAATTAAATTGACAAGCAAATTCTTTCATGATATGATTTTCTGTTCTTTTGACTTTAATATAGATAGACACAACTGTGATAATACCTTTAGTTTTAGATCGTTTAAGAACATCAATCTTATAGAGCTCACGCGCACGCTTTATACTTTAAATTGGCATGATATAACATATATCTAATGGCCAATATTAGTGAAAAGGTTGAAATCTTTAATAATATAGTCAACTCCTTATATAATAATTTTGTTCCAGTTGTAACTAAGCGTATTAGGTCTTGTTCTTGTCCCTGGTATAGTAACGAAATTCAACGTAAGATTACTGAGCGTGAGCGTATTTTTAAGAAATTCAAACGAAATCCTACACTGGAAAATAGACAACAATATTATATTGTAGGCAACGAAGTTACAACTCGTATCCGTAACTCTAAAAGGTCTTATTTTTTAAAGAAACTTGATCCTAAATTAGTGTCTAAGCAACTGCGGAAGAATCTGAAAGGTCTGGGTGTAGTGACTGATAATAAAATATCCATGTGTTTATTATCTCCGAATCAAATGAGTGCGTTTTTATCTCCGGATCCTCCTGATCCCTCTCCTATTAACCTAGATCTGTGTTCTCCTGAATTGTGTCCTAATTTTGGTTTTCAATGTATTATTGAATTCGATGTATTCAAAGCAATTAACTCTGTTAAATCTAATGCCACAGGACCTGATGGTATATCATTTGCTACATTCATCATATATTTAATTACGGTATATACAGCTCCCAGTTCCCAGATAGTTTGAAAATAGCTAAAATTATTCCTGTACCCAAAAAGACTATTCCAAAATGTCCTGCCGACTACAGACCAATTAGTATTTTGTGTTTTTTGTCAAAAGCTTTTGAAAAGGTCTTATCTCTCCAATTACAGAAATTCCTGGATGATAATAATAAGCTCTCGAAATGGCAACCCGGTTTTCGAAGCAAACAGAGTTGTGAATCTGCTATTCTAAAAGTGACTACTGATATTCGATCTGCTTTAGATCGTAACGATATCTGTATAGCAGTTCCTCTAGACTTTTCCAAAGCCATCGACTGTACTGATCACTATTTATTACTAACAAAGGTTAAAAATAGCTTTAATTTTTCAAACTCTTCCACAAAGCTATTAAGCTGTTATCTAAGGGATAGAGTACAGTCGGTCGCCACAGAGCTTGGTTACTCAAACTCTAAAATCATTCACGAAGGCGTTTCGCAAGGGTCTGTTTTGGAACCACTTCTGTTCTTCCTTTTTAACAATGAAATCCCAGGTATTGTTAAGAATTGCAAAATTCACATGTACGCTGAAGATCTTGATAACATATCCTACTGGTCAAAAGGTAACAAATTGAAGTTGAACCCCGACAAGACAGTTTGAATTGTTTTTTCAAATAATGACTTTTGTTCAAATGATTTTTCAAAGTTGTAAAGTCTGCTAAATACCTTGGTTTCCATATTAACTCTTCACTTACCTGTTGTGATGCTATAAAAGACACCTTGAAAAAAGTTTATGGTGGACTAAGCAGATTGCGATACTCGACGAACTACTTGCATCAGCTCGTAAAAACCAGATTAGTTAAAACGCTTATAATGCCTTACATTTTGTTTAATTGTTCTGTGTTCCCTTGTCTTGACTCTGTTTGTAAGAATAGACTAAAGGTTGCGTTTAACGACTGTATCCGTTTTATTTATAATATTCCTAGGTTCAGTAGTGTGTCCAGTTTTACATCCTCAATTTACGGTCTTAATCTTAATCTGTATTTAAACTTCCGCAATGTATTAAAACTATTTAAAATTATACAAACTAAGTCTCCTAGTTATCTTTTTGAAATCCTTCATTTTGCACAATCTAATAGAGGTAAAAAAACTAATTATACCTTCATTCACACATTGCATTGGAGAGCGATCCTTTTTTGTATCTGCAATTCGCGCCTGAAATTATCTTCCATATGAATTACAGGGAATCAACTCATATGCCGTCTTTCAGAAAAAGCTTTTCCTTCATCTTTCCGATAACCGCATCCTAACTTAGACATGACTTTTCTTCTTATTTAATGTAATAATTATAATATAATTTTTATTTATTTATTTATTTACTTTTATCTCTCTTTAATTATCCCTTTTATTTTATTTTTTTTTTTTATTTTCTTAATTGTTCTCAAAATGTATCTTAGTAGTTAATATATCGTATAATCTGTAACGTCTGGAAAACTTTGCTTTTAAATGATATCCTATCTTGTAGTATTAATGTAATTTTAATATAAATACAAATACAAATACAAAGTCTAGAAGGCCGAGGGGCGAAGCAAACCCCTTGTCGAAATTCTGCCTTATTTCCTACAACAAGTTCACATCGCTGTGGAACAGCTGTGGTTAGCTCTAAAACCAGATTGCCGGGGGCCCAGCAGTTTGTGTAGTGATAAATGCTTTGTTATCTGCACTGATATTATCTTCTCGAAGACCTTTGATAAGCACGGTATTATACTAACAGGTCTAAAATCGGCAGTGGATGATGAGTTAGTTTTCTTAGCTATTGGCAAGACTCTTGCAACTTTCCAGAATTGTGGAAAGGTTGAGGTAGTAATGCACCAGTTAATTACATGTGCGAGATGGGAGACAATTTTTGGTAATACAAGTTTAATGAAGAGAATAGGTATTCCACCCTCACCCTTAGAGTCAGACTTGACCGCTAATACGCATTGAAAAATTTCGTCTTCAGTTGCTACTACAAAATCGTCCAACCTTGGAACAGTAAAGTTTTCATTTTGACTAAATTTAAAGTTGCAATGACTGGGCCATTCACCAAGAAAGAAATCGTTTAAATCATCGGGATCAAGAGAGCATTTGGAGTCACTGGTAGCTTTAGTGGCACCGATTTCACGAATATTGCTCCAAAGTTTCTTAGCCGGGAGGGAAGTGTTCAATTTGGAAGCGTAATAGTTTTTTTTTAGAAATTCTCATTATAGAAGTCGAGTTGTTTCGTGCCGCCTTGTACGCAGACCAGGCAGTGGTAGATGGTCTGTACTTCCATTTTTTATACAATTTGTTTCAGGTTTTTATAGAGCGAGTATACTATGGACACACAAACAATTGAGTCAGAATTTTTTGCAGCACAAAGACTTTTTTATTTGGATCAGCGCTTAGACGGCATTGCTCCCAAGGGACAGAAAAGGTAGCAGTCTGGAGGGCAAGTAGGTCAATTGAGCTAAAATCTTTATAGGTAAATGTATCAGGCACAACATTTTTCACCAAATTCACATCATTGTACAGAAAAGTAGATCATGATCAGAACAATAAAAAGATCGAGGAGGCTGGGTAACCTATTTTCAGTGAAAGGGGTAGTGTATGTAGTGTTGATAATTTTCATTCCTACAGACGAAACTAAATCTTTCATTTGAAAACAAACTGAGTCTGCTTTTAATTAGTTAGCGTTAAAATCGCCACAAATTATAGTGTGATCGTAGTGTGCATAGTATTCAGAAACAACAGAGAACAAAGGAACTGAGGAGAAAATTCTATTTTTCTTGTAAGCACAAGCAACTAAACATTTGGTATTGCAATCACGTAATTCAGCAAGTATATTCAATATCGTCACCACTAGACTTATTGATCACATCACATTGAATGTTGGATTTGCAATATATTGCTACTCCGCCTCCGATGGTATCAATTACTCTATTATTTCTAAAGATCTCATAACCTGATATTTTATACAACAAGTCAGATATGTTTGGCTTGAACCAGGTTTCACTTACACAAATAATATCAATGCGGGAACTAGAAAACAAATATTTTAAATAATCCAATTTTTCGTCATTTAGACTACGTGTATTTAAATAGCATACCTTTAACCCCTTATGAGGCTTAGCAAGAGCATTTAACATTGTGTACGTTGACTTTTCATTCACACTGTATTGCTTACTTAAAGCAGATGCAGCCATTAAAAACAAATAAAAAAGTGCATTCAAACAACAAGCAATGGGCCACGATTTGATAGGTAAAGAGACGAGCAGAAGGATAGAAATATAAAATATGAAGAGGGGGAGTAAAAACAAACAATTTAGCTAAATTTACATAGTACTTAAGTCAGGAAAAGTAAGTCATGATCAGAGATATCAAAGGATATCTGGTCAAAAAGAAGGACAAGTTTGGGGTCAGAAACTACAGATAACAAGATCAAGGAGACTGGGCAAACGATCTGGGGTGAAAAGGGGTTGGGTAAGTGGTATTTACCATAGTGAGACCGACAGAAGACACTGAATCTTTCATTTGAAATGCACGTGAGTCATTTCTTATCAAATCGCCATTAAAATCACCGCAAGCTATTATACGAGGGTTGTCTGTTTCCGGCTGAACAATGATACAGGACATTTTTTCTCAAATTTTTTTTTTATTTTTCTACATAGTCTCCTTGTAACTCTACATACTCCTCCCAGCAATGCTCTCATCTCTCTAACCCGTCCAAATAGTACTTGAGGTTTTTCTCTGCAAAATAATTGTTCACGAAGGTGATTGCCTCCTCATTTGACGAAAATCTCTGTCCTCCGAATGCAGTTTTTAGATGAGGGAACAAAAAGAAGTCGCTTGGGCTAGATCTGGTGAATAAGGCGGGTGGTCAAGCAGTTCAAACCGTAACTCATGGATTTTCGCCATGGCAACCGCTGAGGTGTGAGACGGCACGTTGTCTTGGTGAAACAGGATTTTCTTTTTCTGCAAATGTGGCCGTTTTTCAGCAATGATGCGTAATATGCTCCTGTAATGGTTTTTCCTTTTTGAAGATAATTCCTTTAAGGACTGAAACGAATAAAATCTGTAAATTTTAATACGGCCTATACTTCCAATGCCTAAAAATTGCAATCCCATTTTGTACCCAAATTAGCGTGTATATTCTCTAGTTTCAGTTTGTTATTGATTTTAGTTCGGTGCGGTTTAAAATATTTATAAAATATGAGTCAAGAGGAAAGCCGTAAAAAGATCATCGACAAATGGTTCGAAAATACGTCCAAACTAATTCATCGCAAAAAATTTAAACATAACACGCAGTACAGTGGATTCTGTTATTAAACGATATTTGGAGACGTTGACATTTAAGCGAAAACAGAAAAGTGGAGCTAAAAGCGGAGCACATGATACAAATTTGGACAGGAAAATAGTGGGTACCGTCGTAAAAAACCGGACTGTGTCATCCAGAGATGTTGCTCGGAAATGTAATACCAACCAAACAATGGTACAAAACTCTAAAAAAACGTAACGGTCTAAAAACACGAAAAAAAAAAAAAAATACCAAAAGTTACTGAAAAGCAAAAAAAGTCATAAAAACGCGAGCCCGAAAGCTATACGAGTTGATCGGCAACAAGAAAGTGTGCTTGGTTTTGGATGACGAAACTTATGTCAAAGCCGACTTTACTACTCTTCCAGGTGCGCAGTTTTACAACTCGTTTGAAGCTGAGATTCTTCCGCAATCAACAGCAGTGATTGGGATGGAAAAAATCCCGTCAAAATATCTCGTTTGGCAGGCCATTTGCCAATGTGGACACAGAAGCTCATCGTTTATTACAACGGGAACAATTAACGGAGATGTGTACATCAACGAGTGCCTAAAAAACCGGTTGATTCCTTTTTTAAACAAACACGAGGGTTCAACATTATTTTGGCCAGATTTAGCTTTAGCTCACTGTGCTCATGCGACGTTGAGCTTTCTTGTTGCTAAAAATGTCGACTTTGTCCCAAAAGACATGTATCCATCCAATGTTCCACAGTGCCGTCCCATTGAAAGGTATTGGGCTTTGGTCAAATTGAGGAAAAGTGAGCAATGTGTAAAGGACGTAAAAGATTTTAGTGTTAAATGGAAAAGAGCGTCCAAAAAGATGACGGATGGAACTGTCACCAACTTTTTGAAGGGCATTCGAAAAAGTTAAGGAAAGAATGGGAAACCAAATAATTTTTTTTATTTTTTGTAATTTTGAATGAATTTAATAAAAACAGAGTTTCAAAGCAACCCTCGTATGTTCGTAAAGTGCGCAATAGTCCGAAATAGCTAAAAAAAAATGGCAGGGGGGAATATAGTTTTATTATACACACATGAGACAAGATATTTAGTATTACAGTCACTTATGGTATTTCAACAGCAATGAGCTCAGTGCCGGGTCCACTGGATTTGGAAATACTATTCGATTCAATAGTTGTACAACATTAAATGGCCACTCCGCCATGGTATCCGTGATTCTATCGTTCCTATGCAGTCTGTAATTTGGTATGTCATAGATCGCATCAGATATATTCGGTTTAAACCATGTCTCATTTGTAGTCGAATTCATTTAAAAAAAAACAGGAATTTTCTTGTGTACGTCACTGTTCTTAAAGTATGTTACATACGCTAATTAATATTCTGCAAAAGTATCGATTCATCTGATCGGATGATCTATCGGAAAAGTCTCCATTTCTGCACATAAGATGTTGCTTAGTGTAACACTAAGCGGTAACAGAGGATTATTAAAGAAGACTTTGTAACGAGTGGACGCGTGCCTTTTATTTGTTAGTGAGATAATCTTCAATTCTACACCTACAATTCTCAAAAGTGGGATTAATGCCCAGTTTCACAGTGTTAAACGCAGAGCTTAAGTTTTGGCTTAAGTTTTTCGGGTTTCACAGTCGTTTAAAAAGTGTGGTTTAGCTAAGCCAAGCATAAGAAGTGATTGTGAACAGTTTGTTGGTAATTAACTACTGTGAATGGATCGGATATGTCAAAAAGAAAAATGTCTTTGTGGTGCAAATCATTTGATTTTATTTTCATTAAAAGCAGTGAGGAATATAACATGTGTGACGATAAAAAAAGAAGTGCAAATTTCTGCCCAGCTGAAAACGAAAAACTAATGCACTTGGTGCTGATGAATAAAAATATAATTGAAAACAAAAATTCGGACAGGATACACGCTCAAGAGAAGGCATCGGCTTGGAAGAAATTGAATTTAATAAGGGCTGCGGAGAAATATTTCGAGGCTCAGCAGTTTTAAAAAAAAATATGATAATTTAAAAAAGGCCTCGAAAAAAAAGTTTGCGGAGGAAAAAAGAGCTTTGTATGCCACAGGCGGTGGACCAGAAGAAAAAGTATCAATTACAAATATAAATGAGACGCTGCATGATTTGCTTGGACCGCAAATTGAAGGTTTTCCTTCCGTTTATGACTCGGATGCCCCAAACAAAAGTGGTAATTATAATGAAGAGATATACGACTTACATACACATACTAATTTGGTTTTTTTTTTTGTTACAGAGCAAGCAATGAACGAAGAACCCTGCTGCAGCAAGGAGGTAACTGATGAAAACTGCATGAACACAATTAACAAAGTTGCAGAAGGTGCCCAAATACAGGTATATTAACAAATCTTAATGGAAAATATTCGACCTTTTTAATTGTTTGCCTTTTTTCCTAGATCATAACACAAGGGATAAGTACAAACCCTCTGCCATCAAAAAGAAGGCATCTCCATTGCTCCGCTCAGCTAAAAAGTTTTTTCCCGATGATAAGTGGAGGCAACTGGCGGAAGAAAAAATTAAATTAGCTGAAGATCAAAGCAAATATAATAAGGAAAAACACGATATGGAGATGAGGCATATGGAAGAAGAACATATGTACAAAATGAAAATTTTCAAAGCCCAATTGGAGCAAATACAAAAAAAAAATTTATATAAAACTTTTCTTTTGTTTATTACTCATAAATAAAATTCTTGTTCACATAAACATATCATTTTCATGAATTTCTTGTGCTCTGATTAGATAAATTTTGAAAATAACTATTTATTAAAATATTTCGTATTCCTGTATTTTCTTCAGTAGCAGCATTTGGGACTTCAACATTATTTATGTACTCAATCTGCTCTAATAAAAACCGATCTAATGGTGGTGGCTCAACTTCATTATTTGAGCAGCAAATATTGTGAAGCACAGCTGTAGCTACAATAACGCTTTTCAATCATTCCAATCGCAAGATTTGGAAATCTTCTTTTCCAGACACCATAGGACCTTTCATTGCAGTTACGTGTCCGAATTATAGACTCATTGTAGAGATGTTCTGCTGGAAGACTGCAGCTTCTTAAAGGTGTCATTACGTATTTTCGGCATTGGTATCCACCATCAGCAACAATTAAGTTGTTACCAAACTCGCCACTTTCAAAGCCAGCTCTGATCCTAGAATTGTTAAATATAGTCGAATCATGTGACGAGCTTGGCCATCTCGCAACTATGTCCATTATCTTTAAGTGAGAGTCGCCAAGTGTCTGTACGTTCAGCGGAAAAAAATCCTTTTCTGTTCCGAAATATTTCACCATTCTGTACGTGGAAATTTCTCCGTTTCGAAAAACTCAGCAATAATATGATTTTTTTCTCCAGTTGTTGCGGGAAGGTTTATATATCGACTCCTCAGAAGTGCTATAGCATGGGAAACTTTCCTTATTACGCGGCAAATAGTTGATTTTGAGACTCCGCTAAAATCTCCAGCTGTAATAAGCATTCCACCGGTTGAATAAAACCTCAGTGTTATCAGAAGCATGCACTCTGGAGTGAGTGCATTGTTCCTAAATGCAGAAAGAATGTATTTAAAAAAACAACAAATTTGTTTTATATATTTGTTTTGCTTACCATGTTATCAAGTGCTTAATATTAGATTGTATTTGTTCCAGGACCCAAAACGCGGAATGCTTCGACATCCGAAATCTTGTGAAGAAATCAAGTTCATCCCACCTATGAAAGTGGTTAACACGATGTCGAATATTTTTTTCCCTTCTTACGTGAACCACAAAATTTCCATATTCAGAATCACTTATATCTTCTTGGTCTGAATGTATTTCCATATTGAAATATAATTAATAAAAAAAAAATGTCAACCAAATCATGAATTTAAGAAGAAAATATCACGAACATTTTTACGTGAATTGAAACTAATAAGTGAATTCCAATCAGCTATGCCTTGCTAATTTGTCTCCGGGGTAAGAGAGTAGATATTTATTGAGTAAAGGAATATTCCACAAATAAAAATTAAAAAAACAAATATTTTCCAGGGTTAGGTTCATGTTCATAAATAAAGAAGGTACATTAAACAAAGGTAATGTGCTTATGCTGGTAACATCGAATTATGAATTTTGCTCTTACAGTAGTTAAGCCAATAATTAAGCCACCAAAATCGGCGGCTTAAGTTTTATCAACATTTAAGTGGGGTTTACGTCTTAAGCCGGCACTGTGAAATACCAGGATGAGATAAACCGTAGTTTAAGCTCCAATTGAGGCTTAAGCTCTTACTGTGAAACCGGGCATAAGTGTCATTAAAATTACCGAATTAAAGTCAAACCATTTTTTTTTTATCACGATTGTGAAAATCGGAAAGTTAACGCTAGTGTTCGTGAATAAATAATTCATTGTGATGGATGAGTGGACAACTTTTTTAGAATCAGCAACTGTAATAAAGCTGAAAGAAGTGCTACGTTTGTTGAAGGTGCACACATCTGGAACCAAGGCAGAATTAAAAATCCGAGCAAATGAAGCTGTGGAAGATTTAGGGGAAGACGATATTCTGAAGTTAATACTAGATGCTTCAAGCGGTCGAGAAAATGGGATACATGAGTCACTTAATAGAAGAACACTCATCTGCATCTGAAAGTCGGTTAAACTGTTCAGAGGAGGAACAGCTAGAGAACGAACTGGAAAAGCTGGAAAGGATTTTGAAAAAGAAGGAAGAAATTGCACAGCTTAGGCGGCAACTCCGAGAACTTCAAGTAGAGGATCCTTCCAGCTCGAGGTGCAGCTTTAAAGATGTTGAAGACTCCATCAACGTTTTTAGTGGAGATGATAATTTTCCAGTGGACCGATGGGTCGAACAATTTGAAGAATGTGAAGAAATAATTCAGCTAGATGATAGAGCTAAATTCATTTATTGTAAGAGACTTTTAACAGGAACAGCCAAATTATACATGCGTACAATAAATTCTAAAAGTTGGACAGAACTGAAAATATAATTAAAAAGCTAGTTTCGAAGGGTTGTATCAAAATCGGACAATATTTAATACACATGCAGGAAATAGCATCACATGGCGATGTTGACGAAGACGATTTAATCCAGTTCGTGATAAGAGGAATTATCAACACAGAGGTAAATAAAACCATATTGTACAGTGCAAACAACCTGTGTGAATTAAAAACGGCTTTGTGAAAATATGAGAAGCAATATAATAATACTCGTTGCACCTATCCAATAAAAACGGTCAATGCCACTGCACCACCTAAGACACGAGCCAAACCATTAGAGGAAGTTACCACAATAGATCGCAATACTCACCACAAGAAATATACAACGAAAATTTTAACCCTCTAACCGTTTTTCCTTAAAAATAAACTCAAGCGTACGAAAAATTCAAAAAAGATTATTTTTGACGTTCTTTGCACAAATCTTAAATCTAAATTTGATTTACCTGTGATATTTTGGGCTCTAGGTGCCAAACGGATTAAAGGAAAATTAAAACAATGGACTTTTCTGTTCAAAACAAAGTGAGAGTAGTTTTATTAACAAAAAATACTCGTATGTAATTCAAACAAAAGCAATTCATTCAAAAAATTTTATAATAAAACAAATGACTTGTTAACACTGATGAAAGTCTTTGAAACAATTTTTAGTTGGGGTTAGACATAAGTTTGGGTTGCATTTTATGCAATAGATTTGGGTGTCTGAACTTTTGCAGTGCTTGCATCGTTTTTTCCATTCCAGGAATATGACCGACATTGTCATATTTTATGTCATCTGATGGTGTTGGACACTTTTTTCCGTATCCAGGAAGTTGAGCTGGGCTATTAGCTGATGGTCTTCCAACTGTACGAAGTGGAGAATATTTCCATAATGCAGAAGCTGTTGCTTCGCGAAATTGCGGTAATTTTATAGTTTCTGATTCTGGGTTTATGCGACGAAGTAAAATATACTCATTTGTGACTGTCATATCGATAAGATGGTAGAATAAACGAGTCATTACATCGCGTGTCTTCAAACGAATATGATACCTCCCCATAAGTCCGTCCATGAGGTCGACCCCTCCCATATGGCTGTTATACTCTCTTATTATCTGGGGGCATTCAACGTCAACATACTGCTTTTCTTGTCGATTATATGGTGCTGCTTTTGATGTTTGTGTTGAAGGATTGTTTTTTAAAAATGGTTTTACCCCAACGTAGCTCGAAGCCAGCCGAACAGCTTTGTTGTCCTTCCATAAAACCGTGGATATATCCACACCATATGCTACACAAGTATTGTATAATCAACAAAGTAACCTCTTACACCTTTTTTAAATTCTTCATCTTTTTCAGTTGGTAATTTAGTGTTTGAAACTCGATTAGATCGAATTGTACCTAGACTATAAATACCTTTAGCTCGCAAGTATACAATTAGAGGCAAAGAAGTATAAAAATTGTCGAAGTAAATTATATAATTTTTAAATTCCGGAACGGTTTGAGTAAGACGAACAACAACATTTGAGGTGGCACGTACATCTGGTGTTCCTGGTAAAATGATATTGTCCCCAGCACCGTTATAGATTTCAAACCGATATGAATATCCATAAGTATCGCATAACACAAATAATTTTACTCCCCACTTGTGAGGCTTATTAGGCATATATTGCCGAAGGTAATGCTTCATTTTTGTTGCACACATCTGCTCATCTACACAAAGACGCGCTGTTTTGGGAACGCTATCAAAACTTTGATTGAAAAGAGTTGAAAGTTTTCTTATGCGATAGGAATCATAGCCTGGAGCACCTTTTTCAACTCGCTGTTCTACATCTGCGTATCTCAAATATCGTTTGATATTTTCGAAATGTCTACAAGTCATGGTACTTCGTATTGGTTCGAAAGCATTTTTAATCCAATAGCTTTCTAAATTTGGATATCTATACAACGACATATATAAAAGGCAGTCTGTGAATTGATGAATTTGTTGTTCCGTGACTGAAAACGAAGTATTTACATAATTTTGTCGAGCAGCACGATTAGTTTCCTCAACGATAATTTTCACTATATCTGAAGTAAAGAGATATGGAAAACATTGTAATGGACTCTTCAAATTCAGCAAGCAGTTTGTAAGAGTACTGTTGCCTTGAAATGCAACTTCGTTGACATGTAATTGCATTGGTTTCTTTTTCCACAAAATATTTGATAATTCACTTAATTTTATATCAATACTAGCCAAATTTGCTCCGATAAAACCACCAGCAGATGGAACTATGTAAGAACCGTCATCTTCTACTTCTGGTAGTGGTGTCCGTGCTCGCTTTGATGGCTTGAAAAATAAAGGCGTTGATGATAACTAGGGTTCGGATTTTCATGCACTAAAAATCTCAAAATATACGCTTAAAAATACAAAATATGCATTTAAAATATGCACTTAAACGTATTGGGTCTATAACTTAATTCGTGCTGTTTGCTAAGAAATGGCGTAACTTGTATTATTCTATTGTTATTATTTCATTGGAACATGCGTTGGAAAGCTACTGTCATTGTATGTCATTTCAATATATGTCATTCATTTCAAGCGTAAACAACAATAATTTTTTTTCACTCAAATATGTCGAACTTTGTGCCTTAAAAAGTGTTTTTGCGGGGAGATCTTCTTCATGAAGAAAACAGCTGCCGAAAGTCATCGTATTTTGGTGGAAGTTTATGGTGAACATGCGCTAGCTGAGCGAACGTGCCAAAAATGGTTTGCACGATTTAAAAGTGGTAATTTTGGAAGACGATGAACGTCCTGGGCAGCCAAAAAAGTTTGAAGATGAAAAACTGGAAGCATTACTCTATGAAGATTGTTGCCAAACACAAGAAGAGCTCGCAGAATCTTTGGGTGTCACTCAAGCAGCCATTTCAAAACGTTTAAAAGCAGCTAAATATATTCAAAAGCAAGGAAATTGGGTTCCACATGAACTCAAGCCGAAAGAAGTCGAAAGGCGGTTTTGCATGTCCGAAATGCTGCTGGAACGCCACAAAAGGAAGTCATTTTTGCATCTTGGTGAAAAATGGATCCATTACGATAACCTTAAGTGCAAAAAATCATATGTGAAACCCGGCCAACCAGCCAAATCAACGGCAAAGCCGAATATCCATGGCGCGAAGGTAATGCAATGTATTTGGTGGGATCAGATGGGTGTGCTGTATTATGAGCTGTTAAAACCGGGTGAAACCATCAATGGACAACGCTACCGAACACAATTAATCCGTTTGAAGAGAGCAGTGGCCGAAAAATGCCCGGAATATGCGACCAGACACGAGGCAATAATTTTCCATCATGACAACGCTCGGCCCCACGAACTATTTGGAAAACAGTGGATGGGAAGTCTTACCCCACCCGCCTTATAGCCCAGACCTTGCCTCCTCTGACTACCATTTGTTCTGGTCGATGCAGAACGCCCTCACTGAAATCCGGTTCACATCAGAGCAGAATCTCAAAAATTTGCTTGATTCATTCTTGGCTACCAAGCCGGCGCAGTTCTTTTGGGATGGAATCCACAAATTGCCAGAAAGATGGGAAAAAGTCATAGCTTCAGATGGGCAATACTTTGAATAATACTATTGTACATGTTTTTCTTAAATAAACGTTCAAATTTTGAAAAAAAATCGCACGAATTTGTTTATACACCCAATAATTTAACTTAATTTCGGTTCAATTTAAAAACACATTTTCTTCAGTCTTTAAGAATAAGTTAAATTTTTTATTTTTATTATTTAATGAAATAATAACTTATAACGAAATTAACATTTAATAAAAAAAAAAAACACAATTAACGTAAACATAAACATCTTCATTTGTTTAATTCAAAATAACATAAAATCCTTAATTTCTTAATTGTTCTGATTTTGAAAAGTTTTATTTGCATAGACCATTTCGAAATCAAAACGTTGCCGATTTGGTCTTAAGAATGCCTTATATAACGAAAAAGATCGCTCGACGTCAACTGAAGTTAGTGGAACATTTTTAAAAGAACAAATCTCATCGACGGTGAAGTTTTTTGGGTAATTTTCGTCATCGCAGTTCAATGCGAAGGTCTTATTTACATTTTGCATTATTGAAAATCCTTAATTTTTTGCCAGAAGGCACTGATGTTTTTTTTTAATGACTGCCCCCATTAGTCCTTCAACCGCATTTATCTTTGCAACAACATCTTCAATTAAATCAATTTGATTTTTTAAGGTGGTCCTGCCTTGTAGCTTTGAGATGGTGTCACATAGGAAACTGAAGTTTGAATTTATAAATATTATTTGGCTTTTTAACAATGGCTGGTTCATGACTTCTTTTGCATTTGTTATTGCAACTGCATCGGAGTCATCGAACCCATTGACAATGCTTTCAAACGCTTCATAATTTTGTGCATAATACTCAACAGCCTTCAACCAAGTTCCCCATCTTGTAACAATAGGCCGAGGCGGAAGAGGAGTCAAAGGATATTTTTCTTTAAAAATTTCGAGGCGTGATGGTGCCTTTAAAAATATTTTTTCGCCGCTTGAAATTAATTCATGGACGTTCCAAAAATTACTCCTTATTTGTTCTGCAACTCGGTGCATTGCATGTGCTAAGTAAGTGACGTGCAACAATTTTGGATAAAACAGTGCTAATCCACGAGCTGCCTTTACCATATATGGTGCAGCATCGGTCAAAAAAAAGGAGTATTTTGCTTTTGTCAATTTCAAGTGAATTCATATATTCATCAAATGCGCGAGCGATGGTGGAATGATTCGTTTTTTCTAATTGGACTACATTTTTTTAAAAATGTCTTTTTACTTTCTTCTTCGTTTGGGTCCAACACACCCACAATTACGTTAGCAACAAAACGTCCTTGGATATCTGTTGTTTCATCAGTAGAAACCCACAAATACTTATCTTTTAGATCAATTTTCATTTGTTCAAATAGCGAAATATAAATTTTGTCAATGTAATTTTTTCGCAAAGTAGAATCATCCGGTATAATTTCTTTTGTAAATTTTTTTAAAAAATTTCTTAATTCTGGGTTACTAAGCTTACTTAATGGTATATCGGCTACAACAAACGCCTCACATAAATCCATTGAAAAGTTGTTGCATGCATTGGTAAAGGACAGCAGTTGTTGGGATTTCTGGCAAACTTCAGATCTTCCTTCAAGTTCTAAGTGTTTAACACTTTTCAAATGCTTATCCACTTGAAATTTTTTTTCAAAGCAAACGCTTTTGCTGCAAAATTTGCAGAACAAAATACTTTCATCTGTTTTAAAAATCGTTGGGTATTCTGAAACATATCTTCTCAAATTTGAAGTAACAGATGTCTTCGCTTTTGGCATTGTAGCTGAAATTTTGAACAAAACTAAAATCATAAATTTAAAAGGAATATTCTTTCATTTTCCAAGCAAAACAATTCTAAAAAGAGTAAAATTAGTTCTCTACTGACTAAACACGACCATCCATAGACCACTGAATTAAAAAAAATCGACTGCTTGGATTAACTGTTAATGGGATGGAAAACTATACGTATGTATGTAGTGGCAAGTGGCATCTATTAAAGTGGGAAAATTTTAGTGGACAACTAACAGTTTATGCCACTTTTACATTCATCGACATCGATACCACTACAGACGTACTACTGCTGCAGCTACACCATTGTGCGCAGGCAGTTAAGCATTGAGCTTTAACACATCGTACTTACACACCTTCATTTTACTTAGCTTTGTGTCGTCGGAAGCTTTTTGTAGGCATTTTGGCGCTTCTTGGTAGCAATGAATAATGATATCGTTTAAATTTCGATCTCATTTATACAGTCTCAGGCAAACAGTCTTATTTTTTTTTTTTATTTCAATGTTTTGCCGGCATAATCTAGTCAAGTTCATATATGCAGCTTTGTTTATATAGTGCATTATAATGTGGGGTTGGAATATCGTTCAAGATTGTGCAATGGATAAAAGAAAAAGATAATAGTTTTAAGTTTGCACTGACATAAAAGGGATATATTGGGTCTAGAAGTAAGTTTCCAGCGTTTTTTTCTAAAATTTGAAGTTTTATTATGAAAACATAGTTACAATGCTTTATTCAAAGTATCGTCCATCGGAAGCTACAACTTTCCCCCATCTTTCTGGCAATTTATGAATTCCGGACCAAAAAAATTTCTCGTCTTTCGAGCAAAAGAACGTATCGAGCCAATTTTTGATTTCCTCTACTGAGCTGAAGCGTATTCCCGTAAGAGCGTACTGCATGGAACGAAACAAGTGGTAGTCAGATGGTGCCAAGTCTGGACTGTAAGGCGGGTGAGGCAGAATTTCCCATCCACTATTGTCCAAATAGTTTTGCACCGAAACCGCAACATGTGGCCAAGCGTTGTCGTGATGAAAAATGACGGACTCATGCCTGGTCTCATATTCTGGCCGTTTTTCTTTTAATGCCCGCTTCAAACGAATTAGTTGGGTTCGATATAATGGTCCTTTGATGGTTTCACCACTCGGAAGCAGTTCGTAGTATACGACACCCTTTTGATCCCACCATATGCATAGCATGACCTTATTCACGTGAATATTTCGTTTCGGCGTCGATTGGGCGGGCTCGCCGGGCTTTGTATACGATTATCATAATAAATCCATTTCTCATCACCAGTGACAATACGATGCAAAAATGATTTATTTTTATACCGCTGCAGTAACATTTCGGACATGCAAAATCGCTGTTCGACGTCTCTTGGCTTCAATTCGTATGGCACCCAGTTTCCAACCTTTTGAACGAATCCCAGTGCTTTTAGGCGCAGGGAAACGGCTTGTTGCGTGACGCCCAATGATGCAGCAAGTTCTTCTTGAATCTGACACGGATCCTCATCCAGTAAAGCGTCCAATTCCTCGTCTTCAAAACTTTTCGGCTTTGCGGGGCGATCTTTGTCTTCAACTCCAAAATCATCACTTTTGAACTGTTTGAACCACTCGCGGCACGTCGATTCATCAATACATTCCGCCCCATAAGTTTCCGAAAGCAAACGATAGGTCTCAGCCGCACTTTTCTTCATATTAAAGAATAAAAGCAGCGCTTCCCGCAAATGACGTTTATTTGGCTGGAAACTTGCCATGATTTAGCTCGATAAAATGTACGACACCGATAGAACTGCTCAAATATAACGCTGCAAAGTTGTTGACAGATACAAAACCTACAAATAAGACACATGGGGTCTGACATTTCTGCCCGGGATCCACTGGCGGCACCATCTCTGACAAACGCTGGAAACTTACTTGTAGACCCAATATTTTTACTGTCTAGTTAAATTTTTGAACAATATGCTCTAAATATGAATTTATTATAAAAAATATGCACAAAAATATGCAAAAATATGCACTAAGGGTTAAATGCCATTTTAAAGGAAATTTCATGATACGTATACATAATCATCCAAGGTGTTCATAAAAAAACATGCATTTGCATGGAAATCCGATCCCTAATGATAACTGAGCTGGTGTAATTGATGATGTGGTTGGAACTAATGATGTAAAAAAATTATCACAATATACAATAATAAAATATGCCAAACAAAATGGTACTACAATAACTTGGAGCATTAATTATGTTTAGAGACCAATTGGCATCGTCGACGAATGTCGAACTTGAATCACATGTTTCCATTTCACGCAAGCATTCCGAAATTGCGGATTTTGTTGTTTCACCACATTTTATCTGATCTTCGATCTGATAATCAGGATCAGCCACGGTATCGTCACTATCAAAGTCATCGTTGATAAGCTCATCATCAATTTCCTGCATAATTTCTTCAATTTCCTCCTCAGTCATTTTTGAGAGGTTGCACTTTCGACGCCTATCCTCCGGCGATCTAATTATATCTTGACTATCATTTTTAAAGGCACAACGTTTATTATCCATTTCTTAACCAAAGAAGATTATACAGGTAAAAACTGAACTAAAATATAAATCATGTACAAAAAATCCAAGAAAGTAAGTTTTTGACGCAAACCGTTTTAATCGTCTTCAAACGGTCTTCACAAATCGTTGTCAAAATTATATTCTCTTACTTAGTTTTACAAATTTGATAACATATTGTAATAAGATATAACAATTAGCACCTAACGTAATTTTTACAACGAAAATGTATGGATTATTAATATTTTATGGACTTTTGAAATATCACCTTCTCTTAAATTAATTAAACGCACTCATTTCAATGGCTTATGGTAATCAACTAACAATAACATCCGAAAAACACATCGAAAAACATGACACTTCACCAGCTGCGTGAACGTATGTTACTTGTAAGTATACGAGTATCTATAGCGGTCCCGTAAATCATAAACAATACCTGCTCAAAATGTGTTCAATTTAACACAGACCGCCTGTAGACGGTTAAAACGGTTAGAGGGTTTTAACTTGTTTCAGGTGCGGTAAAAGCGGGCACATATCAACGCAGTGTGACCAACAAAACCCTGTTATAATTCTAAATGATACCAACTGCAGCCTCCAAGAGTCTGGGGAAAAAAGATTGGAGACGTCAAATTTAGTAAACACACCGAAACAAGATCTGCCAATGTCGGCAAACGATTTCGAAATCTTCCTTAAGTTTCAATGGAAATACAACCAGATGGAGAGTTCAATTTCAATTTTGGCGCTTTTGGACTCGGGCAGTCCAATCAGTTTCATCCAGGAGCAGTTTTTACCAAAATTTTTATTGTCGAACCTCAGGAATACGGAATCAACATATTGCGGAGTTAATTCTAGTCCACTGAGTATATTGGGAAGTATAAGTAGCCGTGTGGTTTATGAAAATAATTTTGTTACTTTGCAATTGCATGTTGTTAAAAATTTTTCAATCAACTATCCTGTTGTACTAGGTATAGATTTCTTCAAGGAGCCGGGTCTGTCACTTCAAAGGAAAATAGAATTCAAGGTCGACGCGAATCAAGATCTTCTCAGAGCGTGTGACGGTTACCTACTGTCTTCGAAAAATCCTGATGAAGGCACCAACACGGATGATCAAGACTACTTATATCAAATTTTGAATATCGACACTGTGGAGCAGGTAGTAGTAAAGCGGAACAAACAACACGAAAATCAAACTACACCTTTAAATGATAATTTCAATTTTAATAGATTTGAACCTTCTGAATTCAATGAACGCCAAGAAAGGAATAAAGAATAAAATAAAAAAAGGTTATGTCAGGATGACAGATGAAAATTAGATGAGAGATGAATGTGTTTATATGTTGGTATGCGTGATCACAAATTGTCAGGGATGTCCAACACGCCCCCTCAATGAGATGATCCTCAAACCTTAGTAACTCCAAATCTGGACAAACAGCGAAAATGCTTCTGTCCAGGAAGTGCCTTGGTTAAGACATCCGCAGGCATTTCTTCTGTTGGTAGATATTCCAGCTTAATGTATCCTTGAGATAAAATGTCCCGAATGAAATGATGTCGTATATCAATGTGTTTAGTCCTTCGGTGGAATACGTGATTTTAAGCAAGAAGTCCTGCACCTCGATTATCGTTATATAAGGTAATATCACCTAAATTTTGAATACCAATTTCGTTTAGGAATGTTCTAAGATGAATGGCTTCCTTCATAGCTTCTGAAATCCCCATGTACTCAGCTTCCGTGGAAAACAAAGCCACTGTTCCTTGTTTTTGGGATTTCCAACTATTAGCAGCGTTGGAAAACATGAATGCATATCCGGTATATGATCTTCTATCCATAACGCACTTTCCCCAGTCAGACTCGACAAATCCAATTAAGCCCTTCTGATTTGTAGTATACTGTAATCCATAATCAATGGTTCCTTGAAGATAGCGTAGAACACGCCTCGCAGCACCCCAGTGAACGCCACTGAAACAATTATTAAATTGGGCAAGTACGCTTGTAGCATGAGCTATATCAGGGCGGCAACAAACAGCAGCATACATTAATCCTAAAATCAATTCTTTATACGAGCGCTTTTCCTGTTCAGACGAATTTCCATCCTTCGCGAGCCTCGAATCAGGTTGCATGGGTATAGTTATTAAATTGCTGCAATAAATTACGAATGTACCCGTTTTGACTTATAGATATACGCTTCGAATCTTGAATTATCTCAATTCCCAGACAATATTTTGCCTCGCCAAGATCCCTAATTTCGAAGTCTTCCTTTAAACTTTTTTTAACATGATCTATCCAGTTAATATCCTTGGAACACAGTAAAACATCATCAACGTAGATAGAGAGGATTAAGATACGTCCATCTTTCGACGCAACGTATATACAAGGATCTGCGTTAGTCGCCTTAAGACCCATTTGTCGCAATTTATGGTCAAATCTGACATTCCACTCATGTCCGGCTAGTTTTAAGCCATACAGAGCCTTTTGAAAACAACATACCTGTTTTCCATGGCGAAAATCTTCCAGCATTATTTTTGCCCTTTTTGCAATGACGCTGTCTATTGGCTCCCTTTGAATGATTTCCTCTAAAGAATGTTCCAATAAAGGCGGCGTCTTCATATAAATTCGTTCATTCAAATATCCATTTAAATAAGCTGAGGTTATATCAACTTGATGAACCTTGAGTTGATATTTAGCAGCAATCGCAAGCATAAAGCGTATAAACTCTAGGCGAGCTACAGGAGCAAAAGTTGTAGTGTAGTCTACACCCGGTTGTTGACTAAATCCTTGTGCTACCAGGCGTGCCTTTCTTCACGTTACTACACCCTCCTCATTGTATTTGTTCGTTAGCACAAATCTACACCCTACCTTATTTTGATCCTCCTGTTCACGAACCAATTTCCAAGTGTCATTTATAATTAAACTCTTGACTTCATCTAAAATAGCGTTCTTCCACTCAACACAGTACTGTCCTTGTAAGGCTTCTTTGAAAATAACTTCGCCATTAAACGCGTAGGCTACAACGTCGTCATTTTCACTGTTTTGAATCGGCTTGGATTCTTCAACAGAATTTTGATCGCCATCATTACCACCAAATAGTTCAGCAGAATTTTGTTCACCTGCAGCAGCATCACATGGAATTTCCATCAATTCGACAACACCAGATTTTGTCTCGTTTGAGATGATATCCTGATATCCTCTAGCATACTTGTATGAACATCCACAAACCTAACATCTCTTGTGACGTAGATTTTTCTCTCTGACGGCATCCAAATTCGATAAGCCTTTGATTCATTGGAGTATCCAACAAATATTCCCTCAGATGAACGAGCTCCAAATTTGTCTTTGTTGGGTTGTTTGCTCAAAAAAAATGCTCTGCAACCGAATATTTGAAGATGCTTTAAATTTGGAATTCTTCCTGTCCATAATTCGTAAGGTGTCCTGCCATTAAGACTTGTCGATGGACAATGATTTCTCAAATAATTCGCAGAATATATTGCTTCTGCCCAAAATGAAGGAGAAAGTCCAGCTTGTAGAACCATATATCTGGCCATTTCGACCAAGGTTCGGTTCTTTCTTTCGCTTACACCATTCCGTTGTGGCGTGTACGGTGCGGAAAACCTTCTTCTGATTCCTTCTGATTTTAGATGTTCATCAAAGGAGTTTGAACAATACTCCTTACCATTATCCGTCTGAAGGGCTTTTATTTTACGTCCGGTTTGTTTTTCGATCAGACTTTTATATGACAGGAACATTTTAAATACATCGCTTTTGCTCTTAGTCATCTATAAAAGTGAAAAAATATTTGCCTCCACTATGGAACTGTGTCCGCATAGGCCCGCACACGTCAGAGTGGACAATCAGTAAGGGTTCATCGCTTTTTATTTCGTTCGTAGAAAATGGCTTCGCCGACATCTTTCCTTTTATACAAGTAACGCATGGTGGTAACTGCTGACCAGATTTTAAATCGATTCCCTTTGTAATCCTGTTTTTAACCATGTCGATCAAGTCCTTTGAGTTTAAATGGCCTAGACGTTCATGCCACACCTGAATTAAAGACTTTATCGGTGTATCTGTTGATTCAGCAACGCAGGCAGTTTCCGTTGTTTGTCGAAGGTAGTACAAATCACCAATTCGGTCTCCTAAAAGTTTGACCTGTCCATTTTTATCACGAATGCACCGTTGCGCTTGAAAATCACTTCGCAGCCCTTATCCGTGATTTTGGAAACTGAAAGTAAATTTGTGCGCAGATCAGGAACTAGCAAGGTATTATCAAAATTTACTGACCTTGACTCGATTCCAACGGCTGTTTGGAGTCTTACAGTTCCAATCGCCTTGACTTTGGTAGATTGATTGCTTGCTAAGTTGAGTTTTCCACGGTCGGTGGGTGACAGCTTCTCGAAGATGTCTTCTTCACGGCACAAGTGAGAAGTGCAACAGCTATCTAAACACCAGCTGTGTTTTAAGTCCATAGGCTCCGTGATCATCGCATGTTCGGAAACTGATTTTATGTAAAATGAATCTTTTACATACTCACGTTGTGAATTTTAACGTTTAACGCGACAGTCGGCAGCTTTATGTCCATGTTTATTGCATTTGCCACATCGAAATGGGAACTTTTTCATGCCACTTGCGGGACTAACTTTATCTGCCCAGTTTGAATTGAAATTTATTTGTTTTTTAGGAAAACTCTTTGTTGCTAGCATAGCTCCGGATTCGCATTCCTTGGATTTCTGCTTCCGCGCTTCTGCTTCTTCTAGGATTTTGACTTTAAGCCTTTCGGCGTTAGGCAAAGCATCGGACGTTTCAACAGCACAACGAAAGTTCTCGAAGGACTCAGGTAAACTGTACAAAAGCATTGTGCTCAATAAGTCTTTGTGGATTTTAACATCCATTGAATTAAGCTTATCCACAGCATCAAAGAATTTATTCACATGCTCACGTACATCGTCGCCTTCATTCATCTTTTGAAGAGTTAGCTGTTTCAATAAAGTGGCCTTCCTAGCTGGACCTGATGAGGCGTAGATGGACTCCAATTTCTTCCAAACATCTTGAGATGTTTCACACCCACGGATTTGTTTCAGCTCAGATGGACTGATAGACAAAATGATATCAGCTTTAGCTTTGTTGTCCGCACGTTCCCAGGCTGTTAGAGCCTTCTGCATCTTTGCATCGTTTTCCGTAGGTACCGGAGGTTTGGGTATTGCGCCAGTCACATAGTCCTACGTGTCATTTTTAATAAGCAGCGCTTCTGCTTGTAAACACCATGTGTCATAGTTGTCTTTGGACAACATTTCAAGCCTTAACGTATTGGAAGGATTTGCCATTGTTAAACCACGTGTAGATTGTTTTTAAATAATATTTAATATCCCGGGCCCATAACCTGTGGAGCCGGTACGCAAAGTAGAGCGAAACAAACAACGCGAAAATCAAACTACACCTTTAAATGAATATGAATGAATAAAGAATAAAATAAAAAAAGGTTATGTCAGGATGACAGATGAAAATTAGATGAGAGATGAATGTGTTTATATGTTGGTATGCGTGATCACAAATTGTCAGGGATGTCCAACAGACACAAGCGAATTGACAGGTGAGTTAGAGTTAACATTCTGCAAAAGTATCGATTCATCTGATCGGATGATGTATCCGAGAAGTCTCCATTTCTGCACATAAGATGTTACTTAGTGTAAGCGGTAACAGAGGATTATTAAAGAACGAGTGGACGTGTGCCTTTTATTTGTTAGTGAGATAATCTTCAATTCTACCCCCTTTTACAAAAATATTTACATACAATGGTCTAATTTAAGGTCGTTTAAACTACGTGCATTTAGGTAACAAACTCTGAGTTAAACACATCGCTGGGAAATAATATTCGTCATAGTGTAACATATGTTGATTTTTCCCTCATACTGATGTAAGATCTTCCCCATCAGGAAGTTAATAAAAAGCGAACTATTGTAAAGTTGCCAAACAATACATTTTATCTTATCGGTCCCAAATTCAACCTATACGGGTAAGCTTTTATAATCTGGGTACATATTTACCCAGATGGCTGTGCTCTTAATTCTTTGTTTAGTCACAAAAAAAAAACCGAACCATAAAAAGATTAACCTGTATCTCTTACCCCAAATAGACAAGTACACCTATTTATTCGTATGACTGATAAGTTATCTAATTTATGAAGTTCATCAAGGACATCTGAATAGCATGACTTCATGCTGGTTAAGTAAACATAAAGACCATTTAATTATCTTCACCGTTACAGGAAAGATCTTTCGGAAGATGGTTTATAAAAGCTGTCTCAACCGCCAAACACAATAATAGAAAAGAACTTGCCTAGTAAACATGATTGCTGAATACGTTCAATCTGAGAAGCTGTGGCGCTCATCAGCTTCAGAGATAAGTCCATATGGGCTTGGTCATGAGATTTTGGCCAAACTCAAAGCGGACAATCCAGATAGAATTTTCGAAGTGAATCACGACACTGGAAAATGCTTTACGGTCAAAGATATTCATGATCAAACTATTACGGTGGCACAAAACCTGATGCGTCTTGGCGTTAATAAGGGTGATGTTGTTGTCGTCTATTCCAATCTAAACGAGAGGATAACACCGATAACTTTCGCCTGTTATACCATCGGAGCTCCGATAAATTTCTTTGAAACGAAGTTCGAAGGAGGTAAGCGACTATGAGTAATACGAATATCATTTGCATTTACTGAAGCCCTTTTGTTTTTTTAGAAGAAATAAGTCGCGCAATCGACCAAATTGATCCTGCCGTCATTTTCTATGAAGAGGAGTACAAGTGTCGACTAACAAGGGCTCTTGGAAATGTTAAACGTTCAGGCCTTAAGTACACCTTGAGCATCGACACGGAAAGCCCATCCATTGATGATGTTCTCTTCAAACCTGTTGGAGACATAGAGGCCTTCGAAGCTCCCAATATTGGCGATCCAACTAAACATCCAGCGATATATTTGTTAACTTCGGGTTCTACTGGTTTTCCAAAAGTTGTTCTTCATTCCCACTCTATGATGATACAAAGCGTGAATAGGCAGCTAAATTTCGATCCACAAAGCCGAACTTACTGTTTCAGCGCTCTCAGATGGATCAGTCAGGTCGTATGGATGCTCCTACCGGTGTTCCACGGTGTCAGCAGGATCTACACATCAACACCTCCTATTCTGGCACGATACATAGAAATAATTAACAACCGCAAAATAACTAATACAATGATGGTCCCAAGAGTACTCTTTGAGATATTAAAGATTGTAGAACATTCTAAAGATCCCTTCAGTCTAAGCTCCTTAAAAAATGTTCGGGTAGTGGGTGATCTTTCGAGTGAACTATTGAGAGACTTAGCAGAAAAGATGTTGCCAAATTGTAAGTTGTTCAACTGTTATGGAACGTCTGAGCTAGCTGGAACTCTAGCCGTAGGTGAATGCCTCAGCAAGCGGGGTGTTATTTCCAACAATTTTATGGTGAGAATTATCGATGACGATGGTAAACCACTTGGGCCAGGTGAAATGGGTCGAATATGCGCGAAAGCAACAGTACCCTTCCTGAGACATCTTAAAAACGAAGCAGCCAACAAGAAGGCTTACCTCGATGATGGGTGGTTCAATACTGGTGACTGTTGATTCGGAAAATTTGGTGAACATTGTCACTCGATACAGCGATTTGTTGCGTTCTGCTGGAACAATTGTGAGTTGAGAATTTAACTGTCATACCGTTGCGAGTAAGAGATTTTAATGTTTTTTTTTGTTTTTTTTGTTTCTTAGATTATACCGACAGAGGTTGAGGATATCGTCAGTAGCCATCCTAGTGTATTACTTTCAGCTTTAGTGGGACATTCAAATCCAGAAAGTCGCTTAGATGACGTAGGAATTATTTTTGTAGTGCCAAATGACATGAATTCTATTGAAGGCATTGAGGAGGACTTAAAGAACTTTGTCAAGGATAAACTAACCAAGGCACAGTTTAGGATCGTTAGGCAGTTCAAGGCGATTCCAAAATTGCCACTTACAAGTTGTGGGAAAATAGATCGGTTGGCTTTGAGACAAATGGCGAAGGCTGTGTTAAGAACAGTGAAAGAAGGGTAGAGAAGCAATATAATTTCTTATGACATAAAAGATAACAATTTTATATATTCATAAATACAAAAGCCGCCACTTTGTTCAATATTTGTTTATTTACCAACTAGCAAGAGGTAAGCTATCCTTCTTCAAATGGGGTGTTGGTCCTTAACATAAGGACGGGGCTAGTGATAATCCATATTAAAGCTGAAGTGCGTCAGCAAAATGCACTATAGCGGTGGAGACAGGACGCCACTTGCGGGCAATCCTTGCTTACCCTCGATATCACATATTGGCCGCAGACAGGATCCGCAAATGTTTTCATCCAAAAACTACGAACTCGTCTACGCCGTGTTGTCTAGCACAGAAACTCATACACATGCTGTTAAAAGTTTTGTTCTCGAAAGAATTCAGAAGTTGCTAGATCTTTCGATTCCGATGGCTCCTGCGGCTCTTTCCGATAGATTTGCTGGAACGATGAGGAGAATACTGAATAGAACAGACAGACAGTTTGTTAGAGTGCTATTTTCGACAGCCTTTCACGGGAAACAAAGGGGCTCCAAGCACACTCTGGGGTCCTTTTTTTCGAAGGGGCGGTTAAGGAAAAGAAGAACACCTGACGAGAGAGCAGTGAGTAAAAAACGGCTTGCACTCCACCGGCGCCCACAGAGAAGAAAAAATAGATCATTAGAAGTGACCCCCACTTAAACGGGTCAAGCTATCGGAACTGAAACTGTATCCGTTTATTACGTTTCGAACAGAACAAAGAGGAAGACAGTTTCTGGCATTTCCTTTCTGGTGCTCAACTAGCAGATGCTGCAGTTCCAGTGAAAAAAAATTAATGACAAAAAACAAAATCAGCGCGTTTTTTTCCGTACACGATATCCTGATAAAGCCTCCCCTACAACCAGAAAAGATCGAAGTTCTGGTGGACCAAAGACACTTGATGCTGTTTAATCCACCCTGAGTAACAGCCTCTGTTGTGGCTTTCGCCGCGTATAAGGTCCGACTTATACTGGTGATATAACCACCAAAAGCTACTACTTCTAGTGGATGGTATTTGGATGTTGTGGCAATATCCGCCACGAAACGCCAAAGGAATGGAATCGGTTTACCTACAACTGGTGATGCTACGAGTATCTCCTCTCAGCTTCGAATTAGAAACGCTGCCAATGACAACAGTCTAAGTGAGAACATTGTCTTGATCAACTATGAAATGGAAAACAGAACCCTAAGGATGAAGTGCTTCACGCAGCAGACTTTAAATTGCTACGCAAGTCTGTGCCAAATCGAACGAAGACGTTTGAAGTTTTGAGGCCATTCGATTCGCCACTGAAAAGTAAAAAAAATTACTTTCACTGGAAGAGCAAGAATCGGCAAAAGATGAACGACTCGTCTGTCCTTGTGGTCTTTTGTCGAGACCATTAAATCTAGTTATGATTCACATCCATGCCTACCCCTCTGATGGGTACATCTCCACCATATTTCCAAATGAGTGGAGAAAAGAAGCGACTATCCTTTAGAGAATGTTCCACTTGAACATTGCAAGTCTACTACATTGCTCTGTAGGACGATTTCCGGATTGAATATACATATGTATGTGAAACCCCACATGATGCTTATACTGAAAATATGGATGCCGCATTAGCATATCTGTGTCTACGGATGTTTTTCTGATTGAAAATTACTTTGGAAATCTTCCAAGCCAGATCACAGGTACGTCGAATTCAGATTCATGTCCGGGTATCGCCCTTGTTGAAGGGGAGAAATCCTCTTAAACCAACAGGACACGCTTTGAGGTCTTAATGCTCCCTATTAACTGTAAACAAAACAGAA
This sequence comes from Volucella zonaria, assembly GCA_963966105.1. Classification (NCBI taxonomy): domain Eukaryota; kingdom Metazoa; phylum Arthropoda; class Insecta; order Diptera; family Syrphidae; genus Volucella; species Volucella zonaria. The sequence continues at coordinate 189,909,036 of OZ014532.1, read as the reverse complement.
TATACATAGACGAGTCTATTCAGAGTTCGAAATCTGCGTTCACCCAATAGTTTGAGCTGACATTTTCAGCCAGCAAAAATTCCTGCAGACCTTCGGTCCCATGGTGAAGCACAATTTTGCACCGACTATGTAAGGATCAGAAACGGCTCATAATCATATTTCCACCACCAGCGCTCCATTGAAATCGTCAGTAGTATTCCCCCCATTCAAACTTTCAACCGTAACACCCGTCTTGCTATGACTGCTCATCAGTATATCCTCAAGCCCATTTTTGGACGTACTCTAAAATATCGTAATTCATTCCTAAGCCGTACAACTAGGTTATGGAATGCCCTGCCGATCTCTGTATTTCCTGGTAGTTATAACTTACAAACATTTAAAAACAATGTACATCGGTACCTGTCTTTAGGGAGGAAGCTAAATTTCCTTCGCCCGCGCTGTGGGAATACAACCCCTTGAGCGCGAGTTACGTAACCAATAATAGAAACAACAACAAAGAACCAACCACCAAAACCTAACAAGAAACCAACCCAGCAATAGGACACCACCGGATTCTACTCAGCAACAAAATTTTAAAAATTAAATACAATTGTAATTCCTAGAATTTGAATATGTGAATTGCACAGGTGAAACTCTCCCATGCATTTTTGCAGACTAAGCGTCTGGCGACATCCGGCAGATACGAGAGTTCACCTTTGCAAGTTAGGTGAAAATTTTTATAAAATCAATCTTGTTTTGTCATTCGGAGAAAGAAGTTAAATAAAATTATATTTTTTTCAACTCCCGCGTTTTCGCTCTCTTAACTGGCGCAGTCGTTAGTCCGGTTTAAATGTAGTTAAAGTATACGTATACGCATAGATAATTCGGCGGTTTACCGAAATAAATAGTGTAGAACGTAAAACATTAATGTGACCGGCAAGAACACAAAAAAAAAAATCCAACGGTTAATTGGAAAAAATAAATAAATAATATACAAACTTAATTCCAACGGTTAATTGGAACAAAAACAAAAATAATATATATATAAACCTATTTCCAACGGTTAATTGGATCAAAAAAAAAAAAAATAAAAAATAAAAAAATATATATATATATACATATATATAAATATAAACATATTTATAACAACTTAAAACCCAGCGGTTAACTGGAAAATAGTTTTAATAATAAGAACACACAAAAATTATTATCTCAAACGTGAATCAATAAAATTCAGTGATAAAAAAAAAAAAAAAAGAGAAAAAGAAGACACCATCATCAAGTCATCAAATCATCAAGTCATCAAATCATCAAGTCATCAAGTCACTAAGGATGCTAATACTCTTGGGACTACTGTAAGTCAAAACTATTGAATATTTACCTTCCTTTTTTAAATGCATAAGAAAATCCGTTCCTTTTTCCCTTACACTAAACCTAAACGAACATTAAGCTTAACAACATTACATCCAATAAGTGAAGATCCAGAAGATATTGTGTTCGGTAGTAGAAGTCAGAGTACACCTCACTTAAATTTAGATTCGGTTAACAATATGACCTCCGTACCTAATAATAGTCATCCAGAAACGTCTGGCACAAACGCGAATTTATTACGACCAATTGATATATTTAGTTCCCTCCGAATACCCGATGTAATAAAAGATTTGCCCAAATTTGACGGCAATCCTCGTTTACTCTATGAGTTTTTAAACAATGTCGAAGAGATTTTAGTCTATGTGAGAAGTATTGATGGTACGCCATACTCAGCTATTTTGTTACGAGCCATTAGAAATAAAATAGAAGGGCCCGCTAACGAGGTGCTGAATATGTACGGCACACCACTTGACTGGGAATCAATAAAAAATAACCTAATACTACACTACTCAGACAAACGGACAGAGACAACTCTCATTCGTGACCTACATAACTTAAGACAAGGTTCTAAAATGGTAGAAGAATTCTATAGCACAGTTATAGAAATTCAAGCTACTCTTCTTAATAATATTTTGATACACGAAAAAGAACAAAATGTTATCCGCGCAAAGCAAAACCTTTACGGCGAAATGTGTTTGAACGTCTTCCTAACAGGACTCAAAGACCCCATCGGCTCAGTAGTTCGAGCAATGAGACCAGAAAACCTCCCAACAGCCCTTTCTTTTTGCATTAAAGAGCAAAATATCCTCTATACTAGAGCAACATCTTACCAAAATACACAAATGCAAAAACCCTCAAAACACCAAAGACCTCAAAATCCTAACTCTAGAAACACACAACAGAATTTCCAAGTAGCAAATAACTTTCACCCACAACAAATGAGAAATCCTCAAAGTGGACTGCCAAGCAACAACCCACACCTTTTTACTAATAATTTACCAATAGTGCGAACATTGCCACAACACAACCAACAACAAAACCATTTTAAAAACTCCCAACAAACCCAAGTCCAACATTCAAAACCTCCTTCAAAACCTTCTCGTCCAGAACCCATGGACACCCTAACCACTAACTCACGCCTGACAATAATACCAAATAGATCACAAGTCAGCCAATTGCACTATGACCCCCGTGCTAGGTACACTATCCAAGAAGTACACAATTTAGGAACACATGCAAATTCAGAAATACCATCTAGCTATGAACCAAGTTTGGACCACTATTACGTCAACGAAAGTATCAATCAAGATAATGACAATACCCAAAACACAGAGACACAGCACGAAGATTTTACACAGGACAATAATTTATTAGACGACCAAAATTTTTACCCATTCGCCTCTCCAAACCAACAGGTTATATAGATATCAACAAACATGGACATAATCTTCCATATATAAATATTTCATCACCCTTTGGCCGACCACTCAAGTTTTTGATTGATACAGGAGCTTCCTCCTCATTCCTTAACCCTGAATTTAGCTATCCCAATGATTTTTCTACATGTGAACCTGTAACTATTACAACAGTTCTTAGCAAATATAATTTAAATAAGCAAGTTACACTTCCAATTTTTATTGAATTCAATCAAACTGGTAATCTTAAATTTCTACTTTTCAAATTTCATCAATATTTCGACGGACTCTTAGGATTAGATGCTTTATCAAAACTTGGAGCTAAAATCGACCTCCAAAAGAATATTTTAATAACTAATAACGCAACCATCCCTCTCCAATTTAAACCTAATTTTACCTCCGGAAAAATACTAATCCCCTCAAAGTCTAAGCAGGTTGTTAAAGTCCCTACAGATATACGTGACGGTGATATCTTCATTTCAGCAACCATAATAGAACCCCAATTATACATTCCAGAAGGGATTTACAAAGCCAATAACTGGTTCAGTTCGGTAGAAGTCATAAACAATAATAATGAACCAAAAATTCTCCTTATTGAACAACCCCTCAAAGTAGAACAATTTAATCCCCACAAAATAATCGAAGTGAACAACTTCAACGTTGCCTATAACGAAGAAACAACAGACACTGATATTAACAATCTTATCCGATCCACACATCTCAATACAGAGGAAAAAAAGAATCTCTTTAAACTTTGTTCCTCGTACGACGACATTTTCTTCAAAGAAGGTCAACCCCTTTCTTTTTCCAATCAAGTAAAACATAAAATAATTACAACTGATGAAGCACCCGTTTACACAAAATCATACAGATATCCACATGTCCACAAAACAGAAGTCAAACAACAAATCGATAAAATGCTAGAGCAAAATATAATCCGACCGAGCTACTCACCTTGGAGTTCACCAGTTTGGGTAGTTCCTAAAAAATTAGATGCAAGCGGTAGACAAAAATGGCGCTTAGTCATTGACTACCGAAAATTAAACGAGAAAACTGTATCCGACAGATATCCCATACCCAATATAAACGAGATACTAGATAAATTAGGAAAATGTTTATACTTTTCAACCTTAGATCTCGCGAGCGGTTTTCATCAAATCGAAATGCATCCAAAATATATGGCTAAAACAGCTTTTACCGTAGAAGGTGGACACTACGAATTCTTAAGAATGCCTTTCGGGCTCAAAAATGCCCCGTCCACATTCCAACGCGTTATGGATAATGTATTAAAAGATTTACAGGGTAAAATATGTCTAGTTTATTTAGATGATATTATAATTTTTTCAACTTCACTTCAAGAGCATATGGAAAACTTGAAAAAAGTTTTCGACAAACTTCGTGAATCAAATCTAAAAGTCCAACTTGATAAGTCGGAATTTCTCCACAAAGAAATTTCATTTTTAGGGCATATTGTCTCTACAGACGGTGTCAAACCAAACCCGGATAAAATCCGTGCAATAAAAGAATTTCCTATCCCTCGTACCCAAAAAGAGATAAAATCATTTCTTGGCCTTCTTGGCTACTACCGCAAATTCATAAAAGATTTTGCAAAGCTTGTTAAACCCATGACCGAATGTTTGAAAAAAGGTAGAACCGTTAAACTGACTGAACAATACATTAGAACTTTTGAAGAATGTAAAAACATACTGACTAATGACCCAATTTTGGCATATCCTGACTTCACGAAACAATTCATTTTGACAACAGATGCTAGCAATTTTGCTATTGGCGCTGTTCTTTCCCAAGGACACGTTGGAAACGACAAACCAATTTGTTACGCTAGTAGGACACTAACTGACACTGAAATTAACTATTCCACAGTCGAAAAAGAATTGCTTGCCATAGTCTGGGCAACGAAATACTTTCGCCCTTACCTATTTGGCAACAAATTCCAAATTATAACAGACCACAAGCCATTAACATGGCTCATGAGTCTAAAAGAACCCAATTCAAAACTCGTCAGATGGCGATTGAAATTAGAGGAATTCGACTACGAAATAATATATAAGAAAGGCAAACTTAATACGAACGCTGATGCGCTAAGTCGTATTAAGATCAACACTCTCCCACTAATTCAGCAAGAGGAAATAAATAACCACGACAAAATGACTACACAAAGTACATCAGGTTCAACCATACATTCAGCAGATGAAAATTTGAATGACAATATCCCAATTTCAGAACGACCTCTGAATGAATTCAATATACAATTAGTTCTATTAAACTCCAACAATCCATTTATGAAACTTGAAGTTCCTTTTAAAAATAAACAGCGCAGAACAATACAAAAACCACAATTCAATGAAGAAACATTAGTGGAAATCTTTAAACAATTCCTTCCGCCAAATAAAATTACGGCAATCTTTGCTGAAGACCACATTTTTCGCTTAGTTCAAGCAACTTACTCCAAACATTTTTCCAATAATAGATTCTTCAAACTTATAAGATGCATGAAAATCCTAACGGATATCACAAACAACGACGAACAAGATAAAATTATAAACGAATACCACATCAAAAATAACCACCGTGGAATTAATGAGACATTACTTCATCTGAAAAGGAATTACTTCTTTCCATTCATGGCTTCAAAAATAAAACAAACAATTAACAATTGCGAAAAGTGTCAAACCCTCAAGTACGACCGATCCCCACCCAAACCAGTATTTATGACACCAGAAACTCCAGACAAACCCCTCGACATAATTCATATAGACATTTACACAATAAATCACAAAAATATTTTAACAATATTTGATAAATTTTCAAAATTCGCCGCAGCTTACACACTTTCATCTCGTAATAGTATAACAATTGTAAAACATATTAAACATTTTCTAAGTTTACATGGTATCCCTAAAAAACTCGTCTGTGACCAAGGTTCAGAATTCACAAGCAATCTCTTTAAAGAAATATGCAATCAATATGAAATTACACCCCACTTCACTTCATTCCAACAATCTTCCAGCAATTCACCAGTAGAAAGGCTCCACTCGACGCTCACAGAAATCTATAGAATCATAGTCGCAAAAAGAAAAGAAAATCACTTAGACCTCGATCATGATGAAATTCTTAATGAAACTATTACAACCTATAACAATTCCATACACTCAAGCACAAAATTAACCCCTTTTGAATTATTTTATGGAAGAACCAGTGATTTTAATAAAAACATTAGGTTTAATGACGAACACGACTTCCTTAGAAAACTCAATGAGTATAAAGAAATCCTTTACCCGCAAATTAAAAATAAATTAGAGTTAGATACAAATAAAAGAATTAAAAAATTAAACGAAAACAGGGAAGACCCTGAAGAATTAAAAGAAAAAGATACTATATTTAGAAAAGAATGTCGCAGGAATAAATTAAGTCCGCGCTTTACAAAACATATAGTTAAAAGCAACGAAAAAGTTACACTTTTAACAGACGAAAATAAAAAATTACATAAATCTAAGATAAAAAAAAAAAAAAAAATAAATAAAAGTAGAAATAAATAAATAAGATAATATATTATAAAAAAAAAAACTTTATTTTTTAGGTTGACAACGAATCTAATCGTTACCTCTTCACAAAAACTAGAGACGCAAGAATTGACAGACAGGAACAAAATACTTTCATTTAACATAGGCCCTGCACGACTTTTAAAAACGTACAACAATTTTATTCATATCATAGAACTTCAGATATATCGGAATAGCATTCAGAAAATAACTGACTCCTTAAAAGCCTTAGAAAAATTTTACAATTTAAAAGATTCAATAGACGTTACTAGAACCAAACTTAATAATGTAGAATATAAACTAGACTCCTTATATCCGAAAACAAGAAATAAAAGAGGTTTAATAAATGGTCTGGGCACTGTCATTAAATCAATAACTGGTAACATGGACGAAAATGACGCTCAAAACTTAAATAGGCAAATCGAAAACATTCATTCCCAAGAAAACAAACTTCAGAACAAAATAAACTCTCAGACAATGTTTAATAAAAATATGGTTCAAAGGTTTGAAAATATTACAAGCCACATAAACAAACAGCAACATAATATTGAAAAATTTCTTGGCAAATTAAATGATGAAAACAATAACAAACTTCGCGAAAATGAGGAAATCCTGCTCCGCTCACAATATCTCAGTCAAATCAATTATAATATAGATCTTTTAAATAATCACATTAACAATATTGCAGAATCAATTATTTTGGCAAGATTAAATATAATTCCTAAATTTATCCTAAATAAAGAAGAACTGGAAAAAATCCAGGAATCATTTACAAACCAATCAATTCAAATTAGTTCATCCGAACATATATATGAATTACTTGGTCTGCAAGCTTATTACAATGATACCAAAATTATTTTCAATGTTCAAATACCTATCCTATCCCGTGAAATATATTCCCTTCTCCACATCATTCCATTACCTATTAACAAAACAAAAGAAATCGATATCCCAAAATATGTCCTTTACAATAACAAACACATTCAATACTTTGATGAACAATGTCCCAAAGTAGAAGGCATATTCTTCTGCCAAGAATCAAAACAAAAATCAACCAATCAAGCATCATGTTTGCAAAAACTTTTAAACAACCAACCAGGACATTGCACAACTAACGATATTGGACCAATTTCAACAATTTTACAACCAGAACCTAACTACATTCTCCTGATTCAAGCACCACCAACAGTAATAAAATCCAGTTGCAATATTGACCCATACACGATTTCCGGAACAATGCTGCTACATTACCAAAACTGTGAAGTGGAAATCAACGACATCACCTATAAAGATAATCCATCAATCTTTTGGGAAGAAATTCACTTGCGTTCAACTCCACATCAAACAGTCATTCCAAAAGCCACAATCAACAAACTAAACCTAGAAAAACTTCAAAATTTCAGCATCCAGAATGAAGAAGCATTCCAAATTTTACAAACAGACGTTACGCATACCAATCTCTACACATATAGTTCCCTTCTTACTCTTGGAGCAATTTTAACAATTTTTATGATTTATAATTACAGAAAGAATAAGAACGAAACAATAATGCTTCAAGCTCCCGCTCCAGCCATATCACCAAAGCTTCTATGGCCATCGCTCTATCTAGGGGGGGAGGAGTTACGTAACCAATAATAGAAACAACAACAAAGAACCAACCACCAAAACCTAACAAGAAACCAACCCAGCAATAGGACACCACCGGATTCTACTCAGCAACAAAATTTTAAAAATTAAATACAATTGTAATTCCTAGAATTTGAATATGTGAATTGCACAGGTGAAACTCTCCCATGCATTTTTGCAGACTAAGCGTCTGGCGACATCCGGCAGATACGAGAGTTCACCTTTGCAAGTTAGGTGAAAATTTTTATAAAATCAATCTTGTTTTGTCATTCGGAGAAAGAAGTTAAATAAAATTATATTTTTTTCAACTCCCGCGTTTTCGCTCTCTTAACTCGCGCGCTCAATATATGTATAAAAAAAAGCTGCCTATTGGTCTATTTTCAAGGACTGTTGTTAAGCACCTAAGTGTTCTTTGCAAAAGTGACACCATATTGCGATGCTTATTGTGAGAGTGTTGACGAATCCGCTGAACACATTCTCTGTAAGTGTCGCCGGCATTAGGACAAGTTTACCTAGTTTTAATGCAGCCTGACGATTTTCAAGGAGAAGCCGAGGTCGTCGCCATATTCTCAAGGAGCAGCTATCTAAGTTTTATGACCTCTGTTGACCTACTTTCAACATTGAGAAATAGAGAATCGCAGGAAGATTGCCTTAACTGCATGCAGGGGACTTTAGCAGAATGAAAGCCTGCATCAGCTTACGGAGAAAGAATGGCGATTCAAGTGGTCTGGAGTATGTGGAGTAGAATTTTAGAAACACAATTGGAGGTATTGTGAAGCCTTCACTCTAGCACACCTCACGTCCACACACACGCCGGCAATCCAAGGAATGCAGTGGTTATCTCCATGCGTGATGGTCGAGAGCATATTGTATTACGAAACATTTCATCCATTTAGTATTTCATAAGCACCTTCGTCGGCCAGGAGTATTGTTCTTACAGTCGGCCGAATAGAGGATTGCAGTGTAGACCCGGTTCGCTTAAGACAGTAGGAACATGAGGAAATACCGAGCCGAAGAAGGATATCAGATTCAAATCAAACTCTAATGTCATATTGAGGACAAGAAAGACTCACTTCATGCACAAGAACACGTACTGTAGGCGTGATGAACCACCTCGAATATGGATATGGTGCAATGATCTATATCCAACGATATAGTATATAGAAGATGACACTAAGGAATTAACAAGATACTGACGATGTTTGGGGAACGCTTTTAACGCCTACGCGAAGTGTTGAGTTTCGAAGGTTGGTATGGTTTGTAGCCGAACTCATCTTCCAACGCTGTACATAGCAACTTACATCTCTTTGTTATCATCGAGTTATCCAGCAATCGAACCAAATTGTTCGCAAGGGACAATAGTGGACAAATTGAGCAATACTCTTCATTTTCTTAAGTCAAACTTGGTTGGCTGGTTTCCTGTTGGACACAGGCATACTTAGGCCAGAGCAGGTCCATTGGGATACACTGGATCTTGATCCATTTCTGACACGAAAAAACCTAGAAGTTAAGGAGAATCTAGTTTTTTTTTTTTAAAACCAATTTGAACTTCTGGTGAAGCGAAGACGATCTGCACCGTTGGTTTCTGTAAGATCGCCGAGGTTTTGTGGAAAGTTTGAGATAGGGCTGGGCTAGTGCAGAGGAGTTGAAGAGTCGTTTCTTCTTCTTCCTCATCCCTACAATAGTCATTTGAGCGGATGCCGAGCCTTGCGGAATGTCTTCCGATTCGACAGTGTCCATGAAGGACACCTGTGATGGTACTGATGTGCGAGCATTTTAACATGATTAGGCTACAGCAGCGATTGTGATCTAACATAGGCCAGATCTATCTCGTGACATCGCAGGCAGCGTCGCTTGCCCACCTGCAGGTCGCCTTATCAGTGGTGTGCTGAACAATAATATTTTCACAAGTAGCCAGTTGCATTCGCATGGACTTAATTTTTTTGTGAAATGTACAGTGCTGTGCCATACTCCTACTTAGCAAGTCCATCTTTTCTACAGTTTGCTGGAATGTCGCAGTGGCATCACATTAAGATGTGCCCGGCAACTGAAGGTTGTTTTTGATTTAAAAGCAACTGATTCCAGAGACATAGTAGCTGCTTGACTATCACATTCCAACTCAGTCAGAGAAGAGCTTCCTTGATGGATATGATATATTCGTAACCTCCAATAGATAAACACTGCATTGGTTTGGAAGGCGGAACGACAGATCAAAGCGTAATTTCTGAGAAAATATACCAGCTTCCACCCATTCTTCGCTTTTACTCGTATGTCAACGCTGCAGCGAAGGTGAATGTCAAGCAGTCTTTCGAAGATGTTTAGGAGAAAAGACTACAAGCTGATAGGTCTGAAGTCCCTAGGGCATACGTGCGGCTTTCCACCGACTTTGGGTACGAAAACTACCTTTGATTCGGCCCAAGTCCTAGGAATGTAGGAGAGCTTCATACAGCCGTTAACAACCATGGAAGAGTGTACTTGTAAGTTTTTTGTATTTCAGCCGGGATAATGCCATCCCGTCCTTGTGCCTGAAAGGGTTTGAAGCTGTTTATGGCCCAGATAAACTTAGACGCGTTTATGATCGTATCGGGATTTCGAGAAGCTATGTGCGGGTCTATTGGCTTTTCATTAGTACAATCAGGAAAGTACAAGTCAGACGTTGATTTAGCTAAGTTACTTCACCATTTCCTTAAGGAGTATAGAATGCCTATTTTGAGCCTCAAAGATCCCTATGAACATACACATACGTACATTTGTGTACTCAAAACTCGACTATGGCCCTAAAGTTTTGTTTAAAAAGCAAATTTTGAAATTTTCATTACCAAATAAGTTGATGTAGTTGGTATCCTGCGCATCAAAAAGTCACCACACATTTCATATTTCAAAGTCTTAAATGAACATGTTGAACAATGCCGATGACCCAACCAGACAGACGTTCAATTCTCCAGAAATAAATTGACAGAATGACAAATTGTTGGAGATACTAATTTTGACATGCAGCGCATACAATCTCCTCAACTTAATTAACGATCGTCAATTTGTCAGTCGGCAGGAGATTAAGTTCGTTTGTGCGTCTGATAAATGCGATTTGTTCCCCAATTGGCGTGTGCTGCTCCCTTCGCTTGTTGCTGATTTTTTTTTTTTCTTTGGTTTTTCAAGTCAAATCGATTTAACTTCTGTGACAGAAGGACAAAGAAATGAAGAATTCGAATGCATCATGGTGACTTTCTTGGAAGACCAAAGCTTGGATTGTTTCTTCGAAGTCAAATCAGCGGGTGTTCATCAAACGGAATTGTTTCTTTCATGTTAAAACTACGCCAATCAATCTGATTTGGGAAACATTCTGTCTAGCAAATTTTGAAATTTTTTTTGTGAAAAATTAACGAAATTCATAAATCACCCCCTGTTCTGGAGTACATACAAGGCGATGACAAATAACCCGAGTCCGCTATCAACACCTTGGTATCCTTCGTTTCATCCAAGGAGGAATACGAGTGCACAGCAGATAGACCCTTTCCATCTGACTACCACCCCATCGTCCTGGTGAACAATGGAGATAAATCAAGATTACGGCTTCTGGCACCGCATCCTGTTCCAGTTTAATTAGATATTTCCCAAGCAGTGCTACCCCAGTTGCAGTGTACACGTACCTACGCGTTGCGTCTTTCTAATCAGGTTATCAACAAAGATATAAAAGCTGTGCGCTCTATGGAGCTACTCGACGGTGTAAGTTGATTTAGTTTGTCAAGTCGCGTCGACTGCATTTGTCTATGTCAAGGATTTGGGGTTGATATCGGAACGCTTCGGGTGAGAGTTGTCCTTTTTTTCCCCTTTTACTTTTCCATAAGGAATCTTACACTCATGCCGTCGTTATTGTCGTGTTCATGGTTAGTCTTGGGTTAGTTGGTTCAGTTACTTCCTTTTGCAACGCACACACTTACTCACTCGTTTACTGGTAGGCTTGAGAACATTTGATAAATACTGTGAATCTTGTGATTTCATTTGTCATCCTGGCATTTGACCATTAATCATGGTTGTGTTGTGCCGTAGCGCGCTACGCGATATCTTCACCAAAAAAGGGGCATAATAACTCTTACTTACTTACCACTTCGTCTACTTCTTCCACTTCCATTTCCATTTCTGCGAGGCACTTACAGTCACTGGCCTGCCACCGATACCAGTCTTAGTGAAGCGAAGAAGTCTTTAAGATTATCGCTTTGCTGCTGTTTGGTAATAGGGTGAGTGGTGAAAAATAATTTACAGTCCGCACAAGTAGTCAACGGACTTGAGAAGTATATTTATAAAAAAGTTATTTATTGAAGAGCTTGAGGGATGGGCATTTTATCAAAAGTAGGTTTAGAATATGTCTTCCTAGCCAGCGACTCTATTTAGCATATTTGTGAGATGACTTCTCAGTCCAAGTCAGCTTACGTAGGTCGAAATATGAGATATTCTTTCCTGATCTCCGTTCTGTTTTCGCTACTACATATCATACAGTTTTTCAACAGCTACACTCTCCAAAATTGGATAGATGGAAGATAGTGTTTACCCAGCCGTACCCCGAGCTTAAAGTTTAATTTTTGTTGCAGAACCAACCCATTGTGAGATGTGAGATGTGAGATGTCTTCTTTAAGGTCATCGGAAAGTCTTCAAATAGTCTGCTTGTAATGTTCTTTTCGTAGAAATAGATACACGGCCCATATTCCGTAGAACTTCGAGCGGTTTCCAAGCAAATTTGAGTGAATTGCAAATCCTGAATTGACTGCTAACATAGAACATGGATAAGAATTGACTGGCTGAAAAATAGCAAGACATCATGCTAAGCTCTCGCAGTTTAGGAACATGTAAGTCTGTGACGTTATTTTATCGAAACTGAGCTGATACTCATGAGTTTTTTTTCCAACACAAGCCGTAAAGTGAATATCCGAAAGGTGACTGACTTAGTAAGTGTAAGATCTCAGAGAATCTATTAAGCAGACTATTGACGTAGAGCGGTAGGGGTTCGCATGGTTTAGTTGGTAGCATCCTGTGCAATTGCTGCTTTTCAAAGAGTTCACGGTCTTAAATGTATGATTCCATTCAAAGGGCATAATTTGCTACTTTCAATAGATTCCCAGAGATTTCATCTATGATTTCTTTCCAGCTTTTCGCCTCTGATTGTGACTTTACTATAATATGCCCCTTCTCATCCCTGAATCCTTTATCTACTGCTACAGGACATGTTAACTAATATTCTTGCTCTTCTTTGCCTTCGTAGAAAGATATGTTCCTCCAGGCTCCTTGCTTCTGTCGCCAGCAGCTTCTGTCCTTCTTTGCAGAACCGCTTTGTGCGCCTCCTATTTCGCTGAATGTTCTCATAAAAACTCTTCCCAAAACAAGAGTTTCGTTTTGGTAGTTGGGTGAAACCCTGCATATCGTATGTGGAATACCTTAGGTCTTATTGACATTGGTTTACTGGACTGTAGGTTGACCGCATAGGTCTTCTCTAGAAGTTAGACCTTTCTAGTTTCTCATTTTCAGTCAAAGCGGTCTTTTTCCAAGTGCCTTCAATTACGCTGCTCTTCTGCAGGGCACCTAAGGCGAAGTCTTTCTACTTTTTCTGTTTTTCTGTCGGAGTAGAGCTCTCAGACAAAGAACCAGTCCATTGTACTCTTTGTAAGTTGCTTTTAATGAAATCGTTCAGGTTTTCGAAGAAAGACAAGTAAGCGCTTCAGTGATAAAGTGCCTACAGTACCAGAACCCACCACAATAACGACGAGTACCTGTAGCCTGATGCGAGCGTAAGCCGAATATTCACAGAGGTAGTGCCACGGGGTATTAACTCGTTCATAGCAAGCGTCGCAGAATGTAGTTTTACTTATACGCAGCGCATTTAAATACTTAAAAAAACTGTACGGCCCCGTCACGAAGTCAGCATTCAACCTCCACACTTTTCTGCTGAGGGACAGCAAGCAAGCCACTGACTTCGGACGTCTGGAAGCATTCGTTTCGTCTGGCTGCAACGTGGCGAGTCATGCTATCTGCAGTTGTGCACATATGAAATACAACTGTCAATGGAAAATTTAACGGAGGACGCAGGCAGAACCAACGCAAGTTCGGGTCCTGAAAAGCGCTCCTCTTAGCCTTGCCTGGCAAGTTATTCGGCGATTTCATTTCTCGTGATCTCATTGTAACCTGGAACCCAGACAAGACTCAGCGAATTCAGCCTTTCGACTGCGTTCAGTGATGTCTTGCATTTTTGAGCTAACCTGGAAGTCATGTGAGGGTACTGCAAGGCTCTAAGCGCAGCTTGCCTGTCACTACAGATCAAGATGCTTCGTGCCCTCTACCGGTACTTCACAATATAGTTCGTTGCCATCAGGATTGCATATATCTCCGCTTGGAAGACAGTCCTCCAGAAACACACCATCGCAGCGTCCTATATCGGTTTAGGAACCGTCCGTGAAGACTCGACTGCACTACTTTCCTGGCTCAGAAAAACCAGTATTGGGCACAGGAAAATTCAATTTCGCATTTTTTCTGCAGCAGAAGTTCCGATGTCATTGCACATCAGATTGAATGTCCATAAGACTAGAGTCGAAGACACCCGGCGCGCAAGCTCCTTATAGCTCCAGTGTATGTTGCACCAAAGACCATCTTTTTAAAAGGAAGATGGCTTTGAGAGTGCAGTTCCTGATATAAATATCAAGGGGAGAGGGATTCATCAATCCCTCTAGAGTGAAGACAGTTGTGCTAGGGAAAGGCCCCATGCAGCCGAGACAGACTGTTCTTTGGAGTCTGGTAAAAGTAGCAATGACGTACTTTCTTGAGATTTTATTTCACCATACAACCGATGCCTATGATATAATTGGATTTTTATAGACGTGGAGATTGGACTCTTCTCGGTGATAGGCCCCATGGCTTGCCAATAGCTCACTTACACTGCCAGAAGGCCGACATCTCCTTAGAGGTTTTCGACGTAACGTGTTTAGTTCATAGAAATTTGTTATCCAGGATGACACCCAAACACTTAGCTTCTTCTGGAATTGGATGATTATGCCTTAGAGCGTCAGATCAAACAGCTTCCTCCTTCTCGTAAAGAGAACAACCCCGGTTTTAAGAGGATTGACGAAAATGCCATTTCTAGTGCACCAATCGTCGGTCACTTCCAGAGCTGCATGCACGTTAGAGCTTTTACTTAAAAAACTAGTGATTTGTTTGCACCCTCAACGTGGGTGAAAATGCCCAGAGCGTATTCTTTCTTGTCGAGTGAGCCTTTAATTTTGCGCACCAGATTCTGAAGTGCACTCCCGCAAGATCTTCCGCATTGGTAGGTGTGTTTCATTGCAGACAGGGGATGGATTCGCGGGGCAGTCTTACGCACAAAGATCTCGACCATTCTCTTAGGGTTCGAGGACCCTATTAGCTGGAGCATTATCGTACTTCCGCTCGATGTGCCCGAACCATTGAAGTCGACGAATTTTTGCATCTTTGTATAGCTCATAGAGTTCGCGGTTGTGTCTTCTTCTCCATACGCCCTCTTCGCAGACAGGAGCAAATATAGGAGCCTAAAACTTGTTCCACTGTCTTAATTATTCTCCAACTTTCGGCTCCGTAAAGCAGGGCTGGCAAGGCTAATGCTTTGTAGAGCATGCTTTTGACTCTTTGCGATAGGAGTTTTGACGCAAGTTGTTTCGACAGACTGAAGTAGCAGGGGTTGTGTTGGGTTACACCTGGTGAACTCCTTGACTACCTCAAAGTTGAAGCTGTCGATGGTGACATATTGTCCTAGGTAATGTGCGACGGAACGGTTCTTAGTCGCATACATTTCGTTCTTTCCTCATTCACTTTAAGACTAATTCGTTTAGCCGTAAGGGCTTCAATTACGGCACGCTGGAAGCACGCGATTATATCAATATCATCCGCATATCCCAGAAGCTGGACAGACTTGGAGAAAATGTGACCTTCCGTGTTGACTTTAGCCCGTCATACTATCTGGCCAAGCATAAAATTGAAGAAGTCACACGACAGCTCGTCTTCTTGTCGAAACCCGGTGCAGATTTGTAATAATTCGGATGTTCCACTTCCACTCAACACAGCGCATCGCGAGTTTTCCAGTGCTGTGCGACAATCCGGATCATTTTTCCCTGGATCCCGAATTCGGCTTTCGCATTATATACCTTAGTGCGATGGATGTTGTCATATGCACCTTCGAAGTAGATGAAGAGCTGGTGTGTGTCGACTTGGAACTCGTTAGTCTTTTCCAGGATCTGTCTTAATGTGAAAATTTGGTCTCATGTCGATTTGCCGGGCCGGAAGCCGCACTGGTATTGGCCGATTTGTGCGGTGCTGTACGGTTTCAGATGTTCACACAGTACACTGAATAGGGTCTTATGGGCGACGTTAAGTAGGGATATGTCTCGATAGTTGTAGTTGTAGGACATAGGGTCGTCCTTCTTGCAGACAGATAGATCTGATATTCTAGTCGTCGGGCGTATTTTCGTGCTCCCATGCTTTGCAAATTACCTGGTGCATGATCCTTGTCAAAACATTGCCTCCGGCTTTGAAGAGCTCAGATGGCAGGCCATCCGGGCCAGCGGCTTTATTGTTCTTCAGTTTTTGTATAGCTGTGCCGAGTTCTTCTAAGCTGGGCGGGAGAACTAATTCTTCGACGGGAGATGTGTTCCCTTCCTGCCCTATCACTTTCTTTGGGTCATGTCAATTAAAAAACTGCTGCAAATTTTGCTTCAATACATCCACAATTCCCTGTTGATCAGTGACCAGATTACCTTTGCAATTTCTTGGAGACCCGTTTTAAAGCCATTGGCTAGGTTTTTGCCTTTTAAAAAAGCTCCTGGAGTCATTCCTTTTCTAGCAATCTTCGATATCCGTGAGCTTTGCGAGTGCAAAGGCTCTTTTCTCCTCTCTTCTTCCCACGCTGCTCTGGTGACACGTTGCATCTTGTATGCCACATCTGTTGCCTTCTTTTTTTGCACACATTCATCATCATACCACTGATTTGATTCTGGAGTGGTAGATAGCCCAAGGTGTTTTCGGTCACCTCCTTGATGGAATTGCAGCAATATGACCACATGTTGTTGACGTCTGTGGTAGGCAAGTTTTACGTCCGGGGGCTCTCTCTAGTCACTGGCTATTTCCAGTGTGCGTAGGAGTCCAATGTTGAACCTCCTTTTTGAATGTTGTTGCAGCTTTCTTTGATTTGATAGTCGAACTCTGAATCGGGTTGCTACCAGGTAATGGTCAGAGTCGACGTTTGCCCTTTTGAATGTTTTAATATCCAGGATATTTGACGAGTGACGTCCGTCAACTCCATCCGGAGTTAGCCAGGTTGCTTTGTGGATTCCTTTGTGAGGGAACATCATGCTATATATCACTGCATTACTAGCTGCTGCAAAGTCTGCGAGTCGGAAGCCGTTATCCGTTGTCGTGTCATGGAGGCTATATTTTTCCTGGATTGCAGTAATATCCGCCCTGGATATTTCCCAGTTTTTAAGTTGCTCCTGGGGGTGTAAAGCGTTCTTACATTCCAGGAGAATACTCTCAAATCGTAGTCCTTCTTCGCGGCGTGTTGCCTTAAATATGGGAGTCCGTTTACATCCGAGGCTGGATTGTGTTCATTTATAACATTTGTTTTTTTTACGTGAGTGGGTCGTCACCACAACCGCCCTTTTGGTCGAAGTGAGGTTGCTGGATACATTAGTTCACTACTCAGGGGTGCCGTAGTAGTTATCCAGGGGCACCATGAAGAAGCTGCATGTCCACTTGGATTGGACAGTGACAAGGATCGCGCTGGACTTCGCGTGGTTGAAGGCAATCAGGAGCTTTACCCTTCATGCTTGCTCCCCGGGCTTAGTGTATATGCACGGAAATCTTGGCTTTTGTCACCTAATATAAATGGTTCAATCTGCTTAACGGCGTAGCTTTTCTTGTTTAAAAGCCGGCAGATATGGGTTTTCTCAACGCCGATGATTTCGTTACTACTCGGTTTCGTTGCTCAACTCTACAGGTTCTAACTCTTTGTAAAACTTCCGAACGTAGTTCTTAGATCAATTCTCATGTTCTTTCCTTTTCCTGGTGAGAATTCGATGTTCTTCCTTGCCAGAATGGACGAGCTGCAGGACTAATTCACATCGAAGATTTTTAGTTTCCTTTCTTATACCAGCGGATCCCAGTGTTAGTATGGGAGTGAAATTCACTTTCTAGAGATCTCCACCCTCCGGTAGGGTTTCGGCTGCTAAGATTCCGAACATCCTACGTGTACAGAAAAAAGCGTCAAAAGTCATCAAAATCTGTACTTGACCAAATTGTTTGCATCCCAAAGAATTATCGGATGATCTGAGCCTCAAATAGGTTGCAGTAGCTCACTTACACATGCATTTAAAGCTGACTCCGTCTTAGAAAATTTTGTAGCTGGCAGGTCAGTATTGTATCCATGATGCTTTCGTGCTTATACATTAAAGAGGAACTAGTACGAGTGTCAGGCTGAGTGGTGATGATACAGTTGGTAGTTCTACTTCTCCATGCATAACCAGCCTTTGTACCAGCTGTAGCAGAATTTAAGGTTCAATACTCAAACAACTTTATTCGAACCACTTAAAAGGGCTTCACACCACCTAGATCGGACCAAACTAGAGAAAACGAATCGATTGAGCTGATGACCTTCGTGTTTTCCTGCTCATATTAATAAAACAAGTCAGCTACTATTGAAAGATTCGTCCATTGTACGGCGTTTATGCTTCTTTGTATGGAATTGGTCAGCTTTTCGTAAAAACATGGGTTAATGCTTCAGTGACAAATATTCCCACCAAACTCTAGAACAGCTTATTGAAGATTCTGTTTAAAGTTGGCAGCAGCTGGCCGATACCAATAGTAAGAAGGTACATTAAGTTTGCCATTACATACGTATCCCATGTCTAAGATCCTAATACTACATAGCACTGCTTGTGTTTTTTTTTTAATGACAGAGAACTATTTTAATAGACAACATACAGTTTTATATCATTCATTGGATACAGCCTTCGAACCTTTTGGATTCCGGCTGACTTCTGCTACTTTCAGCCCTATTCCTTAACTTGAAATAGGTTCGACGTTTTCGTTTCAAAAATAGCTTCTCAGTCTTCGTTCATGGGGTTAAGAATCGAAAGTATTACGAGTACTCGTATTTTCCAGTCGGAAAACAGTTGCTCACCACTGTTTATGCAAAATCATCAGCACACTGGCGATTACCCCTGCTCATGTTGAGTGCACTTACGAAGTCCATTCATCATTCGCGACAGTCACAAGATGTTCTCACAGCGGTAGCACAGTGCAGTCAGTGCATTTGACCTTTTAAGGCAAACACCATCGTAAGCACTCTACAGTTAACGATTTGCAACTAACGACTCCTCATGGTCATGTACGAGAAAAAAATTCATCAGTGATGTCACATTGCCAAGAAGTCTTTAGACATTCCTTCGGCTTATGGTTCTTAAGTACTCGTACCTACGAGTATTCCTAACTGCTCCCCTGGGATGAGATCTGATTTCATTTAGTTGTCCATATGCTCCGAAGACGTATATGCTTCTGACGTAAAAAAAAAAAAACCTCAACACGCCCACAATGTCTTCTCGTATGATCGCACCTAATTTACGATTGTGCGTTCAGAGTAAACAACAAAAAAAATAAGACATCCACCCACCACAGTACAGATCAGTTGGATATCAGTTTTCACAATATGCTCACGCACCCCTAATTGAAAACTACAAGAGTCTAAGAGAGTACACGCCCAATTACTCCAAGTGCTCAGCGGCAGACGCCCTAGTCCTAGTCTGTTCCCCCAGTTTGCATTCCATCCAGAGTCAGCTTCGCCCTCGATCGCTCGCGTCTTTGTCGAAGATAAATTGCTGTCACCGCATAATGAAGTGGTAGGACAAACAAACAGTAGGGAGGGTACCAATTCCACAGCCACAGTCCCGACTGATGATCTTCTTCTGCCGCCTCCCCCCCATCCATCTAATTACGTGGGATAATTTATTTGTATCCATGTGGCCTGGCCATGGCATTGTCAAATTTAATAAACGATAAAACAACTTAATTAGCCCTAAATCATTCCGGGACCAAGATACGAGTACGAGTACGAATACGCGCTAGTGCAGAGATGGCAGAAACTGTTGTGGCTGTTCCAAGCCAGGCATACGAGTACGAGTATACCATATTATTGTACTTCGTATGTGCCCCTTGGGAGACCAGTTTCGTGGCTCGTCCTCACCCGCCAAGTTAAACCAACACAGGCCTCATGGCCGACCAACACAGGATGGTGGTGTCGGTGGGCCTATCGCACTATCGCTCTTCGATTTGCATATGAATTCTGTCAAATGCTTGTCCGATCGTTGTACGTGAGATAAAGACGGCTTGGGTCGTAAATCGTATCCAAGAATGCTAATCCAATTTTTCTTCCTCTGCTTCTTCTTCTTCTTCATTTTATTCATGTTCCACCGAGATATGGAGGATTTAAGATCTTTTTGTCTCTTGTCTTTCCCATTATGCGTCGTTAATTATTGTTTTCGTTTTGACATTTGCATAAATTATCATCGGTGTCAGGCTGGTCTGGCACTGAGGCTGGACAGCAGAAGCTGTCAAGTTGGATGCGGATGCGGATGCGGGAGCGAAATGCAAAAATCTCAGATAAAATTTGTCATCCATTTGGAGTTCGTTTTGTGTTTTATTGACGTGTGATAAAGATTCGATGATTCACTAGACGGTAGATACATACTATTGTACATCGTATGTACATTGACAGGTAGAGCCATGAGTATGAGTATCGATGTTGGAAATTTATTTTGTGGTTACGTTCTGAGATGCGCGAGATTTATTTTACTACTCTTTCGATGTTAATTACCCCTAACCGATCTACAGATTCTCGATTCCTGATTCTCGATTCCCGGAAATGGAACTTGATTCGGGGAGTTGCTTGTGAGTCGCGCTAATTGATTTTGATTGATTTTCAAAGAACGCAACCGATTGACGGTGAGGCAACCAATATTAGAACGAGTTGTGGTCAGGCGGCAGCAGCTACGACGTTTTAAATGCCAAAGGCAGTGAGGAAGTGTTGATGTGTTTAAACTTTTAATTACGTCAGCGGTTGATGAAAGGAATCTAGTTTGTTTTTTTTTTTTTTTTTTTTTGTTTAGAACGAAACCACAAGCTGAGTGCTTTTCTGAGTGGTGTACTAAAGTGCGGTTTTGTGGATGAGGACATAGAAGAAGTGATTTAATTTGGCATCCGCTTAGTTCAGAGGGTTCTAGGTACAAATTTTGGTAACGAATTGTTCCACTTAGGGAGTAGAAGTGCACAAAATATATGAGTGAGCATTAATGTTCCAATACTATCGATCTTGTGGACCTCACGATGTTCGAACCTAGATGATTCAGAACAGAGGACAGTATAGTAAAAGACTGCCATCAAAATGTAGCTGCCTTGTGGGTGGAGAAATTTAGGTTTATCCGAACACGGAATGAGCAGATGTAAATGGTCTCAATTGAATTGAATATTGTAGGCCGCCATTGAGTAGGTAAGTCAAATCCAATGTTGTAGGCCTTAATGGTTTCTCAAATTTATTTCTAAAATTTAGTCAGATGAAAGTTTGAAAGTTTTTGTGTTAAGTGGAATCTCAACCTTGTGATACGTAAGAAAATAAGACGCCTAAATTACGTCTACGATCGGTCACATTCCGTATGACCCTATGGTGGTATTAACACATCTTATAGACCTGAGCTCCGAATATAAAAAGTAGCACTGTCATGGTTGGGCTATTAAGTTTCTGACAGGGAAGTGAGATCTTTATGTTTTAACTTGTCAACAATATTTTTATGTAGAATATATGTTCCAACGTTCTCAAAATTAATGTTTTCTTTTTAAGAAAAAAATGCGCTTATATAGTTTTTTTAATTTTTTTGAAAGCATTTTGATAGCTTATCCAATCAGTTGGAAAAGAAGTTTTCACTTTCGGCAGCGAGATCGGAATAGTCGGTAAGGCGATGGTGTAACATCAGGAGTATATGACGGCCGGTAGATAGGGTAGTTAAAAGTGGCTGTTGGAAAGACCAACGCTCTTAGACCTATTGGCCCATTCTTATGCCACGTTGATCTGTGATCCTCTTACTCATGGAATCAATTTGAGCATATGATAAAGCGTAGGAGACTGTTAACGTCTATATTCTTTAGATCATTTTAGTAATTTTAGAAGAAAGCACCTGAGTGAAGTTTTCTTCTCTAGGAAAGAGTTGGACATGTACCGAGTAGGTGGAGGATTGTATCCTCTTGCTCCTCGTCCATGCAGCTTATACAGAAATCGTTTGTAAAAACGGCAAGCCTTCTTGCATGCTTGCCTATAAGGCGGTGTCCAGTGAGACACCTATGATGGCGCTCAGATGTTTCCTATTTAGAAGGATCAGATTCTTAGAGCCATTCAGATCTAGCTTTGGCCAGATATATTTGGGCGCTGGACATGTTGGTTCAACAGGCCATCTAAGGTCTCTTCTTTTATTGGCATCCAGCTTTAATATGAATTTGCACACGTGGCAATTGGTATACCCTTTTCCGGCAGAATAGATAGAGTGGTTCCAATTAAGGCGAGATCGTCAGTCCTACAATTCCCTGGAATAAAGGTAAAAGTTGAACTACTCTGCTATCTTCGTAAGAGGTGATCGGCATTCAAGGGCGGTCTTAGAATTTAATCAGACTGAGTCCAGAGACTTGATAGCGGCCTGACTATTCGAAAAAATGCGGATATCTTTGCACATATCACGTTTTTCTTCAGCCAGGACAGAGCTTCTTTAATCGCCAAAATTTCCGCCTGGCAAAGATTTAGCATATCTGAGAAACCACCGCCACCAATCACGCTATAGGTTTGTCGTGATTAAAGATTACGCTCTTTCTGTTGGCCAAAAATGGGCGTTTGCGCAGAATTTTTTTTGTTCAAACAATCAAGCTAAGTAGAATAATGACTAGCATTTAAGGTTTTATTTTATTTAATCAGCTCATTGTACATCAGACATTTGCGGTTCCACCAGGAATATAGCATTTCCTCCTTCAGATGCACACCAACTCTTGAAGTTGATGCGGAGTTTTCCCTCTACGTGGGCTCTTTTCCTTGTAATATTTTTATTTACTATACGCCCACTTTTCATCTCACGTAACCAAGCATTTTAAGAATGACTGCCTTTACTAACGAGGAATATTTGAGGTACTATTGCATTTTTTTTTACCTAATTAGTGTGCCACTGTTACAGAAAGTTTTGACACAAAATCAAGCTTTTTTATGTTTTCCAAAGCAGTTGTCTGATGAACTCCAGTCTTGATGGTCGCACCTATGGAAGTTACTGCAGGATCTATTTATCACTTGCTTCGGATGGCGTTCTTGATCGGGGCTCATCTTTCATAGAAAAGTCACCCGAACGGAATTTTGAAAACCAACTCTTTCATGTCGGAGGAGTTACTGCGAACTATCCAAACACTCCGCATAATTTTTGCCTGCAACCGGTTTTTTGACCATTTTCGGACTAACTCGCCTTAAATTCTATATGATATAATTGTGCGATTATATGAGAACACAAGCGTTCTTACTTTAGCCTAACACTATCAATTCCTACTACTCACCTCCACGTGGTGACTGCTGGGTGCCTAGTACCCCGACAAGAGATGGGGTAACCAACCCCTGTGGAAGGTCGTTGGTGATAGCTGACTAGAGGGGGGGTGAAAGAGTCCCATCTCACTAAGGAACTTTGTGCTGTTTCCGGGCGGTTGCGGACGAATTGTAAGGATGGAATTAACGGTGGCGTCCACAGTTCCAGTTGTGTCGAACTAGTGTTATCTCTATATGAGCTACTTCAGCGTACTTGAATACCAAATCTATAGGGATCTCCAACACTAAGTCAGGGTGTTGGAAAAGAGTTGATAGCGGATGTGCCCTTAATAAGGGCTAACGGCAGCACTCATAGCCCCGTAGAGGGTTAATGGCTCCGGAATTTGCTCCGGCCTCTTATGTCCTAGGGGTCCCAAAGAGGTCCTGGCGCTTCAGGTTGGCGGTTGTGCGTGGGGTTAACTGCCCAACCACGTAAAAAAGTAATTGTTACGAAACGACCGATAGCCTCGGATATGGACGGGTTCACTATTGCAAAACGAACAAAGGACAACAACCTCGCAGCCGAAGGCGTGCAGCGGAGGTTCTAGACTACTATAAAGCAGATATCACCGCCATCCAGGAAGTGCGATAAGATGGGCCCGGCCAAAGAAAAATGAAAAACTGTGGTGTGTAGTGATTGCTATTTTTATGCAGATTTGTTGTAAGCGGCAGACTTAGGCAAGAAGTCTTCAGCTTTCGACATGTGAGTGAATGCCTTATAACAATTCCTATCAAAAGTAAATTCGCTAACATCAGCCTCACATGCGCTCACGCCCGAACAGAAGAAAAGGACGATTCTACCAAAGAGAGTTTCTACGAGCTCGTCGTCAAAACCTACGAACAATGCCTGATGTATGACGTTAAAATCCTCCTAGACGACTTTAATGCCAAAATTGGAAAGGATGTTAGCACAATCGGAAGACATAGCCTACACGACACCGTGCCTGGAAACGGACTTAGGCTAATCGATTTCTATATCAAGCACAAGGTTTCCGTACCTCAATATTCACAAGTGAAAATGCAGACAATAGGCCAGCAAACTGTCAAGCAGACTGATCATGTTGCGATCAACGTAAGGCACTCCTCAAGTCTTTTCGATATACCAACATTCCGAGCGGCCAACATAGAGTCGGACTACTACCTAGTTGCAGCCAAGGTACGTTACGGATAATTCAGGCGCTACAATACTATGAGGAGATTTAACGTTGAACGGTTGCAATAGCAACAAGTCGCCAGAACCTTTCCGATCGCGCATCCGTCAACCTCTCGAGAAGTTCTTTGCAGCCAGCATCAAGTGCTGAAGACCAGTGGCTTAGATACCGAGAAGTCATCAGAAATGTCACAACTCTGCGCCAACTATAGAGGTATCTGTCTCCTAAACACGGCATATAAGATCTTGTCTGTCGCATTGTGCGATCGCCTGAAGCCATTGGTCAACGGTCTGATTGGACCCCATCAGTGCGGGTTTAGGCTCAGTGAGTCCACAATTGACCAAATATTCACACTACGGCAGATCCTGGAGAAAACCCAAAATGTTCAGATAGATACTCACCACTTTTTATCGATTTTGAAGCCGCATATGACAGAATCTATAGAAATGAGCTATACAGAGCCATGTCTGGTTTTGGCATCTCTGCCAAATTCGTCCGCTTGACGATGGAGGAACCTCGCTGCTGTATCAAGGTCGGTAACCCAAACCAAGAACTTTGACGTCAAAAAAAGATTTAGGCAAGGCGACGCGCTGTCATGTGACTTGTTCAACATCATACTTGAAAAATTGTGCATAATCCACAAGCCAACACACGAGGTATTATTTTCCAAAAGACCGTTAAATTGCGGAATAACCACAGTGTGGCGCTCCCATTGTTCCGATTTGAGTTCTGTTTTTTTTTTGTTAAGTTGGTAAATCTGTTGTTGACATTCCCTCTAAATCTTAGTATCATAGCTTGACATTTGCAAAAGTTACGCAGCCAAGAGTACATCTATCTCTGTGTGCGTTTTGGCGATTTTTTACAATTTTAGAAATGGATTTAAATTTGCAACAACGAACTTGTATTCAATTTTGCGCAAAAAACGGATTTGATGGGGCGCGAACATTGGAAATGTTGGAAAAGTATTTCGGCGACGATTCTCTAAAGAAAACGGTCGTTTACCAGTGGCACGAACGGTTCAAAAGTGGTGGCAGACCATCGACATCGAACACCGACGAAAACATTGATGAAGTAAAAGAAATGTTGGTCAATTATCTTACCATTACCATAACCATCAGAGAGATAGCGGAGGACTTGAGCATTGCCTATGGATCCGTCCAAGACATTTTGGTTAATGATTTGAGTTTCCGTCGTGTAGCAGCAAAGCTGGTGCCAAAAGACCTCAATTTCATGCAAAAAAGGGACCGTGTTGACGCCGCAAAAGAGATGATTTGCGAGGCTGAATCCGATGCCACATTCATCAAAAGGATGATTACTGGAGACGAGACGTAGGTTTATGAGTACGATACGCAATCCAGACATCAGGCAAGTGAATGGAGTTCACTAAATGAGCCGAGACCAAAAAACCCACGTCGCTTTCAGTCAAAAAAGAAGGCAATGCTTACGGTTTTCATGGATTACAACGGTGTAGTGCATCATGAATTTTTGCCAAACACAGTGTACGAGTATTATTTGGGCGTTGTGAGACGTTTGCGTGAAGTAATTCGCCGAAAGAGACCAGAATTGTAGGCAGAAAACTCGTGGATTTTGCACCTTGATAACGCATCGTCGCACAGTGCCATCATTATTCGTAATTTTTTGACGAAAAATGCAACAAATACCATCCAGCAGTCACCAAATTCACCTAATTTGGCTCCCTGTGACTTCTTTCTGTTCAATCGAGTTAAAAACCCACTACGGGGAACGCGTTTCAGCAGCCGAGAGGAAGTAATGGAAAAATGGCAGGAAACACTGATGGACATACCGAAAACCGAATATAAAAAATGTTTCGAGGATTAGATCAAGTGCTGGCATAAGTGTGTTGCAGTTGATGGGGATTACTTTGAAGGGGACAATGTAGATTTAGATGAATAAACTTGTATTTTTAATTTTCTGAATAAATTTTTGATCAAGACACCCAGCATTATCTGATGGTTAATTTGCGGTTATTGACCAACATTTCTTTTACCTCATCAATGTTTTCGTCGGTGTTCGATGTCGATGGTCTGCCACTGCGTTCATCATCTTCGATTGACTCACGACCACTTTTGAACCGCTCGTGCCACTGGTAAACGACCGTTTTCTCTAGAGAATCGTTGCCGAAATACTTTTCCAACATTTCCAACGTTCGCGCCCCATCAAATCCGTTTTTTACGCAAAATTTAATACAAGTTCGTTGTTCCAAAATTAAATCCATTTCTAAAATTTTAAAAAATCGCCAAAACGCACACAGAGATAGATGTACTCTTGGCTAAGTAACTTTTGCAAATGTCAAGCTATGATGCTAAGATTTAGAGGGAATGTCAACAATAGATTTACCAACTTAACAAAAAAAACAGAACTCAAATCGGAACAATTGGAGCGCCACACGGAGGTGTGGTGCAGGAACTTTTTGATCTAGGTGGGATGCGGCCTCGAAATCGGTGAAGGTGGTGTTTATCGATTGGGTACTCTTGGGTTTTTTCTAAGATCTGGTGTAGTGTCAAAATTTGATATATGGTGGACTTTCCTGGCTTAGAACCGCACTAATGAAGCCGGTCAGACTGGTGGACAGGATTTACGAGTATTATGCGATGTTAAGGAGACTAATTACTCTGTAGTTGGCGTAGTTCTGAGGTTCTCCCTTCTTTAGAATTGGAAAAATAATCCTGAGGTTCCATTCGTCTCCCATATTTACTTCAGATTTTAGAGATGAGTATCCAGTCATCACCTAGTTCTATAAGCTCGGCAGACAAGCCATCGATTTCAGCTGCGTTGTTGGACTTAAACTTGGAAATGGTTATCTTGACTTCATCTTGGTCGTCCGGATTGAAAGGTTAATTCTGCCTGACGGTGGTATGTTGTTCATCATCACCGCTACAGAAATAATCTTTCCAGATTCTCAGCACCAACTGTGATGCTAATATGATGTTTCCTTCCCAATCCTTGCAGATTGTTCGGGCTCTAGAAATTTTTTTATTTAATTTTCTGGTAAAACTTCGAAACTTCATCCGGCAGCACCTCTCTGAGGACTCAATCGAGCGCTTCTTGTACCATTTCTGCTTCTTTTTCTGAGGAGCCAATGCTCCTCCCTTCTCTTCTGTTCGTAGAGCTTATGAGTCCATCTCGTTATTTTCTGCTGGGCCGATCTGTACATCCGTTGTTTTTCCAGGTTTGCTTTGAGCAGATACAAATGTCCGCATCTACCTTGGCTACAACAAGATAATGGTCCGATTCAAAGTTAGCTGCTCGGAACGTTCGGACATCCACAAATCTAGGGGAGTGCCTTGCGTGGATCGCAGTATGATCAATTTAGTTGACGGTTTGTTGATTATAAAAGAATCAGGTCCTCTCATGGATATCAATATGTGAAAACCGTGTTTGATTTAGTTGCATTTCCTCCCGCCGCAAAATCAGTAATCCGTCCGGGATGGCTTGGTGGCCACGGATGATTTTCACATAATACTTAGGGGATTGCTCGTAGGTTTTTTTGGAGGAGCTCGTAGAAGCAGTACTTGGTTAGGTCGTCTTCTCCGCAATCGGTGTGTGGGCATTTGAGCCAAATGTTAGAGAATTCCCCCTTTATGTATATCGTCGCCAAGCGTTCGCTAATATACATGCCGGAAGCTCAAAATTTGTTCCCCAAATCTTACTCTTATGGCGAATCAGCATCCGAATAAATGCTTGCCGTGGCGCCGGTTGTCTGTAATATTCTCCATAGTAGATATCATAGTTTTTCATCCTCATGACGCACTTCTTAGACGGCAGTTATGTCGAGCATTTGGCAAGGTCATCAACAGAAAAGCTGTTAATATCCGAGGCAATTAGTTGGTTCGTCACATTTTAAAGCTCCTCCGCATAGGGCTCTATGACAGCGTAGGCCAGTATTATCCAAATAGTCGAACATGGAAGGATTTACTGATGCAGATACTGGGGACCACCACTGGGAGATAAGGCAGGCACTGCGCTACAAACTTGATTGTCGCGCTGCTGGGCCAATCCAAGTTATAGGTCATTCAGCAGTATCCCGATCCATCGCAACGAGGATCCCAGGAAGCTAGTACGCATTAAATTCTGGATATTGCATTCCCGTTCAAATCTTCTAACACTATTACGTAAGTCGGTTTGCTATATTCTCGCGAGATTTGTTTAAAACACTATCGCATCACACACTATCCTGCTCTATACATCTTTTCAAACAGCTACTGACGGGTTTGCAGTTTTACCTTTTAGTGGAGTGCGCTTTTGATCCTTGTCATACGAATATGATATAATCCCTGCCTCTTACCGACTAATGGTGAATGAAGAAACAAGGTGAAGAAACAAGAGATTTCGCGTAAAAGATCTCAACTAGCTCATAGTAGTCATACAAATCGGGTCTCCAAAGCACCTGTGTAAGGGAGAAAGAAAAATAAGGATTTTCGCTTCGAAAAAAGATCTTCACACATGGAGGTCATGTTTCATTAAGAACAAGACAGTTGCTCTATGACTAAACAACTCCTGCTAAGTGATTCAATTACCAAAAAGCGCATATACCATAGTACGTTTTGAAAGGACTAAGTTCTGAAGGAGACTATCAGATTTCTATTTAATCTTAAATATAAATTTTTTTAATTTTCAACCCGAACGTGTCAGTATGTTCCGTCTTGAGCTCTACAAGACATTGGTCGAAATCAGTATTCTCGGATCATCTTACTCTATGGAGCACTAGTACACTTATTGTACTTGTGATATGTAAGTGCCTGCGAGCCAATAGAAATTTAAAGTCAAAAAGTTCTGCCATAAAGTTGCAGGATATCAGAAGAAGATACCATATGTCTCATAGCCTTGAACTACTTATGTTCAACAAGAGGCACTTTGGGAGTTTTTCTAAATTAATTTTCCCAAATGCATAGTACCAAATCTGAGAGTCTAATAATACGAAAACTACCTCTTCAAGAACTCTCTGCATCTTGGAATTGAATCCATGTGAAACCTCCTGGCAAGTTTGGCTCCATAATTCAAGACCACCTTGCTTGGATCTGAGTCACGTACATTTCTAAGTACAGTTTCACTCGTTAGTTGCATCCTCCTCTTCCTTCGTCGAACATTAAAAATTACGAAGAAATTGAAAACAAACAATTATTGCATTTTAGAGTTATCCTTCTTGCTCCGGAATCAGCTTTAGCTGCCGACTTGCGCTTCACATCCGTACGCAGTAGAAAGGGAAGTCAAGCAACACGTTCTTCTATGCGACACGTTCCACTTCTAGATATACATGGAGGTTGAGAGGATGTTCCCCATTCCATCGTTACCTGCTACTGCTCCTTCTTTCCGAAAGTTAGGTATCGAAATCTTAGCAATCTGGAATCCAGTGAACGTGCGACTCAACTTGAGAACTTCTTAACAAAGTCACGTCGCAGAAGTGTCGACAAGTTGGAGAGTTTTTATTTTACTTTCTCGTGGTAGCTCCGAAGCATAGTAAAGGGAGGCAACAGCATTTTCTACTATTCGCCATCTCATCGATCCACATAATGTATGGCCACCAAGGTGACCTACACAGTCGAGAAAATAGGATCCTTAGGAAATTGTACCCTCGAACGCCCGTTCTTTTAATTGTATCGCTTTGTTTCATCTTTGGCGGGAAGTTGTAGAAAGTTGTAGGAGTTCAACGGGTGGCGTGGATCAGGAAGATGAACAAGAACAAAAAAAAAAAAAGATAGAAACGATGCGCAACTATAAAAGTTTTCTTAATGAGAAATTTACTTTGCCGTACGCTGGTTGGTGCCTAGTTACTTTATTGCTTTAACTCAATAGATTATCCTGACACCCCCATAGGTAGAAGGCAGCATCTTTTGTTGCTTCTTCTTCTTCTTGGATACTTTTTGTCTAGGGGGTTAATAGGGCTCAACAGGGGGCGACTAGGGCAAAGCGAAATACTCGTACTTCGGAATTTACAACAGTTTAGTAATCAAAAGTTAGTCAAGTCTGTATAAATACTTTCCGTTCAGTTTGGCTACACGAACTTCAACTCTATACGCAGCAGTGGTAGACTTGTAAATTTTCGGCCTAAAGATGATTTTGGGGGAAGGAGGCCTGGCAGGGTAGTGTCCCAAAGTGTAAGGAATGTTTGGAAAATTCATTATCAAGATTTTTTTTTTCTTTTTTTTTTTGCTCCTCTACTTGAAAAGAAATATGGATGCGGGTATTACTTTATGGTCTTGAAGTTTAAAGGCCTAAAATGGTATTTAATTAGTTTCGGGACTCGGGATTTCTTTTTTCCATCAAACTCTGAGTGGCTATACTCGTAAAATGAAAATATTTGCTAAGCAATTACATGGAGGCCAGAGTTTTCTTTTGTGTTTATTGCTTTGCACATCGTATTTTTGAATAAACAGAAAAATCTCAGAGTGTTTACTTAGAAGGTAAAGAAGAATGCAATTTGAAAGCAAAATAATTGTTTAATGGAAAAAGTTTTCAACTCAATTCATTTAGTCGCGTACCCCACAATCCCACCGAAGAAATATGTTAATTACACGCGTAAAGGGCGAGTACGAGTCCGATGATTAAGTGTGTGTGGTGTCTCATCCAATCGGCTTTTCCAGACAACCAAACCACTAGCAAGATGCAAAGAAATGGTCAAGCAATAAATCATTTTGTTATTCTAAGATGTGAGGGAGGAATTGAGCTGTCTGGCCATCTAACATATGTGGGCATACGTTTTGGAAGTACATTCTTACAGCAGACAAATTGGGTCTACGATGGGCTTCAAATGAAATAGATTCGACGATTTCTAACTTCGCAGATCTATACGAAACTTTATGTCATAATTTACATTCACAACTTTAATGCACATCTTTCGCGTCAGTCGAACTAATAAACGCGAGTTTGTTGTTTAGTATCCCGTGTCTCCTAAGCCACAACTAGCGCTCTACCTCTAAGCCATTTAAGCTTAGATCGATGGAACATGTATAATAATAAAGGTGGATAAAGGCGATGAGAAATTGAATATCACGGCTGTAAAAAGATGCCCTCCGAGGGAAGTACTGTTTTCTCTTTTGTGGTCAGTACTGGTAGATGACCTCATGCAATAACAATTATCTCATTCGCAAGGAAAAGGGCGATAAAGTTCCGCGACATATTTATAGATGGAACTGTAGTACACTTGAAGGAAGTGGTAATGTATCTAAAAAATTTACTTGGGGACTATAAAAGTTCCCGGAATGTATTCAGAAAATTGGAAATACAAGTTTATTCATCTAAATCTATATTGTCCCCTTCAGAGTAATCCCCATCGACTGCAACACACTTATGCCAGCACTTGATCCAATCCTTGAAACAATTTTTATATTCGGTTTTCGGTATGTCCATCTGTGCTTCCTGCGATTTTTCCATTACTTCCTCTCGGCTGCTGAAACGCGTTCCCCGTTGTGGTTTTTTAGCTCGAACGAATAGAAAGAAGTCACAGGGAGCCAAATCAGGTGAATTCGGTGGCAGTTGGATGGTATTTGTTGCATTTTTCGTCAACAAATTACTAATAATGATGGCACTGTGCGACGGTGCGTTATCATGGTGCGAAATCCACGAGTTTTCTGACCACAATTCTGGTCTCTTTCGGCGAATTGCTTCACGCAAACGTCTTATAGCGCCCAAATAACACTCTTTGTTTACTGTCTGGCCTTCTGGCAAAAATTCATGATGCACTACACTGTTGTAATCCATGACAACCGTGCGCATTGCCTTCTTTTTTGACTGAAAACGACGTGGTTTTTTTGGTCTCGGCTCATTTGGTGAACGCCATTCACTTGCCTGATATCTGGATTGCGTGTCGTACTCATAAACCCACGTCTCGTCTCCAGTAATGATCCTTTTGATGAATGTGGGATCGAATTCAGCCTCGCAAATCATCTCGTTTGCGGCGTCAATATGATCTCTTTTTTGCATGAAATTGAGGTCTTTTGGCACCAACTTTGCTGCTACACGACGGAAACCCAAATCATTAACCAAAATGTCTTGGACGGATCCATAGGCAATGTTCAAGTCCTCCGCTATCTCTCTGATGGTTAATTTGCGGTTATGGACCAAAATTTCTTTTACTTCATCAAGTTTTCGTCGGTGGTCTACCACTGCGTCCATCACCTTCGATTGACTCACGACCACTTTTAAACCTCTCGCGCCACTGGTAAACGACCGTTTTCTTTAGAGAATCGTTGCCGAAACACTTTTCCAACATTTCCAACATTCGCGCACCATTAAATCCGTTATTTACGCAAAATTTAATACGAGTACAAGTTCGTTGTTGCAAATTTAAATCCATTTCTAAAATTGTAAAAAATCGCCAAAACGCACACAGAGATAGATGTACTCTTGGCTACGTAACTTTTGCAAATGTCAGGCTATGACGCTAAGATTTAGAGAGAATGCCAACAACAGACTTACCAACTTAACAAAAGAAACAAAACTCAAATCGGAACAATGGGAGCGCCACACGGTGGTGTCCCTCGGGAACATTTTGATCAAGGTGGTATAACAAGCAAGGATATAAAATACCTATGCGACACAAAACAGCTACCAGTACATAATATGTATTTTTCAAATCTTGGGAGCTAAGCCTCAAAAATTGTCTTTATAATTAAATTGTGAAGCCAATCGTTCTATGCAATGCGGTACTAATAGGGGACAAACCCAAGAAAAAAATCAACAATTACGAAAATAGACAGGATACAATGGCTTGCGGGTCCGTGCATTACAAGGTTTATAAAAACGAACCCAACTGCGGCCATGAAGAAGCTCTTCATGGAATTCTGTCATGGGTGGCCTAAGCTCAAGTGGTTCAATGCCAGTCGTTACCGAAAGACTTCTTTTCAGGCAACTAAAATCTCGTGAGATGATTTTTTGCCTAAATGAAACATCCAGTTAATTCACACTAAAAATTTAGTCACCCCTCTTTCAGTCAAATTTTCCGAAAAACGTAACACATGCTTTGGCATCATAAATGTTGTCATACCCACTTGAGCGTTAAGTTCTTTAAAAGAAAACAAAAAAACAAAGCAAGCAGGCCACTTCAAAGAAAGTCACTTGGAAACACTAAAGAAGATCGAGGGAACCTTTGCCGAATCTCAAATTCTAGACCTACACTATACCTACCCTACCCTTAGCCTTTTAAAGATGTATAGGGTCTGCTTCAGCACAAGGTAGGAATGGCACACAGATCCTATATGGCTGAACGATGATTCATAAAAATGGTAATTGATAGTTCGTCTGATAGCGTAGAAGCAGAAGTAGTATTAATTTATATTAAGTGGGGATGCCACGATCTTTCGGGCGGACCTAACTGTTACTAAAAGTTACCACAACAAGTCATACTCTTTCCCTTGCCTTTTGGCCTTCATCCATTCACATTTTTTTCCGTTGGTTCTTCCAAATCCTAGTAGGAAGGCGGGCGGCCATGGGTCCATCAGCCACTGGTGCACCCCTCTGTTATCTTGAAGGATCAATAACCACTGGTAGGACGGGCAGTCAGTTAAAAAGCAAAAAGAGGTTCTGTTAAGAGGAAGACTCGAGACCTTCGTCCAGCATAACTGTATACAAGAGCCCTTGATGAAGTTATCGGCTCTTGTCCCTTGTGTTGTGTTGTCTCTCCTATCGGGTAGTCTCCTTAGCCTTGGAAGGCATCTCCTCTCCACCCTAACTCTCCTGCCCGATCCGTTGTTTGGCCCCAGACCTTCAGTTTATGTCCGTTGTCAGCTTGGAGAAGAATATTAGCGGGGGGAATTGGTGGGTTCTTGAACTCGGTCTTTCTGCTTTTATGCTTGTCGGAGGGGACAACCAATAGGTCTGTAAGAAGGCAGAGACAGGAGACTCTGTAGAATGACGAATGGTCACGTTAGTCCCAGCGCGGCACGTCTAGAGCCAGATGGATGATCTGGAGCTCTGTGCGTATAATAAATGCCTAAAGCCATAGAACCAGGCAGACCACCACAAACGCTCTATTCGGTGACGGACGGTCACCCACCTTAAAGAAAGAAAAAGAGAATAAAAATGTGACAAAAAAAAGGTTGTTGCAAAGAATGGATCCCTAGTTGCGCGCCCCTCATTCATGAAATTTTTGACAAAAGGACTCGCCGGGATATCGTCGTTTAGTCCTTCATTGGGTAGCGCATCAGACGTATTAGTAGAATTCCTACTCTTGATTAGTTCCTTGCTTTACCCTCACTGTACGCCATCCGGCCATTATCAGAAACGGATAATGATCAGGATGTATAAATGCGAGTTGGGAAGGACTGGTGTAGCGTTGAGACTGAATGCAACCCCAATGAGTGATCGTAAAGAAAAATATTAGCTCGGACCAAAGGGAAATCTGAATCTTGGAGGAAATTATCTCAGATTTGGGGAATAAGAAAGAAACACGAATGTGTGTGTGTATGGAGAGAGTGGAATCAATAAAGGTCCAAGGCATGATGGCACACTTCAGCAAATTTGCGGAGCGTTGCACACAAAGACTAAAATTGGCCCGTTGCATCCATCTGTATGCAACAATAATTTCTACTACCACCTGTAGACTTTGCTGTGAAATTGAGGAGTCTATGGAACACTTAATTCGGCATTGGCCGAATATTCTTCAAAAAAAAAAAAAAAAAACAAACAACTAATGGAATAAAGGGATAAAGGGACAACTTTAGAACCCTTGCCCTATCCTCGTGATAGCAACCATTTAAGTTGGCTTTTTCCGTTTTCTTCACGGAACACTCAGATATAGAATTAGTCCATGAACTTGTATGCTCCTTTTACTAGAATTTCCCAGTTTATCATAGAAAGATAGGTGTCTATAGAACCATTGGCTGAAAGCATCTGCAGCCTGGTGCAAGTGTAGCCTCTCACAAGTGTGTTGTCATCATCTTTACAGCAAACATCGTAGAATTCTGTGTTGTACTTGATATACTTAGGTGCATAAGAAAAGCGTCATGCAATGATAAGTCGTCAGTAAGCAGTCTACAATCTTTACTACCGAAGAAAACAGCTCATCTCGTAAATAAGTCGATAAGAATTCGTTGGGGATGTCTGCAGTAATGACAACTTGAAACAAAACTATCAATTAGAGCTTCCCTAATAAAATACGCAGCCAGTCCCAGCGCAGGTTTGAGTACTGTGAAATCTTCTTCTTTGCCTTGCTTAAAAGTTCATACAAGATCTGATTTTGATTGATTTGATTGATTGATCTGATGAGAGATGACATTGTAATCTGGGACCCAGCCAAGACTCAGTGAATTTATACTTCTGGCTGTGTTCAGAGAAGTTTCGCATTCGTGAACAGCTTGGCTATCATTATACTCGTAGTTGCACTCCAATGATTCCTTACAATATAGCTCATTGCTATCAGGACTGCGTTTATAACCGCTTCGTAAACAAATGCAAGTTTTCCGAACAAAGAGTGAAATCTAAGGTTGTCGTCCGCGCCGCTGATCCCTATATTGGTTTTGCAGCCATCTGCGAAGACCCTTCTACATTCCTTTCCTGCCCCATATTCTGGTCGATGCCAGTCTTGTGCACAGGCAAATCAGTTTCGTATTTTTCGCAATAGGAGTTCTGGGGTCAGGCGCCCATAAGGCCAGAGTTAAAAGACAGTCAGCGACAAATCTCCTTTGCATGTTGAACTAAATACCACGTCTTTTTAAACAGAGCTGGCTTAAAAAGACTTAAACCAATTAAGGATACTAGCTACGGCGTGTTGTGTTATTCAGTTCACTTGGAACCAGCCCCTACTGGTTGGTTGATTGAGTTATCTGTGTAGTGACTCTGTTGAGACAAATAGTTAGTCTCTGCTATTAACATTTGCTGATTACACTGCTATACAACAACAGTTGAACTCAAAAGCGCTCCTAATAATATATCTGAATAAACTCAGGTCTGGCACATTGCCATCAAATCGGTCTGTATTCTGTTCGCGAACACGGCTGAATACTTCGGAACGAACACTCGATGCAAGGATAAAGAATTCGCAAACAAATGCAAAGAAATATTGTGGTGACTTGGAACTTATTCCAAGCTTAGAATCGAGGACAAAGTGCTCTTATGTAAGCAAGCACTGAAACCGGTGTGGCCTTATTCAAAAGCAATGATACACAGTGTCCCTAATCAAAGCGAAGAGGAATTTAAATTGGCCAAAGCCGTATCTCTTTCAATGAAATATGATCGCCTTTGTGGAAAATTTCCATTGAGTCAAAGAGCAACTTCAATGCTTTTTGTAATTCCATTTCATCTACTAATTACACAATTCATCCTATAAGAGGGCTGAACGCGCAATACGCAATGAATACCTTGCAACAGTATCCGAAAAATTCAATTCAAAATCCACGTACGTTAAAGTGCTCGAATCAATTTAAAAAAATAATAATAATACTCGTACAAATACAAACAAATTCAAATGCCCTAACCTCATGCAAATCCATTCATGTCTTCTCCCAAGTGCGCTCTCTTGAAGCTGGCCAGTCCATCTAGGTTTCTGGTCCCCACTCTTTCACAAATTCGCTAGTGTACCCAATTAAGTTGTGATATTTGCCAGACAGGGTATACAATTTCATGACCGCATGCATGGATGCAACACTGCAATTAACGTAACAACCAGCATATCCTGAAAAATTATGTTGCAACATCTAAAAAAACAAACAACAGAGTCCTGCCACAAATAAAATACAAAATACAAAAAAAAAAAAAAACCAGCCAACAACTCACTCGCGATTGATGAGTCGATGCGAGTGAGTCTACTCCAGTAATCAAGTGGCTTAGTCGGGGATAGAAGGAGGAGATAGTAGCGCGAGGACGAGTACGTCCACTCTAATTGGATGCTACACACACATTTAATTAGGGTCCACTTTGCGTACACAATTAATAACAATTACGCTCAATTTGGTCAATTAAAACGCAGAAGAGCCAACCCCCCAAACCTGACAACCAAGTGGTCACACAGAAGTCCTGGAGGGTCCTCTACAATATTTATTGTATCGCATTACGGGTGTTTTAACGTACAAAAACATTAATACTCGTTCGCAACTTGTACAACTTGTACTACTCACACTCCTCAACGGAAACTACAGAATAGTTGGAGAAAAAAATAAATTGCAAACCAATCTGGTAACCTCATCCAAATTGGCTACATCAAGTGGGCATTAAAAGTCACATTTTGCTCCTGACAGAGAGCAGACACCAAGCCACAACCAAAAACAGCCAGATCTACAGTCGTGCAGCAATACCATACTCGTACGCTACGCCAGAGGCGGTTTGATGTGTCTTAAACTCTCCTAAATATTTGCATAGCAATTCCCGCGCCACATCGGCCACAATGAGTAAATCGAAGTTTGGCAGAGAAATCAATTGTGATTGCCAGAGTGGAGGGGAAGGACAGGAAAAATTCTGAAATTACCGCTAATTACAGGGCATTAATTTAATTTCAAACGATTTTGATGGTTCGCCCCGCAGAGGTGTAATTACCGCGCGTAACTGGAGGACGTGCATTGCCAAGTGAATGGTCAATAATTTGTTTCCACCCATTGATCCGGCATCAATCAAAATCCATCCATAACATGGTGCGCGTCTGCGTCTTAGGCGGGACACTTGAGTTTTCGACTCTTGCGGTCGGCCTTTCATAGTATGGCATTCGACATTTGACGTATTTGTCTTAAGCCCCTTCTTCCCATCAATCACTTGCACAAAGTGGGTAATCTGTAATCTCTCACTCTCTGAGATAACCATCAACTCGTAGTCCATGTCCAATGGCCACTCATATTTGGACTAATTCCTCCAAAGCATGGCCACGATACGATACGTATTCTAGTTTTGTAGTTTTGGTGTCTTCACCGCGATCTGTGATCGGTGAGTGCCATCTGTGATCTAAACGACCATACATCAAATTTGAAGACCACTTGAGTCGAAGGTTATCTGCTTTTCCTTTGACATTATGAAGACCGAAGACTGAAGAGCCTCATTTCGATGAAGCGGGGTTGATCGTCGACAGGTGAAGGAGCTTTTAATCATTTTTTTTTCTTTTTTTTTTCAAATTTTTCGTTCTGTTTTGGTCAATGATTGATCGGACAGAAGCCTCATGGCAGCAAAGATTTATCGATCGCCCTTGGAACTGTCACCGAGTCGGAACGATGTACATATGTTAAATTCAAATTCCAAAAAAAAAAAAAAAATATGAAATAGTCATCGTTGACGTCTGGAGATCTGTCACGGTCCAATTGCGGTTGGATTAAGTTGTTTCTGAGGGTATCCGGAGTTCCGATTCCAAAGTCGGGACTCTGAAATTTGGAGGAAGCGGCACATAAATCTCGCTGTAGTTTGTCTTCTGCGGCACTGTAATTAAGCGATGAACATCCCAAATTAGGTTAGCTAGTTAGCGCTGGCGTAGTCGGTAGTCTGTGGCCTGTAGTCTGATATGCCACTCATGTATGTTGTAGAGTATCTTCTTTTTGGGAAGTGATTTGCATTTGTTGGGTTTAGAATGGGAAGCAATGTCTTTCCTTGGCGAGTGACAGCTAGCCTGCAGGGGATTTTCATTAGTGGATAAGGGCTTTATTGAAGTTCATGTCGAACTAAGCAAGATGAATGGGAAGGGCGGCACCCTGCTGATCCGTATGACAACCGGATGTGTTGACTTTATTGTTACTGATAGATGACGTTTAGAGTGGAATTTTGGGATGCAAAAACAAGGAGAACAAGTGTGGAATAAATTTAAAATGAAAGTGAAAGAGTTTTTAAAATCAAATGAATTATTAATTTTCTGATTGAATTATGAGAAGTTGAGATTAGAACCTCAAAACAATGCAAAGCGAGGCATTATGTGTGACCATTGAGATGCTTTGCTTTAGAACATCAGTTGTTGCTCGTGCAGAATGCGCTCTTGCTCCGTCCTCCTATTGTAGGAGCACATGTCCAGCAGTCCATCCAATTGAGGAATGAAAAGTCCATTGATCCTGACTCTGCAGCGCTCAAGATCCACAGAGACCCTTTGGCTCACGGCGTTCTAAAAACAAAAATCCTGCAACATAAACAGCACATCGTACAGTGACTTTAAGTAGATGTAATGGCTATTCGTGCATTACTGGCAGATTTTCAGTGCCCCAGAACCACAAATTTTGTTTGTTCTCGTATCCACATAGATGGAAATAGCCTCGTCAATGCGCCAAAATCAATGACGAATTGCTCATCAGAAACATTGGCACATTCACACAAATTCTAATTCTGTTTGCTTCACAGATGTCAAAGCCGAATTGACATTCAACTATTGTACTTACCTACTTACTTACGTCCTCGGACCTGTTATGCCCATAAGGTTCCCCTTGCGGGTCACAGGGCCTCCACTACTTCTACGTCCCATCGTGTACGGTTTGTGGAGTTTTATCTCAGCTCCCTCCAACTCTTCCCCAGTTGTGATGATTCTTCTACGACCGTTTTCCGCTAAGTATTTCTCCGTCGGCCCATTCGTCTGCCTCTCTGCGTGAGAGGGTTCCATTGCATCACTTAACACTTGACTTGCAATGCACTCGTGAACTTTACGAAGCGTACACCTAATCCACTACGTCTTCGCATGATAGAGTCAATGAGTTCCTGACCTGTTCTCGCATGAAGTTCATCATTAGAGAAACGGTTGGCCCAGAAAATCCTCAAGATGTTTCGCAGACATCTATTCACGAACGTTTGCAGCTTTTTTGTGACAGCGGGAGTGACTTTCCAAGTGCTGCACCCATAAGGAAGCTGGGATTCAACATTGGAGTAGAACAGTCGTAGCTTGGTCTTTCGGGTAATAGAATTGATTCTCCATATTTTGGACAGCATTCCGAACGCTGTTCTGTCCCGCCATCAGTAGAAACAATATTGCAAAGATATTGAATATTATCTACCATCTCTACTGGTTAACAAGAAATCTTTACTTGTTTATTTGAGGAAGTTCCAAAGCTGATCCTTTTAGTTTTTGCCGTATTGATCTTTGGCCCAACGATTTCAACTTCTCTCTCCACCCTGGACATCATTCGATGGAGAACCATGATCCTATGAGATAGTAAGCATACGTTGTCCGCGTAGTCCAGATGTTCGAGGTATTTGCAGAGTCCAATGAATTCCTCCATTTCCAGTCGATAAAGCTGCAAGCAGCACATCACCAATAGAAAAAGTATTGGTGACAATATGCAGCCCTGCCTGACCCCACTTTGCATTTCAAACTCCTCTGACAACTTTCCTTTATGCAGAACGTGACATTTGTATACATCATATGATGCCCCTTCCGCGCAAAGCAAGCCAGATGAATTCCCTATTGACACTGTCGAACGCCTGAAGTCGATGAACAGCAGGAGAAGTGGTGATCGATATTCAATGCACTGTTCCATGATGATCCGCAAGGTGTTGATGTGGTCTACACAGGAAGATCCAGTGTAGAATCCTGCTTGTTCAGCGACGAGTGCGCTTTCAAGGTGGTCTTTTTTTCGCTCCAGGACGATTTTTGCTACTACCTTGGCTATTGCAGTTTTCGCACTGTGCAAGGTATCCTTTTTTGGGAGATTGACAATCATTCCATTTTTCCACTCTTCAGAAAAAGTCTCTATTTCTCAATAAGTGGATGCAGGAGCTCACTCGTTGCTGTTGGCGGTACTCGTAAGGGCTCTGCGGGAATATCGTCCAGTCCGACTGCTTTGTTGTTTTTCAGTGCTTTGATTGCGGCAAAGATTTCTTCTTTACTGGGGGATACAGTGCGTATTCGGGATGGGTTCACTTCACTGGCGAAAATACGGTTTACAATCACTACTTCCACCTTTTGAGCTTATCATCCGACACTAGCAGAGATCCGTCTGTGTTTTTTAACAGGTATTGCTTAGAGCTTTGGACACCTGTGAGCTCTTTGTTAATTCTGTAGAAGGTCCTATTATCACACCTACTAGCGGCCTCTTCTGCTTCCATAGCCAATGCGTTGATATAGTTACGCTTTTTCCGAAACCTCTTTCCGTGGTTTGACGCGTGTTGGTTATTTCGATAAATCATGTCTGAGACATTGCAACTGCGCGGCACCCTTTTGGGCCACAATGGCTAGGTTACCCAAGTCGCCACCAATTCCGTGTCGATCCCGACACTATAATCTCTGCTTCTCGCGATAGAACCCTCATTGTCTGGAAATTGACCCGCGATGAGGACAACAACTACGGTTTCCCACAGAAGCGTTTGTATGGACACTCGCACTTTATCAGTGACGTTGTCCTCTCATCCGAGGGCAACTATGCACTGTCTGGCTCCTGGAATAAGACTCTCCGTCTCTGGGATTTGGCCGCTGGCAAGACAACCCGTCGTTTTGAAGACCACATCAAGGACGTCCTTTCAGTCGCCTTCTCTGCTGACAATCGTCAAATCGTTTCCGGCTCCCGGGACAAGACCATCAAGTTGTGGAATACTTTGGCCGAGTGCTAGTATACAATCCAAGAAGATGGACACAGTGACTGGGTGTCATGCGTTCGTTTCTCACCAAACCACTCCAATCCAATTATCGTCTCGTGCGGTTGGAATCGTACCGTCAAGGTCTGGAACTTGGCCAATTGCAAGTTGAAGAACATGGACACAGTGGCTATTTGAATACTGTTACCGTTTCGCCCGATGGCTCCCTATGTACCTCCGGAGGCAAGGACGCCAAGGCTCTCTTGTGGGATTTTAATGACGGCAAGAACTTGTACACTTTGGAACATAGTGACATCATCAATGCTTTGTGCTTCTCACCAAACCGCTACTGGCTGTGCGTCGCTTATGGTCCATCCATCAAGATCTGGGATTTGTCATGCAAAAAGACCGTCGAGGAACTTCGCCCAGACGTTGTTTAGCAAACATCAAAGGCCGATCAGCCACAGTGTTTATCACTCGCCTGGTTCACCGATGGAGAGACTTTGTTCGCTGGCTACTCTGACAATACTATCCGTGTATGGCAGGTGTCAGTCTCTGCTTACTAAGCAATCGATAACAAGGGTCAGCAGTTCAAGATTCCTTGTTTCATTTGTATTACGTCATTTTTTTATCATATAAGCAAATAAAAAAAAAAAGATTATCACGTCGCACACTACGGTGAACTTCTCTCACCTTCATGCGATATGCAGGCTTTAGCTCGTTTCTCTCCGCTGCTGGAGTAGCTGCGATGTGAGCTTTCAGGTGTTTTCTGTCTTCGATTCTAGCCCAAGTTTCTTCAGAAAGCCAAGCACTGTTTCTTCCTTGCGACCGACCGACTATACTTTCAGCACCGGATACGAAGGCATTTCTCAGAGCACACCAATGGTTTTCGACGGAGGTGGGTTCCATGCTACTGTTTGCTCTCAATTCTTGTGAGTTGTCCGCTAGTTGTTGGCGGACTGCGGGATCCTTTAGCCTATCGGTATTAGACTTAGGCGATCGAATGTTTTCTTGGGATCTCCAAACTGCAGCTGTATGTAGTCTTACTGTAGCAACCATTCCCATGTCTGTACCCCTTCTGTTACGAACGTCCTGGAGACTGCTTCTAAATCGTCACCTGATCGAGAAGTAATAAATTTGGTTGGAAGTTGCTTATCTGTCCGGCGACACCCAACTGACTTTGTGGTATGTCTTGTGCTCAAACATGGTCCCACCTATTACAAGGCGGTTGGAGGTGCAAAAACCGTCAAAACGCCCGCCATCGTTCCTGCGGTCACCAACACCAAGCTTTCTCATAACATGCCTAAATCCGTCATTGTCATTGCCAATCTTGGCATTCAAGTCTCCCATTACCATTATGATGTCTCCGCGAGGTGTACTATTAAAAGCAGTACAGCTCCTTCTCCTCGAGAGAAGAGAGCTCCGTTGGGGAGTAACACAGTATGATGGTGACGCGACGTACTCTAGTCCGGAACTTGGCCTTCAGGATCCTGTCGTCTAAAGTCTCCCAGAAAATTAAGATTTTGAGAGCTGTTTTCTAAAGCAGCAATCCAACGCCAGACTCCCAATAGCTTACAGGTGCCTCTCGGAAGTAGAGTGGTGCAGAATTACGAGTTGGAGACTTAAACTTGCCCGAACCCAACCATCTAACCACTAATCCCTAAGAGGTACATCTTATACCGCATGAATTCCTTTTCTAAGTTGTGTAATCTGGCATTTTCAGGACCTTCACTTCCGTTCTCGAGAAGCGTCTTCACATTCTAGAATGTCCGGGTACAATAGCCAAATATCGTCAACGTGTTATCATTCCTTATCCGAGACGTAGTGTCGGTTTCGGTAGCCGTTTTTGATTTCAGTTGCAAAGAATGCTAACCTCCGTAACCTATCCTAGAAATCTAGGCCTTTCGCACTTGTAATTTTAGCCTATTTACGTATATACGGATACGCAAATACACGAGGAGGTAAAACAATCACTTCATCGTGAGTGATTTTTGTGCTACTGGCCCAGACCAAGTTCTAAGCAACCAATAGTTTCCTGGTGAGGCACGATCCAGGTCCCCCATTTAACGCTATTTGGTATCACTTTCAAATACCTAACATCAAATATATTTGTATAGACTACTCCTATTGTATTTCTGGATGACTTACCCAATATCATATTTCGTTCTGAGATTTGGATAAGAAACCGCGGTTTCAAATTATTTCAATTATAAAGTCAAAGTGGAAGTCCAAATTTATTCGAGCGTTAAAAACACGCCGTAATAATAAAAAACTCAAGCAATCTGATAAAAAACTTAAGAATGAAATACCTCTTCATAGAGATACTTATCTTAGCAACAAAGTAGCCGGTAATACCGGCAACTCCGAAAAAACAAAGGCAGGTTGTTAACGAAATATTAAATAGATGCAAGCCTTTTTCTGATATCATCATAA
Organism: Volucella zonaria; assembly: GCA_963966105.1. Classification (NCBI taxonomy): domain Eukaryota; kingdom Metazoa; phylum Arthropoda; class Insecta; order Diptera; family Syrphidae; genus Volucella; species Volucella zonaria. The sequence goes on along the minus strand of OZ014532.1, from coordinate 189,864,431 downwards.
GCCATAAAAACACAATTGTCTCCTATCCCCTGGAAGCAGCTAACTTGATTAATAATTAATGAAACTTCATTTTTTCAGGATATCCCTGAATCCAGTAGCTCTGAATGTCAATGTGATGCATATTTAAGACAAGAGAGTTTCCAATCAAATAGTTTCTTCTTAGAAGATTTTACGGCTTTTGCGATTGTTAAAGTTATTTTATCTCTTAAAATATCTAACTTATCATATTTTAATCAGATATCAAGCTTGAAAAATATTTTTTTTCAAAATTTCTGACGTTTTATATCCCCAGTCTCTAAGTTTTTATGATACTTAAGAATTTCCCTTCCTTCAGTCTTTTCTAGGTATTAAATCTCGAGTCTTAACTTTTTTAGATAGAATAAATTTTTTGAACACTTCTCAGGCTGGTTTCAGAAGCTGGTAGATCTACGGAAAGAGCTGCGTTATCCATACATATCGACCAAACATTTGACACAGTAGATCGTAATTTATTGCTAAAAAAAACTTTATTGTGTAAGCTTTAGATCATAAACAAATGGTTCAAATGAAAAATATTTTTAGTTCGCCAAATATGATTAACACAGGTGTACCACAAGGCTCTGCCATGCATCCTATTCTTTTTCTAATTTATATAAATTACTTACTTAGGTAGAGCTACAGTTCGGGCTGATCCTGGGACTCCACTAACAAGCCTCTCCAGTTAGTCCGGTCTTTAGCTCACTGCACCTAAGGTGAGGACTTTCTGTACTGCGTTAGATTAGTTAGATACGAAGACTTTGGTGTCCAATCGCTCTATATGACTAGCTATCTCAGGTGACTGCTGAACAGTTTTCTGAGTAGATCGATGTCGCTGTACAGCTCGTGCAGTTTGTCGTTGAATCTTCTCCACCAAAGCCCATCAACGCAAAAGGGAACGAATATTTTTCGAAGAATTTCTCTTGAAACAACTGAGAATATCTTCATCTGCTTTCGATAGAGTCAATGATTCAGCACCATAAAGTAGGACTGAGATGATAATGGTCTTATATAGGGTGTCCTTAGTTTTTCGAGATAGGGCTTTACAACTCAATTGCCGTTTAGTCCAAAGAAACAGCGATTGGCAGGAATTCATTTTATTTCCGCTGAGGCGTTGTTGGCAGATTTTATAGCCAAGGTAGACAAAGTCCCTTACTACCTCGTAATTATAGCTGTCGACTGAGACGTTTTGTCCAATACGTCGATTTTATGAACCCCTTCTTGGCGACAGCATATGGTATACTTGATTTTGCGTCCATTAGCTTCTAAACCCATTTTAGCAGCTTCCGTTTCCATACCAGCGAACGCACCGGTGACAGCCCGGTGAGTTCTCCCAATTATGCCGATATCATCGGCGTATGCTTGTAGTTGCACAGACTTTTGAAAGATTGTGCCTTCAGTGTTCACTTGTAAGTTCCGCATAATTCGTTCAAGTACGATGTTAAAGAAGTCACATGACAGCGCGTCATCTTGTCTAAAATCTTTTTTTGACAACAGAGGTCTCGATTAAGTCGTTATCGACCTTGACGGATCAGCGAACGTTCTGCGTCGTCATTCTACACAAACGGACATATTTGACCGGGTTGCCAAACCAAGACATGGTTCCATCTTCCTCGTCTGTATAAACGTTGTCATATGCGGCCTTAAAATCCATGTACTGGTGGTGGGTATCGATTTGGACTTCTTGAGTTTTTTCCATTATCTGTCGAGGTGTGAAGATTTACTCGATTGTGGAATTTGCTGGACTGAATCTGCTCTGATAGGGACCAATCTGGTTGTTGGCAAAGGGTTTCAGACGTTCACACAAAATGGCAGATAAGATCTTGTACCCGATGTTGAGAAGACTTATCCTCTATAGTTGGAGCAGTTGAGGATGTCTCCTTTTTGTGGATCGGGTTTACGGTGCTGAGGTTCCAGTCATCAGGCGTATGCACTTTGGCCAGATCTGAGAAATGTGGTGACACAGGCTCTCTAAAAAGTCATATATAGAAGACTTGAATACCTCGGCCGGTGAGCGGTCAGATTCAGCAGGTTTGTAAAATTCTTAATTTTTTTTATAATTAGCGCCTGCTCATGGAATGTTTAGTACCCTTAAAATGTTAGCACAGAAAGAGGGACACCGATGCACGTTGGTTTTGAATGTTTGCAGCTTAGATATTGCTATCCTGACTTTGGCCTAAGCAGGTGGACTGAAGTTTTGGCTATGATCGTCTAAGATGAATGGTCTATTTTGCTGACGGGTAGATGTTTATCCCCTTCGCCGTTTTACAGTATGCAGAAAAAGTTTCTCCATACTCTCAGCACGGACTGTGACTCCACTACAAGGTTTACTTCTTCGTCTCTACAAGCGATCCTCTTGCCTTGGTCCGTTGGTTAAAATCCCGTAAGTTTTCCTGGAGTACAACATTTTAATGTTTTGCGTGCTTCTCGTGCCCTATGTTCTTCTTCTGGAGAAGTCGATGTTTTTCCCGACTCTTATGTTCGTATTGCTTAAAAGCGGCTATCGTGCCTTATTGCAGCGTCGCATTATGCGTTTCTTAGTCCGCTGCATATACTTGCGAGCATTTTTTTTTATCAAAACAAGAATTTTTTGGTCGTGATCGGCTGAAACCCAGGACATCAGTTGCCACGTCTCTGATGGCAAGTTGGCTGCATTGCCACTGGTCTGAGGTAATTGATGCTGGCTGCATAGAAGTTGCTGAGAAATTTCGGTATACGTGTTCGGAGAAGATTCTAGCGGTCCCCTGCGATTTCAGCTTTTCTACCTTTTATCTTCTCATAATAGTCCTTTTTTGTTGTGGTACTTGGAACATCCGCATTCGCATCTTGGCTGCAACAAGATTGTGATTCGAGTCAGTGTTGGACATATTAGACTCATGTTGACGAATATAGCTTTGAGGCATATATTAATTGGGCATTCGCTCTGACGCCTAAAGCTCAAGACTACTTTCCTAAATCGTTCTCTGATGATAAATTTACATATAAATAAGCGTTGCTCCCGTATAGTAGTTATTGTAGTTGATGTCACGGTTTTTCAGCATTCTCCTTCCATCGCACCTCTTAGATGGCATCAAAATCATAAAGCGGATATTTAAAGCATCCACTAATTATAAGGGGCCCGAATATTGCAGATACATGGACGGAAATATCCGTTTTTCATCTGCTTAGGTCGTTGACAGTAAATCCATCAATATTTGAAGCTATTTCGTGCTTCATAGCGTAGATATTGTATATATACTCGTAATATTTAATTTCATGCGACAATAGAGGATAGTGTCAGTAGACTATTATGGAGATCTAGGCGCTGCGTTGGTTCTATATTTGGATAACTTGTCTAGACACTGGCGAATGATTAGATTTCGAGAACGCATTCCTCATAAAGTGCGTTCCGATGGGGTAGCACCGTTCCTAACTCAGAGTCTTGTAATAATGTACTACAAGGACTGCGGGTTGTTAGTCCCTTAGCTTAGTAAGCTACTAGATAGACTCCATTTCTCTATTTTTGTTGGAATAGAGCAATCAGACAAAGAACTAATCCATTGTACTCCTTGTAAGTTCCTTTTAATGCAATTTGTCAGTCTCTCAAAGAAAGACATCGCTCTTTACGAGCAGATGGAAAACAGAATTTGTCCAGCCCGTTCCTAAAAAAGGCAAATCCTTTCTCTCTCCTCCTACAGACCCATTTCACTTACGTCCCTTATTTCCAAGGTCATGGAAACGCTGATAAACCGTCAGCTCATGAAATATCTCGAAACACGAAAACTTCTCAATGGCCGGCAGTATGGTTTTCGTAGCAACAGCTCCATTGGTGATTTGATGGCATGTCTCACCGAAAAGTGAAACCGAAGCGTACATCAATCTGGCGAAAGCAAGATAGTTGCACTTGATATTTCTAAGGCATTTGGCAGAGTTTGGCATCAGGCTCTTCTGTCGAAAATGCGTGCTTTTGCGTTCGACGACTCTCTTCTTCAATGGATTAGAAATTACTTTTCGGAACGTTCAATTCAAGTTGTCTTGAACGGTTTCAAGTCTGATATTCACAAAATAAATGCTGATGTTCCTCAGGGCTCCGTTCTGTCTCCGACACTCTTTTTAATTTTCATTAGCGAACTCTTATCTGCTACTTCTAATCCAATGTATTCCTTTGCTGACGACAGTACTCTCTTCTTTTCATATTCGTTCCCTGGCTCACGTCCCTGCCTTCGGCTGTAGAACGGGAACGGCAGCGTATGCTAACATCATTAAATTCTGATATTAAGAGCACAATCAATTGGGGAACAATCCAAAGAGTGGAATTTAATGCTTCCAAAACACAACGCTGTCTTCTGTCGTTAAAGTGAAATCTAAACACTCAGCCATTATCCATGAATGGCACTTATTTCGTCAAAACTGAAAAACTTTCCACTCTCGGTAAGTGGTTCAATGACAACTTACGTTGGAATGACCATATATTCCGGACGTACTCTAAAATATCGTGATTCTTTCGTATGCCGTACAACTCGCTTATGGAATGCCCTGCCGATCTCTGTGTTTCCTGGTCGTTATAACTTACAATCATTTAAAAACAATGTACATCGGTACCTGTCTCTTCTTCTAATTTTCCTTCGCCCGAGCTGTGTACGAACATTTTAAGGGTACAAAAATCCCTTGAGCGCGCGCTCATTTAAAAAACAAAAAGAAGTAAGCTCTTCAGTGATAAAATGTCTACAGTACCAGCACCCACCACGTCAACGACGAGTATATGCAGCCTGATGCGAGCATAACCCAGACATTCACAGAACTAGTGGCCCACGGTGGTGTGGCCATCACTTTCACAGCAGGCGTAGCAGGCTTTGTATCACTCATGTCCTGCTTATTTAAGTGCTTAGCAAAAGTGTAGTGTACCGACATGGCGCTAGTAAGCAGTTTGCTGTCTTTCATACTGAAGGAGAGCGAAACTCCGACTACATTCCTTTCCTGGATCAGATTCCGGCCGAAACCAGTCTTGGGTTCAGGGAAAGTCGATTTCGTATTTTTTCTACAGCAGGAGTTCTGGTATCATTGAATCAGACAGCATGTCCACAAGACTAGAGCGTAAAAGACAGTCGACGGTCACCAAAACTCCTTTACGTGTTATACCAAATGTTGTTGTTTAAATGGAAGATGGCTCTGAGAGTGAAGGCCATTATGATAATATCAAGGCGAAGGAGAATCATTAATGCGTCCAGAGCAGAGTCAGGCGTGTTGAAAAAAAAGCCCATGTAGCAGATGTGGACCGTTTTTTGGAGTCTGGGAAAAAAAGCAATGTGGTAATTTCGGGAGAGTTTATTCCACCAAACAACTGAAGCATAGGATATAATTGGCCTTAACACAGATGTAGATCCAGAAGACCCTTCTCGGTGATTCATTCCATGTCTTGCGGACAGCTCATTTGCGCTGCCATAAGGCCAACAGCCTCTTAGAGGCTCTTGACGTTGTAGTTCTCCAAGATGGCAACCAAATATTTAGGTTCTTGGAAAATGGGATAGTGAGATCTTTAAGCACTAGATGAGTCAGACCAGACAGCTGCCTCCTTCTCGCAAAGAGAACACCCTTATCTTTAAGAAGATTGACTGAAAGTTAATTTCCTGTGCAACAATCGTCGGTCACGTCTACGACTGCCTGCACGTTAGATCAGACAGTCGCTAGACACTATCCAACAGACAGTAGAGCTACATCATCCGCGTATACTTGTGCAAGATGTGAGACCTATTAAGCGCGTTGAGTAGTGAGTCGACCAACATGCACCACAGCAGTGGGGACAGAATGCGGCTATTCGGCTATACGAGCAATCCCTGTTTACCTCCGCCAACACATATTGGTCGCAGTCAGGATCCGCAATCAGCCTCCTATTCACCAGCATTGCTTTTATCTACGAAACTAGAGATTTTTCTACGCCGTGTTGTCTGGCCGAGTTAGACATACAATCAAAAGTTGCGTTATCGGAGTCATCCTCAATTTCAACTGCCCACCAGATTTTAAAGAGCGCCCTCGTAGGATTTTCCGCCTTGGTAAACATATTGCATCGTATACAGAGGATGCATTCGCTAGTTAGTTTTGTGAATGGTTTTCAGTAAATGCAGTTGTTATGAAAGGATGCAGAGTATGCCGCCAGCACTCTTAATTATCCTGATGCCGCAATGGAACATGACAACGCACGCCATACAACGTGTTTCCTATATTCTGCTATACTGATGGAAATTGCCAAATGTAAAAACACTCAAAACTAACATTAGTATTAGACCGTGTTTTTTATCCAAATTACGGCCCCTAATGGTCCTTCACATATTGACTTCGTCTAATTACACAATTTTAGGGCAAATTGTAGAAAGATAAATTTGGCACTACTTGAGAATCGAAGTCAAGAGAGATTAAGAATTGGGCTATGTCAACCCTTGGGAATACCGCAAACAATAGACTTGTTCAACTTCTTTCAAAGTGAAGAATCAATACATCCAATCGCTTCTTCATTCTCACACTAGTTATGCCTTTCGAACAACCTCTGACAACCATCTTCACATTCAGTCCAGAACATTTTTCACAACACATCCTGTCCTCCAGATTTGAACCAACTCAACTTTATTTCGCTTCTGTCCCTTCCAAGTCCTTATAACGAAATTCCTATAGATAATTACATCTCCCAGCCTGTACCTCAAAATCCGAGCAATAAATAATTTAGTATAAAAAAATATCAGCAAAATCCAACATCCGTTGGCATACCTATCATCCCTTACAGTTGCCCCACTCCATCATTTTCACCTCAACTCACTTTGCATATCCACTCATCGGACTGTTTTAAAAGGACACGAGTAAATTATTCCTCGGAAGCAGCAGACATAATTCAAAACTCCTAAAATTCCGTTTCACCAGGAACAAAAATAAAAGTATGCACGCGCAATACCTCTTAAACGGTATCATTGGGATGTAATCTGTCTCGCCACTTTAAGGCGACCTCATTACTCAAGACGTTCATCATTTTTATCTAGCACCCGACCAGCTACCAGCCACCAGTCAAAGCCACAAACCACTAAGAAACAACCCAACGAACCAGCAACTAGAAGCCAAGGAACTCTCTTTTTGTACCAGAACACCGTCGACGGACTTAATGATGTCCCCAACACCCCAAAATCTCCAAAGCGCAAGAGGGTAAGATGTTGTCATTGTTGTTGTGCCCCAGAACCTGCTCTACCCAAGTCCACCCGATAAGATTACGAAAGAATAAGTAGTCTGCATTATTCTTCGGGTGTAGTGTCCCCAACAAAAGCCCGTCTCAACATTATCATTGCTACCGCAGACAGGCGGATGGCACATCCGGCTCCATATTGTGTGTTGTGTGCGAATATTTGTTCGTTGATCCTTGTGCAGCTCCTTAGCTGCTCCCTACCGTAACCATAATCACCATCACCAACATTGCAGACACGACACAAGACGCTGTAGCACGATGAACTGGATGCTGCAGCTTATCTTGTTTTCGATTTTGCAGGACAAAAGTTTTGAGCTTCTTTGACTGCTCTCGTTGTTTGTCATCGGAGTGAACATGTTCTGTGTTATTGCGGATATTTGGAAGAATCCCGGAACTGGTTGCGCTTCCGGACGACAAACTACAACAGGAAGGTATTATGTCCTCTTAGCACCCAAAGTATGTCTCCGAAATGGAAAATGGAAAAATCTGCATTGAAATCCCATCGATTATCAAGAATCCTTAATTGGATGACCACCCAGCGACCTTCGATGTAGGTGACAGGGCAATACAATACTCATTGTCTGGTCTGGGTCTCCGCACTGGGAAAACTGTCGGCAACGAACAAAGGTGCGGCAAAGTGCGATGTCACCCGACTGCATCATAATGGCTGTCATAAAAACTCCACTTGCCTACCCGCCTTTTACGAATACTTGTAAATACGTTCATATACTCGTATGTGAGAGACCAACGAAGCGACGACAGTAGTGGCAATCTGATGGTGGAAACCATTGTTGCGCACCGTTTATGGCTACTCGTGGTAGCTGAGCATCTTTGTTGACCAGTTCCACTTGTGATAGCCGATCATAAAAATATAAACGGCTTAATTAGATTCACGGTGAGTCAACAGCCGCACACGCAGTCTGACTAATTGAAGGAAAGTGGCGATTGTGGCACCTTTACACTAATGCAGGTGCCGACGTTGACACTGACCACCGCACCGCACCGACAACAGTGACAATGTTGCGACACAACAAGGCTTTCAATAGAACCGGATTGAGCTCGTACAGTGGGAATGTGACCTCTGGAATTTCTCAGCTAATTCTGTTTTAGAGTTAAACTGGGCTTATGGGGTCACAGATATTTGACGTAACATATTTGGGACATTTAGGGCCATTCCAATGGGATGGGGGTAACCTTGAGAAAGGAATGATCAAATAGGTGATCCCGAGAGTGAACATTTCTGTTTCTTTTTTGGGATGTGGTGAGGTTTTTGTTAAGATGCCCTTTGTTGTCCATGCGTTTCCGACGAATATACCAAAGATGGACTTGAGATGTTTTGTCTGAATAACAAAATATTGATGCTACAACCTAAAGGACCGCATACGGCCTTAATTGTGTTTCCACTACATTAAAGTAATAATGAAAATAGCAGGACAATCGCTAGCCAAATGAAGCAATAGGCCATAAATTGGTAAATGGAAACGGAATAATATGACCCTTAAGGAGATATACCTTTGTATCCGGGCCACCTAGGGTGAGTTGGTGAATTCAACTCCTCCAATGGCATGGAAATGCACATGCAGGGTAAAGTTCTGAACGCGCTCAACAAGGTGAGATGCCAGATACTATCCCTGGCACTGTACCGTTCAAGCTGACATGCAGCCTCCACATGGCGCCCCTGGATAGCTATCTTAGCAGCGGCTGAATACTGAATTAATGTATGCAGCCGTGTTCTAGGCAGGATTGAAGGTCATCGATTTCAAGCCAATTAGCGATCGCCTGGCTGTGATCCGCATCGAAGGGAAATTCTACAGCATCAGCCTCATATGTGCACGCACTCCCAGCAATGAAGCTGAGGACCCTATCTATAAGAGGATATCTACGACCTCTTGGACGGAGCCTGTCCGGAGTACGATGTTAAAATCGTGCTAGGTAACTTCAATTTCTCCACGAAACGACAGCAGATAACGGCTTCCTACACGCTGACATTGCGGCACCTAGTAATACGGTGATAAGTAGCACAAGATTCCCAGACGATACCGGACGGTAGAACCACCAACCAAATTGGCCACGTGATGTTTGAAGCAAGACTCTCGTCGAACATCCTAAATATGCAAACATTTAGAGAAGCAAATTTCGACTCTGACCACTATTTGGTTGCAGCCCGATTCAGACCTCGACTATCCAATGAAAGAAACGTGATCCCTGAGCGAACCGGAGGAAGCCAGAGACTGCAGAGAATAACTGGATGAAAACCTCTGCAATATGTCATTGCCTACAACAAACGCCAACAATATGTTGTTACAATACTACACTACTATTGAGGAAGCAGCCCAAGTAACCCTAGACTACCAGCCACCTCCGGCAAGAAATCCATAGTATGATGACGAGTGCATGCAGAAGAAGAGGGCAACTGATGAAACATATAAGAAGAAGTTGCAAAGATCAACCCGGACAACGTAGGATGAGTACAGAGCCAGAAGGAGGGAGGAGAAAAAATTAAAGAGCCTTCACAATCTCCCAGATCATGGATATCGAAAAGTGCAGATGCGAACATTTTATAAAAAAGCTAAGAGCCAGGCTGCAGGCTACAGACCAGGAACTCAGGCCCTTCGAAACACTAAGGGTAATCTTGTCACCGATCCGCAGGGGATCATGGATGTATTTAGCAGCATTTGCAACAGTTGTTTGATGAGCATGATCAGGAGAGAGTCGATGAAGTATTTCTTCCACCCAGGGTAGACAAAGTCGGCACGCCCGTTAGAAAGCTGAACAACAACAAGGCCGCGGGCTCTGACGGTTTGCTGTCAGAGCTCTTCAAAGCTAGTGACGATGTTTTGGTAAGGAGCATGCACCAGATCATCTGCAGAGTATGGGAGGACGATAACATTCCCGACGGCTGGACTATCAGCTCTATCTGCCCCAGACAAAGGCGATCCTATATCTTATAAGGCCTACCGAGATATATCACTGCTTAAGATAGCCTACAAGATCGTATCCAGCGCTATGTGTGAGCGACTAAAGCGGTTTTACACCACAATCATCGGCATCTAACAGTGTGGCTTTCGGCCCGGCAATTCGACGATAGACCAAATCTTCACACTGCGGCAAATCCTGGAAAAGATCAACAAGCTCCAAATCGATACCACCGTCATAGACTTCAAAGCCGCATACGACAGCATTCATCACACTGACTTATAGAATGGTATGGTCGAATTCGGGTTCCTGAGAAAACTGATCCGATTGTGTCGCGCCACGCTAGAGAACTGTAGAACACTGTGCAACTTGGAAACAAAACCTCCGAATTCTTCCAAACATGCACCGATTTCCCGCAAATAGACGCTCTGTCGTGTGATTTCTTGTGCTTGAACAGATAGTGCGAAATGCCGGCGTAAACATAGAAGGCACTATATTTAACAAATCCATCTTGCTGCTGGGCTATGCAGACGATATCGACATCATCGGCCGTTCCCAGCGTGCCATTATTGAGGCTTTTACTGCTATAGAAGAACGAGTTGGTCTCATGATGAATGAGGATAAAGCAAAGTACATGCTGTCGACCAAAAACCTATCCGTCGAACACCGTTTACAACAGAACCTGACAATCGGCAGCTATAATTTTGAGGTAATGAAGGAGTTTATCGACCTCCGGGCAAATATAAACTCCACAAATGGCACCCTAGTGGAGATTCGGCTAACTCGAAGGTCCAAAATCATGCTCTACAAAACCCTTATCTTGCCAGTCTTGCTTTATGGAGCTGAATGCTGGACAATAAGCAAGACAGGGGAGCAGATCTTGGCATCATTCGAAAGAAAAATTCTACGTCAAATATTTGGTCCTGTCTGCGAGGCGGGCGAATGGAGAGAAGATATAACCGCGAACTCTACGAGGCGTATAAAGATATGGAGGTAGTCCGGAGGCAAAAATCCGTCGACTGCACTGGATCGACCATATCGAGCGAATGGACGATAATGCTCTTGCTAAGAGAATCTTCGAATCCCAGCCACCTGGTACACGAAGAAAAGGAAGACCGAACCTTCGGTTTAAAGATCAGGAATCACGGACGCCAGAAGCCTTGGTCTAGTAAACTGGAAGCAATGTGAACGGGACCGTGAAGGATGGAAAGTGACATTAGCTCAGGCTCAGACCCTCCAAGGGTCGCTGGCCGAATAAGGAAATAAGTACGTAATTTTGTAGCCAAAACTCGACAACATATGTCCATTAATGGCCCTTGCCTCGACAGAGGAGAAGAATTGCCTTACTAAAGACTACTCCTATGAGCTCTTTGATAAAATCTGCGAGCAATGCCCTAAATTTGACGTGAAAATCTTCCTTGGCAATTTTAGTGCCAAGCTAGGCCACAAGGGCATCTTTGGATGCGGAAAGTAAACGGTCGGAAAATACAGCCTCCACAATTTAAAACGGAGACAGGCTTAATGTAATTATAGCCAGGTTTCCAAACCTTGATATCCATAAAGTCATATAGCTGACTCCTGGTCAACAGACGGTCAAGCGTTTTTATCACATTACGATCGACGCAAGGCACTGCTGCAGTGCTCCATTTCTATAACCAGGGTCGACGAAAATATGCCCGAAAAATGAAATCTCCGCATTGTTTGTCCGATTCTAAACAACCCAAGAGTTCCAAGTCGGTACACACCACCTCTTCACCGATTTCAAAGCCATATATGACAGCGTCTATAGAGATAAAGTATAAGAGCTACGTCTAGTTTTGGTATCCTGTCAAAGCTCATTCGATTAAGCAGGATAAGAATGGAGGATGCATGCTGTTCCGTCAAGGTAATGACAAACCGAGAACTTCAATGTCAGAAAATGACTTAAACAAGGCGTTGCCATGTGATTTTTCCAACATCGTACTTGACAGAATTTTATGAAACTCGGAAATGAACTCCTGAGGCACCATCTATCAGAAGTCTGTTCAGTTACTCGTAAATGCAGATGACATTGACACAATAGAAAGAGCATAGCGAACTGTCAATGGAGCGCCTCCGATTATTAAGGGAGAAGCGGCAATGATGGGTTCGGCCAATGAAGGAAAAACAAAGTTTGCGCTCTCAACAAAAAAGAGCACACAACATCGACTCCTTTATCAAAACCTCACTTTGAGATAATAAGGGACTTTTTCTACCTCGACTTCCTTATCAACTCCAATAAACAAACCAACCCGAAAATCATGCGAAGAATCACTCCTGGTAATCGCTGCTTATCTGCAGCAGATACAGCCTTCCCTCGATCAACTCAAAAGATTTTATACAAGACACTGATCATCCCAGTCCTGCTTTATGGCGCAGAAGCGCAAACACTGGCGAAAGCGCAAAAACACTGGCGAAAGCGCATGAAAATTCTCTAGTGCGCTTCGAAATAATAGTTTTTCGTTCAACTTTCCATCCTATTTGCATCACTGAAAATTGGAGGAGACGTTTCAATAGCGATAACCCGGCTTACCGAATTAGATTGACCTACTAGGTCAGATTGAGCGCGTAGGATGAAGCTTCCTGAGCCAGAAAGCTTTTGACTTCATCCCGGAGGAACAACGCAGTAGAAGACAACCTCGTCTGAGGTGGCACACAAAAGTGGAAGTCGACCTGAGCAAACATCCTGTGCGTAACTGGAGACAGCTAGTAAAAGACTAAGATGAGGTTCTGGTTGTAGCGCAATCGAGTTATTGCACACGGAGTTTTCTGGCATTGTAATTTCTCGTTTCGGAGACACCCTTCGGACTCCAAGATTATTGCGACTTAACACCAGTAGATCTCTTTCTTTGGGGGTGTATTAAAAACAAAGGTCTTCTTGTCTGGAGAACCATTATTATAGCACTCGCTTGAGGTCAGCGCTCTCAAACCCGTTTTCAGCCATTTCTGGTGTCACTTCTAAGTCCCCTTCTCTACATCTGTTAACGATCTTGAGAGAATTATTAAACACTGCCCCCTATCCATTTACGTTGGCGGCACCAAAAGCTCCAAAATAATTTCCTCACCCCAAGACTGTGCCTCCAGTAATCGCTTATAAGTTCCGCACAATTTTTTGAAGCATGATGTTAAAGAAGTCACATGACAGCGCGTCAACTTGCTCAAAAACGTTTTTGACATCAAAGGTCGCATTGTGTCGTTGCCGACCTTGACGGAGTAGCGAACGTTTCCCATTGTTATTCTGCACAAACCGACCATTTTGGCAGGGATATCAAAACCAGACATGGCTTTATATACAATAGGTCGTCTTTATAAATGCTGTCATATGCGACCTTGAAATCGGGTATCGATTTGGACTTCTTGAGTTTTATCCAGGGTTGGACTGGGCGTGAAGATTTGGTCGATTGTGGACTTTGCTGGACTGAAACCGCACTGATAGGGACCAATCAGGTTGTTTGGCGCAGGTTTTCAGACATTCACACAACATGGCAGAAAAGATCTTATATCTGATGTTGAGGAGACTTATATTTCTATAGATGGCGCAGCTGACGGGGTCTCCTTTTTTGGCAATCGGGCAAAAGATACTCAGATTCCATTCATCAGAAATACACTCTTTTGGCCAAATCTAAGAAATCAGTTGGTGTATGCTCTCCAGAAAGTCATTTCCAGTAGCCTTGAATACCCCGTCCAGCTGCTTTGTTGCTTTTTACAGTCTGCAGAAAAATGTTCCCACATTCATAGCACTGACTGTGGCTCTGTTATACGGTTTAATTCTTCATTTCTACATGCAACTGTACGGGTCTTCTTGCCTGGATATGTTTTGTTACATGTTGGTAAAACTATTATACGTTATTCCTGGAGTACAACCTTTCAATATTTCGATCGCGCGCCTCTCGTGCTCGTGTTTCTTCTTCGAGAGAAAACAACGTCTTCTTCCCATCTCTTATCATCGTAGAGCTCACAAGCGGATCTCGTCCTTCGTTGCAGGCATTTTTCTCGATCCAGGCATTTCTTGGTGGTGGTCGGGTGAACTCCAGCACATCAAGCACATCAGTTGCGGCGTCTCTAATGGCACGTTGGCTACATTGCCACTGGTCTTCGGTACTTGATGCTGGCTGCATAGGAGTTGCTGAGAGATTTGAAAAGATTTCAGCAGTGCCCTGCGGTTTCAGCATTTCTACGTCTTATCTTCTCAGAGTAGTTCTTCTTTGTTGTGGCGCTTGGGAGATCCGCACTCGCACCTTGGCTGCAACGAGATAGTGATCCGAGTCAAAGTTGGATCCGGATCGTTCGGACGTCCAAAATACTGTAGGCATGCCGTATGTCTACCGCAACGTATCAATTTGACTAAGCGTTCTCAGATTCGGAGACCGGCATGTCTCATGGTGTATCTGTATTGAGATGAGGAAACCTAGTGCTTGCTATATTCATATTTCGTGTTTCCTTTGCTATGCTATGCCATACCTCGAACATAGCTCATATGTCTTGTCGATGAGCTCGTAGAAAAATTCTTTGGTTGCGTCGTTCTTATCTTCTCTAGGGGCATGTGTGCATATTAGGCTTATGTTGGCGAATTTAAACTTGATGCGGTTTGCCTTAAGATGCTCGCTCACGCGTCGGAAGCTGAAGACTTCTTGGCTAAGTGCATTTGCATATGGAAAATCTGCATATGTATAAGCGCTGTTTCTTCTCCCTATAGCAATCACCATAGTAGGTATATATCACTGTTTTTCATCTTCCTTATGTCCATCCCAACTCATCGCACTGGCTGGATGGCGTTAACATCTGGGTGATACCAGTCCAGGGCCTGTGCTAATGGCTCTGCCGCAAATGGCCTGTTAAATGTCCGAGTTTACCACGTGTAGATCCAAAGGTCTTCATCCTTTAAATGTTTGCAAGGGTTGTTAACAGTGAATACATTTTTATCCGAGGCCATTAGTTGTTTCGTCACAACTTTATAACCTCTTCTGGATGCGGTGCATAATAATACTGAGACTGAAGTTTGCCACCATCTTTATAAGGTTCACGTGAAGCAAAATATTAACTAACTATGTATATTCGGCAATATGCGGGTAAAATTTTGGATATTAATTATAAGACCCTTTTATAAGTGGTTCGCAACGTAGTTTGTCCTGACTAGAGCTGGTACTACCGTCATTATTTCCATTGGGGGATGCCATCTCCATGCCATAGTCCACCATTCTGGAGAGCCGCCTTTTCTAGATCGGTTAGGAGACGTTCAACAAATTCAACTGGTTAAACTGCAATGACGTATTTTCTAATAAAATAGACCACATTTTCAATTTGTCGCCATTTAAGATACTGTCTCTTGACGTACTTTAAAAATTCGTGGTTTTTCGGAGAATGGACCCAGTTAGTCAAGCAGATTTTAGGGATGAGATCAATATCGGGCTGTAAAATTTTAACGGATACATCAGTAAGCAAAACTGCCATATTTTGAGCCATCGTTACATTCAATGGTGACCAATGCTGAAAGATGATCCACGATGTGCTTCCAAAATTTACATGACATCGGTGTGAATGATATGTAATTCTAGCAGGATAGGAGTTCGTGTCACAGTGAAAGAATTATTGCAATTTTAGGATCTGCAAATTGGACATAAAATCCTGCGATCTAACGGCTACGTGAGATCGCTTGTTTACGTGGATCAGCAACGATTGAAATTTACGGCGAATTATTGTTGATATTAGGCCTCAAATGCGTTGAAAAATTGGTCAATTATTGGACCGATACGATACGTTTTGTAGTTTTACGTTGCAGCACTCATATGCCAAAAGCTTCTTTGAATTTCGTGAATTTTGTATTTTAAATTTAGTTCCTGCACCTCTTTCAAAAGCTCCCTTAAGTGGATTTAAATAAATCTTCTCAAACCTTCCTTAGCTCCAAGATAAATGGATCCTTTGTGATTTAAACACGAGCACCAAAGAGCTGTTTTCGAATATTTGATACCCAAAAATTGAGTCATCTTTAACTTGAAGTATGTCTTTCATTTGAACGCCGACATTTATTTCAGGTAGACGTTGACATGTTTCCATGACGACGGATTCAAAGCAAACCAAGAGCTGTTCCACCTAGCTTACTGGTACATAGTGCTGACTAATAGCTACAGTCAATTTCTCGATACCAACTCATAAAATCTTCACTTCTTCAACAACTTTTCCACATCGTGACTATGAAATTTATTAAACAACATCTGAGCCTGAATCATACCCCCACCGCATTCAAAGAGGTGCAACATTCTGTTGCAAATCTAAAGGAAACATCACCTGAATCCCTTTGTTTCGATGGCACTGCCACAGATACACGTACATATGTACTGTACATGTCCTCTCGGCAAATTCCACATTTATTCTGAAATTACCTTGCCAGTTAATTTAATGCGATTATTGCGGGGCGTGATTAATCGCGAAGATTTAAAAGAAGAAAAAAAAAGAAAAAAAAGGTAAACCAAGTCCGACAGTCTCGTAGATGATGATGATGATGTGTTCCGTGATTTCTGCTAGCAAGGTGGTCCTCATGCGTCCGTCCATGTCACCAATTGAACTCGCTCGCGCGCACAGAACCGTAATTATTGTCAAATCGTGTTTAACTTGAAGCCAGAGGGCCCTTGCTCCTTCATATCATTACTGCGAGTAGAGAAGTATTACAGGTCTATAGTGGAGGACCTGTGCGGTTGATGTTGTGATTAGTCATCAGCGCCCCACAAGCCACATACAGAAATTCAAAACACAAGCCAGTGACGTCCCCCCGTTGATGGCTGGACATTTGTCACTTTTATGAAAGCGATCTGGGAGCTCCGTAAATACCATGCGATATGAATGCTGTCGCCCGATTTCAGCAATATCCTCGTAAGGAGCCACCAGGGCTGTCTGACCAAAGCCATACCACCGACTGACGCACGGGAGTAATTAGAAAGATTTACGGCATTTGGGTTGATTAAATCTGTTAACTGATCTTGTTTGGTGCTGCTAACTAATGGCGACATTAGGTGAAGATTAATGGATGGTCGTCTTTGATTTGGAACGAATGGAAAGTGCACCATGGTTACCGGGAGGGTGGTGTGCTTGTTTATGTGCTGATATGGTGTAAGTTCTGCGCTCCAGATTTTTGCTTTCTCATGTCACGTTGCAAAGAAATCTTTCAAAAATCATACGCAGGTCGCCGGGGAGTGCCACGCTGAAACGCTGAAATGAAATATGAGCCATTACCGTTGGATTAACTTTAAATGGTCCATCAATTCGAATTATTTGCTTAGGAGTGGAGAAAACCATCGATTCCCGATGTTGGGAAGGGCTTAATGTTCAAGTCCCGAGAGTGCATCTTCTTCCGAATCGGCAAAGACGGGACTTTTAATTAATTGTCGATGTAAATCAGAGATTAAAGCGTCCGGACAAAGGCAAACGAGTGATTGTTGTTCATGGATTATGAGCGAGAAGATGATGCAGAGGAACATGTGGATCAGGAGATACATTGAAAATATCGGCAACATAGGGAATATGGGAAAATGGGCAACGTGCGGGACATGGACGAATGAACGAGGATGTCTTCGCCACGGACGACAATGATGATGATGATAGGGATTGGGAATGCACACAGAGGATACTGTTGCCATTTGTTATTTTTGTTTGTTTTCTTGGATTCCATGGAAAACCGGAAGAGAAGGATTTTCGATTTCAAATGAATTGAATGTATGGGTTAGACTGTCGTTATGAGGTCTTTTGTCAGCCAAAATGAATGGAAACCGTTTCCTTAATTCAATTTAATTCGTGTGCATCTGAAGATGTTCTGATGGCCTGGAGTTGGCGGGTGGGCAGATTTTGGGATGTCGTTAGGGTGCGGTTGAAGATGATTATCTGTGCTCGTACATAAGAAGAAAACATGTGGATTATTGTGTTTGTTAGTTTACCTGACAACAAATTGTGAAATTGTATTTTTGGAGTTAAAATCTATATCTCCTCAATTTAAGTGTCTACTGTTGATATTGGAACAAAGGCCTCACAGAATGTAGGAAAAGCATCTCCAGATTAAAAAGGAAGACAATTCTTTTTGTTAGTAAGACAAAATTCATGTAGGTAACGTAGCGTGATAAAAAATGTCAGCCGTTTTCTGCATCACCTTGAACAAGAGGATTGAAGATGATATGTCCTTTTGCCAATGAGTTTCTAACTAGATTTACTTGGGTGATTTCCAAGGCAGAAGCAAGAGTAAAGCTTTTGAAAATTGCTGCCTTTTGTATCGTAACATAAGTCTAAGCGGTCATTGCTTAGAAAGCTATTGAAGTTAGGCAGGGCTAACCGTTCAAGAAATTTTTGATGATGGAATTAATACATCTGCCCCATCTGCTAAGAAAAAAAACTTTTATGTCAAATAGTTATAACTTCAAAATCCATCTTCGAACACTAAGAAAGGGAAAAGTGATATTTTAAGTGCTCATCTCTCTTTGGAAGAAGAAAAGAAAATTGTGAGAAGTAAAAGATATACAATAAACAAGCAGAACTATATCTTCATCAATGAATGCTACACAAAATACCCCAAGATTTTAAAAACTGAAAAAAAGTTTAACCTTAGTGTTGCCAACCATGTACCTGTTGATTGATTGGCCAAAAACCTTCTCGAATATCCATGATTTGACCGATTCTCTGTCGAAATTTTGCATTCAAAATGTTTTTAAAAAAATGTTAACATAAAAAATTTCGCATTTGAAAAAAAAAAACACGAGTAGAAAAAGCATGAGTCTCTGTTGTAAAAAAAAGTTTGTTGTAAAAATAGCGCTTCCTATCTTTAAATTCAAATAAAACAAAGTCTGTGTAAGATATCACCGAAATTGAATATTCGTTTGAAAGGCTTATCTATGCCACTTTGTATGAAACATAACATCGTTGAAATGTTCACCGCGGTTTCTCTGGGTGGCGCGCATCCGAAATGTCCAATTTTCAGGCTGAATTTGACCGATGGCATGAGTTATGTTGGCTTTGAGGGCCGCTGTGGTTTGTGGCTTATTCGCGTAGACCTGCGACTTTAGAAAACCCCACAAGAAAAGTGTAACGGGGTCAAATCGCACGATATCGGCGGCCTGTTCACATCACCTATACGTCACGTGACCATGCCCTCGAATCGCTCGTGCAGAATTTCCGACGTGGCATGAGCTACGGATCGTTGAGATCCATATTATCCAATTCAGGCGAAAAGAAGTTGGTAATCATCAAAGAAATATGGACCGATGACGCCGCCAGCCCAAAATCCCCACCAAAGAGTGACTTCTTCGGAATGCATTGGACCCTTCGATCTCATGTGGGTTGGTATCGTCCCAAATTCGACAATTTTTTTTGTTGACGTACCCATGCATCCAGAAATGGGCTTCATCGCTGAAGATGATTTTTCGATGAAAATTAGGGTCAGCTTGGTACTGCTCCAGAGCTCATTCAGCGAACACACGTCGTTGTCTGTGGTCGTTTACCTTCAGCTCCTAGGTTAGTTGAAACTTGTACGAGTGCATGCCCAAGTTACGATGCCAAATTCCCCAAGTTGTGGTCTGCGAAAGGCTGAGTTCTTGTGAGCTACGCGAAATCGACTGACTCGGATTCTCGTGCACACTCTCACGGATAGCAGGGATGATTTCGGCAGATCTAGCTTTTCGTCGACGTGCGGGTGTTGGTTTATACTTTACTATGCCAGCGGACTGAAATTTATCCACCACACTGCGAATAGTCCTCTCGGTAGGACGATTATGGCGACCGTAATATGGGCGAAGCTGGGTGGCCGTGGCTCAAGTGGTAGCGGACTGGCTTCCAAATCGGAAGGTTAAGTGTTCGAATTCCAGCCTCGCCCGAAAGACATATCATCCATTTTTCCAGTTAACGAAAATCAAGTAAGACGAGTAGTTGACTAGAAATCAACATCAAGCCAACTTCCGCTAAAAATTCAGTCTCCCCCCCATGTTGGATGCCACCCATGGAGCGAAATAACCACTGAGCCCAAACCTTTCTCTCTCTATCCCATTTTCCAAAAAACTTAACACATGCTGAGGCATTGTAAGTGTATTCATACCCACTTGAGTGTTCATTTAAAAAAAAAAAAACAAAAAGCGCGCAGAACGTTGCCCGAACAGAACAACCATTTTGATAAAATAATTTTATGATTTGCACGTATTGTTGAACGCTATGGACATCCCGGATGGTTTGGTAAGACAGCCTGAAAATTGACAGATGTAGCTTCAACAATATGACCGCTATCAACTGTCAAAATTCTGAACTCCCTTATGGAAGACCCTGTATTAGAAATCAACGATTACAAGTCAAAATTTTTTGCGATTTTCGCTGTGTGCTGATCACAAACGGGCTTATTACATTCAACGCAAAACTTCCGTGACTTTCTTTTATTCGAATAGGCTACTCGTTGTAAATGTAGCATGATCCAACTACAACTTACTACTACTAGCGTCTCGTTGATCGTTGTTATCAGTTACAACTTTTGTTACTGGCCTTTCATAGTAACTTTCGATTGCGATTTTCATTGCATGATTTCGGATGACTTACTGGTTAGAAAATCGCTCTTCTATCATTGGTATTTCTAGTTCTTCTGAGACTTGTCGTAGCAAAATTAGCAACACGGGCGATATCCCAAATACCAACTTGATCAAATGTTCCCGGCCACACCTACCGTGTGGCGCTCCCATTGTTCCGATTTGAGTTCTGTTGTTTTTTGTTAAGTTGGTAAATCTGTTGTTGACATTCCCTCTAAATCTTAGCGTCATAGCTTGACATTTGCAAAAGTTACGTAGCCAAAACTACATCTATCTCTGTGTGTGTTGGCTATTTTTTACAATTTTAGAAATAGATTTAAATTTGCAACAACGAACTTGTATTAAATTTTGTGTAAAAAACGGATTTAATGGTGCGCGAACGTTGATAATGTTGGAAAAGTGTTTCGGCAACGATTCTCTAAAGAAAACGGTCGTTTACCAGTGGCACGAACGGTTCAAAAGTGGTGGCAGACCATCGACATCGAACACCGACGAAAACATTGATGAAGTAAAAGAAATGTTGGTCAATTATCTTACCATTACCATAACCATCAGAGAGATAGCGGAGGACTTGAACATTGCCTATGGATCCGTCCAAGATATTTTGGTTAATGATTTGGGTTTCCGTCGTAGTAGCAGCGAAGTTGATGCCAAAAGACCTCAATTTCATGCAAAAAAGAGACCGTGTTGAGGTAGCAAAAGAGATGATTTGCCGATCCCACATTCATCAAAAGGATCATTACTGGAGACGAGACGTGGGTTTATGAGTACGACACGCAATCCAAACATCAGGCAAGTGAATGGAGTTCACCAAATGAGCCGAAACCAAAACAACCACGTCGTTTTCAGTCAAAAAAGAAGGCAATCTCACGGTTTTCATGGATTACAACGGTGTAGTGAATCATGAATTTTTGCCAGGAGGCCAGACAGTAAACAAAGAGTATTACTCGTATTTGGGCGTTATGAGACGTTTGCGTGAAGCAATTTGCCGAAAGAGACCAGAATTGTCCGCAGAAACCTCGCAGATTTTGCACCATGATAACGCACCGTCGCACAGGGCGTAATTTTCAGACGAAAAATGCAACAAATATCATCCAACAGCCACCGAATTCACCTGATTTGGCTCCCTGTGACTTCTTTCTGTTCAATCGAGTTAAAAAATCACGATGGGGAACGCGTTTCAGCAGCCGAGAAGAAGTAATGGAAAAATTACAGATAGCACTGATGGACATACCGAAAACCGAATATAAAAAATGTTTCGAGGATTGGATCAAGTACTGGCATAAGTGTTTTGCAGTCGATGGGGGTTACTCTGAAGGGGACAGTATAGATTTAGATGAATAAACTTGTATTTTTAATTTTCGGAATACATTCTTTTTGATCAAGGTGGTATTGTAAAAAGAGCTAGTGGCCACCTGCACGCTCGCCGTTGGGTGGAATATCTCATGTACATTTGATCCATAGTGTCAACGACAGCAGATCGTAGGATTATTTTGCGTTGTACTGAGAGATATCACCGCTTTGTTTTTCTACGGAACATACGAACAGATGGTATCCTTCTTGTGAAATCCAAGAAGCGTTAACAATAACGATCTAGAGTTCGACGGCTGAAGAAAGTCTGTTGTCACTAACAATAAAATAACTGTGCTTGTAAACAGATCTTTGGAAAGAGATCGTTTATCCCTCATCAGATGACTGATATCAAACCAAAAGAAAAGGCGTGGTACGACTCGAACTGTAAAGAGACTGTCAGGGATAGAGAAAGTTCTTTTCGGTATTATAAGACCAAGCCGGCAGAGGAAAACCGAAAAAATTCAAACGAATCAATAATGAATGCAACGCCTTTCTTAAGATTGTGAAACTTCAGTACGACACTAAAAATACTGCAATGCCCCTAGCATAGTAAAAACTTTCAGTCGTTCATAAAAAAACATCAGAAATTCTGCCTCATCCTTCATCCCAATTCTCCTTTATAATGACATTCCAGCTGTCAGCACACTTTACGGCCAGCTGAACACCTCTAGATTGTCCCTTGCCCCCCCTACAATTGAGAACGTTGAATCTTAAATGGGACGAATCTACTTCCGCTACACTTAACATACACAAATCCGCTGGTCCAGATGGTATATCTTCCACCCTGCAAAACCATTTCGTAAGCTTTCTCATCAATCCTACCCTTCAGGACTCTTTCTGAGCAGATGGAAAACAGAATTTAACCAGCCCGTCCCTAAAAAAGGCGAATCTCCTTCTCTCTCCTCCTACAGACCCAAGGTACTTATATCCCTTATTTGTAAGGTCGTGGAAACGCTGATAACCGTCAGCTCATGAAATACCTTGAAGTACGAAAATTTGAAATTGGCCTGCAGTACGGTTTTCATAGCAACAGGTCCACTGATGATTTGATGGCTTGTCTCACTGAAAAGTGGAACCAAAATCTAAATCTATCTGGCTAAAGCATTTGACAGAGTTGAGTTTGGCATCCGTCTCTTTTGTTGAAAATGCATGCATTAGAATCTACGAGTCCCTTCTTCAATGGATTAGAAAATACCCTGGCAGATCGTTCAATTCAATGTGTCCTGGTTGTTTTCAAGTCCGATATTCACAAAATAAATGCTGGTGTGCCGCTAAGTATGCTAAAGTGCTCTCTGAGGCCTGTCATAAGCAGTCACACATGGATCCATCAGGACTGTGAGACTTCTAGATTTTATACCCCATACTCATTCCCAAACGAATAAGAGAACTAATCAACTTCGGTAGAAGAGATAACTCCGACCTCACAAATATATTGACGGGACATTGTAGTAGAGACACGCGCAACGATACAGTATTCCTGATTTCTCTAGGGCGCGTTCCCAAGATGACTACCTCTTCAAAGATCTAAATGACCTACTCTACAAAGATCGTCGATTTTGAGAGATTTTCCAAGAAATCTCCTATGTTTCGTGAGTATGCGCATTTACAAGAATCAGTCTAAACTAACTATCTTGTATATGTGATACAAGGTTCCCGTCAAAATTGCAAAAGGTTTACGTTCCGTGACTTAACCCATCTACTTGCTGTAGGTCTTAGCTGTTCCGGATGAGTTGGAGCGCCAAACGTAAGATTTCTCACTGTTCAAGTCACAGTACCTTTTATTGGACAGATAGGCTTTTATTCAAGTGACCAAGAACTGACTTTTTCCCCTCTGAAAGTATGTTTGAAGGATTATCTTCTATCGAGTAGAATGTATTCGACAGGTTGATAATCGGGTAATGTGCAAAAAGGCTGCAGATATCGGCGCATGTCCAATTTAAGCTACTCCGATAAGCTTCTTGATAGCGACGATAGCTCGTTCTAGTTTGAATGTAATTTTAAGGAGACTTTGCTCAGAAACAATTGCAATACGACAGACCCACGTTGTACGCCCTCTCCTTAGACTTAAATGGATTAAATAGAAGAGATGAAATTTCAAAGTAATTGCTCAGCAGTGTGACATGTATAGCCCGAAAGGTCCTTTTGAATAGACTCATGTATGATTGACCGCTCCAAATTATCCAGTTTCACCGCTGCAGATATTTTGTTTAAATTACAAGCGCCAGCACTATCCGGCGACCAAGCTGGCAAAATTTCTAATGACACCAAGCATCTCTTTGTAAAGTACCAAATTCTAATCGTTAGCTTGACACAATCTCACTAAAAAAATTCCTCGCTTCTTCTCTCATCGGCTAGCAGGCCTTAAGCAATTCATAGTCACGTCCGACTCCCTGAAGAGCATAACCAACGCCAAAACGTCACTTGAAGCCTCATTACGATTTATGAGCCATCATCTCTAAGTTGAAACCCATTCACTTCAAACACTTGATGACACATCCAGCATAATATCAACTGTCGTCTGTCACTCAGTCAGTTGCTATTCCACAAAACAAAGCAAAAAAAACAAAAAACAAAAATACGAAGATAACGAGAAAAAAACGCCAAACACATTAAACCACTTAAGAAGCCATCGTCACCACTTTAAGCCACCAGCTAAGCTGTGAGTTCTTTGTCTCATTGTCAAGACCCTTTAGTTGATTTATAATTGGACCTCTCATCACTTATCGGAGATTTTTCCACATTTTCCCATAGGCAAACCTCAAGGAGGTCATGGGGAATATGTCAAAGGAAATTAAGTGGAAACCCATCTTTCACGCATGACCCTTTCGGCCCTATCAGCTTATCCGTCAAATGAAATCAATCAAATTTCCGGAGATGAATTTAAAGTGACGCAACGGCTGCATTCTAAGGTATAAACAGGGAGGCAACTTTGAGATGGAACATACTAGCATCTGAGTATCCATGTACACTCGAAGTTGATGCTTGAGGAGCGGAGGAAACTTCTTGGCATCTCGTTGAAAACTTTGAGCAACATCTCCGGTTAATCAAAGTCAGAGATTAGGTGGTTGTGCCAATGGCAGTGACAATGCCATAGACAATGGCAGAAGCCTCTGCTCTTTGTCATTAGCACATTAGCATGCATCGCTTCCACAGTCTAAGTCCTGAGTTTTGCCCTGTGCGAATAAATTTCACCAGAAAACCCAGATCAAGGATATAAATTTCAAAGGGTTAACGTGCCTGGGATTCTCAACGACCCAACGATCCAACGACGACAAAGACTACAACAAATACAACGACAACATGCCAAATTATTCGAACCCGCCTAAGCACCACCCAATACAACTTACATACCCCACCACCCTCTAGCCAAAGACTCAACTCCTGTGTAACACAATGTCAATGAATTAATTCGATACTCCGGGTCTGGCTGTGGATCTGGGTCGGCGAGGCGGTCTGGAAATATGTGTAATCGTAATGTGCTTAGGGGGTGGCATGCAAAGTAAAATAAAGGATACGGGGCATTATCCTTTTGAACTCCTTTTGTTGTGCTGTGCACTTTGTAACCTCATCTGCGTGCTTTTGGAATTCTAAACGTAAGTTGTCGACTCCCCATCCCCCATGGCATGCGAGTATTCATTCTTTTGACAGCACAGTCAAACGGTTTCACGCGAATTGGCTTTTAGTGAGTGGGTGGAGTGCACAAAATTTCCTAGAACTGTTTCCCTCACCGCACTGCACCCTTTCGAACTCGAAATTATATCGCTTTACCGGAACATTCGTAGCCATTATACAATAGTCAGCACAGCGGGGAGTTAATTATATGAGATTGGGAAATGATCGTTGATTAATTTGGGCAACACATCAATTTTTCGGCCTCATGAAGCCCCCGGTTCTGAGATGACTCTGCTTTAATGAAGTGGAATCTGGAATCTGAGCTTTCCTCCTGCCGTCGAATTCTTGGGTTATTAATTAACTTTCGATCGGTGAGATCGGAAAATGGACAACAAATTAATTACCGACGGTTGGTTAATAATAGTTTTTAGTCTCTAGGCAGGCACGTATTTGAATGAGATATCGGGTAGCCAACTGTCTTGCAGCGTTGATCGAATGGTAGTAGCAAATGAGAAGTTGAACGAGATGCATTAGATAATAGGAAATTGCTGGAGACGGCCTAATGAATTGACGAGGTGTTTAAGGAAAGGGCATGAAGCTAGACAATTAATCTCAAGAAAAAGTCAATTCGAGTTTTGAGAGCGAGGCAGAAGTCGATGTACTCGTATGTAAATAATCTTACATATGGCGAAAGTGGTTTGTTGTGTTACGAACAATATAAGGTTTGTATAGCAGTTACTTTATAACTTTAGGGAGACTTAAATGGCTCTGAATCTCACTAAAAATCCAAGTAATGAAGCGATTATGTTTTATTATATATTGAAGCTCTAATCCGTCGTATAGTCTTTTTATTTATCGTCCTCCATGTTGACAAATTACGTGGCGCAGTACCAACTTAAATGTTTTTGAGAACCTGGGCATTCACCAAGCGAATCCCAAAATCTCTCAACCAGCATCAAATTCCGAAAATAAGTGGCAACGCTGTCAAAGCGCCATCAGAGAAACCGCAATTGATATGCTGGGTCTCACCCGACTACCACCTGGCTTGATGAAAAATCCCGGCAAGCGCATGCAGCGAAGCAAGAAGCGTATAAAGCGGTGCTGCCATGACGGATGAGAGCCGATCCTGAGCTCTACGAGCAGAAGAGACGGGAGGAACATCAACTTCTCCAGAAGAAGAAAAAAGAGTACGAAAAGCGCACGATCGAAGATATTGACAGGTTGTACTCCTGAAATAACCTGCGGAAGTTTTACCAACTGGTACAAAGAACATGTCAAGGGAAGAAAACCCGTACAGAATCCTGTAGAGATGAAGAAGGAAATCTTTTAGTAGAGTAACAGTCCGTGCTGAGAATATGGAAAAACTTTTTCTACAGATTGTATAACGGCGAAGAAGCCCAACATCCAACCGTCACCCAAAGTAGACCATTCAACTTAGACGACGATAGTCAAAACTTCTTTCCACCTGACCACAATGAAGTAAGGAAAGCAGTATCTAAGCTAAAAACCAACAAATCACCTGGACCTACCGGCTTACCGGTCGAGGTAATAAAAGCTGCTGGATATGACTTTGACTTTGTGGAGAGCTGGAAGAGTGTATACCTGATGAATAGAATCTCAGCACCATATGCCCGATCCACAATAAAAGAAACCCTGTATATTGCTCCAATTATAAAGGTATAAGCCTCCTACGACTCCAAGGTAGTTATCGCGGAGAAACTAAAGGACTTGGCAAGGCTGAAAGATTGGATGCTGGTGCTGGGCTGTGACGCAAACGCCCATTATACACATTGGGAAAGCGGTAATACTAACCCAAGTTGTGAATGTTTGTATGATTTCATTATATCTTCAATATTTGCAATAGAGGGAATTCACCCACTTTTGTGGTGACAAATAGGCAGGAGGTGCTCGAAATGGAGAGTAATCGACGACGCGTCGATGTCGGATCACAGTTGGATACTCTTAAAGGCGAACTTTCAGAACAGGGCATGTAGTTTTCAAAGAAATCCTGGGAAAACTTATTGAGTCAAGTATACAGAAGTGGTAAATATGCACCTGAATACCTAGCCAATCACCTGCTATAATATTGTTAACTTAGATAGGGCGGTAGAAAATATTAGCAAGGCACGAACAATGGCGTTCGAGAAAGCTCATCCAACAGAACGCTAAAAGGACTCAACCAAAGTGGTGGAATAGGGAAATAGATTTAAAAAGGAAAGAGGTTAGGAAAGTCTATAATACACCGAAGCTTTTCAGAAGTGACGGTACATGGAATGAGTACTACGAATGTAAGAAACAATTCAAGTACCTAGTTAGAAAGTCAAAAAGGGCTTCATGGCAGAAGTACTGCGAGGTTACACAAAATGCTTTCAAAGGAAGTGAGCGTTCCTAGCTACCCCAGAACCTCAGAAAAAATAACGGAACCTGGGTTGAAAGTGGCCAAGAGGTTCTGGTAGCGCTGGTGGAAATAGATTTTCCTGGATCCACATTATCAGTTGGCCCTGGCATGCTACGGCACACTGAGAACATATATCTCCCTGTCTTCGAAGAGGAAATAGATATTTTTATTAACAGGATACAATTGCGGTGGGCAATTCAGTGCTTTAAGCCGTACGTACCGGTATTTTACCGATTATACTACAGAAAGCACAGGAGGCAACAATCCAAAAAATTATGGAAGTTCTTAGACACAGTCTAAAAATAGGATACATACCAATAGCTTGGAGGGAAGTTAAGATGGTTTTTATACCCAAAGCAGGCAAACGGGGACATACAACAGCAAAAGATTTCAGACTAATAAGTCTGTTATCATTTATGCTTAAAACCCTAGAGCGATTATTGGAGATTCACATTAGGAATAGATGCAGTAATGGCTTTTTGACTGAGTCACAGCATGTATATATGAAAGGAAAATCTGTGGATACCGCCCTGCACGAGATGGTGGGGAAAATAGAGAAGTGTCTACACTCTGGTGAGTTCGCGATGATGCTCTTACTAGATATGGAAGGAGCCTTCAATAACGTGGAGTGCACCGCGATTACAAATGCTCTAGCAGACGCTAACATTGAACAGGGCATTACAAACTGGGTTTGTAGCGTGCTTGCACGCAGGAAAATAAACTGTTCCATTGGGCAAAGCTGACTTGGAATGTCCGAAATCAGGGGAATCATATCATCACTCCTAATGCTGCTGGTTATCTATGATATCATTAAAAAGCTTAGTACAATGGGTAAAGGCATGTAGTGCTCTTTTTATCTGCAAAGGAACCGTAGAAAAAGTTTGGGGCTTATAACCTGATATGGTGCAATGGCTACATATATACCATGGTAAGACCCATACAAGAAAACGGTTTACCAAAAATTAGCGGCGATTCAAAGAACGGCTTCCATAGCCATTAGAGGTGCTCTCCGTACCACCCGTATGGCAGCATGGGACACCTTTTTTCACCTTGATTTACATATCAAAAAAACTTCCTGGCAGCAATGCGATACGACTCACTAATCTGAGTTGCTTCAAGAGTAGTAGTTTCGGACATGGCACAGTCCTAGTGAAGATACTGCCAGGCAATCTAATTCTAAAGGATGAAATTCCCACCTTGGCCGACCTCGACATCCCTTATGATATGATTTATCCGCAGAGGGATAATGCAATAATCAGGCCAATGAAATAGTAGTTTTCACAGATGGCTCAAAAACAGAGGAAGCAGGTTGTGGTATTTTCTCAGAAGACCCAGAACTAAGAGTGTCAATAAAGTTACCGGACGCAAACAGTGTCTTCCAATCAGAGGTTCTAGCTCTCCTCAGGGCGGCTGAGCTTATGCAGATAAGATCAATATCCGAAAGAGATATCGCTATCTACATCGATAGTCAGGCCGCACATAAGGCAACATCAACTCTGATACAGTCAAGGGCTGTCGCACAGTGCTCAAGGCATTATGCAATCAGAACCGGGTGAGACTATTCTGGGTGTCAGCACAGGCTTGCAATAAAAGGAAGGCTACTCGATAATAGTGAGGTTCCCAACATCAAGCCACAACTGTGCACAGTAAGTGGCACTATCGAGGAAAAAATCACAAAGACTGCCAACCAAAGGTGGTCAAGTCTTGAAGGACACAGGTTATCCAGACTCTCTGGCCACTTTTTGACGACAAAGGATCTTGGGAGTTAATAAAATTAAACAGGTGTAATCTCACAACAGTAATAGGAATCCTGACAGGACACTGTTTCCTACGGAAACATGCAAAGAGACTCAAATTATCAGATACGGATATCTACCGATTCTGCTGTAATCTACAAGCACACACACATAGGCAATATCGCGTAGTTGAAGAAAATTTTTGGTGAAATACTTTTTCGAAAACCTAGAGGAAATAGACGGCATGAACTTCAAAGGCCTTCTTGTCATTTGCAAAGAAATTGGATGTCTCGTTAGAAAGATTTTTTAAGTTATTGCCATTTGAAGATAAATTCAACTGGTTCCACAGGGTTCGTGATGGGCCCGTTTTGGTGACTATTGTCTGTGGGATGGCATATTCATGATATCCCTGATTTAACCCAACCCAACCTTGTGTGAAAGTCTGAAAGCCTTTGTCAACAACCTGATTTTCCCCTATCAGTGCGGCTTCAGACCAGGAAAGTACACAATAGACAAAATCTTCTCACTCCGCCAGATCCTGGATAAGACTCCAGAAGCCCAAATCGATACACACGATCTTTTCATAGATTTTCAGGCCGCATGTGACACGAGCTAAATAGAGTCATGCGTAGTTCTGACGTCCCTGCCGAACTTGTCCGTCGGTAACCTTCATATTTGATAGTATGGTGTGGAATTCACAAGTGAACATTAGAGGCACAATCTTTTAAAAGTCTGTGCAACCACTATCATACTCCGATGACAACGACATAATCAACTGAACTCAGCGGGCTCTAACTGTTTGCTTGAAGATTGAAATGCAAGCTGCCAGGATGCGTTTATCGGTAAATGATGACAAAACCAAGTATATGCTGTCAACAAGAAGGAACACACAACATGGACGTATTAGACAGAAAGTCTCAGTCGACACCTATAGTTTCGAGGTGGAAAGGGACTTTATCTATCTCAGCTCTTCTAAATATAAATTCTACCAACAATACCTCATCAGAAATAAAATTTTGAATCACTCTTGAAAGTCGCTGTTTCTTTGGGCTAAGAAGGCAATTGTGTAGTAATGCGCTATCCCGAGGCTCTACATAAGCTCTTGATCATCCCAGTCCTACTTTATGGAGCTGAATAATGAACCCTATCGAAAGCGGATCAAGATATCCATCGAAAAAAATCGTTCGGAAACTATTCGTTCCTGTTTGTGTTGACGTACTTTGGAGAAGAAGATTCAATGACGAACTATACGAGTTGTACAGCTGCATCGACCTAGTCAGAAAACTGTGCATCACGCGCCTAAGATGGTTAGGACATGTAGAGCAAGTGGACACCAATACACCTGCCCGCAGAATCTTCGAATCTTACCCGAAGGGACAACGCAGTAGAGGAAGACCTCACCTTAAGTGGCATGCACAAGTAGAACGGGAGTTCAACCGACTTGGAATGCACAACTGTAGACAGTTAGCTAAGGACCGGGCTAACTGGAGAGGCTGGTTACTTGAGGCCCAGATTCATCCCGAACGTAGTGACATCTAAGTAAGTAAAATAGCACGCGCCTTAAAACCTGTTATTAAATGCCGAATTCAACATATTGGAGGTCGCTAGTAAGAGTGTGTAAAGTCCATAAAACGCCACCTTAAAAGATTAACTAGCAAAGACAATGGGACCCTTCTCGAAACAAATGTAGCATGACTCAGATCGAAATCCTTATGTTCACTAAAGTCCGATTCTGATGATATTAGCGGTTTGACTTCGGGACCCTTTTTCATTTGAAGTCCAATTTTCACACTACTTGAGCGTAACCTGAGTGAAAAGGACATCAGCAGCCTGGACCGACGGAGATACATACATATGTGCATACCATGAGTCATGCTGAATCCATTCGGAAAGACGAGTAGATAGCATATGATTAGTAAATGCTCCATAATTAGAGATTAGATTAGATTGATACGGGAGGTGGGACTATGTACCCATATCACTCTGACTAGGTTAGGTCTACTTTGGTTTCCTCAAGTTAAAGTTCACCTATGATGCCAGCAATTTTTTAACAAATTCGGCTATATCTTTGAATGAGCTGGCACGGATATCTTCTGCCTCAAGGTATGACTTACCTAGAAGACGTAAACTTGTTTTTCTTAGGCAGTTACAGTTGATGTGCTCTACTGTCCCTGTAATTAGCCGTTAGCATGGCATTCACTTAAATCATTCGTATTTCAAAAAAAAAGAAAGGTAAAGCTGATGTACGAATATGAGTACGAAAATACTATATTTATGAGGGATAGGCCTCGTCGTATTATTGTATTTACAGTTCGACTTTCCGGTTTAAGTCAACGCCAATGAAAATCATTGTCTCTTTTAATGTTCTAATCAAAAAACATCAAAATGTTCAAAAATACTCCGTTCACGATAGGATATTATTAACATGACGAGCCCTTGTAGAGCATTGTAATGCCTAGAGACATTACGCCAACAATTAACCATTCTTGTTCTTAGGTATACCTAAGGTAGTGTGCACAATGATGTAGAAAAGCTGCGATGTACGTTGAAGATGTATTATGACACACCGCACAGCTTATGAAATTCCTTCGCGCAACCTTAGTACCCAGCGGGAAATATTCCAGAGAATGCTGTGTTTAAGCGGTTACTCTTTATAGTCAGAAGGTTGCTGCTTATAAGCACCAATGTTGAATGCTTACAAAGCGATTCTTTTAGAGGCTATTCGTAAGGACTTACTATTTTTCAGGTAGCTCTTTTAGCGGGGTTGTTTCCTTATTTTGGATAAAATGAGTGAGCGCTGTGTCCTGGTTCGTCATATACTGACTTGTACGATTTCTATTTATCTACCACTGTGGTGCAAATTGCTACCACCAGAAAGATGGAGAATGAGAGAACAAAAGAAAATGGGATTATGGTCGGTTAGACTTAGAGCTCTCCGATCCCACATATGGTCCTCCTGACTCGTCATTCGCCCCGGATGGTGGAGCATCTCTAGCAGTTGATGATCCTTTCTTGCTTTCATCTCAAGTCCCGTAAGTATTCGAAAGGGTGAGTATTTTGTACTTCGAGGAGGGGTGGAATTGATAGTTTGCTGGACACGTCCCACGTTCTTGTACTAGCTCTGGGGCTTCTCCGAGAACATCTTGGTTAGCATTGGTATCAGCAGCCTATTGATCCGTTCAACCTGACCATTTTCACGGGGTACTCCCGTTGTTATCACCAGATGGATAATTTCTTCGTTTTCATAATACTCTTGGAACGTGTTGGACGTAAATGCCATGCCTCTATCGGAAATAATTCGCTTTGGGTTCCCGAAAGTCTACGCTTGTGTGGGGTAAAGCCAAACGAATTTTGCAAAAGCTTCTACGACACCAGGATGTGATTGTACAACTTTTTTGTTTCTTGCATTGGTACTACGTGATCGACGTGGTATGTCTGAAACGGACGATCTTCTTTGTCGATCGGCGTTAGGAACCTTTCTTGCCTGCCGGCCTTCCTCGCTGAATGGAATAACTTCCGGATATGAGGTCCTCCGTTTTCTTCGCTCCGAAGTGTCCCTGTCGGTGTACCATCTTCATCACCTCTTTCTCCATGGCGGCTGCTATATCGACCAACTCCTTGGCAGGGTTCTTGTACAACACACCATTCTTTAAGAAATAGTCGCTGTATGTCGTGTGCTCCAATACTTTTTTTTTTGCGCTCAGCAGGGGATCCCGGGACTGCGCTTCTCTAATGCGATGACTCAAGGTGTCCACAACCAACATGGCCACACGACTCAGCGCATCGCCATGCCTCATCTGTGTTCCGGACCGGTGAACCACCTTGTAGTTAAAGTCGTATAGCTGGATTGCTCATCTCGCTATCCGATCGGACAAATCCTTCTTTTCGATGGTCTTCGTAAACACGTTGCAGTCCGTTACAATAGTCATTGGCCTCCCTACCAGATAGATCCGCCACTTCTTTAGAACTCCCATAATCGCAAGGACCTCTAGCTCAGAACAACAATACCTCTCCTCCTGGGGCGTTGTTTTTCGACTCATATACTGAATTGGATGACATCTGATCTTCGCTGTCCTTTTGGAGAAGTACAGCTCCGTATCCATGCTTGCTCGCGTAAGTGTGAACCTCAGTGAGAGCTTTGGGATCGAACAGCTTGAGTACCGGCGCCCTAATAAGAGCATTCTTCAGCAACTCGAACGATACCTGTTTATCCGTATCCATCTTGAAACTAGCTTCCTTCCTCAGCAGATCACTCAACGGTTTGACGACGGTGGCGAAGTTCGGAATAAACTTTCTAAAGTATGAAGTAAGTCCTAAAAAGCTTTGAAGTGACTTCTTATCGGTTGAAATTGGGAACTCTTGAACGGCCCTTGTTTTTTCCGAGGATGACTTCAGTGTCTAATCTTCGACGATTGTCGATTGTCCTCTTCAGGAATTGACACTCCATTTCATGTGAAGTCCATTTGCGCTGACCACGTCTAGCACCATTTTAAGTCTGTCGACCACCTCTTTATAATTATCAGCTATCACAACCAGATCATCCATGAGATCACCACAATTCTGTCGCTGACTAGCTTCCTAAACACATAGTGTATGAATCGGGTAAAAACAGCGGGAGAGTTGCAAAGCCAAAGGGAACTTTGAGGAACTCGAATTAGTCATTATGCGTCACGAAAGAGGTGTATTTCCTAGATGCCGGCTGCACTGGAACGTGAAAGAATCCATTGATCAAGTCCAGCGTGGTGAAAACCTTACCTCGCTGTAACTGGTCCAGCACATCATTGGGAAATGGCCCTTGATGATCTGTCGGCTTATTCGATGGTAGTCACAACACATCCTGTAGGTTCCATCTTTCTTCGAAACCAAAAGTACTGGCGACGTGAACTCCGAATTGCTAGGTTGAACAACTCCATCTCTTAGCCATACGTCAACTTGCCTCTCCACTTCGTCCTTCTCGTGTGGTGCCATCTTTCTCGGGCGTTGGTGAAAAGGTGTTTCATCTTGGAGGATGATTTTCATCTGCACCGGTGTCTCTACGTCGGATTTCGGATTGTAGGTACTAATGAGCTCCTCGATTTTCTTTCTCACTTCTCCTTTTAAATGCGTTTGCTCAGCATCACTTGATTTTTCAAGGCTCCAGCAGTTAACGTTGTATATTAGATCTTCGAATTCGGTGCGCAGCTCTCCCACCGGTCCCGTTTCTCTCGTTGTTGTTGTCACTGGCTCCTTTGTCTTGGTACTGAACCTTGCTTCCCTTTTCATCGTCACGTCTGCCGGCTTTCTTTCCGTGATCACTTCCTTCATCTCCTGATCCTTCTTAGTGGATGAACCATTTGACTTGATCATGATCCCGCCGTCTATCTTGGCTTTCGCTGTTTCTTCCTCCATGAGTCGCCGTCGAAAACGAATCTCGCCTGCGTCTATGATGACTATTGCCTTTTTGATCAGCTCGTTTCCTAGAATCAACTCAAACATGGAATCCTGCTCATCCACCACATGCAGCTGGACTTGAAAGCTGATCTTGTCGACAACCAAATCAGCTTCGATGAATCCCTACGTCAAAATACTGTGATTACCGAAAGCTGACAACGCGATTCTAGGCTTCATAATATTATACCTTTTTAACTTAAAGAGGAAGTCGTGCCTGACAATGCAAACATCGCAGCCTGTGTCTACTAGTGCTGTGGCCGGCACATCATCTACCATTACATCCTTTAACATGTATGGCGCCTTCATACCGAATTTAGCATTTACCACCCTCACATCTTTGCCTGGCTTCCCGAATCCTGGCTTTGCTGGATTCGTTACACTCAAATGATCGGTGCCCAAGCTGACTACACTTGAAACATTTAACCCCCTTTGGAGACGCTTTGGCTAAGTGTGTGGTGCCCCACATTTAAAACAGGCCTTGCTAGCGGATGGATCAGCCCGCGAATCCGAACTGGAGTTAGACACAGAAGTCGAAGCTCCTCTGACCCGCTCGTATGTCCTTAGCTTCGCCTTGAGCTCTTTAATGGTGCGCGCCTCATACAAGAAGAATTCATTGGCCTTTTCTTCCCTCAGTCCTTCGACGAAGTACTCAACTAATGACTCCTCGTCGATTGCTATGGATTTTGCGACTTCGAGCAATCGGTACAAAAATTCCCTCGTTGTTTCATGAGGTTGCTTTCGGGAATTGCGCAGCTTTCGATATATTTCGGCCGCATAAACAGTAACTTGAAATTCCTACACTAGCTTCGCTTTCATCGAGGCCCAATCTTTGATACTTGCTTCACTCTGGATACACATTCTGGCGGCGCCGGTCATTAGCCGCCCCCCAATAACATAATTTTGCAGCGAATTCCACCCAACAAGAGCACATGTGTCCTTAAATTCGCGCAACCAGCTTACGACATCCCGGTTGAGCCCCCAATTTGTGGATAATTCAGTTTATTGATTTATAAAAATTCAATTGATTAATAAACTTTTGAAAATTAAAATATATTAAGGTTGGGTACGGCGCTGTGTGCTGGTTCGTCATCGACTGACTCGTATGATTTCTATTTATCTACCACGGTGGTGAAAATTACGACCACCAGAGAGATGGAGAACGCCAGAGAAAGAAAATGGGATTATGGTCGGTTAGACTTAGAGCGCAACTATCTTTCGGATCCCACATATATATTTTTCTATGTAGCACTCTCCTTTCTCTTTTTTCGAAGCGTTAAAGTTGTGATTCCTTAGAATATGGTTTAAAGTGCTTACATCTGGCTTCTTCTGTCCATAAGCCCTTATGCTTGGCTTCATGAAGCGCTGAAGAAATACAGAAATCTGTCCATAAGCGCTTACAGAAGTGCTTCGAGCTTCCTTGCATGCGCTTACGCTATCATTCGTCAGCGCTCTTATTCCGGCTGGGTATGTACATACATGCATATCTAAAGGGTCTTTCATTAAGCGCTTCCTGTCTTTAAATTTAAATAAAACAAAGTGTGTGGGTTATCTTCGAAATTTTTTATTTGTTTGAAAGGTCTATCGATGCCATTATGCATGAAATATAACATCGTTGAAATGTTCGCCGCGGCTTCCTTGGGTGGCGAGCACCCGAAATGTCCAATTTTCCATGACTCTGCCGCATAAATCAGGCTGAATTTGACCGATGGCATGTGGTTTGGGGCGTATTTGCATAGACCTGCGATTTTAGAACACCCCACAATAAAAAGTCTAACGTGATCAAATCGCACGATCTCAGTGGCAAGTTCACATCACCTGCACATGAGATGACCATGCCCTCGAATCGCTCGTGCGAATGTCCAATGTGGCGTGAGCTATGTGGCATGTAGCGCCGTCCTGTTGAAACCACATGTCGTTGGTGTCCACATTATCCAATTCGTTCGCCGCTGACGGTGGTGGCCTCGCCAACGTCGTTCTCAAAGAAATATGGACCGATGA
Organism: Volucella zonaria; assembly: GCA_963966105.1. Taxonomy (NCBI): domain Eukaryota; kingdom Metazoa; phylum Arthropoda; class Insecta; order Diptera; family Syrphidae; genus Volucella; species Volucella zonaria. The sequence continues at coordinate 189,827,213 of OZ014532.1, read as the reverse complement.
CGCCGCCAGCCCAAAATCCACACCAAACAGCGACTTTTTCAAGATGCATTGGACGCTCTTAAATCTCATGTAGATTGATATCGCCCCGAATTTTACAATTTTGTTTGTTGACATACCCATTCATCCAGAATTGGGCCCCATCGTTGAAGATGATTTTTCGATGAAAATTAGGGTCAGTTTCCAACTGCTCCAGAGCCCATTCAGCGAACAGACGTCTTTATCTGTGGTAGTTTACCTTCAACTCCTGGATCGCTTGTATTTTGTACGAGTGCAGGCCCAAGTTGTGGCCTGCGAAAAGCTGAGTTCTTGTCATCAACGCGAAATCGACTTCCTCGGGTTCCACTGCACACTCTCACTGACAGCAGCGATGTTTTTAGCAGATCTTGCGTTTCGTCGACGTACAGGTGTTAGTTTATCGTTCATTGAACCAGTGGACTCAAATTTATCCACCACACTAGGAAAAGTCCTCTAGGTAGGACGATTATGACGACCGTAAAATCGGCGAAGCCACGGAACGTTGCTCGAACAGAAAACCCATTTTGATAAAATAATTTTATCATTCGCACTTGTTGTTGAACGCTATTTCCATCCGTGGTGATTTGGCAGAACAGGCTGGACATATGACAGCCAACTCGACAGATATAGCTTCAACAATATGGCCGCTATCAACTGTTATCCCTATTGGAACCTGTCCCTATTGGAACCTGTATACTATCTTGATCAAAAAGTTCTGAATGTCTTCCGAAGATTGGAAATACTAGATGGAGTGAAAGGTGACCTCCTTGGGAATTAAAAAACTTTTTTTTTAAATGTTTTTTTACTTAATATAGTCCCCTTTTAGTTTGATACACTTATTCCAGCGATTTTCCAACTTCTTGATCCCGTCCGAAAAGTAATTTTCCAGAAGGTCTGCAAAATACTCCTCCCTGGTGTCGATGATTTCCTCGCGTGAACTGAATTTATTGATGAGCCATCTTTTGAGGTTTGGGAAGAGATAATAGTCCGAAGGATCCAAATCCAGTTACCAATCGACGCCAAAAGTCAGCCCGATTCCGCATCAGCAAGTCCAAACACTCTTTCGAAGTGCTCCCGCGTTCGTGTTTTTGGTCATTCGCGGCACGCAGCGGCAGGATAACTTTTTCATATTCAGAATATTGCCCAAAATATGGCGTGTGAGCTCAGTACTAATCTTTGTGGTATCTGCTAGCTGGCGCACCTTCACTTTACGGTCAGCCAACGCCATTTCACGTATTTTTTTGACATTGTACTCTGTAAACTCATCGGAGGGCCAGCCGCTGCGTACTTGATCGGTAGAGGAGTTGCGGCCACCACGAAACTCTCGAAATCAATATTTGACGGTGTAATCTGACGGAGCATTAGCCCCATAATATTTATCCAACTTTTCTTTCATTTCCTTCGCCGTTTTGCCTCTCAAAAAATAATGTTTTATGAGAGTGTACATAAAACCAAAAAGTTCCCGGAATTTTATTCAGAAAATTTAAAATACAAGTTTATTCATCTAAATCTATATTGTCTCCTTCAAAGTAATCCCCATCGACTGCAACACACTTATGTCAGCGCTTGATCCAATCCTCGAAGCATTTTCGGTATGTCCATCAGTGCTCCCTGCATTTTCCCATTACTTCTTTCGGCTGCTGAAACGCGTTCCCCGTAGTGGTTTTTTAACTCGATTGAACAGAAAGTAGCCACAGGGAGCCAAATCAGGTGAATTCGGTGGCTGTTGGATGGTATTTGTTGCATTTTTCGTCAAAAGCTACGAATAATGATGGCTCTGTGCGACGGTGCGTTATCATGGTGCAAAATCCACGAGGTTTCTGCCCACAATTCTGGTCTCTTTCGGCGAATTGCTTCACGCAAACGTCTCATAACGCCCAAATACGAGTAATACTCTTTGTTTACTGTCTGGCCTCCTGGCAAAAATTCATGATGCACTACACCGTTGTAATCCGTGAAAGCCTTCTTTTTTGACTGAAAAGACGTGTTTTTTTTGGTCTCGGCTTATTTGGTGAACGCCATTCCCTTGCCTGATGTCTGGATTGCGTGTCGTACTCATAAACCCACGTCTCGTCTCCAGTAATGATCCTTTTGATGAATGTGGGATCGGATTCAACCTCGCAAATCATCTCTTTTGCGACGTCAACACGGTCTCTTTTTTGCATGAAATTGAGGTCTTTTGGCACCACCTTTGCAGCTACACGACGGAAACCCAAATCATTAACCAAAATGTCTTGGACGGATCCATAAGCAATGTTCAAGTCCCCCGCTATCTCTCTGATGGTTAATTTGCGGTTATTGACCAACATTTCTTTTACTTCATCAATATTTTCGTCATCTCCGACTGACTCACGACCACTTTTAAACCGCTCGTGCCACTGGTAAACGACCGTTTTCTTTAGAGAATCGTTGTCGAAACACTTTTCCAACATTTCCAACGTTCACACACCATTAAATCCGTTTTTTTACGCGAAATTTGATAAAAGTTTGTTGTTGCAAATTGAAATCCATTTCTAAAATTGTAAAAAATCGCAAACACACACAGAGATGGATGTACTCTTGCCTACGTAACTTTTGTAAATGTCAAGCTATGATGCTAAGATGTAGAGGGAATGTCAACAACAGATTTTCCAACTTAACAAAAAAAAACCAGAACTCAAATCGGAACAATGGGAGCGCCACACGGTGGGTGTGGTCTGGAACTTTTTGATCAAGGTGCTAAGTTAACACTGAAAAAGTTCGCATTCACATGTGAACACATTTCCTCGCATCCTCAAACGACACCTCGCATTCCAGACGGAATACAACACCTGACAACCGTGGGTAGCAGGTATATGCGCGGACTCAACTAGCTGGCGATGTACATAGCATCAGTGCGAACGTGGGAACCTAAGCATGAAGGAAGATTAGATTTAAGTTATTATTCATTTTTTCATTTAGTCAAATTTTTGTACTCAAATAAAGCGGACCGGACCGCTCCCGTTCTTTTTAAATAATTAAAAGTCTTTAAATAACTTTAACTTATATTTCAATTCGCCCGCAGTGGATACGCCTAAGAATTTTATTGAATGGGACAAATAACTCAGTTTAAAATTCCTTTTCCTGAACAATTGGATTCATTAACTGTCATCTCTATTTGAAAGTAAAGAAATGAATTATCTTCTTCAAAGGGCACAACATGTGTAGTATAATATTGGGAACATCCCTCATTTCCAAAATAGTCAACAACAACTAATTACCCTACGCGCACCTGGTTCTTTAAAAAAAACAAACCAAGAACAACACAACACCATGATCGCATACTCGTAGTCCCTATCACTTAAATAGAAAAACTTCTTTACCGTGTCCAAAATACGAAGTCGTAAATCGTCATCCACTATCATAAATCAACTGTCAACTGTCAAATCGAAAACCCATTTAATATGCATCGCCAGCCTATCGACCAAAGATAGTGTGACTGCGCTAATGCATCAGCTGGTGCAATAAATGAATCGAATGCACACCTCATTATCAAAACTATCCACGAAAAAAGGAAAAAAAAAAACACCACGCAGAGAACAATCGTCAAACGGACGAGGTTTGACAATCGCGTGCAGCGACACAAAAAATAGTCAAGAAAACTGTTTCACGAGAACATAAATTCGGCCCGAGTTCCGCCGACCGCAACCAATTCGATATCTGACGCGGCAAACTCTGTTATAATTTCGAATTTTGGAAAAAGAAGAACCCAAAAACATGCCACAGGAATCCCAGTAATCATCCATTGTTATCCAATTCGATGCACCATGCATTGTGAAGGGGTTCGTTTCGAGGTAATTAGTAGAAACCCTTACCTATCCGCTATCAATTTACTACCCTCGAGGATGGTCCTTTTGGAATTGCGTCAATTTTCACAGCAGCCGCGTGAATTGAGGTATATTCCACAGGATATTGTTGTTTTTCTTGGTGCGAAAACTAGATATCAGATTTCCGTAAGAATAGCGTTGGCTTGGTCCTGGGCACATGATAGGAGTACACAATATCCACCAGCAGGAATATGTACCTTCACGTCGTGTTCATATCCTGCGTGCGTAACCTCCCATCACAGCTGACACCTGTTTGACGGTATACGAGTATCCTAGAATCACATGGAACAATCCAGATCAATGGAATTAAAAATTAAATTTTTCAATCTGTTGCAGTCCTCTTTCCATATTCGTCAATGCCAACTGGCAACGTACATGGATTTTTATTCAAAAAAAAAAAAAACTCGCACTCTTACGTAGTCGTTCCTTGTAAATCTCTAGAGATACGACTACTACTCGTACAATATACATACTCGTATGTGAAAAAGAAAAATAAAACAAATTCAATCTCTGCCTTTCGATTAATCACAAACACTAGCAAGCACGGCTTCTTTGTTGGCTGGCAGTTGTTCGTATTTGGTGAGGCGCCTCCAATTGAAATATGCACATTGTGGATACTACGAGTAACAACAAGAACAACGTTATACTCACTCACAATCTCATTTCGTGTCTCATGAAAATTCCTTCCAAAAAGGAAATACAAAAATACAAAAAAATCCCCGCATCCTGAAAAGAAATGATGAAAAGAAGACGGCACACATATGGTCCTTGACATTCTGATACAGTCTCCCTAGCAGGGGTCCATCGTAATAAATAAATTATATCGTCACTTGTTCAGATCCATTTTATGTGTTGCTTTTTAGAGAGTGACCATAATCACAATAGCAGAAAGTCTGCCATGGTTCCTGATAACTCGAACCAGAGAATGTAATCGGTACGGGAACATGGTGTATAAAGCATCCCCAAAATATACTCGTTAACAGTTTTTGTTTTTTGCCTGTCAGAACAGAGCACTAGTCCATTGTATCGCCTTTATGGTGCTTTTAAGAAGAAAATGATCATGGTCTTGACAGTTATTAAGTATCCACCACATCAGCACCTAGTAACTACACTCTAAAAGTGTTTCGTTGGTCAGGCAATAAGCTGGAGAACAGTGTCCCAATCCGGGTTTCAGCCTTCAGGTCGTAAGAAGTACTCCTTTGAGTCTTAACCAGCAAGCTTATCGGCGATTATATTATGGTCTGGGACCCAGGCAAAGCTCAGTGAATATAGATTTTCAATCAAACCTTTCGTTTCTGAACTAGTTCGTTAGTCGTAAAGAGTTTCACTAAGGGCTAACTCAAAGTTTGGTTAAGAAGGATTGAAGTCATAGGTTGTCATCTTTCAAAAAGATTCCACACCGCATCCTAAATTGGCCTTCGAGCCATTGCTAAGAATTGGACTACCTTTCTTACCTGGCTCAGGTTCCGGCCGAAAGGTTTCCTGGGCGATTTCGTATTAACGTAGTATTTGGAGTTCCAAAGTCATTACGTGAGACAGCATGTCCATAAGATTGGAGCCAAATGAGAAGCAGCACGCAAGATCAACGAAACACAAGTGCGAGTTGTATCAAAAATGGCCTTGAGAATGGAGCTTATGTTATTATGACATATTCATCAGTGTATCAAGAGCGCGCTAGATAAGGTTCCCAATCAGCCGAGACAAGCTGCCAAAAGCAGCTACCAAAAAACTAACGCACAAGAATGATTTGGCCTATAGCTATGTAGACCCAATAGCACTTTCAATGTGAAAAGTTTACACAGTTCATGTCAGTTACATGTCACTTCCTCACACTGGCAGGAAGCCGAGAGCGCTATATAGGTTCTTGCGCGAAATGTCATTAAAAGCGTATAGTACCTACATGAGTCAAGCTTATGAGCTTCCTCATTGCATAATGCTGGATTTGAGAGGATTAAGTAGGAGAAGAATGTCTAATTCGTCTAAGATTGCCAGCGCTTTAGAGCAGGTATGTCACCAGGCATGATTTGATAGACACATCAACTGCATACATCTGAGCGTAGACCTTAGTATAATTGAGGGCCTTAAGCAGAGAGTCGAAGAACACGCATTTTGGTTTTGGAAATAGAACGCCACCCTTTAGCAAACTCATGTTCGCCCCGTCATCACATATTGACTGCAGTCAGAATCCGCAACCAACCATCTGTTCTGTGACGTAATGCACGAAGGTAGAGATTCGTCTACATCGTGTTGTTCGGCCGTCTTACACTTGCAGTCAAAATTCGAGCACATGAAGCTCAACAATACTCTCCATGCTCTATAACATGGAGAAGCGTTAAAACTTACAATAGAGCGATTCAGATTGCTGCGTTTCTCGTTGCTGTAGCATCTTGGTCGGATCCCTGGTTTCTTAGGTGACATTGGAATGGACGTTATAAGCTTACGGCAGCCGTCTAAACTTTTTTCATCCGTCTCTTGCTCCAACACGAATCTAAGCGACTCTTTTGATGCTATTGAGTCTTCCCGGATATTACACTTCAGAACACTCGAAAGGTATTCAATTGGGTTGAGATCTGGAGGAGCCATGGAAGCAAGTCAATGCCATTTTGGGCAAACAATCTAATTGAAAGAGCAGATTTATGGCAGGGAGCATTATCTTGCTGGAATTTGACACTTCGCATGTTTGTGCTACCGAAAATCATTCTAAAAGATGGATGTTTTCCATGATGTATGCAGCCTCGCATCATAATGCTACCATCACCGTGTTTTTCAGTTGGCACCACGCTTTTTGCGTTATACCATATTCTTCGCCATTTCTTGGCCTCACAAGTGTTTGCAGTTAGAGGGTTTCGATATATCGTTCACCTCAAAGTTTGATTCATCTGACCACAAGATGTTACCCTAATCTTCCTCAGTAGAGTAGCAGTGTTTTTTGCATGCACGTTGGCGATGGATAACAAACAAACCATCAATTCAACTTGCTAGCACAAATATATGATATATGCATCTGTGACGTTTATTTGTTTGCGAACAAATGTCTTTTATTTGGAGATAATGTGGTTGGCGGAATGTCTCAGTTGTTGGAGGGATATGTCACATGTTTGATAATTCTGAAAACTCATTGCAACCACTCATCGCAAATATAAAATATCAGGTTTACAAATAAGTTTCCGCCGTTTGGGCATTTACTGTGAAAAAAGGGTACAATGTATTGTCCATCGCTAGCCACTACTTCTTCCTATTTTTGTGGCAAGAGATACATACCGCGGCGGAAGAACGCTTCATCTTCTCAGGCTATCTACGAATAGACCCACTCTTTAGTTTCTTCCTAAGACGTGAGACCCTGCTCATATGGGTGATGCCTATCATGAAACAAGTTATAATCCGAAGGAGCAGTGGATACAGCGGGAGGGGTAAAACTTCCCAGTTAAGGGTTTTTTTTACCATTCAAACAACTCTTCCGTTTATGGCAGCATTTCACATGTCAAAAATAGCAACGTCCATCGGCTTCAGTTAATATGGAACCCAAATTCTTTGCTTTTGAAACATTCCTAATTCTTGTAAAGGATGGGAAATTGCTTGGTGAATTACTCCCAATGTATCTGCAAATCCTTGCTCCATTTGGCATGAGTCTTTATCGAATATTGTTTCCAATTGCTGGTCTCGTATACTTTCGACCTTCCGCTACTTTCTTTGTCTTCGACGTCAAAATCACCGTCGTTAAACTTCTGAAACCACTTACGGCAACTTCTTTCACTTACGGTAGCCTCACTATATTCGTACACAAGGAATCGATGTGCCTCAGCAGCAGTTTTCTGCAAATTAAAGGAGTAAATCAAAAGTTCCCGCACATGACGCTTATTTAACTCAAGGCTCGACATACTCGTAGGTATATGACGTTGATACAAGATCGCTAATATTCGTATGTGGTGTTGTTGACAGATGTCATAGATTACCACATGATGTTTGACATACCTACTTAAGGTGGCGCTACTGTCCAAAAAGACCTTGGCCTTAAACCAATAAGCGCCTCCAGTCAGCTCGATCTTAAGCTAGCTGCCTCCAGTTTCATACACTAAGGGACCTTAAACTAAACGGTCGTCCTCATACTCACGTGGATACAACTACACTTAAAGTGCCCTGAGCACGTGTTAAGTCTTTATGAAAATGGGACAGAAAGTGAAAGGAAAATTTTTAAACTCAGTGGTTATTTCGCGCCTTGGGTGGCGAATGTTTAACGGGGAGATCAAATTATCTCGAGTTTAGTTGCCTGAAAAAAAGAATGTCTTATCCCGGACCGTCCGATTTGGAAGCCAATGCACTACCACATGAGTCACGGCCGTCCATGGTCCTTGTATCTCCTCTTCCACTCATGATCTATGCAGATGAGACTGAAAATCATCGGGAGAATTTTCCTCCCAAGAGCAGCCTCATCTATTTTTGATAAAGCCCATGCTGCGCCATAGGACAGGACTGGGATTATATAGAGTCCCTTTTATTGTTCGATAGGGGACTTTGCTAGTCAATTGCCTTCTTAGTCCAAAGAAGCGACGATTGGCAAGAGTTATTCTTCGTTTGCTCTCAGCGCTGGCGTCATTGTCTGAATTGATGACGGAGCCTAGGTAGACAAAGTCCTTAACTACTTCAAAATTATATCTGTCGAGGGTGATGTTCTGTCCGAAACGACGGTGTTGGGGGTCCTTCGAACCTTGTACGCTGTTGTCCGTTAAACCTATCTTTGCTGGTTACGTCTCAATAATCGCGAAATCGCCACCGGCATCACGCTGCTTTCTTCCGATTATGTCAATAACATCGGCGTATACGAATAATTGGGCGGACTTTTAAGAGATTGCGCCTCTTGTAATGGCTCCCGAATTTTGCGCTATTCTTTCAAGAATGATATTAATGAAATTGCAAGACGGCGCATCACCTAGCTTAAATCTTTTCCTGACATCAAATGTCACCGTGCATTCTTCATCGTCATCCTACACAAACGGACGAGTTTGACAGCGATCCCAAACCAAGACATTGCTCTGCGTAGCTGGTCTCTATAGATGCTGTCATACGGCCTTACAATCGATGAATAGATGGTGTGTATCGATTTGGAGCTCATGAGTTTTTTCCAAGATTTTTCGTAGTGTGAAGATTTGGTCAAATGTGGACTTTTCTGGTCTGAAACTGCACTGATATGGACCAATCGGGTTGTTGATGAACCGCTTCAGGCGTTCGCGCAATGCGATGGGTAGGATCTTCTTGGCGATCTGATGCTTCTGTTGTTGGCGCAGTTCTCCCTTCTTGAAGATCGGACAAACAAACAGGTTCCATTCATCGCCCGACCATATTTTACAGATGAGTTGGTGTTTTCTCCTTACCAAGTCATCGCCTACCGCTTTGTAGAGTTCGATGGAGACGCCGTCCACTCGAGCAGCTTTGTTGGACTTAGATATGGTTATCTTCGCTTCATTCAAGTCGGGTGGACGGAATTAATGGTCTACATCGACTAAGTTGAAAGGTTCATTCTGCCTGGCAACAGTATTTGGTTCGTCATCGCAGTTATAAAGTGTTCCGGATTCCTCTCCCTTCAGCATCGACTACGACTCTACTACGATGTTCCCATATTCGTCCCTACAGGCTTCGGTTCGGGGTTTGTATCCGTGATGTGTTTTTGTGTTTTTTACGTTTCGGTAAAACTTCCGAATCTCATTCCTGGAGTAGTATCTCTCAATTTCCTCGACCGCGCGCTTCTCTTGCTCCTTCTTTTTCCTCCTGAGAAGCCGGTGTTCGTCTCTCCTTTTCTATTCGTTGAACTCGTGAGCAGCTGTAGTCCTTCTATACAGCACCGCTTTGTGTACACCTTGCTTAGCTGTTTGTGCTAGCCTGCTCTCAGTTCAAACCATGGGTTTCGTTGTGGTGGTTAAGTGAAGCACAGTACCTCAAAGGTGGCATTCTGATAGTTTGTTGGCAATATTGGCACGGACCTGATGCTGGCGGTATAGGACCTCTTAAGAGATTAAGAAAAACTCGATCGGATTTGGCAATCTCCTGCGATTGTAATCGTCCGACGTCAAACCTCACAATATGAACTTGCATTTGCCATGTTCAGGATATCCACAACCGTACCTTGGCTGCAACAAGATCTGAGTCGAAATTGACCCCTCGGAAGGTTTGGATATCCATAATACTGGTGGAGTGACTTGCGTCGATTGCAATGTGGTCAACGTGGTTGACAGTCGATTGATCAAGAGTTCTCCAAGTCTCCTTATGAATATCGAGATGCGGGAACCGAGTGCTAGCTACGGCAATGTTTGGCACCGCAGCAAAGTCGGTTAGCGTTATCTGAGGTGGTGTCGTGCAGGCTATACTTTCCGAAAGTCCTACCAAAGATGCCCTCCCTTCTTAGCTTTTCATTAAATCATAACAAGGGTACTGCTCGTAAGTCTTGTCCAAAAGTAGAGTTCGTAGTAGCTGTGTTTAGTGTCGGGATGCTTTTCCTCTTTGTGGGCGTGCGCCCACATAAGGCAAATATTGGCAAATGTAGCCTTAATACGCATTATTATGGGGAGCTTGTTGACATGCCGTAAACTCAAGACTTCTTGCCTAAGTCTGCTTCTAACAGCCGTCCATCCAAATTGGCGCTGCTTTTGCCATCGAAAATAATCGCCGCAGTAGCTGCCGCAGTCTTTCATATTCTCTTTGTCTGACCCATCTTATCGCATTTCTTCCATGGCTGCAACATCTGCTTTGCAGCAGTCCAGTCAATTTCCGGTGTAGGCTTACCACCCCAATTACGGCATTGCTACCTTTTCTCCTTTTTCTCTTGCATCTTTTCTTAATATCAACCGAGCTCTTCTACGAGTATAAGTGTTTCTAATGGTTTCATTGAGTGCGACGTCTGTTCTAACAAAGTTTCGATATAAAAAGTCTCTAGCAGTCCTTCGAGCGCGGAGCCATTCTACAATTCTTCAATGTCATATTTATTCTAAGGTAGTCGCATTCTTATTTGCAACGTGATATTGGTCGGATTCAATGTTGGTTACTCGAAATTCTTGAACATCCAAAATACTGAAGCTTGGTCAATCTGTTTGCCGGATTACTGGTCATGAAATTTGCAGCTCTTTTTGAGAAAAATTGACATAGCCGAACCTTATGCTAGCAACATTGACAATCCTTCCCCTTGCAAGGTTCGTTTCCGGAAGTAGTGTCCTATGGTAGTGGTGAAACAAATCATCACAGTTAATCTGATAGTAAATATGCAAATGTCGTTATTTCGCTGGTTTGATCGTCAATTCATCTAATTACATATGTGCTTGCTACCGGATGACACAAACTCCAACTTGGAGTAGCGAGTTTTCACCATAACTATTGTATTTCAACAACTTGGCTGGAAGATGGAAATCACCTGCTTTAACGGATATGTTAAAGTAGCTAAAAACAAAAGGCTGGCCATCACCGTTGACACAATCTAAAGCATTTTCTCTGGCATATTGTGTCTTGTCTGAAGCACGGTTCGGTTATTGGGTCGATAAGGATTCAGCAGGAAGAGAACCCCGTTGTCTGCCGCACCTTGAGAGTGTATAAGAAATTCAACACAGATTTATGCCCCCCTACTTGGCAATATTGCTCTTCAGCTGTCCCCCAGAATACTTATCAAAAATTTAGTTTTCATATAACCGAAAGTTAAATATTTACCGAAGGGAACTAATTCTAACTTTTCATTAAATCGATCCCCTGGCAACTGGTGTAGACTTTCTTCTACACTCTACTGTAAGTTTATTAAAAGTATGTAACGTCCGCCCACAATTCCACCCTAATATCGACTCATCCCTCGGATCATCTTCACATCAGCCATCCATGGACGATTACAACACGACGAGTATGAAATAATAATTTTTCGCTACTCCACGTCACAAGAGGAGCAGCAGATATCAACAGCATATGGCGCGCATACATATTTTCCCTTTCCTCTGAGTAGGAGCACATCCTTAGACTTAAGTCAAGTCGAGGGGTTTTGAAACAGCACCAGACCGAAAGAGCATTCGTGATGGCCAGCTCCTCTCTCAATCAATCGTTTTCTGATTTTGTTTCGAACAATCGACCGAGAACGACGACAATGGCAACGAAGGTGGAGTGGAGAATTTTTCGACGCAACGGCTGCTGAAACAAAAGGCGCTGCCAAAAAATTATTTTACGATATTGAATCTTTGCCGCCTGGTGAAGTGGGTTGGGCGTCCTTCCACGATACTTTGCCCTGTATCCATACACCAGTCCATACATATGTATGTTACATTTGTTGCGATATGGTGTGTCCTTGTTTCATCGTAAATACATCCAGATTCCAGATGATACTCCAACTGCGAATCCAAAACACACACATACAAATTGTTATTGGATGACTATAAAATGTTTATTGGCAGCTTGAGCAACAGCAGAATGACTAATTAAATGGTCTTATCCTGGGCCAGAGGGATGCCGAGCTGTAGTACCGCCACAAGGACTCGCATTGTTATCGAAACTTTGATTTTTATGGAAACGAGCTTAGAGGATAACTATAACGTCAACGGCAACGGCAACGGCAACAGCAACAGCAACAACAATGGCAACAATGGCAACAAGGACAACATTCCTCGTTTACGATCTTCTCGGCGAGATGATAATATTGGTGAGTTTATTGATGATGGTTATTCTGTGATTAAGCTGTGGGCAATATTGAAATTTTCCTAACGCGTACTACCCACACTACGGTGTATAGCAAGGATACGTCAGACGCTTAAGACGCAGGGGATGCTAGCAGTAAGGCGCGAAAGTTCTTTTATTTGAGTTCGTAATAAATTGAGGATTATGTGCTGTTATATGGCAGTCTGTTATTAAATAAGATTGAGAATATCCGGTACGTCAATAGTGGGAAGTTTAATTACCCAAAGTGGTCCTGGAAACGTCCGTTTTTGGCCTGAAAAAACGTTGAGTTGGGCTGTGTTTTAATTGACAGATGACGATTTGTTATAGCGTTGAGGTGATTTTGTTTGAAGCTTAAACTTGTAATTGGGGGATCTGTTGTTCGGCTCGTACTGGTTTTAAGAGGCAAACTATTTAAAAGGTAAGTGCCATTAAGCAGGCGAATAGTGGAAGTCCGGCGATTGCATTAGTGATTTTAAATTAGGTAACCCGAGGATATTTGAACCGTTCATTCAGTTATTTAATCTATCAGAAGGAATGACAGAGAGCTTTCGTGAATAATTCATACATCCGACTGACTGCATTTAAATTTTTTAATAAGAAAGAGTTTCCTTTAGGTATATTTAGAAAAGCAATTTTGAAGTTTCACTGCCGGTGTAATGCAAATGAAGATTATTTAGCCGCCGGCAATAAAACATGGCAACAAACTCTGATTATGGTCAAATTGTGCGTTAATTCCGATTCCTGAAAAAAGTGACACTATACGATGTAAAGTGAATCACTCGACTATTGTGATCCATTGTAGCAGAGAATTTTCAAAGATATACGATACGTCATATTACTTCTTTGACTGTGTAGCTTTCAAAATCGTTGGTGTGTAAGTTGCCTTGTATGCTTAGATAGCAGTGAAAGCACCGAAGGTCGGTACCATTCCGTCGTTTCAGTAAAAAGATGTATTGTAATTAAAGTCATTGCTGAATCCTTCGCAAACCCTAGCCAGCCGACACATTATGTCCCAAATCGCACACCCACGCTACATGATATTGCTTTAGTATCTGACTTTGACTTGATACACTATGACCAGCTATTCGCAGCCGGTTTTTCTTACCATGATATGATCTTCCTGACAATAGATGTATTTCCTTCGGTTGTAACGGACGTGAGTTTTAAATTACATCAATACACTCAATTTACACGAAATTTTTCATGACTGCTGGTGCTTGAATTAGTGGCCGACTTACAGCACAAATGACACTAGTTTTCAAGCTGTATTCCTTCAAGACAAAATTACCACGCTTTTTGACAAGCATGTTCCTGTACACACATGGACATCCAAAACAACAAAAGTGAAGCCACCATGGTTTACCAAGGAGGTATGTGACCTAATTAAAGCTAGGAACTTATTTTATTCCAGATGGAGCGGCTACAAGTGTCTGGCAATTCACCGAGAGTTCAAAGCTGCTCGAAATGCTGTAACTCTTCTTATAACTGAAACTGCATTTCATAAAAACAAGTTTGAATCTTGCAATTCAAGTTCTAATTTTTGGAAAAAACATTCGTCAATTGGGGCTCAAATCAGAAAATTTTGTTTCTGCTTGCGAAGCATCTCCTCCATCAAGTTCTTTTGGTTCAATTAACAGTCCCTTAAGTTCCGAATCAACTTTTTCTCTTTTGTGTGTTGACGAAATTCTTGTTGGTAACACAATACTAAGTGTCAAATCAAATGCTACTGACTCAGATAATGTCGATCCTATGTTTATTAGAATTTTGCTTACAGTTATTCTGCATCAAATTACTCAACTTTTTACTAGAATTATAATAACTTCAATCTTTTTTCCAGCACAGTGGTAAATTGCGAAAGTGTTACCTCTTCCAAAAACATCAAACCAAGTTGCTACAGAATACCGCCCTATTGCCATCTTGCCGTTTTTGAGTAAAGTTTTTGAAAAAACAGTCAGCTACCAAATTAAAAACCATCTTGATGCTAGTAAAATGATAACCAGTCCGGTTTTCGTTCAAAGTTCAGTTGTACTACAGCACTCTTGAAGATTTGTGAAGACCTACGTTCCGGTTTAGATAGTAACATGTTGAAACTAACTGTATTTCTGAATTTTTTAAAAGCTTTGATTGCGTCAATCATGAGATTCTGTTGAGAAAACTAAAATACCAATTCCAGTTTGATAATTCGCTGTGTAAGCTTTTGTCCTCTTATTTAGGTAACAGATCGCCGTATGTTTTCAACAAAAATGAAAAATCATCTTGCCTTCTACTTTCTGCAGGCGTTTCTCATGGTTCCGTCTTAGGACCTCCTATACGCTGATGTTGTCCAGATATATACACTATTTCCAAAAATCCGTAAAAGTCAAACAGTTGATAACCTAAACCAAGAATTAAAAAAAAATTTATGAATGGTCTTTAGAAAACGGTAAGTCTAAGATCCCACAAAAACAAAATCAATGATCTTAAATGCTGGGAGAAATAAAGAATTGTTTCCTCCATTGAGTCTAAATTATTCTCCTATAGAATATGTTGAAAATGTAAAGAATCTTGAAATTTATCTCAGTGGTAACCTAAATTGGAACGTTCATATAAGCAAAACAGTATCCAAAATTTATGGAACCCTCCGCGGACTAGGTTCCACTTCAAAATATCTTCCAACTAATACAAAACTAAAGTTTGTCAAGTCATTTATTCTTCCTATTATTCTGTACGGCTGTGAAATTTTTGCAAATATGGACCATGAGTCAAGTAGAAAGTTAACAGTTGCCTATAATTCCTGGGCGAGATATATTTTCAATATAAGAAGACATGAACACATTTCCGCCTATGCTAAGTAAATAACCGGCTGTTCCTTAACCAGTCTTATGAATTATCGTACCATTTTGTTATTGCACAAGTTACTAACACGCAAAGAACCGGAATATCTCTACGAAAACATCAGATTTGGAATAAATAAGAGAACCTTAAAACTAATTGTTCAAATATTTAAATACGTCTCGACAATTTTATGTTCATGCAATTCAGCTGTGCTCTTAGATATCTTGTGTTGCAACACAAGAACTATCTATAAAAATGTTTTTAACTATTTTGCTGCAAACTCCTAATAAAACTCTCCCTCCGAGCTTATAAATCTATTTATCTCTTTCTCTTTTCTACCTACCTACGTTATTTAAATTATTTGAAAAAAGTAAATTCTTATAAGCTTGTTCCATTTTTAAAAGATTATATATTATTTAGTGAACAATGAATATGTACAATTAAATGAATAAAACAAATAAATAAATAAATAAATATGGTGCGACTCGGTTTTCTTAGCCTTAGTGCTATTCTAGAAGATCGAATGTATACCTAGAGGTGCTTTCACCCAGATTATCATCTACTCGGACTTGTGTTGTAGGTACCAGTACAAGCTTGCAATCATTCTCATTTGCACTCCTTCAAGCCAAAAAAATCGCATTCACATTTTAGTGAATCTTCTGATATGTCTCTCGGAGTGAAGATCATTTTCGAGTCTCCTATTTGTAGATAGTTGGCCTGGTAATTCTGTAGCCCTGTTGCTTGACAAATTTTATACCATGTTCACAAAACTCCGCAGTACTGTCCTTATGGAGGAGCTTTTTTCGAACAGGGCGCCTATCGCTCATTTTAAGTTCAAAATACTAAAAATTGCATTGAAATTGTTGTTGGAACTCCTCTAACAATCCGGCACAAAGCCCAATGCGAACAGTCTGCCACAAAAACAAAGCAAGAATGATCAGCTGCATTAGTATCCGCCATTGATATTCCCTGGATTTTCTAACAGGACAGGATCTTTTTGATTTTGTTGTTTATAAAAAAAGAGTGGAAGGTGTTGCCATATATGAATGTACCATACATTTATTTGGTACATCCGCCAAGTGGCTGCCGCCAGTGTTGATACATATTTGGGCCCGTTTTATCTTATTTTCCATTCTTCACTTCTTCAAGTAGCCCCAAAGAAAGAAGTCTGAGGTTGTTCAATCGGGTGATCTTCTTGGCAATGCCAAATCGCCAAAACCGGAGACTACGCGACCAGGAAACGCTTCCTTCACAATATCGTGATGTGTGTACGGTGCAACGTATTCTTGAAACCACAAGTTCACCAAGCCCCTCTCATCCAATTCCGGCAGTAAGAAGTCGTTTATTATGGCCCTGTAGCCTTCGACAGTAACAGTGACCGTATTGCCGATGGCGTCCTCAAAAAAATCACTCCTTCCGCGTAAACGCCGCACCACATAGTGGCTTTGAATGCATGTAATAGCTCTTCGTGCATCACACACGGAATTTCAGTGCCCCAGAAACGAAGCTTTTGCTTATTAACGTAACCGCTTAAGTGGAAATGCGCTTCGTCGCTATTGATAATTTTCGACACAAAATCGTCCTCTTCGTTGTTGAGATTGAGGATAGTTCTACAGCAGTTCACACGCGACTGACTGTCAGGCGGCATAAACTGATGCACTGTTTGCACTTTGTACGGGAATATATATAAGTCTTTCACTAAAATTCGACATCGGCAGCCACAGCCGCGATATTCTCGGTCGAACGACCAGTCCGGTAGCGCCCACACCCTGCATGGTCTCCTGTGATTCCATTCTGTTCGAGTCGAGTAGCTAAGCGTAGGTATGTTTGCCTAGTTGGCACGACACGATTAGGAAATCGACGTCGAAATTCACGCTGCGCTAACACCACCGACCGATTATTGGTCAAAAACATCGACACAATTATTCCACGCTCTTGCGGAGTATAGCACTCCATTACTTGTCTGTTTGTATACTGCAGCCGTCTAGTTCACAAATGCCAAATATGATTGACGTACGACGCCAGTTGCAAAAATTATACCACCTTCCGATATTGTGATTAATTTTGCGCCACCTAGTAGTTGCTAAAGCGGAGCTTGGATGACAACGAATTTATTAGCAGAATTCTTTGGACAGACGAATCTCAATTTACAAGAGATGAGATCATAAATTTTCATAATCTTCATACATGAGCTGCGGATAATCTACATACAAGGAGACATAAATCATTTCAACACAAATTCAGCGTCAATATGTGGGCAGGTGTAATTGGAAACAAGTTAATCAGCCCCTTCAAACTACCACCTAGGCGGAGCTCTACAAACTATCCGGAGTTTATGCGAAATGATTTACCAGAACTATTGGAGGAATCAATGTAAATTCAACTAGCTTCATCAGTTTTTCAACAGGACTATGGTCGTGGGGCTAAAAATTGGCTAGAGGAAGAGTAGTGTAATCATTGGATGGGAAGAAATCGACCAGTTCATTGGCCTGCAAGATATCCTGACCCTACAATATTGGATTTTTTTGTAAGGGGAAGATTGAAGGAACTTGTTTATTCAACCAAAATAGCAACTTTAAGTGAATTGAAATGAGCGTATTCTCGAAGCGTCATCAGAAGTGAGGAAGCAATTAGCATCAATAAACATTTGCAGTGAAATCCAAAACTGGGGTCTAGTATGCATACAAGCCAAGGTGGATAGTTTAAGTACCTGTTATAAATGTTTTAGTACCTACACACATAAAATGGAAATTATCTAAAACCACAGAACATTATTTTTTATTCAAATCTTTTAGAGGTTAATGCAAATCAAAACCGTTTTTTTAAATCTTACCCGGTGCAAGTATCTTAAAATCTATGGGTTTTTCTGCAAACTTCTTACTGATTTTTTTTTATTATTGTTGCGTTCATAAGAGAAAAATAGTAAAATGTTATGTTTATTACGCATTTTCTGGTGAAAAGAGAAAGAGAAAGAGAAAGAGAAAAGTCAAAAATTAGCATGGGCCAGAAAAATGAAACCGGCTTTGAAATTGGATATCTAAAGACTCGAGCAAGATATTAACTTTGTTTAAAGGCTGGCATTTCTTATAAAAACGAAGAATATACCCAAGAATCATTTCCCAAATTATCCTTGACAAATTAGGGGACACCCTGTATATAATAATAGTTTTATGGCACGTTCATTATAAAAAAGTGTTTTTGTTTTCATTCATATATAAACAAAAATTGTGAATGAACAATCTCTCTTGCAATAAAGAATGGTATTCCGCAGGGGTCTCTCCTTGGCCCACTTTTGTTCTTAATTTGTATTAACTCCATTTTCAATCAGAACTTCAACGAATTATCAGCAGCGTTCGCTGATGAAGTAGCTTTCTCGCATCAAGGTCTCACTTCATTCGATTGCATTATCGGGTGGCTCGCATGATATATCTTGTTAAACATTACTGCCTCAAATTATGACATACTATGGCCTTGAAAATTCTATGTTGCAATATGAGAGCTGTTGTTTTTTTCCCACCGCCAATCCTATTTTAGAAAAAAAAACCCCTTATAGACCTCAGCCCCGAATACGTTAAAGAAGCATATGCAAGTTAGCAGTCATATAAGGCATTTGCCATGCTGACTGAAGTGCCTACAGTAACCGTGAGTCCCACGAATTCATAGGTTGTCCTTATACGGTTAAGTCATTTTGAATAGGGTATTAAAATGTGGTTATATTCACCTGCTCTTCATCTTTATATACTAGTACCCGGTAACTACTACAAAAGGGTAATTTTAGGACTATTGAGAAATACAGCACTAGCCAATAGCCTTCGCCAAGCTAACGCGACTCAGTACCTGAACTAACAGTATAAAACGTAGCTACTTGTTGAAATGGTTATGTAAAGGAATTTGGGTTGCAAGCCTACTGATTAGCAGAGTATTAAGTATGGGTGTTCCTTAGTCAAATATTTTACAAAGTCTTCATCTGAAATCAGCAGGCTTCCGTCTTATATTATTGTTTTCCCATACACATACAACACTGTCCTGCATTTCTTTTTTCTCCGCACTCTGTAACTTCATATCTCTAAGTAGTTAGGGAATGGAATACCACCTTGATCAAAAAGTTCCCGCACCATACCACCGTGTGTGGTTCTGTTTCTTTTGTTAAGTTGGTAGATCTGTTATTGACACTCCCTCTAAATCTTAGCATCATAGCTTGACATTTTCAAAAGTTACGTAGCCAAGAGTACATCTACGAGGGGCGTTCAATATATTCTCGGTATCGATATGAAGGAAAAGGCGAATTCCATTTAAATTGTTTTTATTTTTCAATATAATCTCCCCTAACATCAATGCATTTGTTACATCTTGAGATAAGCTTTTTTAAACCCTCAAAAAAATAAATTTCCTCTTTCTCTGCAAAATACCGACTTGAGTTCTTCATCATCCGAAAATCTTTTTCCACGAAGACATTTTTTCAAATCCGGAAACAGGAAATAATCACTAGGGGCAAGGTCTGGACTATAGGGTGGGTGTTGGATTTCTTCGAAACTACAATCTCGCGCAGCAGCCTTGGAAACTCGCGCCGTGTGCACAGGAGCGTTGTCATGAAGAAGCAACACACCCGCTGCGAGTTTACCCCGTCTTTTCTTTTTAATTTCCTCCCGCAAATTATGCAAAGTGGAAGCGTAGGATGAGGCGTTGATGGTTTCACCTTTTTTTTTGTACTCAATGAGCCAGATTCCCTTTGAGTCCCAAAAAACTGTGGCCATGAGCTTCCCGGCAGACGGAGTGACTTTGAACTTCTTCGGGGGGTCTGTTAATTTTTTAAGCCACTGCATGGACTCTTGTTTGCTTTCAGGGTCATAGTGGTGGACCCATGTTTCCTCCCCAGTAACAATTCGATCCATAACACCGTCCGCGTTCTCACTACACATCTCCAAAAGCACTCTACAGAATGCGATTCTCATTTTTTTCTGAGGCGCTGTGAGCATTCGTGGCACCCACCTTGCACTGACCTTTGAAAGGTTAAGATGGTCATGAAGAATGGTGTGAATGGTACCAATTGAAAGCTTGGTGATCTCTGCCATCATTTTCACCTTTATTCGGGCATCCTCAAGAACAAGTTTTTCGACTTCTTTGATGCTTTCTCCCGTACAAGCAGTAGCCGGGGCGCCGGAGCGGGGGTCGTCCTCAATGCTCTCTCTGCCTCTCTTGAACTCACTTGACCACTTTTGCACAGTTGATAATGAAGGTGCGGAACCCTGGTAAACAGCCACCATCTCTTCATGAATAGTTTTTTGACTTTTTCCTTGCTTAGTGAGAAATTTAATTACAGCGCGATGCTCAATTTTCACCATCATCGTCTCAGTTGCCATTATGATTCTGTTTAACTAGAGATAAAACGCGAATTAATAATAACATTTATATGAAATTTTACATGAATGCACTAAAATAATAGTATTGCTTGATAAATAAGTCAATTTATATATACAACCACAGCTTCACCCCGATGTCGAGAATATGTTGAACGCCCCTCGTATCATTGTGTGTGTTGGCGATTTTTTACAATTTTAGAAATGGATTTACATTTGCAACAACAAACTTGTATTCAATTTTGCGTAACAAACGGATTTAATGGTGCGCGAACGTTGGAAATGTTGGAAAAGTGTTTCGGCAACGATTCTCTAAAGAAAACGGTCATTTACCAGCGGCACGAGCGGTTCAAAAGTGGTCGTGAGTCAATCGAAGATGATGAACACAGTGGCAGACCATCGACATAGAAAACCGACGAAAACATTGATGAAGTAAAAGAAATGTTGGTCAATAACCGCAAATTAACCATCAGAGAAATAGCGGAGGACTTGAACATTGCCTATGGATCCGTCCAAGACATTTTGGTTAATGATTTGGGTTTCCGTCGTGTAGCAGCAAAGTTGGTGCGAAAAGACCTCAATTTCATGCAAAAAAGAGATCGCGTTGACGTCGCAAAAGAGATGATTTTCGAGGCTGGATCCGATCCCACTTTCATCAAAAGGATCATTACTGGAGACGAGACGTAGGTTTATGAGTACGACACGCAATCCAGACATCAGGCAAGTGAATGGCGTTCACCAAATAATCCGAGACCAAAAAAACCACGTCGTTTTCAGTCAAAAAAGAAGGCAATCTAACGGTTTTCAAGGATTACAACAGTGTAGTGCATCATGAATTTTTGCCAGGAGGCCAGACAGTCAACAAAGAGTATTATTTGGGCGCTATGAGACGTTTGCGTGAAGCAATTCGCCGCAAGAGACCAGAATTGTGGGAAGAAAACTCGTGGATTTTGCACCATGATAACGCACCGTCGCACAGTGCCATCATTATTCGTAGCTTTTGACGAAAAATGCAACAAATACCATCCAACAGCCACCTGATGTGGCTCCCTGTGACTTCTTTCTATTCGTTCGAGCTAAAAAACCACAACGGGGAACGCGTTTCAGCAGCCGAGAGGAAGTAATGGAAAAATCGCAGAAGCACAGATGGACATACCGGAAACCGAATATAAAAAACGTTTCGAGGATTGGATCAAGCGCTGGCATAAGTGTGTTGCAGTCGATGGGGATTACTTTAAAGGGGATTTAGATGAATAAACTTGTATTTTAAATTTTCGGAATAAAATTCCAGGAACTTTTTGGTTTTATATACACTCATCATTTTCTTATTAAGTTTCGGCTATAAGCCATACGCCCTAATTTGTTAGCCTTTATAGATATACGTAAACATTTGTGTCACGCTTGAACCTATTTCCACTGAGCTGATGATTACTTCCGCAATTATTACGTTATTGACTTACAATTTCTGAGCTTCTAAAGGATTCAATTGGAGTGTTCTAACCCACCGAAGATGGTAATTGCAAGATTATATTGACGCGACGTTCATTACGGACTTTTAGAATGCAGTTTCTAAAGCCAAAGAAACTGTGTTTTTTGTTGTTCATCGCGTTTTCAATGGAAACACACTACTGACGGATGCTACATTTCATCCATCAATATTTGATCTCTTTAGAGCTCTGAGGATCTGGCTATAAAACGTCCTGCACGTGTTTAAATCAGTTTTGTACCACATCCATGTATGTGGTTATGTTATCGAAACGTATCCGAAGGAGTTGCAGATCTCTAGTCGAAAAACAAATACATACAAATTCAGTCTTTTTGGCACAGGAAGCTCACAATTCGTCTTCTCTCGTTAAGATATTCAGAAGATATAGATACAGAGCGGCAACATTTTTAATTATATGAGCTCTTGCTCATCATTTAATCAACCACTACTTATGAGTAGATTCTGTTCCAACACAGTTCATAGAGTTCCGAATATGCGCAAGATGCCATGCTGCTCCACTTTTTTGGTCTGAAGAATATTCATTTTGAAAAACGCAGGTCACTCCAACATATTCTAGCGGTAAAATAGTCCACAGTCAATAGAAAAATATAGAAGGGCTTGCTAAACTATTCTACGGATTTGTGACTTTAGGAAATGAACACTATGTTTTGAGTGATAGTTTGCTGTACTTCACACGAACTTGCTTCAGGGGTTATACGCAGCTGCAAGGACGAAAAAAAAAACGTTTTTTATGATTTTTTTCTGAAAATGTATTTTATTTTACAAAAACAAAAAGTATAGATGCATTTAGTGGCAACATCTAAGTTTATAATCGCGCTACTGATTTGTAAATATATTGATCTGGTGTACTTCTGTAGACGATCTCCTGCAGGTCCTTCAAAAAAAGGTGTTCGGCGGTGATCACGATATCTCCGGTTTACTTCATCTGGGATCAAAAATACCAAACGATTCTTTTAGTGGATAGACAAAACTAGGTATTGATCGAAGAAATAATCAAAATTTTGATTTTTGACAAAGTAGCGGCTTCGTAAATGGAGTCATCTATTCCAGGGCCATAAGATGGACCCTCCGTAGCAGCATCCTCTTTCTCGATCTAGGCATATGCATTGAATTCAATTGATATTCCCATTGCATTCATGTAAGCAGCGATTTAAGCTGCTTTTTGAGCCACACGGAACGATTTTTGGAGTTATTGTTGCTCTTATTGTTGTTTTGCGTAAAACCACCAACACATCTTTCCAATAATTTTTTATCGCTGAGATTTGTATAAATTGAAAATATAGCTTCAGCGACATCAGGTGGTAAAGACAGATAGTCATGTTTTATTGAGAAAATGATGAAGAAAGGCTTCGAAAACACCGCTCTTCTGTCTCAAGAAATAAACCTCGGACCATTTGAACAGTCGTCTATAAAGGTTACAAAATACTTTGCACGCTCCGTTGATTCCATCCTAAATGGGCCTACTACATCAAAGTGCACAATTTTTAATATCTCTGAACAAGGCACTTGACATTGTAATGCAGACATTTTTCCTTTTAAGCAGACCTCGCAACGCAATAATTGATCTGCATCCTTCACATTAACCGTGGGTTCAACACCAATTTGAACCAGCTTTAATAAATCTTTGCTGTTCAAATGACCCAATCTTTCGTAAGGTACATACAACGTATCCTTGAATTCAATCCTTCGATGACCGCAATCACTTGCAACTGACACATGCACAATACCCTTTCCTTTGACTTCAGCTGACGACTTACTAGCCAAGTTCAATTTCTTCTTCGGGGAACTTTCCATTGTCTTGAAAAGACCTTCATCGCCACATAAATGCGCTGTACAGCCATTGTCGAGGATCCATGCCCTACTGGTCAAACGAGTCTTTGCACAGTATGCATTATTTGCGTCTGCATTAAGTGAGAAACAGCATAGTACGACTCATCGACACTGTTCGCTGAATGCCTCGGCTTTCGTCTGACATCGTTGGACTTCTCGGGCATATATTCGCTGTATGCCCCAAAATTCCACACTTAAAGCACTTAATTTCTCTGCTGCTTTGTGGCATTTTTATCTTGTCTCTCCTGGACCTCGTATACATACAGCTTCCAGCAGTCATAGCTATAACAGCACTCCCACTCGCTTGCTGTCGCGCTTCACTTTCCTCAATGATTTTTACTTTGAGCACTTCGGCAGTTGGTAACTCATCTCGCGACTCAATCGCACACGTAAAGTTTTCATATGATGAGGGAAGACTATACAACAGCATAATAGCGAGCAAATCTCCATTTATTTACACTTTCATGCATCATCAGTTTATCCACGGCATCGAAGAACATGGCTATATGATCTTTAACGTCACCGCCATCGTCTAACTTCTGGAGCATAGGTTGTTTCAACAATGTCGCCTTCCTTGCTGGCCCCTTTGAAGCATAAACCGACTCCAGCTTAACCCAAACTTCTCGCGATGTGTCACATCCACGAATCTGTTTTAATTCAGATGGGAGAATTGACAAAACCAAATCCGCCTTGGCTTTTCTGTCTTGCCTCAACCACACAGCTTTTTCAGTGTCGTCTGTTGCCAGCATTAAACACGAATCGTTTACATAATTCCACAGATCATTTTTGGTGAGAAGCACTTCAACTTGCATACTCCTCGTAGTTTTCTTTGGACAGCAACTCCATGCGAAAGGTACTTGATGAACTGGAAGTCATTACAAAGTAATTCTTTTGATCGGTAAAAAGTTTCTGCTCACATTTAACCATTTGGCTTACTCAAATCCTGGGCCCATAACCATGCGGGAAAATATATTGTAGTCTTGTATGCCAAAGTGACCACAGCTTGTCATTAATACGGTGTTGCCAATATTTTGGGTAGTCACCAAGAATGAAGTGTGGGTTGTCAATTAGATGGAAATTGATCTTTAACATGGTTATAAGAAGACAACGTGTCTGAAGCCATGAATCTTCTCCGAGCGGCGGCGTTTCGTGTTGAGGATTTTCATCAGTTGAACAATAATGATAACAAGTTGCCCTTATCGCATTATACACATTTTCAACAGAATCACAGTGTCTCCTGATTGCCAAGCGGTAATAAACTGTCAACTTATCGATCATTTTACCAGTGGATTTACCTTTTTTTGTATTTTTTTATTCCCTTTATCTACAGATCCTGTAGTTTTATTTAGACACTCGCGGAGTTGTGAACCCATTCTCTTTTGAACATGTCCAATACATTATTTTTTGACCACTTCAATATCACCGTAAGGCTTAGCTTTTAAAATTCCAGAGTATGTTTTGGAGTCACAATCACCTAAGGACTGAAACGAATAAAATCTGTA
Organism: Volucella zonaria; assembly: GCA_963966105.1. Classification (NCBI taxonomy): domain Eukaryota; kingdom Metazoa; phylum Arthropoda; class Insecta; order Diptera; family Syrphidae; genus Volucella; species Volucella zonaria. The sequence continues at coordinate 189,801,670 of OZ014532.1, read as the reverse complement.
AATTTTAATACGTGCTGTACACTTCCAATGCGTAAAAATTGCAATCCCATTTTGTACCCAAATTAGCCTGTATATTCTCTAGTTTCAGTTTGTTATTGATTTTAGTTCGGTGCGGTTTAAAATATTTATAAAATATGAGTCAAGAGGAACGCCGTAAAAAGATCATCGACAAATGGCTCGAAAATACTTCGCGTCCAAACTATTTCATCGCAAAAAATTTAAACATAGCACGCAGTACAGTGGATTCTGTTATTAAACGATATTTGGAAACGTTGACAGTTAAGCGAAAAGAGAAAAGTGGAGCACATATATATAAGGCATCCAACCGTCCAAAAATGGGAGTACAATGCCCACATCTGGTCAGGTGCTCCTCAAATATCTCTGCATCTGCTAGATAGGATTCAAAACCGTGCGATAAAACTCATTGGTGATACTAATATCAGTCAATCAATTGACACCCTCGAACATCGACGTAATGTCTCCTGTCTCACTTTGTTTTATCGTTATGTCCACCACCAGTGCTGCATTTAAATCGCCAGTAGCATTCCACCCATTCAAACTTTCAACCGTAACACCCGTCTCGCTATGAATGCTCATCAGTATACCCTCAAGCCCATTTTCGGACGTACTCTAAAATATCGTGATTCTTTCCTAAGCCGTACAACTCGCTTATGGAATGCCCTGCCGATCTCTGTGTTTCCTGGCCGTTATAACTTACAAACGTTTAAAAACAATGTTCATCGGTACCTGTCTTTTCTTCCTCCCTAAATTTCCTTCGCCCGAAAAAAACAAAAAAAAAAAAAAAACATGATACAAATTTGGACAGAAAAATAATGGGTACCGTCGTAAAAAACCGGACTATGTCATCCAGAGATGTTGCTCGGAAATGTAATACCAACCAAACAATGGTACAAAGATCTAAAAAACGTAACGGTCTAAAAACACGAAAAAAAACAAAAAATACCTAAAGTTACTGAAAAGAAAAAAAACGTCATAAAAACACGAGCCCGAAAGCTATACGAGTTGATCGGCAACAAGAAAGCGTGCTTGGTTTTGGATGACGAAACTTATGTCAAAGCCGACTTTACTACTCTTCCAGGTGCGCAGTTTTCAACTCGTTTGAAGCGGAGATTCTTCCGCAATCAACAACATCGATTGGGATGGAAAAATTCGGGTCAAAATATCTCGTTTGGCAGGCCATTTGCCAATGTGGACACAGAAGCTCATCGTTTATTACAACGGAAACAATTTACGGAGAAGTGTACATTAACGAGTACCTAAAAAAAACGGTTGATTCCTTTCTTAAACAAACACGAGGGTTCAACATTATTTTGGCTAGATTTAGTTTCAGCTCACTATGCTCATGCGACGTTGAGTTTTCTTCTGGCTAAAAATGTTGACTTTGTCCCAAAAGACATGAATCCACCCAATGATCCTCAGTGCCGTCCCATTGAAAGGTATTGGGCTTTGGTCAAAGCTAAATTGAGGAAAAGTGAGCAGTGTGCAAAGGACGTAAAAGATTTTAGTGCTAAATGGAAAAGATCACGGATGTAACTGTCACCATGCTTATGAAGGACATTCGAAAGAATTTGAGGAAAGAATGGGAACCCAAATAATTTTTTTATTTTTTGTAATTGTGAATGAATTCAATAAAAAACAGAGTTTTAAAGCAAATAAAAAAAAAAATTAACATGAATTATGAAAATAATTTATTTTTTTTTTGAAGTTTCCAAATTTTATTCGTTTCAGTTCTTATGTAATTTTTATTGCCGTTCGATATACTTGTACTCACTTAACGGCCGAATATTTCAACAATTGCATCGACTTCCATTTTTCATGAAGATGTTCACTTGTTTCGTATAAGAAATAACTCCAGTTAGTCATCAGGACTATTCATAAGGGAACACCTGGAGTGCCTGGGAACACAAAAAAAGAAAAGAGCAACTGCTACTCCAATTTGTGCTCTGCCTACTTTTTTAACAGTCCGAGACGTCCTTACAAATATGCGTATTTCTCGAAAAGTACTTACCGGCCAGATATACTCGTAGGTCAGATATATTCATTATATAGATACATTACAAAAAAAATCGATTTTTTGAAAATTCTAACTGCGTATAACCCCTGAAATCGTTTTACATTTGTCAAAATTTCCTTACATATGAAATACATTTCACCTTTTCAAATTGAGTCTTTATATCCTTACAATCGAACATGCTTTATTCGAGATGCTTGTCCCAAGCAATGTGTCAACATCTTTATTATAAACTCAAAATCAGACTTAAATAAATGAATTATTTGTAGAACTTGTATAACAATAAAAAACAAATTTAGAAATCAATGTCAAATGCAAATACACTCTTGGAATAGGCAATAATGTCTAACCGGAGGTAACTGGTCTGAATATGTAGTTTACAGCATCCCATTCCGACGGAAAAAAATAAAATACATTCCCTCAACATGTACGGAATGACTCACTCAATACTAAAAAATAATTCCCGCTTAAGCTCTGCAGGTGGCACCGTAAATTGTTAACTATCTGCTAGACCATAAAGTATCTTGTAAAACTGCGACCTCAGCATGTGAATGAAGGTTCAGGCTTTATTCTCAATTGTTTCTTCGTGACAATAAAAATAGAAATGATTATCGATTTGCGTCTTAGCTATTGCCATAAGCCACATGAGTTTAATTGACAAAGTGGAAATAAATTGTTGCAATTACTTGAATCGAATACAAATAACAAGACAGGTGCAATTTTTGATTCAGCTAGAAGCTGAAAAATCAATTATGGACTTAAGTTGTTTGTAATTCCCCAAGTTGTATCTACTCTAGCCTTCGAAATTGTAAATTGAATTTGTATTCAATATTTCGAAGGTACAGATTGTAACTTCATTTGGATATAAAAATATACAATGTTTGCTGTATCTTAAAATTATTTTAAATTGACTTGTAACGTGGGAACAAGTACACCCTCTTACTTTTACAAACTATTCGAAGATTACTTTTCCTTTTTGCTTTCGATTCACTGTTCATAGCGACTGAGGAGGGAAAGCCTACACTTCAAGTTTTTATAGGTACTGATGCATACACTTGCATACATAGTCTCATTAATTATGACCGTAACAAGGTTTATGTAAGGCAAACATAGCCATGACCGACATTTTCGATAAACTGTGAATACAAGGAAAAATAAGGCAGTGAAAAAGTTCAACAACGATGATAAGACCCTTGAGAATCACGGGAAAAGTAACAAGTTGGAAGGTGCTACCCTGCTCACCTTCTCCTCTTTTTCTTCCTGACCTTAAGTTCCAATTAGTTGGAGTCGGCTCTCCTTATAGTGAGCCTCCAAGATCTTCTGTCCTGGGTTGTCATATTAGATATATTTTCGGTTCTTATGTCCCTGTTATTAGTGCTTATGCATGTCGCCATCGGTTTTCCTGGGCTTTTCGGTCCATCTTTTAAATTCATTGCTGTCATCATGATATAGTTGCTATTTCTGCGCATCACATTTCGTTTATGGGTGCCACTTTCAGACTTCCTCTGACGTAATGGTTGAGTACTTTATCCTTAAGGGTTACGCCGACTGACAATCGTAGCATTTGCATATCTGCGGTTGAGATCTTATTTCCGAGTGCTTTCAGTGACGCGCAACACTCTGACCTGTACATTATAGTTGGCCATACAACCGTCTTGTAGATTTTTCTCTTCAATTTCAGGGGTATTCGTCTATCGCATAACACATCAGACATCGACCTCCATTTAAGCAATCCGACATTAATCCGATGATGCTCGTCATCATCCGGTTTGCCGTCATCGTGAATGATCGAACTAAGATTAAAGGATGATGCGGTTGTTATTGGCATTTGTGTGTCCCATAATATTTGGATCACTGGTTAAGTATAAGTATCCAGGGGCTTAACGCAGAACCTTGATGTACTCCTACATTGACTGAAAATGATGACGATATTCCTGATGTAGTCCTAATTTTTGTTTGGCATTTGGTGTACATGTCGCTGATAACTTTAACGTATTCTTCTGGTATACCGTGTTTTCTAGGCGATTGCCACACTAATTCTCTTGGTACCCGGTCGAATGCCTTTTCTAAATCAATAAAGATCATATGTAATTCCTAACGACTCTGACTGCATGTATTTCCGGTCAGGGCTTCCATTGACAGTTAAGTTTCATATGAGCCTAATGCAGATGGCATGACTCAGTAGGATACCGACTGACCACAAAAACCCTTTCCGATAAGCGACTTTCCGGCAATCTCTCATTAGGGAAGACTGCAGACCGCTTACTGGCGTCGTGAAGGGACATAACGTTTTTGCGGGTCAAAGAACTATGCTAGGCATAAATATCACAAAATTTTATGACGCTTGCTGTCAAAGTGATGAAGATACCGTGCAATCCTACGAGTATCTCTATAGGTATATCTGAGGCTGCAGATATATGGTGCTGATGTGGTGGGTGCTGGTGCTTCCATATCCTTCTAAGAAGGACTGATGAATTATAGTTAAAGCAATACACAAGGAACACAATGAATTAGTTCCTTGCGTGAGCGCTCTGTTCTAACAGAGCAAAAAAATGAAGGCGGTAAATATCTTGTCTTTTACGACAGTAAGGTGTTAGAGAAATTTTAAACACGCAGGAGAGTACGAAAAAGTTACGAGGGGCGTTCAAGATATTCTCGGTATCGGGGTGAAGCTGTGGTTGCATATATAAGTTGACTTATTTATCAAGTAATACTATTATTTTAGTGCATTCATGTAAAATTTCATATAAATGTGATTATTAATTCGCGTTTTATCTCTAGTTAAACAGAATCATAATGGCAACTGAGGCGATGATGGTGAAAATTGAGCATCGCGCTGTAATTAAATTTCTCACTAAGCAAGGAAAAAGTCAAAAAACTATTCATGAAGAGATGGTGGCTGTTTACCAGGGTTCCGCACCTTCATTATCAACTGTGCAAAAGTGGTAAAGTGAGTTCAAGAGAGGCAGAGAGAGCATTGAGGACGACCCCCGCTCCGGCGCCCCGGCTACTGCTTGTACGGGAGAAAGCATCAAAGAAGTCGAAAAACTTGTTCTTGAGGATGCCCGAATAAAGGTGAAAATGATGGCAGAGATCACCAAGCTTTCAATTGGTACCATTCACACCATTCTTCATGACCATCTTAACCTTTCAAAGGTCAGTGCATGGTGGGTGCCACGAATGCTCACAGCGCCTCAGATAAAAAGTGAGAATCGCATGCTGTAGAGAGCTTTTGGAGATGTGTAGTGAGAATGCGGACGGTGTTATGGATCGAATTGTTACTGGGGACGAAACATGGGTCCACCACTATGACCCTGAAAGCAAACAAGAGTCCATGCAGTGGCATAAAAAAGGAACAGACCCCCCGAAGAAGTTCAAAGTCACTCCGTCTGCCCGAAAGCTCATGGCCACAGTTTTTTGGGACTCAAAGGGAACCTTGCTCATTGAGTACAAAAAAAAAGGTGAAACCATCAACGCCACATCCTACGCTTCCACTTTACATAATTTGCGGGAGGAAATTAAAAAGAAAAGACGGGGTAAACTCTCAGCGGGTGTGTTGCTTCTTCATGACAACGCTCCTGTTCACACGGCGCGAGTTTCCAAGGCTGCTGCGCGAGATTGTGGTTTCGAAGAAATCCAACACCCACCCTATAGTCCAGACCTTGCCCCTAGTGATTATTTCCTGTTTCCGGATTTGAAAAAATGTCTTCGTGGAAAAAGATTTTCGGATGATGAAGAACTCAAGTCGGTATTTTGCAGAGAAAGAGGAAATTTATTATTTTGAGGGTTTAAAAAAGCTTATCTCAAGATGTAACAAATGCATTGATGTTAGGGGAGATCATATTGAAAAACAAAGACAATTTAAATTGAATTCGCATTTTCCTTCATATCGATACCGAGAATATATTGAACGCCCCTCGTATATTCTTTCGTTACTGATATTTTTTGTAGTAATCAGGGGTGTAATTCGGGCAGCTCAGTGTGGAAGAAACCTGGACTTTGGCGGCGTTTAATTGCTCTAACGACGGATGCGGATGAAATAGTTCCCCTATACAGGGTGAATGATTCGAGCTCCAACTTTTTAAAATGCTATAATTTTTTTATTTTTTGATAAATTTTATTGTGCCAAGGCCAAAAATGTTGGAAAATACATCAATTTTCAAATTGTATCAGTTGTTTTTAATAAGTCCATCTTTGGCGCGAATAATGGCCTTGAGACGGCCGAACAAAGCATCGCACGCTGCACGCAAGTAGGTCTGCGGTATTCTGGCCCATTCCCGGCGAAGTGCTTGATTGAGGTGGTCCAAAATTTGTTATTTTTCAGTGCCAACCTTCGCGTTCAAAATACCCCAGACAGAGAAATCCAACGGATTTGCATCCGGAGAATTTGCAATCCATTGTGTCGAAGAAATAAAGTGTGGAACATTATTTTTTAACCAATCTTGGTTGACGCGCGCTGTGTGAGACGGTGCCAAGTCTTGTTGAAATGCCCAGGGTCTCCGACCGAAATGATTGTTTGCCCAAGGCTTCAATACTGCCTCTAAGACAGTTTCACGGTATACTATCGCATTAATTTTGATGACACGGTCCAAAAATACGAGCGGAGAGCGACCATCGGCGGTTATGGCGGCCCAAACCATCACCATCTGTGCTGCCTGCTTTCCGGTGGACGTCCGAAGGTGTAAATTTTCGAAGGACCTCTCTGGCAAGTAAACTCGGTCATTTGGTTTGGTGACATATTGCTCGATAACAAGTGGTGACTCATCGGAAAAAACCAAATTCGGCAACTAACCACTTTCGTGCAAGCGTAGCAAGTCCTTCGCTCTTTCGACTCTAACTTTTTTCTGTTGCGGTGTAAGATCGTGTGCTTTTTGGAACTTCAATGGCTTGAGCCCAAGCTCATTTCTCAGATTTCGCTCAATTCGAACCTTCACTATCCGAACCATTTCTGCCGATGTTGCTGTTTTTTTATGACCACCTCCATGGCGTTTTGCAACGCTGCCAGTATCACGGTAACGAGCTATGGTTCGAGACACAAATGATTTATTCACGCTGAGGTGCTGGAGGGCTCTAACTATAGCTACTTGTGGTTTTCCAGCCGAATATAAAGCAATCACCCTACCACGTTTGAATTCCATCGCGGATACAAATTTTTCAACACAATTGAGACGCAAATCGTTTAAAGGACTTATAAATAATAAAATTATCTGTCATGTGTCAAAAATTTGAGCTCACTGTCATGAACGGTTTGGAAATTATAGCAGTCTGAAGTTGGTTGCAGTTCAAGTCATTCAGGGTGTATATACAACTCTAAAGATGAGAAATAAATAAGTTATGCAGATCCGATTGGAGAGGAGAGACTGATGAATACATGAGACCATGATGCAATTCGCATCAGTCGTTCATTGACCTCCGCAGAGAGGAGAGGTATTTCGTGTGAGGCTTTACAAGTGTTAAAAGTGAATTAGTTTACTTTTAAGTAATAAATCTTAGAAGTGTTCGGTGGCCAAAGTGGTAGAGACTCGGGGTTGTGGGTTCGCTTCCCAACCTCTGATAAAGTTTCTTTTTTTTTTTTTTTTTTTAATATCACAAAAAAAAGACAATTAGTGTTAATAAGAAAGTGATAAAGCAAAGTTCGATGAGTGGAACTAAGCGGTCCGCTATCCCAGTAGCGGGGTCAGCAGATGGCATGATGTCGTCTGATGATCAAACCGTTAAGCCAGTCCACTTAAAGACAACAACAACAACAACAATAACAGACACTGGCACAAAGAGGAGGAGGAAGTTGGAGCCGACTCCGAATATCATTACGCGCGCGCATTCAGCTTCGCTGGAAATGCTGCATGGAAGAGTGCGGGGGAGGGCTGCGAGGATAGCAGCAAGCGCAGCAGACAACAGCTTTGCATCCCTCGCTGCATCGGAGTCAGATGACGAAGAGGAGGAGGTCGAGGCTCTGCACAGTAGCATTAAGCAGCTACAACAAAAAGTGCTAGCCATAAAAGCAAAGCAAGCGGCAAGGAGGGAGATGGAGAAGAAGCAACTACTCCAGAGAGCTCAGGGACAACCAAACATAAATGTGGAGCTCCCACAACAACAACAACAACAACAACAACAACAACAGAAACAACCAATGCAAAAACATAAACAACAAAAAGTACAAAAGAATATGCTGCAACAACAACAGCAGCAACATCAACAGCAACAACAACAACAACAACAGCATCAACAACAACATAAGCAAAAGCAACAGCAGCAGAGACAACAACAACAGCAAGAGCAGAAAGCCACCAAACAAAAAGTGCCACCAATCAACACATTTAAATTGGAGTTAAAGGACACTATCGAGCTATGTAAGTCGGCCATAGGCTGTAATTTTTTTATTAAAAGACTAAGTGAAGATAGGCATGCGATCCACTGTAACACAGTGGAGCGCTACCACAAAATCAAAAGTTTACTGAAGGATTCAACGACGGAGTTCTTCTCCTACACCCCTAAGGGTGAAAAGCTGCAAACAATGCTGCTGAGGGGATTAGAGCCGTCGACTGATCCGGAGGAGCTCCTTGCACTGCTGAAAGAGAAGGAGTGCGAAGGGCTCAAATTCGTAGGGGTTAAGCCGTTTGTCACGGCTAGAGCTAAAAGGGAGAAGCGGAAACTACCGTTCTTCCTGGTTCAGCTAAGTCCCAACAGCAAACTGGATGGTCTAAGGAGTATCAAAGTCCTAGACTACCAGATTGTACACTGGGAAAAATTAAAGAGGAGCGAAAACATTTTACAATGTGTTCGCTGCCAAAGGTTCGGGCACGCCGCGTCGAACTGCGAAATGCAGCCTCGATGTGTGAAGTGTGGAAAGGACCACAAGTCAGAGGAATGCGCTCTAGGTAAGGACGGAGCGTCGGAAAAAAGCCAACTCTCTTGTGCTTTATGTAGGAACACGGGACACACCGCAAATTATCGGGGTTGTCCCAAATTCCAATACATCAAAAGAGTAAATCTGGCTCGGCAGCAGAAAGTGGAAGTTAAACGTCCACTCGTGCAGGCTCAAACACCAGCCGTTACTCCCCAAGTTACCTACGCCCAAATGGCGGCAGGTAGGGGAACTACGGTACAACAAGCAAAGGTAGCTTCTCAGGCCCCAGCGCCTAGAGCACCTGAACCTGTACCTGACATGCTGGCTATCTTGCTCTCTATTCAGGGGCAGGTGGCTCAGCTTCAGCGTCAAATACAGGAACAGGCTAAGCGGGTAGATCAAATATACGCGCTGCTGCCGGGCCTAACGCACCTCCAGTCGTAATGGGTACGTACATGGCGGAGCAAACCCTGAAGGTCCTTGCAGTGAATGTTAATTCACTGATTAGGTTCGAACGAAGAGCCGCACTGTTTAAGTTGCTTAAAGACCAAGCCCCTGATGTGCTTTTGGTTAGCGAAACTAAGCTTACCAAAAGGCACAAAATGAGACACAGAAGATATGAAATATTAAGAAGAAACCGACCCAATTCTATTCAAGGAGGTGGTGTTGCGATCTTTGTAAGAAAGGGACTGCGTTTCAAAAGAGTATACAGTCGTGTAGTACGTAGGTTTCAGGTGCTGGAAGCATGCATCATGTACATCGCTCTCCGTAGTGGAAAGCGGTTATACATGGTGTCTGTTTATGCATCTAAGGCTACTCAATCCACTTTATTCATCTCAGAGCTCGAGACACTGTTTCGATTCCTGAGGCTGGAATTGGAGGAGAACTTTTTTATTATCGGCGGAGATTTTAACGCCAAACATAGTGATTGGGGAAATAATACACCAAATACTAGAGGGAATCTACTATTCAATTGGTGGAGTCAGCACAGTGTGATGTATAGACTCGGCCTCAAAGCTACAGATAGACCGTCGTTTCCCAGACACGGGTCCTATCTGGATCTCCTGCTGTTCGATTCACGAATACAACTGACGTGCACTAACCAACAAACTACAAACTGTCTACGCACTTTCGTGTATGACAGTGACCATTGCGGTCTCAGCACCGAAATAACTGTTCCCAACGAAATTGCGGAATTGGAAGAGTTTGTACAAAGGCATTCCTACAATTATAGTAGAGTGCGTTGGACACACTTCTCAAGAATACTGACGAGAGCACTCTCCTCGAATTCGCTCTACCCACCGTCCAATAGAAATCTGTCAAACGAGGAGATTGACGGGTATCTAAAACAAATGGACGAGACGATTAAACGAACTATGGACAAAACGATACCTCGGTATCAACATACTGACAACGAAGACTTATTCCGCAACGCAACTATTGACGCACTACACCGACACAAAAGTAGACTGCTGTCAAGACTAAAAACCTTGTACAGACAGTTCACTGACAGACGTAACCCGGAGATCATGACATTGAAATCGTCGATTAAAAACCTCCAAACATTAATAAAGGAAAATTACAAAAATTCTGTAAGTTTGTATTGGAACAACAAAATTCGGGCTGTAAACACCAGCAACCCGAATATGTTCCCGCAAATAAATAAAATATTTCGGAGAAATAATCAGAACGACCTTCCATGTCTTAGAATCACCCGAACGACGAACAACGAACAAATACTTGTAGCAGCAGGCATTGATCCAAATGAGGCAGTTGATGATGACAACTTCTTTGTGATCGAGGATCCGCAGGAGAAGGTAGAGGCTATAGGAGCGACTTTCCAGGAAGTGTACAAGGCGAATGACATCATTGGCCCGAACCATGACCTGGAGAGTCGAGTCCTTGTGCACAATTTCTGCCTTCGAAATGAAATTGTGAATTGGCGATTCGAGAACTCGGGTTTCACCCAGTTCAGTGACGAGAATATGGCAAATAATGTCATCACCAACGAAAGGGTATTACCACCGTTCATTTCGAAGGAAGAGCTCCAAACGATCTTCGAATCGCTTAGAAGTAAGAAATCAGTGGGAACCGATGAAATACCGAACATTGTGCTTCGACATCTCCCACTAGAAGCGGTGAACATTTATACCACCCTGTTTAATAATGCAATGAATAATGCACATTATCCAGCGCATTGGAAAACAGCGGTGGTACATCCCATTCCCAAAAGGAATAAAGATATTTCCAATCCGGCGAATCTCCGCTCGATTAGTCTTCTTCCAAACATCAGTAAGGTTTTCGAGAAGGTGATCAATAGAGTCCTGACTAAGTGGATTGAGGACAAACATATAGTTCCGGATAATCAATTCGGGTTCAAGGCGGGGCATGATATCATTCATGCTACGTCTAAACTGGTTTCTGATATCCAGTGGAACAAAGGCAAGAAACAGTGCACTGGTGCCTGCCTGATTGACTTGGAAAAGGCCTTCGACACCGTATGGTTAGAGGGACTCTTCTTCAAGCTGGACAGGTTGGGCATTAGTAAACCACTGCTGTATATTCTCTTTGATATGCTCTCCAGTAGACAGTTCATCGTGAAGAATGGCGATGTGACTTCTGCTGGAACATTTAACATTAAAAACGGTCTGCAACAAGGTGCGGTAAATTCGCCGATCCTATTCAACATTTACACAAGTGATCTGATAGGTTCACTTCACCATGCCATAGCGTACGCAGACGACTTAATTGCGTACAGATCAGGTCCAAAGATTGAGGTCATTAATACACTTTTGCAACGTGACTTCGACAAAATTAAGCGATATTGCGATGACTGGAAGTTGAAAATCAACTTTCAGAAGTCGGAAACCATTCTGTTTAGGACGCCTTTGTCTGGGGCCTCTAGGGATACCAGAAAGAATTGGCGAAAGTTCTCTATCGTCGGACAACATGGACAGCCACTTGCTTGTCGAAATGTAGTCAGATACCTTGGGATCTGGCTAGATCAATATCTGTATTTTAACAAACATATAGATGTTGCTCTGGCCAGAGCCAGAGGTGCTTTTGCCCTTACAAAGAGACTGTTTTATAACAGCCAACTCGATGCGAGGGTGAAGGTGATCTGCTACATGGCCCTTATCCGGCCTATGCTTGTATTTGGATGTCCCGTGTGGTTCAACGTGAGAGCAAGTTTATTGGAAAAGATTCGGGTGTTTGAGAGGGCTTGCCTTAGGGCTTGTCTTCGCTTATACAGAACACCAGAGTCTGAGTACATAAAATTCTATCGCAATGAGGTCTTGTACAATAGGGCGAACCTAATAAGAGTGGACAATTTTGTTATTAAGTTGACTCGAAGGCACATTGCAAGAGCAATGACATCGTCGAATAACCTGATCTCTGGGGCTTACTACCCTAATTATATGTATCATGAGAGAGTTCGCTTTGACGGCTATGTTCCTCCAGAAGCGTTCCTCTACCTTGATAGCAAAGGTCTGATCCAGGACAGATTGGCTGTGCCGCTAATCTTCCACGTTGCTCGAACAGCTGCGGACAGGCGACTCAACTACGACAGAGACGTCGCACACGGCAGTGCGGAGCGTCTCCGGTTCAGTAGGGCGGTAGGGAGTCGCGACATGAGAGATGTTGCTCGTCAGCACCAGCAATTTTGGTGGCTTGTTGAAGAAGAGGATGCGTCGTCGTCGAATTCCTTCAGCAATTGATAGCTTCTTGCGAAGCAAAGTGGGTCAGCCTAAATTTTTTTTTTTTTGGTTTAGCGTTGGCCGGCTTACATAGTTTTAGGTAGAATTAAGTTAGATTTAAGCGAAAAAAAAAAAAAAAATTATATATATATATATATATGTATATATGTATGTACATGTATTTATATATTACGTATATATATATAATGTATATATATTATGTATGTATATATTATGTATTAGATGTAAGTAGGTTAAGTAAATTAAGATTTATTCTTAGGTAGTTTGTAAGTTTTAGTTTTAAGTTTTATAATAAGTTAAAAAAATATAAGTCATGATACTAAGTTTTTCTTAAAAAATGTTTTCTTAGTTCTAATTATAATAAATAGACATAGTATAAACATGTAATGTAAGATACGTCGAAAGACATAATTTAAGTATTAGGTTTAACTTAGAGTGCCCGCATGGGGCCAGTAAGTTAGAATAAGATTATTTTAAGTTAATTAAGCTAATTTTTAAGCGTTTTTTTGTATAGCATTTAAGTGTAAATTAAGTAATATAAATAAAAATGCATAAAAAACTGAACTGAAACTGATGCAATTCGCATTCCAAGAAACACCTGACACACCAACTGATTTCGAAGGGGAATTCTGTAAAGCCAAAAGGAACAAGAACTTGGTGATAATATCGTTGACACCCAAATTCAGGTTCAATACAAAGAAATGGTTCTCGAACTTTTTTTTATTGATAGCAACCAGAGCCAAAGCAAACAACAGACACCAAGTCACCCTCTCCATTTTTGTAGCTGTTTTCCTTGATCGATTAAAGACTCTGCGGCTTTCTTGTTATGTCTTCTCTATCACTTTTCGTGCCAGCTTTCTGGCTTCATTTTGCTCTGAAATATACAATTTTTGGATATCGTCGTCTATCATACTTAGCAGCTCTGGATCTGCGAATCTACTCATTTTGATTCCAGATGGTCTTGTCTAAACGTTTGCATTACCAGGGGGAGTTGATGCACTGTTCGGCCTTGCTTATGCTTGGGTGATTCACTGAAAGTTTGGTCAACACAGAGATTATAATATGGTTGACCATTGCCACGGGGAATGTCCGTTGTAAGCAGAAAGCTCAGTACTTGAAATGGACTGTACTTGGTTATGTAAATCTGTGAACTGCTCTGGACTTAATCCTACCCAATACCTACATAAATGCGGGTTCATTTCGTTGACTTTATGCAGATTGATTAGCTCTGCAGCCATATTCGTAGCAATTGACATCATATCATCCAATTGCTCCCAATCATATGCAGAAATATGAAAGCCACAAATGCGAGCATTTTCTGATGTTTGAGTTCTGTTTTTTTCTTACGTTGATAAATCTGTGTTGACATTCCCACTTCATCTTAGCATCATAGCTTGACATTTGCAAAAGTTACGTAGCCAAGTGTAAATCTATCTCTGTGTGTGTTGGCGATTTTTAACAATTTTAGAAATGGATTTCAATTGCAAAACGGATTTAATGGTGCGCGAATGTTGGAAATATTGAAAAAGTGTTTCGGCAATGATTCTCTAAAGAAAACAGTCATTTACCAATGGCACGAGCGGTTCAAAAGTGGTCGTGAGTCAATCGAAGATGATGAACTCTGTGGCAGACCATCGACATCGAAAACCGGCGAAAACATTGATGAATTACTCGTAAAAGAAATGTTGGTCAATAACCGCAAATTAACCATCAGAGAGATAGCGGAGGACTTAAACATTGCCTATGGATCCGTCCAACACATTTTAGTTAACGATTTGTGTTTCCGTCCGACGTTCCGAGACCGTGTTGACGTCGCAAAAGAGATGATTTGCGAGGCTGAATCCGATCCCACATTCATCAAAAGGATCATTACTGGAAACGAGACGTGGGTTTATGAGTACGACACGCAATCCAGACCTCAGGCAAGTAAATGGCGTTCACCAAATGAGCCGAGACCAAAAAAACCATGTCGTTTTCAGTCAAAAAAGAAGGCACTGCTCACGGTTTTCATGGATTATAACGGTGTACTGCATCATGAATTTTTGCCATAAGGCCAGACAGTAAACAAAGAGTATTATTTGGGCGTTATGAGACGTTTGCGTGAAGCAATTCGCCGTAAGAGACCAGAATTGTGGTCAGAAAACTCGTGGATTTTGCACCATGATAACGCACCGTCGCACAGTGCCATCATTATGCGTAATTTTTTGACGAAAAATGCCACAAATACCATCCAACAGACACCGAATTCACCTGATTTGGCTCCCTGTGATTTTTTTCTGTTCAATCGAGTTAAAAAACCACAACGGAGAACGCGTTTCAGCAGCCGAGGGGAAGTAATAGAAAAATCGCAGGAAGCACTGATGGACATACTGAAAACCGAATATAAAAAATGTTTCGAGGATTGAATCCAGCGCTGGCATAAGTGTGTTGCAGTCGATGGGGATTACTCTGAAGGGGACACTATAGATGTAGATGAATAAACTTGACACAGCTTCGGCAGTGCTTCAAGCGGTCCGTCCAATTTTTGATGACTCGTTCCAATAAGTGCGGTATTATTCCGGCAATAGCGTTCGAATGTTGGCCTTGACCTCGTCCAAAGTGGTTGGGCTTGACGTAGCTCTAGGTGAGGTGACCCTGTCGCCAAATTTCTCCTTCACAACTTTGAGTGCTGCGTCGCTTGTATTGTTGGAACTACAGCTCGGATATATCGATGTTTTCGAGCTCTGACCGCACAAAGTCGGTCAACATAGCTCTATATCTGAGACCAATGACGGTAACGGTGTCTCCTTCCTTATTTCGAAAGAAATGAAGTCCGATGATGCAGCCGTGCCATAAACCGCACCAAATAGTCAATCTTTATGGATGCGTTGGTGCCTGGCCGAACACTTGTGGATTGTATTCACTCCAATGTCGACAATTTTGCTTGTTGATATAGCCGCTGAGTCAAAAATGGGCATCGTCCGAGAAAATGACTTTTTGGCCAAAATCCGGATCTCCAGCCAAAATTTCCAGCTCTCAGTTAGCGTTGTCTATCGTCCGGCTTCAATTGTTGGGATTGTTGGGATATAACGATGTAGGTCCAAATCCAACCACAAAATAAGTCGGGTTGATCCTCTGGTGATGCGCAATTCGGCTGATCGGCACCATTTCAAGGTCTTCTCCGATATTGACCGCTACGGCGGCTACGTTTTCTTCATTTCGCACCAATATCTGTCTCGTTGGTGGCTTAAGATCCAAAAGAGTCTACTCACGGTGCGACGAATTGCCTGCTCGCTGGATCCATGATGAAGACCGACCCCACGATGAAATTCACGCTGCACATTTACATGCGTTGCGTAAAGCGGTGCATGATGAAATAGCAAACCGTACCGAATATTTTGACAGCTGGTTGTCATTGGTAACTTTGACAGCTGCTGAAACATAACAATTGCTACCTCGTCACACGTTAGCCCTATACCGAAAATTGTGCAACAATAAAGAGATTGTCTAGAAGACACCTCTTATTTTCTCACCAGCAAGTCGTCTGAGTTCCCTGCTTCACTGTCCCTCCATGTCTGTCTAGTGAAGCAAATTCGTCTACCTGATTTGGTAAAGCGACTTCATTCCATGGCATACTTCTAAATGGAATCTTCGAGCTGTAAGTTGTGACCACAATAATACCACTTTCTGTTCGGAATTTTGATGTGTGGTGGCTGTTGGCCACCAGGTGTTCCCTAAGATGTTAGAAAGACTTCAAATTGCTATGGTGTGCAGCTTCCTTGTGAAGCTGTTGGTCACTTTCCAGGTACTACACATATACACCCTGAATGACTCGAACTGCAACCAACTTCAGACTGCTATAATTTCCAAACTGTTCATGACAGTGAGCTGTGACACATGACAGGCAATTTTATTATTTACAAGCCTTTTTAACGATTTGCGTCTCAGTTGTGTTGAAAAATTTTTATCCGCGATGGACTTCAAACGTGATTGTGTGATTGCTTTATATTGGGCTGGAAAACCACAAGTAGCTATCGTTAGAGCCCCCCAGCACCTCAGCGTGAATAAATCATTTGTGTCTCGAACCATAGCTCATTACCGTGATACTGGCAGCGTTGCAAAACGCCATGGAGGTGGTCATAAAAAAACAGCAACATCGGCAGAAATGGTTCGGAAAGCGAAGGCTCGAATTGAGCGAAATCCGCGTCGAAGTGGAAGAAAAATAGCTCGTGAGCTCAACATATCGTTCGTTGGAACGGATGCAACACATACTGAAAAATAAGCTGCGGCTCAAGCCATTGAAGTTCCAAAAAGCACACGATCTTTCACCGCAACAGAAAAAAGTTAGAGTCGAAAGAACGAAGGACTTGCTACGCTTGCACGAAAGTGGTGAGTTGCCGAATTTGGTTTTTTCCGATGAGTCGCCATTTGTTGTCGAGCAATATGTCAACAAACAAAATGACCGAGTTTACTTGCCAGAGAGGTCCTTCAAAAATTTACACCTTCGGACGGCCACCAGAAAACAGGCAGAGCCGATGGTGATGGTTTGGGCCGCCATAACCGCCGATGGTCGCTTTCCGCTCGTATTTTTGGACCGTGTCATCAAAATTAATGCGATCGTATACCGTGGAACTGTCTTAGAGGCAGTATTGAAGCCTTGGGCAAACAATCATTTCGTTCGGAGATCCTGGACATTTCAACAGGACTCGGCACTGTCTCACAAAGCGCGCGTCAACAATGTTCCACACTTTATTTCTTCGACACAATGGATTGCAAATTCTCCGGATGCAAATCCGTAGGATTTCTCTGTCTGGGGTATTTTTAAGGCGAAGGGTGGCACTAAAAAATACCAAGGTTTGGACCACCTCAAACAAGCACTTCGCCGGGAATGGGCCAAAATACCGCAGAGCCACTTGCGTGCAGCGTACGATGATTTCTTCGGCAGTCTCAAGGCCATTATTCGCGCCAAAGATGGACTTATTGAAAACTACTGATACAATTTGTAAATTGATGTATTTTCCAACATTTTTTGCTTTGGCACAATAAAATTTATCAAAAAATAAAAAAAATTATAGAATTTTAAAAAGTAGGAGTTCGAGTCATTCACCCTGTATAGGTACATATATTTCGAAAAGAAAAAAAATTATTTACTTTGTGATATCCCAGGAAAGAATTTTATTGCATCTCTTATGTATCTTTCGTTTGCCACTCCCTACTTAAGTCTTTTGGTCATGAGAAAATAATGATTAAATCTCAACCTTTTGCTTCCTAACTACCATTTAGTAGAAATAACAATTAGTCCTTAAGTTATTCTTACTTGCTACCACCACAAAAGGCACGCAGATTGTTTTTAAGTTTTAATTTTTTGGTGAAAACCACTAGTGTTTTTGTTGATTTAGATTTGGTTTTGTGTTTGTTTACATTTATTGGATTAATGTCCTTTTTAAAAATGTATGTATGAGGATGTAGTTATGGAGTTTTTGGACTTCTCCTTGACTCAAGGATGTGCTTCTTTAGTCACGCGGATGCTCTCAAAAAATAGCTCCACTTATTTCTATAATTTGAGCACAGTTTGCTCAATTGAGCTTCTTACGATTATCTATTATGTTATATTCCATTCTAAAATGCAATACTGCATACATTGCTGGGGTGGTACTTATTCAAATAAAATTAAATAGAGAGTACGTTGTCAGAAAAATTTTCAAAAAAATACCTTTATACCTTAGCTTTCCATATTTTCGCCAGGTGAGTAGTCTTCCAGTACGCCATTTGTATTGCCTTACGGCGATGAAGGCTTTTTTTTTATAACATCTTGCACTGTAATGCATTATTCGTCGTTAACATTCCTTATTTTCGAGCCACAGCCTAACGTCATTCTTTTACTGTAGTTTTATGCCGATTCTTTAACTCACTTCGATTATCTACGACATCAATAAATATACCAAGTACCTTTTTGAAAGCACTCAAAAACTGGATTCTCGATGTAGATGTTGTAAATTTCGAATCTTTACTTAATATTCCGACATGAATAATGCTTCAGATTTTTTGGTGAATAGATTTCTTGTTCGTTATCTTAATTTTTCCAACCTCAAAATTGCATCTTATCTTCCCGAGATTAGTGTGTTAATGTTATTGTCTCTTCTTTTTTCCTTACATTAACTTTATGGGTCAACCCACCCACGTTATGTTTTTTTTACCATTTTCTATTTGAAAATACAAATGTCATCATTTCTTTTCGCTTTGTATAATAATTGTTTTGTATTTTTTTTTTTAAGAACTTAATGTATTTATTTATCCACATGTTACTTAGAGTGAAAATAAAATATGAACTATGATGAGTGACGATAAGTAAGTAAACTAGTGGTTTTGTAAAATAAGCATTTATAAGTAACTGGGTAAAAAGGGTGGATGTATAAATGTTTGTTAATTTGAAAAAAAAAGAAATTATTCGTCAATTATGCATTGGAAGATCTTAACTCAACGCAGTTCTATAAGCAACGTTTTTGGTCTTGAATTCTTGGAAGGACATAAAGATTTTGTGCGGTGAATACACGTTAGCATGTCACATAGACTTACCCGTGAGAAAAACCATGCACGCCAGCTATTTAACATGTTGCCCTTGGGCTTCATTTATAGTAATTTCAAAACCAAATTTTTAGTGGGAATTGCGATCTTAGAAATTGAAAAGGCAAATCCGTCGGGTATTGTTGGCATTCGTGGAACCAAAACGCTTTCTCCTTTAGCTGTGTCACTAATTATAATAGTCCTAACAATGTTTCGGCCCAAATCTGTAACTTATAAACGTGTACCGATTTCGAATTATGAGGACCGGAATACCAACCGTTAATCTCAGTTTATGAGAAGGCGCTCCTGACAAATTCAAAGAGTTAAGAAACTCAGGTATAAGGTGATTTGTTCAGTGTCCATAAAATTATCCTCAGATAAATATTCTACAATATCCCGTTCTATTTCTGTTTTCAATTGTCGGCCTCAAAATTCCCTTTACACACAACTACTCTATATTTGCCATATTAGCATAGTGTGCAGTTCAGGATAAACTTTGCTCACGAACTCGTCAGTACTTTTTTTTTTATTAATTTATGTTTTCTTTAAATTCGTTATAAACATTTATTAAAAGCGAACAAATACTATACAGTTTGTGAAATGAATAAATCGACGTCAGGTGATAATAAAAATATTAAAACAAAAATTAAATAAATAAGTTTAACTAGCTTCGACTATAATGAATTGTGTAACGATTTGACTCTAGACCTATCTAAACCATAAAACAAATATTTCACATCGTTTAGAAAAACAGCGGGTGATCTTAAATTTATTATTTCTCGTGGCAATATATTAAAGAGTTTGGGTGCTATCGCTGTGAAGAATTTTGTAAAATGAGTTTTATATGAAACTGGTGTGTTAGAGAGCCCTAAGTTATTAACTTTCAAGCTCTAAGGGTTTGATGATCTGAATACTGAAACCTTTAAAGATGTAGAGAAGATGACGAACAAGAGGCAAACTAAACTTAATGTTTCCTCGATAAAGACGTGGAAGACGCTGTTGATATGACCATAGCTATTATTCTCTTTGGAATAAAATCGTTTATCCCTCATCGGATGAAGAGCAGCAAACCAAAAGAAAAGGCGTGGTACGACTCGAGCTGTAAAGAGGCTATCAGGATTAAGGAATGATTTTTTCTGCCCTACCAGTCCAACCCAACTGAAAAAAAAGTCTTTCTTAAGCGAGTGAAATTTCAATATAACAAAAACTGAGGCAAAAAATATTACAATGTCCCATAGGTAGTAAACATTTTTGATCGTTCGTCAACAATATTAGTTTGGACAGGACCAATCTATGCTTTGTCTCCGCCTACACTTGAGTGCGTCGAATCTTCAATGGGACGAATCCACTTTCGCACTCGTGTAGTAGAAAGAGTACATAAAGGTCTTAACATACATAAATCCACTGGTCCAGACGGTATATCTCCCCTTCTTCTGAAGAGGTGTTTTTCCTCGCTGGCAAAACCACTGCGTAGTCTTTTTCATCAATCCCAAGCAGATGGAAAACAGCATTTTTTCTGCTCTCTCCTCCTACAGACCCATTGCACTTACGTCCCTTCTCTGCAAAGTCATGGAAACGCTGATAAGCCGTCAGCTCATGAAATATCTCGAAACACGAAAACTTCTCAATGACCGGCAGCATGGTTTTCGTAGCAACAGGTCCACTGGTGATTTGATGACATGTCTCACCGTTCTGTCTCCGATACTTTTTCTAATTTTCATCAATGATCTGTTACCTGCTACCTGCTACCTCTAATCCAATATATTCTTTTGCTGACGACAGTACTATCTGCTTTTCATATTTGTTCCTGGACTCACGTCTTTGCTCTTCGGCTGTAGGACGGGAACGGCAGCATATGTTAAGCTCATTAAATTCCGATATCAACAGCATAACCAGCTATCAACAGGGTGGAATTTAATGCTTCCAAAACGCAGTGCTGTCTGCTGTTGTTAAAGCGAAATTTAAACACCCAGCCATTTTCCATGAATGAGACTGTCCTCGTCGAAACTAAAAAACTTTCCATTCTCGGTATGTGTGTCAATGACAACCTACAGTGAAATGTCCACATATTCGGTGTCGTCAAAAATGTTCCGAAATGCCAAGGTTTTCTCAAGCGATGTACGAAATTCTTCACTCCCTCTGATCAAGCCCCAATATATAAGGTATTTATCCGTCCAAAATTGGAGAACAATGCCCAATTTTTTTCGGGTGCGTCTAAAACATTTCTGCACATGCTAGATAGGATTTAAAACCGTGCGATAAAACTTATAGGTGATGCTGGTATCACTCAGATAATGAACACACTCAAACACCGACATAATGTCTCCTGTCTCACATTGTTTTATCGCTATTTCCACCATCAGTGCTCCATTCAAATCGCCTCTAGCATTCCGCCCCTTTAAAGTTTTAAGCGTAACACACGTCTCGATATGAATGCTCATCAGTATACCCTCAAGCCCACTTTAGGACGTACTGGAAAATATCGTTATATGTACCTGAGCCATACAACTGGCTTTTAGAATGCCATGCTTTGTCATTATAACCTTCAAACATTTAAAACCAACGTTCGTCGGTACCTCGCTTCCAATCCTCCCTGATTTTCCTTCGCCCGCGCTCTGTGCAAGCATTTTACGGGTACATAAATCACTTCAGCCCGCAAATTATAAAACAAAAAAGCAATCAGGACTACTGCTCTAACTGATTTATTTCATCATCGCATACAGAAGTATCCTTATGCTTGAACAGGATGCGATTTATTTTCATTCAAATCTACTCATTCGCTTTTATGTTTCAACGTTAATTACTTTTTTTTTATTTTAAAATTGACGTGAGTAAGGCTTCAGAGCCCACAAGGTTGTTTGAGAAAGGTTATTTTAGAAACAAAGAAACTAAAGCCATAAAAATAATGTTCAACCAAACAGGACTTTTTTCAGCTTATATAAAAGAAAACAACTCAACAAATTAGCAAAAACTCATTTCTATACAAAAAACTACTAAATACAGAGTATACAATAAAATACTCTTGCACACAACTATTTACAAGACGAAATAGAAAATGACAAAATAACTACTATCTGCCTATAACTAGCTTTGTTCAGTGAGGAAAAACTACGAGTAGATCAAAACAGCACAGATTTGTGAAAAATGACAAATCAAATGAGAATAAAAAAGTACAGAACTGCTGATTTTGACACTTTTCATAATTGTGTTCTACTTCAAAAATTGGTGCAAGATTTCCTGTTCCGAACAGATTGGAACAACTTCACTGAACACAGAGCAAAACAGATTCGGACAGAAATTTTTCTCGGGACAGTCCGGAACAGCCTCACTGAACAAAGCTATTGTAGTTCAACGCAGTGCAAATTTTATAATACTTTGTACTCGTATGTGCGAAAACGCTAGCTGCCGGCTGTCATTTGAACTAGGTTGATGTTGTACTATATTATTGTTATTATTATTATTTTTTTTAGTTACCTTCGCGGATCAGATTTTGAACAATAATGTCGTGCAATGTCTTGCCATTGAAGGATATATTGCAATAATTAATTTTTTTCTTAAGTAGCCTATGTCTTTCCTGAGTATTCAAGCTCTGTCCATACTATTGGGTCTACAAGTAAGTTTCCAGCGTTTTTTTTTCAAAAATTTGAAGTTTTATTATGAAAACATAGTTACAATGCTTTATTCAAAGTATCGTCCATCGGAAGCTACAACTTTCCCCCATCTTTCTGGCAATTTATGAATTCCGGACCAAAAAAATTTCTCGTCTTTCGAGCCCAAGAGCCAATTTTTGATTTCCTCTACTGAGCTGAAGCGTATTCCCGTAAGAGCGTTCTGCATCGAACGAAACAAGTGGTAGTCAGATGGTGCCAAGTCTGGACTGTAAGGCGGGTGAGGCAGAATTTCCCATCCACTATTTCCCAAATAGTTTTGCACCGAAACCGCAACATGTGGCCGAGCGTTGTCGTGATGAACAATGACGGACTCACGCCTGGTCTCATATTCTGGCCGTTTTTCTTTTAATGTCCGCTTCAAACGAGTTACGAGGGGCGTTCAACATATTCTCGATATCGGGGTGAAGCTGTGGTTGTATATATAAATTGACTTATTTATCAAGTAATACTATTATTTTAGTGCATTCATGTAAAATTTCATATAAATGTGATTATTAATTCGCGTTTTATCTCTAGTTAAACAGAATCATAATGGCAACTGAGACGATGATGGTGAAATTAATTAAATTTCTCACTAAGCAAGGAAAAAGTCAAAAAACTATTCATGAAGAGATGGTGGCTGTTTACCAGGGCTCCGCACCTTCATTATCAACTGTGCAAAAGTGGTCAAGTGAGTTCAAGAGAGGCAGAGAGAGCATTGAAGACGACCCCCGCTCCGGCGCCCCGGCTACTGTTTGTACGGGAGAAAGCATCAAAGAAGTCGAAAAACTTGTTCTTGAGGATGCCCGAATAAAGGTGAAAATGATGGCAGAGATCACCAAGCTTTCAATTGGTACCATTCACACCATTCTTCATGACCATCTTAACCTTTCAAAGGTCAGTGCATGGTGGGTGCCACGAATGCTCACAGCGCCTCAGATAAAAAGTGAGAATCGCATGCTGTAGAGAGCTTTTGGAGATGTGTAGTGAGAACGCAGACGGTGTTATGGATCGAATTGTTACTGGGGACGAAACATGGGTCCACCACTATGACCCTGAAAGCAAACAAGAGTCCATGCAGTGGCATAAAAAAGGAACAGACCCCCCGAAGAAGTTCAAAGTCACTCCGTCTGCCGGGAAGCTCATGGCCACAGTTTTTTGGGACTCAAAGGGAATCTGGCTCATTGAGTACAAAAAAAAAGGTGAAACCATCAACGCCACATCCTACGCTTCCACTTTGCATAATTTGCGGGAGGAAATTAAAAAGAAAAGACGGGGTAAACTCGCAGCGGGTGTGTTGCTTCCTCATGACAACGCTCCTGTTCACACGGCGCGAGTTTCCAAGGCTGCTACGCGAGATTGTGGTTTCGAAGAAATCCAACACCCACCCTATAGTCCAGACCTTGCCCCTAGTGATTATTTCCTGTTTCCGGATTTGAAAAAATGTCTTCGTGGAAAAAGATTTTCGGATGATGAAGAACTCAAGTCGGCAATAAATGGTATAAGAGGAAATTTACTTTTTGAGGGCTTTAAAAAGCTTATCTCAAGATGTAACAAATGCATTGATGTTAGGGGAGATTATATTGAAAAATAAAAACAATTTAAATTGAATTCGCATTTTCCTTCATATCGATACCGAGAATATATTGAACGCCCCTCGTAGTTGGGTTCGATATAATGGTCCTTTGATGGTTTCACCACTCGGAAGCAGTTCGTAGTATACGACACCCTTTTGATCCCACCATATGCAGAGCATGACCCTATTCACGTGAATATTTCGTTTCGGCGTCGATTGGGCGGGCTTGCCGGCCTTTGTATACGATTTTCTGCGTTTAGGTTTATCATAATAAATCCATTTCTCATCACCAGTGACAATACGATGCAAAAATGATTTATTTTTATACCGCTGCAGTAACATTTCGGACATGCAAAATTGCCGTTCGACGTCTCTTGGCTTCAATTCGTACGGCACCCAGTTTCCAACCTTTTGAATGAATCCCCCCCCATAAGTTTCCGAAAGCAAACGATAGGCCTCAGCCGCACTTTTCTTCATATTAAAGAATAAAAGCAGCGCTTCCCGCAAATGACGTTTATTTGGCTGGAAACTTGCCATGATTTAGCTCGATAAAATGTACGACACCGATAGAACTGCTCAAATATAACGCTGCAAAGTTGTTGACAGATACAAAACCTATCGCCATCTCTGACAAACGCTGGAAACTTACTTGTAGACCCAATAAATTTCATCAAAATCGGTTCATCAGGTTATCCCTGAAAACGTAATAATATAATATAATATTATATAAATAATATTAGTATTGATGAACTATATACGGCCGACACTATTCTTCCATTTAATGTGGACCTCTATCACAGTCGAGAAGTATTTCATAAATTCACCAGCTAATCATAGGGCCAGTGAAAACCGTTCATGGTGAGGGTTCCTAGGTACCGATACTTATATCTTATAATTTCAAGGACTTGCCTTGATCATGTTTTTGGTCGTTTTTTGAAAATATCTATAAACCGATGTGCCTGCGTTAATTTCGATATGCACATTTCTGAGCATTGTATGACTTAGGAACGCTGATCCTAAAGCAGTATCAAATATCTTTAATGATTTTTGTCCTACGGTTGGTGTGATGCCTAATTTGGAGTCTTCTACTTACTGTAATCTATGTGCAAGGTCTCAATTAGCTAACGACAACGTTATAAATAATAGTTTTTTCTTTGCAAAAATGACAGGCCACGAGCTTTTCAAAATTCTAAACTCTCTTAACAACTCAACCTCTTGTGGAGATGATGGTGTTTCCAATCTCACCCTTAAAAAATAGCACTAAATGTAGAGTGTCCATATTGTCCATATTTTTAATCTTAGCATTTTCACCGGAACCTTTTGCGGATAAACTAAAATCTGCCCAAGTAATACCTTTTCTCAAAAAGGGTAGTAGAAGTGGCAAAAACAACTGTATGCCGATTTCATTACTGTCCTCAATTTCCAAAGTTTTTGAGAGAGCAAGTCCTGTTCCGTTTGGGTTCAGAGAAATCCTTTCCACTGAAAATGCCCAACTGGAATTTTACTCTTTTATACACAAAGCTGTAGATGATAAAATTTGCTGTTCTGGACTCTTCGTGGATATAGCCAAAGCTTTTGGTACAGTGAACCGTGGAATTCTCCGAAATAATCTATATTGTGCAGGTGCCTTTATACATAATTGGTTTAAGTCCTACTTGATAAATAGAACCAGTTAAGATAGAAGATTTTGTAAGCAGCCCAAAAATTATAAATCTGTGTGAGCCTCAGGGTTCAGTTTTTGGCCAATATTTTTCCTGGTTTATACAAACTAACTTCTTCGACAGCCATTTGTAGGAAAAGTTACCGCATTTGATGAACTAGGCATTGCCTATCGCTCGAATAGTGCTCTCAGCCTAACAGCTGACATAAATCACGACGTTCACTTTCTTAGAATTTTGTTTGCGGAACATGAGCTAGTCGTCAGTAGTAAAACTATATTGATGAACTTCAGCATTAGTATGTATAGGCTACCTGAACTTGAAATCTACTTTCATGCAAAGAACTGTGCAAGTTCCAACACTTTAAATTAATAATCATTCGTCCTGTGACCTGAATTGTTTTAAAATTTAAGTAGTAGATCACTTTAGTATCTAGGTATTACCTTTGACCAACACTTGAGTTCTATTTTCTTTATTTTAAATTTAAAGCAATATTTACGATGTGCGGTTCGAAACTTGTACCGGCTCAGAAAATTCTGCGACACGAGAACTCTGAAAATGGTATGTACATATGTAGGTGCATACCAAAGCAGGCTTCAGCCAGTGGTGGTTCTGAAAAAGTGCGCTATTTGGAAAGTAGGTAAAGTTGATAGGTTAGCACATTCTATGGTTTTGTTCAGAACATTGAAAACTCTTTCATTTGTATTAGTTTAAGTATTAAAAATATTCTTTATAAGAAGTGGTTATATGTAAAATCCTTTACTAAATCCTCGTAATCAAATAGTATTGTCGCCTTACCTACATTCCGAACTACGGTATCCAAAAATTTCTACACCATTGTGTTCTGTAAATTGTTTAATAAGCTTCCTTTGAATATTCGTGTCATTAGATCTTTGCCAGCCTTGTTAAAAAAAAGATAAAATATGGCGTGTCAGTTTTGATCACAAAGAAATTAAAATCTTGCTGCCCCATGTTGTTTGAATTGGATTAAAATTAGATTTGTCCTTACTGGTTATCATTGTATTGTTATACCCTTATCCAATCTATGTTTAAGTTTTTTTCGCCAGAATGTTTTCTCTTGTTTTTATCGTTTACGAGTACTACTAACCCTACATTAACATTATTATTTTAGTAAGGCATTTTGTTAAAGTAAAGAATATTGAAATAAAAAAAATAAAAAATAATTTTTCACTTGGCACTGCAGCTTTGAATAGACGTTTTTGACAATTCAACCCTTTGTAGAGTGGGCTAGGACTAGCTGCAACTTTATAAATCCATGACGTTCAGAAATTGAATAGAATAATACTTAAGCCTCATACTCGAATGCATAACTTTAATTATTGAACAATTATCTCTATGGACCTAATCTTGATTGGGAATTAAATAAACTGCATCGTATTTCAATTGAGACAGTGATCAATTCAAATCAGATTTTGCTCCTAATGCCTACTTAAGGTATATGTACGACCACTCGGATGAAAGCATAATCATGCTCATAGTTCAATTATTGATTTCATTTTGAAAATGCAATTACCCACTTCTTCCTTCATGGAGTATACTATATGTAGATAAATGCCCCAGATCTATCAACTTTCGAAAATTACTTTCTGACACCGTTCTCAAAGGCAGGGCCATACTATAGTATAAAACTATTACACTCACAGTACCCAATTCGAAAGGATATTAGTTCAATCAGAAAACTTCCGGAATCCCAATTACAAACTAGGTCAAAAAGTCCATCGCCCATTGCCATCTCATAGGCAAAAACTTATCACAAAGAATAATTTAACAAAATTAATGGCAATTCTCCTTCAATTATGTGGAATTCCATTTTGGAATCCAACTTTTAACAGAATTATTTCCTTCATCCTTGAAATGAAAACTTCGCGCAATGAATGAATCCAAGAATTAAACTAATGAACATCGGCCTGCGTTGAATACTGGATCCTAGGTCAAAGGATTTTCTTAGTTTGAAAAATTCATTTCCTTTTAATGAAGGATCTCAATCCAATTGACACTTAGTCCTATCTATCCGTGCAAGAGGATTGACATTTTTCGCGCGACTTGCCTATCAATTACGCAAGACAACGATGCGACAAATGCGTCATAGAAAGCTAAACAAAAAAAAAAAAAAAAAAAACAAACAAACAGAGAGAAGCGGGAGGTCAATGTAAGTGCGCACAACCCCAAATAAATTACCCTTAAAATAAATGCGAAAAAAATTGAATTTAATTGCATCTCCTTCTACAATTTAATTAATTTCACCGACGAGTCCTAATCATACAGAGGGATACAGCGGCAAGGCACGATTTTACGGAGGGACGACCGAACAGAATAGAAAGTAGAAAATAGAAAGAGCAATGAAAGGAATTCTCCACAAATTAAATTACGTTTCTGTCCAAGGTTATCCTGTGGGATGCCCTGGCTACTTGAGTCCTCCTCACGCAATGTCGCCGTAAAAAGACAAAAACCAACGCCAAGAAATGTTTGAATGAGAAAAGAAAGGACGAAAAAAATTGCAGAGGAACGGAACTATGAAGAAAATTCTAGAAAATTAACTGGAAATGAAAGTAATACATTTTGCGGTACGTGACGCAATTTAATGATGTCACATGATGTTCAGGAACACGGCACATCGCCGGCATCTTCCACCATATTCCATCGCTGCTTTGTATGTTCTCGTATCTCCATGGTCCTGTTTGATGTGAATATCTGGTGAATTATTGTGCATTTGGGAAAATTCGGGCCTCGTACATCATATTTTTTGTCCCTGGACCTGTATACAGAAATCCCCGCCTGTCATAGGGAGACCGTCCATGAAGGATTTGTAATTTCCTGTGGTGCTTTGTTTGATCGTCCTCGCGAAATTGGATTTTTTATTTTGCCCTCATCCTCACTCCATCAGGCCAAAAGGGCACTCCATCTTAAAATCTAACCACGTGCCCAGCAGTCTTGACAGTCACATTACCATTCAAACCCCAATACATTAGGCTCACTTAAACAATCGTAAAAAGATCTTTCTCTGCACTCGTATCTCTGTAGCTATGAATCTTTTTCTCATTTCCATTTCGACCGTGCAACGGATGTTCGAAAACGGTCGACTAGTCAAGAGAACTACGAACTTGTACGAGTATAGTGGAAATCGGAATGGGAAAACCTCAACTAAACCGCGAAATACGAAAGTCAGTATGAGGGACAATGAAAATGGTAATTTTATTGCGGCCGTTAAAATTTTGATGAACATGGCTTTACAGAATCTTTTTGTTATTCTGGATTTAATTTTATTTTTTTTATTTTTTCAATCTGATTGAAGAGGTAATCGCATTGTAAATACATAGATGCGCTATTAGGACGTCGTTTGATGCTAGTGTTATGATTTCTTAAACAACATCTTGATAGTCTCGGCGGGAGGCCAATTATCGGATTCAAGCCAAAACCGGGTTCTATATTGAGTTGTTAAATTTAATCTTCGATGGGTAGAACGTGCGATCACGCAATGTTGCAGCCCTTTTTTGTTTCTAAGAAAAATAAAAGTGACATTGTCGTAAATCATCTTTACTCTCGTCGTAAACAATGGACTTTGAAAAATTGAGAACAGGGAAATTGAATCGTGTTAGAGAGTGAATTTCTCTCGACACGTACAATTTACGATGAGTGTGCCGTGTGAATATGTTTAGAAAAACTTCACATCCATCTACGATGCAGATTACGTGAACATCTATCGTGGAGACTTAAGCTCACGGGATGCCAATACATCCATTGGGGCCAGGATATGCCTAGCCATCGGTAGTACCAAAGTCGGAACCTGTGTTAAGGCCACAAGCTCCACTCTTGGTATGAGTAGAGGCCGACCTTAGGGTCACAGTACCCAGCATTTGCTACTCCACATCGGGAAAACTAACTTGTGGAGGACTCTTCCTGCGATTTTTGATTTAAACCACAGCCAATATGATGCTCTCACTAGGGGGCCTAAATCTTCTAAGTGAGGCACACACCGAAATCCGGCGAACCGTAGCTTCCCATGGTACCGCTTTTAAGTCCTGGTGGGGTGACCAGTAGTCCATGCCGTTCAACATGAACTTATGACTGGATGCTCATAATTTAACTAGTTAAATCGTAGTAGCCTTCAGTGGCCTTAATCTGAAAGCCATTATGGTAAGAGCTTGATAATTGGGCGGGGGCCCTCCCACTTACGATACAATCCAAACCATAGCAAGAAGCATCTGCTATCAAAGGTTAGTTGGCTTCATTGATCGGTTTTGGAATTTGGAGCCTCTGTAACCCGCTGATCAAGTCCCAGTGGTTAATTCGTCTGCGGGTTCAATTGCAGGGAAGACACAAAAATATTCAAATCAAAATTTCTAATGGCAAACCTTTATAAGCCACAATCCCTGCTGTGGGGACCTTAGAACTATACTTCAGGCCTTTCTATTTTAGATCATCGCGTTAGCGAGGCCAAGAGATAGCTGATGTTTTCGAATTTGAGTCATCCAATTATTTTTCTTTCGGTCTCTTCTTTGAACCTCGTCCGGAACTTGAGCCGCCATTGCTTTTTGGTCTAGATTGGTCGACGAACTTCGTCGAACATGGGAAACCCAGCTGATTCCAGCCTGAAACTTCTCTACTATCGGTTTCTTAAAGTAGTAACTTCAGCAACTACGCGTACTTCTTATAAGACCACATTTTACTAACAAATTCTCAATAGAATATCTGGCACGACATTAAAAAGAAACGGACCTTGTGGTTTGTTTTATGTACTCCAACATTCATATATATAGGAACCACAGGTTTGGAAAAACTGCATATCTGGTTTCGGATGTTTGAGGCGGGTCACACAATACCTATCGCAAGCACCAGGAGCATGCATTTTTGTGGCAAACTCCATCTAACCATCTAAATTCTTGGAATTTTCCAACCAAGATTGGGGTGCTGCGACATCAATTGTAAAACGAACGCAATTTGCCACAATTTCTTCATCGCGTCAGCTTATTTTCCCTATAATTCAGTACCATAGCGACCACCAAAGGCAGTAGCTGAACACGTTGAATACTGTGAGTCTAGGACGATGGGACTTATCGCTTGCTGCGATCCTAAATAGTAAATGCAAGTAAGAAGCAATCATCTTCTGAACTTCTACGTCCGACACCTGGTTTTGAACTTTCAAGACATCAAAGCAGCATGCAATCAACCTGCAACTATCCAATAAATAATCTATGCAGATCACAGGCTGGAAATCGGAGGCTTCCATGCCTGACCATAAGTAAATCGAATTCTGAATCGAATGCGAGGACTGTATTAAAAAGGACCGATCTGAGCTAAATCGGCGGGACACACTTTAAGTAAAAACTCGACGATGCTCCGTTCACACTCAGAAAGAATTGAAGGAAGAGGAAGCTGTGCACAACCCGAACGGGGCCATTAGCAATTGCTTTGTACTGCCGTGTCCAGCTAGACAGAACTCCTCCAGAGCACCTCTCCTACTGTGGTAATCAATTTTGCAGAGCAAGGAAATCTAAAAAACTTGAAAAGACTTTTGCGAAAAAATCTAAACATTCACTGAAACCAGCAGGCTGATGAAAGCCCACAAAAAAAAAAAACAAGCCAAATCGGCTAGACTGAGAATAGTCAAAAGATTTGACGGTACTTACAGCGGGTCGAAAGCAGAAACTACCTGTCTCATGTTTAAGATTCACTTCACAGGAACCTGGCTCACAGCCAGCTGGTATTACCAGAAAATGCAACTGACCAAGATAATCTGCGCCTGGCTCTGCTCTAGATGCATTAATGAATATCTTTCCCCTTGATATTCATGGGCTGCACTCTCAAAGCCATCTTCCGTTTAAAAAGAAGTGGTCTTTGGTACAACACGGACTGAAGCTTTGATGAAATTGCTCGTCGGCTGCCTTATGACTCTGGTCTTAGGGACATGCCGTCCGATGCAATGACACCAGAACTCCTGGAAAGGAATGTACGAGTAGTTGGATCTTCACGGATGGCTCCAAAACAAATATAGGATGCGCTGCTGGTGTCTTTCTGGAGGACGACAACGTTAGTTTTCACTCCTCGTTAGGAAAACTTGTGTCTGTCTTCCAAGCGGAGATATACGCAATCCGAATGGGAAGGGACTACTTAGTGAAGAACCTGTGAAGAGGGCGTAGCATTTTTACCTGTAGCAACGGGCAAGCCAGATGAACCCACTTAAGACTTACAAGTTAATTCGGGAATGCGTCGAAAGTCTGAATTCACTGAGTCTTGACAATGGGATCAACGGAAATGAAATCATCGAATAACTTGCAAGGCAAGGGTAAGAGGAAGCTTTTCAGGACCTGAACCTGCATTGGTTCTGGCTGTGTCCTCGGATAATTCTTTCATTGACAGTTGGATTTCATATGAGCACAACTGCAGATAGCATGACTTTACAGGTTACATACAGACCAAATGAATGCTTCCGGACGTCTCTAAGAAGTCAGTTGCTTACTGCTATCTTAACGGGGCACTACACTTTTGCCAATCACTTGAAAGTGCTGGGCATAAGTATTGCTCTGAAAATGACGACGACCACTACCTCTGTGAATGTCCAATTTACACTCGCATCAGGCTGGAGGTACTCGGCGTTGATGTGATGGGTGATAGTACTGAAACGCTTACCCATCTTTCTGCGAAAGAAGGAAGAAAAAAGAAACTTACAAGGGATAAGATGGACTAGTTCTTTGTCCGATAGCTCTGTTCCGACAGAAAAATAAAAAAATAAAAAATCATAATCTGCCGTAGCTGAAGACTGGTATCTGTCATCGGTTATGATGATATAGCCGCTACACTATTCGCTTTCATTGATAACTTCAAGTCGCCTGACACTGATGGCATATATCCTTTTATGCTACAAAAAGATGCAGACTATTTGCTGGTACTTCTGAAGACATCATTAGCTGCCAAAAATCGTACTAGCGATTTTAACGCCAGGATTGGAAAGGAAGAATTCGTTGAAATAACAGCTGGTAGAGATAGCCTACACGTCATTATGTCGGGCAACGGACTTAGACTTATTAATCATTGGGGGAGACGCAATATCACTACAGCAAGCACAGGATTTCTCATCTTTATATATTCAATGGGACATGGGGTCTCCGGAATATGAAACGCTTAATCAAATTCACAATCTTGCAATCGACTTAAGGTATGCCTCCAATATTCTGCACTCCTGAACCTTCCGATTAGCTAACATTAACTCAGATTACTACCTTGTTGAAGCCGAGGTACGTATTCGGACCTCCCAAGCGCCACACCATATAAGAACTACTCTGAGAAAATTAAACATGGAAAAACTGCTGTCGCAAGACACCGCCAGAACTTTAGCCGAACGCCTATCCTGAAATCGCTCAATAACTTCACATAGCGAAGACCGGTGGCAACTCTGTCAAAGTTTCCTGAGTGGTGCCGCAGCTGACGTGCTGGATTTCACTTGACCACGACTAAGAAACCCCTGATTTGATTAGGAATGCCGGCAAGCACCTAAACATGAAGCATACAAAGCGATGCTGCAAAGGAGGAGGAAAGCCGCTGGTAAAAGATAGGAGGAATCTCGGTCTCTCCAGAAGAAGAATAAGAGCACGAGAAAGGCGTGATCGAAGATATTGAAAGGTTGTACAGTTGTCAATACAACAGGACTTGAACATAAATCAGTAAGGATATACCTAGTAGTAAACCTTCAAATAGAGTCATTGTCGGCACTGAAAACATAGAAAAACCTATTCTCTAAACTCTACAGCGGCTACGAAGACCAATCTCCCGCCGTCAAACACAAGAGATCAATCAACTTAGACAATGAGATCCTAAACTTCCATGCACTTGACCAAAAGAATGTGAGGGCAGCAATATCTAAGATTTAATCCAAGAAAGCTGCTGGACCTAATGGAATACCGAGGTATTAAAGGCTGCTGGAAGTGACTTCGAGGAGGTCATAACATACACCAACTAATTTCTCAGTTCTGGTCAGAAGAGTGTATGCTTAATGAATGGGATCTCAGCATTGTTTGCCCGATTTGCAAAAAAGGAGATCCCTACACGTGGTCCACACTCATCTGCCATATTGTCGTCAACAACAACCAGTGTTGGCATCCATTCCAAACTCGTCGGTCTCCTCCACCAAGCCTGTTAACGACTTAACTGAGACCTTTGATGTCAAAATACATTTTAGGGAAGGTGACACGCTGTCAGGTGACTTCTGTTAGATCAAATTTGAAAGAATGCTGCCAAAATGGGCTTAGCGGTAAATCTGGACAAAACCAAGTTATGCTATCAACAAGAAGGGACACATGACATCGATGAATTGAATAGAACGCCCCAGTCGACTGCTAGAGTTTCGAGTTAGTAAGGTGCTTTGTCTACCTTAGCTTTACTATAACTTCTGGCAATAACTGCTCAGCAGAAATAAGACGAAGGATCACTATTGTCATTCCACTCAAGACTTTATCGAAAGCGGATGGAGATATCCTCGGTCGTTTCGAGGGAAAAATTCTTCGTAAAATATTCGGTTCCGTTTGCGTTGACGGGTTTTAGAGGGGAAGATTCAACGACGAGCTACATAGTATGTATGTATAGCTGTACGACAACATCGATTTAATCAGAAAACTGTGCATCAGTCGTCTGAGATGGCTGGGGCATGTAGAGCGAACTGGCATCAGACCCTTCGAATCTAACCCGGAAGAATAGCACATTAGAAGACGATCTCTCATTAGGTGGAGCGCACAAGTAGAAGGGAGTGCGCAACTGGAGGCAGTTATGTAAGGATCGGGCTAACTGGACTTGCTTGTTATTTGAGAACCAGGTTCACCCCGAACTGTAGCGCCACCTAGGTAAGTAAACACTCCACCTTGCACCCTGGTACCAAAAAAACAAAAATTAAACATTTCAAGCGCTTTTGAAGGGCTTTCACAGTGAAAAAAGTCTGTCATTAAGTAGCAGTATATGTATGTTTAAAAGGACTCTGTCCTTCCAGCACCATCTAAATACCGTGACTTCGAAAACCTTGCCAACAAAGGTTAATGTTTCAAGAAGCAATTTTATAACCTCTCGCTTGTTGGAGTAGAACATCCATTTGAATAATTGGTGGCTTAAACCGTGACCCCATTTTCTGGTTATCCTTAGACGTGACTTGATGCGTCTCTGGCAAATAGATGCCTGCTAGGAATACGAGATAAAAAAAGCAGCAGAGCTCACAAGGGATCATACTTATCCGGCTGTTGCTATGTAATATTGCCATGAGATATTTGGCGCAAGTTAACTTCTCCAACACTCAGTCAAGGACTTAAAGAAAGTGAAGTGTGCTTTATCCGTCCCAGGGTTTGGAAGCAACCGAATTAAGCAGGTAATATATGCATATTGTCATCATATTTAGACCGTGTATTACTCAGTCATAGGCCAGAATATTAAGTAAGGCTAAGCATATAGAAGTAGGTGAATATTTTCTGGCTTTCAAAAATGTGGAGCTTGATGGGAGATAACCTTAAAAGCAACATCGACTGCACAGTTGTTCGCCAATGTGAATTCGGTTCTATTACTTGCATTTGGCCTCCACATACCACTCTAGTCCAGTGAAAGTTCCAAATCTAATTAAAAGCGCACATTGACTTTTGGTGTTAGGAACATGCGAATTGAACCCGTCCTTAAGATATCATCTGAAATTCCCACAGATCATTCTCAACCCCTATTTCTTGCAAAATGCTTCCCCTACAATTTTCAATTTAATCTATTCGACTCAACGGTAAGATTTCGTTCTTCCACTTACCCTGATATTTTTGTGGATATTCCGTGCCTTTTGTCTTCTATGGCGTTCCTTCAATTCGTTCTTGAACCAGTTTATGCAACCCTCGTCAAGATTTCATGCAAATGTATCTGGAAATTACCCAGCAAACTATCAGCGACACCCGGTGTTTGGATTTGAGTATCGATTTCAATTTAACGGCTGACTAACGAACATTTTCACCTTCAGCAGAATTGCGATTTGCGAATCCTTCTAAGTGCATTCAACAACGGAAGAAGGCGTGGCTGTCGTATAACCCTTCGCAGTAATCCTTTGATGCATATTTACTTATTGTTACTTCAACATCACACTGCATCAGTCTCCACCCTTCGGTGCTGATTGTAAAGGACGACTCCTTGTTAATAAGGGGGTGATCCGCTTTAGTTGCACCGTAGTGCATAATGAAGAGTGCATAGCCATTGCAAAAGAAAATGGGTCTCTTAAAGAGTTGTGAGGAAAAAAGTGCAACAGCCGCCATTTCTTCTATCGCTTCCTGACGCGCCAGCCAGCATGTTGCTTCCTCATAAACAAAACACAACGCACAGCAAAAAGAAAACAATCTGAAACATTGCGATGGAATAAAAACAGTGCAGGGCCGCTCACATACAGATACACGTGTTGCCTTACACCCTTTCTGAAGTGGTCGAGTATCACGAGTACCGAAGTGTCGAAGTATCGGTGGATCGGTGTGCCGTAGTACCGGAGTGCTGGGTAGTGCAAGAGTGCGTTCCATATGTTGGTCATGTCCGCGGCCATAAATGTGGAACACATGTAAGTACATCCCTGCAGGGGGGCGACGACCGTCGAGTAGTCGTATGTTTCCGTCCATCGCAACAAACAGAACAAAAACCCAACGCTTAGCAATGGACAAAGCTGACGCAGTTCTGTTGCTGTTGTTGCTGCTGTCGCAGCAGATGTGTCCCAGCCCAGCACCGTAGGTTGTCATCATTTTGCAAAGCGATACGGAGGGTTTGTTCGTTTTTTTATTTATACGAGTATTTCTGTTTTGTTTTTTCGTTTTTTTTTTTTGTTTTTTTTTTGAAAAAATTTATGCAAGAATGCATTTTGGACTTTCGCACAAATGGGCGGGATTACGCGCGCTGAGAACTTGAAACTGACTGCATCCAGCGACAAGGGTTGTTGGTTGGTTCGTCACAAAGTTATGACTCTCCGTAGGTGCATCGTTGAATAAAAATGAACTCGTTCTCCCTTTCTCTGGACGAATGTGCAACTCTGTGAATAAACATGGCGGCTAGCGACAAATAATTTTGCATACTTTGTAAATTTACAAACAAACAGAACGAGGTGAGACTAACAAAACGGATGGAAGCAACGGCAAAACTGCTGACTATCGCCAAGCTGGAGGGATTAAATTTTTAATTTTTCAGCAAAACATCCCTAAACGAGTTTTTACAGAGAAACCTCACTGCATCCGGGTCTAGGGTGCATTTAAAAAATGAAATTGAAATATTGTCTAGTTGAGTAAGGGTGTTTTCATTGTATGACAAGGTTTTTTGTGCTTATCAATTAGCCTGCACCCTTGTTGTTGAGCTATTGTTTAGGATATTGAAACCTACGTCAAACCCTTCTATTACAGAGAAAGTAGAAATCCATTCTACAAACAATTAAAGCGGAGGGTAGGAAAGTGACTGTAAACACAAGAAGCATTCAACAAATCTGGTGTCTGCCTCCAGTAATCTCTTCTGTGTATTCTTCTTCATCGTCGAGCTGGAACCGCTCTATTTAGAACCATGCAATTTGAACAGTAGTTTTTTTTTTATCATATTGGCTTCTATGTTATTAAGATAGCATTTTTCGAAACTCAACCCCAAATAGTAGGAAAGCGGATGGTAAAGTCCGCTGAAAATGCTGAAACAGATACTGCAGGTCTTCGAAAATTTCGACCCCTGATATACGATCTCTGAATTCGCCTTCGCCTTTGTCGCCACTCTACAAACCAATACCTACCAAAGCTTGCTGGACTAGATCATCTTCGATCACCGAATATACAGAAGAAGCTTTTCACACTAAGGCCTAAGGAAAGCAACAGGAACATCCTATCTCCACTACTATGGTGCAAGATACTTGACTTACTGCTTAACGCTGCCAATGATCCTTATGTCTACGCTTAGCTATATGCAGATGATGTAGCTGTACCATCAAGTCTGTTGGATTATGACTAGTGACTATCTGCCCTAGATGTGATTGAGGATTGATGCACCAGGAGCGATAGGTATGACTAAAGTATAACCATACATTTTTCCAACGAAGCTAAGGGACTCATCTTAGATATAAGAACTTCATTTGGATATATGCTCCGCCACATACCTCCAGGGCGCTATCAGATTCTGTTAGTGTAAAGGAGCTTTCAAGAAGACATGGAATTCCTCACAGAATGGAGTCCTTTAAATCTACACGACTATAACAAAACCAATTATATCGTATGCATCGTTTGTGTAGTAGAACAAGGTTTCATGTAAAAAGGTTACTGTTGCTTATACCAGACTCTAAGGAATCGACGGTGTCGGATGGTCAGAGGCTTTCCCTAGCTCGCCGGGCTTAGCTTTAGACCTCATAGGCTGCCCTCGGAAGGTCATCTTCCGTTTAAAATAAAGTGTTCTTTCTCTCGATAGCCCGTGTGCCTACTGTATATTGGCTTTAGACACGTGGACATTCCTTGTTGAACGTTTTTACAATTTCCAGCCTAAAAAAAGTTAGTTAATCTGAATGCATTCGATCTTAGTGTGATATTAGTGTGCCTTGTTTGGGTTCCAGGACACAATTGGATCGCTAATGAACTTACCAGGCAAGGCTACGAGGAGAGCTTTTCAAACCAGAGTTAGGACACTCTGCAGACTCAATTAGGGCTCCTATTGTCAACTGAGCTTAGTATGAGCATAGCTACAGATGGCGTGAGTCTTCAGGATGTTGGCAGAAAAAAATGAATGGTTCCCTATGTCTCTAATTAGAGATTAGCGACTACTTACTCTCCCTGAGAAAAAAGACTCTACTTTTAATTGACGTCATAAAGGTGCACCACACTTTCTCTAAGCACCTAGATGTGCTAGGGATAAATGACATCACATTCTGCTTGCTATAAGAATGATGACGAAACCGCGGACCACTATCTCCGTAATTGTTCGGCCTCTGCTCGCATTAGGCTCCAGGTAAAAAGACCTTGCAGCTATTTTTAAATGGAAGATTTACGCACTAGAGTACAATGGACTAGTTTTTCATTCGACTACACTGTGGGGAGAAAAATAAGTTTTGGAAGATTCCAAGCGATAGTAGGTCTCTTTGCTTTAAAAAAACAGTTTTCCAAAACTTAATGGAGTGGAGAATTGATTTAGGTCGATGGACTTAGGAAATGGCACTCTCCATTTCGTTGCGATCATATACAGGCGTATTGAAAAAGCCTCCAGTTAGAGCACAGCAATAGTTTGTAACTTATTCCATCATCAGGAAATCCCTGGTCTGATGAGGAATACCGGCAAGTACATGCAGCTATAGTACACAAGAAGCCTACAGCCCAGGCTGCAACGATGGACGAGAGTTGCTCGTGAGATCTATGAGCAGATGAATGGAAAAACGTTGGGTTCTCTAGAAAACAAAAACGGCACAAGAAGCGTGCCATCAACGCTATTAAGACATTATACTCCAGAATAATGTACGGAAGCTCTGCCAATAGGTAAAAAGAATGCGTCAAGTCAAGAAGAACAAGAAAGGAACCTTATAAAGGGTGACCCGATAAGGGCGATAGGAAAAAAGAATTAAATAAACAACAACGCTGTGAGATGTGAAGTTGATCCTGGCGTTATTTTGAAGCTACGTTTATGGCATTGTCTGTGTGAAATACAATAGCACATCATTCAAATCGCCGCCTCGACTTTGCTGGCAGTGCTTTAAGCGGTAGCTCCAATTTTCGATGACTCGATCCAATATGGGCGGCGTTATACTGGCAATAGA
The DNA here is from genome assembly GCA_963966105.1 of Volucella zonaria. Lineage (NCBI taxonomy): Eukaryota > Metazoa > Arthropoda > Insecta > Diptera > Syrphidae > Volucella > Volucella zonaria. The sequence continues at coordinate 189,761,880 of OZ014532.1, read as the reverse complement.
GTATCGAGCGTTGGATTTGAAGCTCGTCCAAATTGGTTGGCTTGTTAGCGTAGACTATGGACTTGACATAGTCCCAGAGAAAATAATCGAGTGGTGTCAAATCGCATGATCGCTGCGGTCAATTGATGAACGTTGGCCGTGAGATGACCCAGCCGCCAAATTTCTCCTTCACAACTTCGAGCGTTGCGTCGCTTGTATTGCATGTAATGCCGTCTTGTTGGAACCACAGCTCGGATAAATCGATATTGTCGAGCTCTGACCACAGAAAGTCAGTTAACATCGCTCGATACCTAAGACCAAGGACGGTAGCGGTGTCTCCTTCCTCATTTCGAAAGAAATAAGGTCCGATGACGCCGCCATGACATAAAGCGCACCAAACAGTCAATCTTTGTGGATGCATTGATGTTTAAACGAACACTTGTGAATTCTATTCGCTCCAATAATGACAATTTTGCTTGTTGACGTAGCTGCTGAGCCAAAAATTTCCGTCGTCCGAGGAGGTGATTTTTTGCCCAAAATTACATTTTCAGTGCCCATTTAGCGAACTAACAGTGTTGTCTATCGTCACCCGGCTTCATTTCTTGCATCAGCTCAATCTTATAGGAATATAGGTACAACTCCACGCGCAAAATAAGCTGGGTTGACTCTCTGGCGATGACCAATTCAGCTGATCGGCGACGAATCGACATTTCTGAGCCTTCTTCAATACTGGCCGCTACGGCGGCTATGTTTTCTTCATTTCACGCCAATGTCTGTCCGGTTAGTGGCTCAAGACCCAAAAGAGTGAGCTCACACTCAAACTTTTCCACAGTGCGATAAATTGCCTGCACACAGAAGCCATGATGATGAATAACCTCACGACGAAATTCAGGATACGTATTTACAACTGGTCACCCGTTACTAGAGCCACGGTCGGTACTGGCAATATGGACAATTTTTTCTGCACACTGTATAACGGCAAACAAGCCCAACATCCCGCCGTCAGGCAGAATAGAGCATCCAAATAAGACGATGATACCCAAAACTTTCGTCCACCTGACCAAAACGAAGTAAAGAAAGCAAAATCTGTGCTAAAATCCAACAAATCAACCGGCTTACCGGCCGACGTATTCAAAGTTGTTGAAAACGACTTTGTGGAGAGCACACACCAATTGATTTCTAAGATATGGCCAGATGAATATGTCTGATGAATGGAATCTCAGCATCGTTTGTCCGATCTACAAAAAAGAAGACCCCTTCAAATGCGCCATCTACAGACGCATAAGTCTCACCAACATCGCATACAAGATCTTATCTGCCATATTGTGTGAACGTCAGAAACCCTTCGTCTACAAACAGGTTGGTGCCTATTAGGGTGGTTTCAGACCAGGAAAGTCCACAAACGACCAAACCTTCACACTCCAGCAGATCCTGCAAAAAACTCAAGAAGTCCATATCGATAGCCACCATATTTTCATCGATTTTAAGGCCGCATATGACAGCATTTATAGAACCATGTCTAGTTTCGGCATCCCTGCCAAACTCGTACGTTATGAAAGGCGATTGGCAACGCTCGCTGCTCCGTCGAGCTCGGTAACGACCGACATCTTTGATGTCAAAAAAGATTTCAGACAAGGTGACGCGCTGTCATGTGACTTCCTTAACATCATACTTGAAAGAATTGTGTAGAACTCATAAGCGGCCACTGAAGGCACAACCTATGCACAAAAGTCTGTGCAACTACTAGCGTACGCCGGTGATATTGACGTGTTTGGCCGAACATAGCGGGATGTGATCGTTGCGTTCGCTGATATTGAAATGGAAGCTGATAAAATAGATTTAGCGGTAAGTAAGTGCAAAACCAAGTATATGCAGTCCACAAGAAAGAACATACAACATCGACGAATTGGGCAGAACGTCACTGTCTTGGCTTTGCTATCAATTCCACCAACAACACATTAGCAGAAATATAACGAAGAATCGCTCTTTCCAATCGCTGTTTGTTTGGGCTAAAAAGGCCATTGAAGTAAGGCTCTATACCGACAAACTAAGGAGACTCTATATAAGACCTTGATCATCCCAGTCCTAATTTTTGGTTCTGAAGCATGGACTCTTTCGAAAGCTGAAGAAGATATCCTTAGTCGTTTTGAGAGAGAAATCCTTCGAAAAATATTCGATCTCGTTTGCATTGACGGGCTTTGGAGGAGAACATTTGATGAAGAAATACACGACCTGTTCGGCAGAATCTACTAAGGAAGTAAGTAATTTTTGCTTTGCTGACATCTTCAAGCTCTCCAAAAAGTCTGTATCCCAGGTGTTTGGCACGGCGTATTTGGAGGTTCGAGCTTCCTTCTTCTTGAGAACAACACTAGTTCGGTTATTGATGGATTTGTCCCTAAACCGTTTTGTGTTATCCATTTTGCGAGTGTGTTCAAAACCGACTCCGTTAGCTTGCTGACTTTTGGAAGGCCTTTTCGTCCCACCAGAATGGCCATGTCGTCGGCGTTAGGCTACTGCTTTAATACCCTTCTGTTCGAAACTTGTGGGGATGTCGTTTGCAACAATAAACCACAGAAGGGGAGACATTACTCCTCCTTGTGGAGTTCCTCTTGAGATATCGTTGTTTCTACATGGATCTTGTCCAAGGCCGTCCTTATAAATCCGCTGTTTACGTCATTGAATGCTCCTTCGATATCTATGAAGGCTATGTAGTTCAAATTCTTTTCTATGGTAGCTAAAATGTCGTCTTGTGCCGTCTCTACTGCTTTTCCTTTAAAAAGAACCGCATAGGTTTGCATTTGTTGAGCCCTTGTCTTATAAGCTGATCTAGGGTTCTCCCCAGTGTTTTTAACAGAAGCGAGGAAAGATTTATGGGTCTCTAAGCCTTAGCAAATGAGCGTGGTTAGATTTTCCTGCTTTGGGAATGAAAACCACTTTTACTTCTTTCCAGTTGTTTGGGACGTAGCCGAGCTTTAGACAACCGGTAAAGATAATAAAAGCCAAGGTACGATGTATGGAATACGATGGTAACTCTAGATTGGGCGCAGAGTTCAATTCTCGAACTATTTTACTAATTTTGAGTATAAAGAAACTGAATTATTGGTTTTTATTGTGACCATGCCATCAGTGAAGATAACAATATTTGGACTATTGTAGATAGGTTTCTATGCGAAAGAGTGCTACATGAGCCGCAAAGAGTTCCTCTTTCAAAAACTTGCATAGTCAAGTAAGCGACGAGACTTTGACACCTGCAGGTGCAATTTATGCGAATATCGCTTCCACACGATAGTTCATTTTTGAACCATCCGTATTGACTATTATCCCGAAGTCCTTGATTACACTTCCCTATTTCTTGTGGTTGGGAATTTTAGAGAGAAACTTTTACAGAAATTTAAAGTACGGGTAGGACGACTGGATGGGGACGACATCAATTTGCATGATATCGAATCTAGACTAAACGGGCACAGTAATCGCTATGGATGACTGAGCATTTGGATTCTTTGAGCCGGATTTTTGATAGTCGATGGAGGACAAATGCAAGATAACCGATAGAACACCTGTTAAGCAAAATCTCATTATACAAGCTGCTCTTCAGACGTTTTTTAAACTAGAATACCATGTTTCTTACGTAGGTAATATTTGGGCCGACCATTCAATTTAAGATGTATGAAATCGTATACTTTGGTTTGGAGGAGTGAATTATTTATTGTGGACTATCTAAGAGCTGGCCTACCATCAGAGGAAACTTTCTGACAGCAAAATTACTACGTCATCTGCGTGCATTTGCAACATCAACCTTAAAAGAGGTGAGGTCATCCTCCCTCTATTTATGGTAGTAGTTGGGCTGTTTGGAATGGAAATCACTCGGACATGTTTCAAGGATTGCGGTCCGTAATTCATGATAAATACCACCTTGATCAAAAAGTTCCCGCACCACACCACCATGTGGCGCTTCCATTGTTCCGATTTGAGTTCTGTGTTTTTTGTGAAGTTGAAAAATCTGTTGTTTACATTCTCTCTAAATCTTAGCATCACAGCTTGACATTTGCAAAAGTTACGCGGCCAAGAGTACATCTATTTTTGTGTGTGTTGGCGATTTTTTACAATTTTAGAAATGGATTTACATTTGCAACAACAAACTTTTAATCAATTTTGCGTAACAAACGGATTTAATGGTGCGCGAACGTTGGAAATGTTGGAAAAGTGTTTCGGCAACGATTTTCTAAAGAAAACGGTCGTTTACCAGCGGCACGATCGGTTCAAAAGTGGTTGTGAGTCAATCGAAGATGATGAACACAGTGGCAGACCATCGACATCGAAAACCGACGAAAACATTAATGAAGTACCCGTAAAAGAAATGTTGGTCAATAACCGCAAATTAACCATCAGAGAGATAGCGGAGGACTTGAAGATTGCCTATGGATCCGTCCAAGACATTTTGGTTAATAATTTGGGTTTCCGTCGTGTAGCAGCAAAGTTGGTGCCAAAAGACCTCAATTTCATGCAAAAAAGAGACCGTGTTGACGTCGCAAAAGAGATGATTTGCGAGGCTGAATCCGATCCCACATGCATCAAAAGGATCATTACTGGAGACGTGACGTGCTTTTATGAGTACGACATGCAATCCAGACATCAGGCAAGTGAATGGCTTTCACCAAATGAGCCGAGACCAAAAAAAACACGTCGTTTTCAGTCAAAAAAGAAGGCACTGCTCACGGTTTTTATGGATTACAACGGTGTAGTGCATCATGAATTTTTGCCAGAAGGCCAGACAGTAAACAAAGAGTACGAGTACTATTTGGGCGTTATGAGACGTTTGCGTGAAGCAATGCGACGAAAGAGACCAGAATTTTGTGGAGAAAACTCGTGGATTTTGCACCATAATAACGCACCGTCGCACAGTGCCATCATTATTCGTAATTTTTTGACGAAAAATGCAACAAATACCATCCATCAGCCACCGAATTCACCTGATTTGGCTCCCTGTGATTTCTTTCTGTTCAATCGAGTTAAAAAACCACAACGGGGAACGCGTTTCAGCAGCCGAGAGGAAGTTATGGAAAAATCGCAGAAAGTACTGATGGACATACGGAAAACCGAATATAAAAAATGTTTCGAGGATTGGATCAAGCGCTGGCATAAGTGTGTTGCAGTCAGTGGGGGGTACTTTCAAGGGACAATATATTTAGACTTAGATGAATAAACTTGTATTTTTGATTTTTTGAATAAATTCCGAAAAATTTCTGATCAAGGTGGTAGCTCTTTTCAGCCGTATGCTACTATGTCTAGCAAGTTTTATAGCATTACAGGGATAATACTGGTTTGCAAAGAGATGGGCTTTTAATAGCCCATCCCAGAAGCACAACTCTCTGAGCTAATACTAACTTTTTGAACGATGTTATGGTCGTTCCCAGGGAAGATGTCTAGTCATGATCCTTAGAAATGACGAACTTGTATGGCTTTTGTACAATATCTTACTAAGCCCAGCAGAATCCTTACCTAGAGTGCATTTCAGTGCATTCTTCTGTATTCCACGACATTCCTTGTGCGGTTGCCAGAGTTAATGATGATAGCAGATTGTGAAAATCATTGTGGTCATCTTCAGCTATACGTTGGGAATTTATTTTCGACGTATTTGATTGGACAAAATATCTTATAGACATTATTGATTACCCTTTTAAACTTCTGCAGTTTGTCGGTGCATTTCGTAGCTAGGACTTAGCCACCCTTTCTAAACATTGGCCATATAATACACCTCGGATTTCAATAGGATTTTTGGTGTCTCAATCTTTATACCTACCTCAAAGAGAACGCAATTGTCATTCAAGAAGGACTTCAACTTAGACGACTCAATATCCATTTTCTACTCAAGTTTGGTGTGGAAATTTTTTTTTAAAGAACTTAACACTTAAGTGGCTATGAATGCACTTATAATGCCTCAGCATATGTTAAGTTATTTGGAAAATGGGATAGAGAGAGAAGGAAAGATTTTGGGCTCAGTGGTTATTTCGCTCCATGGGTGGCATCCAACATTTAATGGAGAGACTAAATTCTTAGTGGAATTTGGCTTCATGTTAATTTCTAGTTAACTACTAGGCCTACTTGATTTTCGTTAACTGAAAAAATGGATGATATGTGTTTCGGTCGAGGCTGAGATTCGAACACCGAACCTTCCGATTTGGAAGCCAGTCCACTACCACTTGAGCCACTGCCATCCATGTGGCATTTTTGGAATATGGTTTGCAGGAATGAGTTTAGTACTTAGGTCTTTCTACATGTAATAGTACTTACTTTCGAAAACGCGTCCTCATATCCTGATCTGAGTCGACTTGTTGTAACAAGCCACCATGCCTTTCCAGCTTATGGCCCCATCACCATTTCGGAAAACCTGGTCTCTACTTTCACCATCCACAAATTCGCCACTAAACTACGATTTTCCTATAACTCATCTAAAATACAACCCTGACCACCTTATTAAGTCTTCGAGTGGTTGGAGAATGTTGTGTGGTCTGTTCTTGATGAAGCCTTTTTGAAACGTTGGTTTCGACATTGCTACGCTTCCTAGAATTGTGCACCTCTACGAAATTAGACTTGGTTTGATAGCCAGGGTGTTGTTGTAATCAACAATAATAACCTGACACTTCACTCTGCAATGTGATCATCATGCTGGTAATGTTTAACAGTACCTCTGTTTCATTCTTGGTGACTTTTTCAAGGATAAATACTGCCTTTTGGTAAAAGTGTTTTCTTTGCAGGCTGGTAAGATTTTGTTTTCCGCCCCATTGTACTACCAGACTGTATTACTCCGAATGAAAATTAATGATTATATGATTGCATCTCAGCACACCACTTCCACATATCTGCCACCCAGCGGGCGAGTACACAAAAAATAACAAAGAAGGGTCCCTAGAGCCGGATGTTCTTCTAAAAAGTTCGTCAGAAGTCTCATTCCACAGAATTCTAGATGACCTGGGGTGCAAACAAGACTTAATAATTTCCATTTGGATAAATTCAGAGTAAATTTAAGATTCTGTACTATTTCAGAAGAAATCACGGTCTTAAGCAGTACATCAAATGGATACCTTTAGAAAGTCGTATCCTGTTTTTCCAACATCTATTATTCGCAGCTTAATCCATTTAAGAACGCCTAAATCTCCGTTCATGACCAAAACAGTCATTGTCAATACTTTGTGTCGATTCCAGAAATTTGGTTACAGAGACATACTGAAACGCCTGTAGGTCTCTGGCCCATAAAGTGGGACTTGTGTCGGCGTTTTTCTGAAGACCTTGAAATTAGAAGTCCACATATGAACTTCGGAACTATCATGTTAAACCAATTAGAGGGTTGTGTAGGAGGAAATTCACCTTGAAGGTGCTGTTCTCCTTCGCCAACTCGTAACCCTCAATCTAAATATCTCATTCAGATGAGCACAGATTCCTTTGCTAATTTTCAATGCTTCTAGTTTTTTTTTTAAATTGTTAGAGAGGTTACGAGAAATTTATTGGTTTCGTTCATAGTGATAGTTTCCCCTCTGCCACCCAGGACTGGAGTTGGCTCGAACGATCCTCTTCGTGCTTATTTATTGTGGCGAGCCTACCCAGTTTATGATGCTAGTTCCAGGAAACAGGGATAAAGAACAAACTCGTTCAAACAACAAGTATCATGTGTGCATATCGATACAATTAACCAAGCTTTGTCAACTTCAAATACTGTCATAGTAGGTATTCTGGGGGATCCACAAAACAGGAGAAACAGAAGTAAAAATGGTTCAACTTAATCATGATCCTGCTCTTTAAGAGCACCAAAATAATTTCCCGAATTCATGAGGTCACAGCTTTCTTGCGCAACTGTTGGCACATACCCCAATGTGAAAATGTGTTTCACACCTTGACCACTGCCACTGCTTAACTACTTCTTCATACAAAGATTCATTGTCACCAAGCCCAATGATGGATGCGCGTTTTTCGCAAAATTCTTGTTACTCGCAGCAGGCTGACTAACCAGTCAACCATTCGACTAAATTGTGAGGTGCTACTTCAACATGGGAAGAGTCCAGACAAAATTCTCCTTCCTCGTGTAAAGATTTATGCACTTCCTCTCCGCACAAATGCCTGGGCCGGGATTTATTGGGTGTAAAAGAGGGATTACTGTTGTTGTTGTTGGATCTGCTTGCTGCAATGACCTTTCGCATCTGTTGCGAGTCATCAGACGGCATCTTGGCACTGTCCTCATCGCCCAATGCCGTCGTCGTCTCATAGGTTAACCAGAGAATAAAATATGGACAACCAGATACGACGGCTGCAGAGGGACACGACTTTTAAATGCAAATGTACTATAGAGGTGATTGCTTCTAGGAGACCACGGAATGGACATAGCCCTACACACACACAGATACTGCAATACGAATACGATTGGAGCAGCAACAACCAGAAACCATAGAGCGTGTAATGTGGTGCCTGCATTATGAATGTCCTCGAGTGCTTCTATTGCACCCACAAATAGCCGCATAGCCACAGAGCCATCGAGCCATCGAGCCATCGAGACATCGAGCCATCGAAATGAAAAGTTCATTCTGAAATGTGGCGAGATGAGTTATGGGATCGTACGATATTTTTGTGTGCACCCAGCATCTGGCTGAATGAAGACTGTATGTTTGGACCATTCCACTACTCCACTATTCCACTCCACTGACACTTTGCTCCGTTTTATTGCCTGATCCGGTGTCATTGCACGAAGCGCTTCCTCAAACGGTCTTTGCAAAGTGCCCGTTGATAAAATATTCATTCGATTCCATCATGGATCCAGGATGGAATTTTCAAGTTCATCCCCTCAAATTCCGGTCCAAGTGGAGGTGGAAGTACTCGTACTACAAGCACATGCGGCACGGGATACCAGATACGAGAAGAATCTTTCATCCCATGTGATGTGTGAAAGGATTACTTGCGCGTTTGGCTCGGCTCGGTTCTGCTCGTCCCGGTTCTGCTTTGCATTTATGCTCCCATTGCCCATGAATAGCAATGATAATGGCTTTGTAAATGTGCGCGTAATAAATCAGTCAAGGGGGTGTTTTAAGGTTATAAATTTCTCTTTAAGCCTGTGTCTGTGCCTTTCAGTGTCCCTCCCCTTTGCATATGGTATTCCCTTTATCCGAATCCAAATGAGGTGGTGTCAGTTTGGTCGGATCTCCAACTCCAGCTCCGGTTCGAGTTCCACCAGATGAATGCCGAAGCGGAAGAATCCTTTTTTGTTCGACAAAAAGATACACTTGCTTTAATTTTGCATTATTCCACCCAAAAACCTGACTCTCAAAGTGAAAGCTGGATCCTTGTAATATTGTATTGAAGGGATATTCAGGATTTTCATTTTTTTCGTCTCTTTTTTCGGTCGGTTTTTTTTTTTTTGGCGAATTTATTGAGTGGTGAAGAGTAAAGTGACATAAATAAATGAGTAGGGTGTGATACGGATACGATAACATTGGGCTTAGTAACTTTTTCTTTTGGATACAAATGTGATGGATTTCAGGGATAAATTTGCATAAATTCGGTTTGTTTCTTCCTTAGGTCTTAGGCAGTTCTTGCTCGTATTTGTCTGCGAAGATGAAGAGATGAATGGAATTTGAAGTTAGAGTTAGGCACGAGTGACTTTTGGATTGTATGCAGATTACTTCCCAGAAAGACAGTCTGCGTGGTATGCTGAACAAAAAATTTGGTAATCTCCTTCGAAACGACAGGATTACAGGAGACATGTCAAACTGAGTAGAAGTTAGAAATCTTCAGAGGCAGGAAGAGCTTAAAAGCTATTTTATGCCTGTCACTTAAGATAATTTGACGACTAGGTGACCTCAGACAGTATGCTCTGTTCCTGCTGCACCAAAAAATCCAATCGTCAATTTATTTTGTTAGAGCACCAAGAATAGCACGGCATAAGAGAAAGATCTGTGTTACAACTAGATATTACCAAGACCATGGCCGCAAATGGAAGCTATTGTCTAAGGCGAATCAAAGCTATAAAATTAGATATCGCAGGGGAGGTAATTGGCGTTGAATTCAACTGAAGAAACTTAAAGCAGCATGCGCTTGAAACCTCATTGGAATAGGCTTTAACAGATCCTTAAAAGATGAAAAATGGGCTCTACCCATAGTTCTCCTGTATGGGGCATCAAAACTCGCCACAATGGATTTGCTGAGGCGAACCTTTCTCCAGGAATTGTTCAAGTGAATGAACGACTTTTGCCCGTATTCGGGGCAACCCTGAATTATTTAGTTTAGCATAGCTAACGGTTATCATATAAATGTAAATATCAGCACATATGACCTTGTATCACCAATATGCAAAGTTCAAACTTCGGAGGACCTCTTAAACTGGAAAACTCTGATAACCTTTTGGAAGAACTATGAGCTGGCGGTGAAGCTACTGAAGACTAGGCGGCTGTATTGCATTACGAATAGGAGAAAGCAACTGCGAAATGCTTCCTAACTAAAGGAGGTAGCTAAGCTTTAACAAAAAAGATTCGCTTCGTGCCAGCAAATGGAGAGATCTACAACTTTCTGCTGGCACTCGTTCAGATAGTCAACAGAAGTCATCTTCAGAAATTCGCGAAAGCCAGACCCCTGCAAATACTCGTAAGTTGGATATTATTTAAGGAAAGTTTAACTGTATTCTGTCGCATACAAATTAGTTACAGAAGACATGCTACCAAAGAATGTTCCTACGAACTTGTAGCAAAACCTATGAGTGATAACACAGCTTACACAATACCATGTCTGGAAATGTTAGGCCTATTGAATTTCCAGCTGAAACAGAGAGTTACTAAGAAGGCAAAAAGAAGGTGTCAAGTTATCAAGATACAAACAAAATCCTATCGAGATGAGCAATGCAATTTAGGAGTAGAAGTAGAATCCATCCGACGACAGTGAAAAAAAGATAGCAAAGAGAAGTCCTCAGGGGAAAACCGCCTACTTGCCGAGCTATTTAAGGTAACAAAAGAAGGCTCTATAGAGGTCATACACTAATTTATTTCCAAGATTTGCTCGGAGAAAGTGTGCCTAATGAATGAACCCTCAACTTCATTTGCCGGATTCACAAGAAAGGCGACACTCGAAATTGTTCAAATTATGGCGGAACCTTACTTACTTTTTTATGTGGCTCTACAATTCGAGGTGAACCAGGGCCTCAAGTACCAAGTCTCTCCAGCTAACCCAGTCTGCATCTAGTTTCAGGCTGAGGTCGTCTCCTATTTGTGCCCACCACCTATACTTATCTCTTCCTCTACTGAGCTGTTGCTCCATGTTAGATGCGAAGACTCTGCTGGCCGAAGCATTGATGTGCATTCGCTCTACAAGTTGTACCCACCTCAGGCGACTGATGTGCAACTAAGTCTATGTCGATTTTCTCCTCCAAAGCCCGAAAACGCTAACGAAATCGAATATTGTACGAAGGATTTTTCTCTCAAAACGATAAAGGATATTTTCATCCTCTTTCGATAGAGTAACCCCAGAAAGTAGGACAGGGATGATCTCTTGTACAGTCTTTTTAGTTTTTTTCGGGATAGGGCCTTACTACTCAATTGCCTTCTTAGCTCAAAGAAACAGCGATTGGCAAGAGTAATGTCTGCTTTTGTCTGTGTTGAGATGTTGTTGGAAGAATTTATAGCAGAGCCACGATAGACAAAGTCCCTTCTTACCTCGAAATTATAGCTATCGACTGTAACGTACTGTTCAATTCGTCGCTGTTGTGTGTCCCTTCTTGTTGACAGCTTATACTTGGTTTTTCCCTCATTTGCCGCTAAACCCATTTTGACAGCTTCTGCTTTAAAACTAGCGAACGTTGAGCTCTCCCAATTAGGTCGATAACATCACGCCGATGTTAGTAATGTTGAGCAGACTTTCGAAAGGTTGTGCCCCCGGTGGTCGTTTATGAGTTGCGCACAAGTATGATGTTAAATAAGTCACATGACAGCGCGTCACTTTGTCTAAAATCTTTTTTGACATCAAAGGTCTCCGAATTTGACGGAGCAGCGAGCGTTCTTTATCGTCATTCAGCATAAACGGACATGTGGGCCTTAAAATCGATGAAAAGATGGTGTTTCGGGTTTGAATTTGAACTTCTTGAGTTTTTTTCACGTCATGCCGGAGTATGAAGATTTTGTCGATTGTTAACTTTTCTCCTCTGAAACTGCACTGATTGGGGTCAACAGGGTTATAGATGAAGGGTTTCAGACGTTCACACAACATGGCATATAAGATCTTGTATGGAATGTTGAGGAAACTTATACCTCTATGATTGGAGCAGTTGCGAGGATCTCCCGATATTGTGATTCCATTCGTCAGGCATGCACTCTTCTGACCAGATCTGAGATATGAGTTGGTGTGTGCTCTCCACAAAGTCATTTTCAGCTGATTTGAATACCTCGACCGGTACGCCGTCAGGTTCAGTTGCTTTGTTGGATTTAAGCTTAGATATTGCTGTCCTTACTTCGATTTGGTCAGGTGAATGGAAGTTTTGGCTATCATCGTCTAAGTTGCATGATCTATTCTGCCTGACGGCAGGATGTTGCGCTTTTTTGCCGTTATACAGTCTGCATGATAACTTTATAACATTGTCAGCACCAACTATGACTCTAGTACAGGGATTCCTTCTTCATCTCCACAGGCAGGTACGGGTTTTCTTGCCTTTATACTTTACTTTTAAACGTTAATGGAACTTCCGAATGTTATTCCTGGAATATAACCTCTCAAGATCACCGCTCTTCTCGGGTTCGTTTTTCTTCTTCTGAAGAACCGATGTTCTTTCCGTCTCTTCTGTTCGTAAAGCTCACGAGCAGCGCTTGTCCGTTATTGCAGCGCCGCTTTATATGCTTCTTATTTAGCTGCATGTTCTTCCCGGTATTCTTCATTAAACCAGGAATTTCTTGGTGATGAGGGGGTGCAACCCAGCACATCAGTTGCGACGTCTTTAATGGCACGTTGGGAGCGTTGTCGTTGCTCATGTCTTGTCGAGGAATCCGTTTTAGCGTCGTCCTTGTCATATGAAGGTTATATCATCAAATTTCATCTTGATGCGGATCGTCATAATACGCTCGCGTACCTGTCGGATTTCTTGCCGAAATCTGCCGAATATGGTAAATTCGCATCCGAATAAGCGCTGTTTCTTTTCCCTATACCAATCGCCACAGCATATATCACAGTTTTGCATTCTCCTTATGTCCGGCCCTTCCCATCGCACTTCCTGGATGGCGGTGAAATCTGCGTGATTGCTGACAAGGGCCTCTGCTAATTGTTCGGCCGCATGCGGCCTATTAAGGGTCTGAACATTCCACGTGCTGATCCGAAGGTCGTTGTCATTTAAGCGCTTGCTGGGGTCGTCATTAGTGCATCAATTTCCTTCCGAGGCCATTAGTTGGTTCGTCATATCTTTTTAATCTCTTCGGTAGAGTGTTGTGAACCCTTCGACGGCGTTGACCAGTATTATGCTACTGGCCAAGTATGGTCCGACCATTTTTGTCTGCATGAGTAAGAGCTATCTCATGCAGGTATATTGTGCTGCTGGCCAAAGCCAAGTTGTAAGACAACTGTGTCAAGGCTTTTAACGAAGACACCTGTCTCGGAAAGACTTAATTTCACGGGATGCCCATACATCCATGGGAACAAGAATACGTCTTGCCATCGCAAGATGAGTACCAATTCGGAACTCTGTTGGGGGCACAGTTCCACCTTTTGTATGTGTCGAGGCCGACCTAAAACCTCTTACTCTTGTTAGAGTCACAGCATCCAGTATTTATTGTAACTTTACATTGGGTCAAACTAACAGGAAGGCCCTTCCCGTGATTTTGGGTTCAAACCACAGCCACTATTATGCTCCCATAAGGGGGCCTATCTCAGCAAGTTAGGCCTGGACCGAAATCCGAGAGGCGTCTGACTCCCATGGTACCGCGATTTAAGTCCTGGTAGGGACTGCCGGTGGCCCTGCCGTCAACAAGACCTATGACCAGCAACTTGTAACTGGTCAAATTGTAGCAACCTTCGGTGGCGTCATCTGAAAACTGTTACGATAAGACCAGTATTTTGCTCTGCCCTCACTTTCTATTAGATAACGTCATTGATGGACGAAGCCATGCTAATTGGGCGGCGGCATAAGCTATAAAACAGTCAGCAGTTCCTGATCAATTGCCACGCAGGTTCACAGTACTTCCATAATCTACCCAATATTGGATGGCAAGGGTTTACCAGTTGCAATCCTTTAAACAGATGTGGCTCAGCCGGCCTTAGCGAAAAGTAGGCAGCTAATAGTAACAAATTTTTTTTCGATGACCTTCTATAGAAGATTTATCGAACAAGAGGACTGAAGAACTAATTCTCTTCATTGGATGGTTCTAGCTGTGCCACTTAATCTATGACCCCAATCACTAATATCTTCCAACAACTAGACTTTCATGATACCCATAGCGTTAACTGAAGTTTCTCTTCCTCAATCTTATCTGAATTTCAAAATCTGTTGATTGTTAAATCGTAGATTGAAATAAATAAATAATGACAAGATGTTCTAGTAAATTCACATCAACTGAAAATTATATTTCGACTGAAGGTTTTTTTCGGATCCGGTTTCTCTGTCACATCTACAATATACAAGGTGACCCAGTTTAGGTTCTCATCCTGATAGCTGAAGATTCCTGAAGTTATGGCAAATAAAAAATTTTATTACAGGGGGGAATGGGGGTCTATTTTCACTCCCATCCAAGTTATAGGCCGTTAAAACGAGGAACACCTGATTTCGATCTAAAACTTCTTAAAAGGCCGTAGCTTTCTAACGGATTCAGCTTAAGAAACCATTGTACACATTTTTGAAAGAGAATTTCAATATGCATAAAATACTAAAATTTCGTAGAGTTCGATGAGCGCCAGTCAAGATTATGGCATTTTAAAGCTAACATTTTGAAAAATCGTTGAAATAATTTCATCAGAAAAATGCGTTTATCTCGAAATTTTCAACTGTTAGGTTAATTTTTTTTATCAAAACTTTTGTCTTCTGTTCATTATCTACGATTCTTATGTATGACTTTTCCACCTACGAACAACGGAAGTTATTGCAAACCACTATTTTATTCAGGCAAATGGGTCACAAAATAAATAGTGTGTTCAAATAAAAAAAAAATTGACTAAAAGCTGTCAGTTAACAAGTAAAACAAAGTTGGAGAACGAATCCAACGGTAAATTTTCCGCTATTTTGTGGAATGTTTTTGTTTAATTCGATGCCATCTTTTGAAATGTGCCGATGTTATTTTATTTACTGATTAAGAGTGAACGAGTAGAGTGTTTAGCATATGTTTAAGAAAAAATATTTTCGACTCGCGAATACGCCGATATAATTTTCGTTTACGGTTTCTGTAATGGGGATGCAGGGTTAGCTAGATTAGAGTACCAATGGCGATATCCTAGACGGACGATCCCTTCTAGGCCAACTTTTATCAATGCCTTTCACCGCTTTTCAACCGTAGTCTCAGCATATGGTTTAAGAAGAGAAAGATTGTCTAACATAACAGCAGCAGAAGAGGAAGAAAGAATTTTAAGTGCTGTAAGAATGCAGCTATCTATTAGCACCAGAAGGCTTGCAGCACAGTTGCAAACTCCAAGAACTACAATCCATAGAGTTTTCAAGCCAACCGCGTTTATCCCTTTCATTATACGCCCGTACAGGAACTTTTGCAGGGGACCAAAAAAAGGATTGGATTTTGCCAATAGCTGCTACATCAACAAGATGAGAATGAGCAGTTTATTAAAAAAATTTTATGGACTGACAAAGCCCAGTTTACGAGAATGGGCATTACTAACTAACGAAATTCCCACTATAGGGCAGTGTCTAATCCTCACTTAACACGAACAACACCTTCTCAAAGGTAAAGATTCAGTTGAAATGCAGACGTTTTTCTCAACTGTATGCCATTTTAAAGAAGGTTTAGCGTAAATGTCTGGGCCGGCATATTGGGTAGTTCATTAATCGGGCCATCAATACTTCCACATGTCCTAAATTCAACATTCTATTTAGAATTTTTGAGAGACCAGTTGCCGGAACTCCTGGAAAATGTTCCTCTTGCTCAGAGGCAAAGAATTTTTTTTCCAACACGGTGGAGCTCCTTACTATTGTATCAATAATGTAACTTTGTTTTTAAATCAAAAATTTAATGGACGATGGATTGGCCGATTTGGTCCTTTTCCTTGGCCACCTAGATCTCCTGACCTAAAGCCAATGGATTTTTTTTCTGAGGAGATTTTTTTGACTGAGATTTCAAGTCGGGAAGAGCTCCAAGAGAGAATAAACACAATGGCAGAGGAGGTATGAGGCATTTTACCAAACATTAATTTGCAGTCTCAAATCATCAAACGTTCCAGTTCCGTGCATCCAAAGCACGGACTACATTTCGAAAATTTACTATAAAAGCGTTTTAAACTCTTAAAGCGTAACGGTCCTTTTTAGGACCACAAAAACTATTTAAAGGGATATTTAATTTATTTTGTGACCCATTTGTAGATAATAAAGACAAGTCAAAAGTTTTGATAAAAAAAAATCAACCTAAAAGTTGAAAATTTCGAGATAAATGCATTTTTCTGATGAAATTGGTTCAACGATTTTTCAAAATATTCACTTTAAAATACCATAATTTTGGAGGGCGTTCATCAAACTCGACGAAATTTTAGTATTTTATGCACACTGAAATTCTCTTTCAAAAATGTGCACAATGGTTTCTTAAACTGAATCCGTTAGAAAGCTACAGCCTTTTAAGAAGTTTTACATCGAAATCAGGGGTTCCTCGATTTAACGGCCTATAACGTGGATGGGGGTGAAAATAGATCCCCTCCCCCGCTTCAATAAATTTTTTTGTTTGCCATAACCTCAAGAATCTTCAGCTATCAGGATGAAAACCTAAACAGGGACACCCTACTCGTATATGTTGTTTTGGAGTGCTCAAATCTGACTCTATGAATATCTTCAGTCCATCTGTCTCCCAAATGTTCTGCATGTTCTTACTTAGAAGTTGGCATGAGATCTAAATAAGAAAATATTACAAAATACGTTCACCGAGGACCAAATAAATATCTCAGCAAGAAGAACAAACGATTGCAGTCCAAAAGGCTAAATTACAGTGATGCGATCACATCATTTATGATGTCTTTAATTTAGTCGAAACATTTGTAGCGACATTCCCTTGACAACTACCTTGTTTCATATATGTCGGTCTAAATAGTACAGCAATATTGAAGTTTGAAAGGATGAAGTAGCGTCTTGGAACCAACATATTCCTTTGTCTCCGACATTCTCACAATTTCCAATACGTCAAGAAGCAAGCCCCATAAACAATAAGTGCATCCACATCGTGCACTACATATGTAACTTACATCCACTATAATGGATGATCTTTGCCCCGTAGAGTAAAACCCAATAGAATAATCCACTATTTTAGTCGTAATTTCGCTGAGGGAGAGGAATACAAAAAAATAAGTAGCCGTCTGGATCACAGGCGAGCAAAAAAGATTCTGTCTGTTCGTCCAATACTCAAGTAGCAGCAAGCTTAAGGCACGTAAAATGCCCACCGGATCGGAAGTGGTTCACTGGGAGTAAATCAAGAATATGAGAGCATCCCTATTGGAACTGAAATGAAAACCTTATGACACTTATCAACTGAAATTCATTACAGACTCTACCACAAATTCCCTATCATGACAAAGGCCAAGCAATAGCTTGATGTCAAAGCGAAGTTGTGGCTGAATTTTAGTCATAACTTAGGATGATAACGTTGCATAGAAGATAAAATGTCCAAAGAGGTGTTCCACCCTCAAACAAATGATCGAAGGTAGCACATTCGCATTGCTGGTTGGTTTGTCTTCAGAGTTCGAAAAGGGAAAAGTCACTAGCGACTAGCAACATTACTAGATGCAAACAGAGTATTACAGACATGTTACCCAAGAAGAGTTAATTAACCTCTGCAACGTCAATTTTTGCAGTCACAGTTAATGGAAAGGAAGACGGTACACATCAGCAGACCACGAGCTATACGACTGCAGCTGCCTCACGTGCTTTATGGTTTCCTTTCATACATTGCTACTTCTTAACTATTTGCATTTTTAAACAATATGGCTGAACTCTAACCGGGGGCTTTTCTAATAGGCCAGTCTGTGATCGCAATCAAAAGGAAAGTACCATTACCTAAGTCCATCGATTCGCAAAAATTCTCCACTCCATTAATTACAATCGAAGTTTTGGAAAACTGTTTGTTTTATCAAGGAGACCTGCTATCGCTTGACATCTTCCAAAACTTATTTTCCTCTCCGCAGTGCACTCGTATGTAGCACTAGTCCATTGTACTCTTGTGCGTAAATCGTCCAGTCTCTCGTAGAAACGCTTCAGTGAACAAGTGACTACAAGATCCGAGTATCTGCAGCATAATGCGAGCGAAGACCAAACAATGTCGGCGATGGTGTTCCGCTATTTATCATCATTCTCACAGCAAGCAGGATATTATGTCATTTATGCCAAACACATTTAGGTGCTTACAAAAAGCATAGTCCCCCGTTGCGACGTCAGTAAAAAGTAGTGTTTCTCTTCAATTTAGGGAGGTCGGGAACCATTAACTTAATCGGCCGGCATCCTGAAGAGTCATGTCATCTGTTCTGTTCACATGAAACGCAACTATCCATGTGAGGCCTAATCGAGTACGTAAGAAGTCCAAACGCAGATAAGAGTCCTTTGAAACTATCCTCTAAGCGTTACCTAGTACATTCATTGGCGACCTCATTTTTGCTGAACCCATCCAAAAAAAACTCTTTGAATTCAGTCTTTCGACTACTCGCAAACAAGCCTTGAATTCTCGATATAGCTAGGAAGTGATAAGGGGGTTCATCAACTCCATTAGCGTAGCTTGGCTGTCGTTACAGACGTAAGGTTTCCCAACGAGAGTGAAATTACTTGTAGTCGTCCACCACAATGACATTAGCGGCTAGCGCCACATCCGAGATCACTCTTAAAAATCTGACAACATTGCTTTCCTGGCTCAAATTCTGGGCGAAACCATCCCTGGTCACAGGGAAAATCGAAAATCAGTTTGACGCACCCTCTAATCCCTACCTTCGACATGGAGGAAGGCAATTCATGAGTCTGAAGCTATTGGCGAGTGTGTAATTATCTTTTCCGATTTATGGTATACATATCACTCCTGCTGTTCGAAAAGGCCTTAAGTAAGCATGTCAGTTCCAGGCTAACTGTTAAGATTTTCTTCAGGACTTCCTGAAAAATTCATGTACTAAATATCTGAGATCAGTGCTACCTAAATCGTTCAAAGGAAGCAACAAGGTATGCCCCCATCCATCATCACAGCCAATGAGCTTGTTGTATCAAATTACTCAGCTCACTTGCATTTTACTCGGAAGAATTTTGCGACACTTGCAGGCGAGTCAATTACATCAGCAAAGCTTAATAGCAATAAACGAAGATGAGCACCACCAATCTAAGAGTGTTCAGCCGGAAAAATGTATGCAGGTAGCTTAAAACCGAGTAAACTCGAGATGATTTTTTATTGAGCTTCTTACAAACTTCATCTAGAGTTCACAAATCACCAAATCTAACTTTGTAAATACTTCCGCATATTCAAAGCATAACTGTGACATCACTTTGGCTTTATGAAACTACAACTACAACTTTTTCAGCTGCAGTCAATTACCCATGTCTTCAGCCTTTTAGCTTTCATAGTCACCCCTATGACATCATTTGTATTCCTTTTGCCAAATATGACATGGCACACATGACCGCCTGATAGGGGAAATTCTTCAGATAGGTATGAAATGGAAAAATCCTTTAACCGATGCGATGTCAAATACGAAATCCATTTAGGGCACCTACATACAAGGATATAACATACATACCTGCACAGCGCCTTTAACACACGAAGACGACCGTAGTAGTCCGCCATAAGCGTACGAGTTTCTTCTTATAGCTCATCCCCTCTCACAGTAAAACTCATTACATAACTTTCCTCATTAAGTGCTTTTCTAATTCCTCTTCGAGACTTTACTCCTTCTTCTGGCCCTCTCAACTTTGTCTCTAACATTTTGTGCGCACCCTAGGAAGCCATATTCCTTCAAGCCTGTCATGTCACCCTCAGCCCCGCACAGTCCTGATTCTGACGAATGCATTTTGATGGGAATTACTCAGCACTCTTGTGAGAATAATTTTCGGGTTCGACGTCTTCTAAAGGATTTTTTTCGGCTGCTCTACGGTAAGTTGCTCGCAGAAAAACAAATCCAACAAAACTTCTGCAGACCGCTCTGTCGAAATAAAAGTATACCGTAAGCGAAAAACGTATTTTTTTTTTTTTTTTTGACTTTCCTTCGTTCATTTAGTTTTGTTTCGGCGAAAGGATTTGCTGCTGTCGGAATATCCTTGTCAAAGCGGGCATAATAATTCCGAGTCATTCATCGGAGAAGCAAATGAAAAAAAAAAACACGTTTACATACACAGATATTTGTACAGCACAACCATACAGATGCAAACAGTGAAAGGAAACAAGGAAAAGGAAAAGGAAAAGTTTCGCAATTATTTATCCTTGTTTCACCAGCATCATCAACATCATCTTTACCCCCTCAAAGGAATACGGCCAGAGAGAAGATGAAAGCCGAGAAAATACTCGTATCCAGGGGAAGAGCTTAGAACGTGCGGTGTTCGCAGCGCACTAATGGATCCAGTATCCTGTATCCTGGACTCAGATTTTCTTTCCGATTTTCGGATGGAATTAAAACTGTTAAATGTCCGCTTGCGTTTGGATGTTTTCAAAAGTCCATTTCCGCTGCCACCGCACGGTTTTTCGGATGCAGTCCTAAAAAAAAAAACAGGGAATTCGCATTCGCACCCCTTTATCCGATGCCAAAAGACAATCAACCGAGTCAATGAATTGAAAAATATCTAAAGTACCTCTGAAGTGCTCGTACATATGTACATATATGGCAGCAGGGAACACACAAGTGAATGTCCGATTTCAATCAAAATATGTTCATTGGAAACTTGAGAGGGGTGCTGCACGACTACATACGAGTTAGAGATGTAGAATACCAGTGAGAACAGGGTTGAGGGATCTACTCTTTATATTACAATGAATGGCATACCCTCGTCTTAGGTGTAATTTTGAAAGTAATTTCGCAAAAAATCCGCAAAAGGGTTCTCTATTCAAAACACAAAAATGTTTGCCAAATTGGATTTTTGGGGTGCTATCGTTGGTCTATCTAGAAATTCGTTATACTTTTCTGCCTAGAGAGCATAGTAAGGAACGCAAGTGCTGTAAGGACTGTCATGTTCAAATGTCAGTTCGATGTCATTCTTCAGCGTCAAGACACAAAGTGCAGTAATCTGTCAAAATTCGATGGTGACTGGTGAGGTAGATTACAATTTTCGGGATGATTTTCGAAGGGATGTCATATTTGGAGTAGCTGAACTGTGTCCAACCAACAGAAGTTTCCAATGAAAATGAATTTTTGTTATGAGTTGTCACAGCATGATAAGGTTTACCATAGGAAACTTCACAGCAGGGAAATCTCTGGTGAAATCTGCTGGAGCTGGTGCTTCTAAACAACCTCAAACAAAGCTATGGAAAGGAAGACTTCATTAAATAGATGCACTTCTTCTACCAGCTCCCACAACAGACAAGCAAGGGTTCCTATTTTACATAACACTAACTTCTGTAGCCGCTTCTTCACCAATATCCGAGCAAGTGGTCCAGGCTAGGAACGTTCACAGAATCCGATGCCAGCTAAACTGAGTCAAAAGCAAGCTCATTTCCCAGGCTGCTAAATCAGCTCCTTTCCCCGAGACTACTAAGCAAATCAATTCGACATACCATATGTAGCTGGTTGCGGTATTTGGAATCGGTTGCGGTGAAGCTTAAGGTGTTTCTAGGAAGATCTACAACTGTATGGGAACTGTCGCTCCGTAAACGACAAAGTTAAAGAAGGAAGCGATTTTGTTATTCCTTTTTTCCGTAAATCCTTTGCTTGTGCAACGGGGGAGTATTATCTTCGCACATGAAATCGGTAAATAATAAAACAATCGTCTTTCGTTTCCAACAGGTTATGGGCTCAGGCGGCTAAACATGGACAGTATTCAGGAATACGTTTATTTCGTGGACATCAATACTTGCTGCGGGAAAGCCTTGCCTTAACTTAAAAATACCCGGTGTCTAGATTCTTAAGCCACTTCACACATCTGCTCAATCCAGCAGGATTTGGATGTAATGTATTGTATACTACACGAATGGAATCTTAATGTAGCGGAAAGAACCAAAAAGGCATATAATGCTCTTTTTATCTATAAGAGAACAATAGGAATAATTTGAAACTTAAAACTTGCTATGGTGTACTGGCCGTATACGATGGTGGCAAGACCCATACTTACATACGGCGCACTAGTGTGGTGGAAAGCAACAAACAAGAAAACGGTCTAAGGACAATTAGCGGCGGTTCAAAGAACGGCTTCCATGGCCATGACAGGTGCGCTCCGTACCACCTCTACGGCAGGATTGGAAACCTTTTTGCACCTAAAACCTCTTGATTTAGATCCAAAAACTTGCTGGCAACAGACTCACTAATCGGGTTACTTCAAGAGCAGTAGTTTCGGACATGGATACGGTCCTAGCGCAGCTACTGCCAGACAATCCAGTTCTAATGGATGAAATTCCCTCCTTGGGCGACTTCGACATCCTGTATGATTTAATACTAGATGGAGTGAAAAGTGACCTCCTTGGGAATTAAAAATTTTTTTTTTTTAAATGTTTTTTTATATTATTCAATATAGTCCTCTTTTAGTCTGATACACTTATTCTAGAGATTTTCGAACTTCTTGATCCCGTCCGAAAAGTAATTTTCCGGAAGGTCTGCAAAATACTCCTCCCTGGCGTCGATGATTCTCTCGCGTGAGCTGAATTTTTTATTGATGAGCCATCTTTTGAGGTTTGGGAAGAGATAATAGTCCGCCCGATTCCGCATCAGCAAGTCCAAACACTCTTTCGAAGTGCTCTCGCTTTCGTGTTTTTGGTCAGGAGTGAGCATTCGCGGCACCCAGCGGCAGGATAACTTTTTCATATGCAGAATATTGCCCAAAATATGGCGTGTTCGCTCAGTACTAATCTTTTTGGTATCTGCTAGCTCGCGCACCTTCACTTTCCGGTCAGCCAACACCATTTCATGTATTTTTTTGACATTGTCGTCTGTAACCGCATCGGAGGGCCTGCCGCAGCGGACTTGATCGGTAGTGGAGTTGCGGCCACCACGAAACTCTCGAAACCAATATTTGACGGTGTAATCTGACGGAGCATTAGCCTCATAATATTTATCCAACTTTTCTTATGTTTCCTTCGCCGTTTTGCCTCTCAAAAAATAATGTTTGATGAGAGAACGAAAATCGTTTTTGTCCATACTCAACATGATGCCAAACACGTCAACAACAATCAGCTGTCAAAACAAAACTAGAGACAGTATCGCACTGAAATTTGGCATGTCTGCCTAAATATGAACGGACTTCAAGGCACCATCTAGTATATTCGGAGAGAGAGAGGACTGGCACTCTAAACTGGTGAGTGCTGCAGAGAGATATGAAACGAGCTTTCTTTGTCACAAGTTCCTAATTTGAGCCTCAAACATTGCTGGTTCCAGCAGGACAAGGCAACTGCTCACACAGCTCGGGGAAACGATAGAGATTTTGAATCACCAATTTTCAGGCCGCGTGATCTACCGTTTTGGCGATTTGAACTCTGCCAAATTTCTTCCTTTGAGGCTTTTTAAAAATCTCGCGTTTACCACAACAAACCACAAACCTTCCAAGTCTTGAAAGACAACATGGAAGAAGAAATCGCCAATTTGGAGCCACATGTTTTGCGGGCAACAATTCAAAATGCCGTAAAACGAGCACAACTGTTCATCAACTCAGGAGATGGTCATTTGACCGATATCATTCTTTTTACTTTGTATCATAAATTTCATATCTTCAGATAAAGTTTTCTAGGAAACAAAGCTCAATTTTATTCATTTCTAACTAAATGGCAGCAAATTCACATTATGACATTACTTTTGCCCCACATTATACTATCTAATATTACCTTGGCACATTAAATCAATGAATAATAAAACAATCGCCTTTCATTCCAATAGTCTTTTAAAAATGCTGATGTTTCATTTCATGACATTATGTCGCCTGCCACTGAACTCCTTGCGAACAGCAGGGGTGGGTAAAACTGAAACTGCCTTCGACAATAAAGAGTACACTTTGACATTTTTATCGATGTTGAAGGCGCTTTTGACAGTATGTACATAAATATGTAGGCGTTTGAACCGCTTAGACAAAATAGCGCAAATTAAACACGAGTTTGATGGATTAAAGCAAAGGTAATGAATACAATTTTGGCGGCACACGGGTTACCGCGTAACGTCGTTCTGTATCCACCGCTTTCGTGCATGTTGGTCGACTCCTTAATCGCAATGGTTGTAACGCCTATATTCAGGAATGTGCGATGATGCAGCTTCAAGAGACGGATTAAGCTGACTGGTTTAACTCTTCGTTTGGTTCTAAATGTCGTGCTCACCGGTTTCTTCCATATTTAGTTATTAATACTTAAAAGTCGTCTCGAAATCTCCACTGCCGGCTTTCTGCCAATTTACGAGAAATTTTGACAATACATGTCTCCCGGGTTCTCTAGACTTAAACGGGCTTGATAAAACCAAATCTATCCCAAGCGCCAGTTGTTTGGGGAATAAGCTTCATCCGACTTCGAAAAACTATTCTTGTCGGCTGCTTGAGAGCTTTCCTGAACAAGCCTGTCACTGCTCTTGACACACTGTTGAAGGTTTCGTTCGTGGTGATATTAATGCCAAGTGCTGGAGTTCTGTCAACTTTATGCGGCGAATGTGGATCTGGCATCTTTGTGGAGTACGACAACGTGTTAGAACCATTTATGTCTGTCTTCCAAGTGGAGATGTAAGTAATCCTGATGGCGATGAGGTATGCATATTATGAGAAACAAGTGCCGCAGCAAAAGTATCTGCGTCTGCAGAGCAGCTATAAATACCGCCTTACCACTGTCAAATTAGTTCGGGAATGCAAGACCTTTTTGAAAGTAGTTGGAAAGCTGGACTTACAGCCTGCCTCCCAGTTAACATTGGAATCGAAGAAAATAAGATCGCCGAAGAACTTGTTAGACTAGGTTCAGTGGACTTTAACCCGTGTTGAAACTGTCTGCGTCTTCTGTTAGAGGTTCGATTGGTAGTTGAATCCCTAATGAGCACAAACATAGAGTTCATTACTCTCCAGATTGCAGGAAAGCCAAAAAAAAGCTTCTGAACATCTCTAGAGGTCAGAAGTCCGTCTGATGTCTCTCAACAGGATCCTTTTTACCATTTTCAGCAGGGTTTATTGTAAGAATGATGTTGATATTGTGGAGCAATTCCTTTGGGAATTTCCAGATTTTTTTATTATAATTTTTGTAGTCTATAGGATAGCAATACACACTATCGGACCTCACAAATAAGTTGACAAAGAGCGACGAGGAACTCCTTCCTTTCGCATTGCAAATTAGTTTTTCTATAAAGCGGACCAACCAATCCGATCGAACGCATAAAAATACCATACAACATTCAAAAAACTAATATGTTCTTTTTAAATGTTGTGAACGTAGATGACAGCAATATAAAGTCAAGCTAATCTTCTGATATATAACAGTACCTCATTCTACTTCTAAATTTTATTCTACTGACATGGAATAGCGTCAGGACCCACAGACATCTCCAGCTAAGTACTTGTTTATCCCATAAAGGTTACCTGGTTGCCGAAGAACTTTTCTTTCGAAGTAGGCAAGTAAGCTTTAAGCAAGACTGGGATTATAGTGACCTTCAGTTTGCAGTAGTAGGAGTTTAGAGAAATAGTCATCGACATGAAATATGTATGTTTCATTTGATTTCTGATGATGACATTGTCAGAAGTCCTAAATACGAGTAGATGAACTCCTTAAGAACTTAAGTGGCATACTGCCCAAAATGTCAATATTATGTGTCTTTTTTTTGCAGACAGTTTTTTTTTGTTAATTGCCGAAACCGCTTAAGCAGCTCATCCCTCTACTACTGTCTCCTCCGATATTTGAAAAATAATCCGTGTCCCTAAAGTTGACTGGCAAGTATTTTAGAGCCTTTCCAGAAAATACCTTACATAACCATCCTCTAATATCAGAAGGGTCTGTAAGGTTTTAGCCGGTATAAAAGTATAGAGCTCATCTCCATTATCATTGTCATACGCGTCCAGAAAATGGGTAGCAAGATAGTGTGCAACGATCTGGATATCTACAATTTTTTTTAAGATCTGTCGCAACTTTGGGAAGGATATTTCCGACTTAAAAGCGTATTGTTAAATTTAATAGATAACATATAAGGGATCTCTTTTTTTTTATGAATTACACACACTATGTGTATAATAAACTGCCACTTGCCGAATATACTTTCATCGCAGCCCCTTGTATGCTGGGTGCTTCTCATTTCACACGCCAAATTATGTAGTTGAGGGCACTCTCTGCATGCGCTACCTGAAGCGGAGGTTCTTTTCTTGGCTTTTGCCTCAGTAATGCACTCGAAGATTTTTAACACTGGAGTACTTGTGTCCATCCGCTCTACATGTTCCACCCATCCAGACTGAACAATTTTGACTTAAGAAGCTAAGTCAATCTTGCTGAACAACCTGTACAGTTCTTGGGTAAGCACGTTTCTATTGAAATGACCAAGCGCCTCCTCATCCTGTTGTATTAAGTCCCTGATTGCGAAGGAGGACTAGGGCAGTAAGTATTTCATAGACTTTTGAAAGATTGTGCATCTGGTTTGTTGAAGAAATCAAAATCAAATTACGAGTATATTGGCACTCATAGAGCAGCGGTGTTTCTTCACTGTCACCCTGCAGAGACGGAAAGTTCAGATATACCCTCTCATATGCAGCCTTAAATTCTATTTGGAATTCGACGGTGTTTTCCAAGAGCCGGCAGAAAGTCGACGGTGGACTTTCCAGGTCAGTAACGACACTGATACCGACCAGTCAATTGGTTGAGAAAAGATTTTAGACAATTACTTAGTATGGTAGGGAAGATTTTCTACTTATGTGCGCCAAATACAGAGCCTGTATTTTCTTAAGGATCTGTCAAAAATGCTGAGGATCCATTCACCTAACATGCTATCGTCCGACGATGCTTTAGAAATGATTTGGTGGATGCCCTTCACAAAGTCATTTCCCTTCGCTTTTAACAGGTTAGCTGTTAGGTAGTTCGTATCAGCAAACTTGTTGAACTTATGTTTGGATATGGCTGTCCTCACTTCGTCGATCTTCGCTGAACCGAAATGATACTCACTATCATCTGGGTTACACAGTTCGTTTTGCTTGACACCGGAATTCTGATTGTATTCGCGTTTAAAATTCTATAGAACACGTCCTTTTATATCCTGACCTTGTTCGTTATTAGAAGCTTACATTCGTACTTTGTTGACCTGCTAAAATTTCGGAACGCCTTTCCTGTTAAAACATTCTGGGTTTCTTCGCCTTGTCGCAATGCCTGCTGCTTTTTGAGAAACCGGTATTCGTAGAGTTCACAACTCACTCTAGTCCTCTTTATGCCGAATACCTACAACAAGGTAATGGTGCGAGTCAATGTCGGAAAGTTCGGAGATTCAGAATACTGAAGGTGCTTCTTGCGTTGATCGCAATGAGCTTAATCCAGTTTATGGTTAATTAATCTGAGACAGCTATGTGCCCTTCTAAATATCGAGATATGGGAATAGCGTGGCTGCTGCGGTGGCACTTCATTTCAGGGGTGAATCAGTTGTCGGAGGTAATGACTTAGAGGCTATATTTCCGGCTGTACTACCAAATAAATCACCATTCGTATAACACACATGTTTTGTCAAGAAGCTCGTAAAAACCTTTCTTGGTGCCATCATCTTTCCCATCCATTGAGGACTGCGCTCGTATAGGGACGTTGCCTGAAACTCAAGACTTCTTGCATATCTAAGTCTGCTTCTAATTTCAAATTTGCTACCTTCTCTGTAGCGGTCACCAGTCGCAGTTTTCATCGTTACTATATCCAGTCCAATTCATCGCAGTTCATAGGTGGGGATTCAATCTGTTTTATAGAGATTTTAGGCTTTCCCGACTTCTTCGACTGCATGTGGTATGTTTGAATTTAACGTTTCAAAATCGCAGGCCTTCTTCGAGTACTACGGGTAATTAACAGCGATATCATTTATATCAACGGCTTTATGTAAAGGGTGTTTTTTTAAGAACTTGAGAGCTTTAAATAATAATACAAGACAGAAATATTGAAATGAATTTTTTATTATCGTAATCTGGTAGATAATTTTATGGCATTTATTTTTTACATATGATTTCTAGCATATGCCTACCATGGTTATGAGCTACATGGCTCATTCGATCAGTCTCATTTTTGACTGCTTTTTCCAATAAATCTGGCCGTATGGCATCAATGGTGACTTGAATATTCGCTTCCAATGCTTCAATAGTTGCTGGTTTGTCGGTATAAGCCAATGACTTAACATAGCCTCATAAAAATTAGTCGAGTGGCGTTAAGTTGCACGAACGAGGGGCCCAGTTAACACAACCACTTCTGAAAATAAAGTTGACACTAAATTGATTTTGCTATAAATTGAAGGTTAATCGCGCTGTATTGCAAATTCCGCCGTCTAGTTGGAACCAAATGTCGTCGATGTTTAGCTGATTCATTTTTGGGAACAAAAAATCTGTCAGCATGTCTCGATAACGCTTGCCATTCACCCTAACGGCAGCTCCTTCCTCATTTTGAATGAAATAAGGACCGATGATGCCGCCAGCGTGTAAACCGCACCAAACAGTCAATTTTAATGGATGTAATGGTGATTCGTTAACAGCTTGAGGATTGTCTTCGCTCCATATACGGCAATTTTGCTTGTTGACGAAGCCATTTAATCAGAAATGAGCTTCATCACTAAACATAATTCTTCGATAAAAATGCTCCTCCTCAGCCAGTTTGAAATAAGCTCCATCAGCAAAAATGTGACATGAACGATGGTCATTTGACTTTAATTCTTGCGCGAGCTGTATTTTATGGGTATGTAAGCCAAGATCCTTACGTAAAATTTTCCACGTAGTCGAAGGACAAAGGCCAACAAGTTGAAAACGGCGACGAATCAACATTTCGGCGTCTTCTTCAACACTTCGCGCTACAGCAGCAATATTCTCTTCGGTACGCACATTTCTTTGTCAAGGCTTCGCCCATCAATGACCTTGTCTAATAAAAAGCGGGGGCAGAGCATATTACTGGTCTTATCGCAAATATCTTCAGATAACGCCTCTGAAGGTTGCTACGATTTGACCAGTTACAAGTTGCCGGTCATAGATCTTGTTGGCGGCTGGACCACCGGTAGTCCATACCAGGACTTAAATCACGGTACCATAGGAGTCAGGAGCCCCCGGGTTTCGGTCCGGGCCTGACTTGTTTAGGTAGGCCCCCTTGTGGGAGCGTCATGGTGGCTGTGGCTTAAACCCAAATCGCGGGAAAGGGTCTAACCCATTGTAGAGTTACAAATAAGTACTGGGTGCTGTGACCCTAAGAACAGTAAGAGGTTTTAGATCGACATCGACTCATACCAAGGATTGACGGAGAGCGATGGTAAGGCGTATCCTTGCTCCCGTGGATATATGGGCATCCCGTAAACATAAGTCTACATGACAGGTGGTTTACGTTAAAAACTAGAGACTAATGATTGTTTTGAATCGAGAAGAGTAAAATTAGTGCGAAAACGATCAATAACTGCACGAATTGCTTGCTCACTAGGGCAATATAATCGACCGTAAAATTGATGAAATTTTTCAAAATAAATTTCCACAATTTGGAAGCGTTGTTCTGGCATTAAACGATTCATGATGAATTGCCAAACACAGTTTGACATTGGCAGCTGTCAAATCGTAGACAACAACCATCGAAACTTTTCATGCAGCTAAGAACAACCTTTTAGTTTCGTCAGCATGTATTGTATTTATGTCGAAGCAGCTCTATAAAAGGATCCCCAGGGCAAGAAGCTGATTTCATTCGGGGAATTCGTCCGCTATTTCTTTAACCAGCTTTGAGCTGTGGCTTTCGCTTGCAATTACATATTTAGAGATATACAAATGCAGTTTCAGGCGGCCATAACGAGAATGTGAAGCAACTACTTGACTTGAACTGGAAGCGATGCGCTATTGGCTTAAGCCATGTCTTACTTTCCTGCTCAATCGACATTCAGCCGTCCAGGCAACATACGAGTAACAGTTGCTAATCTCAGTCTATGAAGTGTTTGTAAATTAATTTTAGTCATCAGCATATTCATTACCATGAATGTAAGGTTCAGTAAAAATTGTCCACACCTTAGAAAAGCCGCTACCGTGGGAACCTACCAGCCCAAACATGTAAATCAAAATTTCTATCCACAAAACGTACCAGCATAATTTTGTTTATATAAAAAAAAAATTATTCAGTAACCTAAATTCATTGTTTGTCCACTACAATCCATTCCCATTGCGTAGGAAGCAACAATTTTGGCCAAAAGGTTTATTCCCACTCCACCTGCCTTCATTTGAAATGAAAACATATTTTGTCTCCATCTCTTTACGGAGAAAAACAACTGCAGGTGACTGCCATGTTCAACAATCCCCACACTTCCGATGCTATCTTTCCAAACAACAACTCTAATGACAACAGGGTATTCTGGATTTAAACTCCAGGAGCACCACATCCACTTCTACATCCGTTTCGACAAAACCAAAACAAAACTGTAATAACAAAAATCTGTCACATGAAATGAAACATATTCGTCTATCTCATTATCCTATATTGCGTTTGTGTTGTTATACAATAAATGGACCAGGAGACATCAGCTCACACCGCAGGAAGTACAAGTCTTGTTTTTTTAGGACATCCTTTGCCTCTTCAGGCGAACGCAACCAAAATACAGTAATATAAAAAAAAAAAAAAAACCTCTCCAAATGTTGTTATGATTTTTATTCCTCATTTCAGCCAGCAGCATCTCTGAACAAACAAGGAAACTCGGAAACCAGAAAACTCAAGGAGGAATCTAAAAAACATCTTGACCCTATTCTAGCGCTCTGGCTGTATCCTTGACATTTGTTCCTTTAGTCAACAGCGTGCAATTGGTGTACCGATTTTGTCTTCACGCAATTTGCGTTGCCCTGGCAGACGACGACGGTGGACATTGTATTCGGTAGCCCCATGTGGTGGCAATTATATAGCTGAACAAACACAATGTCCTTCTCGGGGATCCCCCATCCAATGAAGCCATGAAAATGCGTGTTTTTTTTTTTTTTTTGTTGTGCGACTTTTTGGCAGGAAATCCCCAAGTCTGTGGCAGCCGCTGTCAGACACTCTCTCCGAAACATTGTTTGGGGTGCAAATTACTTCACTAATCGTATAAAATGAGGGTTCCACGTTCCAAGTTCCAAGTTCCGAGTTACGTTCTGAGTACAACCCCCTGCCCAAGACTATTCGAATTGTGCTGCTTGACAGTGCTTCGTGTTGCCTTTTGTCACCCTAATGAGGGCCATTGTGTTGGAACGCCCGCCCGGGGACTTGTCTTGGAATAATTTCAAATAATTGATTTGGGATAATGGACGCGGGAATATAATATGGTATTTACCGCGCATCTCTCGGTGTAGCTGGCGGATTGGCTAGTGGTGCACGAGTATGAGGTACCAAGACTTCTTGGCCACTAATGGAAATTTATTTTATTTAAATTTGATGGCGCAAGTGTTGGTGAAATTAGAAATAAGGGTTGCGGTAATGTGACAATGTCAAAGGGTGTGTTGATTAAAACAAATGTTCCGACCAACTTTTCCATCGGTAGAGGAGGAGGTGGAATTTATAATGAGGGAACAAGGGCAAGTGGAAAAATCTGAAAATTTGTTTTAATAGTTTTCTTCTCTCACATAATAGTATTTGTTACGCCCTTGATGGACATCTGGACATACTATATACGTTGACACGTATTCGTATAAAAATAGATACACATCCATACATATATCTATAATTACAAGGGCTTGGCGAAGCATATACATATGCTTACATATGCATGTACATTATGTCAATGATTATAAGGACAAATCGACGATTAATTTAATAAAACTTGGCTTAAGTTTGGGCTATCCATTATATTTGTAACCAATATGTCCATGAGTCGCATGCACAATTATAGTAAATCCCTCCGAGGAACAGAAACGGATGTTCTCAGCAAATGGTCACATAGTACCAACACGTTTCACGATTCAAAGACTCAAAAAAAAAAACAGTAAACATATTGTATTCAAAATTATTGCATTTATTAGGCCACAATATTGTAGTCGATAACTCCAGAACCCCAGAAAATCTTTGAGTGAGGTCGTAGAAAATTATCTTGTCTTTCGACCAGAAAATGGGTGACAGCAGGATTAGTGGTGAAAACTAGAAGTCCATTGATTTAAAGATTCCTGCAAACGTCGAAGTCATCCACTGATTAGCTCGATGAACCGCCAGTAAATCTCTCCTCCGCATCTGGGATCATTGACTGGGAAAATATGATGAAAATTTTTGCTCTTGGAGGATAACCAAAGCTTACAAGTTAAGCGCATTCAGAACATTGATATTGTCAGGTTAGTTGAAACCTATTCAATTAGGCTTAGCATTCCTCGTGCTCCACACGTTTTTGCGCTCTAATGCACTGATAATGATAACAAATGATGTAACCATATCCATAGTCCAACTGTGTGGACGTAGATGGTCAGTCCATTATTAGATAACTAACAACCAGACCCACTGAGAAAGTGATGATGGGAACTTTGGGAAGCTAGGAGGACCATAGAGTATGCTTAAAAAATATAATTTGCTACAGCTTAAGTAGGAGATCACGCTCAACTCTGGTCACTGAAAACTGGGAAGTAATAGAACCAGTTTCCCTTTGCATCCTTTGTTTCCTGGGTGTCCGCTCTCATCTCGTGGGCTAGATCAAGGTGTCATCCAGATCATGTCAAAGGTCAGTCTGGCTGAGGAGTCAATTTGAAAACAGCTCAGTTGCGTTATGTGAGTCTAGTTTCCAAACGGATTTCTTTAGCAACTAACCTTGTCTGTCCGATGTTTGACTCCATGCAGTACGAACCTTTCTCTAGCTACTGGTGAACTTAAAATTTTGTATGTTAATATGAGAATTCATTGCCTTCCCCGTCTGTCACTGAGAGCACAAGCACTATGTGATTAAAAAACAAACTCAGGTTCAGCAAAAATATACCTAAATTCTGCTTAACCCTGCCAAGCACTTTATTCCGTGGTCCAGCTCACAATAATTCAATAATCGACCGGATCGCCCTGTCTCTGGATCGTCTTAGTAAGAAAGTGTAAAATGATTTGAATTCGGCAGAGAGAGACTCGGGTCCCTGTACAAAACCCATATTGGCCTTTCCGTCAACTCTGCTCGAAGAATTCTAAAAAGTTCCACCAAACCACCTGACTTCTGCGACGTAGACCATGGCAAGAAACCCACTAGAAAAAAAATATTCGTAAATAGGTTTATCGTCTTTTTCTTAACAGCCAAATCCATTAAATTTTTTGGAAGAAGGAATTTCACCCGTGAAAGGTATAATGTCAAGACAGCCCATAGAAACACATTCTCTCTGGCTATGCCTTCGGAGCCTACCAAGTCAATACCGCTTTCGCCAAAGAGCAGCCCAACCGATGCGTCCATGATGAAGAGGTCATACTCAGAAGGTCTGAATTGCATCGTCATTGAGGTATTTCTACCACCCTGTCATAGAGTCCAATGTGGTACAGATTCACAAGACAGAACTCGCCGCCTTGACTTCACCATCTGCCACACTGAACACGATAAGCATATCGCTCTAATCCAAGACCTATAGCTTGTGCAGAACAGCATCTTCGGAAAACTTAAGCAATCGCAGAAACACGGTCTGTGAAAAATGCAATAAGATCGCTCATGTTAAACTGACTGGACGCAGAAGTCACAGTGAGATATGCCAGCTAGAACTTGACATACTGAACAATGAACGCGCTTCCTCTTTAAAACTTGCCTTTACTTCATCTTTTCCCAGAGTTAGATAAAAAGAGCACATGCGCCGCGGAGGCGGTTCAAGAAGTGATCTGTAAAAGGTGTAAGTAGTTTCTGTCAAAGGTGATTGTTCAGGACTACGGCAACTGCAGTCCAGAAAACCACGAATTTCAAACCCACCTAAGCATACGGATGCGACCTGTACTAACTTATAGAAAGAATCCCTGAATTTACGCCTTCCTTGGCTTCAGGTTGTTGAAAACAAGGTACTACAACCGATGATATTTTCCGTGCTCAAGTATTGTACATAATTCTTTTCTGGATGCCAGATACAGCCTTTTATGCATTCTGAAAGCCTGTTT
Organism: Volucella zonaria; assembly: GCA_963966105.1. Lineage (NCBI taxonomy): Eukaryota > Metazoa > Arthropoda > Insecta > Diptera > Syrphidae > Volucella > Volucella zonaria. Next base: position 189,727,408 of record OZ014532.1, on the reverse strand, counting down.
AGGACGGGATTGATGTAGCCATAGTTTTCATACCCAAAGCCGTCAAAAGATTCCATATTCTCTCGAAGGATATTCACCAAACAGTAATCTTTCCTGCCAAAAATCCTCGAAAGAATTTTCAAATCTGAAGTCAGGGGTAGTTTTAATGGCAGAAAATTGCCAAATTGCCAGCATACACACCTAAAGACAAATCGGGTGAGACCGCCTGGCACTACCTCTTACGACAGTAATTGTATTCCTTCATATTCCAGGGGGAGCTTCGAACAACGTTGGCCCCTATGTGCCGAGCAGATCCCAAATGATACTCTTTCACATTCTCCTGTATACCTAAGGCAAACTCTCCTTCGCCAGTTCTCACTTATAATGTAGCTTAGCCGTTCTTTGCTGGCTTGCATTGGAAAGACGGACTCACATCCTGTTACCGCAACGAGCTGCCTCCATAAGTATCAATGATGTGTTAAAAATCTTTAAATTTGGTCCATTTGCTGGAGATGGCAATTGATTCTACTGAGAGATACTCGGTAATGGAAAGAGCTAAATTTAGGACACGCCAGTCTACTCGCGTTGCATCACGTTCTCCCCAACAAGCTACTTTCAATTGACTCAAATAGACTTTAGCGTTGACTTCAATCACCTGATTCCGGAAAGGAACGATTAGAGACGACCACAAGTCTTTCTCCGTAAGTTTATTTCCATTTTCACAGACGGCTCTAAGACCGTAGAAGACATCCTCACTGATCACCTCTGCTTACAAAAATCCCTTAGAATACCCACATATCCGAAAGCCTTCCAAGCAGAGGCCTCAGCTATTCGTCAGCCCGCTGCTTGACTCGGCGTGAATCCAATACCGGCGTTGATCATAACAGTACCCATGGACAGTCAAGCAGCGATCTTGACCTTACCTCGAATACCATAAATTCGAGGGTGGTTAGAGATTGCCGCGCGTCTTTCAACGAGATGTCTAGACAACACAGGATAATACGATCTGTTGGGTTCCGGGATGCTTGGACGCTTCGGACAACTGCGTTGTTAATAATACACAGTAGTCCGCTGAACGGCGTTAGCTCTACGTGAACAAATGACACATTTTCATTGGAAGGCACGCGCATCAATTGAATATTTCTCACAAAGATTTTTGCAGGAACTTCAGGAACGAAGAGTACGATGAATCTGTGATGCACTTATTGTATTGCTTTGTCGCAATCTGCCAATCCCTAGACAGTTACTACTTTTGAGATCAAAATGATAATTCTTCGTTGAAGATCAACATTTTTGGCAAATTTATCAAGAAATCTCTTTGGTTTCAGAAGAAGTTAAGGCATCACTCCCCATACACAATTGACTAGAACTAGTCTAAGTATACCCCAACGAGGACCACTTTAACTACAGCTAACCTCTCCGAAAGGAGAAAGGAAAAAGCAACTGGCACAAGCACGACCGATTACAAATTATCTGGACGTTGATTCTGAGCAATTGGAATAGGTGAGGGGTGCATTACCTTAAACGACTTTTACTAAACCATACGAAGATACCTACAACGAATGGATAATTTTTACAGCCCTTCCTTTGTTTATTGTACATTCTTCTGCCAACAATCATCTTCTAACTTCTTTTGAAAACATTTCGAAACTGAATTTATTTATTTCGCAAAGTCTGTCTTAAATAATTCAAATGTCTCAGAGTTACCAACCTATCCAGTCAAAAGGTCAAAATTTACAATTCTCAAGCTCCCGCTGTCATTGTTTCGAATGATTTGTTGATCTTTGTGGATATCCTTTCAAATTAATCAAGAAACTTTCTTCCAAAAGTGAACCTCTTTCACATAATATGTATGTACACATACATATACCTATAACACTGACTGGCCCATGTAGACCCACGTCATGTTGAAATGAAAATAAAATTCCACACCATTTACCCATGTTGCAGTTCCGTTCAACATATGTATGTACATACCTTCCCCAAGGAACATTTTCTACCCTCGTCTAACCTCAATTCGATCCCCAAATGTAATTGCACGCCCAACAAAGAAATAAACACAAAAATGTTAGAAAAACCCAACGTAAAAGGATGACCAACCGACGTGTCCCATTGTCAAATCATCCAGAAGATAGCTACATCAATTTTAATTGGGCCTAACTAGCCCCAACATAATACCAGGATGACATTCTACGAGAGGCTCTGTTCTACACCATCACCACATAGGGAGATCAAGGACCTTGTCAACCCTTGGGGTCAAAGAGATGTCAAGTGGCACACAGAGGCACAGGCACAGGCACAGGCACAGTAACAGTTACTCCCTCTGCAATTCGCTCTTCTGGCAAAAAAGGGTCAAAGCAAATAAACGGACATTTCGCTTTCGTTTCCCCCGCACTGCAGGAAACATCAACACATCTACTCGTAGACAAAAAGAAACGGAAACAGAAAGATTCCCAATAATAATTTACATGTCCTTCGAAGGGCAACACCATACTCGTATACTGGTATAGCTTTGTCAGAATAGAAGACTCAATAAGCACCGTGTGTTTGGGTGGGTGAATCTGCCCATCAACGTCACAAACCAACGGAAAAGCGGGACCAAAAGGACAATCTATTTACTGTAATGTGTGGTAAAGGAGTTTTATTGTGTGATAAATTTAACTCTCCCTTTCACTATATAGTTAGTCTGTGTCGTCTGTATTGTCGTATTGAGTTTGTCTACGATGGATACGCACATGAATACGTGGCAAGGATTAAGGGTCGTTACGGCATACTGTTCTTCCGCCTCCCCATACGCCATGTTAGTGTTTTATTCTTTTAAGTAAATTGAACATACTGAGCGTTATAGCGCGTTTGTTCTATTACAGATCCAATTATCCTTTATGACTGACATTCCCACCAGAGAAAAACAAAGTGGACCTAGCACTTTGTTACGCCCAACTGAGGAAAGCCAATTTTGTAGATCCTTTGAACGCCCTGTAATTACACAACATGCCAATTAAAAGATATCCATTCATTATGGCACTTCTAAGACGTTGGCTCCCGCTACCAGATTCTATCACTTCTATCGGCCGTGTTAACAGTGACCGTAGATGTAACTATGGATACAGAGTAGATGCAGGCAAAACGGACCTTCTGCTGTGATAATGGGTTCCTTCCTTTGCTACTGACTGAAGCTGCTGTCCGAAAGTAGCTAATTACACGCTTCGCATCTCCATTAAGCACATCATCTTCAGCAGCAGGAGCAACATCGCAACAGCAGCAGAAATACTATAATATAACATGCATTTACAGATTGTCCTTTCGTCCTTTTATCCCACGCGTTTCATTTTTCGCCCTTCAATCGTCTTCCGTTGGCTCCTTTCTGGTCTTTATCAGCGCGAGTTGGCATAACAATTAGCTGCATCATTAGTTCCGATTCAGAAACAAAAGTCACTAAAAGAAGAACTCACAGAGGACGAACAACGATTATCGAGACAGAAGTATTACACAAGTAGTATAGAAGAAGGACGTCTTACAACAGACAAAGTTGTTCCTTCTTTAGTTCCAGTTCCTTTGAAGGACCAAGATTATCATCCGTCCTTTATTTCTGGCACAGATTTTTGTCGAAACTATTAAGAGATTGGGTGGACGTGGAGGATAAGTAAAACAAAACATTCCCGACAAGCCGACAACTAAGAAACATTTCTTCTTCTCCTTCTACATATTTTCTTCCAACTGAACGTGACTAATTAATGTTTTTTTTTTTTTTTTTGTTCGTATCCTTTGTCCCCTTTTTGCGCCTTTAAGCAGACGACTGTCGGATGGGAGACACAACACCCAGATAACTACATATTGTCGCAAGATAAAACGGATGCGGATACGGAACAGATGCAAGTTTTTGCGTTTATTTCTTCCTTTCTTACATCAAGACATTGCTCCACATTGCTCCGCATTAGCAAGGAAAATGGTTCCATTTCAAAATAAAAGCATTTAGCACCAAACAACTTGAGGAAAAAGTTTTTCTTCCACAAAGAATCTATTTGGCAGATATCTGTCAATCTCAAGGATATTACGAGTACGTTTTAAATTAAACAAAAAATTTAGTTGGTATCGGTACGAAATGTCCTTTAATGAAGGCACTTCTTCTTTTCTAAAGAATATGAATCCAGCTCAAGTGAAAAGCGTTTAGTAAAGAGCATACTATGTGCTAGAACGTTTGGGAGTTAGTAGTTGAGATACATATGTGTGTATGTATGTAATTTTGGAACTTTAAGAGACCTTAAGTTGTCGAATGATAAACGATTAGGGTTAGCACTGATCTCCCTCATCCTAACGGTGCTCAATGCTGTAACTATGCCAACATAGCTATTGTCGTTATTTTATCTTTTAGCGGGGGAGCCATCAGGTACTTGTCTCGACCAACCGGGCTTTGATTTGCCAAACTTATAAGCGCAACTGCTGAGCAGAGCAAAATAACCACACGTCAATGTCCTGTAAGAAATGACTGAAATTTTGAAAGTTCACGTATGGTGGATGAATTTGTGTGACTGAATCAATGATGGCGTCGACAGTCAGCATAGCTCATTATTTGAGCAACCTTATCTTATTTTGAAGAAACTACGGGTTTTTCTGGACTAGCCAGGATGCTGATGCAGAGGTTACCATGGACTATCCCTAATGGGTCAGCAGCGAATCTCATATCCCCGAAGCGGGGTACTGGCTGCAAATTATCAAGCCCATTTTACGGAAACGGTTAGCGTGGGGCTAACTAATAAATCTCTTATGGTTCACATCCCTGCAACACGAAACGAGGACAAGGATGCTCGGTTCTGCACATGGATTGTTTGGACCTGATTTTGTTTTATGGTATAATTACCTCAAGGAATTATTTGTACCCTTAAAATGTTTGCACACAGAACTTAGGGAGGAAGAAAAGAGTGGTACCGATGTACATTGGTTTTAAATGTTTGACGGTTATAATGACAAGGAAATAGAGAATTCGGAAGGGCGTTCCATAAGCGAGTTGTTCGGCTTAAGAAAGAATCACGATATTTTAAAGTACGTATGAAAGTGGTATACCATACTGATGAGCATTTAAAGCGAGACCGATCATACGGTTGAAGGTTTGAAAGAGCCGAATGCTACTGACAATTTCATTGGAGCACTGGTGATGAAACCATAGAACAAAGTGAGACCGGAGATATTATATCGGCGTTCGAGGGTGCCAATTGATTGAATGGTATTAGGATCACCCATGGGTTCTATCGGACGATTTTGAATACTATCTAGCAGGTGCAGAGAGGTTTTGGGCGCACCCGACCAGATGTGGGCATTGCACTCCAATTTTGGGCAGATGAATGCCTTATATATTGAGGCCAGATCAGAAGGGGTAAAATATTTCTTACATCGTTTGAGGAAACCTAGACATTTCGCAGCGTTTTTGAGGACACTGAATATGTGGTCGCTCCAACGTAAGTTGTCGTTGGCACACATACCGAGAATGGAAAGTTTATCGGTTTCGACGATGCAAGTGCCATTCATGGATAATGGCTGGGTGTTTGAATTTTTCTTTAACGGCAGCAGACAGCAGTATGATTTGGAAAAACTAAATTCTACTCTATGTATTGGTGAATCCCCATTTACTGATGCTGATATCTGACATACGCTACGACTTAACCGAGATCTTTAATGTCAAAAAACGTTTTAGACAAGGTGAAGCGCTGCCATGTGACTTCTCTAACAATATACTTGCAAGAATTTTACGGAACTCATAAGTGAACTTTGAGGTATACTTTCAAATGCCCGTGCAACTATAGCGTACGCCGATAATATCCAAATAATTGGGAAAACTCAGCGAACTGTGACCGGTGTGTTCACTAATATTGGATTCGAAGCTGCCAGAATGAGTTTAGCGGTAAATGAGGCCAAAACCAAGTATGTGCTGTCAACAAGAAGTGACACACAATATTGAAGAATTTGACAGAACATCACAATCGACAGCTATGATTTCGAGGACTTTGTCTATATTGGCTCTACTATAAATTCTGCCAACAACACCTCAACGGAAATAAAATGAAGAACCGCCTCTGCCAATCATTTTTTCTTTGAGCTGAGAAGGTGGTTGAGTAGTAAGGTCCTATCTTGAAAAACTAAGGAGACTCTATCATCCCAGCCCTACTTCATGGCGTCGAAGCATGGACCCTATCGAAAGCGGATGGAAGACGTCCTCTATCCTTCGAAAAATATTCGGTCCCAAACGCATTGACGGTCTTTAGAGAAGAAAATTCAACGACGAAATATACAAGCTGTACAGCGACATCAACATAGCGCATCAGTCATCTGAGATGGGTAGGGCATATAAGGTGAGTGGATACTAATTCGCCGACCGCAGAGTCTTCGAATCTAACACAAAAGGACAACGCAGTAGAGGAAGATCGCACCTTTGATGCCGCGCACAAATAATATGGACCTCAACCAACTTGGAGTTCCCAACTGGTCTGGAGTCGTGGTCCAGGTTTTTCCGAACTCCAGAGCCACTTAAGTAAGGAACTAAGTAAGCATTCTCAGTCGCTCCTACAGCAGAAGGCCAGGGACGTGAGCCCGGGAACGAATAAGAAAAAGTAGAGAGTACTGCCATCAGCAAAGGAATGTATTGGATTAGAAGTAGCAGGCAAGAGATCATTAATGAAGATTAAAAAGAGTTTCGGTGACCGAACGGAGCCCTGTGGCACACCAGCCTTTATTTTGTGGATTTTAGACTTTAAACCATCCAAGACAACTTAAATTGAACTAGTCCATTGTATAGTTGAAGACAGTCATCGGCTCCAAATGCATATTTTCGAAACAAGAGCCTGATGCCAAACTCTGTCAAATGGCTTAGAAATAGCAGGTGCACCTATCTTCCTTTCACCAGATTGATGTACGCTGTAATTCCACTTTTCGTTGCGACATGCCATCAAATCACCAGTGGACCTGTTTCTACGGAAACCGTACTGCCGGTCATTGAAAAGTTTTCGTGTTTCGAGATATTTCATGGGCTAATCAGCGTTTCCATGACCTGAGAAATAAGGGACGGTGCAATGGGCTAGAGTGGGAGAGAGAAGAAGATTCTCATTTTTTAGGGACGGGCTGGACAGATGCGGTTTTTCAATCCTGAAGAGTAGTATTGATGAAAAAACTAATACTTTGGTTTTGCCAGCGAGGAAGAACACCTCTTCAGAAGAAGGAGAAATATATCATCTTTAACTCCCATTGAAGATTCGACACAGTCAAGTCTAGGCGGAGGCAAAGCACCATCTGGAAGTGTTGAACTACATACAAAGTCTGCAGCAAGCAGATTGGCTTTATACAAAGAGCTGGCAGCTGGAATGCCATTATAAATGAGCATTAGAGAGAGGATGAGGCATAATTTTTAATATTTTTGACGAATGACCAACAATTTGGACTGCTTTTGTCGTATTGTTTGTCCCAGTTTTTGGTCGTATTCAAATTTTACACGATTAAAAAAGACTTTGTTGTCGCTCGGTTTACCTTTTGTCGGAGCGTAAAAAAACATTTCTCTAACACTGTCAGCCGCTTAACAGCTCGAGTAGTACCATACATTTTCTTTTGGTTTGATGCTCCGGATAAAGGATCTCATCCAAATAGAATAGTGCCTATGTCCATATCAGCTGCTGTATCTACGTCATTAAGTTAGCTAAAATTGGCTTTCTCGTATTGCCATACGGTTCTTTTAGGAATTTTTCTCTTGTCGGTGTACCAGAAATGATATGACACAGCGGTCTGACGAGCCTAGAGCGAATAGCACATCAACCTGGTTTATATCAGGATGAGAAGTTAAAAACAAGTCCAGGGTGTTGGCGGTATGACTATCAAAGTCTGGTATTCGCGTGGGCTCATTTACAAGTTGGGTCAAGTTATTTTCCGCAGCAAAGATCTCAACACACCATCCTACAGGCGCTGTCTGTCCAAAATGTCGAAACCACCCACAATTGTGTATACTGAAATCGCCCGTAATAACGATTTCAATATGAGGATACTGGGATACATTTCTTTGCAACAAGTCAGAGAGCGCATCAAACTCGTTAAAGGTCGAATTGTTTCCCAGTTTGGGTCTTCTATAAATAAAGCACTAGTGGATAACTTACATACTTACGGAGATGAAATTCAAACCACATGAAATTGAATTCCGGATTGGAACAGAGATTTCATTGTGGTGGAGTTTGGTAAGCTACATCACTACGGACATAAGTGGTGAAACGGCGCAGTGAGAAAAAAAAGGATAAACACAAAAAAAAAACACAAACCTGTACGAGTATAAAAGCAGATATCACCACCATCTGGGAAGTGCTCTAGATTGGGCTAGACAAAAGGAAGGTCCCAAAAATCACTCTAGGAGCCATTTTGATAGAGAACCAATTTTTTTTATTTAAAAATTGTGAATTTATTATTGATTTATAAAGTATACAGCATAAGGTTATGTATGGAATAGCAAATCGGGTAAATGGCTACACGGCTTTGCTGGCACATACTAAAATATGTGGCTAAAATTTGTTGATGTATCGCTCAATTTGTTCCTTTAAGGCGTGGGTATATAGTCGCGGGATTGCTGGCTTAAATCTTAGACTTCAAAAAAACCCCAAAGAAAAAGTTCTGCGGCGTTAAATCGTATGATGTGGGCGACCAATTCTGATCACCAAAGCAGTAAATTTCACGAACTGTTTCTTGGGATGTATGGCACTGTCCATATCTATGTCTTGCAATTTAGGCACAAGCAACTGGATTATCATGTCACAATTACGAGCACCAAAGAAGAATGGTCTTATGATGCCTCTATCCCAAAATCCCCACCAAACAGTGACACGCTGGTGTCGCGAATTTTCTGAACCCAAAATTCGACAATTTTGAGAATTCGAAAAACCTTAAAGGTGAAAACGAGTCTCATCGCTGAAGATTTGAATGGCGAACTGTAGCTGCCATATTTTCATTATTTTTAAAATATTGCCCAACGATAAAAACGAGTTGTTCTCTCGTGTAGCGCTCCATTTTTAGTAACACTGAACTGTCAGCTGTCACTCTGTTTTTTTGGCCACACTTTACTTCCGTTTACTATTGCGACTGCTACCAATACCGGCCGACGGTTTTGGTACCTGAGCGAATATGCTTACTTATTTAAATGGCGCTACAGTCCGGTGTCGACTAGCGCCTCAGCTGAAATGCGTTTCCAACTAGCGCGATCGTTTTTCCAGCTTTCCCTTCCTAGGATGAAGCCGTCTTTTACTGCGTGGTCCCTCTGAGTTGGACTCAAAAACTTTACGGACTTTTGAAAAAATCACATGACAGCGCATCGCCTAGTTTAAGTACCTCACTGACATTGAGGGTCTCAGTCTTGTTTGACTGAGTTCTTATTACTGAATTTGACGCAGCAGCGTACATTCTCCATCGACATCCCGCATATTCAAGTGATCTCGCCAGGTATGCCAAAACTAGTTATGGCTCTGTATAGTTCGGATCTATAGATGCTGTCATATGCAGCTTTGAAATCGATGAAAAGTTGGTGTGTATGGGTCTGGAACTTATGGGTTCCAAAGGTGGTCTTTCCGGCCTACAACCACACTGATAGAAGGGTGTTAGGCGTTCACATGATAAACTTATTACTTCGCAGTTGGCGCAATTCAGGAGATCTGCCTTTTTAAGGATCCAATCCTGATGTATGCTCCTCATCCAATCATCACCTGCTGCTTTAACAGTCAGCAAATGTAATCTTTCTAGATTCTCAGTACCGACCAAACTTCATTCTTTTGCCAGCAGCCGTCGAAGCCTACTTTGAACGCTTCTCGTACTTCTTTTTTTCTTATGAGGGGCCTAGGTTCTTACGTTCTTTTCTACTTGTAGAGCTCGCGATCCTCTCTCGTACTTTTTTGTAGGGCGGCGCTGTACATTTTCTGTTTTTCTAGATTTGCATTCATCATAGAACAAAGGGCTTCTTTGTTAGGACGGGTTGGAATCTAGTACATCGAAGGAGACCTCTTTGGTTGCTCTTTGTCAGTGATGCCACTGGTCTTCTACATTCGATGGCGCTATTGGGCTCTCCGAGAGGTTAAGGAAAACTCGATTGGAGAAGGTCCTGACGGTCTCTTGCGATCGTAGCCCCTTGAAATGGAATTTCCTCACAATGGCTCAATGGCTTTGAGCTTTTACGGGTATCCCCATCTGTATCTCGGATACAAAAGATAATGGTCCGGTCGATGTTAGCTGCTCCGAATGTTCGGAAATTCAAAGCACTAGAGGGGTACCTTGCGACGATCCCAATCAATTTGGTCAACAGTTTGTTGACAAGGAGACAGCCAGGTTCCTTTATAAATATCAATGTGTGGTAATTAGATGCTGGCTATAATTATATTAAGTCCAGCCGGAGGTGATGGCGTGGAGGCTTTACTCCCACTGTATTAGCAATTATGCCTTCCTTGCTTAGCTTGGCATTACAATCGCCAACGACGACTTTCACAACATACCATATTTAGGGCATTGCTAGTAGATTCTATCGAGGAGCTGATAGAAGCAGTCTGTGGTAAGGTGGTCCTTCTCCTCGGTCAGGGCGTGGTCGTTTATGAGGCTTGCGTTTGTAAACTTACCTTTTATATGGAGTCTTCCTTTGACGGCGAATCCGCATCCGAATTGACGCTGGGACTGCTGTCCCATCCTACATCTTGAATGGCGGCTATGTCTGTTTTTCAGCAGTCGAGGATCTCCATTAGTGGTTCGGCTGAACGGGGCCTGCTAAGGGTCCGAATATTCTACATGCGGATCCAAACACCGCTTGTCAGAGTCCTCATTAGTGAATTCGTCATTATCCGTGGCTATTATCTGTTTCGTCACATTTTTATATCTTTCGTATAGGGTTGTGAGCCATATTTTTGCTGCTTGTCGAGCACGCACTTGATATTTTAGCTTGATTGAATATGGGTTTATTCATGCTGTTACCGAGGATCACCAGTGAGAAGTAAGACAAGCACTACTCTACGAACTTGATTGATGCGGACAGTCAGCAGTTTCTCGAACAATCGCTGCGCTGATCCCCGTCTGGCTTTACAGACTTTTAATTTGTGGCGGTTAGATTTCACTTTCTGTTGATAAAATTTGCTTCTGTCTTCTTGCGTATATCATACGCAATCCTGATGTCCACAACCTATATTGGCAACAATCGATAGAAGGAGAAAAGTATTTGCAGCTCTAGCGATACCCAAGCTGCCCTTAAAGTTAAAGCCTTCCTGAACCCTCTTATGGCCTTCAAGTTAGTCTATGAATGCAAGGCTTCGTTGAACGCAGTTGGAAGTCCAAATTCACTGAGTCTTGTCTGGGTCCCAGGTCACAATGGAATCACATTACATGAAATCGTCTGCTATAAAGTAGACAGTCACATGCTGGTTTGCATACAAGACAAAAGCTGATGCGGTGGAATGGAAACTTATACAATCGCCTTGGAACGTGGCAGAATTTTTTTAGAAAGTAATGGCGCACATAATGGTATTACTGAATAAAGAATTCTTTTTACTATAATTATTGAATCAACTTAAAAAACAGAGGGGAATTGTATGGCAAGATTCGTAGGATCGTTCTGATCCGTGAACTATCGTCAGTTGCAGAATAAATTCCTAGAAGTCTTCTAAGCGAGAGGCCCCAAGACCGAGAGACTGGTGCAGTTTTGCAGAAAATTCTGCTCTTTGCAAAAGAAACATACTGATGAAGTGAAAAGTAGTAAATTCCACAGTTGCGGCAGGCACTGATAAATGTTATAGTGGGAAATACCTCCCTAACTACTTTATTTGTACTTAAATCCCATCACAACCTTGGGATTCTATTTTCCACCATTGCGGATTCGTTCCGTCTTCCGATAACATCATGACTTATGAAAATATTTTCTTTCCCGTGATTTCCCATTTTACCGCTTCCCATCAAAATATCGCATTCCTCTAGCCAAAATCGTTTAACTTCGACTTCGTAAAACTTCATAAAATCTCATCCGTCCTTTTGACCTATAATTTCCGTGCACTCTTCGATTTTGGCAGACTTTGTTGCCTTTTGTTTGTTTGATAAATACTCGTATCTTAAGCAAGCAAAAATGTAACTATCGATCCACGACTACTTTTATTGGCTTCCACTTAGCGAAGTTTAATCCTCTTTTGCCCTAATACTCTGTAAACACGAAAAGGACATAAAAATACGCTGTCTTCCTCTCAATCCATCGTCGACATTCGTACGAGTAGATTTATCCATACCAACAGTCGCCATTCACCACCACCCCAATATGGTTAGCAATGTCAATTCCAGCACAAGGATATCCCTGTTAAGAAGAAAGTTCACTCGTCGGAGTGTTTATTTCTAGAGTGCATAAAGAACAAACGCGTGAAGCCTTCAAGGACTCATACATATACTCGCGCCAATAACAAGAGCAACATTTGATGATTGCCGGAGTGGGTGGTGATGTTGGGGATGAAAATGGGAATAGAAATGGGAATGGGACTATAAAATTGGCTCTTGTATTCCAGCTCATCATATCCGGCACAGCACCTGGCTCTTGACTTGCGTGATTTACGCACACACCACGTATGGCACATGAACTCTTTCTTTCCACTCACTTAACAATCGGAAACGAGTCACACAATCGGCATCGGTGGGGGAGCTTGCAAATGTCGCGGAGGGATGGTAACTCGTTTTTATTTATCCACTTTGCAAGTCTTTTTGACTTTGAGCTGTTAAGTGTCTTTCTGCTACTGTTATCCCATTGCGTGTTATCCCATGTGTGTGCGTTGGTGTGTACTAAATCCCCATAAGGATTTTTCTGTTCTTCTCTCATTTTTATTCGTTTCTATCAAGTATCTCCGGCATATGGTGCTCAACATCCTTTCAGGGGAAATAAAAATCATTTCATCACCTCCCAGCTCCTATATGTTGCGTTGCGTACCATCGCCCTGGCATTCACCTTCGTACTCGTATGTGAATATGGAGCCTAAGGCCGCCCTGCCACTTGAGAGGCATTCCATTTAATAAACACGCAAAACAATGTGGCTTAATAAAAATGAGAGAATGAATAATGACTCCAAAGGAGACACAAATTTTCATCCCCATCCCTTGGAGATTGTTGTTGGCGGTGGAGGTCGGAGGATGGCAATAGGTAATAGGTGGGATTGTGTGTGTTATTATTTCTAAAGAGGTCCTTTGCTCCCGGAGGTGGAATATACGAGTACGTATATTTTTACGCTGCCACTATTGGCACTGGTGCTGCTGTTTCCGTTTTCGCTTTCCACTCGCTGAATTGTGGTAGTCAAGTTGCTATAGTGCCGCTGATAACCCACCTGACTGACAGACGATACGCCTGTTACGTACATACATACATGTGTACATATGCACACATAGTGAGAGACAACGATTGTCAGTTGAATGTATTATGCCACAAATTATCGCATTTCCATGGTTAATCTGATCGTAGGGACATAAGGATTCATTTGAAATTTATGTAACGTGTTTGCGCGGGAGGATTCGTATTTTTGGGAATCCGTTTGCTATTAAGGAAGTGAGGAGGCTCACAGCAGTTGTCATATAAACCTGACATCTCCACCGCATGAGGTTTGAACTTTATGAAGGATCTTAAGTCAAGTGGAAGGGAATTTATAGGTTCGGTTTTGTTCTGCTCCTTCTGTGCAATGATATCGTTTGCTGTCGTCGATGGTATCTTTGTCATTATAATCTACGAATGGAGAAGAAAATGACGGAGTGGTGAAGACGACGGATGGAATGCAGGTACATACATATACGTATAAACCAAATATAAGGCACATGGGCATAGATATACAAGGATGCTCGGCTTTTACTTACGTAAAAAGATATTCAATTTGATCTTCGGTTTATTTCATTGGAAGTAATTTGGTTCCGTCTTTAAGCAATTCGATGATAGCAAAAATTATGTCGTGTGTCATAAATTCTCTAGAAATTATTTTCATTAAACTTTTAGAACTGATGTCTGCTGTGTGGTTGGGGGCTGTGGAGTGAGCAAAATCGCGTTTTAGGAGGCGCATTTGGAATTTTATGATGATTGAATGGAAATTAAGTCATTGTTGAGGTGTAAATTGACAATGGGGTGGGGCTGGGAGAAAAGGATGATCAAATGGATGAGGGCGTTCGATGAAAGCAGCATGAGAAAGTATTGTCTGATGAAAGTGTGCTGCTAAGTGAGCTTAAAATTTTATTACTAGAGCGACTGAGCAATATATTTGCACGAGATATAGGCGAATACTGTGAAGGATGTCGTTTTCTCGCTGTAGGAAATATGAACCTGCCGCAGTTGTAGTAAACCGCCGGTAGCTTTTCGAGCTAAATTAACTGATGTGATCAGAACGACATCACTTCGCTATGACATTGTTTGTTATTTTAAGGTATCTGAAGTATATTATTACCATTTTAGCTCGTATATCATCGATATGGAAGGTAAAGCCGGATACCTTCAGTGCTTGTAAAAAAATTGTATAATGAACAAGGAACCGATATAATTGATGTAGGCTTACTTTGTGCTTCAAAGAAAATTATGCAATGTGTGTATGTAATTATGTAATGGAAAAAGCACAGGAAAATTGTAAAAATGTTTCAATTTTTATTCGAGTTGATAAATCAATGCGTATCTCTATAAAAAAAATAGTCAAAAGGCGTTAAATCGCACGATCTAGCCGGCCAATTCACTGGTCCAAAACGAAGGATAAATTGCTCACCGAACTCATTTCTCAATGGTTCATCGATTCGCGAGCTGTGTGATATGTAGTGCCATCATGCTATAACCACACGTCAACCAGGTTCAGCCCGTGTATTTGTGGCAAATAAAAGTTCGAATTCATTGAAAGATAGCAGGCGCCATTGACGGTAACATTGTTCTCACAGTCATCTTTGAAAAAACACGGGCCAATGATTCTGCCGGAGCATAAACTGGATCAAACAGTGAAGTTTTCCGGGTGCATTGGCAGCTCTTCTATTGCCTGAGGTTGCTCATCGATCCAAATACGGTAGTTTTGCTTATTAACATACCCATTTAATCAGAAATGAGCTTCGTCGCTGCAGCTTCCTCCAGCTTTTCTAGGGCTAACTAACCGAAAATTCGACACAATGGCACGTCGTTCGGCTTCAGCTCTTGAACAAGCTGTATTTTGTAAGATTTTAGACCAGCATTCTTGCGTAAAAGCGTTCACATAGTCGAGTAACACAATCCCAATTGCTGCGAACGGCGACGAATGGACAAATCACGGTCTTCATTAACACTGGCGGATACACTCAGCAATATTTTCCTCTGTACGCACTGTACGGATACGGGCTTGATGTCCAAAAGCGTGGAATTGGTACGAAAGTTGGTCGCTATAGCTTGAATTGTTTACAGAGCACGAATTTTGATAATGAAATTCAATTATTTGTAAGCGTTGTTCGGGTGTAAGTCTTTCCATGATGAAATGATAATGCTAACTGCATGTTTGACTTTGGGATATGTCACGAATCACACGTGAGCTGTCAAAAATAGAACACTGAAAAACCAAAATTCCCAAAGGCGACGTCAGAGATAGATTTAACCAATGATATCATTTAATCTTCGTGGACATATTCACAAATTCATGTGACGTTGTTTCGGGATCTAGCGTGGTTATAGAGTAAGAGTGAATATAAAAAGGTTCATGCAAACGCACACGCCCGAATCATCATTATGTGCTCTGACATTATCCTCTGAAGGATCTGGCCCTCAGGTTGAAGGTTGTGCCGTTGAATTAACTCCCCAACCACGTAAAACATTGTGAGCAGTGAAGCAACAAGCAGCCTCTGATATATGGATGGGCTTGCTGTCGACGATCTCAGTAAACGGCTTTCGGCTATGCGCGTGGTATGGTCGATGCCTTAACAATGCACATGTAGCAGAGCAATTAGGAGGGGGCCTAAACCGCTGCAAAGCAGATGTTAGTGACATCAAAAATGTGCTACGAATAGACTGTAAAAAACTGTAACATATGCTATCGTGATTGGTACAGAGAGCAAAAGAAGTGCTTAATTGGATTTTGGGTTTATTTGCAAAGGTAGATTTAGGGAAGTAGAATTTACCTTCGGCCGTCTGAGTATACGCCTAATTATAATCTGCATGAAGGCCAAATTCGATACCATAAGGGCAATATGGGCTCACGCCACATGCAACAGGAGGATAATTGAACTTGATTACACCAATTACTCGATGAATAACCAGTGTCCAAAATTGAACATTGAGATTGTTCTTGGCGATTTGATTCCAAGTTAGGAAAGTAGAGCATCTTTGGCGACACAGTAGAAACGACATCAGCTCGGAAAATGGAATCAACTGAATCAACTTTCACAACTTTTCACTTTCATAAGTTTTCTACAACTCTACGTCCATAAAGGGAGCAGTGGCTGATCGAAAAACCGGCAACCAGATTGGCAGCGTTACGATCGCCCTAAGTCAGAGCTCTAATAGTCTGGAAGTCCGAAAGTTTCGAGGAGCCAGCATCAATTCAAAACAGTTACTCAAACCAGTTAGCCGTGCTTTTCTTGTTCTCCCTATTCACCTGTTTAGTTTTCAGTTCTAGTCTTCGTCAAATTGCATTTCCCGGTTCTTAACCGAATACATAAATTTTTTTTTGTCTGCTGGCAGGTTTCAGTGCAAAGCCCCTATCTAAAGTGCAAACAAACAACATCACCCGTTTCAAATTTTAAACATGTCTTGCGGGATTGCGAATTGTGTAATCGATGACAACAATGCTGACTGCAAGGGCATCTGTGGGAAAGCCTTTCATACCGTTTATGTAGAGTTAAACGAAAGAAATATGGTGCTTATCAAAGAATTCTCCGATAACCTACTTTTCTTCTGGGATGAATGCAAGAGTATTGCACTTTCGCATTTGCTTTTGGAAATAAAATGCCTAAGCGATCCAAATGACTCCTACCAAGACGCACTCGCCAAAAAGATTACGGACAAAATTTCGATTATTGAAAACAGTGTTTAATGTGTTGAAGAGTTACGGAACTCAGTCCAGAACTTAACCGATCTTATAAAATCCAAAGTAAAGTACATGGATAAACAAATTGCTGGTCTAATCGAGTTAGACTCCGTGAGATACAGGAATGAAGAAACTCCCTTACGTCACCTGGATTAAGTGTTGAGTGACATCAAAGCTATCTGTTCTGCTCAGGTTATCTCCAACCAAAAAACCTACGAGTTGATAAGCTCCCTGCATGACGTCATAAGCATTCATTTCCAGTCT
The DNA here is from genome assembly GCA_963966105.1 of Volucella zonaria. Taxonomy (NCBI): domain Eukaryota; kingdom Metazoa; phylum Arthropoda; class Insecta; order Diptera; family Syrphidae; genus Volucella; species Volucella zonaria. Next base: position 189,710,150 of record OZ014532.1, on the reverse strand, counting down.
TCGTCACACAAACAACTCTCTCCTGAACAATGTGGCCCTATGCTCGAAGTTATCTTCGATAAAGTGAACGATATCGGTGACGAACTTACTGGAACTCGATCCATCGTATGCGATATTGAACATCACATCGCAACAATAAACAACAAAATTGTTGACACACAAAACTTCCTGCAGCCTTACCAGAATATCCATTATATTACATCGCTCATGGCTGAATTAATGGAACCTGAAGTGGATTCACGCTTACCCCACATATAAGTCATCTGCGGGCGGTCCAACTTACTGATTCCTGCGAAGTTTCTTCCGACTAGACAACAGATATCTACCTAACATATATGTCAGCCTCTACAATCGCCGCCGCACGGAAGCTTATCAAACACTTTCATTCAACTTGGACACCTTCCGAATGGCAATGTAGACTTGATAAGCTTGCTTCGAAGAATCAATTGGTCACTACGCTTCTTATCAAAGGCGCCCCCCCAAATGCTGATGTTGATTCGATCTCGATCTCTTTTTCTTCAAAAAGAAATATGGCATCGCCTAATGGCGCAATTTGCTTCCAACATCTCACCACAGAAGCAAGCGCAGCTTCAAACTCAATCTTCCGTCCGAATACGAATGGTTATTCCAAAATCCAGACAGAAACAATTTCAATCTTGGGAATATGCGTGTCCGCAATTGGTTGAAAAATACGACCAAGAAGCAGGATAAAGTAAAGCAGTCCGTCATACCTAAACCAGCTAATAAATTAGAAACTAAATTTACTTGGTCAAAACCCAGCTCTTCTTCTCACAATAAACCCAGCTTCACTTGGAGTTTTAAAACTAAAATTGTTAGAAATTTTAAGCCTCCCACCCATACTCCAACTCCCTCTATTCCACCCCAAACCAAACTCCAACGTCAACGTGTCTCTTTCGACTTAACCACTACAACTCAAACTGCCAGCACTCGACACGCTTTTCCGTAATTTTGACCTCAGAACTGGAGCTACTCGTAAATATACTAACTTCATCAGTTCTCACATTTTGAACCCCAATTCAGAAACCCTATTAGTTGCAACGTCAAAGCCCTCTTTCTTAACCACTCCCCCTTCTATTGACCTTCTTTCGCTACCCACTATTTCTAGGCTTAGGGATATATGAGAATATACTATCTGCGCCATAAATCTGGCTCGGTGTACTACGAGGGTAAAACAAAAACAAGCGTCATGGTTTCCATCCAGCAAGAAGGCCTCTCTACCGATGTTACCAGTCTCAGGAAACTTTATATAAAGTATAACGAGATTTTCAATACGCCTTCCCATAAAATTGCAGACGAGCTGCCGCACTATCTGCTTTACTCCCGCCATAAAACTTCTTCTACATTCCCTCCTTGGTATAATCGTCGACTTCGCTCTCTACGAAACAAAAGAAACAAGTTATGGGCGGCATTCCTTCGCATCCACTCTTCTTCCGACTAAATTATCTAGGTACATATCTTCATTTCATTGAACTCTACAACTCTCTCTATCAGCGCTACCTCAATAGTGCGCAAACCAATCTCATAAATGACCCCAAGTCTTTTTTTCAATTTATCAATTGCAAAAGTAAGACTGATGGTTATCCTTCCTCTCTCGCTTTTGATACCAAGTCTTCAAGTCATCCTCCTACCATCGCCAACTTTATTGATACTCGTACATTTTTCAAACAATCGATTGCCAACGACTCGTACCAGATCCCTCTTACTTCAATGATCTACCAAATTTCTCCGTTGGGTCCCTTTCTCAGTCGAAATTTCGACCCTGCAGTTATTCATGAAAAGTTACTAAATCTTAAAGATTAATTTGTACCTGGCCCAGTTGGACTCCCCGCCAAGGATACCAAAGAAGTGCTATGCAGAAATTTAACGTCGAATGTCAACAATTACGAGTAAAAGAGACTGCTTGAGGCTTTTCTGATCATGTCTTCGAAAAGCTTTCGGGAAGTCCTTTGCTGTCAGCATGAAATGCAGAAGATACGCCGCATCTGAAGTGCTGCCCCTGAGGACCACCACTGTGAAGGAAGCACCCCAGCAACACTGGGGATTGAATTGCTAAGGAGAGTACACCAACTCATATGTAAAATGCGGTCGGAAGAAAGTATACCCGACAAATGGAATCCCAGCGTAGTTTGGAATTTGGCGAAAAGATATAGCAACACAGCGAACCATTGGAATTCATCGTCTCCGAAAACTAAGATAGGTTGAGCAAAACAGCAAAAGTAAAAGAAAATCTCACCTCCGGTGCCACTTTCAAGGGACCACAGCCAACTTAGTGTTCGCAAATGGAGAGAACTGTTGTCTGAGGACCAGATCCACCTGCGTATAAATGGCATTAGCATACAGAAATGTCAAAATAAATTGGTGAGAAGGTAGTCGATGAATCTCTGAATCGATAAAAATAATTTAAGGCCACCGATTCAGTAACAGGATTAAAACGGGACTTTTTCAAATATCAATTGACACCACGAGCCTGCTTGATGAAAGGCTTCAGGAGTTCACAAAGTATGTATTACTTACAGAATCTTATAGCAATGCTAAGAAGAAATTTGGAGCGCCTTTTTTTTTACACCGGGCTGTCGGTAATCAGATTCACTTAAAACGAATATTTACTTGGTGGTTGAGTGGTGCTACAGTTTGGTGGCAACCGCCTCCTCAGGTGCGCGCCACCTAAAGTGAGATCTTTTTGTACTGGGTTGTCCCTCCGGATTCGAAGACTCTACATGCCAGAGTATTTGTGTCCATTCGCTTCACATGCCTTAGCTAGCTCAGGCAGCTAATGCGCAGTTTTCTGACTAGGCCGATGTCGCTGTACAGCTTGTGAATATTCTCCTCCAAAGCCCGCCGACGCAATCGGAACCGAATATTTTTCGAAGGATTTATCTTTCGTAAGAAATGAGGATATCTTCATCCGCTTTCGATAGAGTCCACACTTCAGCGACAGAAAGTAGGACTGAGATGATCAAGGTCTTATATCGAGTGTCCTTAGATAGGGCCTTACTACTCGATTGCCTTCTTAGTTTAAAGAAACAGCGAATCGAAGGGTGATTCTTCGTTTTATTTTTGCTGAGATGATGTTGGCAGAATTTGTAGCAGAGCCGAGGTAGACAAAGTCACTTACTACCTTGAAATTATAGCTGTCAGCTGTTGTGTGTCCCTTCTTGTTGACAGCATATACTTAGTTTTACCCTCATTTGCCTTAATCCATTTTTGTAGCTTCCGTTGCAATGCTAGCGAACCCAACGGTTGTAGCCCGCTGAGATCTGCCAATGAAATCGATGTCATCTGCGGACGCTAGTAGCTATACAGACTGAGATTTTGCCTCCAGTGTTCGCTTATGAGTTTCACACAATTCTTTCAAGTTAACGAAGTCATATGAGAGCTCGTCAATTTGTTTAAAAAATTGTTTGACATCAAAGGCCGCGTTGAGTCGTTACCAATGGGATTACCTCGATGGAGCAGCGAGCGTTCTTCATCGTTAGTCTGCACAAATGGACAAGTTTGGCAGGGATACTAAAACCAGACGTGACTTTATATAGATCGTATCTATAAATCCTGTCATACACAGCCTAACAATCGAGGAAAGCGGGTATCAACTACGACTTCTGGCGGGATTGTGAAGATTTGGTCCATTGTTGACTTTCCTGGTTTTAAACGTCACTGATAGGGGCAAATCAGGTTGTTGGAGAAGGGTTTCACACGTTCACGCAATATGAGTTAAAAGATCTTGTATCCGATGTTGAGTAGGCTTATACCTCTATAGTTGGCACAGTTTAGGTGGTCTCCTTTTTGTCTATCGGGCATACGGTGCTGAGATAATATTCATAAGGTATACACTTTTCTCGCTCTCCACAAAGTCAAAGTCGGTATCCCTACGTAATTTCTCTTTCCAAAATCCCCTGTGACCGAAAATCCTCTGTTTTGAATGTAGGGCATTTGCTCTTTGCATTGAAACGGGAGATTTTGACACAGGGGAAAGAGATTTTGGAAAAGCATATTTCATACCCAACCCGTCAAAGTCATTTGAATACCTCGGCCGGTAAGCCGCCGTAAGTGTACATAAGTTTTGAATATGTATAATCGTCTAAGTTGAATGGTCTATTCTGGGTGACGGCGGCATGTACCTTCTTCGTCAAACCAGGGATTTTTTGGTAGTGGTCTGGTGAAACCCAGCACTCCAGTTTCTGCATCTCTGATAGCACGCTGGCAGCGTTGGCACTAGTCTTCGGTACTTGATGCTGGCGGCATAAGAGTTGCTGAGAGATTTCAGGATACGCGTTCCGCGAAGATTTTGGCGGTCTCTTGTGATTGAAACTTTTCTATGTTATATCTTCTCACAGTAGTTCTTCTTTGCCGTGGCGGTTGGGAAATCCGGTTTCGTACTTTGGCTGCAACAAGGTGGTGAACTGAGTCGATGTCGGAAGGCTCGGACGTCCAGAATGCTGGAGACATGCCTTACGTCTATCGCGAAGTGATAAGTCCGCTGCCAGATCTATTGTCGTGTAAGCTATGCTTACCAGCGTTCCTCCATAAGATGTTCTCCTTTCCTATCCTAATATGCCTAGTACGATTTTAACATCATACTTCGGGCATTGCTCATATGTACGTCTTATCGAGGAGTTCGTAGAAATATTCTTTGGTGGCGTCGTCCTTGCCTTCCGAACGGGCATGGTCGCATATTAGGCTAATGTTAGCAAGTTTTGCCTTGATGCGGATTGTCATAAGGTGCTCGCTCACGCGCCGAAAGCTCAAGTCTTCTTGCCTATATATACTCGTACATATATCACAGTTTTTCATTCTTCTTATATTCGGCCCATCCTACTGCACTTCCTGGATGGCGGTGATATCTGCTTGATAGCAGTCAATAGCACCTGCTAATTGCTCGGGTTAATGGGGACTTCGTATCGGGTTCTTCTCTTAGACCCACAGTTACAACAGTGTCGTTATTTTTGAGTTTGGTTATGGGTATCATGTTGATTGCGTGGATATTGTCATCTTTTATGTTTGTCGATTTATAGAATAAGAGCGGAGTATTATTCATTTTGAGCAAGGGAAAGGAAATTAGCTGGTTGCCCCGCTTCCTGCCGTAGAAACACAAACTGGGTATTTGAGCACTACCTTAAAATGACTATTTATGAGACCTACAAGGTCCAAACTAGCTTTCAATTCAATTAGTTGGGCAAAGGAGGTTGAAATTCTCATAAGAAAGAAATTTACAAATCCCGTCATAATGCCAGTTCTTAAGCATAACTGATGCCATAATCGGTGATTATGCTGCTGCTAGGTAAATAGACAAAGTAGTCCAATACTAGGCATCACAGGAGCAAATTACTGAGTTTGTTTTTTGACTTTACCAAGAATTAGCGCCGAAGTCATTGAAACGGATTGAAAATCTGCATAAGCAGATCTTTCGCCTTTTGTCTTTTCACTTTTCGACTGCTAGGTTCAATCTGTTTGCTACCTTGGCGCTTGGTCTATTCAATACTTTCAGTTGTTTCTGCTAGAATTAGAAGTGTGTTGTGCGGCTATGGGTCCTTCAACCACTGCTACCTAGAAGAAGCAACAGTCACTGCTAGGAAAAATGGTGTGGTAGCCCTAACGAAAGGAGTAAAGGAAACATTAGGTATATGCCGAGAAGACGACATACGATTGTTTACCTACAAGAGCCCATATTTGAGTAGACGTCGCGTCGTTTATTGTGTACTCGTATTGTCTCTCCCAGGCCATAAAAGTAAGAAGGCATCTGTGTTCGTTTTCTTCTTACGGAATTATATTAGTAGAAGGAGCCGATGGGCTCTTAAGCCTAATCCCAATGGTTGTATGCTCGTCTGGTGTAACAAGTTTATTTCTACCCAAGGATCTGAACATGCCGGCGACCATACGCTTAGGTTTTTACGGGAGACATGGTGGGAAAGTGGCGAAAAACTATCTACAGAAAAATCTTGCTTTGCCAAATAAAAGCCCAACGGGATGGAACCACGTCCAACTGCAGGCAGGCATACGTACATGGGCATGTCAATTATCAGACCTCGAAACGTACTCGTGCCTCACATTTTGTCAAAAAGCAGTCACAGTGTCCAGACCAAACCCTTTGTAGATTTTTTTAGATGGTCATCGCCCCCATTGCATTCCCGAATTACTCGTAAATCACATTTGACAATTAGCAGAAGGAGTGGCACTGCCGCTATCTGACGTTTCTAAACCCCACGCAAAACATGTCTGGATTACCTCAGAGCCTCCGAACTGAACCTTGATAGAGATGCATCAATTCGTTTAATTAGAGCCATAAACGAACTGAATTAACCAAAACACATTTCGACTGATTATCAACTTTACCTGCTTCCAGTATGGATGGTTAGACACACGGTAGATAGCTCTCTGGTAGATTGCCTTTACTACGGATGAAGGCAATAGTAGAACTCGACTCAATAGAAGGACGGACCCAATGGCGTTGGGATAATAAAAACGTTCGAGAGACTTTTATGACCGCGAACATAAAACATTTTTTTGGTAAACAAACTATTTAGGGAGCCACTGGCATTGATGACGATGACGACTTGGATGATTTGGACGATTCTGACGATTCCGCCTCCTCGAAAGGTGTCCATGTCAGTTAAACAGTTTATCAGTTGTACAAACGTACATACAATCAGTCTGTGGGTGCTGTATAGGTATTTGGTAAGGTGGCCGAACTATAAAAAATCGTTCATTCTGTCTGCGCTGGCTTTGTTTTGCTTTCTAAAGTCGTAAAAATCCTTGTTGTTAGGACAAACGAGATCAAGCGTGGGGATGTAGCATAGGGTGCTTATAGTAGGGCCAAGGTGTGGGTGAGTTTGAATAGAGTTTGACTGTTTTTCTTTTATTATTTTACGAGCAGTGTCGTTAAACAATCAACGGTTATTGTAGTGGCGTCTTAAGCGTTTTTTTTTTTTTTTTTTTTTTTTTAACAAACAAAATGGGCTTAGGGAGCAACAACATCTGCTACTAACGACCAACACACCAAACCGACGGACTGCATGAATTGTGTTCTTCGTTTGCTGTTTAAATCACCCAACGCCCAAGCTGACATTACAATTACAATTACAAACACATTGCTTGGTGGCAATTAAATTAAATTTCATTTGTTCTAAAAGGGATTTTTATTGTGTCTGTGCGGGGGAGGTATATGTGTTTGAATTGTACCAGAGGGAAAAGTTCGAGGAAAAACGAATGCCGGATAAAGATAATGAACATGCAACAATGTAATGGACTATTAATGGGACAGCAGCATTGACGAATGTTGAGTAATTGAATTTGTTTTTATAGCTCTTTCGGCTGGACAAAAGACAACAACAAGAGGCGGAATATACCATTTATAGTGCCCAAAGTGCGTTAATGGTCTTGACGGAATGCTTGATAGTCCTTTCACTACAATTTCAGGAACATTTAGTCATATCCTTATAAAGGGAAAGCATGCAAATTTGTACATTTCGGAATGACGCATACCTACCCCACTAGCAACATGATTGGGAACAAACAGAGAACAATGGAACTGGCTTAGTAATTTAATTAAAGCAATTTACCTTAATCGTTTAAGAGTTATGCCGACCCCAAGAACTTTGCTTCTTTATTAATTTTTGCGAATTTTTGGATTCATTTTGGCCCCATTACCTGACATTCCGATAAAGATAGACCATAAAACCCAAAAGGTTCCACAAGTTAGTTTAACTTAAGTCCTTAGTTCCAGCTCATCGAAAGAATAATTCATTTTCCTTCGTCAGTAAAGGTCATACAGGAGATGACAAACGAAATTCGATTTCTCCTTGTAATATGGAACTTGCAAATTGCTTACTGCCGTAGTAGATCTGACACATTGCTCTAGTCATTGCGAATGCATCCATATTGCTTCAGCGTAAAATGGTTTTATTCATTTTTACAGCATGCCTAGAGCTTAGCGGAATACTTAAGAAGGAGAGGCGGTAGCATGTGGACAGTGTTAATTCCTTCCTTGCAAATTCTTTCCTTCTATTGTTGCTTTGGACTAGCATAAATCTGTATCCTAAATCCCCATATAAGTGCCAGCTGCAAGAAAAAACAATACATTTAGCAGAGCCAACCCACGCGAAAGATCAGCGAGGTGGTCGGATATAATTTTCAATGCCGTACGGACGAGCTGTCTAAAAGTTGTAACACTGGGGACAGATGGAAGGCTACCTATCTCAAATAATCCTTCAGTTCTCTGAGTCTAAGATTCTGGACGTAAAAAGCGATTAAAAGTATGGATTTGAACCTAAAGGATAATACTGTAGGTGATACTCGCAATAGCGACAATCCAGCTCTGGCATTTTCTGGAGACGCCAACTAACATAATTCCAAAATCTCCACCGATTTAGGTACTGACCCAGAAGCAGCTGGATCACTTGATTTCGATGACTTCTGTGGTTCTTTCTACGACACGTTCGGTAGATTGAGCTGGAATCCATGGAGAGAGTACCGGAGAGGCCCTGTTTGTTATGGTTAAACTCCATCAGAATAGACCTGTGGGTTGACCAGAGTGCTGTTTTTGACGGCTTGACTCCAGAAGAGTCACACTCCTGAAGGAATATAATCTGAGGGATAGTTGAAGTGGAAATGGAGACGTGGGACACAGATAGCGAGTGCTAAAGATCTCCCGCTCGCAGAGGCGACGGAGAAGGAAGCAGGTCAGTGGAAGTAACACCCGCTTCCTCGGATCCGAAACTAAGCATTCTTCTTTCCCGCATAGGGCCAAGAGGAAGAAAGTTTCCGGCACTCCCTTTGTCGAAGAATCTCTCCGCGCACGATTCCCGGATAAAATCAGTACTGCAACTAACAAAGGCTGCAGTTCCAGTTCCGCTTCGCATAAAGCGCTCAAACTTATCGACGAAAACAAAACCAGCGATTTCACACGCATACGATGTCCGGATAAGGTTAGTGCTACAACCAGCAATGGTGGTAGTTCTGGGGAACAGCAGTCGACTAATGCGGTGAAATCCCTGCTGAGAAACAATTCTGATGGTGGCTTTCCCAGCGCCCAAAATCGGGGTGGAACCGGTGATACAACCCCAAAAAAAACCCGAATGTGAATGAGACCGGCGCGCATATAAGGATGCCACTATTTCCGCTCTAGCGCTTCGAATGACAACAATTTCAACGAAACTGAGTGCAAACACTGTGTCGATCAACTGTAGAAGCTAGCCAAACCAGAGAACGTTTGTATTCAAGCAGTGGGTTACGATATGCAAAATTTATAGCAAACTTTTGAATGCTTAAACAAGTCTGTGCCGAAAATCTCATCCCCGGAGACTAAGGCTTTCGATGTTTTCAGATAACCCAAACTGACGCGCGCCATCTTTTGGATTCCGGGGCAACTCTAGGAAACAGGGGATGTTCTGATACGTCCTCATACCCAGAACTCTGGACTCGACACTGAAAAGTGGAAAATTTACTCTCACAGGGAGAGAAAGAATACGGAAAACTACGATGGCTCTTCACTTGTTGTGAAGCTTCTGTTAAGACCATTAAATCTAGGTATGACTCCCGCTGCTATCTTCATCTTCTAAGGACTAATTTCCACTTTGATTCCAAATGAATGCAGACGAGAGATAACCACCACAGGACTCATCTATTCTGTGTACTCAGATCAACCTCCAACATTCTTAGCCCGCTATTGCATCCCTACGCAGCAGGCTTTCCGTGTTGAATACAAAACCTCACATAATATCCACAGAGGAACCATGGGTGTGGAATAAACGCATCTGTGGTTTCGTCATTGCGTCTGCATATATTCTCTAAAATTCGATTTTACCACCACAACCAAAGGCAGTAACCGAACTTATTGAATGCTGTGATTCCAGGAATATGGGACTTATCATATGCTGCGATGTTAATGCTCAGAATACTTTTTGGGGCAGTAGCAAATGAAAGGTGCTATTTCGACTTAGCCAAAATAATCAAGGTGATCAAGTGCGAGGATAGCTTTCCCGAGGACTTTTTTTTTCAAAGGTAGGATGAGCAAATGAGACCCTTGGAAAACCTCCATTTGGTTGTATGCCCTTGGACAAAGGTAAACTTCTTCACTCAAACTACATAATTCAGCTGTTCCAATGGATACTTCGGCAGTCATTAAAGCTGAGTAATCCAAAAAAAATAGCATAAACTTCCTGCTTAGATGTTCTTGAGAAGCTCGACCATCTATGGCGCTTTGGTATCAGGTATGCCACAGTAAACGTTTTCAAATTCTCTACCACAGACGACACACGGGATGTCGACGACACGAACAAGCTATTCTAGGGCATGAGTATTTCAACCGAGACTCGCGACGAATGAGGAAGAGATGATAATGCAGATCAATCAACTTCAGAATCATTCAGGAGCACTGGGTAAATGTCAAGGATATCAAGGGCTACATGAAAACCCATATGACATACTCTACAGTCGTTTCAACGCTTGTAAACCAAGACTTGTATCTGAGCTAAGAAAAATGTACGTTTTGCTTACCATATGTCTAAGCTTGGTTCATGACGTTTTGGATATGTTAAAATCGGCCAGGACTTACTGCTGGAGCCATCTATTGACAGAACTTAGTTGCGCACCTAGTATTATTATGCTAATAAATGAAATACTATACTACTACTACTACTATTGTACTATTAAATTCACTATCGTTGCTTCTGCTCCCGTGACTGTTCTCTGGTTTCTTCCTACAATGGTGATCTCATCATCTCGAATACGTTGTTGTACAGACGTTTTAAATACTGTACCTTTGGTTTCACAAAATTTTTTCGGAATATGTTACTGAAAGAATCACATTAATTCGCCTCGCCTTGCCGGAATCCTTTTCTGAAATCAAATGCCTCGCTGCTGTCTTTACTCTTGTGGAATACTCTTGTGGAACTTATCTTTTACACAGATGGACGAGTTTGATAGCACTGCAACTAACATATGTCATAATTCGGCACGGTTTCCATCGGCTCCTGCAGCCTTATTAGCCTTTAATTTAGTTTTCGCTATTCAGACCTCTCCCTGCTAAAGTTGGCGACGCTGTGGTCGATCATTATCCACGTTAGATGATTTATTTTGTCTGAAAGCGGAAAGTTGGTAATCTTCGCTATTAAAATGACGGCAATTCTTCCAAATTTTCAGCAGACTGTGACTCTACAATTGCGTTCTTATTTTGATCTCCGCTTCCGAACATCTTTTCTGCACCTTTTCGTGGCTTCGGTCGAACACTCTGTAAAGGAATTAAAAGGTGAGCCAACAGATGGTGTGGATGTTGGCTGCAAATTGCTGTCATTTACTAAACTTAGTGTATTCGATCTTTCAGACAGATGACACACATTCTTTGACATTTTTTGTTATGGAGTCGTTTATGACTCAACAACGCATTCTTGTTATAGGCGATCTGTAAAAGTACAATTTCGTGAAATTCCTCAAATTGTCGGTCAACATAATCATCCTAGTGAGTCCGGAATTCGTGCAATGGTGAAGCGTTTTGAAGAAGCTGGTTCGGTATCAGGCCAAACTCCATATCAGCATGCTCGAAAAAACATCAGCACTGTGAGCGAAAGTGTTCAAAACCAGCCAGGCACCTCAATTCGTCGCTGCAGTCATGGCGAATTTCAAAAGTTGATCTTCATTTGCACGACTATAAAATCCAAATTACACAACAAGTGAATCCTTTGGAGCATCTACGACGTCGTCGATTTGTTTGGATATTGGATCGCCAGGACTATTTGTCATCGAATTTGATTTTTTTCCGATGAAGCCCATTTTTGGATGGATGGGTACGTAAATTGTCATTTCTGTGGACCGGAAAACCCAAATGCCATTCCCTAAGAAGTCACTGTATGGAGCGGATTATGGGTTGGCGGCATTAATGGCCCGTACTTTTTCCAAGATGAGAGTGGAGAGAGAGTTACAGTGAGTGGAGCACATTACCACAACATATTAGCCGGCTACTTTTTCCCAAAATAGTATGAATTGGATCTGGACGATCTCTGGTTTCAGCAGGATGGTGCTACTGTCCACACAAGCCATCAATCAATCAATTTATTGCATACGAGATTTGAAGATCGCATTATTTCGGTTAGAAGAGAAGTTGATTGGCCTCCAAGGGCATGCGATTTGACCCCTTTAGACTTCTTCCTGTGGTGTTATTTGAAGAATAAGGTTTAAGGCAATAACCCAGCAGCAATTTAGGATATCAAGCATAACATCTAAACTGAAATAGGGGATATTGACCCACTTATTCTTCAAAAATTCATCGATAATTTTGACCTTCGGATGGATGCTTGCAACAGAAGTCGTGGTGGTCACATGAACTACGTTGCCATAGACCGAACTTTATTAATCAATAAAATTCTTCATTGATTCAACAATAAATCTGTGCGTAATTATTTGAAAACTTTCACACTAGCTGTTGGCTCCATCTTTAGAACAAATTCGAAACTTTCTGAGAAGCCAGTGTTCCTATCCATTACCTTTGCTCAGTGAGTTCGTGTACAGTTTTCGTCCTTCCTTGCATCACCGCCTTGAACGCTCTTAATGTCACCCTTTGTGAAGGCCGACATATCAGATATGCTACAACTAGATAGTGGTCTGAGTCAAAGTTGGCTACTCCAAACGTTCTGACATACTAAAGCCCGGCTTTGCCTCGATTGTAATGCAAATAGTAATATTTTTTATTGCCTCTTATTATAATTAACAAGAAGAAACATATTCCAAATGAAATTCAAGGAGAACAGGTTTAATCCCAAGCAATATTGGAATAATATTAAAAATTTGTTATGCAAAACAAGTAAAGACAATGGCTTAAAAGTATAAAGTTTTCAGAATATTTTATATACGAAAATGACATGGGCAATAACTTTATGGACATGTTTAAAAATGTGGCTGAAAGTCGTAAACCAAGTTCTTCTTGAAATCTTGCAAACGTTCATCAAAGTCTCTACTTGGTAACGAAATTTGATCATAATCATTCTTTTTTGGGGTAGTTACTGAGGATGAAGTATAGAGTGACGAGGTAACAATGATAGCAGTCAAAGTTACCACTGGCATCCAGCTGTCAAAATATTCAGTAAAGTTTGCCATTTCTTCATGCATCGTTTTACACTTGCCGAACGTGCGGAAATTATTAAAACATATTATCGAAATTCCGGCTCAATTGTATTCGTATATACGCAACGTGAATTTCGTCGTGATGTCAGTCGTCATCATGGTCGTTATGTTTCCTCAATAATAATGTGGATGCCGCTGCTGATAAGTCACAGACACCATTCTCTTTGGAATGAGAATCTTTATCCCTCATCGGATGAAGAGTATCAAACCAAAAGAAAAGGCATGGTACGACTCGAGCTCTAAAGAGGATGTCAGGGTTAGAGAAATGTTTTTTCGGTCCTTCAAGACCAATCCGACAGAGGAAACTAAAAAAAGTTTAATCGAGCCAGGGATGTCTGCAACGTCTTTCGTAAGTGTGTGAAATTTCAATACGACCAAAAGTTGAGGCAAAAAATGCTACAATGTCCCAAAGGTAGTAAAAGCTTTTGGTCGTTTGTCTAAAACATCAGAAATTCTGACTCATCTTTTATTCCAACGCTCATTTATAATGACATTCCAGCTGTCAGCTCTTTGGACAAGAACGATTTCCTTACTGCACACTTTGCGACCAGTTCAACACTTCCAGATTGGGACGAATCCACTTTCGCAAGAGGACTTAAAGATCTCAACATATATAAATCAGCTGGAACAAATGGTATATCTCCTCTTCTTCTGAAGAGGTGTTCTTCCTCGCAGGCAAAACCACTACGTAAGCTTTTTCATCAATCCTACTCTTTAAGACTTTTTCCGTGCACTTGGAAAACAGCATTTGTCCAGCCCGTCCCTGAAAAAGGCGAATCTTCTTCTCTCTGCTCCTACAGACCCATTGCACTTACGTCCCTTCTCTCCAAGCCATGGAAACGCTCATAAACCGTCACCTCATGAAATATCTCGAAATACGAAAACTTCTCACTGACCGGCAGTACGGTTTTCGTAGCAACAGGTCCACTGGTGATCTGATGGCATGTCTCACCGAAAAGTCGAGCCAAAACGTACATCAATCTGGCGAAAGCAAGATAGTTGCACTTGATATTTCTAAGGCATTTGACAGAGTTTGGCATCAGGCTCTTTTGTCAAGAATGCGTGCTTTTGGGATCGATGACTGTCTTCTTCAATGGATTAGAAATTACCTTTCGGAACGTTTAATTCAAGCTGGATGGTTTCAAATCAGATATTCACAAAATAAATGCTGGTGTGCCCCAGGGCTCCGATCTGTCTCCGACACTATTTTTAATTTTTATCAATGAACTCTTGTACTACTTCTAAAGCAATACATTCATTTGCTAACGATAGTACTCTCTGCTTTTCATATTCGTTTCCGAACGGACGCTCCTACTCTTCGGCTGTAGAACGGGAACGGCAGCGTATGTTAAGCTCATTAAATTCCGATATCAACAGCATAACCAATTGGGGAACTATCAGCGGAGTGGAATTTAATGCTTCCAAAACACAATGCTGTCTGCTATATTTAAAGCGAAATTTAAATACCAAGTCATTGTTCATGAATGGCACTTACATCGTCGAAACCGGAAAACTTTCCATTCTCGGTATGTGTGTCAATGACAACTTACGTTGGAGTGACCACATATTCGATGTCGTCAAAAATGCTGCTAAATGTCTAGGTTTCCTCAAGCGATGTAAGAAATATTTTACCCCCTCTGATCTGGCCACAATATATAAGGCATTCATCCGCCCAAAATTGGAGTATAATGCCCACATCTGGTCAGGTGCTCCTAAAACATCTCTGCATCTGCTAGACCGGATTCAAAACCGTGCGATAAAACTCATATCTGATACAAATATCACTCAGTCAATGAATACCCTCGAACACCGGCGTAACGTTCCTGTCTGACCGTGTTGTATCGCTATTTTCACCACCACTGCTCCACTGAAATTGCCAGTATCATTCCGCCCCTTCAAATTTTTAACCCTAACACCCGTCTCGCTATGAATGCTCATGAGTATACACTCAAACCCACTTTCGGACGTACTCTGAAATATCATGATTTGTTCGTAAGCCGAACAACTCACTTGTGGAATGCCCTGCCGAGCTCTTTATTTCCTAGTCACTATAACTTGTAAACATTGAAATCCAATGAACATCGGTACCTATTCTTCGCCCGCGCTGTGTGCAAACATTTTAAGGGTACCTTAACCCCTTGAGCGTGCGCTAATTTATAAAAAAAAACAGAATAAAAGGTAATTCGTTGCACCTTGGAAAAGTGTGAGCGTGAGTACACTCGATCAGCTAAATTGGGCATCGTCAGAGAGTCAACCCGGCTTATTTTCCCATTGGATTTGGGCCTACATCCGTATAAGATTATGCTGACGCGAAAATTGAAGCCGGATGACCATAGACAACGTCGTGACTTCGTTAATGGGGTTCTGGAAATGTTGGCCAGAGATCCGGATTTTGTCCAAAATATCATCTTCTCGGACGAGGCCCATTTTTGGCTTAGCGGCTGTGTCAACAAGCAAAATTGCCCGCATGGGAGCGAATACAATCCATAAGTGCTGGACCTAGCTTCAGTTCATCCACAAATATTGACTTTTTAGTGCGGTTTATGGCATGGCGGCATCATCGCACCATATTTCTTTGGAAATGAGGAAGGAGGCACGGTTACCGTCTATGGTCTCAGGTATAGAGCGATGTTAACCGAGTTTCTGTGGTGAGAGCTCGACAACATCGATATATCCGAACTGTGGTTCTAATAACACTGCGCTACTCGTATATGCCATTCAATTGACGCAACGCTGTGAATAAGAAATTTGGCGATTGAGCGAATGTCGAGTGTTCATCAGTTGGCCGCCGCGATCATGCGATTTGACACCACTCGATTTTTCTAGGGCTATGTCAAGTCCTTTATCAATGATATTAAGCCAACCACTTTGGACGAGCCTGATGCCAACATTCGACTAGCTATTGACGGGATAACGTCGCATATATTAAACCGAGTCATCAGAAATTGGACCGAGCCAATTTTATTTTTCCCACAGATTTTTTACGGTAATCTAACGCCTTACAATTATGGCGTTAATTAAATCTAACGGATCGAAAATAGTGGACAGCTCAGCCAGAATATCGCGCTTAGTGATGTTTTTCGCAAATCATATTGCTGGAAACATGTACTGCAACTGATCACTCAATGGACTCCACTTGATTTCTAACGTCTTGATGATTCGTCACTGATTCGTAATACGTTATGTAGTAACACCTCGTTTGTCCACCACTTCCGCAACTCAAATCGCGCTTCTTAAAGGATATTCCTGTCTTTTGCGGATAGGGTGAAGATCTCCTCTATAGAACCTCCTCCATTTATGAGATCATCCATACAAAAATCATCGCTCAATACTTTTGCCCCAAAGGAAACTTTGATTTGTTGCTATCGACAAGGTGGTGCAAAAGTCATCATCCTATCGGAAGAAGCTATAATTTTGGCAAATGGTGGCAAAAGTCAATTCTACTTTGTGAAGTAAACAGACACAAAATACACGTCAACAAGACATGAATCGCTACACTCCTAAAGAACGCCGATTAATTGTTAAGATTTTT
The DNA here is from genome assembly GCA_963966105.1 of Volucella zonaria. Taxonomy (NCBI): domain Eukaryota; kingdom Metazoa; phylum Arthropoda; class Insecta; order Diptera; family Syrphidae; genus Volucella; species Volucella zonaria. The sequence continues at coordinate 189,693,487 of OZ014532.1, read as the reverse complement.
TTGCGGAATAAATCGTCGGTGGCGTTGGCGTAGTATGATTTTCAGCGCAGGTTTCCCGGTCATCCGACAACAACTCGGCAAATACTACGACGTTTAGCCGCTCGCCTAGAAGAGTATGGAAAAATACGAGCTGCTGCCTGGTCTGGACAAGCGCGCGTAACCAACGCTTAAGCCATCCTGAATCTCGACCACTAGGGAAACAACTTTTCATCTAAAAGAATAAGCAAAACTATCGCTTCTGGGGCACCAAAAATCCGTGTATAATCCACGAAGCGAATGGCTCAAAGTTACTTCATGTTGTGCTGTTTAAGCTGGAGGCGTTTTCGGGCCTTATTTTTTTTTAAAAATAAACGCCGCGGGCCAAACGACTACTGTGGACGGCGAGCGCTAGAGAGCTATGCACAACCACTTTCTCCCTTCTCAATTGGATGAATTGGGACTGAAGAACACGTAGTTCTAACATAATGGATCAACGGCACATACTACACGAGCTATGTCGCTTAATCTCTCGTTTTGGCGATTTTGACTGGCCGGAAAGATCGCTTGACTTAACCGTTCCAGACTTCTTTTTGTAGCCTCAGGCTCTTGAAGCCCTCAAAGGGAATATGCACCAAGAATGCGAGAGTGGTGAAAGGTGCCACAAATCGGGCCCGAATAGTCATCACAATTCTGGCGGCAGATGATGTCCTAGTTCCAAGAGCTAGAATATAACTCTTTAGACGATCTATGGTGTGTTTCAAATATTTAAGACTCCTGACAAATTTTTCACCATATGACTATATTTTTTTAAGCTAGCGGATTTATGTCTCTGAAAAAATTTCAAAAAAATCAGTTTGGAGAACCTTACAGAGAAGCTCTTTCATTGTCAAGATCACTACGAAATCTGCACCACGCCTACCTTGTGAGCGATAAGATAGCCAGGCCGGAATATGCCCGGATCCATATGGCCATTCGGATGAAGAAAAATTGGAATTTAAATGGCCCGGAAAGATTCAAGCCATAAACGAAACTTTGGAGTTGGCTTTGATATGAATTGGGGAGCGATTTCGTATACGGGATGCTTAACCGAAGATTCCGTATAGAAATTCTAGAGTTGACGGGCCCATTTAATGCCTCGAAAAACTGTACCTGTTTGTCTTTTCAAATAGCTATGCCAAATATCTTAGTCATTCCCCCCTTCAATATTACATATAACCAAATAAAGTGTTTCTTCCGGTATCAAGCAAACAGGGCTCTCAAGGAGGAAAACTTAATTTCTACCCACTCTTCTTTTCTAATTAGTCCTTTCACCAACCTCTTAATTTACACTTAACCCACATACACAATAGCACAAGCGCATAAGCACATTGCTTTTGTCAACAAAATTACTGTCGATTTTACAAAAGTCTCATTCTCCTCAGTTAAAGGATCTAAGATTTCTGAAAAACTACAATGCGAATTCCTTGGACTTTTCACAGAGCATCATTCAATTGACACATTCTAGTTAAAATCGCACAGCCATGACGACTTACGGTTCGTTGCCTCTATCCAATTGGATGAACTCACTTTCACCAATCAACGAGGATGAAAATTTACGAAGCATACATATATCCAATTTTTGCTCCTGCTGTTTTCTTCTCTACATTGTACATTGTACATCTATTGCTTCCATTGCTGTTGGCTTTTTCCTTTAAATCTCCCTCAATTCCACTCAGTAGTAAGTCGGGTGCAAACATCGTCCTTTAAACGTCTGAATAAGCAAAAATCAAAAAGGATTCATCTACACCCAACTACACTCTACACTCAACTCGTACATGCTATGTATACTTCTTTTTGAATCCAATTTGCCCCTTTGATTCCTCTTTCTCTCGGTCAGTTGATCCACAACCAGATTTATTGTCCAAAAATTTACCACATGTCCTCCAAAGGATGGCGCAGAGAACAAAACAGAAAAAAAAAGAAACACAGAGAGAACAGTCTTCTCCCACTCATTTGACACCAGATAGGATCTAAGGAAAACCTCGTTTTTCTCAAGGACTTAATATGATTTCTCCTTGGGGCCAACTCTCCAGCTCGTTATCATCACTGACCGTCGGCCCATCCTGCTCACTTTCTCCCCGAAGCTTATTGAAGCGACAAAAAGGTTAAAGAACGCCTTTCGTCAATTACCACTCAGGAAATGATAACAATTCTTCTAAAAGCACCCAAACCCCACCAACAGGATAACACAAAAAAAAAAAAAATTAAATAAAAAATCGAAAGAAAAAAATAAAGCAATTGCCTTTCGCCTTACAGCGATCCTGAATCCTTTTGAAGTCGCTCTCACAAAGGCAAAGTGTTAACCCGAAGAATGAACGTTTCTCTTCACTCCTCAAGTGGTGGGATCAAAGTGGCGAGGCTGCAAAAAATAGAAAAAAAAAATGAAGAAAGGATAATTTTCTAATTTAATTAAGGTTTCGGGAATTCTCGCTTTTGTATCCGAAACGCGAAACAATTTTCGCTATACTTTGAGGTGGCTGTCGTTGTTGTTGTAAGTGAAAGAGGAGGAACAAGGAATTAAACGAAACTGCCCGGAGAGATTTAGGGCAAGAAATGGTCCTTCAACGTAAAGTTCACGTACAAGGGTATCCGTAAGTGCACAAAACATTCGGTGGAATTACCTCATCGGCAATAAACATGTGTAAGAAGAATATGGTAGTACCACCTCCCCCCCACCTGACAGACGATCTCACCCCCCACCCATAGTGTGTCAGCTTAGCCAGCCGTTTATATCCTTCAGAGCTAATGGCCAGTCCTAATGTGCACGAAATCACAACAGTAGTGTTGTGTTGTCAGGGAGCCGTTTGTTTTTGTCTTTTTTTTTTCGTTTTTGTTTGTTTTTTTTTTTTTGAATTGAGCACAAGTGGCAAATGGCAAGTGGTAAGTGGCAAGGAACAAGGAGCAAGTGTACTACGTACGAAGAGAGGATGTGTGTTCAAGGCGAAAATATTGTAACTGCTGTTGTTAATGATAATTGCTTGGCTGGCAGGCTTTTTCCATTGCCCCATCGCTCCATTGCTCCATTGCCATTGCTCCTGTTGCTGTTACAAAGTCCACTTGTGCTACAAACATACTTGTATAATCTTACTCGCACTCGTCCTCGTCCTCACAGTATAGTAACCTTCTATTGCGCTGCGTCCCGTTTAATGTCCTGCGAAAACGTTTTGCACCAACGTAAAATAAAATGACGCTTGCGAGCGTGCCATGCCGCGATGGTAGGACTGGGCCACGCCAGTTTGGGCCATTCCAGAACATAAAAGCCCATTGCAGCTGCTCAGAGAGTTTATTGTGCGCTCATTATCCTTCGGTCGAAAATGGAATTCAAATGAACAGGATATACTAACACCATCATGTGTCTGTCGTCAATCTACATCCCTCAACCCACCCTACTCATTTGTTGGGTGAAATTTTTGTGCCGAAGTAAGCATTAATTTTCCTCGCCTCATAAACAGGCCCAACAGGGAGGAACATAAGACAGCAAACTGATGGCAAAGCAGGTCAAGGAGATGAAAAAAAGAAGAACTGAGCGAAGAGGATGGAAAGAACAAAAAGTAAACATGAAGTACCGGCTGTGTGTAGGGTGGAAGGCAATTGAAGTACTCACACTCGTATTCGTACTCATACATGTGCTGGGGCGGACTACTGGTGGGGTATCCTTAAGTATTCTCGGAAGATAATTCCTGAACAGTAAGCAAATCACTCTCTGATTGGATTTATGAATCTGCAGCAGAGGTCCTTTTTCCTGTCGTGCTCCTACTGCTACTGTAGATGTTGCTGTTGGCTACTACTTGCATTGCTCCTTGCTGCTCTGCAACGATAAAGTGCAGCTCCGTGAATTCAGCTGAACCGAACCGGATACTAATGCAGTCAAGCCAGTCAAGGCAAACTAAGGAACAGGAATTTTAATGGAAGGCCATTCTCAAGCTAAATGAGTGTTGTAAATAAAATTTCCATTCTCACTTTAAGATGAGCAAAATTTGCTATCGGAAGGAAATGATGGCAACGAGATTTCATGCAGTGGGGGCTAGTATTTTTGTAAGGGGCAAGACAATTGCTTGAAACATCCTCAAGTTGAAAGGCTTGTTGGATTTGATATAATAACGTGCTAAACAAAGATTTGTTCTACCTATAGTTATGTTAATCTAGGTAACTGAAAACGAAATGATCCCCAAAAGCAACTAAGTAAAATATGGTCCTGCATTTAAATAAAGAAATTTACGCATATGTATGTCCTCAACCACAGCAATCAAGTTCAGCAACGATTAAACTGGAAAGAGGTGCAACCAACTCTGGTCTGGTAAGTAACTTTGCAGTCACTGGATTAGCCCCAGAGAAAATAACGGATTGCTGAGCAATTCCTAGCCCAATTAATGTAATTTCGTCATGGGGACAGCGCATTAGAAGCTGCCTTGCATTTTCGTGATTGAAGAGCACTTTCTTCCTGGACAAATGCTGTTTTTCTCAAAATTTGTAATCCATTGAGAGGCGGTAGTTGACGGGATCAGCGATGCTGGGAAATTCAAATAGTTAGGAATGCATATATGTTATATACACCAACGAAATAGCATGTTACTGAAAGAGTTACTGTTTGCTACTTCCTTGAGAATTGTAAGACATTCAGCTGAAATATTTTTTCAATAGCAACAACAGTAATATTCGTAGCGCAGACAGCAGACTTCATTAAAAAAAAGCTCAAATGTAAGGGGAAATCTAGAACTACGTAAGTCAAGATTTATGGAAAAGCTGTTGTGGCGGTGTCACTTGGAAAATTCTTCAAAAATCCCGATGTGAAGGGGGCAAATAATGTAGCCCCAATCCTTAGATACGAACTAATACTTTGTTGGCTAACATTGGTTATGAAAGACGATCGGATCTAGAAGCAAAAAGGCTTCCTTAACTCTCAAAAACTTCAGATTTTCCTAACTTCAGAGCCTGAGGATATTTCCAATTGCATTCTGACAAACCAGCTGTATGTCTGGCGTACGGCTAATGGTAACTCTAGATGCACTTAATAGGTCCATATGCATAGGCGTATACGTTTGTATATTGCACTGATCATGGGAATGGCAACTTTCATGATCAACATGCGTGGAGATACATACCAAAAAAGTGAAATAAGGTTGCTGTCAAATATACCTAAGATAGGTCGCAGACCGTCTGAACTACCAAAGTCATATAGACCAATCAGCCTCACTTTCTTTTTCTCAAAACTATGGAAAAAATCCTCGACCGACATATCAGAGACGCGGCACTTCAAATGAATCCTCCTCACAAATATCAATATGCCTATCAACCTGGAAAATCAACCACATGCGCCCTACAAAATCTTATCACAAGGATTGCAAAAGATAAAGAGCTAGCAGTCGGTTGTTTTCTCGATATAGAAGGCGCATTTGACAACACAGAGTTCTCTAGATTTCTTTCAAAACATGGGAGTTGGTGACACCACATGTAAATGGATTAAATGTATGCTGGAGGATAAAGTAATAGGCAGCAATAAACTCAGGGTGATAGCTACGAAAGGATGCCCTCAAGGAGCAGCACTATCACACATACTATGGCCCATCATAGTTAATGAACTACTGATTATACTCAGCAATGATAGCTTCTATGTCCAAAGGTATGCAGACGAGATTGCGATCCTAATCAGAGGTAAATTTGAGGATACAATCTCGGATCGCTTCCAGAGGGCTTTAAACCTAGTTGCTGAATGGTGCGCCAAAGTTAGCCTCGAAGCCAATCCCAAGAAAAGCGCCATTGTTAAATTCACAAAGAGAAGAAGGCGAGAAAAAAACTCAGAAATGCCACTCTCTTCGGTGAAACAATAGAGTTCTGAAATATCTAGGAGTCTTACTGGATGAAAAACTTGCGCAGTACACTCATCTTTCTGAGGCTATTGAGAAGGCCAGGATCTTACAGCAAAAGTCTAGCTGAAAAATTGGGGACCTAATGCCAAAATAACACTGTAGATGTACACGGCAATAACGAGACCTTTCATCACGTATGCAGCCCCCGTTGGTGTCATAAACTAACACAGGTCAAGCTCAACAAATTACAGAGACCAGCCTGCGTCTGTGCAACTGGTGCAATGAAAACCCCACAAACTGCTGCGCTTGAAGTTATCCTAAACATCCCACCACTTTATCTAGAACTCATGAAAGAAGCAATGTTAAATACAAACATGCTCATCACAGAAGATGATTCCAATTCCAAACTAGTTCATGCTGCAATTCTTCATGCCTTCAAAAAAAAAACGAGTTAATTGGAATACACTTAATGGACAAATATCTACCGCGATATAATTTTCGGCGGAATTTTAAGGTTGGAACAGGAAAAACCAACATTTGCCAAGGACTTACATGTATCGTAACCAGAAGGAGTTGGAGCCTGAGTATACGGTCCTCGCACTATGCCAACCATACATGCCAGTATGAATACAAGCAGCTCCGTATTTCAGGCTGAAATCCATGCAATAGATATTTATATTGGAGAGAATCTAAACAGGCATATAACAAACAAAAAAATTATGTTCTCTCCGACAGCAGAGCAGCCCTACTTGCAATTAACGTCTTTTAAATAAAATTAAAACTGATCTGGGATTGCCTTCAACTCCTACAACCACTGGCCAGCACAAATAAAGTTCATCTGATTTGCGTCCCAGGACACAGCGGACATGAAGGCAACGAAAAAGTAGATGAACTACCCAGGAAAGCATCCGCGTCTCAATTCATGATGCCAAGACCATTCTGTGGGCTATCAATTAATATAACAAAAGGAAGTATTAAAACCTGGCTAGAGGAAACGAAGCTTCATTTCTGGAGAGAAACCGAAGGTAACAGACAAGCCGAAAACTTTATGACAAGCTGCTGCCACAAAAAAACAAAACAACTACTGCAACTAAGAAGAAGTCAGATACGAGTGACCACAGGACACTGCCGTGTGAAAATATATCTAATGACCATCGGCATAGCACAAGACAATACATGCAGACTATGCAACGTGGACATGGAGACAGCAGAACACATATTATGTGACTGCAATGGTTTAACCAAAACACGTCAACATTACCTAGGTGGATTCTACCTTGAAGCGGCGGACATAGCTACCAGCTCACCTAAAGACGTAGCCACCTTCCACACAAATTGCGGAGGATATCACAACATACCCATCTGTAGCCCCAGTGATCTGGGATTTTATACACCACCTCCCACAACAATCTATCTATCTATCTATGATCAAGAAGGTGCTGAATTGAGATTAATATGGGATTTTAACAAAAAGATGTGTATCATACACCGCGTCCGGTATCGCTGCACCCGTCTTCAGACACTGAAACGGCTACGGTGAATGGTTTAGTACAATACCAGTCGCCCAGTTATCAGAGGAAAGTGTTTGAGCACTGAACTTGATTTGCCTTTTCAAAGTCCTAAACAGGAGGGTAGCTGACATCGGAATGGACCACAATCATTCTCTTAGGCCAAATCAAAAAAGATTTCATGTCTCATTCGGTAATTACGCCCATGCCATGATACTAACTATGTCAGAAGTAGAACTCCAACACGGACAAACTTCGGAAAAATTTCGTGGACAACCTATACTGGTGGGTGCACAACAACTCGAGATCTACGATAAATATTTTTGCAAACAATTGGCATAGGGATGTCAACTCGAAGCAGAGAAGTCACTGGACTAAAAAGCAAATTCTACTGAAGTTTCATATTCCACCAGTTTTGGCAGCGGACAGAGATGAATTTGCAGTCTAGCACAGTTTGCAAACTGGAGCAGAATATGTGCTCTTTTGGCTAGGGCAGTGCTCTACTCAGGATCTAAATCGGTGTGTGATAGCACTTCACTATCGAGAAAAATGAATCCAAGAAACAATGCTGTGTAAGCTTAAACGTATTGTATGACTACTGTGCAACAAGGCTTTCCAGGTAGCATGATCTCTCGTCAACTGCTTTCAGTGCATTATCAAAGTTGAACCTCAGCAAACTGTTTTCAAATATCTACTTCGTCAGTTGAAATTACTTCAGCGCAGTTACTAGACATAATACATATACTGAAAGACGACTTTCATCCCCTCACTAATATTTTCAAACTATCTTTGTCTGAAGGGGATTTTCTTCATCTCTGGAAAAGCGCTTTTATTACCCTTTTTCAGAAAAAGGGCCAGAGCACGATATCACCAATTATCGCCCCATTGCTAAACTATCCTACATCCCCAAGGTTTTTGAAAGTATCGTTTATGATGCACTATATTTTCAATGTAAATCTATATTTGCAACTAACCCCCATGGTTTTCTCAAAGGCAGCCCAACGATCACCAACCTCATTGAGTTTGTTTCTAGAAATTGATGTAATCGCCACGGACTTCAGTAAGGCCTTTGATAAAATATCGCACAAGTTAATTCTATTCAAACTCAAAGCTCTTGGTTTCGAACCTAGACTGACCTCTTGGATTGATTCCTGCATTAAAAAACGCTGCTATCTGGTCTTTTTTCGTTCCCTTTTTTCTGACCCAATTTTTACCACTTCGGGTGTTCCACAAGGCAGTCATCTTGGTCCATTAATTTGTATCTTGACTATTAACGATGTTGTTAAAGCACTACCTTCTGCCACATATCTATCTATGCCGGTGATATGAAAATCCATAGATAGCTTTTAAGCCTCTCTGATTCTCAATCTTTACAAGATGATCTTAATAGATTCTCGATATGGTCCCATAAAAACTTTCTCGAGCTCCATATAGAAAAATCCCAATCCATTTCTTACTCCTGGAGGCGTTTGACACTTCCAACCTGCATCTTTTATTTATCAAATCAAAGAGTAGCTGCAGTTACTTCAATGCCGGACTTAGGTGTCATTTGTGATACACAGCTGAATTTTCGCACTCATATTGACTCCGTAATTTGCAAGGCTAACTCCGCTCGCGAATTTGTCAAACGATGGTCTAAAGAATTCTCTGATCACTATATCACCAAATCCATGTACATAACTTTTGTTCGTCTACTTCTCGAGTATGCCAGCGAGATATGGTCTCCTTATTACGATTTACATAATCTGCGCATTGAAGTTGTCCAACGGAGATTTCTACGCAGACTATCATTGTCTGACCACTATATTCTACCTCTCTATGTTAATCGACCCAAACCACTCGGTCTTCTGTCTTTGGAAAAACGTCTGAAGTCCACCGATACATCATCCACAAACGCTTAACCGTCAACATCGACTGTCCCACAATACTCCCATTCAATACCAACCCGTGCCATTTAAGATCAGTCCACCTGTTTCGACCGAATAATCACAGGACAACTTATGGTCTTAACGAGCCACTGTATGGAATGCTACGTAAAACAAAACCGGATACGTCAAGTGTTCGATTTCCACTGTAGTAGTTTAGTCCTTCGAAATTCCCTGAACAACCACGTTTCCCGTCATTAGACTTTAGCTTAAGTAAAAAAATAGTTTTTAGTTGTAAGTCGTAGTTTTAAGTTTAGTTTGTTAAGTTATATGTTTGTATTAAACATTTCAATGAACTGTCCGGGGTTGAGCCGGGCCTCAATCTACCAACTTACGTGCACCACCTTGCGGTCGTCCTCTGCTGCGTCATTCCTCTAGACTCGGAGACTCTTCAGGCCGGTGCTGTGGTGTCCATTCGCTAAACATAGCCTAGCCATTTCAATCGATGAATTCGTAGACGCATGCCTACACCGATGTCGCTGTAGAGCCCGTGGAATTTGGGATTGAATTTTCTCCTCCATTCTCCTCCAGTAAACAAACGGAATCGAAAATCACACGTAGTATTTCTCTCTCGAAACTTATATATCAGCTTACGGCGTGTTCTAAGCCTCTGAGCCATAGAACGGTACCGGGAAGACAAGCGTCTTGTATAAAGCCACTTTGCTTTACTCTCGTTTACCGCCAGATCCATTTTGACCTCTTTCGCCTCAAAACTCACGAAAGCTTCATTGGCTGTTCGCTGTGTTCGTCCATTCACATCAATGTTATCCGCGTACGCCAGGTATTCTGGGGATTTATAAAAATGGTGCTTCTTTTGTTAGTCGGGAGTTTTGCATGTTTATTTCTAGAGCGGTGTTAAAAAAATTACATGATAGCTCGTCGCTTTGTTTAAAACCGTACGTAGCATTAAAGGGCTCGTGGGAATTATTACCGAACTTAATGGATCATCGAGATAGGGATCCTGCTTTAAGTAGTGCAGTAGGCAGTCTGCCTGCGTCAGCAGATTTGTTAGACTTTGTGGCTACTTAAAGGCTAGGCTTCGTTACAAATTCTAAAAACCTGAATCCGTTGGTGCGATGTAGGCTGTGTTTCCTGATGACCCGCTCAACGTCGTCTTCCCTATCCAGGATTGCATTGAGATCACCTTGCACAATTTTGGTGTTTTAGTTGGGGCACTGTTCATATGTTCGGTACTGGACGTCATAGAACTCGTCTTTGATGCTATCATCTTTATCCGCTATATCTATAGCTATCTATAATCCTCAGCTCATATTTCTGAATTTGACCTTAATCCGGATTAATATGAGGCATTCACTTCCATTCGGAATATTTAAGACTTCTTCCCTGAGTCTCCCTCGAATAGCAAATACACATCCAAACAGGCATCGCGTTTCTTTTGTATAACAGGAGTAGGGGTCATAGTTTTTATCCGATTTTTGCGACGCTCTTCCCATGGCACTTCTTCGAATGCTGTAATATCTGCTTTACAGCAATCTAAGCCCTCCACGATTTGTTCGGAAAGACCTAATCTGTCAAGATTCCCAGCATTCCATATGAAAAGCCTAAATTCGATGTCCGTTAAACATTGGCTGGGGTCGTCAACACTATATATGTCAGTATCCGAGGCTGCTGGTTGTTCTAGGACTGCTCGTTTTCTGATCAGTTAATCAGTTCCTCTATAAAACCCCTGAGAAAAGCGTCGGGCTTAAAAGTCAGGGCCAGTGCGCCTAGGAAGCATTGTCTCGAATGACAGAGGTGCCGAACCAGGTGTGAGAAGTAGAATGGCGAAGTTTTTGTAGCCTGGAATTGCAATGAGATAATCTGGAACTCTTAGCTTCAGTGTTAGGTCGGTATATATATTTCCGAAGGGAAGTTTCCTTGTCAAGCCATGCGAGTATCTACAGCTAAGAGCTCCATATGAGAAGCGCTAGTATTCAAACATTGAGGTGCAAAAACTACTAAGCCGTGAAGTACGCGACACAATATAATTCGCTTATCCACTTAGACATGAAATCATATAGAAGGAAGGACACTCAGGATGAGTTGAAGAGTGCTGTAGCGCATTACAAAAGCCCTCAAGTGCACGAGCGTTGTTTCCTAACGGTAAGTAACATAAATTGAATGGCTAAAATGCCACCCAAATCAACTATGAGCTAATCGACGCAAGCCGTACGACAACATTCTGAACACACATGCATTTAAAAGGACAAATATCCACTTTGACCAATTTATCAGGAGGTATATTATGGGCTTACCTGGCCAAACAGAAAGAGGTAGGATGAGCTTTAGAAAAAAATGTAGATGCCACTGCAGGAAGAAACTTTTTATGAATTGAAAGTTCAAATTGGGTTGACTATATACGAGTAGAATAACAGCCAGACAGTAAGAAATTTGAACTCCTAATTCAGATGCTCGCCATCAGAAGTTGCTGTGATTTTGACTTGTAAACAGGGCCGAATGCTCCTACATCCCATCCAGATTCACTTTATAATTTATCACATCTGTCACACTTACCACTTAAATTTAAATTCGACGCCACTGTTGCGACGATAAAAGGGAAAAATTGGAGCGAATAAATGAACATTTAATGAATTGCAATTCATTTATCGTCCCCAGCCTTAGCTCGGCAGGAGTAAACGTACCAGCACCAGATGGGTGTCCTTGAGCAATTATTCTTCTAATAACATAGTTTGGTCCTGCAGACCGACTGGAGATAGTTATTTAAGGCATATTCAGTACATGAGTATACATAGAGTGACAGACCATAATAAAACCAAAGCTTTGGCCATTGTTATTTGCCACACAAAGAAAACGCTTACGCTTGCAACAATATTGTTGGCTTCAAATGATCATAAATTCCTCCACAAAGGATACAGCAGGCGATTTTTCATTTCGGTAACTCTCAGCCATTTGATAGATGTATTGCTCTTAGTATACGAGTACACAGATACACATTCAGCACACACACTTGGCCCGGTGGAGATTTTCATCAATATTGTGATATTGAGGTTTCAAACCTGTGCACTCAACTTTTGCATTATCGTTCATTACACCGTATAAAATCATCCTTGTGCTGAGCTCTTCTGATGAAAAAAGGATGAGATGCCATTCTGCCTTTCACATTCATATGCGCGGCGATATTGTCAGTAGAAGTTTCTGTGCAGAAAAATTGATAAAATATATACGAGTGTATGTGGGTAGGGACACCAGAGTATGAGAGAAGCTAAGTCCTAAAGTCCTGAAGATAATCCCAGTTACTGGTGCTTGTAACTTCTCATGAATAGTATCAGAGTTTGCAGAGAGTCTATGGGGGCATGGTTAAAGTTAAGCTGAGTTGGTCTGCTTTGGTCTACGAAGGAGTATCTGCATGTGATGGGCGGTAGATTGTGGACAGTTGTAGAAGTGGCATGAGTTGATCAAAGAAACTTACGATTCCCAATTGGGGGTGTTAGTAGAATGAGGTAGGAAAGGGTAAAAAACTTTTATGAGAATGAACTGGAACACGTTCCATCGTCATCGCCATAGTCATAGTCATCGTCATCGTCCGTTTGTTTGTCTAACTTGACTTGACCATCTCCAGATGCAGCAGTGAATTTCGCTCTGCTTCGGCTCTTCAACCATGCATCCATCTATCCGTTCATCCGGGAATCGGAACTAATGAGAGTTTTGTAGAAAACTTCCGACTTTTTGATTACACTAATTCAATTTGTTCCTGGGGCGTGTGCTGTGCATGGTGGTGGTACATACTCGTAAATGAACGACAACGTACAAGTAACTATGGATGTGTGTGCAGATGTATGATTATTCGTATATGTACTCGTATCTAGCGGATACGGGCTTAAGACTCTTGATAGTTGATGTGATGTCTTTGCTTTAAATTTCACTCTGACTTTTTAGGTGGTGGATGGTGGAAAGATTGAGGCATGGAGCTTATTATCGAAGGAAATCCTTTTTAGGACACTTTGCGAATTTGAAATTTACGAGAATTTCTGGAGGATGTTCTCGTTTTTTTTTCTCTCATTTTTTCCTTGCTTTTCTTTGGAACTCCTACTAACTTACTATCTATTCCCGGTCCATCGTAGTATTCCGGAAAGATGTGTGTTTGAGTGTGTCGTTTTGGAACGTTTCGTTGGAACTTGCAAAAGGAATTTTAGATTAGTTTGGGGCCAATTTTTTCGGATGTTTTTTTTTAGCTTCGTCCTGTTTAAGGAGTTCTGATTATTTTTTTTCTTGAGGAGGTTAAGTGAATGTTTGAAACGAAAACGAGATGTGCATAAGTGATGTGTTTTAGTTTGTTGAACATGATAATTTTTGGACACATCTTCTTGGCCATGGGAAATGCGTTTTGTGTAAAAGACAGGCCGATTTGGGTCATCGTGGAGTGACCAGATAAGTTTGAGTGTGACATCGCATGGAATTTGGAAACGAAACCAAAAATGGTTAAATGTGCGTAGCAGGGTGTGAATTCATAAACTCGACAGGAGTTTTAGGAATTCCCTTTTTACTCATTGGTACTACGACATTTACAGGACTTTGATATCAAACACTGTGTATAGAATGTTGAGCTGGGCCAACTTTAAGAGTAGAATATGGTATTGTTCAAGTAATACTGCAAAAGAACAATTTTAAATAGTATAACATGCGGAGTACGTGCCCATTGAAATTGTCCATGCTGGAATATGGTACACCTCAAGGTCGCTACAAAACAATCACTGTGTTAAGAGGTCTTACATTTAGAAGTTTAAAAAGTTGGTATGCCTGATAGTTCTTGAATTTATGATCAGTAGCCGCCGTACTAGTGGCATCCACGATTTGCAGTTTGTTATTCTCTGGGACCTCGCGCCTACATCTGCACTCGCAAACCACTCTCCTCGTGGGAATGTCGTCAGGCACTAGTTCGCGGAGTTGGTTATCAATTATACTGTATTCTCCGAGACCATCACTTAGGCTTTTCTCAAGATTTCAGTTCTTCGCAGCTCATTTTGCTCACGCTCTACGATTCTATCATATGACGCAAGAGATCACGGACTTGACAAGTTTGCCCAGTCTTTGGACATTTTGGACACAAAGTAGACTATCGCAGCTAAATCTATGAACATATACCGATACTCGCCGTACCCGAATAGGAACTGTGTGAGGTGGTAGTTACAGTTTCCTCTTATTTTGGTTGATAATGTTTCGATGGCGGCGATAAATTTAAGGTTCCACCTGCCAGTTAAGCTGTCCCATCTGACCTACAGCATCGTTGCTGATGATGTCGTTACCTTTTCTGGTACAACCCCTGCATCCCATTCACAAGGATCTCGACGGGGGTCATTGCGGCTAACACATGGGCTGCTTCGTTCCATAATCCAGACCGCGTAAGCTTACAACAGCTTCCCTTCAACTCTTTCCCCGTTGGCGCGAGCACTCTTTCCGAATCAGTGTATGGAAGGATCAAAATGACTACTCTGGACATGTTCGGAAATATCCGAGAGCGTGCTGCTTGCGAGACCTTTTTGCTGGCATACTCAACGTAGGCCTTATTATTGAGCATCATTCCGAGATATCTAAGCGACTCATTTGACTTGATTTCTTGCTTCCCAACTCAGAGGTTCACATACTTCAAAGTCTTGCAGCTTATTGATAGGACAGTCTCTGCAGACTCCAACCAATCCCCGATTCTCTTTCAGCTTCTTTCGGACTTGGATTCGGCGGATTCTTTCTCGTGGATGTGCTTTTCTCATGTTGTCGGTGAATCTGATCACTCTCATTCCCTCAGGTAGTCGCAAAATATCGTAGATTATGTTTGAAAGGAGAGATTCAAGGGCCTTGCAGGACTGACGTTGATACGCTGTAGTATTTAGCACCATCGTCAACATTATACCGAGCCCTGCTCTTGCCAACGTAATCCGTGATTATTTTCAGCAGGTAATATAGTTTGTCCCTTCTGGCGAAGGATCTCCTGATGTTCTCGTCGAGTTAAAAGCATTATTAACGTCAAGCTTTATTGTTGCACAATATTTCTTTGTCCCTCATCTTCACCTTTACTACATTAGTGCAGCAGTTACCGTTTTTACTATCGCCTTTATGCGATCAGTAGACGGTAGGACGCGATTTTCTGAAGCCGTACTGATGGTCTTTTTTCCTCCAGTACCCTGCAACATGTAACCTGCCGGACGCATTCCAGGGTATCAAACAGGAATATTGGGCGATACGACAAAGGTTCTCCAGTTAGAAGCAGGACTAAGTATTGTAGTTTCCATAGTGTAGGGAAGAACCACTCTCCTAGGTACCTTTGCATCGTTGTTACGAAACCGTCCGGCCTCGGGTTAACAGTTGCTTTAACCAGCTTATTCCGACGCGATTTTCGGGATATGCCTCATGCTTGTTACCCTCGCAATAGAATACATAAAAGTTGGCTTATGAGAGGAGCAGATGCTCTACTATCGATCCTAGCATTACCGGGTAGGTTACTTGTGGAATGATTCTTCACTCCTTCGCACCCCAAAGGTCAAGGGTCAGCATCGTCGCACATGCATCTGAATCTCCTAGAATTGCTCTCTTATAGTAAATGAATCTTCCCAGGTCGTTTTCCATTTATTTGAAGGTGGTTAACCTGTTCTGGAACTCTGGCCTGCTTCTGTGTTTCTGAAGACCGCATTGTGCTTTGAAGTATTTCCCTCTGAGCCTTTCTATCACGGCGTCCGGTACCGGTAGAAGAGTTTCCGATTTTTACTGACTGTTCTTCTAGGCATTGCTATGAGACACGCTGTGAAGTGGCCCGATGCGAAAGGACCTCTACGGATTCGTTTTTCTCTATGGGTGCTCCACTTTGGCTTTATAAGGGTAAAATGATGTCCCTGTTTCTCTTCGCTGAAATTAAATAATACCGCGTTGTTGTCGCTATGAAAAATCCTAAGAGATATTTACTGAATAATTCCCCCCACGTTAGACGTCGTCAAGCAGTCAAAGGTAGACCGTCAGTCTGGGGGACGCATAGCCCTTTAGACCGACTGTCTATAGTGCATCATCCCGCAGCTCCATATCGCTGCTTTTTCTGTGGTGTCATTTATCCAGCCTCTTCCAACTAAGGATTTGTAAAGTTCGAATATTAAGGATACGTGGACAATTTTTTCTCTCAATATTTGTAACGGAAGGTCCTGCGCGGCTACGTAATGGTCTAAGTTTATCTGATCTTTATTCATCATGTCCATCAAGATTGATCCGCTGACAGTTGCACTCAGCTTTTTTTAGGCTATCTGGGTTCTGCAATGTTAAGCGTTAGACTGAAAAAGCGTCAACTACTGTGCTATGGTTCTTTACTTCAGTTCCCATTCGACCACTGATTTGTGCTCTGCCAGTTCCAGATCTAATGAGCGAAGACAATTTTTTATATTATTGATAATGTCATCGCAGAGTTATGTATATCTTACTCACTTACTTAAGTTGGCGCTACAGCCCGGGGCAGACCTGGGCCTCAACCAACAAGCGTCTCCAGCCAGCTCGATTTTTAGCTATCTGCCTTCAGTTTCGTACTCTAAGTTGGATGAGGTCCCCTTCCACTTAACCCACTTGAGTAGCAGTCTTCATCAACTGCGCTGTGTCGGAGCATTCGTGTCGATGTTGCTGCATAGCCCATACTGCTGCTTTCGTCTCTATACTCCCGAAGGCGCAACTAATATTACTTTGGTTTCTTCCGATTATGTTAAGGTCATCGGCGCTTGTGAAGCAATTTGACTGACTTTTGAATGATTGTGCCTCTTGTGTTAGCGCGTGAGTTTTGCACTATTCTTTCAAGAACGGTGTTACAGAAATCGCATGACAGCGCATTACCTTGCCTCAATCCTTTATTGATATAAAAGGTCTCTGTGAGTTCTTTGCCGAACTTGATGCAGCAGTTTGGCAGGGACGCCAAAATTAGGAACCGCTCTGTATAGCTTGACTCTGTAGATGCTTTGCTACTCTGCCTTAGAATCGATGAATATTTTGTGTGTGTCGATATGAAGCTCAGAGCTCATGGGATTTTTCCAAGATCTGCAGTAGTATGTATATTTGGTCAATGGTGGACTTTGCTGTCCTAAAGCCACACTGATATGGACCAATCAGATTGTTGACGAACGGCTTCAGGCATTGACACGATATAGCAGAGAAGACCTTGTAGACGGTGTTAAGAAGACTGATGCCTCTGTAATTGGCGCAGTTCAGAGGGTCTCTTTTCTTGAGGATCGGACAAACAATTCCGTGGCAGATGAGATGGTATATGTTCCTTACCAAGTCAATGCCTGCCGCTTTGAAAAGCTTGGCAGTCAAGCCATCCGCTTCGGCAGCTTTCTGTTCATTGGTATGGTTTTTATTACCTATTGGTAAACTTTCGAATCTCATTCCTGGAGTAGCATCCCTCAATTTCATCGACGGCACGCTTCTTATCCTCCTTCTTTTTCCTCCTGAGAAACCGGTGTTCGTCTCTCCCCTTCCGCTTGTAGAGCTTGTGAGCAGCTTCCAAGCGTCACCGCTTTGTATGTTTCTTGCTTCAGAAATTCAGTGCTTGCCGGCACTCGTCGTCATACCAGAGGTTTCGTTGTGGTGGCCGGGTGAAGCCCAGCACATTTCCAGGCGGCAAGCATCTCTGATGGTTTTTGACAATGTTGTCTCAATCTCGATGGGAAAAGATTTTGGCGATCTCTTGCGATTGTAGCCGCCCATCTTCAAACTACCTCGCAATGTTAACTTGTTTTTGTGATATTTGGAATATCAGCATCCGAGCATTGAGGTAATGGTCTGGGACTCATATAAGGCTAATGTTAGCAAATTTAGTCTAAGTGCGGATTGTTACGAGGCGCTCCTTAACATGCCGGAATCTCAAGACTTTTTGCCTAAGTCTGGCTCTAACGATGAATCCGCATCCAATTATCCGTTCATGTTCATCATGTTCAGGTCCGAATTTCATTGTCCTTATTTCGTTTGCAGGGGTTTTCAACAGTAGATCCATCTATATTGAGACTAGTTGTTGCTTCGTTTTTTGCCTGGTAGGGCAGTTACCGCGACAACTTCCTACCTGGAGAGTCAGTTCAATTCCAGATACTAGGGGCATTGACGAGGCGTTGGTTGCACGGAAGCCAGTAATCCGTTCGGGGATGTGAGCGCTGCCATTGATTCATTTAGGGCTCATACGCCGCCATCTCTTTTCCAAGACTCTGACTTAGTCTCGGATAAGGTCTTATTTGTTTTATTCTAGAATTTTACTTCATCGTTGATTCCATCTGGGGAATTCATCAGATGTTCCCTTTATAATGCTAATATTTTTATCTGGTGGTCAGCAACTGCGCTTATAAGCTTGGCAAGTCGAACATGGAAGGACATAGACCAGTAAACGATGGTTTCAACTTGGAAGTAAAGTGAGCACAGTTGAGGTGTAGGGGTAGTTACAATATTGGGCATCGCCAAGTAGACACCTCACAGTGCCTACCACATTTCTACAGCACCCAACCAGAGTTATGTCAGTCCATTAATATTTTTTAGGAACGACTGCTACTGCGATGTCATTTTGTCTATATATAGCATTCGCGCAAAGATATTTACTAAGTCGGGTCCGAATGGTCAGAGAGCAATACCCTACAATCTGGACGTAAGTAAGTATAACTGACAAGTTGTAGTTCCAACAATGGGCATTGCCAAGTTAAGGTCACTCAGTCCGACCCTATTCAGATTCGAGTATCTTTTTACTCCGGTAGTTGCAACAGTGACCACACAAACGTGGTCAGATGAAAAGATCGGAGCAGACGACAGATTCTGGAGGCCGTAGTCAGCATTCATATAGATATAAAGGGTGTTCGCTTTTGCAAAGTCAGACTTTTCTATAGGGGTTAAACGTCAAATCAACTGTCATATTGAGTTGCCAAGCTTCATTTATTTTCAATACAGTTTACCACTTCATCATTTAAAGATTTACGTCACAACAGTGATTTCAAATTGTTGAACATCGTTTCCAAAACCGAAACTCTGTTCGCGAAATTTATAGAGCAACCTATTCACGCTACAGTGCATTCGGAAGAAAATACCGCGGCTGTAGAAGTGGTTTGTCACTCTCTAGAAAATTCTGCATAAAGATCTCGGTCTCGAGACTTGTAATATCCAATTAGTGCAAGAGCTTAAGCCTCTGTAGAAGATTGTGTGAAAGCACAATCAGCTGTGGAAGCTTGTGTTGAAGAGGACCTCAATTTAACGACTTGTCGTCTTTCGCAGCAACTTGGTCTTTGTCCATCCACTATCTGGAAACTTCTGCTTAAAGATTCCGGTCTCAAAGCTTTTAGAATACAACAGCGAAAGCCGTGTGACCATTTTTTGCATCGGATGTTCAGCGATTGGCCTCTAAATCATCTGAAATTTGATCCAGTTTTCTACCGTACAATTCTGTTCAGGGATGAGGCTCATTTCCTGTTAAACAGCTACGTAAACAAACAGAATTGTAAAATTGGAGCTAGGAGAATCTTCAAGAAAATACCAAATGAAGCATTGTGCGGATTGTATGCCGGTGACATCATCGGTCCCTATTTCTTTAAAAATGAGGTCGGAGCACAAGTTACAGTCAATAGACACCGGCACAATGCGACGATCAACGATTATTTGTTCCCAAATATGCGTGACATCAAGAAGAAGAAGAACTGTGGTTCCACTCCATGCTACCAACATTAACATCGCTTTATTGAAAACACGATTTGGCAATAGAGGTATTTCAAGAAAAGGACCCGTCAATTGGCCACGAATATGGTCCGATTTGACGCCATTGGATTATTTTCTATTGGGATACGTCAACTCACCAGTTTATGGCGAGGAACCAGAAACGATTGACGCTTTGGAGCAAAATATTGTTCGAAGAATACGCGATATACACACGTTCGTGTTGCTCGAAAGAACGTTCGACCACTAGAGTGCATGAGTAAACTCTTCTTTAATGCCACTTAAGTAAATTCAGGAAAAGATGGAAATAGTGGCGGAAAGGTTCAGCATATTGTATTTTCAAAAAGTTGCCTCTACACATGGCTTGACTCTCAAAACATGGAAGCTTAAACCAACTGTAGAAGGACGAAAGCTGAGGAAATTCTGTCTAAGACGCAAAGGAAGGCAAATGAAGTGGATCTGCTGTGCATGAAGATTACATGTGTAATAAAAGCTCCAACGATGCAACAATAAAGAGAACAAAAATACGCAGAACCTATATCAACTATAGTCAATCAATGTATAGTCAATCAATATCGATAGATTTCTTTTCCACTGATCCGCACAAGATCAGGAGGAACACTCTACTAGTCAGGGTCTCAGATTACTTACTTACTTGCAAGGTAATCGCTAGAGATGGATGGGATCATTAAATACGCTGTTGTATCCTTTGACGTCTTCAGGTCCGTTTGTTGTGATGGGATGTATCTGGCTTCGCTGCAAGAAAGTATATTTATATTTATTGCCAAATCCGGAGGAAATCTTCTTGGCTAGTTTGATACTAGCTTACATACCGAGCCTATGGCGAATAGCTTTTGCACAGGAAATCGGTGACTGCCCAATTTCCAAGAAGTTCGGACCTATGCATTTGAACTTATTTTTGTTAAAGGACTTGGGGAAAATAGATCTTGTGAAATATGACTCTGCGAATGCATCTCTTGTCGAAAATGCAACATCCAAATATTGGAGGTCTTGCGGGATGGCACTTCAAAATCGATTGGATAGATGTCAACCCTCTTATAACTGAGAAGAAACCCAACTTGTCTGACTTAATTAGTACAGGGGTAACCATCCGCTTTCGAAACGAACTGCCTTATCCTAAATAACCAAAATATAATATTTGTACTAAACATGGTGCGTGGAAAATTGCCAAGCTGCTGTCGGTGTTATAGCACTATAAGGTGCCTTTCCGCAAAACATATGACCTGTCACAAAGGAAAGTACTTTGTACCTTTGTGCCGGCTATAATTAGGCAGTATCTAGAAACAACCTTCCACATATTGTACATATGACTTTTATTAAGCACCATATTGTCGTACTAAAAATCCATGCTTTCCTGTTTTCCGTCTCTGTATCTTTTTTACTGCTGTCTTTAAAGGGGCAAAAACTCATCCACCCCACTTCCCAGCCTAACTAAATGTGAATACTTGAATTCTGCGAAGCTTTCAAGGAATATTTTCAAACATTGTTAATTACAAAAGCGCCTGTGGCATTACAGATTTAAATTAGAATTCCCATTCTGTGTCATTCGAGACCATCTGTATTTGTATTAACATTTTTTCGTCATTCCCAACACTCTAACCGTCACATTCACCCAATGTGCCCAATGAAATAATTACAGTGCGCATCCATCTAACCCCCGCAAAAACAAACATCATAATAGAGAACAATTTCAATTTTCAAATCCTCGTTTCCCGTTTCGTTACCTCATCAAAAGTATAATTACAAAGGGAAAACGAGAAAAAAAGAATAAAAATAATAAAAATAAAAATCAAAACCGAATGAGGGAAAAAATATGGAGACGAAATAACAACAACGTTCTCGGAAAAAATCGGGGAAAATAACAAAACGCTCACTCACGTAGCAGGATACTTTTCAAGTTTCATTATTCGAAATTCATTGGGTGCGCTCCTGACCGTAAAGCGAGCAGCGCAGCGCCCTGCAGCCAGAAGCTAGTACTCGTACTCGTGGCTTCCACTAACCAACCATCCAAGCAGCCCTGTCCCTGGCCGATGTTTTCTTTAATTTAAAAAACTCTTGTGCTCTATTCGTATCTGCGGTGGTGTTTTACTGCTTTCACATAAACTCAATTCACAGACGTGAGTCTGTGGATTCGTATTGCCGTGCACAGTGTACAGTGTACAGTGTACGAGTACACATTCAGGATGTTTTTTCTCGATTCCGCAATCCGAAATGGAAAAATAACAATTGGCCTCCACTAGGCCGACGGACTAACGTTACCAGTTGTAGCTTTACGTAGATGCATTCACAAACCTAAGCCTGGCACAGAGTCAACCGCGAAACATGGAGCCCGTCCTATTGGATGGCATTTTCACACAACAGTCGGTCGTCCCTATCGTCATCGTCATCGTCATCGTAGTCGTAGTCGTAGTCGTACTCGTCCCTATAGTTCTTTTTGTAAATGTTTCTGCTGCTACTGCTGCTGCTGCTGCATCTCCGCTAAAATGGAAAATTGGAAGCAAAATCCTTTTTGCCACCACAGAGAGTTGGGCAAGTGTATTTGGGAGCACTACATGCCCACAGAATTGAGGGTGGTGCGAGGAAAAAAAAATTTTTAAAACACCGGAACATATCCTGTTTTTATTTGGCACCCCCCCTACTATCCGTACTCCACCAAAACAACATCCGCTCCCATCCAGCATCTCTCTCTATCTGAGTGTTGCAGCACTTACTTGTCCTCGTATTCGTTTATGTTGCTCGCATTCGAATTCGTATTCGTATCTACAGTGCGCACTATGAATGAAACGAAAACATGGAAATTATCTACGCGCGATAAAACTCAGAAAATCCCGTATCCCATTTACGTCGGGTTTCGTGTTTCGTGAACTAGTCTTCTCCTCCTAAACATTAATGGCGGTCGAATTGTTGCCAGCTCGTGTTCCAAAAAAAATAAGCCAAAACAACCGAGTCGAGGACCGAAAAATGGCGAAAAAATCTCACGCCGCACATTTGTAAACGATGGCGCGGATCCTTTTTTGTTGCCACTGCCAGTTGTATCCTGAACGATATATGCACGAACAGGAGCTGGAAGCTGGACCAGCTCTATCTTTTAGGCTAGAACTAAATTCGCGCGGAAAATTTAAGTTCAGAGAGAGTGATACAAAAACTTACACTACTACTAAAATGTTGAGAGTCGGACAACGAAAAGAAATCCAGGATACAACTATCCGGAAACATAAAGCGTAATCTTCTGTGCCGGGCCGGATCAAGGATGCAAAAAGTGCACATGAAAGTGGATTCATTTTTTGGTTTGTTTTCGTTTTTTTTCTGCTCCATTGTTTTCTCGTCCCGGTCTCTTTCGGGTTTGGGGGAAATTGGAAAGATTTGCAGCTATATTGAGAATTGTTTTTTTTGGTAAATATTTTGATAAGGGAGTTATTGAATGTTGGTGATGAAATGCCGGTCGGTGGGAAAAATGCCCGAATGGAAATCTAAGTTTGATTGCTTTGTTTGACGCCTTTGTTTTCTCGAAAGGAGGAATATTATTGAAAACTAGAATAATCCTCGGAGCTCTATTCTATGATAGCCAAAGATGGCATTTATGGGATTCTATTGAATTTTGATATCGAAATTCATTGGGCAATTGAAAAACTTCTGGCTTTTGCTCACAGAGTTTTTCGGAAAGCTTTTCAATTTAAGGGGGAAGATTGCTTTTACTACACCTAGCTATTATGGTTTATTGCTTGCATTGGATTTAGTTTACGTGACTACGTGTCACATCTGTTATTGAAGCTATGTGAAATGGCAGTCCTAAATGTATTGAGTCGATATTCAAAGAAGTAGAAACAGCATAGGGATGCAGCTTTTACTATCAATGCCTATCAATAGACTCTAAAGTAAATCTGATTTATGCACACCTTCCGACAGTTAAACATGAAGAAGATATTAAGGAGGACATCTACAGATAACTCTCTGACAGGAGTACAAAATTAAAATCGTATTCGAGGACTTCAATGTTAAAATCTTTATCCAGTGAGTCTTCGGATAATCAACTCCAAACTGGGTGGGGTTTCTGCTAAAAGTGTGTCATCTGCAAGCCACTGTTCTTTCACCTTTTCTCCAGAACTTAGTGGTCAACGAATACTTTGAAGCGGGTGGTGGCATAAGGGTTGCCTATGCGCATTGCTATAGCCTTTACTCCTATAGATACTTCAATTAATGGTTCTAGCTTAATCTTTTCCGGTACAGAGAAATATTTGGGTCTTAGTTTTGACAGGAAACTAAACTAGAAGCCTAATATTCAAGAAAAAGTAAAGAAAGCTACAGTAGCTCTATTCTATTGCAAAAAAGCCATTGGGAACAAATGTGGCCTTTAACTTCGCATTACATACTGGTTATATGTTTCGGTTATAAGACCGATACTTACCTATGGGGTGATTGTCTGGTTGCCGGCCTTGGTCAATTCAGCCCACTGCCGCAAATATTCTTAGCACACCAGAGAACATCGATTACACTATACCCTAACATTGGTTTGACAAAGACTTTCACGTAAGCATCCCGTCTAGATCGTTCTGGGAGGAAGATGCTTTCTTTTTTTTTATTATGAATGGAGCGCACACCACGGATTTTATGTACCCTTAAGATGTTTGCACATAGCGCCGTCGAAAGGAAGTTAGGGAGGGAAAAAAGAGAGATACCGATATACGTTGGTTTTAAATGTTTGCAAGTTATACTGGCTGGGAAATAAAGAGCTCGGCAGGGCATTCCATATGCGAGTTGTACAGCTTAGGAAAGAATCACGATATTTTAGAGTACGTTCGAAGGTGGGCTTGAGGGTGTACTGATGAGCATTCATAGCCAGACGGGTATTAAGGTTAAAAATTTGAAGGGACGGATTGCACTGGTGGTGAAAATAGCGATACAACAAGAGAGACAGGAGACGTTACGCCGGTTTTCGAGGGTGTCGAATGACTGTGTAATATTCGGATCAGCTATGAGTTTTATCACACGAGGAAACCCAGACATTCCGCAACATTTTTGGCGATATCGAATATGTGGTCATTGCAATGTAAGTTGTCGTTGACACATATACCGAGATTGGAAAGTTTCTCGGTTCCAATGATGCCATTCATTTATAATGGCTGGGTATTTAAATTTCGCTTTAACGACAGCAAACAGCAATGTGTTTTGGAAGCACTAAATTCCATTCTGTTGATAGTTTCCCAATTGGTTATGCTGCTAATATCAGGATTTAATGAGCTTAACATTCGCTGCCGTTCCAGTTCTGCAGCTGAAGAGCAGGGACATGAGTTCGGAAAGGAATATGAAAAGCAGGGAGTACTTTCGGCAGCAAAGGAATATATTGGATTAAAAGTAGCAGAGAAGAGATCAATATTGAAAATTAAAAAAAAGTGTCGGAGACAGAACGGAGCCCAGGGGCAAACAAGCATTTATTTTGTGAATATCAGATTTGAAACCGTCTAAGGCAACTTGAACTGAACGTTCCGAAAGGTAATTTCCAATCCATTGAAGAAAAGAGCCGTCGATCCAAAAACCATGCATTTTCGACAAAAGAGCCTGATGCCAAACACTGACAAATGCCTTAGAAATATCAAGTGCAACCATCTTGCTTTCGCCAGATTGATGTACGCTTTGGTTCCACTTTTCCGTGAGACTTACCATCAGATCCCCAATGGATTTGGGTGCAAAGTGTGCAGGAAGCAGATTTGACTTGTCCAAAGAGCTGACATCAGCTGAATGTCATTGTAAATGAGTGTTGAGATGGAGAATGAGGCAGAAGTTCTAATATTTTTGACGAACGACCAAAAATTCGTACTATCTTTGAGACATTGTAGTATTTTTGCCTCAGTTGTTGGTCGTATTGGAATTTTACACGTTTAAGAAAGACGTTGCAGTCATTCCTGGCTCGTTTGAACTTTTTTCAGCTTTCCTCTGTTGGTGTTTTTTTTTTTTTTTTTTTTTTTTTATCGTAACACATATGATGCCAAAGCATGTGTTATGTTTTTCGAAGGTCTTGAAGGATCGAAAATACATTTCTCTAACCCTGACAGCCTCTTTACAGCTCGAAGGATACCACGTCTTTTCTTTTGGTTTGATACTCTTCATCCAGTGAGGGATATAAGATCTCATTCCAAATAGAATAATGTCTGTGATCATACTCGTATCAGCAGCGGCATCCACGTCGTTATCGAGGAAACATAACGACCGTTGAAATTCCTAAAGAAGGTGTTAAGTCCGCTCCAATTGGCTTTTTCGTTCTTTTAGGAATCTTTTCTCTAACGATAAATACGACAAATTAGCTGATATGACACAATGGCCCGACGCGTCTAGAGGGGAGTGCACATCAACGGTGTACTTATCAGGCTGAGGAGTTAAAAAGAAGTCCAGGGTGCTGGCGGTACGACTATCAACGTGTGGTATCAGCGTGGGCTCATTTTAAAGCTGCGTCAAGTTGTTTTCCGCAGCGAAGGTCTCAACACGCCTTTCTTCAAGTGTTGTTTGTCCAGAATGTGGAAGCCACCCGAAGCCCGTAATAACGATTTCAGTAGGAGGATACAGTTATACAACAACTCGTTAAGTGTCGATTTGCTGTCCAGTTTGGGGATTCTGTAAATAAAGCAGTAGTGGATAATTTGTTTACGGAGCTAGAATTTTAAACACCGAAAATTGAATTCCGAATTGGAACAGAACTACATTGTTTTGGAGTTTAGTAAGCTACATGAAAAAAATAATGGCACTAGTTCCTGTTCATGTATATCAAGTCGATCCATTTCTATTCGGATGGATCCAAACTGATACTGATCAACCCCGGTTGATTGCGGTGTTTTCTCAAGTAAGCTTAATCTAGGCCTCGCTTTCCACCTTCCAAATTACTGTAGCGTACTCCATGCGGAAATTCTAGCTGCAAGGGATATCCGCATCTTTTCGGATAGTCAGGCTACTTTGAAGTCTCTGGATTCAGTCTCAAAATATTCTGAAACCGTCCTTCACTGTCGATGATCTCTTAGGGAGATGGTAGAGCAGTTCAATTTTCACCTATGTTGTGTGCCGGGGCACAGAGATATTCTAGGGAATTATAGGGCCGACGAGCTCTCCGAAATTGGAGCCACTCTACCTATCCTACCTGAAAAAGATAGCATCGGTATGGTAATAAAAGAACAAACTTTAGGTGGACTGTTGGATCTGAATCGCTCTAAGGGTGGTTTGTTTTTTCAAAATGGGAAACATCTCAGTGCCATCATATATGTCATTACTGGTGACTGCCTGATAGGCCAGCATGCCAGAAGGCTTGGCGTTTTTACAAATGAATTCCGTAGAAGCTGCATCGACGACGAGGAGAAGGAGGTAATCCACCTACTCTGTACATGCCCAGCTGTCTCCAAAGAATAAAACCCCACTTAGGAGCTTTCTTCTACAATGACTACAATAACCAGTCTAAATAACATGGACAGTCTCCAACGCTTCGTTAGAAGCTCAAGTTGGTTTTGAGAGTATGACAGCGGGTCAATAGGAAACAAGCGCTCTTACCTAACCTAAGTCTTCGGCGAACTCCGAAACAAGCCAAAGTATATCTGTTTCTGGCTAATGACTGCACAAAAATATGTAACACAAGGGATAAAGTTAACTCGCTTACTATTAAATCGACAACGCGCCGAATGATGGAAGGCGTACCTCGAATATATAGTATATGTGCTCTTCAGAGAAGAAGGCAGCGACTCTAATCAACTTCTAGTCACAGCCGCATGCTGGTGCCTGTCAAGCTGGTTAGATGAAAAAATATTGGACGTCTTATGCTGGATTAGCTACAGTCGATAGAGTGCCGAAGCATGAAGCTCTCTGGGATGAGAATGCCCTGCACAAATGGCAGCGAATAGTAAATCCAGTGCTATACAATTACAAAAGAAGAAAACGACGCACACCACATTAGTGGGTGGCCGTGGCCCAAGTGATCGATTATTTGATGGGCTGTGTGCTATTGTGCGCTATCGTGCTAAAACCAAAGATCCTCTCAGTTCACGTCCTCAATTTCACCCCACAAGAATTCGCTAATCATGGCTTTGTTGCGCTCACCGTTGACCGAAATAGCGTTTCCATCAGCTTTTTCGAAATAAAATTGGCTAAAGGTGCTACTACTCCAAAATTCGCCCCAAACTGTCACTCTGTGGATGTATTGGCTTCTCGACAATAACGTTCTGGCTTTCCAATCCGCAGATCCTCGCCGAGATGAAAATACGCCTCATCATAAAAAATAATTTTTCGACCAAATTCGACGTCCTATCCGAGCTCAAACTGAGAAGCGATAAGGAAGCGGATGGTCGTTGGGTTTCAATTTCTGAGTCTATTGGACTTTGTTAGGGAATAATCCGAGATCTTTGTGCAAAATTCTCACCAGGTTGGTGCGTGAAATATTGAGTTGCTGAAATTGATGGCCAGTCAATGTTCCTGGATTTAGTCGAAGACGTATCGTACAAAGACGGCAACCATGAGTGTAGTTTGCAAGCAAGCCAGTCTCACGAAATTTTTGCACAAATTTATGTACAGCAGGCGCGGTGTGTTCTTCATTTCGGCCAAAATTTATTTTCAATTAACGCACTGTTTGGACAACACCGCACTCACTTTTCAAATAAGTTTAGAATATTTTTCAACGTTGTTCAAGCATAAAGCTATTCATTTAGTTCTGTAGATGTATGATACTGACTGATAGTCAAGCTTGCTAGCAGGAAAGAGCTGTCAGCGTCAAAATAACATATGATTCAAAAAGAAACTTGCATTTTGACCATCCGTTACTTCTTTATTAAGAGTTCACAATCCAGCAACAGAGACCGAACCGAAAGTGTCTTACGTTGCTCAAGAAAGGGTCCTCCTTATTCTAATGAACAGCGGTTGACATGCGCTATATACAGATTAATTTCTGCAAAGCAGTGATATAGACTTATCAGTTCATACAGGAAAACTCTGTATGCGATGGGGCGCATCATTTAAAATCGGCGCAATTCAAGCAATCACCTTGCGTCAGGACCGAGCAAAGGATGCTAGAATAGTTTATTCATTAACGTTTTTCTCCGATCATAGCTGGAACATGATTCGCAATGGTTCCGTCAGCTCGCCGGCTAACCTGCTGTTGATATCTTAGATTAGTATTTAGATTTCCCAGTCCTTTTTTTGTTATTGATCTGCCTACCGATATATCATAAAGACTGCGGAAGTGATTTTTCCATATTATCAACACCGAGAGCATTCCTTATTCTTTCTTGTACTCGTATGCTTTTTTTCGGGTTTTGTTGCGTAGATATGGCTTCTCGTGAATTTTGCAAACATGATTTTCGACACCGCATACCTTCGCTATTACTATATCTAGTCAGCAGTCCAAGCTGACACATCAGTCCAGAATATTGAATGCATACTGATCAATCTGGCTTACCGTGTTTGTGGTTCCAAACTGAGGGAAACACATATTTTGTTTGCAAAAACTACCTACATTCCGTCCACTTATGATGTAAATAAGCCATCCGATATGATTTCGTACAGATTGTGCACCTTCAAAATTGTGGGTCACATTCCTATTCCAGCATTGATATAACCAAATACGATTCTTATGCCGTAGTTACTTGCTTTTCTCCACGAATTCAAGAAACCTTAATATCTCATGCTTTTCCTCTGCCGGAACATGCGCGGTTATAAGTCATAAGTCTGCTTCCAGATCCCAGAAAGCTTCTTCCACATTCTCCATGGATAATTTTTCCTACGCGTGATGCGTCAATAAAACCGAGTTTGGCGGAAATAGGCTGAAGCGATTGTTATCAGTCGCTTGCTTACATAATTAAAGCTTGTAAGAGTGTAACAGTACCAGTTAGTCCATATTCACATCCAGTGATTGCGATCGTGATAGTTAATGTGCTGATCGTCTTCTTGACCGGCCCGTCCCATTGTATTTTGTGGATAGTGGCTTAGGCACCCGTATCTAGTATCTACACTGTTTGAAAGCAGTTGATCTATTCTGAATCCTCATATCCAAGGTATGTGCATACCGCAACATTGTTGACGCTGTAACTTCTAGATGGGTCGTCAGCATTTATATCTCACGATATGCCCAATTGTTCTTCCTATAGAGAGCCTTGTTACGACTTCTGAAACATATACAATATTAAAACCAAGATTAGAACAAGATACAGATGTAACATATGTCTGTAACAACAGAATTGACAGTTTCAACAACAATTTCTCACAAATCAATTTTTTTTAAATAATTCTCATTGCTGATAATCCGAGCAGAACTGTTCATTAAAATTCCGCAAATACAACATAAAATGTTAATTCTACTCGTATCGCAAATAAATTATAGAATTTCTAACTTATACGAGTATTATTTAATGACTTGTTCCAATCGATAATCTAGTATTTTATTGGAAAATTAAATTAAGAAATGACTTTTACCACATCTCGGCAGACTACACAACTGCCGACACCTGGACAAAACGTGACCTAATGCACAGTGAGCCACACATTCAATCTGAACATATGGAAACCATATGCAAACTAAGAAACAAACTCTATAACTTGCTCAAAGCTATAAATCAATAATCAACTGCCAAGCAAAAGATACATCGTCCCACGACCATATTGAAACCGAGGTGTGGTTAATTTGCAAGTGACGAAAACGGTAAGCAACTCATTCTCAAGCTGTGATTTCACCACAAATATGCAAATACACCAACTCAAACAGAACTGACACTCTGCAAATAGCAACACTGTCATTCGATTAAGCTGATGCAAAAGCATAAATTTGAACTGGTAGTCAACCTCGTCCTTAATTCGCCGAATGAGAAAAGGTCACACGCCCATAATTCATACACAATTACGGATACGGACACCTCTCTGGGGTTACTAATTGCCCAACGACCTATCCAACCAAGAATGGTGGAAAATCTCTCGTCCTTGGCCCATTATCCTCATGATTCGATTCGGAGGCGCTGCAACGCATGATTGTGTTATCATACTTTCAATTCGCATCATTTGCCGTGCTCCAAAGGGAAATGCCATTAATTTTCCTTCACTCCACAACATGTTCCATTCAACGAATCAGAAATTTCTCGTTCGTACTTTCTACTCTGCTATTGCAGATGTGAAAGTTGGTTTCTGTACAGAGAATCAGTGATCCGAATCCGGACTACGGCTGTACGAATACTCCAGCGCGCCGTCATAAAAGAGAACACGCCAGGCCGGGTTGTGCCGCAATCAAGGTTCAATGCAAGAAAATGAACCCCTTTTAAAATTCAATAAATTATTGCCGAATTGACTTGTGCGCTTCTGTCCTCCTTTTAGTCCTTCCAATGGGGTGAAGTGAAACGAAAGAGAAAGCCAAGACCGCGCTGCATATTGCATAACACCATAGAAAACTCTAAAATGCACATAGCGAGGGTTGAACCATGCTTTTTCTCAAGAAAATTTATCATTTAAATGTACTCGATCATCGTCATGGAAAATTCAGGACAACATGGATTTTTTATTATTTTTTTTTTCATATGCAGTTTGTATTCTGCATATCCTATGAACCAATTCTGATGATCCGTGTGTGGATGAACCATGAATCAGAATCAGTGTGACCATTGCATCGATTGAGGAACGTAGATATAAGTTTCTAACTGAGAGGGATGTTTAGATTGGCCCTTGATACCACAGGATCCCAGTGTCCTCACATGTACAGAATGGAAAACACGAGATTACGAGACCTGAAAGCATCGGAATTATTTAGAGGTTCGACCATTTGATGCTTGTAGTAAAACTGAGGGGTTGCCTTATTGGAGGATTTCAAGGCTGTAATCGAAGGGGAGATAGTAGTCGCCGCAGACTTCCATTCCAGAGCCCTGGAGCGGAGGGTACCAACCACAGACTCACAAATAAGGTACGTACTCAGGATTAGACTCGACCTTAATGTAGTAAACGTAGGAAACTAAACCATGTTCAGGACATCCGGTTACGAAGGAACCATTCCGGACGTCACCTTCGCGACGCAATCGACAACCTCAAGAATAGAGAACTGGAGAGTCATCGAACACTATACGGGCAGCAGACATTAATGCATAATTTTCGATCTATGAGGGGACCAACGAGTTCCAAATTGAAATCCAGCACGAGCTATGAGGTAGAAGTGCTTCTCAAGTCTGTGATCGAAGAAGGAAAAGGTGCTGTGATCCTACTTGAGAGTGCTGCAAAAACAAAAGCTGAAGCCACAGTGCATCTCGTCTTACATATTATGATTCGATGCCCCGAGTGAATAGCTCCAACAGGGACCTGGTACACTGGTGGACGGAGGACATAGCCGCGCTTCGGAAAAAATGCCTTCAACTGAGACGCGTCACCAGGGAAAGGAGAGACATGCTGAGCCTGTGGAAGAAATTTTATGGGAATTCGGAATAAAACACTCGGAGTTCACGAGGGCCATCAATACAAGTAAAACACAAAAGTTGGAACACCATTTATGAGACGTCAATAGTGACTTCTGGGGGCTAGGCTATAAGGTCGTCATACTAAAACTAGGAGTTCGGGCCACCAACGGTACCCTCAGTGAAGAAAAGATGGTGCGCATAGTAGACACGCTTTTCCCAACTCAGCCTATCAGGCTCCCCGACACGATGCTGGCCCAACTACAGGACAATTCAGCCGAAACGCCCCATGTCAGGAAGGGATACCAACGGAAGTGCTGAAAGCGATTGACCAAACATGTCCATAGCTATTGCTGAACATGTGCAGCAGCTGCCTTGAGGAAAGGGTCTTTCTCAGGAGTTGGAAGACATCATGCTTCGTGCTGGTCAGGCAAATTAGACCGTAAGGACCACTTTGCATGCTGGATACTGCAGGGAAACTCTTAGATAAAATGCTGAAACCACGGCTCACAGATGCAGTACAAAGATCAGGTGACCTAACCACGAGACAGTATGGCTTTCGAATGGACCACTCTACGATCGGAGCTATCGGAGAAGTAGTAATAGCTGCCCAAACCGCCCATCAGGTCAACCACTACTCACAGATGATCGTACTTTTGGCAACTCTGGATGTGCGAAAGGAATTCAATTCAACCAGGTAGAGTGATATACTGAATGTGCTTGAACATACTTCCGACATTCCAGTTTACCTCCGAGATGATCTACAATATCACGGAAGGCCCTCGAAGAAAGGAAATCATCTCCGGAGTAGCACATCAATCCTAGGCACTAACCTATGGAACATCTCATACGGAAGATGCCTTCGTACTACCCAACGGGGTACCGTCGTGGTGATTACGGAAAAAGACGCAGAGAACATGTAAATGGAGCTGAACCAGGTTATGAGACTGGTAAACTCATGGATGAATAAACACGATCTAGTTTAGTTCTAGCCTAGTTACAGAAAAAATCGAGATAGTCCTTCTGACCAAGAAGAGGATCCGAAGCAAAGAAGCAGTGAAATAGAATACTTGGAACTAACTATAAATACGAAACTCGCCTTCCAGCAACAGATAAAGTCCGTATCGGAACGGTCGTCGAAGGTCGCAAGCAGGCTGATAGCAAACGTACAGGAATCAGATGGCAGCGGTGCAGAGGCGTGAAGCTCCACGCTTGACAAGCTCATACCGAACTGTGTCGGAACTAACCGTCCCTATAGGGAGTGAGCCCTATCTATCTCCTAGCGGCAGAAAGGAAGTACATCTGCGGCAAAAAGGCGGAAAATGGAGTGGAAGCGGCAATCAAGGAGACAAAGGAGCTCCCGAGCGCTGGAGCTCGGAAGCAGGGGACGATGGACTGTGTTAATGGACTGATCAAAGACATGGCTAGATGGAATGGACGTCACCAAGTTTCTCACCGAACACCGATATTTGAACGCTTTTCTTCACAAAATCGGTAAAGCAGATACTTCTGCCTGCCATTCTCCACACTTTTTTCATTTGTACGATTTGGGAACCTTAACGATGGAAGCTGGAAACCGACATCGACCTAATCAGCCCTGAAAACATGGTCGAAAAGATGTTGACGAGTGATTAGGTCTGGAGCTAATTTTTTCCCTTCGTAGAAGTCACAAATATATGTCTAGCAGACTGATGAAAGCCTCACCGGTAATATACAATAGAATAAGCCCCCCAAAGGGAAAGAAAACGACACCACTCTGAATTAATGCGGAAGCCGTTCCGGAGTGGATGGTGTCAAGATGAAAGGGTTTAGCATGATTTTTAACGGATGAAAGCCACATGGTACTTGAAGCAGAGCGGAACCGCCTCTCGTCGTTATTAGCTTTTCCACCATTCTATAGGGCTGACGAAGGGGGTTGTAGGTAGTACTCTCCATTTGCGTAGCATGTGAACGCGTTGTTAAATACTTGGCTTTCAATTCAATTTACTGTCCACCATACTTGGTTAAATTGCTTATAAAGTGGATGGAGATATACGAGTAGGTGGAAATTTATATTTCCTGGCAAAATGTGGAAAATTCGGTTTTACTTGAGTTAACTTCCAAGCCGAAATTTTTGGTGCAGCTGGAGAGCCGGTTTAGGGTGTTTTGCCTTAAATATCGAGGTATTTGCCAATAGTACTCGAAACTATGTCATCTGCATCAGCCAACATCTTACAGACTTCTTATTCCAGAAGTCTAAGCACATAGTTTATTGACTATCATGTTGCGGATTGCCTCGTCTAACATGCCTCCGAACTGAGAGTCTTCTTAGTTTTTACAGATAGTTCTTCTTGAAACATGAGGAATATTTACTTCGAATGGACTGATGATATTCATATCTTCATATGCTTTCGGAAGAGATCATGGAATTCGAAAGAAAACTGGAATTCTTTTAGAGTTACTTGTTTCAAATATAAAAAAAAAAACAATAAAAAAAATCTATTTTATCGGATGAACTTTATTATAATACACAAGAACTATTCTCTATATTTACTTTTTGAAGATTATTTCTTTCAAATGTTAACCGTAACTGGGGCTAACATGGTCTATTCTGAAGTTCCAATTTTTGATAACGCGTTTGAGTGTTATCAATGGTGTTTAACCAATGACTCAAGTAATGCTGTCCTCCAATTCCTCAATCATAGCCGGCTTATTCATGTGGGCTTTGGACTTTACGTTGCCACAAAGAAAATTCTAGAGGTGTGATGTCACATGATCTAGGCAGCCAATTCACTAGTCCAAAACGTGAAATTAGCTATTCACCGAATCGTTCTCGCAATAAAGTCATGGTTTCACGGGCTGCGTGGAAAGTGGTGCTGTCTAGTTATTGTAGAATCAAAGGTCGTCGAGACCACGAACTTCAAATCGTTCATTATCATGGAGTGATAACACGCGCCATTCACAGTTACGTTCCGACTGGCTTCAGTTTTGAAGAAATATGGACCGATGATTCCACCAGCCCATAAAACACACCAGACCGATATTTTGTCTGGACGTAGTGGCAGCTCCGCACCCCAAATATGACTATTTTGCTTATTAGCCAGAAATGAGCGTGATCGCTGAATAAAATTTTGATCGAAAACAGTGGATCGTCTTGAATCTTTTTAAGAGCCCACCGATTGAAACGGTTACGAATCGGAAGGTCGGCCGCCTTCAGTTGTTGAATGAATTGCATTTTGTATGCTCTTATGATCCTCACGTAAAATATGCCAAGTTGTTGCATACGACAGGAGAAGCTGTTGAGAATGGCATCGAATCAATTCATCATGGTCATCGTGTCCACTACCGCTGCTTTATTCTCTTCACTACATACTAGATGTGGTCTACTCGTATTTAGTCACGTATTATCCAATAAATAAAATTGGGTTTCAAACTTTTCGAAGGTGTAGCGAATTGTGCTTCCGGTAGGCCGATTATGTGGACAGTAAGTTGCTCTAAGCGCACGAAACACATTCCTCGTAGAACGTTGGTTTTCCTAATACGACGCTGGCGGCGAGCTAAGTCTTTCCATGATAAAATGTCAACCAATACGGAATAAAAATACAATATGCGTGATCTATCTCCACTGGAAAAAGTACATTTAAAAAATCAATCTTTAGTCGTAATAGCTGCGTTGGTAATAACGAATGCGGCCTTTAACTGACATTTCTATACCGTCATAGGCCAAAATAAGTATCAAATTGAGCAAGTCACATAGTAGAGCCTTAGTCCCAGAAGGATATCAAAAGCTAAGCGAAGGCCAGTACAAATTTTGATGAAGGTGGGCACGTCTCACATCAGTTTACATTCTGTTACTAAAAAAAAATTTGTAAATAAAACAGAAGAGAGCTCTGGGAAATCATAGTAGAAAATTCCTAAAATTGTTTATCTCAGATTACTGAGTCTTGGATAGTCGCATAGAAAGTTATGGGTATTCCCACGTGAGTTCAATTCCTCACAACCTCTGCCGAGCTCGTCGTCGGTAAGGCGCAACTTTATTACATGTGCCCTCAGAAGATTACGGCATGTGAGTAATCCAACAAGCGTGGATAATTCGGTTTTGAAAATGTTATTGCCTTTACCAACCGCATTCGATTGACGAAGAAAACGAGGGTTATCCACATAAACTACAATACATAACATGCCACTTTTCCCAGGTACTGGAACATTTTATCAACGGTAGACGGACCATGATAGGTTGACACTAATAAAACATGCGCCAGACAAACAATCAACTGACCAAATCTTGAAAACGGAGTCTGTATCAACGAAATCAACTCTACTAGTTGACCGTCTGGGGCTACGATCTTGACGGTTTTTTGCTTGAATAAGCCTTTTCCAAAGGGCTGATCACAATGAGAAGAATTTTGTTTACACTGTAGAAATACAGATATGCTGAACGCCACAAATTCGAAGAATAACAATGCAATCGAGACTGGATTTAAATGCGACCCTCATGAGGCCCTGTCTATTCTCCCATCCCACGACTTTCATAAAGCAAACTTTCACAAAATCAGTGACTATCTTAGCAGATCCCTCTTTACCTTTCACAACCTAAGTGTAAATGACGCCTTATCCGCTTTTTATAAAGAAATATTTAATTCTTTTGCCTTTACGTTCCGTTTTGCCGCCTTAAAACATCATCTACTAGTCCTACCTGGTATAATCGCAAGCTTCGTTTCTTACGAAATAAGAAAAACAAGTTATGGGCTGTTTTCCTGTGTTCCAGATCCTTTTCAGACTATTACAATTATCTTGGTTCTTAATAATGCGCAGGTCAACCTTATAAATGACCCTAAGTCCTTTTTCCAATTTGTTAACTACAAAAAAAAGTCCGATGGTTACCCTCCTTCCCTCTCTTTCAACAACAAGCCATCAACTGATCCACTCACCATTGCCAACCTATTTGCCACCTTTTTTAAACAATCCTTCACCAACGACTCCTTTGTACCAGATCCATCCCATTTTAGTTACCTACTTAACTTCTCCAATGGCCCACTTCTTTCTCACATCTTGGACCCCTCTTATATCGAATATAAATTACACCAACCCAATGACGAATTTACACCCGGTCCAGATGGCCTCCCTGCCATATTTCTTAAAAAATGTTCTTCGTCTCTTTCCCTTGCCCTTTCTGATCTCTTTCGTCTATCCCTTTCACAAGGAGAATTTCCTCAGGTTTGGAAAACCTCCTTCATAACCCCGATCCACAAAAAAGGATCAAAGAGCGAAATAACAAACTATCGCCAATCGCTAAACTCTCCCATATACCCAAACTCCTCGAAAGTATTTTGTATGAAGTTCTAAGCTTCCAATGCAAATCACTTATTTCCACTAGAAAACATGGCTTCCTAAAGGATAGGTCAACCACCACAAATCTCGTTGAATTCGTATCCTTTGCCATCTCTGCCCTAGAGAATGGCAGTGAAGTCGATGTAGTTGCAACCGATTTTAGTAAGGACTTCGATAAAATCTCTCATAGGTTAATACTCTTCAAATTGTCTGCCCTCGGCTTTGAACCCATACTGTTAAAATGGATATCCTCTTACCTCGAAAACCGTTTTTACAGTGTTCGCTTTAGGTCAGCCCAGTCGGCTCCATTTTTGGCCACCTCTGGAGTCCCTCAAGGCAGCCATCTCGGTCCCCTTCTTTTTATATTAACCATAAACGATCTATATAGGATCATCAAACATTCGTCCGTCTCCCTTTACGCCGACGATACCAAATTTTTCAAAACCAGTTCCTCTCCCCATGACTCCTTCCTCCTTTAACAAGACCTTGATAATTTTTCGATTTGGTGCCTCAAAAATTGTCTGGAACTTAATATCGCCAAATGCCAATCCATCACCTTTTCACATAAGCGGCACCAATCTCCTCCCCGACTCTACCTTCTCCACAACCAACCTATCTCCTCCGTTAAATCTCTTCGCGACCTCGGCATTTTGTATGACAGGGAGCTCAATTTAGGTTCACATATGGATGGAAAAATCCTTAAAGCCAACTCTGCACTAGATTTTGTAAAACGATGGTCCAAAGAATTCACCAAACCATACGTGACCAAGTGCCTCTATATTACCTTTGTTCGCCCCCTCCTAGAGTACGCCAGTCAAGTATGGTCCCCATATCTCGAGAATCGAAAGCATCCAGCCCGTTTTCTTCGATTAGCTCTTCGAGATTTGCCCTGGGACGATCCTTTTACTCTGCCCCTCTATTAAAACCGTCTCAACCTTTTTACCTAAACACCCTTGAAGAACGCAGAAATGCAGCCGACTTTCTCTTCATTCATCGACTCCTTCTAGTCACGTTGAATGCGCGTCCCTTAACAACTCTATTTTCCTCAGCACTAACCCTCGTAATCTACGTACCCCTCGTCACTTCTATCTCCCAACCCACCACACCTCCTATAACGCTAACGAACCAATCTCCCGTATGCTACGAAAAATTAATTCAAACTCTGGCGTCTTTGACTTCCACCGCACCACTTCCTACCTCAAATCCGTTCTCCTTCACCACTCTAACCAACCTTGGTTTTAAGTTTTAGTTTAAGTTTAATTGTAAGTTATAGCTTGTATTAAGCCGAATAAATGGGGGCTTTTGCCCCCACCAAAACTAAATTAAAAACGAAGTCTGGTGCTAGATCGGATGTCGTGGTATCGGAACTGGAAGTCTTCTATTTATTCTGTCTGCTACATGACTTTATTGAATTTCAGGTGGAAGTACTACCGCACTTTCAATTCAACCTAGAAAATCGCATTGGTGGACAGGTTACACAGGTTAGAGTAAACAAAAGTATCTCTGGGCTGGTGCAGCATATAACAACCTTCCAAAACTTTCTTACTTCCCCAAGATAGACCTATATGAACGTAGGATCGTACGAGGATTCATCTCTGATCTTGTGAACAAATCTCTGCATTGGGTGTTAAATTCATAAATAATATATTGTTCAAAACTAAAACACGTAAACTAGGGAGCGCATACGTCAATTTTATCAATTGAATATTGTTTCCTTAGAACTCGACCATAGAGAACCAAAAAACGGTTTGAGAACGGGTAAACAAATTGGAAACTTGAAATATAGTAATCGAACTAGAGACACTTCTGTCAGCAAAAGTGAAGAGTTAGTCTCATATCCAAAGAAGATAGCATAATAATATCAGTAGACTGAATTGACCCCGCGAACAAATCCGCCTTTGTAAATACGTCTAGAGTCTCTGTTATCAGGTAACCAGTATATCTCCCAAATGAAGCTCTTTCTTCAACTAAAAAGGTTAGAAGACGACCTCACGGTAGAAGAATTATGCGATGAATTGGACGAATATTGTAGAACTCTTCTAAAGAAAGGTGGTTTCTTATTACTAAGTCTGATGATACTATTACTGTGACAAACACAAAGGACTTTAGCCTTCACCCGGGAGAACTGGATTCGGGGAGAACTAATAGCGATGTGGTAGTTCTAATCTCGCTCGCCAGATCAGTGAAATCTGGGAGACTCTGAGGTTCGAGTTCAGGTAATTGATGTCGTCAAGTATGTCATTTCATGAATCAATCGTGCACTAGAGTTTTTTTCTGCATTACTGTGGTCCCTTTTTATTGTCTGGCCGATATTATAGATAATATAGTAATTGGAGCCGCACGACCGTAGGCAACACCGTGAGTTCCCTAATTGGGTGCTGGAAATGTTGGCCGGAGATCCGGATTTTGGCCAAAAAATCATCTTCTCGGACGAGGCCCGTTCTTGGCTCAGCAGTTATATGAACAAACAAAATTTCCATCATTGAAGCGAACACAATACACAAGTGTTCGGCCAAGCACCAATATATCCACAAAGATTAACTATTTTGTACGGTTTATGGCGTGGTGGCATCATCGGACCTTATTTCTTTTGAAATGAAGAAGGAGATACCGTTACCGTCAATGGTCGCAGATGTAGGACGATGTTAACCGACTTTCTGTGATCAGAGGTCGACAACATCGAGCTATGGTTCCAACAAGATGGCTCTACATGCCATTCAAGCGACGCAACGCTCGAAGTTGTGAAGGAGAAATTTGACAACTGGATCATCTCACGGTGAGCGTTCATCAATTGGCCGCCGCGATCATGCGATTTGATACCACTTGATTATTTTCTCTGTGGCTACATCAAGTCTACGCTAACAAGCCAACCACTTTGGACGACCTCGAGACCAACATTTGACACGCTATTGCCGGAATAATACCGCACATATTTGGCCGACTTATCAAAAATTGGACCGACCGCTTGAAGCACTGCGAGCAAAGCCAAGGCGGCTATTTGAATGATGTTCTATTCCAGACATAATAGCCTGAACGTAGCTTCAAATTAAAGCCAGCACCAATTTTATATCTCACACCGTTGTTGTTTTATTTATTTTTTTTTTCCTATCGTTCTTATCTGGTCACCATTTAGTACGCTTAAGAGCCAAATCCTCTCCGTTTATGTAAAATTATGGCTTTTTTTGCTTTTATAAGCATGAGTTCCAGTCGTTTCATAGATGGCTATAGGTGAGGGTTACATCAAGATACTCCTTCTAACGTTACTCGCGAAACTATTTGTTCCTGTTCGAAAAACCAGTACTTTGGACTTCATGATATTTAATTGGAGGCGGTTTATATGTATTTGGTGTGTCTCCTAGAAGAACGATATCGCCCGCATAAAGTAGTGCCTTAACTTTTATTTGCTCGACCTGTATGCCTGCTGTAAGTGCACCGTATAAGTCAACCAGGAATAGTGCAAATAGAAGCGGACTGAGGTGACAGCCCTGTTTGACTCCTTTCTGTACCTCAAGGTAGAGGTATCGCCAACTTTTTGTTCCTGTACATGTCCTCTAAAGTACTCGTATTTATAAGTTTTGATGATAGTCCAATATTAGATAGTTTGCAGAGAAAGCAATTTCTATTAGCCGTGTCGAAAGCTGCTTTAAATGCAAATGGTTTGCTATCTTCGTCTAAGTAATATATTTAAGTGCTATTAATGTTAAATTAAATATTTGATCAGCTGTTGAGTAGCCCGCTCTAAAACCATCCTGGAATTAATTTCGTTTTTTGTTCTCACTCACCCATTTAACTAATCTTTCTGTCAACACGCTTTTGAAGATTTTCGTCATTCCATTTATAAAGGATATACCCCTATAGGTTGCAACTCTGTTTGAGTCGCAATTCTTAAATATCGGGAAGACAATCGACCTTTGAAATGATATCAGTAATATTTTCAGAAAAGTTACTGTAGCGTATTGGAAGAATTTACATGGGATTACCTCTTCTACCGGAGCTTTATTACATTTAGCTTTCCTCTATGTCTCAGAAAGCTCATTTTCATCGAAAGATACATCTAAAGTTTCATTACAAATTCTTGGTAATTCATAATAAAAAGCAATTAAGGGTTCCTGCGGATTAAGCATTGATTTAAAATGAGTCCTTGTACTGGATAATTCTATTTCCCTTTAGTTTCTATGACAACGACTAAATTCTTCAAACGTCTTTATATTCGTATTTTTTGCTTGCGCGGATATTCTTATAAGGTTCATAAGAACAGACGGAAATAGAAAAACGTGACTCCATTCTGGGAACAGCCTTCTGTTATACAAATTTAAATTGTTGTTGAAGCGGTGGATGTGGCTGTCTTTCCAAATGAGCTTTGGGAGCAGATCCAACTCTTTAACAACTGGCATTTTCGTCGATAGTGAACAATCAATTACCAGCGGCATATGGTTGTAAAATTCTTGTGCCGAAACTTTCATATCCGTCACAATATTACGTTTATCAGCGTATAATCGATTACAAAACAACCATTGCCTTTGACAAATCCTAGTTCGCCATCTGGGTCACTTTTCTCCCACCGTTTAACAGGCATAGATCAAAGGAGTCGCAGGTCTCAAATAAATGTTTCATGTAAAAAGAACTATTCATACTCGTATGTGTTTGCAAAAGTAAAGAAATTTAAGCTATTACATATGTTTCTTAAACCTATTACAATATACTCGTACAGATGCTAAAATATTGAATACAGGCTTTTGGTAGACGGCAACGCTATTAGGTACGCTACTTTCTTTGTGATGATGTTTTCGATGATATCGACACTCTGCGATGAGTCGATAGTGTAGGTGGAGTTGGTGCTCCCCCTGCCATTGCCGCTGACACTTGGTCTGCAAATAATCTCCATTCCCACACCAGATTATCACACAAGTATCTCATTTTCATCGTAATAATAGGTTTTGCCCTCGATCGGTATGTCATTTCATTTTAAATGCATTTTTATTCATTTCAATTTAATAATTCCTTAATGCTAAACAAAAAATTTCTTAGAAACGAGCTTCATTAACTTGAATATCTTAATTTAACTTCCTGGCCCTATGCGGGCACTCTAAGCTACGTCTATCACTTAATGTAAATCTTTCGACGACTGTGAAATATTTCATTTATTATTTGTTTTTTATTAATTAGATTATTCATTTTAAAAACTAAGAAAATAATTTGAACAAAAGAAAACTTAGTAACTGGGCATTAATTTTGCATTTTCTTATTATAAAACTTAAAGCTAAATTTATATAATGATTATAAAATAATTTTTAGTCTACTTAGATGATCTTAATTTAGGTTACATAATTAAATACTTCCTTTTTTTATTTTTTATAATTTTTTATTATTATTTTTTATACCTTAGTCCTACTAGGTAACTATGTAAGCCAGTCATGGCTTAGAGGCGCTACACTGAATTAGAAGAAACCGACAAGGAGTTTCCTCTCCTTCACTAAGCCACCAAAATCCATGGAGCTTCTGAGTAACTTCCCTAATATCGAGATTCCCTACCGCCCTACTGAACCGGAGACGCTCCGCGCTGCTATGTGCGAAATCTCTATAGTAGTTAAGTCGCCTGTCTGCAGCTGTTCGAGCGACGTGGATAATTTGCGGCTAATTTGTCTTGGAGCAGCCCTTTACTATCTAAATAAAGGAACGCTTCTGGGGGAATGAAGCCGTTAAAGAACACGCTCTCATTATATAAATAGTTGGAGTAGTAAGCCCCGGAGATCAGGTTGTTCGTCGAGGTCATTGCTCTTGCATTGTGGTTTCGAGTTATCTTAATAACAGAATTGTCCACTCTCATTAGGTTCGCCCTATTGTATAAAACCTTATTAGGATAGAATTTTATGTACTCGGACTCCGGTGTTCTGTATAAGCGAATACAAGCACTAAGACAATACAAGCACTAACACCCAAATCTTTTGCAATAAACTTGTTCTCACATTGAACTACACGGGATATCCTAATATAAGCATAGACCGGATAAGGGCCATGTAGCAGATCACTTTCACCTTCGCTACGAGTTGACTGCTATGAAATAGTCTCTTTGTATGGGCAAAAGTCCTACCTTTGGCTCTGGCCAGAGCAACATCACTTTCACCCTCGCTACATCCATATGTTTGTTAAAATATAGATATTGAACTAGCCAGGTCCCAAAGTATCGGATAATATTTCGACAAGCAAGTGGCTACTCGTGCTGTCCCACAATAGAAAACTTCCAATTATTCTTTCTGGTGTCCCTAGAGGCCCAAAACAAAGGCGTCCTAAACAGAATGCTTTTCGGTTTCTGAAAGTTGATTTTCAACTTCTAGTCTTCGCAATATCGTTTAATCTCATCGAAGTCCCGTTGCAAGAGCATATTAACAGTCTCGATCTTTGGAGCCGATCTGTCAAGTCGTCGGCGTACGCGATGGCAGGGTGAAGTAAACTTGCAAGATCACTTGTATAAATGTTGAATATGATCGGCGAATCAACCTCACCTTGTTGCAGACCGTTTTTATTATTAAATGTTCCAGCAGAAGTCACATAGCTATTTTTCACGATAAACTGTCTATTGGTGGGCATACTCGTATTAAAAGGAATGTGTAGCAGTGGTTTACTTATGTCGAGCCTGTTTAACTTAAAGAAGAGTCCCTCTAACCTGCCTTCTCCAAGTCAATCAGGCAAGCACCGGTGCATTGCTTCTTGCTTTTGTTCCACTGGATATCAGATACCAGTTTAGACGCTTCATGTGAAACCGAATTGATTATCAGAAACTAAGTTTATTTTTGTTTTCCACACAGAACTCTATTGGTCACCTTTCGAATACCTTGCTGATATTCGGGTGGAGACCTATCGACCGAAGATTCGCCGGATTGAACGCGTCCTTGTCCATTTTACGAATTGGATAATGTGCATTGTTCATTGCATTATTAAACAGTGTGGTGTAAATATCGAACAGTTCTATTGGAAGATGTCGAAGCA
Source organism: Volucella zonaria (assembly GCA_963966105.1). Taxonomy (NCBI): domain Eukaryota; kingdom Metazoa; phylum Arthropoda; class Insecta; order Diptera; family Syrphidae; genus Volucella; species Volucella zonaria. Next base: position 189,648,869 of record OZ014532.1, on the reverse strand, counting down.
CAATTTCGGTATTCCATCGGTTCCCACTGTTTTCTTATTTCCAAGTGATTCGAAGATCGTTTGGAGCACTTCCTTTGAAATGAATGGAGAGTAGCTCCATGTCGTCGGCAATGACAGTATCAGGGTTGTCTGAAAAGTTTCCGACCGCAACGTGAATGCTAGTTGTGCATCTTTTGACAGTTACTTACCGAAGTTTCAGTCATTTTGGATGCGCAGTTTTTAGTTGACAGTCGTTTGAGTGAGTCGATGTGAGTGTTTTTTGTGAAAATGGAAAAAATTGAGTATCGAGATGTTATTAAATTCTTGTTTTTGAAAGGCAATACGCCTACGCAAATCAAAAATGAGTTAGACTCTGTGTATGGGGACACTGCACCATCATTTACCACAGTGAAATTTTGGGCAGCTGAATTTAAACGCGGCCGTAATAGCTTGGGAGATGATGAACATTCGGGACGTCCAAAAACTGCAACCACTGACGATAACATTGCTAAAGTTCACCAGATGATGTTAGACGACCGCCAAATTAAAGTGAGAGAGATAGCAGAGGTTATGAAAATGTCCATATGTCCATGTTTGTTACATATTAAATCAAGATTTAAGCATGAGAAAGCTGTCCGCGGGTAGGGAGCCGCGTTTGCTTACGTTAGACCAAAAACGTGTTCGAATGAACATTTCCAACGCTCTGTCGGTGCAGTTTTGGCGCCGATTAATTACTGTAGATGAAACTTGGATACACTATTATACGCCCGAAACAAAAATTCAGTCAAAACCGTGGATTCTAAAGGGCGAGCCGGCTCCAAAAAAGTAAAAAACTGTTTTTTAGGCTGGGAAAATGATGGCGAATGTTTTTTTGGGATAGTAAAGGAGTTATCTTAATCGATTATCTTGAAAAAGGAAAACCTATTACAGGAGCATACTACGCATCATTACTTGCCAAGCTGAAGGCAGAAATTGCGGAAAAACGGCCACATTTGCAGAAAAAGAAAATCCTGTTTCACCAAGACAAGGCGCCGTCTCACACCTCAGCGGTTGCCATGGCGAAAATCCATGGATTACGGTTTGAACCACTTGACCATCCGCCTTATTCACCAGATCTAGCTCCAAGCGACTTCTTTTTGTTCCCTCATCTAAAAACTGCGCTCGGAGGACAGAGATTTTCTTCAAATGAGGAGGCAATCACCTCCGTGAACAACTATTTTGCAGAGAAAAACGCCAAGTACTATTTGGACGGGCTAGATAGATGGGAGCATCGCTGGGAGAAGTGTGTAAAATTACAAGAAGACTATGTAGAAAAATAAAAAGAAATTTTGAGAAAAAATGTCTTGTATCTCTGTTCGGGCGGAAACTTTTCACACAACCCTCGTATTTGCCATGTTTTCGTCATCGAAGTCAGTGAATCGTGAGGTCTCAAATCGACAGTGAAATATTTCATTTCGGAGATAGAAATTGTGCGAAAGTACCCAATTCTCCAAGTCGTGATTAAAGTAAATGATATCATTTGCCTTATACACATCCTGAAGAGTCCCTACTATGGCCTATACAATCTCCTGATCATAAAGAAGTTATCATCATCTACGGCCTCTCCTGGATCTACTCGTATGTCTCCTGTTTACAGTATCTTTTCATTGTTCGTTGTTCGCGCGATTCTTAGACACGGGAGGTCATTTTGATCTTTCTTCCGAAATATTTTATTTATTTGTGGGGACATATTCGGGTTGCTGGTGTTTACAGCCTGAATTTGATTGTTCTAATACAAACATACAGATACTCTGAAATTTTCTTTTATTAATCCTTTGAGATTTTTTTTTTTACGTCTGTCAGTAAACTGTCTGTATAAAGGTTTAAGTCTCGACAGCGATCTCCTCTTGTGTTGATCGAGTGCGTCAATAGTTGCATTGCGGAACATGTCTTCTCAGTATGTCGATACCGAGGTATCGTATTGTATGTTTTCTCCTTTAAGTATCATTCCAAGGCTAGGATTCGTACTCAGCAGACTCTTCTTCAGAAGGAATACTTTGTGTCGGCGTACTCGGAGAGGCTTGGGGAAATCTCCATGCATTGCTATTTTTTGTGTTTTTAAACAGACCCGCATTTTTGAGGATTTTGTACACTTCTTCTCAGCTTCGTACTTTCACCAGATTATTCATGATCGTATCATTATTTGATTCTAATATCTTTGTCTCCTTGAAAATAGTTTAATCTGCAACGCCTAGGGGTACTCAGCACAGGGTCATTTGCGATCGGATCTGTGTTTACACTGGCAGGAATATGTACAATGACGTTGTCTTCGCAGGATTTTTACGATAAAAAATGTATTTCTTTTTCGCATGTAGTGCATCTATACCTTGCTTGCTGCAAGGTTTGTGACGGACTAATACTCGTAGATATGTCTACGTACTCCAGCGGATAGAAGGCGTTTCCAGCACAGACTTTCTTTCACAATTCCAGGGAAAGCTAAGAGGATTGGGTATGACTATGCACAGCCACTGCAAGACGTTTCTGCGTGGGCAAGAAAATGGCAAGTGCTTAGGAATTTATACCGCCTTATAATACAATATACCATCAAAAAGTTCCCGGAATATATTCAGAAAATTAATAATACAAATTTATTCATCTAAATCTATATTGTCCCCTTCAAAGTAATCCCCATCGACTGTAACACACTTATGCCAGCGCTTGATCTAATCCTCGAAACATTTTTTTTTTAAATTCGGTTTTCGGTATGTCCGCTATGTTAAAATGTCAACGACCACCCTGGTCACACTGGTTATACAATAATAATGCAGAGGGGAAAATAAAGCATTTTTTGTTGGGGAGTGGGGGACAAAAAAATCTCTGCAATCGAATTTTTGCACTTTGCTCTTGTTTCGAGCTATGAACAACGAGCATATGACTACGAACATCTTAGTCCTGGATGCAGGGTACTACACCACCCTATCCCCTTTACGAAGTCAGGGTGTTCCGCTTCATTTGGCTGAATTAGGCACAGCGACAACGACGGCAGTCAAGGCAGAATGAAGGACATTTTGCACATTAGAAAAATCCACATGGCACATACGAGTACATAGTACATATTCCTATATTCCTACATCCCATTCCAACGTGAGGATATTCCTCCATGTCGACGCGGGAACAAAAACGAGGTTGAATCCGAGGACGTTTGGTTTTATTTATACGTTTACGCTCGTTTTTGTGTATTTATTCCGAGTGAGGGTGCACTGAACCGACAACACGAAACAGGGGGTGCTGAGCTGTCTTAGCTATATTCCAACTCATAAGCGAGAAATGCATTTTCCATGTTAGATGCCTGCAGAATGGGGGGGAGGTAGATGGACTTTTTTTCATTTCTAGAAATTTTCCTCGGAACAAATTTTCTTTGGTTGTGCCATTTTTATACAGTATGTGTACGAGTATAAGTACGAGAACGAGCATGAGAAGTTGGGATTTTCTTTTTAGGACGACGGATTTATTCGGTTCTTTTTATTTTTATTAGTCCGCTAAAAGGATATGAATGTTAGGGAGAACAAGAGCACAAGCAAGTGCATGAAGAGGAAGACAAATGCCTGAGGGATTCACTTGTTAGCGTGACTTGCACACTTTGTCATCAAAAAGGCGACAATGACCGCGTGATTTTTTTTTTTTCTCCTCTACTTCCGTGAAAATGAAGCTACATGAATAAATGACAAGTGGGCCTACAAGTATGGCGAGGGGGAAAAGCAGGACATTTTTCTCTCCAGTATTTGCAGAGGTTAGTTGCAAGAAACTTTGAAAAAGATTACAGTGAACAAGGGATCCGGAGGATGTGCAAAAATATCTGCACGAATGGCCAACTAATCAAGATGTTTAAATGGCTTTGTTCAGAATACAAATAACAGGGCGCAGTTATTGCTGATTAAAAAAATGAGGAGCAAATAAAACTGGTTTGCAAGTATTGTTCCAGTTGTTTATAAGTGTTCTTGGCAGAAACACAGTCTTGGCCTGTTTAAAGAAATTATTGGGACCTAAGCGTTTCCGGAAGAAGTGACTGGTCCTATGACGGAAAAGTGTCTAGCGTTAGAAGGAAATTAGATGCCTCTTTTCCAACACGGTCACGTGTTGTTCCATTACGGTAGGCATCCACAGGCAGCCATTTGGCGATGCACACGGCATTGCCTATTTTTGAAAATCGGTTGTACTTATAAGTTTCTCGTGGTAGATACAGCCTAGTGCTCCTTTCCATTCGGGCTTTACTTGCAAAACTTATAAGTGCAAATGCTAAACTGACAAAAACACAAAATAGAAACACTACATTGTGGGGAATAACTGATCCACAGATGGAGCAAGTTCAGCGGATGAATTCATTCAATTGGCGTAAACAATCAAACCGAATGTGATAAAGAAGAAATTACGAATGAAGCCCAAATGGGATAATGCAAGATGGGTACTGACCCCGGAATAGATTCTTTTTGCTCACAGGGTACCAGAGATTGAGTGGCTTCCCAAATGGCTAGTTGTGCTTCTAAGCAGTTATGAATCATCTTAGAATCTTTTATGTATAAGCACAAAATAAAAAATAGACAATCTCGTTCCAATGTGGACATGCAGCCGAACTGCTATCCAAGGCTAATCGACTTCACATTGGCTTTTAACAAATGAACACAACTCTGGATCACCAAAACGACAATTACATTGATTATGTTGCCAGGCATGCAATTTAATTTCTTTAATTTTTGGTGGCTATGGTTTAAACCAAAATCGCGGGAAGGATGCTCCTGTTGAGCTAGATCCAATGTAGCTGCAAAAAGTACTGGGTGCTGTGACCCTAAGATCAGCGAGAGGTTTTAGGTTAGCCTCGACTCCAAGGGTGGAACTTGTGCCTACAACACAGTTCTAATTTGGTACTCAGGAAGGCAGCAGGCGATTGAAAGACGTATCCTTGCTCCCATGGATGTATGGGCATCCCGTGAAACAAAGCCTTAATTGACAGGTGTTCATGTTAAACACATGAGACGTTCTGCCCATCGGTCGATATTCACATTGATGTCACATTTGCGAACAAATCTGCAGTTAGGTCGATTTCTTTTAATTGGAAAATCTCCGAAAGCACAAGTGACCATAACTAGATCCTAGTTGAGCTCACTTATGAGGGACTGTTAGTGCGAAATTCCAAAGGCTCGGGCTACCAATAGTGAAAACTTGACTCAGTTGGGCTCTGCCTTCCGCCGAAGCCTCTATGAGTACAAGAGAATGATTGCACAGGTTAAGGAAGATGATTGGAAAAGATTCGTGGAGTCGAAAAGGGATGACCCTTGGGGACAGCTCTAAATAATCTGTAGAACAAACAAGAAATTACCCAATGTTGGAACCATACTTGTGGGTAATACCATGCACAGGGAGTGGAAGGAGTGCATACTATAGGTGCCCTACTCAATGCATTGTCGTTCGCAGATCTTCGCAGTGAATAGAAGTGTTTCGGCTTTTCCTAAAGTGAAATAGTGAGTCAGTTTTCATTACAAAGATAATTAATTGCAATTCCGCCATTGAATCGATAGCCAAGCGGTTAGCGGCGTCGGTCAACAAATCGTGATTCGTGACACACGACACGGGTTCAATCCCAGGTCAAACCAGGAGCTTTTTTTCTTTTTTTTTTTTTTTTTTTTGTGAGTGTTTGTTTTTAAATAAATATTAACAAAACAAAACTAAAAAGTAAGGAAATCACGTGATGGATGGTGGAGAGCGTTCCACTCGTCGGATAACGGGAGTTTCGAAAGGCAACAATACCGTTGCCGGTGCTGTGGCGAAAGCCATCAAAAGGAGTAGGAGCTTGAAAGCCACTCCTAATTTATCCAAAATAAAACTAAGTGCGGCTTTAACAGCTGATACAGCAACCACAACGCAACAGAGCAAAAAACAAGCAGATGATGGGTTGATGTGCATATCTGATGAGGTCCAATATGAGGGGGGCAACAACAACTTTGCCTCTCTAGCAGCATCTGAGTCGGAAGATGAGGATGAACAAATTAAAGATATTAGCAGCAGCATACAAAAGCTAAAAGAAAAAATGCTTGCTATTAGGCAAAAGCAAACGGCACGCAGGCAAAAGGAGCAGATAGAAGTAGAGAGCTCCCAACAAAAAAAGCAACAAGAGCAGAAACAACAACTGCAGCAACAACAAAACCAGCAGCAGCAAAAACTACATCTGCCGCAAACAAAACAGCAGCAGCAGAAACAACAGCAGCAGAAACAACAGCTGCAGCAGAAACAGCAACAGCTGCAAAAACAACAACAACTGAAACCACAGCAGCTGAAAAAACAGCAGCAGCAGCAACAACAACAGCAGCAGCAGCAACAACAGCAGCAGCAGCAGCAGCAGCAACAACAACAACAACAACAGCAGAAGAAGAAGGAGAAGGTGCCTCCTATCAACACCTATAAATTGGAGGTAAGTGCTACCAAGGACCTGTGTAGGCTGGTCATTGGTCATAATTTTAACATAAAGAGATTGGGGAACGATCGCCATGCCATCCACTGTAATTCAGTGGAGGGTTACGCGAAAGTGAAAGTGCTCCTAAAGGAAACGACGACGGAGCATTACTCATTCACACCGAAGTGTGAAAAGCGGCAATCGATGCTGCTGAAGGGGTTGGAACCGTCTTCTGATCCTGAGGAGATCCTGGCACTGCTCAAAGAGAAGGAGTGCGAAGGACTCAAGTTTGTGGGGGTAAAGCCATTTACCACAGCTAGAGCCAGGCGGGAGAAACGGAGTCTGCCGTTCTTCCTGGTGCAGCTCAGTCCCGAAAGCCGTCTGGATAGTCTAAGGAGTATCAATGTCCTAGACTACCAGGTGGTTCACTGGGAAAAATTAAAAAGGAGCGAAGGCGTTATACAATGCGTTCGCTGCCAGAGGTTCGGACACGCCGCGTCGAACTGCCAAATGCAGCCTCGATGCGTGAAGTGCGCAAAGAACCACAGTTCCGAGGAGTGTGCTCTGGGTAGGGACGGAGCATCCGATAGGACGCAACTCTCATGCGTGTTATGTGGGAACGTAGGACACACCGCAAACTATCGGGGTTGTCCTAAGTTCGCTGACATTAAAAAAGCAAAACTGGCTCGGCAGCAGAAGGTGGAGGTCAAACGTTCACCTGCTAGGTTTCAAACACCAGCCGTCACGCCCCAAATTTCCTACGCCCAAATGGCGTCAGGTAGGGGTGCTACGGTACAACAAGCGACTGTTGCTTCTCCGGCGCCAATGCCGAGAACAACGGAAGCTGCACCTAACATGCTGGCCATCTTACTCGCAATCCAAGGGCAGATGGCTCAGCTGCAAAAGCAGGTGCAAGAACAGGCCAAGCGGGTGGACCAGATCTACGCGCTGCTGCCGGGCCTAACGCAACACATGTCGTAATGGGTACGCACATGGTGGAGCAAACTTTGAAGGTCCTTGCGGTGAATGTTAATTCACTGATTAGGATCGAACGAAGAGCCGCGATGTTTAAATTGCTACAAGACCAAACTCCTGATGTGCTTTTCGCTAGCGAAACCAAGCTAACCGATAAGCACAAACTGGAGTACAATAATTATATTGTTAGAAGAAGAAATCGGCCCGGATCCAAATGTGGAGGCGGGGTCGCAATCTTCATCAAACAAGGTATAAAATTTCACAGAGTGTACAAGGGGGTGTTGCGTAGGTTCCGGGTGTTGGAGGCAGTCGTCATTTACATCCCGCTCCACAGTGGAAAGCGGCTGTACTTGGCCTCTGTTTATGCGCCTGAGGCTTCACAATCCACTTTATTCATTACAGAGCTCGACACGCTTTTTCGACTTCTGAGGCTGGAATCGGGGGAGAATTATTTTATAATCGGCGGGGACTTCAACGCTAGACACAGAGATTGGGGAAATAATTTGCCAAATACTAGAGGGAACCTACTACTCGATTGGTGGGGTCAGCACGATGTCATGTACAGACTTGGTCTTAAAGCGACGGATAACCCGTCGTTTCCCAGAGGCGGGTCTTATTTGGATCTACTGCTGTATGACGAACGTATACGACTGACAGGTTCGAATTTACAAACGCTAAACTGTCTGCGCACATTCGTGTATGACAGTGACCATTGCGGTTTTAGCACCGAAATTACAGTTCCCAACGAAATTGCGGAATTGGAGGAGTTTGTCCAAAGATATTCTTACAACTACAGTAAGACTCGATGGACACGCTTCTCCGCAACATTGACAAGAGCACTCGCCTCGAACACGCTCCACCGTCCTCCGTCCAATAGGAATTTGTCAAACGAGGAGATTGACAATTACCTAAAACAAATGGACGAGACAATTAAACAAACTATGGACGCTACAATACCGCGGTATCGACGTACGACTAACGAAGACCTGTTCCGCAATCCTACTATTGACGCACTGCACCGACAGAAAAGTAGACTTCTGTCAAGACTCAAAAACTTGTACAGACAATTTACTGACAGACAAGAACCGGAGATTAGGACACTGAAGTCGTCGATTAAAAATATTCAAACGTTAATAAAAGAGAATTACAGAATTTCTGTAAGTTCGTATTGGAACAGCAGGGTTCGGGCTGTAAACACCAGCAACCCGAATATGTTCCCGCAAATAAACAAACTATTTCGGAGAAAAAACCAAAACGACTTTCAGTGTCTTAAAATAGCCCGGACAACAGACAACGAACGATTACTGACAATAGCAGGTATTGATCCAAATGAGGCCGCTGATGATGACGACTTCTTTGTGATCGAGGATCCACAGGAGAAGGTTGAGACCATAGGGGCGACTTTCCAGGAAATATACAAGGCCACTGATACCATTGGCCCTAATTATGACCTGGACAATCGCGTCTTGGTGCACGACCTCTACATTCGAAATGAAGTAGAGAACTGGCGATCCGGGGGCTCTGGTTTCACCCGGTTCAGCGACGAAAATATGGCAAATAATGTCATTACCAGAGAGGGTGACCTACCTCCGTTCATTTCGAAGGAAGAGCTCCATGAAATCTTCGACACAATCAGGGCTAAGAAATCAGTGGGGACCGATGGTATTCCGAACATCGTGCTTCGACATCTTCCTCTAGAAGCGGTGGACATTTACACCACCCTGTTTAATAATGCAATGAATAATGCACATTATCCAGCGCATTGGAAAACGGCGGTGGTTCAACCTATCCCCAAAAAGGGAAAGGATATATCCAATCCGGCGAATCTCAGGTCGATAAGTCTCCTTCCGAATATCAGTAAGGTGTTTGAAAAAGTAATCAATAGAGCTCTGTCTAGGTGGGTTGAGGACAAACATATAGTTCCGGATAATCAATTCGGTTTTAAGGCGGGACATGATATCTCACATGCCGCGTCTAAACTGGTGTCGGATATCCAATGGAATAAAGGCAAAAACCAATGCACTGGTGCCTGCCTTGTTGACTTGGAGAAGGCCTTCGACACTGTATGGTTAGAGGGTCTTTTCTATAGGCTGACTAGGCTGGGGATCAGTAAACCACTCTTGTACATTCTTTATAATATGCTAACCAACAGACAGTTCATCGTGAAAAATGGCGATGTGACTTCTGTTGGTATATTTCAAATTAAAAATGGTCTTCAGCAAGGCGCGGTCAATTCGCCGATCCTATTCAACATTTATACAAGCGACTTGATAGGTTCACTTCCCCATACTATTGCGTACGCAGACGATTTGATAGCGTACAGAACAGGTCCAAAAATCGAGGTCATTAATACTCTCTTGCAGCGTGACTTCGATAAGATAAGACGATTTTGCGATGACTGGAAGTTGAAAATCAACTTTCAGAAGTCGGAAACCATTCTCTTTAGGACGCCGTTGTCTAGAGCCTCTAGGGATACCAGAAAAAATTGGCGAAAGTTCTCGATCATTGGACAACACGGACAGCCACTTGGCTATCGAAATGTAGTCAGATACCTTGGGATCTGGCTAGATCAGTTTCTGTATTTTGACAAAAATGTAGATGCTGCTCTGGCCAGAGCCAAAGGAGCTTTTGCCCTTACAAAGAGACTGTTTTATAGCAGCCAACTCGATGCGAGGGTAAAGGTAATCTGCTACATGGCCCTTATCAGGCCCATGCTGGTATTTGGTTGTCCTGTGTGGTTCAATGTGCGAGCAAGCTTAATGGAAAAGATTCGGGTGTTTGAGAGGGCTTGCCTTAGGGCTTGCCTTCGCTTGTACAGAACACCAGAGTCGGAGTACAAAAAATTTTATCGTAATGAGGTCCTTTACAACAGGGCGAACCTAATACGAGTGGACAACTTCGTAATTAAGCTGACTCGAAGGCACATTGCAAGAGCAATGACCTCGACGAATAACCTGATATCGGGGGCTTACTACCCCAACTACCTTTACCACGAGAGTGTGCGCTCTGACGGCTTCGTTCCACCGGAAGCATTCCTCTACCTAGATCAGATAGGGTTGATCCAGGATAGATCAGCGGTCCCGTTAATCTTCCATGTCGCTCGGAAAGCTGGGGACAGGCGACTCAACTACGACAGAGACGTCGCACACGGCAGTGTGGATCGTCTCAGGTTCAGTAGGGCGGTGGGGAATCGCGATAAGAGGGATGTCGTTCGGCAGCACCAGCATTTCTGGTGGTTGAATGATGGAGAAGATGTTACGTCGTCGTTTCCGTCAATTACGGACCAGCCTCACTAATGAGGCAGAGCTGACCAGTCTATTTGTTCTGTAAATAGCGATGGCCAGCTTGCATAGGTTTAGGTTAGCATTTAAGATATACATATATATATTAGTATATATATAGGTATATACTAGTATATGTATGATATTGTGTATAATGTCTATATGTATGTATGTTTGTATGGTGTATGTAGGTTAGGTAGGCTAAGGTTTATTTTAAGTTAGATATTAAGTTTTTATAAAAAATAAAAAATGATGTCCGTACGCTAAGTTTTTTGTTAAATTCTTTTCTTAGCATTAAGCATAGAAAATAAGTATATTCCTAAACAAAATGTAAATAAAGTCGAAAGACATAGATATAAGAATTTAGAGTAGCTTAGAGTGCCTGTGTGGGGCCAGTAAGTTAGTATAAGTTTGTTAAGTAATTTTAAGCTAGCATTTAAGCATTTTTTGTTAGTATGTAAGAGTTAATGATTTAGAAAATAAAAATGCATTTAAAACTAAACTAATAACTACTCAATGCATTCTTCCCTAGAAAAGACCAAGATGAGGCCCCTCTGGCTGCAGAGTCAGCAGTCAACTCAGAGCTACGAACTGAGGAGGTGGAACGTGGTGTTTCACTTCTTCGTTCAAGAAGTCCGCCTGGGGTAGATGGAATGGAATTTGGAAATTCATTCCATTGAGACGAATTACTTTCCGTTGGATTGGAAGAGGGCAAAGTCTCCTAGCAAGATAAGGTCTAACCGTGAATCTTCCGAGACATCAGCCTGCTTCCGGTAGGTAGCATGACTGAATCTGTGTCACATTTCCAGTTTAAGTTCAAAAAAGGCAAGTTCATTAAGGACGCATGATTTTATGTTAAGGATTGCGTCCGAACACGAGAATGTCGTAAGTATCTTTATAGATTTTAAAGGAGCCTTTGACAACTTCAGCTGGGAAAGTGTATTTCAAATGTAACAAGATGTCGGCTGCCGGAAAGTTGAGCTTTGGAAAAGCTACTTTTCTGGCAGAAGAGCATGTGCTACAAATGATGCTGTAAATGAGTGCATGAGTATGGATGGGGAGCGTAGATGCCACAGGGTTCCATTTGTGGTTCATTCATGTGAAATCTTATGATGGACCCTGTTAGGATAGATACGTGAAATCTCCAAGTGCTGCGCATATGCGGAAAATGCTACTCATCTTGAAGCGCGGTCCAGGAGAGTGCTGGAAGAAATGGGAAAGAAGGTTCTCCGAATTGTTGCGGACTGGAATGGCAGTGCGAATCATTAGCAAGGCAACTTCTCACAATCCGTTGGGATTGTACGTTGGCGTTCTAGCTGACAACGCGCCATCAACAAAGATTCTGGACTATGCGAACATAGTTTTTGCTAGGCTTCGCTCTAGGCAGCTATAGCCTGATGTTAGCCTGAGCAAGGTTAAAAGGCAGCCAGTCCTGGGCAATAAAGATAACAAGTGGAAGTAACCGCAAGGTTGCGAAGTTTGACCGGAGGCTATATTCTGGTATCACAGGAGGTCAGGAGCTCCGGCCTGACCTAGGAGTTCGCCCCCCTTGTGGAAGTATCTTTGTAGCGTGCTACGACTTGTGTTCAGCCATTGGATGGGTATGGAACCAATCGGTCTGCTGGATGTGGAAATCCCTTACAACCGGGTGGTATAACCATAGAATGGCGGGGGATAAGCCTCAACCCTTTACCAAGGGAGAAGATCGTGCCTTATACACCACTTCTAATAGGTACTGGAGGTGATATTGATGCCATCCGAAGGGCGTTGATTGACGCATCATCTTAATTCTGATATGATTGCAGGCGCGCCGTGGGATAAGACCTATAGGGCAGGTGCCCACATACAACACAAGAGACGTTCTATCCATCGTTTCTTTTAGGTTTTCGTTCAATTGTTTTAGGTACCCGTCATTCTTTGGACAGATTCCTTTTGGACGAGAGATGGAGCGAATTCAAGGAGTGAGTTCCTATCAATGTTCTAAGGAAGTGTTTCCAATATACTCTGCTGCGGATGTAGGGATACCTTTGAACAAATTCTTCCAATTCCGCAATTTTGCAGGGTTCCGAGACCGTAATTATAATTGTCGTGCACGAAGGTGCTTGTTAGTTATATCGAGTGGTAAACAACAGAAGATCCAAATAGGGACCGTGTTTGGGTAATGACAGTGTGTCGGTCCCTCTAAGCTCGAGCTGTACTGAATCCACCAATCAAGTAGGAAGTTCCCTCTAGTGTTTGGTGTAATTGCTTTTCTTTAAATCCATTAATCCAGTCTTAGGAATCTAAAAGTACATAAGCATTGAGAGATAGACTGAAATAGACTGAAACCATGTGCACCCGCTTTCCACTACGGAGAGGCAAGTACACAGAGCGTGCTTTCAGCACCTGTAACTTACTCACTTCGCAGCTGTTCACTTTTTTAACCGCAAAACTTTTCTAATGAAGATCGCCACACAACCTTTTTGTATGGAGTTGGGTCGGTTTCTTCTCACTATTCGATATCTTTTGTGCCTTTTGTTGTGTTTTTTAGATAGCGTAGTTTCACTATCCAAAACAATATCAAGGGCAAATTACGCAGTGCGTCTCTTCGTTCGATCGTCCTAGGTGCCTTCCCCCTGTTTGTACCCATTGCGCTTTAGACCCGCAGCACTGCGTGGATCTGGTCAACGCGCCTAGCTTGCTCTTGTTTCTGAGGTAGAAGCAGAGTAATAAGATTGACTGCGTTGGTGAATTTTTGTTAATAAAACATTTTTTTTTTTTTAAAGACTCCATTACGATTGCTTTAACTTCGGAAAAGGTGATAGTCGATAAGTCTGGTGAGTCACGTTGATAAGACAAAACTTCATACCCATCTCTGCTATTTTCTGAAGCTTCAATTATGTCCATTACGCTGCAATATGATTCTACTGCGATGGTTTCTCGGCCTTTGAGAGACGACTCCCTCACTTGTCCACCATCTTGTCACCATTACCTCTGTGCTTCCTTGGCAAGTTCCGTGGTAAGCTGACGTCTAGCCATTCTCCTGACCGCCTCCCATTATCGTACAGGACCTGCTCTTAATCAAATGCTATGACACCACATGGAGCCTCTAAGTCAAAGATATTGCAACTTTCAAACGGCTTATGGTTCCAGTTAACACTTTGAACTTCACGGCAGGAGAAAGAACAGTCGTGGCTGGATTTTTTCCAACAGCTGCCGCAAGTTCTTTATTATCAAAAATATCCTCTTGTCTTCGGGAAAAAAAACCTTCTTCGCAGAGCTTGGAAAACCAGTTCCAGTTAATATAATTAAAACGGTACAATGTATTTTATTCGAACTATTGTCCATCACATCTTTCTGACAAGAGATGGATATCGCGGCAGGAGAAGGCTTCGCATTTTGAGGCTATCCACGAATCGAGCCAATTTTTGGTTTCTTCACAAGACATCAAGCGCTGCTCTGACAGTCCTTCAAGTTGAGTGCTTGCAAGTAGGTTTTGATCGGTTGGGTAATATGTGGCCGAGCATTGAAACGTTCTAAAGTAATTTTGTCGTGTCTGGAGTAGAAATAGGAGCGTTTTTTCTTGAGTTCGGTAGGGTGATGACAACAAGCTGATTCTACTAGGTATACAGGATCAGTTTTTCCCCATGATTTCTTCCTCTTTGGGTTATCGTAGTGAATCCATTTTTCGTCACAAGTGACAATATGATGCAAAAACACTTCTGTTTATTTCTGGAAAGTAGCATTTCACATGTCAAAAATCGGCGTTCAACGCTCTTCTGCTTCAGTTTATATGGAACCCAATTTCCCTGCTTTTTAATCATTCCCAATGTTTTAAATGATGTGGAATAGCTTGTTGATAAACTCCCAAGGTATCATCAAGTCCTTGTTGGGCTTGGCACGAATCTTCATCCAATATTGTGTATAATTCCTCGTCGTCGTACACTTTAGGCCTTCCCCTAAGAACTATGTCTTTGACGTCAAAATCTCCGTTCTTCTAGAACAACTCACGACAACTTCTTTCACTTAAGACAGTCTCACCACGTGCGTCTACAAACAATCGATGTGCCTCAGTAGCGGTTTTCTTGAAACTAAAGAAGTAAATCAAGAATTCCCACAAATGACGCTTATTTGGCTCAAAACTCGACATTTTCGCCTGAAAAGAAATATATGATGTCGATACAAAATCGCTGATATTTTTCTGTGGTTTTGTTGGCAGATGCCCAGCTTATCACATGGCGTTTAACATATGACTCTTTTAACTATAACTGTTATGAATGGAACGTTTAACCGACGAAGTTATAAAAAACTATTTCTTAACTGGTGATAAAGATCTAAGACACTGCAGAAATATTTTCAGAGCATTCCTCGAACCAAGCTTCAAAAGTCATGCATCTATGCAAAACCAAGACATCTAGCCACGAGAACTTGCATCTACGTGGAGGAAGCCGGCGAACAGGAAATATTTCATATGTTGTGCCACTTGAACATCAAAAAAGGTCTCGGACCAGATAATATAAGACCGATTGATCTTAAAACAAATGCTAGTATTTTGGAACCAGTTATACAACTAATAATTAATCGCAATATAAGTCAAGCCCATGTCCCACGATTAATGAAAACTTCAATTATTCGGCCAATTCACAAGGAAGGAGCAAAAAACAAGACCGAAAACTACAGACGAATAACAATATTATCAGCTGTTGAAAAGTGTATGGAGGATGTCATTGTCAATCGCATAAACAACTTCATTAATACGTACATATCAAGTACTGCATCCGAATCAGTATGGATTTCAAAAAAAATAACAGTCAATTCGGGGATAAATAAAAACCATCATGTTCTTGTTATGTTTATTGACTTTAACAAAGCCTTTAACACTTTAACTCCTTACAAAATTATTGAAAGCTTAAACAGGGTCGGCGTGAGATTACTATTGTCAAACTGGATACGAAATTACCTAACTGGCAGAAATATTAGGGTGAAGGTATCAAATGCTCTAGGTAAAGAAAAGCCCAGTATATTTGGTGTTCCACAGGGTGCGAAACTGGGACCAATTTTTGTTCGTGTTATATACAAACGAACTCTTACGTCTATTTAAAAATATTACTACATACCATATGCATATGCGGATCACATAGCAATCGTAGAAAGGTACAAAAGTTTTAGTTCGACTGTGGAAATAATTCAAGAGGAATACAACACTGTATCCAAATGGTGCCGCCTTCATGGGCTGGTAATTAATGTGGATAAGACAAAGGTGATGCATATACGAACCACATCCAAGAGAGCGGAAGCTTCCAACATATATCACCGCAACGAGTACTGTCCAACATAGGCCAACTGAAGGAGTCACAAAATATAAGTACCTCGGAGTAACCACCGATGAACACTTTCTCATAAATGTTTTGCGGCATCAACTCAAGAGCTATCTTTTTGCTAAAGTTTATCTTAAAAGATTCTCCAATTATGAGGTTCAGAAGGAAATCTATTACTCCCTAGCAGAATCGCGCTTCAGATATGGGATGCATGCCTGGGGAAATGCGGCGAAAACACATCTGGATAAGATATTAAATCTTCAGCGTAGCTTAATTAAAGACAGTACCGTGTCGACCACCGACGCGTTCACACGTCACTCACTGCGCTCGTAATTTTTCTGGTGCTGCAAATCAAAAAAAAAAAAAACCAAACCACCCCGCGTGTGTGCAAAAAAAAACTAAAACATAGTGCAGTGTAATAAAAAAAAAACAAAAAGATCACGGGCATCCCACCTGTCTCGCTCCTGGTCATAGTACTGTTGCTTGCACTCGGTCACTACCGTTACTGTATTTATGATCCGGTACGGGCAGTGACTGAGTGTATGTAACAACTGTTGGATAGAGGGTGAAAATTTTGTTGTTGCACTGTTTCATATTGTTGTAAGCGCATACCACTTACAGCAATTTGATTCGGTAAACCATCGTCAGAATTTTCACTTTGCAGCCTTGCTTAGTATCGTCGGTGTTTGAGTTTACTGTGTTTGTTTGTAATTATGACTAGGGAATTCAGGGTGGACGTAGCCAATATACGTCTGTAAGTACCGACCAGCTGTTTTAACACTTAGCGAAACACAGGTAGATCCCCGCCCACACCTCTCAGATCACTCTGATCCGGAGCTACCTGGCTACGAACTAGTGCCACTATTCTTTCCCCATCGCGGTCTCGCCATTTATGTGCGTAGTGATGTAGCTTTCCGAATTCCACCACAATGCAGTCCCTGTTCCAATCCGGAATTCAATTTCATGTGGTTTCAATTTCATCTCCGTAAGTAAATCATTATTTACAGAAGCCCCAAACTGCACAGCAATTCGACTTTTCACGAGTTTGATGCTCTGTCTGACTCCATTCAAAGAATTGTATCCCTGTATCCTCATACTGAAATCGTGATTACGGGTGATTTCAACACCCGAAGGACGGTGTGTTGAGATCTTCGCTGCAGAAAAAATAGAAACTCAGCTTGTAAATGAGCGCACACGAATACCAGACGTTGATAGTCATACCGCCAAGACCCTAGACTTATTTTTAACTTCTCACCCTGACAAGTACTGCGTTAATGTGCTCTCCCCTCTAGGCTCGTCGGACCATTGTGTCATATCAGCTAAATTCCCGTACACCCACCACACAGTTAGAGAAAAGATTCCTAAAATAACCGTATGGCAATACGAGAAAGCCAATTGGAGTGGACTTAACACCTTCTTTAGGAACCTTAACTGGTCGTTATGTTAACGACGATAACGACGTGGATGCCGCTGCTGATACGATCACAGACATCATTCTCTTTGGTATGAGATCTTATATCCCTCATTGGATGAAGAGTATCAAACCAGAAGAAAAGACATGGTACGACTTCAGCTATAAAGAGGCTGTCAGGGTTAGAGAAATGTTTTTTCAGTCCTACACGACCAACTCGACAGAGAAATACCAAAAAAATTCAAAAGATCCCGGAATGACTGCAACGCCTTTCTCAAACGTGTGAAATTCCAATACGATTAAAAACTGAGGCAATGTCCCAAAGGTAGTAAACATTTTTGGTCGCTCTTCAAAAACATTAGAAATTCTGCCTCATCCTCTATCCCAACGCTCATTTATAGTGACATTCATGCTGTCCGCTCTTTGGACAAAGCCAATCTTCTTGCTGCACACTTTGCGGCCAGCTCAACACTACCAGATTGTGTTTTGTCTCCGCCTACACTTGAGTGCGTCGAATCCGCAATGGGATAAACCCACTTTCGCATTCGTGTAGTATGTTAGCGAGAGTACATAAAGATCTTAATATACTGAAGACGTGTTTTTCCTCGCTGGCAAAAGCAATGCGTAAGTTTTTTTTATCAATCTTACTCTTTTCGAGCAGGTGGAGAACAGCATTTGTCCAGCCCATCCTTAGAAAAGGCGAATCTTCTTCACTCACCTCCCACAGACCCATTGCACTTACATCCTTTCTTTCCAAGGTCATGGAAACGCTGATAAACCATCAGCTCATGAAATATCTCGAAACACGAAAACTTCTCAATGACCGGCAGTATGGATTTCGTAGCAACAGGTTCACTGGTGATTTATTGGCATGTCTCACCGAAAAGTGAAACCAAAGCATACATCAATCTGCAGAGAGCAAGATACTTGTACTTGATATTTCTAAGGCATTTGACAGAGTTTGGCATCAGGTTCTTTTGTCGAAAATGCGTGCTTTTGGGACCGATGACTCTCTTCTTCAATGGATTAGAAATTATCTTTCAGAACGTTCAATTCAAGTTGTCTTGGATGGTTTCAAGTCTGATATTCACAAAATAAATGCTGGTGTGCCCCAGGGCTCCATTCTGTCTCCGACACTCATTTTAATTTATCTTGTCTGCTCCCTCTAATCCAATATATTCCTTTGCTGACGACAGTACTCTCTGCTTTTCATATTCGTTCCCGGACACACGTCCCTGCTCTTAGCTGTATAATGGGAACGGCAGCGTATGTTAAACTCATTATATTCCGATATTAACAGCATAACCAATTGGAGAGCTATCAACAGAGTGGAATTTAATGCTTCCAAAATACAATGCTGTCTGCTGTCATTAAAATGAAATTGAAATACCCAGCCATTATCCATGAATGGCACTTGCATCGTCAAAACCGATAAACTTTCCATTCCGGGTATGTGTGTCAGTGACAACTTACGCTGGAATGACCACATATTCGATGTCGTCAAAAATGCTGCGAAATGTCTAGGTTTCCTCAAGAGATGTAAGAAATATTTCAAACCCTCTGATCTGGCCACGATATATAAGGCATTCATCCGCCCAAAATTTGAGTACAATGCCCATATCTCTTCAGGTGCCCCTAAAACATCTCTGCACCTGCTAGATATGATTCAAAACCGTGCGATAAAACTTATTGGTGATACTAATATCAGTCAATCAATTGACACCCTCGAACACCGACGTAATGTCTACTGTCTCACTTTGTTTTATCGCTATTTCCACCACCAGTGCTCCATTGAAATCGCCTGTAGCATTCCGCCCATTCAAACTTTCAACCGTAATAACCGTCTCGCTCTGAATGCTCATCAGTATACCCTCAAGCCCATTTTCGGGCGTACTCTAACATATGGTGATTCTTTCCTAAGCCGTAGAACTCGCTCATGGAATGCCCTGTCTGTGGAGGCTAAACAAAAACAAGAACACAAGCCATAGGTCCCAATATTGCACAGGAGCACCTAACGATTTAAGCGCAAATACCGCTTCCTTGAACCCACTGTAAAGCTTGCGAATGCAGGATACTGTTGGCATATTCCCTAAACTTGGATGCTCCACTATCGTTTTTATATACGCGTCGAAAATAAACCTTTCCGTGTCATATGCATCCTTTATATCCAACCATGTTTGCTCGTATTTTGCATCTAAAATCGAAGTATTTTTAAGAATGATGGCTGCTTGCCCCTTGACCAATGTATGGTATGTATTTCGATGACGTGTTCTCATCCCTTTGTCGGACCTATGTACTCGCGCATGTACATACATACTTCACCAGCTTATGTACATATATATTTACTGTGCTTTTGTAAAAACCATTCTTTTTTTTTTGAGTTTATTTCACTGATTTTATTGATGAATCCGGTTCGAAGGACCATATGTTGCGCGTTGTCCAACACCTAGGAGACTTGCTCCTGCTCCTGTCTTTTGTCCAGCAACTAGGACAAGTAAAAACGGTGGAGGCTTACTTCAAGAGAGGAATTAAACACACGTCCGTTTACATCTATCGGTTTCTTTATTGTGATCAATTGGCAATTATTCAAATCACATTTCATTTTTACATTTACATGAGTGCGGAAAAGGGTGCTATTTTAGCACATTTTAGAAGCGAACACCATTCTTTATTTTCAGAAAAAAAAAAATCATTTGTAAAAAAAAGAAACAGAAAGTACATGATTAGGATGAAAATAGATAAATGCATTCGTGTAGTTTTGCCTGAATGAATATAATGAAAGCGTTCAAGGATTTAACAAGTACTGTCCAGCATCGGCCAACAATAAACCTATTGAAGCAGTCACAAAATATAAGTACCTCGGAGTAACCATCGACGAACGCTTTCCTTGGCGAGATCACATAAATGTTTTGCGTCATCAGCTCAAGAGAACTCTTTTTGCTATGATTCATCTTAAAAGATACTCTAATTATGAGGTTCAGAAGCAAATCGACTACTCCCTAGTAGAATCTCGCATCAGATATGAGATTCTTGGCTGGGTAAATGCGGCGAAAACACATCTGGATAAAATATTAAACTTTTAACGTGTCTTAATTAAAACTTTTCCTTGTAACTCATCCCTTAAATTTTTAGATGTGAACGCAATTTTTCAGATGTTATTACTAACTGAGTATATGGATGACCAGAGGTTCCTGCAGCCTATACGCCATAACCATAATACCCAGGGGATGCTAAAATTCCCTAAAACTTTTAACACAAAAATGAAAACGAGAACTGCGATATGGTATTCCAAAGACAATAAATACCATTCCTCAAGACGTGAAACACCTTCAAAACCTTAAAAAGCGTAATAAGGAAATTAAAAAATACTTACTTACATTATTCACATTACGTTCACTTACAAAAGATATATTGAATTTTTAGTCCATAATGGCTATTTGATAGTAAATTCAAATCGTTAACTATAGTATTTCAAAAATATACTCGTACTACCTTGATCAAGTTTCCGGAATGTATTCAGAAAATTTGAAATACAAGTTAATTCATCTAAATCTATATTGTCCCCTTCAGAGTAATCCCCATCGACTGCAACACACTTATGCCAGCGCTTGATCCAATCCTCGAAACATTTTTTATATTCGGTTTTCGGTATGTCCATCAGTGCTTCCTGCGATTTTTCCATTACTTCCTCTGGGCAGCTGAATCGCGTTCACCGTAGTGGTTTTTTAACTCGATTGAACAGAAAGAAGTCGCAGCGAGCCAAATCAGGTGAATGCGGTGACTATTGGATGGTATTTGTTGCATTTTTCGTCAAAAAACTACGAATAATAATAATAATATTGTAATAATTGCTTCACGCAAACGTCTCATAACGCCCAAATAATTCATGATGCACTACACCGTTGTAATCCATGAAAACCGTGAGCATTGCCTTCTTTTTTGACTGAAAACCACGTGGTTTTTTTGGTCTCGGCTCATTTGGTGAACGCCATTCACTTGCCTGATATCTGGATTGCGTGCCGTACTCATAAGTCCACGTCTCGCCTCCAGTAATGATCCTTTTGATGAATGTGGGATCGGATTCAGCCTCGCAAATCATCTCTTTTGCGACGTCAACACGGCCTCTTTTTTGCATGAAATTGAGGTCTTTTGGCAACAACTTTGCTGCTACGCGACGGGAACGCAAATCATTAACCAAAATGTCTTGGACGGATCCATAGATCTCTCTGATGGTTAATTTGCGGTTATTGACCAACATTCCTTTTACTTCAGCAATGCTTTCGTCGGTTTTCGATGTCGATGGTCTGCCACTGCGTCCATCATTCTCGATTGACCCACGATCACTTTTGAACCGCTCGTGCCACTGGTAAACGACCGTTTTCTTTTTAGAATCGTTGCCGAAACACTTTTCTAACATTTCCAACTTTCGCGCACCATTAAATCCGTTTGTTACGCAAAATTGAATACAAGTTCGTTGTTGCAAATTTAAATCCATTTCTAAAATTGTAAAAAATGGCGAACACACACAGAGATGGATGTACTCTTGACTACGTAACTTTTGGAAATGTCAAGCTATGACGCTAAGATTTAGATGGATTGTCAACAACACATCTACCAACTTAACAAAAACACAGAACTCAAATCGGAACAATGGGAGCGCCACACGGTGGGTGTGGTCGGGAACTTTTTGATCAAGGTGGCATTGTTAATCACTTCAAAATTAGATAAATATTAAATATATCTAACTACCTGCAGATAAGCATTTTGCTTTGTGGGTAATCATTTGTAAATGTGTAAGTATTATGTAATAAAGACAGATGTGAAAATAATACTTACTGGCGCAGCCATCTTTTGTAATATGACGGAAACTTATTTGTAGACCGATGTATCGTTTTTCCCCCCGTTTAAAATGCACTTTTTTGAGAAATATTTATAATTTTATTTTCAACAAGTATCAAGAGCGATCGCTTTATGAATGATTGGTAAGTCGGCAGGATGTAACGACCTTTGAATTAGTAGAATAACAACCCACCCTGTGAAATAAATAAAACCTCTTCCAAATTCTTCTTTTATAGTTTTTTTTATTTTTCAATTTGTTTTTTATCCTTTTTTTCGTTTTATACTAATTACAATTTTCTTCCGAGTTCTCTCCTCGAATCCGCCAACTCAACATAGTTTCTATCTTAGAATTTTTAACTAGAATTCAAAATATTACTTGTAGTTTCTTTGTTTGTTTTTTTGTTTTGTTTTTTATTGTTGTTTAAAATAGTGTCTATGTTTAGTACATTTCCTTAAAGAATTCTTCTTGTTTGTTTTGACACTTTACAAAGACGAAACAAAAATTAACGATTTTTTGTTTTTTAAATTCACTTTTAATTATAATCTTACTCAAATTTTATTAAATGTTTATTAATTTTTTCTTTAAATTAGATTTTAAGAATTAGTTTTTATCAGTCTTTGCATGTGTGCTTTCGTCGCCATTTTTTTCTTATCGAGGAAATAAAATGCAAAACAAAATTAGACAAAAAAAAAAAAGAAAAAGAAAACAATCAGTTAGTTAACAGGAAATTGTTACAATTACTTACATTTATGTATCTAACAATATTTTTTCTCAATTTTTAATAAATATTTTTTTTGTTCTTTTTTTAATTGTTTTTGTTTTTTTCTATCAACTTTATAATAAATTAAATCTGACATTTAACTTGCAAATAAGGTTGAACTCTTTATTTTCGTTTCATACAATGGATTGCTTATTTTGATGAAAACACACGCAGAGAGTAAGCAGTTTCTGTTTTGTTTTTTTGTTTTTTTTCTTATATTTGTTTTTTAACTTAGTATCTAAATATTTACAATTCTGTTTGTATTTTGTAAAATTTTTTTTAAAATGTTTATTTACAAGTTAATGAGGATTTTTACTTTTTTAGAAATTGTTTAGAAATTGTTTCTTTTATTTTCTGATCTCATGGAAGATTTAATTGATTTTATTTCATTTGTTGTGCACGAATGAAATGTTCAAAAGAAAATAAAATAAAAAAAATAACAAGATTGGGAACACAAGGATTAATGAAGAAAAGTGGGGCGTAGTTGATTTTCGTTTTTCTTATTACGTTGACTTTAGAATTTCATTTGTTTAGTTTTCCCTTTAACCATTCTCATGTGGGTGTGGGAAGGGAGGCGTTGAGTGCCGAAGAGATGGTACATACTATTAAATTTTTTTTTTCGCGGACTAGAAAAATCCTTAAAATTACATTCTTTTTTTTTATTTTAATTTTTATTTTGTTCCTCCTTCGTCTTTGTTCGTGTGGGTCTCACTCATTGACTGCGCACATGCGCGTGCGCCAAAACGGACGGCTTTCTTTTTGATCTCAAAATGTTTGTGCGCAATCGTTTGTCCCACTTGAATTTTATTTTTACTTAGGGATACGTTCTTAAGCTATGTACACTACTATATACAGTTCTTGACATTTTGATACTATGTACACCTAGAGGACATCACTTTTAGTGTAGATGTTTCGTTGCTTTCGCATATGGGGAGCATTCGTTCACAGCCAATTTTTACACATGCAGCGTTCGGTTAGCAACCGTCGCTGTCGACACTTGTTCAGGGGTGACTTCATGATGGATGAGGGTTTCTTTGTCGACAGGCAGATCCTTCCGCACAGGTCGTGTTAGAACGTAAAGTAGGAACAAACCGAGGAAGAGCACTGAGGCACCTACCACAGCAAATACTATACTTTGTGTAAAGAAGTCAGCAGGTATTGCTCCATGTACTGTAGATGAGGTGAGTTTAGTGCGAAGCACTGAAGATACATGTATAGGAGTTGAGGACTCACTATCGCTACTGCTACTTCTTTGGCTTGAACTTGAACTTGAACTTGAACTCGAACTTGAACTTGATGTTTTTTCAACGGAATTGGCACTAGGATTGTAGGTGCTGATAAAGTCTTTAGAACTGTCCTTAAGAATACGCATGCGGGAATCGGTTTCTCCGGAAGAGGTTTCTTGAGCGAAAATATTTGGCAGCGATTTCATGCCGGCATTGTCCATGGCAATGGCTTGTAGGCTTGAGGCAGATTCATCGGTCAACTTATGTGTATCGACTATTAGTTTGTATGATCGACGCATGCCACCGGTCTCCTAAAAATGAAAAAAACAGAAAAAATATAGAAATTATGGGTATGATTGTGCCATGATTAAGGTGGAAATCTTAATTATTTAAAATTATTATTGCTATTGTGTCTGTGTGGAGATACGAGTATCGCGGGATTGAAATCAAATTTTCCCCTTAAGACAATTCATTATAAACTGTGTTGCTTCCGCAAATAGATAGTTATTTTCTCTGCCTTCTACAGAAGCACAATACACTTGCCTCCAGGGCCACCTGAAGGGCATGCGTGCATAGTATCGCCACTCGTCTACACGAATCGCTTTGCACGCAAATTCTCCATATATTATCATCTAGAGAGGGTATACACAGGTTTTTACCTTGAATGCGCACCCATTGAAGAACTTGTTGAATTCGTGGTGGTGGTAATGATAATGGTGGTGGATGCAGCCACAAATGCATCCTCTTTCACACATCACACATGCAATGGTAGATCCTTCGAATGTGCACCAATGCAACACATCTCAATTGCAATGTAATTAGCCAATTAGTGATGCTTTCACACTATACGAACAAACAATTAACAAGAAGTGCTGCTTCCAACCACACATAGGCGCAGATACTCGCATCACACTCGCATGGATACAACGTTGTTCTGCTTCAACGTTCTCCCATCTGTGGTGCTAGAGTGAAGATAAAAAAAAAAACTAAGAAAAAGTCGTGCGAAGTTCTTTGGAATGCTGTTGTGGCTTAAAGATACTATCTACGAGTACAAGTATCTCTAGCAAAAGAAATTCGTGATTTTCTGGTAAACATGTCCTCTCCTCACATGATGACTTCTCTTACACATAGACACACGTAAATCCATACATATGAACAAGTAGATCTATCTAAAGTAGTAAAAACCAACTTACCTTATGCTTACAGGTAACCTGCACGTGATATACTGTGTCCGGCCATAGGGACAGCTCTACGGTGGAGCTATCAGTCAGTAGATTACCCATCAGACCGCCTCCAGAGACCTCCCACGTGACCAAACACTGTTTAGATGCATTGGTAACAGCCTGATCCCATGCAATATCAGTGAGTACCAATGATCCTTGCCGCACCGCTGAGTTTACATTCAGAGGAAATGGTCCAAGTTGTTGATCGCAATTATTCCAGCACTGTAAAACAAAAACGAAACAACAAAAAATTAACAAAAATCTAAAAGACAAACAAAAACTTTTTCTTATTTACTACACTAAAAGAAAGAAAAAGCAAATGAATAAGGAACAAAAAAAAATAGAGAAGGCAATAGCAAAAATTTGTAAAAAGAAGGAGGAGAAACTAAAGTTATACAACGCTGAACAAATGTTCGACAACGATCACGCAACAAAAGATTA
The DNA here is from genome assembly GCA_963966105.1 of Volucella zonaria. Classification (NCBI taxonomy): domain Eukaryota; kingdom Metazoa; phylum Arthropoda; class Insecta; order Diptera; family Syrphidae; genus Volucella; species Volucella zonaria. The sequence goes on along the minus strand of OZ014532.1, from coordinate 189,623,012 downwards.
TCATTTTTGTTCAGCCAGACTAGGAGCATACAAAAAGCATCTATGTACGGATATCTGCCCAGCAATGCTACAATAGATAAATTGTTGAAAGTTTTTTTTTTTTTTTTTCATTTTATTTAGTATTCCTCATCGTGGTGGTGGATCGATCACGATTTAGTTCAACGTTCGTTCGATTGTGTCATAGGTCGGTTATGCTACGCGACGAATACGACTACGACTACGACAACGACAACGACAACGACGACGACGACGATGACGATGATGATGATAATGATGATCATGACGACGTGCACTGCAGGAGATTCGCAAAATGATCTTTGGACGTAAATTGCTTAGTTTAGAGTTGAATCCAAAAAAAAAACAAAAGAACCACAAAAGTAGAAGGAAATTTACTCTTTTTGAGTAGCAGGAGTAGTATCGCTGGCATGGGCTTAATATGGTCAAAAATACACAAACATTTTGAACTTTTTTATAAGACCCTGGCGTATAACTTGCATTTTAAATTCGGTAGCTGTAATCGACTCTAAGTCGTACAACGTAAGAGACAGATGGGCGAAGAGAGACGGAAACCAAGAAGTTGGCTTTATATCCAATCAAGACGATCGAGATGAGTGATTAGATAATTTAACTGCTCGTACTTTGGAAAAAAAAGGCAACAGGCAACGCTACTAACTTGTACAAGATTTTTTTGATATAAAGTTGTAGTCAGGGGATGTTGTCTCAATCGTTGCAAAATCCAAAAAAAACTTGGTTTTTTTGTTTACTACGTAATTAAAAGAGAATTTATTATTCATGGGAACTTAGATCTTGGTTCAACATTTTGAAACATACACGTTATGGGTGCATGGCTTGTGATCGTGATATCCGAAAAGCAGTTATAAATCGATATTCTACAAAATGAAAGGTTTTTCGTACAGAAACACATATTTTACAGGCATAATTACATGTATAACGTGCTCATCATACTTAGGAAATATCGGAAATCAATATGTGAGGTGTAAAAAGACTAAAACAGCAATAATAAAATTGTTAGTACAAATTTAGTACATATCAAAATAGCTGTTTTCGGCCAGAATAACCAAAAGACAAAGTAAGGCATAAAATATGTATATTTTATTTTTTAGTACACATTTAGTACATCTCAAAATTGTTGTTTTCGGACAGAAAATTATTAAAATTCATCTCACAAACACATTATGACATTATTACGCTTGTATATTGTGTATTTTACACAAAAAGATACACAATTCTAGCGTGTAAATTAGTTTAGACCGATTTAACGGCCACTTCATTTCTCAAATGAGCTTAAAATTAACATGACATGAAGTTTATATGACTGCAAAATGTTTGAAATAACCTCTATGTTACGAAAAAATTAGAAAAAAGATTTTTATTAATTTGTTTTTGCAAAACTTTAGATTATTAAAAAGGTTTTCATTAAAAAAAAACTATTTCTAACAACCACATCAAACAAAAAAGGGTTGGGACAATAAGAAGTAGTTCTACAATGATGAAAGGCAACAACAACAAAGTAGATAAACTACACAAAGTATTCCTTAACCACATTTCATTACTACTTTTTTTTAAAATAGCTCATCACATTCGAAAATGTCGAAACTTTCATTTCCACATCTTTCCAACTAACCCTATTGTTAAATACTTTCGTAACATAACTTTTGAAATCCATTTAACTTCACATATTTTTGTGGCACTAAAAACTGCAACTGATAAGCTGATTTTGTTGCCAAGAAATGCCTTTCAACTTAATTTCCATCCCTTTTAGCACGTAATATGTTTCACATCCTTTCACACATATGAGTTTGAGAAAAACCCTCCCCTACCCTCCCAAAAAAAAACTAAACGACTTAAAAACAGCAGTTATTCAGCACAAATCTTCCCCACTTTTCCCTGAACTTAATGTGCACCCATTGAGTAGTATTTTTGGCATAATACGAGTACAAAACTTCATCCCATCAGCAGCAAGAGTACCACTGAAAATAGCACTGAAAAGTAGCTCTTATGAAACTTGCAACAAGGTTTTTGCATATACGATGAGTTTTGCTGCATTTAACTCATATAACTTTTAATATTTAAACAGTTTTACCTCGCGAGATCGTATAAAATATCCCCGCAGGATGTAACCCTTTTTACCCCCCGACTATATAGAACTATGTTCATGCATAACTACATATGTCTGCTGCGTGCAACTTTGTACGAGTATGTGGCCTTGTGAACCTTTTCCTACTAGAGAAAGAGTCGAATCAACATTGCCAGTAGCTACTGAAAATATAAATGAATGTTGAGAGAACAATTTCATATGAAAAGAAGAATGATAACTATACGAGTGCAAAGTAGTTTTCGAGGTTATCTGTAGATATGGGTATCTTTTAGTATTTCCCTCCTCCACATAACATATACGAGTACATATCCGTATCACGCATTCATATACATATAAAGAAAACAAGAAAAAAAAAAAACAAAATTGCAAAAAAGCGTCACACAAAATCAGAACAAAAAACCATGAAATAAGCGGATGAATAATGATTTTTATTTTTTTATTTTTTTTTTGGCAGAAAGGATAGAAATTGACAATTTTTTTGTTTTTGTATATCACTCACCAGAAAACTGAACGCTTCTGGGATATAACTATTGATATTTGGTGGTGTGATGCACATCTGTAACATAAAAGAGAATTGTTTTCCAAGTTTTAGTACTTCTGAATAGTTTTTGATAATTTTTTTTTTTTGTTGTTGTACTAAAAAAATAATTATGTATATAAGACAATAAACGAAAAATTTGCAAGCAAAGTAGATAGATATTTTGTGTTTGAATTTAAGTACATAGATGTACTAAATAACACATAATTTTTGATGTATTTAACTAAGTTTTAGTACTAGTTTTTGTGGGATATTTGTACTAAATAAAAAATGCATCGCATTTACAAAAGGGGGTAGGTGCTACCTGGGGTGACTTGCAAGAAATTTTATCATTTTTATATAAGCAATGAATATATAAATTGGTGAATGCTTGGTTGCATACTAACTTTTGTACTAAATGTGATCTTTGTGATAAATACTTTTGTGTATGGTGTGCATGTAGATGAAATGGTGATATTAAAATAAATATATGCTAAATAAAATATATATTTATACAAAACAAAAACAAACAGACAAATAGCAAATTATCGTATATGTTTTATTTATTGTAAGTTAATAAAAATTTGACCCAAGTAGAGGGAATGAAATACAAAATAAGTAATTACGTGAATTTCAATATAATATTTTCAATTAAAAGGGTATTAACTACAGGGGAATTATTTTTGAATCGACGTAGGTGAATGGGTGTATTCGTTAAGTAGTTTACCCCATAGCGTACAAATTAATGTCTATTGTGGAGAAAAACTCAATGGCAATTATTACATCAAACATAATGTAAAAGTTCTTTAATACTTCAAAGGTTGTATTCAAATTGGCATATTTAGTTGGCTTCACAATTGCACATATTTATAGTAATAAGAAAATTCTGCTGATATTACCAACTTACGAGTAGCTGGTAGTTCGTGGCTTTTATTTAATTTTGAATAGTTTGCTTTTAATGGAAATTGAACGATACATGCTTCTGCAATGCATTAAAAATGGTGAAAATTTAGCTGAAACAGTTCGGATATATATAAGCTTTCTTGGTCGACGGTTGTTGCCCGTTAAATTGGTAGAGTAGATTGATAGATCAGATTAGATTTGATTTTTATTTTTATACTAGAATATTGAAAAACTGTTATACAAATGAAAAATCAGTATCATGGCATTGCCAACTGCCCTGCTAATAGCCTAATAGCAAAGTATAATGAATTAATTTTTTATTATTAATATTTTGTTTTATTTTTAAAAGTTTTCATTTAAGATTCTGTCTCTATTCTGTAGTGCAGCTTTGCAGTACTTGGTTAGTAAGAGTATTTTAATCTCATTAAGAATTTGAATGGCTTGATTATCTGGTAAGAATTCACTTCCAAACACAGATCTCCTGGTTTCGTGTAAATATGGGAACCTGCCAAAAAAAAGACAATAAAACATGCTGCAGACTACCGGTAGCTCGTCCCCGTGAGGTATATAGTTCAGCTTAAAGAGCTCTCCATACATCTTCACCACCGCTGCTATTTTCTTTATGCTGTGTTCATCACGAAAGTAGTTATTGTGCTCCAAATTGTGGCATAGCCGATTGTAGACTGCTCTATGGAATAACTCTGATGCTTCCTCTCGGAACCCTTGCCTGGTTCGCTTATCGACGCTAATCACCTGATAAAGTTTAGGCTTCCAACTCGCCATATCTCCTACAGTACCACTTCACAGCCACTAGCTTATTCCAGCCACTTTTTGTACCATCCCGCCTTACTTCGTATTGTTTGTAGACCTGCTGTCTTTGGTAGCCGATAGTCCGGCATGTTTAGTACTTTGACGTACGTACTCCATCTGTAGTTTTAGGATTTTAGCAAGGAGTGGTGGTAGGGCTGTCTCGAACATGAGCATATAGTTTGGCGTATTCGGTGTAAGATGAAATGCTCTACTATTGCCTCATATTATTTTTCTCCCGTAGAAGAGAATGGATTCGGAAACATCCACATATATGTGTAGCTACGTGCAATACCTATATTTGTTGGTGAAACAGTTTCTCCAAGCAGCATTGTCTCCATGCCTCTCCATATTGAGATTCCTCGTAAAATAAACTCCGAGGTACTTATATTCTTTCACAACTGGAATATTGTAGATTCCCCATTAATGAGCAATTTTCTGCCTCCACATCTTTCGAATATCATTATTTGAGACCTAGTTAGGTTCACAACCAGATTTCACATTTTGTAGTTTTCGAAGAGTCTGTAGGCTGTGGGGATTCGGATGAGTACACTAACATCACTACGTCATTCGCAAAAAGATGAGTTTTAACCAGCAAACCTGCATAATCTACACCTCCAGGTGGAAAATGCACAATATCCTCAGTCCAAATAGGAGTAGACTAGGGCTCAAAGCCTATGCAGCAGAGTTATCCTACTCCGAGAACAACTCACCATTCCACACACCGGCCTTGGTATCCGCAGACAGACTTTCAAACACTCGTCCAAAGTTTAGCGACATACCCAAAGAGCTTATGCAACAACGCGCTTCGATCCACTGAGTCAAAATCTGCCGTAAAGTCAACGAACAATGCGTACAGTTTCCTATTCCTCAAGCGAAATGACGCCACAATACAATGGAGCATCCTGGTCGCAAACCAGTTTGATATTCCTAGAGCAGATTATTCGTACATATCTTAGCAGTTAGTGGCCTGTAAACATTTTGTACGACGTATTTAAGAAGGAAATGCCACGGCAGTTCTCTGGGTCTGTCCTACAACTTTTTTTGCTGGAAATGCTGCGAAATTTTCTCACTTTCCAAAATGAAGTTGAAGAAGTAGGTGTCCAGCTCGTTTTTGTAGAATTCGATCGGTATTCCATCCGATCCTGCCGCCTTGCCACCCTTATACTCACTACTCATACTCACAATTGTCCTATCCAAAATATTGTTCTGGAAGTCAGGCATGGTGTACTGCATCCTAGGCATGCTGCAAGAAGCGTTCAGAAGCTTGTTGAAGTTAACTTGAAGGATCGTTGAGGTTAGTTTCGTGTCTTTGACATATTTTCTACCATTTATAGTTTTTCCAGAATTCTGAAGGGTTAATAAATCGCGCCGGTTATCGAGAATAATAAATTCTCCTTCTTGTTACCCAAAGCGTCGTAAACTCTCGACTAGCCTTTATATGTGTGTGAAACCTTCATTACATCTTCATTAAATTGTCGGAATAATTTGAGCCAGCCGAATGATGGTTGCCTCACCTTCCTGCACTTATTATCAAGACACGGTTTTGTTGTATCATATTCTTAGATTTGCTGATGATTGGAGACACTTCCTTTAAAATTCTTACAATTCTGTTGAAGTTCACATGATGTTTGGTTTGTAGTTTCTCTTACAAATGTCTTCTATATGAGGATGCTTTATAATTGTTCCATATAAACTTCGGTAGGAGATTCATGTGGTTTTCACCCAAGTTATCCATTAATATCAGCTCAAAGGTTACAAAAATCGGGAAATGGAACTTGCGTCACTTCAAAATTAGCTCCATTCACCACCTGATAGACAATAGTCGTTTACAGATGTACCCGGTCCTCCCACAAATATAAACTGTCCATATTTGTCGCTCGATACCATTTGCGTTAGAAATTTTATCTTTAGACTGTCAACTTATTCTGGTTCCAGAAAATAAGATTCTTGGTTCAGTAATATAAGATATTGAGATGAAGATCCAAAATCGTGCCCTTCGGGAACATTGCTTCTGTATCTCGAGCTTTGGTTGAAAACCCAGGGGTGACAATTCAACATCGGTCTCAGGATGCGGACATATCACAAACTACATTCCACCGAATGTTGCACAAAGATTTGTGTCATAACTTAAGCCTGTCGACGATAATGAGCGTCATAATTTTTCAATTAGGTGGTGAAAAGGCATGAAATTGATGCATGAATTTAACCGAAAAAGAATGACTATCGAAAAGCCTCTCTATCCACAACGTGTTACTGGTTGGTACAGCGTTTGGCCAGCAAAACCTTCGTATTTTACCCCCGACAATGAAGCGGTTATGGCTATTGCCATGAATGGATTGCACTATCCAACCGTGGTCTGTGAATTTTATGGTGTGGATGTGGACTATGTTTATTTACAACATAACGGGACTACGCGCGATAGAAGTGTTTTTCTGACCGAATGGTTTTTCGAAATACTGACTATTTCTCTGACGCATGTGAAGTAGGGTAATTCCGACGATCCCCAGTCGAAACCAGCATTCATCCTGTTATCGATAAAATAAAGGGATTTCCGATAGGCGCGACCCATTTTACCACACATCTCACATATACCATCTTTGGTATATGTCTGTTCAAGATTGGCCACCATTTAGTCATGAAAAGGTATACGCTTCCACCACGTTTACAAATCTTCCAAATCTTCTATCCAAATTCGCGTTCAGTTACGACTACGTCCCGAAAACCGAACAATTAAGCGTTTAGTGAAAAAATTCGAATCGATCTATTCATTCCATAATGTAGAGAATACCATATACGATTCCGCGCCGTTCTCAAGAGCTGGGCTCCTGTCAAATATCATAGCGGCGTATTCTGCTTAAAGACTTTGCTATACGTCTATATGTATACAGTCGTATTGGCACAAAAACGTGATTATACAAGGCGCGTTCCAAAGTAAACAGGACGTTTTAAAAATAAGAACAAAAAGCTTTTTTTTGGCAAAAGTGATTTAATTAATTCAAAATAGTCCCCTACACACTCAATACAGCGATTCGCATCGTCTAAAAACATGTCGGATGAGTGTTTTAAATCGTCAGCCGGGATGTCCTATTGGATGTCGGTACAAGCCTTTTGGATAGCTTCCCCGTCCACAAAACGCTTTTCTTTCATCGGCAAATGCAGTTTTCCGGAAAGGCAAAAGTCGCACGGCCTAAATCAGGCGATTGACAGCCAAAAAATCGGTCACAAGTGTCAATCGAGGAGATGGCGCATTATCGTGCAACAAACGCCAAGTTCGTTCTGGGCAATATTCTGACCGAATACGTTGAATAGGATGCATCAAAACAGCAAGATGGGCTTGTGCATGAACTGTTTGGCCCGGTGGGACGAACTCTTTGTGGACAATGGTCTTGGGATTGCAAAAGTAAATCAAAACTGTCTTTAATTCTGACTTTTCTAAAAGTGATTTTTTGGGTTTCAGCTCGTCTGATGCCTGCCACTCGCCGCTTGGTTTCTGGATCATATCGAAAGCACCGAGATACATCACCAGCCCCAATGTCGCAAAGGAAGATTTTATTCTTTTTCGCCTCCTTGATGATGTCTTTTTTGTACCGATGCATGACGCAAATATACTGACCCTTCAGACGCAACAACTCCTCTTCTATTCCTCCAAATGTCATGACATTTCGCCAATACATCCGTGAAGGATCTAACTAATAGGATCTAAAGTCCTATTTACTTTGGAATGGACTTTGTAGTGCAAGTCGAAGTTTCGCTGATTGGGCTCCTATAAAAATGGGACGACATCCGGAGTATCACCGAAAAATCATATTGACTGACAAGGCGCATTTTTTGTTAAATTGTTTGCAAATAACCCAATTCGTGGTACTAGGTCAAGCGAACAGTTGGAGGTGTGCTAATAGTAACCATTGCAAAATGTGAAAATTGAATGTTTGGTGTAGTTTTCATGCAGAAGATTTCATTGGACCGCACTCTTCCAAGATGATACCGGCGAGTCAGCTATAGTCAATTAAGACAGCTATTGCTGTAAGCGATGTTTTTAGTGATAAATTGGAACTCGAAGGCTTGGAGATTATGTGAATTGAAAAACGCGTGCCACAATTGGCTTATTGAAGACGCAGTTCCCTGATATCACCAGATATGACCCTGTCAATTGGCCACACCGCTCATGCGATTTAACACCTTCAGACTTTTTTTTGGGAGTAAATTAAGTCAATAGTCTATACATATAAACTAGAAGCTTCAGACAACATGGAGGCGAAGATTCGATTTTAAATTGCAACCCTTCTTTTATCGATTTAAATAGGAATGAAAACATTGATTCATAACAAAAAATACGTGAAAATCATCTCTTAATCAAAAACCCTTTCGTATTTCGAATACTTATAAAGGATTTTTGTTCAGATGATGTTTTCGCTGTATAAAAAGGATTATTTTATGCCATTAGGGCTTAGATATGATATGATCTCGAGTATAAGAGTATGTGCGGCGTGGCTATCTCAAATAAAGAGCCATTTAGAACTCCAAAATTCTGAGCAGCTGGGGCCATATATCGGCGACGAAGGTTGGCAGTTTCTGGTTTATCGACCTCACACATCCTTATAGATAATAATCCAAATAATACGAATCAACACAAAAGGAGGCCTATTCACTGGTTCATATGCGTAGTTATGCGCTCATTGAATGTTCCCTTATATTGCGCCGTCTTTTTTAAGCTCTTCCACATTAAAGACATTCTATTGGAAAACACAAAAGTCAGTAATCATTATAAAGCTCCTTATTAACTATAACGTTCTGGCGTAATTTTTGAGTAATATGGGCCAATGATTCCACCTACAAAGCACACTAATAAGTAGTAAGTAGTAGTAGTACTAGTACGACTTTATTATTTACTTCAGATAATTACGAGTACATAATCATTGCTCATACGAACACTAAGTCATTATTTGTTTTTCATTAAGGCCGTCTACCTTATTGACAATTTGGTACAAAGTAAACTAGTAATGACTTTAATATTGGATACTATTTGTGTTTAAAAATCGCCTTCCAAAATACGGGTTCTATAGCGGTTTGCAGCTGTCGCATAGTTATATACAACTTTTCACACCCGGTTATCGCTCTATATGTTGATAATCCCATCGACGTCCAGCAAAGCTATTCTGAAATAGCTCACTGGAAATTCACTTAAAGTGGGACATCTTTCGATGAAATGGCATACATCCTCCCTATCCTTAAATTTGCACAGATTACAAAAAATTAGAAGATCGAGTCGATGCGGAATGAAATGGAAGAATTCTTCTCTCAGGTTAAATACTGCGCTTATTATGTGCAAAGAATAGCGAATGCAGAAGTACGACGAATCGTTTCCAATGCAGTTGAAGCTCAGCCTTCTGTATGAATTTGCTTCGGCTAAAAATCTGTCCTACATGACATTGCCTGATTTTTTCAAAACATTGATAAACCTAGTTCTTGCATTGCAAGTTCCATATCAGCTGCCATCCCATACTACTTTTGAACCAAATGTCCTCTTGCCGAGATTATATGCTTCAGGACAATCTTCGGCAAGTCTTCCCTCTTCCATCTCCAGTACTTTAATAATGAAATCTAGGTGCAGCCTTAGGAGAAATGCAGCACATATTCGGTATAGATGTTGGAAGTCGAAATATTCGCTTCAAAAAATACCTGAGAATTTTTCTACTTCCTCGAAACGACATTGACCCCAAACTGAGGCTCCGTACAGTAGAATAGAGGCCGCTGTTGCACGAAATAGTTTATATTTCGGTTAGTGTTCAATATACAATACATATAGTCGAAGCATCGTTTTCAAGCTGGTGAAATACCTCTTTTAGCTGCAGCTAGTTTACATTCTAAGTGATTATTTTTTTTCATACCAAGGTTAGATGTAATTACCATCCCGAAGTGTTCATACTCTTTCACTATGGCTTAGCCCCAGATAAGGCCACTTTTCGCTGCGAGAGTATCTTCCACTAAAATTTCGGAAAATCACCATCTTGGATTTCGCTAAATTACCGCCAAATTCTATTGCTTAAAGAAAGACGATTCATAATAAACTGGATCTACAATATTAGATACAGCAACACCGTCTTCCTACTTCTTCTACTACATTGATTATAAAAAGGATGAAGAGTAACGTACTTAAGATGCAACCTTGCTTGACTCCCTCTTGCGTCACATTATTCTCATATATCGCTTTTCGAACATTTATTACTTTGCTTGACAAACCAATTTTGTACAGCTTATATATACTATAAAAAAGAGTTTGACGCGCTATGGAACCAAAAGCTGCAAGTCAACAATGAGAGCGTGGCTCTGTTTAAAAATGTCGGCAATGTTGGTAAGTGTAAAAATGTGATCGAGTGTTGAGTAGTACTTCACTAAAGCACACTAAACAGTGACCTTTTGTAGATGAATCGGAGTCTCGATAATGCCTGGTTGATTTCCTTCACTTCAAATTGGGCAATTTTGCCTGTTGACATGCCAGCTTAACTAAAAGTGAGCCTCATTGCTGGACAAAATTTTGTGCTGCAAAGAAGATGAAAGCCAACTTCGTTGTCGGCCCATTCGTCCGTACGATAAACACGATGGTCAAGCGGCTTCAATTCTTACACGAGCTGGATCTTGTAAGCGTTCCACACAAAAAGCAGCTATCTTCATCGGGTGTTCAAAGATTTTAGTTAATCAAAATCCGGCTTGCCTTCAGATTGTTATATTTTCGACATGAAGGCATAATCACATAGAGACTTGGGTCATAGCAAAAAAGCAAAGAATCCTTAAAGATGCGCTAGTTCGAAATAATAGCTTTTCATTAGTAATTACGCTTCGACCGTACTTTGAAGGTATATCCAATTGCAAACGACAAGACGAAATCCTTCCTTTGCCGTTGAAGAGAAAGTATGTGGATTTTCTATAAAAATTATACCAAAAATAGTGACTTTTAAGACGTCAGTTTTAGCAACTTGACTTCGCTTTGCCTCTTGTGCTATAGCGCGTTGATAGGCAACCAGTTAATTAGATCGGTGCTTTTGTTGTTCTTAAGGTGATATGAGCCAACAATTGGGAAAAATCAATCCAAATTTATATCTATATGGCGTGTCTTATAAAAAACATTCCAGCGACTTTATTAAAATTGAACTTTACTCGTAAACTTCAAAGAACTTGCAAAGTTTTCAAAATTGGCGCCCGAGCAAAGACCAAACATACTCGTATGTCTATTTACTTTGCCTAATTAATACTTTATTTTTAGTTGTTGATATTTCCTTCATCTCAAGGCTCATTCGACCACAAGTAACCATCACTTCATCTACTCTCAAAACGTACAACTACTTCACAATCAATTGTACCAAGTATCTATGTTCCGCAACATCCATAAACACTCATATCTATTTCCGTGCGCAACTGAAATGATGACCCAACAATTTCATGATTTCATTAAAACCCCATTCGAAATTTTTAATTATTTTCTAAATATTTTTACTCCCTCTTTAAAGCACAGTATCAGTGAAATAACCCTGCTGGAGAGATTTTTGAAAAAAAAAAATAAATTTCCAAAATTTCTTCCACAGTCAGAGCCCTTAATTTTCGAAATTCTCAAATTCGACAATTAAATTTTTTGTAAAACCACCAGAATCGGTACAAGCAGCGATATCTCAATCACTTTATGCCCCATTCAATGTGCTGACAGATGAAACAAGTTACATATGCCCAATTCACCGCAAGAAAGGGCGAATGCTCTGGTTTTTGTTGCTTGCTGTCTATTGCTGCTTGGTGCTTCATATCAACGCACAGAAGAATCTAATTAGTGTGCGGGGTAATAGCTAAACATCGCCTTGTTTAGAATCACTTGGAACTTAAAAATAAACAAAATTCGATCCATAGTTCCAAGCGGCTCACTCTGGGTTCTTTGGGGATCGCAGCTGATAAATCGGTCGACATATTTATTGATCCTGCTTGAAGGGGGTGTGCCTGATTTATTTTATTCTAACCACAGATAGACTAGTAAATGAGAAGTATTCTGATTTAGAAATGAGATGGCTTTGATGGCCTGCCAATCATTTTGAGTGTGAGATAAGCCTTTGGCATATGGTGCCATTAGTTGGGATGCGCCATCGCATCTGGAAGATATTAACAAAAATCGACTACAATGCCAACGACAACATTGACTACGACTACGACTACGAATATTACAACGATGATGGCTGCGACGAATACTATAGTGCAGATGCCCCCCAAGGGAAAAGTCCATTCAAACTGAAGGCTGTTGTCGCCCTTTAAACTCTCATTTGACACATGTGTCGTCGAACGGAAAAGAGTTTTTCCAATAAAACCGAAACTCCTCTAACTTTTCTGCTACATCATCCTTTTATCGTTCATCAGAATGATTCTCTCACAGTCTTGGTCGTCCTTCAACACTCAAACTCAAACACCTCAACTCAATGTCAAATGTTTGTGTACATGTGTTTGTTTATGAGTATATGTATCTATGTGTGACCACTTAAAGTGACAAATTGAAAGATATGACACAAATTGCAGATGATATTTGACACCCAAATGTTGTCATCCTCCTCATCTTTGCTCTTCATGGATGTGAGTTCACTTTTTTCCAGCCCTCGTCCTGGAGTTGTTCTTTGCTGGATAGAACTGTGATTTCTCTGTGTGTGTGGTTTTAGGAGTTGGTGGTTTCTGTGGTCGTCGAGTGTCGTTTTCAAGTTGAATTCGAGAATTAAATCCGAATTAATGGCTGAAGAAAAGGACGAGGACGAGTGAGAAGTGAATTGTCCACACATTCGAGTTTTTGGGATATATTAAAAGATAAGGATTCCTGTCCTGGATGCCAAGTATTACACTTGGTGTGCTTATGTTTTGAAGGATAATTGAAATTTTATGTTTAATGTTGAGGAGGGAAAAAACAGTTGTTGTTACGTTTTAAGGAATCGAGGTACGAGTACTCATACATTGCTCTATAGGGTAAATTATTTCTGACAGCCAATTTGAAATTGAGTATTTAAGTGGTGCAGTCGTATTTAAGTGAATCCAGATGGCAACGAAAAAGTGTCATTTTATTGAAAGGATCTGCTTTAAGATAAATTTTTAGAAAGTGATTCATCACAGTGTTGATGTATTTAAGAAGTCATTCCTTGTCTCATTAAAGGAGAAGATAAATTGGAGTTCCACAGGGGTACACTTGAGCACCGATACTTTTAAGTCGAATTTATTTAAAGTGGAATGGACGTACTTTTTGAGAGCGACACCTCCATTGTTTTGTTGTATTATGCAACGGGAGGCGTAGAACAGGTGGCGCAGAATATTCGAACAGGAAGCAGCTAAAAAACCATACGCGATCGTCTGTAGATGTGCTGGACCGAAAGCCATAGTATAGTAATAGAGGGATAAATTTTCAAAATACATATGTGACTAAGTTGGGAATGCTTAAAGCTTATATTCTCATTGCATGGATCGTTGTGAGTATATCCTCATCTTTGAAACATTACTTTAATGACACATGTGAATGAAGTTTGTAAATCTCAAATTAAGACACACTCATGTCGATTTCATATATTGCATTTGTAAAACAAGAAATTTAGTAAGACTTAAAAGCTCGGAAGTGTCATTACAAAATAGGTTTTGGTCAAAAATTCATTCCAAGCCGGTGGTCCCTTTCATCAAAAAAAAAAATACAAAGATCTCCCTCCTCTTCAAATCCCACTTGACAAAAACCTTAACTGTTCAAGTCTTTCACCAATAGTTAGTGAGTATCAATTTTCGGTATACCACCAAACACAGTCACATTAATGTTTGACAAATTTCCATTGGTTAAGGTCGGTATTATTTTACAAAAACAAAAAACCAAAAAATCTTTTATTCATTTCATCGCCTTTTACCGGGCGCCATTTTATAAGCAAAACGAATTGAAATCAAGTTCAGGTAATAAATTACTTCATTACTAGTTTGTTTTTTAGTAATAAATGTCAATTTGTCTTGAATAGATTTACTTAGCTTTAGTTAGCACACCAAATTAGTTTCACCCTTCATCTAGGACAGAATACAAAAAAAAAGTTACATAGATACTCGTATCTACGAGTATCGGATTTTGAGAGATTTGAAAAGAATATTTTATTTCTGTCAGTGTCACCGTATTCAGCAAACAAATAAAATAATTCCCCGACACAAAAAAAAAATAAATAAATTAGATAAATTTAAAATTCTAATGCGAATTTAATCCAATCGAATTCGAGAAGATTATCCAAATTCCAAACGAAAAAAAAAATATATCCAAACACCAAGGAACAAATCATCGTATCAAGACAATTATAAAATACGAAATATAAGCTACGAAATTCTTTTCGATAGAATGATAGATGCTTTATCATCGGGGCAACTTAGAAAACCTATTTGTTAAGAGAAATTCAATATTCGAAACGATAAAAATTGATTTTACATTCTGATTGTGGGGAATTCTTTTATATTTTAAGAATCACAAATTTATAGAATTAAACGTTTATTTTTTTTGTAGATTTAGATTCTAATGACGTATGGACGTGTAATAAGATATGTGACTGTGGATCTCTATGTTTTAAGTCGATCGCCATTGCCATTGTTATTCGGTTTGGTTTGTTTGTTTTTTTTTTTTGTTTTTCTTCTTTTTTTTTTCATTTATTGTTTACCTGACTTGTGATGATTTGCTCTGAAAGATACAAATAAAATATTGTCATTCCACAAGATAGAAAAGACAAGTCATCCACCAAAAGAAAACAAACAGACAAATTATTTCTCTATGTCTAGTGAATTTGTATTTGTATCTATAATTTATTTCATCATCGATTTTTTTAAGGTAACTGAATATCGAGACAGATACGAGCTGTATACACACGTGTAGATACTTCTAAATACACGGATTGAAGTCATAAATTTGATCTTTTTACGATTATTGAGTTACTTTCGGGTGGCACTGGGGCAACTTAATCCGTTCCCAAAAATCCATCCAACGAATTGTTTTACATATACAAATACTAAAAAAAAAAACAAACTAAACACTGCTGCTCAGAAACGATCGTACAAACGTCATCTGCATTCTTGGATTCAATTTTCTTACTCAGAAAAAAGGAACAAAATTTGGAGAGACATTTAATCTGTTAATTCAATCAAAACGACACTAAAGGGAAAACACAGATTCAGCGTCACAATGCAATACGAGTATGTATCTATACCTAAGATTTTCCTTAATTATTACAAGACAAAGAGTTAAGAAAAAGGTTTGAAAAAAAAAACAAAAAACAAAAAAAATAACAAATAAAAAAATAACTGAAATAAGAAAACTGAAAGTAACTTGTTTTCCATCCATGGAAGATGTATTCTTAATCAGATACACATCTGCAGTACGACAGTTGCTCTAAAAAAACAAACTATCGACGAAGTGTTCTTTCGATATGAAAAAAATCCGACAACGATCGCATTTGTCTGTCTGTCTGTCTGTGCGTTTTGTTAATGAGCGGCTTTTCGATATTCTTTCGTGTTCTTAATGTCGTTCATAATCGAAACAGATCAGTTGAGAATTTATTGGCATATGGGTCCCTCGATCATGCCAGCAAGGCAGCTAAATTTACATAATATGTGTTTCGAGATACAAAAATTAAATCGATATGAACCACAAAAACAGAGAGTAGGAATGATAAATTGAGATCAAAGGGACGATGTTCTAGATACCCGTTTCTAGAATTAGGTAGCTGAAGATATTTTATTATTGAAAGTCTAATCAGGAAGAATTTGATGACGATACAGAAGTTATGTACGTAACGAATAAAATTTTTTATCGCGCTCCAGAGCTCAGAGTTAACTACTAAGGCATAGTCTTTCCACATTCTGTGTGCCAGGTTTTACGGATTTCGAATGGATAAAGACTGAGATGCTTTTAGAGTTTTACAGTTAACTATTTTCCAGTATGTTGCCTGGAAATTGAACCCACATCTCAGGCGCAGTAGCCGATGAATTTAACAACAGCGTCGAACACCAATGAGAGTTGCGTTTTTTGGATACAAAAATTGCAAAATTTTGGACAAACTTGGTAGTAAAAATTTAGTCACATCAAAATAAAGATCTTCGCAGTTATAGGAAGAAACAGATACCCGGGGAACTAATCTGAGCATATTGTTTATGCAACTTAATTTAGCATCCAATTCTCTTATCAAAGAAGTGAATGACGACTAGGGGGGAGATCTGAATTATTCTGGGTTTGAGGATTACGAGGGTTGTCTGAAAAGTTTCCGCAAAGATAGCGGCACTCGTCAATAAAAGCTAGTGAATGCTAGTTGTGCATCTTTTGACAGTTACTTACCGAAGTTTCAGTCATTTTGGACTCGCAGTTTTTAGTTGACAGTCGTTTGAGTGAGTCGATGTGAATGTTTTTTGTGAAAATGGAAAAAATTGAGTATCGAGCTGTTATCAAATTCTTGTTTTTGAAAGGCAATACGCCTACGCAAATCAAAAATGAGTTGGACTCTGTGTATGGTTACCCTGCACCATCATTTACCACAGTGAACTTTTGGGCAGCTGAATTTAAACGCGGCCGTAAGAGCTTGGGAAATGATTAACGTTCGGGACGTCCAAAAACTGCAACCACTGACGGTAACATTGCTAAAGTTCACCAAATGGTGTTAGACGACCGCCAAATTAAAATGAGAGAGATACTAGAGGTTATGAAAATGTCCAAAGAACGTGTTTGTTACATATTAAATCAAGATTTAGACATAAGAAAGCTGTCCTCCCGTTGGGTGTCGCGTTTGCTTACGTTAGACCAACAACGTGTTCGAATGAACATTTCCAACGCTCTGTTGGTGCAGTTTAGGCGCAATAAATCCGAGTTTTGGCGCCGATTAATTACTGTAGATGAAACTTGGATACACCATTATACGCCCGAAACAAAAATTCAGTCAAATCAGTGGACTGCAAAGGGCGAGCCGGCTCCAAACTGTTTTTTCGGCTGGGAAAATGATGGCGACAGTTTTTTGGGATAGTAAAGGAGTTATCTTAATCGATTATCTTCAAAAAGGTAAAACCATTACAGGAACATACTACGCATCATTACTTGCCAAGCTGAAGGCAGAAATTACGGAAAACGACCCAAGACAACGCGCCGTCTCACACCTCAGCGGTTGCCATGGCGAAAATCTATGAATTACGGTTTGAACTGCTTGACCATCCGCCTTATTCACCAGATCTAGCCCAAAGCGACTTCTTTTTATTCATCTAAAAACTGCGCTCGGAGGACAGAGATGTTCGTCAAATGAGAAGGCAATCACCTTCGTGAACAATTATTTTGCAGAGAAAAACGCCAAGTACTATTTGGACGGGTTAGAGAGATGGGAGCATCGCTGGGAGAAGTGCGTAGAGTTACAAGGAGAATATGAAGAAAAATAAAAAAAAATTGTGAGAAAAAATGTCAATGGAAACTTTTCAGACAACCCTTATATATACCAGAAAAAAGGAGCATATTGTCTCTTTATATGCATATTCGTACACATAAAAATTTCCAGAAAAATGAAAATTTATTTCATTGAAGAGGTACCGCAGGAGTACACTTGAAGACCGCTACCTTTTTTTACAATTTTTCGGTTTATCTAGAAGACGTCACATTGGTTAAAAATTGGAATACACTTTTATTTTTAACTGAAAATGATGTGCAAAATACATACAATCCCCCTACTCAATATCTACAGGATCAAATATCCTGCGATTAACTTATTGAAATTCAATATCGAACCTCTTGAAAAGTTACAGTTCACGTAGCACACAAACCACCTACCTACTAAGTCAAGCAGAGTACTAAAAACAAAAGTTAGCTCTCCATCAAGAAAACCCTCTTAAGTCTGTGCAAGCTTATAAAAAGAAAAAAAAAAATAAAGAAAAAAAAAGAAATAGAGAAATCCATCGTATTCTTTGATCCATTATTCTCAAAAGTCATTAGGTCAAGGCTGTCGAATGTAATCGTCCAGGCATCAGCTTACACTATTGAAAGCTTTTATACATTTCCTCTTAAGGATTTCTCTTCTCTGATAAGATTACCTACTTAATTCTTCCCTTCACACATACATCAGTACCTTCACCCTCGCTGACCAGAATAGTTACATACATATGTACGTATATACTATAAATAAAAATTAATTCTCATAGCTGACCATCTGAAAGGATGGTAGACAAAAAAAAAAAATATAGAATAGCAATCGATACTCTGTCCAAACCTATTCACAGTCAGTCATCATTATCATTATCATTACTACGTATCTAGCACCCTTAATTGTTAGCCAACTGTTATCCTTTAGCAGGGGTTTTCACTCTTGTTGTAGTAGGAGTATACAAACGTACAACTATATATTTGTATTCTGAGATTAAAATTACAAACACATGGACTGAATCTCAGAAAACGAAAAAAAAAAAATAAAAAAAAACTTAAAACTCTTCCCTCCCTTACGATTATTTTTACGTTCAATAAAATTTCTTCGAAATAAAAACGAGATACAGTGAATGAGGAGGAGAACAAACATAAACTGGATACTACAGATCCAAACAGACGTCTCTCTATATCTGATAGATACAAATATACAAACAGATAGAGAGAGTTCCACAGTTGTGGTATGGATTTTTATTATTATTATCAGTTTTTTTTTTTTTTTATAAATCCTCGCATGGCATTTGTAAGTAACTTGATATACTCGTACTTCCACTCGTATCTATTTGTACTTTTGTGTATCTTCTTTTGTTGGGGAGGATTTTTGAGAGAAGGGTGGATAGATAGAGAATTTTCCAATTGCACAATGTGCGAGATTTATAACGAATCTCCTATAAAAGATACGCAACAAGAACACAAACCCCCTAGTAATTGGTCAACAATAACATTGAAGCCTTATGGGTTAGAGAGGCAATATGCCCTGTAGATACAACAGATACTTTTCTACTTCTCTGTTCTTTTGTTTTTCAGATTTTACTAGGATTGCTACTAGCTTTTGCTTTTGTTTGTCGCATTCATATATAGTATATGTACATATGGTATGTATGTCGTTATGGAATTGGGAGTATCTCCAGGGCTTTCTGTTGTAGGATCCTTGCTAGTTACAACTTTACCAAAGATGGTAATATCAGTTGGAAAATAAATGTCATGTGTTGGTACAGCAATTAGATTTCCTTTTATGCTGTAAAATGAAAACCCTTAAAATAACAAATGTTGGGCTTATACATTTATATATTTTTCGAAGGATGCGAGATTCTTTTTGTAGAAAGAGACTGAATTTCTTGGATTAATTGAACATAATCTCCTAGAAGGCGATCTATTATATTCCTCCTTTCAATTGATTTACTATTTTGAGATTCTTCCGATTTTTAAGACGCGGATTTAGATTCGGTTCTGATTTATGATGTTTCAAAAATATAAAAAAAAAAATAAATAAGAAAAAGACGATATCAATTCTCACGTAAAAATCCTTAATCCTGTAAATCATAATCACGAAAAAATAGACTGACATCTAGGGAACTGAACTGTAGAAGTAGATTTAAAGATTTTCATCGTGTCTTTCTTTTTTATTTCTCTTTTCTTATTTTTTTTCTTACTTTCTTTGTGTGGAAATTCTTTCGAAATTCTTGATCCCAATGCGATGTTGACAGAGATAAATGTCATCTAAATGCAGGGAGCGAATGAAATCCGCTCAATAAATTAAAGAAGATACAAGAAGTATCTATATGTGTATATTTGTATGTACGTTCAAATGGTTTCTATTCAACTGAAAGCGAGGACATCGATTTGTTGACTGAGCCTTCTTTTTTTTTCTCTCTCTCGGATTTCAGTATTTTTATTTAATATTTAATTTTTTTTTTTTATATATTTTTAGTTTTATTATGCAGAGATAAAATCAAAGAAAAGGTGTAAGGAAAACTGGTAGATGAAGAATTAATTTCTTTTGTGGAATCAACAATGAGGCAGGTCCATTCAGGTGGGACAAAGGTCCGAAAGATGTGCAGATGTGCTACTGTGGTGAAGGACATGACCCATGCCCACCAATTTATGTAGTTTTCACCGAGAATGGGCTTGAAGACCGGATTCCTTGATTTATCAGTAGATATTGTAGAGAAATTCTAGATGCCACAAAGTTGCATGTGAGGACCATTACTATTTATTTTGGAGTAAGTGATTTTTTTTATAGATCTGGTAGGTCAACTATATTGATGTCTATGACTTAGACTAGCCTGTATCCATCGGAAATGTATTTAGAATACTTAGTAGCCAGTTAGTTTTTCTTAGAGTTTTAGTCCAATTTCGACAGGTGAACGACTGAATGGCGCCCAAGCAGTGACCCTTTATCGCTATACATATAAATGAATGAATGTTCCAAAATTTGAAAGTGGCTACTGAAATACGTATTAAAAATACAACATAGTCTGGAATGATACGAGTATGTATCTAAAGTGAATTCAAGGTACATTGCGGTAAGCTTTCCAGGCTGTGGTGTTATTTGGGTTAATACTTGTAAATGTCAATCATTTAGGTTTGCCTTGTTGCATGTATTCCTTATCAGTGACACATAACAGATCCGTTTGTAGCAGTAATTTTTGCTGGTGCCGTCCAAAAACAAACTTATGGTAAAGTTTATTTGTTCATAAGACAAAAATGGGGAGCAAATAAGGAGCATATGACTAGCGGATACACTTGATATTGAATGCATCACATGTTCCCTGCGGAAAATATTTTAGACAAGGGTGTTATATTTTCTAATTTATTACATGTTGTTGTTATTTTATATGTATATTTATTCAACCAAGGACATGGATAAGATACGAGTACATATGGCAAGTATCTGTTAAAATATTCCCTCACGATATTCCCTTTTTGAAAACAAAAAGGGAAACCCACATAACTCTTTTATAACTGGTACAACCAGTTCAAAGGATGCAAAGAATTTAACCGACATTTTCGGCACATACCTCATACAGCTACGCACACTAGGTCCTTGTAGGTCAAACAAAATGCCAAACAGCCCCGAGTTCAAAAAAGGGGTTAGCGATGTTAAAGGCGCGGTAGCCGTTTATGTTTTTCCCTCATTATTATATGACGAGGGTTCAAAAGAGGAACAGTACTGAACAGAACACACAAAATACACGCACACATGTGGTGGCAGTACACACTCGAAAACAAAATGAAATTATCCAAATGAATGATCAAAGTAACGTCATTTACAATGAGCCTTGTCATATTCTCTTCTGGTCGTTGTCGTAGGGTACTCGAACCTACAAATACTTCTTGTACCCCCCTGTCCGTTCCTGGTATGTTATTTCCTCTTTTTGTTTTTATTAGCAAAAAAAAAAAAACACAAGAATCTCAAGTGGGCTGGACACTATAACTAAGTACTCGCCAGCCATGTTTCCTCCATATGGAAGCAATGCTCCCCACTTTCTGTGTTATGCTTGTGACTACTTCAGTTTTGAAGTCCAATAGTCCTCTGGAGCGTTGTCAATTGTGTAATGGATACCTCAGCCAGAGCAGCCAGCAGCGGCGGTTTGAAGTACGAGTAGCTTCATTGTATACTCTTAGTTCCGTTCGTGGTGGCTTTAACGATGACGATGGTGACGTTCTCGGGCATTCGATTTGAGGTGTGTTCTTGTGTGTCAACCCCTTTTGGTTTTATGTTTTCTTTGTCAACATATCATATAATTTTCAATTTCTTTTTTTTTTTTATTTAATTTTTTTATTTGTTGTTTGCCTTTATATTACCTGAAGAAGGAAACCCTTCAGCCTTCATTTATGTAGAGAGTGGAAGAAGTAGTGATCTCTCCTCGAATCGGACGGATGGATGGACGTTAAAGAGCGTCCCCTTTTGTGAATGGCATGAAGGTATTATGTCAAACTAAAATGGATCTTAAGCATGCTTCTTTGCGGAAGAATTAATTAAATGCATACAGGGGGGGTAGGAATCAAGCCAACAAGACAACTAACAAACGGACATTGAGCAAATAAAATGCACACCCTTTGGTTGGTTGAACGTTTGCAACCTAACCAATGCGTGCGAAAGATGTTTTTTTTTTATTATTATTATAATTTCTCTTTGTTTCTCCATTTAGTATTATTGTCTTCGTTTTTGTTGCACATTCATCATTCAAGGACTAATATGGGGGACAAATGAGTCAAGTAAAAGGGTTTTATATAAGGGAAAGCGGAAAAGACATTAAAAATAAATAAAAAATAGGGGGCGTTGCAAGGATGACTATTAAAGAGATAGAACTAGTATCTAAACATGCAATAATACGAAGTTAATGCAGTTTTAATCATAAGGGTGGAGCATTTTTGAAACTTACATTTTTACAGTCTTCAAAGTCCATGCAATGGTGCCAGTCTTGGACGAACTGAAAGGAAAAAAGTGGAAAATTATGATTAGAATGACAATTCAAGTAAATATCTAAAGTATTCTTAATAAACAGGGCATTTACAAGTTTTATCTTTAACGAATCGAATAATCTCGAGATATTTGACAGTCATGCTTGTCAAACTACAGAGCAATGGGTTCGATTTAATCGACAGCGAAATGTGTTTGGATGACGTTTACCAGGCTTGAACTCATCGCTTAAACAGAATGATCTTATTAATTAGTGCCCATTTTGTGTTCTCCTATTTTGAAAAAAATTGATGCTAGAGTAATTGACCTGGAAATATTCCTATTGACTTTCTAAAACTATAATGAGAGCCGTATTCAAATTTATTTAATTATTTTATTTTATTTATCTATAAAAGATACAATGAACTCAAGAAGCTGAACGTTTTACGATACCTGCAAAGCAACTACGACTATATTCAAAGAAATTGATAGAGATTTTTTTCGATGCGTAGATCTTTCAATAGGGATAACTTTCAATTAGTGCTCGATCTATATTCGGTATCTTATCACAATATCGTGAATAGATTTACACCAGAAGCACGCTTAAGTATCATTCAAACCTATGTTCAAAATGGGTCTTCAATTTTCAATATTTTTGATCGCTCGGAGCTCGCCTTCATTGTGCGTGGATAAATTTCATACCGCATGCCCTCTACACGACGCAGAGCAAATAAAGCTTCGATGTAATATCCATACAGAATGAACTGCAGTCGTTCTGAGTGAAAGTGTGGCGGAGAATCCTGCAGTGCCATGTAGGCATGCCTTTTGTCCGTTCACTATGAAGCATATTTTGCGAAAAAAAACTTCCCCCTACACCCGTATAAAATCTAGCTAGTGAAGGCACTAAAGTCTCGAGACTATGCATTGTAGTGCGAACCCATGAATTGGGCTCTTGAACAGCTTGAAGGCCGACCCTTATTTTTATCAAAAACTCGTACTTAATGAAAAAGCACACATTTGGCGCAATGCGTGATCTTCCCGGTGGTGCCACTAATGGCCCTTATTTTCACAATAATGAGGCTGGAGCTCCAGTTACAGTCAATAGTTATTATTTCTTCAGAAATATCGACGACGTTGATCCGGATGATATGTGGTTCCAGTATTGGGTAGCTACTTACCATAATTACCATGAAACTATTGACTTATCAGCGTGAAATGGACCAGTGAATCGCGTGATTTGACGCCACTCGATTACTTCTTGCGGGGTTTGGTGTATTCTGACAAATCCCAACTATTCAGGCCTTGTAAGTCAATACTCAGAACGTTATTGGTGGAAGAGAGCCGATAAACGATAGAATATGCCTAGTCAAAAACAACCGTAACCGTGTAACCGTTTAAAAACTGGTTTACATCTCTTAAAAAAACAACTCTTTGGTCTAAGGAGGTCTGCCCCTTGGAATCCGGAATTTATATACTACGTTCGATAAACTTGCAGCAAGACTTCTGGTTGCCTTTCCAATGCAGGACGAAGATACATATGCATGTAGTTCAACTCAGAGCAGCATCTACATACGAGTAAATTTGCCCTTGTCAAAATTATGTTGATGTGGCCAGCACTCAAGGCTTTTGACTACACTTGCCCACACTTTGACACGATATAGGCAACTCGTACTCCTCTATCGAGGACTTACTTTGACTGTATATTGTACACCCGTAACCTTCGGAAAGCTGATTTTAAGCTTATCCAAGTCACGCTTTGAGTAAATTGAAATAATCGCGATCTTTGATCTTGATCTGCACGCAATGGAGTCCCATACAATTTGATCGCTCGTAGAAACGTTAATAAAACTAACCGCACACCGTGGCAAAACATTTTTCCATGCAAATGCTTCAGCATATTTAAAAGAACGTACAGCCCTGGTTCACTTAAGCACAGCTTATTCAATTTGTTAACCAGCCCTTCCAACCATAAAGTGTCGAAAGTCTTCTCCGTGTATTGTTTCTTGCTTCAATTGGATATCCAATACCTGCTATACTAGTAAGATATCAAGTCCGCACCTTAAAATTCTCCTCAACCGATATAGCTTGTCGGTGTGCAGAGGAAAACATATCGACCGAAAATTGCCTGGACTAGACCTGCCTTTATACTTTTTTCAAATAGTACCACTGCACCGGTGCCTTTGAAGAAGCTGGATAGTGGGAGTTTTTCAGCGATTTATAACAGTGTAGTGTAAATGGGTGCTGCAGAAATAGGGTACGCACTGAGAGGTATCAACTTGGCGATGCCCAGTCTTATAACTGTTCCTACACATCAATTGTGCTTATTTTACCTCCAAGTGGTAACCATCGGGTACTGGTCGATGTTTATCTGGACTTGACTTATCAAACTTATAAGCGCGAGTGCTGACCAGCAGACAAAAATAGCAGCACTATAAACGGGGCAGCGGACGAATTCTTCTGTTGACAATCCCCTACAAACGAAACAAACACAAAGATTTTCGGATCTGCACGTGAAATGTTAGGTCCTTTAATAGGCCACGTGCAACTGAACAACTTTCGGCGGCCCTGGACTGCTGCGAAGCAGATGTTACCGCCATCCAAGAAATGTGATGGTATGGGCCGGACAAGAAGAGGAAGCAAAACAGCGACATTTACTACGGCGATTGTTATCGACAGCAAAAGCCGCACCTATTTGAATGCGAATTTGTTTTTAGAGGTAGACTTGGGCAAGAAGTCTTGAGTTTCTGGCATCCTAACGAGTGCCTCACAACATTCCGTATTAAAGCTAAATTTGCCAATATCAGCCTTATATACAAGCACGCATCCACCGGTTTGACAACGAATGCCGGCAAGCACATGCAGCTAAGCAAAATGTATACAAAGCGACGCTGCATAGGAGGGCAAGAGCTGCTCACGGGCTCTACGAGCAGAAGACGAGAGACGAACACCTTGCTCTCAGGAGTAAAAAGAAGGAGCATGAGAAGCGCGCGGTCTGGGAAATTGAGAGATGCCACTCCAGGAATGAGATTCGGAAGTTTTACCAAAGGGTAAAAAAAAAACATATCACAAACACAAACCACGAACCGAACTCTGTAGAGACGAACAAGGGAACATAATACTATAGTCGCAGTCGATGCTGAGGATCTGGAAACGGCATTTCCGTAGACTGTATAACGGCGATCACGAACCAAATACCGCTGTAAAGCAGAATGAACCTTTCTATTGTACTTAGTCGATCAATTCCATCCACCCAACCTGGATGAAGCCATATCTAATCTTAAGTCCAACAAAGCTGCAGGACCGAATGACCTGACTGCCATTTAAAGCAGCAAACGACGACTTGATAAGGAGCATTCACCAAATCATCTGTAAAATATGGCCGGACGAAAGTATGCCCGATGAATGCAAACTCAGCATTGTTTTTCTCGATCCCCAAGAAAGGAGACGATACAGAGCAGTGTCTAGTTTTGGCATCGCTGCCAAACTTGTCCATTT
Organism: Volucella zonaria; assembly: GCA_963966105.1. Taxonomy (NCBI): domain Eukaryota; kingdom Metazoa; phylum Arthropoda; class Insecta; order Diptera; family Syrphidae; genus Volucella; species Volucella zonaria. The sequence continues at coordinate 189,596,803 of OZ014532.1, read as the reverse complement.
GTGAAGGATGGCTATGGAGAATGCACGCTGCTCCATCAAGTGGAACTTTGATGTCCTGTGATTTTTTTAAAATCATTCTTGAACGAATGACTCGCATACGACGATTATATTAGCATAAAGTGGCGCTTTCGCGAATATTAAGGCGGAGGCGACGAAGATAGGTTTACCGGGCAATGAGGGTAAGACCCAGTATATGCTGTCAACAAAAATGGACACCCAACACTGATGTCTCGAACAGAATGTCATCCTCGACAGGTATAATTTTGAGGTAGTTAAGGACTTTGTCTACTGTATAAAACTCCACTCCATGATTTGATTTATGATCACGAGAAATGTTGAAATTTGCTTTGAAATGATTTGGGAACTGTCAATGAATAGAGACATTAGGAATGCTCATAGATTTCATCTTTGGTTTGTCTATTAAACTTCTGCAGATATCTTCAGAGAAGATGCGTTGTCCTTAAGTCGCTTTTCTCACATCTACATTCAATAGTTTTTTTAACTATTGCCAACTGCAGGATGGTTAAGATACAATGGCCTGGTTTCATTTGAGGAGACTTGGTTTATGCATATGCATATGACCATGGACAGTAGTAGTTAGTCTTTTAGTACTAATACTTTCTTTAGCTTTTATTTATTTCAATTATAATTCTTTTCAATATATCTGACAACTTCCTTACTCTATTCAATCTGAAAACGGAATGGCCGAACTGACTCTAACTTGAAGTTGGTTCTTCTTCTGGTTTGTGTCGACGATCAACCCGAAGCTAGGCCCAGTTCGGGTACAGGCGGAATAAAAATTTATTTTCAAAGTACTACAGTCTCTTGGTTTGCTATTTTTGTCTATTTTAAATCAGATCCTAACTATGTTATCTGATGTTTCGTAATAAGTCGTCCAGGATCTTGCTTCATATTTTCCGCTTCAAAGAACTTAATATGATTCCTCACCACGCATGGAGATTATAAATCCTATTGCGCAGAGAATTAGCTGGAAAAACTTACTGAACAATCGGCACGAAAGATTGACATACACTGTATTGCAGTAAGAAATTAGTTCTGACGTTATTGTCATCTAATTTTAAATGAAAAGATGGTGTTTTGGTCAGGATTCGCCTGAGACCAAACCAATCGTGTGCGACGTTGATCGAGATAAGTCTACCCTAAATCTACGGTCAGCTTCATAAAATCTTATCCATTTCCGAGTAAATTCCAAGATTAAACTCTTTCTTATTTTATTAACTGCTAAAATATGCAATGCATATAAAAACATCTATTGCTGCAAGGTTTTATAACATACCATATGTATTTGCGGTGCTACCGCATCGGTTTTTTGGACGACGTAGTTTGCAAGCCTTATAATCTTTAATTAAAAAGGCATGGACAGTGTCAAATCTCAACAGTTTTAGGAGAATGAGCCAAATATAGTTAAACCAGTAATGACATTGCCTATGGATTCAAACTGAATTTGTCTATTATCGCAGCTGGGAGATAATTTTCAAAATTTCTATGGCATATTTGATGCCGCAATAACAATATTTTGCCACACATGTTGTTCATACATATCTAGAAAGCCGGCTTCGGTTCAGATATGAGTATGTATGTTCATACGCAGGCCCTTTCAATCCTATTCTCGTTTCCTCGCTTTGCTTTTTCAATTAATTACTCAATCAGGATTCCATTGTTTGCGGGAAATTTCACCATCACTAACCAATAAACGACCTTTGCCATCTATCTAATAGCCGTTCCGTTTTATTCTCAACGTCGTCCTAAACGATTCACAAATAATCTACCCAATATCTTTGCACAATTGCCATGAGAACTATCTCTCGTATCTCTCGTATCTGTCTTTATTTTTCTTTTGGATTATCACACGCTTTTTTCTGTTTACTTTACACAGATCTTTTCTCCTAACGAAAAAACATAAATTTTCACTTAATCTCTAAAGACACTTAATTCCCAGTGTCCTTGGCATCACCCACACATACAATGACACACATAAATCTCGAGATACTCTATGGATTTTCTCGGTGTACGCGTATACTCGTGTTTTCGTTCTGTTTGTCGCTGATTAAAGAATCTTTCTCTCGTGTGGCAGGCAATTTATCGAATTAGAAAAAAAAAAAAAAAATTCTATTTAATAATCCACATAACGTGAATGTGCTAAAAGATATTTTTTGTTCTACTCAACCTACGCACCTTCGACCCCCACTTTCTTGTGTTCATGGGACGGGGCATCTCTGGGATGGGGGTCAGAGCGATACTAAAAAAAAACTACACCCTGGGGCTGAAGGAATTGGAACACATCTTAATCGTAATTTTTCCTTCATAGTACCGTTCCGAATTGATGGTCGAAGTGTACGTCTCGCATGTTGATTTATACGAGGCACTTTGTATCGCGATACATTTTAATTTGTTGTTGCACTAATAAAAACTAATTAGTTAAATAAATAGTGAGCTGCTGAACCCCGTCAGCCGTCAGCCGTCAGCCGTCCGTCGTCGGTAGTCGTCGTCGCCCGTCCGACATTAGAGAAACATTAGAGCTATCGAAGCGATTGAAACTATGGCCAGTCATCATCGTCATTATCATCATCGTCCGAACGGGAGTTCAATGGAATTTCAAAAAGTCTCTCCAACCTTCTCTATAAAAAAACACACGAATCAGTTTTTCTTCGTCTTTTTTTTTTTCAATTTATTTTTTGAAAAAAATAGAACTCGAGCAGAGCGGAACGAGATGATGAAGGCAGGCAATGGTACGATTACCCCAAATCCAACATCCAAAATGCTACTGATCCCGATTGTGGATGTGGATTTGGATGCCATGCCGATGAATTTCAAAGATAAATTACGTATTAAAATTTTATGACACGGAAAATTTGATTAGAGACGTTGCGTTGTTAACATAGGAAAAGAATTCAGGTTGACTTTGGTGTCGTTTCCTTGCCAAGTCAGTCACAAACCTCCGGGGTTTAACGTGGAATTGCTCCAGGTATTACCTACTTAACCCACTTCTCTAAAAAAAAAAAAAAAAAATCGATGAAATGGTGATGATATATGGATTAAATTGGCATAATCTAGGTGTAGATTTTTTTTTGTCTACCAAAGAAAACACTCCAATTGAATGGAAAAATGGATTTAGCTTGACAGATGTCAGAGTAAATTAAAGTGAAATCAAGTCATTTAGATTGTGTAGATGTCATTTGCGTTTCCTCTAACGGATTTTTGGTGAAGAGTAAACAAAATGTTGTCACATTCCCATCATTTAAAGTTGGTTCACAGGGAAATTCGAAACTGAAGATACTTTTATTGCACCCAACTAGAATTTGATTCCCACACGTTTGCTTTTGTTTAGATACAAAGTCGGTTGGAAATTGAATCATTCATGGATTCCCATGGGAACAATTTAATTAGTGAATAATTTTGAAGAATGACCGAAATGGAATGAGTTATTGCTTTGCGAATAATATTTTTTTTAGTTGCAGACAAGAACGGAAGTCAGGAGTCAAATTGATTGAAATACGGCATGGGAATGTCTTTTATGAGAAAGTTTCATTGTCAACGCCATTGTCAACATTCATTGTTAAATGTCAGCGTTTTAGTTGTTAAGTTTGGACGCATTTTAGCTGTGAAATCAATGATAATTTTAATGTCGAACCAGTTCTGACGCACAGCAGTTAAAGATATAATACACCAGTGGGTTCTCTTCCGTCCTATCTGCTTTGGCCGCCGCAATGTAGTCGGATAATTTTGATACTCTTGTCTAGAAATTCACTTCAATTCAAGGATGTGTAAACAAGGAATTGTTCTTCAGAGATCACGCTTATTTTGGATCAGCTGAAGGCACCGTCACAATCACAAAGCAGTGTCGTAAAGCTAGTTTGCTGGTCTGATTCTCCATCAGTATTGATTTTTAAGCAGGCAGATTCACGGATCTGTTCAAAATCTTCTTCAGCTAAACCAGTTTTTCTATGCGCGGCAATGACACAAAATTAAAAATTCTTTTTGCTTGGCAAATTGCAAGGCACTTACTCGTACATGTTCCTCGGAATGTCGAATTAAAAGCACACTGTGTGCTCTGCAGTTAGGGGAATCTTTCACAAAAGTACTAGTACGCAAGCTGATGAGGTTATGCAGTTTTCTAATATCGGGATAACTTTCTTATGTAAGGGTATCATAGACCTTAGTGTACCATATGAAGCTCGAAATTTTCACTGAAAAGTCTAATAACATGTGAGACCTCATGGGTATCTGCAATCTTCTCTTTCCTGATTTGACACAAAACACAAACGAGTATCTGTCAGTGGAATATTCAGAGATTTAATGTGAAGGATGTCTCGTCAAAATAAACCATTTATTGGGTCAGGGATACCAAAGAAGCCCACCTTTCTTCTCATTCCCATAAATTCCGTCAAGGCAATAATAACTTGAATAACAAAAGATGTCCACACAAATGTTTAGCTCTCAAATCACCTCTGAACCTACCGCACTAAAAAAAAAAATCCAAAATTTCGTATCTCATTTTCATTCACGAAAAGAGTTCTGAGTAATACATGCATGCACAGTAGAAGCCTATTATGTGAAGTTTCAGTTGTATCCGTTGTACGTCCAAGTATGTCATGCATTGATTACGAGGATAATTTTTCACTCTTCCTTCCAATTTCATTTTTTCTTTTTTTTTTTCGGGGCTACCTATTGTGCTTCTGTTCGAAGGAAAGGCCGGGAAGGCATAACAAAAACTTTATAATTCCACAGTAACTCGGGTGCAGTCTGAATTCAGGTTTTATTTCCCTCAGAAGGGAGACAGATTGAAGTGAAGGCCGAAGAAAAATTTCATTCAGGTGGGCATGTTCATAATGCATAATCACAACGTTGCAATGCGCATTCATTGAAGGGATTTCTTTTAATATTTTTTATACTAGAGACCTCCACAGGGTTAGTTTTGTAACGTACGAGAACTACTATATACATACTCGTACATACGAGTATACTCATAGATGGCGGTATAGAAATCAAAAAATTACCATGACTCTCTTTGGTATCATACTTACAGGACTAAGTGTGAGTATCTGAACTGAAGAGGGACATAAAAGAATGGCCATTCTTTTCATTTCCACTTTGTGAATTGCCATTATGTTGGGAAGTCCTTTTTTTTTTGGTTCGTCTGCCTTTCGACAGGACAATTAAATGCATAAATGTGACTCTTACTTGAATGGCTACTTTAATAGATGTCTCTGCGAATAGTTTATTGCTTTCTTTCTATTCTTTGGATGGGTATGGTATGGATTTATTTTTTTTCTTCTTTTACTCTCTTTTTCATTCTATATTTTTAGACTAATGTTCTTTCTTCTTGTAACTGTATGTCCTTTAGAAATGCAATTGAGTAGAAAATAATTCCTTTTCACCATTTCACCAACTGAAAAGATATGCAATTGCATTGTGTTGGCTGGTATGGGCGGCAAATGTCTTTTTTTCGAAAAAGGAAATACCAAATAGTATCCCAAAGCTAAAAGTGTCACATTTAACGCATTAAAATGCATGAAATTGGTTCTGCAAATGCAAGCGGCCAGAAAAAAAAGAAAAAAAAAACAATCAATTATCTGTGAAACAAAAAGATACACAATCGCAGAACATGACATGCAAAAGTATCAGCAATCGCACAGGTGGATACAAAATCGAAATCTTATTCTCCTTCACCTCTTAACCGAAACTTCGAAATGCCGAAAATAAATAAATTAATCAGCAAACTGGTTTCAGATACAAATTTTCTACGACCGCTGTTGTGGTTTTCGATCGAACTTGATCGTTTTCTTTTTATATTTTTTTAACTTATGTGCATATACGTACATATATCTTTTTGGGGCTGATATATCCAAGAGATATAAATGAACGTACGTAAATAACATATGTATGTATGTATGTTTGGTTGCACCGATGCGTACAAATATCCCCAACATCAATACGAGTATGTAGATGCATGGAATCAATTTCAACATAAAACATCGATCGAGGCGGCGGTAAACCAATGATAGAGACGTCCAGGAGGGGTTAAGAAGAAGATCTACCAGCTCCACCTCTCTACTCCATCTACGGCTTGAAGCATCCTCCAAAACAAAAAAAAAAACAAAAAGAACAACGAGGGAATGAAATAATAATAAAATAATTTTTATGTGGTAGCCCCCACATCGTTGTTAGGCTCGGGTGGATTTTTTTTCTGTTTTTTTTTTTTTTTTTGTGTTCAATTTTCGGTCCAACTGTGTTCTTCTGTGTTTTGTTGTTGTTATTTTGGCTTTCGATTGGTGATTTAATTTTATGAGAAGTTTATTTTACCCCACTTTTGGTTGAGAAGAGATCCAGGAGAGGTGAACGAATGCCGCAGCAAAATGACTGAGGAGCAGGCAATTCCAATCAATAATAACGCGACGGGAATATAGCTCTCGTATTCGTATACTTACGCATGGTTATGAGAATTTATTTAATATATAGATACTTGACCAAGTTAATTGATTGGAATTGAAGTAAATTAAACCTCTGCTAACTACATTGTTGTGGTTGATTTGGTGGTTCTTTGAAAGTGCTTTTGAACTTCGATCTTGTGAAACAACGATGCAGTTGATGAATGTACCCGATACGCCATCCATATTTTGTATGACACATCAATGACAGAGTCTGGCTTTCTTTCTGTCAAAAGCTGAAAAACTACCAATATTGAGAAGTATTGCGACACAAATGTCGCTTTGTTATCTAAGAGTAGTCTTTTGAATTAGACGAACGTGCACCTATCGTACACAGTTGCTTAAAATTTGATTCACATTTGGTAGCCAGAGTATTGAACCTAATGGTGCATGATCATGAAGAGCATCCTTGATAGAGCCATGACAAAATGGAGTTATACGTAGATTTAAAAGACTTAATTTGTTGTCTTAAATCGGTTAATCAATTGCAGACAATTGGATCAATGAGGATGCAAGACTAAGAACTATTTAAAATCTGGAAGATGACGACTAAGGTGCAGAAGACTTTTCATGGTCATTCTTTGGTACGAATATATACATCTGTTTGAAATGTTTAGAAGATAAAGTGACTTATTTGGTCCTCACAATCAGCAAACTTAGCTCACAATTAGTTGTGTTACAACTAAACGTCGTACCACATTACTCTATAGGGTCATCAATAAGAGGTGTCATTTTAAATCAATAGAGAAACGTTTTGTTTTTATGAAAAGTGGTGATGTTTTTATTTTAATCTAAAGTAAAACTCTGACATTAGTAAAGAAATATAATATTTGCCAAAGGTCCGCCTTGGCTCTGCCTACAAATAATCATCCTTTGGAAGAAATTTTGCATCACGTTTTCGCATAATTGCGGCTGTATTTCGCGAGTAACAGCACAGATATTTTTTTTTTGTGCATCAACTGTTAGTGGAGCATTGGTGTTGACTTTATCTTTAACAAATCTCTAAAGAAAAATGTCTAATGGTGTTAAATCGCACGATCTCGTCGAAGAATTGAAGTCTCCATTTCGAGAAATCACACATCCAGGAAATTTTTCAGGCAATAGAGCCATTGTTTCACTAGCTGTGTGGCATGTGGCGCAGTCCTGCTGAAAATAAGCGTTATCCACGTTCATAGAATACATTTCATAAAAAAAAACATCATCCGGTAACTGAAACGGTCGCACCAGCATCATTTTCGAAAAAAATATAGCCCAATAACACTCCTAGCCCCAAACGGCACCAAACTGACTGTCACTCGTGGTGGATAGAGATGTTGTTCCACTATTTCTCTTGGATTTTCTGAGCCGCAGATGCGACATTTGTGTTTGTTTACCCAAACAAATGGAAATAAGCCTCATCACTCGGAATAATTTTGTATAAAAAGTCATGATATTGTTTATTCATTTCTAGCACCCAATAAACGAATATACGGCGTCGTGCGTGGTCTGCTGCTTCGACCTTATAAGCATGTAGACCAAGATTTTTATTCAAAATGCGGTGCAAAGTGGTTGAACATTGGCCCAATTGCTCTGATCATCTAGAAATGGACACACCTGGGTTTTCAGTCACACTCTCAGCTACGGGGGCGATATTTTCAGCTGACCGCACAAATACGAGTTAGAGTCTTCACATCATTAACCTGTCCGAGATGTTCAAATTTACTGATTAAGTTCACTGAAGCTGTGCGAGAAGGCGCTTGATGATGGCCAAAAGCAGTACGAACTTTACGAAACGCTTCCACGATATTTACACCGTTTGCGTAGTGAATTTTCACTATTTCAACTCGTTCCTTAAGTGTGTATCGATCCATATTTAATAATCTCCCAATTTTTACTTATCAAAAGCCATCGAAATGATAGCTGGGTGTTGACAGGTCACCAATGCCGTGAAATGTAAAATGACACTTCTTGTTAGATGACCCTCTACATGACAAACGCAATAATGTGTCAATGTTATATTCAGTAGGAACTGTTGCCGCACGTGTTGCCTAAGAATTCGAAATCGATACACACCTCCGCATCTATAGAGACGAACTATACAGAGCCGTGTCTAGTTTTGGAACCTCTATCCAGCTCATTCGACTACGCGGGATGACGATCTAAAATGCACGCTGCTCTGTCAAGATTAATGGCTCAAACAGGCCGATGTGTCGACATGTGATTTTTTCAGCATCATTCTTGAAAGAATTGTGCGAAACTCGCAAGTCAACTCCAGAGGTATCAGTTTTCCAAAGTCTGTTCAGCCACCCGCCTATGCAGAAGACGTGGACTAAATGAGAGCTGTTAATGGAGCGTTTGTGACTATTAAAGCAGAACTGGAAAAGACATTTAATTTATCAATGAAGAGAAAAAAAGGGTCACACAATTTCGATGCCTATCGTGACGGTTACAACTTTGAAATAGTAAGGGACTTTATCTGCTTAGGCTCAGTTATTAACTCCGACAGAGACGACAGTGCCCCACCAAATTTGCCAGTAGCATTCTGCCCATTCATACCTTCAACCGTAACACCCGTCTCGCTATGAAAGCTCAGCAGCAGTAGCTTAAGCCCACTTCCGGACGTACTCTAAAATATCATGATTCTTGCCTAAGCCGTACAACTCGCTTATGGAATGTCCTGCCAATCTCTTTATTTCCTAGTCATTATAACTTGCATACATTTAAGACCAACACACATCGGTATCTCGCTTTTTTCGTCACCAACTTCCCATCATCCGCGCTGCGTGCAAGCATTTTAAGGGTACATAGCGTATATGGCATGGCGAATAAGTTTCGATAATGAGGAAAGGGGAGGAAAACGCTCTCGGGCGCTTCGAGAGAAAAGCTCGTCGAGTAATTTTCGGTCCCGTTTGAATCAAAGGAGAATACAGGAGACGTTTCAACGTACGAGTACAGCGATGACAATCTGGCAGGAAGGCTCGGATTCCTTAAATGACAAGGTCGCCTTGAACGCATAGACATAGACAGAGCGACAACGCATTAGAGGATGATTTCACCTTAGGTGGAAGGAGAACACCGCCATATTCGTGTGCGCAACTGGAAGCAGCTTACAAAAAAGGCATGCTAGCCGAGGCCCTGGTTCAACTCGGACTGTAGCGCCATCCAAGTGAGTGACTAAGGAAGATCCGGAATTGTCAATTCCACGTCGATCTCGGCCTATACCCGCAGAAGATTTATGTAGTTGGTTGGCTTGTGACGGTAGTTTGCGGATTTGGCTCTTAAGTAACAGGAAGTCGATTGTCTCTATCAAAAAATCGTGCTTAGTAGCGAGGCTTACTTTTGCATTAATGGGCTTGTGAGCAAGCAAAATTGTCACTTCTGTCACTTCTGGAGTAAGGCTAATCCAGAGATACTCAGGAGACCCAATTCGCACCATTGCAACGTTTGGTGTAGTCTTCGCGTTGGTTCTTTTTTTCCACAAATTATCGCGGGGCTCGCATTACAGTCAAAAGTCAATGTTGCCGGACAATGATCTGTGATTACTTTTTCGAAAGTATCGCCTATGAAGCCATCACTTACTATGGGCTCGATTCAGTGACAACATTATGTCGATAAATTCAGCAGTGATTTGGCCACCGAGATCATGTGATTTGATGCCATTCGATTACTTCTTTTGGGGCTATATTAAGTCGTAGGTGTATGCTGATAAGCCAAAGCCTATAAAGGCCCAATGTTCACCATGTTTGTGGTAAGGTATAGCTCGAAAAAGTGGCCCAAAATTTAATCGACAGCATGTGCTATGTCAAAAATATCCAAGGAAGCCTGAAACCATGTTGAAAACTTAATGTCATGAGCCATTCTTCGTAATAAATAAAGACTCTAATCTTACTGCGGTTATCGTGTAAACAAAAAAAACAGTTCTATAGCTCTTAGAAAAACACTTTAAGATTGCAAATTTTTTTTTTATCAAGCGTACTGAGTGTAGTTTGGCATTTGAAATGAGGCCTAGAACAAAATAGATTAGCGCCAACAATGAAATGAAGGATTAGAAATCCTGTTAACTGGCAACGTTTTTAGTCTTAAAAGGAAGGAATTTTCTTGTGTCGTTGGTTCGACATTAAAAATTTGCTCAAAGAAACAAAGTGTAGCGACTTTTTTTAGTACTTAAAATTGTTAAAACGCCACCCACATCAACTGTGATTCTCTATTCTTGTACTCCTCGAAAGAATAGACCCAAATTCCATTGATACACCAAAATCATGCTAATTGCTGTTTAACAAAACAAACTATGAATCCACTGTCGCCACCGCTGTCGCTTAAATTTCATATTCATAAAGCATATCTTGACCGGTATATCTTGTCGATGTCGACCCTTTGGCGTTATCATCAACCCACCGAAAAAGGAGTGCATTCAAAAGGAAAATTCAAAAACGAATAACAACAGAACAACGTAAAAAAAATCCCCTAAAGATACAGAGATACTCCTATTAGGCGGTCAAAACGTGTGTCACATCGAACGGAAGCCCATTGAATCGTTTACATTATGAATATTTTCTTCTTCGATTTTGTTGTTCTTTTGCTTTTGTTATCGATGGATTTTTCCATAATTTTTCTCCCCTTTTGTCATATTCGGTCATATAAAGAGTGCTTAGTTAGCCAGATTCATTCACATGGCGTCATAACCAAAAAAAAAAAAAAGAAGTCATAGCCTAAGTCATAAGCAAAGTCATAAGCCAAGTCATGTACATGCATTAACGGAGGCAACGAACGTGAATAGCTTTTTAACGCGAGTTATGTACATATCTTTTTTTTTTTGTACGATAAGGTCGTGTAATTATTATTGAGAGAATGTGTTTCCCTTCTTCAATGTACGATCTGTACGTGTGTACATTCTTCAGATACAAAGTGAAAAAAAAAATAAAAAAAAAATTATATCCGTTGACTTGGCGTTGACTTAAGAGCTGATTCTTGCAATTTTGACTGTGACTGCGGCTGTGAATGATATCGAAGAGCTGAAATTACCTCTGCATGAGGTCGTTGCAATGATGAGGATTTATTTCATTCTCAGGGGTGTGTTTATCGGAGGCAGTAATGTGTAACAAAAAACATCCGAAACGATCTAGATATCTCAATAATAAATCAAAGGGGAATGGGACTAGCGCTTTTTTGTTTGCTGCTTGCTGGCGTTCGTTTGCTATATTGTTTGCAAACATTGGACGTCATTTTTTTCATTCTCAAAACGAATGAAATGCTCTCCCAATATCCTGAATGAATAGCCTATGCGACGTCCTATAATCGGCTTAAAGCAGAGATTGAATTTTAATTCGTTGGGAAATAATGTAAATTCGTTTACTTTCAAAGAAAGGACATCGAAACAGGGGCTAAACAAAACCAGTATTTTGATTTACGCAGCAGACTGAATAGTCGTTTATTTTCTTTTAATTTAGGGAATTCTTTCTTGATTAAAGAAAACCCGTCAAGGCATAGATACGGATACATTATGGGAAGGGTCCATATGTAGTGCCATCTTATTTTCTTCATTTGCGTACAGCCATTCGTTCCGGTGTTAGTTTTTTTCTTTTTTTTTTATTCTGTCACACAAGCATGGTAAATTGGATCTTAGCAGTGGTGAAAAAAAAACAACTGTATCCTTGCGTAAAACGGTTGCTTGTATCTTTTCTCCCCCAGCGTTAGTGAAATTCCTGCAATGTGCGCGAATTTTAATCGAAAAACAACATACATACAACCAACCACTAGGCGGGGGATGAGCTTTTTATTATTTTATTTATTTTTTTTTTTATTTTATCACCATCATGACAATGAAAATTTTACCAACAGTATCACACAATCTGCTAGAGATTTAAAGCCAAACACACACATGAGATACTCGGAGATACTCGGTATAGAGAGACAAGTATAAACACAATTTAACGCAATTGGAAAACCAATTCGTAAAAGGGATTAAAATCGCATTTGTAACGCATTTAGTTGGAAGGATTTACTCCCCATTGTCTATTCGTATTGATAAGGATATCCTCGGCTTGACAGTAAATTTTCATATTTAATCCTCTCAACAGTCATGGTGGGATAAATAAACGGTTTTAAACCGTTTCAACTACACCTGTATAGTCATTACCTTGGGTAGGTATATCACGACTAAATAAAATGCAAATAAGATTCACATACAGAGTGTACACTTGTATCTCGTGTCTCGTAAACATGAGAGAAAGCAAATTGTGTTGGTTAGTCCTGGACTGAAAAGCAATTTAACAAAAGCACCTCTAGCTATAAAAACTAGAGAGGTAAACGGCTTTCCATAAAGGCTTTTGCTTTTGCCACAAATTATAAATAACCTACACACAGCTATGAAAACAGAACAACAACAAAAAAAACAACAACAACAACGACAACAAAACTAAACGAAATGGCAGGATATTACCTGAGTTTCTGGGTCACAGAAGGTACAGCTTAAAGGAGCAAACAGAGCGGAACTTAATTAACGTACAACTTCAAAGGACGATGTTTTTTTTTTTTTTCGAAATAGTTAAGACCCCAAATACCCTTGTGATGGTATTTTTTGATAAATAAATGGGAAGGATTTCCTTTTAAATTTAAAGGACTCCGAAGATGAATACTACGTACCATCGCATTAGGCTAGAGGTACGAGTATCCATGTAATGGATTAGAAAGTGTTTTAGTGCTCGACTGTTTAAGGGTAATTAGTCCTCTCTAGATGGGATTTCGGATGAGTTTTCGTACACGACATTAATTAGGTAAGAGTAAGTATGTTATTTTACTTACTTTTTGTAATAAAATCTGGAATATTATCAACATACCGGACGGATCTGTCAACCATCAAGGAGTGTCCTTAGAAACATTAAATATTTAAGTGATTTTTACAAACTTTTAATCAGGTTTGTATTGAAATATTTTGGAATACTTAAATTTGACTCAAGATAAAGTCTTAAAAGTTCTTAGATAAGTACATCATCATTGAAAACATTTTAAATCTGCTTCAAATCAGTAGAACTTCTCATATTTGCGATACTTCTCTAGAATTACCCGCATTTTCATACATAAATGAAACTCCCTGAGAATCTCTAAAATAAGTCCATTTTTAGCTAACATTTTACTGTAATTATGTTTAAAATTGAACACAGAAATAATCGTTTCTCATTTTTAAAGCTGAGATACGTCCCGGTAAAAAATAAAAAAAAAATCAATTCAACCAACTCCTCAGTCTACAAAACAATTAAGCTATTTGCTTTCCCACACTGCCAGTCCAAAATCGCCTCCCAGTCAATGTTCCAAACAAGAAACAATTTCTAAATAAATAAAAAAAATTATATCTACATCCAAACAAAGCAACAAATGCTCCAGGGCACATTTAAATTAAAAAAAAAAAAAAACACACACACAAGCGTATCAATCTATTCTTCTTTCCTCCGTCTATTTCCGCTGGCTTGTTGGATGATTTTAACTTAATTTACAAAAGTAAATTGAAGAATCTCCCCGCATTAAGTAAGATAAAAAAAAAAAAAACACCAACACCCCCGCAGAGTAATTTTCCGCGTACTAAAATGCCTGATGGCCTCTTTTTTCCACTTCTAGGCCGGCCCCTCGTAGATCTTTCTTTCGAAAACAGACAAAAACGCAAAAATGTCATTCCAAAGCTGAAAATTCTCTAGCTCGGCCAACAAATCATCGTCCAATTAAAATGCGATCAACAAAATGATAAATAATAAAAAAATAAAAACCGACACAGGAGATAGTCGTAACGTTCAAATGAGACATCTTGCTCGCAAGCGCTATATAGCGCAGTTGTATAATATCAGTATCCGCGTATCTACAAACTTGTAAAGGCTTCAAAAAAAATAAAAAAAATAAAAACAAGAAAAAAAAACAGATCAACAAGCAACATGCCAAGAAAAGATACATACATAATTCGAGCGGCATGTAATTATCTCGATGATGGAAGACACTCACATCTACCCAAAGATACGCTCTCAAGTGAAGGCGCCCAGTTCCACATGGTTTTAATTTGCGCGCGATCTGCATATGGATCTAAATTTTCCTCATTCTGCGCTGTGTGATCACGCCAATAAAAACTGCAACAAAACTGCGCATATTTTTAAACTGACTGTACCGAACTGACAAATCAATTAAGTGAGGGGCAATTTGTAGAGCGGAGCCAACTCTATACGTATAGTGCCAACCTATGATCATCTAGATACGGTCTAAGGATTCGAGACATCAACATTCAGTGTGAATGTGATATGCTGACATCCCTGACATAGACAGAATCTAATCAAACGCTGGACGTTGAGAATACCTGCTGGGTATTGAATTAATTTAAAAATGTTACTTTTCGAATTATGAAATGAAACCTAGAGGGAATTGGTAGGCAGAACTATACCAATACTCGTGCCTACAATAACGTTTGCCTACAAAAGAAAAAAAATCTCACCGTTTGCACGTGCCAACCGTATTTAGTATTCAATTTACATACCCACAGTCGAAACTCTTCCACTGACCAAATGACAACGTTTAATCGAGCATTTATTGCCAAAGGTACGACGAACTGGCTTTTCGACGTTTAATGTATCAACGATTCAACTATTCAACGATTCAACGACTCAACCTTTCAACATTTCCAACGTTCTTAGTTTTGTTTGTGGCATTTTAAAGAAAGTGACTTTATGTATTCTTGTCACAGATGGCGACGGAAGTGTCCATCATAATTGCTTCTGTCAGGTTCACATGGGTTAGAGAATTTGCATTTTAAATGGCTAATTGCTTAAGATACAGTTAAATGTGGTAAGCGGAAATTGAATTTCTCTTCAACTGTCAGCTTTCTTTGTCATGTCATTGATGATCCATTTTGATTATAAAGACCAAAGAGCATGCATTTTCCGCTACCTTTTTCTCCTTCTCTGTCAGCGGTTTTAACAATTTTGGTATCGATTTTTTTAAGTGACACTGAAAGATATGAATGATAGCCTGAACAACTGTTTTTTTTAGCGCCGCCTACGTTGGCGGTTTCAATTACGAAGCACTTGCCTGCCACATAAAAACAAAAGATTCTGTGCACGAAAGTTCCTGTTTTCGTTTTGAAAATAGCTTTTTGGTAAAAAAGAAAATTTCAAAAATACGAGTAGTGGTGCCAAAAATAGATGGACAATGTTGTTGTGTTCAGTCTGTGAAGTACGCAATGGATTATGAGTCATATGATTGAATTGACGACAGTTGTAAATGCTGCAACTTTGAAACACAAATGCATTGCAGTCTCAATTTAAGGTGTATGACATTATGAGTAATGAGGAACAAGTTTAAACAGATAATTGTATCTATGCTCGTGTCATGACTTATATCATCGATGTCACCTCAAACTCCCAAGTCGAATGTCTTATGATAGAAAGATATTCGCACATCTGTATGGAGAATAGTGAAAGATACAATGACATTTCGGAACAGTTTTTGTTTGTGCATTTCTTCAAATGTAAAGCTTTCATGAGTACTGCTCCTGGATTTATTGTGTTTCTTCTAAGAATTTATACCAAACGTAACAGAGTTTATACCAAGCAACTATGTATTAGCTGGGTTACTTCATATGAAAGTGTTATGCTACCCTTAGTCAGCAGAATGAGGTAAGTCTAGCTTCTAACATTGGTATTGTGTTAACACTTTTACAAAATAGATTCCGAAGAATGCAGAATATTTGAGAATACACATTTCTATTCTTTGTACTCGTATTTAAAAACAAGCGCTACTGGGGCATTTGTATTTTATATCTATCTAATCTAACGCTTAAATCTAACTATGTTTAAGGGTTTAAGCCCCTCTAGGATTTTCAAAAAATCCAATTTTTTTTTATTGCTTTCAATGGTCCCTTAGGACCTCAAAAATGATATACCAAAAGATTATGGCCGGAAAGTATCACGAAGTATAGTACAATGCCGTCAGGTAGGCAGCGAGCCACTTTTAAATTTTAAATTTTAAACGCGTTTATCTCAAAACTGAATTTTTCAAGTTCGCCGCACTCATAACTTGAACAATTTTCAACCAATTCACTTCAAATTTTAACTAGAGCTTTAAAAATATATTGTCTAAATAAGTACGTAAGATTTTTATTATGTAGCATAGTTCATTGGTTATTAACAATTTTCTGTCGATTTTTCTGCGAATTTTACAAGTTTGACTTTGGAAGTGCGCCATTCGGCCAAAAATCGATATATCAAGAAATCCTAAGTACTTCTCTAGCTGTTATGTATAATAATTTAGCAACTCATCATAGTTCAAAGTTTACAGGAGCTGTTGGTACGGCCGTAGACCCTACCAAAAAAGAGAGGTCATCTGAAATACGCTTCGCAGCCGCCATTTTTAAATAAATTATTTTATGAAAATTATCCAGGACTGTCCAACACAATATGTGTGGAAGAAACATCCACTAAAGAAGTCCTCAACATACTAAGATTATTGGGTGAAAGTAAATCAACAGGAGTCGATAGTATTCGAGCGAGGGACATTAAAAACAACGCTGATATCTTTGCTCCGATAGTGTCGAATATCATAAATCTAAGCTTAAGACAAACAAAAGCTCCTCGTATACTTAAGACAGCAGTTGTACGCCAGATCTATAAAGGCGGTGCAAAAAACTCCGTAAGCAACTACAGACCTATACCAATCTTGCCAACTATTGAAAAGTCCATGGTATCAAGGCGACTGCAGAACTTTGTGGAAAAGCACTCTATGATTCACGACAAAGCAGTTTAGCTTTCAAAAAAACAAAAGCATGGGAAAACTCAAGGGTGAGTTCGCTAATAGCATCAACGAAAGCCTGAACATAAAAAACCATGTTTGTTTTATTTATGGACTTCAGTAAGGCGTTTAATACACTGAACCATGGAAAACTGTTAGGAGCATTAAATAAGCTGGGTATCCGAGAAATGTTGTCTGATGGGCTGCAAAATTACCTAAGTGAAAGATCTTTCCGTATCAGGCTGGAAAACAATTACAGCGATGATACGACCGTTCACTCGGGAATACTACAGGGATCGAAACTGGGACCAATATTGTTCATCCTCTTTACAAACGAGCTGGCATCCCGTTCGCATTCGCCGATGACATAACTATAGTAGTTCAACATAAGTGTCTTAATACTGCTACGCAAATAACGCAAGATAACATAAACCTGTTGAATAGTGTCACGATAACGGGCTTGTGATGAACCCCCCTAAGACCAAAATGATTCATATCCGTGGTCCACATTATATGTAAGTTGACTCAACAAAAGATTAGTTTTCGAAACAGTATATGCCAAAGTACGCTTCCAAATCATATCATTGAAGTTGTCGAAAGCTATAAATACCTGGGTGTCACTATATACAGCAATTTCATTTGGGACAAGTATATAGACAAGCTTCGCTCTGATCTCAAAAAGGCGCTGTTTGCTCTGTATTACTTGGGAAGCTACTCGACGCCTGACATGCAGAAGCAAGTGTACTATGCCTTGGTCGAATCTAAACTTGGGGAAATGCCTCAAATACGCATATCAATTAACTTCAAAAGCTCCAAAACATCTTTAAGAATATCAACAAAAGAAGTGCATCCAGAACAACCGGCGATAACTCCTTTAAGGTATTAAGAGTTAAACAAATCTAAAAGATGACGTTTTCTTTGGAGTATTACGACGACATCCGTTTCAAGAGACCCATTGACCATCAAAACAACACCAGAAGACGAGCTCAAAACATGCTGCAAACCCCACTAATCAACAACAGCTGCGGCAGAAGACAACTTAACCAAAACGGTCCTACTATTCTAAATGAGCTTCCCTGATATCTTAGAAATATTAAAAATTTCTAACGTAAAAAACGTTTAAAAGAATTTTTTTTTTTGCATGAGACATAAATTTTGTATTTAATTGTCAATAAATTACTTTGAAGTTTCCAACATCCACACCTTCTAAAAATTGTTATTTTTATATTGTATCTAATCTTAAGCCTCTCAACTAAAAACATTCTTAAGCTTGCAATGCAATCATCTGCAGATAAGCCCTTTAGGCTTAGTATATCTTTAAACCGATTATAAAACTAATTGAATTGAATTGAACTAAATCAAAACTTACAAACAAACTTACAACAAGCTTCGACCTTTGTAAACTCGATTTATTTTATATTTTTTCTAAAAAAAAATCACAAAAAAGCCTATTTTAACGCCCTCTAGAGTGGCCTAACCTCTTAACGTAAGAATAATAACTAATAATAAATAACTGCAGTGAAAACTTAACCAAAAAATTCTTCAAAATAACAAATTCAGAATTCAAATTATATTTCTTCGTGGGGTGTATTTTACATAAATAATGAAAAAAATAACGGGAGCGTGGTGTAGTTACAATATATTAAAAAAGGAACGAAGTTAAATCAAACAAAAATATATTAATCTAAGCATTAAATAAAAGTAACAGGTTGTTCAATAAGTTCTGCGGTTTTTTTCTTGGAAGTAGTGTTTATCGTTTCAGAAAATCCCTGACTATACCATTCTCAAATCTTTGTTGTTTATTTCAATAGAGAGGGTTATCCTTCACATTGTTGCGCGAATTTGTTTTGATCGGACGTGTTTTAGGTGCTCAATATTTTTTTTAAAGTGGAGGATAAGAAAGTGCATTTTCGAAATATTTTGCTTTTTTTCTTTAAAAAAGATGTGAAAGCGGTAGAGCCGCAACGGGAAATTTGCAGCGTGTATGGAGATTTGGCTATAGGCGCTGACACTCGTCAGCGTTGGTTTACACGCTTTCGTTCAGGAACTACAGATCTTGCTGGTGCTGTTCGCTCTGGACGTGCACTCACCACAGACGACGATCAAATCTTGGCTGCAGTTAGCCTTGACAGGCATTTGACGACACGGGAGATCGCTCAGCGGTTTAACATCGCCCATAAAACCTTTCGCAGAGATTTAAAAGGCATGGAAAAAAGTGGATGTTTAGGTTCCTAATGAACTAAGTGAAAGGAACATTATGGATCGCATAATGGTCTGTGAGTCTTAGTTGAGATGGAACTCGCTTGAGACTTTCCTGAAAAGAGTAGTTGCTCTCAGCTCGATACTTTGAAGCAGGAAGTGGAAGAAAATGGCCAGAGTTGGTGAACAAGAAGGGCGTTATTTTCCATCATGACAACGCCAGACCACACACAGGTTTATAGACAAAACAAAAGCTGAATTCATTTGGCTGGGAAGCTATGCAGCACCCACCCTCATCCAAAACATGTGGACGGAAGGCAATTCAATTCCGAAGATGAGATCAAAACGTATCTTTAATCCATAAGTCTGCTGACTTTTGCAAAAGAGGTGTTATATCTCTTCCAGAACGTTGGAAGAAGTAATACGAGTATACCATGATGGGCAATATCTGATGCAAAATATAAGCTTTTAACTCTAAAAAAAACCGCAGAACTTATTAAACAACCCAATAGATCTTTGATTTCTCCTTGATCTAAATCAAAAAGCGGAAAAAATATGGGGGAGTAGGAGGTTCTGAAATAAGTAGTGCAAAATGAGGGAATGTTCACATTTGGCCACGTCTACAGTTTAAAATAGTAAAGGTGCTTTACTCGGAAACCTTTAAAATTTCTAAATAATTGCATTGAGCGAGCAAACCGATTGGCGCCACATACTATACTTTTCTCACAGCAATTTTTTGCAAAACTGCAATTGGTTGAATTTTCGAGTGGCTCCTAATTCCGTACTCAAATCTTGAAAAAAAATTCCAAAATAGACCATTCTCATCGTTTAAATATCTACAAATCTTTGAAGATGATACAAACTATTGTACGAACTGAAGATTCATTCATATTTTGGTCTATTAAAATTCCTAAGTATTTTTATTGTTTAATTACTTTACCGTGAAACATGTCGCATCGCAAAAATAATTCCTGCTAAATATTACTTTAGATTGCACGTACAAATCATGTCACAATATCGAGCACACCTAGAATTATGAAAATATTTATCAATATCTGGAGATATGTGCTTGCTCATATTAAAGTATCCCAGCTTAGATTTATTGCTGACGGCTAATTTATCTTCTCATTGTCAAGAGGATTCGCTGAATCATATTCAATATCCAAATCATCTGCAAAAGCGGGGACTTTCCCGACAAACCTTTGATCAAAAATAGAGTTAATACAAATAAGGAAAAATATGGGGCCCTTGTGGAACCCCTAAAATGCTAACATTTCAGTTGCTGTAATATTCTCCAATCTTGACTTTCTTTGTTCTATTCGTAAGGTATGATTCGAACCAATTGTACATAAAATCACAGAACCCTGCCCAGTATAATTTATTTAAAAGAATAGCGTGGTCAACCAATCAAACGCTTTGGATATGTCAAATAAGAGGCCTGCACAGCATTTTTTTTTTCATCCAAACCTTTGTTTATAACTCAGCAAAATGCAAGAAGACCATCTTCTGTAGAAAGCCATTCTCTAAAACCAAACTGATTAGGATGAAAGAAACCTACTTTTTTAAAGCAATCTATCATTAGCAAGAAAATTTACCTATAATTATTCTTATCCCTTCTTTTGCTCTTTTAAAAAAGTGGTAACACGTGAGCAACCTCTAATTTATCTGGAAAAATCCCAGTAGAGGTTGAAAATATGTGCCACATCAACTGCGTTGAGGGCTATTCTCTTTAATGTAAAATGGGAAATGGCATCGTTACCATGTGAATGTGAGTTGTCTAATGAGTTGATAAAGCTTAAAAGTTCTAGTCTACTAATTTGATTATGAAAGACACTCCCACTACAAGGTGAATCGAACACTAAAAGAGGATCAACGCATCGTACACAATTAGCATTACGAGTCCTTGATGAGGACAGTTTACCAATAGTGGAAAAGAAGTCAATGGGAGTTGACAATAATTGTAGAATCTACTACAAGGTGGGACAAAAGTAATGTTATAATGTGAACTGGCTGCCATTTTCTTAGTTAAAAAGATGATATCGATCAAATCACCACCTCCTGAGTTGTTGCACATTTGTTCGTTTTACGGCATTTTGAATTGGTGCTCGCAGAACATCTGGCTACAAAGTGAGTTTTTCTTCAATCCTGGCTCTCAAGACTCGCAACGCGAGATTTTAAAAAGCCCCGAAGGAAGGAGTCTGCCGCTATAAGATCTGGCGATGTGGCCGATCAGTTCAAATCACCAAAACGGGATATCACACGGCCTGGAAATTGGCGATTCAAAATTTCCATCGTTGCCCGAGCTGTGTGAGCGTTTGATCCGTATTTCTAGAACCAACAATGCTTGAGACCAGATTCAGGAACTTGCGACAAAAAATAACTCGTTTAACATCTGTCTGTAGCGGTCACTTGTTACGGTTACGGTGATGCCGTCGGCGTCCTCAAAAAAATAAGAGTCAATCACTTTTCCACTGCAAATGCCTCACCAAAACAGTCGCTTT
This sequence comes from Volucella zonaria, assembly GCA_963966105.1. Taxonomy (NCBI): domain Eukaryota; kingdom Metazoa; phylum Arthropoda; class Insecta; order Diptera; family Syrphidae; genus Volucella; species Volucella zonaria. The sequence goes on along the minus strand of OZ014532.1, from coordinate 189,574,917 downwards.
GAGGGAATGCAATGGCTCTTCGTGCATTTTATCTGGATTCTCCTTGCCTCAGAAAGGTAAATTTTGTTTATTCACACAAACATTTAAGTGGAAATGGGCTTCGTCATTTATCATGATTTAGGATCCGAAATCATCCTCTCCTTGCACCAGGTTTAACAGACAGAGCATCGGAGTAAGTTTTCCTCACTTGACTAAGCAAGCAGCAATTCGTGAACGGGTTGCGCTTTATAAGGGAACATCTTCAGGTCTTTCACCAAAATTCAACGCAACGAATCTCTGCTGATGCCAAATTGTGTGCATCGTTGTCTCGTCGATGTATTTGAAGCTTCTCGGCCAAAGCAGTGATATTCTCAGTCGAACGAGCAATACGGAACCGTGGACCCAGTTTGCACGAGACGCTCAGCCAAACGCTTAATTGTTCGCGCACAGGGTGCAGAGCGACGAGGAAAATGACGACGAAATTCAAAGTGCGTTAAATCAACAGAGCGGAAATTGCTCAAATAAGCAGTAAAAATAATTCCGCGTTCTTCAATATTTATGGCACATTCACATTATGGCATTACTTTTGCCCCATCTTGTATATCAGCACCTTACCCACTAACAATACGGTTAGGAATGCATGAAGAATTATGGAATCTTCACTTAAAAGATGTTCCTTCGCAAGTGATAGACGCGGCTCAGTTTCGTAGATAATATTACGGACGTTGATTTTGAATCCTTAGGGGACGCGTTAAATCACGTGAATCCTACGGCCAATTGTGATCACCATTTTTAGAAATGACTCGGCTAGGAAATTTTCTTCGTGGCAATGGTTTGGCCGCGTAACAACATCCACATCCATATGCACCAACAATTTGATGCGATTGTAAAATCAATCCACGGCAACAACTACACCCACTTCATTTTCAATGAAATATGATCCTGCCCAAAAACCGCATCAAGCAGTATGACGTTGCGGAAGGAGAGACTTCTCGATAATTATGCAGGATTTTCTAAGGTTGAAACGCGGCAATTCAGGTTGTTAACAAATTCTTGAGGATGGAAATCCAGTCAACACCCAACTGGTAAAGTTATTACTCTGCTGATAGTCCACAGATTGAAAGTCTTTATGGAAAATTCGGTGGAGCATTGTTTCTGATATACCCACTTCATGAGATGGACGTAGAATCGACAAACTTGGATTTTTGGTCATACTTCTACGTGCAGAAACATTTTTCTCTATTGTTCTTCCACAACGGATACGATTTCGACTTATATTCTCACTACTGGGACAAGCGCTTTATTGTTACACTGTATAAAGGCAAAATGCGTCACGAGAACCTGTAACAACCCTTAAATAATGAAGAAAGTGTCGTATTTTGAAGACAGTCGGCAGAGCATTGTAATCAAACTAAATGGCAGCTATTTCGGGCTTCTGGGAGGCAACGGTTGCCCGATAAATTTTTTAGAGAAATTAAGAAAAAACATGGATTTATTCATGTATTGTCCTTCAAGATTTATACACTTTTCCAATGAAGAAGCTTTCGAAACATTTATTTCCCTCTCAATCCGACACCTCAGAAACATGCTATTTAAACGCCTCTAGAGCTCCTTTTGCCGTTAAACAACGTTGACCACGCATTTTATTTTGTATGCACCTGAACAAAAAAAAAGTCATTAGGCGATAAATCAGGAGAATGGGCAATGGCTCATTAATTCGACGTTTTGAAGCTTCAAAAATTGAATTGTTTGACTGGTTGTGTGGAATAGCATTGCCATGATGGAGGATGAAACGTAGTTTTTTGTTTGTTTTACGCAATTCACTGAAGACTTCCAGCAAACAAATTGTTGTGTACCAATCGGCATTAAAAGTTCTTCAATCCTCTAAAGCCGCAGTAGCAACATGACCTGATTTACCAAAAAAGCAAGCGATGATTTTTTTCGAAGTTCTTCGAGAACGGGTCATTTTTGTCGGTTTTCGCTCATCCAAAGAGCCCATTGTCATTTAGATTCGGGTTCATACGATTATGTCCAGGTTTGGTCTCCTGTAACGATGCTGTACACGGTTTTTGAAGCACCACGATTGAATTTCTTTAGTATTCCTTTGCCCTATTTGACACGATCCCTTTTTTTGAGCATCGGTCAGTTTGTGTGATATCCACCTAGCACGAAGCTCCTTCAAAACTAAATGTTTATATAATACTGATTGAATTGCGGCCTCACTAATGCCCTAGGTTGCTTCTATTTCACGGTGTGTTACATCAATGTTTTCTGAAACAAAAGCACTGCAAGGACGACCTTCAAGACGCTATCACGACTGCGTTTGAACCCAGCAAACCAGTTATAAATTGTAACATTGGATGGTATTTTGTCACCAAAAGCCATACGAAGTCGATCTATGCATTGTTGTTGAGTTAGACCACAACATCCAATGAAATTCGTCACGAGAAACTTCCATTTATTGACTAAAGTGTTAATTAAGACACACTGTAAAAACGAAACCATTAAGCGAATCACTGTTTCTTACCACAAAAAGTTTCGAATTTAATGAATATGATATTTCGAAATGTCAAGAGAATCAGTGTTGCCATATTCTAAAAATTTATCGGATAACCCTCTACCAAAGTTAGTTGGTTTTCATTGTCATGCGAGATTTTCTTCTGAAGGTGGACATCGATTAGTCCGAAATGAACTCTCTTCCGTTTTCGTGTGACAGCGCTAATATAAGTAATGACATGAAAGCCCTTCAGGGAATGCTCTGTAGTTGAATAAGAGTAAAGATTTACGGGTCAGCTTTAGAAGGACTGAATATCTATGATACACTACCAAACGACTACATGCAGGAGCAAAGTTTTTTGAGTTCAGTCGCAACATTAAGTTAGTGTGACGCAAATGTTACAAATGTCATCGGATGTATCACAACTTTACCATATTCGGAATGCGTATACTGGTATATTCGTGGACACTGATATTAAGAAACTGATTGTAGAAAAACACCATTTAGAGCTAGAGCGTATAAAGAGGTCACAAGATTTGGAAAGCAATAAAAGTCCAAGAGGTCACAAGAAAAGGAAAATATTGGCCGAAATAGAACGCCCTACTAAAGGGTACCGAGGCGCGGTATTTTAACAAACCCAGATACGTGGGAGAAATACATTCACTCATATTTCAATGGAATCTAAACCTAGTGGGTGTACAATTTATGTGCCATTGTCATTTTCCAAGCTAATAATTCTGATTTATTAAAATCTCGATTATCTGCAGATCATAATATGCAAATTCAAATCAACGTAAAAAAGGTCTTCCACTTCCAGCGGTTTATGGTCGTTACCATTCTAAACAAATCTCAGGGGAATAATAAATAAGTAGCTTTCGAAAGAGCTTATAAAATAGATCACCGTCATTATAAAACGATACAGATCATAAAAACACTGATATCACAGTCGATCTCAAAAGAAAATACTAAACTGACAGCTGTGATCCAAAACATGACAGAAGGTGAATAGGTGAATGTGACACTGAATCAAAGAAGAGTGTCTTACTCATTAAAGTTTAAGTGAAAGTAGATATGATATTAAAACTTTATGATTGAAAGTTTCAACAAATAAGATCAAGTTAGCCATTTACAATCTTAAACGACAAATTTCTAACCATATTAATTGAAGACCCATCTTCTGTCAATCAAATCATTAATTTCATTGTTTAAACGTTGCAACAAACTCAAACAAAAAAAAAATGTTAAACGTTCGATTTATTTTTTCAGATAACCTCACAATTACTCATCTATGTTTATACACAAATAATTATACAAAACATCGGTATAAAAAAAAAAAACTAAGAAACTTTTTAAGTATTAATTATCTTCGCATAAGTAATGCCTCTCGGTATAGGCAAACAATATAACTAATCATGTGGTTGTTTTGATTGCATTTTATGCTAATTTAAATTGTTCCTGTTGTTGTTTTTTTTTTAATTTATGCTGATTAGATCTTCTAGCTTAATTGGTAACAGGAGAAGAAGATATTATCGATGGTCACAGCAGGGGCTAAATCTTCAAAGTGTAGTAATAAAAGTTTAACTCATGAGCAAATGGTTTACAATACGTTTGTTTAGCGGATATCTATGTAAATAAAACAGGGTCCGTCCTTTGTTTTATTGCGAAAATTCGATATGTTATTACAGTTTTAATAGTTAAATCATTTATTTATTTTAAAAATAAATCCGGAAAAAGATACATCTTCGAAATAGATGGGAGATTTTGTGGGGAGTGGCCCTTATATATTATTTATATATAAACCTAATATATTTTTGTACTTAATAGACGAAAATGAGAAACTATACATAGCCCTGAACACTATTAAAAATATCTGAGTATTACGAGCATATGCATATGTGTTATAAAAAAATATCTATAGCAACCAAAAAATGTTTTTGACGGCTTCTTAGCAGGTTTTTAGATGAGTAAAAGTTGAGCAACCAGGTCTAGTGAAGAAAACCGAGAACTTCCGACAATTGATCTAAAATTCTGGTTCTGACACAGTGTTTGTAGAATATTACAGTCCAACTTGTATATTTTGGAATAGGCTTGAAGTAGACCGAGAATTCACAGATTTGCTTATGTAAGTATGTTTATTTACAATATGTGGCCCCGGGTTTTGTAAATATAAGTATCAATATCTTTTTTTTGTTTCCACTAAAGCCTAACAAATTATCAGGGATAAATTTCTCCTCAACGACGTTACCAAATCGTGGAATATCATAATCATCCATCTCATGATATGGGTCATTTTGTAGGCAAATTTCGCACTTATTTAGGGCTAATTAACATTAACAATAAGACCATTGCGTTCCGTTGCCCGAGGTCAAACTCGAATTTGTCAATTCGCAGACGTCCACAACTTGAAACATTTTGCGGACGGATCTTGCTCTTATCCCTTCAATTGGTGTAAGAATTTGAATCACAGAATATGTTAGATCATCGCTAAATGGGCTCAAGACCATTTGCAAGATGATCTGGAATTTTATGGAAGAATTGTGTTCAGCGATGGGATTCTCTTTTGGCTCAAGGGATACGTCAATTGGCAAAATTGGTGTATTTAGACTGCAAACAACCTACAAGTGACTCTTCAAACACCATGGTGTGGTTTGTATGCTGATGCCATCATCGGACCTTATTTCTTTAAAATTGGAATACAGATAATAATGACCGATGTTTCCAGATTTATGTTATTTGTGTGATTTTGCAGTTGTAAGTCAGAGTTTGTTTACTGAGGCGAGAAACTCCCCAAATATACCTGCCGCGATCATTGTGGCGTGGTCGACCCTTGTGACATCGATGTAGACGATATGTGGTTTTACCTGGAAGGGGCTTCGTGCTATACTGTGACCAATACCACAGATATATTGAAATCAAAGTTTGGTGACTGTGAGTGATTCCAAGATTGGGGCCTATAAATTTTCCAACAAGGCTAAGGAGCAACGATCGAAACTTTGGAATGCAATATCCAGCGAGTTATTGCGGGTATGCGACGATAAGACTTCAAATGGCATGGCGACAAAGTCGTGTATTTTTGTCTTATTTTTCCTCCTGCTAGCTGAGGTTGCATTTAACATTGAGTAAATTGTACATCCATCAGAGTTAGTACATAGGGTAGTACTGATTTCATTTTAACTGGTTATTTTCCAATTGCCATAAAATGGACAAAACCAATTTAATGCTGAAACCGTTCTTGAAAGTAGTATTTGGATTCAATTGCCCAATCAGTCAGCAAATTCAGTTGCGTTAGCATCGTTGCAAGTATTTTTAATATGGATATATTGGAAGAGCATATTTCGCATATTGTATTGTTTTTGTTCCGGAAAGACCAAAAAGTGAAGTCACTAGAGAAATCCAAAATGTGTATGGACAGGCTGTTCTCAGCAAGTCCAAGTGTCGGCGTTGGTTTTCAAAGTTTAAAAATGAGAATTCCTTTCGGGAAGACCAAAAAGAGCTAGATGATGAGCTCCTGAAGTCCACCATCGAAAGAAATCCCACTTTACTATAAGAGAACCCAACGTAAGCCATATGACCATCCATCGACATTTAATGAAAATGGAAAGTTGGGAAAATGGGTACCACACCGCCTATCGCAAAATAATCTTCAGCAAAGAATCGAAGTTGTATTGCGCTTTTGTCGCATCACAATCAAGAGGCGGTTTTGAACTGAATCGTTACCAGAGATTAAGGATGGGTTCTTTGCAATAACATTAAACGTCGCTACCAATGGCTTAGTTCAGAAGACAGACCAGCACAACATCCCAGATACAGACTTCACCCGCTCAAGGTGTTACTGTCACTATGGTGGGATGATGAGGGAATAATCCGTTTTGAGCTACTGCATCGTAACCAAACTAAAATCTGCACTAGAACTGAAACGGCCAAGTCTGGTTAGTCGAAGAAGTGTTCTATTCCATTAAGATAGCGCTCGCCCTCATACAGTTAGGACCACCTGCACACAGTTACAGGAGTTAGGTTGCGAAAAAATGGTGCATCCAACTTAACCTCTAGATTTGGCACTTTCAGATTTCCACTTGTTCCGAAGTCTGTAAAACTTCCCTGATAGAACAAATTTTAGATCTTGGGATGATGTCTAAGAGGATCTTGGGGTACTTGTTTCATCAAAGCCAAACATTCTTTTTAGTGACGGCATTAGGAAATTGCTTTAGAGGTGGGCAGAAGTGTTGCCTAATGAAGGAAATTACATTGACGGCTCAATTTTTGCATTTGGTGCAATTTGTAATACTTATGTTACAAACTGATACTCTTTAGTTGGGCCGAAACTATAAAATCTATACGACCCATTCCAAGTTAAACCTTGGTTTGATGGATTTTTGCTATTTTGTAATATAATACTGCTTTTGTAACACATCCCGTAATTAGTATGTGAGTGATAGCGGCGACAAGATCCCGGAAACCAAAAGGAAAACACGGCCACAGACGCAGACTGGGACCGTATTGTTCAGAGAAAAATAACATTTTTGTAATTCTTTTCGTTTTTCTAATAAAAAGAGTTCGTTTCAATTCAGTGGTTTCTTTGCGTGACAAGCGCTTTGGTCTTAAAAGCGTCAAAATTCAGCGAATTAGTTAAGACCGAGGATAGCATACAGTGATGCTCATATGTAAGTATACGCACAGTGTATATTTTCAGTAAAAATTGTAAATTAAGATTTTTAACTAAAAACTAATGATTTATTTAAATTACTTTACAAACAAATATTTTATAAGCATAACAAGAAAATTATCTTGTTTTTGATGTTATTGTAATGTTATTCTGTCAGATATTAAACCGCGAACATAGTCAAAAATTAACATTGAGGATACAACCGGGAAGGATGTCAATCCAATAATGGTTCGGAGATTGTTGAACCGCTCCGCTCCGTCACCGTTAAAGAATCCATTTATCAGTGCCGCAAATGAGGAAACACGTTTAGAGTTTGTCAAGATCCCTGCAAACGTTGATTCCACATTTTGGAATGGTGACCTTTTCAGTGATGAGAGCAAACTTAATTTGTTTGGACACGATGGGGAGCAAAGGACATATAGGTTACCCCATACCAGCCTTAAAAAAGGAGATTCAATTACGACCACCATTAAACATGGTAGAGGTAATGTTTTAATATGGAGCTGTTTGGAATATGGGGCATCTAGCGTAGGTATTTTGATAGTAATTGATAAAATTATGAACCGTATGGTGTATTTGGATATACTCAAAGACAATTTAAAGCAATCAGCAAGAAAACTGAGCTTGGCATCTTCTTGAACGTTTCAGCAAGGCAACGATCCCAAGCATACGGCCTTCATTGTAAAAGACTGGCCGATTTACCGCGCTCCAAAATAACTTTATTCTCCACCTCAGTTGCCTGATCCCAACCACATAGAGCACTTGTGGGATTATCTGGAACAGCAAATTAGAAAATATAAAATTAGTAACAAAGAAGATCTTATAGCAGTATTAACTCATGAGTGGTCGCAAATTTCAACAGAAGCAACCCAAAACCTACTTAATTCTATGCCAACCAGAATGAAGGCTGTCGTTACTGCAAAAGGTGGACCAACTAAGTACTGAAGTGGCAAGGAAGTTATTATATTAAACAGTAAATTTTAAGTGCATGTAGATTTTTGTTTTTTTTTTTTAATTTTGAAATATAATACAATATACGCAAGATAATATAAAAATGGATTGTTAGAAGTGTTTTGAGGTTTGGAAGTGTTTCTACATGGTTTTGTTGAAATTTTAGGGTGTACGTAGAATTATGTTCATCACTGTATAGGTGCATGGAGTGTAAGGCGGCTTTGAGCACAGCTATGGCCAAGGGTTTTCCAGCTATCGAAAATTGTTGAGAAATTTGAGCATCGTTCCTAAATGTACATATGATGATTGCAATTCATGATACTCCTTAGGATGTCACTTACAAATACGATAGATTGAATAGAGGGGGACCAAACACGTAGCCCTTGGGCACATCTTGTATAATAAGAATTGTATATAAAAAAAAATGTATGGATTATCAAAGCAAGAGCTAAAAATCCGGAAAACCTACTCATCTACTATATCTTGCCCACATCTATACATCGGAAGGAATATCGTTAGTAACCTCAAGCAAAGTAACACAACTCTGCTTCGTTCTAAACTCAAATTGATTGATACCAGCACTTACGATCTTCTGTTTTTCGAGAACGGTTTCTACCTGTTCGCTAGCTATAGCTTCAAACACTTTGCTAAAGAATGGGGGGATTGCTATTGGGCTGTTGTTAGGCGAAGATGATATAGGGATAGGTACGACTTTCACACTTTTCCATCCGCACTGGTCGCAATAATGTTGTCAAAGATGTGTGTGATACATATATGTATTTGTGGAACAAGGAAAGAAAAACAGCGTTTAGTTAGATGGAAAGAACTCCCTCATCTATGAAAACGAATTAAGTGAATTATTGTGACCACAGCGGTTAAAGTGATTGATTTATTCCCTTTAAGTGTAAAATGGTTTACCACTTTTTGTTAAGTTAATTTAGATCTAAAGTTTGCATCAGCAATTCAATGGCTCAGAAATCAGAAGATGTGTCAAGGTTTCAAAAATATGAATGTTGCCAAAGAATTTAGTGCGTAAAGGTTGGAAACCATTCTCTTGACTAAGACGACGGCTAATATAATCGCTGCAATTGGTCTCATCACCAATATTAGGCAATGGTTGGCCACTATACAAAAAGTTGATAGTAAAAAGGACTACTCATCTGGGGTCAGGCTAGTCCAAAATTGTTGCGGATCATCGCAAAAGCTTAAATGGAAATGGTGTGATGGATTGAGATTAGATACTTGTAATTTAGGACAACCTTAGGTCCTATCGAGAAACTAGTTTACCCTGCAAACTCAGACTGATTTCAAGCCAAGCGAATGAAAAACACTCATGACATACTCATGCACACATGCACAAAGCCATTTTTCGGGCTTGGTAACCACTGAAAGTAAATTGTTTATAAACTGTCATGCAAACCATTTCTGTACAGTCATTCAAACCATGTTTTCAAAAGTTCTCCAGTAGTGTAGATACGTCATCTCATACACAAAGAACTTTTAAAACCACAAAAAGGATTGCTATAAACTAAAGTGGTGATAACAAAACCCCTTTACTTTTCTAAAGTTTTTTTTCTGCACATTTGCAGATATGTATATTTTGTCCAAAATAAAAAAAAAAACAATACAACAAAGCAACGTTTCTTTTTTTTTTTGTTTTTAACACTTAACCCCATCTAACACAGAGCTTCTTCAGTTGTTCATTCAAATTTGTGAGTTTTCAAGTACACACTCTGAAACTAGGTCGAAGTTGAAGAATCCTACAAGCACACAAGTCATGGACAACATATTCTCATTTTTCTATTTTTTTTTTCTGAATTCCCATAGCATCTAAATTCGAACGTAAATGCAATTTCAAACACAAAAGAGATGCACTCATAAATCAACTGCTTTCTACCCGAAAAACAAAAATAAAAAATCCGAAAAAAAAGAAAAATGAGAAAAATTGCAGGTAGAATTGCAGAAGTAAAGGCAAAACAATGCAACGAAATTGAAATGGAAGGAGGAGGGAGAAAAAGAAAACACAACATGTAACCTATTTCTAGATACGTAGATACCTCTTATACTGCATCCTTTTTCTAGGTTTTAAGTCAGTACACTATCATTGTCATTGCTCCGAATTCTGAATTTAACATTCAGAATTCTTCCCTCATCCTACCGCCTCTATTCATCCAACTCTGAGTTCTGACATGGTGACAAACAAAACAGAAATTGTAATTTGTTCAACTAAAAGAAACGTATTTTTGCACAAATCCGATCCTATTTTGATGTTTTTTGTCGTCTCCAGAGGACTCTCGCATTCTATTGCACTCAAGTGCACAAGCATAGAAAAGATAAAAAATTAAACATTTTTGACAACAACGTAAACACTCATTCAAACTTTTATTCTTTCATCTAGAATAGATATGGGTACGCGGGTTTGAGTACTCGAGTACGAATAGGAGTACCTACTCCTATCTCATACCTCCTACCTACCAGTTCTTGAAAAGACTAACGAATAACGAGTGTTCTTGTAGATACATATCTCAGACATAGAAAAATAATGGAAAAAAAAAGAATAACTGAAACATGTCAGCAAATAAAATGTTACATTCTGAAGTCTTCCAAGTGTATCTGCGAGTATCATGGCTATTTGGTCAATAGAAAAAAAAAAAATTAACGCGCGTGAGTAAACATAACGCCTGTCAAAATCTAAAGAAAAAAATTATATCTCCTCGTCAAAACTGCGTGCTAAGTATCGACAATGATGTGTAAAAAGCCCCCAAAGTAAACATATTCTCCCTCTCTCTCCGTTTAGATACGTTCCTAGTTTAAGCTGAATAGGCCCCCCTCCCTTCGATTCATCGATCGTGATCTGTAGAGGTGCACGATTGATAACAAAGTGGGTTGTTGAATCGAAACTCCTATCAGAACAAAACTCCAAGTGGTGTGTAGTACTCCTTGGTATACATTTAGTAATCTAATTTACGACAAGCAATAAAAGTTTATTGGGTATTTCGTAAAATACGCGTAACCTATTTGCCCCCGCTAGACGGTTGAAATTCGTCGAAATATTTCTAATCGTTCAGAATGAGGTTTGTTGGTGGTTATACTATATACAGTTGCAGGCTCCCCCAATCGACAATCAACCAACAACGATGAGAAAAAAATAAAAATAAAATAATATTTCGACAATGTATCGACAAATGACTACAATCCCGGACTATATACGGGAAAGATGAGATATTCAGTATAACGAAAAATATTTATTTCCTTTGTTATCAGTTAATTGACTCTAGGTTCACCAGCTCTAGGCCAAGCTAATACACGAAGATCAAATAAAACTGTTTATTCCCTACCGTTTCACAAATGAGATGTTGAAATACGATTCGTAATAAATGTCAAAGCGACCCTTTTATTGCATCCAATAGGTAATACTTATCCCATCCATGCACAAAGCATTTAATTGATGATATGCGATACTTTTTTATGAGGTTCTTTGCTGTATTCGATGATTAGATACAAGTTGTTGAAGTAGTGTCATATACAGGCACACTGTTGTTTTTGCGCAAATAAATAGAAGAAAAAATCGCTGTCGAAATGCAAATGATGTTGAGCTTGCAGTTGTTTGAGAAACGAACGATACTATGTATGTATATGTATCTAAGTGATGAAATAATGTATAAAAATGCTCATATCTACAAATTATTGCTGAATAAGGTTGGTATAATGAAATAATTCGTACTGAGGCATTCTCCAAAATTTAATTCGTTAACATTCGAATAAAAGTGACAATGCAATCAAAATGAAGTCATTCATGTAAGACAAATACAGAAAAACTGTAAAAGATATCCCAAAACCCATGAACCTAATTCGTGCTTAGAAGCAATAAGGTCTAAACTCACATCTCATTTGGTTTAAACTGACCGGAAAATATTATTTCTCAACGAACAGCTGCGTGAGACGTGATGACAGTTTCTTTTTCGATCAAGGAACCCTCATATACGTACATATTACTGATACGCACATATGATGTTCGTATGTACATAGAATGTCAATTGACATTTCAATTCGTTTCAGGCCAATGAGGCATATTTATTCCAAAAACATTGCGTTGTTTCAAATAAAAATTAATATTTCATGAATTCATAAATTCAGCACTTAAATCTTTTCTATGATATTAATCTATTCACAGGAAATGCTTTCAATCATAGATATCTAGAAAATATAAGTAGTATTCCATACTAATGACAAAAGCAAATGCTATGATACCTACATACAAAATAAACTGGAGTTCCGCAAGGAAACGAACTCAGTCCAGAACGTTATTATGTAAGCTCGTGCTCAATAACAAGGTACTACTTAGGTCAATGTAAGATATTACGTGCAGTTTTCAGATAAATTGCTATCAACAAAACCATTCGATTTAATACTGTAAGACCCTGTCACCTATACAGATCTTGTACAATATCTTGGATGTTGTTTTTTGCCGCTTTTGAAAAAAATGCATGAGACCAACGCGATTTGGCTTTAAATTCAGCACCTCTCGCCTAAGAGTAAATATATACATCTTCAACTGTGGGGGGCACGGTTCTCCGCCAAAGTTATGTGATAATAAATGCTCTTGGCAAAAGAGTAAACCTGTTGACGCTCGAGCAACTCGGTTGGCTATAGCTAGTACGAGTATCTGAGTGTTGTAAGCCACAGTGCCTACTACAGGTTTTAACTTGTACTCATAACAAATACTTATATACAAGCATTTAGGTATTAGGCTCGAAAACATCGATTTTCCAAGAATTTTCCTGAGAACTTGTACAAAACTATAGTAGAGTGAGCATGAAGACCCAAAAATTAGTTATTTTTGGATGTGCACGTGTCTATACATAATCATTACAACTTTAACGAATCGTAAAAAAGATTAACGAATAGTAGTGTTAGTAAATGTTTGTAAATCAGCTTAAAAACTTAGCTATCGAAGCAGGCATTAGCTAGAGATATCTTGCGCGTCCGACAGATTAAGATACTTATTTCCTAAATCACTTGGGATTAAGGATGTCTTTAAAAATACAAAGTTCATAACGAATAGATACTAACAGAATGTACTACCTACAAACATTCGTATTTGAATAATTTTACGTATTTCTTAGATGCCTATTGCTGAAACCAACAGTGACACTTTTTAAGAATTTTTGCCTTAACCCTGGTAATTTGAATACACTTGCTAAGACTAAATACTCTGCGGAGCTTAAAAACTTTGGCAGGCGAAAATTTCTTTTATATTGACAAAGTTTGACGAAGAGTTCGTGAAGAACTCAGTATCTGTGAACAAATTCCCAAAAGTAACGACTCAATTTGGGTGTGATTATGACATTTTAGAATTATTGATGATATTTTCAAAATTTAAAAAAATTGGGACTTGAACGTCTAACATCGGAGTGCATCTCCAGTACTTTGTTCATTACAGTCCAGAATAAGGCATGTTCAACCATCTCAGGTATTCATCTACAGACCTCGATGAAATCTAATTGTCCTGATGTGACTCTTAAGAAGTTATTTTTTTTAGTTTTTGCGTTCAAACAGTGGTCATATAAATAGACGCAATAGGAATTCGAGCCAAACTTAAAATATCTATTGTAGGTACTTAGTTCGAGTTCTTAATAGCCCGCTGACAATTTTATTACTCAGGAGATACATGTCTATCTATGCATTTCTTGGTGCAAAATTCATCTACAGTTTTCAATAAATCTAATGACAAGAATAAAAAGAAAATCTTGCCATATGCTCGTAAAATTCTTGCGAAGGTTTCTCACATACAAAGAGTTTACATGCCTATATTTCCTACGTATCTATTTTTGTTTTTCGGGTTGAATTTATGGTAAGGATATCACAGACCTCTAAAGGGGTAACCAAGGATGTACAAAGGCGTACTAAGTATACCCTCAAGTGCTTTACCGAGTCAAAGGTCCAACATCTCTAGAAAAGGAAGAACAATAGTTGTACGGATGAACATTCTCATCTCTTCATAAAAAAAAAATAATATCCAGAAGCTGATGACAGAGAGAAAAGACCACAAACTCTAAAATGAATTCCAAGTTGAAAAGGTATGTGGTCATCTCTTCCTGGAACTAGTTTACATTTAAAAATATGTGCATATGCAATGTTCCTTCTAAATGCAATTTCATCAAATGAAAATACAAACTCTGAGAATTCTTCATAAAATATTTGATTTGCACAAAAATTTCTTTGAGAAACTCCCAAATGCCGGTTGCTATTTCTAAGTTATACGAGTGCCTATGCATTGGCATCTTTTACAGTCGTATCTTGGGTTCGGTATGTTTTATCCACAAATTCTTAATAGATGTTGAAAAATTGGAAAATTTCAATGACTAAAAGATATTCGATAGTAAATGCTCCTGTAATAATGTGTACCCTTTCATTGAACGAGCGTATGTACAAGGATTGTTCCCTGGCGCAACAAGTTTTCTTATTCACATCGGTTTCAAAAACTCACCTTTTGATAGCAGCTCTGGCGACAGCGGAATAAATCCTTAGACCCAACACCTTGGGCATTTGTAAATCCTAAAATTATGGCGGCAAACACTAAACTAACGGACAACTGTTGTAAGTTTACCATGTTGAATTTATGCGATGTGTAGAACTTTTGAATTTTCTTAATTTTTTTTCACTAAAAATTCACTTTGGAAAGAATTTTTTTTCGCAGCACTTGAAACACTATTATCAAATCACTCTGGGGATGTAAGGAGAATCGTTTTTTTTTTTTTGATTTTGTTGAAATTTTTTCGCACTTAGAATTTTCTAAATCTCATCGGGATGATGAGAAATTCTGTCAAATTCGACTTTTCGGCGATTGCGACGTATCTAGAGGATGCGAACGAATCCGAACTATGACAACAACCAATTCATTCGAAGGTAAATTCTTAACTGAAGCAACTGGCTGTATTCAGATACTTTTAAAAACTTCTTCAGCCAACAACGCGAGACAATGAGACAACAGCCAAGCAGCATCGACACGACATATGGACGAAAGCAGTGGCGCACTATGCTTGTTGATTTTTTTCTTTTTTTTTTGTCTCCACAGTCATGTTGCTGTTGCTGTTGCTGTTGCTGTTGCATGTTGCTACAGCAGTAAGTTTTCTGCAAAGTATCTACAAAAGAGTTTGCCATTCGAATTTGAGGCTGTAGATACGTCGAACCTAGTTTCAAAGGAGAATCACTGTTCGAACATTCGTTTTTGACCGTTGAACAAGCACGTGTTTGGGGTGACATGGATACTTCCATGTGCTAGATAGAGAAATAAGATACTCTATGTATTGTGCAGATAAAATTTTCGAAATGGAAAACCAGTTTGGTCGATTTCTGCATGAGGGGAACCAGTGAGATTCTCTCTTAAACAGTGTCTGCAAGGTGGCCCTGCAGTATAAACAGAAACTCATCCACAGGGAATATGTGGCATTGATTTTGTCTGTCGTTGCAGAAGTTGAAGTCGATTTGGTAGAGTGTTGTCTGTTGAATTACTTTTTCTACTGCTGCTGCTGCTGGTGTTGTTGTTGGTGTTGTAGATGTAATAACAATAAATGTATCTATAAGCGCATATACACACAAATTGTGTATCTTTCTCTCTGATTCGAGATTCAAGTGGATGATGATGATGATGATGATGATGATGATGATGATGCTGTTGTACGAGATACCCTGTGTATTGTATGGATATGTGTTTCTTGTTCTATGCTCTGGTGAAGGTCATTCAAGCAGCATCATCATTGTTGGATGTTTTGTGCAACATAAATGAGTTTCCTGCGAGTTGTTTCCTCCTTTGTGAAATGTGAAATGTGCGTTTTTTGTCATGTTGTACTACGAGTCGTTACGAGTAGATAGCCCTAACTATGGATGAAGATGGCTTGGCTATCAGTATGGCTACGCTATGAGCTGCTGTTCGGCACTTAGTTCTGGGTTATGTGCAATATAGGATACGAGAAAGAAATGCGATTCTGGGATGTAATTGCCACTTCTACCTGGGCTATTGCCATAGGGAAACCTCATAAAAACAAAAGAGCTTCAAGAAGTTTTGCTTTTTTTTAGAATTCGGAATCAGAATTTGCAACGTTTTAGCGGAGCGATTTGAAGACTCGCTTGACTTGGAGAACGAATATAATCCGGACAGGATGACATAGCATTTTATATAAAAGAAATCCCGTTAATTATTCTAAGAATTTTGGGTGTAATCCAATAATCAGGAGAGTCATTTGAATTGCAATGGGAATGAGAAACGAGTACCCAATCATTCTGAGAAATTTTTTGCAAAAAAAATATCTGCACAAAGTTGCGCGTCTAATTACTAATATCTCCTCGGATTTCCTGGGCATTTTTTTACATCTCTTTGTCGCTCATTAGGACCTTGGACAAATGGCTCTGGGTTGTATTGATGGGAATACTTTTCATCGCTTTGTAGTTATGTAGTTTCCTTCTTACGTATCTACCAGTTTTGCAATAAAAGAACGCAGCGTTTTTATGTTCCTAGGGAAACCACAGGTTACGGAGATAGGTACACATGGTCATACGTACGTATATATAGTAATATAGTAATCAAGTACATGGATGAGTACGTGTGTACCTAGGTATCTCTCGTTTTATTAATACTAAATGTTCGCTTTAAGTTTAACGATGTGTTTAGTTAAAAAAAAAGAGTCATAAAGTACCAACTCTGTACCTGAGATGTCTCAATTGCTATTTACGCACATACTTTTTATGTAATATATACATATTAAGATACGATGTCATGTGAGTCATAGTCAGAGGTCAGAATCCAAAGGTCTTCGAATGATGAGTATTAAACCCAACCAGTACATGTTACTTTAATGTAACATACACATATCTGTACAGGCTATTGTGAGTAAAATCTAAAAGTCCTAGTCATTTGGGGCGTTCAAATTATAAACTCAAAAATTATTTAACAAGTTTCGAAATTGCAACAGGGCAGCTCTAGAAAGGCCTTTAGAATTAAAACCGAAATTGATAGTCATACTTACGTATTTAGATGTTGCTAGAGTCCGGTCTCCAGTTAGCGCTGCCTTTGGCTAACTACCCCCAATTGCGCATTCCAAGTTGGTTGAGATCCCCTTCCATTTGTGTGCAACATATACGGCCAAGTCTTTCTCTACTCTTTGCGTTGGGACGTTGGTATTCATTCACTCTACATGTCCTAACCACCTAAAGCGACTAATACGCAGTTTTATTCATTCGCGTTCGCTAACGTCCATGCTTTTTCAGCATAAAGCAAGACTGGGATGAAGATGGTCTTATGTTGAACCTCCATAGTGTTTCTTGTCAAGGCGTTAGTATTCATTTGCGTACCACGGCCAAAGAAACAGCAATTGGCAAGAGCTATCATTATCAGTGTTAATGGCGGAGACGAGTTATACAAAGTCCCTGGCTATCTCCAAGGTATAGTTGTCTATTTTGAGGTTCTATCGGGTTCGTCGATGTTGTGTGTCCCTTCTTGTTGAGAGCATATTCTTATTTTTGCCTTCATACACGGCTAAACCCATTGTTGCTCCTTGCTGAGTTCTGCCAATGCCATCAGCGCATGCAAGTAGTTGTACAGACTTTTGGAAAATTTTGCCTCTGGTGTTTCGCACAATTTTCTTAACTCTGATGTTGAAAAAGTCGCACGATAGCCTTGCTTTAATCATTTTTTGACACGAGAGATCTCGGAGATATTGTTTCCGAGCTTTACGGCGCAGCAAGAGTGCTCATTCAATAGCCATTCTGCATAATCTGTCAAGTTTGACAGGGATACCACGGTTAGACATGGCTATATATAGTTCGTCTCTGTAGATGATGCCGTATGCGACCTTAAAATCGATAAATACGAGTATTATAGGTGGTGCGTAAGGTTTTGGATTTTTGGTCTTTTTTCCTGTAGTGTGAATATTTGGTCTGATAAAAGGCAATCGGATAATGGCTTCAAGCGTTTGTACCAGGACTTAAATAAGATTTTATGGTTAATGTTAGGGAGACTAATGCCTCTATAATTGCGCAAGTTAAAAGCATCTCTTTTTTTGTGGATCTGGCAAACGGTGCTAATCTTCCATTCTTCACGCAAACTTTCTGCCGACCAAATCTTGGAAATGAGTTGGTGCACGCTGTCTACCAAGTTACCTCCTGCTGACTTAAATAGCTCGGTAGAGAGGCCGTCCGGTCCAATTTTTCTATGATACTTAAGCTTAGAAATTGCTATTCTCACTACATTTTGATCGGGTAGATGGATCACTTGTTTTGACTTCATTCTGACTGTCAGCGGAATTAGGGTTGCCCCCACCGTTCAACCGTCGGCAGAAGTAGTTTTCGCATATCCTCAGTACTGGCTATGGGTCTACTATTAAGGTTCATTAATCATGTCTACCTCTGTTCGGGCCTGTTTGCATTGACACGTTTTTTTTTAATTTTTGTTAAAACTTCCTGGAGTAGCGCCTCTCTATTTCCCCGATCGCCCGCTTCACTTGATCTTTCTTTTTATTCTGGAGAGACCTGACTCTTTAGCTCGTAGAGCTCAAGGACAACTCTCATTCTTCTACGATGTTTACTTGTCTGCATTCTTCATCAGACCACGGGTTTCGTGTTGTTGTCGAGAGATTGAGGGAATAAAGCCAAGAACGAGTATAGGGTCATCTAACAAGAAGTGTCATTTTAAGTTCATAGAAAAATGCAACATTTTTATGAAAAGTGCTGATATTTTTATTTTAGTGTAAAGCACAGACACAGACAGGTTGTCAAAGCAATGCAATATCTGCGAAATGTCCACTTCGGCTTTGCCTTTTAATGAAATTTTTTATCACGTTTTCACATAATTGCGACTGTATCCCGCGAATAACAGCTCTGATATTAACTTTTAGTGCATAATCGTTGGTGGAGCATTAGCGTACACCTTATCATTAATATAGCCCCAAAGGAAAAGGTCTAATGGTATTAAATAGCACGATCTAGCCGGCCGATTAAAGTCTCCATTTCGAGAAATCACACGTCCAGGAAATTTGTCATGCAATAGAGCCATTGCTTCACCAGATGTGTGGCATGTTGCAACGTTCTGTTGAAAATAAACATCGTCCATGTCTATGTCATCAATTTCAGGTGCACCTTGAACCGGCCGCACAAGCGTCATATTCGAAAAAAAAAATGGCCCAATGACACTGCCAAAAACCGCACCCATATGTCACTCACTGTGGATGGAGAGGTTGCTCCACTATTTCTCTTGTGTTTTCAGAACTCCAGATGCGGCATTTTTGTTTGTTTACGTACCGAGACCAATGGCAATAAGCCCATCACTTGTAATAATAATAAATTTAGTAAAAAATCATGAATTTGTTCATTCATTTCCAGTACCCAAGCAGCGAAAGTACGGCGTTGTGCGGGGTCTGCTAGCTTCAATTCTTATATTCTTATAACCTTATAAGCATGTATGCCGAGATCTTTAAGCAAAATGCGGTCCAAAGTTGCTGCGGATTGGCCCAATTCCTGTGATCGTCCCGAAATGGACACACCTGGGGTTTCAGCCACGCTCTCAGCTACTTCGGCAATATTTTTAACTAACCTTGCCGGACCAACACATGCTGGAGTCTTAACATCACTAGCCTATCCTAGATGTCAAAAATTGTCGATTAAATTCACCACAGCTGTGCGAGGAGGCGGTTGATGACGACCAAAAGTAGGACGAACTTTACGAAATGTTTCCGCGATATTTACACCGGTGATATTTTTGTAGTGAATTTTCACTATTTCAACACGTTGTGCGAGTATATATCGATCCGTATTTACTCGTAATAACCTCTTGATTTTTGCTTATCAAAATTCTTTCGTAATGATAGTAGAGTTTTGACAGTTCAAGAATGGAGCAAAATTTAAAGTGACACCTCTTATGGGATGACCCCGTACAAGTACTTTTGAATCTCCGGTTAAAAAATCTAGCAGGCCTTAAACTGACTTCACTGTCACCGAACATTATAGCCTTTCCCATACTAACTAAGAGAGTTAATTTAAATTAAATGACTTTGCAGTTGGTAGTAAGGCTTTGTGGCCAGGAGGTCCCATATTAACATTTGGACATCCATCGCCCAATATCATTGCCTCATTGTAGGCAATATAACGAAGTGTTAGAATCGAATTGACTTGTCCTTGTAAAAATAGTATTCTCCGGCGGGTCTTGGTTGGAAAATAACAAGAAAGTGCATCTGCGGCAAGGCAGAAAGTGACAACACGGCGCTCAATCATATGATATGTGTACACGGTCTCCATGATCGAAGCAACAATGACAATTTTTATATTTCTGCAATGCCAAACTGCTCCTCATCAGGGGTACATTCTTTGAACAGCATTCGAAGACACACAGATGAGCTGGATTTCATCTGATAGGCAATGAACCAGGTAGATCATATTGCAATTAGCCGACGATTTAGAAGCTCATCGGAATTTAGAAGCTAGCACCGGACATTTTTTTAAACTCTGTCAGGACCTACAGAAGATCTATTGAAATGCGTAAGGGAAAATACACATTGCGGCGGAGAGTAGAGTGGAAGGATGGTCTTTAAGTTACTAAAGAAAGGCCATCTGACCGACTGGAAAAACTGGTGGGGTATACCACCTTGATCAAAAAGTTCCAGCACCACACCACCATGTTCGGATTTGAGTTCTGTTTTTTTTTTTGTTAAGTTGGTGAATCTGTTGTTGACATTCCCTCTAAATCTTAGCATCATAGCTTGACATTTGCAAAAGTTACGCAGCCAAGAGTACATCTATCTCTGTTTGCGTTTTTGCGCTTTTTTACAATTTTAGAAATGGATTTAAATTTGCAACAACGAACTTGTACGAGTATTACATTTTGCGTAAAAAACGGATTTAATGGTGCGCGAACGTTGCAAATGTTGGAAAAGTGTTTCCGCAACGATTCTCTAAAGAAAACGGTCGTTTACCAGTGGTACTAGCGGTTCAAAAGTGGTCGTGAGTCAATCGAAGATGATGAACGCAGTGGCATCGAAAACCGACGAAAACAGTGATGAAGTAAAAGAAATGTTGGTCAATAACCGCAAATTAACCATTAGAGAGATAGCGGAGGACTTGAACAGTGCCTATGGATCCGTCCAAGACATTTTGGTTAATGATTTGGGTTTAGGTCCTGTAGCAGCAAAGTTGGTGCCAAAGGACCTCATTTTCATGCAAAAAAGAGACCATGTTGACGTCGCAAAAGAGATGATTTGCGAGGTTGAATCCGATCCCACATTCATCAAAAGGATCATTACTGGAGACGAGACATGGGTTTGTGAGTACGACACGCAATCCAGACATTAGGCAAGTGAATGGCGTTCACCAAATGAGCCAAGACCAAAAAAACCACGTCGTTTTCAGTCAAAAAAGAAGGCAATGCTCACGGTTTTCATGGATTACAACGGTGTATCATGAATTTTTGACAGAAGGCCAGAGAGTAAACAAAGAGTATTATTTGGGCGTTGTGAGACGTTTGCGTGAAGTAATTCGCCGAAAGAGACCAGAATTGTGGGCAGAAAACCGTCGCACAGTGCCGTCATTATTCGTAAAATTTTGACGAAATATGCAACAAATACCATCCAACAACCACCGATTTCATCTGATTTGGCTCACTGTGACTACTTTCTGTTTAATCGAGTTAAAAAAAAACCACCAACGCGTTTCAGCAGCCGAGAGGAAGTAATGGAAAAATCGCAGGAGCATTGATGGACATACCGAAAACCGAATTTAAAAAAAAAATGTTTCGAGGATTGGATCAAGCGCTGGCATAAGTGTGTTGCAGTCGATGGGGATTACTTTGAAGGGGACAATATAGATTTAGATGAATAAACTTGTATTTTTAATTTTCTGAATAAATTCCGAGATCAAGGTGGTATTATACCAAATTAAATTATAATTTGCAGAATAGAACCTACTTTCTGACGAGTTATAGAACGAATATGATAAGCATTATCTTCAAGGTAAGAGGTGAACTGATAAATTTAAACTACATGCCGCACCGCCCAGAACTCTCACTTTTGTGTAATCTCTACAACCTCAAAGAACGAGCGGATGCATTCCACTTTATTGCACTATGTCCCATCCTCAGAGAGTTCCGCTGCAGATTCTTTGGAGCACAGGTGCTCAAAATTAATGAACTAACGAGAATCTTAAACGGTGACGGAGGCTGGGATAGGTTATATAACTACGCAATAAACGCGCTGCGCTACAGAAAAATCGGTTAAATTATTTATATTATAAAAAAAAAAACTAAAAAGTAATTAAATTGTCAATCTGATAGGCGGCCATAAACCAAGCCATATAGACTAAGTATCTAAAATTGTTAATAATACATATTTATTATGAAATAAATAGTCAATTAAACTAACTAAACTATAAAGCCGTTCAAATCCACAGCCCTAAGCCTTTTAACTTTTCTCATCCAAGAACGCTGACAGTGGAAACGATCTCCGTGTAGGAAGCAGAATTGGATAGATAGAATTTGTATTCGGTATGCTCCCGAAGAGTTGATAAAGCTATATTTTCAGCACTAAGATCGAGTTGTGATTATTTCGCTCCAACATAAAATCATTGTTTCTTCGAAAGTGCGTAGGACATTCACTGGAAGGCTACAGAACTATGTAAAGCGATGTCTTCATATCATGCCTAGAGTATTCCGATCATGTCAAGAGTAATGTCAAAAGTAGGTGGATATCAGTGATTTTTTATCCTCTACTTCCAAAAAAAAAGCTCAATTGGAAAATACGAGGGACAAGAGGGGGCATGCGCTAAAAAAGTGGTGTTGACGTAGAATTTCACACGACTCCAATAGTTGTAGAACTAAACATTTTTAAATGTGAAGATATTTCGTCGAGCAATCTGTCGCCAAGACTTTCAATTCATCAGAGCCTTTCTATAAGTATGGATCGAGGATTAATACTCTACTATGCCTCAAAAAGTATGATATCCAATTGCCAGCGATTTTAGCATTCCTCATGTAGTGTATTTCGAGCTTTTCTTTGTGCAGATAGACACTTTAGGTTGCCTACAATGTTCACCGTCGGTAAATTTGTAAAAGCATGTAAGAGCTTGGATGCCGAATGTATCAAACATTTCAAGAAAAGAATTATAGGTAAGATATCTTCACTTTTAATGTGCATAGTATCACTGCTTTGCCTTCTGTAATTCATAACAGTTGATACCGAGCTGTGTTCACAAATCTGCATACCCTGTGCAAAAGATTTCTTCAATTCAGTTTTTCTTATGGTCCACCACATATCTCTCTATTGTTATTCAAGAAAAGACTATAGATATATT
Source organism: Volucella zonaria (assembly GCA_963966105.1). Classification (NCBI taxonomy): domain Eukaryota; kingdom Metazoa; phylum Arthropoda; class Insecta; order Diptera; family Syrphidae; genus Volucella; species Volucella zonaria. The sequence continues at coordinate 189,551,497 of OZ014532.1, read as the reverse complement.
TGAAAGGGAATTCCATTCCAATCAGGCCTCCTTTATGAAAGATAACATCAGTGTGTTGCCAAAAGAAATCGATGAAATGAAAATAGGCTGAACGACTGGAGGGCCACACCATATCCAAGAATGCGGAATACCCACATTTTTAAGTAAAGTCACTGGAAATAATTAACCAACCGTGAAATCGGTCAAGTTTCTATACAAACAAATCATCATTACTTCTGACTGGGTATTCACCTAAGAATGGCAATTCAAAGATGACAGTGAAATAGCTCAATTTAGAACAGCTAGTGATCACAACAACTTCTACAAACACATCATCCGGAGACAGTACAACTATTGTACGTTTCCTTTCTCGCACATAAAAGAATTCGTATCTAAGCCAAGTACCGACATTAAAAAATTACAACTAAACAGCGCAATTTCTCAAAGTGAAAGGCAAACAGACAAACAGCAGTTCCGTCATTTAGTAGATACGAGTATAATATGATACATTGGCAATAAAGCCTCCAAAACATACAATGTGTACGTACGTAAGCAAGCCTCCAGGAAGTGAAAAAACCTGGAACGATCATCACCAACATTGCCGACGATTATCAAATGCAATCAACTCATGCAGCACCATTAAATCATCCGGCCCGGTAGGTACGACTGCGGACATGTACAATAAGTAGATAGATACGAGTTCGAGTATGTGAAAGGTGTTAATGTGCGCGAATCATTTCATTCTCACAGGGCAAAACTCAGCACTGGCTCTGTCATCATCACGCGGATCTTGATCTTGATCATCATCGGGCTATGTGTTGGATTCACCCACCAAACCATCGCACCTAATGCGATTATAATTGTTCCAGGCATGTGAACCAATTTCCGTCATTGCCTCATTCTAAAGGAGAAGCGCGGCAATTATTACCCCGATGTGTATGCCCTCTCTTGATCGTCACCATGTTCACTATAAAAAAAAAAAAAAACAAACCACTAAGAAACAACTTAAGTAGATCCACTTTTTGGTTACGTCATTTCCGGACCTTAACAACGCAACTCCCCATGTGGAACGACCTCGGACTTAAAGTGCTTTCCAGCAATTATCACTGATCGAGCCGTGTCTAAGTTTGTTTCTCTAATGTCGATCGGAGGCGACAGTATACTCGTACATATTTCTCTCACACTGACAGAATGTCACTTGTCAGTATCAGGATGGTGATGCCACTACCAGTGCACTCCTTCCTGTCTGGGTTCTGGGCCGGGGTCACATATGGTGAATCCTCTTACATATCTAGGAAAACAGGAGCTGACTGCTTTTTGATGATCCTTCGTGAGTTTTATCACAACAAACACTTTAACTGGCGTCAGTTGGTTGATATACTTAAGAGGTAACCAAGTGCAGTCGTACACATATTGTCGGCAATAGTAACAGCAACAGAAACAGAAACAGCCACAGCCACAGCCACAGCAGCAACGGCGACGGTGACTATCAAGTGGAATTATATCCCCTTTCTTTCGGGATTCGGGTTCCTTGTGATGTTGAAAAGATCGCCTCACCGATACACACCATACACATAAAAGACACAGAAGCTGGGCGGATCATTCCCTACCTGACATCATTAAGATCGAAATAGAAGATTCGGCACAACAGTGAGCCTAACTACGAGACTACCATGATTTATCGAGTTGAGTGTACCCTGGCGACGTTCTGGGATTCTTCACTATTGTTTTTTGCCTCTGGAGAAGGCAATTTTTCGCATTCGATTCGGTCAGTTGGACAAACGGATGGATGCGGACACTAGACACTAGAGACATGTGTTGGACTTTAATGAAAAATGACTTGGTTCAGCTATTTCGTTGGTGGCTTTCATCTAGATAATCGCAAATCAAGTTGACACTGAACATAGAAATGATTTCGCCGACGGAATTTACAGTGCCGTAACGAAATAATTCTTAAGAACCTTCTTGGGTTTTCGGGGGGTGTTTTGCGATTCGAATGGGATAACTTTGACCATGAATGTGGTTAAAAATGTCAAAACAAATGGGGTATAACTAATTTAGTGCGACAAAAGGAAGTAATGCGAAGGTGGATGCTAAAGATGTCAGCGGAGATCTGAACACAAAAAGGAGGGCCCACAAGAAGTGTATTCAGCTAGTTCAGGAGGAATGTGATGACTTACCTAGATATCCGACTGTAAAAAGTTTCATTGAAAAATGAATCAGATCAATTAAGCTAAACACATTTTACAAGAAAGTCTATAAGACCTTTAGGACTAACGTAAAGGTGAATTTGAAGAGGTATTTTGGAGAAAAAATATTATATAGGTAATGCTTGCATAGTGGAAGTGCCGTCGGCTGTCAAACAAATTGAGACTAAGACTCGTTAGAACTTTCAGATCTCAGAATCCTTTGTTTTACACAAAATCAAACTAGCTTAAGCTCAAACTATAACAAAGGATACTTCTACGTGGGTGGACACATGCAATACATGTTTTTTCTCGATGTAGAGTTCACATCGTCTAGCCTAAGAACATCCTGCTAACAAACAACACCAAGTTTCATGACACAACTGCAACCAAAGTTATCTGCTGCTTGCACCTAAATTTAGATCCGGTAACAAATTTCTTGACCATCATCACGATGTTGCAGCAGCCATTCCCCTGGCGACCGTTCACAAAATTCATTGAGAAAGGAGTGAGAGAACTGGCCGCTGAACTAATATGTAAAAACTCAGTGAAGGTAACGCGTAAAAAGGACGTATCGGCGAAGCCATTTTGTCAGATTATGTTAACCTGGACCTGCGTGGCGATTGATCGGTAAACTGCTGAGTGTCCCATAACTTGGATTAGGCCAGCAGCGCAACAATCAAGTTCAAAACCAGGTGCTTGGCTTGGCGATGGGATGGGTCGGATATAAGTGCTTAGTGCTGATTCGTATGCGGATTTGCCGTATGCGGCGGAATTAGGAAAGAAGTCTTGAGCTTCCGACACTTGAGCGAGCATCTTAGGACAATCCGCAACAAGACTAAATTTGCTAACATAAGCCTAATACGCCTCCATGCCCCTACGAAAGACTAGAACAACGCCACCAAAGAATGTTTCCACGAGCTTCTCGGTGAACCATATGCGCAATGTCCGAAGTAGGACGTTAAAATCTTAACGTAAGGCTAGGAATAGCAGACATCTTTGGTAGGACAGCTGGGAAGCATAGTCTATATTATAGATAACTTTGCGGCGGAACTATGTATATCAAGCGCACTTTTTTGTCATCACAATATACAGAAAGCGACACGACAGTCTCGGCATCATCAAACGCTACATCAAATTGATCACATTGCGATAGACGTAAGGCATGCCTTCAGTAGTGTGGACGTCCGAGCGTTCCGGGCAACCAACATTGACTCGGATCATTAAGCTGCTTGTTGCAGCCTCGGTGCGAATGCGGATCGCCCAATCGCCACAAATAAGAAGAACTACTGGAAGAAGATGCTACATAGACCGCCAGAATCTTCGCAATCTTGTATCCCGAAATCGATCAACAACTTCTATGCCGCCAGCAGCGAGTATCGAAGACCGGTGGCCACGCTGCCAACATGTTATCAGAGATGCACAAACTAATGTGCTGGGTTTCCCCTGATCACCACCAAGATATTGTTTAACGAAGAATGCCGGCAAGCACATGCAGCTAAATAAGACGCATACAAAGCGGCGCTGCAACGAGGAACGAGAGCTGCTCGTGAGCCCTATTAACAGAAGAGACAGGCTTCTCCAAAAGAAGAAAATAGAGTACGAGAAGAGCACTATCGAATATATTGAGAGTTTGTCCGTCAGGGATAATGTACGGTAGATTTACCAACAGGTAAAATGAACGTGCCAAGGCAAGACATAAACCTGTAGAGATGAGGAAGGAAAAAATTTCTCCAGACTGTATAACGCCGAAGAAGTCTAACATCCCGCCGTCATGGTAGAATAGGCCATCTAACTTAGACGATGATTAGCAGAACGAAATATGGAAATATCTGAACTGAAATACAACAAAATAGCTCTACCTGACGGCTTACCGGCCGAGGTATTCAAAGAAGCTAAAAATAACTCTGTAAAGAGCATACGCCAAATCGTTTCTCAGATCTGGTGAGAAGAGCATACGCCTGATGACTGGAATCCCAGCACCGTATGCCCGATCCACCAAAAAGGAGACGCCCTGAACTGCTCCAACTAAAGAGTATAAGTCTTCTTAACATCGGATACAAGATCTTATCTGCCATATTATGGGAACGTCTGAAACTCTTCGTCAACCTAATTGGTCCCATCGGTGCAGTTTCGGACCAGGAAAGTCCGCAATCGATCAAATCCGGCAAACTCCGGCAGACCCTGGAGAAAACTCAAGGAGTTAAAATCAATTCTCAACATCTTTTCATCAATTTTAAGGCCGCATATGACAGCATTTATAGAGACGAGCACATCTGGTTTTGGCATCCCTACAAAACTCGCCCGTCTATGCAGAAGGGCGATTGAGAACGCTCGTTGCTCCGTCAAGCGGAACTCACAAGCGAACACTGGAGGCATAATCTTTCAAAAATCTGTGCAGTTACTAGTGTACACCGATGATATCGACATAATTTGAAGTACACAGTGGGCTCTCACCGGTGCGTCAGTTAGTATTGCAACGAAAGCTGCTTAAATGGGTTTAGACATAAATGAGGGCAAAACCAAGTATGTACTGTCAACGAGCAGGTGCACACAACATCAAAGAATTGGGCAGAACGTCATAATTGACAGATATACCTTGGCCTTGCTGTGAATTCTGGCAGCAATACCTCAGCAGAACTAAAACGAAGGATCACTCTTTCGAATCGCTGTTTCGTTGCCCTAAGAAGGCAATTGAGTAGTAAGGCCCTATCCCGAAAAACTAAGAAGACTTGATATAAAACCTTAATCACCTTATTCCTAATTTATGGCGCTGAAGCATGGACCCTATCGAAAATGGATGGAGATATCCGCAGTCGTTTCAAGAGAAAGATTCTTCGAAAAATATTAGAAAGTAGAGGAAGTATGCAAGCTGTATAGCGACTTAGACCTAGTCTAGAGCATCGCTAAAATATGTAAAGCAAATGAACACCAATCCCCGGCTCGCAGAGTCATGGAATCTAACCCGGAGGGATAACGCAGTAGAGGAAGCAGAATTGAGGAGCGCACAAATAGAAGAGGACCTCAACCGATATTTGGATGCAGTTAGCTAAAGACCGGGCTAACTGATATTCCTTGAAGCGCATACTCAATCGAATCTGAGCTCATTTTGACTTAAGATAGCGTCAACTTATCAGGAGTTCCCAATGAACCTACTGCAGCCCTCATAAGGTGCTACTGGCTTGGGTATGCCCTGTACTGCGCTACTGCTTTAGGTGTTTTGCCGTCCGAATACTTCCACAATCACACAATTACACAATCACTTCTCGTTTTGAGGAAAAAAAGACAGTGAAAATCATTTATGAGTGCAGCCGAAAAGTTAGCGGAGCCCTTGATCGTGGGTATGAATACCATCCAAGAAATAAGATGGGAATAATTGATTAGAGAATTGTGAGTGTTTAGCCCATTTGTTCAACACAGATTGGATAATATCAGTACTGTTTCCTGCCCAATAAATCGCCAATAAACCAAAGCATTCCACTGCACTAAATTCTGAAAGAATAAGTAAACTTAACGTGGATATTCAGGGTTATTTTATCAACTTCAAAGCAGCATATGACAGCATTTATTGCAACAAGTTCTATAAAGCAATGGGATCCCAAAAACTAAGTCAATTATGTCCTACACAGTAGAAAACATAGAATTTTGGGATGGAGACGGGCTAGCGTGAGTCTCCTGGATACTTTGTGCAATCCGCAAGAAGGTGAAAAGTGGCAATCGAAGAAATGTGAAATCTTCTATGGCGATTTCTATAGAGGGAAGAATCAAATAACTTAAGCATCAGGCGTATGGAGTCCAATTAAGGTCCAACTACAGTCTGTAACCTTAAACTGATGTAAAATATGCCCCCAGAGAAAAGAAAGATAATTTTACCGAAGATGCCTTCTACAGCCTGCTCAAGCTGACATGGGAACAATGCTTCTACAATAGATAGTCTTTTTTGATAAGAATGGTGGATAACGAAAATGGACCATAGTAGACAATTTAACTTGCACCAGGTAATTTCAGAAATTGCAGGCTTATACGCTCTGCGATAGGCCAACATATCGTCATAGTTAGTAGGCATTTCTCACATCCCAAATCCCACAAACCGATCGCGCAGTCTCCGACCAAGTCGACCAGTGCGATCACAGTTTGGATGTACGAACGTTTTGTGGAACCAATATTCACTTGGACTACCACCCTGTCGTAACAATGTATAATTGCGGATATTACGAGACGAGCTTCAAAGCACTGAAGAAACACCTTGAGAGATTTTGATGTCGAACGGCTTTAATTGAAAGAGATTACTAGATATTTTTCCTATCAATTAGGCGTAGAAGGCCGTGTCCTAAATCCACGAAGCTGGCTTTGAAATATCCCGTCCCGTCCATTGCAATGTTGAAGACTCTACAAAACGACACAGCGACACAGGATCTGCATATGGAATGGTTGAACCGGCCGGACAACTCAAGCAGGCCCTACACAACCATAAAGCTGATTTCGCCCTCATCCTGGAAGTGCGCAGGAATGGACAATATCAGCATTCGGAGCCTCACAGAACTTACAGAGGCATTAGTTAGCTAAGCATCGCACACAAGATCTTGTCGGCAATACTATGTCAACTGATTGGGTTGTCTCAGTGCGGATTTCAAGCCAAGTATTCACATTACAGATATCCAGATCGATATTCACCACTATAGAGGCGAGCTACATATACAGAACCATGCCTAGTTAAGGCATCCTTGCCAAAAATTGATCAGAACAGATTGAGCTCCCTCATCAATGTTGAAAGCGAACTTACCTGAACCCATGATGTCTGCATAGGATTTAGACAAATGAGTGAGAGTAAATATAAGTATTTTCTATCGCCAGCAGCGATGAATCGGACAGAACATCACAGCAGAGAATGGTAATAAGGCCTTCGCTATAAACTCGAATGATAACTCCTTTTCAGAAATTAAACAAAGAGATACACTTGCCAATTGCTACATATTTCTTGGGCTTGAAAGTGTTCAACACAATTTGGATATTAAATTGAAAACTTAAAGGACACTCAATATTTTCTTTTTACAATTTTCGCGTGCCAATTTGTTTGCACACAACGCGGGCGAAGGAAACTTAGGGAGGAAGAAAAGAGAGGTACGGAAGTACATTGGTTTTAAATGTTTGCAAGTTAGAACGACTAGGGGGCTTGGCAAGGAATTCCATAAGCGAGTTGTACAAGTTCTTGAGAGTAAACTGATGAGGGTAAACTAGAGAGACGGGTGTTACGGTTGATGCTTGCAGTTTGGAAGGGGCGGAATGCTACTGGCATGAAAATGCCTATAGAACAAGGTGAAATGGGACACATTACGTCGGTGTTCAAGGGTGTCAGTTGACTGTGTAATACTGGCATCACCTATGAGTTTTATCGCACGGTTTGGGATCCTATCTAGCAACTGAAAAGATGTCTTAAGAACACCTGACCAGATATGGGCATTGTACTCTAATTTTTGTACTCCTTCTTATATATGAAGTTCCGATCCAGACGAGGTGAAATATATATTACATTGCTTGAGCACACCATAGTATTTTCGGTGACATCGAATTTACGGCCATTCCAATGTACGTTGTGATTGACACACATACCGAGGATGGAAACTTTTTTGGTTTCGACGATGCAAGTGCCATTCATGGATAATGGCTGAATGTTTAGATATAACTTTAACGGCAGCAGACAGCATTGTGTTCCGCTCATAGTTCCCTACTTGGCTATGTTGTTAACATCGGAATTTGATGAGCTTAACACACGCTGCGGAGAGTACTCTCGTCAGCAAAGGAATATACGGGATTAGAAGTAGCAGACAAGAGATCATTGATGAAAATTAAGAAGAGTGTCGGAGACAGATCAGAGCACTGTGGCACCTTAGCATTATAGTTGAAACCATCGAAGACAACTTGAGTTGAACGCTCCGAAAGGTAACTCCATTGAAGAAGAGAGTCGTCGATTCCAAATGCACGCATTTTCGAAAAAAGAGCCTGATGCCAAACTCTGTCAGATGCCTTATAAATATCAAGTGCAACTGTCTAACTTTTGCCAGATTGATGTACGCTTTGGTTCCACTTTCCGGTGCGACATGCCATCAAATCACCAGTGGACTTGTTGTTACGAAAACAGGACAATGTTGCCCACCATTGAGAAGTTTTCTCGTGTCACAAGATATTTCATGAGCTTTCGGTTTATCAGCATTACCATGATCTTTTAAAGAAGGAACTTAAATGCGATGGGTTTGTAGCAGGAGAGAGAAGAAGATTCGCCTTTTTTAGGGACGGGCTGGACAAATACATTTTTCCATCTGCTCGGAAAGAGTCCTAAGGAGTAGGATTGATGAAAAAGCGTGATTTTGCCAGTGTTTAATAATATCTCATCAGAAGAATCTCTAGACCAGCCAGCGCATTTGTATAAATTAAGATCTTCAGGTGTTCTTGCTACAACACGAGTGCGAAAGTGGATCCGTCCTATTGAATATGCAACGCAATCAAGTATAGGCGAAAGCAAAGCACAATATGGAAGACTGGCTTTGTCCAAAGAGCTGACAGAAAGTTATTATGAACGAGCTTGGGGATGGAGGATGACATAGAATTTCTGATGCTTTTGAATAACGACCAGAAGTTTTTGCTAGCTCTGGAATATTGTAGTATCAGTTTTTGGTCACATTGAAATCGTACACCCTTAAGAAAGACGTTGCAGTCGCTAATAAACGGTTTGAACTTTTTTCGGTTTTCCACTGTAGATTCAGTCTTGTGGGACTGGAAACTCCTTTCTTCACCGCCGGTAGCATCTTTACAGCTGGATTCATACCACGTCTTTTCATTTGGCTTGGTACTCTTCGTCTAATGAGGGATAAAAGATCTCACTGCACAGAGAATAGTATCATCATATCCCAGTTGTTATCGAGCAAACATAATGACCAGTTCAAATTTCTAAAGAAGCTGTTAAGTCCGCTCCAATTTGCTTTCTCGTATTGCCATACGGTTCTTTTAGGAATCTTTTCTCTAACCATGTGGTCGGTACATGAAAAATTAGCTGATATGAGTGCGAGTATATAACGTTGTACTTAAATAAGTCCATGGTTTTGGCGGTATGACTATCAACGTCTAGTAGTAGCGTGAGTTCATTTACAAGCTGGGTTAAGTTGTTTGCCGCAGTGGACATCTCAACGCACCATCCTTCGGGTGTTGGAATCGCTCGTAACAACGATTTCAGTATGAGGATACAGGGATACATTAATTTATGTGAAGTCAGACAAGCGCAACAGACTCGTTAAAGGTCGATTTGCTATCCAGCTTCGGGCTTCTGGAAATAAAGCAGGCAGTAGTGGATAATTTGCTTACGGAGATGGAATTCAAACCACATGAATTTGAACTCCGGATTGGAACAGGGATTACATTGTAGTGGAGTGAACTACATCACTAAGCATGTAAATGGCGAAACCGCGTTGAGAGAAGAATGATGCGACTCGTAGCCTAGTAGCTTCAGATCAGAGTGACTTGACAGATGTGGGCGGGGATCTACCTGTGTTTCACTAAGTGCCAAAACGTCAGCCCTGAGTTCACACACGTGGGACTGCATAGAAAGATGATTACTTTTTAACCCGCATATATTTGCTACATCCACTCTGAATTTCCTAGTCATTATTACAAACAAACACAAAAAACACAAACACCGACGATGCTAAGCAAAGCTGTGAAGTGAAAGTTCTATGTTGGTTTACTGCACCAAATTGTTGTAGGTGTTATGCCGTACAACAATTGGAAACAGTGCGCAAAGGAAACAAAATTCACACTCACACTCCGCTATCCATTAGTTGTTACAAATACTAAAAGATATGAAATTTAGATCGAATAAAATGTTGCTACTGTCAAGCAGTGTCGAGCACTCGTTGCCTCTTCGTTCGAGTGGTCACCCTCTCAATTCCGAATTCGGGCGTCTGGCCCATCAACATCGTGCACACGCACCGCCTGGACTTAACCGATGCCATGAAGCATTGGTCATTTCTCAGAGGCGCTACCTCACGATAAAGAACCTGGACTTTCCGCAAAGGCCTTGGAGAGCGTATCTATCGTCTCTTCTTCTTTAAGCCACCAAAAATCGGTGTGCTGTTTTTCACCATCGATCCGGTCTCTATTCGCAATCGTGGAACTAAAACGGAGGAGCTCCTGAGCATTGATATCGTACACGTCGTAGACGAGCTGCTTTTTCCCCGCACCGCGGCGGCGGTGATATATTACATACCGTCCCTTTTCTGCACTAGCAATTTAGAATCTATATAAAGGAATGCCTGCGGTGGAATGAAGCTGGATCGGGGTGTATTCTCATCGTACACAATATTGGGGTAATAAGCCCCAAAGACCGGGTAATTGCCACTGTTCATCGCCCAAGCGCCGTGGTTTCGAATCACCTTATTCAGGAAATTGTCAATCCTGTTTAGTCATGGACTATCGTAAAGCGCCTTGTTCGGATAATATTTTATGAACTAAGATTCCAGTGTTCTGTTCAATCTAAGACAGATCCTAAAGCATTGCCTTTCAAACACCCGAATTTTTTCTATATGCCATATGTTTATGAGGGCCGCGTAGCATATTACCTTTACTTTGGAGTCAAGTTGACAGCTATGAAACAGTTTTTTTTGTTAGAGCTAAGATTTTCCTGGCTCCAGCTAAACTAGTATTTATATTTTGTGCGCAGCTAAGTTACCGCTGTTTTTTTTAATGAAACTTCACAACTTTATTGTGAAAAAATGGTTACAAATGAATCATTCAAAGTAATGCCCATCACTAGCTACAACTTTTTCCAATCTTTCTTACAGAACTCGAATACTGTTACGGTAAAAGTGTTCATATTTTGAGGCTACCCATTAATCAAGCCATTTTTTAATGTATTCATATGAGCGGAACTGCTGATAATCGTACGCCGCAATATCTGAAAAATATTGCGGGTGGGGTAGGACATTCCATTTGAGCATTTCCAGGTAGGCTTTAACGGGCTTGGCAACATGCTGCCATGCTTTAGAATCACTTTTTCGTGCTTCTGCTCGTATTGTGGCCGTTTTTCGCATGCAATCGCTTGGAAATGGCTTGGCAGGTAACGCCCAATGCCGAAGCAAGCTCTTCTTGCGTTTGGCATGGATCCTCATCGAGCAATGCCTCCAATTCAGCGTCTTAGAATCCTTTATCCATCCTTCACGCGGACGGTCGTTAACATCGAAATCAACGTCTTTGAAGTGACGGAATCAATCACGGCACGTTGTTTCACTTAGAGAAGTCCGCTTCTGCCGCCGTTTTCTTCGAATGAAGGAAGAAATCAACACTTCCCGCAAATGACGATTACTCAGCACAAAATCAAACATTTTCACACAACCAAAAGTATATGACGCCTAAACAAAATCACGGATGTGTCAAACTGTTTTGTTTACCATATGTCTAAGCTTTGCTCATGACGTTTTGAGAACTTAGTTGCGCACCTAACATGTTTGTCAAATACTGTCAATACTAATCGAGCCAGATACCAAGGTATCTAACTAGGCTTCTCACTCATAATGGCAGGCCGTGCTTTCCGATGACGTCCAAATTTCACCAGTAATCTCTTGATTCCCAAGAAGCCCATCTCAATGCAGTTCGAAACAATATTGTTTCCGATTTTTGAAAATTGATTTTTAATTTTCAATCACCGAAATACGCCTTAATATAATCGACGCACGTCACGCTGCAAAAGAATATTGATGACCTGGATTTTTGGACCAGATCTGTGCGCCACGATGTCGTCTACGTGATTGAGGGAATCTACTAGAGCTGCCGCATTTGACAGCGAACGTCTTTCTCATAACCATATTGTAAAACATGGTTATGCACGGATTTCAGCATACCCATTCTAGTCCATAAGGCCTTCGCAAAGTCAACCAGGCTTCCGTCATCTGTGAAAGCGAAAGTTTGCAGACGTTCTTGCATTTGAATGACCTAAGCATGTATTTGATTTGGCCTCTTCATCAAATTATTCCACTAAGCCACTTTTTTATATTCGTTATGAGATCAGGTATATGCTTTCTCGGGGAGGGGAGCCGAGTAAATTTAATTCAACAAACTCTTTAAAAAGTGCATTGTCCTGCAATATCCAAGAATGGTTTATTTGATTTTCTCAAGGTTGAAATCCTGCTGTCCAGCCCAGACGTACCAGTAGATGCAAATTTCAATCCACCATATCCTTTCATAGAAGCTACCAAACACAAAGAAATATTTTACAACAGACTTATCCACCACAAGTCATTGTTCCCCTAAAATTGTCAGTTCTCGGGTCCACCGAACTAAAAACCGCCATCATCTTGCATTCATTGAATTTCTACTTAGTCACACCCACCTTGGCAGCCCTTCATGACTCTAAACAATTTAATCAATAGCCTTCTGGTACAGGCGAAGCCGACATGTGTGGCATATACGAGTACTAATCACCCGTATTGACATCACGTTAAGGGTTAATACTCGTACATGCATCACATCGCCGTCGGTCGGTCGGTCGGTCGGTCGGTCGATCGTTGTAAATATTCTCCATGAACCTATGATTTAATCCCCTGCCAACACACTTCATTGCAACTCTAATCCCATATTAGTCGCGGCTGTCCTTCGTTTCCTTCCTTACCTGGGGCCAATGCCTGCCGACTTAACCATGAAATTAGATTTCAGATTTCCAACTCTTTGCAGAATTTCTGCGAATAGCTATTTGATTCCCGAAACGTCTGCTGTCAGAAGACATCAGAATCCAGGCATGTCAGACAGGGCAGGTACATAGGTAGGTAGGTAGATGGGTACATGAGTAGATTCACAAGCCGACCTTTACCTTGATCTCTCAAATTAACCAGCAATGCAGGATGCACAGATTAAAGTGGAACTTCGCCTACCTGGTTAGGCAGATACATACATTCCTAGTCACCACTCTTTAGACAATTTTCGTCGTACAATGACAAATGGAGGGGTCGGCAAATTTTGGCAGAGCCATCAAAGTTCCCTGATAATCATCGTCATCATCAATGTCGTTGTTGTTGTTGTTGTCGTTTTAGTCGGTTTTGTGTTTATTTCCTTCCATTTGCTGCCGCGTGTCCTGTCAACCGAATCGACTCAATAAATTTGTTCAGTTCCTTGGCCCAGAAATTAAGCCTTGTGTTTGTGTGTTCTGTTTCATGTGACAGGACACGGCTTATTTATGTTCATCGGAGCCCAAAACATTGCCTTGTCTTCGGTGGTCGATTGTTTGATTGTGATAAAGTTGATTTGTAGTGGCGCAAAGGTTCTACTCTCATTCGACTTTGGAGTATGCCTCAATTTATCCTAATACCCAGGTGGAGATAATACTCGTAGCCGCCAAACATCTTCGTAAAACCAGAAGCTTTGACCGCGTGAAAACCATTAGTGACTGGGGTACCTAGTTCTTTTCCTTTAGTGGAGACAATCATCGTTACTCCCTTGAGTGCGCATGTTAATTTTTGAGAAGATATTTGGAATCTTGCTTCCAGAAATTACCTTCCTCCCATTGGTCATGGACAATTAGCGTTCTCAAACACACCCACTCAGTTTTTATATATATATCTATATATACCATTTTTTTTTTTTAAATTTTTGAGTAGTTTTCCATGAGTACTTTCCCGAATGCGTGTGACAGCAGTTGCCCACAATTAATTACCTTGTTACATGGCCTAGTTTCGGGTTGGACTGGGGTTAGATTTGGGTATGTCAATGCCTTGTGATATAACGTAACAACTCATTGAATTTATTGAGCGTGATCTATCGCGGTTATGGGTGACCGCCTGCAAGTATCATATCTAAAACAACTGTCTAAACACAGGGTGCACTTCCGGCAGAGCTCCTGTACTCGTATCCCAATCGACTTACCTTTCAAGGTACAACAATAATCCATCGTAATCTAGCATCATTACTCGCGCAGGAAAAAGGTATTCCGAAGTTGACTGAATTTCCTATCAGTTTGAAGGACAATCTTGTTGCATAGGTTTCTTCCTTTACTCCTACACATTCCAGATGTCATATCTGTGTGGACCAATCTGTCTGCAGTGCTGCACTTAAGAAGATGAATATGGCGGCAGCGATTTTTTTCCACTCTCTTTACTCCACTTGAATTTTTCAGTAATCCATTTGAAGGACTCTTACGTAAACCTCTACTCGTACATCCGTTGCTTGTGTGATTTTGATAAAGAATGCAATTCCCCAAGAAGATACAGAAACAATTCAAGTACATAGATACACAGAACTAGGGTAGTGGATTCAGGTATTATTGTGTAAGACACCTGTGTGAGTTGTATGTATCTAAGAGATTGAAAATTTGTTGAATCGATGAGATCAGTTGTTTGATGGATTTGAGATGATGGTATTAGACAAAATGAAGATAATTGAATGTAAAGATATTTTGCAGGATAATGAAGGATAGAGGAAATTTATTTCCTGGGAATTTTTGACTTTTGTTTGCACAGATGTCATTGGTGGCCATTAAGAGGGTTTTATCGACATGACCTGCGAAATTGCATAAACTCAGACTTTTGTTTGAAAGTTTAATTGATGCACATACGTCGACCCTTTGTCCCAAAGTCATTAGCTCACATCCCGTTTAACTAACGAATGAAAAGGTACTTCATTATCTTGGACCATACAGAACAGACGAAATGTAGAAAATAGTATAGGCCCAGGTATGAACCTTTAGTTTCAATACCAGTCTTCAGAAGACTAGTAGAAAGGACTGTAGCCCCGATTACAAAGGGCTAAAGCCTTGACTCTGACTAGACTAGAGGTCTCATTTAAGGCAAAAACTAGAATGGGAGGACAAAGAAGGTGTCTTAAGCCCTAATGATGTATAGAAGTTTTTATTATTATTATCAAGGGAACGATACAAATTAATTTGTAGGGTCTGGGATTTAACGCCGGGGTACTATGCCCATGTGGCGTGTTTTTGTCAACAGCACGCGGAGTAATGAGTTCCCATGTGGTCACCCACCTACGTACTTACACTGTTTGATTTCAGTGATCTAGCGGGAACTGATGCTTTCAGTGTGGCGAGGCCGTTGACAAACATATAGAAGTTAATAGAGGTAAGCCATGTGGCAGGATATCCACAGACGAATATAAATACATCTGTACGAGTAACCTACCATAGAACGCGCAATGGTTACTTAAGGAGCTGTAGTCTGAATTAGAACGTAAAGGCTCCACGAAGCGAGGAAGACTTACGAGTATGTATTAACAGAGTTGCCTGCCAATAAAAAATGTCCAACTATAGCTTTGATAGTCAGCACCTTAAGAAAGCTGCATAAGGAACCCATACGAAAACGAAAAAATAAGGAAAAGTGGGACAGTTTTATACCTACAGAATACTATGCAACTTCCTATTAACGTTCCAAAAGATTTAGGGAACGACCCGCATGGCAAGTGTCCGGGAAACTGTCGAGTGTCATATAACTTGGATTGGACGAACGCAACAAACAATTCGTAGCGAAGTGTTTGCTTTACCTCCCAGTGGCATGAGTAAACCATTGCTCAAAGCTAAAATGGCATTGGCATTCCCGCAAGTCATAGGGCTCACAACTTTTTACGGAAGAGATTAAAAACCTGAAGAATCAACTAATGGCCTCAGATAAAAATGGGCTCACTGTTGTCGACCCTTGCAAATGTGTAAAGGACATATGTAGTCTCTGGTTTTTAACGTAAACCACCTGTCATGTAGACTTAAGTTTACGGGATGCCCATATATCCATGGGAGCAAGGATACGCCTTGCCATCGCCTACCTATATTAATAGTATAATCCCAAAGCAGAACTTGTGTTGGAGGCACAAGTTCCACCCTTGGTATGGGTCGAGGCCGATCTAAAACCTCTTACTGCTCTTAGGGTCACATCACCCAGTACTTATTTGCTACTCTACAATGGGTCAAACCAACAGGAAGACCCTACCCGCGATTTGGGTTTAAACCACTGCCACCATGATGCTCCCACAGGGAGGCCTATCTCAACAAGT
Organism: Volucella zonaria; assembly: GCA_963966105.1. Classification (NCBI taxonomy): domain Eukaryota; kingdom Metazoa; phylum Arthropoda; class Insecta; order Diptera; family Syrphidae; genus Volucella; species Volucella zonaria. The sequence goes on along the minus strand of OZ014532.1, from coordinate 189,535,304 downwards.
CTGACCCGGACCGAAAAAAACGACTCCCGTCGTACCGTGATTTAAGTCCTGGTAGGGACTACCTGTGATCTTACCACCAACAAGACCTATGACCAGCAACTTGTAACTGGTCAAATCGTAGCAACCTTCAGAGGCGTCATCTGAAGATGTTTACGATAAGATCAGTAATATGCTCTGCCCCCGCTTTTTATTAGACAACGTCATTGATGGGCGAAGCCTTGATAATTGGACAACGACCTTCGAATCCCTTACCAAACCACGTGCAGCTGTACAATTATCAGAGGCCCTTGACTGGTACCTCGCAGATATCACACTCCGCCATCAAGGACGTGCGATAGTATAGGCTGGACATAAGGAGGAGGAAAAACTATGAACAAAAATATGCTATGGTGATTACCATAGAGAAAAGAAACAGCGCTTATTCGTATTTAAAATATTCTGCAGATTTATGCAAGAAGTCTTGAGCTTCCAGCACGTGAGCGAGCGTTTTTTGACAATCGGCGTCAAGGCTAAATACGCTAACATAAGCTTAATATGTCCAAAACAAGGACGACACCACCTAAAAATATTTCTACAAGCTTCTCGATAACAAATGTGACCATCGCCCTAGATTAGGCTAGGTTAAGTTAAACAGGGGTATGATGGATATGCCAGGCACCAAAAAAGGCCCATTGCGATCCCCGTGGAACCAGTTGAATTCGTGTTCAAATGGCATCAACTCAATCTCCCTGGTGAAACACCTAATTTCTTTGCAAAAGCCAAGAAGGCTTTTCAAGTTCGTACCGCCTATGTCCTCTAGGTTTTCGAAGAAATATTTCACTAAGAATTTTCTTCGACTTCGCGATATTGCCTTGCATTCACAGAGTACGTGTGTTATGTCCTCAACAACTTGCAGATCACCACAGAATCTGCAATTTAAGTCTCTTTGGATCTTTCCGCAGCAAACAGTGTCCTCTTAGGATTCCTATTACTGTCCTAAGCTTCTTCCTGTTTAGTTTTATTAACTTCCTAGATCTTTTGCCGTCAAAAAGTGGCCAGAGAGCCTTGGATACACTGTGTCGTTCAAGACTTGACTACCTTAAGTTGGAAGTCTTTGTGACCAACGCCGTAATTACAATTTCAATGCCAGGATAGAAAAGGAGGACATCTTTGGTAGTACAGTTCGTAAGCATAGCCTACACGACACAATGTATGATTACGGATTTATGCTTATTCTCTTTGCGGCGGGACGAACTATCATTATACCAAGCACACGGTTTCTTCATCTCAATATACACAAGGGGACATGGCAGTCTCGCAAGAAACCGCCAGAATCTTCGTCGAACTCGTATCCCAAAAACTCTCAAAAATTCCCATGGCACCAGCATCAAGTATCGATGCCACGTTGCCAACGTAATATCAGAGACGCCTCAACTGATGTTTTTTTTCATAATCGGCGCGCGCTCAAGGGGTTTTTGTTCCCTTAAAATGTTCGTACACAGCGCGGGCGAAGGAAATTTAGCGAGGAAGAAAAGACAGGTACCGATGTACATTGTTTATAAATGTTTGCAAGTTATAACGACCAGGAAACACAGAGGTCGGCAGGCTATTCCATAAGAGAGTTGTACGGCTTAGGAAAGAATCACGATATTTTAGAGTACGTCCGAAAATGGGCTTGAGGGTATACTGATGAGCAATCATAGCGAGACGGGTGTTACGGTTGAAAGTTTGAATGGGCGGAATGCTACTGGCGATTTCAATAGAGCACTGGTGGTGGAAATAGCGATAAAACAAAGTGAGACAGGAGACGTTACGTCGGTATACGAGGGTGTCAATTGATTGACTGATATTAGTATCACCAATTAGTTTTATCGCACGGTTTTGAATCCTATCTAGCAGGTGCGGAGATGTTTTAGGAGCACCTGACCAGATGTGGGCATTGTACTCCAGTTTTGGGCGGATAAATGCCTTATATATCGTGGCCAGATCAGAGGGGGTAAAATATTTCTTACATCGCTTGAGGAAACATAGACATTTCGCAGCATTTTTGGCGGCATCGAATATGTGTTCATTCCAACGTAAGTTGTTACTGATACACATACCGAGAATGGATAGTTTCATGGATTCATGAATAATGGCTGGGTATTTGAATTTCGCTTTAATGACAGCAGACAGCATTGAGTTTTCGAAGCATTAAATTCCACTCGGTTGATAGTTCCCCAATTGGTTACGCTGTTAATATCGGAATTTAATGAGCTTAGCATACGCTGCAGTTCCCGTTCTACAGCCGAAGAGCAGGGGCGTGAGTCCGGGAACGAATATGAGAAGCAGAGAGTGCTGTCATCAGCAAAGGAATAAATTGGACTAGAAATAGCAGACAAGAGATCATTAATGAAAATTAAAAAGAGTGTCGGAGACAGAACGGAGCCCTGGGGCACACCAGCATTTATTTTGTGAATATCAGACTTGAAACCGTCCAAGACAACTTGAATTGAACGTTCCGAAAGGTAATTTCTAGTCCATTGAAGAAGAGAGTCATCGATCCCAAAAGCACGCATTTTCGACAAAAGAGCCTGATACCAAACTCTGTCAAATGCCTTAGAAATATCAAGTGCAACTAACTTGCTTTCGCCAGATTGATGTACGCTTTGGTTCCACTTTTCGGTGAGACATGCCATCAAATCACCAGTGGACCTGTTGCTACGAAAACCATATTGCCGGTCATTGAGAAGTTTTCGTGTTTCGAGATATTTCATGAGCTGACGATTTATCAGCGTTTCCATGACCTAGGAAAGAAGGGAGGTAAGTGCAATGGGTCTGTAGGAGGAAAGAGAAGAAGATTCGCCTTTTTTAGGGACTGGCTGGACAAATGCTGTTTTCCATCTGCTCGGAAAGAGTCCTAAAGAGTAGGACTGATGAAAAAGCTTACGCAGTGGTTTTGCCAGCTTGGAAGAACACCTCTTTAGAAGAAGGGGAGATATACCATCTGGGCCAGTGGATTTAAGTATGTTCAGATCTTTAAGTACTCTTGCTACTACACGAGTGCGAAAGTGGATTCGTCCCGTTGTAGAATCGACGCACTCGAGTGTAGGCGGGGACAAAGCACAATCTGGGAGTGTTGAGCTAGCAGCAAAGTGTGCAGCAAGCAGATTGGCCTTGTCCAAAGAGCTGACAGCTGGAATGTCATTGTAAATGAGCGTTGGGATGGAGGATGAGGCAGAATTTCTAATGTTTGGGTGCTGGGTTTCACCCGACTACCACCAAAAAATCTCTGTTTTGGTGGAGAAAGCACATACAACTAAACAGGAAGTCTACAAAGTTAGTCGTGAGATCTACGAGCTGAAGAGACAGGAAGAAAGTTGGTTTCTGCAGAAGAATAGAAAAAAAGCCAGAGAAGTCCGCGGTAGAAGATATTGAGAGGGTGTACTCGGGGAATAACGTACGGAAGTACCCAGCCGTCAAGGAGAATGGACCATCCAACTTAGACGATGATAGACAAAACTTACGTCCACCTAACCAAAACGAAGTAAGGACCGCAATATCCAAGCTGAAATCCAACAAAGCAGCTGGAGCTGGATGTCTTACCGGCCGAGGTATAAAAAGCAGCTGAAAATGACTTTGTGGAGAGCATGTAGTGCATGCTCATTTCTCAGATCTGGTCAGCAGAGTCTCTGCCTGGTGAATGAAATTTCATCACGGTATGCCCGATCTACAAAAAAGTAGGCCTTCCCAACTGTGGCAACTACATAGACATATGTCTTTTCAACATCGGATACAAGATCTTAGCTGCTACCTGACTATGCACTAGCATCGTTGCATTTTCAGACGTTTTATATAATATAACACGTTGTCGTGTTACTTCTTTACCATCTTACTTAAATGAATTGTGCGGAACTCACAGGCGAATACGGGAAGTACAATCTTCAAGAAATCTGTACAACTACTAGCGTATGACGATGATATCGATATACTCATTCGATAGTGGGCTATCACCGATGTGTTCGCTACTATTAAAACGGAAACTGCCAAAATAGGTTTAGCGGCAAATGAGCGCAAAACCAAGGATAACATATGCTGTCAATAAGAATGGACACGCAATATCGACGAATTGGGCAGAACGTCATAGCTGACAGCTATAATTTCGAGATAGTAAAGGACTTTGTCTACCTGCAGCCAGCAACTTCTCAACAGAAATAAAACGAAGAGGCACTCTTGCTAATCGCTGTTTCTTTGGGCTAAGAAGGCAATTGAGCAGCAAGGCCATATCCCTCGATATAAGACCTTGACCCTCCTAGTCCTACTTTATGACGGTGAAACATGGACGTTTCCACAGATAGGTTCTTAAAAAAGCTATTCGGTCCCGTTGACGGGGTTTGGAGGGGAAGATTCAACCACGAACTATATTAGCTGCACAACGACATCGACCTGGTCAGAAAATTAAGCATCAGTCGCCTGAGATGGTTAAGACATGTAGAGCGAATGGAAAATAATGCTCCGGTCCGCAAAGTCTTCGAATTTAACCCGGAAGGATAACGCAGTAGCGGAAGACATCACCTTAGGTGGTGCTCACAAGTAGCAGGAGGCCTCAACCGGCTCGAAATACACAACTGAAGGCAGTTTGCTAAAAACCTGACTAACTGGAGAGGCTTGTTAGTTGCACCCCAGGTTCAACCCGAATCGTAGCGCCACCTGAGTAAGTAAGCAAAAGATTTAGTGGGCATCGGAAAAATCATACTCGTACGCTCAGGAAGTATGGGTAAAGCCACCTTCAAATATATTTCATAAATATATATTGAGCGTGTTGGGACCAGTCAGTTGCTTTAGTCACTTTCATATTTCAAATACATGTTCGTTATATTAGACGCTCTTTTTAAAGCGGTCGTTTACCTAGTTTTGAAATTGAATGTATCTTCAAGGTGGTTGTAAATTTCATTTTCAAATTTAGCCACTTTCAGTATCGACGTGCAGCTCGCACTTTATTTCTCATCATCAGTTCTTTTAAGACTGTTAGTCTTGTTCTCGGCAATATGGATCTTTGTTAATGTCAGCGTGGCATATGTTGGTTTCTAAGTTTTTTTGTTTGTTTTTTTCACAGAGGTAGTGCTCCACGTCAATTGCACAGCAAACGTCGCAGCATGTTGTATCAATTATGCCCAGCAGATTGCAGTGCTTAGCAAAAGTTTAGTGACCCATCGTGACTCCATTAGCAATCTACAGTCTTGCTGTGCCTCAGCAGGAAGGCCGATGACTTTTAGAGACATCGGGAATCATTTGTTTGGTGTGCCGGCAACCTGGAGAGTCATGCCATCTGCAGTTTTGCTTATATATGTAAAACACAACTGTCAATGGAAGTCTTAGCCGAAACAAACCTAAAGGCAAACTTAATGTAGGTTCCAGTAACCAAAAACCCTTTTCTGAGCCCTGCATGGCAAGCTCATCAACGATTACTTTTTTTGTGATTCGCTTGTGACCTGGGGCCAAATAAAACTCAGTGAATTTAGCCTTGCAACTGCGCTCAGTGAAGCCTTGCATTCTCGAACTAGCAAACTAAGCGCAGCTTAGATGCAAATGCTTCGGCCCTCCACTGGGTCTTCATAATACAGTTCGTTGCCATCAGAACTGCGAGGAGTGAAATCTACGGTCGTCGTCCTCCAGAAAGAGACCAACGCCGCTTACTAAATCGGATCCAGGGTACATGAAAAGTCGATTTCGTATTTTTCCGCCAACAGGAGTTCTAGTGTCATTGCATCACACAGCAGGTCCATAAGACCGGAGTCAAAAAGCAGTCAGCCCGGAAGTCCATTAAAGAAGATAGCTTTGAGAGTGCAGCCTATAATATGAATGTCAAGCAGAGGGAGATTCTTCAGTGCATTTAGAGTAGAGCCAGGCGTGCTAAGGAAACCCCCAATGTAGCCGAGACAGACCATCCTTTGGAGTCTGGTAAAAGCACCACAACCGTATTTTCTGAAAACTTGCTCCTTTTTCTCGTAAAGTGATCAACCTCAGTTTTGAAAGGATTTACTGAAAGCCTATTTAAGACATGTAGAGCGAATAAATATCAACGCTTCCGAAAGACTTCAAATTCTACCCGGAGGCACGACGCAGTAGTGGAAGATTTCAACTTAGATGGCGCACATAAGTGAAAAGGGACCTAATAAGAGGAAGTAATCCAAAGGCCAATCAAGTGGAGAGATTTACTGGTTAAGGACCGCAATGTAGGCTTGTAAATGCCCCTCTTGATCCTTCAACAAACAACCATCGTTTATGACTGAGATGTGATAAAAATATTGCCTATTTCGCAATTTTCACCTTCTGAGTCGTTCTTCTATGTTTTTATATAAGTTTCACTGCAAAGGTCATTAAGGTACATGTGTCTCGATGGAATATTTGGATCTGAAGTACTTAATTCTTTGAGTATTTGATATGAAGGGAACTACGACAACATGGGAAAGGGCTTCTTAAATTATTGGAATACACTCAATTAAAAAAAAAAATAAATGTAATCCCTTTTGCTTTATTTTTCTAACACTCCTGCCCCCAGCATTATTCCAGTACAAATCCCACATTTTGTTACCCAAAATATTCCTACAGAGCCACTCCATTTGTTTGTCAGTTTGTCACAGCTAAATACCACCACGATTTTTCCAACAGTAGTTAACACCTACGGGCACAGCAAGAAGATTTAAGTCGGCCTTGCACTCTTGTGACTAATCCCATTAGAGATGCCACACTTTGTTCCACGCATGATTACAATCATTCCGACGTCTAGAATGCAGCGCGTGGGGTTCTAAAATCCAAAAAAATCAAATCCAACTCTGACTGAGCCTAGAAAATCCATTTTTCCATTCCAAAGGAAAATCAAAAAAATCCATTTGCGTAACTAATTCGCGGCTTCGGGGATAGCTGCTGCCCTCCACGCTATAGCCACACACGGGTTCATCTGATTAACAAAAAGGGAATTCCGATCCCGAAGCAATGAGGGAAATTATTAAACACATTAGTCCACAATATTGCTGCACAGTTAATTTATCAATAAATATGGATGCCCTGAGGAAATCTCGTTTCAGTTGAGTCACAGTAAATCTGTATGAAGCGTGAAGAATCCTCCAGAACAGGGAGTGTTAGGGATGAGCTGATGAATTTATTCCTACCTCCGGAGTTGAGGACCTTTTTTTTTTTTTGGAAACATTTCTGGTTTCACTTTATTGCTTTATATTTTCATTTTCAAACTCGGGAATCATTTTTCATCGGGCCAATTTGTAAACTTCGACAAATGTGACTGATCCGAGATAAATGGGAGAGCTAAACGATTTTGTTGTTAAAAAAAAAAAAACACAGAGACAGCTGCTGCCTAGACCCTCTGAACTACTCAAACAAAATTTCAAATCGTTTTCAGACGTTTTCAAAATTCTAAACTAAACGATAGGGTGGTTGTCTATCTAAATACCATTTAGGCCCACAAATACTTTAAATAGGTTTGTTAAGGTAATCCAAAAGGAGGAAAGTAATCATGCCATAATCGCATTTACTCATCCAACTGCCCCTTCCTATGCGCTTGTATCTACGACTCATCATTGTAATGTTGGCGACCATTGGTGGAATGCACTTAGCGCAAACATGTAACTTCATATGTTTCATATCAAGTGGGGCAGAATTTGCAGTCCAATGGGGCGTACCTCTTCCGCCTAACTTCAATCGGGCCATTTCCACTCTCCCATGCAATATACATATATCCGTAGACCACGTCCATGAAAACAGCTTGACATCGCCTGATGGTCGCTTGCTAACAATTGCCAGTTACCACACACTGTTCCTTAATGAAGCCATTTCAATTTTTTAATTCGACTTCGAGAAGGAGTCCATAAAATCTCCCCATGCGTATACAAACTAGTATCCGAGTGCCTGTAAGTGTGCGGTCAAACTCATAAAACTCTCTTAAATTCAGACGGATACGGAAACTCATTTACCGATACTCGAATACGGATAAGATGTGCTGAGTTCAAGTAGGTGCGTTGCCAGTAGTAAATTGTTTCGCACCCCTTTAGAACGTTGACTTCTTTATCCTGCAGCCATGGGCGCATTTTTATGCTCCACTCTCTCTTGTTACTGATTTTTATTATTCCCTACATATCGAGGTTTTTTAATAAAAAAAAAAATAAAAAAGGAAAAATAAACGACAAACTTCTTAATGGCCCGACATTTACGATTCAATTTAAGACGTTTACTGTGAAATGAATTACAAAAGTCATTCAGTCATTCTAGTCGGGATTGAGTGGGATATTGCGCGACCACAAAGCGACTGTTTGACTGTTTTACTGGACACCTATCCTCATTTGTCAATTTTATGGCTCACATTGCGGTTGACTGTGATTGGATTTCTTCAAGTCAGTTCTAGGAAACATCGAGAAACTTAATCTCTGGCCAGTGGTTTATAAGAAAAAGGGAATCGAATTAAACTCGATCATTGCTTTTCGACTAAAGATACAAATTCTATGGCCTAAGTGCAATTACATGATGGCGAGTAATGGACGTTTTGACTTCAGAGTGAGCTGATTATTTGATATACTAGTAGCAGATGTTTTATATTGTAGAACTTAAACACTACAAATATTTCAATTACATTGCAGTGTAAAAAAATTCCATAAGGAAGTTATTTGTCCGCAATGTTCGTAGAAAATTGAAGATCCTAATGAGCAATATATTTTTAAGTATCTTAATATAAAAGATCAAACTTTATGGTCTAAATTGGCATGCCATACAAGCGACGCAACGCTCAAAGTTGTGAAGGAGACATTTGGCGACTGGGTCATCTCACGGTGAGGGTTCATCAATTGGCCGTCGCGATCATGCGATTTGACAACACTGGATAATTTTCTCTGGAGCTACGTCAAGTCCTTAGTCTATGCTAACAAGCCAACCACTTTGGAAGAGCTCGAGGCCAACATTCGAGACGCTATTACCGGAATAACGCTGCACATATTGGACCGAGTCATCAAAAATTGAAGCGACCGCTTGAAGCACTGCCAGCGAAGCCGAGGTGGCCATTTGAATGATGTGCTATTCCACACATAATGGCATGAACGTAGCACCCAACTAAAGCTAGAATCAATTTTATTTCTCACACCGTTGTTGTTTTATTTAAATTTCTTTTTCCTATCGTTCTTATCTGGTGCCGCAAAATTAATCATACAATTTTGTTTTTGAATTACTTTTTTACTAAATTAAAAAAAAATATTTCGAGTGATGGAAATCTTTACTTGGACTTTTACAATTGTTTCTATTAAGTGGAAAGGATGATATCCGCCAAGTGGCTGCCGCTAGTGTTGATATAAATTTGTGCCCTTTTTATCGCGTTTTCCATGACTTTCCGCAAGATTTCCGATGATAACTGTTCGCATTCCTGTCGAATATTCTCCTTAAGAGCTGCGATTATCTGAGGCTTGTTGGCATAAACCCGCCAACCTAGCCCCATAGAAAGAAGTCCGGGATGGTTAAATCGGGCGATTTTGCTGGTCATGCCAAACCGCCAAAACGGGAGATTACGCGACCAGGAAACGTTTCCTTCACAATATCCATTGTGGCTCGTGCTGTTTGCGCAGTTGCACCGTCTTGTTGGAACCACATGTTCACCAAGCCCCTCTCATCCAATTCCGACAGTAAGAAGTCGTTTATCATGGCCCTGTAACGCTCGACACGATTAGGAAATCGACGTTGAAATTCGCTCTGCGCTAACACCACCGACCGATTTATTCGTCAAAAACATCGGCACAATTATTCAACGCTCTTGCCGAGTATAGCGCTCCATTGCTTGTCTGTTTGTATACTGAAGCTGTCTAGTTCACAAATATCAAATATGATTTGCAAAAATCATACCATCTTCCGATAGGGTGATGAATTTTGCGCCACCTTGTACGAGTATGTACGTTTAGTCGAATTTTGTGTTTTCTCGCAAAATTTTTTTTTTCGTCTTTGACAGTAGAAATTCCGAGGTCTCGGAGTAAGTCATGATGTAGCATCAGTCCACTGCCTAGGCCGGCCAAACCACTACTAATTCGGTTGGGCTAAACATATGGGTTAAAAACTACTAACTCGAAAAATGAAATGCTATACAAAAACTGCATTCAATAGCTGCCAACTTAATCATTGTCCGGACACCACAAAAATAATATCTAATAAATGGTTGGACGAAAAGATGAAACCCTAGCATTGTATGCCTCTCTATAAAGGCATCGGTCTTCTCAACTTCGTCTATTAGATATTCTCAGCAGTATGATTTAAAAGCGTTTGCCAATTAACTGATTCGTCCATATAACAGTGATATCAGTATTTGAAAGTCAATCAAGAAATGTTTCTACGGGCTGGCACCAAACCGCCAGCATCTCTCAACCTCCCGTGAATCTCCGTAACCTGCATTATCTGCGGAAGATTGGTGACATCGGTGGAAAAATGATGTCAGCGTATGAAGCAGCTCCGCATAGAAGAACCATAGCGACTCGTATGCTCTACTGGCAAAGGACGAGTGGAAAATATTGGCTTCTACCTAAAAAAAAAAAAACAAAAACCATGAAGGCGAGTGATCGACATTGTTCGGAAGTTTTACTAAAAGGTTAAAAGAAAGTGTCAGCCCAATTAGACCTGAACAACAAGTTGTAGATATGAGAACAAAATTGTTGAGAATAAGGAAAAATCCCGACCTAAACTCTGCTGTCAAGCAGAACGCATAACTCAACTTGGATGATCTAAGCGACCCGACCAAATGAAGGAAATGTAGCAACATTTTAACTGAAGCATGACAAGGCTGACTGGTCTGGACGACCTACGAGGGTTGGCTTAAAAGTTTCCGATCGCAACATAAACATACTGACACTCGTCAATAAAAGCTAGTGAATGCTAGTTTTGCATCTTTTGACAGTTACTTACCGAAGTTTCAGTCATTTTGGACGCGAAGTTTTTAGTTGACAGTCGTTTGAGTGAGTCGATGTGAGTGTGAGTGTGAAAATGGAAAAAAATTGAGTATCAAGCTGTTATTAAATTCTTGTTTTTGAAAGGCAGTACGCCTACGCAAATCAAAAATGAGTTAGACTCTGTGTATGGGGACTCTGCACCATCATTTACCACAGTGAAATTTTGGGAAGCTGAATTTAAACGTGGCCGTAAGAGCTTGGGAGATGATGAACGTTCGGGACGTCCAAAAACTGCAACCACTGACGGTAACATTGCTAAAGTTCACCAAATGGTGTTAGACGATCGCCAAATTAAAGTGAGAGAGATAGCAGAGGTTATGAAAATGTCCAAAGAACGTGTTTGTTACATATTAAATCAAGATTTAGACATGAGAAAGCTGTCCTCCCGTTGGGTGCCGCGTTTGCTTACGTTAGACCAAAAACGTGTTCGAATGAACATTTCCAACGCTCTGTTGGCGCAGTTTAGACGCAATAAATCCGAGTTTTGGCTCCGATTAATTACTGTAGATGAAACTTGGATACACCATTATACGCCCGAAACCAAAATTCAGTTAAAACAGTAGGGCGAGCCGGCTCCAAAAAAAGCAAAAACTGTTTTTTCTACTGGAAAAATGATGGCCACTGTTTTTTGGGATAGTAAAGGAGTTATCTTAATCGATTATCTTCAAAAAGGAAAAACCATTACAGGAACATACTACGCATCATTACTTGCCAAGCTGAAGGCAAAAATTACGGAAAAACGGCCACATTTGCTGACAAAGAAAATCCTGTTTCATCAAGACAACGCGCCGTCTCACATCTCAGCGGTTGCCATGGCGAAAATCCATGAGTTACCGTTTGAACTACTTGACCATCCACCTTATTAAGCAGATTTAGCCCCACGCAACTTCTTTTTGTTCCCTCGTCTAAAAACTGCCCTCGGAGGACAGAGATTTTCATCAAATGAGGAGGCTATCACCTTCGTGAACAATTATTTTGCAGAGAAAAACGCCAAGTACTATTTGGACGGGTTAGAGAGGTGGGAGCATCGCTGGGAGAAGTGTGTAGAGTTACAAGGACACTATGTACAAAAATAAAAAAAAATTTTGAGAAAAACTGTCTTGTATCATTTTTCGGTCGGAAACTTTTCAGGCAACCCTCGTATATGGCGAGCTTATCCAGCCAGCAAAAGATGACACAATGTAGAGCGTAAACCAGTTCGTTTACAATATTTGGTCGAAATAAAGTATGAGTAAGGAAGGGAAGATTAGCTTCATTTGTCCGATCCATTAGAGTATAGTCAATCTCATCGAGTCCTTTAATGTTAGAAATGTTTTTAGGCAAGATGATGCGCTGGTATGTACCTCTTTTATTTCAAACACGGGACACAGATTCCAAAAAATTTGTGCAATTACTGGCATACACTGATACGCGTTTTTAAGTATTGAAACTGAAACGGCGAAAGTGAAACCCTGTGAATGAAGTAATCAGCAATCAAGCGAAGTGTCGCATTTGCCAATGGCTGAAGACAATAGAGGAAAAAGGCCTTGTCAAAAAGAACACTACTCCCGGACGCAAGTCGTTTTAAGCTCAAGATTCTTTGAATGATACGTGGTCTCGTTTGCTTTGACGGCTTTAGAGGAGAATAAATCATAGCGAAATCTATTAGCTGTACTGCGACATCGACGAGGAAAAGCGGGCATCCGTCGCCTAAGATTTTTCTATTGTTCTGTAGGAAAAGGGCATTCTGACAGTGAACTATTCCATTGTATTCCTTTTATGTTCCTTTTACTAAAATTTCTCAATCTTTCGAATAAATGTAAGTAAGCGCCTCAGTGATAAAATGCCTACAAAAGCAGCACCGCATCGCCGAGTACCTAGCCTGATGCCAGCGAAGACTTGACACTCATAGAGGTTGCAGGATTTTGCGTCACTTATGCCTAGCTAACACTTAAAGGGTTAGCAAAGCGTAGTGCCCTGTTTCGATGCCAGTTAGTAGCCCACAGTCTTTCCTACTTATTCCTTCATGCTGAGCGATAGCAAGAATGTAGCAAACATCTTAAAGACGTTTGATCTGTCTGCCTGACTCAACTGCCAATAGAGGCCCTAATCGAGGACGGAGATATTCTTGAAGAAGTCTACTCTGAGCCTTGCCTATCAAGCTCATCATTTTATTTCCAGTGATCCTATTGTGGCATTTTAGAACTAGCTTAGAACTCGTACGAGAATCGAAAAAGGCCCCAAGCGCAGCTTGACTGCCGATGCAAGTGCAAAAGCTTCAGCCCCTCCACCGATTTTTCACAATACTACCTTGATCACGGAATAACCACCGTGTGGCTCTCTCATTGTTCCGATTTCAGTACTGTTTTTTTTTTGTTAAATTGGTAAATTTGTTATTGACATTTCCTCTAAATCTTAGCATCTTAGCCTAACATTTACAAAAGTTACGTAGTCAAGAGTACATCTATCTCTGTGTATGTTGGCGATTTTTAACAATTTTAGAAATGGATTTCAATTTGCAACAACGAACTTGTACGAGTATTAATTTTGCGTAAAAAACGGATTTAATGGTGCGCGAACTTTGGAAATGTTGGAAAAGTGTTTCGGCAATGATTCTCTAAAGAAAACGGTCGTTTACCAGTTGCAAGAGCGGATCAAAAGTGATCGTGAGTCAATCGAAGATGATGAACGCAGTGGCAGACCATCGACATCGAAAACCGACGAAAACATTGATGAAGAACTCGCAAAAGAAATGTTGGTCAATAACCGCAAATTAACCATCAGAGAGATAGCGGAGGACTTGAACATTGCCTATGGATCCGTCCAAGACATTTTGGTTAATGATTTGGGTTTCCGTCGTGTAGCAGCAAAGTTGGTGCCAAAAGACCTCAATTTCATGCAAAAAAGAGACCGTGTTGACGTCGCAAAAGAGATGATTTGCGAGGCTGAATCCAATCCCACATTCATCAAAAGGATCATTACTGGAGACGAGACGTGGGTTTATGAGTACGACATGCAATCCAGACATCAGGCAAGTGAATGGCGTTCACTAAATGAGCCGAGACCATAAACGTCGTTTTCAGTCAAAAAAGAAGGCAATGCTCACGGTTTTCATGGATTATAACGGTGTAGTGCATCATGAATTTTTGCTAGAAGGCCAGAGAGTAAACAAAGAGTATTATTTGGGCGTTATGAGACGTTTTCGTCAAGCAATTCGCCCTTAAGAGACCAGAATTGTGGGCAAAAAACTCGTGGATTTTGCACCATGATAACGCACCGTCGCACAGTGTCATCATTATTCATAATTTTTTGACGAAAAATGCAACAAATACCATCCAACAGCCACCAAGTTCACCCGATTTTGCTCCCTGTGACTTCTTTCTGTTCAATCGAGTTAAAAAACTCCTACGGGGAACGCGTTTCAGCAGCCGAGAGGAAGTATTGGAAAAATCACAGGAAGCACTGATGGACATACCGAAAACCGAATATACAAAATGTTTCGAGGATTGGTTCAAGCGCTGGCATAAGTGTGTTGCAGTCGATAGGGATTATTTTGAAGGGGACAATTTAGATTTAGATGAGTAAACTTGTATTTTTAATTTTCTTTTTGATCAAGGTGGTATCAGGATTGCGTATATCCCCGTTTGCGAGACAGACGCAAGTTTCCCTAACTAGGAGTGAAAACTTTCCAAAGCTGCATCCTAAATTGGTTTTAGAACCATCAGTGAAGCCCCGACTTCATCCTTTCCTAGATCAGATTCTGGCCGAAACCAATCTTGGGCACATGAATAGTCGTTTCTCGTATTTTTTCGGCAACAGGAGTTTTAGGGTTATTGCATGAGACGTAATGCCAATAATACCAGAGTCAGAAAACAGCGCAAGGCCATCAAAACTCACGTGCGTGTTGTACCAAAAATCACTTCTCTTTGCTCTGAAGGTATCTTTGGGACTACAGCCCATGATATGATATGAATGGGAAGAAAGATTCATCAGTGTGTTTAGAGCAGAGCCAGGCGTGCTAAGGAAAGCCCCCATGCAGGCCGAGATAGACCGTTCTTTGGAGTCTTGTAAAAGCAGTAGCGACGTACTTTCGTGAGTGCTAGCATGGAGTGTAATTAGGCTTATCATAGCCGTGTGGATCCAAAGTACCATCATATCTTGCCGACAGTGCCTTTGGACTGCCAGAAGGCCAACAGCGTCTTAGAGGCTTTTGCCATAACAAGTTTAGTCCATAGAGACTTGTTATCCAGGATGACATCCAAATACTCAGCTTCCTTGGAGTATTGGATTGTGATGCCTTTAAGCACAATATGAGTCAGACCTGTCAGCTTCTTCCTTCTCATCAAGAGAACAGTTTTGAGAAGATTGATTGATGGCCCATTTGTAGTGTATCAAACATTGATAGCGTCTGGGGTTGCCAGCTCCTTACACCAGACAGTCGCTAGACATGGTCCAACAGATAGTACAGGTACGTAATCTGCATATGCTTGAGCATAAAAGTCAGAACTCTTAACAACGTTAATCAGTGACTCAATCAACATGCACCATAGCTCTGGCTTGCTGTCAGTATCTGTAATAATTGTCATGTTCACTGATTTTATCCAAAAAAAAACTAATCCATCTATACTGTGTTTTCGGCTCGAGTTACACATGCCATCAAAAGTTACCTTGCCGAAATTCCTCTCATAAAAATGTCGGAGGATCCTTTGCGTTTGTAAGCATGTTACACTTTAGACAAAAGATGAAATTGTATACTGCGGTAATTTTTCTGCACATGGGACTCGACCATTCTCTCTATACTCTTCGACATAAAGAAAGTTAGACTAATAAGCCTGAAGTTATCTTTTCGAATTTGTGGCATAAAGGCTTCTATCACTATTTAGCATGGCTTCGGTATGTATGAATGTGAAACGCAAGCGATAAAGATTTTCTTCAAAGTTACCAGCGGCTGGTCTATACCTTCTTGTAGCATGTTGCGTTATTCAGCTTACTAGGAGCTTCATTGATAAGGACAGCTTGGAAGTCAGTTCTGATTAGGTTACCTGGGAAGCGAGTAATTTCCTTATCTAATAATTCGAAGAGTTCCATTTGTTCATTCAGAATCCAATCTTTTTTGGAGCCAGAAAGCCCCCAACAGCCCAGAAACCACCATTTAACGGAATTCTGGTTTAATTTCCAAGAGAATACGGTCGTTTTGACTATTTTTCTATAGTACATTAGACAAACTCCAAATACACCAATTGAACATTCCCTACAATGCATATAAGCTTTAGGAAGATACAGATTCGAAGTTGAAATACCACCCAGCCTTTCCGTTTCATCTCAAATTGCACACCAATTTGTCAGAAATTTATGTCTACACAGCCGCATCCAAAAGTAGCCCATAACTTT
This sequence comes from Volucella zonaria, assembly GCA_963966105.1. Lineage (NCBI taxonomy): Eukaryota > Metazoa > Arthropoda > Insecta > Diptera > Syrphidae > Volucella > Volucella zonaria. The sequence continues at coordinate 189,518,991 of OZ014532.1, read as the reverse complement.
GAGTTCAATTTGTTGCAATTCCATTAGAAACACCCATCTGGAAAATTCAACAGCACACTTCTTCTATTTGTGTATTGTGTGCCGTGTGTTGTGTCCTGTTGTCCTCTTTTGTGTTGGTCTATCTGTACTTTGTCGGCCTTCCTAATTTTACGCTTCGTTATGGTTTCTCCCTCAATTGTCCTTATACAGAAAAAGAAAGAAAATAAAATAAAAAAAAAAGAACCATTTTACCACTTATTGCATAAGTACGTTGGTCGCCAATATTTTCTGTGTGCCGTGCCGTCGCATTGCCAACGAAGCCAGTCGTCCCTACTGCAGGGCGAATGGATCAATAGAGCCGCCAAAATGAAGCCCAGCAAAAATTATAGACACTTTCGTCCGAAAAGCCGAAGCACTTGCCGCCTTCTGCCAAAAAATCAACATCAACATCAACATCAACATCAACTAAATGCCGCAGAGTGTCGGATTACATCAGGGATGTGTTTTCTTCCAGGAGAAGGAGGATGAGGAAGTAAGACAACTCCTCGACCGAGGAGTCTAATTTCAAAAATTTATTTATGTTGCGACAAATTGCTGCATTGAGCCGTAGAAGCACAAGCCTTACAAACTAAACAACAATAATATCAACGTTGACATGGCCAACCGGAAGAAAGGATGTGTCATGAATCACTTAAGGCAACCTGACCATGGATTTGCATTTTTCCACCAAAAAACCGCAGCCAAGTCTTCACTTTGTCTTTCTATCTGTCTGTCTGTTTGTCGTTCGATGGATGAGTTAATGGATCAGCGGTATCTGCAGCCTCAGCAACAACAAAGAACGCCTTCTTAAGTGGCGATATCCTGTTTTGGCGAGTAAAGTAGTTTGCCTCAGTTGTCCTGATAAGGACTTAATTGACTCACTGGGAAGGAGCCTTATCTCGCATATTCGCGCTAATTAACACTCCAACAACGTGGTGCTGCGCATAATTTAAGTGGTCGAGGACACAGCTACAGAGGCATTCACAGCGATATTGAAGCGATGTTGAAGCGATGTTGGTGCAATGTCAGAGCACTAATGTGACATGCCTATTAAAATTGGATTTTGACAGGCGATTTGAGTTCTTGAGATGTGTGAAGTGTGTGTGGCGGCAACTAATGGACTCGGTGTATAAATTTAAGTTTCGACACTTGGCCGGTTTGTGTTGTGTAATGTGACCGACTACGACGCGACGACGGTCGTGAGAAGGTGGGCACACCTGAAAGATATGCAACGACACCGAAGTAAGAGTATGCATCATGAAGGACAGAAAGAGGTAGGTAGGAAAATATTTACAGAAGCAATAAGCACGGATTACCGGATAAATTGCTACTCGATTTGTTCCAATTCCGTCACTTCGACGCTTGACCGTTGCTACGGCTACGGTTACGTCTCCGGATGCGAATACCACTGCCGCTACGCCTATGGATTGGACACTTTGCGACGACGACGGTGATGATGTTGATGATGTCGGTGATGAAGATAAAGAATGTCTCGGCTGTTCGTCATCTAGGGCAGGTAAGGGGCGATGATGCTTGGTTCATCTGCGGAACGGATACAGCATACTTGTACATACAGTGCTGAGTGTTTATTTGGCTTCCAATCAACGAAGAATCAGTTCGTTTATTCCTTCATTCGTATGGTGCTACAGAGAGACAGTGTCTCCGACGGATTGGTGATGATTGAATTAACAAAAGGTGGTGGAATGCTGCAAGGCGTCCAGCTGAGTTGGTAGAAGATAGCTCTGGCATTAGTGGACACTAGATAGATAGAGATCTTTCTGTTAATTGAATAAGAGGCAAGGGAAATATTTGGAAAATGTTGCGCGTCTTATTGCAAGATGTCACGACGTCATTTGTAGAGTCATAGACGAGTTTGCTTTCGGCCCATAGTAGTTAGTGCGTGAAGAGGTGGAGATCAGAGCGGATATTAACTTGTGGGAAGTGCCAATGTGTTCCGTTGTCAACTCTGCCATGAGAGTGTTAATCTGTTGATGGACTACTTTTTTTTCTGAAATTTCTGTTTAATTTATTGTTCGTTGGAACTATCAGAAGTAAATTTTCTGGCATCTACGACATGATTTAAAAAAGTGAGAATGCTTGGGAAGAGAAGTGAGCATCATTCTTTGACTTGACCAGCTAGTCGATATGAGTAGTATGACCCTGGCTTTCGGCAAATGTTGTTACCGCAAATAGTTTTCTAGAGATCTCATGAAATATCAAAAATTGAAACCACTTAGCGCTACACTTTCTTCAAGCGAAACTTAGAAGCGTTGCATTCTCTGTTACAATGTTTCGCCCCATTGCAAAGCCTGAGTATGAGGTAAAATTGAAGAGAATTCCAATTATCTAGGGCAAGCAGACGTAGGAATCATATTTGGTAACATTAATGGCAAAAAAGTGAAGAACGACCTCTTTGTTAGCGTGGCCTCCATTACGTTACACCTTCTGCGTTGTACGTGCAATATCACATCCAGAAACGGGCACGAGCTAATAGAGTATGCGAATGAACGGAAAATCCTCATTGAAAGCACGTGATCCTCTATTTTAAGATCCACAAGGCCACATGACGGTCATCTGATCATAACACGATATGCCAGATTTATTATGTTCCGATAAACGAATGCATCGAATATTTCAGACGACCCTACATTCCCAGGTGCTAACTTTAACTCGGACCATAAACCATGTACTACTACATGAGTTACGAATACTCATATCAAAGGAATATCAACGGCAGGGTTCCATTGTGAGAAGAACTGACGTCGGAGACTACAATCGCGAAATCGCCAGAATCCTTGCCGAGTGCGTCTCCTTCAGCCCTCATCATAATCCAGCAAGCAAGAGATCTATCTACGTTTCACAAGGTGACCACAAATAAGAAGACGCTTCCTCTATGCTAAACATGAAGCGTACTGTGCAACGCTGAGTTGAGTCGTGTTGTTGATACAGATAGGGGAAACACCTAACAGAAACTTCGCCGAAGGAAGCCGGAGTTTCAAAATCGAAAGGCAGAGAAAGTTGGAGTAAGTTACTCTATGAATGCGGTTTGGAACCTGAGGATCGGACGGAGAGGCCAGCAAGACCTAAACTGAACCTGCAAGTACAAACACGGAAATATCGTAAAACCGGCTCAGTCGGTGCTGAAAATTTGAAAGACTCACTACTACAGACTGTTAAACGAAGAAATTACTACTGTCGTGCACCATCCAAAATCTGAAGGAACCAACGGCTGATGATCTGGTGAGGAACATGTCCGATGAATGGAGTCTCACCATCGCCTGTCCGATCTTTATAGGTCCATATCAAAGCACTTTTAGTGGCAGAACTTGGAGAAGAGCCAAGAATACCAAATCGATATTCATTACTTCTTCATCGATTTTAAGCTTTCTAGTTATTGCGTTTATAGGAACGAACTATACAGGGCATATCTGTCAAATTCGCTTGGCAGTGTAGGAAGTGGATTCTCTAACACAATTTTTGAAAGAATTGTCAAACCAATCCCAAAGGCTAAAATTCATAAGTTTGCCGCAAATGCATATGACATTGACATAATCCGTAGAAGCCAGCGGGATGTCAGTAGGGCATTTGTAATTATTGAGATAGAAGTAGCGTTTCCAACGTCTTAGGCGTTACAACAGACAACTATAACTTTGGAATGAGAAAAGAATTTATCCATCTAAGCCTTGAAGTGAAATCCGATAATGCCATAGCATAAGCATGAGATCAAGCGAAGAATGTCGCATTCCAATGGCCGTTTCTATGGAAGCAGATGCTATACAATATCCTCGTCATCCATATCCTGTTGTACGGCTTAGAATCATGGAAACTCTCAAGAGTGGAGAAAAGAACTCCAACCTGTTTTAAGTGAAAGGCACTCCTTGTGATGTGGAGGAATAGGTGAGACTAAGAACGGTTGTACAGCGCCATATATCTGGCCAGAAGGGTTTGCCTGCAGCGATTGAGATGCCCGGGTCCTGGAGACCAGAATCAGGGTCCGAGGGATTCTCGAATCCACATCAGTGAAACAATGCAGCATAAGCAGAAATATATGGAAGGGAACCTCAACCAACTCGGTCCGTGAAACTGCAGGTATGTAGCAAGTGATCGAGCCTCCTGAAAAGGCATTTTGGTTAAGCCCAGGACCGCCCCGCTCTGTAAGATGTCATATAGATTGAAGTAAGTAATGTGAACTGAGAACTAATTTAATTGGTTTTGAGAGATATTTATCTCTTTGAGGAACTATGTGCGTGCATAATTAACCTTCAAGTTGGATGATAAATATTTGTTGGTTAATAGAAAGAAGGCCATTTTCACTTCAAATTTGTAGCTGTCAACGGTGAAATTCTGACCAAGATGTTGACGGTACCTACAAATTTATTTCATTGTTGACAGTATCAATTTAGTCACTTTGTCACTTTTAGCGCTAGCAAGTCCTCCATTGACAGCATGGTGCGTCTTTCAAATTATGTCAATATCACTATGTTGCTTAGGAAAAGTTAGTGCGCTCTGTGTCCTTTCCTACAACCTCTTCGAGAATGCGATTAAAAAAGGTCGTGTATGGAGACTACACAACGTAGTACAGCCCGTCTATATTGCAGCTTCCTAAAGCGGCCTTTAAATCGAATATTTCTTCTAGCATCTGCCACAAAATGAGAATTTATCATGGGGAGGACTTTATCGGAGTAAAACCGCACTGATAGAGAAAGATCACCTAGTTGACATTGTAAGTATTGCAGACAGAATCTTAAAGGTGATGTTCATGAGACGGATGCTTCTATATATGGCGTCAGGTATGACTGCCGTGTAGAATGATAGCTTTCTTATTTCAACTCGACTTATGTTGATCGCCTTAACAGCAAAATTGGTTGCCATCGTTTATGATCATAGTGGTTCGCTTGACATAGTAGACCACCACTGCTAGTAAATTGTCTGTAGCAGTGTTACAATTAATTTTTTGGCAACAACTATAGGTCTGCTACTAGGTTTTACTGACTTTTGTGTACACTTGGCATATATTCTTTATAAATCTTTAGGTTGGCTTTCTTTTTTTTCGGAGAGACAGATGTTCTAATTCTTTTTTTCTGCTCGTAGACATCGAGAATTTTCCTTATCCTCTTAGGCTAGTTATCCTGAATTCGCTTCCAGTTTTGTACTGAAAGTGGGCGCCACTACTTCTCAATATTTGATGATGCCAGCGAAGGGCTTCTAGAGCCTATAATTTTTGCCATTTCTAGCAGTTGAACATGTGAAATGTCGAAGTTTTCATCAGAAGATCCGTTGTTGTGATATCTTAGATATGCACATCTATATTCTGGCTGCAATCAGGTAGTGAACCGGATCAACTTGATTAATACCCAGATGGTAAGCAGATCGTAAGGTCCATTTGAGAATACTGTGCGGCTGAGACCATGTGATAACTATGATTATGCCTTCTCCAACAGTGAAACTGTTCAGACTAAGCCCATTAACTCACGAGGTATCCTGTGGGCTGTGATTGCCACCGACGCTACCTACAAAGGTTTCTACGCAATATTAAGAACGCTCGAAGCTCTTGTACACGGCAGCATTGGTAACCTAATTCAACCGTGATCTGGCTTATCATGAGGCATTCGCTGACATACCAAGAGTTTAATTCTTTTAATCATAGTCTGTACACGACAACAGTGTTACACCGCTTACAGAGGCTGCTTACAAATGAACGCCTCAAAAACAACCCTGTGGCAATACCAAACGGCCAATTTGACCAGACGTTTAAGTTTTTCCTCAATGACTATGTGAGTATCGCTGCTGATATGCAGTAAAAAGCTATCTCATCGGATGAGGACTATCAAACTAAAGGAAGAAACCGTAGAAAGCTGTTAGGGTCAACAACAATTTTGTAGGTCTTGCAAAACCAAACCAACAGAGGAAAATTCGAAAACTTTCATAGGAAGCAGGAAATTTTGCAATGCTTCCCTTCTACGAAGATGAAGAGCTTAGGCAAGTAGTACTACAGTATCTCAAAAATAATGAAAATTTTGGATTGCTAGTAAAAACATGAGAAATTCTGCCGACCCTCTATCAAAACGCTCATCAACAATGCCATTTCAGCTATCACGTCTTTCGACAAGGCCAATCGGCCTGCATTTCACAGTCAACTTAATGCTTCCAGATCCTGCCAAATATCCATCACACAATAGCGGATCGAAACTTCTGTGGAACGAACCCATTTCAACACTCGTGTAGTAGCAAGACTATTCAAAGTTCACATTGCGCAAAAATTCGCAGGTCCACATGGTACTCGTATATCTCCCTTCTGAAGAAGTGTTCTTCTACAGCAAAACCACGGAGTAAGCTTTTTCGTAAATCCATTCTTGCGAGCAGATGGTAGACTATATCCCATAAAAAGGCAAAGCTTGTGCTCCCTATTTTAACAAATCCATTGCTCCTAAGTCCTTTCTAGTCAAGCGCTGATACTCGTAATCCGTCAGCCCTTGAAATACCCCGAGACACGTAAACTTCTTAATGACCGACATTAAGATAGCAGCAAGACCATGGTTGATTTGATACTGTGACTCAACAAAAAGTGCTACCAAAGTCTACAGTAAACTGGCGAAGAATGGATAATTGCACTTACTATTTCGAAGACATTTGGAAGAGTATGGCATCAGGCTCTTTTGTCGAAAATTCGTGGATGAAGGATCGATGGATCTCCTCCACGTCTTTTAGACGATTTCATGCCTGATATCTACAAAATAGATATTGGTGTGCCCAATGACACACCATACTGTTTCCGCCACTCTTTTAAATTTTTAATAAATATTACTGATCCGCCCTTTCCAATGCTCTGCTCGCCAACGAGTTCCAAGTTGCAATCCAACGCGAACTTCGAGGAGGAACCTTAATAGACTCATCGAAGTGCTTCTCATGTCTGTGATAGAAGAAGGAAAAGTTGCTGTACTCCATCTTGAGTGTGCTGCTGAAACAAAAGCTGAAGCCCCGATGCAACTCATACTACAAAAGCAAAAAGCACACGGATCGTATGGAATATCAATGAAAGTGCTGAAAGCGATTGCCCAAACATGTATACAGCTATTGCTGAACATACGAGTATACAACAACTTACTTGAGGAAGGGGTCTTTCTTAGGAGTTGGAAGACATAAGATTTGATGCTGATTAGCAACGGCAAAGCAGACCCGGATTCCCCATCTGCGTACAGACCATTTTGCATGCTGGATACTGCAGGGAAACTCCTAGAAAAGATGCTGAAACCACCGCTCACAGATGCAGTACAGCAATTAAGTGACCTATCCGCGAGACAGTATGGGTTCAGAAAGGCCACTCTACGATTGGAGCTATCAGAGAAGTAGTAAAGGCTGCCCAAACCACTACTCAAAGAAGACCGTACTGCTGACAACTTAAGATGTGCGAAGTATACTGTACATACCCTTGAACATACATTGAACATTCCAGTTCACATTTTGCGAAGGCTGAAGAACTACCTTCAAAACCGGGAGCTGATTTAGGATACCACAGTAGGCCCTCGAAAAGAGGAAATCACCTCCGGAGCAGCACTGGGATCGATCCTGAGACCTAACTTCTGACACATCTCATGCGATGGCATACCTCCCATGTAGATGCCTGTAGATGACTTCCTGATGAGGTACGCTGATGATATCGTCGCGGTGATAACGGCAAAAAAACCTGGAGAATGCTCAAATGAAGCTGAACCAGGTTATGAGATGGGTGAACTCATTGATGGATAAACATGGCCTTAGCACAGCTACAGAAAAAACCGAGATACTCCTTCTGACCAAGAAGAGGATGCCGACAATCGTTATCTTCCAAATCGGGCCCAAAGTTATAACAAGGAAGGGCAGTGAAATACTGGGGACTGACTATCAATACGGAACTCACCTTCTGGTAGCAGACAAAGTCCGTATCGGAACGAGCATTGAAGGTTTCAAAGTCGCTAAGCAGACTGATGGCAAACATAGGGACTCCTACGGCCAGCAAACGAAGGCTACTAACGTCAATCACACAACCCATTCTTCTGTATGGTTGTGAGATCTGGGGATCCGCACTCCGGCAGGAAAAGTATAGGAAGCAGATGGCAGCAGTGCAGAGGCGCGGAGTTCCACACTTGGCAAGCTCATACCGAACTGTGTCAGAACCAATCGTCCTTGTAGTCACAAGAGAGACCTATCGAACTCCTAGCGGTAGAAACGAAATACGCCTACGACAAAAAGCGCAGAAACTTGAGTGGATGTGGCAATCGAGGAGGCGAATTAAATCACGAAACGGCTGTGGCAAGAGTGCTGGAATTCGCAAATCATAGGACGATGGACTCCGAAGCTGATCAACAACATGGATAGATGGAAGTTGCCCAGTTTGTCACCGGACACGGATATTTCCACACCTTTCTTCACAAGATCGGTAGACCATACACTCCGCCTGACAGTACGGGGTTTCCCCAGTAGACGATGCAAACCACATTTTTTTCGTTCGCAGGTGCTGGGAAGCTTAGCGTATTAAGACCAGAAAACGTTTTCGAAAACGTGCTGACTTCGATCATACCTGGAGCTAAATTTGCTCCTTCGTAGAAGTCACACTAAGGAGAAAAAAAGAGAAAGCAAGACTTCAATATTCATCTACCAGACTGATGAAAGCCTCACCGGCAAGATAGAAGAAACCGGCACTAGGAGATAAATATGAAAAAGCTGGCTCCCGAAGGGGAAAGACAACGGCACCACTCTGCAATAACCCGAAAGTGGTTCCGGAGTGGAAGATGTCCACATGAAAGGGTTTAAGGTAGTTTCTAGAGGGTGAGAGTAAGCACAGCACTTGGAGCAGTGCGAGACTGCTTCTCGTCGTTATTAAGTTTTCCACCATCCCATAGAAAAAATAACTCTGCTTGCCATATTTCTTCCTGTATTCACATCTTTGCTCCCCGGCTGTATGTTCAGCTGATTTACAGCATAACGAAATACGGAACAATCAGCCGAAACCGAGACCGTAACCGGAACAATCTGTCACTGTTAAATTAAACTTATATGATATCTGTACAAAAGAAACTGAGAAGCTTTTCTTTCTCGGAGCTGTGGCAATGACAACCAACGTCAGAATGGCCACATATCCGATGACGCCTAAAATGGTGTGAACTGCCCGAGTTTGGTCAAGATATGTAAAAAATACTTCACCTTGTCTGATCTGGCATTAATATATAGTGTGTATTAGACTTAGAAACGGGAATACAATGTCCACATCTCGTCATGTGCTCCCAAGTCATCTCTGCACCTAGTAGAAGGATTTCAAATAGTCAAGTAACATACTACACAACCGACGTGACGTTTCCTGCCTCATCTTGCTCTATCGTCATTTTCACCATCAGTTCCTTATCGAAATTGCCAGTAGTATTCTGGTGGCGTACTTCAAAAAGGTTCCTCCTTTCATAAGTAGTAGAACCCTCTTACGGTATATTCCCCCGAGCTCTTTATATCTAACACATTACAACCTGCCAACACTTAAGACCAACATGCATTGATATCTATCTTTCTTTCGTCCCTAATATTTCATCCGCATGCGCTGTGTGCAAGTATCTTTTAAAAAGACTTCACCTGCAAATACATTTAGAGATGTACTTTTACACACTGAGGTAGAAGTATTTCTGAACAATGGCCTCTAAATGGATATTCCCCTTAGTCGATAGAATTGTCCACGGATTGGGTTTGGAACATGCTTTCAAGTAGGTGGACATAATAATGCACGGATAATACTTAAATGTTTTAAACGAGATTATGGAGATTGCTTTGAAGATGATCAGCACTTGCGAAAAAACTGTGGTTTCAATACCAACCCTTCCAGAAAGTACAAGATACAGTAATTCAAACTCCCAAAACTCAACTTTTATCTGAAAAATTTGGGATTAAAACCTCCTATGGTGTAATATACGGTGGTGGTAACACCCATACTTATATATGGCGCACTAGCATAGTGGAAAGCAACAAGGTAGAAAACAGTTTACTAAAAATTCAGCGGCGGTTCAAAGAATGGCTTCCATAGCCATTACAAGTGCGCTCCGTACTACTCCTATGGCACCATTGGACACCTTTCTGCACCTAACACCGCTTGATTTACAGATCAAAAGACTCGCTGGCAACAGTGCGACATGACTCACTAATTTGGCTCACTTTAAAAGTAGTAGTTTCGGGCACCCCACGGTCCTAGCGCAGCTACTGTCAAGCAGTCCAATTCTAGCGGATGAAATTCCTTCCTTGGTCGACTTCTACATTCCCCATGATATAATATATCCGGAAAGTTAGGACTGGCAAAAAATGCAATAATCAGGTCAAATGAAATTGCAATTTTAACAGATGGCTCAAAAACAGAGGAAGGAGCAGGTTCTGGAATCTACTCGTAAGACCCAGAACTAAGAGTGTCTATAAGACTACCGGACGCAAGCATTGTCCTTTTAATCAGAGGTTCTGGCAGTCCTCAGGGCGGCTGAGTTAATGCAGATGAAATCGGTATCCGATAGAGATGTCGGTATCTACATCCATAGCCAGGCCGCATTGAAGGCAGGGGCTGTCGTACAGTGCTCAACTCAAAGCATTATGGAGTCAGAACCGGGTGAAATCATGCTGGATGCCAAGACGCTGCGGTATAGAGGGAAATGAACCAGCGGATGAGCTTGCAGGATGAGGAGAGATACTCGATAATAGTGAGATTGCAAACATCAAACCACCCCTTTGCATATAGTAGTAAGGGGGCATTATCGAGGAAAATATCATAAAAGTGCCAACCTAAGTTGGTCAAGTCTTGAAGGCCACAAGGTATCCAAGGTTCTCTGGCCACTTTTTGATGGTAAAAGATCTAGGGAGTTAATCAAATTAAACAGATATAGTAATAGGAATTCTGATAGGACACTGCCTCCAGCGGAAACACGCAACAAGACTCAAATTGTCAGATACGGATATTTGCAGATTCTGCTGTGATCTGCAAGCTGTTGAGGACATAACACACATACTGTGCGAATGCAAGGCAATATCGCGTAGTCGCAGAAAATTTTCCTAGAAGAAACAGACGGTACGAACTTGAAAGGCTTTCTTGACTTTTTCCAAGAAATTGGGGACGTTTTTGCCATTTGAAGAAAAATTCAACTGGTTCTACAGGGATCGCATCGCGATGGGTCCGTTTTGGTGCCTTGTGTCTGTGTTATGGCATATCCATCACACCCCTGTTTTAACCTAACCTGACCTAACCTACTCAATAGAAGCTTCTCGAGATCTATTCTCATTTTGAGGGAGTTCGTATTGCAAGAAATTAGAAAAAAGCATGAAGTGACTTATCTTTATCCTAAAGATTAGGAAATCATTAACCAGAAGAGATTGCCAGGGTCTACCCTAATCTGACTTCGCGGAGAAGATTCTGTAAATTGCATCGAAATGCTGATTTGTCAATGGACAACTAAGGAAGTTAAAATTAGCTTTAGCTGTTAGCTGTTAGTTAGCTGCTACTTACTTGAGAGTCCAATTCTATTGAGATTTTGACACTGTGTGCACGTACTGGAACCGAAAAGATTTTAAATATTTTGGTAGACCATTTCAAAGTTAAAAGGCTTAAAAATCAAGTTGGGCTGGGGGCATAGCTTTGGTTGGGTTACCAGAAGCAGCGTAGAGCGTATCAATCTGCCGGAAATGTAGTTAACTCACGGATAATATTCCTCCAGCATATGGACTATGTACTGAAAAATCACGAGGTTACAACCAAGATATTGCTCGCTATCGTCCTGTTCCGATGGCAGCTATTTAGAACAAAGTCTTTGGGTCACACCGAATCTTAAAGATAAGGAGTAGTGGTTTTCTAGTTTTCCAGAACAAAAGTGATTTACAAAGTTTCAACCCATAATTTCTGTAACTGTTCAAGCAACGAGTTCGAACTACTCAATTAATATACGAAAATATATCAGATCCTTATTCAAGAGCACTATATGCATCTCCATAAAATATTGCTGCCTCTAGCAACTAAAAATTAAAGGAGTCTTTGCGACCACTTTCACAAAGTCCACCTGTCGTGTGTAACTCCTCGTTACTTGTAATGATGATAAACATTGTTCGTGCACAAATGCCTGGCATCGTAATTACAAAGAGTGTTTACCCAGCGTTGTTTGTTCACCTGGTAATTGTAAATGATCCGTCACAGAACGACTGGACAGACGAACGGAACACCATAAGAAGTTCGTTGATACCCAGCAAAAAAAAACAGCCTAACCATAGCCATCCATACTCGTACTCAGTCCCAAAAGTTTGTCCACGGAATTAGTCAGAGCATTTCTTGTACCTCTGTATCTTTTGTATCATTGTGTCTCCATCGTTGATTCCGTAACAAAGCACAATCCGACTAACAAACAACCAAACAGTCATACGAACTCGTACAGTAGCGCTCCAATGCCTGTCTGTCTGTTTGGTGTCCAGTGTTAATTTCTTAAAGCCATGCTACCACCATACGCGCAACGAAAATCTAATTTCCCGGCTTGGTCATGTTTTTTGTTATTGTTGCTGCTATTGTTTGGTAAACCAACTATTTGTATGTTGACTACGAAAACTCTGGAGCCAGACTCATCGAATTGGACAAAGAAAACTCTTTCACGCTGCCTGATTCAAGCAATTATGGTACTGGCACTAGGCTGTTGCTGTTGCTGTTGCTGTTGCTCTTTCTCTCTGTGGTATCTCTGACCATAGCTGTGGATCTACCACAAAATCGGACACCCAAAATCATATGAGGGGGGAGCTTCGAGGAAATTACAGTTGAAGGCGATTTTCGAGATGTAATTGTGCTCGATCTACGCGCATAATCGACACACACGGTGACTTAATTTGCCCACAAAAGATGACGACCATCGAGGCAAGTGAATGAGTTTAAGTTTTTGAGGTCACACCGCAACCATCCAAATACGAATTCTGTAAGGAGGGGATAATTGTAGGAAGTGGCACTCAGATTGGCCAGAGTGGGAGACCATTGCGAAACATATTGCAGCAGGTGGCCACAAAAACCACTGATGCAACATGCACCTCTCTCCAACCGGCCGTCTGGACAAGACCGATCGACCCTAATTGGAACAATTCATTTAGGGGCATTTTGTTGATCGAAAATTACATGAATCCTGGTTTTGGGGCTGTCAGCGCTTGTCGTTGCAAGGGAAATGAAGCAATTACCATTTTGGGGCGCTCGGCAAATGTGAGACTTGCATGTAAGCGAGTCATTAAGGATCGCAACATGGGAGTAGAGTGGGTTTTGCTAAACGTCCACCGATTTGGCACTGATTATCGTTTTCGAAGGTAGAGTCATAATTTGGATTGGAGATGTGATTCTAATGGAATGGCTCTTTGAATGATTTTCGTAGACATTATTGTAGGCATCTGCCTCACTAGATTGGAATGGAGACTCAACTTACTGGGCCGGTGATTATCACGTTATTCGACGGTCTGGGACAGGAGATGGATCGTAATTCCAGGTCTTAAGTGACTGGATAAGCGCAGATGAATGTAAAGAGCTGGTGGAGGTATTTAAATCTGGAGTAACCTACCAAATTGGCGCTGGAGACCGACCAAAGGTAGTTGTTATGTCTGAGTGCTGAAAGGTTTTGGATAGTCCATGACTATGCAACAATGAGTGGTGGTTCAAGAATGATTCATCGCAATTTGGTGGAAGGATCTCTAGAGGATACTATGTTGTCTTCAGGTATAATAAATATGTGAGACGCACGAGTCGTAGATTGCACGGTTGATAAACTTTTATAAGACATTGGCCTATTGATTTATCTAAGGGAATTGTGTAGAGGGAATTTCTTCAATAATTGTATATGAAGCGAATTCTTGTCACTTCTACTTCGGCGCTTTGGAATTATTTAACTGACATAGTAAAGGAATAGCTGGGGAAGGAGCTAATAGTCTTAGACATAGTTTAAGCCAAGCTACGTAGACAACAGAGTGTTTCAAGCAGTCTCAAGTGTAGAACCATTTATACAACTTGCTCTCGTTATAGTGTAAGAGTCCTTTTGCGTTTGCTGTAGACTGCTTTTGGGCAAACCACCCATAACAGAGTATGAACATATAAGGCACTCTGTTTGTTATCATGTGTTTTATGTCTAGTTCTTTGCGGATAAAGGACTCAGCTATTCTTTCAAGGAGGTCCTGATTGGATATTTGTACTCAGTTGGTACTCACAATACCCACAACTAACCGATAGCCTTCGCAATTACTGTTGTTATAGAAATCCTGGAGGCCGCAAGCAATACTTTTCACAATCTCCTGGCGATTTAGACGCAGCCCCAGGTCCAAGTCTGAATTCTGATGACATTTGGAGTCTTTTCTTTTACTTCTAGTGGTAAACTGGTTTATAACGATGAAAGAGTGGCGAGATGATCTGGTTGTTACGCTTGAACTCCATCAAAATACGTAAGATTTTGCTAGCAGCAGGCTTCGGGGACTTGATGTTCTCGGAAATGGGCGCTCTCCAAAGGACCAGGTAGAGTCAAACCAAAACCATAAAAGGATTGTTGCGGTCTGGTGCAGGTGCTCTTGATAGAAAGAAAGCCGTCAGGAGATACCAATGCAACTGAATCTGATGAAACTTTCGTAGGCTCAATTGCATCTTTTTTATAACAGGCAAAGTTGGACTCCTTGTGGAAGAAAATCGGTTGAAGCGGTCGACTCCGTTGAAAAATAACAACTGGTGGATGTTTTCATGCACACGATGTGAAGGTTAAACCAGCGGTATATTGAAGATATATACGGAAACCGACGTGTAAGTACTAAAATAAAACTTCTGCATCAGCGATGCTAAAAAGAAAGAAATGGGTGCCAGTTGAAACAGATCAATCTGCACATCTGCTGTAACTACCCTTTTGTATCTCAGGCAGACTGATGGCATTTCCAGCGAACTATGGCCGGAGTAAGCCGGGCAAAAACAGGCAAGGTGCCGGCTTTCCCGGCACTCAAATTTTGCACGACGCCGACATTGAGAGCTACAGCTCGAGTAAATAGAAAATGGATTTCACAGAACAAAATGACAAAATTAGGTTTACTTACTGAATAGCAAGGGAGTTACTATTTCTTCTTCGACGTTCTAAATTCGAAACTCTGACAACGGCAACAGTCGGAGTGGCACAGACTGAAAATTCTGCGCAGATTAACTATAAGAGCTATTCAGATTAGGAGCGTAGCAAAAAGCCTTGCTCAAAGAATATGTTCGGACCAACAGGATCTGAAGAAAGGGCTGGGTTTTGCATCCATTATTATGGTGCTTTTTATTTGTTCTTAAAAGTTGAGACATTTTACTGTCCATTGAATCATGCCTAGCGACTGACTGTTTTAAAGTGCAGATGGCTCTAGATCTGTTCTAATTCGTTGTAGAGGAATGAGAATAACCAGCCACTAGATTGCAATCTTCAGGAAATGAGCAAGTTTTCTGGTTTGACTCAGCTATTCCTCCAAAGTGCCACTATCTATTTTTCAACCAAGGTAAACAACTGGGTGCTTTCATGGAAAACTGAGTTAAATGGACTCAGCTCATACTTACTTAGATAGCGCTACAGTCCGCGGTGGACCAGGGCCTTAACTAACATAGCACTCAAGTTTTCGTAGTTTCCATCTACCTCCAGTTGCGCACACGAAGTTTTCTAGGGTCACCTTCCATTTGTGTGCGCCACCTAAGATGAGGTCGTACTCTACAGCGTTGCTCTTCTGCGTTAGAGTCGAAAATTTTCCGGGCTAGAACGCTAGTGTTCATGCGCTCAGGGTAACTTAGTCATCTGAGCCGGGTTATCAGAGCCTTTCTGACGAGGTCGTCGTCGTATTGTTTTCTGTTCGCCATTCTGGATTGATGCAAACGGAAGCGAAATTTTCATCCGCATCATCAGTGTACAAACTTATGTGACGTAAAGTAGGACTGGGATAACCAGTATCCTGTATAATGTCCTTTTATTTGCTCGAGAGAGGGTTTTACTACTCAATTGCCTTCTAAGTCCAAAGAAGCAACGATTGGCATTAGTGATTTTTCGCATGATTTCTGCCCCGGTGTCGTTGTCGGAAATAACAGGAGCCGAGTAGATGAAGTCCCTTACTACCTCAAAGTTGTAGCTGCCCACCATGATGTTTTGTCCTAGGTGTCAGTGTTGTGTGTCCCTCTTTGCCGACAACGAACACTGTGTGTTTCATACTTTGACCACTAATCATCTTCGACGATTTTGCTTTAATAGTCGCAAATGCTTTATTGACAGATCACAGTGTTCATCTCCCATGTCATCGCATGTCAAATGCGTATGCGAAGAGATTTTTGAAAAAATATGCATTGGCTTGCTAGTTTCGCACAGTTCTTTCAAGATCGATGCTGAAAAAAAATCACATGACAACACATCGCCCTGTTTAGGTTCCTTACATTGATAGTCTCCGTTGTCCTTTGATCTTCCTTGACGAAGCAGCTTTGAAATTCTTTTTCGTCATCCTTCATAGCCTGAACTTGGCATGTATGCTAACACTAGGGATTGCTCTGTATATTTCGTCTCTAAGGATGCTCCCATAAGTGGCTTTGAAATAGATGAAGGGGTGGTGTATATGAATTTGCAACTCCCGAGTTTTCTCCAAGATCCACCGTATTGTGAAAAGTTGATCTATGACGGACTATCCTGGCCTAAAACCACATTGATAAGGGCCGGTCAGATTACAGATGAAAAGCCTTAAACATTCAACTAGACAGGATGTTGAGGAGACTTAATTCCTTGTAGTTGGTGCAGTTCTCAATTCTCTAGGATCGGACAAACAATATTGAGGTTTCATTCGTCAAACATATGTACTTTGTCGACGCAGTTTTTGGAGATGAGTTGATGTATGCTCCGTATGCAGTCAACATCTGCTGCTGTTAGGCTATCTGTTCGGGCGGTCTCTTGCGATTGAAGCTTTTGTACGTTATATATTCTCACAGTCGTTCTTCTTTGTTGTAGAGCTTGGAAAAACCGCGCCCGTACCTTGTCTGCAACAAAGTGGTGAACCGAGTTAATTTTGGCTGTACGGAGCATCCGGGTGTCCAGAATGCTGGAGGCATGACATGCGTCTATCGCAATGTGATCAATTTGATTTAACGTTTGATGATCCGGCTACCGCCAAATATCCTTGTGTATATTGAAATGAGGAAACGGTGTCCTTGCTATATTGATATTTCACCCAGCCGCAAAGTAAATAAGCCTATGTTCGTTGCCAGACATAATATCGTGTTGGCTATACTAACAAACTGTCCTACCAAGCTCATCGAAATATTCTTTGCTTGCATCAACTTTGTCTTCCTTACGGCCATGGGCGCGTATTAGGCTTATGTTAGCGAATTTATCCTTGATGCGGATTGTCGTAAGATGTCTGTTCATGTGTCAGGAGCTCAAGGCGTCTTGCTAAGTTAGCCGCATATGGGAAATCCGATTCGAATAAGCACTGTTTCTTTACCCTACAGCAATCACCATAGTATATATCACAGTTTTCATCCTTTTTATATCCAGCCTATCTCATCGTACTTCCTGGATGGCAGTGATAGCTGCGTGATAGAAGTCAATGGGCTCTGCTAATTGCTCAGCCGAACATTCTACTTGCAGATTGGAAGGTCGTTGTCCTTTAGACGTTTGCTAGGGTCATCAACAGTGAGTCTATTTTTATCCGAGGCTGTTAGTTATTTAACGGCATAGGCCAATATACTGCTACGGTCCGGTCGTGCCCTTGCCTTTTCAGTCTGTACGAGTAAGTTATCGGAGACCACCACTGGGAGGTAAGGCAAGCACTTCGCTACTTGATTGTTGCGCTGCTGGGCCGATACAAGCTATAGGACAGTCAGCAGTTTCCCGATCAGTCGCAGGTTCCCATGCCTTTGCTGGCCACGTCCGTTAAGCTAAGTCACTTGCAGCTGCATTGGCGGTGAAAGCGACGACTGTGACATGAAGCAATTACCCGTCTTGTTTGGAAGAATGGAGATCTTAACTCAAAGGAACACAAAAGGAGTTCGCTTGACTAAATATTTGCCTAAGTGCTTTACTCTGACAGAAAAGGAAATTGGTCTTATCATTACAAAATACACTGAGCTCCTATTGCCGATTGCTCCAGGATGTCACGCTATATGCGACTACTTGCCTAAATGATATTTGTTGGGATCTTAGTACTGATTTGACCACTCTAAACTACTTCTTAGTCTAAGATGACTTTACACTGAAAAGCGAAAAAGCTGAAAGGTTCTTAGTTCCATAAGGTATAACGACTACTTTCATGGTAAAGGGTGCATACGATAAAGGGTGTGTTTACTAATTAAAACGCTTAACCGTAACCCTTAAAGTATTCTTGGAGCCTAACCCTTACATTTGAAAACATTCGAGAGTAAGGTGTAGATACAAAGGCCGCCAACTGCACGGCTACTTCTTACACATGGGACCCGAATCCTTCATGGATTTTCATTGTTAACCCTCGACTTAAGGTATACTGAAAAAAAAAATTGTATGGTGTAGTCCGCCGAGTGAGGGGACTCTAGGAAATGTCACCATACTTGTTTATTACTGTATTTGGATAAAATTATATCAACCGCTCCATCGAGACTCTAGCGGTGTGAGGATAGTCACCATCATGGTGAAAAACGTTATGTTGTTGTACTCGGGAAGAAGCTACAGTTACGGGAACAAAATAGAACATGCAAACGAGCTATTTTCTGTTTCATTTGCATCTCTTGTCAGAATCGCGGATGCCACAAGATGGCTTATACCTGCTCAACGAACAAAAGATACCCAACGCGAGGCGGAAACTCGTAACCAAAATTAGTAACCGTAATCCAATTCCCCCGCCCGGGCATCATGATGCGTCTAGATGGATTCAGATAAAATATAAACCCGCAAACCTTACCTAACCCGTGGGAACAGAAACTAATCCATCATTCGGCACAACTCTTCGGAAGTGACAGTTTTTTCCTAGCTAAAAAAATGAGGGCACGTAACTCTTCAGAAAGTAATCCCATATCACACTGTGGTGTTTGAACAATCTGAACGTTTTTGATAGCTTTCTCTAGGATCGAGATACCACATTATCTCCTACTTTACAGCATGTTTCTAAGCGTCTTTGCTGTTCGAAATATATTTTAGGTAGGTTTCTCGCAAAAGACAGTTATTCTCGTCAAGACCCTGCACCATTTTCATCCTGTAAGGGTAGGGCTACGATTTTTTATCCAACATAATGTGCTCTGTTGATTCCTGCAATCTTCTTTATCGATTTGCGCGGATTCTGCATTATTTCAACTCGGACTTCAGTCACATGTTCTGGCGTCTGCAGTCGTAAAATTGTCCACTCGATCCGTTATTTTTAGAGAGCTGAGCTGACCCTTAAATAGGACCAAAATTAGAAAGTCTCTTTGTCCTTTTACAGAGCTGCTGAAGGTTTCTTCTCCACTTGACATTGACCAAACTTGAAACTATAGTATCTGTTCCCCTACTGTGACTAGGATTCTGAGGAGCGGCAACAGTTGCCGGAAGCAAAATGTTCGACTTCTATGTCTATGACCCATAGAACTATGTCTTTCAGCTTTGATGTTACGCTGATGAATTTTGAAAGCTGGCTTAGAAAGCCTCCAGAATCTTGCCATTGCAGGAGCACAGTACTGAAAGATGAAGCTTTCGGTATTGTTGTGGTGTGTGCTTGTCTCCTATGTAAATGGACACGAAAAATCTCTTGTACGAGTATGTAAATTATTTAGATTTAATTTTAATATCGTTTACCTTCAGCGAACATATTGAACTTTTTCTGTAGCTACAAGCTTGGTTCCTGTGTACACCCTCGGTATGCTGAATACAATGTATGCGCATATATTAGCCTGCCTAAGTTTATGACGCATGGAATACACATATGCAAATGTAGATACCCTACGACCTAAAAGCGAAGCCTTGAAAGACGTACATGTGTATAACAGAGCAATGCGAACAAAAACTCATATTTTTTGTCATCGAAATGACACCTACTTCCTTTAGCAGAGGTGACCATCCCGATCAAAAAGTCAAAGGGTCATGGAGAAAATCACTACATAAAAGCGCCACACAATTACAACCAAACACTACTGCTGCTTAATATTCCATGAAACATGTCCTCGGGAGGGAATCACTTTTCCGAATGTGTGTGCCGGTGCACCTCGTCCTCTCTATTTGTATTTTGGGGGCTAGCACGAGCTCAGAAATATGTATTTATGTACTTGTACCGAAAAGGACCACCCGGCAATGAGACATAAAATATTAACTCGAAAACGGAAAACAAACAAACAAAACGAACAAGACGAAGTACGAGTATGATAACAGAACAGAATACAAGTTAAGGAGAAGGAAAATAAGTATGCGCAACAAGGATGAGGGCAGAAGACTGCCAATGAGAAGGGAGAACCTGAGGGAAAAATTAATTTCATGCACAACAGGATCTTGAGTAATTGCCTGCTTTTCATTTGCTCTCGTGAAATATTTACAAAGTAGCGCAAGGACAATTACTCCCTCTGTATGAACGGCGTGTGTGTGTGCGTGTGTGTTTGTGTCTGTTTCCAAACAACATCACTGATTCCTTCAACATGCAAGGACAATATAACTGGGTTGACATTTGAGTGTCAGATTGACTGTTGTAAATCTCTCATTACTCAGTAAAGATATGCATACAAAAAAAAAATAAAAAAAAAAATAAAAGGAAATGATCCTTACTCTTCTATCCTCGCCCACATCCTTTTTCAGGATTTTTATAGGTACATTGTTTCCTTTTTTTTGTGTATTGTGTCCTTTATCGTATACCTACCGCAAACTGACAGTTGACAAGGGAGAGATAGTTAAAAATTGTAAAACCACAGTATCTCCACAAATCGAGAGAGCTAAAGTGTCCTGGGCAAATTAGAATTTTAAAAGGACTGGGTTACCAGGGATTAAGGGAAAAGTGTCCTGGTGTGACAGGCGAGCAGCAGTTGATTAGCGAAACAATTGACCCTTATTCCTCTGATGGAGTTTTATTCGTAAATGCACACAAATTTTCAGATTGCTGGGTGGTGTTGAGTAGTAGTACGTATACTCGTACGTAGTGTTCGCTCAATCGACTCTCTGTAGTGCAAAATTTAAATTCAATTATTCTGATTAGTGGTTTCGAATGGTCCCGCATCCTGCGGCTGACCGATCACGTGTGATACATGTCGACGACATTAGTCAAACACATTCAAATTTTGCCATGCCTTACTGGATGGCGGATACTACCTATTTTATGCTGGATGCTGCCCACTGTGGCAGGGTGCATGTGCATCTCTGGATTTTGACACATTCCCGTAAATTCCTATTGCAATGTGAATCAGGGGTGCCGCTGCTGCCATGCAAAGCATTTTGAGAATTAATGAGTCGCAATTTAGTGCGGTTAAGGTTTCTGGCAGCCGAAAAAGATACATTTTGTCACACCCACATGCGGCTCTCGAATGCTGTACGGATTAAAGCTGATCTCTTTTGTTTAATTTTGAACATATGAAATAGAAATTCAAATGAAATTATAATTTGATAAACTATGACATTTACGGTGTGGATATTGCACGATTTGGGTTATGCGCTTGACATATGGCCTCACTGGACCATTATGATTTTTTGAAAGTTGCCTCCCACGTATGAGGTTTTCTTAAGCAGAACAAGTTAGTTGTTCTTTGATAGATACATAGGTAGATAACAATAAATAAGAGTTCAGATCAGTGGTCTAAATTTAAGTAAGACAACGAAGCTCAGAGTGGAGTTTAACTCTTAATTCAACACTACAATAGGATTCTTATTGAACGATTAGACGATGGAGGGGCAAACTCTTCAACACCACGTTGTGGACATCATTCACAGCGGTCACTGAAAAAATGTAAATATGGGTAACAGAAAAAGATATGGATTACCAGCTCGTATTCTGGTGTAAAAAGCTAACAGAACTGCTTAAAATTTACCACCTTAGGATAGCAACGTTCGGCACGCCTTCCGCTCTATACCAGATTTTTGCAAAGTGAAGGTTCTAGCAGAGGAGGCAGCTATCCAATATCCAAAGATCACAAAGACGGTACAAAGTGAAATGTACGTTGATGACTTTATCTCCGGAACTTACTGTATTCAGGTAGCTGAAATCAAAGTAAAAGAAAGCTGGTTTCAAGTTGATATCGAACGAAGAGACGCTTCTGAAGGAGATTCCCAACCATGATCGTGATCAAGCATTTGGTTTACTATCCGAGAGCTCACAAGGATGACTTCTCTTTTTACTACGTCTGCCCAAAAAATCCACAGCCAACGAAAAAATGTGTACTCTCCACGATCGCCCGGTTATTTGACACTATGGGCTGGATCTCACCTTGTATCATCAAGACCAAACAATTTATGTAGCTCCTCTGAGTCCGAAAGATGTCATGTGATGAAAACATCTAACCGGGGATACTTAAAGAATGGAACGAATTTTGCAATGATCTGGACAACACCAAACAAATATGCTTTCCGAGTTGGATTCACACCGAGGCCAGAGTTAAGTGCATTCGAATTCATGGGCTCATGGTAGGGATTACAAATGGAACCTTGGTTCATTTGCTATTCACTGACATTTTTGACATTCAGCTATTAGACTGCGATACGCTCACCAATAGAAATAAGTAAATATAGTGCATGCTAGTCTACCCGTACACTAGAATTTTCCAAGTTGAATCCAATAGATACTGAGATGCTCTAGCAAAGCCATCAAATCGAGGGCGGTTAAAGACTCCCGCATATCCACAGCACAGACTTTACTGACGCTGTTCAACTGTCCAGACTCAGATGCCAAGGAATAAAGTGTAGGTGTCAAGGTGACAAGGTCAATTTACCAAAGTCCTATGTCAAAAAAACTTATACGTTCTCTAGGGCTCAGGGAAAACCGTAAGACATACGAGTATAGAGTAATATGACATATACTCAACGCTAAAGGCTCAAGATAAAATCTGTTCAAATCCGGGAGGACAGTTTTCTCCGAATTCCCATATATATTTACGTGACATCTTGTTATTGAAACACAAGTGCTATAGTTGAATATCCTTCACAATTATTTTAGCAAGATATGCAGTGATGAAAAGGAAGAGGTATGATGGTAGTGCCAGAAGTACCCAAGTAACAGAGAA
This sequence comes from Volucella zonaria, assembly GCA_963966105.1. NCBI lineage: Eukaryota > Metazoa > Arthropoda > Insecta > Diptera > Syrphidae > Volucella > Volucella zonaria. The sequence goes on along the minus strand of OZ014532.1, from coordinate 189,495,809 downwards.
AACCAAAAAAATTGGAGAAAAATATGTTTATTTCTCTATGTGGGCTCCTTTTAGTTCAATACGCTTTTCCCAGCGATGTTTAATAGCTCCGATACCCTGTTTACAGTGAGAATCGTCGAGCTCCTGAAAACAGCCATATCAACCGCAGACTTCACTTCTTTACTTTTACCACCGAGACATTTTTTCAAATTCTGAAATAGAAAATAATCCGAGAGGGCTAAATCTGGCGAATAGGGTGCATGAGGAAGCAATTCACTCATTCACTCATTGATTTTGGCCATCGCGATGACGGATGAGTGAACTGGTGCATTGTATTAATGAAACAGAACTCTTTTCTTCGCCAAATGCGGCCTTTTTTCCCTGATTTCATCTTTGAAACGCTGTAATAATTTCGCATAATACACGTCGTAGATTGTTTTTCCTTTCTGAAGATAATCAATGAAAATTATCCCACACACATCCCAAAAAATACCATAATCTTGCCTGCAGATGGAACTCTCTTCCCTTCTTTGGAGCCGATTCACCCCTTTGAGTCCATTGTTTTGACTGTTCCTTCGTCTCTGGTGTGAAGTGATAGACCCATGTATCACCCATGGTAATGAATTGATGCAAGAACTCGGCTTCATTGATGTGAAAATTGACGACCAAACACTCGATTGAAACATAATCACGACGCTGCTCTTGTTCCAATGTGTGTAATCGCGGCACCCATACTGCGCACAGCTTTCTCATGTCCAATTTTTCAGTCAACATGCAGTATGCAGCGCTTTTTGAAATGCACGCCATATCTGCTAGTTCACGGACTTTCAATCGACTGTCATTCAATGCCATTTTGTGGATTTTTTTTCAAGATTTCTGGTGAACTCACCTTATTTGGTCGACCACTGCAATGTTTGTCTTTGCAACTCGTACGGCCTCGTTTAAACTCTGCCCCCCAATATTTTCTTGTTGTAAACGAAGGACCAGACTCTCAGAGTATAATCGAGTTCCGTTTTGATGTTGGTTGGATTGAGGCCTTTCAATTGAAAGTATTGTATCACATAACGATGACCAACTTTTTCCATATTTAAAAATTCATCGAGACCGTTCACTATTGATGGCTGCCGAACAAATACTAAACAACATAGCGCCGTCAAATTTCAAATTTAAGCTTGATAAGATTGGTACTTTCTACAATGGTCATTCTTTTTAAACAACAACTGCCATCTATACGTCAGGGCGGATACTTCTGGGACTACCCTTGTATCTCTTGGACACTTCTTGTGCAATTTCCCAGATTTTGCACACATCAGTATGCAATCACTAAGCAATTACAGCTTCCGAGATCTAAATGGGCTCTTTTTGACAGATTCGTCAATATACTATCTCTATGGTTCCACGATTGTCCAGGGAATTGACCAACTACGTTCTCCCAGTGTTTTCAGAATGGAAATGCAACTGGTCTAAATGCACCTCAATAATGACCACTCTAAACTAACCTGTTCTTAGGTATGTAGTTGGTTTACGCTTTAAGTTGGTGTAAGCTTGACAATCCAAATCAGGATTGTGTGTGATGTGGCATCGTCTTATTGAAATCACATGTGCTTTTGAACCAAATGGTCCAATTTGGGAAAGAAGATGTCCATGCCCATGTGACATCACTATAGCGATCAAAACTAATTGTTCATTTATTGCCTGTGGCATAACCAAAGAAATGTGGCCCAACTATCCCACCCGCCCAAATGGCGCACTATACAGTCACTTTACAGATGTAAAATAGTCGTGTAGCTAACATATATAAAGATCTGTAAAACCAAAGGGTTTCAATCTCGCCGCCGCCGTTTGTGATCTTTTTTTAGCTGCTGCATCAATTGGGGTTTGTACTTGTAAAAACCCAAGTCCTTTTCAAGAATTTTCAGCAAACATGGTCTAGACATTCGATGAGAGGCTCCAAGCCATTCACTGGTAGTCTGTCTTATTGCCTAGACTTTGCTTTATCCGCCAGTGTAAGCAAATTTTTACCGTAACTCCTGGTTCAGTGCTAGCATTGAAAACGATGAAAAGTACGGTAACTACTGTCATAAGAACATAAGTCCTGTCATCAATCGGAATTTTTCTTCGAATTTTATCGGTCCGTGCAAGCAATACCACCGAGCTTCAAGGTGCACAGACTATGGTATCCCATAGTGGACAAAACCGCAAACTAAATGACCATAACATTTAAGAAACAGGAACAATCACTGGCGCCATGCTGTCGCACATAAATGAGAGCTTTGCTGCAGTGAAAATATTCTCGTTACCGGATCGGGAAGACATTTCGGAAGATTGCTGCGAAGCCATGTTGTACGTACAATAGATGGCGAATCCTCAAATTATCAGAGCTCCAACCAAACAACTAGTCCATTGTACTCCTTATTAGTTTCTTTTAATGGAATCTTTCAGTCTGTCGACGAAGGATGAGTAAACACTTCAGTTATAAAACACCTACAGTACCAACATCCACCACGCAACACCGAGTATCTACAGCCTGATGCGAGCTTAAGGCAGACATTCACAGAGGTAGTGCTCCGGATTGTCGTCATCACTTTCACAGCAAGCGTCGCAAGAAGTCGTATTATTTATGCTCGGAATATTTAAGTGCTTGACAAAAATGTCGTGCGCCATCACGACGCCAGTCAGCAGCCTGCAGTCAGTCCTACTGAGTGACAGCGAAAAGTCCGCTGACCTTTTAGAGACGTCGGGAAGAATTCGTTTGGTCTGCCGGCCACCTAGAGAGACATGACATCTGCAGTTTTGCTCATATATAAACAGCTGTTAATGGAAGCCCTAACCGAAGACGCAATCAGACCTGACGTAGGTTTGAGTCCAGCCTTGCCTGGCAAGCTCATCGGCGATTTCATTTAACGTGATCCCATGGTGATCTGGGTCCGAGACAGGACTCAGTGAATTTAGCCTCACGAAAGCGTTCAGTGAAGTTTTGCATCCTCGAAATAGATTGGAAGTCGTAAGAGGGTTCGCCAAGGGTATAAGTGCAGCTTGGCTGTCGCTACAGATGCTAAAGTTATGGAGCCATCCATGTAGGCCCGACTACACGCGTCAGATTCTGGCCGAAACCAGTTTACAAGTAGAACCCAGGGAAAGTCGATTTCGTATTTTTTCTGCTGCAGAATTTCTGATGTCATTGTATCAGACGCATGTCCATGAGACAAAAAACAGTCGGCGCGCAAAGTCATCAAAGCTCCAGCGCGTGTTGTGTCAAAGAATATTTCTTTTTAAACGGAAGGTGGCTTTGAGAGTTCACTCCATTATATGAATAACAAGGGGAGGAAGACTCATTAATGCATCTAGAGTGGAGCCAGGCCTGCTATGTAAAGCGCGAAAGACGAGACAGTCCGTTGCTATGACGTATTTTCGAGAGAGCTTATTCCACCAGACAACCGACGCATACGATATAATCGCCTTAGGCAGATCTAAATGACCCTTCGCGGTGGAAGGCTAAATGCCTTGCCGACTGCTTCTTTGCACTGCCAGAAGGCCGACAGTATCTTAAAGGCTTTTAAAGTAACATGTTTAGTCTATAAAAGTTTGTTATCCAGGATGTCACTAAATATTTAGCTTCTTTGGAGAATTGGATTGTGATGCCTTCAAGCACTAGATGAGTTAGACCAGACAGCTTCCTCTTTCTCTTAAAGGACTGACTGAAAGCCTAGTGCACCAACCGTCGATCATGTCTATGACTGCCTGCGCTTTGGAGCAATAAATCTAAAATCTTATAACTGGCAACAACAAGAATGAGAGTAATTCTGAATGTTTTCGAAAAGTGTCTCCGCCGGTATACCAGGGGTGAATCCACGGTACCGATGGCAGGTGATGGCAGGCCATGACCGGGCGCCTGAAGATGATATCCCGGCGGATTAAATAATGTAACTGCATTGATTTTGTGTGGCGATGGTACGGGTGGTGAAGAAGTCAATGATGGAGAAGTTAGCTATAAAGGTGATGTTGAGGAAGAAGACAAAGATACTATTGCTGAAGAAATCGTCGATGAATAGGCAACTTCAGCGTTTGAATTACGGGAACCATGATGCTGATGATGGATTTTAACGATGATGATGAAATTGCGAGGGTATGGGAGTCGGTTCTGCACTTAAACCATTACTGGTGGACCTAGCTGCAATTCTTGAGGGTCCACAGGTGCTAGTAAACATCAATAGGAAGTCTAGAGGTGCAGTAGCTGCCGGATGCTGACCAAATCTACAGGAATTATAGGCAACAGTGGCTATTCAGAAAGATTGAATCCGCTTGATCTAGGAATACTGTGATTGCTACCAACCGTTGGTGTAGTGACAGCCGAAAGCCAGTCAAATGAGCTAAACGGATTAGTGCATGTAGCAGTTAAAGGCGGACTAAGCATAGTGGAGGCGCATTACGGAGCTAAAGCGCTGATAGCAGCTACCTCAGATGCGGCAGGCTTTGAGGATATAGAGGACAGCGATGGTGATAATGGTTTTGATGCAGATACTATCTGGTTTTGGGAGTACAACATATCCATGGCGGGGTATATAGTATGTGTATGTTGTGCTCCTGTTGTGCGTTGCTCTTGATTTCGAATCATATTATGTTAACTGGGGCATGTAATTCTTTACATCATGGACCTTCACTAGGGGAATGTTCTCAGACTGTGATCGACCAGATTTAAGAAGAACTTGAATTTGTCGCCTATTCCCTTTGTATAACTCAACCACAAGCGCATCTATCAACGGTTTACAATGCTCCAACGGAACAGATAGTTTCTGGTTTTAACGTAAACACCTGTCGTGTAGACTTAAGTTTACGGGATGCCCTTACATCTATGGGAGCAAGGATACGCCTTGCTATCGCTCTCCGCCAATAACTTAGATACAAATTCGGAACTGTGTTGGAGGCGCAAGTTCCACCCTTGGTATAAGTCCAGGCTGACCTAAAACCTCTTACTGCTCTTAGGGTCACTGCACCCAGTACTTATTGCAACTCTACATTGGGTCACATTAGCAGGAAGATCCTTCCCGCGATTTTGGGTTTAAACCACAGCCACCATGACGCTCCCACAAGGGGGCCTACCTCAAACAAGTCAGGCCCGGAATGAAATCCGGGGGGGGGTCCGGATACCGTGGTACCGTGATTTAAGTCCTGGTAGGGACTACCGGTGGTCCTGTTGGCAACTTGTAACTGATCAAATCGTAGCAACCTTCGGTGGCGTCATCTGAAGATGTTTACGATAAGACCAGTAATATGCTCTGCCCCGCTTTTTATTAGACAACGACATTGAGGGGCGAAGCCTTGATAATTGGGCGGGGGCCCTCTCCAGCAGAACAGTAGGAAAGAAGGACTCTCGAAAATCAGCCAGAGTCATTAATTGATCTGAATCAGTGTATGCCTGCATGTTTATACAAGGAACCACAATACTGTCCACGAAGACTTTTTGAACCTTGTAGGGCGGAAGATGAAAACTACCGGAGGATATTTCTGGAATGATATGCAGTCGATTTGAAGGATCCTTTCCAACCACGGATCCCTGTTGAACTGCTGCAACTACTGCAACTGCTGCAGCGTGTCTTTGCAGGTGCATTATAGCTGAATAGCTTCCTCCATTAGACTGATTGCCTCAACCAATTTGATGCTGCTGCTATTATTGTTGTTGTTGTTGTTGTTGAGCACGCTGAAGTTCGGCGGCGGCTACTTCTTGCCGTTGCTGTAGATACAACCCAACAGAGAGTACAGCCACATCATACGCTTGTGCATGGACATCAGAAGTATTGAGGTGTTGAGCATAGATTCAACAAATCTGCACACGCGGCCTTGCAGTAACCCCAATTTACCCCCGTCATCACATATTGGCAACAGTCAGCATCCACAATCAGAGTCCTATTCACCAGAATTGCTTTGAAACACAAAACTAGTGATTCATCTATGCCTTGTTAGTTAGCTACACATACTGTCAAATTTGCGTTGTCGAAACTACCTTCCGCTCCTTCTTGCCGAGTGCGCCTTAATTTCTGCCTACCAGATTTTGAAGCGCGTAAGTGTAATGTAGTTTTGAGCACGTGGATCTCGATCAGACTGTCCATGAGCTTCAACATGAAGGAAGTAAGATTTATGGGTTTGAAGCTCTTGGCGAGGGTGTAGTCCTCTTTTCCGACTTTTGGTATAAAGGCTACCCTCCCTATTCGCCAGGGTTTCTGTATGTATACCGGTGTCAGCCTAGCACTCACAGCTGGTCAATACTTTTTTTTGCAATGTAACTGGGTATATGCCATTGGTGTCAGACGACTTGAACCATTCAAATGAAGCTACAGAGTATAGCATGTTTAATGGCCTCATCCGTCACCACAACCGATGATATACTTTATACCACCTACGGCATATAGGATCTGGTTATGAGCTTGTTCTGATTAGGTTGCTGGGAAGTCAGTCTCAAGTCTGAGAGTCTGTAAATCGACTTCTGGCGTTGTCCTTCATTGACTCAATAGAAGTTTCTCTACAGAGATGTTGTGTCTTATCTGAGTGGGAACTCACGCGGATGAGTGTTCGCGGATGTCTTAGTTATGAATTGGATTTACGCTATCATACGTATTCAACAAATTTTATATGTCTTCCTTCCTCATCTAGACCCAGATCTAGGAATGGGGGAGTTTGGTTTTCATCTCCTTTAAATATCTCCTAGCTTGTTTAAAAGATTCAAATTGTCAATATTCCGTTTACAAAGTCATGGTCTTTAGATGAAATAGTTTTGCCCTACATATAGTAAGCCATTATTCATTATTCGTATAAGTTCACACCTCTAAGCTTAACCATCATCTGCACAGGTCCAAGGTTTGGTTTCCATTCAAATCCTTCAGTGTCAGGGAATTGGTCCGTTTCGAAATATTCTAAAGTTTTGATTACTTGTTCTAGTTCCCTCTAGCTAAGAATTTTCGAGAAGATAGGACTACTATTCAGGGCGCTATCAACCATCTTCTTGTGTACACAAGCACCGGAATCCTGTGGCCCAGTAACATGACCCACTGCATAATGTCTCCAAGAACATGGGATCTCAAAATGTAGGTTCCATTCATTTAGGCAGAATTTCTCCTCTTCTTATCTCCCATGTAACTCATGTTTTCTGACTAAGAAACCCAACTAAGGTCTGAGGGCCATAAATATCCATGATCACAGAAACCGCACAGACGTCCTAAAAACAATAAACGTTCTCAAAAACGTTTAACTATTGAGTGGGTGTGTCAAGGAAAGCTTTCCTTCTTTTTGCTCTCACAGAGTGATTTGTAATCCTTGTTCCATTTCAAAATTGACATTTTATTACGTACTCTATTTCTGCAGTCCCTGTAGAGATATCTCCATCTTTTACGATATCGTTAAATCTACTTAAGGAGTTAGCATTTTCCACGATCCCTGTTAATAGATCTAATTAGTCAAACTTTTGCTATTCGAAACCTCTGAACTTGGCCAAAGGAAACCTATCAAAAGTAAAGAAACAGACAGCGGACCAAATAGAAACCCCCGCTTAAAAAGACAACTCAACCAAACCACTTGGCTGGGAAAGTTGCTCCTTAAATTCAACTTAATTACGAAGGCACTGCTAGAAAACCACTTTCTGCCACAAAACCACCCTCCGGTCCCCGACTCTGGTTTAACAAATAACTTTGTTGCAACAAAAGGATTCAGTTTCATTGCTAATTGGAGGGGAAACAGGAGACAGGACATCTACGAGTATCTCGCCACAAACCAAAACCGCATTAGTACAAACCTCAGGTATTTACCCTCTGCCATTTATCATCTTTGTCTTCATCGTTGGGTCTTTCGTTTTCCATCATGGAACGAGGAAGAGGCTATAAACTAGAACGAGAACGAAAACGAGGAAAAATCTTCCCAAGACAAAAGGATGCAAATTTGTAAGGAGATTTTGCTTTTTGGTTATTCTGTCTCTCTCACAATGTCATTAGTGTCCTTATTTCGATTTCAAGTTGTTTGACGTTTATCGCGGCATCACTCTCCAGATACAAGTTGAAGTGACTATTGGGTGGTCGGGTAGGTGATTAGGTTGGGGCTGTTGCATTGATGATATCCTTAAAAGTCAAAAGTCAAGACATGCCACAAGGAGTTCAAAGTCAGAGAGGAGCAGAACCGCATCCAATTAGTTTCGTTTCTTTGTGGCCAAGAGTTTTGTTGTAGTCAGGAAAGCGGATTAATGTCTCAATATTGACGGGATAAGGGTGGTTGTAGCAGTGACAGTGGTGGAAACTATGACTGTGGCAGCTCTCCAACTGTAAGTATCAGGATTAAAAAGGAGGACACAGCCAACAACAGCAACTAGGAAACAATAAACTTCAAACTCAACAATTCTGGGACAAATGCATTAGCACCGCTTACATCAGTCGCGGTGTAGAATTCGATCGCCTTTCACATGTGTGTTGACGCCAGATAGCTGCCACTGTCAACCACTGATGAATGCATTGCCCTCTGCTGCTGCTGCTACCCCCTCACTTTTTCTCTATCGGATTACGACGACCGACGGATTCAGCTTTGGCCAGTGGAATGGAAATGTTTCGTTTTTTTTTGTGTTTTTTTTCTGTCAGCGTACATGACTGGAGCTGGAGTTGGAGCTAAATTCTGGTTCTGTGGGCCAGGATGAGAGTGTTACATTTGTTCGGGAAGCAGAGTACAATTGTGCAGAATGCGAGTGCGGGTGAGTGAAGTGAACTGGACTTATTCTGATAATGAGATTATGTGCAACGAATTGCGTCAGGAACTGGGGCGTGCAATAGACAGAAGGGCACACATATATGTATGAGTATACCATCAACCTAAACCCTAACCCAAACCTAAACTAAGGTCTGAACCGATTGTTTACTTTTTGTATTTGCTTTGGAGAGGGGGGCGGCTTAAGTGCAGTAGCATTGTTGTGGGAGGGTTTAGATGCTTAATGCCATTGATGATGGCATGTTGACTACTTGATGTGGGAAATTGTTTCACTACTAACGGAATTGAATCCGATAAGATTGATTTAAGCTTCTGTAAGTCTACAGTTGCTCAGTGTCAATAAGGAATATGATGGGTAGATTACGGGCGAAGTTCTGACAATCTGACAGTAGGCTTTAATTAATTTGGTATACGGTAGTAGCTATAGGTGCCTGATTCCCCGAGAAAACAAACTGACAAACGAGAACATTTTCAGGCTTAAATGTGTTGAAGATATGAAGAGAACATGTACACGAGGTTGGAGGCCATAGAAATATTTTTTTAAGTATGAATCGTCATGTATCTGTTGGTGTACATCTGAAAGGAAAAATCTCAATTGCTAAACATGGTTATAGTTACGTCACAATGTTCCTTAAGATGTTCATTTAGTGAATTTCAAGCTGCTATCGTTGTCCTGTAACGCAACGTTACATGCTGAAAGCAGCAAGGCTCTAAGAATTTTGAGTTTGTGCTCAGCAAAATGGTAATAACCGAGCTTGTGGCCAGACCTAGTTCTGATATTCTAGTTAAGGTTAAGGTTCCACCAGTTCTTTAGAATCTCAAAATTGAAATTTTACGAGAAGAAAGAAGCCGATTGGTCTGACTGATGTAGTGCTAAAAGGCGTCTCTAACGATCAAGTATCTGAGACACATGTTAAATCTTTTATGGACTTCAGATATTGAAATGATCCAAGATGTTGGTTTTGTTCATAACGTGCATGACATAGCGTTTATCACCCAGTAGGGTATTAAATATACATTGGCATGTTAAAACCAATTATACCCTCCGCGTCAATTATTTGGCGCATCACGCCTTCACGCCGCTTCTGCTATCACAAAACTCCAGAGAATTGTCTTCGCTTCGCCGAAGATCTGAACTTTGAAGAAGTTCTGGTTAGCTTTTTACGGATGGCTCAAAACCACTCAACGATGTAGCTCAGAGTCTCCGTGGACCAGCACAATTTTAGTCATTCTCGAAAGATGGACTTGCATCTGTCTTTCAAGCAGAGGCATACAGAATTCTGAGGAGAACGAACTATGTGACTTGATACAAGTTCTGAACCATCTATTCACTTCAAAGCTAGTTCGAGACAGAAAACTGGGGTCGCACGTGCCAATGGATTTTCGGGAATTGAGATCGTCGAAAAACTTGCTGGGCAAAACTCAGAGAAAGACGTTCAGGATGCAAGCATACGTGACATGACTCTCCGCGTTGCATTCAGGCCAAACAGACGCTTTCCAGTGCCTATTAAATGTCAGCGGCATTCCTAATGTCCCTTAGCAGGAATGCCTGCTAACAGCTTATATGGATCTTAGCACGCCACTATGCTTTTCCATCACCACTTCCTATGAAGTTAATGCGGTTACGACTTGCAAGAGCACTTCCTTTACGAATATGCACCTTGCACTTGACGCTGATGAGGTGGTAATTCTGTCTATTGTCTCTACGAAAGCCTGAAAATTTCTATTTAAATTTCTTATACAATAGATTAATACCTGCGAGCAGCAGGCACCCTGACGCGAGCATCATCTTCAATGACCCCGGTGTAGAAGCTTAAGTCGAAAAGACTCACCCGACTACCGTCGGCTGAGGAGTGGCGAACTAGGAACTGCCAAACTTGATTCCAATGGTGGTGTGAGCTTATAGCAAACCGTTCCGAAGGATGCAATGTTGGGGGTCAAACCAACCGTGAATGAGCTATCGCAGGCGCCTTGGGGCGGACCTGTTATACTTAGGCTTAGTCATGTATGGTGCTGACCTTTTATTTCCGATCCTACACGTGGGAACCAAATTAAATTTTGAAATGGACAAACAAAATAAAAAAAACTAGACAGACAATCCCTGTCCGTGCGAAATCCCGACTTCATCTATCTCCCTCGTGGTAGGGGCAATGGAAGAGCTGCTTTCGGCTAGCTATAGTGAGGTGTTCGAAAGAATACTCACTAATGAGAGCGATTTCACCGGTGAGCAGCCTGGTACTCACACCGGTGATACAGCGTAGGACCTTGGTCGAAGGGGTACCCAAGGCAGCAGGAACATCCGTTGCCGAAGATACCTCCAAGAGGTAAAGAAATAAAGGCAAGTGGGAACAGCTCGCTCAGCCGCTGTGCCTGGCGCCTCCATCACCACTGCTAAGAGTGCTAAGAACCCACACCAAAGGGCATGGGTTTTCTACGTAATTCTAGGCATAAGATGGCAAAATATGAGTGCTGTGATCCCACCAACCTAAGCGAATGGGAAAAAGCCGCCTTTTTAAGAGCGACGGCCATCCTGGCCAGAAAATCGTTTACTCAACAGGCGACAAGCAAGTGAGGTGCTGTTGCAAAGGCGGGAGTGGAAGCACTCTACCTCCTACGCCGCAAAATTAAAAGAGGGGCCAGCGTCTCAAGAAAGAAGGCAGGTTTTTGCAGCAAGAGAAGCAGATCCGACGATGCAAAAAAGGTGAAGCCTGGTACTTCATCCGCATTGCGTCATAAGCAAAGCGACCCGAAAGACAAGCTTCTTGTTGCCGTGATTAACGAGCTGCGGTCGTCTGATCATTGGAAAAACGTCGACTAGAACTTCCAAGACGTCCTGTGGAAGGAATTATCTACCACAGGAAACGGGGAACTTAAATTCGATGGGAAGGCGGACGCAAGGTTGTAGCTTATGGGAATAGGCTTTCTGTGGACTTCCTCTGACGCTCTGTTTTGGAAGTATGCGATGCTTGGGAATGCATGGGTTTGGGTACCACTCCATATGCAGAATCCGGAATTAAATCCGATACATGGAGAGTCCTTAAAACGGGGCCTAGACGGCAGTGCGGCCAGCATTTTCTACTGCCCCTAAACAGGGATTGCTTACCATACCTCGAAAAATCGAAAGGTATGTTAAGACCAAGGGCAAGGACGAGGAGGAACTCTTGCAATATGTTGGAAGTGCTGTAGATAAACCTACACCACAGTAAAACAGCGACGGCCTATCAGGTGGAGTACATCACGAGACAGAACGTCACAGCCATACTCATAGAATGGCTCTGGATCAATAAGGACAACTAGATCCAGGGTCTTAGGCTGAAAAATTACAAGTTGTCCCATAAGGCAAATTACTATTAATTAAAATTTTTCTCAACTATATAACTGTGAAGGTCCTAATCTTAGAACGAGCACCAGCCTCAGCCTCATTAGACGAATCCCTTCTAGAGCATTTTCCATAAGATTTCGTTAAATGTCTGGGCGCAGCGCCTGTGTATCTTTCTGAATTTTTGAAAATTACTTGGTCACCAAAAATTTTCCGTAATAGCGCAATTGTGGGTTCATTCTGCTGAAACTACAATTCAGGACTCTCAGTGATCGGTGGCCTCAAACAATTTTCAATAGTTTCCCGGCAACGCCGTCTTCAAAGACGCAGCGCTCAATAGCTTTTCCGTAGTAACGCCACACCAGGGTGTGCACTTAGTCGTATGTAAGTGAGGACGATGACAGCCTGGTGATCCACTCCTCAGTTCTAAGTGTATATGGCAATTTTGTCTGAATGATATCACCTCATGGTGTTGGCTATCTTTATAATCGAAAACCGTATGCAATACGTTGACTTGCGTCTTGCCCAAATTGGATTTCGTACTGAAACTCTGCAACGATCTGCGAAATTCGCCAAATGTGTCGATGTTTCTGAACAGTGAAGAACATTTGCATAAACTCGTTTAACGTTTACTTCCATTTCGGCAGTGAAACGTCTCCTATTTTAGTTTGGGGATGATCAGCTACAGCCCTCTATTGATGAAATAGTCAAACTTGTGTCGGCATCATGTTTGCAGAGGGTAGATTCAATTCCGTACATGAAATTGTCGCTGATAAGCTAATTTGTTTCAAATAATGGAGCAAGCAAAATAAAATTTTCTATAAAGTGCTGGAGCTCATCACAATGAATAGCACAAGTTAGAATTAGAAGTTTCTGAACAAAAAAAAAAAAAACTGAAGAATTATGACTTCTTCTAACCACCCAGCGACTTGCTGGTCACCCTGCGCGGTAATCTCATTCGCAGGATTAAGCGGCAATACCCCCGTACTGACACTCTCGTTTAAAACACTTGGTCCGTAAAGCTGTGAGTTGTGCGGCCCGTTAAGTGAATAACAGTCTCAGATACGGTTGATTCTACTCTTGATGACCCCAGCAGATGAAACAGAGTATTGCCCTCACCTGAGAGCTGCGGACATTGATATGATTATTGTGAAGTTATAGATACTACTTACATATATGTATAACGTGTTTTCCGGTCCGGTAAATCAAAGCATCACAATTTGTCAGCGTATGGAAAACTATGGAAAAGATTTAAGAAGTTCAGGTCGGTAGTCAATCCTTTTAGACCAAGTTTTAAATATTTCTAAGCTCTATAAGGTGATGACAAACTTCAGAAACCTGAGAAAACTTGGTCTTGTCGCAGAATATTCGAAAACACATAACATATCACACAATTTTGAAGTAAGACGTACTCCAAACTTCGCCAATGAGCTATCGTGCCTTGTTATAATCTTTGCTTTGGAATAGGTATTAGGTCAGGTAGACGTCGACACACTATTACTATAACCACCACACGGCTTTCACACCTTGATATCCATAAAACGATCTGACTAACAGTTGATCAACAAATCGTTAACCAAATTGATCATATTATTATCGATGCCAGGAACTCCTTCAGTGTTTTGGACGTCCAAACGTTTCGAGCAGCTAACATCGACTCGCACCATTATCATGTTGTAGCCCTGATACAGGTGCAGATATCCGTAATAGCCCAAAGTCAGCGAACCATTGTGAGCAAGTTGAATCTCAAACTGCTACAACCGCCAGAGCCTTTTCCGATCGAGTTTCCCTCAACATCTCGATGAGTTTGATGCCGCCAGCAGTACCAGTGGCCCAAAAAAAGGGAGGGGGAGACGAAATGGTGAATGGAGTTCTAGAAAAACAAGCGGTACATAGCGGTCTTGTAGAAAAATATGACAGGAGCCTGCGAGTTCTACTATCAGAGAATAAGGAAAGAACATAAGCCTCTCAGAAGAAAAAGAAAGAGCACGAGAATCTCTAGATCAAGTTCTGAAGTTTTATCAACAAATAAAACGAACAGGACAAAGCTGTTCTCGTAAAGCCCGTACAGAAATCTTCAATGCAGAAAGGGGCCTCATAGTTTTCTTTTTTTTCGGTGATAAGAGTCTGGGAAGATTATTTCAACCTGGACCAAAGCAGACAACATTTGTGACCACCAGATTTATGCTGCGTTAAATTTTCCCGCAACAAGTTTGACTCCCTTCCCTCTTTTTTTTGACTATGAACACCGAGCTTTGGCGGAGGTGGAACGCAGCTATGGTTCCATCAGCCAGTGGTCCACCGACCACAGACCTCGGAAAACAGCCCGGGCGGTTATCTCCGAAGAGAAGAACGAGGGGCTTCGGTCGGTTAATCCCTAAAGGGATTAGGATAGGAAAGCTCACGTCGAACCAGGAGTCCATGATGTGATATGAGATCCACCAAGAACACCGTTGTCGGTCAGACATGACGTCTGAAAGTAGCCGAATGGACGGTTCTTTTAAGCCAGACACCAGAACACGATGATGACGAGTAGAGGAGGAAGGTCCCTGGAGCTTACACCCCAACGAAAGCCAAGATCTACTAAGGCTGGAGGAACACAATATCCCATTACCGATGTGGGTACGGATAACAGCATCACAGCACTACAATTGACGTGGATCAGCTAGCCAGATAGCACCGAGCAAACCGATCGATGGGCGAAGAGACGACGACAACAAGAACAATTAAATGAAAAGACGACCAATAACAAAAATACAAAAGGGCTGACAAACAAAATAATAAAACCAATAAATATTTATAAGGGGTGACGCGCTATTGGTCAGTCCACATCCTAACAAATCTGCGATAAAAAATTCCACAGGCACTGTACTTGGCTTTTATTAGGGGCGGCTATCCAGAGGATGGCTGGATCGAGATACAATCCCTATTTTTTTTCTCATTTTCTCTTCTTCGCGGGAAGATTTTCGTTTTTTTTCCTTACGAAGGTTTCGTGATTCCATAAAAATCATGTTTTCTTTTACCCAGGTCTAGCTGTCATAAAAGCGCTATCTGGAAGAACCCACCGGAGAGTTGTCGGTGCCAGGAAGCAAACTTAACACCAATATGATGTAAGAACAGCCATTTACAAGCTTAAGTCTAACAAAACTTAAAAAATACTTTGCCCCTTCTGATCTGGCCTCAATATATAAAGCATTCATCCGCCCAAAATTAGAGTACAATGCTCACATCTGGTCAGGTGCACCTGTGCGTGCGTGCGATAAAACTCATAGCTTATACCTACAATACATCACTCAGTCAATGCACTCCCTCGAACACCGACGAAATGACTCGTGTCTCTTTTTGTTTTATCGCTATTTCCACCACCAGTGGTCCAAAGAAATCGCCAGTAGCATTGCGTACCTTCAAACCCTCAACCGTAACACCCTTGTCGCTATGAATGCTCATCAGTATACCCTCAAGCCCATTTTCGGACGTACTCTAGAATATCCTGATTCTTTCCTAAGCCGAAAAACTCGCTTGTGGAATGCCCTGCCGAGCTCTCTATTTTCAAGTCATTATAACATTCAGACATTTAAAACCAACGTACATCGGTGCCTATCTTTCTTTCCTAGCTAAATTTCCTTCGACGACCGGTGTGCAAACATTTTAAGGGTACTTTAATCCCTTGAGAGCGAGCTACTTAAAAAAAAAAGGCAGAAATTCGTGAACTATTTTATGATTACGGAGCAACATAGAACAAATAGAAAGGATTCTTACAAGAAATAAAGTTTTTTAGGACGAATTTGCAAAGAGGGTTATTTTTCGAGTTTCTTAATTAAACACACAAGCAACGTTCTTAGCACTCGGTGAAGCCTGTACTATGAGACTCACGCCCCAAGTAAGAAAAAAGGGAACACCGCTTTCGAAAACAGACTCGGGGTAATCAAACTTGAGGCGGACTAAAATGTTTTTCTGGCTGGCACGTCTTGAAGCCGATGAAAAAAAATATCGCTTTTTTTCGGAAGAAAACGAATGATCTAAAGGAACGCTAAGTCGGTATCATAAAAAAGTCCTTCTGTACAAATCACGTTCAGAAATTTACTTAGACAGAAACGTAAAGACAGCGTAGTGCATAGCAGAGTCTCAGTCGGTGACAAAGATTAGGATTACTCTTGCAGACGATTAAATCGGGCTATCCAATGTTGGGCTCGATAACCAATACCGTCTGTTCATTCATCTGTAGGCGTTGTCAACCCAAATAACTTTTACCCCTCACTCGTTATCCAGAACTCAACTTTAGCACCCCATTGCTATGTTTAAAACAGGAAAATTCCCGAATCTGCTAATACTTAACTGAAGCAAAGCAGTTATTGGAGCTTCATCCTTTGTCTTATTTTTTTTTATTATGTCGTGGTATGAAGTGTAAAGTACACCATTCTACGCAGTAAACCCCTTTCATATTCGGTTTCACTTACCATCACCTTCTATTTCTCAGCATCGAACACGAAGCATCGACAACTACCCAAAGAAGCACTGACTTGTGGGTCAATGGACCTTAAATTTGAATTAATCCGCTTTCACGTCAAACTAGAACAATCAGCAAAATTTCCAAATTGAGTTCCACACCCGAAGCTATCACGCCTTCCTCAAAAAAAAAAAAAACACAAAACACCCAGACCAACATCTTTGGGCAAACCTCAACTACAATACTTTGACGTGCATTTGTCGGCTCAATGCGCTGTCAATCAAACCGCCAAGATAGCGCTCTATTGCTTCCTACGATAGAGCCAGCCAGAAAACTCCTATCGGTTGGCGGTAATATCCCGCCTAATGAGGTCCACATTACCAATTCATCCGTCCACGTCTATGGCGGTTGTTGCAATATGTGCTCAGATGCTGATTTCAATCGCACATGTGGCGTCGTCTCAGTAAGGCTGCGCAAACATTTGCATAAGCGAAGGACGCACAACCAAAAGCCTAAGCTGTAAGCGTTTCGATTTCACTTGGTCGAAACTTGCATAACCACAAAGAAATCCCCGTCGACCAAAAGAGGCAACTTATTGGCCGGCGTGAGTGCAGCATTTTCCTCCTTCGCATGGCGTCACCAGGTCAGAGGTGCCATCTATTGCGAAAGATTTCCAAATCACTGCTGTGAGATCAACCCACGCACCGCAGGGGGTACCTTTGGCGTGTTCCATACGCTAGTCCCGGACGGAATGTATATTTCCCATTGAAATTCACATTCACGGGCACGACTTACAAGATCACCGTGTCTTCACAGTTCGAAACTCAAACAAATTCGATGGAGAAATTCAGATATAGCGCGAGGGGGGTAGTACAACGATTGTAACGATTTCACCTAGAAGGGATGTCGTAGTAATTCGCAGCCTCTTTTGTACAAATGGCTTTTGTGTCTACTTAGCCGCTGCCGTAAAGCCTCTCACTCCTGACAGCTCAACCATTCAAGCATCAAATTGGCCAATCAATCGGTTGATCTGATAAGTCTGCTTCGACCACGACGACGATCGTCGGCAGCGGCGCTGCGGCGCGGCGGCGTGGAGTATTCGTAACATACGCGAATTCATCCAAACGATCGATGCTCTGATCAATCGAAGTGTAGCTATTCGCTGCCGCTGCCGGGACGGAAATCGTGAGTCAGGTGCGGGTGCGGTTTTGGAGAAATCATTTAGAGACCTCAATACCGAGCCATGTAATCACCTGTCAAAGTGTTTTGATAAATGATTACGCTACGTGTAATAACGTGGGCTGTGGCTGTAGCTGTAGATGTAGCTGAAGCTGCTGGTACACAGAGGTGATTATGCCATATGAGGTGGGGTACCACGGTAGATTTAATTAAGTTCATTTAAAAGAAGATTGGGGTTAGAGTTTGTTTATTTAATGGGATCGGCATTAAAATTCCTTCTTCTCCCCATCCCCATGACAAAAAAAAACTTGTTATTCACTAAAGTTGTTAAAACTGGTGCGTGGTTACGAAGAGATCACTGATCCAGCAAACAGATGAGAAGATAACTTTTTAAATAATCATGACGCCAAGTGGAAGTCGATAAAAAGTTCGCAAGTGTGGAGAATACGATTTATTCGGTAATCAGTGGAATTAATAGATACGAGGTTGGCAATCAAATTTTATGAAGCCCCGGGCAGAGGAACCTA
This sequence comes from Volucella zonaria, assembly GCA_963966105.1. NCBI lineage: Eukaryota > Metazoa > Arthropoda > Insecta > Diptera > Syrphidae > Volucella > Volucella zonaria. The sequence goes on along the minus strand of OZ014532.1, from coordinate 189,477,622 downwards.
GTGCCGATCTATTAGCTGAAATGATCAGTCCGAAGTGAGATCTTTAATGTGGGTGGGGTCATTGGACGAGATTTCCAATTTAGAATTGCCAAAGGTTAGTGTCTAATTTGTACCAAAGTGCAAGTGTGAGACTAAATTATAAAGCAAACGAATCTATAAAATGTGAGCGTTTAAGGCAGAACCATATTTGACAGAATTCGTAACTTCGTTATAGCCTTATACCTTTTCTACATAATTTTTCACCGACATATGAATGCAATCTGGTCTAAGCTTATGACAAGAAGGCAAGAAGGCAAGAAGGCAAGAAGGCAAGAAGGCAAGAAGGCAAGAAGGCAAGAAGGCAAGAAGGCAAGAAGGCAAGAAGGCAAGAAGGCAAGAAGGCAAGAAGGCAAGAAGGCAAGAAGGCAAGAAGGCAAGAAGGCAAGAAGGCAAGAACTAGGAAACTGATAAACTACCTCTCATTGCGGACACTAGACAACGGCTGTCATACAAAGGCCGATGGATTTTTCTATTAAGCAGGCTTATTTGTGCTGTCTCACATTGTGCTTTTAGATGCAGAGAGGCTATATAGAAAGTCATTGCAATTTTAAATTTACAAGCTAAAATGCTCATTATTTCGAAATACATACTCAAATTTGTCAATTTCTGGAAGCAGCAAATTTTTCGAAGCCATTCTGAGTATCAACCTGAGTACAGAAGGCTTTGCGCTGGTCAAGATGCTTGAAGAAGTAGTAATCAGTGTGCAAAAAATCCGGGGACCATGGTGCGGGCGGGACACTGCTTTGTATGTTTTGTAATCCTGTTGGCTTAACCTATAGAGCATCTGGTGGCAATGTAGAGTCCAGCATTGTTGCGTAAGACCTCTTCTGTTGACCAGTTTCAGAATTCGGAGTGACAAATTACAACTCTGCGTTAATGGCTTCGTCTGGACTCTTAGCGGGGCGATGGCTACGCTTTCAGATCAAAGCCGGTTATCGTGCAGAACCGATGAACCAACCAACCAAAGGATGAGCGGAAACCGACTCGTATTGACGATTTTTCAAAATTATTCAACTTTGGCAGTTACCCATATTTCGACATTTACGAGTATTAATCTTCCAGTTTCGATATTCTGAAATTGCTCCACAACCCATATTGGTGAACGTCCTTCAAACAACAACATGTTTGTGCTTAATTCCAGCTGCTTCCAGTGTCGCACTCCAATTTGATTGCGAAACTATAAATGCGGTAGTGCTCTGCTGCGTCATCTTTCCTGGTTACAATCGATGACTCCTTTTATCGGAACAGTGGTAGCCATTCGCTCAACATGGCCCAGTAGTCTCAGATTTTGGATCCGTAAGTGGCCAAGTAGGTAGGTAGTTATCGGTACGGGTACACCATGAACCAAGTAGAACTATTGGAGAATGTGGATTTTTGTTACCACGACTCATATGACCTGTGGAGTTAAGAAAACGGATTAGATCTCGTATTCGTTTACCCGAGATATGGTTAAGGTCGTCGAAGACTGGCTGGTTTAGTGCACGCAGTTTGGCTCTTGCTAGTGTCGGGCATTTGCAGAGGACATGAGAGAGAGTTTCCTTCTCATTTTCATTCCCGCCATTGCGGCAGTGGGTGTTGTAAGGGATGCCTCGTGACTATCGCTGTGATTTTGTCCATAGTTAGGCGGGTTGTGTTTAGTAGGTCTTTTGTTCTATTCTTATCGTAGGTCGGCTCTATCAACTTTGATATGGCTCACTTGATTAATCCCATCCATTGGAGGTTGGCCTTCTCTAAGAAGTGTAAGTGGATTTGTCCTTTAAATGCGAGTCGGTGTAAATGACCGTGTCGAAGTTCTTTACTACTTCATCTTTCTTCCACTGGTCACTGGTGGGGAATCCTACGCGGAAGTTTTTCTTCAAGTTAAATTTGTGTGTGATTGGCTAATATTCGTAAGCCCCTCTAAGTCCAGCTCGTCCAGAGATTTGTGAATAGCTTCAATTTGTATCTTATTAAAGGGTCCCTCAATGTCTTGAAAGGAAGCTAGGGTATATTCTTTGTAGTGCATGGATTTTTCGATTGTTCGCACTACTTCGTGGAGCGCTATTTCCGTGGATCTTCCGTTGAGTTAGACGTGCTCTGATTTGAATAGAGATGATTCTTCTAGAATGCCTCGCATGTAGATGTCTAGGGTACTCTCCAGGGTTTTAAGTACCAAGGAGGTTAAACTAATTGGCTTGAAATCCTTCAAGGATTCGTGCCCGCGTTTTCTTGCCTTCGGTATAAACACCATTCGAATGCGTCTCCAAGATTAGAGTACGTAGTTCAATATTCAGCTTCTGAAGATTGACGCTAGCCAAGGTGTTGTTAGGTTTTAAGAGCTCTGTAGAATTACTACCTGTCATTCCTGTCATCGTCAGGGCCCGGGACTTAAACGAGGAGAAGCTGTTCAGAGCCCAGGAAATTTTTTCCTCGAAAATGATTGCTGTGGGATGTAGGATGTACTTACCGATACCTTCCGGGTTCCGTACTGATATCACTGCATCCGGGAAAGTGTGTTTCCATCAGGAGTTCCAGGGTCTTGGGAGAGGATTCTGCCCATCCTCCATCTGATCTTCTTAGAAAGGTTGGAGTGTTCTTGGGCAGAATTTTTGCTAAGCCTGGCGGAGTCCTTGAGGGTTTCTATTGAATGGCAATAGTCCATCCAGGCCTGCTTCTTGGATGTTTGTATGATTTTATTATGCAGAGGGTTTAAAAGAGGGTTTCTAAACGGTTTAGTGGTTTGGCCTCGAGACTCAACTCGTAGAGGACGCATCTGTAGTCAAACAGTGACCATAGGTTGGAAGTTCTCCAATTCTCGAACCTAAAGTTGTGATTGTTTGTTTTAAGTGTAATATCAAGGACCTTTTGCCAACCTCTTTAAGTTTCTGTACAAGGAAAGACAAAGGTTGGTATCGTGCCCTTATTGCAAACAGATAAGTTAGCTGTTAGAATAAATTGGAATAGTTACTCACCTCCACCAATATCTTCTGTGCTTCCCCAAACTTTATGCCTCGCGTTGGTGTCGCAGCCCATCAGTGCACCCAGGTTGTCCTTCTTTGTTATGATGGCTGTAAGTTGCTCCATGTGGTGCTGGTCTCTCATGAGTTATGTATGCTGATGAGAGCTTTAATATCTTTCTTAGCGAGTACGCATGTTCTGGGCTTACCTATAGCCTGATGTTTGTATTGTTTGTCTTAAAGCCCCTCTATGTCAAAGTCTCTCACCCAAGGTTCCTGGATAATGCCGATGTCAGTATTTCCCTCCCTTGAAAAAACACGCAGGTTATAGCAGACACACCTAGAGTGCCTCAGATTAATCTGTATGTCGAAAAAATATTCGGTTCTATTCGCGTTGACGGACTTTGGGGATGAAGATTCAACCATAAACTATAGGAGCTGTACAGTGACAACGATCTATTTAGAAAACGCGCATCGGTCGTCTGAGATGGCTAGGACATGTAGAACAAATGGACCCCAACAAAGTGAAGGATGACCTCATCTTAGGCTGCGCGCACAAGTAAAAGGGAACCTCAAACCTCAAGTGCGCAACTGGATACAGTTACGTAAAGACCGGACTAACTGGAGAGGTTTATTAGTTGAGGCACAGGTATACCCCGGACTGTAGCGCCTTCTAAGTAATAAGTAAAATTGCTGGAAATGACTTCAGACTTCCTGTGAAAAATGGAAGAGAAATTCATTTCTCAATGTGGTTCTAGCCGACGAAGCAATTACTAAGTAGGACTTTTCTGACATTTTGTATAGAGCTGACTGAGCTGGCAAAGTACTGCCCAAAGCCGTTTTGGGTGACATCAATAAACCAAGCTCGCTAACTCTAAATGACTTAAGGACCAATTTAATTCGCCGGAAGAGGTTCTCCAGGTATGGATGATTGTAAATATTTAGTTTAAATTGGACGCTTTAGTACCAATTTAAGGGATGCCTACCAAGAGTAGATCCAATATCGCTGAATCACCATAGAGAGCGCAGCGGTAACCCCTGAACGCTAGCCCTACGGATAGAGGAGATTTTTGTAGTCAGCACGAAGCCAAAAATATATCTCTATCATGCATATATGTACGTAGATCAGTCGGACAATTCTCAATTAGCCCAAAAAGAATGTCTTATCCAGTTTATGACGCATATATTCTAGGAAGATCAAAACGAGGGGGAGAATCGTCTTGCTACCAAGGACTTCAAGCTGTGAAATAAAACAGGAACCTACTAGTCTGCTATAAAACGACAAATCCGTATAAATTCAATACCCAAAAATCGACATTCATAACTCTAGACTGAAATGATAGCCATATGGCCACCAGGTCTTATATTGATTGGTAGCTATATAGGGTAAATTGAATTATGTCTCAGCAAAATGAAGGACACTTAATAAATTGACTTAGCCACTGGGCTTTAAAATCAAGGGTTGCTACCAAGCATCTGCAAGCCCAATAATCGATTCAAACAATTACTTTTATTAGACATCTTCTCAATAGTTTCTCCCTCAGACATCCGGCATTTAACATACCCCAAAGGGGAAGTTCGTAGCTAATCCAGCAATTTTCACAGCTCACAAACGTGAGAAAGTTGCAAATCCTTAAAAATTGCAAAAATTCGCGTCCTCTTCGGGTATGGCAGCTCGATGCAAGGGACGCCAAACGCGTTCCTTTTACATAAAAATGTTCAATAGGGCGTTGGCATAATCCTAATCCGGACATTGTTAGAGCTGCGTTGTTGCATCACCTTTCACTTTACAAGGTCCTGCTGCAGTTCCCTGTGATTCACTATGATTCACTGTGGTTCCTTCTGACTACATCCCAGGAACAAACAAATCGAGACGATATCCAATCACTGTCCTGTGAGTACGAAGGTGTCAAATGATTTTGTTTGGCTGTACATTGTCTTGACGCGACACCTAGAAAAACACATTTCCAACTCTATGAGCGAAGGATGTCCTTTGTATAAAAAGATTATAGGTACGTACATATACCTGGCTGTCGCATTAAAAGGAAATTTGTATCTGAGAGTTTTAGTTTTTTTTTTTTATATCTAGTCATTCATGGTGTCCTCCTGGTCTGTAGAATGCAATTTATCGGAAGATGCAAAGCGGATAACACAGGGATTACGAAAGTACATGTTGTACCTTACAAAACCCAAAACGTAAACGTACATACATACATACGTATGTATGTCTGAAGGATGAAACTGTTCGCAAGGAATACCAACAACAAGAAGAAAATAAAAACCAAGAGCAAAGGCAATAGCATCACCGGAAAAAACTGTGAAATTCAAAACGTCCTTTATCCTTCCTCAGATAGTCGGAGAGGTGGTGATTACCGCTTCCGAGCGATTTGATATACATATACTTGACGCCCACCTCCTTGTGTTTTTTTTTTTTTTTTGGTAGCAGATTTGTCTATTTTTTGTAATTTTTTTGTTTTTTTGTTGGTCGGGGAACAGGTCCTACCACCGAGTTTCATTTCAGGGGATATCTTGTTAGGGATTCCTTTCTTTCATTTCTACTTTGGATGTCATGTCGTCGTTTTGGGTCGGTGTTTGTTTCGTGGCAATGGTGGTGGTGTGATATTCCTCGAAGGAGCTACCCGAAAACAGACAGCAAACTGGCACAAACTGGCAGAAGATTCCAATCTCTTTCAAGATTTGACAGTTCATTTCATTCTTCGTTGAGCTGTAAGAATTTAATCACACATACACTAAGAGACAGGGCACTTTTGTACTGTCACATTGGCACACCTTTCCATATCCACCTCCAATCACCTCCGACTCCCTTGTGACGTAAGATGGGACGATAGTAACGAAGGTGGCAGCAAGCAGCGACTTTGTTTGTTTGCCACACAAAAAAATGATCCAATTTCCGGTTTGGTTGGTTTGATGGATCTGGTTGATGAGAACAGGAAGACAGGAAGACAGGAATACAGTAGACAGGACATCGTATTTACATAAGGACAACGCACGAGGGCCGTTCTCGTTCCTTTGACGAGATTCTTGTTATTTTATTTTATTGGGTTGGTGTCAATGTCAAAGGATATCTGTGTTTCAGTTTCAATTTGTTTGCGGACATTTAAATGGATGGCTCTTTTGCGATTTTTGCATCCAAAACATTGGATGCTGTGATTTGACAGACGTATTGAAGATAATTTTGAAAAGTACGAGTTTGGTGGCAGTATTTTCAAAAATATTCCGGTGCTGTGCGTATTGCGGATGGTGATCCAACATAGGCGCTCCTATTTTTGCTTCGACTTCTTGGCGTTTTTAGTTGCATCTAGCAAGTATGTTAGTTGACACCCGACATTAAAGTTTTAAATTCCCTGACTGTGGTGTAATTTTCGCATTGAAACAATCGTTGTTTAGATCGGATGGAATACCAGTGTCCATTGGTAGCCAAGCCATTTCGGCCGATGAACTAAATTCGTTCTGCTGTAAGAATGTACGAACATTTTCGATGTTTGCCCACGTTGCCGTGGTCACCGAAAACTAAGCTAGACAGTGCCTTCGAGCAGAATTTAGATTGAAAATATGATAGATCGGCTGCATACAGTGGACTTGGTTGGCGGGCGCATTTAAGACTAACCAACCTCGTATGTACGGTACCTGGCTTCATGCAGTTCGAAAAGCATTTCTGTAGCTACTCGTGGCAACACAATTTCTTAGCTAAATATAAGAATTTCTAACGCCAGGCCATAAAACGAAGACTGATAAACCGCTGTCACTGATAGGACAGGCGCTAATAAGCACTGGAAGTGCTTCTGCTAACCCCAGGCTTAGCAACGCTATCAGGGTTCGATTTCGGCAGATTTCGCTTCTTTGGGCCGCTTAGAAACTAGGAGTAACCATCTGGGGAAAGCCAAGCTGGACTTACAGCCAACACTATTTGAAAAACGCCACTAGGTTCCACCAACCCACGTCGGGAGAAACTCATAAATTTGAAGAAACTATGACCCCTGTCCGTAGGCACACAGGAGAGACTATGTCAGTGGCTGCAGCTGGTTGTATCCTAAAAAGGTGCAAATCCATTTAAAAATTGTCCGGCACCTAAAAAAAAGTGATGGTGGTCACGTAGTTGCGGCTCTCAGCATGTCGAGAATATTGTTATTAATTTTGGTATAAAGGTGAAAGTCGCTCAAGAAATAGGAGGATCTTGTGGCAGACCCTTCGTATACAAACTTTCAGGTTAGATACTCTTGCAAGCCTTGTCATATTAACATCATTCCCAATCAGCACACAAAGCTACAACGATAGACAAGTCATCCTCAAAAGATCTGGATGACACCATCATTGAGGTACTCAAGGTGAGACTTCAAACCTCATTATCGGCCTTACTGAGTGCAGTGAGTAGTTTACCCCTATCCCAGAGCTATAGCTTGTCCTGTGTCTCGGCAGAACTCTTCCTTGGGGTAAGAACACCAATCATACTATGAGCAAGTTCTTACTTAATTATGGCGCTACAGAACGTACCTGGATTTTTAACGTAAACCTCCTGTCATGTAGACTTAATGTTTACGAGGTGCCCGATACGCCTTGCCATCGCTAAATACTCGCTTTATATTTACTAATACTTTGCTTATATTTTATACCAAAGCAGAACTTGTGTTGGAGGCACAAGTCCCACCCTTGGTATGAGTCGAGGCCGACCTAAAACCTCTTGCTGCTCTTAGGGTCGCAGCACCCAGTACTTCATTTGCAACTCTACAATGGGTAAACAGAAAAGAAAACCCGTACCCGCGATTTGGGTTTAAACCACAGCCACCATGACGCTCCCACAAGGGGGCCTACCTCTAACAAGTCAGGCCCGGACCGAAGTCCGGGGGGCTCCTGACTCCCATGGTACCGTGTTTTAAGTCCTGGTATGGACTACCGGTGGTCAAGCCTACCAACAAGACCTATGACCGGCAACTTGTAACTGGTCAAATCGTAGCAACCATTCAGAGGCTGTACTCTGAAGATGTTTACGATAAGACCAGTTATAGAATAATCTACCCCCGCTTTTTATTAGACAACGTCATTGATGGGCGAAGCCTTGATAATTGGGCGGGGGCCCTATGGCGCTACAGATCGGGATGAGCCTGGGTCCCAATTAACAAGCTCATCCATTTAGCTCGGTCTTTAGCTAACTGCATCTAGTTGCACAGTCCCAGCCGGCTAAGGTCCATTTCTATTCTAAGGTGAAGCCTCCCTCCACTGCGTTAGATTCGAAGACTCTGCGGGCCGGATCATTGGTGTCCATTTTGCGCAGTCTCCTGACTAGGTCGATGTCGCTGTACAGCTCGTCGTTGAATCTTTTCCTCTAAAGCCCGTCAACCCAAACGCACCGAATATTTTTCGAAGGATTTCTCTCCCAAAACGACAGGGAATATCTTCACCCCTTTCGATAGAGTCCATGGGATTCTCAAGGTCTTATATAGAATCTCATTAGTTTTTTGGTATGGGGCCTTACTACTCTACTGCCTTCTCAGCCCAAAGAAACAGCGGTTGACAACAGTGATTCTTCGTTTTGTTTCTGCTGAGGTGTTGTTTGCAGAATTTATAGCAGAGCCGAGGTAGACAAAGACTATCATGATCTTGCAGACGGTATTGCAGTATTATAAGCTTTCTAGGACAATTAGTTACAAAGTATCCTGAGGAAGTGAGCATAGCCATGTTCGAACTTAGGCCCAACAAGGTCCCCGGTACTGATGGTCTAGCTATCGTGCTGGATAAGTGGCGAATTATCTCTAAATATGGTCGGGCGAAAGCATGTTAGATGAATAAAACCACAGCACTGTATGCCCGACCCTTAAGAAAGGTCGACCTCTGCGGCGAATATAGGACCATATCTCCCGCAAAAGAAATTTTCTGCCGTGCTATGTGCTTGTTGTTGTTTGCTGTAACCATAAGCCTGGAAAATCTACAGTTGATCAGATTTTTATGTTACAACATATTTTGGAAAAGACCCTCGATATCCACCATCTATGATATTTGCAGATTTTAAGGACACACTACTTAGACTTTGTCCTCCTAGGCTCCGCGTTTAATACAAAAAAAAACTACACCAGCTTAGAGATCATTCGAAAGGTAACTCCTGTCAGTCGGTGTTTTTTTCTGAGAACCAAAATAATGCTCCTTAAAACATTGATCTTCACAGTCCTCCTCTATGGTACAAAGGCGTGAATCATATCAAAAGAGGAACATGGAAAGGTTTGACCAATTTGGGGGTATAGTGCTTCGAATGATCTACGGCCCAGTTTGCATCTTTTTCCTTTTATCACTCGGATCAGAGCACTCAGCTTAATACTAGTCCTGTTGTACTACTTGTAAGTTTGTTTTGATAGAATATTTCAGTCTTTCTGAAAGTAAGCGCTTCAGTTATAAAGTGCCTACAGTACCAGTACTCACCATGTCAACGCCGACTACGTGCGGCCGGATATTTACAGAGGTAGTGCTCACTGGTGTCATCATCACTTTCACAGCAAGCATCGCAGGATGTTGTATCACTTATGGTCAGCACATTTAAGTGTAGTGCCCATCACGACACCAGTACCAACTTGCAGTTTTTCCTGCTGAAGGAGAATAGGAAGAAAGGAAGGCCGTTGACTTATGAGAGACGTTGGGAAGAATTTGTTTGTTCTGTTTGTAATTTGGGGAGTCATGCCACCTGCAGACCTAACGTAGGTCCGGGTCCTGAAAAACTCTGCTCAAATAGCCGACAGCGCCTTATAGGCCTTCGACGTAACATCTTTAGTCCATCTAATCTAAAAATCTCTCCGTCTTATTCGGACTCCCACCCCTGGAGAGTCAATATTGAAACCAAACACACCTGAGTTTCAAACCACTACATCACAAAACTTTCCTTTCTCCTCCTTCTATCTTTCCGCCCGCGACCAGGCAACAGTATAAGGGTATTCATAACCCCTTAGGCGCGCGCAAATTATATAAAAAAAAAAAAATTAAAAAATTTGTCATCTAGGATGACACCCGGATACTTAGCTTATCTAGAGAATTTGATGGTGATGCATCTAAAGACTAGGCAAGTCAAGCCACACAGCTTCCTCCTTCTCGTAAAGATAATAACCTTAGTTTTGAGAGGATTGACTAGAAGCCCATTCGTCGATCCGTTAAGGGCTGCCTGGGCTTTAGAAAAGGTAGATGCCAGACACGATCCAACAGACAGTACAGCTACATCGTGCGCTTATGCTTGCGCATAGATGTCAGAACTAAGTATTGAGCGTGTTGAGCAGAGTTGATCAATGTCCCTCATAGCAGTGGAGACAGAACGCCTCAATGCTGGCAACCCCTGTTTAATCCCGCCATCGCATATCGGCTACAGTCAGCTTTCGCAATCAGAGTCCTTAATTACCAGCTTTACTTTTATCCACAAAACTGGCCGAGATACACATGTCGTCAAAAGGTGCGTTGTCGAAAGCACTTTCAATGTACAATACCCAGGGCGTATTCCTTCATATCGAGTACGCCTTCGCGAGATCGCAAATCCTCTCAGTTAGATCGTGTTATGAAAAACGTCATCGAGTACGGGTTGGCCAAATCGCTTACCACCAGCTGAAAATATTTTGTGGCCAAATTTTCCGAAAAGGTTGTCCTTAATTGTGTATGCAAATATTCTCCTCTTCCACAGTGAAAGTTCAAAAGCATTCATCCCAGCGCAGTTTCACCAAAAGGTTCTAGCGCTTTTATATCAAGGCGATTTGGGAGTCACCCGGATAATGTAAATGAACCGAAGGTATTGCTGATGGGCCAATATTGATGACATTATCAAGTAAACAGTGGCACAGCAGTGCCTTTCTTCGGAAGAAGTTTGGGAGCGCATCCACATCGACTTCGCTGGGTCTTTTCAGAAGTCTATGTGATTTATTGTTGTCGACTCAAAATCAAAGTATGCATTTGTGATTCGAATGTCCTCTACTACGTCTCAAGACACGATTCAGGCAATGCGGTCAATATTTGCTCTAGAGAGACCATGTGTGTGAGATAATGCCAGTCAATTCACCTCAGTGAGTTCTAGCAGATTTGCTGAAGTCACTTATTGCTCCAAATGACTTCAGCACCTTTGAACCCGCAATCGAACGTCATAGCAGAGACGATTGTTCGAACTTTCAAAACGTGAGTTCTCAAAATTATGGAAGGCGACAATCAAGGAGGTGATTCGTTGGCAACGTTCTTATCAACTTATTATTCAACACCAGATGAAAGTAGCATATCTCCGGGAGAGAGATTGCATGGCAGGCAGCACCGAACCTTACTCACAGCAATTTTTTCAAATTTTCGAAGTCAAGAGGATACAATTGAGACAGTACCTACGGGGAAAGAAGTGGGTTTCTGGAGTGGTTAAGAAGACTCTTGGGAGATGTATGTATCTGGTCGAAACCGATCATGATCACTGGCATCGTCATAAAAAGTAAAGGATAGCGAAACAGGCACCATTTCTGCAGATTACATAATAGACCTGCAACAGGCAAGTAGTCAACATTGCAGTCCTAATCATGTTACATTTCCCGGAGATTCATTACTCATCAACGAGTCAGAGAACTTTGATGACTTGGAGGCTTTTACATATCCGGTATCCAGTTCTCAAACTGTGGAATTGGACTCAACTCCTTCTTCAACTCCGGAGGCTGAAATAACCACAGAAGTTTCATTGCCAATCAACTCACCAGAAGAACCAATTGCTACCCTATCAAGCCCTCGAAAATCAGAGTTAAACGTGGGGGTAATACGACAGTAAATTCAACTGCACCATCAAGTGCAAGTGTCAGATGGCCACTTGTATGTCATCGAGTAAGCGCCCCATGGGCAGACGAATGACAGGATAATTAGCATAACTGTGGATCTGCCCCTAATGGCCTGCAATCGGTGGCAAAGAATCAGAATTGGTGAATGGCCTTATCTACGACCTACATTATGAAAATGTGGATTTTTTGAGTTTGGTGTTACACGATTAGTCGTTTTAACTTAGAAGTACGTAGAAAGTTTTAATGATATGCTTTGGTCAAACTTTCTGTGAGATCTTTCTCTGTTTCCTTCCGATAATTCTGCGAAACGAATATAACAGAGTTTCATCAGAAAAATATCGGGAAATGCTCCGACATACATTGGATTCTTTTTGACTCAAGAGGAGTCCTTAAATATCCAGAGGACTACAGACAAGAGACAGTAATTTGTCACAAACCTCTTTCGTTTCCCCGTTTACCGTGAAATACATTTCGGAAATTTATTGCTCCAATATTAAGCAAGCCTTGCAAGTGAAGAGACACAATTTAGCGCCCGTCCTTTTAGACTTGAGCCTGAGATTTAGATTTCAATCTCGACCATCCGATGGTGTTGTATCTTGTCGTGTTTATTATTCCCAGAACGATCAATTCGTTTTCCAAATCAAACAATCCCGATAGCCTCTTTTTTTTACACAGGAATCCCGCTGACAGACGCGTCCAGATTTTATTACTGCTCCAGAGTACACTTGTGGTGTGCATAGATCAGTTGACATTGACACTTTTATTGGTCAAAAAGTGGAAAGTCCTTCTCTTATCTCGCGTCGGATTCGGATTCTCAAAAAAATTTCCAAGCGGCCACATGTGGCGGTGAGTATTAGTGTAGCTGTGACAGACGCACTATAACCATGTCGGCAACCACAAAAAATACACTACACCTCGAAGAAGTCGTTTGCATTTTATGTTTTATGTTCATGGTTATGGTATGGATATGGAACCTCTTACCCTGCACAGGATATTCCCAAGAACGCCAATTAATAAGAGAGTAATCCTACGTCGAGTTAAATTCCTGACAGTTTGATGCGCAGGAATACTACCTAATCACAGTTATTAGCTGGACCAGGTCTACATGAATGTTGTCTGAATGTTTTAAAGACTCCTTCGCATACTGGCTTGTATGGATGCATGTCTCTGCAATGTCAGCGGGTGACCCAATGCCAATGTCTTAGCTCTCGCTTTCATCCAGAGAGAGCCCCCCTATGATTAATTGAGATAATTCATGTTCGATGTTTACACACGGAGGATCCTCGTTGTGCCCTGTAGGCGTCGTCATGCGATGTGTCTGTTGGTCGGTCCAGTAAGCATGACTTGTGGTTTTTCATTTCGTGTTGTTTCACTGGCTGTAGTGGCCGCATCGGCGGCATCTAACATAGAAGAAGACAAGATGTTCCGAAGTATAAGAGAAAGTTGGTTGGGAAACATTCATTTTGGGGATTTACAAACATGTAGTCTAAATTTGAAATTCGGAATCTAAGGTATTTAGAATGATGAAGTGCTGTTTAGAGTAAAGCGCTAAGATTGGTGCAACATTTTTCTTTTGACACATTAACAAAATAACTGACAGAGCAATGATGTTCGTCGTTAGGATGTTAGAAACAGGAAACAAGTTTACAGAGATTTTACAAAGATGCAATCCAATCTCTTTAAAAAAATGAGTCCATGCTGATTTATCAAAACATCGCCTAGCTGATGATAGACTATGCCTGACACCAACGGACATAATGCTCCGCGGTTCCGCCACTCTCACAGAAATCATCGTAGCAGGTTAGGTCGCTTATCCCTAACAGTTTTATGTCCTAAGAAAAAGGGTAGTGTTCATGTAAGAAGCCAGCAAGAAGCTCGTAGTTTTTTCTGCCAAGAGAAAAACCATAACAACTTTCATTACCATCCGGAATGAGAGACGCAAATTCTCCTAACTAAGAGCCAAACCGATTTTTGCAGTTCTCAACAGAGACACAAGTGCCGCTGCCTACATCAGTTTAGTCGTCATCCGTGAAGATTCGGTTACACTACTTTTTGGGCCATTACAACAGTCGACGTGCAAGGTCCCTAAAACTCCAGTACTTCTTATGCCTAAGATCAGTTCTGTTTAAGCGAAACAAGGATTTGAGGAGCACCTAATGACATGAGTATCAAGAGTAGAGAGATTCATCAGTGGTCTAGAAGGATAAGCTCACACAAAAACCATGCAGCTAACACAGATTATTCTTTGGAGTCGGATGATGTATTCCCGTAAAATGCTGTTCTACTGAACAATCGATGAATAGGATAAAATTGGTTTTATAATCGTGTATAGATCCATACGACCCTCCTCAGTGACTAGCCCAATGTCTCGCCTGAAGACCGCCAAAGCTTTGTTCAAAAAAATTTGTGATGCAGAAATTTTACTCTCATTCTATACCGCTTTTCATAGAGAAGACAACCCAAAATTGGAGATTGACTGAAGGCACATTTCTTAAGTACCAATCGTCCATCACGTGAAAATCTGCCTGCCCTTTTAAGCAGATCTTTCGCAACTATGTTGCATCCCGGACTTACTTATTTACTAAGGTGGAGTTGCAGTTCGAGATGATTCACGGTCTCATCAAACAAGCCTCTCCAGTTAGCTCGATTTTGGTTTACTGCCTCCAGTTGCGCACTCCAAATCGGTTGAGGTCATCTTCGACTTGTGCACGCCACCTAAGCCGAAGTTTTCCCCTACTACGTTGTTCTTTTTGATTAGATTCGAAGGCTCTATGGCCAGTGCATTGGTGTCCATTCACTCTACATGTGCTAGCTAATGAACAACTTTCAGACTAAGTCGATGTCACCGTACAGTTCGTATAGTTCGTCGTTGAACCAAAGCTCATCAACGCAAATGGGACTCAATATTTTTGGAAAGATTTTTCTCTCGAAACGATTGAGAAACGTCTCCATCAGTTTTCGAAAGAGTCCATACTTCAGCGCCGTAAAGCAGTACTTCGATGATCGAGCTCTTATATAGAGTCTCCTTAGTTTTTCGGTATGGGGCCTTACTACTCAATTGCCTTCTTATACCAAAGAAACAGCGATTGGCAAGAGTGATTCTTCAGTTTGTTTTTGCTGATGTGTTGGTGGGAGAATATGTAGAAAAGCTAAGGTAAACAAAGTCCTTTACCACCTCGAAGCTATAGCTGTCGACTGTGGCGATCTGTCCGATTCATCGATGTTGTGTGTGGCTTCTTGTTGACAGGATATAAATGGTTTTGCCCCCATTTACTAACGAACACACCGGGGGGAATTATGTCGATATCATCGGTAATTGCACAGACTTTTGAAAGATTGGGTCTCCAGTGTTCACCTGTGGGTTCCGCACAATTCTCTCAAGTACAATATGATGTTAAAGAAATCACATGACAGGGCTTTATCTTGTCTAAAACCTTTTTATCAAAGGTCGCGGCTAAATCGTTACCGACTTGGACTGAGCGTCCAGCGCTCTTCACAGCCTGCATAGAAGTAAGCGCTGGGCAGGGATCGCAGAACCTGATATGGCGAAAATGTTTTTATCTGGACTTTCCTGGTCTGAAGCCGCACTGATAGGGGCCAATAAGGTTGTTGATGAAGGGTTTTAGACGTTTAAGACAGGGAAAATCTTGTATCCGATGTGGAGGAGGCTTATGCGTTTATAATTGGCGCAGCTGAGGGTGTCTCCTTTTTGTGAATCGGGACACGATACTTAGATTCCATTCATTAGGCATACACTTTTCTGCCCAGATCTTAGAAATGAGTTGGTGTATGCATCCCACAGCTTCCAGCAGCTTCGATTACCTCTATCGGAAAGCAGCCATGTCACGGAGCTTTGTTGGGTTTATGCTTAGATATTGTTATCTTTACTTCATTTTGGTCAGGTGGACGGAAGTTTTGGCTATCATCGTCTAACTTGATTGGGCTTTGTCGCCGTTATTCAGTCTCTAGAAACAGTTTTTCTATATTCTCAGCACAGACTGTGACCCCACTATAACGGATATCTTTCTCAACCTTTACAGGTACGAGGGTTTTTGCCTTGTCACTTTTTTTTCACCTGTAAATAGAACTTCCGTACCTTGTTCCTGAAGTGTAAACTCTCAATATTTTCTATTACATGCTACTTGTGCTATTTTTACTTCCTCTGGAGATGCCGATGTTCTTCCTCCCACTTCTGCTTGTAAAGCTCACGAGCAACTCTCGTCCTTTGTGTCAGTGCCTCTTTATAGGCTTCTTGTTTAATTGCACTTGGTTGCCGGCATCATTCTTCATCAAACCAGGGATATCTTGGTGGTGGTCGGATGAAACCCAGGACATCAGTTACGGTTTCACTGATGGTACTGACCGTTGTCAAGATCACAGTTTTTCATCCTGCTTTCGTCCAGCCCATCCCGTCTCACTACTTAGATGGCTCTGACTTCTGCGTGGCCTGTTGCATCTGGATAGAAGATTAATTTGCGGGGCAGTTTGGTGTGGCGAAGCTTAAACATTCTCTTCATGCACTTCAACAAGAAGAAAGTCGTACTGATTGGTCTGAAGCTCTTAGTGAGCGTGCAGTCGATATACGATTTAAAGTCCACTAATACCATTTGCCAGGTGTGCGGGATGTATTTCAGTGCCTGACTTCCAGCGGAGCTTCTCCTCAAAGATTTTGTTATTTTATGACATAACTGCATAAATATAGTAACATCGCAGGCATTCGACTTAAACCCATCAAAGGAACCAACAGTGCATTTGAAGGCTTCATCCGTCACTAAAACACGTGAAAGATACGAATACCAGCTGCTACGGTCTATGTCACTCAACTCACTTGCAGCTTCAGTGATTCAATTGTGAGCCAATTCTGATCAGGTTTAGTCAATCATGGGACAGAAAGTCTCCCGTTTTCGTATCAGTATAGGTGGCATCAGGTCTATTCAGCCTTTCCAGTCTGGCTAATTTCCCGCTTTTGATGATTTTGAATCGTCGATTACATCTACGACTATCCGCGTATCCTCCATATCGATGAAAATCGTGTGCTTCTTTTTGTCGAGTGGTCTCACTAGGACTTTCGCGTCGATATTTATTCGCAAAGCAGTTTTGCTCAACCGGAAATACATGTTTTTTGCTGGAAGAAAGTAGATTGAAGGGTGTTGGTGATTGAGTACTCATCTTTCTGTATAATAGCTACTCACAATGTTCACCTGGAATTCAATAAGAAACATGGAGATTCCATGTAGAAATTCCGTCAGCTGATCCATGTTTGAAAATATCAAAGGACGTGTCGCTACAACCGGCTGACCTGCAATCATGTTATTAGAGCTATCTGTGAACTGGTTCTAATCTGGAGCCTGGACCATGAGACCGAGAGACTCTGCTTTCAAATAAGAAGTATAAATTTGATGCTTTTGAGCACTTTGACTATCCTGCTAGATTCATCTGGTTTCTGTGTACATAGGCACTTACTAGTGGCGCCGACGTAGAAATCACACTTAATGATGTCTGAATCCATCGTTATTTGGATATAGCAACCCGTAATTTTCTCCAAGGATTGAGGATATGTTCGCTACTGCATCATCGTGTTGTTTTGCCTTAAATCTTGTCATTTTCTTCCTCGACTGGAGCATTATCATAATACAGCTTGACCAGACCAGTCAGAGGAAAATCCTGATCAGTTCTTATGAACACATCCGCTTTGCAATTTTCTCGATCCCAGCATCAAGTATCCTGGCATCCGCAATCGCCTTGCCCTGGGACACGGCGTTGGGTATTCTTTCACCATTCGAACCAGAGTGATGCAATTTGAAGACTCTTTCAAATGGAGAGTTGTTGTTCATTCTCCAGATGTGGTCGAATCAATGTTTCTTTTTTTTTCAGCGGGTGCCAATAATGCTGATGTAGTCGTCCGCAGTTTCCGATAGTTCCTTCTTTAACTTTTTTTATCTATTATTTTGTTAGAACTCTCAGACTACTGGACTGGTATCCAGCTTACCTAAAAAGTCAGATTAATGAACCATATACTCAAGACTTTTTCAAGGGAAACATTTCCAGAATTGCGAATGAATTTTGTTCCCATCTAAGGAATTTCGTCACTGTGAAAACGCTCATTCATAATTGCATTACATTTAACACCGCTCTGACAGTTCACACGACTTAACCCTTAAGCAATCGGCTGCTTCCCAACACCTGAATGTCAGTTCGTTCACACCATGTCCAAACTGCATAATCGCAGTCCTACCATCAGCAGCAAAATATGCCACAGTATGACTGGCCGACCACTTGCAGATTCGATAATTAAAAGCGCTGCCCATGCATTCAATTTCTTTACCAATCGAAGGCGCCCCTGGGTCAATATGACGCTTAAACCACTCACCCAGAACAGAACTTTCGCTTTTTGCATGCTCGCACAACATGCGGTGCGAATTCATAAATCTACCAATAGCCGGACTCCAGCACTTCGACACTCTAAGCCTTATTGCTTACATTGCGAAAAGGTTACCCTCCAGGAAAATGGCATAAATCATAAGGTGCGCGGCGCGCGCGCGCTTGCGCTTATGTTGCTAACATCTGCGGGTAATTCGCACGCGAATTTCCATTGCGAAATCATGTGGACACTACTAAATGTGTACGTACTCGTATGTTGCTGGTTGCATTTCGGAATTTTAATTGGAGTCCATGCACACGCACGTAGAGGACCGATATATTGACACCTTAAACGACAGTGTCTGACTAAACTGGGCAACTGGCGTTTGATCCAACTCTAGGAATTCTATCGCTGACTGGACCAAGTGTTTAGATACTCGTACATAATTAGGTGCGTGATATGGTGCTGTTGTCTTCAAGGGAAGTGTCAATAGTTACGTTATGTGCAGCTCTTGGATATTATGTGACAAGCCACAGTGTGACATGTGAGCAATAGTAGAATGCAATAAGTGGGTTAACTCCGAAGCTAATATTCGAGATAACGTGCATTTAGGTGACTAAGGCTTGAAATATAAAAAAAAAGAAACAACTGGACTAATGGTCTATCGATGCACATGAACAAGGTTTGCTGGACATGCGGTTAGGCACTGTTTTCGTCAGATGTCAACTTAATTACACTTAATGTAATCGTGCAGAGCATTTTTGATTTTTAGTTAGCTATAACGATACGACAAGGTTAGGAGCTTTTAGGTGCTGATGGCGTAAACAGGTGATGCATGTCAATTGGACACATTCTCATTCCATTGTCAGCATTAGCATGACATGTACAAAACCACAATGAACTGAGTCTGTCTAATAGAATAAGCTGCAAGCACTGGAGTGCACAAATCGCTGTCATAGGACAAGAAAAGAATGAATCCATAGTTAAACTACTCTGTCATATTTATAGAAGCGAAAACGATGTTAAGCAACCCAGAATTACCCAACATTTACATGGTAACAATTAACATCGGTGCCATGTAAAACTAGTCATCACTTGTTCCAATGAAATGTATTACTTTAGATGGCGGTACAGTCACAGTGAAGAACAGGGTAGTCTTGTGCTAGCTGAATCCCCTTCCACCTTGCGTGTGCCACTTAATATTAGATGGCCCACTACGGCTTTGTCCCTCTAGGTTTTAGTCGAAAGCTTTCCTGGCCAAGATGCTAGAGTCAAGGCACTTAAGGTGACATAACCATATAAACCGCATAATCCGATCTTTTCCCTCTTCAAATGCCTCCTCTGATGCAAACGAGACCGAAAATTACCCCAAGAACTTTTTTTTGGAACCTCCTGAGAGCATTTCGGGGTCGATAGCGCAGCAACGGAAGACAAAGTCGATTACTACTTCTAAGTTGCCGTAGCCATTTTTTTGTTGAAGGCAACGACGTTGTGTGTCCCCCTTTGTTAACAGAAAATACTTTGTTTTTCCATCGTTGACCGCTTAATTCAACTTTGCCGCTTCTGCTTCAGCAAGGACTCCATTGAGAGGTCATTGAGTTCAACAAAATATGTCAATGTCATCTGTTTGTACGAATAACTGAAGAGACTTTCGAAAGATGATGCCTCTGCGTTGACTTGTGAGTTTCACACATTTCTTTCTCGCATAACAATGCTTCGCCTTGTGCAAGGCCTTTTCCGACATTGAAGGTATCGGTTTTTTCACTACCAACCTTGACGGACCAGCACGCACTCTCTATCGTCATAGAATGGGCTTGGCAGGGATGCCTGGACTTTCCTGGCCTAAAACCACACTGATAGGAGCCAGTCAGCCTGCGGACGTAGAGTCTTAGGCACTCACATAGACAAGATTTTATATGCAGTGTTGAAGAGACTTACTCCCCTGTAATTGGCACAGGAGGACTGTGTGGCGAGTACTGAGTGTTCTACAAGTTGGATTAGGCGAGCAACATAATCAGGTTCTTAGCGAAGTCCTTGCCTTCCCTCTTAGTACTGGTTCCCGGTAACAGCATGAGTAAATCCTTACTCATACAGGCTAAAATGGCAAGGGAGTGCCCAGCCAATAGTATTGGCCGTCATAGAGCTCACAACCCTATACGAAAGTCATTACAAAGATGTGACGAACGAATTAATGGCCTCGGACAGAAACGGATTAAATGTTGACAACCCTTGTGAATGTTTAAACAACGAAGTGTTTCTGATCTGCACGCGGAATGTTCGGTCCCTTAACAGTCCACGTGCAACCAAACAATTATCAGAGGCCCTTGACTGCGATCACGCAGATATCATCGCCATCCCGGAAGTGTGATGGGATGGGCCGGACATATGGAGGATGAAAATCTATGACATACAATACATTGCGGCGATTGCTATACGGAAGAGAAAGAGCGCATACTCGGATGTGGATTTGTAATATGCGGCCGATTTAGGCAGTAAGTCTTGAGCTTTCGACAAGTGAGCCAGTGTCTTATGACAATATGTATCAAATCTAAGTTCGCTAACAAAAGCCTAATATGCGCCCATGAATCTGCGGAAGAAAACGACGACGCTACCAAAAAAAGTTTCTACGAGCTCTTCGACAAGACATATGAGTAATGTCCGAAGTATGACGTCAAAATCGTGCTAGTCAATAAGAAAGGGGGGCATCTTTAGTAGGACAGTTGGTAAACATAGCCTACACGACACCATGTTTGGCAACGTACGTAGGCTTATTGACTTTACCGTGGGACGAAATATGACTATACCAAGCACACCGTTTCCTCATCTCAATATACACAAGGATAAATGAAATTGATCCCGTTGCGATAGATGTAAGGCATGCCTCCACTATTCTGGACATCCGAATGATTTTCCGGGCAGGCAAAATTGGCGCGGATCATCATTTTGTTGCAGCCAATTCTATGCGGAATTCCCAAGCTACAACAAATAAGAGCTACTGGCAGAACATATAATGCAGAAAAGCTGCAATCGCAGGGGACTCCCAGAATCTTCGGCGAACACGTATCCCGAAATCTCTTAACAACTACTATGCTGCCAACACCAAGTGCCAAAAACCATTGGCAACGCTTCCATCGTGCCATCAGAAATGACGCAACTGATGTGCTGAGTTTCGCCCGTCCAACACCAAGAAATTCCTGGTTTAATGAAGAATGCCGGCAAGTGCATGCAGTTAAGCAAGAAGCATACAAAGCGGCGCTGCATCGCAGGGTGAGAGCCCTTCATGACCTCTACGAGCAGAAGAGGCGGGAAGAATTTGCTTCACCAGAAGAAGAAAAGAGAGCAGGAGAAGCGCGCTATCGAAGATATTGAGGGGTTGTACTCTAGGAGTGACCTATGGAAGTTCTACCAAAAGGTAAAGAGAATGTGTCAAGGCAGGAAGACTCCTACAGAGAACTGTAGAGATGAAGAAGGAAACCTTTTCTGCAGACAGTATAACGGCGAAGAAGCCCAAAATGCCGCCGTCAGGCAGAATGGACCATTCAACTTAGGTGATGATAGTCAAAACTTCTGTCCCCTTGACCGGAATATATCTAAGCATAAATCGAACACGACAGCTTTCCTGTCGAGATATTCAAAGCTGCTGGGAATTACTTTATGGAGAGCATACACCAAATCATTTCTTGCATCAGATCAGAAGAGTGTATGCCTGGTGAATGGAATCTCGATATTTTTTGCCCGATCCACTAAGAGGTCCTTTAACTGTGCCAACTGTGGAGATATAAGTCAACTCAACATCGGAAAAAGATCTTATCCGCCATATTGTTCTAATGTCTGAAGTCCCTCGTCAACAATCTGATTGGTCCCTGCCAGTGCGGTTTCAGACCAGGAAAGTCCGCAGACGACCAAATCTTCACCCTCCGGCAGATCCTGCAAAAAACTCAACAAGTCCATATCGATAGCCACCATATTTTCATCGATTTTAAGGCCGCATATGACAGCATTTATAGAACCATGTCTAGTTTCGACATCCCTGCTAAACTCGTCCATTTATGCTGAGTGACGACTGACAACGCTCGCTGCTCCGTCAAAGTCGGAGACCTTTGATGTCAGAAAAGATTTAAGACAAAGTGACGTACTGTGATGTGACTTCTTTAATATCATACTTGAAAGACTTGTGCGGAACTCACATGCAAACATCGCAGGCACATTCTTTCAAGAGTCTGTGCAACTACTAGCCGACACCTATAATATCGACATAAACGGAAGCTGCCAGAATGGGTTTAGCCGTAAATGGGAACAAAACCAAGTACGAATATATGCTGTCAACAAGAAACCACACACGACATCGATGAATTGGACAGCTATAATTTCAAGTGTGTAAATTACTTTGCTTATCTTGCCTCTACTCTGAAGTCTGCCAAAAACACCTCAGGAGAAATAAAACGTAGAATCACACTTGTCAATCGCTGTTTCTTTGGGCTAAGAAGGCAATCCTTTAATAGACCTTGATCCTACTTTATGGCGCAGAAACATGAACCCTATCGAAAGCAGATGAAAATATCCTCAGTCTTTCGAAAAATATTCAGTCCCGTTTGCCTCGACGGGTCTTGGAGGAGAAGATTCAAGGACGAACAATACGAACTGTACAGCCTAATCAGAAAACTAACCATAAATCGCCTGATTGGATGGATGGATAGGACATGTAGGACATGTAAAATAAATGGAAACTAATAGTCCGGCCCGCAGAGTCTTCGAATCTTACGCGGAGGGACAAAACAGGAGGTTAAAACCTCAGCTTAGGTGACGCGCACAGTTAGAAGGGGACTTCACCCGGCTTGGAGTGCACAACTGGAGGCAGTTAGCTAAAGACCGGACTGACTGCAGAGGCTTATAAGTTGAGGCCCAGTTTCACTCCGATTTGTAGCGCCATCTAAATAAGTAAGTTGGCGCAGTACAGGCAGGCGATCTATCTTCTTAAAGATCAGACAAGCAATACTGATGTTCCATTCGTCAGGCTTACTTTTGTGGACCCATACTTTAAAGATGAGTTGATGTATGCTCTTTATCCAATCATCACCCACTGCTTCAAACAGCCCGGTTAGTTAAGTCACCTTATCCAGCAGTTTTTTTTAGACTTAAACTTGGAAATTACTGCCCTCGCTTTATCATGGTCAGAAATGTTTTCTGTCTTCACCCAGGTTGAATGGCTCATTCTGACTGACGGGAGCATGTTGTTCAGCCAGTATTATGCCACTTGTCGAGCGCGCACACACCATTTTAGCTTCTATGGGTAAGGGTTTACACGTGTGAGGATTTACTCATGTGGTTACTGGCGACCAACACTGGATGATAAGGCAAGCACTACGCTATGAGCTCGATTGTTGCGCTGCCAGCCAAATGCAAGTTATAGGACAGTCAGTAGTTTTACGATCAATCACCGCATAGATCCGCAATGAAGGTTCTAATCAGGCTTCTGTAGTTGATAATGCTAAGTTTTTTCCACTTGTGTGCCCAACTTAGACAATAACTTCCTCAAGTGCGTTGTCCATCTGGTGTTCGAAGATTGGTCGGCTTCGGGTTTTTTTTTGATATTTTTGAAGGGACTTTAACGCTTATTTTTTAAATAGTTACGACAGGAACTCAGTCTAAATCAAAAATCTTGATTCAATATGAAGAATGGTTCACTACATTATGTATTGAATACGACTTTTAGTATATGGCTGCCTATTTTTTACGAAGCGTTTCCTGCCGGTTTAATTTTCGCCCGTTCTTTCGAGCATTACATGTTTCACCTGAAAAAAATATAGCGATGGACGCTAAATAATCTTCAAACTCCGAATAGTTCGATGATTCCCACATAGATCTTACGTTGAACCTAACTCCAGTGTAGCTTGTATCTTCAAAAAGAAAAGTTTCTACGCAGAAACGTTGGTACGAGTATGGCTAGAGCTATACAACATTGGGGAGTAAACTATCTTCGCAAAGAAATTGTATTTGGCAACAGACACAGGTTTCAGAGTTTCAGGTTAAAAATTCTTACTCGAATTTTTGCCCTACTGCTTAAAGTACAATACAACAGCCGTGTATGGGTGATATATAAATCCTCCAATGCAGAAGATGGGAAAGAAAGCCAAACCACGAACTCCACAATCTATACCAAAATGTGAATGGACTCGTAAGTCAAGAGGCTAAGACACATAGACTGCATTGAATCTGCCACATCGAGCTAAAAGAAGGTCACACCAGAGAGTGTTCCAATCCTTGGCGAATAGTTCGTGAAGTAAAGGAAGAAAGAAACTTCGATTCAAGGAGCAAGTGATTGTGATTAAAATCGAAGATATGTAGCTATGATTGACTAAGGCTGAAAGAGACTTTGGGTAACCACATACCTTCAATCGGTCGGAAATCTGTCAAAAAATGGAGTCAGGCCACTTAGGGAGCAAATAATTGTCTACACATATGGTATCTTCTCAGTCCATTCGCAGTCTCTTCTGCACGATGTCTGAATGCAGTAAAAGTACTCGAACTTGTGGAGGACACACGTGTTCTTTAACAAATGTTGCCGTAGCAAATAAAGAAAGACTATCATACAAAAGATCTGTTATAAAGGACCTTTCATGAAAAGAAATGATCAAAATGAAGAAGCCCGCTTTAAAGCCTCAGTCCAATAAGTCGAAGAAATAGAGTACTCAGCTAGCCCAAAGAGCAAATGACAAACCTCTTGCATTTCACAGATCTAAGATACCTTGGGCTGAGATGGCTGAATGTCAGTGGATAATTGACTAAAAATATTCCCAAATCCATGGGATTTACAAGCGATTTCTACAGCTCCAAAGAAGCTTTCAGCTGTTCTTTGTCGTCCTAATTTGCTGAATCCATGGCTTAGACGGAATTTGTCTTGAAGGGTAAATTTTCTTAGAAGACAGCAGCACTTTCTTTGCGCTTCAGAAACAATCCGGTGGGAGATATTAATGATGATACACAGATACGTTGTCGTAAAAACGACTAACGTTGGTGAGTAACTCCTTTTCATTCTGACGAGCCCATGGCAGACCATCGACATCGAAAACCGACGAAAACATTGATGAAGTACCCGTAATAGAAATGTTGGTAAATAACAGCAAATTAACCTTCAGAGAGATAGCGGAGGACTTGAACATTGCCTATGGATCCGTCCAAGACATTTTGGTTAATGATTTGGGTTTCCGTCGTGTAGCAGTTGGTGTCAAAGGACCTGAATTTCATGCAAAAAAGAGACCATGTTGACGTCGCAAAAAAGATGATTTGCGAGGCTGAATCCGATCCCACATTCATCAAAAGGATC
Source organism: Volucella zonaria (assembly GCA_963966105.1). NCBI lineage: Eukaryota > Metazoa > Arthropoda > Insecta > Diptera > Syrphidae > Volucella > Volucella zonaria. The sequence continues at coordinate 189,452,182 of OZ014532.1, read as the reverse complement.
ATTACTGGAGACGAGACGTGGGTTTATGAGTACGACATGCAAACCAGACATCAGGCGAGTGAATGGCGTTCACCAAATAAGCCGAGACCAAAAAAAACCACGTCGTTTTCAGTCAAAAAAGAAGGCAATGCTCACGGTTTTCATGGATTATAACGGTGTAGTGCATCATGAATTTTTGCCAGTTTTGCCAGACAGTAAACATAGAGTATTACGAGTATTTGGGCGTTATGAGACGTTTGCGTGAAGCAATTCGCCGAAAGAGATCAGAATTGTGGGCAGAAAACTCGTGGATTTTGCACCATGATAACTCACCGTCGCACAGTGCATTATTATTCGTAATTTTTTGACGAAAAATGCAACAAATACCATCCAACAGCTCCCTGTGACTTCTTTCTGTTCAATTGAATTAAAAAAACACTACGGGGATCGCGTTTCCGCAGCCGAGAGGAAGTAATGGAAAAATCGCAGGAAGCACTATTGGACATACCGAAAACCGAATATAAAAAATGTTTCGAGGATTCCGGGTACTTTTTGATCAAGGGAGTATACCCAATTATGTTACAAAAAGGTATAGACCAGCTGCTGGAAACTCTGAAGATAACTTTTACTGCTAGCCTGGCAATGGCATGCATACCGGAACTCTGCCGAACAGTGAAATCCGCAATACCGAAAATTGAAAAGGAGGACTACTCGCTCGCCAAGGGTTTCAGACCTATAAGTGTGACTACCTTCATTCTGAAGGGCATCGAGAGAATGGTCGGGCACTACCGCCTTGCAAATGCAACCTCTGTCGGCGATGCAACACGCCTACCAACGCCGAAGATCTGCAAGAGTGCGCTTCAGTATTTAGTAGGCAGAATTGAAGGCGCACTCGACAAGAATACACCTTGGGCATTTCCATCGACGTTAAGGGTGCTTTTGGCAACTCAACGGCAGGTGTACAACACGGCATAGACGAATAACTACGAGTAGTTTTGTAGATAAAAACAATACTGGTGAATAGTACTCGTATTGCAGCTGCTGCTGGGTTGCCCGCAAGGCGGCGTTCTGTCTCCACTGCTATGGTGCATGTTGGTCGACTCACTGCTCAACGCGCTCAATAGTTCTAACGTCTATGCACAAGCATACGCAGATGATGTAGCAGTACTGTCTGTTGGATCGTATCTAGCGACATCCTGCTAAAGTGCAGGCAGCCCTAGACGTGATCGACAACTGGTGGACTAGTAATGGGCATTCAGTCAATCCTCTCAAAACTGAGGTTGTTCTCTTTACGAAAAAGAAGAAGCTGCCGGGGCTAACCCATACAGTGCTAAAGGCACTCCCTCACCTTGGTATTCATTTCATGGGTTGCACTCTCAAACCATCTTCCGTTTAAAAAGAAGTGGTCTTTGCTACAACACGCACTGGAGCTCTGATGACCTTGCGTTTTACGACTCTGGTTTTGTGGACATGCCGTCCGATGCAATGACACCAGCAGTCCTGTTGCGGAGAAAAATATGAAATCGACTTTACTTATGCTCAGAACTGGTTTCGCGCAGAATCTGAGCCAGGAAAGGAATGCAGTCGGGTCTCCACGGACGGCTCCAAAACCAATATAGGGTGTGGTGCTGGTGTCTTTCTTGAGGACGACAACGTTAGATTTCACTTCACATTAGTAAAGCTTACAGCTGTCTTCTAAGTAGAGACTTACGCAATCCTGATGGCAGCGAACTGCAATATATTGCGGAGAACCGGAGGAGGGGCAAAGGATTTGTCAAGATGCGCTTAGACCATCTTATGACTTCCAAGCTAATTCAAGAATGCAAGAGATCACTGAACGCAGTCGGATAGCTAAATTCAGTGACCCTGAATACCAGGCAAGGTTCAGAGGAGAGGACCCGGACCTAAGTTGGGTCTGCCTGCGTCCTCGGTTAAGACTTCCACAGCTGTAGACGTGATGACTCCCCAGGTTGCATGAAAACCAAACAAATGCTTCCCGACGTTTCTAAGAAGTCTGCGGCCATCCTGCTGTACTCAGCAGGTAAGACTCCATGTTGCTTTCTCTGAAGATGCACTACACTTTCGCTAAGCACATAAATGTGCTGCGCACAAATGATACAACATCCTGTGACGCTTGCCTGTGAAAGTGAAGACGACAACACGGAGCGCTACCTCTGTGAATTACCGGTTTACGCTCGCATCGGCATTCAGGTACTCGGTGTTGATGTGGTGGGTGCGGGTACTATAGGCAATTTATCAGTGAAGCGCTTACTCACCTTTCTTCGAAAGACTGAAAGATTCCATTGAAAAGAACTTACAAGGAGTTCAATGGACTAGTTCTTTGTCTGAGACCTCTGTTCCAACAGAAAAACAAGAAATCATTTTGGACACCATATTTTCACTCTTACTCGTATCATTATTCCAAATCAAATTCCGACACAATCTCGACTCGGCCCATCAAATTGCCGAAAATTAGTTCCAAATTGATCCAACTCAAAGCATGAACATGTTCCATGGTTCCAGCCGTAGTATATGTAGCATTCGTACTTATAAGAATGCATTTTTACTAGTCACTCCAGTTGAGTGATTATAATAATCACTGCTTCAGGATAAAATTTCATTTAACTACTAGGTTCCACAACTCCGTGGATACGGATACATACATCATTGGCTGCGGCATTAAGGGACTTACCTATTTTGTTGGCTAAGTACGAGTACAAACCACGACTCTCAAGTACCACGACCACATGTGCATCATTTCGAAGCCATCAGCTTAAGTGCTCCAAAAGCGGACTAAATACAAGTACCACCAAGTCCTGGGTGCGGTCATCGCAATACTCTAAACACTCGCATATCTCAGTATCTCTCTACTCATGCCAGCAGCTTAAAATAACCGACGACCGACCGACGGACGTATTTAAACGGCCACTTAATTGTATTTTAATTGGTTCACATGTCGACTGCGAATATTTATGCCCCGTAATTAGCTCATTATAAATAATGTCATACTGTCTACGAGAAGGTTGAAGCGGTACGCGAATATGAGGAACTGTGCGGAGGAAGTCGGCAAGTACGTGCTGAGATTTAGCAAAAGTCTAAGGGGGAGGTCGTGGCTTTGTTTGTTTTCGCTTCAAAGTCAATTTGTTAAAGCTAGTTCCCATCCAATCGCATTCAGAGTCGCATCTGATTCCCTGCAATTCCATTCGATGTACGAGTTGTTGAGGTATACAAACATATGGTATGTGTACTCGTACTCGTACTCGTAGTAGCTGAAAACGTACAACAAGTGACAGGTATTTAAAAAAAACGGACTCTCAAGTCTGACACGGGCCTCTTACACTCGTTCAACGTTCAAACGGAGGCAAATAATGGCTAATACCGGTGAAGATAAATTACTTGTCTAGGAGCACACCACACACGTGTACAACCGACAACGACCAGGAGGAGAGTAGGTTCATAGGAGTACGAATATAGGAGTACGAGTATGAGGAGTGTTTGGCCTATACACAGAGAATGATTTCCTAGAGTGGCTTCTGAGGAGTGAATTGGGTTGGCGCACGTATGCGAAAGAGATTTATTGGCTCTCGCGCTAGTACTCGTATGCATGACTGGCACTGGCTATAGCCCTAACTGAAGTCTTGGCCCTATCGTTCCACGTAGTCCTCCAGGTCGTTGTCGTAGGTACTGCTACTGATATCTCTAATGAATCTAGTGGCATAGTGCGATTAGTTAGATGATGATGACGGTGTCGACCTCCCGGAAACCTGTCGGTCCCTCCCTCCATTCTAGGTAGTATTCGTGTGACCATACACCATTTCAAGACGTGGATCTTCCATCGATTTTTCGCAGCGATAGTGTTTTGATTGAGTAGAAATTTCCATTTCTTCGTAGTGTTTCTCCTCTTGGACTTCTGATAAGGGAGGAAATGCTACAGTGGAATCCACTTCTACCTGTGTACGATGAGTGACACCTGAAGATATGTGCCGTGGTGATTTGTCGTCGTCGTCGTCGTCGTCATCGTCATCATCGTAGTCTTTGGCTTCGTCTTCGTCTTCGTCTTCCTTGTCGTTGTCATCATCATTGACGATACCAGAAATTGGAGTCAATTATTCAACGCACGGTGAATAGAGTCCCGTCCCGATTGCAGTGAATAATAAGTTCACCGTTTGTCTGGCAATGACAGATGACATATTAAGCGATTGGAATAATAAATTAGATGAAGATCGGGTATCGGGTTGGTTTGGAGGTTCCTCCAAGGTGTGGTGGTACGGATACTTGGAAATCATTGCATGCTCTACGTTTTTATTGGGATTTAATTGCAAGGAGTGTGCGTCATAAATCATGTGAAGTCATTCAAATCGATAAAACACTTACTTCGTCAATTGGTGGAGAAAGGAGGTGGACACCTACCTATTGCCACCAGAAACACACGAATGAATTACGAGTACTACATTTGAGGGAGGACATACTCGTACTCGTATCTCGACATTGACACTCAGTGATGATTTAGTTCGAAATGAACTAGTGTAGACAGTGTGGTATCGATAAAGCAATGTTTTACGGATAATGCATACAGTTGTAGTGCTTGCATTTGGATATTTATTTTTTCAAAAAATCATGTGGTGAACACGTGGGATTTCTGAACCTTCTTAGGTTACGATGCTTTGTGTAGACTATAATAGACTTTGTTACAGCTCGTTTCAAAACAATAAAACCACAAAGTGACCAGATCAAATTGACCCAGATATTTCATAAAACAAGATACTAATCCAACTTTTGACTTTTGACAGATTTAAAGAAGCAAAATTTACTTTGGCATTTTTCTGTAGCATAAAAATGAATATGACTATCCCACGAGGAAAGGCTGCTCAGAAAAAGAAAGTAGTGATGGGATATTCCATCACATTTATATTTTGTTGTTTTACAAGGACGACAAGAGTAGTCAAAGTAATCACCGGCCTTAATTACGTCTACGCTTCATGGTTTCTGGCATTTAACAATGTTTAGCAGTAATTATAGTACGTCATCTTCAACCGTTCTTCATCATGTACGGTTCAGTCGACATAGTCTTCTACGCTCCTAGGGCAACGGATACCACTTAGATAGTTAAATGCGATGTCCACTGTCTTTTATTTAGAATCCCGAACTGATTACCATAAACTATACACCCCAGCCTAGTTTTGGCACCCAACAGTGGTAGTTACACTATTGACATCGTTTAGTTTATCTTCAGTCACAAGATTTCTTGGGACTTAGCTCTGTGTTACCAAGACCTATCTAATTCTACTGCGGAGTCCAAATACTGACACTAAAATTCCAAGAAAAAAAATTCCAAGAGCCGACTCCTTTGCGGACAATAGCGGTCCGAGGGTTCCTAACCAAATTGTAGTTACAATCCAACAACCTTTACTCTGAGCATCGAACTTATCGAGTTGTAGAGGCTGAATACGGTCAATGACTCTAGAGAAGTTCTCCAGATGAGTCTTCAAACTAAAGGATGCTTACGTCCCACTTCCCCGCTCTCTTACCTGTATATAGCGGATCTCTGTACAGATGGACCTTCCTTTCTCCGCTACTCATGGAATAGCATATGGAATATCTTATGTGCGATACTGGACGGTCATATGAAGACTACACAGACTACCGGCAATGCTCCTGCAATGCCGAGCAATGGCAAAACTGTGGCGGACCATGGTGCACCTTCTAAAGTCAAGGTCAATGAGCCAAAATCCAGATCCCAAAAAGTGGTAATACTGTGGCAAATCATGGTCCTACCACATCCTTCGCCCCTAACAACGGCAAGTTTGTGACACGCCATAGTCATCCTGCTGCTACTAAAACTCCCCCGTCAAAAGAGAGATCAGAGGCAAAATCTCGTAGGGAAGCACTACCAATGGTGAAGTCCTAAAAAACGCAACAACGATCGAGGTGATCAGTGAACAGTGGCAGTTGCCCAAGTTAAAACTCTCGGGCAGATTCTTGTCCCTCATGCTAAAAAACCACGGACTACCTCCCATCACAAGCGAAGCTGGCTGGCACCAAGGCAGCGTCGCGCTCTTCGCTTGTACTGATTAAAGATTTCTAGACTTTTACACAAAAGCCGTAAGTGAATTAGGAGAGATCAGACCCAGAATCCGCACCAGGATCCCAGCTGAACTATCCTCACCAGAAGATATTTTGGAGATCATTAGGCTCAGTAACCCGACCATTCGACTCAAGACTGGAAAGCCGCGCAAGTGAAGGAACCAAGGGGGCCCTTATAGATGTGCATCAATTGTGATCAAGAAGTAATCTCTTAATCTTCTGCCGCAGACTAAGGGCATGATTCGATTCAAATTAGCCCATAACCCAATGGGTTTACGAAAAGGATGAGCTGTATGTTTATAAAGAGCCTCCTCCACCTTAAACTGAAATAGTTAATAGAGCGTCATATCTTGGAGTGTAGATCTCTTTACCTGAAATAGACAGCGATAACTCCAATCTTTCCGAGGTGACAACAAAGCCGATGGTCTCCACCTCTGACACCCTATCGCAAATGGAAACCGACGATGAATCAAATAGAGTTCCTTTACGTCGTCTCTTGTTTTTTAACGTAAACCACCTGCCATGTAGACCTATGTTTACGGGATACCCATACATCCATGGGAGCAAAGATACGCCTTGCCATCGCTCTCCGTCAATCTTTTGATACCAATTCGGAACAGTGTTGGAGGCCCAAGTTCCACCCTTGGTATGAGTGGAGGTCGACCTCAAACCTCTTACTGTTCTTAGGGTCACAGCACCCAGTACTTATTTGCAACTCTACAATGGGTTAGACCCTTTCCCGCGATTTGAGTTTAAACCACAGCCACCATGACGCTCCCACAAGGGGTCCTACCTCAACAAGTCAGGCCCAGACCGAAATCCGGGGGGCTCCTGACTTCCATGGTACCGTGATTTAAGTCCTGGTATGGACTACCAGTGGTCCAGCCGCCAACAAGATCTATGACCGGCAACACTTGTAACTGGTCAAATCGTAGCAACCTTCAGAGGCGTCATCTGAAGATGTTTACGATAAGACTAGTAATATGCTCTGCCCCCGCTTTTTATTAGACAACGTCATTGATGGGCGAAGCCTTGATAATTTGGCGGGGGCCCGGAGTTCATTTACGATCAGAGGATGAAGATGAGCTTTTGGGCAGATATTGGAGGCTTCTCTGGTTGAATATAACCTATATCTCTCCAAAAAGGCCTCAGCCGCACTCATACTGAGTCTATTCAGAAACGCAGAAAACATTATCTTAATCCAGAAATCATGGATTATAGAAGGCGTAGTACGGGGGCTTTAGGCCCTTGAATGCATTCAGATCTATACAAAAGACAAAGGTAAGATCAGAGCTCGTATATAAGCGAAAAGTAGCCTTATTGCACCCTTATTTTCTAACCTCAACAGCCCAAATATATCCGTTGTAATACTGGAGGCTGCCAACGCTTCCTGCTGGCTGATATCCGCATACCTTGGCCACGATTATTTGGGCTCTCTCCCCGGTGACAGCCTAGAAAGGGCAGTCTTGGGTGCTGGAAGGCAAAGTGGCACGGCACGAGTCAGTACCGACACTAACGATAGAGGTGAGTCACTTTTTGATTAAATTATATATATCATTGTTTGCAACACTGGCAATAAGCTCACTTCCATAAAAAAAAAACGACAAGAAGTGCTCAATATCACTCCTGTCTCCAAAAAACACCACTCAAATGCTACTGAACTGGATGGTATCATCGAAACACGCATTTTCAGACCGTAGATACATTCAATTCAGCTTGAATGATGCTCCTCCCAGGCAACCAGCATTCCAGAACTATCGGAAAATTGATTGGCTAAAATACAGGGAATGCTGTTGAAAACACTATCCTGTGAACTCTTAAGTCCCCACACCAACGAGCTTGCCATGAAAGTCAAGGATTTCACCCTGGTTCTTAATTTACCTATGGCTGCTTTCTGCCTTCTTATTCAAATTGGAGGCAAGCAAAAGCCGCACTGATGGACATCAGCACTGGGACCGCCTAAAAACGCTCGCAGAAAACTATTCAACTAGAAAAAACCTTTAGAAAATCAACTGATTGGAACTCTTACAAGGAATCCCACAAAATATATTAAAAAGAACTGAGAAAGGCAAAGTGACAATCCTGGAGGTCATTCTATGACAAAATAATAAAACCTCTGAAAAATCCTCTCTACCTAAGAAAAATCCTAGGATGCCTTGTTGTTTGAGAAAAAATCTACTCAACTGCCACTGGACACCTATTCACGAGCAGAAGAAACCATGACAAAACTACTGTGACCAAAATTCACAGTCTGATCGCAAGATGCTCTGCATAGCTTCAAACCGCACAAATCAGCTGGTCCGTACGATATAATACCTGCTGAGCTGCAAAGGCCCTCAGATATTATCCTGCCTACGCTAGAGAATATCAAGAGGAGCTGCGTAGAAATGATCCACATTCCCCTGTCATGAAGAGGAGCTAATGTAGTTTTCATTTCCCAAGCCGAAAAATATTCCCATGTTGTTCCAAAGGATCTCAGGCCTATAAGTCCATCATCTTCGTTCTGAAAACTCTAGAACGACAGATTGATATCCACGACTTTTGTCTGCAACTCAACATGCCTACTGTAAAGGAAAGTCGGTAGACACGACTCTGGATTCACTGGACGCAATCATGATTGCGCTGTCAACTCTTCAGGTAGACGACTCAGGAGTTGATCAGTCTTATGCTAATTAGGAGAATAATCAAGTCCAAACTGTGTGGAGTTTCTAATTGAAAATGTGTTAGTAGACCGACGCCGCAAGACAAACGATGAACTGCTGATATACCTGGAAGCTTGTGGTAGTAGAGTGATTGCTATAGCCATCTCTTAATACTATTCCAATACCACTAAAGAATACCTTCAGCTAAATCTTAACAGATTAATCCGTAGAACCCCATAAAACTGATCTTGTCAACATCAACAGAATTAAGGATGAGTTATACAGGTCAAAGGATATTTCGACATTGTCCGAAAAATATTGGAAAAAGGTCGAAGTACCTCGTAACTATTTCGTGGATCAGATCGAGTCTATGTATACTCCCAGGACTGAATTTGACTGAGAAGAAACTAAACGTTAAAACGTCTGCAGACAGATGGAGAAATTCGTTTAAAACGCGCAATCGAGGCCTACCGAGGTGGCGATTTTAGAAAAGGAGAAACGCAAATTAGCCGTAGACCATTTGGCTGATGCTCTTTCGCTTAAAGAATCTGAGTTGAAGCTGAATTTCACTAGAGAGCTCGATGAGAAGCTATCTTCGGAAAAAGCCACTTAAAAACTCTAATTGGCAGCGATGTTGGGCAAGTTGCGGGGCATGGATTCTGCCTTAAAAGCTCGGGCGGAATCGGAGTGATCTGCTCATCAGGCGCAAGCTTTATGGGCTGCCTGTCAAGCTCACTGGGCTACTGTTCGAACTGGTGAGCCAGGAGTTCACTAGAGAAACAAACTCCGCACATTAAAAAGCGAAACAAATGCTGTGGGTAAAGTTTCTGAAGGCGATGAATTGGTTTCGGTTGTGCTTCAAAATTTACCAAAAGATACTGAAAACCGAGGTGTATTCCCCGAAGGCTCACTTCTAGGCCAAAATTGGAAGTGCGAGATTGCCTAGGGTCTTATGCTTAGACTAGGTAACCTGGGACAGCAATCCGCGTTACCGAAACCAGCCCGCTACGGAAACCAACTTAATGCCTCGGATAAGGACTGATAATACGTTGACGACCTTGGGCTATCGTACCCGGATTAAGATTGTGATTTCTGTGAAGATGCTCCTTGACTCTCAGAGTGAGGGACCACAGAACGCCAGATTCCTTCAATTAGAGCATGAGTTTATGCGATATAAGCTGGACATATTGGGAGTAAGCGAGATAAGATGGTTAGATACGGGTGAGCACCAATCCCCAACGCGCATCACTGTATTACTCTACTCCGGAAGACCAACCGGAAGCCCCCGTGCATATGGAGTTGGACTGCTGTTAACACCTACATCACGCAGAGGCCTAATCTCCTGGCAGCCGCACTGTGATAGGATTTTAACGGCCAGATTCCGGACGAGAGTACGTCGCGTCACCATTATACAGTGTTATGCCCATACGGATGGTTCATCCGAGGAAGAAAAAGAGACCTTCTACAACCAATTGGGAGCTGTTTACAATGCAATACCCAACGGCAACATTGTCATTGTGATGGGGTACAACGAAGGGCTCAAATATGTTATGGCACGAATTAGGCAACTGCAATGACAACGGCGAAAGCTTTGTTGACTTTTGCAACGCAAATCGTCTTGTCATAGATGGCACCATGTTTGAGCACAAGGCCAGCCATAAAATCAGTTGGATGTCAACTGACAGGCAAGCAACCTCCAACCAAATCGACTATTTTGCCATCAGTCGCCGTTTTAGAAGTAGTCTTCTATACGTCCGAAAAAGACGAGGAGAGGACATGGGGTTGGTACGAGATCACCATCTTATGATAGCTACTGTCCAATTACGCACTGCTGCCGTTCGAAGATCTAACGACACAAGAATACCTAGGTTCAACGTAGACCAACTGAGAGTACCCACAGTGCGCCAAGAACTAAGGGACCATCTCTCACGAAGAGTGGAAACAATCAGCAGATCACTGCCCGCCACCATCCAAAGCCATTGGTGTGCTGTGAAAACTGTTTTCACATCAGGTCGGTGAAAGTATTGTCGGTCGATCGCAAGGAAGCCATAGGGTGTAGCTTTCCGAGGATACCTGGAGAAGGATCAACGAACGAAAACAACTAAGAGCTCGAATTATAGCAGCTCCAGCAACAGGGAGGATCGCATGAAGATGAGAGAAGTGCAGCGTAGCGCGAGAAGTGACAAGCGCAATTACATCAATGCGCTGGCTACGCAAGCAGAAGAATCAGCAACGAGGTGCTACAGCAAAACCGTTTACAGAATCACCGAAGGCCAAAGAGCTTATAGATGGCCGAGGCTCTACTCAACACCCAGTGAAAGGCTTGGACAGGTCGTTGCTAATATGAGGATCAACTGAAGAGATGGAAGGAGCATTTTGCTACGGTTCTAAACCGAGTATTCGCCAGCAATATGCACCCAAGCCAGACTGAAGTGTCCGTAGAAAGAAATTCCCGAATTCGTACTACAACCCCCAGTAAGGAAGAGATTATTTCCGCGATCAAAGGACTGAAAACCAATAAGGCGGTAGGACTTGACGGCATACTGCGGAGCTGTTTCTAGCTGCGCCGACGGCATCAGCTGAGCTACTTTTCCCACTTGTTGGGAGAACATTGGAAGCCGAGAGTTTTCCGGACGAGTGGAAGAAGGGAATGATCGTCAAGCTCCCTAAAAAAGGGCAATCTAATGCAGTGCGAAAACTGGAGAGGTATCTGCATGCTGCCTGCTGTGGCAAAGATAATAGCTAAAATTATCCTGGAGCGAATTAAAGAACACCTCGAAGACACACTCGACGCCGAACAAGCAGGTTTCCGCTCTGGATCCTCCTGTGTCGACCACATCAACACCTTGCAGATCATCATCGAGCAGTGTGTTTAGTACCGATCAACAATTCACCTACTGTTCATCGATTTTGGAAAGGCCTTTGATAGTGACAATTGGGAATTTATCTGGCATGTCCTGCGCGGGAAAGGCATTCCTGATAAATTAATAGCAATTATCAAGACTACATATGATGGGTCCACATGTCACGTCTTACACAGAGGAAGGATGTCTGAGGAATTCGAAGTCCAAAGCGGAGTTAGGCAAGGCTGCATACTTTCACCAATACTGTTTCTATTGGTGGTTTGCGATGTGATGAACGCGGCCTTGTTAACAGGAAATGGAGGAATTCGATGGAATCTTACATCTGAACTCAAACACCTTGACTACGTCGACGATGTATGCCTTCTGTCTCACAGAATAATCGACCTTCACCAAATGACAGCAAATGTAGAGAGGGAAGCAAGTCGGCAAAAACAAAAATGATCAGCCTAAGACCAAACTCATCAACTCATATATGTATTGCTCGACAGACGGTTGAGAGAGTAGAGAGTTTCCAATCCCTTGGGAGTATTGTCTCAAACGATGGCGGAACCGAACTGGATATCGCCAACCGCATAGGCAAAGCAAAATCTGCGTTTGGGATGCTATCCACAGTTTGGCGAAGTAATGCAATTCCCTTAAACACCAAGCTACGACTGTTCCGTCGTTATACCTGGAGGGTGACCACCACTATTACAAGGAAACTGCAAAACGTTTGTCAATAGGCGCCTCAGCTACGTCTTAAGGATATTCTGGCCAAGCCGTATCTCTAACGAACAGCTTTTTCAGAGAACGGACCATGAACCTATAGGCACAACCATACGACGATGAAAGTGGCAGTGGATTGGTCACACTCTCCGAAAGGGTGACAGGTCCATAGCTAACCAAGCGATGCAAAGGAACCCGCTTACTCAGGACGGCAGGATGCGCGGCGGTCCTAGGAGTACGTGGCGCAGAACAGTTAAGAAGGAAGCACGGCAAATGGGATAAAGTTGGGGAGAGCTGAGGCACATTTCCAGAAACCGCACTCGATGGCGCGTAGGCATCGTAGTGGACCTCGGACTCACAAGGGGATACAGGAACGAATGAATAAAAGGAATAGGCTGAAATATTTAAAAGTCACTTGTTGTCTTCTTATTGTAAACAATGAAATTAACTGAAATGAGTAAAGTAGGGAATGAAGGATTTCAGACAACGATAAGGGAGATTTGAACATGTTCAAGGACGGTTTGTAAAAAAGCTTTGTCAGAAACTACTTAGCCCTGTTTCCGTTGACGGGTTTTGGAGAACGAAAGTAAAGGATTATTGAGCTTGGAAAACAACCCTTTTAAAAAATACTGAAGTCGACGAATTAAATGACAAATAGAACGAATGAATGCTATCATACGATCAGAGCAAGCGTAGTGTGGAAAGACTTCATCCTGGGTGGATAACGCGGACAGAAACAAGGTCCAACCAACATCGAAGGAGCAACTGGTTGCAGTTATCTAAGTACAGGTCTACCAGTCGTCTTGTCTTCGTTTCGTTTATTCTGCAGCTCCAAGTATTGGCACGAGAGGGTACTGGACCAGCACCCGTTCATACTTTAAATAGTTTCCAACACACTTTGTTTTTGACGCTGGTGGTTTCGATGTGAAAGTTAAAATAGGGCATTGGTAGTATGGCCGAATACTATAGCCTGAACTACTGAGATATAGAGATTGATCTTACAGCGGAAAAGGCATTTCGATGCATCAGTTACTTCATAGTCAAAATATGCTCAGGCGAATTGGGAATTCTCTTTAATGTTGAATGAGCCACTTCCTTCTTTCTTTACTTGTTTATTGACCGAGTTTATCTTGAGCTTCATAGAATTCATACGCAGCTAGTATTAAGTGTAGAAAGCAACATGACTATAGACCATCAAAATTGCATCTCTAATTCTGTTGATGATTGCAAAGATGCACATTGTACGATGAAGAAAACAAAGTGGAAGGAAGAGCGATGATTTCCAGCATTCTGTATAATACTCGTATATAGGTCAACCACATCGAGTAAATGGATAATAATCCTCCAGGGGAGGACATTTATGAGTCACCTTCCTCAGATCCCACGCGAATTGCTCATTTCCATTACTTATGAAGGAAATTCACTTAGTTGTAGCTACACTGAACATATTAGAGCATCAAGCAATTTTCCTTAGATTCTTGAACATAGGCAGTATATACTTTAGCTTGTGTCTAAAATAATGTCATCAATGAAAAGGCAATTTACATCTACATATGTATATTTGCCATTGTCCTTGCAATTACAGAGGTTTCTACAAGCCAACATTTGATTGAAGACTGTATTGTACTACTGTCAGTAAACCGATTATCCAAATACGTATCCGTTGGTAGACCTCTAACTTCAGACAGAGATAATGCATGCTTCTTGCTTTCATGCAGTTCTCTCCTCATAAACACGTAATGGCACGTTTATATATAAAATACGGTCTTTTGGATTAGTCACACTGTTATCTCGCATCGTAATGATTGCTTAATGTTGCGACTCCCAGTAATGTCAGTTGGATTCCAAATCACCCCAAGACCTTAGCACGTCTTTGTAGCTTCTCCAGCGAATGTGTTCACTTCATGCAAACGAATGATGATAAAACTTATTACTTTGCCAATGTAACACCTGTCTTAGTCTGCCTATGATTCCCATGACGTTTCACCAAATCCAACTGCGACCCAATCAGATTAGGTTCCTCAAATTGCAAAGTTCACGGCTCATTTTGAACACTCACTCACTCATTCCATCACCTCAACCGAATCCGAATCCGAATCCGACTCTGATTCTGACTCTGTCACTGGCATAGTCGAACATGCACATGACAGATGTGACACCTGCTGGTAGTGGATACCACGAATAAACTCACTAACTCCGATTTCCATTGCAAATGCAAATTATCTGCTCCGTGACGTTTGTCAACCATTTACGGGGGGACACAGTATCCATACAACGACTATGCTCACAACTGTCACTCAATGGAACTTTATTGGGTTTGTTGGTTTTTCGTGGAATCCAGGGCCCAGACCGAGGTAATGTCTGCACAGCCCATTCGGGCCCAATGAAGACATCGAAATTTATTCGTGAAAACTAAAAACGACGAGTCGTAATATTTTTGCCAGAATAACGCAATAATTTCTGGAAGTTCACTCGTATCTTCTCGTTCCCATATGACTGGGTGACGGTGTTTGGTTGCAGTCAAAGTTACTAGTCACCGGTCGCCACAAAACGAAGCCATTTGAGCGCCAAGATAAAGAACAAAATAAATAAAAGGAACGGCATCTTGTACACCTTAAACGGTGACAATAACTCACCTCAGACAACGAAAGTCTGCAAGTGGTCCGTTGTGCCTCTGCGTCGTATGCAAATCATTCGGGCGAGTTGTGCCGCAAAACACCTTTTGACCGCACTTAAGTGTCATCGTCATCGTTTCGTATCGGATCTGTGGTGGTGGTGGTGGTGGTGGCTGGAACGGAAACAGACGAGACTCTCAACTCGCGACACTCGGATCTTAACTCTCGATGGAGATCATAATTTCGCCGCCCCAACGATTGTCTTGTGGGATAACTACTCGTATGTAATGTCGGTCGTGTTTCATGCAGTGCCGCATGCGGTTTAGACCTTAGACCATATGTGTCCATTCAATTTTTGGGCAACCGATTTCTGAGAACTCGCCACAGAACAATGGATATAAGCAACATTGTGTCACTTAGTGGATAAGAACTTAGAATACGCAGACGCACCCATCTATCATGACACAAAGTGGCAGCTAAATTTGAGTTTGCACCCTTTCGGTACTTACTCGCATATGAATACTCCACTCCATGGGTCTTGGTCGCATACGCGCAGGCGAAAATTGACACCATCACTTATCACAGCAGCAGCAGCAGCAGCCGAACACATCCCACACACGAGCTCTGGGATGGATATCATGCAAAGCAACATTAATGCCCTCCCACTCTGTCGACTTGCATTATGCAAACCAGACCAGACCAGACCAGACCAGGCCAAGCCAGGTCCGAAACAACTATAGTGCACCACAACTCCTTAGCTCAATCCAAATCCGAGATCAGCAAACAGCCAAACCGAGGTGAATGAGTTTTAATGTGACCATTGGACGCGCAAACGTGGGCGTTACAATACTCTTACGAATACACCATGGGTCCAGTTGCATGAAGAAGGGTGCAGAATTGGTCAGCATTGTGGCATAACGTTTCGGAAAGTTTATGGTTTGCAACGTGACTTTCGCATGTGGAGAGAGCGACAGACCCTTCAAGTAAATAATGTCCCATCGAGGCAAAGTCTTAAATCTGTGCAAAATGCGACACACAAAAGGCGAAAAACAAAACTCCTAAACCTGCATGTAGAGGGAAGGTGGGAAATGTGAGCTGTGAAGCATCAATTTAACACGCTCTCTCTCTGTAGTGGTACGGATGGTGGAAGTGGTCATAGTGGCACTTGATGTCATTTGTGGTCGTTTTGAGAGTTCTCAGTCCCGGGTGTCTGGTGGTTTCTTGGAAGAAAACAAATTCCAGTTGACTTGAAGGCGGTTTGTCTGCAGCTTGTGAAGGATTTTAATTTCAAATTAAATTGGGGTGGATGCACTGTTAGGTTACAGTAGGTTCTAAAGTTGAAGTAGAGCGTTTGAGCGTACGTCACAGGTCTTAAGTGCATGTTAATGGGCTGTCAGTGGAGTTGGAATGGATAGATCCACACTGAACAACAAACGTCATCCAGTTAAAGTGGTAGTGATCCTCAAGATCCTCCTTCATACCCTTTAATAGAGGAAATCGTAAAGTGTAGACACCTTACGCATAAATCCGCAGCAGCTAAAATGATAGTGCAGGAAGTAAGTAGGTTTTTGCTCTGGATCCAAAATGGCTGATTTTTATCAATTGCAGATAGATTGTGTCCACTGACGGATACACAGTAGGTGGGGGACAACAGTTTCCAATATTTCCTTCAGGTAAAGACAGCAAGGGTAGACAGCAGTAACGTAGCTTATTGGCCAAGTCTGACTGGATCATTTCACCTTTGCAGAAGCGAGACTTTAACCTTTAAATGCAATTCTGACACGAGTGTTATTTGAGTATCCTTCGAATTTGACACTTATTACCTCGAAGAAACGAGTCCAAATTTGAGCAGTACATTTACGTTCTCCTAATCCCCTAAAGCTTGAGAGCTTCAGCAGCTGCGGAATGTGGAAAATAACTCTTGCAGCGTATGAAGTATGGCAGTTAGGCATGAAACTTAATCTATACTCATAGCCCATAGTGAGCTACTGGGGCATTCTTTTAAGACCAACTGTCCGGTTTCATAACATCGAACTAACTGCCTTCAAACGTATAACACCACACTATGAATGTGCAGCTAAAAAGGCATCCAGACTCAGTTCCCCAAATACGAGTCCGGTATACCATTATTCAGCAGAACGGCTTTATTCCTCAGCTAAAGGTTCCAGCAATTTGCTAAGCACGAGTTTGGAATATACTTTCAGGAAAAGCACACTTAGAATAAAAAGCAAATTCTTCTGTGACATAGTTGCAAAAAATAGCCCATACAGCACTACTGAATACAGTGTGCGTCTTCAGCAAGATACTAGACTGATGACACTATGATCGACGTAAGACAAAGTGTTCCTTACTTACTTACTTTAGGCGGTGCTAGAGTCCGGGGAGGACCTCGACCTTAACCAGCTAGACTCTCCAACCATCTCGACCTTTAGCTAGTTACCTCTAGTTTCGCACGTCAAGTTGGTTGAAGTCCCCTTGCGTGCGTCAACTGAGTCGCGGTTTTCCTCTACTGTTCTGTCTCTCGAGGAGGATGCGAAAACTTTTCTCTACATAACCTAGTCACCTCAGTCGTTGGACCTTCACTCTTCTGGCTAAGTCGATGTGGCTGTGCAACCCGTAGAATCCATCGTTGTATCTCCTCCTCCACTCACCGTTTAAACAGGCAAGACCAAAAATCACCCAAAGAATTTTGCCTTCAAATCAGCCAAAGCGACCCTTATCCATTTTTGATGAAGTCCATGCCTATATTTTGTTGTTCGAGAGAGGGTTTTGCAAGTAAAGCACCTCCTTAGCCCAAAGTAGCAAGCAGCGATTGGCATGAGTCATTCTTCGTTAGATCTCAGCGTTGGTGTCGTTGTCTGAATTGATAGCGTAGCCTAGGAAGTCAAAGTCCTTAATTACCTTAAAGTTATACCTGTCGAGGGTGGCGTCCCATCTTCGCCATTTCCATGTCAATACCCGCGAAAATTCCACCGACATCGCGCTCTTTTTTCCGATTATGTCAACATCATCGGCGTAAGCGAGTAATTGGACGAATTTTTGAAAGATTTCGCCTCTTGTGTTGGCCCGTGAGTCTTGCACTATTTTTTCTAGAATGATGTTAAGGAAATGCATGACAGTACGTCGTCTTTTCTAAATCCGTTTTTGACATCAAAAGTCGTGGTAAGTCGTTACCAACCTTGCGGCAGCAGCGGCCGTTCTCAATCACCATTCTGCACAAACGGACTAGACTAGGCATTGTTCCCAATAAATGCTGTCATATGTGACTTTAAAATTGAAAAACAGGGGGTGTATATCGATTTAGAGCTCATGGGTTTTTCGACCAAGTGTGAACTGGCGCAGTTCAGAGGGTCTTCTTTCTTGAGGATCGGACTAACAATGCTGAGGTTCCATTCATCTGGCATATGCTGTACGCTCCATATCAAGTCATCGCCTGCTGCTTAGAAGAGCTCGGCATTCAGGTTGTCCGCTCTAGTAGCTTTGTTGGACTTGGGTTTAGACATGGATACCTTCACTTCAACCGGGGCAGGTGGACGGAATTATTATTCTACATCGTCGAAGTTGAAAGGGTTCATTCTGCCTGATAGAGGTATTTGTTCGTCATCGCAGTGCTTTCTACAAAAAAGCTCTTTTCAAATACTCAGCACCGACCGCGACTCTACTTCTATGATTCATTTCTACAGGCTTCAGTTTGGGGCTTGCGTCCGTGGCATGTTTTTTTTAACTCTTGGCAAAATTTCGTAAATCGACCGCGCGCTTCTCATGCTCCTTCGTTTTCCTCCTACGAAGCCGAAGTTTGTCTCTTGTTCGTAGAGCTCGTGAGCAGTTCTAGTCCTTCTACGCAGCGCCGCTTTGTATTCGTCTTGATTGTACTTGCCGGCAGTCGTAGTTAAACCAGAGTTTTCGTTGCGGTGGCCGAGTGAAACCCAGCACAACAGAGGCGTCATCTTTGATGACTTTTCTGTAATGTTGCTACTATCTGGTTGACGGTTGATTGATCAGGAGTTCTTCATGTCCTCTTATGAATGTCGATATATGGGAACCGCGTGGTAGCTACGACAATATTTCGCCCCGTTGCAAAGTCGATCAGGCTGAATCCGTTATCGGAGTGGGTGTCGTGCAGGCTATATATTTTCTGAGAGTATTACTACCAAAGATACCCTCTCTGCCTAGCTTTGCCCTAAAATCGCAGAGAACAATTTTATTATCATAACTAGGGCACTGCTCGTAGGTCTTGTGCAAGAGCTCGCAGGAGCTATCTTGTGGTGTCGTCATCTTTCAGCGCTGTTGGGTCGTACGCGCATATGACGCTAATGTTGGAACCTCAAGACTTCTTGCCTAAGTCTTGCATCTTCTAATATCAGAAGGGTCTGTAGGGTCTTATCCAGGATAAAAGTATAGAGCTCCTCTCTATTATCATTGTATTGTTAAAGTTAACAGATAACATACAAGGGATCTCCTTTTTTTATGAATTACTTGAACTATGTGTATAATAAACTTCTATTTATCGGACATACTTTCATCGGAGTCCGTTGCATCCTGGGTGCTTCCCATTTCATACGTCAAATTAGTTGATGTCTCTCTCTGCATGCATCACGAGTCTAGCATTAACTTGCGTATCAGCAGTCCGGCCCTCGGCTAGTGCAACATCATGCTTCAGATAAATCTATCAGTGTTAGCTTGGGATTGCTGTACCACCCGCTAAATGTCAACACAATATCTGGGTCATAAATGAGAAAATTTAACCCCTTCGCTGACGTATCCATTATCTGCTCTGCATACGATTTAATTATTGCAGTACGTCCTACAAACAAGCTGATGTTAAAGGAGCCTTCTAGGGACGACTTCGATTAATGCTGCTGTTAAAACAACACTTGTTGATCATTTATGACAGCTACGAATTGGCCTTTATCCATTTTACAGCACAGGGTGCGTTTTTTTTTCCTTTATCGTTTTAATTCAAGACGTTTATTCTATTTGACGTCCAACGGAGCACCCCAGATGACTTCGCATTTTCTCAGAGTTACTTCTAAGGAGAAATCATATGCCTAATGCGGCCTTCACCTACTTTAAACTAAACATTGTACTCATATGTCAAAGGCCTGTGTACAACTACTGAAAATTTTTTAAAAACTGAATTCTTATAAACTTCCAGCAACTCATCCACGCTTCAGTGGACCAGTGTTTATGACTACCAAACACTCCCCAAATGAAAATGCCATCCATTGAGCCGTGACCCTTGCACCGTCACTGTCGTAGAAAAATTAAAAATCATAAATTTATTGCAATCGCCACATTAACCCTCTGCAGCTCCCAATCGTCCACTAGAAGCAACATCCAACAATCTCTCCGTCATTACATAGAAGCCTCACTAATCCCATTGCGGTTATCACAGCACACTAAGCATGGAGCATGCGGCACAGAGCATGAGCATGGAACAGACTTTTGACGCAATATACGCGATTTGTCATTTGACAGCGAGCAGCAAAAACAGCTGGCCACGACACGATTCTCTGCACACATGACTCGCAAGCGCAACCGCAAAAGTATCTTTGATTTCACTGGCCGATTAGTTGCACCTTATGCAACTTCAACTGCTAGTCAAGGAAAGGCTCACGATTTTGCACGACAACAGTGGTGAGCATGCGCGGATTGTGCTGGAGAAAAATTTAAATCTTCGAATCCGAACACTTCCTAATGAATTGTCACTGTACTCGTACATTCATTGGCAAACTTTAGTAGGAGATTGAGATGAGATTACCTTTACCTCTAGCCGCACAGTCAATTACTTCTTCTAAGAAGACAGCTGCACCGATGCATCATATGGTGGGCGCTTGACATTACGAATTCTGTGATTTGAGTGCGGTACCATCTCCTGCCACTGGTATGAGTAATTAACTGCATGTTACCTGCTGTGGCAGACATTTCGCACATGCGAACATGGCTCCAATCTTCAAATGCACCTGTTTCTGATCGGAAAGGATATCTCTAACGCATCGTGTACCTGTCAGAGTAGCACCAGTTGCAAAGGACTCCTTATATGTACGAGTAGTGCCAACCCCTGATAAGATAAGACATTTCTAAATCAAAGTGGCGTACGAGAGAAGGACAGGAACCCTTGCTGGGAGAGTTCCATGTCCTGGATATCATGTTGTTCGTTTTTAAATAATTTAACTGCAGCATGATACGAGTATCTTTGGTGCACGACCAGACTCTTTTATTCACTACATCCTGGCCCGCATAAGACTTTGACTGGTTATGTGCTCTGGTATCCGAAGGATTTCACGTTCTTTTCACATAAATTACTTTTTATGATTTTTATGATTTTCACTTCGTGTCAAGTGGCTGGGAGAGATGTACATATTTTGTGGAATGGCATGCGATTGCGGACACGCGCGAGTTGATCCTTAGCACTTGCAGCTCCTAACTCTCATCCCCTGGTCGCCTAAGTGATATTTATCGCGTAATTATGCTTTACTTTGCTATTGCTGCGCAAAATTTTTATTTATTTGTTGTGTTAGCCATTTTCTTTATTTTTTAATTCAAAACTTGCTGTGTTTGCTGTAGATTTAGTGGAACGTGACTTTTTGTTGGAATTGGTGAGGATGCGTTCACAAGCGCGGTCCTTTGAGTGGGTCCTAAGAAAATAACGAAAAGGAAAAATATACAAGTACACTCGAGGTTAATTGAAGGTGAAGAGATCGAGACATGTCGAAGCGGTCTTAGATAATGGACACAGGTGCTTTGAAGTTAATTGCAGAGTAAGGCAACACGCGGACATATAAGGCATGCCGCCATCGGTTCATTTCTGAGACGTGTGTGATGGCAGAAAGGGTGTGTTTTGTAATGTTTGCGGAGGGTAATTAAATGTAAATAATGGCAAGGAATGCCCAGTGTACCGAGTTCGAGAACCGAAAATGTGTTAAGTTTGACACTTCTGTACGTGAATATTAACGACCGGGTGATCAGTACTCGTACCCATATGTTGATGTCTTGTTAGTTTAGTTTGTTTCGAAGAATCCTTGTGATGTCTATATCTGTTTGGTGAGACAATATTTTTGTTTCGATTCGAGTGAAGTGAATAGTTGGCCGATGCACTGACAGCATAACATTTCAACGGCAATAGGTCTTTTGAATGAAAGAAAACGAAGAACATGGAGATTCAGAAGAACAAAATTGAATGAAGTAGAGGAAGGGTTGTTCCAAAAGTTCAACATACCAATTCGAATTGTACAACAGCTCTTTGCAATAAAATACACCCGAGATGAAGCTAAGGGGATGCATGGCTGTGAAAAACGGAAATTCATTGTCACCCTCTACATCAAACCAATACGAATACAGAGTGATGCTGATGCCTCCCAGCACTTGCCTGGAATATAGACAAACGTGGAAGACTAGGATGTGAAGGTCCAATATCCCAAATTAAATTCAAAGACAACATTTCGAATGTTGAACCCAACCGACTGCATCTTAATTCAAACTTTCTTATTGAAATCGTACTTGGACTCCAAAAAACTGTTACAACCAGACATCGTCATACAGCTGTTGAGAGAACACAGAGGGATATCAGATCGCCAATGATTGTCAGACCTCTCAGTTTATCCAATCAAGTTTTCTATGAATTCTGTTTGGCTCAGATCATCCCATCAACCGATGGCATGACATTGAGTTTAGATGTCCACACTAGATGATAAAAGATGCAGTGTAGAGGTGGCTCCACAAGATTATACTCTAAGTAGTACTCGCAATGGCGATAATCCAGTCGTGGTCTTCTCGACCTCAACCGGGCGGCATGCTAAATAAACCATATCAGCCCCAATATAGGCTAGGAGTTGCTAAATCTCTCGATTCTGATGACTCCTGCTGCTGTATTTACGACGCGTTGGGTAGATTGGGCTGGGGAAATGAGAGAATTGAAAGATGCATATTCGGAGTGTTGATATGGACAGGTAGACATGGGAAACAAAAAAATTCAAACGTGCACCAGAAAAGGCATACTCTGAAGGACTACCATCTGAGGAGGATTTGACGAGGAGAAAATATTTTTAGACAACGTGCAAAGGACTGGCAAGTTCGGCCAAATCGGTAGAAGTGACACCCAAAACTGCAAAAGAGGTAGAAAATGTCAGGCACTTTATCTTTCTATGAATTTTTCTGCGAATGATGCCAAGATGAATCGATGTTGCAACCAACAAAGACTGCAATTACAGTGGACGGAAATCTGTCAAACAAAACGTTCAAAACGATCTCAGGATTAAGCCGGCACTACCCTGGAAAGAAGTCGGTGATTGCGGTCGAATCCAGCCTGGCAAGCAACCAGCTCATAAGCTTAGACTTAGACCCCGAAACGCCAAAGAGTATAAAATCGGGCTGCCTATAAAGATGCGGATGTCGTCTCTTTGCGGCTTTTAATTGGAATTTAATTGGCTGGGAAAGACAACGGCCTGAACGACGACGCTAAGTGCGAACACTGTGTTGATGGGAGTTAACCAAGGCAGAGAATATTTGGATTCGAACAGAGGACTGTGATGTAAAAACTGGAGCTCCTAGCGTGTAGTGAAGTAGCAAACTCTTGAGTGGCTATACAAGTCTATGCACAAAATTCTCCAAATAGGAACTAAAATTTTTGAGATTTCCGGGCCACCAAAACTGACGTACGTCATCTATCCTCAGAATTAAAACAAACATCGGGAAAACACGGACGGCTCTCTCTAGAAGTTTAGCTAAAGCTTCTGCCGAAATTATAAAATCGAGGCACTCACGTGCTTATGAAGGGTTCATTTCTATTTAATTTCCCATTGAATGCAGACAAGAGAAGACTTCCCGACTTTACGTATCTGTTATATTTACTCAGATTAAATTTCAACATCCCAAAAGTGCTACCCCATTCCTATAAATTAAGCGTTTTGTGTTGAATACAAAACCAAATATCCAAATAGAGTGCAATAGATCCATCCGTGGTTTCGGATTCTCAAGGAGTTTCGTGGAGTTTTTGTGAAAAAAACACTTCAACTATCCAAACTTGAGTAACTCTGTAACCAGGATTTAGTTGTATGCTATTTACTTACTTAACGGGCTTCCGACCCATGCAGAGTCTCTTCCTGAGATACTACAGTCATCCATCCTCTGCGATCCCGTACACGCTGCTTCCAGTTATCAAGACCAAGCACTCTGACATCCGCGATGGCTTGGTCTTGAAGACGGATGTTTGGCCTTCCTTGTCATCTCGAACCTGGTGGCTGGCAATCGAAGATCCACTTATGCATTATTGATGTAGCCGAGCCAATGCAGTCGACGTATTTTGATGTTTGGGCTCATAGAGTTTGCGGTTGTATCTTCTTCTCCATTCGTCCTCCACGCAGACAGGATCAAAAATCCGTCGAAAAATTTTTCTTTTTCTGTTTCTTTTACGGCGACTCGTGAAACTTTTGTAGACAGCTATGAATCCCTTAGTCGAGTAGTCGGTAGATAGTTCTAAGTGAAGAGAAGCAAAGAAAGACTATAAGATAGCCCTTATATGTTTTGCTCCCCGATGTTTCCAAGCCTTGATGCTAATCAGTCCGGCATAGTCCACTCCTGAATGCAAAAACGGCCGAAATGATTGTGTTCGTAGGGAAGGCGGTTGACCCATAGTTTGTTTGGCATTAATTGCCCAGAGACGTATGCAGACTACACAGCGATGTATAAAGCACCTTATTGGCGTACGACCACCGGTAATCCAATATTTTCGTCTTAACGTATTCAGCATCAGCTGAACTTGTAAAGTAGATCGATAAACATTGTCTAGAATTAATGGCAAGTTCCTGCGTAAGATTACGGGATGCTTCATATCTGGATCGAGTTTTGAATGGCGAGGGCGCATTCGCGATAAATGGTGTTAAGCGATAAAGCGAATTATTTGACTTCAGCCATATTGAAGGCGAGAGTTGATTGATTTCTGAGTTAAAGCAAAGTGATTGTGTCGATTTAATCCAATAGATTCTTGCTGCTTCTAACTCCTCAGGTGTTAAGGGTTTGGGCTTGATTGATGATTTTTCCTTGATAGTCTTGCTTTCTTACACCACACAATATGTATTAGAAAAACTACGACAGCTCCACAAATGATGAATTATAGGTAAGATCCCAGGGGTAAGATTGGTTCTTGGTTATTGTCGAAGCTACGATAAGAGGACGTTCTTTAAGATCAACATTTTCATTGTGATTAGGAACTAATTGAGATCACTTGGAAGAAGGAAGAGTGAGCCAGGGCGGGCCATTCCACAAAATTTTGCTTTCAGATAACTGGCGAAGTGAGAATCCTCTCGATGAGTGATCTGCTGAATTATCCCCGTCAGGTAGATGATGACAATGTGCTTGAGGACGAATGTCTTGAATTTGAGAAACTCGATTGCGGATGAAATCCTTCCATCTTAATGGCTGACCTTGAATCCAATAAAGCGCTAGGATCCGCCCACAAATGAATCGATTTTGATTCTAGTTAGGCACCCTTCTAACATGATCGACAAGCCTTGTTAAAAGTAATGCGGCCAATAGCTCTAAGCGAGGAATAGTGATTCGAGTAGTTCATGTCCTTTTTGTGACATCAAAATTTTGATGTGATTGGAGTTACTTTAGGTTTTGTGTCTTCCAATCAGAGGTTCTAGCTATCCTCAGCGAAGCTATGCTAATGCAGATGAAGTCGAAAGAGGTATCCCTATCCACATCGATAGCCAGGCCGCGCTCAACGAAATGGAATCAACCAGCGTCAACTCTGATACAGTCAAGGACTTTCGCACAGTTCTGAAGGCACTATGCAGTCAGAACCGGGTAAGACTATGCTGGGTGCTAGGACACTGCGGTATTAAAGGAAACGAATAAGCGGATGAGCTTGTTAGAAAAGGAGGGCTACTCAACAATAGTGAGGTTGCCAACAGCAAACCACCCCTTTGCATAGTGAGGGGCACTATCGAGGAAAAAAATCACAAAGACTGTCAACCTAAGTCTTGAAGGACACAGAGTATCCAAAGGTCTCTGGATACGGATACAGGGATACGTTTAATTTTACTAACTTCTTGGATCTTTTGATTAGGAAAGTAAGACCAATCCTGACAGGACACCGTCTCCTGCTGAAACACGCAAAGAGACTCAAATTGTCAAATACGGATATTTGCAGATTCTGCGGTGATCTACCAGCTATTGAGGACATAACACACATACTGTGTGAACGCGAGGCAACATCGCATAGTTGAAGAAAATTTTTAGGGAAATTCGTTTTCGAAAACCTAGAGGAAGTAGACGGCATGAACTTCAAAGGCCTTCTTGACTTTTGCAGGGAAATGGGTGTTTCATCAAGGAGATTGTTTGGGTTTTTGCCATTTGAAGACAAATTCAACTGGTTCCACAGGGATCGCGATGGGCCTGTTTTGATCCCTGGTGTCTGTGTGATGGCTTATCCATCATATCCCTGTTTAACCTAACCTAACCTACTTTTGGTTTTGAAGCTATGATAGCGACATGAGTGATGCGGTGTTCCTGTAATACTCGAAGATAGACGATAGCTGTAATTGCAGCTTAATATGTGCAATCAACGTCGTGCAACTCGGCGGAAAGTGACGATGGGGGCAACCCAATCCATTAGCGAGCTGGGTAATGTTGTTTCTCCGTCGCGCATCCAAATGACTTGGAATGGTTTCATCCCAGTACAGATTGGATTGCCACAATTCTTGGATGAAGATTTTAGTTTTGAATACAACGGCGATATCCAACCGAGTGGGTGGAAGAGCTGAGCTACACGTGATAATACCTTTCTCTTTGTATATGTAGAAACTTCTAGAATTTGTCTAAATTTGGCAGCCAGTTTAGACCAAGCGTTCGATGAATGCGATGGTCATCTATACTGATCGATGTGGAGGATATTGCTTTGTCGCTTAACTGAGTATCTTGTAACAGTGTTTGATTATTGGCGGTCCGCTTTTGTAGTGGAAAGCAACATGATCTGAAGAAATTAATTATTTGTTGAATGTTTGTCTTATCCTCTTCAATGGTTGGAGTGTCAGCGTACATACTCGTAGATGTCGTCAACATAGACATTTTCCTTAACCAACTCCTTGGCGATTGAGAAGCGGTGTCCTTCGTTTTCGGCAAGTTGTCTTATGACACGATTGGCCAGATAGGGAGCAGGCGATGTATTACAAGTCACTGTCGTTAGAAGAAACTCCACCAGATCTGTTCGTTTCGGTCAAATGGATTGAAATGTTGGCTGTCGTGGTCTAAGTTAAATGCCTGAAAGCGGGATATTGGTATTCGTCATCGATATGCAGTCCGCAGAAATAATTTTTCCGTAGACTGTCACCCTACTATAAGTTTGCTTTCTACATCTCCACAGGTTTCTGTACGGTCCTTGTTGCCTTAACCCATTTTCGTAGTATTTTGGTAAAACTTCTTTACGTTATTCCTGGGGTACAAACTCTCAATATTTTTGTTCTCTACTTCTTTCTTCTGGAGTACCCAATGAAGACTACAATCTTGAGATCAAAGTAAATAAATGCTGATTTTTAGTGGAGGAACATGGCCCCTTAATTATTTCAAAAGAAAAGTTTTTCGTGTGGTAAATAGTGCCACTTGTAGTGGCTATCTGTATGTCCTAATGAAGAGTATGTATACCTATGCTCTTGCCTGGAGGACAGTCTTTGGCTGTAACAAAAAAAGCAACGAAGCA
The DNA here is from genome assembly GCA_963966105.1 of Volucella zonaria. NCBI lineage: Eukaryota > Metazoa > Arthropoda > Insecta > Diptera > Syrphidae > Volucella > Volucella zonaria. The sequence continues at coordinate 189,424,596 of OZ014532.1, read as the reverse complement.
GAGAAAGGTGACTCATAGAAAATATATAGAGAAGTATTTTGGCCAGTTGAAGCAATTGAATTTTGTTACTTTCTCCTTCGGATATGGCTTTCGATTGGAACTATGTACTCGTACATAATTCGGCTTTGGCGGAATTTCATTCCTTAGATCACTTTTAAGTGCTGGAGTCACCTGGAGACAGAATTCATCTTTCTCCCTGGCAATTGGCATCTTCCAATCGGAATATATACGAGTACCAGCACATCTACTTGTCACTAGCTTCGTTGAGAAATTGCGTTCTCTTGTACGAGTACACTTGGGATTCTGTCAATTCTTAAAACTATGAAAATAAGTTCCAAAAAAGTTCTGATTACAAGGATTCGTTACTTGTGACACCGACGGTATTATGCAAGAGATTAAAATGAGTGCCCGTTTCTAGGAACTTACCCCAGAAAGGATATTCTATTGATTAACGACGAGGATTGATTAAAGTGAACCGAACAGGAACATAAATAGAATTGTATATTCCTGCGCTGTAGAGGCCTTGTTAGGAAAACACATCAATTGGTTGAGACACATCTGTGTCCCAGCACTTAAATTTCTGGAACTCCTTCAATAGCAAACCTATACTTCTGTTAAAATTCAATATATCCCTTCTTTAACGTCATCTGTTATGTCATAACGATTTATCTCAGGGCAGCATTACCTTAGAGTCAAACGACCGCTTGATCCCAGTAACCATCAAATCGACAAAGCAATGACTTTTAATTTCTTTCCCCGAAACCCCCATGGGCCTCACAACTTCAGCTCTCAATGATGCGCCAAACTCATTTAGCTGCAGTCATCAGCCTCGTTAGCCAAGTTGCTGGCTCAATCTGCGATATTTTTGAGCTCCCAATCAAATAAATCACGAGATAAGCAACCCAAATGGCCGATCAACACTGGAGTGCCCATGAAATTGCTCCAGTAGCTGCTGCAGATACTCGTACATACGAATAGATGGCCGCTGATCCAGCGTCGGTAGGTTAGAGTACAATGGAACTTACTTCGTGATTGACATGGAGTCTTACTACATAACGATCAGTTTCAAACTGCAGCGTTAGTTACCAGGTCTAACCGCCACCACATCGGGTAAGCTAAGTTACCGACCGTCCAACTTACTCCTCGTATGTATCTATATCCGTACGTGGCCAGATTTATCTGCGGCATTTATTGTGATTGATGTGATGGATTCTCAACTTTATTTCATTATTCTTGCCTTCAATTACAGTTAATTATTATTTAAAGTTAATTATTAGTTCGGCATTGGTTCTCGGTATCTGTGATGGTGGGGTACGACGCAACAAACCAACCTGAAAGATGCGCACTGATTTCCCATAAATTGCGACTTGTTCGTCCCATCCTACTCGGGGCAATGTGGACTGGAAATTTCGTTACTCTGATGATGTAGCCTGCTACTGCTGTAATGCAATGTGTGGAAGTTGTGAACGAAGGGGGGAAATTCTACGAGGATTATGTACCACAACTGATGGTCTATCTAGGGAGAGCACATCCAAAATGAATTAAATGCTGGGTGTCTTCTGTCTTGTTGAAACCAAACTCGGATTGTACAAGTATTTGCACAATGGTACCGGTCATTAATTTCCAGTGTTCCTTCAGTCCTACGGTGCTTGGGTCGTTTGGTCCTTTAGTCCCATGGCTCCCATGGCTCCCACGGAGGTGATGCGGAGAAAGACGCTCCAAATTAATTTAGACAAAATGGCCGTAGTGTTAATTTTGATGGCGAGTCATTCGACGACTTTTTGCGGTCTCTTACCGTGTGTGTCTGTTAGTACGTGTACGAGTATTAAAATACTGCAGCGCGATGAATCTCATTTGACATGGTCACATATCGCCATGGTGGTCGTGACAGTCCAGGAGGTGTTAAAGACGGCAAAGGGTTCATACAAATAAAACAACTGGACTTGCTGTTATCCGTCTACGTGAGAGCGTTTAATTGATTTTTTCTCGTGTCCTCGTGACCATGATGATGATGATGATGATAATGGTGATGAAGATGATGATGAGGTTGTGGTGGTGGTGCTGGCGATGATGATAATGGTGATGATGGTGGAGTTGGGTAACGATAGCAGCAGGGATTCTTTTTGTCTGGCTCACTGGCAGACATTATTCCTTCCGATGACAACTTGATGTCGGAGAGTTCTAAAGGATATCATTTGCCAGGTGTGTTAATTAAATTAATGCAACTTGCTGTGAGGCCACTCCAGTAAGCCATGTGCAACGTATAGTCGTAGGGAGATAATAATTAGGTTACAAGAAACATAAAAGGTGCCAAACCAACAAATTGCAACGGAATTTGTTGGATACTTTCTGCGGATAAGTGTTGACGGTCGTCAATGTAATGTAATTAAGTGAAAGTTGAGTGTGTTGAAAAATTTAACAATTGTTAATTCAAAACGGTTAAGGATGTGCGAAAGTATTGCTTTTATATTGCTGAATATAAGTCTATGCATAAGTGGAAAATATCGGACATTTGCTATTGTGGATTCTTATTTAGCGATGCCCTTCCGCAGTCTAATGAAGCATCTTCAGAAGGGGTGTTGCATCCTCTGTATAGAATTTACCATGGAGTCCATGTATATATCCATATGACTGTAGTGATCCCATTAAACATTTTCTGAAATATTGAAAACTTAAGCTTGAAGATGTTTGTTTTTTAGATTTTGGACCTCTTATCCTTAAAGTGGGGTTGTTAACAATTTGGCCATAGAGTTAAGCTTTGTCGTAAACAGAGAGTGAGATCTAACTCACTCCGTCAATTTAAGTCCCTTATTGCGTCCTTGTCTTTAAAACCTCCAAAGGAGCCAAGAAAGTCTTCATCACTTTGAAACAGTATTCACGGAGACACAACGTATCCGTTGTTTCTTGTTTTTTTTTTGTTGGTAAAAGTCCTTTATTTATTTTTCCTAATGTAGAGATTTCTAAAAACCGGTTTCGCCAGTATGACAGCTTCCATTATCTGCTTAGATACATGAGTATTTCCCAAAATGATTCGCAGATGATTTGTCTTCACAAAGTGTATAAATTTTTTTCACTCTCAAATTTAGGATCTTCAAAAAATGGTGCCTAGGTACGGTATGTATGCACATACTATGTGTACGCATACATATTATGATACGACATGGTCTGGGACTACATAAAGACCAATAAGTGTCTCCTAGCAGCTTATTTCTTTTTTTATAATTGGCACTCGCTCAAGGGATTGTGGGTAGGTTCCCTTAAAATGTTTACACATAGCACGCTCGAAGGAAAGTTAGGGAGGAAAGAAAGAGAAGTACCTAATGTTCATTGGTTTTGAATGTTTGAAGGTTATAATGACTAGAAAATAAAGAGCTCGGCGGAGTATTCCATAAGCGAGTTGAACGGCTTAGGAACGAATCACGTTACATTCACGTTCAAAAAATGTCCGAAAGTGGGATTGAGGGTATATTAATGAGCATTCATAGCGAGACTGGTGTTACGGTTGAAAGTTTGAAGCAACGGCATGCTGCTCGATGGAGCACTGGTAGTGGAAATAGAGATAGAACTAGGTGAGACAGGAGACATTACCCCGATGTTCGATGCTGATATTAGTATCACCTATGAGTTTTAACGCAAGGTTTTGAATATTATCTAGCAGGCGCGGAGATGTTTTATGGGCACTTGACCAGATGTGGGCATTGTACTCCGATTTTAGGCTGATGAATGCCTTACATATTGAGGGGAGATCAGAGGCGTGAAATATTCCCTACATCGCTTGAGGAAATCTAGACATTTTGCAGAATTTTTGGTGACATAGAATATGTTGTCACTCTAACGTAGGTTGTCAGTAACACACATACCGAGAATGGAAAGTTTTTCGGTTTCAACGATGCGAGTGCGGTTCATAGATAATGGTAGGAAGTTTAGGTTTCCCTTCAACGACAGCTGACAGCATTGAGTTTTGGAAATATTAAACTCCACTCTGTTGATAGTTCCCCAATTAGTTATGTTGCTAATGTCGGAATTTAATGAGATTAACATACGTCGTCGTTCCCGTTCTACAGCCGAAGAGCGGTGATACGAGTCAGGGTACTAATATGAAAAACTGAGAGTACTGTCGTCAGCAAAGAAATATATTGGATTGGAAGTAGCAGACAAGAGACCTTTTAAGAAAAGAGTGTCGGAGACAGAACGGAACCTTTTGGCACACCAGCATTTATTTTGTGAATATCAGACTTGAAACCATGAAACCAACCATCCAAGGCAATTTCAATTGAACGTTCCGAAACATAATTTCTGATCCATTGAAGAAGAGAGTAGTGGATCCCAAAAGCACACATTTTCGACTGAAGGGCCTGATGCCAAACTCTGTCAAATGCCTTTGAAATACGAAATATCCCCTTTTCGGTGTGATATTCCATCGAATCACCAATGGACCTGTTGCCGGTCATTGAGAAGTTTTTGTGTTTCCAGATATTTCATGAGGGGACGTAAGTGCAATTGGTCTGAAGAAGGGGAGATAAGATGACTCACTTTTTTTAGGGACGGGCTGGACAAATGCTCTTTTCCATCTGCTTGGAAAGGGCAGTAGGATTAATGATGTGGTTTTGCCAACGTGGAAGAAGAAGAAGAAGATGAGATAGGTTGATCATAAGTCCCTAAAAATTAAAACAAATGGCATCGCTATCTCAAATCCAATATTTTACTTCTCGAGAATTATCTTTCAAAAGAACGCACCCAAATTTTCGGAGAGATCTGCCAAATGGTTTTGTTGTGACAAGCATTTGACATATTTGAAACAGAAGTCTAGGGAAAATGGAAAATGGAAAAAAGTGAATTTCGTTTACTGATTAAACACAATTCCTTGAGCAAAAAAACATCAGACAAACCAAACAAAAGCTTGGAAAGTATTGTGGGGACTCATCACCATTGATTGGAACTATCCACCACTGGTTTACTGAATTTCGGTGCGGTCGTACCAGCATAAGTGACATCGACCTGATACTAGAAATGGTGATAAAATTCACGGCATGATACTCGTATTGGACTATCGGCGAGTGAAGGTGCGCAAACTTGAAGACGCTTACCACGTGGACCAGTTATTTCAGTTTTGCAAAGTCATTTGGATACGAAAAGGCTATCCGTCAGTTGGGTGCAGCTTTGGCTCACAATTGACAACACACGCAATCGTTTGACAACTTCAAAGGAGTGTTTGGCGATGTTCAATTACAATACGAACGAGTTTTTACGCCGTTTCTTAACCGTGGATGAAGCATAGATTCATCACAACACACCAGAGACCAAGGAATAATCGAAGGAGGCCAAGGTGCTTCTGTCGGCCGACATGCGCGCAGTGGGTCGATTCGACTCCGCATTTGGCGAGGAATAAAGTTCTTTTCCACCAGGACAACGCACCGGTTCACAAGTCCACAGTCGCAATGGGAAAATTGCATGAATTAGCTTACGAATTGCTCCCTCATCCAGCGTATTCTCCAGATTTAGCCCCCTATGACTATAGTATTTCCTGTTTCCAAACATAAAGAAGATTTGGATCGAATGAAGTGGTCATGGATGAAACAAATTTTGATTTTAAGACTCTCGAGAGCGCATCAACAAATTGGAGAAAAGTTGGACGAAGTGTATCGAGCTAAAAGGAGATTGTGTTGAAAAATAAAACGTTCCTTGCTGAAAAGAGTGTTCCTTATTCAAATTTTCAAGGACTCATTGATCCACCGTCTACCATCTGGACCAGTAGTATCTTTGCTACTACACGGGTACGAAAGTGGATTCGTCCCATTGAGGATTCGACGAACTAAAATGTAGGCGGAAACAAAGTACAATTTTGAAGAGTTTGGCTGGCCGCAAAGTGTACAGCAAGCAGATTAGGCTTCTCCAGGCAGCTGGAATCTCATTATACGAGTAAATGAACGTTAGCATGCAGGATGTGGCAGAATTTCTGATTTTTTTGATGAAAAACCAAAAATTTCTCCTACCTTTGTAGTTTTTGGTCGAATGAAAATTTCGCATGCTTAAGAAAGACGTTGCAGTTGTTCCTGGTTTGTTTGAACTTTTTGCGACTTTTCTTTGTAGATTTGGTCTTGTAGGACCGAACCCTGACAGCCTCTTCATAGCTCGAGTCGTACCGCGCCTTTTGTTTTGGTTTTATACTTATAAAGGATCTGATTCCAAAGAGCATAGTGTATATGATCATATCAGCAGCTGCATCCAAGCCGTTATCGAGGAAACATAATGACCAGTTAAAATTCATAAAGAAGTTTTTAAGTCCGCCCTAATTGGCTTTGTCGTATTGTCATACGATTCTTTCAGGAATCTTTTCTCTAACTGTGTTCTCAGGATACAGGATATTAGCTGATATGACAGAATGGGCCGGCAAACCTAGAGGGGATAGCACGTCGACCTTGTACGTGAGATATTAAAAACTAGTCCAAGATGTTAGCGGTATGACTGTCACCCTCTGGTAATCTAGCGGGCTTTTTACAAGCTGGGTCAAGTTGTTTTTTGCAGTGAAGATCTCAACACACCGTCCTTCGGGTATTGCCTGTAGAGAATGTCGAAACCATTCATCTTTAGAGCGCATCTAACTACCTAAGATCGTATTACGGTTCAGTTTGGGGCATCTGCAAATGAAACAACATTGGATAATTTGCTTACGGAGATGGAATTTTAACTACATGAAGTTGAATTTCAGATTGGAAGATAGGATCACATTGTGATGGAGTACCAAACTCCATCACTGCGCACGTAAATGGCGAGATTGTGGTGAGAAAAGAATAATAACACTAGTTCGTAGTTAGGTAGCTTCAGATCAGAGTCATCTGAAAGGTGTGGAAGAGGATCTACCTAAGTGCCAAAACATCGGGAAGGTATGTACAGACGTGGGCGTACGTAGAGATGTGATTATGGCTAATAAAACTTCAATTCAGAAGATACGATTAATAGAAAGATAAAAAGCGGCATATTTTAGAAAGACGTTAACATTTACTTTAGTTGGAGGCTCTATGTTAAAGGATGCAGAGCTGTTGTGGAAGATCGGCTGAATTTGAAGGCAGTGGATTTAAAACTGATAATCTCTTCGATAAAAGCCTAGCACAATTTAACGCAGATATATGGGGATTTACTAAGGCCAACTGCAGAGTCAAGGCAAACCAAAAAAATTGATTTTAAACACATCAACTTCTTATTATTCCATTATTAATCATATTTCTTATTAACCTCTTCGTGCACTTGCTCAAAACTCGCACGGAACTTGAGCTTCTACAGCTTTTTGCTGATTTTTCTTCTATCGGTTTCCCACGGTACCATCCTCACTTCATCTAAAATCACATTTTATCAAACCCGCTAACATTCATGACATATTCATTCCTATCACTATCTTCTTGGAGATGGTACAATATAATAAACAAAATATAAAGCGGCATTTTTATTTCACGAAATAATGCAGACTTTCCACACTATCTAAGCCACCTCACCCTGAATCTATGTCTGACATCGTCATCGCAATTTCTTTGGTGGTTAACCACAAACCTAAGTAGTCAAAATGTTTGACCTTGAATCTTTCTAGATATCTGTTAGGGGTTCGGAAAAAAGACAAAGCGGGTATTCGGTCTTAGTACAACTGATTCGTAATTTACTTATTACCTTTCAGCGCCGTTATCCAATTATTAGGAGTTGCCTGAAGGGATACGTGCCAGCCCTTTTCTTTCAATAGGAAACCCTTATCGGCGAAAGGAAACGACTTCCTTCATGCACTGCCTTGTTAAGCTCCAACTTTAACTTCGAATTCATCGGTTATGCGCGAGTATATGGTATATCGCGTATCATTCTGGTTTACGTCTCGGGAACTTTTGAGATCTGAACGCTGTCCATATCAGACTTCTTGGAACGCTATCGAACGTTTTCTTGTTTAAGTCGATAAAGACAATGCGCAGGACTTTTGAAGTGTCGCTGTGTTCCAAGATCACTGGCGTCGTTGCTCTCCGTTAGGCGGTGTTTTTACTCGTCCTCATTATATTCCGGAGACTTAATCGATTCGGGGATTTTCTTCATCGTAATATTGAAAACATTAGGCCGTTTGCCATGTTTGACGATGGACTTATTCTATAGCTTGTCGTCTTGTTTATATTGCAAGCGCTCATGGTAATAGCGGGTGACCAGATAGCAGGTGATTCGTCACATCGTGGAAAAGTTTGAGCGTGAGTACACTCTTTTGGATCTTAAGCCACCAACCAGATAGAGATTAATACGAAATGAAGAAAACATAGCCCCTGTAGGGGCCAGTACCGAAAAAAAAACCCAGAAATGTCGATTCAGCACCGATCAGCTGAATTGGGCAACCAGGCCTATTTTGCGGTTGGAATTGATGCCGTACGACCATAGACAACACCGTGAGTTCGTTAATTGGACGTTGACAACGTTGACCAGGGATCCGGATTTTAGCAAAAAAATCATCTTCTAGGACGCGGCCCATTTTGGGTCAGCGGCTATGTTAACAAGCAAAATTGCCTTTATTGCAGCGAACACAATCCACAAGTGTTCGGCCAAGTATCAATACATCCATCATTATAGAGCGATGTCAATCGACATTCTGTAGGCACAGCTCGAGAACATCGGCGCTGCATGCCATACAAGCGACGCATCTCACGAAGTTGTGAAGGAAAAATTTGGGGATTGGGTCATCTCATCGCGAGCGTTCATCAATTGGCCGCCGCGATCATGCGATTTGACACCACACAATTATTTTCTCTAGGACTATGTCAAGCCCATAGTCTGCGATCACAAGCCAACCACATTGGACGAGCTCGGGGCCAACATCCGACACCCTATTGCCGGAATAACGACGCATGTATTGGACCGAGTCATCAAAAATTGGACCGACCGCTTAAAGCACTGCCAGCGAAGTCTAGGCGGCCATTTGAATGATGTCCTATTCCACACATAATTGCATGATTTTAGCTTCAAAATAAAGCTAGAATCAATTTTATATCTCTCACTGTAGTTGCTTAATTTACATTTATGTTCCTATCGTTCTTATCTGGTCACCTTTTACAAATAAAAGGAGTTAATTTTGCAGTTAGTGAAATTACAATTGATCAGTCGGCGGAAAAGGAAAGATTGAAGGAAATGTGGTCATACCGCTTCTGGTACACGTTTGAAGCCTTTACATGGGTTCTATAGGTCGTAATAGTGAGGGTACTCCTTCTAATTATGAACACAGTGCCTCTGCTGTTATCGCATGCTCTATGGCTACCGCTTTTATCAACACTTTTCTTACGTTTATAGTCTAACTCAAGACGCACTTTATCATTACTGCTGTTTGCCAATTAGAGTCTTTAGTTTTGTCCTATACCGTCATTTTGGTTTCATCGTTCCACGAACACGTTTTTGTATTCACGAGTATGTGGAGTCGGCCTCATGAACTTCCATTCCATTATAAGCCATCTTCGCAAACTTAGCCCCCTCGATCCCTTCAACTTCGCGTTTTTCAAACTGCCACGTTTTCCTTCGAAGAAGTTTGTTTCGTTTAGTTAAGCTCTTAATTCGGCTCTCGTCTTCTAGTGCAGTTTTACATGGTACACCTTCCATTTGGCTGAAAGTGTACGTCACCATTCTCGTGGAACCATCGGATTCCTATTTGAAGCCGCCGTATGAAACCTAGCATATGGGAGGAGGTATTTCTGATGGCCTTTGATAGCATTGTCACTTGGTGTTGTTGAAGAATTATTTTGAGAGAACTTGTGGGAGACGCGGTCCACAAAATCTTGGCCGAACTCTTGCGAATATAGCTGCCCCACGTTAAAGTTCCTCACAGTATTTTCGTGCCTCTGTACTGCCTTTCATGGCTACTGCCCGGTAGTGGTTCAAGTCAATATTGGCACTTCCGAATATGCGTACGTCTAGGATACTTGATGTATCTACCACTATCTGATCAGTCTGACTTATCGTATTTTAGTCAACCATGTACCCTGATGGATCTCGGGATGTGGGAAATGTGTATATCTTTTGCCGGATGCGATGTCGTGGTGGCTGTGCATGCAAAGTCACCGAATACAATATCTACGTTGTAATTGTGGCACTGCTCATACGAACTCGCTACCAATTTGGTAGCGTCATCTTTTCCTTCCGTTTAGGTATGCGAACATTTAAGCCTCATATAAGGTTTCCATTTTAGGAGTTAGTACCTTGTCTATTTCAGAGTCCCGAACCTTGTTGTTCTTGTCACATTTGGTTGTCATAAGTTAAGTCGTTCTTATCCGAGTTCAGCTAGACGAGCATCCTAGCTCTTAATAGACATGCCAAGTAAAACAGGTGTAAGTCTTGGGATTTCGGTCACTGACAGTCTTAGTCTTGCGGCTTTGCCCCAGTTTTTGGAAGATAAAAAGCAAGACCACAATTTTCGTGCAGACCAAAAGTTATTTAGTTTAATCGGGAATGATTAGGAAAAAGAATTGATGCTATTGGAAGTAAAAGCCGGTGATATACAGTCGTGTTCGATGATGTTTTACCCCTTACTTTTTCAAACTCGACAAATGGATTCATTATCCTTAAATCAAACCAGTACAGCAGCTATATATGCTAAATCATACACAAGTATGTCAGTTTAAGTACTATTTTCCTAAAAACGCCTCACACCTTTCTACATACACAGTGTATTTCCTTCTGTTGATTGCCGGATTTTCTTGCTAATAAATTTTGAATACAAATGACTTTCCATTACAATAAAAATCAATCTGTAGTGCCAGACTCAACACGACTCCTACAGGAAGTGAGCTATAAAACTGGCAGCTGTTTCTTCGGTCTAGATCTATCTACACCTCATTCAGGATTGAATTACCAAATTAAAAACTCATAAACCTTCAGTAATTCACAAAAGGAGCAAACCGAAATCGATCGTAATTTGAACGGTAATCACGGTAAATGCCTAAGAATCCTTTTCCTTTTTCGGACTACCTTTCTCTGTCCTTTATTCCGATTTTTCTTTAAGGCCATTGCTGGTTCTTCGGGTTTTTTTTATTTTCTTTATTGGCAACAAGCTAGTACCTGCCCAATGTCCGGTTGGAATACTCAATTTCCTGCATTTGCACAATAGCTCCGCGTCAAAAATTACACCTACTTGCCATCCTGGCCGCGCTATTGTTAGTGTGAACACCCACAGCTCCTTTCAGACAAAAGTTAAGGTACGATGCGAGTAAGTACGAGTATATATGGTAGTTGTACGATGATATGGACTACGTTCGTATGTCCTGTATCCGGTCATAAACTAGTAATCCCGATGCAGTTAGGAAAAAAAAAATCGTGACATTATTCCAAGCGATTTGTCACTAACTTCGTTTCTGTCAGGGCGAGAGAGAATTTTACGAGCCTGACAGATGCGCCAATTGTTCGCACACCAAGAATGCAATGGATGTCCCACTGCATGAATGGGCTTTAATACCAAACAGGACCAGGAAAAGGACTAGACCAGGAGAGACTAGAACCAGGACTAACAGGATGACAATAAGCGATCGCAAAAAATTGCGAAATGCCCACGAAGATGCGTCCATCTCTTCGGTGAACAATTGTCCTGTCCCTAATGCTAGGCAATTAGGGCGATGTGGGCAGAATAGGCACAGAACGAAGAAAACAACTTTACCTAGGCTACCCGTGACGTCCTTGTAAAAGACCTTCCGCTATGGGAAAATTTTACTCGCTTTTTTGCATGTGTGCACAAGTGGGAAAATCCCTCTTTGACGAATGACACACTCATCAGGACAAGAAATGCAAATACTCGTGTGAATGCAATCCTGTGAGTGTGCAGTGCATACATTTTCCATTTTCGTGAGCGTTCTTTTTCTCTATTTTAACTTTGCGTTCGTATTTGTGTTTTGTTCTTTACACACGTGTTGGTTTGTACGGGTATGCAAAGCGATGTGTGAAAGTTAAACAATTGTGTAATTGTCCTGCCGCTGAAGCCCTAGCTATGACTGTCGGATTTGTGTCTTTCTAATTTGTATTTGCGGTTCTGTTTAAACTTTAAATTGATATCAATCTGTTTGTTGGAAGGATTTACCTTTTCAGTGTGGGGAGAGATGGGACTACCACTACAGGCATACCGTCAGTCTGACTATTTATTGTTTGTTGTCGAAGCAATTATAATAAATTTTTACAAGCGGTGCCAATGCAATTGTTTGTAGACACATCTGCTGAAGCGAGGAGAAGGCCTGTAGTTGATTTGATTGAATTTTATTTGTTCAACGACACGGAGTGTCCTTTTGTCACACTGGAAAAGCAAACAAATTCTGAAATGAATGGGATGGATCGGTGATTCGAATTGCAAACTGCGATTAGGATCTACCTTTGTTTGCAGTGATTGATCCTTTTTGAGGGAGAGATTTTATCCTCAAACTCTTAAAGCCAGGTGTGCTGACCCTCAGAAGGACTCAGACGAAAGGATAAATCTGGTTGAATTGAAGGAATGTATTAAATTTATAATTGTTGATAATTTTCCGCCTAATTGGCGGCTTGCTGTCGTTTAGGAGTAGAGGGATACAACTATTTGTGATGGATGTCTTTAAGGGGATTTTATTGTTAACGAGGTACTAGATAGATCCTTTTTAAAGGTCCCGAAAACTGGTAACTTTCAAGACAGACTGAATTGGATGTTGCTTTTTGTAGCAATATTGGCTGTCGGTGTGTTTTCGTAATAGGCCAACTCCAAGTATTCTCTATAATTCAATGTGGATCTAACCAGTACTTGGGATTATTGTTGCCCCTATTCAGAGATTCACCGAAATCGAAAGTGAATGGGAGTGACAAGGGAGTACGTCGAACTAAGCACAAATTGACAGCAGGATATCAAGAACTTTCTGGTTTACCCTGCTTTACAACAGCTTGACCGAGGAACTGTTCGCCTGGTGATGCGAATCATACTTTGAATTCGGGTTTCTAACTTAAATTCAAACTGATGCAAGAAAAGGTGAAACATTAGGTGCTTATCTAAAACATTGTACTCTGTTTTAATGTAAGTAAGCAGTCCTTTTGGAGATGTCGGGAAGCATTTGCTTAGTCCGCCGATATCCTGAGAAGTTATGCAGTCACGCTTTCAAAAAACCTATTTGCCAGTGAAAACCCTATCTAAGGACGCAAGAAGTTCTAATGCAGGTTCGGGTATTGAGAAACCTGAAACTCAAACATTGCTCAGAGAATTCAGCTTTCGACTACGATTTGATAAGTCTTTCGGAGTGGTGAGAGGGTCTCAGGAAGGTAAGAGAGGTTTGGCTATCGCTACGTAAATGCTTGGCCCATTTCTGAGGAAATATTTTTTATTTTTATTCTTTCATTCAGATCTAACGTTGTCGCCTTTGGGAGACATCCATGACTAAACTCCATTCTGGCTCAGATTCACGACGACACCATACCTGAGCACATAGTACGTTAGAGCCTGGTGTGCTATGAAAAGCCCATATGCTACTAAGACAGACCTTTTGCTGGAGGCTGGCCAAGGCAATATTGACAAACAAATCTAGTAATTTGTTGACGCAGAATTTAAATTTGATAGTTCGTAAATGAACTAGAGTTATGGGCAGCAAATCTTTTTTAGGAATTCTAAAGAAGTCAGAAACTGTCCATTCAAGGTTAAAGACATACAAATATTATATGTGCCTATAACTTCAGGCGTGGGGCGTGGGAGCAAGAATACAACGTAAAGCTCCTGATTGTCTTCAACCCGGCGAAGGCCAGAGCGATCCTTGTCTCTGTCCAATCCGAGTTGACATGCAGCCTCCTGGTTGCGCCTCTGGATAGCTACTCCGGCACCCGCTGGGTAGTGAACTAATGCATGCAGCAACCTCTCTCCATCCATCAAAGACAACGTGAAGAGGAACTACGATTTGTGAGTATGTTCCTGAAACGTAATTGAATGCTTTACACCCCAAAAGCAACTCAAAAACTGGAAAATGTCCTCAAGCAGTATAGGGCGGATATTACTGCAATTCAGGAAGCACGGTGGATAGGATCGGGAATGATAAAAAGAAGAGATTGCGACATTTATTACAGCTATCACAAAGGGTTACACATCTTGGGATGCGAATCGAAGGTTATCGATATTAAGCCCATCAGTAATCGCCTGGCTGTGATCCGCGACAGTGCAAGATTCTATAACATCAGCTTCATATGTGCTGACCAACGAGGCTGAAAAACCCAAAGGAGGAATTTGTTGACCTCCTCGACGGAGCCTGCCCAAAGTAGGATATTAAAATGGTACTCGGGGAATTCAATACCAACATCGGTAAGAGGAACGTCTTTGGCGGAGCGGTCGGAAAATACAGCCTCCATGACACAACAAAAGATAACGGCTTCCGGTTAACAAAGCAACCTGGCTAACACCGAATGATCGAACCACCAACCAAATGGATCACGTGCTTATTGACGGACGATGTTAAAACATTCAGAAGGGCTAACGTCGACTCTGACCATTACCTGGCCTGATTCTGAGCTCGACTGTCAAATGAAAGAAAGCTGCAACAAATCCAATAAGGAGGTTCAGCAATGGATGCCTACACACACCGAAAATAGTCAGAGACTACAGAAAGTGCTTGGACGAAAAACATGTGACCATAATACGGCACTTCCATCAAGAAGGTGGTGAAAAACACCTTAGGTTACCAAGTACTCCAGAAAAGCAATCAGTGGTATGATGACGAATGTGTGCAAAAAAAAGAAGACAACAGATGTGGCATACAGGAAAATGCTGCAACGCGTCATCAGAGCAGCCTGGGATGGATATAGGTTTAGAAGAAGGGAGGTGAAAAAACTACTACGGAGAAAGGAAAGAGCCTTTGCAGTGTATCAGCCACGGATATCGAATATTGCTGGAGAACGAAATACACCAACAGCTTTCTTAAAAAGGCCAACAACCTAGCCAATAGCCTTAAAACGGGTCTCCAAGCCTTCAAAATTGCGAAGGTAATCTCCTCACTGACTAACAGGGATTTGTGGATATATTTAACCAACACTTCCAACAGTTGCTTAACGGACATGACCAAAAGAGGGTGATAGGGCATGAAGAGAACACATCTCCAGTCGAAGGATTAATTCTGCCGTTCAGCTTAGAAGAAGTCGGTACAGTCGGTACTGCACCTCACAAATCGGATAATACAAGTGCGGCTTCCGGCCCGGCAAGTCAACATCAGACCAAATTTTCACATTAAGTTGACAAACACCATTTCTTCATCGACTTCAAAGCCGCATATGACACCATAGGGATCCCGGGAAATCCGAATGTGTCGCACAGCACTCGAAAACTCACGATGTACCGTACAGTGTAGAAGTAGAACCTCCGAATTATTTCAAAGCTGCACCGGATTTCGGCAAGGAGACGAGCTGTCATGTGACTTCTTCCATTTAGTACTTAATTAGATAAGTACGACGGGCAAAAGTCAACACGGAATCGCACTTTCCCAGCGTGCCGTAATTGAAGCCCTTACGGCAATTGAAAGAGAGGTTAAACGAATTGGTCTTAAAGAAGAAGAAAAAACGAAAAATACGCTGTTGACTAAAAACCGTTGCGTCACGCATCACATAGTACAAAATAGCACTATCAACAGCTACAAATTGACAATGTCAAGGATTTCATCTTTTGGTCAAAACTCCCAATGCAAAGAGTCAAAATCATGCTCTACACAGCTTTAGTCTTGCCAGTCCTGCTTTACAGATCCGAAAGTTTGAAATAAGATAGTGGAATAAGTTTTGAAAGAAAAATGCTTAGTCGAATATTTAGTCCTGTCTATGAGGAGGGCGTATGGAGAAGAAGACACACAAGTGCGTTAAGCTCGAGATCGTCAGGGTCAGTCAATATCATAATGATACCTGAACTGCAGTTTAACTACAATAGGCCTATCATACGCCCAATGCAAGGTCCTGATCTTATTAAGATAGACAACACAAAATCCAAGCTTGGTTTTTACGTAGTGGAAAGGAAAATTTACATCATTACTTCCACATACATATGTATGAAGCATCAATTTTTATAGACGACTCCAAGATGAAGTGTAGCAATCTTTGTTGACAGCAAGGCTACTATTAAATCTCTCCACTCAATCAAGAATTTATCAAAACCAGTACGACAGCGGTAGGAATAGCTTACCCTGGCCACCATCAGACTCAGTATCATTCATTGAGTTCACAGCAGCATAGATGGTAACAAAAAAACCATCCTCCCTCTAATTGGCATTGTAGAGGGGAAAATCTTCTAGAATCTTCTAGAAATACAAAGCTCGTTTAGGATATGAACACAAAAAAAATCATGTATCACTTATCCTTCGAATGCCCAGTTGTAGCCAGAACCTGGTTCAATACACTTGGCAAACAATTTTTCAAATTCTGCAATATCATCAATTTCCAGCGAACTCAACTGGGTGGATTTGCGTTACATACTAGAGATCATTTAAGTCAAGGCGGCAAAACGGCGCGATGGCGCTTTTTGTGCTTATAGGCACTTATACCCATGCAGCCGCAGGACTCCGTATTTAGTTAATAGATTGCAGAACAGTGAAGAATTCCTGCCTTAGCTACAATACATCAGTCCTCCATTCCCTTCGATTCTGAATTACTAACCACTGGAAGATCTACAATTATTATCATTTGTGTTACCTTGGCGGCCTTGCGTGCCTTGGTAGCTCTTACATTAAAGTCATCTAATGCGAATTGTAATTCTGGACAAACCTTTCTTAAATAGAGGTTACATGTTTGCCAATTGAACCGTTTGCACAAATTAAGCTGATGGTGAAGAATATCGCCTAAATGCGGATAACAGCCTGGTTACTTCTTGTTGTTGGGTAGAACGCAATATCATTTGATGGAAGTGGATTTCCATAAAGATGGTACAACCCCCAACCTGAATAGCAAATTATAAATTTTACTTTTAACATAAGTCGTCGACTGTGAATAGCGTTGTGAATGCTGCCGCTCCCTACTTAACAAACTACAAGAAACATTTCATGGTTAAGGGCTCCTCTATATTCCCTCAGATGCAGCTTCTCAAGTCAATTTCAAGGTGGTAGCCACTTTCCCTCTGCTTCCTTGCGACAGTGCAGCTTGGACAACATCGCTTATTCTTAATAGGAAATACAGAACTGTGGTTAAATGCGGCGCTGTCCAATATTGCTTTGAATTTCAAAAGCCTCTAAGCTTTTGTGCTTTCAACAATGGCTTCAGTGGCCGCGCTAATATGATTCCCAAGGTTCTACATATATGAGAATTAATGTTTGGTGCTGTCGAAAACCAACTCGAGATCGATAAAAATCAATTAATACGACGATTAACATATTGTGGTGGGTTGAAGAAGTCTTTCACCTCAATTTTATTTAAGGGTTTAGCCTGTATATGAATTGTACTCACTAGCATCGCACTAAGTTTTTGCACTGACCCTGAAGATTTCCTTCCTATGAAGCATTATTTCAGTCGCAAATTGGCGTTCTGAAGGAGGTATAGATTTTATAGGACAATTATGGCAAAGCGACAATCCTAGAGGTAATTCTGTGGCAAAATAACAGAAAACTCCAATGCATCACGGCTAAAAAAAACCGATGACTCTTGGACGACCACAAGTGGATCACTCAACCTTCTACTCCATACCCACTTTCCAGGTATCTCTCCATTCACAGCCAACAACAACCTTAGTAGGACTACTGCTGCAGCGACTAAAATTCATAGTCTGATTACAAGAGATATGCTATCCTGGGCGCTGCATAGCTTCGAACCAAATAAAGTAGGTGGGCTGGAAGGTATAATATCTGCGAGCTACAAAGGTCCTCAGATATCATCCTGCCAACGGTAGTGAATATCATGAGTTGCGGAGAAATGATCCACTTTAATGTAATTTTCGTTCCCAAAGCCAGAAAATGCTCTCATGTTGTCCCAAAGGACCTCAGACCTATCTATCTTTCGTTCTGAAAACTCTAGAACGACTGATTGATAACCCTACACGATCTAGAATTAATCCACGACTTTTTTCTACAGCTCAACATGCCTACTGCAAAGGAAAGTCAGTGGAAATGGCTAGCCACATCGAACAATCTCCACATAATAAAGAATACAGAAGGTGTCGTTAACAACACCAAAATATCCGCAATCACAATTTCACCTGGGGAGTTGATCAGTCTCATGCTAAATAGCTGGACTAGGTGGTGCTTCACCGAAAGGATGTGTTAGGTGTCCTTTCGCCACTTCTTTGGAACTTAGCGGTCAATGTACTTCTGATATACCTGGAAGCAGTTGGTAGCAGGGTGGTTGCCTTTGCTATAGCTGTCTCAGGAAAGCAAAATCTGTGGTTTGGAAGTAAACCCCCATAAAACTGATCTTGTCATTTTTCCAGGTAATAGAAAATTCCAATCGTAGAACCTCACTCAACCAACAGTTCTAGCTTAGACAGGAAACTAAACTGGAAACTTAATATTCAAGAAAGAGTAAAGATATCTACAGTAGCTTTATTCTCGTGCAAAAAAGTCATTGGCAACAAATCCCGCCTTCAACGTCTCGGTTATAAGACTTATACTCACCTATGGAGTGGGTGTCGGTGGACGGCCTTAGACAATGCAGTCGACTGCGCCAAACTTAGCATAATCCAAAGGACAGGATATTTTCGCATAAGCGGAGCCTCACGTACTACTCCCTAGGCGAAAGTCAACCGACTATACGTTGCACAAATAAACTACTCGAACACCCTAATATTCTTAGTACACTAGAAATCCTTCCAGAGAACATCGACTACATTATGTCCAAACATTGGTTTGGCAAAAGTTTTCGTATACCTAAGCATCTTTCTGAGAGGAAGATGCTTTCATTGACGACAAATTAATCCATTTCTGTACGGATGGATCCAAGACTGATAACGGGTTTGGTGGCGCCTTCCGCCTTCCAAATGACTGTGGCGTGTTCCATTCGGAAATGGTGGCGATCAAAGAAACCTTGTCCTGGCAGAACAATAACGTTATATTGGCAAGGGATACCCGCATCTTTGCGAATAGTCAGGCCGCTATTGAATCACTGGGCTCAGTCTGGCAAAATTGTAAAACCGTCCTTGTCTGTCTATCATCTCTGAGTGCCGGCACCACCCATATTTCAGGGAATTGTAGGGGCGAGAAACTCGCCAAAATTGGAGCCACTCTACCTATTCTACCTGAAAAAAGGTATCATCAGTATGCCAATCACAAAGTGCAGACTAGTACTAAAACTGGATGCTATCAAAAGAATAAACCTTAGGTGGACTATTGAGTCAACATGTCTAGCGACCAACCAAATCAGGCCAACACTTTATCTGAATCGCTCCAAGAGTTGGATCTTTCTGAGTAGGATGCATCTCAGCGCTATCATAGGTGTGATCACTGGACACTGTCTTATACCCAAGCATACAAAAAGGCTTGGCGTTTTCACAAACAACTTCTGTAGAAACTCCATGGACAAACAGGAGGAGGAGATAATCCTCTACGTACTCTGTACATGACCAGCTCTCTCCTAAAAAATGACTTAAGCGATCTAAACAAATTTTCGTCAAATTGGTTCCTTGATTAGGAGGATGACAGATCCCGTGGCATCACAATGGAGCAATAGGCCTAAGAGGTTAGTTTCTCCCACGACCATTGTTACTTAACCTAACCTAACTGCTAGTCTGGCATCTACGTATACTTTCAGCTCTTAACACTTTCTGTCCGATCACGTACTACGACTGTTTGCTCTAAAGCGCAGACAGCCGTAGACGCTATAGAGGATTGGCGCACTTATTTGGATTGGCTTACTGGCAGTACGACTGCTGTCATTTGGATCTGATCTTTTCATGATAAGACCAATTACAGCCTACAATATGTATCGATTGTTTGGTGGAACAAGCTCTCACCTTTCCAAAGAGCGATTTATCTTTTGATGTGCTCTAGAATCTGAGCTAAAAACGGGAGCCTGTAGACAGACCTTCACAGATAATTCTGAAACTTTTCTGTTATCTATCGTAGGCTGAAAACGATTTCAATTCTCTAAAGGAAAACTTACGTCCGTCTTCCAAGTAGAAATATACGACATTCAGCAGATGCTGGCACCATAAACAAATGCTCTTCGTCATATCTTAAAGATAGCGACTTTCCTGCTGTCCTCCTGTAGGAAATGCTGTCGACTATTTGTTGGCGTCGTATCAGGCCATTTAATTTTTGCTAGTAAAAGGCATCCTGAAAAGTTTGCTCAGACAATGCTGACGAAACGTGGAGGACTTCTCTTGTGAGTAGCCGGTCGATGATCGCATCAAGTTACTTGGCGCTGCTTGTGCTAGGTACTGCTATAAGGACTTAGGCGTGTGCCCAAGTGGAATTACAGTCGAAAGAACACATAAGGAGTTCGATGATTAGTTCTTCGCCTGAAAAAGGAATACTCTTATCTACTCAGCCCTGTCAGACACCTTTTCAGAAAACAACTTGATTAATGAACGTAGAATCTTTATCTATTTGAAAATATGGGAAATATCTGATGATTGGGGTGTTTTTTCTGATACCCACCAGAGAATTTCCTACGTATCCAAAATTGTTGTTCGCAGTAAACTGTGATTGCCAATCAGAAGCTACCCAACCTGACGATTCCATTCCCAGTCTTCCCAGGATTAAGTCACTTTCAAATTCGCATGAGCTAAGGTTAATTTTCGCCCATAGCTTCGTAACATACATACGAGTACATATTCATACTCGTATGTTGCGTGGGTGTGTATTTTTCCATCCTAAAAATAAGCATTCCTACGCCATTTACCACAACTTGAACATCAAGTGGTTATCTCTCATCTTTCCAAGAGATTGAGCAGCAGCAACGATTTTCCATAATGCCAGTCGAAGCTGTGAAATTTATTTCAAAAACAAAACCCACTCGATGTAAAGGTAAAGGTCGGTAGTTGCTCCAATTTTCGAAAGTAATAAACTCCATTTCCAACTGCCACCAACTGCAATTCATCAGATTACTTCGAATACCAAAATCAAAACGTTCATCCCATAAAGTCACCGAGTCAATCGTTGCGTTTGACATTTATCTTCACACATCACCGTTGGGCACATAAAACCTACAGAATATGGGTCAATATCTAGGGCTCTCAGCCTGCTTCAGGAAGACAATTTAACGGCTCTTTGCCCCCATTCTATCATAGTCAACAGCAACAAATACAAAAATTATCGTAATGGTAAGAATGGTATTTTTCGTAAAACGCACATTTAGATGCACATCGACTTCCGGCCGCGCGATCAGTATGGGCATGGGGGCCCTGGAGCGTGCCCTCGCTCTGGGCGATAACAAAATTGAAAGTGGACTTTGGTGATAGTGTTTAAGGGTCATTTACATTTTGTGCCATGGGCTCTAGAGCATTGTCTCTCAGGGTCGACAATGGGTTCTCAAGCCGTAACCGTAACCATAGCCGTTTAAGTGAGTTTTTAACGATTTTTTGGAAAATCCAAGAAAATGCTGGTCCCTGGTTGTGCACCCACGAAGAACCGCATGTACTCGTATGGTCCCGAGTTTGGCTGCTGTCGGAAATCTGACTCAGACTTCACCGAGGTACGCTTCCCCTTTCGTGGTACTTCATCGTTTTTGGTGAAAATTTGAAGAGTTAAACGGGGGATGGGGAATCTTGTTAAAAATGTTGGGTATGCGGGCGGGTGAAATTGCGCTGTGAAATTGGCTTGATTAACTTTGATTAATCTGTTCTCGGATTTTGTTTTTTTTTTTGTTTTGCTTTTTGGCTGAATGAAGATTGGGTTGGGTGACTGCGTTGTATGGATGTGGGCATAGGCACTGACATAACCCTTTTATGCTGGAGATGAGATTACCTTGAACATCGGTTTGGAAGATGATTGATGTTAAGAGCTGTTTTTGGGAGTACACGCGTTTTAAATTATCCCTCGGGTGGGGGGTTGTAAATTGCTGGACACATGTCAGTCAACTGTTGGCACAAATTGTTGTAGATACATACGCTGATGTTGTAGGTTGTTACAATGATTGAAGATGGCCCTGGTATGGAGTATGTGCTTGTGTTTTAAGTACTTGGAATGAAGGATTGAATTATTAGAAGATTTGACAGAGCTAATACCTCATTTCAGATGCTTAACATGACAATGTGCTGGTGGTGGGCTTTTCGAAAGCGGAAATTGCTTTAACAATTTATCGACATTAGATACTTTTATGTTTTAATTCGAACTTCGACCCGCGTGCTTTACAATTTCAGCTATGTGCCTCTATGCCTTGGAGCTTGGCAATCGATTCATGCGATCTTGGTTGACTGGAATGGTTTCTTAGACAAAACGTATAATTTTCAAGAGAAAGGACAAAGAAGACAACCTAGTAGTCTTCTTTTAATTGTCCTCATAAAGAACTGCCAGCTTATAACAATTGTCAATTAACGTGATCTGATATCGATATCATGGTTGAGTGCTGTAGAAATAGGATAGGTACTGGGAGGTGTCAACTTGGAGATGTCTAGTATTGCAACACATAACAATAAAGCAAATAACACCTCTGACATATTAGGAGCTTCAGCCGGCAAGGATTTCCGAGACTAAGTTAAGTTCTTGGAAAAGAGATGATGACGGATGAGCTCTTAATGAACTAACGGCAGCGTTCACATCTCCAAACGGGTTACGGGCATCGGAATAACCAACCCCACGTCCTAGAAGTATCTATAATGGAACTGGCCTTCCAGGTAGGGCTTTGTGCTGTCAGGCTAACTGTGCCGTCAATTTCGAAGCACCAACAAGCCTCGGATATGGATGGATCTACTATTGCAACCCCTGCAAACGAAATAAGGAGAACTTCGGTCCTTTACGTGGAGTGTTAGGTCCCTTAATCAGCCACGTGCAGCCGAGTAGCTAGTAAGGCAGATGCTACTGCAATAAAAGAAAGCAGCTCCTATTTGAATGCGGATTTGTTGTTAGAGGCAGATTTAGGGAAGGAGTCTTGAGTTACCGGCATGTAAATGAGGGCCTCGTAACAATCCGTATTAAGCTTAATTTGCCAACATTAGCCTTATATGCGCGCACGTCCCCACAGAGGAGAAATATGACGAAACCAAAGATAACTTCTACGAGGTCTTGGGCAAGACCTACGAGCAGTGCTCTACTATGACATGAAAGTTGTCCTTGGCAATTTTAATGCAAAGCTAGGAAGAAAGGCGACACCCCCTCCGATAACTGACTCAGGCTAATCAAATTTGCGGGGAGGTGAAACATTGTCGTAGCTACTACGCGATTCCCATATATCGACATTCATAAGGGGACTTGGAGATCTCCTTATCTATCAACAGTAAGCCAGAATGACCACGTTGCCATTGACGCAAGAACCCCTTCAGTATTATGGTTGTCCGTCAACTCGGACCATTACATTGTTGTAGCCAAGGTACGCTTGCGGATATCCCGAATATTGCAAAGGCATGCTAATACTGTGAGGAAGTTTGACGTTGGACAGCTACAATCGCAAGAGATTAACAAGCCCGTTTCCGATATAGTCTCCCTATTCCCTTGAGAGATCCTGTGCCATCAGCATCAAGTATCGAAGACCTGTGGCAACATTGACAATAAGCTATCAGACCAAACCCCTGGTTTGACGACGAGTTCCGCCAAACACATGCAGCTAAGCAAGATGCATACAAAGGGGCGCAGCATAGAAGGATTAGAGCTGCTCACGAGTTGTACGAGTAGAAGGAGAAAAACGATGGGACATGAGAAGCGATGCTACTCTCTGAATGAAATTCGGAAGTTTTACCAAAAGATAAAAAAATGTGCCGCGGACACAAACCCCGAGCCACAGCTTGTAGAGACGAAGAAGGGGACATATGTAGTAGTAGAGTCGCAGTCGATGGAAACATCATTTCAGTAGCCTGTGTAACGATGATGACGAATCCAATACCACTGTCGACAGAATGAACCTTTCAACCTGAAAAATGTAAATCAACAATTCCGTCCACCCGACTTGGACTTAGCCATATCTCAGCTTAAGTCCAAGAAAGCTGCTGCTTAACAGCGCCTACAAGATCCTATCTGCCGCATTGTGTGAACGCCTGAACCCGTTCGTCAACAACCTGATTGGTCCCTATCAGTATGGCTTCAGGAGAGGGAAGTCTACCATTGACTACGTACGTATTCATACTACGGTAGAATTTGGGAAATACTCTTGAGCTCCAAATCGGTACTTACCACCTCTTCATCAATTTCAAAGTCACATAGGACAGCATCTATAGAAATGAGACATACGGAGCCATGTCTAGCTGATTCGACTATACAGAATGACGGGGGAATGCACCCTGCTATGTCGAGGTTGGTAATGACAAAAAGGAGATACTCAATGTCAGAAAAGGACTTAAACAAGGCGATGCATTATTATGTCGATCCTGTAAATTCAGGACCAGACACACCATTTTACAAAAGTCTATTCAGAAACTCGCATACGTGGACGACATCGACTTAACGCAAAGAACACAACGAGATCTTAATGGAGCATTTGCGATAATTGAAGCGGAAGTATCAAAGATAGGTTTAGCAGTCTGTATGGTTGTAAGGTATAGGTCAGTTGGTGGTAACTCTGTAGAGAAACGTCACTGCTAGCCTGGTACGGACATTGTTTTTCGGTATCCCCGCGAACAGTGAGAGACGTCTTTATACCGAAAATCGAAAAATGGGACTAGAAGCTCGCCAAGAGTTTCGGCCATATAAGTCCGATTTCCTTCATCTTGAAGAGCATGGAGAGAATGGTCTCGAGCGCGCAAAACTGCCTTGCAAATGCATCCACCGATGCAACATGTCTACCAACGTGGAAGATCTTACGGGATTGCGCTTCAAAATCTTGTAGGGAAAATTGAAGGGGCACTCGACAGAAGAAATACCCGCTGGGCATTTTCCACGACGTTGGGGGTGCTTTCGATAACGAAAACTTTTGACGGCATTTGCTACTTGGCCAAATAACAAGGCGTAGAGGAATCACTAGCAAAGCAATGCTGGTAAATGCGAATGCTAACTGTTTCCAATATGCAGGTAAACATATGCCATATACCACTGCTATGGTACATGTTGGTCGATTCACTCACTGCTCAACGCGCTCAATAATTGTGACCTGGATTTGGAAGTTGTACTGTCTGTTGGATCGTGGCTAGCGACAGTCTCTTCTAAAGCACAGACGGTCCTGGACATAATCGACGATTGGTACACTAGAAATATGCTTTCAGTCAATCCTCCCAAAATTCAGGTTGCTCTCTTTACGAGAAAGAGGAAGCTGTCTAGTGCTTAAAGGCATCACCATCCAATTTTCCAAAGAAGCTAAGTATTTGGGTGTCATCCTGGATAACAAATTGCAATTGACTGAAAATATTACGTCGAAAGACTATAAGGTGCTATCAGCCTTTCTGGCACTGCAAAGGAGCTATCGGCAAGATATGGATATCACGGCTATACAAAGGCCAATTACATCCTATGCCTCGGTGGTCTGGTAAAATAATCTCTCACGTAATTGCTGCCTTTGCCAGACTGCAAAGAACGGTCCGCTTCGGCTGCATGAAGCATTGCCTTGCATGCCTGGCTCTGGTTCCGCTCTAGATGCATTGACAAATCTCCCTCCCCTTGATATTCATGTCATGCATTCCGTGGTCTTTGGTAGTATAGGCTGATGACCAGCCGTCTTTTGACTTGGTCATGCCATCTGACACAAAGGCACCAGAACTTCTGATGCAGAAAAAATACGAAACCGACTCACCGTCTGGCCAAGACTGGTTCCGGCCAGAATCTACGCCAAGACGGGAATGTGGTCGGGTCTTCACAGATGGCTCTAAAACCAATACAAGATGCAGCGCTGGTGTCTTTCTGGAGTACGACAACATTAGATTTCATTTCATTTCCTCGGTTAAAGCTTTCATTAACAATTGGGTTTCATACGAGCATAACCGCAAATAGCATCACCACCCAGGTTGCAAGCAAACCAAACGAGTACGTCCCGACGCTCCTAAGAAGTCAGCCGCCTTCCTTCTGTCCCTCAGTAGGAAAGACTGCAGGTTACTCTCTGCCATTGCTACGGGGCATTATACTTAAATGTGCTGGGCATAAGTGATACAACATCTTGCGACGCTATGAATGGCCGGCTTACGGTCGCATCAGGCTGCAGGTATGTACTCGTATTAGGCGTTGACGTGGTGTGGGCTGATACTGTAGGCACTTTATCACTGAAACGCTTACTTAACTAGCCAACTTCGTGTGCGCTACTGGAGGCAGCTGGCAAGATATGTTAGTTGAGGCCCTGGTCTACCCAGGCATATCAATAACCGGGGTTACAACCAAAAGTGTGGAACCATATGGTGTCAGTTACAATTTCAAATGTACGAGTATAGTCTATGCTTGGCTACACGAAGGAAGATTTAGTGTTAATATTGCTAAAATGCAGGTTATTCATACAGGATCTCAGAGGGATTGATGCAATCATGCAACATTCCCCAGGTTTTACTGATTAATTTTCTAAAGTTTCATTTCATTTGGGCTGCTCTCAGGATGCCGTTCAGGTTCAAGTGCATGTTGGGTACCGTAGATATCCCTGAGATGTTTCCTACCTTCTAACTTTTCGCATAACACAGCTTTATATGTATCATATTGTAATAAACTAGAAATGTGCTCTTTGCGAGAAGGCTTTTGCTAGTGCAGCCGCAGGCGTCAGGATTTATTTTTTCGTAACCAAATATATGAGAAGCACGACGGGCGCAGCTCTCTAATTGCACTATTGAGTACCACTGCACGTGATAGTGATTATTAGTTGCACATTAAGAGCTATTTCCTGTTCGTGGTGCAAATCACACCTGAGTTTCGGTAATTTTGCGCATCGACTATATTTTTGCTCAAGCCAAACGGACAATACTACCTTGATCAAAAAGTTCCCGTATTCAGAAAATTAAAGATACAAGTTTATTCTTCTAAATCTATATTGTCCCCTTCAAAGTAATCCCCATCGACTGCAACACACTTATGCCAGCGCTTGATCCAATCCTCGAAACATTTTTTTATATTCAGTTTTCGGTATATCCATCAGTGCTCCTGCGATTTTTCCATCGCTTCCTCTCGGCTGCTGAAACGCGTTCCCCGTAGTGGTTTTTTAACTCAATTTAACAGAAAAAGGTCACAGGGAGCCAAATCAGGTGAATTTGGTGGCTTTTGGATGGTATTTGTTGCATTTTTCGTCAAAAAATTACGAATAATGATGACACTGTGCGACGGTGCGTTATCATATTACAAAATCCACGAGTCTTCTGCCCGCAATTCTGGTCTCTTTCGGCGAATTGCTTCACGCAAACGTGTCATAACGCCCAAATACTCGTAATACTCTTTGTTTACTGCCTGGCCTTCTGGCAAAAATTCATGATGCACTACACTGTTGTAATCCATGAAAACCGTGAGCATTGCCTTCTTTTTTGACTGAAAACGACGTGGTTTTTTTGCTCTCGACTCATTTGGTGAACGCCATTCACTTGCCTGATGTCTGAATTGCGTGTCGTACTCATAAACCCACGTCCCGTCTCCAGTAATGATCCTTTTGATGAATGTGGGATCGGATTCAGCCTCGGAAATCGTCTCTTTTGCGACGTCAACACGGTCTCTTTTTTGCATGAAATTGAGGTCTTTTTCCATCAACTTTGCTGCTACACGACGGAAACCCAAATGATTAACCAACATGTCTTGGACGGATCCATAGGCAGTGTTCAAGTCCTCCGCTATCTCTCTGATGGTTAATTTGCGGGTATTGACCAACATTTCTTTTACTTCATCAAGTTTTCGTCGGTTTTTGATGTCGATGGTCTGCCATTGCGTTCACCATCTTCGATTGACTCACGACCACTTTTGAACCGTTCGTGCCACTGGTAAATGACCGTTTTCTTTAGAGAATCGTTGCCGTTTTACGCAAAATTTAAATTTTATACGCAAAATTTAATACGAGTGCAAGTTCGCTGTTGCAAATTTAAATCCATTACTAAAATTGTAAAAAATCGCCAAAACACACAGAGATAAATGTACTCTTGGCTACGTAACTTTTGCAAATGTCAAGCTATGATGCTAAGAGTTAGAGGGAATGTCAACAACAGATTTACCAACTTAACAAAAAAACAGAACTCAAATCGGAACAATGGATCGCCACACGGTGGTATGGTGCGGGAACTTTTTGATCAAGGTGGTATTACCAAAATTCCAGATATAACAAATTTAAAAAATTGAACATGTTATCGATTTGGATAATAGGCAATAGTCCCGTTTTCCATAATCCCATTGAGGCCTATGTAGAACTACTGAAAACACTTGGTTAGCATTTGTCAACTACTTGGCCATAATTAGTACGCATATCCCAGCTTGGAAGGCAATACTTGATCATAAGACCTAATCAATTTTATTTTCGAGGGAATCTATCCTCAATCATCCAACCCCGTTTGATGGGAAGCTAGTTGCTCCAGTCAATTGTTTGAGAGTGACATGACATTAGTGCTGTTATACAGTTTGAAGAATTGACTTTTCCATATCCCGCACCAACTGTGATTTTTTTCTATATTGTCGAATGCCAAACTTTCTCATAACAATTTCTTGGCTTTGGATATTCAAGACATTCGCTGTTGTATCGTGGCCACAAAATTTAGTGGTCCGAGGTGATATTCGCCCAACGGAAGGCTTGGGTATCCATCATCCTAGAGGGGCGTCCGTCTCAATATTGACTTGTCTTCCGTGTCCCCTTCTGAATATTGAAATGCAGGAAATGGTAACGTTTCGCCCCGGCCCAAAGTCTGTTGGCTTGAATTTTTAATTGAAGATTTCGTCGGTCAGGCTATACTTTCTAACAGTACCGCTGAATCTGCGGTCGCTTCCCAGCTTTGCATTAAAATCACACCACAAAATATTAACCTGGAGCACTGCTGGTACGTTTTATTCAGAAGCATGTAAAAGTTGTCTTTGGTGTCATCAACTTTTTCGTTTGTGGGTTTATTTATTAGAAAATTTGGTTTCGAAACTCCACAAATTCCTGCCTAAGTCCGTCCCTTATAACAAATCCACCATATTCACTGAAATTGTGGACAAGTATACGAATACCTTTAATTTCCTCCATGAATGCACGGGTTGCTCTGGAAAAAAAAAAAACTCCAGATTAATCAGCATTCACCCGTGTCTGATTTATTTAAATTTCATAATGTCCTCCAAGGTGCCCCACCTCCCCGCGCTTTTTCAAAACAGTAAACGAATGCATTATCTCTCCAACAACTGCCGAGCTTATCCCTGTGCCCATTTAGATTCAACAAAACGTGGCAAAGATGAGAAAACACAGAACAAAATGGAAAGAGAGAAAATGAAAAATAATTCAACTTGAATCTTAAATTCCGGCAAAACGAGGACGACATGAAAGGCGACAATAAAACAGTGAACCACTGAACTAAAGATTCATCATGTCGCCCGGCAAGTTTCCACTTAAAATTCATACCGCGGAATGGGGAACAAATTTTAATTATATTCCCCTTAATGAATCAACAGTGGGAACCCTTTTTTTTTAATTTTTATTATTTTTCTGTCCTGCGTTTTTCTGTTTCCTCGATTTCTCGTCGCTTCCTCGATTCCTGGTTTCCTTGAGAATTCAATCTTTGTGTATGTGTGTGTGTTTGTTGGTTAGTCGCCCTCATTTGTAGTTTGTACCTCCTGCGGAAGTTTCATTCTCTTGCCGAGCATTTCATTATCTGTCCGTCCGTTGTTTTCTAACCCTGCCTGTACTGTATTCCGTATTCTGTCACAGTTATGTGGAGCATAAAACTCATTTAGGATAAAAATGCACAACAAGTCCTTTTATAGCCGCAGATACGCAGATATAGTATGTGTAGCGGACACACAATAAAGCAGAAGCACAGTCCATTAGTGCTGATTCAGCATCGGAATCCTAGGACACTGTCTGGTGGAGGATTTGGTAGTAGCAAAGTGGAATGACATTCCGATCTGGCCGACACTTCATTTCGCACCTTCCGGACCGTAAATGTCACCAACGCGCATTCGTTTGTCCGTCCAGCCAGCGGTCAAAGCTCAACCAAGCGGTGTCCGACATAATGCACTTTTTGTGTCACCAAAAGGCAACCATGTTGTCCTTTAATTACTCCAGTACAACAAAGAGGAGAGAGAGGAGACGTACCCAGTGCAGAGATTGTCCAGAGGACTTAGTTGCAAAGATGCCGTGCCAAAATGCCAATATGTAGCTGCTGCGCATATGTCGCATCTAATTAGAGGAGGAACGTTCGACTATGCTGTCGTTTTAATTGAAAGCTGCTGTTGACGAAGCCACTACGTCTCATGGCCACAAATCGCAGCAATCCCTGGGCACATAGCGTCGAGACAAAATTCTCCAAATGCTATTTTCGTAACGAAAAGAGGCGGATTCTTAAGGTTGTTCTGGGGAAAACTATTTATCTCTCGATTGGTTGGCGAATTCGTGGAATAGATTCACATCAAAGGGCGAGAACGCCCATTTAAGCGCGAGATGCCAACCCGACACTGCTGGCAGAAGCTCAAAAATGTCTTCTTCGCAAATGTGAATTCCTGAATAACGCGTTGGAAAATAGAAATCTTCTAGGGAGAAAAGATTTTTAAGATGGGTGCAGTAAGAAATCCTTCAGGAGCCGGGGGTTGGGTACTATTTGATGGGTGCCACACTCAACGGCAGAGTGCTCAATCAGCTTTTCGTGTATATACGTGGAGAGGAACTCTGGCAAGTGCATAAGCAAATACATTTCCGTTCGTCCACTTCAGAAATCGAATCAAACACTGTTGCGTTTCTCAGGTACGAGTATCCATGCACTAACACGTATACCGCTCTCTCTACCATCAGCAACAAAGAACGAATGCGGGGGGATTAAAAACCTCTTACACTCGTGGATTACGAAGAATCTCATTGAGGTACTCCTTACCAGACTGACTTAGCAGGCACTTCAGTTTCAACTGAAGAGGTAGCTTCAAGCGCACTTGGTTATTGGTGAAGCCATCTCTTTGCTTCGCGTTTTCCGGAGAAGAACTTGCGTGTGGATTTTTGTTGAATGTACGAGTACGTGTACTCTTTTCGACGATCTTTCCGTTTAGTGGGTCAACCTCGAGTACAGGTCAGCGCCATGGTCCAATGGTGTACTTGAATTTAGACAGCTGACAGACAGAGTGGTAGTAGTTCTGCAAAAAATCAAAAAGATTGTAAACACTGGGAGATTTGGAGTGCGCACTTAAGCGCTGGATGGTACGGATTTTTGGGAATTCTATTGAAATCGGGATGAGATATAAATTTAGCGCCACAATTTCATTGGAATCATCGTAGGACAAGTGCCCTTTATAAGATATGAACACGTACTTGATTATCACGATTAAGGAACTAATGGCTGTGGGATGTCTCAGAAGTACGAGTAGATATGTAGCTTAAGTTATAAAGGTGGCAAGCTATTTATGAACATCAGTTAAAGCGTGTGTGTAATCATTTCCTTTTAAAGTGAACCTGTAACTTCCTAGATACATTTAATAGCAATAGAAAAAAGATGATTGTGTGCGGGTTTCTAGAAGTTTCGAGGACGTAGAAAGATAATCATGATCATAACATTTATCGTTATTTTCAATTGATGGCAAAGTCGTTGGCAAATAAGAAGCCTGTACCTGAGATGTTCGATTTCGTTTCGGAGTCGTCCACACATTTATTTTGTTAATTTTTTGTTGAGCTCACACCTAGACTGAATGATGCAAGGAAATCAATTTGTGCGTCACGAAGTTTATGTCCCCATAGAATACCAGTCAACATGTCATAGCAACCAGTCTTACAACTTTATAGGAGCTCTGCCATACAGATAGCAAAGATCAATCAGATGACGAGGTAGATGAAAGAAATCCCCATTAGTAGACAAATCAGGTAAAACTGGTCCCCGGCTAAAATCTGTCGCCATTTCGGCAAACGATGGCTGACTCTTTTCGACACCAGTTTTGAGAAAAATAAGTAGAATCAAATATTTGCCATCGAAAATGGTTCTCCATGAAGATCAATATACGTTTGCATACGTTTGAACTAATTTTCGAAGGACTTTTTCCACTCCGAACGAGGTAACTCCAAAACATGGGTTTCAAATGCGTCAACCATTTCTTCAAACGTCGAAAAACGTTGATGTCGCAATTTATTTTTGAGTGGCGGACATGAAAATAAGTCAATAGGTGCTAAATCAGGGCTGTACTGTGGATAAACCATTAATTCGATGTTTTGAGTGCTCAAAAAGTCACTTGTTTGATCCGACTTGCGAGAGCTCTCATTGTCGTGCTGGAGAGTGATCCGTGCTCGGTGGTAGCTTTTCCTAATTTCTCCAAAAACTTCTGGCAAGCAAATGGTGATGTGCCATTGACCGTTCAACATTGCTCTATTTGCACGGTGGCAACTTGTCCAGTTTTCCGAAGAAATAGACAACCGTTTGTTTCGAAAGGCTTCGTGAGTGGAAAACCTGTGCTTGATTTAGCTCGTCTTGGAAGACCCACACACTGGACTGCTATTTAGTTTCGGTCTCGATCTTATAGACGCCTTTGGAAGCGTCGCCATCGAATTTTTTCAATATTCCTTTGGACCAAGCGAAACGAGCCTTTTTTTTGAAAGATTGATCTTTTTGACAGCCAAATGTTCGCGCAATATTATAATAAATGCATACAAGTGGGGCTAATACCCAAGGATGCCTCAATTTTACGATATGTCACATTACGATCTTGCGATATCAGTTCCGGCGCAGCATCGATGTTCTCTGGCACAACATCCGATTTCGGACGACCTTCACGAAATTCGCCCTGAAATGAACGACGATCACAATTTTCTTCGGAAAATCAGCCAAACACGGTGGCTCGGAATGGTGATTCATCACCAAAAGTCGAGGCAAGTTGATCGGCATACTAATATTTAGTTAGTCCACGCTTTGTACATTCGTCGAAACCATCAGAAGAACCTCCTTCAACTGCCATCAACTAGCTTCAACTACTAGCAGCTATGTAGCATGTCCCAGAAAAAATAAATCATGGAACTAAGGAGCATCCAAATAAATTTACATCTGCCTCGACAATTTCGAGTCGTAGATTTTATGAAGAACACCATGATGAGGCTCATATCTCGCAGCCAGATAAATTCGAATCAATTGGGGCACTCTACGACTCATGTTATTGGGGCAGACCATGAGTCTGCATTCACTACGAAATTATTTAAATTTTAGGGAAAGAACAAACTTCCCGTCATTACTGGGTGATAGGCGGATTCTCATCACAGAATGTGGGAGAGCTTTGATAGAAACAGTAGACGTAAGTCGTTCAAAGAATTTATTTACTTTATGATAGTAACGTAGGAATTTGAAATCAGGGAACAGGTCAACTTATTTAAATAGATTCAAAAAGTAGTTCTAGACCTATTTCTCTGTTCCACATTTGTGGAAAATTTGATTGCAACAAAAGAAACCTCATCATCGCTCCAAATCTTAATTGAAACAGAGGCCTACATAGGTATTAAAGTTGATATCAAATTAACGACGGCTTTAAGTACCCAAACGTTACCGTAGGAGTCTCACAGTGGGAAGCTTCTGGACTTATTCTATGGAACATAATGCTAACGCTACAAAAAGGGGCATATCCATAATATGTACGAGTATTCAACCAAGTAGTTTCCAACATTAAAAATTTGCAAGTCTGCTGTTTTAAAACTAATTGACCACAACAATAGGTCTATTTGGCTTGGAGAAGAGAAGTCTTCGAGTATTTTAGTAAAAAGGCGTCATAAATGCAGACAACACTCTCTCGAATGATGGAAAAAATCTATTAAGCTAGATACCCCAGAAGGCTCCTGCTATTAACAGTGTTCAGTTCTTCTATATATCACTCTAGTCTACGCGATGACAGAAAAAAGCTCTCATCTGCATAAAAACCCTAAGCAACCAGAAAAATCAGCTGATTTTTTCCAAAACTTGGGCAAACTCAAAGATCCAACACTCTTTGGTGAAGCCGTACTGGAGTTAAATTTCTAGGGGACACCCTAGATCAAAAGCTCACTTGGAACCCACAGGGAAGCCAAGATCTCATTACGGACCAGAAAAAGTCTACTGGGTAAAATTTGGGCCATTAACCCAAAAATTATACTGTGCATGTACATAGCTAGACCTAGAATAACTTATGCATCTCCACTTTGGTGGTATAAGACTAAACAAAAGTGTACACGGGCTGGACTAAACAAACTTCAAAGACTTGCTGTGTGTGAGCTACGTGTTCAGTGAGAACAGCATCCACCGCAGCAAGAGAGGTTCTGTTGAATCTCCCACCTCTTCTGTCCTCAACCCAAATAATTAAGTCCAAGCTCACCAACATCGATAAACAATCTGCAAGTCTGGTCGGGATGAATACTGCGATCAATGATCTCAAAGCAGTTTGCTCCGCGCAATACATCTCTAATGTTAAATTGTGCGAATCGATAAACAACCTGCATGAAGATCTTGAGACTCATTTTCAATTTTCCTCAAAGAAACAATCATCTCTAATGCAGTCTGATCCTATGCTCAAAGTAATCAGCAAAACTGACGATCTACCAATCCATACAAAACACCACCAGGATGTCCACTACAATACATCAATTTTGGCTGAATTATTAGAAACAAATTCTCCCGCTGCTCCTTCAATTCAATACCAAGAAACAGGATAAAACGAAGCTTAATTCTAAATTACCTAATCCCGTTTCCAACACCCGTCCCAAACCGGACTCTAATAAAATACCGAAACCAGTCCCAAACCGTCCCAAACCGTCCCAAACCGTCCCAAACCGTCCCAAACCGTCCCAAACCTGACTCTATACCGAAACCCGTTTCCAACTCTAGTTACAAATCTGAGTCTAATTGGAGATTTAAATTAACATATTCGCCAATTTCGCTCCTCCCACTCACATCACGACCAACTTCATCAGTCTTCCAATAATATTGCACCAGTTGCCTGCGTTCCACCTCCGTTTTCGCTTCAACGCCTCTTTCAAATTAACCCCAACCGCTCACACTAACTCCTTTGAAGTACCTAACCCCTCTGCACATGCTCCAACTAGCACCTGTTTTTCAAATTTCGATCTTAAAACATGTGCTAAATATCCCAATTTCGTTAGTTCCGATATTATAAATCCCTCATCTGAAAATGTGTCTAATGCCCCTTCAATTACCGCTGCGTCGCACTTTAAATCTTTTTCCACCAGCCCCATTTTTGACCGTCTTCTACCTCCCACAGTTAAAATAACCCAACAAACTTTTGACGCCTTCTAGCGCATGTGCATGACAAATCCGACTCAGTTTGTTATGAGGGCAAAACTAAAAGAAGCGTCACGGTCTCCATACAGCAGGAAGGTGTCCCTACTGACCTTACAAGTCTGAGGAACTTATATATCAAGTTCCACGAGATTTTCAATATGTATCCCCAAAATGTCTCAGACGACCTAGCTGCTTTGGGTAACTATGTGCACTCAAAAAAGATCTCACACCTTCAACGGAACAGAGCTGACAATGACAAATTTTTGCGCCCCTAACGTGCTACCATTGCCAGTGTTTCGACCACCCCCTCCTACGCCTTCTCGAAATAAAATTCCTATTACCTTCTACTATCAAAACGTAAGAGGACTGCGATCTAAGACCAGTGCGGTCTTGCGCCAATCTCACACTCTCCCATTTGAGGTATACGCTCTGACCGAAACTAATCTAATTCCCGATATAAAGTATCAGGAAATATTCCCACCTAGTTTCAAAGGTTTTCGAGACGACGATTTTACCCGTCCTACTGGTCGTCCACAAAGAGTTTATTCTTCCCCAATCGCTGTTTCTACTTCTTGTAAGCTTGACTACGTTTCAATAAAGATAGCACTCCCCTGCATGTTCCTGTACGTTATGTGTTTTTACATGCTACCGCCACATATCGAATGCTACCAACTCGTTATCGATGCAATTGGTCAAATAATTAACTTATATGATCCTCTCGATGATTTCATCGTATTCGGCGATTCCAATCTACCTCAACTGCACCGGACTCAATCGGATGATGAATCTTTTTTTATCGCAAACCCTAATTCCAGTAAAGAATGCCTCTTCTTGGATGAGCTGTAGCTTATGCCAAGTTAGTTGGGTCTCCAACTACAAAATATGGGTAGGCAATTAGACCTCATTTTCACCACCGACCCCATAAACTCCTCTGTCTCTGTCCTCTTTCATTAACGACCAATCATAACTTTCACCCACCACTTCTTCTTTTTCTTTTCCACCACTCTCCTATTCAGCCCACACCATCTGCAGCTACCTCTTCTTACGGCATTCATAAAGCGAATTTCCGCAAAATTAACGCTTATCTTAGTAAATATTCTTTTGATTTGACCAATATGCCCCTTAAAGGTGCTCTCTCTATTTTCTACAAAGTATTGTTCAATTCTATTTCTCTCTAAGTTCCCTTTTCGCGCAATAAAACCCCTTATACGAGCCTCTTATACGAAACAAATTATGGCCAGTTTTCCTCCGATCCAACTCTTTTGTCGACAATTCAAACTATCTCGGGTCATACCTTCAATTCGCCCAGCTTTATAACGTTCTCTATCAGCGATACATGGATAGTGCGCAATCAAGGCTTATAAACGATGCTAAGCCTTTCTACCAATTCGTTAAAAAAATCTGATGGTTTCCTCCATCTCTCTCATATGAAAACATACCATAAACTGATCCGCATACCATAGCCAACTTTTTCGCTTCTTTTTTTAGCAATTTTTTTTCGATAATTCCTTCCTACCGGATCCCTCTTATTGCAAATACCTACTTAACTTCCCTGTTGGCCCCTCTATTTCTCAAGGTTTTGGTCATACAGCAATAGAAAATAAGTTACAACAACTTAATGATGAACACTTACCCGGCCCAGATGGCCTTCCATCCATATTTCTGCAAAAGTGTCCCTCAACACTTTCCCAACCCCTTGCAAATCTCTTCCGATTATCGCTCTCTCAAGGTGAATTTCCACAGATATGGAAGTCTTCTTTCATAACACCGATACACAAAAAGGGATTAAAGAGCGAAGTCACTAATTACCGCCCCATTGTTAAACTTTCACATATACCCAAACTCCTCGAAAGCATATTATACGAAGCCTTCCAGTGCAAATCTCTTATTTCTCCTAACCAACACCGCTTTCTAAAAGGTAGATCAACTACCACTAACCTCGTCAAATTTGTGTCCTCTGTTCTCTCACCCCTAGAAAGTGGCAAAGATGTACACGTTATAACAACTGATTTCCGTGACAAGATATCTCATAAAGTAATCCTATGCAAATTGTCCGTCCTGGGCTTTGAACCCAGGGGCTAAAATGGATATTTTCTTATCTGGATAATCGTTTTTATAGTGTTCGTTTCAGGTCTGTCTTATCGGCTCCTTTCTTGGCCACTTCAGGTGTTCCTCAAGGTAGTCACCTGGGTCCACTTCTCTTCATCCAAACCATTAACGACCTTGAAAAGGTCATTCAATACTCAGCACTTTCCCTCTATGCTGACGATACCAAATTTTTTAGACCCATTTCCTCACAACACCTTGTACATCAAGCACTGCTTAGAACTCAATGTCACCAAATGTCAATCGATTTCCTTCTCACGTAAGTGCAACAAGTCTCCTCCCCGAATTTACCTTCCCCACGACCAACCTATATCCCTTGTTCAAACTATCCGAGACCTTGGCATTTTATGCGATAGGGAGCTTAATTTCCGCTCGCATATTGATGAGATAATTACTAAAGCAAACTCATCGCTTGGCTTTGTTAAAAGATGGAGAAGTGAACTATTAGGAATTACTCTAACAGTACAACAGCATCTGAAAAAGTACAACTTCAACCATAACTTCAAAGTTACATTCCCTGATCGGCAGAACTCGGAACAGAATAAACCCCTGTTTACAAAGGATCCACTATTGTGGTACACCGACCAGTCCGAAAGAAACGTAGGAGTTGGAGAAACTACCAATACTTCACTGTTCGTAGCCCGATGGTATGGACAGTAGCATCTACGTATTCCAGAAAAAATACACGCAATAGAGCTCTGCGCTAGCGAGAATTTTAACAGATCTGCCACCAACAAGAATTTTAATTTAATTTTGGTGAGGTCTGAGGCCCCCATTTATTGGCTTACTACAAGCTTAATCTAACTTAAAAACTAACAGAAAGACTCAAGAGGTGATGGAGGAGATCCTGTTTCAGACGAGGAGTGCTCAAGTGGAAAACAAAAAGGGAGAGGTTTGAGTTGACTTTTCGGAGCATTCGGGAGATTGGTTCGTTGGAGCCATAAGAGGTGCGGTGGACCGGTAGATAGAAGAGTCGAGGACAACGTAGATTGCGGGGGTTGGTATTGAAGGAAATGGAGTTCAAAATTGATGCACAGTCGATGGAACCTGAGAGAAGTCGATGAATGAAAAGAATGTCAGCAATATTCTTACGTTCTTCTAACGAATTCACATTGAGAAGTTTGAGGCGGTCCTGATAGGGAGGTAAGATTAAAGGGTCGTTCCACGGCAGACCACGGAGAGCAAATTGGAGGAATCGACATTGAATACCCTCGATTCGGGAAACATGAACTCGGTGAAAGGGGGACCAAGCTTGACTGGCATACTCAAGCAGGGGGCGAACAAAGGTAATATAGTGAGATCTGGTTACATACAGGTTGGAAAATTCCTTGGACCACTGTTTAATAAAGCCAAGTGATGAGGTGGCTTTGAGGATCATCTTATCGTTATGTGAACGGAAGTTAAGCTCACAGTCGAATAATATACCACGGTCTTGAAAAGACTAAACCACGGGAATTGGTTGACCATAGAGAGAATAAAGTCGGGGAGGAGACGGGTTGCATTTACGAGAGAAGGTTATAGATTGACATTTGGATATATTAAGTTCTAGCCAGTTTTTGAGGCACCAGATTGAAAACCAATCAAGGTCTTCTTGAAGAAGGGCAAAGTCATGGGCAGAGGAAATAGTTTTAAAAAAATTTGTGTCGTCAGCGTAAAGGGAGATGGAGGAGTTTTTAATGATTTTCTCAACATCGTTAATAGTAAGAATGAAGAGAAGAGGGCCTAGATGACTGCCTTGCGGAACTCCAGATAAGGCCAGGAATGGAACAGAAAAGCCGGATCTAAACCGAACGCTATAATATCGGTTTACCAGGTAAGAAGAAATCCATTTTAATAAAAGAGACTCAAAGCCGAGAGCAGACAATTTGAAGAGGATCAATTGATGAGATATCTTATCAAACGCTTTTGTGATATCAGTTGCAATAACATCGATTTCTTTGCCATTCTCCAAGGCTGAAAGAGCAAAAGACACGAATTCAACAAGATTTGTGGTAGTTGATCTACCTTTTAGAAAACCATGTTGTCGGGGTGAAATAAAAGGTTTGCATTTGAAGCTTAAGGCTTCGTATAAAATGCTTTCAACTCTCTGAGTATATGAGAGAGTTTAGCAATGGGACGATAATTGGTAACTTTATGCTAAGATCCCTTTTTGTGTATCGGGATTATAAAAGAGGTTTTCCATGTCTGGAGAAGTTCGCCCTGTGTAAGGGATAGACGAAAACAGTAGGAAAGGAGTAGAGACAGGTTGAAAGAGCATTTTTTAAGAAACACGACGGGGAGTCCGTCTGGGTAAGTAACTTTTCTTCAATAACGGTCGAAATTTTGAATGAGAAAGGGACCAATGGAGAAATTTGGTAGATCATTGAAGTAAGAGGGATCTGGTAAGACGTTGGCGATGGTAGGAGGATCACTTGAAGATTTGGTTTCAAAAGCGAGGGAGGAAGGATAACCATAAATCTTACTTTTGCAATTGACAATTTGAAAAAAGGACTTGGAATTATTTATGAATTTTTTTTTGCGCACTATTCAGGTAGCGTTGATAAAGAGAGCTATAGAGTTCAATGAAATGAAGATATATACCTAAATAATTTGAATAGTCGGAAGAAGAGTAGGTGCGAAGGAACACCGCCCATAACTTGTTTCTTTTGTTTGGTAGAAAGCGAAGTCTATGATTATACCAAGGAGGGGATGTAGAAGAAGTTTTATGGCGGGAATAAGGCACATAAAGGGACATGGATTTTTATATTTCTCTGTAAAAAAATGGAGAGGGCAGAGATAGATTGATAAACTCAAAAGAAACCCTGCTTAGATAGGTATTGATTTTACGGAAATTAGCTTTGTGAAAATTGTAAGAAAATAGAACTGTGGGGGAAGGCGACTGAAGGGGAGAGTTGTGGAAAAATGAGAGAAGAAGTGGAGGATGAAAGTTATCAATAGTTGAAAGAGATAGGGGACAACACGATACTGAGGAGTTGATGGGATCAGTTGTGAAGATAAGGTCTAATTGCCTTTCCATATAGTTGGAAACGCCACTGACTTGGCATAGACTAGAGTCTGTTAGCCGATGTAAGAAGAGGTATTCCTTGGTAGAAAGGGGATTGGAAGCGATGAAAAAAGATAGGTCTTCAGATGGAGTCCACTTCATTAAAATCGCCGTACATAATGATATCGTCAAGAGAGCCTGATAAGTCGATCAAATTGTCAATTGCTGCAATAGCAAGTAGGTAGGATTCTATAGGTTGCCCCGGAAGAATGTAACAACACAGAACATACAAGCATCTACGAGTAAGTGTTATTTTAACCGACACAAAGTCGTGGTCAGGAGAAGATGAAGTTGCAACGAGAGGGGAGTCCAGGCTGTTGTGAATAGTCAGTAGGACACCTCTACAAGCGAATTCAATCAAGAGCGGTGTGCGATCATCATCCCTTAAAACATTAAAAGAAAGAAGGAATAACTCCTGGTTTTTATTTTGGGGATAAGATTAGTTTCGGTCAGAGCGTAGATATCAAATGGGAGAACATGAGATTGGCGCAAAACGGCGTGAGTTCTAGAACGTAGTCCTCTTACGTTCTGGTAATAGAAGGTGAGAGGAAGGATTTTGCATGACTTTTTAAGGTCGAAACAATTATATTAACTCTAACAGCAAAGTAGTCCTACTTGCTATTTTGTGATAACCTCAAAAATAGCCTGAGACTGCATTGTACTTTTCAAAACACTCGCCAGCACCAATAGAGTCCAATTAATCGGGGTGCCAGGTCACAGTGGTTATGATGGTAATGGAAGAGCTGACGAATTGGCCAGAAAAGGTTCGGCCTCAACAATCATGTTGTCACGATCATTTTGCTCCACAAAAGGCTACATAAATAACTAGCTAGAAACAAGGACTTTCCATTGCAGGACAGAAACTGAGAGTACCCGGCAAGCGAACAATTTTTTACCAGTCACTTTCCTTAAAAGAACAAAACAGCTCTTACTGCTTTCTAGTGGTCAGATACACGCACTAATCGGATTCCTAACGGGTCACTACAGAGTCAAAAAACACCTTATTAGACCGGGAATAGCGCAAGACAGCAACTGTCGTATGTGCAATGAGGACGTAAGCACAGTAACCCCTTAAGCAGAACACGTCTACGTCTGCTAGGTGTCAGCTCGAGTTCGTTAAAATTTTGGGCAGCATGGGTTAGCTCTAACTCGAAAAAATCACAATAGGCCTAGGCCGCAACGATAAGGGTACATACTCCCATCTCCCCGCTAAGCCTAATCTAATCTACCTAAAAGTTAGATAAGCAGTACCCCGATTTCAAACCGGACGCTTCATAGTTAAGATGTCGAATCTATAAATAAGCCAAAGGCACAGTAGACCAAAGTATTTGATCCATGTACATAACTGTCGAGGGAGAAGTTTTCAGAGCACATTTTTACCGGGACAACGGGGATAATATGTATATCTGTGAGGCGGTTGTTCAAGAACCTTCTGGTATTACTGGGATTAACCTGCTGTATTAGAGAGCACCTAGAATCCGAATTGACATCTTTGGGATCTCTTAGATATTGTTTATGTGCCTTTTTGTTGTCAT
This sequence comes from Volucella zonaria, assembly GCA_963966105.1. NCBI lineage: Eukaryota > Metazoa > Arthropoda > Insecta > Diptera > Syrphidae > Volucella > Volucella zonaria. The sequence continues at coordinate 189,382,601 of OZ014532.1, read as the reverse complement.
GACTGATGACTCAACATATTCAATAAATATGTCCGAACATGTTTCACGGGACCATTAATATTCAAGGAGCCCTCAAAATAACAAAATATCACAACATCCTCTGTCAAACATGATTCCAGCATGTCTCAACCTCCTTATGAACCACAGAGACCTAATTTGATTCCCTTTGGCCAAATATCCTCCTTCTCTGCTCAATATCAAGCCACCTGATTGTCAGTCGTGTCCTCGTACAGTTGCAGTACCTTTGGATTGCCGAATAAGACTGCCCCACACCGAAATTACATTAATTAAACAAAAAGGAGAAAAATTGGAAGAGGAAGAATTATGTTCTTGATTCCACAACGACAGCAGAAGCAGCAACATCAGCATCAGCGTAATTATTGCCCCATTCACGAATTCCAGGTACGCATTTATTGTTCGACACGATTCTGGCCGAAGGGCAACTTTGTCCATGCATACGAGTTCTATGTATGCTCCTTAGCTCAGCAGCCAAACGTGAAATGGAGATGGAGATGAACAAACGTGGTGTTTCCAAGGATACCTTAACTCTGCATAAACGACAAAATTTTGTTTATGGTAATTAGCCCCAAAAATCGGTAATTACCGATGGCCACTTGCAATACTCTCATGACTTGAAGATCCCTGCACATGACATATGGCCAAGAACAGATACGGCCGCTGCAAAAGCAACAACAACGACAACGACAGCAACAGTGACAGCAACAACGACAACGACAACGACAATGAATAACATCCCCACAAACTGGTCCGAATAAATTAGACAGGCATTCAAATTAGCATTCCACTGCGTACTTAGTCCAGCAATTTCCAGGCCATCCACCAAGACTTGCAGCACTGTATACGAGTGCCTGGTCTCCAGTGTTCAAGCAAACTTGGCCACATAAACGTCAATCATCTACCTGTAGACGAAACTTTGTCATCACTACTAATGGAACACATCTACGAGTTGTCACGAATCGCATACGTCATTAAATAAGATTTGGGTATGCCAACCACACAGACGGACGCACCTAAACCAGCTAAACTATGGAAAGTATTGTTGGCATTGATGCTACATAGTGCATCCCCTGAACGTAGGTAAGGTGGATTCATCACAAGTGCGATTTTGTTGCAAAAGGTGTAAGTCGGAGGCATCTAATTAACGCTAATGAGAAGGGCACATTAGAATTCAGTTCTTGGTTCCAGGTTTCGAGCTGTTTACAGAGATTTGCCTCGCCAAGGTAATAAGTAAAATTGCCAATGCAATTGGCAACTGCCACACATCCGTCGATGGCACTGGTCCGTAAAGTGGACGTGCTGTCAGAGCGATTTTAATGATTTGTAAATAAACGGAGGTTGGTTCCCGCGACGCGACGGTCTAGGCTTGTTCAATATCGTCATCGTCATTGCCATCGTAACTCTGATCAGGTGCTAAATATTTTAGACAAACAGTTCGCTTGCCAACACACATTCAATTAGAGACGAACTGAGCTATGGTGATGCCATACTCATGCTAATGACGCTCCGTGCTTAATGAGAATCGTAAGCTTCTTTGTAATACGAACAGAGTCTACCCTAGTTACGAATACGAGTAGAGTGCCAACGAATATCCCACCTGTTCCGCGAAATGAAATTTAAATTAAGAGCATAGAGTCTGGAATGCTTTCAACTGCTTTCCTATGATTAACGGTAGAGACTGGCGTCACAACGAGTATCTATTGTATGTACCTACATAGAGCTCCTAGGGATGTAATGCTTTTCAAATGCAGAAAAATGTGGGCGCAATGTAATTAGATTGTCTTGTCGCGTACGCAGTGTGAAGCTAGAATTCGTGTAGTACATGTAGCAATTTTTGGAGTTCACTTCAGGATAACCAGCCTATGCAACGGCCTTGTAATCCTGATTGACTTGTTATCATCGCAAAAGTGATAAAGCGGGTTTAGTCGTCAAGTGTGAAATGTCTGAAATTATTGATTGGGAATGTAAAAAAGGAATATGGGATGATGAGCCTACACATCCCACAATGGGTTGGAAAATGATCAAAAATATATATCACGAGTAGAGTTCGGGAGGTGCATGTTATTGAAAAAACTCAAGATGTGTTCGAGTGGAGATCGTTCTTAACATCCTTTATCATAGCCCACATCTAGTGGCTTACCAAACTAGAAGATGCGGGATGTGGTTTCGAAAATTATGCAGGCGATGTCCCACGGATACCCTCCTTTTAAGATGGCAGCCTGGCCCTAACGCTGATCATGTCAAAACACACTGATCCTCTTCACAAGGAGGATATCTTCACTTAAGATAAATGCCATCTAACTTAGTTTCTCAAAGGGAGTCAGGAATCATATTAAAATCGGTCGGAATGAGAACCCAACAGAATGAACTAGTACATGTCAGCCCTGAAGCGCGGGCAGCCCTGAAGCGCGGGCAGCCCTGAAGAATATCAACGATTTGTCCAATAGGAATGATCCTTCAGCCAATCCTTTCAAATCAGAGCTTGTTCTCTTTATGAGACGGAAGAATGTTACTGGTCTGACTCACCATTTGTCTCTCAGCAAGACTCCGAACAACGACCTGTCTCGGGCATATGGGGTTTTTCCGGAAAATACCTGGTTCTGCTCTAAATGGACTGATAAATCTCCCTCCCCTTGATATTCATAACTTGGGCAGAACACTGTCTTCTGTTTAGAAGGAAGTGTTCTGAAATTTCTTTGACATTGCACGTCGAATGTTTTTTGACTCTAGTCTTACGAGTATGAGCATGCTTTCGATGCAATGACTGCATAACTCCTGTTGTTTTAACAGAACCAACCCAACGATTCCTGTACTAAGGAATCGTTCAGCCAGAATCTGAGTCAGGAAATGAATGCATCTTAACAGATACCTTCAAAATAGATCTAGAATGCGGGTTTTGGGTCGTTTTAGAAGATGGCAACTTTAGATATCACTCCTCGTCAGGAAAACTAGCGCAGATATACGCAATCCTGATGTCAATGAACTATATAAGGGAGAACTGGTGGAATATGCGGCGTAACTGTGGCTGTAGTAAGAACCAAGCTGCGCTTTTAGTCTACTTCGAGAATGTAAGCCTCTGATTGCAGAGGAACGGCTGAATTAAATGAGCTTTATCAGGATTCGAGTTAATTACTTACTTACTGAATGTAATGTTACAGTGCTTGGTGAACCTTGGTGTACAAGCGTCTTCAACCAGCTCGATTTTAGCTAGCTGCCTCCACCTTCACACGCTTAGTTGGTTGTGGTTCCCTTCCACTTGCGTGTCCCACCTGAGTCGCAGTCTTCGTCTACTGTGCTGCCCTCGGGGGCAGCTTCAAAAATTTTTCGGACCGGAGCATTTGTGTCCATCAACTCTACATGGCCCAGCCACCTCAGCTGTTGGGGGACTAAGTCGATGCTGCTTTACAGCCCGTACAGTTCGTCGTTGTATCTCATCACCCGAAGAACTTTCCTCTAAAACTAGCCAAGAGCACCCTCATTCATCTTTATGAAATCCATGCCTCTGCGCCATAGAGCAGAATTGGGATTATTAGGGTCCTATATAGGGTCGCTTTTGTTGTTTGATAGAGGACTTTGCTAGTCAATTGCCTTCTTAGTCCAAGGAAGCTGCGATTGGCAAGAGTTATTCTTCGTTGGATATGAGAACTTTTGCTGTAGTCGAATTGATAACGGAGCCTAGGTAGACAAAGTCCTAAACTACTTTAAAGTTATATCTGTTAAGGGTGACGATCTGTTGGTGACGTTGGTGTTGGGTGTCCTTTCTTGTAGTAAGCATATACGCTACCCTTTCCAGAATGACGTTAAAGAAATCGTGTGATAGCGCATTGCCTTGCTTAAGTCCTTTTTTGACATAAAGGGTCTCGGTGATTTCTTTACTGATCTTGATGGAGCAGCGTACATTTTCTATTGTCATCCTGTAGAAACGGACGAGTTTGGATGCCAAAACTGGACATTGCTCTGTATAGCTTGTCTCTATAGAAGCTGTCGTACGCGGCGTTAAAATTGATAAATAGGTGGTCTGTTGAGTAGGAGCTCATGGGTTTTTTCTGTGTTCTGCCGTATTGTGGATATGTGATCTATGTTGGGCTTTCTTGGCCTAAAATCACACTGATATAGACCAATCATGTTGTTGACGACGGCTTTAGGCATTCACACAATACAGCAGATACTTATGATCTTTTAGGCGATGCTAAGAAGACTGATTTCCTATCTTGCGGATCGGACAAACCGGGCATACTTTCGTCCGTCAAAATTTTACAGATGAGTTGGTGTATAGTCCCAAGTCATCGCCTGCCGCTTTGAAAAGCTCGGCAGTCACGCCATCCGCTTCTGCAGCTTGGTTGGGCTTAAACTTAGATATGGCTATCTTCACTTCATCCGGGTCGGGTGCACGGAATTGTTGGTCTACATCATCTAGGTTGGAAGGTTCATTCTACTTGAGAGTGGTGTTTGCTTCGTCATCGTTGTTATAATTACGAGTACAGTCAACAGAAATGTTTTTTCTAAAACCACATCATCGACTGCGACTCTACTACGGTATTCCCTTATTCGTCTCTACAGGCTTCGGTTGGTGGTTTGTATCCGTGGCATATCTTTTTCTCATGCTCATTTTTTCCTCCTGAAAAGCCGGCCTTCATCTCTCCTCTTCTGCTCATAGAACTCATGAGCAGCTCTAGTCCTTTTATGAAGCGCCGATTATGTATGCATCTGGCTTAAATGTTTGTGTTTTCCGGTACTCGTGGTCAGACCATGGGTTTCGTTGTGGTGGCCGAGTGAAACCCAGCACATCAGAGGCGACATCTCTCATCTCTGATGGCTTTTTGGTAATATTGCCACTGCTCTTCGGTACTTGATGCTGGCGGCATAACACCTCTTAAAAGATTTAGGGAGAGTCGATCGGAAAAGGATTTGGCGATCCCTTGTGATTGTAGCCGGTCCAAGTCAAAGTTCCTCACAGTATCAGCTTGTCTTTACAATGTGCGGGATATCTGCGACCGTAGCCTGTATATAACAAAGTAGTGGTCTGAGTCAATGTTGGCCCCTCGGAGCGTTCGCAATCCTAAATATTGGAGAATTGCCTTCCATCGATGGCAGTGTTGTCGATTTGGTTGACGGTTGATAGATCAGGATATCTCCACGTCCCCTAATGAATATCGAGATGCGGAACCGCGTGCTAGCTACGAATCGATTAGCCTGAATCCGTTTTAGGAAGTTGATTCGTCTTACTAATGGGAAATAAGATCGCTGCTGAACTTGCAAAGTAAGGCTCAGACAACCGGAACCCACGATGGGGTTGTATTTATGGTTGGGTATCGTATGGTCACAATCGTTGCTTCTAGCGTGTATTTAGTTTTACCCTTATTCACGACTAAAACCATTTTCCTACCTCTGTTCCAAATACTTACGTCAGTGTCATCATACGCAAGTACATAGTTGCATTTTCTCAAGTATTATGCTGAAAAACTTACATGATAGCTAATCACCTAGCCTAAATCCGTTTTTGACGTCAAAGGTATGGGAGAGATTGTTGCCCACCTTTACGGAGCAGCGAGCGTTTTTCATCGTCATTCAAGGTTAGCCATGGCTATGTATGGCTCATCTCAATAGATGCTATCATATGCGGACTTAAAATCGATAAATCGAATCTGCCATAGTATGAATAGTAGATTGATTATGGACTATCCAGAACCAAAACCGGATAGGAGGCAATTTTTTTTTTTTATAAGAATTGCCTTCAAATGACAAGTGCCTTAGACCTCGCTGAGTTAAGACAGAGGTCATTCTCTAGGGTCCAATTTTGTACATCACTCACATGCATTGCAACTATATTTGACATATGAAGAGGCCGATTTAAAATAATTTGGACATCGTCGCCAAACGACTTTCATTTAAGCATAATGAAACTAGTTTTGTAGATTTTCGAAAGAATCTAAAGTCCTTCCTAAGGTTTCTATATACGAGTATATAGAATCCCATAATTAACTGTGTCGAAGGCTTGTGCAAAATCCAAAAGAGTCAAAAAACTCACATCGTTCTCATCTAGAGCTTCTCTAATCTTCTCAACAACCAACAGCAACGCAGATTTACACCTTCTTTTTGCTCAAAAAGCAGATTGATATTCGGCCAGGTGCTTTTGATATGAGAAAAGATAATTTTTTCAAATACTTTTGACAGGAAAGGGAGTGTAGCTATCGGTATGTATTCTATAGATCTTAAGTTGTTTTTTTTAGGTGCTGATATTATTTTTTCCAGTCTTTTCATCAAAATCAATTTTATAAACCTTGGATTGATTCTATCTAGGCCGATTGCGGTTGACGCTAATCTACCGAACGCGTGCCCACATATTTTTTTCCCGCCGAGGTTTTCCCTCGCTAAAGTATCGAGACTTAGAGTCTCTTATTTTTGAAACGACAGAATTTCGTGGAGCACGATACTCGTTGAGCTGCGTCGCATTCTTGCATGAGGTGGAGTATTTGAGACGTTAACCAGATAGGCTAGACACCTATAATGATCTTTTTCTTTAAGAAAACATGTGTTTCGAATGGACCTATATATGTTCCTGAAGAAATTTTACTTGGACATTAACCCACGGCATCAGATAGACTGCTGTAAGGCGAGGGGATTAATATTTTGGTAATACCTGAAATACAAAACAGATTCCTCGTTCTCCATCTCAAACTCAGGCAGACAGGATGAGTTTAGGTAACGAAAGTGGGGTGTAATAATATTTAGTGTTCTGCTAGTATCAGTTTACAATACAAATAAGATGGCGTTTTGTTGATAATTAACACGTGTAAGGACATGCAGTTTCTGCCTTTGAGGTACTGCTAAAAAGAACAGCCAAGTAAACTCCTAGAGAATGTCGAGATGTGATCATACCTGGGTAGACCATGTATGAAGGCACCGCATCATTAAAGGCCACCAGGGACAATGAGTCAAGGTCTAACGGTAAGAGATCATTGTCCGTAACCCAAATGGTTATACTGTCAAGCTCCTCATTAATGCACTGTACTAGCTCAGGGATATTATTAATGGGTCGGCCTATATAGAATTGGACGTCATCAGCATAAAGGTGAACCGAACTATATTTGCATGCAGAGGGATAAACATGCAGACTAAAATTGAGCCCAACATTGGCCCCTGAGGAATACCTTTTGAAACAAGCTTAAGACCTGATATACATCTGTTCGTAATAACTTACTGCAACCTGCTTGACGGAAAGTTGCGAATTAAGTTGGCCACCCTAATGCTGAAGTCAAAAAGATTCTGAAATTTCTAGCAGAGTAGGTCGTGACCTACAAGTACACTATCAAAAGCCTTCTGGAAATCAAGCAGACAAAGAATCGTCACAAATGCCTTATCGAAATTCCGTCTTACTCGTATATCATGGATAATGCTAATCATGGTGGTATAACAGCTATGGTTAGCTCTAAAACCTGATTGGCGCGGATTAGTAGATTGTTTACTGACAGATGTTTCTGGATTTGCGACGCGACGAGTTCCTCGAACACTTTTGATAGGCAAAACGGTATGCGCATATAGTTTTCTTGGTGATTGGCAAGACCTATTCCAACTTTCGGGAAATGCCAATGTAATCAAGCAGTGGTTAAAGATGAAATATAGGGCAAAATAAGTTTTTTAAAACTTTGAGTATAGCGTCTTTACCTATTGAATTTGATTTGATTGAAAATAGCGACAGAGTATGGGTTTGACACCCCCAATTTATTTTGTTTAATACAAGCTTAAAAACCAACAACAGGTAAAGGTTAGAAAGTAAGCGAATGGTAGAGGAGAACAAGTTTAAAACCAGAAGTGCTCTGGTTAAAATCAAAAAGGTTTGAATTGACCTTACGGACCATGTGGGAGTATGATTCGTTGGAACCATAAAAGGTGCGTTGGGTTGGAATATAGCAGAGACGAGGACAGCGTAAATTACCAGGGTTAGTGCTGAAGAAAAAGAGAATTGTAAAGGGCAGCGCAATCCACAGAACCAGAGATCAGTCGATGAATGAAAAGAATGTCAGCTACGTCTCGACGGTATTCGGGTTAAGAAGTTTGAGGCGACCACGATAAGGAGGTAAGATAAAGGGGTTATCCCAGGGTAGTTCACGAAGGGCAAATCGAAGAAAACAACGTTGAATGTTCTCGATTCGGGATATATGAACTCGCTGAAAGGGCGGCCATACTTGGCCGGCATATTCGAGAAGGGGCCGACCACCATTTGATAAAATCGAGCGATGAGTTGGCTTTAAGTATTATCAATATGCGAACGGAAATTTAACTCTCTATCGTATAATATTCCATTTTCGTGAAGGGATTGAACCTGGGGTACAAGTTGGTCAAGTCGAGAGAGAGATTGATTAGACTTATGAGACAAAGTCATAGATTGACATTTGGAAAGATTAATGTCAAGACAATTTTTTATACACCAAGTGGAAACCTATCGAGGTCTTCTTGAAGGACAATAGAGTCTTGGGCTGAAGAAATAGTCTTGGAGGACTTAGTGTCGTCGGCGTAAATGGATAGGGAAAAATGTTTAATAATCCTGTCAAGATCGTTTATAGTTAAAATGAAAAAGAGGGAACCTAGATGGCTGCCTTGTAGGACACCAGAAGTTGCTTAATATGGGGTTGAGAAAGCTAGCCTAACGCGAACGCTATAATAACGGTTCTCCTGATAAGAAGAAATCCAGTTTAACAATGTGGGGTCAAAACCGAGGGAAGACAATTTGAAAAGGATCAATTGATGTGATATTTTATCGAAGGCCTTAGCAAAGTCTGTAGCAATAACATCAATTTCGTTGCCATTTTCTAAGGCTGAAATCGCAAAGAATGCGATCTACCTTTCAGAGATCCATGTTGACTGGGTGATATAAGTGATTGGCAGTGAAAGCTTAAAACTTCATATAAAAAACTTTCGAACGTTTTAGGTACGTGAGAAACCTTAGCAATGGGACGGTAGTTGGTTACTACATCCTTTGATCGCTTTTTGTGAACCGAGGTTATGAAAGAGGTCTTCCAAGCTGGGGGGAATTCCCCTGAAATAGGGTGGAAAGTTAATGTGAAAGATTGGAGGCATACTTTTTGAGAAATATTGCTGGGAGCCCGTCTGGCCCAATTAAAAATTCATCATTGAGATTTTGTAACTTTTCTTCGAAAAGATTGAGAAAGAAAGGGGTCAATGGAGAATTTGGGAAGATACTTGAAGTATATGGAGTCGGGTATGAAGAAGTTGTCAGCAAATGATTCTCTGAAAAAGTTTGCAAAATAGTTGGCAATAGCATGTGGGTCGGTCAATGATAAATTATCGAATTAGAGAGAGAGCCGGGATAATCCTCTGATTTTCTTTTGTAGTTGACGAATTAATAAAATATCTTAGGATCGTTGATATTGTTTGTATGCGCTGTGTGGTGAAAGCGGTGATAGAGGCAATTATAGAGCTGGGTAGGTTCCAAGATAGACTGCTCATAATTTATTTTTTTTTTTCATAAAGGGAGATGATGTTTTATGCCGAGAAAGAAGAGATAGTAGGGGAAGAAGTGGACTGGGGTTAGGACAAGGGGCAAAACGATACTGTGGAGTTAATTGGATCGCTAGTGAAAACAAGGTCTAGTTGCCTACCGATGAAGCTGAGCACGCCACTTACTTGGCATATGCCTGAATCAGTTATGCTATCAATGAATGAAGGTATTCCTTGGGTGAACTAGCGGTAAAAAATAAGTGATCTTCCGATGGAATCCAGTTCAGTAAGGGTAGACTAAACTCACCAATGATATCGTCGATGGAATCACTTAGGTCAACATCATCTCTGTAAATAAATTGAAATCTTCAAAAGTTGACGCAGTAGCACTGAAACTATCAAGGCAATTTTGAGGAGGAATTGAAACTGTTGGTACTGAGGCACTACTTTTGAGAAAATAATTATTTTATTCTTCCGGGTCTGTGTGATAGCTGTCTCTCTGTTTGCCATAAGGAACACCGATCTTGCGCAGATTACTCCAGAGTTTTTTCGGGGGTAGCGAGGCATTCAATTTTGATGGCGATATTTCGTGTTGTTTTGTATGTAACCCCGTTGAGATTCATTTGATTGGGCTTCCATATATTATATAGCATATAGCGAGTCTTTATTGTTTGCATCACATCTGCCGTGTATCAGGGATAATTACGGATTCTGACGGTTTTAGTCGAGACACAATGATTAAACAATTCAAATACAATATTGTGAAAGGTTTCAACATTCTGATTAGGATCTGCAGATAGTCGACACTGTTCCTCCCATGGGGCATAATATATCACATGAGTAAGAAAGTTCATGTTAATTGAGTGGAGATCTGATATGAAAATAGGTGGGAACGGGCAGAGTGCTCATAGTCAATTATGAGTGTACAAAAGAGAAGACCAAGATCGGATACTACTTCCAGTGAAAGCTGGTCAAATAGAAAAACTGAGGATGCATCCGAGACCACGAAAACGTCAAGACTTAGTGTGTGGCCTTCGGTTAAGCAAGTCTGAGTATTAACAATTTCTAGGCCAGATGGACACTAAATCTGTTAATTGAAATGCTCTAGAATCATTTTTCAGTAAACCAGGTTTAAAATCTCCGCGGATCAATATGTGCTCATAGGTTCCTGAGAAGGTAGGCAGATCCACGAAGAAAGGGACCGGAGAGCAGCTGCTATTAATTCAGTATGCACATGCAATTAAACATTTCGTACTGCCGTCATGAACTAACGCCATAATGTACTCAATTCCAGAGTCAACAGATTTGCAAATTAACTCACATCTAACCTCTGATCCAATTGCGTTGAAGTAGCCCATATAAGGAATCTGTTATACTACCGTTGGTGTGAATTCATCCGCCTTAGGTCGTCCTGTTGAGGTTCAGTATATTCTGACAGTGAATTATAGTGTATTTATTTTCTCTTGCTTAACACGCGCTTATAACTTTGGAAGGCTACGTCCCGTGGGACAGTCCCCAGGACCTACCATGAGCAAATGAAATAAGCACAAATGATATGTAGTAGTAGTTGCAGCACTGGATATCGCCAGGTTGACGCCGCTCAATGCCACCCTATTCATACCCACTAAACCGTTCCATGGACATTGCGCTTCTACGAGTATAAGGCTGCAGGTATTCGACGCTGATATGGTGGGTGCCAACACTGGACGCTGATATAATGCGTTTGATGGGAACATTTTAGAAGTACAATGAACTAATTCTTTATATGAATGCTCTATTCTGACAAATAAATAAAATAAAAACAAAAAATCGCCTTATTTTCATCGCTTGCATTAACATTGAAATTCAGCATCACGCTAGCCCGATCTCCACAACTTACGGCGGCGTTTCGTTGTTGAAATCATTTAGCCTCCAACAGAAATAGCCTCTCTGTTTCTCAGCCGCTTTGCTTGTTGGTTCGTAACACTAGATGATGGTGACCCTTCGTACGTTATTGACTACCTACCTTAATTAAGATAGTAGTCCATGTAAAGTTTTTAGTGAAACCGCCTTCTCAAAAATATCACATCCTACAATTGTGTTCAGCATATTCGTAATTACCGGCTGCTGTGCATTCTCCATTAAATTGAATTCAAGTAGAAAAACTCGTCTGCCTGCGGGCAAAAGTATGTGCTCGTAGGTACATCCCAGAAAAACTAATATCCCCCAGGACATTATGTTCCAACGGAAGGCAATAATATTCACTTGTCATCATTCGAGAGTAGAAAAAAAATTTCCAACGAAACTTGAACCCTTATTTATCCCGAAGCAACGGTGGTTTTTTCTACACCCATCGATCAAGGGATGATGAAAACATTTTTGCCTACTCGCAGTTGTACCTTGAAATGAAACGAAATGAAATCATCTAGCGGTCGACACACAGAACTATTTCTAATTAAATTTGTATTAAGCGCACAGATGTCGCTCACACATCCCTCGGGCAAGGCGGCAATGGAAGGAATGTTGAAAAAAGGAAAAACGAATTCTTCCTACTACCCGTACTTACTCCGGTCAAACAAAACATTGAAGACTTCTAGGGTTCAGTTAGATACGACAAAAAAAAACACCACCCCCACAGCATCAAGCTGTGGAAGTCTAACTCGAACCTCTACTCTAGTTCAACCACTAATTTCCATCTAACCGATGTTTCGTTGTACTCGTATGTATGTACATGTGCAATTTTTTCCACCCTCTGTGAGATACTATACATCCACCCTCCATCCCGCCCAGATGAATGTAAAAAAATGGATAGAAAAACAACGCAACCGGCATTGGTATTGGTATTGGCAGAAACAAAAGGACCAGTTTCGTAGGACTTTTTCCTTTCTGTTCATTTTATTTTTATTGGTGAATAATTAATGTCAATTACGGAGAACAGTAGTGGCACCGGTCCACTCCAGGGCACACCATCACACAGGCTGACTCCAAGTAACACTAACAGTTTAGCTGAGCCATCGTGAAGGGTTCAAACGTATGTACATACGAGTATGTATAGATAAGGGAACGGGAGGTGAATTTTAATTACTCTCTCGGCGTCTACACACATCACAGCGAGCGTGGAATACCGAAGAGCACCCACTTCAAAAAGCACGGACATGGGATTTTAATTTACAAACATTTCCAAGACAATAAATCGCCTCTACTCTCTTCCAGTTGGCCCTGTTGGCCAGTTGGCCAGAATGTCCAGTATCAAGTCGTTTTTCTGTAGCTGCAGTGTATATTCGTAGTTCGTCTGTCCATCCGGCTGTCACACGTTCTGACATCTGGAATTGGGAATCGGGCGAAATTAAAAACTTTTCGCCTTTTGTGCAAGGGAGTAGATTCCACAGCTTGGAATCTGCTGATTCTAGTCCTACAACCAGGACGACGATGTACTCGTATACTGTACACACTCTGCTTTACTAGATGCTGGACAAACTGTATACGTGTATTTTTAAGGGAGAGCGGAAAGAAGTTTTACCCTTAGTTGAACGGTCGTCCTTGGTCGAAATTTTTGAAACATTGTTTAGCTGTCAAATAGGAATGTTTTGCTGTTACCAGCCCCCGCTCGGTGTTATCCTTAGAACAGTTGTATCAACACCGGATGCTGATGAAAAATAATCTCCAGTGCCATTTACACAAGTTGAATGATTTGTTCCTTCCTCGCGCCACCATCAACGTCATCGTTGTCCTTGTTATCGTTATCCTAGAGCTGCTACTGCTAAAAGTTCCGGTTCTGTCTCTGATGCTTCGATGTCGTGTTCCTTCGTTCTTGCTCGTGCTCTTTTTTTTTTTAGTCGCTTCAGAGGACATGGAATGACCATGATGATTGGTATGCACATTTCCAGCATTCGCTGACGGATTGATTGAATTCTTTCAGTGAAAGGAACCTTTGTGTCCTTTTTACCGATTGACAGGTACTCGTAAATGAAATCTCCCAACAATTTCACTGATGGCTTGTTGGGTGGAGCGTGGATGGCACACTATGAGGTGAGGATGCATGCGGTCAAATATTGAGAATGGTTCAAAAGTATACGAGTACTCGAACTCGGCAGTATGAGAAGTATCTGCCAACGGATGCTGATGGAATGACGCTGTTAATTATTTCTTGTTGACAAAAGGAAGAGCATTGGAAATTACATTTTCGAGCACAAGATTGATGCAAATGTTGGATTACATTTGTGTGATATTGAATGAAGCCAGTGCAGCGGGAGATTCAAGGTATGGCTTAGATGGAATATGGGAAGTCCATCTAAAAATGATCAGATGCGAAGGATTTACGATGAAAGTTGCCGGAAGGGATTAGATGAAGCAAAACTGAAACCGACACATTTCGAAGTAATATAGGTACTCGCATATGTGCTTGTCATTATAAATGTCAAACATTATTTGGACACTGCAATTCAATTTTAATTGCTCAATCAAAAAGCTAGTAACGTGCTTTGATCACGGAAAATGAATTAATTTCTTATTTGAGATATTTTAAAAATGCAGATGTGTGTAGCCTGAGGGCACATCAACTCATACGAGCTTCAAGGGGTTGATTTTTGTACTCATAACCTCTTTTGCCATTCCAAGGCCCAAAATATTTGATTACGGGTCACTACTTTTACCAACTCGGTGCAGGAATTTCACATCCTAGTCAAGGTGTCTTCCTTAAACGTAAAAGCTCATTGTGATACTTCCAGCGACATTTCAGAGACTATACCTTCCTAGTAGAAATGAACGTGTAGTGGATTGACACCTTAGGTCTCCTGAGGAGACTTCGCCTTTAGCACAGCTAAAGGATCTTTCCTATAATGAATTTACTATATGAAATGGATTGTATGCTATATTAAGGTAATACAAATAATTTAAAATCTTAAAAAAAAAGACCTTTCATATTGCATCTAATACGAGATCGCCCAATTCAAGAATCAGTATTCCCAAGAGCCCAGAAAAATATAGACGAACTCTGGAAAATTGTGAGACATGCAGCAGATCTAGCAATTTTACTACAATTTATGGCAGCGTTTTACTCCCAGAATACTACGTTTTTATAAGACGAAACAACTTTTGGGTCAAATCCTTCAAGAAAACCAACGCTTAGGACATCCAAAGTATGTTAGTCCAGTGGAATTTTTGTAAGCTTTCCTAAAGCACTTATACGCTTACTAATCAACTAATATGTAAAGTACCCGTCAAGTCTTTCCTCGAGGCAGCAGACCATAACTTTGGACAACTCGAGCTTTTTATTGATTAAGGTTTGAGTCGCTGAAGTTGCGGGAATGAAAATGACAAGGAAACTCTCTCTCCAAGAGCCAGACTCCGTGCACTAAACCAACCATTCTTTGACGACATCGACATCGTTAAGACATTTCGGGAAAAGAAATACAAGACCTAATCCATTTTCTTAACTCCACAGGCTGGATCTAGGCACCGTCATGTCTCACATCCCCAATAACACATACCATCAACCAGGTCAAACGAGTTGTGGTAACCAAAAGCTACATCCTAATGCTACTTAGGCCAATCACCCAGTTAAAAATTGATGAATAAAGGTAACGTCAGCAACTTCTCGAAGATTTTGAAAGGTAAGTCTTACCTACATAGGGAGGCAAGTTATACGAGTAAGTATCCGACCAAGTATCGCAAACCGGATAAATCTACTTTAATTCCCACGTCATAATAGGGAGACCCACCTACAATAGCTTCACATTCTAGTATGGGCCTAACGAATATAAGGTAAAGAGTCATAAGCGTTTGAGAAGGATTAACATAACTACGCGTGAGATCAGCTCTATTAATGATGTAGACAATATGGGTGTTCTTCTGGTTTTTTTTTTTCCCGGAAACGAGCTCTGTGACAAAAAACTAGCCCACTGTTCTACTAATATGTTCCTTCCACTAAAATTGTTCAGTCTTTCGTAGAGATAATTGGCACAGTACCAGCACCCAACACATCAGCGCAGAATACCTGCACCTGATTCGAGTGTAAGCTGAACATTCACGGAGGAAGTGTCTAGGCCATCTCATTTCTGCCCTAGCAAGCGTCGCAGAGTTTTGTTCCCTTATGATATCAACAATCATTTAGGAGTCTTTCCAACTGATAGACAACATGTCATAGGAAGTTTCTGACAATTGAGAGACGTCGGGAGGCGTTTTTTCCACATGGATGCTGGAGAGTTAAGCAACCAACCGTCTAGCCCTAACTCATAGAACAGATAGTCATAACAAAGATTAGGGTAATGAGCAAGTTCATCATGATCATATAGTGGCCTGTGACACAAACAAGACTCAGTCAATTCGGTCTTTCGCCTACGTTAGATTTAACCTTGGATTCATGAATTAGCTTAGAAGTGACGAAAAGGTTCAGCAAGGCATTGAGAGCGACTTGGCTACAGCTATAGATGCAAATAATTTTCCTCTTCCGCCGATTCTTCACAATATAGTCGATCTTCGCTTGGAAGACAAACCCGAGTAGTCCTAAATGAAATCGAATGTTGCCTTTCTTCAAAGAAAAAGACACATTGAGCGTTTTTGGAGCCATCTATGAAGACTGGAATACATTTCTTTCCTGCCTCAGATTCTTGGCAAAATCATTTATGAGCCTAGGCAAAGTCGTACTTTTGCAGCAAGAGGAATTTATTGAGGGGATATCGATAAAAGCGCATTCAAAAGGCAGACGACGTGCAAGGTCATCAGATTTCTAGGACTCATTGCACCAAAGACCACTTATTTTCGAACGGAAGATGGGTCTGAGAGTGTAACCTAAGATATAAATTAGAGACCAGAGAATCCCCGTTGTCTACAAGTCCGATGCCTTCAAGTATTCAAAGTAGCTCGTTATTCTGGATGACACCCAAATGCTTTGGATCGTTGGAAAATGGATGCAGTTGCATTTCAGAACTAGATAACCCAGTGTCTACTCGGTATACCATATATGCATATATATGCACATGCTTGGATACAGACGTAAAGCAGTTGACAGCATTAAGAAGCAACAGTGATTTTTTTTTTATACCTAGTCCTGCCATAAGTTCTGTTATACAATTTCCAGCGCTTATCGTTTAAAACTTCTTGCGGGAATAAAACCGTTAACTTTTTGTTAGAACACATGGCCTGATCAGTGAAGAATACTAGTCATTTTGGTTTCAGTTTACAAACTATTAACACGAAGTGGGGCGTTAAAGGGAATCGAGTCGGGGTAATAGCGTTGCATAAGTGCGGAAAAAGTGCTCGTCAAATTTTTGAGTTGCTATAACCATTCGGAATATCGAGAATATTCGTTTATCGGGCTATTGTTCAGTTCGGTGAATTGTCTGGAGTAGAGGACAGTACAAGAAGTTGTCGCCCGCGCGTTGTCCGTACGAATGCGGTAGTAAAGGCAGTGCATGAACAAATTCCAACAAATCCTCTTGGGAAGCAGAAGATCATGTTCAAGAAATTGAATATATCAACCAGATCCATGTCCAGGCTGATTCGGGATGATCTGCATATGAAAGCATATCCTCAGTCCACGGGTCATCTTTTAACTCCTTAACTAAAAAAAAAAATTAGGCTGGAAAGATGCAAGCGACTTTTGCAGTGGCACGCGGACAATGGCCATGAAAACATTCTGTTTACGGATGAGAAAATTTTTACCGTGGATTCTTCCACGGTTTTCAACAAACAAAATGACAAAATTTATGCCACTAAGGAAGCGAAAAAACTTTTTTCAAGGGTTCAACGTGGACATCATCCCGCTCACGTAATGGTTTGGTGGGAGGTCTCTTACATTGGTGTCACATCCCTCCATTTCTGTGAAAAAAGCGTAAAAACTGGTAAAAAGGTTTACCAAGAAGATTTGCTAGAGGGTGTTGTGAAGGATTTGACCAATACCCTTATAAATGGATACAGATGGGTCTTCCAACAGGACTATGCTCCAGCGCACAAAACCAAAATCACGCAGGAGTGACTCAGAGTAAATATTCCTGGCTTTATAGCAGCAGAAGACTGACCGTCGGGCAGTCCGGATCTCAATCCACTGGATTATGGTTTGTGATCAGAATTGGAGAACATGGCCTGCAAGACTCCCCACAGAAATATGGAAAGCCTTAAAACAGCATTAGTCAGAGCAGCGTCCATGATCTCCATGGAAACCGTACGTGCCGCTATAGCCTAATGGCCACACCTTTTGGAAGCTTGTGTTAAACCAAAAGGCAGTCATTTCGAGTGAATCCAATTTTTTTTTAAATCAATATTGTGGTCTAATAAATAAAACAATTTTGAAAGCTACATGCTTGCCGTTTTTTTTTATAACGTTTTATATTTGTAACAGAACTTATGGCAGGACTAGGTACAATGTGGCGCAAAAGTTGTCACCCGATTTTTTTCATTTCATTTTTTTTATGAATAAAAAACGTTGGTTCTGCTTTTGGATTAGGTTTATCTGATCTGATTTATCTTCCATTAAGTTTCCATTAAGTCGAGAAAATGATATCGGGTAAGTGGCCGGAATTGATGACCATTCTTGACCGATTTGTGGCACTTTCCATCACTCTTACCAGAACTTCCGGCAATAAGTCTTTGCATTCTTGACATATATTCCCTTTGAGGGCTTTAATAGTTTGAGGCTTGTTGACATAGACACGGAAATGCAGCGTAGGTTAACGGGCTTGGCGGTAAGGGAACATCTTACAGTCCAAAATTCTCTTAAAAGACCGCTGATTGATGCTCAATTGCGTGGCATGTCATCTGGTACTCCGCGGTCCTCTGCGACATCTTCAATCACAGCTGCGTTATTCTTAGCCGAACGGCTGCTCCAGGGCCGTCCAGACTTAGCAGTATTTCATGTTGTCCCATACTCTTCTAGGAGAGTGGTTAAACGTCGTAATGTGTTCGAGGGTGTCAATTGACTAACTGATCTTAGAATCACCTATGAGTTTTGTCGCACGGCTTTGAATCCTATATAACAGGTGCAGAGATGTTTTTAGAACACCTGTGGGAATTGTACTCTAATTTCGGCCGAATGAATGCCTTATATATTGAGGCCCGATCAGAGGGGTGAATAACGAGCGACCAGATGCGAGGGCGGGTCAATAAGTCAGTGACCTCTTTACTGAAACAGCAACACTGCTCCTGTCAACAGGCATCTGTCAGTTGACTCCTGTCAAAATTTAAACTTGCTGCGTCAGTTAGTTTGGTTAGTTTGTGTTTGACAGCTATTTTTATCAGACTACTCACTAATTTGAGGAGAAAATGGAAAAAAGTGAATTTCGTGTGCTTATTAAGCATTATTTCTTGCGAAAAAAAACCATTACCGAGACCAAGGCTAAGCTTGATAAATACTATGGGGACTCTGCATCATCGATTTCAATGGTAAAAAAGTGGTTTACTGAATTTCGTTGTGGCCGTACAAGCACTGAAGATGCCGAACGTCCTGTACGCCCAGTTGAGGTCTCTACACCCGAAACAATCGAAAAAATTCACGATATGGTGTTGGCCGACCGAAGATTGAAAGTGCGAGAGATTGTGGAAGCCGTAGGGATCTCGCATGGCTCAGTGGTTTCAATTTTAAATGATCGCTTGGGCATGAGAAAGCTTTCCGCAAGATGGGTGCCGCGTTTGCTCACAGTCGACCACAAACGCAATCGTGTAACAACTTCACAGGAAGGTTTGGCGTTGTTTAATCGCAATATGGAGGAGTTTTTGCGCCGTTTTGTAACCGTGGACGAAACATGGATCCATCACAACACACCAGAGAACAAACAACAGTCAAAACAGTGGGTTTCTAAGGGTGAATCGGCGCCAAAGAAGGCCAAGGTGGGTTTGTCAGCCAATAAAGTTATGGCGACTGTTTTTTGGGATGCACGCGGGATAATCCATATTGACTACCTTCAAAAGGGAAGAACAGTCAATGGGGAATATTATGCCAACTTATTGGACCGATTCAATGACGATTTGAAAAAAAAACGACCTCATTTGGCCAAGAAAAAAGTTCTTTTCCACCAAGCCAATGCAAGGGTGCACACATGTGCAGTTGCCATGGCAAAAATCTATGAATTGGGCTTTGAATTGCTCCCTCATCCACCCTATTGTCCAGATTTGGCTCCGAGCGACTACTTCTTGTTCCCAAACCTGAAGAAATGGCTTGGTGGAAAAAGATTTGACTCCAATAATGAAGTCATCTTGCAAACAAAGGCCTATTTTGAGGACCTCGACAAATCATTTTTTTTTGGAAGGGATAAAAAAATTGGAGAAGCGTTGGACAAAGTGTATAGAGCTCAAGGGAGACTACGTTGAAAAATAAAATTATTTTTTTATCAAAAAATCTGTTTTAATCCAAAAGTCACGGACTTATTGACCCGCCCTCGTAGTAATGATAGTTTTTTTCAATTGTTATATTTCAGCAGCTGTCAAAGTTACCAATGACATCCAGCTGTCAAAATATTTGGTTTGGTAAGGTTTAGCATTACATCGTGCATCGTTTTGGGCTTGCCGAACGTGCGGAATTATTAGAAAAATATTATCGAAATTCCGTGAATTTCATTGTGAGGTCGGTCGCCATCATGGCTTCAGTGTGCAGGCAATTCATCGCACCGTGGGAAAGTTGAACGTGAGTACACACTCCTGGATCATAAGCCACCAACCAGATAGAGATTGGTGCGAAATGAAGAAAACATAGCCACCGTAGCAGCCAGTATCGAAGAAGACCCAGAAAGAGTCAACCCGGCTTATTTTGCGGTTGGATTTGGGCCTACTTCCGTATAAGATCGGGATGATGAAAGAATTGAAGTCGAACGACCAAAGGCAATGCCGTGAATTTGTTAATTGGCGCTGGACATGTTGGCCGGAGATCTGGATTTTGGTCAAATTATCATCTTCTTGGATGAAGCCCATTTTTGGCTCAGGGACTATGTCGACATGCAAAGTTACCGTTACTGGCGCGAACGCAATCCACAAATGTTCGGCCAAGTATTAATGTATCCACAAAGATTGACTGTTTGGTGCGCTTTATGGCATGGCGGTATCATCGGACCTTTTTTCGTTCGAAAGTATAGAGCGATATTAACCGACTTCCTGTGGTCAGAACTCGACAACAGTGATGTGTCGGAGCTGTGGTTCCAACAAGATGGCGATAATGCCATACAAGCGACGCAACTCTCGAAATTGTGAAAAAGAAATTTGGCGGCTTGGTCATCTCACGGCGAGCATTCATCAATTATCCGCCGCGATCATGCCTTTTGACACCAGTCAATTATTTTCTCTGGAGCTACGTCAAGTCCTTAATTCCCCTCTATGGAATAACGCCGCACATATTGGACCGAGTTATCAAAAATTGGACCGACCATCTTGAAGCACTGGCAGTAAAGCCGAGGCGGCCATTCCTGCTACACCATTCATAATGGCATGAACGTAGCTTCAAAATAAAGCCGGAATCAATTTTATGTCTCACACCGTTGTTGTTTTACTTATTGTTTTTCCTATCATTTTTATCTGGTTACATAGCTTGAGGAAACCAAAACATTTCGCAGCATTTTTGACAACATCGAATATGTGGCCACTTCAACCAAAGTTGTTAAGTTTTCTGTTTCGACGATGCTGGTGCCGTTCATGGATAATGGCTGGGTGTTTAAATTTCGTTTTAACGACTACAGACAGCATTGATTTTTGGAACACTCCCCAATTAATAATTCTGTTTATATCGGAATTTAGTGAGCTTAGCATACGCCGCCGTTCCTGTTCGACGGCCGAAGACCAGGGACGTGAGTCCGTGGACGAGTGTGAACATCAGAGAGATGAAAATGATGATGAAAATTTAAAAGAGTATCGGAGACAGAACGGAGCCCTGGGGCACACCAGCATTTATGTATTTGGCTCCTCTTTTCGATAACACATGCCATGAAATCACCAGTGGACCTCTTGGCGGTCATTGAGATGTTTTCGTGTTTCGAGATATTGCATGAGCTGCTGGTTTATCAGCGTTTCCATGAGCTTGGTGGAAAGGGAAGTAAGTGCAATGGGGAGAAGGAAGAAAATTTTTTAGGGACGGTGTGGATAAATGCTGTTTTTCATTTGCTCAGAAAGAGCCCTGAAGAGTAGGATTGATGAAAGAGTTTACGCAGTGGTTTTGCCAGCGTGGAATAACACCTTTTCAGAAAAATGGAAGATGTACCATATGGACCAGCCAAGCATTTGTATACATTGTATTTGTATATTAAGATCTTTAGGTGTTCTTGCTACTACACGAGTGCGGATATGGATTCGTCCCATTGAAGATTCGAAGCTGCGTATAGGCGTGGAGAAAGCACAATCTGGGAGTGTTGAGCTGGCCGCAAAGTGTGGAGGAAACCGATTAGCATTATCTAAAGAGCTGACAGCTGGAATATCTTTGTAAATGACCGTTGGGAGCATGAGGCAGGATTTCCCATTTTCTTGAAGAACGACCAAAAATGTTTACTCGTACCTTTGGGACATTGTAGTACTTTTTGCCTCCGGTTTTGATCGGATTGTAATTCTAAGCGCTTTAAAAAGACTGTGCACGTTCCTGGCACGCATGAGTTGTTTTCGGTTTTCCTCTGTAGCTTCAGTCTTGTAGGGCCGAAAAATCCTTTCCCTAACTTTACAGCTTTAGTCGTACCACGCCACTTCTTTTAGTTTAAGGCTCTTGATCCGATTAGTGATAAACGATCTCATTGCAAAGAGAATAGTGTGCTTGATAGTATCAGCAGCGGCATCCACGTCGTTATCGAAGAAACGTAAAGACCTGTTAAAATGATTTCCCTATGCCGTGTTGCCTGATGGAGTGATACATGCCAACAAAAGATATGTTGTCAAGAGAGCCTTTAACGTCGATGAAAATACTGAGCGCGTACTCCTCCTCGTCAATTGTGTCCACCTGATTTTAAAGCGCAGTTTCGTTGATCTTTTTACTAACTGTACGGTAGTGTCAGGATAGCGGATGGACTAGCTAGTAGTTGATTTATATCTTTTACAGCATAACTATAACAACCTGCACCTATCAATATGTATGTAATTATCTTATTCATCATTACCATCAATATCAGTACCAGCTAAGGCGATATCAGGACATCTGGTAACTGAGTCTCGAGCATGAGACAGAGAATCTCTGCTTACGGTTTAGTATAGGTGTCATTAATTCTTCTGAGTATTTTCGGATGATTGTTCACCCCTTATGAGAAGCACGATTCAATTGGCTTCACTGAGGCTTTGAAGCGTTGAGTAATCTGCATCCGCCTCCTGGACAGGATGGACATATTTCAGAGATAAGTTGATGTGTCCATCTTCCGTTGGTGATATTATCCTATCGTTCTACCACTTTTGAACTGAGACATCCATTTATTCCTTATGGATCTCTCCAATTGATCCAGATTCTCGTATGTACGCGCCTCATTTTTTCGGCCATTATCTTCAGGTTTGGGAGCCTGAGGACAGCGTTATACATAATATTTCATAGGGAAGGCACTGGGTTGGAACCTTGTGATACACCTGGTGTAACGTTGTAGTGTTTGATGCCCTCGTCGATATCATTGCTTAGCTTTCTGTTTCTGGAATATCTAGATATAATTCTGAGGATGTAGTTTAGTACGTCTATTCTAGCAAAAGTATTCGATATAAATGTGCACTTTGCCGAATTGAAAGCATTTCAGATATGTAATGTCGACGCCCCCGATGGCTGCGCTTGCTATGTCAGGCACTGTTTTGATTGCAACTACTGTGGTGCGGGATTTTTGGAACCCAAACTGGTATTCCAATAGTGCACTCCTCTCTTCTACTACTGTCTTCAGTCTGTTGTAAATGACCTCCTCTACAATTTTCCCCATGGCATCCAGAAAGCAAATGAGGTGATAAGACCAGAGAGCTCTTGAAGGTTTATTTCCGTTGGGCACAAATACTTAACGCTATAGAATCCAGTGATCTGGGAATGTCCCCTCTTTAAGATTGCTGTAAATTAGTTTTGGGATGATCTCCGGTCTCGATGTAATCGCTGCTTTAAGGGCTGGGTTTGGTATTCCATTCAGGTCTGCTGTTTTCCTGTCGCCAATCCATGTGCATGACAGCAGCAATTTATCTTCTGTGACTGGTGGGATTTGAAATTCACTGAAACGGTTCGGTAATTGTTCTGCACAAAGTGTCCTAATTTTATTTTCCAGGATTGTCGGGCATGTAAATTAATGTGATCTCTGTCTTTAGGCCTCTGTCACGATGATCTTGTAGGCAGTTTCTCAAGAATTTACATCGGCTTCGTCCAGCTGCTTTTTGAAGCGCCTATTTTTCCTGTCCTTAATGGATTGGTTAGATGTAACCAGATTCTGATTAAAATCTGGAATTCCCCTTAAGCGCTGTGCCTTTCATCTCGGTCGCAGGCAGATAGTTCCCAGGGACCGTCAGTTGCAAAATGATCCAAATGTGCTGGCCTTTCTTCTTGGTATAGAGGCATAAAATATAGAAATTAATAGGCCCGACAGCTGGAGCACTAGGTTCTCCACGGTCCCGTGTCTCAGTTGGTAAGTTTTTCTACACAAAAATGTGCCTCTCCACCTTGGACCAGTAATTTTTAGGCGGTTTTATTATTTCACTTTTAGGAACACGAAAATCACAGCCTGATAGTCACTTTGTGTATAGTTTTCGCTGATATACCCTTATGTGTTACATGGTAGAAAACTGGTGACAAAGGTAATGTCTATGATAGACCACGTACCCGCCTTTCGGAAAATATTTTTCGTACACTCGTTGACTAGAACTATATCCAATGCTGCGAATGTCTCCAGTAAAGCTCGTCCTCTTACATCCGTCGTCCTGCTTTCTCATTCTGTGGCATATGCGTTGTAATCTACCCTATTACTACCTGGGTTCCGTTACAATATAATCCATCAACTATTGATATTATTCTCAGGACAGGATTGCCTGTAGAAGTGGATCCAATTGATATCGGCGCTTGCGAATCCTTCCTGGTTTTCTGAGAGGCTTTGTTTCCACATGTCCATATTGCTGATTTTGTTGTCTTATAATATAGCTTCCCAAATACATTCGTTTAGAGCTCTATATGGTTCGCTAAGCAGGACCACATCAATTTGCTATTTGGTTGGTCATTTGGGTTAACAGGTCTTACGCCGCTTCGCAGTGATTAAGGTTGATCTGAGCAATCTTCATGGTTTTAGACTAGTCAGAGCCTTTGTAAACACTGCATATTTATTACGATCAGTAACATGCCCGGCATTCTCTGGGATGTGAATTTGGAAAAATAATTGATTGCCGCTATCGTCTCACACTAAACCGAATTCAGTGGTCTTCCTGAGAATAGGTAACGTTCGTTCTCGGGCTAGAGTGTCCAGTAATCAAAAGCCACAGACCCACGACTGTACATATCGGAGCTCAAGTTCCTAATACAATGAGTATTAGTTTAAAAATCAAACAGTGGCTGTAAATCCTTTAAACAGGTAGCTAAAGACCAATGTATCTTATTACAACGTTCCGGACAACACCAATTTGTTATCAATTCTCGCTCCAAAAGAAAGCATCTTCAAAGCACCAGCGAACTTAAGAGTGTCTTAATCGGGTAGTCAATCCACTGACATTGAAATTTTGTTTGCTGCTTCTATGGTACTTATAGCCTAACCCAGCTCGGTCATTGGCCTCTAAGTTCTTGACCTGGATACAGATTTGGTAATCGCTACAGATCTTCGAAGAAACCCACCCAGAAGGAACAATGCCCTCTAATTCATGTGGGTGCAGTGGATCAACATCGTTTTTGACGAAGTATGCCCCCATCGAAGTTGAAACCGAAACAACAAAACTGATTCGGGGTATGAAGACATTCCGAATCGTCTTAAGGTAATGTTCCAAATCGTATCCATTCAATACACTCAGAGTGCCACTCATTGGTGCTTTACTTATTCATAAATCATAGACCTGCCTGACCTACATTTCGGCATCCAAGTCGTTGCCATCACCTTTGCCTGTGTTATCGTATCGTACAGAATGCAATACGATGATGCACTGTGTCGTTATGACCTGGAAAAGAATCCACCATCTTCATTTTGTGTATCTTTACCTTTGTCAATAGTGCTGATGTGAAACTGATGTAAGACGACGAATAACTTGTCCCATCTGATCGAACCGGCTACAGGGACAGGAAGAACTCTACACAAAGATACATACTCGTATACACATTCGGCACACTGAAACTAAGAAGTATCAGGCAGAAGAAGAATAAGAAGTTTGTCATTCCGTCGTATCTATAATGAGATCTTTTGCGACAAGGATATCACCATAAACCCCAAGACTTTGGAAGACATCTTTATGTGCTTTAAATTCTTTAAAGCCATCAGCCTAGAACACCTGGCAGATTGTACCACTAAACAAAGGAGGAGTTAGGGCTGGGGGTTGTATTTGTATTCGCCTTCTTTCAATTCAAACAACTGACTTGGAGGGTAAACGTATCCGTATGTAGATGCAAAGGAAAAAAAAACAAAAAAACAAAAATGGGCTGCCTTAAGCCACCCACTTTAACGCCGGCCCGGTTGTATCTTTGAATTGTAATCTCTTAAGCCATCTCTCAAGTAACCAGTAGTCGTCCTCCTTCTATACGTCTCTCATGCCTCTATCCATGGCCTCCTGCTTATCCTAGTTTTAATCTCGATTTTAATGTTCTGTAAAAGCATATTTGACATAATGGAGATGCCTTCACCTATATACTCGCACACCAGGGGTGGGCCTAGGAATGGCTTCTAAATTAATAGCTGCAGTTGTAGCGGGCTGTTGTGGGGATTGTGGGGGTATTTTACCGTATACTAGGGTACTGGGGTAGTAGGACTCGTTTACTCGCCCGCTCACTTGCTACCCTATAGGCGAAATACCCTTAAAAGCTTTGGCGCATAAATTTCAACGTTTTCTTCTTCTTCGTCGTCTTCTCACCTGCAATCTGCTTGCCGATGCTCAGGCTTTGTTTCTATGTGCGCGTAAGTAGGTAAAAGAGATTTTTGGAGGTGAAGTGGATCTACGTATACCTGTGCACATGTGAAATGAGAAACCCGCTCGTAGATACGAAGATACGAATAGGCGTCGGATTCTTTGCCTAAGGAGCACAATTTCAATTAAATTTACATGAAATTCTATTCAACGAAGTGGGTGCGGGCGGTGTAAGCAATGGCACAAGAATTTTGGCAATGGGTCGTTGGATATCTCCAGCAGGACGGCCAGCATGTTAAGGGGAATTTATGGAAATCACCACACGTGATTTAGGTGAGTTAAGTGTTTTCTCAGCAAACAGCATCTTGGAATAGTTGGTCTACTTGGTCGTCTTGTTTTTCGGTTTTCTTCTTCAAGGGAAGTTTTGGGTGGATCAGAAGCTTTTAGCACTTTAACGATGACTGAAATAATTGGAATGAAGGGTTATGGCTTTCGAGGTTGGAGGTCGACGGAGCCATATGGCTGAATGTTATCTTTGGATGAGTAGGGTACCTTTGCCCAAGGTAAGCATATAAGTCTGACAAAATGTTTATGATGTTCTGGCATTTAGGCTATTTGAACAAGTTTTTGAAACGATGTGGCAAACTTTGGAATTTTGTTTGTACTAGGTCAGCTATTAAGTTCGGCTTAATTGACATTGAAATTGATGGCCATAATAAGCAGGATGCTCTGGGTGTCATTATAGTAGTTTGCTTATGGCGAAATAATTTTGTGAAAATTGATTCCTACATTGATATAAATTTATATAAATGTCCTTGGGATCCCGTATATGTTTCTTTCACCTGTTTATTCTACAAGTGCTCTTTAGGACCCCACACAAAATTTTGTTGATGTACTTGGTCATTTGCCACCGGTTCATTGCTTATCGGAGAAAAGATCTCTTCGATGGACTACCCCGATGGGCCTCCAGATTTATTACCTTATCCTTCAAGAGGTTATCTTTACAAGAAGCTCTTAATAGTATTGCCTGCTTTATATAGTTTCACATGGGCCACTCAACAATGGTTGCACATGGCAGTAGTAGAGCCTCTTTTTTAACGGGGGTGGAGCGGCATTGCAAAACGATTGGTTGCTTATTTTTTAAAGTTAATTGCAACGACTAACAGCCAAAGCCCTTCCTACTAAGCGTTACCAATATATTCAGCATATTGTGCAAACGTCTTGAGGTTTTGGGCACCACATAAATAGTCCGGCTTTGCAGATTGAGAATAGGTTAAATTCTCACTCTTCGTCAAATCTCGAAAATGACCAATGAATATTAAAACGATCCTCATCATTTTTACGTCGACTTCGAAGCCGTGTATGACATGATAATACGGAGCTCTACCGATACATTTCTTCGGGATCCTGAGGAAAGAACGCTTGAAAATTTTTTCGAAGAAGTCCTCCGAACTACTGTAGATATGTGCGGATTCCGAGAAGGAGATGTGCTTCCCTTCGTGAAAGATAATATGGTACCCTAGCATTAAATTCTCCAATTTAGTCATTGTGATACGCAGACGAAAGATATCAAGGTTTGTTTTCGGCGTGCGTGCACCAAGCTTGACCAATCCATCAGAGTATCCAATTGAGTCTAATCGTGCAGGCTTATGAGATAGATTGAAGGAGAGCGGCCAACAGAGGACCTGGCGATTGCTTGGGATTTTAGCTCTCCGCCGTCAAATCATCTCATAGTATGTTATTTTTCAGGAGCTATTCTGATTTTCGTACCGTGGCTTCTACGTGTACTAGGTAATGAGGCAATGTTGTCACCTCGGAGATTAGATTAGATTCCTAAATGCGGGAGACCCCTTATAAAAACGATGTACGTTTAGCAAGGTCTAATTGCTGAGAACATAAGAACAAGTCAAATTACACTCCGCATTAAATGTTGGATGCCACCCATGAAGTGAAAAACTACTGGGCCCAAAAATCTTTCTCTGTCTCCTCTACAATTTTCCAAAAAAAAGTTAACATATGCTCAGGCATTTTAAAAGTGGATGTGATGTCATGCGGGATGCGCATGTCTACCGCTATAAGAAAGATGCCCGTCCTTCCCATTCTGACATAAAGGTCGAACTATACGATTTTGTAATGAATACTTGGTGTAGACTGCTTATAGATTCTCTCTAGTTGTTCGTGAAGGCCCACCTTGGTAGCATCGTCCTTGTTGGGGCAAGCATGCATTTGGCTAATAAGGCTGATATAAGCGAATTTCACACTGACACGGATTATCACCAGTTGTCTATTTACGAGTATGTATATGTCTAAATTGCTTGACCTAAGGATAAGCAGTATCATCGACAAATTGAGTCAATATTATTCGAGGCTACTTTTGTCTTAATTTCTTTATTTTTCCTTCGCATAGGCTGGTGAGGCCTGTTGTTTACTGTACGCTCTGTTGAGTTTTCCTAAAAGATTTCTTGTTACGAGCATGACTTACGAAGTTTTAGCATAAACAAAAACAGTTCAATAAGATATGTACCCTATCTTTCCAGTAATAATAACTAGAATTAGAAATAGTAGGTCTCACAAGGCTTCTGCCAAACAGGACGCCTAAAGACCAAAATTACGAGTGTGGGTTGAGAGCTGCTATTAACAGGAAATAGTCGAACAAAAGCTTCTCCGAAGGAAGAAGAGACGCACTAGATAAAGGTGAACAAAAAATGCCTCTGCCGATCCAGAAATTTAACTTTTTTAAGGGACGTGTCACTGCGAGAAACTCCGAAACGAAACCTGCAAAAAGGAAAGCGGAAAAACCCACTACAAGGCAAGAAACACCATCTAATCCCGACGAAGACCGAACAAACTGCCATCCATGTGACTAACACGAAGTGAGGATAACAATACACAGACTCAAATTAGATAAATCTGCAGGTGCCGACCGCCTAGCCGTCGAGTTTGGCTATGCTGAAGCCCATATTTTTCGCATCCCTACCAAACTCATCAGCTAATGCAGAATGACGATGGAGGACTATTGATGCTCCGATAAGGTCGAAAGCAATTTCACCGAGGGCCTAAGCTGTGAAAAAATGGCTTAGA
Organism: Volucella zonaria; assembly: GCA_963966105.1. Lineage (NCBI taxonomy): Eukaryota > Metazoa > Arthropoda > Insecta > Diptera > Syrphidae > Volucella > Volucella zonaria. Next base: position 189,353,132 of record OZ014532.1, on the reverse strand, counting down.
AAAGGTGGCGCTAGAGTTCGGGATGAATCTAGGCGTCAGCTAAGAAGCCTCTCCAGATAGATGGATCTTCTGCAAATTGTCTTTTGAGGTCCCCTTGCACTTATGGGCGCCACCTGAGGTGAGGTATTCATGGGCAATGCATCCGGATTAGATTCGAAGACTCTGCTGGCCGGACCATTGATGACCATTCGCTCTACATATACTAGCCACTTCAGTCGTTAGACCTTCACTCTTCTATCTAAGTTGTTAAATCCTCTAATTTAAAGCCCGTCAATCCAAACCTGACCTAATATTTTTCGAAGGATTTTTCTCTTTAAACGACTGAGAATATATTCATCCGCCTTCGATAGAGTCCATGTTTCAGCCCCATAAAGTAGGACTGGGATGATCATTGTTTTATATGGAGTTTCCTCAGTTTTTCGGGAGAGGGCCTTACTACTCAATTGCCTTTTTAGCCTAAAGAAACAGTGGTTAGCGGAAGTGATGCTTCGTTTTATTTTTTCTGAGGTGTTGTTGGCAGAATTCGTAACAGCGCCAAGGTAGAAAAAAACCCCTTACTGCCTTAAAATTACAGCTGTCGACTGCGACATTCTGCCCAATTTTTTGCTGTTGTGTATGTTTCCTGTTAATAACATATACCGTTTCAATACTAGCGAACGCACTGGTGACATCCCGGTGACAGCCCGGGATTAGTTGTTGTGCAGACCTGTGAAAGATTATGTCTATATTGTTCGCTTGTGAGTTCCGCAAAATTCTTTCAAGTATAATATTAAAGAAGTCACATGACAACAAGCCACCTTATCTAAAACCTTGACGCAGCTGCGGCATATTCAATCGTTATTCTGCACAGACGCACGAGTTTGGTGGGAAGAATGCCAAACCTAGATATGACTCTATATAGCTCGTCTTTATAACTGCTGTCATATGCGGCGGTAAAATCGATGTGCAGGTGGTATGTGTTTAAAACAAGATCGTGGGTCCTTTTGCAAGATCTGCCGTCGTGTGAATGTTTGATCGATTGTGGACTTTATTGGTCTGAAGCCGCACTGATAAAGGCCGATCAGGGTGCTTACGAAGGGCTTCAGATGTTCACACAATATGACAAATAAGATCTTGTATACGATGTAGAGAAGTCCCCTACTTTGTGGGTGGCAAATGATGCTGAGATTCCATTCGACAGGCATACACTCTTCTGACCAGATCTAAGTAATGAGTTGGTGTATGTGCCCCACAAAGTCATTTCCAACAGCTTTGAATACATCGGCCGGTAATCCGAAAGATTTAGCGGTGGTTCAAAGAACGGCTTCCATAGTCATTACAGGTGCGCTCCGTACCACCCCTACGGCAGCAATGGACACCTTTTTGCACCTAACACTGCTTGATTTACAGATCAAAAAACTTGCTGGCAACAGTGCGATACGTCTTACTAATCTGGGTTACTTCAAGAGCAGTTGTTTCTGACATGGCACGGTCCTAACGGAGCTACTGCCAGGCAATCCAATTCTAACGGATGAAATTCATACCTTGGTCGACTTCGACATCCCGTAACATATAATATATCCGGAGAGGGAGGATCTGCAAAAAAATGCAATAATCAGGTCGAATGAAATTGCAATTTTCACACATGGCTTAAAAACGGAGGAAGGAACAGGTTCTTGTATCTTCTCAGAAAACTCAGAACTAGAGTGTCTATAAGACGTAGTGCAGACGCTCAGAGGTTTTGGCTATCCTAAGGGCGGCTGAGCTAATGCAGATGAGATCGGTATCCCAAAGAGATATCGCTATCGGCATCGATAGCCAGGACGCACTTAAGGCAATAGAATCAACCAACGTGAACTCTAATCCAGGGCTGTGGCACAGTGCTCAAGGCACTATGCAGTCAGAACCGGGTAAGACTGTGCTGGGTGACAGCACACTGCGGTATTAAAGGAAATGAAAAAGCGGATGAGCTTGTAAGAAAAGGAGGGCTACTCGACAATAGTGAGGTTGCCAACATCAAACCATCCCTTTGCATAATAAGGGGGCACTATCAAGGAAGAAATCACAAAGACTGGTAAACTAAGGTGGTCAAGTCTTGAAGGACACAAGGTATCCAAAGGTCTCTGGCAGCTTTTTGACTGCAAACGATCTAGGAAGCTAATAAAACTAAACAGGGATAAGCTAAGGACAGTAATAGGAATCCTCACAGCACACTGTCTCCTGTGGAAACATGCAAAGAGACTCAAACTGTCAGATACGGATATTTGCAAATTGTGGGGTAAGAATGCGAGTCAATATCGCGTAGTCGAAGAAAATTTTTAGGGAAATACTTTTTCGGAAACAGGATAAATAGACGAATTTCAAAGGCCTTGGGTGATTCACCAGAGGGATTGTTTAGGTTTTTGCCGTTTAATGACAAATTCAATAGGTTCCACAGGCATCGCGATGGTCCCATTTTGGTTGCTGATATCTGTGTGATGGCATATCCATTATACCCCTGTTTAATCGAACCTATTGTCCTTACTAATTGCCTCTTAGGATATTGGTCTTCATCAAGGTTATCTACTACAAAATTTCCTTCTTCATCTCTGCAGGTTTCTGAACGAATATTTTTGCAGTGACACGTTCTTTTTATCTTTTGGTTGAACTTCCATCCATAAATTCCTCGAGTACAAACTCTCAATGTCTTCGATCATATGCTTCTTGTGCTTTGTTTCTTCTTCTGGAGAAGCCGATGTTTGTCGTCTCTTCTGATCGTCGAGCTCGCGAGTGGCTCTCGTTCTTCGTTGCACCGCCATTTTGTACGCTTCTTGTTTAGATGGCACGTTGGTAGCGTTACCACTGGTCCTTGGTAATTCATTCTGGCATCATAGGAATTGTCGAAAAATTTCGAGGTACGTGTTCTGCGAAGATTCTGGCGATGTTTTGCGATTGCAGCTTTTCTACGTTATACCTTCTCATAGAAGTTCTTCTTTATTGTGGCACATGTGAAATCCAGATTCGCACCTTTGCTGCAAAAAGGTGGTGATCCGAGTCGATGCTGGCTACCCGGAAGGTTCACACTTTCAGAACACTGAAGCCATGTCTTACGTCGACCACAAGTTGACCAATTTGGTTTAGCGTTTGATGATCCGGAGACCGCCATGTCCCCTTATGTATATTGAGATGCGGAAACCGTGTACACGCTGTAGTGATATTTTGATGTGGTATCGTTTGGCTATTATTACCATCTGCCCTACCAAAGATGTGCTGCTTTCCTATACTGGCGTTAAAACCGTTGTTATGTCTTGTCGAGGAGCTCGTACAAGCTTTCTTTGGTGGCGAATTCTTTGTCTTCCGTAGCGGCATGGGCTCATGTTAAGTTTAGGTTAGCGAATTTAACCTTGATGCGGATTGTCGTAAGACGCTGGATCACGTGTCGGAAGCTCAAGACTTTTTGCGTCATCCTGCCGCATATTGCAAATCCGTTTCCGAATAAGCTCTGTTTCTTTTCCCTACAGGAATTACCATATTTCATTTTCCTTTTGTTCGGCCTATACCATGGCACTTCCTGGATAACGGAGATATCTGCGTGATATGCAGCAATTAAGAGCCTCTGCTAATTGACCGGCTGTACGTGGGCTGTTAAGGGTCCGAACATTCCACGTGCATATCCGAAGGTCGTTGCCTTTTAAAAGTTTCCATCCGAGGCGATTAGTTGGTTCGTCACATCTTGTTAATCTCTTCCGTATAGGGTTGTGAGCTCTATGATGACGTAGGACAGACATTCCTGTGCATGCCATATCTGGGCAAACATTGAAATTGATATCAGTCAATTAAGCGCTGTTTCTTCGGTCTAACTAAGAATGGAATAATGAGGTCTACTCAAGTAGGTCGAAGCAGACCCTCTGTAAGGGTCTTAGCATCCCAATTCTGTCCTTGACACAGAAGCACAAACGTTAACGAAGGCGGATGAAGATATTCTTGGCCCTTACAAACGCCAATAATTATTCACATTAATTATTCACACTCCGATCAGATGGGTCTTCGATTTTTACCAGAATACGTGTTATGGGGCAATATTGAAAACTAAAGCGGAGAACACACCAATTGATATGTGGGCGTGGTCCTTAATATCTATCCCAAAGGTAATTTTCGACATCGCTATAAGGGTTGGCAAAAAATATATTGGTGATTGCTTGAAATGATCTTTCAGTTTCGGGCGGAAATATTTCGAATTCAAAAACAAAAACATTGACAAGACCCAGCAAGCTCGGATTGGGTTAGACCGGCCTTTGTTTTTTTTTTTTTTTTTTTATAATTTACGCGCGCCTAAGGGGTTATGAATACCCTTATACTGTTGCCAGGGCGCGGGCGGAAAGATAGAAGGAGGAGAAAGGAAAGTTTGTGATGTACTGGTTTGAAACTCAGGTGTGTTTGGTTTCGATAATGACGCTCCAGGGGTGGGAGTCCGAATAGGACGGAGAGATTTTTCTTCTCTCGGAATGTGAGGTTGTGAATTTTAACGGTTGTTTTGTGCTTGAAAACCCTACAACAGCCAAATCTACATGTCAGTGTTATGCCTTCACACGCAGATTTTTCTGACTGAGTTCCAAAGTACACAAATGAAAACTTGCTGTGGTTAGGATTCGAACCTTGACCTTCCGAGTGAGAAGCGATAGCTAGTACCACTACACCACGGCCAGTTAGAGCAGTTATAAGTGCATTGTGATACAACTGGGAAGGTGATTTCCTTGTCACGTCAAGAAGCCTAGAGATCTCCTGACGAATTAGACAAGGTCAGCATTCATTCTAGAGCAGAGAGCATTTAGATCTCGGAACTGGGATTACATTGTCATGCGTGCAGGGGAAGTGCGCCACAGATTGCACTTTCTATTCGCTCTGCAGCTCCTGCTAAAATCGTTGAAAGAAATACTCAATCGTTGCGGGAATCTTCTAATGGCATACTGTCCCGTGGTTTTAAATGCATGTGTGTAAGAAATTATCTCTCCTCCCCTCTCCTTAAATCTAGAAAACCCACAGTTACCCCGATAGGTTTACCTTAGAGAAATCCTGAAAATGTATTCTTTGTTTGTCGTAGGACATTGCTGGGTTGACATTGTCGAGCTACCTACTATTTATTCCTAGGAATCAAAGTCCGGCCAATTCATCAGCGATGTAGTCCTCTGGAGCGTCCTCTGTAGCGGAATTCTACAGAACGTGATCTTTGTTGGTGGGCCATCTCGCGATACCTTGAGTTTATGGTTACGGATCTGAGATGGGACCTGGCATGGGTACTGGATTTATGTATTTAGGCAAAGGCAAGGAGCAACCTGATGAATAGTTTGAAATACTGTGCAGTAGCCAAGAGTACATCTATCTCTGTGTGTGTTGGCGATTTTTTACAATTTTGGATTTAAATTTGGAACAACGAATTTGTTTTAAATTTTGCGTAAAAAACGGATTTAATAGTGCGGAAATTTTGGAAATGTTGGAAAAGTGTTTCGACAACGATCCTCTAAAGAAAACGTTCGTTTACCAGCGGCACGAGCGGTTCAAAAGTGCTCGTGAGTCAATCGAAGATGATGAACGCAGTGGCAGACCATCGACATCGAAAACCGACAAAAACATTGATGAAGTAAAAGAAATGTTGGTCAATAACCGCAAATTAACCATCAGAGAGATAGCGGAGGACTTGAACATTGCCTATGGATCCGTCCAAGACATTTTGGTTAATAATTTGGGTTTCCGTCGTGTAGCGGCAAAGTAGGTGCCAAAAGACCTCAATTTCATGCGAAAAAGAGACCGTATTGACGTCGCAAAAGAGATGATTTGCGAGGCTGAATCCGATCAAACATTCATCAAAAGCATCATTACTGGAGACGAGATGTGGGTTTATGAGTACGACACGCAATCCCGACATCAGGCAAGTGAATGGCGTTCACCAAATGAGCCGAGACCAAAAAGAACCACGTGGTTTTCAGTCGAAAAAGAAGGCGATGCTCACGGTTTTCACGGATTACAACCGTGTAGTGCATCATGAATTTTTGCCAGAAAGCCAGACAATAAACAAAGAGTATTATTTGGGCGTTATGAGACGTTTGTGTGAAGCAATTCACCGAAAGAGAGTGGGCAGAAAACTCGTGGATTTTGCACAATGATAACGCACCGTCGCACAGTGCCATCATTATCCGTAATTTTTTGAGGAAAAATTCAACAAATACGAGTACCATCCAACAGCCACCGAATTCACCTGATGTGGCTCCCTCTGACTTCTTTCTGTTCAATCGAGTTAAAAAACCAGTACGGGGAACGCGTTTCACGTTTCAGCAGCCGAGAGGAAGTAATGGAAAAATCGCAGGAAGCACTGATGGACATACCGAAAACCGAATATAAAAAATGTTTCGAGGATTGGATCAAGCGCTGGCATAAGTGTGTTGCAGTCGATGGGGATTACTCTGAAGGGGACAATATAGATTTAGATGAATAGACTTGCATTTTTAATTTTCTGAATTAATTCCGGGAACTTTTTTATTACGATGGTATATGGGATGTTGAAAGATTAGTGTATGCAGCGGTCCTTAAAGGCGATCCTATTGCTCTCGCTTTCGGCTGTTTATAGGTGTTCGATGACTTGTTTTCTTTAAAGTAGATATGGACATACTGAAAATGACTTTTTCATTTTAGTTAATTTTAAGTTGGTTGATTGGGGGAGGTGGCAGTATACCATGATTAGACTGTTTCTCGACATAAATTAGTTGCAATTTGCATGCCAAGAAAGTCGAAACGTAGCAAGTGGAGCAGAGTTTGGAGAATATTTTTACAAACTAGCGATGCTTATAGAAGCAGTCCATTGCATTTTTTCCAACAGTGAGAGTTGGTACAAAGTTAGTGGATGGATTGGGGTTGTAGATCCCACTGTGTGTCTCTTGCACAAGAAGAGGGGCCCTAGAGCTTTCTTATTTCGCTCAGGCTCGGCCAGTAATTATCCCAGTCATGCTGCGTGCACTATAAACTAGTGGGCTTTTGGAAACAAAGATGTTTCTCTGAATATTTGGTTGTTAATAGAAAGCTTAATTCAATTAACTTTTTGGAACTTATAGGACTAACTGAATATCGTTATATTCTACAAGGAATATCTCATCACAGCCACGAAAATCGATTTCCTGTATCGTGTCCTTAAGTATTAAATAGGATAGAGCCACACATTTATCAATTCGATTCATCAACGGCACAACCTCCCAGACTACAATTTCTTTCCAACTTAATATCAAAGATAATAGCTCTTCTGTCAATGTGACTAGTTCCGCTCTGAAAACCTAAGGCGAAACTTTTTGCATGCTAAAGAGTCATTCATTCTCATGTACTACGAGTAGATCAGCGGATTGGTGTAAACGATGCCATTTACGCACTTTTCCCCGCATGACCTCGTTAAAAAGCATTTTTCACCATCACCACGGTCCCAACTCACAGGTGAACACTTTCATCGATTGAACTAATTCGCTTCTCGTGAAATTCCCATTAAATTTGCACGACACTGACATGACGCCACGGCGCGGCGCTGCCATACTATGCATCGTTCCACTGTGGCTCCAACGCCATTGACCTTGTAACAATAGAAATTGCTCACCTACAGGCTTACAACTCGGCTAATGGCGTTTCTGCTTCTCCCGCGCCAGCACCACCTCAGCCATTCTATTGCACTACACATCATCGTCAATTGTTCGAACGCAACGTTGAAGTGGGAGCTGGGACCTGGGAGCTGCAAGTCTATGTCGTGACTTCACTATTCCTATGGCTTGCGGTGTGCGTACGTACATACGCGAAGTGCACCTATGTTTGCATTTGCAATGCGTTTCGTGATTGATCCCGATTCACTGAAATTTTCTTCCGTCCTAGCCCACTACTATCTCTCGGTATCAACCACATCCCGGGAGGCGCATTCATACATAAATATCTGCATGCATACAGACGTGTGTATGTACGGTGAAAACTTTCAAGTGAAATGCGAATTTAATTGTTGCCCCTTGCAGGCGCAGCACAAGTATTCGTTCGCGTACTGATTGCCGTACTCACATACAAGAAATCCCGCGCCCAGAACTTGTTCGCAATTCAGACAGATCAATTATAGGGGACTCCCCGCACGCCGAGTGCCACAATGCATGCAATTCGATTAATTGTTTTATTTGCATTCCCGCGATTTCCACCGGTAAATGCAGGTACCTGCCTACCCTTGGGGCTAACTACAGCAAAGTGCATGAGTTACTCTACACGGATGTAGGAAGCAGAAGCAGAAGAAGGAGAAGGAACAGCGAGCACTGCGCAGCAACTTTAATCGAATTAAAGTGAAATTGCAGTGGAAATTCAATGATTTATGCTAATTGGACTTTCGTCCCTTATTTTCGCTGATTTCTTAAATTTTCTTAGCTTTTTTTTTGTTTTGTTGAGTTTTTTCGCCAGCGATTAATGGTTCGATGGGAAGTATCCTTGCAGACTAAGGAAAAAGGCACAATCTCCTTCGATTGGTTTCAACGATTTTCCAATTTGATCATATGTTGAGTTCAGAAAAATAGTAATGATGCCGATATTTATGCCTGGGAACTGCGATACGCCATCTCATGGGCTAGGTCTTTGGTGGCAGTGAGGCTTACACAACTGTTGAATAAAACATGGAAATAGACCTAGAGTACAAAAGTGTAGAGTAGTTATTTGTTCTACACTAAATATGAGCTAATAGGTCGCTCAAATAGGGCTGTATGGTCCCCAGGAAACGGTCCACCAGGTCGGGTGTTGTGTTAGGTAGCAACTACAGCAACTAAAAGTCTTTTCAAATGCATATATTCTTTATGACGACGTAAAGCATATCCCGATCTACATACGAAAGTTTCGATACTTTGCAGGCCCTATGCAGGTTAACGAGCGACAGAAGCTCTAGACTGGTATGTATGACAACAAAGCGATCTACGAAGAGTGATAGGATTTGTCAGGCAAAAGGATTGTGAAATGCTGCCCCACAACTTTACGGAGAGCGTCGCCTTGTTCCAGATTTGTGGTTTAGAGCTGACTTCGACAAGGAAATTTTAAGTTCTGAGAGTCTAAAAGCTGTTAAGCGGCTAACAGAAGACTCATCGCGTCTTCTGATGATGAGAAAGAGCAATCTCTACTTCTACTTCCTCGTGGTGCCAGCTATGAATTTCTTCTAAAATTGCGAACAGAAAAGGAAGAATAGCAAACCGCCTGCGCGCCAAAATATGTAGAGTAAGTGTCAGTTGATCTTTGTCCCAGCCAGCAACTACCGCAAAAACCCCTATTTACGGATACTTCATTGAAGATCTTTAGGCATAATGCACGGACAATGATCGGTTTTTGGAACATCAAGGCCCAAGGACGTCCTTGGAATACCAGATTTCACCAGCCAGATCATGAGCTTGTGGTTGAGTGAGATAAAATGGGCCGGCTCTGACGGATACTACTAACTAACAAAAAAGCAATCTCATGGCTTGCTCCAGTAGACCAGCTGACTCAGAGGCTCGGAGTTGGACTGATGCTGGCTCTAGCAGCAGAAAGCAGTCTCATGTTCTAGAAACCTGACAATCAGCGGATGCTTACTGCTAGATTCTTAAGCACAGTAAGAAAAATGATCATTATACGGAGTTACCATCCGAACGAATACGCATCTAAGGCTGAAAAGGACGACTTCTATAGATACTTAGGTGCTGTCTACAGCCAAACACCTTATGAGATGTTGATGAGAAATTCCAACTCCACGATAGAATCGACATACCAGCACGGCAATGTCGAACGCTTAGTGGAGTTCTCCAGTAGGAATTTCCTAGCCATTAGCGGTACGCTATTCATGCATTTACCAGGAGATAAATTGGGTCTCCCAATACCCACAGGTATGGCAGGGGATACCCACAGATCGATCACATTGCAATCATTCGCCGCTTCAGAAAATGTCGCCTAGACGTCTGAAACTCGACATCGGGTAAGAACGCTATTAGCAGCTTATATTAGCTTTAGTTCGCCTTGGTACTGCCTACGGCAACAGAAACTACAAAAGCCTACACAACTTTACCAGGTTCAAGACAGTCCGGCTGAGGCATTCCCCAAGAGTGCGGGACTATTTTACCTTAAAAGCGCAAAATTGGATGACCACTGGAATGTTGTGGGACGTATTTCTGTCTGTAAAAGGCATATGGCTGCCGGCAGACACTTGGAGGCAGATGAGAGAACAATAATCAACGCTCCCGATCTCTGCATAATAAAGAACCGAACCGAATATGAAACGTCACAAACTTTTCGTATATCCATTTACATGCCTCAAGGCTGAAAAAGCAGAAAAATTGGTGCAACACTAGGACAACGTATAACATCACCAAGAATCGGAACCCCAAGCAACGTCCAGTTGAGGTGGTAAATTTCTATTTTCAAATGTCGATTGGCTCACCATATCGAGATAACACTTCTTTAAAATTTGTAACCTCTTAGATGATGGTGATATGATCTCGAACGAAGAGCATCTAAAATGATGGATGGATGATTTTCAAGCTTACAAAATAGAGGAATTTTATGGATTTTAGAATTCGTAGCCAAGATGAATACTAGAATCATATTAGAACAGATTAAGGAACATTTAGATTTAACTATCGAAGGCCTCGCTACGCCAAAAGCATCAGTTCGCGCATGCTATTGGCATACGCAACACATACTTAGAGTACAATGGACCACTTTCATTGCTTAGTGCTACCGTTCCGAAAAGATGTTGCAAATAACTCTCGACGATAAACAGGCAGCCTCTCGCTGTAAACCCACCTACATCCGCCCCTCCTTAGGGATTATAACAAAACGTTGCGTCGAGTTCGACTTTTTATAGACTTTGAGCAGTCTTTCGACAGCGTGAATGTAGATACACTCTGGTCAGCCTTGTGCAGGAGAGGCATCCTAGAAAAACTTACAGCTATTGTCTAGGCTACAAACGAGGATAGTCAATGTGTAAGAGGATTTTGTTGGAGCATTTTGAATTCCATAGTGGACTAGGCCAGGGACGCGTACTTTCACCGCTGTTTGCCTGGTGGTCATCAGCGATATACTCCGTGTACCATTGAAGGAAGGCAACAATCGGACTCGATGGATTATAACATCTTTCCTTCAATAATTCGACAATGTCAGTCTGAATGTGAAAACATCATCAGATAATGGAGCGTCATTTGGAAATTTGACATCTAGAATGTGGGATAAGCAAAGTATGGCTAGAAGCAAAACGAAAGCCGTAAGCCCTCGACACAATCATATCTATAACAAGAGAATGGAACAAGAATCTACATACACAACTATACGAAGGAAAAGGTGGTAGTCAATTGGAGCCATCCTCTGCGGTGCGAAATATTTCATGCAGTGGAATCCGTTCAATTAGGCAGGCAGAACTTCGCTACAGTTGAGGTTTGAAAAGATTTGAGTAAAATATGATAAGTTTTTGTTTAGTAGTAGTAGTAATAGTAGTATTTTTTATTTCATTATATGTAATACATGTGTAAAATTTACATGATTTGAACACAATAATTCATTATTTATATTAAAAAATATTTTCTATACATAAAGTATTAAAATAGTGTTAAATGCCCCTTCAATGGGTTTTAATATTATTAATATGTGGGTGGGGTGACCCATTTAATTACATTTAAGGAACAAGTTAATTTGAGATACAATTATATTTACAAAGAAAAGTGAAGGATGCAAATCAAAATAAAAGAACTACATAAAAATAAAGAAAAGTTAAGAGGAAGTTAGAAGAAAAAAAAAAACCATTATTTACACCAGAAAATCAGAGAGAAGGTATTCCACGTTCTGTGAATCATAATTAAAAAGCCAAGACCTTATGGACCTTTCAAATATTCCAGAAATTCTTATAATTTTAATATTTAAAGGGAGCTTGTTAAATAGTCGACATGAAGAGATATTATGAAAATTACGAAATGCAGTTGTACGGAAAACGGGTACAGTCACGACAAAAGAAAAGTTTCTCCGTAGATTGTAATCAGATATAAGTCTGTAATTTAAATTTCCTGATCTCTGAAAGAACGTTTTCAACACTTTAAAACAATACAAATGACGAACTGGAAGAATTTTCATATCACAAAACAATGGGAAACTCGGATGACGCCGTTTCTTGTTAAAGATTTTTCTCACTACACTTTTTTGTAAGACTAGTAAGGGCTTGATTTTATTCAGATACACGCCCCCCCAACAAACCATTCCATACTGGAGTTTAGCGTGAAAGACACCATAATAAATGATTTTTAATAATTGCTTTGAACAAACATTTTTTAGATAAAAAAAATGTCGCAGGGTATTTCGAAAATATTTCCTTAAGGACTCTGTGTGGCTTGCAAATGACATCCTAGAATCAATTGTGAGCCCAAGATACTTAAACTCGTCTACTTCCTCAATTAAGAAGCAATTATCACTACAGTTAAGACTGGTACAAAATGTTGGAAACACTTCCAACTAGAATCACAATTACAGCCTACAAACCGTTGGCATTCTGATGCGTGAAAGTAAACGTCCGCATTCAAGTTAAAAAACATAATTTTTGTCTTTGAGCTAATGTTCAAATTGTGCTCTGCGAACCAAATTCTTAATAGACTAAAATCCCAATTAATATCGGAGATTAAATCCAAGACACTTTCAGAGCCATATGAGCAACCAACAGCATCTGCAAACGCCGTAATTCTACTTCTGAAGTTTAGTGAAAACAGTGAATTTATATAAATTAAAAATAGAATGGGTCCCAACACAGAACCTTGAGGTACTCCCAAACTGAATAAACGAATCTCGCTTCTCATACCATCAATTCACAATATTTTGCTAAAAGTGGTCAGAAGTGAAATTGGCCTATAGTTTTTCATATCGTCTGCAGAGCCTTTTTTAAACAGCGGAATTACGTCGGCGCATTTGAGTGCCACGGGAAATGTTCCTGCAAATATGCTGCGATTAAAAATGACTGCCAGGACGTCAATCACATAGCATGCTATTTATTTAACAAGTATATTTGAAATATTATCCAAGCCACAAGAGTTCGAATTTTTTAGGGATCCAATTGCTTTTAGGAGCTCTAAAGCAGTGATAGGTTCGAAAGTAAAGCTCGTATATTGCGACTGGTCATCAGCCCCACTTATTGAATTGTAACAACGAGTGCAATTTCTCAGGACTGTTTGTGTTGGTATGCTGTTTGTTATTGAGGTGTAATACTCATTGAAAGCATTAGCAATGTCAAGTTTGTCAAACAGTTCGCAATTGCTCACACAAATTGAATGGGGTTTTGTTGTAGAACGAGACTTGTTCAGAATATCATTCACTACTTGCTATTCTAATTTAAGGTTACCCTTAGCAGAAATGAATTTAGTTCGATAATAATTATCAGGGCAAAAGGCAATCTCTTTTTTTAAGTCCAAACATAGCTTTTCGCTACGGCTGGTCTTTTTGCTTTGAAAAGTATTCACCAATAAACCTATCTTTGAGTGATCAGTAAATTGCAAGTCATATGTGCACATTTCGTAGACATTCAATGGAAAGTCTGCAAATCGCCCATAAATAGGGTCCAAACACGTACCTGAAGACGTAAACCGTGGAAGGCCAAGAGGGCCAAATAATTAGACACAGTTTCGCTGCTATCTAACAGATTAATATTGAAATCTCCAAAAATAATTAGGTTTTTTGCTTTTACTGTGTTCAGCAGATAAGAAAATTCTCCTATGAACGCCAAAACATTGAACATATGTAGACGATAAACGGACAACAGAATAAAATCTATCTGATTAAACCTAACAGAAACCTTTAGAATGTCTGAAAGTCGACACACTTAATTTCATGAATTATTAGTTTCTCTTTAATAAAACAGCCGATACCGCCCGCAGCATAATCTTCATTTGGATTCGCAAAGAAAACTAAACCCAGCTCTGCATTTTCGGTTCGTAGCTCGTTGAGTGAAGCCAGGAAGCGGTGGTTTATTTCTTCCAGCTTGGTTAGCTTAAGGTGAATCGTTTGGAGAGTGAATTCTGATTCAGCTTCAGCGTCTGCAGGTGTATCTAGATGTGCTTCAGTAGTTTGACCTCTGTTGTTAGTTCCTTGGTTTCGGTTAGCAGTGTAGGACTGTGCATTTTCCTTTCTTCTCCCCATTGTTTGTTGTTGTTGCTGATAATTGTATCAGGCATCCGCATAGATCTACGCCTGAGCACTTCACACTTGTCACAACGGAAAGTCTTTCCGGAAGTGCACATAAAATCAGCATCTTGTTCACTTATATTTACACAGGATAGATGAAAGAATGCAAAGCAATCACTACACGATATTTTAGTGGAACAATTCCTTTCAATTTTTTCGGTACAAATAGAGCACTTCATAGTGAAGGTATAAAACTTTTATTTATTGTTCTACTGAGATGCGCACCCCACGACACTCACGAGTCCAATGATTTCAGTCTATCAGACAAGAAACAGATCGGATTTAAAATCAATTCGTGCCACCATTTGACTCGAGTTAATACTCGTATCTATGAAAGTGTAAAAGTTCCACACACAAAGCAGAATTTGTTCTAGGAGTTCTAAAAGGAGTTTCTCTCAAATGCGTAACGCGGAGAAGCACCAGTCTCCCTGGGATCTTGTTAGCATGTTGTTTGTGGGCCTATTATGGACGTTATGTAGTTAATATGTACCAGGAGAACCCATTTTTTGGCGTACTACCTCTCAAAAAAAAGCAACAAGCATTGAAACTTTTTGCATACTTTTGTATACGAGCTGTACAGCGACACAGTCAGAAAACTCCGAATGGACACCAATACTCGGTCTGCATAGTATTTGAATCTAACCCTGAGGGACAACGCTCGTTGCGTACCAAAAGAAATAAACTATCGCGGACATACCTCAAATTTCGGCGTACCTTTGATATCTTCGCTTAACATCAAGCTCATACCCTTTCTTGTCGGCTCTGTGAATCATTCTATCACGATTCCTTAACTGAATGCAATCAGAACTTACCTCTAATCCTGAACTCTTTTTCGACTTTATAAACACCAATCGAAAATCTGATAATTACCCACCTACACTAATCGTTTCAAACGATTCAGGCCGCAGGACTTTTGCTGGTCTTATTGCAGGACTTGTATACTTATGATAAAAGAATTGTTTGTATGTCACACTCCTAGACATCGTGCAGCGAAATGAGGCTCAAACTGTTCTCGGTTCTTATCGAATGAGAACTGACTAATTATATTAAAAAAGCGTTTCTGTTTAGATGTCAAGTTTTTTTGTTTGCTTGCTCCACTGACTACCGATATATTGGGACATAGCTGCCTTCGGAATTACCAACAAACTAACAGTTTTACGAAGGATTCTTGCATCCCGTTGAATATCCCTTGAATCGGATAACCAATCTATCATCACATCTCGAACCAGCGGGCTGGTACTTGAGGGTGGGTATTTGTCATTCAATGTGGACAAGCCATAATACCCGCATCTCAGATTTCTAGACAACATCCACATGTTGATAGAGCTAATAGAGCTCACAATTCTACTTTGCATCAAGCTGAGCTATAACATAAGTGGAAATCTCACAAACAGGCCTAGTCACCCGGAATCGTCCATTGCCTTGTAGGCTTCCAAATGACAAGCTTTGTTTTAAAACAGATATTTCGTCTAAAGTCGATATGCTGGTGCGGATGCTAGATCAGAACTTGTCAATTAGATTATACGTGTAATCGACCTAACAAAGAAAACACAAAAAAAATGGGGAAAATATGTTTATTTCCCAACGTAGTCTCCTTTTACTTCAAAACACTTTTCGCAGCGATGTTCAATTGCTTCAATACCCTGTTTATAGTGAGAATCGTCGAGCTCCTTAAAATAGCCGTCAACTGCAGATTCCACCTCTTTACAGTTGGCAAATATTTTACCATCGAGCCATTTTTTCAAGTTCGGAAATAGAAAATGATGCGAGAGGCCAAATCTGGCGAATAGGGTGCATAAGGAAGCAATTCGAACTTTAACTCATTGAATTTGACCATCGCGATGACGGATGAGTGAACTGATGCATTGTGTTGATAAAACACAAATTCTTTCTTCGCCAAATGTGGCCGTTTTTTCTTGATTTCATCTTTCAATGCTGCAATAAGTTCGCATGATATACGCCGTTGATTGTTTTGTCTTTCTGAAGATAATCAATGAAAATTATCCCACGAGCATCACAAAAAACTTCTTTGGAGCCGATTCTCCCCTTTGAGTCCATTGTTTTGGCTATTCCTTTGTCTCGGGTGTGAAGTGATGGACCCTTGTTTCATCCATTGTTATGAATCGATGCAAAAACTCGGCTTTATTGCTGTGGAACTTCGCAAACACTTAACTGAAACATCCTCGAGACGCTGTTTTTGCTCCATTGTGAGTAATCGTGGCACCCATCTTGCGCACAGCTTTCTCATGTCCAATTCTTCAGTCAACATGCGACCATTTGGTCAACCACTGCTATGTTCGCCTTGGCATCTCGTACGGCCTCGCTTAAACTCTGCCACTCAATATTTTATTATTGTAAACGACTCCCAAAGTAGAATCCAATTCCGTATTGATGTTGGTTTGATTGAGGCCTTACAAATGAAAGTATTGTATTACATAACGATGACCAATTTTTTTCCATATTTAAAAATTCGATGAGGGCTTTTAGTATTGATGGCTGGCGAACAAAAACTAAGCAACGTAGTGTCATCAAACTTCAAATTTAAGCACTTTCTATGAACAATAGTCATTCTTTTTAAACAACAACCGCCATCTATATTTCAGACCGCGTACATCTGGGACTATCCTCGTAACAAACAGATTTAAGGCGATAATACTACATGTAACAGGGATCACAAATTTTCTTGACAGGATCGCACATAGAGCTGATTTGCAGTCACTGGGCATGCATACATCCTTCCACACTCGATTAAAAATTTAGTTTGTTCTCAAAGCGAGGGCATCACCTCCAGCTTTAAACAACTCCTGTGGTAACTTGTCGGAGAGGATAAATCTGTTTGTTTTCAACTTCTCTATTTATTTTTGTTTTTAGGGAGGCACTTACTCACTCTTGGCCAAATCGCTTAAATCTAACCGCCCTCCTTACTTCTTCTTAAATGAGAAACTGCTTTATGGATCGGTAACAAGGATTTTGCTAGAATCAAGAAATGGCTGCATTCTAGACTTAAAGCCAGCTATTCGGCGTTATTTCATCCTTTCCTGGCTAGATAACCTTTTTTTTTTACTTTGCTTTAGCTACTTAGTGGAGTGCTTTTTAATGTATCTCTTGGGAGCTTCGGATTTTCTGCGGACATCTTGTGGTCCCATGTTGTCCCGATTTATGCTTTAACGATTGTGTGACACCAGACGCACGGCGAATTCGCATTGGTAGCCACATACCGAAGCTACTGAAGGCGTGCTGAGGTGTCCAACATTGCTGGTCAGTCGGATTCTGTTCTATCCGAAGCCATTATTCGCTGTCGATTCCAGTAGGCTGTACCGCCCATCTAATTCTCCAAAGGGTTTTTCTGTTAATTTTAGCACTGCAAGACTCGCAGGCTTTGACTTAAAGATCATAAAATTTATGTTTGACATGTTCTTCAGTTTTGTCGTCACAATGTCACTACATACATATCAGACCAATGCCAATTTAGATGATTAGCTTCCATGCGGGTTGCAGCAATCAGTTTAGAAACCCGAACCCTCGGTCTTCACAGATTTTCCATCACAAATCCGGATTCCTCTGCATGTGGCCATAGTAAATAAAGACTGCTTATGCTGTCTCTAATTGTATCCTCTGCAACACTATCATTGGGTTGCATATTTCTATTCTAAATGTAATAGAAGGCTCTGTATAAGATTTTATGCACCACTGCCAGCAAAACACATCGTACTTCTAGGATTCCAATGGCATTAATAGTAAATTGGTATCAACCATCGCGTGCAGAGAGCCTTCGATTCTAATCCCGATGGTCCAAGGGCCTTAGGTGGCTCACAGAAGTAGAAAGACAATGAAACTACTCGTATCATAGAATGGACTACGAAACTGAGAGTAGTTATACAAGTTCCTCAAGTTCTTATTCTCACTTCAAGTGTAAATAGAGATAACTGGAAAGGATTGTTCCTTAAAGCTCGTTGATCGAGATAAAAAGACAACGTGTTTCCTCTAACACGGTTTAAGAATGAACTGAACTGTCAAAAATTACAAGGTGAAATGAAAAGAAATGAAACGGTGAAGCTGCCGCTGTTGGATTTAAAGGTATGATTTCATTTTGGAACATTCCTCCAGCCTTCGCCAGATCGTGGCGAACAAGTTTTTTCCTTCAGTGGTAGCAAATTGATTTTCTGGATTGGCCTCACAAGCACAGATGTCGCTGCCCTTAGATGTACTCCACGAACTAGTCCATCGGCGCCAGGTTTCACGTCGGTGATTCGGGCCATTTGCATGGTGGATAAAGATTTGATCGAACCAGGCAAAGATCTCCAACCTTTACGGACGGCTGATGAGTACGCCACTTTGGCCGCTGCGGCAACTCGTGCAGATATTCTGAAGACCACCTACTCCAGAAGTGCTCGTGCATCCGTCGAAGTAACTGCCATCGAGATAGTCGGGGTGTGTTGTCTTCCACTGTCGATGGCTCTGGTATTGTGAGTGTTGATGTCCCTGTGAGGAAGTGTGCAGGAGTAAGGGCTGAGAGGTCCGATAGATCGTCCGAAAGTGGCTGCAAGGGCCTTGAATTAAGGAATGCCTCGACCTGTGTGAGGAGCGTGGACATCTCCTCAAATATTAAGAAGGTCTCTCCAATAATTCGCTTGCGGTGGAACTTCACGGGCTTAACAACCGCCTCCCAAATCCCTCCAAAATGAGGAGCCGATGGAGGATTGAAAAGCCATTGGGTCCCGTCATTAGCAAGGAGCTGGGCGATTTCCTTACTCTGTAGGGTCGCGTGCTGAAAAAGTATGTGTAGCTCCTTGTTGGCCCCGATGAAGTTCGTTCCGCAGTCACTTGAAAGAGTGGCGGATATGCCACGCTTGGCCACAAATCGTCGATAAATTGAAGAAAATCCTCCGTTGAATAGCCCGAGGCCACCTCGAAATGAACTGCTCGCGTTGTTAGGCAGGCAAATACTGCAATATATCCCTTATGTGACTTAGTCCTTCGCCCCTTTGACAGTCGAAGATTGATAGGGCCAGCGAAGGCAATTCCAAAATGAAGAAACGGCCGATATCGGTGAACTCGCCTGGTGGGTAGGTCTCCCATTTGTTGAATAGTAGGTGAAGAACGCTGTCGCCAACATCGTAGACACTTGAAAATTATAGACCTTACTAGTTGTCGACCTCGCACGATCCAAAATCTTTGCCGGAAATAATACAGCGTTTTTTGATGAGCATCCCAAGTGATGAGTTTCAGGAAGTACAATATTATCGGATGCATCTCATCAGATGGAGAAGTGCATGTCTTAAACGGCCACCAACACGCAAAATCCCATGATCATCAACAACTCGGATGAGACGACAAAGGCTGGTCTTTACTGGTAATGGCTTTCTGTTGGATATAATCTGTAGGTCTCCCGGAGAATGTAGATTTTGAGCGTAGGACATCCAGAACTGTAAGGCTTCGGTCAACTGGTCTGATGTTAATTCGCTGTCGTGGTTAAATGCTGTCCGAGAATGTTGATGACGCAGATTATGGATGAATTGACCACAACGTTTTGGTGACTCTCAACTGTCTATTGAGTGAGCTATAGCGATTGAGGAGATCGGATTCTTGACGAGAGGTCGCTACAACAAGACAGGTAGTAGTTCGGCTCTCTAAACAAATGCCGGAAGCATGCATGTCGTCGGGAGTAGGCCATGGAGATCGAGATTCTGTTAACTGAGACGGCCCATGGAGCCAAAGCGGTGAGTTCGTCAAATCTTGAGAAGATACCCCTCGAGTAGCGAGATCAGCAGGATTATTGTCGCCTGAAATGTGATGCCAGCATGCATTTGGTAGGCTTACCAACTTCCATGTTGAGGAATGTTTCCGAATCTATGACAGTGTTACTGTTGAATCCGTCCAAAGATGGCAAGCAGCTTCTCTTAGTCCTATTCTTTCCTGAAGTCGTTTTACGAGTCGAACTACTAGCAGCGCGCACCGCACAGCTCTAGTAGAGGAAGTGACATCAATTTCAATGGAGCGACTTTGGATTTCGAGACCAGCAGTAACATCTGCACGAATCCACTCCCATCTAAGCACCGTAGATAAACACAGCCAGCATATGCTCGTTCCGAGGCGTCTGAGAAACAATGTAGTTCAAGGAACAGGAGGTCATTTGAGGTTCCCGTCCATCGCGGCACAGAGTACAAATGCAAGTACGTTGAATATACATACAAAGCAAGTGCTAGGAAATGTAACCGTCCATTGCTTAATTGAAATTTGCGGATAACCACAAGATAAACATGGGAAATTATTTGTTAGCTTCCGGATGTTAAGATAAGTGCATACATTGCGTACTATGTCTTAAGGCATCAGATCTACACAGCAAGCATGAGTTTCCTCATTAAGTCATCATCATCATAGTCAATTGAAGAGAGCCCTGGTCAAGTAGATGTTTTGTGTAAGCTGGATCAGAATGAATTGGGAAGCTCCTGAGAGTCAAGTGCATTCTTTAAAAAATAGATCGCGATTTGAAGTCATTTGCTAACTGGATTTAGGTTATCTTAGCCACAAGCCACAAGAAAATCTCACATATTTTCAGAAGAAAAATCGTTTCAGACTGATTTTAACTAAGACACATATGCAATGCGAAACCTTTCACACTGTCCATATTACAACTCCAGCTCTTTCCGTCCTCGTTATATGCTAAATGTTTCCCGTGGATCACCGCTAATCAAATATTTTTAGTGTAATGAATCTCTGTCTTTGGCCACTTGCACGAAGATCCATTGAGTGAGTCAGGAAAAAAAACAAAACAAAAAACAAAGAACAAGTACCGCTCTTGGTCTTGTAACTTTCTTTTCAGCCAAAGCGCACAGCATAACATTTTGACAGCTACATTAGACGTTTACATTGTGATACTTGTATCTGCCCTGGCAGACATCTCATCTTCCTCTTCGTCATCTTCTTTGGATTTCTGTTTGCAGCGTCCATATGATTTAGAGCACTTAAGTGCTATGTACCCACTTTAAGGCCCAATTTGCTTAGCTTATCTATGCCGCATCAGAACAGACCGCTAGACCACAGTTAATGGATCAAATTGACCAGCCACGTTAAAAAGAAGATACGCACGAAATGTAACCGTAATGAACATGGACGAACACCAACCATTACCATTACAGAGTCTCATCCGTCGCACGCCATCCAGTGCTGCGTTCCGTTCCAAATCGATCATTATCGTGCGCATTCAAAGACTCTCCATTCCCTAGTATCCAGTATCCACCACACAGCGTCCACTGCCACTAATCCCACTTGATGGGCTTGTAAAAGTGTCAATTCTAAGCTGCCTATCTACAGAGACTTGAAGAGGAGTGGAATCGGGGGAAAGGTCGAAACCATGACAGCATGTCCAAATTTCACGGCTTGGACAAACAATGGAACGAAAATTTGGTCCGCTTACGATTGCGCAAGTCATCGGCCTAATAAGGTTATGAGGTACGCGGATTACACTGGTGAAGAGAGTACCCATACCCATACCCATACCCATACCCATACCCATAGCCATACCCGCCATCTGTCTGTCTGACGGCTGATAATGGTGCCTAATTGCACCCAGGCAAGGCAACCCTTTGACAAACTCTGAACTGTAACTCTGTAACTGAAAATGGAAATCGAAATGAAAACAATGACTGGACAATTTTCACTCCAGTGGCCCATGGAGAAGGAGTACTCGTAATCGTACTCATACTCATAGTCATGCTCATAGAGCTATGCCCTGACCAGCGGATGTTTAAGTGCTTCGGATTCGAAGCAGAGAACCTTTCCCACACAAACACCACACTCTCCCTTCGTGCGTTTCCGATGGGACGGCGGCTAAAAAAACACAGAAACTCAAATACTATCTGGGAAGAAACTCTGTCAGAGTTACGACTATTCGAACGTATTTACCTGCGCGACTTAATTGGAGCTCAGCCGAAGTGTAAACACACGGAGAGTATCTTCTATTCTTCAGTTGACCATGGCCAAGTCGACCAAGTCAGTAATCGGCTGGACAAAGGCCCAGCCTCCATTCTCAAGACCAACACGGATAACTTAATTATTTAGTTGCGTGTGACAAAGATGTTGATTAAACACTGAGCACTTAGTCAAATGCGTGCAGATTCGCATTCGAAGTGGCATTCAAAGTGGCATCCAGAGCAATCGAAGTACGCAGAGATGTCTGGCCGACATTCAGATTCGTTGCAGTCCGAAGTTGTTTCCATTTGAGTCTTGGCTTTGTTGGAGCGGCAGTTACGGCGTGCGGTGATGTCTCTCCAACTCCAAAGATTGCATGAATAAAACATTTTCGCTTTGCCATTCGGCAGACTACTTCGAGTACCACTATGACGGGTATCCCCGAGCTCCAAGTTCATCCCATTGCCAATGCCGCTGCGTCGGTTGGCGTTAATGGAATGAACCTCTAGACTGTCCTTTGGCAGCAGCGTAGAGAAAATTATCCTGTCAAATGCAGGGAGTCAGAGAGACATGCAAGTCTTAATTGAATTTGCATACTTGCCCGGGTCTACAGGGGGTGGCAATGGAGTTGGCAATGACTATGGCGGTGGATTGCGTTACAGGCGGATGGGTGTTATGGTATCGCCCCCGCGAATCCATTTAAATCGCGCGCACGACTCTTATATCGGGCGGCGGCTACGGTGGCGGCGACGGCCGTGGCGGCAGCTTTTTTCGGTGTCAATTTGCATTCGAGAGGCTGAACAAAAAAACATGCAAGAAACAAACACAACAAGGAATTCCTCACACAGAGGGGGTGATACAGTGGTAGGTGCGTGTTCAAGGCGATAAGGTGGCAACTTAAATGGAAAAAAGGTTCAAGATCTACTCGCGAGATAAGAGATTGCGCGACAGTTGCCGGTTGGACTGATTGCCGATGATTTATTACCGTCTGAACGTTTGTTTGTTGTGGGTTGCGGTGCTATTGTAAGGGTGGGGTTGTTTTGACCGTCCATGGAAGGTAGGCAAAAAGCTCGCCGGAAACAACAATGACACGATTCGGTTTATGTCATAACATTGTCAGATTTGGGGGTAATTTGGTTGTAGAAACCCGGGGTATCTACGAAGTACAATAGTTGGACGAGTAAACAAATGCATCGATGGGGAAGGATGTCACTGGAAAATTGTCACAATAAGGACCACCCTATTGAATATATGATAGAAATAAATTCAGACAGTTTTGAAACAATTATGGTTAGACGGAATCACCAATACATAGATGTTAATGAACAAATTGATATTTTTGATAACAAGTAATGGTAATGAATCGATTGACGGTAAAACGAGTTTCGAATAGAAACTGCAACTGTTTCTACACATAAATTGCGACTATTTTACCTACAAGTTATAAGCCAACCTTATAAGCGCAATACTGACCACCAAACGAATATAGCAGCACTATAAAAGGGAGGGCGGATAAATTCCCCAGATGGAATCAGAGCTAATCCTGGAATAAAGCAAATAAGACCTTATCCGGGCTACTCCGACATATAGTACTTGGAACCCAAGCCTGTAAGGATTTCCAAGACTAAGTCAGAGACTCTTAACAGAGATGGTGGCGGGGTGGCGGATGATCCCTTGATGGATCCATGGCAGCGCTCATATCTCCCAACGGTTTACTGGTATCGGTTTAACCGGCCCTTGTCATAGAGTTATCTATAAAGGAACCGGCCTTCCACGTAGGAGTTTGTGCCACCAGGGTAAATGCTCGACCATAAAAAAAAACACTAAGGTTACAAAGCAACTACAAAACTCGGATACGGACAGACTTACTGCTGACAACCCCTGCAAACAAAACAAGGAGAACGAACTTCTGATCAGCACGGTAGATCCCTTAATATGTCCCATGCTGCCGAATAACTACCGGAGGCCCTAACAAAGCAGATGTTACCACCAGTAGTACTGTCGGAAAGTATGGCCTGCACGACACTACTGCAGGCTCTGTGGCGCGGCGAGGCGAAAGATTGCCGTAGTTAGCACGCGGTTAATGTATCTCGATATTCATAAAGGAACGTGGAGATTTCCGGATATATCTACCATCACTCAGATTGACCACATTGCGATCGACGCAAGGCACTCCTCCAGTATTATGGATGTCCGAACATTCCGAAGGGCAAACATTGGACCATTACTTTCTTGTACGATTTCGGATGTCCCGAACATCGCAAAGATTAACAAATACTGTGAGGAAATTTGATGTCGGACGGCTATAATCGCAAGGGATCGCCAAATCCTTTTCAGTCAAGTCTACCTTAATCTCTTAAGAGGTTCATATGTAGCCAACATCAAGTATTGAAAAGAAGTGGAGACATTACCAAAAAGCCAAAAGCCGATGCCACTTCTGATGTGCTGGGCTTCACTTGGTCATTTCAACGCAACGCCTGGTTTGACGACGACTGCTGACAAGCACATGTATTTAAGCAAGAAGCATACAAATCGGCGATGCATAGAAAGACCAGATCTGCTCACATGCTTTGCAAGCAGAAGAGGAGAGACGGCCACCGGCTTCTAAAGAGGAAAAAGAAGGAGCATGAGAGGCGCGGTCGAGGAAATTGAGAGATGGTACTACGAGGATGAGATTCGGAAGTGTTACCAAAGCTCAAAAACAACATGCCATGGACACAAACTCCGAACAAGAAAACATATTTCTAGAGTTACAGTCGAAGCTGAGTATTTTGAAAAGCAATCCTGCAGACTGTATAACGCCGATGACGAACCAAATAAAGCTGTCCGGCAGAGTGGATCTTTCAACCTGGACGATGCAGACCATCAAAGCCGTTCATCTGACATAGATGAAGTGAAGATAGCCATATAAAATACTAAGCTCAACAAATCTGCTGGAAGGGACAGCGTGACTCCCGAGCTCTTTAAAGCGGCTGGCTTTGACTTGGTAAGGAGCATGCACCAACTCATCTGTTAAATAAGGTCGGACGAAAGGACTCGTATGCCCGATAAACTGAACCCCCGCATTGTTTATCCGATCCAAAAGAAAGGTGACCCTCTGAACTTCGCCCACTACAGACTCATCAGTCTTCTTAAACTCGCCTACAAGGACCTATCTAGCCTATTGTGTGAACACCTTGCATGAAGTCATTCGGTAGAACTCTGATTGGTCCATATCGGTATGGTTTCAGGCCATAAAAGTCCGCCATCGACCAAATATTCGGCAGATTTTGCAAAAAACCCATGAGCTCCAAATCGATACACACCATTTGACACCATATACTCGTATGGAGACGAACTATACAGAGCAATATCTAGCTTTGGCATCTCTGCCAAACTCGTCCATTTGTGCAGGATGACGATGGAGAATGCACGCTGCTCCATTAAGGTCAATAAAGAACTCACCGATACCTTTGATGTCAAAAACCGATTTAGACAAAGCGATGCGCCGTCATGCTATTTCTTTAACATCATTCCTGAAAGAATAGTGCGAACCTCACGCATCAACACAAGAGGCACTATCTTTCAAAAATTTCCAATTATTCGCAGACGCCGATGATATTGACATAATTGGAAGAAAGCAGCCTGATGTCAGTAGCGCTTTCGCGAGCATTAAGACGGAAGCGGCGAAGATGGGTTTAACGATCAATGCAAGATAGGCCAAGTATATGCTGTCGAAAAAAGGGCGCCCAACACCAACGTCTCAAACAGAACGTCACTCTCGAGAGGTATAACTTTAAGGCAGTTAAGAATTTTGTCAACCTGGGCTCCAATATCAATTCAGAATAACTGTTGTCAATCGCTGCTTCTTTGGGATAAGAAGGCAATTGACTAGCAAAGATCTCTCTCGAACAACAAAGGTGAGCCTATATAAGACCTTAATAATCCCAGCCCTGCTCTATAGCGCAGATGCACGGACTTTATCAAAAATGGAGGAAGGAGCTCCTATCTGCTTTGAGAGCAATATGTTTCGGTTGATTTTCTGTCCATCCATCTCTAGATGGATTGGTCATCTAGAGCGGATGGATACCAAAGTCCGATCCGAAAAGTCTTCGAATCCGCGCTCGAAGAACAGTGCCGTAGAGAAAGACCGCGACTCAGGTGGCGCACGCAAGCGAAGAAGGACCTCAACCAAGCGAAATTGGAGGGAGCTTGTTAAAGGTGTTTTGTTGGTTGAGCTCCAGGTCCACCTCGGACTATAGCGCCACTTTAAGTGAGTAAGATAGAGAAGAGTCGGAATGCAACCACAAATTATTTTGTTGAAGTTCTTCTACGCAAAGTTGAGCTCAGCTAGGTTATTGATTTGTAACAGAAAAATAAAGCGACCCCGATATTAATTATATCTTTGTTCAGTGAAGAAAAACTAGAACAGAAAATTCCGGATTCGTCAAAAGTGTCAGATTAAAGTTAGAACAGAAAAGTACAGTCCATTTGTTAGCTGTCAAAAATGTTGACATTCGGCATTTGTCCTTTCTTGTGAAGTTGTTGAAAAATTGAAAAGATTCTCAAAGTGAAATACAAGCTTGAATAAATAAAAATGGCTTTAAATAAAATTCAACACATTATATTAGAAGAATTGGTAGACAGTAATAGTGGCAGTGATATCAGTTTGTCGAGTGATGGAACAACAGATTCCAGAGATATGAAGACTTTAATGAGCGTTATTCTTTGTCATTTTATGTAACGATGATGAGCTGCCATTTGAAATTGGCGAAAACATTGAAGAAAATGACAATTCCAATACAGTTGCTGACCAGCAGTATGGCTTCAGCCTTCGAAATAGGCTGTGTGAAGAAGTGCTTTCGTATTTTAATTGAGGAGATAATAAAAACTAAATAAAAAATCATAAAATTATTTTTATACTTTTATTTTTATGCATTTATTTTTTATTTAAAGAATCTGTTAGATCCAAACGCAACTCGCGCTTCTCTTCTCTCTGATTGGGCCAGCTCAGCAGTTCTCTTTCTATAGGCCTCAAGCTTGGCATATTTTTACACACGCTCCCTCCACTTCTTCAGCTCTTCTGCCCCAGTGCTGGTTTTCTTTCGTTTTTTTTTGGTGGCTCTACGTTCTCTGAAGATGTTTCTTCTATGCTATCCAGCGGAGTATCACTTTCACTGGCTGGCATTCCTTATTAAAAAGAAATGGAGGGGTTTTGAATGTTTTGTATTATTTAATGTTATACATTTACTTGCAATGGAAGAAATTCCAGCCTCCACCCATATTTCCTTCTTTGCTTTTCCACTTCCAGTGGTACTGCCCAACCGATAGACTGGAATAATTGCAGGTCGGTCCACCCGTTCATTTGAGAGCTCCCTATTGTATTTATGAAAATAGGTTTATATTTATAATATATGAAATTAGAATGTATGAATATAAATTACATGTTTTTCGTACGCACAAGTGGCCCTGTTGTTGCCTGTTGTGGCATTGTACTTCATTTTAGTCTTGAATCCACGTTCAAGACTCTGTGAAATCTGATTCGAAATCCTGCATGCGGCCAGCTATCTACTACCAGTTTTTTTTTTTTGTTTTGATTGAAAATATTTTGCCGACATTAGGCTCTAAATCTTTATAAAGACTTATGAGGAGCTGGCAGTCCTTCTCCAGCCAAATTGCTTTTTGTTTTTCTTCTGCAGTTGTTGCAATTTCTACGAAATCCTGGCTGGTGGCTGATTCGTCTGGTTAAATATTTCCGGGCGAAATTCTTCACCTAAAAAAAAAATAAGAACAAATCTATGTAAAATATGTTAAATCCATAAAATTTGTACTTACTATTTTGTAAATTCTGCCGTGTATTTGGAGAACATTTAACCAGCACAGATTGCCCTCTTATCTCTATTGTTGAACTTCCCATAACCTTTTTTTTTCATTCAAAATGCACAAAACAATCGCAAACAAATTAATAGCTAGAAACAAATGAAAATGACAGCCAAATTTGATTATGACATCTGCAGACCAGTCTGCTCTACCTCAAGAGTAGGTGCAAGTTTTTCTGTACTTTTCCGTTCTGACAACGTCACTGAACACAAAGTAGAACAGTTTCGGACAGAAATTTTTCTCACTAAACAGAACTTATAATTTATAATACTTCAAAGTTTTTTATTCAATATATCCTCTTTGACATCTAACGAAGAGTAAAGTAAGTAAAAAAAACAAATTTTGTTATTACAGTTTGTATGATTATCATTTCTTTTACAGCGTTCAGAGTTCAAAAATATTTAAATGGCCTTTTTGTAGATAGCGTCGAAATAAATAGTTATGTAAGCTTACACTTTGAAAGTGTACCTTGAATCAATACCTTGGATCATACACATTAAATAGCAAGTTTCATCGATAGCAATAAGTTTAGATTAAATTCTATTAGTTGAAAAAATAAAAGTATTCTAAAATTGACAATTCATTACAAAACAGAAAGAAATTTGACATTAAATTCTTACAAAAAGTTTGATAAAAAATTTTCGAGACGTTACAGTATTATACTCTTAAGTTTTGTTTCTGGAATAGGTGTTTTGAATTTAACCTACCTGTGCTTTGGCACTTGAGCAACCAAAAAAAAACTCCTTTTTTACAGTTTCTCGTTTTTTTTGGAATAGACTTGTTGACAGTTGCAGATATCATGGCATCTTTTTCAGGAGTGTCTGTGAGTATCCCTGTCTTTCCTTTCTTTTTTCCACGACGAATATTCTGCTGACATGGCGCTGCTTTCGGAAAGGTCTCTATCGCTTCTGGTGTTATAAACATGGAACTTGAAGGAAGGACCCCTGTGTTGAATGGTCCTGGTAAAGTGCTTGCTTCCATGTTGTCCGGCTCAGCAACTTAAGTGACTACATTGTTTGATTGACCAGAAAATAGTCGATCTGTAACAAAGCTGCTCAAAAATTCCTCGTCAGTAAAGATGTTTTCATTGAGTGGGTGAATACCAGTAACTTGGAATCCCTTAATAAAATTCTGCTGACCAAATGCTTGAGAATATGGCTGGCCAACAATTTGAGCAATATTATAAATATATAGTCATTGGTTTTCCTGGGTTCGCTATCCTCCATTCATTTGCAGATTTATTGAAATACGTTTTATATGGTCCAAAAACAGTTCTGTCAAGAGGCTGCGTTTTATGTGAGTCAGTAGGGTTAACAGCACAATTCCAGCTTTTCTTGCAAGATTAATGGCAAAAGAGATATATGTGAATCATGATTGCCCATAATTTATAGTATCTTTTTCTCCTGAGAAGGTTTGACATGTTGAAAAAGTGCTTCAAAAATTCCACAAAAAGGTTCCCATTTGACCAGCCTGACGGATTAGTGCCCCCATTACATCCTGGTGGAGCGTCGATTAACATATGTTGCTTGAAATGCACTCTTGGAAAAATTAACATGGTCGGTACATGATTTCCTATAGCATTGATAGCCGCAATCATGGTGACATTGATGCCATATTCGCCTGAGGTCATGCTCCCAATTTGCTCCTCCCCTTTGGGTGCTAAAACTTTTGGTGGAAAATGGACAGTCGAATTCCCAGTTTCGTCAAGATTATATATACTATCAGGTCCGAACTTAAAGCTTTAAGTTGTCAAAAAAGCGGAGATATTTGCCCGATTAAAGCTGGTTGATCTTGAGAAGCTAGTTGCTTCAATTAAATTTTGGTGAGGGTTGACGCCCCCATTTAGTTGGCATAACTCAAGCTTTAAAAAACTAGGACTTAAAAACTAAAAATACAAAATTTGAGGGAGAGTGTGCTGCGATTAAAATCGAAAACGGAAAGGTTGGAGTTTACCTTACGCAGCATACGGCAGATTGGTTCGTTAGAGCTATATATATGGTGCGGTGGTTTGGTAGATAAAAGAGACGGGGGCATCGTAGATTTCGAGGGTTAGTGTTAAAGAAACCGGAGTTGTAAAGACACTTGCAATAGACGGAGCCTGAGAGGAGTCGGTGAATAAAAAGAATGTCTGCTGCGTCCCTTCGTTCCTCAATGGTATTCAGGTTAATGAGTTTGAGACGGTCTCGATAGCGAGGTAAGATTAGAGGATCGTTCCAAGGTAGACCTCGAAGAGAAAATCGAAGAAAACTACGCTGGATCATCTCAATCCGAGATACAGGAACTCGTTGAAAGGGACACCACGTTTGGCTAGCGTACTCAAGAAGGGAGCGAACGTAAGAGATGTATAGTGATTTGGTCACATACGGGTTAAGGAATTCCTTGGACCATCTTTTAACAAAGCCAAGTGAGGAATTTGCTTTAGTAATTATCTCATCGATATGCGAGCGGAAATTAAGCTCCTTGTCGTATAATATGCCAAGGTAGCGGATAGTCTGAACAAGGGATATAGGTTGGCCGTGGACAAGGCAAATTCGGGGAATAGACTTGTTGCACTTACGTGAGAAGGTAATCGATAGACATTTGGTGACATTTAGTTCTAAGCAGTTCTTGATGCACAAGGTGTTGTGAGAAAATGGGTCTAAAAAATTTGGTATCGTCAGCATAGAGGGAAAGTGCTGAGTATTGAATGACCTTTTCAAGGTCGTTAATGGTTTGGATGAAGAGAAGTGGACCCAGGTGACTACCTTGAGGAACACCTGAAGTGGCCAAGAAAGGAGCCGATAAGACAGACCTGAAACGAACACTATAAAAACGATTATCCAGCTAAGAAAATATCCATTTTAGCCCCTGGGACAATTTGCACAGGATTAGTTTATGAGATATCTTGTCAAAAGCCTTACGGAAATCAGTTGTTATAACGTGTACATCTTTGCCACTTTCTAAGGATGAGAGAACAGAGGACACGAATTCGATGAGGCTAGTGGTAGTTGATCTACCTTTCGGAAAGCCGTGTTGATTAGGGGAAATAAGAGATTTGCACTGGAAGCTTAAGGCTTCGTACAAATTGCTTTCGAGGAGTTTGGGTATATGTGAAAGTTTAACAATGGGGCGGTAATTAGTGACTTCGCTCCTTAATCCCTTTTTGTGTATCGGTGTTATGAAAGAAGACTTCCATATCTGTGGAAATTCACCTTGAGAGAGCGATAATCGGAAGAGATTTGCAAGGGGTTAGGAAAGTGTTGAGGGACACTTTTGCAGAAATATGGATGGAAGGCCATCTGGGCCGGGTAAGTGCTCATTATTAAGTTGTTATAATTTATTTTATATTGCTGTATGACCAAAACTTTGAGAAATAGATGGGCCAATGGGGAAGTTAAGTAGGTATTTGAAATAAGAGGGATCCGGTAGGAAGGAATTATCGATAAAAGATTGCTAAAAAAAAAAGCGAAAAAGTTGGCTATGGTATGCGGATCGGTTTATGATATGTTTTCATGTGAGAGGGATGGAGGAAAACCATCTTATTTTTTTTTTGTTGAAAGACTTAGGATCGTTTACAGGCGTTGATTGCGCACTATCAAGGTATCGCTGGTAGGGAATGTTATTGAAGGTTATGACCCGTGATAGTTTGATAGTCAGCAAAAGAGTTGGATCGGAGGAAAACTGCCCATAATTTGTTTCGTATAAGAGGCTCGTATAAGGGGTTTTATTGCGCGAGAAGGGAACTTAGAGAGAAATAGAATTGAACAATTCTTTGTAGAAAATACAGAGAGCACCTTTAAGGGGCATATTGGTCAAATCAAAAGAACATTTACTAAGATAAGCGTTAATTTTGCGGAAATTCGCTTTATGAATGTCGTAAGAAGAGGTAGCTGCGGATGGCGTGGGTTGGATAGGAGAGTGGTGGAAAAGAAAAAGAAGAAGTGGTAGGTGAATGTTACCAATGGTCGATAGTGAAAGGGGATAGAGCGAGACAGAGGTGTTTATGGGGTCAGTGGTAAAAATAAG
The DNA here is from genome assembly GCA_963966105.1 of Volucella zonaria. Taxonomy (NCBI): domain Eukaryota; kingdom Metazoa; phylum Arthropoda; class Insecta; order Diptera; family Syrphidae; genus Volucella; species Volucella zonaria. The sequence continues at coordinate 189,321,176 of OZ014532.1, read as the reverse complement.
GTCTAATTGCCTACCCATATTTTGTAGTTGGAGACCCCACTAACTTGGCGTAAGCTAGAGTCTGTGAGCCCTTCTAAGAAGAGACATTCTTTGCTGGAGTTAGGGTTTGCGATAAAAAAAGATTCATCATCTGATTGAGTCCAATGCAATTGAGGTAGAGTGAAATCGTCGAATACGATGACATCATCGAGAGGATCATATAAGTTAATTATTTGACCAATTGCATCGATAGCGAGTTGGTAGCATTCGATATGGTGTGGCGGTAGGATGTAAAAACACATAACGTACAGGGACATGCAGGGGAGTGTTATCTTTATTGAAACGTAGTCAAGGTTACAAGAAGTAGAAACAGCGATTGAGGATACTTTATATCGGGAATTAGATTAGTTTCGGTCGGAGCGTAGACCTCAAATGATAGAGCGTGAGATTGGCGCAAGACGGCAAGCGTTTGAGATCGCAGTCCTTTCAAGTTTTGATAGTAATAGGAATTTTATTTCGAGAAGGCGTAGGAGGGGGTGGTCGAAACACTGGCAATGGTAGCACGTTAGGGACGAAAAAATTTGTTATTGTCAGCTCTGCTCCGTTGAAGGTGTGAGATCTTTTTTGAGTGCACATAGTTACCCAAAGCAGCAAGGTCGTCTGAGACATTTTGGGGATACATATTGAAAATCTTGTGGAACCTGATACATAAGTTCCTCAGACTTGTAAGGTCAGTAGGGAGACCTTCCTGCTGTATGGAGACCATGACGCTTCTTTTAGTTTTGACCTCATAACAAACTGAGTCGGATTTGTCATGCAGATACGCTTGAATGCGATGTATGTTCTCGTGTCGTTTTTTCTTTAAGCCTTGGAAGTGCGTAACGACATTCTGTTGTTGCAAAAGTTTGTTGGGCTATTTTAACTGTGGGTGGCAGACGAGGGTCAAAAATGGGCTGGTGGACGAAGATTTTGAGGGCGATACAGAGGTAATTGAAGGGGCATTAGACACATTTTCAGATGAGGGATTTATAATATGTGAACTAATGAAATTGGGATATTTAGCACGTGTTTTAAGATCGAAATTTGAAAAACAAGTGCTAGTGGGCTTGGGTGAAGCGGGGGCTGGTGGTGCAATATAACTGTAGGACCTATGCAGTTGGTTCACGAATTGAGCGGGAGGGGAAAAATGTAGAATTATGTTGGTTTTAAATCTCCAATTAGAGGCACATTTGGAACGGGGGTTGGAAACGGGTTTCAGTATAGAGTCAGGTTTGGGACGGTTTGGGACGGTTTGCTACGGTTTGGGACGGTTTGGGACGGGTTTCGGTATTCTATTTGAGTCCCCTTTGGAACGGGAGTTGGAATCGGGATTAGACAACTTGGAATTAAGCTTCGTTTTATCCTGTTTCTTGGTAGGTGTTTCAATCCAATTCCAACGCCTCCATTCAGAAGATGTCCAAAATGTTTGCTGAACTTGCGTGCGGCGGCGACGGGAGTAGTTGACAGTGAAACAGTTTCGGACTCTTGAATTCAAGGGGCAGCATGAGAATTTGTAGGTTTAATTAACCGTGATGGACGAGGAGGTGGCGGTGAAAGTTGTTCGATTTCGGTTTCCAATAACACAGCCAAAATTGATGTATTGTAGTGGACATTCTGGTGGTGTCGTGTATGGATTGGTAAATCGTCAATTTTGCTGATTACTGTTTCGATATGATTTTCGATATGGAAAGTGGTTGATTATGCGGCAGCTAGATCGTCAGCAACACCGTTGATTCTATCAAAGATTACTTCGAGCATAGGATCAGGCCGCATTAGAGATGGTTGTTTCTTTGAGGTGGATTGAAAATGAGTCTCAAGATCTTCACGCAGATAGTTTGTGGATTCGCACAATTTAAGATTAGAGATGTTTTGGGCGCAACAAACTGCTTTGAGATCAGTGATCGCAGTATTCATCTCGACCAGACGTGCAGATTGTTTATCGATGTTGGTGAGCTTGGATTTAATTATTTCGGTTGAGGACAGAACCGAGTTACCTAATTCATCAACATAACTGACACTTCTTTCTAAATTGGACTGATTCGTCGTGATCATTTTTGTGAGCCTTTTTTGGAATGAGTCATTAGAGTCACTAAAGCACTTTATAGCAAGCAACATGTGCGAAAGCGATATGATGTTGCACTAATAACAAAAAAATTGGAGGTTGTGAGAGAACCCTTTGATGTATACTGTATTCCTTTTATTCAATCCGACACAAATTGCATGGAATGTTTTTCCACAGATGCTCTTGCAAGCAACAAAGTCAGCATTGACATCAAAGATTGGGCAGTTAGTGATTCCGCAAGACATGGCAATTTTATCAAAAGTAAACGGAAAAGGTAAACAATGAACTTTACGCACTGTTATGCACTACTAGTGGAAATTCAGTAAAATCGGAAACTTGGTCAACACTTGGGGTAATGCACTAAATATATGTGGAACCGATACCAAAAGTGGCACAGCGACAATTATTGAGCGCGTTGATGTCAGCTCAAAAAAAAACAAAAACCAAAGAGACAGTCAGCACAGCACTAATGTCGCGGAACTGATATCAGAAGTAGAGATGTGGAAGGGGAAGAATAAATTGTACTTGAAAGTTTAGTGTGGAGCAAAACGAATACACGTCCGAACACGACGAACAGTAGATACAATATAGGAACAGGCTTCCTTCGCGGCAAAACTGGGTGACGTTTTAAAAAGCCGTGCATCCAGTCATCTCCAACAGTTTCTTCTCTTGATCATGAATCTGGAACTCTTTTGTCATTAGCTGCTGCAAAACGAAATGCTAGTTTTCTTGTTGCAGATTTTGAGATGCCATAGTGTAATTTAGCTGCTGTGGTTAAATAATCAACTAAAGCAAGTTCCTCTTCGCTAGTAAAAATTTGTCTCACTGCAATTTTTGACCGATATTCAAAGTTATCATTGCCAGTGGTTCTATGGTATTTGAGATGACGGAGCAATGTTGTCTTCGAAATGTTATCTGTTTTGGAAGCACGATACACAGTATGCCCATTAGCAACTACATCCAATACAGCTTCCTCCAGTGAAGTTTTATCGACCAGAAGTCTTTTTACGTCTAATTTACTGCGAGGCAGAAAAATCCAGATGGTTATAACCATGAAGTAAGAATCAAGGTGTACCTTGGACCGGTCAGACCAAATTACTTACGAGATCGACGCGTCGCACTTTCAGTTGTAGAGTGAGTAAACTTGTTGCGACATGGTACGTAAATTGTAGCGGGACTTTTGCCGGAAGAATATAAATATACCAGAGAAAATACGCTCTGACCGAAGTACACTAGGTCCAAGGCACACAACCTTCCCCTATATTCAAACCCATAACATTGTAATTAAACAGCAATCTGGGCTTACAAAAGGTCATTCTTGTGAAATAGCCTCAATGTGGACAATGTGCAATTTGAAAAAAGCTATGATTTAACAAAAGTATCACACACCCAACTCTACCGCCGAGCATCAAAGAGGAGACAAACATTTATATACTCAAGACAATTTCAATTGTCTTCGTAAAATCAAATTTAAGCTTAATTCGACAGAATTCCTATTATAATTAAATTTGTTATATACAAGATTGTAAATTGTAGCAATTATATCTTTAACTGATTAATAAATTAATCAAACAATCAATTAAACCAAGTATAATATGTACGAGTACACACTTACTCGTATCCTGTCATTATTGACCAAAGCATCTTCGAAGAAGCTTAAGAGTTTGTCTACTTGTATAAGTCGAAGTGAACATCAACTCAATCAACTCAACGAATGGCATCCTACGGGAGATTCGATAAAGTCATACCCTGGGAAATGGGGGTTAACTAATCAGATCCATATGTTATGGGTTCTGACCCGAGGAAGGAAAAGAATATCTTGTAGTGTTTAGATGTAGAAGTCACACGAAGACTTTCCTGTGAGTAAATATTACAACAGTCTTGTATTTGGTAGTTGGGATCATTAATCCGTTATACCCATACCACCGGAAAATCTCAGAGTTCCATGGCTAACAATCTCCACTCCAGAAGACACATCTTTTTGTTTCCTGACAACCAAAGAACAAATCCACTAATTGCTTTCCAAGTAAAAACCTCCTCACTCAGCTCGGAACACAACTCATTTGCAACTTGTTAACACCCTCCAAAGCCAGAAGAAACCCATAAACACCATAAACACCATAAACACCACAAACTTGATATACAAAAATCTTTTGGGCCAGTGACCTAATGCCCGTCCACCTTAACAACTTGCTATGTACCAGCTTTAGACCTTTTATGTTGGAACACGCCTACTGTCAGCTTTCTGTCACATCAATTAGGGTGAACAAAAGACAAACACGAAAATTAATTGCGCAATGCTAATGAAAAGGCCGGAATCCACTACCACCGTCGGTTAGTAGCGCCCGTCATGGTACGGTAGGCCAATTCATTCCACCTATACCCGTCGGGGAGTTACGATTATGAATTCAAAGATGAGATACGACACAGCATTTTGGATATGGATAGCAGTAGCATCACCAGCAAAAGTAGATATGGGCTTGTGGATCTGGGAATGGAGGCAATAGAAACTGAGAACGAGAGATCCACACCAGGAAAAGCAATCTCGGCAGAAAACTTACAAAACGGCACAGCGACAGCAATCTCTTCATCGTAATATTGTATTATTTTGTGTTTTGCTGATTATTTTTTTTGCGGTTCAAGGATTACAAGGATCCTACGCGAGCGAGCAAGTTTGTTAGTTTGTCTGTTTGTCTGTTTGTCTGTCTGTTTGTATGAAAAGAAATGATAAAATTCCTCAAGAGATGAATTTCTAAAGAAGACGTTGACAAGGGAGGTGAGATGAAGATTGAATGAAGCTGATACAGAAGAGAGGTTTCATAAGTGATTCCGAGTGAGAGAGTTTGAATGACATAAGTCGGATTTTTGGGGTTTCACATGTGTGTTTAGTGGTGGTGTGTTGTACGAATATCCTGTATCCTAGTGCTCTCTGTTATAAGGAACAATAATGAGGGATATGTATCCCTTTTACGGGTCTGGGTCTACTCGCTCTGGGTTGTGTACTTTTCACTCGCCAAGCAAATTGCTTTTGGAAGATAATTTATTCAAAACTTGGCATTGAACTGAATCCGCCCCAGAAGAAAAACCAGGGAGAGATGAATGAAAGGAAGTTTTCTCCCCATTTCTAGTTGTTAGACGTTTTATTTGTTAAGAAGTTTTCCAACTTGATCCTCGAAATGTTGCTAAGATTGAATACACAGTACATGATACTCACTTGTCGGTTATGCTGCTCAGGTGGAAAGTCTCGCGAAACTAATCCGCTCAAAGATTGCTCTGAGTTTTAAGGGTTCAAGTGATATCCAGTTTTACAAGCGAATGGTGGGAACTGAGTAAGGAACGCGCATAAGATATGAACTGTTGGCATTGGAATGAACGGGGAAGTGCTAATGTGTATAACTTTTCAGATTTCTACAGGGCGGTCATCATTCCGACAAAGAGTTTTCGGCACCCTCCAACCAATTTGCAGAGAAAACTTTTCGAAGAACACCGGTTTCGAAAAGGCAAAATTAATAAGCCGTTAAGACCAAAGATCAAAGATACAAGGTCTGTAAGAAAGCAATTTTTTGAACCTACTCGTATGCTGAAGGCTGCCAAGACTTCTTGTAAACTGGAAAGTTTTTGGGTTTCATACAAAGGATATATGTACACAGGTGCCTCCCAGAGCCCTTAAAGAGTGATCATGTAGAAAAATGTTAGCCTGGGAGGTGTTGAGCTATAATACCAAAATATGTGCAATGTTGCAGAAATGGAAGTAGTGCCACTATACATTGCAATGCGAGCCAGCATAAGAACTTGCTCTGCAATTTATCTATGAAATGAAGATGTACAACTGTAGGGCAAACAACTCGAATTTTGTAGAATATATCGTGAAAAGTAACGGGCAAACAAGCGAACATCATGAGTACTATAATAATAAGACTGCTGCAAAGACCCAAAGATACCAATGCGATCTCTTTATTTAACCAAAACTAAGGTATGAAATATCGTACCCATTGCTTTTCTTGGGTTTAAGAGAATATACCAGCATTAAGTGTGCATTACATCAATTAGCTCAACCATTCAATATATAGTATGTATATGTTACCATAAATTGTGTATAGATTAGTCTTTCACTCTGATAAAGGACTAGTCCAATGTACTCCTCCTATGTAATTTTAATGGAATTTGAGTGAACCCTTTAGTTGGAATAGGATTCAGTACCAACATCCATCACTTCCAGTAACAGGGCGTTAAGGTCTAATTCTGAAGCTGCATCTACATCCTTTAGATGAAATCTTTCAATGCTTAAATCCCCGGCTTACAAAAGCTCAATCAGACCTATGGACGCACCTCAATTTAATACAGGAGTACGAACCATCAAAACTGACGAACTGTAGCGACTACATAATGCCAAGCGTGGACTTTGGCAATAGTCTAACAACATAATTTTCTAGCAGATGACTAGCATTGCCACTAATAATAGAAATCTCCACCTCTAGACGGACGGCACCAACTGAGCGCTGGATCTCGGAAAGCAGAGGAAGGTGGACATCGAGGCTGATTAGAAATATGGCTGAATGGAAAGACCGGAAACACGGGGAGGTCAACTACTTTGTCCCACAGTTCCTCATCGGACACGGAAATTTCAAAGCCTTTTTACATAGGATCGGCAAAACGGATAGCCCAGCCTGCCAGTGCGGCGACTCCCCAGCAGACGACGGACATCACACATTTTTTGCCTGCAGAAGATGGGAAGCCCAACGCACAGCACTGGAAAACAGCATTGGTGCCTTCAGCCCACAAAACATAGTGGATAAAATGCTGACGAGTGACCTGAACTGGGGAAGAATTTGCCAGTTTGTGGAAGATATTCTCAGAAGAAAGAAAAGAGAAGAAGAACAATACCGGGAAAGTACGTAAACCCGAAAGGGTGTAGGATCACAGTCCCTTGAAGTAATGCGAAGAGCGATCCCAGGTTTTGTGTCAGAAGCCACAGGGTTGGGAGGAGTTTTAGTCCGTATGATCCGAAAGCGTGCGGAGATAGCCGGACACACGGGGATGGTCAACGCCAACAGACCTACTTATGGTGCGTAAGGCATTTCTCCTTCCCCCAAAAGGAAAAAGAAAAACCTGCAGCTATGAGTCTACTCCTTTAAGATTTCGGACGAATGTAATATTTTTCTGAAATAGTTAACATTCGCAAAGCTGCACAAGCTTCACTACTCATGGGTCTTGACCCACTTCAGAGATCTGAAATTTTGTGGGCAGTTAAGCAGTCGCAAAAGCATTCGCGAGCAAAACCACCAAATCGATACAGGTACACAAATGTTGTCAAATTACAAGTAAAGCCTACGAAATACAAAAGTGAAAGCGAATGAGAAAGCGGATGAGCAAGCAAAAGAGACTGTATTTCGGCATAGGAATAACGCATACAATGACAAAAATAAACCCATTGAAACCTAAAACGCAAAATGGAATGATCCAATAAAACGTGGATTTCCAGGAGTGACTGTATCATCTGAAGCTTCCTTTGGCCAAAACTAGACAGCGGGAGAACACGTATCCTACTCGGACTCCACAAGGAAAACACCCGTATCGCTACAGGTGGCTTAACTGGCCACTGTTTCATTGACAGGATGGCTAGCAAAATAGGAGCCTATTCTTAGAGACTATCACACCTGGGGTACAGACATTTTGGGGAACCTGAGGATGTCAGCAAAGCGAAACTGAAAGATCTCATTAGATTTGTTAAACGCCTTGGCTGCTTTTCAACCAACAAAAGCTAGGTAGGACCCACCATAATAATAATAATAATACAATACACCAACAACATCAACAGGGAATCACAATAGACCAAGGGACCTCCGTGCATCCCTCCCATATTAGCTAACCTAACTCAACACAAATCACATCAGCGCCGAGTACTTGCAGCCTGATGTGGGCAGGCCGCAACCTCACAAATCTTTGCTGCCGTCATCACCCTTAGATCATGCTCGCCAGAATGTTGTAACAAAAGCGAGCTGTTTCGGCGTCAGTCTTAACTCTTAAAGAGTCATACTATGGCATTGGTCATATGGAATCCAAACGTTAATGAAAGCCCAAACCGCGAATGTAGGCAGTCCTAAGTGTTCCGTTAATACAGGGCCCGGCAAAATGATCTCACACATTTTGCACCGCCACTGTGCCCGAACCACTGAAGAAAGGGGAAGCTTAGCGTAGCTGGTTGGTAGCTCGCGCCTTGTCATTTCAATTGTCGTCATGAATTGGACGGGCAAGCATAGTGCCTTCGTTATCGAAACATTTATGAAAAGTAACGAATCTGTGATTACTGCTCAAAGAACTTTTTGCACTCACTTCGCGCTTGGTAGACATGCTCCAGTTCCAGTTCGCAAAACAATACTGTTGTGGGTTTCAAATTTTAGAGCTACAGGTTTAGCCTTAAAAAGAAAATCAACTGGTGGACTCAGTAGTGTTTGGACACCTGAAAATGTTGCAACTGTAAGAGAAGCAGTTGAGCGATCTCCTAGCCGTTCAGCTGTTAAACATAACTCTGCTTTACGTTTGTCAGATCGTTCTGTGAGGAGAATTTTAGACGCCGCTCTGAAGTTCCACCCATTCAAAACGATAATCGTGAAAGAACTTTTAGTGACCGGGCCTGGGAAATCGCAGAGCATATTCCAACGATACTCTTCAAAACATCCCACAAAATGCTCTTTTAATAACGAGTGACGAAGTTCACTCGATCATGCTCCATGCGACTTTTTCTTTTGGGGCTACCTGAAAGCGAAGGTTTTTCAACATTATCCCCGAACCATTGATAAATTGAAAGCAACAATGCGCCAAGAAATTACAGAAATACTGCTCGAGTGATGGAAGCTTCCAGAAATCAGCTTCGAATGTGTCTCAAAAAAATGGTCGACACTTTGACTCTGCAATTTTCAAAACTCATTAAAAACAAATGGCATAGCATACATTTTCAGTTAATAAAAATAAAATCTAAATAGCATTTACAATGGCGTTTTTATTGAAGATTAAAATGTTGGAGATCATTTTGCTGGACGCTGTACTTACATAATTAAGGTGGCGCCACAGTGCGGGGTAGACCTGGGCCTCAATCAACAAGCATCTCCAGTTGGTTGTGGTCCCCTTCCACTTGCATGCGCCACCAGAGTTGTGGTCTTCCTCTACTGCGATGTCCCTCATGGGCGGATTCGAAGATATTTCGGACCGGAGTATTGGTGTCCCCTCTACATGATCCAGCCACCTCAGTAGTCGGCCTTCACTCCTCTGGCTAAGTCGATGTTTTTTTGTTTTTTGTTTTATAGACTAGCGCGCGCTCAAGGGGTTAAGGTACTCTTAAATTGTTTGCACACAGCGCGGGTGAAGGAAATTTAGGGAGGAAAGAAGGATAGGTACCAGTGTACGTTGGTTCTATATGTCTGAATGTTATAATGACTAGGAAATAGAGAGCTCGGCAAGGCTGTACAACCTGTACGGTCCGTCGTTGTAACTCCTCGTTCACTCACCCTTTATGCAGACGGGACCAAAAACCACCCCACGAATTTTTCTCTCAAAGCAACCAAGAGCACCCTTATCCATTTTTGATAAAGTCCATGCCTCTACGCCATAGGCAAGAATTGTAATTATTAAGCTCTTATATAGGGTCAATTTTATCGTCCGATAGAGGGCTTCGCTCATCAATTCCCTTCTTAGCCCAAAGATGCAACAATCGACAACAGTTATTCTGGATTGATATTGGAGCCCAGCTAGGCAAAATTTTTAACTACCTTAATGTTATATCTGTCGAGGGTAACGTTCTTCCCGAGACGTTGGTGTTGGGTGCCCTTTCTTGTTGACAGCATATACTTAGCCTTGCAGTCATTGGCCGCTGAACCCATCTTCACCGCTTCCGTCTCAATACTGGCGAAAATGCTACTGACATCGCGCTGCTTTCTTCCGTTTATGTCAATATCATCAGCGTATGCGAGTAATTGGATGAACTTTTGAAAAATTGCGCCTCTTGTGATGACGCGTTGGTTTTGCGCTATTCTTTCAAGAATGATGTTAAAGAAATCGCATGACGGCGCATCGCTTTGTCTAAATCCTTTTTTGGCATCAAAGTCTCGGCGAGTTCTTTATCGACCTTGATAGAACAGCGTGCATTCTCCATAGCCATCATGCACAAATGGTCAGATTTGGCAGAGAGGCCATAGCTAGATATGACTTTGGTAAACATGCCAAACCAAGACATTGCTCTATATAGCTCATAGGTTTTTCCTATGATCCGCCACAGTGTGAATATTTAGCCGATGGAGGATTTTTCTGGCCTAAAATCACACTCAACGGGACCAACCAGGTTGTTGACGAACGGCGGCGTTCACACAATACAGCAGATCATAAGATTTCCCTTCTTGAGTATCGGACAAACAATGCTGAGGTTCCATTAATCGGGCATATTTTCGACCGACTATATTTTACAGATGAGTTGGTGTATAGTCCTAGGTCATCGTCTGGATGAAATTATTATTCTATATCGTCCAGGATGAAATGTTTATTCTGCCTTACAGCGCTATTTGGTGTGTGGTAACAGTGGCTCAAGTGGTAGTGAACTCGTTTTCAAATCGGAAGGTCCGGTGTTCGAATCCCAACCGCGCCCGAAAGACATTAATTTTTTCAGTAAACAAAAATCAAGCAAGATGACTAGTTGAATAGAAATCAACAAGAAGCCAACTTCCACTAAGAATGTAGTCTCCCCAATAGTTGGATACTACCATGCAGAGAAATAACCACTGAGCGCAAACATCTTTCTCTCAGTCTCTACCCCATTTTCCAAAAAACCTAATACATGCTGAGTCATTATAAGTGTGGTCATACCCACTTGATTCGGGGTTTGTATCCATATCTCATTCCTGGAGTAGAATCTCTCAATTTCCTCGACCGCGCTCTTCTGGAGAAGCCTGTGGCCGTCTCTCCTCTTCTGCTCGTAGAGCACGTGAGCAGCTCTAGTCCTTCTAAGCATCGACGATTTGTATGATTCTTGCTTCAATGCATGTGCTTACCAGCACTCGTCGTCAAACCAGGGGTTGTGTTGAAGTGACCGAGTGAAACCCAGCACATCAGAGGCGACATCTTCTGCGATTGTGGCCGTCCGACGTCAAACTTCCTGTCAGTATAAGCTTAGATAGATAGATTGTTGTTGGAGATGGTATAAAGAATCCCAGATCACTGCGGCCACAGATGGGCCTATTGTGATATTAAGAGTTTATCTATGATGCCGTAATTTGTTAGGAAGGCGGCAACCTCTTTAGCTCGCAGTTATGTCCACCCCTTCAAAATAGAATTTATCTAGGTAACGTTGGCGTGTTTTGGTTAAACCTCTGAAGTCACATAGTATGTGTTCTGCTGCTTCTACGTCCATCTTGCAGAGTCTGCATGTATATGTGCTATGCCCATGGTCATCACAGTACAAGCTTGCCTTTTCAATGTTCGGGTATCAGCAACCTTACCTTGGCTACAACAAGGTAATGGTCTGAGTTGATGGACAACCATAATACGGAAGAAGGGCCTTGCTTCGATTGCAATATGGCCAATCTGGCTTATGATTGATTGATCAGTAGATCTCTAAGTCCCACTATGAATTTCGATATATGGAAACTGAATAGTAGCTACGACAATATTTCGCCTCGCCGCCGCTTATAGGTCTTGCAGAAGACCTCGTAGATGCCATCTGTGGTGTCGTCATCTTTCTGCTATGTGGTGGCGTGCGCGTATATAAGGCTAATTTAGCTTGTTATGAGGCGCTTATTTACATGCCGGAAACTCAATACTCCTTGCCTAAGTCAGCCTCTAACAACAAATCCGTATCCGATGCTGCTTTTGCCGTTCATAGCACTCTTCGTTGCAAATGTAGCAGTTTTTCATCCTTTCTCTTGGATGGCAGTAACATCTGCTTTGAGGCAGTCCAGGTCTCCCGCTAGATGTTCGGCTGCACGTGGGCTAACACTCCACATACAGATCCGATGTTCGTTGTCCGAGGCTTGTTTTTGTGGGTATTTTTTTTTTTATGGCCGGCGAGTACTCACAGCGATGGCACAGCCTCGAGGCAGGAAGGCTAGTTCCATTATAGTTACCCTTAGGACGAGGAGTCGGTTCGACCAAAGCCTATAACCCGTTCGGGGACGTGGGCGCTACCGTTGGTCCATTAAGGGGTCATTCGCCACCATTTCTTTTCGGAAACCCTGACTTAGTCTCGGAAATCCTTACCGGTCTCAGCACCAAATGTGTCGGAAGGCCCCGGATAAGGTCTTATTTGTCTTATTACAGAACTTTACTTCACTGCTGGCTCCATTTAGGGAATTCATCCGCTGTACCGTTGATAGTGTTGCTATTGTTGTCTGCTTGGTCAGCACTCGCGCTTACAAGTTTGGCAAGTCGAGCCCAAATGGACATCGACCAGTATCTAAAGGTTACCACTTGGAGGTGAAATAAGCACAATAATTAATGTGTAGAAAACAGTTACAATATTGAGCATCGCCAAATTGACACCTCCCCGCCGATAAACCCATGCAAAGACAGCAAATATTTGCGACTAACTCGCGAGGGATATCATTTGCGAAATGGATAATAAAGCTGATTTTGTGCTTACAATCTTTTTCTACCAGATAGTTACTACTACAGTGAACAGACGGATACAGTACTAGACCGAGATCATTAGTGTTACTTGCCCTGAGATCATTGCGAAACACAACAGATATATGGGAAGCGTTGATTTTATGTTATGAGGTGGATACTGCCAACGATTATTTTCTTATTTGCTCAACTTAAACAAGCTTATTTCCTTTTTAATGTCCCTGTGCGCACTACAGGCTATTGTCTCTATAGCTAAGGTAGTCTCTTTTCTAGTAGATCGGACAAACGATGATAAGGTTCCATTCATGCGATAATCTTTCGTCCGAACAAATCTTGGAAGTAATTGTATGCCTACTATTGTACTACATAAATCATCTCCTGCGGGTTTAAATAGCATGACTGGGTTTAACTATTACTGCACTATCGCTATTTTATTTTGATCGCATGGGCTGAGATGTTGGCTTATTAAATTGGTAAGTCAATCCAGTTTGGAGGTGGCCAGTATGTAACAGATGAAGGCCGTGGTAACAGACAAAAATCACGTTTAACAAAGCGTCCTTAAGCAGCGAAAGAGCTCATCTGGTTTACAGTGCGAAAGTCAATGTCATCTTTGTTTAGTTGGACATATTTTTTGCTTAAAGCCCCGGTTTGTACATGAGTATATAGGAATGCAGTGCAACCTTATTGAGAAAAAACGTGCATCTTCCGGCTACCACGAGATCACATGTCCGCTAGTAATAATCTCAGTTGGCACCTTCCTTGTAATCAAGAGAATATTTTTTTTTTTTTTTCAAATTTGTTGACATGAGCTGTTTATTTGTTTTTACGTCCCTAATCGTAAATTTGAAACACATTTTCACAAAGTTCGGAATAACCATGTATACTCTACCAACTACGCTGGGATGCTTCCAAATATCTTCCTCGTGTTCCGCATTCCACTAAAGGAATGAAAAAAATCTTAACCCAGTCCTTCCATCCTCAGCACACCAATTTTTCTTCAAAAGAAACATCACAACGCTGACGAGGAAAACACAAGCAACGTTGGTTTCCTACTATCTTAAGGATTTCAAACACTATTCCGCCATCTCAGCTAAATTCAGCGAAAAAAGCAAAGTTGAGATGAAGAAAAAAATCAGGATTAAGGTGAATCATACAATTTTGCAGATGAAATTAATAACCTCTTACGAATGGGACATATTTCCTCTTAAGCAAAGCAAGGACTCTTCAGGTGAGGAACTACAAGTATGAGTATGTTGTGCCTTCGCCTTATTATTTTTCAAGAAAACATAAAGTCTTGGCACGAATCCTGCTAGGAATTTTATTAATGCATCATATCTTCTCTTTCGTCTGTTTAAAAAAAAAAAAAAACAGTCGACAATTTGCAACAAAATTCTGCACCGCACCTCCCTACTACCGCTCAACTTTCCGACGTCCATTGACATAAGGCGTGTGCTGAATTTTAAAATGAATGTAATACCAACAAGGATTCCTTTTGCCACTACTCCTCCTCATATGCTGTTCATTGATGAAAGGATGAGAAAAATTGCGAATGCAAATGCCAAGAAAAAGGGCAATGGCATGGTACTCGTACATCATATGACGAGTTATAAAAAGGATATACTGGATATACTCCTATATACATATGTATGCATGTATGCATATGACAACGCTTCAAAAGGAGTAAACCATGTCCTTGTACCGATTGGATTGTCAACAGGATCTTTGTCATTGTCCCCTGCACTGACATTGTCGTCAACTTGTAAACCCCTTGAAAACGTAATTATGCAGCAGAAAGAACAAATGTCAGCGCATACAAAGAGCCGTTAATTTCATTTGCCAATTCAATTGTTATTGACAATATGGGTGGCTTTGCGTAGATTATTCGGAGGATGCTTGCGAGTGTGTACACTTTCGGAATTGCCCCAAGGATATGCGCGTGTGTTATCCGTATGTGTGTACTATACATGGGAGTAATAGAGAAATTTTTTTTGTGCCATTCATGTCCCCGAGGGAGCGGTAAACGTTCTTAAATTTAACTAAACAGCCATCATGCCAATGAGAATTGACAAAGGACAATTCATTTTGAGTGAGAGTGACTTTAAACGCACATAATACGTGTACGTGTCATGACGAGGCATTGTCTTAACCCCAGAGTGGTAGATAAATGGTAAGAATTAAACGAATGACTTGTAGAGTTGTCAGGTTGTGCTTAAACGGTGAAGGAGCACCTATGTGGATGGGATAAATAAACGTATCTACGAAATTGTGGACTTGGATATTGTCAGTTTGAAAGTTAGAAATTGACTCGCTGATCTAGTCTCTTATAAGCTTTAATACCATTCTTTATACACTAGTTTACTAAACCGAATATCGTCTGAATTATCACATCCTTGATAGACTTAAACCAACGAACAGTGCGATATTTTCGCTATCTTGATGATAGATGAACAAACCCTTCAGTAAAAACGTGCCTACAGTAAAAGCACCCACCACGACCGTCAATGGAAAGCCTTACCGGGGCAGCGAGTCACCGCTTTCGACTCAGTATAGGTTTCATCAGATCTGCAGTTTTTGTAGCTTCTTATATGTAGTTTGTTCGATTGGATCTGTTAAGCCTTCAGTATTTCTGTAAATAAGTCTGTGCGCTGTTTACAACTTTTTAGTTTTGTTTATGTAGTCGCTGCAAATCTACGTCCCACCATGGAACGGCGTCCGCTACAAAATCTTCAAAATATTTCATCAAGGCACTATACAAGTTCTAAACAGTTTCCTTTACCTGCTGTCATAAGTTACACGGAGCATCGGTGGACTTGCTGAGCGCCTACTTAAAGGGTGTGCAGTTATCCTTTTCAAAAATATCAGGACAGGTGTTTTTCTGGTCCACCCTTTCAGCGACATAGAGAATACTTACCAGGTCGAAATATCTTACGCAACCACGATATTTCTTGGCCGATCGATTTACAACAAGCATATGTCCGAGGGGTTATAGTTCAGAAATTTGCGATAGGAATGAACTTTCAGTAAATCCTTCCAATATCGAGGTTGCTGACTGGATTGACTTATCTAGTGCAGAAGAACTTGGCAATTCTAATTTCCAATAAAGTCATCTCCTAAGGCCCATGTCTTATGTCGAAGGCTCTCAAAGTGCTAAACCCTTCCAGCAGCGTAAAAGAATTTTAATTTGTAGATACTTTGGTGAATTTAACCTTCCAGTTATTGTAGGTCGCACTTAGATTATTCTTTCACCGGAGAAGGGTAGATATAATCCCAGGCCTGTAACGTGATTACGTGAAAAATAACCCATTACGCCCGTCTTAATGGTACACTGCCTATCGCAATGGCATCAGAACTACCGTTTCGATGCAACTACTCGCGACTTTTACTAGATCAAAAATTGTCCTGGCTTAACTTTAAGATTAAGAAGAAATGTGACCCAAAATTAATGTTTAGGTCTAGCATCAGACATAGGATCGAGACAAATGTCTTCGTGGAGATACGTAGATGTCATCAGACTCAATAGAGCTTGGTACACAAATTTCAGTGGACGATTTTTCAGCACACGAACTCTATTTGGTGGGGAATCATGAACAAGGAAAATGTATTCAAATGTATGGGAATCTTCAACCACGCTTTTTTGTTCAACCGTAACACCCGTCTCGCTATGAGTGCTCATCCAGCACTTACATCGTCGAAACCGAAAAACTTCCCCTTTTCTATATGTGTGTCAATGACAACTTACGTTGGGATGACCACATATTCGATGTTACCAAAAATGCTGCGAAATGTCTAGGTTTTCTCAAACGATGTAAGAAATATTTCACGCCCTCTGATCTGGCGTTAATATGTAAGGCATTTATTCGCCCGAAATTGGAGTACAATGCCCACATCTACTCAGATCCTCTTACACCTCTGCACCTGCTAGATAGTATTCAAAACCGTGCAATAAAACTCATAGGTGATACTAATATCAGTCAATCAATTAACATCCTCAAACACCGAGCGACGTATTGTCTCCTGTCTCACTCTGTTTTATTGCAATTTCCACCATCAGTGCTCCATTGAAATCGCCACTATCATTCCGCCTATTCAAACTTTCAACCGTATCACCCAAATCGCTATGAATGCTCATCAAGCCCATTTTCGGGCTTCTCTACTCTAAAATATCGTGATTCGTTCCTAAGCGGTACAACTCTGGAATACCCTGCCAATCTCTGTGTGTTCTGGTATTATAGCTTACAAACATTTAAAAACCATGCACATCGGTACCTGTCCTTAGGGAGGAAGCTAAATTTCTTTCACCCGCGCTGTGGACCAACATTTTAAGGGTACACGAATCCTTTGAGGGCGCGCACTATAAAAAAAAAATATCTTTGAGGGGATTAGCATATTTAGGAGTAAGATAGTAAAAGCGAGCGTAAGTTGCTCATTTGAAAAAGAAGCAGGACTCTGGTCATATTTAAGTTGGTTAGACTCACATGGACTGCGCTATTACAGCTGACTCGATTCGGTTGTTTCAGTCGAAAAATTTCTAAGAGGGAAACCTGTCCTTAGCTATCCAGCCTGGCCGTCGAAATAGAGATGCCAACGAACCAATAGCGTCTAATGACGCTCGTCGTCAAAATTAGGGGATCCATACTTAAATAACTTATACGACCTCCTAAAATATAATATATTGCGAAAAGGCAAGCATACCTCATATGTTTAATTTTAAAGTTGACTATCTCGCCGATTAAAATAAGAAAACAAGACCTATACCGCTATAATAAGAATATTACTGTCATCTAAAGACAGACATGAGATGTATCGGACAATAGGAGAAGCAAAACGGTGACATCTAATGGTTATTGTTATATGTATTCATAAAAGAACGAATTGGCGAAAGATGGCATATTGAATAAGTTTGTAGATTCAAACAGCTATGCAGAAAGGATAAAATTCGCAAGCTTTTGGCAATCTGAAAAATTTGGAAAAAAATTATGAGGCGCTTTTACAAGGTGCAAGGCAAAACTAATGTCATAATGTGAATATGCCATATGGTGCGGAGCTGATGGTATGCATGTTTCATAGTTGATGCATTGTCTCATACTATATTTATAATTGTTGTGTGTTTGAAGTGGTCTTTCCAGATGAGCTTAAATGTGCTGATGTCATACCATTACTTAAAAAAGCTTCTGCCACGGAAATCGGTAATTACAGGCCCATTTCACGTCTCCCGGTTTTTGGAAAAAATCTTTGAAAAGTTCATGAAAAATAGGATGCTGGTTTTCTTAACTAAAACTGGGTTTTTCAATCCTGCTCGATTTTGTTTTCAAAAAGGCAAATCAACCGAAGATGAGTTATGGAATTTTTGTTCCCAAACTATGGCCCACCTTGATGCTAAAAAATGCATCGCGGGCTTATTCATTGACATTACCAAAGCTTTTGATATGGTCAATCACAATATCTTGCTAGATAAGCTGTATAATGCTGGATTTTGAGGATTTATGTTCGATTGGTTTAGATCGTATCTAAAAAATAGGAAAAATGTTTTTCAATGTGGGTGTTCATCAAGGTTC
Organism: Volucella zonaria; assembly: GCA_963966105.1. Classification (NCBI taxonomy): domain Eukaryota; kingdom Metazoa; phylum Arthropoda; class Insecta; order Diptera; family Syrphidae; genus Volucella; species Volucella zonaria. The sequence continues at coordinate 189,302,933 of OZ014532.1, read as the reverse complement.
AGTTTTAGGCCCGATTCTATTCTTGATGTATATGTACTTACCATTTGCTCTTCAATTTAAAGGTTGACCTACTGCATTTTACGATGACATTGGTTTCTCTTACGGCTTAAACAGTCCTTTGGATCTAATTTCCGATGTCAATTGAGACCTTAATTTATTAAAGCTCTGATTTGCTAAACACAATTTAGTTATAAGCTCAAAAAATAAAATTATGGCTTTTGGCTTATCTACCTTCTACAATTGGGATACAAATGTGTACTTTCACTTGCCTGAGTGTCAAAGATATCGCCTTTTAAACTGCAATTGTTACTCCAGTTTTTTCTGTCCGACCTTTTGTTGTAATGTAGCTTGTAGTAATAAATATTTTTTAATCGAGAAAGTGAATAACTTTAAGTATTTGGGGCTCTCCCTAGATTCCAGGATGACCTTTACAAGCCACATAGATGCATTAAAAAAATATTTCCGATCCACTCTCAGACACTTTTACTATTAGAGTCCAGTCGTTCATAGACCTCCGCGGAGTGTAAACGTGTTTCGACTTGTAAGTGTGAAAGTGAGTCGCTTAAGTAAGACATTGTACAACTTGGATTTAGGCTCCAATTAGCGCAGAGTGAGTGTGTTCGCTTGAGATTGCAAAGGTCGTGGGTTCGACTCCACTTAGTCAGTCGGCAGACAATTTTTTTTATTTTTTATTTTTTTATATAAAAATAAATATAAACTTAAAGTGCGGTATTTGATTAACATCACGTGATGGAATGTGGTGAGCGGTCCGTTATGAATATAGCGGGATCTGCTGAAATGTCGGGTGAGGCTTCGAGTGGTTCGAACCAAACTCCAAAGCCAAAGAGAAGGAGGAAATTACCAACGGCAACTGTAAAGCTGCTTGGCGGCGGAGTGAGGGAAGGAAACAACTTCGCTTTATTGGCCGCAAGCGAATCGGATGATGAAGAGGAAGAGATGGAGGCCATTAGTAGTAGCATCAAAATGCTACAACAAAGAGTGCTGGCCATAAAAGAAAAGCAGATGGCAAGAAGGAAGAGGGAAGAGCAAGAGCAATCCCAACAACAGCAGCTTGCTCAAAAACAGAAACAACAAGAAAAGCCAAAGAAACACCAACAACAACAACAAGAGCAGTCACAACATCGGCAACAGCTAAAACAGCAGCAGCCACAAAAACGGCAACAACAAAAACAGCAGCAGCAGCAGCAACAACAACAGCAGCAGCAGCAACAACAACAACAACAACAACAACAACAACAACAGCAGCAACAGCAGCAGCAGAAGAAGAAGGAGAAGGTGCCTCCTATCAACACCTATAAATTGGAGGTAAATGCTACCAAAGACCTGTGTAAGCTGGTCATTGGTAATAATTTTAATATTAAGAGATTGGGGAACGATCGCCATGCCATCCACTGTAATACAGTGGAGGGCTACGCGAAAGTGAAAGAGCTCCTAAAGGAAACGACGACGGAGCACTACTCTTTCACACCGAAGTGTGAAAAGCGGCAATCGATGTTGCTGAAGGGGTTGGAACCGTCTTCTGATCCTGAGAAGATCCTGGCACTGCTCAAAGAGAAGGAGTGCGAAGGACTCAAGTTCGTGGGGGTAAAGCCATTTACCACAGCTAGAGCCAAGAGGGAGAAACGGAGTCTGCCGTTCTTCCTGGTGCAGCTCAGTCCCGAAAGCCGTCTGGATAGTCTAAGGAGTATAAATGTCCTAGACTACCAGGTGGTTCACTGGGAAAAATTAAAAAGGAGCGAAGGCGTTATACAATGCGTTCGCTGCCAGAGGTTCGGGCACGCCGCGTCGAACTGCCAAATGCAGCCTCGATGCGTGAAGTGCGCAAAGAATCACAGTTCCGAGGAGTGTTCTCTGGGTAGGGACGGAGCGTCCGATAGGACTCAGCTCTCGTGCGTGTTATGTGGGAACGTGGGACACACCGCAAACTATCGGGGTTGTCCTAAGTTCGCCGACATTAAAAAAGCAAAAATGGCTCGGCAGCAGAAGGTGGAGGTCAAACGTTCACCTGTTAGGTTTCAAACACCAGCCGTCACGCCCCAAATTTCCTACGCCCAAATGGCGGCAGGTAGGGGGGCTACGGTACAGCAAGCGACTGTTGCTTCTCCAGCGCCAATGCCGAGAACAACGGAAGCTGCACCCAACATGCTGGCCATCTTGCTCGCAATCCAAGGGCAGATGGCTCAGCTGCAAAAACAGGTGCACGAACAGGCCAAGCGGGTGGACCAGATCTACGCGCTGCTGCCGGGCCTAACGCAACACATGTCGTAATGGGTACGCACATGGTGGAGCAATCTTTGAAGGTCCTTGCGGTAAATGTTAATTCACTGATTAGGATCGAGCGAAGAGCCGCGATGTTTAAATTGCTACAAGACCAAACTCCTGATGTGCTTTTCGCTAGCGAAACCAAGCTAACCGATAAGCACAAACTGGAGTACAATAATTATATTGTTAGAAGGAGAAACCGGCCCCGTTCCAAATGTGGAGGCGGTGTCGCGATCTTCATTAAACAAGGTATAAAATTTCACAGAGTGTACAAGGGAGCGTTGCGTAGGTTCCGGGTGTTGGAGGCAGTCGTCATTTACATCCCGCTCCGCAGTGGAAAGCGGCTGTACTTGGCCTCTGTTTATGCACCTGAGACTTCACAATCCACTTTATTTATTACAGAGCTTGACACGCTTTTTCGACTTCTGAGGCTGGAATCGGGGGAGAATTATTTCATAATCGGCGGAGATTTCAACGCTAAACACAGAGATTGGGGAAATAATTTGCCAAATACTAGAGGGAACCTACTACTCGATTGGTGGGGTCAGCACGATGTAATGTACAGACTCGGTCTTAAAGCGACGGATAACCCGTCGTTTCCCAGAGGCGGGTCTTATTTGGATCTACTGCTGTACGACGAACGTATACGACTGACAGGTACGAATTTACAAACGCTAAACTGTCTGCGCACGTTCGTGTATGACAGTGACCATTGCGGTTTTAGCACCGAAATTACAGTTCCCAACGAAATTGCGGAATTGGAGGAGTTTGTCCAAAGATATTCTTACAACTACAGTAAGACTCGATGGACACGCTTCTCCGCAACATTGACAAGAGCACTCTCCTCGAATATGCTCCACCCACCGTCCAATAGGAATTTGTCAAACGAGGAGATCGACAATTACCTAAAACAAATGGACGAGACAATTAAACAAACTATGGACACAACAATACCGCGATATCGACATACGACTAACGAAGACCTGTTCCGCAATCCTACTATTGACGCACTGCACCGACAGAAAAGTAGACTTCTGACAAGACTCAAAAACTTGTACAGACGGTTTACTGACAGACAAGACCCGGAGATTAGGACACTGAAGTCGTCGATTAAAAATATTCAAACGTTAATAAAAGAGAATTACAGAATTTCTGTAAGTTCGTATTGGAACAACAGGGTTCGGGCTGTAAACACCAGCAACCCGAATATGTTCCCGCAAATAAATAAACTATTTCGGAGAAAAAATCAAAACGACCTTCAGTGTCTTAAAATACCCCGGACAACAGACAACGAACGTTTACTGACAATAGCAGGTATTGATCCAAATGAGGCCGCTGATGATGACAACTTCTTTGTGATCGAGGATCCACAGGAGAAGGTTGAAGCCATAGGGGCGACTTTCCAGGAAATATACAAGGCCACTGATACCATTGGCCGTAATTATGACCTGGACAATCGCGTCTTGGTGCACGACTTCTTCATTCGAAATGAAGTAGAGAACTGGCGATCCGAGGGCTCTGGTTTCACCCGGTTCAGCGAAGAAAATATGGCAAATAATGTCATCACCAGAGAGGGTGACCTACCCCCGTTCATTTCGAAGGAAGAGCTCCATGAGATCTTCGACACAATCAGGGCTAAGAAATCAGTGGGGACCGATGGTATTCCGAACCTCGTGCTTCGACATCTTCCTCTAGAAGCGGTGGACATTTACACCACCCTGTTTAATAATGCAATGAATAATGCACATTATCCAGCGCATTGGAAAACGGCGGTGGTGCAACCTATCCCCAAAAAGGGAAAGGATATATCCAATCCGGCGAATCTCCGGTCGATAAGTCTCCTTCCGAATATCAGTAAGGTATTTGAAAAAGTAATCAATAGAGCTCTGTCTAGGTGGGTTGAGGACAAACATATAGTTCCGGATAATCAATTCGGTTTTAAGGCGGGACATGATATCTCACATGCCGCGTCTAAACTGGTGTCCGATATCCAATGGAATAAAGGCAAAAACCAATGTACTGGTGCCTGCCTTGTTGACTTGGAGAAGGCCTTCGACACCGTATGGTTAGAGGGTCTTTTCTATAAGCTGACTAGGCTGGGGATCAGTAAACCACTCTTGTACATTCTTTATAATATGCTAAACAACAGACAGTTCATCGTGAAAAATGGCGATGTGACTTCTGTTGGAATATTTCAAATTAAAAATGGTCTTCAGCAAGGCGCGGTCAATTCGCCGATCCTATTCAACATTTATACAAGCGACTTGATAGGTTCACTTCCCCATATTATTGCGTACGCAGACGATTTGATAGCGTACAGAACAGGTACAAAAATCGAGGCCATTAATACTCTCTTGCAGCGTGATTTCGATAAGATAAGACGATTTTGCGATGACTGGAAGTTGAAAATCAACTTTCGGAAGTCGGAAACCATTCTCTTTAGGACGCCGTTGTCTAGAGCCTCTAATGATACCAGAAAAAATTGGCGTAAGTTCTCGATCATTGGACAACACGGACAGCCTCTTGCCTGTCGAAATGTAGTCAGATACCTTGGGATCTGGCTAGATCAGTTTCTGTATTTTGACAAAAATGTAGATGCTGCTCTGGCCAGAGCCAAAGGCGCTTTTGCCCTTACAAAGAGACTGTTTTATAGCAGCCAACTCGATGCGAGGGTAAAGGTAATCTGCTACATGGCCCTTATCAGGCCCATGCTGGTATTCGGGTGCCCCGTGTGGTTCAATGTACGAGCAAGCTTAATGGAAAAGATTCGGGTGTTTGAGAGGGCTTGCCTTAGGGCTTGCCTTCGCTTGTACAGAACACCAGAGTCGGAGTACAAAAAATTTTATCGTAATGAGGTCCTTTACAACAGGGCGAACCTAATGCGAGTGGACAACTTCGTAATTAAGCTGACTCGAAGGCACATTGCAAGAGCAATGAACTCGACGAATAACCTGATATCTGGGGCTTACTACCCCAACTACCTTTACCACGAGAGTGTGCGCTCTGACGGCTTCGTTCCACCGGAAGCATTCCTCTACCTGGATCAGATAGGGTTGATCCAGGATAGATCAGCGGTCCCGTTAATCTTCCATGTCGCTCGGAAAGCTGGGGACAGGCGACTCAACTACGGCAGAGACGTCGCACACGGCAGTGTGGATCGTCTCAGGTTCAGTAGGGCGGTGGGGAATCGCGATAAGAGGGATGTCGTTCGGCAGCACCAGCATTTCTGGTGGTTGAATGATGGAGATGATGTTTCGTCGTCGTCGTTTCCGTCAATTACTGACCAGCCTCACTAATGGGGCAGAGCTGACAGATCTATTTGCTCTGCGAATAGCGATGGCCAGCTTACATAGGTTTAGGTTAGCATTTAAGAAATATATACATATATTAGTATATACAAAGGTATATACTAATATATGTATATAATTGTGTATTATATATATGTGTGTATATTGTGTATGTAGGTTAGGTTAGGTTAGGTAGTTTAAGTTAGATATTAAGTTTTATAGAAAATTAAGTCCATATGCTAAGTTTTTGTTAACAATTTTTTTTCTTAGCCTTAAGTATACAAGATATATATGTAAAAAAATAAATGTAAATAAAGTCGAAAGACATAAATACAAGAATTTAGAGTAGCTTAGAGTGCCTGTGTGGGGCCAGTAAGTTAGTATAAGATTGTTAAGTAATTTTAAGCTAGCATTTAAGCATTTTTTGTTAGTATGTAAGGGTTAATGATTAAGATAATAAAATGCATTTAAAACTAAAACTAACTAAAACTTACTATTAGAGTAATGTATGTTCAGTCAAACTTTTAAAAACAATTTATTATGGTATTTTTCAATCTATCTAAACCAGGCAATTCCATAGCCTGTCGGGGAGGTGTATATCGAAACAAAATACAATCTTTGATGACTAGCTGCAAAAATATACTCTTAGAAAAATTTGTCGTAAAACTAGTCGATATTCCAGCTTTCCTTTATTCCGCAATCTAAGTACTTATTCTTCCTTTTCGTCATTTGTACTCTGTTTTAAAGTATTGAAAATGTTCTGTATGAGGTCTGGTAACCGTAATTTTCGTTTGGTTTCCAATTATAATCTTCGTGGAAACCTTTGCTATCTTCTACCTATACCAAATTTCCGTACTACTTCCTTCCGTAGACAGAAGTCTTAACTTTTTGGCTATTTAATAAACACCCTCGTTCAATAATGGCTGTTTCAATACCTAACGTGTTTTTAACAAAAGTAAAAAATTGGCTCTTTGGATATAACTACTCTGAAGTTGAATCCCTAATTTCAGTCGTATTGGTATAAAATTTTGTTGTTATTTTCTTTTCCTCCTTTTGTTCTTTATAAAACTAAATTTGTCTTACTTGAATGAATTATACTTGAGGGTCACCCCACCCAAAATTAGTTCATTATGATCTTAAGCCCGTTGAAGTGGCATTCTATATTATTTTTTTACTTAAAAATACTGAATGTCATGAATTTTTCTTATTCTTAATTTCTGAAATGGTTATATATTTTAAATTATGTTGTACAATGAATTATAAGAAAAATAAATCAATCTAATCATTGCGATTTGACATTTATATTGGAAACAGATAGGGAATTAGGTGACAGCAAGCAATGGAGCGATATACCCTGATAAACGTGTTATTATTGTTTCTGTTACAGCGTGAAAAAAAATAATGAGCGAAGAAGCCCATTTCCACTTAAGCGGTTATATGAATAAACAAAATTCGCATTTCTGGGCCACGGAGAATACACATTAAATATACGAAGAGCCATCCCCTCAGTCGGCACCAGATTTCTTCCTTCGGAGTTTTTTTTTAAAACGCGTTCTACCACAATAAACTGCAAAACTAGCAAGTATTGAAAGCCTGCATTGAAGAATAAATCACCAATTTGGAGCCAGATGGTTTGCGAGCAACAATTCAAAATGCCGTAAAACGAGCACAAATGTGCACCAAATCAGGAGTTGGTCATTTGACCGATATGATTTTTTTAACGTAATACCATCAATTTTACACCTTCAAGTATACTTTCTGTGGACACAGAGTCCATTTTTTTTCGTTTCTGGCAAAATGGCAGCTAATTCACATTATCATATTACTTTTGCCCCACCTTGTACCTGTTGCACTAGAACAAAATCGAATCACTCTCGTTCGTTGTCAGCAAGCAACTAACTTGTGCCTTACCAAATTTATTTGATATTACAAAATTTTGATCAAAGTCTTACGATCTCAGTTACAAAATCACAAAGCAAAAATTAAAAGTCAGGATCAATTCAGATGGACTGGCTACATCAATCCCACTTTGTAAAAAGTTGTCGAATGCAAAAAGCAAGTTTTGATTTGGAACTGGTTTTAATCTATCGATACTTATGTACAGTTTCATTCGTTTTTCCTTATCACTCGAAGGACAATTTTTTTAACTCTTCACAAATGACAAAAAAACAAAAAATTTGCAGTCCTTCAAGTCTTTAGGCACGTAAAAGTATGTCTGTGCGCATTGTCTCGTTGGAGGTGGCAGTACTTTTGCAATGGCATTAGGAATATATGAAGCTAAAGGCGGATCTATTACTAGTGGCTTCTTAGACGCGTTACAAATAAGCTCGCCTGGCAGTTTAAAGGTTGGTCATAAAGTAGTTCGGCAGCCGAAATGTCAAGATCGCTCATGGTCGTAGAACAAATGCCTAAAAGCACCCACGGAAGACAATATTACCAATTGGCTCTACTAACCCATTTGAATGTGGATGATAGGTGGTTGTCCTAATTCTTTCTAACCCGAGTATGTTTGAGATTTCTTTAAAGAGGGATGACTCGAATTGGGTTTCTTGTTGTGATCGTTTGAGGCACTCCGAAACGAGAGACCCAGTTATAAATGAGAGCGTAAACTATTGAAGAAGTGCTTATGCTCCTAAGTGGAAAGGCCTCAGGCTAGGATATAAAGCGATCCTGATGCATGAGTGAATGTATACATTAAATTGTGGCAAAGGACCTACGATATTCATGTGAATATGGCAAAATCTTTCTTCTGTTATGGGAAATTTGCTTTGTTTGGACTTGGTATGTCGTACAAATTTTGCAACGTAGTTCTGTCCACCACTGTTCACCTCTTCGTGTCTCGATTCATATTCGGCCAGAAGTACTTTGACGTAATAATTTTACGAGTAGCCCCCGTGCTTAGATAGAATAAGTCGTGATGGTTGTTAAAAACAGTTCGTCTGAAAGGTTCTAGAATATATGGACGATTAATGTCAGTGTTGATTGCACACCAGATTTTTACTCTTTCAATTGGAATCAAAACCTTTTTTATGGTTAAGCTAGATTTTTGTTTTTCAATTAGTGCTTGTAATTTCTCATCATTTTCATGCACTTGCGAGAGAACTTTTAGATCAAGGTGGTCGAAATTTATTTAATCGAATATGTAACGAATATCTGTTGCGAACTTTGCAATATACTCTATTTGGCTTGTTGTCTTGGACTTTTTTCAGTTTTTGAACAAATAGCATTATTAAGAGGCTTGCCTTCCACTAAGTAAAGAAGTGCTTGATTGCCTTGCAAGCTGATAGAAGTCGCCGATCGAAAGTTTGGTCTAGAGTGAAATCCAAGTGTTTTGAATCGATTGAAATTATATTGTTGTACAATAGTACCAAAATGCTGATGCTGCCATTTGATTTTGGGGAAAAGAGCAGAATTTGTTTAGTTAAATCGTGTTTTCTTTATTAAAGACTCACATTCATCTGAACAGCAAACTTTGAGTTTTTTTGTCCAATTTCAAGCAAATCGTATGTCGTTATTTCCTTTACCGAAATATTTGGTATGGAATGGTGTAAAACTTGGCCATTCCAAGCAAACGTTGAAGATTTTTTCGCGAGCTAGGTTTAGGGAAATTCTGAATTGCTTTGACTCATTCTAGAGATGGTTTTAGGCCAGTTTTAGTGATGGTATATCCCAAAAAATCGCACTCTGCGACTACAAGAATGCATTGAACGAGAGGCCTTGGGATTACAATTTGATGAAAATGGCTCGTATGTGTCCATTGCGCTCGGCGATCGATTTACTTGCGATAAGTATGACATGGTACAACTGGAGCTATAAAGCTATAAAGAGGGTTAGAGAAATGCTTTGTCGGCCCTTCAAGACCGAACCTACAGAGGAACACCAAAAAAAGGAGCCATGACCGACTGCAATGTCTTTCTTCAGCTTGAAGAGTTCAAATACGATAATAAACTGAGGCGAAAAAAAACTACAATTCCCTAAAGGTTGTAAACAGTTATGGACGTTCCTCAGAAATATTAAAAATTCTGACTCAAACTCTATCGCGCTCATTTATAATGACATTCCAGCTGTCAGCTCTTTGGAAAAGGCCAATCTTATTGCACACTTCGCAGCCAGCTCATCACTTCTAGATGGTACAATACTTTATGCCGCGAATCTTTAATAAGATGAATCCACTTCCATGTAGTAATAAGAGCAGCTGACGATCTTAATATACGCAAATGCTATGGCTGGTCTCCATCTTCTAAGTGGGTTTTATTCCTCGCTGATAAAATTACTGCGTAGACTTTTTCATCGATTCTTCCCTTTAGGACTCGTTCCGAGCAGATGGAAAACAGCATTTGTCCAGCCCGTCCCTAAAAAAGGCGAATCCTCTTCTTTCCACTCCTACAAACGCGTTGCATATATGTCTTTTTTTTCGAAGCTGATAAACCGTCAGCATATGAACTATCTCGAAACACGAAAACTTCTCAATGACCGCCAACTGGTCCACTGGTGATTTGATTACATGTCAGGGTACCCTTTGATCCCACTTTCCAGTGAGACATGTAATCTGATGAAAGCAAGATAGTTGCATTTGATATTTCTAAGGCATTTGAGAGAGTTTGGCATCAGGCTCTATTGTCGAAAATGCGTGCATTTGAGATCAACGAATGTCTTCTACAATGGATTAGAAGTAGCCTTTCAGTGGGTTCAATCCCAGTTGTCATTGGCGGTTTCAAGTCTGTTATCCACAAAATAAATGCTGGTGTGGAACAGGGCTGCGTTCTCTTTAATTTTCATCAATGGTCTCTTGCCTGTAACTTTAAATCTAATATATTCCTTTGCAGATGACAGTACTCTCTGCTTTTCATATTCGCTTCCGAACTCACGTCCCTGCTCTTCGGATGCAGAACAGGAACGGCAGCGTATGTTAACCTCACTAAATTCCGATATTAACAGCACAACCTATTGGGGACTATCTACAGAGTGGAATTTAACGCTTCCAAAACGCTGTCTGCGGTAGTTAAAGAGAAATTTCAAATTCCAGCCATTATCCATGAATGGCACTTCCATCGTTTAAGCCGAAAAGTTTTCCATTCTCGGTATGTGTGCCACTGACAACCTACATTGGGCTGACCACATATTCGATATCGCCAATAATGCTGGGAAATATCTAGGTTTCCTCAAGCGACGTAAGAAAAATTCCGTTCAAAACTGGAGTTTAATGCCTACATCAAGTGAGGTACCCCTAAGACCCCTTTGCAGTTTCTAGATAGGATCAAAAAAAGTGCGATAAAGCTCATAACTGATGCAAGTATTACACAGACAATTGACACCCTTGAGCACCGGAGAAATGTTCCCTGTCTCACCTTGTTCTATCGCAACCAGTACCCCATCGAAATTGCTCCTTCAAACCTTCCACCGCATCAATCGGCTCGATATGAATTCTCATCTGTATACCCATCAGCTTGCTTTTGAACGTATTCCGAAATATCGTGATTCATTACTTAGCTGTACAATTCGCTTATGAAATGCTCTGCTTAGCTACTTATTTCCTAGTCATTATAACTTGCAAACATTTAAGACCAACGAACATCGGTACCTCTCTTTTTTTTCCACCTAATTTTACTTCGCCCACTTCGCCCAGGAGGCAATTAATTATAGCACCACCCTCAGGGCCATTTGTCTGGTCAGAGAGAAATATACTGCGTGTGAATTTTGCTTCCGTTTTTATTGACTAGGAATGGAAAAGGAGATTCAACCACGAACTACAGGGTGCCTGACGCGAACTCCAACATTTTAAAATGCTATAATTTTTTTTATTTTTTGATAAATTTTATTGTGCCAAAGCAAAAAATGTTGGAAAATACATCAATTTTCAAATTGTATCAGTAGTTTTCAATATGTTCATATGGCGCACGCTGCACGCAAGTGGCTCTGCGGTATTTTGGTCCATTCTCGGCGCTTGTTTAAGGTGGTTCAAACTTCGATATTTTTTAGTGCCAGGCTTCGCCTTCAAAATACCCCAGACAGAGAAATCCAACGGATTTACATCCAGAGAATGTGCAATCCATTGTGTGGAAGAAACGGTCTCCGACGGAAGTGATTGTTTGCCCAAGGCTTCAATACTGCCTCTAAGACAGTATCACGGTATACGATCGCATTAATTTTGACGCCACGGTCCAAAAATACGAGCGGAGCGAGACTATCGGCGGTTATGGCGGCCCAAACAATCACCATCGGTGCTGCCTGCTTTCTGGTGGCCGTCCGAAGGTGTAAATTTTCGAAGGACCTCTCTGCCAAGTAAACTCGGTCATTTTGTTTGTTTCGACTCTAACTTTTTTCTGTTGCGGTGTAAGATCGTGTGCTTTTTGGAACTTCAGTGGCTTGAGCCCAAGCTCATTTTTCAGTAAGTGCTGCATCCGTTCCAACGATATATTGAGCTTACTACCCATTTTTCTTCCACTTCGACGCAGATTTCGCTCAATTCGAGCCTTCTCTTTCCGAACCATTTCTGCCGATGTTGCTGTGGCGTTTTGCAACGCTGCCAGTATCACGGTAATGAGCTATGGTATGAGACACAAATGATTTATTCACGTTGCGGTGATGGGGGCTCTAACGATAGCTACTTGTGGCTTTCCAGCCAAATATAAAGCAATAATACTTTCACGTTTGAATCCCATCGCGGATAAAAATTTTTCAAAACAACTGAGACGCAAATTGCTTAAAAGGCTTGTAAATAATAATATTGTCGCTCATGTGCCAAAATTTAAGCTCACTATCATGAACGGTTTGGAAATTATAGCAGTCTGAATTTCGAGTCATTCAGGGAGTATATAGTGATATTGGCCTGGCCAGCCATCTACAGAGCCAACGTCTAAGATGGCTGGGTCATATTGGGCGCATGGACTCCAAACTTCTGGCCCAAGGAGTCTTCAATTCTAATATCAACTGGATGGTGCACCAGAAGTCGACCACATCTAAGGTGGTCCACGTAAGTGAAAGGGAACTACAACCAACTTGGAGTACGCCACTGGATGCAACTGGCGAGATATCATGCTGGCTGGAAGGGCCTTGTGATTAGGTCCCAAAATTTCCCCCGGACTGTGCCAACTGCCACCGCCTTGTTAAAATGGCGTTTCAGTTGCAGTGACAGAAACTCATTTGCCCTATGACAACACACTTCACCTCACTGCTGTCCTTGGTTGAAAACGCGACCACACTGTAGTATTTTGAAATGAAAATGGACTTTGCCGCTGAGCAGTGTGTTTCCAAACATTTTTGATTTTCAAAGTTGGTCCTGAAAGACCCTGCACGCATTTCTTTTTTAAAATAACGAGGACGGTTGATTTTCTTAATTGCAGCAGAGGCAGCAATCTTGCTGTTCTTGCTGAATACGCATTTTGCCGTCTGGAGTCTAAGTCGGAGTAGTTTGACATTGCTGCTGCCTTAAATTTCCCCGGAGAAATGCTGCTGACCCTGTATAGCTGAAGTATGGTAGAGCTTTACGGACAAGTAGTATTCTCTGTCTACCACTTAACCATGGAATATTTTGCTGGGTATAAAAAGCGCGACCTGCACGAATAAGTGATTAATCGCTCTTCCAATATTACCACGACATTGAATGCGTAAGCGCTCCGATCAGTGACTTGTAAGCTTACCTTTACAGTGTTACTCCCCATCTCCTGTTTTCTCAATCCAAATTGGTTTTCTTATTTTTTTCCTACAACGAACATTTAATTTTATAAATCGCAGATTTAAATTCGCAAAGTTTAAATCACTTCCTTCATGCGGATCAATCTTTCATGGAAGCAAGACTTTAGGAGAGCATGCTTCCAACATAACAATCCTAATTCGGTATCATTATGAAACTACATACTCGTATTATCCAAAGAAATACAAGCATCAGTCAATTGGTGAGCATTTTTCCTTTAGGTTAAAACATACTCCTGTCACAAGTATTTATGACACAAGGACTTACCTTGTGTGCGCCATCATTGTCTGTCACGGATCGTCGTTCCAACGAAAAAATATTGAAATCTATGTCAAGTAGGACAAGTAGTTGTGAACACTTCCGAAATAATGAGAAAATTTCATTCTCACTCAAATGTGAGAGGTCCCTGTGTCGTTTTCATCTTTCCTCCTCTCCAACCCACAGTACATAGAGATACTTTTCGTCCCCATCCTGGTCCTAGCCCTACGAAAGAGGTGATGAACTCTGTGTGCTTGACATAGTTTCGTTTTAATTAAAACAAAAAGAGTACAGGAATCATCACATAGCGCATAGAAAGACGGACAAATATGGAAAAAAGGACACCCCAACCCGAACGGAGGCAAGGCCAAAATAACTTCTCATTATTACAAAGGATGAAAGGGAACTCTTCCTGCTGTATGCCGTACTGGATAAAAGTATCCAACAAAAGTGGGTGTCCATTTCTTTTTTCTTTTTCCACTGATGCTGTTGTCGGCAAATACATACTTTCGTTGTGTGGTAGGGTAGGTCGGTCTCTTAATTTCGGAATGTAAATGATATAACACAGAGGACCAAAACTAGGGATGACTACGAGTACAAGGACGATGAGATCTCATTTTGGCCACTGGAGAAATTTGATGCAAAAATGAAGTGATGTAATATGGACATACTATGCTAGTACAACAAGTACTATTTGTACAAGTACCAGTACGACTATGTATGTCCTATTAATGATGGACATACTCACGAATTTGGGTTAACTATTGAATGTCCTCCAGATGGTACTTACAAAACCCTAGGATTTTCTTTAATATAAAAGTACGATTCTTGGTTGGGGTAAAATTGTCATTCATTTGGTACTCTGACTTTGTAAAAATGTGGAGCTGCGAATAATTAATCCTAATCATGGGGTAATGAGGTTTTTTTTTTCCTCCCCTCAGAGTAATGCCTTTATTACGAAGGCAGGATTTACATTTTGTAGATGACATAGTTAAGGGCTATCATTAGGATTTAATTACATAAAAAGTTGAGGTCAGGAAGAAGTTTTTCTTTGTCGATGTAGTTAATTGGATGCGCTTGGGATGATACAGGTGAGAAGTTCTTTGACCCGGACTGATTTAAGGCGACAGGTAAAACAACAACGGGATTGATGGATGGCAGAGGGATTGTGATATTGAACAAAAGATGGACTGGGATTAGATTCGGAACTCGAATAATGGCTTTCTGCTGTGAAAAATAGCTGACCGAGATGAAGGAATGTACCAAGGAAACTGTCACATCCTTCCTGCAATGATTAGCTTATGTATCACATCCATCACGGAACAATCAATCAGGGGTCATCACTACTGGTAACACCGATCTATTTTGAAGAAAAGTGTTGCTAGAATGACTATTGAAATATGCCAGAATTCAGACATGTCAAGAAACGGACTGGGGTAGGCACTTCCAGCTTGAAATTGGGAGTGGGGAAGGGTACCAAACAAATTTGTCAGCTTTCTCTACTAATTATTGCATTCGATAAGACATATGTTTTCCCTAAGTAATTACACTCCGAAACCCAACCTTGTCATGACTGATCCTTTCTTGGCCCGTTTATTTTTTTATTTCCTTAGACTCCTGCCCACACCTTATTTCGGTTCGATAAAATACAAAGGTCTTTACCTATCAGTAGCCAAGCTTTACTCAGAACAAAATGCCTTCAAATACTCTAGGTTTTGATATTGTTAAAAGGAGCTGGTATAGTAAGTATGTCCCATGTAATCAGCTTCTGAACCAGTGGAGGAAGGCAGACTTAAATTCCACATTTCACCAAGAAGAATAAATGAGTCCGCTAGAAGTCCACTAGTTAGACAGAAGGCTAATCCATATTCTAAGCGATATTTGCACCTATAGTAGCATCCACCTATGGTTTCTCAACAGCTGCCGGATGATTTGTGGGTGTCTCAATCCTACACATTTACAAAGCCCCCAACGATTCAGAAGATGCCCAAGGCTCTACTAGATCCTTCAATTCCTAAAACTTCCGCGGCTCCTTCTACGGAAGAGTAACAAATAAGCTGCTAACGGCAGGTACATCGAATTCTGAATTCAATGCGAGGTCTTAACCTAGAATAGGAGACCGCAAAAAACCAACAGGTTTAAGGCACAAATCGGTAAGCCTGCTAATATTCTTCTTAAACTCAGAAAAAACCTATAGCTGTTCAGAATCAGAACCGTGCCCTCACCAAGTGTTTTCAGCTGAAATGTCCAGGCAAGAAATAATCCTTCAGAGGAAACTAGCATATTTAAGACTAATTTGGAGAAAGACCCGAGTCTTTACAGACCGAAACAAATGTAATGTAAAAAGCTTACCAGAATTACGAATAGCGCAGGGTGTAAATACTTTTGCGGAAAGAGTGAAACACTCGTTGAAACCGCCAGCCAGTAACCTCAAAAGCGGCAAATCTGCCAGAGTGAAATCAATCAGAAGACCGTATGGTACATGCTTGGGACTCACTTTACAGCTAACCAAGTCAGAAATAGCTTACAACAACGCATCACCATCCAATTCTGCAAACCTGCTAAGTACTTGGGTGTCATCCTGGATTGCAAACTTCTACAAACTAGATATTTTAAGTAGAAAGTCTTCGCGGCACGGTCTTCTGGCAGTACAAGGGAGCTGTCGGCAAGACAAGGCGGCCTGTCACCGAGAAGTGTAATTTAGATCTACTTGTATATCCCATGCATCAGCTATCTGGTGGAACAAACTCTCACGAAATTCTCTCCAAAGGATGGTCTGTTTCGGCAGCATTTGGCCTTTCCCTAGCATGCCTCTAGATGCATTGATGAATCTCCCTCCCCTTGATATTCATATCACGGCCTGCACTCTCAAAGTCAGCTTCCATTTAAAAAGAAATGGTATTTGGTACAACATGTGACGGAGCTTTGATGACCTTGCGCGCTGGCTGTCTTTTGACTCTGGCCTTATGGACTTGCCATCTGATGTAATGACACCAGAATTCCTGATGCAGAAAAAATCCGAAATAGACTTTCGCTGATTCAATTTAGGATGCGACGCTGGTATCGTACTGGAGGACTACAATGTCAAATTTCACTACTCGTTAGAAAAAATTTTATGACCTCCGAACTAGTTCCAGAATGCAAGAATTCACTGAACACTGTCGGAAAGCTAAATTTGTCTTGTCTGGGTCCCAGATCACAATGGGATCAAGTTAACTAAGATCGGTGATGAACTTGCTAGGCAAGGCTCATAACGTAGTTTTTCAAGGCCCGAACTTTCGTTAGGTCCCCTGCCTCCTCGGTTAAGCCTTCGATTGACAGTTGGGTTTCATATGAGCACAACAGCTGCTGGCATGGCTCTCCAGGTTACCGGCAGACCAAACGAATTCTTTCCGATGTCTTTAAAAGGTCAGTAGCCTTCCTGCTGTACCTCAGTAGAAAAGACTCCAGGCGTCCTGATGGGTCATTACACTTACTCCTAGGTAGTAGGGTAAGGAATATAATGGACTGGTTTTTCGTCAGAATGGTCTGTTCCGAAATAACAAAAAAAAAACAAAAATAGCTCACAACCAGCTGCTATCAAAATGTATATGAGTACTAACGTGAATGATCCTGCAAGATTGCCCTTCAATATCTGGTGGGCACACTCGACAAGAAGGAGAAGGCGTTGGGCTTTTTTATCGACATTGAGGGTGCTTTCGACAACAGATCTTTCGACGGCACGCACAACTCGATCAGGCAACAGGGCGGAGGCAAATCATTGGTCTTGGGGATAAATCGAATTTTGGAGAATAGGACTCTGATTACAGATGCTGAACGCAGATAATATATGATGGTAAACTGTGGATGCCCGAGAGGCAACATTCAACATTGCTATGGCGCATGTTTGTCGACTCACTTCTTAACGCCCTCTTTAGATCTGACGTATATGCTCAGGCATACTCGTATGTGGACGATGGAGCTGCACTGTCTATTGGGTCGTGCTTAGCCGCAATATGCCTTAAAGGGCATGCAGACGTAGACGTATACAAGAAATGGGCTTTCAACCAAGCTTTTCAAAGCTAAGGGTGTAAACTCTTTGAGAAGAAGGAATCTGACTGATCGGACTCATTTAGTATTCAAGGCATCACTATCCGTCCCTCCAACGAACCTATAAATATTTGGCTGTCTTCTTGGATAACAAACATCTTTGGACTAGACATGAAGATGATGTCGGCCTCCTGGCAGTGTCAAGGCAGGCGTTTTTAGCAAGATATGGGGCTTGTCACAGAGGAGTCTTCTCTGGATGCATACGCCTATGACATTGCCAACTATACACTATGGGTCGGATGTCTGTTACAATGAAACTGGAACCGTTATTGCTGCAAAGATACGAAGTCAACTTTCCCTACGCCCAAGACTGGTTTCGGCCAGGAATGTAGTCAGGTTTTCAAGGATTGCTCGAAAACCGATATACGATGTTACTTCTTGTTACGAAAACAAGCGTGTGCCTTAAAAGGGGTCATATTATGATGCTAATAAATTTTATTAAGAAAAATCTGTGGAAAGGCGGGGTATCAGCAGAAATCACTGTCTTGGTAGACCCCTCCCTCACTTTCGCAAATGCAAAACTGCTCTTAACGGAGGCAAAAAGCTGAATTCAGGTCCTAGGTCACAATGGAATGATTGATGGCAGATGAACTCGGAGGAGAGTTCCTCAAGACCTGAATCTGTATTGAGACACCCAGCGTCCTTCGTAGAGGCAGACAGATATGTTTCCCAGGTTCATAACTGCAGACTGTTTATTGGCGTCGTGATCTGAAACTGTGCTGTTGTTGCACTTCCTCTGTGAGTGTCCGGCCTACATTTGCTTTATGCCGGACCCGTTGATGTGGAGGATGCTGGTATTGGACACCTTATCATTGAAGCGGTTATTCACATTTCTACGAAAGACTGAAGGAGAAAAGAACAAATACAGTGGATCAGCCTTTTTTTTCTTGCTTCCATATATTTAATCGCTGTTTTACCTACCAATGCTCCAGTGAAATCTTTAGTAGCATTTCATCACTTTACTAGGATCTCTATTTCCCTGTCATTACAACGTTTAAACCTTTCAAATAAATGTGCATAATAACATATCTCTGTACTCGGTATCATAGAGGACTTCAAAATCAGTAAATAGCTGCTGGTGTCTCCAGCTTCAGCTTCTGGGATTTCCTCAAGATCCGCTGGAGCATAAAAGACTGTTCAATTTCCCAAAAGAACGTGCTCTGTTCGAGTTTATTTCGACTTCTTTGGCTCGAGTTGCAGTGCTTTATATTAATTTTTATTTTGACAGCATTCTTTGTTCCATCTGGAACGGCGGCATTTCTACTGGTCTAAAGCGAGTTTAGGCTCTCAAAAAGTTTGAATATTTGGGGTTAATGGTGCAGCGATCTGCGATCTATTATGATACAAGTTTAAAAATCTCATACGATTATGGTGTCGATAAGTCTTTCTGTATCCGGACAAGCTTTCTTAGGCACACTTCTGTATAGAATGTTGCAGGTTTCAATCGAATATCCGATCGCTATCTGCGTATTCCTGAGTGACTGCAATGATGTAGTGAAGAATGTGCTCTTACTGCACAAAACTTATGAAGCGACTTAACATTTCAAGAAGGTTCGGTCATCATTGTCTATAATTCATATTCATGTCCGTGGTTGTGTTGTGTACGCTTGCAAGGCTTTTGGATAACATTATTCATAGATAACTCACGACATGCTGAAGTTATGACGTCGTGAAATTTTTATTTCCGGCAGATAGAAATATTGTAATTTCAAAAACCTCACCACTAGTTATACCACCATTTCAGACAGATAGCTGACATTCTACAATACATAGTTTGTTAACTACTAGAATTTAAATTAACTCTTTCCGAATGACATTCTAGATATTAAGACAAACAAGAGAAATATTCAACTGAGATAACTCCTTCAAAAAATTTTCATTTTAACCTAAAAGATATGTTAACTCAATCTGTGATGAATCGTGTCTTTAACTCACCCTTTCTATCGTCACTCACTTCCATTGTCTTCCGTCGTCAATCCGACAAAATCTCAAATTGTATCTATTTGCCAATATCGTACGCAAATTTCCTCAATCCTTTCCAAATCTCTTTGCAAGTTTGCAAAATAAAAATTCCCTTTTCAAAGAATCAAAGTAAAGTTGCTCACATTGCGTGACGAACATGTATCTCAGCCTGACAGCATCTATCTCCGTTCATTTTTACAATCATCCTACAACCAGCAAATGGATATTGTAGCTGATATTGCTCAAACCTAAACCCTTCCCCGATGACACCAAACGAAAAACGAATAAAAAAAGAAAGGCAATTCCCACCCGACAATAGAGAAAATAGGGAGAACAATTCTTTCGTTGTTTTGTGGAACCACCATAAATTGGAATTAACATGTCATGTTAGATCGTCCAATTTATTCGGGATTACAAGTTGCTACAAGCTCCAGCACCCAGGAAACATGGAAAGAGTCATAAAATCGTCTGCGACATGACAACAATTCAAAATTAAAATGAGCGTACGCACATCAGACTCATGTTCCTGTTGTGTCCTGTGAGCCATAAACCGTGACTGTCTCGTCCGACGACCCTGACATTTAGCCCAGGTTTCACGTGTATTTTTGAAATGCTTCAGTGCAGAGTGCATTAACCAAAATGACGCGTACAGGACATGCCAAATTTTCTAAAATTATTTCGCCACCACATGACATGCGTGTGTCATAGAGGTTTTTGGATGCCACCCCCTATCAAGTGATTCACAACTGAGGACCAGACATGATGAGCTAAATACCCGTAAACGCACATGAGTATGGCGCACAAGTCATGACTAATCCCAAGTACTGATTGTGTCGAAGATACTCTCTCGAAAGATATTCTTACGAGTATTTGTACGAGTATGTTGGCTGCGAGAAATTCGAAGCCAAGAATAGGACAAATTCTTTGGAAAAACTCTCGACATTCTGTGGAAAGTGTTGTCTTGCGTTTCCATAAAGGTTGATGCTACTGATGGTGATGATGCTGGAACTGAACATCAGATGAGACCTCACACGATGATGTCGTTCAATTGTCGACCAGAGATGACTGTTGAGAGCTAACGATGGATGAAGATGATGCTGGGATGTTGCGTTGAAGGGTGATGAATTGTTGTTCATTGCACACCAAATATATGTATGCACAATTATACATGCAACGAGAGAATGGCACGAAATATGAGCTTGACACTTCATGCAGGGGCATTTAGTCAGTTTGACATTCTGTCTCCCAAGGGTAAGTATAAAAGTTTTTTGCTGTGCAAAAGATTTTGGACAAACTGTTGGTGTACTACCTTGCGGGACAAATGGAGTTAAGTGATAAGGTCTCTTCCAGACAGATGAAATCGACAAATTTGAAGATGGAAATTGTTTTCAGAACAGCTGCCCTTAAATCTAACCTACGACGAGGGGCAATGTAATGTGGCGCCGACATATTGAGATAAGATCCATGATGAACTATAAAAGCACTGCTACGCTATGCCTCCTCCTGAAGCCATCTGAAAATTTCTTGGGAAATTATGAACAAACTGGACGAATGACGAATCTCTAATTTCTTGCTCCGAAGTGGAAATCAACGCCTTAAATATGAACTGCTAACCCTTCGTTGATGACTTTTGATTGCCAATGGTCGGATTTTGGAACATGAAAAATCTCCTTGGCGCTCAAAAAATGTTGCGGCGATTTATATAATAGAAGTTGGGGGAGAATATATGAGAAACGGTGTTCGATTCTCTGCTTGGAATTAAACAAGATCGTAAGATTCGCCCATCGCGAAAACTATCAAACTCAGCTCTGGTAAGCTAACTGGGAGCACGAAGATCTTAAGGCTATAACCAGCAGCTCGGAATGACGAGAGAATTTCAAAGTAGAGTAAAAGGATCATCACGCAGCATTACTATCGGACGAGAACGTCTTCTAAGGATGGAAAGACCATAAAAGCTGTTTTGAAATAGGTCAATTAGGTGCAGTGGATATTAAACCAGGTATAAAGGGATTATCTGAGGAAATCAAGGTGGATCAACACCAAAACTCAAGTACGCGTTTGTAATATTCGACAATACTCGTACTACTCCCCCTTTGCTAAGTCGGTGCTGTTGTATATGTATAACACCGAAAATGTTTGTACTTCCGTAAGGCCGTCTTCACGTAGAAAGGGAAGCAATCGTAGCGTTTGTGTCTACATTTGAGTACCGGTGATCACTGGAAGCATCATATTCCACTCTTATGGCGGTCCCTAATTAGTTAACCTATTTAAACTGGAATTAAATTAGACGCAAACACGCTGCCGTTCCCGTTCTACAGCCGAGGAGCAGTGATGCTGAAATAAAGAATACTGCCGTCAGTAGAGGAATATATTGGCCTAGAAGTAACAGACAAGGGATAGTTAGCGCAAATCAAAAAAAAGTTAAGTAGACAGAACGGAGCCCTTGGTTACAATAGCAGTTAGTTTGTGGATATCAGATTTGAACCGTCCAAAACAACTTGAATCAAACGTTCCGAGAGATGATTTCTTTTCTATTAACAAAGAAGTTCATCGAATTTCAACTGTTCGCGTTTTCAGTAAAAGGATCTAATGCCGAATTCTATCAAATGAAATATCAGGATTAACTATCTCTTGATTCCACTTTCTGCTATGTGATAATGTACCAGTGAACTTGTAGCAATGAAAATAGAGCAGCTGGTCATAAATCAGTTTCCGTGTATCGAGATATTTCATAAGCTGTTGTTCCATCAGAGAGACAGGCTTGGCGATTGGTCAGGAAACTGTGCAATAGCACCACTACAATCAAGTTCATAGCGAAGTATCTGCCATACCTCCCAGTAGTGGTACCCGGTACATACATAAAAAATCCTTACTCAAGCAGACTATATTGGCATGGGCATGCGCGATCAGGAGCATAATACTGGCCTACGCAATCATAAGGTACAGAAGACATTATAAAGATGTGGCATCAAATAGAAATGGATACACTGTTGACGATCCTTGAAAACGTTAAAACGACAACGACCTTTAGATCTGCACATGGCATCTACTACTATCACGCAGATACCACTGGCATCCACAAAGAGCGATGGACTGAGCAGGACATAAGGAGGGTGAAAAACTGTGACACATACCATAGTGATTGCTATAGGGAATAGAAACAACGACTGCTCGGATGCGGATTTGCCACATGCGGAAGATTTAGAAAATCTTGAGCTCCGACACATGAGCGAGCGTCTTATGACAATCCGCATCAAGGCTAAACTCAAGCATAAGCTCAATATGCGCCCATTCTACTACGGAGGACAAGGATGACGCCCTCACAGAAGGTTTCTACAAGCCCTTCGACAAGACGTATGAGGAATGTCCGAAGTATCTAGGATAGGAAAGGAGGACAACTTTGATAGGAAAGTTGACACATACTGCAACACGTCTGGCAACGTACTTAAGCTTATTGACTTTGCGGCGGGACGAAATATCACTATAGGATATTATACGAGGGGCGTTCAATACACAAGGACGCACGAAGGTCTCCGGATTATGAGACGTTAAATCGAATCTATCACATTGCGATGGACGTAAAGCATGCCTCCAGTATCCTGGACTTGCCCATGTTCTGGGAAGCTAACACTGATCCGGATCACCACCGTGTTGCAGCCAAGGTACGAATGCCGATTTCCCAAACGCCGCAATAAAGACGAACTACAGTGAGAAGATATAACGTAGAAAAGCTAAATCAAAATCTTCCATGAACGCTCATCCCGAAATCTCTCAACAACTCATGAACTTGTGCCATCAAAGACGCCGCAAGTGATGTGCGTCAAGAAATCCCTAGTTTGATAAAAAATGCCGGCAGGCACATGCAACTAAACAAGAAGCGTACAAAGCGGCGCTGCACTGAAGGACTAGAGCCGCTTCTGTGTTCTAAAAGCAAAGGAGACGGGAATAACATTGGCTTCCTCTTCAGAAGAAAAAACGAGCACTAGTCGCTTGCGATCGAAGACATTGAGAGACGGAGTTTAGGAATAAAGTGCGACAGTTTTACCACCACGTAAAAATAAAGAACCAAGGCAAGAAGACGCGCACAGAAACCAGTAGAGCTGTAGAGATGTAGGAGACCTAGTAGTAGAGTCACAGTCGGAGCTGAAAATATGGAAAAACCGATGATTGCCAAAACCTTCGTCCACCTGACCAGAAAGTAGTAAGAATAGCAATATCTAAGCTAATTAACAAAGCACCGGGACCTGACGGCTTGCCCAGTGCGGTATTCAAAGCTGCTGGAAATGGAATCTCCCCCTCAACTGCGCCAATTTTAGAGGCATATGTCTCCTCAGCTTCGCATACAAGATCTTATCTGCCATATTAAGTGAACGTATGAAACCATTCGCCAACAACTTGATTGGACCCTTTCACTACCGTTTCAGACCGTGAAAGTGCACAATCGACCAAATCTTTACATTCCGCAGATCCCGTAAAAAACTGTAGGAAGTCAAATCGATACCCACTATCTTTTCATCGATAAGGCCGCATATGACAGCATTTTAGAGCCATGGAGAACATTCGCTGGTCCCCCAAGGACGGTAACGACTTAACCGAGATGTGACAAAAGGTTTTAGACAAGGTGACACATAAGTGGGAGAATTCAGAGGGCTGTCATTGGTGCGTTCGCTAGTATTGAAACGGAAGCTGCCAAAATGGGTTTAGCTGTAAACGGGGGTAAAACCAAGCATTTGCTGTTAATAGGAGGTACACACAGCATAAAAGAATTGGACAGAACGTTGAAACAGACAGCTATAATTTCAAGCTAGTAAGGGACTTTGTCTATCTTTGCTCTGCTATAAATTCTGCCAACAATACCGTAGCAGAAATATAACGAGGGATCACTCTTGCCAATCGTTTTTTCTTTGGTCTAAGAAGGCAGTTGAGTAGTAAGATCTTATACCGCAAAACTTATGGTGCTCTATAAATATAAGACCTTGATCATCGCTGTCCTACTTTATGGCGCTAAAGCATGTCGAAAATGGACGAGGATATCATCAGTCGTTTCGAGATAAAAATCTTCCGAAAGATATTGAGACCCGTATGCGTTGTTGGTCTTTGGAGGAGAGAATTACCGAGGAATTATACGAGTTATACAGTGTCATCGATATAGCCAGAAACGTGAGCATTAGTCGCCGGATATGGCCAGGGCAAATAGAGCGATCAATGCTCCACAGAATCTTCAGATTTGAATCGGGGGGATTTCAGATTTCAGATTTCAATTGAGGAAGACCTCAATTTATATGGAGCGCACAACCGACTTGGAGTGCGCAAGTGGAGGCAGTTAGCTTAATAGAGACAGGCTAACTGGAGAAGATTGTTAGTAGAGGCCTAGGTTTACCCCAAACTGCACGTATGGTGGCACCCAAGTAAGTCATTCCATCGGAGTTTCCATAGTTTTCAAAAAAAAGGTAACTAACTCCTCCGGTGCATTTTTTTGGGAAGAGTCCTAATCAATAGAGTTGATAGAAAAGACTATGTAGCGGTTTTGCCAAAGTAGGAGAAAACCTTTTGGAAAGAACAGGAGGTATACCATTTGAACCCTCGCATTTGTGTTTGTTAAGATCTTAAAATTTTCTTGCTGGATTGTAGTATAGAAGGTTCAACGGGCTCTAGACGGGTTCATAGCACAGTCATATATATATACTCGTATATATAAATCCTTTAATCCCTCGGGAGGCATAGGGCGTCAACAACGACTGCCCGCTATCTTGTTCAGAGTTCTGCAGCACGTTTGAGCTCCCTCCAACTCATTCCTAAAGAGCTCGATTCCTCCTCGACTGTTCTGCGATATGTATGTCTCGGGCGCGCCGCTGTTCTGCGTGCTTGGGTAAGCGGATTCTATTGCATGGCGTACTTCGCAATAGAACCGTCCATTGCCACTTTTTCCTCCGTATAATAATGTCTCTAGGTTCTTGGCCCGTTCTCTGATAAAGCTGAGCATTAGAGGTACGATTGGGCTAAAAACTCCTCAGAATGATTCTTAGAAATCTATGTACGAAGGTTTGCAGCTTGCGTGTGGTAGTGGTCTCAACCTGCCAAGTACTGCACCCATAAAGCAGTACTGATTCTATGTTGAAGCGGAACAGTCGCAGCTTCGTTCTCAAGCTGAAATCTTTGATTTTCCAGATTTTGGGTAGCATTCTGAATGCAACTGTAGTCCTCCCGATTCTGCTGCACATATCCAGTTCGGTGCCGCCACGGTTAGCCGAGACCACACTTCCTAAGTATAGAAAGCTGTGAACTTTCTCGACCTCCTGTCTGGCCATATTAAGTTGAGCGCGGGCGTTGTACGGGCTTTCCTTTTGGATGTGTTTATTTTGAGCCTCGCTTTGTTCGCCTCAGCTTCCAAATTGTGAGCCATCAAATGAAAGTCCATTATCCGATGTGAAAACGGAATAGGTAAACATTTTCAGCGTAGTCAATGTATTTAAGGTAAGATGTCATTGTCCATCGAATTCCAAAGTTGCCTTCTGTCAATGCTGCACAGAGTACATCGCTGATAACCACCAAAAACATTAGTGGTGACAGTATACACCCGTGATGTACTCAACTTTGGACTTCAAAATCCTCAGACATCTTACCATCCGTGCAAAACGAGACATTTACCATCCTCGTATGTAGCTTTAGTAATTGCCTGGAATGCATCTCCTTCGTAAGGCCAACCATATAGCTTCTCGATTCAAACTGTCGAAAGCCTTGTCGGAGTCGATAAACAGTAAATGTAGCTCAGACCTGCATTCAACCCACTGCTCTATATTGATTCGTAAGGTGTTTATGTGGTCGATGCAGGAGGATCCAGCGCGAAAGCCTGCCTGTTCGACGTCGAGAGTTGAATCTAAATGTTCTCTGATTCGTTCCAGAATTATTCTAGCCCTTATTTTGGCTACGGCTGGAAGAACACATATACCTCTCCAGTTTCCAACACTCCATCAGGTTTCCCAGTTTTGGTAACTTGATGATCATCCCTCTTTTCCACTCCTGCGGAAATTCTTCACTATCCCACGCTCTGGATATGAGTGGTTGTAACAGATCAGCCGATTAATTTGGTGCCGCTTGGTTTATTTCGACAGGGATGCCATCAATACCCACCGCCTTATTTTCCTTGAGGGAACTGATTGCTGCTAAAATTTCGGTTTTACTGGGAGGCCCGATGCGAATTCGGGAATATGTTGCCTCGCAGAACTCATTCGAGTTCGAGATCATAGCCGTAGCAAAGTTTTCTCTCCATCTAGTGAGTTGTTCCTCATCGGAAGTCAGTTTCCACTGGATGTTGTTTGGAGTTCCGACCTCATTGGTGATTTTGTAGACAGGGTTACTGTCGCACCTGCTTGCTGCTTGTTCCGCCCTTGAAGCCAGTGTGTCGATGTAATGACACTTATCACGTCTTATACTACGCTGCAGTTCTTTCTTCTTCACACGATATTGGACTTCTAGCTCGGTACTCTCTACTACTGAGGCGGCTGCTAACCGAGCTATGACTGCTATCCGACTCGATCCGTCTAGAGGTTTCAGTCGAAAGCCATGTGCGGTGACTATTCTACCTTTTACCGGAATAGGTGATTGCCCGAGTTGTAAATACATTTTTCACAGCATTCCAGTGGCCGTCCTCGGTATTCTGCGTTGCGCTACTGATTGCTTCTGCTTCTAAAGCAAGGTGGTCCCTGAACTGTTGGCGCACTTGCGGATCCCTGAACCTGTCGGTATTGAACCTGGTTGTTTTGAGAAAGGTTGCCCGGTTATTGTTGACGGATGCAGTACGAAGACGTATATGAGCTATTCTATTCTTGTCGAATGTCTGCTCAGCGTCTGTTTCGGACGTCTAGAAGACAATTTCCAAAGCGATGGCTGATAGCAATGTGATCTATCTGGATGTTCGCTGCCTGTCAGTTGAAACCTAGCTGATCTTGCGGCAGGTGGTATACTTAAACAGTGTGCCTCCATTGACTAGGCGGTTGGTATTACAGATGTCCACAAGCCGCTCACCGTTATCATTCCGTTATCCAAGGCCGTGAACTCCCATCACGTGTTTAAGCATAGTCTTGTCGCTACCTACCTTATGCGTTCGACTGTGGCCGACGCCTAATTGGCTGTAAAAATTGTCCTCTTCATCCTCATCCGCGTCTTCAGTTGGAGCATGACTCTGTAAGATGGTGGCTTTTCTTACTCTAATCTGTGAAGGTTCCAGGATATGAGGCTTCTCTCGCAGCTGGTGTTAGCATCAATCCTACTCCAGACCTCTGAGCATTTCTAGCTGGCTTGCCAAAGTAGAGCGCGACAGTGGTTTTTGTTGCGAACTGGTATTCGCCCGCCAACGAACCATTTTATCTCACTCGTGTGAAGTCGAGTTCCAATTGGAGGAATCTGGCGTTATGAGGCCCTTCTTGGAGTGACTCGAGGAGGGTCTTAACGTTCCAGAATCCAATGCGATAGTCAAAGATCCCCAACAAGTTATCCGTTCGTGTCCGAGGTGTTTGCTGTCGATTCGTAGGAGTTGGTTTTTTTCTGATTATGGCTCGCTGGGCCAGAGACCAACCGACACTTATCCTGCGAAGAAATTCGCAGATGACACCGCGAGGAAGTTGAGTACGGCTTACTAACAGAGCTGAGAGGTTGTTAACTGCAGTGGCTCTTACTCGCTATTTAGCGGACCTGCTACTAGGCCTATGTTAGTCATTCGCCATCCAGCATAGGTTTGATGAAAAAGCTACGTAGCGGTTTTGCCAGCGTAGGAGAACACTTTTTCTAATGAGCGGGAGATATACCACTTGAACCCTCGCAATTGTGTATGTTAAGATCTGTTCGGGCGTTGAACAAAGAAAATTGGATTTGTAAAAAAAGTTTTCTGGAACAATGACCAAACTGTTACAAATTTTGAAGGAAACCGTATTTTTCACGTTAAAATAAAACCACCGCTCTTCCAACGTTATAAAAAGATTACATTTATTTGCAATAATATTTGACCTTTTATACGACTATTGTTTACAGTAGGTATTTTGACATTTACAAGAAATTCCCCTTTTTAGAACATTAAGGGTGGGTGGTGTCCTCGGCACAATCGGTATGATTTGGTGACGTCATTCTGACCGTCAACATTCTCCCCCGACAAAAATAGTGTTTTCTTAACTACGCCCCTGGTCTTCTTACGATCTCTTGCCAGTTTGCAGCTGCCTATATTGTTGCTTCTGCCTTACTCTCGTCATCGTAAACAATGCATGCGTTTTGGTACATGAAAAGAAACAACGGATTATTGCATATGATTATATAAGGGCAGTGACACTAGACAGCAATGGACAATTGTACATCAAAACACCTAACATTCATAATCCGGCAATCAAGCCCACACACGATCCCGTTTATGTGTGTAATTCGATCGTATGTCATTTTTGTTGTTTTTGCTTCGCTGTCTTCTCTTGTTGTATGCCGGCGATGATAGTTGATTCCATTTTGCGTGTTGTTGCAATACGATATTGGCTGAGCTGTTGTTGCGATGACGATAACTCGCCATCGTGAGTTAGTATATTTTCTTTTCTTTTTTTTGAGGTGCAGTTGTTGGTGGTTTATGTTGGCGTGACGTAGGTACCCGGTTTGTAACTCAATTTCGGTGGTTCGTGTATAATCGTGTTAAAAATTTATATTTAATAATTTTAGGTTTTGATATGTGTTTGGAATCCAATATAATACAGGTGATTGGAATTAGAGTTAAATAAAATTAGTTGAAATTCATTATGGGTTTTTTTTTTTTTTTTCGCGTCCCTCAGTGATGCGTGTGTGTGTGTGTGAGAAAGAGTGTGTTTTTTTTTTTTTGTGGGAAATGATCAATGGACTATTGGACTATTCTGCAACTGAGGTGTCGATGCTTCGATGAATTATGTGAGTGCGTGTGTTGTGTAGTAGAGTAGTTTATATTGAATGTTTCATTTTGGATTATTGCGTAAGTAAGTAAAGTGCGAGTGAGTGGACTGTATGTTAAATTCCAGGAACGTTACAGTGTGTGGAAATGTGTGATTGGTGTGGGATGCAGGTTGGTCGAGATTGAGAGTTGTGTGAATTTGTATGTACATTTTTTTTTGTGTGTGGAATGTTTTCGTCTGTAGACCTTTATTATTTTTATTCTGTGAATTTATTAATCCATTTATATACTATATATATATATATATATTTATTTATTTATTTATTTTTTTTTTTTTTTGGGTAAAGATGTGCGTATATTTAGATTTTGAATTGCATTAGTGACGTTTTGCGTAGTTTCTGTTTGTGTTGCGCTTGTTATTGAACTAGTTCTCAGGTTCAAGATTTGTAGATTGCGGTTGGTTTGTTGGTAGCGGACAAAGTTTTGTTATTGGTCGTTTCAAAATTCCTTGTTTTGTTTTTATTTTTACGACGCGTGTAATGTTATCTGCTCCTGGATATAGTTCTTGGATGCGACCTAAATTCCATTTCGCGGGCGGAAGTCGTTCGTCCTTCAAAAGAACAAGGTCACCTACCTTCAGTTGGGTTTGCTGCTTCAACCATTTCGGGCGTTGTTGCAGCCGAGCTAAATATTCTACTTGCCACTGCTTCCAAAAGGTTTGTAGGTGTGCTTGAACTGCTTTCCACCTGTCGATATGTCCTTGTTTGCCTATGGACATGTCTGGTTCTGGTACGCTGAATAAGGTCGTTCCTATTAGGAAGTGTGCAGGAGTAAGTGGTTCGAAGTCGTCGGGGTTCTCGGTTAAGGGGCACAGAGGCCTCGAGTTTAAACACGCTTCGATCTGCGTCAAAAACGTGGTGAGCTCCTCAAACGTGAGTGTGCCGTTACCGACAATCCGTTTTAAGTGGTACTTAACACTCTTCACCCCTGCTTCCCATAATCCCCCAAAATGGGGAGAAGCTGGGGGGATGAAGTTCCACTGGGTTCCTTCTGCTACTGTGGTGTCTGCAATCTCCTTCCAGTCATGGATTGCGCCTTTCATCAGACGACGCAGTTCTGTATCTGCTCCAACGAAATTAGTTCCGCAGTCGCTATAAATTTGACCACAGACTCCTCGTCTCGCCGTAAACCTTCTAAATGCTGCTAAGAAGGCTTGAGTTGTTAGATCGCTTACTGCTTCAAGGTGAATAGCTTTGGTGGCTAAACAAACAAACACAGCTATGTACCCTTTGTGGCACTTGGATCCACGGCCCTTCCATGCTCGGATATTGATAGGTCCCGCGTAGTCTACACCTGTGTGGGAAAAAGGTCTTGATACCGTCACTCGGGGTGCAGGTAATTCTCCCATTAGTTGATGTGCTGTTTGACTCCGAAACCTGTAGCATGTCGTACAACTGTTTATATGCTTCTTTACAGCTCTTTTAAATTGTAATATCCAATATTTTTGTCGAATGTGCACCATCATAAGTTGGATTCCCCCGTGCAATGACCTTTCATGAGAATCGCGGATGATGAGTTTAGTGAAATGATGTCTGGGTTCCAAAATTATAGGGTGCTGTTGGTCGTAAGGAATGTTTGCATTCCGCAACCTTCCGCCTACACGAAGAACTCCTTCCCCATCAACGA
This sequence comes from Volucella zonaria, assembly GCA_963966105.1. Lineage (NCBI taxonomy): Eukaryota > Metazoa > Arthropoda > Insecta > Diptera > Syrphidae > Volucella > Volucella zonaria. Next base: position 189,271,783 of record OZ014532.1, on the reverse strand, counting down.
ATGGGTTTAAGGATCCCATACCCTTGGAATTCGTGTTTTCGGCAAACATTTCATTCTGGGCGGAGCGCGCAACTATTTTTGCAGCGTTGTCCAATTCACTGGGTAAAAAAGATCCGAAATGACGGTTTAATGAATTGGACTTTGCGTTATTGATGAAGCGTTTGCACCAGGCTGTTACCCGGACAAGTCGAGATAAATTCGATGATCGATGGATCAGTTGGGTTAGTACATTTTCTCTCAACGTCGCAGAATGAACTTGAACCTTCCTTTTACCTTCCTCTGTCGAAAGACTTACTGGCTGTGCTGGCAAATCGAATATCCAAGTTGATCGCAGAAATTCCGGACCGTTCCACCACAGTGTCTCACCAACTAACAAAGAAGGCAACATACCTCTGGACGCCAAATCTGCAGGATTGTGTTGAGTTGGGACATGTTTCCAGATGTGACTGTCCGTTAACCGTTGGATCTCGCTAACGCGATTCCTGACGAATGTCTCCCAACGTGAAGCCGGTGCAAGAATCCATGCCAATGTAATGGTAGAATCTGTCCATGCATGAATTGGGGTTTCCTTCAGGCCGAGTGTGCATGAAACGTAGTTTAACAGTTTCGCCAGCGTAACAGCACCGCAGAGCTCAAGGCGAGGAAGACTAACCGGTTGCATTGGTGCGAGTTTGGATTTTGACATCATAAGGTGCATATGAACCTTTCCTTGGCTGTCTTGTGCCCGAAGATAGACTGCTGCTCCATACGCCTTCTCTGACGCATCGCTAAAGCCGTGTAATTCCATACGGCACTTCTTGTCAACTGTTTGAACCCACCTCGGAATCCGTATATCATTAATGGCTGATAAGTCGTTGTATAGGCTGATCCAGCTGTCGAGCACCCCTTTCTCGATTGGCTCATCCCAAGAGACCCTTTGAATCCAGAGGAGCTGCATGATGAGTTTCGCTTTTAAAATACACGGTGATATCCATCCCATGGGGTCAAACAGTCGAGCAATCGTTGACAATATGAAACGTTTCGTTGGTTGTTGACTATCCGGAGGCGTGAACCTGAAACAAAAGTTGTCAGCATTGGGAAGCCAATGAATACCCAACGTTTTGATCCGATCTGATCCTTCCGACGGAACCGCTAGAGATAATTCTCGATCCTGGGTTGGAATATCCTTGAGCAGCTCTTCCGCGTTTGACGTCCATTTCCGTAAGTTGAAACCTGCCTTTTCTAGGACGGCCTTAACTTCCTTCTTTTTTATGTTTGCTTCTTCAATGGTATCCGCACCGGAAAACAAGTCGTCGACGTACATTTCGGTGCGAATCATCTTCGCAGCCCTAGGATACTGAGCTTCTGCCGCTTTCGCTACCTCCACCAATGTCCGAATCGCTAGGTAAGGAGCTGAAGCAGTTCCAAACGTCACCGTCTTAAGTCTAAAGACCTTTAATTGCTCAGTTGGATGCTTACGCCAAAATATCAGCTGATAGTTTGAGTCCAACTCTGTTACCCATATCTGCCGGTACATTTTCTCGATGTCCGCTGAAAAGGAGAAACGATATAGTCTCCAACGTAGAGTAACATCAGTGACATTGTGTTGCAAGGAGGGACCAGTCATCAGATGATCATTTAAGGAAGATCCGTCGGATGTCCTATATGATGCATCAAACACGACCCTAAGCTTGGTCGTTGAGCCGGTTTCCTTTAGAACGGCATGATGTGGGAGAAAATAATGACTGCTTTTGGATACGTCGTCTTCTTCAACTTCACTCATATGACCAAGCTGCAAGTACTCTTCGATGCATAAAGCGTATTGGGTATGCAGTTGTTGATCAGCCGCTAAACGCCTCTCCAGGGACCTGAAACGTTGAAGAGCTCCTTCACGTGACCTTCCTAGTACCGGATGAAGATTTTCCTTAAACGGCAGTGCTACTTGATAGCGTCCATCTGCCATACGCCTAACATTGTGTACAAAATGTTCTTCGCATGCGGTGTCTTCGGTGGTTTCACAGGGCTCGAACGGAGTTTCTTCAAGCTCCCAAAATCTTCGAAGTTGTGCATCGACGTCCGATGTTTGGAAGAAAACCCTGGTTGATCGAGGTTCGACTGTTGATCTGCCGAACAAAATCCATCCCAACTTGGTCTTCTGAGCAACAGGAACGGTTTTTTCCTGATGACGTATTAGATCTGGTAGCATTATGTCTGCTAATATATCGCTGCCCAACAGAAGATCGATCTTAGCTGGCTTGTAAAATGATGGGTCTGCTAATTGTAAACCGTTGAGGTGCCTCCACTCGCCGATAGAGAGGATTCGGGCCGGGAGATGGCCAGACAGTGACTGAAATACTAAAGCTTGTGTTGTTGTTTGGAAGGCTGTATAACACGATCTAATCGTTATGTCTACAACCTTTTTGCAAGTGCCACTGCTGACTAACCCTAACCCGGACACCTCAACATCAGTTGACTTAGATTTCAAACGGAGTAGCTGAACAGCGGACTCCGTGATAAAAGAAGCCTCGGAGCCTGAGTCCAACAAGGCTCGAAGTGGTAAACTGTCTCCCGAAGATGTCCTTACCTTAACAATGGCTGTAGACAGCAAAACCTGTGTGTTGGAGTCCAGTGTTGAGTGATGGTTTCTCACACCAGAACTTGTTGAAGGTGGTTCTTCGTTAGATGGGTGGAAAACTGGAGCTTCGCTATTAAATGTGGAGGTAATATATGTTTGTGTCTGTGGTGGTTGGACATTTGAATGTGAGAATTGATTAATATTCTTTATATGGGAAGATTGAGGGTTTGAGTTATTTCTTATGGTGGAGGGGTTGGAAGGGTTAAAATGCGGGATTTGATTTTGTAACTGAGAAGCGTGATTTGTGCTATTGTGTAAGAGTGAATGATGTGGCTGCTGACAATAATAGCACCTACGTGTACTTGGACAATGTTGTGACGAATGACTATACGCTAAACAGTTAATACATAGACCTAATTTGTTCACATTTTGATATTTATCAGAAATGCTCATTTTTAGAAATTTGTTGCATTTCCTGATAGCATGCTGACCTTTGTTGCAAAGCTTGCAGATGAACTTCGAGGTGTTTGATTGGACGTAGAACGAGTTGCGCTGCGGTACCTTCTTCACCGAATCTGATGGTCGACCCTGCTGATAATTAACCGCCTCCAGTGTACGGAACCTGGTTTCGAGGAATTGGGTGAATTCCGCAAAGGTTGGTAGTTCCTTGCTGTCCCTTTTGGATCCCAGCCTCTCCTCCCAAAGCTGTTGCGTTTTCGAAGGAAGTTTCTGCAGCAGGATGTAAACCAGAACCACATCCCAGTGTTGGACAGGTACCTTCAAGTTGTCCAAACTGTGCACCACTTCTGTTGACGTGTCTAACAACTCTTTGATGGATTCAGCTCGCTCCTGGGTAGTCGTCGCCAAATTGAATAAAGTTTTGAGTTGACTGTTCACCAAAAATCGAGGGTGATCGTACCTGTCTTGGAGAATAGCCCATGCTTTAGTGTAATTGCCGTTAGCAATACCTAAATGTGCTAAAAGCTTCTCAGCTTCACCTGTTACGCTCGTTTTGAGATAGTGCATCTTTTGGATTTCCGACAACGATGAATTATGATGGACCAGCGACACAAACAGATCGTGAAAACAACGCCAAGACTCGTAGCTCCCTGAGAAAACTGGAACCGGGATGTTCTTCAGCCTCAAATCCGCATTATGGGATGATTTTAAATTACTGGAGTCCATATCGGTGACGTCCATATTGGCGTTATCTTTTATTTTGACCTTATCGATTGTGTCCATTAAATCACCTCTGTACTCGAAATACAATTCTCGAATTTGCTCGTAAGTAGTCTCAATTTCATTACCTTTATCGTCGTCCTGAAGCTCACTAACACATTTTTCATAAATTTCAGCAGCCGACTCCATGGATTTCTCTAAAAGATTCAAGCGGCCTGCCAAATAATTCGCCGTTCGTGTCGTGGAGCCCCTTTTGGCGAAATTTGAGACGTCCTTTTCGAGCTGCGAGAGTACTCGACTCAGCTTTGTAGGTTTCATTTTTAACAACCTTACTATTTTAATACAAAGCCACACAAAGTAAATAAAATTCGCTTACTTGTGAAATGTTGAATCTCCAGATGATCTCCAATGTCCACCAGATCGAATCCGCAGCACTAGTCCCAGTTTTAGTCAGTCCAAGTTCAAGTTGCACACACAGCACACAAATTTAATTAAAATTTTTAACTTTTGTCTTTCGCAAATTCATACAAAAAGTAATGTGTTAAAACGTAAAAAAATTCAACAAAGTTAATCCGGCTTGATAGGACCAAAATGTTCGGGCGTTGAACAAAGAAAATTGGATTTGTAAAAAAAGTTTTCTGGAACAATGACCAAACTGTTACAAATTTTGAAGGAAACCGTATTTTTCACGTTAAAATAAAACCACCGCTCTTCCAACGTTATAAAAAGATTACATTTATTTGCAATAATATTTGACCTTTTATACGACTATTGTTTACAGTAGGTATTTTGACATTTACAAGAAATTCCCCTTTTTAGAACATTAAGGGTGGGTGGTGTCCTCGGCACAATCGGTATGATTTGGTGACGTCATTCTGACCGTCAACAAGATCTTAAAATTATCTTGGGGGTTGGTACCATAGAAGATTCGACGGTGTCTGGCGGATTCATAACATGGTCTTCTAGCGCTGAGCTGGTTGCGTAGTTGGAAAAGAGCGGACAATTAAAATGTCACTGTAAATGAGCGTTAAGCGGAAGATAAAGCAGAATTTCTAAGGTTTCAGATGAACGGCCAACAGTTTCTACTACAATTGTGACACTGGTATTTTTTGATCCGGTTTGCGGTTATAATGTTGAAACTTCAGAGATTTTTTTTTGTTCAAAACGGTCTTTTAAGATTGAAAAGACTGTTGCCTTACACTGACAGGCTCTTTACAGCTCGAATCACTCCGAACTCTTTCTTTTCATTTGATACCCTTCACCTGATGAGATAAATGGGATCTCATTTCAAAAGAAATAAAAACGATTTCAGTACGAAGAAAGGACACACAATTCCTTGAACAGCGCAAAACTCGAATTACCCTCCAGTTGGAGACTTCTGTAAATAAAGCAATAGAAGATTACTTGTTTACGTAACATACATGTATGGAATTTTAGACCCACGAAGTTGAATATTGGATAAGAACAGAGATTGCATGGTGGTGGAGTTAGATCACTACCCACGTTCACGAAGATTCAGTATATTGCTGGAACTAGTTCGCTTCTTTGCAGCTTCAGATCTGAATGGTCCCAGTGATCTGGACAGGGATCAATCAATTTTATTAAATACCAAAACATCTGTACTACATTTACGGACGTGGACATACGCAGAGAAGTGATTGCTTCTTGGCCCCCAAAAAATTGTTGTATCCACGTTAAATTCCCGGGCCATTACAGATAACAAACACAACAACGCAGATGCTGATCAAAGAAGATTCCAACGTTAAATTACCGTATCCAAGCTAAAGAATTCAATGGAAAATACATTATTGGCTAATATACTCTAGACCTTTATCAGACCCACCAAAGCTTAAAATTCGAGGCAAGTAAGGGCTAGATACAAATGTATATAAACCACTCTTCATGAGATCTTTACACCACTCAAGAGGAGGCTGAGAAAGTAAATAGTTTGTCTTATCTAGGAAGTATCGTCTCGGCCAACGGTTAGGCAGAACTCGCTATGAACCGCAGAATAAGGATGATGCAGTTTGGATTTGATATGCTGACCGAAGGGTGGAATAGTAATGTTCTTGGCAGTAATTTTATCCGTAACTTACACGGTTATTCTAAAGTTGCTTCATTCTGAAAATTGTGCAGTAAGATCGTCTCTCAAAGGAATAGGTCCCCAGAAAACAGACTAACAGAGCAAAATTTCTCAACGAAAAATGTGGCAGCAGATTGGTTACATCGAAATACGCCAGGACAACTTCATTCCGAGTCACACAGTGCAAAAGAATACGCTTATTCAGTCAGGAGCAAGAATAAGTCTTCCTAAGAAAGTGTGGCACAGCTCAGTTGAAAGCGAATCAAGAACCCTTTTTATGAGTTGAAGAGTGCCAAATCAAACTGAGAAAGGAACCGAACGAGATGCCATGCAATCGTTTTTGAACGAACGAAGTTCAGGGCCTAAAGCTTCTCGATATGGCAATTGAGTGCCTAAGAATAGATAGACAGACAGGCAACAAACTGGATAGAAGGGGAAGAAACTCTGTCAGTTGCCAGGATGTCAGTACTTTACATCATGAGCAAGAATATTCGCTGCGTCTGAAGTGCAGGGCCTTTGGACGGCCCTGTAAGTGATAAAGTATTGTAGATAGTGCAGCTTGAATCGAGAATTACTAGTATATCTCGTTTGAGGTAATAATTTCGAAAAAATACCTGAACCCTTAACGTGGTATATTCGACAATATTTTTATGTTTTTCTGGCAATTTTTCTTTAACAAAAACAAAGAGCACATTAGACCTTTCCACATGTAATCCTTGAGTGCATCAAAACACATAAACTGCTTAAAGATTTGTATTGCTCTATAAGATCATAGTGACTATACTGATGTCCTACAATTTAAGAACGTTAATGTATTATTTTTGGAAAGCATGTGCCAAGTGAATCAGTAATTAAAAGACCACATTAACTGTTAAAATAAACTTTAAGTTTTAAAGGAACCACACACCCTGGCTGACGACCAGGATTGACTGTTTCAAGTACGAGTACTTGTATATACGAATATACAGTGCAGTGGAAGTTGAATATTATACTTATTGTACGGAAAAATCCTCCCAGAAATTTACTTCAAAAGCCGTCTCTGGGACATGTGAATACGAGTACACACAACGATGTCCTCAATATTCCGCTTGGCCAGAGATGCCCTGTACAAGTATGTTATCCTTTCTGACAGCAATGTCCTGTATCTGTATGTACTGTCATTGTAACTACGCAAATATGCGTGCGACCGTTGAGGCTGTTGACTTGTTTTCCTTTTTTTTTTTTTTTTTTTTTTTTTTAATTAATTCCGAAGGACATTGGTAATGTACGAGTAGATCTGATGCCACATCGTTGTTGACCACTCTACGCATCCGTTTACCAAACCTTTCCGGAAGACATTACCACACCGTTGGATGACGTGGTCGTGGTAGCCATCATGATGGCAATGGTGATGATGGTGTCCTTTGGGGGAAACTTCCTGGCGTAGTTTCACTTTATTTTTAATTTTTATATTTTATTTTTTGCTTTTGTTTTATATGCATCCTGGCAGATAGGAATACAGAATACGAATACATACTAGTACATCTTTAGCGCGGTGCTTAATTATTATTCAACAAGCTGACACATGAAAACCCTTTGGGTTTTTTGTCTTTTGTTTTTTCAGCGTGGGTGTCCTTGCACGTAGGATAATTTTGCCCACCAATTATCGGAACTCCTTCAAGAGAGGGAGTGAGAAGGCGATTCCATTTCGGACGAAGGACTGATAATTTTAATGTGCGGCCGTATACTCGATGACAATTTCATTGTATGGCACTGAATGTGGGAAAATAATGACCCCTTGGCTGTAAAAGCGGTGCATGGTTGATTACGAAACGGAAGGCCACTCCTTCCATCTCTTACACGCATACATCTTCAGGATGAGATGCTGTTTTTAATTAAATATCCTACCATGGACATTTTATGGATAAATTTATGGTAATTTCATTTAAGTTAACTTTTTTCGCTATCCCTGAAATTGCATGAGGATATAAATTTAATTTAATGGCATTGGGTTGGTGGCTGCTGAGCCGAAGGCCCCGGGATTGGCTAGGGGTTACTTAAAAAACAATAATGTGCACTCTCTGCGTACGGAACTGAAAAATGGCCGGGTGCTGCCAGATAAATGAGGTTGTATTTGAATTTCCAAAGAAGAGTACTTATTTCGTTTTTTTTTGTTTTTTTTTTGTTTTTTCTAACAATCCATCGGTTTAGCAGCAGCAAATTTTATTGAATCGAAAACTCCAACTCAACCCTGGACGGGGCAGCAGAAGTTATTAAAATTTCGCTCTTCTATTCATGTGATTTGCTGTAGGAATATCTGCGGGACTGCAAATGAATATTTGATAGAAGTGAGAGTTTTCTTTTTATTTTCAGGGAATGGAAAAAAAAAATCGACCAACTCCGATGGTTTTATTGCTTTCCGCCTCAGATAGTACGGATTGGATTTAAATGCGAATTAACAATTTTTAATAAAATGCGAGGCTACCCCCGGAAGGAAATTTTGAACAAAGCGGAGTTGGGGAAACAATTTGTTTGAATTTTTTATTTGTTTCATTTTTGTGCCGAAATCAGTCTACGCATTATTTTGAAATTTATTTTAATCGCTGTCAAGCAATTATTAGCAAAATGAAATCGCTGAGTCGGAAATAATAATCAGCGTGGCTGTAAATGCTGACGCTGACGATGATTGCCCCCATTTTCCAGCGATTAAATGGCTAACAATGGCGATAAATTTTGTTTGTATCTAGGTCGGTAGATGAGCATTGTAATTTAATGAAAAATTTGAAAATTTACGAGTATAATCGAATGTTGGTTACTTTTTTTTACATAGGACATAGGGTTTTTTTCTCATATGTATGTGTGTATATTCATTGCATTTGATAGGAGCTAGGCACAACTAAACGTTTTCTACCATTTGTAGTAGTGGAATATGTGAAGGTTATCCCAAATTGACATAATTTACCTTACTGCGTGAGCATGAAGGTTTGCATTAAATTGTTTTCTGATCTTTTCATGTAAAAGGAAAAAAATCTATTATACATAGTCGGGTTGGAAAGGCCACATCTGCCAGTCACCCTCGGTAAGTTAATTCTCTAATACCTTTTGTTCTGACGCAGTATTAAATTGAATAGTACATGACCGAGTTTGATATCGAATTGAATCCAACAAACAGCCACCAACTATATAGTGAAAGGTAAATAATCACAGCCCTCCAGACAAGCTCTATTTTTGAAACTGTTTAAATAAATAGTAGCTTTTCTAATTAAGTACATATAGTAACAGCGTCCAGTGCTTGCGGCGTAATGTGAACATAAGCCGGACATTCACAGAGGAAATTCTTCACGTTATCGTCACTGCAAACGTTCCAAGAGGTGATTTCACTAATGCCTAGTACATTTAGATACTAAGTAAACACATTGTTCCCCATTAAAGAAGCTATTCATCTTTCCTGCCTAAGAGGGCGGAAAGGCCGTTGACTTTTAAAAGGTGTCCAAAATCAGAATAGTTATGCCACCTACAGTTCTGCTCTTAAGTGATCCAACCATCCATTTAAACCCTAACAGAGGATGCAAATAGGCTAAACGTAAGTTGAAAATATCATTCCCTACGATGCCATTGTGAGTCGACAAAGAATCCACGCATTCTCTAACTTGCTTGAAGGTGGTAAGAGGATGCAGTTATTTAACGAAGTTCAGCTGGAATTTTTGATGCAGGTTTTGACATCGGTCCTTACAATAGTTCAATGCGTATTTATGCTAGGAAAGCAGATACTTACATTGCTAAGGAGTAGTGAAATTTAAGGTAATTGTCCCACTCAAACATGCCAGCGGTACTTCCTAAATTTGAAATTGGAACAGTCAGTGAAGATCCAATTGGACTTAAATGACAAGTGTTCGTAATATTATGAATATCGAAGATGGGGGCAGTTTATCAATGCGTTTACTGGCTCTGCTCTGCTCATGCAGCCGAGACAGATCGTTCTTTTGAGTCTGGTTAAAGCAGCAGGGACGCATTATTGTGAAAGCTTATTCCATAAAACAATTGACGAATAGGATAGAATATGTCTTATCTTAGTCGTGTAAATTCAAAGGATCTTCCTGGGTAATAATCTCCATATCTTGCCAATACGAGGGTTGGCATACAAGACATTTTTTCTCAGATTTTTTTTTATTTTTCTACATAGTCCCCTTGTAACTCTACACACTTCTCCCAGCGATGCTCCCATCTCTCTAACCCGTCCAAATAATACTTGGCGCTGTACTCTGCAAAATAATTGTTCACGAAGGTGATTGCCTCCTCATTTGACAAAAATCTCTGTCCTCCGAGCGCAGTTTTTAGATGAGGGAACAAAAAGAAGTCGTTTGGGGCTGGATCTGGTGAATAAGGCGGATGGTCAAGCAGTTCAAACTGTAATTCATGGTGTGAGGTGTGAGACGGCGCGTTGTCTTGGTGAAACAGGATTTTCTTTTTCTGCAAATGTGGCCATTTTTCCGCAATTTCTGCCTTCATCTTGGCAAGTAATCATGCGTAGTATGCTCCTGTATTGGTTTTTCCTTTTTGAAGATAACTCCTTTACTATCCCAAAAAACAGTCGCTGTCACTTTCTCAGCCGAAAAACAGTTTTTGCTCTTTTTTGAAACGGTTCTTTGGATATTTTCATAACCTCTACTATCTCTCTCACTTTAATTCGGCGGTCGCCTAACACCATCTGGTGAACTTTTGCAATGTTATCGTCAGTGGTTGCAGTTTTTGGACGTCCCAAACGTTCATCATCTCCTAAGCTCTTACGGCCACGTTTAAATTCAGCTGCCCAAAATTTCACTGTTGGAAATGATGGTGCAGAGTTGAACTCATTTTTGATTTGCGCAGGCGTATTGCCTTTCAAAAACCAGAATTTAATAACAGCTCGATACTCAATTGTTTCCATTTTCACAAAAAATACTCACATCGACTCACTCAAACGACTGTCAACTAAAAACTGCGCGTCCAAAATGACTGAAACTTTGGTAAATAACTGCCAAAAGATACACAACTAGCATTCACTAGCTTTTATTGACGAGTGCCGCTATCTTTACTTTGCGATCGGAAACTTTTCAGACAACCCTCGTAGATCCCTTATACTGCTAAAAAGGTGAAATTCCCCGCGACATGTTAAGTCCAACAAAGTTCGTTATCCACGAAGACACCCATACACCATACGTGTAGCTTCGTTAGAAAAATGGATTGCAATGCCTGAAAGCTCATTACTGATGCGCTAATCTGCGATTATGCCTATAAGTATAAACTTTTTCTTCTCATCAATTTGGAATAAAATCTGAATAAATTGAAAGCATTCTAAAAGCAATCGCTGCTTGTGAGAAAATATGTCGACAACAAAATTAATACAAGGAGCTGTTCCTTTGCCTGCACAAGCCAAGGAAACAAGTACTCGTAAAGCCGCGGCACTCAAAAAACCTAAAACTCAGTGTGACGAAGAAGAGAGTTTTTATGAAATCTGAAATACTCCAATAACGCGTCTACCCAAAATCAATGGGAAAGAGATTGACCTACAACGAGGTCATTAGTCGCCGCGGCTGGATGAAGACTAACGTTCGCAATGAATGGGATGAGCTGGTACACGTGTGGGATTTCACCAACGATTTGTCAATGCTGCAATGGCAATCAAAACAATTTACACTCGTTATCTGGATAAGTATGAGCGGTTGCATTTTTAAGGTGAGATCGAGCGAATGACTTACAATATAATTGCAAGCAACATGAATTGACTGAAGAACAAAGGAACGCCAATCGTCTATCTATGGATCTTTACAGAGAGTCACAAGATGATAAGTTACTGCTGTCGTTGGTGACTTTGCCATCAATCCCACATTCGACGCTTATGTCGAATGAGAGTAAACACACCAGTCTTTGAAACTTGACCATTGCCCGAAGTTATTGGATGCTCTGCTAACGCATGCTGGAGTTTTTTTTCACTATATTTTGCGTGAATTCCAAGATATACATATGTATATGTGCAAGTTCGCACGTATTCGCTGCAATCATTTTGGAAGGACTCCTCCATGATAATCCACAAATCTTCAAGCTCTCATTTGATGATTACTGTGAAACTCTCGATCAGAAATGTAACGAGAATGGTGCGGCCAGCGTGCAGCTTCTTTTGGCTGGAAAACCGTATGTCACAGATAAATTTAAGATCAGAGGGTACGATGTTAATATGGGCGATCAAAATAATATGTATTTTTTGGCACTCGGGCGACGACTTGGTACACAAGGATACATCGGTCAGAGGGTCCTTCATATCGACTCCATTATAAGAAATTTGAGTTTCTACAATGAAAACGTTGCAGTCCTGGCTAAGAATCGTACATTTGTCCGATTTCTAATAATGGGCTCTAATAAGGACTGAAACGAATAAAATTTGGAAACTTCAAAGCAAAAAAAATATATATTTTCATAATTCATGTAAATTTTTTTTATTTGCTTTAAAATCCTGTTTTTATTAAATTCATTCACAATTACAAAAAATAAAAAAAATTATTGGGTTCCTATTCTTTCGTCAACTTCTTTCGAATGTCCTTCATAAGGTTGGTGACAGTTACATCCGTGATCTTTTTGGACGCTATTATCCATTTAGCACTAAAATCTTTTACGTCCTTTGCACACTGCTCACTTTTCCTCAATTTAGCTTTAACCAGAGCCCAATACCTTTCAATGGGACGGCACTGTGGAACATTGAGCGGATTCATGTCTTTTGGGACAAAGTCGACATTTTTAGCAACAAGAAAGCTCAACGTCGCATGAGCATAGTGAGCTGAAGCTAAATCTGGCCTAAATAATGTGGAACCCTTAAGAAAGGAATCAACCGTTTTTTTAGGCACTCGTTAATGTACACTTCTCCGTTAATTGTTCCCGTTGTAATAAACGATGAGCTTCTGTGTCCACATTGGCAAATGGCCTGCCAAACGAAATATTTTGACCCGAATTTTTCCATTCCATCAACAACATCGATGTCGTTGATTGCGGAAGAATCTCAGCTTCAAACGAGTTGTAAAACTGCGCACCTGGAAGAGTAGTAAAGTCGGCTTTGACATAAGTTTCGTCATCCAAAATCAAGCAGGCTTTCTTGCTGCCGATCAACTCGTATAGCTTTCGGGCTCATGTTTTTAAAACTTTTTTTGCTTTTCAGTAACTTTTGATATTTTTTGTTTTTTTCGTGTTTTTATACCGTTACGCTTTTTAGATCTTTGTACCATTGTTTGGTTGGTATTAAATTTCCAAGCAACATCTCTGGATGACATAGTCCGGTTTTTTACGATGGTACCCATTATTTTCCTGTCCAAATTTGTATCATGTGCTCCACTTTTAGCTCCACTTTTCTGTTTTCGCTTAACTGTCAACGTCTCCAAATATCGTTTAATAACAGAATCCACTGTACTGCGTGCTATGTTTAAATTTTTTGCGATGAAATGGTTTGGACACGAAGTATTTTCGAGCCATTTGTCGATGATCTTTTTACGGCGTTCCTCTTGACTCATATTTTATAAATATTTGAAACCGCACCGAACTAAAGTCAATAACAAACTGAAACTAGAGAATATACAGGCTAATTTGGGTACAAAATGGGATTGCAATTTTTACGCATTGGAAGTATAGCTCGTATTAAAATTTACAGATTTTACTCGTTTCAGTCCTTATTAGGGAAATCTGCATCACATGATCCTGGATGTGTTTGGCAACATTGCCACTGAATTGGAATTGCAAGATCCAACTCTAGACGACTTAACTATATGTTTGATGTTGACAATTTGTGAGGGAATAGAAATTTCGGATTATTATTATTAGTTGCTTGGAGGTGCTTTATAAAATTTCTCAGCAGGATATCAATGAGGAGCATATTCATAAATGCCTGAATCAAAGATTATACAACACTCTGCTCTTGTATCTACCATTTGATGACATAATGCTACTGCTCCACGCCTTGGTAGCAATTTATGCTTTAAGCTCGCTGGATCGCCGTCCTTGTAATTCGTTGGTTCAAGTTAAAGGTGCCATCAATTCACTGGGGTCACTGATAAACGTAGATGCACAAACTTATGGCCGCGATGGTTGTATTCTTATGAGAGTTGTGGGAACAGTTCCTGGGCGCATGTTACCAATGGTTGCGCAGGACATCTGTAAATTGGTCTTCATAGAAAGAATTTTGAAAAACAGAAAAGCCATTTTCGATGATAAATATTTGTTTTTCCTTGTTTTTCTCAAAATTTAAGTAGCAATCTACGTACTATTACGGCTCAGAAGGAAACGTACAAGACATAAATTCGCGTGTCTGAACCAACGGTGGCACCACATTCAGCACAATAAATTCGCATTACCACTAACTCTAATGAGTATTTGGATCTGAGATCAGTAAGGATTTTCAGATACTATCATACCTGCGAAATACTCTGCAAAATGTATACCAGGGAGAGCTCAGTATGCCATATGAAGGGGATTATTTGTTACAGGGCACAGGCTAGCACATGTAGCAAAGAAGCTCGCCAACGAAAAGAAGCTGAATAAAAGGACGATCTAAAATGGGGGGTGGAGTGGAAAAACTAATCTCACAGAGTTCTAACTGCTAAATGCCTTCGACCAAAATGAACACAAATATCTTGTCTTAATAAAAATAAGCCTATCGAACCATTAACTAGAATTTGAATGCTGCGGCGGCGTATGATCGATTAATAAACCACAACAGCAACTTTGGCTGATCCACAATGAAAACAAATCTTCTTAACAACTAAAGTCAGCCTCTCTAACATCACGTATAAGTTCTTACCTGTATTTACGCTTACAAATATTTGTTAACGAACTGATTTCAGGGCGAGTAGGACCACCATTAACCAGATATTAATACATCAGGAGGTCATAGAGAAAACTTCTGAAATAATGAAGTCACACGCGTTTTATGACCGCATTTGATTGCATCTATACAGTCGATTTTTACAGAGACAGAGCCTGTTATGATTTCAGAAAAGAGTTTAAATAAGGTGAAGGGACCTGTCACTAGTGCGTGCAAGTGTAAAGGTATTTAAACAGAAGCGGAAAAATGGGTTTAGTTGGGAATGAAAGCCAGACCAAGTATATGGTATACTCGTATATGTGTACATATGTCATAATTTATCGCAACAACTCTCAGGTAGTTAGAGATTTTGCATATCTTGGCTCTATTAAATATGCTTATGACAACTTGTCAGAAACGGAGAAATTACACTTTCCCATCGTTATGTCTTGGGCCTTAGGCTAGGTTAGGTTAAACTAGGGTATGATGGATATGCCATCTCACAGACAGCTGGCACCAAAACGGACCCATCGCGATCCCTGTGGTGTCTTCAAATGGAAAAAACCTAACCAATCTTCCTGGTGAAATAATCAATTTCCCTGCAAAAGCCAAGAAGGCGTTTGAGGTTCGTGCCGTCTATTTTCTCTACGTTTTCGAAAAAGTATTTCCCTAAAAAATTTCTTCGACTACGCGATATTACTTCGCATTCACACAGTATGTTTGTTATGTCAACAGCTTGCAGATCACCGCAGAATCTGCAAATATCCGTATTTGACAATTTGAGTCTCTTTGCGGGTTTCCGCAGCAAACAGTGTCCTGTTAGGATTCCTATTATTGTCCTAAGCTTATACCTGTATAATTTTATTAACTCGCTAGTTCTTTTGCCGTCAAAAAGTTGCGGGGGAGCTTTGGATACCCTGTGTACTTCAAAACTTGACCATCTTAGGTGATTTTTTCCTCGATGGTGCCCCTCATTACCCAAAGGGGCGTTTAGTAACCTCACTATTATTGAGTAGCCCTCCTCTTCTTGCAAGCTCATTCGATTGTTCATTTTCCTCTATACCGCAGTGTCCTGGCACCCAGCACAGTCTCACCCGGTTCCGACTGCATAATGCTTTGAGCACTGTGTGATATCCCCTGACTGTATCAGAATTGATGTTGGTCGATTCCATGGCCTTAACTGCGGCATGTCTATCGATGTAACATAGATAGCGATATCTCTTCCGGATACCGATCTCATTTGCATTAGTTCAGCCGCCCTAAGGACAGTCAGAACCTCTGATTGGTGGATACCCCTTGGGTCCGGTAGTCTCATAGACACCCTTAGTTCTGGGTCTTCTGATTAGATACCAGAACATGTTCCTTCCTCTGTTTTTAAGCCGTCTGGGAAAATTGCAATGTTATTTGACCTAATTATTGCATTTTTTTCGCAGACCTCTTTCTCTGGATAAATTATATCAATAGGGATGTCGAAGTCGACCAAGGATGGAATTTTATCCGTTAGAATTGAATTTCCTAGCATTAGCTCCGTTAAGACAATGCCGTGTCTGAAACTACTGCTCTTGAAGAGACCCAAATTAGTGAGTCTTATCGCACTATTGCCAGTAAATCTTTTGATCTGTAAATCAAGCGGTGTTAGGTGCAGAAAGGTGTCCAATGCTGCCATAGGGGTGGCACGGAGGGCACCTGTAACCCGGTATGGAAGCCGTTCTTTCTCCGTAAACCGTTTTCTTATTTGTTGTTTTTTACTATACTACGAGTAGTGCGCCATATGTAAGTCTGAGCCTTACCATTGTATATAGCTAATGCACCATAGCAGGTTTTAATGCCCAAATTTTTCCTACCGCTCTTTTGCAGATAATTTGATTCTTTCCGCTACATTAAGACTCCAATTCAGTGTTTTGTCCAGAATTACATCCAGGTACTTTGCGCTATCAGAGATCCAGAATCTTGTACTTTCTGATAAAAAGAACCAGTTCCGCTTTGGAAGGGTTAGCATTGATACCACAGCTTTTTCCCAAAGTGCTGATCATATTCAGGTCAACCTCCATAATGTCGCTTAAAATATTTAAGTATTTTCTCTGCACTATTATGACCACGTCATCTGTGTATTCCGTGGCACTTACATATGTATATCCATTTTACAAAGCTTTTTGAGGATGTCATTGATAACCATCACCTACAGTAGTGGCGATATGACTCCTCCCCTCAGGGGTTCCCCTGGTTACGGACATTCTAACCGAGCTTTGCATAATTGAGGAATTTATTTTCCTATTTGCAAGCATGTTGCAAACCCAGTTTGTAATGCCCTGTTTAATGTTAGAGTCTACTAGAGCATTTTTAATGACAGTGCACTCCACGTTATTGAATTCTCCTTCAATCTCGAGGAAGGCCGCCATCGCAAACTCACCGAAGTGTAGACTCTTCTCTATTTCTACAGATTTGCCTTTCATATATGCATGATGCGACTCAATCAAAAAGCCATTACTGCATCTATTCCTAATATGAAATAATCGCTCTAGGGTTTCAATCAGAAATAATGACACACTTATTGGTCTGAAATCGTTTGCTGTTATATGCTCTTGTTTGCCAGCTTTAGGTATAAAAACCACTTTATCTTCCCTTCAACCTGTTGGTATATACCCTGTTTTTAGACTGTGTCTAAGAATTTCCATAATTTTTTGGATTGCTACCTCCGGTGCTTTCTGTAGCATTTCTTGGGCTTTACAACAGGGTTGAGTACTATGGTCTTGTCAAGAGATACTACGGAGTTTCTGTTTAAGACCATCGTTATTCCAGTCCTGCTCTATAGCGCATTGGCATATGTAGTTTAGAACACCATATTCTTTGGACGGTTTTTTGCCACGTTTGCATTTAAGAGTAGCGAATTCTATGAACTTTATAGCGATATCGATCTGAATATGACCTGTAGAAATATTGGATATTAACACAATGGCCCCCAAGTTCTTTGAATCCTAACCGAACAGAAGATCTCGTCTTAGATGGTGACGCAAATGAAAGAGGACTTCAATCCTCTTAAAAATCACAACTGGAAGCGGCTAGCCAAAGACCGTGCTAACAAGGTAACTTTATTTGTTGAGGCTTAGGTACATCCGGGACTATGGCGGCACCTAAGTGTGGGACTCCTTTGACATCTATGATTTGTTTATTCTAACTTAGATTTTAAGTATTTTATTCCCCAGAAAAACAGCAAAAGTCAGCGAGAGGTCACATAGAGTAAATTTTTTCTATTGCATGACAACCGCACTTAAAGGAATCAGAGGAGTGGGTGCAGTGCGCTTTTATATCTAGTCTTATATGTAGGACCCTCTCGGTCAATGATTACGGCATAATAATGAATCCTAATCTGATGATAAAAAACCGATGTACCTACATATATCTGATGGTCTCGAATCTGTTTCACTGTGTTGTATTGAAAAGATATGGGTATTCTAATCCCCTGATCTTTTAGAGCTGTGTGCCGTTCCAGGCAATGCCCAAATAGTTCTAAAAATTCCACCGGGAGCACCATCTGTTTTACTGGACAATACTTCCCCCGTTAAGTACAAGACAAATCCCAAAATTTCAATACATTGTTTCTATATGCAGAACCTTTTTCCAACCTTACATCATATTTAATTCGCAAACATCTACACAGTCCAAAGTTTATGTCCTTGAAGATAGCATTTCGCTTATATTATCTTTTATGGCCAACCAATCGACTCGCACACTACAAACGTCACCATCATTTCATCAAACTCCGTCAAATTGTACGTTAAACGACATCTCCCCCGATTTTTTTTAAGAACCCTACCAAGTGGCACTACCGCTCGCAAAGTGCCTTTTAACTTCGACACAAATGATGCCATCTATGACTCATTTAAATGTTACACCAAACTTTTTAAGGAACAATTCGTTGTGGTCTTAAAAATATTAGAAACCATCAAATGCTGCATCAAGCCGCCACAAAAAGTTAACGATACCACATCTCATTCATTTTTGGCTTTTATTTCGGTTTTTATTCGCTGACAAATTTTAGCGAAGCCTTCAAACTCGAAAGTCCTTGGTAAGAGAATCCTTAGAACAATGGCGAACCCAGATGTTGAAGGAGAATTGTTATTTTTCGTTTTTCTGTTCGTTCTTCTCCTTCTTTTTACTGTCGCAAAGCAGATGCAAATTTACAAAGCCCATAAAGCACCGAAGACAATAACAATACAACAAGTTTTGCTACTGTATGGTACGAGTATACGAGTAAATACTGGATACACCATACTGGATACGGAATACGGGCAACGGGACACTCTTTTTTTATTTTCCGCGCGCGTATTTTTTGTTTGTTTTTGGGTCGAAGCACAGTTTCAGAGGGGACATAAATCCTAAATGGATTCCAGTACATTATTAAGTATCCCACAAAGCAAGCTTCGTACAAATTACAGAAAGTCAATAAAAAGGAAAAAGAAAACCGGAGAATGACGACCGACTTCAAGGATCATTAAAAGCAGGCAGGCAGGCAGAAAGGAAGCCAAAAACCGGCAGGAAGGAGCTTTTAGAAATTTTTAAATTTCAAATTTCTACAAGATGGTTCCATTACGTGAAACCAAACGTAACGAAACATCTTCTACCATCATCAACACCATCGGAAGGAAGACACCTTCAGCATCTTGAGAAAGAAAAAAAAAATATAAATCCGCAATGTCCTTGAGAATACGACTTTGATTTAGTTTTATCGGCAGTAGAGAGGAACATTTCA
This sequence comes from Volucella zonaria, assembly GCA_963966105.1. Taxonomy (NCBI): domain Eukaryota; kingdom Metazoa; phylum Arthropoda; class Insecta; order Diptera; family Syrphidae; genus Volucella; species Volucella zonaria. The sequence continues at coordinate 189,252,417 of OZ014532.1, read as the reverse complement.
TCATAGAAGTCATGGATTGATTTCTTAACGCCTTTTCAAAGTGTCAGGAAGGTGTAAAAACTAAACAGGAAATGGGTTCAGATCCCAAGTATCAAATGGTTTTAATGGCGTAGGCTTCCATTATTTTATTTTATACTGTGGGATCTTTTTGTGAAAATGGCAGAGTGGGTTGTGAGATAAATGTTTGTGGTTGCTGTAGTTTCTATCTTGTATCTGAATTACCACATATCTCTTACTGAATTATCACAAGCTAGGAAAAGAGTTGTGTCTTAGCCTTTCTTGGCCAATTTGTAAGCTGAGTTTTCAGAACATCTATTGTTTAAACGAAAAATCGTTCTAGGTACAAACTTTTTCGGTGTATGTTTCAGAGGCATACTATGTATAAGATTGTAGTGAATGCACTTAAACTTCGGGCTGACAAACGGCTGACGTATTACTACTAATCCATCAAAATGCGTCAGCTGATGTAACATTTAAAGAAGTTTCCTGGCAAAAGATTAATGCGCATCTTATAGACCTGGTCGTCTGTAATATGCGTCTCAAGAGCCGTACAACATCCTGTGGGTAATAAATGCCGGTATTAATTGACAAAGCATAAATCGCCTTAGACACCAAGGCCCATGCTTAGAAGAATGTAACAATAGCCTGGGATTGATTTAACTAAGCAAATGTGACAAATACAACGACGTACAGTCATGGGCTTTGATTCCAAGTACTCTGAACAAACTACGAGGGTTGTCTGAAAAGTTCCCACACTCGTCAATAAGAGCTAGTGAATGCTAGTTGTGTATCTTTTGACAGTTACTTAACGAAGTTTCAGTCATTTTGGACACGAAGTTTTTAGTTGACAGTTGTTTGAGTGAGTCGATGTGAGTGTTTTTTGTGAAAATGGAAAAAAATTGAGTATCGAGCTTTTTTAAATTCTTGTTTTTGAAAGGCAATTCGGCTACACAAATTAAAAATGAGTTGGACTCTGTATATGGGGACTCTGCACCATAATTTACCACAGTGAAATTTTGGGAAGCTGAATTTAAACGTGGCCGTAAGAGCTTGGGAGATGATGAACGTTCGGGACGTCCAAAAACTACAACCACTGACGGTAACATTGCAAAAGTTCACCAAATGGTGTTAGACGAATGGCAAATTAAAGTGAGAGAGATAGCAGAGGTTATGGAAATGTCAAAACAAAGAGAGAGCCGTCTCCAAAAAAAAGCAAAAACTGTTTTTTCGGCTGGGAAAGTGATGGCGACTGTTTTTTGGGATAGTAAAGGAGTTATCTTCAAAAAGGAAAAACCATTACAGGAGCATACTACATCATTACTTACCAAGCTGAAGGCAGAAATTGCGGAAAAAACGGCCACATTTGCAGAAGAAGAAAAGACGGTAACGCGCGGTCTCACACACCTCAGCGGTTGCCATGGCGAATTACGGTTTGAACTGCTTGACCATCCGCCTTATTCACCAGATCTAGCCCCATGCGACTTCTTTTTGTTCCCTCATCTAAAAACTGCGCTCGGAGGACAGAGATTTTCGTTAAATGAGGAGACAATCACCTTCGTGAACAATTATTTTGCAGAGAAAAACGCCAAGTACTATTTGGACGGGTAAGAGAGATGGGAGCATCGCTGGGAGAAGTGTGTAGAGTTACAAGGTGACTATGTAGAAAAATAAAAAAAAAATTTGAGAAAAAATGTCTTGTATCATTGTTCAGTCGGAAACTTTTCAGCCAACCCTCGTTGGTGCTCCAGAATACTTTGCAGTCGTTATCCCTTCTGAATTCGCTAACATTAGCCTTACGAAAGCGCATAACCCAACTTGGCTTGAATTACGATAGATGGAAGACACATACGTATTAATTTTTGTGGAAGTGCCTACACACCGATGCGTCGCTATTGACTTGTAGTACTTGCGTGTGGGATAGTAGCAAAGATACAATGTGGATGTCAAGGGTAAAGCAGCGCTGGGGAAATGCTAAAAGAAAGTTAGATGTTGGCCAGCTGAAATGGCACGACACCGCCGATGCATATGCCGTCCGCATTTTTCCTAACCTTTCTCATAAACCGGCATCAACATATAACCGTCAAGTGAAGAGACAAGTAGGCCATCGGATATGCCAACTAAAGAGCTCACGCTGCTCTGCTATCAAAATCGAAAGGTAAATACTTAAAAAAAAGGTCAAACTTATAACAACGTCTTAGGCAGAATATACCTACGAGTATATAACAATGAACTTTAACTTTGAGTTCGTAAAGGAATTTATCTAAGTAGGATCTGATATGAACCCCTATAATGACTTCAGCATAGGAAGAAAGGATATATTGTATTAGCTTTTGATTTTTTGCTTTTTCTGTGAACTAAGGAGGTAATTGAGTAGCAAACCGTTATCACGAGCAACCGAGAAAACACTTTGAACAAAATACAATATTTCAGTTTTGATCTGATCCTTGAATACGTCTACGTTGACGAAATATAGAAAAAGTGGTATGTACAACAATATACCAGCCCGTATTACGTTCGAACTCATCCCAGTGAAAAACATTGCTCCTTGCCTAAGGTGGTAGACCTGGTGTGCGTAATCGGAGCTCGCTGGGTGGGCGCGTCCTAATATGGCCAGAATCATCACGGTGGTGTTGAAAAAGAGTTGATGGCGGATGAGCCCTTAATAAGGGGCAACGAAAGCACTAACATCCCCGAAGCAGGTTACTGGCTCCGGAATTTGGTTCGACTCGTTTTGTCTTAAGAGTCGCAAAAAAGGCCTGGCCCACCAGATTGGGAGTTGTGCGTGGGGTTCACTGCCCAACCATGTAAAAAAGTAATTGCTACGAAGCGATCAACAGCCTCGGATAAGGACGGATTCTCAGTTGACGACGCTGCAAAAGGAACAAGGGACAACGACTTTCGGATCTGCACGCGGAACAGGCTCTCGGCCTCGGCTCTCGGCTGCCGAACAATTAGCGGAGGCCCTAGACTGCTATAGAGCAGATATCACCGCCATCCAGGAAATGCGGTGATGAATAAATGTGATGTTTACTATGGTGATTGCTATAGAGAAGTTAAACAACGTCTATTTGGATGCGGATTAGGTAAATTCGCTAACATGAGCCTTATATGCGCTTACGCCCGAACAGAGGAAAAGGACAATTCTAAAAAACTTCTATAAGCTCCTCGACAAAACCTACGAACAGTGTCCGATGTCGTCCTAGGCGACTTTAATGCCTAAATTGAAAAGGAGGACATCTTGGCTAGCACAATCGAAAGACATAGCGGACACCACATCACCAAACAGTCAACCAGATTGATCATGTTGCGATCGATTTAAGGCACTCCTTAGGTACTTTAGATTTCCGAACATTTCGAGTGGCCAATATAGACTCGGTCTAGTTGCAGCCAAGGTACGTCTACGGACATCTCAGACGCCGCAATAACGGGGAAATACAATGAAGGGGCTTAACGTTGAACGGTTGCAATCGCAACAAGCCGCCAAAAGCTTTGCCGATCACGTATCCCTCAAGCCCTCGAAAAGTCCTTTGCAGCCAGCATCAAGTGCCGAAGACCAGTGGTTTAAATGCCGAGAAGCCATCAGAAATACCGCAACTGACGTGCTGGATTTTACTCGCCCACCACAACGAAACTCCTGGTTTGATGAAGAATGCCGACTAGAACATGCAGCAAAGTAGCGCTGAACAAAAGGATGAAAGCGGCTCATGAGCTCTAAGAGCAAAAGAGGAGGGTAGAAAATCGGCTTCTCCGGAGAAAAAAGAATGAGCATGAGAAGTGCCCGATCGAGGAAATAGAGAGGTTCTACTCCAGTAATAATGTTCAGAAGTTTTACCAAAAGGTCAAAAGAAAGTGTCAGGGTAATAAGACTCGAACGGAAACACGTAGAGATGAACAACAAAATCTTGTAGTAGAGACACAATTGCTGCTGAGGATATGGAAAAATTATTTCTGCAGACTGCTAAACGGCTAAGATGGCACAAATTCCGCTGTGAGGCAAATTGTCGAATTATTCAATATTGGCGATGCCAGTCCAGAATTCCGTTCACCCGGCCAAATGAAGTGAGGACAGCAATTTCGGGCCGGACGACCTACCCGCCGAACTATTAAAGGCAGCAGGAGATGACAGATTTGGTCGAGACCTCAGCATCATTTGAGAGGTTCACAAGAAAGTAGACCCTCTAAAGTGTGCCAACTATATACGAGGGGCGTTCAATATATTCTCGGTATCGATATGAAAGAAAATGCGAATTCAATATAAATTGTTTTTATTTCTCCCCTTACATCAATGCATTTGTTACATCTTGAGATAAACTTTTTTAAACCCTCAAAAAAATTAATTTCCTCTTTCTCTGCAAAATACCCATTTATTGCCGACTTGAGTTCTTCATCATCCGAAAATCTTTTTCCACGAAGAAATTTTTTCAAATCCGGAAACAGGAAATACTCACTAGGGGCAAGGTCTGGACTATAGGGTGGGTGTTGGCTTTCTTCGAAACCACAATCTCGCTCAGCAGCCTTGGAAACTCGCGCCGTGTAAACAGGAGCGTTGTCATGAAGAAGCAACACACCCGCTGCGAGTTTACCCCGTCTTTTCTTTTTAATTTCCTCCCGCAAATTATGCAAAGTGCAAGCGTAGGATGTGGCGTTGATGGTTTCACCTTTTTTTTTGTACTCAATGAGCAAGATTCCCTTTGAGTCCCAAAAAACTGTGGCCATGAGCTTCCCGGCAGACGGAGTGACTTTGAACTTCTTCAGGGGGTCTGTTCCTTTTTTATGCCACTGCATGGACTCTTGTTTGCTTTCAGGGTCATAGTGGTGGACCCATGTTTCATCCCCAGTAACAACTCGATCCATAACACCGTCCGCGTTCTCACTACACATCTCCAAAAGCTCTCTACAGCATTGCGATTCTCACTTTTTTCTGAGGCGCTGTGAGCATTCGTGGCACCCACCTTGCACTGACCTTTGAAAGGTTAAGATGGTCATGAAGAATGGTGTGAATGGTACCAATTGAAAGCTTGGTGATCTCTGCCATCATTTTCACCTTTATTCGGGCATCCTCAAGAACAAGTTTTTCGACTTCTTTGATGATTTCTCCCGTACAAGCAGTAGCCGGGGCGCCGGAGCGGGGGTCGTCTTCAATGCTCTCTCTGCATCTCTTGAACTCACTTGACCACTTTTGCACAGTTGATAATGAAGGTGCGGAACCCTGGTAAACAGCCAGCATCTCTTCATGAATAGTTTTTTGACTTTTTCCTTGCTTAGTGAGAAATTTAATTACAGCGCGATGCTCAATTTTCACCATCATCGTCTCAGTTGCCATTATGATTCTGTTTAACTAGAGATAAAACGCGAATTAATAATCACATTTATATGAAATTTTACATGAATGCACTAAAATAATAGTATTACTTGATAAATAACTCAATTTATATATACAACCACAGCTTCACAGCTTCGATACCGAGAATATGTTGAACGCCCCTCGTATAAGGCTACCAGTCTCCTAAACATCGCATATAAGATCTTGTCTGCGGTATTGTGCGAGCACCTACAACCATTTGTCAACGATCTGATTGGACTCCATCAGTGGCTTTAGACTCGGTAAGTCCACAATTAACTAAATATTCACACTGCCGCAGATCCTTGAAAAAAACCGAAAAAGTTCAGATCGATACTCACCACATTTTTTTCGATTTTAAAGCTGCATATGACAGCATCTACAGAGGCGAGCTATACAGAGCCATGTCTAGTTTTGGCATCCCTGACAAACTCGTCCGCTTGTGCAGGATGACGATGGAGAAAGCTCGCTGCTGCATCAAGGTCGGTAACGACCTAACCGAGACTTTTGACGTCAAAAAAAATTTAGGCAAGGCGATGCGCTGTCATGTGACTTCTTTAGCATCATACTTGAAAGAATTGTGCAAAACTCACAAGCCGACATACGAGGTACGATCTTTCAACAGTGTTCAATTCCTTGCATACGCCGGCGATGTTGATACTATTGGTAGAACACAGCGAACTGTCACTGGTGCATTTGTGAGTACAGGAACAATAGCAGCAAAAATGGGTCTAGCGGTAAACAAGGGCAAAATAAAGTGTACGCTGCTGTCAACAAGAAGGCACATCCAACATCGACAAATCGGCCAGAATGTCACAAACTGCAGCTATAACTTTGAGGTAGTAAGTTGCTTTGTCTACCTCGGCGCTGCTATCACATCTGAAAATGAAATCTCTTTATGAGTCAAACGAAGAATAACGCTTGTCAATCGCTGTTTCCTTGGGCAGAGAAGACAACTATGTAGTGAGGCCCTCTCCCGAACAACCAAGGAAACTCTATATAAGACCCTTATAATCCCAGTCCAGCTCTATAGTTCCCAAACATAGACCCTTTCTAAAGCAGACGAAGATATCCTTGGTGGTTAGATATTTGATCCCGTATACGTTGACGAGTTCTGGAGGAGACGATTAAACGATGAACTCTACGAGCTGTACCACATGAAGTCGGTTAGCATCGCTCCTGAAACCATTGACAATAATGGTCTCTCCTTCCTCATTCAAAGGAATTAAGGTCCGATGATGCCGCCATGCCATAAACCGCACCAAACAATCAATCTTTGTGGATGCACTGGTGCTTAGCCGAACACTTGTGGATTGTGTTCGCTCCAATAATGCCAGTTTGGCATGTTGACAGAGCCTCTGAGTCCAAAATGGGCCTCGAACTCACGGCTTTGTCTATGGTGGGCTGGTTTAAATTTTTGCGTCAGCTTGTGGATCTGTTGCCACGAAAACCATACTGCCGGTCATTAAAAAGGTTTTGTGTTTCGAGATATTTTATTAGCTGGCGGTTTATCGGCGTTTCCAAGACCTTACAAAAAAGGGACGTAAGTGCAATGGGTCTATAGGAGGAGAGAGAGAGAGGGAAGAAGATTCGCCTTTTTTAGGGACGGACTGGACAAATGCTGTTTTCCATCTGCTCGGGAACAGTCCTAAATAGTAGGATTGATGAGAAAGCCTACACAGTCGTTTTGCCAGCGAGGTGGAACCCCTCTTTAGAAGGAGGGGAGATATATCATCTGGACCAGCAGATTTGTGAATGTTAAGATCTTTAAGGACCCATGCTACTACACAAGTACGAAAGTGGATTCGTCCAATTGAAGATTCGACGCACTCAAGTGTAGGCGGAGACAAAGCATAATCTGGAAGTGTTGATTGAACTGGCCGCAAAGTGTGCAGCAAGCAGATTGGTTTTGTTCAAGGACCTGACAGCTGGAATGTCATTGTAAATGAGCGTTGGGATGGAGGATGAGGCAGAGCTTCTAATGTTTTTGACGAATGACCAAAAACTTTTACTACATTTTGGGCATTGTATTATTTTTTGCCTCAGTTCTTGGTCGCATAGAAATTTCACGCGCTTGAGAAAGACATTGCAGTCATTCCTGGTTCGTTTGAACTTTTTTCGGTTTTCCTCTGTCGGGTTGGCCTTATAAGACCGAAAAAACGTTTCTCTGATCCTGGCAGCCTCCTTACAGTTCGAGTCGTACCATGTCTTTTACCTTGGTGTTGTCTGTCCAGAATGTCGAAGCCAACCAGAATTGTGTATATTGAAATCGTCCGTAATCACGATTTCAGTATGAGAATACAGGGATACAATTCTTCGTAAGGAGTCAGACATCGCATCAGACTCGTGAAAGGTCGAATTGCTGTCCAGTTTGGGTCTTCTGTAAATAAAGCAGTAGTGGATAATTTGCTTACGGAGATGGAATTTTAACCACATGAAATTGAATTCAGGATTGGAACAGGGACTACATTGCGGTGGAGTTTGGTAAGCTACATCACTACGCACGTAAATGGCGAGACCGTGGTGAGAGAAGAATAATGGAACTAGTTCGTAGCCAGGTATTTTCAAATCAGAGTGATCTGAGAGGTTTGGGCGGGGATCTACCTGCGTTTCACTAAGTGCCAAAACAGCTGGTCTGTACTTACAGACGTGGACGTACGCAAAAAAGAGATTTTTTCTTAGTCCACCATGAATTCTTTAGTCATAACCACAAACAAACACAGTAAACCCAAACACTGACCATACTAATCAAGGCTGCGAAGTGAAAACTCTGACGTTGGTTTACTGAATCAAATTGCTGTAGGTGTTATGCCCTTACAACAATATGAAACAGTGCGCCAACAAAATTTTCACTCACAACCCGCTATCCATCAGTTCCTACTACGCGACGACAGCTGGAAAACGACTTTGAAGCTGACTTTGTCATCATCTTATCATAAGAGGCCAAACCACGATGGGTGGTGAGAAGAATTTGGTGTGCTAATTAAGGCAGGCTGATAGACTTTGGTCGTTCTTGTTCTTACGAGATATCGAGATAAACAGAGTCTATCTTTCCAGTAGGCTGTTTCTGATGCATTTTCATCAGGTGTTTTCTTCTGTCGGACTAAAGTGGTTCTACATATGTACTCGTACTCGAAGGTGTTTCCCAAAAGTTTGGCCTTTGCTCCTGAATTTCTGAGCTGATTTTAATCACGCGGATAGGCATAGACTACATGGATTGGAGAAATTTCTGTTGTATGTTAAATCTCATCTATAAGAAATAGAAATGGTCATCGATCGTTAAGAAACTAGAAGAAAGCACTCCAAACAGTTACAGATACTATAATACCTATACATAGGAGTGAAAACCACTTCGCTGTCACAAACGTAGCGCTGTGCAGGCTTACCATCAAAACGCAGTGTTTTAACCCCTTTTGTGGAACTATGGGCAACAAATTAGAAAATGAGATCTGGTAAAATTGGTGTTGAAGATATTATGGTTCTGTATTTTTTTCTATTCCATTTGTTTCAGAAGATCTTTTGACCATGTCAACAGCTCACACCAAAAGGACAAACGAATGTTTTCTCTTCCAGGACCAAACACTGCTCACTGAGTTTCGAAAATGATACAACAATCGAACAAAAACAAAAAAATGTTTCTGCCTTTTTAAGGACAATCTGGGGCTTGTGCTATATGTTAAAAATATCTGTGTATAAATTTTATCTCATTAGACATTGCTCACATGCATTTTAAGTTCCTCTATACTTAGGTAACATGAACAGATCGGAGCGCACCTCGGGAGAGCTATTAACTTTTGGTCACAATAGCCCATCGAGCATTGGTAACATTTTTATAGCTGCACCAGGTTACATCCGCGTTGTTCTCTTCCAAAAATTTATTACCGACGACGCAGTGCCATATTGGATTTCAAAACAGCACTCCAAAGCATTGGAGGAATGGTCGTACACTGTACAGAGGACCAAGCGCCAAGCACGACTCCCGCACATAATCGTACACCAGCCAACGAATGTTTAATTTCAAAGAGCAAGACTCGAACCAATGCTCACTCTTACTGTTACCCGTAGTCGAAGTTGCAGTTTAAACTCTGCTGTCTACAGTTATAGCCCATGTATAAGCGCTGGGAAGGCTCACGAATCTCTGGTACCACCTCTGATATATTTGACCCGCCACGGATATTTATTACTCCAACACTGGCCAACTGGAGTCATTTGCTTGGAGTGTCGCTGCAGTCGTCGCCATCATGTCACACAAGTCACCTGTGCTACGTGCTCACACGCTATGACCTTCATTCCAATCCGCTCACCTCCGAATACCAACACAAAATGTGGTTTTGGAATCTTTTTTTCTTTTTGTTTTGTATCTTTTTTGTTTTATTTTGGGAACAACGATTCCTGAAACCCCAGGCAGTACAGTCGATTCCTGAGACAGTCTTGGAAGACACGGGAATGGGCATTAGCCAGAGAGAAAGAAGATCACTTTGCGAAGATTAAATTTGCAAATGGGCTTGAATCGCGATTGGATTTCAGCGCAGTAGGAGAGGTTTCTATTCATTCAGATATATTCATTTGCCCTGTGCCGCTCTGCAGATACGAGTACCTGTAGCAAGTGATCATTTTAATGTGCGCAGCTACACACTGCGCTCACCTGGACAGGGAGCAGCCAGCAACAGCAGTGGCTACTACTGCGAATAATTTATGAATTGATTTTCAGTTAATTAAGTTGATTTATTGCCACTTTATTGCTTTATTGCGCTTAAATGTTGCGCATTGAGTGCGCGCCGAACGCGATAGTCAGATAGACGGATAGATGTGCTTTAGGTAGTGAGCCTAGTGAGTCCCGACTCACTTGGTACAGATACGAGTACTCGTACTCGTACTCGTACACATATGCGCTTGTTTTATTCGCTTTGACGTAGAGGATGCCCCCCCTAGAATTGGAAAATTAATGGCGGTTGGTAGTTCTGGGATTATTACTTGTGCTCTGATGCTTGGATTAGAATGTACTCGCATCGTCAAGTGAATGCAGCTATAAGGCTCTGAATGAAATAGTAAATTGGAGAACCACTTTATACTTCACATTCGCTGAAAGTCACACGCTGCAGTCTAAATTTAAGAGGCCTTTCTAAACAGCTTAACAGCCGTAGTCGGTTAAACTGTCGACTAATTCACGACTCCTAGGACTAAGAGTTGGTTAAATTGATTTACAGTGAATTATATAGCTTTCTCAGAAGATCACATCGATGGGGAGCTACTTAATGAGTCTGATTCTATTGCACATAATGGAGAGCATTTCCTAGTAATTCACTCCTATTACCTCAGCCGAGCATATTGCATTTTTAGCTTTACTTATTGAGGTCTGTCAGTTAGTTCTGGTTGCAATATGGTCCTTCTAAAAGCAAAAGTCTTAAGATCATTGGTAGTTTAAAGTAAGTAATAATAGCACCATAGTGGTCTTACCACTACTTTGAGATGCTCGTGACATCAGGCCGGATGCAGTCGCCAACATGCCAGGTACTATTGAAGCAAATAAGTACTTCCAACCCTATTTCCTCTTCATGAAAGTAGGGTACCATCAAATTCATTACAAGGATACACCCATAATGTACACCAAGCAAAGCATGTAAAAAGATTCACGACCACACCTGGACTGGGTGGTATTCGAAATAAAGCCTTAAACCTTGATGTTAAAACGTGATCAGACTTACATTCAAAAACGTTAAATGCACGTTTTCTATTAGCCGTTTTGCCTGAGCTTGGCAATCCCAACGGCTTTTGCCTAACGATCCTTCATTTTATCGTCTTATTTGTGTCCTAGATTGATTATTTAAAATAGACTCTTACCAGTAATTAAAACAGCAGGAGGTCTGTCGGAACACTGCGCATTTATTTCGGCAAATTGGGAGCAGATGAAATACCGAACGTAAAATGATAACGAACTATTGCTTAAATAGAATCCTCCTCCATGATGGAGGAACGGTGGAACACAAACAATTTTAAGTCTGCAGATTCCATGCCAAACGTTGATTATCCGCCTTGCTGATGATTACAGCAAAAACGCTAAAAGAAAATCAACTCTATAGCGAAGAAAAAATTACAAGCGGTGCTTCGCGAAACTATAAACGTTAGGTTTGGAAGACATGAAATGATTTCTCAATCGTTTGTCAAGTACCTCGGAATTTTCACTGACACTCGCTTAAGTTTTAAACATCACCTAGAGCAGGTATGCTAGAAATCTTCGAAAACTAGAATTATATTAACAAGGGTGATAAGTGATATCTTCCTGGAGGCGCGAATTCTGTATTCACGAAGGAAGCGAAATATGATCAAGTGTCACAATGGTTAAGTTTTACGTACGGGGAATCAAATCAATCCACCACCTAAAACTCCCCAGTACGTTTTGAGCTGTTTTACAAGATGCTATACACATTATATCTTCACTTCCATCTATCGATGTACTTGCTTAAGTTATGGCAAGACTCAAAAGCAGGGTGGTTAAACGACGAAAAAAGAAACTGCGAAAGGATGTTGGAACTTATACTTCAGAGGAAGATGAATACATCGCCTTATACCAGTGATCTATTTATGAATTAAACTGAACCACGCCAGAACAAACTACTGTCTGATTCAGTTTTTGACCGGAGATGACTGTTTCAAAATTCGAAGCATCTTAGCCTGTCTATATTGTGAAATAGTCCCGGAAAACGCTTTACAAGTGTTTTTCTATTTTTTTTAGATATGAAGCTGAGGAGAAAGCCTTACGAGATTAATTTAGAGAGCGACACACTGCAGACCAATATCTTTGCGCTACAAAACGAGGAAAACAGGACTTGTTATCGTTAGTTACATGCTGTGCATATACTCCACCGTAGCCGGTTAGAACATCAACATCAAGCTAACAGGTGAAATAATGGAATTGTAGAGAGTAAGCTAGATCTGTAAGCCGACTCCCGCCCACTGAAGATTCGGTCTGTTCAGATGGAGGTGGTTTAGTAGATGAGAATCATGAAAGGCTTTTACCTCACAGCTCAGGAAAACAAAACAAAAACCCATTAGATCGCCGACTTAACTCTTACAGCCGGTCCTGCAATACAATAGGAGCCGCTAGTCAGCATTAGTTTTCAAACCAAAAATACAGTGCAAACTGCATGAAAAATGGACTTAGCTTTTCGATCTTGAAAATATTGTTATTACTCTGGTGCCTTGTCTTTCTAGAAATGAAGGTACGTTAAGTAAATTTGCGTTCGGAGTTTTGCAAAGAACGTACCTATTATAGTGTATTATAATATAGACAGGAAGATACAATATAATCATTTCTCTGCGCAGAGCCACGTATGTAAATACAGACCAGCTGTTTTTTTGACGTAATGAAACACAGGTAGATTTCCGCCCACTCCGCCTACACCTCCCAGATCACTCTTATCTCTTCTTCAATGGACTAGAAATTACCTTTCGGAACGTTCAATTCAAGTTGTCTTGGATGGTTTCAAGTCTAATATTCACAAAATAAATGCTGGTGCGAACCAGGGATCCGTTTTGTCTCCTTGTCTCTTTGTCTCTTTTTAATTTTTTTCAACGCTCTCTTGTCTGCTACTTCTAATCCAATATATTCCTTTGCTGACGACAGTACTCTCTACTTTTCATATTCGTTCCCGGACTCACGTCCCAGCTCTACGGCTGTAGAACGGGAATGGCAGCGTGATATTTGATATCCTCAAAAATGCTGCGACGTTTCAAGCTTTCCTGAAGCAATGGAAGAAGTAGTTCACCACAAACTGTAGTACAATGTCCACATTTGGTCAGGTGCCCCTGACTCTTTGCCCTGGCTAGACATGATTCAAAAGCGTGCGATAAAACTCATAGACGACGCTTATATTACGAAATCAATTGACACCCACCAGTGCTCCGCCGAAATTGCCAGTAGCATTCCGCCTCTTCAAACCTTCAACTATACTCGTAACACCCACTTCGCTATGAATGCTCATCATTATACCCTCAAACCCATTTTCGGACTTACTCTAATATATCGTAATACTTTCCTTAGCTGTATAACCTGCTTATGGAATGCCTTGCCGAGCTCTTTGTTTCCTAGTCAATATACCCTTCAAACATTTAAAACCATCGTACATCAGCATCTCTCTTTTTTTCCTTCCTAACTTTTCTTCGCCCGCAATATGTGCAAATATTTTAAGGGTGTAATAACCACTTGAGCGCGCGCTAATTATAACAAAAAAAAAATTACTCTTCAAACAAGTCTTCTTAGAAAATTGTATGCCTTTTAAGGTTTCAGGGTGAATCCAGATATCCTCTGTGAGGTTCTATTGGAAAAGTGAATCATTTTCATCGTCCGAATAATTTGGAGCTAAAGAACTCGTACTGCTAAACTTTTGCCTGTATAATTAAGGTTAATTCAGCACAAGTGCTATTTGGACGTAAGGGCGGGTAGATCATTTGTTCCACAAAAGGCCTGCCCTTCGTCATTGTAATAATACGGCGCTTGTTCTAGATGACCCATTAAGACCGTCTATTTTGAATTTTGTGCCATGTTTTATACTGTTTGACAGCTCTCATCTGTGTAGCACAGCACAAAGAAATTGCGCGAAAATCCACTACCGAAATGGTTAGATTTTCGCGGAGATGGGTTGAAAATGTCTTGGAATTTTCTATCATCATAATGCACCTTCTCGTCGTAACTGGTCCGTTTAATCGAGATATTTCAGGCTATTGAACAACGTGTGCAATCAGTCACGAGGCGGCCATTTATCGAATATTGTGTTCTATATACATATAACCTCCATGTCTACACTCTTTATAAGAATAAAAACAACACAGTACGTTTTTTCCCAATTTCAAAATAGGCGGTCTTCATGGGACACCCTTTATTATGCATTGCAAGCTTCATGTATGTTAGTAGCCATTGCTAGCAAATTGCTGGTCCATAATTATAAATTTTGCAGCATTGAGGTGACAGCCGCCCATCAGTGGTAAAGCTCACGTTTTTAGCAGAATTATTTAAAATAGAATACTAATCTAAGTTACGAGTATATAAACTGACGATATCGAGAAATATCCCTTCCATATTTCGGTTCCAACACACATTAACTTGTACTCGTATTAGAGTAGTTTCCTGCTCGGGAATTCGACAGTAGTTAGCATTACGTGTTAGACTCGCTGGCACTCCCATACTGATTATAATAACTGAACAGATTAACCCTCAAATTTTCAACTGATTTTAGGGACCCATCCCGCAGTATTGAGCAAATTTTATTCCCGATATGTTCGGGTACCAGTTTTCGAAAAAAAATGTTCATAAAGGGTGTTGTTTTTAGAGGTTGAAGCTAAAGTTAATGATCATAGTTATTGGCTTTATTTAGTAAATAAATTTATACCATTAGCGCTTACATATGATATTGGGCATATGCGTGCCATAGCTAGCGTAATGAAGCGCAATCGCGGAGTCCAATTTTATCTAGAAACTGGGGCCGTATATCAGCAATAACACGGCGAACGTTGACTTCCAAACGTCCAACGTCTCTGGTTTATCGGCATGGACAAATGACATCACATACCCCCAAAAGAAAGTAATCTCAAGGTGTGAGATCACAGGATCGCGGAGGCCAGCTCACAGGTCCATTACGAGAAATTATGCGCTCCGAAAATGTTTCCCACAATAAATTGATGGTGTCGCGTGCCGTGTGACCTGTTGCGCCATCTTGTTGAAACCAAAACTCTGTCACCTCAATGCCATTCAAGTGAGGAACGAAGAAGTCAGAAATCATGTTCCTATAGGGCTCTCCATTGACGGTAACATTCTGACCGTCATCGCCCTTAAAAAAATATGGGCCAATGATTCCACCAGCCAATAAAGCACACCAAACAGTGAGTTTTAATGGTTGTAAGAGCGTCTCGACAAAGTTTTCTGGGGTATTCTCCGGTCCAAATTCAGGAATTTTGCTTGTTTACATATCCATTTAACCAAAAATGGGCCTCATCGGAGAACGAATTGCTGAATCATGCTTTCGACCCATTCATCGAACCTATGACGCGTATAATGGTCACACGGTTTCAACTCTTGCACATGCTGGATCTTAAAAGTTTTTAAGCCAAGATCTTTCCGTAAAATCTTCCACAAAGTGGATGGACATAGCTCCAATTGCTGTGCACGGTTGCGAATCGACTCATTCGGATTCTCCTCAACACTGCGCTCCAAAACGACAATAACTTCTTCTGTTCGCACTGTTTGTCGTCTTTAGAGATGCGTAATATCTGCTAGAGTGTATGTGGTGCGAAAACGATTCATCGTGTCGATGTGGACGATTATGTCGACCGTAAAATGGACGTGGCGCACGATAAGTTTGGCTAACCGAACCATGATTTTCAAAATAAGTTTGCAAAATTTGCAGGCGTTATTCTGGCGGTAATCTACCACTCAAGTGGTAGTGGACGTGGTTCCACATCGGAAGGTTCGGTGTTCGAATCTTTTTGATGTCTTAAATTTTTTGCCATTAGGTCGGGAAAATGATTTCGGCTAATTGGCCGCCGACAGAATTGATGACCTTTCGCGTCCGATTTGTGGCATTTCCCCTCATTCTTGCCAGAACTTCCGCCGATGGGTCTTCGCATTCTTGACAGATATTATCTTTGAGGCCTTCAGTCCCAATTCATCCAATTGAGGAAGGAGAAAGTCGTTGAGCTTGGCTCTGTAGCGCTGCGATATTTTCAGCAGAACCGCTGCTCCGTGGCCGGGCAGACTTGACAGCTTCTCGTGCTGTCCCATACTCTTAATGCTGCTAATCTTCGTTGGGTTTGCCCAGTTGGTGTCGGACGACCGGGAAATCTGCGACGAAATTGACGCTGCGCCAACACCACCGACGAATTATTCCCCAAAAAAATTGTAACAATTATTCCGCGTTCTTTAGAAGTATGCGCGTTTTGTTGACGAGGATTTTGTATCTCTTTACTTCACAAATGTCAAAGTAGAATTGACATTTGCCGCCTTTTGCAAAAGTTATAGCATCTTTCGACAGGGGATGACTTTTGCGCCAACTTTAAAGCGCAGTTCCGGATCATAATAGTGCTGAAGGTAGTACTATCTCGTCCAAAGATTTTAAAAATCTAACAAATCACATTTGCGATCTTAAGTCTCACGCCGGTACCTCTAGTAGCATACGAGTACAACGCTTATTGTTTTTTTTGAACAAGTATGCGCACTTGGAGATGTATAAAATGTTTAACTCATTTAAAGAAAATAAATGATCGGGAGAAGACGAGATGTGACAAAAGGATTTTTTTTCAAAGATAACGCTATGGTCAGCTCCTGTCATAGCAAAGATAGTCAATATGAGTTTATAGCAATCATATTTATGTGCCAGACAAATTTAAAACGTCGATTGTTTAACCAATCTACAAAGATGGCCCAAGGAATGATGTCGGAAATTACCGACCTACATCATTCCTGTCTTGAAGGAAGCGATTTTCAAGCGATGCTAAGAGAAGTAAATTAAAAATTGGTTCGGATTTAGAAAAAGACTAAAATATCAATCAACGAAAGCTTACAAAAAGATCAAAACACAATTGTAATGTTTATTGATTTTAAAATGACATTCGACGCATTAAGTCTTCAAAATATTCTAAGACAGGTGGAAAAAATGGGTATCAGGGCACTAATTGTTTGATTGCTAACATACTTAACAAATAGAAAATATAAAGTAAAACAAAAGACTTCTCAAGCAACGCAGAGTTGTCGAAATATGGAGTTCCACAAGGTTCAAAGTTGGGTCCATTGATTTCTTTCACTTACATGAATGAAATCCTTTCAGCCCTTAAGTGTTTTTTTTTTTTGTACGCAGATGATACGACGCAGGATGGCGTTCAGTCACAAAAATGAAGATGTAGCTTGAAAAATAATGCAGAAGGAATTTAATGCAGTTAGAGCATGGTGTCACGATAATGGCCTAATTATTATTGAGTCATGTATGTACAATACTTCTACCCCACCTAGCTTAAATATAAAGTTAATATTAAAATACATAGCTAAAAATGTGTACATAAAGCACAGACTCATTTATTGTTGGAAACTGAGGACGACTGCTCAACAACTTTAGAAAATGTCTCAACGTGTAAATATCCGGGTCTGATCGTAGACTACAATTTTAAATGGAGCTGTCATATAGAAATAATAGCAAGGCAATCTGCTTTTGCTGTCTTCCACTTCAGGTATCGACGTCTAGCAGACATTCTTCGACAATGCTACTACAACTTGGTCGAATCACATCTGAGGAATGGCAAAATGGCCTGTGGCAATGGCTAAATCTCATTCACAACAGCATCCAAAAAATGGTAAACAGAGCAGAGCGGCAACAGACAGTTGTTGTTAGAGTTGACCTACTGCATAAGCTGGAGATATTGTCAACCTTCAAAATCCACAACACACATAAGCTAGCAGCTCAAAAATAGTCAACACATGAATACGAGATCTAGGCAAAATTAATGGTGACGAGATATTGGAAAGAGTATAGGGACAGAAAATATGTAGCTGTTCCAGAAATTTTCAACGGAATTCCCAAAAATTTCACAAATCTCCCTACAAGAGTTTTTTTTTAAAAAATGTTAAAAAATTGCATTGACATTTTAAAGTCTCAAATGCTTAGATATGTTAAATTTCATTTTCTTGAGACCTGAAAATTTCTTTCCAAACTTTATAACAAACGAATTGTAAGAACGGAACTCAAAATAATTATTACATATTTGTAAAGAAATAATCTTCTACACCCAAGCCACTAATACTCCTCACTCTGCATCGAAAACCGAGTTTTCGATAAAAAGTTTACTAAATCTCATTCAGGTGTTCACACCAAAGCTTTTGTTTGGCACTTTTGAACTTTTTGTGTGGGCAAACATTTTTAATTTGATTTTTTTTCTTATATACTTTTTTCTACTCCATATTATGTGGGAAAAAAATTATTATTTTATTTAATATTGAATTATTTCTTGATGAAGCATAGAAAACTTACCAAACACGACAATCAATATTTTTTCGAATTTAGGGTTCTGCAATTTGCAGAATACGCTGAATGTTTCAAAAGGTGTGTTTGCGTCAATAACCTCCCAATTGTGAGGAGTAAACCTCCTCAAACAAAACAAAGACTTATTTTACCAAGGAGTTTTAATAACTGAAAAATGTATGGGAAGACTTCTGTTTTCGATTAAGGTTACCAGAGTTTTCGCAAAAACGCGGTTTTTGATGCGGTATAAAAAGGGTATAAGCTTTTGCAGATAATACAATCTAAAATGTAATTTTGGGGTAAAAATATAATTCAATAATTGAAAATGAAAAGTTAATTATCTTTTTTGGACAAGATGCATCTTGATGCTATTTGATAGATCATCACCACGGAAAGCCATTCTTTTTCTTCAGTGCGCTAATTCCAAGAGCTAGGGTCAAAACTTTCTACACGGATGAGTAAAATAATTCAGAACCAGAAGTTTACCGTGATGTGAGCATTTTCACAAGTGAAAATGGAGAAAACTGGTGAGGAGACGCTTCCGAAATAGAAATCCAAAGCCGATACTTTGGTTTTCTACATATATAAAAAGAGTGAAAGGAAAGATGCGGTAGATATAGGACACCTCAGAGACTGAATAAATATGATGTTTTAAAAACGTATAGCAACATTGTAGTTTAATTTTTCCTGCTGATCTCTGAAAAGACAGACCATAGCTTTGACTTCAGGGCGATGTACATAATCGACAAAAAATCAAGGCGCACCTGGGATTATACAAGTCTGGAGGCGGTGAAATAATGTTGGTCGATCAAAAAGCAAGGTTCCCTTCATACGAAACTCTATACGAACAAATTGCAAGTGTCTCGTATCAAACTGGTGCGACAATTCTTTTTGCCAGTAATATTTTATTTTTTTTTTTCTGTGGGTAGGTGAGAAATCTTCATAGACACTATAAGCTTCGGTGCTAACAGTAGTGTGAGATTCTTACTCACTAAAAAACATCTCCCTTATACAGACTACGACTGAGTTCACACTCAACAAGCAGTTCTTCTTTCGCGTTTTATTTTGCATTAATAGGACGTACGTACTTTAAAAATTAAGCGCCGCTGATCGCCGTGATAGATCGAGAGCCTTACCTAGTCCTTTTCAGCGCAATAAATTTGTCTGGTCAAGGACCTGTTGAACAGAAATATTCGTATGCCCTTGTAGTCGATTTTTGTGTTTTCGCGCAAACATTTTAATTTTCGACTCCTAGGTCTTTATGAATATCATCGTTTCTAATGTACCACGTTGCAGTAACAAACTCTCGAAGAACTTTGTTTTGGAATGTTTGTACTACGTTAACGTTACTGATTTAGGTGCAACCCCAAAGCTGTATACTATATGTCTAGACCTGTTTAAGCACTTGCTTATATAGCAGCAATTTGTTTTCTAAACTGAGCTTGGAATACTTTCCAAGAAGCCAGTACAAGTCTCTATACTTAATCTCAAGTTCTTCAGGTTTTTTCTTAACGTGTGCTCTCCATTTAAGTTTAGCGTCGAGTGTCTTGCCAAGATATTTGGCCTCGTTCGGGAAAGGAATTTGTCCTGTGCTGATAAATACGGGTGGATTGTCAGTTTTCTTGAGAATGAAGTTCACGTGGACAGACTTGTTTTCATTAAGCGCGTTTCGCCAAATCTTTGTCCAACTGTTAATCCGTGTAAGGGCACGTTGCAACTTAGCTTCTTCGACGGCTTTAGCTGTTGCCCAAATGGCAGTGTCATCAGCAAATGTGGCTAGCACAGTATCGTCTGTTTGCGGTGTGTCGCGGGTAAAAAGCAAATATAGCAGAGGGCCAAGTACACTTCCTTGCCGCACCCCCGCCTTTATTGTCTTAAAATTGGAATATTCGTTTCCGTGTCTGACACGGAAGAGTCGGTCATCTAGGTATGAACTCAAAATATGAAATAATTGCTCGGTTAGGACTTGTCGAAGTTTATATTTCAGGCCCTAGTTCCATACCTTATCAAAATCTTGCGAAACGTTGAGGAATGCGCTTGAACAGACTAACTTACACTCGATTGCTCGTTCAATTATTGTACATCGGTTATTCGATGAACTTGGTCAACAGTAGAGTGTTGGTGTTCTGAAGCCAAATTGATGATCGGGCAAGAGAAGATTCGCTCGAAGACTTTCGATATAATCGGGAGGTGCGATATAGGTGTGTATGACTTGACTTCAGTCAGCGGTTTACCGAGTTTCGGAACCATAATATCTTTGGCAACTTTCCACCGATGCGGTACATACTCTATTCTTATGGTGGCATTTATAAGATAGAGCAGCTATAGCACACCGTTTTTCGGTAGTGCTTTAAGTATCTCTCCCGTAATTAAGTTTTATTGGGTTTAAGCGTGTCAATAACTTGTCTAAGTTCCCTAAGTGTAGCCTTTTCTATTGGACGGTTCATCGTCACGTCTAGTGTATTGCCATTCATTGGAAGCACTTGCACGTCGAATAGTTTGAACGTTTCTGCAAAATGGTCGGCGAAAACGTTAGCTTTTTCTTTATCTTCTTTCACCCAGTCATCCTGGTTTCTTCTTATTGGCGCCATATGTATTTGGGGTTTTCGAAGATCTTTTAACGGCTCTCCATATGGAGTAATTGGTATCTTTCGTCGCTGTGAGGTGCTCTAGGTAGTTATTAATACCTTGATTGATTTTTTCAACAAGTTGTAGAGCCTATTAAAGGACGTTTTATCTTGTTGAGCCCCGAGTTTCACGTTACTTTTTCCGCGCTCTTCGTTTCTTCCTTATCATTTCCCTGATTTCTGACGGGTATCTTATGTCCATACTGGCAATTTTTTTCGATTCGCGTTCGACTTCAACAAAGCGTTCAACTTCATTTTCAAGTTGATACGGCGTTCTGAGCGGTACTTTTAGCTCAGTATTTTCGACAACCTCTATTCGGAAATCTTCCCAGTGAGTTTTTTTGTTGGATAATCTAGGTGGTCTTTGTTTCTTAACCAAGAATTCGCACAATGAAAGGATAATTGGAAAATGATAGGAGGAAAGATCGAAGCTTTCTTCAGCTTTGACGCAACTAGTGTTTACTCCTTTTCCGATAAAGAAGTATATCAGATCGGGTGTTTTTGCGACATCCGAGGGCCAGTACGTCGGTCTGCCTGTTGAGTAAAATTGGCTACTACATTCCATACCAACACTGTAGAGAGTTTTGCCTTTTTGTGAGATAAAATATATCTTGAGCCCCAAAGGTGAGCTTCGCATGAGGTCGCCACCAATAATAGAGATTGGTCCAAGACAGTATATAGTTCAATATAATGGTGTTTTTCTATAATGCAGCGCAATTGGCAATAGATTGAGGATATACTAAAAGAGTAATTTTTATTTTTAGCGCCTACCGTGGTCATTTGAAATATGTCAAGTTCAATTTGTTCTTCCAGGGAGTGTTCAATGCAGTCTGTTATAAATATGGACGACCCTCCTCTTGCGTTTCCCGATGGATGATGAGCGTGGTATTGGCGGTAACCTTTTAGTTCCACGCGCGATTCTGTCGTCTGGTGAGTTTCAGGAATTAAACATATGGTATATCAACTGCCTTTTCCTGAATAAAAATATTTAGATCATCAAGCCTTTTCTGTAGGCCGTTGGCATTCCACCCAAGAATATTGAGTTTCTTTGTCATGATTAGTTACACAGATCTGCTTCGAGGCTGAGAGGCCATTCAACTATTATCTTATTTGTTTTAGTCAGTTCTTCTAGTCTCTGGAGAATTACTGAGAAAACATTTGAGGTAGGATCAGGTGACTCACAGTTGGTCGTATTTGCTCGCGCCGCTATTTGCGCTTAAGTTTTTCCACTTTTGACTTGCGCATTTCTATTTTTGACGTTGCTGTTATTGGTAATTTTAGTGGCCATCACGGCGTTTGTTGTCTTTGCCTTCTTTGAAGGTTTTGGGGTTGGACCGTTGTTATGATTTCTCGTACTTGCTGGCCCTGCGTTTTTAAAAGGCGTCGTTTTGGATTGATCCCGTAGTTTTTGCAACTCCCTCGCGACTCCGTAGCCTCGATAGTTAGCTATATGTTTTCCCCTGCAGTTGATGCATACCGCTGGGGAATCTTTCGCGGCACTGCACACTTGCGTGAGATGTTTTCCGGCGCATTTCACACAGCGAGGCTGTTTCTGACAGTAGCCCTGGGTATGGCTGAATCCCTGACAACGTTACATTGGGGAATCAGCCTCGAGTTTTTTCGCGGAGGTTCAATTTTGGCAACAAGTCCCAAAACTATATTTATAGAATAAATCCTTTCGGTTTTGTCGAAAGTTAGCCTAAAAATGGGGAGACCGCATCTTGATGTCGTTCTCTCGCCTTCAGCGCTGTTTTTGCTCAAGTATATTAACGGCGTCGATTATTTTTAAGATGAAATAAAATGGTTTCCTTGGGGCAAGAGGCATGCACCCCTCTAGCTACCACGCGTATGGGTCCTTCCGCTTTATTTTCGTACGTATGCCATTGAATCTTCTCGGCATTTAATTTTTGTGAAGGCGAACGATAATTCGCTGGATTACGGACATTGACAGTCCACGTATCGTTATTGCGGGATCTTACTCTGTAATCGGTTGAACACAGTGATTTCAAGATTGTATGCAACTTGTTATAGTCCGAGATTTCAAAGACGTTTATTGGCGGCGGCGGTCTTTGTTTGGGTTGCTTTTTTCATTATTGGCCTCAACAGTATTAGAGCTGGCTGGCGTCTCTTTTTGCACAATTTCAGGCGAAGAATCAGCTTTGCGTTTCTTACTTGGTCTTTTTTTAAGTATCCAGTCTATTTCTCGGACTCGCTCTTCTTCGTCCGTGCGAAAACTCGGGTTTTCCGGGTGGTCAAGTCGCGAATCAGACTCAGTTTTAGATTGCGTTTTAATGGCATCTAATTCCTTCTTGAGTTCGGCGCAGAGCAGTTCCATATTTTGGAGTCTGGCGCGGATATCAGAATTTTCACGTTCGAGATTTTGTAGCTTATTCAGTGTAATACTATCGTCCAAAGCTACCGACTGTGCTTTGTCTTTACTTCCGCACGATTTTTCCAGCGATCCGCGTGTTGGAGATCTCGTAACCCTTGATGGGGTCCCGGTTTGTATTTGTATTGTGTTGTATTGTATTTGTAGAACTCATTTTAGTTTCCACGAGTAGCAGAGATCCGCACTAGACTGATTTGGCCGGCTAATCCGGAGGTCGCCAAGTATCCGGATTCTCCGTTAGAGGTTGGGCTAGTTTTTATACTGGGCCCCCAAACTGGCCGATTCTGGCACGGGTCGCTTAACACCTTAATCCGGCCCAGTGGATTTTACTCACCTCTTACGACAGGCATGTCTACCTCGGGTATATTCTAGTCCCTAACGCGAAGGGGTGGGTATGCTAGGTGTTTTTGTACTCCAGATTATTTTTTCCACAAGGCTTTCTATTCCATACCAGTGGGAAGCTTTTACATCTCAATAAAATGTCGACAATCTCTAATTTCAGCGCTTAGCACCCTGCGATGACAGTAGAGCCCCTGCGATGTCGTCATGATGTCATGCATATTAAGGTGTTTTCTAAATGCGTATTGCACCGATTACATGACTTTAAGAGTAAGGAATTGTCAGAACGCATTCGTTTGGCTTTTCTGCAGCATTGCACTTACGACCGGGAGAAATTCTTTTTCAAGTCTTCTACGACCTAATTTCTAGTAATCCAATTACGGCATATGGGGTAAGTAAAATATGTGTAGTGAGCCAAACCTTTAATTCAATAAATTCTTGCTCAAAAAGTTGTTTCGGAACTATATCAAATGCTTTTTTACTATTTCGACAAACAGAGCATAATGTTACTGAAAAGGAACTGAGCACTCTGATGAGACATGATGTAAGATACTCACGCACAGGTGCCTTGTCCTGTTATCATCACTCTATCAGCAAACGTCACAGGACGTGCATCAACTGTAGGCAGTTAGATTCTTACCAAAGCATAGTGTCCAATGAGTACGTTAATAACAATTCTGCTGTCAGATTATTATTATTAAGAGACGTGACTAAGAGGCGTCGGAAAGCATTCGTTGGATTTACCGGTGTCGCTGTATTTAAGAGATTCTTGATATTCGCATATAATCCAACCTTAATCAGGATGCAGGTTCAAATCCTTAAAAAAGTGTCCTCCGAGCTTTACCTAGCAAATTCATGACATACCTAATGGTCCCATTTTGCCTTGGGACCCAACAAGAACCTGTGAATTCAAGTTTTAGATTTAAGATGCCTTAAAATTTAAGCGCACGTTCAGAAGACTTAACGTGCTCTTAAAATGTTTGCATACAGCGCGAGCGAAAGAAAAATTAGGGAAGGAAGAAAGAGAGATACTGGCATATTTTGCCTTTAAATGTTTGCAGGTTATAGTAACTAGGAAAAAAAGAGATCGAAAGGCATTCCATATTCTGGTTATACGGCTGAAGAAAGGATCCTGATATTTCACAGTACGTTCAAAAGTAGATGTGATGAGCATCCATAGAGAGACGGGTATTACGTTGAAGGTTTGAGGTAGCGAGTGCCTCTGGCAGTTTAAATTTTGTAGGGCATGCGATATTACGTCTATGTTCAGTTGACTCCGCTAAAATATCTAGGAAACGCGGATAAGTCTTAGGAGCATCTGATTAGATTGTACTCCCATTCGGGAAGATTTTTCTAATCAAAAGGCCTAATTCCAAACTCTGTCAAAAGGCTCAGAAATATCAAGTCCATCTAATTATATTAGTGAGGTCTTTGAATCCACTTTTCAGAACACCAGTGAACATGTAACTACGCAAACCTTACTGCTTGTCATTAAGCAGTTTTCTTGTATCGAGATATTTCATGAGCTAACGGTTAATCAGCGTTTCGTTTCCATGAACTGGGAATAGGAGATGGAAATGCAATCATGCAGAAGAGCCTGGGATTTGTGAAATACCCTGGAAGTGAGGAGAGGATTCACCAAGGCCTCTAGCGCAGTTGACTGTCGCGAAACGAGTGCGCAACTATGTTCTCAATAGATGGCTCCAGTAGTAAGTGCTGATTGATTTTGACATATCCAAAACATCATGAAATTAGTGATTTTGTTTTGGCGTCACATACTTTTGGTTGTGTGAAAATGTCTGATTTTTTGCCAAATAATCGCCATTTGCCGGAAGCGTTGATTTTCTTCCTTTATTCGAAGAAAACGGCGGTTGAAGCGCATCGAGAACTCCAAAAAGTTTACGGGCATGCTGTTCTAAGTGAAACAACGTGCTGTGATAGGTTCTGTCACTTCACAGACGGTGGTTTCGATGTTAACGACCGTCCGCGAGAAGGAAGTCCAAAATCCTTCGAAGACGCTGAATTGGAGGCATTGCTCGATGAGGATCCGTGCCAATTGCCAAAAGATCTTGCTTTAGTATTAGGAGTTACGCGGCAAGTCATTTCCATGCGACAGCATGCGAAAAACGGCCACAATACTAGCAGAGGCACGAAAAACTGATTCTACAGCATGACAAAGCTCGGCCTCACGTTGCCAAACAAACCCGTTAAAACTACCTGGAAACGCTCAAATGAGCAGTCCTATCCCACCCGCAATATTCTCCAGATATTGCGCCGTCCGATTATTACTTGTTTCGTTCGATGGCACATGGTCTAGCTGATCAGCAGTTCCGCTCATATGATGACATCAGAAATGGCTTGATTCATGGATAGCCTCAAAAGATTAACACTTTTACCACAACGGTATTCGAGCTCTTTCAGTAAGATGGGTAAAAAGTTCTAGCTAGCTATGGGAAATACTTTGAGCGATTCATTTGCAACCATTTTTTCACAATAAAGTTGCATTTTCATCAAAACTTAGTTGCGCACCTAATATTTTACGCCCGAATCTTGAAGAAATAACTTCTGAGTACAAGGACAAGTGGCGCAGAAGGTCAATAAGGCAGTGCAAGTTGTTCCAGTGATTGATACCTTTTAACGGAAGCTGGCCTTGGGAGTGCAGCTCATAATATGAATACCAAGAGGGCGGGGGTTTATTACTGCGGGCATAGCAAAGCCAAGCATCGCTATAAAAGCTCCCATGCATTGGTTTTATCATAGCTTGACATGCATATGTATGTATGTATGTAAAGCATTTTGTTATTCAAGAATACACACAAATCCTAAGCTTCATTGGACAATTGGATGGTGATGCCTTTAAACGCAAGAGGGGTTAGACTAGTCAGGTTCCATCTTCTTGTGAAGGGAACTATCTCTGTTTTATGGAGACCATTTCTAAGGTGCCAATAAGCATTCCAGTGATTTAGAGCATACCGTGGCGCCGGTTACGTTGTGTTTTCCGTCAGAAAGTAACAATTGCTTAGTACCAATTGCGCAAATCTCTGATCGAATAACTGATGGGCATTGTAAGAAACGAAGTCATATGTCCCTGCTTTTGAAATGGGCACTGATACAGCCTCAACAACGTGACTTTATGTATTATCCCTAGTCTGATCAGAAACGGTTTTAGATATGCTTGAAGCATTCGGTTTGGTGATAACTTTGAGTATGACACATCCTGGAGTCGAAGTACAAGTTGAGCATTGAAGCAAAGATCGCTGTCTCTTAGAATAGCTTTGAGATAGGAGTTCTTAGCTTCACAAAATCCTTGTCCGATAGACAAAATTATTAAAGTAGATACAATTGGAGGAAGGTTCCAGAAAACTGAATACATATTCAATATTTTTAGGAGGTTTTCGGCATTCTTTAGCTAGAAATAGATTAATCACGACTTCTTTATTCAATGTGTTTACTAATCCCTAATCCTCAAAAATCTTTTTCCTTCTCTGAGAAAAAAACTATTTTCCTCCACCAAACGTTAATTTCAAAGATTTGTAAACGCCAACTTTTCCTTCAATTCTCGTCAGAGAATTTGTCTACCAAATGGGTAACTCCAACTGCCACATCCAGTTCCGAATGCAAATCGATTTCCATTTGAAACTTTTCCCCTCACAACTTAAAGCCTTCACCGCATATCCCATTGCCAACATCGTCCATTCTCAGTCTCCATATTCGTACATGCGGTGCAACGCAAATCACCACTCCTTAAACATTTTGATATCTTAATTAGCTCCGTAAATATCGTTTAACTTCAGCAATGAGTACGCAGCGCGGTTATCTTGTCCGCCACTCACTGCATCTATCCATAGTTGACCACTGGTTGTGTCCGGAATGACTGTGCCAGAGCTCCTGCTACGGCTGCTTCTAACAGAATTCAAAGTAACCAACAAGTCATCACTAATCCGGCCAGCCTGAGCTGTTCGGTCTACCAGTACCATCGGCAGCCGGGCAGACAGAGGCAGGCACTGCCAACTAGAGATTGTATTCGCATATTGATTTGCAATCTGCAGTACTATTCCTCCTAGGAATTGGTTTCATTTTTCTTGCCGAACCCTATTCGGATGGCACATTCAACTGACGCTGGATGCGTGTCTCTGTCTATCTCCATGAACATCCCAGACGAAGCCAAAGACACAATTCAGATGCAATCGCCAGCTCCAAAGGGTGTTGGGTTGCGCAAGAACAACAGTCAGTACGAAGAGTAACTTCAATTTCATGGTCTAAAAGGACCCATATCTTCTCTAGGAGTGTCATGTCGTGTTGCAGTTTGCTGCATCTCTGGTTCCTTCTCCCTGTTGGTCTCTACACAAAGTCAACCAACGAAACGAAATCGAAAACAACACTGAACCGAACGAAGAGAGAAAAACATTTCAACGCTGTAATTAGAATCCGAACATAAAAACCAAATTCTTCTTTAGCATCACTCTCCATGGAGAAGATGATCCCTGTGATCTGGTGCACATCGAGTTCCGAGTCAAGCCTTCTTCCTCTGCCCTCGCTAGGTGATTCAAGATTCCATTTGCCATTCCAATTTGTAATGGTTGCAATTATTGCTCGAATCCGATGTGTGGGGATGTGGGGATGAGGAGATGTTTCTCTGTTTTTTGTGCATTAGAACTGTAGGCAGATGTACTCGTAGCTGCAGTTCCAAATCAAAATGTGGAATAGCTCGAGGTGCTATTGGAATTACCCGAAGGTATTTGCAGTTGGAGTTGGTAAGTGGAAAAAGAATGAAGGGTTTATCTGAGGTGAATAGTGATGGAAGAGGCTTTCGGACTATTCATCCAGAGAACCTTTAATCCCTGATTAACTTGTTTTCAGATGCTTTTAACTAGACGGAACTAAGCATTTAATGCGAATTAGCCTGAGGTCCCATTATTCTGCCACGGGTGTGGCATTTACAAAGGAAAATTATGTAGATCCATTCGAAAGGTCATCTTATTATTTCTATATAGAAGAAACCGCTTCAAACAAATGTACTTTTGATGGCAATCAAACTTGATCAAAGCAATGCTGGTT
This sequence comes from Volucella zonaria, assembly GCA_963966105.1. Lineage (NCBI taxonomy): Eukaryota > Metazoa > Arthropoda > Insecta > Diptera > Syrphidae > Volucella > Volucella zonaria. The sequence continues at coordinate 189,223,662 of OZ014532.1, read as the reverse complement.
GCGCCGAATTTTTGGAGTAATATTTACACTTAGAAGGCTACAGCAGCGACTTCAAAATGAAGAAAACGAAAACCAATCTTCTTTCAACTGACAAACTTTTATCCGCAGTTGGGAAATAAGGAAATCTTCATAATTAGTGCTTCTATTTTGGTCCTAGTTATTGCATGACGCTAATATGATCATCTTTTCAAATATCTGGTACATTTCTTTCAGCTCTGAAAGGTTTGTCAACACCGTCTTTGACTCATCACCGAATGATTTTCGTGGCCATGGAATAGTGGTGAATTTTTAGAGAAAGAGCGTCTTTACCTATACACATTAGGGTGTCCCTTATTTTTCAAAGTTAATATTTTCTAAAATACTTGAAAATAAAATTTTATCTTATTTGAATAGCAGCAACCCGTGCCGAGTTGCGCGGAAATTACTCGTATATGTTCATACAATTTACGAGGATGACCCCCATTTTCGTTCTACTTGTCATTTGTTTGCGTTTTATCGAATAGTTAACGTGCATAATAGTAAAGTTTCAACATGTCAGTGGAACTAAGAATTATTAAAAACAGTATTTTCTTGGTTGGTGAGATAAATCACCAAATAACTGGTGCAAAGTTACCGTCGAATCGTCAAGTTCTCTCAGTTCTTTTCTGTAATATTCGCGAAGTAAAATTGACTGTAAATGAAAGTGCAAATCTTGTGATTTGGGAGTGCATTATATTTTGGGAAAAGGCAAGAATACTTGCCAGAGTTGTACCTAACTGTGTGGAAAAACTTGTGGATCTCTACCAAGTTTGGAGAGAGCTGCAAAAAAACTATAAAAAACTACAGGATTATAAGCACAGCGAGGAGAAATTTCAAATAGATTTAGATAATTTGCTTGATACGCACACGTTGAAGCTCTCGAAAAGATCAGAATAGAGGAAGACAAAATTTTTCTACAAAAACAAAGAGAGCCAGGGCGTCCGGGTTGTTTAGCTGGGGTTGACAAAAAGTTAGCTGAGAAAGTAAAACCAGTAAGGCTGAGATAACTAAAAGAAGAGGAAAAAAGACTAAAGTATTTGACTGCCAATGGTTGCAAACGCAACCCGTGAGTTCGCTGTCTACCACAAAAAGAGGAAGGACATGTTTTGTCACCCCTAAATTAGTTGCTGCTTTAGATAGATGTCAACTGGATTCTGTTTACATACTTCAGGCTGTAGTAGAAGCACTTGATCTCAGTTGTGAAGATTTTACAATCAACAAGTCTTCGTTGGATAGAATTTGGACCCAAATAAGAGAAGAAAGAGCAAAATCCAACAAATCTGATTTTTAGAACAACGTGCCTGAAATTGTGACCATTCATTAAGATGGAAAACGGTTGCCAAGTTTAAATGTGACGGGTTGAAAAGATGAAAGCCTGCTAATTCTGATTTCATTCGGAGAAAAATAACATATTTTAGTAGTGCCCAAGCTCGAAAGTTCTACTGGCAAAGACCAAGCTCAAGCTATTTTTAATGCGCTTTCTGATTGAGACTTCAAAGATGAGGTACAGATTCTGTGCTGCCAACGGCCGGAATTTATTCAGAAAATTAAAAATAAAAGCTTATTCATCTAATCTTATCAATCTACGAAGGTTGGCTGAAAAGTTTCCGACTGAACAATGATACAAGACATTTTTTCTCAAATTTTTTTTTTTATTTTTCTACATAGTCTCCTTGTAACTCTACACACTTCTCCCAGTGATGCTCCCATCTCTCTAACCCGTTCAAATAGTACTTGCCGTTTTTCTCTGCAAAATAATTGTTCACGAAGGTGATTGCCTCCTCATTTGATGAAAATCTCTGTCCTCCGAGCGCAGTTTTTAGATGAGGGAACAAAAAGAAGTCGCTTGGGGCTAGATCTGGTGAATAAGGTGGATGGTCAAGCAGTTCAAACCGTAATTCATGGATTTTCCCCATGGTAACCGCTGAGATGTGAGAAGGCGCGTTGCCTTGGTGTAACAGGATTTTCTTTTTCTGCAAATGTGGCCGTTTTTCCGCAATTTCTGCCTTCAGCTGGACAAATAATGATGCGTAGTATGCTCCTGTAATGGCTTTTTCCTTTTTGAAGATAATCTATTAAGATAACTCCTTTACTATCCCAAAAAAAACAGTCGCCATCATTTTCCAAGCCGAAAAAAACAGTTTTTACTTTTTTTGGAGCCGGCTCGCCCTTTGCAGTCCACTGTTTTGACCAAATTTTTGTTTCGGGCGTATAATGATGTATCCATGATTGATCTACAGTGATCAATTTGCGCCAAAACTCGGATTTATTGCGCCTAAACTGCGCCAACAGAACGTTGGAAATGTTCATTCGAACAGGTTTTTGGTCTAATGTAAGCAAACGCTGCACCCAACTCGCGGACAGCGTTCTCATGCCTAAATCTTGATTTAATATGTAACAAATACGTTGTTTGGACATTTTCATTCTCTCAATTTAATTCGGCGGTCGTCTAACACCATTCTGGAGACCTTTAGCAATGTTATCGTCAGTGGTTGCAGTTTTTGGACGTCCCGAACGTTCATTATCACTTAAGCTCTTACGGCCACGTTTAAATTCAGCTGCTCACAATTTCACTGTGGTAAATGATGGTGCAGAGTCCCCATACACAGAGTCCAACTCATTTTTGATTTGCGTAGGCGAATTGCCTTTCAAAAACAAAAATTTAATAACTGCTCTATACTCAATTTTTTCCATTTTCACAAAAAACACTCACATCGATTCACTCAAATGACTATCAACTAAAAACTACGCGTCCGAAATGACTGAAACTTCGGTAAGTAACTATCAAAAGATGCACAACTAGCATTTATTAGCTTTCATTGACGAGTGCCGCTATCTTTACGTTGAGAAACTTTTCAGACAACCCTCGTATATTGTCCCCTTCAAAGTAATCGCCATCGACTGCAACACACTTATGCCAGCGCTTGATCCATTCCTCGAAACACTTTTTATATTCGGTTTTCAGTATGTCCATCAGTGCTTCCTACGATTTTTCCATTACTTCCTCCGGGCTGCTAAAACGCGTTCCCCGTAGTGCTTCTTTAACTCGATTGAACAGAAAGAAGTCACCGGGAGCCAAATCAGGTGAATTCGGTGGCTGTTGGATGGTATTTGTTAAATTTGTCGTCAAAAAATTACGAATAATGATGGCACTGTGCGACGGTGCGTTATCATGGTGCAAGATCCACTAGTTTTCTGCCCACAATTCTGGTCTCTTTCGACGAATTGCTTCACGCAAACGTCTCATAATGCCCAAATAATACTCCTTGTTTGCTGCCTGGCCTTCTGGCAAAAATTCATGATGCACTACACCGTTGTAATCCATGAAAACCGTGAGCATTGCCTTCTTTTTTGACTGAAAACCGCGTGGTTATTTTGGTCTCGGCTCATTTGGTGAACGCCATTCACTTGCCTGATGTTTGGATTGCGTATCGTACTCATAAACCCACGTCCCGTCTCCAGTAATGATCCTTTTGATGAATGTGGGATCGAATTCAGCCTCGCAAATCATCTCTTTTGCGACGTCAACACGGTCTCTTTTTTGCATGAAATTGAGGTCTTTTTCCACCAACTTTGCTGCTACACGACGGAAACCCAAATGATTAACCAACATGCCTTGGACGGATCCATATGCAGTGTTCAAGTCCTCTATCTCTCTGATGGTTAATTTTCGGTTATTGACCAACATTTCAATGTTGTCGTCGGTTTTCGATGTCGATGGTCTGCCACTGCGTTCATCATCTTCGATTGACTCACGAACACTTTTGAATCGCTCGTGCCGCTAGTAAATGACCGTTTTCTTTAGAGAATCATTGCCGAAACACTTTTCCAACATTTCCAGCGTTCGCGCACCATTAAATCCGTTTTTTTACGCAAAATTTAATACAAGTTCGTTGTTGCAAATTTAAATCTATTTCTAAAATTGTAAAAAATCGCCAACACACACAGAGATAGATGTACTCTTGGCTACGTAACTTTTGCAAATGTCAAGCTATGACGCTAAGATTTAGAGGCAATGTCAACAACGGATTTAGCAAAACTCAAATCGGAATAATGGGACCGCAACACAGTGGTGTCCCCCAGGAACTTTTTGATCATGGTGGTATATGAACTGGTTTTGAGATGTGTATTTGAATCAAAGATCCTCCAAGTTATTAGCAGTCCGGATATCCCGTTATTTAAAAATTTCAGAGACAATTAGAAGAACGTTGATCCAACTGCTATCGAAACATGTTGTGATTTCGCAAAGAAATATTTTTGTGAGCCGGTCATCAACGAATTAATTAACTATTATAAAAAGGAATTACTGAAACCAATTATGTATATGTGACGATAGTCGGGAATAGATTGAACTTTCAATTGGGAGGAGGCAATGGAAACAAATTTTAAATCAGACCTCCTGGCGCAATGCATCAGGCACGATAGATGGTTAAAGCTATTTATGCTTTAAAGATCAATTTTCTACAATCCCAGTTTAAACTGTGTGCTGTCTGGTAGTTGGTCAACCACTACAAGATGTTTGCTTATTTATTGCAACAGCTTATTTAAAGCCCTGGTTTGGGTACAATTTGGCAGTAAAAGCCCCGAATCAAGATTTATCCTCCTTAAAAATATTGAATAACTATGAAACAGCCCACAAGGTGATTTTTAAACACTGTTAATTTTGTTAACAAATAGTTTTTCTTATTGTTGCAGAAAAATGTTTGAGTGAGTTCGTGACCATAAAGAGTACAAATTTCTTATCGCGGTTAAAAATTTATAACACTTTTCTCCAAGAAGACGTCTGTTCCTGGGATCAAATTCCCTTCTTTCAGGATGCCAAACAAAAAGTTATGCAATTGAAGGCAGTCAATGACACAGCAGAGAGGGGTGTGAAGTTCATGGAAGATTTTCATGGTTTAATTACTGCTGACTAAAAACAAAAACAGTTCTTGTTACGCTGTGACCAAGAACAGAAAGTTGTACCCAGATTGTAAAAAGGAATGAAAGTATCCTGTATAATTATACTTAATTTATATATATATTATATTATATTTAATTTTTATGAATAAACGCATACCCAAATTAATCTTCCATTGAGTTTTTAATTTAAAATAGGAATTTTGTTCTTATGTAGCTTATATGCCACTAGATGTTTTACAACCGTTTATATAGGAATACATTGAGGCTTTGTCGACACAGGTTATCGTTGTTATATAACCATGAAATTTTTCACGTGGTTAGCGTTTAGTATTATTAAAAGAATTAGCGGATATGCATTACGATATTTAAAAGGAAAAAAAAACCGACCGTATTTGGGACCCCCTAATATATATTCCTGCCGTTCCGCTTGTCATTTATATTTAGTGTGTTTACTCACTTATCAACTAAATCTTTCGCCAGAAATTCTGATGAAGAAAAAATTAAACTGTACCTATCTTAAGCAGAACAATGAGATGTTTTTATACTATGTATTAATTTAAGAAAATCTTTTCCCTACAGCGTCCTATAGGTTTGTTTTGCCCCTGGTGGTGAATATTAAGCCCATTTTTGCCGCTTATGCTTTCATAGCCACAGACGCACTAGTGATAGACTGGCGCATATTTGCTCTGCTATTCTCAATATAAAATTTGTATCTGTGATACTGGACTGTGAATTTCTCACAATTCGTGCAAGTATGATGTTGAGAAAACCACAAGTCCATCCGTCTGCCCTTCCGGCCTTTTTGGCTTTGAGTTCAGATATCGATTTGCAGAACTCATCTCGGTAGGGTGGACGAAGCTATATTTGACCATTATTCCTTATTTTTATTATTATTATTTCATTTTTAGAAAACCAATGTTTATCGTGCTGTGTTTCAAATTCCAGGAGTACGAGCTCCTTCAAGAGTTAGTGTCAGTAACCTACAATGAGAGCATGAGCGCTTCTGTTGGTTCTATCAAAATTCCGTATTCCAAAATTCTCATATGACCTGAGATCTGAATACACGAAGTAGCTGAAATGGGTCGCTGTTGGGTCCATCTTTGGTGTTCTGTCTCCAGGATGGTCTTACTCTAATTATGCGCATGCACTGAATTTCATTACATTTACGAAGCTAGACTTCGCATAATAAGCACCAAGGTGCAATGTGTGATATAACCATCTCTCGATCTTTGTCTATCATCTGACTTCGTCATCGAGCTTCAATATACATACTATATATATGCATGTAGATTTTCCGGTAACTTATACTACGAACGTACGAGACACATGGAATGGAATCTTTACATATCAACGTAAAAAAGATGTTCAAAGGTAATGTAAACATTTTCGAAATTCATTTTTGTAAATGCTCAACCCTCAAGATCAGGAACACTTCCGCAGATAACTGAGTGCTGAATTAGTGTGTAGAACCTGCCAGTATTATGCTTAAAAATCACTTTACAGATCACTTCAGATCATAACTGACTTACAATTATTACTCTAACTACTATATGCACGCGTAACACTGTTATGTAATAAAATTCGTGAATACTTGTATTGCATCTATCACTGAGTATAGCAGTATAGTAATATTGCCCATATTGGCCTTTCCGCAGCTTGCCAGCTTCCATTCTTACTGCGCCTTTTCTTAATAATAATATTAAGAGCAGCATCATCATGGTAGTTCTTCAAAAGAAAGTTAATGGCTTTTGGTATAATCCATACAGAAATTTCGAAGAACATGCGCGTTGACGGTCTATAAATCTGGTCTTACAGACATATCGTCTGAGGCAATGACATCAAAACTACCTTTGGGCAGAATCTGGGTTTGATTTAAGATGCACGTCTTCGCAGGGGAGACGTGCGTGGCGATTGATCGGGAAACTGCTGACTGTCTTATAGCTTGCCAGAACCGTCGTCGAACGAACGCTGGAAACGTTACTAATGTGCCGTCAGAGACACCCGATCACTACCGAGGAATCCCTGGTTTGATGAAGAGTGCCGGCAGGCACATACAGCTAAGCAAGAGGCCTAAAAAGCGACGCAGCAGGTAAAAGCAACGTGTTACGGCAAGAAGACCCGTACAGATGAAGATGGAAACCTTGTAGAAGAGTCATAGTCGGAGTTGAGAATATGGAAAAACTTAGTCTGCAGACCATATAACGGCGAAGAAACCCAACATTTCGCCGTCAGGCAGAATAGATTATTCAACATAGACGATGATAATAAAACGTCCATCCACCTGAAAGGATACCAATATCTATGCTGGAATCCAACAGAGCATTTGGACCTGATGGCTTACCAGCCGAAGTATATAAATCAGCTGGAAATGACATACTTGAGAGCATTTCTCAAATCCGGTCAGAAGAGTATATGCCTGAGGAATGGAATCGGGCACACGTTGCACAAAAAGGAGACCCCCTCAACTGTGCCAATTATAGAAGCATCGCATACGAGAGCCTATATGCCAAATTGGATGATCATCTGAAACCTTCGTCCACAATCTGATTGCGGTTTCAGACCAGAAAATTCCACAATCAACCAAATCTTCAAACCTTGGCAGATCCTGGAAAAAACCCACAAAGTACAAATCGGGAACCCACCACCCGTTCGTCGATTTTAAAGACGAATATGACAGCATTTATACAGACAAACTATAAAGAGCCATGTCTGAGTTCGGCATCCCTGCTAAGCTCGTGCAACTGTACAGAATATCGATTGAGAACGCTCGCTGCTCTGTTAAAGTCGCAAAGGACTTAACGGAGATCTTTGATTTAAAAAAAAAGTTATAGACACGGTGACGTGTCGTCATGTGACTTTTTAACATAATACTTGAAGCAATTGTGTGCAAATCAGAAGCGAACACTGGAGGAACAATCTTTCAAAAGCATGTAACTGTGCAACTACTAGCGCACGCCGATAACATAGACATAATTGGGAGAATACAGCGTGCTGTCACCGAACGCTAGCATTGAAATGGAAGCTGCAGAAACATGTACTCTTACCCGTAAATGAGGGCAAAACGAAGTATATGCTGGTAAAAAGAAGAAATACTCAACGTCGATGGATTGGACAGAACGTCGCAGTCAACAGCTATATTTTCGAGGTAGTAAGGGCCCTTGTCCACCTTGGCTCTGCTATCAATTCTGTCAACAACATCTCAGCAGAAATAAAACGAAGAACCACTATTGCCAATCGCTGTTTCTTTGGGCTAAGAAGGCAATTGAGTAGTAAGGCCATATCCCGAAAAACCGAAAAGACTCTATATAAGACCTAGATAATGATAGTTGTTCATTATGGCGCCGAGGCATGTACTTTAAGCGGCATGTACTTTATAGAAGATATCCTCAGCCGTTTCGAATGAAAAATCCTTCGAAAAATTTTCGATCCCATTTACGTTGAAGGGGTTTGGAGGACAAGATTCAACGACGAACTAAGTGATACCGATCTAGACAGAAAATATAGCATCAGTCTTCCGAGATGGCTAGGACATGCAGAGCGAATTTATACCAATACTCCGGCCGCAGTGTTGTCGAATTTAACCCGGAAGGTTAACGCAGGAAAGAAAGGCCTTAACTTAGGTGACGCAAAGAAGTAAAAGTGGACATGAGCCGGTTTGGAGTGCGCAACGGGAGGCAGTTAGGCAAAGACCAGGCTAACTGAAGAGGCTTGGTAGTTGAGTCTCAGTTTCACTCCGAACCTAAGTATGTAAGTAAGTCTTCACAAGGATCAACAACTTTAGGATGTTGCTTGTTAAGTAGTCCTCTAAACAGAAAAATTCGTTATACTTACAATTTTCTTTACTACACTGTAAAAAAAATATGGAGGGAGAGAAGCAACTACCACTGTAGCGACAGCTAAACTTGCTGAATCATCTGATTTCTTCCAATCGAGTTCAAGAATCTGTCTCGATAGCGATGAGATTCGTTCACGTTTTGGGTTTCTACTGTATCCCTCAGGTTGTCGGAAGACTAGCCATATAACATATATAAATAGTTCCTACTGCCTAAAAAAGTGAGCACCATTCCTCCTTTGACTCATTAGGAGTGGCTGCAGACTGCTTATTGGTGTGTCTAAGGGATTTTGGTTTGGTAAGTAGCTGTATATGCTGTCGATGCCACCATGGGCACATCCTATGGGCACATACATAGTAACATGCTGCAGTTACTATGTACAATCAATGGCTGTCAATGCTGTTAGCAGTTTATCACTGACTCGGTTACTTATCCCGGATTTGCAGGATCGTCGATGTTTTTTTTATCTTCATGCCTACATACAAAGTAGAACAATTCTCCTTTTTCATCAAAATTCATGTACAAAGCGATGTAACTTACCAAGCTCCATCATATCGGTTTCAATGTGGAATTCGATTTCGTGAAGTTATAATTCGATCTCCGTAAGATTATCCATTTCTAATATTTTCAAAAGCCCCAGATAGGGCATTGCGAGTAATATAAATTTCCCCAATTCTGACAGAAAAAAACCATTTCATCTAGGTACATCGGACCACTGTGTCGTGTAAACTAATTTCTCGTACGTAGATTGCATAGTTAGAAAAAATATTCTCCAAAGAAGACTCAACAACTTCTATGAGAATTTTAAGTAGTCGTTAAGTTTCCCTGGTGGATGCCAATACTGATATCATCACAATCGCTGTTCTCTTTGGAATGAGATCCTCTACCCTTATCGGATGAATAGTCCCAAACCAATAGGAAAGGCACTGTACGACTCGGGCTTTACAGAGACTATCAGCGTTAGAGCACGGTTTTCCAAGAACAACTTCAAAGATGAAAACCTAGAAAGATCAAAAACATGTGAAGTTTTAATACGACCAAGAACTGAAGTAAAATAGTACATTGTTGCAAAGGTAGTTAAAAAAATGTTTCCGCGTCCTTCAACCCAAGGGTCATTAGCTATGATATTATTAGTTCTTTAGAGAAAGCCAATTTGCTCGCTACGCACTTGGCACGTACCTCAACTCTTCCTTATTTTGTCTTGTATCTAGTTGACTAATCCACTGTCGCACTTGAGTAGTAGCAATGGTGACTACAGGTCTTAACATAAACAAATCCGCTTGTCCAGATGGTAAGTCTGCCCTTCTTCTGAAGCGGTGTGCATTTACGGTGGCAAAATTACTGCGAAAACTTATTCACCCTTTGGACTCTTTCTGCGTCCATAAAAAATTACTCCTTCCTGAAAAAGACAAATCTTTTTCTTCCTCCTCGGATAGACCCCCTGCACTTACGTTCATTCGTTTTTCGCTGAGTTATGGTGAATTATCCCGAAACACGAAAACATCTCAATTATCGGCACCAAGGCTTTCGCAGCAATAGGTGTCTCATTGTCATAAAATAAATTCTGGTATGCCCCAAGGCTCCGTTCTGTCTCCGAAGCTCTTTTTCATTTCCATTACGGGCTCTTGCTGAAGACAGTACTTAGTAAGTGGAACTGGAACGCCAGAGCATACGTATGAAGTTCATAAAATTCCGATAAAAACAGCTGAATAACTATTATAATTAGGGAACAACAATGCTGCCTGATTTCGTAAAGCGTATGATACAATGGCACAATAGTTGTCGAAACCGAAAAATTTTCCACTCTTCGTAAGTGTTCCAATAACAACCTACGTTGAAAGTACGAATATACTATATATGCTGGACGTTGCTAAAAATGCTGCTAGATATCTAGGTTTCCTCAAGCTATCCTAAAAGTCCTTTACTTTGTCGTATTCGTATTCATTCGTTCGAAATTAGAGCCAACATCTGGTCAAGTCTTCTTATATGTACAATATATTCTCTGTATTGGGATTTAAATGCTAATTGACTTAAAAAATAAACATTGCCTAGTCAAGCAATACCTTCCTCTCTCATCTCACTTAACTTCTGACCCCTCGTTTCGAGATAGTTCCAATCCTAAGGTCTTTTTACAAATCTTCCTTTTTGACTTTTCACTTCAAATGGTTCGCTACATTTAAGGGCTCTTGTGATTTTACCAATGCCAGCATAACATGAAGAGTTAGTCAGAGATCACATATCTAAACTTGCATTTGAATTTACTATTTTTAATAGGAAAGGAATTCGTAGAATATCCCATGTTCGGGCAAAATAACCATGTTATCTATTTAACCTTGGGTCAAACCCTGAGGCAACTCACTCAAACTTAGCAACAAAGTACGTACGAATACATATATTTACTCGTACATTATCATGCGAGCAAAATACCTCCGGTGTCCTTCCTGTCATCTATTTCGGTACAAAATACTCCCATTGCCCCCAGGAGAACTACTCTCATTCACTATCACGATGCGGTGTGTAACTAAAAACCCCTTATATGAGCGTGGACAAAAAATTACAAAAAAAAAAGAGAAAAAAAAGCCAACGACAAGGATCACTGCCATCTCAGTTTCATTTGTGTGTAACCTGTCAACCTGCGTCGATTTATCTCTCTCTCCGACGAATCGTACAGATTGTTGTGCCGACCAGTGGACCAAAGTCGTCCGACCGTCCAACCTATCCGATCTCTGTCCACTACAGTCGACCGGTTTTCGATTTATATTTTCTGCAAAAAATTCACTGCTTTTGCGCTACCTGCCACCAGTTTGGTCGTCAACCAAAACGGGGAACTTCACAACTTCGGAACCTCACAACCTCAGAATCGTTCTCCTTGCCCGTCTCTGCGGACGATATGGTGGTGGGCAGCTGAATATGCGATGACAGCTTTAATGGTTATGCTTGGTACTTTGGCCCTTTTGTTGTTTTGAAAAGGCTTCAACGACTGACGTGACTTTTGTGACATCGTCGCAGTCGCCGTAGTAGTCGTCGTCGTCGTCGTCGTTGTCGTCATGGCATTGTCATTGAACTAAAGTGCACCAGCGCGCTTCAGCGACAGTGAATGTCAGAATTTATTAAGTCACAGCGATGTAGTTGTAGCCTTTAGAAATTCAATCCGACCGAGTAGGCCGTCACTTGCCAAGGATTCACCTTATGCCACCTCATACCACCTCATACCACCTCGTGCCACGGCATGGTACATCATGATCCATTAATAGGCAATTGACCGTCTGTTAAGAGTACCCAAAAGTAAAGCGCATCGAAGATGCTGTAAAAATGCATCGCTACACTTGTTCCATTTTGTATCTGCATGGGGCGGCAAGATTATCAAATCGTGGATACAACCAAACAAACAAGTCGTCTGCTCAATATGACCATCTCAGTGGCCCCGGACGATCGTATCGGATTTCTGATCGATTGCACAGACGTTGTGGTGGACGAAGCCAACCCAGAGAACAAACACCTCGACAACGACGAATCAAGACATTCCAGTGCCGTTTCTTGTTTCTTACCTCATATTGACAAATTTATTGGTGCCCTATTGAAAGGCCCAAAATTAACACCATTTAGCTTATTTATGGCCCACGGGGGTGACACTCCACAACACCCCTGGAGGCTGAATGCGTTTGCATACTAATGTGTGCCGCGCCATCACAGAGATACTCGTACTCGCCCATACACACGCAATAGTTTTATACATAGTCGCACACTGATCGAACTGCGACAGATGCACTCGTAGCGATAGTGTCAAATGTGATCGAGGCGACACAATTCGACAGTCAACAGAGATTTTGACAGTTTCGAGTTTCCAATTGATGGCCCCAGACTCGAGTATCTATTTCATAAATTAAACAATGCTTCTCCGTGGTTCGATTTCAAATGGAGATGGGGATTTAAGGAAAAGGTGAATTTGATCGAAACCGCTGCGTTTACGGATACGGATATCAGTTGTGAGAGGCTGATGTTCTGATTTACGAGGGACTATCTTGCGGCCGCGGGACGGTTTGGGGTTTTCTTAAAATTTCGGCGGAAATTTATGTTCAGCATCGATATCCAAATTTGGAGTCTGCTTTTAAGTTTTCCTCTTGGGAGTACTGAATCAACGAGTGGCATGTTCGTTTTGAGCGAATTAAAAGCGCGGAAGTGAAGTATCAATGTCAGCCCGGTTTGGGGGATTCGGAAAAATATGTCGCTGCCAACTGTTGTCGAGGAATTGTGAGTTTATGTGCGTGGCAATAAGAGCGAGAGTCAATTTGTTTTTCTCAAGACTAACTTATGAGTCAGTATAAATTGGATAGCTGTTTCGAACATAGTGGTATTAAATAATGTATAACTAAGGAACAATTGAGCATCCTCCAATTTGGTATTGTAGGTGATTTAAGTATTACTAACGCCTGACAACATCATTTTGGTAACACAATCTTTCTAAGCGATGCTTGGAAATGCTTGATTATTTCCTAAAAAAAAAGTACGAGCGACACAAAGTCACAGTCCCATTGCGAGATGATATTTATTGGAACACTCGAAGCACGAATATTTAGAACTGGAATATGTAATCGTTTGTATAAGGTACTACATAAATGCGCAGGGGTACAGAACCTACTATAACATTACCTTATTTTTTTTTGGACAATTTAGTTTAGTTGCTAGACCGGGTAATTGTGAACATGAACACATTTTTTCCGAAGTTCTCTTCTTATTTTTTTTTTAATGTTGCTTGTATCTTTAGTCGGATAGGGATGGGTGGATGGATTTATAAAGAATTTACACAATTCTCATGGGAACATTTCACCCATAAACAATTTCAAAAAATTGCGCAATGAACACACTTAATTGATGCCGTAGACCAGCAATTCTCAAACTTTTCCTTTACCGTACCATTAATACACTCTTTTATACATTCGCGTACCATTGATGTACAGTGGCAAAAAAGCAGCCCTAAAACAACGAAATTTGGCAAAGCAAAAAAAAATAAAAAAAATCCTCCAAGAGGAAAAAGTAGAAAAAATTATTCAGGTGGAAAATCCTTTCCAAAAGTCGAAAAATTCGGCTGAGCAAAAACAAGACCTTGATCAATTTGCCGCCCCCTAAATTTTTGCCCCCATGACCCATGTTGCCACATCTGTAAATCCAGGCCTCTTGATCACTATTAATTAATAATTTTAGGTAGTAAGCAAAATTGTATTACTATTATTTTTATTCACATGTATTCAAAAGAAATATAAAGAAAATATTATATAGTTATAGTACTCGTACATAGTAATTAATGTGAAGGATGTAGTTGTTTGTTGCACATTAAATATGTAATATTAGGTTCCATTTTAGTTTATTTTAAACGTGAACTTGGTTCAAGGCTTAAACGTGTTTTATATTTATTTTTGGTACTCAACATAGCCGAAAATCCGACTTCACATAAATATGACGAAACAAATAGAATCAAAAATTTTAAAGCCTTATCAGAAATTTCTTCGTATTCCGATCGTCGTTGAAACCGTTAAATTTTTCTGTTTAAATTGAAGTTTTAAGCCACCGTTACAAGATATTTCCGCTAACTGATCTCTTTCCATCACTGAAAATCCATCCAAATTTTTATCAGTAAGAGAAAATGGATTACGAATCCAATTTTCGTTTTCCAAATTTTCCGGATAATATGAACGAAAACTGTTTACCAGTGTATTACAATGTCCTTCAATGTCTTTTACCAGTTCTTTTTGTAATGTTAATTCATTTGCCATTAGAGATTTATCCAAAGTTGTCATAGATGATACTTTTTGCTTTTTTATGTCATGGATAGTGAATCGTAATTTAAGAACAATTGCATCAATTTTATTACTTAAAATAAATTCATTAATATTTTTACCTTGTAGGTAGACTTATATTCAAGTCATTTAATTTTACAAAAATATCTGCTAAATATGCCAATCGTGCTAACCAAAGCTCATCAGTAAAAGAGTCTGCAAATTTAGAGTCTGTGAAATTTATTCTCTGTTAAAAACAATTGAAATTCTGAACGAAATTCAAATAAATGAATCAAAACTTTGCCTCTGGAGAACCACCTAACTTCCGTATGGAGAAGAAGTTTGTTATGTTCACTACCCATTTCATTGCATAAAATTGAAAAGAACCGTGAGTTCAAAGCCCTGGACTTTATAGAATTGGCCACTTTTACAGATTGTTCTAACACGTTTTTGAGTTCTTTTGGCATTGCTTTAGAAGTTGATGATGAAACAGCCCCTCCACGTACACCAGTCACTGCTCGAGCGCCATCAGAACATAACCCGACACAGTTTTTCCAATCAATATTGTTTTTTGAGAAAAACTCATCAAGTTTTTTGAATATTTTATCTGCAGTTGTTTTATTTGGAAGTGGTTGACAGAACAAAAACTACTTACATATCGAACATATGTCAGTAATTCTGCAAAATCAGTCAAATCTGTGATTTCATCCAAGTGAATGTTAAAAAATTTGCTCTTTTTAATATCTTCAATTAGTTTTTCTTTTACATTTGTTGCCATTTCGTCAATTCTTCGTGATACAGGATTATTCGACAAAGATGCAGTATTTAATTTTTCAGCTGCTGCTGAACCGAGTATAACTTTTACGGCATCCTTGGCTGCAGGAAGTAATAATGGTTCACCAATTGTATGTGGTTTTGCTTAGCGATTCGAAGAATAACCAAATATGATGATTCTGTTGCTTGGACATTTGTTGTTGTAAAACACATAAGACTTTTTTTGCCAGAATTTAATTCAATTTTCTTTTTCTTAAAAAAATCAAGTGGCTTTCTTTTCAAATTTTTGTGCTTGCTCTCAAAATGGCGTTTCAAAAGTGATGGTTTCATAGAGCCGTTTATTAATTTTTCATGACATATTACACATTGCGGGATTGATTCATTTTCATTATCACACCAAAAAAATTCGAATTCCAGATATTCTTCACAGTATTTTCGCTTCACAGCTTTCGACTTTGGTGGTTTTTTTTAATTCTTCGGTAGCAAACTCATCTTAGTATTTTTTTGAACTTCTTTTTCTGTGACAATATCAAGAACAGTCACATTTATCTGCAAATATCCCGTTCCATTATGCTTTACCTTTATGTGAATTGTTTTTTTTTTTTTTTGGACATTGAAGTCGTCGATATTAATAAAGGCAAATTACAGAAATTCTGTAAGTTTGTATTGGAACAATAAAATTCGGGCTGTAAACACCAGCAACCCGAATATGTTCCCGCAAATAAATAAGATATTTCGGAGAAATAATCAAAACGACCTTCCATGTCTCAAAATCGCCCGTACGACGGACAACGAACAAATAATTTTAGCAGCAGGTATCGATCCAAATGAGGCTGTTGATGATGACAATTTCTTTGTGATCGAGGATCCGCAGGAGAAGGTAGAGGCTATAGGAGCAACTTTCCAGGACGTGTACAAGGCGAATGATATCATTGGCCCGAACCAAGACCTGGAAAGTCGAGTCCTTGTGCACAATTTCTACCTTCGAAATGAAATTATGAATTGGCGATTCGAGAGCTCGGGTTTCACCCCGTTCAGTGACGAGAACATGGCAAATAATGTCATCACCAACGAAAGGGTATTACCACCGTTCATTCCGAACGAAGAGCTCCAAACGATCTTCGAATCACTTAGAAGTAAGAAATCAGTGGGAACCGATAAAATACCGAATATTGTGCTTCGACATCTTCCACTAGAAGCGGTGAACATTTATACCACCCTATTTAATAATGCAATGAATAATGCACATTATCCAGCGCATTGGAAAACTGCGGTTGTTTATTCTATCCCCAAAAAGGGAAAGGATATATCCAATCCGGCGAATCTCCGGTCGATAAGTCTCCTTCCGAATATCAGTAAGGTGTTTGAAAAAGTAATCAATAGAGCTCTGTCTAGGTGTGTTGAGAACAAAGGCAAGAAACAGTGCATTGGTGCCGGTCTGATTGACTTGGAAAAGGCCTTCGACACCGTATGGTTAGAGAGACTCTTCTTCAAGCTGGACAGGTTGGGCATTAGTAAACCACTGCGGTATATTCTTTTTGATATGCTCTCCAGTAGACAGTTCATCGTGAAGAATGGCGATGTGACTTCTGCTGGAATATTTAATATTAAAAACGGTCTGCAACAAGATGCGGTAAATTCGCCGATCCTATTCAACATTTACACAAGTGATCTGATAGGTTCACTCCACCATGCCATAGCGTACGCAGACGACTTAATCGCGTACAGATCAGGTCCAAAAATTGAGGTCATTAATATGCTTTTGTAACGTGACTTCGACAAAATTAAGCGATATTGCGACGACTGGAAGTTGAAAATTAACTTTCAGAAGTCGGAAACCATTCTGTTTAGGACGCCTTTGTCTGGGGCCTCTATGGATACCAGAAAGAATTGGCGAAAGTTCTCTATCGTCGGACAACATGGACAGCCACTTGCTTGTCGAAATGTAGTCAGATACCTTGGGATCTGGCTAGATCAATATCTATATTTTAACAAACATATAGATGTTGCTCTGGCCAGAGCCAAAGGTGCTTTTGCCCTTACAAGGAGACTGTTTTATAACAGCCAACTCGATGCGAGGGTGAAGGTGATCTGGTACATGGCCCTTATCAGGCCCATGCTTGTATTTGGATGTCCTGTGTGGTTCAACGTGAGAGCAAGTTTATTGGAAAAGATTCGGGTGTTTGAGAGGGCTTGTCTTAGGACTTGTCTTCGCTTATACAGAACACCAGAATCTGAGTACATAAAATTCTATCCCAATGAGGTCTTGTACAATAGGGCGAACCTAATAAGAGTGGACAATTTGGTCATTAAGTTGACTCGAAGGCACATTGCAAGAGCAATGACCTCATCGAACAACCTGATCTCCGGGGCTTACTACCCTAATTATATGTATCATGAGAGAGTTCGCTTTGACGACTTCATTCCTCCAGAAGCATTCCTCTACCTAGATAGTAAAGGTCTGATCCAGGACAGTTTGGCGGTGCCGCTAATCTTCCACGTCGCTCGAACAGCTCCGGACAGGCGACTCAACTACGTTCAGTAGGGCGGTAGGGAGTCGCGACCTGAGAGATGTTTCTCAGCAGCACCAACAATTTTGGTGGCTTTTTGAAGGAGAGGATGCTTCGTCGTCGAATTCCTCCAATACTTGGTAGCTTCATGCGAAGCAAAGTGGGTCGCCTAATCTTTTTAGCCATGGCCGGCTTACATAGTTTTATGTAGGATTAAGTTAGATTTAAGAAAAAAAATAAATAAATAAAAACCAAAAAAATTAATAAAAATAGAAAAGGAAAAAAAAGTATATGTATGTGCATATATTTATATATTAAGTATATATATATTATGTATATATATATATATATACACATACGTGTATGTATGTATTAGATGTAAGTAAGTTAAGTAGATTAAGATTTATTTTTAGGTAGTTTGTCTGATTTTGGTTTTATGTTTTATAATAAAATAAAAAGAACAGTCCTGTTACTAAGTTTTTTTTGTAAAAAATGTTTTCTTAGTTCTAATTATAATAAAAATAAATAGTATAGTATAATAGTAAGATACGTCGAAAGACATAATTTAAGTGTTAGGTTTAACTTAGAGTGCCCGCATGGGGCCAGTAAGTTAGAATAAGATCATTTTAAGTTAATTGAGCTAATTTTTAAGCATTTTTTTGTCTAGCAAGTAAGAGTAAGTTAAGTGATACAATAAAAATGCATACAAACAGAAACAAACTGAAACTTATGTGAATTTATAATTTAAAGTAAAATCACTCTTATCATCAATATTGATGATATTAGTAATATTACTAACTACCTACCAAAAGCATTTTGTTAATCTGCAAAAATGCAGGCATGTCGCTATTGCATATGTATAAAATAAGGGCAAATGTTGGCGTTAAAGCGAATTTATCTACAATTCAAAGAGTGATAAGGAACATTTAGAAAAACTAAAAATGAAGGAAAAACCTCCACTTAACGTGGCTCGAATGGAAATGCGCTTGAATTTTGCACGGGCGCACATGACATGGAATTCTGATTGGAGCTACGTTGTGTTTTCAGATGAAAAGAGATTTAATTTGGAAGTTCCAGACAGATATAATTACTACTTCAATGATCTTCGCAAGGAGGAACACCAGTTGGATCGCCTTCATAGTCGGGTGGGGGTTGTGATGGTGTGGGGAGCAATCTCCTATGGTAAATGCAAGTTACAGTTTTTGACAGCAAATACTCGTATGAATGCAAACACTTACAAAAAAGTACTTGAAACTGTTTTTCCCCATTTTAAAAATTTGTTTCCATTCAGTTCATTTAGTGCAGTAATTTCAGTTGTATCATCGCATCAGTCAGAAGGAACAAAAAAGTGAATGAATGAAAGAATAAGATGTGTGAACTATGAAGTGTTAAGGTGGAAATACACGATACAAAATCGATATATAATTTGTATTTTCGAATACACGACAAATAATTTCCATACAATCTGTTGTATTCGACAGCGGTTGTGCACTCAAGACTAGAGCATGCGACCATACAATATCGGTACAACTGTCAGTTGTGTGGCAACACATAATGCAATTGTTGTATATAACGCTAAATCTGTCAAACCGTGCGTTGGTACAAGGATTGTATCGTGTATTTCTCCCTTTAGCAATGATATGTGAACTAGATACTGAACTATAGTTGATAACTTGTAGTTCTTTTAGCTCAGCTCAGATCTTTGAACGGCTCGTTCAAGAACTACAGAACTCTACATGCCATCTTAGATTAACATTTTTCAATTTTAAAATCTCAATCGGATATATGGTATCATTTCGCTGTAACTTCGTAAAGATTCACTTTACAGTCTTGAAATTTTGAAAATAGGTGCGTATTGAGTTAAGTGATAGATTTTCGTCAAAAAACGGCAATCGAAAATTTTATCGCTTGGCTGATTGTACCACTCGCTTCAGCTTAATTTACCACTGGTGGTACGCGTACCACAGTTTGGGAACAGTTGCCGTAGACTCTAATTTAGGAAATTCACGGGGTGTCCGTGAATGAGTA
Organism: Volucella zonaria; assembly: GCA_963966105.1. Taxonomy (NCBI): domain Eukaryota; kingdom Metazoa; phylum Arthropoda; class Insecta; order Diptera; family Syrphidae; genus Volucella; species Volucella zonaria. Next base: position 189,203,823 of record OZ014532.1, on the reverse strand, counting down.
TAATCAAAGACAAATCTCTGATTTTATGAACCCGATTAGACTAAGTTTACATTTATCCCCGAATTTATATATAATCGGTCAAACAATTAAAGCTACAGTTTTATTTAACAAGTACAAGTTATTTATTTAAAAAAAAGAGCACATACTTTGATAAAACAATTAAATTTTTAATCATATAAGGAAACAATAGTTTTTATCTATGATAATTTAGGTTGTAAGCACATAAGGCTATGTAGGAACTAAGTTGCTCCTTTTTCTTTAAGTGAGACCCTTTTTGTAAAAGTGGTTCATCTAGTATTGTCTATATTCTCAGACGGTTCAAGTAGGATTCCAATAATTTGGATTTGTTTTACGTGTCTGACGTCATTTTCGATAAAGTGGAAGGTGGCTTCGACATTCTGGACAGACAACACCCGAAGGACGGTGTACCTTCGCTGCGGCAAACAACTTACCTCAGCTTGTAAATGAGCCGACGCGAATACCAGACGTTTATAGTTATATCGCCAACACCCTGGACTTGATTTTAACTTCTAACACTGATAAATACACCATTGATATGCACTCCCCTCTAGGTTCGTCAGACCATTGTGACATATCGCTAATTTATCGTACACCGACCGCACAGTTAGAGAAAAGATTCCTAAAAGAACCATATGGCAATACGAGAAAGCCAATTGGAGCGGACTTAACATCTTCTTTAGGAAATTTAGCTGGTCGTTATGTTTCCTCGATAACGCAGTGGAGACCGCTGCTGATATGATCACAGACACTATTCTCTTTGGAATGAGAACCTTTATCCCTCATCGGATGAAGAGTCTCAAACCAAAAGAAAAGACATGGTACGACTCGAGCTGTAAAGAGGTTGTCAGGGTTATAAGGCCAACCCGACAGGGGAAAACTGAAAAAAGTTTAAACAAACCAGGAATGACTGCAATGTCTTTCTCAAGCGTGTTAAATTTCAGTATGAACAAAAATTGAGGCCAAAAATACTGCAATGTCTCAAAGGTAGTAAAAATTGTTGGTCGTTCGTGAAAAATATTAGAAATTCTGCCTCATCCTTCATCCCAACGTTTATTTGCAATGACATTCTAGCTGTCAATTCTTGGAACAAAGCTAATCTGGTTGCTACACATTTTGCAGCTAGCTCAACACTCCCAGATTGTGCTTTTTTCCCCGCCTTTTTAGCGACGGGCTGGATAAATGCTGTTTCCCATCTGCTCGGAAAAGGCCCCTAAGAGTAGGATTGATGGAAAAGCTTACACAGTGGTTTTGCCAGCGATGAAGAACAGCTCTTCAGAAGGAGGGGAGATATACCATCTGGACCAGCGGATTTGTGAATGTTAAGACCTTTCAGAACTCTTGCTACTAAACGAGCGAGAAAGTGGATTAGTCCCATTGAAGATTCGATGCAGTCAAGGTTCCATTTTTCTGTCTCACCGATGGACCTGTTGCTACGAAAACCATATTTCCGGTCATTGAGAAGTTTTCGTGTTTTGAGATATTTCATGAGTTGACGTTTTATCTGCGTTTCCATGACCTCGGAAAGAAGGGACGTAAGTGCAATGGGTCTGTAGGAGGAGGGAGAAGAAGATTCGCCTTTATAGGGACGGGCTACATAAATGCTGTTTTCCATCTGCTCGGAAAAAGTCCTAAAGAGTAGGATTGATGAAAAGGCTTGCTACTACATGAGTGCGAAAGTGGATTCGTCCAGTTGAAGGTTCCACGCACTCAAGTGTAGGCGGAGACAGAGCACAATCCGGGAGTGTTGAGCTGGCCGCAAAGTGTGCAGTAAGCAGATTGGCCTTGTCCAAAGCGCTGACAGCTGGAATTTCATTGTAAATGAGCGTTGGGATGGAGGATGAGGCAGAATTTCTAATGTTTTTGACAAATGACGAAAAGCTTTTACTACCTTTGAGACATTGTAGTATTTTTTGCGTCAACTTTTACACACCTGAGAAAGATGTTGCAGTCATTCCTAGCCCGTTTAAACTTTTTCCGGTTTTCCTCTGTCGGATTGGTCTTGAAGGACCGAAAAAACACTTCTCTAACCCTGATAACCTCTTTACAGCTCGAGGTTAGTTTTAATTTTTCCGGGCATTTTCTGCTCCGCTTCCTGTAGGCATGCAAAAACATTTCCAGAAGTCAATATTTCACCATATTTTAATTTTATCCGACGTGCTATTATAGTCTTTATAAGATTTTGCAGCGTGTTCTTCATCTGAACGTGATGGGAAAAATATATTCCTCATATTAAGAGATCAAAAACTGGGAGGCAAATGTTAGGATATACTGTGTATGATAGAAAATGTTTTCTAATTTAGGCAAATATGTATATTGCTTTACATTGCGTATTTGAGGTATTAATATCCAAACTAAAGCCTGATCGAACGTTGGTAGTTGATTGTGTCGGGTTTGCAATATTGCACAGTGTCACTTTAGGAGAAGGACCAACCACGATTACATCACTCATAACAACCGTATCCAAAAATAAATGTTAGATAGATATAATAGGTAAAAGCTTAATTAATTGGGGACAAATTTCACTTGCACTCAATTCCACTGTCCTGTTCTTGGGTCGACTGCCGAAACAATATTGTTAGTGTGATATTGTGATTCATTACACTTGTTGTAGTGGACGAAGCCATGGAATCTTTGTTAGCGTTAAATTGCGATTTCGGGTATATCCAAGGATTAACTGGGAAAATGCATACTGATTCAAATCCCGATTTAATATTTGATGGCGGAAGTGGTGATGCCCAAATTTCTCCAAGGAGTTACACGAAATTTTCCTTACTTAGTCGCGCTGTACCTTTTCCCATCATAGACCTTCCATGAACGAGCAGTAAATTATCCCAAGCTGTTTTCACAGGGCCAAGAACGATCTTATCAAGAGGTTGCACCCTACCCTTTAGATGACTTGGAAAACAGATTAGGCCAACATGGTTATTCATAGCTGTCTGAACGATGCGCACGCTAATGGGACTCATATGGCCATCATAGTGTAGAAGGGCCTTTTGGTACGGCAAGTAGTGCAAGGTCTTGATATTGATTGTGTGTGGAACAAATGCGTCAGAAAACCAATGAAAAAATGTTGGTACCCAACTTGACGTATAGATAGCGGTTCTTCCACCCAGCTCGTTTTTGATGATCCATAAATTGTGACAGGATAGGCGTCTGTCGAAGTCCACCTGGCTTGAACCGCGGCACCTTTAAGTTCTCATACAATAAGCGGTAGTAATGCGAACCCGCCTGCTGAAACACATGCAAAAATGGCAGTAGATTCTCTGCCAGATCACGCTGATATACGGCTCAGAGATTTTCCTTTTCTCCAATTACTTTCAGACGGCTGAGATCGGAACAGAATATGCTTTCGTCAGCATTAAAAATAAAGCAAGCAGTTTTAAAGCCCGGTAAACCCTTTTTTAGTTTCTCATAGAAATCGTATATTATTTCTGGGTTTGTGTCGCTTCGTATAAGTGTGATACCATTCATAAACAGGTATGCTATTATTGAATGGAGTTGTCAGTTTGTGTGTATTAACATAGCCTTCTGTCAGGTTTTTGAGCTCTTCTCTGTCGCACGGATATCCCACTTGTGATCCTTGAACGACGAATCTACAAATTTCATCTTCTCTGTCTGAGCTTAAAGGACTAGACCGACCATGCCCCACTTTTTCAATTGCATTTTTCTTCCACTTTTCCGATTATAAATAACTGCAAATGGAACCTCATGGAGTTTGGATATTTGCCTGTACGTACAGTTTTTATCGAGCACATCATTAACAGCGCTTACCACATTTTTTGGGGTATAACCAAGATCGTTTATGTTCTTAATATTGGGTATATAACTTAATTCGTGCGGTTTTTTTTCAAAATTTGAACGTTTATTTAAGAAAATCATGTACAGTAGTATTATTCAAAGTATTGCCCATCTGAAGCTATGACTTTTTCGCACCTTCCTGGCAATTTGTGTATCCCATCCCAAAAGAACTTCGCCGGCTTGGCAGCCAAGAATGAATCAAGCCAATTTTTGATATTCTGCTCTGATGTGAACCGTATTTCAGTGAGGGCGTTCTGCATCGACTGGAACAAATGGTAGTCAGGAGGGGCAAGGTCTGGGCTATAAAGCGGGTGGGGTAAGACTTCCCATCCACTGTTTTCCAAATAGTTTTCCGGTTAAGAACTGGGTGGGGTAAGACTTCCCATCCACTGTTTTCCAAATAGTTCTTACCCCACCCGCAACATCTGATCCCACCAAATACAGAGCATTACCTTCGCGCCATGGATATTCAGCTTTGCCGTTGATTTGGCTGGTTGGCCGGGTTTCACATACGATTTTTTGCTGTCGTCGTCGGATTATCGTAATGGATCCATTTTTCATTACCAGTAACAATCCGATGCAAAAATGACTTCCTTTTGTGGCGTTCCAGCAGCATTTCAGAAATGCAAAACTGCCTTTCGATGTCTCTCGGCTTGAGTTCATGTGGAACCCAATTTCCTTGCTTTTGAGCTTTTGAATATATCCATCTGCTTTTAAACGTTTTGAAATGGCTGCTTGAGTGACACCCAAAGATTCTGCGAGTTCTTCTTGTGTTTGGCAACAATCTTCATAGAGTAATGTTTCCAGTTCTTCATCTTCAAACTTTTTTGGCTGCCCAGGACGTTCATCGTCTTCCAAGCCAAAATCACCACTTTTGGCACGTTCGCTCAGCCAGCGCATGTTCAAAATAAACTTCCACCAAAATACGATGACTTTCGGCAGCAGTTTTCTTCATATTAAAGTAATGAAGAAGAACTCCCCGCAAAAACACTTTTTCAGGAACAAAGTTCGACATATTTGAGTGAAAAAAAAAATTATTGTTGTTTACGCTTCAAATGAATGGCATATACTGAAATGACGTACAACGACAGCAGCTTTCCAATGCATGTTCCAATGGAATAATAGCAATGAAATAATACAAGTTACGCCATCTCTTAGCAAACCGCACGAATTTATAGACCCAATATAATTTCGTGGCATGATTGTCTGCACTGCAATAAACATTGTCCTTAAATTAAATATATGATAAAGAGTTTAACAACAGTTTTAACATTTATCCGAGTTTATTTACATTTGCCCTATTAAATAAATTGCAAGATTCATTTTGTTGTTTCCATTTAACCCCCTAACATAAATGTCACGCTGTAATTGTAAGCGCTTCAAAACTTTAAAAACAAGTAACTTTTTTTTTTTTTAAATATTAAAGCAAACGTAAACCTTGTTATACCTAGTAAATATGTATGGAACAGTTTTAACTTACCTCAACCACAATAATTATTTTTTTTAGAAATATTTTCCGCTATAAGGAGTAAAAATCGACTAAAAGCACGACCTTCTATCACAACACGATTATCGAACTGACCCTTTTTCGTACGAAGTGTTGCAGCTGTAAGTTAAAGCTCAGGTCACGTGACATTTGTTGACACATGTTCTGTAACGTTCATATTTTCAAAGTTAAACCCGATGTTCTCATCGTAAGATCTCCACCAACACCCTCAAGAGCAGCATTCCGTTAAAATAGGAATGGATATTCATCAACCCTGCTTTCGACGTCATTAATCTGGGTGGAATAACCATGGAAAGATTAAAACTAAATACAGGAAATAACAAACATCGCAAGGATACTACCTTTAAGTCTAGTAATTCAAATCCCACTAAACCTAGAAAACAGAGCCATGCTCATTTTAAGTCTAACCCTACACCAAAGCTTAACTATCACTTAAAAGAAAAAAAAACTCAACGCCTAACAAACAAGCTCCTGATCCAAGCTGGAGTTTTAAAGTTGGAACATTTCCTTTCTTCACTGCATATTGCCCAACATCTCCTCATTCAACTCAAACAAAAACGACATACCCCAAATTCGCGCCCAAATTAAAAATCCCTCCTTCTAAGCTAGATTCCCACCCTCATACCACACTACCGTCTTCTTTAGACCCCATACTTCCTCCAAAACCAAGGTTAACCAAGCACATTATCGATTCAGGGGAATATGGTCGGTATGTTCTCTCTCGACTAAGAGGCCGCAGATTACCCGATAATGTTCGTTTATATCTCGCATACCTACATGATAAGCCAGACTCTATCTGTATCGACGGTATAACGAAAACCAATGCAATGGTTTCCATTCTGCAAGAAGGCCTTCCCACTAATCATAATGACCTGCTGCAACTTTTTATACGTTTTCATGAGCAATTAGATATGACTTCTGATGATGTGGCTAACGATCTCTCTTCTTTTGCGTCTCACGTAAGTTCCAAACGCATACGTTAAATACACCTCCAGAGAATACGGTCTAGTTTCAAAAACTACCATCGCTCCTTGCCCACCACTCAATCCTTTGCGGAAGCCTACCAAATATCTGTCCCTCTATTATCAAAACGTAAGAGGTTTACGAACTAAACTTTCTGCTATATATCTTAATTCGCAGATTCTGCCCTACTACATTTTTGCACTCACAGAAACCAATCTCACCCCTAATATTAAGAATAATGCCTTATTTTCCCAAGACTTTGATTTACACCGTGACGACGGTCTAGATAAAGAGGAAAATTTATATGGCCGTGGGGTACTTCTAGCTATACACTCTCGTTTCGAGTCTAAACCCTTTAAAAAATCTTTCACTGCATTCTTTGAATTTGTTTGCGTTAGAATTCCTATTTGCAAGCGCAACCTATACATAGTAGTTATTCTCAACCAATTCAAGGTTACAAGCTCGCAGTTGATGCAATTGATTGTATTTTTAATGCTGCTGATCCCAACGACGTTGTTATTTTTTTAGGTGATTTTAATCTACCTAAACGTCTATGGGCTCAGACTGACCAGTCCTACTTTACTGCAACAAACCCCATCTCTGATAAAGAAAATCTTTTCATCGACTGCCTTACTGACTCTGGTCTGACATTGGCAGACAACTCGTCCTAGTCTTCGCCACTGATACTGATTCCTGCATCGTTCTAGAAAGTAGACATCTTCTTTCTAAGTTGGATAGTTACCACCATCCCCTTTCTTTTGCGTTGGCGTATGACAATGGTCTTAGTCACGTTTCCTATGAGTATTCTTACAGTTTTAATTTTTATAGGGCTAACTACGCCAAACTGAACAACCTCCTCATTATGGCCAATTTTGACTTTCTTTACGATAATTCCAACCTTACGGTTAACGATGTTCTCGCATCCTTTTACACCGAAATTTTCGAATATCTCTCCCAATCTGTACCTTTTTTACCCAAAAAGAATCCCTCATCATCACCACCTTGGTATAATAAAGAGCAGCGATCTCTTCGTAATAAAGGAAATAAGCTCTTTCATACTTACTTAAAACCGCGTTCCGACGCCGATTTCTTCTACTACCAGTCTGCCCAAATAAATTTCTCTGTACTTTGTCAAACTCTATATGACAACTTAAACCAAATGGATCACACACTCATTTCCGACCCCAAACGATTCTTTCAGTTCATCAAATCGGATTACTATCCATCATCACTGATGATGATCACTTGGGCGATCCCCAAATCTCTTCGCAATTTTTTTTAGTCAAGCGTTCGCCATCCATTCCCAAGAGCCAGACCACTCTTACTTTTCCTACTTAAATAGCTGCCCACAAAGAACTTTGGAATCCGTGTCTATAACTTTAGAGCAGGTTAAAAATAAAATAATAAACCTCAAAGATGATTATTCTGCAGGCCCTGATGATCTTCCCCCTATATTTTTAAAGAAATGCGAAATGCACTTAGCCCAACCTCTTACAGCTCTCTTTCAGCTTTCTATCACCCAGGGATTATTTCCCTCGACCTGGAAAAGGTCATAAAAAAGGTCGAAAAGACGAACGAATTACGGACACTTGGAGCCAATGTCTAGAATGCTTCGTGAAGTTAACGATATTCTGCCTCCCTTCGACTACCATCTCAGCAAACTCTCTCACAAGAACATTCTTATTTCCACCTATGCCTCACGTCCTAACTTTCTTTAACTGCTTGCAATAAGCGTTAATAAATCTGACCGAGGTTGACCCGGGCCGCAAATCAAAATTAAATTTCTATTAATAATTGTTTAATATTGATTTAAGCCGGTGTAAATCTACGAGTAGCAACCGGTTTGACAGAGCGACCACTTCTAGTTTTGTATGTTGAAACTGCTTCGGGTGGAATCTTAGCCTTGGTGTTAGTCTCACAGCTTGAAGTTTTTTTAGCCCCTTTAGGGATTTTCGAGATGGGTTTGTGGGTGTTAGGGACTGATAGTAGGTAATGGATTTTTCTGCAAAGATATGAGTATTAGGTTTATTTATGTGAATAGAGTTCTGACTGAATAGTTTTCCATCATCTGTCCGGACGATATCGGAACGTGGTGCGTTTGTCTGCTCTGAAATGCTTCCACTCACGATAACATTCTAGCAGGCGAACACGATCACCAGGTTTATATTCTTGCGCAAACTTAGCTCTATAATCATCAAAATGTCTTCCGAATGTTCTTGATTTTAGCATATTCTTGTCAATTTTTCCAATGACTTTAAGAACTTAACTGCTCCTTTGTTAGGGGAAGAGTTGATCGCGTTAAACGGGATATGAATCGCATTTCGGCGTCACTTGTGGTGTTCCTCTAATTCAATAGAGTCAGGTCAATTTCTGAGTTATCCTTCCACCACATTTTTAGGATTTTCTTTTTGTATGCACCTTTCAACCAATCCGTTTGCTTGAGAAAAGTTAGGACTGGTGGTTCGGTGGTTGAAGTTTCACTTCTTCGATGAGAGCTGTAGTCTATTTCCACTTCCGAGAATCATCATCAAACAATTATTTGAGGTGTTTTATAACTCCGTATGAAGTAGATTCTTCCAATATGCAATAATCTGAGAAATTGGAAAAGCTACCAAGGATCAAAAGGTAATCCCTGAATATAATATATCCGATACGACTATTTCTCAGAGTAGTGAAGGCACGATTGTCACGGTTTTTGTGTTGATTCACAAATATTGCATGATTTTAAGAAATTTGTAATATCCTCGACCATCCCAAGCCAAAGCAAACAGCATCTAGTACGACTAACTGACTTCTGGGTACCAGGATATCCATCGTGAATTCATCTTTTTTTAGGGATGCTTATACATATAACAACTTTTTCTCCTTTCATCAGAACCCCTTCTTTGACACAGAGTTCATCCCAGAAATTCCAATATTTATTAGCTTTTTCAGAAATTTTAGAAACAAAAACATCTAAGAGTCCTGCGTCTTTAGTGGTGTTTTCGACAATTATTTTACGAGCCCCATAGGGCAATCGCGAAATTACTTCTTACAATATTTTTTATAACCTATTGGGAGCACGGTGGTCCGTGTTTGCTAAAAATTCACTCTAAGGCTTTGTGGTCAGTTTCAATTGTAAGGCGGCCTCCGTATACGTATTTGTGAAACCGATAGCACGCAAATCGCATTACCAGGGCTTCCTTTTCCATCTGAGGATAGTTCTGCTGTACAGAGGTTAAGGCCTTCGAAGCATATGCAACTGGCTGGCCCTAAACTTACTTCGTCATTTAGGCTAAAATAGCGAAACGCAAGTGTACATAACACTTTCTTTAGTATATCGAGTGCTTCTTCGTGATCTCTGTTCCATTCCCAGCAAACGTCTTTTTTAATTAATTCCGGAATGGTTGCGTGAGCTCGGAGAAATTTCCGATGAACTTTCCTACGAGTAGTCCTTTCGATGCCCAAAAGTCTTTGAATTTCTGCAAGATTGGTGGGTGATTTTAAATTGTTAATAGCTTTGACTTTACTTTTATCTATCTGAATCCTTTTCGACATAAGCACGCGACCTAAGAATTTTACCTTTGTCGAACCAAATACGGATTTCTCTCTGTAGCCTCAAGGAGTATGGTAAGGACTTTCTTTGTTTGTCTCTGAAGAGGAATGTCCTCCAAAACGACTTGACATAAATTCTTCAAATATTTCAGGAGCTAAAGCAAGAACAAACGGAAGTCGCCTACATATATGAATATCTTCCTCGTGATGTTGACATTGTTAGATATTTTTGTGTCACAATCGTGCCAACGTAAAGCATTTCGAATTCTTCATTTGAGTGAGTGATGTTTCCTTAAAAGATTGTTGTTTAAATCTGAAGGGTCAAAGCATACTCTTATTTAACCATCAGCGATACTGCCTGCAAATATACCAGCAAATACAATATATTGGAGCGATGCTCGTAAAACGGGAAATATCTGTTTTTTTTTTAATTAAACATCAGCCACAGCCTTACCAGCTAAAACCTGGTCAACAGGGAGTGTTTCCCATCCCTTCTATGATCACTCGCCATCAGTGACTTAACATTAAACTTAGTAATTTGAGCTATAACTGTCAAATAGCACTTAGAGTTTAAACTCCCACCTGCTTGACTCCAAAACAGACTGTCTCTGCCTTCTTCACTATTTGTACAAAATATTAACTGTATAGCGTTAGAAAAGGAACAAAATGTGCGTATTTTGCTGAGATTGTACCCCGGCAACATCGCAGCCCAGGTGAGCAGTCCTTTGCTGTTAAGCACTTGCTTCAACAATTGTAAATGCACGGAAGGATTTACTTTTATCATTTCTATCTCATCACGGTACGCGAGGACGGACTCCCTCAATATTCCCCTTTTGGTGTTGATCTGTGACTTCCATCAACTCATTTTGTTGGCATTAAAAGTTCAGATTCTGAAAGAGCAGCGTTGCGGGTATGCGAATACTATATAAGTTGCCTCTAGAAATGCTTTTATGTAATACGTTAGTACGTATTCGGAAAAAGAAAATAATCCGAGGGGGCTAAATCTTCCGAATAGGGTGCATGAGGAAGCAATTCGAACTTTAACTCATTGATTTTGGCCATCGTGATGACGGATGAGTGAACTGATGCATTGTCTTGATGAAATATTTTCATATCCTCAGGATTGACTGCGTCTTTATTACTAGTTGTAAATGTCCATCTCTGCATGCTTTCATTCTGGCTTTCAATCTGGCTTTGTTTCCCTTTTTTTCTTTGTAACGTGGACTCAAAAGCATTGAAAGCCTAGAGGTCTGTGTGGGACTTTAACCGCACTCAGAACATGAGCTCATCATCGGACGGGAAGTTTCTCCTGGAATCACCGTTAGGTATTTCGTCTGAAGGATGTCCTGAGCAAAGGCCCAAAGAGTTGGTCTAGTCGTCACTGTCAAGTTTGTGGAGAAGTTACTCCTCGCTGGAAACGCTCACTCTATAGCTCTCAGCTCAATCATTAATGTCACAATTGAGTCTTCAATAGCCTGCCATTTCCGGGGGCTGCTTAACATACTGGGGACCAGGTTTATCGCTGAAGCTGGTTCCCCGATCGCTTCGTTAATTTCGGGCACGAGAAGAGAACTTGCTCCGCATCCTCTATTGCTCTCTTACAGTTTGGGCAGTGAGGATCATCTTCAATGTCGAAGCGATGGAGATAGCCTCTAAAGCAGCCATGTCCACTGAAGGCTTGAGTGAGGTAGTAGTTTACCTCTCCATACCTCCTCTGCAGCCATTCATCGACGTTGGGGATTAGGGCATACGTCCATCTACACTTTTGGGAACGGCTCCATCTACTTTGCCATGCACGAATTGTATTACGCCGGGCATCCTCTTTTGGCAGGTTATCCCGTCGGATCTTCTGCAGCTCTTCCGCGATCAGGTCGATCGGCGCATACCGACCAGGATGCATGCAGCGTTAACAGAGACGGTCCTATATGCGCTCATTAAACGGAGCGCGCTCAGGCAGTATGTGGAAGTTATTTCGGCCGCGTAAGAGCGTTCAGCCATTGCCGATGCCCAGATGGGAGCCGCGTACAAAATCACCGAACTGGTGACCCTTGCTAGCAATCTTCGCTTACTAGACCGGATGCCCGATGTATTTGCCATTATCCGGGACATATCGTGATCCTATCAGTTTTATCTTTTACATGCTTTGGATGCTCCTTAAAACAGATCCTCGCGTATAGGAGCGCTCACAGGTATTGCAGAAAAGGCTTCGATGTGACCGTAAAATCGCCACTTTTGAAGGAAAACACTTCTCTCCTTTTGGTCAAGAGGACTGCTTCGGTCTTCTGTGCCACCAGGTCCAATCCGTTTTTTTGCAGCCAACTGATCACCATCACAACCACTACGGCCAGGTCATCCGCGTATCCCACGATCGTGCACTCCTCGGGCAGTGAAATCTCGAGCACGTTGTTGTACATCACGTTCCAGAGGGTGGGGCAGAGCACCGAGCCTTAGAGGACACCGCATGTCACTCTGTAGCGCTGTACACCGACATCCGTTGTGTATTGCAGCCTTCTATCCCTGAAGTAATCACGCACGAATCTCTGGAGGCAGTTTGGGACCTCAAGGGCCTCCAGTGCGTGTACGATACGGGACCATCTGGCTGAGTTGAAAGCGTTCCTCACGCCCAACATGACTACAGCACAGTATTTCTTCTGGGACCGCCTCTCCATCTTTCTCCAGCCGTAGCGTGTCGAGCTCTGCTGACGACCATCTCGATGGCATCTAGGGTCGATCTGTATTTTCTGAAGCCGAACTGCCGTTCATTCAGATTGCCGGGACATTCCAAGGCTTTAATCAGACGATTCACCATGACCCCTTGGAGTGGTTTTCCAAGTTCGTGCAAGAGGCAGATTGGTCGATATCCCGAGAGGTTTTGGGGATTCTTCCCTGTCTTGGGAATCAGGACCAAGTTCTGCCCTTTCCATTGCTTCGGGAACGTGCCTTCCATCAGGCATGTCGTAAATAGCCTTACAAAAAGGGCCGGGTTTACCTTTATGGCCAAAGCGAGTGCCACGCTCTGGATGCCATCTGGACCCGGGGCCTTATTTAGCTTAAGCCGATTCATACCTATGAGAACTTTCGCTGTACTAACCTCCGGGATCGGTCCCCCTGGCTTTGTACCCCTGACATTTTAGTTTTGCTCATAACTACTAATGACCAAATTTTCAAAACGATATGGTCCATGCTTCTTATCAAGCAACCGTATCTCTTTAAATAGCATTCCGAAGTCATTCCTATCGACTTTTTTCGATGTTAAAGATGTTATTCCATCCAACAGAAACAGAAAAGGAGGAAATATTTCTGTGCAATCGATGGTCTTGCAATTGGTTTTGAATCCACGCCTTTAATTCTTGCACCAATTGAAGGGATAAGACCAACATCCTTCCACAAAATTTTTCAAATTGTGAACCCAATCTCTTGTGCATGCCTACAAACTGACAAATTCGGATCTTCATTAACACTGGCCTCAACTACGCCGATATTTTCTTCCGAACGTAGTGGTCTTATTCTTTGTTAGGCTAATGTCATCTAGCGTCAAACTAGATCGAAATCTATCCACAGTACGGCGAATAGCTCGTTCAAATGCGTGATTAGTCGTTCCATAAAATAGACGAAGTTCTCTATGTATAAGTTTGTGTAGCCGAACACTGAATTCGGAAAGAATATTACAGGATTTGATATTTTTTTGCGATGTAAATTTATCCATGATGAATTGTACGACTTTCTAGCAATATCGCAACGGGCCATCTGTAAATAATAATGCGCCTTTTCAATAGCTTTTTAGAGACCTGATGAGGATAGTTTCTGATAGTCGTATGCAATCGCAGTCGTCTCTAACCATACTTATGTGGAATACATCTGTGCTCTGGGATCCCAAATATGCACACCTCAGGTGAAATAAACTAAAACTCTGGGTCAGTGCTATGCTCGTATCTTATCTGAGCATTCAGGCATCCGGGATACTGAAGCTGCGTTTTACTTTAATCGTAATGCGATCAATCGAGGGTGATCACCACCATCAGCAAAATAATAATTTTAAACTAATTGTGGATAAAGTGCCACATATTACTACTGTACCGCCCAGAAACAAGGATAATGGCCAACCTAATTTCTTTGCCAAGATTTCGATTCTAAATAACAAGTAAGGACAGATGTTTCCACTTAGCATAATCGAACAGTTGACTTGTATTTGATTAGTTCTCAATTAGAGCATCACATGACTTAAACTTTATTACAGTCTTAGTGAAAGTTATAAGCCCTTTACCGGACCACATCGTAAACACACTCTTCCCAACTCACCCAGTCAGACCACCCGACACCACACTGGTCCAACGATAGGAAATTATAGCTTTTAGCGAAGAAGAGTTGAGCATAGCAGCCCAGTCGCTGCAAAACAAAAAAGCCCCCGGTCCCCAGCAGAAGTGCTAAAAGTGACCACCAAAACATGACCCCATCTGATCCTGAACATGTTCAAGAGCTGTCTCGAGGAAGTCGTGTTACCCAAGAGCTGGAAGCAACAACGACTGGTGCTGATCAGCAAAGGCAAAGGAGACCCGGATTCCCCATCGGCAAACAGGCCTCTGTTCATGCTAGACACCGTGGGCAAACTCTTCGAAAAGCTACTGAAACCACGGCTGATGAGATGACTTGCAAGAGAGACAGTATGACTTTAGAAGCGGCAGATCTACGATCGGAGCCATCAAGGAAGTAGTGCACGCTACTCAAATTACTCAACAAGGAAAACACTACTCCAAGAAAATTGTCTTGCTAGCAACCCTGGAGGTACGAAACACCTTCAACTCGGCCAGGTGGAGCGACATCCTCAACTCGCTCGAACGGAGATTCCACATACCAGCGTACCTCCTACGAATAGTGAAGGACTATCTCAGGGATCGAGAGGTGATCTACGAAACCACAGAAGGCCCGCGGAGAAAAGCAGTAACATCAGGTGCAGCGCAAGGATCAATCTTAAGACCAGACCTCTAGAACATCTTCTACGATGATATCCTTCGCATGGATATGCCTAAAGACACCTTTCTGGTTGGTTACGCTGATGACATCGCGGCGGTGATAACGCCAGGAGACACCGAAAATGCGCAAAGAAAGTTAAGCCAGGTCATGCGACGAGCGAACTCTTGGATGGATGATCACGGGCTAAGCCTAGCAACAGAGAAAAAGGAGATAGCCCTTCTGATGAAGAAGAAGATTCCAAATCGGCACCGAAGCGATACGAAGCAGCGTCGCGGTGAAGTACTTGTGATTGAGGCTCAACGCAAAGCTAACTTTCTGACAACAAATAAAGACAGCTGTGGAAAAAGCCTAAAAAACAACTGCCTCACTCAGCAGATTGATGGCAAACGTAGGTGGACCGACGGCCGGTAAGCGAAAGCTGTTGATGTCCATAACCCACTACGTTCTTCTGTATGGAAGCGAAATCTGGCCAGACTCACTAAAACAAGAGAAGTACCGAAAACAGAGTGACTCCCATCGATCTCCTAGCAGCAGAAAGGAAGTACGTCTACGACAAAAAGGATGAAATTGGATTGGAAGCGGCAACAGAGGAGGCAAAACAGCACACCAACAGAAGTGGCAAGGGCGCTGGAGCTCGGAAAGCAGAGCACGGTGGACAGCATGGCTGATCAGGAACGTAGCCAATTGGAAACACGGTGAGGTAAACTATTACATTACCCAGTTTCTCACCGGACACGATCATTTCGACGCTTTCCTCCACAAGATCGGCAAAAAAGAATAGTCCAGCTTGTCAGTACGGGGACTCTAAAATAGACGATGTCCATCACACTTTTTTCACCTGCAGCAGATGAGAAGCCGAACGTCGAGATCTGGCGAGCAGCATTAGTGACTTTAGGCCAGAGAACGTGGTACAGAAGGTGCTAAACAGCGAGCGAAACTGGCATAAAATCTGTACATTCATAGAACATATTCTCAGAAGGAAAAAAAGAGAAGAAGAAAACGATCGGCAAACAGTTGAACCCGCAAGATAATCCCGCCAGGGAAACATGACTGAAGTAATGCAATGAGCGGTCCCGATCTGTCAGACGCCAAAAGGGTTATGGAGGAGTTTTGATCGGTATATTCATATATTGAACGGGTCCGACACACGGGGATGGTCAATGGGTCAACTCCAAAAAGGCCTTCTTATGGTGCATAAAGCATTTCTCCTCCATCCCTCCACCTAGTTATGGCGAATTGACTTAAAACAGCTATTTCCCGACTTCACCTGATTGAAAATTCTGCAGTCTGCATGCCAGTGAATTTCTAATCTTTATTCAAGTTCATTGAATTCTTTTTTGCTTACTTATTATTCCATATTTGTCTTAATTAAATAATTAAATTCTCATCTCGTCCGCGAGTTGAACAACCGCCCATCATTTCAACAGCTCCAGTCCTATCCAATGTAATATATGTATTTGCGTCCCGGATCTAGCGAGATTTATGATCACCAAAACAAACTTATAAACAATCAGCCCCCATGCTAGGAGACCTCCATTTGGAAAAATTCTTTACGTTCCTTCAGAAATTATGACACTAGTGTCAACCTAAACGAATTACCCAACAAAAGGCCAAACCTCTCAGCCCCTGCCTCTTAGCGCCGTTCCTCCGTTGTCTGCTGTTTTAATTAAGACCTCATGTCACAACTGCTACAACCGAACGCGATCTCCTGCAGTGCTGCCGCCGCCGTCGTTTGCAAGTGAATACCTAATCCGTCCCTGCTCTATTCCAGGTCCGTCTCTGCCACAGAGCGTAAACAATTCATTGCTCAGTCTTAATTACGTGATCATCAACGTATGCCTGACACTTCAGGGTCTCCCCTTGTTCGATTTAAATTAGAACTTCGTCTAGCAGCAGGTGGAGCATAGGAAAGGTATTTGACAGCCACAATGACAATGACAGTGCCAGTGAACTATTTTAGATTTGAATTGGAGGTCTGGTTGTCGATTGAAAATAATTTTCCACACCGATCGGTATCGATAGGATGGACTCCAGTGGCGTAGGACCATTCTATCGCAGCACATAAGAATGTCCAAAGATAGCTTTTATGACATTCGTTAATTGAATGTCTGGAGTTGATCTTCTCCAACATGGAAACTTTACGATCCACCAGAGTCGAAGTCAGTACGTTTACTTAAATGGCGCGACTTGGTCGTTTATTTACCTGAATCCGTTTATGTTCAGTACTTTTGGTGTCTCTGACGGATTTGATGGATTTTCTCTGAATTTGGTGACCAGTTTATGGGTACAGTAAACCGATCGTGAGATGACCTTTTGTTGTCTCAGACGACGCGACGGTTGGTTAGTTCCTAATTAAGTTCTCCAACTTCACTGTGCCTTTGGACTGCTTCTAAAGTGAGAAACAATTCACTGTATACGAGAAAATGTTTCCTCATTGCTAGCAATTGTTGATTCATTAGACGGTGAAGACATTCTGAGGTGTTTGTGTAGGATTGTGGTTGCCAGCAAATAAGGGAACCTTGATTTCGATGCGAAATCTCAGTGTTGTACTTGTACTCGTAAAGCTTTAATTGAAATGTGGCAATAAACTGCTTCAGAGTTATTTGATCATGGGACGGAGAATTCACTAATGAGGATTACTCAACTCTAGAGAGTCGTTATGATTGTCAGTTTTATCACTGCAAGGATGGACAGTGCTGAATAAAGTCGTAAACAGCTAATAGTTTGTTTATTTTGAATTTTTTTTATGAATGGGAATATCCAAAATCAAATGTCTGCTTCTCATGGTGTGAAGCTCTTATGAATCACTTTGAGGTAAGAATTTGTTGGTACTTATTCCGCTGAATAACTCCCCATTTCTCAAGCGAGTAATGGTAAGGAGTTTAAGATTGCAACAAACATAAACATTTTTTTTATGTTGGAATATAAACACTAAGCGGATACTCAAAACTTAGAGCTACTTAAGTTGCAGTATCTTCCACACTTTTGTGCTTAAAGATGTACTTAAAGGAGCTGCTACTTCGTCGTAGTCTTCCAGGGTAATACAGAAACTTTATCGAAGATAGCTTTTAATTTTATTTCACAGGTTAACCAGTCTAATGCAAAGCAAAGTCAAAGACGTGTGTTCCGTTTAACGTTCAGATTAATTCTTGCTTACTTCTTTTTTTCTTTAGGCGACGCCACAGTCTGGGGTGGTCCTGGGCCTCAACCAAAAAGCCTCTCCAATTAGCGTTGCCTTTGGCTAACTACCTCCAGTTGCGCACGCCAAGTTGATTGTGATCCTCTTCCACTTGCGCACCACCTTTTTTTTTTTTTTTTTTAAAGAACTTAACACTCAAGAGGGTATTACTACTCTTAAAATGCGAGACCTTCCTCTACTACGGAATATACATAGTCGAAGATTCTGCGTTCATGATCATTCGCTCTACATGTTCCAGCCATCTCAAACACCCAATGCGCACTTTTTCGACCACGTCGATGTCGCTGTACAGCTCGTAGAGTTAATAATTGAATTATCTGCCCCAGAACCCGTCAACGCATACGGCACCAAATATCTTCCGAAGAATTTTTCTCTCAAAACGACCAATGATATCTTCATCCGCCTTAGAATGGGGCCTATCCGTCGGAACCATAAAGGAGGGTTTGGATCACAAGGGTCTTATATAGAGTTTCCGTGGGTGTTAGGGAGGGGGCCTTACTACATAGTTGCATTCTCAGGCTAAAGACACAGCGATTGGCAAGCGTTATTCATCGTTTGGTTTCTGACAAGAAGACGTTTTCTGATAGCAGAGCCGAGGTAGACAAAGTCCCTTACTACCTCAAAGTTATAGCTGTCGATTGTGACATGCTGGCCGATTCGTCGATGTTGCGCGTCCCTTCTTGTGGACTGCTATACTTTGTTTTGCCCTCGTTCACCGCTAGACCCATTTTTGCAGCTTCTGTTCCAATATTCGCAAGCGCACCAATTACAGCTCACTGTGTTCTACCAATAATATCAACATCGCCGGCGTATGCAAGGAATTGAACAGAGTTTTGAAAGATCGTACCTCGTATGTTGGCTTGTAAGTTTTGCACAATTGGTTCGAGTATGATGTTGAAGAAGTCACATGACAGCCCGTCGCATTGCCTAAATTCTTTTTTAACATCAAAGGTCTCGGTTAGGTCGACCTTGACTTGATGATGCAGCGAGCTTTCTTCATCGTCATCCTGCACAAGCGGACGAGTTTGGCCATAGTTAGACATGGCCCTGTATAACTCGTCTCTGTAGATGCTATCATACGCGGCTTCAAAATCTATAAAAATGTGGTGAGTATCGATCTGAACTTCTTGGGTTTTCCCCAGGATCTGCCGTAGTATGAATATTCAGTCAATTGTGGACTTACCGGGCCTAAAACCGCATTGATAAGCTCTAATCAGAAAAATGGTTTCAGGAGTTCGCATAATATGACAGACAAGATCTTATATGCGATGTTTAGAAGACTAATACCTCTATAGTTGACGGCGCAGTTTAGAGGGTCTCCTTTCTTGTTAACCGGGCAAACGATGCTGAGATTCCATTCGTCAGGAATTTGTGTCGTCTTCGCCGTTTAGCAGTCTGCACAAATGGTTTGCCATATCATCAGCACCGACTCTGACTCTACTACAAGGTTTCCTTGTTTATCCCTCCAGGTTTCCGTACGGGCCTTATTACCCTGACACGTTCTCTTTACCTTTCTGTAAGACTTCCAAACATTATTCCAGATAGTCGCACGGAGTCGCGAGGCAAACGCTCGGCGCAAAGAGATGGCAAGTGCCGTCGAAGGCGCGAGCGCCAAAAGTACCTCAGCGGCGACGGAGAAAGGAAGCAGGTCGGTGGAAGATCATCCAATGAAACCGATCAACCTCTCGGATCTGAAGCTTCGCCCTCGGGCAGGGGCCCCCGCCCAATTATCAAGACTTCGCCCATCAATGACGTTGTCTAATAAAAAGCGGGGGCAGAGTATATTTACTGAACTTCAGATGACACCATCGAAGGTTGCTACGATTTGATCAGCCGAGCCCCTGGTCTTGGTACGGGCGTGACTAGAGTTGCAATAATAACTGGGTACTGTGACCCTAAGAACAGTAAGAGGTTTTAGATCGGCCTAGACTCATACCAAGGTTGGAACTTCTGCCTCCAACACGGTACCGAATTGGTATGAAAAGATTGATGCAAAGCGATGGCAAGGCGTTACCTTTGCTGCCATGGATGTATGGGCATCCCGTAAACTTAAGTCATACAGAAGTTAAAAACCAGAGACTATGTCCCGAACAGGGCCAAGAGGAAGAATATTCCGGCACTCCTTTCATTCCGCACACGATGCCCAGATGAAACTGGTTCTGCAACCAGCAAAGGCTGCAGCTCCAGTGGACGAAAATCACATGAAGCGGTCAAAACCATTATTAAAAACTAAACCAGCGGTGGTTTCACAAGCACGAGACGTCCGGATGAGGCCAGTGTACAACCAGCAAAGGTCGTAGCTCAGATCTACTGAAATCCCCGTTGAGAAACAACTGTGGTGGTGGCTTTCCGAGCGCATAAAATCGGGCTGAAACCAGTGTTGCAACCAACACAAGTTGCAGCTTTGGCGGACGGAGCTTGGACGTCGTGGGAAAAGTAACCTCCACAAAAAAAGGACAGCTCTTCTTTTGTTGTGGACTTACATAGAGTTTCTGTCGAGACCATTAAGTCTAGGTATGACTCATGTCACTATCTGCACCTTGGAAGGGTTAATATCCATTTTTTCTCCGAAAGAGTGCGGATAGGACACTACCTTCCCAGTACCCAACTTCCTGTATACTCAAATCAACCTTCAACATTCCAAGTATGCTACTGCATCCCTATGTAAGAGGCTTTCCATGTTGAATACAAAATCTCACAGGCACCATGGGTGTGGAACAAACGCATCTGTGGTTTCGGATGTCTAAGGGGTTTCACATCACTTTCTGACGAGCTTGTATTTACGTGCCGAACTCACTCTCACCATCTAAAATTGTGTAATTTTGTAACCTAGATTTAGATGCTGCAGGGGTAAGCCACGAAACGAATGGAGAATGACATAAATTCGTCGTTGCGTCTGCTTATTTCCCCTATGATTCGTTACTGCAGCCTCCACCGGAGGCGGTTGCTGAGATGGGACTTATTAAATGCTGCGATGCTAATGTTCAGAAAACTTTTTGGGGCAGTAACAAATGCAACATGGTTATCATCTCCTGGAATTCATATTATCGCTGACCTAGCTGTCAACAATTTTGGCTCTCAGCCAACTCTTGTTACGAGGCTAAGACAGCAAGTAATCGACTTAACTTTATACTACAGGTATGCTAAGGAGATTACTGGCTGGAAAGTATTATCTGAGATCTCCATGCCAGACCATAGATACATCGAATTCAGAATCGAATGCGAGGTCTCGATCTTACTGACGAGGAGGAATTCGCATAAAACCAACTGGGCCCGATTTAAGGTGTAGCTCGACAAGTACAATAATCCTCCCCCTAAGCTCAGGATAAACAAAAGCCTGAGCAAGCTGTTCCGAACATGAACGGCACCCTCACCAAGTTTTTCGAAATAGCATGTCCAGCAAGCAAGTAATCCTGCAGATCGCCCGTTCCTTTTTAGAACGCAGACCTGGAACGTCTTCGTAAAGAACCCAGAAAACTTCTAAAGAGGTCACTTAAGACTAATTTGGAGGAAGATTGGAATCTTTACACATCAAAGCAAAGAGATTTTAAGAGGCTTATTCGGATTTCGAAGAGCGCCTCTTACAAACCTTTTTGCGAAAAGAATGAAACTATCGGTTGAACCAGTAGGCTGCAGAAAGTCCTCAAAAGGGGAAGTTCAACCAGGCTGGAACCACTCAGAAAATTTGACGGCACCTATACTGAGTCGAAGGCAGAGACTCTCTGTCTCATACTTGAGTCTCAGTTCCCAGGTCACTAAATCGGAATCAGCTCACAACTAGCTGCTACCAACGAAGCTGGTAGTGAGCTGAACAACCAACGCGCCGTAGTTGGTATACGAGTATCTTGTCGGTTATGGTGACAGATGAGGCCATGAGAAAGCTAATGCTTTCTTTGATGGATGCAAGTGACCTGCCACCGATGGCATATACCCTGCTGTTTTACATATATATATATGTAGATCAGCTTCTGACAACTCTCTTCACTTCTAACCTGGAACTGGTACAATATAAATACTGAAACCTTGGCAAACAGTGAGAGTAACTTTTATACCGAAAATCACAAAAGAGGACTACATGCTCGCCAAGAGCTTCACACCTACACCCGAGTCTGACTTCTCTTATGTTAAAGAACGTGGATGAATGGTCGAGATTCATGTGCACAAAACTGCCTTGCGAATGCATCCTCTATTCAATATGCACCATGTCTGCAAATGCGGAAGGTCCTGCGAGGCTGCTCTTCAAAATTAGGTGGGGTGACGTGAAGGCACAATCAACAGGAAGAAGTACGCGTTGTGCAGTTTCATAAATATTGAAAGTGCCTTGTAGTGAAGTAGCTTTTTGGATAAAAGCAATGCTGGTGAATGGGGCCCTGATGGCGGATGCTGACTGTGCCAACATACGTCTTGTCTCCTTTCCTATAATGCATTTTGGTGCATTCCTCGCTTAGCGCTCTCAATATTTATAATGTCTATGCTCAAGCATATGCAGATGATGTAGCTGCAGTGTCTGTCCTAACATGCCTAGTATAGATGAGATCGACGACTGTTGGACTTTCAGCCAATTCTTTCAGAACAAACGTTGTTCTCTTTACGAGAAGGAGGAAGCTGGCTGACCATCCGTTTCTCCAGGGTAGAAGTTTTTGGACGACATCCTGGATAACAAGCACATGCCACATCGAAAGCCTTCAAGGCACAGTCGGCTTTCTTTCAGGGTAAAGGAGCTTAGGCAAGGCATGGGGGTCTGGATTTGCTATGATAAGATAAATTGTATCCGATGCGTCGGTTGTTTGGTAGAACGAACTTTAACGAAAATCTGATCTGCTGCTTTTACCAGATTCCAAGCAACGATCTGCCTCGGCAGAATGCGGGGATCCCAATCACACTAGGCTCTGCTCCAGGCGCACTGTTGAATCGCCCTTCTCTGATATTTACATATATCATGGGCGGTACTCTAAATCCACTTTCAAAGAAGTGATTTCTGGCACAGCTTATGCTCTTATGGACATTCCATGTGAAACAATAACAGCTATTATTTCTGGGAAAATATGAAATCGTCTTTCCGATTTCGGCTAGAAACGGAGGCGAAAAAGGAATGTAGTAGGGCCTTAAAAGGTGACTTTAAAACCTATGCGTCGATGATATCTTTCTGGAGAACGAAAACATTGGATGTCACACCTCATTAGAAACTCGAGCCCTTGCTGAATCCTCCACCAATACAAGGCTTCTCTGAACGCAGGCCGAAGGCTAAATTAAAATAGTCACAGGTCACAATAGGGTCACGATAGCCGATGAATCTCTGGGCAAGACGAGCGAGTTTTGTATGGAGCCGAATCTGAATTGAGATAGGCTGGATCCTCGGGAACGGCTTCCATCGTCTGTATGAGCATAACTGGAGATTACATGACTCTCAAGGAAGCCGACAGACCAAACGAATGCATGCTGGCGTCTCTTCGAGGTCAACAACTTTACTATAGACTATATACTGCCATCCTTACGGGCACTACGCTTAAACTAAGCATCAAAATATGCTGGGCATAAGTAACCAAAGTGACGCTTCCTGTGAGAGCGCCGGCGACATCGGTCATCACAGTGTCAGTGAGTGTCCGGCCTACGCTTGTATTAGGTTGTAGGTACTCGTTGCTGATGGATGCGTGCTTATAGTGTAGATTCTTTACTGCTAAAGCGTTCACTCAACTATCTAAGTAGGACTGAGAAATTCCTATCAAAGTACCAACGTTTTCCTTTCATTTTCAGCTATTATATCTCATTGCTTTCACACTTCCTACCAACATTTTTATTGCTCCTGTGTTACCTTTAACGGTTCAAATAACGAACCAAAACTATTTGCTACGTCCCGTAGAGCAGCACTTTTTAATTGCTAATTGGTTAATTAGCGCTTACTCTTGAGTTCCTACAATTTCAATTTTGTGTATGTTTTCCAAATCTAATTTACGATGCGATCATTTTTTCTAACGCCCACCTACCGTCCCAAGCGTATTCAGAAATTACCTCACACATCTATAAAAAGGAGAAGAACCATCACTCGTGTTGTCACAATATTTAACCATAGCAAAATACGATCAACAGTGCCGCCCTTCATTCAACTGCAACGCTATTAACTCCCAGCCAACATATCATCACCAGTACCAGATACTCGTTGCAGGTTAACCACGAAAATTAATATCCCTCTCATATAACACAGCGTGCTTATCCTGTCACATAAAGGCCTGAACTCGAACCCAGCCCCGGTATAACAAACATCACACAGGGCATCTTGCGTACAGTGTTGCACAGCAGCAACAGTCAAGGCAGATGATCTCCTCCTCCACACATCGTTTGACCCTGTGAAACGAGATTTTTCATTCGCAAACAATGTCCGCTATTAAGGATCATAAACTGCTCCAACCTTCTTGTTCAACCAAGGTCGAGATCTGCGTCGATCCCCCCAAATTAAAGTCATTAAAGCGAAAAATTCCCTCGGACAGTCCGACCGACAACGACGACGATCCAGTACTGAGGAAAAAGTCGTGCCCATATAGCGCGCGAAACGCTCAGCTATCAATCAAGAGAAGGTTACTCCATGGAACCAGACAGCTATTCACGTCCTAACCCAAAGGAGTGGAATGCATCATCAGAAAATTCAACGTGGGTGCCCGCGTTGCTGGCCATAAAATTAGTTGAGACCTCAGATCTCGTCTGCAACGCTCTTTGTACTGATACGAGTCGAGTACGAGTGCAAGTATGCCGTGCAAGTAAACGATGCTGTGGCACAAATGACTCTGTGTTTCACTATCATTCGTCTGTCCGTTGTCTGTTTCTGAATGTATGTGTCTGTCTGTTTGTAGTTGACGATGGAAAATTGCTCAATTTATGAACTCAAACGGATCGATTACAGTCTTCCAAAGGAGTATTCATAGAGACAGAGAGTATGGCCAACTATCTGATGAATCGCACCAGAGACCAGACCAGAGCGAATGAATGCCAAACACAACCGCCCACAATAAATCATTCGCGAACTGCTCGCTCGTTCGCGTGTCCCTTCTTTGAGTTGTTTTTATTTTGTTTGGTCGCAGATCGTAGTCCTGCTCTAGGTCTATCACTTCTTCACATGGTTGCCAGCGTTCGAATCATCATCATTCGTTTAGAGAGATCATTCGGCAGGATGCCCCGCTAGCAAAATTTGTTCTTCCTATGCATGATTTGCCAGCAAGTAATGTATGCCCAGACGGGGGTGATCTCTACGAGGTTCTATAGGCCTACAGTGGACGAGCGGAAAAGTGGACAAGTGATTTGAAAATATCAATTATCTCTGATGTACTTTATGTTGCAATTATGGCAAAGCCAATTACTCCATGTTTTTCTTCGTTTACGCAATTTTTTTTAAATGGCAGTCAAGTGGTGGAGGAAAATTGAGGCGAATGTAACACCCTAAAAAAGTTGCTAAAAGGAAGGATACATACTTTCTTGTAGAAATAGAAAATATAGAGCTGAGGATTTTCGAGGATAACCCAACTTCTCACATCTGTTCTAGGAGAAAGCAGCTCATTTTCCTCAGGATGCTGCCATTCTGATTGTCAAATCGAGGAGAGCATAAATTTCTGAACAAATTTAGCTGATCTGATGAATTGGTAACTAAAGTTCGAAAATAAATATGAAGATTTCTGATTGATAATTTAAGTCTTGTTTTATCTTGATAACACCTCAAATGGCACTTACTACGACACACAGTAGTTTGTAGAGCAAATAAATGGTAAACAGTACACTGATTAAAAAGATGAAGAGACGAGCTTAAAGGATACATCCACATAAGTTAAATAGGGTCCAACTTTTATTATAGCCAGTCATCACAGCGTTTAGACTAACTTCATGGTGTTATATAGCGGTCAGAGAAATCGAAGTTATGCATTATGCTAACAAGTCATGCCCTACTATTCCCTGTCGACTTGTTTTTTTACAGCAGGGCCTGTCAGCGCAGGCGCTCAAGCATAGAACTAGTCCACTTTGGCCATAGTCTGGACCAAGCATAGTTCGGAGAGTCATTCAAATGACTGTTGTGCTTACGAGAAACCGTGTATCAAAGAGCTCAAATGCAGGACACAGATAGTCCCAAAACAGGTTCAGCTCCTAAAAATTTTCCACTGAAGCATTATGTTGCAAATTATTTCACAGAGAAGCGTCGCATTCTAGATTCGGAAGTGGTTAGCAACTCCAACAAGGGTTTAAACCCTTCTTTCACTTCTAAATTTTCACATTTAAGTTCGTTGCTGCAAGGATAGCGTATATTATTATTATTATTATTGGCCCTGGTCTACTACGGACAACTTAAGCTTTTTAACAAGCAAAACTTAAAGATATTCTTAACCCAATAGGGCGAGGAGAAATGGTGGACGAGGGAGATGTTAAGGGAGTGGCATGTTGAGCAGTGCTTTTATTTCGTGTTTGCTCCTATTTAGGTCAACGACTTCGGCATAGTTGTTCGTTATACGCAACATTCTAGATATGGGTTCAAAGTCACCATAGTTGGTGCGGTGAGTTCGGATCAGGAAGAGTGGGACAGATCTTAGGTTACGGGGATTGGGAGTGAACGAAATATTTTGCGTTATTCTCGGGCAGTCAGTAACTGGTGGATAAAAAGTTCATCACCGACTTCACGACGTTTTTTTTAGGGTAAGCATGCTAACTAGTTTTAGCCTATTTTCATAGGGGGGCTATCCATATGGATCAGCCCAAGATAGATCACGAAGTGCGAAACGGATAAACCGTTTAAAGTAATATTTGACAAGAGGCCTTACAAAAGTAATGTACAAGGACTTTGCAACGTAGAGGTTGGAAAATTCTTTTGACGAGCGTTTGATAAAGCCAAGTACAGAGTTTGCTGTATTTATAATGCTGTCAATATGTGAGTCGAAATTCAATTCTCTGTCACAAATTATTCCTAGATCCCGTACTTGGGTAGTGGAAGGAATAGGCTCATCGCAGATGAAGTAGTTTCTTGGAGGGGAAGGTACACGTTCGCGGGAATTGGTTATCGCTTGGCATTTGATGACATTAAGCTCCAAAAGAAAGATTGGAATTCGCTAAAATGAGATTTATATCGTTAATTGTTAAGATAAAGATGATTGGTCCAAGGTGACTAACCTGAGGGACACCAGATGTTGCTTTAATGGGGTCGGATATTGAACATCTTAATATGACCCTGTATTCTCGGTCATCTACAAAGGATTTGGTCCATGACACAAAATGAGGGGAAAAGCTAAGTTTTTTTTAGTTTAAAAATGATAAGTTGGTGAGAAATTGAATCGACTTCATCACCGTCTTCTAAAGCATGAGACGAACTCTGTTAGGTTAGTGGTCGTTGATTTACCTTTCATGAAAAAGTGCTGATTTGTGCAGATAGTTGGCCGACGGTACGGAAGCTGTTGTTGATAGACTATGCTTTCAAAAAGTTTGGGTATGCAAGAGAGTTTTGCTATGGGCCTATAATTAGACTTCGGCCTTACTTCCATTTTTATGAATATGGATGAAAATACCTGTTGAGAGAGACAAGTTAAATAGAGCAGCAATGGGAGGACAGAGGTGGATAACACATTCTTTTATTAAAAAAGTTTTTGGTAATGTTTCTAGATACCAAAGATGTTGTTATACACCCTGCCTGACTCGAACTGCAACCATGACAGTGAGCTCTAATTTTGGCAAATGACAGATAATTTTATTATTTACGAGCCCTTTAAACGATTTGCGTCTCAGTTGTGTTGAAAAATTTTTATCCGCGATGGAATTCAAACGTGATAGTATGATTGCTTTATATTTGGCTGGAATAAAACAAGTAGCTATGGTTAGAGCCCTCCAGCACCTCAGCGTGAATAAATCATTTGTGTTTCGAACCATAGTTCGCTACCGTGATACTGACAGCGTTGCAAAACGCCATGGAGGTGGTCATAAAAAAAACAGCAACATCGGCAGAAATGGTTCGGAAAATGAAGGCTCGACTTGAGCGAAATCCGCGTCGAAGTGGAAGAAAAATGGCTCGTGAGCTCAACATATGGTTGGAACGGATGCAACACATACTGAAAAATGAGCTTGGGCTCAAGCCATTGAAGTTCCAAAAAGCACACGATCTTACACTGCAACGGAAAAAAGTTAGAGTCGAAAGAGCGAAGGAGTTGCTACACTTGCACGAAAGTGGTGAGTTGCCGAATTTGGTTTTTTCCGATGAGTCGCCATTTGTTATCGAGCAATATGTCAACAAACAAAGTGACCGAGTTTACTTGCTAGAGAGGTCCTTCGAAAATTTACACCTTCGGACGGCCACCAGAAATCAGGCAGCACCGATGGTGATGGTTTGGGCCGCCATAACCGCCGATGGTCGCTCTCTGCTCGTATTTTTGGACCGTGGCGTCAAAATTAATGCGATCGTATACCGTGAAACTGTCTTAGAGGCAGTATTGAAGCCTTGGGCAAACAATCATTTCGGTCGGAGACCGTGGACATTTCAACAAGACTCGGCACCCTCTTACAAAGCGCGCGTCAACAAGATTGATTAAAAAACAATGTTCCACACTTCACTTCTTCGACAGGATGGATTGCAAATTCTCCGGATGCAAATGCTTTGGATTTCTCTGTCTGGGGTATTTTGAAGGCAAAGGTTGGCACTAAAAAATACAAAAGTTTGGACCACCTCAAACAAGCACTTCGCTGGGAATGGGCCAAAATAAAGCAGAGCCACTTGCGTGCAGCGTCCGATGCTTTCTTCGGCCGTCTAAAGGCCATTATTTGTGCCAAAGGTGGATATATTGAAAACTACTGATACAACTTGAAAATTGATGTATTTTCCAACATTTTTTGCTTTGGCACAATAAAATTTATCAAAAATTAAAAAATTATAGCATTTTCAAAAGTTGGAGTTGGAGTCAGGCACCCTGTATATAGCTAGATGGATGACGTCTCAGGATAGTTTCTCATATATTGGCTCTACAAGTAAGTTTCCAGCATTTGTCAGAGATGGCGCCACCAGTGGATCCCGGGCAGAAATGTCAGACCCCATGTGTTTTATTTGTAGGTTTTGTATCTGTCAAAAACTTTGCAGCGTTATATTTGAGCAGTTCTATCGGTGTCGTACATTTTATCGAGCAAAATCATGGCAAGTTTCCAGCCAAATAAACGTCATTTGCGGGAAGCGCTGCTTTTATTCTTTAATATGAAGAAAAGTGTGGCTGAGGCCTATCGTTTGCTTTCGGAAACTTATGGGGCGGAATGTATTGGTGAATCGTCGTGCCGCGAGTGGTTCAAACGGTTCAAAAGTGGTGATTTTGGAGTTGAAGACAAAGATCGCCCCGGAAAGCCGAAAAGTTTTGAAGACGAGGAATTGGACGCTTTACTGGATGAGGATCCGTGTCAGATTCAAGAAGAACTTGCTGCATCATTGGGCGTTACGCAACAAGCCGTTTCCCTGCGCCTAAAAGCACTGGGATTCATTTAAAAGGTTGGAAACTGGGTGCCGTACGAATTGAAGCCAAGAGACGTCGAACGGCATGTCCGAAATGTTACTGCAGTAGTATAAAAATAAATCGTTTTTGCATCGTATTGTCACTGGTGATGAGAAATGGATTTATTATGATAATCCTAAACGCAGAAAATCGTATACAAAGCCCGGCGAGCCCGCCCAATCGACGCCGAAACGAAATATTCACGTGAATAAGGTCATGCTCTGCATATGGTGGGTTCAAAAGGGTGTCGTATACTACGAACTACTTCCGAGTGGTGAAACTATCAAAGGACCATTATATCGAACCCAACTAATTCGTTTGAAGCGGGCATTAAAAGAAAAACGGCCAGAATATGAGACCAGGCATGAGTCCGTCATTTTTCATCACGACAACGCTCGGCCACATGGTGAAAAACTATTTGGAAAATAGTGGATGGGAAATTCTGCCTCACCCGCCTTACAGTCCAGACTTGGCACCATCTGACTACCACTTGTTTCGTTCGATGCAGAACGCTCTTACGGGAATACGCTTCCGCTCAGTAGAGGAAATCAAAAATTGGCTTGACACGTTCTTGGGCTCGAAAGACGATAAATTTTTTTGGTCCGGAATTCATAAATTGCCAGAAGGATGGGAGAAAGTTGTAGCTTCCGATGGACGATATTTTGAATAAAGCATTGAAACTATGTTTTCATAATAAAACTTCAAATTTTGGAAAAAACGCTGGAAACTTACTTGTAGACCCAATAGTTAAAGTAACTAGGATCGGGTTCAGCTGATTTCTTAGAAAAGGATTTGTTAAAATGACAGGCAAAGAAATTTGTAATGGTTTTTTGGGTCGGCAGAAGAATCACTAAAAAATTTGAGAGTAGATGGGTAGCCGTCTGGCTTTATTTTGGTATTAACAAACTGGTGGAAGGATTGAGGGTCCGAGACTATGTTAAATTGCATGCGGTAGAGGCGCTCAAGGTAAAGAGACTCACAAAGATCATAAAAGCGATTGTATATCAATCGATAATAGCTGCATCAGATCGAGTTCTTAAGAATTTGTGCCACAACTTGTTTCTGTTATTACGGAGAGAGCGCAATTCCTTGTTGTACTTACATGCAGTCCTTTCGGAAGGTATATGGGACCGATTGCGCAAAGTAGGAGAAAATTAATGAATAGAAAGTTGATAGGGCAAGATCAATGTTAGTTGTCTCAGCAATAAAGTCAAAGTTAATGTTGCTGATGAGGTTTTAAGTTTGTTAAAGTCTGTTCTTTGGAAGTTAAATGAAAATGTGTTGCCATTTTCATATGAGTATATATTTGACAAGGGGGGATGGAGGCGATCTAGGGTAGAAAGAAGGTGATCACTCCTATAATCGACATAGTTATCTGAATCGGATGTGAAGACAAGGTCAAGTTGTCTATTCATTGTATTAGGTATTCCGCTAATCTGATATAGAGTTGATTTGGATAGACAGTCCACCTTAGGTAAGGGAGATTGAAATTCCCTACTATTCTACTATCTTCAGTTTGTGCATCATTAGTCAAAAAATCCACTGTTGAGATGGGTGAATGTAACAACAAAGTACGTAAAGACAGCGTTTGTTGACACATACTAGCTCAAATTTGTCAGTGTGGGTAATATCAAAAGGGGTTGCATGAAAACTATTCCGGATTGGTAATAAAACACCTCGGCCATAGGGATTATCAGCTCCTTTAAATCCATCTTTTCGAAAAACGTTGAAATTTGGAGGAAACAGCTCTGATGTCTGGAATTAGATTTGTTTCAGTAAGAGCAATTAGGTGATAGGGAAACTTTTGAGAATTGAGATATTCTGCGGAGATTTCAGAGCGCAAACCTCATACATTTTGGTAGTAAATGGATAGGCATTGTGGACTGGAGGATACAGAATTCAATATGTTAGGAACTGTAATAATTTTTAAAATTTGAAAGAGTTCTTTGCAAGTTGGAAAGACGTTTAGAGCTGATATGCGAAGACAGCGTAGAAAGATCATTATGAACTTCGTCGGAAGAGATCATGGTAGCGAACGAATATTTGCATCATTTCCACTGGCTTAATAGGAAGACCTTCTCGTTGAATCGAAATCATAATGTTGGTTTTGGTTATGCCATCAACGCAAACGGAGTTGGGTTTGTCGTGCAGGTAGACGAGGTAAAGCCGAACGTTTTCATAAATGTGGCGGTCACTCAAACGAGATACTACATAACGACTATCATCATTCATATCAGAAAATTTTTTATTGAGTTTGACAGTTGGCGGAAAGAGTGGGTCAAGTTATGTCGGGTAAGAATCGGGGGCAGGCGAATTAAGAGAACGAGCGGGTGAAGGTTGGACAGGTTGGTCAAGCACCCCGTATCTAGAATCTTGGCTAGTGAGGAAGGTTGGATCAGGGGGATTGGTTGACGAAAATGACGAAGGGGTGATTGGGTTTACTATATGGGAGCTAATAAAATTAGCATATTTGTCTGATTGGGCAACCTTAGTTGGAACTTGCGTGGAAGGCGCAGGAGCAAGGTTAAATGAAAATCTGTTTTGAAGCGGCTTTAATGGTTTGATGAGGGGCGGGAGAGGATTTGGTGTAGCGACTCTGGGGTTCTTTATGGATGGTGCAAAGGAGGGAAGGAGTGAGGAGAATCTTGAAAAGATTTGGGTTTTAAATAACCAGTTTGAGTCGAGATGTTGACGGGATAGAGCAGAATTGTGGATGCTATCTTTTCTTTTATTAGTAAACTTATTATCTACCATATCCGTTGGGTGTTGACCATCTTTTCCGAGATTGGTATGCCGTCAGATGATTTGAACATCGAATCGTACTTAGTGAGTATATGTATTACAAAAGACTGGCCGTTTTTGCTCTTAACTTTGCCAACTTGTTTACATTTGACGTTTTGTATACCAAATTTCTTCCTAAAAAGGTCTTTCATCCAGGACAGGGTTGCGTGCTCCTTTCAGTTCTTGAAAGCAGTTTTTGGAAGCTTTCTTAAACGTAATCTGTAAGCACTGATTTCTTGATTGGTTTTGAAGCCATCCGTAGACATACGTAGGCTCAATGTTCATTACAGGGGAATATAAGTTAGAGTTAGATGCAGTGCCCCTACTCCGAACGACCACTGTTTCAAGCTAAAAGATTGCTTCAAGTATGCAACGTGTTACATGAACTTCTCAGCGAAGCTAAAAATAGTGGGAAAAGCCTAAACGCAGACAAGACAATTTTGATAAAGGCAGCAATGAAATGTTACGTGGAGTTTATTCGGCCACACATAGAACAGAATGAACCTAACAATAACAAAGAAACATCGTCGATGACCTGCATCATATATGGCCGAAAGGTCTACACTATTTTGTCTAGAGAACGATTATCCACCATCCAACATGGTACAGAGCTCAGCTGGACAAATGTGTGGTGACGGCTGGTGCTTGATGAAGCCAGTGAGTTTTGTTCTAAAAAGAAATGCTTCAGACTGCCCTAGTATTCAATGATGCACAAATCGCTATTTTTTTTTTTTTTTTTTTTTTTTTTTTGAAGAACGTAACACTCAAGTGGGTATGAATACACTTATAATGCCTCAGCATGTGTTAAGTTTTTTTTTAAAATGGGATAGAGAGATAAAGAAAGATGTTTGGACTCAGTGGTTATTTCGCTTCATCGTATTCGCAAGTTTGCGCCTAGAGCACAACAAAAAAGAACTTTGTCCTACATGTTTTATTTTTTAGGGTCACAGCCCTCCAGTTCGGCGCGAACATTATCACTTGAGCCACGTCCAAACTGTTAAGTTTATATCGTCCAGACCCTAATGATAACCAGAATTTTGGAATAAGAATGACAAATAACTATTCTCGTTCAAAGATTTTTCGAAGACATCCAGATCAGGATGTCTGTTACTGTCTGTCTGTTAAGTTACTGACCAGTAACTTGCTGTTGGCAACCCTTGTAAACGTTGAAAGGACAACGACTTTCGTATTTGCACATGGAATTTTCGAATGCTTAACAGGCCCCGTGCAGCCAAACAATTAGCAGGGGCGCTTGATTGATATCACCAGCAGGGTGATATCACAGGAAGGGTGATGGGATGGACCGGACGTAAGGAGGATGAAAAATTGTGATATACACTCTGGTGATTTCTATTGGGAAAATAGTGCTTATTCGGGAGCGGATTTGCTATACCATATGCGGCAGACATAGGCAAAAAGTCTTGAGGTTCTTACATAAGCCCAATATGCGCCCATGCCACTACGGAATACAAGGACGACACATCCAAAGAATGTCTCTACGAGCTCCTTGACAAGACATATGATTTTAAAATCGTAGGTGATTTTAATGCCAGGATTGGAAAGGAGGATATGTTTGATAGGACAATTGGTAAGAATTGCCTACACGACACCACGTCCAGCAACGGACTTAGCCGTATTGACTTTGCGGTGAGACGAAATATCACTATAGCAAGCGCAAGGTTTTCTCATCTCAATATATGTATACAAGCGGACACGATGGTCTCCGTATCATGAAACGCTAAATCAAATTGATTAATTTGCGGTAGATTTAAGGCATGCCTCCAGTATTCTGGAAGTCTGAATTTCCAGCAGCCAGGATTGACTCGGATAACCAACTTGTTGCAACTAACAGCTAAAGAAGAACTACTATACTAATTTCAATCCCAATAGACCGCCGTAATCTTCGCCGAAGATTCCTATGCCGCCAGCGTCGAGTACCGAAGAGTAGTGGCAACGCTGTCAATGTTCCACCAGAGATGCCGCAACTGATATGCTGGATTTCGTCCAAACATCACCATGAAATCCTTGGTTTGATGAAGACTACCGGCAAGCACTTGCAGTAAACTAGAAGCGTAGAAAGCGGTGCGGGAACAAAGGAAGAGAGCTGCTCGTGAGCTCTACCAGCAGAAGAGACGGAAGAATATTGGAACAGAAGAAGAAAAAAGACCAGGAGTAGCGCGCGGTCGACGCTATTGAGAGGTTGTACTTCAGGAATAATGTATGGAACTTTTACTAATAGGTAAAAAGACCGTGCCAAATCAAGAAAACCCAAACAGAAGCCTCTAGAGGTGAAGAAGGAAATCTTATAGTTAAGTCGCAGTTAGTGTAGTGGATATGGAATAATTTTTCCTGCAGACCTTATAACAGCGAAGACACCCAACATCTCGTCGTGAGGCAGAATAGGCCATTTAACTTGGACGATGGTACCCAATGGTACGAAATAAGAATAGCAATATCTAAACCGAAAATCAACAAAGTACCTGGACTTGACGTCTTGCCGGCCGAGGTGTTCAGAACTTTTGGAAATGTTTTTGTGGAGAGCATACACCAACTCATTTTTCAGATCTAGCCGGAAGAGTGCATGCCTGATGAATGGAATCTCAGTATCCTTTGCCCGATCCACAAGAAATTATAGAGGTATAGGTCTATTCAGCATCGCACACAAGAACTTTGTGAACGTCTGATACCCTTTATCAACAACTGGATTGGCCCCTACCAGTGCGATTTTAGACCAGGAAAGTCAACAATCGACCAAAACTTCACACTCTGGCAGATCCTGGAAAAAAAGCAAGAAGTCCAAATCGATACCCACCATCTTTTCATAGATCCGCATATGACATCATTTACAGAGACGAGCTACTCGGGTCCACGTCAAGTTTTGGCATACCTGCCAAGCTCGTCCGTCTGTGCCGAATGACGTTTAAGAACGCTCTCTGCTGGCTCAAAGTCGGTAACGACTTAACCGATACCTTTGATGTTAAAAAAGGTTTTAGACAAGGTAACGCGCTCCTATGTGACTTCTTTAACATCATCATGTTCTCCGGAATATTCACTAGCATTGGAAGCACAACCTTTCAAAAGTCTGTACAACTACTATGATATTGATATAATTGGGAGAACACATTGGGCTGTCACCGATGCGTGTGTTAGTAGGCATTACCAAGTATACAAGAAGGAATACACAACATCGATGAATTGGACAAAACTTCATAGTTCACAGGTATAAAGTAGTAAAAGACGTTGTCTACCTTAGTTCTGCTATCAATTCTGCCAACAAAGCCTCAGCAAAAAAAAAAACAAACGTTCACTCTTGCCGATGACCATTTCTTTGGGCTAAGAAAGCAATTGAGTAGTAAGGACCTACCCCGAAAAATCAATTAGACTCTGTACAAAGCCTTAATAATCCCAGTCCAACTTTACGGCGCTGAAGAATGGACGCTATCGAAGGCGGATGAAGATACCCTCAGTTGTTTCGAGGCATAAATCCTTTAAAAAACATTCGGTTCCGTTTATATTGATGGGCTTTGGGGGAGAAGATTCAACGATTCGAGATGTACAACGAACCGAAATCGTCCTAGTCAGAAAACTCCTTATCAGTAGCTTGTGATAGCCGCAACTTTTAGAGCGAATGGACACCAATGCTCTGGCCCGCAGAGTCTCCGAATCTAGTCCGGAGGGACAACGTAGTAGAGGAAGACCTTATCTTAAGTGGCGCTCACAAGTAGAGGGTGATCTAAATCGACTTGGAGTGAGGAACTAGAGGCAATTATCTAAAGACCGGGTTTACTGGAGAAACTTGTTAGTTGAGGCCCAGGTTCACCCCGAACTGTAGGGCCACCTAAGTGAGTAAAAAGCTGCAGCCATTCTCTGTTGCAGAACTAATATCCATCGGACCTTGCACCAGAATCCAATGGCTTCAGCAAGTTTCAGTCCACCAAATCTACGTGGGGGGAACTACTCGTATTAGTATAAGGATTGTCACGAAAATTCTTCCTTTTGGTATTGTTCGGGGATGAAAGTAATGCTACCATCTTGCAGCTATTGCTATAAGAGATTGAGCGGTTTAAGTTGAAGTGACTTCTGACAACTCATTTCTATTTACATTTGCCTTCGTGTGAATCTTACTTTCAGTATTTATGTTACGTCCGTATTTACGAACGTGTCACCCGAATTAAATAAAATATATTCATTCGCTTGTCTTCTATGCTTGCTGAACTGCCTTAATCTCCAGCCAGGATTTTGGCATTTATTTCGATGTCTCACTTGGATGACTTTAGGTCGTACACCATTCGGGGAGACATCTGGTAAGTGTTGATCATTATTTTTGCGGACTTTCATCTCCAAAGTGTTTTTGCCATAAAATTGAACTTTCCAACAATGCATCCGCATAGATGCATCTCATTGCCTCTGCTGAGTAAAATTTGCTATTTATCGTGCTTCAATCTCTCTACCGATAGCCATGTATTGTGGGGTAGTAAAAAGTTTTCCTCAAAGATCTGCTGATTGATTCCACTTCTAAATTGAAAAGGACCTTAATCTGCTGGCCCACTGCCGATCTGGTGTTCAAACTGCGTTCCTCTGATTGCTTAACCTCCCGTCGTCGTCTTTTCTGGTTCAAAGAGTGAAACTCTTCTGTGTTGCTAGTATTAGAATTGGGCTTACTCCAGGCGATCTCACACTTTCTTCTGGCTTAGTGAATGCAGTGATATCTCTATTTTTCGGATATTAACCTTGTTCTGAATATTGTATAGGTATTTTTGACTATAGTACTCCTTGTATGTTCCTTTTATTGGAATTTTTCAGCCTTACGTAGGAAGATGAAAGGGTGCTTTAGTAAAAAGGGCTTACCGTACCAGCACACACCACATCAGCGCTGAGTACCTGCAATCTGATGCGTACGTAGGCCGAATACTAGCAGAGTTAATGCTCCGCGTGGCAGGATGCTGTGTCATTTATGCCCAGCACTTATGTTCTTAGCAAAAGCTTTACCACGTTACGACCATGACGCCAGTAAATAGTCTACAGTCTTTCCTACTGCGGAACTGCAGGAAATTCGCTGCGATTTTAGAGACGCCAGAAAGCATTGGCTTGACATCCTATAGAATCATGTCGTCCACAGCTATTCTGACATAAAACCCAACTGCCAATTCAAGCTCAAACCGAGGATATAGTCAGTCCCATCCCAGGTTTTGGATCCTGTAAAACTCTCCACTGAGCCCTGCCTAGCAATTAAACCCAAACTAGGCTCCATGAATTCAGACTTCCGACTGCATGTCACTGTCGTGACTGTGTAGCAAAGCTTTAAACGCAGCTTGGATGTTACTACAAATCCAGATACTTCGCCTCCTCTATCGGTTTTTATCAAAATAGTAAATCCGCATCAGAATTGAACCACAATCGAGTATATCTCAGCTTGAAAGGCAAACCCAAATTTTCCTAACGAAAAACGAAATCAAACACGCTCTTGTCCTCCAAGAAAGACATCAGCACCTAAAACAGTTTTGGAGCCATCTGTAAGGACCATAGACCAAGCCGTTGTTGGGCAGAGGGAGAGTTGAATTCATTTTGTTGCAGGAGTTCTGATGCCATTGCGCTGGGTGACGTTTTCACAAGACCATAGTCAAGAAACAGTAGGCGTGCAAGGTTGTCAAAACTCTAGTGCTTGCAGTGCTAAAGATCAATTGATTTAAACGGAAGGTGGCTTTGAGTCCGCTTCCTCCTTTTCGTAAAGAAAAGAACCTCAGTTTTAGAAGAGCTACATACGCCTTAAAGCAGACAGACGCTAGGCATCACCCAACAGACCGTAAATCTGCGTATCATCTGCATATAAGTGTGCGTCAACTCACATGCACCATAGCAGTGGACACAACACGCCATATACTTCCGCCGCGCCGTCACATATCGTCACAGTCAGCATCCGTAATCTGGATCTACCATTTCTTTTATCCACAAAACTAGTGATTCATCGATGCCATGTTCTCTGGCCGAGGTACACATGCCACCAAAAGTCGCTTGGTCTAAAGCACCCTTAAAATCCAAGTTCAGTAGCGGAGTGTTGCAGTACCGCTGCAATAGTTGAAGGTATCTGTCGAGAATTTCTTTCCCATGAGTCGAGAAAAGTCTTTTCGTTCAAGAATTTTAGTCCACCTACGAGGCGTTATTTTCCGGAGTAATTTGGGTTCTATGGTGCGTCTCGCTAGAAATGATTTGGGAGGAGGCCAAAAAGTCATGAAGTAGGGATGCAGAATATCTACCTCCCAAGCCATTCAAATCAAGAAAATCCATTCGGTTCATCATTTCTAGCCATTACTGTATCGGTACTAATCTATTAAAGGTTATTGAGCGCCCTCATGTATCATAGTTATGATTTGTATGTTTGTTTTGAAGATCGATGACTATGCACCCTAAGGCCCTCTCCATACCTTAACGAATGTGTCTTCCCCGAGCGTAGGCCGTAGAAAGGGAGAGCGTTTCGCAGTAATGTGCCCTTGTACTATGTGTTAGCAGCGATTTATGCGCTGATTGCCGCACAAAGCGCACACAAAAACAGTATCCGTACAATTCCTTTGGCTGCAGTGAATTATTGCACGCGGAAGATAGATGACGGATTGTTTCCGCAGTTAAAGCAAATAAAAAAAAAAAGGACGACTGACTTGCGTGCTCACTAGTGTGGTGTGGTGGGTGCCTATATTAAGCGACCACGATGCCGATAAAGGCCGAACCATACTCGTTCTTCTACCAACAACCCACACAAGTCCCTAACGAGACTTAACGTCGCCGACGACGGAGGCTATTTGTTTGCAATTAAACGAAAACGTAATGATGCGTTCTCGCATGTTAGGAGCACAGGCTTGGCGATATGTGCAGCTTACCGACCAGCCTGGGAATACCAACAACGTTGGCCAATTAGAAATTCCAAACAAATTTTATACCGCCACCGTCACTGCTATTTCTACCTAAGGAACAATGTGTCCCGTGTCCAGTGTCGGATTTTTCGTGTTCTACCAAGGTGCAGATAGAACTATGAGAATGCCTATCGGCGGTGTTATTGTGCGCGCACAGTGGACAAAATGACCATGGTAGTCCATAGACCAGGAACGCAACTTCAGCAGTCCAGGATGGTGATTGCAATAACAACAGCAAAAACCAAGTTAATGAGATTCGGATTAAGATTTGCGCCGAAAGGAATAACAGCGTGAGGAGGGCGGAAAGTGTAGTAAGTGCTTCTTGTGGACCAGGAAGGCGCTACTTTTGCGTTAATCCCTAATCGATGTAGTAGCCGGCATATAAGGTGTTTGGGGTACTTATTCAGACACGCATATGGCACATGGTTCAATCTACAGTGTGAATGAGAATTTCATGTTGCTTAGTATGTTGAATGCAGTGCGGTAGTTCAGTTGAGAATGTGGTGATTTTCCAATCCTTGTTTGAGGAAAAGGTAAGTAATTCAGTTCACATAGGAGTTACAAAAATAAATCAAGAATCACTTGGTGGAAACTGAATTCAATTGAACACTTGGTGGCTTTATAGATACTTCATCTGCTAAACCCTTAATATGCCGTGATGTGCTCCTTTTCCTTCGATTGAAAAAAAAAATGCGCAATTCATGTTGCAGGCCAACCTGTTCTGCGACAGAGTTACTTCCCAAATACGAGTAACCTGTAGTTTTATGTAATGTTTGACGAACAGTAATGCTTGTCGCCACTTCGTTATGCAGTCATAAACATTTCTGTCAACACTCGTGGTCCTAATCAGGTTTGTGTCACTTCTAAGTGCTTCAACATGCCCGTACATTGAAACCGGTGTCCCATTTAGACACCACGTACCTAACCAAGAAACCACAAGGAAGACGGGCCAACTTCCCACGTGCAGGAATACTCGTATATTTTCAACCTGAAACCCTAACTAGAACTACAAGTATGTAGTACTCCAGCAAGCAGCAGTGTAAGTTATGACGTGCAAATCGCTACTACCACAGAAACCAGCTGCTGTACATGGAGCACTCTATCACCCAGTAACTGACTGAGCCACTTCCACTTCCACTTCTGGTATTGAGCTTGATGTAAGCTGCTACGAATATGTATGTACCTATACCTTGCTGGAGAATTTGCTGCACGCAGATCAAACACGGTTATGCAGTAGTGTATAAGCCTCCATGAACTTGTCATGCTATTAAGGTGCTTCCAACAGCCCGGTAGTTGTCGACCGGGTGGTTAGTATTGAACACGGTCATCATCTTTAGCATCATCATCAACATTATCATCATCATCATCAGGTGCAGTCAGCCTGATCGAGGCGATCATAGTGGTGAAAACCGTTAGAAAGTGCCTTCCGCCACAAATTGCTCAAAATGACGACCAATAATTGAGTATCGACGACGATGAGGAAATCGATCATTGATAGTGGCAATGTGGAATTTGGCTGGAACCTTTGCCCATCCTTCATGGTGATCTTCATAAAATCTGATCGGGCAATGGCAGTTCCCATTGTTTGCCTTTACGCATTGCTATCTTGAGTTGAAGATCTATCTGGAAACACTTTGGCTAAACACGGCACCTCTTATCATGGAATCTATGGATGGGTGAACAGTCAACCTAGGATCAGCACTTTAACTTGAAGTCGAGTGATCTGCCGGGTAGCCAGATGGCCTACATCTACGACGCCACGCTCGTCATTACTTCGAATGAAGATACCCACACTTGAGTTGATTGGAGGCTTTACGAACGGACTAACGGTGGGGGAAATTTACCTAATGACTGTCATTAGTGGAAGTCTCATCGTCATCATGATCGTTATGATCGTCATCGTTGTTGTCGGCTGAAGTAATAGTTAGCTCGGGTACTGCAGGGCCATGTTAAAGGTACGACTATCTTATGGATACACAGATTGAGTGCACTGTAGAGGTTGGCGCGATCTTTTGTAACGGCTCAGTCCAAATAGATCGGAGATTAGTATGATTGCTGTTTACTTTGAATAGTAATTTGTAATTTATTTTATGGAACGACAATGTGATGGGCGTGTACAGATACTGCACAGAGAGGTGTGTTTTCACTAGATTTTTCAGAGCTCGAATCGAAGTGTTCCCTTGGTGCTGTTCTATTCATTTGACAGCTCGAAGCGATGGTAATCTTTATGCGAAGGGATTGCTGTAAGAAGAAAATATATAGTTTAGCAACAAATTATTAAAAACCAAGAGCTATTCTTCTAGGGTGGTAGATAGGTAGATACAAACCAATAGATACATCTTTGTTAATCGCTTTGCATTTGAGTGCAGAGGAACATAAAAATCGATTTTCTGTTTGAGTGTACGCGTACGGCAAAGAACAATTCAATAAAAATTTTGAAGGCTAAAGTGGTTACCTGCAATCACAAGAAAGTGCACGTACCTAAAGAACTGTTCAAAAGAATTATCGGAAAAACGTAAGCGACTGAAGAGCACTGGGAACGTAGGTATAAAATGCCGAAGAGCGCTATTAGAAAATGACCTGCCCTTATCAAGGGATACAAATTTCCTAAGCCTTCCCACATTCATTCTCTGCCAGGAATGGCTTTTGAACTCTTGTTCCTTCTCATTGTCCGACACAGTCAAAGAGCCCTTGACCGGATAATTAACGACAGATTCGAGACTCCCTGAAATATCAGAACTTAGTCCACTATGGTGGCCAGTCCGGTCAAGGCGTTGAATGGCAGTACCTACCAAGAAATCCTGCGAACAATTCGTTTAATTTGATGAGAATGAAACATATTCTGAGTTGCATATACTACATAGAATATTGGACTTTCGTCCTCGCCGACTTTAAAGCAAAGCTATGCAGAGGGGCATCTTTGGTAGTTCTATCGGAAAATATAGCCTGAATGACACCGCCTCAGGTAACGTATTCAGGCTAATCGACTTTGCGGCTGGGTGAAACATTGTCGTAGCTAGCACGCGGTTCCTGCATCTTGATATTCATAACCGTCAACCAGATTGACGACATTGCGATCGTCGTAAGGCACTCCTTGTTGTAACCAAGGTACTGCTGCGTGTATCCCAAACATCGCAAAGAAAATGTAATACGGTAAGAAAGTTTGAAGCCGGACGGATGTAGCGCAATAGATCGTGGCAAAATTGCCAAAAATCCATCAGCGATGCCGCCTCTGATGTGCTGGGTTACACTCGGCCACCAAAACGAAACCACTGGTTCGATGACGAGTACCGGCAAGCACATGCAGTTAAGCAAGTGACATACAAAGCGGCGCTGCACATAGCTGTATAGAGCTGCTAATGAACTATACGAGCAGAAGAGGAGAAACGAACCCCGGCTCCTCAGGAGGAAAAAGAAGGAGCATGCGAAGAAAGCAGTCGAGGAAATTTAGAAATGCTGCACGGGAATTGTACCAAAAAGTAAAAAAAACATACCACGGACGCAAACACCGAATCGAAGCCTGTAGAGACGAACAAGCAGTCGCAGTCGATGCTGAGGATTTTGAAAGAGCATTTCTGTAGACTGTATATAGGTGATGACGAAATAAATACCGCTGTCAGGCAGAATGAACCTTTCAACGTGGACGATGTAGACCAAAAATTCCGTCCACCCGAACCGGAAGAAGTGAAGAGAGCCATAGAAATATAAGCTTAATTACAACAAATGTGCTGGAGCGGACGGCCTGACTGCCGAGCTCTTCAAAGCGGCAGGCGATGTCTTGGGAAGTAGTAGACACCAACCCATCTGTAAAATATGGTCGCACGAAAGTATGCGCGATGAATGGAGCAACAGCATTGTTTGTCCGATCCGCAAGAAAAGAGACCCTCTGAACTGCGCCAACTACAGAGACACCAGGC
Source organism: Volucella zonaria (assembly GCA_963966105.1). NCBI lineage: Eukaryota > Metazoa > Arthropoda > Insecta > Diptera > Syrphidae > Volucella > Volucella zonaria. Next base: position 189,160,741 of record OZ014532.1, on the reverse strand, counting down.
TTCCTAACATCTCCTACGAGATACGAGTACTATCTGCCGTATTGTGGAAACGCCTGAAGCCGTTCGTCAACATCTTGACTGGTCCATATCAGTGTGGTTTTAGGCCAGGAAAATCGACAATCAACCAAATATTCACAATACAGAAGATCTTGGAAAAACCCATGAGGTCCAAACCAATACATACCACCTATTCATCCATTTTAAGGCCGCGGCGTATGACAGGACCTATAGAGACGAGCTATACAGAGCAAGTCTAGTTTTGGCGTTGCTACTAAACACGTTCGTTTGTGCTGTATGACGATGGAGGATGCACGCTGCTTCATGAAAGTTGGTATAGAACTTACCGAGACCTTTGATGTTAAAAAGGAATTAGACAAGCCGATGCGCTGTCATGCGATTCCTTTAACATCATTCTTGAAAGAATAGTGCAAAACTCGCGCGCCAACACAAAAGGCACAATCTTTCAAAAGCCCATCCAATTACTCGCATACTCCGATGATATTGACATAATTGAAAGAAAGCAGCGTGATGTCAGTGGCACTTTGGCGAGTATTGAGATAGATGCGGCAACGATGGTAAGACTAATTATATGCTGTATTGGTGTAAACTAGAAATGACACCCAAAACTAACGTATCGGACAGAACGCCACCCACGACAGATACAACTTTGAGGTAGTTAAGGACTTTGTCTAGCTAGGCTCTAGACAACGACACCAGCAATTAGATCAAATGGAAACCAATTCTTTCCAATTGCTGCTTCTTTGGGCTAATCAGGGAATTGACTAGCGAAGCCCTCTTTCGAACAACAAAAACGACCCTATACTTTAATAATCTCAATCTTGCTGTATTTCGTACAAGCATGGACTTTATCAAAAATGGATGGTCCCGTCTCACCGTCTATGCAGTGAGTGGAGAAGGAGAAACAACGACGAGCTGTACGGGCTGTACAGCGACATGGACTTACCCAGACTGGTGAACTTCTGAAGACCTAGGTGACTAGATCATGTAGAGGGGATGGAAACCAATGCTCCAGTTTGAAAAATCTTCGAAACCACCCCCGAGTAACAGCGCAGTAGAGGAAGACCGCGACTCAGGTGGCACACACAAGTGGAAGGGGACCTCAACCAACAGCTAGCTAAATATCGAGCTAATTGGACACGTTTATAGGTTGAGGCCCAGGTCCACCCCGGAGTGTAGCGTCACTTTAAGTAAGTAAATCAGATTGATAGTATTGCGATAAATGTAAGGCACAGCTTGCATTTATTGTATTTTGAATTTCCGAATGCTCCGAAAAGCCACTACCTTGCTATGATGAAAAGTTGACTTCAAATGGTTGCGATTGCACAAGATTCCTATATTATTTCTTAGCCGAATACTCCAAAGCCTCTCGAGAAGCATCATATAAAAAAGGCCAGTGACAACAATGTCATTAAAACTCATCCTATGTTCAGGGTTATATGGAAAAAAAATAAGAAATGGAGAACGATCATAGATATGGAAAGGTGTTACTGCAGAACGAATGTTCCAAAGTTTTACCACAGTTCACAGTGCTAAAAGTCACATTTAATGAATCATTCAATCTAATCTGGGAGAATTCCGCCATTCACTTCGATATCGTTTTCAAGAAATATGTTTGCAAGAGGTATTAAATCGCCCAGTTTCCTAATTTAAATCCGTAAAAGAAGAAACTGGCCATCATCTAGATTAAAGTGAGCTTTTACGCATAATCCGAATACAATCCGGAACGAACCTGAGCATCAATGAATAGAGCCCATCAGTTGGGCGATCACTGGTTAACTGCCTCCAGTTGCACCTAATGTGTGGTCTCCCTCTACTGACCTACCCCTTTGTATTGGAATCGAAGACTCTTCCGACTGGAGCGTTGGTTTTATAGTCATAGTCATCGTAGGCGACTAATGCCCACTTTTCTGACACTTTTCAACTAGTAGAATTCGGCGTTAAATCTTTTCTGTCAAACTCCATCAACGTAAACCGGACCAACAATCACTGCAAGAATTTTATGTTCATTCACATTCGCTAACGTTTACGCTTCTGCACTATAAAGCAGAACTGGGGTGATAAGCATCTTATAATTATCATGGTGCAAACCCTTGAGATTCCACAAATCTGGATGTTTTCGACGGATACTCTCACGCAAATGCTCCATGACGGCTAAATAATATTCCTTATTCACTGCCTGTCCCTCTGAACGGAATTAAAGGTGAACTACACCGGAGTAACCGAAGAAAACTGTCATCATAATGCTAATTTCAGTAGCGATCGAAGCTTTCTTCGTAGCAGACGTAATTTCCCTCAGTTATCCGTACAGATTTCAAAATTACCAAAAGAACCCGGTCGGTTAATATTGAAGACTTTTTGTCTTCAAGCATTAATTTAAATAAAGTGGCAAAAAAAAACAGTGACTCTAGTCATAACCGCTTTCTACCACTTTTACAATATCAAACTCAAGAAACGTGTTAAAATCCCATTTGTGATTGTAATCCTTCAATCTAATAAAGATGTGCATAAGTTTTTCAAAGAGAAACAAATATCGAATTATTTCACAAAAAAAGTGTCAATTGGCATCAAAGTGATCTGTGAAGACATTAATACCCACAGTAAAGTGTGCGATCTTCTCAAAAGTGTGCAGTGGCAATATTTTACGCATGATCTCCCATCTTCCAAATCTTTCAAGGTCATACTGTATGGCCTGGATGAGATGCCCATATCTATTCTTAAGAAAGAACTCATTACACTCGGGTTGAAATGTCAAAATATAAAAATGATAAAGAAAAACTTTGATCATTATGTCAACGTCTTTTACATAGTTTTCCTAGAGTTAGGTTCAGTCAAATTGCATGAACTTAAGAAAAACGTACGCTCCTTATTCAAGACCCAAATTAAGTGGGATTATGCTAAAAATCAAAAAAATAAATTAACGCAGTGCTACAACTGCCAAATGTTTGGTCATGTAGAGAGAAATTGCAATGTTAAAACATACTGTGCAATTGCTCTCAAAATCATAAAACTGATAACTACAGCGTAAAAAAATCCTATTAAGTGCGCCAACTGCAAAGGCCATCACAAGTCGGACGACCTATCGTATGTTTCAAGACAATCATTTCTTCAAATAAGAGAAAAGCTCGCCAACAGCAACAACAACAAACGCACAGCCCATCTTGTTAAGAGAACCAATCAGCTTTTCATGCTTGACTGTGAAGCTTTCCCCCAGCTTGGCACTCATCCTAATCGTAAACTACATTCTCTTTCACGTACTCCTATTCCAGTGCAGCAACGAAAACAACCCTCGAATAGCATCAACCCATGGAAGAACACAGCTAACGATCATGTAAGTGACAGCAATGGGAAGCAAGTCACCAATAATCTCTTCTCTCTCGAAGAAATAAATTCCCTTACTCTTGAGATGACAACATTGTTAGGTAAATGTAGTAGCAAATCTGAATAATTTAATGTTATAGCGCAATTAGCTATTAAGTATTTATATAATGTTAAATAATATGAATGCGAGCCTTAATATAATTACTTGGAATGCAAGAGGCATTCGAAATAAAAATCTAGAATTTTTTGCATTTATGTGCAAACATAATATTGATATTGGTTTATTGTCTGAAACGTGGTTATCTAACAAAAACTATAAATGTTACCGGTATGTGATAGGTGATAGTGAAAAGATCAGTTCAGTACAAATTATTACCTACCGTCAGAACACAAGTTGTTGAAAACATTGGTATCGAAATACCTTTTAGTAATGGTAGTAGCTGGAAAGTCTTTGCAGTGTATTTTCCTGGAGGTTCTAGAAACTCCATTTTTAAACGGGAAGCTTTAAAAAACGATATGAGGAAACTAATAAATATTAACGGGCAGGTCCTTATCGGTGGCGATCTTAACTGCCGTCATCGAGATTGGAACTGTCTTCGAGCAAATACTTATGGGAATGTATTAGCTGAGCTTAGGTCTCGGTATCCAATTTCAATTTTATCCTCACCAAGTCCAACTTACTACCCACTTTCTGCTAGAGCAAATCCATCCACTCTTGACTTGTTTATTACCAACAGAGTAGGTTTGATTAGTCAACCACTAACAGTAAATGATCTCAGTTCAGATCACTCGGGTCAAAGACTTCAATAGGACTGATTGGTCACGGTATGCATCAGTACTGAAACGCAATTTGAGACATGTGTTTGGCAAAGAAAACATCAGATTAGACTCTCCGGATTCCATTGACCATGCATTTGAAACGTTAACCTCGTCAATTCTAAGCACCGTTGATAAAGTGGTTCCTAGCAAGGTTTTGTGTTTCAATGGTTCAACCAAACTGCCTAGACACATCCTACACCTCATTAAGTTTCGCAACAGCCTACGCAGAAAATGACAGCAACTTAGGATAGAAGACTACTTACATGCGACCAGGTATCTTACTACAAGAATTAGACAGGAGATACAAATGTTTAAAAATATTGAGTGGAACCATAAACTAAGAGACTTAGATAAATGTAGTAAACCCTTTTGGAATATCGTAAAAGTTATTAAGAACAAGCGAACGTTTATTCCTTTCTTGAAAACTTCCACTGCACAAGCTGTCTCCAATGCAGAAAAGCTAATATATTAGCCAGTACATTTTTATCGAACCACCAAATCTCGAGTACAGTAAATAATGCTACTGATAGTACTGTTGAAGGTTCTTTACGACTGAAAAACAACCAAACTCAGCCTTATGACGCTGATACTGTTGGTCTGGATGAGCTTAAATCGATTATCACTACTCTAAGAACTCGTAAGTCAGTCGGATTTGACGGAATTAGGAACATCTTTCTTAAATACCTTCCCAGGTTGGCTCTTAAGATTTTGCAATCAATTTTTAACAGATGTCTCAAAATAGGTTACTTTCCCTCTGATTGGAAATGCGTCAAAATTATCCCAATCCCCAAACCAGGAAAGCCCTTGAATGATCCCTTAAATTATCGATCCATAAGTCTCCTAAGTTCTCTTAGTAAATGTTTTGAAAAGGTCATTAAAAATAAATTAATGCTTCATCTGGAAGAATCTAATATCTTACCGCCACAACAATTCGACTTTCGCTCACATCATAGTACTTCACATCAAGTTTACAGAATAAACAAACACGTACTTGATTCCTTTTCAGAAGGCAAAAGTACTGGCATGGTTCTCTTAGATGTCGAAAAAGCATTTGACACTGTATGGCACAATGGTATTGCCCATAAACTCTTTCAATTTAATTTTCCTATGTACCTCATAAAAATCATCCAATCTTTCTTAACGGCAAGCAGTTTTAAGGTATTTGTGAACCAGACTTCATCTGATGTCCAATGGATTCCTGTCGGTGTTCCTCAGGGCTCCGTATTGGTCCCCATTCTCTACAACATCTATACATCTGACTTTCTTTCACTTCCTGGATGTCATTCTGCAATTTTTGCAGATGACACATGCATTTATTCGTCTGATTCCATAGGCTCGAATATTGAGTCTAATTTGCAATCTGGATTAGAATGCCTACTTAAATATCTTGCAGATTGGAAAATTGAAATTGTAGCACAGCTATTATTTTATTATTTTGTTATAAATAAATTATTAATTGTTTTGTGAATTATTTAACATTATTCCAGTTTTAATTAACATTTAAATTTATGTACCAAATAAAAAAAATAATGATATGACAACATTTAAATTTATGTACCAAACAAAATATAATGATGTGGCAACTCTCAACTTTTATTTGTGTCGCATCATATAATTCACACTCACTTCAAGTACCAAATTACTCTAATAGAAGAATAAAATTTTATTATATTGAAGAAAAATCCACGTAAACCGTTGTTAGTGTTTTATTTAGAGAACAGCTTTTACAAGTTTACGCTCCGATTAAAAGGAATCACTCATACGTTTCGACCAAGACTTGGCCTTTCGTAAGTGATTGGAGGTTTAAGTTTATTTATGTGTCTTCGACTAAGTTTTGGTCTTTTCACATAAATCAAAACCAATTTTCACAAGTTTCATCGAGAGGACGAATTTTCCCTCTACAAAATTAATCCTCAAAAAACACAAGCAATCTTTTTCTCTCGAAAAAGAAAATCTTGTTTTTTACCTTCTGGGAATTTAATAGTCTGCGGAAATCAGATTGACTGGGCACCATTTGTTAAGTATCTAGCAGTCTTTATGGACAAGAGACTGACTTTTGGCCAACATACAAATAATGTCGTTAGTAAAGTCAACAACACCATTATATTCACCCATTCATTTGTCGCAAGTTTGAATTAAGCAAAGATAATAAGCTTATAATTTATAAATCTATCTTCCAAGCCATTCTGTGCTATGCAGCTCCAGTTTGGGGGAACTGCGCCAACTGTCACCTTAAAAAGTTGCAAGTTCTTCAAAATAAGGTCTTAAAAATGATCCTAAAACTACAATGGTATTTTTCAACTTCAGAACTTCACGAAATAGCCAAAATTGAAACGGTAAAAGAAAGAATAGCTCGACTTTCTGAAAAATTTGTCTTTTCATGTAATATAACAGATAACCCTCTCGTCTCAAATCTTGTAAATGTTCACATGTTTTATTTATTAATCAATGTATTAAGTTATTTCATATATTAGTTTAATTCTATACATACCTTATGTGCCCACAAAGGACATACCCATATACAAAACTGTGATATTTTGCATGAAGGTTTTTAATTAGCTTTTCCTTCGGCTCCTTTCTTTTGTAAAATTGATATTGTGCTCGTATTTCCATTTTTCATAAGTAAGGTAAACAATAATCATATCTATGTACATTTCAATTGTAAAAAATGTAAATTGTTGCTAATAAATAAATACAAATACAAATATAAATAATGCTAATTTTTGAGCGACTTTGTCGCGGTTTCTTGGCCTTCGGCTCATTTTCGAAACGCCATTTCAAAGACCGTTGACTAGTTTGCATGTTTGCATACACCCATGTCTCGTCACCAGTTATTATGCGTTTCATGAACGTGGGATCCGCAGAAGCTCAGGAAATCATGTCTTCAGCGACTTATTTCGATGCTCTTTTTGAACGAAATTTAGCTCTTTTGGAACCAGTCAAAATGTCAGTGAGAATGCTATGAACGGGCTTTAGAGATATGCTCACCTTTTAGGCAACTCCCTAAGACTCATACGGCGATTTTCGAGCACCAACTTCTTGATTCTGTCGATTTTTTCGTCGTTCGTATCCGTTAAACGACGACCAAAACAAGGCAAATAAACTACCAGTCTTCAGCCATCTTTGAATGCTTTATACCATCCATATGTCTTTACAAGCTTCTTAACTATTCAGAACACGAAATTCCATTAGGAACACCAAATTTAAGGCAAAGTCTTTGTTCCACTATTTTTTCCATTGAAAAAGTCGAAGCGGACTCATTAGTATGGTTCACACCAACTGCAGTTTTGAACAAACTGAGTACCAGATCCCGCTTAAATGTCGGGCAATAAATAAGGACAGTGCTACCTACGTACACAATAAAAATGATGGTGATATCTTTTACGCGAGTATTTTCAGTGATAAATACGGGATATTGTTTCTTGAGAATAGGGAATGCGATCTTAGGTCGAAGAAACAGCGATTGGTAAGAGTAACTCTTCGTTTGATTTCCGATGTGAAATCATTAACAGCTTTAATATCGGAGGTGTACAGAGTTCCTAACTACCTTAAAGCTATAATAGTCAGTCATTATGTTCGGCCGTTTGGAATGGATTTAGAATTACTGGCCTCGACGAGAAGCAGATGTCATCTATTGCTAAGATAACGTGGTCCATAAGCATTTCGCCTTGTAGTTGGAATCCGATATTATCAATATCAATATCGGCTGCTTTTCCACAGATCTATGCGAACGATCACATCGACAGCTGAGATAGTGGTCGCCAATAATTCTGTTACTCTGTGACTCTTCTTGCGAATCATTTGTTCTTGAAGGTGCCTATCATTTATACTCGCATATCAAGTGGTAATGTCACTTCTGGCAGCTTTTCTCATTTTTCAATTCCACTTACGTATATTTGCATTAGCCCCCTTTTGATTTCTTCGACCCCACTGAAAACAACTCAAACCACCAAAGTCTGTTCTCATATCTCTAAATCGGATACCCGCAAAATTTTCGTCATTATCTCTCCGACAACGAACTCAAGTACGCTCCCTCCCTCCAACTCTCCATCATCAGTCAAACACAAATACTGCCTGAAACTTGTCACAATCCCAAAGTACGGCCATAAATATTCAATTCCGAGTAGTCCGCGTCTTGTCCATCGTTCTGTTCAAGGCAAAATCCAATCCAACCTTAGAAGTCACAACACTCGTCATATGCAGAACTGTTTATCTGCAACTGGCCGGATAAATGCGTCTCTAAGTGTGCTCCTGCGTCCATCCATCTCTCTCCGTAGACCTTGTCATGCACAAGTTCATTTTTCAGATGAGCTACTGGCACTGCATACAGCCAGAGACAAGATCACTCCCAAGCGGCGATGTTGATCAGCCAAATGGGCCATGTAGTCAATTTTTTGTCCCAACAGCCCCACACGTCATTTGTCAGGTGACCAATTGTCATTCTTCTACCCAGCTACCCGGTTGTAGCTGGTGTGATCATTCAACCCTGTCGCTGGCTACTAAGATGCTTCCGTCGTTGTCGTTGTCGTTGTCGTCACTGTCGTTGTAGTCGTTGTAGTCGCCTTCGTCGGGAAGATGATTGAAAATTCATTTATGCAGAGAGTCCTCATGTGCGGATTTGCATTCGATCAAGCGCCTGCCGACCACTGGCTGGTTACACCGCAACCAACTGCCATTGTCCAAGCAACGGTGCGCGTCAAACAATTGACATGCCATTGTCACAAGTGAGTATCCTTATGTCCTTCTACTGATGGACATGCGGATTATTTATAGCCGATGTCACTGCCAATGAAATAATCGGCTTGGACAGATAAATAATTCATCAGGAGACAGGAATGGTGTTTATGCAGATTTACAGGTGGACAGGAAAGACCGAGAAGAAGGATTTCGAGGCAATTTGCTAATTGAACGCGCACGCAGGAATCTTTGGTAATTCGATAAGGACCAGGAGCGCCTTGTCACCTAGTCCAGAAGGGCTACTTGGAGCAAGACAAAGGAGTTTAATTTAATTTCGCAGAAGATAAATTTAATCGAGCAATGTTACCGAAGGCGAGTTTTGTGTGATTGTTCCCTAATTAATAAGGTACAGCCAGTGCAGACAACCCTCTTTTCTCCTTTTACCACCCCCATCGAAGGAACAAGGGAACAAGGTTACAGGCGAGGATATGAATATGGATGTGGATGTGGATACATGTCATGTGAGAGTATTCTTACTTAATAGGGCCATTAAAACGGAAAACCGCATTCAATTTCAACATTTTAATTGTGTGTGGAGGAGGCACAAGTCATCCTTAGATGGAGGCACTACGACTTGGATGCTTATTAATAATCCTCGGTACTTGACTTGAGTTGGAAGGATAAATGGTGAACCGGGTTGTGGTACTGTGATACCATACGAAACTCCTACGCGTCGTGTCATAAAAGATGCCAAAATGAGCGTGTTCTCGGGTTACTGCCGCCACCGCCGTCGTCTTTATTGCCATCCGTTAGTTATTCATAGGGTGACGATTTTTATGGCCCTAGAGGGTGATCAAATTTAAATTTTCGGCGGCGGAATATGTGGCCAGATAGCGGGGGTTCGTTATGAGTCTGGATTCTGGTGGGACCAGGATGAAAGTGTTTTTCCATTGCGTGTGTGTTGTACGAGTAACTTACTGAACGAGATTAATGGGTTGGGAACAGCGAAGTACCGATGCAAAGGTGATTTGCAGGGATCTCAAATGAGTATGGAGGTTAGCAGAAATTATGGGAAATGGTTTTTCATAGGTCGTTTGCTCGTGAAATGATGACACGCACAGTTTCCAATCATTGAATGTAATAGCAGTCGTTCTTTTTAATGGCATTTTCGACCGCGTATTTATCAGTTAAATACATCTACGTGGGCTTAAACGTTCTCAAAATCAATAGGCTTCATTTTTATGATTCTCATAGGTCTTTGGTTGTACAATACAAGTAGAAGGATACGATATATGTCACATTGAGATATAACGAAGGCCATTGGTATCATCAATTGGACGTGTACTGCACTCATATCAGGCCAAAAAAAGTCACTAAGCCCAATCAAGGAATGAGTTTCGGGCAGTTATTTGCTTCCTTCTGAACTTGGTAAAACATGCAAATTACAAAGAACCGGGGAACACCATATTCATCCATCCACCTTGTTCAACAGTCCCTTCAGAGGATCAAATCATCTATAACTTAGACCTACGGAGCAGTGTGCCGAAACGACAGGCATTCGTATAACGTTAACACGTTGTACGAAGTACTTTCAGATCTCATATGAATAGATGGATAGCCTGTCGTTTTTACTATTCCAGAGGCCATCAAAAATGGCATTATAGGATAGTTTTTTGATTCCTTTGGATGTACAATAGATGGACTTACTATTTACGAAACTAGCAAACGAAAAGCGGACAATGACTTTGGGACTCTTAACAGTCTAGATGCAGCCGAATAATTAGTGGAAACCAAAGGAGGATACCACTGGCATCAAAGAAGTGCTATAGAAAGAATTGGTCAAAGAGAATATCTGAAATCGACTATGATGATTAGTATAGAAAGCTGAAACAGCGCTTATTTGAATGTGAATTTTCCATTGGATGGAAACTTAGACAAGAAGTCTTGACAATACGCATCAAGGACTAATTCGACAAATAATCTTCTGATAGACGCTCATATTCCCGCAGGCGGAAAGGATGACCACGACAAAAATACCTTCTCCGAACTGCTCACCAATCCATATGAGCAGTATCCTTAGCTCATTAACATCTTCCTTGATGATTTCAACTCCAAGTTAGGTAGAGAGAGCATCGTTGAAAAATATATTCTGACATCCACTTAGATCGACGCAAGACACAGCTTTAGCATTCTAGATTTCCTTAGATTTCAAGGTGCCAGACTCAGACCGCTACTATGTCATAGCCAAGGTGAGATAGCGAATACCCCAGATGACAGAATATCAAAGACGTACCACAATCGCAAGGACTACGAGTGCAACGCTCTTTTCTGATTCAGTCTCTCAATTAGAAGTTATATGCTGTCAGTGCCAACCCAGGTGACTAGTGGCGACATTCTCAGCAAGTCTTTAGAGACGTCGCTCAAGGGATTTAAACACCCTTAAAATGCTTGCACACAGCGCGGGCGAAGGAAAATCAGGGAGGATAGAAAAAGAGGTACCGGTGAACGTTGGTTTTAAATGTTTGTTATGCTGACTAGGATGCCCTGGCTAGGGCATTCCATAAGCGAGTTGTACGGCTTAGGAACGAATCACGATATTTTAAAGTATGACCAAAAGCGGGCTTGAGGGTATACTGATGAGCATTCATAGCGAAACGGGTGTTACAGTTGGCAGTTTGAATGGGCGGAATGCTACTGGCAACTCTAGTTGAGCACTGGTGGTGGAATGGCGAATTTTAGTGAAAGACTTACACATGTTCCTGTATAAAGTGCAAACAGTGCATCAGTTAATGACCGTCTGTCGCATGTGAATTACTGTACAGCCATCCTCAATCTCAACAACGAAGAGGACGATTTTGTATCGAAAATCATCATGAGCGACGAGGCGCATTTCCACTTAAGCGGTGACGTCAATAAGCAAAATTTTCATTTCTGGGGCACTGACAATTAGCGTAAGATGCATGAAGAGCCACTCAAAGCCACTGTGTGGTGCGGCGTTCACGCGGGAGGAGTGGTTGGGCCGTACTTTTTTGAGGACGATACGGTCACTGTTACTGACGAACGCTACAGGGTCATGACAAACGACTTCTTACTGCCGGAATTGGATGAGCGGGGCTTGATGAACATTTGGTTTCAACAAGACGGTGCAACCGCCGCACAGCAGGAACCACAATGGATATTGTGAAGGAAGCGTTTCCTGGTCGCGTAATCTCCCGTTTTGGCAATTTGGCATGGCCAGCAAGATCGCCCGATTTAACCGTCCCAGGCTTCTTTCTTTGGGGCTACTTGAAGTCGCGGGTGTATGCCAACAAGCCTCAGACAATCGCAGCCCTAAAAGAGAATATTCGACAGGAATGCGAGCAGTTATCACCGGAAATCTTGCTGAAAGTCATGGAAAATGTGATAAAATGGCGGATATCATCTTTTGCACTTAACAGAAACAATTGTAAAGGTCCAAATAAATACATATTTCCATCACTCCAAACCATTTTTTTTATTTAGTAAAAAGTAATTCAAAAACAAAATTAGATGATTAATGTTGCTCCACCTTGAGAGACCCTGATCTGGTCAGGGGGGTGAAGTATTTCTTACATCTTTTGATGAAACCTAGATATTTCGCAGCATTTTTGGCGACATCATTCCAACGTAGGTTGTTTATCGGTTTCGACGATACAAGTGCCATCCGTGGATGGCTTTAACGGCAGCAGATAGCATTAAATTCCACTCTGTTGATACGAGTAGTTCCCTAATTGATTATGCTGTTAATATCAGAATTTAATGAGCCGAACATACGCTGCCGTTCCCGTTCTACAATCGAAGACCAGGGACGTGAGTCCGTGAACGAATATGAAAGCAGAAGTGCTGTTGTCACAAAAGGAATATAGTGGATTAGAAGCAGCAAACAAGTGATCGTTGACGAAAATTAAAAAGAGTGTCGCAGACAGAACGGAACCTTGGGGCACACCAGCATTTATTTTGGGAACATCAGACTTGAAACCATCCAAGACAACTTGAATTGAACCTTCCGAAAGGTAATCCATTGAAGAAGAGAGTGGTCAATCCCAATAGCAAGCATTTTCGACAAAAGAGCCTGATGCCAAACTCTGTCAAATGCCCTAGAAATATCAAGTGCAACTATTTTGCTTTCGTTAGATTGACGTACGCGTTGGTTTCAGTTTTCGGTGAGATATGCAATCACCAGTGGACCTGGTGGTACGAAAACCGCCGGTCAATGAGAAGTTTTCGTGTTTCGAGATATTTCATGAGCTGACGATTTATCAGCGTTTCCATGACCTTGGGAGGAGGAACGTAAGTGCAATGGGTCTGTCGGAGGAGAGAGAAGAAGATTCGCCTTTTTTAGGGACGGGCTGGACAAATACTGTTTTCCATCTGCTCGGAAAGAGTCCTAAAGAGTAGGACTGATGAAAAAGCTTACGCAGTGGTTTTGCCAGCGTGGAAGAACACCTCTTCAGAAGAAGGGGAGATATACCATCTGGACCAGCGGATTTATGCATGTTGAGATCTTTGAGTACTCTTGCTACTACACGAGAGCGAAAGTGGATTCGTCCCATTGTAGATTCGACGCACTCAAGTGTAGGCGGGGACAAAGCACAGTCTGGGAGTGTTGAGCTAGCCGAAAAGTGTGCAGCAAGCAGATTGGCCTTGTCCAAAGAGCTGACAGCTGGAATGCCATTGTAAATGAGCATTGGGATGGAGGATGAGGCAGAATTTCTATTATTCTTGATGATCGACCAAAAATTTGTACTACCTTTGGGATATTGTATTGTAGTATTTTTTGCCTCAGTTTTTGGCCGTATTGGAATTTTACACGCTTAAAAAAGACGTAGCAGTTATTCGTAGCTCGCTTAAACTTTGCTGCTCCGATAAAGGAATAATTATTCTCCTAAGCATGTATAAAGAGATTTTAGCTTACTGTATGAGATATTTATAAATACGAACTACATAGAGACATGTCAAGGTTTGGCATCCTTGCCAAGCTCGTCCGTCTGTGTAGCATAATAGTGTGAATGCTCTCTGCTCCTTAAAAGTTGGTAATAATATCACCTATGGCATGGGTGCGAATTTTACAAGTCTGATAAACTATTGGGTCTACAAGTAAGTTTCCAGCGTTTGTCAAAGATGGCGCCACCAGTGGATCCCGGGCAGTAATGTCAGACCCAATGTGTTTTATTTGTAGGTTTTGTATCTGTCAACAACTATGCAGCGTTATATTTGAGCAGTTCCATCGGTGTCGTACATTTTATCGAGCAAAATCATGGCAAGTTTCCAGCCAAATAAACGTCATTTGCGAGAAGCGCTGCTTTTATTCCTTGATATTAAGAAAAGTGCGGCTGAGGCCTATCGTTTGCTTTCGGAAACTTATGGTGCGGAATGTATTGGTGAATCGAGTGGTTCAAATGGTTCAAAAGTGTTGATTTTGGAATTGAAGACACAGATCGCCCCGGAAAGCCGAAAAGTCTTGAAGACGAGGAGTTGGACGCTTTATTGGATGAAGATCCGTGTCAGATTCAAGAAGAACTTGCTGCATCATTGGGCGTCACGCAACAAGCCGTTTCCCTGCGGTATAAAAATAAATCATTTTTGCATCGTATTGTCACTGGTGATGAGAAATGGATTTATTATGATAATTTTAAACGCAGAAAATCGTATACAAAGCCCGGCGAGCCGCGCCGAAACGAAATATTCACGTGAATAAGCTCATGCTCTGCATATGGTGGGATCAAAAGGGTGTCGTATACTACGAACTGCTTCCGAGTGGTGAAACCATCAAAGGACCATTATATTGAACCCAACTAATTCGTTTGAAGCGGGCATTAAAAAACGGCCAGAATATGAGACCAGGCATGAGTCCCTCATTTTTCATCACGACAACGCTCGGCCACATGTTGCGGTTTCGGTGAAAAACTATTTGGAAAATAGTGGATGGGAAATTCTGCCTCACCCGCCTTACAGTCCAGACTTGGCACCATCTGACTACCGCTTGTTTTGTTCGATGCAAAACACTCTTACGGGAATACGCTTCAGCTTAGTAGAGGAAATCAAAAATTGGCTCGATACGTTCTTGGGCTCGAAAGATGAGAAATTTTTTTGATCCGGAATTCATAAATTGCCAGAAAGATGGGGGAAAGTTGTAGCTTCCGATGGATGATACTTTGAATAAAGCATTGTAACTATGTTTTCATAATAAAACTTCAAATTTTGGAAAAAAAACGCTGGAAATTTACTTGTAGACCCAATAGTAGCATATGAAAGTAGGCCACGTTGAGTAGATGAAAGCCATCGCTGCGGTTAAAAATGTCTTTGAGTTACAACGCGGTTAAGAAAGTCTTCTCCCTATGTGTCGCGCTCAAATTTAATGGAAACTCGGCAAACTTGGTGCCGCAAGATCGCGTTAGATTGTATGAGCTGTTGTATGAGCCTCATATCCATTCCAGCCATTTAAAATTAGTAGAAGTAAGCTAAGTGAAATACTGAGTAGGAAACTAATATACGGTAAGTGATTAGAGTAGTGAGCAATTTTGACAGTAAGGCCCTTTTGGAGATTTTAATGGAAAAAATATAGGAAAAGAGAAAATTGTTTGCTACTTAGTTGGTTATCAGAGCCTTCATAGCACGATGTCTGGCAACCGAACATAGGTAGCCTGCGATGTCATCACCTCAATTTTCACAAAAGGAATAGTATCCTTTGCAGCGAAAATCATCTGACCAACCATCAATCAGTTAGATCATATCGCGGTCGATTTCCGGCTCCTTCCAGTATTGTTTCAATCTTCCAAACCGGAGTAACGATTCGAATCATTGCTTAGTAGCCGTATTTTCAATGCTGATACTATAAGCTCAAAAATAATTGGCTTTCTATGGCCGAGGTCAATCTAGATACTCTGTATCCCGGAACCATTCGGGTGTATCCCTTACAGCGAGAGCATACATAGCGATTATGCACCAGACCAGAAAAAATAGCTCGTGTCCTATTTAATTTCTACTTTGCTGTTACGGTGTATATTGATCCAATACCTGCTTTAAGCTCTCAAGAGTTCTAACTTCTAACCTCAGGCATACGCAGATAGTAGAGCTCCATTGATCGTCATTTCATGCCAATCGATTTTCTGCTACAAACCACAGGCAGCCCTAGTCGACGATTGATAAAACTGGCACTGGCTTTCCGTCAGTCTTTTCAAATATTAGATTTTTCCTTCAGTAGAAGGATGAAACTATTGGTCTGATTCATCTAGTGCCTTATGGCATTACCATCTTTTAATTTAACTGAGCTTAGAATCTGGGTGCTATCTTGGTTAGCAAACTTCTTCGGACTAAACATGTCGCGCTGATGGCTTTCTAATAGTACGAAGGAGGACAACACATGACTTGACAAGACCAATTCTATCCGTTGCGTCAGCTATTTGGTGTGAAAAGCTTTCACTCAAATACTTCACTGAACCTCTATGTAGACTAATTTGTCTAATCATTTACCTCTAGTGTATTGTTGCCTGTGCAGAGTGTAATTATGGTAAAGTAAGGTGGTAGGGAAGGATTCAAAATAGTTGCCGGCTGTCTTGTCTTTTGTTGTAACTCGCGCTGCCTTAAACAACGCATGTATCCAAGGACTTTGGGTTGAGTGTAGACCACGAAACCACTACTTTTATATGATTGGTGCCCCTGTCTAAGAACGACCCCCCAACAGTGAGCTCGAACAGACATCGCCAGAGTAATAGCGGCTATCATTGGACATTGGTTGGTAGGAGATCTATCCATTTAGTTCAAGAACTACACTTATGAGGTATAGAGCTGTTCTGGTTCAAGCTGAGCAAAATGATGATCCCTTAAAGATTGCTGGCAGATAACTGAATGGCCTACAGATATGTAGGCTAGCTGCTAATAACCAATAAATAGTTCCCAACTAAGAGCGGAAAAAATGGAGGGTGTGACACACAAGCCCAGTGAAATTTTTGGTGACAGGGCGACGCCGTCTACACCACTATTATGTGAGCAGCAACACAGAAGCGAGGAGCTCGGTGAAACAGCAACTAGCGGTTTGACGTCCGAAACCAGCAGAGAAATAGAAAAGCGTGAAGACATAAAATCACAGGGAAAAAACACCACGGCGCTGATAGAATTGGGGCAGCATACGGACCAATAAGAGAGAAGAGGCTATGCTAGAAGCAGTATCGTCACTTTACGCAGTACTGCTTAAAACGGGCAACGAGCACACATTTACCAGAAATGGCGTAAGCTGCAGAGTTGATGTAACTTTTGTAACAAGTTCCCTAGTAAGAGAATCAAGATCGAAACTCAGTACAGACTACACCCACAGTGACCACCAGGCCATCCTATTTTAAGTGCAAGCAAGGAGAGCAACCCAGAAGCGCCATCTAAAGAAGGCACAACGAATGGGGTGGAAAACAAGCACAGTGGACGAAAACACCTTTTACCTGATTTTTGGAGAATCCACAATAAACCCGGGAGCAGCAAACACGTTAGCTTCGGAGGTTACTAAAACAATATCTAGGGCTTGCCACGCATCTATGGTACGGAAAACGTCAACAAACCGCCGGCCACCAGTTTACTGGTGGAACCAAGATATAGCAGATCTACGCAGCAAGTCCCATAGACCTAGAAGACTATGCCAGCGATCCAGAGGTCGGCCCTCCCACCAGGGTTTACAGGTGCAATACAAAGATAGGCGTAGGGACCTCAAATTACCCATTCGGAGAAGCAAAAACAACAGCTTTTAAGAACTCTGCGAGGAAGCAGATATTAATCCCTGGGGTACTGCCTATAGGACCGTCATGGCAAAACTAAAGGGCTCTAGGGCACCCCACCCTCATGCACTTTGCGGATGCAAAAAATAGTGTCAGAAATATTTCCACCGCAAGCACCAAGAGAGTATATAGAACCATTGCTGGATGTATGCAATCGATTTAGCAATAATAAAACACCTGGAATGGTCGCGATACCAAATAAAGTCCTTAACAGAAGGGGTTTTTCCAGACCAATGGAAACAGCAACATCTTGTGCTGCTGCCCAAATGGAATAAACCACCAGATGGGTCCTAGCCATACCGTCCCATATGCTTACTAGACACGATGGATAAAATACTGGAGCGTTCTACAGAACGTACCTGGATTTTTAACGTAAACCTCCTGTCATGTAGACTTAATGTTTACGAGGTGCCCATACACCCATAGGGAGCAAGGATACGCCTTGCCATCGCTAATCACCCGCTTGTATTATATAATAGTTCGCTTTTGAATTATACCAATTCGGAACTGTGTTGGAGGCACAAGTTCCACCCTTGGTATGAGTCGAGGCCTACCCAAGACCTCTTGCTGCTCTTAGGGTCGCAGCACCCAGTACTTCATTTGCAACTGTACAATGGGCTAAACCGAAAAGGAAACCCGTACCCGCGATTTGGGTTTAAACCACAGCCACCATGACGCTCCCACAAGGGGGCCTACCTCTAACAAGTCAGGCCCGGACCGAAGTCCGGGGGGCTCCTGACTCCCATGGTACCGTGATTTAAGTCCTGGTATGGACTACCGGTGGTCAAGCCTACCAACAAGACCTATGACCGGCAACTTGTAACTGGTCAAATCGTATCATCCATTCATGCTAAAAAATCTGGATGTTTTCGATAAGACCAGTTATAGAATAATCTACCCCCGCTTTTTATTAGACAACGTCATTGATGGGCGAAGCCTTGATAATTGGGCGGGGGCCCGGAGCGTTCTACAGTAGATGCTATTCGGAAGGTAACTACGACCCTAGAAGAAGCCATTCAGGGCAGAAGATGGAGAGGAGGTACCAAAAAATACGGCGCCGTATTAACGTTGGATGTCAAAAAATGCGTTCAAATCTGCAAACTGGGGGCTTATAGCACACTCTCTTAGGTCAATGATGGTTTTTAATAAAAATTATGCTAAGTTACTTCGACAATCGGTTCCTACTCTACGATACCGACGATGGAGTAAGGCATTACCACATAACTGGCGGAGTTCCACAAGGATCGGCACTAGGACCTCTCTTATGGAACATTATGTACGACAGGGTTCTAAGACTTGGAATCCCGATTGAGGCTAAAATCATAGGCTTTGCAGATGATATTGCAATCGTTGTGGCGGCAAAACACCTGCAAGAAATAGAAGACATTGGCAATACTCGTAAATTTATTCGAAAAGTTAGACGGTGGATGGCAACAGTTGGGTTAGAGCTGGCAGAATATAAAATGGAAGCAGTTCTGGTAACCAGTCGCAAGAGAAACAATCACCATCAAGGTGGGCGATCACGAGAAGACATCAAAACCGGCTATCAGACACCTAGGTATGATGATCGATGCTAGGCTCACTTACAAAGAACAGCTTGAAATAACGTGGGACAAAGCCGCAAGGGTGTGCACTGCCTTATCTAGAAAAATGACAAACATAGGAGGACCCAGACAACAAATGGGACTAGTTCTGTCAAGGGTGATGCAGTCAATATGGGCGAAAGCACTGAAAATTAAGTCATACACAAGAAAGACTAACTCTGTCAACAGACTATGTGCTCTGTTAGTTTGCTGTGCATATCGGACAGTGTCAGATGATTCTATATATGTCATTGCGGGAATGGTATCAGCAGATATACTGGCTACTGAGTTACAAAGGACCTACGATGCCAAAGTTCGGGAACCCGGCGTTTCAGTCAAAGATATCAAGCTGGAAGAAAAGCAGTGCTGCACAAGTGTGCGACAAGTGAGGTGGAACCAGTCTACAAAGGGAACATGGACCTACCGACTTATACCCGATATTCGTAAATGGGTGAAACGTAATTACGGAGAAGTAGATTTTTACTTAAGTCAGCTCCTAACTTGACATGGCTGCTTTCAGTCATATCTATACAGGTTCGGTCTGAAGGAAATTCCCTTCTGCTTAAACTGCGGAGCGGCCAGGGAAGATGCACAGCAGGTATTTTTCCAGTGCCCACACTTTAGAACAGAGTGCAGAGAACTAGAGGAGAAAATTGGAGAGATACCAGCTCCGGAAAACATCGTAAACCATATGCTAACATCAAGTATAACATGGGATGCGGTGAAGCAGGCTGCGAGAAGAGTGGTAGAAGAGCGCAGGGTGTGAGTTAGTACGTAGGCGCACCCCCGAAATTGAGGCTTGCGAATCGTGCATACAAATAGCCCGGGCTATTTGTATTTGTAGCCGTGTTAATGTAATCATTTAGCTATCCCTATATGCTCTTGGTGGGTGCAATGTAGTAGCAATAGCTAGACTAGATCGGTGTACTATAAAACAGAAGAGAACATAAACATATGAATAACTGAGAACATGTAGAAAGTACCTTTTCCTGGGAAAGGAGAAATTATGAAAACCGCTTCATTCCATCAAATTTTCTGACCACCCACTCGCAGCAGATAATGACTTTTGCGGCACAGCCTGCAAAAGTGTTCCAGAGCAGAAAAGGTTCAAGACGATGTTCGCTGTGAGGACCAACAAAATGGAAAAGTGGCTAATCCAGATAATTCATCACGTCGCCTGTTTCTAGTTTATTCGGTTCGGTTCAATACGATTCCGATGATTGACTTAGTATGACGTGAGCTATTACGAGTACTACACTTGAAAAAGGTCCGATACATGCGTTGTTTAAGGCGAAAACTTTCCACACAACCTTTACCTGTCAACAGTCCTAATCGAACACCTATTACTCAAAAGTGTTAACGTAGTTCTTTCACTTAATGATGTTGTTCTGGAAAAAGTTCGGTGAGTTGCCCCAATTGATCCGATATTTGACATCTCTTCCCACCTTCAACCCCAATGTACATACCCGAACTTCACTGCCCCACTGTGCCACTACGTGTAGTCCAAGTCGCATTAGGCATTCTAGTTCTATTTAAACGCTCCAAAGATAGTACAACACATAGACCATGTGTTCTCTCATCCTTTTGCATCCCTGCCTCGTCCGCCCTCACTCGATTGATGTTGTCAATAATTCATCATGAACGAAGGTGCGCTCTACTCTACAGTCCAATCACGTACGGGGCTAATATGCCTTAAGGATATCATTAAGTTACCATGCATGGGGAGGTTTTCTCTCTTCTTTCAAACTTCACAATTGTCTTCTTCCTTTCGTCCCACGAATTCGAATTGGGCCTTAAAGTGGAAGTGAATTTCGTACTTCCTCACGTTTTGGTCCCATCTATGTAGAATGTTGGGATACGATCCTGAATACATGTAGGCGCACCAGCATAAGCTCTGGCATATAGATGTTGGCAAAACCAGACGTGACTGCTTTGTTCGACATGGAAAAAATTCCAGAAAAAGGCCAAGACATCCCCATACTCTGTCCGTCGGCATGCTTCGATTCGATTATTTAACGAAATTGGAATATTTTTCCAGCACACACGTATTCTGGAGTCCCGGAGAACTGGAATTGTGGACGTTTCAGCTAAATGGGGTCGACCGCATGAACCTCTAGCACGCACCAGATTCTCATTGTCAACCTGTGGAGGAGTACGATGGTGGAATCCTACATTTGTTTCCCCATATTCTCATAGTTTCTATCTGCTATGTAGTGGGATGGAAGCCCACGAGTATTCGTAACTTCTATCCGACTATGCAGATACAAAGCGTCATAATGTTTGCAATTAATCGACTAGAGGAATTTATTCGCCAAACGTTATTAGCCCATTCGCGCTCTGTGATTATGGCTGTAGCTGTGTACCTTGTCACGAAGTAGATTCGGCGGGAATAAAAATTAAACGGAATGCACGGGATGTGCAATTTGAAGGTGAGAATTGCTTCCAGATGATAACATCGCGAAGCAAAATACCATTTAGGAGAAGCATCTCACTGTGGCTGATGGTGGAATGATCTTCTGACTCAGATACTTATGTAGAGCTGAAAACACAATGAACACTTAAAGCAGGTCGACGACGGAATTATAGGAATCGTAATGAAGAGGAGCTTGATTCTGGGCCGCGCGCTAATCCAGCGTTAAGATCTCATTAAATGTGAAATGAATCCCTCCCTGTGTTGAAGGTAAAGCCATCGTCTTCGGATAGCTTGCACGAAAATTGGAAATTTGCTTTGGTTTCATCGGTGCGCTATTGGAAACGGGAGCAGCATTACGTTGTAGATACCTACTTGTCGGTTTTCTTTTGGGAAATTAGAGGGTACCAAGGAACGTGAGTAAAAATTAGAGAATATCCTTTGGATATTCATTCAAAGGAATGAAGTCTAAGACTGATCGCTGGTGTTGAGACAGTAAATGTTGCGTCTATGAGTACACTAAGTGAGGAGTGACATTTACCTCTAACGGGAATCAGAAAGGACGTATGCATTTCTAGTGGTCGACTACCAAACGAGCGCGTACTGCGCTGGTGGTATAAAAATGCATAATAGAGCACAAAGAAACTAAATATTGTGTAGCTACACATGCATCCTAGACACAGCGCTGGTTGTACGACAACCTCAGAGAGGTTGTGAACGTCTTTGTTAAAATATGTCCTTTTGTCTTTAAGCTCAATTTTGTATTAAATTCCTCGTACCACTAAAGGGAGTCTGAATAAAAAATATTGGGATAACCATGACAAGCATAAGGCATCTTACAAAGTTTCACTTACTTGTAAGGAACAAGAAAGGACATGTACACCTAGTTAGACACATCGCAGCCTTGTAAGTAAGCTCTACTTGTAAGTAAGCTCTACTCCTGCTGTACCATTCGAAAAATTATTCAGAAATTGCAACACAGGGCCAATGTTGAACTCCCTGCCTTCTAACCTACCGACCAACTTGTTCAAAATCTAGCTGCTCCGAAACAGATATTAATGCCTCGGATATTGATTGGAAACCTGCTGACGCTTTTGGTTATCCTAGAATGATAAGGCTCTTTTCAAGATGATTCCCTAGAATGCTGGATTCCTTGGACTTGAAAGAGAGTGCATGTGATACAATAATTTTCGTATCAGGAGGCTGTTAGTATTGATTTTGGGAAGCTGGAGAATTTCATTCCTCAATCCTGATGAAGTCCATGATGAGGTTAATCCTCCTTCATCGGTTAACATCGCTCTATACCTGATTCCACTGACGGTAACGGTGTCTCCTTCCTCATTTCGACAGAAATAAGATCCGATGATGCCAGCATCGCACTAAAAAGTCAGACTTTGTGGACGCATTTATGCTTGACCGAACACTTGTAAATTGTGTTCGCTCCAATAATGGCAATTTCTCTTGTTGGCATAGCCGCTGAGCCAAAAATGGGCCTCGTCCCAAAAGATGATTTTTTGGCTAAAATCCGGATCTCCGGCAAACTTTTCCAACGGCCAATTAGCGAACTCACGGCGTTGTTTATGGTCGTCTGACTTCAATTCTTGCGTCAGCACAATCTTATACGAATGTAGGCCCAATTCCAACCGCAATATTCCGGGTTGACCGGTCTGGCGATGCCCGATTTAGCTGATCGGTGCCGAATCGACATTTCTGGGTCTACTTCGATGACGACGTTTTCTTCATTTCACACCAACATCTGTCTGATTGGTGGCGAAAGATCTGGAAAAATGCATTCACACAAGCGAAAACGATGCATGATGAAATGGCAAACCTTACTGAATATTTTGACAGCTGGATGTCATTGGTAACTTTGAAAGCTGCTGAAACATAACAATTGGAAAGACTATTATTGCTGTCTGGTCACCCTATAGAAGTGAAAACAAGATCTGTGAAAAGTATTTTCGCAGCCACAGGGCATAAGTAAGAAGATTAGTTGCAAAGATACCACAAGGTATCAGCAGACACTTGAACTGATCGAAGAACTAAGTTTAATCAAAGTTCACAGTGCAGCAACCTTAGTACTAAAGGAAACTGAGCTGAGACGCGACAAGTATAAACTCTACCAAACCCTGTACTATAATATCAAGAGATTTATCATGAAAATCCTGAAATCTAAACGGTTCTTTGGTAATATCGGATAAGAAAGCCGTTTGGATGACAAGCCGATTATCCTGAATCTAAATGATCGTTTCAAAGTCTTAAATTCTTGTGCGTGCACCAGCCTATGTAGCTAAACGGAGATTGCAAAAGAGGTTTAGCTTCTCAAGATAAAAAAGTTGAACCTTAAGGAAATCTACGAGTACCAACGGTAGGCAGATCGGATGATTAAGGAGTTTCATACCACTATATAACGAGTGATCTGTTTTTAATAATAAATCTGAAAGATGCCGGAGAAAAAAGAGTTGATGAAAAAGAATAGTTCAGAAAGAAGTAAAAAAACGTTGCAACATGAGTTAGATCATTTCGTCCGGGATACGTCCTTGTAATTTTTCCGGTGAGCCATCGGCACTGTTCATCGGTCCAGCAAATAAAACTCGGGTACATAATAACTCAGGTTCAGGCACAATCGCATACGGTCGAGTAATAAGAAAATGTACAGGCATTAACGAATCCCCTCATCCTTCAAATTGGAACAGAGTGGTGTAGAGTTGGCACAGGCTTCAATCTGGCAAAGTGTCATTGAAAACTCCTCGAAAGTTAGGCAAGGTTGACCCAAAACTCTTCTCAACTGAAATTTAACGGTCTTTACACCGGCCTCCCACAGGCTACCAAAGTGCGGACCATGTGGAGATATGAAGCTCCAGGCGACTCCGTGTGTACTTAGCTCACAAGAGACATCATCTTGAAATTTATCCGAATTAAGAAGATTAGCCAACAAAACTTGTACCATTATCGCTAAAGATGGTTTGACACTTGCCGCTGCGGGCAACAAACCGACGCAATGCTGCAATAAACTCTGACAAAGAAAGCCCCGAGACGAACTCGAGATGCAAGGCCTTAGTAGCCACGCACAGAAATAGACCTATGTAGACTATGTACTGCTTGCCTCCTCGTCCCTTCCATGAACGCGCGAGAAATGGTCCGGCATAGTCGACACCAGTGTTGCCGAGAGCAATTCCAATTTCCAACCGTTACTTTGAGAGGTTCGCCATTTGCTGCTGGTAAGGCACAGCGCGTTGTCGAATACAAGTCTTGCATTTAAAAATATTGATTATTGATTATATGATAGGCCAATGATAAAATATTGTAACTAAGGGAAAGAATATACGTTATTTGCCGCATTCCTGCAAGAAGATTGCTCAGGTTCAATAACGCGCACAGGATTAGTTAAACAGACTACCGATTCGTACTCGTTAGCGGATAGATTGCAGCCAGGAAATTGCCTAATTTCCCAAAAAAGACGGACCATTCCACCAGAGCTTTAAACCTCGTAAATGTCTTGGCATCACACCACGAGTTGCATAATCCGCGGGACTTTCGCCGGAACGCCTGTAATGCCATATAGATGTCGGAAACTGGGAAGCAATTTGTGATATAATCCAGTGCAGGACTATGGTTGAGTCTGTATACGCGAAGCAAACAACATCATGAATCCCAAGGGCGTCCTTGAGCTTAGTTAATAGCTTTGTTAGCAATAAAAAGCCACATGTTCTAGTTCTACGCGCAGGATAGATAGGGTAGGTTTCGCTTTAGCATTACGAGATTTAGCACAGATGAGACTTATATGAATCTTGTTACCATCTACAACTCGAAATTACACTGCGGCCGCGTATGCCGATTTTATTTTTTTGTCTAATTAATGCCCTAGATTGATGAGGGGAGTGATGTGATGACTAGTACCTAGGATCTACTGAATTATTTTTTAGTCTTTAGTACATTATCTATGTACATCTTTATTATCTTTATTTTCAATAAAACCGTTTAACTTAAAACATTTTTTTTTACTTATTTTATTTTCAAGTTTTTAGTTTCTATATTTCTCATTCTATTTAGTTCATTTAGTGGGTCATTATTACATGGTTTCTTTCCTGACAATTTATTGCAATCAAATTCCTCAATACATAATCCTTCCAAAGACTTTACTCGCATTTTGTGGACAGTAGACGCCCATGATAAAATTAAGGGCAACATCTTTCTTTCAGCTGTCCCATAATTGAACTTTGCTGGAAACTGTATAGGTTTAGGGTGAATAAGGTGTACGCCATCTCTTCCAAAGTCGGTCTGAACTGACGGTATATCTGTTTCGTACATTTGGTTTCGACGAAACTGAGGCCAAACAATTTCAGTAATGTAGCCGATAGCGCCGTTTACCAATCCTTCCGCAACGTCAATATTGGACCGAAACATAACTTTTGCTCCTACAAATATTTCAAGTTCTGTTGGTAAGCCTCCAGTCTTGTTTATGTCTGCTGGTATTATATTAGCTAAATTCAAATAATCTGTATTTCGTGTGGCGTCAATTAGCTAGTCCTGTGCTTTTATTTTATAAATTCGGGCACCCTTGTTTCGGAACAAATTTAAAACAGCAGCGTTGTGATCGTTTACTCGCTTATTAATGGGGTATGCCCTTAACGCCTTGTCTGTTGCAAACTCATCACTTGGGTCTTGAATATCTCTTTGCATCAAAATACTAAAATGATGAGCGGTTAGCTCACCATTCTGAAAGCATTTAATACATCAATAAAAGTATGAACACCTTGCTGACGCATATTCTCAGTCAGCTCATAAAGCTTGAGCAAAGGCCACAGATGCGTGGCTGGTTGGAGATATTCAGGCTGTTTGAATAGAGGTGTTCCGGAGCATTTGATAGGAGGCAGTCACAAAAGATCACCAAAGAGTGATCCAAAGAACTCGTCTTCACGGTTCTTTATTTGCCTTAATCGGGCGTCAATCATGCACAGCATTTGATATGATACGATAGAAAATTCATCGATAATCAGAAGCTCGGTCTGCTTCCATTGTTGCCTCATTATTCGTAAATAGTTTCCGCATAGGGGTGTATGCCACTGTTATTCGAACATCCTTCTGTACTGGCAACTTTAAGGTAGTGTAAATGGTAGATCCAATTATTAATTGTGTTGCAACTCCCGTTAGTGTGCATACTTTTACTGCGTCCTTCGCATAGCACCTGTTAATTTGGTCCCGTAGTAAATTCAGTAGAAAGGTTTTGCCAACACCAGCTCCATCTGTAAAGAATATTTTTAAGCGCTCTTCGGCACCCGACATTGAACTTTTTATGGTCTGAGCTACCATAGCGAAGTGAAAATGTTGTGGTCACCTTGATGCCATGAAGCCCGAATAATTCTAGCAATGTTATTTATTGGAATGAACACATTTGGAATTTCAATTCTTTCAGGTTCTCCGTCTTTAGATAAATCTGGCACAATAAGTCGTATCAACGCTTGTTCACAAATTTGGTCATTTTCGTCAATACGTACATCTCTGTAAAGCGGGTTATTTCTTAAAGCACTATAGACTTTTTCGCGGGATATTGTGAATTCTCTAGTGAGGTTTCAATTTTCCAATCGTTCTATTACTACAACGATATCTACCTGGCTTGAAGATCTCGGAAACATATTAGGTAGCCTTTCATTAACCTCAAAGATATCTTGGGCAAACAAAACAGCTTATCCGCGGAAACCCTACTGCCCATATAGCCCAGTAAACTTTAGGACTTTAACAAACGGGATAATTCTGCACAGTAAACGTTGCTCTGCCTGCGTCAGCGCTTGAATTATGTCTGGTATAGAACCGGGATCCAGATTATTCCAGAAAGCTTTTGGTGGTACTATTGATTTATTACTGGTGATATGTTTTTGGCAGCGGGAATATAAAAGTAACGTTGTTTTCGAAGACAACTCTACAGGTAGATATCTTAATTCAACAGTGTTGTAACGTACTGTATGACCTTTATTAACATAGCAACGTTTGGTACAAATTTCACAAACATGTATGCACAATATATTGGGTCTACAAGTAAGTTTCCAGCGTTTTTTTTTCAAAATTTGAAGTTTTATTATGAAAACATAGTTACAATGCTTTATTCAAAGTATCGTCCATCGGAAGCTACAAATTTCCCCCATCTTTCTGGCAATTTATGAATTCCGGATCAAAAAAATTTCTCGTCTTTCGAGCCCAAGAACGTATCGAGCCAATTTTTGATTTCCTCTACTGAGCTGAAGCGTATTCCCGTAAGAGCGTTTTGCATCGAACGAAACAAGTGGTAGTCAGATGGTGCCAAGTCTGGACTGTAAGGCGGGTGAGGCAGAATTTCCCATCCACTATTTTCCAAATAGATTTTCACCGAAACCGCAACATGTGACCGAGCGTTGTCGTGAAGAAAAATGACGGACTCATGCCTGGTCTCATATTTTGGCCGTTTTTCTTTTAATGCCCGCTTCAAACGAATTAGTTGGGTTCGATATAATGGTCCTTTGATGGTTTCACCACTCGGAAGCAGTTCGTAGTATACGACACCCTTTTGAACCAACCGACGGGCTTTGTATACGATTTTCTGCGTTTAGGATTATCATAATAAATCCATTTATCATCACCAGTGACAATACGATGCAAAAATGATTTATTTTTATACCGCTGCAGTAACATTTCGGACATGCAAAATTGCCGTTCGACGTCTCTTGGCTTCAATTCGTACGGCACCCAGTTTCCAACCTTTTGAATGAATCCCAGTGCTTTTAGGCGCAGGGAAACGGCTTGTTGCGTAACGCCCAATGATGCAGCAAGTTCTTCTTGAATCTGATATGGATCCTCATCCAGTAAAGCGTCCAATTCCTCGTCTTCAAAACTTTTCGGCTTTCCGGGGCGATCTTTGTCATCAACTCCAAAATCACCACTTGTGGACCGTTTGAACCACTCGCGTCACGTCGATTCACCAATACATTCCGCCCCATAAGTTTCCGAAAGCAAACGATAGGCCTCAGCTTTTCTTCATATTAAAGAATAAAAGCAGCGCTTCCCGCAAATGACGTTTATTTGGCTGGAAACTTGCCATGATTTTGCTCGATAAAATGTACGACACCGATAGAACTGCTCAAATATAACGCTGCAAAGTTGTTGACAGATATAAAACCTACAAATAAAACACATGGCGTTTGACATTTCTGCCCGGGATCCACTGGTGGCACCATCTCTGACAAATGCTGGAAACTTACTTGTAGACCCAATATTAATAGCATTTTCGAACGCTTGTAGATGATCTCAGCTCTGTGTTGCTGGGTACGCTCACGTTGCCCTATTAACCTGGCCTCATGTTGCTCAGGTGTTTCCGACGCTAACCGTTCTCTTCGTTTCTGTAGCCAACTATGGGTCTCACTTTTACTCTCTTTTGCGCGTTTTGCTCTATACTTTTCTTTCGCCTTTTCAAGCCTTCTTTTTCGTTGTGTTACAGTTTCTGTTTTATTTTTGTGTTATTATTATTTGCTTCCATGTTGTTCCCACTAGTAATGGATAATATAAAGGTGTTTCGATTAGATACCTAGATTTCAATTTTAATGTAAGTATAGACTGTCTCAACTCTATGATCCGCCATACACTGTGTTCCACTTGTAAGAGCATGTTTTTTTTTGCACATAGCTAGGTACGTACGCATTATAGAGGGAGTCTGATCAGCGGTATCCGGTTTTTCTTTGCAAATTGCAATTGATAGTTTTTTTTTAGCCCTGCATGTTTTGTTGTTTTTTACGTTTACCCTGGCGTTAAAATCCCGGACTTTACAAATTAATTTGTATCGTTCCTTTCAAAATTAAAAATAAAATAAAAATTGTGCTTTAATATTGAGAATTTAGATAACCCAGTCTGTGTTAAAATAATATGTACTATAAATAGATTCTGTCTCTTTTTTGTAATTGTTTATTTCTAAAGTGTGAAAAAAGTTCCTGCATGCAACTTCGTCAAGTCGGTTAAAAAATATTTTCTAAAAAAGTGTTGCCTTGTGGTCGGGATTCAGAAATGTGTTTAGGAAAGTAAAAACTATCAGGTTGTGAGTGTAGGAGCAAACGGAAAGCGATTGAGGCAGACAATACAAAATAGGCAGTGCAGTTTAGGAAATAATTTGCTGTGTGTCCTTCAACATCGGTAAGTCTAATTTGCAATAATTTATTGCCTACAGGAAATATTGCAGAGCCAGTTCAGGCAGAATCAGCCTTCCAGCATTTGAACGATCCTAAATTATGACCAAATTTAAGTGATCAAGTTATTCAATTATTAGTGGAGCAGGGTTTTGTTCAAGTAGAAAATTTTGATTTTGTAACTAAAAGCAGGAAATTTAGTACCCGTTTTTACCAAAGGGATTTGAAAAATGGTGAGAAAATATCAAGGGCATGGTTAGTTTACTTGAAATCTTCGGACACTGTCTTTTGCTTCAGCAGTTTTGATTCAAAGCGGGCGATTTCGGGTGTTGATTTATCATTGCTTTTTGATGGGAAAAAATGCAGCCGATGCAAAGAAATGGCTTGATAAGTATTACCCGGACTCTGCACCAGCCGAACGAACCATTCGCAAGTGGATTGAAAAATTTAAAAGTGGTCATACAAGCACCGATGACGATGCAAGGAGTAGACGTCCAAAAGAGGCTGTTTCAGATGAAAACAGCAAAAAAGTCCACAAAATGATTACGAATGACCGTAAAGTGAAGTTGATCGAGATAGCTGAGGCTCTGAAGATATCAAAAGAGCGTGTTGGATATATCATACACGAATATTTAGACATGCGTAAGCTGTGTTCAAAGTGGGTGCCGCGTTTGCTCACAGTCGACCAAAAACAACAACGTATTGATGATTCAGAGGAGTGTTTAAAGCTATTCAAGCGCAATAAAGCTGAATTTTTGCGTCGGTATGTGACAATGGATGAAACTTGGCTCCATCACTTCACACCAGAGTCAAGTCGGCAGTCAGCTGAGTGGCGAGCAGGCGACGAACCTCGTCCTCGGCTGGCAAGGTTATGGCATCCGTATTTTGGGATGCACATGGAATAATTTTCATCGACTATCTCCAAAAGGGGCAGACTATCAACAGTGACTATTACATTGCGTTGTTGGAGCATTTGAAGGATGAAATCGCAGAAAAACGGCCGCATTTGAAGAAAAAAAAAGTGCTGTTTCATCAAGACAATGCACCGTGTCATAAGTCGATGAAAAAGATGGCAAAATTGAAAATTCCCCACCCACCGTATTCTCCAGATTTGGCCCCCAGCGACTATTTTCTGTTCGCAGACCTCAAAAGAATGCTCGCCGGAAAGAGATTTAAGACCGAATCGCCGAAACAGACGCCTATTTTGAGGCTAAACCGAAATCGTACTACAAAACTGGTATCGAAAGATTGAAAAATGGTTTCAATCAGTGTATCGCCCTCGAAGGTAATTATATTGATAAATAATGTTGAATTTTGCAAAAATTTTGTGTTTTACTATAAAACGGCGCTGTGTTATATGACAGCTTTTCCGGCTTGACTCTGGAATGCAAAACCAGATAGCCAAGGAAACTGAGCATTGGAGAAATGTCCTGAAATGGCTTATAATTCTCGTGCAATTCCTTGCTACACAGTCTTTAGCATTTCGAGGAAGCACCGATGTTTTATTCGAGCAAGACAAGCGAGCTAAATATTTTTCGATAAGTGTAGATTTTACCCCTGAAATTACCAGGAAGGAACAGCTAACTTTTGTAGTTAGAACACTCGTAGTTGACCATGACAAAAAAAACTATGAAGTTAAGGAATACTTCTTAAGATTTTTAGTTACAGAAGAGACAACCGGATAATGGATTAACTGAGCTAGTATTAGGTGAGCTTTCAAAGTGAAAACCTTGCTTTATCAAATTGCCGGCGACAAGGATATGACAATGGTGCAAACATGAAAGGTAAAAATAGTGGTATGCAAGCTAGAATTCAAGCTTCGGAGCCAAGAGCTTTGTTCGTCCCATGCACCTCGCATTCGCTGAATCTAGTCATCCTTGATGCTATTCAATGTTCTTTTGACGCAATGGCATTTTTTGACACGGTTGAGAGTTTATATTTTTTTTCTCTCTAGCTCTGTAAACTGATGGTCGGTTCTGAACATCTTATAAGTTTGACACTAAAACCCCTATGTACGATGGGACAGCAGAATAGATGCGATCAGGCCATTATACCTTACTTAGGAGAAGTTTATGAAGCCCTTGTTGAACTACCACAAACTGACGGCCCTAAATCCAAAAATATGGCTCAGTCCCTTGGCGGCAAGATGACTGATTTTAGATTTATTTGCTGCGTTGTAATTTGGCACACAATTTTATATAGGATTAACATTGTCAGCAAGTTCTTTTAACAACTGAATATGTGCCTCAAGCTGGCAGTCGAGATTTTATGTTCAAAAAAGCAATTTCCCATAGAATTGCGAAATAATGAAAAATTCTCTTTGTTTTTAGAGGAAGTTAGGATCATAGCTGTTGATCTAGACGTTCCCTGCACTTTTCCAGTTATCGCAGTCTTGTGGTTGCGAAAAAGGGCAACTCAGTTTTCCTACGAAGGAAGAGATGTCCATTATAGAACCGCAAGAAAGATTTAAGGTAGAATTTAATTTTAAAATTTTAGATCAAGCCATTTCATCAACTTCTGAAAGATTTAAGCAGATAAAAGAGTACAATGAATTATGTCAATGTGTATACATATAATATTGGAAAGCTCAAATCAAATCCAAGTTTAGTTTCAGCTGAAGACTGTTCCAAATGAGAAAAAAATTTAACTTACAATGGCAGTTCCGATTTAAGTGGCTCAGAATTTTGTTGAGAAATTATCTTAATTTTATTCATAATGGAAATATGAGGACTCTTTTTCCAAATACTGTTATAGCCCTAGGAATAGGAATAGTTTTAACTTTACCAATTACTGTAGCATCAGAAGAACTCTCATTTTCCAAACTTAAGATTATAAAAAATAACTTACGTTCTTCCATGTCCCAGGAACGATTGGTATCTTTGGCAACCATATCAATTGGAAAAGAAATTATGTCGGACCTTAATAGTAATTTTCCAGTATATCTTATAATTGAAACCATTGGTTTTGGTTTTAGAATTAACATCAAACATTCGTTATTCTGGAACTCCTTACGACAATTGTATACGACCAACATTGGCTCTACCCTTCACTGTAAACAAACACTTAACTTCAGCAAACGCGTGAATATTCCAACACTGTTGGTACGGATTTTCACTTTTTATGTCTTTTACAGAAGACAATTTGTACCTCAACTCATTAAATCCAGATTCTTTGCCACTTGCGCTCAACATGCGCTACGCGACACGACAACTTCTACTTCTGCTTCGATGGCAAATCCATTCACCGTATAGGTACCGCTGCTGCATCTGTACAACAAACGAACCTTGGTAACTACCCCAGGCAAAAGATGCTCTTATCAAAATGTGAAAATCGCAAGAAACACTTTGTGTTATTTAGCGGACTGATGATTCGCATGTAGAGCAAAACTTCAGCTTCTCAGCATCCCATAAAGGTATGTACATCTACGTTCCGGCAAAACCAACTTTGGTGGTAGAATCGAATCCCAATCCCAATGGATTTCGTTATTTTCCAATAAATTGGTACGACGATAATTAAAAACTGGTAAAAGGCAAAATCCAATGGAAAATAGGAATCCCAAGTCAGGATAAATGATCATTTAGTGAAACATCATAGATACGACAGTATATCGTTAGCAATCTGCAATTTAGAATCATTTAGATCAAGGGTGAATGGGACAGAGGTGGTTTTCCAAGAAACCAGTGAAAAAAAAAGTATCTAAGGGATGCCGCCGATATAAGGAGTTCATGAGGGATTTGGGGAGTTACTTTGTCCATAGAACGAATGCCTCACTATTGTCATTTTCGTCCATGAGTCGTCATCAGAAATGAAGACAATCTGGCTGCCATTTTTTTTTGAAATGGACTTTTTTATATAACGGAGACATTGAAATATATCTTCGACTTACAAGCACTATACACTACAGAGGATGAATTCTTGGAAATGAAATTGAATGGCATACTCTATCTAAACGATGCTATGGCAATGGGAATGAACAAAAAGGAGTAAAGTTGGATCAACTAAGGTTATGCACACAATTTTCTAAAAATCCAGGAAATGAAATCGTTCTTTGTTGTGGAAGAGCTCCTAAACCATTACCACTGGCAATATTACGATGTAAAGTAAGATAACATCAGATTTTAAGCTTTAATTTTTGAATAAAGAACTGATTACGAGTTTTTTAATGCTGAACCCGAAAGTGTACGACATAGATGAAGTACACGAATATTCCCTTCTAAGACTGATTAATGGCTTTCGGAATAGAAAGTGTTCCATCTACGTACTTATACCGGTGGCGCAACAGTCCGTGGTGGACTTAGACCTTAGCCAATAAATCCACAGCTCGGTTAATCGGCTCCTCAAACGCTCGGCCATGAAATCAGGAGAAATTGGCATTGAAACAGTAAAAGTTGTATTCATCTGTCTTCGCTAACGTTCATGCTTTTGCGTCAAAGCAACTGGAAAGATTAAAGTTTCTTGATAAAGCCCTGTCTCATGACTCAATTGGCTTCTTACAACTCTTAACACTTGTAACTCTCCGTTTTGTTTCTGATCATTAAATTTTAAGGGCTAATAGGGAAGTGGTAATCGAAGGTGGTCCCAAGGTTGGTGAATGCGGTTATATGAGAACACAGGCGTTCTCACTCTAGCCTCACACCATCAACTCCTACTACACACCTCCACGTGGTTGCTGCTGGGTGCCTAGTACCTCGACAGGAGATGGGGTAACCAACCCCTGTGGAAGGTCGTTCTGTGAAGTGTCATCTCACTTTGGCACTTTCTCCTGTTTCCGGTCGGCAGCGGACCAATTCTAAGGATGGAATCAACAGTGGCGTCCACAGTTCCAGTTAGGTCAAACTAGTGCTATTTCTATATGAGCTGCTTCAACGTACCTATTTGAATACCAAGTCTATAGAGATCTCCAACACTAAGTCAGGATGGTGGGAAAAGTTGGTGGCGGATAAGCCCTTAATAAGGGCCAACAACAGCACTCATATCCCCGAAGCGGATTACTGGCTCAGGAATTTGGTCCGGCCCTTATTGTCCTAGGGTCACAGAAAGGGCCTGGCCCTCAAGGTTGAGGGTTATGTGTAGGGTTAACTTCCCAAAAACGTAAAAAAGTAATTGTTACGAAGCGACAAATAGCCTGGGATAAGGACGGATTCCCTAGCAAAACGAACAAAGGACAACGACTTTCGGATCTGCACGTGGAATGTTCGGACCTTGAGCAGTCCGCGTGCTGCTATAAAGCAGATATCACCGCCAACCACGAAGTGCTGTGGAATAGGCTGGACAAAAGACAGATGAAAAACTGTGATTGCTATATTGGACGTAAGCAGCGAATTTGTTGTAAGTGGCAGACTTAGGCAATAAGTCTTGAGCTTTCGAAACGTAAGTGAGCGTCTTTTAACAATGCGTATCAAAGGTAAAATTGCTAACATCAGCCTTATATGCGCTCACGCTCCAACAGAGGAAAAGGACCATGATACCAAAGAAGTTTCTACGAGATCCTCGACATAACCTTCGAGCAATGTCCGATGTATGACGTTAACATCGTCCTAAGGGACTTTAGCGTTAGCGTATCCCTCAATTTCAATTTCTCGAGAAGTCCTTTGCAGCCAACATCAAGTGCTAAAGACCAGTGGCTTAGATGCAGAGAAGCTATTAAAAATGCAGCAACTGACGTACTGGGTTCCGCCCGACCACCACCACGAAACCACTGGTTTGATGAAGAGTGCCGGAAAGCACATGCAACAAAACAACATGTTTACAAAGCGGCGCTGCACAAAGTAACAAGAGCGGCTCGTGAGCCCTACAAGCAAAAGATGAGGGAAGAACATCGGCTTGTCCGGAGAAAAAAGAAAGAGCAGGAGAAGCGCGCGATCGAGGAAGTAGAGAGGTGCACTCTGTGACCCGAACGGAAACTTGTAGAGATGAACAAGGAAACCTTGTGGAAGAGTCACAGTCGGTGTTGAGGATATGGGAAAATTATTTCTGCAGACTGCTAAACGGCGAAGACGGCACAAATTCCGCTATCAGGCGGAGCGAGCGATTCAATATTGATGAAGCAAGTCAAGAATTGCGCCCACGCTACCAAAATGAAGTTACGACAGCAATATCTAAACTGTAAGGCAGTAGGAGATGGCTTTGTAGAATACATACACCAAATTATTTCTAATTATTTCGGATGAATGAATGGATTCTTAACATCTGTTGCCCGATTCACAAGAAAGGATACCCTCTAAACAAAAAAGGATTTAGGCAAGGCGACGGGCTGTCATGTAACTTCTTCAACATCACACTTGAATGAATTGTGCAAAACTCCCAAGCCAACTAGCGAGGTTCGATCTTTCAAAAATCTGTTCAATTGCATACGCCGACGATATTGATATTATTGGTAGAACACAGCGAGCTGTCACTGGTGCGTTTGCGAGTATAAGAGTTATAACTTTGAGGTAATAAGGCACTTTGACTACCTCAGCTCTGCTATCACATTTGAAAGTGAAATCTCTTTAGAAATCAAACGAAGAATAAAGCTGTGGCAACTGTGTATGTAGTAAGGCCCCCTCCCGCACAACCAAGGAAACTTTATATAAGACCCTTGTAATCCCACCCCCTGTCTATAGTTTCGAAGCATGGACCCTTTCTAAAGCGGATGAAGATATCCTTGGTTGTTTCGAGGGAAAAAATCTTCATAAGATATTTGGTCCCGTATGCGTTGACGGGTTCTGGAGGAGACAATTCAACAATGAACTCTGTGAGCTGTACAGCGAAATCGACGTGGTTAAAAAGGTGCGCATTGGAGGTTTTAGATGCTTGGGACATATAGAGCGGACGAACACCGACGCTCCAGCTCGCAAAATCTTCTACTGAGATCGTTTTCATCCTTTATCGACCATCATGCGTTCTCTATCGACAACCTGCACGATTTGACGTCTATCGATGCGGTCACATGTGGCATTGGAATCTTCTATAAAGAGGTGATTAGTATCGACCCAGCTTCTCTATAATCAGCCATTGTGTGAATACTTGGTGAATTGTGAACTTTTTAGGCCTTAAACCGCATTAATAGTGGCTTATCGGACCGTTGTATTCTGATATTCCCACAAGTAGGCAGACAAGATTTTGTACGCGATGTCTTTATAGAGGGAATCCCAAAACTCAAGCAAGAAGTAATTTTGTTACAAACCACCGGTTTTTAATTAAAAATTGTGCATTTTTTATTGATTCATAACGTCTGCAGTATAGGGTTGTGCATAGAATAGCTTATCAGGTAAATGGCTTCCACGGATTTGTTCTCACATACTATCCACTCTTTTGTCTAAATGACAAATGACAGTTTCCCATATATGTGACAGGATTTCGCTGATACAGCGCTCAGTTTGCTCCTTCAAAACGTGGATGGTCGTGGGCTTCTTGTCATAAAGCTTAACCGTCAAAAAACCCTGAAGAAAAAAGTCAAATGACGTTAAATCGCTAGATCAAGAAATTATACGACCAGGATATGACTCGTGTGGTATTTGAATTGTTTCTTGGACTGTATGGCACGTGGCAGCATCTTGTTGAAGTCACATGTCGTCCATATTCGTGTCTTCCAATTTACGCACAAAAAACTGGATTATTAAGTAGGGAGCACCATTAATTGTTATTGCCCGACTAGCTGCATTTTCAAAGAATATCTAATTGTCCAATGATGCCTCCAGCCAAAAATCCGCATCGAACAGTGACACGTTGTGGATGCGTTTGTTTCTCAACAATCACTTGTTGTTGTTCCATAATGCATTCAACGAACTCTCTTCGCTGTGCTTCAGTTCTTGGGTCAATTGCACTTTGTGTGTATGAAGGTGCAGATCTTTCGTGTAGAGATCTTCTAGAAATATCCATGAGCATGGTGCCGAATTGATGTTCTCAGCAACACTCTTACGAACTGCGTCAATGTTGATGGACCAGAGTATCCAAGATCACTAGTTGATCCGGTCTTCCTGAATTTTTTAATTAATCTCTTCGCAGTTGATCAAGTTGAAGTCGACCATATTTTGTACGAAAAAGCTGCCATACCTTCATTATTTCTAAAATATTGTTCAGCAATGAAAATGTGTGCTCTTTCGTGTAGCGCTTCATCTTTAATAACCCTAAGCTGTCAACTGTCAAACTATATTTTTTACGTTGGCAGCACTGCACAAATGGCGTAAAAAGCAAATCATGCGTAATCCTTTCTTGCGGGCCTCCTCTCTTTTAGATCGGTTACACGTTGTGGAAGTTTTATTCATGCATTTTTTCCACTGACGAGATCTTGGAAACAAGTTAATCCAAGTCATCTCCCGCTGTCACGAATAGCTATGTATATGGGCTGTCCAGTCCGGCAGTCTTGTTCTACAATATTTATATTCAGATATTTGTATCGTAACTTTATTTAGGTCAAGTGACATTTTGTCTTGCATGACCCAGATTGAATGGATTATTCTACCTGATAGTTAACATCCTACGAAAGCGCTTTACTACATCCACAGGAATCGACTGTAACTCGATTATGTCCATGCTCATCTCTACAAGTTTTTTTGGGTTTGGTGGCTGGATACGTTGTTTTCACTTTTTCGTAAATTTTTCGAGCGCTATTCTTGAAGTCGCACCTCGATCGTTCGATACGCATCCGCATCCCTCTACGATTGAGTCGAATCGCCATCGTACACAGGACGAAACTGCGTCCATCCAGTTTATGAAAGTTTATCCAGAAAGATCTTGGTTAACAAGCTAACAAGATCCAGTTGTTGCAAGTATTAATACAGCTTGACTATCGGCCGAAAACGAGATTGCTCTTGATCCTATTTCTCATCTAAAAGCTTGTGATTAGATGGGTATGTCGCATTTGAAGTAAAAAGAAACCGCGAGCTATTCATGTGG
The DNA here is from genome assembly GCA_963966105.1 of Volucella zonaria. Classification (NCBI taxonomy): domain Eukaryota; kingdom Metazoa; phylum Arthropoda; class Insecta; order Diptera; family Syrphidae; genus Volucella; species Volucella zonaria. The sequence goes on along the minus strand of OZ014532.1, from coordinate 189,122,106 downwards.
CGATGTACTCATAAGCATGTCACTATTTGGTGGACCACCGGCCAGAACGTTACAGTCAATGAAGACGGCGGTAGATCTCTGATTGAATATATTTTATGGGAGGTATGTGACTTCAACAAGAAGACGCGGTATGGCAAACATCGTGAGCATCGCAAGCCACCTTAAATTTGACTTGTTAGGCAGCAACTACAGGCGGAATCGTTTCCTGCGGCCAAATTGTAAAATCTTGATGGCAGGGCCTTCTTGGGATTGTCCTATGCTCGGCAGAAGCACCTACCAGCTTCATTCTAGTCCATCTTCTCCGTGGAGTGCCAACGAAAATCATAGACTCCAATGCATGACAGGTCCACACAATCCAAATTCTGGTTTCTTCATCCCAATCAATCACATCGAAAAGTTAAAACTCTTTTTTTTGGTAGCGCATTTCGTTAGCCACCCTCATGGACTCTTTCATTACATTGCTGGAATCGTGCCTTGCTGACTCTTTACCGGAGGCATGTTGATACCATCTGGATATTTCTGTGTATTTTATTGCTACAAAACCAATAATTGTACTCAAACCAATACAGTTTTCAATGATCGATAAGCGTTTTGTGAAGATACAAGCGTCGACAATTGAGCCTCTGCCCATCAACCACTACTCTCACCTCGAGGTGATTAAGCCTGGGGGCCTAGTACGGACCTTGACTGAAAACAGAATACGGGACTCCTACTGGACTTCATTATCGGGTGTAGACAAGAAGTGGTAGAGAGACCTCGAACCCTAGCAGAAACCTTTCGATTCATCAGGACGGCAGCGCCGGATGAATTTCATATACGAATTAACGGTGGCATTAATGGTTCCAGTGATTTTCAGAAACTTGGTGCACACCTCCATTTAGAACTACAAGGACCGCACATGGAATGTTCGGATTCTTAGCAAATCACGTGCTGCAGCACAACACGCGGAGGCCCTAGGCTGCAGATTCTACCGCAATTCAAGAAATGGAATGATATATGGTATATGATATGACAGGCGAAAAGCGGATGGAAAACTACGGCGACTGCTACAAAGAACCAACATGATGCTTGTTTGGATATGGATTTGCTGTTCAAGGCATAATCGGAGTCCTCATAATCCACATCACGGGCAAATTTGGTAATACAAGCCCCAAATCAGAGGATAAAAATGAGAGCACCAAAGACCTTCTAGACCTAACATATGCTCAATTCCTTTGCTATAACACCAAAACGTAAAGCCGGATAAGAAAGGACTCTGGCTTTCTGAATTCGTAACGGAGCACAACCTTTTAGTAGCCAGCACGCGCGTCGGTCCCATATCTCCACATAAAAGGACTTGGTTATTCTCCGATCAGTCAACCGTCAACCAAATTGATCTTATTCCGATCGACGCCAGACACTACTCCAGCGTTCTGAGGAGACATCGATGATTGGGATTATTACGTTATTGCAGCCAGGGTGCGAATGGAGATATCACAAGCACAACGGATTCACATCAAATAATCCGATAAAATCTTAGTTAATGGCCTTAATCCTACTCCCCAGACATAAACCATAGAACGGCAATGGAAATATTGTCAACAAGTCATCAGGGAAGATGCTTCTGATGTTATTGAGCTCAAAGCACCGCCATAAGGAAACATCTGGTTTAACAATGAAGGTACATGCAGCTAAACAATAAGTATATAAATCTGAGCTACATCGAAGGACAAGAGTTGTTCGTAAGCTCTATGAGCATCGGGAGAAGAGTTGTTACCACAGTAATGATTCTCGAAATTTTTATCATGGATTCAACCGAACATGTCAAGGTTGCAAAACCCCAATCGATGCCTCCAAAGATGAACATGAACTGCGAAGGTAGTCTCGCAGTCGGACGCAGGTAGAATGAAGCATTCAACCAGGATGAAGACGACAGGGAATACCGTCCTCATGACAGGGAATTGTTACATTGCAATAAAACTCCTGACGTAGACGGAAACCATCTGGAAATGAACTGTTTGGGAACATGTACCAGCTCATCTGTAAGATGCATGGAATTATAGTATCTTTTCTCCTATCCACAAGAAAGACTCTTTTGACGCTGCCAACTACATAACAATAAGTCTCCTAAACGTCGGCTATAAAATCACTACTGACGTATTATGCGAGCGTCTGAAACCGTTCATGAAGAACTTAGTTGGTTTATATCAGTTCGATTTCAGACCAGGAAGTCCACCATCGGTCAAATATTCCATCACAGCAGATCTCGGAAATTTCAGATCACCATCTATTTGTCGATCTCAAAGGTGCATAGGTACGAGCAATAGAAGGCCATGTTCCTTGCCGAACTCACGAATAAGAAGATTTCTCGCTGCTCCATCAAGGTCGACAATGATTTAGTCGAAACCTCCAAAGTTAAGACAGATTTTAGACAAGACGACTTTCTGTTATGTGACTTTTTTATCATAGCTCTAGAAAGAATTGTGTAAAATTCACTGGCCAACAAAAGAGGCACGATGTTTTCTAAGTCCCCACAACTACCAGAGTTTCACAAATGAAGCCGTCAATGAAGCTTCGTATTCGTAAATAAGGCGGAAGGTCTGGCAGTTAACGAGAGCACAATAAAGGACATGATGTCATCAGAACAGATGACACATTGGCCAAAACCTTACCATTTGCAGGTATAAAGTCGAGGTGGTTAGGGACCTTCTCTATATTGGTTACGCAGTTACAAGCAGCAGCGAGATCAGCACAGAAATCAGACACGGAATTACTTTTGTCCATCGCTGTTTCCTCGGATTCACGAGCCTTCTTTCGTAAGATAAAACTGGCTTTATACAAGACCTTTATCATCCCGGTCTTATTCTATGACACAGTGGCTCGAATCTTGTCAAAAGCGGCTGAGGAGCACTTCGCCGTTTCGAGAGAAAGATAGTGCATCAGTAGGTTCAACCACCACGCGCTGTACAGCGACATCGGTCTAGTCAGTCACCAACAGATACAACTCTGGTTCTAGCAGTATTGAAGTCTAACCCTGAGGACTGGCGCAGCGAGTGACCTTATCTAAGGTAGCAAATGGACCGTGACCACAATATCCAGAGGAAAATATTCACCTATGGAATGTCGATACTTTAAGTAAAGGCAATGTACTCACGTTTCATTTGAACTAGTACGTTTGAGGCGTGGGATCATAACCATCTCAATAACAGACGGTGGAAAAATGAGCTCCCAATAGAAAAGATTCCATCTCCTAGGTCTTACAAATAGCAGCTTACATTACAATATTGAACATTTTATTTGTTTATAGCTGGTTGTAAATGTTATATCTGAAGTCCTATTTCATTTTACTTGCAAATCATCATTAAATCCCGTGTCATCTTAAGTAAGCAATAAACTTCTACTTATCCAATAAATTTGAGACGCATCTCCACGACAAATCTCTGCCTTTAATCGTTATTTCGGAGAAAATTAAAAGTCCCTCGCATAAATTCACCTTGACACAGTTACAGCTCCACTCTGTCTCCTTCGAAAGAAATACAACTCCGATTGGCATTTTATGGAACCATTAAGCAAAGACTACACCAGGAGACTCATCACATCATCTCTAAAGCTATCAACATGAACCATCACAACGCCATCATCAGCGTCATCGCTCCATGCAGCAAACCTACGAAAGGAAATGCAAAAATTTGCACTAAACACGTGATTCTCGGAAGAGGAGGATAAGGACCATTGCGCCGTCCTCGCAAAAGTCCATAAAGGCATTTTATGACCAGACGTCGCTGTCATGTAATTGTCTTCCATCGCATTCATCGCAACGTGACATATGACATTGTCCATCCCCAGGTCGTCATAGGTCGCCATCAAGTTGTCGTCCTCTCATTTTTATGGCCCGGTGAGTCTTCTGTTAGGCTAATCATCTTTAATCTAGATTTCAGTGAAATGAACGCATCCTCCTCTGTCGGTCGTTCGAGAAAAACATACGAGCACATCCACAAAGGACGACGACGAGGAGAATGATTTAGAGACAGAAATTTCCGGCCGGGATGCAGATACTTTTATTCAGAGAAATATTTTATGGAAAAATTTGGATGTATTATCTGCAATGGAATTCAGGTCGACGATGAGTTTTTAATGATCACTTTGCTACCTCAATCGGTTTTAAAAACTTGCCCACTCCACCAATCTTAATGACCATCCAGCAATCTGGCCAAAGTCAATTAAATGTTCAACATATCACTGCGAATGCAATTTGATAAGCAAATAACCCTCAGCTTACTCGTAATCCAGCGTTCCAGAGGAACCATCTGCGTCGACCATCGACAACACCGAAAACCGAACAGCAGCCACCCAGATAGCAATCTCAGGATTGTGTTTCGGGCCAGATAATCCGTAAACCGCGCGCGCGCGCGTCGTAATAACTCAATTAAATTTCGAAAATGGAAAAGCGTTGCGGCTGCGTCTGATGGCCAAGCGATCGACAGCGACCGACGTGTAAAAGCGTTCCCTGCCGGAAGGCGCAAAACTTGGATACATTTCATGCCAACGGACCGGTGTAACAGCGTACCATTGTATTCCAGTGTACCATTGTACCAATGTACGACGAGTGCCAGTGTACCGCTGTATCGGTCCTGTGCGCATCTAATTGATACTCAATTACGCGCGATCATGTGCTCGTCGTCGGCCTTTGTTTGGATTTCTGAGGATATTACCCGCCTGCGGTTACCCAGAGTATGGTCACGAAATGAATTGCCGTGCGGTGCTACATTACATGTGTGTGTGTGTCCGTTAATTTGTTGCATTTCGATGATGAACTTGTCCCAGAGCCTAATCAGGACCGAGGTCACGACAATGTCTAAGGGAGGGGAAGGCTATACGAGTATTTGAAAAACTTTCTGTCAGCAATGCGCACGCAATTTATGTGACCTTTTGTAAGGAGGCTACATGATCTCCTCCAGCTCAGGCCCTCATGTTGCAAATTTTATTTATGTACCATTGTGCGATGTAATTGCGATTGGAATGCGTACCGGGATGAGGTATGGGGCGATTGGATAAATTACTTTTGGCCAACATCGTCGGGGGTCTCTGTTGATGTGCTGGAAAAAAAAATAGTCGCTTTGGTGGGTTTTGCGTTAAATTGGTAGTGCACGTTTTCTCATCCTGTGGGCTGTACAATTGTTCCGCGATAACAGTGATTATCCCGGGGAAATGCTTGCAATGAGATTCAACAAGAGTCAACGCAGAAATGTGCATACGAGTACGTTCGGATAGTCGTATATAAGAAGATCCCAAAATGGAATCTGGTTGTTGGTTTTAATCAGAGCTTCTGTGCAGGCTCCAGATAGAGGTGGTGCTGCGTGATGTTGCCATTTTTTCATGGATCCTACTCAAATTGTCTAGAGGTTTTGGATTTCAGGAGATCCCACGGTTATCGCAGTAGATAGATAAATAGTGAAGCGGAGACTAAGGAGCAATTTAATCTCATGCTGGCCAGCATTGCCAGTTATGTAGTTCTCTTAATCATATAATTACATACATCAGTGGACGAGATGCATTCTATTTGGCTTCTGTTCAGGTAAGGGTATAAGAACCAAGTCCTCGGTGCCCTGCAATTCTCTATGTTTTCCACGAAAATCTGAAAAGGCTAACTGTCAACAGAAAACATAACGCAACGGGGCATTCCGAACTCTCCTCTATCACCTGAACAGGACAAATAGTTTGCCATTTCAAATTAAATTCAAAAAAGATGGGTTTAAGGCTACAGACCTAGATATTCTTCTTCATCGGTGTATCTAAACGTTTGCCCTATTAGATTGTGGATCCACAGATCATTATATTTCAGAGAGCTTTGCTAAGATGATAAATGCACATAGAATCAGGGCCGATACCGTAATATGCACGAGGGATAGGAAGCATTGGAATTTCGTAATTTATGCTTCGATATTCATGCAATTATTTTACAAAAGATCACCGATTCATATCCTCCTATTGCTTTTGATGTTTCAAAATGGAATATACCATCGCATCTTAGATTAGCAGACCCCGACTTTAATAGCGCTAAGCACGTGGATCTTTTGATAGGTGGCCGTTTATTTTGGGATTTGTTAACCTGTAAGCAATACCCTTTGGGGGTAGACCTCCATTACAATACCAGGATTGGTTATGTAATCGCTGGACCTTTTGCTGCATTTTCATCGTCCCGTCGCAGAATATTTTATAAATCTAAGGCGATCTCAACGAATTTGGAATCCTTAAATAAGTTGGTACAACGCTTTTGGGAAATCAACTCTTGCAACAAGTACAAGGATAACTTTTTTCTACATCCCAAGGACAGGGCCTTTGAGCAGCAGTATGCACTAACAACTCAGAGGATTGATTTCGGATGCTATAAAGTGCGCTTACCCTTTTGCGGTCATCAATTCTCGGGAACTCATTAACTGTAGTTACCCGCCGTTGTTTGAGTCTGGACCGCAATTTCGAAAAACAGCCCCTAATTAAGCAAATATAAACACCTTGGCCATTTAGAAGTGGTTAAAACTTTTAATTCAACCACCGCACATTTTTTTTTCGCCACAACAACCCGTCTTCAAGATGGCTACCTCAAGTAAAGGGTGTTTCTTTTAGAGGTATGATTTTTAAACTGGGAACACTGTTAGTACGTTATGCTATTTTACGATGAATCGATTAACGCCAGAACAACGTGTGCAAATTGCCCACACTTATTTTGAAAACCATGGTTCGGTTCGCCAAACTTATCGTGCGCTACGTCCATTTTACGGTCGACATAATCGTCCATCTGAGCAAGTTATTCGGAACACGATGAATCGTTTTCGCGGCACGCACACTCCAGTGGATAATACGCATCCCCAGAAACGACAAACAGTGCGAACAGAAGAAATTATTGCCGTTGTGAAGCGCAGTGTTGAGGAGAATCCGAGTGAGTTAATTCGCCATCGTGCACAGCAATTGGAGCTATTCCCATCCACTTTGTGGAAGGTTTTACGGAAAGATCTTGGTTTGAAAGCTTATAAGATCCAGCTTATGTAAGAGTTGAAACCGCGTGACCATTATACGCCATCTGGAGCGGCCTTAACAGCTTCTTTAGGAATTTTAGCTGGTCGTTATGTTTCCTCGATAACGACGTGGATGCCGCTGCTGACATGATCACAGACACTATTCTCTTTGGAATGAGATGCTTTATCCCTCATCGGATGAAGAGTATCACACCAAAAGAAAAGGAATGGTATGATTCGAGCTGTAAAGAGGTTGTCAGGGTTAGAGAACTGTTTTTTCGGTCCTACAAGACCAACCCAACAGAGGAAAACCGAAAAAGTTTAAACGAGCCAGGAATGACTGCAACGTCTTTCTCAAGCGTGTGTAATTCCAATACGACCAAAAACTGAGGCAAAAAGTACTACAATGTCCCAAAGGTAGTAAAAATGTTTTGTCGTTCGTCAAAAATATTAGAAATTCTGCCTCATCCTACATCCCAACTCCCATTTACAATAAAATTCCACCTGTCAGGTATTTGGATTGTGCTTTGTCCCCGCCTACACTTGAGTGCGTCGAATCTTCAATGTGACAAATCCACTTTCGCACTTGTGTAGTAGCAAGAGTTCTTAAAGATCTTAACATTCACAAATCCGCTGGTCCAGATGGTATAACTCCCCTCCTTCTGAAGAGGTGTTCTTCCACGCTGGCAAAACCACTGCCTAAGCATTTTCATCAGTCCTACTCTTTAGGACTCTTTCCGAGCAGACGGAAAACAGCATTTGTCCAGCCCGTCCCTAAAAAAGACGAATCTTCTTCTCTCTCCTCCTTCAGACCCATTTCACTTACGTCCCTTCTTTCCAAGGTCATGGAAACGCTGAAAAATCGTCAGCTCATGAAATATCTCGAAACACGAAAACTTCTCAATGACCGGCAATATGGTTTTCGTAGCAACAGGTCCACTGGTGATTTGATGGCATGTCTCACCGAAAAGTGGAACCAAAGCGTACATCAATCTGGCGAAAGCAAGATAGTTGCACTTGATATTTCTAAGGCATTTGACAGAGTTTGGCATCAGGCTCTTTTGTCGAAAATACGTGCTCTTGGGATCGATGACTCTCTTCTTCAATGGATTAGAAATTACCTTTCGGAACGTTCAATTCAAGTCGTCTTGGACGGTTTCAAGTCTGATATTCACAAAATAAATGCTGGTGTGCCCCAGGGCTCCGTTCTATATCCGACACTCTTTTTAATCTTCATTAACGATCTCTTGTCTGATACTTCTAATCCAATTTATTCTTTTGCTGATGACAGCACTCTCTGCTTCTTATATTCGTTCCCGGACTCACGCCCCTGCTCTTCGGCTGTTGAACGGGAACGGCAGCGTATGCTAAGCTCATTAAATTCCGATTTTATCCTTGAGTGGCACTTACATCGTCGAAACCGATAAACTTTCCATTCTCGGTATGTGTATCAATAACAACTTACGTTGGAATGACCACATATTCGATGTCGCCAAAAATGCTGCAAAATGTCTAGGTTTCCTCAAGCGATGTAAGAAATATTTTACCCTCTCTGATCTGGCCACAATATATAAGGCATTTATCCGCCCAAAACTGGAGTACAATGCCCACATCTGGTCAGGTGCTCCTAAAACATCTCTGCACCTGCTAGATAGGATTCAAAACCGTGCGATAAAACTAATTGGTGATACTGATATCAGTCAATCAATTGACACCCTCGAACACCGACGTAATGTCTCCTGTCTCACTTTGTTTTATCGCTATTTCCACCACCAGTGCTCCAGTGAAATTGGCAGTAGCATTCCGCCCATTCAAACTTTCAACCGTAACACCCGTCTCGCTCATCAGTATACCCTCAAGCCCATTTTCGGACGTACTCTAAAATATCGTGATTCTTTCCTAAGCCGTACAACTCTCTTATGGAATAGCCTGCCGATCTCTGTGTTTCCTGGTCGTTATAACTTGCAAACATTTAAAAACAATGTACATCGGTACCTGTCTTTTCTTCCTCCCTAAATTTCCTTCGCCCGCGCTGTGTACGAACATTTTAAGGGTACAAAAACCCCTTGAGCGCGCGCCGATTGTGGGTGGCCGTGGCTCAAGTGGTAGTGTGTTGGCTTCCCAATCGGACGGTTCGGGGTTCAATACCAGCCGTGACCGAAAGACTTTTTCAGGCAACTAAAATCTTGTGAGATGAATGGTTGCCTAAATATAACATCAAGTCCAATTTACACTAGTAATTTAGCCTCCCCATTAAATGTTGGATGCCACCCATGGAGCGAAATAACCACTGAGCCCAAAAATCTTTCTCTCTCTCTCTATCCAATTTTCCGAAAAACTTAACACGTGCTCCAGCATTTTAAAAGTAGTAATACCCTCTTGAGTGTTAAGTTCATTTAAAAAAAAAAAGTTGCTCGATAAAACTGTTGAAAATTGGACTTCACGATCGCGCTTCATTCGAGCAAACCGTTGCATGCATAGATATCAACATTAGGTTCAAGTATGTTATTTCATATTAAATTTGTAAACCTCTAAAAACAACACCCTTTACAAAAATCAGAGTGCAGTTTGATGCATCTTGTAAGACATCAACTGAACGCCTTACTATATTCGGGCCCAAAGTAACAAAATGACATGGTGATAATTCTTGAAAGATTCCGTTTGTTTGCTCACGTCGTTACGGCGGATATACAACAAATGTATCGCCAAGTACTGGTTGATATTTCTGATTTAGATTTTCAGTTGATTTTATGGCGTAAGGAATGAAATGAGCCATTAAAGGTTCTTCACTTCTCACTGTCACGTATGGTACAACTCCGGGAGGTTAATTGGCAATTAAGACATTACACCAATTAGCAGATGACGAAGCTAGGGATTATGCAGTTGGTGCTAAGTGGTTAAAAGACAATTCTTATGTCGATGATACGATGCTTGGTTCGAATTCTATTGGACAACTCGTTGAATGTCGATGTCAATTGCCGCCAACTGCTTTTTGACTATGGTCTTACGGACATGAGGTCTAGTTTAATGATATCAGAAATCCTGTTGCTGAGAAAATTCCAAATCGATCTTCCCAGGAATGGTTACGAAAACAATCTGAGCCAGAAACAGCGTGAAGTTGGTCTTTAGACATGGGACTAAAACCGCCTTAGTATCCTGGGCTAATGTTCTCCTAGAGGGCGATAAGGTTATATTTTACTTCTCTATAGGATAATACGAGTAAATACCACCTTGATTCCCGAAGTTCCCGAAGTTCCCGAAGCACACCCACCGTGTGGCGCTCCCATTATTCCGAATTGAGTTCTACTTGCTTTGTTAAGTTGATAAATCTCTTGTTGACATTCCCTCTAAATCTTAGCATCATAGCTTGACATTTGCAATAGTTACGTAGGCAAGAGTACACCTATCTCTGTGTGTGTTGGCGATTTTTTACAATTTTAGAAATGGATTTAAATTTGCAACAACGAACTTGTACTCATATTAAGTTTTGCGTAAAAAACGGATTTAATGGTACGCGAAGGGTCGTTTACCAGTGGCACGAGCGGTTCAAAAGCGGTCGTGAGTCAATCGAATATAATGAACGCAGTGGCAGACCATCGACATCGAAAACCGACAAAAAGAAATATTGGTCAATAACGGAAAATTAATCATCAGAGAGATAGCGGAGGACTTGAACATTGCCTATGGATGCGTCCAAGACATTTTGGTTAATGATTTGGGTTTCCGTCGTGTAGCAGCAAAGTTGGTGCCAAAAGACCTCAATTTCATGCAAAAAAGAGATCGTGTTGACGTCGCAAAAGAGATGATTTGCGATTTTCAGGGCGATCCCACATTCATCAAAACGATCATTACTGGAGAAGAGACGTGGGTTTATGAATACGGCATGCAATCCAGACATTAGGCAAGTGAATGACGTTCACCAAATGAGTTAAAAAAGAAGGCAATGCTTACGGTTTTCATGGATTACAACAATTTAGTGCATCATGAATTTTTGCCAGAAAGCCAGACAAAGAGTATTATTTGGGCGTTATGAGACGTTTGCGTGAAACAATTCGCCGAAAGAGATCAGAATTATGGGCAGAAAACTCGTAGATTTTGCACCATGATAACGCACCGTCTCACAGTGCCATCATTATTCTTAATTTTTTGACGAAAAATGCAACAAATACCATCCAACAGCCACCGAATTCACCTGATTTGGCTCCCTGTGACTTCTTTCTGTTCAATCGAGTTAAAAAAGTACTACGGGGAACGCATTTCAGCAGCCGCGCCAAGAGGAAGTAATGGAAAAATCGCAGGAAGCACTGATGGACATACCGAAAACCGAATATAAAAAATGTTTCGAGGATTGGATCAAGCGCTGGCATAAGTGTGTTGCAATCGATGGCGATTACTTTGAAGGGGACAATATAGATTTAGATGAATAAACTTGTATTTTCAACTTTCTGAATAAATTCCGGGAAGGTGGTATACACTTCTGATGTCAACGAACTACAATGTATTGCGTTAAATCGCTGTGTCTTGCAATCAAGCCTTGCTGAACCCTCCCTCAAGCTAGTTCGAGAATGCAAACCTTCTCTGTATGCAGTCATTAGGCTGAATTCACTGAGTCTTGTTTGGGTACTAAGTCCAAATGCGATCACGAGGAGTGGAATTGCCGACAAACTTGCTCAAGGCTCAGAGAAGAGTTTTTTTTTAGGACGCGGAGCTGTGTCAGTAGTGCCTATGGGCTCAGTTATGACTTCCATTAGCAGATAGGTTCTATATATGCATAAGTGTATATGGCATAACTCTGTAGATTGCCGGCAGACCAAATGAATGCTTCCCGACGTCTCTTCATGGTCAGCGACTTTCCTGTTGTCCCTCAGTAGGAAAATCTGCGTACTGCCTACAGTTTTACTAAACACCAAAATGTGGTGGGTACCAAAGTGACAAAACATCCTGCGGCTTTTACTGTGAAAACACAATGGAACACTATCTTTATGAATCTCCCGCCTGCGCTCGCATCAGTCTGGAAATACTTGGCGCTGATATGATGGATCCTGTTACTGCTGGCATTTTATCACGAATGCGTTTAATCTTCTGTCTACGAAAAGCTGATACATTCCACAGGAAAGAATATACAAAGAATACAGATCTTTCTCTGAATATTTTATTCCGATAGAAGAAAAGGTGACCATCATAAAAGGCGTCAACTATCGCTGCAGATTTTATTGGCCACCGATATTTCAAGTTCAGCCAAAGCATAACTCTGTATAACAGTGACTGATGATGGATGACGCGATATTCATCCCGACTTTTCTTTTTTTCTTTTATAAAATCTGTGCTCCCTTAAGGGATTTACGTACCCTTAAAATGCTTGCACACAGCGCGGGCGAAGGAAAATCAGGAAAGAAAGAGAGGTGCCGATGAACGTTGGTTTTAAATGTTTGAAAGTTACAATGACTGGGAAATACAGAGCGACACAGGGCAGGCGCTATAATAGAAATCGTTTCTCTTTCAGTAGCATTCCAGTCCAAACTCAGTGCTTCTGGCAGGGTTTTCAAGGACAAAGAACACTGCGTTTTTCTCCAGAGCCAGACAACATTCTAGCTTTTATTGTCAATTACGGTGAAGAAATTTGGATGTTGAGGAATGCCGTCTTAGAGAAAAATGGAAGCAAATGTTTTCTGCAATTGATACGAGTAGCTAAGAATTATAATAATATGGTGCTACTACTCTGTTTCTAAAGTTTCCTCATGGATATTCTACACGCTGTTGAAAACTTATGCTTCATTTTAGGGAGAAGGTCTATCCTTACAGTCCTTGAATACAGTGCTCCAAGACTTTGTGTGCATGTCCTGCTTCCTTAATTAAACCTATCCCAAAATATCCCCAACAAGAAATTTTATGATCAAGTATTCATTAGGGAAATGACAAGCATCCCCCATTTGTAAGACATTTCTTTCTGTTTAAGATGCCCAACGGCTTCGGATAGAAGTAGCGTCCACAAGTAGGAAATCACAGTGGTTGTGTACCAGTATTCATAGCTAAAAGCCAATTTACTTTATTTTACTTTTTAATTTCATTCGAATTACATTTAACAGTCGTCTTGGAATTCAGTTGCCATTTGAAGTTCTGCAGTCAAGAAGACATCCATGCAGTTCTCATTACTTTTTCGTTCTTTCCAATTAGCAGTGCAGCACTCCAGGGCGTTTTCGGTGGCAAGTTTCCTCAAAATTACCAGCGCAAAAAACTTTCCAGACGAAACAATAAAATCCCAGACATTTTATCCCGCCGGGACTTGTAATAATTCTATTACATTCCATTTGAATGTGATTTATTTCATGAGAGCTGTAACACGTACTAACACAGGCGAACCGAATCAAGAATCTCAACGCATATGGCAGGATATTGCTCTCATGACCTCGAGCCGCTTCTGCATCTTTGATGATGCGCTTTTTAAGGACATCGTGACGAATAGTTACCCCTTGAGTACATTGCCGACATGTACTCGTATCAAAGTAAAGTTACTTATGCCGTCACCCACCCACCGGTTAGTTAGATGATGGAGTATGGAGTATGGAGTACTCGTATATCGTCGGTTGGTGGTTTCACCAACAGATGTTTCCGCCGTATATGTACATGTTCTCATACCGTATGTATGTATGTATTCTTCTATTTGCTCGCGTCCTAAATAATTTATTATTTTTTCCGAACTGAAAAATACCTCTCTGGCGTAATTCTTTGCTTCCACTACTATCCGTATTTGTATGTACTCGTACCTGAGCCATGCCATAAAGACGCCCACTTCAACGCTTGGCAGTGGTTAAAGCCACCCCGGCACCCTTGTCAGGCAGCTTAACGCTGCTTTATAAATTTCAAATGAAATGTTGTTTTAATAACATGGGTGAATTTTTGATCCCGTATCGCTCTATGGTGGCCCAAAAGTTGACTGGAGCTGAAGTTCAACTCGAAGCTGAAGCTGGTAATTTGTACCGGATGCCCAGTCATTCGTTATGCTAAAAAGGATAATGAATTTTTAGTTGTTGCATTATTAATGCGCTTAATATGAGTATACCTGCGGGATCTACGGGTGCTGAGTCCGGAAATTAAATCAAAGTTATGGAATTCATTGGTAGTGGGAGCGGCAGCTGGAGCAGGAACAGGAGCAGGAGCAGGAGCAGGAGCTGAGGCTGTCAGCACTCACCGGGATGAATGATGGGCTAGATTGCGCTGCCAGCCCTGGTATGGGCTGTTGGAAGTGTGGATTGATGTCCGTATTTGGATGAGAGACGAAAGCCAAGAGTGTTTTATTTATTTTCCTGGCAAACATATTCGCAATAGCAGGGTTTTTTTATTTTTTTTTTTCTGAAATCGCTTCAAATGAAGTAGAGGAAAGGATTTGCCAGAATAAGGGTCGAAAGGATAATTGTTAATTATTTATATAGTTGATGCTTTAAGTGGCAGACTAGAAGGATTTTAAGGCGAAATACTTGAGGGATTAGGTGAACTGATACCGGAAACGAATCGAAGGCCTGTGTTGTAGCAAATGTGGTGAGAGTATAGTATTTGAGTGATGGAACTTTTCGAGCCTTTGAGTTAAGTTATAAATGGCAGAGTTTTTTTGAGAGATGACTTTAAACTAAGAGTCCACTGATTTATTTATAGGAAACACAACATACAATTTCTGATCGCAATAATGAGAAAATGTGTTAAAAACAAAAACAAAGGAGAGGGGTCAACTTGGCGATACCCAGTTGTTCGGAAGTTGCCCCAGACCCTTAAGGTCTGAAGATAGTCGCATTTGGTATGACACTGCCGTATACTTATTACGCCTTTTTTGCGCATTATTCATTACTAATTTTATACTTTGCCCACGCATGTGCTTTTTAACCTAATAAAATACGATTTCGTTTGTCAACTGGCTGACTTTTTACTTTCCTCAGTTTCTGTTTAACACTTTGGCATCCCTTGCGGGGATTCAGTTTCCTTTGAAAGTAAAGAAAAATAAAAATCGACTGTAAAACATGTCAACCAACAAGGCAATGTCAATCGCAAATCTGATTCAGAATCTTATCAGCAACTCATGCAAAATGCCAAAGGAAAAGCAGAAAAAGGGATATTTTATTGGCAGAAAGGATCCGCTACACAGTTACTGTGAGAAATTCGCTGCTGAGTATGACGAACCCCAAGCACACGAAGCTGTGAAAGACCCAAGGAAAGGTGTGACCGTTGAATATTTCATCTCCATTGAAACCGTATATTCGGAAGCGCTGGGTGAACCCAATGACCAAATCGAAAACCTATCACGTAAAGTCCAGACACCCCAGCTGGTAGTCCAAATATGAGGAGTGAGCCGCTTGCTGCTAAATCCATTCTCCCGACGTCCCTAAGTTCAACGGCATTACCACCTGTGTAATCCGGGATCGGTCTCTCTTAGACGTACACTGCATTATTTGTAGAGCTCAGCCAAGGTCCTCATTCAAAACCTAGCAGCGACCGAAAGCAATTTCACTACAGCGTTGGACATGCTGATAAACCGCTATGACAGCACACGACGTTTAGTAAAGTCATATTTGCGGGACATTTTACAATTGCCGTCGATGAATCAGGAGTCTGCCGAGGGATTACGCAGATTGTTGGATGGAGCAACCGAAGTAGTTAGGGCACTTCAACAACTCGGGCGTCCAACTGACCAATGGGACGGTTAGTTGGTGGTCCTTTTAACCGACAAATTCGACTCTGTCACTCGCAAAAATTTGGAAATGTCATTAGAATCCCCAAACTCCCTTCCCACTTATGCACAGCCGAACGAATTCCTTCAAACTTTGTAGTTATGGCATCAACTGGCAAAAAGACAAAACCAAGGAACTTGGTCAGACAACATCGAACAGCCACATCGTGTGGAGTCATCAAGCCACCGTTCCTCGAACCTGTCGTAGTTACATTGGCAAACACCTTTTTATGTCCTGGGTGAATTCCAAGCTGAGAACTTCGGCTTAGCGTATGGAGATGGTGAAAAAGTTATGTTGGAATGGTTTGCGAGCTGATTATCGATGTCACTAGTGTACATCCAAATGCCAACAAAAGCATCACATGATGCTGCATGATGACTTGCAATCTACATTGGACAAGGTTAGCTCTTATCACACTCATACTAAAATACCTATTCCACCAGATCTATCAAACGAAGATATACCTCGGGCCCAGCTGGCACCTGTATTACTCGCCACTGCTCTGGTGGGTGTTCGATCTGCTACTGGACACTTTCTGCAGCTACGAACGCTGTTAGATAGCGGGTCACAAGCATCGTTCATTAGCAAGTATCCCGTACAGCAACTGCATCTTCGACGAAGTAAGATCTCGGTCCCTGTGACTGGCATTGGAAATATTATGGTAGGCCGGCCGACGAGTCTGGTCCAAATTATTATAGGTTCTCTTAAGCAGCCAGAGTTCCACATCGATAGCGCTGCACTGATGCTTCCGCGACTGGGTCATTTACTACCGTCTAAACAGCTGAATTTGGCACACTTTCGCCCGTTCCTGGGTCTGGAACTGCCGGGCCCCAACTTCACTATGCCTGGAGCAATCGATCTCGTTCTAGGCGTTGATGCCTACGGTTGAATACTGCAGGATTGGATCAAACATGTAAACTCAAATACTCCTGTAGCACAAAAAACACAACTAGGGTGGGTGATTTATTGGCGCTTGCCACCAACAACGGGTCTAGAGTTGACCACCTCCACATGCGCGTTTAGTGTACCTGATCTTGATGAACTGTTGCAAGACCTGTGGCAGTTCCATGAACAAGAAGATATTCAGATCTCACACCCCATTTGTCCCAAGATGAAGTACACTGCGAGAAATTTTATGAACAAGCGGTTTGTCGAACTACATCTGGACAATACGTCATACGCTATCCATTCAAGGCTACCTCCAAGCTAGAACATTTAGGCGAAACGAGGTCTGATGCTCTTTCGCTGTCTCGAAAGGCGACTGGAGAAAGACGTAAACCTAAAAGGATTTTATGAGGACTTCATGACTGAATATCAGAATGTTGGCCATATGCAACTCGTGGAAGAAGACATCGAGCCGAACCGTGTCTGTTATGTTCCTCATCATGGGGTCTATAAGGATGCCAGTATCATGACCAAGCTAATAACGATTTTCAATGCATCGAAGAAGATCAAATCAGGTATGTCACTCAATGATTGCCTACATGTGAGACCTAAGCTGCAGAACGATCTGTCCAGTATACCGCTAAGGTGGCGAGCTCATCGAATAGGTTTCATTGCTAATATACAATAGAAAAATGCTATTGTCAGATTCTTGCCGATCAGAGTGATACGGACATACAGCGGATATTTTGGAAAGATAGGGATGGAGTCCCTGCTGTCTACCGCTTGCTAACTTTGACGAACGGATTGAACTGTTCTCCGTATCTCACAATAAAAACACTTCATACAGTAGCCAAGGACGAAGAAGTAGAGTTTATAAAGGCAACGCAGATACTTAAGCAGTCGTTCTACATGGATGATTGTCTGCATGGGACGGGTGCCGTGGACGAGGCTCTAATTCTTCGGAAGCAGCTTCAGCGAGGTGGTTTCCCACTACGAAAGTGGAACTCTAATTCGTCAACGTTTCTCCAAAGCCTCCCAGACAACTTGGTTGAGTCAAACGTTCTCTGCGACCTGGATGCAGATCGTACCACTGAGGCTCTAGTAATAATTGGTACTGTCACACCGATCATATTAAGTACCATCATCCCAGCCACAGGACCAATTAAAAAACGCCAACAGCTATCCGATATAGCCAAAATCTACGACCCCTCATGCCTGTTGGCGCCGTTTATATTTACTGGGAAATCGTCTATGGCTCGCAGGTTGCGGATGGGATGAAGCTATACCTGAACCACTTCAACAGGACTGACTTAAGTTTCGAGCAGAGCTTCCGCTGATTAAAAACATCAAAATTCGAAGGTGGGTTTTCACATCCCCAGATGATTACCACGTACAGCTACAAGTGCCCGCCGACGCATCATCGGTCGCCTAGGCTGCTGTGGCCTACTTAAGGGTGAAATCTCGAGAAGCTGGGACCAGAGTACCAATTCTAATGGCCAAGTCAAAAGTTGCTCCGCTAGGACTACTCTGAGTTGGATCAAATCTCATCCTGGGAAACACAAACAGTACCACACTAATCGCATTACTAAAATACAAGGGCCAATTGCTGTTGACTGCTGTAGGTATGTATCGTCGGCGAGCAACCCAGCTGATGTTGCCACCCGCAGTTTGTACGCCTCACAACGTGAACCGTGTGACTTGTGGTGGCTTGGACCAAGTTGGCTAGTGGAAAGTGATTATAAGTGGCCTGTTCAGAAAAGATTTAGCGAAGAAATGCCCGCGGTCACCGTCCTCCTTGCTACTTCGAAACCTGATGGACTAGTACAACAAGAAGAGCACGAAATGTTGAGGAGATATTCCCGTTTGGACCAGCCCATTGCGGTTACCATTTGGTGTCGGCGGTTTGCAGATGTTACTAGGGGAAATCCCCATAAAACCTCAAGCTCGTGCACTGCCAAAGTACGAAGAGACGCCTTACAATTGTGGATAAGGTACGTTCAACATATATACGAGTATTTTATAGAGAAGGCATCGTAAGACTGGACGGGTGGCTGAAGAATGCATCGGTGCCGAAATCTGAAAAATTTCCAGTCATCTTGCCAAAAGACAGTGCGCTCATTATCGCTCATGCCCACAAATTCACCTTGCATGGCGGTAGTCAAGCTACCCTGCACTTTATCCGACGGCGGTGCTGGATAGTTAATGCCCTGTGCTCTATTGGTAAATACATTCGTCGATGCGTCCGGTGCTTTCGGCAGAAGCAAAGTGTTCCTAGTCGACTAATGGGCAGCCTGCCATCTCCTCGCTGTTCGCCATCACCAGCATTTTTACATTATGGTCTGGATTATGAGGGTCCCTATCTAATTCGTGCTTCCAATGTTCGCGGCCATCGCACATACATAGGTTACATAGCTTTGTTTGTGTGCTTCAGTACAAGAGCTATGCCCTGGAGCTGGCCGGGGACATGAGCACGGAGTGCTTTCTTGCCGCTCTTCCACGGTTTTTAACGCAACGCGGCTACAGCTCGGATATTTATAGCGATTGCGCTACAACATTTGTTGGTGCTAATAGAATTTTGAGACAAGAATTCTCCGAGTATTGCAAGCAGGTTCAGATTGCAGCACAAGAGTTTGCCAGCCAAGGAGTTACATGGCACTTTATCCCTCCTTTGAAGAATACTACACGGTGCTTAAGCAGATTGAAGGTGTTCTCAACTCAAGACCCGCTAACTGCGATGTCTGATAACCCGACGGATCTACTGGCGCTAACACCAGGGCACATTTTGAATGGACGTGCGATCCACTCAGTTCTCTAGCCCACTTTACTTGATACTAATACCAATCGCCTGACTAGATGGAAGCAGTTACAGCAGATGCAACAAAACTTCTGGGAGTGCTGGACCTGCGAGTATCTTCATAAGCTCCAAGTCAGATTCAAGTGCCAACAAACATATGAACGGATCTACTATTGACAACCTTTGCAAACGAAATAAGGACAACAAACTTCGGTTCTGCACGCGGAATGTTACATCCCTTAATAGGGCACGTATAGCCGAACAACTACACTCATGCAAAGCAGATGTCATTGCCATCCAAGAAATGCGATGGGATGGCCAGACAAAAAGAGGATGAAAAACTTCGACATCTACTACGGCGATTGTCAACGACGGCAAAAGAAGCGACTATTTGGATGTGGATTTATGGTTAGAGCCAGGCCTAGGCAAGAAGTCTTGATTTTTCGATATGTTAACGAGCGTCTCGTAACAATCTGTATTTAGGCTAAATTTTCCAACATTAGACTAATATGCGCGAATACCTCCACAGAGGAGAAAGACGATGACCACAAAAATGATTTCTACAAACTCTCCGACAAGACCTATGACCAATGCCCTTCCTATGACATTATAATTGTCTTTGGCAATTTGATTGCAAAGCTAGGAAGAGATAGCATATTTGGTAGTACTGTCGGAAGGTATAACCTGTGCGACACCACCTCTAATAACGGTTTCAGGCTAATCGACTTTGCCCGCAGCGAAACATTGTCGTAGCTAGTACGTGATTCCACATCTCGATATATACATAAGGGGACTTAGAGAGCTCCTGATCAATCAGGAGTCCGAACGTTGCGAGGAGCCAATATCCACTTGCACCATCACCTTATTATAGGCAAGTTCGATTGCGGATATACCGAACATCGCAAAAGCAAGCTATTACTGTGAGGAAGTTCCGGTCTTTTCCAGTTTTCGCGATCTTTTGGAGCTCAGTGTGAAAGCACGATATGTCTTCCTGGCAAGCATATGATCAGATTATTACTTCGGGGTTATGTATGGATCATATACATTGATGATCAGTGCTACCTTGATGGCCCCCGTAGACCTTTCAGTCATGCTCACATCAGATTTCTGACATTAAAACAGAACTATGCAGAACGTTTAAAGCTCACTTCTGTAAGGCTTATCTCGATTAACCAGCAATAAACTCAAGCACCATATTTTCAACTGAAAGTTCTGTTTTTAGTCTTAGGGGCTGTGACAGCGGTGCAGACATTGGAATGTCCCGGGACCACTATTTGATGATTGCCACCGTAAGACTACTTATAGCTGCAGCTCGGAGATCCCAAGAAAACACACGAATATCTAAGTTCAATGTCGATAGATTAAAGGATCCCGCAGTCCGCCTTTCACAAGGATTGAGAGAAATTGAGTAGCATGGAACCCACCTCCATCGAAAACCATTGGTGTGCTGTGGAAAATGTCTTCATATCCGGTGCTGAAAGTATAGTCGGTCGGTCACAAGGAAGAAACAATACTTGGCTTTTCAAAGCAACTCGGGATAGGATCGTAGAAAGAAAACACCTCAAAGCTCGCATAGCCGCTAATCCAGCAGAAGGAAGAAATGAGCTAGAGTCTACGTATCGTATGAAGAGGAGAGAAGTTCACAGTAGCGACGTAATAAGCGTAACTATATCAACGCATTGGCTACCGAAGCAGAAAAGGCCACTAGTAGGTGTGACAGTAAGACCATCTACAGAATTACCAAACAGCTCACGGGTGTCCATAGCTCTAAACCACACCTGGTGAAAGCCACAGACGGATCTCTGCTAGTTTCGAATGAGGACCAGCTCCAAAGTGTGAAGGAGCACTTTCTTGCGGTTTTAAGCCGCCTTTTCCCCACCGCCCAATGACCCGCCCGTAGTAACAAATTCCCGAATACGCATTGTATCCCCCTTTACCGCAATCAATGCACTGAAGAACAACAAAGCGGTTGGACTTGACGGTATTCCCGCAGAGCCCTTACGGGAAGCGCCAACAACATCGAGTGAGCTCCTGCACCCACTCATTCAGAGTGCTTGGGAAACAGAGAGTTTTCCTGAAGAGTGGAAGGATTGCCAAGCTCCCAAAGAAGGCGACCTTACGCAATGCGAAAACTGGAGACGAATTTGCGTGCTTGTTGCTGTAGCCAAGGTAATAGCAAAAGTCGTCTGGAGCGAATAAGAGACCACCTCGAAGATGCACTCGACGCCGAACAAACAGAACTCCGCCCTGCATCTTCTTGATTAGACCACATCAACACCGTGCGCATCGATCACCACTTCACCTGCTGTTCATCGGCTTCGCAAAGGCGTTCGACTGTGTCTATAGAGAATTTATCTGGCTTGACTTGCATAGGAGGGGCATCCCAGATAAATTGAGTCCTATTATCAAGGCTACATATGATGGATCCAAATGTCACGTTCTGCATAGAGCGAAGTTGTCAGAGGAGTTTGAAATCCAAAGTGGCGAAGTGGGGTTAGGCAGGGCTGTGTACCAATACTGTCACCAATACTGTTCCTGTTGGTGATAAGTGATGTACTACATGCAGCTTTGTCAACTGGAAATGGACGAATTTAGTGGACTCTGCAATCACACCTCAAGCATCTGGACTACGCGGACAACGTATGCTTACTCTCTCATAGGATAATGGATCTCCATCAAATGACAACAAGGGTGGAGAGAGAAATTGAAAAGAATCAGGCATGGAACTTCCTCATCTAACCAAGTTGAGATTTCTGGACAACCAGTAGAGTTGGTAGAGAATTTTCAATCTCTTGGTAGTGTTGTCTTTACTGCTGGCGGAATCGAACTAGATATAATAAACAGAATCGGAAAGCAAAGACCGCTTTCGGAATGCTGTCCAAAATATGGAGAAACAACTCTATCAGGCTAAAGACCAAGCTACGATTGTTCCGCTCCAATGTTGAATCCCAGCTCCTTTATGGGTGCAGCACTTGGAAAGTCACACCCGCTGTCACAAGACAGCTGTAAACGTTCGTGAATAGATGTCTGCGAAACAACTTGCGGATTTTCTGGCCCAAACGTATCTCTAATGACGAACTTCATGAGAGAACAGGTCCGGAACCCATTGATTCTATCATACGAAGACGTAAGTGGCAGTGAATTGGGTATACGCATCGTAAAGGTCACGAGTGCATTGCGAGTCAAGCGATGCAATGGAACCCTATCACGCAGAGAGGCAGACGAGTGGGCCGACCTAGAAGTACTTGGCGAAAAACGGTCGAAGAGGAATCAGCACAATTGAGGAAGAGTTGGAGAGAGCTGAGATACATCTCCAGAAACCGTACACGATGACGCGTAGGATCTAAATAAATAAGTTAGTAGTATTAGAGACACAAACTAATTCAAAGAAGAAATTCCAAAAGGCCATTCAAAATTCTGTGGAGCCTGTTTATCCGCGCTGCACGACACCAGCAGTATCTAATACCAATATACAAAACATGAATACATGGATATGTACAATGTGCTGCTCACTTACGCAGCAAATTGCAAAAATCTGCGCCGCATCGCTCCATTTTTACACTCATGGAATGGAAGAATCAGAAAACGACAAAAAAAAAATAAGATTAATGGAAGCAATTCGTCAAGTGTCAGGCCGTAAATATCCAGAAAGGAATGGTTGATCCCAGGATCACAACTCCTTTGAATAAATGAGAATTCGCACTTAACATACCGTGGCAATCATTAATCGAATGCTCACCGAGTCTTTGAGATTTCATTCAAAAAAATCACAGACACCACTTCTTATCTGCAGCCTGTCTTTCCTGGTCTCTGATTTTCATTGAGATGAGTACTCGTATCTATAATAGCAGCCGTAAAGTATCTCACCAATCAAGCGACAAACGTCTGGACAGACTGCAACTTGCAATTACACGAATGCAGATCTTCATTAAGCCCTCAGTCTATTGCCCGAAGAATAATCCTTCGCGTAACACTCCAATCAAATTAATTTCAATAAAATTGCAAAATCCCCCTCGGCAACCCTTTTCACAACTAGTGCTCCTCCAAAAATATCATTCGCATCCACTGGCATAGACTCTGGCTCTACAACGTGGGATTAAGATGTTTTAATGAATGAAAAACAATTCCTGGTGCTTCTCAGTTCTCCAATTGTAACCAATTTGTTTCGTGCTTCGAATTTTGCTAAAGGAACAGTGCCAGCAAGGCCTGCATCTTTCACTCCCAGTTCTAAATTTGGACCACTCACCCCGTTCTGAGAAACTAATGAACAAAGAGTTTTCGAGGCGCAACACACAGCATATTTGGCAGTCTTGTTGGATGTTTTGTTCGTCGTGTTGCACCATTCTTAGGAGGATACTTACGGATACGGGACGCGTTCATTATTTTATGTCAGATGACGTTCTCCGTTTATGTTTGTCCTCATCGTAGACAATGAGACAAATTAAATTGAATAAATTAAGAGATGCAAGCGTTCAGATGCCAGTGCAGTTGGCGTAGTTGCAGCATTCAAATTCGCACTAGTGCTCGCACATCATGCAAAAAGTCTTAAGTCATTTTGGCGGTAAGGGTGTCGCTGGGAGGTTGCGAAAAGTTGCATTTGCTGTGATTTATGATGGAAGAATTGTTTCCTCCTCGTTGGTGCGAGAAGAAATTTGCCACATATGAATCAGGAAGATCATTACTTAAACATGCTATTCATAGAAAAATGATAAGGGTAGAGGAATTTACGAAACAATTTTTGAGTCATGTGAGTAAAAGAGTTTTGAAAAAATTCATTAGAACAATTCATTTGAAGCTGCTGAGGGAAGGAAATACCTCAGGTTGGCTGTGAAATCTCAGTTGGCAGTCGACGAGACCTTAGGAGTTCTTCTCTTGATATATCACTTCTTTTTACTGTCAGAGAACTAGTTAATTGTACTCCTCGTATGTTCCTTTTATCAGAATTTCTTGATTCTGCGTAGAGGGATGTGAAAACGTTTTAATGATAAAGTGTCAACAGTGCTAGCACCCACTATACTAGCGCCGAGTACATGCAGGCGATGTGATTGTAGGCCGAATTTGTACAGAGAATGTGCTATACCATGTCAATATTCTCATAGCACACCAATAGTGGCTTGGCTGCTTTGACGTGACACGAAGGTTTAAGAGTCAAAGCTGAGGATTCTAGTGAGGCGTCAAACTAAGCACCAAATACGTCCAAACTAGATGTAAAAGAGTTAACAGTTGTGGCTCTTTCTACAACACGTTCGGTAGATTGAGCTGGAACGGTGGAGAGATTACCGGAGAGGCATTGCCTGTTACGGTTGAACTCCATAAGAATAGATTAGTGGTTGGTCAGGATACTGTTTCTGATGGCTTATCTCGGAAAACCGAAAAGGTGGAACGGGCTCGAGAAGAGACACAATCTGAAGGACTACCGTTTAAAGGACAGCTGAAGAGGCGACGGAGATGCAAGGCAAACACACGGCGTAAAGAGATGGCAAACATCTCGAAGGCACAAGTGCCAAAAGTCTCACTCCCCCAGCGGCGACGGATAGAGTGACACCCATTGAAACCGATCAACCACTTGGATCTGGAGCTGCGCCCCCTTCTTCTGTCCCGAACAGGGCCAAGAGGAAGAAAGTTTCCGGCGCTTTTGCAGACTGGTCTCTCCGCGCACAATGCCCGAATGAAACCGGTCCTGCCACCAGCTAAGGCTGCAGCTCCGGTGGACGGAAATCGACATGAAGCGATCAAAACCATTGTTAAAACCAAAACCAGAGGCCAGTGCTACAACGACCAAATATCGTTGCTCTGATCGACGGAAGTTGGCCAAAGCGCTGCAATCCCCGCTGAGGAATAACTCTGGTGGTGACTTTCGCAAAGCAAAAGATCCGGCTGAAACCGGTGCTGCAACCAACACAAGTTGCAGCTCTGGCGGACGGAACTTGGACGTCGCTGGAAAAGTAACCTCCAACAAAACCCCGAAACGCCAAAGGCGATGAGACAAGCGCAGCTACAAAGATGCTTCTATCTCCTCTCTGACGCTTCGAATTAGGAGGGCTGACAATGACTACAGTCTGAATGATGCTGAGTGCAAAAACTGTGTCGATCAACTGTGAGAGCTAGCCAAAGCAGAGAATGTTTGCATTTAAGCAAAGGACTACGTTATGGAGAATGGAACTCTTAGAGTGGAGTGCTCCACCCATCAAACTCTTGAATGGCTACACAAATCTGTGCCGAAAATCTCACGCCTGGAAACCAAGACTTTCGAGGTTTTCAGTCAACCAAAACTGGCACGCGCCATCTTCTCGGTTCCGGGGTAACTCAGAGAACGGGAGTTGTTCTGAAAAGTGGAAAATCTACTCTCAAAGGTAGAGAAAGAACCAGGAAAACAAGGACGGCTCTTCTCTTGTTGTGGGCTTAAACACACCTTCTGTAGAGACTATTTAGTCGGGGTATGACCCACGTCTTTATTTGCACCTTGGAAGAATTAATTTACACTTTGTTTCCAAATGAGTGCGGATAGGAGAGGACCATCCCAGTACCCATCTATTCTGTATACTTAAATCAACCTTCAACATTCCATGTCTGCTACTGCATCCCTATGTAGAAGGCTTTCCATGCTGAATACAAAACCCCATATAATATCCATACAGGAACCATGGGTGTAGAACAAACGCATCTGTGGTCTTAGATTTTCGTAGCACTTTATGACGAGCGATCGGTAAGGCCGAGAACTTGACTTTATGTGCCAAACTCACTCTCACCATCTAAACTTGTGCTATTTTGTAACCAAGATTCAGTAACTGCAGACATAATTCGTAGCTTATGTAGCTTATGGCACAAATTCGTCGTTGCGTCTGCATATTTTCCCTATGATTCGTTACTGCCGCAACCACCGGCGGCGCTTTTCATAACTCATTGCATATTGTGACTTCTGGAAGCTGGGACTTATCATAGGCCGCGATGCTAATGCTCAGACCACTTTTTGGGGCAGTAGCAAATGCAACGTGAGAGGTAATCTTCTCCTTGATTTTATACTATCGTCTGACCCGGCTTGCAACAATATTGGCTCCCGGCCAACTTTTGTCACGAGAGTAAAACTGCATGTAATCGACTTAACTCTATCCAGCAGGTATGCTAAAGAGATTATTAGCTGGAAAGTACTATCGCAGATTCCCATGTCAGACCATACATATATCGAATTCAGAATCGGACGCGAGGTCGCGACCTTGTTGAAAAGAAGGAATCCGCATAAAACCAACTGGACGTGATTTGAGAAGGAGCTCGGCATGTACAATAGTGCTCCACTTACGGTGGGACAGCCTGGGTCCTCGGTTAATATGAAAGATTTCATTAAAAGGAACTTCCAAAGAGTACAATGGACTAATTCTTTGTCTGCAAGCTCTGTTCCAACGGAAAAAAAAAGTCCGTCCCAGGCGCGGTGTCACGTTACGATGCCGGTGAGTGACAGCTGACCTCTTCGAGACATCGATAAGCATTCGTTTGGTCCTCTGGCATCATGGAAAATCGTGCGATCGGCAGTTATGCTCATACGAAACCCGCAGACAGTTCCACCAAAAGATCAGATCCTGAGAAACTCTCTAACCTTGCCTAGCAAGTTTAACGACGATCTCCTGTCCCGTGATCCATTTGTGACCTGGGACCTAAAGAAGGCTGAGTGAATTCAACTTGCTTGGAATTTTTAAAAGCGCGCAAGAAGGTTTTCTTCCACGGCTCAGCACATGGTTGATTTGGTTGCTAGTTCAGCACCTGGAATAAATCAGCTCTTATCTAGGGATTCTTGCTGTTGAATACTATACTTCTGCAGTACAAATTCTACTGCTTAAGGTTCGCTAATTTTTGCATGTCAACAAACGGGTTGATATCAGCTTCATCGGTCAAGCAAGCACAAATGCAGGGCCTTTGCAAGAAAACTGAAATCCCATACAGGTTTAAGCTAGACGATTGCTTTTCGGATCAAGTTTCATGACCTGGCATCTGAGCGGATTCTACTAAGATTATTTGCATAATGCAAAGCTCCATACTTTTACCACAAAGACCAGATACGAGTATCATTCATCTCTTTTTCGAAAGCCGAATAGACTACTGAAAAATCAGACCTGAGGTCGAAAAATATGTCGACGTCGATTTCCTTGAAATAAGCTCACTGTAGAGTATTTTATATCCTCGATATACACACACAGATTAAGCTACGCTCATAGTTGGTTCACAATGTGGATAGCTAACCGGAAGGTACCACTAGGAATTAATAATGGTACTGGACCCGTGAAGCATTGCTCTATCAGGCGAGGAATAAGATAAGAAGGGGAGAAAAAGGTTTGTAATTAAACGAAAGAATCTTCGTTTCCATTAAAAAGCAGTGGTCCCCAATTCCTATGCCATTCAGTCTGAAGCTATGATGATAACAATACTATTCTTTTTAGAGGCCAAGCTATAGTCGAACAGAGTGAGTTTCTCCAGGCGAATCGGTGCCAAACTACAAGATGGGTCTGTGGACCAACAACGTCATTAACACAGTTTTTTGGGATACACATGGCAAATCGTTGATATGATATGGTAATGCGGGAGTAGGGCCAGGGCTCCTTTACACTTGCGACCAGATTGATCTATGCCATCCATCAGTTATTTATAATTTCCAGAAATTGGATCAATTCTTTCTGCGAGAATCATCTCATCTTCATGGAGAATATATTTGTTTAGAAATGTTGGTGGTCTACGTATCAGTCCCGGACAGTTGGTGATTGAGTGTACATAGTTTCACTCACAAAGTCTACATGTGATAGTGTCGATAATTCAAAATCTATTATTATGCTACAAGGAAAGTCACCAGTTAGTGCTCCGCACAGTCTTCTTAATTGTTTCCTATTAGGGGAAGGGCCTATTTGGCTATTTCGGCTGAACACAATCTTTCCCAGTGTTTTATTTCCTGTTTCTTACCAAAGCCAAAGCTTTAACAGGATCCGATAAATGAATTTTCCGCTCCATTTTGAAGCTGGTCATCCGGTTTTTCACAGCTATCGTGACCCTCATCCCCTAGTGCGACTTTGTTCAGGGTGACTAGGTTGTAGACTGCATTGTGTCACCCTAGGAGGATCTACCATGAGTATGAGGAGCTATATCTTTACTTTAATACTGCTATTATAACTCTTTCATGTCAATTAGTAGAATATATACAGTTTCCAATAAGATAGTTAGTTCCGCCTGCAATAGTAGCATCCTTATTTATTGTAAATGGCAGGTGGGTTACAGCTGCCACCGCTCCTGAACTTATGCCTTCAAACGGTTTTGGACCATCAGTATATCTCCTTTGTAAATCAAAGTCCAGCCATATTAGATTGACGTTCCATTCTACTTTTATCAGAAAACAGACCCTGTACCTCTGGGTTCCAATTGGCCTAGAGTTTGACATATGGCAGAGGTGCCTTCTATCTTGTTTAGTATTTCCAGGCGACCAATGACCTAGCCTTGTTTGAAGCCGTTGTTGCGCGATGAACGTAGTTTTTGAGTGATAGTCTGGTTACATTCTCTTGAAATGCTACATGAAGTGGAGCTAGGTTTAATAAAGCCTCCATGTCTGCAATTTCTCATAACCCTTATAATGCATAGAGATGGAAGACGTAAGATCTTGCACTGTTTCATTATTGTTGATTATTATTGGTCGTGCCCCGTCACACCACCGTTCCGTATAGTATTAGTAGTTTAACAATTTAATTATACAGCCAATATGTCATTTTCGGGTTTAGGTTCCATGGTTCGCCAAATAGCGATTTTGTGGCCTATAGGTAGTTGAGATTGGCTCCCCAATGGAGTATTTTTTATCTAGGATTACTCTAGGTACTTAATCTGTTCCTCACAGGTGCACCACAAACCCATCTACAAACAGGCCGAAGAAGTTAATCCCTCTTTTCCTTATGGATTATTCTTGTAGGGATTAATTTTGAGCCTCTCCTTTATACACCAGTCCCAAGTAGTTATGAGGGAGTCTTGCATCAGATCCCTGATGGCAATCGCATAGTTACTCCTAATCATAGCAGAGATATCATCTGCATATGCTCTAGCTTTTTGTCCTCTGGAGTTTAAAACTTGCATGAGGTCATTAACTAACTCTCAACACAGGAGAAGGGTCAGTACTCCGCCCTGAGGACAACCCGTTGATATTCAATTCCTTGTGGCCTATATTTTAATTTGTTATTCTTGGGTGTAGCATGTTGCTTATAAAATTTGTAGTCATTGGCTTCAAAAAAATTAAGCAATCAACGGAGAATATTATGCCAACTTATTGGACTGGTCCAACTACGGCTTGAAGGAAAAACCACAGCTTTTAGCCAAGAAGAAAGTGCTCTTCCGTCAAGACTATGCACGGGTGCACTCCCTTATGCGCAATTCACTCCGGATTTAGCCTCCAGTGACTATTTCCTGTTTCCAAATCTGAGGAAATGGAAAGGGATTTGTCTCCGAAGACAACATCATCGTTCAAATGAACACCCATTTTGAAAACATCGTCAAACATTATTCTTTGTATTGTATGAGCTCAAATTGAGCTCAAAAAAGACTTCGTTGAGAAGCAAAAGGTTTCAAATTAAGGGAGTACTGATCCGCTCCCCAAATAAATAGTTGTTTATTGTGACATTCTGTTTAACTCGGTAATATGATGCGTCCTCTTTTGTATTGTAGGAAATGCCCCAGTGACAGCTTAATGCGTTCTGCCTATGACTTTTGAAAATTGTGGCTTTGGTGTTGGGTTGCATACAGTTGTCTAAAGTATGATGTTGAAAAAATAGAAGAAATAGTGCATTCCTTGCATAAATACTTAAAAGACCTCGGTGCGATTGCTTTCTACCTTTATAAAGTGACGAGTGTTCTGCATTAACTGATCGGGCCGAAAACCACCTTGATCGGCGCCAATCTGATAATTTCGTTGATGTTAGGGACACTGATGCCTCTATAGCTGACGTAGCTAAGATGGTTTCTTTTCCTAGGTACCGTGCATAGTTTGAACTGACTTGGAAATAGTTTGACAGGTAGGCTGGCCGGCATAGCAGCCTTGTTGTATCTTAGGTTAGGTATTGATGTCTTTACATCATTTTGGTAAAGTGGGCTAACATTTTTCAGTCCATCGCTCAGGTTAAATTGTTCATTCTGCCTGACACCGGGGTTTGGATCGTCTCATTGTTAAACAGTCTGTAGAAGAAGTTTCATATCCTCAGCATCGACTGTAAAATATCTTACTCAT
The DNA here is from genome assembly GCA_963966105.1 of Volucella zonaria. Taxonomy (NCBI): domain Eukaryota; kingdom Metazoa; phylum Arthropoda; class Insecta; order Diptera; family Syrphidae; genus Volucella; species Volucella zonaria. Next base: position 189,091,479 of record OZ014532.1, on the reverse strand, counting down.
TTCAAGCGTTTGCGACTCAGATCTTTTCAACGCTGTTCATGGAATAGAGTCTTTTCATTTCTTCTTATGCTCTTGCTTTCTTCTTCAGAAAAGCCACTGTTCTTTCATTCTCCTTGACTAGGTAGTAATTCAAGTCCACTCCGCCCGCCGAGATTTCTTGGACATCCATATTACTAGAAGACTACTCCATCTGTAAGCATAGTTTCACAGCCCGCTTATAGTCGGACATCCACCGCCGCACTACCTGTATGGCCATCCCTTATAGGAGTCTACAGATTCCACGTGTTGCTCGACTGCACGTGGTCTATTTAGAGTCCGAACTTTTCTTTTACAGGATCGTCCATGGTGGCCAAAGGTTGGCTCGCAACAGATGAGTGTTTACGTGGCCTAGTATTTCGGCCAACATACAGCCTCCAACATAAAAGAAAAAGCCCTTTTTCTGGAAAAGGCGGTCTGATATTCCGGGGCCAGTAACCCGCTTCATGTTCACCGCTACCATCTCTATTTCAGTACACCGACTGCACCTGAGAATCTTTACTGATTTCAGCTCCAAATAAGTTTAAGTAGCGGGGATAAGAAATCTGCCATACTGACTGTTAAGGCTCAGTATGTCATTTATTGTTCTTTTTTCTCCTGGTCAACACTTATTTCTAAAATTCCGATAAATTAAGCCAGGTTGGTTGAAACCAGTAGGCGTTGTCTACCATGAAAAACATAAAATTAACATATTTGATGTTCAGATATAGTTGCAGGGCTGGACATCCTCAGTCTAATTTCGCTGAGTGCCTACTCAGCCTACTAATCGTACAATTCCCATTCCCAGGGTCAAGCCAATCAATTGGACCCTCAAATGGAATAGCAGGAGAACGTGTACCCAAATATAGTGTAATTTCACAACTTTCGAATATGTCCAGCTAGAGCCGAAGCCGTTCCAATATATCCACTATTTTTGATACTGATTACGGAATGCTCTGAAAGACTGCAACTGAGCAGATACCCAGCTAAACAAACTTCAAAAGCATTGAACTGACAACCGAATGCAGCAATAAAATCTCTTCATGGTCCTTACTAAATTCCACTCTCTATTCCAATATAATGTGTCTTCTGCTCATCAGAATCGGGAGTAATTCTCCAATTACAGAACTCTTTACGCTTGACAACCGTATCTCCTGGCCTATTTCTGAGGCGATCATTCTCATGCCCAGGATACTCGTGTTATATTGCAGCATCAAACGATTTTCTTAAAATATAAAAATAGCTTCTTCCTTAGAGGAATTTCCCTACAATTATTCAATTCAATCCAATTCAATTGAAAGGGTTTTCAAAACAACTCCGCATGGATTAAAATATTCAATGGAAACCTGTTTTCGAGGAGATATTTTACATAACCGAATGCTTAAAATGAAGATTCTTCCGACAGATTTGTATGCATGGACTTCAACTATCTGTTTACGATGCAAGTACTTGAATTTTAAATTACATTCAATCTTTATAACTGTAGTCCCGTTTCAAGGTATCATGTTAAATAGACATACCATAAATACCTTCCTGGTGTATATTTTATTGCAATTTACCGTTTCTGAGTCATATCAAGCAGCCAGTTCACATTTCTCCTTCCACCAGCTTAGTAACTTTGCTTCGCCTGAAATTGAGCCCACTTCGAGGAGATTCCCTGGAAACCAACGTATGCGTAAGCGCACGCCCCTTGAGGCCTATCACGTCCGCATACAAGTTAAACTGTCAAATTAACCCGTCAAATTGGTCGCTGCAAGGAAATACCAAACAGCGCCACGAATGTCCACTACCACGGTAAATATCTCCCTCAAAAATTGAATCGACAAATTCCCTAAACGAGCACACATCACTTAAAACGGTCATCCGATTGCATGCACCACAGTAGCGCAATCGACATCCAAAAAATACCACAAGCATCATTCAAAAACGATCCGAAAAAAAAAATAGTCCCCTCTTCAGTGCAATTAAGGTGCTTTAGCCGAAATTCGTCTCTCAGTACCAAACTAATGAACCTTCGGCCATCATCATCGTATTTCGCGAAATGACAAATGGCCCTTTGAGAATCCAAAATTGATATGTCGAATGTCTCGACTCGAAAGATGCGGAACCATGCCCCAGTCTCGCTCCAGTATCATATCAGCAATTAGGCTTCACCTCTTAACGACTGAAATTCTTTCAATTTTCAAAATGCTATCATGTAGTGCCGTGGCGCACATGGACAGTCTCAGTCTCAGTTCCAGTCTCAGTCCCATTGATGGCCTCCATCGAGGTACCCCAGGTACAACTACCTACATCTCAATTATTTATCTTAATTACCACAGACTGGAGATGTTTCTGCGAAAAGCCATTCCGAGGTATGGCGCATTGAGAATGCTGTCCGAGACTGTGAATTGGTGAATTGCATTGCAACCGACGGGACTTTTGAAGTTTTCAAGTCTTGCTGCTAACTGCCTTGTACCCAGATACGGATAAGACGAGGATATTTCAAGTATTCTACTGGACAAGGATTCGCAGCCAAATGAAAAACACAAAACGATTGAAACAAGAAAGGAGATGGGGGAAAATATTGATACGAAAACTGTTCAATTGCTTCGGTCAATTTGGTCCATTGTTGCCACGGATTCCATAGAACACACAATACGAAAGGGGTGGTAGGTGGTGCTGGCAAAATGGATGGTGATACAATTTCAATTTATATTTGCTCCAACGAATAGACAAGGTCATAACCTGCTTTCCAGATATGGTACTGCTGGCACCGATGGTACTGATGCTACTGATGGTACTGATGGTACTGATGGTGGTGCTGGTTGGTGTGAAATAAAATGCAGTGACACGTTTCTCAAATATAAACGGCAGAGTTTTTTGTTTCGCGCCATCCATGGAATGTTTTTAAATTGAATCGAGAGAGGGCCACAACAAGGGGTAGCACTGCCAGTAGACAGGAATAAAATAAAAGTGTCAAAATGTCATTGGGAATTTCTGAACTTGAATTTATTGATTCAATTTTAGTGCTCATGTGGCTGTGTGTAAGCAAATAATATTTGCTCGTCGTGTCTATTTACTGTAAGAATTAAGAGCGTTCATAAAAATTGGAGCAACACAAAAAAAACGGGGGAAAAAAATAGGTCGACAGGGCCATGGAAACGACGGTTATGCCATGGCATCGCTTTAATTACCGCCGATAAATTTGCTGATCTAAACGATAAGTTATATGCTTAATTGACTGTGAGGTTATACTCTTATTCGGCCTTGGAATGATCGTTTTTTGGCTCGCATACGGGATTGTGTTAGGAGTTGGTTATTTCGAGCTATGAAATATCATACAAGAGGTGTCATTTTAAATCAATAGGAAAACGTAAATTTTTATGAAAAGTGATTATATTTTTATCTTAGTCTAAAGTACAAACTCTGGGGTTAGTAATAAAGTACAATATCTGCCAAATGTTGCGAATAACAGCTCTGATATTTTCCTTAAGTGCATCAATCGTTCGTGGAGCATTGCCGTAGGTTAGGTTAGGTTATGTAAAAAAGGGGTGTGTTGAATATGCTATCACGCAGACACCAGGAACCAAAACGGGCCCATCGCGATCCCTGTGGAACCGGTTGAATTTGTCTTCAAATGGCAAAAACCTAAACAATCTCCCTGGTGAAACAGACATTTTCCCTGTAAAAGCTAAGAAGGCCTTTAAATTTCGTGCCATATATTTCTTCTAGATTTTCGAAAAAGTATTTCCCTCAAAATTTTCTTCGACTACGCGATATTGCCTCGCATTCATACCGCAGAATCTGCAAATATCCGTATCTGACAATTTGAGTCTCTTTGCATGTTTCCGCAGGAGACAGTGTGCTGTCAGGATTCCTATTACTGTCCTTAGCTTAGGCCTGTTTAATTTTATTAGCTACCTAGATCTTTGGCCGTCAATAAGCGGCCAGAGAATCTGGGATACCTTGTGTCCTTCAAGACTTGACCACCTTAAGATGGCAGGCTTTTCTGATATATTTCCTCGATAGTGCTCCTCTCTATGCAAAGGGGTGGTTTGATGTTGGCAACCTCACTATTGTCGAGCAGCCCTCGTTTTCTTGCAAGCACATCCGCTCGTTTATTTCCGTTAATATCGCAGTGTCCTGGCAACCAGGCTTACCCGATTCTGACTGAATAGTGCCTTGAGCACTGTGCGACATCCCCTGGCTGTATCAGATTTGACGTTGGTTAATGACTATGGAAGCCGTTCTTTGAACCGCAGCTAATTTTCGGTAAACCGTTTTCTTATTTATTGCTTTCCAACATGCTAGTGCGCCATATGTAATTATGGGTCTTACCACCACTGTTTACAGCCCTTACACCATAGCAGGTTTTAAGCCCCAAATGTGTCCTTCTGTTCTTTTGCAGATAAAAAGAGCATTATATGCCTTTTTGGTTCTTACCGCTACATTGAGATTCTAATTCAGTTTTTTGTCCAGAATCACAACCAGATACATCGCACTCTTAGAGGGGCAATAACACTCCGTTGAGTTTTGGAAGTTTGAACTGCGGTATCTTGTACTTTCTGGTAAAAAGAACCAGCTCCGTGTTGGAAGGGTTGACATTGAGGCCACAGCTTTTGCCCAAGTGCGGATCGTTTTCAGGGTAACCTCCACAATGTCGCTTAAATATTTAAATATTTTCCCTGCACTATTATGGCTACGTCATCTGCGTATGCCGTGGCACTTATACCTATTGTACTAAAATTTTTGAGGGTGTCATTGATAACCAGCACCCATAGGAGTGCTGATATGACTCCCCCTTAGGCGTTTACTTTCCTGCTTGCAAGCACGTTGCGAACCCAGTTGTAATGCCTTGTTAGCGTCTACTAGAGCATTTTTAATGGCGATGCACTTCACATTATTGAAGGCTCCTTCACTATCGAGGAAGGCCGCCATCGCTAACTTACCGAAGTGTGGACTCTTCTCTATTTCCCCCACCATCTGGTGCAGGGCGGTTTCTACAGATTTGCCTTTCATATATACATGCTGTGACTCAATCAAAAAGCCATTACTGCATCTGCTCCTGAAATGAACCTCCAATAATCGCTCTAGGATTTTACACATAAATGATGACAGATTTGTTGGTCTGAAATCTTTTGCTGTTATATGCCCCTGTTTGCCGGCTTTCTTCACTCCGAGCTGTTGGTATGTACCCTATTTTTAGACTGTGACTAAGAATTTCCATATTTTTTTTGGATTGCTACCTCCGGACTAAATTGGCCATCGAAACTTTTTCCTATTAATAAGAACACCTATTTCCTCTTCAAAGAGAGAGAGATTATGTTCTCAGTGTGCCGTAGAATGCCAAAGTTATCTGATAATGTGGATCCAGGAAAATAGGTTTCCACCAACGATACCAGAGCCTGTTGGCTACTTGTATACCCGAGTGTATATTTACCACTTACCTGACCCAATCAGTCTTCCTAGGATTTCTTTGAAAACTAAAATACATATCTCGTTCTGAAAGCTCGCCTTGAAGCGTATCCATCGGTAATCCGACATTGAAGTTTCGTCGACTAGCCTTTATTCCTTTAATTTTAACACTTCTGTATTTTTAGGAATGGTGATATTGTTTCACCACAAAAGTGGGTGAATTTCCTCTATTGCAAATATTGAGGTTGGAGGATATAATGAAATCATGAAGGGTATTTTTTTTAGAGGTTTCATTTTTAAACTGACAACACTATTTTTACAGATAGTCAATTTGACAGTTGAAAGCTGATTTATAGTCAGTACATTTTGCCATTTTACAACGAATAGATTAACGCCAGAACAACGCCTGCAAATTATGCAAACTTATTTTGAAAATCATGGTTCGGTTCGCCAAACTTATCGTGCGCTATGACCATTTTACGGTCGATATAATCGTCCATCTGAGCAAGTTATTCGGAACACGATGAATCGTTTTCGCACCATGTACACTCTAGTGGATAATACCCATCCCCAAAGGGATGGGGCCTAAGGCCCGAAATCTTGTTGCCCTTATTAATCCCGGCTCATGCAAAGTAACGTCGTGTCTGGTGCTGTATTTCACCAATCAGGCCGTCGCTGCCTTACTGTTGTGCAGATTTATCAGCAGCACTTCCATCATCTTGGGGGCTCCTCCTCGTCCTTGGCTTTGGTCGAGGGCTTGACCATCAACCTTCCCATGGTGTACCTTACCATACTTTTCGATTTTTCAGCAGTCCCTGTTAAGTGACAGCCCGTACTGCCATCTAGGCCCCGTCTTAAGGACTCACCATGTATCGCCTTTTAGTTCCCGATTCTGCACATGGAGTAATCCCAGGAACTTCTCATGGTAAACACGAAACCCATACCCATGCCGTCGGCAGAGTGCACTTTGCCAACTCTGCCACAGTCATGCATGTTGGCTTGACGCTTTTCCAAGCATCGCATACTTCCAAAACGAAGCGTCAGGGGAAGTCCACATAAGGCTTATTCCCACAAGCTACAACCTTGCGTCCGCCTTCACAGCCAGCGCCGTCGAATTTAAGTTCCCAGATAATTCCTCCCACAGGGAGTCTTGGAACTTCTCCACGACGTTTTTCCACTGGTCGGACGCCCGCGAGGCTTCAGCTCGTTAATTATGGCAGCTCGTCTTTCGGGTCGCTTTGCTTTTGATGCAATGCGGATGAAGTACTAGCCTTTTTTGCATCGTTCGGCTCCACGACGTCGCCGGATCAGCTTCTCTTTCTACTAAAATCTGCCGTCCTTCTGAAGACGATAGCCCCCTCCTTTAATTTTGCCGCATAGGAGGTAAAGGGAGCCTAATTCGCTTCTCCTCCCGCCTTTGCAGCAACATCTCCCTTGCTTGCCGCCTACTGAGTAAACGATTTGTTGGCCAGGATGGTCGTCGCTCTCTCAAAGGCGGCTTTTTCCTATTCGCTTAGGTTGGTGGGATCACAGCCCCCATATTTTGCTACCTTACGCCTACCGTTATGTAGCAAACCTTTTCCTTTTGGTGTGGGTTTTTCGCACTCTTGGCAGCGGTGATGGAGGTGGCAGGCACAGCGACTGAGCGAGCTGTTCCCACTTTTTTCACCACCGCAGCCTTACCTTTACTTCTTTGCCTCTTGGAGATAGCTTCGGCAGCGGGTGTTCCAGCTGCCTTGGCTACCCCTTCGACCAAGGTCCTACGCTGTGCATCACTGGTGTGAGTACCAGCCTGCTCGCCGGTAAAATCGCTCTTTTTAGTCAGTGTTCTTTCGAGCACCTCACTATCGCTAGCCAGAAGCTCCGCTTCTTCTATTGCCCCTACCAGGAGTGAGATGGATGATCGATATTTCGAGTTTACTCACCTCTAACTCTTCCTGGACAGGGATTGTCTGTCTTGTGTTTTTTTAGTTTGTTTTTTCAATTTAAAAATTTGGTTGCCACGAGAAGGGCCGGAAATAAAAGGTCAGCCCAGGCAGCACCGATATGCCTGGCTAAGGCTAAGTATAACAGGCCCGCGCCAAGGCGCCTGAGAGAGTTCATTCACACTGGGTTTGATGCCCAATCTTGCATCCTTCGGCAGGGTTTGCTATATGCTCATACCACCACTGGAATCAGGTTTGGCAGTTCTTAGTTCGCCGTAGCCAGTTAAGTCTTTGCGACTTAAGCTTCCGCACCGACGACAAAGTGCCTAGCTCGCGGAGGACAATTATTTTTAAGTTCAATAATTTCTAACCACTGGAATAATAGTCAACTAAACAAGAGAACGGTGATTTGAAAAATGGAAGATATCTGAACCAAGCTTTAAGATAGGTAACTTCGGGATATTGTGATGAATTAAAGGTTCATTTGGCTTTGAGCTCCTAAATTTTTGACGAATTTTGCAATTGTTAATTAAATTTTGATTATTGCTTGCTAAAAAAGAAGACTCTGTGTTCTTCATTTGCATAACACTGATCCATAAGAGCACGCCACTAAAAAAGTCTAACGGGGTCAAATGGCAGCTCCGAAGAGGCCAATGAACATCACCAAGGGGCTGATAACACTATTACCATGTGGTTAGGCTGCGGGGAATGGCCCGGCATCGTACTGAAACCAAAGATCATCCAAGTCCATGTCTTCAATTTCAGCCCACAAACATTCGGTAATCGTGGCTCTATAGTGCTCAGTGTTGATTAAAAAGGCGTTTCCAGCAGCATTTTTGAAATAAAATGGGCCAATGATGCATTGACTTCTTGAGTCGACAATCCCGTGCGGGTTTTTAGATATCCAGCTGCGACAATTTTGTTTGTTAACATTGCCGCCGAGAAGCAAATGCACCTTGTCAGAAAAAAATGATTTTCCACCCAAATTCGACGTCCAATTCGAGCTGCTGTAAGGTCCAAAATAAGAAGCGATAACGAAGCGGACCGTCGTTTGTCATCAATTGCTGGGTCAACTGGACTTAAGACAGGAATGGTCCTAAATCTTTGTGCAAATTTTTCATCAGGCTGGTACATGAAATGTTGAGTTGTTAAGGTCGATGGCGAGTCGATATTCCTGGATTGAGTCAAACACTTAGGGACGCAGCGGCCCTGAAATAAGTTTGCTATATTTCCCGAATTTCGCATTTCACTGATGGGAAGCTAGGACAAAATTACAACTTATACTCGTACTAAACCCACTTCAGTACCCATATGCCAGACATTGTACAAAAAAAAAAAAATTAAGAATAAAAGCGAATTAAAGACAGCGAAGCGTTAATCCAATAGACCCTTTTGTAGCGAAATAAAACAGTCATTTAACATGGCACGCAGACTTGGTATAATCCTCTTCACTGGTCCAACAACTACAAGGGAGAGGACGCAAACAATGCAATATATCTTAAGCTACCGCCGAAATTAAAAAAAGCTGACACTGAGACAAATTAGTCACGTTTGATATTACACCGCCGAGTCGCTTGTAGGATAAATAGTTTACCTACTCCTGCATATTTCACCATTAATCTACACACCCCTCCATAAATTCTTTTACGCTAAAATGAGCAACATATACCCGATGGAAGCCAAATTCCACCACCGGTATTCCTTTGTGCCCTGTAAACAGTTTTCGAGCACCAATCCCAAGGGTAAGCTTTCCTGTCACACTCGTATAATTAAAATTAAAATAATCCTTTCCTCTGCCTTTCTAGCACTAGGGTAATTCCATCCAAATAGTATGCGGCAGCAGCATCTATCCAGTTCCATCACCAAATAAGCAGTTTTCAACTCCAGCTACAGCCTGAAAGTGACAGATGCAATTCACAAGATCTAAAGGATTATCACCCACCACCGTGTCATCTTTTAGTGCGTGAAGCATACAAATGCCGAACGCATCCCAATTTCAACAGCCTCCACCTTCGAACCTTCAAATACGAGTACAATACTTGTTTTCATTACGAGTTCCCGTATACTCGTACATGTGTGCGTAAGAGAAAAAACTTAAAATTTCATTGAAAGCGAATAACTCGTAAATCGGATTAAAAATTGTTTAATCAAAATAATAAAAGAGACATTTAAGATGTCGTGTTGGATTAGATGGAAGCCATGTAATTCTAGATACAAATATTCTCTCTCTCCCCCCTTATTAAGTTAAGAAGTTGTTTTTATTGTTGCACTCGGATAGGTAGCTAGGTACATGTATACTACTCGTAGGTACTCCTTCTGCTCCTCCTGCTGCAACATAACACATCATAACGAATAAATCACTCACATGAGACTTGGAAGACGACTCCGACGACGATGTTGACGACGACGATGACGATGACGATGGCGATGGCGATGGCGATGGCGATGAAGACAACGACTACGACGACTTAGAGGAGCGACAACGTTCTCAGTTGGCGGTAAGCGGAAATACTCGAAATAATTTGAAGGCCAACGAAGAAGACTTCCAGAGACGACACTGTCAGCCAGCTTCCAAAGAAGACAAAAACAAAAAAAACAAAAAAAAAAAACGAGCAGTTGTCGACGACATGGAGTCCTTTGAAGATGCGTTGAAACAAATGCTGGAATTAATTCCTCAAGGGACTTTAATGACTTTATAGCGTATCCCTCTGTCATATTGCTTCACAGCAAGACAGTGGTACTTGCTTGGAGCGGCATGAAGGGGCTACGAAAAGTGTAAAGAGACATAACTTTACATCAAATTTATTCGAAAGAGACAAATGTATCTCTGGAGTTTTGGCAAAAAGTTTGCAACATCTAACATGCGGCAATTTGTTGAGCAAATGTAATTAAATGGATACGCCGTGCAATGAACTTATCTTTTTGCTTTCACTTGCTGCTGAGATGTGTTTTGAGGATGGGTAACGTGATGCTGATTTAATGTGGGAACCGTGAAAGTTTTCGCTTGTACGTATACTTACGAGTACCTTAACTTACGATATTTTTTTTTTTCTTTTTAATTAAGCAGGACCACCTCCTTTAATCAGTAGATTCTCAAACTACAGAATGGATACAAGTTTATGAATGTAAAGTGCAGGCAAAAAAATCTTTTCTTTTAGCGGTGTTCTACTCCGGCGGGATGGACCAGTGCCTCGCATAACAAGTTCAAATTGTGGCCATCTGAGTTTTTTGACAATATTCCCAAGGAATTAAAAATCGACCTTAACAAGGTCTATCGTGTGTGCGAGGCGCTGATAGGGGTGTTTATAGTGCGCGTATACTTACGCTTCCCTAACAGCGTAGTGTAGCATCGACCGCAAATTGCGCAGATCAATCAATGCGTATGGCGGGTTAACGACGAACTCTTTGAGAGAATCAAAAAAAAGTAAGTTGGTGGAACCGCTGTTTAACAGAGAAGCGAAGGGTTGTTAGAAACCTAAGGAAGCGATTCCAAAGGGCTCGGGCGGCCAACGCTGAGAACCTGGCTCAGTTGGGCCCTGCCTTTCGGCGAGAGCTCGCTGAGTATGAGCGTCTGATCGTTAGCACAAAAGATTCTCACTGGAGAAACTTTGCCTCTAATAACAAGGATAATCCCTGGGACAAACGGTATAAGATTTGCCGAAGTATTAAGAAGACTGCTGATATTGAAGGCATTCGTGTGGATAATACGGTTTTATCCACATGGAAAGATTGCCTTACCGCATTGCTTGGTCAGTTTCTCCCGAGAGAGGAGCGCTTTGAGGACTCTTTATATGAAGGGCCTCGAGTCTCTACGCAGTTAAGGACTGAAGAAGTCGAGTATGGTGTTTCACTTCTTCGCTCCAGGAGATCTCCTGGAGCTGATGGAATGACTGGAGAGATGGTGAAAGCCATCCCAGAATACCTGCTATGCCTTTATAGCAAATGCATTGCTTGCAGCTACTTACCCAAGGATTGGGGGGAGGCAAGGGTTGTCGTGCTCCACTGATAAGAATAGGTCTGACCCTAAATCTTATCAGGGCATCAGCCTGCTTCCGGTGCTAGGAAAAGTACTGGAAATGTCCCCCTTCCAATTCGGCTTTACGAAAGGCAAGTATGTTGAGGATGCATGGTCTTTCTTAACTTCAAAGGTGCCTTTGATAACCTGACCTGGCAGAAAATACTAACCAGGTTGCAAAAATTGGGCTGTCGGGAAACTGGGCTTTCGGGAAACTATTTTTCCGACAGAAAAGCGGGCGTGGTCAATACACGCGACAGCGTCTCAATGAGTGTTGTGAGAGGTTGCCCCCAAGGGTCCATCTGCGGTGGTTTTATTTGGAACCTGGTGATGGATCCACTCTTGTGCCGATTAAATGAGCTCTGTCGGTGCTGCGCCTATGCAGATGACCTGCTCCTCATCCTCAAAGGCCAGTCCAGGGCCCAAACGGAGGAATTAGGAGAAAGAGCTCTAGCAGTCGTTGCTGAATGGGGAGAAAACGTTGGGGTAAGTGTGTCACAGGATAAGACGGTTTCAATGCAGCTTAAGGGCAGATTCAATACAAGAAGTTGGCCTCCTGTGATACGCTTGAACGGCGTTAGCATTACATGTGTGACTAAGGTCACATATCTGGGCATAACGTTGGGTGAGCTTATGAACTTCTTGACTCACCTGGTTCAAATGAGACAACGCATGTTGAGTACTGTAGGCCAGATAAGACGCATATTACATCATATATGATGGCCTTTTTGTTTCTTGTATATTATATGGAGCATGAATATGGTACAATAGGGCTATGACTGGAGAGGGCCGTAGTCGGACCTTGGCTTGCCAAAGAGTCGCCTTGCTTTGGTGTTTACCTGTGTGCCACACTGTCTCCACAGAGGCAATGCAGGTGTTGTTGGGAGTGCCACCTCTAAATCCGGAAGCTATACGTCGTGGTATTGCTTTCCCGGCAGAAGTGGATGGCCTATCCCTGAGGCAGATGACAATCAAGATGGGATGCTAGCAAAAAAGGCAGGGTTACTTACGGCTTGCTAAGGGATGTGATGACCATGAGAGTATTTCCTGAACGGAACTTTACCCTCAGCCTGTGGAGCCATGTAAGGACTGGCTTCATGTCCTATGTGAGTATCCCAATTACTCAGAGATTAGGCACTTGCAGGCTATGGGCATCATCTTCAATGGTGAGGCCTACGGTGTCAGTGGAGGTTCGAAAGAACCCGTAGTTTTGCAAAAGAAGTGTTTAATAGGAGACGCAGTAGGCAGATAGCGGGTGGAACTTACGAATGTTGAATTGTGTTTAAAGGCCGCCAGTACTGGGCTGTAAGGTGCCTTCCTGGAAGTGACCGCAAGGTTGCGAAGCTCGACCGGAAGTTATATTCTGGTATCACGGGAGGTCAGGAGCCCCCGGAACTATGGTTCCGGCCTGACCTAAGAGTTGGTCCCCTTGTGGGAGTATCGTGGTGGCTGTAGGTTTGTACCCAAAATCGCGAGGAGAGTAGTCCGAATGGAGCTTGGACATCTCATTGCTTAGCATATGTTGTAGTGTACTATGACCTGTGCTCAACCATGGGATTGCTATAGAACCAACTTGTCTGCTCGATGTGGAGTTGCATTGCAACCGGGTGCCATGACCCACAGAATGGCGGAGGTATTAGATAGGCGTCGACCCTTCACCAAAGGGAAAGTTCGTGCCTTACACACGACTTCGAATCTGTACTGGTGGAGCACTACCCGAAGGGCGCTTATCAACGCATTGTGTTGATGTCTCGTGCGAAGACGCACCGTAGGCTTAAGCCTTCACGGCAGGTACCTACGTAAAACACAATAGACATCTTAACAGAAGAGTCTTTGTGAAACGAATTTGCTTGAGTTGATGCTAGCGCTAAGGGAGCAGAAAGCTTAACAGGGATACCAAAGATTGACAAGAATATAACGAGTTTACTCTAAAGTCAACAGAACATGCATTTATTTAGTATGTCCTGCTGCTTTGACATAGACCCATCAAGGGTTTGATGAATGGTCTTACACGTTCTCATAACACGCAGCCAGTATTTTGCAGGCGACGTTAAGGAAATTGATGGCTTCGTAAGTGGTACAGATAACATTTGAGGTTGCATTCATCGGTCATAGTTAGTATCTTCTGGGCATAACTGGGTAAATGATCCTAGAAGGCAATTCTCTGCCACTTTGATTAGATTAGACAATCTTAAGCTAGCTGCTTTGTTTCGAGTCAATGTTGGATAATAACTTTCAGTTCGTCGGTCGATTGGGCCTAAATTTCATCGGTTACGAATATCATCCATATTTATGGGTCTATGTTACCTTATAGCTTGACGCTCAAATATAAGGGCTTCTGCTCCTCCTCTATAATTTTACAACACACTTTTTGGCTAAAGTACGTCTGAGTACATTCCAGGGTGAACTTCTTGCACTCCATCTACATCTTTCTCGCCATTCGTTATCCTTCTTGCGGAGGTCGTTTAGCTCCCGCCTTCTTTCCCAGCGATGTGCCATACCTGTATGTCTTTTGTTCAGCTGCATGAACTTGCTGGCACTCTTTTTCACGACATAAAGATTCATGGCTATCGCGTGATTTAACTACAAGCGGCAGACTTGATGGATCGTTGGCAATGTTAACATTTTCGTTTAGTGTTTGATGCTGGTTTCCAGAAACGCGGTCGGAGAAGCTTTAGTCTCTTGTAATTACACACTCTCTACTTAAAACCTTTTTACAGCGTTCCATCTAATTTTTGGCTGATTTACTCGATATTTGCAGTCATTGCTTAGCTACAAACAATTAGTTGTCCGCGTCTGTGTTGAACACTTAGAACATGCGAATATTTTGAAAACTGAGGACAAGGTTGCCATTGAGCAATGATCTCCTCCGTTTAGTTGATATTTTAATGTTATGTCATTGCCACGTTCTTTTATGAATTTCAATACATCGAACAAATGTTTCGTCTTCAAATTCGTGCCCACATCGAAGGCACATGTAATCGATCAGATTATACTTTCTTATTATTAGCATTAAGATGATCTGTTTTCTGAGTTTAACATTGAAGTCGTTATTACTCGGACACTTCTGATAGGTCCTCTACAAAAATTCGTAGAAGTGCTGGTCTCCTTACCTTTCTCCTCTGTGAGCAGAATCAGACATTTATTTTGCAATATGGCCTATAAATGGCGATTATAGAAGGCTTATTGTAATTAAGTCTTAAATGGGTCCGTTCTGGTTGCAAAAGCCTCATCCAAACACCGCTGTTTCTGCTTTTTAGAGCAGATTTTTAGTATATAAAGATTTTTAATAAATAGGTCAAGATTTGAAAACCCTCTCGTTTACCTAAGACTAAGGGCCCACCCTTAGTTTCTTCATCTAACGATCTTACGCTCATTCAGTCCAGAAATATTTATTCCAAGTCATTCGAAGACTATCCAGCTATTGTAGAATTTGCGTGAGCTCAGTGAATCAATCCATCCATTGAGATGGATACTGATGTACGTTGGTTTTGAATGTTCGCACGCTATAACGACAAGGAAATAAAAATTTGTAGGGCATTCCTTAAGCAAGAATTAGAGTTCATCGGCTTTTTCATTTCATTCCAAATAAACACAGTTGAGCTCAGGTACCCACCTGACACGTCCTGAAAAATACTGAAGCAGTGTAGCACTGACTTGAAGTAAAACAAGTTTGAGCTTAACGCCTTCCTTGCTGGTGGACTGTCTGTGAGTATGTGGAATGATCCTGGCGCATTCTTGGATGGCACAAAACTTAGCTAAAACTACTCCGAGATACATATGTAACTTCATTGGAGAAGTCTATAATCGTGTCATTCAGAGAGATCTGGTCAAGACTCAGCTTTCTTCTACGACTGACTGGCATCGCCTTTCTGGGAGGTATTGCATCCTGTTGCAAATTTCGTTTTGGTATTTACCTTTCACGATGATGACCACATCATCGGCATAGGCAATTGCTTCTAGTCTCGTCGATAACAAGTAACCAAATAAGGGGAAAAATAACACGTTCTTGTCCACAGCCCTAGACTTCTGAGGCTGTAATTGAGGTCTCCCCGGAAGTATTAGTTGTTGTTCTATGACTTTCGATCATCATTTGAACTCTTCCGAAGGTTGGATAGAATTCGAATTCAATATCTCTGACTGAAGGGCAACTTAACCATCTTGGGTTACTTAACTGGAGACAGTTTGCCAATAGTTAGCTAAATGAGAAAATATGTCAGACTCTGGCATAAGCGACTTTAATAAGACTGAATTTTCACCAGTGTGCATCCGGTATGTTGGAACATTGTCTACTAATGATCAGTACCTAGTTGATTCTGTTGTCGATTCGGCCACCTGATGTCAGTTAGATCAGTATACTCGTATACATCCTTTTGTAACAGAACCTCGTGCATCTTATCAGCGTATTTCTATTTTTGGTTGTTATTTCGTCGAGACTGTACTTCAAACTTAGTTTTCCATAGATGTTTCTACAAAAACTACCATGGGAGCATCGGAATAAAATGTTGATATCGAACTTCGAAGTGTATTTGGTACGCACATACTCCTTCGTAAAGCATTCTTCTATGAATATTACGTACTCAGGGATAATTTCAAATCTTGAGTTGACGGAGAGAGAATAATGTCTTCAGACTTCGATTTAATAGATTGATAACTTAATGGCCTGTTGCAAGAATTTGTTCGACCAGCTTGAAAGGGCGGGTTCAACAAATTGGCACTTAAAATTTGCTTTAAAATATTCAACTGAAATCGAGATGAGAAAGGGAAGATGTTGTGTCGTAGCTAATCTCGTATCAAAATGTATGATGAAAGGAAAATCCCTTGAAATCACTTTGAAGACCTTTCCAGGTTATCAGATACTTCTATAGCTTAGCCTTTCACCTCTTCTGGCTTTCGCTCAATAGCTCTGTCAATTATCTTCAAACTGATAGTCCAATTTGCTTTAGTTTGTCATTAATACACCAGGAGAAATGAAACGAAGCTCGCTGCTATGCATTATCTCATCAGGCCATTTCAACCTTCTTCTCATCATAATCCAACTCCCAATTCTTCGGAATGAGCTCGAACTTAGTTTCCATACAAAAGGAAATACCTGTATCTGCCGATATCACTTCATCTCCTTCTCCAAATAGATACAAGTACAATCTCCTTTCGTAAAGTAAATTCGAATTTCCATAAAATCTTCTTCCTTTCCAATTATGAGCTCTGCAAAGACTTAGGGATAACTTCTGACTAAAATATTGACACAATGTGCCAAAGACTTCCTTCCTTTTCAGCATCAACTTGTACATACCACCAACTACTTGCTACTGCCATACAGATTATAGCCATTTTCCAGCTTCAGTTCGTTAAGAATAAACATTTCCAACCATGCAGCCGGTGTTTTCCCACGAGCCACTTTCCGCACCCAATCCCCAAGGAGGCGGCTTCTGAACAAATGTTACTAATACCATGCCCGACCCCCAAAAGTAAAGGTAAGAAAGGACCGAATAATAACGGCGACGGCAAAGACAACGGAAACGACAACGACAACGACAACGACAAGTAGAACGACAAAGAACTTCAGCCGCAAATTAAAAGCAAACTTTATCCTTCGCTTTGTATTAATTTAAAAAAGGTAGCTCCACCAGATTTGCCTCTTCTCCAGCTACAGCTTCTAGAGCCAGTTACATAGTATCCTTACTCAGAGACAATCATATTCAAACAGGTGTAGCCGCCGCATAAATATTCACATCGTAAATCCTTCAAGCTCTAAGCACTCTAAGATGAGGAATTATAGGAGCAATCGAATTTCGAAAAGACAAACTTTTCCCTTACAATTGTGGAGAAGACCTACACACAGATACCCGAACACCTACGCACACAATCCGGACTTGCGAAAGAGAATGGCAAATGCGTACATACGAGTATACGGATAACACTTTGTAGCTTCTGAAGATTCTGACCAAAAGGAAAACAAACGCAATACTAATGGGCGACAGGAGGACTGGAGAACTGGAGGACTAGGAACCAACAGCATCTCCATTCCTGTCGAGATGAGTTATTCGTATCTTCCTTGGTTGTTTCCACCTGCTTTCGAGCTTGGGGCAGATGAAGCTATGTAAAAAGGAAGTGTGAGGGTGAGCCGCTTCTCTGGTAATCCACAGGCATTTGGGCGATATCAGCGCAAATGACAACGAAATGATGCAAATTGGGACAAATTAGTTTATGCTACTTCCGAAATGTAAATCTCACCTGGAAGGTGCTGTTCGTGGTAACTGGTGACTGGTACCTGGTACCTGGCATCGTCGTTTGGTAGATCTAGGTGTAACTATGCGCGCACTTACTCCGCCGGGAGAGTCGCGTTTGACAGTGTGATGAAACTTTTCCAGAAGACGGTGGCGCCGAGGTAATGGAATCTTGAATCTTGTCAAAAACTTTGCCCCAGTGCTGCGTACTTAAAACAACGCAAATGGCATGATGATATAGCACTTTGTTACCCTCTGCACTTTATTTGCCACCCACCTCTATGTGAAGGCCACCCACATGAAAACCACCCAAGCACCCTACACGACTTCTTCGTGAGGCATGTGGGGTACTTTGGTGCTTGGGTGGTTGGATGGTGCCGAGGATGTGCGGATACTTGCAAACTAAAAGTGGAAATAGAAAATTAGAGATAAAAGTTTTCCATCTTCTGGGAGACGACAACGACGACAACGACTATGAAGACTATGAGTGGGTAGTAGTAGATGATTCAACTGGGACTAGGACAAGTTTCTTACATGCAGTTTCTGCTCCAACTTCAGCTAGTACTCCTACTCCTGCTCTCCAAATCCAGCTCCTGCTTCTGATACTGTCTTGTCTTAGTATAACATGGTTTTCATCTCAAGGGAGTTCATGTATTGTGAACAACTTAATTAAGAATCCTAATTCCGCCGACGGGTGACAGTTAGGCATGTTAGTGTGAAGTGAACTGAAGAGGTTGCTTTTTCCCTTGCCTAGTCTTGCCGGTGCTCCGATGAGAAATCCTTTTACTAATTCCCAGCGTCATGTTCACATGTTACTCATGTTCGATAGCATGTTAGTCGATGGTTTATAAAATGGATACACTACCACCATCCAACTGACAATCCAAAAGAGCACTAACTATCCACCTACAGATACATTTTACACTGCATCTAGCTTGAGTTCTATAGAAGACAAACACATTCTCATATAAACATTCCCACATGCCCCGAAGGAAGTAGTTAGACTTTGTATCTAAGAATATACATACGAGTAGCTATCTATCTTTAAGGGTAGACAAAAGGGTGAGTAGTTCTTGAGACGTGTTTATCCTGAGAAAAATTACAAGGGATTACTGTGTATCCGTATTTGAGGGGAATTCGCAATGGCAATAGCAATGGCAACAACGACAGCAACGGCAACGGCAACGGCAACGGCAATGCCACTAACAGTCTGTTACTGTTTCTTTGTCAGTTGACTAAAAGAATCGCTTAACGTGATTCAAGTTTTCGACTCTGCTGCAGATTTAATGGAGCTCTAAGCCGATAAGATGTTGAAGGAGTGATTTACTTTGTGCTTTCGAGTTGCCTAGACTGCTGAGATGTTGGTTTGCTTGAAAATTTATCGGTGCCCAGTTTAGAGGGTAACATGGAGGACACTATCGACACATATTGAAAGACGCTTTTGGGATATTTTTCAATTGGATTGTTGGAAGGTCTGTGAGTGTATCTGTCACATTTGTTAGAGATACTTATTGTGGTTGGAGGATAGTTTTTGGAAAGGTTTGTGTTTCAATGGATAAATTGGGCCAAGGATCCATTATGTCTTCTAATGAAATCTCTTAAGCTCAGGCTCAACCATAGTTTCCACATACAAGGCGAGAGAAAAATATCAACCTGCTGCAATCCCATACAACCAGTAACTAATCAATGGAAAACACGTCTCAAAGTGATTGCACATAGTTCTAGATTGTACATCAGTAAGACGTTGGTGCAGATTCTGAAACAAAGCAGTTTGCGATGGGTGCTATTGGGCTACTAGAAGAAAAGTACATGATCTTTAAGTAGTCACTCTATCTTTTTACTTTCCTTCTGTGTTTAATAGGGTTCTGAAGATGTGGGGATTTATCCTATTATAGTTAATAGTGCGCCATCTTAGTGCTCTTATTAAAGATATTTCTGGAGCTGCCATAGAATACAGCGCGGTTTAGGCTGGCAAGTTCAGAGGCCATGGACTTTTACCCGGTAAAATGTTACCAAAGTAACAAATATAAGCTTCATGTGAGCATACGCCCCAAAAATGAATCTAACAACATTCTCAAATGACGAGTAAATCGACGGAAGATATGCCAGGATTAAACTGGATTCGAAAACGGTAACAGTTACATATATATACAATAGATCCAGAATTCCAGCAAGCATATAGTTGGTAATATTTTGAGCTCGCTGTTACTTTTGGAAATGGCCTACTGCCAACTGCTTCGACTTGTCCATGATGGTGAGGTCTTCCTCTGCCACAAATCCGTACGGGAAGCCATCGAATACCTTTTTTTCCCTGATCCGCAATTGTGATACGTACCTTTCTCATCAACGACCGATATTGCTGTACAGCCTGAAGAGTTTCTTGCTATTTATTCTCCTCTAAATCTTGGCAGGAAAAAGGAGAAAAAATCGCTCAAAGAATCGTGCAATCAAAACGACTTAAGACATCTTCATCCGTTTTCGCTTCTATGCTTCTGCACCATAAAACAGGATTAGGAGGACAAGGGTTTTATAAGAGTTTCCTTAGTTAGCACAATTTTCTCAAGGATTGACAGTGCATCACCTCATCAAAACCCTTTTTGGCCATCAAAATTCCTTGTGAGATAGCTTTCGACCAAATCGTGGTCAAATGACAACGTGATATAAAGGAGACTGATGCTTCTATAGTTGGTGCAGTTTCAGGATCAGACAAACGATGCTAAATCCCCAAATCGTAGGAGCTAGTGTATACCCTCAAGTCATCTTTTGCTGCCTGAACTAGATCGGCAGCTAAGCTTTCCAGTCCAGCAGCCTCATTATACTGAAGTTTTCTTTTTCGGGTGGTCAGAAAGCTTAACTGTCTTACTTACTCACTTAGCTGGTCCTACAGTTCGAGGTGAACTTGGCCCTGAATTAATAAGCCTCTCCAGTTAGTCCGATCTTTAGCTAACTGCCTTCAGTTTGGCATTCCAAGGTGACGTCTTCCTCTACCGCCTTTTCTCTTCGGGTTACATTCGAAGACCTTTCTGTATGAAGAATTTTCTCCATTAGCTCTGCATATGCCAGCCATCTCGGGCGACTGATAAGCAGTTTTCTAGGTCGATTTCGGTTAGGTGTACAGCTCGTATAGTTCGTCGTTGAATTTTGAAGTCACATCATAAAGTGTCGCCTTGTCGAAAACCTATTTTGGTATCAAAGGTATCGATAAAGTCGTTACCGACCTGGACGGGGTAGTGAACATTCTCAATTATCATCATTCCGACAAGGATACCAAAACTAGACGTGGCTCTATATAGCTCGATTCTATAAATGCTGTCATATGCGAGCTTAAAATAGATAAAACGATGTTGGGTATCGATTTGGACTTCTTGAGTTTTGGTAGATTGTGAAATTTTCTGGTCTGAAACCGCACTGATAGGGGCCGATCAGGTTATTGACAAAGGATGTTCACAGAATAATGCAGATAATATCTTGTATGCGATATTGTGGAGACTTATGCCTCTATAGTTGGCGGAGTTGAGAGGGTTTCCTTTTTTGTGGATCGGGCAAGCAATGTTAAGATTCCATTCATCAGGCATACACTTTTATGGTTGGATCTGAGAAATGAGTTGCTGCATGCTCTTCACAAAGTCATTTCCAGTAGCTTTGAATACCTCGGCCAGTAAGCTATCCGGTTCAGCTGATTTGTTGGTTTTTAGCTTAGATATTGCTAGCCTTACTCTGTTTTGGTCAGGTGGACGGAAGTTTTTGCTACAATCGTCTAAGTTGAATTATGTATTCTGCCTGACGACGAGATGTTGGCCTTATTCTGCAGAAGAAGGTTTTTTTTCCATATTCTCAGCACCGAATGTGACTCTGCTACAAGATTTCCTTCTACATCTCTACATCTTACCTGTTGGTAAAATTTGCGTACATTATTCCTGGAGAACAACCTATCAATATTATCGGCTCGGCGTTGCTCATGAGCAGCTTTCGTCTTTCGTTGCAGCGCCGCTTCCTACGGTGATGTCCAATCAGCACACACAAAGGTTTAAATCGAAATGTTGCAAAAGAATTTAGTTCCAAAAATATAAAACTTAAATCCGGCTCGAAGGACCAAAGTGCTCTTTCGATGAAGTCAAAGATATATATGTATATGTACATACATATATTTAAAAACTGATCAGTTAAGACCTTTAAGTCCGTAACAAACTGTTTAATGTTCGCAAACGGAATCACAGCCCGCTACAATAAAACTCCATATGTAAATATTACAGATCCACTTTCCTTTTTGTGTTTATATTTTCTTTTATATAATTAGACTTTATAGCAAATTTTATAGAATTCCCTTTGGGACATAGCTTGAGTGTAGGTAATTTCAAATTGATGAAAATGAAAAGTCCACAACTCTGCTGATCCGTTCCAGCCTTGCAGTTTAGAGCACACAGTGTGACTAACGGACTGAGAGAAAATCTACTATCTTTGACTAAGAAAGTTACTTTAAGCTACTTCCAAAATGAATCCAAGTATCCCTGAACTTTAAAAGGGATAATATCAGGAGACTGTTAAGTTTTGTAAAAAAGAAAAGTACTTCCCGCTATTAGATTTCAGGATACCAGATCTTCAGAGTTATTGATGGGCTGTTGCGTATGGCAGACGCAAATCCGTTGAAAAAATCAGTCTCAAAAGCCAATGAGCTTATTGCATGAACTTCTTCCGAGCCAATCCAAAAATACTGTATATAATCGAAGAGAATTTATCGGGCTTGTACAGAGATTGCTCAAACCACGCAAACTTCCCAATGGATAGCTAGGAGGACGCAAATACGAACTAAAGATAGTACTAGAAGGTTGTCTACATCCCAAATCAAAGTTATAATCAGAGAATAAAAGTCAAAGCACTTTCCTTCTGTGCTGCAGTCCTTCAGCAGGAAATGCCGCTGGTTCCTGACGGCGCACTACACTTTTACTAAGCACTTAAATGTGGTTGGCTAGGTCCTTAACAGGCATACAAATGAAAACCCTCTACAAGACCGACGGAGTGAAAACATTAGGAAAGATCTTTACTCAAGCTTTTACACGACGTGTTTTAAGAAGATCTAAGAATCCTGTACTTTGTTGTACGAGGGAGTTTCAATGCATTAGAAAGTAAAAAAAAAAAATGCGTTGAAGCTCTGACTGACTGACTCTGACTGACTAAAAGGGAATCAGCGTTAATTTTCTGCTTCAATAGTGAATGCACATCAGTGAGTAGTAGAATATGAAAGATCTTAGCTAAGGCATCCCAAAACTAGAACTATTTGAACCCTGAAGTCAAAAGTTCCTAAAAACTGTGCCAGCTTAATAACCTAACTCAAAAAGCCATGCCTTAGTCTCATCAAATAAAGTGAATATATGTTCCAACGCGGACTATGTTATATGAAGTTCATTTCACCTTGCAGATTACAGTCTTCCAGACAGCCTGGTATCCACAGTACGGCATGGTACAGCTGCGCATGTCCAGGGAAAAATATTCTCGCATGTCCAGATTTGACTGTATTATGGATAATTTTATCCCTTAAAGTTTATCCACACCAAAGAATCATTACAGAAAATATTTCTTAAAAGCATTAAGACATGCGCCTTTCAAATTTCAATACATATCACACAGTGTCATATGATCAGGTCTTATTTGTGAGCGGTAAGCACGGGAATGAAAATTGAAATGTCAAATGTCAAAATGAGCGAAGTGTCCAGCTGACCGCCATTAATAAAGGTTTTCTTTGTGCAATCGGTGTAATTGTTTGCCGTTCCGTAATTTTAGCTAAATGAACCATGCCGAGGAGATTTGGCAAATCAGCCAAAATTGGAAACATTTTTCCCAAGCAGAAATACAGAAGCCGATATGAACGCAAGTAAAAGGGAACACTATAAAATCTTTTTGCATATTTCTATGCATAATCGCAAACTGGTGTTAGCTGATTTATAGTCAGGATTTCAACAAGGCACCTTCGTTTCAGATATGCTTGCCTGCTCTTCGATCCATTCTCAACCACCGAGCTATTGTATAGTATCTGCAATAACAGCACGAAACTCGAACTCGATGATAATGAAGAAACAAGCTCGTGCTCCTTCCGCAACCTGTAAGTTTACTGTTTATTGACGACTATCGAACTCTATTCCTATGAATTTTCCATAACTATAATTGTAGCACATTCATTTGTATCAACTTCAATCGTATCAAACAGTCAAACCCGTACGACTGTCGCAATCGATATGAACGCTGAAAGTGTCGACTCGCGTAAGTGTTTGCATTTCCTTATCAGTGAGAACAGACCATTCATTATAGTAAATGTATCAATCTATCAACTTTCAACAAAGTCGGCAACGACGTCAGCTACTGCTACAGTATCAACCTCGAATGATGCCACCAGTTATCCCAAATCGGAAGATTTAACCTCGGTGCCAGCGCCATTGTATATCGCGCCATTGGACATCACGCCAATCGAAGTCAAATTTTCTGGCCAAAAATTCACAAACAAGACATTTCCAAAAGACGACACCAAATACAAGCGATCTTTCCATCCAAACTGGTGTGAAACGTACAACTGGATCGAATACTCCTTTTCCAGAGATGCAATGTTTTGCAACGTATGTCATAATTAGGTACGCAGCGCTGACAAATGTGGTTAGAGACAAAACATTTACTCATCGAGGCTTTAGGAATTGGTCAGATGCATGCAGCAAAAATAGAGGCCTCAAAAAGCATCAATATTCAAAAATACACCGAAACGCTTTTCTCGACCAGATTGAATCGAACAAACGAGTGGAGTCGGATAAAAATGACTCTGTATTGGTCGGCGAAATTATATTGTAAGAACGACGTTATTATACGAGTATCAACTCCATTATTGATATAATTATGGTTTTGTCGTCACGTAAATTAGCTTTTGGAGGCAGTTGAGATAAGGATGCAAGCGAGGAAGATGGATTATTCAACGTTTTATTCAAATTGAGGAAATGCCATGCAATAATGCCATGAAATGCTACTTTATACACATCGGCGTCAATCCAAAATGAGCTAATTTCGACCATCGCACGGTGTTTTCGACAATAAAATGGTGAAAAAGATCAACATCTGCAAATATTTAGCGTTATTTAGAGATGGCACAAAGGACAGAAACGGGCTCGAAGTACTCTCCATCACACATCGATACATCATCGATGGAAAACCATACGAATCCCTTATCGGTATGGAAACTACCAACGATTTGAAAGCTGTAGCGATTGGCAATGTCATCGTAAACGCATTGAAAATTTACGGAGTTGACGTTAATAAAATTGCAGTTCAATTCTATGACGGAGCAGATGTCATGAGTGGAGGATTGGGAGGCGTGCACGTAGTGATTGCACAAGAATTGCAACGAGAAATTCCATCCGTCGCTGTATGCAACAATTACAAAGAGATTATATTGGCGCTAGAAGAAATCCGATCGTCAACAGAAGGTGGGCATGAGCAGGAAGTTAAATTTGACGACGATTAAATCGCGACAGTAAATATGTAGAATCTATTCGACAGTCACTACACAGCATTTTTTGTTTCTCGCTCATAATATGCTTAAAAAGTTGCTACAGATCATTCAAGCAGTGGATTCGTTGCTGCAATCACGTAAAGTCGGATATGGAGCAGCAATGCCCAGCAATCAACTCACTGATTGAGGATGTCAAACAATTTCGAAGTAACGACATATTTAATAGCATACTATCGCCTGTGCGTAGATGAGGGGCACCAATAGGCAATCAGAAAGATTCACTGAGATCTGAATTCTACAAATATGTTGACGCTGTTGTCAATGTAATCGCCGCATCATGTGTTCAGGAAATAGATTTTAATAACCTCTTTCCAAAATAATTCAGTTACCGAAAGAATGTGAAGTTTCTTCAGCGAAATCATATCTCGACAGATAAAAGCAGGAAGCTGAATGGCAAAACAAGTCAATTTTGCAAATTTTCAATTCAGTTAAAATCGCTTTTCCAGTCGTGTACCAAATGTTTGAGGCCGTTGAACCTATTGGCTGCAGCACAGCCTCGAACGAAGCTTCATTTTCGTCTTTATCACGAGTTGGAACTATCAACCGAATGTCAATGTCCAGTCTGGGATTGCGAGACCTAACATTCCTAGCGTTTGCGTCTAATGAAGTACGGAGCGTGGATAAAATGATGGTGCAAAAGATCGGAAGGTGCAATTATTTTAAAAATAAGTTTAAATGACAAAAAAAACTAAAACAATTGAATAAAACCAGATTTTAGAGAAATATGCTGTGAGCGCATGCCCAGTATTTTCCAGTGGTAGCCGAACTTTGATAGCAGCAATAAAACCAATATCCTACGAGGAGTATTTTTATTGACTGCCAGGTTGCCATAAAGTCCATACCTGGCGTCAAAAAAAAATGTTGCTTGGAAGAACTTAAACTTATTTTGGCGTCCCTACGCTATCCGCAAAGGAGTGTTGGCAATAAACACACAAGATACTCCCTTAGGAGCAGATGATCCGTAATCAAATGTAGCGAAAAGTGGAAGAACCTACCACCTACGAAACGTCAATGCAATTGTGGCCGGAGTTCAACAACAAGATGGCGACCAAGGCACAATTTTTGCCATCTGAGACAGATATCCTTAAAAAATAGGTACTCCTCGCAGATCGGTATGCTACTTCCTCTATATGAAACTAAATTACCAACAAGACAGCTGACCGCCGCAATGGGACTGCATAGAACTAGTGTCAACTCACAACCCAAACCTAGGCTAATCCCTAAGTTCATCATTTGCTCTGGAAGTGAAGAGATTTGTGGTATCGTTTGGTACCAGATTGTGTGCTCTGAATGGCTTTCAACAATGTATTTGCATTTACCCCAGTTGCGGATGAGACTTGGACCATCTTTCTTCTTCATGCTTAATGGAATCATTTACGACGCAGGCATTTGTTACCCTGCAAATACTATTTAAGAGAACGTCTTTTCGATATTCCTTTAGGTAAACGTAAATCTAAGCAGAAAGATAAATTTGTAAGAAAATTCGACAGATTCACTTAACTCTACAACTCGGCATGTCAGTAAGTCTTCCCACGCGAGTATCATCTTCTTAACCTTCATCCCCATCCCGAATACTCTCACACACCTTCGATTGCGAGTCTTAAATTTGAATCCTAGTGCGTCGTTATCTCCCACATTGTACTGCTTCTGCTTCTGCTGTTGCTGCTGCTGCTCATCCCAGTGAACACAAATAACATGGCAATTAAATTAAAACTTCCAGAGCTCAGCATCTTCAGTGTGTTCAGCTCTGGAAAACCAAACAAATAAAATGACTCACAAGTTTTGCATTAATTTTAATTAAAGATCCCCGCTGCTGTAGCCTCCAATAAAAAACGACAAAGCCGACATCAACAAACAACACCAGGAACAGCAAAAGCAACAGCCGCAGCCTCAGTCGCAGTCACAGAAGATACAGATACAGAAACAGAAACAGAAACAGAAAACAAAACACCAATGACTTATCTCATTTTGCAGAACATTAAGAGTCGCGCACCGAAATGGAGGCACAAAGCGAAAACAAACACGGATCTCACAAAACAAACAAACTTTTTGGCGCGCAGGGCTAGATCAGCTACGCCAATAACAAAAACAACAAACAGATCCAGGTCCAGGTTCAGTTGCAGCATCAGCCAGCATCGACACCAGGAGCAGGGAGCATACCAGAAGCTGTAGCAGCATCACCATCACCTTGCGGATTGCACCTGATAAAAATCTCAACTCATGCGCGCGCGAAAAACCATTTTGCAAAGAAATTCCTCACCCCCTCTTAGAGAGATGTTGATGAAGAGCAAACATGAGGAGGGTTCAGACGAATCACAACGACCAAGTTCGGGATAAAAATTCTAGAGTCATGAGCAAAACTAATGGAGCGATGTCACGCAATGAAATGTTGTCTCTGAATGCCTTGTTCCTGGTGCTGCTGTTGATGTTGCTCTTGCTCTTGCTCTTGCTGTAGTTGTTTTGTTGCAGTTGCTGGTTGCAGCTACTCCTTGCCTTGTTGGTGTGAATGAAGGGCACCTTGCACTTTCCTACAAATTCCAGTGCAACATACTTCCATACACTTCTTGACTGTAGTAGACTGCAACTCACTGGACACTGGTACTCTGGACCTCGAAACTTTTAATTGGTCCATTATTTATTTTAGCCTGTGAACTTGATGAGTCTCCAGACGGGGGCTGCTACAAAGGGACATGGAGTGCGACATGAAGTTGATTTAGTACGACGGGTCGTTGCCAACGAGATCTTAGTACTCGCTACAAGTTACAATCCTATGCTTAGCAATGAAATGATAAAGTGCGCTGATGGGCCATTAAAAAACCATCACGACCAGATATCCGAATGCGTCTTCGCAACTCCTGTATTGGCTAAGATGTCAGGAATATGATTTATGCCAGTGATTGGTTAGCAGTGAGAAGATGTGCCTAATTTGATATCTGACACGAGTTTGGTTTTTACAAACGGTAGCGTGCTAATGAAAAAATGTCCCTCGGGCAAATCCGTAAATTGAAAAGGGATCACAGAAGGACCTGTTAGTTATCTGTATCTTTTAAAGCTTAGACTCGGCCAAAGTTGCGTGAAAAATGTTGTTGAAAGTAATTACCCAGGCACTCGTCAAAGCAATGGGTCTAAAGGGGTTTTTCAAATACACATTCCATCCATCAGCTTAGACTCAAACGCAAACACTTCCGCATAGTCGGATATAATGATCAAATTGGAAGCATGTGACCACGAAGGATTGTGGTCTAAAAGCGGTTTTTCGGATCAATGCACTGGTAAGCTGGTTAGGAAAATAAATAGGAAGAAGTGCCAAATGCTGCAAAACAAATATCGCAAGAGTTAGCCCTAAAGCATTTAAAGAGTAGGTCCTTCTTGAATTTACAGGGTTCATGGAATAATTACAGGAAAATCATGGACCTCAACCAGCAAGCCTTTCCAGCTAACACGATGAAGACATCGTGTAAGAACCAACTTTTCCAGTGCCACACTCCAACTTTCGGTAGCACTCTAATTTGTCGACTCTTTGGGCCGGAGCTTCGCCGTAAGTTCCCTCAACATAGCCTAACCATCTCAAACATTGGATTCTTAGGCGCCTGACTTGATCGATGTTGCTGTACAGACCGTACAGTTTGTAGTTGGATCTCCTCCTCTATTCCCTGGTCCAAGCCTCTGGACCGAGATGACAAAAGTCTTGTATAAAGTCAGTTTCGTCTTACGAGAGAGGTCTCTACTACTTAGTTGCCTCCTGAGCCCAAAGAAACAATGATTGGCAAACGTTTATAATTCTGTGGATTTAGTGAACTGCAAGTGAGTCTTGCATGCTTCTTTCTAGGGGGATGTTAAAAAAGTCCCATGGCAGTGCATCGCCTTGCTTAAAATCTTACTTAACACTGAAGGTCTGGGTTAACTTATTACAGACCTTGATGGAGCAGTGAGAATACTCCATGTTCATCCTGCACTACCGGACGAGTTAGGCAGGGATACCGAAATTAAACATGGCTAAACATGGCGTTGTATAGCTCGTCCCAATACACACTGCTAACATATATGCGGCTTTGAAGTCGACAAATTCACATCGATGTTCAGTAACGACCTAAAATTCTCGGATCTCTTGCAAGATCTACGGTAGTGTGAACTTCTGATCGATAGTGATTGCTTTTTTTTTTTTTTTTTTTATAATTTACGCGCGCCAAAGGGGTTATGAATACCCTTACACTGTTGCCAGGGCGCGGGCGGAAAGGTAGAAGGAGGAGAAAGGAAAGTTTGTGATGTAGTGGTTTGAAACTCAGGTGTGTTTGGTTTCGATATTGACTCTCCAGGGGTGGGAGTCCGAATAGGACGGAGAGATTTTCTTCACTCGGAATGGTGAGGTTGTGAATTTTAACGGTTGTTTTGTGCTTGAAAACCCTACAACAGCCAAACCTACATGTCAGTGTTATGCCTTCACACGCAGATTTTTCTGACTGAGTTCCAATTGCACAAATGAAAACTTGCCGTGGCTAGGATTCGAACCTTGACCTTCCGAGTGAGAAGCGATTGCTAGTCAGTTTTTTTTTTTTTCAGTTTAAATGCATTTTTATTTGATCTCTTAATTTACTCTTACATGCTAGACAAAAAACGCTTAAAAATTAGCTTAAATAACTTACAAATATTCTTATACTAACTTACTGGCCCCATGCGGGCACTCTAAATTAATCCTAACACTTAAACTATGTCTTTCGACGTTTTGACAGGTTTTTTTTTTATTCTTATATTTAGGACAATACAGCTTAAACTAAGAAAACATTTTTTAAAAAGCAAAAACTTAGTATATGGACTCTTTTGAGTTTAATACTTACAACTATAAACTTACAGACTACCTACAAAATAAATCTTAATCTACTTAACCTACTTACATATAATACATTCATACACATATATACAATACATAACACATATACACTTCATATATACATATATGCATATACATATACATATATGTATATATTTATATTTTTTTTTGGATTTTTTTATTTTTATTCATTTTTTTTTTTTCTGCTTTTTTTTTTATATTTTTTTTCTTAAAATCTAACTTAATACTACCTAAAACTATATAAGCCGGCCATGGCTAAAAAAACAAAAATTAGGCTGGCCCACTCTGCTTCACATGAAGCTACCTATCACTGGAGGAGATCGACGACGAAGCATCCTCGCCTTCATCAAGCCACCAAAATTGCTGGTGCTGCTGAGCAACATCCCTCCTGTCACGACTCCCTACCGCCCTACTGAACCGGAGACGCTCCGCACTGCCATGTGCGACGTCTCTCTCGTAGTTGAGTCGCCTGTCCGCAGCTGTTCGAGCGACGTGGAAGATTAGCGGCACCGCCAATCTGTCCTGGATCAGACCTTTGCTATCTAGGTAGAGGAACGCTTCTGGAGGAATAAAGCCGTCAAGGCGAGCTCTCTCGTGATACATATAATTGGGGTAGTAAGCCCCTGAGATCAGGTTGTTCGATGAGGTCATTGCTCTCGCAATGTGCCTTCGAGTCAACTTAATGACGAAATTGTCCACTCTTATCAGGTTCGCCGTATTGTACAAGACCTCATTAGGATAGAATTTTATGTACTCAGACTCTGGTGTTCTGTATAAGCGAAGACAAGTCCTAAGACAAGCCCTCTCAAACACCCGAATCTTTTCCAATAAACTTGCTCTCACGTTGAACCACACGGGACACCCAAATACAAGCATGGGCCTGATAAGGGCCATGTAACAGATTACCTTCACCCTCGCATCGAGTTGGCTGTTATAAAACAGTTTCTTTGTAAGGGCAAAAGCACCTTTGGCTCTGGCCAGAGCAACATCTATATGTTTGTTAAAATACAGATACTGATCTAGCCAGATCCCAAGGTATCTGACTACATTTCGACAAGCAAGTGGCTGTCCATGTTGTCCGACGATAGAGAACTTTCGCCAATTCTTTCTGGTATCCCTAGAGGCCCCAGACAAAGGCGTCCTAAACAGAATGGTTTCCGATTTCTGGAAGTTGATTTTCAACTTCCAGTCATCGCAATATTGTTTAATTTTATCGAAGTCACGTTGCAAAAGTATGTTAATGACCTCAATCTTTGGACCCGATCTGTACGCGATTAAGTCGTCTGCGTACGCTATGGCATGGTGAAGTGAACCTATCAGATCACTTGTGTAAATGTTGAATAGGATCGGCGAATTTACCGCACCCTGTTGCAGACCGTTTTTAATGTTAAATGTTCCAGCAGAAGTCACATCGCCATTCTTCACGATGAACTGTCTACTGGAGAGCATATCAAAAAGAATATACAGCAGTGGTTTACTAATGCCCAACCTGTCCAGCTTGAAAAAGAGTCCTTCTAACCATACGGTATCGAAGGCCTTCTCCAAGTCAATCAGGCAGGCACCAGTGCACTGGTTCTTGCCTTTGTTCCATTGGATATCAGAAACCAGTTTCGACACAGCATGAATGATAGCATGCCCCGCCTTGAAACCGAACTGATTATCCGGAACTATATGTTTGTCCTCAACCCACTTAGTCAGGACTCTATTGATTACCTTCTCGAAAACCTTACTGATGTTTGGAAGAAGACTGATCGAGCGGAGATTCGCCGGATTGGAAGTATCTTTATCCCTTTTAGGTATGGGATGTACCACCGCAGTTTTCCAATGCGCTGGATAATGTGCATTATTCATTGCATTATTAAACAAGGTGGTATAAATGTTCACCGCTTCTAGAGGGAGATGTCGAAGCACGATGTTCGGTATTTCATCGGTTCCCACTGATTTCTTACTTCTAAGCGATTCGAAGATCGTTTGGAGCTCCTCCTTCGAAATGAAAGGGGGTAGTACCCTATCGTTTGCGATGACGTTATTTGACCTATTCTCGTCACTAAACTGGGTGAAGCCCGAGTTCTCGAATCGCCAATTCTCTATTTCATTTCGAAGGTAGAAATTGTGCACAAGGACTCGGTTCTCCAGGTCGTGGTTTGGGCCAATGATAACATTCGCCTTGTATACTTCCTGGAAAGTCGCTCCTATAGCCTCTACCTGCTCCTGCGGATCCTCGATCACAAAGAAGTTGTCATCATCAACGGCCTCATTTGGATCAATGCCTGCTGCTACAAGTCTTTGTTCGTTGTTCGTCGTTCGGGCGATTTTAAGACATGGAAGGTCGTTCTGATTATATCTCCGAAATATTTTATTTATTTGCGGGAACATATTCGGGTTGCTGGTGTTTACAGCCCGAATTTTGTTGTTCCAATACAAACTTACAGAATTTCTGTAGTTTTCTTTTATTAATATCTGGAGGTTTTTAATCGACGACTTCAGTGTCATGATCTCCGGGTTATGTCTGTCAGTAAACTGTCTGTACAAGGTTTTTAGTCTTGACAGCAGCCTACTTTTTTGTCGGTGCAGTGCGTCAATAGTTGCATTGCGAAATAAGTCTTCGTCGTCAGTGTGTTGATACCGAGGTATCGTTTTGTCCATTGTTCGTTTGATTGTATCGTCCATTAGTCTAAGATACCTGTCAATCTCCTCGTTTGACAGATTTCTGTTGGACGGTGGGTAGAGCGCATTCGAGGAGAGTGCTCTCGTCAGTGTTCTGGTGAAGTGTGTCCAAGAAGCGATTGCTAGTACCACTACACCACGGCCACCCCGCTTACAGATGATTTCGGACTCTCACATAATACGTCAGAAACGATTTTATACACGACGGTTAGGAGACTTGCAAGTACTCCATAGTTGGCCCATGCAAAAGGGTTTCACTTATTGTAGATCGGACAACCGATACAAAGATACCCTGCTTGGGCATGCTTTCGTCCGATCACATTTTACAGATGATCAGGTGTATGTCAAGCAGGCCATCTCCAGCTGCTTTAAATATCTCATGAGGCCGCCCGTCAGTGCCTGCAGTTTTATTAGACTTAAGCTTAGATACCGCTACTTTACCTTCGACTTTGTCTGCGGGATGAAACTCTAAGTTGTCTTTGTTCAGCGTGAATGTTTCATTCTGCCTGGAAGCGATATTTTGAGTTTCAACGCTGTTATACTGTCTTCAGAAGTGGGCCCTCGCTTAATTATCACGGCTTCTTCCATTGAAGAAATTGTCTAATAAAAAGTGAGGGTAGAGCAAACACTGGTCTTACCATAATGGTTTTCAGAACTAAACGCCGCTGAATGTTACTACGATTTTACCAGTTACAAGCGGCCGGTTATAAGGTCCTGTTGAATCCCTACGAGGACCTAAAACTCGTTGCCATAGGAGTCAGGGTCTCCCGAAATTCGGTCCAGGCTTTACTTGAAAGAGGTAGGCCTCTTGGTGATTGCGTTATGGTGGCTGTGGTTTAAACCTAAAATCGCAGGAAGGGTCTTCCACTTGTGGTTGACCGATGCAGAGTTGCAATAAATACTGGTCAGCCTCAATTCATTCCAAGAGTGGAACTTTTGTCTCCAACACTAGTTTTATTTTGTTATCAAAGTATTGACGGTGAACCATGCCAAAGCGTATCCTTGCTCTCATGAATATATTGGCATTCAGTGAAATTAAGACTCACACAGACAGGTGTTCACTTTAAACACTAGAGGCATCTGTCTCCAGACATAGTCTTTCCATATTCTTGTAATCAACTGCAACTCTACGACTCGTGCATGATCATCTTTGAAGACTAAAATTCTAGATTTTTAACTCTGCCTTTTAAACCCCTCACATCAGAAGCAGCTTCTCTAACGGCTCGTTGACAATATTCAAATTGGTGTTCTATGCTAGGATTTTGGGATTTTGAGATAGCTTGAGCGAAACGCCATCGGCAAAGTTGCAAGTCTCTAGCGGTTGCAGCTTTTCGACGTCGAACTTTGGTGGTCTTACTTGACTCTGTTTGTGAAATCCAGATTCGTGCTGTGGCGGCAGTAAGGCAATGATGCGTGTTGATATTGACTTTTCGGAAAGATCGGACGTGAAGAATGCTTAGTGAGCCAATGTAAGCAAACCAGGCTAATATTTCCGAGTTAGGTCTTGATGCGGATTGTAATGAGGGGTTCGCTTACATGCCGAAGATTAAGATCTTTTTCTTGAGTCTCCCTCGGATAACAAACCCAGATTAACAGAAGCGTTGTCTTACTTCTTTTCAGCAGCCTAAGGCCTCCGCGAGTTACTGCGAAGTACGTGGTCTGTTAAGAGTCCTACCAATCCATCGACAAGGTGGAAATTCGTTGTAATGAAAGCATTTGCTGTCAACGTCAACATTATATCCGGCCGTATCCAAGGCTGTTGGTTGCCACTGAACTTTCAGAATGAGGAATTAAGCTACACGCGCAACACTCTACCAGAAGGGTCAGGTCTATAATAAAACCCCTGGGCAAAGAGTCCGGCTGAACAGTCCAGTGCTAGTAGCCTCCAGTGCCAGTACCTGCCCAGCCCGAAGCGGGGCCTGGTACAGTGATAATACGGGTACGGCGGCCGTTGTAGTCTGCAACACCCGAAAACTCACAATTTCCGTCACCGGAGCTGAAGAGGGGTATGTGTAATTCAGGGCTAGCGGCGTGGCTATCTATCCCTGAATATCACCATGGGCATCTTCCGGGACCGACTTGACTGTTTCGAAGACACAGAATTGAGGGAGAGAGGCAACGATGCCTTTGCCAGAATTCTCAACTCCGAAACCACCGCATGGGGGAAGTTAGAACTAATCTCAGAGGACGGACAGTGCTAGAGATATTTATGGTAATAAAGCGGCAGTCAGACGGATTGACACCAGGGCCAGGGCTCGGTGATCGACGTGACGTTCGCAAGGCAACGCGTTGCTGAGCGAATGTCCGCCTGGAGAGTAATGGAGAACTAAACGGTGAGTCACAACCAGTTAATTACCTTCGTGGTAGGGAACGAGTGCAGTGCGGGATCAAGGCCAGCGAATAGATATAACGTACCGCGGGTGAGCCTGGAAGTACTTCGTGTAGCTCTGATGTACTGATGAGTTCTCGCGATGCACCGCCTCCTTCGACTTGAATACAATATCAAATGCATAGGAGGCCGAGCGGCTGATGAATTACACCGTCCGCCTTGTCAAGGAATGGCATAACTCGTGTATGCCTTGTAGGTCACCTAGGTTTAGGTGAGAGTCAAGCTACTGGTGGAGCCATGTACTCCTGGACATGTTCAATGCGTGTTTACGTGCCGGACTATTCAGTCGGCGATTTAGACTCCAACGCCTTGTTCTTTGGGATAAGAGGAAGCTACTCCCCCTGACTCCGTCGTTATTCCCACCACTGTGTACGATGCATAACGCCGGAAAAATCTTGGAGAAGGTGCTACGACCGAAAATAAGAGAATTCTGCAATTTCTCCGATAATCAGTATGGGTTCCGCGAAGGCCGCTGTACGTGTGTGACGATTTCCGGGCTTCTAGTGGTCGTAAAGCAGTCTTAGCCGCAGGACACGGTCGACATCAAGAACTTGGCAAGATGGACCGACAACCGAGAGCCCTTGATGCAGCAAAGTGTATTGGACTACCTTAGAAAGATACTAGATACTAGATAGAGTACTCCGGTACGATACGACTGTGGGACGAAAAGAGAAGCGGTTGACATCGGGAGTGGGCCTCGGCTCCTGCGCCTAGAAATGCCTCTGAAGGTCAGGCTGACCAGCTGTGCGGATGATGTCACACTCGTCGTAACGATGAGATCGCGTGAGAAGACCGAGCGCAGGATACGGTGGGTGGTCGCTAGAGTGGCGGACTGACTACAGGACACGGGTTTGGGGTGGCTGCCCTAAAAACGAAGACTTCACCAGGCAACGATGGTTCGGGGGGACTTCCGTGTGATCGTCACGGATGCAATAGTACGTGCGAGCTCGGCACTGCGTTATCTCGGAGCGTAGGTCGAGTCATGACTTACCTTTGGGGAGCACATATGTAGGCTGCTAAAGCCACCAAAGTTGCAGCCGTACTGTCTTGGGTGATGCCCAATGTTAGCGGCCCGAGAGACTCCAAAATAACGGTACTAACGTCGGTAGCCGATTCTATGTTGCTACGAAAATGACTTACCTCGTTACAAGGCGTCGGGTCCTTTCGGATCGCGTGCACTCACCGCTCGGTCTCTACAGCAGCCGTTATGGCGAGAATCATGCCGTCGAGTTACTGGATCGGGAGCGCAGATATAAATTTCCGTCCCCGGAATCTGAACAAGACAGCGACAAGTGAAATAGAACATTGGCGTGCTGGCAGCAGGAATGGGATGACAAGATTGTGGGTAGGTCGACATACCGGTTCATACCGGTGTTGAGCCTGTGGCTGGAGCGAAGTTAAGGTGATGTGAATTATTATCTTACTGAGCTTCTGTCGGGGCACGGCAGTTCAACGCATATCTACACCTTATGCGACACCATCCAAATGGGACTATTGCTATTCGGTGGAGGATACCGCCGGCCGAGTACACGCTCTTCGTTTGAGCAAAGTGGCATCAGCAACGACAGCTATTAGGAGACCGACCTAACCTAATAATGATGCCCGAAAATATCGTTTCATCGAAGGTCGAGTCGACAACAACACAAAATAAAAGGGGGGGACTGACGGTGAACGAGCCTTCTCCCCACGTGTATGTATACATATGGTTGATACGGAGCCAAGCTGCGTTGGCTGCGCACATCTCTGGCTCCCTCAGATTGCCAGCAGGGTGAAATATTGGGAAGACAGTGGCTGTGTGAGGTCTGAATAGAAGCCCACTGATAAGTTACCACGGTGCTCCTCGGGATACTTGCTGTGCATGTCTTTTAGACTGAGAGACGAGCTTCCTCGTTGCTGTCGCGGGGTCTTAAGAACTCGAACGGTAGCTCCACCTGGAAATAATGTATACGAGGTTGCTGGGTGCATTGACGCCGCACGGAAAGAGGGGGGGTTTTATTAAGTCTCACACTACGGTACGTACTGTACCTACGTGTCCTGTTCAGATTTACTGGGGCGCCGTCTCTACTTTAACTTTAGTTGAGAATAGGAGTTTGGCCTCTAAATTGGGACACTTTTTTTGACTTGGTAGCATATCGAAGTGAAGATCTTTCCTATTCAAACAAGTCCTCAAATCAAACCATGCCCGGCTAGAACTTAAGCCAATTTACCCTTTCGAAAGATCTTTGATTCTCATCCTAGACTGAAAGCTTCTCACCAGCACTTTTTCTGCAATCTAACTCGTTAAATTAAAACGATTTTAGTAAGTTCTGCTTTCTAAGATGTGATTTTCAGGACATCAAGAAAATGCTTCAATAGAGCGACACAAAAAAAGAAGAAAATAACGATCAATCGCTCATTACTTGACTTTCCAAACTCTTAACATTACAACCGTTGAACCGTCGTCTCCCACAGCACATCACTGTCAATACACAGCATTGATTGTGTCGCTTGTCAGTTGACAGTCAACAGCAAGAAGCAACAATATACAGAACACAATGCTAAGTCACAACATCCTCCTCAAAGTGCGAAGACAAACGTGAACGAATCACAAAAATCAAAATAAAACTACAACAACCCATCGATCATTCGCCACCACTTTATACGTCGTCTTCTTCCTTGTGATCCCTATAAACGGTGGTAGCCAATTCCAGCTCCAGATTCAATTCCATCCAACTACAGCGATTCTCAATTCTCGACTCTTAAGGCTCATTAGTATTCCACTTGTGTTGAAATCACCTCTAAATTAATGCAACTACTCTTGGTCGCTTCACATTCGCAGACGCAGACTGTTCGCCTTGCAGACACTAAAAGCCACAAAGGTCCCGAGTTTGCCCGAAAAATAAAAAAAAACACCGCAACAGAAACAATTTCAGGTATTCACATGACACCGCCTAAAATGATCTGTGGACATGCACCCTTCCTGCAGACGAGGCTGGCAAGAGAAATTCATTTGTTCTCCACACTGGAGCTCCGCTGATGCTTCGTACTGGACTACGAGAGTCTGAACACATGGATTGGAAAACTGTGCAGCAACGACGACACTTTTTACCGCCTAATTACACGTACATTGGCCATAAGCATTTCAAATTCCAGTGCAGTTCATCTGCACTCTTGTTGGTGGAACTGGTCCGGAGGCACAAAAACTCCTCCATCTCCATCTCCATCGCATTGAGCACCACGATCCACGACACTTTCGCAAGCAGCACAGGCGAATCCTCAATAAATTGATAATTAATAAAACAAGTAATGTACGACACTTCGCGGAGGCTACATCCTTGGAATACCAAATAGTGCAAGACCAAGTCGAAGTCCAAGTCAACTGCAGTTGCAGTGCAGTCCGATGGTGTTCCTGCATGTGTTGGCTCTTCTCTGGTGGCCCTGTCACATTGGTCACTACCAGGTAGTTCCATGAAGTGATGAAAAATGCATCGCCCCAAAGAGGCTTCTGCTGGCAGCGGGTTGCGGGTGATGCTACTCGCATATATGGAACTCATAACTCATTTGCCCGATGCTTCGTTGGTTTGGTGCTCTGCTGTGTTCTTACCTCGTTTCATACTCTCGTTCCATGTTCATACCGCCGGCTGACGGGAAAGTACCAGTAGATGACAGACGATTGGTGTTTGTGTTTTCTAAACGCACGATTGCAAAGTGTGATGAAACAAGTTGTACTCGTAATTCGTCTTCGTCTGTTTTGCTGCCGAATGAGTTAGTTGTGTCTTGAGGTGTCAAGTTTGTTGGGCGAAGAAAGGAGGAACTGGTTTCGCCTGGTGCTACCAAATGTGGGTAGGTGTCATTACTGGCGATCGCAAGGGCACAGATACGAGTATCCGTACTGGTATAACAGCGCAGCAGCAGAACAAAATACAATCGCGGCTGTGGCAATATCATGTGAGGAAATTTATTAGGGAACAATTATGGGCAATTAACCATGGATAAATTGGACGAGGTGAAGTGCATCCATTCATCAAAGATTCACGCAGCATATTGATGGAGATACTCTTTGTAGGTATACATAGGTATAGCGCGATGCTACTTATGAAGAAGCAATTAGAGATGATGATCCACTCTTTGCACTATTTGTGGCAGACGATATAAACGGTATTTAAGGAAGTCTTAAATCATGAAACCTAACAGCCCTTATTTATAGAAATTAAAATTTTTGATAAACCTTTGGGATTGATGGGAGTGTATCAGTGAAACAGTTTTGTATTAGAAGCTCCCAATTTTGCCTATTGACCATTTATCACATCACATGATCAAATGAGTTTGTGTAAAGGTTGGTAGCTTATAAGACAAAATTCCTTTCCTTCTGTACATACAACAGCTCGACTTGTAGAGTTATGCATACATCTTTAAGCACTCAGAAAACCATTCCAACTTTAGTAAATTTTTCTTCAAAACGTCGGAATCCATGAACTAGCAAAAACACGTTTCTCTAGTTGTCTCGTTTTTTTCGTTCCCAGTTGTGTGAGGCCTTCATCCTTTTGTTCCCATCTCGAATAGTGTCCATTCGCCCCAAATGTCTTAACCAACTTGGACTTCCAATCCTCAACTCTAAGACTAGGTCACTGTCACAGTGAAACTAATATTTTTCATCGTTGAATCTTCTCGTTTACAACCTTTCGACACAAATATGTCCAAAAAGTTTTGGTTCTCTGTATTCCACTGACGATATTATCTTATATTGCAATCATTCTCCATCGGTACCTAACTCCGATGCTATGATTTGAAGGGATACCATTACTTCTTCACCTCTATAAATGTAAGCATCGATTTTGACTTATTGGCCTAACACTGCACTGATAGAGCTCATTCAAGAAAGTTTAAGAAGATGTAGAAGCTTTCTATGAAAATTAATAAGTAGGACTTGATACAGGATGACGAGCAGATATTTATATGATTGACCTGGTTGAAGGAATCCCCATTTGTTAATTGCGCATACGAACCAATGATTCTATCCGTCATACTTGAATCGCTCTGGCATTTACTTTCAGATGGGATTTCGGTATTCTAGAATGTTGCTAATCTAATGGGACATTGTTAACCCTAGGTTGTCAAGTTAGAGAACCTGGCGTGGCTAAGATGCTTGGAATTCATTCAGAGCTTGTTACTCCTCATAGAGTTAATGGTGATGTCTTTAGGATTACGATCAGAAATGTCATGTTCTGTAGTTTGTTAAGCATGTAACTTTGTTAATTTGTCTTCTAAGTGGAATCAGTCTCCAAACAGAAATTCTAACTTCAGTCAATTTGTGTTGACGAGGCTGAACAAGGGTTGCTCCCAAGATGACTTCCTGTCTTCATTATTACGATGCATATTGGCAGACTCTCTGCTCAATTAACAATTCTAATGTTGGCCTTCAGGAATAGGCCAATGATGTTACTCTATTGTCTGTCTGCTAATAATTTGCGAAAATTTTCTCTAAAGCTGAGAAGAATGACGTACTCCTGAAAAAAACTCATTGCGCAAATGTATCTCTCACGTCTCGAGATAAATTAAGCGGTTTCTCCTTATTGACGCCCTACATCACCAAGCATACGGCATAGAAATATATGTCAAGTTCTCATTCGAAAGCTAGGAAAGCGACAATATGCATAGTGATGTTGATAAGTGGCCTCAAAATCGCTAAGGTTTACAAGCCTACCAGTGGCTCCTGGCCTATAGATATGATTCTATTGTACGAACACCCCGGAGATTTTTACAGCCACGCGGATGACGATAACGCCGCAAAACTGGCAGACTGGACTGACATATGTAAATAGTCCGACACTAATAGTTTGACCGCGACTACAACCCAGATCTATGCTTCGATTCATCCAATTGAGCCGAACGTGAACAACAATTGTCTAGACGGGTTTTACCTATTCCTCAAAGCCAAAATTGTCCAATTGTCCTAGAAACCGGGATAAAGATCCCATTGGTAAACTCCACCCAGAGGCCAAGGTGGAACTTTCATAAATCGTCATGGTAAGATTTCACCAAGGATCTGAACTCCAATGTCCGCTGGACCCTTCCAGCTATCAAGACTGTGTGCGCTTTGTTGCCATCGTAATAGCTACAGCAAAGAGGCACATCCCACGGGGTTATCGGAAAGAACAGATTCCCATCTGCACAAAATCTGGACTTTACCCAATCAAGCGGAAAGGCTTGGGGCCTCATCCGGAAGCTTGTGGGATCAAACTCCTATCCATCATACCAATCTAAGATTCATCCAGACTTGATTTTTAAAGGAAAGTCATACAAAGCTACTCAACATTTTATTAAAGGAGTTAAAAAGGAGACCCCTATACCCCTAGACCACTGGAGTTGATGGAAACTATCTCGAATTTATTAAAAATTGCATGAAAAATACTAAGATCCGGCTATGCTAATTTTGTACTACATACACCCTGAATGACTCGAACTGCAACCAACTTCAGACTGCTATAATTTCCAAACCGTTCATGATAGTGAGCTCAAGTTTTGACACATGACAGATAATTTTATTATTTGCAAGCCTCTCAAACGATTTGCGTCACAGTTGTGTTGAAAAATTTTTATCCGCGATGGAATTCAAACGTGATAGTGTGATTGCTTTATATTTGACTGGAAAACCACAAGTAGCTATCGTCAGAGCCCTCCAGCACCTCAACGTAAATAAATCATTTGTGTCTCGAACCATAGCTCGTTACCATGATACTGGCAGCGTTGCAAAACGCCATGGATGTGGTCATAAAAAAACAGCAACATCGGCAGAAATGGTTCGGAAAGTGAAGGCTCGAATTGAGCGAAATCCGCATCGAAGTGGAAGAAAAATGGCTCGTGAGCTCAACATATCGTTGGAACGGATGCAACACGATCTTACACTGCAACAGAAAAAAGTTAGAGCCGAAAGAGCGAAGGAGTTGCTACGCTTGCACGAAAGTGGTGAGTTGCCGAATTTGGTTTTTTCCGATGAGTCGCCATTTGTTATCGAGCAATATGTCAACAAACAAACTAATCTAGTTTACTTGCCATAGAGGTTCCTCAAAAATTTACACCTTCGGACGCCACCAGAAAGCAGGCAGCGACGATGATGATGGTTTGGGCCGCCATAACCGCCGATGGTCGCTCTCCGCTCGTATTTTTGGACCGTGGCGTCAAAA
Source organism: Volucella zonaria (assembly GCA_963966105.1). Classification (NCBI taxonomy): domain Eukaryota; kingdom Metazoa; phylum Arthropoda; class Insecta; order Diptera; family Syrphidae; genus Volucella; species Volucella zonaria. The sequence goes on along the minus strand of OZ014532.1, from coordinate 189,049,286 downwards.
TTAATGCGATCATATACTGTGAAACTGTCTTATAGAGAGTATTGAAGCCTTGGGCAAACAATCATTTCGGTCGGAGACCGTGGACATTTCAACAAGACTCGGCACCGTCTCACAAAGCGTGCGTCAACCAAGATTGGACAACGGATTGCAAATTCTCCGGATGCGAATCCGTTGGATTTTTCTGTCTAGGGTATTTTAAAGGCGAAGGTTGGCACTAAAAAATACCAAAGTTTGGACCACCTCAAAAAAGCACTTCGCCGGGAATGGGCCAAAATACCGCAGAGCTACTTGCGTGCAGCGTGCGATGCTTTTTTCGGCCGTCTCAAGGCCACTATTCGCGCCAAAGGTGGACATACTGAAAACTCCAACATTGTTTGCTTTGGCACAATAAAATTTATCGAAAAATAAAAAAATTATAGCATTTTAAAAAGTTGGAGTTCGAGTAAGTCACCCGTAGTATTCTATCATTCAGAAACCTGCCTATTGAGTTCCAGAAGTCAAAAATCACGGATGTGCTGAAACTGGGGAGACAGGCGAGAAGGCCGACCAATTGTTCTCAAGGTATATGTCTGGGGTACTGGAATGGTATACAAACTCTTGAACGCGGTACCTTGCAAAACAACTGCAAACCTGACCAACAACATTCTGAGTAATCGCTCTTTCCAAGTATTCCTCAATAACATCACGGCCAAATCCAGACAACTCAACAACGGCCTTCCACAAGGATTGGTCTTCCCTTCAACCTGTATATTCACTAAACACTACATCCAAACAATTTTCGTATGCGGACGGCCTGGCTCTAGCTACACAACATGCACTTAACTGAGATCACACTAACAGGGGATATCAACTCCTTGGGAGAATATCTTAATAAATAGAAGGCTGTCGGCCTTCTTTCACTTGAATAGTCAATTTTCGCACATGCAGCTCGAAGTTGACCCCAACGGTAATGTCCTGCGACATAATAAGGATTTTATTCACTGCTCAACATGCCTACTGTAAACGAAGGTCGGTAGAAATGCCTCTACATTCACTAGGTAGACACATTGAACAATCCCTACAATATAGAGAGTACACAATGGTAGCCTTTCTGGACATAGCAGGTGTCTTTAACAATGTCAACGCATCCGCAAATTTCAATGTCAGCTCTGAAGGTAGATGACTCATTTCGGGCGTTAATCATGCTAAATAGCATAAGATTCCAAGCTGGGTGGGGTTTCTGCTAAAAGATCACCGAAATCAAGCACTGTTGGCCGCGGTAAGTACGTAGATGGTTGACCACATGGGAATTCGGTACTCCGCGTGCTGTTGACAAAAACGCCACATGGGCATAGTACCCCGGCGTTAAATTCCGGACCTAACAAATTAATTTGTATCGTTCCCTTGATAATAAAAAATAAAATAAATAAGATGTGTCAGCAGAGGCACGCCGGCGTCCTTTCACCCTTTTTCTAGAACTTAGTTTGGGTAGTTGCCTAAGCAGATGACGTTGCTATAGCCGTCTAAAGAAAGCATCTTAATACCATTTATCTCATTCTCTTACAACAAAATCTTAACAGTTTAATCCGTTGGGAGGATTACTGTGAATTGGAAGCAAGCTCCTATAAAACTGATCTTGCCCTCTTTTCCAGGAAATATAAAATTCCAATCATAGACCCTCCTTCAATCAACGGTGGCAGTTTAGTTTTCTCCGATGCAGCGCAATATCTGGCTCTTATTTTTGACAGGAAACTGGACTGGAAACCTAATATTCAAGAGAGAGTAAGGAAGCTATAGTAGCTTTATCCCCATGCAAAAGATCCATTTGCAGCACATGGGGACCTCAAACCCCCATTACTCCTGGCTTCACATCTCGGTTATAAGATCAATGCTCACCTACAGGTGTCTGGCAAACAAAGCAAAATGCAAAGAACGGCATGTCTGTCCATAAGCGGAGTGTGACTTCTAATCCCTTAGCGGTATTGCGTATTCTGTTTCATTTGACACCCCTCGATGTACTCAGCAAGCAAGGGGCTGCTAACGTAGATATTCAAATTAAAGCGACCACATAGTGGACAAATAAATTGTTTGGCCACGCTAATATTCTCAACACACTGGAAATCTTTCCAGAGAACGTCGACTACGTTATGCTCCAACATTGATTTGAGAAAGGCTTCCATGTAAGCATCTCCTCCCGATCTTTCAGGGAGGAATATGCTTTCATGGACGACAAGTCAATCTATGTCTACGCAGACTGATCCAAGGCTGACAGCGGGGTTAGTGGCGGTGTTTTCTCAGATAAGCTTAACCTAAACCTCTACTTCCGCTTTCAAAATCATTAAGATTAAAGAAGTACTGTCCTGTCCTGACTGAAGAAAAACGTTATATCTGCAAGAGATATCCGCAGTTGGATAGTCAGGCCCATATCAAATCCGTGGGCTCAGTCTGAAAAAATCCCAAAGCCGCCCTTAATAACCGATCATCTCTCAGAGAGATGGCAGAGCATTTCAACGTTCACCCATGTTGGGTACCGGGGCAGTGAGATATTCCACAGAATTGAACTGCCGGAAAAAGATATCACCGGAAGGTAACTAAAACTAAATCTGGATGCTATCAGAAGAACAAACCTTAGGTGGACTGTTGGGTCAACATGCTTAACGACCAAATAAATCTGTCCAACACTGGACCTGAATAGCTCTAAGAATTTTATCTTTGAAAATAGGAAATAACTCCGTGCTATCTTATCTGTCATCACTGGATACTGTCTTATAGGCAAACATGCAGTAAGACTTGGCGTTTTTACAAACGACTTCTGCAGAAGCTGCACGGACGAGAAGGAGCAGGAGGAAGAGACAAACCTCCACGTATTTACTCTGTACTTGCCTAGAACTCTCCCAAAGCGATCTAAATAATATAGACATTCACAATGTCCTACGCTTCATCAGAAGCTCAAATTGATTCCAAGTCTAAGAGGATCCACGTGACACAATGGCCAGTAAGCCTAAGTAGGTTGGTTTTTCCAACGCCAGTGTTACCCAACCTAGCCTAAACTATGACTCATTCCCGAGAACTATTCATATCCCATCGCAATCTCTTTGATTATGTCGCAACAGTCCCTATAGTTCCACATATTTCCGGAATCCTTAAAATGATGCTACAGCAAAGGTTTCCTCACTCAGACGTTGCCATTATGCTCTGACTACTATATCTATACTAGGCTACCAACATCCACATTTCTTTATTCTTTCACAACTTCTACTGTCGGACCATCGAGCTCTGAGTTGTTTGCTACAAGAAAAAGCTTAGGGCCGACCTCCACCTTCGAATATGATGTTCCGGATGTAGAACGCGCCTATGTGGCTTCGATCAGCATTTTAGTTTACTTGGCTTCTAGATCAGCTAGAAATAGCTAGCTCGCTCCGTAGTTTAAAAATGATTTCAAGTATTTTTCGTCTTAAGAGCTTTTATAAGTCGGAAGTCGTTGACGGTTGAAGCGTTATATCAACTATGCTTGCCGAATAATCCGTAACAAAAAATGCTCCTTTTCGACTTTGGTGTTGAAGTCTCAGAATACAATCTGTGCATCCTACTCTAAACAGGCTTTTTTGGTTCTGTCCAGTGGCTCATGAAATTCCTCTTTCACAGAGTTTACAGATAAAGATATGTGCATACGCATATAAAACAGATGTTGCAGGATGTAACCTGAATGAGGAATGAGAATCAATGAACTTTGTTCAGCGAACTGAAAGTGTTTTAAAGCCAAACGAAGAGCGATAATTGTCGTTATAAAGTTCCACTTAACTCCTCGTCGAAACAAAGTCAAGCCCTTGAATGAATCAGCATCCCAATTGGAGAATCCATAAAATGCTTACTCAGAACACTTCGACTGAAACAATTTAATTGTCTATCACTCATAAGCTTTGCGTTCGCCTTGGCGGTCCTTGAGACTATAAATCACGCATGACTTGTTATGACTCCCATCAAAAATCGTTCACAGAATTCACTCAAACAGTAACCATAAATCCATTTAAGCATTTTGAACTGCTTCTATAGATACTCCGATCGGTACTTAAAGAAAATAAAAACCACAACAGACCAAAAATTAATTGTGCATTTAAGGACGACTTAATGCGCGTCCTGATTCACCACACAATTTCCAGAACATCCGGGGAGGAAATTTTTCGTATCGCATCCATAACGACCCCAAGAGACCAGAGCATCGAACGTCCAGCCATTTTGACATTCCCTAAGGCTACTACAGTCTCCGCAATCTAATCCCTGTCCGAGACTATAATTAAACTAAACGGTGATCCATCATTTTTTGCTGCGTCAAATTGGCCAACTGATACAAAAATTTCGCCAAAAATTGGATCCCGACAACTGCCTTGCTACTCGTACAACCCCTGTCAAAATTAGTTATGAAAAAAAAATTCCTACAGCAGTGGATCACCGATCACCTTGCTTCCTAGAAAATCCATTTAAGACACAAATCGGGCGGTCCTTTTTACCACCATCACCAACGACGGATAGACTAAAGCTGTTTTATATGCTGGCCATTAACTACGAGTATAAGTCTTGTCCTGAGTGACCCAGAAAAAACAAAACGGACAAAGCTCCTCCAATTAAACATCGTGAATCTGTAGCAGCACTGAGAATCTGATGTTGTCTGCCCTATCGTCGTATAGTCATCGTGATCATCAGAAGCACATGATCATCGTCATTTACAACGTCATCGCCGTCGTCGTTCTCGGTCCCAAAAGAAATGCGATCGTGTACGGGTATTGGTATGGTGCTGCTCTGTATCTCTAGGGCTACATTCATCTTCGTCATAATTATGTTTTTGGGCGGTTGTCGTAAGTTGTTTTGCATGTTTTTGCTTAACTTCATCATATACGACTGAAGACGGGGTGGCAAGAGAGAAGCACAGAAGAGACAACGATTTGCAGTTCTTTGTCAAAGAAGGCAAAACTCGAATGTCTCAGATTACCCGCGCGTTGCGTGCTCTTCCTATTTTTTTTTTTTTTCTTTTAGGTTCTGTCGACATCGTCGTCGTTTTGCTGAGAATCTTTTCAGCGAACGTCATCGGGTTGTCGTGCCGGTGTCACGCTACAAAAGACTGATGGAAAGAAAGATGCCCATCCAACGCGCATCACATTTACTATCCACATTCGCATCCCCAGATCCAGAACCAGATGAAGAAGATGAAGATGAATTCCATTCTGTGGCTAATCAGGAGATACTCGTATTTTTACCTGATCTCACGAAGAATACGAACTGGATAACCTACGGTTGGTATTGAATCCTTCAGAAAGACCCAGCTAATTGTGCTCACAAAACGACGGATGTGAAATGTTAAATAAGGATATCTATTGTGAGGACATTTGCTATGACTATGACATATGAGGAGGGGACCTAACCATGACACAACTCTCCTGACAATTTCAGCTAGATCAGCGTAATCCTCATCATTTTGTTGCGAAAGTCGAATACAAAGCTGTCAGTGGTGGGTATGTACGAGTATTATACGTACGACTGCCAGAGTTGCCGCTGCATATGAAAATAGTTGCTCTCGCATAATAGAAAGGTCTTGGTCCTACAGTGCTATTATAGTCAACCTTCCCCAATAGGAGTCCTCAACTAAGCCCAACTGAAGACTGGCAGTATGCAGCTTTCAATATTCAATTCATGCCCGTGTCAGAAATGAACCTTTGGGTACAATACCAAGAAAAAGATTCTCCGTGGTATTGCCAAGGACATAGGCTACATTTTGTCTCTATTGATGGAACGTATTTTCACCGATATCGACAATTGCAAGTAGTCAATCAAAAAGACGCAATTCTACCAACGGCAACGCAGCCTACATCACACAGCTTCTGTCAATCTACCCCTGCTTCGTGAATCTTCAACGATCTATGTATCTGCTTGTGTTTGCAAAAAAAAAAAAATTAGGAAAAAAATAGCGAAGGGAAAACATGTGTATCTGTCGGTTTGTTTGTTTGTCCAACTGTCAATTTACTGTACGGATGGATTAACCAAATGAATTGCAGATACATTTTCCAATTTTCAGAGTTAAATTGTCTGTGTGTTTGGGATTTTACGAAATATTTTGCAAACAATCTTCGCATCCGTACTTTCCCTCTGGGAGCACTGGCAGACCAACTCAATACTCAACTACGAACACTCTGTGTTAATTGCGTACGACAAGGAAGTTGGGTATTGGTACGGCTACGGGTAAGGGTACGGGTATGGGTTTTCCTCTGATACTGGGTATTGCTCGACTTGTCAGAGTAACATAGACGAAGATGAATTGAAACCACGATGAGGCCGACCAGGGGGGTGCCAACCAGGGCAATTTAGTAAATTCTGTAATTTTTTTTTTTTATTTTGGGTTGAAAATACATTTTTACCAAAAATTTAGATTGCTTCTCGTGTGTGCGTGTGTGTCCAATCGGCATCTTTATCTGTAATTTTGGGATTAACTCGGAGAGGGCGTGACTCAGAGTTGGTTTCAAAATGTTATTTTTGTTTCTTTCTTGTTGTAGATTTTAGTAGGTTACCCGATTACCCGATTACTATTGTAGAACTCATGTGGAGGGTTCAAATGGAGGTGTTTAATGGTGCGAAAAAAAGTACTGACCTATTGAGGATTTTTGAAAATTTAGGACATTACCGAGTAATTGGATTGGGAACGTAGGTACCAATGCAAGTTGGAAGGAAGTTAAGTACAGAAGATGAGGTAAGTCGACTGATCAATTGTTGTCTTCAATTAATGACCCGATTTGTCGGCTTGAGTGTAATTTCCGAATTAAAGAGAAGATAATATGATAGCCCTTGGATTCACTTAGTGAATCGAAAATGTCTAGACAACGTGAGCCTTAAAAGTTCCGCCAAGACCTTGTTGTGCTCGATAGAAAGGATGTATTCGATACAGCACAGGCACCATTGTCATTCTTCAATATATATCTTTCGTATTGTATCTGTTTCATAAGGGGATCCAACCTTCTTCTTTTATTGTTTTCTTTCAAACCGTGGTGCCATTTTTGAAGCTTGTACTCAGTATATATTCTTTGATTAACTATGAACAGATTTATACCAGAGGAACATATTCGTGCTATTCAAAGATGTTTTGAAAGTGGGCTTAGCGAAAATTATGGAAGATTACTTGATTTTTGAGTACCCATAATCGACCAATCGACCACATCCCCGGAAACAATGACATGATTAAGAATCCAGGCAATCACACTTGGGGGAACAACTTGCCTACGAAGCGCCACTGTATAAAAGAACGAGAGCGGCTAGCGAACTTTGGCTCCAGAGGAAATGGAATGAACATGAGAAGCACGCGGTCAAGGAAATAGAGCGGTTTTGTTCCAGGAAGAATGTTCAAAATTTATACCAAAGAGTAAAAAGAACGTGTCAGGGCAACTAGATCCGAACACAGGCCAGTAGAGATAGACACGAAAATATAGTAGTGGAACCACAGGTGGTGCTTTAGATATTTACAAAAACTTTTTCAGACCGTTAAAAGGCGAGGGGAACCCAAATTCCACTGTCAAACAGAATGAACAATTCAACCTCGACGGATTATATCAGTAGATTCGTCCACCAGACCAAAGGATAATATCTAAGCTGAAATCCAAAAAATCAACAGGACCTAACGGCTTACTCTCTGAGGTATTCAAAGCTACTATAAAAGACTTTGTGGACAACATATACCAACTCATTTGTTAGATCTGGCCAGAGGAGTGTACGCCTGATGAATGGAGCTCATCCACAAAAAAGGAGACCCCCCATGTGCGACAACTGTAGAGGTATTTATACATCGCATACAAGATATTATCTGCCCATATTGTATGAACATCTCAAATCAACAACCTTATTGACCCCTATCAATGCGGCCTTAGACCAGGATTGTCTTCAATCAACCAGATTTTCGCAATCCGGCAGATCCTGAAAATATCTCAAAAACTCCAAATCGATATCCACCATCTTTTCATTGATTTTAAGGCCGCATATGCCAGCATTAATAGAGATGAGCTATATAGGGCCATGTCTACCATAGTTTTGGCCAAGTCCAACTTTCTGTGCTGACGATGGGGAAAGCTCGCTACTCCCTCAAAGTCGGTAAAGACTTAATCGAGGAATTTGATGTTAAAAAAAGGTTTTAGACAAGCTAACGCTTTAACTTTAACATCACACTTGTGAGAATTGTGCGGCACTCATAAGCGAACATTGGAGGCACAGTCTTCCAAAAGTCTGTGCAACTACTAGCTTGCGCTGATGATATTGACAGAACTCGGCGGTCACCCACCAATGCGTTTCCTACTATAATATTGAAACGAAAGTCGCCAAAAAGGGTTTGGTGTTAAAATTTTGTATTCTTTATAATTTGCGCGCGGTCACGGAATTTGAGTACCCTTAAAATGCTTGCACACAGCGCGGGCGATGTAAAATTAGGGAGGAAAGAAATAGGGGTACCAATGAACGTTGGTTTAAATTTGGAGGTTGTAATGACTGGTAAATAAAGTGTTCGGCAGGTCGTCTCATAAGCGAGTTGTATGGCATAGGAAAGAATCATGATATTTCAGAGTACGTCCGAAAGTGGGCTTGGGAGTATACTGATGAGCATTCATAGCGAGACGGGTCTTACTGTTAAAAATTTGAAGGAGCGGAAAGCTACTGGCGATTTCTATGGAGCACTGGTAGTGGAAATAGCGATAAAACAGTGTGAGACAGGTGACATTACGTCGGTGATCGAGGTTGTCCATTGTTTGAGTGATATTAGTATCACCTATGAATTTTATTGCACGGTTTTGAATCCATCCTATCTAGCAGGTGCACAGATGTTTTGGGCTCACCCGACCCGATGTGGTCATAGTAATCCAATTTTCTGCTAATGAATGCCATTTATATTGAGCCCGATTCAGAAGAGGTCAAATATTTCTTACCTCGCTTGAGGAAACTTAGACATCTTGCTGGAGTAGGTTCCAAACCGAGTATGGAAAGTTTTTCGGTTTCGACAATACAAGTGCCATTCATGGATAATGGCTGGGTGTTTAAATTTCGCTTTATTGACAGCATTAACTTCTACTCTGTTGATGGGTCCCCAGTATACGCTGCCGTTTTCGTTCAATAGCAGAGGAGCAGGGACGTGAGTTCGGAAACGGATGTGAAAAGCAGAAAGTACTGTCATCAGCAAAGGAGTATATTGGATTAGAAGTAGCAGATAAGAGATCGTTGATGAAAATTAAAAAGAGTGTTGGAGGCAGAACGGAGCCCTGGGGCATATGTTGTGAATATCAGACTTGAAACCATGCAAGACAACTTGAATTGAACGATTCGAAAGGTAATTTCTAATCCACTGAAGAAAAGAGCCGTCGATCCCAAATGCACGCATTTTCGACAAAAAAGCCTAATGCCAAACTCTGTCAAACTCCTTTGAAATATCAAGTGCAACTATCTTGCTTTCGTGAGATTGATGTACACGTTGGCTTCACTTTTCGGTGATACATGTCACCAAATAACCGTACTGCCGGGCATTGAAAAGTTTTCGTGATTCGAGATGTATCATGAGCTCACAGTTTAACAGCGTTTCCATGACCTTAGAAACAAGGGACATAAGTGCAATGAGTCGTCTTTTTTAGAGACGGGCTGGACAAATGCTGTTTTCCATCTTCTCGGAAAAAGTCTCGAAGAATAGGCCTTATGAAAAACTTTACGCAATGGTTCTGCCAGTGTGGAAGAACGCCTCTTCAGAAGAAGGGGAAATATACCATCTGGACCAGCGGATTTGTGAATGTTAAGATCTCTAAGAACTCTTGATACTACACGAGTGCGAAAGTGGAAAGGCGGAGACAAAGTACAATGTGGGAGCGTTGAACTGGCCACAAAGTGTGCAACAAGCAGATTGGCCTTGTCCATAAAGCTGACAGCTGGAATATCATATTAAGTGAACGTTAGGATGGAGGATGAAGCGGAATTTCTAATATTTTTGACGAAGGACCAAAAATGTTTACTATCTTTGGGATTTTTTTCAAATACGGAAGTTTGCGGCTTCCAGCTTGCAGGGCAACCAGCGAATTATAGATTAAACATCCAGCTTAACAATACTTCAGTTAACCACAGCCGAAAGCTAAAATACCTATGCGTTACCTTAGATAGATTCCTCATATACATAGAGCACCTAACAATTGTTTGTTTGAAAACTCAAAATCCGCGACAACATAATCCAAAACAAAAACTGACTGGGGGCTCAAATTCATCAACGCTTCGTACTGCCGCAGTGTGCCGGAATAGTGCACATTTGCGCAAGGTGGACACCTAACTTAAAGACTCATTTCTGGAATCTTAAAATCAATGCCAACACGATGGCTTCCTGTATTGTGCAACACCCCCACCTCATCTGCGCTTTTTAAGCACATTATTGAGGGAATGCACTAAAGCACTGACAAATTCTGATCTGTCCATCCACTACTTTTTTTTTTTTTTTTAAAAGAACTTAACGCTCAAGTGGGTATGAATACACTTATAATGCCTCAGCATGTGTTTAGTTTTTTTTTGAAAAATGTGATAGAGAGAGAAATAAAGAAGTTTGGGCTCTGTGGTTATTCCGCTCCATGGGTGGCATTCAACATTTAATGGGGAGGCTAAATTCGTAGTGGAAGTTGGCTTATTGCTGATTTCTAGTCAACTACTCGTCTTATTTGATTTTTGTTAACTGAAAACATGAATGTCTTTCGGGCGAGATTGGGATTCGAACACTGAATCCCGGTCCACCACCACCACTTGAGCTACGGCCACCCAAATTACTATGCTCCTGTCACGGCAGCAGAGACTAATGTCTCAGCATCCAACCATAAAACTCGCTGAAGATGCTTTCAATCTGAGTACGTACTACTTGGAAAGGAGAATGGACAGCACCAGTGCAGGAGGATGGTGTTATCACAATCCTGAACCCATCAAGTCTATCCTTCGGGTTTTACCTACCGCGCAACCTCTGGTCGAAGCTTAACAGCATTCGAACTATCAATGACAGATGATCAGATTCGTTGTTCAGCTTGAGAATCGCGGAGCCCAACAAGCGACTTTCCGCTACATTGTTGCAGAGTGCAGCAAACGGTTCTACCATGGAGACACCCAAGACTTTTTGGACACTAAATAAATAACCTACCCGTGATAGACTGGCTGCAAAACCTAGATGTTGTGATTATACGAGTATTTAATGTTACTGTGAATACTAAATGTTAATTTAAAATTATATATGATATGTTGCCTTTACATAGGCTGAATAAATTATAATAAATATAGAGCTTGTCACCGCGGAACTTCCTTGTCCTCTACTTTAACAAGCGCTTTGTCTTGGCAGTAAAAGCACTTTTCTTATTACGCCTCCACTATCTCCATCCACTAATATTTATATAACGAGCTCAAAGCCGTATTCCAGTTAAAAAAGCAAATGATCTTTAGTAGAACTCGCATTGGTGTTTCGATAGCCTTGCACGTCTGTCGTTTGATCTGACTCAATGAAACTAGAGCGAAGTATGGAGCCACACATTATCTATATCCCAGGCTGGTATTAGGCAGATTCTGGGCAAGAAAATGTATTCGAATATTCTAGAATGGCCCGAAAATGATGTAGCTGTGTCATCTGCATGCACATCTTCACCTCAACGAAAGACTTCATTCCTCATTAGATATCGTGCGGAGAGGAATGTAAGGCCCAAACCCACAGAGTTTTGTTTCGTTAACAGAAAATTAGGTCACTGATGAACATACTAGGCAATGCTCAGAGAAGGACTTCCTTTGATTCGAACTTTTGTAAGAAACCCGTACGTCTTCCGTTAGGATTGCCATTGAAACGTGAGCATAATTGTACGTGGCTTAACTGTCCAGGAGCCAAGCAAACTTATACTTCTTTGGAACCGAACTTGTGCTAGGAATTCCTGTGTTTTCCGCTAGGATATACCATTGAAACGTGAGCATAATTGTAGGTGGCATGACTATCCAATAGCCAAGTTTGATGTCATTCCTAAAGCAGTGGCAGTTTTGCTTTCCTTCTGCAAGTTTATCAACATCAAGTCAATGCTGGCTGTCGTAGACGCTGACTAGCAGTAAATAAAAAAAAAATAAAAAAAATGAAGCCAAGGTAAGAAGACGGATTCTCATTATACATGCTTAATATGCAAAGTGGCACCGAGAACGTAATCGCCAAATAGACAGTAAAGTATCAGAATATAGAACGCGTACAAGAATTATACATATAAGTAGTAGATCTATCGAAAAACAAGAAGTTCCATCGCAGGCGGGACAATTCTTCTCATGAATGACGTTGAGGCACTCTTTGGTTATTCTGTGATGCGGACTCACACGCGGAATACACCTCTCTACGTGAAGCAGCAAATTCAGTTATTGACTACTGCTTCGTATCAGGAAACTGTAAACCTAAACATTTTCATATGACCGTAGACGTTTTGATCCAGGTTTCCAAGGCCCCAATTGCTTCAAACACTACTAGATTAAGGCTACTCTCTATGTTGATATGGAAAAATAGCTATCAGAGCTCCTATAATCTCCTGTAATCGTAATCTAGTCTAAGAACTGTAAGAGGAGAATACTCTATTTCCAATGGACGACCAGAAATCATAAAGAAAGCTGCACGAGCTAATACCTCAAAGGGATCTAATCGGACAATTCCAAACTAAAAGTGGTTTGATATCGAGTGTATGAGAGTTAGATATACGTCATTTGTGTTTCTAAAATTGGATAATGGTTGCACATTCAAATTCCTCTACCCAACACTAAATAAAAATTGCAAGCAACTTTGCTATGTAAAAAAGCTAGTCTTCGACCCTACGAAATATTACCTTGGTAAACGGATCAAGATCATCAGCTGATTTTTGGAAGGCGGTCAAGATTATAAATGGTAAAACGAGTGTTTGGCGCCTTCAAGCTGAGGTGTTAAGAAACTATTGTATTTTATAACTCTTCTCGAAACACCACAAATATTTCGGTCTCGTCAGTATGCAGCTCATATGATCGTAGACGAATTTCTTGACACACCGTGTACAGGGGCCGAAGTGGTAGTTCGTATCGCCATGATACAATACTTTCATTTGAAAGGCCTCAATCTAACCAACATCAACACGGAACTGGATTCTACTCTGAGGGAGTCTGCTCCTTCGTTTAGAGTTTAAGCGAGGCCGTATGAGTTGCCAAGACGAGCATCGCAATGGTCAACCAAATGAGGTGAGTTCACAAGGAATGCTGAAAAAAATCCACAAAATCGTTTGAAAGTGTGTGAACTAGCAGATGAGTTAGGCATTTCAAAAAGCGCTGTACCTCGCATATTGACTGAAAAATTAGACATGAGAAAGCTGTGCGCAAGATGGGTGCCGCGATTACTCACAATCGAACAAAAACAGCGTCGTGAGGATGTTTCAATCGAGTGTTTGGCAAAGTTTCACAGCAATAAAGTCTAGTTTTTGCGTTGATTCATAAACACGGATGAAACATGGGTCCATCGCGTCAGTTCAAGGGTGCGTGTGGAATAATTTTCATTGGCGCGTGTATTATACTAACTTATTGCACCGTTTGGAAGATGAAATCAAGAAAAAACGGCCGCCAACAGTAATGAGGTGGAGTCTGCAGTTGATGGCTATTTTAAGGAGCTCGACGAATCTCACTATAAACAGTATATCGAAGCTATTTGACATTGCTGGGAAAGGTGTATTGAACTAAGAGGAGACTACTTAGAGAAATCAACATATTCTTCCCCAATTTTTGTTTGTGTTTCCTCTGTTTGGTCGGGTACTTCTAGGACTACTCTCGTAATAGTGGAATTTCGTTCTTGAATATAGTACATCCGCCAAATTGTTTGCTAGTTTGCTTTTCGGTTTTCGGTAGAATTACCGAGCGTTTCGGAAATCCAACCTGGGTTCAGGAAAAATGATTCTACAATAGACCAAAACTTCTCGCTCGCTAATACTGCGAACGTTTATAAGAGGAAGCATAAACAACTTAACGCTTTTTTCTTAGATTTTCATGCTGCTTTCGACGAGATCCATGAGGAACACTATTCTACAAACTGTATACCATATGTAGTTATTTAATTTCGTTCAAGGTGGTAAACGTGCTAATAGCAATACCACAAAGCATGTCTTTGGGATGGCAGTCATCTGACGGAGGATTTCGGAACATCAGTGGATGTTAAACAAGGCTGCGTCCTGAGTACCTTACAGTTTATTTTGTACATAAAAAACATAAATCCCCAGTTAAAGAAGGAATACGGCTGAGTGGAAGTAAAGTTATAGCACTGTTAATGATGGATAGGCTGGATACTTACTGTACAGCTTAGGACCTGTCCGTAAACTTCGGAAAGTCATCATCATGTTCAGAGATGTTAGAGAAAGGTACGGTGGATGTTTCAACGTGAGAATATTGAAAAGGCAAAGCAGTATAAACACCTAGGAGTGTTGACTACCCCCAACATAAAATACTTACTCTAGCCATAAATATTGAAACGCCCTGTATTTTTCAGTTTGGAGAGCAAGCATCGTTATTTTTTTTACAGTAATTTGTGAAGCAGCTCCTCTACTTGCAAAACCAATTTAGTTTAAGCTAAGTTTTCAATGTGTCAACATGGAGTGGGGAGGTAAAGGGAACAGTAATTGCGTTGCACAAATGCGAAGTCAATTTTAAAAATCTTGCTGCCGTTCCCAATCAGCCGGACTATTAAAAGATTCACAGAAACCGTGGAAATTAATGACCGCCAAAGATCGGTGCGCCCGCGTTCAGTTCGAACAAAAAATACGCTCAAAGCGGTGGGTGATCGAATTTGTCGGAAGCGGAAAGCGTTGTTCCGTGATTTGGGTATTGCTTCCAGAACGATCTCAAGGATCATTAAAGATGACTTTGGATTTGGAGCGTACCACAGTTCTATAGGACATCTGTTTACAGTGGCATTATAAAAAATAGAGAACGGAAATTTAGAAAACTGCTGTCACGATACGCGAAGAAAAAGCATTGAAAAGTATTGGTTACCGACGAAAAAATGTTTGCTGTTAAAGAGAAATTCAACAAACAAAATGATAAGGTTTGGGCACATAACTCGGAAGAAGCATCACAAATGATTCTCAGAGTTCAGAGAGATGGGATGTCTCTTACGATGGGATTACTGAGCTGCATTTTTGCGAAAAAGTCATAAAAACATCCGCAGTCTCTTTTCCAAAATAAGCCGTGTTCATTTCAGCCGGACTCTGTCCCTGGTCGCAACGCCAAGACCGCTCAAAAATGGTTAGAAGAAAATGTACAAGACTTTATTAAGGCAGAAGATTGGCCTTCATCTTGGATTATGAATTGTGGTCAACTCTGGTGAGTATGGCATGCTCTAAAAAAGACTTCACCATTGAGTCGCTGAAGACATCCCTTGTGAAAGCAGTGCACAATTTTATGGAAAGGGTTCGTGCCGCCATTGACTGTTGGCCAGACTGACCATGAATTTCAAGTTGTTTCAGTATTTATGGCTAGACTAGGTACATCTTCAAGTTAAACTGACTGAAGCTAGACGGGCGATTTGTGCTGTTTGGGAAAATTGCATTCACAACGCAAACGTTGTGAAAACAGAAAAATACGGCATCTTCCGTTCCTCTACACGCAACACAAGTTTGGAGCTTCTGCTTATTCGAAATTGTGTAAAAGTTCACTGCTCCTTTATAAATTAGACTCCGAGTCTAATCATCCTGAGTAGGGTGACTAGATAAGAACGATTGGAAAAAAAAATTTAAATAAGACAACAAGGGTGTGAGATATAAAACCGATTCTGGCCTTATTTTGAAGCTACGTTTATGCCATTATGCTTCAAGCCGTCGGTCTAATTTCTGATGACTCGGCCCAATACGTACAGCGTTATTCCGACAATAGCGTGTCGAATGTTGGCCTCGGGCTCGTCCAAAGTGATTGGTTTGTTAGCGTAAACTAAGGACTTGACGCAGACCCAGAGAAAATAATTAAGTGGTGTCAAATCCCATGAACGCGGCGGCCAATTTATGAACGTTCGCCGTGAGATGACCCAGTCGCCAAATTTCTCCTTCACAACTTCGAGCGCGGCGTCGCTTGTATGGCTTATAGCGCTGTCTTGTTGGAACCACAGCTCGGGCTCTGACAACAGAAAGTCCATTAACATTGCTCTATACCTGAGACCATTGACGGTAACGGTTTCTCCTTCCTCATTTGGAAAGAAATAAGGTCCGGTGATGCTACCATGCCATAAATCACACCAACCCCACATCTTTGGGGATTGTGTTCGATCTAATAACTGGAATTTTACCTGTTGACATAGCCGCTGGGCCAAAGATGGGTCTCGTCCGAGAAGATGATTTCTTGGCTAAAATCCGGATCTCCAGCTTCGCTCCAGCAGAAATTTTACATCTTATTGGAAGAAATCGGACACAAGTTACCACAAATTTGTAAGCGAAGCTCAGTCATCTCAGCATAGAGCATACCACAGCCAACTAGGTCATTGTTTAGAAGGACGTACATTTTGATGACCAACTCTATAGATAAGATTGACGCTGTCTTAAAAATAAGAAGAGAATTGTTTAATATAAACTACATACCACACCGCCAAGAGTTATCATTTCTATGTGACATATGTAATCTTAAGGAACGAGAAGATGAGTTGCACTTCACTGCCTTATTCTTAAGGAAATCCGCAAAATTTTCTAGGAGAGGCAGTACTTGTCATCACCTGGTAATAATACTCTTAAACTTGTTGTTGTACTCGTGACGAATTTTTATTTTGTTTGAACGGGTTTGGCTATTGTTCGTTTCCTAGTGGTGTCTTTCATGATGTGATCTGTGGCGTGGTGGTGATTACTGCCTCTCGGTGTGATAGTCAAGGGGGTGAACTGAAGATGTCTAACACTTGAAGATTAACAAATTTATATGTTGTGATACCTTGAATTGTATTTGTGCCGTAACACACCGGCCCCCTTGGAAGCCCCTGGCTTGCAAATTTAATGTTCCTCTTCTAGATTCGGCAGTGGGCTCACCTGTGGGACGGCTCGCTTGTATAACTACCCGAACCTTACTATCGGCTCTTTTGTGAACCTCTACGACTCTCAGCATAGGCCATTTGAGTGGTGGTGAGTTTTCTTCTCGGAGGAGCACTAGGTCGTTGATTTGAAGATCTTGCGATTGCCACTTCCTGCGCTGCTGCAACTCCTGCAGGTATTCCTTTTGTCAGCGAGTCCAAAATGATTGCTTCAACCACTGCATACTATATATTGATATCTTCGCAAGTGTTCACTGATGTTCGACTCATCAATCGCTGTTAAGGGACCCTCTATTAAGAAATGACCTGCAGTCAGGGCCCTAATATCGTTTGGGGTCATTTGACAGGCATGTCAAAGGTCTGCTATTCATTATAGCCTCCACTTGACAGCACACGGTGTTTAGCTCTTTAAAGGCGAGCGATGAGTTTGCGAGGATGCGCCTTAGACGATATTTAGCGATCTTAACGGCTGACTCCCACAGCCCCCCGAAGTGCGGCGAACGAGATGGAATAAATTCCCATTCAATACTGTCCTCCGTGCAAAATTGTTGTACTGTGGTAGTGTGCGCTTCCTTTGTAAACAATTGCTTTAGCTCTTTGAGGTTTCTATTCGCTCCTGTGGAATTAGTTGCGTTTCCAGAATATATTTTCGAAGGCGTACCTCTACGTGCGAGGAATCGTCTCGCTCGGTCACCAACTCTAAATGAGTAGCCTTTGTGGTAAAGCATACGAAGATTGAAGTATATGACTTCAATGGTGCTCGGCTTCGGATTCTCTGTACATTCTCTACCAGGTAAAGGGCTTACAAGGAAACACCTAGAAACAAAAACTTAAAACATATGAAAGCAGGTGAAGTGAATTGCGAGGTCTGTTAGGTTTTGCAGTGTGCTTGCAAGCACATTGATGGAATTTTAGCTTGTCAGACTTTCCTATCAGGTAAATTAGAATCTGGAAACGCATAAGCAATTCGCCTATAAAGTGCTTTCATGTTTATTGAGTCAAAATGTCCCTTCCGCACGACCAAAACTATGATACGATGCACGATACATTGCATGTAACCGCATCAATAACGACTCTTCAAATTTGACTTTTCGTCTTGTTGACATCGATATCGCCGCGTTTCGAAAACTCGTGCCGGCTTTTGAAAACTGCGCATAACATTAAGAACCTGTTTACAAGAGGCACCCTCCAGCAGTGTCCTCCATCGGCAAACATCGTAACCAAAATAATCCAACTCCATCCCTTGGCAACTATCTCCTATTTCCTCAGCAACATAATAGATACGAAACAATCTTCAGATACATTTTCAGCATGTATCTCCTCCAACACGTTCGAGTTGCTTACGCTTCGACGCACTCTGAACTTCGAAACTATGCAGAGTCTGCACAGCAAGGGGAAATACGCTCTTAAATGAGCGAACTACAGATCAACTCTCTAAATCTGCACAAATTGAAGTTCCCATCTTTTTGTTTACGATTTTCCACAATTTTCACTGGTTTAATCGAAACCCCGCTGTAAACAATCTGTAAATGTCAATGTCTCTTTCATCCCAATTGGACCCTGTCGCACTTAAGAGAACGAGTCCAATTGGTTTTCCTTGTTTTTTGTTTTGAGCGGAGCACCCCGGACATAATTGAGCCGTCTGCAAACTCCAGTTTAGCGTAGACTCCCTGACGTTTCGGTTGTTGTCTGTGTTTTATGTCGTGTCGTCGTCTCAGAGAGAGGAACTAGAATCCCCAGCAAGAAGCAAGTGATAATTAGTTTTCCATTTGTTTATTTGTTTGTGGCAGTGTAAACAAAAGAAAAAAAAAATTCAAAAATCCAGTAAAAGAAAATCTCTTTTCACTAAGGTGAATTAGAAATACGGGTCTTAGTAGCGTTTCCTGTGGCATCCAGTGTCCGCTGTGTCAGTGTCAGTGTAAACAACCGAAATCGATTGCGTACGGGGTGTCCTTGTAAAGGAAAATCACAGTGAAAAATTTTGTTCGGTCTCTACAAGAAAAAAAAAAAAAAATTAAAAATAAGGAAAAAGAAAATAGCAGAATAGTAAAATGTCGTCGTTTAAGAGCTGCTTTGCGGTTCTTTTGCTTGGATTATGCACCCATCTGGCAGCAAGCAGTCCCTCCCAAGGAAAGTACGATGTCACGATTCGAGTGCAGCAGTGTCGCGGAGGATGCTTGGGGAAGGTAAATATTTTTGGCAATAGATATCGTTTTTCTCAAAAAAAAAAAAAAAAAGAAAAAAGTAAATCGTCAGAGGGTTGAAAGTGGGTGGTAGACAATATAAACAGCAATCCATCTAGGGGTTGTACTGTGTGCTTGTACGAATACGTGATACAGCATTTGATTGCGGAAACCCTTAAGGGGTTGAGTTAAGGGGGCCGAAACCCTACACCAGCAAGTCGAATGAATTGTTGTTCAGATATGTACTCGTAGGTACCCCATTTCTGGGGCGTGGAACGTTTGTCACTTTGAGTTTCCGGTTCTAAATGGAATTGGAATGCAAATTAAAGAAACAAAGGGGATGGATGATGATTTCCAGAGATCAAACAGCTGAGGGTTGATTTTCCAACATTCCATCTGC
This sequence comes from Volucella zonaria, assembly GCA_963966105.1. Taxonomy (NCBI): domain Eukaryota; kingdom Metazoa; phylum Arthropoda; class Insecta; order Diptera; family Syrphidae; genus Volucella; species Volucella zonaria. Next base: position 189,029,674 of record OZ014532.1, on the reverse strand, counting down.
CTTTCGTACTCGTTTATACTGCTGCAGGTGAACGTTTAATGGATGCTTCAAAACCAATAGCATGTCGGACGAGTGTTTTTCGGTACTTAAATCGAGGGTATCCATTTCAAATAAACAACTTTGTTGGCTCCGAACCAGAAACTGCAACGGAACCCGATCCAGATCCAAAGGCAAACAGGAAAATCTATAGCTTGTCCATTGGACAAGCACACTCTGTTCTTTATGTGTACAATGTACGAGTACCATCGACTGATACTGATAACGTAAAAAGTTGGCCACCACACTCGTCATTCTGGTAACTGGTGGCAGATACGAGTATCTCAAGAATTGATAAAAATCCAGACTGCCGGAGACGAATGGATCACTGTGGCTGTACTCGTATATGAGCAACTAGAACCAAGCAAATATAGAACGGAAGAGTCTTGATAAGCTCCAGATAGATAGGTAGATTTTGGTTTTGCTTGGCAGTACTCCTGCATACATATGTACTCGCATCTTATTTTAAATTTATATTACGGCAGTTTGTACGAGTACGAGTATTTTCGTTTCGTTTAAATTGGCAGCAAACACTGTTGTGGTTTCTGTTGATGTGTAGATACTCCTAGACTCGAGTCAGACTAATGGTGATGGTGGTTGTCATCCATTTGTTTGCTTTCGTATTGATGTTGTCGCTGTTGTTTTTATTGATATTCAAAGAATAACAATGAACTGTTTGACATATTGACAGAGACGCTTTGTTGAAATTGGAGATTGAGATTTGTTTTCTTTTTTTTTTTCTTTTGTTTTCCAGAAAATGCAAATCATAGCCCCGTGAGATTGTTTATATTCGAGACGATCGTCAAAATGAGATGTGTGACTGACGGTGTTGGGTGAAAGTTTTTTTTTTTTTTTTGTTTTTTCCCGGATCTTGGGAAAATGTGGCTTTCAAGTGATAGGAGTGCCCTAAGTACAAAAACTCTAATTCAGTTTTGGTTGAGTTTTCTTTCAGCTTGTTGCCTTGTTTTAGATGTTCTGTATCATGTCCGATTTTTGTATGCGCCCCTCCTTGTATTTTTCACACATTCAAGACCAACGACCAGTGGTAAACTGTTCTCAAGCTATAGAAAAGAACATTCACCAGAAATGTCTTATAAATGAAGAATCTGAGATTAAAAGTTTAGACCACTGGTCAGTGATATCAATTGCATAGAACAAACATAAAGAGGTCGAGGGGCCTCCGTTGGCCCACAACGCAGGTAAACAACTTAGAAAGCAGATGCTCGAATTATACGGACAAAAGCTAAGTGAGGTTTGGTCCCGGTATTTAGTGTCATCTATCGGGAAAAGATCGAAAACGGTCGGTTCAGCTCTCTTGCGATATAAGAGCGATAAAAGGATTTAAATGGGTTGTCCTTTATAAGGAAAAGGTTCTTGCCATTATGCTATGAACAAAACTTCAGGTATATGTCTTCCTCGGCTGTTTTTGATGAAGCGCATCCTGTGGATTCAATTTTGGACTACGCTCTTGAGCAATTGTGGCTCTATCTTCCAAGGCTTGAATAGCCCACAATACATAACCGAGTGGCGTCAAATCGCACCCATTCACTGCTTTGTTTCGCGATATAATTGCTTCGTTGAATCGGGTTCTCAATAAGTCAATGGTTTCATGGCCAGTATGGTACGAAGCAATAAGCATTGACTGTAACGTGAGCTATAGCCTCAGTTTTAAGAGAATAAGTACCAATGGTGCCACTAGCGTGAAGACTACATCAAACAATTGGGCGTATAGAGTTTCTTCTGGCAATTAGTTTTTTATAAACCGATTGAACCAAAAGTGTGCCTCGTCACTAAACACGATCTTTCGATAATAATAAGGGTCGAGCATGAGCATGATTTCCGAACTCCCGTCGCAAACCATGGTCTCGTGGCTTTAGTTCCTATTGCAGCGGGTTCTTATACGGGTGAAGGCCAAATTCTTTTTTCAGTCGTCGCTGATTCAGGATCTTCCGCCACATATTTTCTCACAGCGGCTAGTTTCTTCTGAGCGCCCATTACGTTGACCAGAGTTGTCTTTTTATCGACGAATATCGAGCTCAGGTAATTAATTATAAGACCAAATTTTCTATACGTTTCACAGTTTGAAGATCGATTTTCAAAATAAGTTGGAATGATACGGAATCGTTCATACAGCGCAAGCCTTTTCATGATGATCTGTCAGACGATACTGCACATACATTTCAAAAGTGACAACAGAGTTTGAAGTAGTCCCTATTGAAAGATCTATCAGTTAAACAAAAAACAGTGATTAGTTTGCTTTGCTTTGGTTCTATATCACACTTGCCATCTTGCCCGACCCTTATTCAACTTTGTAATTCATTGCTCGGTAGCTTAAGTCGGTCTTGATACTCTGATTTACAATAATCATAACTTTAAAACTTCCTTGGCGGTTCTCGTATGCTGTATCGAATGAAGTTTGGATTTGTAACTTTAAGATGCGTTTCCAGTTTGAATGTCTTTTTGAATTTCGAGATGACTTTCAAAATTCTCTTTCTTAAAAGATTGTCAGTGGGGGTTTTCTGTCATAAAATTTCGTGGAATTTTCCTCATCGAACTGCTGGTAGATGATGCTTACATCGAAGTTTAGAGGTGGAGCCCTTAAGCAAACATGTCAAAATTGCTGTTGTCACTACAGTATATCTCTATTTCTTGACAATGTGGAATTTCCTTGTTAACCGCAAAACCATCTTGTTTATATTACTACGTTGCCGTGCGACACAGCGTTGTAATGAGGAGCTTGAGATGACCGAAGTTGTCATTCTGGAGATAGCAATATTCTTCAAACTGCTGAAGCACAGATGTACTAGTGTCATACATCAAAGCAGCGTCGAACCCTTTCTAATCATCGAGAAGGCCCAGAAAACGTGAACCGTGCAACGACGCAGACTGCGAAAGGAGTCGAAAAAATGTGTTCGCCTATTTGCGAAGGTAAGAATCTCAGACTTGCTCTTCTCCAGAGCCAGGTACAATCTCGCAATTACAGAGCGCAAATTCGTCTGCAAAACAAAGAAGTAAATATTCGAGGTAGTTCCAGAAGTTCAGACCTAACAAAGAAAACACAAAAAAATTGGGGATAAATATGTTTACGAGTATTTCTCCAAGTAGTCTCCTTTTAGTTCAATACACTTTTCCCGGCTAGGTTCAATAGCTTCCATACCCTGTTTATATTGAGAATCGTCGGGCTCCTTAAAATAGCCATCAACCGCAGACTCCACCTCATTACTGTTGGCAAATCTTTTGCCACTGAGCCATTTTTTCATGTTCGAAAATAGAAAATAATCCGAGGGGGCTAGATCTGGCGAATAGGGTGCATGAGGAAGCAATTCGAACTTTAACTCATTAATTTTGGCCATCACGATGACGGATGAGTGAACTGTTGCATTGTCTTGATGAAACAAAACTCTTTTCTTCGCCAAATGCGGCCATTTTTCTTGATTTCATCTTTCAAACGCTGCAATAAGTTCGTATAATACACGCACCAATGAAAATTATCCCACGCGTATCCCAAAAAACTGACGCCATGACCTTGCCTGCAGATGGAATTGCCTTCGCCTTCCTTGGAGCCGATTCTCCTTTTAGCTTTATTGATATGAAACTTCGTCAAACACTGGATTGAAACATCCCCACAACGATGCTTTTGTTCCATTGTGAGTAATCGCGGCTCCCATCTTGCGCACAGCTTTCTCATGTCCAATTTTTCAGTCAATAGGCGATGCCTACCACATCTGTTAGTTCACGCACTTTCAATCGACGGTCATCCAAAACGATTTTGTGGATTTTTTTCAACATTCCTTGTGAACTCACTTCATTTGGTCGACCACTGCGATGCTCGTCTTGGCAACTCATACGACCTCGCTTAAACTCTGCCACCCAATATTTTATTGTTGTAAACGAAGGAGCAGACTCCCCCAGAGTAGAATCCAGTTCCGTTTTGATGTTAGTTTGGTTGAGGACTTACAAGTGAAAGTATTATAACACATAACGATGACTAATTTTTTCCATATTTAAAAATTCATTGAGAGCGTTCACTATTGATGGGTGCCGAACAAAATACTAGACAACATAGAGTTGTCAAACTGCAAATTTAAGCTTTATAAGGTTGGTACTTTCTACAAATGTGATTCTTTTTGAACAACAACCGCCATCTATACGCCAGGTCGGGTACTTCTGGTACTACCCTCGTACATGGTCCACTTACAGAGGATGCCGCTATAAGTAAGGGATAGCCGAAGCGCATTTGGAGATATGCGATAGGGCTGAAAGGTACGTTATTTGCACCAGGTTTCCAGATTGAAGCTGGCGTATTAGCTGCATACTTCGAGCAATTGCACTAACCTTAATAGGTCGATCTCAGTTCTCATAATGAATTGTTGTAGTTAAAATAAGGCTCCTGTGGAAGACCATATATCATATGAATTCTTCAAGCAAGTCAAGAAGGAATTCATATAAAAACTCGTACATACGTAGAAACTTTATTTACAATATTGAAGTAGCACCGCGAAGTTTCCGAAGAAACATGGTCTTCCCTTATTTAAGAATGGAGACGCAAAAAATCCAAATATTTTTTGAAGATGAAGATATTCACAGAAACCATCCTTCAGCGTAAGACGGATTGAATACAGGCGAATGATTAGCAGAGTGAATTCCAAGCTGGCTTCCGAAAAGAATATTCAACTATCGACAAGACAACATATTTGGTTTAACAAGTATTGCGAAATCGTACGAAGATAGCGAAAGAAAAAATATGCGTTCTTTGTCGATCTCAAAGCCGCAATCGATTCAGTTGAGAGGAACACCTTGTTCTACAAAGTCAGCAGTCTAGGAGCTTCCACGAAAATGCCCTAGGTGATCCAAAGTACATACATATATACGAGGACAGCTGGACAGCAGCGTTAAATGGTGAAAATATGTCAAATTGGTTCAGATCTGAAATGGAAGTGAAGGCGTGTTATGGATGACCTGTTATGATACCTCCTTGGGGAGATCGTATTTAATGGCTGGATCATAAAAGTACTGATGTGAGCGGCGATATTGTCTGGTAGAATCTTGAGACGTGATGCAAATAATGGTCAACAAACTGCACCTCTACTGCACAACATGGAATCTAAAAGTTAAAACCAGTATGTCCGAAATAATAATCTTCCGGAATCGAACAGGATGGGATGGGCTTATGCAAGAAATGGTTTTTCGAAAACATTGAATTGGAGATAGTACGAGGGTGTAAGCACTAAAAGAAGCCAAAACAGTCATCAATTACAACTGAAAATGTAACTTAGGGAGGAAGGACATCACCTCAAGTATAAAGTACACATTTTTTCAGGCGGTGGCAAGATCTATCATGTGTTATCAACGCAGATGTGGGGTATTTTCCAGTATGAAGAGGTTGACAAAGATTTAAGAAATTTCTTAAAGAAAATATTCAGACTACCGGAGATTACACTAAATTATATCCTGAACCTAGAAACGGGAGTACTGTGCTGCATATGTTTACACTTGGGATCAATTTCAGATACATCTCAAAGATTATGACACTTCCAAGCTACAGGCTCCCCAAGATTGTCACAACGCATCTTTTAGGGCGTAAGGTACAGTTCTTCGGGGAATGGTCGAGACTATATGAGGGTGGATATTTCGCTGTTCCTAGGATTATGTCGAACTCTTAAATGTATTAGACTTGCTCATTGTTTATCGCCTAATGAAGTGCAAGATATACGGAATGTTCAGAATTGGTCAGTAATGGTCAGCGATATTAAAGCTGCGTATAAGTATCGTCGTACGAAAATTATTAATGAAGGTTTTTCAATTCTTTAGAATTAAGCCACTTTGAACCTTAAGCTTGATCTAGCAAATTTATTTGTTGTAAATTTTTTTTCTATTTTTTGGCTGCCAGTGAAAGCCAACGCATAATGTTAAGTTGTAAAAGAGTTAGATCTTCTGAAAATAAAATGCATACTGAATACTCAATACATTACCTTTACATTTGCCGCCGGTCTGCCATCTCAGCCTAGCTATGCCAATCTCTTTTGCGCAGACTGGAGGATGTCATCCTTTTCTAGTCAAATCACTTTACACGATCCTCATTTGCTATCTGCTAGAAATGAAAATAAAAAAAATTTATTCTATTGCCTGTGGCTTGATACCTACGTTTTATTTACTTTTGAATAAGGTCCGCTGCGGGCTTGAAGTGACCGACGTTTTCTTTCCTCCAGCAAAATGGGAAAGTATGTTGGCTATTACCATAACTAGTGTTGACTTTTGGCTCTTTAAATTTGTACCCATTGTTATTGGTATGACTTCACTTCACTTCCAATGGTTCTACTCCTAAAGTCTGGGATGGATCTGCGCTTTGTAGACGCCAAGTCGCTTATTCATTCCCAATAGGTTCAGACTTCTTAAATATAAGTATGTTTCTGTGATGTTTTTTTGGGAGTTTCGATAAATCTTTCTACAAGATTCTCCATTAAGAACTGTCGTTCTTGTTTTTTTAATATTTTTTCAAATGACTGTCATTACTATTTTGTTCGTCAATGTCTAACATTTGGTCATGGTTCAGTACTCGGACGATCATCGTTTAAAAATGATGGCCTTAAGTTTAAGAGCGCTAACGCCAAACGCAATTCGTAATTTGATACAAAAATTTGAGTCTACATTTTCACTGCTTAATATTCGGGTGCCAGTAAGAGAAAGAAATGCAAGGAGTGCTGAAAATATTGAGACCGCAAGCGCATATGTTAGCAGCGACCCAAATCGATCCATTCCACACCGTTTGCAGGAATTGGGCATCGCCTACACTCGTATAAGATCACATTACTCAAAATCTGAAGCCATTTGAAGTGTCAAACTTTCTCAAATTGGTCTCTGGAAATGGTTGAAACCGATTCGGCATTTATCGCAAGACTGTCTTCAGCGATGCAGCTCATTTCTGGCTAAATGGCTTTGTCAATAAGCAAAATATATGCTATTGGACGGCTACAAACATGTCTTCATAAGACGCTACTATATCCAGGAAAAATTTTCTTTTTGGTATCGTTTTCATGCCGGCGGGTCGTCATTGGGCCGTATTTGATGGTGATGATGGCCGCGACGTTACAGTCAATGGAAATTACTTTCGGGCCATGTTGGAACATTATTTTTGGCGGAAATTGCGTGCACTTAACATTGGTGAAATGCGGTTTCAACAGGATGGGCCACTTGCCACAGGAGGACCAACAATCGAGCAATTGAAATTAAAAACAAAAATGTATAGGCCTTAATGGAAAAGCCTATATTATGCTGTTTAAAAAACCACATGATAGCATATTTTTTGGCAAGCGTTTTCCATTGTCAAAGTGAAAAGGTGTCTGAGTATGTCAGAAACGTCACACCTAGATATGACTTTTCATGGTCGTGTAACTTTTCCCTGTTCGATCGACTCAAAACATAGTCACAGGGAACGCTGTATACTTACTAGACTTACAACCTCATTGATATGAATCCATCATCCTTTCAGGGATTTACAGATAACTTTAGATAGAACTTTGTACATAGTGTTGAGGAGAATGACCTTCTTTAATTTTCGTATTTTTGTTTTGCTTATCGGGCACAGGGGCTGAGCGTGCATCCATTTGATATACTATCATCGGAACATCGATAGATTATCGTCCACGTTGAATAGCTTAATCTATGTGATATCTGAATATTGGCCGCCTTTGGAGTCCGCTGAAGTAAGCCTTTCAGATTTTCGGCACAAATTCTGACTCAATTCAATTATTTCCATCCTTATCACAGCATAATTTGGTTAGGGATTTGCATACTTGACATGTTCTTGTACGAGTAGATTCTGGTAAATCTTTGAACTTAATTTCTGTGATGGTATGATCTCATTTGCGCCTGTATTCTAGTTTTTCGGAGATGACGATGTCGTCTTCTATACTCGTTGATTACGATAGGAATTCTTGTTTCTTCTGTGTACTACCTCCTTTGCTTCCTGGGCTTATTAGCACTTCTATTTCAACTAGAGTTCTGTTGTGCACTTTGTGAAATCGAGAAATTGAAAATGGCTCTATAAATCTATTATTAAAGTAGCCGTTCTACCCCCTGAAGTACTTCTTCTGTGTATTGACGTCTACGATAATCTGATTTGTATTCTAGATGCAGGTGCAGTGGTGCGAATTTTATCCTCCGAACTCTCATGCACCTCGATCGCAATGGGATTAATTTTGAGTAACCATGTTTTCTTTGTGGATGATGAGGTATGGCACACGTGTGTTAGATATGGTGGTGAACTAACCCTCAGATGAGGTTTGTAATCCAGTGTTTGCTCACATGCCGCAAAGTCACCTTGACTGACTTCTCCTTTGAAGGAAAATACACTTTCAAATAGACTATTGATTGACATGAACTTTTATACCGAACCTCCAATCAATCTTTTGGATGGATTGACCCAAGGTCATATAAAGTGTGTTGGGGTGTAAGGCCTTCATCAATTATTAACTTACTTGTAGTATGCAAGCGGTCCATGTCAAATATGTTACAAAGCCGAGAAGGTAAACATTCAAGTTGTAGTTTTTCGTTTCTTGTGTTATCCATAGTCGCTTTACAATATAGAGTAACCTTATGTAACCTTATTGGATTAGATTCTTTGAAAGATAGTACGAGTTCGGGAATATAATTATTTTTCTGCCGATATGCCACAGAGTCCTCATATGACCTGGGCTTCCAATGTTTCCAAGTATGTATCTCAAAAAGGTCATCGCTGTTTGATAGGCTGCTGCGATTGCCTTAACTTATTCGGTTGAGATGGCTTCCTTACTTTTTTCAGCATTGAAGCCGCAGAGAAAAGTTTTGACTTTGTCTAGCGTCGTGGACCGTGGTGCATTGGGTTCAATTCCGAACTCACAGTATGATGTTTCATCCAAAATTTAAGTAAGTCGGACTAACGTAACATTAATAACAAGAGGGTCAGGTTCAAATTGTTTATAAATGAACAAGCAGATGACGTAACAATTCGGCGGAGACTCTTCACTCACTGTGCGTGTACCTCATGTCATTTTACTTTGAAGAGCTAGAGAATGGGAAATATTTTCTTAGTTTTCACTTCTATAGTGATGAAGTTAACAATTATTTTCTCCCTTTTTTCCTTGGGGATTGAACCCGGACACCCACCCGGTGTGGTCGACGGATTCAAGACGCACTCTCTGCAGTCCTGCGGAGTTTGTTCACTGACTGATAAAATTTTCACTCGCATATAATTCGGAACTTCTTTTTCGGAACGGTACCACTTAGGTACCCAAATGGTCCATTGAACTCCATGTGTTCCGACTGCCAACAGCAAGGGGGGTAGGTACCGAGGTCTCTTGCGGTCTTCCATCCAGGTACTTACCGCGCCAAACGCTGTTTTCTAGTGGTAATCGAAGAAAAGAATTCATGTTCAAGGCCTTGCATTGGAATAAATACGAAATTATCTCGGAGAGATACTCATACTCTTCGGCCAATCATTACAAATCCTTATGGGATCACAGTAATGCGTTTCGCTTTTCACCCATGGCCGTCGACTCAAGTCATGTCCTGAATGGAAAACCAAGTAAGAGCACTCCATGGGAGCTACTTAGATAGGAGCGTCAAAAAATATGTGAGCGAATAGAGTTACTTGCAAGTGATTTTCTCTGCCTAAATGAAGACAGTAGTCTTGCTTGTCTAAAGGGTTATTCATTAGTTTAGGGATCCACTGAAATTACGCATTCCATACCACTTAATAATGTAAAGGTATGTGCTCCAAAAAGTTCTCAAATGACCCAAATTTTTTATGAAAATTCGCGGTCAACTCCAAATTTTGACCGGTATAACCGTCCCGATAAGTGAACAATTGAGCGCTTAATGCAAAAATTTTGAATATTGCCATGCTAGTGAAGTCCTAGAAATGAAAAAGTGAAAAAAATATTCGGGCTGTACTCGAATCGCAAGCAATTGATTCCGCGACTTTCTCTATTTTTGACTGGGCAAGATCATATCAACCATCGTGGACGTTGAATTTTCGCTTATTGGGATCTATAGCAGATGGCCCGAATCCCGAAAAATCATCCTCAGTGAAGAGGCACATTTTTGGTTAAATAGCTTTTTTTAAAAGCAAAATCGCCGCATTTGGTCAAGCGAACAGCCGGAGGTGCTCCACCAGCAGCCATTGTCCGCGAAAAAACCAGACGTTTGGCGTAGTTTTCTGAGGTGATGCCGACTCAACGGAGACCACTATCGCTCCATGATAATCAGGTTTTTCTGGAATGGAACCTGGAAGTTTTGGAGGCCATGTGGTTTCAACAGGACAGTGCCATTTGTCACACAGTGCGTGTTATAATAGACTTACTGAATATATTAGGGTTCCTACTAAAGTTTTGAGGTGTGACAATACCGGTGTAGATACGTCAAATCTGACATCAGAAATTGAGGCATGAGTGGACATTAGTTCCACTCGCATACATTTAATATTGCATGAACATTTGACTGTCAAAAAGATTTCTTCGCATTGGATACCGCATAATTTGACAATCGGTCAAAACAAGGCTGGTGTCGATTGGTCCAAAGAAATATTGAAAAAATTCGATCGCGGTGTTTCGAAAGACGTCTATAAGGTCGTGACAGGCCACAAATCATAGATCTATGTATAAGAGCCCGAAATACGGAGCACTTCTAAACAAATGACGGACGTATCGTCAACGTAAAACGGTCAACTCGGAATAGTAAACCACCATTTGCTTGCCAGAATGCGAGCTCTCACAGGCCGGCTCAACCAAGTGACTTTTGAGCACTCAAAACATCTCGCATTAATGGGTTATCCCCCATACATCAGTGATTTGGCAACCGCATATCAAAAATAAATTGCGGGGTCAGCTGTCAATTGGCAGCCCTACTCATGCCATTTAACAACTTTAGACTTTTTTCTTAAGCTCCTGGTCTATCTTAACAAGCCAGAGGCGAACATTCGACGTGTGCGTCGGCCAAATTACGCGAAAAAATCATGGGAAATTGGGTCCAGCACATCCATTCATGCAAGTGGTTGTATATTGGTGCTTAAAGTAGGAGTTTACGAAATTTGTACTTCAAACGTATCGTTTTGATTTGGTTGCACATCGCCGGCAAATATTACCATCATCTTCAGTATGATCTGTCGTGATTCGCTCTTTCCATCTCTTAACTTGGCTTCAATCCGAACTGGTCGTGGAGATTTAAAAGACGATTTTCCTGTAGCGTCCTTTTACTGCTTTCTTTGTTCCTCTCACCATATAGCTGTTTTATAAATTAAGCTTATTATTTCATTAATAATCAACACTTCCCTCATCTTTAATCAGTACAGCGACACAAGCCCATTCCTTCTTACTACGCCGATTGCTGCATATGGAGCACTTGCAGCCCTTGGCTCGTCGTACAGGTCGCTTCTTGAAAGTCATGTGCTTTTTCTTTCTTTATTGCCTTTCATAAGTATGTTCCCATCGAGTTGTGAAAACTTTTTTGCTAATGTTGGATCGTCATGTCTCCACTTCTTGTGAAGGATGCGATATTGAGTACACCACATGGAACCTTCTTAAACGGAAAGCTATCGTGAGGTGATGTTTAAGTAGTCTTTCGACAGGCTGCTGAAATGACAATTCAGATATTGAAAGAACGCGTTTAGCGTTGGCTGTACCGAATCACCGAAGACTTTATAAATATTTCAGCAAGACACGAATAAACTGAGAAGAGCATGAGAAGTTGACCCTTAACTGCCCTTAAGGCTTGAGAAGATATGTAGTTCGGCGTTCTTTGAGTAAATATAATAAATATAAAAAGACCAACAAAATCCGAAGTAAATTTGAAGAGACGGCCACCCCATGACCCATCTACATATTTTGTGTCCTCAGATCAACCTTCAACATTCTAAGTCTGCTACAGCATCTCTATGTAGTAAGATTTTCATGTTCAATCCAAAACCTCACATGCAGGAGCCATGGGTGCCCAATTTTTCAACCAAGATTTAGTTGCTGTAGACAAAACCTACAAAAGGAACTGAGGATGGCACAAATTCGTCATCGTGATGATTCGTTATTGCCATTACCACCAAAGGCGGTAGCCGGACTCATTGAATACTGCGATTCCAGGAAGATGGGACTAAGAATACTTTTTGGGGCAGTAGTAGCAAATGTAACGTAAGAGGCAATCATCTCCTGGATTTCATACTGTCGTCTGATCTGGTTGTCAACAATGTTGGTTCTGCCAACGTTTGTTACGAGAGTAAGATAGCAGGTAATCGACTCGACGAATTCCACATGCTAAAGAGGTAACTGGCTTGACAGTATTATCAGACATTTCCATGTCACATCGTCGTATTCAGAATCGGAAGCGAGGTATCGACCTTGTTGAAAAGGAGGAATCCGCAGAGCACCAACTGGACAGGATATAAGGAGGAACTTTGTTTTTTTTTTTTTTGGTTGTTTTTTTTTCTTGAAGAGTATTTTGAAATGGCATGTCCATCTAGAAAGCAAGCCTGTATAGTGCCCGTTCTTTGGGTGGACGCAGATCTGCAACATTTTCATAAAGAAACCAGAAAACTTCTCAATAGGTCATTGAAGACTAGTGGGAGGAAGACAGGATTCTTTACAGATCGAAACAAGAAGCATATAAGAAGCGTATTCGGATTACGAAGAGTACTTCTTAAAAAGACTTTCGCGTAAAGATCGAAACTGTCGGTGAAACTAATAGACTGGATAAAGTCCTCAAATGAGAAGACCAACCAGGCTAGAATCACTCAAAAAACTTGATGGCACTATACTGGTCGAAAGTAGAAACTCTCCTTTTCATGCTTAGGACCCAATTCCCGGGTGACCTAATCAGAACCAGCTCCCAACCGGCTTTACTAGCGAAGCTGCGAGATAACTGAATAACACAGTACGCCATAGCTGGTACTCGTATATCTCGTCCGTTGTGGTGACGGACGAGGCCAGTAAACATGCTTCCTTTGATGGCTTCAAGTCGCCTTGCACCGATGGCGTATACCCAGTTATTTTACAAAACGGTATACACAAGCTTCTTGTAACTCTGGAGAGAATCTTAACTGCTAGCCTGTCACTGGTATACATACGGAAACCCTTGCGAGCAGCCATAGCAGCCTTTATACCGAAAATCGGCAAAGAGGACTATACGCTCGCCAAGAGCTTCAGACCTATAAGTCTGGCTTCCTTCATGTTGAAGAGCATGGGAAGAGTGGTAGAAATTCATCTGCATCCATGTGCGCAAAACTACCTTGTGAATGCATCCTCTATCTGCTTACCAACACCGAAGATCTTGTGAGAGTGCGCTTCAAAATCTGGTAGAAGGAATACATGCTGGACATTTTCATCGACATTGAGGGTGCTTTTGCCAAATCAACTTTTAACGGCATGTGTAACTCGACCAGACAACATGCCGCAGGTGAACTGTGGGTAACAGCAATGCTGGCGAATAGGAAATCGATTGCGGTTGCTGACTGTGGCCAATATGTGACCACGGGGGCAGACATTATTAAACCAGCGTTCTGTCTCCACTGCTATGGTGCATATAGGTTGACTCACCGTTCAATGCGCTCAATAGTTCTGAGGTCTATCCACAAGCATATGGATGTAGCAGTACTGTCTGTTATATCATGTTTAGCGACTGTCTGCTCTAAAGCGCGGGCAGCCCAAGACGTGATCAACGATTTGTGAACTAGAAATGATCTTTCAGTCAATTCTCCCAGAAGTAAGGTTACTCTCTTTACGATAAGGATGAAGCTTAAGCTAAATATTTGAGTGTCATCCTGGGTAACAAACTATGGACTAAACACGCTGTCGGGAAGATATGCGGCCTGTCACCGAGAAGGGTCCTCTGGATCTGCTTTTACCAGACTCCAAAAGGCTGTCTGTCTCGGCTACATGGCGGCTTTCCCTGGCACGCCTGGCTCCGCTCTAGATGCATTGATGGATCTCCTTCCTATTACTATTCATATCATGGGCTGCACTGTCAAAGCCATCTTCTCTTTAACAAGAAACGTGTTTCTGGTACAGCACGCATTAGAACTTTGATAAACTCCTGCTGCAGCAAAAGTACAAAATTATCTTTCACTGTGCTCAGGACTAGTTTTGGCTAGAATTTGTATCAATAAAGGAATGTTGTCCGGTTTTCTCGGGTGGCTCCAAAACCGATGCGCCGCTGGTGTCTTTCTGGAAGACGACAACGTTAAATATCACTCCTCGTTAGGAAAACTTGCATCTGTTTTCCAAGCAGATACTCGTATATACGGAATCCTGATAGCAACGAACTACTTTTTGAAGAACGGTGGAGGTAGCGAAGCATTTGCATCTTACTGATCCCTCTTGCGACTCCCAAGCTAGTTCGAGAATGCAAATTTCACTGAATCTTGTCTGTGTCCCAGGTCACAATAGGATCACTGGAAATGAAATCGCCGATGGACTTGCTTGTCAAGGCTCAGAGGAGAGTTTCTAAGGACCCGAACCAACGTTAGATCTGCCTGCGTCCTCGGTTAAGGCTTCTAGTGACAGTTGGACATGACCCTCCAAGTTGCAGGCAGACTAAGCGAATCCTTCCCGACGGCCGTAAGAGGTCAACCGCCTTCCTGCCGTCCCTCAGTAAGAAAGTCTGCATACAATCTTCTGGCATCGTGAGCACTACAGTTTTACTAAATACTAAAGTGTGCTGGGCATTAGTGATACTCGTGCAACATTCTGCAACGGTTGCTGTCAAAGTGATGACGACACTGCGGAGTGTGAACGTCCGGCTTACGTTCGCATCAAGCAGCAGGTACTCGGCGTTGACGTGGCGGGTGTTGGTACTGTAGGCACTTTATCATTGAAGCACTTACCCGTCTTTCTTTGCAATACGGAGAAATTCCATTAAAAGGAACTTACTCTTACAAAGAGTGCAAAAAAAACAAGATTTGATAGCTCCGATCAATGTGGAGTGCAACACCGGGGGTAGCTTGCGAAAGATCGTACTAGCTCGAAAGGCTTGTTGGTTGAGACCATAGTTCAACCCCGGACTAAAGAGCCATCCAAGAAGCAAGTGATAGTGCAAATATGAACTGCCGAAGCAATGAACTATTTTCTTGCATCTGGATCTTTCTGGACACTATTTTGGCCCTTTTTTTATCTTCGCACATTTATTAGAAAAAATATCTGAATCAGTTACAAGAGGACCCTCCTGTCTCTACTTTGTCAGCAGCTCTCTGCCTATACACCCTAAACACAACAGAATTCATCTAATCTAACCAATTTCACAGTCATTCTACTACTTACATCCATTCAAACTAATTCTTGTCCACTACTTGCAGCAAATTGAACCTGCTTCAAGAGTTCACAACCGATTTAGTGGCCATAAAGTGCATTCTTTATGTCATTATTGATGCGGGAAATTTCACAGCATTCTCTTACCGATATCTTCCAGGCCATAAAACTTCAAGACGCTTCCAATTTTATTATGAGCTCCAATTTAAAATGCACACAGATGCAGATACTTGAACAGCACACTTGTATTGGAACAAGTGTGCCATAAAAACCATGGGATATGGGATTATCAACGCTTGAAACCATCTGAAAGTGCATCAAGCTATAATCCAGTGTACAGTACACAGACAGCGTCCACTACGAATGCATGATGATGGTGAATTCTGGACAACAAGTGTAACCAAACAGCTTACGAGAAATTGTGAGAAATAGTGAGGAATCGTGAAGAGCTGTGAGGAAATACAAGGGAATTTCATCGATAATAATCCAACAGATCGAAAATACCCAGAGCTCTTAATGAAAATTTCATTTCATCGATTGGAGGAGATAAAAGTATCTCTAGCCGGTAGTTGGTAGCTGGTAGCTGGTATTGGGCAATTCGATGAAGGGTTGTTTTCTTATATCTTTCCGTTCCGGGCTAGTGATTTGAATATTGCAAAGAACCAAAGAAACGCTGTGCTGCGTTTTATTGGATTTTTTTTCATGAATGTGCGATGTAAACATGTTCGGCAAGTTCGTCTGATGGTCGTGCCAAAACTCATATCGTTCGCTGTTTAAAGAAAAAAAAGAAAAAAATCGAATTTCTGGCCTAGGGGTAAACAAATCAATCGATAGTTAAGTGCGAGTTTATCGACTGTTTATGTCTTCATCGACTTGAGTAGGTCATTTGCGATATTTTGATGGATGCTGTCGTAAGTTGTCAGTCGCCAGGCTTTGCCACTGATCCCGCTGTCGACACCGCTGCTGCTGCTGCTGTTGACTTTGATCTGATAGTTAAAATTGTTGTGTATAGATCGTGGTTTGTAGCAAGGAATATACGCGTGTCTATACCATATTTTGAAAGGCAAATAGATATGTAGAAGGCGTCAGAAAATTCCTTATGAACCGATTTCATTGTACGTTGACGGAGAACCATATGGGGAAGAGCATTTCAGGACGCAGTATTATAGCATTCCTTTCTTTGGTGGTGTTTATGTCTGGACATTGCATTTGTCGGCTTTCTTTTCCAAACTGGGAGGCTATTGACTGCGCTGACACAAGCCGTGTCTGTGAGCTGAAGGGGACCTAAAATAGAAATAGCTTCTCCATAAGCTTTTCTATGTTTTACTATAGAGATTCCCAGAAGTTTGGGATATCGTTTCATTTCCAATTTCCTTATAAGCATGATTACTGACATTGTACAATCAATTAATTTTGATCACCAACCCACAAACAGCACTTCGTCAGAAGTCATTTTTCGAAATATGGTCCGACAATTAATTAGAGCATGTTGGACATTTCTGGAACTATACAGCCTCCCTAGAAGTAACATTAGCTCGACGAAGAACATACACCAGTAATTCAGAAGGGCAGAAAAAATTCCAATTACCATTTTCTCTACCACAACCTTGCAAGACATTCCCCGGGTTTCCGTATTCATCCGAACTGCTTGCACATTCTACTGCGTATCTAAAAGTGCACTATGACATTGTTCTAGATTAAAAAGTACAATTTAATCAACTCGAGGATACGGTATGCATTTTAATTTGCCGCGTCGGTGAATAAATTTCTTCACTGCCAACATCACTGGGAGTCCACCGTATACCAAGTGTATCTGGTATCTGCAGTAGTGCTTAGTGTTTTATATCTATAACATTTCAGCCACTGCCACGACTCTCTCATCAAAAGTCAATTTCTTTTAATTAATTCCTCTGTCAGCTTAATATTCATTCCCTTCAGCTACTATCATATCCCATTCTTTGGTTGGCCTTCGTTGCTGTTGTTGCTGTTGCACTGCTCTAGTGTCCATCAAAACAACGAACTTGACATCGCCATGGAATTACGAATAGAAGTATCCCTGAGGCCTCCTTTTGAGTCGGTCGGTTGTCCTAGGAGGAAAACTTAGAACTAACCAACGAAACCCGCCCGATGTAGACAGAATCGGGTACAATCAGGAATGCTGCTGCATCTTGGCTTGACTCCTTCCAGCCAGATAGAATGCAACGACGACAGGCAACATCTCATCCAAAGTGCATTGCTATGCTATGCGAGTTTATGCTTCCCCAGGGAGTTTGGTGTGCACGCTGCTGCTTCTTATTTACCACTGCTCCTACGGATACGAGAAGTACTACTTCTTCGTTGGCACTCGTACTTGAACTTTTGGCGTATCAAGTTGAATTTCTAATTCCTTTCTCGGTTCCCTTTCAGTTTCAGCGCAAGTGTGCTTGTCATACTATTGAGCGTATTTGCTCGTGTGTAGTCCTATACCGAATACTGGTATATCTGCGCCCTGTTATGGCTCCCCAGCTGTTTTGTCCATGTCTCCTCTACCTCTAACTCTGAATCGGGCTACGTCTCTTGCGCTCTGGTTCTGACGATACGTGCAGAGACAACGTGTAATTATTTGCCGCTGCTCCAGGTTTCGTCTTGGTATTAATTACATACTCGGATCTGTCCATACCCGCACGTCTTACACCCAAGCAGAGAGCTTCTTACCCAACTTGGTAAAGGAAGCAGAAGCAGCATACTCGTATACAAACCAACCGTCGCCATACACTTGTGCAAACTTCTTTGGTTTTGGACTTCCTTCAAGTGTCCATCATCATTACCGCGGCGTGTTACATAGTAGATAGTGTATTCGTATCTCATAGATATCATTGTTGATTGTTTGGCGGCTCAACGCGGCCTCCAGCTGCGGTGTAGTCTGTTGCAAGTCAAGTGAGCAGGGACAGAGGCAGAGACACCACCACTCACTATTACCACCAACAGCCGGTATTACAACGCGCAACGAATTAGGGTGTACCAGCATTGAAATAGCTACCTGTACCACCAGCACCGGTGCTGGTGAAGCTGTAGCTTGGTAGAACTCTAGCCCGACCATGATGGACGATGACAGAGAGCTAGCCAAGTTGTTTGGAGGTTGTTATGCGGTGTGTATGGAACAAGCATTACCAACCGCAGAATTTGTTCTGCAGTCAATTTTAAGCAGGCTTCAGCTGTAATCGCGTTGCACAAAAAGTAATAGTGTCACCACATTGTTTGCTCTTTGCTGCTGTGGCGAGATAGTGATTTGCGGGAATTAATAGAGCGAATCAACATTGTCGCCGTCGTAGAAATTGTCGCCGACGTTGTCATCGCCATCGTCGTCCTCAGTTGGTCGTCTTGCATCACCTCATGTTCCTCATCGGGTTGGCTTTGAATAAACCACAAGAATCCTACTAGAGCAGAACTATTGAAATAGTTCCATTGTGCAACACAACTGAACAGAATTGAAGAGCGAATTACGTGGTATTTACACACAGGGACACATAGAGTTGCGTTAAAGTTCTGTCGTAAGCAGGACCAAATTGTTAGAGTTGGATATGTACTTAGTGTGTGGTTCAGCTATTGTTGCTGAACAATTAGGGGGCAAAACAAATATCCTCAAGTAGAATGTCTAGACTGAAAATTCAAGTAGATGTTCTGTTGACGAACACCAACCGTTTGGGTTAATGAATGGAGAATTATTTTTGGCGTCCACTTGTAACAGAATGGTGTCCGCCACATTGATTGAGGCATGTCATCCAAGTTTAGGTTGTGGTAAGTGTTGGGGATTTTTTTTTTCTTGACTATGGTAACAGACGGTTGACAACTTCAACATCACTGTCAATTTAAGTGACCACAATGAAGACACAGCGACCAAATGCCATAACAGCAGGTCGATAAGCGAGCTATCAAGGGAAGCCCATGCTTTTGAAGAAGATATCACCTTCTCAAGTACTTCCCAAGAGCTCTTGGGTAGGACCCGTGTATCAAGGCTCTAGCTTTGAGGTAGACTTCTAGTATTCGTGAAAATGAATTGAGAATGTTCTCCAAATTATCGAGCACGTCACGTAAGCTCCTGGACTTGAAAGTGTTCCTTACATCTTGAATTACCTAAATCATGATTGTTTCTGATATGCGATTAGGTTCCTATCGCATGCAGGGCATCCATCTCGAATCCGTGTCTATTTTAAAACCATCAGAACCCATGATGTTTTGTGAATAAAACAAGCTTACGATTTGAAATGAAGACAGTTCTTCAGTCTTCGCGAATAAAATCGCCGTAAAGCGGTACACCAAAGCTGGAAAGCCATTTGCAAATTATGTGATGTCTGGTAAAAGATACTCGTAACCTCGGGTCTACGAGAAAAACGATCAATGTACCATACATACGCTGATATGCTCGAACCTACCATGTAGCTACTGGTGCTTGATTGTGGCTCTGGACCTTGCTCCCTGGAAATGTCTTTACGAATTGCCGGCCGTATGAATCGTTTTGAAATCAACCTCGTAGCCGCCTTGGCCCCAGATTCTTAAAAATTGGTAGCACTCAATTGACATACATGCCGCACCACATTTGAAATTTAAATTCGTGGAGAGGGAATTCGGAAGAAATTTGGCGGTGCCAGTAAGTTTTCGGGTTCATTCAAACGGGTGTACAGCAGGCACAGCTACTCGAGATAACGAGTCAGCGACGTTATCGTCGATACCCTTCCCTAGCAGGATATCTCTGCTGAGTTGAGCAATGAAACCGAGCAGCCAAATCGAATTGGCGATTTTTTGAAAGGCTGCCCCAAATGTGATATCTAAGGCATTTGTATTGAGGAACAGTGGTGCGTTGGCGATAGGATGTGCCAAAAGCATAGCATTCACCGTTGAAAGCCACTTCTGCCGTAGACGTTCAGGGGACTGGCGTAGGATCGTTCTACCTTTTTCCTTTTATGAGACTTTGAAGTATGGCCTGCTAACTGATGGTGTTGAGCAGAAACTTTTTAGTTAAGCGGCTGCATACTTTTGCTCTTGACCTTGTGTCTGAGAAATCGCAATTAATGTTTTACTAACACGCATTTTGTGATGCCGTGGTTTTCTTCAACCTTTGGAAAACTTACCGAAGGCGCTGTTTGTGTTTACTTTCAAAAAAAAAATCCTCTTCACCCTGTAGCATTTCATGGATCTGACGCTTCAAAGTGGTGTGAGCGGCGTTTCGGAAGCTAAACGTTGTATAAACAAATCCGAATAGGCCAAATGGGGTATACTCGTATGTCCGTTTTCAGTCATCAGCTGTTTCTATTGGCATTTAGCGGAAGGCTTGCTGCAAGTCGGCTGTCGCAAAACATGTTCATCTATGTTGAATGGTTTCGTCATCGCATTGAGTCTAGGTAGTTGCCAGTCTCCGTTTGCAGACTTTATGCAAAGGACCTGTCAAGTTGAATTCGGACGGTCGACAAATTCCTCTCTCCATTGGGCATCGAGATTTCGCCCGGAAAGCCTACGGATTCTGAGCGTCAAATCTGTGTCGTATAGTTCACCGCAGATCTTGCAGTGAATCCCGTAAAATCTTTGAACTCAGCTAGAATGGAATAAAATAAACCTTTTGGGCTGAATGTTGTTACGCTTGCCGAGTTGACAAGTAACGTGTTCCGTCGTTGTCTTCATGTACGTTTGTCCTCAAATTATTCTCAGGGATATTAATTTGCTTAAGCATTCATTTCACTCAGTGGGGTGTAAGTATACGCATAAAAGGGACGTTCGGCCGTATCTTCCTTGCCAGCGTCTACTGCAAATACAATGAAGACATTGATTGACATTGAAGTATTTGGAGGGGCTTCTTTCCTTAGCTGGGAATAACACCCTAATCATTGGTGTTGACGCTAATGGGTCCTCTTCGTTGTGGTTTAGTAAGGCTACTAGGCAAACGCCTGGTAACTGAAACCAACAGCAGGGTGAAGTGCTTAGTGAGTGAGCTATCGCTAATGGCATTCACTTCATGAATGAACCAAGTGAGCTGTTGTACATAGATATATACCTTTGGTGTTGTAGGTGTCGGCGAAGCTGCAGTTAGGGTGTGCAATAGACGTGAGTGATCACAACTGGACTCAAGTTGAGATCACTCATGAATCAGAAGCTAGGGAAGCAAATTCCGAAATGAACGTTGGCGGCCGTATACTTGAGGGGGTAACCTCGATGCCTCTTCAGGCATCGATCAATAGATCGAGTACCTGACGTACCAACCATAATTTCGTTGTGAGAAGCCGAAACGAGGATCGAAAGGCGAAAGGCGAAGGGCGACTTGACTCTTAAGTACGTAAGAAGGCGGTACGTAAACTTAGGAAGGGATTCCAAGGTGCTCAGGCTGACAATGCTGGCAATTTGACTCAACTGTGCTCTTCCTACTGGCGACTACACCTTTCTGGGTGTAAGGTCATTATAGTCAATGCAAAATAATCCGAATGGAAGAATTCCGATCAGGATACTAGGGATGACTGGGCCCTGGGGAAAACTGCATAAAATTTGCAGGAATACTAAAGCGATTGCTGATATCGAAGGCATCCGTGTGAATAACACTTTGTTATCCACATAGAGAGATTACATGACTGCCTTCCTTGGCGAGCTCATCAGTAGCCTCCGGTTGCTCTTGAACTAAGGGCTGCCGAAGTTGAGTTCGGTGTCTCACTTCTTCGATCCAGAAGTTCTCCTGGGGAGGATGGAATGACTGGAGAGATAGTGAAAGCCATTTGGAAGGCCATCCCCGAGTACCTGCTTAGCATTCACAGCAAGTGTATTGCCTGAAGCTATTTCCCTTCAAATTAGAAGGAGGCAAGGGTGCTTGTACTACTGAAGTCTCTCAACAAGGCTGGGTTTGATCCTAGTTCATATCAGGGCATTAGCCTGTTTCGGCTGCTTGGTAAATTACTGGAAAGGGTCATGGTGGAAAGACTCTCAGAGAGGATAGTCGAGCACGCAAAGGAGCACGCATGGTCTTTTGTTAGAGACTGCGTCCAGAATAACAGAGCCAAACATATTTTAGCCGTCCTTATCGACTTAAGAGTGCATTCGACAATTTTGGCCAGATTGCGCGAGCTGGACTGCCAGGGAATCGGCTTGTGGAAAGCTATTTCTCTGCCAAGCGTGCTTTTTCTAGAATCTTCTCTAGATAGGATTACAGTCCAGCAATTCCATCTGTGGTCCATTCACATGGAACCTTATAATGGATTCACTCCTGCTCACCTAATCCAGATAACGAAACGACTGCTGAGTATTGTAAGTCAAGTAAGGCGCGTTCTGTGGTCACCAGACGTGTCGTTTGTATTGTGTACGATGGCTTCTTTATAGCCTGGACAAGATTTGGGACATTGGCTTGGTATAATATGGTAATGTCTGTGGTTGGTCGTCGTCGGATTTTGGCTTGCCGGAGAGCGACTTTGCTTACCAGTATGTCGGACGATCTCGACGGATGCCTTGCAAGTTTTTTTGGGAGTGCCTCTGCTTGACTTGGACGTGGTACGTCGAGTAAGGGACTTCCGATGAATAACACTGACACCTCCATGAAGGTGGAAGATTTCTCGCCTAGGGGGTATAATATCCTGCTCTCCGAAGGTCCGGTCCGGTCCGGACTAGATGGCAATATAGATGTGACATGAGTGTAAAAGGCAGGGTTACTTACAACTTTTTCAGGATGTGTCAACCCATGAGCGGGCTACTAGAGCTGAGTTTCAATCTCAGTCTGGGTGGAGAGACCTTAGCGAGGTGGCGGGTTGCTCATGCGGAGCTCTCCTTCGTGATTGGATTCATGTTCCTGTGATGTTGGCGGTGTTCTCGCTATCAGAGCTTCGAAAAAAATCGAAAAAATTCGTAGCTTTGGAAATGAAATTTTCCGTCTTAGACGGCATGGATAGTTAGCGGTTAGAAATTTTTAGACAAAACGGTTGAACTACAGTCACAGGAAGTGACCGCAAGGTTGCGAAACTCGACCGGAAGCCGCATTCTAGTATCACGGGAAGGTCAGGAGCCCCAGGAACACATGTTTCTGTCTGACCTGTGTGAGGTAGGCAACCTTGTAGGAATATCGTGGTGGCTGTATTATACCTAAACCGGGTGGATGGCAAGACCAATTGGAGCATGGGCATCTCATAGGGCAACATAGGTTTTAGCGTGCTACGACTGGTGTTCAGCAATTTGATGGCTATGGAACTGACCGGTCTGCTCGATGTAGAGTTGCACTGCGACCCGGTCACATGACTCATAGATTGGCTGAGATATTAAATAGGCATCGAGCCTTTACCAAAGGGGAAGTTCATGTTTTGCACACGACTTTAAATCTAGTACCGGTGGTAGTATTTGTACTGCTCGTAGGGAGCTGATCAGCGCATTGTTTTGATACGAGGACAGCCTTCGCAGCAGCTATCTACGTAATACAGAAGTTACATCTGTACGTTTGGCCGTCAGTTAGCTGGTTATGCTTCAGGTCGATCAGGAGTTCGTAGTGTTTTTCATAAGACCCCCATCGATGATGAGCCTTTGCACGTTTACTACAATAAAAGCCCGAAAATCGGCACGTCGTAGTCCAAACTCAATCGTCAGTCGTCTTGTGCGGAAAGTTCGAAAATCAAAGCCGTCAACTGTAAGAAGTTGCTATTGTGGTGGCAGCACACTTGATCCTTCTATGAGTTTCCACGATGGGAACTGAAAAAACAACCGCGAATGTGGCGACGGCTACTATAGTTTTGCTGAGGTTTAGATGACTTAAGCAGCTCGTTAATTTGACAGCTGAGTTGGTGTGTTACATATGCTTGCCACATACTAAACTGTGATGTTCTCACACGATACTCTGGGTAACAGATCGTTCAAAGCCCCCAACTGCTGAGCCTGCTTCAATGCGAAACCGATAAATCTCCAGTGGTTATGTACGTACTAGCAATAGCTACTGTTTGTTTCACCTTCAATGCCGAAATAGAGAAGTTTTCCAATGGCTCTCGGATGAAGTAGAGTTTACAAGAAGAGCTAGTGCGTGTTTATCTTTTTCGTTGCTATGCAAACCAGCACCTTTCGGGTGATGCTACTTTTACGAATCTTAAACCTGATCGCTGTCAGTCAAAAGACCAAGACAAAACCCGTAACGTCTGAGGAAAAAGATGAGATGGAAGCTCTTTTGGGAGCGGCATGCCACCCGGTTTGTTTTTAAAAGTTACCTCACAGATTCCCTACTCCGATGTCAAGTCAACAGCATTCATTGGGCTGCACTAAACCCTTTCTGATCGATTATTTTCCCACTCAAAATAAATATCGTTAGAGTTAGCTTGGTTATGTTATTTGCGACTGCATTTTGTCAGACTTCTAATTCAGCTTAGGAAAGGCCTACGGGGAAATGAATACCAATGGTCACGTCATTTACCGCTGACTGTCCATCATTTTTCCAACAAGTTTTTCTTCAACGGCCTACCATGCCTACAACTTCCTGACACTATATTCCGTCATAGGCAGTGAAATTCTTTTCTCACTGTCATTTACCGCCAAGACGTAGTCATCCATCATAATCTTTCGCCAACTTCTTTCACGCTCGTTTACTGGGACCACACTTAACGTCTCCCAAGAGCCATTGCCATTGCCAATAAAAAGTAAACAACTCCAGTTACCTCAGACTGCGACTCTGACTGCGAGTCCAGCTTCAATTTCAACTCAGACCACTGTACATCATTGCTCTCATAATTCTTCTAAGATCTCTATCCAGCCGCAGGGGAATTGGCATTGCCACCATGAAGTCTTCTAGTTTCCACTAATTTTGCGGGACTCATAGAGTGCGGCCAAGACCACGCCAAAGCCCATGACCAATGCCATTCACCCAATTTAGAAAATTCTGCTACACCAAGTTGCAACTTTGTTGCAGTTTTTGTGCAAATAACCGGCGAGGAGTGGACACAAATTCCTCGACTACCGTCAAGACGTCGCGGTCGTGTCGTCACCGGGAAGTTGGTAAACACATTGTCGCCTCTACTGAAATAAGTGAACAGGAGTACTTGCATGTATAACACCTTCTTGGTGTAGTATCCATAATTGCTACCGTGATTCTGAATAGAAAATCGGGGAAATAGGGAAGTAGTTTCCACCAGCCTTCAATGGAGGTCGCGAATGCCAATGATAAAGCACGACATCGTGTATTGAAGTTCGTGTGCCTGTGCTATCAGGTGATTAATATCGAGATGCAGGTATGACTTTACAATGATTTACCGATATAAATATCGTCGAGACGCACATCCATTTACCCATGGGTGGTTGGGTGAGGGCAGCATTCTTTTCGGGGGACCCTTACGTCATAGGGCGCCGAAGGTGTTACATCAGGGACCAGTTCTTGTTCTTGTTTACTTTCACCATGCGGTGTGATTAAGTTTTTTTCTTTTTTTTCCCATTATCTTCAGTTTTGGAGTTGTCAACGGCTCGAGGGTACCATGATCGATGGCAAGAAGTAGTCTTAACCAGTGGAAGAGAGAAGGAAAGAGAGAAGGATTTTCAATAAACCAAACGAAAGAAACATTTTTCCATAAATCATCGGAGGTAGTCTGCTGCTCGGTTCAACCAAATACGGCACGCAGTTGTGATTGTGGCTTTTGTATGCTGAGATTTGGATTCATTGTGTTGCATGGCACACTCCAAACTGAAGGCGCCTGAGGGGCTATAGTCATGCAGAACAACAACGAAAAGAATGGGTTATGGGTTATTGTCGAGAGAGGAGATACTCGTACTTCAGATGGGGAAGAACATTTGTTTTGATCTTGAGGATCTTCTGTCTTTGTCTTTAATAATACCCTTTTGGGTTGATTCCTAGAACTAAAGACATCCTCCAAACTGGAAAAGATACCTGTACACCATCATCTGCATCTGAAACTGCATCTGCATGCACTGTGCGATCATGATGATCGGCACTGATGCACTTGTTGCATGATGTGTCTGTTTGTCTGTTTGTCTGTTTGGTTGGCTATGTTGCAGATTACATGTACTCGTGGCATCCGCACCGCACACATCACAACTCCCACTTTGGGATTATTTACATTTCCCTATGGAGTGCATAGCCACATGGAACACTATAAAGCACCACGAACCACCAGAAGCATCAGTTACAGCTACAGCTTGGCATCTTGGGCTGTACTCGTACCCTGACTGAATCCGAGTATCTGTGTCTGTCTATGTAGCCTTTTAGGCCAATGCAAGTGCAATTTTCTGTCCCGACTGTGTATAGATACTTAAACCATGGCGATGTTATTACACCACGTCGTCTTACATCTTAGATCCGCTCTTCATATGGGACGTACGGATGCTAGAAGGCTAGGAATCACAGCTTCATACCGTGCACTGCGTGCCTTGCCGCATGTTTCATAACTGTTTCAGAAGGTAATTGCACTGAAATGCATGTCCGTGTCCCGTGTGTCTTGACTATTCTCCCTGATCTTACTACAGTCTACCTCGGCAATCATCCAGAATGACGTGGATGAGATGTTGATGATGATGATGGTGATGAGCTGAACGAATAGATAGATAGATGGATGGATTGTATGATAGGAAGATTCGTCGTAGTTGGTAGATGGTAGATGGAAGTAATGAAATGACATAGCAGTGCGTATCAAGCGTATCATCCCAAGGGACTTCCTAGGTGAGTAGCATTTCCTAGTTATTAACCAAAAAACAAAGGAGAGGGGGATAGAAAGCCAGGAAATCTCAAGAATTCCGATGCCATGATAAATGGACGAGTGAGTTGAACTCTGATTCTTCACACGTAAGGTGGACGAATGGACTTTACCTGGCATGGACAGGTCATGCACACAGGTGTTTTGCCGCCGCCGCCGCCGTCGCCGCCTATTTCTGTTGCTGTTGCATAGCTAGTGTCGAAAAGAGAAGTGCTTCGAAGTTGGAGGGTACGTGCTTCATAATTGGACAAGTTGCCTGCGGTGGTGATTAATGAATTTTACTCAGAATTGGTATATAGAACGGGATCATGATGGTGATGGGATAATAGTGAGATACATACTATACACACTCGTACGTAGGATGTGTTTTCTTTTTCGGGTAATTATGTGTTTTCTTGTGAAAGTCGGATAATGAGGGAGTTGGCTTGCTTCAGTGTTGATGAATAGAGCAATCTTGATTAAATTGAGTTTGTATCTCGAACGATTAGCTGAACGTTGACCCATTTAAGAAGCATGAAAATGGTTGGGAAATGGAGAGAATGTCGAACTGAGGAAACACTGCGAGCAGAGGGGTGTTTTAATTCAGTTTCGGAAAGAGAAGTCTGCAGGAGTATAGATTGCTTTCATTAAATGAGATAAGATTGGTAGGCAGGCAAGAGTTTAACCCAGGCGCAGTAGCTATATAATTGAAGCTCTTACGCCGTATTCTTAAAGGCTGAAGGAGTATCTAATTTAGGAGTAATCAGAATTTCTATTCGGTTTCCGTAGATTCTACCTAACTTATAATATGCAAGACTGTAGTCTATTTGATTGGTTTGAAGGCCTTTGGATACATTTCAGATTTCGGAACGGAATTGTTTGGCAAACTATGTGCCTATTCTTGGTTCTACTGTCATCAACTGTGAATTAGTCAAGGAATATGGAGTATCATCTTGAGTCAGAACTCAACGATGAACAAAGGAACATCGGAATCAGCAGTGTTAGTAGATGGTGATCACAGTGACTGTTTGGGGGGGTTTATGGCATGGTGGCATCATCAGACCTTATTTCTTTCGAAATGAGGAAGGAGACACAGTTACCGTCAATGGCTTCAGGTATAGAGCTATGTTAACCGACTTTCTGTGGTCAGAGCTCGACATCATCGATATAACCGAGCTATAGTTCCAACAAGATGGCGGCACATCCATGCAATCGACGCAACGCCGCGTATTCTGCTAAGAACGTTCAAAGCGTTCTGCAACATATTAATCGGCAGCACGTACCAGTGTGACTTCCGGCCCGGAAGATCGACTATAGACTAAATTTTCACACTAAGGCAAATCTTGGAAAACACCAACGAATTTCAGGGCGAGACTCACCACCTATTCATGGACTTCAAAGCCACATATAATAGCGTTCATTGTCCGGAGCTCTATATGGCAATGGCCGAATTCGGAATCCCGACAAAACTAATCCAGATGTGTCGCTTGTCCCTTGACCCTAGAAGTATCGCCTCCGAACTATTTCAAAAGTGCACCGGATTTCGGCATGGAGATGTGCTATCATGTTACTTCTTCAATCTCGTTCTGAAGCAGATAGTGCGCAGGCCAGGTGTCAGCACGGAAGGTACTATCTTCAACAAGTCCTTTCAGCTACTGAAATATGCTGACGATATTGACATCTTCGGTCGTTCCAAGCATGTCGTGATTGAGCGTGATTGAGGCTTTCACGGCGATGGAAGGACAATCGAAATTTGGTATAAGTAAACGAGGACAAGACTAAATACATGCTATCTACAAACAAAACAGCATCCGTCCACCACTTAGGACAAAACCTCACTATTGATTGCAACAATTTGGTGTTTACCTACTTCGGAGTAAACGTGAACTCCACGAATGACAACCTAGTGGAGATCCGACGAAGGATTACCCTAGAAAACCGTTGCTACGAGTACTTCGGTCTGGCAAAACAATTTGGTTCAAAACTCCTAACTCGAAAGACGAAAAGTATGCTTTACAAAATCTAATCCTGCCAGGTCTGCTGTATGGCGCCGAGTGCTGGACGATAAGCAGGAAGGGAGAACTGATACTGCGCTCCTTCGAAAGCAAAATTCTTCGATGGATTTTTGGTCCTGTGTGCGAGGAGGACGAATGGAGAAGAAGATACAACCGTGAACTCTATGAGCTGTATCAAGATGTGGATGTAGTCTAAAAAGCCAAAATACGTTGACTATTTTGGCCCGGTCACATCGAGCGAATGGGCAATAATGCTCCAGCTAAGAAGATATTCGATTCCCAGGCACGAGGTTCGAGACCACAAGGAAAGCCGAACCTCCATTTTAAAAACCAAGCCATCGCGAATGCAAGAGCGCTTGATTTGGATAACTGGAAGCAGCGTGCCCGAAATCGTAGAGGATGGAAGACTGCAGTGTCTCAGGCAAAGACTCTTCACGGGTCAGGAGCCCGTTATGTAAGTAAGTAAAACTTAACCTGCACCATTGACTGTCCCTTATTGCGGGATCAGATTTTATTTTTTATACCAACCCCCGCCAACCACCGCATGTTTTTTTTTTTATGTTTGAACGAAACATTGTCTTTTATCTATGTTACGAGACGCCAATAGAGGGTTATCCAACAAAGGTGAACTGTCCACATTCAACTATTATTGCGATAGCTTTTGAGAAGTAAAAACAAAGAGGTTATCAAATATGGATCGATATACCCTTGCATAACGTATTGAAGTAGTGAAAATTCAGTAGAAAAAGGGTGAAAATATCGGGGAAACGTTTCCTAAAGTTCGTACTGCGTTTGGTCATCATCAAGCGTCTCCTGGCACAGCACACAGCAATAGTCAATTTAATCAATAAATTTGAATGCCTCAAACTCGTTTTCGCCCGGCAAGGTCAGCTGAAAATATCGCTGGGAGTATGAATGAAAACCCTGGTGTACCCATTTCAAGACGATCACAGAAATTGGCCCTATCCGCAACCACTTCGCACCATATTTTGCATAAAGATCTTGGTCTACATGGTCTACATGGTCTACATTTCCGTTGGTCTGGATACGTAAACAAACAAAACTGTCGCATCTGCAAGGCCGAAAATAGAGAAATAGTGGGAGAACCTCTCCATCCACAGCGAGCGACAGTTTGGTTCGATCTTTGGGTTAGCGGTGCCATTGGGAAATATTTTTTCGAAAACTATGCTTTTGCGTATTATGTTTCAATGAATTGTTTTGTTGCCTGGACGGCGCCACATCCCTCACAGCTGGTGAAACAATGCCTCTATTGCGCGACAAATTTCCTGGACGTGCGATTTCGCGAAATGGAGACTTCAATTGGCCTCCGAGGTAGTCGGATTTAACACCATTATACGTCTTCCTTTGGAGCTATTTTAAAGAAAAAGTCTATGCAAATGCTCCACCAACGACTCATGCACTAAAAGAAAATATCTGAGCTGTTATTCGCCAAATACAGCCGCAATTATTTAATTTCAAAAGAATGACTATTTGTTGCCAGAGCCGAGGCGGGCATTCAGCATTTGTACTCCATTACTAACCCAAGATTTTGTACTTTAAGTTAAAATAAAAATATCACCACTCTTTGAAAAAATGTTGCGGTTTTCAACTAATTCAAAATGACACCATTTGTTGGATGACCCTATAGAACTCTCCATGTCTTCGATTTCCATTGCAGCAGAAGTACTCTCACTTATAACCTCTCCAGACCCTGATATTGCCTGTCTTTTAGTTTTGGTTTTAGTTTAAGACCAGTTTATATTAAATTTAATAAAGTCATCTGGCTTTGACCCGGGCCTGTTAAAATACGACTAGCAAGGGACGACTCATGAAGACTGTGTTATTAGGAGGTAGAATGCGAAGAGGACATACTCGTACCATGGGACAGTAATTCGATTACTGAAACATGATCTCGTTACTAAGGAACAACATCGTTTACAGATCATCCAAAGAACTTTCCGCATTTTTCCCCAAATCCGGAAGAATGGCTGAACTCTTAATTAATCACGCCGCAATAGGACCGCCTGTAGCTCCGTAGTATGAAAGGATACTCCTTAACCAATCATTTCACAGTCTCTCCCCCTTCTATGTACAAGTATATCGTCACTGGTCTTTTGCACTTGATGCTTTCATCTCCTTTTTCTGGTCGAAGGCACATATTCGTATGAGGCTGTACTAAGCGAATTTGACTGGATGCACATCTTAATATCTTAACCAGCTGCAACTGAATACGTGCTGCTTCTGCCCTCTATAGCATGATGTACCAAAAGTCACAAGTTTTATATACAGATTATTCTAGCGTACATTCTCGGATTGCAGAAACGTCCTATTTGTAGGGATTTTCTACAAAGACCGTAAGCCGTTATCCTTTTTTTGGTTGCAATTAAAGGTAAATCATTCGAGGTCTAGTTGTCTAACTACACATTTCTAACTTGGTGGATCAGGCCCTTAAAATTATCTACTCGAGCGCGTGGGCTCTGCCATTGGTTTGTTTGAAACCCCCTTCACCATCATTTCTATTTCGTCATCCTTCAGATTTTCTAATAGCTGCTAAAATAATTCTATCGCTGACCCGACCACTTATGTTGCCGTTGCAATACCACTGTATTTGAGGAAGTCGTTCGCTGAAACGTCCGCACTGAAACTTATTTGAAAAGAGGCTATGTACAAAAGTCCACTCAGACTTATCAACTTGAATATGACCATATTCTACTCTCCTCTTCTTCAACAGCCTTACACAAGCTATGATGAAGTAGAAGTCCTATGGTACCTCCATATGAATAAGACTGTTGTCAGCTCTTCATGGCAATATGTACGAGTAAATGAGAAAGTCCGGGATTCTCTTTCGTATCTCTAGAGATTTCTAAGCCCAATATCATTCCCAGTAGCTCCACTAGGGTTTGATTTGCTGAACTTTTGTATCGTTCCTTAACAGGTCTTTTTTGATACTCAAATATTGACACTCGCGCATAGCTTATGTCGTTACCTCTGGCGTTTACAACTTTCGCTAGAAAGTGAAGCTGATGGTGGTACATATCGGCAGGTAAAGTGCATGTTGACAGAGTTCGACCTCAGAACTTTGCCAAAGTATAATGTACCATTGGGTCTGCATCGTTGATATAGGCCGATTTAGTGTGCGTTATCACAAAAATTTCCTGTCTTGGATGGGGATCATTGGTATTAGTTAATCACCGCACTGATATATCATAACACAGCAGTTCGGACCACTACCGGCCGCAAACCATGTAGTCGAAACCAAAATATAACATAGTTGTTGCTGAGAAGGGAGTTCTTATTGTATTTTGTCTCGAGTTTCTAAAGGTATGGCAGACTTAGGAATATGTTTCTCAAAATATTAAGCGACGATATGGGTTTAACAGATGGCAATTTGTTGGTCCACAGGATATCTTTTCGACACATAATGCTAGTGCCACCACTTGCTAACTGTTTGAAAGTTGAAGGTGTACTATTCAATAGTAAATAGGTAAATGACTGAAAGCTAGAGACAGGCAATAACAAAACTGTAGCAAGGATTTAAATTTCCACATCTTCCGGCCCACAATCTTTTTACCGATCTGTTATCTCCAAAGGGTGTAGTAGAAGAATAGGTCTTCGAAATATTAAGCCATTAGACATTCGAATCTCACATACGCGAACCTCTCAATCAACTCCTAAATGCCAAAGTGCTTTAGGCAATGGTCGATCTTCCAAAAGCACTATGTCTCCAATCGCAAGATCTGTTGTTTTGTTATATTTTACCTCATGAAATGATCTAAGCTGTTGAAGATACTCAGTGTACCACCTCCGCTTGAAACAAGATATAAACTGCATTCGTTCTTTCCACATTTAGTCATAAGTCTTCTGATGCTCGATTTTTGTCATCTTCGGCTGAATAACCTTGGTGTTGTGTACATCCCTGTGGTCCACGTAGAAGCTGAGCAGGTGTAAGCGGCGATAAGTCGAGTTCGTTTGCTGCATATGTGAGTGGTCTATTATTTAGCACACTCTCAACTTCGGTAACAAATGTGTACTGCTGTTATTTGTTCAATATTGTTCGTCCAACTGCTGCTCTCAAAGCACCGCCAAGGGGCCCGTTCAATTGTAGATCTCCATTGTACGCGATGATTTGTCAAAAAGAACTTTTAAATCTTTCATCAGAAAAACTGAGTTTCAGCAATTCTTTTGAGGTTTTCTTAAAGCTTGCTGCGTTATACGAATAAATTACACTTGGATCTCCTCTTCGAGTTAGAAAACGTGGTTTGCCCAATAAACAACTCTCTGTACTTAGATCTGATGTTAGTTCAAGATGTACTGCCCTAATCGGCGTACAAGTAAATAGCATTGTGTACACTTTCCTCTTCTGCTCGTAGTGAAATGTGTATATAGGACCAGCAAAACCAGTGATGTCAAATGGCATAGAAAAAGTTCTCTAGGTATGAGTAGCTGGCATAGCTCGAACCAGCAAACTGTGAAATTCTTGATAACGGAGCGAACCAGTTGGCGACCCTTAATAATCCAGCATGTTAAGTGTAAATGGGGCTTAAGATACTCCAGCATGCAATAATTTCTTATGTACTTCATAAATTATCAGATTTGATATGTGTGAAGGTTTTGGCAATATTTCTGGGTGAGCTTCGATTGGTGAGGGTATCAAATGTAATCGTTCAGCTAAGCGAAGATGACCACTAGTCTGATCTAGAATGGGATTAGACATAATTTAGAGTTTGAAGGTATACCTTTATTCTTCTATAATCTTTCAGCTCGATCTATCTCATCTCCAGAAATGGAGCATCCTTATAATCGGCTAACGTGTCCGAGTTTTGTTTTTTTCTTGAAACCTTCGATGGCACGAAAACAGTAAGCGGTTACACGTAAGAGACGTTTCCAAGAGCTAAAACATTCGCCTTTAATTATGGAATTGCTCAAACTTGTCGATTCCTTCGCAACAAAGAAGGAAATCAATAAAGGTGTTTGATCCGTGCTGTAACCAATCTGGCCCAGAAAGTCAAACTTTAAAATGAATAATGGAGTGCGCGTTTATTCCACGACAGTGCCGCCAGCAAGAGATATTTTATTATTCTCGGAGCCTGTTCTCCACAACGGGTTTCCATTGTTTCTCTTTCCTCAATATCCAACGATTCTAGACTCAGTCCACAAAAATTTTTCATCACATTTAATCTGCAAATTCATGCGAAGATACCCAAACAATCATGCAGCGACTAAAGCAGTGGTGAGCTCTGGCTTGGGCACAGTTAACTCATCGTGACCGTTGTTCTTAGGAAGTGCCACTCGATTCTAAGCTTCACCATCTGTAGTTCGCAAGTAAGCAATTTGGCTGAGCGAAAACTGGACGTTATCCACCAGTATGCTTTCATTAATTGTCCAAGTACACTGACATCTGCACAGATTTCCACCCAGATTTTCTCGAGTTCTGATGTCAGCCGTATATTACAGTCTAAATTTTGGTGCCAGATTGATTGGAAAGGGATTTTTAAACGAGCTATACATGGATCTACCTAGTAAACTAAAGGGTACCTTTAGTACATTGCGTTTAGTCCCATCCAGATCATTGGATTTTAGAACGAGCTCTACGAGAAACCCACGAATACCTAAAACCTCTTGGGCTGCCGGTGGAGCCATTTATGATGGAGGATTCTTTCAGACTAATGAACTGTTGGAGTTCCGCTTTTGAAGATTCATAGACACGGCGCTCATGATTTGAACCGCCTGATATCTTAAGTCCCGAGCTGTTTGAACGTTCCCCACACTTGTCACGAAATCGTCGATATACGAGGGTTGTTTGAAAAGTTTCCGACCGCAACGTAAAGATAGCGGCACTCGTCAATGCTGTCAATCTTTTGACAGTTACTTACCGAAGTTTCAGTCATTTTGTATGCGCAGTTTTTAGTTGACAGTCGTTTGAGTGAGTCGATGTGAGTGTTTTTTGTGAAAATGGAAAAAATTGAGTATCGAGCTTAAATTCTTGTTTTTGAAAGGCAATACACCTACGCAAATCAAAAATGAGTTGGACTCTGTGTATGGGGACTCTACACTATCATTTACCACAGTGAAATTTTGGGCAGCTGAATTTCAACGTGGCCGTAAGAGCTTGGAAGATGATGAACATTCGGGACGTCCAAAAACTGCAACCACTGAAGATAACATTGCTAAAGTTCACCAGATGGTGTTAGACGACCGCCGAATTAAAGTGAGAGAGATAGTAGAGGTTATGAAAATGTCCAAAGAACGTGTTTGTTACATATTAAATCAAGATTTAAGCATGAGAAAGCTGTCCGCGCGTTGGGTGCCGCGTTTGCTTACGTTAGACCAAAAACGTGTTCGAATGAACATTTCCAACGCTCTGTTGGCGCAGTTTAGGCGCAATACATCCGACTTTTGGCGACGATTAATTACTGTAGATGAAACTTGGATACACCATTATGCGCCCGAAACAAAAATTCAGTCAAAACAGTGGACTGCAAAGGGCGAGCCGGCTCCAAAAAAAGCAAAAACTGTTTTTTCGGCTGGGAAAGCGATGGCGACTGTTTTTTGGGATAGTAAAGGAACATACTAC
Organism: Volucella zonaria; assembly: GCA_963966105.1. NCBI lineage: Eukaryota > Metazoa > Arthropoda > Insecta > Diptera > Syrphidae > Volucella > Volucella zonaria. The sequence goes on along the minus strand of OZ014532.1, from coordinate 188,994,132 downwards.
GCATCATTACTTGCCAAGCTGAAGGCAGAAATTACGGAAAACGACCATATTTGCTGAAAAAGAAAATCCTGTTTCCCCAAGACAACGCGCCGTCTCACACCTCAGGGGTTGCCATGGCGAAAATCTATGAATTACGGTTTGAACTGCTTGACCATCCGCCTTATTCACCAGATCTAGCCCAAAGCGACTTCTTTTTGTTCCCTCATCTAAAAACTGCGCTCGGAGGACAGAGATTTTCGTCAAATGAGGAGACAATCACCTTCGTGAACAATTATTTTGCAGAGAAAAACGCCAAGTACTATTTGGACGGGCTAGAGAGATGGGAGCATCGCTGGGAGAAGTGTGTAGAGTTACAAGAAGATGTAGAAAAATAAAAGAAAATTTTGAGAAAAAATGTCTTGTATCATTGTTCGGTCGGAAACTTTTCAGACAACCCTCGTAAAAGCAGTTGCGTAGAATCTTAATTGCTTTGGGATACTGTTCCTCTCTATCATCTAAGATTTTGGAAATGACTTCTAGTGCTATGGTCACGCCATGTCATACGAAAAGCTTGCACTGAAAATTCTGTGCGCATTTCCTTTGGATTGAAACATTCCTTAAACCAAAAAAAAAGGATGACTTTCCCGTTCCGGCAAAGCTAAGACTATCTGTAGAAAGGCCTTTTCGATATCACCCGTTAGCCCTATTTTACCTCATCGAGAGTTTAGTAAAACCGTTAAAATGTCTTGCAAAAGTTTGTTGCCCACCTCTAAATGACCATTAAGCGAAAGATGAGTGGCTGCATGTGCTGAAGCCTCGAATACAATACGCAACTTGGTGGTGTCTTTATCTTCTCTAAATACGGGTCTATGAGGCATGCAGTACCCCGGACCGTGATGTTCGTTCTCGTCTACTCATTCAGCCAAGCCACCATTTATCATTTCTAGCATTGACGTTTAATAATGCTTTAGTCTTGCAGATGCCCTTAACTTTTTCACTAGTGCCAACATCGTATCGATTTGCAACTTTGCGGATTAATGACACTGTATTAGTTCTTACTGCTTTATCGTTGGTTATGCCCAAGGGCTCGAGGCGCCAAAATTGTTCAAGTTTTTCGCAGTCACAAGCCTGCAAGGAAATAACACAAAAAAGATTCACCACAGCATCTGAACTATAGTCGATCTTGTAAAGTCGATCCAAAAACAGCAAAAATATATGCTAGATACCAAAGATACCATCATTATCCATGGATTCATTGTTTCTGGCTGATTTTTCTAATGTCAGGCGTTTTGTATTCATCCTCATTTTTTAGAAAGCAGTTCCTTAGGTCTACTTCTAGTTTTATGTCCACAAATTTTACTGAATCTTTCTACCGGCAAGACAACAGCAAAATCCAATTCTGGTGTTTAAAGTGAGTGACGTTCTAAATTATCAAGTACGAGTATCTGTACATACAATGCATACATATGTATGTATGGCATACAGACGAAGAATGCAAACTAGCTGATAGACTGCGGCATACATTTCGCTTTACATAGGGACATAGACCGACAGATACTCGTATGCTTGCCTTGTGCACCACACTAGTTGGCCACTCATTAGGTTGTTCTATGAAAATCCCCAAACGAAATCTTGTTATGGCCCTTTTGCTACACCTAGTTCTTGGAATTACACCATAAACATTCCAAACCATTGGACACATACTTTTCTAGTGTCATTGCTATGGCTTCCTTAACAAAACTGAACCATTTCACAGAACCAGAGTCAGCATAGACAAACGAATACGAGTAGATACCGACTTCGACATTGCACCGGATTTACGAGCGAGTATCTGAAATAAAAAAACGCGCCGCATTTTACATTGTACACGTATATACGTACACATGCATATGAGTATCTGTCATTATTCTACGAATCAACCGTCTAGATCCCTTACTTTCTTTACCGAAATTCGGTATCTCTATTTGTAATCTCATAACCACCTTCTGTTGGTTTTGAAAAGTGAATAAGTCCAGAAACTGCAGATACGAATGTCTGCTCAAATTTAGCGGAAAACGTGCCACAAACCAGAAGAGCTCGCGGTAAGCTCCCCACGGCTCACAGGTTACATTATGCCAATGACCCAAAGAAAATTATGCATGAAACGAGAAGTGGCAGTGGTGGTGGTGGTGGTGCAGTTGTCCGATGGGCCAACAGAGCAGTGAAAGTGCCAGTGAAATGGGTTTGGGGGAAAATGGGTTTGGGGGAAAATGTGTTCGGTTGTAATCCCAATGTTCCTTAGGAGGCTTCCTATCATACTTTGTTTCGTACAGACTTTGTAGTGGGAGGAATTTGTTGTTTTTTCTCTGGCCTGTCCTCTTGCTTTCAGGATGGTTAATGTACTCTTACCATTCGAAGAGACAGGGACAAAACAAGACTGCTGCTTGGATCGTATACCATCTATGTACATGTCCACCATCAAGCTGTGGAGTCTCTGGATTGCAAATCCCTGAAATGACGATGAATATTGGGTTTCTCATTGAGAAGAGGTGTTTAAGTGCGCATGGTATGGCTATGAACGGATACCCCCTTCGATTGCGTGCTTATGCAAGATCAGTGGACCTGGAGTCTCCTTTTGGAGATGCTTCAGCGGCGGTGGTGGTGGCAAGCACGTGTTTTCCAAGATTGCGGACATGAATTGAATTGTGTGCGCGCTATACTCGTAGTTATTCGTATAGCACGCGGTAACTCTCTAACAACAGGTCAAGGAGGTGCAGTGTGTAGGCGATAAATAAATTACCTCTTTACGGCAGTTTTCTGACGCTGCGATATAAAGTCCGAGTATCTGTGTCCCAGGAAAACGTTTTATGTGTCGGCTTTTTGGACTGGCCAACTTGTGCTATCTGGTAACTGGTAACTGGGAACTGCTAACTGGTAACGGCACCTCTTTCGGTTGGCAACAATTTTCATTATGTTATAACGTTCTCACTGGTCATTCAATTCGATGGCTGCTTGCTCAGAGTATTGTCCAGCTGTCGAGGTAAACAATTGGGTTCGGCGTAAGATACTCGTACACAACGGCTATACACATGGTAATGGTATCGGCATCGACGGCACCACATGCATGCAAGCATGCATGCAACGTTAAGTCAGTCTGCGTTTCAATATCAGTCTCAGTATCAGTATCATGCTCAGACATGGAGTCGAGCTGAGATCAGACTCACCTCACAGACGAGTTATTGTCGTGTATTGTGGTCATTTGATATCCATCTTTGGGGACAATAAGTTGTGTCTCTGTGTGGAGTCGCACGAGGATGGGGCATTTTGAATAGGCGCATAAAGTATCTATCAGATAGTTTTGAAACTGCGACTTTATCGGGTTTTTGTTTTGTTGAGTTTTGTATGTGATCAGCTACCGCAAATGGTTTTGGTTTTGTTCAAGCTTTGATTGTTAGTTGCATCTTACATCGTTGGGGCATCGCAATGGATGATTGTTTGATACTTTGTGTGTGATGTTGACGGAAATGGATATACGTTTCCGGTCGATGGATGGGAGGTATTTTTTGTTTCATTTGTTTTGTTTTTCTGAATCATATGTCGGGAACGATCGTAATGAAGTCTTGACCCGGGTAAGTGAGGATGAATGTATGAATTGTATGGTAGTGGTTACAGGTGGCTGGAAATCAACGGAGTTAGCTCCTTGGAGTCTTGAAAGTTTTATGGGAAACGATTTGGCTGTCAATTTTATTTGTGAAGACTGAACGGAGAATGGATTTCTTGAAAGAGGATTTTTAGCACCTGGGAAGTTGGCTCATGCGTCATCAATTGTATTTAAGTATATCTATCAGGGGCGAGAGCTGCTCACGAAATCTATGGACAAAGGAGGCGGGAATAACATATCGGGTTCTCAGAAACAAAAATTAAAAAAACAGGAGCGAAGTCATGGAGAGCCAAGAACGCAAACACCAAACAGAATCATTCTGAGCTTAGGATGAAACCGTAATAGTGGAAGAATTACTTCTGTAGATTTTTTGACGATGAATAAGACTATCACTTCATTGACGAGCAGAATGAATCACTCAGCGTGACGATGTTCGGGCTACCTGCCTCGGGGCGGATTGCAATCTCAGCATGATTTGCCCGATCCCTCTAAACTGCACCAAGTTTGTCCTGTTTCTAAGTCCTCAGAAAGAGGAATACCGATGTACGTTGGTTTTAAATGTTTGCAAGCTATAATGACTAGGAAATAGGGAGCTCGGCAGGCATTCCATAAGCGAGCTGTACGGCTTAGGAAAGAATCACGATATTTTAGAGCTGTTCCTTTGTGCTCAGAAGGCAACTAAGAAATAAATCTACCGAACAGCGAAGGAAGCTATAAGGCTATTTCTGCCCGAGAGAAAAGCTTTTCGAGGTCCCGTCTACATAAACGGAATTTGACATAGAAGATGAGTTGTATGTATAGGATGACCAGATAGCAATGATAGTTTCTCCAATTGATATGTTTCAGCAGCTGTCAAAGTTACCAATGAGATCCAGCTGTCAAATTATTCAGTAGGGTTTGCCATTTCATCATGCATCGTCTTACGCTTGTCGAACGTTCCGAAATTATTAAAAAAAATATTATCGAATTCCGGCTCAGTTGTTAATCCGCAAAGTGAATTTCACCGTTCAGCTGAATTGGGCATCGCTATAGAGTCAACCCGGCTTATTTTGCGGTTGAATTTGGGCCTACATTCGTATAAGATTGTGCTTATGCAAGAATTGAAGCCATACGGCGTTGGACATGTTGGCCGCAGATCCGGATTTTGTCCAAAATATCATCTTCTCGGATGAGGCCCATTTCTGGCCCAGCGACTATGTCTACAAGCAAAATTGCCATTATTGGAGCGAATGCAATCCACAAGTGTTCGGCCAAGCATCAATACATACACAAAGATTGACTGTTTGGGCTTTATGGCATGGCGGCATTTCTTTAAAAATGAGGAAGGCGAAACCGTTACCGTCAATGGTGTCAGGTGTAGAGCGATATTAACCGACTTTCTATGGTCACAGCTCGACAACATCGATATATCCGAGCTGTGCTACATGCTATACAAGCGACGCAATGCTCGAAGTTGTGAAGGAGCAATTTGGCGACTGGATCATCTCACGGCGAGCGTTCATCATTTGGCCGCCACGATCATGCGATTTCACACCACTCGATTGTTTTCTCTGGGGCTACGTCAAGTCGTAACAAGCCAACCACTTTGGACGACCTCAAGGCCAACATTTGACACGCTATTGCCGGAATAATACCGCACATATTGGATCGACCGCTTAAAGCACTGCCAGCGTACCGAGGCGGCCAGGTGAATGATGTGCTATTCCACACAAAATGGCATGAACGTAGCTTTAAAATAAAGTCAGAATCAATTTTATATCTCACAACTTTTGTTTTATTTAAACTTGTTTCCCATCGTTCTTACCTGGTCACCCTATACTACACATTAATACTAACCTCGTTGAAAATCGCAGGAATCTATCGGCTTCGGATCCTCGGACATGTTGAAGGAAGTAACACCACCGGTCGAGCCCGAAGTGTCTTCGCATCCATTCTTAATAAACAACCTAATGATAAACTAGCTTTAGATGAGGCGTTTAAGTGGAAAGGGACTTCAACCAAATTAGTGCATGTAACTAGCAGTAGTTAGGGAAAGACTTCACTAAATGGAGAGAGCTGTAGGTTGAGGGCCAGGTCCACTCTGGACTATAGCGCCGTGTAAAGTAAATAAAGTAATTTGTGTCATACAAATCCAAGATATATATAGGGATTAAAGCGGTTGATTGTTCAGGATTGTCTAGTGCTTAACAGATGCCGAGAAGTAGCTCAATAAAGGTGATATTCTTACTCCTCAAATGAGATAGTGCCGGCTCTATAATTTTTTGCAAGTGATCCGGCAGTATAGTATTTTTCCTCGAACAACGAGGTTATTCAGGAAAATTCAGTAACTCATCTGCTAGTGGAGTCCAGCTACAGTCGGGTTTATCACTAAGGATGAACATTTTTGAGAGAGTTTTCCTCTCAAGGAATCACTGGTTTCCTCTAAATAACCACATAAAGGACGCAATTTTTCATATAAATTCGAATTTTTCGAGAGTCGACTTCTATGTCCTTGGACTCTTGTCATCCCAATCAAAAAGTTTGCCTTATTAACTTTCTTCCTGCTTGGCTGGCGACGCGACGTTCACCCAGCTATGAAACCCTTCAAAAATTCCTGCAAATAGACCTTCGGGACGGGAGAATTTTCATCGAATGAAGTGTTACGATGATCATAAAAAGGAAATGTCCTTTTACTACTATTTCTTAGTTTAGTAGACGTCAATTTCACTTCTATCTTTGGTAGTGTGATGCGCATACATGTACATATGTCGCTGTCGATTATTACTAGTGGCTAGTAGTCTTCGGCGGAAGTGGTCTTCTGACACAGAACTACTGCTGACAGAGAACACATACACCAAAGCAAATCAGGGAGTCCTGTGCCTACATTTGAGAATAAATTTTTGAAATAATGAGACAGAATATATTTAAGATGAGCTTCCTTTGGCTCTGACTCTGGCTATGGCGTTGAAATGTATGCAATGACCAAACAGTATATAGTTGCTGACTTGTTCACATTCTATCACTGTCTTGCTGCTATCCGCAGATTCAGAAGTTGAACCTCGTGGTTTTCACATTCAGGTTGCGAAAGGATTATGTCTGGTCTACGGAATACTTTCTGTTTGAAGCACTTTTATTATACTCGCTTGGTTTATCATTTTTTATCCAGCGGCTATGCGCCTTAGAATTCCTAATTGGTGGTATCCTGACAGTTTCGCCATTCTCATTTTCGTGACATTTTTTAACCAGCCGAAGGATTGTGGGCACAGGTAATCGACGTATGATATTCACGAAAGGAGGCGTTAGGTTTGTTGAGGGTACATCAGACAGTGGAGGCACACTCTCCAAATACACTGCTGCAATGGTTGAAAATTCGAAAGACCAGATGATCCTTTACTTTCTCATCGAAGGATTTGAACATTGTAACCGCGGTCTTCATCTACTAGTCTTGAAGACGTCATCTTTTCTGCGCAAGATGCCTTCTCCGCTGCGTACTAATTGCAGGCCTTCAAAAAGCACACTAATACCCGCATAAAGTGTATTCAAAAGTTTGTGGCTTCTTTTTGTTTTGCAAAATATATGTTGCAACAAAATAGTCATATAAACCATATTAGTTGGAGCAGCACCAATGGGAACTTGTTCTTCCTTGATACGGTCCTTCTTGAGTGGTCTTATGAATGGAACACTGGAATCGAGTAGAGGACACGCGACTTGGCTGAGGGATTGGAGCCCTCATTACCTAAACATTTATGCGTCTTGCGGGAAGCCGCTTAAAACCTTTACCCTTAATAATGCCCATGGAATCGACCACTTCATCTTGACCAAAGAGATTGTCCGTAACCCATTTGACCTTGTCTTCGATGCTGCCACCATTCAATTGATTGGATTCCCATGATGTGAGCCTTCTTTCATCGCTGTTTGATCAAACCGATGTGGCAATAAGCAACGACGTGAATGACTTTGCATTAGTGAATCAACTTTCTGAAGTCATTCTCGATGCACTTCTAGGCAGCAGCATCGGTCCATTTCTTACTAGCCTTAGTGAACATCTTCTTCTTGCTCTTGTACCAGTTCTTGTAGAAGTGACGATGGCATTCTTCAGACAAGTGCTGGACCCAAACATTGACCAAAGCACATATCCAAATGGAGTCTCAGTGTAACCCACAACCATCATTGGTGGATTTTCCAAAATGGTAACAGCTTCTACGCGCTCCTTCTTGTTGGTCTTTGATCCAGTGCGGTCAGCCTCGCTGAGGATGTGCGTCATATTGGCCTTGTGACAGAGCATGTTCGATAAACTGGGAATGCTTTAACCTTACCACGATGTGTAAAAATCCATAGAGGCATGGCATGGCGCCGAAAATAGACAATGAGACATTTTAAAATGTTACAATGCATCCAATCGCTTCAGACGATGAAGACAGAAAGGTTGAGCACCGTATTGATAATGTTTGTTCCAAAATACTACCTTGGAGGTTCGGTTCTTAGTAGTGAATGTGTGTTATTTGACTTTCATCCTTGAACCTGCCTGTTTTTGACATACTCGTACATGTGTATGTTACTAAGTCGTAGAGCCGCTTAAGATCTGAATTTAAAGTTCTGTGTAACTCGATATGTGCTTCAACTGAGTCATGGTAGCGAAGGCCAAAGCTTCAGAGGAAGGAAACAAGAATGGATCCTTCGGGTAAACAGATATTAGGATTGCCGGCTGATGAAGAACGTCTTTAAGCTCTAATTTTCTTAGTGAAGTCTATCTTCAAAGGGTAACCATGGTTTACTTTTTAATGGTTTTTCAGCACCGTTGACGACAGCGTTAGTATGAGTTTGTAAGAAAAATGAAGAAGCAGTTTAAGATGACAGTTTCCGAGAAGTTCGCATAGGTCGTAGGTGTCGACATTTCATTCGAAAACAGCTTGAGCATATAATTCTGGTGGGGACTCTTGCAATTTTGGATTTTTTTCAACACTTGAAAGAGATCCATCCTGTGTTTCTTGTTCTTACTCTTGAAGGCGCATCGCTACCTACTTTCGTCAGGTACAACTTTTATAGAGAAGAGACTATATATCGGTTTTGTGGTACCTGAACTGTTTCGTTTGACACTTGTAATTCTCTGGGTCATGTGAAACATCTTTATGAGTTCTTCACCAATTTCTCGGTCTCCAGAATCCGTATTGAAAATATGGAACTGGACGCTTTTATCAGAATCTTGATACTGTCTGTTGAATCATTTGAAAGGTTACCGTATCATTTGCATGGGGTAAATGTACTCACTTTGAGTACGACGACGTTGCTGTCATTAATTTCATATTTCCACAAGTTCACAGTGTGGATCTCTAATTGAGGCAGATCGAATACTTCAAACACATAAGGGGTCTCCAATTGGTTTCATCACAAGGATGGTGTTACGGGGTCTGCCACGGCTCCGACAATACCTGGCAAATATACCTCTAAATTTGTACGTACCTAGACGTACTTGGGGCCCATCCTAAGTTTGTATCTTTTTCAACGTCTGTGAGAAACTGGGCAAGTTTGCCCATGTCGAACTGTTGGACACACGTTGAAGAAATATCACCATCTCCTGTCTAAAGTTATGCATTCACAAAATGCAATCCTTGTAAACGAGGTGTTAGTTAGCCACCAAAGTCTCTGTATGCATTTCACACTAAATTATCATATTCCAAAAGTAGGTCTTTATGATGTACGAGTAGGAGTGCATCTAAAAACAGCAAAAGTGGATTAGGAACGGAAAAGCTCCACTGCACTGCACTTAAATTCAAAGGAGTTCCTGATTCAAATGTTCGATTCCTAAGTAGAGCGTATCTATTTCCAGCTCATCTAATCCCACTTAGATTAGATCAACATGCTCCAAACATATCTGCGAACTCTAAAATGCATGTTCCCAACAAAATACTGTCCCATATCTTACATTGGTGTCGCAGATGTTAAACCTATTCCCTGAAGCGGGTTGCATCTTCTTCCCTTGAGGTGCATAAATTTTCTGGACCAGAAGGAGACAGAAACAAACGACCAACAAAACAATAACAACATTCCTGGATCTAAAAATACGATTATCCCCCCACTGAATCAGAGCAATTGGAGCGCATCTATAGGTACTTTCCATGCGTATAGGTAGAATGTATTATATCTGTCGACTTGAAGAAGATTCACTTATTGAAGGAGTGTGTGGGGGGGGATGGATAGTAGAAGACTGGGCCAGGACAGATTTGTGGCTCCTTTGTGTTGGGTACTACAAAGCGGAATGCAAATACCAATTGGCGCAGCTTAAAGGAACACTAGAACAATCGAAGAGAGGAGTAGAAGAGTTCCGCCGCCACATAGCATTGTGTCCGCTTTGGCACATTTCAATGGAACCATAACTCTTTCCAAGTCCGATCTTGTCTAATTCGAAATCGTTTGGCTCTGGTTCTGGTCTTAGTTCTGGATTCTCTGGCAGTGGTTCCGTTGAATCCTGGTTTTGCATTGTATTGGTCGCCGGGAAGAATTTATCTCGATTTCGCTTCGGGTATGTAAATCGTGGTCAAGCGATTCCTTTGGCGTGGTTTTGTATTTTTTGTTTTTCTTTCGTTCCTCAGTTTCATTTGGGTAGGTTTGTGGCCGGTTCCGCTTTTGTTTTCGGGTGGTGGTTCGACAGAAATACGGATATTCGGGGGGCGGCATGATGCATATTCTGTATTGAGTGTGATAGGAGATCTAACAGTTTTGGACGTTCTGCTTTTCGGTGGCATTCGCAAATGGACACTAAATGTGCCATTGGAGCTATTTTAATTGTGTGATTGATTGATTTATAGATGGGATCAGCAGTAGGAGCGCAGTTGAAGGAAGCTGGAGCAGGAGTAGCAGCAGGAAGACGATAACAACTGTGATGTTAATGCTGGATGATGATGACGACAAGACCAAGTGGAAGAAGCAGGGAAATGGTAGAGGGATGAGTGAGTAAAAATTGATTGACTTTGGGGTAGGACTTTGGAAACTTAATACACGACAGCGACGACGACGACGACGATGATGATGCTGATAATGATGATGATGACGACAGCAAGACTGGATGAGAAGGACTCCTCTCCTCCGGGAATTGAATTCGATTTTGCTTCTCTCAATTGCTTTTGTTGGTCGTTGTCGTTTTGCCGTTTTGTCGTTGTTGTTAGTGTTGTTGTCCTCTTATTTTTGGTTGTATTCCGTTCTTTCTGCTCGGCTCGTTTCTTTGTGCAAGTTCTCACATTACCACCAACCAAGTGGTAGTTCATCTGATTCCTATGTCGATGGTTTTGGATGTTTGGGAGTGTGTTCTACGAGTAGATTGTGTGGATTTGTTGTCGAGTGGTGCTCGTCACCACCAGGAATTCGATTCGCAATTGCTTTCACATTTAATTTGAGTTGCTGATTGATTCCCGTAGGGCGGTTTACTGTAGTCCTTGTCGTAGTCGTTGTCGGAGTTGTAGTCATTGGCTCTAGGATTTATTTTTTTATATTTTATTTATTTTTTATTTTTTTTTTTGAGGACATGTTTCGTATGTTGTAAGTTCATGTAACTGGGGCGAGAAAATTGCTTTCAATTGTGTTGTCGAAACACGATGTGGGGATGATGATAATGATGTTGACTGTGGCGGTGGTGATAGTAGTGGTGTTAGTGGTGTGTCTTGGGAGGGTAAAGTGGTTTTTGCACAATTTAAAATGTCACATGGGGGGCTGGCATGATTCGATGGGCGTTTTTAAGGTGGATGAACTGCATGGAATTAGTTGTTAAAGCTTATAGACATGTGACAAGGCGTTTGTCATTGGAGTTTTGAAGAAGAACGACTGTTTTGAACACGCAGCTTTGCAAGAAAGGGGTAAATTTCAACGGCAACACTTGTTCGCTGTATGTTTCTACATGAAGCAGACTAACGCTTTGAAAGGGCTGGTCTTTTGTTGGTTAATCGTTCACCAACAGAAGTGAGCTTGTCTATATAGGGAGCAACGAAAATAAAATCAATCATTTTGGATTTAAGAGGTCCAGAGGAGAATAAATCATAGAATTGCGACTCCCTGTAAAATCAAGGGGACTCCTGATCTCATAACAGCAGGAAATTTATTTCAGTGATGATATTGTATATTTTATTGCCTTCTTCCTTAGTTCCTCTAGTCTATCTTGGTGTTTATTGTGCAAGAATACTTCCACGACATAGTGCGTAGATTGCTACAACGTGTTCCAGTTCGCTCCAACTCATTCTCAGAGACCTGGAGTCCTTCTTAACTGTCCTGCGCCGACTTTGCTTAGATACATATGTTACATACGTCCGCACTTCTTCCAGCTTAAATTAGAAGACTCTCCTCTAGGGCATGTTTTGCTACGCAATATTCTTTGCAGCGTAAAGTGTGACCAACTAACTGTCACGATAGAGTCCTAGCTGTTCGTTGGAGATATGGTTCGGCTAGAATATTTTTTATATGATGCGAACACGTCTGTAAACGAAGGCCTGTAGCCTATAAGTGATACCGATAGTAACCTTCCACGTAGGCAGGAGAAATTGTCATGCCATTGAATGGTACATATTTTATCGTCAGGATTGCCTAAAACACATCTCTTATTACCACCAAATAGGTATGTATGTACATATGTATGTATATGATAGATATGCAAAGTAAAAGCCATTTTTGAACATATTTTGATTAAGCGTGGTTTGCCAAGTGCTCCGGAACAAATTATGAGCAGTATAAAAAAAATAAGCCGCTTAATTTCTTAAGATTAAAAACTAGATGGGACCGCACTCATCGAATGCAAAATACGTTCAACACACAGTATGCGGACTGGTTGAAAGAGGAAGTTACTCTGGAAGAAAAAGTTCTGAGCTACCAGCAGACGTCCAATACCCCAGTTCTTTCCACTAGTGGATTACAAAGAGGTCGACCAGAAAAAGATTTTGAGAGCCTATGTCATAAATCAAAAAAGCGCAAAGTTGAAAGTCTTATTCATAACTGGGACTCTAATGAGCTGTCTTTTGCTGCCATTCAATCAAGGGAGTCAGGGACTTTATCTTATGAGAAATGTATACCTGGTCTTCAAGCCTTAGCCCTTTACTTAGACTTGGGACTCAGTCTCCGAAAATACAATATCTTGCGCTCCACGGTGAATAGTATTCATAAGAATACATTCCCTAGTTACTATGCGATAAAAAAAATTAGGGATCAAAGACTACCTGATACAATAAATGTTTCAGATAGTCATGCTGTTGTAGATTTGCAGCAATTACTCAATAAAACTGCAAAATATATAATTGAGCCCATCGCAGATGAATTTTTGTCTTTGTCCACTATTGTAACCTTAGTATGTAAATGGGGCTTTGATGGAAGCTCTGGGCATAGTGCTTATAAACAGAGGTTTCAGATTATTAATAGTTCAGATGAATTTGTATTTTTTATTGCACTTGTTCCACTACAAATAGTCGATAAAGAGATAGTGGCGATATAAAGTGGGCAAATCCCAGACCATCATCAATATTTTATTGTCGGCCTATAAAGTTCATATTTTCGAAAGAGTCAGCAAATTTGGTAGATAATGAGAAAGCAAATATGGATCAATTAATTAATGAATTAGTTCCTCTGAACATTACTGTTAAAGACAGCTGCATCACTGTAAATTTTGAAATGTTGTTTACCATGATAGATGGTAGTATTTGTAATGTTATAAGTGAAACTAACTCAGCTCAAATGTGTTACATTTGTGGATGTACTCCTAAAGATATGAACAAAGAGGGAATTGAACGTCTTCAGCCAAATGAGTTAGCTTACGGCTTTGGTTTGTCACCCTTACATTGTTGGATAAGGACGTTTGAATGCATGTTACATATTTCTTATCGTTTGGATTTTAAAAAGTGGCAAGCTAAAGGGGAAAATTTAATAAAAAAGCTTTTAGATAGAAATTTAAATATATAAAAAGAATTCAAAGAAAAGCTTGGATTAATTATTGACAAACCGAAGCCTGGGTTCGGTTCCACTAATGACGGAAATACTGCCCGTCGATTTTTTGCTAATGCATCTGTAAGTTCCTCAATTACCGGCATAAACGAAAATTTGCTTTCAAAATTATCAATAATACTAAGAGTAATATCCAGCGGGAAAAATATTATATAAATAATAATATGACAAGGTTTAGGACATTAGACAAAAGAGATATATCTTAGTAATTATTACTGGTATTATATGCCTGTAACTTTGCATAAACTGTTAATACATGATCCTGATGTGATTTTATCGTTTTCAATTCCGATATGTCAGTTGTCTGAAGAAGCATTGGAGTGTAGGCACAAGAATATTCGCTATATCCGAGAGCACAATGCCCGGAAATCATCACGAATCAATACCAATAGTGATATCATGAAAATGCTTCTTATTACATCTGACCTAGGCCTTGCTAAGTTTCGAAAAATTTCAAATAGTTGTCAAAAAATTACTTCAGACATTGCTGAATATATTATTGATGATACTCAATCTGAAACATTTGATGTAAATATAGATTCGGATCATTCAAATGAATCAGTCACAGAAACAGAAACAGAATCTGAAACAGACTTAGAAAGCGAATAATGTAACATAGAATCAGTCTGAAAAGCTATTTAAAATTGTGTAATACACAAATAATTAACCATTTTGTAATAAATTAACAATAATTAATAAATAAAACAATTATACAATGAGCTATGATTTTTGTCCTTTTTTTCCATACATTCGTTGCACTGTGAGACGGTCACGTCGCGTAAGTAACTTTAGTGAGTCGCAGAATTGTTGAAGCCGAAGTTTTGGCAGCAGAAGATACGACGCAGATACCTCCTAAGCCTTAGCCATCATTTAGTTTATACAGTCTATCTGTTGCCTCTACCACCCGTTTCCTCTGCTTGTCCAACACTGTTTCTTTTGCCACATCCCGCACTTCATTATACTTCACGCGATATCGTCTTTCAGGCTCTACTTTCTCTACTGCTGATGATGTCACAATCCGAGTTCTTCGCCTTCTTGTATTTCCAGGTACACATGTGATGTGATTCCTCTGTTTTGTACCATAAAAACTACACCAGTCAGAAAGATATTTTTCACAGATCGTCAATGTTCTCTCAGTTCGCTGGCACTAAGCTGCTGATCGATTTGACTCCTTCAGCGAGGTGGTCTCTGAATTGTAGGTTTATTTTGGCATCTCGAAGCCTATGTATCTTCGAACACTTGCAGTACAGACGACAAGAGATACCATAACATAATGACCCCGTTCAATTCTAATCTCCTCCCCAGGCTTGTTGATGCCTAAAATTTGTCGGGACGTGTGTTGCATATCAGTTGAAAGCCGTCTAAGCTTGTGATCAAATATAATGCCTCTAATAATGAGGCGACTGGGTTTGCTGAAATCCACATAACGCTCATCATTGTCATTTAGATGCTCATCACACCCATCACCTATTTAAGTACGTTGTCGTTTTATATTGCGTAAGTTGGAATTCCCCTATTACGATGACGGTTTTCCAGTTGGTTGCTCTATTCTAGGTGGCATCTAGTTGATTGCAGAAGTTGCTCTTTTCTTCCTCCTCCAAGGTTTTTCTGGGTCGAAAACACTGAAAGATGATGTCTTTTCTTATTCAATTCTGGAAGTTGGGCAACGATATTAGGTCAGTGGAAGACTTCTACGACGCGTTGGTGTGTTAGAAGTACAGAGCTAAGTATTACTATAGAGTAAAGTAAGACAGCGTCATATGTCGGTGATGTGTACGATTCCGCCTCAAGCCATCTCATTGCTCTGCATTCGAGTTGAAGGAATCTGGCCCTTTGAAGATTTAGAAAAGTCCTTAAGTTTCAGAATCTTCGATAACCGAAGGTAGTGAACAACGAATCTATTCTAATCGAAGACCATGAATTCCGGCGTGTAGCACCATATTTTCTTTACAGATACGAGTCGCTAGCTCACAGCTCTGATTCATGGTGCAGAGAATTCACTTTTTGATGCCGCCTGCTTGAGGCTTTCGGAGAAATTTACAGATGGCACCAGTAGGATACGCCGGGTATGTCTCACTAACAAAGTTACAAGAAATTCGGCAGTTCCGAATTGTTCGCATTCTTTAACAAACCATAACAGCAGATGTTGCATCTGCAAAGCCTGTGCAAGTCATTTTCCACTCAATACTCAGGATCCAACTAAGTAAACCCTCTTGGTATCTAGCCAGGTGGTAGCTACGTTCTTTCAAACCCAAGCACACAATTAGGGCTTTTCTTTCAGAACGCAGTGGAAAGAGAAACGTACTACTTTTTAAGAAGTTAGAGTTTATTCAAACTCTATTGTAATTGTAATGAAGCCGTGTCTGTATAGTGAAGATATTTTTAAGAAACGAATTGGTATGGATGTGTCTGTACCCAAATCAATTTTTTTTATCGAATTTTTGTCCGTTTGTCTCTTTGTCCGGGCATCACAAAGTTACCTATTCGGTAACCCATGTCTTAACTTAAAAAATGCGAATGTCTTATTACGATCGGCTGAATAGAGCCGGAGTTATAGTTAAATACACATTTCAAAATTAAAATAATCTGTTGTACACCTTAGTAAAGGTGGCGCAAAACTTTGATTCTACTTTTGGATTATGTTAACTTGATGTCTTAAATTTTTTTCCATTAAGCCGAGAAAATGATATCGGCTAAGTGGCGCTGCCAGAGTTTATAACCATTCGGGCACGATTTGTGGCATTTTCCATCGCTCTTGCCAAAACTTCCGGCGATAGATTCTCGCATTCTAGACGGATATTCTCTTTGGACGCTTCAAGAATCTGAGGCTTGTTGACATAGAGTCGTGACTTCAAGAAGCTGCACAAAACGAAGTCTGGAATGGTGATCTTGCCGGCCAGTGCAAATCGGCAAAACGAGAGACTAGGCGACCCAGAAATGCAGCTCTCAAAATTTCGGTTGTGGCTCGTGCAGTATGAGTCGTTGCTCCATCCTGTTGGAACCACATGTTCTCCAGTCCCAATTTATCCAATTAAGGAAGGAGAAAGTCCTCAGTCGTTTGGGCCGCGGCGTTTTGGAAAAAAATAAGGCCAGATGATGCCTCCTGTGTAAATAGCACACTACGCAGTATCTTTGAGCGGTTATAGTAGCTGTTCGTGGATTATACGCGGATTTTTGGTGCCCAAGAAGTGATAACTTTTCTTATTCACATATCCTCTTTACGATGAAAAGTTGTCTTCCTCGTAGTCGAGATTCAGAATGGCTTGAGCGTAGGTTACAAGCGCTTGGCGGCCAACAACTAACAGCTAATGCACTGCCTGCACTTTGAAAGGGAACATCTTACAGTCTTTCACCAAAATTCTCTGTAAAAACCGCCGATTGATGCTCAATTGCGCAGCACGTCGTCTAGTCGATAATCTGTTGTCCTCTGCGACATCTTCAACCACAGCTGCGATATTCTCAAGAGAATGACTGCTCCGGGGCCGGCCGATCCTAGCAGCATCTCGTGTCATTTCAAAATAGCTAAGCCACATATGATTCACGGCCCATGCGGAGCCCTAAAGCCTTAATAATCGTACATTAAGGAAGGGCGGTGCTGTAAGTAGTTTCCCAGACAATAGACAGCAGTGACAGTCACAGGAGACGACGGCCACCTATCCTACCGGCGTAGAAGTGAGACTGATGTTAAACGTAACAGAACGGTTCGTATACGTGGTCAAATCGTGGAGGTGGACATCAAATTTGTGGTGCCTCTTTCGCCGGTACTATCACATGCTCCTAAAACACTTATCAACGTTGAATACTGTGGCAGATTAACCCTATACAATACGTTTGTAAATATGTAATCAAGGGTACTGATGATGATGAAGTGATGCGGTATCGATCCGGGCGATATGTCAACACGTCTGATGCAGTCCGGCGTATATTCGTCTACTCCATTCATGAGCGGTTCCCTCCAGTTTTTCATTTGGCTGTATTTTGATGCCTCGAATATACACGACCGTGTGGAAAACCCAAGGAACACCACTCTCACAGCTGGTTTTTCAGCTTTTCCAACCCTAGCAAATGCTAGGGTATTGCTCAAAGTGGTCTCAAATCGCGCCAATTGTTCGTGGTATTATTGGCGCTCGATGATGACATTTACCGCGAACGCATTGAAAATATGTGTCTTTTAAAAATACAAAAAACTTATTTTCAAATGGAAGCCATCCACTGGTTAAATATTGTTTTCCGACTCCACACGCGCCCACCAATATGACAACTAACCGGAAGTACGCAGCGGGGACTACTTATGATCCCGCCGCACTCTCGCAGCTCTGGCAGGTCAAAGCAAACAACAATTTACTGCTGAACATCGGCAGATTTATGAAGAAATTATTATTTTTTGTAATGAGGACAAAATTATTTTTTTAGATGCCCCAGGAGGCACTGGAAAAACTTTCTTCATAAATTTGTTACTTAATAAAGTTAATAAAGTGAAGGCAAAATCTCTCTAGCTGTGGCGTCATCGTTCCTGTTTTAAGATTCCTCTTAATTTAGACATTAATGAAAGCCTCATGTGCAAGACTTTCAAAAATAGCCATAAAGCATCTGTTATCAGATCCCGCGTTTTCATCATTTTTGACACAATAGTAGTGGGGTTATGGGTGTCGTCACATTTTTATTCTCTTCAGACACTCCGTGTTGTTCCTAGGGTAATGCGGGCAGATAAAATAAACGCATGCCTGAACCTTTCCATCCCCTGGTTTGGATTAAAGAAATGGGAGTCGATTCACAAGCCTAAGAATTTTGCGCCGTTCTGTTGTCGGTCGGCGGAGGTACTGTCGCCGAAACCCACAAAAAATTCCAACTATGCTCTACATTGTGTAACACTGTACCGTAGATACACTTATCTATAATGTTTATCCAAACATTGCTTCCACATCAACTCTGTGGTAGATACAGAAGATACCAATTATCCCTCGGAGTTTTTAAGTTCATTAAACTCCTCTGGGCTGCCTGCGACAGATCTGAAGTCAAAAGTTGGTGCACATATAGTGCTCATGCGCCATTTGTATCTTCCGAAACTATGCAATGGGACCAGACTTCGCGTCAAAAAACTACTAAGGAACGTTATAGAAGCCACAATCTTAACCGGCGAGGGTGTTTTCATTCCAACAATTAAAATTAACCGTCGCTCTCTGCTTCGCCATGGCCGTCAACAAGCCGCAGGGCCAGATGCTAAAGACGGTGTGCGTAGTCCTTCGAATGCCTAGGGAGACCAACTTTAAATCGTCTGTTCGATTGTCAGGGGCTACTTGAGCCTCTTCATTTATGCTTCCGAGAACCAAACAAGTAATGTAGTATACAAGGAAGCCTTGACTTAAAGGTAACTCCATACCGTTCGGTATCCAAAATGTTTGTCTTTCGGACTACGGTCGAGATTGAACGCCGGAGCGTCCGAATGAGAAGCCAATACACAACGGCCACCCACTAAAAGTCGTCCTATTCATTAAAAGCCTACGCAATATTGTAAAGCCTAAGTAACATTGGTCAACTATCAGAGACCTTTTATCAATTATTCGCTATACCAATGCGTACGAAGTCGCGAGTGTAAACTAACATAAATGTAAAGGTCTTCGTCATGTCCATCAAGTTCTGTAACTTTGAAGTTTTTGCCAATATCAGGATGTAAGTCCTTTGGACAGTGCTACCGTCAGACATTTAAACGTTGTCATCTTTCCTGGTGTCTTAGCTTGGTGGAGAATCGTTGACACACAATACAATGATCGAGCGTCCACTCTGAAGGCATGTATGTAGAAGAACTAGGTGTGTGTCATCTTCGGATAACCTAAAAATAAAGGGTGTCCCACTGAAACCGCCTATTTCGACATTTGAAAAAAAAAACGGAGTGTATATTTGGAAAGTTCTGATGCTTTTATTTTACTATAATAAGCAGTCTAGACATGGAAATTATTTATGGAGCACATGTCCGATAAATGGCCGGTTTGTCACTGATGTCACACGTTGGTCCTTTTGAAGAAGAGTCGGCTCAATCTCGTCTTTTAATTCAGGAATTGCTCTTGGCTTATTGGTATACACCTTGACTTCCAAAAAACCTCAAAAACAGAAACCCAATGACGTCAAATTGTATGATCTTGGTGGCCAATTCACATCGCCGCATCGCGAGATAATTCTCTGTTCAAATTTCGTCTTCAACAATTCCATTGTTTTAATGACCACATACCACATGGTATGTGACCACATTCTTGAAGTAGACCGGTCCAATCACTCCGCTAGCCCAAAGTGAGCATCAAACAGTGGTTTGTGGTGGATGCATGGGACGTTGTTGGATCACTCTTAGATTCTCAGCTCCCCAAATGCAACAATTCTGCTGGTTTACATAGCCATCAAGGTCGTTTCATCGGAGAAGATGATTTTCTTTGAAAAATCGCGTGTTGCTGCTGAAAGATCTACTCTACGTACGCTCGGCGCTGCGCATGGTCTACTGGCTTCAAATGTTGTCTCAACTGAATGTAGTGAACGTGCAAATGCAAAGCTTTAGTCAAAATTCGCTATAAACTGCTTCGTAAGCTGAGAACGATGGTGAAGCTAGGTGGAAGAATTCTACTCAAAACTCCTACTAACCGCTGCAATGTTTTCATTAGATCGAGTTGCAGGAATACGGACTGATCTCTCTTGCGTTTGAACTGAAACAATCGTCTGAAATTTTTCCTTTAATCGGGACCACTGTATGACGAGATGATGCATTATTTTGACCGGAAAATCCACGACATTTTCGTGTCCGCAAACATCTCACCATTTCGGTAGTGGATTTTCACAATTTCTATGCGTTGTGCGTCCGCGTAATTCTCCATGACTATACCCTACTGACAGCTGTCAAACAACAATACGATCGATAGGAAAAAAAATGGCGCAAAACTCTAAATCGGCGGTGTTAATGGGACACCTTTTAAATTGAAACTACCATACGAGTATAATTGGCGTTTGAAAGTGAAGTCCAGAATGGTATGAAGCGGAATGATATATTCTGTCCGTTCCATGGTTTTTTCTGGGTTCCCGATACATGTTAAGTAGGGTTAAAAACCTTCAAAGACTATAACCAATGTCAGGAGCATAGTCAAAAATTCTGGGACTCATTACAAGGACAGATGTGGAAGCGTTTGCTAATAGAGCCATGTTGTCAAATTGAATTTTCTCGCTTGAATTTTTCAGTTTTGAAAAAATGAGCCGAAAGTTCATTCAATTGATAACGTATAGAGTCTTGTGGGTATTAGAAAATTAGGGCGCTGGTTATCTATTGACTGGAAAATTAAACAGATACACTATATACGAGGTCGGGTCAATAAGTATGTGACTTTTTGAATTTCTGACCTCTTTACTGAAACAGCAACACTGCTCCTGTCAACAGGCATCTGTCAGTTGACTCCTGTCAAAATTTAAACTTGCTGCGTCAGTTAGTTTGTGTTTGACAGCTATTTTTATCAGACTACTCACTAATTTGAGGAGAAAATGGAAAAAAGTGAATTTCGTGTGCTTGCGAAAAAAAACCATTACCGAGACCAAGGCTAAGCTTGATAAATACTATGGGGACTCTGCACCATCGATTTCAATGGTAAAAAAGTGGTTTACTGAATTTCGTTGTGGCCGTACAAGCACTGAAGATGCCGAACGTCCTGGACGCCCAGTTGAGGTCTCTACACCCGAAACAATCGAAAAAATTCACGATATGGTGTTGGCCGACCGAAGATTGAAAGTGCGAGAGATTGTGGAAGCCGTAGGGATCTCGCATGGCTCAGTGGTTTCAATTTTGAATGATCACTTGGGCATGAGAAAGCTTTCCGCAAGATGGGTGCCGCGTTTGCTCACAATCGACCACAAACGCAATCGTGTAACAACTTCACAGGAAGGTTTGGCGTTGTTTAATCGCAATATGGAGGAGTTTTTGCGCCGTTTTGTAACCGTGGACGAAACATGGATCCATCACAACACACCAGAGAACAAACAACAGTCAAAACAGTGGGTTTCTAAGGGTGAATCGGCGCCAAAGAAGGCCAAGGTGGGTTTGTCAGCCAATAAAGTTATAGCGACTGTTTTTTGGGATGCACGCGGGATAATCCACATTGACTACCTTCAAAAGGGAAGAACAATCAATGGGGAATATTATGCCAACTTATTGGACCGATTCAATGACGATTTGAAAAAAAAACGACCTCATTTGGCCAAGAAAAAAGTTCTTTTCCACCAAGACAATGCAAGGGTGCACACATGTGCAGTTGCCATGGCAAAAATCCATGAATTGGGCTATGAATTGCTCCCTCATCCACCCTATTCTCCAGATTTGGCTCCGAGCGACTACTTCTTGTTCCCAAACCTGAAGAAATGGCTTGGTGGAAAAAGATTTGACTCCAATGATGAAGTCATCTCGCAAACAAAGGCCTATTTTGAGGACCTCGACAAATCATTTTTTTTGGAAGGGATAAAAAAATTGGAGAAGCGTTGGCCAAAGTGTATAGAGCTCAAGGGAGACTACGTTGAAAAATAAAATTATTTTTTTATCAAAAAATTTTAATCCGAAAGTCACGGAGTTATTGACCCGCCCTCGTATATGTCACGGACCTCATCTGAGTACTTACAGCACTTTCTACTTCCAGGTCCTTATTAAAATTGGCTGTATAAGTTGAAATAGAGGTTCTGGGAATTCATTGGCCATACCTCCGAGACAGTAGATACAGTTTCCCTTGAATTTTTTGTTATTATACGCTTATAATGTATCTAATCAGAAAAACTCTCTTTTTCATTTCAGTTCGCCACTAGGGAATCCCTCTGTGTGTTGCATGCAGAATGCTCAGCTGTAAGTATCCAAATGCTGGCCAAAATTCAAATTTCCCATGCATGTCAATTAACTTAAGGATCAGTGTCACTAGACTTAGTGCAACCGAATATGCCCGCGCAAATCCTCAATTCGTGTCACACATTCGGTTGACTTAAAGCTCATTGCTCTTTAAGCCTGTCGTTAATACGGCCAGTCACGCCGGCCATAGGTACACCATACGAGCATATCATAATCGTCCATCGGTTTAAATCTGCAATTTACAATCGACGAGATACCCCGTGTTAAATACCGTGTCCGACGTCGGGAATGTGTGCAATTCGTCTTTTTGTTTTGGGAATACCATAATTCAAAAACTCATCGCCGCCAACGGGCTTATTGAAAGCCACTTGATGTATGATGACACATAAATCGCATTACCCGGGATCGATCCTATTCGGCTGCTTATCGCCCCCTACACCTTCGTAATTCGCTGGAAAATCGCTGAAGCTGATGATTTTTTTTCGGGTTTTGCTGTTACGTATTACTTTTTGTCTTTTTGTTGTCCGATTTTTTTGGGCGAGATTTTCACTGATGACACTCAAAAACATGCGACGGATTTTGATTGCCATCCGTGGTGATGCAGTGTGTTGCAGTATGACGCATCTCTTCTTTTACTGGCAACCAAACAACCAAAGATAGAGGATAAAAGTTTTATCGACTACAACGTGTATCTGTCGCAGAGTTCAGGATGCATTCCATAACAGAGTTTGGAGGTACGGAAAATAAGCGCCCAACGCGACTATTTACCGATTCGTGGGTTTTGCTTTGAGATGCATTCAGAATTCAGCCATCCATCGGACTTTTAGGTTCAATCCGATCAGAGAGTGAGAACGAAGAGTGGATGTGACCATAGGCAACTTACGAATATGTATCTGTAGATACTTTTTTTTTTACCCCTTATCAAACTCAGTTGTGGTTGGCCGGCCGGTGCTGTAATTGATTCGTTCCTCGCACAAAAAGGGAATACCCAACGACGAGACGGTACCCAAAGACGAGAGATGTGGCGAAACGAAATGAGACATCCTGACCGGTCCTACTTGGGTGAATGATGCCTGGCAATCTGCAGACCATGTCCCGGGCTCCGAATTAATATTTACCAGAGTTTTATGGAATTAAATTGCGGTCGAGTGTTGGTGGTTACTACGTTATGTACGAGTACGATATTTTTGCCTCCTTTTTGGCGGGTCGATTTATTTTTTTTTTCTTCATTTTTAGCTCTTTCGTATTTCGTACAACAGAAATTAAAGCTTTAAGTGAATATTTGATGGAGGGGAATGAATGGAAGGCCGCAGGGCTGCACCATGTGTGATGTTGTCTTCATAAATTTTTTCGTAGTCGCCGGGCGGTCGGAGTGCCAATTGAATTGCGATTGCGAGTGGGTTTCACACGCGGGTATTTATTGACCAAGCCAAGCACTTCTTCTGTGTGATTAAGGGAAATAAATTCGATTTTATTAATTTTAAGCAGAAAATTAAATTCATGAACGGTGAACGTCGAAATGAATGGACTCCGCCGGAATGGGATTTCTTAAGGATGATTGCAGTGTAATTAGACGTATATTTAAATAATAGGAAAATCCTTGCTATAGTCGTTCAGAGAATGTGCGATTTATGGGTCATAAAGTGTGTACATCCTGGACCACACGTAGAATAAGAAGGACAGGATGACGTGCGCAAAAGGGATCTTGGGTAATTGTTGAGTTGAAGTAGAAAGGGGTTGGCGAGTGAGAGTTTTTGATTGGTGTATAGGGATGTAATATCGATATATAATAGCCAATAACATACGTCCTAAAATCCAATTATTGAACAGAATTTCAGGATGTTGATATTTCGCAGTCAGAGTAGTTTTAGGATTCCAGGAATGAGGCTTCTGTTAACATAGTTTTTTTGTTCCTTTAAAGACCAAACTACAACCTGGGATGGTGTGACCTGCAATGACACTGCAACCCTACCCGTTATTTCCCGGTCTCTTTTCTAATATAGTTGACAATGTCTAACCAAGAAATCGTAAAAATTTTTCGGACGCGGGTCACTTTCCCTATGAGTAGATTTAAATGCATGGCTCCATTGACGGAATAGAAAAACCATATCCTACAGCATGATTAAATTTTATTATTTTTAGCAGTTCTGAGTTCAGATGAAGAGTTGGTGGATTTAGTTTATGCGCCTTGGCCTGCCACTCCTCCACATACATTTTTTCCTAAATATATCATAAATTGTTGAGTAGGTCCTGTTTTTGTAACAATGTAAACATCAGCGTAATTTTGGAATTAAAATATATAAATTTGTCAGACTTTCCCGTTGCTATTGAGAAGAAAAAAGAGCAACTATGTGCAAGCGAAGTGATTGCTTGTTAAACCGGGATGATGATTTAATTAGACGGCATATCGGGTAATTGTTTCGTTGGGAGTCTTAATCTGGCAACGATCCAAAAGTTTATTGGAAAACGTTTAAGACCATGCTCAAAATAGTCAATTTATTGCTTCAGCTGATCTCTCTTTCCAAAAGCATTAACCGAGGTTATAGCTGCCACATTTTAATTTTAAGTACTTATATTTCGTAATAACACCTTCTGTTAGTTCCGCTTATTAAATAAGAAATGCACTGATTCAGTTGAATCCCTTATGATACAAAGCCAGTCCCTCGTTGCTGCTGAAGTCAATACATTTCGAATTCTTAAATATTTTGTTCGTTGATTCACCTCACCTGCTTTCATATACTTAAACCCAGATTTTTTTCGTAAACAATAGTCGAAATTTGTCACCATAATGTAACCAGTTGAATGATATAAGTCCTCAAAAGCGGGATACTGATGAAACCGTATTCCCATGGAAAGTCTGAAGAAGAGGGAGCTTAAGGCTTTTGTTGTAGCCTCACTTCCTCGGAAATCAGATCACTACCGCTACCAATTTATTAGAATTACTCAAATATTGCTAATGACTGTAATGGTATTCTCCAATGTAGCTAGTATAATGCTTGAAGCCATAAAATATTGGAGTTCCCTTCCATCAGTGAAGTAAATCATTCGGCAAGGTAAAAGACTAGCTTGGCGCTAACTAAAATTTTGTTTTGTCGGAGGGTACAGAGCACTCAGACAAAGAACTAGTCCATCGTACAAGGAGTATGTTTCCTTTATTGAAATTTCTCAGTCTTTCGAAGAAAGATGAGTAAGCGTTCCAGTGATAAAGTGCCTGGAGTACCAGCTCTTCCCACATTAATGCTGAGTGCCTGCAGCCTGATGCTGACACTCAGAGTGTAGTGCTATGCGGTGTTGTTATCACTTTTACAGCAAGCACCATAGGATGTTGCTTCACTTACGTCCAAAATGCTTAAGTGCTTAGCAAAAGCGTAGTGCTTCATCACAAGGGGCAGCAGAAAATCGACTGAGCTCTTAGCTATGTTCGCATTCGCTTGGCCTGATGGCATCCATACTTTCTACAGCATGCTCATATGAAACCCAACTGTCAGCGGAAGTCCAAACCGAGGATATATAGTAGACAATTCTAACATAGGTTCGAGCCCTGAAAAACTCTCCTCTAAGACCCAGAGAAGACTCAGTGAATATAGGCTTCCGACTGCATTCAGTGAAGTTTCGCATTCTCGAGCTAGCTTGGAAGTAATAACAGGGTTCACCAAGGCTCTAAGCGCTACAGTTGCAAATGCTTCGCTACCCTCCACCGATTGTTCACAATAGGGTTGCGTAAATCTCCGCTTGAAAGGCAGACGTACATTTTGCTAACGAGGAGGGAAATTTAGTTTTTTCATCCTCCAGAAAGACACCAGCGCCGCATCTCAAATTAGTTTTTAAGCCAACTGTGTAGACCCGACTACATTCCTTTCCTGGCTCATATTCTGGCCGAAATCATTCCTGGGGAGAGAGACAATTTATTTCGTATTTTTTCCCGAGCATGAGTTCTAGGGTCGTCGTATCAGAAGACGGCCCATAAGATTAGATTAGATTAGTCAAAACACTAATCAAAGCTCCATTGAGTGTTGTACCAAAAACCATTTATTTTTAAAGGGAAGATGACTTTGAGAGTGTAATCCATGATCTGGATTCAAGATCAGCGAGATTCATCAATGCGTCTAGAGCAGAACCAGTTGTGGTAGGAAAAGCCCCTATGCAGCCGACACAGTCCGTTCTTTGAAGTCTGATAAAAGCAGCATAAGATATAATTGGTGCTATCATAGCCGTGTAGATCCAAAGGATCCTCCTCTTTTCTCAAGAAGGACTTGGGTCCGTCTATTTTGACTCACGTGCAAATAGCATGGCTGAAACATGAATAGAGAGTTTAAGTCTTCTCCTGGAGCCTCACTTCCTCGAAAATCAGATCACCTCCGCAACCGAACTACCTACAAAGTTGTGTAAAAGTGCCATAATTTTAGCAATTGGCATCAAGTGTCATTGTGTTTTGACATTTACATATGTTGTGTACAGATTGCGAATTAGTTGACAACAAGCAATGGGGCGATACACACCTGAAGAACGCGGAATTATTATTCCTGTTTATTTGACCAATTTCCGGTCTGTTTTTTTCTTCGTCGTTTTTCTCGTCGTACTGCACCACGTGCGCGAACAATTAATCGTTTGGCTGAGCGCACTGCTGTGGCCGAAGACGTCCGAGAGAGTCCATAAACATAGACGAGGCAACGATGCACACAATTTGGCATCAGCAGACGTTCGTTGCGTCGAATTACATATGATGAAAGACCTGAATATATTCCCTCATAAATAGCAAATCGTTCACCAATTGATGGATGCTGACCGTCAAGTGAGGTTATCTTACTCCCTGGCATATGTTAACCCTGGTGCAAGAAGAGGATGATCTCCTATACAAAATCATAATGACCGACGAAGCCCATTTCCACTTAAGTGGTTATGTGACTAAACAAAATTCGCTTGTTTGGGGCACGGAGAATCCACATGAAATACACGAAGAGCCATTGCATGCCTTCAAAGTGACTGTTTGGTCCGGGATTTGCCGTGAAAAATTGACTGGCCCTTATTATTTTGAGGACGCCGGTTGTACCACCGTAACCGTAACTGGTGAGCGACACAGACGAATTTTTTTTTGACGGAAGTTGCTGAATTGGTTCTCGCTCACATAGCTCGGGCAACCATGGAGATTTTGAATCACTAATTTCATTGTGTGATCCATCGCTTTGGCCGGCTAGATCGCCAGGTCAGGCGGTACCAGACTTCTTCTTTTGGGTTTTTTATTGAAATCTCCCATTTACCACAACAAACCACAAACCTTACAAAACTTGAAAGCCAACATTGAACAAGAAATCACCAATTTGGCGCCAGATGTTTTGCGAACAAGAATTCAAAACGACGTAAAATGAGCACAAATGTGCATTAACTGAGGATTTGGTCATTTGAGCGAGAATGTCATCAATTTTACACATCCGGGTAAACTTTTCGTGGGAACAGTGCCCAATTTTTTTAATTTCTATCAAAATAGCAGCCAATTCACAATATGACATTACCTTTGCTCCACCTTGTACTAGCTTAACCCAAGTATTGCTAAAGAACCTGATAGGGCAATTATCCCACGCAGCTGGTATAATCCATGATGATGGCTTAAATATGTGAGTTGCCTGTCATCGGTAGAATACGAGTAATATCCTTCAACAAAGTGAGAGATCAGGTTGGTCTGACCTGGCCCTTGTTATAGAGTCAACAATTTGTTCGAATTCTTTCTTTCTTTCCTCTTCAAAACTTGTTTGGCAGGATTAAGTGTATTGTAAGCTCTTGCAAAAAGGGAGTACGCCCTTGGCATTTGTGCTTTCGACAACGCGATTTTACATAAAATATTCAACTCTACCAGACAGCACGAGGTTGATGAAGCGGACTGTGTCAATATGGTAAAACAGTTATAAACAGGGTCGTCTTTAAAGATGGACTTCTATCGATGTTATGTTACATGTTAGTCAACTTTTTGCTCACAACTTTTTGACGTGTTGGATGCCCATCCGGATGAAATCGCCAAATACGACATCGACTCACACCTATTTACAATGCGCACAATGACCCGGCCGGGATCCGGATCAAACTATTTCCATATTGTGTAGAATAAGTGGAAAGGGTATAAATATGTATTTAAATACGAATACATGTTGTACTTAAGGCATAACTTAATCCAAAATAGGGAAAGAACTAAAGTTTGCTCTGAATTTTGTTGGAAAGCTAAACCCATAGGGGGTTATCTGGGCCCCAGATCAGAGTATTACTATTATTGTTGATTGTTTTATTTCATAAAAAATAAAAAGTTTATAATATGATTGTTATATGTAGTAATTTAACAATTTTTATTCCGTAGATTAAAATAATAAATAATTCAAAAAATAATAAGTGGTATAAATGAACAAATGCAAATGCAAAATTAATTTTTTTCCGAAATTATTTGAACCCTTCTTTACAGTAGGCATAGAGGGTATCCCAATCTTCGGTACCATTTAGGATATCCACTGTTCTCGGCAGATTTCATTGCTGCCAAAGTGTGTCCTTCAATATAGGGCAAACTGATATGAAGTGAAAGATATCATCTCGCCCTTCAAGATTGAATAAATTGCAGATTACCGGTAGATCATCTCCTTGTGTGTTATAATTAAATTTTAAGAGTTCTCTTCCAGCCTTGAAAATTATTGCAATATGCCCGAGGATGCTATTTCCTTTGAATGAGGTTTAGCTAGCTCTAGTAAGCTTTAACAAATGACCAAATAGCTTGCTCAATAAATTGTTCCTTCAACTTGATATCCAGATCTCCAAGAGCTAACGTTGTATGGTACGATTTAATTCCAAATTGTACCTCCGCGACTGGAGGGGCCATTCTCTGCAGAATACAGTGTTAGTAGAGATAGCTTACATGACAACTTTTGGTAACCGTTTACTAGAGACTATGTATGCTGTGGGAGTGGTGGTAATCCTGTCTCCAATTATAGCATGTATGAGTTACTTGGTAGTTTGAATAAGCTCTTCAGGAAAAAGCATAGCAATCTTTCGACCTCATAAAACGGCTTGTATGCACGCGAACAGATCTTGCAGTCGCTTCAAAAAGTTTATATTTGGCTGTTAAGTTGAGATCTTTTGAGTCTATGTAAGCTCTCTATGTCGAGTTAATCGCTATCATTGCGGCAGTAAGATGTTGTATCATACTCAGGTGGGCTTTGTTTTTATGCGAAGAAAATCGTAGTCTTTTACTTTCACAATTTCTTCTACGTCTACCTCCTTTCCTGTATACCAAAACTTTCGACTTTCTCAAGTTGACTATAAGATTCCACGTTTTACAATAGTCGTCTAGTACTGCGATCATCCGCTGAAGGACATGAGGAGTGTCAGAAATCAGATTTATATCATCAGCGTACATAATCCGCCTACCTCTCCATAGAATACCGCAACAGAATGTTTCATTCAAATCATCCAAAAACAACATGAACAGTATCGTACTTAGAGTACATACTTGTGTTACTCCAAACTCGTTTCAAACCAATCGGATAGGAGCTCACCATTTCACACTGCTGGTCCCGTGTCCTTATGAAGACCACTTATCACATTCACCATCTTTGTTGACAACCTCATAGTGGAGAGCTTCTAGAATTGTGCTCTCCAGTCAATAGAATTAAATGCAGCTTTAAAGTCCATAAAACTTAGTTCTTTTGTCTACAAATGATTGACCAATATTTGTAAGCACCACTTGGACCAGGTCTTGGTCGATGGTCGAATTATCTTTCTTGAAACCTGACTGGAAGTCGTTTAGCATCTCCGATCTTTCAACCCAGAATTGAAACAAAAATCTGCATCGAGCAGTTGAGAAACGATATGCCTCTGCATTTGTATCACCATTTTTGTGAATCGGTAAAAGCATTGATCTACATAAGCTTTGGGGGACCTATCCAGACTCAAATGGTAGACCTTGTAACGGCTTCTTTAACTTCGGTAAATTGTATGGGATTATCTAGATAATCATTCGTTATAAGTGGGCTGGTATTTTATTGTATTGTAAATCCATAGAAAATGATTTCAAGATAAGTTCAGAGGAAAACTATTTAAGAACCAACCCATCCCCGGGATCATCTGCTATTGTGGTAAGAATGTCAATACCAGAATAATGTAATATGTAAATTTTGCCCGTATATATGTTAGGAACACCAAGATTTCTTCTGTGTTCTTATCAGAACTGACAGATGTCATGATTCACTACGTTTTCGCAAGAATTTTCTAGTCTTAAACAACATCAATATCTGTTCCCGCTGTGGACAGGAGGATGCCACAACAGAAGACCACCTTGATCAAAAAGTTCCAAAAGAATTTATTCAGAAAATTCAAAATACAAGTTTATTCATCGACTGCAACACACTTATGCCAGCGCTTGATCCAATCCTCGAAACATTTTTTATATTCGGTTTTCAGTAGGTCCATTAGTGCTTCCTCCGATTTTTCCATTACTTCGTCTCGGCTGCTGAGCCGCGTTCCCCGTAGTGGTTTTTTAACTCGATTGAACAGAAAGAAGTCACAGTGAATCAAATCAGGTGAATTCGGTGGCTGTTGGATGGTATTTGTTGCATTTTTCATCAAAAAATTACGAATAATCACCAATGGCACTGTGCGACGTTGCGTTGTCATGGTGCAAAATCTACGAGTTTTCTGCCTACAATTCTGGTCTCATTCGGCGAATTGCTTCACGCAAACGTCTCATAACGCCCAAATAATACTCGTACTCTTTGTTTACTGTCTGGATTTCTGGAAAAAATTCATGATGCACTACACTGTTGTAATCCATGAAAACCGTGGTTTTTTTAGTCTGGGCTCATTTGGTGAAAGCCATTCACTTGCCTGATGTCTGGATTGCGTGTCGTACTCATAAACCCACGTCTCGTCTCCAGTAATGATCCTTTTGATGAATGTGGGATCGGATTCAGCCTCGCAAATCATCTCTTTTGCGCCGTCAACACGGTCTCTTTTTTGCATGGAGTTGAGGTCTTTTGGCACCAACTTTGCTGCTACACGACGGAAACCCAAATCATTAAAGAAAATGTCTTGGATGGATCCATAGGCAATGTTCATGTCCTCCGCTATCTCTCTAGTAGTTAATTTGCGGTTTTTGACCTTCTTTTACTATGTTTTCGTCGGTTTTCGATGTCGATGGTCTGCTACTGCGTTCATCATCTTCGATTGACTCACGACCACTTTTGAACTGCTCTTGCCACTGGTAAACGACCGTTTTCTTTAGAGAATCGTTGCCGAAACACTTTTCCAAAATTTCCAACGTTCGCGCACCATTAAACCCGTTTTTTACGCAAAATTTAATACTCGTACAAGTTCGTTGCTGCAAATTTAAATCCATTTCTAATATTGTTAAAAATCGTCGCCAACACACACAACTTTTGCAAATGTCAAGCTATTATTCTAAGGTTTAGAGGGAATATTAACAACAGATTTACCAACTTAACAAAAAAAAAACAGAACTCAAATCGGAACAATGGGAGCTCCACACGATTATTCCGGGATCAATGTGATATTTTCTTTCATATTGTCCTGCTTTTCCACACAGATATTTTGAACAGATTTTGAGGTGAAATATTTTATGGTATTGTCATTTGAATATACAAAAGAATGTGTTCCAGCCCTCATATATCGAGATCCTACAAGTACTCCGTTTTCGTACCCACCTTTGACCAAATAGTCAGTTTTTAGTAGATCCAGTGTCAAGTTCTTTACAGGCGATTACGCTTAAAATCCAGAATATAGTAAATAAGTTGATGAAGATATGTAGAGGTATAGAATGAAGATATATCAACCAACCATTCTGAACGTGCAATTTCAAAATTCCAAGAAAGACCACAACTGGTACCGTACGCCTGAGAAGTGGGACTTACTGGAGTTGACGCTCAGATTTATCCGTATTTGTAGCACCACCTTTTCATAAAAGCAACACAGATCATCTAACACCTTGCTTGCTAAGCCATCATACAAAACTGATCAAGTACTCGTACAACAAAAAAAAATTCGGAAAACGCCTAATTCCAACTTGTCCTTGGGTACAAAACTCTCACAGTGGACAATATAAATATGAGTAATGTCAAACATCATTTAAAAAAGGGACCCAATCAATAGCAAGACAACAAACTAGTGTCCCAAATCTAAATACATAGATACAACTATCATCCATCTGTATCTCACAACACTGATTTACAAAATGCATCCATCCATTAACATGAGACTCTTCCAAATGACTTTAAACTAAAACTCATCAACAGAACCCAATTTAGTTCACTTCAGTGGAAAAATATCTCAAAGTCTCTTAAGGCATCTTAGTATCACATATCTGTGTATCTCAGTTTGTTAGTTTTCAAAATCTCGACAACTACACAACACAACACGATATGATACGATAAACTGGAGCATTATGCAAATTCCAATTTACAGTGTGCAATTTTGCAGCAAAAAAATAATAACAAATTGTTTGCTTCCTTGTCCCGACGATGAAGTTGAATTCTGTCTGTATTCTCCTCTATATGTACACCTCGATGTCTGTTTCTATAAACCAGAACCCGTAATTCTCTCGTTGTAGCATCATCCCGTCGATGGTAGGAAGAACAATTGGAGTAAGTACACACATACATATGTATGTAAATACGACGAAGTTGAGGTACTTCACTGAATATGCACATCAGATACGACTCGAGTAGAGTACGTCATAAAATCTACCCACACACCATCGCCAAACGCATGATAAATCTCTTGAGCTGGGATGCAGCTCTTTATCCTTCTAACGAACAAAAAGGAGAGCAAAAATTCGCTTAAATATTGAAGAAAAAAAAAAAAGAAGATAGCTCCAATGTAATTTGTCACTGAACAAATTCACGGTGATGTGTATCTAGGACATTGAACAAGTACGTAGGTACGTAGTACTCAACTTGTTGCTGTTTCTTTTATGCTCGACTTCTATTCTCCCGAGCTCTAAAGAAACTGAAAAGAAGGAAAAAATCGCATTAAAAGCATCAGTGAAAGCAAGCAACGATGCCCCACATGCGCCAGGTACGAGATGAGATCCTTTTATACCATCAAGGACACCACCTGATGGTGCAAGTGCAAGAAAATATAATTGCGCCTGAACCCCGACGAGGACAACGATGGCTTAAGTAGATGTATGGTATATGCCATGTATTCGCATGCATACAATGTGCGATATGCAATTTTCCTTATACGCACACCCATCTAATCTCTATCAGGGTAAAGTGTGAAGTGCAACACAGCAACAGGATTCGTGTTCGAAAAGTGGAAAATTGCAGTCAACGTAAGTGCAACACATTAATCCTCCATAGACACACAGAACCATACACGCAGGGTACACGTATCGGGGACCGTCTTCGGGGTTCTGGCAATTAAAGACTTAAAGCTATCCATCTACGGCACTCGAAACCAACCCTAAACCAACCTTAAACCACCCACTTTCACTCAGTAATCGCACATCATTCCACTCAAACGTATGCCCGACAACACACACACACACAGTCCCATCGAAGGAACAAGCATATGCTCGACGATGAGTGGAGACGATAGTTAAATGTGTTTAATTAAAAAGTTTTGATAATTCAAGACTTGAGAGCCTGTTTGCCTCTCAATTAGATCCTCAAGTGGGGTAGTGGATTGGCAGTGGTAGTGGTAGTGGCAATGGTAATGGCAATGGCAATGGCAATGGTAATGGTAAAGGCAACGTAAAAGAAGATTCCTTCCCGATTCATCAGGGGGGAGTGGGTTTGGTTATACATATTTACGAATACTTTTCGTGTAATTGTGACTTGGGTTGACTCTGCGAAAGACATCTGGAACCTAAGCTCAGAAAAAAAAAAAAAAAAAAAAAAAGAAACAAACGGAAAGATACAATATTGCAAAAGTTTCTTTGAGATACTTTTGCCTTTTTATTCTATTCTGGCGGAAAGTGGAAGACAAAAAGTTAAGGGTTGCTTTGTATTTACTTAAACGTCTGTCCTATCGGTTGGTAGGTGGGAGAAAATTGTTTGGGAGTTGGGTTGGAGGAATGGACAAGTAGAAAAGTTCGAATTGACAAAACACGCAAACTTGTTTTCCTATTTTTCTTTTTTTCTTCTTTTATTTTCCTCCCTCCACCACCATTCAAACCATTCTTGGGGTGTTTTTTTTTTCCGTTTTTTTTTCGTTTTTTTTTTTATAGTTTAACCCCAAGCCCTGTCTTTATCTACACCCTGTACAACTAGCGGGTTAAATGTTCGCATTTGGAAACGTACATACATATAATAAGGACGTAAACACACGATACCAACGATACCAGATTTGTGCAATTCCTCTACAACTTCTAGAGCTGTCATTTACCATGTGAGTGCGATCGACCCCTGGAAACCTGGAGTACTCGTAAGGCTGCGTGTGCAGCTCCACAATGGATTTCACCAAAGGATTCCCACTTCACGTTATTCGAACTCTTTGTATTTGTTGTTCCATATTTATTTTGGGTTGTTACGAGTAAGTCCTTCATCCCACCTCATCGTCTGTTGTTGTTATTGTTACATACATATTTGGTTGGTTAGTGTGTTGTTACCAGAGTGATGAGGCCGTCGGGTAGCTTGGTCTTTGGATGGAGAGGAAACTTTTTCGAACCTCACACCAAGTTCGTATCTGAATGTATCGGTATGGATGTATATCCTCTTCATGTCATCTGGCTGAACATAGTACTTCATACATACTCGTATACTCGTACATACATACATATAACATGACCTGTACAAAATGCAATTAATCATTTGGGTGGTGATCATTTTAGCAAAGGGGAAGACAGGGACAGGGACTATTGTCGGTTGGGGTGATTTGTAGAGATGAAGGGGTTTTGTTGTTTATTAATAGTCACCACGCCTTTTCTTTGTTATTTTGACCCGGTTTTTGTGAACAAACGAATGGGGGTTTCTTCGTCTTTTCGTTTTATTTTTGTTGTTTTTTTTGTTTTTGGGGCTGATGTCCTGGGCGGATAGAATT
Source organism: Volucella zonaria (assembly GCA_963966105.1). NCBI lineage: Eukaryota > Metazoa > Arthropoda > Insecta > Diptera > Syrphidae > Volucella > Volucella zonaria. The sequence continues at coordinate 188,958,679 of OZ014532.1, read as the reverse complement.
TCATAAATTTGCTCTTTTACTTGAGATGGTTTTGGTTTTATAGGTACTTGTCGAGAGAGAGGTGGAGGATGGGTGTTTTTTGTTTACATTTTTCGCTGCACTATGACAGTTGGATGTTTTGTTTTCAAGTAAATTATGGAACTTTGGGGGATAAAGAGATAGAAAAGGTATCTTCTATTTCTTAGAGTGATGTGTATACCTTTTTGGTGAGTATTTAGTGAAGAGGAATTTTCACAAAAGTAAGCTATACGGCACCTGCAATAAAGGGTTTTTTTTTGGTTAGCTTTGACGGCTTTGCTTTTACATAACCTCCATTGTATGATGGAATATTTATCTGCCTTCTGGGAGTAGAAAATGACTCTTAAAACTTGGAAAAATCACAGATTTTACGGCAAAAGATTGTTGGCTATTTATTTAACATATGTATGTATATATAGTCCCAAGCTTTAAAATTCATGTAAGTCATGGACTCAACGTAATGTGGACACTGGTTTGAGACAAGAATGATCAGCAGAGACCACAAACGAAGTTAAATCTATGGAAATTCCTACAACTTAAGGTTTCTGCAGAATGGAGTAAGTCTTTGTAAGTAAGGCGAATTATATTCTGGCAAGTGAGCTACCTCGGCATATTAGCTTAAAATTTGGCGAAGGACTCCCAAAATGCTTAGAACTTTTAATTAACAGAAAAATACCAAGCTGAAGAAAAATGTTAGTTCAGTATTGTTGGACTAGATGCGGAATGGCAAATTACAGAATCATGTAATCCAAGTAGAAATACAGATCCAAATCCTGTTTGAGTTCTGAAGAATTTGCGTGTAAACTATTGGGTCTATAACTTGCGGTTTGCTAAGAGATGGCGTAACTTGTATTATTCCATTGTTATTTTTCCATTGGAACATGCGTTGGGATGCTACTGTCATTGTACGCCATTTCAGTATATGTCATTCATTTGAAGGGTAAACAACAATAATTTTTTTTCACTCAAATATGTCGAACTTTGTGCCTGAAAAAGTGTTTTTGCGGGGAGTTCTTTCTTCATTACTTTAGTATGAAGAAAACTGCTGCTGAAAGTCATCGTATTTTGGTGGAAGTTTATGGTGAACATGCGCTAGCTGGGCGTGAAAAGTGGTTTGCACGATTTAAATGTGATGATTTTGGCTTGGAAGACGATGACCGTCCTGGGCAGCCAAAAAAGTTTGAGATGAAGAACTAGAAGCATTACTCTATGAAGATTGTTGCCAAACAGAAGAAGAGCTCGCAGAATCTTTGGGTGTCACTCAAGCAGCCATTTCAAAATGTTCAAAAGCAGCTGGATATATTCAAAAGCAAGGAAATTGGGTTCCACATGAACTCAAGCTGAGAGACGTCGAAAGGCGAAAGGCGGTTTTGCATGTCCGAAAAGCTGCTGGAACGCCACAAAAGGAAGTCATTTTTGCATCGGATTGTTACTGGTGATGAAGAATGGATCCATTACGACAACTCCAAGTGCAAAAAATCATATGTGAAACCCGGCCAAGCAGCCAAATCAACGGCAAAGCCGAATATCCATGGCACGAAGGTAATGCTCTGTATTTGGTGGGATCAGATGGGTGTGCTGTATTATGAGCTGTTAAAACCGGGTGAAACCATCAGTAGACAACGCTACCGAACACAATTAATCCGTTTGAAGAGAGCAGTGGCCGAAAAACCCCCGAAATATGCGACCAGACACGAGGCAATAATTTTCCATCATGACAACGCTCGGCCCCACGTTGCTTTTCCGGTTAAGAACTATTTGGAAAACATTGGATGGGAAGTCTTACCCCACCCGCCTTATAGCCCAGACCTTGCCCCTTCTGACTACCATTTGTTGTCGATGCAGAACGCCCTCACTGAAATACGGTTCACATCAGAGCAGAATATGAAAAATTGGCTTGATTCATTCTTGGCTGCCAAGCCGGCGAAGTTCTTTTGGGATGGGATACACAAATTGCCAGGAAGGTGCGAAAAAGTCATAGCTTCAGATGGGCAATACTTTGAATAATACTACTGTACATGTTTTACTTAAATAAACATTCAAATTTTGAAAAAATAACCGCACGAATTAAGTTATATACCCAATATGTCTTGCAAGAGTATCGGCATTATCAGATCCCAGGATTTCCAAGAACTAGACAGGCTTCGACTTCTCTTATTGACCGTTGAAATGTGAAGTTACATCGAACGTTACATATTTCTTCCTAACGTCAATGGTAGGTTGGTAGATTTTGACTCGAAACCTAAGCTGATTCGTGAAGTAAAGTTTGAACGGTGGATACCTACTTCCCAGGTCTGGAACTATACCGATAGTGTTCAATCTGTTGATTAATAAAATGCTTTAGACGTTCCTTAAAGCTTGCAGACAGAAATTTATGTTCAACGTTTAGGAACCTGATGTCTCTAAAGCGTTCGCCGATTTTGACCAAATTTTGCAGATAAGCTGATGCGGACTCTATCAGATCCTCGTCTGGTGCATTGAGCAGTTTGGCCAGTATTCAGGTGGAATTCAAACCATATTTGTTGCGTGGACCGAACTGTAAGATATTATTGTCATTGTCATAAGTAGAGTTAGTCATCTTGCCTGATATACATTCAATCTACTACACTTAAGCGGTAGGCCATTTTTTTTTGTGGAGAAGCCAGTGTGCTTCTCCCTTCTGTTCTTATAACTTTATTTGCTTATCGACATTTATCATCAAACCAATGCTTTCGTTTTAGAAGCCGAATAACGCCCATCACAATACAATGTAGATGCAATGTTTCTGGTGGTAGATTTTCTTACTGGGTTTGGGATATGGCTTAATCATTTCTGTTTGCTGTTAAACATATTATATATGTGTATTATATAGCTGTTGATAAATGCCATATTTAACATGCCATAAAATTTTCACACATAGGCCATCTATTGGTTTTATGAGAACAACTCATAACACTGCACATCTAATCGAATGTGCCAACGCCTCCCTTTGTTTGGTTGTAAAACTCAATCATATGAGGGTTTTTTGAAATTGGGTTTATAGATCCTTCCGCATTACAGGATGACAACAAAAAAATAGTTTTTGACGGCTTTGGTTGGTACGACAGCAGCGTTAGTTCCTTGTGGTAGCAAAGCGTTGCTGGTTGACATTTGCGTCTTTTTGATTCCGCATTTCTTTCGGTATTTCCCTTTTACTCGTATTTGCCCGTAAGGTTCCAACTGTGGTCAACTTATATGGCTCCAACAAAAGTGACTTTGCAAGGTTGACAGATATAAACCAATTATCCATGGCTACATTCCTGTTTGAACCATGAAGTGTTTTTGTTAGTTCTTTCACATAATGTTCACCAAGAGGCAGGTTGCTAGAGTTCGACCCTTTACCCAAGCAGGGCATTCGGAATGTACATCCTGAACGAACATTTTCCACGAAGAGCTAAAAGCTGCTCATCAATTGTCAAATAGGAACCAGAAATGTAATTTTCGCGACACTTTTGGATGAATATATCCCATATTGTTCGGATTGGGGCAAATTTATCATTAGTTATTTGCAGAGCAACAGCTTTATCGTCAAAACGTAAGCACGATAAAAGAAATTCGAATCTGGTCTTAGTCATTGTCGAAATGTATTGAAATCCACTGTAGCTGGAGTCAAATAACTCCTCTGAAGTTAGATGATTGCTTTCCGAGACAGCTGTGAAGCACAAAATACAAACTAAAGCTCTTATTCCTTCAGAATCGGTTTCTCGAGTTTGCGTAATTAGTTTTTGTAACCAAATCTTTTCGTCTAGAATTTATTTCGACATTTGTCCATTGCACAACTTCACTAATAATATCGCCACTAACCACTGTTCAGTAATGCTTTTATACTGACGTGTCGGTCCCCGAGCCTGGTGAACTATATTCAAACCATATCGATGGCTTTTTCCTTTTTTCGATCACCACTTGTAGTTATTTTTGTCACGAAGAATAGTTCTTGTAAATTCTATTATACCTCCTTTTTTCCTGAGTAAATTAAGAGGAATATTGTCTTCATCCGACTCAGAAATATTCTCCGAAGATGAGGCTTCGCTTTCATGTTCATCGGCATCCTCCGTAACAAAGCTATCATTACTACTATTTTCGAAACCCCCTCGTTTGTCATCGTCTTCTGAAATAAAACCCTTGCTGTCGCACATTCCAAGACATGCTTCGATTTCATCATCACCTAGTTGCTGACCGTAATTCATTTTATTATTCTATCACAAGAAAAAAACAACAAAAAGCACCCCAAATAACAAAAAGTAATAAATACATAAAAAAAATCACACAAAAATTATCCTTCGTCGTTACGACGAACATACCTGTAAAAACACGTATTTCCATTGACCGCAGGACCATATGTACGAGCACATCCACTCGCTAATAGAGATCAACACCAACTGATGTTGTACAAAGATTGAATTGAAAGGGGTGAATACTTAAAGAGAAAACAGACAAAATGAAAGAGGTGTTCGTCGATTCGACGAAGGATAACCATCCAGGGTTAAGATAGGCTAAAACTGTTTCGACTTCAAGTGTCCTTACATTTAACGTACAGATATTGTAATTGTTATGCTTGTTCATTTACTACATCCATCAACAGGTAATCAATCACATCAGAGGCATGATAACTTACAGCGGCTATAATAAATCGTCTTGCATTTTCCTTTTCTTTCCTTAAGCGGGTGTCTTTGGAGCAATTTTTATTTTAACTCTTAGTCTAAGGCTCCAGATGCGCACTCCGATGGTAGAAGTCTTTTTCTGCTTGCGCGCCGCCTGAGGCGAGGTATGCACTACCACAATGTCCCTCCGGGTATGAAGCAAGGACTCTACAGGCTAAAGCCCAAAGAAATATTATCAGGCGATTGAGAAGCACTTTTTTGACCAAGTCGATGTCACATAGTAACTCGTGGAATTCGTTCTTATATCTCCCTCCCCAAACTACGAGTAGTTCAAAGCTATAAATGTCTATTCGGACGTTCTGTCCCAATTGTCAAAGTTTCGCATCCTTTCTTACTGGCAACCAATTTTTTTTTTGTTTCTATGTCAGTTATAATAATTGCACCAATGACACATCGCATCGTATGCAAGACTTTTGGAAAATTATGCTCCTGGTGTGATGCGAGTACTGCCGACCTTTATTGTCAAGCGATCATTCCCCATCGTACTACTTACTTACTTAAATCCTGTTATCTGTTGAGGGACATAGAGCGTCAACAACGCTTGTGCGCTATCTTATTCAGAAAATGCCTTTCAACTCACTCCAGCTTTCTCCCAGTAGTCTCGATTCCTCTTCGCCATGTTTGCTTAGGCCGCCCCGCTCTTCTGCCTGACTAATCGAGTGGATTCCACTGCATGCCATATTTGACGTAAGGTGTGACCAATCCTCCTCCGTAGTGTGACGTCTATAGGTTCTTGATCCGTTCACAGATAAAGCTGTTCGTTTGAGATATGGTTCGTCCAAAAAATCCTTAAGATGTTACGTAAAAACCTATTTACGAAGGTGTGCAGTCTTCGAGTAACAATGTTGGTAATCTTCCAAGTACTACACCCGTACAGTAGTACTGATTCTACATGGGATTTGAACAGTCTCAGCTTGGTTTTCCTGGTGAGAACACTGCTTTTCCAGATGTTTGATAGCATTCCAAACAAGCTACTTTCGCGATTCTGCGTCGACCGGGACGATGCTTCCTAAATATACAAAGTTTTCGACTTTCTCGAGCTGTTGTGTTGAGCGTCGGAGTTTGAAATGTTCAAGGCCTTTGTTTTTCCCGCATTTACTTGCACATTTTGTGACATTTTTTTATGTGCAAAGAGTCCAGGTATTTGCCCACCTCAATCCTTGGTTTCTTTCAGTTTGTGCCGCCCGCAGTACTTTGCCGATGACTATCAGGAATAACAACGGTGAAAGTATACAGGTACTCCACTATAGACTTCAAAATCATCTGACACCTTACCATTGTGCAGAACGTGACACTTACCACCCTCGTAGGTAGCCCCTCTCCGGCGCAGGGCTATCCAGATAGCATCTCTGTTCAAACTGTCGAAAACAGTACATGTAGCAGAGACCTGAACTCGATACATTGCACAATAATGATTCGCAAGGTGTTGATGTGATCCACGCAGGAGTATCCACCCCGAAATCCAGCCTGTTCGGCATCGAGTATTGATTCTAGTTGCTCTTTTATCTGCTTCGGCTGGGTATATTTCTCTCCAGTTCCCACTTTCTATCAAATTGCCCTTCTTTGGAAGTTTGATGATCATCCCTCTTTTCCATTCCTCCGGGTATCGGTTGGAGTAACTCTGCCGATGTAGTTGGTGCCGCTTGAAAAAGCCTGACGAGGATGATACCATCACTATCTCTATACTGCTCGAAGGCCCGGTTCGAATTCTGCACGCTTGTTGGAATTTGGGACTATGATGCTATCGCCTAAATTATTTAGCACTAATGCGAAACATTCCCTCCATCTGTTGAGCTGATGCCCCTGCAATCCGAACCTTAAGTGAAGCACGCTCTTCGATCCAGGTATCTGTTGATAATCATGTGACTTTTCTGCCTTACGCCGATATAAGCAACTGTCCCAGATACAAAAACGCCTTCCACAGTATTCCAATGGACATCCATGTGTTCATGTGTTGTGCTGCTGGTTGTTTCTGTTTCTGTGGGAAGATGGTCCCTGAATTGTTGGCGCACTAGGGGATCCCGAAGTCTGTCGGAATTGCACCTGGTAACTAGTTTGAGCGGTTGCTGTTGCGGGATGTAGTACGTCTAGTGGCTAACATAATATGATGGTCACGCAATTTTGCGATATAGGCTCCACATTTGTTGCGGACGTCTAGGATGCAATTTTTGAAACGTCGATTTATCGCAAATGGTCAGATGAGACCCAACTGACTCAATAGATTGTTGCAGGCATTGTGCTCGAACAGAGTGCCTCCAATGACTAGGCAGTTGGTATTGCAGAAATCTACAAACTGTTCCCCATTATCATTGCTGTCTCCCTGGCCGTGAATTCCCATCACGTGTTGGAGCGCTGTGTTGTCGTTGCCTAGCTCAGCGTTGAAAATTCTCATTACGGTTACGATGTCCCTGTTAGGCGTTAAGTTGTGGGCGGTGCCAAGTTGACTGCAAAGATTGTCCTTATCGGCATAGCACTGGGTGGTAACTTTTCTTATCCTACTCTGAAATCTGGCCGTCAATATCCGGTCACTGTACGATTTCCAAGATATGCTGCTTCTTGCTGTTGGTGTTAGCATTAGTCGTACGAAGGACTCTCGTTTGCTTCCGGCTGGTTTTCCAGAGTAGAGTAAGACGGTGCATTTCCAGCATCCAACCATCTTATTTCGTTCAGCCCTGGGATGTCCATATTATATAATGAGGACTCTCGCTCAAGTCGAGAAATCTTGCATTCTGAGGATCGTCGTCTCGTGAGTCAAGGAGGATGCTAACATTTCAAAATCCTATCGTTGTCCGTAGTTGATAGCCAAAGGTCGTGAATAAAATAACAGTCTGTATCCGAGGCTTGTTGTGGCGTTTCGGAGCAAAACATTTTTTTACAGTTGCGGCTCGCTGAGCCACAGACCAACCGACACTGTTTTGTGGTGCAGGAAGCTCGCCATCTGTCTCCTCCACTTCTCAATTTCCGAAGAAATTCCAAGATGACTCCGTGAGGAGGCTTGAAGTAGGGCTTGCTAACAGAGCTACAAGATGTTCGACTGTATTTGGCTAACCAACATCTATCGGAAGATGCCACTTCTATCAGGTATAATGTTAGCCGTTCCTATCCTAAGTCGTGATTCTGTATAATCTGACGACTTGATCAGGGGTGCTTAGATGTGGCTCTGTTATCGCTCTGGACTTCTTGAGATTTCTCCAGCATTTATCGTTGCGTTAATATTTGGTCAGTTTTGGATTCATAAGGCCATAAACCGTACTGAGAGGGGCCAATAGAATCGTTGACAAACAGTTTCAGGCGTTGGTTCCCGATGTTAAGAAGACTTTCTTGGGGCGGGCAAACGATACAAAAGCTCTATTCATCAGGTATATGCTTTGCTTTATGCTTTCTACGAAGTCTTGGAAGGTGTTTCCGCCTTAACACAGGAATTCATCTGCGGCTATACTCAGAGACGTACTGTCCTCATTTAATATCCATAATTGGACAAAGTTCGTAAATATACTTGTAATTTGGACGGTGTGGACGAGGCTTTACATAATTAGATGCCCGCAGGATCACAGAATTTTTCTAAAACATCTGGGAACTTGTCCCTCTTAATTGTTTTAGTTACGCGTTGAATATAAAGCATTTTAATTGATCCTATGTATCGCAACCATCTACACTGTTTATTTGAGTCATTCCCAGACTACCGTTAAAATTTTTCGCAGTGATTCAGTTCGTTGTGAGCTATGCCAGAGGATCTGAGTTCAACACAGGAGATCATTTTTCTGAAATCAACTCTGGAACTGAAAAAAATCTGTCACTGAGAATTTCCGTTCCAAATTTTGCAGGAGATGCTTATATTTCCTCTGCAATTGTAGCACTCCTTTAAGCCACCTCTTTTGGGAACTGTTGTCAGAACTCGACGAAACCATTGATCACGCAGCTCTTTGTCTTAGTAGAAACAGCCTGCATTCATCCAGGAACATTAAGAAACATCGAAGTCATGTTGGATTTCAATCTGCACCTCCCTAATTATAAACATTTATGATGGGCTTACTCAAATGGATGAATCTAACTGAGAACATTATGCATAGGTAGGAACCCGATTTTTTCCCAGACTCCATCGATCACAAATTCATTAATCGTTTCATTAATCGTTTTAGGAACCATTTTAAATATTCGAAACATATAATTATTAACTACAAGTGCCCTATTCGAATATCATCAACTCTAACAAGACTAATTCCCACAACGTGCTCTACATCATAATTCCACCACGATACCAAAATCGATCCACTCCTATCTATCGATTTTCCTTTGAAATTCCCATGCCATATGGAACAACAATGAACCACTTGATCTACCTGCAACCTACCTGCAAGCCAATGATGTTCCAGTCAGTGCATCGAATCCCAATAAATCACTGAGACGACCTCAGTCAACCCAAGACAACATGAAGAACATCGGAAAATTAATTTGGAAATGAGTTTCCCCTGGCGGGAAACTGATAAATAATTGGAATTCACCATTCTTCCTGCAGAGGTCGACCCAAGACCCTAGATACGAATACGAGTACCTACCTATCCTGTGGAATAATTGATCACCGATCGGTATCTTAAATTTTCGTTCGTTCGAGCGGTCGAGGTCGATAAACCATCAGAGGGGTCTCCTTAGTACACATCATCGCTATCGATCTCTGATTTATGGGCTTGGAAAAACTGTCACCGTCCTGATAGCAAGCAGTATGATGACAACATTTCATCAAAAAACGAAAACGAAAAGGAAGGTGAAGGCGAAGGCTCAGTACGAATATGTGTAGATAGGGATACCTGCAATCACAGAACGCCTCACGTTGGTACGAACAATTTTCCGCAATTATAATGGGCTGGTCCTTTAATACATGGCATCCCTCGGAAGTCCCTTTTGACTGCCTCCAGGAGCTGTCATATATAAAAACCTCTTTAAACAAACGCATACACATAAGCACATACACACATTCAATGATATGAAAACGCAGAGAAGATACGCCTGTCTGGACTGTCTCGTCGGCTGATGCCAGCCCTTGGTTGAGTGCGTCTCATGATATGTCTACGACATGCGACGGTAAAAAGCTTAATACCCTGATGGGTATAAATTTCAACCCAAGACATTACAAAAGACTACACCACCTTTTGCCGAAATGGTTAGAGAACGGACGACTGAATGTTACAGCCGCTTGGTCTGATGGATGGACGCGGACGGTCGCGGTTGGTGTTTGGTTCTGAGCATGGCTCGTTTGCGAGTAGGTACCTAAAGAGCCCTTTGCTCTTGGTTTTCGTAAGCCAGGCACATATCGGGTGTCATGTTTTCGTTTCGTTTCCTACTCTGTCGCATTTCGCGTCCTCTTCTTTCGACTGTTGTTCTTTGTTTTAGTTTTGGGGCCATCATCATCGGTTATTGGGATCTTTTGTTTTGCTTTGTTGATTGCTGGTCGGGATTGGGACCTGGACCGGGAATTGGACTGGGATGCGATATTTGGTGGACCTTTGCTAGGTATGTACATAAGTAATGCGTCATGAATTTACGATGAGCACGAGTTTGTCCCCATCTAATTGTCGTTTTCAGAGAATAATAAGAATTCCAGGTTGTCCTTGGTATTGTCTGCGAAATTAGGCGGACCCTGGATAGGAATGATGTTTTTCTCAGCATTTTATGAATTGTTTAGATATGAATGGGATTCCTGGACGCAAAAACGTGTCGGTCGAACTAAATTATGTAAACGAATTGTATATTGAATTGTGCTCATTCAGTCTGGGCAATTGAACGGTGTAAGGGGCAAGAACTGGGGTAAAAGTAGGCAGCTCTATGGCATTCTCTAAAATTTTTCAACGTTTATGACTCAAATGACTCGTTGTACCATTGAGATCAATTTATGCTTCATTATTGGCGATTTGAGTGGTCTAATTGCGAATGTGGATGTCGACGTCTAGGTTTTAGATCGATCTACAACCATCCAGATGCCTGATGAATAGCCATACGTTCTGTTTAAAATACAAACAATTTGTGTTGAAGCCTGACAGAAGAAGATGATATCCAAGAGTAGTACCCAATTTGCATTGCTGATGGTCTCACTTATCAGTTTAAATGTGTTTCGACAGAAGATTGGTTGGTCTTTTCCAAGATTTGTCTAGGGCGAAAAAAGCGAAGTTTGACAGGAATTTTCGTATTGCTCTATGTTCTTACATAATGGAGAATACCCACATCGCTAAGAGTATCCCTTGCTGTAGTCTATGCGGCTATGAATGCTTTTACCCTTAAGCGGAAGGTTATCTATTGCAGTAATACCTGTATTAGTCTGACTTTGACTAAAGCACGTAACCATTATTATGTATTGCGAGTCGATCTGAACCGATCTCTTATAACGAATCGGTAATCTTGCGTGTCGTATAGTAGGTGTGTTGTAGTTCTTTGTTATATCTTCTGTACTTTTGCACCATCTAACAACTGTTATGAGATGTATAGCGTCTAGCTCATGAAGCAGCCAGAATTTATTTTTCCCTTGAACTCTGCGCAGAACACTATTGAACCCAGGTAGATAAATTCTTGAATGCATGCTGCATATGCGGGAAGTTTTACAGACTTTTAAGGTATTATACCTTTTTTGTCTTGGCTTGTCAGTTGGCCACAAATTGTTGAAGTATAATGTTAAAAGAGTTGCATGTCTGATGACTTAAAAACACTCGGGATGGTTTCTTCTGTCTTTGATAAATTAACAAGAGTTCTCCATCAACACCCTGCACAACTTAACCGGGTTGGATTGCTTGGCTTTACTCGTCAATACTTGAGCTATATCATAAGCAAACCGATGAGGAAATGGTAGATATCGATCAGAAACCCTGGAATCTCCAAGATCTGCCGCAGTATGGTTGATGGTGGACTTACTTACTTAATTAAGGTGGTGCTGCAATCCGGGGTGGACCTGGACCTCAACAAACAAGCGTCTCCAGGCAGCTCGATCTTTAGCTAACTGCCTGCAGTTTCGCACTCTAAGTTAAAGTTCCCTTCCACTTGCGTGCGCCACCTGAGTAGCGGTCTTCTTCTAATACACTGTCCCTAGGACGCTGATTCGAAGATTTTTTGGACCGGAGCATTGGTGTTCATCGGCTCTACATGACCCAGCCACCTCAGCCGTTGGACCGTCATTCTTCTAGGGATGTCGCTGTGCAGCCCGTGCAATTAGCCATTGTATCTTCTCCTCCACTCATGGTCTATGCAGACCGGACCGAAAATCACCTGAAGAATTTTTTTTTCAAAGCAGCCGATAGCACCCTCATCGATTTTTGATAAAGTCCATGCTTCTGCACCAAAGAGCAGGACTGATATTACTAAAGTCTTATTAGGGTCACATTTGTTGTTGGAGAGAGGGCTTTGCTAGTCAATTGGCTTCTTAGCCAAAAGAAGCAGCGATTGGCATTCATTTGATCTCAGCGCTGGTGGCGTTGTCTGAATTGATAGCGGAGCCTAGGTCGATAAAGTCATTAACTACCTCGAAGTTATATCTGTCGAGGGTGATATCCCGATACCGTTATTTTTGGGTGTACTTTCTTGTTGACAGCATATATTTGGTTTTACCCTCATTGTCCTTTAAACACATGAATCCTCTTGCGACTTCCAAGCTAGTTCAACAGCGCAAACCTAAATTCACTTAGTCTTGTGTGGGTCCCAGTTTACAATGGGTTCACTGGAAATGAAATCGCCGATGTACGAGTATTTGCCAGGCTAGGTTCAGAGCAGAATTTTTCAGGACCCGAACCTAAGTTGGGTCTATCTGCGTTCTCGGTTAAGGTTTCCATTGACCGTTGGTTTTCATATGAGCACAACTACAAATGGCATGACTACCCAGGTTGCAGGCAGACACAAACTAATACTTCCCGACGTCTCTAGGAAGTCAACGGCATTCCTACTGTCCCTCACCAGGAAAGAGTTCTGGTTCCTTACTGGCGTAATGACTAAGTACTAAACACTTAGATATGCTCATAAGTGATACAACATTCTGCGACGCTTGCTTTGAAAGTGATGACGACACCGCGGAGCACTACTTATGTTGATATCCGGCTTACTCTCGCATCAGGCCGGAGGTACCCGGCGTTGACGTGGTGGGTGCTAGTACTGTGGGCACTTTATCACTGAAGCGCTTACTCATCTGAAAGATCCCATTAAAAGGGACTTACAAAGAGTGCAATGTACTAGTTTTTTGTCTGAGTACCCTGTTCCGCCAGAAAAACAATGCGTGCAATTGGACGGACTTTTGAAAGATTGTGCCTTTTGTGTTGGCGCATGATTTTTATTGTTTCAAGAATGGTGTTAGAGAAACCGCATGACAGTCCATCGCCTTGTCAAATCTTCTTTTGACACTAAAGGTCGCGGTGAGTTCTTTACCGACCTTAATGTAGCAGCGTGTATTCTCCATCGGCATCCTGCATGAACGACGAGATTGGCAAGGAGCTAGACATTGATCACAATTGATGCGGTCAAACGCGGCCTTAAAATCGAAGAATAGGTATTGTGTATCAATGTGGAGCTCATGGGTTTTTTCCGAGATCTGCTGACCATATTTTGCAGATAAGTTTATGTCTGCTGCTTACCAAACCATCGCCTGCCGCATTGCTGCACTTAAGCTTAGATCTTGCTATCTTCACTTCATCTGGGTCGAGTGGGCAGAATTGTTGATCTACATCGTCCAGGTAGATCGGCTCATTCTAGCTGATAGCGGAACTTGGTTCGTCATCGTCGGTCGTTATACAGTCTACCGAAATTTCTTTTCCAAATCTTCAGCATCAACTTGGGCTCTACTACTATGTTCCTTTGTTCGTCTTTACAGGATTCGATTTGGGGTTTGTGTCCGTGGCATGTTTTTTTTTAACTTTTGGTATAACTTCCGAATCTCATTCCTGGAGTAGCATTTCTCAATTTCCTCGACCGCGTACTTCTCACGCTCCTTCTTTTTCCTGCTGACAAGCCGGTCTTTCCTCTTCTACTAGTAGAGCTCGAGAACACTTCTTGGTTAGCTGCATGTGCATGTGCGTCGTCAAACCAGTGATTTGGTTGTGGTGGCTGAGTGAAACTCAGCACATCAGAGGCGGCATCTTTTGTCTTTTTGGCAATGTTGCCGCTGGTCTGCAATACTTGATGCTGGTGACATAGGAACTCTAAAAAGATTAAGGTAGGTTCGATCGCATTAAGTTTGGCGATCTCTTGCATTTGTAGTCGTCTGTGGTCAAACTTCCTCACAGCATTACCTTGTCTTTGCTATCTTCGGGATATCGGCAACCGCAACTTGGCTACAACATGGTAATAATCCGAGTCGATGTTGGCCACTCGGAACGTTCGAACATCCATAATACTGGAGGAGTGCCTTGCATCGATTCCAATGTGCTCAATCTGGTTGACTGTTGATTAATCAGAAATTACCCAAGTCCCTTTATGAATATCAAGATGCTGAAATCGCGTGCTACCTACGTACAATGTTTGGCCAGAGGCCAAAGTCGATTAGCGTGAATCGGTTATCGGAAGTGGTTTCGTGCAGGCTATACTTTCCGGCCGTGCTACCAAAGATGGCCTCTCTTCCTAGCTTTGCATTAAAATAATGTAACGTCATAGCTAAGGCACTGCTCGTAGTCTTTTCCAAGAGCTTATTGAAGCTATCTATCTTCTCCTCTGTGCGGACGTCGGCGTATATAAGCCTAATGTTGAAAAATTTTGCTTAATACAGATTGTTTCGAGGCGCTCGTTACCATGCCGGAAACGAAAGATTTCTTGCTTAATTCTGCCTCAACAATGAATCGGCTTCAAAATAGGCTCTGCTTTTGCCGTCGATATCAATCGCCGTTGTAGATGTCGTAAAATCGATGAGGAGGTGGTTAATATGGAGCAAATTGATCGTTTGATAGATAGTGGACTTACCTGTCTAAAATTGCACCAAAATAGATTGCATGCAGGCTTATGTTTCTGTTCCAAGTGGTCCTTCTTGTTTCTCGAGTTCGTTGTTCCTTAGTACAGCCTTTGTATCTTTGTACTTCTTCTTCCTTTCGGAGAAGTCTGTGTTCGTCATTTTTAATTTCTATTTCCTTCCACTCAGGAAACTAATCAGCCTATGTGCGCTTCTGTATATTTTGGTCATGCAGACTATGCGCAGGACCTGCAAAGTACCCTTCCTTCCCTATTCTAGCTTTAAAGGATAAAACGTACGTACGTACGCTTTGATATTGCTTATAGTTGTTGCTCCATTGGGATATATGCGTATGTAAACCTTGTGTACAAGCCTAGTCTTGTCGCAACATATGCCCAGCCGATTGCAATCGTTGTAGCTGATATAACCTTTAAGGTTAGTCGAAATAGCTGGTATAAGGTGTGGCTTGTCATAATTTTCTTCCCTCCCTGTTGCATCCCTCAGATGCTGAAGTCCCTAGGTCTACATTACATACACAGGTGGATTTAGTATACGCTTAGTGTGCGTTCACTGTAAGTTAGGTTTCCTGCAGGTGTTGCGAATATGGTACTGCGAGTTGTAGTCTATGGTCTCCAAGGTCTTAGCTTTGCTTGTGCTGCATTTGTAGTATAGGGTTCGATATCATCAAACTGCTATTATTTCAAAGTCAAAAGAAAATATTTGTTCATAGTGATAGCGATCATGTAAAAGGCTGTCAATATGGGATTATCCCTGCAGTAAATATGCGGTAACTTCAAGGACATATCTAACAATCATTTTGAAGTTCTCAGTCGGAAAGATTATGAACTGGCTTGACGGGAAATTTCTTTAAAGAAATGTGAAAATATTTTCTCGTCTTTAACCTTCGAATCGGCTTCCATCATAGAAGTTATATATATCTAAGTCTTAACAGGCACCAACCTCTGATTGACAGTACTTTCAGCATTAAGGATGTTCTAGCTCTTGCAGTCTGAATCGTCCTTGCCACTGGAATTTATATAGAAATCTATAAACTTTTCCACCACCTAATAAATAGATAAAGTTGGCGTCCAAGACTCATGGTCTGTGTTTCCTGATAATTGTGGTTTGACAATTCGCTTATTTCTTGGCTAGTCGTTGGATTTGTTACGCCAAATTTTTACAGTCTTTTCCTTATGCTGCTAAGCTTCCAAGGATTGTCATAATTTGGGTATTATAGTCTTGAAGATTGCTTGTGGCAGATGAATGGATTCAACCGCAGGTTACGACTCTAAAATAAAGATGAGTACAGCACAAGACTAGAACCACAACTCCGAAAACTCTTAAAAGAGGTCCGCAGGCCATTGCATCCACGGACAAAATTAGCAGTGTAGGCAAGTTGGACAGTGTGGTTGGTATTGAATCTCAATTCAGAGCAATTATACCCGATTTTGCACCTGCATTCTTAGGAATGTACACGAAGGTCACATCGTCGTCAAAAGTAAACAGCTTGTGACCGCCACGTCGCTAACCGATTCCACTAAATAATTCAAATGCTTTAGGATCTGAAGACTGTTTTATGCTTCAAGTCCCTTCAATGTCCATGTCTGGCTAATATGGATCCCTTACAACCTCACAGAAAGGCGTTATATTTTGGATGCAATCTTCATTCTGTAAAATGTGCTTACCTTACCATAGATAAGCATTCTTGGGGTTGAAAAGGAAAATAGTAATGGCAAACTATTTTAAACATTAGAAATCTCATGTCTCATTCTCTTGTTTGAAGGATCTGTTACAACGTTTAATCCTTCAAAGCGTATTCCCACTGATTACCGGTTACGCCCAGGCTGTTGGATAAATTGTTTACCTAAACCTTCTTCAAAAACGTGCCAGGAGATAAGATTGAATTTCTCGAATATCAGCTATATCCTTTCCATCTCACACTCAACTGCCAACTTGATATCTTTTGTCTAATTAACCATAAGTCTCCTATGCTGCGTACTATGAAGTCTTTTCCAACCCTTCTTACTTTCAAGAAACCTTTCACCGTTTTCGTTTTTTTGTAAATTTTTTTCCATTCTTAGTAGGAACCTCCCTTTGATGTTATTCTAGGCCTAAAGCGGAAAAATTCCACGCAAATTTACTGTACAAACGTGCTGGTAACTGGACCGCAGGCCATAACTCATCGTGACTCACAAACAGAGAGAAGATATGCGCGCCCGAAGCCAGTTTCATGTTCTTTGCATACCAATGGTGCTTGTTGTTGGTCTGGTTGGGCTGGTACTGACTCTGGAATTACCCCTAGTCACTGAGGGATCCTATTTCAATATTTTATCTCCGGGTACATCATAAACTTTAACGTTTCCAGTAAGTTCATTCCGCCTTCCGCCCGTTTACAATCAAAGGATTCCAACAATTTTTCGACAGCCCCCTCGCGCGCAAATGTTCAGTCTCAACCCTTCAGCCCTGTCAAGTGTACACACGACATCGACGATAGCACCGGCAGTATCAGTGGCAATAGGAGTACGAATGGCAGTTCGGTGCTACAACGGTAATTTACGTTCTAAAGTTTATTAAAACCAAACACAGATCGGTAGTGCTTTGCAAAAAGTTTACCTCTCACTACCGCCCCCCTGGGTGCCTTTATTGGATCCCTTAAGGGAATGGTGGTGCTGGTCCTGGATGGTGGATGATGGGTGGTAATATACTGTATACGAGTACGAGTAGCAAGGACGAATTACTTTGACTAGGACGCATGTATGACACGAAATTATCTGCTTGTATACATGTTTGGGCTGAGCATAATTATTAATTAGGTTGACAAATATTTGCTCACGAAAGAGGTCGATGGGGGGTGGTGTAAGCAATTCAAAAGAGGATGAATTATGGACGACTGGCTTTCACCCCTTCGTTCGGTGTGTCTGTTACTTTTGTTTAACTTTGCATTGGCTTGTTGCGATGGCGCTGCAACTTATGGATAGTGCAGGTTACAGTTCTTAGCTTTAAGGCGCTCGTAAGGCTTTTTCTACACCCTCTTCCTCTATCATTTTATTTCTCTGTTTATCTTTAGAGGAGATTACTTGCGATAAAAACAGAAGAAGGACTTCTCGGTGGTGGTAAAAAAAAAGAAGAGATTTCAATAGGATTTCCGGACATTGTCTGGAAATTGTATCTGGGAGAGTGTGTATATAGAGCTTGTCCTGGAATTGAAGAGTTTTTCTTTGTCATTTTTTGGTAGAATGATAGGGACCAGAGTCTTGGTAGGACTCGCCCTCTTCTTCGTTTTCGATGGGCGGAAATATTTACAAAGCAGATTATTAGATATTTTTATCATTGTCGTTTCGACGACGTTGGTCCTTGATGCTTGCTCCTTGCTGTTTGCTGCTGCTTGTGCTAACAGAATCTTGATTGTGATCTATGTGGAGATCCTTGGCGAAAGCAGAAGAACAAACGGATGTCTTTGATTTTCGTTCCTCTTGGTCGTCTTTTGTTTGTGACTGAGAAGGACTAATAGGGATTTTTCTTTTTCTTTTTTGCTTTTTGCTGCCTTCATCTCTATAAGAAAATCATAAAGTAGTGATGGGGGTGGTAGTTGTTTGTGCCATCATTACGAAGCGAGGCACGAAAACAAAAAGCTTAAGGATAAAATAGGACGAATAATGGATTAAATATTTAAGGGATTCTTTAACGAAAAAAGTCACATCTTTCCGTTGTTGGGCGAAAGACACTGATGGATGGGCTTAAAAGGGGCGGATAGCTGGTAGATAGGACATATACATGTTCGTAAAGTATTGCGACAGATGACACGTGTTGGCGATTAAAGCAACTTGAATGCTGGACAAGCGCAATTGATGGATTGGATCTTGGTGTTTATTCGTAGAGTGGGTAAAGTACAAGTGTGCTGAAAAGGAAGAAATTCAATCACTTTGATGTCTGACGCTTTGTTTGTTGGTGCTGGGCAGTGGAATGAGAACAGTGATTACGATTTCTTTTGAAAAACTAATTCCGATTTTTCGGTAAATTAAAGTGTAACGAGATACACATGCTGCTACTTATTAGCTAGAAGGTCGTTATACTATTGCTAACGAAGAAATAGGCGCATAGTGTAGGTGCCTGCTCTTCTGAAAACCTGCTTAATAAGTGAAGGATGGTTTCTTCCTCCTCCTATTATCTAAAGCTTCTAGAAAAGTTAATCGTTAATCGTCAACCGCCAAAGTTTGCAATCACTAGATGAAGTTCAGGTAAATTTCATGCGGTCAGAGATCACGCGCAGGTGAGCATACCTTCTTTTGCCAGAATCTTGTCAGGTTTCTAAGGCATTTTGTACCTGCTTCAAATCTTGTCCTTGCAAGAACTGTGGTCCTCTGGACCTCTATGTATTGTATTTGCTTTCTGGACGGCCTGAAGAATATTTAATCATCAGGCAACCGAATAGATGGGATCGAAAAAAGAAAGAAATTTTAAAAGAACACTCCAATTCGATTCGTGGAACGAGTGTAAGACCCTTCTCTTGACCAATACGTCTGCTGTACGAAATTTAAAAAGTATCAAAGTTCTGCACTGTATGGAACATTGTACAATTTGTTCTTTAACTGAAATTGCCCAGTTTTTTGTTCCGTCCCAGTGTCTTCAGCTCCGCGATGCATTCGTTCGGGCTGCAGAATCCTAGAGAGTCATGCAAACTGCAATTATGCTCGCATGAAGCCCAAGTGTCAATGGAAGCCCTAACCGAGAACACAGGCAGTCCTAATGCTTTGGTTCCGGTCACGAAAAACTCTCCTCTGAGCCTTGCCTAGCAAGTACATCGGCAATTCCATTGTGGCCTGTGACCCAAGCAGGGCTCAGAATTCAGTCTTCTGACTGCGTTCAGGGAAGCGTAGTACTTTCGAACTAGTTTAGAGTGTTGAGAGAGTTCAGTCGGGCTGCCGCTACAGATATAGACTTCTGCCCCACCACCGATTCTTCACAGAAAAATGTCACCGGAATTAGGATTGCGTAAATCTATTCTGAATCTATTATTAATGTTCGTTGGCGAGATGGTGATGTCCTTGCCTTGCGGAAAACCCCTGTTTAGCTTTGCCATCACATATTGGCCTTACACATCATCTGCAATTTGAGTCCTATACATCAGTATTGCTCTTATCCACAAAACTGGTGATGCGTCTACGCCGTCTTATATGGGCGATTTATGTAATTGCTTTGTAGAAATCATAGGCATACTAGGAGTACGTTAAAGGCAATCCCAACTTCTGATGAACCAACTTGACGTAGGAGCCCTACGCGGCTCTTGGCGGTAATGTAATTTTTCCCGCCCTTATGCAACATAGAATAGACAGTCTAATTAAAAAACTAGGGCTTATCATCAGATCCAGTTATGAACTAAACAATATAGTGTGCACATCTAAGACTAACTTCGTGTTTTGTTGGGTTATACCGGTTTTAGATTAATAAATCTCGTCTCCGTCCCCCTTAAGGTAATGAATAGATGTATCGACTAGCATCTTGGGAATTCCACCTTAAGTGGTGCCAAACAGATGGCAGTCAAAATCAAGTTATTTAATCAGTCGAGGATAATTAGGGGCGCAGAGGCCCCTAGACTCATTGAAAAAGCGACCATAACCTTCTGTGCCTGGTCTATTCAATTTTGGAGAAAAGAGAAATCAAGAATCAAGTCTACTTGCACTCCGGCTTCCAAAAGCTGCAAAGACTAGCCTGCCTGTATTTTGCGGAAGTGATACGCAGATATTAAAAAGATGCGCTAAAAATATCCCTTGCACTTTTCACCCTTTCATATAAGTGTTGCTGCAACTGCATTACACTTTCACCTTCTAGGCAAGAAGCAATTCATCAAATTCTTGTAAAAATTTTGCTGTAATCTCTCTCAGCTATAGAATTTGGAGTCCCAAATACATGTCAAAAAAATCCATTTCAATCGCAGTTGCTGGCATCGTCTTAATAATCCGGTGGTACATTGACGCCTCATAAAATGTAGAACGGGGCTTATGGTCCCAAACGCAAGTATTCTCCTTTTATCTTTTAAGCTAAAATATGTTAGATGCTGTCGAGCAATGTGCTAGAGAAACAATCCGAGAAACCTCCGAAGATGAGGCGTCAATATATTGTCAGTTAGTGTCAAGACTCTCAAGTCTTTTAATCGTGAGTCTTTGCTGATTTGGAACTGTCTACATATTTCCCTGCTCTGGGTATAGAAGCACCACTGGGCATGAATCTGTTAAAGAACTAGCTAAAGTCTTGGGCATTAACTACCATTAAAGGCACTTGCGGGTGTATAGAAATGTAAAAGTCCTCTTACTGACTACAAAAATTGGGGAGCTTTTGTCAACTTTGTCGTCACATCCGACAGGGCAGTGCTTCCGTGCTTTGTGGCCACTGAAATCGCCACGGCATTCTCCAATTGCTTTATGTGTTCTGGGAATAGAACAATAGAATAATGAGGTTGTTTATCCTGGTGTCTAATTTATTTAAAAATCCCAAGAACGGCGGTTCGCACAATGGAGTTTACTTAAAGACTTTAAGAGAATTGGTATTGCCATAGCCACCTTGACATAATAAATCTTCACCTGACCTTACTTACGAGGGGAAGATTGTAACATTAGTGAGGAAGGACCTAAGCCCTGGAGTAATATGCTTAGTCCAATTATGTTAAAATAGGCCTAACCTGGCCGCAGTGATCAGGTTACACAGTCCCACATGCTAAGTCGTAATAACCTTCCAGCTTTCATCTACTAGGTCATTGTCGACTTGCTTACATACTTAACTTGCGCTATAGATTGGGGTGAACCTGGTCCTCAACTTGCAAGCCTCTCCAGTAATCCCGGTCATTAGCTAACTGTCCCCAGCTGCGCACTCCAAGTCGGTTGAGGTCCCCTTCAACTTGTGCATGTCACCTAAGGTGATATCTCCGTCTACTGCGTTGTTCCTCCCATCCAATCATCTCAGGCGACTGATGCGCAGTTTTCTACTATTTCGATGTCGCCCGTCAAAGCAAATGGAACCGAATATTGCACGAAGGATTTTTCTCTCGAAACGACTTAAGATACGTATCTTCATCTGCTTCCAATGGGGTCCGTATTTCAGCACCAGAAAGGAGGACTGGAAAGGCTAAGGTCTTACATAGAGTCCTCTTAGTTTTTTTGGGATAGGGCTTTACAACTCAATAGCCTTCGTAGCTCTATGAAACAGCGATTTGTATTCTTCGTTTTATTTTAACTGAGGTGTGCCTCTCAGAATTTATAGCAGAGCCGAGGTAGTCAAAGTCTCTTACTACTTCGAAATTATAGCTGTCGACTGTGACGTCCTGTCTAATTCATCGTTGTTGTGGGTCCCTTACTTCATTGTGCCCTCATTTATCGCTAAACTAATTTTGGTAGCTTTCGTTTCAGCACTAGCGAACGCACCGGTGACAGCTCGATGAGTTCTGACAATCATCGGCGTTCGGTAGCAGTTAGACAGACTTTTGAAAGACTGTGTCTCCATAGTTCGCTTGTGAGTTCCTTACAATTCTTTCAAGTATGATGTTAAAGTAGTCACATGACAGCGCGTCACCTTGTCCTTTTTGACATCAAAAACCTCGGTTAAGTTGTAACCGACTTTGAAGGGGTAGCGAGCGTTCCCCATCATCATTCTGCATAGATGCACGAACTTGGAACGCATGCCAAAACTAGGCATTGCTCTGTATAGCTCGTTTCTGTAAAAGCTGTCATATGCGATCTTAAAATAAATCAAAAGATGATGGGTGTCCATTTGGACTTTCTAAGTTTTTTCCAGGATCTGCCGGAGTATGAAGGTTTGGTCGCTTGTGGGTTTTCCTGGTTTCAAACCGGAAATCAAATTGTTGGCGAAGGGTTTAGACGTTCACAAAATATGGCAGATAAGATCTTGTATCCGATGTTGAGCAGACTTATACCTCTATAGTTGGCACAGTTGATCGGGTTTTCTGATTTGTGGATCGGGCCTACGATGCTGAAATTCCATTCATCAGGCATGCACTCTTCTGACCAGATCTGAGAAATGAGTTGGTGTATGCTCTCCACAAAGTCAGCAGCTTTAGATATTTGTTGGACATCAGCATAGATATTTCTATTCTACTTCGGTTTGGCCAGGACGGCGATATGGTGGTCTTCGTCGCTGTGGTACAGTCTACAGAAGAAGTTTTTCCACATTTCCTTCTTCATCTCTACAGGTTTCTGTGCGGGGTTTCTTGTCTTGATACGTTATTTCTACCTGTTGGTAAAACAGTTTAGCTGCATGTGTTTGCCAGCATCCTTCATCAAACCAGAGGATCTTGGTTGTAGTTGGGTGAATCAACTGCGGCGTCTCTGATGGCATTTTGGCAAAGTTGTCATTGGCCTTCGGCACTTGATGCTGTCGGCATAGTTGAGAGTTGTTGAGAGCTTTCGGGATACGCGTTCGACGACGATTTCTACGTTTTATCTTCTCACAATAGCTCTTCTTTGTTGTGGAGCTTGGGAAATCCGCATCCCATCCCGCATCCCATGCCCTGGTTGCAACAAGCTGGTGGTGCGAGCCAATGTTGGTTCGGATCTCCAGAGTACTGGATTCATGTCTTACTTCGTCCGCAATGGGATAATATGATTTAGCGTTTCATCATCCGGAGACCGCAATATCTCCTTGTGTATATTCACCTCGCCAGTTTTATTTTGTTTGTTGGGTCATCAAGTCCTCATCCAAGAACGCTTTCTTTAAGGACTGAGTAACCAGTCAAACAGAAATCCTACACAACTCGAATTAATGCCTTAATCTTGCACCTATTCTCACATTCCCAACATTATTATACTTCCGTAAGTATTGGAACCTTTGCTCCTGGGTATAGCATTTGGTACGACCTGTATTCAAATTCCAAAACGGCATCGGAAGAAAGCGCCCCGTAAGGTATTTCATAGTTTAGTCATAGTTTGCTTTGCAAATGGATCAGATAGTGGCTGATCGTAATGGTAAAACAACGAAATCGCTCCTGACGGGCAATCTTATCATAATTTAATGATAGTTAAAGTGTTCCTAGTTCAGAAGACTCGTCAAAATGCTAGTTTGAGCGAATCTCTTCTATTAAAATAAACGATAGAAACTATTCTTTTAGCTTGTCTGTACACTGAGCCATAGCATATGACTTCAGATCCTGAGAATTTTTCTTCTGAGTTTTATCCACTATGTTCACTTGAAATTGCGATTACTAAGGTCGTATCTCAACCTCGGACGTAACAAAAATACTCTGTATCCAATGAAATCGACAAAATTCAACACACTGCACTCCAGCATTTCAAAAGATTTTGTGCTTAAAGTGCTTATTTTGTGCTTATTTCACACAAGATACGTCAGTTTTGTTTACCATTACCATTGTCATAGTCTCGACAGGTTTCTATAGCGCCTTATAAATCAAAAACGATCACCTCTGGCGGGTGTCTTATGCTCATCTCCGAGATTCCGTAGATTTTTCAACCATTCTTTGATTACAAATTGATTACGATTTATTTGTTTGTCTCATCGCGACAATAAAACGTAATGACTCCAAATCCGACTATCACATGTCATATTAAAAAATTCCTGTGATTAGCTAAGCCCCAAAGGTCTTCTACTCGTAACAAACCAACCAGCCGACAAACGTGGGCGGTGATTTTATGATTTTTAGCAACGTTGTCGTCATAATCTCCTTTTATATCGAATGACAGTAAATACAGATAGACTTACAAAACGCTGTTGTCTTGTCATAATGTTAATTTATTCGATGTCTCTAAATCTTCATTATGATTTTGACAAGAGCTGCGGAAGCTCCACAACATTCAACACGGATACTGCGTGTGTTCCCTGAGCCCGACCAAGTGGGCTTCATAAGATTCTAAGAAACAACCATCTAATGCCCACGATTAGTGTAAAATATTACCACACCCGTCTTTGTCAAGTTCTGAAAAGACTAACAAATTTGTCAATTCTAAGCGGATTGTTTCCCTAAATCAAAAATTAACTTCCAAACCAAACGAATCAAAATCGAAAGATACGAATATTCCGTATTCAAATGAATCTAATTCTATTCAACTCCCGCTCAAAAGTCCAACGAAATTCGAATGCGTGCTCGAGATAGGGCGTATGGTAAATACAGTAGTTCCAGGCCGACATACATACATACGAATACAAGATGCCAAATACTCGTAAAACATCTCATAGAACAAATTGTCTATCTTGTATCGCGGTTTGTATCTTGAGTGTATTACGTGCGGCCACCGTGCTGAAGCGGCAGATTCGACTAGAGTAGAGTCCCTATTGAAATCTATTCGAAGATGGAAACAAAAGGCCTGTCTAAGCCGACTGACCCATTAATAACTCTAATGCACTTTGACTGGCAATTCGATTGGAGTGGGATAGTAGGTAACCATGATTGGCCACTAAGAAGCTAAGAAGTTAAGAGGAGAAAAGGTTTTTTTCCAAAATTGAATATCATCTCTGGTATCTCGGGCTTATATCAATTAGCCGCCCAAAAACTGTGAGATACTCTGAAAGAGTAGACACAAAGTCAGATAGTCACATAGGCACTTACTTTGGTTAAGGAAAGAAAATAAATTTCCATCTCAATAATCGACTTAATGGCGGTGGCTTGAGGAGGCATTATAATCTTCTTTTTTTTTTTTTATTTATGAAATCCATTGTGTGGGATACAAATGCATTAATTATGTTAAAGAGTTCTTGCGGCTTACCAAAAGTGTGGCAATGGTTGGACTTGGTCGGAGCGGCGAACATCGGTAGAAGTCATTAAAAGAACGGCCCTTTAGTTGGATTCTGTTTCAGGTGGCCTTAACTTCCAGAAGGTGGGAGATTCTAAAAAAAAAAAAAAAAATAAAACCTTAATTCGAGGGGGCATTTGTGAAAGTTGACTAAAAGATAATGTGTCGCTTGGTACTCTTGTCTGATTTGTTTTATGTGGCTTTTGGATTGCTGGGGAAATGTTTTACACGTGTTGAGATAGATTAATGGTGGTGAACTGCATTAAATTGAGATAGTGACTGGTGTAAAAATGAAGAAGATGACTTGTGACTTCTCATGAAAAATCATGAGCAAGATCAAGAGTTTTTGAACGTTTTTCTGGTGTACAATATGTCATAAATATGTCAAGATTTATTATAAAGCAATAAGGCCAATGAAAAGGGACTACGATGATCCTGAGTCTTGTTCTTGTTTTCTTCTCTCTTGGAGTTCCAACAATACTTACGCACCATTGCATAGTCTATGATTTCTGATAATGTAATTCAATTCCGGTTTGCTCTTCGACAGTTCTGTGTCCTATACGAGTATTTGTTTTACTGTCATCCCGATTTGACAGAATTCATTATATGGTATAGCTAAGCTAAGTAAATAGTGTGATTCGTACTGTCGATATTGAAAATGCTATTCTTTATCCACCATGTCCTACGAAGCTCACCTTGAGTTATGAGTTAATACCTGGGCTGATTAACTGATCTATTTTTGAGTGAAGACCGATGGTTAGCTCACCGGTTAGATAAGGTAATGCTTGCCTTAAAGTGGATACTTACTTGCTTAGTTGTAGTGTAGACCTGGGCCAAGCGTCTCCAGCCAGCTTGATCTTTAGCTAGCTGCCTCCAGTTTCGCAAGTTAAGTTGATTGAGGTCCCTTTCCATTTGCGTGCACCATCTGAGTCGCGGTCTTCCTCTACTGTCCGCTCGTCGGCAGTAGCATTGGTGTCCATCCGCTCTACATATCCCAGCCACTTTAGTCGTTGGACCGTCACTCTGCTGGCTAAGTCGATGTCGCTGTACGACCCGTACAGACCGTCATTGTATTTCTTCCTCCACTCACCGTCTATGCAGACGGTACCGAAAACCACCCAAAAAATGTTCCTTTCAAAGCAACCAATAGCACCCTCACACATTTTTGAAAAAGTCCGTGCCACTGCGCCATAGAGCAGGACTTGGATTATTAGAGTCTTACCTAGGATCACTTTTGTTGTTCGATTGAGGGCTTTGCTAAGCGACTGCCTTCTTAGTGCAAACAACCTGCGACTGGGAAGAGGTATTCTTCGTTTAACCTCAGCGTTGGTGTAGTTGTCTAAATTGATAGCGGACCCTAGACAGACAAAGGCCTTAACTGCCTCAAAGTTATATCTATCGAGGGTGACGTTCTTTCCGAGAACTCTGTGTTAGGTGTTCTTTCTGGTTAACAACATATACTTGGCTTGACCATTAAACCCATCTTCACCACTTTCGTATCAACACACGCAAAAGTACCACATACGTCATGCGGCTTTCTTCCGATTATGTCGATATCATCGGCATGTCCGAGTAATTAGACGGGCTTTTGAAAGAATGTGCCTCTTGCGATGGCGCGTAAGTTTTGCAATATTCCTTCAAGAATGCTGTTCAAGAAATCACATGACAGCTCATCGCCTGATCTAAATATTTTAATGACATCAAAAGTCTCGGTGAGTTCCTTACCAGTTCGTCTCTATAGGTGCTATCATACGCCGCGGCCTTAAAATCGTTAAATAGATAGTATGTATCGATTTGAAGCTCATGGGGTTTTCTTTAAGATTTGCCGTAGTGTGAATATTTGGTTCATGGTAGACTTTTCTGGCGGCAGAGAGTATCTTGTGGTAGATGTTAAGAGGGTCTCCTTTCTTGAGGCTCGGACAAACACTGCTGAGGTTCCCTTCCTAGGGCATTCTTACATATCACCATATTTAGCAGATGTGTATGCTCCTCACCAAGTCAAAGTCTGGCCCTTTGAAAAGCTCGGCAGTCAAGTCATCCGCTCCAGTAGCTTTGTTGGACATAAACTTAGATATGGCTATCTTCACTTCATCGGGGTCTGG
Source organism: Volucella zonaria (assembly GCA_963966105.1). Classification (NCBI taxonomy): domain Eukaryota; kingdom Metazoa; phylum Arthropoda; class Insecta; order Diptera; family Syrphidae; genus Volucella; species Volucella zonaria. Next base: position 188,931,225 of record OZ014532.1, on the reverse strand, counting down.
TGGAAGGAATCGTTGGTCTACAACGTCCAGGTCGAAAGATTCACTCTGCCTGGCAGTGGTATTTGGTTCGTCATCGTCGTTGTACAGTCTACAGAAATGATTTTTCCAAATCTATGTTTTCTTGTTCGTCTCTACAGGTTTGTCCGTGTTAGTGTCCGCGGCTCGTTTTTCTTACCTTTTGGTAAAACTTCCGAATTTCATTTCTGAAGAAGCAGCTCTCAATTTCCACGCACTTCTCATGCTCCTTTTTTGCCCCTGAGAAGCCGGTGGTCGGTGTTCTTCTGTTCGTCGAGCTCATGAGCAGTTCAAGTCCTTCTATGCAGCTCCGCTTTGCACTTTGCTTAGCTGCATTCGCTTACCAGCACTCGTCATTGAACCAGGTGTTTCGCTGTGGTGGCAGAGTGAAACCCAGCATATCAGAGGCTTTGTGGCAATGTTGCCACTGGTCTTCGATACTTGATGCTGGCAGCATATGATTTCTTAAGAGATTGAGGAAGACTCGATCGGAAATCGGCGATCCCTTGCGACTTTAACCGTCTGACCTCAAACTTCCTCACAGTATTAGCTTTTCTTTGCTATGTTCCGGATGTCGGCAACCGTACATTGGATACAACAAGGTAATGGTCCGAGTCGATATTAGCCCTTTGGTACATTCGGAAATCCACAATACTGGAGAATTGCCTTGCGCCAATTGTAATGTTCTCCAAGTCCCCTTATGAATATCAAGATGCTGGTATCGCGTGCTAGCAGCACGTTCAGGCTGCGAAGTCGATTAGCCTGAACCTGTAATCGGGGCTGGTGTCGTTCAGGCTGTACTCTCCGACATTACTACCAAAGATGCGCTTTCTTCCTTCGCCGAGGTCAATTTTAATGTCATAGCATGTCATGTCGAGCACTCTTTTGCCAGAGCTTGTAGAATCTATCTTTGGTGTCATCATCTTTTTGATCTGTTGGGGCGTGCGCGCATATAATATAATATAAATATATAAATATTATAATATAAATATATAAATATTATATTATATATATAATATTATATTAGCAAACCTAGCCTTAATACGAATTGTTACGAGGCGCTCGTTAACATGCCGGAAACTCTAGACTTGCCTAAGTCTGTCTCTAACAACAAATCTGCATCCAAATAGTCGCTGCTTTTGCTGTTGTTAACGATAGTTGTCGCAGTTTTCCATCTGGCCCATTGTATTTCTTTTCTTGGATTCCGGTTACATCCGCTTTGCAGATGTACAGATCCGACGTTGTTGGTCTTATTTCTTTGCAAGGGTTGTCAACAGTAGATTCGCCCATATCTGCTGCTTGTTGGTGCTTCGTAGTTGTTTGTTTTTTTTTCCATGGCCAGGCAGCTACCCCGATGCGAAAATCTTCAACCTGGAGGGCCAGTTCCATAATATAGAGACCCTGAGGACGAGAGGTCAGTTAGATCGAAATCAGTAACCCGTTCGGGGTTGTGAGCGCTGCATTTAGGGCTCATCCGCCACCATTTCTTTTTCAAGAAGATTAGAAATCATTTCCGGCCTGTGTTCGAATATCAACAAAGATTTACATATTTTGATATAAATATTTGAATTTCAAATTGAATGTTGGTAATAAAAATAAATAAAACATAGAAATGTCAACACGCAATTTACAAGACAAACAAAGCAGGTACTAAAACAAAACATATGTCACGACATAAATGTCAATTATGAAAATAACATTTTGGATTAGCAGTTAATAAAGATTTTCCAGTTTTAAGTTTTATAACGTTTAAGATACCGAAAGACATAGTCGTTTTTATTTGAAAAATTCTTGTTTTGGAAAAGCAACAGCCTGAGCTCCAAATATGCCGGAATAACTCGCATAAGGTCTTATTTGATTTGTTCACCGTTGATTCCATCTGGTGAATTCATCCGCTGTCCCGTTTATAGTGCTCGTATTTTTATCTGCTGGTCAGCACTCTCGCTTATAAGTTTGACAAGTCAAGTCATCAAGACATCGACCACCACCCGGTAGTTACCACTTGGAAGTATCATAAAATAAGCCCAATTGATGTGTAAAAACAGTTACAACACTGGGTGTCCCATGTTGACACCCCTCAGTGCCAACCCTATTTTTACCATCTCCTTCTACAGCATTTACCCTATTTTGATTGCTAGGCTGTAGTTCGTTGACTGCATGTAGTCTTTACATTCTACGAACAAAACAAAAGCATGTTGCTCTTGTTTCACACGGTGTAGTCATTTATATTTCACTTGGTCGAGAGAGAACGAATCTTTAGAATTATTACGTCAGTAGCCCATACTTAGGGTAAGGGAACTGACATTGCTTCGTTTGAAACTATTGCATCATCTTTTCATACCAATCAACCTGGTTAGATGCCAAAAGATGCTTAAATGAGTTGAGCTCTGAAAATACAAAAAAGCACAAAGCTACCAGTTGCAGATCTCTAACCTCGCTGCAGTTCCCCCACCAGGTCCTAGGTCCCAGCGCTTAGTCCCAAATCCGGGGTTTGGCTTAGTAACAGCAAAAACTAAACCAGCAAGTAACACAAAGTATGCATTCCAAACGAAC